>CM060921.1:1467500-11467500 GCA_030737875.1 Allium sativum | reverse complement strand
TAGTAAATCGAATATGGTATTCGAAGTTTGTTAATCGAATATGGTATTCGAAGTTAGTTAATCGAATATGGTATTCGAAGTTAGTTAATCGAATATAGTATTCGAATTTAGTTAATCGAATATGGTATTCGAAGTTTGTTAATCGAATATGGTATTCGAAGTTAGTTAATCGAATATGGTATTCGAAGTTAGTTAATCGAATATGGTATTCGAAGTTAGTTAATCGAATATAGACATTCGAAAAGAGATAATCGAATATGGTATTCGAAGTTAGTTAATCGAATATGGTATTCGAAAGTTAGTTAATCGAATATGTTATTCGAAAGGGGTTAGTCAAGTCGAGTTAGTCAAATAAAGTTAACCAGTTAGAGTTAATCAGTTAGAGTTAACCAGTAGGAGTTAATTAGTTAGAGTTAATCGATTAGAGTTAAAACGAACTAGAGTTAATCAAATATAGTTATTTGAGACAGAGTTAGTCAAACATAGTATTCAGGGTAAGTTGCCATCTTGTACGACTGCTAGCGTAATTCGCAGGGCTGTAAATAGCCTACGGCGGTCGGATGTTTCCTGAGGGAGTCAGGCGTAACCATTGTGATCGCTACGATCTAGAGTCAAGCGAATGGAGTTTAATCGAATATTAGTTATTCGATAGGAGTTGATCGAGTTGAGAAATAAGTTAAGTTAAATAAGTTGAGTTGATCGGGTGGTTCGACCAAGTTAGTCGAGCCTAGTTAATCGAATCGAATTGGTCGAACTAAGTAAGTCGAGTTAAGTTAGTCAAGTTAGTCGAGCCTAGTTAATCGAATCGAATTGGTCGAACCAAGTAAGTCGAGTTAGTCGAGTCAAGTTAAGTTAGTCGAGTTAAGTTCGTCGAGTTAAAGTTATCGATGTTAGTTTCATCGAAAGAAGTTATCGATGTTAGTTTCATCGAAAGGAGTTATCGATGTTAGTTTCATCGAAAGGAGTTATCGATTATAGTTTAATCGAAGTGAGATTTTCAAATATGAGATATTTGAAAGGAAGAGTTATCGAATATTAGTTATTCGAAGAGAGAGATCTTCGAATATCATTTATTCGAGAAGGAGTTAATCGAATATAGGTTATTCGAAGAAGAGTTAATCAAATAGAGATTTCTCGAAGAGAGTTAATCGGCAAATTCGATTATATCGAATTCGGGAAAGTACTTATACTTTCCAGTGTCTAAAATAGAGATTTATTTATTTATAAATAAATAAGTGTTAGGTTAATTATTCACTAATAAGAATAGAAGTTATAATTAAAGTTAGATAATTCAAAAGTAGGGATTATAACGTTATCGTTATAACCAATGTTTTAAATATAGAAGTGGATTAGTAAAATTGGATCCGAGAAAGGCGTAAAGAAGTTGTTAAAGATTAAAAGATAAACTTTGACCATTTCGAAGTTATAACGTTGTTCAGTTAAGGTCTGAGAGGTAATTATACACCAACTTGAGTGACTTCCTTCTTAACTAAGAAATGGTAAGGTTTGATCGTAAAGGAGTTTTGGAAATGTTTTCCAAACGAGAATCAGAAATGTTTTCTGATAAAAGAAAATAAGAATTTAGAATATAGGGAAACAGGAGATAAGTAAATAAATGAACTAAAGAGATTTATGTTAAATGATGTTTGTTCGATATAATTTCCATTTGGAAATAATATCGTTGTTTTGCACACTTGTTTTTCTTTGATAGTTAACTCACCGACTATCGAAGTTTTGACCATTTTAACGTTGTTAATATGGAGAGACCGGTTGGATTATTATCCATAGAACCACTCTGTATTGGCATAAGCGTTGCGAATCATATATGCCAAAGATAATTGAAGACGGAGTAAAATGCAAGGGCTATCCTGTTTACAGAATAGTGCCTTCGGTTTGACCAGTCCCAGGACAACTTGTATGGACGAAGGTCTGACGGAGTATATCCAATGGATCGCGTAAGTTGATCTGTTCAAACGTATTCACGTTTGGTGGCGGAGGAATTCGTTTCTCTTAGCTGTATACCCATGTTATTTTTGGATAAGTCAATTTGTGATTTGGCGGGTATGACGATGTGACATTTCTAAGCGAATGAAGATGGATGTCTGACATAGTGTTTCCAGAAAGGTCACGTACATTGATTTCTTCAACCGTACCAAGAGTGGAAGCGGAGAAGGAAACTTCTTTTAGCTGACACGTAATGTATTGTTGTAGACGTAAATTAGTGATTTTCGATGGATCTGACAATGTGGCATTCGAAGTGAATCTGATGTGATGATAAAGCGTAGCTTCTAGCCTCATCATCCGGTAATGACAGAAATCGGGCAGGCAGCATGGCTAAGTCGGTCGCACCGAAGTAGGGTGTATAATCACCTATCTAGAGAATATTCATTTGTTTCTTAAATCTATCAATGCTGTCCCATATATATACGGGAACGGTTGCTGATCCCAACCGTTGGTGATGTACATTCGATACACTCAAGCGAAATGAGTGGTCGGTCATGTGTGGCTGAGTTGCAAGATGTTCTTGTTGAACTCCAGTGTATCGTTCCTAGAGTACACTGATCGGAAGGTGATTCCATACCTTGTCATAGTTGGAAATCCATTATCCAATACGTGCTTGCGATTTTGATTGTATACTATATATGTAGAACGTGAGATGAAAGCGTTTCTGCTAGTTGATATCTATTTGTACATAGACATTATATTAATATCAAAAAGTTTTTGATATAAAGATATTTTGGATTCTCATAAGGGAAAACCCGTTCCGTTATGCGGCGTGGTCTTATGAGATATCGTTTACTTGTTCATATACCTGTTTTAAACTGTTTTACTCACACCAGTCCCATGACTGACCCGGAGTTTACTTTGTTGTTTTCCCTAAACTCTTGGGTGCCTAAATTTGTACGGGCAGTCAAGTAGTCGGGATTTACAGATATACTGGAAGAGCGTGGAGCAGGAGGCTTCAAGATCATATAGCTATAGTTATTTCCGCTGTGTTGTAAGTGCTGTACTCTGATAAGTGGTATTGTATACATAACTGTTATATTTCAAAGTTATGTTATCTATTATATGTTATTCGTTCCGCTGTGAGGTTTGTGTTACTCTGATGTTGTGTTCTTCTTCTTCTTCTGTTCTATAAGTTCTATCTTATCTATTCTCACCTTCTAATTTCTTTCATTAACTACCGGGATTTTTCGATGCTTTGGTTATCGACGTAAGCTCGACGTCGAGCTTACGTCGATAACCAAAGTCGCTCAAAATCCGGGTCGTTACAGTCTGGCAGGGTGCGGCGGCGTCGTTTGATGGGGTTGGGCGGCTGCGTCGATCTTGGGCTTGGGGGGCTACGGTTGCGGAAATCGCAAGGGGGAGGGGCGGAGGTGCTGAGGATCGAGGAGGGGGGTGGAGCGATGTCCGGTGGTGGCACAGGGAGGAGGCGGCGGGCGGGTCCGATCCCCTTTTTCTTTCTTTCTTTTTTTCTGAAGAATGAACTCCTCGGGGGGCCAGAACGAGATTAAGGGAGAGAAAAGGGTTTTTATTTTTATTTTTATTATTTAATTATTTTATTTCCTAAAAAGTTGACTTTTACATACGACCTCTAAACGAGGCCCACCGCCTGTCGTCCATAGCGTTTTACCCCCATTCCGAAACCAATGGGATATGTATCGCAAGCTGATATGATCGTTTGAATCTGTTTCCGTTGAAATTTACATTTAAATCATTATATTGCATTCTTAACGTACATTTCAAATTACCAGGGTCACATACTAACTCTAAAAATTCTCGAAAAATATTCTCTACTTCGTATTGACGATACGGTCCTAACAAAACTAGTTTCATCAAATTCTGAGACCGTTTGAGAAATGGCCAATTTCCAGTCGATTAAAATCCACTGAAAATGATCAAACGCATTTTCCTTTGCCACGCTCACATATTGATTCGAAAAATTATGAAATTTGAAACCTAGCAATAATTTGACATCACGGACCCAACAAAACTGGTTTCGTCGAAATCCGAGGTCATTTGCAAAATGTCCATTTTTAAGGGCCTGAATTCCATAGCGACTATTCAGAATTTTCAACTGGACATATCTTTTGATTCCTGCCATGAAATTTCGATTTTTCGGATTCGATAGAAAGATATCACAAATAGATCCTAATGTTTTTGGTTTCACTAAAATCCGGATTGTTTTGCACCCGGTACATTCAATTGAAGTTTGAAATCGAATTATCGAACTACCGCGCCATTTTCAATTCTATTTATAATTATATATAAATATTTATATTCTAACGACGACGTATATAATATATACGTTCTAATTATATTCAAAATAAATTTATCGTCGATATTATTTAAAATAATTCATTTTAAATAATCAAAATTCGCTAAAATTGCCAAAATAAAAATTTTAAACTGGCCCAGATTTTCGGGTTGTTACAATCTCCCCCACTTAAAACTTTTCGTCCCCGAAAAGGAACAAAGTCGAAAGTGGTTTGATCATTCAACTCTACATTCGATCTGGCTTCCCTTCTCTAACTTTTCAGTTTCTGAGAATTTTCAAAATTTCAAAAAATTTGGCTAACACCCTAAATTTTCGAAAAATTTCGCCATAACCTCCCCTGCACCGGGAGCATCGGGGAATTTCAAATAGCTTCCCCGGTCCTTCAGATCTCAAAAAGAAAAAGAAAAAGCCAAGCGGCTAGCCAATAGGCTCATAAAATCATCATCACCCAAACAAAACAGTAAATTATGTAGTAAACATGTACCTATTTGTCGGGCAAACAAATTTTGTTCTTCGGCTCTAGCCTCCTTACTATGACCTGTTCAATGTAAGTATATGTATATGCAAGCAAATGCGACCAATTTTCAATATAATTCAATATTTGATTCAATTAGGCATAATGGTTCAAAATCATCAAACAAATAAACAAACAACACAAACATCAATCAATTAGTGAATTAGAGTTTCAAATTCATAACTTTGATACATATACAAAAAATCATGTTTCAATGCCAAATCACAACAATAAGCCCTATCTAATTTTGGTTCTCACACCAGTCTAATGGAAATATAGAAATCTCACTTTCGTTACTTGAAAATAAATACTGGCGACAGTGCCCCATCACCAGAATTATTCCCGGGCACTAGAGGGATTCTATATCTACCCAATATATTAAAACTTCGAATAAACGTTTGCAAGACGCATATGCAAAATCTTTATATATCGGATTGTCCAAATCAATTAAATAAATAATCAAATACGAATAATTGATTTAAATTTTCAAAACAAAATTGTTTTCTTTTGAAAAATATACTCTTCACACTCGTTCTAGGATTCTACTGTTCCCATCTCTAACGAGTCACTCTCATTGGATATTACTAATCCAATATCTGATGAATTCTTTCGTATGGTTCTAATGTGCCTTGTTCTCTGCTTTGTAAACCAAAGCTCTGATACCAACTGTGAAAACCTGTAACTTCCCCGTAAAGGAAAGCGGCGGATAGTTTGAGAACAAGCCACAACAGAACGCATACAGAAGAACATTTCATTGTATATTACAACAATGCATCAGATTACAAGAATATACAGAGTATGAATGAATATTACACAGAAATATCAGAGATTTAAATTACATTTAAATACATAGCAGCGGAAAATAATACAATACACAACTGAAGGAGATATACGGATACAAAGCTTTCCGGATATCGTTCCAGCTGTAAACCAGGATCCTTTGAATATAAATCTGCAAAACCAAAACTACTAGCTGCCCGTGTCAAAATAGGGGCACCTAGAGTTTAGGTCAAAACAATAAACTCCAGGTCAGTCATGGGACTGGTGTGAGAACTAAAACAGTTATTATTCTTTATTTTAAAGTTAGGTAAATCAAGGGACCACGCCGTATAACACGGAACGGGTTTCCTCCCAAGAACACCAGTGCATATAAGTAAACAGCGCAATGCTTTTCTAAAAATGAAGCTATTATAAGACCCAGGTCCCATCACACAATGCAACGCAGCCGAGGATAGGGTTTTCCCTTATAATAGCCAAACATGCTTAGTACGTTTAAAACAAATCATTTGATACTACTATAAGTGCATAGTGTATAAAACAACTTCAAATCATAAGTATCAATCATAGGCGGCATGAATGCCCCATAACACTATGTCGCCATATATAAGTTTACAATCAAAACCGCAAGACGTCGTATTGGAAGTTGGGTTATCATTTATGGTATGAACCAAGGCTAGGGGCAAGATCCTCAACCGATTCGAGACAATCTAGCCCATGTCTCAGGACCCAGACTCAGGTGGGCCTTGGATCATCAGGGCCGGTCCACCGATGTGGATTATTATGCCTGAACACTACGTTTCTCCGCCCTTTGGGGCGTAAGCCTGGCCCGTCAGCCGACCAGAAGCATCGGCCGAAACCGATATCACGAGGCGCCTCGCTTTTCAGCAAGTAATAATGAGCAACATCCACATGAGTCAAACTCGTCAGCCAGTTCAAGCACTGACGCCACTCCTAACTAGAAAGAAACGCATGTCCTCCCTGATGTCCGTCTCCCGTTTTTGATTCATACCGGGTGTGATACTCGCGAATCAACGTTACACAAAGCTACGCCACAAAGGCCGTGCTTCGATCATCAACCACAAGACTTTGCTTTTCAACAGAAGCCTTGATCATTTGCATCTTAGCATGCCACACTGGCAATTCACTCCATGCGATTGATATCCATCAATATATAACCCCTGAGCTCGTACGTCTCAGAGAAGGGCGTTAAGCAAGAGAATAAATTCTCCGCCGCCAAACAGATATATATTTAATAGAGATCAATCACACGGACTAAAAACCAATGTCAGACACACAGTCCATTTACAAGTCCGTTCTGGGTCTGAACGAAACCGGAGGCACCTAGTACCCCGCATATCCATCAATCTCCAAGTACGTCTGGACGATCACTAACTGTTTCCATCTTCTTGGGTGTACAGCCCAATCAAGATCATCAGTAATTACCCAAACGACGTGAAGACTTCTGGTCTTCGACCACCGTCTTCATCTTCGACTTATCGTCGTATCAGTTATTCAGAATGGGATAAACCCGGTCTTTCCGAATAACTCGCGTATATTTTAAATAAGTGTTACACAAACACGACATACGCCTTATTCCAATTCATTAGTCACTAACCGTAAATTAATCAAGAGAATAATTCCCCAAATATTAACCCCGAAGGCCGAAACCAACATCAGATCAATATCCAGAAAACCATTCTGCTTGGTTAACCGACAGTTAGTTTCTAAATTTCACATTCATAGGGAAAGGTTCCCATTAAATTTATCCAAGATAAATTCCTTGAATTTATTCTCTAATCTTCTTTTGAATTTCGATTCAACTAGTCGGGATTAACGAAACTTACCGAAGTAATCATTTGTTTTAATTTCCCAATCCCAACCTATTTATCCCATGAAGTAAAACTGGTAATACTTCATATCTAACACCACAGTGTTATCGGTAAATTCAATTACCATTTCACGTTCAAATCTAATTAAAGATTTAACTATCGCCTGGAGTAGAACTGGTGATACTCCATTCTCGATTATTTCAATCTAATTAAAGATTCATTAAAACTCCACTTAGTTTTAATCGTTAACTGGGTTAAAGAATCAGTGTCATTTAAAACACGGTTCACGATAAACCCAAAGTCACATTCCTTAATTATCGGGTTAAAGAACGAGTGTTATTTAAAACACTGTTCACGATAAACCCAAAAATCAATATCGATTCAATTCCAATTAAATATTATTTAATTGTTACACTTCATTAAATCTAAATAAAAAGATTTAATCATTTCTCAACTGGGTTCAAGAACAGTGTTAGTGAAGACACCATTCACGACAAACCCAAATCACATTCGATATTCAATACAAGGCTCTGAATAGAAAATATATCGGCTTATATTCAATATCAAATTCTACGACTAACAAATGTCGTATTGGAAATAACGATATAAATATATATCTTTCAAATTTCCATAACAACATCTGTATAATCACGAATTCCAACATCGAAATATTCCGAAGACAATTTCGATTCAAATCCACTCCAATGCAATCATTGGAAATTTTGGTTATTTTTAAAACCCTTTACAAATTCAATTTATTTATTTAAAAATAAATAGAATTATAATTCTAGTTCAAAACTAGTTCATTTCGATAAAAATCTATTTTTATCCTTTCAAATATGGAGTTTTTCATCCCAATCCTTTCTAAATCATTTCTTATGATTTTACACAAATTATTACTATTTTTAATAATTTTATCAAGGCCCGTACAGTCGATTTCCATCAATGGCCATCGAACTGCACTTACAACGACCTTTTTCAAATTTGATTTGGACGTAACTCCAAATCCAACCGTTATATTTCAAATTTCTAATATTCGTTCGAAAGCTCTTTTCGATACGAACCCAACGGTTCCGGTTTTAGGTGAATCCGACGGTCGGATCTCCCGTAATGTCCGTTTGAAATAAACGGTCGAAATTCACGAACTGCCGCGGCGCGGCGCTTTCTACTCAGGCCATTATATTATATATATAATATATATAATATATATTTCGTCGATTTTCTATTCAAAACGAATTATATAAATAGTTTTAAAATTTGTTTCAAAATCTATTTCAACTTCCATTTCAATTCAAAGCAAAATTGAATTCTTCTTTATAAATTCGTTTCAAAATTCATTTCTATTCAATTCAAATTTCAATTCAATTCATTTCGAAATCGTTTTCAATTTAATTCATTTCGAAATCGTTTTCAATTCAATTCATTTCGAAATCGTTTTCAATTCAATTCATTTCGAAATCGTTTTCAATTCAATTCATTTCGAAATCGTTTTCAATTCAATTCAGTTCGAAATCGTTTGCAATTCAATTCATTTCGAAATCGTTTTCAATTCAATTCATTTCGAAATCGTTTTCAATTCAATTCATTTCGAAATCGTTTTCAATTCAATTCATTTCGAAATCGTTTTCAATTCAATTCATTTCGAAATCGTTTTCAATTCAATTCATTTCGAAATCGTTTTCAATTCAATTCATTTCGAAATCGATATAAATATCGTTCACGTCAAAATGGCGTCAAACTAATCAACACGGCTTCATGAATTTCTATTTTCAAATATTCTATTTCAAATATTTCTTTTTCAAAATAGTTGTTATTATCAAAATATTTCGTTCAACACATGACCAATCTCAGTGGATGAGTACTGTCAACACATGAACCTTTATTTTATAATATTCTTTATTTTTCAAATTGGAATGAGGCCCAATCAATTACCATATAAAGTTAATTATATGGATTTTCATACAACACATGTATATAATAGCATTGAAAAATAATCAACCATCAACCAAAGTGCACTACACTGTATAAGCATCAAATATAGATATCTAACGCTTATAACAGCCTGTCAATCAATCGATCGACATATTTAATAAATCAGGATGAGTGAACTTCATATTTCATCCCAACACCCGTGTCGGGTTTCAAACAATCAAACACAGATTTTAGTTGTGCAGTTGGGCGATGTGTAAAATTTATCGTCCTAATCAATGTCCTTCAAATAGGTGTACATAAACAAATCGTCCGGTTTGTAAATGAATATTTATTTATTCACATTCACGTTAAAAATTATTTTTTTAACGATAAAACATTTTATTCAACCTATGAATATTCTATTCGGTTCATTTATTCAATAAAATGATATTTTTATTTTTCTAACATATTTTAGAAAATTTCGGCGGCATAACGGCACGATACTAGAAACGGGACAAGGCCTAGCCTTATCCCCGGTCTAGTGAAGGCCCACGCCATTCACACATCAATCAAATTCACCAAACAACCAAATTCAAATCAAATAATCTGACTAATCTATGCAACCAAACAAACAAGTCCATGGTCTGTGGACGATTGTGTCGGGTGCTACTAAGCACCGTCTGCATCCTAGTATATATATATAACTAGAAAACTAAATTAAAGAGTGAGAAATTCTCACAGATAGCTATCCAATCATCTTGGCTCTTCTTTGATATAAATCTTCTTCGTTCTCGCCTTTTTGTTACCTTCGTTGCCCGCTTTCACTACCTATGTAAAAATCGAATTTTTACTTCGCTATTCCATATATAAAAATCATATTTTTATTTCGAAGTTCAACATATAAAAATCATATTTTTCTTTCTAAGTTCAACATATAAAATTCATATTTTTCTTTCGAAGTTCAACATATAAAAATCATATTTTTCTTTCGAAGTTCAACATATAAAAATCATATTTTTCTTTCTAAGTTCAACATATAAAAATCATATTTTTCTTTCTAAGTTCAACATATAAAAATCATATTTTTCTTTCTAGAAATCGACATCTTTTTACTTTTTGCCAATTAAAAATTGAATCTCTATCATATAGAATTCATATTTTTATTCTTTCAAACTATATATAAATGATCATATTTTAAACTATAGTATATATTTCATATTCAGATTTTAACATAATGTATTTAAATTGAAACCGAATTTAAAATAAAATAAAATAAAAGAAGAGAAGCTCACTGCCATCTTTAATTAAAACTATTTATATTTCCGATTAATACCATAATTCATATTTAAATTAAAATTAATTACCTATAGTGCTATTTTAAAACAGTAAATAAATCAGTGTCAAATTTATATAAAATAAAATAAAATGAAACAAGGAAAGCTCACTGTCGCTTACAGAAAAGGGAGGCGGGGCGTCTGACGGTCGGTGGGAGGGACCAGCGGTGACAGTCTGGCAGGGTGCGGCGGCGTCGTTTGATGGGGTTGGGCGGCTGCGTCGATCTTGGGCTTGGGGGGCTACGGTTGCGGAAATCGCAAGGGGGAGGGGCGGAGGTGCTGAGGATCAAGGAGGGGGGTGGAGCGATGTCCGGTGGTGGCACAGGGAGGAGGCGGCGGGCGGGTCCGATCCCCTTTTTTTTTTCTGAAGAATGAACTCCTCGGGGGGCCAGAACGAGATTAAGGGAGAGAAAAGGGTTTTTATTTTTATTTTTATTATTTAATTATTTTATTTCCTAAAAAGTTGACTTTTACATACGACCTCTAAACGAGGCCCACCGCCTGTCGTCCATAGCGTTTTACCCCCATTCCGAAACCAATGGGATATGTATTGCAAGCTGATATGATCGTTTGAATCAGTTTCCGTTGAAATTTACATTTAAATCATTATATTGCATTCTTAACGTACATTTCAAATTACCAGGGTCACATACTAACTCTAAAAATTCTCGAAAAATATTCTCTACTTCGTATTGACGATACGGTCCTAACAAAACTAGTTTCGTCAAATTCTGAGACCGTTTGAGAAATGGCCAATTTCCAGTCGATTAAAATCCACTGAAAATGGTCAAACGCATTTTCCTTTGCCACGCTCACATATTGATTCGAAAAATTATGAAATTTGAAACCTAGCAATAATTTGACATCACGGACCCAACAAAACTGGTTTCGTCGAAATCCGAGGTCATTTGCAAAATGTCCATTTTTAAGGGCCTGAATTCCATAACGACTATTCAGAATTTTCAACTGGACATATCTTTTGATTCCTGCCATGAAATTTCGATTTTTCGGATTCGATAGAAAGATATCACAAATAGATCCTAATGTTTTTAGTTTCACTAAAATCCGGATTGTTTTGCACCCGGTACATTCAATTGAAGTTTGAAATCGAATTATCGAACTACCGCGCCATTTTCAATTCTATTTATAATTATATATAAATATTTATATTCTAACGACGACGTATATAATATATACGTTCTAATTATATTCAAAATAAATTTCTCGTCGATATTATTTAAAATAATTCATTTTAAATAATCAAAATTCGCTAAAATTGCCAAAATAAAAATTTTAAACTGGCCTAGATTTTCGGGTTGTTACAATATATATATAAATATATATAAATATAATCGTTTAACTTTTAATTTACCTAAGAATGTAAATTCTATTACGATATCCAATTTC
Source organism: Allium sativum (assembly GCA_030737875.1). Lineage (NCBI taxonomy): Eukaryota > Viridiplantae > Streptophyta > Magnoliopsida > Asparagales > Amaryllidaceae > Allium > Allium sativum. The sequence continues at coordinate 11,455,446 of CM060921.1, read as the reverse complement.
ATTCTTTCATTCTTTCATTCCGTTATTTCCATCTTTTAATTGGTATCTTAATTTACAATATAAAATCATGCTTTTTTAATTACATTAAAAATGCTATTTATATTACATGTCAAACTTTGTCTTTTAATTTGCAAGGTAAAATCCTACCTCTAACTTCATATAAAAATGAAATTTTATATTACATACCAATTTTCATTCTTAATTTACAAATAAAAGTGTACCCTTAATTACAATGTAAATTTTCTCTTTTTTTTTAATTACATAATAAAAGTGTAATTTTAATTAACATGCAAATTCTCTTTCTTAAACTACATATAAAAATGTAATTTTTATTTACATGTAAATCCTACCCTTAATCTACATATAAAAGTGTGTTTTTAATTCCAATGACAATTCCTACTTTTTATTTACATGTAAAAATGTAAATTTAATTCCATAGCAAATTACTACTTTTTATTTACATGTAAAAATGTAAATTTAATTCCATCGCAAATTCCTACTTTTTATTTACAAGTAAAAAATGTAAATTTTATTCCATAGCAAATTCCTACTTTTTATTTTACGCTATATTCGTTTTTGAGAACACCAATACAAATCATGGTTATTTTCCTATGTAATGTTTGTGTTTGAGAACATATAAATCATGGTTATTTTCCTATGTAATGTTTGTGTTTGAGAACACAAATACAAATCATGGTTATTTTCCTATGTAATGTTTGTGTTTGAGAACACAAATACAAATCATGGTTATTTTCCAATGTAATGTTTGTGTTTGAGAACACAAAATACAAATCATGGTTATTTTCTATTCCGATCCAATCATGTATACAAAGTTGACAATATTTAATTGACAATCCAATAGGGTGACAAATTAATATTATACATGGGATTGACAAAATGATGACTTTCATATAAATTGATAATTTAAATCAACTCAACATAAATGATTCATATTCTTATATTGAATTGATAAGCTAAATCAATTCAAATAAAGCGACAAAATGTTAATTGATTAACTAGATCCATTCCATAAAAGTGATAAACTACAAATTTTTATATTGAATCAATGATCTAAATCAACTAATAAATTAAAAGGATGTATAATAATATTTGTCTAAGGCATATAGATCTATAACTATCCATTATGTATTTAGATCTGGAATTGATAATCTAAATCAATTCAAATAAAAAAAAGGGATGAAATAACCATATTTTTTTGACACACTTGAATCTGATAATTATCCATCACAACCAACAGAACAATCATCATACAATATTAACACAAAACAGATCTGAAAAATATAACCATAAATGAATGAATGAAATGAATTGATTTATTATTTTAAAACAAAAGAAATCTCACACTTGAAAGAAAATAAAATGAATTCAAAGATGTAACCTTTACATCCCATCTTTAATAACATGTAAACAAGATGAGATTTTTACATCCCATGCTTGAAAGAAAAATAAAATGAATTCAAAGATGGAACCTTTACATCCCACCTTAATAACATGTAAACAAGATGAGATTTTTACATCCCACACTTGAAAGAAAAATAACAAAAAAAAATAGCAGCGCAAAGAACAAAACAATAGCAGCGTGTTCACAGACCCTAACCGACAGATATGGAATAATATGTATATAAAAATAACAGCGCGAATCTCAGATCTAAAATGGATCTTGAATAATATGAATAAAATAATAGCGGCGCGTACAGATCTTAAATAGATCTGAATAAAATAATAGCAGCGCGTACATGAATCAGAACAAATAAATAAAATTCAGCGCATAACACAGATCTACATTACTACATATATAGATATACAGTTTTTTTTTTCACAATAAAATAGTTAAAAATATAATTTAAGATTCAGAATTCTCACCTTTATTTATATGTCTGAATCTCTTTTTTTTGTTCTTGCGCAATCTCTGAGTCTCTCCTTTGTTTTAATCGCAGTATTTGAATTCCTAAACCTAATTCTTTTTAATTTAGGAATAGATTATGGAGAGACAGGAGAGAAGATAGATTTTTAGATTTAGCGGAGAAGAAGAAGAGAGATAGCCACCATTGGAGAGATGGAGGAAGAGAAGTTATGATTTTTGTGGAAAGATAGGATTAGGTTGTGTGGGAGATATTATATAGAGGTGCCGTGTTTTTAATTTTGCCCTTGCAAGGTTAATTCTTTTATTTACATATAAGTCCATTTTAATAACATACCGATTTAATTCCATTGTAACGTTTCGCACATTACTCCTATGGTTATTTTGAAAATTTTGTTGCTCGAAATGCGGTATGTTACAATGTTTATTTATCATTCAAATTTCAAAAGCAAATCAAAAAGAGAAAAGAGGATAAGTAGAAAGGAATAAATGCATTTATTATAAAAAAATATTTATTACAGTAATTATTAAATGGAAAAATATATTATTTAGATCCATTCTATTTTAAATATTTAATGAACTGCAATCTTATTCAGTAAATTGTGTAATGGGGAAAAAGTAAGATATGAATTGGAATTGCAATTGCCATTATGAAAGGTTGTCTATAAAAGTAAATGTAAGGTTACTTAAATTGTTTGTTTACATATAATTCACTTAACCTTCAATCAAAAATAAATGGGAAATTGTAATTCTTCGAAATTAAGAAATGAAATAAGTTTATTTCATATTTTGGAGTTCGTTAAATATTTCATTCGTTAGAGTGATTTTTGACAAGTGGATTTCCATGTTTTAGTTAGGTCAAAACCTTATAAATTACAATATGTTAAAGTATAAGAGATAAATATATATAATTACTCCCAAGGGAAAGATATATACAAAATAAGGATAATTATCATATATATATATATATATTTACCACCCTAAAAAAAAGATTTCTTATAAATACACGCCATGCTGTTTCACATTCAAGGCTGGAACGGAAGAATAGTTATTCAATTCTTTCCATTTCAGAGTTACGTGATTTCTTCTCGTTATAGGTATATAAATTAATACATACCATTAATTATAACGAGCGTCATGGCACGCGCTTCGCGCGTGATCATGGCACACACTTCGCGTGAGGATTATTGTTCCTTAAGTACTGCGTATTTTACATATGCAAAAAAATATTTGTATTAATATTTGGTTTATTATTCTCATTAAACGTGCTTTATCTGTTGAGGACAAAACATGTTCTTATTTCCTTTACCTTCCTAACTTCTTTTAGACAACATTCACTTTTATTTACACATATACTAAGACATTCACTTTTATTTGAACATATACTGAGACATTCACTTCTCACGTTCATGGTCTCACGCAAGCAACAGGGGACAATGCTCCCATTTACTTTACTATTTAAAAGGAACATAAAACATTATTTTTCATACAAATCACGAAGAAAAACCTTAGAAACAAATTACATAGGTTGAGGGCAAAGAACGCTGGTTAAACTTAAATGTGGTGTAATCTTATTTATGCGTTTACCTGGGAAAAAAAATCACCTTTTGAATGAGGTGAAGCTTCAAAAATTTAAACCCAATAAATAAAAAGTAAATTTGTTGTGCAGTGTATTCAATTTTATGAGGCAGTGAGTATTGGGAAGATAGGTATGAATGAGGAGAGAATTTCAAGCAAAGCGTAGAGGAAATGAGGAAAGAAGGGTGAAAATTAATTGGATGGTGTGCCATATTTGAAGGTGAATGGCTGTTTCTAGAATAGCGCATTTGCAGGGGAGTCTGACCTTTCAAATGCACTTAAGCTGATGTCAGATTTGAATAAAAATCATTAAGATTTTATTTATTTGACTTTAGCACGTTCAACTATTTATTAATTGCTAATTTATATCGTAATACGCAATAATAAATGTCGTTATTCAAATTTAAATGCCTATTCAAATTATCGTTGGATATGTAAAGAGTAATCTAATTATATTAATTGCCTATTTATAAACGTTACAACACTTATTTTATAAACACATATTTTTTTTCAAATAATTTCAATTAGAGGGTAATAGGTGGCAGTGAATAATACTGGTAATGTTAATATAAAAATTCAAGGTTTTATACTTACAGCTAATAGAATAAGCAATGAAACATTCAATGCAAAATTTATATTAATTGCCTATTTATTAATTTCCTATTCATAAACGTTACAACACTTATTTATAAATGCATATTTTTTTAAAATAATTTTAATTAGAAGGTAATAGATGGCAGTGAATAATATTGGTAATGTTAATATAAAACGTCAAGGTTTTATATTTATGGCTAACAGAATAAGCAGTGAAACATTCAATGAAAAATTTATATTAATTGGCTATTTATTAATTGCCTATTTATAAACGTTAAACACTTATTTATAAACATGTATTTTTTTAAAATAATTTTAATTAGAAGGTAATAGATGGCAGTGAATAATATTGGTAATGTTAATATTATGTTAAATGCGTAAAGGATTTAAAGTCTGGTAATAGTGCATGAAGGAAACAAATTCTAGTATGCTGGATATGGTATTCTTGAATAAGATGGAGTAATTATTGCCGATGCAATATATTACGAAGTCAGTATGATTTTTTTCCAAATATTTTAAGGGGCATTTTCGGTAGTTTGCGTGTACACCAAAAAAGTGTGACACCAAACCTATTCCAACTATTATTAAAGATATGATTTTAATGTAAGAACAAATTTCATCTCAAAACCGTTTATTTCTTTACATGTAAAAAGAGTAACAAAAATATATTTTATTACATGTAAATTGTACGCTCCATATTTACATTAAAAAGAATATTTTTAATGTAATAACATATTTTAATATATTTTTTTCTTCCTTTTTTTCTTTTCTAGCAATGTTAAAAATAATATTTTCAACACTTCCATATTTTCTAACATACGTCTTACTTCAAATAACATAAATTTTTAGTCGTGATTATTTAAAATAAATTATTTTAAATATCAAAAACTCATTAAAATTACTTAAAATAAATTTTAAATTTACCCCAAAATTCAGGGCTGTTATATGCGGTCACTGGATATGCCGGGCGGTTCCGGGCAGAATTACACTGCAAACTCATTCCAACCTCGGGTTCAAGCATTCAATGCACTAACCTCTCACATTAGACATATTGTTGCGGTCACTGGATATGCCGGGCAGTTCGGACAGAATTACACCACAACTCAGTCTAACCTCGTGTTAGGCATCACCACAACCTAGTCTTTGCCTAGGACCTCTCACATTAGACTATTATTGTTGTGGTCACTGGATATGCCGGGCGGTTCCGGGCAGAATTACACCACAACTCAAGTCTAACCTCGTGTCGAAGGCATCCGTTAGATTGTTAATTGCATATGTGTCATATAAGTCAAAATTCCCAGCTTTACATATATATAAACATATGCCCAAGTTCCAAATTACATGCCCATTAATATATGTATCCAATTCTAGTTAGTTTACATATGTCCAATTCTTGTCTATTTACATGTATGCCAAGTTTATGCCATTTTACCCATATCAAGTTCTAGCCAAAATTACATGTATCAAGTTTCATACCCAAATAAACCCAAATCATGATTCATGATGTAGTTATCCCAAACTATAATCTTTTTATTACAATACATGCCAGTTGCCCAAGTTCATAATCCATGTTTATGCCAATTATCAAGTTTACAATCGCTTTCATGTTAAATTACATATGCCTAATTAACATAAGCCCAATCTTTTGATTTAATTTACATAGTCCCAAACTCGTGATTTAATTTACATGCTAGTTCGTGTATTCCCACTTCATGCCAAAGTTCTTATGCCAATGCCCAAACTTGCAATTTCAATTATTTGACAATACCCAAATTTCCAATTTCATGTTATGTCATCAATTCCACCAAACACATATATCCAAATAGGTAATATCCCAATATTTCCCTGTATTCAATCGTACGCAAATCGCGATTTAGGCCTAAGTTTGAAATTGACCAAGGTTCATCAAAAGAAAATAAACAGGGGAAGATAGAATTTTGCTTAAAAATAAGATCAGAGAGAAAAACATCATCACAGGCATGAAGATTACAACTTGATAATAATGTGAACATGAATCAAGAAAACTGATTTACAATAGGCTGAATAGATCATGAACTTGACGTGAAAAAAGATAGACTAGTCTCAAAACTCAAGATTCAAGAAGCAACAGAAATAGGTTTGAATCGATAAACAACTTAAATCCAATTCCACTTTATTCCATGGCCATATTATAATTAAATATTTAAATCTAAAAGCAACTAGAACTTACAGATCATGGACTGAGAAATTAAGATGCAGAAGTTGATTCTAGAAAGCAGTCGTTGAACGTTGAATCTCAATTTGATTGAAAATCCCCCAATTTGCGAATCTTATGTTGCTTGAAGAAGAAGGTAGAAGAATTCCCTAGATTTGATTAACTTTATTTTTTTGTTTAGTTTGGAAGAAGAAGAAGAAGAAGCCATGTCCACCAAGAATTTGTGCAGCATAAGGTTAAAGAAGAATGGTGTTAGAAGGAATGGGGATTAGGTGGGTTTATATAGGATTAGGCGAACGAATCTAGACTGAAAACAAGACCAAAAACATCAAAATGAACCCAGCTCAAAAATGGGTTTTATCACCAGGTCGACGCCCAGGTCGACCATAGGGCCGACCTGGCCCCTGGGAGGTCGACCATAGTGTCGACCCCTAGGTCGACCTGGTCCTGGGCGGGAAAATTCCCGCCCAGTCTGCGCTGGGGTTTGAATTCGAATTTCGAATTCGAATTCGAACTGTTTTTCGGTTCTAAAAATCGTTAAAACTTCGAAGGGTCATATTCCCTCATACGGACCCCTTTTTCGAAAACTCAGACGATTTCATGCAGAATTCCGAGAAGAATGCAATGGCGCAACCTGTTTTCCCTGATTCTTATTTTAAAATTTAATTCTTCCTTGATTTATGATCTTAACATGTTATTACAATACAGGGTATTACACCATATATCATGTCGCCAATACTAGGATCTACAATCAAAACCGCAATTGTCACATATTTGGCAGTTGGATTTCCATCTGTGAACCGAGGCAAGTGATCGTCCTCTACCGAATTCGAGACTTTCTAGCCCGAGTCTCAGGAACAGAATGCATCATCCCTTGATCGTCAGGGCCGGTCCACTAATGTGGATTAAAATGCCTGAACACTGCGTTTCCCCGCCCTTTGGGGCGTAAATGAGCCAAATGACTCCATCGGCTCCACATAGTCACTGATATATCCGAGGCGCCTCACAATTCAACAACCACACAGTTGAAAATGATATAAATGTCAGGGCTTGTAGGTCACTGACACCACCCTAGCTAGAAGGAAACGCATGCCCTCCCTGAGGTCCTCTCCCGTTTCTGGTTCACAACCGGGGTGTGAGGCTCGCGAATTAACGCTACATAAAGCTGTGCCACACAGGCGGTGCTTTGATCATCAACCACAAGACCTTGTTTTCAACAAAAGCCTTGATTATTTGCCACTTAGGCATGCCATACAGGCAATTCACTCCAAGCGATTGATATCAATCAATATATAACCTATGAGCTCATACGTCTCAGAGAAGGGCTTTAAGCAAGAGAATAAATTATTCGCCGCCAAACAGATATATATTTAATAGAAATCAATCACACAGATTAAAATCCAATGTCAAACACATAGTCCATTTAAAAGTTCGTTCTAGGTTTGAACGAAACCGGAGGCACCTTGTACCTCGCATATCCATCGATCTCCAAGTATGTCTGGATGATCACCAACTGATTCCCTCCTCTTGGGTGTGCAGCCCAATCAAGATCATCAGTAATTATCCAAACAATGTGAAGACCTCCGGTCTTCGACCACCGTCTTCATCCTCGACACATCATCGAATCAGTTATTCAGAATGGGATAAACCCGGTCTTTCTGAATAACTCGCGTATATAATAAACAAGTGTAACACAAACACAACATATGCCTCATTCCAATTCAGAATATTCTTTTATTCAAATATTCTTATACTTTGGGAAATGTTCCCATTAATTTTATCAAAGATAAATTCTTTAAATTTATTCTTTAATCCTTTGAATATCAATTCAAACCAAATTATGGTTTATCCAAACTAGTCGGGATTAACGAACCTTACCGAAGTAATCATTTGTTTAAATTTCCCAATCCCAGCCTATTCATCCCATGAAGTAAAACTTGTAATACTTCATATCCAACACCACCGTGTTATCGGTAAATTCATTTACCATTTCACGTTCAAATTTAATTAAAGATTTAACTATCGCCTAGAGAAAAACCGGTGATACTCCATTCTCGATCATTTCAATCTAATAAAAGATTCATTAAAACCCCACTTGGTTTTAATCTTCCCAAAAATCAATATTAATGATTGTTTAACTTGGGAAATCATATCATGTCTTTAACTGGGTTAAAGAACCAATGTCATTTAAAACACGGTTCACGATAAACCCGAAATCACATTCCATTCCATCAGCCTTTAACCGTAAATTAGCAAGTGAACAATTCTCTAAGTATTAACCCGAAGGCCGAAACCAACGTCAGATCCATACCCAAGAAACCATTCAACTTAACTAATCTTCAATTAGTTTCTAATTTTCTTAACTCCGTTGGGTCTAATAACAGTATTATTAAAGATACCATTCACGACAACCCAAAACCCATTTGATATTAAATACAAGGCTCTAAATAGAAAATATATTGGCTTATATTCAATATCAAATTCTACGACTAACAAATATCATATTGGAAATAACGATATCAATATATCTTTCAAATTTCCATAACAATATCTATATAATCACGAAATCAAACGTCGAAATATTCCAAAGACAATTTCGATTCAAATCCATTCCAATTCAATTATTGGAAATTCTGGTTACTTTTAAAACCCTTTCAAATCTAATTTATTTATTTCAAAAATAAATGGATTATAATTCTAGTTCAAAACTAGTTCATTTCGATAAAAATCTATTTTTACCTTTTCAAATATGAAATTTTTCATCCCAAATCTTTCCAAATTATTTCTTATGATTTTACACAAATCATTACTATTTTTAATAATTTTAACAAGGCCCGTACAGTTGATTTCCATCAACGGCCATCGAACTACACTTACAATGACCTTTTCCAAATTTGATTTGGACATAATTCCAAATCCATCCATTAGATTTCAAATCTCTAATATTCTTTAGAAAGCTCTTTTCGATATGAACCCAACGGTTCTGGTTTTTGGAGAATCCGACGGTCGGATCTCCCGTAATATCCACTCGAAGTCAATGGTCGAAATTCGCGAACTGCCGCAGCGCGGCGCGTTCTATTCTGGTCATTATATATATATATATAATATATGTATTATATGTATTTCGTCGATTTTCTTTTAAGACGTATTTTATAAATCGTTTTAAAATTCATTTTCAAAATGATTTCAACTTCATATTCAATTTCAAATCAAAATTGAATATTCCATATCATCGATATATAATTGATAGTATTTTCAAAATATTATATTTTGAAATCAATTCCTTTTCGATACTCATTATAAAAATGAATAAAATCGATATAGATATCGTTTACGTCAAAATGGCGCATATCTAATCAACACGGCTTTATATGTTTCAATAACTTCGTTATTCTGTTCAACAAATGAATATTTTCTTCAACACATGAATATATATTTTTCAACACATGAATATTCTCAACACATGAATATTTTCAACACATGACTATTTTTGTTATTTAATATATTTTGTAAAATTATGATTTCTATCGTTTAATTTTTAATCAGACTCCAACCGTAAATTAGTAAGAGAACGATTCCCTAAGTATTAACCCCAAAGGCCGAAACAAACATCAGATCAATACCCAGGAAACCATTCATCTTATTTAGTTTCCAGTTAGTTTTTAATTTTATATATGATAAAGATGTAAATTTTATTGTTAAAATATTTCGTTCAACACATGATAAGTTTCAACACATGAATATTCTCAACACATGAGTATCATCAACACATGACTATTTATTCTATTCAACACATGAATCTTTAATTTATAATATTCTTTATTTTCCAAATTGGAATGAGGCCCAATCAATTTCCATATAATGTTAATTATATGGATTTCCATACAACACATGTATATAATAGCAACGATAAATAATCAACCACCATCCAGAGTGCACCACACAACTGCATAAGCATTAAATATGAATAACTATTCAACCCATCGATTGACATACAACTAAACAATCGGGATTAGTGTACGTCAAATATCATCCCAATACCCGTGTTGGGTTTCAAATCAACAAACACAGATTTTTATTTGTGCAGTTGGGCGATGTGTAAAATTTATCGTCCCAATCCATATCAGTCAAATCGGTGTACATAAACAAACCGTCCAATTTGTTTATAAATATTTATTTTATATACACGTTAAAAATTATCTTTTTTAACTATAAAATATTTATTTATTGCACATCACACAGTAAAATTTCACAACACATCAATCAAACAAAAGAGTCATCCATGGTCTGTGGACGACGGGTGTCGGGTGCTACTAAGCACCGTCTGCATCCTAGTATATATTTCAACTAGAAAATAAATTAAAAGTGAGAAGTTCTTACCAAGGTTTCCACTCCTTCTGCTTTCCTTCTGAACTGTTCGGGTCTCATTTTGATTTCTGTCGATACCATTGCCATCTTTTCCCGCTGTTCGCAGTAAAAAAATCATATTTTTATCGCTTTATCCCAATAAATAAAAATCATATTTTTATTTCAATTTCATATATTTTACAACGCTTCTTTCTATATAAAAATTATACTTTTATATTTCTACTTCCTATATAGAGATGGAATTTTTCTACAATGAAAAATCTAGTTTTTCTTTTACGAAAAATCAAATTTTTTTAATGAACAAAATCAAATTTTTACTTCATGAAAAATCAAATCTTTGTCTATAAAAATCTAATCTTTTAATAAATAAAATTCTTATCTTTTCATAAATTAAGAATCACTTCTTTCATACAAATAAATATCACAACTTTTTATAAACAAAGAATCAAAGGAGACCTCAAAGGACACTCACAGCGAGGAGAGGAAATTCGCTGATTGAATCGGATAGAGGGAGGGGGGTCGTTGTCATTCATGGTTGCGGTGCATTGGGCAGATGATGGAGGCTCACGCAGTGGGGTGCTTTCTTCGCGGTGGAGGGTTTTCTGGGGGAAAAGGGGGTCGCGTTGGAGAAGAGCCGGGGGGAGAGAGCTAGAGTCGCGGCGGAGCATTTGGGTGGTAGAGGCGGGCGCGACGATCTTCACCCTTTTCTTTTCTCTTTTTTTCCTTTTTCTATTTTGATTTTTCTATTCTGTTGAACGATGGGGGGAGGGATAAAGGTGGGTTGACTTTTATATTTTATTTTATTACCCCATAAAGCAACTTTTTATTTCGACCTCCAAACGAAGTCCACCGACTGTCGCCCATAATTAATTACCCCAATTTTGAACACAATGGGATATGTATCTTAGGCTGATTCGATCAGTTTTCACCAAAATCAAAATATAAATCTATATATTGAATTTGAACGCACATTTCAATTTACCGGGGCCACATACGAGCTCTAAAAATTCCTAAAAAACATTTTCTAGCTTCTTATTGACGATACGGTCCTAATAAAACTAATTTCGTCAAATTATGAGACCGTTTGAAAAATGGCCATTTTCCAGTCAATCGAAATTGACTGAAACTGTTAAAACACGTTTTACTTCCCCACGCTCACATATTGATTCAGAAAATTACAAATTTTGGAATCTAGCAATAACTTGACATCCCGAATCCAACAAAAGTGGTTTCGTCAAAAACAGAGACCGTTTGAAAATTTTCCATTATTAAGGGCCAAAATTCCATAACGACTATTCTGAATTTTCAACTGGACGTATCTTTTGATTCCCACTATGAAATTTTGATTTTTCGGATTCGTTGGAAAGATATTCTCAATTAGATTCAAATATTTTTGGTTTCACTAAATTCTGGTCTATTTTGAGTCCTGTACATTCATTTGAAATTTGAGTTCGAAATTTCGAACTACCGCGCCACTTTCAATTCCTTTTATAATTATAAATAAATAATTATATTCTAGCGACGATTCAAATAAATATATACGTTCTAATTCTACTCAAAATGAATTTCTTGTCGACACTATTTAAAATAATTCATTTTAAGTATTCAAAATTCACAAAAATTTCCAAAATAAAAAAAAATTAAATTGGCTCGGATTTCCAGGTTATTACAATTTCCAGTCCATATCGTTTATAATATTTTATAATGATTTATCAATATTTTTATTTGTTTAAAAATAGCCCATTTTCATCAAACGACGTTTCAGGTCATTCGATGGCACTGGTGCTACTTTCGTCCAAATTTGAATTTAACATTTCGCAAAATCTAACCATTGGATCTTAACGAATTTTATATCGTTGGAAAGATCTTTCCAACGGTTTCGGTTTCGGGAAAATCCGATGGTCGGATCTTTTGTAAAAATCGTTTAAAATTACGATTTCAAAACGCGAACTACAGCATCGTCATTCATTTTATTTTAATTTATATATACATATATAGTTCATTCAACTATTTCCAAACCATTTTCACTTCAAAAATTTGGTTAACGCCTTTAAATTTCGAAAATTTTCGCCATATCCTCCTACGAGAGGGGTTTGGAAATTTATTAGGCCGTATCAGGCACCCAATAAATCCAATATAAGCACGCACTATTTTTAGTGTCCTATTTATTCCCAAGGGAGTGTGTATAATAACTCCAGAGATAAATCTTGTCACCTTGTCCAGTGTTGGAAATAAATAATCCATGTGCCGTATCAAATAACTAGAGAGATGTGATCATTGCCAACTCCAGACACGAGTGGGGGTTTTATTTAATCTGGCAGTTTACCATTATATTTTATTTAGTCCATAACAGTCCTCAGTTCGACCTGTAATTCAATCATTGCCATACGAGCATCTTGCCTGTATGGTAATCCCAACCTCGTCACATTAGCTCCAAATGCTGATGTGGTATATGATGAAGTATGTTATCTTCATGTAGTATGCCATGTAGTATAGTTAAAAATTAATTTTTGCTATTTTATGAAAATGTTTACAATCGCACATAGAAAAATCAGCACATTGCATCCAATGGCATTCACAGGAGTTGATATATAAATAAATTGCGCAGCCAACTCATTAAGGTTTACCTATTTTTCGGGCACACAAATAAATTCTTTACTCAATAGCAAATCCAATTACATGTTTTGCATGTGTATATATATGCATATCTATGCTAAAAGTATTATTTATAGTGAACAAATATTTATTTCCATACTTGACTTTTTTTAACACTTCATATACATGTTAAAAATATTATTTTCAACTAACAAATACTTATTTCAACCCACGATTATTTTTAACACTTCATATACATGTTAAAAATATTATTTTCAATCAACATATATTTATTTTAACACATGGCTATTTTTGACACTTCATAAACATGTTAAAAATATTATTTTCAATCAACAAATATTTATTTTAACACATGGTCATTTTTAACAACTTTATATGCATGTTAAAAATATTATTTTCAATCAACAAATATTTATTTCAAACATGAATATTTTTCAAGACATGAATATTTCAAAAAAAAAAATGGCATTAAAACGACAGGGTAATTAAAACCGTACTATCCCTATTACAGCTCCTCTGTTATCTTAGGCCTCGCGGCGATACAAGGGTTTTATAATTTCCACAATACAATTCATTTTCACATCCCAATGAATATACCACAAACATAACCAATTTTGTTGCAACCACAATCAATCATTCACAATCACAATCCAAACAATTTATATGGTCCATGGTCTGTAGACAAGGGGAGTACATATACATATATACATATATATATATATATGTGTGTGTGTGTGTGTGTGTGTGTGTGTGTACGTATGTATGTATATATGTATATAAATATATTTCATTTTCATTTCAATTCCATTCAACGCATATATGATTTTTACAACGCATGTATAATTTATACATCACTTATATAATTTATGCAACGCCTATATATGAGATATACAATGCGTATATAATTTATACATCACTTATATAATTTATACAACGCGTATACATTCCAATTTGAATTTAGAAATCTCACATTGGGTTTCACTCCTTCTAATATTGTAGAGAGCTCCAAATGCGTCCTAGTTTCTTCTAGAATGTAGAAGACGTTGTCACGAGTCCAATGTCTCTTGTTTCACAGGATTTAGATAATACATGAAAAAGATATGATTTTTATTCTTAAATCATAATTTGTAACGCTTTTAAACTGTTGTAATTGGTTTAAATAATAACAGTCATTACCTTCAGCTAATGTTCAAAACTAGGTTTTCGATTCTTGTTTAAACCGTTGCATTAAAAGCTAATCGGGTTACGCCACCTTGAAGAGGGACAAGACGTGCGATGGATGATGGTGGTGCTGGCTAACTCGACAGCAGCAAATGGAGGTGGCGGCAGTTTGAAAACCGTGACTTCGAGGGGTTGGTTCGAATGATTTACTCAACGAGGGGTAGCCAAGTTTATATGGATTTGAAGAGGAGGAGGAGATCTACAAAATCCTCAACTGGAGCAAGTGATTTTATAGCATGGTTTGGGCGAAATCGAGGAGAGAAGGTCGGAGTTGCTTTCCGCCGTCGAGAACGATGGGTTGCGGGGGGGTTTTTAATTTCTGGAAAAATATAATTTATGAAAGGAATATTTCTATTGGCCGATATATATATTTATTTCAAAAATAGTGTTTTCTTTTCCGGACTCCAAATCAAACCCAACGAGTGTCACCACTAGCTAAATACCCCCATTCCGGATACAATGGAACATGTTTCATAAGCCCGTTTGACTGTTTCAGTCAGTTATCCTTCAAATTAAAATATAAACATTCAAATTTTGATTTGAACATACATTTTAATTTGCCGGGGCCACATATTGATTCTAAAAATTCCGGAAAAATAAATCTAGCTATGTTGGGATGATATGATCCCAACAAAATTAATTTCGTTGAATTTGGAGACCGTTTGAAAAATGGACTTTTTCTGGTCGATCCAATTCAAACTGAATTTATCAAATGCGTTTTCCTTTGCCACGCTCACATATTAATTCCAAAAATTATGGAATTTTAAACCTAGCAATAAATTTACATTCCAAATCCAACAAAGTGGTTTCATCGAAAATGGAGGTTGCTTGCAAAGTGTCTATTTTTAAGGGCTATATAATATATTAAATTCCATAACGGAGATCATTTGCAAAATGTCTATTTTTAAGGGCTATATATTATATTAATTTCCATAGCGACTATTTTATTTTTCAACAAGACATAACTTTATATTCCCGCTATGAAATCTGGATTTTTCACATTCGTTAGAAAGGTATTATTAAATAAATTCAAATATTTCTGGTTTTACTGAAATCCTATTTATTTTGAATCTTGTACATTCATTTGAAATCAAATTTTCAAACTACCGCGGCATTTCAGGCTCGTCATATAATTAAAATAAATATGTACGTCCTAACTTCATTTTAAATAAATATTAAATCGTTATTATTTAAAATATATCATTTTAAACATTCAAAATTCATTAAAATTGCTAAAATAAAATTTTTAAATTTGTTCTGATTTTCCTGCTTGTTACAATCTCCCCCACTTAAAACTTTTTGTCCCCGAAAAGGAAACAATAGTAAAGTAGGAAACAAAACGGAAAATTGAATATATTGTAAATGTACCTTGCACCAGAGCTACTCAGAGATGTCCACTCTGCATTTGGGGTAAGCCTGTTTGATGCTATCTTTTGTCTCCCATGTACAGTGTCTAGGATCTCCGCTCCACTGTACTTTGACAAAATGAACCTTCTTATTCCTTAGCACTTTAGTTTCTTTGCCAATAATCTTTATCGGCTCTCTTCTCATAGCTAATTTTGGAGTAATATCCAAATCTTGTTGTGTTGCTTCTTCAACGACCAAGTCTGGATCATGCACATGTTTACAAAGTTGAGACACGTGAAATACATCGTGCACTCCAGGCAACCAATCATGTAATCGAAAACTATAAGCAAGAGTTCCAATCCTTTTGAGTATAGAAACGGACCAATAAATCTGGGTGCAAACTTCCCTGTCTTCCCGAATCTGACTACTCCTCTCATTGGAGAGACTCTCAAATATGCATAATCACCAACAGCGAATGCTAAATCTCTTCTTCTAGAATCTGCATAACTCTTCTTTCGGCTTTGAGCTGCTTGCAGTTGCTTCTTAATGAAATCGACTTTATCCGAAGCTTCACGAATCATGTCGGGACCCAATACTAGTCGATTACTAGTTTCTACCCAACATGTGGGATATCTACATGGTGTACCGTACAAAGGATCAAATGGTGACATTCCCAAGCTCGCTTGGTAGCTGTTATTATACGAAAACTCAGCCAAATACAAGTGATATTCCCACGATCAGCCAAAATCAATAATACGTGCCTGCAATAAATCTTCTAGTATACGATTTACCCTCTCAGTTTGGCCATCTGTCTGAGGGTAATATGCGGTGCTAAGATTTAACTTTGTTCCCAATTCTTCCTGGAATGCTTCCCAGAATTTACTAGAGAATATCGGATCACGGTCACTAACAATATTACTGGGAACTCCATGTAGCCTAACGATTTCTCTAAAATAAATCTGCGCCAGACTCTGAGCTGTTCTATTTGATCCGACAGGTACAAAATGGGCGTTCTTCGTGAAATGATCTACGATCACCCATATACTGTCATTTCCTTTCTTAGTTCTAGGCAACGCATCTATGAAGTCCATAGAAATTTGCTTCCACTTCCAATTTGGAACCTCCAACGGTTGCAGTAATCCAGCGAGTTTCTGTTGATCGCTTTTGACATGCTGTCAAGTAGGACACCTGCTAACATATATGTAAATGTCTCTTTTCAAAAGTCTCCACCATAGAGTGCGCTTGATATCATTATACATTTTACTCACTCCTGGATGGATAATGAGCTTAGATTTGTGACATTCGTCTGGTATTTCCCTTCTGAGCTCTGGAATTTTCGGAACACAAATTCGGCCCTTTAACCTCAGAACCCCCTTGTTATCAATTTCGGGAACTCGAGGTTTTTCCTTTCTGGACTTTCCTGCTGATCCTCTGAATAAAATCATCGTCTTTCTGAAGATCGGAGATTTTATCAATCAATGAAAGCGTGGTGATAAGATTAGCGATGATCACATTCTTTCTGCTGGGTGCATCAGCTACAACATTGGTTTTCCTTGGAGTATACGAAATATCTAGATCGTAAGCTGCAAGAAATTCTAGCCAACGCTGCTGTCTCAGATTTAAATTCTTCTGGGTGAACAAATACTTTAATGATTTATGATCGGTGAATAATTCGAACTTCTCACCCAATAAATAGGGCCTCCAGATTTCAAAGTAAATACGACGGCTAATAACTCAAGATCATGAGTAGCATACCTCTTCTCATGCGATTTCAGCTGACGGCTAGCATAAGCAACTACTTGGCCTCTCTGCATTAATACCGCACCTACACCTTCAAGTACAACATTTGTGTAAACAGTCAAATCTTGATTTCCATCGACAATAGTCAACACTGGAGCAGTGGTCAATCTTAATTTTAGCTCTTGGAAATATGCCTCACATGCTGGAGTCCAATTAAATCTTGTGTGCTTCTTAGTAAGCTGAGTTAATGGACTAGATAGCTTCGAAAAATCTTTAATGAATTTTTGATAATAACTAGCCAATCCTAGGAAACTACGAACTTCTATGGATGTATTAGGCTTCTTCCAACCTTGAATAGCTGTAATTTTACTTGGATCTACTGAGATTCCGTCCTTTGATACAACGTGGCCAAGGAACTTGAATTCTTCTTGCCAGAATATACACTTAGAAAATTTAGCTTTTAGGACGTTCTTTCTGAGATTTTCCAACACTTGTTCCAAATGTTTAGCGTGCTCACTCTCTGACTTAGAGAAGATTAGAATATCATCAATGAAGACCAGTACGAATTTATTCAAGACTTCTCTGAATACTCTGTTCATTAGATCGACAAAATAAGCTGGAGCGTTACATAAGCCAAACGGCATTACTAACCACTCATAGAATAAGTCTGGACCTCTGAATGGCGTCAAAGGAACACATTCTTTGGCAGTTCGCAACTAATGGAAACCCGTAGCTAGGTCCATTCTTGAAAATACTTGCGCTCCATTCAAACGATCCAACAAACCATCAATTCGCGGCGATGGATATTTATTCTTTAATGTCTGTTTATTCAAGTCACGAAAATCCACACATAGTCTGAGAGTACCGTCTGACTTTGGAATAAACACCACTGCTACTCCCCAATTCGAAAAGCTAGGCCTGATCAGACCTTTCCATAACAATTTTCGAGTTTGGTCGCCCAATTCTTCTTTCCCTTTCAGGGTCATCCTCTGAATAGCGTGCACTAATGGCCTTGCATTCGGCATTAAATCAATCTTGATGTCAATTTCCCTACGCGGAGGTAAGCTATCCACTTCAAACACATTCGCATAATTTTCGATGATAGGAATATTTTCTATAGGAGCAAGAGAAACATCAAGAGCTGACCAAAATTCTTTTCTATCAGAATTTGGACCTTCACATAGTATCATTATATACTCCCTGTATTTTGTTTTAGCCTTAACAATTCTCTCGGCGCATTTAACCTCAGCTTCGCGTTGGGTTAACCAATCCAATTGTAAAATAAGATCAATTCAGTAAATTCATTACGATCGAGATGGAAGGGAACCGATAACGGGAAAAAGAGACAGGCACCCCACAAGTCCAACTAAGATTGAGGGAAACCCCAATCGGATTATGGACACAGATGGGTTCTTTGAGCTTTTTCAATTTTAAATCCAATTTCTTAACCATATTACTTGTAATAAAGCTTCGTGACGCGCATGTATCAAACAGTACTTTAACTGGAATATTTTTGACAGCAAGCGTGCCTTCCAAAACATCTAGCCTTTTTTGACTGGCTGAGGGTGCAAGAACTTCTGCCACTTCACTACTTCGAATTTTTTTGATAGCTGGCAACCTTTTGAAAGATGACCAATCTGATGTCGTTGATTGCATTTTCTATTCTCTTAAAACTTTTTATTGGATTTAAATCCACTCTTTATTCTTTTGTTCAAAGATTTGCAATTTCCTTGCAAATGCCCTTGCTTATTTCAGTTATTGCATGTGGCCGTCGTCAACGGTTCTTCCTTAGATTTAACCCCTTTCTTATCGATTTTAGGCTTCTTACTAACCTTAGGCGTCGTACTTGCCTCCAGGCTATCAGTTTCAGACTTCCTTTTACTACTAGAACTGCCTTCCTCTTCATCTTCCAAACCACCTTGCTTATCAGGATCCTCATAGCGATAAGCCATTTGTATCATCTTAGAAATAGGAAGATTCACTTGTGCAGTTACTCTACCTTCGTACTTTCTTTGAAGTCTGCTAATAAATTTCAGATTCTTCCTTAAAGGATCTTCAATTAGGTTCGGGCCAAAACGAGAAAGTTCGTTGAATTTATTCTGGTACTCCTGAATGGTCATATCTCCTTATTTCAGATAGTAGAACTCGTCATATAACCGCCCTGTTACTTTTGAAGGAATATATCTTTATTTGAAAATTTCTTTAAACCTATCCCAGGTAATAGTACCTTCTGGATTGTCCCTAATAACAGTTTCCCACCAGACTAAAGCTTCGTCTTTGAGTGCCCAAGATGTCAGTAATCTTTTCTGATCATCTCTCAGCTTTAAACATTCAAAAATTCTCTCAGAAGAACGCATCCATGCTTGTGTTTCAATAATGGATTCTTTGCCCAAGAATGGTACTCCACTCAGATTTCGATATTTCTTTAATAGAGCTTCTACATCTGATTTTAGCTGTGAGAGAACAATTGGCTCATTAGATTGCTGAACTATAGAATTACTTCTTCTGCTTTTGCCACTCATTTTCTACTATGTCTTCAAATAGCAAACAAAGAGTCAGGCCAACAAAAAAGATATTGTAAAGCATAGAGACATATACTCAAATGTAAATGCATCTACTGGGGTGTATTTTATTCTACTTTACTCATTCTAGGATATTACTGATCTTATCTATAATGAGTTACTTGCTTTAGAATACTACTGATTCTATTTCTGATGAGTTCGTTAATATGTTATATTTCAGAACTAAGGTTAACCAAAGCTCTGATACCAACTGTGATGACCCCAAACTCTCGTGCCATGGAAGCAAGGATAATCAACGGAATATAACACATAAACAATAACAGCAGAACAGAAATATATCATTACACCAGATAATGTACAACAAACTACACTGGAACAATATAATCATCAGAGTTACCAGTATAACAGGGTCATACTTAGTACAAAATACAGTTTCAGCTTTATATAAAATGTCTGTAGTGGAATCAAACATAATATACATAACAAAGTCTGAACAACATAACAGAAATGATAGAATCCACCTTCTTCTCCATAGCTATCCAGAATGAGCTTGCTAAAACCTGAATACATGGCTGCCCGTGTAGAAATAGAGGCACCCGAGTTTGCAAAGTGAAACAAATTACGAGTCGGTCATGGAACTCGTATGAGAAATCTTACTTAACCTATTTAATAATAGGGTCAACTACAGGACCACGCCGCTAACACGGAACGGGTTTACTCCATTGGATTGCCAGTGCATAAAAAAAGTAAATCATTTAAACAACGCAATGCTTTTCATAGAAAATGAAACCATTATAAGACTTAGGTCCCATCAAACAATGCAACGCAAGCCAAAGGATAGAGTTTTACCTTATAATGGCCAAAATATGCTTGATACGTATAAAACAAATCATTTGATACTATCACTAGTGCATATATGTTTCAAAAACAATTTTAATCATAATGTATCAATCATAGATGGCATGGGTACCATATATCATGTTGCCATACTAGCTCTACAATCAAAACCGCATTATGTCATATTGGAAATTGGATTTCCGTCATGAACCATGGCAAGGGATCATTCTTACTGACTTCGAGACAATCTATCCCATGTCTCAGGATCAGAGCTCGAGTGACCCTTGGATCGTCAGAGCCAGTCCACGTGTGATGGATTAAAATGCCTGAACAATATGTTTCCTCGTCCTATGGGGCGTGAAACTGGTCGCTATATCGACCATACCATCCATCGGCCCCGTAGTGACCGATATAACCAAGGCGCCTCGCTTTCCATCATCCACATAAGTAAAAGTGTCTGGGCTCCATACTATGACACCACACCTCGCTAGAAGGAAACGCATGTCCTTCCTGAAGTCCTCTCCCGTTTCTGGTTCATACCCGGGGTGTGAGGCTCGCGAATTAACGCTATACACAAAGTTATGCTATATTAAAGTCGTGCTTTGATCATCAACCACAAGGCTCTGCTTTTTAACAAAAGCCTTGATCACTGCATCCCAGCATGCCACATTGACATTCCACGCCATGCGACTGATGTATATTGATATATAACCTCTAAGCTCGTAAGTCTTAGAGAAGGGTGTTAAGCAAGAGAATAAATTCTCTGCCACTAAGTAGATATATATTTAATAGAAATCAATCAGCACAGAATAAAATCCAATGTCAGACACACATCCATTTACAAGTTCGTTTTTGGTCTGAACGAAACCGGAGGCACCTTATTCCTCGTCCCCTATGTCAAATACAGGAGAGATGCCCTCGCACATCTGTACAATCAACAAATACGTCCGGACCACTACCACTGTAACCCCTTCCCGGGTGCTAACCAATCCAAGGCATCAATAGTAATCCTTTCGATATGAAGATCACCGGTCTTGCACCATCTTCATTTTTCGACTTCTAATCGTCAATCAATTATTTGAAATGAGAATTAATTCGGCCTTTTCAAATAATTCACGTATAAATAGAATTCAAATCAATTCTTTCCATGGTTAAATTTCATGACAATCACATTTCAATTCAACATAATAATTTCATGTCAAATACAACTAACCATCAGAATATCCCATAAACCAAGTACAATCAGTTTATTTCCATTCCATGTCGTTTATAATATTTTATGACGATTTATAGCTATTTTTATTTATTTAAAAGTAGCCCATTTTCATCGATCGACGTTTCAGGTTATTCGATGGCACTTGCGCTGCTTTCGTCCAAATTTGAATTTAACATTTCACAAAATCTAACTGTTGGATCTTAACGAATTTTATATCATCGGAAGGATCTTTCCAAATTGAACCCAATGGTTCTGGTTTCGGGAAAATCCAACAGTTGGATCTTCTGTAATAATCCCGTAATAATCGTTTAAAATTACGATTTCAAAACGCGAACTGCAGCGTCATTATTTGTTTTATTTTAATTTATATATATAGTTCATTCGACAATTTCCAAACCATTTTCACTTCAAAATGTTGGTTAACGCCTTTAAATTTCGAAAAATTTCGCCATAACCTCCTTTGTATAGAGAGGAGTTTGGAAATTTATTAGGCCGTATTAGGCACTCAATAAATCCAGTATAAGCATGTATAATTTTTAGTGTCCTATCTATGCCCAAGGGAGTGTGTATAATAACTCCAGAGATAAATCTCGTCACCTTGTCCAGTTTTGGAAATAAATAATCCATTTGTCGTATCTAATAACTAGAGAGACGTGATTATTGTCAACTCCAGACCCGTGTGGGATTTTTATTTAATCTGGCAATTTACCATTATATTTAATTTAGTCCATAATAGTCCTCAGTTCAAACTGTAATTCAGCCATCGCCATACGAGCGTCTTACCCGTATGGTAATCTCAACCTCGTCACATTAGCTCCAAATGCTGATATGATAAATGATGAAGTATGCTATCTTCACATAGTATGCCATGTAGTGTAGTTCAAAATTAATTGTTGCTATTCTATGGTGATGTTTATAATCTTACACAGAAAAACCAGCACATCGCATCTGATGGCATTCACAGGAGTTGATATATAAATAAAATTGCGCAGCCAACTCAATAAGGTTTACCTATTTGTCGGGCATGCAAATAATTTTTTTACTCAAAAGCAAATCCACTTACCTGCTTAGCATGTGTATATATATATATATATGCATATCTACGCTAAAAATAATATTTTTAGCGAACAAATATTTATTTCCATACATGACTATTTTTGACACTTCATGCACATGTTAAAAATATTATTTTCAACTAACAAATATTTATTACAACCCATGGTTATTTTTATCACTTCATATACATGTTAAAAATATTATTTTCAATAAACAAATATTTATTTTAACACATGGTTATTTTTAACACTTCATATACATGTTAAAAATATTATTTTCAATTAACAAATATTTATTTTAACACATGGTTATTTTTAACAACTTCATATATATGTTAAAAATATTATTTTCAATCAAAAAATTTATTTCAAACATGAATATTTTTCAACACATGAATATTTCAGAAAATTTCAGCATTATAACGGTAGGGTAATTAAAACCAGCACCGTCCCTAGTACGGCTCGTCTGCTATCCAGAGCCTCGCGGCGATACAAGGGGTTTATAATTTCCACAATACAATTCATTTTCACATCCCAGTGAATATACCACAAACACAACCAATTTTGTTGCAACCACAATCAATCATTCATAATCACAATCCAAACAGTTTATATCGTCCACGGTCTGTGGACGAAGGGAGTAAGTATATATATATATATATATATATATATCAATTTCATTTCAATTCCATTTAATGCATATATGATTTTTACAACGCATGTATAATTTATACATCGCTTATATAATTTGTACAACGCTCATATATGAGATGTACAACACATATATAATTTATACATCACTTATATAATTTATACAACGCGTATACATTCCAATTTGAATTTAGAAATCTCACATTGGGTTCCACTCCTTCTAAAATTGTAGAGAGCTCCAAATGCGTCCTAGTATCTTCTAGAATGTAGAAGACGTTACCACGAGTCCGTTGTCTCTTGTTTCACCGGATTTGGACAACACATGAAAAAGATATGATTTTTATCCTTAAATCATAATTTGCATTGCTTTTAAACTATTGTAATTAGTTTAAATATTAACAGCCGTTACCTTCGGCTAATTTTCGTAACAAGGTTTTCGATTCTTATTCAAACCATTGCACTAGAAGCTAATTGGGTTGTGCCACCTTGAAGGGCGACGAGACGCACGTGGGACGATGGTGGTGCTGGCCAACTCGACAGCAGCAAACAGCAGCTGTAGCGGTTTGAAACCCGTGACTTCGAGGGGTTGGTTCAAACGATTTACTCAACGAGGGGTAGCAAAGTTTATATGGATTTAAAGAGGAGGAGGAGATCCACAAAATCCTCAACTGGAGCAAGTGATTTTATAGCGTGGTTTGGCCGAAATCGAGGAGAGAAGGTCAAAGTTGCTTTTCGCCGTCGAGAACGATGGGTTGCAGTTTTTTTTTAAATTCTGGAAAAATATAATTTATGAAAGGAATATTTCTATTGGCCGATATATATATATATATATATATATATATATATATTTTAAAAATAGTGTTTTCTTATCCGGACTCCAAATCAAACCCAACGAGTGTCACCACTAGCTAAATACCCCCATTCCGGACACAATGGAATATGTTTCATTAGCCCATTTGACTGTTTCAGTCAGTTTTCCTTCAAATTAAAATATAAAACATTCAAATTTAGATTTGAACATACATTTTAATTTGCCAGGGCCACATATTGATTTCAAAAATTCCGAAAAATAAATCTAGCTATGTTGGAATGATACAGTCCCAACAAAATTAATTTCGTCGAATTTGGAGACCGTTTGAAAAATGGACTTTTTTTGGTCGATCCAATTCAAATTGAAATTACCGAATGTGTTTTCCTTTGCCACGCTCACATATTAATTTCAAAAATCATGGAACTTTAAACCTAGCAATAAATTGACATTCTGAATCCAACCAAAGTGGTTTCGTCGAAAACGGAGGTCGTTTGCAAAATGTCTATTTTTAAGGGCTATATATTATATTAAATTCCATAGCGACTATTTTAGTTTTCAACTAGACATAACTTTTTATTACCACTATGAAATTTTGATTTTTTACATTCGTTAGAAAGATATTATTAAACAGATCCAAATATTTTTGGTTTTACTGAAATCCGATTTATTTTGAATCATGTACATTCATTTGAAATTTGAAATCGAATTTGCAAACTACCGCGCCATTTCAGGCTCGTTATATAATTAAAATAAATATATACGTTCTAACTTCGATTTAAATAAATTTTAAATCATTATTATTTAAAATAAATCAATTTAAATATTCAAAATTCATTAAAATTGCTAAAATAAAAAATTTAAAATGGTTCTAATTTTCCAGGTTGTTACAAAATTATTGGCTGATATGTCGACATATATGTTTATTTTCAAAGGTCATTTGGTTTTGGTGACTTTTTGTTTAAAGTCTATGGGAAATAGAGTATTGTTAAGGAAAATCTCAAAGATTCTTTAAATTCTAGAACCAAGTGAAAATCGCCAAGGGAAAAACACTATTCCCTAACAGTATAATTTTGCTTTAAATTCCGTCACTCAGCAATGAAGAAGAATGGAAGGACATCAAGAAGAACCGAATCACTGGACAAGATGAATGGGTAGAAGTCCCAAGAAACGTTTAATTGTTTGGTATGATTTATTTGATTGGTTTGATTGGCTGATACTTCCTAAATTCATGATTATACATTAATCAGGACTGAGTAGCAAAGTATTATAATTACATATGTATTATGTCATATATACAAACCAAACTAAGCACACCACATTCATCTTGGGACTTCTACCCATTCATCTTGTCCAGTGATTGGGTTCTTCTTGATGTCCTTCCATTCTTCTTTAAATTCTTTAAATTCTATTGTTAGGGATTGCGGAATGGATCGTTAGGGAAAAACAAACACTAGCGGGGGGTTAATAGTGTTTTTGAGAAATTTAACAAAATATAAAACTTATATGATCTACTATATGAATCACACACCATAGGGATAATCATAGACACAGAATCAAACACAAACACAAAGATAAACAAAAATAAAATGCCGAAAAAGATAGAATACACCAGATTTTATACTGGTTTTGATTACTCCTATGTCCAGTCCCACGCAATGCTGGATTGCGTAGAGTTTTATTACTATTTCAATATCCAAGTACAACCCCTTGATTTCACGGCTACAAGGTTAACACCGACTCCAAACGCCCTTGATTTCACGGCTACAAGGTTAACACCGCTCCAGTTCCTTGATTTCACGACTATAAGGAAACACTGTTTCCCAAACACTTCCCAAACAATTACAATAGCCCTATAAATCTTCAATAGCACTTTGATTCAGAGAGTAATGAGTAAAGAGTGAGAAGAGAAGAAATTTTATATAAATAGAATTGAATTCGGTAGAGTATAAGTGTAGAAATCATAAAAATAAGAAATAATAATGGTGTAGAGAAAAGGGATGAAGACGGAGAAGAAGAATGATGAAAAAAATTCGAAATCAACCTCTATTTATAAGATTCAAAAAGTTGCAACGCTTCGGGACAATTACAAATAGTGAAAAGTCACTTCCTTTGAAAATAAAAAATATGACAGTTATATGTTGACATGCCCAATTATGTATGTCGACATATCACAGTTCTAAATTTAATTTTTGACCATTTTTCAAGTATTTTGATATATATACACACACACACACACATATACACACTAGTGTGAACCCGTGCTACGCTTACGGTTTGGTTCAATATTTACTAAATGAGTAAACAAACTTGCATTGTATAAATCTCACTACCAATTTAAACTGAAGCACTATAAATCTTACTACCTATATATGCATTTATAATTTTTGTTTTTGTCGTAAAGCGAAGAAAGAGGAAATAGATTAAACAGAAATGTAAACCATGTAAATTTTAAAGAGACTAAGTTGCATATTGTGGATGGTGTAGAGAAAAAATGTGATAAATGTTTGCACAACTGATGTTGTATTCAATGACTGAGGTATAGATATGAGTAACAAATAGGCAGTTCCTATCAATCATAGCACGTGATATATTTTGTTGGAAAAGTAGCCAGCAATAGCAATGTAAAAATTCACGCTTATTTCTGAAATGGCAGATAGGTAAGAAAATTATATTAACAGGACAATAGTAAAGTTAGTAAATAGTACATGTAAACTAATGTATTAATTTTTGTTGGAAGATATTCAACCCGATTGTGCAACCGAAAAGGTAGAAATAAGATCACGATTCAGGTCCAAATACATCATAGTACATAATGCGAAAAATTTGAATAGTAACCGAAGTGATGAAAAAAAAGGCTGCAACAATTCAGAAAAACAGGTGTACACGTTCTATAGCTCAATATAAACCTCCTTAAATATTTTAGCAAATCCACATTCAGTATGCATTGTATGAAAATGAACTGGGCTGGTTTCATGACATATTGGTGCCTTAAGTGGTTATGACATGACTTCCAAACCAATGCATATATGCAGATTCATTATGTAGATTAACAATGCCCATTAAATCTACTTATTCAGATAAACCGCATTTATTCAACCTGTGGTGTGTACATCACTTCATCTTCAATATAAGCATCATTTATTCTCATATTGATAAAATCAAGAGTACCACTTTGCAAAAAAAAATCGGCATCTCTTTCTCCCTTCATCCTCGAAGTCTAATATGATATAACCCAAAATTGGTTAGGAATCCACACAGACCAAATCCAGGTACCTCAAATAATCTATGAATGACCAAATAAAACATCTATTTGCAAATAAATCATTAAAATACGATGAAATCAAACTTCAGCAAAAACAGAAATGTTTATAGCATACAACTAAAAAGCTATAAAGTACTCGTCAAAACATATATGTTCCTTATTGGACCTCGTAGACTATGTAGGTTTGCCTTTTCATAATAAACCCTCAGCGTGTCATAAATTGATGCATTATATTGCATTGCAAAACCTAATTATCGAAAATTCAGAATCAAGGATCGATGCTGAGATATGAGAAATATAGGCCAATTTTATTACCTGCATTTTATTTAAGATATGGGAATAATACACTAATTTATTTGTCACCATTTTCAGAATATAAACTGGAAGATTTCCATAAGTTTGCTCCCTAAATTCCAGTGCTCCTTGCATTCCAGTTGGTGAACTCATCTGGAGTAATTTAGATAATACCATTTTGTCATATTATACATTTTGTCTATGATGATATGTCTAAAATGTTAATATATTTTCTTCAAACATTCCTTTTCGCTGCTGCATAATAGTGAGACGACCCGAAATCCCGTTCTCACGGAAACAAGGGTTATCTTTGGAATATAACACAGAAATAGATAATAGCATAACAAAATTAAATAAATACACCAGATAATGGACAATAAAATATACTGGATAAAAGTAATCATCAGAGTTACACAGTATACAGGATCTTACTTAGTACAAATACAGTTCAGCTATACATAAATGTCTACAGCGGAAATAAACAAAATATGTACAATAGGAGCTGAACAGCATAAAAAGAGATAAATGATAGAATCCATCTTCAGCTCCAGCTATCCAGAAAGAACCAGCTAAACCTGAATACAAGGCTGCCCATGTGGAAAAAAGGGCACCCGAGTTTGAAAGTGACACAAACTACGAGTCAGTCATGGGACTGGTATGAGAAATCCACTCAACACATATATAATTGGCTAATCATAGGACCACGCCACTTTCGTGGAACGGGTTTACTCCATTGGATTGCCAGTGCTTTAAAACAAATCTTTCTTTTAAACATCGCTATGCTTTTTATAAAAATGAAGCCGTTATAAGACTCAGTTCCCATCACACAATGCAACGCAAACCGGAGGATAGAGTTTTTACCTTATAACGGCCAAAATATGCTTGATACGAATAAAACAAAGGCATTTGGTATTATTGCTAGTGTTTATATGTTTGAAAACAATTTCAAATCATAACTATCAATCATAGACGGCATTAATGCCCCATACCACTATGTCGCCATATATAGGTATACAATCAAAACCGCACGATGTCGTATTTGGAAATTGGATTTCCGTCATGAACCAAGGCAAAAGATAGTCCTTACCGAATTCGAGACAATCTAGCCCATGTCTCAGGATCAGAATGCATCAACCCTTTAGATCGTCAGGGCCGGTCCACCGATGTGGATTATTATGCCTGAACACTACGTCTCCCCGCCCTTTGGGGCGTAAACGAGCCAACGAATGACTCCATCGGACCCGGATCGTCCGATCAAACCGAGGCGCCTCGCAACAGCAACAACCACATAGGTGAAAAGTATATAAATGTCAGGGCTGGTAGGTCACTGACATCACCCTAGCTAGAAAGAAACGCAGGCCCTCCCTGATGTCCTCTCCCGTTTTAGGTTCATACCGGGGTGTGAGGCTCGCGAATTTACGTTATACACAAAGCTACGCCACACAGGCGGTGCTTTGATCATCACCACAAGACTTTGCTTTTCAACAGAAGCCCTGATCACTGCATCTTAGCATGCCACACAGAATAAATCCTATGTCAGACACACAGTCCATTTACAAGTCCGTTCTGGGTCTGAACGAAACCGGAGGCACTAAATACCTCGCAAACCCATCGATCACCACGTACGTCTGGACGATCACCACTCATTATCCATATTTCGGGATGCCTCCCAATCAGGACCTCGGTTACCATCCAAACGAGGTGAAGATCTCCGGTCTTCGACCATCATCTTCATCTTCGACTTTCAATCGTCGGTCAATTATTTGAAATGAGAATTAACTCGGCCTTCTCAAATAATTCACGTATATTTAGAATTTCAAATCAATTTATTTCAATGGTTAAATTACTCGACAACACCAATTGTGTTCTTTTAATGTAATTTTCACACCAAACACATTCAACCATCAAAAGCCACATAAATCAAACAAATTCAGTTTATTTCTATTCCATATCGCTTATGATATTTTATAACTATTTATCGCTATTTTTATTTATTTTAAAATAGCCATTTTATTCAAAACGACGCTTCGGGCCATAAAGCGGCCGTGGCGCTGTTTTTCTTCAGATTTGATTTACACATATCTGAAAATCTAACCGTTGGATCTTCACAAAATTTACATCATTAGAAAGGTCTTTTCAAAACGAATCCAACGGTTCCAGTTTCGGGAAAATCCGACGGTCGGATCTCCCAGTACAATCGTTTGAATTTTCGATTTCAAAATACGAACTGCAGCGTCGTTATTCGATTAAATATAATTATATATATATATAAATATAATCGTTTCTGGCGCTGTTTTTCTTCAAATTTGAATTAAACATTCCAGACAATCCAACCGTTGGATTTTTACAAGGTTGGTGCCGTTGGGAAGATATTTCCAAGGCGTACCCGACGGTTGAGGTTTCGGGAAAATCCAATGGTCGGATTTCCCGTAATAGTTGTTTGAAATCATGGTTTCAAAATACGAACTGCACGGCTTCGTTTCGTTTTAATTTTATTTATATTTATATATTTATATAAATATAGTTCATTCAATGATTTCCATATCGTTTTCACTTCAAATATTTTTCTAACACCTTAAAATTTTGGAAAATTTCGCCATAACCTCCCCTGCACCGGGAGCATCGGGAAATCGCAAATAGCGTTCCCGGTCCTTCTAATCTCAAAAAGAAAAAGAAAAAGCCAAGCGGCTAGCCAACAGGCTCATAAAATCATCACCCAAACAAAACAGTAAATGTGTACCTATTTGTCGAGCACAAAATTTTATTCCTCTTCTCTAGCCCCTTTGCTATAACCTGTTCAATGAATATGCATATACATATATATACAGTTCTTATTATTTATCATTTTCTATTCGACTTCATATTTGATTTCTATTTGGTTTAAAAACACCATTCATTCTAATGTTACATAATTAGGTGCAAATCATTTCATTAGCTAATTAATGAATATTTCAACTCATATATGTTTATTTTGAACAAGTGACTATTTTTAACACTTCACATTTCAACGATTTATGCATACAATAAAAATGTGATTTTTATTGTAAAACAATTCATTTCAAAACACTATTTTTCTATATAGTTCAAGTTGGTGATAAGAATGGGATTTTTATCATAAAACAATTTCTTTTAAAACGAGATTATTTTACACAGTTCATATAGTCGATAAAAGATGATTTTTATCATCAAACAATTTATTTCAAAATATGAATACCATTCAACACATGAATTTCTAATCAACGAATGAATATCAATTCAACACATGAATGTTTCCTATAGTTTCTATATATAGATAAAAATGTGATTTTTATTATCAAACAATTTATTTCAAAATATGAATACCATTCAACACATGAATTTCTAATCAACGAATGAATATCAATTCAACACATGAATGTTTCCTATAGTTTCTATATATAGATAAAAATGTGATTTTTATTATCAAACAATTTATTTCAAAATATGAATACCATTCAACACATGAATTACTAATCAACGAATGAATATCAATTCAACACATGAAGGTTTTCTATTCAATGAATAAATATAGTTTAAGCATATGAAATAATTCAAACACACGAATATTATTCAAAATTTCGGCAGCATAACGGCAGGGTAGTTAAACCGGGACCGTCCCTAGTACGGCTCCTCGCTCTACCTTAAAACCTCGCGGTTTTTGACAATGGGGATCATACATCTAGTTCGCACGCAGGCGGCATGTATATATTTATTTCATTTCCACAAACTAATCCTATGTGGTTTCAACCAAATATTTCTCAACCACAAACGGGTATTTTTCAACCACAAACAACCAATATCAATCACAAACAATCCCAAACAATCATTCGCTATCAATCAATTTCAATCAATAAATATCGTCCATGGTTTGTGGACGAGGGGCGTATATATATATATTTATATATAGCAATTCACTTTCATTTCACACATATATAATATTTTTAAATCAGAAATCTCACATTAATTCATCTTTAATCCCTTTGTTTACTGTGTCTTCTTCGTTGGGCTTGTTTACACGCTTCAGGCTTCAAGCCGCACCATCGTTCCATCCTAGGGTTAGGATTCACCGCCGCCACGATCGCCCTGGCCAAGATCTGACCCTCCCACTTGAAGCGCCGCCACACCAGGTCTCTGCGCCCCCAACCCCTTGCGACTCGGTGGCTCCACCGTGTCAGAATTTGAAGACAATCGGCGGCACTTTGGTGCCCGTAATCGAGCCCAATACGCCAATAGAGGTGATCAAACGACTACAGATTCAAAGCCCTTCAAATCCTCTACCATTTCGTCTTTGAAACTACCCTAAACTGCTGCGTGGAATTTGAGAACGAAGGAGGAGAAGGATGGGCAATTTCCGCCCTTCGATCCTGGACCCTGACGGCAGAAGAAGGAAAAAGAATTTAGGGTTTTAATTTCCCTTTTATACCCCCCCTTTTTTATTTAATAATATTTTAATTTTAAAATAACTCGTTTTATGCCACGCTCTCTAATCTGAACCCAACGAATGTCGCCCATAGCTAACTACCCCCATTCCGAACACAATGGGATATGTATCGTAAGCTGGTTCGATCGTTTCGATCAGTTTTCGTCAAATTTACATTTAAATCATTATATTGAATTTTAAACGTACATTTCTATTTACCGGGGTCACATACTAACTCGAAAAATTCCAGAAAAATATTTTCTAGCTTCGTATTGACGATACGGTCCTAACAAAACTAATTTCGTCGAATTCTGAGACCGTTGGAAAAATGGCCATTTTCCAGTCGATTAAAATCAACTGAAACTGGTCAAACGCGTTTTCCTTTGCCACGCTCACATATTGATTCGAAAAATTATGAAATTTGGAATCTAACAATAATTTGACATCACGGATCCAACAAAAGTGGTTTCGTCGAAATCCGAGGTCGTTTGCAAAATGTCCATTTTTAAGGGCCTGAATTCCATAGCGACTATTCAGAATTTTCAACTGGACATACCTTTTGATTCCTGCTATGAAATCCTGATCTTTCGGATTCATTGGAAAGATATTATCAGTTAGATCCTATCGTTTTTGGTTTCACTAAAATCCGGATTGTTTTGCACCCGGTACATTCAATTGAAATTTGAAATCGAATTATCGAACTACCGCGCCATTTTCAATTCCTTTTATAATTATATATAATTATTATATATTCTAACGACGACGTATATAATATATACGTTCTAATGCTATTGAAAATAAATTTCTCGTAGATATTATTTAAAATAATTCATTTTAAATATTCAAAATTCGCTAAAATTGCTAAAATAAAAATTTTAAACTGGCCCAGATTTTCGGGTTGTTACAAATAGAGCCTGTAAACAAATTTATAAACATACCAGCATTGGCTATGATGTGTCACTTTGATCAGTAGGTGCAGTGTAAGGCATATTTTTCATAGAGAAAAACACATATTAATTGACCCCAATAAAAGTTCAAAAGAGTTACTGACTTGGTCAGATTGTATGTTCCTATATCCTTTTATTTTATTCCCAATAGCCAATCACATATACTTGGGGTAGTCTGACAAAATAGTTAATAAAAATTAGTTAAAATTAATGAAAAAAGAATGGTTATAAATATCTGTAAAATTTAGTACTAAAATGGATAGAATTATTATTATGTTTGGATTTTGAACAGATGACTAATACAATTGTGGGTTTTGAATAACATGCATTAATAAAGGTTCAATAAATGCAGGAACATATATGCATATCCTCACAATCTTATTATCAAATAGCAGAATCTTATATAATTTTCTTTTGAAGGGAAGAGTCAACAATCCAAAATCTTGAAATTCATATCATCATAGAAACATTTTGTCATGCAGTAGTAATAAAATTGACATTCTCATCCATGGAAATAATCACTTATTGGAGGGAAATTAATAGGTTTATGAAATATTCGACATTTACACAGATATGTTTGCATAATGGATGAGCTAATCTTATAAATTTTTGAAAAATATTGGTTGGTCACATTAGAATGACATAATATCACATATGGAAACCAATTTTTGAATAGAACTTTAAGCGTTTCAAAGAATCATGCTCGTAGGTATCGCATGAGAACCTCATTTTAAAATGATTCTAGTTTTATGTTCTAATATTGAAATTGACTATTTTCATTTAGCAAAATATTTAGGATTATGTTTATCAGTTAAAATTGCATTGATCATGTTATGATTTCATTTCTTTAACCACTTAAATTAGTTTTTGTAATTATATCTCATTGTTTTAGTCATTTCTTTAACCACTTAAATTAGTTTAGCCTTACTTAAAGCTAAGTTAGCTCTTTATCATCTTGAAGAGAATAGAGATTGTATTAGTTGGGGTTTTGATAAGAGTATAATGTACTCTGTTAATTCCATGTGTAGTTTTATTAATTTTTCTAGTGTTTCTTTGTACCCTTTTAAGTTTCTTTGGAAATCTAATGCTCCTCCTATAGCTAAGTTTCTTATGTGGTTTATTATTCATAAGAAGCTTAATACGGTTGCGCTTTTAAGGAAGAAGAATATTATTTGTGAGGTTAATTGCTGCTTCTGTAGTCATTTGGATAAAGATGTTGATCATTTATTTTTCTCTTGCAATATTACCTATTATATTTTAAATATGTTTTTTAGGGTCTTTGTTTTGATAGTTCTATTTCTTTTAGCAATTGTGTTGATTATTGGAATTGTTATAGAGTTTTTTATAATTCTAAACAGTGATATATGTTGGATTCTTTAGTCTCTATCATTAGTTGGTTCGTTTGGTTGGAGAGGAATCAGAGATTTTTTCATTCTACTTCTGTGTCTGCTGATAATTTAATAATTAGGATTGTTAAGTACTATTTGGATTGGATGTCTAACTCGCCCTATAAGTTTTTTGGCGAATCACATTTTGAGAGTTTTTTTATTAAGGTTAGATTTAATTTGAGTTTATTTATTAGAATCAATAGATTTTTTAGAAGTAATAGATCTCGCATTTGTTATTAGTTATTTCTTTTTGTCTTCTTCACGCACACACACACACATATATATATGTATATATATATATATACACACACACATATACTCATATATATATATATATATATGTGTGTAATGGTTACTTATGGTTTGGCTAGTTTCTTTCAGGTTTCATGTTGTTGATTATAGCTGAGGAGCTTTGGGGATAGCTGTATGGACTGGTGGTTGATTTTCTCTTTTGAGTTTTTTTTGTGAGAGGTTTTGTAGAGTTTTTGGGGATGTTTCGCTTTATTTTTTGTTGTATTTAACTTTAAGTGTCTATTTCTTGTATTCGAGTAGATATACTTCATTATCGGGTGGTGGCTTTGCCGGAGTTCGATATTGAAGTATGATGGGCGATGGTTTATCCGGAGCTCATCTATCTAGTTTCCTTTACATTCTTGTATTCTTGTTTTGTATTGTTTGTATATCCTGTTGGGTCTGTGGTCAGATATTGTATCCTTTTTGTTTTTCATTATATATGTGTGCTCTCTTCTTTATAGAGGATCACATGTTTTTTTTTCAAAGAAAATAGAGGATATACAAATTGTCAAACACAACATATCTAACCTTATTAAATGTTTGTTATATTTAACATTAAGGGGTCTGTAAAATAATTTAAGTTGATGTAGGAGAACTATTATAGAATGAAAATAAAGCCAAGTAGGATTGAAAATCAATTTGTTTCAGGTATTATATAGTAACAAATCCAGACGGATAGTTGTGTAGTCAGAAAAGAGAAAAACATAAAAAGGATTCTAGAGTTTATATGAAAATTTGTAATATAGATAAGTTTGCATATATATATATATATCAATTTCTTTTGCCTCTTCTCTCAAATTGTTTACTGGACGAGGGAGGGAGGGGAGGGGTAGAGGGACATTTTTATTAGTGTCAGCAACCGATTGAATGGTAATATAATGCATAGTTAGATAGTTAAAATTATAGTATTTAATCATAAAATTAAGGTATAATGAACTCATATAATGGAGATATAAATCAAATTGGAAGATATTACTAGATACATACTAATAGTCAAGTAGTTGAGTGAGTTGATTGGATTATTGGAATGAACACAGTCATATTTATTTTACGTTCTATTAGATTAACACGATATATGCAATAAGAAATTGATTATACAAAATAGTGGTGCAAAAGAGTAAGATGAACTCATAGGAATCATATGTTATCACATATTAACCCAATGTAGTAAAAAAATCAGTATCCATACTCGAATGGAAAACTCTTTCTTTTGCTTCTTCTTTAGTTGAACCCATTTAGTTTGTATGTCCTAATGGGTCGCAGAGATGTTTATCTTTGTGTACTTAATAATACATATGTATAATCGTAATTCTGGTGGTAGTGAGTATAAAGTATCATTGGAGATTCTACATTTAACCATAGTAATTTTTTCCTTTTCCTTGATGTTTATTACAGATTGTGAATTATTGTTAACCTTTTCTAACTCTAAGTCCAAAGTTAAACTCGTATCGCTAGCGCAGAGAGATGTACCAATTTTGATCATTTTGAATTATTGTATACAAATCAAAAAATTGTCCAAAATAAGAGGAGTAGGTAGAAGTTGTCTACTATCTAAGATTGAATATTAATTGTTTCTACATCGACATTTCCTTAATAACTTGTCTATCAGTCAAGAGAGAGTCGTTACTATTCATCTAGTAGTTATTTGGTCCTGTTCACATAGCTTTTGAAAAAAAATGATTTTCCTTGGCTTATCCTCCTACATATCTAATTTTTTAAAAAAAAATAAAAATAGTTAGTAGTGGTTTACTGACTATAACACACGCTATTGTAGCATGAGCTTATAAATTGGGTATGAAGTAGATGTGAACATATAATAACAAATGAATAACCAAAAATATAGTGGGAGTTGGTGGTCCATTGTTTAGTACAATAGATATTAAGTTGTATATTTATCGATTTCATGACAGTAATGAGCTAAAATTGTAGTCATATTACAGTAAATAATAACAACGTCATCAAATATTTAATTGCACCTTAAAACAAAAAGTGCAAGTGTAATACAATTCTAATCCATATTTTCTAGCAAACTACCTAATGATCACAATATCAGTTTAAACAGGCATTAGTAAAAATATGGTTCTACCAATTTGAAGATGTTTCAACTAATCTCTTTGGCGTCCCTATCAAAAGTGTGATTCTGGATAACATCATATGGTCTAATATATCCAAGTTGATATGTGTAGCATCATTCATTGTAAAAGAATTGTAGGCATTGCATTTTATATGGTAATAGTGGATTTGCACATTGTGCACAAAGAATAGCTCCACTAGGGTTGAGTTTTTTTAATTTTAATAATGGCGGTTGCAAGAATTTTTTTCCCATGAATAGAAAATAAGTATTGTTCAATCTAAATAAATGAAGATTAAAGTACACATACTATAAAGAACTAAAGGGTGTTATAATTTGAGTAGCTTCAAAATATTCTTTATATCATAATGGTTGTTGAGAATTGAATTTTTTATGTAAAAGGAAAATTGATAAAAAGCCATTTATTTGCATTCTATAAATTGTTAGTTTTTCAATTTTTATAGTAGAGAACTAAGGAAAAGTAACCGCGAAGTTCAGCAATAAGCATAAAAAGATCAAGTCTAACGCCATGTCTCACATTTATATTTATGTTCCACTAATTTGTTGCGTTACTTGCTTAAAGGAAAAGCACATTACTTATCCTATCTAAATAGCTTTGGCCAGGTCACAAACACTTCTAAAGTCTATCACATATCATAAAATGATTAGTTCTAAATTAATAATCTCTTTTGATGAAACAACATATTACCAAAAAAGTTGAGTAAGATATTATGATTCTATTCATATATATATATATGTAAACAAATAAATAAAATAGGGCATTAAATGACCTTTTAAATCCAGAAAAAGGCAACATTATATAAATGTAGAATTGAAAGTATATTTTGCGTTTGAAAGCAAATGAGGAATGTATTTATCATCCTTATCACATAAATGGGTATTATTTAGAAAGATGCAATAATAATTAACCTTTACTTAAAGGGAAAGTCTATTTTGACACAAACTGATGACACAAAATTGGTGACACAAATTGTGGACCACAAGACTTCCCCCTGAATTCCACCTTCCACATAAAGACAAACAAATCTTGTGGTCCACAATTTTTGTATCTTAATTTGTGTCACCAGTTTGTGTCAATATAGACACCCCCTTACTTAAATGAAGATTATGTGCTAGAAGAATAACATTTAGCAATAAGAATTAATATGTTCAGATTATGGTAAATGGAGAAAGCAAAAAAATATTTTAAAAAACATAAATAATAAGTTACCTAGTAATTGTAGTCGATTCATGTGTCTGCCTACTTGCAATGGCTTTCAGTGCCTGCAATCTAAAAAGAATTTTAGTATCCAAATTAGTTGGAGAAAAATGAATGATAAATATAGAACAAAATCAATGTAGTATTAGTAGAATGAATAGAAATGACCTTGAGCTAAGTATATACCAATATTTTTACTAAGAAGAAATAAGATTTAATAACGTAGTCTCCTTTATTGAACAAAATTAATTCATGTGTCTCATAATCAAAAGAAAGGTAAACTTTCTCTATACTTTTATACCAACAAATTCATCTATTTTCTTACCAATGAATGCATCTGTTTGCTTTGATTTGTGCAGTAAAAAGAATGAGTAGACTTTCAGCTGAAGTCAGAAAATTTTTCTTATGAAAATTGTCAAAAAAATAACTTGTATTTTAATATAAAAATTATCCAAAACGGTTTGGTTATTATGGCAGCTGATGAAGGTGTAGGTGATTTAAGTGAACATTTAACACCATGATGTAAATTCATCATTTCATTGTTTATTTCACTTCAACGCTCAATTACCAAAATCTTTAATCTAACCTTTAATGAAATGATAGGTAAAACTGAGAATTTTAAGGTAGATAAATCAGACCTAAAATTCAGAAAAAGGTAACGCTATATAAATGTTGAATTGAAATCATATTTGCATTTGGAAGCAAATGAGGAATGTATTTTATCATCCTGATTACATAAATGGGTACTAGTACTACCGCAAACGGTGGGAAAAACCGACCGTTAAAATGTTTAATATGAAATAAAAAACTATTTATTAAAACATATTTCAAATTAGATTTTATTTAAAAAATTATAGGGTATTTTAAAAGAAAATGGAAGTACCTAAATGAAGTAGAAATTCAATTAAACTAAATTTTACATTTAAACCAATTGAAGACTAAAAGTGTGTTATCAATATCAATGTATGGATTCAAATCAATCACAAAAACAACATACATTTCTACTACATATCAAGTAAGATCAGTGTAATCTTAATGTTTAGTTATTTTGCAACTCTAAACCATTAATGGATTGAAATAAAATAAAAAGAGGAACAAAACAAATATAAGCTCAAAACATATCATGATATCAATGAATATTTAATTAAAATAAGAAATGCAATAGTAAGATATAATAAATAAATTTCAAATTGTAAAACTAATTTATTTAAATAAATCACCTAAAACTACTATTGTTAAACTAATTGATATTTTAGACTAATGTTGTAAGAGAGTAATGAATAGTGCCATTAAGTATTAAAGCCTCATAATTTATTTTACACACCCGGCTAAAATTACCAACTAATTCAATCAGACTTGTAGAAAAGTGTGAAAATGAAGTTGCTTCTGAATGTAGACTTACGCTTTTGGCTTTTGATTTGAATAGTAATAACTTTGTAGTAGATAAACAACATGATGAGATAGTTGATACCAGTCAGAAAAACTTGGAAGGCAACATAACTAGGTTAATGCAATATGGTATAACCCTAAAACAAAATAATACACGTTCAGTTTGAACTTGACCATACCACCACACATATCTTCTTCCCTCCAAAACATGCATTCCTTTGAGATCATCAAACAAATAGGCAAAATATGACCATACAAGAAGTACAAATTCACAACATAAATAGGAAACAAGTAATATTAACTACCTCTCTAATTTGTGATCTCACTATATGGAGGCAACGATTCTTTGACAAAAAAGTTATAGGCATATTCATTTCCTTGAACTGCCAAATTGGCTCTTCGAACAGCTTCAGAATATTTTGGCGACCGGACCCTCGAATATTCTATGCAAAAAAAAGGCAACTAATATTCTAATAGCTACCTTTGCTTCAAGGGTATCCATTTTCGAATTCAATTCCTGCTTTGCCGCTTCAGCAGCAAATACGAGTACCATTAGAAATGTAGGTAGTGTTTGGTTTGCATTTTGAATTTTCAGTTTTGAATTTTCGTGCTAATTTTCAATTTTTCATTTCGAAGATTTTCATCATTTCTTAAAATGCATTTGGATGTACTTTTTTCGAAAGCTTGTTTTCAAACGAAAAACTAGAATATGTGTTCGATATGAAATATAGTTTTCATATTTTGAAAATTTGAATTCTCATTTTGATAATTCAAACAAATTCTACATTTAAAACATAATACATAATATATATTATATACTACTCATTTTTCAGTTCACATGAACATACTTACCATGTTGAAAATCAAACAAAGAACATAATGAAAAAGTCAAATGTAATGAAATTAAATAAAATCAACTGTCATTATATAAAGTTATAATAAAAAATTGATGATAGATAAAAGTACACTAAATTTTAAACATAACAATTAAGCCTTAAAGAGAAGCCAATATTTAAAACTACATGACGCCAATCTGTTTAGGAATAAAATTACAACAAAAAGATGATAGATCAAACGTGTAATATAAAAGATACAGCAAACAAAGAGAAAACTGAAAGAGAACAGCTCAAGCATCTTTCACAATAATATAATAGATATATCAACCATATATTCAGTAAGCAATGCATCCAAGATGCTTTTCTATTCATATCTGCACAAAAATATACAAAATTAAGACACTTGTTGGATTACTGCACAAAATTAGAATCTAAATAGAAGTAAATATTTACCTATAATGTATGCATCTCCTTTTTTGTAATGGACAAGTTGCTAACGTTAGAGGATATACAAACAGACTAAAAAGAGGAATAAAGAAAAGCTGAAAGGAACTCCTAGCATGCTCATAGCAATCAACAAAAGCATTCATATAGTCTATTTTGTGAAATTATTTCTACTTTATAGAGTGAAGTTCCAAGTGTATCATGAATGATATAATAATGAGATTGTGAAATAATTAAAGGTGGATACCCAGTGCCAAAGGCTCTCATACTCAAGTGCGAGAGGACTTCCTAGGTAGTCTCCCGTCCTAGTACTATTTTCATGGCTTTCCGGGCTCTGGGGGTGGTCGACTAGTGCGCACAACCTTTCCCTCACATATGTGAGATAATTCATTACTTAAAATTAATTTGCACGAATATGATTCAAAAATATTTATGAAATAAAGATTGAATGTTTTTTTAAATATATGCTTGAATGCGACTGAATAAAAGGCTATATGGACTCCAGTAAATTGAAAGGTGCTACCAGGATGCACTTGCACTTTTATATTTACACTTGTGAATTGGCTTTCAATAGCAGCACCTTTTATAATTGGGTTTTGGATGCACTCCATATATGTAATGTTTTTTATCAGTTTAGCATTTCATAGTTTGGGATGATGATAATGTGAATTCACGCATTGGATGAAATTTTATGCAAAACCAAGGTAATCACATGATATGACCGGATAGAGAGTAGAAAATTCACCTATACCAGACCCGTAAATTAGCTTCATTGCTATAGAAAAGCAAAAGCTCCTCTCAATATAAATGGTCAGATTCAACAAACTACCATTGAGAGAAACAAAATATCAACAATACATACATACGTGTGTGTGTGTGTGTATGTATGTAAAATATGTCTGCGTGTGTATCACAACGATATAATCCAAGCAACAAAAAATATCACAATTTAAGGAAATTCTCAAGAAGAATTCCATGTAAAACTCTGAGCACATGCGGAATGCAAGTATATTATAAAACCGACTACTATTTAAAGATAGGACATTAAATGGATGAGCTTTTCTTTTAACATACATAAAAAGAGGATATTAATTTCCATAGCTTATCGGAACATTTTTTTCATTACCTGCAAATACATCATAAATACAAATGCATAGCTCGTGTTACCATTATCAATGCCTGTCATATGAGACATCTGCATCTTTGTTAATGTGTTATCCCATCCTATATCCGCATATTGATCTGCACAAAATGAATCTACAATTCTTTTTTAAATGGTTTACATAAATACCCTTTTTTCTTTCATTGTTTACATACATAAAACTGCCGAGCTCATGCGGTAATCTGGTTAACTTATTGTTAACAATGACATCTTTTACAGGAACTGGAACGTGTAGAACTTAAAAAGGATTTAGATAAGAAATGAATGTATGTGTGTGTATGCTACTAAATGTATATGTATATTGCCTATGCTTGTGTTGGCATCATGAAGGCACCTTGCATCTCATTTTAAACTGTGTGTACAGGTCAGGACGTTAGTTGCAAGATTTATGGGCGCAAATAAGCAAGTGCCAGTGCCATGATGTGCTCTATATGAATGAAAGCCTAATTTACATAATATTAGAATATATATATATACATATATATATATATATATATATATATTCAACAGGTGGACACAAGACATCAAGTAAAACGCGCAACACTTATGTGATGAATATGATCTACATATTAGCACACTGTACGCATTAATTCACAACAAAAATAATTTGTCAACTTAGTCCCACTATATACATACATATGCATATACATATAATGGTAAACCATCTTGCATGTACTCCAATATATAATTTAAACTAACCACTCAAGTACAGACCCACAAAAAACTATTTTCTCGACTACTCTGTGCAAAATTAATTGATGAGAAGACTAATTTTTCATAGTTCCGAACCAAGGTGAACTCATTTTTTTCGTTTTAGGAACCTGGTTGTAACAACCCGGAAATTCTGAGCCAATTTAAAAATTTTATTTTGGCAATTTTAATGAATTTTGAATATTTAAAATGAATTATTTTAAATATTAACGACGAGAAATTTATTTTGAATAGAAATAGAATGTATATATTTATTTGAATCGTCATTAGAATATAAATATTTTATTTTAAATATAAAAGGAATTGGAAATGGCGCGGTAGTTTGAAAATTCGATTTCAAAGTTCAAATGAATGTACAGGATTCAAAAT
Source organism: Allium sativum (assembly GCA_030737875.1). Classification (NCBI taxonomy): domain Eukaryota; kingdom Viridiplantae; phylum Streptophyta; class Magnoliopsida; order Asparagales; family Amaryllidaceae; genus Allium; species Allium sativum. Next base: position 11,411,990 of record CM060921.1, on the reverse strand, counting down.
AAACCAGATTTTTGTGAAACCAAAAATATTAGAATCTATTTGAGAATATCTTTCCAACGAATCCGGAAATTTAAAATTTCATAGCAGGAATAAAAGGTTATGTCCAGTTGAAAATTCAGAATAGTCGTTATGGAATTCTGGCCCTTAGAAATGGAAATTTTGCAAACAACCTCTATTTTTGACAAAACCACTTTTGTTAGATCCGGGATGTCAAATTATTGCTAGCTTCCAAAATTCATAATTTTTTGAATCAATATGTGAGCGTGGCGAAGTCAAACGTGTTTTAACAGTTTCAGTCAATTTCGATCGACCAGAAAATGGCCATTTTTCAAACGGTCTCGGAATTTGACGAAATTATTTTTGTTATGACCGTATCATCAATATGAAGCTAGAAATAATTTTTCTGGAATTTTTGGGATCCGTATGTAACCCCGGCAAATTGAAATGTGCGTTTAAATTTAAAATATAAGGATTTAAATTTTGATTTAAACGAAAACAGGTTGTAACAGCCGAACTGGCTTACGATACATATCCCACTGTGTTCGGAATGGGGGTATTTAGCTAGAGGCGACAGTCGTTGGATCTCGGTTAGAGTTCGGAAGAGAAACATGTGTTTTTGAAAATTAAATAAAATATTAATATAATAATCCCTCTTTCCCTTAACACCCCACTATCGTTTCTTTCCCCACCCAAACACAGATTTTCCCCGATCAAAGAGAAACACCCCGTTGACTTCCCTCCACCGTCGATCCTCAACGTAGTCGCCAGAGGCGCCACTCGCTGTCGATCCACGACCCCCTGCTCTGTTCCCTCTCCTACCTTCCCACTTCAAGACCCTATGTCCAAGTTTCCCCTTCCGAATCCGCAAAGCCACCGCTGCCACTTCATTTATCCACCGCCATGCCTCTGACTAGCCACCCACCTCCCCATCACGCGGCCAGACCGTCGGAGCACCCCCCCTATCGCCAATCGTCGCCCCTTTTTCCCCAAAATTCAAAAACGCCATACCCTAGATCTCCGGGACCACCTCCTCCACGTCGCCAGCGGCCCTAGGCCCATCACCACCCCCAAAACCCCTCTGGTATGAATTTATTTGCTTCTTTTTTCATTTATTTACAATATAATTAGTGTGTAAGTTTAAAATCAATTTTTAATTTGTATAAAACATAGTTTAATATCTGATTTTATTTTATGTAAAGCTTAGATTTTTAAACATTGTAAGACGGGATTTTTAACATATAGAAGATTTGATTTTTATGTTAGTAAAGATAGGATTTTTAACATTATAAAAATTTGATTTTTATATACATGAAGTTATGATTTTTATCGTTCAAGTGTTAAGGTAAAAATATAATTTTTAATCAATGAAAGTTATGATTTTTAACCCATGAAAAGTTTCGATTTTTAAATTAGCAAAGATGTGATTTATACTTTAGCAAAGATTAGTTTGTTATTTGTTTGAATGATAAGAAAAAATTAGATCTTTGAAGTAGAAAAGTTCATATTTTTATAGTAGAAAAGATTATATCTTTGAAGTAGAAAAGATTTTGACTTTTATCATTAAGTAACGTGTATAAAGATTCGATTTTTTTGTTGAAATGGCAAAGTAAAAATATAATTTTTAGCTATGTAAAAATTAGATTTTTTATATATACGAAGTAACGATAAAAATTCGATTTTTGTTATATATGAAGCGAAATAAAAATTCGATCATTATATAAGAAATAGAGATATAAAAATATAATTTTTATATAGAAGAAAGCGTTGTAAAAATATATGAAGTAGAAATAAAAGTATGATTTTTATTTGTTTGGATAAAGCGATAAAAATATGATTTTTACTATGAACAGCGTGAACAGAATTGCGATGGAACTGGTGGAAAACAAAGTCCGAACCGTTTAGAAATAAAAATGGCGGAGTGGAACCCTCGGTGAGAACTTCTCACTTTAAATATTGTTTCTATTTAAAATTATATACTAGGATGCAGACGGTGCTTAGTAGCACCCGACACCCGTCGTCCACAGACCATGGACGAATTGTTTGATATTGTTGTGTAGGAAAATTGATTGTGATGTGTTGAAATAAATTATTTATCGTTAGAAATATAAATTTAACATGAATGTGAATAAATAAATATTCATTTACAAATCAGACGATTTGTTTATGTACACCTATTTGAAGGATATTGATTGGGACGATAAATTTTACACGTCGCCCAACTGCACAAATAATATTCAGTGTTTGTGGATTGAAACCCCACACGGGTGTTGGGATGATATTTGGTGTACAGTAATCCCAAGTATTTAGTTGTATGTCGATCGATTGGTCGACAGACTGTGTAAGCATTAATTATTTATGTTTAATGCTTATGCAGTTGTGTGGTGCACTTTGGATGATGGTTGATTATTTATCGTTGCTATTATATGCATGTGTTGTATGGAATCCATATAATTAACATTATATGGTAATTTTTGGGCCTCATTCCAATTTGGAAAATAAAGAATATTATAAAATAAAGAATCATGTGTTGAATAGAATAAATAGTCATGTGTTGACGATACTCATGTGTTGGGAATATTCATGTGTTGAAACTTATCATGTGTTGAACAAAATATTTTAACAATAAAAATTCACATTTTTATCATGTATAAAATTAGAGACTAACTGGAAACTAGTTAAGATGAGTGGTTTCCTAGGTATTGATCTGATATTGGTTTCGGCCTTCGGGGTTAATACTTAGGGAATTGTTCTCTTGCTAATTTACGGTTGGAGTCTGATTAAGAATTAAATGATATAAAACACAATTTTATCAAATATATAAAATAAAAATAGTCATGTGTTAACGATACTCATGTGTTGAGAATATTCATGTGTTGAAAGAAATATATATTCATGTATTGAAGAAAATATTCATTTGTTGAATAGAATAACGAAGTTATTGAAATATATAAAGCCGTGTTGATTAGAGATGCGCCATTTTGACGCGAACGATATTTATATCAATTATATTCATTTTTATAATGAATATAGAAAAGGAAGTGATTTCAAAATATAACGTTTTGAAAATATTAACATTTATATATTAATGATATGAAATATTCAATTTTGATTTAAAATTGAATATGAAGTTGAAATTGTTTTGAAAACGAATTTAAAACAATTTATAAAATACGTTTTGTATTGAAATCGATGAGATATATAATATATATATATATATATATATATTAAATGGCCTGAACAGAACGCGTCGCGCCGCGGCAGTTCGCGAATTTCGACCGTTGACTTCGAAGAGGCGTTACGGGAGATCTGACCTCGGATTCTCCGGAAACCGGAACCGTTGGGTTCGTATCGAAAAGTGCTTTCCAATGAATATTAGAAATTTGAAATCTAACTGTTGTATTTGGAATTATATCCAAATCAAATTTGGAAAAGGTCGCTGTAAGTGCAGTTCGACGACCGTTTTTGGAAATCGACTGTACGGGCCTTGATAAAATTATTAAAAATATTAATAATTTGTGTAAAATCATAATATATGAACTATAAAGAACTGGGATGAAAAATTCCACATTTGAAAGGATAATATATTTTTATCGAAATGAACTAGTTTTGAACTAGATTTGAAGTGGTTTTAAAAATAATCAGAATTTCCAATATACAAATTGGAATGGATTTGAATCGAAATTATCTTCGGAATATTTCGATGTTGGATTTCGTGATTATACAGATATGGTGGTTGAAATTTGAAAGATATATTTATATCGTTATTTCCAATACGATATTTGTTGGTTTCAGAATTTGATATTGAATATAAGCCGATATATTTTCTATTCAGAGCCTTGTATTTAATATCAAATGATATTTTGGGTTCGTCGTGAATGGTGTCTTAAATAACACTGTTCTTGAACCCAGTTTAGAAAAAGAATAAATCTTTTAATTAAGATTTAGTGAAATTGTCCAGTTAATTGGTATTTAATTGGAGTTGAATTAAATTTGGTTTTTGGGGTTTATCGTAAGCGGTGTTTTGAATAACACTTGTTCTTTAGCCCGGTTAACAATGGAAAGTGATTTTGGGTTTATCGTGAACCGTGTGTAACAACCCGAAAATCTGGGCCAGTTTAAAATTTTTTATTTTGGCAATTTTAGCGAATTTTGATTATTTAAAATGAATTATTTTAAATAATATCGTCGAGAAATTTATTTTGAATGAAATTAAAACGTATATAGTTATATAGTTCGTCGTTAGAATATAAATAATTATATATAATTATAAAAGGAATTGAAAATGGCGCGGTAGTTCGATAATTCGATTTCAAACTTCAATTGAACATACTGGGTGTAAAATAAACCGGATTTTAGTGAAACCAAAAATAATGGGATCTAATTGTGAATATCTTTCCAACGAATCCGAAAAATCGAAATTTCATAGCGGGAATCAAAAGATATGTCCAGTTGAAAATTCTGAATAGTCGCTATGGAATTCAAGCCCTTAAAAATGGAAATTTTGCAAACGACCTCGGATTTCAACGAAACCACTTTTGTTGGGCCCGTGATGTCAAATTATTGCTAGATTCCAAATTTCATAATTTTTCGAATGAATATGTGAGCGTGGCAAAGGAAAACGCGTTTGACCAGTTTCAGTTGATTTTAATCGACTGGAAAATGACCATTTTTCTAACGGTCTCAGAATTCGTTGAAACTAGTTTTGTTAGGACCGTATCGTCAATACGAATTTAGAAAATATTTTTCGGGAATTTTTCGAGTTAGTATGCGACCCCAGTAAATTGAAATGCGCATTCAAAATCAGTATATAGAGTTATATGTTGATTTTATCGGAAACTGATCGAAATGTTCGAATCAGCTTATAATACATATCCCATTGTGTTCGGAATGGGGGTAATTAGCTATGGGCGACAGGCGGTGGGTTTCGTTTCATGTTCGAAATAAAAAGTTACTTTTTGGTGGAAAATAAAGTAAAATAAAATATATAAAATTCTCCCTCCTCCACTTTACCTTTACCCCCCCCCCTCACCGTTCATTTAAAAAGTAAATCAAAAGGAAAAAAAACGAACGAACGAAGGCGGAGGCCGCCACCACCGCTCCTCCTACCACCATCGCACCATAGCCAAACCCCACCCTCAGCGTCGCCGGTCTCCAGCCATCCTCCCCTGGCCTCCAGCGACCTCGTCGAATTCCCCCCAGTCCCCAAACCCGCAGACCCCATGCCCCATAGCCAAACCCTAGGCCGCCTCCACCCTCCGACGTCCGGCCGCCTCCACGCTCCGACGTCCGGCCGCCCCCATTCGATTTCCGCACCTCCGTCCGGCGCCATTCCCCCACTAGGCACCGAAAAAGTGAGCTCTAATTATTCGTTTGCATTTCTTTTATTTTCAGTTTTAAAATTAGATTTTTGGGTTGAATAAAATAAGAAAAAAATCTGATTTTTGTTTATTGAATGTTATGGTATTTATTCCTATATAGTTATGAAGTTAAAACTGAATCTTTATGAAGTGTCCATATGAATAAAGGTTTAATTTTTTCACTATAATTTTCTTTGTTCAGTTTTTATTTTACAGAGAGCATGATAATGATGAGATTTTTATGTTTAGAAAAAAAAAATATTTTTAGCAAGTAAAGATGGGATTTTTAAATTAGTAAAGGCCGGATTTTTACCTTAGAAAGATCAGATTTTTAGAGTGAAAAGAAATGATTTTTCTTATATGAACAAAAGTGAAAAGAAATGATTTTTCTTATATGAACATTAGCAAAAAGAAATGATTTTTCTTATATGAACATTAGCAAAAAGAAATGATTTTTATATATTGAATAGCAAAGTAAAAATTCGATTTTTATATATTGAATAGCAAAGTAAAAATTCGATTTTTATATATTGAGTAGCGAAGTAAAAATTCGATTTTTATATATTGAATAGCAAAGTAAAAATTCGATTTTTATATATTGAATAGCAAAGTAAAAATTCGATTTTTATATATTGAATAGCAAAGTAAAAATTCGATTTTTATATATCGAATAACGAAGTAAAAAATGTGATTTTTACATATGTAGAGAATACGGGAAAAGAAAGTGACAAGAGGCAAAAACGACGAAGATTTCTACATAAGAAGAGTCGAGGCGTTGGATTAGCAATTCTGTGAGAACTTCTCACTCTTTAATTTAATTTTCTAGTTATATATATATATATATATATATATATATATATATATACACTAGGATGCAGACGGTGCTTAGTAGCACCCGACACCCGTCATCCACAGACCATGGATGGCTTGTTTGTTTGATTGATATGTTGTGAAAATTAATTTGTGATGTTGATGTGAAATCGATAATAAAATATTCTTGTGTTGAAAGGAAATAAAATATTTATATAGTTAAAAATATTTTATCGTTAAAAATATAATTTTTAATGTGAAAGTGAATAAATAAATATTTATAAACAAATCGGCCGATTTGTTTATATACACTGATTTGACTGATATTGATTGGGTCGATAAATTTTACACATCGTCCAACTGCACAAATAAAATCTGTGTTTGATTGTTTGAAACCCCACACGGGTATTGGGATGGTAGATGACATACACTAATCCCAATAGTTAGTTGTATGTCGATCGATTGATTGACAGACTGTTATAAGCGTTAAATATCTATATTCGATGCTTATATAGTGTAGAATGCACTTTGGATGATGGTTGATTATTCATCGTTGTTATTGTATACATGTGTTGTAGAAAATCCATATAATTAACATTATATGGTAATTGATTGGGCCTCATTCCAGTTTTGAAAAAGAAAGTTTTGAAATAGAAATATTTGAATAGAAATATTTGAAAAAGAAATATTTGAAATAGAATATTTGAAAATAAAAACATATGAAGCCGTGTTGGTTAGATTGACGCCATTTTGACGTGAACGATATTTATATCGATTTTATTCATTTTATAACGAATATCGAAAGTGATTTCAAAATCTGATATTTTGAAAAGAAATGAATTCGAATTGAAATTGAATAGAAATGAATTCGAATTGAAATTGAATATAAATGAATTCGAATTGAAATTGAATTGAAATCGATTTGAAATGAATTTAAAACGAATTTATATTGGAATATTCAATTTTGATTTGAAATTGAATATGAAGTTGAAACCGCTTTGAAAATGAATTGAAAACGATTTATAAAGCACGTTTTGAATTGAAATCGACGAAGTATATATTATATATATTATATATATAATATAATGGCCTGAATAGAACGCGTCGCGCCGCGGCAGTTCGCGAATTTCGACCATTGACTTCGAACGGATATTGCGGGAGATCCGACCGTCGGATCCTCCTAAACCCAGATCCGTTGGGTTCGTATCGAAAAGAGCTTTCTAACGAATATTAGAAATTAGAAATCTAATGGTTGGATTTGGAATTATGTCCAAATCAAATTTGAAAAAGGTCGTTGTAAGTGCAGTTCGATGGCCGTTGATGGAAATCGACTGTACGGGCCTTGATAAAATTATTAAAAATAGAAATAATTTGTGTAAAATCATAAGGAATGATTTAGAAAGAATTGGGATGAAAAACTCCATATTTGAAAAGATAAAAATAGATTTTTATCGAAATGAACTAGTTTTGAACTAGAATTATAATCCTATTTATTTTTAAATAAATAAATTGAATTTGAAATGGTTTTGAAAATAACCAGAATTTCCAATGATTGCATTGGAATGGATTTGAATCGAAATTGTCTTCGGAGTATTTCGATGTTGGATTTCGTGATTATACAGATGTTGTTATGGAAATTTGAAAGATATAGATATATATATCGTTATTTCCAATACGATATCTGTTGGTCGTAGAATTTGATATTGAATATAAGCCGATATATTTTCTATTCAGCGCCTTGTATTTAATATCAAATGTGATTTGGTTTGTCGTGAATGGTGTCTTGACTAACACTGTTCTTGAACCCAGTTGAGAAAAGATTAAATCTTTTTATTTGGATTTACCGAAGTGTACCAATTAAATAATATTTAATTGAATTGATATTGATTTTTGGGTTTATCGTGGACAGTGTTTTAAATAACACTCGTTCTTTAACCCGATAATTATTGGAATGTGGTTTTGGGTTTATCGTGGACAGTGTTTTAAATAACACTCGTTCTTTAACCCGATAATTATTGGAATGTGGTTTTGGGTTTATCGTGAACCGTGTTTTAAATGACACTGATTCTTTAACCCAGTTGACGATTAAAACTAAGTGGAGTTCTAATGAATCTTTAATTAGATTGAAAAGATCGAGAATGGAGTATCACCAGTTTTGCTCCTGGCGTTAGTTAAATCTTTAATTAGATTTGAACGTGAAATGGTAATTGAATTTACCGATAACACCGTGGTGATAGATATGAAGTATAACCAGTTTTACTTCATGGGATGAATAGGTTGGGATTGGGAAATTAAAACAAATGATTACTTCAGTAAGGTTCGTTAATCTCGACTAGTTGAATCAAAATTCAAAAGGAGATTAGAGAATAAATTCAAGGAATTTATCTTGGATAAAATTAATGGGAACCTTTCCCTATGAATGTGAAATTTAGAAACTAACTGTCGGTTAGCCAAGCAGACTGGTTTTCTGGATATTGATCTGATGTTGGTTTCGGCCTTCGGGGTTAATATTTGGGGAATTGTTCTCTTGTTAATTTACGGTTAGTGACTGATGAATTGGAATGAGGCGTATGTTGTGTTTGTGTAACACTTGTTTAAAATATAAGCGAGTTATTCGGAAAGACCGGGTTTATCCCATTCTGAATAATTGATACGACGATAAGTCGAAGATGAAGACGATGGTCGAAGACCGGAGGTCTTCACGTCGTTTGGGTAATTACTGATGATCTTGATTGGGCTGTACACCCAAGAAGATGGAAACAGTTGGTGATCGTCCAGACGTACTTGGAGATCGATGGATATGCGGGGTACTAGGTGCCTCCGGTTTCGTTCAGACCCAGGGCGAACTTGTAAATGGACTGTGTGTCTGACATTGGATTTTAGTCCGTGTGATTGATCTCTATTAAATATATTTCTGTTTGGCGGCGGAGAATTTATTCTCTTTCTTAACGCTCTTCTCTGAGGCGTACGAGCTCAGGGGTTATATATTGATGGATATCAAACGCATGGAGTGAATTGCCTATGTGGCATGCCTAAGTGGCAATTGATCGAGGCTTCTGTTGAAAAGCAAAGACTTGTGGTGATGATCAAAGCATAGCCTGTGTGGCACAGCTTTGTGTAACGTGAATTCGCGAGCCTCGCACCCCGGTTGTGAACCAAAAACGGGAGAGGACCTCAGGGAGGGCATGCGTTTCTTTCTAGCTAGGGTGGTGTCACTGACCTACCAGCCCTGACATTTATATACTTTTCACCTGTGTGGTTGTTGCTGTTGCAAGGCGCCTCGGTTAGATCGGACGATCCGGGTCCAATGGAGTCATTCGTTGGCTCGTTTACGCCCCAAAGGGCGGGGAAACATAGTGTTCAGGCATAATAATCCACATCGGTGGACCGGCCCTGTCGCTCCAAGGCTTGCCTGCGCGCTTGCCTGAGGCTCGGGCTAGAGAATCTCAAATCGGTAGAGGACGATCCCTAGCCTCGGTTCATAGATGGAAATCCAATTTCCAAATACGTGCCATTTGTAGTTTTATTTGTAAACCTATATATGGTGACATAGTGGCATGGGATGCTCATGTCGCCTATGATTGATACTTATGATTTGAAGTTGTTTTATACACTATGCACTTATAATAGTATCAAATGATTTGTTTTCAACGTATCAAGCATTCTTGGCTATTATAAGGTAAAAATCCTATCCTCCGGCTTGCATTGCATTGTGTGATGGGAACTGGGTCTTATAATAGCTTCATCTTTCTTTATTTAGCATTGCGCTGTTTGTTTTATGCACCGGTATTCTTGGGAGGAAACCCGTTCCGTGTTATACGGCATGGTCCCTTAATTTACCTAACTTTAAAATAAAGAATAATAACTGTTTTAGTTCTCACACCAGTCACATGACTGACCTGGAGTTTATTGTTTTAACCTAAACTCTGGGTGCCCTTATTTTGACACGGGCAGCTAGTAGTTTTGGTTTTGCAGATTTATATTCACAGGATCCTGGTTTACAGCTGGAACGATTTCCGGAGAGCTTTGTATCCGTATATCTCTTCTAGTTGTGTATTGTATTATTTTCCGCTGCTATGTATTTAAATGTAATTTAAAATCTCTGATATTTCTGTGTAATGTATATTCATTTATACTCTGCATATTCTTGTAATCTGATGTATTGTTGTAATATACAATGGAATGTTCTTCCGTGTGCGTTCTTTTTTGTCGTGTTCTCAAAACAATCAGGCGTTTCGAACGGTCTGCATCGGTTTAGCGACTGATTCGGATCGAGCGAAATTCCTTTTTGTCACAGTTGGTATCAGAGCTTTGGTTTACAAAGCTCAGAGAACAAGGCACCTTAGAACCATACGAAAGAATTCATCAGATATTGGATTAGTAATATCCAATGAAATGACTCGTTAGAGATGGGATCAGTAGTATCCTAGAACGAGTGTGAAGAGTAAAATTTTAAAATAAAAATGAAAACCCATTTTGTTTTGAAATTTAAATCAATTATTCGTATTTGATTATTTATTTTATATTGATTTGGACAGTCCAGTATATAAAGATTTTGCATATGCGCCTTGCAAACGTATATTCGAAGTTTTAATATAATGGATAGATATAGATTCACACTCTAGTCGCCCGAAGATGATTCTGATGATTGTAGCTACATCATCAGAATTAGTGTTCGAGTGTCGAAGGTGTGATATTTTTATATCTCCTATTGACTGGTGTGAGAACCAAAATTAGACAGGGCCTGTTGTTGTGATTTGGCATCAAAAATCTGATTTTTGACTATATATCAAAGTTATGCATTTGAAATGATAACCAACTAATTGATTAATGGTTGTGTTGTTTGATTATTGTTTGATAATTGAAATTTTGAACCATATAGCCAAATTGTATCAAATTGTAAATTTTATTGAAATTTGGTCGCATTTGCTTGCATATACTTGTACTTACATTGAACAGGTCATAGCAAGGAGGCTAAAGCAGAGAATAAAATTTGTTTGCCCGACAAATAGGTACATATTTACTATAATTTACTGTTTTGTTTGGGTGATGATGATTTTATGAGCCTATTGGCTAGCCGCTTGGCTTTTTCTTTTTGAGATTAGAAGGCCTATATGGCAATTTCGGGATTTTCCCGTGGCTCCCGGTCCAGGGGAGGTTATGGCGAAATTTTTCGAAAATTCTGGGTGTTAGCCAAATTTTTGAAAATTTGAAAATTCTCAGAAACTGAAAAGTTGGAGAATGGAAGCCAGATCGAACATAGAGTTGATTAATCAAACCACTTTCGACTTTGTTCCTTTTCGGGGATGAAAAGTTTTAAGTGGGGGAGATTGTAACAACCAGAAAATCTGGGCCAGTTTAAAAATTTTATTTTGGCAATTTTAGCGAATTTTGATTATTTAAAATGAATTATTTTAAATAATATCGTCGAGAAATTTATTTTGAATGAAATTCAAACGTATATAGTTATATAGTTCGTCGTTAGAATATACATAATTATATATAATTATAAAAGGAATTGAAAATGGCATGGTAGTTCGATAATTCGATTTCAAACTTCAATTGAACATACCGGGTGCAAAATAAACCGGATTTTGGTGAAACCAAAAATAATGGGATCTAATTGTGAATATCTTTTCAACGAATCTGAAAATTCATAATTTCATAGCGGGAATCAAAAGATATGTCCAGTTGAAAATTCTTAATAGTCGCTATGGAATTCAGGCCCTTAAAAATGGAAATTTTGCAAACGACCTCGGATTTCAACGAAACCACTTTTGTTGAGTCCGTGATGTCAAATTATTGCTAGATTCCAAATTTCATAATTTTTTGAATCAATATGTGAGAGTGGCAAAGGAAAACGTGTTTGACCAGTTTTAGTTGATTTTAATCGACTGGAAAATGGCCATTTTTCTAACGGTCTCAGAATTCGACGAAACTAGTTTTGTTTGGACCGTATCGTCAATACGAAGTTAGAAAATATTTTTCGGGAATTTTTCGAGTTAGTATGTGACCCCAGTAAATTGAAATGCGCTTTCAAAATTAGTATATAGAGTTATCTGTTGATTTTAACGGAAACTGATCGAAATGTTCGAATCAGCTTACGATACATATCCCATTATGTTCGGAATGGGGGTAATTAGCTATGGGCGACAGGCAGTGGGTTTCGTTTCGTGTTCGAAAAAAAAGTTACTTTTTGGTGGAAAATAAAGTAAAATATATAAAATTCTCCCTCCTCCACTTTACCTTTACCCCCCCCCCCCCCCCATCACCGTTCATTTCAGAAGTAAATCAAAAGGAAAAAAAACGAACGAACGAAGGCGGAGGCCGCCACCACCGCTCCTCCTACCACCATCGCACCAACGCCAAACCCCACCCCCAGCGTCGCCGGTCTCCAGCCATCCTCCCTTGGCCTCCAGCGACCTCGTCGAATTCCCCCCAGTCCCCAAACCCGTGGACACCACGCCCCACAGCCAAACCCTAGGCCGCCTCCACCCTCCGACGTCCGGCCGCCCCCATTCGATTTCCGCACCTCCGTCCGGCGCCATTCCCCCACTAGGCACCGAAAAAGTGAGCTCTAATTATTCGTTTGCATTTCTTTTATTTTCAGTTTTAAAATTAGATTTTTGGGTTGAATAAAATAAGAAAAAAATCTGATTTTTGTTTATTGAATGTTATGGTATTTATTCCTATATAGTTATGAGTTAAAACTAAATCTTTAAGAAGTGTCCATATGAATAAAGGTTTAATTTTTTCACAACAATTTTCTTTGTTCAGTTTTTATTTTATAGAGAGCATGATAATGATGAGATTTTTATTTTTAGAAAAAAAATTATATTTTTAGCAAGTAAAGATGGGATTTTTAAATTAGTAAAGGCCGGATTTTTACCTTAGAAAGATCAGATTTTTAGAGTGAAAAGAAATGATTTTTCTTATATGAACAAAAGTGAAAAGAAATGATTTTTCTTATATGAACATTAGCAAAAAGAAATGATTTTTCTTATATGAACATTAGCAAAAAGAAATGATTTTTATATATTGAATAGCAAAGTAAAAATTCGATTTTTATATATTGAATAGCAAAGTAAAAATTCGATTTTCATATATTGAATAGCGAAGTAAAAATTCGATTTTTATATATTGAATAGCAAAGTAAAAATTCGATTTTTTATATATTGAATAGCAAAGTAAAAATTCGATTTTTATATATTGAATAGCAAAGTAAAAATTCGATTTTTATATATCGAATGACGAAGTAAAAATGTGATTTTTACATATGTAGAGAATACGGGAAAAGAAAGTGACAAGAGGCAAGAACGACGAAGATTTCTACATAAGAAGAGTCAAGGCGTTGGATTAGCAATTCTGTGAGAACTTCTCACTCTTTAATTTAATTTTCTAGTTATATATATATATATATATATATATATATACTAGGATGCAGACGGTGCTTAGTAGCACCCGACACCCGTCATCCAAGACCATGGATGGCTTGTTTGTTTGATTGATATGTTGTGAAAATTTGTTTGTGATGTTGATGTGAAAACGATAATAAAATATTCTTGTGTTGAAAGGAAATAAAATATTTATATAGTTAAAAATATTTTATCGTTAAAAATATAATTTTTATTGTGAAAGTGAATAAATAAATATTTATAAACAAATCGGCCGATTTGTTTATATACACTGATTTGACTGATATTGATTGGGTCGATAAATTTTACACATCGCCCAACTGCACAAATAAAATCTGTGTTTGATTGTTTGAAACCCCACACGGGTATTGGGATGGTAGATGACATACACTAATCCCAATAGTTAGTTGTATGTCGATCGATTGATTACAGACTGTTATAAGCGTTAAATATCTATATTCGATGCTTATACAGTGTAGAATGCACTTTGGATGATGGTTGATTATTCATCGTTGTTATTGTATACATGTGTTGTAGAAAATCCATATAATTAACATTATATGGTAATTGATTGGGCCTCATTCCAGTTTTGAAAAAGAAAGTTTTGAATAGAGATATTTGAAAAAGAAATATTTGAAATAGAATATTTGAAAATAGAAACATATGAAGCCGTGTTGGTTAGATTGACGCCATTTTGACGTGAGCGATATTTATATCGATTTTATTCATTTTATAACGAATATCGAAAGTGATTTCAAAATCTGATATTTTGAAAAGAAAAGAATTCGAATTGAAATTGAATAGAAATGAATTCGAATTGAAATTGAATATAATTGAATTCGAATTGAAATTGAATTGAAATCGATTTGAAATGAATTTAAAACGAATTTATATTGGAATATTCAATTTTGATTTGAAATTGAATATGAAGTTGAAACCTCTTTGAAAATGAATTGAAAACGATTTATAAAGCACGTTTTGAATTGAAATCGACGAAGTATATATTATATATATAATATAATGGCCTGAATAGAACGCGTCGCGCCGCGGCAGTTCGCGAATTTCGACCATTGACTTCGAACGGATATTGCGGGAGATCCGACCGTCGGATCCTCCTAAAACCGGAACCGTTGGGTTCGTATCGAAAAGAGCTTTCTAACGAATATTAGAAATTAGAAATCTAATGGTTGGATTTGGAATTATGTCCAAATCAAATTTGAAAAAGGTCGTTGTAAGTGCAGTTCGATGGCCGTTGATGGAAATCGACTGTACGGGCCACGATAAAATTATTAAAAATAGTAATAATTTGTGTAAAATCATAAGAAATGATTTAGAAAGAATTGGGATGAAAAACTCCATATTTGAAAAGATAAAAATAGATTTTTATCGAAATGAACTAGTTTTGAACTAGAATTATAATCCTATTTATTTTTAAATAAATAAATTGAATTTGAAATGGTTTTGAAAATAACCAGAATTTCCAATGATTGCATTGGAATGGATTTGAATCGAAATTGTCTTCGGAATATTTCGATGTTGGATTTCTTGATTATACAGATGTTGTTATGGAAATTTGAAAGATATAGATATATATATCGTTATTTCCAATACGATATCTGTTGGTCGTAGAATTTGATATAGAATATAAGCCGATATATTTTCTATTCAGAGCCTTTTATTTAATATCAAATGTGATTTGGGTTTGTCGTGAATGGTGTCTTGACTAACACTGTTCTTGAACCCAGTTGAGAAAAGATTAAATCTTTTTATTTGGATTTACCGAAGTGTACCAATTAAATAATATTTAATTGAATTGATATTGATTTTTGGGTTTATCGTGGACAGTGTTTTAAATAACACTCGTTCTTTAACCCGATAATTAATGGAATGTGGTTTTGGGTTTATCGTGAACCGTGTTTTAAGTGACACTGATTCTTTAACCCAGTTGACGATTAAAACTAAGTGGAGTTCTAATGAATCTTTAATTAGATTGAAAAGATCGAGAATGGAGTATCACCAGTTTTGCTCCAGGCGTTAGTTAAATCTTTAATTAGATTTGGACGTGAAATGGTAATTGAATTTACCGATAACACTGTGGTGTTAGATATGAAGTATAACCAGTTTTACTTCATGGGATGAATCGGTTGGGATTGGGAAATTAAAACAAATGATTACTTCGGTAAGGTTCGTTAATCTCAACTAGTTGAATCGAAATTCAAAAGGAGATTAGTGAATAAATTCAAGGAATTTATCTTGGATAAAATTAATGGGAACCTTTCCCTATGAATGTGAAATTTTGAAACTAACTGTCGGTTAGCCAAGCAGACTGGTTTTCTGGATATTGATCTGATGTTGGTTTCGGGCTTCGGGGTTAATATTTGGGGAATTGTTCTCTTTTTAATTTACGGTTAGTGATTGATGAATTGGAATGAGGCATATGTTGTGTTTGTGTAACACTTATTCAAAATATACGCGAGTTATTCGGAAAGACCGGGTTTATCCCATTCTGAATAATTGAAACGACGATAAGTCGAAGATGAAGACGATGGTCGATGACTGGAGGTCTTCACGTCGTTTGGGTAATTACTGATGATCTTGATTGGGATATACACCCAAGAAGATGGAAACAGTTGGTGATCGTCCAGACGTACTTGGAGATCGATGGATATGCGGGGTACTAGGTGCCTCCGGTTTCGTTCAGACCCAAGGCGAACTTGTAAATGGAATGTGTGTCTGACATTGGATTTTAGTCCGTGTGATTGATCTCTATTAAATATATATCTGTTTGGGGGCGGAGAATTTATTTTCTTGATTAACGCCCATCTCTGAGATGTACGAGCTCAGGGGTTATATATTGATGGATATCAAACGCATGGATTGAATTGCCTATGTGGCATGCCTAAGTGGCAATTGATCGAGGCTTCTGTTGAAAAGCAAAGTCTTGTGGTGATGATCAAAGCACAGCCTGTGTGGCACAGCTTTGTGTAACGTGAATTCGCGAGCCTCGCACCCCGGTTGTGAACCAAAAACGGGAGAGGACCTCAGGGAGGGCATGCGTTTCTTTCTAGCTAGGGTGGTGTCAGTGACCTACCAGCCCTGACATTTATATACTTTTCACCTGTGTGGTTGTTGCTGTTGCGAGGCGCCTCGGTTAGATCAGCCGATCCGGGTCCGATGGAGTCATTCGTTGGCTCATTTACGCCCCAAAGGGCGGGGAAACGTAGTGTTCAGGCATAATAATCCACATCGGTGGACCGGCCCTGTCGCTCCAAGGCTTGCCTGCGCGCTTGCCTGAGGCTCGGGCTAGAGAGACTCGAATCGGTAGAGGACGATCCCTAGCCTCGGTTCATAGATGGAAATCCAATTTCCAAATACGTGCCATTTGCAGTTTTATTTGTAAACCTATATATGGCGACATAGTGGCATGGGACACTCATGTCGCCTATGATTGATACTTATGATTTGAAGTTGTTTTATACACTATGCACTTATAATAGTATCAAATGTTTTGTTTTCAACGTATCAAGCATTCTTGGCTATTATAAGGTAAAAACCCTATCCTCCGGCTTGCGTTGCATTGTGTGATGGGAACTGGGTCTTATAATAGCTTCATCTTTCTTTATTTAGTATTGCGCTGTTTGTTTTATGCACTGGTATTCTTGGGAGGAAACCCGTTCCGTGTTATACGGCGTGGTCCCTTGATTTACCTAACTTTAAAATAAAGAATAATAACTGTTTTAGTTCTCACACCAGTCACATGACTGACCTGGAATTTATTGTTTTAACCTAAACTCTTGGTGCCCTTATTTTGACACGGGCAGCTAGTAGTTTTGGTTTTGCAGATTTATATTCACAGGATCCCGGTTTACAGCTGGAACGATATCCGGAGAGCTTTGTATCCGTATATCTCTTTTAGTTGTGTATTGTATTATTTTCCGCTGCTATGTATTTAAATGTAATTTAAAATCTCTGATATTTCTGTGTAATGTATATTCATTTATACTCTGTATATTCTTGTAATCTGATGTATTATTGTAATATACAATGGAATGTTCTTCCGTGTGCGTTCTATTTTGTCGTGTTCTCAAAACAATCAGGCGTTTCGAACGGTCTGCGTCGGTTTAGCGACTGATTCGGATCGAGCGAAATTCCTTTTTGTCACACCGTGTTTTATGTGGCATTGGTTCTTTAACCCAGTTAAAGACAGGATATTGATTTTTGGGAAGTTTAAAAGTAAGTGGAGTTTTAATGAATCTTTAATTAGATTAAAGCGATTGAGAATGGAGTATCACCAGTTTTTCTCCGAAGCGATAGTTAAATCTTTAATTAGATCTGAACATGAAATGGTAAGTAATATTTACCGATAACGCCGTGGTGTTAGATATGGAGTATTACCAGTTTTCTCCATGGGATGATGTGACGATCCCAAAACCCCGTGACACGGTGTTAAGGATAATCATTGGAATATAACACATCAATCATCATTAGCAGATCACAGATAATAGCATAAACATAAAATAGGATAATTTACACACATATGACAGCGGAATCATATAGATATCATCACATCAGAGGGCACAGTGCAGGATACAACTTAGTGCATAATCAGTCACCATCGCCAGAGGCGGAATCATACATAAAGAGTGCACAAAATAAATATCAGTCTACATCGCCAATGGCGGAATCATAATACATATACTAAAATGGAGGAAAGAGTCAAAGTCAGCTCGGTGTAGTCAATCCTCCCCATGATCCAAAAGTGCGCCAGATACCTGTAACTAGGTTGCCCGTGTGAAAATGAGGGCACCCGAGTTTGCAAGGTGAAACAAACTACGAGTCAGTCATGGGACTGGTATGAGAAATCTACTTAACTTATTAACAACAACAATAAGGCAAATCAAAGGACCACGCCACTTTCGCGGAATGGGTTTACTCCAATGAGTGCTAGTGCATGAAATAAAGTAAATGATTAATCGCAATGCTTTTTATAAAATGAAGCCATTATAAGACTCTGGGCCCATCACACAATGCAACGCAAGCCGGAGTATAGAGTTTTTACCTTATAATGGCCAAAAATGCTTCATACGAATAAAACAAAAGTGTTTGATATTATTACTAGTGCATATATGTTTCAAAAGCGATTTCAATCATAAATATCAATCGTATGCGGCATAAATGACCCATACCACTATGTTGCCGTACTAGTAATACAATCACATTCGAAATTTCGTATTGGAAATTGGGTTCCATCATGAGTCGAGGCAAGGGGCAAGCTCCTCTCCGTTCGATACACTCTAGCAAATGCCCCAGGATCGCACACAGTGGTCCTTGGAATCGGCTGGGCCGGTCCTCTCTTACTTTTGAGGATTGGCAATTCCTGAACACACGTTTCCCGGTCCTTACAGACCTATAATCGAGGCGCCTCGCATTCCAACAACCACACAGGTGAAAAGTATATATAATGTCTGGGCTGGTAGGTCACTGACACCACCTTAGCTAGAAAGAAACGTCGTGCTCTCCGAGCGGTCCGTCTCCCGTTTTTGTCTCATACCGGGGTGTGAGGCTCGCGAATCCACGTTATACACAAAGCTACGTCACACGGACCATGATTTTATCATCAACCACAAGACTTTGCTTTGCAACAGAAGCCTTGATCATATGCCACTTAGGCGTGCCACACAGGCAATCCACTCCATGCGACTGATTTCTATCAATACATAACCTCTGAGCTCGTACGTCTCAGAGAAGGGCGTTAAGCAAGAGAATAAATTCTCTGCCGCCAAACAGATATATATTTAACAGAGATCAATCAACACAAAACAAAATCCAATGTCAGACACACAGTCCATTTACAAGTCCGTTTTGGGTCTGAACGAAACCGGAGGCACCAATTCCTCGCATATCCGTACAATCAACAGTATGTTTGGACGGCTACTACTTCAGCTCCTTCACTATAGCTACTCCAATCACGAGCATCAGCAGCGCCCATCCATCCAATGTGAAGATCATCGGTCTTCAACCGTCTTCGACTCTTCGACTTCTCAACGTCGATCGATTATTTTAAGTGAGATGAACTCGGCCTTTTCAAATAACCCACGTATATTTAGATTTTCAAATCAATTTATCCCATGGTTGGACTATTAAACATTCACATTTCAGTTCTTTAGTTATAATTTTCATGTTAAATACATTCAACCATCGCATATCAAGCAAACACAACAAAATTGGTTTATTTTCACTCTATATCGTCTATAGTATCTTATAACAATATATCACCATTTTTATTTATTTTAAATGACCATATTTAATTAAACGACGATACAGGTCGTGCCGATGCACTGGTGCTGTTTTTCACTAAATTTGTTTTACACATGTCTGAAAATCTGACCGTTGGATCTTCACAAAATTTATATCATTAGGAAGGTCATTTCAAAACGAATCCAACGGTTTCAGTTTCGGGAAAATCCGACGGTCGGATCTTCCACACTAGCCATTTGAAGTTACGATTTCAATTTACGAACTACAGCGTCGTTATTCAATTTAATTTGATTATATATATATATATATATATATATATATATATCATCGTTTCTGGCGCTGTTTTTCTTTAGATTTGAATTAAACATTCCAGACAATCCAACCGTCGGATCTTCACAAAGTTGGTGCCGTTTGAAAGATATTTCCAAGGCGAACCCAACGGTTGCGGTTTCGGGAAAATCCAATGGTCGGATTTCTCGCAATAGTCATTTGAAATCACGATTTCAAAACACGAACTGCACGGCCACATTTCGTTTTAATTTTATTTATATTTATATATTTATATAAATATAGTTCATTCAAAAATTCCTATATCGTTTCCACTTCAAATATTTCACTAACGCCTTTAAATTTTGGAAAATTTCGCCATAACCTCCTTTGTACGGGAGGGGCTGGGAAAATTCCCAAATAACCACATGGGCGTCTCATGTCAAAAAGAAAAAGAAAAAGCCAAGCAGATAGCCAATAGGCTCATAAAATCATCACCCAAACAAAACAGTAAACGTGTACCTATTTGTCGGACACAAAATTTTATTCCTCTTCTCTAGCCTCTTTGCTATAACCTGTTCAATAAATATGCATGTACATATATGTAATTTTTATCACTTATCAATTTCCATTCAACTTCATATTTGATTCACTTTGGTTTAAAAACACCATTCATTCTAATGTTGCATGCATAGGCAAAAATCATATCATTAGCTAATTAATGAATATTTCAACTCATGCATATTTATTTGAACAAGTGTCTATTTTTAACAATTCACATTTCAAAGATGATAATTTTGGCGAACTAAAATATATTTCAACACATGACTATTTTATTTAGTTCCTATGCATGTTAAAAATAATATTTCTTTCACAAATATTTATTTCAACGCTCGCATATCTTTAACATATCACATATATGATAAAAATGATATTTTTATCATTTGAATTATTTAGCCGACACATGAATGTTTTCAACACTTTATAATTTCAATAAAAATGTAATTTTTATTGTTCAATCTTTTTATTCAACACATGAACTTTTCCAACACACACACTTCTCAACACATGAGCACCTCCACACATGGATGTTTTATATATGTTGTTCATATAAGAAAGATGAAATTTTTATTTTTGAAACTATTTATATAAGGCGAATATTTTTCATACTTCATATATATTATAAAAATGTGATTTTTATCGTTTAAACACTTCATTCATTCACACATGAATTTAATTTTCACACATGACCTTTCAACTCATGAACATTTCCACACATAGACATAGTTTCAACACATGATTTTAATTTCAACGCATGAAGATAATTTCAACATATGAAAATAATTCTAACACATGAATTTTATTCAAAATTTCGGCAGCATAACGGCAGGGTAGTTAAAACCGGCACCGTCTCTAGTACGGCTCCTCGCTCTACCTTAAAACCTCGCGATTTTTGACAATGGGGATTCATGCATCTAATTCGCACGTAGGCGGCATGTTTTATTTTTATTTCCACAATTATTTCCAATTCATTTCAATCACCAATGGGTATTTTTCAACCATAACCAGACAATATCAACCACAAACAATTATTCAACCATTCGCATTTTTCATCCAATGTTTCACACCAATTCACAACAATAAATATCGTCCATGGTTTGTGGACGAGGGGATTATATATATATATATATATATATATTATTTCTATATTTCACTTGCATTTCAACACATATATCAATTATTCTATGCATGTATAATTCATATTTCGCTTATATAGCTTACACATCGCATGTACATGAGGTATACAACACGTGTGTAATTTATATTTCGCTCATATAATTTATACACGGCATTTTCCATTCGAATTCATTTTATTTAGATTTCTCACATTGGGTTTCAGAGTGCTAAAAATCGAAGATGACTCAGAAAAATCTACGGTCTCTTCTATGTGGTAGAGAGATTCCTTGCAGTCCCGATGTTTCCTGTTTCATCGAATTCCGTCAACACACCATAAAGATATGATTTTTCAAAGTGCAAACATCAGAAAGAACTCACCTTTCACGATGGTTCAAAACTAGGGTTGCGGTTTTCACGAAAACCGAGGCACGATGGGATGATCGGAGAGTACAGCGTGGAAGAGGGAGGAGAGGGGAGTCGATCGGTGGTGGTCGGAGGTGGTTCGCTAGTCTCTGGCGATCGGGGCGGCGCTGGGAAGTCGGCGACTTGGAGGGCTCGATTCAGGCGATACGGTGGTCGAGGGGGTGTGAGGGTTGGTCGGATCTGAAGAGGAGACTGGTGGTGGTGGCGGCGTCGGCAGGGGGCTGAGGCGGCGGCGATTTGGGGGGGAAAGGGTTGAACGATTTCCGCCGTCGATCGGGAAGAAAAAGGGGTTTTCGCGTTTTTTTATTTTTTTCAAAATAATGAAAGGAATTTTTCCATTGGCCCGTGGTTTTATTATATTTTAAAATACTGTTTCACCACACGGACACCAATTCAAACCCAACAACTATCGCCCCTAGCTAAATATCCCCATTCCGGACACAATGTGATATGTTTCGTTGGCCAATTCGACTATTACAGTCAGTTATTATTCAAATTAAAGTATAAAACATTTAATTTTAACTTCGAACGTACATTTCAATTTGCCAGGGCCACAAACTGAATCGAAAAATTCCAGAAAAATAAATCTAGCTATGTTTTGACGCTACGGTCCCAACAAAACTAGTTTCGTCGAATTCTGAGATCGTTTTAAAAATGGCCATTTTCTGGTCGATCCAATTTAACAAAAATTGACCAAACACATTTTCTTTTGCCACGCTCACATACTAGCTTCAAAAATTATGAAATTTGAAACCTAGCAATAGTTTGACATCCCGGACCCAACAAAAGTGGTTTCGTCGAATTCCGAGGTCGTTTGCAAAATATCAATTTTCCAAGGCTATATATTCTATATAGCGACCTTTCTGAAATTCATTCGGCCATAACTTTTGATTCCCGTTATGAAATTTCGATTTTTCAGATTCGTTAGAAAGGTATTCACTAACAAATTTAAATATTTTTGGTTTCACTAAAATCCGTTATATTTTCCACCCTGCACAGTCAGTCAAAGTTTGAATTCAAAATTTCAAACTGACTCACTATTTCTAATTCACTACTTTATTGAAATATTCTATTTCAATTGTTCAAATTCCTTTGAAATGACCAATTTAAAATTTTTTAATTGGCTCGTATTTTCCGGGTTGTTACAATCTCCCCCACTTAAAACTTTTCGTCCTCGAAAAGGAAACAACAGTAAAGTAGGAAACAAAATGTAAATGCAAAGTATTGTAAAGGTACCTTGCACCGGAGTTAGTCAGAGATGTCCACTCTGCATTTGGGGTAAGCTTGCTTAATGCTTTCCTCAGTCTCCCAAGTACAGTCTCTAGGATCACTACTCCACTGCATTTTAACTAAATGAACCTTTTTGCTTCTCAGTTCTCTAGTTTCTTTGCCAACAATCTTTAATGGCTCTCTTCTGAGTGCTAATTCTGGAGTTATGTCTATATCCTGTTGCGCTGCTTCTTCTACAACAAGATTCGGATCATGCACATGTCTTCTAAGTTGAGATACGTGAAATACATCGTGCACTCCAGGCAACCAATCTGGTAATTGAACCCTATAAGCAAGAGTTCCAATTCGTTCAAGTATAGGAAAGGGACCAATAAATCTCGGTGCCAACTTCCCAGTTTTGCCAAATTTGATTACTCCTCTCATCGGAGAAACTTTCAAATAAACATGGTCACCAACAACAAAGGTCAAATCTCTTCTTCTAGAATCTGCATAACTTTTCTGTCGGCTTTGCGCGGTTCTCAATCGCTTTTTGATGAAGTCGACTTTATCAATGCTTCTCTAATCATATCGGGTCCTAACACGAGTCTATTGCCAGGTTCTACCCAACATGCTGGAGATCTGCACGGTCTGCCATATAATGCTTCAAATGGCGCCATTCCCAAACTTGCTTGATAGCTATTGTTATATGAGAATTCTGCCAAATGCAAGTGATCTTCCCATGACCCACCAAAATCAATTATACACGCCTGCAATAAATCTTCTAAAATTCTATTCACCCGCTCAGTCTGGCCATCTGTTTGAGGGTGATAAGCGGTGCTCATATTCAGTTTCGTTCCCAATTCTGTCTAGAAAGCCTCCCAGAATTTGCTAGCAAATATTGGGTCTCTATCACTGACTATGCTGATGGGAATTCCATGCACCTTAACGATTTCTTTGAAATATATATGTGCTAGACTTTGAGCGGTTCTATTGGATCTGACAGGTATAAAGTGGACAGTCTTCGTGAAGCGATCTACGATTACCCAAATGCTATCATTACCTTTCCTGGTTCGCGGCAAACCATCTATGAAATCCATGGAAATCTGCTCCCATTTCCAACCTGGGACTTCCAATGGTTGCAACAATCCAGCTAGCTTCTGTTGGTCGCTCTTAACCAATTGACAAGTAGGGCATCTGCTAACATACAAAGAAATATCCCTCTTCATTGCCATCCACCAGAAAGTGCGTTTGATATCGTTGTACATTTTACTCACACCAGGATGAATGCAAAGTTTGGATTTATGGCATTCATCTAGCACTTCCCTTTTTAGCACAGGAATGTCGGGAACACATATCCTTCTATTCAATCTCAGAACTCCCTCACTATCCACTTGGAAATTGGACCCTTGCCCCTTTCAATCCTTCTTATCATCTCTTTCACAAAATTGTCACTTTTTTGAAGAACAGATATTTTATCAATCAATCCTGGCGTAATTATAAGATTGGCAACGATTGCGGTTTTCTTACTAAGCGCATCCGCTACAATGTTAGCCTTCCCCGGCGTATACAGGATATCAAGATCATATGCTGCAAGAAATTCTAGCCAATGCTGCTGTCTCAAATTCAGATCTTTCTGTGTGTATAAATACTTCAATGATTGATGATCTGTGTACAGCACAAATTTCTCGCCCAATAAATAATGCCTCCAGATTTTCAAAGCAAAAACGATAGCTAGCAACTCAAGATCATTAGTTACATAATTCTTCTCATGCGGTTTCAGTTGGTGGCTTGCATAAGTGACTACTTGGCCTCTTTGCATTAACACTGCACCAAGACCTCTAATAGAAGCATCTGTCCATACCATCAAATCCTGATTGCCATCAATAATGGTTAACACTGGAGCAGTTGTCAGTTTCGATTTCAATTCCTGGAAAGCTTCTTCACAGTCGGAAGTCCACTTAAATTTCTCATGCTTCTTCGTGAGCTTCGTTAACGGACCGGATATTTTCGAAAAATCCTTAACGAACTTTCGATAATAACTAGCCAACCCCATAAAACTTCTAACCTCTATGGGTGTAGTGGGTTGTTTCTAGTCTTGAATCGCTGTTATTTTTCTTGGATCTACAGAAATCCCTTTCTTTGACACGACATGGCCAAGAAACTTCACTTCTTCTTGCCAGAAGATACATTTAGAGAATTTGGCTTTGAAGACGTTCTTTCTCAGAATCTCCAATACTTGTTCTAAGTGTTTTTCATGCTCGGGTTTTGATTTGGAGTAGATTAAAATATCATCAATGAATACGAGGACAAATTTATTCAGAACTCTCCTGAACTCTCTATTCATTAGATCGACAAAGTATGCTGGAGCGTTGCACAGGCCGAACGGCATTACTAACCATTCATAAAATATGTCTGGACCTCTGAAAGCTGTCAAAGGAACACACTCCTCTGCTATTCTCAATTGATGAAAACCTGTAGCTAGGTCCATTCGGGAAAATACTCTCGCCCCATTTAATTGGTCTAGCAGATCGTCGATGCGGGGTAATGGATATTTATTTTTGAGCGTCTGTTTATTGAGGTCTTGGTAATCAACACACAATTGAAGAGTACCGTCTGACTTTGGGACAAACACAACAGCTGCACCCCAATTAGAAAAGCTAGGTCTGATTAGACCCTTCCACAACAGTTGACGCGTTTGATCGCCTAATCCTTCCTTTTCCTTCGGAGTCATTCTGCGAATTGGATGTACCATTGGTCTGACATTGGGAATTAGATCGATTCTGAATTCTATTTCTCTTTGCGGAGGTAAGTTTTCAACTTCTTCAAACACATCCGCATAGTTTTTGACAATAGGAATCTTTTCTATGGAAGTGGGGATAACTTCTAATACTGACCAAAATTCTTCTCTATCTAGATTCGAACCATGGCATGGTACAGTAATGTATCCAAGCTTCTTTCGAATTTTAACGATTCTTTCGGCACACTTTACCTCAGCTTCATATTTCGTTAACCAATCAAGCCCTAGAATGATATCAAATTCGGGGAAATCCATGATGACTAGATCAAAGGGAAACTTGTATCGAGAAAAAGAAGCAGGTACTTTACAATATGAACTGAGAATGAGAGATCCTCTTATCGGGTTATGTACTTCCACCGTGTTTTAACTTTAATTTATGCACTGTGTTACTAGCAATAAAACTACGCGACGCACCCGTGTCAAACAATACAAAGACAGAAATATTTTTAATTGTAAGGGTATCTCCCAAAACATCGGGTTTACCTGCTTCTTCGGAAGCAGCTGGCGGGCTCGACCCGTCATACACGTGAGCTACTGCGGCCTTCTTCAGCAAAGGACATTCTTTGACAAGATGATCCGTCTTGCGGCAATTAAAGCAGGAGCGAGGGTTCTAAGAGCCCTGGCTTGAACCTTGTGAATTTGTCTTCTGCCTCTTCGGGGCTGTGCACACATTAGGGAAGTGCCCCATTTTTCCACAATTATAGCAGCTTCCTCTTGGCGGCTTGCCAGTCTGTGGTTTTGAGGATGCTGCTTGGCTTGACTCAGCTTGATTCGCAGCAAGCTTGCGTTTGTTTCCGGCTTGGCTTTTAGCGCGATCCTGCTCTAGATGCCTTTGGTCAAGGTCTTCGTAGTTGCATGTCATTTCCACCAATTCATTAAATTCCAGCTTGATGTGGGCCATGGCTCTATCATGATACTGTCGCTTTAGCCCAAGGATAAACATCTTATTTTTGGACTTTGCAGTGGCGACAAGCTCCGGAGCATAGGGGGACAACTGTGTAAATTTATTCAGATAATCCTGCACTGAAAGATCCCCTTGCTGGAGGTTGGCGAAGTCATCGTGCATTCGTTCTAGGGCTTGTTCCGGGACATAATTCTCTTTGAAGAGTTCTTTGAATCCGTCCCAGGTTCTTCCAGCTTCTCTATTCCCGGCGGTGAGAGACTCCCACCATAGTTCAGCTTGTTCCTTCATAAGCCAGGCACCCATAATAGCTTTATCTTGATCTCCAAGCCTTAGGCCTTCTAGTATTTTCTCGCATGTTTTGAGCCATGCAAGGGCCTCTATTACTGTGCCACTTCCCGAGAAGGTCTTGCCTCCTAGGTTTTTATATCTCTTAGCTACGCGGTCCAGCTCGAAGTATTGAGCGGCCGGGGTTGTATCAAAGGTCCTTCTTCTACTGGGACTTCTCCCCGTCCTCTACCACGGCCGATACGGCCTCCTCTAGCGGCGGCTGCTCTGGTAGCCATTTTTCAAATTCTGTATAAGCAAGAAAAGAGTCAGCTTACAGAAACGATAATTTATTGCATGGTTGAGCAGAAAATTTAAGGAAAGATAACGATGGACTGATCAAATTGTTTTTGCTATTCTGCTTAGCTCATTCTAGGACTTTACCAGGCCTATCTCTAATGAGCTACTCGCCTTAGAATACTACTAATTCTATTTTGACGAAGTGTTTAATGTGTTAGACTCCAAAACTAAGGTTAACCAAAGCTCTGATACCAGCTGTGACGATCCCAAAACCCCGTGACACGGTGTTAAGGATAATCATTGGAATATAACACATCAATCATCATTAGCAGATCACAGATAATAGCATAAACAAAAAATAGGATAATTTACACACATATGATAGCGGAATCAAATAGATATCATCACATCAGAGGGCACAATGCAGGATACAACTTAGTGCATAATAATACATAATCAGTCACCATCGCCAAAGGCGGAATCATACATAAAGAGTACACAAAATAAATATCAGTCTACATCGCCAATGGTGGAATCATAATACATATACTAAAATGGCGGAAAGAGTCAAAGTCAGCACGGTGTAGTCAAGCCTCGCCATGAGCTAAAAGTGCGCCAGATACCTGTAACTAGGCTGCCCGTGTGAAAATGAGGGCACCCAAGTTTGCAAGGTGAAACAAACTACGAGTCAGTCATGGGACTGGTATGAGAAATCTACTTAACTTATTAACAACAATAATAAGGCAAATCAAAGGACCACGCCACTTTCGCGGAACGGGTTTACTCCAATGAGTGCTAGTGCATGAAATAAAATAAATGATTAAATCATCGCAATGCTTTTTATAAAATGAAGCCATTATAAGACTCAGGTCCCATCACACAATGCAATGCAAACCGGAGGATAGATTTTTTACCTTATAATGGCCAAAAACGCTTCATACGAATAAAACAAAAGCGTTTGATATTATTACTAGTGCATATATGTTTCAAAAGCGATTTCAATCATAAATATCAATCATAGGCGGCATAAATGACCCATACCACTATGTCGCCGTACTAGTAATACAATCACATTCGAAATTTCGTATTGGAAATTGGGTTCCATCATGAGTTGAGGCAAGGGGCAAGCTCCTCTCCGTTCGAGACACTCTATGGGCCGGTCCTCTCTTACTTTTGAGGATTGGCAATTCCTGAACACACGTTTCCCGGTCCTTACAGACCTATAGTCGAGGCGCCTCGCATTCCAACAACCACACAGGTGAAAAGTATATATAATGTCAGGGCTGGTAGGTCACTGACACAACCTTAGCTAGAAAGAAACGTCGTGCTCTCCCAGCGGTCCGTCTCTCGTTTTTGACTCATACCGGGGTGTGAGGCTCGCGAATCCAAATTATACACAAAGCTACGTCACACAAACCATGCTTTGATCATCAACCACAAGACTTTGCTTTGCAACAGAAGCCTTGATCATATACCACTTAGGCGTGCCACACAGGCAATCCACTCCATGCTACTGATTTCTATCAATACATAACCTCTGAGCTCATACGTCTCAGAGAAGGGCGTTAAGCAAGAGAATAAATTCTCCGCCGCCAAACAGATATATATTTAACAGAGATCAATCAACACAGAACAAAATCCATTATCAGACACACAGTCCATTTACAAGTCCGTTCTGGGTCTGAACGAAACCGGAGGCACCAATTCCTCGCATATCCGTACAATCAACAGTATGTTTGGACGGCTACTACTTCAGCTCCTTCACGGTAGCTACTCCAATCACGAGCATCAGCATTGCCCATCCATCCAATGTGAAGATCATCGGTCTTCAACCGTCTTCGACTTCTCAACGTCGATCGATTAATTGAAATGAGATGAACTCGGCCTTTTCAAATAACCCACGTATATTTAGATTTTCAAATCAATTTATCCCATGGTTGGACTATTCAACATTCACATTTCAGTTCTTTAGTTATAATTTTCATGTTAAATACATTCAACCATCGCATATCAAGCAAACACAACAAAATTGGTTTATTTCCACTCTATATCGTCTTAGTATTTTATAACGATATATCGCCATTTTTATTTAATTTAAACGGCCATATTTAATTAAACGACGATACAGGTCGTGCCGATGCACTGGCGTTGTTTTTCAATAAATTTGTTTTTCACATATCTGGAAATCTAACCGTTGGATCTTCACAAAATTTATATCATTAGGAAGGTCATTTCAAAACGAATCCAACGGTTTCAGTTTCGAGAAAATCCGACGGTCGGATCTTCCACACTAGCCATTTGAAGTTACGATTTCAATTTACGAACTGCAGTGTCGTTATTCGATTTAATTTAATTATATTTATATATATATATATAATCGTTTCTGGCGCTGTTTTTCCTCAAATTTGAATTAAACATTCCAGACAATCCAACCGTCGGATCTTCACAAAGTTGGTGCCGTTGGAATGATATTTCCAAGGCGAACCCAACGGTTGCGGTTTCGGGAAAATCCAATGGTCGGATTTCCCGCACTAGTCGTTCGAAATCACGGTTTCAAAACACGAACTGCACGGCCACATTTCATTTTAATTTTATTTATATTTATATATTTATATAAATATAGTTCATTCAAAAATTCCTATATCGTTTCCACTTCAAATATTTCACTACCGCCTTTAAATTTTGGAAAATTTCGCCATAACCTCCTTTGTACGGGAGGGGCTGGGAAAATTCCCAAATAGCCACATGGGCGTCTCATGTCAAAAAGAAAAAGAAAAAGCCAAGCGGCTAGCCAACAGGCTCATAAAATCATCACCCAAACAAAATAGTAAACGTGTACCTATTTTTCGAGCACAAAATTTTATTCCTCTTCTCTAGCCTCTTTGCTATAACCTGTTCAATAAATATGCATGTACATATATGTAATTTTTATCACTTATCAATTTCCATTCAACTTCATATTTGATTCACTTTGGTTTAAAAACACCATTCAATCTAATGTTGCATGCATAGGCAAAAATCATATCATTAGCTAATTAATGAATATTTCAACTCATGCATATTCATTTGAACAAGTGGCTATTTTTAACACGTCACATTTCAAAGATGATAATTTTGGCGAACTAAAATATATTTCAACACATGACTATTTTATTTAGTTCCTATGCATGTTAAAAATAATATTTCTTTCACAAATATTTATTTCAATGCTCGCATATCTTTAGCATGTCACATATATGATAAAAATGACATTTTTATCATTTGAATTATTTATTCGACACATGAATGTTTTCAACACTTTATAATTTCAATAAAAATGTAATTTTTATTGTTCAATCTTTTTATTCAACACATGAACTTTTCCAATACACACACTTCTCAACACATGAGCACCTCCACACATGGATGTTTTATATATGTTGTTCATATAAGAAAGATGAAATTTTTATTTTTGAAACTATTTATATATAAGGCGAATATTTTTCATACTTCATATATATTATAAAAATGTGATTTTTATCATTTAAACACTTCATTCATTCACACATGAATTTAATTTTCACACATGACCTTTCAACTCATGAACATTTCCACACATGGACATAGTTTCAACACATGATTTTAATTTCAACTCATGAAGATAATTTCAACATATGAAAATAATTCTAACACATGAATATTATTCAAAATTTCGGCAGCATAACGGCAGGGTAGTTAAAACCGGCACCGTCCCTAGTACGGCTCCTCGCTCTACCTTAAAACCTCGCGGTTTTTGACAATGGGGATTCATGCATCTAATTCGCACGCAGGCGGCATGTTTTATTTTTATTTCCACAATTATTTCCAATTCATTTCAATCACCAATGGGTATTTTTCAACCACAACCAGACAATATCAACCACAAACAATTATTCAACCATTCGCATTTTTCATCCAATGTTTCACACCAATTCACAACAATTAATATCGTCCATGGTTTGTGGACGAGGGGAGTATATATATATATACATATATATATATATATATATTATTGCTATATTTCACTTGCATTTCAACACATATATCAATTATTCTATGCATGTATAATTCATACTTCGCTTATATAGCTTACACATCGCATGTACATAAGGTATACAACACGTGTGTAATTTATATTTCGCTCATATAATTTATACACGACATTTTCCATTCAAATTCATTTTATTTAGATTTCTCACATTGGTTTTCGGAGTGTTAAAAATCGTAGATGACTTAGAAAAATCCGCGGTCTCTTCTATGTGGTAGAGAGCTTCCTTGCGGTCCCGATGTTTCCTGTTTCATCGAATTCCGTCAACACACCATAAAGATATGATTTTTCAAAGTGCAAACATCAAAATGAACTCACCTTTCACGATGGTTCAAAACTAGGGTTGCGGTTTTCACGAAAAACGAGGCACGATGGGATGATCGGAGGGTACAGCATGGAAGAGGGAGGAGAGGGGAGTCAATCGGTGGTGGTCGGAGGTGGTTCGGTGGTCTCTGGCGATCGGGACAGCGCTGGGAAGTCGGCGACTTGGAGGGCTTGATTCAGGCGATACGGTGGTCGAGGGGGTGTGAGGGTTGGTCGGATCTGAAGAGGAGGAGGAGGCGCGTCGACTGGTGGTGGTGGCGGCGTCGGCAGGGAGCTAAGGCGGCGGCGATTTGGGGGGGGAAAGGGTTGAACGATTTCCGCCGTCGATCGGGGAAGAAAAAGGGGTTTTCGCATTTTTTTTATTTTTTTCAAAATAATGAAAGGAATTTTTCCATTGGCCCGTGGTTTTATTATATTTTAAAATACTGTTTCACCACACGGACACCAATTCAAACCCAACGACTGTCGCCCCCAGCTAAATACCCCCATCCCGAACACAATGGGATATGTTTCGTTGGCCAATTCGACTATTACAGTCAGTTAATTTTCAAATTAAAGTATAAAACATTTAATTTTAACTTCGAACGTACATTTCAATTTGCCAGGGCCACAAACTGATTCGAAAAATTCCAGAAAAATAAATCTAGCTATGTTTTGACGCTACGGTCCCAACAAAACTTGTTTCGTTGAATTCTGAGATCGTTTGAAAAATGGCCACTTTCTAGTCGATCCAATTTAACAAAAATTGACCAAACACATTTTCTTTTGCCACGCTCACATACTAGCTTTAAAAATTATGAAATTTGAAACCTAGCAATAGTTTGACATTCCGGACCCAACAAAAGAGGTTTCGTCGAATTCCGAGGTTGTTTGCAAAATATCAATTTTCCAGGGCTATATATTCTATATAGCGACCTTTCTGAAAATTCATTTGGCCATAACTTTTGATTCCCGTTATGAAATTTCGATTTTTCAGATTCGTTAGAAAGGTATTCACTAACAGATTTAAATATTTTTGGTTTCGCTAAAATCCGTTATATTTTCCACCCTGCACAGTCAGTCAAAGTTTGAATTCAAATTTTTAAACTGGTTCACTATTTCTAATTCACTACTTTATTGAAATATTCTATTTCAATTGTTCAAATTCCTTTGAAATGACCAATTTAAAATTTTTAAATTGGCTCGTATTTTCCGGGTTGTTACAGATGAATAGGTTGGGATTGGCAAATAAAATAGATAATTACTTCGGTGTGGTTTGCTAATCCCGACTAGCTTGGAAAACCTTAACATGGTTTGAAATGATATCCAAAGGAAGATTAAAGAATAAATTTAGAAGAATTTATCTTTGATAAAATTAATGGGAACCTTTCCCTAAGAATGTGAATATTGGAATAAAAGAATATTCTGAATTGGAATGAGGCATATGTTGTGTTTGTGTAACACTTGTTTATTATATAAGCGGGTTATTCGGAAAGGTCGGGTTTATACGCATTCTGAATAGCTGATTCGACGATAAGTCGAAGATGAAGATAGTGGTTGAAGACCGGAAGTCTTCACATCGTTTGGATGATTATTGATGATCTTGATTGGGCTGTACACCCAAGAGGAGGGAATCAGTTGGTGATCGTCCAGACGTACCTGGAGATCGATGGATATGCGAGGAATAAGGTTCCTCCGGTTTCGTACAGACCCAGAACGAACTTGTAAATGGGTTTTGTGTCTGACATTGGATTTTATTCTGTGTGATTGATCTCTATTAGATATATATCTGTTTGGCGGCGGAGAATTTATTCTCTTGCTTAACGCCCTTCTTTGAGATGTACGAGCTCAGAGGTTATATATTGATGGATATCAATCGCATGGAGTGAATTACCTGTGTGGCATGCCTAAGTGGCAGATGATCAAAGCTTTTGTTGAAAAGCAAAGTCTTGTGGTTGATGATCAAAGCATGGCCTACATGGCATAGCTTTGTGTATAGCGTTGATTCGCGAGCCTCACACCTCGGTATGAGTCAAAAACAGGATAAGGACCCAAGGAGTGCACGACGTTTCTTTCTAGCTATGGGTGATGTCAGTGACCTACCAGCCCTGACATATATATTATTTTTACCTGTTTGGTTGTTGGATGCGAGGCGCCTCGGATATAGGTCTGATAGGACCGGGAAACGTGTGTTCAGGAATTGCCAATCCTCAAAAGTAAGAGGGGACTGGACTTGGAGGAACCAGGGATCGCTGTGTGTGGTCCTAAGACATTTGCTAGAGTGTCTCGAACGGAGAGGAGCTTGACCCTTGCCTCGACTCATGACGGAAATCCAATTTCCAATACGTGACATTGCTGTTTTAATTGTAGAACTAGTATGGCAACATGATATATGGTACCCATGCCACCTATGATTGAAATTGTTTTGACACTATACACTTATAATTGTAACACCCCGCCTCCGCTAGGGTCACTCGCAAAGGAATGCACTAGCTTTAGAGGGGCATTATTGGTAAACATGCACAGAAATATCACAAGACAGAACATATAAAATAGCGGAAGTAAAATCAAACTTTCATAACATGAATAAATAAGGTCTAAAGCCTTTTACATCAGAGTACATCAAAACCTGTCTTACAATAGTAAAGAAGCATAAAGACATTTTCATAAATTATTCCCCAAGTAGAAACAGTAAAGTAGCCATTAGCCAAGAAAAGTCCAAGCCATCCATGATGACCTTCAAGCAGAAGAAGTCCGAACTAAACAACAGTATTTCCTCCCTGTAACCTGGGGGGGAGGGAAACGGAAGAAAAGAGGCGAAACAAAACGGATCAGTCAAAAAGACTGAGTAAGCCCTATCTACTATTAGCATAAAAACTAGTAAAGTTAACTGACATGAGAAACTGAGATGAACATAAGCATGATAACAAGATAGATAAGCTAAATCAAAATAACAGGATGAACTACTGAACTCAGATAAACTAAGGTGTCATGATAAATTACGATGTCAAGATAAAACAAGGTATCACATCGTCAGGTTTCTATCAAGTATAATATCCCCAAGATATCTGTCACGTATAACGCCCCGTGATATCTATCCTGTATTTTAGCTCTGCACCTACCGTACTAGTATCCCCACCGTGTCATGTGTTAACCAAGAATGGCCCTGACTCAAAAGTCGTGTAATGGTCCATGTCAACCTAATATATCGCATATATAGGTTACTCAACTTGTATGTTTTACTCCATGTAAATGTTCAGTCCCTTGCCGTAGACTATACGGGCTTTCCCATGAGATTCTATATTACTTTAACATAGTTCCATGATCCTTAAGATCGGTTTGGACTGTTACCCTAAACCTAGCTAGGGTCTTCCAACATGAATTATTGTTTGTACAACTAGGACTTATGCTACCTAGGGCTGCTATGGATTATGCTTATCTATTGCACGTTTTCGTATCTCGGTTTGGGTTCAACCACCTAGGGCCACTAGGGATTATGCTAACCGCCAACCGCGCCCTTTTTCCCACGCATTCATCGTGAATCGCTTTTCCATGACTGTATGCACATGTATCACATCGTGCCATCCGAGTCCTGTCACAGGGCAAATCAAGAAATACAGGACTCGGTCGGGAGCTTTCGATTTATCTGCCGATGCAGATGCTAAGGTCTGTTTTTCTTATACGTGGCTATGGTCCCACGAGACCACTCCCTCAACTAGTGAAAGACAAGACAGGATAAATCCTGTATGAGAACACAACACTGGCCAACCCACATCTAAGCCTTACCGCAACCATAATTAGATAGCAATTATGGTCTTTTGGGTGTTCTCTGCCTTTCCGTACGTACACGCTTGACCAAAGATGGTAGGTAGCCTGATGAAATGCTATCTAGGGTACGACCGTTGTTAGACCCAGATGTGGTTCTAACACCCAAATTGATTAGAAACAAGATAAAATAAAGCAGAAATAAAAATGAACACACAAGATTTATAGTGGTTCGGCGAAGAAATGCCTACGTCCACTTAGTTCTAACTATATTCAGTAATTCAAATACAAAGGCAATTTAAGATTCACTCACCACTCACTTTTGTTCACTCAAATGATTAAAACAAGAAATGAAAGATGGTTTGGATTTTCCGGGAGTAAAGGAATTCGGATGATGAAGGTACTTGGATTCTCAAAAGTGCTGAAAAAGATCCTTCTCTTTGTCTCTAGATGGGGTATTTATAGGTGTGAATTTGCCTGAGATTCAATCCGGGTCGGAACACGTGTCATCCATCGCACTCTCTTCGGGTTCGGATGGGCTATCAAGCTGACAACGCATCAATGAGATGGACGTTAGGGGTAGGAATTAGTCATATCCGGTCCGGTTCTCCAGGCGACTTTGTAGAAGATTTTCCTGGATCATGGGTGCGGGTCGGATACGAGCAGGTTGGGGGCTCGGATCGGAATACCCGATCCGAACCGGAGTATCTTGGACATCTCTCCTTCTCTAATCCTACTCCGCTCCGCTCCAGCGTCGTGGCAAGCAGATGGCTTTCCGATTCACTTGAGATTTATTGGCCTTCCGATCCGATCAAATATGCTTCGCAAATTTATCCAGTAGGAGACATCCGATCCGAACAGAGAATTCTATCCGATCCGAACCGATATGCTGCTATCACTCTGAAGTGTGGGGTTTCCTTCCGATCCGAACCGGAGTCTTATAACTTGAAATACTCTTCAACGGTTGGTTTCTTGACTTTGTGTTGCCTAGTTCACAAAGTAGGCTAACATTTTGCCCCCTCAAAGGATGCTTTCGTTGTACAAAGCGTGCTTTGATGTCGTTTAACCAGAATTGTCAAGAGTAATGCACGGATTTCTGTTCGGTTCGGCGTCCGACCCGAACACATTTTCTTCATTTCTGAGCAAATTCGGGAACTTATCTCGCCATGTAATGCTTCTTGCAGGTATGCTCCTCCTTTACTCTCCTTCTCTTCAATTCGAGTCGGATGCTAAATCAACGTGTGAAATTTCCACTCGGTTCGGATTCCGATCCGAAGCGTATTCGTGGATTTTGTTCTTAGACACTGGGCCTTCAGAGAGAATTGTGCTACTGGGCTTCCACTCCGGTCCGATCGGGCGAGACAAAATAGGGAGACGAGGAGTCAACCCCATTCTTTATATAAACCCATCACCGCCTCCATTTCTTCCTTCTTCGTTTCTATTGCCGCTCGGACCTAAGCATTGAAAACTCCAGAAACTCAAATATTCCGAACTATCCCTCGTAGATTTCTTAACTCGAACACGTAGGTAGCCCTTTAATCTCGAATAGCTTCATAGTAATTGCTCTTGATTTCGATTTGTGTTGGATTGAGATGGTTTAGCCACAAACTTCGCTTGAATTCCACATCGTTACTGGTGGACGCGCCGTCGCTTCGAGGCGTTGCGAAGCTGGAGAGGGCCAATTTCCGCCCTTGACGATAACTTAGGTGATAATATGGACCTGTTTGTGAAAAAAGGGGGAAAAGAGGAAGAAGACGAGGAGCGTGGTAACCAATTGAAGTCGGTTCGGGTAGAAGACGGAGGAACAGAAAGGAAGAAGTAGGATAAGGGGTCGGTCCGGGTTACAAACTTTAGAAAGACAGGGAGGACAGAAAACGTCGGTTCGGGTCGGGGAAGTGAAGGTCGAAGTAAACGGATCGGTTGAGTGGTGCTAGTTCGGTTCGGATCGGGCCATCCGATCCGATCAGATCAGTCCTGCCTCCGAACCCATTGCTTCCCTTGTCTTGAACTGGCCCTGCTCTAATGACGCATCCGAACCGATTACTATCTGTGTTTGTATTGAGCCAGCCATCATACGCATATCCGAACCGATCCGAACATATCAAACTTGGCACATAAAGACTACCCAATTAATTCAACTAACGCTTACTCTA
Organism: Allium sativum; assembly: GCA_030737875.1. Classification (NCBI taxonomy): domain Eukaryota; kingdom Viridiplantae; phylum Streptophyta; class Magnoliopsida; order Asparagales; family Amaryllidaceae; genus Allium; species Allium sativum. Next base: position 11,374,022 of record CM060921.1, on the reverse strand, counting down.
GATGAATATGCTTCGCGAACAGTTAGGATAGTGCCTTGCGAACATAAACGAGAATCAAGGACAAATCTGACTATTATTTTCTCTTTAAAGCTTCGTCTTGCATTGCTGTACTTCTATTTTGTATTTCCCACATTTGTTGCATACACTTTAGTTCACACACATACACAAAAAAGGGGATACGGGATAATTCACTCTAATCCGTGCTATTGCTTCTTCAATAGTTCCATGACAATGAGGCCCAGACGCTCTTCTCGTTTAGCTGAGAGGAAAGAAGCTCCAGAAACTTCCAACAAAACCACTCTCGAGGATATATCTTCTTCATCTGACCCAGAATGGGACAGCGAGGGTCCGGATTACGGAGTTGGTCATCGGGAAAGCGATGAAATGTCTTCAGAAAATGAAGTTTCCCTAGGCTTTGAGGAGGAAGGAGGGATTGGTGACAACCGAGCACCCGATGAATTTGACTCAGCCATTATATTGGAATCACCTCCAGATTCCGTAGAATCAACAATTGACAATGACCGACTCGTGAGAATTTGCATGAAGTACGGAATAATGAAGAGAGACACTCTAGTGCCCTCACGTTCTGACCGTCCACATAACCCTCCAGAAGGATATATGACGGTCACTCGTCTGATGTGCATGGTTGGCGCCATTCCTCCTTTCTCGCCTTTCATCGTCGACTTCTTAAGACAAATGCGGATTGCCCCCATGCAGCTGCATCCCAATTCATATGCCTATCTGCATACCTTATTCATAGCATATCGTGAAATTCTAGGCGTGGAGCTTACGTTTGACGATGTTCATTTCTTCTATAATTTCAAACATCGGACTAGGGAAACCCCTTCTTTCTGTTACTTTGAGTCGGTCCCAAAGAGGAAGATAATCTCTACGCCGTTTAGCAGCAAGGCTGGAGATTCCAGACTGGAGTGGTTCTATATAAAGCAACAGTCTGGATGCGCCAGAAGATGGACAAAATCAAGTAAAGCACTGATTTTCTGACCCTGGACTCTATACACCTGAATCATCACCCTGACCTGTTTTCCTTTTTATTTGCAGTCGATAATCCCAAACAGGTATCAGACCAAGTGTTCTTTGATCGAATGCACCGTCTCCTCAATGGCGACCAAAAATTCCTTACTATTGACGAGGTCCTTAAAGATGAGTACCTTCATTTTCACGGGCTGCTATCCGTTTTCCGCAGCATCGGTCATGGGACGGTTCCCTATGCATATATTCCTCCAGTGGAAACAGTTCCAGAAATAGGAGAAGGCTCGGGAATTCCTGCAGCTTCTCTTCAAACTTCACCCTCTCCCTCTTCCACTCAAGATGATGAACTGGCTAATCTGGCCAAAAAACATCGTGAAGGGTATATTGCCCCCGAGGAAACTACCTCGGTAGACAAATCAAAATCTCCCCAAGGGTCGCCACTTCACGCTTCCGAAGGGGATGTTCCTAGCACCGACGAGCACATATTTCAGGGTTTGGGGGATCTCCCCTTACCCGAGACTATATATACTTCGGAAGATTTCAGAAAGGACCCTTTAGTCTTCACTTCTTCTGAAGAGACTACTCCTGCTAAGGCCAAAGAACCTGCCCGCACCAGTCTAGCTTCAGACTCGGGTTGGTTGGGGGGGACACACACACCACATAGGATGCACTTTGCACCGTAGCACTAGCATTCATTGCACTTCTTTTTCCATGGATCCGTCGATTCTAAACTTCGTTTAACTTATCGTGCAGGTACAATGTCCCGATCTTCTTATGATATACGAAAGCTTCGCCGCAGCATGTCCAATCCTCCCCAGGATGCCGAATATAACCGCCGGGATGACCGCGGCAGGGAGGAAAGAAGACCCTATGATCCTTATCGATCTCGATCCTCACGCTCCCGCTCACCAGTCCGACCGGAACAAGAAAAATACAAAAGCTATCAAGGTCGTAGGGAGGAGGATAGACCACAATCTAGGGATTCCACTTCCTCCCATGAAAAGCGGAGTAGAGAGAAGACACCTCCAAAGGAAACTGGGTCTAGAAGTAAGCAAAAAGTCCCTGCTACTAAGCGACCTCGGACAGACAAGGGTTCTACAGAATCTTCTTCAGGAAGGGACACTGAACTAACAATCCTCGCCCCTCCTCCACCAGACGCGGGAACCGCCGTAAGGCTGGCATACTTAAAGGAGCAATTTCCCGAGCACTACTTCGAGACTCTGACCTTTCTACCTTCCCTTGAATCTATTTCTTCTAATTGGGCAGAGGAGGCCAGAGCAAAGATTGATTTGGTGGAAAAACAATATACCGAAATGTTCAAGTATTCCCGCACTCTTTCTAGAATCATTCGCACGCTACTGACAAATGCTGACTCAATGCACAACACTGCAGAGGAAGATGCTAAGGCCCTAAAAACCTTAGGAAAAAATTTAGAAGATACTCAAGCTCAACTAGCTATCGCTCAGAAGAACGCTTCTAACTTCAAACAACAGTTTGAGGACATGCAAAAGCGCTATCATGATTTGCTAGAATCCCACACTCAGGAACGTTCCGAGTTGAAGAAGCAAGCTGACGAAGCCAAATCAGAGGCTGCTAAGACACGTCTCGCTTATGCTGAGCTTGAGCAGAAAAATGCCGAGTTAGCGAAAAGGAGTGCTGAGTTAGAAAAGAAAAACGCTGACTTGGCTTCAAAATTGTTAGAGGCGGAAAACAGGGCTGCTCTGGCTGAAGGCAATGCGGAATGCGCTATTAAATCTGCGGAGGAAACCCGCAAACAACTATCAGAGGCGGAGGCCGATATTCAGGGTTTCAGCGAGCTAATGATCGAATTCTTCGCACACATTATTCGTCGTCGAAACATTTCCTGGATCGAGGACTATCCATCCACTTTGGTTCATGTGTGGAATCAAATTGTCGAGTGGGAAAAAGAAGAGCTTAAGGTTGATTCCCTCGATGAAGATAAGCTGATGGAGAAATATTTGAGAGACGACGAACCGGAGCGCCTAGCTGAAGGGCGCCGCCTAATTGCTGAGGCCATGGAAGAAGAGAGGCGGAAGTCTAAACGGAAAACCATTCCTGAAGCTGGTTCCTCTTCTTCTGCTCCTATAACTCCTGAAGTAGAAGGGTATGATCCCGAAAACCCGGGAATTCCCCGAACAACTTTACTATCTCCCATTCCTGAAATAACTCCAGAGGTAGTAGTCACCCCCGCTGAAAAGTCTTCAGAAGGTATCCCTATCTTTTCTCCTCAATTTGTCAAGGCTACTACTACCTTTGGCTACATGACTGAACGTTCGATGAGAAATCCTTTGCCCTTGCCTGAGTTGATAACCGATGTTTCTCATTTTGTAGGCGTTGAATCCTCCGCGAAGACAGATGTAGTTCAAGGAACTACCACTGGGACAAAGCCCGCTGATAGGGTCAAAGAAGGAGAAGACAAGGCTGCTTCCACAGACCTGGGGGAAAGAAGTGAGCCAACCAAGGTGACTACTCCCCATGACGAAGAAATGATTGCAGCTCTGAAAGACGACGGAGGAGACGAGGGGCATGATGAGGAACCAGAGGTTACAATAACCGGGGAGTCGAAAAGCGCTGATGACATTACCTTGGCTGCCATGAAGGCTGATCAAGACAAGCGCTTGCAATTAAAGGCTGAAGAATTAGACCCTGAGGTCCTCAAGCCCCTTGCAGTTGTGGATGCAGGTTCAAGGTTAGTTGTTAAGCTCTCAACTAGATCCATCACCGAAGAACTTGCTAAAAAATCTTCTTTTGATTCCAGTGCCCAGCCCTCCGGGAAGAAGTCTGCTGGCTCCAGTGCTACACCTTCAGGGAAAAAGAAATCAAAGCGAATTTTGACTGAAGCCGAGAGGGAAGCAAAGGATGCGGAAAAAGCTGCCAAGAAATCGAAGGCTCATCCCAAACCCAAATAGTGGGTTCTCCTGTGTCCTTTTAGCATCTTTGTAAATCAATAAGTGCGGCCACAACAGCAGCTCCCGCACTTTCTTTTTTTAGTCATTTCCCTGTACAAATTCATTCATTTGTAAATAAAAATAATTCACTTTTTGCACTGTTTATCTGTTAGCAGCTCTGCACTTATGTAAAAATGCATATCTATAGTTATGAAACAAAGTTGTGGAAAGGGGAGATTTGTGTATGTATATGTGTCCCCAGTCAATCTCCATAAGTTATTCAGTGCTTAACCATGCAATCTGAATGCTCCCGATTCTCTAACGGGATAGCATTTCCTGTATCATCAACACCTGTTGTTTTTCCTGGCATTTCTTTTATACTCTCTCTCATTCTCTCGAGAGTTAGAGTTCGAGTTCAGTTATTTGTTTATTCCCCGGTCGTTCAACGGGAAAAGATTTCTTTCTCGGCGCTCGATCGGAGACGCCTTTATACTCTCTTTCTCTCTGGAAAGTTAGAGTTCGGAGTTGAACCTCTTTCTCAGCGCTCAGTCGGAGACGCTTTTATACTCTCTCTCTTTCTCTGGAGAGTTAGAGTTCAGAATGTCGTTTTCTCATTCTTTTATGTCTTATTGCACAAATAATCATTGTGCTTCTTTTTATGTCCAAACTGTTTCAACCTTTTTAGGCTCTAAATTATCCTGTATTTTATAATCTCAACAGAACAACTAACGAATGTAAATGCATAAAAGTAAATAACACACAATATTTTTATAGTGGTTCAGCTAAGTCGTAGCCTACATCCACTTTATAGTCCTTTATTCATATCATCAGATTTTCCCAAGGCAAGTCGTGCCTTATTACGGAGTTTACATGAAGAACAGCAAAAAGTATAGCATTTCTAATCCAAATATCGCATTAAGTGTTGGGCATTCCATGCTCGAGGGACTTCTTCGCCATCTACGGTCGTTAACTTGAATGTTCCTTTATCAAGTTTCCGTTGGATGACAAAGGGTCCTTCCCATTTTGGGCCGAGGTGAGGAAGGGATGGAAAAATTCTCTTTAACACCAAATCTCCTGGTTCAAAAGTTCTGAGACGAACTTTTTTGTCATAATAGCGTGCCATCTGACGCCGATGTCTTGCTGCACGCAAGTCTGCTTCGTCCCTTTTCTCTTCGATTTCATCAAGAGACTCAAGTAGAAGTGCCCGATTCGTCATCGGGTCATAATACGTGACCCTGTGGGAAGGAACTTCCAGTTCAACTGGAATTACTGCTTCTGAGCCAAAGGAGAGAGAGAAAGGGGTATGACCGGTAGCCGTTTTAAACGTTGTTCGATATGCCCACAAAGCTAGGGGCAATTCATCAACCCATTTTTCCTTTGCACGCTCTAATCGCTTCTTGAGGATGGATTTTATTACCTTGTTTATTGCCTCTACTTGCCCATTAGATTGTGGATAGGCAACTGCAGTATATCGTTTGTCTATCTTATATTTCTGGCAAAAGTTTTTGAATTCAGTGCTATCAAATTGGGTCCCGTTGTCGGTAATAATCGTCCTTGGGATCCCGAATCGGCATATAATATTTCGGACCACAAAACTTATCACCTTTCTTGTGGTGATCTTAGTCAAGGGTTCAGCTTCCACCCACTTTGTGAAATAATCCACGGCTACTATGGCATACTTAGCTCCCCCTTTAGCAATCGGTAAAACTCCAATAATATCGATTCCCCATATGGCAAATGGCCAAGGACTCACCATCGATTTAAGCTGGGTTGATGGTGCCCTGGGGATTTTGGCGAATCTCTGGCACTTATCGCAGCGTCGTGAATAATCAGCTGCATCCTTGTTGATCGTAGGCCAGAAGTATCCGTACCGCAATATTTTCTTTGCTAAAGTTTGACCTCCTGTATGATCTCCACACTCACCTTCGTGCACTTCTCTCAGGACACGCTTGATGTCGTCGTGTGCGATACATCGTAACAGGGGCATAGAAAATCCCTGTCTATAGAGGGTATCGTCTTGCATAACATATCTGGCAGCTTTGCGAACTACAGCTCTTTTCTCACTTTTCTTCGATGGGAGAGTCCCATTCTTAAGAAAACTCTTGATTGGAGTCATCCATGACTCCTTCTCTGATTCTGCTTCATAAACGAATTCAATTTCTATTGACTCAAAGCTTGGCGATTCCAACGTTTCAATTGGAATTACCTCCGTCTCTTCTGGATTGTCGGAACTAGCCAACTTTGCTAATCTATCCGCTTTCTGGTTTTCTACTCTGGGAATATGTGTTATGTTGTACCGTTCTAAGCTACTTAATAGCTCTTTCACTTTCTTGAGGTAAGCGACAAGTCGAGGTCCTCGAGCCGCGAACTCCTCTCGCACTTGACAAACAACAATCTTAGAGTCACAAAATATGTCCATCACTTTTACCCCGAGGTCTTTAGCGAGTTTCAGCCCGGCAATCAGGGCTTCATACTCAGAGTCATTGTTTGTTGCCGAAAATTCTAATCGCAGGGCGTAATATAACGACCGTCCCTCCGGAGTGACTAAGACAATTCCAGCTCCGGATCTTCGGTCATTTTTAGCTCCATCTGTATATAATTTCCACGGATTCATCTCTAGCTTATCCTCGGATTTAACCACTCGGTCATTGATTATTTCTTCCTCTGGAATGGTGAACTCCGCAATAAAGTCTGCTAGAGCTTGCCCCCTGATTGACTTTCGTGGTTGAAAATTCAAATCAAACTGGCTTAGTTCTATGTTCCATTTAATCAACCTTCCCGACGCTTCGGGTCTCTGCAATACCTGTCTTAACGGCTGATCGGTGTATATGGTTATTGGATGGGCTTGGAAGTAGTGACGAAGTTTTCGGGATGCAATCAGGAGGCTGTAAGCGAGCTTCTCGATCTTTGGGTAGTTGCGCTCTGCCGCTGCTAATTTCTTACTCACATAGTATACTGGCCTTTGTACTTTGTCTTCTTCTCGAATCAGAACTGTGCTGACAGCGTGAGCCGAGACTGCTAGATAAACAAATAGTTCTTCGTGATCTACGGGCTTTGATAAGATTGGCGGTTTCTCTAACAGCTCTAACAGGTTTTGAAAAGCCTCGACACAATCGGGAGTCCACTGGAAGTTCTTCTTTCCCCTTTTTATCAAATCAAAAAATGGAACACATTTATCGGTAGCTTTGGAGATGAATTTGCTCAGCGCCGCTACCTTCCCTGCCAGACTTTGGACATCTTTAATTCTCCTTGGTTCTTTGATATTTCTAATTGCCGCTATCTGGCTAGGGTTGATCTCAATTCCTCGGGAACTCACAATGAAGCCAAGGAACTTTCCCGACGCCACTCCAAATGAACATTTTAAAGGATTCAATTTCATACGGTATTTTCGCAAGATACCAAACATTTCTGCTAAGTCTTGCGTATGACTGTAGGACTGCTTTGATTTAACAAGCATATCATCCACATAAACTTCCATAGTTTTTCCTATTTGATCATAAAACATTCTATTTACCAACCGCTGATAAGTAGCTCCAGCGTTTTTTAATCCGAACGGCATTACAACATAACAATATAATCCCAAATTCGTAATGAAACTTGTATGCTCTTGGTCTGGCACATGCATAGGAATTTGATTGTATCTAGAGTATGCATCCATGAAAGAGAGAAGTTCATGACCTGCTGTCGAGTCTACAAGCTGGTCAATCCTGGGAAGTGGGAAACTATCTTTTGGGCAAGCCTTATTTAAATCTGAAAAGTCAATACAAGTTCGCCACTTTCCGTTTGGCTTCTTTACCAAGACAGGATTCGATATCCAGTCGGGATAAGTCGAATCTCGAATAAACCCATTTTGCTTCAATTTCTCTACTTCCTCTTTGAGAGCAGCCGACCTCTCTGGGCCCAGCATGCGTCTCTTTTGTTTCACAGGCGGATGCTTCGGATTTACATTCAGTTTGTGACTGATAATGGAAGGCGATATCCCACACATGTCAGCATGGGTCCAGGCGAACACATCTAAATTTGCCTTCAAGAAGTTCGTCAATTCTTCAGCACGACGTGGATCCAATTGGGAACCAATCTTCAAAACTTTCGTAGGATCAGCTTTATCAACAGGAATTTCCACTGTCGCTTCATTAGGAGTTGCATTTCTAGCCTCTGGTTCCTCGTCTTTTCTAGGATCCAGATCTTCAGGCGTTCCTTTGGGCAACTCCCTTGGGTTCGATCTCTCTAATTGCTATGCCGAGTCCCCCTTTGAGGGAGATGAGGCATCCTTACTCTCAGCATTCACTCCTTTCATCAACATCTTCAGTTCGGCCACATAGCAGGCCCGTCCAGAAACCTGATCCCCTCTTATTACTCCAGTTCCGGCTTCGGTTGGGAACTTTAGTAACAAGCACCAAGGGGCGATACAAATCCTAAACTCAGCGAGGGCAGGTCTCCCTAAAAATGCGTTATATGGCGAATCTACGTCCAGTACTACAAACTGAAGCATTCGCACTCTTCTACGTTCTCCTTGCCCTAAAGTCACGGGCAACTCTATGTATCCCATGGGAGCTGTCGTCGCTCCATTGAAACCTCTAATCCATCCTTCACAAGGTTTCAGATCTTCGGGCTCAAGCTTCATCTGATCAAATGACTTCTTGAACAAAATATTAACGGAACTTCCATTGTCTACTAATACCTTATGGACCAAGGCCGGCCCAATAGTGGTAGTAATAACCAACGGATCATTGGTGGGAGATTGTATTCCCGTGTTGTCTCGGCTGCGGAATACCACATCATCGAACATGGTTTTTTGTTGTTTTATAGGAGTGACATCTTCCCAGTCGTCACCTTCATTCACATCTAGATGCTTAGCAGCATTCACATATTGGTCCATCGACCTAAAACTTCGGATTGCCGGGTGAGGCCCGCCTACTATGGAGTTGATGACGATCCCTTTACCTTTCTGCTGCGCGGTAGGCTTAGGAGCAGGTAGGATTTGCTTTGGAGTCTGCTCTCCTTGCCCCCTGTCCCTCGGGGCAACCTTGTACTCATCCAACTTTCCTTCACGCAGCAGCTTTTCAATTACATCCCTCAAATGTCGACACTCATTGGTCGAATGTCCATGTGTTCCGTGAAACAAGCAAAATTTCCCTGTCGCCATTTCTTTCTCGGTCGAATCACGAGGTGGCGGTCTTTTGTACTGCAACACATTATACGTGTCCAGGTAAATATTTTCCAGGGTGTCATTCAATGGTGTATAGTTCTCGTAGTTCTGGAATCGGGGCCTTTTGTTAGGGTCGCTTCCCCTATTTCTGTTTCTCCTGTTACCGTTCGAATTACGGTTGTTGTTGTTTCCCCCGTTTCCAGTATTGCTGTTTCCACCCTTGTTTCCTACATTTACTTCAACCTTGCCAGAACTTTCCCCAGACTGCTTCACGGCAATATTACTCTGCACATTCTCCTTTGAAGCTGTCTCAGACTTTCTCTTCCGGTTTGCCCGGGCCTCCTCTCGTCTTAGATAAATATCGACTTTTTCGTAGAATATCGCCCTTGTGGGGGGTGTCTTCCCAGAAAGGTAGTCTCCAAACTCAGATTCAGGATCGACTCCTTCCTTCAATGCCATCAGAATAGTGGGCTCATGCGGGTCACTGACCTCAGTTACAGCTTGGTTAAAACGATCTAAATATGCCCTTAAAGACTCTCCCGGTGCCTGTTTGATCCTCGACAATTCAATAACACTCTTGGACTTTCGAGCATGTAGTCGGAACTGGTTCATGAAACGTTCGCTTAGTTCTTTGTAATTAGAAATTGAACGAGGAGGAAGTCGGGTAAACCAAAATAAAGCCACATCTTCTAGGTAGATTGGGAACGCTTTGCACTTTACTTCATCGGGGGCAGCAGCGGCATTCATAAGCCACGAATACCGCATCAAGTGCTGTCCTGGATCAGTCCTTCCGTTATATTTATCCATCTGTGGCAAGTTAAAGCGTCGGGGGAACTGGAAGTCTAGGATGTCGTCAGTGAACGGAGTATGGCTTCGCTCAATGCCATAGTCTTCATTTGTATAATTCCGGCTTTCGGACATAATTTGACGAACCATCGCCTGCACATCGGCACTAGTTAGGGGCTGCTCAGGTTCCCTGGCCCTATTGTCCGAGTTCCTCCGGGGCTCTTGCTCAGGAGATGCCCTTCTTCTTCGAACTGCCTCTGCTCGATTCCTTTCCCTGCGTTCTCGGTCGATCTCGGGAAGAGGGGACTGGAGTCTTTGCCCCCGAGTGGGGCTATCGTTTCCTAATGCTCGTGCGATATCCTCGCGAGATCCCAAAGATCCAAACGTTAGCTGCTCCACGTTTTGAGGTCGTTTGAGTGGCCTTCGTTCACGGGGCCTCTCTTCCTCGGAAGATGAAGATTGATCTACGGGTGTATGACGAACCGGTGACGGAGTTCTTTGCCGGCGGAGCTCATTGATTTCCCGACTCATGAGCCTCATATTTTCCTGCATCATGAGATTGGTGCGATCATGAACTCTCATAGCTTCCCTCGTGCTCTCAAGCATATCAAGCAAGCGCGAGAAATCTCTTTGAGTGATGGGAGCAGATGGATTGACCTGATCTCCAACCCTGGCAGCTGGAATTGGAGCATTCGCGGGGACTCGAGTAGATGTTCCAGCTTCACCAAGCATCGGGTCGGATCGGAGGTAGGAAGTCGGGTCGGATCGGAGCTGGGGTGCCTGGTCGGATCGGTGTGCAGCGAGCAAGTCGGGTCGGTTCAGACTGGGGGAGTGCACTGCGTCGGAGTCCCCTACCCGGATCAGATCGGAGCTCTCCCCTTGCTGTCGGTTCGGATTTCCTGCATTGATTCTTCCTGCTGCTGAACTCTGCCCCCGAGACCTTGTTACAACAGCATGTTGCTGATCTTCGCCAGCTCCATTTCCTTGAACAGACTGAACTTCCTTGCCTTTTCCTTTGGCCATTAGTCTTTGACAATTGCTTCAACGAATGTAAAAAAGTGGAGAAACTTAAGGATTCACTTCTTTGAACTCAACGGTCCAAAAAGTAGAAAGAGATCCCGGAAAATAAAGAATTTAGATGAGGTTGTTCTCAGTGAAAGCACCAAAATGTTAGACCCAGATGTGGTTCTAACACCCAAATTGATTAGAAACAAGATAAAATAAAGCAGAAATAAAAATGAACACACAAGATTTATAGTGGTTCGGCGAAGAAATGCCTACGTCCACTTAGTTCTAACTATATTCAGTAATTCAAATACAAAGGCAATTTAAGATTCACTCACCACTCACTTTTGTTCACTCAAATGATTAAAACAAGAAATGAAAGATGGTTTGGATTTTCCGGGAGTAAAGGAATTCGGATGATGAAGGTACTTGGATTCTTAAAAGTGCTGAAAAAGATCCTTCTCTTTGTCTCTAGATGGGGTATTTATAGGTGTGAATTTGCCTGAGATTCAATCCGGGTCGGAACACGTGTCATCCATCGCACTCTCTTCGGGTTCGGATGGGCTATCAAGCTGACAACGCATCAATGAGATGGACGTTAGGGGTAGGAATTAGTCATATCCGGTCCGGTTCTCCAGGCGACTTTGTAGAAGATTTTCCTGGATCATGGGTGCGGGTCGGATACGAGCAGGTTGGGGGCTCGGATCGGAATACCCGATCCGAACCGGAGTATCTTGGACGTCTCTCCTTCTCTAATCATACTCCGCTCCGCTCCAGCGTCGTGGCAAGCAGATGGCTTTCCGATTCACTTGAGATTTATTGGCCTTCCGATCCGATCAAATATGCTTCGCAAATTTATCCAGTAGGAGACATCCGATCCGAACAGAGAATTCTATCCGATCCGAACCGATATGCTGCTATCACTCTGAAGTGTGGGGTTTCCTTCCGATCCGAACCGGAGTCTTATAACTTGAAATACTCTTCAACGGTTGGTTTCTTGACTTTGTGTTTCCTAGTTCACAAAGTAGGCTAACAACCGTGTATCGTCGACTATCCCCTATCCATCCCCGTCTTTAGGTCGCTCGTATAGCAACCAAGGCATACTCTTGGTTCTTCTAACGCAGACCTTAACCTCTTATGAGCCTAGTATAATCACCTGGCAGCTCATAGAGGGATACCAAGAATATCCTCACGTTCCCCGAAGCCGCTGCTTCGTTACCCAGTTCGCTGGAGCCTTTATCTAAATCAGATACTTGCTCCTACTCGTATACTTAAACGATGACCTACCGTATCAGGTTACTCATCTATCTATGAACTGGTCTAAATTTCCTTGACTAAGAATCATTACTTAGTTATTCTTCAACTAAGGTTTACCACTTAGCATTGTTCCCGTTATCCTTGTTAACTACGGTTATCCACCTAATCCTCAGAACTAGGGTTTACATAATGGATTAAGTGTCACTTAAGTTCATGACTTAACCCATCTACAAATCCTGTCAAAATTGGCTAAGTATCCAAGTTCAAGGCTTAACCCTACAAACCATGCTCAAGTTGGTTAAGTATATTAAGCAATTCACGACTTAACCTCGTCCAATTATCATTCTAGATTGGTTAAGTATATATTAACTTGACCCTATCAATTTACTTGGTCAAATCGGTCAAGTGTATTCAAGCGATTCATGACTTAGCCTTATCATGTTTTCACGTTATATTGGTTAAGTATTGGTTAACTTAACCACAATAAATTAACGAGTTAGATTGGATAAGTATAGGTCACTTAACCACATCAATTCATCATGTTTAGATTATTTAAGTGTTTAACTTAACCCCATTAAACTACCAAGTGGGATTAATTAAGTCTAGGCTAACTTAACCCCATCCGATTTCCATGTTTAGACTAGTTGAGTCTAATCTTAACCCCATTCGTTAACCGTATTTTTCGGTTAAGCGTCATTAAGAAAACTTACTTAACCTTACCAAGTTATCGCGTTGGATTGATTAAGTGTTGGTTAACTTAACCCCATCCACTAGTCATATAAAAATGGTTAAGTGTCATTAGGCAAATCAAGTTACTTAACCTACCCAACCTTGTCATGTTTTGTTAAGTATCATTAGCCTAATCAAATTACTTAACCCATTTGTCCATGTCATATTTGGTTAAGAGTCATTAATCAAATTAACTTAACCCTATCATGTGGCATTAATTACTTAATGCACCTTCACCTCTCACATTAGACTTTGTTGTGGTTACTAGTTAAGCCGGTCGGTTCCGGGTAGCTTTACACCACAACTTGGTCTAACCTCAGGTTCAAGCACAACATGACCAACTTCTCACATTGGGTCCTATTGTTTGCAACTACTAGTTAGGCCGGTCGGTTCCGGGTAGTTTTACGTTGCAAACTCAACCCAACCTCGAGTTGGCCACACTTATATTATCTAAGTGTCATGTCCATCATGTTTCCCAAAACATGTTACAAGTTTTCAAGCATTTGGGTAGACCTAACTTAATAGGTAAATTCCCAAAGGGTAGACCTAACTTAATAGGTAAATTCCCAAGCTTATGTTTTTATGCATACTTACATGTCAACTTCCATGTTATATTTCAAGTCATGTTTTCAAGTTGTATTTTCATGTCATTAGAAATTACCCATAACATAACCCAACGCTTTTAAACTCGCATATACGTTCGCGACAACGTAATGGATTAAAAAAAGAGACTTGGCAAAGGCATGACAAAAATGGATATTAAGCCACAAGTTAATCATGGTGGCAAATGAGGCACAAATGTGTTCATTAACTTGCATGTTACATTCTTAAGCCTCAAAACATGCATAAACCCAAACTTGGCACATAAGCGAATCATGGTGACAAAAGATATGGAATGATGACTAGTAACTCGCATATATCATCATATAAGGGTTATGACTTCATATGCAAGTTGACATAAAGGTTATGAGGGTTCTCATGTTGCCTAATGCAACATTTCAACATAAAGGTTGTAGCTTTTAGCTCACAAGATCAAGATAATGACTTCATAAACTTGCATGACATGATAGCATGTATCATACTCAATGATCAAACCCAAACTTGCAACATGAACATTTAACTTCATAGTTAATATCTAAGAGTAGGGAAAGGGCTTACATTGCTATGAAGGCACAAAAGATATGACAAAGCCCTTATGCAATCAAATAGACCCAAAATGCAAGCTCTAACATAAAAACCCTTGAGCCAAAATGATCAAAACCCTTGCTTTATGATGCAAAGATAGAAACTTGACTTGAATGCAAGCTAATGACACTCATACAAGCTTGAAAACACTTGTATGCATGGAAAATCTCTCATAGAAACCATTTAGAAATTTTATGAAGAGAGTGGAGGCCATGAGAGGTAAAATTTTGCCATAGTTTAGTTGCATGAATGAATAATGAGGATTTAGGATAGGTTAGGGTCTTATTTATAGATTAGGCAAGTGTTTTAGGCCATAGGATTAAACCTAGATTCAATCCATGCCATCAAAGCATGTCTTGGGGAAGAAGTCAAGTGTAGGAACCATCTAGGGCCTTTAGATTAAAGATGAACCATGAGAACCATCCAAATGAAAAATCTGCATTTGAGCGAATCGGCCCACGGGTTGACAGCCAAACACCCTGGATTAACCCCTAGTCGACCCAGCGAGCTCGGGTCGACCTCAAAAATCGGCCTGTTCGGTTATTCCCCTCTCCCAATTCGCTGTTTTGAACATTTTTGCATATTTATTTATTTAATTTTCAATTATATATATATATCAATATATATATATATTTCTCTGCGCAACCCATTTCACTTAATTAATTATACTTTAATTTGGGAATTTTTCGTGAAACTTCGCGAGGCCATATCTTGGTCATACGGACTCCGATTTTCGAAAACTCGGACTCTATTTCGCGTATTTTTCCGAGACGAACGCAATGGCATAGCCCGTTTCCCTTGATTCAGATTTTACAGTTTAATTCTGCCTCCATTTATGTTATAACAGGTTATTGAAAATACGGGTTGTTACATTCTCCCCACCTTTTAGGATTTCGTCCCCGAAATCTCCAAGTTAGGAAGAACATATCCTACCATCCATCATCCATCTACTCAAAACATCATCCACAAGCAACCATTGTCCTTAGATGATTTCTAATGCTGTATGAATATATGCAAAACGTATGTGTACATGTTCCTTAGCTAATGCTAATGATCAGGCCTGAATAATCTTTCTAATGCAAAATATGTATAGTGCCATGAATCCAACATGTATGCAAATAGTCCTAGTCATATAGATACTATATGCGTGCACAATCATTCATTCATATGCTACAACCGCATGATAATACATTCGATTTCATCCATAAACAAGTATAAATACTCGTGCATATGCAATATGAAATGTGACCGAGTCGAGCTAGTATCTAATGTGTATCCGCGCATCCACGAGCAACCACTTGCAACCACTTGCAACCATATCAATCATAACATGTTTCAAATACATGTTTACATCCATAGGGTTCTACCTAGAATTCCCTGAAACAGCGTCGAGAAGATAAACAGGACAAACTCCTTACAGGGTTTGTAGCGGAGAATAGGACTGAGAGGATGTCCACAAAAGATAGCCTACAAGTAAGCTCTACAGAAAACAGGGATCAAGGATATACTCCCAAAAAGAGATATCATGCGCGTATCTACTCTTTGACCATCAAAGTCGTCTTTTAACTTCGCGATTTTGTAGCTTCTTATTCCTGTTTCCATAACATGAGCTGGAACTCATTTCTTCGTCGCCTCTCGTTCCACTTGCACTTATCCTTTTCCTAGAATACTTGACGCAAACATGACTGCGTACTCATGATCTCATGCAAGCTTTCCAAAATTCACTAGTGAATCTTGGATCTCGTTTATATACAATAAGGCATTCCATGTAGAAGAACTTTCTCTTGAAAGTAAACAGATGTCAATCAGGTTATCATGCGCACTTACTAGGGTGATCTCTATAACCCATGCATAAATGAAGTAAACCATCCGTCTTATTGGCGAACACCACTCGATCGGGCTTCAAATTTCCAATAAAGGCATCAAGGGATTCTAAGTAACTAGTCATGACAGAACCTCAAAAAGGTTACCCGATACTTCGAGGGCATTACCAAGGCTAGTCAAAAGGTCTAACTACCCTCCTATCAAAACCGAGAGTGGCACCCCCTACTGGATAACCACTTCATCCCTAGAATCCATCCATAGCTTATAAACATAAGCATTATTTCCAAACTCAACACTTGGCATAGACATTCCCAAATCCAAACAAGTCATGTATAAATGGACTGATTCTCCAATAGGACTTTGAGACAAAAATGGGATTCTCTATTACGCTAGTACTTAAGGTGCAGAGACTCAACTATCGAAGCAGACTTAAATGATACGAACAACGAAGTCCTAACGGGATGATAGAGAAGAAAAGCTAAACCTTTAACAAGATCGTTACCCTCCTTCCGAGGTACTCTAGAAATGAGAGCATACTACTGCCCTCCCGATGATCTTGTCCTTGTCCCATAATACTTAACTATCCGCCCCGTTTTACCATGCCAAAGGTACTCTCTCGTCATGGGTTTCATTATTCATCTTTCTCCCTCCTTTGAGGACTAAGCCATACCAACAAGTTGCTCATCCTTAAGCTCGTATCCTTTATCCTTCTTTCTCACGATCCTTTCTTATAACGCGGCCACTGGTCTCTCGAGAACCACCTCCATCGTATGGAAAGCACTTTCGTAGGTAGAAAAGACTAGTCGCGGTTAAAACTACTGTGACTACAGATGGAGAAAAGAAAGGAAAACAGACTCAATTAAGGAAACAAGGATAGTGCTAATGGCCTTTGGGGAATAGCCTTTTTCTTTTAAAAGAAAATTTTCTTGAAAAATGCTTCTTTGTAAACGGTTTTTTTTCCAAATAGTTTTCAGAAGGTCTTTAAAAACTTTTGCCCAGTCTGGTAACCTTCTGCTCTGATACCACGTGTAACACCCTGCCTCCGCTAGGGTCACTCGCAAAGGAATGCACTAGCTTTAGAGGGGCATTATTGGTAAACATGCACAGAAATATCACAAGACAGAACATATAAAATAGCGGAAGTAAAATCAAACTTTCATAACATGAATAAATAAGGTCTAAAGCCTTTTACATCAGAGTACATCAAAACCTGTCTTGCATTAGTAAAGAAGCATAAAGACATTTTCATAAATTATTCCCCAAGTAAAAACAGTAAAGTAGCCATTAGCCAAGAAAAGTCCAAGCCATCCATGATGACCTTCAAGCAGAAGAAGTCTGAACTAAACAACAGTATTTCCTCCCTGTAATCTGGGGGGGAAACGGAAGAAAAGAGGCGAAACAAAACGGGTCAGTCAAAAAGACTGAGTAAGCCCTATCTACTATTAGCATAAAAACTAGTAAAGTTAACTGACATGAGAAACTGAGATGAACATAAGCATGATAACAAGATAGATAAGCTAAATCAAAATAACAGGATGAACTACTGAACTCAGATAAACTAAGGTGTCATGATAAATTACGATGTCAAGATAAAACAAGGTATCACATCGTCAGGTTTCTATCAAGTATAATATCCCCAAGATATCTGTCACGTATAACGCCCCGTGATATCTATCCTGTATTTTAGCTCTGCACCTACCGTACTAGTATCCCCACCGTGTCATGTGTTAACCAAGAATGACCCTCACTCAAAAGTCGTGTAATGGTCCATGTCAACCTAATATATCTCATATATAGGTTACTCAACTTGTATGTTTTATTCCACGTAAATGTTCAGTCCCTTGCCGTAGACCATACGGGCTTTCCCATGAGATTCTATATTACTTTAACATAGTTCCATGATCCTTAGTTTGGACTGTTACCCTAAACCTAGCTAGGGTCTTCCAACATGAATTATTGTTTGTACAACTAGGACTTATGCTACCTAGGGCTGCTAGGGATTATGCTTACCTATTGCACGTTTTCGTATCTCGGTTTGGGTTCAACCACCTAAGGCCACTAGGGATTACGCTAACCGCCAACCGCGCCCTTTTTCCCACGCATTCATCGTGAATCGTTTTTCCATGACTGTATGCACATGTATCACATCGTGCCATCCGAGTCCTGTCACAGGGCAAATCAAGAAATACAGGACTCGGTCGGGAGCTTTCGATTTATCTGCCGATGCAGATGCTAAGGTCTGTTTTTCTTATACGTGGCTATGGTCCCACGAGACCACTCCCTCAACTAGTGAAAGACAAGACATGATAAATACTGTATGAGGACACAACACTGGCCAACCCACATCCAAGCCTTACCGCAACCATAATTAGATAGCAATTATGGTCTTTTGGGTGTTCTCTGCCTTTCCGTACGTACACGCTTGACCAAAGATGGTAGGTAGCCTGACGAAATGCTATCTAGGGTACGACCGTGTATCGTCGACTATCCCCTATCCATCCCCGTCTTTAGGTCGCTCGTATAGCAACCAAGGCATACTCTTGGTTCTTCTAACGCAGACCTTAACCTCTTATGAGCCTAGTATAATCACCTGGCAGCTCATAGAGGGATACCAAGAATATCCTCACGTTCCCCGAAGCCGCTGCTTCGTTACCCAGTTCGCTGGAGCCTTTATCTAAATCAGATACTTGCTCCTACTCGTATACTTAAACGATGACCTACCGTATCAGGTTACTCATCTATCTATGAACTGGTCTAAATTTCCTTGACTAAGAATCATTTCTTAGTTATTCTTCAACTAAGGTTTACCACTTAGCATTGTTCCCGTTATCCTTGTTAACTACGGTTATCCACCTAATCCTCAGAACTAGGGTTTACATAATGGATTAAGTGTCACTTAAGTTCATGACTTAACCCGTCTACAAATCCTGTCAAAATTGGCTAAGTATCCAAGTTCAAGGCTTAACCCTACAAACCATGCTCAAGTTGGTTAAGTATATTAAGCAATTCACGACTTAACCTCGTCCAATTATCATTCTAGATTAGTTAAATATATATTAACTTGACCCTATCAATTTACTTGGTCAAATCGGTCAAGTGTATTCAAGCGATTCGTGACTTAACCTTATCATGTTTTCACGTTATATTGGTTAAGTATTGGTTAACTTAACCACAATAAATTAACGAGTTAGATTGGATAAGTATAGGTCACTTAACCACATCAATTCATCATGTTTAGATTAGTTAATTGTTTAACTTAACCCCATTAAACTA
Organism: Allium sativum; assembly: GCA_030737875.1. Classification (NCBI taxonomy): domain Eukaryota; kingdom Viridiplantae; phylum Streptophyta; class Magnoliopsida; order Asparagales; family Amaryllidaceae; genus Allium; species Allium sativum. Next base: position 11,354,915 of record CM060921.1, on the reverse strand, counting down.
CCAAGTGGGATTAATTAAGTCTAGGCTAACTTAACCCCATCCGATTTCCATGTTTAGACTAGTTGAGTCTAATCTTAACCCCATTCGTTAACCGTATTTTTCGGTTAAGCATCATTAAGAAAACTTACTTAACCTTACCAAGTTATCGCGTTGGATTGATTAAGTGTTGGTTAACTTAACCCCATCCACTAGTCATATAAAAATGGTTAAGTGTCATTAGGCAAATCAAGTTACTTAACCTACCCAACCTTGTCATGTTTTGTTAAGTATCATTAGCCTAATCAAATTACTTAACCCATTTGTCCATGTCATATTTGGTTAAGAGTCATTAATCAAATTAACTTAACCCTATCATGTGGCATTAATTACTTAATGCACCTTCACCTCTCACATTAGACTTTGTTGTGGTTACTAGTTAAGCCGGTCGGTTCCGGGTAGCTTTACACCACAACTTGGTCTAACCTCCGGTTCAAGCACAACATGACCAACTTCTCACATTGGGTCCTATTGTTTGCAACTACTAGTTAGGCCGGTCGGTTCCGGGTAGTTTTACGTTGCAAACTCAACCCAACCTCGAGTTGGCCACACTTATATTATCTAAGTGTCATGTCCATCATGTTTCCCAAAACATGTTACAAGTTTTCAAGCATTTGGGTAGACCTAACTTAATAGGTAAATTCCCAAAGGGTAGACCTAACTTAATAGGTAAATTCCCAAGCTTATGTTTTTATGCATACTTACATGTCAACTTCCATGTTATATTTCAAGTCATGTTTTCAAGTTGTATTTTCATGTCATTAGAAATTACCCATAACATAACCCAACGCTTTTAAACTCGCATATACGTTCGCGACAACGTAATGGATTAAAAGAAGAGACTTGGCAAAGGCATGACAAAAATGGATATTAAGCCACAAGTTAATCATGGTGGCAAATGAGGCACAAATGTGTTCATTAACTTGCATGTTACATTCTTAAGCCTCAAAACATGCATAAACCCAAACTTGGCACATAAGCGAATCATGGTGACAAAAGATATGGAATGATGACTAGTAACTCGCATATATCATCATATAAGGGTTATGACTTCATATGCAAGTTGACATAAAGGTTATGAGGGTTCTCATGTTGCCTAATGCAACATTTCAACATAAAGGTTGTAGCTTTTAGCTCACAAGATCAAGATAATGACTTCATAAACTTGCATGACATGATAGCATGTATCATACTCAATGATCAAACCCAAACTTGCAACAAGAACATTTAACTTCATAGTTAATATCTAAGAGTAGGGAAAGGGCTTACATTGCTATGAAGGCACAAAAGATATGACAAATCCCTTATGCAATCAAATAGACCCAAAATGCAAGCTCTAACATAAAAACCCTTGAGCAAAAATGATCAAAACCCTTGCTTTATGATGCAAAGATAGAAACTTGACTTGAATGCAAGCTAATGACACTCATACAAGCTTGAAAACACTTGTATGCATGGAAAATCTCTCATAGAAACCATTTAGAAATTTTATGAAGAGAGTGGAGGCCATGAGAGGTAAAATTTTGCCATAGTTTAGTTGCATGAATGAATAGTGAGGATTTAGGATAGGTTAGGGTCTTATTTATAGATTAGGCAAGTGTTTTAGGCCATAGGATTAAACCTAGATTCAATCCAAGCCATCAAAGCATGTCTTGGGGAAGAAGTCAAGTGTAGGAACCATCTAGGGCCTTTAGATTAAAGATGAACCATGAGAACCATCCAAATGCAAAATCTGCATTTGAGCGAATCGGCCCACGGGTTGACAGCCAAACACCCTGGATTAACCCCTAGTCGACCCAGCGAGCTCGGGTCGACCTCAAAAATCGGCCGGTTCGGTTATTCCCCTCTCCCAATTCGCTGTTTTGAACAATTTTGCATATTTATTTAATTTTCAATTATATATATATATATATCAATATATATATATATTTCTCTGCGCAACCCATTTCACTTAATTAAGTATACTTTAATTTGGGAATTTTTCGTGAAACTTCGCGAGGCCTTATCTTGGTCAAACGGACTCCGATTTTCGAAAACTCGGACTCTATTTCGCGTATTTTTCCGAGACGAACGCAATGGCATAGCCCGTTTCCCTTGATTCAGATTTTACAGTTTAATTCTGCCTCCATTTATGTTATAACAGGTTATTGAAAATACGGGTTGTTACAATAATAATATCAAATGATTTGTTTTAAATGTACCAAGCATGTTTGGCTATTATAAGGGAAAACCCTATCCTCTGGCTTGTGTTGCATTTTGTGATGGGACTTGGGTCTTATAATAGCTTCATTTTTTTAAAAAGCATTGCGCTGTTTTGATATATGCACTAGTGTTCTTGTGAGGAAACCCGTTCCGTGTTATATGGCATGGTCCCTTGAATTACTCTCTTTTAAAGTAAGGTTTTAAATAACTGTTTTAGTTCTCACACCAGTCACATGACTGACTTGGAGTTTATTGTTTTAACCTAAACTCTGGGTGCCCTTATTTTTGACACGGGCAGCTAGTAGTTGGGTTTTGCAGATTTATATTCACAGGATTCTGGTTTACAGCTGGAATGATACTCGGAAAGCTCTGTATCCGTGTATTTCTTTCAGTTATGTGTTGTATTATTTTTCCGCTGCTATGTATTTAAATGTAATTTAAATCTATGATATTTGTCAAATGTGTATATTTATTCATACTCTGTATATTCTTGTATTCTGATGGAATTGTTGTAATAAACAATGAAATGTTCTTCTATTTGTGTTTTGATTCGTCTTGTCCTCAAAGCAATCTGTGCTTTCCTTCACAGGGAAGTTCGGGTTGTTATAAAGTGGTATCAGAGCTTTGGTTTACAGAGCTCGAGAACAAGACACATTAGAACCAAACGAAAGAATTCATCAGGGATTGGGCTAGTAATGTCCAATGGGAATGGCTCGTTAGAGATGGGATCAGTAGTATCCTTGAACGAGTCGGAAGAGTGTTATTTTTAAAGTATAAAATTGAAAACAAATTTTGTTTTGAAAGTTAAATTCAAGTATACATATTTGAATATTTTATTTGTATGGATCTTGGACAATCGAGTCTATAAAGATTTTGCATATATGCATCATGAACGTACATTCGAAGTTTTAATATACTGGACAGATATAAAATCGCACTCCAGTAGCCTGGAGATGTTCTGATGGTGGTTAGAAACATCATCAGCATTTATGTTCGAGCTTCGAAAGTGAGATATCTATATATTTCCATTAGACTGGTGTGAGAACCAAAACTAGATAGGGCTTAGTGTTGTCATTTGGCATCAAAAACATGATTTTCTATATATGTATCAAAATTATGAATTTGAAACGTTAATTCACTAATTGATTGCTGGTTGTGTTATTTGATTATTGGTTTCATTAATTAAAATTTTGAACCATTTAGCCTAACTGAACCAAATATTGAACTGTACTGAAAAATGATTACAATTGCATGCATATACAAGTATATCTATTGAACATGTCATAGCAAGGAGGCTAGAGCAGAGGAATAAAATTGTTTTCCCGACAAATAGGTACATGTTTATTGTATTTCTTGGGGAATTGATGATTTTATGAGCCGAATAAATTTTTCTTTTTCTTTTGGATTAGTGAGGGCCATGGGAGGCTATTTGAAATATCCCGAAGCTCCCGGTGCATGGGAGGTTATGGCGAAATTTTTTGAAAATTTAGGGTGTTAGCCAAATTATTGAAAAATTTGAAAAGTTCTTAGAAACTGAAAAGTTGAAGAACTTAAGCCGTAAAGAAAATAATGGAAGTTGAGTTGGTTTGTTAAACAACTTTTAGCTTCATTCCTTTTCGGGGACGAAAAGTTTTAAGTGGGGGAGATTGTAACAACCCGGAAATTCTGAGCCAATTTAAAATTTTTATTTTGGCAATTTTAATGAATTTTGAATATTTAAATGAATTATTTTAAATATTAACGACGAGAAATTTATTTTGAATAGAATTAGAACATATATATTTATTTGAATCGTCGTTATAATAAAAATATTTTATTTTAAATATAAAAGTAATTGGAAATGGCGCGGTAGTTTGAAAATTCAATTTTAAAGTTCAAATGAATGTACATGATTCAAAATAAACCGGATTTTAGTGAAACCAAAAATATTAGAATCTATTCGAGAATATCTTTCCAATGAATCCGAAAAATTGAAATTTCATAGCGGGAATAAAAAGTTATATCCAGTTGAAAATTCAGAATACTCGTTATGGAATTCTAGCCCTTAAAAATGGAAATTTTGCAAACGGCCTCTGTTTTTGTGGAAACCACTTTTGTTGGATCCAGGATGTCAAATTATTGCTAGATTCCAAAATTCATAATTTTCTGAATCAATATGTGAGCGTGGCGAAGTTAAACATGTTTTAACAGTTTCAGTCAATTTCGATCGACCAGAAATTGGCCATTTTTCAAACTGTAACACCCCGTAATTCTGTGACATTAAGATTCTCAAATTAAAGTATAATTAATTTTTAAAAGAAAAATTAAAAGAAAAAGATCCATGCAGTTGTTTAATTTAAGTATTGTAACTAACATGAAAAAAAGTAAGGAGAGAACAATAATTATTATTGTTCTAAGACTTATTAACAAAAGCCTATGTAGCTCAGTTGGTTAAGGCATTGGATTTTTTTATCTTTGTTTTAGAGAGGGCCAACTGAACATGCAAATATATGTACGTGTACAAATTCAAAATTTGAAAGGATAAGAACGTACATATAAGGAAATAAAGAAAATATATATATATATATACATATGAGAATATAAATATATATATGCAAAAATATATGTATAAGAAAGATAAAATTCAAGATAAGGCTACAGTCAATGAAATACGGCAACATCATTTGAATTTTGAAAATAAAATGAAAGTTCTGCGTATATATATACGCGTAAAATGGTCGTTAGAGGAATTGTATACATACAAGAATATTTCATGTGAATAAAACAGTTAAATAAATTCCAGAAATTCAAAAGTTCGAAAATCAAATTTCTACGCCAAAACAATTCATTCGAAATTCAAATTTCTACGCCAAAATAGCTTGTGGGACCCAATGCTGACTCAGCACTGTGTGTATGACAAGGTTTGGCTAGATTCATCTATGTACCTGGACTATTTTCTTAACTGGGTTCAATGCTGACTCAGCGCTGCGTATACGATAAGGTCTTGAGCAGCTATATAAACAGCCCTAGTCTTCATTCTCTTTGCACCAATTCTCTTCTATCCTTATGCTGCTAAGATTCATGGCTTCTTCCCCTCCTCTAAATTTTCTTAAATAATTAAAATAAAATATAAATTCAAGACATGGAGATGCTGCTCAAATCTGTTCAAGAGAAGATTCAAATCAAAGTGAAGAATTCAAAGGCTAAATCAACAAACCTCGAGCAACGACATACGAATCTTAGCATCGTCGTTCTTCTATTCTAGATCTAATTTCTGTAAGTTGGTTATTTCTAGACTTGAACGTTTTATTTTTATTTGTGACATGAAATTAAAAGGATATAAGAAAAATGCCTAATCTCTTCACTTGGATCTGTGTTTATTTAAGTTTCTGGATCTAATTCTTGACTATGGCCCAGAACATATTATGACTTTGATTGACGGCCTATGACTATTGAACAAAGAGGATATGCCTATGCCTATGATCATGATTATGAGAACTATGACCATGAACCTATTGCCTTTGAATTACGAACATGAACCTTGATTTGGGACATACAACATATGACTATGACATTGCCTATGACAATGACTTATGACTATGGGAATTATTTTCCCTTTTGGACTATGAACATTGCCTATAACTATGAACTTTGCATATGATTCATAATTAGGAAAATTGTTGCTTAAGTTTTGTGGCTATGAAATTGGGTCTAAACCCGATTATCTATTTTATCTGTTCCTTGTTTTTCTTTGGTTTTAGACTGTGGGAATTTACCTATTCAGTTAGGTCTACCCATGTTCTTGAACCTATTCTATCTATTGGTTTTAGACCGTGGGAATTTACCTATTAAGTTAGGTCTACCCATATTCTTGAACCTACGTCGTTATCTAAACCTTTTATGCCAGTTATTATCCTTTTTCATAGCATCTTTGGTTCATTCCCTATTTTCTATGAATCTAGATTTATTTACAATCTAGGTTAAATCACGATTATACGAACGGTGGGAATGCAATTTGGGGAAAATATGAAAATGAACATAAATGTAGTTATAAGCTTGGAAATTGGCATAAATTGGGAATATGTATTATGGCATGTTCATAGGAATGCAAATTGGATAAGTTTGACATATTAAATTTAGTATTAGCAAGTAAGCTAAATTTTAGGCATGAAATGTAAACTAGAATAATAATTCTAGTCTTACCATAAACTGTGAATTAGGAATGTTAAATCAAAATTGTGTTAATTAAAGATTTGGAATAAGTATATTAGCACAATTTTGAATTTAGCCATAATTGTGAGAAATTGTCATGTTTAGAATAAATTATGGTTAGTGACACTTAATTTGGTATAATTTACATACCAAAAAGTATAAATAAGATAAATAAGAGGGAACGGGCCATAATAATAAATGTGACAATGTACATTAAAAGTGTAATAATGAAATAAGTAAATTAGGAGTAAATTTACTTATAGAATTTGTCATAAATGATAAATTGTTCATTTACCACAAAATATGTAACTTGCATGTAGGTAAAGTTTTGGCCATAAATTATAAACTAGGATATTTAATCTAGTTTTGGCAATGAAATAGGAAATGGCCTGAACTGCAAGTTGGGTTAGGACTTGGGCCTAGAATATAAGTATACTAGTGGGCAGGACAAAATGAAAATGGTATAAGCCAAGTTTATTTAAAAAGGGAAAATGGACTTTGAAGATAAATTGTCTACAATTTATATATGGACAAAAGAAAGGTTTTCTCTTTGAATAACACATACACCTGAAAGTTCTAGGGTGACAGAGAGGATAGTGTCTAGGCTTGGGTTTAGAAAATACAAGTTTCCTACCCTCCCTGGCTATCCCTAACTGATCCGAAGGACGGGATGGTTATTTTCAAAACCAGATTTGGAAATTAATCAAAAACCCTTTGAACTTAGAAAACATGAATATGCCTAACCCGAGGTTAGACTGAGTTGCGGTGTAAACCTGCCCGGAACCGACCGGCACATCTAGTAACCGCAGCAATATCTGTCTAGTGTGAGAGGTTGCGGCTTTAATTTATTAATTAAAGCTAGAACAAAAATGGGAGAGTTAAGTCCATAGAAACGCTTAACTAACTTAACACAGTTAAGCTAGAATGGGAAGGTTAAGGAACATTTAACCAACTTAGCACAGTTAAAGCTAGAATGGGAGGGTTAAGTCCATGGGAATACTTAGCCAAATTAACATGTTGACTAGACTAGAAGGTGGGGTTAAGTAAAGTTAATACACTTAGCCAATTTAACATGTTAATTAGACTAGAGGTTGGGGTTAAGTAATACACTTAGCCAATTTAATATGTTAGCTGGACTAGACCATAGGGTTAAGTAAACTTGAAAGCTTAACCATCAGAATATGATAAATGAATAGGGTTAAGTAAAAAGCATAAAGGGATAACACTTAACCAGTTTAACAGGATAAGGGAAGAGGGTTAAGATAGCTTGAATCGACTAAAGACACTTAACCAATCCAACCTGACGAGAAAGAAAACTAAGTAGTAAACCTCAGTTGAAAAGGGGACTAAGTAGTAAAACTTAGTTAAGAAAACAAGGAATTTGGAAACTAAGTGGTAAACCTTAGTTAGTAGAACTAAGTAGTAATTCTTAGTATAACACGAAGGAGCGGACATCCATCTGGTTTTAAGAAAGCTCCAACGAATTGGGTTACGAAGCCCGAGTGTAACACCCCTCGCCCGCTATGGTCACTCACTAAGGGAATGCCATAGCGTCGGTGGAGTATTTTAGTGAATATAGAACAGAAAAATTACAACAAGACAGATATAATTAGTACTTGAAATTTAAAAATATCATCTCATAACAGCGGAAATAAACATGTCTGGTTACATCATAAAACCACGATAAAAGTCAAGTACAATATCCATCAAAATAAAGAAGTACATAATCCCACTCTCTCATACAATAGCCATAACAAAAGAAAAGATAGCTGGATAACTGGAGCTTTACATCTACCCAAGCTCCTAAAGACTGGAACAGCAATCCGATCAAGCTCTACTACCGCTAGGATCCACCGTAGGACCTGAGGGTTGGGAAAAAGATAAAACAACGGGGTCAGACATAAGTCTTGGTGAGTCCTATAACTTTAACAATACAATCATTAAAGTAACCAGAGAAGACATAAACTTGACCTACGGTAATATCTGGGGATGAACGGCTACACTAAGCAGCTTGGTGAACTTAGGATAAACTAAGATAACCGTCAGGACGCATCTACCCACCCAAGGATAATTACTAACTGCACCACACCAGTCATTCCTACTTAAAGGTTGATCCCTTCTAAGGACTTAGAAAATTTCCCCAGTAGTTTCGTGTACTCCTAGCCCACTACATAGGTGTCGTCTGCCCCTATCTCCACTAGGTGTACTTAGTAATTCTTACCCAGTAGTTTCGTGTACCCCTACATAGGTGCCGTCTGCCCCTATCTTCATTAGGTGTACCCACTACTCCCCATCGATCGGCTCCCTACCGTAGATACCCGTGCTGGTCCCACAGTGGGGTGTATCACTCCCCTAAAGTGGCTACCCAATACTAACGGTGCACGGCTTTATATCTACACGATGCAACAACGGCTTATCTACCAGCCCGGGCCCACACACGCATATGAAACCCGTTGGACTTGCGTTGCCATCGCTAACCCGTTTTGGCCTCTTATAATCAAGCCCAATATGCGTGTCCCGTCACTCGACATGGGTCGAGCCCACAAAGATACGTTTGGGATATTGGTTGAAATGGGCCCCCACAAGCTACCCACTTAAGCTTGTCCAATATCTAGTGTATCCCACTTAACCCTTTAATCATGTTTAATTACATGTTTCCACTTGGTTAAGTATTCTAATCGTATTTTCTATTGCCACCCAAGGCAACCCACTAGATTCCACATGTCACCCAAGGCAACCACAAAATTTCCTCATGCCACCCAAGGCACCCACTTAACCCCTCATGTCCCACTACATGCTACTATGGTTAAGTGTTTCTTAATTAATTAAGACCGTGATCTCCCATAAAGACCTCCCACATTAGACTGGCTGTTATGACCGCCTGGTTAAGCCGGTAGAATCCGGGCAGTCTTACGTCATAACAGAGTCTAACCTCGTGTCTTTACCTTAATCACGTATTTAATTTATGGCTAAGACCTCTCACATTGGGCTGACATTTGTAGCAACTGGTTAAGCCGGTCGGGTCCGGGCAGTTTTACACTACAATGAGTCCAACCTCGTGTCTTAGTCGATTAATTACACCTAATTAATCACCCCCATATTAATTATCCCTAATTAATATCAAGTTTTCCATAACATGGGTAGACCTAACTCAATAGGTAAATTCCCATGGGGTGGACCTAACTCAATAGGTAAATTCCCACTTATGGTAATTTATTTTTATGGTATGCTTAATCATACCCAATCATTCATTTATTAACATATTTACCAACCCCATCGTTCCCCACGTAAATCGTTCTCATTACATGACCTAATAAAGGGGAAGATCCATCACAAATATCATGGGTTTAGCATAAAACTTTGTCATGGGTTAAGAGGATGTCAACTTGCATATATGAGCATATATTAACCCAACTACATTTAACCCAAACTTGCATATTATCATACACATGATTTGCATAACATGTTGCATATGAGCTTGCATATTATCATACACATATCTTGCATAACATGTTGAACTTGCATATAGGCATTCTCATAACTTGCATAACATGTTAAACATGCATTTAAGCATACACATAACTTGCATAAGCATTCACATACTTGCATAACCATCCACATACTTGCATAAGCATTCACATACTTGCATAAACATGCATAACTTGCATATCATGTCATTTAGGCATATACATATCTTGCATAAGCATTCATATACTCGCATAAACATGCATAACTTGCATATCATGTCATTTAAGCATATACATATCTTGCATAAGCATTCATATACTCGCATAAGCATGCATAACTTGCATATCACATAAATCTTGCATTTAAACATATACATGACTTGCATAAGCATCCATATACTTGCATAAGCATGCATAACTTGCATATCACATTAAACTTGCATTTAAACATATACTTAACTTGCATAACTCACTTTGTTAAACATGCATAATTCCACTCATTAAATATGCATAAACCCACTTGTTAAACATGCATAAACCAACTTGTTAAACATGCATAAATCAACTTATTAAGCATGCATAAACCAACTTATCAAATATGCATAAACATAGAACAACATAGAGTAACATATCATTATAAATGATTCAAACTCACTAATCCGCATTTAAGACCATAAGTCTCATTACACCCAATCTACTTACTTTAACAATTGATGTTAAAGTGATAGAAACTCACCAAACTCAAGATTAGCAACCTTATGAAGTAGAATTAGTTGCTAACTATGAAGATAATGATGATTAAAGATTGATTAGAGAGTGATTAGCTTGCAACTTCCTTCATAAATTAGTGGAGGCTCCCCTTAGGATTTAATTTGGCGGCATGAGGCCATCATTTCTATTTTTGGTAAGGATTAAGGGGGGTTTAGGGTGTATTTATAGATTAGGTGAGTGTTTTAGGCCCTTAGATTAACCCTAGATTAGATTAGGACCCTTAGATTTTGGAAATCTCTTGAACCAGCCCTCCTAGCCAGCCTGAAACCCAACCTGGTGCAACCTGGTGCACCCAGGTTCAATGGACGACGCGCCCCTGTCGACAGGCAAGTCGACAGGCAAGTCGACACCCCTGTCGACAGGCCTGTCGACAGCCCTGTCGACATGGGTAGGGCGGGAATCTTCCCGCCTGACCCCGCCTGTTCCATCCCACAATCTGAAATTTTAAATTTTTAAATCTGTTTTAGTTTTGAATTTTCTGCAAACTTCATCGGGCCATTACTGGGCCATACGGACTTCGATTTTCGAAAACTCGGACTCTATTTTGCGTATTTTTCCGAGACGAACGCAATAACGCAACCCGTTTCCCCTAATTCCCACATCTGAGATTATTTATCCTGTAAATAGTGAATTTTAGTATTAACTAAAATTCGGGGTGTTACATTCTCCCCTCCTTAAAGGATTTCGTCCCCGAAATCTCTAAGCTAAGGAGAATGCATATCCTACCATCCAAACAACCATCTACTCAAATCATCAACCACGGGCATCCATTGTCCTTAAACAGTTTCTAATGATGTATGAGCATATGCAAACAGTGTGTGTATATGTTCCCTATCTAATGTATGAACATATGCAAACCATGATAGTGCCATGCATCCATTATGTATGCGAGAAAAACCTATCGACACATACAATATCTACATGAGTGCACAATCATTCACTAAAATGCATCATCCATGTGATAACACAACCATTATACATCCATAAATATATTTTCCTACACACAATTTTATGCAATATGCAATATGAAGTGACTGAGCCGATCTAGTGCCTAGAGTGTGTGTATATGCATCCACGAGCAACCACTAGCAAACACTTGCATCCACTTGCATCCATTAACCATAACATGTCTCCAACACATGTTTCATCCATAGGTTTACCCTACCTAAAGGTCAAAGGTACTAACGAGAGGACATACCAAAGATAAGATAAGTACTAGACAAGCGATAAAGGAGAAAGTAAAGACATACCCTCAAAAAGAAATGGGTACAATGAACGCATCTTTGCTTCCGTCTCCCAAGTTGCGTTGCTCTCTTCTTCTCCCCATTGCACTTTGACTAGCTGAACCTCTCTGTTTCTTAACTTCCTAGTCTCTGACCCAAGGATGCGAGTAGGGGCTCGTCGAATAGTCGCATCACGCTCTACCTCTACATCTCTAAGCAAGCTTGGCTCTACCACCTCTGCGGTCTCATGTAAGCACTTCCTCAAATGGGACACATGGAATACATCATGAACACCACTAAGTCTGTCGGGCAACTCCACCCTATATGCCATCCGTCCAATCCTTTCCTTGATAGGAAACGGCCCAACAAACCTCGGTGCTAACTTCCCAACGGATCCGAAGCGAACAACATTTCTCAACGGAGATACCTTAACAAAAACCATATCCCCAACCTCAAACTCAAGATCCGTCCTTCTCTTGTCCGCATAAGATTTTTGCCTATCTTGCGCTGCTTTCATCCTTCTTCGAATCAAATCAATCTTCTCAGAAGTCTCCCTAACCATATCAGGCCCAAGCAAGATCTTATCCGTAGATTCCCACCAACATGTAGGTGATCGACAAGGCCTTCCATAGAGAGCTTCGAAAGGAGCCATACCAATACTGGACTGAAAGCTGTTATTATATGCGAACTCCACCAATGGAAGATGCTCTTCCCATGTACCTCCAAAATCTAAGATACAAAGCCTCAAAAGGTCTTCTAGAACACGATTCACCCTCTCAGTCTGGCCGTCCGTCTGAGGATGATATGCGGTGCTCAGACACAATTGAGTCCCCACTGCTTCTTGCAAACTTCTCCAGAACTCGCTAGTGAAGATAGGATCTCGATCACTAACTATACTAGAGGGTACCCCATGTAATCGAACTATCTCTCGAAGATATACTGAAGCTAGCCATGGAGCAGTCCTCTTACTCTTCACAGGTATGAAATGGGCGCTCTTAGTAAGTCTATCTACCACCACCCAAATTCCTGTATTACCCTTCCTCGACCTGGGTAACCCGTCAATAAAATCCATCGAGACGCTATCCCACTTCCATTGCGGAACCTCCAATGGGTGAAGCAACCCACCTGGTTTCCTTTGCTCTGCCTTCACTTGCTGGCACACCAAACATCGAGCGACATACTCGGCCACATCTTTCTTCATACCGGCCCAGAAGAAAACCCTCTTCATGTCTTGGTACATCTTATCTCCACCGGGATGAATGGTCATCCTAGAACGGTGTGCGTCATCAAGAATAGCCTTCCTCAAACCCTCGTCTTGCGGTACGCAAAGTCTACCGTCTCTACGCAAGCACCCCCTATCGTCTAGGGTGTACCTACTCAAATGGCTGGACGACTCCCCCCTTATGAGCTTCCCTATCAACTCAACCAACTGTGGGTCGTCCCTCTGGGTTTCCCCAATCCGCCCCAAAAGAGTAGGCCTAACTTCCAAGGAAGCTAGCAAACCGGGTACATAATCAATGGAAGGTCTGAAATCAAACATCGAGATAAACTCCAAGCTTCGTCGTTCCACGAACAATGGACTCAAGGACAACCTCTTCCTGCTCAAGGCGTCCGCCACCACGTTACCCTTGCCAGGGGTATACGCTATCTCGAAATCATTGGATGCTAAAAACTCCATCCACCTTTGCTGTCTTAAGTTTAAATCTTTCTGAGAGAATATGTACTTCAACGATTTATGGTCAGTGAACAACTCGAATCTCTCACCAAGAAGATAATGACGCCAAATCTTAAGCGCAAAAACAATAGCGGCCAGCTCGAGATCATGGGTAGGGTAATTTTTCTCATGTGCCCTCAACTGCCTTCCACCATAGGCTATTACCCTTCCCTCTTGCATTAAGACTGCGCCAAGTCCTGTCCCACAGGCATCGGTATAGACAACAAATGGCTTGCTCCCATGTGGCAACACTAAAACTGGAGCGGTGGTTAAAGCTCTCTTTAACCGTCGGAACGCATCATCACAATCTACGTCCCATGTGAAAACAAGATTCTTCTTTGTTAAGCGGGTTAATGGGGTTGATATCTTCGCGAAGTCTTTGATAAACTTCCTATAATAACCCGCCAACCCCAAGAAACTTCTTACTTCGGTAGCATTCTTCGGAACCTTCCAATCCTGAATTGATACTACCTTCGCGGGATCCACAGCTATCCCTTCCTTGGAGACCACGTGCCCCAAGAACCGTACTTCCTTTCTCCAGAAGTGACATTTAGAGAATTTAGCCTTAAGGCTATGTGCTCGAAGAGTCTTCAACACTTCCCCAAGATGTAGGGCATGCTCTTCTTCACTCTTAGAAAATACTAAGATATCATCCACAAAAACCACCACGAATTTATTAAGGAACTCCCTGAACACCCTACTCATCAAATCAACAAAGTATGCAGGGGCGTTCGTCAACCCAAATGGCATCACCAGCCACTCATAGAAGCCATCCGGAGTCCTAAAGGCAGTCTTGTCTATGCTATCGTCAGCCACCCTCAACTGATGAAACCCCGTGGCCAAGTCCAACTGAGAAAATACTGAAGCGCCAACCAACTGATCGAAAAGATCATCTATTCTCGGCAATGGGTGTCTATTCTTCTTTGTGAGCTTGTTGAGTTCTCTATAGTCTACACAAAGTCTGAGGGACCCATCCGCCTTCGTAGCAAATACTACTGGAGCACCCCACTCCGATATGCTCCGTCTTATGAACCCCTTCTCAAGTAACTCAACTAATGATGATGAGATAAACGAATGCGATGCGCCTGAATCAAACAATGTACGGATAGGATGGTCAAATAGAAAAACCAGACTTTCAACGGAAATAGTTCTACCTCTCTCCTGAATCGGTGGTACCGCGAGAGCCTGTACTTGCCCCCTAGCCTGACTTGGTGCCATAAGAGCTTGCACCTGTCCTCCTGAGGTAGATCCCCGTCCTTTGCCCTTTCTTAGGGAAATCCTTCACTAAATGCCCTGCTTCGCCACAGTGGAAGCAGCCAGTCTTCTTCTTTTTGCGACAATCCTTGCTTAGGTGGCCAGGTGTCCCACAATTGAAACACTTCTTCTTCTTGCCCTTGCCACCGTTGCCTTTCCCACCTTTGCTTTGTTGTTGCTGAGGTCTCTTTTGATCTCCCTTCTTCTCGGGTGCCTTATTAGCATTAGGACCCTTCTCTTCCTCATACATGAGTGCCATGTCAACTAGCTTCTCAAAGGTGGCCCCCATAGGGAGATGAGTCATAGCCAACCCATGCATCGGTTCATTCAAGCCTTTCACGAACCTCAAAGCCTTCTTCTCCGGTGTATTCACTATGTCTAGGCCAAACCTTGCCAATTGATTAAACTTGTTAACATATTCCTTCACCGAAAGATGTCCTTGCTTTAGAGTCAAGAATCTTTCCATATACAAGTTTTCCTCCGCCCTTGAGAGAAACTTTGCCACAAATCTTTGCCTAAAATTCGCCCAAGAGTCAACGGGGCGTTCTCCATTAGTGACCTCCCACCAGAATGAGGCCTCTCCCTTCATTAACCAAGCAACCAACTTGACTTTCTTTCCTTCTTCCATCTCAAAGATATCTATCAACTCTTCCACCTCCTTAAGCCAATCTCTAGCCTCCACAAAAGTTTCAGATCCTTGAAAAGGTTTCCCTCCCATAGCTTTAAATTCCTTGCAAGTCTTAACAAAAGTATCCGTGCGAGGAGGAGGGGGAGGAAGAAGATCGGGTGCTACGGTTGGTGGAGGAACATTTGCTGGACCCGTAGTGGTGGCCCTAGCCTCCATCAATCTCCTATACCATACTGGTACCGTCACACCCTCCGGAAGATTAAGATTCTCGGCCATGCTGAAACGAAAAAGGAAAGATTCAAAACGGAGAATTCGAAGGATATAGATATGGCTATTGGGGATTATGCTTTTCTTTCAAAAACTTTTTCTCTTAAAAGACATGTTTTTGAAAATATCTCTTCCAAAAATGTTTTTAGAAAAATAGTTTTCTAAAAATTTTATCTGTTCCGGTAACCTTTGCTCTGATACCACGTGTAACACCCCTCGCCCGCTATGGTCACTCACTAAGGGAATGCCATAGCGTCGGTGGAGTATTTTAGTGAATATAGAACAGAAAAATTACAACAAGACAGATATAATTAGTACTTGAAATTTAAAAATATCATCTCATAACAGCAGAAATAAACATGTCTGGTTACATCATAAAACCACGATAAAAGTCAAGTACAATATCCATCAAAATAAAGAAGTACATAATCCCACTCTCTCATACAATAGCCATAACAAAAGAAAAGATAGCTGGATAACTGGAGCTTTACATCTACCCAAGCTCCTAAAGACTGGAACAGCAATCCGATCAAGCTCTACTACCGCTAGGATCCACCGTAGGACCTGAGGGTTGGGAAAAAGATAAAACAACGGGGTCAGACATAAGTCTGAGTGAGTCCTATAACTTTAACAATACAATCATTAAAGTAACCAGAGAAGACATAAACTTGACCTACGGTAATATCTGGGGATGAACGGCTACACTAAGCAGCTTGGTGAACTTAGGATAGACTAAGATAACCGTCAGGACGCATCTACCCACCCAAGGATAATTACTAACTGCACCACACCAGTCATTCCTACTTAAAGGTTGATCCCTTCTAAGGACTTAGAAAATTTCCCCAGTAGTTTCGTGTACTCCTAGCCCACTACATAGGTGCCGTCTGCCCCTATCTCCACTAGGTGTACTTAGTAATTCTTACCCAGTAGTTTCGTGTACCCCTACATAGGTGCCGTCTGCCCCTATCTTCATTAGGTGTACCCACTACTCCCCATCGATCGGCTCCCTACCGTAGATACCCGTGCTGGTCCCACAGTGGGGTGTATCACTCCCCTAAAGTGGCTACCCAATACTAACGGTGCACGGCTTTATATCTACACGATGCAACAACGGCTTATCTACCAGCCCGGGCCCACACACGTATATGAAACCCGTTGGACTTGCGTTGCCATCGCTAACCCGTTTTGGCCTCTTATAATCAAGCCCAATATGCGTGTCCCGTCACTCGACATGGGTCGAGCCCACAAAGATACGTTTGGGATATTGGTTGAAATGGGCCCCCCACAAGCTACCCACTTAAGCTTGTCCAATATCTAGTGTATCCCACTTAACCCTTTAATCATGTTTAATTACATGTTTCCACTTGGTTAAGTATTCTAATCGTATTTTCTATTGCCACCCAAGGCAACCCACTAGATTCCACATGCCACCCAAGGCAACCACAAAATTTCCTCATGCCACCCAAGGCATCCACTTAACCCCTCATGTCCCACTACATGCTACTATGGTTAAGTGTTTCTTAATTAATTAAGACCGTGATCTCCCATAAAGACCTCCCACATTAGACTGGCTATTATGACCGCCTGGTTAAGCCGGTAGAATCCGGGCAGTCTTACGTCATAACAGAGTCTAACCTCGTGTCTTTACCTTAATCACGTATTTAATTTATGGCTAAGACCTCTCACATTGGGCTGACATTTGTAGCAACTGGTTAAGCCGGTCGGGTCCGGGCAGTTTTACACTACAATGAGTCCAACCTCGTGTCTTAGTCGATTAATTACACCTAATTAATCACCCCCATATTAATTATCCCTAATTAATATCAAGTTTTCCATAACATGGGTAGACCTAACTCAATAGGTAAATTCCCATGGGGTAGACCTAACTCAATAGGTAAATTCCCACTTATGGTAATTATTTTTATGGTATGCTTAATCATACCCAATCATTCATTTATTAACATATTTACCAACCCCATCGTTCCCCACGTAAATCGTTCTCATTACATGACCTAATAAAGGGGAAGATCCATCACAAATATCATGGGTTTAGCATAAAACTTTGTCATGGGTTAAGAGGATGTCAACTTGCATATATGAGCATATATTAACCCAAGTACATTTAACCCAAACTTGCATATTATCATACACATGATTTGCATAACATGTTGCATATGAGCTTGCATATTATCATACACATATCTTGCATAACATGTTGAACTTGCATATAGGCATTCTCATAACTTGCATAACATGTTAAACATGCATTTAAGCATACACATAACTTGCATAAGCATTCACATACTTGCATAAGCATCCACATACTTGCATAAGCATTCACATACTTGCATAAACATGCATAACTTGCATATCATGTCATTTAGGCATATACATATCTTGCATAAGCATTCATATACTCGCATAAACATGCATAACTTGCATATCATGTCATTTAAGCATATACATATCTTGCATAAGCATTCATATACTCGCATAAGCATGCATAACTTGCATATCATATAAATCTTGCATTTAAACATATACATGACTTGCATAAGCATCCATATACTTGCATAAGCATGCATAACTTGCATATCACATTAAACTTGCATTTAAACATATACTTAACTTGCATAACTCACTTTGTTAAACATGCATAATTCCACTCATTAAATATGCATAAACCCACTTGTTAAACATGCATAAACCAACTTGTTAAACATGCATAAATCAACTTATTAAGCATGCATAAACCAACTTATCAAATATGCATAAACATAGAACAACATAGAGTAACATATCATTATAAATGATTCAAACTCACTAATCCGCATTTAAGACCATAAGTCTCATTACACCCAATCTACTTACTTTAACAATTGATGTTAAAGTGATAGAAACTCACCAAACTCAAGATTAGCAACCTTATGAAGTAGAATTAGTTGCTAACTATGAAGATAATGATGATTAAAGATTGATTAGAGAGTGATTAGCTTGCAACTTCCTTCATAAATTAGTGGAGGCTCCCCTTAGGATTTAATTTGGCGGCATGAGGCCATCATTTCTATTTTTGGTAAGGATTAAGGGGGGTTTAGGGTGTATTTATAGATTAGGTGAGTGTTTTAGGCCCTTAGATTAACCCTAGATTAGATTAGGACCCTTAGATTTCGGAAATCTCTAGAACCAGCCCTCCTAGCCAGCCTGAAACCCAACCTGGTGCAACCTGGTGCACCCAGGTTCAATGGAGGGCGCGCCACTGTCGACAGGCAAGTCGACACCCCTGTAGACAGGCCTGTCGACAGCCCTGTCGACATGGGTAGGGCAGGAATCTTCCCGCCTGACCCCGCCTGTTCCATCCCACAATCTGAAATTTTAAATTTTTAAATCTGTTTTAGTTTTGAATTTTCTGCAAACTTCATCGGGCCATAACTGGGCCATACGGACTTCGATTTTCGAAAACTCGGACTCTATTTTGCGTATTTTTCCGAGACGAACGCAATAACGCAACCCGTTTCCCCTAATTCCCACATCTGTGATTATTTATCCTATAAATAGTGAATTTTAGTATTAACTAAAATTCGGGGTGTTACACCGAGGCTTCGAGGGGACATGAGGGTACTTTTGGTATCCCTCTGTGAGGGTGTAGATGATCCGCCTAGGCGCACAGAGGTTAAGGTCTGCGATAGAAGAGCCAAGGGTATGCCTTGGTTGCAATATATATATATGGCAACCTAAAGACTCGGATGGACAAGCGTGATTCGGCGAGAAATCGGAAGCCCTGTGATAGCAACTCGACGTTTACCATCCATCTTCAGTCAAGCGAGACACGTGAAGCGGGAAGGCCGGAGGACTCATACGGACCACATACTTGCTATCTAGTTGTGGTTGCGGGGTGTTGTTGGCCATAGAATTAGTGGGGCAGATAGGGGCCTTCGTACAGTTCTCATTTTACAAGGGTGGCCTTCCATTAGTTGAGGGAGGGGTCGAGTGGGACCATAGCCACTGGAAAAACAGACCTTAGCATCTGCATCGGCAGATATTGAAAGCTCCCGACCGAGTTCCATATTTCTAGAGTAGCCCTAACAACGGAACTCGGACCGCACATTACTGGACATGTGCATCTAGACAAGCGATAACGATTCGCGATACATGCGTGGGGAAGTCTAGGAACATGTACCATTCTAGGTGGTGTGTCCTAGACTATAGGGCATCGTTCGACAGGTAGCATAATCCCTAGTTTGGAACTAGGTGGCATCAACCCTGAATCCAAGAAGCGTTCAGAAAGATAGCATAAGTTCTAGTTGAATCTAGAAGGCACTCGATAGAAAACCCTAGATTAGATCTAGGTAATAACTAATAAATGGATGCCTGAAGGCGATGGAAAATACAGGGATCGGGATCACGTTATCGTTACTAGTAGGGGCACTAGTTAGGCGGTGCAGAGATATAGAAACCAGAATAATAAGGTAATAGCGAAGCAGAGAAAGTATTAAAGTATATCCAGTTTATCTTGCCTTAGTATATCTTCTGGTAATCTTATCTTATCCTGTTGACCCTATCATCATGGTATTGTCTTGTATTCAGTTAATTCATGTCGTTTCATTTTTCCCTGTTCACATGCTAGAAGTTACTGACTTACTCAGGCTTTATGTCTGACTCTGTTTTTCTTTCGCTTCTTTTCTTCTGTTCCCCCCCCCCCCCCCAGGTAGTTGAGGAGGGAATAGTATAACTCAGGATTAGATTCGACCGTTGTTCTTTCCCCAGCTTGAAGATTTGACGAAGTCGTCCTTGGATTCTCTTTTAGATGTTATGGCTGGCTCTTGCTACATTGGGGAATATAAAATGTTGTTTTATGCTTCTTTATTTTGTAAAGACAGATGATACTCTGATATTGTAAAAGAATCTTGTACAGACTATTTTATCAATAAAGCAAAGTTCTATTTTCCGCTGATTAATATTTGTCTCTCTTGTAATTTATCTGCATCTTTTACCCAAAATGCTCCATAGAACTTAGTGCATTCCTTTTGTGAGTGACACTAACGGATGTGGGGTGTTACACAAACGGTCTCGGAATTTGACGAAATTAATTTTGTTAGGACCCTATCGTCAATACGAAGCTAGAAATATATTTTTTGAAATTTTTGGGATCCGTATGTGACCCCAGCAACTTGAAATGTGCGTTTAAATTTAAAATATAAGGATTTAAATTTTGATTTAAACGAAAACAGTTCGTAATAGCCGAACTGGCTTACGATACATATTCCACTGTGTTTGGAATGGGGGTAATTAGCTAGGGGCGACAGTCGTTGGGTCTCGGTTAGAATTCGGAAGAGAAACATGTGTTTTTGAAAATTAAATTAAATATTAATATAATAATCCCTCTTTCCTTTAACACCCCCTCTCGTTTCTTTCCCCACCCAAACACATATTTTCCCCAATCAAAGAAAACACCCCGTTGACTTCCCTACACCGTCGATCCTCAGCGCGGCTGCCGGAGGTGCCTCTCGCCGTCTATCCGCGCCCCCTGCTCCGTTCCCTCTCCTACCTTCCCTCTTCAAGACCCCATGTCCAAATTTCCCCTTCCGAACCCGCAAAGCCACCGCTTATCCGCTGTCATGCCTCTGACTAGCCGCCCACCTCCCCATTGCGCAGCCAGACCGTCGGAGCGCCCCCCTTATTGCCAATCGTCGCCCCTTTTCCCCCAAATTCAAAAACTCCATACCCTAGATCTCCGGGACCACCTCCTCCACGTCGCCAGCAGCCCTAGGCCAATCGTCGCCCCTAAAACCCCTCTGGTATGAATTTATTTGCTTCTATTTTCATATATTTACAATATAATTAGTTGGTAAGTTTAAAATCAGTTTTTAATTTGTATAAAACATAGTTTAATATCTGATTTTGTTTTATATAAAGCTTAGATTTTTAACATTGTAAGTCGTGATTTTTGACATATAGAAGATTTGATTTTTATGTCAGTAAAGATAGGATTTTTAACATTATAAAAATTCGATTTTTATATACATGAAGTTATGATTTTTATCGTTCAAGTGGTAAGGTAAAAATATAATTTTTAATCAATGAAAGTTATGATTTTTAACCCATGAAAATTTTCGATTTTTAAATTAGCAAAGATGTGATTTATACTTTTGCAAAGATTAGATTTTTATTTGTTTGAATGATAAGAAAAAATTAGATCTTTGAATTAGAAAAGTTCATATTTTTATAGTAGAAAAGATTATATCTTTGAAGTAGAAAAGATTTTATTTTAATCATTAAGTAGCGTGTATAAAGATTCGATTTTTATTGTTGAAATGGCAAAGTAAAAATATATTTTTTAGCTTTGTAAAAATTAAATTTTTATATATATGAAGTAACGACAAAAATTCGATTTTTATTATATATGAAGCGAAATAAAAATTTGATCTTTATATAAGAAATAGAGATATAAAAATATAATTTTTATACAGAAGGAAGCGTTGTAAAAATATATGAAGTAGAAATAAAAATATGATTTTTATTCGTTGGGATAAAGCGATAAAAATATGATTTTTACTATGAACAACGTGAAAAAAAATTGCAATGGAACTGGTGGGAAACGAAGGCCGAACCGTTCAGAAATAAAAATGGTGGAGTGGAACCCTCGGTGAGAACTTCTCACTTTAAATCTTGTTTTCTAGTTAAAGTTATATACTAGGATGCAAACGGTGCTTAGCAGCACCCGACACCCGTTGTCAACAGACCATGGACGACTTGTTTGATTTTGTTATGTGGTGAAAATTGATTGTGATGTGTTGAAATAAATTATTTATCATTAAAAATATAAATTTAATGTGAATGTGAATAAATAAATATTCATTTACATATCAGACGATTTGTTTATGAACACCTATTTGAAGGATATTGATTGGGACGATAAATTTTACATGTCGCCCAACTGCACAAATAATATTCAGTGTTTGTGGATTGAAACCCCACACGGGTGTTGGGATGATATTTGGCGCACACTAATCCCAATTATTTAGTTCTATGTCGATCGATTGGTCGACAGGCTGTGTAAGCGTTAATTATTTATGTTTAATGCTTATGCAGTTGTGTGGTGCACTTTGGATGATGGTTGATTATTTATCGTTGCTATTATATACATGTGTTGTGTGGAATCCATATAATTAACATTACATGGTAATTGATTGGGCCTCATTCCAATTTGGAAAATAAAGAATATTATAAAATAAAGATTCACGTGTTGAATAGAATAAATAGTCATGTGTTGACGATACTCATGTGTTGAGAATATTCATGTGTTGAAACTTATCATGTGTTGAACGAAATATTTTAACAATAAAAATTCACATTTTTATCATGTATAAAATTAGAAACTAACTGGAAACTCATTAAGATGAGTGGTTTCCTAGGTATTGATCTGATGTTGGTTTCGGCCTTCGGGGTTAATACTTAGGGAATTGTTCTCTTGCTAATTTAAGGTTGGAGTCTGATTAAGAATTAAACGATATAAAACACAATTTTATCAAATATATAAAATAACAAAATAGTCATGTGTTGACGATACTCATGTGTTGAGAATATTCATGTGTTGAAAGAAATATATATTTATGTGTTGAAGAAAATATTCATTTGTTGAATAGAATAACGAAGTTATTGAAATATATAAAGCCGTGTTGATTAGAGATGCGCCATTTTGACGCGAACAATATTTATGTTGATTATATTCGTTTTTATAATGAATATAGAAAAGGAAGTGATTTCAAAATATAACGTTTTGAAAATATTATCATTTATATATTAACGATATGAAATATTCAATTTTGATATAAAATTGAATATGAAGTTGAAATTGTTTTGAAAACGAATTTAAAATGATTTATAAAATACGTTGAATTGAAATCGATGGTATATATATATAATGTATATTATATATATATATATATATATATATATATATATATATATATATTAAATGGCCTGAATAGAACGCGCCACGCCGTGGCAGTTCGCAAATTTCGACCATTGACTTCGAATAGGCATTACGGGAGATCCGACCATCGGATTCTCCTGAAACCAGAACCGTTGGGTTCGTATTGAAAAGAACTTTCCAATGAATATTAGAAATTTGAAATCTAACAGATGGATTTGGAATTATGTCCAAATCAAATTTGGAAAAGGTCGCTGTAAGTGCAGTTCGACGACCGTTATTGGAAATCGACTGTACGGGCCTTGATAAAATTATTAAAAATATTAATAATTTGTGTAAAATCATAATATATGAATTGGAAAGAATCGGGATGAAAAATTCCACATTTAAAAGGATAAAAATATATTTTTATCGAAATGAACTAGTTTTGAACTAGATTTGAAGTGGTTTTAAAAATAATCAGAATTTACAATATACAAATTGGAATGGATTTGAATCAAAATTATCTTCGAAATATTTCGATATTGGATTTCGTGATTATAAAGATATGGTGGTGGAAATTTGAAAGATATATTTATATCATTATTTCCAATATGATATTTGTTGGTTTCAAAATTTGATATTGAATATAAGCCGATATATTTTTATTCAGAGCCTTGTATTTAATATCAAACGAGATTTTGGGTTCATCGTGAATGGTGTCTTAAATAACACTGTTCTTGAACCCAGTTTAGAAAAAGAATAAATATTTCAATTAAGATTTAGTGAAATTGTCTAGTTAATTGGTATTTAATTGGAATTGAATTAAATTTGGTTTTTGGGGTTTATCGTGAGCGGTGTTTTGAATAACACCTGTTCCTTAACACGATTAATAATGAAAAGTGATTTTGGGTTTATCGAGAACTGTAACACCCCACGTCCATTAATGTCACTCACAAAGGGAATGCATTAACTTCCATGGAGGTTTTAAGTGAATATAGAGCAGTAAAATTACAACAAGACAGATATAAAATAGTACTTGGAAATTCAAAAACTTTATCTCATTGTAGCAGAAGTCAAAACATGTTTGATTACATCATAACACCATATTCAATGTCAAGTACAATATCTATCTTGATAAAACAAGTACATAATCCCATTACATGAATAGCCATTAAAAAGAAAGATAACAAGATGGACTTTACTTCAGTAGTCCAAGCTTTCCAGAAGATAAGCGATCCAACTAGACTCCACTAGAACTTGGCCCAACCTGCGGACCTGAAGGGAGAAAAAGGATGGAAAAGAGGGGGTCAGACATAAAGTCTGGTGAATATGATAATTCTACAATACTATTACCAAAATAACTGGACTAAGGCATAAGCTGGAAAACAAGAAAATGTCTATGAAGAGCAGATTAAGGACATAGACAATCGCTAAAGGCAACGTTATAGGCGCTCCTAAATACTAAAGGATAAACACTATACTGCACCACACCAGTCACCCTAAAGATTCATCCCACTTAGCTTCACTTAGAAACTTTCCCAATGGCTTTACGTACCCCTAGCTGACTACATAGGTGCCGGCTGCCCCTATCTCCACTAGGTGTACCCTACTTCCCATTATTCGATCGGCTCCCTAACTCGTAGATACCCGTGCTGGCCCCACAGTGGGGTGTATCACTCCCCTAAAGTGGCAACCTGATACAAAGGACATGCACAGCTTATACCTACACGATGCAACAACGTCTTACCAACCAGCCCGGGTCCACACACGCATATGAAACCCGTTGGACTTGCGTTGCCACCGCTCCCTGTTTTGGCCTCTTATAGTCAAACCCAGTATGCGTGTCCCGTCCTCGACTTGGGTCGAGCCTACAAAGATACGTTTTGGGATACTGGTTGAAATGGGCCCCCACTATTTACCACAAGCATTCCACCTAAGCTTGTCCCCATTAGTCCATCCCACTTAACCCACTTAGTCATGTTCATTTACATGTGTGTTTGGTTAAGTCTAATCGTATTTCAAATGCCTCTAAAGGCAACCACCAGATTCCTCATGCCACCCAAGGCACCTACTTAACCCCCCTGTCCCACCTTACATGATTATCTGGTTAAGTATTTCTTAGTTCATTAAGGCCATAACCTCATAAAGACCTCTCACATTAGACTGGCATTTATGGCAGCTGGATTTGCCGGGCGGGTCCGGGCAGTCTTACACCATAAAAGAGTCTAACCTCGTGTCTTTACAACTGTTACGCTTTAGTTTGGGCCTAGGACCTCTCACATTGGGCCGACATTTGTGACTACTGGATTTGCCGGGCGGGTCCGGGCAGGTTTACATCACAAACGGGTCCAACCTCGTGTCCTAAGCATTGATTATTAATAATAATCCACTTTCCCCCAATTTTAATAATTCCCTACTTGAATTATTAATTACTTCCAATTTTTAACAATGTCCATAATTGACTCAATTATGGACATCCATTCATGGTATGCAAAATCTTACAAAATTGCACCCAATTTATTAATTCCTAATATTACCCCTACCCCACGTTTGAACGTTTATTCGCAAAATATATGTTAGACTCGAATAGCCTAACTCATAGCATAAAAGAGATTATCATAATAACAACATGTATATGTGACCAAATGAATCATAATAAGGGGTGAAACTTGCATATGTCCAACTTGCATAGATTATACATGTCATGGACCTAAAGGTGTCAACTTGTTCAAAATTCACCTAATATAATCTCAATCAATTTTCATAAACTTACATATGAACATGTGTGAATCAACATCATCTAATTTTTTAACAACATGGTTTTATATGGGTACACCTAACTCAATAGGCAAATTCCCATATTCAAGTTTTATTTAATTATAGTTTCAAGTTTATGGGTACACCTAACCTAATAGGCAAATTCCCATAAACAAGATCCATTTAAATTAAAAAAAACATAACTTTAAGCATGTTCCAACAACATCATGATTTTACAACATAATATAGCATGATTTATAACATGGCATAGTATGATAGTATAACATAGCTTGACATGATTCTCAACATAGCACGACATAGCATAAGAGAATTTACAACATAGCATGACATAGCATATATAATTTACATCATACGACAACATAATAACATAATAAGAGATCCACAATATATAGAATTTACAATTACAAATCACGTCACTTTCTTGTGATCCATTCATAACTGAGTCAAATTAGTTTGTAATAGTCTTGTGAGAATCATCATACTCACCAACAAAAGAAAAGAATTAGAGAAAGAGAGATCTTTTGATTTGATTTGTGTAGATTTAGTTGTAGATGATTAGGCTTCCTCTTCTTAGTTTGTGACGGCTACGCTGAACTCCATGGCAACAGCATGACGGTAGCTTCTCTAATTTTACAAGTGATTTAGGTCTAGGGTCTACCCACTTATTTATAGATTTTAGAATGCATTTAGGCCATTAGATTTAACCTAGAAATAACCGCAGCCGTTCAGACAAGATGGGGTTTATCTTGTTGACTCAGCAATGAGTCAGAAGTGACTCAGCAAACACTCAGCAATATATATATATATATATATATATATATATATATATTCTACAATGTACACATTAGATACATCCCCCCCCCTTTTACACACTTATTATTGTTTTTATATACATATTAGATACATCCCCTCTCTTACATACTTATTAATATTTTTATATTCATAATAGATACATCCCCTCTCTTACATACTTATTAATATTTTAGCAACTTTAGTGTTAATAGAAAATTCGGGGTGTTACATTCTCCCCTCCTTTTAGGATTTCGTCCCCGAAATCTTCAAGTCTGGAAGAATGTATATCCTACCATCCAAACGTCCATCTACTCATCCATCTTACACCGGCATCCATTGTCCTTACAGACTTCTAATGCTTTCATGTTTAAATGCACAGCGTGTGTATATGTCCGTATCTAATGCAAAATCAGGCGGTCCACTGATTCAGTTGACCTCCTTAATGCAACTATGATCGTGCCATGCATCCATTATGTATGCAAAAGATTCTTAATGCTACATAATACTTCTATATGCGTGCACAACCATCATCTGAATGCAGCATCCACATGATAATACAACCATTGTTCATCCATTTTACTAAATACATCCATATATATGCAATATGCAATATGTAGTGACTGAGCCGATCTAGTGCCTAAAGTGTGTGTATATATGCATCCACGAGCAACCACTAGCAAACACTTGCATCCATTTTGCATCCATCATACATAACATGTCTCAAACACATGTTTCAACCATAGGATTATCCTAACTAAAGGTCAAAGATACTAATGAGAGGACATACTAAAGATAAGATAAGATAAGCTAAGCGATAAAGGAGAAATTAAAGGACATACCCTCAAAAAGAAAAGGGTACAACGAACGCATCTTCTCTTCTGTCTCCCAAGTTGTGTTGCTCTCATCATCTCCCCATTGCACTTTAACCAGTCTGACCTCTCGATTCCTCAACTTTTTGATCTCCGACCCAAGAATGCATGTAGGAGCTCGTCTAATTGTTGCATCACGCTCTATTTCCACCTCTTTAAGCAAGCTCGGCTCTACCACCTCCGCGGTCTTGTGCAAACACTTCCTCAAATGTGATACATGGAATACGTCGTGTACTCCACTAAGTTTCTCAGGCAACTCCACCCTATATGCCATCTTCCCAATCCTGTTTTTTACAGGAAACGGCCCTACAAACCTTGGTGCTAATTTCCCCACGGACCCAAAGCGAACAACATTCTGTAACGGAGATACTTTGATAAAAACCATGTCCCCAATGTCAAACTCAAGATCTGTCCTCCTCTTATCAGCATACGATTTTTGCCTATCTTGTGCTGCTTTCATCCTCCTTCGAATCAACTCAATCTTCTCCGAGGTTTCCCTAACCATATCGGGCCCAAGTAGGATTTTATCGGTAGATTCCCACCAACATGTAGGCGAACGGCAAGGCCTTCCATAAAGAGCTTCGAAAGGTGCCATGCCAATACTAGACTGAAAGCTATTATTATTTGCGAATTCTACTAACGGAAGGTGCTCTTCCCATGTACCCCCAAAGTCTAGGATACAAAGCCTTAAAAGATCCTCTAGAATGCGATTCACCCTCTCGGTCTGGCCGTCTGTCTGAGGATGATATGCGGTGCTCAAACATAGCTGAGTCCCTACCACCTCTTGTAAACTCTTCCAAAATTCGCTAGTAAAGATGGGGTCACGGTCGCTTACTATACTAGAAGGAATACCGTGCAAACGAACTATCTCCTTAATGTATACAGAAGCCAACCACAGAGCAGTCCTCTTACTTTTCACGGGAATAAAATGGGCGCTTTTAGTAAGTCTATCTACTATAACCCAAATCCCCGTGTTACCCTTCCTTGATCTTGGTAATCCATCCACAAAATCCATTGAGATGCTTACCCATTTCCATAGTGGAACTTCTAATGGGTGAAGCAACCCACCGGGTTTCTTTTGTTCTGCTTTAACTCGTTGGCACACCAAGCATCTAGTGACGTACTCGGCCACATCCTTTTTCATACCGGCCCAAAAGAAAACCCGCTTCATATCTTTGTACATCTTATCCCCGCCGGGATGAATGGTCATTTTTGAGCGATGAGCATCATCAAGAATGGCCTTCCTTAAGTCTTCGTCTTGCGGTACACAAAGTCTATTATCCCTTCGTAACCAACCCTTATCGTCTAGGGTATACCTACGAAGATGGCTTGACGACTCCCCCCCTTTGAGCTTTTCTACTATCTCAACCAACTGTGGGTCGTCTCGCTGTGCCTCACCAACCCGTCCTAGAAGTGTAGGTCTAACCTCCAAGGATGCTAACAGACCGGGTACTAAGTCAACGGAGGGTCTAAAGTCAAACATAGAGATGAATTCTAAGCTTTGTCGTTCAACAAACAACGGACTCAAGGACAACCTTTTCCTACTTAAGGTGTCTGCCACCACGTTACCCTTGCCCGGGGTATATGCTATTTCAAAATCGTAGGAGGCTAAGAATTCCATCCACCGTTGCTGCCTTAAATTCAAATCCTTCTGAGAGAATAAGTATTTTAATGATTTGTGGTCAGTGAACAGTTCGAATATCTCACCAAGAAGATAGTGATGCCAAGACTTAAGCGCGAAAACAATTGCGGCTAGCTCTAAGTCATGCGTGGGGTAATTCTTTTCATGAACCCTCAACTGCCTTCCACCATAGGCTATTACTCTTGCATGAGGACCGCGCCAAGTCCCGTCCCATAAGCATCAGTATAGATGGTAAACGGTTTATTCCCGTCTGGCAGCACTAAGACTGGGGCTGAAGTTAAGGCTCTCTTTAAACGTTGGAACGCATCATCGCAATCTTTGTCCCACGTAAAAACCAGGTTCTTCTTCGTTAACCGTGTTAATGGAGCTGATATTTTTGCGAAGTCTTTGATAAACTTCCTATAATAGCCAGCCAACCCCAAGAAACTTCTTACTTCGGTTGCATTTTTAGGGACCTTCCAATCTTGGATGGCCACCACCTTTGCGGGATCCACTGCTATCCCTTCTTTGGAAACCACGTGCCCTAAGAACCGTACTTCCTTCCTCCAGAAGTGACACTTAGAAAATTTTGCCTTAAGGTTATGTGCTCGAAGGGTTTCCAACACTTCCCTAAGATGTAGGGAGTGCTCTTCTTTATTCTTAGAAAAGACTAAGATGTCATCCACAAAGACTACCACGAATTTGTTAAGGTATTCCCTAAACACCCTACTCATCAAATCAACAAAATATGCAGGGGCATTTGTCAAACCAAAGGGCATCACTAGCCATTCATAGAATCCGTCAGGAGTCCTAAAAGCAGTCTTATCTATACTATCCTCAGCCACTCTCAGTTGATGAAAGCCAGTGGCTAAGTCCAACTGCGAAAACACTGAGGCGCCAACTAACTGATCAAAGAGATCGTCAATCCTCGGCAGTGGGTGTCGGTTCTTTTTAGTAAGCTTGTTTAGTTCTCTATAGTCCATACAAAGTCTAAGAGACCCATCCGCCTTTGTGGCAAAAACTACTGGAGCACCCCACTCCGATATACTACGTCTTATGAACCCCTTCTCAAGCAACTCCTTTACTTGCTTATTGAGTTCCCTCCTTTCACGAGGAGCCATGTGGCGCACTGGCAAAGATACGGGTTTAGCATTATCCACAAGATAAATTCGAAAGTCTATCTCCCGCTTTGGAGGTAAGCCCTTCACCTCCTCAAACACATCCGGATATTCCCGGACCACTTCTACCGATCGCAGGTTCTCTACAGACGCGTCAAGCGATTCAAGATAACTTAGCATAACG
The DNA here is from genome assembly GCA_030737875.1 of Allium sativum. Taxonomy (NCBI): domain Eukaryota; kingdom Viridiplantae; phylum Streptophyta; class Magnoliopsida; order Asparagales; family Amaryllidaceae; genus Allium; species Allium sativum. Next base: position 11,323,888 of record CM060921.1, on the reverse strand, counting down.
GAATTTATGGGATTACAAAAGATGTCGAGAGCATTACCAAGGCGAGTCACAAGCCTAACTACTCTCCTTTCACAATCAAGAATGACCCTATTTCTAGACAACCAATCCATTCCTAAAATTAGCCCATAGCCCGTGAAGCCCAATACATAAGCATCACATCTAAATTCAACGCTAAGTATAGAGATTTTCAAATCCAAACATATCATGGTCAAATGAGCCGAACCCCCAATTGGATTTGAAACGACCAAGGGATCCTCTACTAAACTGGTGTTCAAGTGTAGTGATTCAACTAATGATGCAGAGATAAACAAATGAGATGCGCCAGAATCGAATAAGGTACGGACAGGATGATCAAACAGAAAAACTAAGCTTTCAACAGAAATTGTTCTACCTCTTTCTTGCAGCGGTGGGGCCGCAATAGCCTGAACTTGCCCCCTTGCCTGCCCTGGTGCCATAAGAGCCTGCACCTGTCCTCCCGAGGTAGACCCTGCCCTCTGCCCCTTCTTTGGACAGTCCTTCACTAAATGTCCATCATCTCCACAATGAAAACAACTAGTCTTCTTTTTCTTTCTACAATCTTTGCTGAGATGGCCAGGCGTCCCACAATTGAAGTATTTCTTCTTCCCTTTGCCATTATTGTTTTTACCACCCTTCTTATTTTGCTGTTGGGGTTTCTTCTGATCCCCTTTCTTTTCAACTGCCTTATCCTCATGAATAAGTGCCATTTCTACTAGCTTTTCAAAGGTGGCTCCCATAGGGATGCGGGTCATAGCCAACCCTTGCAACGGTTCATTCAAGCCTCTAACGAACCTCAAAGCTTTCTTCTCTGGCATGTTCACCAACTCCAAGCCAAACCTTGCTAACTGATTAAATTTATTGACATATTCCTTTACTGATGAGCTCCCTTGCTTTAGTGCCAGGAATTTTTCCATATTTAAGTTCTCCTCTGCCCTTGAAAGAAACTTTGCCTCAAACCTTCGTCTGAAATTTGCCCATGAATCAACTGGACGTTCCCCGTTAGTGACCTCCCACCAAAACGAGGCCTCTCCCTTCATTAACCAAGCAGCTAAACGGACTTTCCTCCCATCTTCCACTTCAAAGATATCCAACAATTCCTCAGTCTCCTTAAGCCAATCTCTGGCCTCCACAAACGTCTCAGTCCCTTGAAAAGTTTTTCCTCCCATAGCCTTGAATTCCTTGCACGTCTTTGCAAAAGTGTCAACACGAGGAGGAGGAGGAGGAGGAATGGGTGCAACTAGGGGTGGAGGAGTATCCGCTGGGCCTGCAGTGGTGGCCCTAGCCTCCAAGTATCTCCTAAACCACCCTAGAATCGTCACACCTTCTGGGAGATTAAGATCTTCAGCCATGCTGAAACGAAAAAGGAAAGATTCAAAATGGAGAATTCGAAAGATAAAGATAAGGATGTGGCTATTTGGGATTATGTTTTTCATAAAAACTCTCTTTAAATAACATGTTTTTTTTTTTTTGAAAGCACTTCTTCCAAAAATACTTTAGAAAAAAATATTTTTCTAAAATTTTTTTTTATCTATTCTGGTAACCTTATGCTCTGATACCACGTGTAACACCCCACGTCCATTAATGTCACTCACAAAGGGAATGCATTAACTTCCATGGAGGTTTTAAGTGAATATAGAACAGTAAAATTACAACAAGACAGATATAAAATAGTACTTGGAAATTCAAAAACTTTATTTCATTATAGCAGAAGTCAAAACATGTTTGATTACATCATAACACCATATTCAATGTCAAGTACAATATCTATCTTGATAAAACAAGTACATAATCCCATTACATGAATAGCCATTAAAAAGAAAGATAACAAGCTGGACTTTACTTCAGCAGTCCAAGCTTTCCAGAAGATAAGCGATCCAACTAGACTCCACTAGAACTTGGCCCAACCTGCGGACCTGAAGGGAGAAAAAGGATGGAAAAGAGGGGGTCAGACATAAAGTCTGGTGAATATGATAATTCTACAATACTATTACCAAAATAACTGGACTAAGGCATAAGATGGAAAACAAGAAAATGTCTATGAAGAGCAGATTAAGGACATAGACAATCGCTAAAGGCAACGTTATAGGCGCTCCTAAATACTAAAGGATAAACACTATACTGCACCACACCAGTCACCCTAAAGATTCATCCCACTTAGCTTCACTTAGAAACTTTCCCAATGGCTTTACATACCCCTAGCTGACTACATAGGTGCCGGCTGCCCCTATCTCCACTAGGTGTACCCTACTTCCCATTATTCGATCGGCTCCCTAACTCGTAGATACCCGTGCTGGCCCCACAGTGGGGTGTATCACTCCCCTAAAGTGGCAACCTGATACGACGGACATGCACGGCTTATACCTACACGATGCAACAACGTCTTACCTACCAGCCCGGGTCCACACACGCATATGAAACCCGTTGGACTTGCGTTGCCACCGCTCCCTGTTTTGGCCTCTTATAGTCAAACCCAGTATGCGTGTCCCGTCCTCGACTTGGGTCGAGCCAACAAAGATACGTTTTGGGATACTGGTTGAAATAGGCCCCCACTATTTACCACAAGCATTCCACCTAAGCTTGTCCCCATTAGTCCATCCCACTTAACCCACTTAGTCATGTTCATTTACATGTGTGTTTGGTTAAGTCTAATCGTATTTCAAATGCCTCTAAAGGCAACCACCAGATTCCTCATGCCACCCAAGGCACCTACTTAACCCCCATGTCTCACCTTACATGATTATCTGGTTAAGTATTTCTTAGTTCATTAAGGCCATAACCTCATAAAGACCTCTCACATTAGACTGGCATTTATGGCAGCTGGATTTGCCGGGCGGGTCCGGGCAGTCTTACACCATAAAAGAGTCTAACCTCGTGTCTTTACAACTGTTATGCTTTAGTTTGGGCCTAGGACCTCTCACATTGGGCCGACATTTATGACTATTGGATTTGCCGGGCGGGTCCGGGCAGGTTTACATCACAAACGGGTCCAACCTCGTGTCCTAAGCATTGATTATTAATAATAATCCACTTTCCCCCAATTTTAATAATTCCCTACTTGAATTATTAATTACTTCCAATTTTTAACAATGTCCATAATTGACTCAATTATGGACATCCATTCATGGTATGCAAAATCTTACAAAATTGCACCCAATTTATTAATTCCTAATATTACCCCTACCCCACGTTTGAACGTTTATTCGCAAAATATATGTTAGACTCGAATAGCCTAACTCATAGCATAAAAGAGATTATCATAATAACAACATGTATATGTGACCAAATGAATCATAATAAGGGGTGAAACTTGCATATGTCCAACTTGCATAGATTATACATGTCATGGACCTAAAGGTGTCAACTTGTTCAAAATTCACCTAATATAATCTCAATCAATTTTCATAAACTTACATATGAACATGTGTGAATCAACATCATCTAATTTTTTAACAACATGGTTTTATATGGGTACACCTAACTCAATAGGCAAATTCCCATATTCAAGTTTTATTTAATTATAGTTTCAAGTTTATGGGTACACCTAACCTAATAGGCAAATTCCCATAAACAAGATCCATTTAAATTAAAAAAAACATAACTTTAAGCATGTTCCAACAACATCATGATTTTACAACATAATATAGCATGATTTATAACATGGCATAGTATGATAGTATAACATAGCTTGACATGATTCTCAACATAGCACGACATAGCATAAGAGAATTTACAACATAGCATGACATAGCTTATATAATTTACATCATACGACAACATAATAACATAATAAGAGATCCACAATATATAGAATTTACAATTACAAATCACATCACTTTCTTGTGATCCATTCATAACTGAGTCAAATTAGTTTGTAATAGTCTTGTGAGAATCATCATACTCACCAACAAAAGAAAAGAATTAGAGAAAGAGAGATCTTTTGATTTGATTTGTGTAGATTTAGTTGTAGATGATTAGGCTTCCTCTTCTTAGTTTGTGACGGCTACGCTGAACTCCATGGCAGCAGCATGACGGTAGCTTCTCTAATTTTACAAGTGATTTAGGTCTAGGGTCTACCCACTTATTTATAGATTTTAGAATGCATTTAGGCCATTAGATTTAACCTAGAAATAACTGCAGCCGTTCAGACAAGATGGGGTTTATCTTGTTGACTCAGCAATGAGTCAGAAGTGACTCAGCAAACACTCAGCAATATATATATATATATATATATATTCTACAATGTACACATTAGATACATCCCCCCCTTTTACACACTTATTATTGTTTTTATATACATATTAGATACATCCCCTCTCTTACATACTTATTAATATTTTTATATTCATAATAGATACATCCCCTCTCTTACATACTTATTAATATTTTAGCAACTTTAGTGTTAATAGAAAATTCGGGGTGTTACATGAACCGTGTTTTAGGTGACATTGGTTCTTTAACCTAGTTAAAGACAGGATATTGATTTTTGGGAAGATTAAAACCAAGTGGAGTTTTAATGAATCTTTAATTAGATTAAAGAGATTAAGAATGGAGTATCACCAGTTTTGCTCCGAAGCGATAGTTAAATCTTTAATTAGATTTGAATGTGAAATGGTAATTAATATTTACCGATAACGCCGTAGTGTTAGATATGGAGTATTACCAGTTTTGCTCCATAGGATGAATAGGTTGGGATTGGGAACTAAAATAGATAATTACTTCGGTGTGGTTCGCTAATCCCGACTAGTTTGGAAAATCTTAACATGTTTTGAAATGAAATCCAAAGGAAGATTAAAGAATAAATTTAGAAGAATTTATCTTTGATAAAATTAATGGGAACCTTTCCCTAAGAATGTGAATATTGGAATAAAAGAATATTCTGAATTGGAATGAGGCGTATGTTGTGTTTGTGTAACACTTGTTTATTATATACGCGGGTTATTCGGAAAGGCCGGCTTTATACGCATTCTGAATAACTGATTCGACGATAAGTCGAAGATGAAGACGGTGGTTGAAGACCGGAGGTCTTCACGTCGTTTGGATGATTATTGATGATCTTGATTGGGATGTACACCTAAGATGAGGGAATCAGTTGGTGATCGTCCAGACGTACCTGGGGATCGATGGATATGCGAGGAATAAGGTTCCTTCGGTTTCGTTCAGACCCAAAACGAACTTGTAAATGGACTGTGTGTCTGACATTGGATTTTATTCTGTGTGATTTATCTCTATTAAATATATATCTGTTTGGCGGCGGAGAATTTATTCTCTTGCTTAACGCCCTTCTCTGAGGCGTACGAGCCCAGAGGTTATATATTGATGGATATCAATCGCATGGAGTGAATTGCCTGTGTGGCATACCTAAGTGGCAGATGATCAAGGCTTTTATTGAAAAGAAAAGTCTTGTTGTTGATGATCAAAGCATGGCCTACGTGGCGTAGCTTTGTGTATAGCGTTGATTCGCGAGCCTCACACCTCGGTATGAGTCAAAAACGGGACAAGGAGTGCACTATGTTTCTTTCTAGCTATGGGTGATGTTAGCGACCTACTAGCCCTGACATATATATCATGATGTTTCTTTCTAGCTATGGGTGATGTTAGTGACTTACCAGCCCTGACATATATATTATTTTTTATCTGTGTGGTTGTTGGATGCGAGGCGCCTCAGATATAGGTCTGATAAGACCGGGAAACGGGTGTTCAAGAATTGCCAATCCTCAAAAGTAAGAGAGGATCGGCCTTGGAGGATCCAGGGATCACTGTATGTGGTCCTGAGACATTTGCTAGAGTGTGTCGAACAGAGAGGAGCTTGCCCCTTGCCTCGAATCATGATGGAAATCCAATTTACAATACATGACATTGTGGTTTTAATTGTAGAACTAGTATGTCAACATGATATATGGTACCCATGCCGCCTATGATTGGTACTTATGATTGAAATTGTTTTGACACTATACACTTATAATAGTATCAAATGATTTGTTTTAAACGTACCAAGCATGTTCGGCTATTATAAGGGAAAACCCTATCCTTCTGCTTGCGTTGCATTATGTTATGTGACCTGGGTCCTATAATAACTTCATTTTTCCAAAAAGCATTGCGTTGTTTTGATATATGCACTAGTGTTCTTGGGAGGAAACCCGTTCCGTGTTATACGGCGTGGTCCCTTGAATTACTCTCCTTTAAAGTAAAGTTTTAAATAACCGTTTTAGTTCTCACACCAGTCACATGACTGATCTGGAGTTTATTGTTTTAACCTATACTCTGGGTGCCCTTATTTTCGACACGGGCACCTAGTTGATGGGTTTTGCTGATTTATATTCACAGGATCCTGGTTTACAACTGGAATGATACTCGGAAAGCTCTGTGTAATAACCCGGAAAATCTGGGCCAGTTTAAAATTTTTATTTTTGCAATTTTAGCGAATTTTGAACATTTAAAATAATTATTTTAAATAATATCGACGAGAAATTTATTTTGAATATGATTAGAACGTATATTTATATACGTCGTCGTTAGAATATAAATAATTATATATAATTATAAAAGGAATTGAAAATGGCGCGGTAGCTCGATAATTCGATTTCGAACTTCAATTGAATGTACCGGGTGCAAAACAATCCAGATTTTAGCGAAACCAAAAATATTATAATCTAGTTGAGAATATCTTTCCAACGAATCCGAAAAATTGAAATTTCATAGCTGTAGTAACCCGGATTTTGGGCGACTTTGGTTATCGACGTAAGCACGACGTCGATAACCAAAACATCGAAAAATCCCGGTAATTAATGAAAGAAATTAGAAGGTGAGAATAGATAAGATAGAACTTATAGAATAGGAGAAGAAGAAGAACATCATCATCAGAGTAAACACGAATCTCACAGCGGAACGAATAAAATATAACATAACATATCTTTGAAATAACATCAGTATATGTATACAATAACACTTATCAGAGTACAACACTTACAACAACAGCGGAAATAATAGCTATAGAATCCTGAAGCCTCCTGCTCCAAGCTCTCCAAGTGTATCTGTAAAATCCCGACTACTTGACTGCCCGTACAAATTTAGGAACCCAAGAGTTTAGGGAAAACAACAAAATAAACTCCGAGTCAGTCATGGGACTGGTGTGAATAAACTCAAATCATTTAAACAGGTATATGATATCTCATAAGACCACGCCGTGAAAACGGAACGGGTTTTTCCCTTATGAGAATCCAAATAACTTTTCAAAGCAATATCATTTTGATATTATAATAATGTCTAAGTACAAATAAATATCAATCTAGCAGAAACGCTTGCATCTCACGTTACTACATATATAGTATACAATCAAAATCGCAAGCACGTAACGGATGATTGGATTTCCAACTATGACAAGGTACGGAACCACCTTCCGATCAGTGTACTCTAGGAACGATACACTGGAGTTCAACAAGAACATCTTACAACTAAGCCACACATGACCGACCACTCATTTCGCTTGAGTGTATCGAATGTACATCACCAACGGTTGGGATCAGCAACCATTCCCGTATATATATATATATATATATATATATATATATATATGGGACAGCATTGATAGATTTAAGAAACAAATGAATATTCACTAGATAGGTGATTATACACCCTACTTCAGTGCGACCGACTTAGCCATGCTGCCTGCCCGATTTCTGTCATTTACCGGATGTGAGGCTAGAAGCTACGCTTTTCATCACAATAGATTCACTTCGAATGTCACATTGTCAGATCCATCGAAAATCACTAATTTACGTCTACAACAATACATTATGTGTCAGCTAAAAGAAGTTTCCTTCTCCGCTTCCACTCTTGGTACAGTTGAAGAAATCAATGTACGTGACCTTTCTGGAAATACTATGTCAGACATCCATCTTCATTCGCTTAGAAATGTCACATCGTCATACCCGCCAAATCACAAATTGACTTATCCAAAAATAACACGGGTATACAGCTAAGAGAAACGAATTCCTCCGCCACCAAACGTGAATACGTTTGAATAGATCAACTTACGCGATCCATTGGATATACTCTGTCAGATCTTCGTCCATACAAGTTGTCCTGGGACTGGACAAACCGAAGGCACTATTCTGTAAACAGGATAGCCCTTGCATTTTACTCCGTCTTCAATTATCTTTGACATATATGATTCGCGACGCTTATGCCAATACAGAGTGGTTCTTTGGATAAAAATCCAACCGGTCTCTCCATATTAACAACGTTAAAATGGTCAAAACTTCGATAGTTTGTGATTTAACCATCAAAGAAAAACAAGTGTGCAAACAACGATATTATTCCCAGATGGAAATTATATCGAACAAACATCATTTAACATTAATCTCTTTAGTTCATTTATTTACTTATCTCCTGTTTCCCTATATTCTAAATTCTTATTTTCTTTTATCAGAAAACATTTCTGATTCTCGTTTGGAAAACATTTCCAAAACTCCTTTACGATCAAACCTTACCATTTCTTAGTTAAGAAGGAAGTCACTCAAGTTGGGGTATAATTACCTCTCAGACCTTAACTGAACAACGTTATAACTTCGAAATGGTCAAAGTTTATCTTTTAATCTTTAACAACTTCTTTACGCCTTTCTCGGATCCAATTTTACTAATCTACTTCTATATTTAAAACATTGGTTATAACGATAACGCTATAATCCCTACTTTCGAATTATCTAACTTTAATTATAACATCTACTCTTATTAGTGAATAATTAACCTAACATTTATTTATTTATAAATAAATAAATCTCTATTTAAACACTGGAAAGTATAAGTACTTTCCCGAATTCGATATAATCAAATTTGCCAATTAACTCTCTTCGAGAAATCTCTATTTGATTAACTCTTCTTCGAATAACCTATATTCGATTGACTCCTTCTCGAATAAACGATATTCGATAATCTCTCTTCGAATAACTAATATTCAATAACTCTTCCTTTTCAAATATCTCATATTTGAAAATCTCACTTCGATGAGACTAACATCGATAACTCCCTTCGATGAAACTAACATCGATAACTCCTTTCGATGAAACTAACATCGATAACTCCTTTCGATGAACTAACATCAATAACTCCTTTCGATGAAACTAACATCGATTTATTTAACCTGACGAACTTAACTCGACTAACTTAACTTGACTCGACTAACTTGACTTACTTGGTTTGACCAATTCGATTCGATTAACTAGGCTCGACTAACTTGGTCGAACCACCCGATCAACTCAACTTATTTAACTTAACTTATTTCTCAACTCGATCAATTCGATTAACTCCTATCGAATAACTAATATTCGATTAAACTCCATTCGCTTGACTCTAGATCAAAGCGATCACAATGGTTACGCCTGACTCCCTTAGGAAACATCCGACCGCTGTAGGCTATTTACAGCCCTGCGAATTACGCTAGCAGTCGTACAAAATGGCAACTTACCCTGAATACTATGTTTGACTAACTTTGTCTCAAATAACTATATTTGATTAACTCTAGTTCGTTCTAACTCTAATAGATTAACTCTAACTAATTAACTCCAACTGGTTAACTCTAACTGATTAACTCTAACTGGTTAACTCTAACTGATTAACTCTAACTGGTTAACTCTAACTGATTAACTCTAACTGGTTAACTCTATTTGACTAACTTTCGAATACCATATTCGATTAACTAACTTCGAATGTCTATATTCGATTAACTAACTTCGAATGTCTATATTCGATTAACTAACTTCGAATGTCTATATTCGATTAACTAACTTCGAATGTCTATATTCGATTAACTAACTTCGAATACCATATTCGATTAACTCCTTTCGAATGTCTATATTCGATTAACTTTATTAACTTTATAAAGATTTCCTTTTTTTTACAACGTTTTATTCATTTGAAAAGATTTACTTTTAAATAACGCTTCTACACTTTAAAAATGATTTCCTTTTTATAACGTTTCCTTTCAATTCTATTTGTAAATGGTTTACAAATATTTTCTTTTCTAATTTATTCTTGAAATATTCTAACTCCTTAAATTCCCGGGAAAATTCGCCATAACCTCCTTTGTATCGGGAGCATCGGGAAAATCCCCAAACACGCCACACAGGCCTTTCCATTCAAAAAGAAATGTTTTGAATTTATTTACTTTTTAAAATACCTCTTATTTATAAATATTCCCATTTATAAATATTTCTTATTTATAAATATTTAAATTTATAAATATCTCTTATTTATAAATATTCCAATTTATAAATATTCTATTTTCAATATCACTTTGAAAATTCTCTTATCTACATTCCGGTATGTTATGGTATTCAATCATATCAAATCACGATGTTTAATAACGTCCAACCACATAAAATCGACAACAGATTATATATATCTCATCATATAACAGAATATATGAATCAAACCAGAATTATAAATATTGAGGAACCCAGTTGGGTCCCTCCAACCTGTTTCCCTGCATCACAGATGTTACACAATAAAATTAACATCACTTTCAGTTCAGTACGGTTTATCCTGATAATAGCATCAATATATAAATATTTAACGGTTTATATATATTTATATATATATATATATATATATAATTTCCACTAACTGACTAGCAGTTCAATCAATCAACCAACACACAGCAACAATAGATGATTAACAGTTCTAACAATACGTTATGAAAATATAACTGTTCAGAGTTGGTGAGTTTTACTCACATTTGCGTGTTAGCCGTTAAATAACGGTTTGCGTTATTTGATTCAGTCGGACAATTTATTTCGCCATAAATTGTAACTAGCTCGGATTCACTCCCGGTCAGTCTCATTGTGTTGCTCCCGTCCATACGATCTTGTCGGATCTTGTTTCGCTGAATTTCGATAATATATAAGGGAGTTATAAAATTTACAAGTCAAATATATTTAAATCTTGAATTTAACTTAACCCATTTCATTTCGGGCCTCACCAAATTCTCCACTGGCCCCGCATCTGGTACTTGTCTTCTCCAATTTCCACGCTGCTCCCTCCCCGTGTTCCCCAACGCAAATTCGATCCTCCATGATTCACCATTACTCCACACATCTCCAAACCGACATCACCCCAATACTCCTCGTCTCAACCTTCTCCTCTTACATCCAAAAATTCCAATTCGACCACGGAAATCAGCGACATTTTTCATCAAGGAATCACCCAAATTTTGGACATAAGGTGCGGTATTCACTCCTCCATCGAATCCTAACTTCCAAATACCAACCGATGCCCAAAAATTCGAGAATCCTGTAACCCTAAGTCGCGAACAAATACGTCAGTGAACCATAAGTGCTGATCGCACTTTACAAATCCTACCCCAAAATGAAGAAAAACATCCCTGGATTTCGAATTCATACACCAGTGGATTTATACGATTTTGATTTGTATTTCTTTGATTTTCTTTGAGATGGAACTTTTACCGTGAAGAGGAACTGAGGCTCGATATTTTCTTGCGTTGACCACATATGAAATTAGGTTGTAAGGGATGCTAAACGAGGGGTACTTATAGTGAAAAGAGATGGAGATATTTTCTTATTTTATTATATTTAAAACTTACACGTGAAGCCTTGCGAAAATATAACCTCATACGATATCTGTTTTTGACAAACTAAGCTATTCCTAGCATAGAAAAGTATTCCGGATCCAATGGGACAGGTTTCGTCGAATTCCGACATCGTTTGCGAAACTCCCTTAGAAAACATCGATGAAAAACACCGAGCATTAATTCATTAAAATTACAGAAAAAATCCTAAAAATATGAGGCCTTGACGTTTCACTAGACCTCTTCCTAAGGTTTCGTATGAAACTTGTTTCGTTGGATTTCGAGTTCGTTTGACCAGTTAACCATTCAGTTTAGTTTGTTTCAAGTTAAAAACATTGTGTACCATACTATGAAATATCCTGTTCACGTAGGGACTGCTATGGACAGAAACAAAGATACCATTTAAATGAGTGACGTGCTCTGGTCCCAAAAATGTAATAATACCGGTAGATGGACTCATATTATGAAACCCCGAAATGTCGATACAGGGTGCCAAATACCCCAAATAAAAAGTTGCTTATTAATTTAATTAAAAATTACCATAAAATTCTAAAAATTAAATTATCACTATTTCCCAAAAGAACCTTGTCTAAATTCAAACCCAATCTCTAGTTATATCGAATAAACCGATACGGTTGATAAACGATTCTATAGCGACTATTTCAAAATTTGATTTGGACATATCTCAAAATCTACACGACGAAATCCTGAGTCTTCTCTTCCACTAGAAAGATGTACTCCATCAGCTCCACACGTTTCTTATTTCACAGAAATCCGGCTTAAAACGAATCTTGTACATTCAGTTGAAGTTCAAATCGCCAAATCGCGAACTGCAACGCCCTTTCAAGCTCGATTTTAATTAAAATATAATTATACGTTCAAACTGTCGTCGATTGAATATATTCGTCAATATAATTCAACTCTAAGCTGAATTACATCTTAGGGATGACCCCGTTCACATAATATTGTGATGTCTAATATTTTTTTTGATTATTTCTGGATTGAATATATTATTTAATTTATTATTTTAATTAAATATTCACTATTATTTAATTAACGGCCATTTAATTCTCTAAATCACTATTTATATAATTAAATTAATAAATTATTATCTTACTAAAATACGGATCACTACAATCTTCCCCCCTTAATAAAATTTCGTCCTCGAAATTGCTAAGCTAGGGGACGACCCTATCTACTGGGTAAAAATTTATCTGTTTACCTCTTATCTCTGGTTTCAACTGAACCAATTAATATCGACTAAAATATTAATTTATTTCGACTAACTAAATTTTCAAAAATCCTGAAAATTTTCTAACACCTTAACTTTTCGAAAATTTTTGCCAGTACCTCCTTTGTACTGGTCAATATCTCAAACTCCAACTCGCCTCTCTGGGCCTTCTTTAACCCAAAAGAAAATCAAACAGCCAAGCGGCTTGCCAATTCGGCTCATAAATCTCATATCCATATATAATATAAACTGGTACCTTTTTGTCGGGAATACAACTTTATCACTTCCATATGCTATCAACTCAGCATATACCAGTGTTATTTCCATCAAATTCCAATCAGTTCATATCCTCAAATCCAAATCGAATTTCATTCGAACCCCAATATCAAATTCCAAATTATTGACTTATCAATTTGGTTCCATTCTAGATTATCTTTAATCCAATTCAATTTTATTTAACTCAGTTCAAGTTAATATTTCAATTTACTTTTACCATCTCGTTTTATTTAACTTCATTAGTTAAATTTTAATTTCTAAAACTTAAATTCCCGGTTTTATTTCAAATCAATTTGAAATCATACTGCCAATTCAAAACCTTTGAATTTTCTAAACAACTTGTTTTCTCAAAACAATTCAGATCAAAATCTTTGGTAGTAATCCACCACTTAGCAACTCGAAAATCACACCGATGATACTGCGCAGTCATCATCAGAATTATTTTCCAGGGACCCAAGTGATTTCAATACTATATCATTTCAAAACCATTGCTGAATACTTCCATTTTGAAAACATTTCAAAATCTCCTAGGAACTTAAAATTTCCTTATTTTAATTCCAAATCCTGATTTAAATTTCAGATTTAACTCATCTGATTTCACGTATTTCACTTATATGAATCCTGGTTGGTTATTTACATAACCCTTTAATTTATAATCTTACTCGATTATAATAACAACCAATATATCCAATATATTATAATTTTTGATATATATATCTTCTCTATATCAAGATATACCTTGGGTAAACATATTTTAATTTACCCTTTTTTTTCAAAACATATCATGACGACCCATCTTATTTAAGTGTTTAGTAACTCCTACCGATACAGTGGATCAAACCGATCGACCAGAACTCATAAACAACTCAGCCAATGAATCTCCACAATATAAAACTATTTTTATATCAAATACAAATACGCACTCGTATATATACACTCAAACTCAATCTAGGGTATTACTAACCCTATCTCTACCGAGTCACGCCACATAGCCAAGTAATTCTTAACTTATGCTCTGATACCAACTGTAGTAACCCGGATTTTGGGCGACTTTGGTTATCGACGTAAGCACGACGTCGATAACCAAAACATCGAAAAATCCCGGTAATTAATGAAAGAAATTAGAAGGTGAGAATAGATAAGATAGAACTTATAGAATAGGAGAAGAAGAAGAACATCATCATCAGAGTAAACACGAATCTCACAGCGGAACGAATAAAATATAACATAACATATCTTTGAAATAACATCAGTATATGTATACAATAACACTTATCAGAGTACAACACTTACAACAACAGCGGAAATAATAGCTATAGAATCCTGAAGCCTCCTGCTCCAAGCTCTCCAAGTGTATCTGTAAAATCCCGACTACTTGATTGCCCGTACAAATTTAGGCACCCAAGAGTTTAGGGAAAACAACAAAATAAACTCCGGGTCAGTCATGGGACTGGTGTGAATAAACTCAAATCATTTAAACAGGTATATGATATCTCATAAGACCACGCCGTGAATACGGAACGGGTTTTTCCCTTATGAGAATCCAAATAACTTTTCAAAGCAATATCATTCTGATATTATAATAATGTCTAAGTACAAATAAATATCAATCTAGCAGAAACGCTTGCATCTCACGTTACTACATATATAGTATACAATCAAAATCGCAAGCACGTATTGGATAATTGGACTTCCAACTATGACAAGGTATGGAACCACCTTCCGATCAGTGTACTCTAGGAACGATACACTGGAGTTCAACAAGAACATCTTGCAACTCAGCCACACATGACCGACCACTCATTTCGCTTGAGTGTATCAAATGTACATCACCAACGGTTGGGATCAGCAACCGTTCCCGTATATATATATATATATATATATATATATATATATATATATATATATATATATATATATATGGGACAGCATTGATAGATTTAAGAAACAAATGAATATTCACTAGATAGGTGATTATACACCCTACTTCGGTGCGACCGACTTAGCCATGCTGCCTGCCCGATTTCTGTCATTTACCGGATGTGAGGCTAGAAGCTACGCTTTTCATCACAATAGATTCACTTCGAATGTCACATTGTCAGATCCATCGAAAATCACTAATTTACGTCTACAGCAATACATTATGTGTCAGCTAAAAGAAGTTTCCTTCTCCGCTTCCACTCTTGGTACAGTTGAAGAAATCAATGTACGTGACCTTTCTGGAAATACTATGTCAGACATCCATCTTCATTCGCTTAGAAATGTCACATCGTCATACCCGCCAAATAACAAATTGACTTATCCAAAAATAACACGGGTATACAGCTAAGAGAAACGAATTCCTCCGCCACCAAACGTGAATACGTTTGAACAGATCAACTTACGCGATCCATTGGATATACTCTGTCAGACCTTCGTCCATACAAGTTGTCCTGGGACTGGACAAACCGAAGGCACTATTCTGTAAACAGGATAGCCCTTGCATTTTACTCCGTCTTCAATTATCTTTGACATATATGATTCGCTACGCTTATGCCAATACAGAGTAGTTCTTTGGATAAAAATCCAACCGGTCTCTCCATATTAACAACGTTAAAATGGTCAAAACTTCGATAGTCTGTGATTTAATCATCAAAGAAAAACAAGTGTGCAAACAACGATATTATTCCCAGATGGAAATTATATCGAACAAACATCATTTAACATTAATCTCTTTAGTTCATTTATTTACTTATCTCCTGTTTCCCTATATTCTAAATTCTTATTTTCTTTTATCAGAAAACATTTCTGATTCTCGTTTGGAAAACATTTCCAAAACTCCTTTACGATCAAACCTTACCATTTCTTAGTTAAGAAGGAAGTCACTCAAGTTGGGGTATAATTACCTCTCAGACCTTAACTGAACAACGTTATAACTTCGAAATGGTCAAAGTTTATCTTTTAATCTTTAACAACTTCTTTACGCCTTTCTCGGATCCAATTTTACTAATCTACTTCTATATTTAAAACATTGGTTATAACGATAACGCTATAATCCCTACTTTCGAATTATCTAACTTTAATTATAACATCTACTCTTATTAGTGAATAATTAACCTAACATTTATTTATTTATAAATAAATAAATCTCTATTTAAACACTGGAAAGTATAAGTACTTTCCCGAATTCGATATAATCAAATTTGCCAATTAACTCTCTTCGAGAAATCTCTATTTGATTAACTCTTCTTCGAATAACCTATATTCGATTGACTCCTTCTCGAATAAACGATATTCGATAATCTCTCTTCGAATAACTAATATTCAATAACTCTTCCTTTTCAAATATCTCATATTTGAAAATCTCACTTCGATGAGACTAACATCGATAACTCCCTTCGATGAAACTAACATCGATAACTCCTTTCGATGAAACTAACATCGATAACTCCTTTCGATGAACTAACATCAATAACTCCTTTCGATGAAACTAACATCGATTTATTTAACCTGACGAACTTAACTCGACTAACTTAACTTGACTCGACTAACTCGACTTACTTGGTTCGACCAATTCGATTCGATTAACTAGGCTCGACTAACTTGGTCGAACCACCCGATCAACTCAACTTATTTAACTTAACTTATTTCTCAACTCGATCAATTCGATTAACTCCTATCGAATAACTAATATTCGATTAAACTCCATTCGCTTGACTCTAGATCGCAGCGATCACAATGTTTACGCCTGACTCCCTTAGGAAACATCCGACCGCCGTAGGCTATTTACAGCCCTACGAATTACGCTAGCAGTCGTACAAAATGGAAACTTACCCTGAATACTATGTTTGACTAACTTTGTCTCAAATAACTATATTTGATTAACTCTAGTTCGTTCTAACTCTAATCGATTAACTCTAACTAATTAACTCCAACTGGTTAACTCTAACTGATTAACTCTAACTGGTTAACTCTAACTGATTAACTCTAACTGGTTAACTCTAACTGATTAACTCTAACTGGTTAACTCTATTTGACTAACTTTCGAATACCATATTCGATTAACTAACTTCGAATGTCTATATTCGATTAACTAACTTCGAATGTCTATATTCGATTAACTAACTTCGAATGTCTATATTCGATTAACTAACTTCGAATACCATATTCCATTAACTCCTTTCGAATGTCTATATTCGATTAACTTTATTCACTTTATAAAGATTTCCTTTTTTTTACAACGTTTTATTCATTTGAAAAGATTTACTTTTAAATAACGGTTCTACACTTTAAAAATGATTTCCTTTTTATAACGTTTCCTTTCAATTCTATATGTAAATGGTTTACAAATATTTTCTTTTCAAATTTATTCTTGAAATATTCTAACTCCTTAAATTCCCGGGAAAATTCGCCATAACCTCCTTTGTATCGGGAGCATCGGGAAAATCCCCAAACTCGCCACACAGGCCTTTCCATTCAAAAAGAAATATTTTGAATTTATTTCCTTTTTAAAATACCTCTTATTTATAAATATTCCCATTTATAAATATTTCTTATTTATAAATATCTCTTATTTATAAATATTCCAATTTATAAATATTCTATTTTCAATATCACTTTGAAAATTCTCTTATCTACATTCCGGTATGTTATGGTATTCAATCATATCAAATCACGATGTTTAATAACGTCCAACCACATAAAATCGACAACAGATTATATATATCTCATCATATAACAGAATATATGAATCAAAACAGAATTATAAATATTGAGGAACCCAGTTGGGTCCCTCCAACCTGTTTCCCTGCATCACAGATGTTACACAATAAAATTAACATCACTTTCAGTTCAGTACGGTTTATCCTGATAATAGCATCAATATATAAATATTTAACGGTTTATATATATATTTATATATATATATATATATATATAATTTCCACTAACTGACTAGCAGTTCAATCAATCAACCAACACACAGCAACAATAGATGATTAACAGTTCTAACAATACGTTATGAAAATATAACTGTTCAGAGTTGGTGAGTTTTACTCACATTTGCGTGTTAGCCGTTAAATAACGGTTTGCGTTATTTGATTCAGTCGGACAATTTATTTCGCCATAAATTGTAACTAGCTCGGATTCACTCCCGGTCAGTCTCATTGTGTTGCTCCCGTCCATACGATCTTGTCGGATCTTGTTTCGCTGAATTTCGATAATATATGAGGGAGTTATAAAATTTACAAGTCAAATATATTTAAATCTTGAATTTAACTTAACCCATTTCATTTCGGGCCTCACCAAATTCTCCATTGGCCCAACAAAACAACCGGCCCACTACCCATACAAAACCGCATCTGGTACTTGTCTTCTCCAATTTCCACGCTGCTCCCTCCCCGTGTTCCCCAACGCAAATTCGATCCTCCATGATTCACCATTACTCCACACATCTCCAAACCGACATCACCCCAATACTCCTCGTCTCAAGCACAGTCCGTCTCTCAGCCCCCTTTTCTTCCACGCTGTACATAAACAGCGACATTTTTCATCAAGGAATCACCCAAATTTTGGACATAAGGTGCGGTATTCACTCCTCCATCGAATCCTAACTTCCAAATACCAACCGATGCCCAAAAATTCGAGAATCCCGTAACCCTAAGTCGCGAACAAATACGTCAGTGAACCATAAGTGCGGATCGCACTTTACAAATCCTACCCCAAAATGAAGAAAAACATCCCTGGATTTCGAATTCATACACCAGTGGATTTATACGATTTTGATTTGTATTTCTTTGATTTTCTTTGAGATGGAACTTTTACCGTGAAGAGGAACTGAGGCTCGATATTTTCTTGCGTTGACCACATATGAAATTAGGTTGTAAGGGATGCTAAACGAGGGGTACTTATAGTGAAAAGAGATGGAGATATTTTCTTATTTTATTATATTTAAAACTTACACGTGAAGCCTTGCGAAAATATAACCTCATACGATATCTGTTTTTGACAAACTAAGCTATTCCTAGCATAGAAAAGTATTCCGGATCCAATGGGACAGGTTTCGTCGAATTCCGACATCGTTTGCGAAACTCCCTTAGAAAACATCGATGAAAAACACCGAGCATTAATTCATTAAAATTACAGAAAAAATCCTAAAAATATGAGGCCTTGACGTTTCACTAGACCTCTTCCTAAGGTTTCGTATGAAACTTGTTTCGTTGGATTTCGAGTTCGTTTGACCAGTTAACCATTCAGTTTAGTTTGTTTCAAGTTAAAAACATTGTGTACCATACTATGAAATATCCTGTTCACGTAGGGACTGCTATGGACAGAAACAAAGATACCATTTAAATGAGTGACGTGCTCTGGTCCCAAAAATGTAATAATACCGGTAGATGGACTCATATTATGAAACCCCGAAATGTCGATACAGGGTGCCAAATACCCCAAATAAAAAGTTGCTTATTAATTTAATTAAAAATTACCATAAAATTCTAAAAATTAAATTATCACTATTTCCCAAAAGAACCTTGTCTAAATTCAAACCCAATCTCTAGTTATATCGAATAAACCGATACGGTTGATAAACGATTCTATAGCGACTATTTCAAAATTTGATTTGGACATATCTCAAAATCTACACGACGAAATCCTGAGTCTTCTCTTCCACTAGAAAGATGTACTCCATCAGCTCCACACGTTTCTTATTTCACAGAAATCCGGCTTAAAACGAATCTTGTACATTCAGTTGAAGTTCAAATCGCCAAATCGCGAACTGCAACGCCCTTTCAAGCTCGATTTTAATTAAAATATAATTATACGTTCAAACTGTCGTCGATTGAATATATTCGTCAATATAATTCAACTCTAAGCTGAATTACATCTTAGGGATGACCCCGTTCACATAATATTGTGATGTCTAATATTTTTTTTGATTATTTCTGGATTGAATATATTATTTAATTTATTATTTTAATTAAATATTCACTATTATTTAATTAACGGCCATTTAATTCTCTAAATCACTATTTATATAATTAAATTAATAAATTATTATCTTACTAAAATACGGATCACTACAATCTTCCCCCCTTAATAAAATTTCGTCCTCGAAATTGCTAAGCTAGGGGACGACCCTATCTACTGGGTAAAAATTTATCTGTTTACCTCTTATCTCTGGTTTCAACTGAACCAATTAATATCGACTAAAATATTAATTTATTTCGACTAACTAAATTTTCAAAAATCCTGAAAATTTTCTAACACCTTAACTTTTCGAAAATTTTTGCCAGTACCTCCTTTGTACTGGTCAATATCTCAAACTCCAACTCGCCTCTCTGGGCCTTCTTTAACCCAAAAGAAAATCAAACAGCCAAGCGGCTTGCCAATTCGGCTCATAAATCTCATATCCATATATAATATAAACTGGTACCTTTTTGTCGGGAATACAACTTTATCACTTCCATATGCTATCAACTCAGCATATACCAGTGTTATTTCCATCAAATTCCAATCAGTTCATATCCTCAAATCCAAATCGAATTTCATTCGAACCCCAATATCAAATTCCAAATTATTGACTTATCAATTTGGTTCCATTCTAGATTATCTTTAATCCAATTCAATTTTATTTAACTCAGTTCAAGTTAATATTTCAATTTACTTTTACCATCTCGTTTTATTTAACTTCATTAGTTAAATTTTAATTTCTAAAACTTAAATTCCCGGTTTTATTTCAAATCAATTTGAAATCATACTGCCAATTCAAAACCTTTGAATTTTCTAAACAACTTGTTTTCTCAAAACAATTCAGATCAAAATCTTTGGTAGTAATCCACCACTTAGCAACTCGAAAATCACACCGATGATACTGCGCAGTCATCATCAGAATTATTTTCCAGGGACCCAAGTGATTTCAATACTATATCATTTCAAAACCATTGCTGAATACTTCCATTTTGAAAACATTTCAAAATCTCCTAGGAACTTAAAATTTCCTTATTTTAATTCCAAATCCTGATTTAAATTTCAGATTTAACTCATCTGATTTCACGTATTTCACTTATATGAATCCTGGTTGGTTATTTACATAACCCTTTAATTTATAATCTTACTCGATTATAATAACAACCAATATATCCAATATATTATAATTTTTGATATATATATCTTCTCTATATCAAGATATACCTTGGGTAAACATATTTTAATTTACCCTTTTTTTTCAAAACATATCATGACGACCCATCTTATTTAAGTGTTTAGTAACTCCTACCGATACAGTGGATCAAACCGATCGACCAGAACTCATAAACAACTCAGCCAATGAATCTCCACAATATAAAACTATTTTTATATCAAATACAAATACGCACTCGTATATATACACTCAAACTCAATCTAGGGTATTACTAACCCTATCTCTACCGAGTCACGCCACATAGCCAAGTAATTCTTAACTTATGCTCTGATACCAACTGTAGTAACCCGGATTTTGGGCGACTTTGGTTATCGACGTAAGCACGATTTTGATTTGTATTTCTTTGATTTTCTTTGAGATGGAACTTTTACCGTGAAGAGGAACTGAGGCTCGATATTTTCTTGCGTTGACCACATATGAAATTAGGTTGTAAGGGATGCTAAACGAGGGGTACTTATAGTGAAAAGAGATGGAGATATTTTCTTATTTTATTATATTTAAAACTTACACGTGAAGCCTTGCGAAAATATAACCTCATACGATATCTGTTTTTGACAAACTAAGCTATTCCTAGCATAGAAAAGTATTCCGGATCCAATGGGACAGGTTTCGTCGAATTCCGACATCGTTTGCGAAACTCCCTTAGAAAATATCGATGAAAAACACCGAGCATTAATTCATTAAAATTACAGAAAAAATCCTAAAAATATGAGGCCTTGACGTTTCACTAGACCTCTTCCTAAGGTTTCGTATGAAACTTGTTTCGTTGGATTTCGAGTTCGTTTGACCAGTTAACCATTCAGTTTAGTTTGTTTCAAGTTAAAAACATTGTGTACCATACTATGAAATATCCTGTTCACGTAGGGACTGCTATGGACAGAAACAAAGATACCATTTAAATGGGTGACGTGCTCTGGTCCCAAAAATGTAATAATACCGGTAGATGGACTCATATTATGAAACCCCGAAATGTCGATACAGGGTGCCAAATACCCCAAATAAAAAGTTGCTTATTAATTTAATTAAAAACTACCATAAAATTCTAAAAATTAAATTATCACTATTTCCCAAAAGAACCTTGTCTAAATTCAAACCCGATCTCTAGTTATATCGAATAAACCGATACGGTTGATAAACGATTCTATAGCGACTATTTCAAAATTTGATTTGGACATATCTCAAAATCTACACGACGAAATCCTGATTCTTCTCTTCCACTAGAAAGATGTACTCCATCAGCTCCACACGTTTCTTGTTTCACAGAAATCCGGCTTAAAACGAATCCTGTACATTCAGTTGAAGTTCAAATCGTCAAATCGCGAACTGCAACGCCCTTTCAAGCTCGATTTTAATTAAAATATAATTATACGTTCAAACTGTCGTCGATTGAATATATTCGTCAATATAATTCAACTCTAAGCTGAATTACATCTTAGGGATGACCCCGTTCACAGAATATTGTGATGTCCAATATTTTTTTTGATTATTTCTGGATTGAATATATTATTTAATTTATTATTTTAATTAAATATTCACTATTATTTAATTAACGGCCATTTAATTCTCTAAATCACTATTTATATAATTAAATTAATAAATTATTATCTTGCTAAAATACGGGTCACTACAATAGCGGGAATCAAAAGTTATGCCCAGTTGAAAATTCAGAATAGTCGCTATGTAAATTATACATGGCCCAAAAAGTCACATTTTGCATACGGATGAATTTGGACTCGAAACCACTTCCATTGAGTTCAAAATGCCGTTTAGAACTCCGAAAAGTATAAGCTTCGATATATTCCGATATACGGAATAGTGGCAATGGGCTGGAGTTGTTCGGTTAACAAAACATAGCCCTTAAAAAGTGAAATTTTGCATACGAGCTCAGAATTCGACGAGATAAATTTTTATGGATTCATAATGACAAATTATTGTTATGTTTCAAAGGGCGCGCCGAACGGAGTTAGTATGTGGTCGTGCGAGCTGAAACAGTTCAGGATAAAGCGGGTAGTCATTTTACAAAGGAACATTATTGATACGACCTCGAAATTCAATTCTACTTTTTTTTTCTTGATTCGTATCATCTAATAATGGTTAAATCCAAGAGGGCTTGATTTTTTGAGTTAGCATGTGAGCGTGCGAGAAGAAAAGGTGCGCCAAAATCGCATTTTTAGAGCTTATCTGAGCATTTTTGTGATTTTTAACGGACGGTCAAACGAACTCGGAATTCGACGAAACTTGTTTCGTTGGACTCGTCTTCACGTCTACTATCTCATGTCCGAAATCCGCGGCCATCGGAGATCGCTAGCGTTCAGGCGATACGCGAGAAACTAGCATATAATCACTTTTCCTCCTTTTCTATTTCATAAATTCACTTTTCCTCCTTCCTCCACAAAAACTCAAAAATGGCCTCCTCCTCCACCATGCCGCCGCCCCCTCCTCCACCGCCCACCACCAGCCTCCGGCGAGCCGCCGCACCCCCTCCTCCTCCTCCCCTCCTCCTCCTCTTCCTCCTCCTCTCTCTCTCCTCCTCTTTCTCTCTTCAAATGCAAAGCCCTAAGCCACCACCACCACCGTGGGCCCCTCCACCACCGCCACCACCCACCAGCACCCTCCCCCACGTCCATCAGGCCCGCCACCGCCCGCTGGCCACCCAACTCCGGCCGTGGGCCCCGCTACACCAAAAAATCCATTTTCACCAAAATTCCCGTTTTGCATAAAACACCCTGTCACCATTTCGAGAATAACTCCCAAACCGTGCGTTTCTAGCCAAAGTTCCTCAAGACCAAAGTCGAAGAGCACGATTTTCTCTTCGATTTGGTATATGATAAGTCCTATTTTGCATTGCGGAGTTGTCGGGAAAACGCGTCCGAAGTCTGCTGTTCAAACACTGTCAAAATGCTGTCTTTTCGTGATTTCCGGCGAAATGGCACATTTTCGGCAAGAAGACCACTAGGCAAAAGTTGTTCAGAATGGCGTGCTTGTGCTAGAAAAAATGATGGTGTGAAGATTGAAGCTCATTTGCAAATTCTGGAGCCAGAACAACAAATCCGGGCCATAGAAAAAGTGAGTTTTCTCCATTTTAAAGCTTCTACAGTTTTTGACATATGAAATAAATAAAAATATGATTTTTATATTATAGAGAGAATAAAAATCCGATTTTTAACTTATAGAAGGTATAAAGTTAAGATTTTTATATAATGTAGATAATAAAAATGTAATGTCCCGCATTTTTATCCGTTTATATTTGAATATTTAAATCAGTTTAAATATTGAATTCTTAATATAAGTAGATTTAAATATTAATTAAAACGAAGTTGAACGTATAAAAATATATATTCAATATAATCGAGCTCATAACGACGTTGCAGTTCGTAATTTAACGTTCTGAACTTCAACTGAGTGTACAGAAACCAGTTTAAATCGGATTTCTGCAAAACAAGAAATATTGGAATCTGTTAAACAGTATCTTTCTGACAGAAGTGAAATATTGAGATTTCGTCGTATAGATTTCAAAATATGTCCAAATCAAATATTCAAAAAAAGTCGCTGTGAAATCGTATATCGACCGTAACGGTTATTTGAATATAACTTGATATCGGGTGCAAATCGGGACAAGGTTCTTTTGAGGCGCAGCGATAATTAATTTTTTAGAATTTTACTGTAATTTTTAAATAATTAAATAAGCAACTTTTTATTTGGAATATTTTGCACCCTATATTAATATTTTGGTGTTTCAAAATAGGAATCAACCTACCGATATTATTGTATTTTTGGAATTGTGGCACCTCACTGAACACAACTGTATCTTCATTTATGTCCGCAGCCGCCTAGACATAAACGGAATTTTCCATAGCAAGGTGCACTAAACTTTATAACTTGAAAATTAGAAGCTGAGTAAAGGAAGATTTTCAAATTTGTAAAACACGCTGTCTTTTCAAATTCAATGCTCAAGTCTTTTCTTTTTACTTCTGCCGCCCTATCCTACTGCCTTCACTCTACAAATTGTCATTCTCCATTTACAATATGACGCACAAGATTTTGCAAAAAAAACAAATCTTTTTAAATCGGCCAACCCATCTGCCAACCTGCATGTACAAGCTCAAGCTAATCTACGATAGGGACATCACATACCCAGTACGCCCATGGCTCCAAACCGTACTCAGATGGCCTCAAACATTGAAGAAAACATGTACAATCTTTCTTTTCAATACGTTTTCGCTTTAGTCCTTTATGCTAAAGCATATAGTATCAAGCCTATGTTAAGTAATATCAAATTTTAGGAAATCGCAGCTACAAAAAAAAAAAAAAAAAAAAAAAAAAAAAAAATTCAAATGAATAGAGTATGCTAAGTTATATAAATATATATATATGTATCTATCACGGCAGACCTCCGCACATGCATCATACTACAAGCTCCACATCACTGTGATGAGATCTCAAATCAACGTATTACTGTCATCTACCCTAAGTGCCATAGCCAACCTAGCTAGAACACTGTATATTCCTTGGCACTCAAGGAACTGGGTATATATATATATAAATACGCGAGCTCAACATATTCATTCGATTTGTTGTCAGAAAAGCAAAACAGAGTTGCTTCTTTCATTTTTAAACTTTTTCTACAGTTTTTATTCACGGCTAAAATTTATACATACTACCTGAGTTCGTAAATACTCTACCACCCACTCATCATTCTCGTGCACCTTTCATAGAGAGCTGGAGATATTTATAACGTTGGAAATGATGTAGTATAAAAGGGTTTGTTTGTGAGAAGGTGGCACCATTGAAACCCGGGAGGAGTGAGATGATTGGCAGTCCAGTGAAGTGCGAAGGGGATGATACATGAGATGGAATGTTATACAGTATAGCGTGAAGCTTTATTGTATATGTCGTTTGTTGCTTATGGTGAGGCTGTAGAAGCTTGTTCGAACTGTTGATAGTATGGCTGGGGGTTTACGGTTTTGAACAGAAGAACATTTGTGGTGGAGTTCGTGTTGAACTTGAGCTTTAAACGGGAGGAAGAGTTATGCGCATGTATGATATATGTAAGAGGAAGGGTAGGCCATTGTTCGGTGCGGTTTAAATGGACGTGAAATGGGTGGAGTTGTTGAGTTTTACTGTGGATTCAAAGGGGAAGAAGCTGACAATGTGATGGGTTCTTTGGCGCTAGCAGCTTCGTCCACATGAAGATGGGTGCGGTCAGATATTGAAATGTGGGAGGGGTTTAAAGTCTGAATATGGTGTGGGAGGATGTACAGAGGTTTGGCAAGTTTTGATATAAATTGAAGAACAAAGTATTGTTCTAAATTTTGGGTACATGGGCATAATTGGGCTCACGTGAAGGATGAATGGAATCCCAGGGGAAAATATATAACACAGTTCGCAATACCGCAGTGGCTATTTGTAGAGCATGTGATACCGGACGTTATAAGCACAAGATGGATACTGTTTTAAATGGTCAGGTGGAAAGGAATTTCGAATGAGCTGGCAGATACATGAAATGCTGGAACGATGCAGAAGGGAAAAATGGCGCTGGATCTATGTTTTAACAGACGCTTGTTTCATGCATGGACTGATGGGAATCAACCAACGCAAATCGTTATTTAACGGTTAACGCGCCAAGGTGAGCAAATTCACTAACTCTGTTTTATTTAAAATATTTTAATCATATTTTAAATAATGGTTGAATGTTGTGTGATGTTTGATTAGGTAAATTACAGTTAAATTGGTTGGAATAAACATATATCGTTGCATATGTACACATCATTGGTTGATACTGATTTGACTAATATTGGTGGATGCGGAAATCGGTTGGAGGAACTCAACCGGATTCCTAAATATTTAATTGTATTGTTTGTGCACTGTTTGAACCGTGTTGAATGGACATTCAACGTTATGTTGATTTGGTAAATAAAAGATATCAGCGACAGTCAACCATAAACCTATTTTGTTAAGAAGATGGTTGACCGTCAGACAAATCAACGATGTTAATTTTAAAAAATTATATCTTTATAATTAAAGCAAAGTTTAAGTTATAATAGAAATTCTATTATAAACTGGTATTAAGTTTATATTGAGATGTTTTATTGAATTGGGTATAATAATTCGAATGAGAAGGAAATTGCTAAAAAGATAAAGAACGTGATCGATTTTTGATAAGAGAAGTTTAAAGAGAAATGTTTAAGAAAGATGGGGTGAAGAGTTAATGGCCAATGTAAATAAATTTAAATAACCGAGTTTTCAAATAAGGATATGGCATCAAAAAAAAAATCATATTTAAAAGATGTCAATATTTTTGTAATGGAAAGTGATGCCAATATTTTTGTAACGGAAATAGATACAAGATTTTTGTAACGAAAAGAGATATCAAGATTTTTGTAATGAAAAGAGATGTCAAGAATTTGTAACGGAAAGAGGTGACGGGATTAGTTATAAAGTGGAATATGGTAGCGTATTGCAAATCTGTAAACTATAGCGATAAAATAGCGTTGTTGACTAGGCTTAAGCGTGACTATTATGTTGAGATTAACTATAAAAAAAGAATATTACAGCGTCTGACAAGTTTTTGAACTATAGCGATAAATTAGCGCTGTTGACCAAGCTTAAGCGTGATTATGAGATATAGCACTATTCCCTAGAGAGGTTTGAAACTCACTTAGCCAAGTGATAAGGAAATAATTATGTTTTCCGAAGAAGTGATACAGTTGGATTTGGCTTTGTCGAATGGTATGTATATAATCGATAGTGATATTTATTGTTAAAACCAAGTTGGTTTGATTTAATGGGATCAGTTTCTATGAGAGATAACATTCGCGGTTTAAAGTGAATTATGTTTGAAAAGCAATCATTGTAGAATTAAATGGTTATTGGAAATATTTTCCAATATAAATGATGCATATACAGAAAATTTGAAGTGTGTAAAAGCGAGAAATGTTTTCGAACGTTAATGACATATGGTTTCAAGAATATGAAAAAATAAGGTTTTATAATATTTGGAAACGTTTTTTTTTTCAGAGCGTGAAGGGCTTAACGAGCTTTGAGAAAATATCTAGGAAGATATAGGAAACGGAAAAATATTAGAAAGGGCCAGCGATGTGTGATAAGTGAATGGATGTTTGTTTTACTTCGATAGTTAAATAACCGACTATCGAAGTGTTTTGACCATCGTTGTCAATACGGAGAGATCGGTTGGATATATTATCGAAAACCACTCCGTATAGGCATAAGCGTTGCGACTTCGATTATGCTGAAGACAATTGAAGACGGAGTGAAATGCAAAGGATCGTCCTGTTTCAAAATGTTGTTTTATGTTTGTCCAGTCCCAGGACAACTTGTATGGACAAATGTCTGACAGAGTATTCCTAACGGTCACATAAGACGATCTTTTCAAGGTATTTCGTCTGGTGGCGGAGGAATTCGTTTCTCTTAGCTTTTATACCCGTAATATTTTTGGGTAGATCGACTAGTGATTTGAAGGGTTTGATGATGTGGCATTCAAAGTGTATGGTGGCCAGACGTTCTGAAAGGTAGACGTAGCCTCTAGCCTCACAACCGGGAAATGACAAAAATCGGGCAGGCAGCATGGCTATGTGGGTCGCTCCCATTAGGGTGTATAATCACCTATCTAGAGAAATTCCTTTTGTTTCTAAATCTATCGATTCTGCCCATTCGGGAAACGGTGGTTTGAGTCCAACCGTTGGTGATATACATTCGATACACTCAAGCGAAATGAGTGGTCGGTCATGTGTGGGCCGGGTTGCAAGACGTTCTTGTTGGACCCAGGTGTATTCGCCTCTAGAGATACATCATTGGAAGGTGGTCCCATACCTTGTCATAGTTGGAATCCAATCTCCAATAAGCGCCCTGCGGTTTTTGATTTTTATCCTATATATGTAGAGCGTGAGATGCAAGCGTTCTACTATATGGTTATTTATTTGATTAGACATTATTATAATATCACCGGATTTTGATATCAAAAATATTTTGGGTTATAGTAAGGTAAAATCCGTCCATGTTTATGTGTGGGCTGGTCTTACTATTATCCTTTTTGTTTCAAAAAGGATTTTCAAAGTTAAGCCATATGGTTAGAATTTACTCACACCAGTCCCATGACTGACCCAGAGCTTATTTTGTTTGTTTTCCCTAAACTCTTGGGTGCCCAAATTTGTACGGGCAGTCAAGTGTTTCAGGCTTTTACAGATACGCTTGGAGGAGCTGCAAGCAAAAAGGCTTCGCCGATAGTATTTAGAGACTATTTCCGCTGTGATATGATGTATTGTACTCTGATAATGGTATGTATATACAATACAGTTTTGTATTTCAAAGTTATGTTATATAATATATTTTATTCGTTCCGCTGTGAGATTCGTGTTTACTCTGATTATGTTCAGCTGTGTTCTTCTTCTTCTCCTATTCTATTAGTTCTATCTTTTCTATCTCATCCTCTAACTTCTTTCTATAAATGATCCGGTATTTTCGATGTCTGAACAGTCGACGCTGGGTTTTGTGTCGATTTTCGGAGTCGAAAATCCCCGGGTCGTTACAGTGGTATCAAAGCTAAAGGTTAAGTGATTACCTTGGTTCTGTGGCATAACTCAATAGAGATGGAGTTAGTAATACTCTAGATTGAGTTTGAGTGTATATATATGAGCGCGTATTTGTACATTGATATAAAAACTGTTTATATTGTGTTGGTTGGCTTGGCGAGTGGTTTATGAATTCTGGTCGAAACAGTAATGCAAACTGTGTCGATAGGTGTTTCTAAACTCTCGAACAGAGTAGTTCGACATAGTATGTTTTGAGAAAAATGGGTAAATGAAGTAATTTTACCCAAAAATATATTTTGATATAAAGAGGAGCATATATTTTGAGATTATTATAGTGTTGATCGTTATTATGATCGAATAAGATTTATAGTTGAGTTGGTTATATAAATAACCAATCGAAATATTTTATAAATATAATATGTAAAATCAGATGAACTGAATCTGAAATTTAAACCAGAATTGGAATAAAAAGTCTGAAACATGAAAATGTTTGTAAATGAAATTTGAATTAAATATATGGAATTTTAAGATCCTGGGGAAATTTTGAAATATTATCCAAGTTTCGAAAAGACAGTTTCGAAGTAAAATTTCAAATAAAAGTATTTGAATATGTGTTTTGAAAGTGATATAGTATTGAACTCACTTTGATGGCTAGAAAATAATTCCGATGATGATCCGGACATCATCGGTGTTCATTTTCGAGTTTCTAAGTGACGGATTACTACCAAAGATTTTGTTTTGAATTGTTTTGAGAAAACGAGTTGTTAAAAATTCAAATGTTTTGAATTGCTATGTTATGAATATAAATATATGTATATTATTTCAAACTGATTTGAAATGAAAACCCCAGAAATTTGAATTCTGAAATTTTAAATTTACTTATGAAGTAAATGAACAGCGAATTTAAATAAGTCAAATAAAATTTGAGTTGAATTGAAGCCAAGTAAGTGGAAATCGTATTGGAATAAGGATTTGACTTGGCAAAGTAGTTGAGTTGTGAATTGAGATTGGGAATGGAACCGAACTTGGTTGGGAAATTTGATTATTTGGAATTGGAATTGAACTGGAGTTTGAAAAAGAAATTTGAGTCGGGATGTAAGAGAATTATTGATTGAAGATAAACTGACTCGAGATCAGTTGGAGATGTATTCGGGTATGCTGAATGGATTGCAAATGGAAGCGAGAAAGTTAGATGCCCGATAAAGGGAGAAGGCCCAGAGTGGCGTGTGGTAGTAGTACCGAATGAACCATGCAGCAGAGAGGCTGACGAAATTCTCCGAAAATTAAAGTGTTAGAAAATTTTCAGAATTTTGAAAATTTTCGTTACAAAGAAGGGAATTAATATTTTGATCAGTTCAGTTGGAACTGAAATTATGAAGTAAACCAAAAGAATTTTTAATATGTTTACAACAGAAATTGTAGCATTTTTCCTACCTTAGCAATTTCGAGGACGAAATTATTTTAAGGGGGAAAGAATGTAATGTCCCGCATTTTTATCGGTTTATATTTGAATATTTAAATCAGTTTAAATATTGAATTCTTAATATAAGTAGATTTAAATATTAATTAAAACGAAGTTGAATGTATAAAAATATATATTTAATATAATCGAGCTCATAACGACGTTGCAGTTCGTAATTTAACGTTCTGAACTTCAACTGAGTGTACAGAAACCAGTTTAAATCGGATTTCTGCAAAACAAGAAATATTGGAATCTGTTGAACTGTATCTTTCTGACAGAAGTTAAATATTGAGATTTCGTCGTATAGATTTCAAAATATGTCCAAATCAAATATTCAAAAAAAGTCGCTGTGAAATCGTATATCGACCGTAACGGTTATTTGAATATAACTTGATATCGGGTGCAAATCGGGACAAGGTTCTTTTGAGGCGCAGCGATAATTAAATTTTTAGAATTTTACTGTAATTTTTAAATAATTAAATAAGCAACTTTTTATTTGGAATATTTTGCACCCTATATTAATATTTTGGTGTTTCAAAATAGGAATCAACCTACCGATATTATTGTATTTTTGGAATTGTGGCACCTCACTGAACACAACTGTATCTTCATTTCTGTCCGCAGCCGCCCAGACATAAACGGAATTTTCCATAGCAAGGTGCACTAAACTTTATAACTTGAAAATTAGAAGCTGAGTAAAGGAAGATTTTCAAATTTGTAAAACACGCTGTCTTTTCAAATTCAATGCTCAAGTCTTTTCTTTTTACTTCTGCCGCCCTATCCTACTGCCTTCACTCTACAAATTGTCATTCTCCATTTACAATATGACGCACAAGATTTTGCAAAAAAAACAAATCTTTTTAAATCGGCCAACCCATCTGCCAACCTGCATGTACAAGCTCAAGCTAATCTACGATAGGGACATCACATACCCAGTACGCCAATGGCTCCAAACCGTACTCAGATGGCCTCAAACATTGAAGAAAACATGTACAATCTTTCTTTTCAATACGTTTTCGCTTTAGTCCTTTATGCTAAAGCATATAGTATCAAGCCTATGTTAAGTAATATCAAATTTTAGGAAATCGCAGCTACAAAAAAAAAAAAAAAAAAAAAAATCAAATGAATAGAGTATGCTAAGTTATATAAATATATATATATGTATCTATCATGGCAGACCTCCGCACATGCATCATACTACAAGCTCCACATCACTGTGATGAGATCTCAAATCAACGTATTACTGTCATCTACCCTAAGTGCCATAGCCAACCTAGCTAGAACACTGTATATTCCTTGGCACTCAAGGAACTGGGTATATATATATATAAATACGCGAGCTCAACATATTCATTCGATTTGTTGTCAGAAAAGCAAAACAGAGTTGCTTCTTTCATTTTTAAACTTTTTCTATAGTTTTTATTCACGGCTAAAATTTATACATACTACCTGAGTTCGTAAATACTCTACCACCCACTCATCATTCTCGTGCACCTTTCATAGAGAGCTGGAGATATTTATAATGTTGGAAATGATGTAGTATAAAAGGGTTTGTTTGTGAGAAGGTGGCACCATTGAAACCCGGGAGGAGTGAGATGATTGGCAGTCCAGTGAAGTGCGAAGGGGATGATACATGAGATGGAATGTTATACAGTATAGCGTGAAGCTTTATTGTATATGTCGTTTGTTGCTTATGGTGAGGCTGTAGAAGCTTGTTTGAACTGTTGATAGTATGGCTGGGGGTTTACGGTTTTGAACAGAAGAACATTTGTGGTGGAGTTCGTGTTGAACTTGAGCTTTAAACGGGAGGAAGAGTTATGCGCATGTATGATATATGTAAGAGGAAGGGTAGGCCATTGTTCGGTGCGGTTTAAATGGACGTGAAATGGGTGGAGTTGTTGAGTTTTACTGTGGATTCAAAGGGGAAGAAGCTGACAATGTGATGGGTTCTTTGGCGCTAGCAGCTTCGTCCACATGAAGATGGGTGCGGTCAGATATTGAAACGTGGGAGGGGATTAAAGTCTGAATATGGCGTGGGAGGATGTACAGAGGTTTGGCAAGTTTTGATATAAATTGAAGAACAAAGTATTGTTCTAAATTTTGGGTACATGGGCATAATTGGGCTCACGTGAAGGATGAATGGAATCCCAGGGGAAAAATATATAACACAGTTCGCAATACCGCAGTGGCTATTTGTAGAGCATGTGATACCGGACGTTATAAGCACAAGATGGATACTGTTTTAAATGGTCAGGTGGAAAGTAATTTCGAATGAGCTGGCAGATACATGAAATGCTGGAACGATGCAGAAGGGAAAAATGGCGCTGGATCTATGTTTTAACAGACGCTTGTTTCATGCATGGACTGATGGGAATCAACCAACGCAAATCGTTATTTAACGGTTAACGCGCCAAGGTGAGTAAATTCACTAACTCTGTTTTATTTAAAATATTTTAATCATATTTTAAATAATGGTTGAATGCTGTGTGATGTTTGATTAGGTAAATTACAGTTAAATTGGTTGGAATAAACATATATCGTTGCATATGTACACATCATTGGTTGATACTGATTTGACTAATATTGGTGGATGCGGAAATCGGTTGGAGGAACTCGACCGGATTCCTAAATATTTAATTGTATTGTTTGTGCACTGTTTGAACCGTGTTGAATGGACATTCAACGTTATGTTGATTTGGTAAATAAAAGATATCAGCGACAGTCAACCATAAACCCATTTTGTTAAGAAGATGGTTGACCGTCAGACAAATCAACGATGTTAATTTTAAAAAATTATATCTTTATAATTAAAGCAAAGTTTAAGTTATAATAGAAATTCTATTATAAACTGGTATTAAGTTTATATTGAGATGTTTTATTGAATTGGGTATAATAATACGAATGAGAAGGAAATTGCTAAAAAGACAAAGAACGTGATCGATATTTGATAAGAGAAGTTTAAAGAGAAATGTTTAAGAAAGATGGGGTGAAGAGTTAATGGCCAATGTAAATAAATTTAAATAACCGAGTTTTCAAATAAGGATATGGCATCAAAAAAAAAAAAATCATATTTAAAAGATGTCAATATTTTTGTAATGGAAAGTGATGCCAATATTTTTGTAACGGAAATAGATACAAGATTTTTGTAACGAAAAGAGATATCAAGATTTTTGTAATGAAAAGAGATGTCAAGAATTTGTAACGGAAAGAGGTGACGGGATTAGTTATAAAGTGGAATATGGTAGCGTATTGCAAATCTGTAAACTATAGCGATAAAATAGCGCTGTTGACTAGGCTTAAGCGTGACTATTATGTTGAGATTAACTATAAAAAAAGAATATTACAGCGTCTGACAAGTTTTTGAACTATAGCGATAAATTAGCGCTGTTGACCAAGCTTAAGCGTGATTATGAGATATAGCACTATTCCCTAGAGAGGTTTGAAACTCACTTAGCCAAGTGATAAGGAAATAATTATGTTTTCCGAAGAAGTGATACAGTTGGATTTGGCTTTGTCGAATGGTATGTATATAATCGATAGTGATATTTATTGTTAAAACCAAGTTGGTTTGATTTAATGGGATCAGTTTCTATGAGAGATAACATTCGCGGTTTAAAATGAATTATGTTTGAAAAGCAATCATTGTAGAATTAAATGGTTATTGGAAATATTTTCCAATATAAATGATGCATATACAGAAAATTTGAAGTGTGTAAAAGCGAGAAATGTTTTCGAACGTTAATGACATATGGTTTCAAGAATATGAAAAAATAAGGTTTTATAATATTTGGAAACGTTTTTTTTTTTCAGAGCGTGAAGGGCTTAACGAGCTTTGAGAAAATATCTAGGAAGATATAGGAAACGGAAAAATATTAGAAAGGGCCAGCGATGTGTGATAAGTGAATGGATGTTTGTTTTACTTCGATAGTTAAATAACCGACTATCGAAGTGTTTTGACCATCGTTGTCAATACGGAGAGACCGGTTGGATATATTATCGAAAACCACTCCGTATAGGCATAAGCGTTGCGACTTCGATTATGCTGAAGACAATTGAAGACGGAGTGAAATGCAAAGGGTCGTCCTGTTTCAAAATGTTGTTTTCTGTTTGTCCAGTCCCAGGACAACTTGTATGGACAAATGTCTGACAGAGTATTCCTAACGGTCACATAAGACGATCTTTTCAAGGTATTTCGTCTGGTGGCGGAGGAATTCGTTTCTCTTAGCTTTTATACCCATAATATTTTTGGGTAGATCGACTAGTGATTTGAAGGGTTTGATGATGTGGCATTCAAAGTGTATGGTGGCCAGACGTTCTGAAAGGTAGACGTAGCCTCTAGCCTCACAACCGGGAAATGACAAAAATCGGGCAGGCAGCATGGCTATGTGGGTCGCTCCCATTAGGGTGTATAATCACCTATCTAGAGAAATTCCTTTTGTTTCTAAATCTATCGATTCTGCCCATTCGGGAAACGGTGGTTTGAGTCCAACCGTTGGTGATATACATTCGATACACTCAAGCGAAATGAGTGGTCGGTCATGTGTGGGCCGGGTTGCAAGACGTTCTTGTTGAACCCAGGTGTATTCGCCTCTAGAGATACATCATCGGAAGGTGGTCCCATACCTTGTCATAGTTGGAATCCAATCTCCAATAAGCGCCCTGCGGTTTTTGATTTTTATACTATATATGTAGAGCGTGAGATGCAAGCGTTCTACTATTTGGTTATTTATTTGATTAGACATTATTATAATATCACCGGATTTTGATATCAAAAATATTTTGGGTTATAGTAAGGTAAAATCCGTCCATGTTTATGTGTGGGCTGGTCTTACTATTATCCTTTTTGTTTCAAAAAGGATTTTCAAAGTTAAGCCATATGGTTGGAATTTACTCACACCAGTCCCATGACTGACCCAGAGTTTATTTTGTTTGTTTTCCCTAAACTCTTGGGTGCCCAAATTTGTACGGGCAGTCAAGTGTTTCAGGCTTTTACAGATACGCTTGGAGGAGCTGCAAGCAAAAAGGCTTCGTCGATAGTATTTAGAGACTATTTCCGCTGTGATATGATGTATTGTACTCTGATAATGGTATGTATATACAATACAGTTTTGTATTTCAAAGTTATGTTATATAATATATTTTATTCGTTCCGCTGTGAGATTCGTGTTTACTCTGATTATGTTCAGCTGTGTTCTTCTTCTTCTCCTATTCTATTAGTTCTATCTTTTCTATCTCATCCTCTAACTTCTTTCTATAAATGATCCGGTATTTTCGATGTCTGAACAGTCGACGCTGGGTTTTGTGTCGATTTTCAGAGTCGAAAATCCCCGGGTCGTTACAAAAAATGTGATTTTTATACATGTAGTGGCTACGGGCAACGAAAGTGACAAAAGTCGAGAACGACAAGATTTTCTACATAAGAATAGTCGAGATGTTTGGATTAGCTAGTTGGTGAGAACTTCTCACTCAAAATCTCTTTTTCTAGTTATATATATATATATATATATATATATATATACTAGGATGCAGACGGTGTTTAGTAGCACCCGACACAATCGTCCACAGACCATGGACTTGTTTGATTGGTTGTGTAGTTGGTTAGATTATTTGGTTGGAATTGAATTGTTTGGTGAAATGGAATGGATTTGATTGATGTGTGAATGGCGTGGGCCTTCACTAGACCGGGGATAAGGCTAGGCCTCGTCCCGTTTCTAGTATCGTGCCGTTATGCCGCCGAAATTTTCTAAAATAAAAAGTGTTAGTTAAAAATAGTAAAGTGTTGAAATAAATATTTTTGACGTTAAAAATATAATTTTTAACGTGTTAAGAAACGGCATAAAACTCTTCTGAAAAGATATAAATATTTATAAACAAATCGACCGATTTGTTTATATACACTGATTTGACTGATATTGATTGGGTCGATAAATTTTACACATCGCCCAACTGCACAAACAAAAATATGTGTTTGTTGATTTGGAACCCCACACGGGTGTTGGGATGATATTTGGCGTACACTAATCCCAATTATTTAATTATTGTCGATCGATTGGTCGACAGACTGTGTAAGCGTCGATTATTTATATTTGATGCTTATGCAGTTGTGTGGTGCACTTTGGATGATGGTTGATTGTTTATCAATGCTATTATATACATGTGTTGTATGGAATCCATATAATTAACGTTATATGGTAATTGATTGGGCCTCATTCCAATCGGGACAACAAGGAATATTATAAAAGAAAATTCATGTGTTGAATATAAAAATAGTCATGTGTTGACGATGTTCATGTGTTGAGTGAAATATTTTATACAATGAAATTTACATCTTTATCATATTTAAAATTAGAACTACTTTAAGGTTGAAGTCTAATTGAAAATCAAACGATAGATACCATAGTTTTATAAAATATTTTACATAACAAAAATAGTGATGTGCTGACAGTACTCATGTGTTGAGATTAGTCAGGTGTTGGAAGAAATATAGATTCATGTGTTGAATGGAATAAATATTCATTTGTTGAATAGAATAACGGATTTATTGAAATATATAAAGCCGTGTAGATCAGAGTTGCGTTATTTTGACGTGAACGATATTTATATCGATTATATTCGTTTTTATAATGAATATAGAAAAGAAGTGATTTCAAAATATAACATTTTGAAAATATTATCATTTATATAGTAATGATATGAAATATTCAATTTTGATTAGAAATTGAATATAGAGTTGAAATGGTTTTGAAAACGAATTTAAAACGATTTATAAAATACGTTTTAAAAAGGAAATCGACGAAATATATATAATATATATATTATATATATAATGGCCTGTATAGAACGCGCCGCGCCGCGGCAGTTCATGAATTTCGACCATTGACTTCGAATTGACGTTGCGGGAGATTCGACCGTCAGATTCTCCTAAAACCGGAACCGTTGGGTTCGTATCGAAAAGGGCTTTCCAATGAATATTAGAAATTTGAAATCTAACGGTTGGATTTGGAATTATGTCCAAATCAAATTCGAAAAGGGTCGATGTAAGTGCAGTCTGATGGCCGTTGTTGGAAATCGACCGTACGGGCCTTGATAAAATTATTAAAAATATTAATAATTTGTGTAAAATCATAATATGTGAATTGGAAAGAACTAGGGTGAAAAACTCCACATTTGAAAAGATAAAAATAGATTTTTATCGAAATGAACTAGTTTAGAACTAGAATTAAAATCAATTTATTTTTGAAATAAATAAATTGAATTTGAAAGTGATTTTAAAAATAACCAATATTCCCAATATGTGAATTGGCTAGGGTTGAATCGAAATAATCTTCGGAACATTTCGATGTTGGATTTCGTGACTATATAGATATTGTTATGGGAATTTGAAAGATATATTTTATATCGTTATTTCCAATACGATATATGTTGGTTGCAGAAGTTGATATTGAATATAAGCCGATATATTTTCTATTCAGAGCCTTGTATTTAATATCAAATATGATTTGGGTTTATCGTGAATCATGTTTTAGAAGACATTGGTTCTTTAACCCAGTTAAAGGCAAGATATCGATTTTTGAGAAGATTAAAACTAAGTGGAGTTTTAATGAATCTTTAATTAGATTAAAATGTGAATTGATAATTTAAATTACCAAATCTGAAAAGTGATCGAGAGTGGAGTATCACCAGTTTTGCTCCAAAGCGATAGTTAAATCTTTAATTAGATTTGAACGTGAAATGGTAATTAATTTTACCGATAACACCGTGGTGTTAGATATGGAGTATCACCAGTTTTGCTCCATGGGATATATAGGTTGGGATTGGGAAATAAAACAAATAATTACTTCGGTGTGGTTCGCTAATCCCGACTAGTTTGAAATGATATCCAAAGGAAGATCAAAGAATAAATTTAGAAGAATTTATCTTGGATAAAATTAATGTGAACCTTTTCCTAAGAATGTGATTTTGTGAATAAAAGAATATTCTGAATTGGAATGAGGCGTTTGTTGTGTTTGTGTAACATTTGTTTATTATATACGTGGGTTATTCAGAAAGGCCGGGTTATACCCATTCTGAATAACCTATTCGACGAGATGTCGAAGATGAAGACGGTGGTTAAAGACCGGAAGTCTTCACATCGTTTGGGTGATTACTGATGATCTTGATTGGGCTGTACACCCAAGATGAGGGAAACAGTTGGTGATCGTCCAGACGTACTTGGAGATGGATGGATATGCGAGGAAAGTGCCTCCGGTTTCGTTCAGACCCAGAACGAACTTGTAAATGGATTGTGTGTTTGACATTGGATTTTATTCTGTGTTGATTGATCTCTATTAAATATACATCTGTTTGGCGGCGGAGAATTTATTCTCTTGCTTAACGCCCTTCTCTGAGACGTACGAGCTCAGAGGTTGTATATCGATGGACATCAGTCGCACGGAGTGAATTGCCAATGTGGCACGCGTAAGTGGCAATTGATCAGGGCTTCTGTTGAAAAGCAAAGTCTTGTGGTTGATGATCAAAGCACGGCCTGTGTGGCGTAGCTTTGTGTATAACGTGAATTCGCGAGCCTCACACCTCGGTATGAGTCAAAAACGGGATAGTGACTGCAGGGAGAGCACGACGTTTCTTTCTAGCTAGGGTGGTGTCAGTGACCTACCAGCCCTGACATTTATATACTTTTCACCTGTGTGGTTGTTGGATACGAGGCGCCTCGGATATAGGTCTGTAAGGACCGGGAAACGTGTGTTCAGGAATAATTAATCCTCAAAAGTAAGAGAGGACCGGCCCTGAAGATCCAAGGATCATAGTGCGGTCCTGAGACATTTGCTAGAGTGTCTCGAACGCGGAGAGGAGCTTGCCCCTTGCCTCGGCTCATGACGGAATCCAATTTCCAATACGTGTATTGCGGTTTTAATTGTAGAACTAGTATGGCGACATAGTAGATGGTAGCTATGCCGCCTATGATTGATATTTATGATTTGCATTGTTTTGACACTATACACTTATAATAGTATCAAATAATGTGTTTTAAACGTATCAAGCATGCTTTGGCTGTTATAAGGGAAAACCCTATCCTCCGGCTTGCGTTGCATTGTGTGATGGGACCTGGGTCTTATAACAGCTTCATTTTTCTTTATTTAGCATTGCGCTGTTTGTTCTATGCACTGTATTCTTGGGAGGAAACCCGTTCCGTGTTATACGGCGTGGTCCCTTGATTACCTAACTTTAAAACCAATATTAATAATTGTTTTAGTTCTCACACCAGTCACATGACTGACCTGGAGTTTGTTGTTTTAACCTAAACTCTGGGTGCCCCTATTTTCCGCACGGGCAGCTAGTAGTTTTGGTTTTGCAGATTTATATTCACAGGGTCCTGATTAACAGCTGGAACGATGCTCGGAAAGCTCTGTATCCGTGTATCACTTCTAGTTGTGTTTTGTATATTTTTCCGCTGCTATGTAATTTATTGTAATCTCTGATATTTTTTGAATGTAATTTTTTCATTTATACTCTGTATATTCTTGTATCTGATGGAATTGTTGTAATAACAATGAAATGTTCTTCCGTCTGCGTTCCAATTTGTCCTGTTCTCAAAACGATCAGGGGTTTCGAACGGTCTTTATCGGTTTAACGATCGATTCAGATCGAGCGAAATTCCTTGCCGTTACAGTTGGTATCAGAGCTTTGGTTTACAGAGCTCGAGAACAAGACACATTAGAACCATACGAAAGAATTCATCAGATATTGGATTAGTAATATCCAATTAGAATTACTTGTTAGAGATAGGATTAGTATTATCCTATAACGAGTGTGATGAGTCTATTTTTCAAATGAAAACACTTTTGTTTTGAAAATTTAAATCGTTTTATTCGTATTTAAATATTTATTTATTTTGAATATGGACAATCCAGTATATAAAGGTTTTGCGTATACGCGTCATGAACGTATATTCGAAGTTTTAATATACTAGATAGATATAGGATCACACTCTAGTTGCCCGGGGATGGTTCTGATAATGCTGCAGCGTTACCAGTACTTATTTTCGAGTGACGAAGGGGTGATATCTATATATTTCCATTAGACTGGTGTGAGAACCAAAACTAATATAGCTAGAACACATTGTTGTGAATTGGCATCAAAAACATGATTTCTGTATATATATCAAAATTATGAATTTGCAACTCTAATCCACTAATTGATTGATGTTTGTGTTGTTGTTTATTTGGTTGGTAATTTTGAACCATTATGCCTAATTGCAACAAATATTGAATTATATTGAAAATTGGTCACATTTGCTTGCATATACATGTACTTACATTGAACAGGTCATAGCAAGGAGGCTAGAGCAGAGAATAAAATTTGTTTGCCCGACAAATAGGTACATATTTACTATAATTTACTGTTTTGTTTGGGTGATGATGATTTTATGAGCCTATTGGCTAGCCGCTTGGCTTTTTCTTTTTCTTTTTGAGATTAGAAGGCCTATATGGCAATTTCGGGATTTTCCCGTGGCTCCCGGTGCAGGGGAGGTTATGGCGAAATTTTTCGAAAATTTAGGGTGTTAGCCAAATTTTTGAAGAATTTGAAAATTCTCAAAAACTGAAAAGTTGGATAATGGAAGCCAGATCCAACGTAGAGCTGAATAATTAAACCACTTTCGACTTTGTTCCTTTTCGGGGACGAAAAGTTTTAAGTGGGGGAGATTGTAATAAGTGAATATTAGGCACACATCTCTAAAACGAAACTTAATTAGGCTCGCATCCGGTCATAAACTTATTGTAAATTAGGTCCCTATTTTTCAAAAACATATAAAAAAAATATAAAAAAACCATGTAAATTCGTATTTAATTAAAACAATTAATCATGAAAAAAATCAGATCAAAAAAACATTAAAAACAACGTCGAAATCATGAAATACAGAAAATCAACGAAATG
Source organism: Allium sativum (assembly GCA_030737875.1). Taxonomy (NCBI): domain Eukaryota; kingdom Viridiplantae; phylum Streptophyta; class Magnoliopsida; order Asparagales; family Amaryllidaceae; genus Allium; species Allium sativum. The sequence continues at coordinate 11,281,660 of CM060921.1, read as the reverse complement.
CAGTAAATTGCATCAAAACATGCATATAAATCGATTAGTTGCATACATGTATGCATTTATTTCAAATCTACGTCAAAACTGCAGTATAAATGCATACATGTATGCACATATTGTTAAAACATGCATCTGCTGATGCATTTATTTAAAAACTGCATACCTACGTGCAACTTATTCACGTTTGCATGTATTTTGACATATATGCACACATGTATGCAGTTATATAGAAAAACTGCATACATGTATGCAATTTTTCAAACAGACGTGCATAAATATATGCATGTGTATTCGAATAGTTGCATAAATGTATGCAACAATTCGTAAAAGTTGCATACATTTATGCAACTTTTTTTTTTTAATTTCTGTGGACTTTCGGGAATATTTATAGATTTTAGATTTTTTTTTTTTTTTTAAGTGATAGCGCCTGAAAATTTGGACAGAAAACGAAAGAGGCGGAGGTATGGAAAGTGGCAGGCGGAAGATTCCAAGCGGCAGCTAAAATAGGGGGCGGGTTTACAGAGAAAACATTACAGGGATGTATTGTGAATTTAAAACTTGCAAATAGTTGCATACATGTATGCAACTTTTGCCAATAGTTGCATACATGTATGCAAGTATTTCTGAAGCTGTTTTAGTTGAAAATGTATGCAGAAACTTGCATACATGTGTGCAACTATTTGAAATACTTGCACACATGTATGCAAGTATTTACATGTGAAAATAAAATGTGTGCAGAAACTTGCATACATGTATGCAACTATTTTAAATACTTGCACACATGTATGCAAGTATTGCATGTAAAAATATAACAGAGAAATACTTGCACAAATGAATGCAAGTATTCCAAATATGTGCATGATTTAATGCAAATTACTGCATTTTTCGTTGTTTTCTGTATTTCTTTGATTTTGATGCATGTTTTGATTTTATTATGATCTGAATTTTTGGGCGAGTACATGTTTAATTTAAATACGAATTATCGTGATTTTTTTATATTTTTTTCCATATTTTTTTGATGACTTTTCAGAAAATAGGGACCTAATTTACAATAAGTTTATGATCGGGTTTTTTTTATATTTTGAAACTTAATAAGGACCTCTAAAAAACGCACCTTTGTAATAACCCGGAAAATCTGGGCCAGTTTAAAATTTTTATTTTTGCAATTTTAGCGAATTTTGAACATTTAAAACAAATTATTTTAAATAATATCGACGAGAAATTTATTTTGAATATGATTAGAACGTATATTTATATACGTCGTCGTTAGAATATAAATAATTATATATAATTATAAAAGGAATTGAAAATGGCACGGTAGTTCGATAATTCGATTTCGAACTTCAATTGAATGTACCGGGTGCAAAACAATCCAGATTTTAGCGAAACCAAAAATATTATAATCTAGTTGAGAATATCTTTCCAACGAATCCGAAAAATTGAATTTTCATAGCGGGAATCAAAAGTTATGCCCAGTTGAAAATTCAGAATAGTCGTTATGTAAATTATACATGGCCCAAAAAGTCACATTTTGCATACGGATGAATTTGGACTCGAAACCACTTCCATTGAGTTCAAAATGCCGTTTAGAACTCCGAAAAGTATAAGCTTCGATATATTCCGATATCCGGAATAGTGGCAATGGGCTAGAGTTGTTCGGTTAACAAAACATAGCCCTTAAAAAGTGAAATTTTGCATACGAGCTCAGAATTCGACGAGATAAATTTTTATGGATTCATAATGACAAATTATTGTTATGTTTCAAAGGGCGCGCCGAAAGGAGTTAGTATGTGGTCGTGCGAACTAAAACAGTTCAGGGTAAAGCGGGTAGTCATTTTACAAAGGAACATTATTGATACGACCTCGAAATTCAATTCTACTTTTTTTTCTAGATTCGTATCATCTAATAATGGTTAAATCCAAGAGGGCTTGATTTTTTGAGTTAGCATGTGAGCGTGCGAGAAGAAAAGGTGCGCCAAAATCGCATTTTTAGAGCTTATCTGAGCATTTTTGTGATTTTTAACGGACGGTCAAACGAACTCGGAATTCGACGAAACTTGTTTCGTTGGACTCGTCTTCACGTCTACTGTCTCATGTCCGAAATCCGCGGCCATCGGAGATCGCTAGCGTTCAGGCGATACGCGAGAAACTAGCATATAATCACTTTTCCTCCTTTTCTATTTCATAAATTCACTTTCCTCCTTCCTCCACAAAAACTTAAAAATGGCCTCCTCCTCCACCATGCCGCTGCCCCCTCCTCCACCGCCCACCACCAGCCTCCGGCGAGCCGCCGCACCCCCTCCTCCTCCTCCCCTCCTCCTCCTCTTCCTCCTCTCTCTCTCCTCCTCTTTCTCTCTTCAAATGCAAAGCCCTAAGCCACCACCACCACCGTGGGCCCCTCCACCATCGCCACCACCCACCAGCACCCTCCCCCACGTCCATCAGGCCCGCCACCGCCCGCTGGCCACCCAACTCCGGCCGTGGGCCCCGCTACACCCAAAAATCCATTTTCACCGAAATTCCCGTTTTGCATAAAACATCCTGTCACCATTTCGTGAATAACTCCCAAACCGTGCGTTTCTAGCCAAAGTCCCTCAAGATCAAAGTCGAAGAGAACGATTTTCTCTTCGATTTGGTATATGATAAGTCTTATTTTGCATTGCGGAGTTGTCGGGAAAACACGTCCGAAGTCTGCTGTTCAAACACTGTCAAAATGCTGTCTTTTCGTGATTTCCGGCGAAATGGCACATTTTCGGCAAGAAGACCACTAGGCAAAAGTTGTTCAGAATGGCGTGCTTGAGCTAGAAAAAAAGATGGTGTGAAGATTGAAGCTCGTTTGCAAATTCTGGAGCCAGAACAACAAATCCGGGCGATAGAAAAAGTGAGTTTTCTCCATTTTAAAACTTCTACAGTTTTAGACATATGAAATAAATAAAAATATGATTTTTATATTATAGAGAGAATAAAAATCAGATTTTTAACCTATAGAAGGTATAAAGATAAGATTTTTATATAATGTAGATAATAAAAATGTGATTTTTATACATGTACTGGCTACGGGCAACGAAAGTGACAAAAGGCGAGAACGACAAGATTTTCTACATAAGAAGAGTCGAGATGTTTGGATTAGCTAGTTGGTGAGAACTTCTCACTCAAAATCTCTTTTTCTAGTTATATATATATATATATATATATATATATATATATGCAGACGGTGTTTAGTAGCACCCGACACAATCGTCCACAGACCATGGACTTGTTTGATTGGTTGTGTAGTTGGTTAGATTATTTGGTTGGAATTGAATTGTTTGGTGAAATGGAATGGATTTGAATGATGTGTGAATGGCGTGGGCCTTCACTAGACCGGAGATAAGGCTAGGCCTCGTCCCGTTTCTAGTATCGTGCCGTTATGCCGCCGAAATTTTCTAAAATAAAAAGTGTTAGTTAAAAATAGTAAAGTGTTGAAATAAATATTTTTGACGTTAAAAATATAATTTTTAACGTGTTAAGAAACGGCATAAAACTCTTCTGAAAAGAAATAAATATTTATAAACAAATCGACCGATTTGTTTATATACACTGATTTGACTGATATTGATTGGGTCGATAAATTTTACACATCGCCCAACTGCACAAACAAAAATATGTGTTTGTTGATTTGAAACCCCACACGGATGTTGGGATGATATTTGGCGTACACTAATCCCAATTATTTAATTATTATCGATCGATTGGTCGACAGACTGTGTAAGCGTCGATTATTTATATTTGATGCTTATGCAGTTGTGTGGTGCACTTTGGATGATGGTTGATTGTTTATCAATGCTATTATATACATGTGTTGTATGGAATCCATATAATTAACGTTATATGGTAATTGATTGGGCCTCATTCCAATCGGGACAACAAGGAATATTATAAAAGAAAATTCATGTGTTGAATATAAAAATAGTCATGTGTTGACGATGTTCATGTGTTGAGTGAAATATTTTATACAATGAAATTTACATCTTTATCATATTTAAAATTAGAACTACTTTAAGGTTGAAGTCTAATTGAAAATCAAACGATAGATACCATAGTTTTATAAAATATTTTACAAAACAAAAATAGTGATGTGTTGACAGTACTCATGTGTTGAGATTAGTCAGGTGTTGGAAGAAATATAGATTCATGTGTTGAATGGAATAAATATTCATTTATTGAATAGAATAACGGATTTATTGAAATATATAAAGCCGTGTTGATTAGAGTTGCGCTATTTTGACGTGAACGATATTTATTTCGATTATATTCGTTTTTATAATGAATATAGAAAAGAAGTGATTTCAAAATATAACATTTTGAAAATATTATCATTTATATAGTAATGATATGAAATATTCAATTTTAATTAGAAATTGAATATAGAGTTGAAATGGTTTTGAAAACGAATTTAAAACGATTTATAAAATACGTTTTAAAAAGGAAATCGACGAAATATATATAATATATATATATATATTATATATATATATATATAATGGCCTGAATAGAACGCGCCGCGCCGCGGCAGTTCATGAATTTCGACCATTGACTTCGAATTGACGTTGCGGGAGATCCGACCGTCGGATTCTCCTAAAACCAGAACCGTTGGGTTCTTATCGAAAAGAGCTTTCCAATGAATATTAGAAATTTGAAATCTAACGGTTGGATTTGGAATTATGTCCAAATCAAATTCGAAAAGGGTCGATGTAAGTGCAGTCCGATGGCCGTTGTTGGAAATCGACCGTACGGGCCTTGATAAAATTATTAAAAATATTAATAATTTGTGTAAAATCATAATATGTGAATTGGAAAGAACTGGGGTGAAAAACTCCACATTTGAAAAGATAAAAATAGATTTTTATCGAAATGAACTAGTTTAGAACTAGAATCAAAATCAATTTATTTTTGAAATAAATAAGTTGAATTTGAAAGTGATTTTAAAAATAACCAATATTCCCAATATGTGAATTGGACTAGGGTTGAATCGAAATAATCTTCGTAACATTTCGATGTTGGATTTTGTGACTATATAGATATTGTTATCGGAATTTGAAAGATATATTTTATATCGTTATTTCCAATACGATATATGTTGGTTGCAGAATTTGATATTGAATATAAGCCGATATATTTTCTATTCAGAGCCTTGTATTTAATATCAAATATGATTTGGGTTTATCGTGAATCGTGTTTTAGAAGACATTGGTTCTTTAACCCAGTTAAAGGCAAGATATCGATTTTTGAGAAGATTAAAACTAAGTGGAGTTTTAATGAATCTTTAATTAGATTAAAATGTGAATTGATAATTTAAATTATCAAATCTGAAAAGTGATCGAGAGTGGAGTATCATCAGTTTTGCTCCAAAGCAATAGTTAAATCTTTAATTAGATTTGAACGTGAAATGGTAATTAATTTTACCGATAACACCGTGGTGTTAGATATGGAGTATCACCAGTTTTGCGCCATGGGATATATAGGTTGGGATTGGGAAATAAAACAAATAATTACTTCGGTGTGGTTCGCTAATCCCGACTAGTTTGAAATGATATCCAAAGGAAGATCAAAGAATAAATTTAGAAGAATTTACCTTGGATAAAATTAATGGGAACCTTTCCCTAAGAATGTGATTTTGTGAATAAAAGAATATTCTGAATTGGAATGAGGCGTTTGTTGTGTTTGTGTAACATTTGTTTATTATATACGTGGGTTATTCAGAAAGGCCGGGTTATACCCATTCTGAATAACTGATTCGACGAGATGTCGAAGATGAAGACGGTGGTTAAAGACCGGAAGTCTTCACATCGTTTGGGTGATTACTGATGATCTTGATTGGGCTGTACACCCAAGATGAGGGAAACAGTTGGTGATCGTCCAGACGTACTTGGAGATGGATGGATATGCGAGGAAAGTGCCTCCGGTTTCGTTCAGACCCAGAACGAACTTGTAAATGGATTGTGTGTCTGACATTGAATTTTATTCTGTGTTGATTGATCTCTATTAAATATACATCTGTTTGGCGGCGGAGAATTTATTCTCTTGCTTAACGCCCTTCTCTGAGACGTACGAGCTCAGAGGTTGTATATCGATGGACATCAGTCGCACGGAGTGAATTGCCGATGTGGCACGCGTAAGTGGCAATTGATCAGGGCTTCTGTTGAAAAGCAAAGTCTTGTGGTTGATGATCAAAGCACGGCCTGTGTGGCGTAGCTTTGTGTATAACGTGAATTCGCGAGCCTCACACCTCGGTATGAGTCAAAAACGGGATAGTGACTGCAGGGAGAGCACGACGTTTCTTTCTAGCTAGGGTGGTGTCAGTGACCTACCAGCCCTGACATTTATATACTTTTCACCTGTGTGGTTGTTGGATACGAGGCGCCTCGGATATAGGTCTGTAAGGACCGGGAAACGTGTGTTCAGGAATAATTAATCCTCAAAAGTAAGAGAGGACCGGCCCTAAAGATCCAAGGATCATAGTGGGGTCCTGAGACATTTGCTAGAGTGTCTCGAACGCGGAGAGGAGCTTGCCCCTTGCCTCGGCTCATGACGGAATCCAATTTCTAATACGTGTATTGCGGTTTTAATTATAGAACTAGTATGGCGACATAGTAGATGGTAGCTATGCCGCCTATGATTGATATTTATGATTTGCATTGTTTTAACACTATACACTTATAATAGTATCAAATAATGTGTTTTAAACGTATCAAGCATGCTTTGGCTGTTATAAGGGAAAACCCTATCCTCCGGCTTGCGTTGCATTGTGTGATGGGACCTAGGTCTTATAACAGCTTCATTTTTCTTTATTTAGCATTGCGCTGTTTGTTCTATGCACTGTATTCTTGGGAGGAAACCCATTCCGTGTTATACGGCGTGGTCCCTTGATTACCTAACTTTAAAACCAATATTAATAACTGTTTTAGTTCTCACACCAGTCACATGACTGACCTGGAGTTTATTGTTTTAACCTAAACTCTGGGTGCCCCTATTTTCCGCACGGGCAGCTAGTAGTTTTGGTTTTGCAGATTTATATTCACAGGGTCCTGATTAACAGCTGGAACGATGCTCGGAAAGCTCTGTATCCGTGTATCACTTCTAGTTGTGTTTTGTATATTTTTCCGCTGCTATGTAATTTATTGTAATCTCTGATATTTTTTGAATGTAATTTATTCATTTATACTCTGTATATTCTTGTATCTGATGGAATTGTTGTAATAACAATGAAATGTTCTTCCGTCTGCGTTCCAATTTGTCCTGTTCTCAAAACGATCAGGGGTTTCGAACGGTCTTTATCGGTTTAACGATCGATTCAGATCGAGCGAAATTCCTTGCTGTTACACTCTGTATCCGTGTATTTCTTTCAGCTGTGTGTTGTATTATTTTTTCGCTGCTATGTATTTAAATGTAATTTAAATCTATGATATTTGTCAAATGTGTAATATTTATTCATACTCTGTATATTCTTGTATTCTGATGGAATTGTTGTCATAAATAATGAAATGTTCTTCTGTTTGTGTTCTGATTCGTCTTGTCCTCAAAGCAATCCGTGCTTTCCTTCACGGGGAAGTTCGGGTCGTTATACTAGTGCTAGCTTTCTGTTTTTTTCTTATTACTGTAAAATTTATTTTATTGAATTAAGTAACATTTCCTAGATGCTAAAGCTACGTCGCTAAGCTAGATTTTCCCCTCGCTGGCTTCCCCTTAGTTAAATCATTCAATGGCGCACCCTATGCATCACATTAGTTTCCACATTATACTCCTCTACCTATAATCTAAACTAACTCTTTACATTGAACATGCATATATATATATATATACATACAATATATATATATTATGTATATATATATTGTATGTATGTACATAAACAAATATAAAATCAACTTCATTGAAACTATGATTTTTTGTAAAGAAACATAAGCATGTGTTTTGTTATTACTTTGTAAACATGACTAAATTGGATATGCTTGCTTCTTTTCTTAGGATGTGCCTTAGCAAACATATCCACATTTCCCGTGAAATAATACAATCTCTTCATCATCACTTTTGTTGGTTGTGCACGTGTCAAAACTATGTAGCTGTTTTTGGCAACTTAACTATCCTGCTGGTAGACTTAAATTCTTTGGTAAAATAGCGTCAGTGATTTGGTTTAGTAAAAATTACATGGACAAAGCTGGCAGCTTTAAATTTGATATGTTTATTTTCATTTTAAAGATGAGATTTGTATGCACAAAACTGTTGTATGCTTAAAACATTTCTAAACTTACACAAGCTCAAAACCACATATTAGTGAAATTATACTTTCCAAATCATATCCAAAGTGTATCATGTTCAAAACTCATATATAGGCATAAACTTCACATCTTAAAAACAACGAAGTGTCAATTAACCAGTTAACATTTGAAATATCTGCTCATAGTGGTACCCCAAAACTACTGCATATAATCATCGCCTCGGGTATAGAAGACTTCAAATCAAAAGACAACAAATTTATGCCAAAATCCCCAAATTAAAAATATAAAACTGAAAGCAAAAACCTAACTAAAATTGAATATGATGAAAATATATATTACTTCTTATACCTATGAATACGAGATTCGAGACAAAAGCAAAGACCTAACAAATTGATGACTATGAATCTGTATAAAATTGATAGCAAAGACCGAACTAAAATTGAATATGATGAAAAATATATATAACTTATAATACCTGTGACTACGAGATTCGAAACAAAAGCGGACCAACATTGACGAAGAGCAACGATAGATTTAAAACTGTGCAACCATTGTTTAGAGAGACGACTGGGGTTAGATTTTGAGAATTAAAATTGTACAAAATCAGAGAAATGGCGATTAAAGAGAAAATGAAAAGGAAACGCAGAATTTAGATTTGAGGAAGAAAGAAGTCATAGGAAATAAAATGAAAAGAAGGAAAACTTGGAAAGGAAAGTCGGAGTTGTGAGCGAAAATTATGCCGAAATTCATTGGCTCAGACTGTGATAGCCCGTAACTTCCCCATGAAGGAAAGCCCGGATTACCTTGAGAACACGACAAATCAGAACGCAAACAGAAGAACATTTCATTGTATATTACAACAATTCCATCAAAATACAAGAATATACAGAGTATGAATTAATATTACACAGAAAATATCATAGATTTAAATTACATTTAAATACATCGCAGCGGAAATAATACAAAACACAACTAGAAGAAATATACGGATACAGAGCTTTCCGGATATCGTTCCAGCTGTAAATCAAGATCCTGTGAATATAAATCTGCAAAACTAAAACTACTAGCTGCCCGTGTGGAAATAGGGGCACCCAGAGTTTAGGTTAAAACAATAAACTCCAGGTCAGTCATGTGACTGGTGTGAGAACTAAAACAGTTATTAATCTTTGTTTTTAAAGTTAGGTAAATCAAGGGACCACGCCGTATAACACGGAACGGGTTTCCTCCCAAGAATACCGGTGCATAAAACAAACAACGCAATGCTAAATAAAGAACAATGAAGCTATTATAAGACCCAGGTCCTATCACACAATGCAACGCAAGCCAGAGGATAGGGTTTTCCCTTATAATAGCCAAATATGCTTGATACGTGAAATTTCATCCTATATTATTACTATAAGTGAAGAAAACAACTTCAAATATAAATATATCAATCATAGACGGCATGGGTACCATATATCATGTCGCCAATACTAGGCTCTACAATCAAAACCGCAAAATGTCATATTTGGAAATTGGATTTCCATCATGGTGGCTCCTGATTCGAAAGATCGATCACGTAGTGCCATCTACAATGGCTTACGTCTCAGCTAGAGAAAACACCGTAATGCACATCCGCACTTTTGGGAAATCGAGTATCACTGCGGCTTATGTCTCGGCGAGAGAAAACACCTCTTACCCTATCCCTTTGAGCTCTAAGCTAAATCTCGGTCGACCGAATTCACGACACCACTAAGGTTCCCATCCTCTAAAAAGCATACTGATCAAACCATCAGTTTACCACCATACCGGGGTGTGAGGCTCGCGAATCAACGCTATACACAAAGCCGTGTTATATTAAAGTTGCGCTTTGATCATCATCCACCAAACTTTGCTTTTCAACAAAAATCTGGATCACTGTATCTCAGCATGCCACACTATCAATCCATATCATACCACTGATCTCTGCCAATATATAACCTCTGAGCTCGTATGTCTCAGAGAAGGGCGTTAAGCAAGAGAATAAATTCTCCGCCGCCAAACAGATATATATTTAGCAGAGATCAACGAATACAATATAAAGGAATACAATGTCAGACACACCATCCATTTACAAGTCTGTTCTAGGTCTGAACGAAACCGAAGGCACTTTCCTCGCATATCCGTCGATCTCCAAGTACGTCCGGACGGCTACCACTTTAGCCCCTTCGAGGTAGCTACTCCCATCGTGAGCATCAGTAGCACCCATCCATTCGATGTGAAGATCGTCGGTCTTGCACCATCTTCAATCTCTTCGACCCATCGTCGAATCAGTTATTCAGAATGGGTTATACTCGGCCTTTCTGAATAACTCGCGTATCTTAATCAACAAGTGCTATAAAACATAATATACGCCTCATTCCAATTCAGAATATTCTTTTATTCAGATATTCACACTCCTAGGGAAAAGTTCTCATTAATTTTATCAAAGATAAATTCTTTTAAATTTATTCTTTAATCTTCCTTTGGATATCATTTCAAACCATATTATGGTTTTCCAAACTAGTCGGGATTAGCGAACCACACCGAAGTAATTATTTATTTTATTTCCCAATCCCAACCTATTTATCCCATGGAGAAAAACTGGTGATACTCCATAACTAACACCGCGAGGTTATCGGTAAAGTTAATTACCATTTCACGTTCAAATCTAATTAAAGATTTTAACTATTGCTTTGGAGCAAAATTGGTAATACTCCATTCTCGCTCACTTTCCAAATTTGGTAATTTAAATTATCAATTCACATTTCAATCTAATTACCAATTCATTAAAACTCCTTTCACTGGGTTAAAGAACTAATGTCATTTAAAACACAATTCACGATAAACCCAAATCACATTCTATTTATTATCGAGTTAAATTACAAGTGTTATTTAAAACACCGTTCACGGTAAACCCACAAATCAATTCCAATTAAATATATTAGAAATTCTGATTATTTAAAACCCATTTCAAATTCAATTTCTTTATTTCAAAAATAAATTGATTTTGGTTCTAGTTTTAAAACTAGTTCATTTCGACAAAAATCTATTTTTATCTTTTCAAATATGGAGTTTTTCATCCTAGTTTTTCATATCATTTCTTATGATTTTACACAAATTATAGATATTTTTATTTATTTTATCAAGGCCCGTACAGTCGATTTCCACCTACGGCCATCGAACTGCACTTACATCGACCTTTTCCAAATTTGATTTGAACATAATTCCAAATCCAACTGTTAGATTTCAAATTTCTAATATTAATTGGAAAGCTCTTTTCGATACGAACCCAACGGTTCCGGTTTCGGGAGAATCCGATGGTCGGATCTCCCGTAATGTCCGTTCGAAGTCAATGGTCAAAATTCAGGAACTACCGCGGCGCGGCGCGTTATATTCAGGCCATTATATTATATATATAATATATATTTCTTCGATTTCTATTTAAAACGAATTTTATAAATCGTTTTAAATTCGTTTCAAAAAACAATTTCAACTTCCTTTTCAATTTCAAATCAAAGTTAATTTTTTCCTTATAAATTCGTTTTAAATTCATTTCAATTCAAATTCGATTTCAATTTCAATTCCTTTCGATTCAATTTCAATTCAATTCGATTCAATTTCTATTCTATTTAATTCGAATTCATTTCAATTCAATTTCTCTTCCATTTAATTCGAATTCGTTTCAATTCAATTTCAATTCAATTTGACTCGAATTCATTTTCATTATATTCAATTTTTAAATCTCTTTTCAATATTCATTACAAAACAAATATAATCGATATAAATATCGTTCGCGTCAAAATAGCGCATCTCTAGTCAACACGGCTTTATATTTTTCAATAACTTCGTTATTCTATTCAACAAATGAATATTTATTCTATTCAACACATGAATCTATATTTCTTTCACCACATGACTAATCTCAACAAATGAGTACCATCAACACGTGAATCTTTATCTCATAATATTCTTTATTTTCCCAATTGGAATGAGGCCCAATCAATTACCATATAATGTTAATTATATGGATTCCATATAACACATGTATATAATAACAACGATAAATAATCAACCATCATCCAAAGTGCACCACACAACTGCATAAGCATTAAATATATATAATTAACGCTTACACAGTCTGTCGACCAATCGATCGACATACAATTTAACAATTGGGATTAGTGTACGCCAAATATCATCCCAATACCCGTTTGGGGTTTCAAACAATCAAATACAGATTTTATTTATGCGGTTGGGCGATGTGTAAAATTTATCGTCCCAATCAATATCAGTCAAATGTGTATATATAAACAAATCGTTCGATTTGTTTATAAATATATATTTCATTTTATATACACGTTAAAAATTATATTTTTAACTATATAAATATTTTATTTCATTCCACAACACACATTCAATTTTCACAACAACATCAATCTAACAAACAAGCCGTCCATCGTCTGTGGACGACGGGTGTCAGGTGCTGCTAAACATCGTCTGCATCCTAGTATATATATATTAACTAGAAATTTAAAATAAAAGTGAGGAGTTCTCACCTTGGAGATCCACTCCTCCATTATCTATTTCTGAATGGTTCGAATAATGCCAAAAATTCCAATGCGACCCCTTTCAGCTGTTCATAGTAAAAATCATATTTTTATTGCTTCATTTCAATAAATAAAAACCATATTTTTATTTCTAGTTCATATATATTTTTACAACGCTTTCATTCTAAATGAAAATTATATTTTTATATTTCAGCTTCATATATAAAGATCGAATTTTTATTATCTACATAATATAAAAATCGTATTTTTATTCTTCTACAAATTAAAAATCGAATTTTCATTCTTTCTAAAATATAAAAATCATATTTTTATAAATAAAAATATAATCTTTTCACTTTTAAAAATCTAAACTTTTCACTTTAAAAAAAATCCGAACTTGCTTTGATTAAAAATCTTATCTTTTTGTTTTGAAAAATCTTATTTTTTTTCGAAAATCTTATTTTTTCATATTATAAAAACATGACCTTTTCACTTCTAAAAATACCATCTTTTCTTCTCTAAAGATCTAATCTTCATACAATGTAAGATCTAATTTTTTTAACAATGAAAAATCTAATTTTTTTCACAACGAAAAATCTAATTTTGTTAACAGTGAAAAATATAATTACTTTAAGTAATTAAATAAAAACTCACATCGATCGGCGGGAGAAGGGGGTTCACGTCACTGAGGAGGGGAGGAGAAGCTCCGGCGCGGCCAATTCGTGGTCAGGGCGGAGGGGTGCTGGGTCTCGCATCGGCCGATTTGGTGGAAGGGGGAGCGGCTAGCGGCGGATCTGGGTAGGGTTTGAGGTGGTGCGGTTTAATGGAGAGAGGGCGAGAGGGGATCGATGGAGAGAGGAGGGGAGTGCAGCCGGACTAGGCGCGACGGACGTGGGTGGAGCTCCGGTGGCGTCGGCGTCTCACGATGGTGGAGGGGGTGGCTTCGAACCTCGTCGGTCCTCCTTTTTCTTTTTCTTTTTATTTCTATTCGATTTTGATCAGAAGAAAGAACGGGGGGGGGGGGTAGGCGTTGACTAAGAGAGGATAGGGGGTGTTATAAATTTTAATTATTTTATTTAATTATTTTCCAAAAAAAACAACTTTTATTTTGGACCTCTAAATCGAACCCACCGCCTGTCGTCCATAGCTAATTACCCCAATTCCGAACACAATGGGATATGTATCGTAAGCTAATTCGATCATTTCGACCAGTTTTCGTCAAAATTAACATATAACTCTATATATTAAATTTGAACGTGCATTTCAATTTATCGGGGCCACAAACTAACTCGAAAAATTCCAGAAAAATATTTTCTAGCTTCGTATTGACGATACGGTCCTAACAAAAAAAATTTCGTCAAATTCTGAGATTGTTTGAAAAATGACCATTTTCCAGTCGATTAAAATCAACTGAAATTGGTCAAAAGCTTTTTACTTTGCCACGCTCACATATTAACTTCAAAAATTATGAAATTTGAAATCTAGCAATAATTTGACATCGCAGATCCAACAAAAGTGGTTTCGTCGAAAACCGAGGTCGTTTACAAAATGGCCATTTTTAAACGCCAGAATTCCATAGCGACTATTCTGAATTTTCAACTGGGCATATCTTTTGATTCCCGCTATGAAATTTCGATTTTTCGGATTCGTTGGAAAGATATTCTCAATTAGATTCAAATATTTATGGTTTCGCTAAAATCCGGTTTATTTGAATCCTGTACATTCATTTGAAATTTGAAATCGAATTATCGAACTACCGCGCCATTTTCAATTCCTTTTATAGTTTAAAATAAATATTTATATTCTAACGACGATCTATATAATATATACATTCGAATTCTATTCAAAATAATTTTTTTCATCGTTATTATTTAAAATAATTCATTTTAAATATTCAAAATTCATTAAATTCGCCAAAATAAAAATTTTAAATTGGCTCAGAATTTCCGGGTTGTTACACAGACAATTTGTTTTTGGCTCTTACTGTACAGAAACCTCCCTAACGGTAGGTTTGATTATTTAGAAAGATATAATAATAATTAAACTTTATTTAAATGAAGATCATGTGCTAGAAGAATAACATTTAGCAATAAGAATTAACATGTTCAGATTATGGTAAATGGAAAAAGCAAACAAATATTTAGAAAAACATAAATAATAAGTTACCTACTGATTGTAGTCCATTCATGTGTCTGCCTACTTGCAATGACTTTCAGTCTTGCCTGCAATCTAGAAAGAATTTTAGTACCCAACTGAATAGGAGCAAAATGAAAGACAAATATAGAATAAAATCATTGTAGTATTAGTAAAATGAATAGAAATGACCTTGGACTAAGTATATACCAATATTTTTACTGAGAAGAAATAAGATTTAACAGTGTAGTCTCCTTTATTGAACAAAATTAATTCATGTGTCTGATAATAAAAAAAACGTAAACTTTCTCTACACTTTTATACCAACAAATTCATTTATTTTCTTACCAACAAATGGTTTGCTTTGATTTGTGTAGTAAAAAAAATGAGTACACTTTCAGTTAGAGTTAGAAAATTTGTCTTATGAGAACTGTCAAAAAAATAAATTGTATTTTAATATAAAAATTATCCAAAATGGTTTGGTTATTATGACAGCTGATGAAGGTGCAGGTGATTTAAGCAAAGATTTAACACAATGATGTAAATTCAGCATTTCATTGTTTATTTCACTTCAATGCTCAATTACCAAAATCTTTAACATAACCTTTAATGAAATGATAGATAAATTGAAAATTTTAAGATAGATAAATCAGTTCTTTTAAATTCATAAAAAGTAACACTATATAAATGTAGAATTGAAATCATATTTGCATTTGGAAGCAAATGAGGAATGTATTTTATCGTCCTTATTACATAAATGGATATTATATAGAAAGATATAATAATAATAATAATAATAGTGATGATAATAAAACTTCACTTAAATGAAGATTATGTGCTAGAAGAATAACCTTTAGCAATAAGCATTAACATGTTTAGGTTATGGTAATTGGAAAAAGCAAACAAATATTATAAAAAAACATAAATAATAAGTTACCTAGTGATTGTAGTCCATTCATATGTCTGCCTACTTGAAATGACTACCAGTCTGGCCTGCTATCTAAGAAGAATTTTAGTATCCAAATGAGTAGGAGCAAAATGAATTATAAATATAGAATAAAATCAATGTAGTATTAGTAAAATGAATATAAATGACCTTGAACTAAGTATATACCAATATTGTTACTGAGAAAAAAATAAGATTTAACAGTGTAGTCTCCTTTACTGAACGAAATTAATTCATGTGTATGATAATCAAAAGAAAGGTAAACTTTCTCTATACTTTTATACCAACAAATTCATCCATTTTCTTACTAATGAATGCATCTGTTTGCTTTGATTTGTGCAGTAAAAAGAATGAGTAGACTTTCAGCTGAAGTCAGAAATTTTTTCTTATGAGACTTGTCAAAAAAATAACTTGTATTTTAATATAAAAATTATCCGAAATGGTTAAGTTATTATGACAGTTGATGAAGGTGCAGGTGATTTAAGTAAATATTTAACACTATAATGTAAATTCAGCATTTCATTGTTTATTTCACTTCAATGCTCAATTACCAAAATCTTTAATCTAATCTTTAATGAAACGATAGGTGAATTGAGAATTTTATGGTAGATAAATCAGACCTTTTTAATTCAGAAAAAGGTAATGCTATATAAATGTAGAATTGAAAGCATGTTTGCATTTGGAAGCAAAGGAGGAATGTATTTTATCATACTTATTACATAAATGGATATTATTTAGAAAGATATAATACTAATAATAAATAAACTTTACTTAAATGAAGATTATGTGCTAAAAGAATAACCTTTAGCAATAAGAATTAACATGTTCAGATTATGTGTGTTTTACTCACCTACTGAAAATAAAAACAAACATAGGTAACATCAATCAAACACAAACTCACCAAAGCTTCATCCCATCTAGTAATGAAAACAAAATATCTCGAAAGATAGGAAAAGTTGGCAAAAGACAAAACCAAGGGAAAAACACAATTGGAGAAGCTATGGATATGGTAGCAAGATTTTGCTTTTAAATTTTAAAGATATGCGAGTTGGACAGAATTGTGTCATGTAGTGCGTAAGGGTACAACAACAAATAAATCAGTAATGGTTGATTCAAGAACAAAACACACATTTACCCTTTGTTTCATCTTTAGGCAAAATACGCTTGTAGGTAAATTCAAAAGCTTCATTTGGATGTTTTCTTGTTAAAGTAGATAAAGTGTTTATATATTCCTTAGATGGCATATTAAACGAAATAAAATAAAGTGTTCTTCACCCTGAAGCATGGTTTGTATCTTAAATATAACCAACTATATCATCAGAAGCTTTACAAAAAGGTATCAACAAATGTGCCAACAGTAGTAAATATTACATATAAAAAACAAACCAGATAGGCATCTAGGTGGTGCCAAAAACTTCATCTATGATAGAAGTGTTAAATTTGGTGATACAAAATCACAAATTGATTGGAACAAATTTGCAAAGAATGGAAAGTAAATATTTTTATAATGGGAGTGCATTGATTGCATTTGATGAGATGGTAGAGAAATAAATGAAGGAATTAATTTCTTTCATCTATGCAAAAGAAAGGGATTGATTTACTTTCTATCTTTGCACATTTGTTGCTATGGTAGATTTTCCTCTATTATATTATTACCATATGTTGGTTGGTAATGTAATTGATGATTCACATGGATTTGCAATGGCTATATATTGAGGTGCAGACTTTAGTGTAAACCCACCCTACCATGGAGCCAACGATCCCCAAATGGAGTGTCTCTTCTTGTTAATCCTATTTGCGGTTTAAATATGTAAACTCTTATTTTGTAACCTCTTATAATTCTCTCATGTAGAATAAAACCTCTCTCTTTTGGACTGGACGTACACTATCTTATGGAGGAAAGTGGAACCAGTATATATATTGTGTCTCTTTGTTTCTCTTTTACAATTACTTACTATTTGCTTGATGTAACGGAATAATTGCTATCAGATTAGATTGATGTTCAATTGGCAAATCTAGATCCTACTTATTTGCTTCCACATTTGCGCAATTTTTGCACAACAGATTGGTATCAGAGCAAGACGATTTGTTTTAAATTGTGCATCAATTATTTCTACAAAGGTTGGTAGATTCAGTGGTGATTATGCTATTACTATTTTGGGAGAAAAGGAAGATTTTGGTGGAGGAGATTATGTTGGAGAGAAGAATGTTCCAATCTAGGAACTTTGACATGATATGGAGTTTATTGTGTTGAAGGGGCCATTGGATTTGGGAACTTTTGATCATGTTTTAGACAGGGGTCTTCATGTTGATGATGCTCGATGGATCCAAGATGATCTAGAAAGGAGCTCGAGTCAAGTGATAGACGGGTGTCGAGACAAAGATCTTTATGGTATTACAAACTTGTTTTTAGACCGTTGTTTTTGCGTGGTGCATTTCATGAGGAAGATATATCTTTTGCCGGCGGTGGGTAAAGTTTGTAATAACTAAGTAGCAGGAGAGAGATTTTTTGTGCATTTAGAGATTTGGATTTTGGCTTTGTATTTGAATTGGTGATTGAGAGAATTATTTTTGGCCTTGGTGGTGTTGAGATTACACTAGTGTCAGCCTTCTTTTTTATTTTGGATATTTGCAACGTTTTATTGGCGGGTGGGGACGTAGTCTGAGCTCATTAACATGGTATGATGGGGTTAGCTTTGTTGGAACCCATTAGGCAAATATTCATTTTTTGGTTTCTATCTCATGATGAGATTTTAATTGAAGGTGGAGTTCTATTGAAGAGTTTTATGATGTGAAGTGAATTTGATTCGAGATGGGGTGTTGCAGATATGTGGTTTTGCATCAAGGTGGAGTGTTAAATTTGGTGATACAAAATCACAAATTGATTGGAACAAATTTACAAAGAATGGGAAGTAAATATTTTTATAATGGGAGTGCACTGATTGCATTTGATGAGGTGGTAGAGAAATAAATGAAGGGATTAATTTCTTTCATCTACGCAAAAGAAATGGATTGATTTACTTTCTATCTTTGCACATTTGTTGCTATGGTAAATTTTCCTCCATTATATTATTACAATATGTTGGTTGGTAATGTAATTGATGATTCACATGGATTTGAACTGGCTATATATTGAGGGGTAGACTTTAGTGTAAACCCATCCTGGCATGGAGACAATGATCCCCAAATGGAGTGTCTCTTCTTGTTAAGCATGTTTGAGGTTTGGATATGTGAACTCTTATTCTGTAATCTCTTGTAATTTTCTCATTTGGAATAAAATATCTCTCTTTTGGACTGGACGTACACTATCTTATGGAGGATAGTGGAACCAGTATAAATATTGTGTCTCTTTATTTCTCTGTTATAGTAATTTTCTATTTACTTGATATAATAGAATAATTGATATTAGATTAGATTGATTTTCACTTGGCAAATCTAGATCCTGCTTATTGTGCTTCTGCATTCGCGCAATTTTTTCATAACAAAAAGATGATTTTTTTTAGGGGTAGAAAATAAAGTGGAAGAAGTATGGCCGGTGAGTTTTTAGTTCTTACATTTTTATAACTAATTCAGGTGCATAAATTTGTAAAGAAACACAAAACAATATTAATACTCATAGGTAGCATGAGAACAAGAAAAAGGCTGAACATAACACCTTAAAAGTAGAAACCATATAGCACTTGCAATTGGAAAAATGCAATTAAAAATAAAATTTCAATTTTGGCATATCAACGTCAAACTTCGTAATTACCTCCGGGAAGAGTTACTCTCGTAGTCATCAATGATTTCATTCATAAGTCCAGCTACATGCTCCAGTGTGACGACAAGGAATTTCGCTCGATCCGAATCAGTCGTTAAACCGATTTATATCGTTCGAAACCCCTGATCGTTTGAGAACAGGACAAATCAGAACACAAACAGAAGAACATTTCATTGTTTATTACAACAATTCCATCAGAATACAAGAATATACAGAGTATAATTGAATAAATTACATTCGATAAATATCAGAGATTACAATAAATTACATAGCAGCTGAAAAATATACAAAACACAACTGAAAGTAATACACGGATACAGAGCTTTCCGAGCATCGTTTCAGCTGTAAATCAGGATCCTGTGAATATAAATCTGCAAAACCAAAACTACTAGCTGCCCGTGTCGAAAATAAGGGCACCCAGAGTTTAGGTTAAAAAAATAAACTCCAGGTCAGTCATGTGACTGGTGTGAGAACTAAAACAGTTATTAAAACTTTATTTTAAAAGAGAGTAATTCAAGGGACCACGCCGTATAACACGGAACGGGTTTCCTCCCAAGAATACCAGTGCATAGGATAAACAACGCAATGCTTTTTCGAAAAATGAAGCTATTATAAGACCCAGGTCCCATCACACAATGAAACGCAAGCCGGAGGATAGGGTTTTCACTTATAATAGCCAAACATGCTTGATACGTTCAAAACAAATCATTTGATACTATAATAAGTGTATAGTGTCAAAACAATTTCAATCATAAATATAAATCATAGACGGCATAGCATCCCATGCTACTATGTCGCCATACTAGGCTCTACAAATAAAGCCGCAATACACGTATTGGAAATTGGATTTCCGTCATGAGTTGAGGCAAGGGGCAAGCTCCTCTCCGCTTCGAGACACTCTAGCAAATGCCTCAGGACTACACACTCTGGGTAACCCTGGAATCGGCTGGGCCGGTCCTCTCTTACGTTTGAGGATTGGCAATTCCTGAACACACGTTTCCTGGTCCTTACAGACCTATAATCGAGGCGCCTCATTCCAACAACCACAAAGGTGAAAAGTATATAAATGTCAGGGCTGGTAAGTCACTGACACCACCAAAGCTAGAAAGAAACGTCGTGCTCTCCCAGCGGTCCGTATCCCGTTTTTAACTCATACCGAGGTATGAGGCTCGCGAATTCACGTTATACACAAAGCTGCCACGTAGGCCGTGCTTTGATCATCAACCACAAGACTTTGCTTTTCAACAGAAGCCTTGATCCATGCAACTCATCATGCCACACAGGCAATTCATGCCATGCGATTGATATCTATCGATATATAACCTCTAAGCTCGTACGTCTCAGAGAAGGGCGTTAAGCAAGAGAATAAATTCTCCGCCGCCAAACAGATATATATTTAACAGAAATCAATCAACACAGAATAAAATCCAATGTCAGACACACAATCCATTTACAAGTTCGTTCTGTGTCTGAACGAAACCGGAGGCACTTTCCTCGCATATCCATCCATCTCCAAGTACGTCTGGATGACAACCAACTGATTCCCTCATCTTGGGTGTACAGCCCAATCAAGATCATCAGTAATCACCCAAACGATGTGAAGACTTCCGGTCTTCGACCACCGTCTTCATCTTCGACATATCGTCGAATCAGTTATTCAGAATGGGTATAAACCCGGCCTTTCTGAACAACCCGCGTATATTAAAAACAAATGTTACACAAACACAACATACGCCTCATTCCAATTCAGCAGTCACTAACCGCAAATTTCATATTCTTAGGGAAAGGTTCCCATTAATTTTATCTAAGATAAATTCTTTAAAATTTATCCTTTAATCTTCCTTTGGATGTCATTTCAAACCAAATTATGGTTTTCCAAACTAGTCGGGATTAGCGATCCACATCGAAGTAATTATTTATTTTATTTCCCAATCCCAACCTATGCATCCCATGAAGCAAAACTGGTAATACTCCATATCTAATACCACAGTGTTATCGGTAAAATTAATTACCATTTCACGTTCAAATCTAATTAAAGATTTAACTATCGCTTTGGAGCAAAACTGGTGATACTCCATTCCCGCTCATTTTCTAAATTTGATAATTTAGATTATCAATTCACATTTCAATCTAATTACAGATTCATTAAAACTCCTTTTACTGGGTTAAAGAACTAATGCCCTTTAAAACACAGTTCACGACAAACCCAAATCACATTCTATTTAGTATCGGGTTAAAGAACAAGTGTCTTTTAAAACACCACTCACGATAAACCGAAAAATCAATTCGATTTACAACCCATTTCAAATCCAATTTATTTATTTAAAAATAAATGGGTTTTAATTTTAGTTCCAAACTAGTTCATTTCGATAAAAATCTATTTTTTTTATCTTTTCAAATATGGAGTTTTTCATCCCAATTTTTCCCAAATCGTTTCTTATGATTTTACGCAAATTTTTACTATTTTTAATAATTTTATCAAGGCCCGTACAATCGATTTCCATTAACGGTCATCGAACTGCACTTACAACGACCTTTTCCAAATTTGATTTGGACGTATCTCCAAATCCAACCGCTAGATTTCAAATTTCTAATATTCGTTAGAAAGCTCTTTTCGATACGAACCCAACGGTTCCGGTTTTAGGAGAATCCGACTGTCGGATCTCCCATAATGTCCGTTCGAAGTCAATGGTCGAAATTCGTGAACTGCCGCGGCGCGGCGCGTTCTATTCAGGCCATTATATTATATATATATAATATATATAATATATATTTCGTCGATTTCTATTTAAAACAAACTTTATAAATAGTTTAAATTCGTTTCAAAAACATTTCAATTCTATATACAATTTCAAATCAAAATTGAATATTCCCTATCATTACTATATAAATGATAATATTTTCAAAACGTTATATTTTGAAATCACTTCCTTTTCAATATTCATTATAAAAACGAATATAATCGATATAAACATCGTTCACGTCAAAATAGCGCAACTCTAATCAACACGGCTTCATATATTTCAATAAATTCATTATTCTATTCAACAAATGAATAATTATTCTATTCAATATGTGATTTTGTCAACACACGACTAATCTCAACGAATGAGTACTGTCCATGTGTGACTATTTTTGTTATTCAATATATTTTATAAAAATTAAGGTATCTATCGTTTGATATTTGATCAGACTCCAACCGTAAATTAGTAAGAGAACGATTCCCTAAATATTAACCCCGAAGGCCGGAACCAACATCAGATCAATATTCAGGAGACCACTCATCTTATCTATTTTTCAATTAGTTTCTAATCTTATATATGATAAAGATGTAAATTTTATTGTTAAGATATTTCGTTCAACACATGACTAATCTCAACGGATGAGTACGGTCAACACATGAACCTTTATTCTATAAAGATAAAGATGTAAATTTTATTATTAAAATACTTCGTTCAACACATGACTAATCTCAACGGATGAGTACTGTCAACACATGAACATTTATTCTATAAAGATAAATATGTAAATTTTATTATTAAAATACTTCGTTCAGCACATGACTAATCTCAACGGATGAGTATTGTCAACACATGAACATTTATTCTATAAAATTCTTTATCTTCTAAATTGGAATGAGGCCCAATCAATTACCATATAAAGTTAATTATATGGATTCCACACAACACATGTATATAATAGCAACGATAAATAATCAACCATCATCAAAAGTGCACTACACTGTATAAGCATCAAATATAGATATCTAATGCTTACAACAGCCTGTCAATCAATCGATCGACATATTTAATCAATCAGGATGAGTGAACTTCAAATTTCATCCCAACACCCATGTGGGGTTTCAAACAATCAAACACAGATTTTATTTGTGCAGTTGGGCGATGTGTAAAATTTATCGCCCCAATCAATGTCAGTCAAATCAGTGTACATAAACAAACCGTCCGGTTTGTAAATGAATATTTATTTATTCACATTCACTATATTCATATTCACGTTAAAAATTATATTTTTAACGAAAAAACATTTTATTTTAACATATGAATTTCTATTCAGTTCATTCTTTAAATAAAATGATATTTTTATTTTTCTAACTTATTTTAGAAAATTTCGGCGGCATAACGGCACGATACTAGAAACGGGACGAGGCCTAGCCTTATCCCCGGTCTAATGAAGGCCCACGCCATTCACACATCAATCAAATCCATTCATTTCACCAAACAATCAAATTCAAACCAAATAATCTAACCAACTACACAACCAAACAATTTAACAAACAAGCCATCCATGGTCTGTGGATAACGGGTGTCGGGTGCTACTAAACACCGTCTGCATCCTAGTATATATATATAACTAGAAAAAGAGATTTTGAGTGAGAAGTTCTCACCAACTAGCTAATCCAATCATCTCGACTCTTCTTATGTAGAAAATCTTGTCGTTCTCGCCTTTTGTCACTTTCGTTGCCCGTAGTCACTACATATATAAAAATCACATTTTTATTATCTGCATTATATATAAATCTTATCTTTATATTCTCTATAAGTTAAAAATCGGATTTTTATCCTCTCTATAATATAAAGATCATATTTTTATTTACTTCATATGTCAAAAACTGTAGAAGCTTTAAAATGGAGAAAACTCACTTTTTTTTTCTAACGTCAGGATTCGCTGTTCTGGTTCCAGAATTTGCAAACGAGCTTCAATCTTCACACCATTTTTTTTCTAGCTTAAACGCGCCATTCTGGACAACTTTCGTCTAGGGTCTTTTGGCCGAAAATGCTCCAATTCGCCAGAATTCGCGAAAGTACACGAATTTTACCGCTTTTAAATTGCAGACTTCGAACGCGTTTTCCCGACAACTCCGCAATGCAAAATAGGACTTATCATACACCAAATCGAAGAGAAAATCGTGCTCTTCGACATTGGTCTTGAGGAACTTTGGCCAAAAGTGCACCATTTGGGAGTTATTGGCAAAATAAGGACAGGGGCTTATTTGCAAAACGGGAAATTAGTGAAAAAGGTGATTTTGAGGAGGAGGGGCCCACGGCCGGAATTGAGGGGGGCACCCGGCCTGATGTGGCGTGGGGAGGTGGCTAGGGGCCGGCGGCGGTGGCCGTGGTGGTGGGGGTGGCTCCTAGTGTTTGCAAAATTACATAAAAGAGAGGAGAGAGAGAGGAGGAGGAAGAGGAGGAGGAGGAGGGGAGGTGGAGGGGGTGCGGCGGCTCGCCGGAGGCCGGTGGTGGCGCTGGTGGAGGAGGGCAGCGGCGATGGGAGGGTGGACGCCATTTTTGAGTTTTTGAAGAGGAAGAGAGAAATGAAATTATGAAGAGAAAAATGGAGTAAAAGTGATTATATGCTAGTTTCTCGCATATCGCCTGAACGCTAGCGATCTCTGATGGCCGCGGATTTCGGACACGAGATAGTAGATGTGAAGACGAGTCCAACGAAACAAGTTTCGTCGAATTCCGAGTTCGTTTGACCATTCAAAAAAAATCACAAAAATGCTCAGATAAGCTCTAAAAATGCTATTCTGGCGCACCTTTTCTTTTCGCACGCTCACATGCTAACTCAAAAAATCAAGCTCTCTTGGATTTAACCATTATTAGACGATACGAATTTAGAAAAAAAAAACGAAATTGAATTCCGAGGTCGTATCAATAATGTTCCTTTGTAAAATTACTGCTCGCTTTACCCTGAACTGTTTCAGCTCGCACGGCCACATACTGGCTCCGTTCGATGCGCCCTTTGAAACTCAACAATGATTTGTCATTGTGAATCCATAAAAATTTATCTCGTCGAATTTTGAGCTCGTATGCAAAATTTCACTTTTTAAGGGCTATGTATTGTTAACCGAACAACTCCAGCCTATAGCCACTATTCCGGATATCGGAATATATCGAAGCTTATACTTTTCGGAGTTCTAAACGGCATTTTGAACTCAATGGAAGTGGTTTCGAGTCCAAATTCATTCGTATGCAAAATTTGACTTTTTGGGCCATGTAGAATTTACATAGCGACTATTCTGAATTTTCAACTGGGCATAACTTTTGATTCCCGCTATGAAATTTCGATTTTTAGGATTCGTTGGAAAGATATTTTCATATAGATCCTATTATTTTTGGTTTCACTAAAATCCGGATTGTTTTGCACCCGGTACATTCAATTGAAGTTTGAAATCGAATTATCGAACTACCGTGCCATTTTCAATTCCTTTTATAATTATATATAAATATTTATATTCTAACGGCGACACGTATAATATATACGTTGAATTATATTCAAAATAAATTTTTCGTCGATATTATTTAAAATAATTCATTTTAAATATTCAACATTCACCAAAATTGCCAAAATAAAAATTTTAAACTGGCTCGCATTTCCGGGTTATTACAATCTCCCCCACT
The DNA here is from genome assembly GCA_030737875.1 of Allium sativum. NCBI lineage: Eukaryota > Viridiplantae > Streptophyta > Magnoliopsida > Asparagales > Amaryllidaceae > Allium > Allium sativum. The sequence continues at coordinate 11,255,600 of CM060921.1, read as the reverse complement.
TAAAACTTTTCGTCCCCGAAAAGGAACAAAGCCAAAAGTTGTTTAACAATTCAACTCAACTTCCAGTATTTTGATTACGGCTTAAGTTCTTCAACGTTTCAGTTTATAAAAACTTTTCAAATTTTTCAAAAATTTGGCAAGCACCATAAATTTTCGAAAAATTTCGCCATAACCTCCCCTGCACCGGGAGCACCGGGAAAATCCCGAAATTGCCATATAGGCCTTCTGATCTCAAAAAGAAAAAGAAAAAGCCAAGCAGCTAGCCAATCGGCTCATAAAATCATCATCACCCAAACAAAACAGTAAATTATAATAAACATGTACCTATTTGTCGGGCAAACAAATTTTATTCTCTGCTCTAGCCTCCTTGCTATGACCTGTTCAATGTAAGTACATGTATATGCAAGCAAATGCGACAAATTTTCAATATAATTCAATATTTGATGCAATTAGGCATAATGGTTCAAAATTATCAAACAAATAAACAAACAACACAAACATCAATAAATTAGTGAATTAACGTTTCAAATTCATAATTTTGATACATATACAAAAATCACATTTTTGATGCCAATTCACAAAAAATGTGTTTTAGCTATATTGGTTTTGGTTCTCACACCAGTCTAATGAAAATATATAGAAAATCACACCTTCGAAACTCGAACACACACTACTGATGCTATATAGTCATCAGTAGAATCATCTTCGGGCGACTAGAGTGTGATTCTATATCTATCCAATATATTAAAACTTCGAATATACGTTCATGACGCGTATATGAAAAACCTTTATATACTGGATTTTCCAAATCAATACAAATAAAATATTCAAATACATATAAAACAATTTAAATTTTCAAAACCAAATTGTTTTCATTTGAAAATAATACTCTTCACACCCGTTCTAGGATACTACGATCCTATCTCTAACGAGTCATTCTAATTGGATATTACTAATCCAATATCTGATGAATTCTTTCGTATGGTTCTAATGTGTCTTGTTTCGAGCTCTGTAAACCAAAGCTCTGATACCAAATGTGACGACAAGGAATTTCGCTCGATCCGAATCAGTCGTTAAACCGATTTATATCGTTCGAAATCCCTGATCGTTTAAGAACAGGACAAATCCGAACACAAACAGAAGAACATTTCATTGTTTATTACAACAATTCCATCAGAATACAAGAATATACAGAGTATAATTGAATAAATTACATTCGATAAATATCAGACATTACAATAAATTACATAGCAGCGGAAAAATATACAAAACACAACTGAAAGTAATACACGGATACAGAGCTTTCCGAGCATCGTTCCAGTTGTAAATCAGGATCCTGTGAATATAAATCTGCAAAACCAAAACTACTAGCTGCCCGTGTCGAAAATAAGGGCACCCAGAGTTTAGGTTAAATCAATAAACTCCAGGTCAGTCATGTGACTGGTGTGAGAACTAAAACAGTTATTAAAACTTTATTTTAAAAGAGAGTAATTCAAGGGACCATGCCGTATAACACGGAACGGGTTTCCTCCCAAGAATACCAGTGCATAGGATAAACAACGCAATGCTTTTTCGAAAAATGAAGCTATTATAAGACCCAGGTCCCATCACACAATGCAATGCAAGCCGGAGGATAGGGTTTTACCTTATAATAGCCAAACATGCTTGATACATTCAAAACAAATCATTTGATACTATAATAAGTGTATAGTGTCAAAACAATTTCAATCATAAATATAAATCATAGACGGCATAGCATCCAATGCTACTATGTCGCCATACTAGGCTCTACAAATAAAGCCGCAATACACGTATTGGAAATTGGATTTCCGTCATGAGTCGAGGCAAGGGGCAAGCTCCTCTCCGCTTCGAGACACTCTAGCAAATGCCTCAGGACTACACACTCTGGGTAACCCTGGAATCGGCTGGGCCGGTCCTCTCTTACGTTTGAGGATTGGCAATTCCTGAACACACGTTTCCCGGTCCTTACAGACCTATAATCGAGGCGCCTCATTCTGACAACCACAAAGGTGAAAAGTATATAAATGTCAGGGCTGGTAAGTCACTGACACCACCAAAGCTAGAAAGAAACGTCGTGCTCTCCCAGCGGTCCGTTTCCCGTTTTTAACTCATATCGAGGTGTGAGGCTCGCGAATTCACGTTATACACAAAGCTGCCACGTAGGCCATGCTTTGATCATCAACCACAAGACTTTGCTTTTCAACAGAAGCCTTGATCCATGCAACTCAGCATGCCACACAGGCAATTCATGCCATGCGATTGATATCTATCGATATATAACCTCTAAGCTCGTACGTCTCAGAGAAGGGCGTTAAGCAAGAGAATAAATTCTCCGCCGCCAAACATATATATATTTAACAGAAATCAATCAACACAGAATAAAATCCAATGTCAGACACACAATCCATTTACAAGTTCGTTCTGGGTCTGAACGAAACCGGAGGTACTTTTCTCGCATATCCATCCATCTCCAAGTACGTCTGGACGACAACCAACTGATTCCCTCATCTTGGGTGTACAGCCCAATCAAGATCATCAGTAATCACCCAAACGATGTGAAGACTTCCGGTCTTCGACCACCGTCTTCATCTTCGACATATCGTCGAATCAGTTATTCAGAATGGGTATAAACCCGGCCTTTCCGAACAACCCGCGTATATTAAAAACAAATGTTACACAAACACAACATACGCCTCATTCCAATTCAGCAGCCATTAACCGCAAATTTCATATTCTTAGGGAAAGGTTCCCATTAATTTTATCCAAGATAAATTCTTTAAAATTTATCCTTTAATCTTCCTTTGGATGACATTTCAAACCAAATTATGGTTTTCCAAACTAGTCGGGATTAGTGATCCACATCGAAGTAATTATTTATTTTATTTCCCAATCCCACCCTATGCATCACATGAAGCAAAACTGGTAATACTCCATATCTAATACCACGGTGTTATCGGTAAAATTAATTACCATTTCACGTTCAAATCTAATTAAAGATTTAACTATCGCTTTGGAGCAAAACTGGTGATACTCCATTCCCGCTCATTTTCTAAATTTGATAATTTAGATTATCAATTCACATTTCAATCTAATTATAGATTCATTAAAACTCCTTTTACTGGGTTAAAGAACTAATGTCCTTTAAAACACAGTTCACGAAAACCCAAATCACATTCTATTTAGAATCGGGTTAAAGAACAAGTGTCTTTTAAAACACCACTCACGATAAACCCACAAATCAATTCGATTTACAACCCATTTCAAATCCAATTTATTTATTTAAAAATAAATGGGTTTTAATTTTAGTTCCAAACTAGTTCATTTCGATAAAAATCTATTTTTTTATCTTTTCAAATATGGAGTTTTTCATCCCAATTTTTCCCAAATCGTTTCTTATGATTTTACGCAAATTTTTACTATTTTTAATAATTTTATCAAGGCCCGTACAATCGATTTCCATCAACGGTCATCGAACTGCACTTACAACGACCTTTCCCAAATTTGATTTGGACGTATCTCTAAATCGAACCGCTAAATTTCAAATTTCTAATATTCGTTAGAAAGCTCTTTTCGATACGAACCCAACGGTTCCAGTTTTAGGAGAATCCGACGGTCGGATCTCCCGTAATGTCCGTTCGAAGTCAATGGTCGAAATTCGCGAACTGCCGCGGCACGGCGCGTTCTATTCAGGCCATTATATTATATATATAATATATATTTCTTCGATTTCTATTTAAAACAAACTTTATAAATAGTTTAAATTCGTTTCAAAAACATTTCAATTCTATATTCAATTTCAAATCAAAATTGAATATTCCCTATCATTACTATATAAATGATAATATTTTCAAAACGTTATATTTTGAAATCACTTCCTTTTCAATATTCATTATAAAAACGAATATAATCGATATAAACATCGTTCACGTCAAAATAGCGCAACTCTAATCAACACGACTTCATATATTTCAATAAATTCGTTATTCTATTCAACAAATGAATAATTATTCTATTCGATATGTGAATCTATATTTTTGTCAACACACGACTAATCTCAACGAATGAGTATTGTCCATGTGTGACTATTTTTGTTATTCAATATATTTTATAAAAATTAAGGTATCTATCGTTTGATATTTGATCAGACTCCAACCGTAAATTAGTAAGAGAACGATTCCCTAAATATTAACCCCGAAGGCCGGAACCAACATCAGATCAATATTCAGGAGACCACTCATCTTATCTATTTCTCAATTAGTTTCTAATCTTATATATGATAAAGATGCAAATTTTATTGTTAAGATATTTCGTTCAACACATGACTAATCTCAACGGATGAGTATGGTCAACACATGAACCTTTATTCTATAAAGATAAAGATGTAAATTTTATTATTAAAATACTTCGTTCAACACATGACTAATCTCAACGGATGAGTACTGTCAACACATGAACATTTATTCTATAAAGATAAAGATGTAAATTTTATTATTAAAATACTTCGTTCAACACATGACTAATCTCAACGGATGAGTACTGTCAACACATGAACATTTATTCTATAAAATTCTTTATCTTCTAAATTGGAATGAGGCCCAGTCAATTACCATATAAAGTTAATTATATGGATTCCACACAACACATGTATATAATAGCAACGATAAATAATCAACCATCATCCAAAGTGCACTACACTATATAAGCATCAAATATAGATATCTAACGCTTACAACAGCCTGTCAATCAATCGATCGACTTATTTAATCAATCAGGATGAGTGAACTTCAAATTTCATCCCAACACCTGTGTGGGGTTTCAAACAATCAAACACTGATTTTATTTGTGCAGTTGAGCGATGTGTAAAATTTATCACCCCAATCAATGTCAGTCAAACCAGTGTACATAAACAAACCGTCCGGTTTGTAAATGAATATTTATTTATTCACATTCACTATATTCATATTCACGTTAAAAATTATATTTTTAACGAAAAAACATTTTATTTTAACATATGAATTCCTATTCAGTTCATTCTTTAAATAAAATGATATTTTTATTTTTCTAACTTATTTTAGAAAATTTCGGCGGCATAACGGCACGATACTAGAAACGGGACGAGGCCTAGCCTTATCCCCGGTCTAGTGAAGGCCTACGCCATTCACACATCAAGCAAATCCATTCATTTCACCAAACAATCAAATTCAAACCAAATAATCTAACCAACTACACAACCAAACAATTTAACAAACAAGCCATCCATGGTTTGTGGATGACGGGTGTCGGGTGCTACTAAACACCGTCTGCATCCTAGTATATATATAACTAGAAAAAGAGATTTTGAGTGAGTAGTTCTCACCAACTAGCTAATCCAATCATCTCGACTCTTCTTATGTAGAAAATCTTGTCGTTCTCGCCTTTTGTCACTTTCGTTGCCCGTAGTCACTACATATATAAAAATCACATTTTTATTATCTACATTATATAAAAATCTTATCTTTATATTCTCTATAAGTTAAAAATTGGATTTTTATCCTCTCTATAATATAAAATCATATTTTTATTTACTTCATATGTCAAAAACTGTAGAAGCTTTAAAATGGAGAAAACTCATTTTTTTTTTAAAACGCCCGGATTCGCTGTTCTGGTTCCAGAATTTGCAAACGAGCTTCAATCTTTACACCATCTATTTTTCAAGCTTAAACGCGCCATTCCGGACAACTTTCGCCTAGGGTCATTTTGCCGAAAATGCTCCAATTCGCCAGAATTCGCAAAAGTACACGAATTTTACCGCTTTTAAACAGCAGACTTCGAACGCGTTTTCCCGATAACTCCGCAATGCAAAATAGGACTTATCATATACCAAATCGAAGAGAAAATCTTGCTCTTCGACTTTGGTCTTGAGTAACTTTGGCCAAAAGCACACCGTTTGGGAGTTATTGGCAAAATAAGGACAGGGGCTTATTTGCAAAACGGGAAATTAGTGAAAAAGGTGATTTTGAGGAGGAGGGGCCCACGACCGGAATTGAGGGGGGCGCCGGGCCTGATGTGGCGTGGGGAGGTGGCTAGGGGCCGGCGGCGGTGGTTGTGGCGGCCGTGGTGGTGGGGGTGGCTCATAGGGTTTGCAAAATCACATAAAAGAGAGGAGAGAGAGAGGAGGAGGAAGAGGAGGAGGAGGAGGGGAGGTGGAGTGGGTGCGGCGGCTCGCCGGAGGCCGGTGGTGGCGCTGGTGGAGGAGGGCAGCGGCGGTGAGAGGGTGGACGCCATTTTTGAGTTTTTGAAGAGGAAGAGTGAAATGAAATTATGAAGAGAAAAATGGAGTAAAAGTGATTATATGCTAGTTTCTCGCGTATCGCCTGAACGCTAGCGATATCCGATGGCCGCAGATTTCGGACACGAGATAGTAGATGTGAAGACGAGTCCAACGAAACAAGTTTTGTCGAACTCCGAGTTCGTTTGACCATTCAAAAAAAATCACAAAAATGCTCAGATAAGCTCTAAAAATGCTATTCTGGCGCACTTTTTCTTCTCGCACGCTCACATGCTAACTCAAAAAATCAAGCCCTCTTGGATTTAACCATTATTAGACGACACGAATCCAGAAAAAAAACAAAATCGAATTCCGCGGTCGTATCAATAATGTTCCTTTGTAAAATGACTGCTCGCTTTACCCTGAACTGTTTCAGCTCGCACGGCCACATCCTGGCTCCGTTCGACGCGCCCTTTGGAACTCAACAATGATTTGTCATTGTGAATCCATAAAAATTTGCCATTCCAGCCTATAGCCACTATTCCGGATATCGGAATATATCAAAGCTTATACTTTTCGGAGTTCTAAATGGCATTTTGAACTCAATGGAAGTGGTTTCGAGTCCAAATTCATTCGTATGCAAAATTTAACTTTTTGGGCCATGTAGAATTTACATAGCGACTATTCTGAATTTTCAACTGGGTATAACTTTTGATTCCTGCTATGAAATTTCGATTTTTAGGATTCGTTGGAAAGATATTTTCATATAGATCCTATTATTTTTGGTTTCACTAAAATCCGGATTGTTTTCACCCGGTACATTCAATTGAAGTTTGAAATCGAATTATCGAACTACCGTGCCATTTTCAATTCCTTTTATAATTATATATAAATATTTATATTCTAACGGCGACGCGTATAATATATACGTTGAATTATATTCAAAATAAATTTTTCGTCGATATTATTTAAAATAATTCATTTTAAATATTCAACATTCACAAAAATTGCCAAAATAAAAATTTTAAACTGGCTCGCATTTCCGGGTTATTACATCCAGACTCTTATTGTCTCCTCCTCCAAGTTCGAAAAGGCATGATGATGTTTGAACACAAGTGTTCTAAAAACCATCAACAATTCCTACTCAATATTACCTATGGTAAGAGTCATGATTCGACGAATCGGCAACATAGAAAAAAGTCTATTACATTGTATAAATTTTGCCTACACCAGCACTTGTTCTCATCATGTAATACTTGCAAAATCCACTAACAAACTATCAACAGTATACATATAAAAGGTTATAGCATACAAAGCAGGTAATACATAAAATCACAGATCAAACCATGTAGCTAGCATCTAACCAGCCATCTTCAAATATGTAGTATTTTTTGGTTGAACAAACTTACCGTACAAATGGAAAAAGGCTACAGACCTGTTTTAAAATCATTAGATATTAAGTGTAAATATATCATCATTAGCACCAGTATATATTTACATAATGAACTTTGGAGTCAATGTATAGCCATTTTGTTGTAAATATATCCTAATAAAAACAAAGCAACATGGGTTAAATGTAAAACAGCAATTTTGGTAAGACATTGCTATAGTTCTAGTCTTATTTCAAATGTGCTTAAGTAACAATGTGACTACCAAAATGTTTCTGGAGGCATGTAATGTTTCATAGAAAACCTCAGCATGCAACAATTGTGATAAAAGTTTAGACTTCTTCCACGAATAATAGAAATCTGGAATAAGGGTCGAAAATCACTTGCGATAATAGTTGAAATAAAAGAAAATATTTATTAGCTAAGAAATAGTGGAGAAATTAAATTCAGTACCATATTTAACACTGTATTGCGGAATAGTAGACCTACATATAAAACTACTGTAATATTAATTTCAGTATTCAGAACTTTTATTTGGTTGTGTAAATTTCATGGTTGAGTGCAACTTAACACTTCAACTACTTTTTTTTTCAATAATGAAGATTAAAAGTTAAGGAGAAGCAAAATAACAATTGTGCATTAATTAAATATGGATAGAAAAAATGCATTAATATTTTACTTTTATTAATTGGAAAATCTAATCTATTGGAATTTGGTGATACGATATTTTCAAATATCAATTAGATTTTAAAAGTGGCAGTGGATGATGAAAGCAGTTTTGAGAAGAAATCGCATTCATCAAGTAGTATTTGATACAGAGACATTGCCTGCTGATATTTCATCAGTGTAATTAGAAGAGATGGAAGAATGGGCTTTTATTACCTTCAACTTGCTATGAGAAAGAATTTAATTTCTGAAATCAGTCAGGAGACAATAGCTAGAGGCATTTGGAAGAAGTTGGAGGACCTCAACATGAAGAAATCCCTAATCAACCATCTGATCCTATTGAAGACTTTCTTCACTTATAAGATGAAGGAAGGTTCTTCAGTTAAGACACACCTAAGTGTGTTTGATGACCTGTTGATGAAGATGAAGTCTATTGAGCTGAAAATTGATGAAGAACAAAAAGCAATGGTTTTGTTATGTTCGCTTCCAGAGCGATACACTGGTTTATCTAATAGCCTTATCTATGGTAGAAACACATTGAAATTAGATGATTTGAAGACAGGTTTGCTCAAGGAAGATTTAAGAGATCAGATGAAAGAGTTTTGTGTTGCTGATACCAGTGGAGGAAGTAGCAGTTCTGGCTTATTTGTAGAGAGAGGAAGAGCAAAGAAGAAAGTGAAGAATAATAGAGGGCATTCTAGTTCTAGGAAGCCTAATTCGCGGAGTAAATCTAAAGATGGAAAGTGCTAAAATTGTAAGAAACCAGGCCATTGGAGAAGAGACTGTCCAGATTTGGAGTAGAAGGCTAATGGTTCTTCATCTATAGCGATGGAGAAAGGCGGTAGCGATTTATTGACAGCGGTTGTATCAGATGTTGCAGACCACTGGATTCTAGATTCTGGAGCATCATTTCACATGACTCCTAATAAGGATTATTTTTCTTCCTTTGATGCCAAGGAAGGAAGTTCTATCCTTATGGGGAACGATACTATATGCAAGTCTATGGGAGTTGGTTCAGTTCGCATTCGCATGTATGATGGGATTGTTCGCACACTCTCAAATGTTTGCTATTTCTCAGGTCTTCAAAAGTCATTGATATCGTTAGGCCAATTGGCATCATTGGGATGCAAAATAACCATTGTTAAAGATCGTTTGAGAGTTTCTAGAGAGGCACTTGTATCGATGAAGGGTGTTATGATGCGAAATCTGTATTTCCTAATGGGTACCACTGTCCATGGAGAATTATGTGTTGGAGTCGATAGTTCTAAAAGTTTGGATGCTACCAAGCTTTGGCACATGAGATTAGGTCATACTTCAGAGAAGAACTTAGATTTGCTTCGTAAGAAGAAAAAGATCAAGGGAGAAATCTTCAACAAGTTGGACTTTTGCAAGGAGTGTGTATTGGCAAAGCAAACCAGAGTTTCTTTTGCTGATGGCGTGCATACTTCTAAGAGGTTACTTGATTATGTGCATTCAGATGCTTGGGGGCCATACTCAATAGCTTCTATTGGTGGAGCATATTATTTTATTTCCTTCATTGATGACTACTCCCGCAAGGTTTGGGTGTATGTAATGGCTAAGTCGGAAGTATTTGAGAAGTTTAAGGTTTGGTTAGCTCTTGTTGAAAATTAAACTAGAAAGAAATTGAAGATTTTTATATCCGACAATGGTGGCGAATATGTCTCCAAAGAGTTCCTCGACTACTTCAGACAGCGTGGTATTAGAAGACATTTTACTACACCTGGTGATCCATAATCCAATGGGGTTGCTAAGAGAATGAATATGACTCTACTTGAATAGGCATGTTGCTTGATATTGACTGCGAGTATGTCTAAGGGTTTTTAGGATGGAGCTATCTCGACTGCAGCACATATTATTAATCGGATTCCGTGCTCAGCCATAGATGGGAAGATTCCAGAGGAGGTATGGAGAGGTAAAAACACTTTATTAAGTTATTTTCGTACATTTGGATGTCCAGTTTGTGTTCATAATATAGGACATGACAAGTTGAGCCTATGGTCTCCAAATGTGTTTTTCTTAGTTATACAGATGGCGTAAAAGGATATAGAATTTGGAATCTAGAAAGTTATACAATCCAGACATATGACTTTTGATGAGTCAGCAATGTATAAACCTTTAGAAGGTTTATAAAAGGGTTCAGACTTAGTTGATGAGAAACCTGAAAAGACCGAGATTCCCAGTTTCCAAACCCGAAGTAGAGCTATCACTATTAATAATAATGATGGAGCATTTGATGATACATCACATGATAGTCAACAGATTTCCTCTAGTAGTGATGGTGATGGTCAAGAAGCTAGAGATGATTCATCTCAAGGTAGAGCTTAAGGAGAGTCGAGCGATATAGTCCTTAGGGCTAGCCAGAGACCAAAGAGAGCTCCAATTAGATATAGAGATTGGCAGTATGCAAATTTGAGCCTTGATGATCAGTTTGAATATGCTTTACATGTAATTCATGATGAACCATTGAGCCTTGAAGAAGCCATGAAGTCGAGTGACAGCTCGAAATGGAATTGCGCTATGAAAGAGGAGATACAGTCTTTGCAAAAGAACAAGACTTGGGATTTGGTACCACTACCTCAAGGAAGCCGAGCCATAGGTTGCAAGTAGGTGTTCAAGGTAAAAGATTATGGTAGATACAAGGCAAGATTAGTAGCCAAAGGGTTTTCACAAAGAAAGGGGTTAGAGTACAATGAAATATTTGCTCCAGTTGTTAGACATACTTCAATTCGAATTATACATGCAATAGTTGCTGCATACGATTTGGAGTTAGAACAACTTGATGTGAAGACCGCTTTCTTGCATGGTGACTTGGAGGAAACCATTTACATGAAGCAGCCAGAAGGATTTATTGTAGATGGAATGTAACGACCCGTATTTTTAGCAGTCAAATATTTAATTTATCATTTTAAATATTTTATTTAGAATATTAATGAATTTTAATATGGAATTCGTATTTAAAACGAAGCTTGAACGATATATATTTATTTAAAATATAAATAGAGCTTGAAAATGGCGTGCAGTTCGTAATATGGAGTTTTGAATTTCAACTGAATATACAAGATTCGATATAAGTCGGATTTCTGTGAAACAAGAAACGTTGGAACCGTATTGATAATAATTTTCATATGAAAGAGAAAAATCCAGATTTCGTGTTATAATTTGTTATTTATGGCCAAATCAAATTTTGAAATAGTCGTTGTGAAAATCGTTATTAAAATATAGGCCTTTAAAATAGCCATTTTGCAAACGGTCGCCGATTTCGATGAAATCAGTTTCATTGGGACCGTAACATTAAATCATTGCATGGTGTTAAATGGCGTGGCAAACCAATGTCGTATGTGGCCACGGTAGCCGTAAACGCCAATTATTTTCTATAACGCATAATTAAATTTTTTTAATTTAATAAAGAGATTTTTGAGCGTAACTTGAACAGATGATCGAATTAAGCCACGAAACCAGTTACGTTGAGTTCGTATCGTCAACTAGAGTCAGGATAGGTATATAGTTTGTTATTTTTGAAGACCAGGAAATTTGGTGTTTAGAATGGCATTGCGGTGCGCGTAAAAATAGACTACCGGGGAAACAGTCTCAGAATGTGACGAAACTAGTGCCGTTGAGTTCGTATTGAAAAATTATTATTGGATTGCAAGGTTTCAAGTTGATTTGATTTATCTGGTGATCGTGGAAAAATTAAACGCGTGTTTGTTTCTGGTTTTATAAAGGAATTTTTTTCATACGACCTCAGATTTTGACGAAACTTGTCCATTGGGTCCGGAATACTTTTCTACACCAAGAATAGCATTTTTATCAGTAAATAGAAGTCGTTTGTGATTAGTTTTACGTGTTACTTTGCCACGAAGTTTCGTTATGTTATTATATTAATATTTATACCCTATATAAACCTACCCTATTGCATTTTCCGTACAAGCATTTGCCTACTCAAAACAAATATATTCAGCTACCCTATGTTTTGCACATGCAAAGGGCATGTTTAGTCTCCATCAAAACTTATACGCAGCACTATACGCCTACCTTCATCACTATAAAGATAAGGATGTGAAATTTCATGCACATGCTAAAACAACCTAGTGTAGAAGATATCTCAAGACAGTTATCTTATTTTTGAAACTATACATGCCTATGCCTTTACCTACTGCAGCATGAATTTTCTTTTCAAGTCAGTGATACCATCACCCTGCTAATGACATGCAACATCAATACAGCTATGCCTTAATGTGGCGTAACACTGTAATGCATACATACTGCCTCATTGGTTAAATCACGCACATAGGCATAGCTCACGCCTAACCTATACGCTATACCCTGTGATGAAGACATCGATTCTATCCTTAGACTCGCTCGCCTATAAATATCGGCCTTCAGCTTGCTTGCAAAACGCCTCTTGGTTCTATTACAAATTCCTTCGATGCACCTTCACTTTCTCTGCTGCTAAAAAAAAAAGTTAGAAAGAAGAAGTTTGCTTTCTTGTAGCTGGTGAAGATCGTGTACCAGATGGGAGTGGGTATCGGAACAAAGAAACAGGAAGTGGGGGTTGTGGGTTCAGATCGGAATAGTGGTGAGAAGCCGGTGAGTTCGGCATCGAAGTGAAGCATTTTTTCTGGTTCAGGCAGGTGTGTTGGTTGCTGAGAGGCGATAGGTGTACGGACTTTGAAGTCGCGTGTGATGTATAGGATGAGAGCGTTGAGAACATTGAGTGGCGTGACCATTTGATGGGAGGAAGGGATAAAAAAGTAGAATTGAAGCATTTGCTGGTGTTGTGGGTATTCGGAGTTGACGCGGAGTGAGGGAGGGATGGTTTTGAATAAGAGCAGCATGATGGATTTAAGATGTGCTGAGTGGGTTTAATGAGGTGTCAAGCACAGTACAAGGCCGGCGTGTAGTGTAAGCGTTGGGGGGACGTCGGAATCTAGCGGAGATGAGGATTGGCTTCGAAAATTTGAAACAGAGCAGGTATTGTTGAAATACAAGAAAATGTACAATACTTAAATATGCCCACCTCATACTTATACATGCCAAATCACAAGTTTAAGTACCTAATCCCTGGTATTAACATTAATATGTATGGACTATTAGTTAAAAGGGGGACTTCGGTCTTAAAAAAAGGAAAAAAAAGAGTATTAGTGATGAAAACATTAGTGTTCGAAACTAAGTAGGTAGAGATGGGTGTATGTGGCCAATCTTTTTATATGACGTGCCTACACTTCTTTAATTGACTAATACTATAGTTAAGTGGCCATAATATAATATTATACACCAGTTAGTAACGAAATCCATTGGAAATGCCAAGTATACTATATATAACGATACTGTGCTCCTTTGTATTTTTGTATATGCCTATCCATTATGTGAACTTACATAATCATAACGTGACTAAAAATATTTCTAAAACACGCCTAATACAAACTAGGGGACGCCTGCACAATTTAATATTAAGATTTCATATAAAGCAATGTTGACTGAACAAAGGGATTAGGAACCAGGTTTCGTGAATGCTCATTTTATGAATATGTTAGTATAATTCGAACACTGATTAAACCATTTAGGAACACGTTATTAAACGTTAAGTAGAGTTTAGTAAAATTCATTATTATGTTTTAATAATATAAATTTATAGTGAATACCGTATTTAATTTGTAACCGTGCATACAGCAACGGTATTGGACAAAACATGCAGCGTCAGATCCGTATCGATGAGCACGACAAATGAAACTGATCTAGATAGAGTTGACAGCTATTTGAATTTTTCTAATTAAATTAAACTTCAGTTTAATTTAATTAGAACAAACTGTTTCAGCAGCAAACGAATCAAGGTGAGTTAAACTCACTCAATTCTTCCCATTTGTATTTTATATAAATTGGTTTTTTATTTCGTATGTTCTGTTTGCCAATGGTTGACTGTTTGCTAGTTATAAATTTATTTGTTGTTTTAACCGATGAAATTAAACCGTTGTTTAATTTCAGTGAACTACCAAATTGTTATTTTTACAATTGGTCCCAATAAAAGTAACTTACCTTGTTGGTCACGTTTATAAAATAAACGTGTTTAATTGGTTGAATTGTTTGAATTACTTGTGGTTGGGGTTAAATGGTCGTCAGTTATTTTTATCAGTAAATGAAATTGAACGATCTGTTTTGGAGATAACTATTTGTATACAGGGAAGAATAGGTTGGAGGAATCCAACCGGATTCCGCAAATATATTATTTATCTGCATATTATCATATATGAACTGGCATGATTGGGTGATTGATTTGATTATGATCATTGACTGAAAATTCAACCTGTATTTTGTTTTAAACCAAGGGGCATTATTGGTTGGGTAATCGGTAGTAAGTGGCCTAAGAATAAATTGTTTTGTTGATTTGCCGTCAGGTGGATCGATAAAATTAAAGTTATAAAATTTATTTTTATAACTGGAAATAGATTTGAAATATATTTTATTTTGAATAAAGGTTTGTTTAAAATGAAATAAATATTTATTATTACTATTTAAATTCATAATTTATTATTAACTTATTTTATAAAGAATTTAAGCGACCATGATAACTTAAATTAGATTGATTCAATATTTGAATCAAGTAAAAAGGGAATTGTGAACAGAAAGGGTTTAGACTAAACCAGAATGGATTTTAAAAAAGTTTATAAAAGCAATGAGGCGTTATATCGTTAATTCTAAATTAATGTTACTTAATAATGTGGTCAAGTAAAGGTGGGGAATTGAAAGAAGAGATTCAATGCGGGAAATGGCCGAAAGGATTTGAAAAGGAATTGGTAAAACTAAATTTGGTAAATTAAGTGAGATTTTGTAAGCAAATCCGAATGATGAAATGAAATTGTTTAAAAAGGTTAAATAGTGGTGTTTTATAAGGAATTATTTAATTATAAAATTAAGGAATAATGTTATACTGAGAAAGAGAATTTCCAAAAGGTATGAAGGTTATATGAAACCGTATTTTGATTCAGTAGATAAATGGAATTTATATTTATATTAGAATAAAATATGGGTTTGGATTACGACTCGTATTTATCTTAGGATATGAATGTTTTTAATCAAGGTCTGAGAGGTAATTAAAATACCCCAACTTGAATGACATCAGGATTATCTGAGGATGATATTAGTTGTAACGGCAGAGTGGTTAGGAACAACTTATTATTTTCATTAATGAAATAAAAATGCATTGTTTTATTCGACCAGAATAAGTATTGGAATTTTTTGTTTTCAAGTATTGAAATTAAGGATATTTCTCAACGATTGTTTTAAAAGGAATAATTTAATTTGATTTTCCAATATTAGATAATTATGCGGTAAATCTTTTGAAAATGAAAACTAGAAAACTGGATATATAAAAGATGAATTTGTTTAAAGTATAATCTATGTTAAATAAGAAGCGATAAAACTATATTTATAATATCGAAATATTTAAGAATTTGAATTTACATTGTTTTAATTAAAGGGCCATGTGGTGCTCAATACTGAACCAGTGAACTCACTGGAGTGTCATGATTGAAACACTGTTTATTTTGATAGTTAAATCATCGACTATCAAATCTTTCCAACATGATTGTTGGTACGGAAAGACCGGGATCGAATTTATATTCGAAAACGATTCCGACCAACAAATACGTGAAGATATCAGAAGATGGTCGAGATGGAGCATTGAAGACTGTGGATCTTCATTAAACGGAAGAACCGCTAATAATCTCTGGTTATCTTCCAGAGACAAACTGTGGTTCTGTCGTGGTTGAAATCTACGGGTTGCAAGGACTTCTCGTTACTGATCCATGGGGTGATTCCTATATTGAATGCGGTAGGAGAGTGCCTTCGGTTCATCCTGTTCCTGGATGACTTGTATGGACGGATGTCTGACAGAGTATTTCCAAAGGAGTCACATATGTTGATATTTTCAAACGTACCAAGTTGATTGCAGGGAAGTGCACATTCTCTTTGCTTGATAACTAGAGTATTTTTGTGAATGTCAATTAGTGATATCGGGCGGATCTGACGATGTGGCATTCAAAATGAATGTGACTAGGTGTTCACAAGTTAATCTAAACCTCAAGCCTCATCAACCGGGAAATGACAAAAATTGGGTAAGCAGCATGGCTATGTGGGTCGCTCCATTAGGGTGTATAATCACCTATCTAGAGAAATTCCATTTGCTTCTTTAATCTATTTAGATGTTGTCTCTTTTCGGGAAACGGTGGTTTGAGCCCAACCGTTGGTGATATACATTCAATACACTCAAGCGAAATGAGTGGTCGGTCATGTGAGGGCCGGATTGCAAGACGTTCTTGTTCAACCCAGTGTATTCGCCTCTAGAGATACACTATCGACAGGTGGTCCCATACCTTATCAAGGTCGGAATCCAATCTCCAATAAGCGCCCGCGGTTTTGATTGTATACAATATATGTGGAGCGTGAGATGCAAGCGTTCCACTAGATTGATATTTACTTGTATTTAGACATTATTATAATATCAGAAAAGATATTGGTTTCAAAACTATTTTGGGTTATCGTATGGTAAAAACCGTCCGTGTCTATGTGTGGATTTGGTCTTACGATTATCCTTTTCTTTTGAGAAGAATTTGAATTTTAAAATCATGTTGGATGATTTACCCTTAATACTGTTCGAGTTTTACTCACTCTGGTTCACCAGACTGACCTGGTGTTTTGTAAATGCTCGGGTTAGCCCAGGGTGTACAGGTTCAGGTTATCGAATGATGTGAAGAGACGAGCTGGAAGAGTCCAGACATGTGATATTATATAGCTACTATTCCGCTGTGTGTTGTATCTGAGGACAGGTTATTATAACTGTCAAGATGTGTGATGTACTCTGATGATTGTAAGTATTTTAAAGCTCTCAGTAAAGATTTATTTCTATATTATATTTTGTTCCGCTGTGATGTGAGACTCTGATTCTGTGTTGTGGTGTTACTTCTTCTTCTTCTATTCTAATATTTCTTTCTTTCTTGTCTCACCCTCAAATTTCTTCTAATAACGTCCAGTGTTTTCGGTGTTTGGAAGGTCGGCATGAGTTACGGTAAAGGTATTTATGTCGATTTTCGAGGCCGAAAATCCTTGGGTCGTTACAGTGGTATCAGAGCTATTGGTTTAGTAATAAACTTGGCTCTGTGGTGTAACTTGATAGAGATTGGGTTAGTAATACCCTAGATCGAGATTGAGTGTATATATATGAGAGCGCGTATTTATAAATTTTATATGCAATTGGTTAGTATTGTGTTTGTTGATCGGTTCAAGTGTTGAGAAGCATAGAACTGACCATGGATACAGTATTTTTTTGAAAAGAGGGTAAATGAAATAATTTTACCCAAATTACATTTTATATAGAAAAGAAATAATTTTATCAAATTATAGAGATGATAGTGTGTTTGATGTGTTTGATCGATTTGAATGGAATTCAAATTGAATTAAAAATTTGAATTGAAACTTAACTTTGTTTAGTGAAGTTAAATTAAGAATGATATCGAAATTAAATAAAACCGATTTGAAAATTGGAAATTAAATGAATAAATAATAATCAAATATGTGAAACCAAAATAAAATATTAATATGGAATATGAATTCAATTGATTTAGTTGATTTGGTTGTGTATTGGTTGTTGATTGTGAATTGGTTATTATTGGGTGATCGTTTGTTTGAATAGAAATAATCAACAGTTAACTGGAACTGAATGAATTATAAACTAAAGAATAAATTCCAGTATAATTAAACGGAACTGAAACTGCATATGAGTTGGAATTTATGATTTAACTCTGTGATTGATAATGAATTGATGTGGTGTGTTTGATTCTAGAATTGGAATAGTTACACCAGTTGATTACTAAAATATTATTTCAGAATTTCACATATTTATTACTGATATGTGAATTGAGTTGAGTACAGGTGCCAGATGACTAGGCAGATTGGTATTGGTTGAGTAAATCGCATATACATTGAACAGATATGCTCAATAGCGCTCGTAAAGGTACACTTACGCGAAAATATAAAATTTTGGGGTTTTGGTTTTTTGTTTTCTGACCATTGGTCGATGTATATATATTATTTGTTCCTGCGATATTGCAGATGTCACTCCATGCAGGGGATACTCTGCCAAATTTTTTCGGGAATTTAGAGTGTTAGAAAAATTTTGATATTTTTGAAAATATTTATTTATGATAACGAATTGGTTTTCGATTTAAGATAAATAAGATTTGAAAATTAATGGGTTATAACGTTCTTTCTTACCTTAGCAATTTCGAGGACGAAATTATTTTAAGGAGAAAAGAATGTAACGACCCGTATTTTTAGCAGTCAAATATTTAATTTAATTTATTATTTTAAATATTTTATTTAGAATATTAATGAATTTTAAAATGGAATTCGTATTTAAAATGAAGTTTGAACGAATATATTTATTTAAAATATAAATAGAGCTTGAAAATGGCGTGCAGTTCGTAATATAGAGTTTTGAAATTCAACTGAATATACAAGATCTGATATAAGTCGGATTTCTGTGAAACAAGAAAGGTTGGAACCGTATTGATGATAATTTTCATATGAAAGAGAAAAATCCAGATTTCGTGTTATAATTTGCTATTTATGGCCAAATCAAATTTTGAAATAGTCGTTGTGAAAATCGTTATTAAAATATAGGCCTTTAAAATAGCCATTTTGCAAACGGTCGCCGATTTCGATGAAATCAGTTTCATTGGGACCGTAATGTTAAATTATTGAACGGTGTTAAATGGCGTGGCAAACCTATGTCGTATGTGGCCACAGTAGCTGTAAACGCCAATTATTTTCTATAACGCGTAATTAAATTTATTTAATTTAATAAAGAGATTTTTGAGTGTAACTTGAACAGATGATCGAATTAAGCCACAAAAACAGTTACGTTGAGTTTGTATCGTCGACTAGAGTCAGGATAGGTATATAGTTAGTTATTTTTGAAGACGGGAAATATGGTGTTCAGGATGGCATTGTGGTGCACGTAAAAATAGCCTACCGGGGAAACAGTCTCAGAATGCGACGAAACTAGTGCTGTTGAGTTCGTATTGAAAAATTATTATAGGATTGCAAGGTTTCAAGTTGATTTGATTTATCTGGTGATCGTGGAAAAAATTAAATGCATGATTGTTTCTGGTATTATAAAGGAAATTTTTTCATACGACCTCGGATTTCGACGAAACTTGTTCAATTGGGTCCGGAATACTTTTCTACACCAAGAATAGCATTTTTATCAGTAAACAGAAGTCGTTTGTGATTTGTTTTACGCGTTACTTTGCCGCGAAGTTTCGTTATGTTATTATATTGATATTTATACCCTACACAAACCTACCCTATTGCATTTTCCATACAAGCATTTGCCTACTCTAAACAAATATATTCAGCTACCCTATGTTTTGCACATGCAAAGGGTATGTTTGGTCTCCATCAAAACTTATACGCAACACTATACGCCTACCTGCACCACTATAAAGCTAAGGATGTGAAAATTCATGCACATGCAAAAACAACCTAGTGTAGAAGATATCTCAAGACAGCTATCTTATTTTTGAAACTATACATGCCTATGCCTTTACCTACTACAGCATGAATTTTCTTTTCAAGTCAGTGATACCATCACCCTGCTAATGACATGCAACATCAATACAGCTATGCCTTAATGTGGCATAACACTGCAATGCATACATACTGCCTCATTGGTTAAATCACACACACATGCACAACTCACGCCTAACCTATACGCTTTACCCTGTGATGAAGACATCGATTCTATCCTTAGACTCGCTCGCCTATAAATATCGGCCTTCAGCTTGTTTGCAAAATTCCTCTTGGTTCTATTACACATTCCTTCGATGCACTTTAACTTTCTCTGCTGCTCAAAAAAAAATGTCAGAAGGAAGAAGTTTACTTTCTTGTAGCTGGGGAAGATCGTGTACCAGATGGGAGTGGGTATCGGAACAAGGAAACAGGAAGTGGGGATTGTGGGTTCAGACCGGAACAGTGGTGAGAAGCCGGTGAGTTCGGCTTCGAAGTGGGGCGTATTTTCTGGTTCAAGTAGGTGTGTTGGTTACTGAGAGGTGATAGGTGTACGGACTTTGAAGTCACGTGTGATGTATGGGATGAGAGCATTGAGAACATTGAGTGGCGTGCCATCTGGTGGGAGGAAGGGATAAAAGAGTAAAACTGAAGCATTTGTTGGTGCTGTGGGTATTCAGAGTTGACGCGGAGTGAGGGAGGGACGGTTTTGAACAAGAGCAGCATGATGGATTTAAGATGTGCTGAGTGGGGTTATGGAGGAGTCAAGCACAGTACAGGGTCGGCGTGTGGTGTAAGCGCTGGGGGGGGGGACGTCGGAATCTAGCGGTGATGAGGAGTGGTTTCAGAAATTTGAAACAGAGCAGGTATTGTCGAAATACAAGAAAATGTACAGTACTTAAATATGCCCACCTCATACTTATACATGCCAAATCACCCATTTAAGTGCCTAATCCCTGGTATTAACATTAATATGTATGGAGTTAAAAGGGGACTTCGATCTAAAAAAAAAGAAGAAAAAAAAGTGTATTATTGATGAAAACATTAGTGTTTGAAACTAAGTAGGTAGAGATGTGTGTGTGTGGCCAATCTTTTTATATGACGTGCCTACACTTCTTTAATTGCCTAATACTATAGTTAAGTGGCCATAATATAATATTATACACCAGTTAGTAACGAAATCCATTGGAAATACCAAGTATACTATATATAACGATACTGTGCTCCTTTGTATTTTTGTATCTGCCTATCCATTATGTGAACATACATAATCATAACGTGACTAAAAAGATTTCTAAAACATGCACAATACGAACTAGGGGATGCCTGCACAATTTAATATTAAGATTTCATATAAAGCAATATTGATTGAACAAAGGGATTAGGAACCAGGTTTCGTGAATGCTCATTTTATAAATATGTTGGTATAATACGAACACTGATTAAACCATTTAGGAACACGTTATTAAACGTTAAGTAGAGTTTAGTGAAAATCATTATTAAGTTTTAATAATATAAATTTATAGTGAATACCGTATTTAATTTGTAACCATGCATACAGCAACGTTATTGGACAAAACATGCAGCGTCAGATCCGTATCGACGAGCACACAAATGAAACTGATCTGATAGAGTTGACAGCTATTGGAGTTTTTCTAATTAAATTAAACATCAGTTTAATTTAATTAGAACAAACTGTTTCAATGGCAAACGAATCAAGGTGAGTTAAACTCACTCAGTTCTTCCCATTTATATTTTATATAAACTGGGTTTTTATTTCGTGTGTTTTGTTTGCCAATGGTTGACTGTTTGCTAGTTATAAATTTATTTGTTGTTTTAACCGATGAAATTAAACCGTTGTTTAATTTAATTGAACTACCAAATCGTTATTTTTACGATTGGTCCCAATAAAAGTAACTTACCTTGTTGGTCACATTTATAAAAAAAACATGTTTAATTGGTTGAATTGTTTGAATTACTTGTGGTTGGGATTAAATGGTCATTAGTTATTTTTATCAGTAAATGAAATTGAACGATCTGTTTTGGAGATAACTATTTGTATACAGGGAAGAACAGGTTGGAGGAATCCAACCGGATTCCTCAAATATATTATTTATCTGCATATTATCATATATGAACTGACATGATTAGGTGATTGATTTGATTGTGATCATTGACTGAAAATTCAACCTGTATTTTGTTTTAAACCAAGGGGCATTATTGGTTGGGTAATCGGTAGTGAATGGCCTAAGAATAAATTGTTTTGTTGATTTGTCGTCACGTGGATCGATAAAATTGAAGTTATAAAATTTATTTTTATAACTGGAAACAGATTTGAAATATATTTTATTTTGAATAAAGGTTTGTATAAAAGGAAATAAATATTTATTATTAATATTTAAATTCATAATTTATTATTAACTTATTTTATAAGGAATTTAAGCGACCATGATAACTTAAATTAGATTGATTCAATATTTGAATCAAGTAAAAAGGGAATTCTGAACAGAAAGGGTTTAGACTAAACCGGATGGATTTTAATATGGTATATAAAAGAAATGAGGCATTATATCATTATTTCTAAATTAATGTTACTTAATAATGTGGTCAAGTAAAGGTGGGGAATTGAAAGAAGAGATTCAACACGGGAAATGGCCGAAAGGATTTGAAAAGGAATTGGTAAAACTAAATTTGGTAAAGGAAGTGAGATTTTGTAAGCAAATTTGGATGATGAAACGAAATTGTTTAAAAAGGGTAAAGGTTAAAAAGTGGTGTTTTATAAGGAATTATTTAATTATAAAATTAAGGAATAATGTTATAATTGAGAAAGAGAATTTCCAAAAGGTGTGAAGGTTATATGAAACCGTATTTTGATTCAATAGATAAATGGAATTTATATTTATATTAGAATAAAATATGGGTTTGGATTACGACTAGTATTTATCTTAGGATATGAATGTTGTTGATCAAGGTCTGAGAGGTAATTAAAATACCCCAACTTGAATGACATTAGGATTATTTGAGGATGATATTAGTTGTAATGGCAGAATGGTTAGGAATAATTTATTATTTTCATTAAAGAAATAGAAATGCATAGTTTTATTCGACCAGAATGAGTATTGGGTTTTTTGTTTTCAAGTATTGAAATTAAGGATATTTCTCAACGATTGTTTTACGAGAAATAATTTGATTTGATTTTCCAATATTAGATAATTATTTGGTAAATGATTTGAAAGTGAAAACTAGAAAACTGGATATATAAAAGATGAATTTGTTTAAAGTATAATCTATGTTAAATAAGAAGCGAGAAAACTATATTTATAATATCGAAATATTTAAGAATTTGAATTTACATTGATTTAGTTAAAGGGCCATGTGGTGCTGAATACTGAACCAGTGAACTGATTGGAGTGTCATGATTGAAGCACTGTTTATTTTGATAGTTAATCAACGACTATCAAATCTGTCCAACATGATTGTTGGTACGGAAAGACCGGGATCGAATTTATATTCGAAAACCATTCCGACTAACAAATACGTGAAGATATCAGAAGACAGTTGAGATGGAGCATTGAAGACCGTGGATCTTCATTAAACGGAAGAACCGCTAATAATCTCTGGTTAGCTCCCAGAGACAAACTGTGGTTCTATCGTGGTTGAAATCTACGGGTTGCAAGGACTTCTCGTTACTGATCCATGGGGTGATTCCTATATTAAATGCGGTAGGAGAGTGCCTTCGGTTTATCCTGTTCCTGGATGACTTGTATGGACGGATGTCTGACAGAGTATTTCCGAATGAGTCACGTACATTGATATTTTCAAACGTACCAAGTTAATTGCGGGGAAGTGCACATTCTATTAGCTTGATAACTGGAGTATTTTTGTGAATATCAATTAGTGATATCTGGCGGATCTGACGATGTGGTATTCAGAGTGAATGTGACTAGGTGTTCAAAAGTTAATCTAAACCTCAAGCCTCATCAACCGGGAAGTGACAAAAATCGGGCAGGCAGCATGGCTATGTGGGTAGCTCCCATTAGGGTGTATAATCACCTATCTAGAGAAATTCCATTTGCTTCTTTAATCTATTTAGATGCTGTCACTTTTTGGGAAATGGTGGTTTGAGCCCAACCGTTGGTGATATACATTCGATACACTCAAGCGAAATGAGTGGTCGGTCATGTGAGGGCCGGATTACAAGACGTTCTTGTTGAACCCAGTGTATTCGCCTCTAGATATACACTATTGGCATGTGGTCCCATACCTTATCAAGGTTGGAATCCGATCTCCAATAAGCGCCCGCGGTTTTGATTGTATACTATATATGTGGAGCGTGAGATGCAAGCGTTCCACTAGATTGATATTTACTTGTATTTAGACATTATTATAATATCAGAAAAGATATTGGTTTCAAAACTGTTTTGGGTTATCGTAAGGTAAAAACCGTACGTGTTTATGTGTGGATTTGGTCTTACGATTATCCTTTTCTTTTTAAAAGAGTTTGAACTTTAAAATCATGTTAGATGATTTACCCTTAATACTTTGCGAGTTTTACTCACTCTGGTTCACTAGACTGACCCGGTGTTTTGTTAATGCTCGGGTTAGCCCGGGGTGTACAGGTTCAGGTTATCGAATGATGTGAAGAGACGAGCTGGAAGAGTCCAGACGTGTGATATTATATAGCTACTATTCCGCTGTGTGTTGTATCTGAGGACAGGTTATTATAACTGTCTAGATGTGTGATGTACTCTGATGATTGTAAGTATTTTAAAGCTCTCAGTAAAGATTTATTTTTATATTATATTTTGTTCCACTGCGATGTGAGACTCTGATTCTGTGTTGTGGTGTTTCTTCTTCTTCTTCTTCTTCTTCTATTCTAATATTTCTTTCTTTCTTATCTCACCCTCTAATTTTTTCTAATAACGTCCAGTGTTTTCGGTGTTTGGAAGGTCGGCATGAGTTACGGTAAAGGTATTTATGTCGATTTTCGGGGCCGAAAATCCTTGGGTCGTTACATGGAAAGTCAGATTTTCGGGGCAAGAGTTACGGTAAAGGTATTTATGTCGATTTTCTGGAATTTTTGGGGTCAGTATGTGGCCCAGGTAAATTAAAATGTACTTTTAAATTCAATATACACTGATTTATATTTTTATTTTGATAAAAACTGATCGAAACAGTTGAATTGGCTTACGAAACATATTCCATTATGTCCGGAATAGGGTATTTAGCTGGAGGCGACAGTCGTTGGATTTGACTTGGAGTTCGAATGTGAGAACATCAAAGCTTTGGATTAAATATTAATTAAATAAAAATGAAAATGTATAAATAGAAAAATCTAGAATTCCTAACTTCCTAATTCATTTTCTGCCGCCGCACTTTCGTTTCAGGGTCCAAATATTTGGCTTTGATCTCCTAAAATTCCTCATTCCATTGCAAATTAAAATCTGATTTCAATACAAAAATTGAAGAGGAATTCGGGATCCTTAAATCTATATGGGTATGATGAAAATCCATTGCATATTGGGTCCGTTTTCTACTTCCAAATGTGGCGCGTTCGAGGTGGGTTTCTGGGATGAGGAGGAGTTCGAATGGACAACCATTCACGGCGGTGGAGGCTCTGGCCGAGGCGTTTCATGTGGCATCATTGGATCGTGTTCCAAGGCTTTGGGGTTCGAGCGGTTTTAAACCCCAGTTGTTAATGTATGGGTTACAGTGGTTCGGTTTTGATCAGGAAGAAGGAAGAAAACGACGACCCTTATTAGGTTAAGTGAGGTTAGTGAAATTAATTAGAGATTAATTATTTAATTATCTTATTTCAGTAATTAAAGTACAAACTCCTATATCTTTTACATACGGATTCAAAATGGAACAAAACTGGAAGCGTTGGAACCGTAAAATCAAGCACTTCACGATGAAACAGATTTAGAGTTGAAACGGAAGTAGTGTGAAATTTTGGCTGAATTAAATGTCCAGTTTGATTCAGTAAAACAATCATTATTTAAACGATTCCTGATCCAATCAATATGAGAATTCTCTCACTATAATTTTTTTCTGTACAGTTATTTATTTTATAACTGCATATATGAACTGTTCCCTATCATCCACAGATCATGGACGGTTTATTTGATTGTATTGTGTGGTGATTGTGAAAATAAAATATATATATAAGATGAAAATAAAAGTATATATATGAGATGAAAATAATATATATATATATATATAAGATGAAAATAAATATATATATGAGATGAAAATAATTATATATATATGTTAAATAAAAGTATATATATAAAATAAAATATATGTGTGTGTGTTGAATAAAATATATATATGCAATGTAAATTATATATATATATGCGATGTAAATTATATATATGCGTTGTGAAAATTATATATACATGCGTTGTGAAAATTATATACATGCGTTGTGAAAATTATATATATACACACACACACGATTTGAAAAATATATATATACGATGTGAAAATAATATATATATATGCGATGTGTAAAATATATATATGCGGTGTGGAAAATATTTGTTAGTTAAAAATATAATTTTTAACATATACAGGCGTTGTATAAATTATATGTAACAACCCTGAATTTTGGGGCCAATTTAAAATTTATTTTAAGTGATTTTTAAAAGAGTTTTGATATTTAGAATAATCTATTTTATTATAATAATGATCACAAATTTGGTTCAAATCGAAATTAGAATGAATAAATTAATTTTAATTATAAAAAGAGTTAGAAATAGCGCGGTAGTTTGAAAAGTCAAACTTGAACTTTGACTGACCGTATAGGACGCAAAATTTAACGGATTTTAGTGAAACAAAAAATATTAGTATCTATTTAAAAATATCTTTCCAACGAATCCGAAAAATCGAAATTTCATAGCGGAAATCAAAAGTTATGGCCAATTCAAGTTTTAGAAAGGTCGCTAGGTAATTTGCATAGGTCAATAATGCTACTTTTTGCATATAAAGGAAATTGAACTCGAAAGCACTTCCATTGAGTCCGGAATGACGTTTCTGCATTTAAAAAGTATAAACACTTATATATTTGGAGTTTCGAAAATTATTTGCTTAAAAATGTATTTTTAATATAAAACATATAGCCATGGAAAATAGTGATTTTTCAAACAGTGTCCGCTTTCGACGAAACCACTTTTGTTGGAACCGGAATGTCAAATGATTGCTAGGTTTAAAATTTTAAAATTTTCCGAGCTAGTATGTGAGCGTGGCGAAAGAAACTGTGTTTGGTCAATTTTGGTCAAAATTAATTGACTGAAAAATAGGCATTTTTCAAAAAATCTCAGAATTCAACGAAATAAATTTTGTTGGATTCGTATCATCAAAACAAAGCTAAAAATGTTTTTTTTTGTAATTTTTAGAATTAAAATATAATTATAATTGATTTTTCAGTGTAAACGGGAAAATTTTTGACTTTAAAAATTCATTAAAAATTCATACGGCCTCAGAATTGAACGAAATTAATTTTCATAGGTCCACAGCATCAAAACATAGCTATATATATTTTTCGAGAATTTTTGAAGTTAATTTGTGACCTCGGTGAATTTTCATGTACGGTATACATTAAAATATTAATAAAATAATATAATTATTCCAAAACTCATAATAAATTTCGGAATTGGGTCCTGTAACATGTTCCATTGCGTTCAGAAGGCCTCAAAACCTTAAGAACGACAGTAAGCAGGTCTAAATCGGAGTTCGGACCAAAACGGGCTTTAACGGGCTAATTAAATTATTAACTAATGATTAGGAAAACCTAATATAATATTATTTAAACCCGAATTCACTGTTCATCATCTCCTTCCCGTCATTTTCTGCAGCCACCAAAACCCATTACCCTTCAAAACTTCAAACCTTGATTTCTCTCTCATTTCTCAACGAAATTTAGCGTGTGAGTACTCGTTTCGAAGCTCTTCGCGAGCTCTTCGATCTCCGACAAGTCTCGCCCCTCCCCGTGCCCCGTAGCGCCGCCACAAACTTACATTAGAATCTATTTTAAAATATCTTTCCAACGAATCCGAAAAATCGAAATTTCATAACGGAAATCAAAAGTTATGGCCAATTCAATTTTTAGAAAGGTCGCTATGAAATTTATAAAGGTCAAAATGCTACTTTTTGCATACGAAGGAATTTGAAATCGAAACCACTTCCATTGAGTTCAGAATGATGTTTCTACATTGAAAAACAGTAAACACTTATATATTTTGAGTTTCAGGATTTATTTGTTTAAAAATGTATTTTTTAATATTAAATATATTAGCCTTAAAAATATTTATTTTTCAAACGACCTTTGTTTTCGACGAAACCACTTTTGTTGGATCCGGAATGTCAAAATATTGTTAAGTTTAATTTTTCATAATTTTTAGAATTAATTTGTGGCCGTGGCAAAAAGATTTCTATTTTGTCAATTTACACTAAATTTTAAACGACTTGAAAAAGGCCATTTTTCAAATAGTCTCAGAATTCAACGAAATTAGTCTCGTTAGAACCGTATCGTCATAAGAAAGCCAAAATTATTTTTTTTAGAATTTTTAGAGGTCGTATGTGGCCTCAGCATATTTAAATGTACGGTAGAAATTAAATAATTAATTTAATATTGTATTTTCAAGTAAAACCGAAAAAAGCTGCTGTATATTTTGGAATTGGACCTTGGGACATAGCCCATCGCGTTCAGAAGGCCTCAAAACGTTAAGATCGACAGTAAGCAGGCCCAAATCCGAGAAAGTCCAAAAATCCACTTTATTTCACGAAATTCGGAATTAAACATTAAAATAATATAAAAAATCCGAAACCCTAGAAACAATGGTCAGCCGCCGCCCAGAATTCGAAGGCTGAAAATGCACGAACTTCAAATGTTAAGATCTCTCAATCCGTTCGACGAAAATTGACGTATGACCTACCAAATCGAAGAGAATTCAGAGAGCTACAAATCTATACGGTTAAGATCGGATTTTGGTGCACGGATTTCGCGAATTTCGTCCGAGAAGGGGCTGCGGTTTTTATTGGTTTGCGGGCCCTAGGAGAGGCCGAGTTCGAAGGGGTTGATGGTGTAGGTGGCTCTCGACATGGCGGTCACGATGGTGGTGTTGGATCGGATGCTGGATGGCCAGAAGGGGGTGCGACCAGAAATTGGAGGAGCGGCTATGGGTTCGGCCGTGCGTGTTACGGGGAAGAAGAAGGTTGCGTTTTCTTTTTTTAATATTATTTAATTATTTAATTACCCGATCTTTAAAAATCCATAACTCTTTCATACGAGGTCCGTTTGACGAACCGTAAATTGCGTTGGAATCACAAAATTAAGAGCTTCGCGATGGTGCAGACCGCAGCTAAAAAGGAGACAGTAAAATTTTGGCTAAAAATTCAATGTGAGGATTCTAATTTTATTTGTTTAATTAATTATAAATTATTTTCTTGCATTAAAAATAATTGTTTGATCATTTAATTCTGACCTGAAAAGTTGGGTGTTGTTTGGAATGATAATTGTTGCTTGTTGAATGATTGTTGTACATGATTTGCAAATCCTCTTGGAATTATATATATCTTATTTGCGGTTGGAGAATTGGATCTAAAATGAGATCATAACATATTTTATTCATTATATGTATATATATGTTAAGACTGGATTAGAACTTGTAAAACAAATAAAATCCTCTTTTATTTTTAGAACATGTACACAAATAAATTTCTTTTTGTCCTTATAAAAAAAACAAGTTTTATTTTTATTTTTATTTACATTTCTGTTATTAATAAAAAGAACAAGTTTTTATTTACATTTCTTTGTAAATAAAAGAACACATTTAGAAAGCAAGTTTTTATTTACATTTCTTTTGTAAATAAAAGGACAAATTCAGAAAATACGTTTTTATTTACATTTTCTATGGTAAATGAAAAGAATAAAATTATGTTAATCATTTTATCTTCATTTTCTATTGTAAGTAAAAAGAATAAAATATGCTAATCATTTTATTTACATTTCCTAATGTAAAATAAAAAGAACAAAATTTGTGAATCATTTTTATTTTCATTTTCTATTGTAAATGAAAAGGATAAATGTGTGAATCATCATATTTACATTCTCAGATGTAAAATCAAAAGAACAAAATATGTGAATTATTTATTTACCTTTTCTATTGTAAATAAAAAGAATAGAATTTAGATATACGTTTATTTACATTTTCTTATATAAATAAAAAGAATAGAATTTAGAAATATATTTATTTACATTTTCTATAGTAGGAAAAATAGAATTGTTAATGTTGAATATTTTATCGTCATTTTGAATGCGGTAAAAATAGAATTGTTAATGTTGAATATTTTATCGTCATTTTGAATGCGGTAAAAATAGAATTGTTAATGTTGAATATTTTATTGTCATTTTGAATGCGGTAAAAATAGAATTGTTAATGTTGTCATTTTGAATGCGGTAAAAATAGAATTGTTAATGTTGAATATTTTATCGTCATTTTGAATGCGGTAAAAATAGAATTGTTAATGTTGAATATTTTATCGTCATTTTGAATGCGGTAAAAATAGAATTGTTAATGTTGAATATTTTATCGTCATTTTGAATGCGGTAAAAATAGAATTGTTAATGTTGAATATTTTATCGTCATTTTGAACGCGGTGAAAATAGAATGGTTAATGTTGTCATTTTTATCGACATTTTGGGTGCGATAAAAATAGACAATGTTAGTGATTCATTTTTATCGACATTTTTGGGTGCGATAAAAATAGACAATGTTAGTGATTCTCATTTTTATCGACATTTTGGGTACGATAAAAATAGACAATGTTAGTGATTCATTTTTATCGACATTCTTGGTGCGATAAAAATAGACAATGTTAGTGATTCATTTTTATCGACATTTTTGGTGCGATAGAAATAGACAATGTTAGTGATTCATTTTATTCGACATTTTTGATGCGATAAAAATAGCGATGTTAATGGTACATTTCTATCGTCATTTAGATGTGATAAAAAGAACAGGAACATGAGAATCATTTATTTACAACTCCTATTGTAAATGAAAACAGTAAAAATATGAGGACCACTTTATTTACAACTTCTTTTGTAAATGAAAAGACCAAAATATGTTGATCATTCTATTGGTATTTCTATGGTAAATAAAAAGAACAAGACATGTGAATCCTTTTTATTTTCATTTTCTATTGTAAATGAAAAAGAACAAAATAATGCGAATCCTTTTATTTACAATTTCTATTGTAAAGAAAAAGAGCAAAATTGTGTGAACCATTTTATTTACATTTTCTATTGTAAAGAAAAAGTAAAAAGAGAGTTATATTTCTTATTTGCATTTTTAGATGCAAATAAAGCATAGAAAGAAAATTATACTTTTATTTATCATTGTTTGTTAAATAAAGGTAAAAGAGTTAAAAAGACATTTTATTTACCATTGTTTTGTTAAATAAAAGTACAAGATATAAAAGAACATTTTTATTAACATTGTTTTATCAAATAAAAAGACAAATACATGAGATACACTTTTATTTGTGTTTTATGTACAAATAAAAGTACAAGATTAGAAATACACTTTTATCTACACTGTATTTGTTGAAATAGAATTGCTAACAAAATGAGTGTATCACTTTACTCATCTTTGTTGAAAACGGAAATTATGTGAAAATATAAGAATCACTTTTATTTGCATAATATACAGTAGAATTTATACACAAATATAAAATCCACTTTTTTATTTGCAAAACTTGCATTAGAATTTATATTCTAATATACAATTGTATTTTTGGTCAAAATATACATTGAAAAGTATTGTTAAGAAACTTCATACAAATATAATGGAATTTATATTCCATTTGTCATCCGCAATAAAGCTATATAAATAAATTACTGTTTATGTGACTTTAGAAGTATATAGGGAAGTCATACGAGTAAAATACATTTTACTCGCTATAAGTGACATGTTTAGTGAAATTGAAATTGGTTAAACCTATTAACCAATTATTTATTTATTTATATGAATTATTGTTGGCTGAAAACCCCACACGGGTATTGGGACGATACTTGACTGACACAAATCCCAATGTTTAATTATATGTCTATCGATTGATCGACAGGCTGCGATGAGCGTTATTGTTTCATTTTAATGCTCACACAGTTGACATTGTCACTCTGGTTGTTAATGGATGGATTGAGGATTATTTCCTGTTATTACCCTATACATGAAATGTATGAAACCCATATGACCCAAATTATATGGTGCATGGTTGAGTCGCATTCCAATGCAGAATTGCTTTTTAAATATAGAATTTTTATATAATAAAAGAATTTTTGTAAAATGAAAGATTTTGTATTATAAAGAGTATTTTACATTCAGAATCTTTTATATATAGAATATTTTATTGATTATTTTAAAATATGTTTTTTTCTATATAGTAATGAATTAATATCTTTAGGATAAACCTTTTATTTAAGATCATTAGATCTTAACATTTATGTTTTGGTGATTGATATGTAGATTGGATTTGTAGTGGACGATGTTTTAAATAACATTTATCCTTTAATCCAATTTACATTGAAATTATTATTTGAAATTTATAAATCTATTTTAAATTTAAAAGATGATTTACTAAAATCAGACTTTTCCAAATTAATATATTAAATTGGAATTAAGTGGAAATTCGATTGATAATAATCGAGATGGGCTTCTGTAAAAGAAGACCGATATTATATATGGAATTTAAGAGGCTTTGCCGTTATTCCATTTATAATATTAGTCCGATACAGAAATTTATAACAATTATTTGTTGATTTGATTTCTGTAGAAATTCCATATTTTGGAAATTGGTTTTGGGTTTATCGTGAACTGTGTTTTAAATGACACTAGTTCTTTAACCTAATTTAAGACAAGATTGGCTTATTAAAATTAATAATCTTGTAATAACAATTATTGTATTAAAAATCAAAATTGGAATATTAATAAATCTTTTTAGAAAGATTAAAATGTAATTTATTTTATCTTTGATAAAATTTATGAGAATCTTTTAATATAAATAATAATTTTTATTTAAAAGGATATTCAAAGTTGGAATGTGGCATATGGTTGGTTTTAATTACAAATACGCAAGTTATTCAGAAAGACCGGGTCTAACCCATTCTGAATAATCATCACGACGATCAAGAGTCGAAGATGAAGACGGTGACTGAAGACCTGAGAACTTCACATCGTTTGGTTGATGGTGACTGATATCTTAAATTGGGACTGATCCCCCAAGGCAAGGTAAAAAGTGATGATCTTCCAGACGTACTGGAGATCGACGGATACGTTGTTTCGTTCAGACCCAGAACGGAATTGTAAATGGATAGCATGCCTGACATTGAAATTTATTTCATGTAATTAAATTGGTTTTTATTTATTATATAAATGCATGGTGGCGGAGGATTTATTCTCTTGCTTAACACCCTTTTGTATGTTAAATAATTACCTATCGCATGATATGAGTTGTTGATGTGGTATGCCAAGTTGCACTTGAACAAGGCTTATTGTTGCAAAGCAGAGCCTTGTGGGATGATCAAAGCATAGTCTATTTAGGCATAGCTTTGTGTAACGTGACTTCGCGAGCCTCACAGCCGGTAGAGTCTAAAACGGGAGAAGGGAAAGCAGGGAGTGCACATGTTTCTTTCTAGCTAGAGTGATGCTAGGGACCTACCAGCGCTGGTATTTATTCATTGTGGTTGTTGGATTTTTCTCCAAAGAGCCGCCGAACGCAGGTCAACCGGGCCCCACCACGTCGATCGCTCCCCCCCCCCCCTTTTCTGGCTGTGCATAGATCTCTCGTAGCCGGTCCTTCTCCAACAAATGGCTCGTCGTTTCGTCAATTACAACTCCAGAAAATCGAATTTGAAGTTTTGAACGTTCTAAGGTAAATTTTATTTCATATTTCCCCACGCTTTTAAGCGTTGCTGCAGGAGTTGTTAAAAGCTGTTTTTTATTTTTCATATGAATTTGCATGTAAAATGTTTCAGATCCGCAACCGTCTTGAATTCGAACGCCAAATCTGATCAAACTTGATTCATTTCAGAAACAAGAAAGGTGAGAATTTATTTTTAATTAAATTTAATTTATTTAATTATTAATTCTTTATTATTAAAGAATATTGATTGATTGATATGCTATGTAGTGATATTTGAAATACGGATCTAGGTTGTTTATGACCGTATGATGTTAGATCCGCGAATCTAAATATTAGATCTGAAACTATTGGCTAATTAATATATATTATTTGTTAATGATATTGAATCATACTTCGCCGATTTGACATATGCCAAAATATAAACCACCTTGAATATCATCTTGATATGAATTGTTAGATGTATACTTGTTTGGATATTTGAATGTGGTTGTTGATTGGATGATATAAATTTACATCTTATGTTGTAAAAATATAGAATTTGCGATGATTTACATTTTTATTATGTAAACCAAAATTTTGGAATTTACGATGATTTACAATTTAGTATGTAAATCAAAATTTTAGAAATTGCGATGATATACATTTTAGTATGCAAATTAAAAGTTAAAATTAGCGATGACATGAATTGACAGTTTATTTTGTAAATTTAATATTAGAATTTTGCGTTGACATGAATTTACATTTTATTGTGTAAATTCAATATTAAAATTTGGCAATGACATGAATTTACATTTTATTTTGTAAATTCAATATTAAAACTTTGTGACGACACAAATTTTACATTTTATTATGTAAATAAAGCTAGAATTATGCGTTGACATAGAATTTACATTTTTATTTGTAAATTATAGTTAGAATTTTGCGTTGACACAAAAATTATTATTTTTCTTATGCAAATTAAAGCTAGAATTTTGCATGATATAAAATTTACATTTTCTTATGTAAATTAAAGTTAGAATTTTGCGTTGATACACAAATTTATATTTTATTATGTAAATTAAGACTAGAATTTTGCGTTGATATAAAATTTACATTTTATCATGTTAATTAAAGTTAGAATTTGGCGATATCGTGAAGTTTACGTTTTATTTGTAAATTTAAAGTTAGACTTTGCGATGACATTAAAATTACATTTTGTTTTGTAAACTTAAAATTAGAATTTTGCAATGTCATGAAGATGTACATTTTATTATGTAAGTTAAAATTAGAATTTGTGATGACATGAAATTTTACATGTTATTATGTAAATAAAGTATTTTCACCGTATGCATAAATTTACATTATTTCCAATGTAAATTAAATAGTAAATTTAACCGTAGGATGTTACTAACATTTTTAACGTTAATATAACACTATGGGTTGTCATTAACATTTTTTGTTAATATTTAAAAGGAATTTAACATTTTTGTTAATGTTAAAAATAAGAAATTTCATCGTATGACAAATTTAACATTTTCGTTAATGATAAAAATAAGAAAATACACCGTGTGTTAATTAACATTATTTTTAGTGTTAATTTAAAAGAAAATTCATCGTATGTTAATTAACATTATTTTAATGTTAATATCAGAATAATTCCACCGTAGGAAAATTTCACATTTTTATTAAAGTTAATATAAGGGGTATGACACTGTATGTACATTTTACATTATTTTATAATGTAATTATAAAAAGGATTTACACCGTAGGATATAGTTACACACTTTTAATGTATATTAAAATGAATATTTTCACCGTAGGATAAATGTACATTATTTTTACTGTACATAAAAAGAGGAATTTCACCGCATGATAAAAAATTACATTTCTCTTTGTAATTAAAAAGGGAATTTCACCGCATGATTGGAATTACATTTTTCTTTGTAATTAAAGATGTGAATTTCACTGCATGAAAAAGAAAATAAAAGTTTCATTTTCCTATGTAAATGAAATATGAGTTTGCATTATATGTAAAGTTACATTATTTTAAATGTAAATGAAATAGAAACCTCACCCGTATGTAAAATTTGACATTATTTTACATATAAATATAGAGTAGAGTTTGCATGAAGATTAAAGATTACTTTTATTATAAAGAAGTAGAATGTGCATGGTGAAATAAAATTTACATTTTATTTTATAAGGTAAGATATATAGAAATCCATCGTATGTTAAAATTTACAGGTTTATAAATGTAAATAAAAAGGAATTTAACTGTAGGAAGATTTACATTTTTTTTATGAAATAAAAAGAATGGACTTTACATTGTAATTAAAAAGTCAATTTTACATTGTAAAGAAAGAACGGATTTCACATTGTAATTAGAGAATGAAAATTTACATTTCCTTTAATGTAAATATACATGAGTTTCACTGTATGCCCATTTTACATTATTTTTAATGTAAATTTTTTTTTTTAGTAATTACAACGTAGGATGATTTTGCATTATTTTATAATGTATATAAAAGGGGATTTACACTGTAGAAAAATAACATTATTTATAATGTTAATACAAAAGAATGACATCGTAGGATAAATTGACATTATTTATAATGTTAATAAAAAAGAAAATTGACCGTAGGATAAGTTACATTATTTTATAATGTAATTTGAAGGAATTTACATCGTATGAAATAAAATACATTCTTATATGTATTTTATGAATGAAATTAGACCGCATGACATAAATTACATTTATTTATGTAATTTATAAATGAAATTAGACCGCATGACATAAATTACATTTATTTATGTAATTTATAAATGAAATTAGACCGCATGACATGAATTACATTTATTTATGTAATTTATAAATGAAATTAGACCACACGACATAAATTACATTTATTTATGTAATTTATGAATGAATGAAGCCCGCATAATATAAAATACATTTATATATATATTTTATGAATGAATTAAGACCTCATAAAATAAATTACATTTTTATATGTATTTTTTGAATGAATTAACATCGCATGAAATAAAATACATTTGTATATGCATTTTATGAATGAGTTAAGATCGCATGAAATAAATTACATTTTATTTTATGAATGTAATTAGTCCGCATAAAGTAAATTATATTTTTATATGTAATTTATGAATGAATTTTCATCGTATGAAATAAATTACATATTATTATGTAAATTATGAATGAATTTAACCCGCATGAATGAAATTTCATTTTTTCTATGAAATGAATGTATGGGTTTACTTTGTAAATAAAGATTACATTTTTATAATGTAAACAAGAAGTAGGATTCACATTGTAAATAAAATTTATATTTTTATATGTACTTAAGAACGATGAATTATAAATTACATTTTATATGTAAGAAGGAATTGGACGATGAAATATAATTTACATTTTACCGTAAATTAGAGAAATTAAAAGAATCAAAAAGGAAGAATTCATCATTCAAGCACGATTTACATTTCTCTGCAAATGAAGGGATAAAAGGATAAAGAAGGAAAATATACTTAA
This sequence comes from Allium sativum, assembly GCA_030737875.1. Taxonomy (NCBI): domain Eukaryota; kingdom Viridiplantae; phylum Streptophyta; class Magnoliopsida; order Asparagales; family Amaryllidaceae; genus Allium; species Allium sativum. The sequence continues at coordinate 11,218,243 of CM060921.1, read as the reverse complement.
GAATAAAGAGTTAAACGGGTTACATTTATATATATATATATATATATATATATATATAATTAAAATTAAACGAATCGAGCGCGTTATTTCGCATTTTAAAATTATATCTTTAAATGACAATACAAGAAGATCCGACCGTCGGATTTTCTTGAGACTAAAACTGCTAGGACCGTCTTGGAAAAATCTTTCCAACGATATATAATACGTCAAAATCCAACGGTTAGATTTTGAGATATGTGAAAATCAAAATTGATTGAAATAGCACCAAAATCGACATTGACCTGAATCGTTGTTGATTAAAGATTTAATTATTTTTAATTAAATAAAATAGAAAATAATCGTTATAAATTAGAAATAACGATAAGGAAGAGTTTTCAATATATATATATATACATACATATATATACGAAGATTATTTGGAAAGGCCGAGTTAATCTCATTCCAAATAATCAAAACGACGATGAAAAATTGAAGAAGAAGATGACTAATGAAGACCGTCAATCTTCCCCTCAGGAAGACAGCGATTGAGGCTTTGAATTGATTTGCTCCCAATTCGAGGTCATGATCGTCGTTCGAACGAACATGTTGATTGAACGGATTTGGCTTTCGTTCAGACCCAGAGCATAAGCGTATAAATGGATTGCATGTCTGACGTGGTATTCCTTTACACTGTATCTATTGATCTCTTCTAAACATATATCTGTTTGGTGTCTTTCACCCTTCTCTGAGACGTACGAGCTCCGAGGTTATATGTTGGCAGGAATCAATGATATGGTATGGATTGACGATGTGGCATGCCAAGATGCATATGATCAAGGCTTTGTTGAAAAGCAGGCCTTGTGGGATGATCAAAGCATAGCCTGTTTAGGCATAGCTTTGTGTATGACGTGACTTCACGAGCCTCACACACCGGTGGAGTCTAAAACGGGAGAAGGGAACGCAGGGAGTGCACACGGTTTTTTCTAGCTAGAGTGGTGCCAGGGACCTACCAGCGCTGGCATTTATTCATTGTGGTTGTTGGATTTTTCGACGCCTCGGTTTTATGCGGTCGCCACTGGCCGTATTATAGGTCCAAAAGGACTGGGAAGCGTGTGTTCAGGAATTGCCAATCCATTAAGCGTTAACGTATGGACCGGCCCTGCAGGATCCAAGGGTTGGACAGAGTACCAATCCTGGGTCATTGCTAGAGTGTCTCGAATCGGTAAGGAGCTCCTCCCTAGCCTTGACTCAGATAGAAATCAAAATTCCAAATACGACCCTACGATTTTGATTGTATTACTAGTATGGAGATATAGTAGGATGGGGTACTATGTTTCCTAGGATTGATACATTTATTTTGAAATGTTTTTATTATACACTAATAATAATATTAAACTCGTATTTGCCGTATTTAGCATGTTTAATCACCATAAGGGAAAACTCTATCCTCTGGTGTGCGTTGCATTGTGTGATGGGACTTGAGTCTTATGGTGATTCCATTTTTCTAAAAAACATTGCGATGTTGTACGTTCTGACACTTTAAATTATGCACGACAATCCATTGAGTAAACCCGTTCCGCATTAGCGGCGTGGTCTTTGGATTTGTCATATTATTATTACTAAACTAGTTATGAATTCTCATACCAGTCCCACGACTGACCCGTAGTTTGTTTCACCTTTTTGCAAACTCGGGTGGCCTCTTTTCTACACGGGCAGCCAAGTAAACAGGTTCATTCTTTGCTTGGAGTCTTGTCTTGGAGTTGCTCATTATCTTTGCTTGGATTTGCTTTCGCGGAGAGGTGATGACTTGGAGCTTTGAGGACAGCTATCATTTACTTCTATTGCATTTTTCTATCTTTAAGTTCAGTCATTAGACTTGTTTCATTTCGTATTGCTTTTTTTGGGAGTTGGAACTTATTTTCATTTCTGCAAACTTGATGTAATAATTTGGATTCTGTGACTGTTGGGATTCTGTGGTTTATGACATTATATTTCCGCTGCTATGATGTTATTATGCTATGGTTTTCCTCTGCTATATTGTATCAGTGATATGTATTGTTATATTTATGTTGTATTCCATATGATTATTCCTTACTTTCACCTAGTGGAAGTTTGGGGTCATCACAGTTGGTATCAGAGCTTTGGTTAAACTTAGCTTTGGAATATAACATATTTATAGCAAATTCGTTTACATAGAATCACAATATTCTATGGTGAACATTTCATGAGATACATAATAGCCAGTCACTTTCGTCATCTTTTCATTCATCCTTCGATCTATTCTATCTCTTAGAATCAACATCACGATTGTTTTGACTCTTCCCTTGATCATACATTCGAAGAAGACTAAAGAAAGTGGCGATACTCAAGTGGCACATGTTTACGAAGGAGCGAAAGGACCAACTTCTTCAGTGCCAGTTTCTACTGAAGGAGGAGGGAAGTCTGATGTTTCTATAGGTACGCCTAGAATAAGTTACATCTCCCATGTTGCTTTTATTTCCTTTTGAGTTTTGATTTTATGAGCCGTTGCTTGGCTTTCTCTCTCTCCTATCCTCTTTCTTCTTTTCTTTTTCCTTTTCGAGGACGAAAAGTTTTTAAGTGGGGGAGACTGTAACAACCCTGAATTTTGGGGCCAATTTAAAATTTATTTTAAGTGATTTTTAAAAGAGTTTTGATATTTAGAATAATCTATTTTATTATAATAATGATCACAAATTTGTTTCAAATCGAAGTTAGAATGAATAAATTAATTTTAATTATAAAAAGAGTTAGAAATAGCGCGGTAGTTTGAAAAGTCAAACTTGAACTTTGACTGACCGTATAGGACGCAAAATTTAACGGATTTTAGTGAAACCAAAAATATTAGAATCTATTTAAAAATATCTTTCCAACGAATCCGAAAAATCGAAATTTCATAGCGGAAATCAAAAGTTATGGCCAATTCAAGTTTTAGAAAGGTCGCTAGGTAATTTGCATAGGTCAATAATGCTACTTTTTGCATATAATGGAAATTGAACTCGAAACCACTTCCATTGAGTCCGGAATGACGTTTCTGCATTTAAAAAGTATAAACACTTATATATTTGGAGTTTCGAAAATTATTTGTTTAAAAATGTATTTTTAATATAAAACATATAGCCATGGAAAATAGTGATTTTTCAAACAGTGTCCGCTTTCGACGAAACCACTTTTGTTGGAACCGTAATGTCAAATTATTGCTAGGTTTAAAATTTTAAAATTTTCCGAGCTAGTATGTGAGCATGGCGAAAGAAACTGTGTTTGGTCAATTTCGGTCAAAATTAATTGACTGAAAAATAGCCATTTTTCAAAAAGTCTCAGAATTCAACAAAATAAATTTTGTTGGATTCGTATCATCAAAACAAAGCTAAAATTGATTTTTTTTTTGTAATTTTTAGAATTAAAATATAATTATAATTGATTTTTCAGTGTAAACGGGCAAATTTTTGACTTTAAAAATTCATACGGGCTCAGAATTGAACGAAATTAATTTTCATAGGTCCACAGCATCAAAACATAGCTAAATATATTTTTCGAGAATTTTTGAAGTTAATTTGTGACCTCGGTGAATTTTCATGTACGGTATACATTAAAATATTAATAAAATAATATAATTATTCCAAAACTCATAATAAATTTCGGAATTGGGTCCTGTAACATGTTCCATTGCGTTCAGAAGGCCTCAAAACCTTAAGAACGACAGTAAGTAGGCCTAAATCGGAGTTCGGACCAAAACGGGCTTTAACGGGCTAATTAAATTATTAACTAATGATTAGGAAAACCTAATATAATATTATTTAAACCCGAATTCACTGTTCATCGTCTCCTTCCCGTCATTTTCTGCAGCCACCAAAACCCATTACCCTTCAAAACTTCAAACCTTGATTTCTCTCTCATTTCTCAACGAAATTTAGCGTGTGAGTACTCGTTTCGAAGCTCTTCGCGAGCTTTTCGATCTCCGACAAGTCTCGTCCCTCCCCGTGCCCCGTAGTGCCGCCACCAAGCCTCCAAAGAGCCGCCGAACGCAGGTCAACCGGGCCCCACCACGTCGATCGCACCCCCCTTTTCTGGCCGTGCATAGCTCTCTCGTAGCCGGTCCTTCTCCAACAAACGGCTCGTCGTTTCGTCAACTACAACTCCAGAAAATCGAATTTGAAGTTTTGAACGTTCTAAGGTAAATTTTATTTCAGATTTCCCCATGCTTTTAAGCGTTGCTGCAGGAGTTGTTAAAAGCTGTTTTTTATTTTTCATATGAATTTGCATGTAAAATGTTTCAGATCCGCAACCGTCTTTAATTCGAACGCCAAATCTGATCAAACTTGATTCATTTCAGAAACAAGAAAGGTGAGAATTTATTTTTAATTAAATTTAATTTATTTAATTATTAATTCTTTATTATTAAAGAATATTGATTGATTGATATGCTATGTAGTGATATTTGAAATACGGATCTAGGTTGTTTATGACCGTATGATGTTAGATCCGCGAATCTAAATATTAGATCTGAAACTATTGGCTAATTAATATATATTATTTGTTAATGATATTGAATCATACTTCGCCGATTTGACATATGCCAAAATATAAACCACCTTGAATATTATCTTGATATGAATTGTTAGATGTATACTTGTTTGGATATTTGAATGTGGTTGTTGATTGGATGATATAAATTTACATCTTATGTTGTAAAAATATAGAATTTGCGATGATTTACATTTTTATTATGTAAACCAAAATTTTGGAATTTACGATGATTTACAATTTAGTATGTAAATCAAAATTTTAGAAATTGCGATGATATACATTTTAGTATGCAAATTAAAAGTTAAAATTAGCGATGACATGAATTGACAGTTTATTTTGTAAATTTAATATTAGAATTTTGCGTTGACATGAATTTACATTTTATTGTGTAAATTCAATATTAAAATTTGGCAATGACATGAATTTACATTTTATTTTGTAAATTCAATATTAAAACTTTGTGACGACACAAATTTTACATTTTATTATGTAAATAAAGTTAGAATTGTGCGTTGACATAGAATTTACATTTTTATTTGTAAATTATAGTTAGAATTTTGCGTTGACACAAATTATTATTTTTCTTATGCAAATTAAAGCTAGAATTTTGCGTGATATAAAATTTACATTTTCTTATGTAAATTAAAGTTAGAATTTTGCGTTGATACACAAATTTACATTTTATTATGTAAATTAAGGCTAGAATTTTGCGTTGATATAAAATTTACATTTTATCATGTTAATTAAAGTTAGAATTTGGCGATATCGTGAAGTTTACGTTTTATTTGTAAATTTAAAGTTAGACTTTGCGATGACATTAAAATTACATTTTGTTTTGTAAACTTAAAATTAGAATTTTGCAATATCATGAAGATGTACATTTTATTATGTAAGTTAAAATTAGAATTTGTGATGACATGAAATTTTACATGTTATTATGTAAATAAAGTATTTTCACCGTATGCATAAATTTACATTATTTCCAATGTAAATTAAATAGTAAATTTAACCGTAGGACAAATTTGTGATGTTACTAACATTTTTAACGTTAATATAACACTATGGGTTGTCATTAACATTTTTTGTTAATATTTAAAAGGAATTTAACATTTTTGTTAATGTTAAAAATAAGAAATTTCATCGTATGACAAATTTAACATTTTCGTTAATGTTAAAAATAAGAAAATACACCGTGTGTTAATTAACATTATTTTTAGTGTTAATTTAAAAGAAAATTCATCGTATGTTAATTAACATTATTTTAATGTTAATATCAGAATAATTCCACCGTAGGAAAATTTCACATTTTTATTAAAGTTAATATAAGGGGAATGGCACTGTATGTACATTTTACATTATTTTATAATGTAATTATAAAAAGGATTTACACCGTAGGATATAGTTACACACTTTTAATGTATATTAAAATGAATATTTTCACCGTAGGATAAATGTACATTATTTTTACTGTACATAAAAAGAGGAATTTCACCGCATGAAAAAAAATACATTTATCTTTGTAATTAAAAAGGGAATTTCACCGCATGATTGGAATTACATTTTTCTTTGTAATTAAAGATGTGAATTTCACTGCATGAAAAAGAAAAAAAAAAGTTTCATTTTCCTATGTAAATGAAATATGAGTTTGCATTATATGTAAAGTTACATTATTTTAAATGTAAATGAAATAGAAACCTCACCCGTATGTAAAATTTGACATTATTTTACATATAAATATAGAGTAGAGTTTGCATGAAGATTAAAGATTACTTTTATTATAAAGAAGTAGAATGTGCATGGTGAAATAAAATTTACATTTTATTTTATAAGGTAAGATATATAGAAATCCATCGTATGTTAAAATTTACAGGTTTATAAATGTAAATAAAAAGGAATTTAACTGTAGGAAGATTTACATTATTTTTTTTATGAAATAAAAAGAATGGACTTTACATTGTAATTAAAAAGTCAATTTTACATTGTAAAGAAAGAACGGATTTCACATTGTAATTAGAGAATGAAAATTTACATTTTCTTTAATGTAAATATACATGAGTTTCACCGTATGCCCATTTTACATTATTTTTAATGTAATTTTTTTTAGTAATTACAACGTAGGATGATTTTGCATTATTTTATAATGTATATAAAAGGGGATTTACACTGTAGAAAAATAACATTATTTATAATGTTAATACAAAAGAATGACATCGTAGGATAAATTGACATTATTTATAATGTTAATAAGAAAGAAAATTTACCGTAGGATAAGTTACATTATTTTATAATGTAATTTGAAGGAATTTACATCGCATGAAATAAAATACATTCTTATATGTATTTTATGAATGAAATTAGACCGCATGACATAAATTACATTTATTTATGTAATTTATAAATGAAATTAGACCGCATGACATAAATTACATTTATTTATGTAATTTATAAATGAAATTAGACCGCATGACATGAATTACATTTATTTATGTAATTTATAAATGAAATTAGACCACACGACATAAATTACATTTATTTATGTAATTTATGAATGAATGAAGCCCGCATAATATAAAATACATTTTTATATGTATTTTATGAATGAATTAAGACCTCATAAAATAAATTACATTTTTATATGTATTTTATGAATGAATTAACATCGCATGAAATAAAATACATTTGTATATGCATTTTATGAATGAGTTAAGATCGCATGAAATAAATTACATTTTATTTTATGAATGAAATTAGTCCGCATAAAGTAAATTACATTTTTATATGTAATTTATGAATGAATTTTCATCGTATGAAATAAATTACATATTATTATGTAAATTATGAATGAATTTAACCCGCATGAATGAAATTTCATTTTTTCAATGAAATGAATGTATGGGTTTACTTTATAAATAAAGATTACATTTTTATAATGTAAACAAGAAGTAGGATTCACATTGTAAATAAAATTTATATTTTTATATGTACTTAAGAACGATGAATTATAAATTACATTTTACATGTAAGAAGGAATTGGACGATGAAATATAATTTACATTTTACCGTAAATTAGAGAAATTAAAAGAATCAAAAAGGAAGAATTCATCATTCAAGCATGATTTACATTTCTCTGTAAATGAAGGGATAAAAGGATAAAGAAGGAAAATATACTTAAGAATAAAGAGTTAAACGGGTTACATTTATATATATATATATATATATATATATATATATATATATATATAATTAAAATTAAACGAATCGAGCGCGGTATTTCACATTTTAAAATTATATCTTTAAATGACAATACAAGAAGATCCGACCGTCGGATTTTCTTGAGACTGAAACTGCTAGGACCGTCTTGGAAAAATCTTTCCAACGATATATAATACGTCAAAATCCAACGGTTAGATTTTGAGATATGTGAAAATCAAAATTGATTGAAATAGCACCAAAATCGACATTGACCTGAATCGTCATTGATTAAAGATTTAATTATTTTTAATTAAATAAATGTGACGAGAAGGAATTTCGCTCGGTCCGAACCAGTCGCTAAACCGATCCAGGCCGTTCGAAACGCCCTATCGTTTGAGAACACGACAAATCAGAAAACATACAGAAGAACATTTCATTGTATATTACAACAATGCATCAGATTACAAGAATATACAGAGTATAAATGAATATTACACAGAAATATCAGAGATTTAATTTACATTTAAATACATAGCAGCGGAAAATAATACAATACACAACTAGAAGGAGATATACGGATACAAAGCTTTCCGGATATCGTTCCAGCTGTAAACCAGGTTCCTGTGAATATAAATCTGCAAAACCAAAACTACTAGCTGCCCGTGTCAAAAAGGGGCACCCAGAGTTTAGGTTAAAACAATAAACTCCAGGTCAGTCATGTGACTGGTGTGAGAACTAAAACAGTTAATCTTTATTTTTAAACTTAGGTAAATCAAGGGACCACGCCGTTTAACACGGAACGGGTTTCCTCCCAAGAATACCAGTGCATAAACAAACAGCGCAATGCTAAATAAAGAAAAATGAAGCTGTTATAAGACCCAGGTCCTATCACACAATGCAACGCAAGCCGGGGGATAGGGTTTTCCCTTATAACAGCCAAAGAATGCTTGATACGTTTAAAACAAATCATTTGATACTATTATAAGTGCATAGTGTATAAACAACTTCAAATCATAAGTATCAATCCTAGGCGGCATGAATGGCCCATAACACTATGTCGCCATATATAAGTTTACAATCAAAACCGCAAGACTTCGTATTGGAAGTTGGGTTATCATTTATGGTATGAACCGAGGCTAGGGGCAAGATCCTCAATGATTCGAGACTGCCTAGCCCGAGTCTCAGGATCAGAGCTCGAGTGACCCTTGGATCGTCAGGGCCGGTCCACACGGAGTGGATTAAAATACCTGAGCACTACGTTTCGCCGCCCTTTGGGGCGTAAGCGAGCCAACTAAATAACTCCATCGGTTCGAGAACGACCGATCAATCCGAGGCGCCTCGCAACAGCAACAACCACATAAGTCAAACTCGTCAGGGCGTGTAAAACCACTGACGCCACTTTTAGCTAGGAGGAAACGTAGGCCCTCCCTGATGTCCGTCTCCCGTTTTTGATTCATACCAGGTGTGATACTCGCGAATCAACGTTACACAAAGCTACGCCACAAAGGCCGTGCTTCGATCATCAACCACAAGACTTTGCTTTTCAACAGAAGCCTTGATCATTTGCCACTTAGGCATGCCACACAGGCAATTCACTCCATGCGATTGATATCCATCAATATATAACCCCTGAGCTCGTACGTCTCAGAGAAGGGCGTTAAGCAAGAGAATAAATTCTCCGCCGCCAAACAGATATACATTTAATAGAGATCAATCACACGGACTAAAATCCAATGTCAGACACACAGTCCATTTACAAGTCCGTTCTGGGTCTGAACGAAACCGGAGGCACCTAGTACCCCGCATATCCATCGATCTCCAAGTACGTCTGGACGATCACTAACTGTTTCCATCTTCTTGGGTGTACAGCCCAATCAAGATCATCAGTAATTACCCAAACGACGTGAAGACCTCAGGTCTTCGACCATCGTCTTCATCTTCGACTTATCGTCGTATCAGTTATTCAGAATGGGATAAACCCGGACTTTCCGAATAACTCGCGTATATTTTAAATAAGTGTTACACAAACACAACATACGCCTCATTCCAATTCATCAGTTACTAACCGTAAATTAATCAAGAGAATAATTCCCCAAATATTAACCCCGAAGGCCGAAACCAACATCATATCAATATCCAGGAAACCATTCTGCTTAGCTAACCGACAGTTAGTTTCTGAATTTCACATTCATAGGGAAAGGTTCCCATTAATTTTATCAAAGATAAATTCTTGAATTTATTCTTTAATCTACTTTTGAATATCAATTCAAACTAGTCGGAATTAGCGAACCTTACCGAAGTAATCATTTGTTTTAATCTCCTAATCCCAACCTATTAATCCCATGAAGTAAAACTGGTAATACTTCATATCTAACACCACAGTGTTATCGGTAAATTCAATTACCATTTCACGTTCAAATCTAATTAAAGATTTAACTATCGCCTGGAGTAAAACTGGTGATACTCCATTCTCGATTCCCAATCTAATTAAAGATTCATTAAAACTCCACTTAGTTTTAATCGTTAACTGGGTTAAAGAATCAGTGTCATTTAAAACACGGTTCACGGTAAACCCAAAATCACAATCATTAATTATCGGGTTAAAGAACGAGTGTTATTTAAAACACCGTTCACGATAAACCCAAAAATCAATATCGATTCAATTCCAATTAAATGTTATTTAATTGGTACACTTCATTAAATCTAAATAAAAAGATTTAATCTTTTCTCAACTGGGTTCAAGAACAGTGTTAGTGAAGACACCATTCACGACAAACCCAAATCACATTTGATATTCAATACAAGGCCCTGAATAGAAAATATCCCGGCTTATATTCAATATCAAATTCTACGACCAACAAATATCGTATTGGAAATAACGATATATATATCTATCTTTCAAATTTCCATAACAACATCTGTATAGTCACGAAATCCAACATCGAAATATTCCGAAGACAATTTCGATTCAAATCCATTCCAATGCAATCATTGGAAATTTTGGTTATTTTTAAAACCCTTTCCGAATTCAATTTATTTATTTAAAAATAAATAGAATTATAATTCTAGTTCAAAACTAGTTCATTTCGATAAAAATCTATTTTTATCATTTCAAATATGGAGTTTTTCATCCCAATTCTTTCTAAATCATTTCTTATGATTTTACACAAATTATTACTATTTTTAATAATTTTATCAAGGCCCGTACAGTCGATTTCCATCAACGGCCATCGAACTGCACTTACAGCGACCTTTTTCGAATTTGATTTGGACGTATCTCCAAATCCAACCGTTAGATTTCAAATTTCTAACATTCATTAGAAAGCTCTTTTCGATACGAACCCAACGGTTCCGATTTTAGGAGAGTCCGACGGTCGGATCTCCCGCAATGTCCGTTTGAAATAAATGGTCGAAATTCACGAACTGCCGCGGCGCGGCGCGTTCTATTCAGGCCATTATATTATATATATAATATATATAATATATACTTCGTCGATTTCTATTTAAAACGAATTATATAAATAGTTTTAAATTCGTTTCAAAAGCAATTTCAACTTCCTTTTCAATTCAAATCAAAATTGAATTCTTCTTTATAAATTCGTTTCAAAATTCATTTTTATTCAATTCAAATTTCAATTCAATTTGAATTCATTTTCAATTCATTTCGAAATCGTTTTCAATTCAATTCATTTTGAAATCGTTTTCAATTCAATTCATTTCGAAATCGTTTTCAATTCAATTTGAATTCGTTTTCAATTCATTTCGAAATCGTTTTCAATTCAATTCATTTCGAAATCGTTTTCAATTCAATTTGAATTCGTTTTCAATTCATTTCGAAATCGTTTTCAATTCAATTCATTTCGAAATCGTTTTCAATTCAATTTGAATTCGTTTTCAATTCATTTCGAAATCGTTTTCAATTCAATTCATTTCGAAATCGTTTTCAATTCAATTTGAATTCGTTTTCAATTCATTTCGAAATCGTTTTCAATTCAATTCATTTCGAAATCGTTTTCAATTCAATTCATTTCGAAATTGTTTTCAATTCAATTCATTATATTCGATTTCGAAATCACTTTTCAATATTCATTTTAAAATGAATAAAATCGATATAAATATCGTTCACGTCAAAATGGCGTCAATCTAATCAACACGGCTTCATAAAGTTCTATTTTCAAATATTCTATTTCAAATATTTCTTTTTCAAATATTTCTTTTTCAAATATTTCTATTTTAAAACTGGAATGAGGCCCAATCAATTACCATATAAAGTTAATTATATGGATTTTCATACAACACATGTATATCATAGCATTGAAAAATAATCAACCATCAACCAAAGTGCACTACACTGTATAAGCATCAAATATAGATATTCAACGCTTATAGCAGCCTGTCAATCAATCGATCGACACATTTAATCAATCAGGATGAGTGAACTTCAAGTTTCATCCCAACACCCGTGTGGGGTTTCAAAAAATCAAACAAATATTTTATTCATGCAGTTGGGCGATGTGTAAAATTTATCGTCCCAATCAATGTCCTTCAAATAGGTGTACATAAACAAACCGTCTGGTTTGTAAATGAATATTTATTTATTCACATTCACGTTAAAAATTATATTTTTAACGATAAAACATTTTATTTCCACCTATGAATTTCTATTCAATTCATTTACACAATAAAATGATATTTTTATTTTTCTAACATATTTTAGAAAATTTCGGCGGCATAACGGCACGATACTAGAAACGGGACGAGGCCTAGCCTTATCCCCGGTCTAGTGAAGGCCCACGCCATTCACACATCAATCATATCAATTTTATTATGCAAACCACAAAATTTGGAGTAAGTGTCTAACCTAGCCTTACTCCTTCGCCTTATAACGGCGCACGTCTAATCCTAACCAATTTATCGATTCGATTTTTCACACCACAAATCACATTCAAACCAATATCGCAATCAATCACCAAACAGTCAAACAAACAAGTCCATGGTCTGCGGACGATTGTGTCGGGTGCTACTAAGCACCGTCTGCATCCTAGTATATATATATATATATATAACTAGAAAAGAAATTGAAAGGTGAGAAATTCTCACAAATAGCTATCCAAGCTCCACGGCACTTCATTGATAGAAATCTTCATCGTCATCGCATCTTCGTTGTTGTAGCCACTACATATGTAAAAATCGAATTTTTACTTCGCTATTCAATATATAAAAATCATATTTTTCTTTCGAAGTTCAATATATAAAAATCATATTTTTATTTCGAAGTTCAATATATAAAAATCATATTTTTCTTTCGAAGTTCAATATATAAAAATCATATTTTTAACTCGAAGTTCAATATATAAAAATCCCATTTTTATTTCGAAGTTCAATATATAAAAATCCCATTTTTAACTCGAAGTTCAATATATAAAAATCCCATTTTTAACTCGAAGTTCAATATATAAAAATCCCATTTTTAACTCGAAGTTCAATATACAAAAATCCCATTTTTAACTCGAAGTTCAATATATAAAAATCCCATTTTTAACTCGAAGTTCAATATATAAAAATCATATTTTTAACTCGAAGTTCAATATATAAAAATCCCATTTTTAACTCGAAGTTCAATATATAAAAATCATATTTTTCTTTCGCTAATTTCTAAATAAAGATTATATTTTTACATCTCTAATTCCATGCTGTTTTAGATTCTTAAAACGATGCATATATTTTTTTTTTAAAAAACCATATGCTACTTTTACTTTCATATCCAAAAACAATATTATTTTCTATTCAAAACAAATTTATTTTCTATTAGAAAACAATTCAAATTTCATATACAAAAAAAAAACGATATTGTTTTATGTAATGTACATTTAAAAAAAAAAATCAGAAATTTACCTTCTCTAATTGCGTTTAACAAAAGTGTTGCCTTCCTTAATCCTCGTTTACCATGCTGAGCCGCCGAACACAAACTCGCAAGAAGGAAACCACTGCTCATCCTTTTACCATCGTCTTCTTCGTTGTTTTGAGGAAACCCATCTGTCGAATTTAGGGTCCCCAAATTGCCTCCTCCACGAATGACGGTTCCCAGGTCAGGTGTGTCCACGAGGAGCGGCTTCACGACGTCTCCCAACGCTGGCAATCTCCGGCGGTTCGATGGTCCCCTGCGCCCCTTGATGGCGCTCGAAAAAACTGCCTTATGGCTCAAAATTCGAGCAACCTCCGCAACTATACATCCTCAGACCGACATCAAGTTAAAGATAAATCATGGCGCTATGATTCTTGCTTCAGTTCCATCTCCTAATTCGCAGTGTTTGGGGAGGAAAAGAGGAATCAATTCGGAGCAATTTGGTTCATTATTTTCTGAGATGGAGGCGCTGAAATTTCGATAACTGTGGGTTGCGGTTTGACCAATGAAAGTAGGGTTTGATTGGCTTTATATAATATAAAATAATATTATTTAATTCCAATTCAATTTGTTTAATCATTCGAGCTCGAGATCAAACCCAATGACTGTCGCCCCTAGCTAATTACCCCGATTCCGAACACAATGGGATATGCATCGCAAGCTGATTCGATCGTTTCGATCAGTTTCCATTTAAATTAACAATTAAATCATTATATTGAATTTTAAACGTACATTTCAAATTACTGGGGCCACATACTAACTCTAAAAATTCCCGAAAAATATTTTCTAGCTTCGTATTGACGATACGGTCCTTACAAAACTAGTTTCGTCGAATTCTGAGACCGTTGGAAAAATGGCCAATTTCCAGTCGATTAAAATCAACTGAAACTGGTCAAACGCGTTTTCCTTTGCCATGCTCACATATTGATACGAAAAATTATGAAATTTGAAACCTAGCAATAACTTCACATCCCGGACCCAACAAAACTGGTTTCGTCGAAATCCGAGGTCGTTTGCAAAATGTCCATTTTTAAGGGCCTGAATTCCATAGCGACTATTTAGAATTTTCAACTGGACCTATCTTTTGATTCCCGCTAAGAAATTTCGATTATTCGGATTCGTTGAAAAGATATTATCAATTAGATCCTAATGTTTTTGGTTTCACTAAAATCCGGATTGTTTTGCACCTAGTACATTCAATTGAAGTTTGAAATCGAATAATCGAACTACCGCGCCATTTTCAATTCTATTTATAATTATATATAAATATTTATATTCTAACGACGACGTATATAATATATACGTCGAATTATATTAAAAATAAATTTTCCCGTCGATATTATTTAAAATAATTCATTTTAAATAATCAAAATTCGCTAAAATTGCCAAAATAAAAATTTTAAACTGGCCCAGATTTTCCGGGTTGTTACAATCTCCCCCACTTAAAACTTTTCGTCCCCGAAAAGGAACAAAGTCGAAAGTGGTTTGATTATTCAGCTCTACGTTCGATCTGGCTTCCATTCTCCAACTCTTCAGTTTCTGAGAATTTTCAAAATTCCAAAAATTTGGCTAACACCCTAAATTTTTGAAAAATTTCGCCATAACCTCCCCTGCAATGGGAGCATCGGGGAATTTCAAATAGCTTCCCCGGTCCTTCAGATCTCAAAAAGAAAAAGAAAAAGCCAAGCGGCTAGCCAATAGGCTCATAAAATCATCATCACCCAAACAAAACAGTAAATTATGTAGTAAACATGTACCTATTTGTCGGGCAAACAAATTTTATTCTCTGGCTCTAGCCTCCCTGCTATGACCTGTTCAATGTAGGAATATGTATATGCAAGCAAATGTGACCAATTTTCAATATAATTCAATATTTGATTCAATTAGGCTAAGTGGCTAAAAATTAGCAAACAAATAAACAAACAACACAAACATTAATCAATTAGTTGATTAGCTTTTCAAATTCATAATTTTAATACATATACAAAAATCATGTTTTTGATGCCAAATCACAACAATCGGCCCTATCTAATTTTGGTTCTCACACCAGTCAATAGGAAATATATAGAAAATCACACCTTCGCCACTCGAATATAAATTCTGATGATGAGGCCTCATCATCTGAATCATCTCCGGGCGACTAGAGTGTGATTCTATATCTATCCAGTATATTAAAATTTCGAATACACGCGGATCAGACGTATACGCAAAATCTATATATACTGGATTGTCCAAATCAATATAAATAGATAATCAAATACGAATAATTGATTTAAATTTTCAAAACAAAAATTTGTTTTCATTTTAAAAATATACTCTTCACACTCGTTCTAGGATACTACTGATCCTATCTCTAACGAGTCATTCCCATTGGATATTACTAATCCAATCATCTGATGAATTCTTTCGTATGGTTCTAAGGTGCCTTGTTCTCTGCTTTGTAAACCAAAGCTCTGATACCAACTGTGACGAGAAGGAATTTCGCTCGGTCCGAACCAGTCGCTAAACCGATCCAGGCCGTTCGAAACGCCCTATCGTTTGAGAACACGACAAATCAGAAAACATACAGAAGAACATTTCATTGTATATTACAACAATGCATCAGATTACAAGAATATACAGAGTATAAATGAATATTACACAGAAATATCAGAGATTTAATTTACATTTAAATACATAGCAGCGGAAAATAATACAATACACAACTAGAAGGAGATATACGGATACAAAGCTTTCCGGATATCGTTCCAGCTGTAAACCAGGTTCCTGTAAATATAAATCTGCAAAACCAAAACTACTAGCTGCCCGTGTCAAAATAGGGGCACCCAGAGTTTAGGTTAAAACAATAAACTCCAGGTCAGTCATGTGACTGGTGTGAGAACTAAAACAGTTAATCTTTATTTTTAAACTTAGGTAAATCAAGGGACCACGCCGTTTAACAAGGAACGGGTTTCCTTCCAAGAATACCAGTGCATAAACAAACAGCGCAATGCTAAATAAAGAAAAATGAAGCTGTTATAAGACCCAGGTCCTATCACACAATGCAACGCAAGCCGGGGGATAGGGTTTTCCCTTATAACAGCCAAAGAATGCTTGATACGTTTAAAACAAATCATTTGATACTATTATAAGTGCATAGTGTATAAACAACTTCAAATCATAAGTATCAATCCTAGGCGGCATGAATGGCCCATAACACTATGTCGCCATATATAAGTTTACAATCAAAACCGCAAGACTTCGTATTGGAAGTTGGGTTATCATTTATGGTATGAACTGAGGCTAGGGGCAAGATCCTCAATGATTCGAGACTGCCTAGCCATCGGGCACAGGATCAGAGCTCGAGTGACCCTTGGATCGTCAGGGCCGGTCCACACGGAGTGGATTAAAATACCTGAGCACTACGTTTCGCCGCCCTTTGGGGCGTAAGCGAGCCAACTAAATGACTCCATCGGTTCGAGAACGACCGATCAATCCGAGGCGCCTCGCAACAGCAACAACCACATAAGTCAAACTCGTCAGGGCGTGTAAAACCACTAACGCCACTTTTAGCTAGGAGGAAACGTAGGCCCTCCCTGATGTCCGTCTCCCGTTTTTGATTCATACCGGGTGTGATACTCGCGAATCAACGTTACACAAAGCTACGCCACAAAGGCCGTGCTTCGATCATCAACCACAAGACTTTGCTTTTCAACAGAAGCCTTGATCATTTGCCACTTAGGCATGCCACACAGGCAATTCACTCCATGCGATTGATATCCATCAATATATAACCCCTGAGCTCGTACGTCTCAAAGAAGGGCGTTAAGCAAGAGAATAAATTCTCCGCCGCCAAACAGATATACATTTAATAGAGATCAATCACACGGACTAAAATCCAATGTCAGACACACAGTCCATTTACAAGTCCGTTCTGGGTCTGAACGAAACCAGAGGCACCTAGTACCCCGCATATCCATCGATCTCCAAGTACGTCTGGACGATCACTAACTGTTTCCATCTTCTTGGGTGTACAGCCCAATCAAGATCATTAGTAATTACCCAAACGACGTGAAGACCTCCGGTCTTCGACCATCGTCTTCATCTTCGACTTATCGTCGTATCAGTTATTCAGAATGGGATAAACCCGGACTTTCCGAATAACTCGCGTATATTTTAAATAAGTGTTACACAAACACAACATACGCCTCATTCCAATTCATCAGTTACTAACCGTAAATTAATCAAGAGAATAATTCCCCAAATATTAACCCCGAAGGCCGAAACCAACATCAGATCAATATCCAGGAAACCATTCTGCTTAGCTAACCGACAGTTAGTTTCTGAATTTCACATTCATAGGGAAAGGTTCCCATTAATTTTATCAAAGATAAATTCTTGAATTTATTCTTTAATCTACTTTTGAATATCAATTCAAACTAGTCGGAATTAGCGAACCTTACCGAAGTAACCATTTGTTTTAATCTCCCAATCCCAACCTATTAATCCCATGAAGTAAAACTGGTAATACTTCATATCTAACACCACAGTGTTATCGGTAAATTCAATTACCATTTCACGTTCAAATCTAATTAAAGATTTAACTATCGCCTGGAGTAAAACTGGTGATACTCCATTCTCGATTCCCAATCTAATTAAAGATTCATTAAAACTCCACTTAGTTTTAATCGTTAACTGGGTTAAAGAATCAGTGTCATTTAAAACACGGTTCACGGTAAACCCAAAATCACAATCATTAATTATCGGGTTAAAGAACGAGTGTTATTTAAAACACCGTTCACGATAAACCCAAAAATCAATATCGATTCAATTCCAATTAAATGTTATTTAATTGGTACACTTCATTAAATCTAAATAAAAAGATTTAATCTTTTCTCAACTGGGTTCAAGAACAGTGTTAGTGAAGACACCATTCACGACAAACCCAAATCACATTTGATATTCAATACAAGGCCCTGAATAGAAAATATCCCGACTTATATTCAATATCAAATTCTACGACCAACAAATATCGTATTGGAAATAACGATATATATATCTATCTTTCAAATTTTCATAACAACATCTGTATAGTCACGAAATCCAACATCGAAATATTCCGAAGACAATTTCGATTCAAATCCATTCCAATGCAATCATTGGAAATTTTGGTTATTTTTAAAACCCTTTCCGAATTCAATTTATTTATTTAAAAATAAATAGAATTATAATTCTAGTTCAAAACTAGTTCATTTCGATAAAAATCTATTTTTATCCTTTCAAATATGGAGTTTTTCATCCCAATTCTTTCTAAATCATTTCTTATGATTTTACACAAATTATTACTATTTTTTATAATTTTATCAAGGCCCGTACAGTCGATTTCCATCAACGGCCATCGAACTGCACTTACAGCGACCTTTTTCGAATTTGATTTGGACGTATCTCCAAATCCAACCGTTAGATTTCAAATTTCTAACATTCATTAGAAAGCTCTTTTCGATACGAACCCAACGGTTCCGATTTTAGGAGAGTGCGACGGTCGGATCTCCCGCAATGTCCGTTTGAAATAAATGGTCGAAATTCACGAACTGCCGCGGCGCGGCGCGTTCTATTCAGGCCATTATATTATATATATAATATATATAATATATACTTCGTCGATTTCTATTTAAAACGAATTATATAAATAGTTTTAAATTCGTTTCAAAAGCAATTTCAACTTCCTTTTCAATTCAAATCAAAATTGAATTCTTCTTTATAAATTCGTTTCAAAATTCATTTTTATTCAATTCAAATTTCAATTCAATTTGAATTCATTTTCAATTCATTTCGAAATCGTTTTCAATTCAATTCATTTTGAAATCGTTTTCAATTCAATTCATTTCGAAATCGTTTTCAATTCAATTTGAATTCGTTTTCAATTCATTTCGAAATCGTTTTCAATTCAATTCATTTCGAAATCGTTTTCAATTCAATTTGAATTCGTTTTCAATTCATTTCGAAATCGTTTTCAATTCAATTCATTTCGAAATCGTTTTCAATTCAATTTGAATTCGTTTTCAATTCATTTCGAAATCGTTTTCAATTCAATTCATTTCGAAATCGTTTTCAATTCAATTTGAATTCGTTTTCAATTCATTTCGAAATCGTTTTCAATTCAATTCATTTCGAAATCGTTTTCAATTCAATTCATTTCGAAATCGTTTTCAATTCAATTCATTATATTCGATTTCGAAATCACTTTTCAATATTCATTTTAAAATGAATAAAATCGATATAAATATCGTTCACGTCAAAATGGCGTCAATCTAATCAACAAGGCTTCATAAAGTTCTATTTTCAAATATTCTATTTCAAATATTTCTTTTTCAAATATTTCTTTTTCAAATATTTCTATTTTAAAACTGGAATGAGGCCCAATCAATTACCATATAAAGTTAATTATATGGATTTTCATACAACACATGTATATCATAGCATTGAAAAATAATCAACCATCAACCAAAGTGCACTACACTGTATAAGCATCAAATATAGATATTCAACGCTTATAGCAGCCTGTCAATCAATCGATCGACACATTTAATCAATCAGGATGAGTGAACTTCAAGTTTCATCCCAACACCCGTGTGGGGTTTCAAAAAATCAAACAAATATTTTATTCGTGCAGTTGGGCGATGTGTAAAATTTATCGTCCCAATCAATGTCCTTCAAATAGGTGTACATAAACAAACCGTCTGGTTTGTAAATGAATATTTATTTATTCACATTCACGTTAAAAATTATATTTTTAACGATAAAACATTTTATTTCCACCTATGAATTTCTATTCAATTCATTTACACAATAAAATGATATTTTTATTTTTCTAACATATTTTAGAAAATTTCGGCGGCATAACGGCACGATACTAGAAACGGGACGAGGCCTAGCCTTATCCCCGGTCTAGTGAAGGCCCACGCCATTCACACATCAATCATATCAATTTTATTATGCAAACCACAAAATTTGGAGTAAGTGTCTAACCTAGCCTTACTCCTTCGCCTTATAACGGCGCACGTCTAATCCTAACCAATTTATCGATTCGATTTTTCACACCACAAATCACATTCAAACCAATATCGCAATCAATCACCAAACAGTCAAACAAACAAGTCCATGGTCTGTGGACGATTGTGTCGGGTGCTACTAAGCACCGTCTGCATCCTAGTATATATATATATCTATATAACTAGAAAAGAAATTGAAAGGTGAGAAATTCTCACAAATAGCTATCCAAGCTCCACGGCACTTCATTGATAGAAATCTTCATCGTCATCGCATCTTCGTTGTTGTAGCCACTACATATGTAAAAATCGAATTTTTACTTCGCTATTCAATATATAAAAATCATATTTTTCTTTCGAAGTTCAATATATAAAAATCATATTTTTATTTCGAAGTTCAATATATAAAAATCATATTTTTCTTTCGAAGTTCAATATATAAAAATCATATTTTTAACTCGAAGTTCAATATATAAAAATCCCATTTTTATTTCGAAGTTCAATATATAAAAATCCCATTTTTAACTCGAAGTTCAATATATAAAAATCCCATTTTTAACTCGAAGTTCAATATATAAAAATCCCATTTTTAACTCGAAGTTCAATATACAAAAATCCCATTTTTAACTCGAAGTTCAATATATAAAAATCCCATTTTTAACTCGAAGTTCAATATATAAAAATCATATTTTTAACTCGAAGTTCAATATATAAAAATCCCATTTTTAACTCGAAGTTCAATATATAAAAATCATATTTTTCTTTCGCTAATTTCTAAATAAAGATTATATTTTTACATCTCTAATTCCATGCTGTTTTAGATTCTTAAAACGATGCATATATATTTTTTTTTTAAAAACCATATGCTACTTTTACTTTCATATCCAAAAACAATATTATTTTCTATTCAAAACAAATTTATTTTCTATTAGAAAACAATTCAAATTTCATATACAAAAAAAAAACTATATTGTTTTATGTAATGTACATTTAAAAAAAAAAAATCAGAAATTTACCTTCTCTAATTGTGTTTAACAAAAGTGTTGCCTTCCTTAATCCTCGTTTACCATGCTGAGCCGCCGAACACAAACTCGCAAGAAGGAAACCACTGCTCATCCTTTTACCATCGTCTTCTTCGTTGTTTTGAGGAAACCCATCTGTCGAATTTAGGGTCCCCAAATTGCCTCCTCCACGAATGACGGTTCCCAGGTCAGGTGTGTCCACGGGGAGCGGCTTCACGACGTCTCCCAACGCTGGCAATCTCCGGCGGTTCGATGGTCCCCTGCGCCCCTTGATGGCGCTCGAAAAAACTGCCTTATGGCTCAAAATTCGAGCAACCTCCACAACTATACATCCTCAGACCGACATCAAGTTAAAGATAAATCATGGCGCTATGATTCTTGCTTCAGTTCCATCTCCTAATTCGCAGTGTTTGGGGAGGAAAAGAGGAATCAATTCGGAGCAATTTGGTTCATTATTTTCTGAGATGGAGGCGCTGAAATTTCGATAACTGTGGGTTGCGGTTTGACCAATGAAAGTAGGGTTTGATTGGCTTTATATAATATAAAATAATATTATTTAATTCCAATTCAATTTGTTTAATCATTCGAGCTCGAGATCAAACCCAATGACTGTCGCCCCTAGCTAATTACCCCGATTCCGAACACAATGGGATATGCATCGCAAGCTGATTCGATCGTTTCGATCAGTTTCCATTTAAATTAACAATTAAATCATTATATTGAATTTTAAACGTACATTTCAAATTACTGGGGCCACATACTAACTCTAAAAATTCCCGAAAAATATTTTCTAGCTTCGTATTGACGATACGGTCCTTACAAAACTAGTTTCGTCGAATTCTGAGACCGTTGGAAAAATGGCCAATTTCCAGTCGATTAAAATCAACTGAAACTGGTCAAACGCGTTTTCCTTTGCCACGCTCACATATTGATTCGAAAAATTATGAAATTTGAAACCTAGCAATAACTTCACATCCCGGACCCAACAAAACTGGTTTCGTCGAAATCCGAGGTCGTTTGCAAAATGTCCATTCTTAAGGGCCTGAATTCCATAGCGACTATTTAGAATTTTCAACTGGACCTATCTTTTGATTCCCGCTAAGAAATTTCGATTATTCGGATTCGTTGAAAAGATATTATCAATTAGATCCTAATGTTTTTGGTTTCACTAAAATCCGGATTGTTTTGCACCCGGTACATTCAATTGAAGTTTGAAATCGAATTATCGAACTACCACGCCATTTTCAATTCTATTTATAATTATATATAAATATTTATATTCTAACGACGACGTATATAATATATACGTCGAATTATATTAAAAATAAATTTTCCCGTCGATATTATTTAAAATAATTCATTTTAAATAATCAAAATTCGCTAAAATTGCCAAAATAAAAATTTTAAACTGGCCCAGATTTTCCGGGTTGTTACAATAAAATAGAAAATAATCGTTATAAATTAGAAATAACGATAAGGAAGAGTTTTCAATATATATATTCATACATATATATACGAAGATTATTTGGAAAGGCCGAGTTAATCTCATTCCAAATAATCAAAACGACGATGAAAACTTGAAGAAGAAGACGACTAATGAAGACCGTCAATCTTCCCCTCAGGAAGACAGTGATTGAGGCTTTGAATTGATTCGCTCCCAATTCGAGGTCATGATCGTCGTTCGAACGAACATGTTGATTGAACGGATTTGGCTTTCGTTCATGCCCAGAGCATAAGCATATAAATGGATTGCATGTCTGACGTGGTATTCCTTTACACTGTATCTATTGATCTCTGCTAAACATATATCTGTTTGGTGTCTTTCACCCTTCTCTGAGACATACGAGCTCCGAGGTTATATGTTGGCAGGAATCAATGATATGGTATGGATTGACGATGTGGCATGCCAAGATGCATATGATCAAGGCTTTGTTGAAAAGCAGGCCTTGTGGGATGATCAAAGCATAGCCTGTTTAGGCATAGCTTTGTGTATGATGTGACTTCACGAGCCTCATACACCGGCGGAGTCTAAAACGGGAGAAGGGAACGCAGGGAGTGCACACGTTTCTTTCTAGCTAGAGTGGTGCCAGGGACCTACCAGCGCTGGCATTTATTCATTGTGGTTGTTGGATTTTTCGAGGCCTCGGTTTTATGCGGTCGCCACTGGCCGTATTATAGGTCCAAAAGGACTGGGAAGCGTGTGTTCAGGAATTGCCAATCCATTAAGCGTTAACGTATGGACCGGCCTTGCAGCATCCAAGGGTTGGACAGAGTACCAATCCTGGGGCATTGCTAGAGTGTCTCGAATCGGTAAGGAGCTCCTCCCTAGCCTTGACTCAGATGGAAATCCAAATTCCAAATACGACCCTACAGTTTTGATTGTATTACTAGTATGGAGATATAGTAGGATGGGGTACTATGTTTCCTAGAATTGATACATTTATTTTGAAATGTTTTTATTATACACTAATAATAATATTAAACTCGTATTTTTCGTATTTAGCATGTTTAATCACCATAAGGGAAAACTCTATCCTCTGGTGTGCGTTGCATTGTGTGATGGGACTTGAGTCTTATGGTGATTCCATTTTTCTAAAAAACATTGCGATGTTGTACGTTCTGACACTTTAAATTATGCACGACAATCCATTGAGTAAACCCGTTCCGCATTAGCGGCGTGGTCTTTGGATTTGTCATATTATTATTACTAAACTAGTTATGAATTCTCATACCAGTCCCACGACTGACCCGTAGTTTGTTTCACCTTTTTGCAAACTCGGGTGCCCTCTTTTCTACACGGGCAGCCAAGTAAACAGGTTCATTCTTTGCTTGGAGTCTTGTCTTGGAGTTGCTCATTATCTTTGCTTGGATTTGCTTTCGCGGAGAGGTGATGACTTGGAGCTTTGAGGACAGCTATCATTTACTTCTATTGCATTTTTCTATCTTTAAGTTCAGTCATTAGACTTGTTTCATTTCGTATTGCTTTTTTTGGGAGTTGGAACTTATTTTCATTTCTGCAAACTTGATGTAATAATTTGGATTCTGTGACTGTTGGGATTCTGTGGTTTATGACATTATATTTCCGCTGCTATGATGTTATTATGCTATGGTTTTCCTCTGCTATATTGTATCAGTGATATGTATTGTTATATTTATGTTGTATTCCATATGATTATTCCTTACTTTCACCTAGTGGAAGTTTGGGGTCATCACATTATATATATGAGATACATAAAATGGTCGTGAAACGAAATAAATATTAGTTCGCTAAAAATATTATTTTTAGTGTATATATATGGAATACATGAAATGGTCATGAAATGAAATAAATATTTGATTGTTAAAAAAAATATAATTTTTAGCATATATATACACTGTATAAAATTGTCATGTATATGGAATATTCAATTTTGATTTAAAATTTAAAATGAAGATGGAATCATTTTTAAAACGATTTATAAAATACGTTTTAAATGAAAATCAATGAAATATATATAATATATTATATATATATTTAATGGCCTGAATAGAACGCGCCGCGCAGCACCGTTCGCGAATTTCGACCATTAATTTCAAATGGACATAACAGGAGATCCGACCGTCGGATTCTCCTAAAACCAGAACCGTTGGGTTCGTATCGAAAAGAGATTTCCACCGAATATTAGAGATTTGAAATCTAACGGCTGGATTTATAATTATGTCCAAATCAAATTTGGAAAAGGTCGTTGTAAGTGCAGTTCGACGGCCGTTTATGGAAATCGACTGTACGGGCCTTCATAAAATTATTAAAAATATCAATAATTTGTATAAAATCATAATAAATGATTTGGAAAGAATTGGGATGAAAACTCCCATATTTGAAAAGATAAAAATATATTTTTATCGAAATGAACTAGTTATGAACTAGAATTATAATCCAGTATTTATAAATAAATAAATTGGATTTGAAATGGTTTTAAAAATAACCAGAATTTCCAATATATGAATTGGAATGGATTTGAATCGAAATTATCTTTGGAATATTTAGATATTGGATTCCGTGGTTATACGGACATTGTAGTGGAATTTGGAAGATATATATATATATCGTTATTCCAATATGACATTTGTAGATTTCGGAATTTGATATTGAATATAAACCGATATATTTTCTATTCAGAGCCTTATATTTAATATCAAATTGGATTTTGGGTTTGTCGAGAACGGTGTCTTCATTAACACCGTTCTTAAACCCAGTTGAGAAAAGATATAAATATTTTTATTAAGATTTAATGAAGTTTACCAATTAATTAACATTTAATTGGAATTAAATTGAAATTGGTTTTTGGGTTCATCGTGAACGGTGTTTTAAATAACACCTGTTCTTTAACCCGATTAACAATGGAAGGAGATTTTGGGTTTGCTGTGAATGATATCTTTAATAATATTGTTCTTAAACCCAATGGAGTTAAGAAAAATAGAAACTAACTGGAGATTTGCTAAGTTGAATGGTTTCTTGGGTATTGATCTGATGTTGGTTTGGGCCTTCGGGATTAATACTTAGGGAATTGTTCTGTTACTAATTTACGGTTAGAGACTGATGGGATGGGGTGTTCAGTAACACTGTTCTTGAACCCTATATGAAGAGAATAAATCTTTTAATTAAGATTGTTAGAGTTTCCAATTATATTTAATAATTGGAATAAAATGGAATGTGAATTGGGTTTATCGTGAACTGTGTTTTTAATGATATTCGTTCTTCAACCCGATTTACGGTGAAATGTGATTTGGAATTTATAAATCTTTTGTTAAGATTTAAAGGAGATTTTCCAAAGTAAAGTTTTCCAATTTAACATATTAAATTGGAATTGAATGGGATTCGATTTGGTAATAATCGAAGTGAGCTTCTATAGAGGAAGACTATTAATATATATGGAATCTAAAAGGCTTTGCCGTTATTCCATTTATATTATCGGTTGGATGTGAAAGTTTATATCGATTATATATATATCGATTGGTTTTCCATGAAGATTCCATTGTTAATGGAATGTGATTTTGGGTTTATCGTGAGCTGTGTTTTAAATGACATTAGTTCTTTAACCCAGTTAAAGATAAGATTAATTTCTTAACTTGGAATAATCATTAAGTAATGATTTTTGGAGATTAAAACTGAATTAGAGTTTTAATGAATCTTTAGTTAGATTGAAATGTGAATCTGATAACTAAAATTATCAAATTCAAGAAATGATCGAGAATGGGGTATCACCAGTTTTGCTCCAAGCGATAGTTAAATTTTTAATTAGATTTGAACGTGAAATGGTAATTAATTTTACCGATAACACCGTGGTGTTAGATATGAAGTATTACCAGTTTTACTTCATGGGATGAATAGGTTGAGAATGGGAAATTAAACAAATGATTACTTCGGTAAGGTTCGCTAATCTCGACTAGTTTGGATAAACCATAATTTGGTTTGAATTGATATCCAAAGGAAGATTAAGGAATAAATTTAAAGGATTTATCTTTGATAAAATTAATGGTAACATTTCCCAAAGGATATGAATATTTAAATAAAAGAATATTTAGGATTGGAATGAGGCGTATGTTGTGTTTTTATAGCACTTGTTTATTATATACGCGAGTTATTCAGAAAGACGGGGTTTATCCCATTCTGAATAGTTGAATCGGCGATGAGTCGACGATGACGATGGTGGTTGAAGACCGGAGGTCTTCACATCGTTTGGATGATTACTGATGTCTTGATTGGATTGTACACCCAAGAAAGGGTAATAAGTGGTAATCATCCAGACGTACTTGGAGATCGAACAGATATGCAAGGACCTTTCTCCTGTATTGGACATATGGGACGAGGAATAAGGTGCCTCCGGTTTCGTTCTAGCCCAGAACGAACTTGTATGGATGTGCGTCTGACATTAGACTTCATTCTGTGTGATTAATGGACATCAGTTGCATGGCGTGAATTGCCAGTGTGGGATGCTGAGATGCAAATGATCAAGGCTTCTGTTTAAAAGCAGAGTCTTGTTGTTGATGATCAAAGCACGGCTTTAATGTAGCATAGCTTTGTGTATAGCGTTAATTCGTGAGCCTCACACCCCGGTGTGAAACAGAAACGGGAGAGGACCTCAGGGCGGCCATGCGTTTCCTTCTGGCTAGAAGTGGTGTCTGGGTTTTGCAAGCCCAGATGTTTTACTTATGTGGATGATGGATAGTGATGCGCCTCGGTTATATCGGTCTCTGCGGAGCCAATGTATGGTTTGGTCGATATACTGACCAATTTTATGCCCCATAGGGCAGGGAAACGTAGTGTTCAGGCATTTTAATCCACATCGAGTGGACCGGCCCTGATGATCCAAGGGTCATTCGGGCTCTGATCCTGAGGCTCGGGCTAGAGAGTCTCGAAGCGGTAAGGACGATCCCTTGCCTTGGTTCACAGATGGAAATCCAACTTCCAATATGTGACATTGCGGTTTTGATTGTAGAGCCTAGTGTTGGCGACATGATATATGGTATCCATGTCGTATAGGATTGATACATTTATATTTGAAGTTGTTTTATACACTATGCACTTATAATAGTATCAAATGATTTGTTTTAAACGTACCAAGCATGTTTGGCTATTATAGGGGAAACCCTATCCATTGGCTTGCATTGCATTGTGTGATGGGACCTGGGTCTTATAGTAGCTTCATTTTTTCAAAAAGCATTGTGGTGTTTGTTATATGCACTAATATTATTGGGAGGAAACCAATTCCGTGTTATACAGCGTGGTCCCTTGATTTACTTTATTTTTAAAGTAAAGAATTAATAATTATTTTAGTTCTCACACCAGTCACATAACTGACCTGGAGTTTATTGTTTTAACCTAAACTCTGGGTGCCCCTATTTTCCACACGGGTAACTAGTAGTTTCGGTTTTGCAGATTTATATTCATAGGATCCTGGTTTACAACTAGAATGATATTCAGAAAGCTCTGTATCCATGTGTCTCTTTCAGTTGTGTTGTGTATTATTTTCTGCTGTATTGTAAATTGTAAATCTCTTATATTTATCAAATGTATATTGTTTGTTCATACTCTGTATATTCTTGTACTCTGATGTAAATTGTTGTAATAAACAATGAAATGTTCTTCTGTTTGTGTTCTGATTTTCGTGTTCTCAACTTAATCTGGGCTTTCCTTTACGGGGAAGTTCGGGTCGTCTTAGTTGGGTACGTAATTCAAGGTCGGTAGCAAAATAAGTGGAAAATAAATAAAGAAGGGAAGACTACATGCCATATTTTTGAAATTAGATGCGAGAAAATAAGATAAAGAAATTAATGTGTGATTAATGATGAAATCGAGTGGAGAGAAAGTACTTTATAAATTTTCCTAAGATGTCTCTTCTAATTAGGTTACATTACACAGATATTAAATAGAATGAGTAGGCATGACATGTAAGTCTAATCTAG
Source organism: Allium sativum (assembly GCA_030737875.1). Classification (NCBI taxonomy): domain Eukaryota; kingdom Viridiplantae; phylum Streptophyta; class Magnoliopsida; order Asparagales; family Amaryllidaceae; genus Allium; species Allium sativum. The sequence goes on along the minus strand of CM060921.1, from coordinate 11,189,126 downwards.
TACTTATTTTCCTCAATCAAAAATAGTTTACAGATAAAACGGTTAACATTGTATATATATTATTTTGACAGTTTTGCGATTTTTTTCATTAATTTTTCTGTTTTGAATGTAACAAGAAAAGCAATATTTATATAGAGATTTTTTTTGTTTTGGAAAAAATAATAATGTGAAATAAAAGGAAAAACAAGGGGATGGAAATAAATTTCTGGAATGATAATAAGCACATGACATAAGATGCATAAATAGAATGAAGGGAAAAAAATTAATACAATGAAAGGAAGTAAATTAGTATAATGAAGAAAAGAAATGAATGCATTATTCACATTGCAAATTAAAAAATATATTATGGAATTTGTAATTTAACGAATGACCTAATTTATTTAAATTAAACTAAATAGACACAATTCAAAATCTAATTCGAAGTTAAAGTTTTTATGTCTCATGTCAAAAACATTTCTATATTGTTTATAGCTATTATTCAATGACCGTAAAATATTGTTTTAGAATTTTGTATTTATTATCTTTGTAAAATTATACTTATGTTTAAAAATAAAAGTGTATACTTTATTATTATAAATGTTAACATTAATTTTCATTAACTACAATAGTTAAATATATCGTTGACACTCTGTTTTGTTAAAATTCTTCCTATACAAAATAAAACTAGAAACAATCGCAAATTTATTTTCAATTATCACATTAATGCCTATATTGAACCTTAAAAATAAAATCATGGATTCAATTGCTATTTTTTTTTTCAACGATAGTTCAAAGTTAGCTAGTCCAAATGTATAAACAAAAACAATTTAATAATTTCCATTATTATCAATCACAATTTAACAAATTATAAATTGTTGTTTATCATAAATAAAATTTTAAATCGTTCATTAATAACATCATAAATCTTATTTAAAAACCATTCCAAATTCAAACATTAAACTAAATTTAAAATTTAAAATGGTCATAATTTTAAGGGATGTTACAGAATTATTCAATCAGGCAAAAAAAACCATATTTTACAGATTAATTCAATCAATTTGTTATCTCACTCGTAATGTCAGTAAAATTCGTGTTATTGTTTTTTTGAATATTGCACTTAATGCTGAAACATAAAAAGTATATTGCATGTTATTTTCCATAGTACATTAGAAGGAAAATACATTTACAATATCATCACCTTCCTAGTTATTTATGATAATAACTTTCTACATAAACTATTACTATTACTTGTGAGTGTTTTGAAAAAAATTTGTAGTCTCAACCCGTTGGACAATATAAAATTCAGAGTATCTACTTTTGCTGCATTGCATTATAAATACGTATCTCAAATATTTGATAAAAAATATAGATAGTCAATTTATGTTAGAAAAATAAAATAGAAGAAACAAAATTCAAGAGAAGTTTATTATTGATGAATTACAATTGTAAGATAATATAAATTGTATATTGAAGACCTCTATTTATAATACAAGAAATAAATACAAATAGGCTTGAATAACGGGAATGTGACCATTGTATTTTTATAATAGGCATGTGACCGTTGCTATGTTATAGTAGGCATGTAACCGTTGCATTGTTATAATATGCATGTGATCGTTGCTATGTTATAATAGGAATGTGACCGTTGCATTGTTATAATAGGCATGTGATCGTTGCTTTTCTATTATTTCGTTACTCTCCCTCAAACCGAACTAGGGTTCCCATTTCTATCTCCGCCTCCATCAATGACCTTTAGATCCTTCCTCAATCTCATAAAATTCTTGGTAGACAAAGCTTTTGTAAGTGCATCATGTAATAACCCGAAACCCCGTGTCATGGAATTAAGGATAATCATTGGAACTAATACATTAATCATCATTAGCAGATTACTGATAATAGCATAAGCATGAAAATAGAATAATTTACATCAATATGACAGCGGAATCATAAAATGTAATAAACATCAGAGTAACACAGTCATAGGATACAACTTAGTGCAGAAAGGAAATGATCAGTCTACATCAAGATCACTAGGACATATACATCAGATAGTACATAATAGTAATAAATCAGCCTATATCGCGATCAGCGGTACATGTACATATGAAAATACTGCTGGTAATGTCAATAGCCAAAATACAGATAAAGCATGTCCTCGCCAACATCCAAAAACGCACTCCATGCTGAAGTGCTAAGCCAAAATATTACCTGCAACCTGTCACTAGGCTGCCCGTGTAGAAATAAGGGCACCCGAGTTTGCAAAGTGAAACAAACTACGAGTCAGTCATGGGACTGGTATGGGAAATCTACTTAACTGATTAACCAATAATAATAAGGCAAATCATAGGACTATGCCGCTAACGCGGAACGGGTTTCCTCCAGTGATTATCAGTGCATGAAATAAAGTAAATCTTTTGAAAAACGCAATGCTTTTTATAAAAATGGATCCATTATAAGACTAAAGTCCCATCACATAATGCAATGCAAACCGGAGGATAGAGTTTTACCGTATAATAGCCAAACATGCTTCATACATGCAAAGCAAATTCTTTTAATATTATTACTAGTGCATATATGTTTCAGAAGCAATTTCAATCATAATGTATCAATCATAGGCGGCATGTGTAACAACCCGTGTTTTTATAACGTGTAATAACCATAAATCAGGGCAGAATTAATTTTTAAAATAAGAATCAAGGGAAATGGGTTACGCTATTGCGTTCGTCTCGAAATTCTTCTTGGAAACGAGTCCGAGTTTTCGAAAATCGGAGTCCGTATGACCAAGTTATGACCTTTCAAAGTTTTCAGAAATTTTCAAGTTAAAACAGACTCAATTCGAATTCAAAATTCGAATTTCAAACCTCCAAATGGACTGAGCGGGAAATTTCCCGCCCAGGACCAGGTCGACCTGGGGGTTGACTATGTAGTCGACCTACCCAGGACCAGGTCGACCATAGTGTCGACCTGGTGCCCGAGCCCATTTCTGAAGCTGGATTCACTCTGATGTATTCGGCCTCATTTCTGTCCACATTCGTTGACCTGACCCTATAAATACAGCCCCTAACACCAGTCTCTCTACACCAAATTTCTTTCTGACCTTATGCTGCTCTGATTCTGGTTGAAAAGTTTGAGAGAGGGACTGCTTCTACTACGTTGAAACTGCGTTAAGGGAATTGCTGATTTGGGGACTTCTATTAGGACTTGACTAAGCATATTCAACATCGACTCTCTTTTTCTAATTCTCGAACCACGATCTGTAAGCCCCAGTTATTTTTAGATTTAAACTGTAAATGTATTATGAATATGATGTAAATTGAAATTGGACCTATGTATGATGACTGTTTACATTCATTCTCGTTCATCTTGGATCTTGACTCTTGAATATTACTATGACATTGATTTGGGGCCTATTCATGTTGTAAATCAAAAGAAACCCCTCTTACTATCATATTAAATCTGTTATTAGTCACATGTTTATGACTATCACCTTATGACAGTCGTTACCATGACTATACTATCACCTTATGTCAATCGTATCATGACTATACTATCACCTTACGTCAATCGTATCATGACTATACTATCACCTTATGACAGTCGTTACCATGACTATACTATCACCTTGTGACAACTGTTACTTTAACTAGTACCTTATCTTGCTAGGTTTGGAATCTTTATGTTCGAGGCCAATATTTCATATGCCAGTAATATTTTAATCTTTTATTTCAAGTCATACTATGTTATGCTAGTAATCACTTTTGCCAACTTATACCCATTCCTTTTTATGTCATTCCCAAATTAAATTTATTTGTATCGATGCGAACTTACGTGCGATGGGAATACGATTTGGGTAGACTAGGGAAAAACATAAATTAGCTTTAAACATGAACATGAACATGAACGTTATTATGACTTGAACCTGAATATGGACATGAACTTGACACGATTTGACATGCAACATGACTTGAAAACTTGACATGAATCTAGACATGAAAACTTGAACGTGGGCATGACAGTTAGATAAACTTGAAAATGGCCAACTCGAGGTTGGGTTGAGTTTGCAGTGTAAATCTGCTCGGAACCGCCCGGCAAATCCAGTGGGTGCAAAAAATAGGATCCAATGTGGGTAGTTGGTCATATTGCACGTAAAAACCCGAGGTTAGACTATGTTGTGGTGTAAATCTGCCCAGAACCGCCTGGCAAATCCAGTAACCACAACAGTTAGTCTAATGTGAGAGTTGGTGTGCACTAATGAATTAATGCCACATGATAGGGTTAAGTCATGAACCACTTGAATATACTTAACCAACTTGACACGATGACTCGATAGGGTTAAGTCATGAACTGCTTGAACAAACTTAACCAACTTGATACACGATCTGGATAGGGTTAAGTCACGAATTTGAATGACAACACTTAACCCATTAGAAACCCTAGTTACGTGGTCCTTTTCGGCAGTAACCCACTTAGATGTATCACGATACCCTAGGACTAGGCAGGGTGGGGCATGATTACTGGGTTGATTGTAAGCGACCAGAACGATGGCTGAGTAGGTGCGCCATTGTAGGTTCATGTGGGCTATGGTCGTGCATGTAGTCCGGAGTTGAAAAAGCAGGCATTTGGCACCCGTAGATTTACACTGTGCGTGCTTGATTCGTGTCGGTGGTTGGCACCATAGGACTTGATACACCCTATGGTGGACCTAGCACAGGTAACTACATTTCTGGATAGGGTCGTATGACACAGACACATGACAAGCTAGGACTTATAGGGAGCCGATCGATTAATAGATCGTACCATAGGACCCCGTAATGGGTCACTTCATGACACTGGGCTAAGGGATCATTTCATGGTTAATACTTGACTTGGGTTAGAATGCTAGTACAGTTGGTGCAGCGAACCTTGAACATGCGATTCCAGACTTGACTTATCTTGTTATCTTAATTATCTAACTAGTTCTGTTATCATCCTTATGTTTAATTCCAGTTTTCACATATCATGTTACCTTTACTAGTTTTCATACTGAAAGTCACTAGGGCTTACTAGTCTTTATGACTGACCCTTTTTCTTTCGCCCCTTTTTCTTTCGTTTCCCCCCTAAGGTTCTCAGGGAGGAAACACTAGCTTTTAGCTTGGATTCAACTTGCTTTCTGACAGCTCATGTACGGTTTGGTCTTGGGCTGTGCTATGGCTGCTTCTGCTATTTATGGGAAATAATTTACTTTTGTTTTAAGTTTATGCTTCTTTATTATGAACTTGATGTAATGAAATAATTTGTATCTTGGATATATGAGCTTTTGACTCTTTTTTGGAAAATAATAAAAAGTTGATTTTTAATTTCTACCACTGCTTTATTTATGTTCTGCCTTGTAATATCTCTGTGCATTTTTACCTAGATAATACTCCACCAAAACTAGTGCATTCCCTTTGTGAGTGACCCTAGCGGAGGTGGGGTGTTACAATTTGGTATCAGAGCAGAAGGTTACCAGGCTGGGAAAAAAGTTTTAAAAACCTTCTGAAACTATTTTCAAAACTATTTATAAAGAAGCATTTTTCAAGAAAAGTTTTATGTTTAAAAAGGTTATTCCCCAAGAAGCCATTAACACTTCCCTTTGTTTCCTCGTTTGAATCTTTTCTTTTCGTTTTTCAGCATGGCCGATCTTAACCTTCTTGAGGGAATACCCGTGCCTAGATGGTTCCGAAGGTACTTAGAAGCCAGGGCCAATGACGCGGGCACGTCAGACATCCCTCCTCCTCCTCCCCCAGTGGTCGCGGTTCCTCCTCCTGGTACCGCCTTTGCCAAAATATGCAAAGACTTTAAAGCAATGGGCGGCAAGAACTTCGTTGGAACTGAAACCTTCGTTGAGGCACGGAACTGGCTAAAAGAGACGGAAGACTTGTTCATTATCTTTGATATGGAGGACCATAGGAAAGTTCAGCTGGCAGCATGGTTGTTGAAAGAGGAAGCTACATTTTGGTGGGAAGTCACCAACGCTACCAGGCCAGTTGAGACTTGGGAAGACTTTAGAGAGAGGTTTGGGCTTAAGTTCTTATCGTCAGCAGAGGAGAACCTTCAGATGGAGAGGTTCCTAGCACTCAAGTAAGGGGATATGTCTGTGAGGGAGTACGTGAATAAGTTTAATCAGCTTGCTCGGTTCGGTTTGGATTTGGTCAACACAGCCCAGAAAAAGGCTGTACGCTTTGCTCGAGGATTGAACGAGCCACTACACAGCTTGGCCCTAACTCATATACCCATGGGGGCGACCTTTGAAAGCTTGGTGGATATGGCTCTACTTCATGAGGAAGACAAGAATAGCAAGAAGGAGGTTAAGCCTAATGAGACTCAGAATAAGAAAGCTGACTTCAAGAAGGGGAACAACAAGAATAATAAGAATAACAAGAGCAACAACAAATCACGTGAGATGAGGAAGTGCAACTTCTGTGGTATTACTGGACATCTAGCTAAAGACTGTAGAAGGAAGAAGAGGAAGTTGGGTGAATGCTTTCATTGTGGAGATACGGGACACATCAGCAAGGATTGCCCTAAGAAGCAAGGACAGGGGCAAGGGCAGACCCAGCGAGCAGGACCTTCTGGAGGGCTGTTGCATGCTCTCAACACCACTCTAGCTCCTGACCGAGGTAGTAATATTTCCGTAGAAGGCCTTGTTTACATTTCTGACTTTCCTGTTCGAACCTTATTTGACTCTGGCGCATCGCATACTTTTATTTCTTCTGATATTGTTGAAAATTTGCACCTAAGTACTAGTCTGGTTGAGGATCCCGTTATAGTTTCAAATCCAATTAGGGGCTCCTCCCATTTATCTATGATGTGTGTGGATTTGAGGATCTCTATCTTAAGCGTAGAATTCACGTGTAATGCTTATGTTCTCGGATTCATGGGATACGGTTTGATCCTAGGTATGGATTAGCTGTCCGATTATGGAGCCATTCTTGATTGTGAACGAAGGGTAGTGAGGCTCATGACTCGCCTTGGCAATACCCTTGACTCGTCCGATGATAATTTGCAATCTGTAAGAGTGGTACGAGAATATCCAGATGTCTTTATGAAGTGAGGGGATTACCTCCTAAACGCGAGATAGAGTTCCGAATTTATCTTGTCGATAATGCCAAGCCGGTTTCATTGCCCGTTGGGCACATGGCCCCTCGAGAAAGAAGAGAGCTCAGTAAACAAATTAACGAGTTGCTTGAGAAAAATTTCATAAGACGAAGCATTTCTGAATGGGGTGCTCCAGTGGTATTCGCTACTAAGGCGGATGGATCGCTTCGTCTGTGCGTAGATTATCGTGAGTTAAACAAGATGACAAAGAAGAATAGGCACCCACTACCAAGAATCGACGATTTGTTTGACCAGCTTGTGGGAGCATCTGTTTTCTCTCAACTCGACCTAGCCATAGGATTCCATCATCTCAGAGTGGCTGAGGATATCATTGACAAAACTGCGTTTAGCACTCTAGATGGGTTCTTTGAATGGCTCGTCATGCCGTTTGGGCTAACAAATGCACCCGCATATTTTGTAGATTTGATGAATAGGGTGTTTCGGGAGTTCCTTAACAAGTTTGTGGTAGTTTTCGTGGATGATATTTTGATCTTCTCAAAAGATGAAGAAGAGCATAATAGGCATCTCCAGGAAGTCATGGAGACGCTTAGAGCACATCAGTTAAAGGCTAAGTTCTCCAAATGCCATTTTTGGAGGAAGGAAGTTCAGTTCCTTGGGCATGTAGTTTCTAAGCAAGGCATAGCCGTGGACCCCGCAAAGGTTGTTGCGGTACAGGACTGGAAAATTCCGAAGAATGCAACGGAGGTGAGGAGCTTTCTCGGTTTGGCGGGCTACTACAGGAAGTTCATTAAGGACTTCACTAAGATTTCAGCCCCTCTTACCAAGTTAACAAAGAAGAACCTACATTTTCCATGGGACATAGAATGTGACGCTGCTTTTCAGAGACTTAAGAGAGCCCTCACCACAGCTCCAGTTTTGGCATTACCCGATGGAGGTAAGACGTTTACCGTGTACACAGATGCGTGCAGCACGGGATTAGGCGCTGTCCTAATGCAGGAAGGAAGAGTAATATGCTACGGGGGCTGACAACTTAAAGTTCATGAGAAAAACTATCCCATGCATGACTTGGAGTTGGCCGCGATTGATTTTGCACTTAAAGCTTGGCGCCATTATCTTCTAGGGGAGAGGTTCGAGCTGTATACCGACCACAAATCGCTTAAGTACCTCTTCTCACAGAAAGACTTGAATCTGAGACAATAGCGGTGGATGGAGTTCTTGGCATCATATGACTTCGATATAGCTTATACCCCTGGCAAGGGTAATGTGGTGGCAGACGCGCTAAGTAGAAAAAGGTTGACTTTGAGCCCCTTGTTTGTTGAAATTAAAAGACTTGAGTTTATAGCAACCTTTGATTTTACACCTGCTGTTGAGTCATTGACTGCTACGTTAGCATCTCTTGAGCTAAGACCTACACTTCTAGATCAAGCAGGGACTTCACAGAAGGAAGACCCACAGATAGTCGAAATCATGGACAAGCTGATTAGGGGTGAGACGTCGAGTCACCTCAGTAGGTATGCCATAGATGACAAGGGATGGCTAAGGCGCGATGGAAGGCTATGTGTCCCACAAGTGGGAGACTTAGTAAGGAATGTTCTCAAAGAAGCGCACCACTCAAAGACGACTATACATCCCGGAGGGGATAAGATGTACAGGGATATGAAACACATTTTCTTTTGGGCCGGAATGAAAAAGGACGTGGCAGAGTTCGTCTCGAGGTGCATGGTGTGCCAACAAGTAAAGGCCGAGTCGAAGAAGCCCGGTGCACTATTACACCCTTTGGAAGTTCCGCAATGGAAATGGGAGAGTATCTCGATGGATTTCGTGGATGGATTGCCTAGGTCAAGGAAGGGAAATACTAGCATATGGGTCATAGTTGATAGACTCACAAAAAGTGCTCACTTCATTCCGATGAAGAGCAAGAGGACCGCATCAGGGCTAGCGTCTATTTACCTTCGAGAGATAGTACGATTGCATGGAGTGCCTTCTAGTATATTTAGTGATCGTGACCCGATTTTCACTAGCCAGTTCTGGAATAGTCTGCAAGTAGCAATGGGAACACGACTGAACTTGAGCACGGCCTATCACCCACAGACGGATGGACAAACCGAAAGGGGGAATATGGTACTAGAAGATCTCCTGAGGCTATGTATTCTTGACTTCGGTGGTACTTGGGAAGACCATCTTCCTCTCGTGTAGTTTGCATATAACAATAGTTACCAAGCTAGCATCGGAATGGCACCGTTCGAAGCCCTGTATGGAAGACCGTGCAAGTCGCCAACTTGTTGGTGGGAGACGACAGACAGACTTATACTTCGGCCTGACATGATAAGGGACACTTCTGAGAAGATTGAGTTGATACGAAGATGGATGAAAACGGCCCAAGATAGACAGAAATCTTATGCGGACCAGAGAAGGACAGACCTAGAGTTCGAAGTCGGAGATATGGTCTTTATAAAAGTTTCTCCGTTACGCAATGTAGTTCGTTTTGGAGCAGTTGGAAAGCTAGCACCAAGATTCGTAGGACCGTTCCCTATCATTGAGAGGATTGGACGAATGGCCTATAAGGTAGACTTACCCAAGAAGTTATCTGGAGTACACAATGTCTTTCACGTCTCGCATCTCCGGAAGTGCTTGCATGAGTCAGCCCAAGTAGTTGAGCCAAGCATCCTTAAAGACATAGAAGTGGAAAAAGAAGCAACATTGAGGCGAGTTCCAATTCGTATCTTAGGAACGGAGATTAAGAAGCTAAGGAATTGAGAAGTTAAGCTAGTGAAAGTGCAGTGGAGTGAAGCCCAAGAGGACGCAACTTGGGAAACCGAAGAGAAGATACGCGCGCTTTACCCATTTCTTTTTTAGGGTACATTCTCGATCTCTTTTTCCTATAAACTTGAAAACCTTTTCGTATCATGCTTCTAATATCTATGTTTGTCTTGTTCTCTTCTCTATCTTATCTTGAGAACCTTAGGTAGAACCATATGGATGTAAACATGTGATTGAAACATGTTATGGTTGATGTTTGCAAATGGTTGCAAGTGGTTGTGAGTGGTTGCTAGTGGATGCATGATACACATTAGGCACTAGATCGGCTCAGTCACATTTTCATGTTGCATATGCATGAGTGCTTATACTAGTTCATGGATGGAACTTGTTATGTTATCACTTGGATGCTGCATATGGATGAATGATTGTGCACTCATGTAGAGAATATGAACTATGTTAGGAATTTGCATACATGTTGGATTCATGACACTAACATATTTTGCATTAAGGAGGTTTACTGAATCAGTAACCGCCTGATCTTTTGCATTAGATAAGTACATATACACACACTTACTGCATATGTTCATACAACACTAGAAATCTCTTAAGGACAATGGTTGCCTGCGGATGATGCTTTGAGTAGATGGATGATGGATGGTAGGACACATCCTCCCTAACTTAGAGATTTCGGGGACGAAATCCTTTGAGGAGGGGAGAATGTAACAACCAGTGTTTTTATAACGTGTAATAACAATAAATCAGGGAAGAATTAATTTTTAAAATAAGAATCAAGGGAAATGGGTTATGCCATTGCGTTTATCTCGAAATTCTTCTTGGAAACGAGTCCAAGTTTTCGAAAATCGGAGTCCGTATGACCAAGTTATGACCCTTCAAAGTTTTCAGAAATTTTCAAGTTCAAAATAGACTCAATTCGAATTCAAAATTCGAATTTCAAACCTCCAAATGGACTGAGCGGGAAATTTCCCGCCCAGGACCAGGTCGATCTGGGGGTCGACTATGTAGTCGACCTACCCAGGACCAGGTCAACCATAGTGTCGACCCGGGGGTCGACCTGGTGCCCAAGCCCATTTCTGAAGTTGGATTCACTCTGATGTATTTGGCCTCATTTCTGTCCACATTCGTTGATCTGACCCTATAAATACAACCCCTAACACCAGTCTCTCTACACCAAATTTCTTTCTGACCTTATGCTGCTCTGATTCTGGTTGAAAAATTTGAGAGAGGGATTGCTTCTACTACGTTGAGACTGCGTTAAGGGAATTGCTGATTTGGGGGCTTCTATTAGGACTTGACTAAGCATATTCAACATCGACTCTCTTTTTCTAATTCTCGAACCACGATCTGTAAGCCCCAGTTATTTTCAGATTTAAACTGTAAATGTATTATGAATATGATGTAAACTGAAATTGGACCTACGTATGATGACTGTTTACATTCATTCTCGTTCATCTTGGATCTTGACTCTTGAATATTACTATGACATTGATTTGGGGTCTATTCATGTTGTAAATCAAAAGAAACCCCTCTTATTATCATATTGAATCTGTTATTAGTCACATGTTTACAACTATCACCTTATGACAGTCGTTACCATGACTATACTATCACCTTATGTCAATCGTATCATGACTATACTATCCCCTTACGTCAATCGTATCATGACTATACTATCACCTTATGACAGTCGTTACCATGATTATACTATCACCTTCTGACAACTGCTATTTTGACCAGTACCTTATCTTGCTAGGTTTGGAATATTTATGTTCGAGGCCAATATTTCATATGCCATTAATATTTTAATCTTTTATTTCAAGTCATACTATGCTATGCTAGTAATCACTTTTGCCAAATTATACCCATTCCTTTTTATGTCATTCCCAAATTAAATTTATTTGTATCGATGCGAACTTACGTGCGATGGGAATACGATTTGGGTAGACTAGGTAAAAACATAAATTAGCTTTAAACATGAACATGAACGTTATTATGACTTGAACCTGAATATGGACATGAACTTGACACGATTTGACTTGAAACATGACTTGAAAACTTGACATGAATCTAGACATGAAAACTTGAACGTGGGCATGACAGTTAGATAAACTTGAAAATGGCCAACTCGAGGTTGGGTTGAGTTCGCAGTGTAAATTTGCCCGGAACCGCCCCGCAAATCCAGTGGCTGCAAATAATAGGATCCAATGTGGGTAGTTGGTCATATTGCGCATAAAAACCCGAGGTTAGACTATGTTGTGGTGTAAATTTGCCCGGAACCGCCCAGCAAATCCAGTAACCACAACAGTTAGTCTAATGTGAGAGGTTGGCATGCACTAATGAATTAATGCCACATGATAGGGTTAAGTCATGAACCACTTGAATATACTTAATCAACTTGACACGATGACTTGATAGGGTTAAGTCATGAACTGCTTGAACACACTTAACCAACTTGATACACGATCTGGATAGGGTTAAGTCACGAATTTGAATGACAACACTTAACCCATTAGAAACCCTAGTTACGCGGTCCTTTTCAGCATTAACCCACTTAGATGTATCACGATACCCTGGGACTAGGCAGGGTGGGGCACGATTACTGGGCTAATTGTCAGTGACCAGAACGACGGCTGTGTAGGTGCGCCATTGTAGGTTCAGGCGGGCTATGGTCGTGCACGTAGTCCGGAGTTGAAAAAGCAGGCATTGGGCACCCGTAGATTTACACTGTGCGTGCTTGATTCGTGTCGGTGGTTGGCACCATAGGACTATATACACCTGATAGTGGACCTAGCACAGGTAACTACATTTCTGGATAGGGCCGTATGACACAGACACATGACGAGCCAGGACTTGAAAGGAGTCGATCGATTAATAGATCATACCGTAGGACCCCGTAATGGGTCACTTCATGACACTGGGCTAAGGGATCATTTCATGGTTAATACTTGACATGGGTTAGAATGCTAGTACAGTTGGTGTAGCGAACCTTGAACATGCGATGCCAGACTTGACTTATCTTGTTATCTTAATTATCCAACTATTTCTGTTATCATCCTTATGTTTAATTCCAGTTTTCACATATCATGTTACCTTTACTAGTTTTCATACTGAAAGTCACTAGGGCTTACCAGTCTTTATGACTGACCTTTTTTCTTTCGCCCCTTTTTCTTTCGTTCCCCCCCTCCCCAGGTTCTCAGGGAGGAAACACTAGCTCTTAGCTTGGATTCAACTTGCTTTCTGATAGCTCATGTACGGTTTGGTCTGGGGCTATGCTATGGCTTCTTCTGCTATTTATGGAAAATAATTTACTTTTGTTTTAAGTTTATGCTTCTTTATTATGAACTTGATATAATGAAATAATTTTTATCATGGATATATGAGCTTTTGACTCTTTTCTGGAAAATAATAAAAAGTTGGTTTTTAATTTCTACCGCTGCTTTAATTATGTTCTGCCTTGTGATATCTCTGTGCATGTTTACCTAGATAATACTCCACCAAAACTAGTGCATTCCCACTGTGAGTGACCCTAGCGGAGATGGGGTGTTACAGCATGGGTACCATATATCATGTCGCCATATATAGGTTTACAATCAAAACCGTAATGTCGTAATGGAAATTGGATTTTCGTCATGAGTCGAGGCAAGGGATGTACTCCTCGCCGGCTTCGTGACACTCTAGAAAATGCCTCAGGATCTCCCGCAGTAGACCCTTGGATCCTCCGAGGCCGGTCCTCCCTTACGTTTGAGGATTGGTAATTCCTGAACCCACGTTTCCCGGTCCTATCGGACCTATCCATCGGCTCCATAGAGACCGATATAATCGATGCGCCTCACATTCCAACAACCACAAAGGTAAAAATAATATAAATGCTTGGTCTTGCAGAACCCCGACACCACCCATAGCTAGAAAGAAACGTCATGTCCTCCTTTGGTTCCCTTATCCCTTTTTTAACTCATACCGAGGTGTAAGGCTCGCGAATCAACGCTATACACAAAGCTATGCTATATTAAAGTCGTGTTTTGATCATCAACCACAAGACTTTGCTTTTCAAAGAAGCCTTGACCATATGCATCTCTGCATGCCACACCGGCAATTCACGTCAGGCAACTGATTTCTATCGATATATAACCTTTGAGCTCGTACGTCTCAGAGAAGGGCATTAAGCAAGAGAATAAATTCTCCGCCGCCCAACAGATATATATTTAATAGAGATCAATCAACACAGAATAAAATCCAATGTCAGACACACATCCATTAATAAGTTCGTTCTGGGTCTGAATGAAACCGGAGGCACCTTATTCCTCGTTCCATATGTCCAATACGGAAGAGAGGCCCTCGCACATCCGGACGATCAACAAGTACGTCTAGACCACTACCACTGAGTCAAGGGAGCTACCCATCTCAAAGGCATCAGTAGTAATCCACATGATGTGAAGATCACCGGCCTTACACCTTCTTCATATCCTCTACTTTTTATCGTTGATCAATTATTTGAAATGAGAATTAACTTGGCCTTTTCAAATAATTCACGCATATATAGAATTCAAATCAATTCTTTCTATGGTTAAATTATTTGACATCCACATTTCAGTTCATTAATATAATTTTCATGTCAGATACATCCAACAATCAAAATATCTGATAAACCGAGTAAAGTCGGTTTATTTCCATTCCGTATCGCTATATATATATATATTTTATAACGATTTATCGCTAATTTTATTTATTTAAAAAAAGCTTATAATATTTAAACGACGCTTCGGGCCATAACGTGGCCCTAGCGTTGTTTTTCTCCAAATTTGATTTACACATTTCTCAAAATCTGACCGTTGGATCTTAACAAAGTTAATACCATTGGAAAGATATTTCCAAAGCGAACCCAATGGTTCTAGTTATGGGAAAATCAGACGGTCGGATCTCTCGATATAATCGTTTGAAGTTGCGATTTCAAAACATGAACTTCAGCGGCGCGATTTGTTTTATTTTAATTTTAATTTATATATATATATTTAATTCATTCAGGCGCTGTTTTTATTCAGATTTGAATTAAACATTTCTCACAATCTGTTGGATCTTATCAAAATTTATATCGTTGGAAAGATATTTCCAAAGCGAACCCAACAGTTCTGGTTTCGGGAAATTCCGATGGTTTGGACCTCTCGGTATAATCGTTTAAAATTACGATTTCAAAACGCGAATTGTAGGGGCTAGATTCATTTTATTTAATTTATATTTATATTTATATATAAATATAATTCATTTGATGATTTTTAAATCATTTCTACTTCAAAAATATGGCTAACGCCTTGAAATTCCCAAAAATTTCGCCATAACCTCCTTTGTACGGGAAGGGGTTTGGAAATTTATTGATCCGTATTAGGCACCCAATAAATCCTAAAAAGCATACACATATTTTTAGTGATATAACTTTGTGTCCACAGGAGAGTGTGTATAGATCCTGACTCCAGAGAATAAATTCTCGTCACCTTATAAATAGTTTTTGTGACTTAATGACTAGAGAGACGTGATTATTTTCAACTCCAGACCCGTGTGGGTTTTTTAAATTAATCTGATAATTTACCATTACATTTTATATTGTCCATATTAGTCTTCGGTTCAACCTGAAATATAGTCATTGCCATACAAGCCTCTCGCTTGTATGGTAAATCTTCAACCTCATCACATAAGCGTCAAATGCTTATGTGATATATGATAGAGTATGTTATCTTCACGCAGTATGCCATGTAGTGCAGTTCGAAATTAATTGTTACTATCCTATCGCGACATTTATAATCTCACCCAGAACAACCAGCACTCCGCATCCAATGGCATTCGTAGGAGTTTATATAATAATAAAATTGCGCAGCCAACTCATTAAGGCTTACCTCTTTATCGGGTACGCAAATAAGTTCTTTACTTAATAGCTAATCCATTTTCCTGTTCAGCCCATGTATATATATGCATAACTAAGCTAAAAATAATATTTTTAGCAAACAAATATTTATTTCAACCATTCATTATTTTTAACACTTCAAATTCATCTTAAAATATTATTTTTAATCAACAAATATTTATTTCAACCATTCGTTATTTTTAATACTTCAGATACATGTTAAAAATATTATTTTCAATCGACAAATATTTATTTCAACCATTCACTATTTTTAACACTTTAAATACATGTTAAAATACTATTTTCAATCAACAAAAATTTATTTGAACCATTCGTTATTTTTAAAACTTCAAATACATGTTAAAATATTATTTTCAGTCAATAAATATATATTTCAACCATTCGCTATTTTTAACACTTCAGATACATGTTAAAAATATTATTTTCATTCAAAAAATATTTATTTCAACTGTTTGCTATTTTTAACACTTCAAATACATGTTAAAATATTATTTTCAATCAACAAATATTTATTTCAACCATTCGTTATTTTTAAAGGTTCATACATACAATAAAAATATGATTTTTATTGTTAAAACATTTTATTTCAAACATGAACTTTTTTAGCGATTCATATACACAATAAAAATGTGATTTTTTTATCTAAGCAATTTACTTCAATCATGAATAAATTATCAACGCATGAATATATTTCAACATATGAATATAATTCTAACATAAGAATATTTCAGTAAATTTCGGCAGCATAATGGCAGGGGGTTTAAAACCGACACCGTCCCGAGTACGGCTCCTCGCACTACCTTAGGCATCGCGGCGTTCCCTAAGGGGCTTATTCCAATAATCTAAACATTTCGACCATTTTTCACATCATAATGAATTTTTCCACAAACTTATCCAATTTTGTTTCAACCACAAACAACTATAATTAGCCATTGGCACTATCAACAAATTTCCACGCCAATCACAATCAATTCATATCGTACATGGTTTGTGGACGAGAGGAGTATATATATAATTCATTTCCCTTTCAATTTCATTTCAACTCCATTCAATGCACATATGATTTATACAGCGTATATATAACTTATACATCGCACATATAATTTATACAACGCCTATATAACTTATACATCGATTATATAATTTAGACATTGCTATTCCATTCAAATTTGAATTTAGAAATCTCACATTGGTTTTTAATCCTTCTTAAATTATAGCGAGCTCCGAATGCGTTCTAGCTTCTTCTAGAATGTAGATGACGTCGCTACGAGTCCGATATCTTCGGTTTCACTAGATTCGACAACATAGCAAAAAGATACGATTTTTATTTGAAAATCAAACTTTGCAACGCTTTAAAGTGCTACAAACAGTTTAAAATAAATACGCCGCTACCTTCCAGAAAGGGTTCTGAACTAGGTTTTAACGATTTTTCAAAATCCGTTGCATGAGGTTGAAATCTGTTGGCGCCAAGCTCTAGAGCTCAGAGAGGCGCGACTATCGATGTTAGGTGGGCCCACTTCGACGCAGCGGTCGAGGCACGGCGGCGAACTGAAGTTCGTGACTTCGGAGGGGTGGTTCTAGATGATGGAACGACGAGGGGAGGTGAGGTCAGTCTTGATTTGAAGAGGAGAGGAAGGTCTTCAAAAAGTTCAACTGGGGCAAGGGCTAATGATGCGTGGATTCCCCGGAATCTGGTCGGGAAGGATGGAATGGCTTTTCGCCGTCGATCGTGAAGGATACGGGGGGGGGGGGGGGGGGGTTTCTGATTTTTTATAAAATTTAGTTATGTAAGAAATTGTATGATTCGCCGATATTTATATTAATTCAAAAATTACGGTTTCTCCATACAACTCCAATTCAAACCCAACGACTGTTGCCTCTAGCTAAATACCCCCATCCTGGACACAATGGAATATGTTTCAGAAGCCCATTTGACGGTTTTAGTCCGTTATTTTTCAAATTAAAATAAAAAAACATTCAAATTTGGATTTGAACGTACATATTAATTTGCCGAGGCCACATACTGATTCCAAAAATTCCCGAAAAATAAATCTAGCTATGTTGGGACGATACGGTCCCCACAAAATTAATTTCATCGAATTTGCAGACCATTTGAAAAATGGACTTTTTCTGGTCGATCTGATTCAAACTCAAATTGCCAAATGCGTTTTCCTTTACCACGCTCACATATTAATTCCAAAAATTATGGAATTTGAAACCTAGCAATAATTTGACATTCCAAATCCAACCAAAGTGGTTTCACCGAAAATGGAGGTCGTTTGCAAAATGCCTACTTTTATGGGATATATTAATATTAAATTTCGTAGCGACTACTCTGAATATTCAACTGACCATAATTTTTGATTCCCGCTATGAAATTTCAATTTTTCGGATTTGTTAGAAAGATATTTTCAAACAGAATTAAATATTTTGGTTTCACAAAATCCGGTTTATTTTGAATCCTATACATTCAGTCAAAGTTCAAAGTCAATTTTCAAACTGTCACGCCCTTTCTGGCTCGTTATATAATTAAAATAAAATTATTCGTTCTAACTTTGATTTTAATAAATTTTTGACGTTATTATTTAAAATAAATCATTTTAACTATTCCAAATTCATTAAAATAGCCAAATTAAAATTTTTAAATTGGTTCTGATTTTCCGAGTTGTTACAATCTTCCGCACTTAAAACTTTTCGTCGCTGAAAAGGAAACAACAATAAAGTAGGAAACAAAATGGAAACACAAAGTATTATAAATGTACCTTGCACTTGTGCTAATTAGAGATGTCCACTCTGCAATTGGGATAAACTTGCTTAATGCTCTCTTTGGTTTCCCAAGTACAGTCTCTAGGATCTCCACTGTACTTTAACTAAATGAACTTTCTTGTTCCTTAGCTCCTAGTTTCTTTGCCGATAATCTTTATTGGCTCTCTTCTAACTGCTAATTCTGGAGTAATATCCAATTCCTGTTGCGCTGCTTCTTTTACAACTAGATTTGGATCATGCACATGCTTTCGAAGTTGAGACACATGAAATAAAACATGCACCCTAGGCAACCAGTCAGATGACTGAATCCTATAAGCAAGATTTCCAATCCTCTCAAAAATAGGAAATGAACCAATAAATCTGGGCGCCAACTTCCCAATTTTCCCGAATCGGACTACTCCACTCATCGGAGAAACTCTCAAATAAACATAATCACCAACAACAAATGTTAAATCTCTTCTTATAAAGTCTGCATAACTCTTCTGTCGGCTTTAAGCTGTTTGTAATTGTTTCTTGATGAAATCGACTTTGTCTGAAGCTTCACAAATTATATCGGGACCCAATACAAGTCGATTTCCGGGTTCGACCCAACATGCGGGAGATCTACATGGTCTACCATACAATGCTTCGAATGGTGACATTTCCAAGCTCGCTTATTAGCTGTTGTTATATGAGAACTCAGCAAAATGCAAGTGATCTTCCCATGATCCACCAAAATCAATTATACAAGCCCGCAATAAATCTTCTATTATACGGTTCACCCTCTGAGTTTGGCCATCTGTTTGAGGATGATATGCAGTGCTTTGGTTCAGTTTTGTTCCCAATTCTGCTTGGAATGCTTCCCATAATTTACTAGCAAAAATTGGGTCTCTATCACTGACTATGCTGATGGGGACTCCATGCAGTTTAATAATTTCTTTAAAATAAATTTGCGCCAGACTTTGAGTTGTCCTAGATGATTTGACAGGTAAAAATGGGCGGTCTTCGTGAAACGATCTACGATCACCCAAATAATGTCATTATCTTTCCTAGTTCGGGGAAAACCATCTATGAAATCCATGGAAATTTGTTCCCACTTCCAATTTGGAATCTCCAATGGTTGAAACAATCCTCCTAGCTTCTGCTGATCGCTTTTGACCTGTTGGCAAGTGGAATACCGGCTAACGTATAAGGAAATGTCCCTGTTTATATATCTCCACCAGAAGGTGCGTTTGATATCATTATACATTTCACTCACTCCTGGATGGATACTAAATTTGAATTTGTGACATTCATCCAGTACTTCTCTTCTGAGCTCAGAAATGTTCGGAAATCAAATTCGGCCTTTTAACCTCAGAACCTCATTGTTATCAACTTGAGCTCAAGGGCTCGTCTTTCTGAATTCTCTCTCTGATCCTCTGAATGAAGTGATCATCTTTTTGAAGAACATATATTTTATCAATCAATGAAGGTGTGATTATAAGATTGGCGATGATTGCGGTTTTTCTGCTAAGCGCATCCGCTACTACATTGGCTTTTCCCGGTGTATACAGAATATCCAGATCGTATACTGCAAGAAATTCTAGCCAACGCTGCTATCTCAAGTTTAAATCTTTCTGGGTGAACAAATACTTCAAGGACTTATGGTCAGTATATAATTTGAACTTCTCACCCAAAAGATAGTGCCTCCATATTTTCAAAGCAAACACGAGGGCTAAAAACTGAAGATCATGAGTTGCATACTTCTTCTCATGCGGCTTCAACAGACGGCTAACATAAGCAACTACTTGGCCTCTTTGCATTAATACCGCACCAAGACCTTCAATTGAAGCATCTGTCCAGACCTTCAAATCCTGATTGCCATCGATAATTGTTAGTACTGGAGCCGTCGTCAATTTTAATTTCGTACCTTGGAAAGCTGCTTCACATTCCAGAGTCCAATTGAATCGTGTGTGCTTCTTAGTAAGCTTTGTTAATGAACCGGATATCTTCGAAAAATCTTTAACGAATTTCTAGTAATAACTAGCCAATCCAAGAAAACTCTGGACTTCTATGGGTGTAGTAGGCTGCTTCCAATCTTGAATTGCTGTAATTTTACTTGGATCAACTGAAATTCCTTCCTTTGATACGACGTGACCAAGGAACATCACTTCATCTTGCCAGAATATACATTTAGAAAATTTAGCTTTTAGGATATTCTTTCTCAGAATTCCCAACACTTGTTCCAAATGTTTCTCATGTTCGCTAGCTGACTTAGAGTAAAATAAAATATCATCTATGAAAACCAGCACGAAATTATTCAAAACCCCTCTGAATACTCTATTCATTAAGTCGACAAAGTAAGCTGGAGCGTTACATAAGCCGAATGACATTAGTAACCACTCATAAAATATGTATGGACCTCTGAAAACTGTCAAAGGAACACATTCTTCGCAATTCGCAGTTGATGGAAACTTGTAGCTAGGTCCATTCTAGAAAATAATTGCTCTCCATTTAATTGATCCAACAAATCATCGATGCAGGGTAATGGATATTTATTCTTGAGCATCTATTTGTTGAGGTCTCAGTAATCAACACATAGTCGGAGAGTACCGTCTGACTTTGGAACAAATACTACGGCTGGTCCCCAATTAGAGAAGCTTGGTCTGATCAGACCTTTCAATAGCAATTATCGAGTCTGATCACCCAATTCTTCTTTTTCCTTCAAGGTCATTCTTCGAATTGAATGCGCTACTGGCCTTGCATTCAGAATTAGCTCGATTTTGAAGTCGATTTCTCTTCGCGGTGGTAAGCTATCGACTTCTTCAAACACATCCGCATAATGTTTAACGATAGGAATATTTTCAATAGAAGTAGGAGTAACTTCTAGAGCAGACCGAAACTTTTTTCTATCTATTTCTGAGACATGGCATGGTATAGAAATAATATCTCCAAATCCTATCTTAATTTTAAGTACTCTTTCGGCACATCTAACCTCAGCTTCATATCTCGTTAAACAATCCAGTCCAAGAATGATATCGAACTCAGAAAAATCCATAACGATCAAATCAAAAGAAAATTAGAAATAAGAATAAGAGACGGGTACTCTACAATATAAACTGAGAACAAGAGAATCTCCTATTGGATTATGGACTCTAACTGATTCTTTAAGATTTCTTAGTTTTAACTTTAACTTTTTAACAGTGTTACTTGCAATAAAACTTTCTGATGCAGCAATGTCAAATAGTACTGCAACAGGAATATTTTTAATAGTAAGGGTACCTCCTAAAACATCGGGTTTACCTGCTACCGGAGTAGATGCTGGCGGATTCGCCCCGTTATATACATGTGCAACCTGAGAATTCTTGAGCAATGGACAATTTGCCTTGATATGGCCCATTTGATGACAGTTGAAGCATTCCCTATTATCCGGGTGGTTCTGACTAGAGCCTATCTGGTATGTCCTTTGCCTCTTGGGAGCACTGCATTCTTTGGCCTAATCACCATTTTGGCCACAATTGCACCCTTTGGTTGCCAATTTGCTTGCAGCTTGGCAGGTGCTGAATTGCTTGCTTCGGGTTGCTTTCCAGAAGCCTTGCGCTTGTTGCTTGCTTGATTCTTTGCATGGTCTACATCTAGGTTCCTCTGATCCAAGCTCTCATAATTGCAAGCCATATCTACCATAATGGCGAATGGAAGCTTGATGTGGCTCATGGTTCTATTATGGTATTTGCGCTGAAGTCCATGGATGAACCTCCTGTTCTTTGCCTTAGCATTCTGAACCAGCTCGGGCGCATAACGGAACAGCTGCGTGAACTTGTTGAGGTATTCTTGAATGGTGCGATCTCCTTGCTGGATATTGGCAAATTCGTCGTGCAAGCGCTCCATCTCTTGCTCAGGAATGAACTTCTCCTTGAAAAACACTTTGAATTCATCCCAAGACATCTCCACCTCTAGCTCATCTAAGGTGATGGTTTCCCACCATAGTTGTGCCTCATCTTCCAATAACCAAGCGCCCATAAAACCTTATGATGATCCTCGAGTCCCAAGCCAGCAAAGATTTTCTTGCATGTCTTTAACCAAGCTAGGGCCTTAGTTGCTGTACCAATGCCAGAGAATGTCTTGCCTCCCAAATTTTTGTATTTCTTTGCCACTCGGTCTAGATCGAATGGCTACGGGGTCAGTGGTTGCTGAATCAAGGGCTCCTCAACAACGGGGATATTCCCCCGTCCTTGGCCTTGGCCTCGGCCTCCTCGGCCTTCTGGAGCTCTAGCTGCTCTAGCTCTGGTAGCCATCTAAGTCATTCTATACAAGCAAGAAAAGAGTCAAGCCCGTAGAAATGATAATTTTAAGATATGGTAAAAGCAGAAGAATATATGGAAAGTAATGATGTACTGATCAAACTATTATGCTATTCTACCATGCTCATTCTAGGACATTGCTACTCCTCGCCTTAGAACACTACTGATTCTATTTCTGATGAGGTGTTTAATGTGTTTAATTCCAGAAATAAGATTAACCAAAGCTCTGATACCAACTGTGATAACCCGAAACCTCGTGTCACGGAATTAAGGAAAATCATTGGAATATAACACATTAATCATCATTAGCAGAGTACTGATAATAGCATAAACATGAAAATAGAATAATTACATCAATATGACAGCAGAATCATAAAATGTAATAAACATCAGAGTAACCCAGTCATAGGATACAACTTAGTGCAGAAAGGAAATGATCAGTCTACATCAAGATCACTGGGACATATACATCAGATAATACGTAATAATAATAAACCAGTCTACATCGCGATCAGCGGTACATATACATATGAAAATACTAGCGGTAATGTCAATAGCCAAAATACAGATAAAGCAAGTCCTCGTCATCATCCAAAAACGCACTCCATGCTGAAGTGCTAAGCCAAAATATCACCTGCAACCCGTCACTAGGCTGCCCGTGTAGAAATAAGGGCACTTGAGTTTGCAAAATGAAACAAACTACAAGTCAGTCATGGGACTAGTATGAGAAATCTACTTAACTGATTAAACAATAATAATAAGGCAAATCATAGGACCATGCCGCTAACGCGGAATGGGTTTCCTTCAAGGATTGCCCATGCATGAAATAAAGTAAACCTTTTGAACAACGTAATGCTTTTTATAAAAATGGAGCCATTATAAGACTCAAGTCCCATCACACAATGCAACGCAAATCGGAGGATAGAGTTTTACCGTATAATAGACAAACATGCTTAATACGTGCAAAGCAAATTCATTTGATATTATTACTAGTGCATATATGTTTCAAAAACAATTTCAATCATAATGTATCAATCATAGGTGGCATGGGTACCATATATCATGTTGCCATATATAGGTTTACAATCAAAACCGTAATGTCATATTGGAAATTGGATTTCCGTCATGAGTCGAGGCAAGGGATGTACTCCTCGCCGGCTTCGAGACACTCTAGCAATTAGGATCTCCCACAATAGACCCTTGGATCCTCCTAGGCTGGTCCTCCCTTATGTTTGAGGATTGGCAATTCTTGAAAACACGTTTCCTGGTCCTATCAGACCTATCCATCGGCTCTGTAGAGGCCGATATAATCGAGGCGCCTCGCATTCCAACAACCAAAAAGGTAAAAATAGTATATATGTCTGGGCTTGCAAAACCCCGACACCACCCATAGCTAGAAAGAAACGTCATGTTCTTGTTGGGTTCCCTTATCCCTTTTTTAACTCATACCGAGGTGTGAGGCTCGCGAATCAACGATATACACAAAGTTATGCTATATTAAAGTCGTGCTTTGATCATCAACTACAAGACTTTGCTTTTCAACAGAAGCCTTGATCATATACATCTTTGCATGCCACACCGTCAATTCACGCCACGCAATTGATATCTATTGATATATAACCTTTGAGCTCGTACGTATCAGAGAAGGGCGTTAAATAAGAGAATAAATTATCCGCCGCCAAATAGATATATATTTAATAGAGATCAATCAACACAGAATAAAATCCAATGTCAGACACACATCCATTTACAAGTTCGTTCTGGGTCTGAACGAAACTGGAGGCTCCTTATTCCTCGTTCCATATGTCCAATACGGAAGAGAGGCCCTCACACATCCGGACAATCAACAAGTACTTCCAGACCACTACCACTGTAACCTCGTCAAGGGAGCTACCCATCTCAAAGGCATCAGTAGTAATCCACACGATGTAAAGATCACCGGTCTTGCATCGTCTTCATATCTTCGATTTTTTATCGTCGATCAATTATTTGAAATGAGAATTAACTCGGCCTTTTCAAATAATCCACGTATATATAGAATTCAAATCAATTTTTTCTATGGTTAAATTATTTGACATTCACATTTCAGTTTATTAATATAATTTTCATGTCAATCACATCCAACCATCAAAATATCTGATAAACTGAGTAAAGTCGGTTTATTTCCATTCCATATCGCTATATATTTTTTATAACAATTTATTGCTATTTTTATTTATTTAAAAATAGCTTATTTTATTTAAACGACGCTTCGGGCCATAACATGGCCCTGACGCTGTTTTTCTCCTAATTTGATTTACACATTTCTCAAAATCTAACTGTTGTATCTTAATAAAGTTAATACTGTTGGAAAGACATTTCCAAAGCGAACCCAACGGTTCCAGTTTCGGGAAAATCCGACGGTCGGATCTCTCAATGTAATCATTTAAAGTTACAATTTCAAAACACAAACTGCAACGACACGATTTGTTTTATTTTAATTTATATATATATATATATATATATATATATATATATGATTCATTTTGGCACTGTTTTTATTCAGATTTGAATTAAACATTTCACACAATCTATCCGTTGGATCTTAACAAAATTTATATCGTTGGAAAGATATTTCCAAAGCGAACCCAGCGGTTCTGGTTTCGGGAAAATCCGATGGCCGGATCTCTCGGTATAATCGTTTAAAATTACGATTTCAAAACGCGAAATACAGGGGCTCGATTTGTTTAATTTAATTTATATTTATATTTATATATAAATATAATTCATTTGACGATTTTTAAATCATTTCTACTTCAAAAATATGACTCATGCCTTGAAATTTCCAAAATTTTTGCCATAACCTCCTTTGTATGGGAAGGGGTTTGGAAATTTATTGGGCCGTATTAGGCACCAAATAAATCCTAAAAAGCATACACATATTTTTAGTGATATAAATGTGTCCACAGGGGATTGTTGTAACAACCCGTAAAATGCGAGCCAGTTTGAAATTTTTATTTTGGCAATTATAGCGAATTTTGATTATTTAAAATGAATTATTTTAAATAATATCGTCGAAAAATTTATTTGAATAGAATTCGAACGAACATATTTATATATGTCGTCGTTAGAATATAAATATTTATATATAATAATAAATAGAATTGAAAATGGCACGGTAGTTCGATAATTCGATTTCAAACTTCAATTGAATGTACCGGGTGCAAAACAATCCGGATTTTAGTGAAACCAAAAATAATGGAATCTAATAGTGAATATCTTTCCAACGAATCCGAAAAATCAAGATTTCATATCGGGAATCAAAAGATATGTCCAGTTGAAAATTCTGAATAGTCGCTATGGAATTCAGGCCCTTAAAAATGGACATTTTGCAAATGACATCGGATTTCGACGAAACCACTTTTGTTAGATCCGCAGTGTCAAGTTATTGCTAGGTTTCAAATTTCATAATTTTTCGAATCAATATGTGAGCGTGGCAAAGGAAAACGCGTTTGACCGATTTCAGTTGATTTTAATCGACTGGAAATTGGCCATTTTTCAAACGGTCTCAGAATTCGACGAAACTAGTTTTGTTAGGACTGTATCGTCAATACGAAGCTAGAAAATATTTTTCGGGAATTTTTCTAGTTAGTATGTAACCCCGGTAATTTGAAATGTACGTTTAAAATTCAATATAAGGATTTAAACGTACATTCAACAGAAACTGATTGTAACGATCAAAACAGCTTACGATACATATCCCAATGTGTTCGGAATGGGGGTAAAACGCTATGGACGACAGGCGGTGGGCCTCGGTTCGAGGTCATATGTAAAAGTCAACCCTTGTGCATAATTTAATAATTAAATAATAAAATAAAATAATAAAAAAAAACCTATTCCCTCCCCTTTTCTTTCTGCCTTGCCCCCCCCCCCCCGCCCCCCGTTCATTGTAATCGGCAGAGAGAGGAAAAAAAAAAAAAGAAACCCTAAGACTATCGATCATCGCAACCCCCCCCCCCCGAACCATCACCGCCTCCATCGATCGAGCCCCGAAGCCCCCCGCCTCCATCGCTCGAAGCATCGCCTCCCAGTTCGACGCCCGAAGCCATCGCCACCCAGTTCGACTCCCGAAGCCATCGCCGCCCGCTCGAAGCCCTAGCGCCGCCCCTCGAAGCTTGCCGCCGACGGCTGCGAAGACCCCCCCCCCCCCTCTAGAATACGGGTGAAAGCGACAAATAGGCGAAGATTTCTATCAAGGAAGTGCCGTGGAGTTAGGATAGCTATTGGTGAGAACTCCTCACTCTAAATTTTCTTTTTCTAGTTATATATATATATACTAGGATGTAGACGGTGCTTAGTAGCACCCGACACAATCGTCCACAGACCATGGACTTGTTTGTTTGATTGCAAATTAGTTAGACTATTTGGTTTGGTTTGAATGGTTTGGTGAAATGAAATATTATATATATTGAAAGTGAAAATATTATATATAGTGAAAGAGAAAATATCGAATATATTGAAAGTGAAAATATCGAATATATTGAAAGTGAAAATATTATATATATTGAAAGTGAAAATATTATATATATTGAAAGTGAAATTTATATATATAGCGAAGTGAAAATATCGAATATATCGAAAGTGAAAATATCGAATATATTGAAAGTGAATATATCATATATATCGAAAGTGAAAATATTATATATATTGAAAGTGAAAATAATATATATAGTGAAAGAGAAAATATCGAATATATTGAAAGTGAAAATATCGAATATAGTGAAAGTGAAAATATCGAATATATTGAAGAGTGAAATATTATATATATTGAAAGTGAAAATATCGAATATATTGAAAGTGAAAATATCGTATATAGTGAATGTGAAAATATTGAATATATTGAAAGTGAAAATAGAAAATATATTGAAAGTGAAAATAGAAAATATATTGAAAGTGAAAATATTGAATATATTGAAAGTGAAAATATTGAATATATTGAAAGTGAAAATATAGAATATATGGAAAGTGAAAATATAGAATATATGGAAAGTGAAAATATAGAATATATTGAAAGTGAAAATATTGAATATATTGAAAGTGAATATATCATATATATTGAAAGTGAATATATCATATATATTGAAAGTGAATATATCGTATGTAGTGAAAGTGAATATATCATATATATTGAAAGTGAATATATCGAATATATTGAAAGTGAAAATATCGTATATATGAAAAGGGAAAACGATATATATATGAATTGAAAACGATGTATATGAAATATTTGAATTGAAAACGATGTATATGAAATATTCGATTTTGATAGAAAATTGAAAACGAATTCGAATTGAATAAAGAAGAAAACGAATTCGAATTGAATTGAATAGAAAACGAATTCGAATTGAATTGAATAGAAAACGAATTCGAATTGAATTGAATAGAAAACGAATTCGAATTCGAATTGAATTGAATAGAAAATGAATTCGAATTGAATTGAATAGAAAACGAATTCGAATTGAATTGAATAGAAAACGAATTCGAATTGAATTGAATAGAAAATGAATTCGAATTGAATTGAATAGAAAACGAATTCGAATTGAATAAAGAAGAAAATGAATTCGAATTGAATTGAATAGAAAACGAATTCGAATTGAATTGAATAGAAAATGAATTCGAATTGAATTGAATAGAAAACGAATTCGAATTGAAATAAAATTGAAATCGATTTGAATTGAAATCAAATCGAAGTGAATGTTAAAAGAATTTATAAAGGAAAATTCAATTTTGATTTGAAATTGAAATAAAGGTTGAAATTGTTTTTGAAACAAATTTGAAATGATTTATAAAATTCGTTTTAAAAGGAAATCGACGAAATATATATTATATATTATATATATAATATAATGGCCTGAATAGAACGCGCCGCGCTGCGGCAGTTCGCGAATTTCGACCATTGACTTCGAACGGACATTACGGGAGATCCGACCGTCGGATTCTCCTGAAATCAGAACCGTTGGGTTCGTATCGAAAAGAGCTTTCTAAGGAATATTAGAAATTTGAAATCTAACGGTTGGATTTGGAATTACGTCCAAATCAAATTCGAAAAAGGTCGCTGTAAGTGCAGTTCGATGGCCGTTGATGGAAATCGACTGTACGGGCCTTGATAAAATTATTAAAAATAGTAATAATTTGTGTAAAATCATAAGAAATGATTTGTGAAGAATTGGGATGAAAAACTCCATATTTGAAAAGATAAAAATAGATTTTTATCGAAATGAACTAGTTATTAACTAGAAAAATAATCCAATGGTTATAAATAAATAAATTGGATTAGATTTGAATTGAAATTATCTTTGGATATTTTCGATATTGGATTCCGTGATTATACAGATATCGTGATGGGAATTTGGAAGATATCGATATCGTTATTCCCGATATGATATCTGTTGGTTTCAGGATTTAATGTTGAATATAAGTCAATACTATCTCTATTCAAAACCTTATATTTAATGTCAAATTTGATTGATTGATTGTATGGATTGTGCTCGACCAGTTTATGAGCAGAATATGCTTTTACATTTAGCATTGGGTTGGGTTGAAAATATCTGTGTGCTAACGCCTTGTGAAACACTTCACGATTTGACGATAAGGTGTTTAGCGATATTGTGTTCATTTCAAATTTAATGAATGATTGTGAAATGATATTTTTCTTAAAGCGAAAAGAAACGTATTCCCGATTTTGGACAGGGAATGTTTTATAAAAATGTTTTATAAAACAGAAAGGATTTCGAGGCCCAAAACCCGATGATTTCTAAAGTGATTTAGAAAATGTATTATATGTTACATTGTGGTTCATCGCGTATTCGATCAGTTGCTATTAATGATGTATCTGTTTGGTGGCGGAGAATTTATTCTCTTGCTTAACACCCTTCTTTGAGACGTACGAGCTCAAAGGTTATGTGATTAATAGTGACTGATCATATGCGTGAATTACTGATGTGAAGTACTATATTTTGAAAGTACTTGTGATTATTATGTTGTGAAATGATTTTCCCTACTTCGGGATATGAAATGATTTAGTATGTGGCTAAAGATTCGGGTAACCCTGAGACTAAAAGTATGGGTGAGAGGGTGGTGTATGCTCTCCATGAGTGGGAGGTGCATCATCGGTGTAGCCTACTCCTATGTGGGGTAGGTGCACATATATATATCAAGTTGCGAGGTGCGTACCCTTTGCCTTGTCGATGGGGAGCACGATATTTGGTTGCATACTTGTTTGTATGCATTGTTATGTTTTGGAATTCACATTTCCAAATGATTTGATTTGAGATCCCGAAGTGAAATCTACTTTGATATAGAAAGTTAGATATGTATTTCAAATGATTTGAAATAAGAAATCGGGAATAAAATCCAAAGGAATAATTTCTGTAAATTGAATTGGATTTAGAAAATCTAAGTGTAGTGATTAATCTAAATGGGTAGATTGGGATATTGCATGTTGATTGATGCATAGTAGATCCATATATCTATATTGATTATTGTTTATACACTGGTATTCATGGGGGTAAACCCGTTCCGCGTTAGCGGCGTGGTCCCGTGATATGCCATTTTAGTAAATAAGTTAATTATAACTGTTAGAGTTTCTCACACCAGTCCCATGACTGACCTGTAGTTTGCTTTTCCCTTGCGAACTCGGGTGCCCCTATTTTCCACACGGGCAGTCGAGTAGTTTTATTTTGCAGATGTATTGAGCAGGATTCTGGATTGAAGCTTTAAGCTGTGTCCAGGCATTTACAGTCTTCCGCTGTGTAGTTTATATTTCCGCTGTGCACTGTTTTACATTTATGTAAATTTATCTTCCGCTGTGTATTATATTTCGATATACTCTGATATTTTGTACTCTGATGTAACATTATTATGATGTTTATTGAAGTCTTCTGTTATTTGTTCTGATGTGTTGTATACCCAAAGTTAGCGTATGCGGGATTCGAACGGTCTTGGTCGGTTTAACGATCGATTAGGTCCGGGCGGAATCCGTTGTCGTTACAACGTGGTATCAGAGCTTTGGTTAAACTCAAATCTTTGGGGTACAACTCGTTTGAACAGAATAAAAGACTCATCAGAGGTAGGATTAGTAATGTCCTATAAAAGAATCCTCATTAGAGATAGAATCAGTAGCATTCTAGAATGAGTGACTCGTTAGAGATGGGGTTAGAAATGCCCCAGAATGAGACGAGAGTTATTTGTTTATAAATAACGTATTTTTGATTATATATATATAATCTGGTTTTAGAAAATATGATTTTAAATATATAATATTATATATTTGAAAATATAATCAATTAATTGATTGATGTTTGTGTTGTTGGTTTACTTGTTTGATAATTTTTAACCATTTAGCCAATTGAACCAAATAGTAAACTGTATTGAAATTTGGTTGCAAATGCATGCATATACTTGCACTTACATTGAACAGGTCATAGCAAGGAGGCTAGAGCAGAGAATAAAATTTGTTTGCCCGACAAATAGGTACATGTTTACTACATAATTTACTGTTTTGTTTGGGTGATGATGATTTTGTGAGCCTATTGGCTAGCCGCTTGGCTTTTTCTTTTTCTTTTTGAGATCTGAAGGACCGGGGAAGCTATTTGAAATTCCCCGATGCTCCCGGTGCAGGGGAGGTTATGGCGAAATTTTTTCGAAAATTTAGGGTGTTAGCCAAATTTTTGAAATTTTGAAAATTCTCAGAAACTAAAGAGTTGGAGAATGAAAGCCAGATCGAACGTAGTGTTGATTAATCAAACCACTTTCGACTTTGTTCCTTTTCGGGGACGAAAAGTTTTAAGTGGGGGAGATTGTAACAACCCGTAAAATGCGAGCCAGTTTGAAATTTTTATTTTGGCAATTATAGCGAATTTTGATTATTTAAAATGAATTATTTTAAATAATATCGTCGAAAAATTTATTTGAATAGAATTCGAACGAACATATTTATATACGTCGTCGTTAGAATATAAATATTTATATATAATAATAAATAGAATTGAAAATGGCGCGGTAGTTCGATAATTCGATTTCAAACTTCAATTGAATGTACCGGGTGCAAAACAATCCGGATTTTAGTGAAACCAAAAATAATGGAATCTAATAGTGAATATCTTTCCAACGAATCCGAAAAATCAAGATTTCATATCGGGAATCAAAAGATATGTCCAGTTGAAAATTCTGAATAGTCGCTATGGAATTCAGGCCCTTAAAAATGGACATTTTGCAAATGACATCGGATTTCGACGAAACCACTTTTGTTAGATCCGCAGTGT
Organism: Allium sativum; assembly: GCA_030737875.1. Lineage (NCBI taxonomy): Eukaryota > Viridiplantae > Streptophyta > Magnoliopsida > Asparagales > Amaryllidaceae > Allium > Allium sativum. The sequence continues at coordinate 11,157,051 of CM060921.1, read as the reverse complement.
CAAGTTATTGCTAGGTTTCAAATTTCATAATTTTTCGAATCAATATGTGAGCGTGGCAAAGGAAAACGCGTTTGACCGATTTCAGTTGATTTTAATCGACTGGAAATTGGCCATTTTTCAAACGGTCTCAGAATTCGACGAAACTAGTTTTGTTAGGACCGTATCGTCAATACGAAGCTAGAAAATATTTTTCGGGAATTTTTGTAGTTAGTATGTAACCCCGGTAATTTGAAATGTACGTTTAAAATTCAATATAAGGATTTAAACGTAAATTCAACGGAAACTGATTGTAACGATCAAAACAGCTTACGATACATATCCCATTGTGTTCGGAATGGGGGTAAAACGCTATGGACGACAGGCGGTGGGCCTCGGTTCGAGGTCATATGTAAAAGTCAACCCTTGTGCATAATTTAATAATTAAATAATAAAATAATAAAAAAAACCTATTCCCTCCCCTTTTCTTTCTGCCTTGCCCCCCCCCCCCCCCCCCCCGTTCATTGTAATCGGCAGAGAGAGGAAAAAAAAAAAAAAAAAAGAAACCCTAAGACTATCGATCATCGCAACCCCCCCCCCCCCCGAACCATCACCGCCTCCATCGATCGAGCCCCGAAGCCCCCCGCCTCCATCGCTCGAAGCATCGCCTCCCAGTTCGACGCCCGAAGCCATCGCCACCCAGTTCGACTCCCGAAGCCATCGCCGCCCGCTCGAAGCCCTAGCGCCGCCCCTCGAAGCTTGCCGCCGACGGCTGCGAAGACCCCCCCCCCCCCTCTAGAATACGGGTGAAAGCGACAAATAGGCGAAGATTTCTATCAAGGAAGTGCCGTGGAGTTAGGATAGCTATTGGTGAGAACTCCTCACTCTAAATTTTCTTTTTCTAGTTATATATATATACTAGGATGTAGACGGTGCTTAGTAGCACCCGACACAATCGTCCACAGACCATGGACTTGTTTGTTTGATTGCAAATTAGTTAGACTATTTGGTTTGGTTTGAATGGTTTGGTGAAATGAAATATTATATATATTGAAAGTGAAAATATTATATATAGTGAAAGAGAAAATATCGAATATATTGAAAGTGAAAATATCGAATATATTGAAAGTGAAAATATTATATATATTGAAAGTGAAATTTATATATATAGCGAAGTGAAAATATCGAATATATCGAAAGTGAAAATATCGAATATATTGAAAGTGAATATATCATATATATCGAAAGTGAAAATATTATATATATTGAAAGTGAAAATATTATATATAGTGAAAGAGAAAATATCGAATATATTGAAAGTGAAAATATCGAATATAGTGAAAGTGAAAATATCGAATATATTGAAGAGTGAAATATTATATATATTGAAAGTGAAAATATCGAATATATTGAAAGTGAAAATATCGTATATAGTGAATGTGAAAATATTGAATATATTGAAAGTGAAAATAGAAAATATATTGAAAGTGAAAACAGAAAATATATTGAAAGTGAAAATATTGAATATATTGAAAGTGAAAATATTGAATATATTGAAAGTGAAAATATAGAATATATGGAAAGTGAAAATATAGAATATATGGAAAGTGAAAATATAGAATATATTGAAAGTGAAAATATTGAATATATTGAAAGTGAATATATCATATATATTGAAAGTGAATATATCATATATATTGAAAGTGAATATATCGTATGTAGTGAAAGTGAATATATCATATATATTGAAAGTGAATATATCGAATATATTGAAAGTGAAAATATCGTATATATGAAAAGGGAAAACGATATATATATGAATTGAAAACGATGTATATGAAATATTTGAATTGAAAACGATGTATATGAAATATTCGATTTTGATAGAAAATTGAAAACGAATTCGAATTGAATAAAGAAGAAAACGAATTCGAATTGAATTGAATAGAAAACGAATTCGAACTGAATTGAATAGAAAACGAATTCGAATTGAATTGAATAGAAAACGAATTCGAACTGAATTGAATAGAAAACGAATTCGAATTGAATTGAATAGAAAACGAATTCGAATTGAATTGAATAGAAAATGAATTCGAATTGAATTGAATAGAAAACGAATTCGAATTGAATTGAATAGAAAACGAATTCGAATTGAATTGAATAGAAAATGAATTCGAATTGAATTGAATAGAAAACGAATTCGAATTGAATAAAGAAGAAAATGAATTCGAATTGAATTGAATAGAAAACGAATTCGAATTGAATTGAATAGAAAATGAATTCGAATTGAATTGAATAGAAAACGAATTCGAATTGAAATAAAATTGAAATCGATTTGAATTGAAATCAAATCGAAGTGAATGTTAAAAGAATTTATAAAGGAAAATTCAATTTTGATTTGAAATTGAAATAAAGGTTGAAATTGTTTTTGAAACAAATTTGAAATGATTTATAAAATTCGTTTTAAAAGGAAATCGACGAAATATATATTATATATATAATATAATGGCCTGAATAGAACGCGCCGCGCTGCGGCAGTTCGCGAATTTCGACCATTGACTTCGAACGGACATTACGGGAGATCCGACCGTCGGATTCTCCTGAAATCAGAACCTTGGGTTCGTATCGAAAAGAGCTTTCTAAGGAATATTAGAAATTTGAAATCTAACGGTTGGATTTGGAATTACGTCCAAATCAAATTCGAAAAAGGTCGCTGTAAGTGCAGTTCGATGGCCGTTGATGGAAATCGACTGTACGGGCCTTGATAAAATTATTAAAAATAGTAATAATTTGTGTAAAATCATAAGAAATGATTTGTGAAGAATTGGGATGAAAAACTCCATATTTGAAAAGATAAAAATAGATTTTTATCGAAATGAACTAGTTATTAACTAGAAAAATAATCCAATGGTTATAAATAAATAAATTGGATTAGATTTGAATTGAAATTATCTTTGGATATTTTCGATATTGGATTCCGTGATTATACAGATATCGTGATGGGAATTTGGAAGATATCGATATCGTTATTCCCGATATGATATCTGTTGGTTTCAGGATTTAATGTTGAATATAAGTCAATACTATCTCTATTCAAAACCTTATATTTAATGTCAAATTTGATTGATTGATTGTATGGATTGTGCTCGACCAGTTTATGAGCAGAATATGCTTTTACATTTAGCATTGGGTTGGGTTGAAAATATCTGTGTGCTAACGCCTTGTGAAACACTTCACGATTTGACGATAAGGTGTTTAGCGATATTGTGTTCATTTCAAATTTAATGAATGATTGTGAAATGATATTTTTCTTAAAGCGAAAAGAAACGTATTCCCGATTTTGGACAGGGAATGTTTTATAAAAATGTTTTATAAAACAGAAAGGATTTCGAGGCCCAAAACCCGATGATTTCTAAAGTGATTTAGAAAATGTATTATATGTTACATTATGGTTCATCGCGTATTCGATCAGTTGCTATTAATGATGTATCTGTTTGGTGGCGGAGAATTTATTCTCTTGCTTAACACCCTTCTTTGAGACGTACGAGCTCAAAGGTTATGTGATTAATAGTGACTGATCATATGCGTGAATTACTGATGTGAAGTACTATATTTTGAAAGTACTTGTGATTATTATGTTGTGAAATGATTTTCCCTACTTCGGGATATGAAATGATTTAGTATGTGGCTAAAGATTCGGGTAACCCTGAGACTAAAAGTATGGGTGAGAGGGCGGTGTATGCTCTCCATGAGTGGGAGGTGCATCGTCGGTGTAGCCTACTCCTATGTGGGGTAGGTGCACATATATATATCGAGTTGCGAGGTGCGTACCCTTTGCCTTGTCGATGGGGAGCACGATATTTGGTTGCATACTTGTTTGTATGCATTGTTATGTTTTGGAATTCACATTTCCAAATGATTTGATTTGAGATCCCGAAGTGAAATCTACTTTGATATAGAAAGTTAGATATGTATTTCAAATGATTTGAAATAAGAAATCGGGAATAAAATCCAAAGGAATAATTTCTGTAAATTGAATTGGATTTAGAAAATCTAAGTGTAGTGATTAATCTAAATGGGTAGATTGGGATATTGCATGTTGATTGATGCATAGTAGATCCATATATCTATATTGATTATTGTTTATACACTGGTATTCATGGGGGTAAACCCGTTCCGCGTTAGCGGCGTGGTCCCGTGATATGCCATTTTAGTAAATAAGTTAATTATAACTGTTAGAGTTTCTCACACCAGTCCCATGACTGACCTGTAGTTTGCTTTTCCCTTGCGAACTCGGGTGCCCCTATTTTCCACACGGGCAGTCGAGTAGTTTTATTTTGCAGATGTATTGAGCAGGATTCTGGATTGAAGCTTTAAGCTGTGTCCAGGCATTTACAGTCTTCCGCTGTGTAGTTTATATTTCCGCTGTGCACTGTTTTACATTTATGTAAATTTATCTTCCGCTGTGTATTATATTTTGATATACTCTGATATTTTGTACTCTGATGTAACATTATTATGATGTTTATTGAAGTCTTCTGTTATTTGTTCTGATGTGTTGTATACCCAAAGTTAGCGTATGCGGGATTCGAACGGTCTTGGTCGGTTTAACGATCGATTAGGTCCGGGCGGAATCCGTTGTCGTTACAATTGTGTATAGATCCTGACTCCAGAGAATAAATTCTCGTCCCCCTATAAATAGTTTTTGTGCCTTAATGACTAGAGAGACGTGATTATTGTCAGCTCTAGACCCATGTGGGGTTTTTTCATTAATCTCACAATTTACCGTTACATTTTATATAGTCCATATCAGTCTTCGGTTCAATCTGAAATATAGGCATTGCCATACAAGTCTCTCGCTTGTATGGTAAATTTTCAACCTCGTCACATAAGCTGCAAATGCTTACGTGGTATATGATAGAGTATGTTATCTTCACGCAGTATGCCTTGTAGTGCAGTTCGAAATTAATTGTTACCATCCAATGGCGACATTTATAATCTCACACAGAACAACCAGCACTCCGCATCCAATGACATTCATAGGAGTTTATATAATAATAAAATTGCGCAACCAACTCATTAAGGCTTACCTCTTTGTCGGGCATGCAAATAAGTTCTTTACTCAACAGCTAATCCATTTTCTTGTTCAACCTATGTATATATATGCATAATTAAGCTAAAAATAATATTTTTAGCGAACATATATTTATTTCAACCATTCGTTATTTTTGACACTTCAAATACATGTTAAAATATTATTTTCAATCAGTAAATATTTATTTCAACCATTCGTTATTTTTAACACTTCAGATACATGTTAAAAATATTATTTTCAATCAACAAATATTTATGTCAACCATTCGCTATTTTTAACACTTCAAATAATGTTAAAATACTATTTTCAATCAATAAATATTTATTTGAACCATTTTTTTTTTTGCAACGGGTTGAGTGGACCCTTACCACTTTATTGAAGAACCGTAGAAATTACAACAACACACACAAAAGAAAACTTAGAAACAAGGTTCCTCAAACACTAGAAGACAACACAATAAGAAAAGGAACTACAAAAGGCTTTTCAAAATTCCAGGATCAAAGGTGAAACAAGTTACCGTATTCCTTCTCTGATTTCCTTCCTTAGCGCTGCTCTTAATTGGTCATGAGTTTTGGCATTATCTCCACCGAACACCTTCGCATTTCTTTCTCTCCAAAACCTATACAAGAATTTCTTAAGTACAAAGCTCTGGATCCTTCCCCTTAAATTTTTCCTGCTAGTTTGGTTCTTTAGAATGTTCCGTTGCATATTCGCATTCTGATTAGCATCCGATCTTCCAATGTTGCACATGATCTCTTGCCATAAAGGATATACAAAATGGCATTCAAAGAATAAATGCGACACTGTTTCATTACCTGAGTTGCAGAACACACAATTCTCCTCATCAATGACACCACGTTGTATTAGTTTGTCCTTCGTGAATATAGAGCCTTTGATAACTTTCCACAGTAAAAGGTTCTCACGTGCATGGTTATCAGTAGCCCATATTTTTCTACTCCAAACACACCCAGGCATGTTGTGAATTCCAGTTATAACTTCATATAAGGTTTTTATTTGAAACTTGCTAGCATTGCCGCACCACACAGCTACTCTAGCTCCATCATCTGCTAGTCCAGTACTCGCCATCTTATCCCTCAACATATTGATAGAACTGACAGGGGAAATAGGTACACAAGTTCTCCCATCTCGGATGTAATCACGAACTTTGGCATTACGAAAAATTCCAGAAGAAATTATCTCAAGATGCGTGAAGTGTGTTGAAAGAATAAGACCAGCTTCAAGCCACGGCTCATCCTAGAAGAGAGCACTCGAATCAGATTTGATACGATAGTTGAAAAAAGGAAGAATTTCTGATCTAAGCTTGAAAATACCCCTCTAAGTCGAGCTGATTCTCTGTGGCTGGTTCATACTCCAAAAGTTCCTACCTTTTATAACATTATTCTTCGACCATTCTACCTAAATACTATTAGTGTCATTGAAATAATCATCAATATGCTTGATGAATGCAGCTTTGTTCCACTTCTTGATGTTCACGATTCCAAGTCCTCCTTTGCCCAAAGGACACTCAACTTTAAAAAACGCAATCGGCGTAAAATATCTTCCTTCATTTTTACCTTTCCACAAATACCGCATTAAGGTTGTTCTGATCATTGCTACAAGTTTGGTTGGTAGTATGAAAGTTCTTGACCAATTGACTTGCATAGAGAAGATAACGGACTTGATGAGCGTTAATCTCCCAGCCTGGCTAAGCAATCTTGAAGTCCATGAGTTTAATCTCGCTGTGATTCTATTATACAAAGGCATACACTGTGTAACAGTAATTTTAGCCGTTGTAAGGGGCAGACCAAGATAAGACATAGCATTATCACTATTAACTAATCCAGACCTCGTCTGTAAAGCATACACTTGTTGTTCAAACAGGCCTGCGACTTTCATAGCAGACTTATGGAGGTTAACACGCAGACCTGTCATCTTGTAGAACTCAGACAATGTTTCAAAAATAGTACTGATGGTTTGCTCTGTCGGTTCGCAAAAAATAACAAGATCGTCCGCAAACATTAAAGAAGAAACTCTAGGCTCATGACAAAAAGGGTGCAACTTAAATTGACATCTTCAATTTTTTGATTTAGCATTTGTGTTGACACTTCCATCACAACAATAAAAATGTAGGCAGAGATCGGATTTCCTTGCCGAATTCCCTGTTTACTCTTGAAATATCCAACCGTGGAACCATTTATAAGAAGAGAGAAGTGAGCCGACGAAATACATGTAAGAATCCAAGCAACGAAGTGATGAGGAAAGTTCATATAGCCGAAGATTCTCACAATAGAGTCCCATTGGAGAGTGTCGAATGCTTTCATAATGTCAAGTTTGAACATTTCTCTAGGACCAATATTGGAATGCGTGTAGCTGTTTAAAAGTTCATGGGACAGAAGAACATTGTCAAGGATGTCTCGACCAGGTAGGTACGCCGCTTGATTAGGCAAAATAATAGCAGGGAGAACTAATTTAAGCCTTGAAGCAATGACCTTGGTAACGCATTTATAGATGGCATTGCAACACGAGATGGGTCTGAAGTCATTCACAGTAGTTGCATTCTTCACTTTAGGGATGAGAGCTATATCTGAAATCCTTACTCTCAAAAATACCCATGAACTTGCTGATCTTATCAAAATCAAATGCTCCGGCATGCCTTTATCTTGGAATAACAAAAAGAGGGATGGACCGAGAACCTATTCTTTAATTGATCACGCTTTCTGCAATGTGAAATCCTTCTCCTTTTGACCTGCCTTACACAGTGATATGCCTCCGCCCCTTCTCTCTGATCACTCCCCAATTATCCTCCACCTAAGTGAGTTAGACATGAAAGGAAACTCAAGTTTCAAATTTTTTAATAATTGGGTTGATGAACCCGAATTTCTTGACTTTGTTAAAGAGATTTGGATGAGACCAACTTTTGGTAATCCCCTTAATATCTTGCAGGAAAAGCTATGAAGAACGAAGAAGGGACTTAGAGAATGGGCGAAGCAAAAGTTTGGAAATGGCAACAAGCAGTGTTCCTTATGGAAAGAGAGATTACGACAAATTCAAATTAAAATGATGAAAGAGCCAAATAATCCTATCCATCATCCTATTAAGACTTACAATGTTAGCCAATACCAAAAAGCTCTTAGCGCTGAAGATGAAATGATAAAACAAAAGGCGCGTATTAAATGGAAGAAAGATGGTGATAAAAATAGTGCTTATTTCCACGCCTCTCTCAAAAGTAAACAATGTAGAGAAAACATTGTACGGATTGTGGATGATCATGGAACAACAACGGAGACGCAAGGTGAAGTTGAACACGCTTTCCTTTCTCATTTTACTAATTTATTTGGAAACTGTGATAATTTTGTCCCTAGCATTGATTTGGTTGATCCATACATTCTCCCAAAGCTTTCTTCAACCGATCATCTTTATCTTTGTAACCATTCGTTATTTTTAACAGTTCAAATACATGTTAAAATAATATTTTCAATCAAAAAATATTTATTTTAACCATTCGCTATTTTTAACACTCAGATACATGTTAAAAATATTATTTTCAATCAACGAATATTTATTTCAACCATTCGCTATTTTTAACACTTCAAATACATGTTAAAATATTATTTTCAATCAACGAATATTTATTTCAACCATTCGTTATTTTTAAAGGTTCATACATACAATAAAAATATGATTTTTATTGTTAAAACATTTTATTTCAAACATGAACTTTTTTAGCGATTCATATACACAATAAAAATGTGATTTTTTATCTAAGCAATTTACTTCAATCATGAATAAATTATCAACGCATGAACATATTTCAACATATGAATATAATTCTAACACAAGAATATTTCAGAAAATTTCGGTAGCATAACGGCAGGTCGTTTAAAACCGACACCGTCCCGAGTACGGCTCCTCACACTACCTTAGGCCTCGCGGCGTTCCCTAAGGGGCTTATTCCAATAATCTAAACATTTCGACCATTTTTCATATCATAATGAATTTTTCCACAAACTAATCCAATTTTGTTTCAACCACAAACAACTATAATCAACCATTCGCACTATCAACAAATTTCCACGCCAATCACAATCAATTCATATCGCCCATGGTTTATGGACGAGGGTATATATATGTATATAAATATAATTCATTTCCCTTTCAGTTTCATTTCAACTCCATTCAACGCACATAAGATTTATAAAACGTATATATAACTTATATATCGCACATATAATTTATACGACGCTTAAATGTGAGATATACAACGCCTATATAACTTATATATCGATTATATAATTTATACATCGCTATTCCGTTGAAATTTGAATTTAGAAATCTCACATTGGTTTTTAATCCTTCTTAAATTATAGCAAGCTCCGAATGCGTTTTAGCTTCTTCTAGAATGTAGATGACGTCGCTACGAGTCCGATGTCTCCGGTTTCACTGGATTTGGACAACATAGCAAAAGGATATTATTTTTATTTGAGAATCAAACTTTGTAATGCTTTAAAGTGCTACAAATAGTTTAAAATAAATAGGCCGCTACCTTTCAAAAAGGGTTCCGAACTAGTTTTGGCAATTTTTCAAAATCCGTTGCACGAGGTTGAAATCAGTTGGCGACACGCTCTAGAGCTCGGAGAGGCGCGGCTATCGATTTTTGGTAGGCCCACTTCGACGCAGCGGTCGAGGCACGACGGCGAACTGGAATTCGTGACTTCGAAGGGGTGGTTCTCGAGGATGGGACAACGAGGTGAGGTGAGGTGAGTCTTGATTTGAAGAGGAGAGGAAGGTCTTCAAAAAGTTCAACTGGGGCAAGGGCTAAGATGCGTGGATTCATCGGAATCTAGTCGGGAAGGGGAAGGGTGGAATGGCTTTTCGCCGTCGATCGTGAAGGATACGGGGGGGGGGGGGGGGGTTAAGATTTTTTATAAAATTAAATTATGAAAGAAATTATATGATTCACCGATCTTTATATTAATTCAAAATTTATGGTTTCTCTATACGAACTCCAATTCAAACCCAATGACTGCCGCCCCCAGCTAAATACCCCCATCCCGGACACAATGGAATATGTTTCGTAAGCCTGTTCAACTATTTCAGTCAGTTATTTTTCAAATTAAAATATAGAACATTCAAATTTGGATTTGAACATACATTTTAATTTGCCGGGCCATATATTGATTCTAAAAATTGCAGAAAAATAAATGTAGCTATGTTGGGACGATGCGATCCCCACAAAACTAATTTCATCGAATTTGGAGACCGTTTGAAAAACGGATTTTTCTGGTCGGTCCAATTCAAACTGAAATTACCAAACGCGTTTTCCTTTTCCACGCTCACATATTAATTCCAAAAATTATGGAATTTGAAAACTAGCAATAATTTGACATTCCAGATCCAACCATAGAGGTTTCGTCGAAAACGGAGGTCGTTTGCAAAATGTCTACTTCTACGGGCTATACTAATATTAAATTTCAAAACGGCTACTCTGAATATTCAACTGGCCATAATTTTTTATTCCCGCTATGAAATTTCGATTTTTTGGATTGATTAGAAAGATATTTTCAAAAAGATTTAAATATTTTTGGTTTCACTAAAATCAGGTTTATTTTGAATCCTGTACATTCAATCAAAGTTCAAAGTCAATTTTCAAACTATCGCACCATTTCAGGCTTGTTATATAATTAAAATAAATTTATTCGTTCAAACTTTGATTTAAATAAATTTTTAGTTGTTATTATTTAAAATAAATCATTTTAAATATTCCAAATTCATTAAAATAGCCAAATTAATTTTTTTAAATTAGTCTGATTTTCCGGGTTGCTACACATCAGCTTGCTGATAATACGCGGGGACATGACAAACCGCCAGTTTCCTGTCTGAGTTTTGTCTCTAACAAAATGAAGGTCAATTTCAAGATGCTTCATCCTCAAATGTTGAATCGGGTTGAGTGATAAAGAAACCGTGCTCTTGTTATCACACCAAATGACGGGTCTTCGATTTAGAGAAAACCCTAATTCTTGCAACAACTATTCAATCAAAGTAACTTTTGTTGTCGCACTTGCTAATGCTCTGTACTCCGCCTTTGTGCTAGATATGGAAGTGGTCTGCTGCTTTTTAGTACACCAAGAAATAATATTGGAGCCAAGGTAGACATAGTACCCTGAAATAGATTTTCGAACATTAATATCATTGGCCCAATCTGCATCACTAAAACAATGTAAGTTGAGCACTTTTTTAGGCTTTATAATTATGCCATGATTTTTTGTTCCTTGCAAGTATCGTAGAATCCTTTAGTGCATTCCAATGTTTTGATAGGGGGGTTCTGCATGTACTGACTTAGATTGTTAACACTGTAGCATATGTCAGGTCTTGTAATTGTCGCATATCGCAGTGCTCCAATTATGCTTCTATATTGTTTGGCATTGTCGATAGCTTCACCTTTATATTTTGACAGTCTTAGGTTGCTAATCATAGGTATCGACAAGGAATTAGCCTGATGCATTTTTGCCCTTTGAAAAATTTTTGAAATGTAATTTTGTTGAGATAAAATTAATTCCCTGTCATTTTTCTTAATAACTTGTATTCCAAGGAAAAAATTTAGTTTCCCCATGTCTTTTATGGCAAAGTTTTTATCGAGTCTTCGTATGATGTTATTTATTTCTTGATTGTTATCTCCTGTGATTAACATATCATCAACAAATACCAAGATACAGACATTTCAATATAAACCTCTCTTTATATATAGTGAATTATTTGATTTGGCTTGTGTGAATTTCATGTTGGACAAAGTTAACTTAAATTTCTCATACCAAGCTCTTGAAGCTTGCTTTAAACCATATATAGCCTTATGTAACTTGCATACTTTATTGCCATAGCTGTAGCCTTCAGGTTGATACATGTAAACCTCTTCAGTCGACTCCCTATTTAAAAAAGCTTTGTTCACGTCTAGCTGCCTTATATTCCATCCTTTACTTATAGCAACGGTTAATATGACTCTAATTATTGTGGGCTTTATGACTAGAGAGAAAGTTCCGTTAAAATCAAATCCAAACTGTTGTGCATAACCTTTAGCGGCCAATCTAGCTTTGTATTTATCAATAGATCCATCCTCTTTTTATTTTAATCTTGAATATCCATCTACATCGAATAATATTTTTGTGTTTAGGTGGTGTTACCAGGCTCCATATATTATTTTCCATGAGTGCCTGATATTCAATATTCATGGCCTCTTCCCATTTTTTTGATTTTATTGCTTGCTCAAAGTTGGTTGGTTCAACTTCACTAACTGAGGTATTGTTCACTTTAGGTTTGAAAATCCCACTTTTCGACCTTGCTGTCATGTGATGTCCTGTGTGCATTTGCTATTGTTGCTGATGTCTTTCAGTATTGTTATTTGTTCCTGTGTCTACATTGCTATTATTTCTGCATCCCTACTGCTCTGCATGTCCTGATTGATCTGATTTGTGCCCATACTGAAAGAGGCTATGCAGCAGTATAGGATCGTATAGAATGGAGTATAGGATATAATGTCTATATAGTAGAGTAGTAAGTAGTAAATCACACAGTCGATTTATACTGGTTCGGACCACTGTCCTACGTCCAGTCCCAGACTCACTTCTGGTATTTCACTAACACTAAAACCCTCACTTCACCCGGAGGAATAGGTTCACAATTACCCGAACCACTGAACGGGATTTCTTGCCTCAACCACTGAAGAGGTCTTCACTAATACAGAATAATTGTTGACTCTTTTGTGTTCTTGATAACACGGATTGTCGAATGTTAAGTACACCCTTCCTATAGCCTTTCCTTGATGATAATCGTGAAGTATGTGAAGGATTATGGAAATTTAAAAGTCTCGAGTATGAAAATAGATCACTTTAGAATTTAGAGAGCTTTTGTATAAGATAGAGAGAATTAGAATAAAAATCGGTGATTGGAATTGTTAATCTTCCCTCTATTTATAGTATGTAGAAATATGCAACTAATCATAAAAAGTTTTGCTCAAGAGTTATAAAGTAAATGGATGTATCTTTTTGTAGAAGTCGCATCCTTTCAGAATCAGACGTCTGAAATATATAAAGCAGACGTCTGAATATTATATTTCGAAAACAATTTGTTTCAGTAAACATACGTCTGAAATTATCAGACCAGACGTCTGTTTTATGTTTTCAGCCTATATCTTGCATATTTTATAATCAAAGAAATGTATATTTTAAAACTGTGTGTGTGTGTTATCAGCAAGGAATACTTTAACATATAAATCTAGGACTAACAGACTCTTACAACATATTTAATCTTCAATTATAGCTCTTGAATCTGTTGTTGAGTATCTTTCTGCAAGACAAAGTTAGTCGATAATAATATATATGTACATGTATAGTTGTCATAATCAAAACGCCATATAGCGAGATCCAACATTCTCCCCCTTTTTGATAATGACAACTGTATATGTAACTCCCCCTGTCAATATGTCAATATGCATATATTATCATATATTTCTCTTTTTGATATCCATGTACCTGCAGGTTAGCTTAGAGGTTTTTTGGTATAATTGTATAGTTGTTGTCATCAAAATCCAACAATATAGTTTCTAACATTCTCCCTCTTTTTGATGATGACAACTATACAATTTAAAAATATATTCTTTCTATAACATCTTCCTCTTATAATATCTCCCTCTATCAATATACACCTGAATTTCTCCCCCTTTGTCATTATCAAAAAGAATGAGGGAATGTAATAAATATCGTCGTCTTCTCTTTATTTTCTTCCCCTGAATGTGTGATATATGAAAATTTCTCCCCTTGAGTATGTGATTATTATATTTCCAGATTCCCTGATTTAACTTTAGGCTCAGTTTTTAAATATATTAGAGATACTGAAATACCCTCCTTTTTTTGTTGTGGTGTACCTGCAACAAATATTATATATATACTTTGGTACCCACTTTCTCTGTTAGGGTCCAGGGGTTAGAGAGGAGGTAACCATACCCACAAGGGTTTAATGGTACCTTTGAAAATAAAGTTTTATTTTTAACTACTGAATCAAAATAATCATCAATGTATTTTTCTCTATTTTTCCAATTTACAGGAACCCAAATACTTAGATAATTTCTATTAATATTTCTTTTTGTACTTCTATTATAAATGTTTCTATCATAGAAGCATTTGAATTTCTATAGAAATTTGATCTTCGAGTTACACGTGCTTTAGTACTAGCAGTTAAACTTTTGTTATACATGAAAGCATATCTAGTACTAGTTCTATGATTAGTTTTATTATACCCTAAGCCACTTTTATCGTGTAAAGGTCTAGAGCAAGATAAAATATCATTGAAATCATTTTGACCTTTATTAAATTTTGTGAACTTATTTGTACATTTTTCAAATTTGATTCCAAAGTCGTGATTGAAATTTTCAAAAGAAGTCTTGCAATCTTTTAAACCAATTTTCTTATTTAATTTAGAATTCTCCCTTTTTAGAGTACTATTCTCATTTTCAAGATGACAAATTTAGATCCTGAATTAATTAAAGAAGAGTGTAATTTTTCAAAATTTTCTTTCGAATCAGACGTTTCATTTTGCAAAGTGTTATTATTAACCTTTAAAAACTCATATTCTTTAGATAATTCTAAATTCTTTTCAGTTAAAGCTCCATTCTCTATTTCAAGAGACGAAACTAAAGAATTAAAATTATTTAAAGATTCTTCTAATGATTCATTTCTATTTTTCAAGAGATCGATTTCCTTTAAAAGAACATTGTTTTTATCTTCTAGTCGCTCATTTTCTTTTTGAAGGAAATCTTTTTGAAAAACAATCTCTTCTAAGGTATTTTCAAAACATTTGGCTTGTTTGACTAAAAATTGTTTTCTTCTTTTAATTTGGATTTTTCTTGCTCACAACTTTTAGACTTGGCTAAAATAATTGCATTAAGTTTACCCAAACTTTTAAAATCTTTTAATAATTTTTCGTGGTCTAATAAAAGATCTTTATATAATGAATCCTCACATACCGAATGTGATCTTACTTTAGCCATTAAACATTTGCTTTCTTGCTCCGTCGCTTCTGCTTTGTTGTTCTTCCACTTTCTAATGCCTTTACTAGATTTCTTTATTGCCATTTATTCTAGGATGTTGTTACGATCTCTAGAATACCAAGCTCTGATACCAATTGAAAGAGGCTATGCAGCAGTATAGGATCGTATAGAATGGAGTATAGGATATAATGTCTATATAGTAGAGTAGTAAGTAGTAAATCACACAGTCGATTTATACTGGTTCGGACCACTGTCCTACGTCCAGTCCCAGACTCACTTCTGGTATTTCACTAACACTAAAACCCTCACTTCACCCGGAGGAATAGGTTCACAATTACCCGAACCACTGAACGGGATTTCTTGCCTCAACCACTGAAGAGGTCTTCACTAATACAGAATAATTGTTGACTCTTTTGTGTTCTTGATAACACGGATTGTCGAATGTTAAGTACACCCTTCCTATAGACTTTCCTTGATGATAATCGTGAAGTATGTGAAGGATTATGGAAATTTAAAAGTCTCGAGTATGAAAATAGATCACTTTAGAATTTAGAGAGCTTTTGTATAAGATAGAGAGAATTAGAATAAAAATCGGTGATTGGAATTGTTAATCTTCCCTCTATTTATAGTATGTAGAAAGATGCAACTAATCATGAAAAGTTTTGCTCAAGAGTTATAAAGTAAATGGATGTATCGTTTTGTAGAAGTCGCATCCTTTCAGAATCAGACGTCTGAAATATATAAAACAGAAGTCTGAATATTATATTTCGAAAACAATTTGTTTCAGTAAACATACGTCTGAAATTATCAGACCAGACGTCTGTTTTATGTTTTCAGCCTATATCTTGCATATTTTATAATCAAAGAAATGTATATTTTAAAACTGTGTGTGTGTGTTATCAGCAAGGAAGACTTTAACATATAAATCTAGGACTAACAGACTCTTACAACATATTTAATCTTCAATTATAGCTCTTGAATCTGTTGTTGAGTATCTTTCTGCAAGACAAAGTTAGTCGATAATAATATATATGTACATGTATAGTTGTCATAATCAAAACGCCATATAGCGAGATCCAACATTCTCCCCCTTTTTGATAATGACAACTGTATATGTAACTCCCCCTGTCAATATGTCAATATGCATATATTATCATATATTTCTCTTTTTGATATCCATGTACTTGCAGGTTAGCTTAGAGGTTTTTTGGTATAATTGTATAGTTGTTGTCATCAAAATCCAACAATAGAGTTTCTAACATTCTCCCTCTTTTTGATGATGACAACTATACAATTTAAAAATATATTCTTTCTATAACATCTTCCTCTTATAATATCTCCCTCTATCAATATACACCTGAATTTCTCCCCCTTTGTCATTATCAAAAAGAATGAGGGAATGTAATAAATATCGTCGTCTTCTCTTTATTTTCTTCCCCTGAATGTGTGATATATGAAAATTTCTCCCCTTGAGTATGTGATTATTATATTTCCAGATTCCCCGATTTAACTTTAGGCTCAGTTTTTAAATATATTAGAGATACTGAAATACCCTCCTTTTTTTGTTGTGGTGTACCTGCAACAAATATTATATATATACTTTGGTACCCACTTTCTCTGTTAGGGTCCAGGGGTTAGAGAGGAGGTAACCATACCCACAAGGGTTTAATGGTACCTTTGAAAATAAAGTTTTTATTTTTAACTACTGAATCAAAATAATCATCAATGTATTTTTCTCTATTTTTCCAATTTACAGGAACCCAAATACTTAGATAATTTCTATTAATATTTCTTTTTGTACTTCTATTATAAATGTTTCTAATCATAGAAGCATTTGAATTTCTATAGAAATTTGATCTTCGAGTTACACGTGCTTTAGTACTAGCAGTTAAACTTTTGTTATACATGAAAGCATATCTAGTACTAGTTCTATGATTAGTTTTATTATACCCTAAGCCACTTTTATCGTGTAAAGGTCTAGAGCAAGATAAAATATCATTGAAATCATTTTGACCTTTATTAAATTTTGTGAACTTATTTGTACATTTTTCAAATTTGATTCCAAAGTCGTGATTGAAATTTTCAAAAGAAGTCTTGCAATCTTTTAAACCAATTTTCTTATTTAATTTAGAATTCTCCCTTTTTAGAGTACTATTCTCATTTTCGAGATGACAAATTTGAGATCCTGAATTAATTAAAGAAGAGTGTAATTTTTCAAAATTTTCTTTCGAATCAGACGTTTCATTTTGCAAAGTGTTATTATTAACCTTTAAAAACTTATATTCTTTAGATAATTCTAAATTCTTTTCAGTTAAAGCTCCATTCTCTATTTCAAGAGACGAAACTAAAGAATTAAAATTATTTAAAGATTCTTCTAATGATTCATTTCTATTTTTCAAGAGATCGATTTCCTTTAAAAGAACATTGTTTTTATCTTCTAGTCGCTCATTTTCTTTTTGAAGGAAATCTTTTTGAAAAACAAGCTCTTCTAAGGTATTTTCAAAACATTTGGCTTGTTTGACTAAAAAATTGTTTTCTTCTTTTAATTTGGATTTTTCTTGCTCACAACTTTTAGACTTGGCTAAAATAATTGCATTAAGTTTACCCAAACTTTTAAAATCTTTTAATAATTTTTCGTGGTCTAATAAAAGATCTTTATATAATGAATCCTCACATACCGAATGTGATCTTACTTTAGCCATTAAACATTTGCTTTCTTGCTCCGTCGCTTCTGCTTTGTTGTTCTTCCACTTTCTAATGCCTTTACTAGATTTCTTTATTGCCATTTATTCTAGGATGTTGTTACGATCTCTAGAATACCAAGCTCTGATACCAATTGAAAGAGGCTATGCAGCAGTATAGGATCGTATAGAATGGAGTATAGGATATAATGTCTATATAGTAGAGTAGTAAGTAGTAAATCACACAGTCGATTTATACTGGTTCGGACCACTGTCCTACGTCCAGTCCCAGACTCACTTCTGGTATTTCACTAACACTAAAACCCTCACTTCACCCGGAGGAATAGGTTCACAATTACCCGAACCACTGAACGGGATTTCTTGCCTCAACCACTGAAGAGGTCTTCACTAATACAGAATAATTGTTGACTCTTTTGTGTTCTTGATAACACGGATTGTCGAATGTTAAGTACACCCTTCCTATAGCCTTTCCTTGATGATAATCGTGAAGTATGTGAAGGATTATGGAAATTTAAAAGTCTCGAGTAT
This sequence comes from Allium sativum, assembly GCA_030737875.1. Taxonomy (NCBI): domain Eukaryota; kingdom Viridiplantae; phylum Streptophyta; class Magnoliopsida; order Asparagales; family Amaryllidaceae; genus Allium; species Allium sativum. Next base: position 11,138,714 of record CM060921.1, on the reverse strand, counting down.
GAAAATAGATCACTTTAGAATTTAGAGAGCTTTTGTATAAGATAGAGAGAATTAGAATAAAAATCGGTGATTGGAATTGTTAATCTTCCCTCTATTTATAGTATGTAGAAAGATGCAACTAATCATAAAAAGTTTTGCTCAAGAGTTATAAAGTAAATGGATGTATCTTTTTGTAGAAGTCGCATCCTTTCAGAATCAGACGTCTGAAATATATAAAGCAGACGTCTGAATATTATATTTCGAAAACAATTTGTTTCAGTAAACATATGTCTGTAATTATCAGACCAGACATCTGTTTTATGTTGTCAGCCTATATCTTGCATATTTTATAATCAAAGAAATGTATATTTTAAAACTGTGTGTGTGTTATCACCAAGGAAGACTTTAACATACAAATCTAGGACTAACAGACTCTTACAACATATTTAATCTTCAATTATAGCTCTTGAATCTGTTGTTGAGTATCTTCCTGCAAGACAAAGTTAGTCGATAATAATATATATGTACATGTATAGTTGTCATAATCAAAACGCCATATAGCGAGATCCAACACATACTTTCTGAATTATCATTTGTCTCTGCTGTTTGCGCTTAGTTTCTTCCATGGAGTCATTTTGTAAGTTTTATTAATTATGTCTTGATGATCTTCATAATGTTATTAGTCAATTATTCTGCAAAAACTTGCTTGAATTGCTCCCCCCCCCCCAACAAGATTTTCTACATGATTCTCCCAGATTTCCTGTTTATCTGCAAGGGGAATTGTATTTTCATCAAAAACAACGTGTCAGGAAATGCAAATTCTCTCATTTTTGTCTAAGCATTTATATCCTTTTTGGTTCTAAGCATACCCAATGAAAGTGCATGGGCTTGATCTCATGCTTAGTTTGTGCCTATTGTAATCTCTTGGGCATGGAAAACATAGACAACCGTATGTTTTCAAAAAAATTATAATCTGGTCTAACATTATATATCATCTCATATGGAATTTTGTAATCTAGAACTTTAGTTGGTAATTTATTGACGAGAAAAACTGAAGTGTAAAAAGCTTCATTTCAATATTTCATTGGCACTGAGCCTTGAGACATTAATGTTAGACCCATCTCTACTACGTGTCTGTGTTTTCTTTCTACCAAACCATTTTGTTCAGATGCGTGAGGGAAAGTCAATCTATGTTTTACCCCTCTTTTAGTAAAATAATTAGTTAAAGGTTTAGGCTCTCCCCCACCATCAGTTTGAAATTTTTTAACACAACAATTGGTTTGTTTTTCAACGTGAGTCATCAATTGTATGACAGTATTACATGTTTCTGACTTATTCTTTAGCATGTATATCCAAGTGTATCTCGAATAGGCATCCACAAAGGAAAGATAGTACCTGTATCCTTGAGATGAATTCAATGGTGCTGGTCCCCACAAATCAGCAACTATCAGCTCGGGAGGTTTATTGTATATAGTTTCAGAATCTCTGAAAGGAAGTTTATGACTTTTTCCAATTTGGCAGCGTGTGCATGTGTGTTTGGCAGGTACACTATTATTAAAATAAATATTATTATTGCATAAAATAGTTTTAACAACTTCAATACTAGGATGTCCTAATTTCCTATGTCATAAATCAAGATTACATTGCCTGCCATCTTCATTACATTCATTATTACTACTGCTAACATTAATACTCCTATTACAATCATTATTACTTGACTCAACATTATTACACCAGAATTTTCCACTAGCATTCCCAGTCTTTAAGTTGTCAAATTTGTAACGTCCATCAAGTAGATTACCCAGTAATAATATTTCGTGGCTTAGTAAATCCTTAACTACGCAAAATTTTGGGTGAAATTCGAAAAACACATGATTGGCATTAGCAAATTTTGATATACTTAGCAAGTTTTTATTAATAGAGGATACTCTAAGAAGTGTGTTTAGATTAAGTTGCCTTTTTCCTAAGATAGTGCCCTTACCAATGTGTGTTATATGTGCAGTTTTATCGTCCCCCATATGTAAGATTTCCTACTTGAGTAGATTCTGCTTCCAATGTTGAGAATTTTGAGATTACTGGTTATGTGATGAGTGGCACCTGAATCCGGATACCATTCTTCAAAATTGTTGTCTTCACCTTTGCTAGTATCATCATTGCCAATATTTTAATTTTTATTGGCATCTTTCTATTTGAGTTCATCACGACCATATTGACTTGTGGTGCCTTCTGTGTTGAATCAGCATGATTATATTGTTCTCCACTGTCATTATTATACCTGAAATAGCACTTGTTCGCCATGTGACCAAATTTTTGACATATTTGGCTTTTTATTCGATTGTTGTTGTTCCATTTTCCTCGTCCTCGACGTCTTTATGGTCGAAAATCTCCACTTTGTGGTTGAAGACCCCTTGAATACTGATTTTCTTGTATGTTAGCATTAATGTTGTTGTTGCTTCCTTGTGATTGCTTATTTTTAGCTACAGCATAATTTGCAGAAAACTCACCCCGTGTTGTTTTTCTTCGATCAATTATTCCTTCATGAGCAAGAAGTGCAGATCAAACGAAATGCAGATCAGGTAATGTTTTTTGTGTAGCCAGGATTGTTACTAAAGATTCATATTCTTCATCGAGCCCTCTGGTAATAAAAAGTACTTGTTCACTATCGCTGATTTTATGCCCAACAGCACTTAGTTTGTCACATATATTTTTTATTTTGCCCAAATAATCTTTCATGCTAGTATCTTCTTTTCTAAAATTTTGAAGTTCCCTCCTATATTGCATGATTCTGGCTGCGGATTGCGAGCAGAAAATTTGTTCGACAGTAGTCCAAATTTCATATGACGAGTTGCACCCAACGATCTGTGACAAAAGATTAGGATTTATAGAAGATAAAAGCCATGATGATAATAAGTTATCTTGTCTTTGGTATTTGGTGTATTCTGGATTTGGTGCATTTCCTTCTTCATCAGTGATCGTTGGAATAATTAACGTCCCTTTGATGTAATCTAGCAGTCCGTAGCCTTTGAGAGTAACCTCTACTTGATATTTCCATAAAATATAATTATTTCCGTCGAACGAAGTGATAATAACTTCGCTTTTGGGTTTGATCAGGTTCATGATGTTTGGAGAGAAGCCATTAGCATTGCTGCCAAATACAGCAGAAGTTTCTTTATTATCGTTGGTCATGGCGAGGCAATATTAGATTGCAGATTTGTGAAGAACAGCGAAGATGAAGAAGAAGAATGGCTCAGGATTTTTTAATGCCTTTCGGTAATTTGGCGCCCCGATACCGTGTTAGAAAAATAAAATAAAGAAATAAGATTGAAGAGAAGTTTTATTATTGATGAATTGCAATTGTAAGATAATACAAACTGTATATTGAAGACCTCTATTTATAATACAAGAAACAAATACAAATAGGCTTGAATAACGGGAATATGACTGTTGTATTTTTTTAATAGGCATGTGACTGTTGCTATGTTATAATAGGCATGTGACCGTTGCATTGTTATAATATGCATGTGATTGTTGCTATGTTATAATGGTAATGTGAATGTTGCATTGTTATAAAGGCATGTGATTGTTGCTTTCCCATTATTTCGTTAATTTATACCCATAAAAACCATGTGTGAAAATTATAATTAAGAATTGAGTACATAATTGATTCAATTTTCATGTCTTGGTAGAATTATTTGTGCATAAAATTTAATCATTCTATCTATAATTGAAATATAAACTTTCTTCTTACATAATTCAGTAATATAAAAAACAAAAAATGTGCTAAAAGGGAATATAGTCAACATATATAATGAGTGCTTAAGAATTAACTAAAAAATTATTTGTATATACATTTATAATATGCATGTGACAACTTGCGAAACGTCTTACCATAACTCCTGATAAGATTAAATCAAAGCTACTTAAATTACATCAAAATTATTTCAAATAAACATCTGAACAACAGTAATTTAAATACTACTATAAATAAATGTTTGTGCATGTTAAAAATATATTAGTAACCTTGGCATTAAAGAAAGCCAAAGAAATCAAACATGTCATTGAAATTAAACATGTCTTACATCTATTAACAACATAAACTTATAGAGATTTCATATATGGAAATAATACCTAATAAAGCATGGAAATAAATCATAAATGATCTCCTTACTTTGCAGGATTATACTATGAACATTTTCGTATTAATTTGTTTTCCTCCTAATGTCAGTACATTTTTTGTTATTGTCTATGATAACGTTGACTCAATTTACATGGTTTGGTCGAATTATTTATGTATAAAAATTAATCATGCTATCTATAGTTGAAATATAAACTTTTTTCTTACATAATTCAGCAATATAAAAGATCGAAAATGTGCTAAAAGGGAATACAACAAACATATATAATTAGTGCTTAAGAGTTAACAAAAAATCTATTTGTATATACATTTATTACATGTAGGTTATAACTTGTGAAAGATTTTACCATAACTCCAAATAAAATAAAATCAAGGCTACATAAATTACATAGATATTATTTCAAAGAAACACCTTAATAACAATAACATAAACAATGCTATGAATAAACGTTTGTGCATGTTAAATAATATATTAGTAACTTTGGTATCAAAGCAGGCAAAAAAAAAAACATATCATAGATGTTAAGCATGCCATAAAAAAACTATCTGTTAACAGCATGAAAAAATATAAAGATAATATATATGGAAATCCTACCTTAAAAAGCATGGAAATAATTCATATATGATCTCCTTACTTTGCAAGATTACACTACAAACATTCCCATATTAATTTACGTTCAAGTAGCCGCAATATGTATGCAGTCAATTATATGTAAGAAGCAAGATGCAAGACAAAGCAAATCAACATATGGAATAAATTATGCTTACATGTTGATAATCCAGTTCAAAGAAAACTCTGAAGAAAAGGACGGATGGAGAAAAGCTGCAGAGAAAGTATTAACATATAATCATTATAAGACATTAGGTTTATAAGAAGACAAAATAAATCAAAGGATATACATTACAAAAAGAGACAAAGTTAAATAAATAAATAATTATCATCATACAAATTAAATATATTTCGAAATTAAAAAGATTCTGTTCATGAGGCTTCGTTTTCACTAATTAAACAGGTTGTACGTTAATTGACTGTAAATTAATTGCTAGTAAAGAGTTAATTAGACATACACGTAGGCATCGATTTGCCTAGCTACTTAACTGAATAGCATTTGTTTATACATTATTCAAGGAAAAGCTATTATCATAAACCAGTTCACTGGGAATTAATTGGTAGTAGATAGTTACTTAAGAATACATGCAGACACTGATTTACACCTACTTAACCGAGTAGCATTTACATAGTCAGGTTAGCATATTTGATTTAACTACTGCATATCATGGAAGAAACAAAAAGCGTAATTTAAATTTATTTATCAAACTATTCATTTAATAAAAAAGTGAGTATGTTCATTATTGACCATGTCTGTATCGCTATAACCTTCGATTGATGTGTTATGGTCACTTTGAATTCTTATTTACTTTCAACATCTTCATAAGATATGCCTATGCTGTGATTAAAAAACCCTGCTATGAAGAGAGATAGTCAAACGTTTTATCACGCTATTTGAAGTTTCGCCTTAACTTCAAGGCTGGTGCTTTTATGTTAAAATTTGGAAAGAAATAGGTGCTTCTTATGGACCTAGAAGTTCCATGCAGAAGCAGGCAAATATGCAATTGCAAAGCTAGTGCTTAAGAGGTGGTAGCAATCAAGGTAAGAGGAAAGAACGAAAACATCTGTTGTAACTCGTAGTCATTCAAGGGCCAAACCCTGAGAAAGCTACTAATCATTCTTTCCAAAACTGAAGCTCATAATCATCCATGATATGGTTTATGCAAAATATAAATAGATGACCAACATGCATGTTAAAGCATTAAAAAAAGTTTCAACTACATTTTACTAGAAACGGATAGTAATCGACATAATAAGAATATACTATAACATTTTCATATTTATAATATGTTGGAAATGTTTTATTAACATTAGTGAATTATTAAAAATAATGGAATAAGTGTATGAATGGCTCCTATGGGTGAATAGTCCCACATCATGGGATTATAGAGAAGAGACAAGCATTTATACTTGTTTTTAAGAAATCATGTTGGGGCCTTGGGCTCCCAATACATGCATTATTGTGAGGAGGGAGACCATGCATCACGACCACCACACGCGCGCGCGACCGACCTACTTGACCCGGTCCGGCTCAGTTCGGGCTTGGGCTTTGTGGTGTAGACACTTATATTTTTTGGACCATAAAACTTAGCCTTTTTCGAACCCTTTTCCTAATTCTCGTCCTATATATTGTCATTAGCTTCAGACGAGAATACCGACCGAATCACCATTTCTCTTTTTCTCTCAACCGCCATTAAAAAATTTCTCCCAGAAATTCTCGAGCAGTATTTTAATTCAGAAAGTGCAAATCTGCACTGATTTGTTGTGCAAGCAAATCAGTTATTGTTTTAGAGGCTGTTTTATCCTAGAGGCGGCGGCGAAGGAACGAACTGGTTTGCACCTCCGACCAGATCGCCGAATCGTCTTCAAGAAAGCGACCTAGTCCGCGACTCACTCATTGTTTCCCAACAATTTGAAGACGATCTGAAACAATGGCTTCCAACTCAACCCTAGACAATTCTGCTCCACCCTCTGCTTTCCAGAACCCTCTCGTGACTGCTGCTCCATTCAGATTTGAAGGCTTGCGTTTCAAACGATGGCGTCAGAAGATGGAGTTCTTCCTCACCATCAGAAAGGTTGTGGCTGCGCTGACTACTGACAAACCGCAGCTTCCACATAAACCTGACGAGGCTGATGCAACGAAAATGGCATCTTGGACTGAACAGTCAAAGCAACTACAGACCTGGACTGAACATGATTACTTATGCAAGAACTTTATTCTGAACGGACTGAGCGATGATCTGTATGACTACTATAACTCAGATGAAAAGACAACAAATGAGATCTGGGAAGCACTGAAGAAGAAGTATGATACAGAGGAGGCAGGGGCAAAGAAATATGGTGTGAGCCGTTACCTAAAGTACCAGATGACTGATGATAGATCTGTAGAGATGCAGTCTCATGAGCTGCAGAAAAAAGCTCATGAGATCATCTCCGAAGGTATGGTCTTGGACGAACAATTTCAAATTGTTGTTATCATTGACAAATTACCCCCAAGCTGGAAAGATTTTAAGAATGTCTTGCGACATAAGACTAAGGAATTTTTCTTAGAGAGCTTGATTACATGCCTCTGTATTGAGGAGGAGGAGGAGGCACGCAAGCAGGACCAGAAAGAAGAGGTGCTGATTGTAAATAACAACAGTACTAAGAAGACCACTCCCGCTGTTCTGAAACCAAATCAGAAATCTTTTAAGAATCAGAACAGGCGCAACAAACAGAATGGGAATCCGCAAGGAAACCCAAAAGGACAGCAGAAACCAGCCCAAAAGAATGACTCTGGACAATTGTTTCTATGTTACAACTGTGGAAAACCAGGTCATATGGCACGCAAGTGTCGGAACAGGCCAAGCTCTGCACCGCAGGCTAACCTGACTGAGGAGCCTCTTACGGCTATGATTACTGATATTCACCTTGTTGGTGGATCAGAGGGTTGGTGGGTAGACACTGGTGCTTCTCGCCATGTCTGCTATGATCGTGGCATGTTCTCGACATACACGGCTGCTGAAAATCAGAAAGTGCTGTTGGGAGACTCTCACACCACTAGAGTTGCGGGGATTGGCAATGTGGAACTCAAGTTCACCTCTGGAAAAACTGTAATTCTGAAAGATGTTATGCACACTCCAGAAATAAGAAAGAATCTGGTCTCTGGCTTCCTCCTTAATAAGGCTGGTTTCACTCAAGTAATTGGGGCTGATTTGTACACCCTAACTTATAAGGGAACTTTTGTGGGGAAGGGTTATGCTTGTGAGGGTATGTTTAAACTGAATGTTGAATCTAATAAAGTGACTACTTCTGCTTACATGTTGTGTGATTTTAATATCTGGCATTCTAGATTATGTCATGTTAATAATCGAATAATCCGTAACATGAGCACCCTAGATATGATACCTAAAATGACAGAATCTGAACTTGATAAATGTGAATTCTGTACACAAGCTAAAATCACAAAGAAACCTCACAAATCTGTTGGTAGAGTTTCTGAACCCTTAGACTTGATTCATTCTGACATATGTGAACTAGATGGCACTTTAACTAGACAGGGACATCGTCATTTTGTCACTTTTATTGATGACTGCTCTGATTTCACATACGTATACCTTATGAAAAATAAAAGTGATGCTTTTGACATGTTTAAAACATTCAAAACTGAGATTGAGAATCAAGAAAATAGAAAAATTAAGAGACTTCGTAGTGATAGAGGAACATAATACGAATCTAATTCAATTCTGGATTTCTATAAACAACATGGTATAGTACATGAGAGAACTGCACCCTATTCTCCTGAAACGAACGGTAAAGCAGAAAGGAAAAACAGGACCTTTACCGAACTAGTAGTTGTCATATTATTAAATTCTGGTGCAGCAAAACATTGGTGGGGGGATATTTTATTGACTGTATGCTATGTTCTGAATAGAATCCCCAAATCTAAGAATAAAATTCCTCCTTATGAAATTTTAAAGAATCATAAACCCAATGTCTCATACTTTAGAACTTGGGGTTGTTTAGCTTATGTTCGCATTCCAGACCCTAAGAGAATAAAATTGGCAAGTAGAGCATATGAATGTGCATTTATAGGCTATGCTATTAATAGCAAAGCATATAGATTTTATGACCTTAATGCACATAATATAATTGAATCAAATGATGCCGATTTTTATGAAACTAAATTTCCTTTTAAATTAAGGAATAGTGGGGGTACTTCAAATATGCCAATTAGAACAGAACTTAATGAAAATTATGAAGCTGAACCTAGAAGAAGTAAAAGAGCAAGAACCATAAAAGACTTCGGTTCAGATTTTTGTGCTTTTACTATTGAGGAGGATCCCATAAACCTCCAAGAGGCCTTATCGGCTTTAGATGCCGATTTTTGGCAAGAGGCTATAAATGATGAGATGGATTCTTTAGAATCCAACAAGACTTGGCACTTGGTAGATTTACCCCCTGGTTGTAAATCTATAGGCTGTAAATGGGTACTTAAAAAGAAATTAAAACCTGATGGCACTATAGATAAGTATAAAGCACGACTAGTAGCTAAAGGTTTTAAACAAAAAGAAAATATAGATTTCTTTGACACCTTTTCACCTGTAACTAGAGTAGCATCCATTCGGGTTTTAATCTCACTTGCTTCCATCCATAATTTACTTATACACCAAATGGATGTTAAAACTGCTTTTTTGAACGGTGAATTAGACGAAGAAATTTATATGGACCAGCCTGAAGGATTTGTAGTACATGGTCAAGAACATAAAGTATGTAAATTAGATAAATCATTATATGGTTTAAAACAAGAACCTAAACAATGGCATGAAAAATTTGATAACTTAATCACTTCAAATGGTTTTAAAGTTAATGAAAGTGACAAATGCATTTATTATAAATCTGAGAATGACATTTGCACTATTATATGCCTTTATGTAGATGACCTACTCATTTTTGGGTAAAATATTCATGCCATAAACTCAGTCAGATCCTTATTAAGTGTCAATTTTGATATGAAAGATCTAGGTGAGGCGAGTGTAATCCTTGGTATTAAGAATACTAGGTCAGAAAAGGGAATTTCTTTGGATCAATCTCATTACATTGAGAAGATACTAAAGAAATATAATTAAACCTGTAAGTACACCATATGATCACAGTGTAAAGTTATTTAAGAACACTGGTGAAGGTGTAAGACGGTCTGATTATGCGAGCATCATTGGCAGCCTTCGGTATGCCACTGATTGTACTAGACCCGACATTGCCTATGTCGTGGGATTATTGTGCAGGTTTACCAGTAGACCTAGTATAGAGCACTGACAAGTTATTGAAAGGGTAATGAGATACCTTAAACGAACCATGAACCATGGATTACATTATGAAAGGTTTCCAGCTGTACTTGAAGGATATTCCGATGCAGACTGGAATACCTTATCTGATGATTCTAAAGCGAACAGCGGCTATATATTTAGCATCGCTGCAGGAGCTGTTTCTTGGAAATCCAAGAAACGGACTATTTTGGCTCAGTCTACTATGGAGTCTGAGATGATAGCACTAGCTACAACTAGTGAAGAGGCAGAGTATTTGAGAAATCTGCTAGCTGAGATTCCCTTATGGGAAAAACCGATACCGGCTGTGTTGATACATTGCGATAGTACCGCGCCTATTGCAAAAGTTCAGAACCGTTATTATAACGGTAAGAGACGACAAATATGTCGTAAGCACAATACGGTTAGAGAACTACTTTCCATAGGTACCATTAGAGTGGATTACGTACGTAGTGAGGAAAATTTGGCAGACCCTTTGACGAAAGGGCTGTCCAGAGAGAAAGTCCATAACTTTTCTAAAAGAATGGGACTATTGCCCTTAGATTGTTGAGTCACGCACAATGGTAACCCAGCCTAAATGACTGGAGATCCCAAGAACTAGGTTCAATGGGTAATAACAAGTTGTGTAGTGATATGAGTTGAACATGCTATTTAATAAACCAAGAAGCATGTATTCCTGAAGTGATTAGAGGATGAGTTAATAGAAACTCTTAATGAGATCTATACTCTATGTGGAGTGGAGTACCTACCTTCAGGAGTGCTCTTGATAGACTCACCTTTGTGAATGTGGAAATGTGGCCGTTTCCTATGGAGTTTCGGGCAAAACTTCTAGAGCATTCACTAAACTAGGATAGACGTGCATGGCCATAAATGCACGGGCTTATTTGATTGCACTATAGAAAAGGTTGTGTGTGGTTTGATGTCAGGAATAGAGTTCAAGACTACGTGTCACTCTAGTAAAAACTGAATCTTATTCACTATGCAAAGGTTCAAATCGAAAGACACCTTTGTTTATGCACAATCTTATGCTTTTTAAGAAACTGCTCGAAAATATTTTTAAAAATTCAAGTGGGGGATTGTTGGAAATGTTTTATTAACATTAATGAATTATTAAAAATAATGGAATAAGTGTATGAATGGCTCCTATGGGAAAATAGTCCCACATCATGGGATTATAGAGAAGAGGCAAGCATTTATACTTGTTTCTAAGAAATCATGTTGGGGCCTTGGGCTCCCAATACATGCATTATTGTGAGGAGGGAGACCATGCATCATGACCACCACACACGTGCGCGCGCCCGACCGACTCGACTCGACCCGACCCGGCCCGGTCCGGTTCGGGCTCGGGCTTGGGCTTGGGCTTTATGGTGTAGACACTTATATTTTTTGGACCATAAAACTTAGCCTTTTTCGAACCCTTTTTTTATTGAAAAGATTTCTGCAACAGTAAAAATTCTTATCCTTCATTAAAGCGCCCACTAATCAGTAAACCCTAACCTAATTCTCGTCATATATATTGTCATTAGCTTCAGACGAGAATACCAACCGAATCACCATTTCTCTTTTTCTCTTAGCCGCCATTAAAAATTTTCTCCCAAAATTTCTCGAGCAGTATTTTAATTCAGAAAGTGAAAATCTGCATAGATTTGTTGTGCAAGCAAATCAGTTATTGTTTTAGAGGCTGTTTTATCCTAGAGGCGGCGGCGAAGGAACAAACTGGTTTGCACCTCCGACCAGATCGCCGAATCGTCTTCAAGAAAGCGACCTAGTCTGCGACTCAGCCATTGTTTCCCAACATAATAAATAATGGTTCGGAAAGAAAAATTAAAAGCATCTGCATAGTAAGGTATGTGAAAATAAACTATAAAAAAGGCATAGGGTGTAAAACTGCTTATTTGTTTTTAAAAACCAACATACTACCTAGTAGCAGTGAGTTTCAATTTTCATAAGTTTGGCAAGTTCTGTTCACACTTCTTGTATAACAATTTGTAGTGTAAATAGAAAGATTAACTGAGTAAGAAATAAAAATAAACCAACATAGATAGCCCACATATTGTAATTTGGAATAAACACCCACAAAGTTCATCCTAACTTATCTTCTCTATTTTCAACCGTTGTATTCTGCTTTGTGCATCCAACAAATCCAATGATACTCATTTGAAATTTTCATCTTATAAAATTATACATAAATTTAAACAAAATTTACTTTTATGCACAAATAATCAAAAATCCAATAAACCATAATGAAGCAAATTCAACGGAGAAGAAAAGACTACAGAACTTAAACTACCAAAATGATCATAGTTAATTTCATTATCGTTACTATTAGTGCTTATATTAAATAAAATAGAGCGGACAGAAAATCTTAGAATGAAAAATCAAACAACTTAGATAGGTAGGGAAAAAGGATCACTGAGTTTATAGGGAATGCTTATGTTCTGAAGATAATACAAATGGTTTGCATAAATGTTTCTTAATTTTGTATGGACTTATGCTAGTTTGTTATGATGCAGTATAACTTCTTTAGGAAAGATACAAAAATAGTGTTCAGATCTGGAAATGGCTTTAAACTTTATCAAATGAAATATGGTTTAAAAAAAGAAGAATATAGAGGAATATCCAACCACTTACAGTGGAATGGATATCAACATTCATGAACTGCCCTCCAAATCTTCCCGTGAAATTGCAAAATGTGCACTTTATGTAGAAGAAAAAATAAGAGATGTAACCACCACCATTCCTGTTGCGCAGTCAAACCATAGCAACCCAACGTAACCCTAGAATTCCAAAATCAAAGCAACTATGAATAGGAAGTAAAGCTCTGGCCTAGCAACGTTTATTCGACTTGAGCGGTGGAAATCCTCAAAGAATTTCAGTTTTATGGTCAAAACGAAATCGTTTAATAGAAAAAATTAAAAATAATATTAAGAATACTTGATATCAGAAGAATAATGATGAAGAATCATAAAAATATAAAAGTCGAGGTGATTATCAGAGCATAGAGATCTCCTAAATGTTTTCACAACTAGCCATTGCAGGCCAATAATTAGAGGGGGGAGGGAAAGTGAAGTTGATCAGTGAATAAAAGGTTCTTTTTCAAATACCACTTTTCTCTAGGTTGTGGAGTAGGAGAATGGATGGGTTGTGTTTCTGATAATTGATGAGAAAGTGGCGAGACGGTTCTTTCTGGTCACGTCGAGGTGACGAAGATTAAATAGGAAGGCAAGGGAAGGAAATGTGGAAGTAAATCGGAGAAGCTGGTGACGATGAAGGATGGAATGTTGCTGAAAATTTGTGAGTGTGAATTTTATGAGAGGGAAAGGGGAAGGAAGATGAGAGAAAAGGGAAATAAACAGACCCATTTAATTAATAAATCGTGGGAAGCAGCAGTTACAAAACTTGGGTAAGTAACATTGAAAAGACGGAAGCAACCCAAGCAAAAGTTGAGTTTCTAAATCGTATCATGGATATTTTGGGTATTTCAAAAAAGCTTCACCATTCATGAAGTATTTGCATTATTAGTAGAGATATAAGATAGTTTTGAGAAGGAAATATTGTTAAAACATTTCCCAGATACCTTAACCGAACTTCACTTTTTCCCTTACAACTAATTTTTAAAATAAATTTCGATAGGCCATAACCTGCTTTTCATTTCTCCAAACCCATTTCTTTCTTTTGCAAAGATTAATCGAAATGACTTTAACTTCACATTCACGAAAAATTGAATATCAAATTTGGATTTTTATTTTTCGTCCTTTATTTATGTTAATAAAATATTCGTTAAAATCATTTAATGTATGGAGACTTAATCAATGAGCCAACAATAATACTTTATGGCCATATTAGCCATGATAATCACATACCACGTTATCAACAATCATGATAACATTCAATCACAACAATATACAGTGTCATATATTTAATAAGGTATTAACACAACAACCAATCACTATTTAAACATGGCATTTATAAATCAATGAGGTATATTTCAACCATCCATATCCAACCAACTATCATTCAATACCCAAGTGGGTTCATACCCGTATCCAACACCCAATACTAAGTTAATTTTCCATTCTATAGCCATTTATGGTTCAAACCCGTTTCAATGTTCACATTATTAATTCTAGGTGTCATATACTTAAGTGATATATAAACTTCACTTAAAAATCATATTTTTTTCTACACAAAATTTTTCTAAATAATACCACGAACTCATATTAACCATCATAGGTCATTATACAACTCAATCGAGTTCACAACAATAGTTAATAGTTAATTATCCCTTATTTGGCCCAATGTTTCTCACTTAGTACTCTACTCCTCCTAGTTTTAATCGTAGGATATCTTAGCAATCCCGGATAATTTCGGTAGCCCCCCAACGTCATTGGAGTTTTCTAAAAATAAAACGGATAGGGGTTTGACGCTACGGGGTTCATAAAACACGGACGAATAAACAGACGTATAGTTTTGGTTCGAGGAGCAAACAGAGAAGGGTTTTAGGCTTAATGGTGCTCGAGTGTTCGGAGGTGGGGCCCACAGGTTGCTGGTGGGATCGGAGGCGAGGCTGGGGTGGGGTCCACGGTGGCGTGGTGGGCTAAAGGTGTGCGGGTTTGGGTTTTAAAGGGGAGGAGATAGGCTTTAGGTTTTTTAAAGTGGATGGTGGAGCTTTTGGTGATGTGGGGGCCATGACAAGGTGGTGGTGGGATGGAGGATGGCCGGCGGCATAGGGAGGCAGGCTGGCCAAGCGGCGGGTGGCCTGCGGGGTGCTCATGAGTGAAGCAAAGAAGGGAGAGGGGAGGGAAAAACGAAGAAAAGAGAGGGAAGTAAAGTGAATTAAGGAGGAGAGAGGCCTTATACTTACAAAGGTGGAGTAATTTGAGTAATGAGGTGTTCGCTTGAGATGGAAGGGGAGAAAACACACTTTGGTGGCTTCTTAGGGTGACAACTCAAAGTAGAAAGACTTTACTTAATGTTTTTTCATTTAATAGTTTAACTACCTTACAACTTTTCCTACAACTTGTTAATAACAACTCACACAATATTAAACATATTTTTCGATCACGTTCACCAGTTTTTTGTGCTCTTTGATAATATGTTAAAAAAAACTTTGTTTACTGTTTTAATTAATTAAATTAGCTCTAATTGACTACATATTCTTATATAACTAATTTAAACTTGAAAATTTAAAATTTAAAATTGGTTCCAAATGTTTACGTCGTTACAAATTTACAACAATGAATATCGATGATGTATCTGTGGTATGTATAAGCAATAATAAGGACAAATCGTTGTAATATATAGGTTGATTTATAGATTTGTCCTCTTTGATAATTTGCCATATTCGCACCCAAATTCATTTTTGAATATCGAATATCCATATCTGTAGATACGGACGGATATTAGATAACTATTTGATCTGCCAATGATCGATAAATCATGATACATAAATGAAAAATTTTAGTTTAACATAAAGTTTTTTTTAATCCATTTGAATACTAAAGTGCTAAAAATAAAAAATTATGATAATAAAAAATTATTTTAAGAAATTAATATGCATTTTATGTGCATAATATAAACTTTCAACTTAATAAAATCATAAATTAACATATTTCATTGTATTAAAATATGCATAATTTAAACTATAATCATGAAAAAAATCGAATGAATAATTTTTGGATCTGAATGTTCCTATATCCTTATCCATTTTTCCGGATATCGAATAATTATCTACTTTTCGGATATAGATGCTGATAGATTTCGGATTTTTCAGGTATCCATTGACAGCCCTACTTTGATTGATTTATGAAAAATACACTTTTTCTTTATGTAAAGAGCATTATTTATATTATAGATTATTTGTTCCACTATTAGATTCTATTTTATTTTTTTCTATTCTTCTTTCTTTTCCCCTAGTAATTTTTCTTTTTGGCACTTCATTTTGCAGCAGTGGATATCGATGATGTATTAATTTCGATTTTTATGGATTAAAAAAGCGGATCGTTGCAACATTACATTTAACATAATGCAATCTTTGTTGCAATCAATCAAACTGCATACTCAGTATCACATTGTGGTTTATTTGTTTGCTTCGAATTTACTAAATTCACTTTAAATGAAAATATCCAGTATATATTTGTTGCACCGTAAAAACTATTGAAAATATAAATAATCACATTGAAATAACAAATAATCGCACTGCAAATACAACTAAACAAAATTATTAATTATACTATGTTAGGGAATGCGGAATGGATGTTAAGGCAAAACAAACACTAGAGGGGGGTGAACAGTGTTTGTGAGAATCTAAACAGAATCTAGAATTTAAGTGAATTACAGAATGAATCAAACACCACAAATACAATCACAGACATAGATTCAAACACAGTTGCAAAATAAACAAAAATAAAAATGCAGAAAAGGAAAGAACACACCAGATTTTATATTGGTTCGGATTGCTCCTACGTCCAGTCCCGCAAAATGTTGGATTGCGCAGAGTTTTATTACTATATCAACAGTCAAGTACGACCTCCTTGATTTCACGGCTATAAGGGATACCATCGATTCCGTCCTTGACTTCATAGCTACAAGGAATACCACTGATTCCATCCTTGATTTCACAACTATGAGGGATACCACCAATTCAACTCAAATACAACCCAAACAACTACAAATAGCCCTATAACTCTTCAATAACACTTGATTCAGAGAGAGATGAGAAGAGAGTGTAGAGAGAAGAAGTTTAATCAAAATGGGATTGAATTCGACAGAGTATAAGTGTATAAAACATAAAAATGATTAAAAATAATTATATAATGAAAGAGAGTGAAAGTGGAGAAGAAGAGGTGATTAAAAATTCGAATTCAAGCCCTTTTCATAGTGTGTGAAAGGTTGCAACGTTTATGAAACGTTTCAAATGGTGAAAAGACACTTCCTATTAAATTTAAATTTCAGACAGTTATATGTCGACATAGTTTTTTCTGTATGTCGACAAACTCTAGTGCAAATTTGAATTTTAAACATTCTTCAAGTGTTTTGATATAAATATAATTCTGGAAATTCTTGAATAAAAATAGTGTTGTAAATTAACATTATAAAGTAGAAAAACATATGAAAACATAAATTTAAACTATATAAACATATTTATAAAAGTGAAAATTAGGCACAAATCCCTAAAAGCAAACTTAATTAGAGCCACATTCGATCATAGTTTAAAATATAAACCCGCCCCCTATTTTTGAATTGTCGCCTCCTATTTGGTTGGATCTGCTTCCTTCTTTTATGGTTCCGCCTTTTTCTTTTTTGGTTACGCCTCCTTCATTTTGTGCTATGAAAAAATTTGGCACTAAGTAAAAAAAAAAAAATTATAAAATCTGGAAATAATCCTAGATGTCCACGCTAAGAAAAAAAGAAGTTGCATATATGTATGCAAGTATTGGCAATACTTGCATACATATGCAATTATTATGTAAAGGAAATTATGCTAACGGTTTGCCTGTAGATATGTTGCACACATATGTGCATGTTTCAGATTTACTTGCACATTTGAATGCAAATAAAAATGAACTAAGTTGCACTGTTATGAAATATTGCATAATTATATGCCAGAATAATGCAATACTTACACAGAAATATGCAAAAAAAAAAAAAAAAAAAAAAAAAAAAAAAAAAACGCGGATGCAACACTGGAGTACTTGCATATATATATGCAAGAAATTGGAATTCATGCATAAAATTATGCATTTAACTGCATTTTTTCGTTGTTTTTTGCTAGATTTTTTGCGTTTTTTTTTTGAGTGATTTTTTTGTCAAATGCATAATTTATTTAAATAATAATTTTCATATTTGGTTTTTGATCTACTTTTGAAAAATAGGGACCTAATTTATAATAAGTTTTTGGCTGGATGTGAGCCTAATTTTGAAACTTAATAGGGACTTGTAAAAAACGCACCCTTTATAAAATTATAAGGTTTTAAACTGTATAAAGTATAAAATTATAAATATATAAAACTTAAGTTTGAAAAACAAAGATAAAATAGAAAATATAGAAAAAATAAAATAGAGAGAATTGAAGATAGAATTTGAAAATCAGAATTTGAAATTGAACCTGGAGTGCTTTTTAGAGTCTTATAAAATCTAGACTCTATAACTATATTAATTTGAACACTTAAACTCTTGAAATCTTGAATACTCATGAGTCTTGATATTTCTCTGAATTCTAAATCTATATCATCTTTAAACTATACAATCTTCAGTAATATTTCATGTATATAATTCCTGCATATATGTGTGTGTGTGTGTATATATATATTCTATACAAAAATGTTAGTATATATTTTATAATCATTGATAATTGAAATAAGGTTGTTGTTATTAAAACTCCATTCTCCAACAATCTCACTCTTTTTGATGATGACAACCTTAGTTTATAAAATATCATACCTGTATAAACCTGTTGATGATGAACCTTCTAATACTCCCCCTGTCTGTAATAATCCTATAAACTATGTCTATATTTTATAATTTCTCCCCCTTTGGCATTATCAAAAATAAATTCTAAAGGTACTCCCCTAAATTGTATAACTTACTGAATAGAACTTAAGTATCTAACCCAATAATGATACTCTCCCTTAATCTATTAACTAATTCTAAGTAGAATACTCCCCCTTAATCTATTCAAACTTATAATAGTAATACCTTGTAAAATGATGATTAAATACAAACCAATCCAAGTATTATAATTACATATGTTTGTTTGATATAAACCAAACCAAATCAAATCACACCATATGTCTTAATATATACAAGTTTCAAACTAATAGAATTCAAATGAAATCACACCACACCATATGTTTTAATATATTTAAACAAATCAATCAAATCATATCGAATAATTAAACGTTTCTTGGAAACTTCAACCCAACCCTCTTCTCCAAATATAGGATCATTCTTAATGACTTCCCAATCCTCATCTTCTTTGGTTGGCGGAGCCTTTGCGAGATTATTTTCTTCATCTCTAAGAAGAGAAGAGATTAGCCATCGCATTGCATCAAAATGCTTCTCTTGTTGTTCGAACATCTTTATTTGACTTAGTTCGAGGTGACGCTGATTTTGTATAATATTTTTGAAAGAATTCAAGGTTTCTTCTAGATTTTCACCAAGATTATGGATAGGATTTGCCATTGATTTAATGAGAAATGTGACAACTCGAATTCCAATAAACCGAATTTTATTCAAAATTCCAATCTATCGAAACACAGATTCATTTGCTCTACTATCCTGCAGAAAAGACAGAGACATAAAATATGTCAAGGCTCAGAAAACCTCTCACAGCGGAATGGATAAAATACAATTTAATCAAAATATAGCCTTGCCGTAGTAATAATACTATCTAACCAGTATCCAAAGCTATCATGTCTCTGCCACAAATCTAACCTGCAAGTATGTTATGAGGAGGGGGTTAGAACACAAGTTCTGGCGATTGGATTTAAATTATACACTTTGGATAATCCTACATATATCGTTCAGTCGCATTTTCTTACTTATTAGGTTACTTGGGTTAACAGCACTCAAGGCTTACACAATGTCATACCCATTTACTTCCCAGTGGATTAAACTAATACAGTATGTATATATATATAGCTACCCCTCAATATTGAGGTACACCCCATGGTACCCCACTCGCACGGTCTCCACCGTAATGCCACAGAAGTGAATGCAGTCCCTTATCCTACGCCGGAGTGACGTATGGATCTCTACATAACAATGTCACATTCCGTATATGTCTGCCATAACTACGCTACATAAGCGTACGGATTGCCATCGTCGATCGAATCAGAATTCATACCGGAGTAATTCCCTCAAGTCTACAATACACCGCCCAGAGCCGACATGCATGTATCTAGACTACCCCTTATATGTATCGTCAATTGTAGCTCGATGCCTTAACTGCACGTCCTCTAATGTGCACCGAGTTCTGTGGCAGGGTGATACAAGAATCATGAAACTCAGTCGGAAGCTTTTCCATAACTGTATAGACCCTCCTTTAAGAGCCTCAAAATACAGATATCCCTCGAGTCTGTTTTTCATGGTGGCTATGGCCCCACCTCGGCCCCTCCCTCAATTAGTAAAGAGTACAATAGCTAAAAGACTGACCCCTAATAAACAATCTAAACATCCAGTTGGCATATTCCCTTAACCACCATACCTCGATAGTGAAAGGTGAATGGTCTACTGGTTTTAGCTCTAGTCTTTTCTCATCCCACTGGCTGTCGATGACGGGTATCCGAAGATCTATTATCCTTGTTGGTCGTGACCCTTCGCCTCCCCGTTGAGGCGATTGCCGAATCATCCTGGTGTCACGACGTCACAACATTCTGACAGCAAAGCTATTTTTGCAGTCAAGGCCCACCCACCTAGTAATTACGCGCAGACCCAACCTCTGCGAGCATAGCCTAAACATATGTTGCCACATAGAGGACTACCAGGATCACCTTACCTATCTCAAGAAGTCGTATGTTTCCCCTTCCAGTCCTTTGGAGCCGACATAATAATCATATGAACGTGTGCTTCCCTCGTGCCTTATAACACCACGATGATCTACCCCGTTGGGTTACTCGCCTTCAAACGTGCGGACTGGTCCAAGCGCCTCACTCTAATATGTTATTAGACCCTATGTCTTAACATTCTTTTATGCGCTTGCTTTACCTTATCAGGTTTCCATTTAAGTCGGTTATCTTAACTTTTTATTCAGGTTACCAAGTTCTCCTTAGCCCCTTATATCTCTGAGGAATAGGCCTCTCTTGCTTATTAATTTCAGTTATATAACTTAACCTATTTAAGTTTATTAATAAGCCCACAACATGTTATTCTATAAATTGTGGTCCAAGGTCTGTAATCCACAATCTCTTTTATATTTTTGTTTGATTTCACTATTACAATAACATGTTCTACTTAATATGTAATTAAGCATATCCCAGTTCACATGTTTCTTGTTTTACATGTCAGACATTATTTATGATTAAATATAACTTAATCCATAAGTTTTCCACATTCCTTCTCATTTAATCATAATTCCATTTTACACCATTACTACCACTTATTGTTGTTTGCTTATTAACTTAGTTCTCTTAACTAAGGTCCATTAATAGGTTTCTCTACCCATTTATTATAACTATGTTATAATTTCCTCTTGTCCCTAGGACAAGTCTAAACATGTTATTCTTATCAGAGGGTTTCAAACTTCCAAGTTTACAGATTACTTAATTTATAATTAAGTACAACTTCTTATATTTCATAAAATTTCCCCCTTTTCTCAACTGGTTTCAGGTTTTCCCACTTACTGATTACTTAATTACAATTAAGTGACCCTTATCTCATTTCACCAGTTATCCCACTTCCTTACTTGTTTATTATAATCTAAGTTATAATCTTCACTTGTCCCCAGGACAAGTCTACCTATTATACAACATTCTCATTAATGTAATTTATTTATAATAGGTGATTATCATTCCCCGTTTAGACCATATACTGTTGTAACCCATTATTCTTCATTCACTGTAATATATATTCCTTATTTTATTAAGAAAAACACTTCATGCACCTTGTCAGTTTGATTTATAGAAGGAACTAGTGATTTATTTTCATAACATATTCTTATCTAAATCTGTGGTGGCAAGTAATTTCTTTCCTTTTCTTACTTTATTCACTTTGGCTTACTTGCAACCACGTTCTCAAAAATAGGTCATTTAGGGAAATACATCACTTTTCCTTCGCATCACACTAACTCAGACCATTACATCCCTTCCTTTCTTATTTTCTGAGCTAGACATTTAATTACGATCACTACCATTTATTCATATCTAGTTATATACATATATATATATATATATATATATGCACTAGACCTCTCACATTAAGCCTACACTTATGGATGCTGGATTTGCCGGGCGGGTCCGGGAAGACTTCTACCACAAGTTGACTTAACCTCGCGTCTTAGCACAATTACATGTTTTATTTATGCCCATAGACCCCTCACATTAGATTTACCACTTGTGGATGCTAGATATGTCGGGCGGTTCCAGGAAGACTTCAACCATAAGTGTAATCTAACCTCGTGTCTAAGCGCGTTACAGTTTCTTATTTACTGTAAATCTAGGCATGTTTGTTCTTTAACAATTATTCCTATTTCATTATAGGTTTTCATGCCCCTTTTCCCAAGTCATATTTTACCATATGCCCAAATTAAGGTCTTTAATCATAATTTGATTTATGCCTCAAATACATATTCATATATTCAATTCCATGCTAACATGAAATCATTTAATCAAATAACTATTCCAATTCATACAAGTAAGGGTTCATGTATATAAATATGACAAGTTTACATGTAGTACGAACAACAGTAGTTACTATCCATTTCTAACAAGTTTGTTTTTCAACATGTAATCGTTCCAGCACTTTAACTGATTTAACAAATAACACTTTAACTGATTTAACAAATGAATTATTCATATTAACATCTCAACTTGTTATAACGGTAATTCTCAATTATTCTGGAAAATTCACATATAATGGAGGATGCTAACATTGAAGGGTCTAGCTCAGTAATTCATAGAAGAAAAAGTTCAAGGAGGAATCGTAGATATTTTGGAGGCGATGAGGGTGAAATTGGGGCTGGTGTAAACGAGATGATTTCATCAAATTTTCCATTTAGGTCGATTACAAGGCTACAAGAAGGAGTCCACCATATCTTCAATGAAGTGAAAGAGCTAACGGTATTTTTTTTTGGTTAAACTTCATGTTAAAGCTAAATATTTCGATAATATTAAACTAATTTACATAAACTTTGTATTATTAATAGAATCATGATAGAATGAGATGTCATGGAGCTTTCACAATAGTGTTGAAATAGTGGAAAAAACTTAGCGTTCATCCTCAAATTAGAGGCCCTGTAATTCAAATTTTTGGTAGATTCATGGATATTGAGTTAAAAAACTATGATAATAGATGTATTTATGTTATAATCGAGAGATGGTGGCCGACTATGCATACATTTTTATTCCCAAATGCTGAGATTGGGTTGACGCCATTGGATTTTACTATGTTGACGTCGGTACTCGTTGGAATGAACATACTCAGTATACCATATAATGAGAATTGGAGTATGTTTGGCAAAGCCAGACAACTTTTACCACTTCTTGTAGAGAAAGATATTAATATTAGTAATTGTTGTTATATCTTATCTTGCAAAATATTTTGTTGACGACTACATTGCCGCCAATTTGAATAATCTTGATCATATTGCTCGTATATTTGTGCTACACATGATGGAAACTTATTTTTTTTTTACGACAACTAATCATACAATTAGTCTTGGATACTTGGAAGCGGTAAATGATTTGGAGCTTGCTCAGCAATATGATAGGGGTCCAGCCATTTCGGGATATTTATATCAGAGTTTAGATTTAGAAGTGTTAAAGGGGGCCATCTAACTGGATTTATCAAGCTGTTGCAGGTATGTTAACTCATTGTGTAACTAAATTATTATATCTTAATTGCTTGATCCAATTCTTTAATGATTAAATCTTGAAATTTGCAATATTGGTTCTTCGAATATATGACCGTTTGTGGGTATATTGTTAAAGAATCCATGAAGCAGACTGCTTACCCTAGATTGAAAGGGTGGGAGAAAGGAAATAGAATCATTACCCATGAACATCAGGGAATCTCTTCTCTAGCACCATTTATCATATAGATTATGGACATGCATGTCACATAAACTGGAATCCATGAGACAACTCTATTGCAGCTACCTTCGATGAAGTTGTACATGCACGTAATTTATCTATGAAACGTTTGCCACTTTTTGTCCTTCCAGGAGAGTTCTATGAGTTGTTTCTAGGCAACAGGTGCCTACGGCAGTTGTCTGGTATTGTGGTTATCCCTGCAGATCCTCCTCTTCATATGACAAGAATAATGACCCATGGTTCGTATGCGGAAATGCAACAGGAGCTATGCCAAAATGATTGCCAACAATATATCCATCAAGGGCGGGACATAGATTACGAGACATATTGGAATTCCATTCTAAAGATGTCAGTCCTTTACTACATGTCGTAGTTCGTGTTGGTAATATGGACTATTTTGGGCCATCTGTATTGAAGTCGTGTATACAAGCCCCCGTTGTTCTTTCCTCAGAAGTCAACTTTGCTTCACAGTTTTATCCACCCCCTCAACAAGCAGATTAGGCTGATGATCCTGGATGGCATATGCATTGTACCAGTAAAGAACCAGTACCAATCCCGCATTTACCTGACTTACCTCTTGTTCCGTCTCACTACTCTATCGATAGTCTATGGGAGATGAATATAGGTATACGTCATTTGGCTCTACAAGAATCAAAGTATTATGAAGAAGGATTGAATAGAATAAATTTGATTACAACAGATTTCATAAGTTATAGGTTCATTATTTAATACCTTTTTTACATGTCTCCTTTAACATTTTAATTTTTTTTCCTTTTTTATTTTTCTGTGTAAAGAACATGGAGATTATCAGGAACCCGATTTAGGTATGAGCACTAAATCAACCAGTTGAACTAAATCAAATAAAGAGCGGAAAACAGTGCGATAATTGGAAGCCGAAGACGAAGGCAAAGATGATGCATAGGAAGAGAAGCATGATGATGACGATGAAGAAGAAGCAGAAGATGAAGATAAAGATGAAGAAGATGAGGAAGATGATGGCGATGATAGCTCCAGTGGTGACGCAGGTGGTACTGGTCATGTGATCACAAATAAATATGGAGTTAAGTTAAGAGTACCCATAACCTCATCTTCTAGCCCGGGTATGCTTTTACACTCATGTATGCTTTTACACTTCTACACTAGTTCTTGCTATGGGCCATTTTTATTTCAGCTACTAATTTTCTTAAGCACCATTATTTTTTTAGTTCAATTAGTTCAAGTTGCTACTGATGTATGGTCCTATGTATATGCCTATGTATCTTCAAAAGAAGCCCAATAAAGAAAATTCTACACAACTAATAAATCCATAGTAGTTCAAATCTTGGTGTACTATGACATGATAAAAAGATTATGAAGTTTTAACTTTCAACTATTGAACTAAATCATGTAATCAAGTAAGCATCCCAAGTTCATTTTATGCAACTATAAATCATGGACAATAACATGATGGGTATTTGTACTTTCAATTTATTTCAACAACTCTGACAACAGTAGAAAAGAAGTCACAAATAAAAATGATACAATAGCGCCTTCGGTAAAAATGTAGTACGAAGAGGCTTTGAATAGAAGTAAATAATAGTTGCTAAAATGATAATTGTGATAACAAAAATATAGTAAAACAATTACTACTAAAATGATAGTTGTGCAACACTAAGGCCTCTAACACTTTCGTGCTTCAATATTCTACATATCTACAACATGGCATTCACTTAGATGTTGCTCGTGTATAGTGCAAATTTGACATATTCAGGATAGAAAAGTTAAACAACTTTAATTTTATATTTTTAAATTTCCATAGTTGTTCTTGTTAATTTATTATAAATTTCATGGTTACTTAAAGGGTTGAACCGTGGAAAGAACATAGTTGAAAGAAGAAGAAAAAAGAGCAAAGGATTTGTAAGCAAGATGAAGTCGCTACTTACCGGGAAAAGGAAAGAGAAAAAGAGTAAGGGATACATTCCGGGCTTGGAGGATATGTAGTGGATGTGGTTGATAAATAGCGAAGTCTTGTAGTTTAATGTATATGGGAATGTAGTTGTGTATAATGTAATATGTGTATGCAATGTTTAATGTATAAGGTGAAAGTGTATGCAGTGTTTAATGTGTTGATGAAGCTTGAACTGTTCCGCGTGTATGAAATGTATACTATGTATGAATATTGAAGTGTGGCTTTGGGAATAAAGTGTATGAATTTTGAAATTTTTGTACATGTTCCAGTTTTTAGTTTGAGTGTCTGGAAATGAAATGAGATGCTGCAGGTTTTTGTTCAGCAACTCATTAAAAAAAAAAAATCTGCCCTAAACGGCAAACAGTTCGTTGTTTAGGACAAAAGGGATTTCAAAATTCCATTTAACTAATTAAAAAAAATCATCAACTGTTTGCTGACTACTTAATTAACCTAATTAGCTAAAGTGAACTAACCTACTTTAGTTATGTGAACTAACATAATTAGCTAAAGTGAACTAACCTAATAAGCTAAAGTGAACTAACCTAAATAGGTAATCTTTATATATTTGAAATTATTTTAATTTAACTAACCTAGTTTGTGGCATTACAACAATTTCTGCATCGATAATTAACGGCTGTTAAAAACGACTACAAGTAACGTCTATAAATAACGGCTATATAAAAACGGTTATAATTGACGTTTATAAATTAATGGCTATAAATTAACGACTGTTTTTAACTGCTATAAAGTAATGACTATAAAAAATAGCTATAATTACGAATTATAAAAATAACGACTATAAAAAAAGGCTATAAGACACAGCTTTCTTCCTTCCACTCATAACACACTAGAATCGTTTCATTTAAATTACACAAACCAAATAATGTCTAGTGGCAATTATTACTACGAAGAGGCTGAGAATGCGAATTCGGATGAAGAAGATGGCTCTGATAGTGGTGTTGATAATGTTACTGAGACAAGCCCTACTGATTCAGATGAAGTAGATGAGCAATACAAACAAAAAGATTTTCTTCAGTTATCCAGATAGCACATCTGATGATGGCAGATTAGAGTTAATGATACAAGCTATTACCATTCACCAATCACGTGTTCGACATTTAGCAATGGAAGGTTCTTCGAGTGGTACTCGTGGAGGTAGCGTGTTTTGTCCGAGTAGACAAAAGGAAGTTGCGTGACCATCTAGTGGAACCGCTGGATTATTAAAAGACTATTTCAACACACCAAGTACGTATGACCCTGAAGATTTTCGTCGCCAATTCCAAATGGGTAAGAATATTTTTTTACATATTTCTAATGGTGTTGTTAATCATGATAATTATTTTGTTCAAAAGCAAAATAGCACTGGAACATTGGGATGTTCTCCATACCAAAAAATTATAGGAGCTTTACGTGTGTTAGCATATGGGACAGCACCCGATGCATTCGATGAAGTTGTCTGAATGGGTTCGAGCAGAATTAGTTTAAGTCTAGAACATTTTTGCCTGACTATCATTGAATTATATAGCGAAGAATATTTGCGAGCACCAACACAAAGCGTGTCAATAAACTGAAAGGATTAAGGGGGAAAACGAGGTTTTCCGAGAATATTGGGTAGTCTTGACTATATGCACTAGGAGTGGAAAAATTATCCAACAGCTTGGCATGGTCAATTTATTGGTTATTATCCCAAAGCAACAATGATACTAGAGGCAGTGGCCTCACATGATCTCTGGTTTTAGCATGCTTTCTTCAGTTGTCCAAGTACTATGAACGATATAAATGTATTACACCAATCACATTTATTTAAAAATCTTGCATATGGAAAGGCACCAGCATGCAATCTCAGCATTAGAGGAAAATCATATGACATAGGGTACTATTAAGCAGATAGTATATATCCGTCTTGGGGAACCCTAGTTCAAACAATTTCGAATCCAAAAACAGAGAAAGAAAAATATTTTAACAAAAGACAAGATGCGGCAAGAAAGGACGTTGAGCATGCTTTTGGGGTCCTACAAGCCCGGTTTACTACTGTAAAAAACTCCATTAAATTGTGTAAGCCCCCAGTATTAAGTAATGTGATGCGAGCATGTATTATATTACACAATATGATCACGGAAGAAGAAAGAGGCTCTTTTCTATCTTCTTTAGGGTACGATCTGGATAATGCAGCTATGATTGTTGTTGGTAGAGATCCAGCAACCATTGAGTTTTTCTTGAGCCAGTTGTGGAAGATTAGATCTAGGGAGATACATCAAAATCTACAAGAAGATATAGTTGAGCATTTATGGCATTTGAAAGGTAATCAATGAGGAAAACCATTGTGTTGTTTTAATTATTGTGACTTGTCCTTGGTACTTTATTGTATTATCCTTTAGTGTTTGTTGTCTTCTATACTGTGTTTCACTGTAATGAACTGTTATCTCTGTTCTTCCTTTTGACGTTTTGTATTGTCCAATCAGTTGGTATTGTCCAATCGGTTTGTAATGTACTGTTTTCATTTACTTTTTCTATAGTATTTGATTACAGTCTTTACAAGGTGACCTAATTTCAGTTTTTATTTATACCCACTTACATATATATTCAAGCAACCATACAACTCATTCAGCAATGGAGTATCACAATCACCTTTCACTACCATTATCCCACGACTACTAAAATCCTATGGATCACCCAAGTCTTTCCAACCCACCTTCCCCTGAAACTCCAATTGATTTGTACATTGAAATGCAAGAAAGGCACTACAAAGATTTGAGAGAGCATGAATGAGAAAAAGAAGAAATTTAATGGCAAGAAAGGGAACAAAGACGACGTTCAAAAAGGATTAGTCGACATCATGGACGTGCTCCGGTTCGCCTCCAAGACGCGAACATTACACAAGAAATTGAATAGGAAGTAAATTCACCAATTATAATATGTGAGTGCGGATACACAGCTGTTGAAGATGATATTATTAGAGAAAATTACATCGGTCGACGTTATTTCAGATGCCCACTACAACAAAAACAACATATTACAACTTTAATTTTACAACTGTGGAAAAATCACAGTTGTAATAAATGTTTTTTAAAACAATCAATTCCCTAAAGTTGTAATAAACATATTTTTAACAACTTTTCATTTTGTTAGTTGTAATAAATGCCTATTACAAACTTCATGTTTATAATATAATAACCAATTATATATATATTTAATAATAATTAATAATTAACAATAAACTTATGAATCAATAATATTTATTAGTTATTATTAAATAATTAATATTTAATAAGTAGTAATTTATTTTTAATAGTTAATGCTTTCAATAATTAATAATCGATTATAACTAAGTAGAAATAAGTAAAAGTTAAATATTAACTTTTATTAATAAGCAATATTTGATTTGGTAATAACTATTTCAGTAGTTTTAATAAATATAATTTTGGTAACTTTTTTGTTCAGCAGTTAACAACTGCTTGTTTGTGCTTTTGATAGATCTTTTTTATTTGCATGTAAACTTAATGTTGTAAGTAGTCTCTTGAATTGCTTTTGATCTGCCTGCTTTTGATAGTTTTAATTAAAATGTAATATTTAATATTTGGTAATTAAATTATATAATAATTGATAAATATATTAATAATAAATAACATTTATAATAAGAAATAAATAAGATTTTAATCAACAATAAAAAATAAATAATATATATATAATAATTAATAACTAAGACTAGATAATAATTATTAATTTGATACGTGACATAATTCACACTATGGCAAGATCTTTCGCACTTTGTTTTGCTGCACAGCTGCAAGACATTTCAACTTTGTTCAACAATTAACAATTTCCGTCGGGTTTTTTTAGTTTACGATTTTCAGTTTTTTGTCTTTACACCCTTTTGAGCAATATTGCAAACTTCTTGGTAGATGATCAATCTAAAAACAATTTTACCTTATAAAATTGAAAATGATTTTTTTTCTTTCTAGTTTCACATCCTTTGGAAAATACCATAAAACACGGAAATGATAAGTTTGTCTTGTCATTTTCCTTACCGTTGACGGGGTTTATAATGTCACGTGATGCATGAAAGTAGGCATTGTAAAGTATGCGGGCATTTTAATGCTTAAATCCGAAGTCACTTGGGGCCACTTTTTTTATATGCAAAACAATAATAGAATAAAAAAAAATTCTCATATGATTGTTAGGTCTTTAATCAGAATCTGGAAGCAGAATCGAAATGGGAGAAATTTGTATTTGATAAAGGATTCAAATTATACAGTAGTGTGAAATTGGATCAAATCTCGCAACTTTTCCGCTATACGAGATTTTGGCTCCACCGCAAAATTCAAATTACCTTGTAAACTGTAATTTTATATCGATTCCGTTAACATCATCTCTTCTACCCGAACCCACAAAACCCATCTTTGACTTTTCAAGCCTCCACTCCACCGCTATACGAAAATTCCATTACCTCACCTCCACTGCTTCCAACCAAATATTACTTGCTTTTCCTTCTTGCCAAATCCGTATTCCTTAAATCTGATTTATCTATTAACCTTTTCAGCTGCGTATCGCTCCTCTTCACCGACTTTTAGTAATCCGACTCTTCGTGTCAGATCTAGGTCGAATCTGCATCTCCTTTTCAAGCCGATTTCACATAACCTCTTCTGCTCGAACTGGCACCAGATCCAAACCGATGAACTTGCCATTTTTTGTAGATTGGAAGCAGCATGAAAGGGTTCTCCAAGGTCGAAGTCGAAGATGTGTTTTGTCGGTTTGGGTGCAGAAGTCAAATTTGATTGCTCGATTCGGGGTCGATGATTTGCGAATATCTGGTGCAGTGGGTTGAAACTGTTTAGGTGAGATGATTGATGGATTTCTCGATGTTGATTTTGTGGTGAAGCAAGTCGTAGGATGGTGTGAGATGCAGGATATTAGGGGATTGCGGTAGGAGGAAGGAGTTCGAGTTGATGAAGGTTGTGTGTTCTATTGTGTTGATGGGTTTGCCAAAGAGGAAGGTTTGTTGATGGTGGCTGTTCGGGCAGGGCAGTTGAAGTTTGATTTTGTGACAGGTTGACAGGGTAGTTGGTGTGTTTACAATGTTGGTGTGTTGACAGTGAAGAAATATTGCTAAATGAGGATGCTGGTTGGGTTTGCTCACTTTTTTTAAGGCTTGGATGTGGCTTGACAAATTTGCAAGTAAAAGTTGCAGTTTGCAATCCTACGGCTCTGTTGTCCAATTCACACTATATTTTTTTATCATATATACCGTTGATAGGTATCATTTCTCAAATTCTGTTTTGCATAATCTATGTAATACCGAGGCTAAAAACGAAATATTTGGAGGCACTGGTTATTTGTTCACTGTAAGACTATTACTACTTTGGTTATAGGCAGAACATGAAAACCTAATATTTTGGTTGGCTTCTTTAAATGTATGATGATATATACAATCATAACAGCTATCCACTATACTTTAACTGGGAAAATAAGTTATTTGGCTAGGATTTGAAAACTTAAGTAGTTTTCTAATAGCGTATCAATTTTGGGTAATTACTAATGCTTTGTTGATATTAATCCTCAATTTGCATGATATAGTACTTGTACATATGAGTCCTTAAAAGTTTCAGCATATGGGTCATGTCTTCCGACATACAATTGCTCTGTGTTGGTAGGCTTTTACTTGATGAGAAAAATACAGTAGAAGCCGCTATCTATTGAGCTTATTAGGCAGTTTGATATTTACAAATATGATCCATGGGATCTTCCTAGTAAGTAATAATTCATTTTTTTTGTCCATTGTTGCTTGTTCTTTTCTTTTTATCTTAGTAATTCATGATCTTCCCCATGATATATTAGTTCGATGTTTTTTGGGTTTCATTATGTTATCGTCCTTGGTTTTTAATTTTAATTATATATTTGATTTTGGAGGAAATATGTTTATATCTCAACGAGTGTATCGTTACTAGTCATGGCGTGGAAAGTAGTTCCTGCGCTTTCGAGCAATAGCAATTTGTTTTTTTGGCGAATTAGTAATACAAAACCTGCTGACATGTTGTGCACAGGATAAACATATCATTTATAGTCGATTTTTTTATCAGGAAATGGCGAATGCAACAAAGTGGTATCCTGCATCAAAAATTGACTCACAAGCCTAATCATAACGGGTGTTATCCTACCTGAGAGAGGTATGTACGTGGGAACTAAAAATTTGGTTACATTGTTAAGAAAGTAAGTTATATAAGACTGCATATGTATGGTTTCATTAGAAACAATGCAGACTACATTGTATGCAATATCTAATAACCTTGAATTCAACACACACGCATATGCCTACATGAATGGTACATGCATGGTTTCAATGTATATATTGCCAGTTCCTGATATATTTTTAGTAGAATGAAACATTTGTTCATTTTAAAACGTACATTGTATGCTCATTTTTAAATTAATATGATTCATATGAATAATCCTTACAAAGGATTTCAGTGTTTATAAGTTGACCATGTATACAAATAGAGTTTCACTGTAAAGTTTGGATTGATGTGGCGGTGGATCCAGAAGCTTCCTGTGGAAGCTGAATTCCGAGACGAGTACCATTGGAGAAGCTGTTAGATCGATTACCATTGGAGAAGCTTTCTTGTGTTTGCTTTTAATGCTTTCTCAGGTAAAATTTTTAAGTACTACTAACTTGCTAGTAGGAAAACCCATTGAGCTCAAGAGAAATCCTCGTCCTACAGTGAAACAGGTTTGTTCTTATTTATTTAATCCATGCCAAATACATTCCTACATCGATGGTTATATGGAACAAAAGGGGAATGGAAACATACACTTATAAACTGTATTTGACTTAATTGTCATATTATATATATGAGAAGAATTTTTTTCATTACAACAGTGGCTAGTTGGTTATGTTTATTATTTACTTGACATAATTATTTCTTGTTGGTTATCTTTTGTTAGATTCTGAATTTGCAACCACTATTTCATGGTCATGGATGCCTAAGAAATATTTGAGTTCTATCTTCTATGCCACGCATGGTAAATGCAGACATATTTTTTGTAATTATACATCTTTACGCAACTATATATGTACTATTGATTTTAAATCTTACACTGCATAGAAAATGTCAGTGTTCAAGCTTTGTTTTGCTTAACATACCATGTATGTATATACGCACAGTGTGAACTGTGACCCTTTTCTTTGTCCATTAAGGTATGTCTTATGAAACCGTTTATACTTCACATTATCATATCGGTTCATATTTATAGAAATATTAACATTTAAATGCTGCGTAGCTTATGTTACTTCATACTTTAATATACTTCATTCTTATTGCTTAATATGTTATATACTTCATATAGTTTAATTCAAGAACACCTGCAGCATTGCAAGAAATTCTCAAATTCATTGGAAATCAACTCAAGAATGAAGACCATTGCAAGATCGGCAGCATTGTGAGCAATCTCAATTTCATTATGTTTGTATTATCTGATGTATATTTATGAAAGATGACTTAAAGTCATTCGGATTTTGGAGTCTTGGATAATGGACTTTGTAGTTGCTTTATGTACTTGAGATACTTATATGATTTATTAAAAAAATGATGAGAGTTTGAAAATTCTAATATGTTGTTTTGGTTCATGTTTTAAGTTTGTTTGATATCTTCAGTTTTATAGATAATATATTCTGAAATGAATTCTTTTATTAATAATATGTATATAATTTGTTCATATATTACAACTTTAAATAATACTTCTAATAAAATATATTACAACAGTTATAAACAGTTGTAATAAAGTTTATTACAACGGTGGAAAACAGTTGCAAAATAAACATTTCACAATGGTAGAAAACAGTTGTGAAATAAACATTTCACAATGGTGTCGCAACGGTGCAAAAAAGTTGTAAAAGATTTTAGTTTATTACAACTTCTTAATAGACGACGATGGCTCCACCGTTGTAAAAAGTCTTTTACAACTGTTTTCCACTGTTGTAATATAGTCAGTTTGTTGTAGTGGCCACACCTACCCTAGTGAATGCCCCTTTTGGCAGTGAATTGATGAATCTTATTCACAACGAGTGGCTAACTACGCAAAAGAATTACAGTATCAGGTATCAACATTGCAAAATCAATCTGTTGGGTGGCAAACCGAAGTTAGTAGGCTGTAGGATCAACTTCATGGATTGAATATTGACAGACCAAACTAGGCTTATTATTTCTCCTTGCATTGGTATTTCCATTTACAGTTAAATATATGCTAATGTTGTATCCTATCCTATCAGTGCTTGCATTAAATTTGGTAGATGTTAATGTTTTATGCTATCGCTTCGGTTTTTATAAAATTGCTCCTTGTTTTTTTTTCTAATTTAGATTATTCATTCAATATGTAGATCAAATAAATATTACATAATACAAGGATGGGGGTAATAGAGAACATAGGTAACCAACGATCTTAGATTGTTTACTCGTATTGGAGCATATAGTTGTTCCGTAACTCAAATGCAACATGTCCTATGAAATTTGAATGGTACTCGTAGAAGTATCGTGAGTTGTACGTTGAACGCGTTAGCTTGAACAGGTCCTCCTCTTTCACATCGTTTATTATTTTACGAAATCTCTTGCATGTTTCAGTAAATAAGGTGTATACACTTCTTGTTGCTAGTACACTTTGTCTTCCTCTACATTCTGAATGATTGTTGTATGCTTCATTGAGAGTCACCCACTTATCTTGATCAATCTCTTCTTCCATGTGAAGCGTATCTGCTTGAATGTAAGCTTTTACCAATATAAGAAAATTTGATGGAGTCCATGATTCATATGTCATCTTGAAATGTATTGCTAAGAGAACAATATTGTGGTTATACATATATAAAGGTAATAAAATCTAAAACACGCAACACGGGTGTCGATAAAGCTGTATACTACATTCACATCAATCGATAAAGTGACAGCTGTTTTCGTGACAATCGATAAAGCTGTAAACTCCTTTCCCAACTAATGATAAAGTGGACAATTCTTGCATGACAGCCGATAAAGCTGAATAATTCTTTCACACCAATTGATAAAGTCACAGCTCTTTTCACGATAATCGATAAAGCTGTATAATCCTTTCCCAACAAACGATAAAGTGGACAGCTGTTTCACGACAGTCGATAAAGCTGTATCATACTTTCACAAAAATCGATAAAGCGGACTACTGTTTTCATGTCATTCGATAAACCTGACAACTGTTTACAACGGTACCGCTAAGCTTTGACAACCTGCATTCATTGGAGGTAAAAGAAGTCAATTCAACAAAAAGTTGGTAAGTCTAGGCTAGATAATACAATTAAAGCCTAAGAAGTCTATTCAATTTCCAAAGTAATAATAAGCAATATGACTGATTATATATATATATATATATATATATATATATATATATGTATATGTATGGTGTATAGTATGTGTAAACTTCATTAGTTATTAAAAGCTATCTGCACTAAATCAAAAAACAGCAAATTTTAATGGCAAGCGCAAGCAACAACAATAACGATGGCTTGTATGATGCAAGTCTCGCAAACCTTACAAGTTTGCTATCACAATCCGAAGCTCCACAAGCAAATCTAATGTAGCTTCTTACTCCTCAACAAAGTCAGTTACTTATCCAATTCAACTTTGCACAACAGTTTGGTAACATGTATAGCCCTTTTCCTTTAAACCCAAGCAAGTTTAGTTCGCAGCTCATGCTTATTCCTACAGAAACAACCCAAGATACAAATCCGGTTGCAATGGAGAAAACTATAGGAAAGGCAAAAAAGGTATATGCCAAACGAAAGCCTAGGGATTCTCAAGCTAGGGATTCTGTGTATGCAAGCACACAAGGTGGCAAGACATGGAAAGCCCATGACTATAAGGTGTTAGCCAACGTTTATGTAAATTCAACTGTCATTCTAGTGGGTCGGTCGACTGGGAAGCTCTTCTACAGTAAAGTGAACGAGCTATACAACGAGGACCCTAAATTCAACACCAAACGATCATTTGATAGCACAAAGACGACATGGTATAATTTGAATACCGTGAGCACTAGATACAAAGGTATAATAGCACAAAAAGGAGACAGACTGAGAAGTAGGCAGACACACATAGAATTGATGGAAGATTACGATAAAATTTATCATGATGCGTTTAATAGTAAATTTATTGCTCATGTAGCTCATTAGATTCTTTCGTTATTCCTTCGTTGGGCAACTGTATCCAAACCTTTTGATGTTGACCAAGAAGATACTGAAGCATCAAACTTGAGAAACGTAGCTTTAAGATAGTGTATGAATTCATCCCCAGCCGATTCAGGCGGATCTCCCATATCGGTAGACGGTGATGGAAATAATAACAGTACATGTCTCAAACTTTGGGAATGATGTATGGAGGAGTGGAAGGTCGTCCCGAAGGAATAAAATCTAGTAAGCGTTCATTGTTAAAGAAAAATAAGAAAGTAAACGATTTGACAATGGCAAGTGATAGGCTAACTACACTACTTAGTGACTTTTCATTAGCATCTACGTCAAGAAAAGATGAAAGAATAAAGCTGAAAGAACAAAAATTAAGAGTCTTAGAGTTACAGGTTCAATAGGATGCAGAAAGAACCCGAGCTCTGCTAAAGAGAACTGAATTGAAAGGTCAACAGGATGCAGAAAGAACTCGAGCTCTGCGATAGAGAAATGAATTGAAAAAGGTACGTGAAATACGTTTATGTGTAAAGGAAGAGAATGAGTTTCAAGCGATAGATGTTTCTCATCTTTCTGAAGAGGTTTTAGAGTATGTTTTAGCCTAAAAACAAAGCATTATAAGAGCGAAACATCAAAGATATCAAGACGAAGAGGGAAGTTCTGGAATGTAGAAGAATTCATTGGGATCCATTCTGAAGTCTTTGTTTCGAATTTCAATTTCGTGGGTTGGTTTTTATTATGAATGATTATGTGGTTTTTTAAATTTGTTTTAATTTTGGTTTGCAGGGTTGTTTTTATTTTCGAAGTCGAACCAACGTATTTTGTTTTCTAGACTTTATAAATACCATAAGTAAACAACTAAACTAGTTTGTTGATGCCTATATGATCAACTAAACAAGTTTCAAATTATATATCCTACTCAAATACATGCTTAAATTAATAACAAATATGCAGAAATACAAATATTTAAATAATCGAATTTAACATATTTAATTACTTTCTATTTGTAATCATATATACTAAACAGAAAATTATCAACTCTAACATAATTAATTTCTATACAATCTAACATAAGTAATTTCCATAACATCTAACGTATTTAATTTCCATAGAATCTAACATATTTAATTTCCAAAAATTTAACGTTTTAATTTTTCACATAATCTAACGTATTCAATTTCCATATAATCCACCATATTTAATTTTCATAGAATTAAACATATTTATTTTCTAATAGAATTTAATATATTTATTTTCCATAACATTTAACGTATTTAATTTCCACAGAATTTAACATATTTATTTTCCATATAATATAACTTACTTAATTTATATAGTATTTTACATATTTATCAAGTTTCAAAAAACTAAACAAATTATGAAATAGAAAACATGAAGAAGAAAAATTAAGCAACAACACATGCACGCATATAAAAAATCACGATAATAGCATACTAAAACTTAAATCCGAATTTAGATAGGAGAAAAAAAGATAAAAAGAGGATCTGTAATCCCTTTTGCGTTAAACAGCTAAATGAATGTCGTTTAGGAGAT
Organism: Allium sativum; assembly: GCA_030737875.1. Lineage (NCBI taxonomy): Eukaryota > Viridiplantae > Streptophyta > Magnoliopsida > Asparagales > Amaryllidaceae > Allium > Allium sativum. The sequence continues at coordinate 11,101,251 of CM060921.1, read as the reverse complement.
AAACGACGTTCAGATTGTCGTTTAGCTCTCCACGTTTACAAAAAAAAAAATGGAAACGATCCCCGTTTTAGCTTCGAACTCACGCTTGAAGCCACACTGCTACGGCGTGAGTTCGAAGAAAAAAGTGGGGATCGTACCTTTGAGTAATGGGAATGCTCATTCCCATAATCTACAAACTTACAAAAAAACTAAATACATAAGATTTAAGGAATATCCCAATTAAAGAAAGAATGTAAAACTAAACTACGTGTCCCTTAGTAGTACAACCGTTTCACTCCACAACAAGATTATGAATTAAATTAAGCCGCACAAAAATGACACTTTGTCAGCATGTTCTCAACGACAAGTCGACAGCTACATAATCTGAGCTTATCCCACATCGATCAGCAGTCTCGATTCATTAGAACAACTTCTTTCTTCCCGAAGAAAATGGTAATACTCGCTATCATGTCCATAATTCTCACAACAATCCTCCTCCTCATGTCCAGAACCAAACCCAAAAACTTCCCGCCATCCCCGATTCCGCTTCCGATCTTCGGCCATCTCCACCTCATCTCCCTCCCTCTCCACCAATCCCTCACCCGCCTAATCCCTCGATATGGGCCCACCATCCTCCTCAAATTCGGGTCCCGACCGGTCCTTGTCATCTCCTCCCCATCCGCCGTTGACCAGTGCTTATCAACACACGACATCGTATTCGCTAACCGCCCTCGCTTTCCCCACGCCAAGCACCTGTCTTACAACTACACTGCTCTTGCCGCTGTTTCCTACGGCCCCTTACTGCGCGATTTGCGTCGTATTGCTGTCACCGAAATATTTTCCCCATCTCGAATTAGGTCTTTCTATCCTCTTTTTGTGGAAGAGACTACGCTGATAATAAAAGAGTTGGTTGGGAAATTATGTACAGATCAAGAGTACACTCAAGTGGATCTGAGGAAACTGTTTTCAGAACTTATGTTTAATGTAATCATGAAGATTATAACTGGGAAGAGATACTTTGGGGTGCATGCTGATTGTGATGCAGAAGAGAGTAGGAGGCTCCGGGATGTGATTGAGGAGACGTTTGAGGTTTTGGATGCTGCGAATGTTGAGGATTTCGTGCCATTGTTCAGGTGGATTGGATTTAGAAAGAACGGTAAAAGAATGGAGAATCTTGAAAAAACAGTGGATGAAATGTTCCAAGGGATGATAGATGAAAGAAGGAGAAAGAGGGGAAATGAAGAGAGTACTGTTATAGATGTTCTCTTGTCCTTGCAACGGAGTGACGGCGATGGAAAGAAATACAGCGACGAAGTTATCAAAGGGTTCATGTTGGTATGTATTGTCTGTTTTCATATACAAATCAATTGTGTACTGTTAAAGGCACGACGGTTTGCACTGAGGCTACAGCGGTGCTTTTCCGTTGGCAGTTGTCCACCGAACGAGGCTAGGTCGGTGGACAACCACCGACCAAACACCGGGCTGATAGCCCCTAGCAACCAGCCCGGTGTCCTTAGCAATGCACAGTAAAAAAAATTGTGTCATTTGAACTAATTTTGCAATATTTGCAGACTATAATAGCAGCAGGGAATCACACATCATCCAGAACAATGGAATGGGCAATGTCACTCCTACTCAATCACCCTGAAACACTGCAAAAACTTAAAAATGAAGTGTTGAATCAAGTTGGTCATGATCGTCTAATAAATCACTCAGACATCCAAGACTTAAACTATTTGACCTGTGTTATTAAAGAAACTCTACGACTATACCCAGTAGTCCCGCTTTTGCTACCACACGAGTCTTCATCGGAGTGTACAGTTTCAGGTTTCAACATACCAAAGAATACAATATTATTCACGAACCTTTATGCGTTACATAGGGATCCAAATATATGGGATGAACCATCAAAGTTCAAGCCAGAGAGATTCGAAAAGCAAGGACTGTATACCAACAAGGCATATTTACCTTTCGGGTTAGGGAGGCGAAGCTGCCCTGGAGAAGGAATGGCTATGATAGTTTTGGAGTTGGTGTTGGGAGCTTTAGTTCAGTGTTTCGATTGGGAGAGAATTGATAATGCGGATGTAGACATGAGTGAAGGAGCTGGGGTTACTATGCCTAAGGCTAAGCATTTGGAAGCAAAGTACAAATGTCAAAATTCTGTGAAAGATTTGTGTAGCATACTATAAACCAGTTATACTTGTATCACTGTATGTATCTTAAGGCTTATGCAATAAGCTTGAATATTTTATAGTTGTGACAATACATCAAGCATAATGGAACGAGGTTTATACAAAGCTTCCAAAGGCACAACCTTAGGCAGATTAATCCCTTGCCCTTCGGCCACATCAATAGGCTCATCTCCAATTCTCTCCCAATCAAAGCACTGAATCAAAGCACCTAAAGCCAGTCCCATAACTCTATTAGCCATAACCTCTCCTGGACAGCTTCGCCTCCCATTTCCAAAGGGCATCAGTTTATACCCTTTTGACCCTTCTGCATTAGCTTCAAACCTTTCAGGTATGAAACTAGTTGCATCTTCCCAGTATTTAGGGTTTCTGTGAATTGCATATGCATTAACCAATAAGATCGTGCCACGTGGAACGTTGTAGCCTGCAACCTTGCATTCCGTAGAAGATTCATGTGGGACTAACAGCGGACCTGCTGGAAATATACGGAGTGTTTCCTTGATGACATTCTGAAGGTAGTGAAGATTTGGTATGTCAGTGTCCTTTATTAGGCGCATTTCACCTACGTGGGCATCTATTTCTGATCGTGCTTTCTTGAGTTTTTCTGGGTGATTTAGAAGGAGAGTTATTGCCCATTCCATTGTTCCTGCCGATGTGTCTGTGCCTGCTGTTACCATCACCTACATGATTGAAAAGTTAGTATTTTTTCCTTATCAATATTCGAAAATAAGATAAACACATGTACCATGATCATTCCTTTGATTATCTTATCACTGTAGAGCACTGGATCAGTTTCTTGTAAGGCAAGCATGACATCGATAATTGTTTTATTCATCTCCGGTTCTTCACCACCTTTACTGTTTCTTCGGTGAATCCTACGTCCTTCGACCATCTCTTGAAAGAGATCATCCGTCTCTTTAGCCAGTGCCGCCAACCTTTTCTTGATTTTGGATGTTCCTAGATACTTCAATATGGGAATGAAGTCCTCAGGATTTGAAGCTGCACTTAGGTAAAATGCTTCTTTTATGATCTCCCTGAACCTGTTCCCTTCTTTAAGCCCCACGGTCCCGCTTTCTCCGTAGTACCTGATTCGATTTCAATTTCTTAGTAAAGTTTTAATTCTTAGGTCGAATAATATAATCGTAATTGTAAATACCTTTTTCCGGCAATCATTTGCATGATCATGTTAGTAGTCAGTTCAAAAAGCTTGGATTTCATCTCCACCTTCTGAAATGCGTCCTTGTTCAAGGACGAAGTAAACAAGTGACCAACCATGGCATGGACCTCTCGTTCACGAAGGTGAGAAAGAAGAGCGGTTCGGGCAGAGGAGAAGATCTCCATCATGGAAAACTTCTTGATATCACGCCAGAAAGGGCCGTAATTGGCCGCTCCTAAATTGCAGTAATCATAAGAAAGGTACTCGTTGGTCAGAAGCTGGGGCCGGTTAGCAAACGCAACATCATTCTTTGTGAAGCATTCCTCGGCCACGGAAGGAGACGACACAAGCAGAACAGGGCGGGATCCGAAACGTAGGAAGAGAACGGGTCCGTACTTGGCTGAAAGATTGGTTAGGCAGTGGTGGAGCGGGGATGATAGAAGGTAAAGATGTCCGATGACAGGGAAAGCATAGGGCCCGCTTGGTGGATGGTTCAGTTGATGAGACCGTAGGACAAGTTTGAGGAATATAACCGTGAAGGAGATCGCCGCTAGCGAAGATAGTACAAGTGAGTATGTATCCATTTTTGAAATTACCTTCCTGTTGTCTTGGTGATGATGTATGTTGTTTATAAACCGATTGATTTGCCGGCCTTTGACAGAAACTTTGTTCTTGTTGTGGATGAATGGAGCTGCTTGTTTGTTGTATGCGAGATATTTTATTTCTACTGGATAATCCTATTAATTTATTTTATTGGTCCACAATTAACTAAAGAAAGAGATATTCTGAATTGATTTAAATAAGCTAACTTTAGAAATTTTGAAAGTTAATATAAATTGATTTAGCCTTTCATCGCAACTTTCCTATATCTTAGATTTGCTGATGATCCAAAAGCTTTTGTTATAGATTGCGTTTGAATTCGTGCTTTTAAAAGCAGTATACTCTGCACCTGAACAGTTTTTAGTGAACGCTAACCAAAATCAGATGACGCTTTTTTAAAATTTCAACCTACGTAGGTGCAAAGAAATAAGATCATTTCAAAATTTGTGACATGCTCATAATATTAAATCAAATTTTGTAGGTTTCAACCATAGATTTGAAAGCATTGTTATGGATATCTTAGGATGGCTCAAGTGAATTAAATTTGTTGGGTTAATCTTGATATTGTAAAAGCATGTGTAAATATTTGTTCAATTTTAAGTTATATGATTTGATAAATAATAATTAAATTTTAGGGTTGGTACAAATACTAGCGAGAGGAAACTCGTTTCGCTAAGCTCCTGTTAGATATCTATTTTGCAACAAATCATACTTTTCTATGCTTGAATTTCAATAAAAATTGAAATTCAAACTTATCCAAGTACGAACCATGTTGTTTTGATGTCCGTAATAATGAGATGAGCATAATTGACATATTATAAGAATTAACTCACAGCAGAGACAAATTAAAATAATAAAGTATTGACTATGACAACTACCTTAAAAACGAGCCACCACATGATCAATACCGAGTATGAGAAAACAAAAACGGAAAACCGACCTCGTACTGAAACGCCTAACGATTAACTAGCACACTCAAGGTATCACTCTTCCCCAAAACATATTATTAAATCCCGACATGGAACCTTTTGTAAATATGAAGCCTTTAAACCAACCTACAAACTAATAACTAAAAGGCGAACCTTCTAACCACTTAATACTTCACTCAATACTCAAAAGAGGCGGGTTCTATAACCGCTTATGACATCACTCAAATTGCAATATATATAAGGCAAATACAATGATAACCCAATGCCTTTCTCAAAATGATATGTGTATATATATATATGTATATGTGTATATATATATATATATCTATGTATGTATGTATGTATGTGTGTGTGTGTGTATATGTAACACCCCGTAATTTTATAATATTAAAATTGACAAATTAAAGAATACTTAATTTTTAGAAGAAGAATTAAGAGAAACGGGTTACGTCATAGCGTTCGTCTCGGAATTCTACTTGAGATAGAGTCCGAGTTTGCATAAAACGGATACAGTACGAAGTTATGGAGCTTAGAAGGTTTCAGTTTAAACCAAGATTAAAATAATAATTAAAAATCAAATTCGAAATTCAAATTAGCAAGAAACGGGATGGGCGGAAATTATCCCGTTCTAGGGTGTCGACCCCCCTAGGGGAGTCGACATAAGTGTCGACCCCCCTGTAGGGGTCGACCCCATCAGCCAGTTCTGGACAATGACGAATTTTGGAGAATTAGGGCTTATGTGTCGTTCTCTGATTGGCTGGGTGATGTGTTTTTCTGGTTTGGATGGTTTAGATGGAACCTAACTTAATCTAGAGGCCTTAATTCACCTGATACATCTATGAAAACACACCTAGACCTAACCTTAATTTCATTACACTAATTCATGCGCCTTCATGCTGCCACAACCTAAACTAGTCTTTTTTCTACACTAAAGCAAATCAGAATTAGAGTATTCAAATTGTAAGATAAGAATCAAATTCTACAACAACGGCTTAGCTAATCAAATTCAGAAATCAGATTCAGATCTATTTTTGCTTCTACCATTGTGAGTCTAAGTTACTTTCACATATAATAAAAGTAATTGTGATAAGTTTGTGAATTGGACTTTATGAACATGCCTGTAAGATGAATCCTATCGTGTTTGGTGAATTCTTATCTTTTAGATTTATACCTAAAGTTCATGTTCCATATGCTTATTGGATCTATCTTATTGTTCTTTGTCAGTTTGTGTTCCAAATGCTAATTGGATCTATCTTATTGCCCTATGTCAGTTTATGTTCCAAATGCTAATTAGATCTATCTTATTGTCCTATGTCAGTTTATGTTCCGTATGCTAATTAGATCTATTTTGTTGCTCTATGCCAGTTCATATGCCTAATTAGATCTATTTTATTGTTCTATGCCAGTTCATACTTCTTATGCTTATTTTTATGCCAGTTTTGATGTCATGGTTCTTTTCCCCTCTTCTCTTATTTTCCTTTTTATGAGATTAGGCTAACTGCGAGCCTAACATATTAATATACGTACGAATAACGTGGGAACGTTGGGGAAATTATTGAATAATATGCTATTGGGCATAAAAAAAAGACTTGAAATCATGTAATTGATTTGGGGCATGAATTGGTATAATTTGTTTACATGAGATTATGGACATAAATTTAGATTAAAATGATGAACATAATTTAGATTGGAAATTATGGGTACATATTATAATCCAACATTTGAAATTGGGGACATGAATTGAGAAAGTGATAACGAACGCTTAAGACACGAGGCTAGATTCGAATTGCGGTATAAGATTGCCCGGAACCGCCCGGCACATCCAGCAACTGTAATTTTGTAATCTATTGTAAGAGGTCAAAGGCAGAAATTAGATACGTAATAATGAAAAGACAGAACGTTAGATTCGGATTGCGGTATAAGACTGCCTGGAACCGTCTGGCATATCCAGCAACCGCAAAATGACAATCTAATGTGGGAGGTCTTGCAAGATTACGGTTATAATGAATTAATAAACACTTAATCAAAATAAAACATGTAGTAAAACATGAGGGTTAAGTGGGTGACATGGGTGACATGTGAAATATAATTAGAATCACTTAACCAAGGTGAAGCATGTGATTAGACATGGGAATAAAGAGGGGTTAAGTAGGAATTCCTAGTGGGGACCAAGCTTAGGAGGGAAGCTTGTGTCAAGTGGGTAGACCCTTTTCAACCAGTAACCCGTTTAGTATCTATGTGAGCTCGAACTAGGTCAAGGACGGGGCACACTTACTGGGTTTGATTGTAAGAGGCCAATGAAGAGTTAGCGGTGGAAACGCAAGTCCAACGGAGTCATGTGCGTGCGTGGGTCTGGACTGGTAGGTAAGACGTTGTTGCATCGTGTAGATATAAGCTGTGCCTTTTAGTAGTATCAGGTTATCACTTTAGGGAGTCATACACCCTACTGTAGGACCAGCACGGGTATCTATGAGATAGGGAGCCGATCGAATGGGAAGGGTAGTGGGTACAACTAGTGGAGATAGGAGCGGGCGACACCTATGATAGCAGCTTGGAGTACACGAAACTACCATTATTATTGTTTGATTAGTAAGAGGGATCAATTTTCAGTATGGGACTAGTAATGGTGCAGTGTAATTAGCATTGGTGCGGTGTAGGAATTATCTTATAGTGATTAGAAGCGAAATCAACGTTATATCTTATTCATCTTGTTTGCCTTGTCATATCTGCTTATGTTACAGACACCTCTTATATCCAGTTTATGTTCTTATCCTATTACTTTACCGATTATATTGTTAAAGTCACTAAACTCGCCAAACGTATTTCTGACCCATTTTTGTTTTGCCTCTTTTCTTTGTCTTCCCCCCCCCCCCTAGGTCCTCAGGGTGGGAATTGTGAAGCTTGGCTTGGATTCCTTTCTTCTTGAAGTGCTTGGAAGTGTTGAAAGTAATGCTCAGCTTTATCTCTTTTTCATTATGGCTATTTGGAGTGGGATTATGGTTTTACTTTTATGTACTCTGATAATATTTTTGTACAAGATGGATATTTGTGTACTTGACTCTAATATGTGGTTTTGATGTTGTAATCAAATATGTTTTGTTTTTCCGCTGCAATGAAAAATTTAGAATTTTCTTAAAGTACCATTTTATATATCTGTCTTGTGATATTCTGTTCTATACTCTTATAATACTCCATGAAAGTTAATGCATACCCTTAGTGAGTGACATTAATGGACGTGGGGTGTTACGCGTGGTATCAGAGCTGAAGGTTACCAGAACAGATAAAAGATTTTGGAAAAACCATTTTCAAAAGCATTTTTTAGAAAGAAGTATTTTCAAAAACATGTTTTAAAGAGAGTATTTTCAAGAGAAAGGTTTATTATGAAAAACATAATCCCCAGGAGTCATATATCTATCTTTCGATTCTCGGTTTTGAATCTCTCCCTTTTTCCTTTCAGTATGTCTGGAGAACCCGAAATACTCGAGGGCGTACAGATACCAAGCTGGTTCAGAAGGTATCTGGAGGCAAGGGCTAATGCCGCAGGCCCAGCAAACGCTCCTCCTCCTCCTCCCCCTCTTCGTGTAGACGCTTTTTCGAAGATATGCAAAGACTTTCGTGCGATGGCCGGAAAACCATTTCATGGGACTGAGACGTTTGTCGAGGCTAGAATTTGGCTCAAGGAAGTGGAGGACTTGTTTGGTATCTTTGTGATAGATGATGGAAGGAAGGTTCAGCTAGCTGCTTGGTTGATGAAGGACGAAGCTTCCTTTTGGTGGGAAGTAACAAATGGAGGACGTCCAGTGGAGATGTGGGTGGATTTTAGATGAAGGTTCGAGCTGAAATTTCTTTCACAAGCAGAGGAAAGTTTATACATGGAGAGGTTCTTGGCTTCGAAACAAGGGAGTTTGTATGTGAAGGAGTACATTAACAAGTTTAACCAGTTATCAAGATTTGGTATGGAATTAGTTAATACACCACATAAGAAGGCCTTGAGATTTTCCAAGGGTCTGAATGAACCTTTGCACGGGTTAGCTGTGTCCTACCTTCCTATGGGGGCTACTTTTGAGAAACTGGTTGATATGGCGCTGACGCATGAAGAAGAAAAAAGTGCTAATGCTAATAAGGCACAGGATAAGAAAGGGGATCCAAAGAAAGCACAACAACAACAAAAGAAAGGTGGTAAGGATTACAAGGGCAAGGACAGAGGACAGGATCTACTTCTAGAGGGCAGGTTCACACTCTCATAGCACCTCCACAAGAGAGAGGTAGAAACATTTCTGTTGAAAGTTTGATTTTTCTTTTTGATCATCCTGTTCGAACTTTGTTTGATTCTGGTACTTCACATTCGTTTATATCTTCTTTGTTAGTTGAAACATTGCACCTAAATACTAGTCTAGTTATGGATCTCGTTGTTGTCTCAAATCCTATTGGGGGTATGGCTCATCTTTCTAGGTTATGTCGGGATTTGAGAATATATGTGTATGGCGTTGAGTTCGAATGCAACGCTTATGTGCTTGGCTTCACGGGCTATGGGTTGATTCTAGGAATGGATTGGCTAACCAGGTATGGTGTCATTCTCGATTGTGAAAAGTGGATAGTTAGACTATTGACTAGTTTGGGTAATACTCTCGATATCTCATGCGACCCTAAGGGTTCTGTTATGCTTAGCACCTAGAATCTCTTGACACATCTATTGATGATTTGCAATCTGTTCGAGTAATCCGTGAGTATGCAGATGTCTTTGGGGAGGTTAGGGGCTTACCTCCAAAACACGAGATATATTTCCGTATATATTTGGTGGACAATGCAAAACCAGTTGCATTACCGGTCTCCAAGAGAAAGGAGGGAGCCGAGTAAACAAGTGAAAGAGTTGCTTGAGAAAGGGTTCATAAGAAGAAGTATCTCAGAGTGGGGTGCTCCAGTTGTTTTGAGAAAGGTCGATGGTTCGCTTAGATTGTGCATGGACTATAGGGAGCTGAATAAGCTCACGAAGAAAAACAGACACCCATTGCCGAGGACAGATGATCTGTTCGATCAGTTGGTTGGTGCTTCGATTTTATCGCAGTTGGACTTAGCTACAGGATTTCATCAGTTGAGAGTAGCTAAGGATAGAGTATAGATAAGACTGCTTTTAGGACTCCCGACGATTTCTTCGAGTGGCTTATCATGCCTTTTGGTTTGACGAATGCACCCGCATGTTTCGTAGACTTGATGAGTAGGGTGTTTAGGGAGTTTCTAAACAAGTTTGTGGTGGTCTTTATGGATGATATTTTGATATTTTCTAGAAGCGAGGAAGAGCATGCCCTACATCTTAGGGAAGTATTAGAGACCCTTCGAGCACATCAACTCAAAGCTAAGTTCTCCAAATGTCATTTTTGGAGGAAGGAAGTGTTCTTAGGGCACGTGGTCTCTAAGGAAGGGATAGTTGTGGATCCCGCGAAGGTAGTGGCAATCCAGGATTGGAAGGTTCCTAAGAATGCAACAGAAGTAAGAAGTTTCCTTGGTTTGGCGGGCTATTACAGAAAGTTCATCAATGACTTTGCTAAGATATCAGCCCCACTTACGCGTTTGACGAACAAGAATTAGACCTTTTCTTGGGATGTTGACTGTGACGATGCTTTCCAATGTTTAAAGAGGGCATTGACGACAACTCCAGATTTAGTTTTGCCGGATGGGAGTAAACCGTTCATAGTGTATACTGATGCTTGCGGGACAGGGCTTGGCGCAGTTTTGATGCAAGAGGGAAGGGTGATATGCTATGATGGAAGGCAGTTGAAAGTCCATGAGAAGAATTACCCTACCCACAACTTAGAGTTAGCGGCCATAGTTTTTACACTTAAGTCTTGGTGTCACCATTTGCTTGGAGAGAGATTTGAGTTGTATATAGACCATAAGTCTCTTAAATACTTGCTCTCTCAAAAAGATCTAAACTTAAGGCAACAGAACTAGATGGAGTTCTTAGCATCCTACGATTTTGAGATTGCATACACCCTTGGCAAGGGTAATGTTGTAGAGGACGCCTTGAGTAGAAAGAAGTTGACTTTGAGTCCTTTGTTTGTCGAGCGGCAGAGCTTAGAGTATATCTCTATCTTTGACTTTAGACCCTCTATTGATTATGTACCCGGTTTGTTGGCATCGTTAGACGTGTGACCTACGCTTTTGGGACAGATAGGTGTGGCACAGCGAGATGACTCACAGTTGATGGAGATAGTAGACAAGCTCATAAGAGAGGAGTCTTCGAGCCATCTTAGTAGGTATACTATAGATGAGAGAGGTTGGTTGCGTAGGGATGGAAGACTTTGCATATCACGAGATGATAGTTTGAGAAGGACAATCCTTGAAGAGGCACATCGTTCTAAGATGATCATACATCCCGGTGGTGAAAGATGTATAAGGACATGAAGTGAGTTTTCCTTTGGGCAGGAATAAAGAAGGATGTGGCTGAGTTCATTTCTAAATGCTTAGTGTGCCAGCAAATTAAGGCTGAGCAAAAGAAGCCTGGCAGATTCCTTCACCCTTTAGAGGTTCCACAATGGAAATGGGAAAGTGTTTCCATGGATTTCGTCGATGGGTTGCCGAGGTCGAGAAAGGGTAATACGGGGATTTGGGTAGTAGGGGATAGACTTACCAAGAGCACCCATTTCATTCTCGTCAAGAGTAAAAGAACAGCGTCATGTTTAGCATCTATTTATCTCCATGAGATAGTTCGTCTACATGGAAAACCTTCTAGTATTGTGAGCGATCGAGATCTCATTATTACTAGTGAATTTTGGAAAAGCTTGCAAGAGGCGGTAGGAACGCAATTGTGTTTGAGTACTGCTTATCACCCTCAGACGAACGACCAGACAGAAAGAGTGAATCAGATTCTAGAAGATCTTTTGAGGCTATGCATCTTGGACTTTGGAGGAACATGGAAGGAACATCTTCCATTAATAGAGTTTGCCAACAACAACAACTATCAGACTAGTATCGACATGTACCTTTTGAGGCTTTATATGGGCGACCTTGCCGATCACCGACTTGTTGGTGGGAATCTACGGATAAGATTTTACTTGGGCCCGATATGGTTAGAGAAACTTCAGAGAAGATAGACTTGATTCGAAGATGCATGAAGATGGCATAGGACCGACAAAAGTCATATGCTGATAAGAGAAGGGCCGATCTTGAATTCGATGTTGGAGACATGGTCTTTATTTAAGTATCACCGTTGAGGAATGTATTTCTCTCCGGAGTTGTAGGGAAATTGGCACCAAGGTTTGTAGCGTCATTCCCCATTACAGAGCGAATTGGACAGATGGCCTACAGAGTGAAGTTTCCCGAGAAGCTTAGTGGTGTGCATGACGTGTTTCATGTGTCGCATTTGAGGAAGTGTTTACATAATACTACGGAAGTAGTAGAGCCAGACATGCTTAGAGAAGTGGAAGTAGAGCGAGATGCCACGATTAGACGAGCTCCTACATGCATACTTAGATCGGAGGTCAAGAAGTTACGCAAACAAGAGGTCAAGTTGGTTAAAGTACAATAGGGAGATGATCAAGGAGACGGGACTTGGGAAATGGAAGCTAAGATACGTGCATCGTACCCTTTCCTTTTTGAGGGTATATTCTTAATTTCTCCTTTTTCTACCGCTTTGTTTATACTTGTTCTATCGTTTAGTGTATCCTCTCGATTATATCTTCGATCTTTAGGTAAAAAATCTTATGGTAGTAAACATGTGTTTGGAACATGTTATATTTAGTAGATGCAAGTGGTTGCTAGTGGATGCATTTACACACACTTTAGGCACTAAGATCGGCTCAGTCACTTTCATATTGCATATATTTGTTTATTGATTGAAATTTGATGTGTTATCATGTGGATTTTGCATTTGAGTGAATGATTGTGCACTCATATAGAAGTTATAAAGTGCATTAGGGATGATTGCATACATAATGGACGCATGGCACTATCATATTTTGCATTAAGGAGGTCAACTGAATCAGTAGACCGCTTGATCTTTGCATTAGATAGGGAACATATACACACACTTTTGCATATGTTCATATAGCATTAGAAATCTTTTAAGGACAATGGATGCTTGTGGATGATGGATGAGTAAATGGATGTTTGGATGGTAGGATACATTCTTCTTAACTTGAAAATTTTGGGGACGAAATCCTTTAAGGAGAGGAGAATGTAACACCACGTAATTTTATAATATTAAAATAGAAAATTAAAGAGTACTTAATTTTTAGAAGAAGAATTAAGGGAAATGGGTTATGCCATAACATTCGTCTCGGAATTCTGCTTGAGATAGAGTCCGAGTTTGTGTAAAGCGGATACAGTATGAAGAAGTTATGGAGCTTAGAAGGTTTCAATTTAAACCAGGATTAAAATAATAATTAAAAATCAAATTCGAAATTCAAATCAGCAAGAAGCGGGATGGGCGGGAATAATCCCGCTCTAGGGTGTCGACCCCCCCAGGGGAGTCGACATAAGTGTCGACCCCCCTATAGGGGTGTCGACATAGGTGTCGACACTCCTGTAGGGGTCGACCCCATCGGCCAGATCTGGGCAGTGACGAATTTTGGAGAATTAGGGCTTATGTGGCATTCTCTGGTTGGCTGGGTGATGTGTTTTTCTGGTTTGGATGGTTTAGATGGAACCTAACCTAATCTAAAGGCCCTAATTCACCTAATACATCAATAAAAATACAGCTAGACCTAACCATAATTTCATTACACTAATTCATACGCCTCCATGCTGCCACAACCTAAACTAGTCTTTCTTATACACTAAAGCAAATCAGAATTAGAGTATTCAAATTGGAAGAAAAAAAATCAAATTCTACAACAACAGCTTAGCTAATCAAATTCAGAAATCAGATTCAGATCTATTTTCTCTTCTACCACTGTGAGTCTAAATTACTTTCACATATAATAAAAGTAATTATGATAAGTTAGTGAATTGGACATTATGAACATGCTTGTAAGATGAATCCTATCGTGTTTGGTGAATTCTTATCTTTTAGATTTATACCTAAAGTTCATGTTCCATATGCTTATTGGATCTATCTTATTGTTCTATGCCAGTTTATGTTCCAAATGTTAATTGGATATATCTGATTATCCTATGTCAGTTTATGTTCCAAATGCTAATTGGATCTGTCTTATTGTCCTATGTTAGTTTATGTTACATATGCTAATTAGATCTATTTTGTTGCTCTATGCCGGTTCATATGCCTAATTAGATCTATTTTATTGTTCTATGCCAGCTCATACTTCTTATGCTTATTTTTATGCCAGTTTTGATGTCATGGTTCTCTTCCCCTCTTCTCTTCTTTTCCATTTTATGACATTAGGCTAACTGCGAGCCTAACATATTATTATACGTACGAATAACGTGGGAACGTTGTGGGAAAAGTTGGGGAAATTATTGTAAAATATGCAGTTGGGCATAAAAAGACTTGAAATCATGTAATTGATTAGGGGCATGAATAGGTACAATTTGTTTACATGAGATTATGGACATAAATTTGGATTAAAATGATGAACATAATTTAGATTGGAAATTATGGGTATATATTATAATCCAAGATTTGATATTGGGGACATGAATTGAGAAAGTGATAATGAACGCCTAAGACACGAGGTTAGATTCGAATTACGGTATAAGACTGCCCAGAACCGCCCTGCACATCCAGCAACCACAATTTTGTAATCTAATGTGAGAGGTCAAAGGCAGAAATTAGATTGTAATAATGCAAAGACACGAGGTTAGATATAAGTCGTGCCTTTTAGTAGTATCGTGTTGCCACTTTAGGGAGTGATACACCCTACTGTGGGACCAGCACGTGTATCTACGAGATAGGGAGCCGGTCGAATGGGAAGGGTAGTGGGTACAACTAGTGGAGATAGGAGCGGGCGGCACCTATGACAGCAGCTAGTAGTACACGAAACTACCATTATTATTATTTGATTAGTAAGAGGGATCAACTTTCAGTATGGGACTAGTAATGGTGCGGTGTAGGAATTATCTTATAGTGATTAGAAGCGAAATCAATGTTATATCTTATTCATCTTGTTTGCCTTGTCATATCTGCTTATGTTACAGTCACCTCTTATATCCAGTTTATGTTCTTATCCTGTTACTTTACTGATTATATTGTTAAAGTCACTAGACTCGCCAAACATATGTCTGACCCCTTTTTGTTTCGCCTTTTTTCTTTCTCCCCCCCTCCCGGTCCTCAGGGTGGGAATTGTGAAGCTTGACTTGGATTCCTTTCTTCTTGAAGTGCTTGGAAGTGTTGAAAGTAATGCTCAGCTTTATCTCTTTTTCATTATGGCTATTTGGAGTGGGATTATGGTTTTACTTTTATGTACTCTGGTAATATTTTTGTACAAGATGGATATTTGTGCACTTGACTCTAGTATGTGGTTTTGATGTTGTAATCAAACATGTTTTGCTTTTCTGCTGCAACGAATAAATTTTGAATTTTCTTAAAGTACCATTTTATATACCTGTCTTGTGATATTCTGTTCTATACTCTTATAATACTCCATGAAAGTTAATGCATTCCCTTAGTGAGTGACATTAATGGACGTGGGATGTTACTATATATATATATATATATATATATATATATATAAGGCGGATACAATGATCACATAAGACTTTGGCAAGTGGTTTCCTAAAACATTGCTACGGATTTGAGGACCCTAACTACTAAGTCCTCTAACTACTTGTTGAGGTTTCTGTCGTACGCGTATCCCAACCTTGCATAAGGCGAGAGAGGCCTACAAGATAGATAGACGACAACTCGTCATCTAAGACCCACCCACGTCGGACTCTATGTTACTATCAGTCTGACCTTACCGGATAATAACTGAGCCACTTCATACTTCCTACAGGATAAGAAGACCTTTAGTAACTCTGTAGCGGTTATTTAATACCTTAAACATACCTTTTAGAAATTATCTATTTCGTACCCAATTAGCCATTTAATACTTCTTGCTGAAAAAATGAGAGCCATTTGATTACTTAAGACTTAACTATAACAACTTGAGATTTAAGAAATTATAATTTATTAAAGAATTAATTAAAAAATAAAACAATATTGTGAAATTATTCGAATGTGGCTGTAGAAGTTGGACCATTCAGTCCGTGGCAATTATCCAGGCAATTTACGTACATAATTTGTCAAAATACGTGTCCATATGAAAATTTGAAGAGAATTAAGAAACCAAAAATTAAGTTAAAAACAAGGAAAAAATACATGGGCTAGGTTGAATTGATCCATACCAAGGTCGACCCGTAGGTCGACCCCTAAGGGGCGATGGTTGATCCGCAAAATGTCATGCATGAGAAATCACACAAGTACGAGCCAACGATTTTAAAGTTAAGTTCATGAAATCCGGTGCGCACGTTTTTAAATTTGACGGTTGAATCCAGGCCTATAACATAGCTGGCCAAGATTTAATCAGCTAATCCTACAGTTTGAGAACCCTTAACTCAACTACATAAGACCATATGTCATTCACTCGCACACAATTCTTCTTCACTGGGTTCTTTTTGCTTAAGGCAGGACCCAAAATCCAAATATTTTCTAGAAGATGATTTTAAAAATAAATATTAGTAGATAGCCTAGCAGCGAGATCTGGGAAGACTATGGACTATAGCTAAGGACAACGGTGAGTGGTAGTTATTTTTCTAGATTTTCGAGTAACTAAAATAATGGGATTTCTAATAGTTGTAATTTGCAGTTTTTAAGTCATTTTTCTATGAGTATATTTTCAATCTTTTCTCTATAGCTATTCTATTTTCTACAGTTATTTAAAGTTTTCTACGGGTTTATTACATTTGTTCTTAATGGTTAATAAACCTATAAATGTTAAATTTAAAATGTAAATTTAATCCTCTTTCAAACGTGAAAAATAATGAAAAGAAATTAGATTGAAATTACAAAAAAATTGCTAAATTTACAGAAAAAATTGTAAAATGGATAGTCTGTACTAAAAAAGAAATTAGACTAAAATAGTTAATCTTGGGAATTTGCAAGTGAATTATAATACGTGTTATAATTCAAATGAAAGAAAGATGAAAAGACTTATTACGATATTGAAAAGTGTCGTAGGAAGTCTGAAGATCAGAAGAAAAGAACAATTCTTATTATGATATTAGAAACTTGTAGAATATCATAAGAAAGGCTCAAATAATGGCTTGAGGTAATAGTTAGACTCAGATCATGGACTAAATCAATAAATAAAATTTAGGTCATGGATTGGGTTTGTAAATAAAACTCAGTTCAGGAGACTGGGATAGGGAAAAGGGTGCAATTAGAATGTTATTTGTTATGATCCATACCCGCAACATTTCTATTCAAGTTAGATACAGATGATCTCAGATCATAGATTGAGATTGGACACGCCATGCTGATAGA
This sequence comes from Allium sativum, assembly GCA_030737875.1. NCBI lineage: Eukaryota > Viridiplantae > Streptophyta > Magnoliopsida > Asparagales > Amaryllidaceae > Allium > Allium sativum. The sequence continues at coordinate 11,083,980 of CM060921.1, read as the reverse complement.
GATAGATAAGTGGTCAAAAAATTGGGCACTAGTGTAGTGACCCGAAAATCCGGACCAATTTGAGCTGACCAAATAACACAAGTCCAACCCCAAATTGCACTGGAAATTCAAGAAACTAATAGAAAGAAGATAGAGGGTGAGAATAGATAAGGTAGAACTATTAGAATAGAAGAAGAAGAAGATCATCATCATCAGAGTAACACGAATCTCACAGCGGAACGAATAAAATATAACATAGTTTTGAAATACAAACAGTATATGTATACAATAACATTGCAGAGTACAACACTTAAAACACAGCGGAAATAACTATAGCTATATGATCCTGAAGCCTCCTGCTCCAAGTTCTTCCAGTATATCTGTAAATCCCGACTACTTGACTGCCCGTACAAATTTAGGCACCCAAGAGTTTAGGGAAACAAAACAAATAAACTCCGGGTCAGTCATGGACTGGTGTGAGTAAACTCAAATCATTTTAACAGGTATATGATATCTCATAAGACCACGCCGTGAATACGGAACGCGTTTTTCCCTTATGAGAATCCAACATCTTTGAAAAGCAGTATCACTGATATTATAATGATGTCTAAATACAATTAGATATCAATCTAGCAGAAACGCTTTCATCTCACGTTCTACATATATAGTATACAATCAAAACCGCGGGTGCGTATTGGATGATTGGATTTCCAACTATGACAAGGTATGGAACCACCTTCCGATCAGTGTACTCTAGGAACGATACACTGGAGTTCAACAAGAACATCTTGCAACTCAGCCACACATGACCGACCACTCATTTCGCTTGAGTGTATCAAATGTACATCACCAACGGTTGGGATCAGCAACCGTTCCCGTATATATATGGGACAGCATTGATAGAATAAAGAAGCAAATGAATATTCTCTAGATAGGTGATTGTACACCCTACTTCGGTGCGACCGACTTAGCCATGCTGCCTGCCCGATTTTTGTCATTTACCGATTGTTGAGGCCAGAGGCTACGACTACTTTCCATTTCATTTATAACACGATCACTTTAAATGCCACATTGTCAGATCCGTTAATCACTAATTGATTTGCACAAATATTCTGGATATTATGCTAAGGGAATAAATCCGTTGCAACCATATATATTTATACAGACCAATCCATTCGATCATTGGAAATACTTTGTCAGACATTCGTCCATTTACGTTCGTTCTGGGATTGAACAAAACTGAAGGCACTATTCAGTACATCCATCTTAGTCCATTGTTATCTAAGATTTATACAACAGCCCTTGCACTTTACTCCGTCTTCTATTTTCTTCAGCATATTCGCAACGCTTATGCCAATACAGAGTGGTTCTTTGGATAAAAATCCAACCGGTCTCTCCATATTAACAACGTTAAAATGGTAAAACTTCGATAGTCGGTGAGTTAACTATCAAAGAAAACATGTCGGTGTACAAACAACGATCTTAATTCCAAATGGAATTATCGATCCAATCATCAAACATATATATATATATATATATTCATATTCCTTATTTCTATATTTAGAAAACATCTTTGGTTTATATTTGGGAAAACGTTTCTGAAACTCATTTATATGGATTTCAACTAACGCTATATGAAACATCGTTACGACTACTGAATCCATAAGTCATTTATTACTTAACTGCATTTCTAATCATCCTTTGTTATCGAACTTCAATTATTCCTTAGTAAATTTCGAAGTCAATCAAGTTGGGGTATAATTACCTCTCAAACCTTAACTGAACAACGATCTTAACCTTGCAATAGATAAAGCTCATCACTTCAATTTCTAAAACCATTTGCTTACGCAAATTCTCGGATTCAGATTACGAATCTGCTTCCTTTATGAAAACATTTATTACAACGTTTAACGTTAAAAACCCTACTTCTGAAATATCTAACTTATAAGTCTAACCTGTATTTCTTACTTTGATTAATTAATCTAACAACTAATTTATTTATAAATAAATAAATCCTGATCTAAAAACTGGAAAGAAAAAAATACTTTCCCCGAATTCGATATAATCGAATTCTCCGTATAACTCCCTTTCGAGTAATCTGTATTTGATTAACTCTTCTTCGAATAACTAATATTCGATAAACTCTCTTCGAATAACTTATATTCGATTAACTCATTTCGAATAGATTATATTCTATTATCTCTTTTCGGTTAATTCTATTTAATTAACTCTTATCTCGAATAACTAATATTCGATTAACTCTAATTTGTTTAACTCTATTTCATTACTCCTATTCAAATGACTAATATTCGAATAACCCTATTTGATTAACTCCTTTTTATTTAACTCTTATTTGAACAACTAATATTCGAATAACTCTATTTGCTTTACTCTTACTGCTTAACTCTTATTTGATTAACTCTACTGAATTAACTCTATTCCGAATAACTAATATTCGATTTAACTTCATCCTTAATAACAATGTCTATTTTAACTCTAGTCGATTAACTCTATTTGATTTAGTCTAATCGATTAACTTTATTTGATTATTCCCTTCGAATAACTATTATTCGATTAACATAATTTGATTAACTCTAATTCGAATAACTAATATTCGATTTACTCCATTCGCTTGACTCTAGATCGCAGCGATCACAATGGTTACGCCTGATTCCCTCAGGAAACATCCGACCGCCGTAGGCTATCTGCAGCCCTGCGAATTACGCTAGCAGTCGTGCTAAATGGTACTTACCCTAATAACTATGTCTGTTTTATCTCTATCTCGAATAACTATATTCGATTGACTCTAATTGAATAACTAATATTCAATTAACCCTGATTCGATTAACTCTAATTCGATTAATCCTATTTGTTTAACTCATATTCGATTAACTAATCTTCGACTACTAATAGTCGATTAACTCTTATTTGCTTAACTAACATTCGACTAACTAATAGTCGATTAACTTACTTCGACTAATTCGATTAACTTTTATTTGATTATCTTTAATCGATTAACTTTATTTGATTATTTCTAATTGAATAACTAATATTCAATTAACTCTTTTCAAATAACTAAATTCGATTAGCTCCTTCGAATACTAAATTCGATTTAACTCTAATCGATTATCTCTTTTATATCTCGTCAATTTCCTTTTTATAACGTTTATTTTCCGTTACAACTATTCCCTTTTTTATAACTTCTAATTACCATTACAAATATTTCCTATTTATAACTTCTATTTACCGTTACAAATATTTCCTATTTATAACTTCTATTTACCATTACAAATATTTCCTATTTATAACTTCTAATTACCGTTACAAATATTTCCTATTTATAACTTCTATTTACCGTTACAAATATTTCCTATTTATAACGTTTGATTTCCGTTACAAATATTCTCTATTTATAATGTTTTATTTATCTTCTAAATAAATATTTCTTTATTCTATTTATTTTCTAAATAAATATTCCATTTTCAATTATATTTATTTTCTAAATAAATATCCCTGTTATAAAACTCTATTTGTTTTATAAATAATTTCCTTTTATAAAACCGTGTTCGTTTTATACATAATTTCCTTTTATAAAATCCTGTGATTTTATAAAATTCCTTTATTTCAATATATATTGAAATATTCCTTTTTACAACTCAGGGTTTCTTATGATATTCAAAATATCAAACAACGATGATCAATATCGTTCTAACATCCATAATCAATAACAGATTATAAATCACAACATATATCACAATATATGAAAATAGTAAAATAATTGTTGAGGAACCCAGTCGGATTCCTCCAACCCGTTTCCCTGCATCCACAGATGTTACACAGTATAATATACATTAATTTCATTTCAATATGAAATATTCTACTGGACAGAATCAATATTTGATTAACGATATAATATATGACTATATCTACGTTTTCAATCAAATCTATTTAACAGTCCAGTTTAACAATCAATATACAGCAGTCAACAAAATAAAGTACAATTTATATTAAAATATAAATTGAGGAGAGTTAGTGAGTTTTACTCACTTTGTCGGTGTATCGTTAAACAACGATAACCGTTTAGCAGTCCTGTTCTAACGATATTTTCCCGTCATATTTTCCAATAAATCTCCAAATCCTTCCAACTGATCTCATGTTGTAGCCCCCGTCCGTGTGATCCTAACGGATCCAGTCTCGCTTCTTTGAAATAGCTTGGCCCATCTCCACATTTACCAGGCCCGCTCCTACAACTTGAATCAACCAACAAAGTATACCGTTCAACCCCCCTACTTTGTATAAAACAAATGCCACATCCTTGCAAAAATCCCACGCTACACAGTACACATGTACTGCTTCCAGCTTCCATATTGAAACAAAACTCACCGTACATCTCTCTTCTCCTAATATTGACCTGCCACCGCCATTTACTTCAACCCAGGCCAGCACGTTCATACTTCCTTAATTCTTTGATACCATTCACGCTTTTAAAGTAAAAATTTCACCTCGTCAAAATGCCAAGTCCATTTCAACATATAATTCTTTTGTAATGCAAAACAAGACCCACTCAGTACCCCTATGCCCTCCCCTTCATGAAGAACTTCTCCCTCCCAACGCAGGCACTTCCTGCTTCAATAAAATAAATGTTTTCCATACTTTATTTGTTTATTTTCTAACCAACCGCTTCTTCCCAAAACTGTGTTCAACCTTATTTATACTACTCGTACAAATTTTCCACTTCAATTCAATGAACCCACCCCTTTTCTAACTTCTATCCCAAAACTGTTGTTTGTTTATGTAAGCAAAACTTGCTAAAAACCCATACCTCATCACGTTTATTTCCAATACCCTTCACAGTTCAACCGCTTCTGTTCACTTTCGTTCATGACCCAATGCTAGCTCCAGAACTCACGCTTTAACCCAAATCACCAAAACAAAAACACAGCAGTCAACTCACCATCCCGGTCTCCTCTTGAACGCCCTCAACTTCTCCCCAGTCCCGCACCCAACGGTGAAAGCAAATCCACACAGTTCATTTCTCACATGGATGCACCCTTTTGTTTCTCAAACTTGAACAAGACGCTTTCCCAGATCTTTGCAAGCGAGTGTTCCTTCACCCACCGTTCCCTTTTTTGCTAACGCCTGACATCGCTTGAGCTCCTCCTCCTGGTCTCGTACAAACCCTCCCGTCCTTCGGAGTACGACCACGAGCTCCTCGGTTGAGCCACAGGAACCCACCAAATCACTTCGGCATCGATCTTCCAAACAGGAATCACAACCTGCGATTGAACTCCAAGCGAAAGGGAAACAACCCAGCCACACGAAAATGTCTTCATTTGATTTATTAGGATTTTTTCTATGAATTTATCTTCGATTTCTACTCACGATGGCTCCTATTTGTTTGTGGCGGCTCAGTTGTTTTGATGAACTAAAATGGGAATTAGGTTTTAAACGAAACGGGAAATGTTATTATATAGGGTAGTTTCTTTGATTTGTGAGGATTGGCTTCCTCCACGGTTCTTGTTTTGAGGCCGCAAGGAACTGGTGGTGAAAACAGAAAGAAGTGTGGCCTTGTTTACTTTCACACATTTTGTTACCACTTTATTTTATAAAATTTATATAGTTACGTACCGCTACGGACAAAAATAAAAACACCATCGTGACGAGCGAGGTGTCCGGACTCCAGAAATATAATAGTATCGGTAGGTTAAACTATATTGTGAAGCCCCAAAAAGATCGTCACAGGGTGCAAAACACTCCAAATAAAAAGTTGCTTATTTAATTAATTAAAAATTACAGTAAAATTCTAAAAATTAAATTATCACTACGCCTCAAAAGAACCATGTCTAAATTCAACCCCGATCTCTAGTTATATCGAATAAACCGTTATGGTCGATAAACGAATCTATAGCGACTATTTTAAAATTTGATTTGGACATATCTCAAAATCTACACGACGAAATCCCGATTTTTCTCTTCCACTAGAAAGACATACTCCACCAGCTCCACGCGTTTCTTGTTTCACAAAAATCTGATTTAAAACGAATCTTGTACCTTCAGTTGAAGTTCAAATCGCCAAATAGCGAACTACCGCGCCATTTCGAGCTCTATTTTAATTATATTATAATTCTACGTTCAAACGTCGTCGATTAAATAATATATTCGTTATTAAAATAATTAAACAAGTTAATTATTACACCGTCAAATATCCGGGTCATTACATTCTTCCCCACTTAAAACAATTTCGTCCCCGAAATTGCTAAGTTAGAGTACAACCCTATCTATTGGAATTTCTAAGATTTGTTTACCCCTTATTTCTGATTTCAACTGAACCAATTAATATTGACTAAAATATTAATTCCTTCGGACTAACCTAAATTTTCAAAAATTCTGAAGATTTTCTAACCCTTTAAATTTTCAGAAAATTTCGCCATAACCTCCTTTGTACATCCCTATCTGTAAAACTCCAACTCGCCTCTCTAGGCCTTCTCTAACCAAAAGAAAATCAAACAACCAAGCGGCTTGCCAAATCGGCTCATAAATAACCAAACTCATATGAAATATAAACTTGTACCTTTTTGTCGGGTATATCATTATATCTCTACCATTCATTACCACTTCTGCATATAACAATGCATTACCAACTTGATCTCCAATCAGTCATTCTCAAAACCAAATCATTCGCTTATACCTAAGTCGAATTCTATTTCAACTTGAGTTCCATTCTCAATTTCAAACTCTTAACTTATTAATCTAAGTTAAATCCAGATTATTTACTAATCAAATCTAGTTTTGTTTAACTTAGCTCAAGTTAAATTCTACGTTAGTTATTCCCATTTACCCTTTTTAACTTCGTAAGTTAAATTTAAATTCCCAAATTTTAAATTCCTGGGTTTATTTCAAATTAATTTGAAATCATAATACCAATTCAAGCATATGAATTTCTAAATCACTTGTTTTCTCAAAACATTTCAAAAACAAACCTTTGGTAGTAATCTGTCACTTAGCAACTCGAAAATGAACACTGATGATGTGGCCACACTCATCAGGGTTATTTCCCAGTTTATCGAAGTGAGTTCAATACTATAACACTTTCAATTTGAAAACATTTCAAAATATCCCAGGAACTTAAAATTTCCTTATTTTAATTCATGATTCTGATTTAAATTCAGAATTAATTCATCTTATTTCATATACTTCACTTATATGAATTCTGATTGGTTATTTATAACCATTTCACCGTTTATAATCTCATTCGATTATACTAACAACCAATTAAACTATGTTAATTTCAAAGCATATCATGTTGGTTCATCGTAGTCGAATGTTTAGAAACCCCTATCGATATTGTGGTGCCCCACTATCGACCAGAATTCATAAGCCACTCAACCAATAAAGCTCCACAATATAAAACAAATTTTTATATCAAATAACAAATACGTTCACTCGTGTATATACACTCAAACTCAATCTAGGGTATTACTGACCCTATCTCTACTGAGTCACGCCACAGAGCCAAGGTAATACTTAACTTAAGCTCTGATACCAACTGTAGTGACCCGAAAATCCGGACCAATTTGAGCTGACCAAATAACACAAGTCCAACCCCAAATTGCACTGGAAATTCAAGAAACTAATAGAAAGAAGATAGAGGGTGAGAATAGATAAGGTAGAACTATTAGAATAGAAGAAGAAGAAGATCATCATCATCAAAGTAACACGAATCTCACAGCGGAACAAATAAAATATAACATACTTTTGAAATACAAACAGTATATGTATACAATAACATTGCAGAGTACAACACTTACAACACAGCGGAAATAACTATAGCTATATGATCCTGAAGCCTCCTGCTCCAAGCTCTTCCAGTATATATGTAAATCCCGACTACTTGACTGCCCGTACAAATTTAGGCACCCAAGAGTTTAGGGAAACAAAACAAATAAACTCCGGGTCAGTCATGGACTGGTGTGAGTAAACTCAAATCATTTTAACAGGTATATGATATCTCATAAGACCACGCCGTGAATACGGAACGGGTTTTTCCCTTATGAGAATCCAACATCTTTGAAAAGCAGTATCACTGATATTATAATAATGTCTAAATACAATTAGATATCAATCTAGCAGAAACGCTTTCATCTCACGTTCTACATATATAGTATACAATCAAAACCGCGGGTGCGTATTGGATGATTGGATTTCCAACTATGACAAGATATGGAACCACCTTCCGATCAGTGTACTCTAGGAACGATACACTGGAGTTCAACAAGAACATCTTGCAACTCAGCCACACATGACCGACCACTCATTTCGCTTGAGTGTATCAAATGTACATCACCAACGGTTGGGATCAGCAACCGTTCCCGTATATATATGGGACAACATTGATAGATTAAATAAGCAAATGAATATTCTCTAGATAGGTGATTGTACACCCTACTTCGGTGCGACCGACTTAGCCATGCTGCCTGCCCGATTTTTGTCATTTACCGGTTGTTGAGGCCACAGGCTATGACTACTTTCCATTTCATTTATAACACGATCACTTTAAATGCCACATTGTCAGATCCGTTAATCACTAGTTGATTTGCACAAATATTCTGGATATTATGCTAAGGGAATAAATCCGTTGCAACCATATATATTTATACAGACCAATCCATTCGATCATTGGAAATAATTTGCCAGACATTCGTCCATTTACGTTCGTTCTGGGATTGAACAAAACTGAAGGCACTATTCAGTACATCCATCTTAGTCCATTGTTATCTAAGATTTATACAACAACCCTTGCACTTTACTCCGTCTTCTATTTTCTTCGGCATATTCGCAACGCTTATGCCAATACAGAGTGGTTCTTTGGATAAAAATCCAACCGGTCTCTCCATATTAACAACGTTAAAATGGTAAAACTTCGATAGTCGGTGAGTTAACTATCAAAGAAAACATGTCGGTGTACAAACAACGATCTTAATTCCAAATGGAATTATCGATCCAATCATCAAACATATATATATATATATATTCATATTCCTTATTTCTATATTTAGAAAACATCTTTGGTTTATATTTGGGAAAACGTTTCCGAAACTCATTTATATGGATTTCAACTAACGCTATATGAAACATCGTTACGACTACTAAATCCATAAGTCATTTATTACTTAACTGCATTTCTAATCATCCTTTGTTATCGAACTTCAATTATTCCTTAGTAAATTTCGAAGTCAATCAAGTTGGGGTATAATTACCTCTCAAACCTTAACTGAACAACAATCTTAACCTTGCAATAGATAAAGCTCATCACTTCAATTTCTAAAACCATTTGCTTACGCAAATTCTCGGACTCAGATTACGAATCTGCTTCCTTTATGAAAACATTTATTACAACGTTTAACGTTATAAACCCTACTTATGAAATATCTAACTTATAAGTCTAACCTGTATTTCTTACTTTGATTAATTAATCTAACAACTAATTTATTTATAAATAAATAAATCCTGATTTAAAAACTGGAAAGAAAAAAAATACTTTCCACGAATTCGATATAATTGAATTCTCCGTATAACTCCCTTTCGAGTAATCTGTATTTGATTAACTCTTCTTCGAATAACTAATATTCGATAAACTCTCTTCGAATAACTTATATTCGATTAACTCATTTCGAATACATTATATTCTATTATCTCTTTTCGGTTAATTCTATTTAATTAACTCTTATCTCGAATAACTAATATTCGATTAACTCTAATTTGTTTAACTCTATTTCATTACTCCTATTCGAATAACTAATATTCGAATAACCCTATTTGATTAACTCCTTTTTATTTAACTCTTATTCGAACAACTAATATTCAAATAACTCTATTTGCTTAACTCTTACTGCTTAACTCTTATTTGATTAACTCTACTGAATTAACTCTATTCCGAATAACTAATATTCGATTTAACTTCATCCTTAATAACAATGTCTATTTTAACTCTAGTCGATTAACTCTATTTGATTTACTCTAATCGATTAACTTTATTTGATTATTCCCTTCGAATAACTATTATTCGATTAACATAATTTGATTAACTCTAATTCGAATAACTAATATTCGATTTACTCCATTCGCTTGACTCTAGATCGCAGCGATCACAATGGTTACGCCTGATTCCCTCAGGAAACATCCGACCGCCGTAGGCTATCTGCAGCCCTGCGAATTACGCTAGCAGTCGTGCTAAATGGTACTTACCCTAATAACTATGTCTGTTTTATCTCTATCTCGAATAACTATATTCGATTGACTCTAATTGAATAACTAATATTCAATTAACCTTGATTCGATTAACTCTAATTCGATTAATCCTATTTGTTTAACTCATATTCGATTAACTAATCTTCGACTACTAATAGTCGATTAACTCTTATTTGCTTAACTAACATTCGACTAACTAATAGTCGATTAACTTACTTCGACTAATTCGATTAACTTTTATTTGATTATCTTTAATCGATTAACTTTATTTGATTATTTCTAATTGAATAACTAATATTCAATTAACTCTTTTCAAATAACTAAATTCGATTAGCTCCTTCGAATACTAAATTCGATTTAACTCTAATCGATTATCTCTTTTATATCTCGTCAATTTCCTTTTTATAACGTTTATTTTCCGTTACAACTATTCCCTTTTTTATAACTTCTAATTACCATTACAAATATTTCCTATTTATAACTTCTATTTACCGTTACAAATATTTCCTATTTATAACTTCTATTTACCGTTACAAATATTTCCTATTTATATCTTCTAATTACCGTTACAAATATTTCCTATTTATAACTTCTATTTACCATTACAAATATTTCCTATTTATAACGTTTGATTTCCGTTACATATATTCTCTATTTATAACGTTTTATTTATCTTCTAAATAAATATTTCTTTATTCTATTTATTTTCTAAATAAATATTCCCCTTTTCAATTCTATTTATTTTCTAAATAAATATCCCTTTTATAAAACTCTATTTGTTTTATAAATAATTTCCTTTTATAAAACCGTGTTCGTTTTATACATAATTTCCTTTTATAAAATCCTGTGATTTTATAAAATTCCTTTATTTCAATATATATTGAAATATTCCTTTTTACAACTCAGGGTTTCTTATGATATTCAAAATATCAAACAACGATGATCAATATCGTTCTAACATCCATAATCAATAACAAATTATAAATCACAACATATATCACAATATATGAAAACAGTAAAATAATTGTTGAGGAACCCAGTCGGATTCCTCCAACCCGTTTCCCTGCATCCACAGATGTTACACAGTATAATATACATCAATTTCATTTCAATATGAAATATTCTACTGGACAGAATCAATATTTGATTAACGATATAATATATGACTATATCTACGTTTTCAATCAAATCTATTTAACAGTCCAGTTTAACAATCAATATACAGCAGTCAACAAAATAAAGTACAATTTGTAACAACTCGTATTTCTAATAATCTGTTATAGCATAAATTGAGGCAGAATTAAATTATAAAATGGGAATCAAGGGAAACAGGCTATGCCATTGCGTTCGTCTCGGAAAAATACGCGAAATAGAGTCCGAGTTTTCGAAAATCGGAGTCCGTATGACCCAGTTAAGGCCCATTGAAGTTTGCAGAAAATTTCTAAGTAAAAACAGATTTAAATTTGAAATTAAAAACATGGGTTAGGGCAAACTGGGCAGGCGGGAAAAATTCCCGCCCAGGACCCCATGTCGACAGGCCTGTCGACAGGGGTCTAGGCATGTCGACTGCCCTGTCGACAGGGGGTAGCCAGGCAGATTAGCCTGGCGCACCACTTTGGTTTGGGCTTGGTTGTGTGGTCTGGTTCTAGAGAATTCTGAAATCTGACGGGCCAAAACTATCCTAGGGTTAATCCTAGGGCTAAAAACACTCTAATCTTCTATAAATAAGCCTCTAATCCTACCCTAAAACCCCATTAATCATTCTTGCAACCAAACTATGCCAAAATCCATCCTCTCATGGCCTCCACCCTCTTCATACCATTCCTAATTTAATTCCTAAGTGATTTTTCATGCATACAAGCATATTTAGGCTTGTATGATCCTCCTTAGCTTGCATTAAAGGCTTGTTTTTCTATTGGCATCATAAAGGAGGAGTCTTGATCAAGTTTGCTTGCATTTGGGGGTTTTAATTAGTTGCATAAGGGGTTTCTTGCATTTGTTATACTCATTTGAGTCCGCATAAGCATGGTAAGCCCTCTTACCTTCACTTTACAAACTCTAAAGTTAATATGTGGTGAAAGTTGAGATTTATGTGAGTTTAGTTGATTATGCATGCTTATGCGAACTCACTATACCATGTTTTACATGTTTCATAAGTTATGCATGCATATGCGAGTTTACTATGCCATGTTCTACATGTTTAATGGATTATGCATGTTTATGCAAGTATACTAAGCCATGATTTGCAAGTTAATTGAGTTATGCATGTATACTAAGCCATGATTTGCAAGTTTAACAAGTTATGCATGTTTATGCAAGTTTGCTAAGCCATGATTTGTATGTTTATTGAGTTATGCATGTTTATGCAAGTTTAAAATGACAAGTTGTGCATGTTTTGACAAGTTGTGCATGTTTTGACAAGTTGTGCATGTTTATGCAAGTTTAAAATGACAAGTTGTGCATGTTTTGACAAGTTGTGCATGTTTTGACAAGTTGTGCATGTTTTGACAAGTTGTGCATGTTTATGCAAGTTTAAAATGACAAGTTGTGCATGTTTGACAAGTTATGCATGATTAAGGTAATATGCAAGTTCACTATGCTAAGTTATGCAAGTTTACCATGTTATGCATGTTTATGGTAATATGCAAGTTCACTATGCTAAGTTGTGCAAGTCTAACATGTTATGCATGATTGTTGTGCAAGTTTATCATGTATGTTGTGCCAAGTTCCCTCTTCCTATCCTTTATGCGTTACTACGAATATGTAAGCGATAGAATGACGTTGGGGGTTTGGGGTAAACTTAAAATACATGAAAATATAAGATTGAGAATTTACCTATTAAGTTAGGTCTACCCCTTGGGAATTTACCTATTAAGTTAGGTCTACCCAAGCAATTGTTAACTTGTAATTATGTGTTTGAAATAAAGTGGACATGACACTTAGAAAACAAAAGTGTGGCCAACTCGAGGTTGGGTTGAGTTTGTAGCGTAATTCTACCCGGAACCAACCGGCTTAACTAGTGGCTACAAACAATAGGACCCAATGTGAGAAGTTGGTCATGTGGTGCCAAAAACCCGAGGTTAGACTAAGTTGTGGTGTAAACCTACCCGGACCCGCCCGGCCTAACTAGTAACCACAACAAGGTCTAATGTGAGAGGTTGAGGTGCATTAAGTTAATTAATGCCTCATGATTAGGGTTAAGTCAGGGTCCACTAATACTTAACCAATTTGGGAATTCAAGGGATGAAAATGGGGTTAAGTTACACTTAACCAATTTAATCAATTTGGGGATACAAGGGATTGGATGGGGTTAAGTGGTGAACCGTTGATTACACTTAACTAATTTAATCCATGATTAGTGAAGGGCTAAATCACACTTAACCCTCTTAGGAAACCCTAGCAGCAGGTCTGTTCCGGCAGTAATCCCAGTTTGGTATCATCACAACCCTAGAGACTAGGCTAGGGCGGGGCACGATTACTGGACGGATGTAAACGACCAAAGGGCGATGGCCGAGTGGTACAGCGGTGCGGGTCCGGCGGGCTACGGACGTGCACGTAGTCCGATGTTGGACAAACTCGAGGCACGGGTACCAGTAGGTTAGGGCTGTGCATTATTGCTTAAGTGTCTGGGGTTGACATCCGAGGGCTTGATACACCAAAAGGGGGACCCAGCACAGTCTAACTACAACCATACGTGGGCCATATGGACACCAACACTTGACGTGTTAGGTTTATAGGGAGCCGATCGACTAGACCGTTGGGCTGGACCTTGTATTAAGGTCACCTCATGTTATTGGGCCAAAGCTTGGGCCAAGGGATCAATATCTGTTATGTTGGGTTGCTAGTACACCGTGGTGCAAAAACTTAACCATGTTTATGCGATGACACCTCTATCTATCTTATAGTTAATTTACCATGCCAGTATGTTGTTATCTATGATCATCTCGGTTTCCATCATGATGTTAACTTTATTAGTTTATAGACTGATCGTAGCAGGGCTTACTCAGTCTTTTTGACTGACCCGTTTTGTTTCGCCTCTTTTCTTCCGTTCCCCCCCCCCAGGTTCTCAGGGAGGGAATACAGGAGCCTAGCTTGGATCTTAGCTGCTTTCTTGGATAGCTCATGTATGCTTTGGACTTGAGCTCGCTATGGTTTTTCTTCCACTTTGGGGATAGCTACTTTTATGTTTTCCTTTTTCAGTTTCAGATGATGTTATTTCATGTACTAGACTTGTTTATTTGGGAAATTGACATTTTGATGTACCAGACTTGTGTTTTGAAATGGTTTAAAAATCTTCCGCTATTTTATTTACTTACTCTGTTTATTTACATATATATATATATGTCATGTCCTGCCTTGCTATATCATTATGCATGTTTACCAATAATGCCCCTCCAAAGCTAGTGCATTCCTTTGCGAGTGACCCTAGTGGAGGTGGGGTGTTACATTTGGTATCAGAGCATATGGTTTACGAGAAGGGATAAAAAAAAGGTTTTTAAAACTTTTGAAAAGAAAAACCATTTTCAAAACCAAGTATAAAGTATTTTCCAAAGAAAAGTCTAGTTGTTTTTAAAAGGGCTATTCCCCAAAAGCCATTAGCACTATCCTTTGACCCCCTCGTTTGAACTCTTTTCTTTTCGTTTCCAGCATGTCTGATAATCACATCTTGCCCGAAGGAGTAACGATACCCGATTGGTTTCGTCGGTACTTAGAAGTCACGGCACCGGTCCCGGGTGTCCCTAATGTTGTCTTCCCAGTCGAGGCCGCTGTTCCTCCTCCTCCCGTAGCTGATGTTCCTCTTCCCCCTCAGCCTCCACAAGCGGATTTTGCGGAAACTTGCAAGAACTTTAAGAGGATGGGTGGCAAGAATTTTAATGGAACAGAGACTTTTGTAGAAGCAGGGAATTGGTTGAAAGAGACCGAAGATCTTTTAGCCACCTTTGATATAGGTGACCGCAGGAAAGTTTTATTAGCAGTATGGTTGCTAAAGGAAGAAGCTGCACGTTGGTGGGTAGTCACCACCGCTACTAGGCCAATTGAGACTTGGGATGACTTTAGAGGAAGGTTTGGACTGAGATTCTTATCACTAAAGCAAGGGGACATGACTATTAGGGAATACATAGATAAGTTTAATCAACTGGCTCGTGTCAATTTAGACTTGGTTAATACAGCTCAGAAGAAGGCCCTACATTTTGCTCTAGGATTAAACGAGCCATTACGTGATTTGGCCCTGTCTCATATACCCTTGGGGGCGACTTTCGAGAGTTTAGTGAATTTGGCCCTACTTCAAGAAGAAGATAACAATGACAAGAAAGAGGTCGAGGCAAATGAGTCTCAAGGCAAGAGAGTAAATTCCGGGAAACGGGGCAAGAATATGAAATGTAACTTCTGTGGTGAAGTTGGACATATAGCCAGGGAATGTAGGAAGAAGGAAAAGAGAAAGCGGGGCGAATGCTTTGATTGTGGTGAGTTTGGACATTTCAGCAAGGATTGCCCGAGGAAACAAGGGCAAGGTCAGACTCAGTGTGCAGGACTATCTGGAGGGCAAATTCATCCCCTCAACCCCGTTCTTCCAGCTCAAGATAGAGGTAGTGTTTCTGTTGAAAATCTTGTTTACATTTTCTGATTCAAACTTTGTTTGATTCTGGCACATCGCATAGTTTTATTTCATCTAATCCAGTTGAAAGTTTTGCACCTAGGTACTAGTGTAGTTGATGATCCCGTATGTGTTTCAAATCCAATTGGGGGTTCTGCCCGTTTGTCTATGGTCTGAGTGGATTTGAAAATTTCTATCTTAAGTATAGAATTCTCGTGGGATGTTTATATTCTCGGTTTCAGGGGATATGGGTTGGTTTTGGGCATGGAATGGTTGTCCGGTTTTGGAGCCATTCTGGGTTTTTATATATAGGGGTGTGAGGCTCATGATCCGCCTCGGTAATACCCTAGAAATTTCTAGTAACCCTATGGGTCCCGTCATGTTATGTTATCTGGAATCCCTCAACTCGTCTATCGATAGTTTGCAATCTGTGAGGGTGGTCCGAGAATATCCTGATATCTGGGGATAGATTTCCGTATTATCTGGTTGGTAATGCCAAGCCAGTTTCGTGGTCGGTTAGGCACATGACCTCACGAGGTGAGAGTTAAGAAAGCAAGTCAAGGAGTTGCTTGAAAAGAACTTCTTGAGACGAGGCATTTTCGAGTAGGGTGCTCCAGTGGTATTCGTTACTGATGTGGACAGTTTGCTTCGCTTATGTGTTGATTATCATGAGAGGAATAGATAACCGTTACCAAGGATCAATGATTTGTTTGATCAGCTTGTAGGAGCATCTGTTTTCTTTTAATCTAGCTACCGGATTCCATCAGCTTAGGATGGCTGAGGATGGAATTGACAAGACTGCGCTTAGGACTCCAGATGGATTTTTAGAACGGCTAGTCATACTATTTGGTTTGACTAATGCACCCGCGTATTGCGTAAACTTGATGGGTAGGGTGTTTAGGGAGTCCTTGAACAAGTTTGTCATGGTCGTCATAGACGATATTTTGATCTCCTCAAAAGAACGAGGAAGAACATGCTATACATCTCAAGGAGGAGATGGATACGTTTAGAGCCACCAGTTGAAGGTCGAGTTCTCCAAAAGTCACTTTGGAGGAAAGAAATTGGATTTCTTGGGCACATAGTTCCTAAGCAAGGCTTAGCGGTGGGTTCCGCTAAAGTGGCGGCGGTTTGAGACCGGAAAGCTCTGAGAAGGGCAATTGAAGTAAGAAGCTTTCTCCGTTTGGCTATTTATTTAGCATTCCCGGAGCTTAGACTTACTCTTCTGATCAAGAAGGGAGTTTCACGGGAAGAAGACCCGCAGTTGGTCAAGAACATGGACCAGTCGACTCGAGGCGAGATGTTAGGTCACCTCGCTAGATATATTATAAAGGAGGACTAAGGCGCGACAAGAGATTATGTGTTCCTCGAGTGAAAGACTTGGTAAAGAAGGTTCTTGAAGATGCGCATCACTCGAGGAGGTGGCCGAGATGGTCTCAGGATGCATGTTGTGCCACCAGGTTAAGGCCAAGTCATAGGAGCCCAGCGGGCCATTACCTCCATTGGAAGTTTCGCAAGGGAAGTGAGAAAACATCTCGATAGATTATGGGGATAGACTACCTAGATCAAAGAAAGGGAATACGGGTATGGGGGTCATAATAGGTAGACTCACGAAGAGTGCTCATCTCAGTCCGGTGAGGAGCGAGAGGACTGCATCATGGGTTTATCCTTGAGAAGTTGGCCAGTTTTGGAATAACCTACAGGAAGCCATGGGTAGGCAATTGAATCTAGGTATGGCCTATCACTCATAGGCGGATGGTTCATTTCGATTAAGCGTGAGTTATAGAAAATCACGTTTAGAAGGGCAACTAGCAACGTGGATTGGTATTTTCGAGGAAAGTTTTGCTGCGTGAAATACTTTATAGTAAGTAGGCGAGATCCAGGATTCACTAGTGAATTTTGGAGAGCTTGCATGAAATCATGAGGTTATAGTATGTTTAAGCCAAGTATACAGAAAGAAGAAGAAGTGAAAGATAGTCAAAGCACAGTTGAGTTAAGCTCAAGGAAACGTGACTAAGAAGAGTGAAGACTAGATACACGCATCATATCTTTTTAAGAGTGCATCCTTGATCCTTGTTTTCCTATGGGGCTTGCTTGCAAGTTACCTTTTGTATATATCCTCTCGGTCCCATTCTCGATCTTATTTCTGTTGTGAACTCCATAAGGGGGTTAAGACTCATCGGTTAGTACTATATGTCAAAGTTTGAATGGATTTCTTGTAATCCAAAAGGGAGTTTGTCTAGTTTGTCTAGTTTATCTAGTTTATCGTGTCTGTCTTGTCATAAGAACCTTAGGTAGAAACCCTTTTTGATGAAACATGTATTTGAAACATGTTATGCTTGATGGTTGCAAGTGGTTGCAAACGTTTGCAAGTGGTTGCTCGTGGATGCATTATACACATTAGGCACTAGATCGGCTCGCACACTCTTCATGTTGCATATGCATGAGTGCTTACACTTATTCATGGTTGAAACTTGTTGTGTTATCACATGGATGTTGCATATGGGTGAATGTTATGTGCACTCATATAAATACTATGAATTTAGGAATTTGCATACATATGGATTCATTTCACTGACATACATATGCATTAAGGAGGTTTACTGTATCAGTAACCGCCTGATCCTTGCATTAGATAAGACATACATATGCATTAAGGAGGTTTACTGTATCAGTAACCGCCTGACCTTTGCATTAGATAAGTACATATACACACACTTTTGCATATGTTCATACCACATTTAGAATCTTTTAAGGACAATGATTGCTCGTGGATGATGCTTTGAGTAGATGGATGATTGGATGGTAGGATACGTTCTTCCTAACTTGAAGATTTCGGGGACGAAATCCTTTAAGGAGGGGAGAATGTAACAACCCGTATTTCTAATAATCTGTTATAGCATAAATTGAGGCAGAATTAAATTATAAAATGGGAATCAAGGGAAACAGGCTATGCCATTGCGTTCGTCTTGGAAAAATATGCGAAATAGAGTCCGAGTTTTCGAAAATCGGAGTCCGTATGACCCAGTTAAGGCCCATTGAAGTTTGCAGAAAATTTCTAAGTAAAAACAGATTTAAATTTGAAATTAAAAACATGGGTTAGGGCAAACTGGGCAGGCGGGAAAAATTCCCGCCCAGGACCCCATGTCGACAGACCTGTCGACAGGGGTCTAGGCATGTCGACTGCCCTGTCGACAGGGGGTAGCCAGGCAGATTAGCCTGGCGCACCACTTTGGTTTGGGCTTGGTTGTGTGGTCTGGTTCTAGAGAATTCTGAAATCTGACGGGCCAAAACTATCCTAGGGTTAATCCTAGGGCTAAAAACACTCTAATCTTCTATAAATAAGCCTCTAATCCTACCCTAAAACCCCATTAATCATTCTTGCAACCAAACTATGCCAAAATCCATCCTCTCATGGCCTCCACCCTCTTCATACCATTCCTAATTTAATTCCTAAGTGATTTTTCATGCATACAAGCATATTTAGGCTTGTATGATCCTCCTTAGCTTGCATTAAAGGCTTGTTTTTCTATTGGCATCATAAAGGAGGAGTCTTGATCAAGTTTGCTTGCATTTGGGGGTTTTAATTAGTTGCATAAGGGGTTTCTTGCATTTGTTATACTCATTTGAGTCCGCATAAGCATGGTAAGCCCTCTTACCTTCACTTTACAAACTCTAAAGTTAATATGTGGTGAAAGTTGAGATTTATGTGAGTTTAGTTGATTATGCATGCTTATGCGAACTCACTATACCATGTTTTACATGTTTCATAAGTTATGCATGCATATGCGAGTTTACTATGCCATGTTCTACATGTTTAATGGATTATGCATGTTTATGCAAGTATACTAAGCCATGATTTGCAAGTTAATTGAGTTATGCATGTATACTAAGCCATGATTTGCAAGTTTAACAAGTTATGCATGTTTATGCAAGTTTGCTAAGCCATGATTTGTATGTTTATTGAGTTATGCATGTTTATGCAAGTTTAAAATGACAAGTTGTGCATGTTTTGACAAGTTGTGCATGTTTTGACAAGTTGTGCATGTTTATGCAAGTTTAAAATGACAAGTTGTGCATGTTTTGACAAGTTGTGCATGTTTTGACAAGTTGTGCATGTTTTGACAAGTTGTGCATGTTTATGCAAATTTAAAATGACAAGTTGTGCATGTTTGACAAGTTATGCATGATTAAGGTAATATGCAAGTTCACTATGCTAAGTTATGCAAGTTTACCATGTTATGCATGTTTATGGTAATATGCAAGTTCACTATGCTAAGTTGTGCAAGTCTAACATGTTATGCATGATTATTGTGCAAGTTTATCATGTATGTTGTGCCAAGTTCCCTCTTCCTATCCTTTATGCGTTACTACGAATATGTAAGCGATAGAATGACGTTGGGGGTTTGGGGTAAACTTAAAATACATGAAAATATAAGATTGGGAATTTACCTATTAAGTTAGGTCTACCCCTTGGGAATTTACCTATTAAGTTAGGTCTACCCAAGCAATTGTTAACTTGTAATTATGTGTTTGAAATAAAGTGGACATGACACTTAGAAAACAAAAGTGTGGCCAACTCGAGGTTGGGTTGAGTTTGTAGCGTAATTCTACCCGGAACCAACCGGCTTAACTAGTGGCTACAAACAATAGGACCCAATGTGAGAAGTTGGTCATGTGGTGCCAAAAACCCGAGGTTAGACTAAGTTGTGGTGTAAACCTACCCGGACCCGCCCGGCCTAACTAGTAACCACAACAAGGTCTAATATGAGAGGTTGAGGTGCATTAAGTTAATTAATGCCTCATGATTAGGGTTAAGTCAGGGTCCACTAATACTTAACCAATTTGGGAATTCAAGGGATGAAAATGGGGTTAAGTTACACTTAACCAATTTAATCAATTTGGGGATACAAGGGATTGGATGGGGTTAAGTGGTGAACCGTTGATTACACTTAACTAATTTAATCCATGATTAGTGAAGGGCTAAATCACACTTAACCCTCTTAGGAAACCCTAGCAGCGGGTCTGTTCCGGCAGTAATCCCAGTTTGGTATCATCACAACCCTAGAGACTAGGCTAGGGCGGGGCACGATTACTGGACGGATGTAAACGACCAAAGGGCGATGGCCGAGTGGTACAGCGGTGCGGGTCCGGCGGGCTACGGACGTGCACGTAGTCCGATGTTGGACAAACTCGAGGCATGGGTACCAGTAGGTTAGGGCTGTGCATTATTGCTTAAGTGTCTGGGGTTGACATCCGAGGGCTTGATACACCAAAAGGGGGACCCAGCACAGTCTAACTACAACCATACGTGGGCCATATGGACACCAACACTTGACGTGTTAGGTTTATAGGGAGCCGATCGACTAGACCGTTGGGCTGGACCTTGTATTAAGGTCACCTCATGTTATTGGGCCAAAGCTTGGGCCAAGGGATCAATATCTGTTATGTTGGGTTGCTAGTACACCATGGTGCAAAAACTTAACCATGTTTATGCGATGACACCTCTATCTATCTTATAGTTAATTTACCATGCCAGTATGTTGTTATCTATGATCATCTCAGTTTCCATCATGATGTTAACTTTATTAGTTTATAGACTGATCGTAGCAGGGCTTACTCAGTCTTTTTGACTGACCCGTTTTGTTTCGCCTCTTTTCTTCCGTTCCCCCCCCCCCCAGGTTCTCAGGGAGGGAATACAGGAGCCTAGCTTGGATCTTAGCTGCTTTCTTGGATAGCTCATGTATGCTTTGGACTTGAGCTCGCTATGGTTTTTCTTCCACTTTGGGGATAGCTACTTTTATGTTTTCCTTTTTCAGTTTCAGATGATGTTATTTCATGTACTAGACTTGTTTATTTGGGAAATTGACATTTTGATGTACCAGACTTGTGTTTTGAAATGGTTTAAAAATCTTCCGCTGTTTTATTTACTTACTCTGTTTATTTACATATATATATATATATGTCATGTCCTGCCTTGCTATATCATTATGCATGTTTACCAATAATGCCCCTCCAAAGCTAGTGCATTCCTTTGCGAGTGACCCTAGTGGAGGTGGGGTGTTACACAATTTATATTAAAATATAAATTGAGGAGAGTTAGTGAGTTTTACTCACTTTGTCGGTGTATCGTTAAACAACGATAACCGTTTAGCAGTCCTGTTCTAACGATATTTTCCCGTCATATTTTCCAATAAATCTCCAAATCCTTCCAACTGATCTCATGTTGTAGCCTCCGTCCGTGTGATCCTAACGGATCCAGTCTCGCTTCTTTGAAATAGCTCGGCCCATCTCCACATTTACCAGGCCCGCTCCTACAACTTGAATCAACCAACAAAGTATACCATTCAACCCCCCTACTTTGTATAAAACAAATGCCACATCCTTGCAAAAATCCCACGCTACACAGTACACATGTACTGCTTCCAGCTTCCATATTGAAACAAAACTCACCGTACATCTCTCTTCTCCTAATATTGACCTGCCACCGTCATTTACTTCAACCCAGGCTAGCACGTTCATACTTCCTTAATTCTTTGATACCATTCACGCTTTTAAAGTAAAAACTTCACCTCGTCAAAATGCCAAGTCCATTTCAACATATAATTCTTTTGTAATGCAAAACAAGACCCACTCAGTACCCCTATGCCCTCCCCTTCATGAAGAACTTCTCCCTCCCAACGCAGGCACTTCCTGCTTCAATAAAATAAATGTTTTCCATACTTTATTTGTTTATTTTCGAACCAACTGCTTCTTCCCAAAACTGTGTTCAACCTTATTTATACTACTCGTACAAACTTTCCACTTCAATTCAATAAACCCACCCCTTTTCTAACTTCTATCCCAAAACTGTAGTTTGTTTATGTCAGCAAAACTTGCTAAAAACCCATACCTCATCACGTTTATTTCCAATACCCTTCACAGTTCAACCGCTTCTGTTCACTTTCGTTCATGACCCAATACTGGCTCCAGAACACACGCTTTAACCAAAATCACCAAAACAAAAACACAGCAGTCAACTCACCATCCCGGTCTCCTCTTGAACGCCCTCAACTTCTCCCCAGTCCCGCACCCAACGGTGAAAGCATATCCACACAGTTCATTTCTCACATGGATGCACCCTTTTGTTTCTCAAACTTGAACAAGACGCTTCCCAGATCTTTGCAAGCGAGTGCTCCTTCACCCACCGTTCCCTTTTTGCTAACGCCTGACATCGCTTGAGCTCCTCCTCCTGGTCTCGCACAAACCCTCCGGTCCTTTGGAGTACGATCCCGAGCTCCTCGGTTGAGCCACAGGAACCCACCAAATCACTTCGGCATCGATCTTCTAAACAGGAATCGCAACCTGCGATTGAACTCCAAGTGAAAGGGAAACAACCCAACAACACGAAAATGTCTTCATTTGATTTATTAGGATTTTTTCTATGAATTTATCATTGATTTCTACTCACGATGGCTCCTATTTGTTTGTGGCGGCTCAGTTGTTTTGATGAACTAAAATAGGAATTAGGTTTTAAACGAAACGGGAAATGTTATTATATAGGGTAGTTTCTTTGATTTGTGAGGATTGGCTTCCTCCACGGTTCTTGTTTTGAGGCCGCAAGGAACTGGTGGTGAAAACAGAAAGAAGTGTGGCCTTGTTTACTTTCACACATTTTGTTACCACTTTATTTTATAAAATTTATATAGTTACGTACTGCTACGGACAAAAATAAAAACACCATCGTGACGAGCGAGGTGTCCGGACTCCAGAAATATAATAGTATCGGTAGGTTAAACTATATTGTGAAGCCCCAAAAAGATCGTCACAGGGTGCAAAACACTCCAAATAAAAAGTTGCTTATTTAATTAATTAAAAATTACAGTAAAATTCTAAAAATTAAATTACCACTACGCCTCAAAAGAACCTTGTCTAAATTCAACCCCGATCTCTAGTTATATCGAATAAACCGTTATGGTCGATAAACGATTCTATAGCGATTATTTTAGAATTTGATTTGGACATATCTCAAAATCTACACGACAAAATCCCGATTTTTCTCTTCCACTAGAAAGATATACTCCACCATCTCCACGTGTTTCTTGTTTCACAGAAATCCGATTTAAAACGAATCTTATACCTTCAGTTGAAGTTCAAATCGCCAAGTAGCGAACTACCATGCCATTTCGAGCTCTATTTTAATTATATTATAATTCTACGTTCTAACGTCGTCGATTAAATAATATATTCGTTATTTAAATAATTAAACAAGTTAATTATTACATCGTCAAATATCCGGGTCATTACAACTAGCTAGTGTGTATCGGTGATGATCGAACGTGCGGCACATCGATTAGGGTAAATAATTGGCTACTATGTCCATGTGCTAAATTATGTCTAGCTAGGGAATCGATGGATGGTGATTCGTATGACATTATGTCACGACAGGCAGGTTCACAGTGACCTACTACCATGCTAAGATGTGGTAGGTAGGAAAGGTCAATCGTTGGATAGAATTTGCAATTGATCCCAGTAATATTTCTCTTATAGAAAATTTATTGCAAACAATCAATTTAAATAATCTAATTACCTCTTTAATCATTTTTAGGTTGTATATGAAACACGTTAGTGTTGTAAAAATATAACTATTATCAAGTCTATGATCTTTAATTTTCTTTGAAATGCTAGTAATCACTCGCATTCACTAGCCACTATGTCTATCCCATTATATTTTCTTTCATTTCTCCCCCATACCTCACAGGGAAGAGATTGATTGGTTTAGGCAGCTTGGGAGATTCCTTGTAGAGTTATTATTTTATATTTGATGTTTTCATCTACTTTGTGTCTTTTCATTTGTCTTGGTTAATATTGGCACTTATGGAAGAAATGCTCTTGTATGTACTTGTGTTTGGAAGTTTAAAACTGAGATTTCATAAGATATATGGTTTGGTTTGTTATTGATTATGATTTATTTTAAATGGAAGTTTTTTTTTGAAATAAGTTGTTTATTTTGAATGTTTCCGTTGTATTCATTTTCATGTCTTTTGTATCTTAATCTCTATGATTTTTTTGCTGTACCTAGACGCTTCACATTCCTTATAGCATGTTCATTATAGTGGTGTATTAAAGGGTGTAGGGTGACACATTTGGTATCATAGCCTATGGTTATAGGATTCCTACAAACTGATTTTAAAAGTAAAGTGTTTTTCAAACAATGGATTTTCAAACAAAATTATTTTGGAAATTAAGCAAAAGTTTTACAGAAATCATCTCAATTCAAATTGAACCTTCCTTTGATTCTTTCACATCCAACATCTGTATCTTTCTCTTGCACAGAATGGCTGATGCCCCTAATCTTCCTAAGGGTGTCCAAATTCTTATTTGTCTCCATAGGAACCTCCAAGCTACAACACCGACAGAGCCACAAGAAAATGTGCATGATCCAGCACTCGTAGGTGGATCCCTCGTATGCCCGCCAGTGGTAGATGACTTCTCCAAACTTTGCAAAGACTTCTCTAATCTATATGGTAGATTTTTTTAGGGGATGGATACTTTTATAGAGGCACATACTTGGTTGAGGAGTATTGAGTGTATATGTGGGTTGATGAAACTTGATCACAGAGAGAGTGTTCAACTTTCCTCTTGGCACCTAAAAGAGGAGGCTGCTTACCGGTGAGAAGTAGTGGAAGATGAGGTAGGAAAGCTGGGTTCGACTGGATTTCGAGAGAGATTTGAGAGATGATTTCAATCAAAGGCTATGGTGGGTATTCAATTGGATAGGTTTATCAAATTAAATAAAGAAAATATTTCAATTAAAGAGTATATAGATCGGTTCAATGAGTTGTCGAGATTCACGCTGGAGTTGGTTAATATATGACATAAGAAAGCACTCAATTTTTCAAAGGGATTGAATCAGCTCCTTCAAGGGTTTGCATTAACTCATGTGCCTATGAGAACGATGTTCGAGTCCCTTGTGAGATGATACCCATGTCCGAGGTTGGAAAGGAAGAGGTTAAAGAAGCTCCGAGAGTGACAAATTTGAAGAAATCATAGTAGACAAACAAGAAACAGAATAACCAGAAGAAAGTTGGAGGACCATAGAAGGGTCAGGTTAAGAAAGATGTGAGGCGCCACAATTATGGGATGATCAATCATTATATTAAGGACTGTAAGAAGGAGTCGACAAAGGGAAAGTGTTATATATATGGGCAGCATTGACATCTCAGCATGACTTATCCTTAGAGGATTGAAGGGGCGTAGAGGACAGGTACACAAGTGGCTTAGGTTCAGGTTTTGGATGCAGCTCCATGATCTAGTGGCAGATCGGATAGTGGTAGGGTGGTTACTGTGGAAAGTTTGATTTCCATTTCAGATTTTCCTATCTGCGCTCTTATAGACTCGGGAGCATCACACTCTTTCATTTCTAATTCACTTGTAAATTGTTTGCATCTAGATATCTACCTAGTTGTGGATTCTATAATCATTTAAAACCACGCAGGAGGACCAACACATTTATCAATGATTTGTCGAGATTTGAAAAGTATGATATTAGGGGTTGAGTTTGACTGCAATACTTATGTACTGGGATTTTCGGGATATGGTATGATCTTAGGGAGAGAATAATAATGGGAAGAGGGTTGTCAAGCTAAAGACACACTACGGACAAACCCGTGAGATTTCTTGCGTCCTTGGTGGTCAATCATGTTAAGTTTCTTAAATTTCCTTGACGTATCTCCGGGTGATATTGATTTGGTTCCCGTTTTAAGAGATATTTCACATGTATTTGAGGAGATGAGAGGGATACCTTATAAGAGTGAGACTGATTTTCATATTTATCTTTGTGATAATACCAAATTTATGACATTGCTTTTGAGATATATGACTCCTAGGGAAAGGAGAGATTTGTGTAATAAAATAGGTAAGCTCTTGGAGAAAAGTTTTATTTGAGGGAGCATCTCCAAGTAGGGGAACTAGTCATCTTTGCAATAAAGGAAGATAGTTCTCTCAGTCTCTACGTAGAGCATTAAATAAGATCACTAGGAAGAATCATTACTCAATACCTTGGATAGACGATCTCTTTTGAGCAGTTGGTATGAGCTTCAGTATTTTCTCAGTTGGATTTGGCCACTGGTTTTCATCAGCTTAAAATAGCGAATGAAAGCATCGACCTGATGAAATTTTGGATGCTAGAAGGTTTCCTTGATTGGTTTGTTATGCCCTTCGGGCTGACCAATACTCAAATATACTTTGTGGATTTAATGAGTAGAGTGTTCTAAGATGTCCTCAATAAGTTTTTAAAGGTGTTTGTCGATGACATACTTGTATTGTTAAGGATTGAGGAGGAGTACACATACACTTAGAGGAGAATTTTCGCACTCTCAAAGTGCATCTGATTAAGGAAAAATTTTAAAATGTCATTTTTGGCATGAAGCAATACGTTTCTTATGGCATATGGCTTTTATAGGGTTTTGGCTATGGATCCCGCAAAGTTGATAGTGGTGCAAGATTGGAAGGCTCCCAAGAATGCTACCGATGTGATAGGCTTTCATGGTTTGGAAGATTATCAAAGGAAGTTTATTAAGGACTTTGTAAGGATTTTCGAACCACTTACTAGTCTTACCAAGAAAAATTTAACATTCATATAGGAAGATGATTGTGATGAATCCTTCATGAAACTTAAGAGGGTCCTTACTAGAGCACCAATTTTAGTGCTTCTGGATGGTATTAAATTTTTTGCGGCTTACACCGATGCATGTGATACTGGCCAAAGTGCGGTATTGATGCAAGAAGGAAGGGTAATAAGTTATGGGAGCAGACAGTTGAAGACCCACGAGAGGAACTACCATACCTATGACTTGGAATTAGCTGAGATTATGTTTGTATTAAAATCTGGGAAATAATATATTTTGCTGGTGAGAGGTTTAAGTTGTTCATGGATCATAAGTCATTGATATACCTATTTCTAATAAAGATTTGAACTTACGACAGCAGTGCTGGATGGAGTTCTTATCGTCCAAGGATTTGAATATATCTTATGCTTCTAGTGTGGAGAATGTGGTTGTAGACGCATTAAATAAGAAAACAACATTTTCTTGTCCATTGTTCGTAGAGTGGAAGAGCTTAAAATTCATTGCTACCTTTGAATTTAAGATCTCTACGGATCTCACTCCTGGATAATTGTAGGAACTAGAGATTCATCCTACCCTTATGGATCAGACTGGTTCGAGACAAAGGGAGGATTTGGATCTTATGGATATCATGAACATGATTGGCATAGGAGATGTAACACCCCGAATTTTCTGTTAACAACAAATTAAAAAATTAAAGTATAATTAATTCTAAATGAAAGAATTAAGGGAAACGGGTTACGCCATTGCGTTCATCTTGGAATTCTACTTGAGATAGAGTCCGAGTTTGCGTAAATCAGACTCC
This sequence comes from Allium sativum, assembly GCA_030737875.1. Taxonomy (NCBI): domain Eukaryota; kingdom Viridiplantae; phylum Streptophyta; class Magnoliopsida; order Asparagales; family Amaryllidaceae; genus Allium; species Allium sativum. The sequence continues at coordinate 11,055,749 of CM060921.1, read as the reverse complement.
GTATGAAGAAGTTGTGGTCTTCGGAAGTTTCAGAATTCGATTTAAAATTCAAACAGCCCGAAACATGTTCAAAATTCGAAAAACTGGACCAGAATTGGACTGGGCGGGAAAATTCCCGCTCAGGACCCAGGTCGACCGGGGGGTCGACCTACCCAGTCGACCTGGTCGGGTTCTGAGCGATTTTCTGAGTTCTGGTGTGTCATTAGGGCTGATTTGTCACTTTCTGGTTGGCTCTTCTCAATGTGAATGGTCTAGATTCATCTATGATCATCTGACGGCTCTAATTAGTTTGAAATTCTATATAAACAACTTAAGTCTCCAACCTAAATTCACACAAAAATTAGAACCAGAGCCGCCATGCTGTCGGGAGAAAACTGAGAGTAGCCTCCACTTGAAGAAAGCTAAGAGACGAACAAAATCTAATTCAATTAAAATCAAAACAACGTTTATCTACCCAAAGGAAAGCATCTCAATTCCAGAACTCGGAATCAAGAACTCAAGTTCGTCGTACGTTGTAAGTTTAGTTATGTTTTGGGATGCGAATCAAAATTAATGTCATGCCTTGGAAATAAATTGATAATAGAACAATGTTTATTATGTTATATGTGGAATTGAATGATATTGAGCTAACTCTGTGGTTTTATTTTGTTATCATGTTGAATTGGGAATTAATGGATAAGTCTATTCATATGTATATGAGCTTGGAATATAACCTGTTGTGATAAGTTGTGTAGTTTATCATGTTATGCAAGTTTTAGTTGTAAAATCATATCACATATGTGACCAAATGTTAGATCTACATGTTTATGTGTATATGTTAAACCTATGTCATATTTCAAGTTCACACTTATTCATATGTTCGTGATTGATTTGTAAATTCACATATATGTAAGTTGATTTAGTCTATGTTGCAAATTCACTTATATGTAAGTTGATTTAGTCTATGTTGCAAATTCACATATATGTAAGTTGATTTACTCTATGTTGCAAATTCACATATATGTAAGTTGATTTAGTATATGTTGCAAATTCACACCTATGATATTCATATTGACTATTTTGCAAGTTCACACCTACGGTGTTCATGTTGACTATGCCGAAAATGCCAAGTTTACACCTATGTCATGTTTATATTAATAAATTTCTTTATGACAATTTTGTGTACGCTTAGGCTGAGTTTTTAGCCTAATATTATATGTCAAAAATCATGCAGACGAAAATTAGGCTAAGATTGTTAGCCTAATATTTAGACGGGGTAACATTGGGAAAAATTGGTAATTATAGGAAACTTGACATAAATTGGTGAAAAATCACATAGGTAATTTATGGCATGAAACGGTATAAATTATATACCTAAAATTAATGAACTTGATTAGAAACAAATCTAGGCAATGACATGAATTCTGGATAATATACATAAATAAAAATGTAAATTCAGAAAATACGAATATGCTTAACCCGAGGTTAGATTGAGTTGTGATGTAAACCTGCCCAGACCCGCCCGACTGTCCAGTAATCACAACAATACCTATCTCATGTGGGAGGTTAAGTCATTGAGCCTAATAAAGACCCGAGGTTAGACTGAGTTACGGTGTAAACCTGCCCGGCACATCTAGTAACCGTAACAATACCTGTCTAATGTGAGTGGTTGGTGCTTTAACTAATTAAAGCTAAGGACAGACAAGTCAGGATGGTAGGGTTAAGTTAACTAAAACACTTAACCAATTCAACATGTTAATTAAACTGATGGGTGGGGTTAGGTAAATACAGACACTTAACCACTTAACATGTTTGACTAGAAAACCCTAGTAATGGGGACCCATTTTGGAAGTAACCCAGTTAGGTATCATGGTACCCTGAAATTAGGCAAGGTGGGGCATGATTACTGGGCTGGTTGTAAGCGGTCAAAAGCGACGGCGGTTGGTGCAGCAGTGTAGGTTCTATCGGAGTGCGGGCGTGCACACACTTCGGAGCAGACGAACAGGGCACTGGGCATCAGCAGTATAACATATGCATTCTAGAATTGTGTCGGGCCACCACCATGGGACTTGATACACCCCATGGTGGGACCAGCATAGGTATCTACAATCATGTGGGGTCGTATGACACAAAGAAAACGTTGCGAGTAAGAGCCGATCGAATAAGCGATCACCTTGTCATGAACACGTGGTGCTAGTTAGGCTAGTTAGTTGGTGCAGAGAAGTAATAGTGAGTGCGTTTAGTATAGTTAGTATTTCCTGCCATATCTTGTCTTATATTCTGGTATTGTCCTGTTCTCAGTTTATGCAAGTCATGATCTTTTTATTGTTCTCATGCTAGAAATATAACTAGACTTACCAGACTTATGTCTGACCCATTTTCCTTTCGCTTTCTTTTCTTCCGTTCCCCCCCTCAGGTCCACAGTGAGGAAACACCTCAGCTTAGTCAGATTTTTCTTCTAGCTTGAAGAGAGAGAATGTATTGCTTGGATCTCTTTCATTTGGGCTATGGATTAGGACATTCTATGGGGATTTATGCTGTTTTAATTATGTTTCATGCTTCTTTAAGTTTTAAATCAAGATAGTATTATGGTTGTAATAATTGGAAGTTGTTTTGAGGTAATTATGGAAGTGTTTTGTATGAACACGTATTTATGATATGAAAGTCTGTTTGTTTTTCCGTTGTTTATATATATGTGTTTATATATGTCTTGTGTTTTATCTGTGACTTTTACTTATAAACCTCCACCGAATTTAAGCTATTCCCTTTGTGAGTGACCTCAACGGAGGTGGGGTGTTTCACTTGGTATAAGAGCACAGGTTTACCAGATTAGATAAAGGTTTTTGAAACTATTTTCAAAAAGAAGTTTAAAGAAGCATTTTTTTTTCAAGAAAAAGCGTTGTTTTTAAAAGGCATAATTCCCCAAAGCCATATGCACTATCTCTCTATCCTTTTCTCTTGAATCTTTCCTTTTTGTTTCAGCATGTCTGGAGACCTTAACCTTCCAGAAGGAGTACCGGTACCTGGCTGGTTCCGAAGGTACCTAGAGGCTAGGGCCAATGACGCGGGCCCAGTAGACATTCCTCCTCCCCCATTGGCAGCGGTTCCTCCTCCTCCTCCTCCTCGTGGAAATGCTTCTGCAAAGACGTGTAGAGACTTCAAGGCTATTGGTGGAAAGGACTTTTATGGAACTGAATCCTTTGTGGTAGCAAGGAACTGGCTGAAGGAGACCGAAGATTGGTTCGTCATCTTCGAAGTTGATGACAGGCAAAAGATACAGCTAGCAGTGTGGTTGCTTAAAGACGAAGCTTCATATTGGTGGGAGGTTACCCATGCTGAGAGGCCAGTGGAAACTTGGGAAGATTTCAGGATGAGGTTTGAGATGAAATTCCTCTCCCAAGCTGAAAGAAGCTTGCAGATGGAGAAGTTCCTAACTCTTAAACAAGGAAGTATGACGATCAAGGAGTACATTAATCAGTTTAATCAGCTGGCCAAATTTTGGGATGGATTTAGTAAACACCCAACACAAGAAGGCTCTTCGCTTTGTCAAAGGTCTGAATGAGCCTCTACACAGCCTTGCTATGACCCATATACCCATGGGAGCGACTTATGAAAGCTTGGTGGACATGGCGCTGCTACACGAGGAAGATAAAGGCAAGAAAGAGGCAAAGGTGGAAGTGCCTCAAGAAAAGAAAGAGGGTTTACAGGCTAAGAAAATAGACTTCAAGAAGGGCGGGAAGAACAACAAATCCCGTGAAAAGAGAAGGTGCAATTTCTGTGGCATTGTTGGAAATATAGTGAAAGACTGTAGAAAGAAGAAGGCGAAGATGAATGGTGGTTGTTTCCATTGCGGCGAGACTGGAAACATGGCTAAGGACTGCCCAAAGAAGCGAGGGCAGGGACAGAGGACTGGATCCATTTCAGGGGGACAGGTTCACGCGCTGGTGGCACCTCTGCAGGAACGAGGTAGAAATATTTCTGTAGAAAGTGTAGTTTATCTTTACGATCATCCAGTTCGCACTCTCTTTGATTCTGGCGCATCGCACTCTTTTATTTCATCTGCTTTAGTAGAATCTCTGCACCTAGACACTAGTATGGTAGAAGATCCCTTGGTTGTTTCAAATCCAATTGGGGGCTCAACTTATTTGTCGATGGTTTGTTTGGATTTGAAAATCTCTATTCAAAGTGTTGAGTTTAGATGTAGTGCCTTTGTTTTGGGATTCTCGGGATATGGATTGATCTTAGGCATGGACTGGTTATCCAGTAATGGTGCCATTCTTGATTGTGAGAAGAGAGTAGTTAGACTCTTGACTCGGCTCGGTAACACTCTAGAAATTTCTTGTAATCCCTTGAATGCTGTTATGCTTAGTTATCTAGAGTCGCTTGATGCTTCTGTTGAGAATTTGCAGTTGGTTAGAGTGGTCCGTGAATATCCGGATGTCTTTGAAGAGGTGAAGGGCTTACCTCCAAGGCGGGAAATAGACTTCCGCATATATCTTGTTGATAATGCAAAGCCCGTAGCTTTACCTGTTAGACACATGGCTCCAAAGGAGAGAAAGGAGCTCAGTAAGCAAGTTAAGGAGCTTCTCGAGGAGGGGTTTATAAGGCGGAGTATCTCGGAATGGAGTGCTCCAGTGGTGTTCGCCACCAAAACAGATGGCTCACTAGGTCTTTGTGTGGACTATAGGGAGCTAAATAAGCTGACTAAGAAGAATAGACACCCGCTTCCCAGAATAGACGATTTGTTTGATCAGCTTGTAGGTGCGTCGGGTTTCTCCCAACTTGATCTGGCTACTGGGTTCCATCAACTAAGGGTAGCTGAAGATAGCATTGATAAGACGGCGATCAGAACCCCAGACGGTTTTTTCGAGTGGCTTGTCATGCCTTTCGGCTTGACAAACGCACACGCTTATTTCGTAGACCTAATGAACAGAGTGTTCAGATAATTCCTCAATAAGTTCGTGGTGGTCTTCGTAGACGATATTTTGATCTTCTCAAAGAATAAGGAAGAACATGCTCAGCATCTGAAGGAGATCATGGAAACTCTTCGAGTTCATCAGCTGAAAGGAAAATTCTCTAAGTGCCACTTTTGGAGAGAAGAAGTAAGGTTTCTTGGACATGTAGTGTCCAAAGAGGGGTTAGCTGTGGACCCCGCGAAAGTGGTGGCGGTGCAAGACTGGAAGGCACCAAGAAATGCAACCGAAGTCCGAAGCTTTCTCGAGCTAGCAGGTTTTTACCGAAAGTTCATTAGAGATTTCGCGAAAATATCAGCTCCACTCACAAGGTTAACAAAGAAGAATCTAGCGTTCGCTTGGGATTTCGATTGCGAGTTTGCTTTCCAACGATTGAAAAGGGCTCTCACAACAGCCCCAGTTCTTACATTGCCAGATGGAAGCAAGATGTTTACTGTATACACGAATGCTTGTGGTACGGGACTAGGTGTAATAACGCGGAAATCTGGGCCAATTTAAAATTTTTATTTTGGCAATTTTAGCGAATTTTGATCATTTAAAATGAATTATTTTATATAATATTGACGAGAAATTTATTTTAAATATAATTAGAACGTATATATTTATATACGTCGTCGTTAGAATATAAATATTTATTTATATCTGTAAAAGGAATTGAAAATGGCGCGGTAGTTCGATAATTCGATTTCGAAATTCAAATGAATGTACCGGGTGCAAAATAAACCGGATTTTAGTGAAACTAAAAATATTTGAATCTATTTGAGAATATCTTTCCAACGAATCCGAAAAATCAAAATTTCATAGCGGGAATCAAAAGTTATGTCCAGTTGAAAATTCCGAATAGTCGCTATGGAATTCTGGCCCTTATGGGAATTTTGCAAACGACCTCGGTTTTCGACGAAATCACTTTTGTTGGATCCGTGATGTCAAATTATTGCTAGGTTTCAAATTTTATAATTTTTCGAATCAATATGTGAGTGTGGCAAAGGAAAACGCGTTTGACCAGTTTTAGTTGATTTTAATCGACTGGAAAATGGCCATTTTTCAAATGGTCTCAGATTTTGACGAAATTAGTTTTGTTAGGACAGTATCGTCAATACGAAGCTAGAAAATATTTTTTGGGAATTTTTCGAGTTAGTATGTGACCCCGGTAAATTGAAATGTGCGTTCAAATTCAATATATAGAGTTGTCTTTTGATTTTGACGAAAACTGATCGAAACGATCGAATCAGCCTGCGATACATATCCCATTGTGTTCGGAATGGGGGTAATTAGCTATGGACGACAGGTGGTGGGTTCGATTTCGAGTTCAAAATAAAAATTGCTTTTTGAAATTAAATAAATCAAAAATAAAATACCCCTCTCTCCTCCTTATTTACTCTCAGGCCCCCCTTTTATCGTTGAAATCGATTACAGAAAAAATAAAATACCCCGTCAGCTTTCCCCCTCCGCCTCCTCTCGAGGTTTACATCCCCAAACACCCCCACCGCCGCAATTTTCTCCCCCTCTTTCCAATCCGAACGCAACAAAGGGAAACCCCCCCTCCTTAAAGCAATGTAAGTTTTTCTAATTTTCTTTTATGTTTTATTTTATTTTATTTAACATTTAAAACTGACTTTAGTTATAAAACTATTTATTTAAAAGTTAAGATTTTGTTTTTTTCAAAATAAAAAGATTTTTGCTTTTATAAGTATAAAGTTTAGATTTTTATGAATATAAAGTTTAGATTTTTACCATATAAAGATTATATTTTTTATATAAAGGAAAGACGAGATCTTGATTTGTTTAAGGTATGATTTTTACTTCAGAAGAGATGCGATTTTTAAGTAGGAAAAAGGAAGGATTTTTATGAAGGAAAAATATGATGTTTAGTTATATAAAAATAGGATTTTTAGTTAGAAGAAAGATTGGAGTTTTATATTTATTCGTGACATGAAAAGATTATATTTTTTACAGGAAAGCGAAGTAAAAATGTGATTTTTCTTTAAAGGAAAGCGATTAGAAAATGTGATTTTTCTTTATATGATAGCGAAGTAAAACTATAATTTTTAGTGAAGACAAAAATTCGATTTTTATATATTGAATAGCAAAATAAAAATTCGATTTTTATATATTGGATAGCAAAGTAAAAATTCGATTTTTACATGTTGAATAGCAAAGTAAAAAATTCGATTTTTATATATGTAGTGAATACAGATGACGAAAGTGACAAAAGAAGAAACGGCGGAGATTTTCTACATAAGAAGAGTCGTGGCGTTGGTTTAGCTTGTCGGTGAGAACTTCTCACCTTTTAATTTTATTTTCTAGTTAATAATATATACTAGGATGCAGACGGTGTTTAGTAGCACCCGACACCCATCGTCCACAGACCATGGACGGCTTGTATGCTTGTTTGTTTGATTTTGATGTGTAGTTGATTGATGTGTGATGTGATGTGAAATGAAATAAAATATTTACATAGAAAAAATATTTTATAGTTGAAAATAGAATTTTTAACGTGTATTTAAAATGAAATAAATATAAACAAATCGGACGATTTGTTTATATACACACATTTGACTGATATTGATTGGGACGATAAATTTTACACATCGTCCAACTGCACAAATAAAATATGTGTTTGATTGTTTGAAAACCCCACACGGGTATTGGGAAGATATATGACATACACTAGTCCCAATGATTAGTTGTATGTCGATCGATTGATTGACAGGCTGTTATAAGCGTTAAATATTTATATTTGATGCTTCTACAGTGTAGAACGCACTCTGGATGATGGTTGATTATTTATTGTTGTTATTTAGTACATGTGTTATAGAAAATCCATATGATTAACATTATATGGTAATTGATTGGGCCTCATTCCAGTTTTGAAATAGAATATTTGAAATAGAAATATTTGAAAAAGAAATATTTGAAATAGAATATTGGAAAATAGAAATATATGAAGCTGTGTTGATTAGATTGACGTCATTTTGATGTAAACGATATTTATATCGATTTTATTCAATTTTCAATGTATATTGAAAGTGATTTCGAAAATTGAATTATATTGAAAATAACCGAAATTCGAACTGAAATTGAATAGAATTGAATTTGAATTGAAATTGAAAAGAATTGAATTCGAATTGAAAGTGAATAGAATCGAAATTCAAATTGAAATTGAAAAGAATTGAATTCAAATTGAAATTGAATAGAATTGAATTCGAATTGAAATTGAATAGAACTGAATTCGAATTGAAATTGAATTGAAAACGAATTGAAATTGAATTAAAAATCGATTTGAATTGAAATCAATTTGAAATGAATTTAAAACGAATTTGAAAGGGAAAATTCAATTTTGATTTGAATTCGAAAAGGAAGTTGAAATCGTTTTGAAAACGAATTATAAAATACGTTTTAAAAGGAAATCGATGAAGTATATATTATATATATAATATAATGGCCTAAATAGAACGCGCCGCGCCGCGGCAGTTTGCGAATTTCGACCATTGACTTCGAATAGATATTGCGGGAGATCCGACCGTCGGATTCTCCTGAAATCGGAACCGTTGGGTTCGTATCGAAAAGAGTTTTCTAACGAATATTAGAAATTTGAAATCTAATGGCTGGATTTGGAATTATGTCCAAATCAAATTTGGAAAAAGTCGTTGTAAGTGCAGTTCGATGGCCGTTGATGGAAATTGGTTGTACGGGCCTTGATAAAATTATTAAAAATATCAATAATTTGTGTAAAACCATAAGAAATGATTTGGGAAGAATCGGGATGAAAAACTCCATATTTGAAAAGATAAAAATAGATTTTTATCGAAATGAACTAGTTTTGAACTAGAATTATAATTCTATTTATTTTTAAATAAATAAATTGGATTTGAAAAGGGTTTTAAAAGTAACCAGAATTTCCAATAATTGAATTGGAATGGATTTGAATCGAAATTGTCTTTGGAATATTTCGATGTTGGATTTCGTGATTATACAGATATTGTTATGGGAATTTGAAATATATATTAATATCGTTATTTCCAATACGATATCTGTTGGTCGTAGAATTTGATATTGAATATAAGCAGGTATATTTTCTATTCAGAGCCTTGTATTTAATATCAAATGTGATTTGGGTTTGTCGTGAATGGTGTCTTCATTAACACTGTTCTTAAGCCCAGTTGAGAAAAAGATTAAATATTTTATTTAAATTTAATGAAGTGTACCAATTAAATAATATTTAATTGGAATTGAATTGGTATTGATTTTTGGGTTTATCGTGAACAGTGTTTTAAATAACACTTGTTCTTTAACCCGATAATTAATAGAATGTGATTTTGGGTTGTCGTGAACGGTATCTTCAATAATACTGTTCTTAGATCCAAAGGAGTTAAGAAAATCAGAAACTAACTGGAGATTAGTTAAGTTGAATGATTTCTGGGGTATTGATCTGATGTTGGTTTCGGCCTTCGGGGTTAATACTTAGGGAATTGCTCACTTGCTAATTTACGGTTAGGGACTGATTGAAATGAAATGTGATTTTGGGTTTATCGTGAACCGTGTTTTAAACGACATTGATTCTTTAACCCAGTCAAAGATTAAAACTAAGTGGAGTTTTAATGAATCTTTAATTAGATTGAAAAGATCGAGAATGGAGTATCACCATTTTTGCTCCAGGCGATAGTTGAATCTTTAATTAGATTTGAACGTGAAAAGGGTAATTGAATTTACCGATAACACCGTGGTGTTAGATATGAAGTATTACCAGTTTTACTTCATGGGATGAATAGGTTGGGGTTGGGAAATTTAACAATTGATTACTTCGGTAAGGTTCGCTAATCCCGACTAGTTTGAAATGAAATGTGATTTTGGGTTTATCGTGAACCGTGTTTTAAATGACATTGATTCTTTAACCCAGTCAAAGATTAAAACTAAGTGGAGTTTTAATGAATCTTTAATTAGATTGAAAAGATCGAGAATGGAGTATCACCAGTTTTGCTCCAGGTGATAGTTGAATCTTTAATTAGATTTGAACGTGAAAAGGGTAATTGAATTTACCGATAACACCGTGGTGTTAGATATGAAGTATTACCAGTTTTACTTCATGAGATGAATAGGTTGGGATTGGGAAATTTAACAATTGATTACTTTGGTAAGGTTCGCTAATCCCGACTAGTTTGAAATGAAATTCAAAAGGAAGATTAAAGAATAAATTTAAAAGAATTTATCTTTGATAAAATTAATGGGAACCTTTCCCTAAGAATGTGAAATTTAGAAACTAGTTGTAGGTTGGCTAAGCAGAGTGATTTCCTGGGTATTGATCTGATGTTGGTTTCGGCCTTCAGGGTTAATGTTTGGGGAAATATTCTCTTGCTAATTTGCGGTTAGTGACTGATGAATTGGAATGTGGCGTATGTTGTGTTTGTGTAACATGTATTTATTATATACGCGAGTTATTCAGAAAGACCAGGTTTATCCCATTCTGAATAACTGATACGACGATAAGTCGAAGATGAAGACAATGGCAGACGACTGGAGGTCTTCACGTCGTTTGGATAATTACTGATGATCTTGATTGGGTCGTACACCCAAAAGGAGGGAATCAGTTGGTGGTCGTCCAGACGTACTTGGAGATCGATGGATATGCGGGGTACTAGGTGCCTCCGGTTTCGTTCAGACCCAAAACGGACTTGCAAATGGACTGTGTGTCTGACATTGGATATTACTCTATGTGATTGATAGATATCGATTGCATGGAGTGGTTTTCCTGTGTGGCATGCTAAGATGCTAATGATCAAGGCTTCTATTGAAAAGCAAAGTCTTTTGGTTGATGATCAAAGCACGGCCTGTGTGGCATAGCTTTGAGTAACGTTGATTCACGAGCCTCACACCCCCGGTGGTGAACCAAAAACGGGAGACGGACCTCAGGGAGGGCATGCGTTTCTTTCAAGTTAGAAGTGTCGTCAGTGGTTTTACACGCCCTGACGAGTTTGACTTATGTGGTTGTTGCTGTTGCGAGGTGCCTCGGTTTGATCGGACGATCCGGGTCTGATGGAGTCGTTTGTTGGCTCATTTACGCCCCATAGGGAGGAGAGACGTATTGTTCAGGCATAATAATCCACATTGGTGGACCGGCCCTGACGATCCAAGGCTTGCCTGCGCGCTTGCCTGAGACTCGGACTAGACAGTCTCGAATCGGTGAGGACGATCCCTGACATCGGTTCACAGACGGAAATCCAATTTCCAATACGTGATAATTCGGTTTTAGTTGTAATCCTATATATGGCGACATAGTGGGATGGGGCACTCATGCCGTCTATGATTGATACTTATGATTTGAAGTTGTTTTGTACACTATACACTTATTATAGTATCAAAAGATTTGTTTTAAAACATATCAAGCATTCTTGGCTATTATAAGGTAAAAACCCTATCCCCCGGCTTGCGTTGCATTGTGTGATAGGACCTGGGTCTTATAATAGCTTCATTTTCCTTTATTTAGCATTGCGCTGTTGTTTTATGCACTGGTGTTCTTGGGAGGAAACCCGTTCCGTGTTATACGGCGTGGTCCCTTGATTTACCTAACTTTAAAATAAAGATTAATAACTGTTTTAGTTCTCACATCAGTCCCATGACTGACCTGGAGTTTATTGTTTTAACCTAAACTCTGGGTGCCCTTATTTTGACACGGGCAGCTAGTAGTTTTGGTTTTGCAGATTTATATTCAAAGGATCCTGGTTTACAGCTGGAACGATATCCGGAAAGCTTTGTATCCGTATATCTCATTCAGTTGTATTTTGTATTATTTCCCGCTGCTATGTAATGTATTGTAATCTCTGATATTTTTCTGTTGTGTAAAATTCTTTCATACTCTGTATATTCTTGTAATCTGATGGAATTGTTGTAATTAACAATGAAATGTTCTCCCGTCTGCGTTCCATTTTGTCGTGTTCTCAAAACAATCAGGCGTTTCGAACGTTCTTGATCGGTTTAGCGACTGATTCGGATCGGGCGAAATTCTCTGTGTCACAGTTGGTATCAGAGCTTTGGTTTACAAAGCTCAGAGGACAAGACACATTAGAACCATACGAAAGAATTCATCAGAATTGGATTAGTAATATCCAACGAGAATGACTCGTTAGAGATGGGATCAGTAGTATCCTAGAACGAGTGTGAAGAGTATATTTTTGAAATGAAAATGAATTTTTGTTTTGAAAATTTAAATCAATTATGCGTATTTGATTATTTATTTATGTTGAATTTGGACAACCCAGTATATATAGATTTTGCATATACGTCTGATCCACGTGTATTCGAAGTTTTAATATACTGGATAGATATAAAGTCACACTCTAGTCGCCCAGAGATGATTCTGTTGATGACTACGTAGCATCAACAGTTTGTGTTCGAGTTTCGAAGGAGTGATGTTTATATATTTCCAATTGACTGGTGTTAGAACCAAAATTAGATAGGGCTTATTGTTGTGATTTGGCATCAAAAATGTGATTTTTGACTATATATCGAAATTATGAATTCGAAATGATAATCAACAAATTGATTGCTGGTTGTGTTGTTTAATTATTGTTTGAATTAATTAAATTTTTAACCATTTAGCCAAATTGACCAAAAAGATGAATTGTATTGAAATTTGGTCGCATTTGCTTGCATATACATGTACTTACATTGAACAGGTCATAGCAAAGAGGCTAGAGCAGAAGAATAAAATTGTTTGCCCGACAAATAGGTACATGTTTACCATAATTTACTGTTTTGTTTGGGTGATGATGATTTTATGAGCCGATTGGCTAGCCGCTTGGCTTTTACTTTTTCTTTTTGAGATCAGAGGGCCTGTATGGCAATTTCGGGATTTTCCCGGTGCTCCCGATGTAGGGGAGTTTATGGCGAAATTTTTCGAAAATTTAGGGTGTTAGCCAAATTTTTGAAATTTTTGAAAAGTTCTTAGAAACTGAAAAGTTGAAGAACTTAAGCCGTAGTGAAAATAATGAAAGTTGAGTTGATTAGTTAAACAACTTTCGGTTTTGTTCCTTTTCGGGGATGAAAAGTTTTAAGTGGGGGAGATTGTAATAACCCGGAAATCTGGGCCAATTTAAAATTTTTATTTTGGCAATTTTAGCGAATTTTGATCATTTAAAATGAATTATTTTAAATAATATTGAAGAGAAATTTATTTTGAATATAATTAGAACGTATATATTTATATACGTCGTCGTTAGAATATAAATATTTATTTATATATATAAAAGGAATTGAAAATGGCGCGGTAGTTCGATAATTCGATTTCGAAATTCAAATGAATGTACCGGGTGCAAAATAAACCGGATTTTAGTGAAACCAAAAATATTTGAATCTATTTGAGAATATTTTTCCAAACGAATCCGAAAAATCAAAATTTCATAGCGGTAATCAAAAGATATGTCCAGTTGAAAATTACGAATAGTCGCATTGGAATTCTGGCCCTTAAAATGGGAATTTTGCAAACGACCTCGGTTTTCGACGTAACCACTTTTGTTGGGTCCGTGATGTCAAATTATTGCTAGATTTCAAATTTTATAATTTTTCGAATCAATATGTGAGCGTGGCAAAGGAAAACGCGTTTGACCAGTTTCAGTTGATTTTAATCGACTGGAAAATGGCCATTTTTCAAATGGTCTCAGATTTCGACGAAATTAGTTTTGTTAGGACCGTATCGTCAATACGAAGCTAGAAAATATTTTTCGGGAATTTTTCGAGTTAGTATGTGACCCCGGTAAATTGAAATGTGCATTCAAATTCGATATATAGAGTTATATTTTGATTTTGACGAAAACTGATCGAAACGATCAAATCAGCCTGCGATACATATCCCATTGTGTTTGGAATGGGGGTAATTATCTATGGACGACAGGCGGTGTTCGATTTCGAGTTCGAAAATAAAAGTTGCTTTTTGAAATTAAATAATTAAATAAATTAAAAATAAAATACCCCTCTCTCCTCCTTATTTACTCTCAGGCCCCCCTTTTATCGTTGAAATAGATTACTGAAAAAAAAAAACGCTAGACCTCGCCGCCCCTCCACCACCATCGTGCGCCGCCTTCGATCGCCACCCCACCGCCTGCTCTGGCCAACCGCCACCCCATCGATTTCCCCTTCCTTCCTCTTCTCCCTCTCTCCTGATAAGCGACATCCACAAAAACAGCGAGCCCACCCTGAAAACTCTAATCAAAGTCCACCGCCGACCTCCCTCTGATAGCCTCCGACCCTGTCAGCTTTCCCCCTCCGCCTCCTCTCGAGGTTTACATCCCCAAACACCCCATCCGCCGCAGTTTTCTCCCCCATCTTTCCAATCCGAACGCAACAAAGGGAACCCCCCACCTTAAAGCAATGTAAGTTTTTCTAATTTTCTTTTAAGTTTTATTTTATTTTATTTAACATTTAAAACTGATTTTAGTTATAAAACTATTTATTTAAAAGTTAAGATTTTGGATTTTTCTAAATAAAAAGATTTTTACTTTTATAAGTATAAAGTTTAGATTTTTATGAATATAAAGTTTAGATTTTTACCATATAAAGATTATATTTTTTATATAAAGGAAAGACGAGATCTTGATTTGTTTAAGGTATGATTTTTACTTTAGAAGAGATGCGATTTTTAAGTAGGAAAAAGGTAGGATTTTTATGAAGGAAAAATATGATGTTTAGTTATATAAAAATAGAATTTTTAGTTAGAAGAAAGATTGGAGTTTTATATTTATTCATGACATGAAAAGATTATATTTTTTATAGGAAAGCGAAGTAAAAATGTGATTTTTCTTTAAAGGAAAGCGATTAGAAAATGTGATTTTTCTTTAAAGGAAAGCGATTAGAAAATGTGATTTTTCTTTATATGATAGCGAAGTAAAAATATATTTTTTAGTGAAGATAAAAATTCGATTTTTATATATTGAATAGCGAAATAAAAATTCGATTTTTATATACTGGATAGCAAAGTAAAAATTCGATTTTTACATGTTGAATAGCAAAGTAAAAAATTCGATTTTTATATATGTAGTGAATACGGATGACGAAAGTGACGAAAGAAGAAACGGCGGAGATTTTCTACATAAGAAGAGTCGTGGCGTTGGTTTAGCTTGTCGGTGAGAACTTCTCACCTTTTAATTTTGTTTTCTAGTTAATAATATATACTAGGATGCAGACGGTGTTTAGTAGCACCCGACACCCGTCGTCCACAGACCATGGACGGCTTGTATGCTTGTTTGTTTGATTTTGATGTGTAGTTGATTGATGTGTGATGTGATGTGAAATGAAATAAAATATTTACATAGAAAAAATATTTTACAGTTGAAAATAGAATTTTTAACGTGTATTTAAAATGAAATAAATATAAACAAATCGGACGATTTGTTTATATACACACATTTGACTGATATTGATTGGGACGATAAATTTTACAAATCGCCCAACTGCACAAATAAAATCTGTGTTTGATTGTTTGAAAACCCCACACGGGTATTGGGATGATATATGACATACACTAGTCCCAATGGTTAGCTGTATGTCGATCGATTGATTGACAGGCTGTTATAAGCGTTAAATATTTATATTTGATGCTTATACAGTGTAGAACGCACTCTGGATGATGGTTGATTATTTATTGTTGTTATTTAGTACATGTGTTGTAGAAAATCCATATAATTAACATTATATGGTAATTGATTGGGCCTCATTCCAGTTTTGAAATAGAATATTTGAAAAATGAAATATTTGAAATAGAATATTGGAAAATAGAAATATATGAAGCCGTGTTGATTAAATTGACGCCATTTTGACCGAACGATATTTATATCGATTTTATTCAATTTTCAATGTATATTGAAAGTGATTTCGAAATTTGGATTATAATGAAAATAATCGAAATTCGAACTGAAATTGAATAGAATAGAATTCGAATTGAAATTGAAAAGAATTGAATTCGAATTGAAATTGAATAGAATCGAAATTCAAATTGAAATTGAAAAGAATTGAATTCAAATTGAAATTGAACAGAATTGAATTCGAATTGAAATTGAATAGAATTGAATTCGAATTGAAATTGAATTGAAATTGAATTGAAAACGAATTGAAATTGAATTAAAAATCGATTTGAATTGAAATCAATTTGAAATGAATTTAAAACGAATTTGAAAGGGAAAATTCAATTTTGATTTGAATTTGAAAAGGAAGTTGAAATCGTTTTTAAAACGAATTTAAAACGAATTTAAAACGAATTATAAAATACGTTTTAAAAGGAAATCGACGAAGTATATATTATATATATTATATATGTAACGTCCCATAATTTTCAGTATATTTAGATTTCAATTTAAATTAAATAAATTGGATAATACAGGATAAAAATCAAATCTTGTTGATTTATGATGATGATGATTGTTGAATTGAATATAAATAGATCTCCAATTCTAGTCTTATTTAGAAAGGTTGTGAATTTGGGATTTTTATTTAAATGATTTAATAAAATTAAGTTGTTTAAGTTAAAATTTGGAATTCAAGTCTAGATTCAAATATCAACTTTGGGAATCTAAATACTTGAAATATATTTACAAGGTTGTTAAAAATAAATTTTTATGGTAATAGTAATAAAGTAAATTTGCATTGAGTATAAATGGGAATTCAAATTTAATTGGTAAATGAAAAATTCTAAGTTGAGATATAAATACTGAAATTCAAATCAAAGAATTAAAAAAAATCAAATTTAGATTTAGAAATGTGTGAAATGTATTTATAAAAATTTATTTAAGTCTTAATTGGATTAAAATGGAATTTTATTAGTATTTAATTTGGATTAAAAACAGTTAATTGAATTTCTAATATTTTATTAATAAATTAACGGTGAAATTAACTGTTCTGGCGACTGTCTCGGAATTCGACGAAACTGGCGCCATCAGAACCGGAACGGTGAATTATTATAGGATTTCAATTTGCGTTACAATCCGACTTACCGTTTGATCGTACGAGAGAAAATGTGAACGAGAGCATCGTAAATGGATAGTTGTTTGTTCTAATAATAGGGCCTCTTATATGTATATAAATAAATTCCTTTCCACCCTACTCAGCCCATTTCTCTCATTTCACGTTGTTTTCTCTCCACCTACTTTTCTCTAATGGCTGAAACTTCAAAAGAAAACCCTGGAAAATAAAATTCAAACTCCAAAATCAAATTTCTCCAAACCATGTCGTATTATATGTCAAAACGAAGAGCACAACAATACGAAGCTACTGAAATTATCAGATGCGACATGCAGTGAACAGGGTAACCAGAATTTGCAGTCAAAGGTTCGGATTTTCGAGTTAGGGTTTCAAAATTGGGATTTTTCGATTTTGATCCAAATTGCAGAAATCAAGCTGTGGGTTTTGAAGAGACCGTCGATACGAGTACGATGGTGGTGGCTGTTCGATTTATAAGCTCAGGGGTCATCGGGAATTTGGGTTTTAGGGTTTAAAATTGTTTTCGGTTATCGTTACGGCGGCGACGGTAGGGTTCGTCGGAGATGATGGCTACGGTCCAGGCAGGCGCGGTTTTCGAAGAGCGTTCCGATGGCGGTGGTCGCAGGGTCTAATTCGACCGGAGATGGACGCGGTGGTCGGTCAAAGTAGGGGCTCGTTGGGTTCATTTTCCGCGTCGTGTACTGGAAGAGGAGCGGGAAGATGGATTCCAGAAGGCTGACGTGTCCAGATCTGATTGGGTGGGAATATTATTTTATTTATTTATATATTTTTAAATTCCTGATAGTAAAATGCTCATAACTTTCTCGTTTTAACTCGGATTTGGACGCGGTTTGTTGCGTTGGGATCGTGGCAAAATTGCGGACGTTTTGGCCCTAACCTGGCTGCGTTTGGAGACTGTGAAATTTTGGGCTATGGTTGGACGTTCGATCCACTAAGGACCCAAAGGTGAGTGATTTCTCACTCACAGAATACTGAATTATTTCCCATATTTATTTAATTAAATTATGAAATAAGTTTGGTTGCATGGTTGTGTTGGATTGTTGATGTGTTGTTTAAATTTGACATGCAAGTGTGTTAACATGCAATCTAAGTAAATGATTTGTTATTTAATTTAATTTAAATCTCTAGTTGAATTCGAACCCTTGTTAAATCCTGAAACAGTTTAATGCTGAATCAGTTGAGTGAAATTGTTGTGATGGATGTTGATTGAAATTTATTACTGAATTTATAGTGATATTTTTAAAATGCTCTTTATTTCAGTATATGGTGATGCATGTTGATTGTGACGATAAATCCCATTTACCCTTGATGTTACGGGCATCTAATGAACCCGGGATTTATCGATAAAATAAATTAAGAACACGGGGTGAAATGATAAATCTCTGTGACCCTGATTTGGATTGAAATGATAGATCCATTCCTGAAATATCGAGAAATTTAAATTTAAACTCACTTGGCCATTGGATAGATAATTATATACAGACATCGGTTGGTTAAATGATTTTAAATATTAAAATATTATTGGTCGGGAATTTCATTTTTAAGGGAGGTGCCGATACTCGATTAATTCATTCCTTAAAAATTTAAATTGGGATGTTATTTAAAATGGGTTAAGGAATTTATCCCAAAACAAGTGGAAACTCTTAAATTTAGATTTGAACATGATTTGGAAATTTTCAAATTTAAGGGTATGGATTTAAAGGTAATAAATTCTTATGGGATTTAGATTCTGGGAAATGGAAATCGAGGGTATTATGAGTTGTTTTAACTCGGTTTTAAATATGGGCTGAATCCTTTATATTGAACGGTTGTTGAACAAGGTTTGAAAATGAGAAATGGAAACTGAATGAACTCCATTGGAAACTGGGATATAGATTCATGTATTGGAAATTCGAAAGGAAGAAAAATTTTGGTTTAAAATTATCTATATATATTTATACCTGGCTTGATTCCAAATTTAACTATTTCTTTCTTTGAAAATTTAGTTATTCAAACTTCTAACCTATAAATTATTTTATTTTAAATAAAGTTTCCTTCATATTTAGTATTCAAACTATCTAGTAAACTTTAATTTATGTATGTACATAATATGTTAATTAACTTATTTAATTTTAATTATTATATTCTGTATATATTTATTTTATCTAAAGTTCTTTTCTTATAAGCATTTATTTTCAAAAGTATTTTTTATGAATTGTAAATTTCTTCCAAATGGAAATGTTGGATTTAAACCATTGGTTTGAATGGAGTTGTGATAGGTTATATTCTATTTGAATAGGAATTGTTTTGAATCGGTTTTGATATGGAAAGGTAGATTTTATTCTACTTGAAACAAAATGGGATTTCCAAAGATTGAAATGAATAGATATGGGAAAATATATATATTCTATTGAATATGAAGGGACTACGAATGTAAATCGATTTGAAATAACTGAAATCTTTTAAGATGAAGTACATTCTATGTGAATATAGACCGATTCGAAATATTATACGAGTATAATATAATGACATGGAAATATATTCCAGTTTGGAATAAAAATTGATTTGGGAATGATTTGGGATACTTTGATATGAAAGTATATTCTATTTTGAATATAAAATGGGTTCGAAACAAATATGATATTTTGATATGAAAGCGAACCTTTGGAATGTAAAAGAACCAACCGATGTGGAAAATGTAAGCGTTGGTTGTTAAAGAGACCGTAGTCGACATAAGGCATACTCTCTGTCAGTGTCGATACCACTTTGACAACTGTGAACGTTTTTACGTATCCAGAACGAGATATGATCACTTGGAGGCGATTATTGAATCGAAGGAGATGAACGATGACAAAATAGCCCTGACCTTCGGGTCCGAATTGAAATGACTAAAACAGGAGCTATACCGTGACTAATTGAGGTAGCACCTTTGATCGGACGCACTCCTTCGAAAATATTTCTATGACTATGATTGATGATGATGATTTGGGCCCATTTATGACTTTGGGAGTGTGTTCCGAGGTGGGCGGTAGTGGCTGCTATGCGTTACCATCGGTCCGGGAGTGCAATTGGTAGAATCCTACCCTGGGCATTGCCTCGAGTGCCTTGTCATATATATATATATATATCCATATCGAGCCCCATACGATTTTGATTTAGCATTGCCTTCTATGGAGTGCCCTCTGATAACACCAGTACGGTGAATTTACGGTACTGTATAGACTGTTGATGCCTATAAACGGCGTAAGGGTAATATGGTAATCCCGCTTACGCTATTTTCAGTATTTATACTTTACTGAATAGACATTATAATAATAGCGTATTATTATATAGATATTAGTTTAACGGATCCTCATGAGATGGAAAAATCCCGTAACATCTCTTGAGTTACTGCACCCATGACACTGATGTTATTTCGTATTTTGATTTGACTAATATGAGATGATTTAGTGCTGATCCGAGTGTTTGTTGTGTTTTCTTTTTATGCAATACGCTCGGGATAGCAGATATTGCAGTTAGCAAAGATTTCCTTGCCTTGGAGGACGAAGACGAAGTTTGGCGTATATACCTATTATGAGTATAGTTAAATCACATCATTTATTTCTGCTGCTTATTATGTACATATGTATTTGTGTAACTCTGATAACTATTGATGTTATAGCCTATTGTATATGTATTTCAACTGTTTAAACTGTTATTTAATTATTATATGTGGTCCTTCCGCTGTGAGGTTCTGTGATTGTTTTCTTTTCTTTCTTTCTTTTCTTCTTTTCCCAATAACTACCTGTATTTACGATTTGTTTGAGTCGACATGTGTGGTTTATTGTCGATTTTAAACGGTCAAAAATGTGGGTCGTTACAATATATGTAATATAATGGCCTGAATAGAACGCGCCGCGCCGCGGCAGTTCGCGAATTTCTACCATTGACTTCGAATGGATATTGCGGGAGATCCGACCGTCGGATTCTCCTGAAACCGGAACCGTTGGGTTCGTATCGAAAAGAGTTTTCTAACTAATATTAGAAATTTGAAATCTGTTTGGTTGGATTTGGAATTATGTCCAAATCAAATTTGGAAAAGATCGTTGTAGCAGTTCGATGGCCGTTGATGGAAATCGGTTGTACGGGCCTTGATAAAATTATTAAAAATATCAATAATTTGTGTAAAACCATAAGAAATGATTTGGGAAGAATCGGGATGAAAAACTCCATATTTGAAAAGATAAAAATAGATTTTTATCGAAATGAACTAGTTTTGAACTAGAATTATAATTCTTTTTATTTTTAAATAAATAAACTGGATTTGAAAAGGGTTTTAAAAGTAACCAGAATCTCCAATAATTGAATTGGAATGGATTTGAATCGAAATTCTCTTTGGAATATTTCGATGTTGGATTTCGTGATTATACAGATATTGTTATGGGAATTTGAAAGATATATTAATATCGTTATTTCCAATACGATATCTGTTGGTCGTAGAATTTGATATTGAATATAAGCAGGTATATTTTCTATTTAGAGCCTTGTATTTAATATCAAATGTGATTTGGGTTTGTCGTGAATGGTGTCTTCATTAACACTGTTCTTAAGCCCAGTTGAGAAAAAGATTAAATATTTTATTTAAATTTAATGAAGTGTACCAATTAAATAATATTTAATTGGAATTGAATTGGTATTGATTTTTGGGTTTATCGTGAACAGTGTTTTAAATAACACTTGTTCTTTAACCCGATAATTAATAGAATGTGATTTTGGGTTGTCGTGAACGGTATCTTCAATAATACTGTTCTTAGACCCAAAGGAGTTAAGAAAATCAGAAACTAACTGGTGATTAGTTAAGTTGAATGATTTCTGGGGTATTGATCTGATGTTGGTTTCGGCCTTCGGGGTTAATACTTAGGGAATTGCCCACTTGCTAATTTACGGATAGGGACTGATTGAAATGAAATGTGATTTTGGGTTTATCATGAACCGTGTTTTAAATGACATTGATTCTTTAACCCAGTCAAAGATTAAAACTAAGTGGAGTTTTAATGAATCTTTAATTAGATTGAAAAGATCGAGAATGGAGTATCACCAGTTTTGCTCCAGGCGATAGTTGAATCTTTAATTAGATTTGAACGTGAAAAGGGTAATTGAATTTACCGATAACACCGTGATGTTAGATATGAAGTATTACCAGTTTTACTTCATGGGATGAATAGGTTGGGGTTGGGAAATTTAACAATTGATTACTTCGGTAAGGTTCGCTAATCCCGACTAGTTTGAAATGAAATGTGATTTTGGGTTTATCGTGAACCGTGTTTTAAATGACATTGATTCTTTAACCCAGTCAAAGATTAAAACTAAGTGGAGTTTTAATGAATCTTTAATTAGATTGAAAAGATCGAGAATGGAGTATCACCAGTTTTGCTCCAGGCGATAGTTGAATCTTTAATTAGATTTGAACGTGAAAAGGGTAATTGAATTTACCGATACCACCGTGGTGTTAGATATGAAGTATTACCAATTTTACTTCATGGGATGAATAGGTTGGGGTTGGGAAATTTAACAATTGATTACTTCGGTAAGGTTCGCTAATCCCGACTAGTTTGAAATGAAATTCAAAAGGAAGATTAAAGAATAAATTTAAAAGAATTTATCTTTGATAAAATTAATGGGAACCTTTCCCTAAGAATGTGAAATTTAGAAACTAGCTGTAGGTTGGCTAAGCAGAGTGATTTCCTGGGTATTGATCTGATGTTGGTTTCGGCCTTCGGGGTTAATGTTTGGGGGAATTATTCTCTTGCTAATTTGCGGTTAGTGACTGATGAATTGGAATGAGGCGTATGTTGTGTTTGTGTAACACGTATTTATTATATACGCGAGTTATTCAGAAAGACCGAGTTTATCCCATTCTGAATAACTGATACGACGATAAGTCGAAGATGAAGACGATGGTAGAAGACTGGAGTCTTCACGTTGTTTGGATAATTACTGATGATCTTGATTGGGCCGTACACCCAAAAGGAGGGAATCAGTTGGTGGTCGTCCAAACGTACTTGGAGATCGATGGATATGCGGGGTACTAGGTGCCTCCGGTTTCGTTCAGACCCAGAATGGACTTGTAAATGGACTGTGTGTCTGACATTGGATATCATTCTGTGTGATTGATGGATATCGATTGCATGGAGTGGTTTGCCTGTGTGGCATGCTAAGATGCTAATGATCAAGGCTTCTGTTGAAAAGCAAAGTCTTGTGGTTGATGATCAAAGCACGGCCTGTGTGGCGTAGCTTTGTGTAACGTTGATTCACGAGCCTCACACCCCCGGTGGTGAACCAAAAACGGGAGACGGACCTCAGGGAGGGCATGCGTTTCTTTCTAGTTAGAAGTGGCATCAGTGGTTTTACACGCCCTAACGAGTTTGACTTTTGTGGTTGTTGCTGTTGCGAGGCGCCTCGGTTTGATCGGACGATCCGGGTTTGATGGAGTCATTTGTTGGCTAGTTTACGCCCCATAGGGCGGAGAGACGTATTGTTCAGGCATAATAATCCACATCGGTGGACCGGCCCTGACGATCCAAGGCTTGCTTGTGCGCTTGCCTGAGACTCAGACTAGACAGTCTCGAATCAGTGAGGACGATCCCTGACCTCGGTTCACAGACGGAAATCCAATTTCCAATACGTGATAATTCGGTTTTAGTTGTAATCCTATATATGGCGACTTAGTGGGATGGGGCACTCATGCCGTCTATGATTGATACTTATGATTTGAAGTTGTTTTATACACTATAAACTTATTATAGTATCAAAAAATTTGTTTTAAAACGTATCAAGCATTCTCGGCTATTATAAGGTAAAACCCCTATCCCCCGGCTTGCGTTGCATTGTGTGATAGGACCTGGGTCTTATAATAGCTTCATTTTCCTTTATTTAGCATTGCACTATTGTTTTATGCACTGGTGTTCTTGGGAGGAAACCCGTTCCGTGTTATACGGCGTGGTCCCTTGATTTACCTAACTTTAAAATAAAGATTAATAACTGTTTTAGTGCTCACACCAGTCCCGTGACTGACCTGGAGTTTATTGTTTTAACCTAAACTCTGGGTGCCCTTATTTTGACATGGGCAGCTAGTAGTTTTGGTTTTGTAGATTTATATTCACAGGATCCTGGTTTACAGCTGGAACGATATCCGGAAAGCTTTGTATCCGTGTATCTCATTCAGTTGTATTTTGTATTATTTTCCGCTGCTATGTAATGTATTGTAATCTATGATATTTTTCTGTTGTGTAATATTCATTCATACTCTGTATATTCTTGTAATCTAATGGAATTGTTGTAATTAACAATGAAATTTTCTCCCGTCTGCGTTCTATTTTGTCGTGTTCTCAAAACAATCAGGCGTTTCGAACGTTCTTGATCGGTTTAGCGACTGATTCGGATTGAGCGAAATTCTCGGTCGTTTCACTAGGCGATGTTCTAATGCATGAAGGGAAGGAAATAGCTTATGGTGGAAGACATTTGAAAGTTCATGAAAAGAACTACCCAACCCACGATCTTGAGTTAGCCGCCATCGTCTTTGCGCTTAAGTCTTGGCGCCATTATCTCCTAGGTGAGAAGTTCGAATTATATATTGACCATAAATCATTGATGTATCTTTTCTCGCAGAAAGATCTTGACTTAAGACAGCAAAGATGGATGGAGTTTCTTGCCTCGTATGATTTTGAGATTTCCTACACTCCTGGCAAGGGAAACGTAGTAGCAGACGCCTTGAGTAGAAAGAATCTGACCTTAAGCCCTCTCTTTGTAGAAAGGCAAAGCTTGGAGTATATAGCCAGTTTTGACTTTAGGCCCTCCTCTGATTTTTTTTACCTGGTTTGTTGGCATCACTAGAAGTATGGCCCACTCTTTTAGACTCAATAGGGGCCTCAAAACGTGAAGACCCTCATCTTGTTGATGTGATTGATAAGCTAATTAGGGGTGAAACTTCCTGTCACCTCAATAGGTACTCCATCGATGATAAGGGTTGGCTGAGGCAAGATGGAAGACTATGTGTCCCACAAGCAAGGGAATTGGTAAAGATGGTTCTAGAGGAAGCACACCATTCCAAGATGACAATACACCCAGGTGGAGACAAGATGTACAAGGACGTAAAGAGAGTTTTCTTTTGGAGAGGCATGAAGAAAGATGTGGCAGATTTCATTTCTAAGTGCATGATATGCCAACAGGTCAAGGCAGAACAAAAGAAGCCTCGAGGACTGCTTCATCCTCTAGAAGTCCCGCAATGGAAGTGGGATAGCATTTCAATGGATTTCATTGATAGTTTGCTTAGGTCAAGAAGGGGCAATACTAGCATTTGGGTAATAGTGGACAGGCTCACAAAAAGCGCCCACTTTATACATGTCAAGAGTAGAAGGACTGCCTCATCTCTAGCATCTCTTTATCTCAAGGAAATAGTTCGACTCCATGGAATACCCTCCAACATAGTGAGTGACCGAGATCCTATCTTTACAAGCGAGTTTTGGCGGAGTCTGCAAGAAGCTGTAGGAACACAGTTATGCCTGAGCACGGCCTATCACCCCCAAACCGATGGTCAGACGGAAAGAGTGAACAGAGTATTAGAAGATCTTTTGAGACTGTGCGTTCTTGACTTTGGAGGGACATGAGAGGATCATCTTCCTTTAGTGGAATTCTCCTACAACAACAGCTACCAAGCCACCATCGGCATGGCGCCCTTCGAAGCTCTATATGGAAGACCGTGCCGATCACCAACTTGTTGGTGGGAGTCTACAGACAAGCTTATACTTGGGCCAAACATGATTAGAGAGACTTCAGAAAAAGTGGGCTTGATACGAAGGAGAATGAAGACTGCCCAAGATAGATAGAAATCCTACGCAGACAAAACAAGGACCGACCTTGAGTTTGAGGTTGGGGACAGGGTTTTCCTTAAGGTATCTCCTTTAAGTAACGTCGTTCGCTTTAGGTCCACAGGAAAACTAGTGCCAAGATTTGTAGGTCCGTTCCCCATCATCGAAAAGATTGGGAAGATGGCTTATAGAGTAGAGCTGCCTGAAAGGTTGGCTGGAATTCACAATGTCTTTCACGTTTCTCACCTCCGGAAATGTTTACATGACTCTGCGGAAGTGGTGGAGCCAAGCATTCTAGAAGAAGTTGAAATAGAATGAGAAACAACTGTGAGGAGAGTTCCAACTCGAATCGTAGGAACTGAAATCAAAAAGCTACGCAACCGTGAAGTCAAGCTTGTTAAAGTTCAATGGAGCGATGGCGAGGAAGACGCGACTTGGGAAACTGAGGACAGAATACGCGTTGCCTACCCTTTTCTTTTTGAGGGTACATCTTTGATCTCTCTTTTTCCAAAAGTTTATGCTTGTATCTACCTTTTAGTGTAACTTCTCGGTCCTTTTTCTCCTAACTCCTTAGTTAGAAACTAATGGATGTAAACATATATTTGAAACATGTTATGATTGATGGCTGCAAGTGGTTGCTAGTGGTTGCTCGTGAATGCATATACACACACCCTAGGTATTAGATCGGCTTAGTCACTTCCATATTGCATATGCATATATGTATTCATATTTGTATGTTGTTGAAACTTGATATGTTGTCATATGGATGTTGCATTTGTATGAATGGTTGCGCACTCATGTAGAATTATGAGTAGGGAAAAATTTGCATACATAATGGATTCATGACACTTACATGATTCGTATTGAGGAGGTCAACTGAATCAGTAGACCGCCTAATTTTGCATTAGATAAGGACATATACACACACTATGCATATGATCATGAAGCATTAGAAGTCTTTTAAGGACAATGGACGCCAGTGTTTGTTGGTTGAGTAGATGGACGATTAGATGTTAGGATATACGTTTTTCTAGACTTGTAGATTTCGTGGACGAAATCCTTTAAGGAGGGGAGAATGTAACACCCCAAATTTTCTTTTAACAATAAATTAACAAATTAAAGTATAATTAATTCTAAATGAAAGAATTAAGGGAAACGGGTTACGCCATTGCATTCGTCTCGGGATTCTGCTTGAGATAGAGTCTGAGTTTGCGTAAATCGGACTCCGTATGAAGAAGTTGTGGTCTTCGGAAGTTTCAGAATTCGATTTAAAATTCAAACAGCCCGAAACAAGTTCAAAATACGAAAAACTGGACCAGAATTGGGTTCGGCGGGAAAATTTCCACCCAGGACCCAGGTCGACCTGGGGGTCGACCTACCCAGTCGACCTTGTCAGGTTTTGGCTGGCCTGGTCGGGTTCTGAGCGATTTTCTGAGATCTAGTGTGTCATTAGGGCTGATTTGTCACTTTCTGGTTGGCTCTTCTCGATGTGAATGGTCTAGATTCATCTATGATCATCTGACGGCTCTAATTAGTTTGAAATTCTATATAAACAACCTAAGTCTCCAACGTAAATTCACACAAAAATTAGAACCAGAGCCGCCATGCTGTCGGGAGAAAACTGAGAGTAGCCTCCACTTGAAGAAAGCTAAGAGATGAACAAAATCTAATTCAATTAAAATCAAAAAAACGTTTATCTACCCAAAGGAAAGCATCTCAATTCCAGAACTCAGAATCCAGAACTCAAGTTCGTCGTTCGTTGTAAGTTTATTTATGTTTTGGGATGCGAATCAAAATTAATGTCATGCCTTGGAAATAAATTGATAATAGAACAATGTTTATTATGTTATATGTGGAACTGAATGATATTGAGCTATATCTGTGGTTCTATTTTATTATCATGTTGAATTGGGAATTAATGGATAAGTCTATTCATATGTATATGAACTTGGAGTATAACCTGTTATGACAAGTTGTGTAGTTTATCATGTTATGCAAGTTTTAGGTTGTAAAATCATATCATATATGTGACCAAATTTTAGATCTACATGTTTATGTGTATATGTTAAACCTATGTCATATTTCAAGTTCACACTTATTCATATGTTCGTGATTGATTTGTAAATTCACATATATGTAAGTTGATTTAGTCTATGTTGCAAATTTACATATATGTAAGTTGATTTAGTCTATGTTTCAAATTCACATATATTTATGTTGATTTAGTCTACGTTGCAAGTTCACACCTATGATATTCATGTTGACTATTTTGCAAGTTCACACCTATGGTGTTCATATTGACTATGCCGAAAATGCCAAGTTTACACCTATGTCATGTTTATATTAATGATTTTCTTTATGCCAATTTTGTGTACGCTAAATTAGGCTGAGTTTTTAGCCTAATATTATATGTCAAAAATCATGCGGACGAAAATTAGGCTAAGATTGTTAGCCTAATATTTAGACGGGGTAACGTTGGGAAAAATTGGTAATTATAGGAAACTTGACATAAATTGGTGAAAAATCACATAGGTAATTTATGGCATGAAACGGTATAAATTATATACCTAAAATTAATGAACTTGATTAGAAACAAATCTGGGCAATGACATGAATTCTGGATAATATACATAAATAAAAATGTAAATTCAGAAAATACGAATATCCTTAACCCGAGGTTAGATTGAGTTGTGATGTAAACCTGCCCGGACCCGCCCGGCTGTCCAGTAATCACAACAATACCTATCTAATGTGGGAGGTTAAGGCATTGAGCCCAATAAGGACCCAAGGTTAGACTGGGTTATGGTGTAAACCTGCCCGGAACCGACCGGCACATCTAGTAACCGTAACAATACTTGTCTAATGTGAGTGGTTGGTGCTTTAACTAATTAAAGCTAAGGACAGACAATTCAGGATGGTAGGGTTAAGTTAACTAAAACACTTAACCAATTCAACATGTTAATTAAACTGAGGGGTGGGGTTAGGTAAATGCAGACACTTAACCACTTAACATGTCTGACAAGAAAAACCTAGTAACGGGGACCCATTTCAGTAGTAACCCAATTAGGTATCATAGTACCCTGAAACTAGGCAGGGTGGGGCACGATTACTGGGTTGATTGTAAGCGGTCAAAAGCGACGGCGGTTGGTGCAGCAGTGTAGGTTCTAATGGAGTGCGGGCGTGCACACACTTCAGAGCAGACAAACAGGACACTGGGCATCAGTAGTATAACCTATGCATTCTAGAATTGTGTCGGGCCACCACCATGGGACTTGATACACCCCATAGTGGGACCAGCATAGGTATCTACAATCACATGGGGCCGTATGACACAGGAAGAAAACGTTTTGAGTAAGAGCCGATCGAATAAGGGATCACCTTGTCATGAACACATGGTGCTGGCTAGACTAGTTAGTAGGTGCAGAGAAATAATAGTTAGTGCGTTTAGTATAGTTAGTATTTCCTGCCATATCTTGTCTTATATTCTGGTATTGTCCTATTCTCAGTTTATGCAAGTCATGATCTTTTTATTGTTCTCATGCTAGAAATATAACTAGACTTACCAAACTTATGTCTGACCCATTTTCCTTTCGCTTTCTTTTCTTCCATTCCCTCCCCCCCCCCCCCCAAGTCCACAGGGAGGAAACACCTCAGCTTAGTCAGATTTTTCATCCAGCTTGAAGAGCGAGAATGTATTGCTTGGATCCCTTTCGTTTGGGCTATGGCTTTGGACATTCTATGGGGATTTATGCAGTTTTAATTATGTTTCATGCTTCTTTAAGTTTTAAATCAACACAGTATTATGGTTGTAATAATTGGAAGTTGTTTTGAGGCAATTATGGAAGTGTTTTGTATGAACACGTATTTATGATATGAAAGTCTATTTGTTTTTCCGATGTTTATATATATGTGTTTAATGTGTTTATATCTGTCTTGTGTTTTATCTGTGACTTTTACTTATAAACCTCCATTGAAGTTAAGGTATTACCTTTGTGAGTGACCTTAACGGAGGTGGGGTGTTTCAGGAGAGGACTCTGGACATCTCCAATGCTACTTCATAGATACTAACGGGTGGCTGAGAGAGACAAGAGGCTATATGTTCCCTGCATTAGTTATTTGGTGATTGAGGAATCACCAAAGGCATTCCATTTGCGAGTGACCATTTATTCTAGTAGGATATAAGGAGAATCTTTTATTGGAATGACATAAAGAAAGATGCAGCTGAGTTTGTGGCCAAGTGTTTGACTTGTCAGAGGGTCAAGGCAGAGCAACGGAAGCCTGGTGTATTGCTTCAACCTTCAGAAGCACTGCAGTGGAAATAGGAAAGCATATCCATGGATTTCATAGATAGTTTGGACCGATCTTGAAACGGTGATACTAGTATTTGGGTGATCATAGATAGATTGCCGAAGAGCTACCACTTCATACCTATTCGAGAAAACTAATTCTTCTTCATCTTCTATGACCATTTATTCGTTGCCATTATGACCGATTGAGCGGTCCTCTCTCAACAAATCCACCAGATGAAAAAAGTGGTTAGAAATTAGAGTCTAATGCATTTCGATATGCCAAAGCAACTTCTTACAAGATCAACACCCTAAGTATTGCTAGATAGATGGCCTTCATACGATTAGCTGAAAATTCAAACTTCATGTTAGTCTAAAGATTACGATCCGATTAGCTTAGAGTAACACAAATAAATGGCAAACATGCTTACATCCTTTATACAATGTCATGCAATTCTAGGCGGACAACGCACGAAGGGCTAATCATGCTTAAAATTGCTTAATTTATCCAGACCTCGAGAATAATGCGAATATTGTGCAATGATTTTAAATGAGTGATTGATAGGGCAATCCTCTGATGCTTAAAGATGAATATTTATCTTATATCTTCTCCTGTCGGCTCTCAACCCAAGTTCTATATTTATAGTATATATGTTACAAGCAGAAATGCATAACTATTTGGATGAAGTTGTGTCGAAGCCAACCTTATGAAGTGCCACATCTCTCGAATGAATGAGAAGAATGGGGGCACGAACTTAAGTATCTATTGCACGCAACATACCCTTCTAGAAGCCTATATGCCATACCTTCTTGTTCAGGCACCCGAATGTCTTTCGGGGGAATCTCGTACATTATACATATCCTTGATAGCATTGGCCCCATTGATTCTCGATGTGGTTGAATCCTCCGAATCTTCCAAGATCACTACTCCTTTTATAATATCGGAGATGTAGGAATTATTTCTTTGTTTAATTTACCAATATTCGACCCCTTGTGAGCCCTCTTCCGCTCACTGCGGACCTTCCTCAACATGCGGAGAACCCTCAAGTTGCTCTACTGATTGTTGCCCTTAAGGATGTCCATCTATTGTCATCCCTCGAGTTGATTGGCATGTTGAGTTGGACATGAATCTTCGGCTGACCAGTGATAGCTCGATTCAGGGCTTGAGTAACTTGTCGAGTAGCTTGATTTTGGAGCTTCTTCCGGACATTCGACCTCTAAGCCTCTGAGTCATCTAGAATGTCTTAAACCGACAATTCACCATACTCACAAATAGTTACAATTAGCGCAATTGTAACAACCTGAATTTTTAAAGTGGAACTTTATTAATGATCTAATGTGAAGTTTGCTTTTTTAGATTTAAATTAATGTTTATTTGAATGAGTTTGATTTTTGATATGAATACGAATTAATAACGGAAATATCATTGTTTGTTTATTTAAAACTTATTGGTTGGACTAATTAATTCCAGAATTTCATTAAATATGAATTGTAAAATTTAAGTAAAACTAAAATATTGAAATAAGAAATATTGCGATAGTACTTCGAATTTTAATGTGTGAAAAGTATGGTTTGTCAGGTTTGTCAAATCTAGAAATTACTAGTTACTAAGAAGTTGGAAATTTATATTATTGGCAACTTTATACTTAGGATGCGAATTGAAATGTAAATTTATTTGCATTTTCGTTTTGTTAACATTTTCATTTAAAATTTGATTTATCAATGAAAAGGAGTAGCGTTGATAATGCTTAAATTAATTATCTCATTTCTTATGCAACTTAGCTTCTTGGGAAAGCCAATGACGCATTATCCCACTAATTCAGAAACTGATTTACGTTAAAAATCGAAAAGCCATTTCCACTTTTACCTGTACTTATTTTCAATTACTGAGTGCTTAGAATTTATTAGTTTCAGTTTTGAAATTTGAAAAATTATATGTTTCCATTTTGATTTAATTTACAGTTCGTATCAGATAAATGCATGGAAATAACTCCCTTTTGATTATTCATGCAACCTTTAAAGAAAGAAGAAAAGGAAGGTAAAAAGAAAAAAGGGAACAACATGCATTCAAAGGGAAAGTATGCATTAATATTTCTTGTTGTACTATCTGTCTATTTTAATTCCAACCTGCCCAAAATTATTGCCTTTCCAATTATGCAAATAATAAATTTTGGAATTAATAAATACAATGGCCATTCACCTAAATAAATGTACTACGTATATTCGCCTCCTTTGATTTCAACACGCATGCCCACTCCATTTCTCGCATCTTCCACATTTCGGTCCTGATGTTTTATCACAATATAAACCAAAATTATTAGCAAATAAAAAAAAGGAAAAAAAAAACATACACATGTTTTTTCCCAAAAATCTCTCCTTGCATGCCTGTAGCATGGCAAGGCAAGTCCCCAACACTTTTGGTTTTCTCCTCTTCAAAACTATAGCACGCATCCACCTCCTCCCATTGCCTTTCCTTCTTGTTAAACCTGTACCCATACAATATATATACATATATCTGTCGATCTCCCAATATTCACATGTCCAACCAGCGCCAGTCGTGGCCTCCATGAACCTCCGACCCTGTCCGACTCACCTCCGACCAACCTCAGGTGCTCCAACTCATCCAAATCCATGTCCATTTTATGTTGAGTTTCTTTTGCTGCTTTCTTCCCTTATATTAAAAAAATTGATTTGTTATTTTTTTCTAAAATCTTTATTTTGTTGAAAGCTTGTAGCTTGCAACATTGTTCTGAAAACCATAGTATAGAGCACCTTTGGTTTGAATTTATTGCCCTTCGCATTGCTTCGTCCTTGCTGAAAATTTAGATAATTGAAAATCTTCCTGAAACATTGGTTGACCAAGCCTAACATGAAAAGTTGTCCAATTTGATGATGGGTTTTTGTCTTTTTCTATCTTCTCATAAGAGAGAATTGAATGAGGATTCATGTCGTGATCATGTCGTTGTGTCAGGTTTCGTGTTGATTTGGACTGGTCAGCATACTTGCCGATCGTAGTTTCGTTTGGTTCGTGTCATTCTCGTTTTGTGTCCATTCGGTTGTCGTCTCCTTTCCTATCCACTCAAGGTGAGCATCCTCACTGATAACAATTTTAATTAGTAAATTGATGTCATTTGAAATGGGTATGATTGCTCTAGAAAACTGATTATTTGTTTGCGCGCATATGACATGCACACTCTTGACATATATGACACGAAATTGATTGTTATGATTTGTGTTGATTTATGTATGTTAATTTAAATGTCATATTTATTCTGTTCTCATCCTGCAAGTTCGCTATATATGTACAAAACCATTATGGGTTGAAATGATAGATGCTCAAATCACTGTATGATTTAGGAATGAAAACTGAATTCATTGGGATGCGAATTGAAATGATAAATGCCCGTAATTTGAATATTAGCGGATTGAAATGATATACATCCATATCACTTGGCCTATATAGAAAATTACATATGGACACCGTTGGTCTATTTTGAAAGTATTTTCTAAATTTATAAAACGTTCTGATTTGATAAAGTATTTTAGAGATTTAAATTTATAATTGTATTTGAACTTGTATTTTGATAATTTAACAAAAAAAATTATATAGATTTTAAAATAAAATTATATGTTTTAAATTTTAAATATATAAGCTAATATACGGTGCAGTTTAAATTTAAGATTTTTAGTTATAATATTATTTAGTTTTAAAATTTAAAATTGATTTGAAGTAAATTTGTTGAATCCAGATTAACAAAATTGAACTTTGTGAATAAGGATTAATGGTTTTGATTGGACTGTTTTAATTATTTGAAATTTGTATTATTCTACGTTAAACTATTTTAAATTATGTAATTTAGATTTAAATTTTTACTTTATAACTATTTTATATAAATTTAACTTAATTACAGTAATTTGCATAACTATTTCATTTATATTATTTTGCTTTTAAATTAAATTATAACTAATTTTATAATTATTTTAAGTCAAATTATTTTATATAAATATAATTATTATTATTAAATAAAACAATTTATGTTATATTAACTATTTCAAATGAGAAGTCGTTCCAATCCGAGCTATTGCATCAATAATGTTAATAGAAAGATTTTTGGAAATGCTTAAGCATTTCAATGACAATTTCTCTTCTCTTAATACTTAAGTTCATTCCTGGTTTCATGGTCAAAAATTCTACTGACGCGATTTACCTTAGTAGTACAGGAGTTAATATTATCAGCTAAGATAAACTTAAAAACTTAGATATAAATTTTCCATATTCTCATTTTATCAATTTGAAGATTAGTTTAAATTTCATATATCCTTGGTCTACTTGGTTAACTCCAAATTAATACTCATAGATTAAGGTTATTTATGGTTTTAATATAAACCATTCTATTTTCTGCAATGTTCAATCGACCCTATTTATTTTTCTCAACTGGGCCTTTTCTTCTTTAAGTTCGCTTAACTCGACAAATTTTGATTTCATTTCCCATTCATTTTTATATCACTTCCCATTTAAAGTTTCAAGTGACCCGGGTTTTCTTTTAATTCAATTCACTTAGCATGAATAACTAAATTTCCATTTCACATCTTAATTTAGTTTTAGTTTAAAATTGAAAATTTAGCAAAGAACTTGAAGATCTCGACTCTAGGTTTATTTTGATTTTAACTTGAACCAACTATACTAATACCATTATATATAGAAAATTTTACCTTAAAATTAAATTCCAAGAACCTTTATCAAAAAAAAAATTATAAAATCATTGAGTGGCCTCCCTCACTCAGACTCTTCAAAATAAATGTCGATAATGTGTGCACTCATTACCGAGACTATTTCTAAGGTCTGAGAAGGGATTAAACATTTAGTCCATTTAAAATTAAAATCGTTCGAAATAATTTCCATTTCGAAAAATACTTACTTATAACACTATATTATTTCAAAAGTCTTAGCATACCTATTTTCTAAAAGCACCGGAATCGAGTTCTCAAGTTCTTTTCCATTTTATTTGCAAAATATTTTTGCAACCAATTATACTGAGTAGAATTCATTTTCAAATTTTTCTAAAACCATTTAATTTCCTCATTAGGTTTATTATTTAATCAACTACAATAGATAATAACTTAATATTATTACCTATTAATAATGAATGCATGTACACATAAAAGCAATATTATATTTGATATATTTATAATATAATCCAAAAAATTATTATGTCAATCCATTATGTTCGATTATTTAGAAATTCGTATCGATTCCATAGCGTCCCATATTGTTGGATCTAGATTAGTCCTAAAGGGGGGAGGTTGAATAGGGTTTATTACAAATTATCACAGAGATTAAATATTACGGGATATTAAAATACTCACATATCACAGAATGCAGCAGAAATAAAAATACAGAAAGTAAATAACACACGATATACCCAACTTCGGCAAAATCCTGCCTACTGTTGCATTCCAAAGGTTTCTACTAGGAGTTAATAACAAATCCCGCTTACATACATTGTAAACTCGCACTCCCTGCTCCTGTACTAACCCTACGCTCAAAACCCTAAACTGATCTAAACCCCTAGATCAAATTTCCCCTTATTACAAACCCGTAACCTGTAAACCCTAGATTTTACAGACTCTAGTAAACTGCTAGATTTTACAGGCTATAGAACTGATCGATGATTACAAAAGAAAGTAAAAAACAAAATAATTAATAAATAAAAAGAAACCCCCTTTCAATTTAAGACCAAACTAAGCCCCATTCACAAAACTTGGCCGGCCCAATTTGTTAAGTCCATTGTCACTCCCATTTGCCTGATCATTTTTCTCTAGAAAAGATGAAAAATGGTGGCCATGATTAATTCTAGGGTTTCCTGCTTTTGTTCCCAAATCAAATCGAGATGTCTGAAATTTGCTGAGATGCTTCTCTGATGATCGAATAGAATTGCTCCTCTTTGTCACTCAATTTTGGATTTTCTATGATCGAAAAACTCTCGTGAAAAAATTGTGTGTATTCTGGATTATTTTTCTCTAAGTTGTTTTTGATTTTTCAATACCAAATGCATGTGATGATGTGGTGCTAAAATAGGATTAGAAAATCCTATTATTGCTCTAATTTCGTTGTATGGCCTGGCGTAATTGCATGTGAATTTGTTTCCTTCTTCGAGATTATGTCCACGGCTTTGATTGAGTTGCCTGATTGTTGGAATAGTGTGAATGTTGCCGTGTAGCTGAGGATGAAATCTGGAAATTTCTGAAATGAATTCCTTCCTTAAATTGATGTTGAATTGTATAATTCAGGAAAACAATCAAATTGCTTTCATTTTATCCCTTGCGTGATTTCTATCATGCCATGATTCACTTGCAAAAACGTGTTGCATGATTTCTTTGATTGAGTAAATCTGGACATAGTTCTATCTTCACTGAATTTGGAAATACATTGCCCCTTCGAATTTGAAATCCCTCTCATTGATTAGATATGGCAATTTTGGAATAAATATTTCATTTGTTTTCCCTTTTAAAAAAATGCCAAATATGATTTCTGCTCTGCCTTACTCTTTCCAAAAATATCTTGAGCAAATCCTTTGTTGATTGAATGTTTTCAAAAGCTTGAATTGATTTTTGGAAATATAATCTTCCCTGTTTTGAGTCGATTTCCATAGTTTAAAAAACATATGCTTGTTGAGATTTATTCTGCCAAAACATCATACCATATATACTTGGATCCAATGCAGTAAATGATTCGGTATTCCACGCTTGATTGAGTTAAAGTGGAAGGGACAAATTCGATTCTAAAAATTGCATTAGACACTTTCATTTTGAGCATCACCTTGAGTCTGCTTCAATTTTATCATCTGGCTTGAGCATGAGACTTTATTTGAGCTGTGTACACTCACACTTGAGCTTAATCGCCTCTTGTACATGCTACATGTATTTGTGACCGTGCTGTACCAATGTAGTTTGAATCTACACTGAGATCAATCTGCCTTGTTTGTTTGGTTGTCCATTGTTTGTATCCATGACTTCATATATATAGTCATGTATGAACCGCTTGACTGTTGTGTACTTGTTCTACCATTTGTACATGCCTGATATAGTTGAACCGATCTCTTGTTAACCATGAAAATGTTTGTGCACATGCTATTGCGCACCATGTAATATGATCTGTAAGTATGCTCCATTGCCACACTTGAATCTTGCTTTAAATACAATAACATGTACACACTTGTGCTTGTTGACTTGTTAAACATGTATTGAATGCTGTTGCATTATGTTGGCTACACCGCTGTTTTGGCTATTAGCACCTGCCATAATGTTATGTGCTTGATCACTTGTAACCGTTTGAGTTTAAGGAATTGATCACCACATGCTGCTTGAACATTGCCTTGAACTTTGCTGCTACTATTTTGCATAGATTCTGACTGTGCCACTTGTATGTGCTGAACATGCTAAAATCACTTGATTTGAATATGATCTCACATGCTTGTCAACCTGTTCTTGCTTAACCATGCTTTTTCACCCTTCTGCTCGACCCCTCCAGGCATATACATATATACGATTTTGTATATGTATATGTGTGTATGTGGCTTGGGACATTTTACTGATTCATTTGTGTTTGCCATGCGCTGAGTCGAGTTGGTCCACGTGGCTGCTCCTCAGTCGCACAGTGGATTGGGGGTGGCAGTGCATACGTGTGTATGTATGCACGCATGTATATGCATCCATCTAGAATAGGTTTTCTGTCCCTGCACTGTAATATGTATGTGTATACATGTATCGCGTGTATGCAGTGTGTGTGTGTGTGTGTGTGTGTGTGTGTATATATATATCAGCCCATATCAAATCGTGTAACACCCCACCTCTGCTAGGGTCACTCACAAAGGGAATGCACTAGTTTTGGAGGGGTATTATCTAGTAAACAAGCACAGAGATAACACAAGACAGAACATAAATTAAACAGAGTATATAAAGCAGCAGATATAAATTTAACCAAATCTCATTACGTGGAAAATAGAGTCAAAACCTCTTACATCAAAATACCAAGTCATTATTTCATTACATCAAGTTCTAAAGAAGCAAAGTACTTAAAACAACATAAGTCCAGTATTATTCCCCAAAAAGAGCATGAGTGCAGCCATAGCATAGTTGAGTGCAGCCATAGCATAGCTCAAGACCAAACCGTACATGAGCTGTCAGAAAGCAAGCAAAGTCCAAGCTAAGAGCTAGAGTTTCCTCCCTGAAAACCTGGGGGGGGGGAAACAAAAGAAAACGAGGTGGAAGAAAACGGGTCAGTCAAAAAGACTGGTAAGCCGTAGTGACTATCATCATAAAAACTAATAAAGTTAACTGGACATGAGAAACTGAGATTAAACATAAAGATAATAACTGGACTGGCATGATAACAAAAGGTAACAAGATAAGGGTGGCATCGCATATACAAGGTTTACTGCACTAACTGTACTAGTGTCCAAATCCATGTCAAGTATAAATCCAGAAATGATCCCTAAACCTAATAACATGAAATGACCCAATACGGGGTCCAACAGTCCATCCTAATCGATCGGCTTTACTCGTCGTGTATCGGTGTCATACGGCCCAATCGCGGAATGTAGTCACATGTGCTAGGTCCACCCTAGGGTGTATCAGGTCCTAGGGTGTCAACCACTGACACAATTCAAGCACACACAATGTAGTACTACGGGTGCCCATGCCTACTTTTTCAACTCCGGACTAAGTGCACGACCCTAGTCCGCCTGAACCTACACTGGCGCACCTTACTCAGCCGTTATTCTTGGTCGCTTACAATCAGCCCAGTAATTGTGCCCCACCCTGCCTTGTCCCCAGGGTATCGTGATACTTCTAAGTGGGTTAATGCTGAAAGGGACCTCGTGGCTAGGATTTCTAATGGGTTAAGTGTTTTCATTAAAAAGGTCATGACTTAACCCCTATCCAAACATGTATCAAATTGGTTAAGTGTATTCAAGTGGTCCATGACTTAACCCTACCATGTGGCATTAATTTACTTAACGCACCCCAACCTCTCACATTAGACTTGGTTATGGTTACTGGATGTGCCGGGCGGGTCCGGGCAGCTTTACACCATAACCTAGTCTAACCTCGGGTTTAAAGTGCTATATGACCAACTACCCACATTGGGTCCTATTATTTGCAACTACTGGATTTGCCGGGCGGTTCTGGGCAGATATACGTTGTAAATTCAACCCAACCTCGAGTTGGCCATTTTCAAGTTATCTAATTGTCATGTCCCAAGTTCATGTTTTCAAGATTATTCTCATGTCAAGTTTTCATGTCATATCATGTCAATTCCATAGCCAATTTTCAAGTTTGCCTAATCTACCCAAAACGTATCCCCAACGTACGTGAATTCGCATTAATACAACATGTCAAAATAGGGATATAACACAAAAAAGATAGTCATCGGATGGCAAAGGTGTTCACAAGTTAAGTATGATGATTACAACATTACAGGCATATGAAATAGGGTCTCAACATCAACTTGACAAGACATGGTAAAGGGTTGACATAAAATAGTAACCCAATAATAGTTTCAACATTACAGGGCATGGCAAGATAAAGATCATAAAGGGGTTTTAGATTAAACATGAATATATCCAAATCAAGTTCATAATGATATTCCATAAGTCAACATTTAAGATGAATAGATCTGGGGTGTACAAAACTAGATTCAAAATAACAGATTTAAAAGTGATAGTCATAGATCCAAGATACACAAGAGTAGATCCAACTAAGTTACCATGTTTAGGCATAATTTCAGTTTACATCGTGTTCAGGTTAACTTTACAGTTTAAATCTAAGAGTGACAAAGGGCTTACAGATCGTAGTCTAGAGAATGAGAAAGCAAAAAGAGTAGAAGCAGGATCTCTAGCAAATCCCCAAACCAACGTAGCACTAACAAAGTCCTGAATAGCCTCCTTGTTCTCTATCTTCCAGTCAGAACTTCAGCAGCATATGGTCGGACAAGAATGTGATAGAAAGTCTAGGGTCAGGGGCTGTTTATATAGTGTTAAGAGAGTGAATCTAGACAAGCAACGAGACCAGATACATCTGGCTCAAAAACAGGCTAGGTGACCAGGTAGACACCCAAGTCGACCTGGTCCTGGGGGTGTCGACTGCCCAGTCGACCTGGGTCTGGGCGGGAAATTCCCCGCCCAGTCTGCTATGCATTTGAAATTCGAATTTTGAATTCGAATTCGAGCTGTTTTGAACTCTGAATATTTATGAAACTTTGGGGAGCCATAACTTGGTCATACGGACTCCGATTTTCGAAAACCCGGACTCGATTTCATGCAGAATTCCGAGACGAAAGCAATGGAGCAAACCGTTCCCCTTGGTTCTTATTTTAAAATTTAATTCTGCCTAGATTTATGGTTATAACACGTTATTAAAATACGGGTTGTTACATTCACCCCTCCTTAAAGGATTTCGTCCCCAAAATCTCTAAGTTAGGAAGAACGCATCCTACCATCCACATCCATCTACTCACAACATCATTCACGAGCAACCATTGTCCTTAAAAAGATCTCTAATGCTGTATGAATATATGCAGTATGTGTGTGTACATGTACTTATCTAATGCAAATGATCAGGTGGTTACTGATTCAGTAAACCTCCTTAATGCAAGATATGTTAGTGTAATGAGTCCAACATGTATGCAAATTCCTAACGTAACTTAAAATTTCTACGTGAGTGCACAAACATCATCCATATGCAACATCCACGTGATAGCATAACAAGTTCATCCATGTACAAGTATAAGCACCCATGCAAATGCAACATGAAAAGGTGTCTGAGCCGATCTAGTGCCTAATGTGTGTCATGCATCCACTAGAAATCACTTGCAACCATTTTCAAACATCAACCATAACATGTTTCAAATACATGTTTACATCCAAAGAGGGTTCTATGGTTCTCAAGACGAGATTAACAAAACAAACATAGGTAGCATCATACGAAAGGCTTATAAGCTCAAAGGAAAAAGAGATCGAGAAAGTACCCTCAAAAAGAAATGGGTAAAGCGCGCGTATCTTCTCCTCGGTTTCCCAAGTTGCGTCTTCTTGGGCTTCACTCCACTGTACTTTGACTAGCTTGACTTCGCGATTCCTTAGCTTCTTGATCTCCGTCCCTAAGATATGGATAGGAACTCGCCTCAGCGTTGCTTCTTTCTCCACTTCTACGCCTTCGAGGATGCTTGGCTCAACCACCTCAGCTGATTCATGTAGGCACTTTCGGAGATGCGAGACGTGAAAGACATAGTGTACTCCGGCCAGCCTCTCAGGTAACTCTACATTATAGGCCATCTGCCCAATCCACTCAGTGATAGAGAACGGTCCTACGAATCTCGGTGCCAGCTTTCCAATTGCTCCAAAACGAACCACATTGCGCAAAGGAGAGACTTTTATGAAAACAATATCTCCGACTTCGAACTCTAGGTCTGTCCTTCTCTTGTCCGCATAAGATTTCTGTCTATCTTGGGCCGCTTTCATTCATCTTCGTATCAACTCCACCTTCTCAGAAGTGTCTCGTATCATGTCGGGCCCAAGTATAAGTCTGTCAGTCGTCTCCCTCCAACAAGTTGGTGACTTGCACGGTCTTCCATACAGGGCTTCGAACGGTGCCATCCCTATGCTAGCTTGGTAGCTATTATTATAAGCAAACTCCACGAGAGGGAGATGGTCTTCCCAAGTACCACCAAAATCAAGAACGCATAGCCTCAAAAGATCCTCTTGTACTCTATTTACCCTTTCGGTCTGTCCATCCGTCTGAGGGTGATAGGCTGTACTTAAATTAAGTCGTGTACCCATTGCTTCTTGCAGACTATTCCAAAACTGGCTAGTGAAAATTGGGTCACGGTCACTGACTATGCTAGAAGGAACCCCGTGCAACCGTACTATCTCTCGAAGGTAAATAGATGCTAGCCATGATGCAGTCCTTTTGCTTTTCACCGGAATGAAGTGAGCACTCTTCGTGAGTCTATCAACAATGACCCATATGCTAGTAAATAAAGGACGTGGAAAATATTTTGACTATACGTAAATGCGTTAAGTGTTGTTAACGCTAGGTTACCAGACTTAAATCAGAGTAGCCATGCTAATGGTTTAAGTGTTGTCATTAAAAAGGTCATGACTTAACCCCTATCCAAACATGTATCAAATTGGTTAAGTGTATTTAAGTGGTCCATGACTTAACCCTACCATGTGGCATTAATTTACTTAACGCACCCCAACCTCTCACATTAGACTTGGTTATGGTTATTGGATGTGCCGGGCGGGTCCGGGCTTCTTTACACCATAACCTAGTCTAACCTTGGGTTTAAAGTGCTATATGACCAACTACCCACATTGGGTCTTATTATTTGCAACTACTGGATTTGCCGGGCGGTTCCAGGCAGATTTACGTTGCAAATTCAACCCAACCTCGAGTTGGCCATTTTCAAGTTATCTAATTGTCATGTCCCAAGTTCATGTTTTCAAGCTTATTCTCATGTCAAGTTTTCATGTCATATTTTCATGTCATATCATGTCAATTCCATAGCCAATTTTTAAGTTTGCCTAATCTACCCAAAACGTATCCCCAACATACGTGAATTCGCATCAATACAACATGTCAAAATAGGGATATAACACAAAAAGGATAGTCATAGGATGGCAAAGGTGTTCACAAGTTAAGTATGATGATTACAACATTACAGGCATATGAAATAGGGTCTCAACATCAACTTGACAAGACATGGTGATAGACATGGTAAAGGGTTGACATAAAATAGTACCCCAATAATAGTTTCAACATCACAGGGCATGGCAAGATAAAGATCGTAAAGGGGTTTTAGATTAAACATGAATATATCCAAATCAAGTTCATACTGATATTCCACAAGTCAACATTTAAGATGTATAGATCTGGGGTGTACAAAACTAGATTCAAAATAACAGATTTAAAAGTGATAGTCATAGATCCAAGATATACAAGAGTAGATCCAACTTAGTTATCATGTTTAGGCATAATTTCAGTTTACATTGCGTTCAGGTTAACTTTACAGTTTAAATCTAAGAGTGACAAAGGGCTTACAGATCGTAGTCTAGAGAATAACAAGGGCAACAAC
The DNA here is from genome assembly GCA_030737875.1 of Allium sativum. Taxonomy (NCBI): domain Eukaryota; kingdom Viridiplantae; phylum Streptophyta; class Magnoliopsida; order Asparagales; family Amaryllidaceae; genus Allium; species Allium sativum. The sequence continues at coordinate 11,012,569 of CM060921.1, read as the reverse complement.
AACAATACTAACAAGCCACGTGAGACGAGGAAGTGCAACTTTTGTGGTATCACGGGACATATAGCTAAAGACTGTAGGAGGAAGAAAAGAAAGTTGGGGGAATGCTTTCACTGCGGGGATACTGGACACATCAGTAAGGATTGCCCTAAGAAGCAAGGTCAGGGGCTAGGGCAGACACAGCGAGCAGAACCTTCTGGAGAGCAGTTGCAGGCTCTCAACACCACTCCAGCTCTTGACCGAGGAAGTAATATTTCTGTAGAAAGCCTTGTTTACATTTATGAATTTCCTGTTCGAACCTTATTTGACTCTGGCGCATCGCATACTTTTATCTCTTCTGATATTGTTGAAAATATGCACTTAAGTACTAGTCTAGTTGTTAACATCCAGTAACCATAACCAAGTCTAACCTCGGGTTTAAAGTGCTATATGACCAACTACCCACATTGGGTCCTATTATTTGCAACTACTGGATTTGTCGGGCATTTCCGGGCAGATTTACGTTGCAAATTCAACCCAACCTCGAGTTGGCCATTTTCAAGTTATCTAATTGTCATGTCCCAAGTTCATGTTTTCAAGCTTTTTCTCATGTCAAATTTTCATGTCATATTTTCATGTCATATCATGTCAATTCCATAGCCAATTTTCAAGTTTGCCTAATCTACCCAAAACGTATCCCCAACGTACGTGAATTCGCATTAATGCAACATGTCAAAATGGGGATATAACACAAAAAGGATAGTCATCGGATGGCAAAGGTGTTCACAAGTTAAGTATGATGATTACAACATTACAGGCATATGAAATAGGGTCTCAACATCAACTTGACAAGACATGGTGATAGACATGGTAAAGGGTTGACATAAAATAGTACCCCAATAATAGTTTCAACATCACAGGGCATGGCAAGATAAAGATCGTAAAGGGGTTTTAGATTAAACATGAATATATCCAAATCAAGTTCATACAGATATACCACAAGTCAACATTTAAGATGAATAGATCTGGGGTGTACAAAACTAGATTCAAAATAACAGATTTAAAAGTGATAGTCCTAGATCCAAGATATACAAGAGTAGATCCAACTTAGTTATCATGTTTAGGCATAATTTAAGTTTTCATTGTGTTCAGGTTAACTTTACAGTTTAAATCTAAGAGTGACAAAGGGCTTACAGATCGTAGTCTAGAGAATGAGAAAGCAAAAAGAGTAGAAGCAGAATCTCTAGCAAATCCCCAAACCAACGTAGCACTAACAAAGTCCTGAATAGCCTCCTTGTTCTCTATCTTCCAGTCAGAACTTCAACAGCATATGGTCGGACTAGAATGTGATAGAAAGTCTAGGGTCAGGGGCTGTTTATATAGTGTTTAGATAGTGAATCTAGACAAGCAACGAGACCAGATACATCTGGCTCAAAAACAGGCTAGGTGACTAGGTCGACACCCAAGTCGACTACGCAGTCGACCTGGTCCTGGGGGTGTCGACTGCCCAGTCGACTCCCCAGTCGAACTGGGTCTGGGCGGGAAATTTCCTGCCCAGTCTGCTCTGCGTTTGAAATTCGAATTTTGAATTCGAATTCGAGCTGTTTTGAACTCTGAATATTTCTGAAACTTTGGGGAGCCATAACTTGGTCATACGGACTCCGATTTTCGAAAACTCGGACTCGATTTCATGCAGAATTCGGAGACAAACGCAATGGCGCAACCCGTTTCCCTTGGTTCTTATTTTAAAATTTAATTCTGCCTAGATTTATGGTTATAACATGTTATTAAAATACGGGTTGTTACATTCTCTCCTCCTTAAAGGATTTCGTACCCGAAATCTCTAAGTTAGGAAGAACGCATTCTACCATCCACATCCATCTACTCACAACATCATTCACGAGCAACCATTGTCCTTAAAAAGATCTCTAATGCTGTATGAATATATGCAGTATGTGTGTGTACATGTACTTATCTAATGCAAAAGATCAGGTGGTTACTGATTCAGTAAACCTGCTTAATGCAAGATATGTTAGTGTAATGAGTCCAACATGTATGCAAATTCCTAACGTAACTTAAAATTTCTACATGAGTGCACAAACATCATCCATATGCAACATCCACGTGATAGCATAACAAGTTCATCCATGTACAAGTATAAGCACCCATACAAATGCAACATGAAAAGGTGTCTGAGCCGATCTAGTGCCTAATGTGTGTCATGCATCCACTAGAAATCACTTGCAACCATTTGCAAACATCAACCATAACATGTTTCAAATACATGTTTACATCCAGAGAGGGTTCTAAGGTTCTCAAGACGAGATTAACAAAACAAACATAGGTAGCATGATACAAAAGGTTTACAAGCTCAAAGGAAAAAGAGATCGAGAAATTACCCTAAAAAAGAAATGGGTAAAGCGCACGTATCTTCTCCTCGGATTCCCAAGTTGCGTCTTTTTGGGCTTCACTCCACTGTACTTTGACTAGCTTGACTTCGCGATTCCTTAGCTTCTTGATCTCCGTCCCTAAGATATGAATAGGAACTCGCCTCAGCGTTGCTTCTTTCTCCACTTCTACGCCTTCGAGGATGCTTGGCTCAACCACCTCAGCTGATTCATGTAGGCACTTTCGAAGATGCGAGATGTGAAAGACATTGTGTACTCCGGCCAGCCTCTCTGGTAACTCTACATTATAGGCCATCTGCCCAATCCTCTCAGTGATAGGGAATGGTCCTACGAATCTCGGTGCCAGCTTTCCAATTGCTCCAAAACGAACCACATTGCGCAAAGGAGATACTTTTATGAAAACCATATCTCCGACTTCGAACTCTAGGTCTGTCCTTCTCTTGTCCGCATAAGATTTCTGTCTATCTTGGGCCGCTTTCATTCATCTTCGTATCAACTCCACCTTCTCAGAAGTGTCTCGTATCATGTCGGGCCCAAGTATAAGTCTGTCAGTCGTCTCCCACCAACAAGTTGGTGACTTGCACGGTCTTCCATACGGGGCTTCGAACGGTGCCATCCCTATGCTAGCTTTGTTGCTATTATTATAAGCAAACTCCACGAGAGGGAGATGGTCTTCCCAAGTACCACCAAAATCAAGAATGCATTGCCTCAAAAGATCCTCTAGTACTCTATTTACCCTTTCGGTCTGTCCATCCGTCTGAGGGTGATAGGCTGTACTTAAATTAAGTTGCGTACCCATTGCTTCTTGCAGACTATTCCAAAACTGGCTAGTGAAAATTGGGTCACGGTCACTGACTATGCTAGAAGGAACCCCGTGCAACCGTACTATCTCTCGAAGGTAAATAGATGCTAGCCATGATGCAGTGCTTTTGCTTTTCACCGGAATGAAGTGAGCACTCTTCGTGAGTCTATCAACAATGACCCATATGCTAGTATTCCCCTTCCTTGACCTAGGCAATCCATCCACGAAATCCATCGAGATACTTTCCCACTTCCATTGCGGGACCTCCAAAGGATGTAATAGCCCACCGGGCTTCTTAGATTCGGCCTTGACTTGTTGGCACACCATGCACTTTGAGACAAATTCTGCCACGTCCTTTTTCATTCCGGCCCAAAAGAAAATGCGTTTCATATCTCTGTACATCTTATCCCCTTCGGGATGTATAGTCATCTTCGAGTGATGCGCCTCTTCGAGAAAATTATTTACTAAGTCTCACACTAGTGGAACACATAGCCTTCCATCGCGCCTTAGCCATCCTTTGTCATCAATGGCATACCTACCAAGGTAACTTGACGTCTCACCACTGATTAACTTGTTCATGATTTCGACTATCTGTGGGTCTTCTTTCTGCGAAGTCCCTACTTGATCTAGAAGCGTAGGTCTCAGCTCAAGAGATGCTAACGTACCAGTCAATGACTCAACAGCATGCGTAAAATCAAAGGTCGCTATAAACTCTAGACTTTTTCTTTCAACAAATAAGGGGCTCAAAGTCAACCTTTTTCTACTTAGCGCATCCGCCACCACGTTACCCTTGCCAGGGGTATAAGTTATATCGAAGTCATATGAGGCCAAGAATTCCATCCACCACTGCTGTCTCAGATTCAAATCTTTTTGCGAAAAGAGATACTTAAGCGATTTGTGGTCGGTGCATAGCTCGAATCTCTCCCCTAGGAGATAATGGCGCCAAGCTTTAAGTGCAAAAACAATCGCGGCTAACTCCAAGTCATGTGTGGGATAGTTCTTCTCATGAACTTTAAGTTGTCTACTCCCATAGAATATCACTCTTCCTTCTTGCATTAGGACAGCGCCTAATCCCGTGTCGCATGCATCCGTGTACACTGTAAACATTTTTCCTCCATCGGGTAATGCTAAAACTGGGGCTGTTGTGAGGGCTCTCTTGAGTCTCTAAAAAGCAGTCTCACATTCTATGTCCCATGCAAACGCTAGGTTTTTCTTCGTTAACTTAGTAAGAGGGGCTGAAATCTTAGCGAAGTCCTTAATGAACTTCCTTTAAAAGCCCGCCAAACCGAGAAAGCTTCTCACCTCTGTTGCATTCTTAGGAATTTTCCAGTCTTGCACCACAACTACCTTTGCGGGGTCCACGGCTAAACCTTGCTTAGAAACTACGTGCCCAAGAAACCGAACTTCCTCCCTCCAAAAATGGCATTTGGAGAACATAGCCATTAACTGGTGTGCTCTAAGCGTATCCATGACTTCCTTGAGGTGTCTAGCATGCTCTTCTTCATCCTTTGAGAAGATTAGGATATCGTCCACAAAAACCACCACGAACTTGTTAAGGAACTCCCGAAACACCCTACTCATCAGGTCTACAAAGTACGCGGGTGCATTCGGTAACCCAAACAGCATGACGAGCCATTCGAAGAACCCATCTGGAGTCCTAAACGCAGTTTTGTCAATGCTATCCTCAGCCACTCTAAGTTGATAGAATCCTGTGGCTAGATCGAGTTGAGAGAAAACAGATGCTCCCACAAGCTGGTCAAAAAGATCATCGATTCTTGGTAGTGGGTGCCTATTCTTCTTCGTCAGCTTGTTTAACTCACGATAATCTACACACAGACGAAGCGAACCATCCGCCTTAGTAGCGAATACCACCGGAGCACCCCATTCAGAAATGCTTCGCCTTATGAAATTTTTCTCGAGCAACTCCTTGATTTGTTTACTGAGCTCTCTTCTTTCTCGCGGGGCCATATGCCTAACGGTCAATGAAACAGGCTTGGCATTATCAACCAGATAAATTCGGAAGTCTATCTCGCGTTTAGGGGGTAACCCTTTCACCTCATCAAAGATATCTGGATGTTCTCGGACTACTCTCATGGAGTGCAGATTCTCGACGGACGAGTCGAGAGATTCAAGATAACATAACATGATCGGACCCTTTGGGTTACAAGAAAGTTCAAGGGTATTACCAAGGCGCGTCATGAGCCTCACTACCCTTCGTTCACAATCAAGGATAGCTCCATAATTGGACAACCAATCCATGCCCAGAATTAAACCATATCCCATGAATCCGAGAACATAAGCATTACACGTGAATTCCACGCTTAAGATGGAAATCCTCAAATCAACACAAATCATAGAAAAATGGGCGGAGCCCCCAATCGGATTTGAAACACTAACGGGATCATCAACTAGACTAGTACTTAAGTGCAGATTTTCAACAATATCAGAAGAGATAAAAGTATGCGATGCGCCAGAGTCAAATACGGTTCGAACAGGAAATTCAGAAATGTAAACAAGGCTTTCTACAGAAATATTACTACCTCGGTCAAGAGCTGGAGTGGTGTTGAGAGCCTGCAACTACCCTCCAGAAGGTCCTGCTCGCTGTGTCTGCCCTAGCCCCTGTCCTTGCTTCTTAGGGCAATCCTTACTGATGTGTCTAGCATCCCCGCAGTTAAAGCATTCCCCCAACTTTCTTTTCTTCCTCCTACAGTCTTTAGCTATATGTTCTGTGATACCACAAAAGTTGCACTTCCTCCTCTCACGTGGCTTGTTAGCATTGTTGTTGTTGCCCTTGTTATTCTTGTTGCCTCCCTTCTTGAAGTCAACCTCCTTGTTCTGAGTCTCATTAGACTTAACCTCCTTTTTGTCACCCTTGTCTTCTTCATGAAGTAGGGACATATTCACCAAGCTTTCAAAGGTCGCCCCCATGGGCACATGAGTCATGGCCATAGTGTGGAGTGGCTCGCTCAATCCTCGAGCAAATCGTAGAGCCTTCTTCTCAGCCGTGTTGACTACGTCCAAACCAAACCGAGTAAGCTGATTAAACTTATTCACGTACTCCCTAACAGACATGTCCCCTTGGTTGAGTGCCAGGAACCTCTCCATTAGAAGGTTCGCTTCTGCTGACGATAAGAATTTAAGCCCAAATCTCTCTCTAAAGTCTGCCCAAGTCTCAATTGGTCTGGTAGCGTTGGTGACTTCCCACCAAAATGCAGATTCCTCTTTTAACAACCATGCTGCCAACTGAACTTTCCTATGATCCTCCATATCGAAGATAACGAACAGGTCTTAAGTCTCCTTTAACCAGTTTCATGCTTCTGCGAAGGTCTCAGTTCCAAGGAAGCTCTTGCCGCCCATTCCTATAAAGTCTTTGCATATTTTGGCGAAGGCGGTGCCGGGAGAAGGAGGAGGAACCGCGGCTACTGGAGGAGGAGGAGGAGGAGGGATGTCTGCCGGGCCCGCATCGTTGGCCCTAGCTTCCAAGTACCTTCGGAACCATCCGGGTATGGGTACTCCCTCGGGGAGGTTAAGATCGGCCATGCTGAAAAATGAAAAGAAGAAGATTCAAACGAGGAAACAAGGAAAGTGCTAATCGCTTTTGGGGACATGTCTGTTAGGGAGTACATGAATAAGTTTAATCAGCTTGCTCGGTTTGGTCTGGACTTAGTCAACACGGCTGAGAAGAAGACTCTACGATTTGCTCGAGGATTGAGCGAGCCACTCCACACTATGGCCATGACTCATGTGCCCATGGGGGTGACCTTTGAAAGCTTGGTGAATATGGCCCTACTTCATGAGGAAGACAAGGGTGACAAAAAGGAGGTTAAGTCTAATGAGACTCAGAACAAGAAGGTTTACTTCAAGAAGGGAGGCAACAAGAATAACAAGAATACCAAGGGCAACAACAACAATGCTAACAAGCTACGTGAGACAAGGAATTGCAACTTTTGTGGTATCATGGGACATATAGCTAAAGATTGTAGGAGGAAGAAAAGAAAGTTGGGGGAATGCTTTCACTGTGGGGATACTGGACACATCAGTAAGGATTGCCCTAAGAAGCAAGGACAGGGGCTAGGGAAGACACAGCGAGCAGGACCTTCTGGAGGGCAGTTGCAGGCTCTCAACACCACTCCAGCTCTTGACCGAGGTAGTAATATTTCTGTAGAAAGCCTTGTTTACATTTCTGAATTTCTTGTTCGAACCGTATTTGACTCTGGCGCATCGCATACTTTTATCTCTTCTAATATTGTTGAAAATCAGCACTTAAGTACTAGTCTAGTTGATGATCCCGTTAGTGTTTCAAATCCGATTGGGGGCTCCGCCCATTTTTCTATGATTTGTGTTGATTTGAGGATTTCCATCTTAAGTGTGGAATTCACGTGTAATGCTTATGTTCTCGGATTCATGGGATATGGTTTAATTCTGGGCATGGATTGGTTGTCCAATTATGGAGCTATCCTTGATTGTGAACGAAGGGTAGTGAGGCTCATGACGCGCCTTGGTAATACCCTTGAACTTTCTTATAACCTGAAGGGTCCGGTCATGTTATGTTATCTTGAATCTCACGACTTGTCCATCGACAATTTGCACACCGTGAGAGTAGTCCGAGAACATCCAGATATCTTTGATGAGGTGAAAGGGTTACCCCGTAAACGCGAGATAGACTTCCGAATTTATCTGGTTGATAATGCCAAGCCTGTTTCATTTCCCGTTAGGCATATGGCCCCGCGAGAAAGAAGAGAGCTCAGTAAACAAATCAAGGAGTTGCTCGAGAAAATTTTCATAAGGCTAAGCATTTCTGAATGGGGTGCTCCGGTGGTATTCGCTACTAAGGCGGATGGTTCGCTTCGTCTGTGCGTAGATTATCGTGAGTTAAACAAGCTGACGAAGAAGAATAGGCACCCACTACCAAGAATCGATGATCTTTTTGACCAGCTTGTGGGAGCATCTGTTTTCGTTCAACTCGATCTAGCCACAGGATTCCATTAACTTAGAGTGACTGTGGATAGCATTGACAAAACTGCGTTTAGGACTCCAGATGGGTTCTTCGAATGGCTCGTCATGCCGTTTGGGTTAACGAATGCACCCGCGTACTTTGTAGACCTGATGAGTAGGGTGTTTCGGGAGTTCCTTAACAAGTTCGTGGTGGTTTTTGTGGACGATATCCTAATCTTCTCAAAGGATGAAGAAGAGCATGCTAGACACCTCAAGGAAGTCATGGATACGCTTAGAGCACACTAGTTAAAGGCTAAGTTCTCCAAATGCCATTTTTGGAGGGAGGAAGTTCGGTTTCTTGGGACGTAGTTTCTAAGCAAGGTTTAGCCGTGGAACCCGCAAAGGTAGTTGCGGTGCAAGATTGGAAAATTCCTAAGAATGCAACAGAGGTGAGAAGCTTTCTCGGTTTGGCGAGCTTTTATAGGAAGTTCATTAAGGACTTCGCTAAGATTTCAGCCCCTCTTACTAAGTTAACGAAGAAAAACCTAGCGTTTGCATGGGACATAGAATGTGAGACTGCTTTTCAGAGACTCAAGAGAGCCCTCACCACAGCCCCAGTTTTAGCATTACCCGATGGAGGAAAAATGTTTACAGTGTACACGGATGTATGCGGCACGGGATTAGGCGCTGTCCTAATGCAAGAAGGAAGAGTGATATGCTTTGGGAGTAGACAACTTAAAGTTCATGAGAAGAACTATCCCACACATGACTTGGAGTTAGCCGCGATTGTTTTTGCACTTAAAGCTTGGGGCCATTATCTCCTACGGTAGAGATTCGAGCTGTACACCGACCACAAATCGCTTAAGTATCTCTTTTCGCAAAAAGATTTGAATCTGAGACAGCAGTGGTGGATGGAATTCTTGGCCTCATATGACTTCGATATAACTTATACCCCTGGCAAGGGTAACGTGGTGGCGGATGCGCTAAGTAGAAAAAGGTTGACTTTGAGCCCCTTATTTGTTGAAAGAAAAAGTCTAGAGTTTATAACGACCTTGAATTTTACGCATGCTGTTGAGTCATTGACTGGTACGTTAGCATCTCTTGAGCTGAGACCTACGCTTCTAGATCAAGTAGGGACTTCGCAGAAAGAAGACCCACAGATAGTCGAAATCATGAACAAGTTAATCAGTGGTGAGACTTCAAGTCACCTTGGTAGGTATGCCATTGATGACAAAGGATGGCTAAGGCGCGATGGAAGGCTATGTGTTCCACTGGTGGGAGACTTAGTAAATAAAGTTCTCGAAGAGGCGCATCACTCGAAGATGACTATACATCCCGGAGGGGATAAGATGTACAAAGATATGAAACGCATTTTCTTTTGGGCCGGAATGAAAAAGGACGTGGCAGAATTCGTCTCAAAGTGCATGGTGTTGAGAGATAAGATGTACTTTGACTAGCTTGACTTCGCGATTCCTTAGCTTATTGATCTCCGTACCTAAGATATGAATAGGAACTCGCCTCAGCGTTGCTTCTTTCTCCACTTCTACGCCTTCGAGGATGCTTGGCTCAACCACCTCAGCTGATTCATGTAGGCACTTTCGGAGATGCGAGATGTGAAAGACATTGTGTACTCCGGCCAGCCTCTCAGGTAACTCTACCTTATAGGCCATCTGCCCAATCCTCTCAGTGATAGGGAACGGTCCTACGAATCTCGGTGCCAGCTTTCCAATTGCTCCAAAACGAACCACATTGCTCAAAGGAGAGACTTTTATGAAAACCATATCTCCGACTTCGAACTCTAGGTTGTCCTTCTCTTGTCCGCATAAGATTTCTGTCTGTCTTGGGCCGCTTTCATTCGTCTTCGTATCAATTCCACCTTCTCAGAAGTGTCTCGTATCGTGTCAGGCCCAAGTATAAGTCTGTCAGTCGTCTCCCACCAACAAGTTGGTGACTTGCACGGTCTTCCATACAGGGCTTCGAACGGTGCCATCCCTATGCTAGCTTGGTAGCTATTATTATAAGCAAACTCCACGAGAGGGAGATGGTCTTCCCAAGTACCACCAAAATCATGAACGCATAGCCTCAAAAGATCCTCTAGTGCTCTATTTACCCTTTCGGTCTGTTCATCCGTCTGAGGGTGATAGGCTGTAATTAAATTAAGTTGCGTAGCCATTGCTTCTTACAGACTATTCCAAAACTGGCTAGTGAAAATTGGGTCACGGTCACTGACTATGCTAGAAGGAACCCCGTGCAACAGTACTATCTCTCGAAGGTAAATAGATGCTAGCCATGTGCAGTCCTTTTGCTTTTCACCGGAATGAAGTGAGCACTCTTCGTGAGTCTATCAACAATGACCCATATGCTAGTATTCCCCTTCCTCGACCTAGGCAATCCTTACTGATACCAAGTGTAACAGTTTATACTAAGCAGAGCTATTCCCTCCCTGACTACCTAGGGGGAAAAATGAAGAAAAGAAGACGAAAGACAAACAGAGTCAGACATAAAGCCTGAGTAAGTCTGGTGGATTTTAGCATGTGAACAGGATAAAGTTCATGACAGGAGTAAACTGGAAAATGGGACAGTACCAGAATAATAGACTAATATAAACCAAAGCAAGGTAGTTTAAAACCGAATATACTATCACACCCCATTCTATATCTCTGCACCACCTAACTCGTATCCCAAGTAGTAATCTGTATAAAGATGATAACGTGATCCCAATCCCTGTAATTGTGGTTGCCTTTAGGTGTACATCTATTATTTATTACCTAGATCTAATCTAGGGTTTTCTTATAGAGTGCTTCCTAGATTCAACTAGGGTTTATGCGAATTATCTAATACTTCTCGGATTCAGGATTATGCCACCTAGGTCCAACTAGGGATTATGCTACCTGTCGAATGATGCCCCTAGTCTAGGACACACTACCTAGAGTGGTATATGTTCCTAGACTTTCCCCACGTATGTGTCGCGAACCGTTTATCGCTGTCTAGATGCATATGTACAATATATGTGCGGCCCGAATCCCGTAACAGGGCTAATCAAGAGATATGGAACTTGGTCAGGAGCTTTAAGTAATCTGCCAATGCAGATGTTAAGGTATGTTTTTCTACCAGTGGTTATGGTCCCACGTGACAGTACCAGACCAATTGAGACTGCGCAGTCGACTTGGGTATCGACCTGGTCACCAAGCCTGTTTTTGAGCCAGATGTATCTGGTCTCGTTGCTTGTCCAGATTCACTCTCTAAACACTATATAAACAGCCCCTGACCCTAGACTTTCTATCACATTCTTGTCCGACCATATGCGGCTGAAGTTTTGACTGGAAGATAGAGAACAAGGAGGCTATTCAGGACTTTGTTAGTGCTACGTTGGTTTAGGGATTTGCTAGAGATTCTGCTTCTACTCTTTTTGCTTTCTCATTCTTTAGACTACGATCTGTAAGCCCTTTGTCACTCTTAGATTTAAACTGTGAAGTTAACCTGAACACGATGTAAACTGAAATTATGCCTAAACATGATAACTAAGTTGGATCTACTCTTGTATATCTTGGATATATGACTATCACTTTTAAATCTGTAATTTTGAATCTAGTTTTGTACACCCAAGATCTATTCATCTTAAATGTTGACTTATGGAATATCAGTATGAACTTGATTTGGATATATTCATGTTTAATCTAAAACCCCTTTACGATCTTTATCTTGCTATGCCCTGTGATGTTGAAACTATTATTGGGGTACTATTTTATGTCAACCCTTTACCATGTCTATCACCATGTCTTGTCAAGTTGATGTTGAGACCCTGTTTCATATGCCTGTAATGTTGTAATCATCATACTTAACTTGTGAACACCTTTGCCATCCGATGACTATCCTTTTTGTGTTATATCCCTATTTTGACATGTTGTATTAATGCGAATTCACGTACGTTGGGGATACGTTTTGGGTAAATTAGGCAAACTTGAAAATTGGCTATGGAATTGACATGATATGACATGAAAATATGACATGAAAACTTGACACGAGAATAAGCTTGAAAACATGAACTTGGGACATAACAATTAGATAACTTGAAAATGGCCAACTCGAGGTTGGGTTGAATTTGCAACGTAAATCTGCCCGGAACCGCCCGGCAAATCCAGTAGTTGCAAATAATAGGACCCAATGTGGGTAGTTGGTCATATAGCACTTTAAACCCGAGGTTAGACTAGGTTATGGTGTAAAGCTGCCCGGACCCGCCCGGCACATCCAGTAACCATAACCAAGTCTAATGCGAGACGTTGGGATGCGTTAAGTAAATTAATGCCACATGGTAGGGTTAAGTCATGGACCGCTTGAATACACTTAACCAATTTGATACATGTTTGGATAGGGGTTAAGTCATGACCTTTTTAATGACAACACTTAACCCATTAGAAATCCTAGCCACGAGGTCCCTTTCAGTAGTAACCCACTTAGAAGTATCACGATACCCTGGGGACAAGGCAGGGTGGGGCACAATTACTGGGCTGATTGTAAGCGACCAAGAATAACGGCTGAGTAAGGTGCGCCAGTGTAGGTTCAGGCGGAATAGGGTCGTGCACTTAGTCCGGAGTTGAAAAAGTAGGCATGGGCACCCGTAGTACTACATTGTGTGTGCTTGAATTGTGTCAGTGGTTGACACCCTAGGACCTGATACACCCTAGGACCTGATACACCCTAGGGTGGACTTAGCACATGTGACTACATTCCGCGATTGGGTCGTATGACACTGATACATGACGAGTAAAGCTGATCGATTAGGTTGACTGTTGGACCCCGTATTGGGTCATTTCAAGTTATTGGGTTTAGGGATCATTTCTGGATTTATACTTGACATGGATTTGGACACTAGTACAGTTAGTGCAGTAAACCTTGTATATGCGATGTCACCCTTATCTTGTTACCTTTTGTTATCATGCCAGTCCAGTTATTATCTTTATGTTTAATCTCAGTTTCTCATGTCCAGTTAACTTTATTAGTTTTTATGCTGATAGTCACTAGGGCTTACCAGTCTTTTTGACAGACCCGTTTTCTTCCACCTTTTTTTCTTTTGTCCCCCCCCCCCCCAGGTTCTCAGGGAGGAAACTCTAGCTCTTAGCTTGGACTTTGCTTGCTTTCTGACAGCTCATGTACGGTTTGGTCTTGAGCTATGCTATGGCTGCACTCATGCTCTTTTTGGGGAATAATAATGGACTTATGTTGTTTTAAGTACTTTGCTTCTTTAGAACTTGATGTAATGAAATAATGACTTGGTATTTTGATGTAAGAGGTTTTGACTCTATTTTCCACGTAATGAGATTTGGTTAAATTTATATCCGCTGCTTTATATACTCTGTTTAATTTATGTTCTGTCTTGTGTTATCTCTGTGCCTGTTTACTAGATAATACCCCTCCAAAACTAGTGCATTCCCTTTGTGAGTGACCTTAGCAGAGGTGGGGTGTTACATTTGATAGCAGAAGGTTACCAGACTGGGCAAAAGTTTTAAAAACTTTCTGAAAATTATTTTCAAAACCATTTATAAAGAAGCATTTTTCAGGAAAAGTTCTATTTTTAAGAAAAGGCTATTCCCCAAAAGCCATTAACACTTTCCTTGTTTCCTCGTTTGAATCTTCTTCTTTTCATTTTTCAGCATGGCCGATCTTAACCTCCCCGAGGGAGTACCCATACCCGGATGGTTCCGAAGGTACTTGGAAGCTAGGGCCAACGATGCGGGCCCGGCAGACATCCCTCCTGTAATGACCCGTATTCTACACGTCATAGGATCGTAGAATATTTATTTCTTTCCCATGCGAAGTCCTATGGTCATGTAACTTTGGGAAACATCTATTAGAGTCATTTCCCATGTCCATGATTTTTGTCGATTTTTAAATGACCATTTTGCCCCTAGTCGGTACTGTTTTGGCCATAACTTTTGATAGGAAAGGAATTTTGACCTGAAACCACTTCCATTTGATTCGTTTGATGGTTTCTCTTTCCGTAGAGTGGTCGCATTAGCCAAACGGACTTACCGTTTGGGAGATATGGCTGAAACAAGGTTTGGAGGGTGAAAAACTGCTTAACCGGGCCAAATCGGGTGATTAGCAAGTAGGCCCATAACCCATTTCGGGATTAGGGTTATGGGAGGGCTGGAATGAGATGGAGAATCATTCCATTTCAGTTTTCTAGCCTCCACTTATCACCAAGGATCCCTAAAAATGGCCTCTAACCTCTAAATCACCTCCAAATCATCTTTTGGTCAAGGATTAAGCTTAGCAACCCCTAATCAAGGAAGATCTTCACCAAATCAACATAGGAGCTACTGTTGGCATTGAGATTCACATCAAATCAGAGAATTATTTCAGATCTTAGTTTATTTTGTGGCTAAGGTGAGTGATTTGCATAGTTTTACACTAATTATGGCTAATTAGGGGTGATTAGTGCTAATTAGCGAATTTAAGCATGATAAAATTCGGGAAAAATGTTCATAAATTCCTAAATGATATTTTAGACCTCTGATATGAATTTGGGTTAATTTGGTTAAGTTTTGCTAATCCTATCATTAGTTTCACCTAAACATGCTTAAGGGGAAATATGGGATTTTGGGTATGTTTGATCCATTTTAACCTATGATATTGATGTGAATGATGTTTGTGGTTGATTATGCATATTGCTATGACTGTATGAAATGCTTTGTGATTGATTTCAATAGTTAGAATGGTCGAAAACGTCGTCGAATGGCGTAAACACTTGCTGGAACAGTTTCAGAAAACAGTGCAGAGTTCGGATCGGATCGGATAAGGGGGCTCGGATCGGATATGTAGAACTGAGCAAAGAATCCGATCGGATCGGAACCCAACACTTGGGAAAAGTGGCAAAAAGGAAGGCCACGCTAGCTGAACTGGGATCAGATCGGATAGAGAAAAACGGATCGGATCGAGAAGGACGGATCGGATCGGAAAACAAAGGCGAATCAGAGCAGGAGCAAGAAAGCGGATCGGATAGGAGCATATGAAGGGGAGTATGAAGACGGATCGAAAGCACGAACCAGGAAGGACCCGACCCAACCCAAAAGGAAGCACCGACCCGACCTGAAGAAGAAGAAGCAGCTGACTCGAACCCAGAGGAACGCCGACCCGAACCGCATCAAAAAGGGGGACCCGACCCGAACGGATAAAGAACACCGACCCGAACCGATGACCTGAGGAAGAAACCGACCCGACCCAGTACTGACAAATAACCCGAGATGCAAAGGTAGTCCAATAGGGGAAGTTAGAGCTCAGGATCCCGGAACCAGTTGGGAACCAACGAGTTCACTTCATGGTTGGACTTTGCTGCGGGACGTGTGCTAAGGAGTTGTCGACGTTCATAACTTCGATTCACCACAAAAAGGAATGATGGGCTACTTATCAGTGCAGTAGGGTCATTATGACCTGAGGGGCAAGGTGATGGTAGCAAGACTACGTTATCAGTGCAGTAGGGTCATTATGACCTGAGGGGCAAGGTGATGCGTAGTAAGACTATGAGCCAGCGCAGATGGGGTGAATAACTCCATGGGGCAAGTGGACATAGTAAGGATTGGTAAGGCTATGAGCCAGCGCAGATGGGGTGAATAACTCCATGGGGCAAGTGGACATAGCGAGGAATTTGTGGCTACGTTATCAGTGCAGTGAAGTCATTTATGACTTCATGGGGTAAAGTGATCGTAGCAAGGAATGTTGGGTGATCGAAGTGGTGAATATCGTATGCTTTACGCACTGAGTGAGAGATGTGAGGATGGATGCTATGTTTGGTTGTTTGCCATCATTATGACATGCACACCTCCCCCACCTCCGTATCTTTACACTGTTTGATATGATACCTTAGAGTGTTGTACAGTATGTAGTGCTAACTCTTTGGTTGCAGGTCCAGGTTCAGGTATGTTTTAGTCTACCTGTTATTGTTCACTTTAGATGCTTATCGCTCATACCAGGCTTTATGTCTGACCCAGAGTTTTATGTCTCCTCTTATTACTCTGGGTGCTCACACGAGCAGACTAGAGACAGGCTAGCTGGTGATGCGCGAGTAGCTGATTCGGAGGCGGGCAGGAGGCTTCCACGTATTATATATATATACACATTCTCCCTGTGTCGTTGGTGGTCGCTACTTGGGCATTAGTAGTATACCTCATTTATCTTACTTTGCTTTGAGACAGTTGAAAAGTTGTAATAAGCTGTATTTTGGATTTCCGCTGCTATGATGTTTAGTTCTGATTTTCAGCTTATGCACTGTCTCTCCTGTTTTATGTCAAGTATGTTATTATTATATTTTGTTCTATGCGCTGTGAGACATTCTACAGGTTCCTCGTATGTTCATTTCCCTCTTCCTTTTTCCCTTCTGGCGACCCGTTCCGTGCCAACTGGACATGTGTACAACGCACCTTTGGAGTAAATGTAGGTTGGTGCGGGGTGGGCTGTCACACTTGGTATCAGAGCTCTAGGTTGCGTAGTTAACCTAGGGAAAGACACTAGGGAGAGATATTACGTATATGAGAGCGCGTATTTGTGATTACGTTGGTTTTCAAAAACTATGTATGTATATACTATTAGTAGTATAAAGATTAAGTCGCACTGCACTAGCACCACTATAGGGTCGTTAATCGTTTCCTTTTTTTTCCAGATTAACGATGAGCCGAGATATGAGAGGTGCTGGTAGAGGGACCAACCAAGGGAATGCCGCTGACATGAGGGCTATGTTTACTAACCTCATGAGAGACATGCTTAGAGAAGTGCAAGGGGCAATTCCCAATCCCAGAGTTGGTGTTGGCCCAGTAGTGCAGGCGCCTAGGGTCGATTTTGCCAAGTTGTGCAAGGATTACACTAATCTTGGTGGAAAGCCGTTCCACGGAACGGAGTCGGCCACAGATGTTCAGGACTGGATGGATAGCTGTGACCGTATCTTTGATGACTTGGGTCTTGAGGATGCGATGAAGAGAAGGCTAGCGTCTCGCCAGCTGCAAGGGCGAGCGATGAATTGGTGGAATGCTATCAGAACAGCTACTCCAGAAGATCAGGTTACTTGGGTTCAGTTCAAGGCTCGCTTTAGCGAGAAGTTCATTCCAGCTGCCCAGAAGTCAGTGTTGTTTAAGAGGTTCTTGGAGCTCAAGCAGAACGGAAGGGCAGTTTCTGATTATATTGCTGAGTTCGACACTTTGTCGAAGTATGGACTGTCTCTTATCGATACTCCTGAGAAGAAGAATGAGAAGTTCATTACTGGTCTGGATGGGTACTTGGGGGAGAGGCTCATTAACCACATCGATGAGACTTTTGAATCGATCGTGGGGAAAGCTTTGAGGTCAGAGAGCCTTTACCCTAAGTCAAAGACTGAGGCTGCATCTGTAGAAGGGCCAAAGCCGCAAGCAGGCGGTGGAGGCAAGAATAACTCTCAGAATAAGAGGAAGCAGGACCAATCTAAAGGTGGCCAGAAAAAGAGCAAGAAGGATGTTGAGTGCTTCAGCTGTGGAAAGAAGGGCCATTATGCTAAAGAATGTCAGGCCAAGCCAGCGGAAAGGAAGTGCTACAACTGTGGTCAAGTGGGACATCAGAAGGATAAGTGTCCGCAACCTCTTAAGGAGAGGCAGATTGTGAAAGCATATGCTCTTGATGTTGTTCCTTCTTCGTCGAATGCCCCAACTGCGGCGGAGAAAGGAAAGAATGTTGTTATTCAAGGTATGCTTTCTATTTATGATGTACCAGTTCGAGTTTTGTTTGATACTGGGGCTTCCCGTTCCTTCATATCTAGTGACCTGGTAGATAGGTTGGGACTGGAACCCGAGATAGTCGATAGACCATTGATAGTGACGAACCTGATTGGTGGTTCGACTAGCCTTAGTATGATTTGCAGGAATTTGGTCTTATCGAGTCATGGATGTATGTTTGTATGTGATTGCTTTGTTTTGGGCTTTACTGGGTATGGCATTATATTGGGAGTCGATTAGCTCCAAAGATATGGGGTGGTGGTAGACTGTGAGGGCTTTTTGGTGACAGTGAGGGCGGATGATGGGCGGAGGGTAGTGTTTGGTAGCATACCTAGTGATGGGGTTATGGCTAGTTTTGTGAATTCCCTCGACATCCCGCAAGATGAGTTGTCAGATGTGCCCGTGGTTGGCCAGTATCCGGACGTCTTCGAGGAGGTGACCGGGCTTCCACCACACCGAGAGATTGAGTTTCGTATTGATTTAGTGAAAGATGCCAGACCTATAGTGATGCCGCTTCGTCGTATGGCACCAAGGGAGCAGCGAGAGCTCGGGGTGCAAGTCAGCAATCTTTTGAAGAAGGCATTTATTAGAAGGAGTGTCTCCGAGTGGGGAGCACCAGTTGTGTTTGCCACTAAGGCAGATGGTTCCCTTCGTTTGTGTGTGGACTATCGCGAGTTGAATAAGGTGACGAGGAAGAATAAGTATCCTCTACCGCGGATAGATGATTTGTTTGATCAGCTGGAAGGAGCTAGAGTGTTCTCCCAGTTGGACCTCGCGACAGGATTTCATCAGCTTCGAGTAGCAGATGAGAGTGTTCCGAAAACGGCATTTAGGACGTCGTCTGGATTTTATGAGTGGTTGGTTATGCCATTTGGGTTGACCAATGCACCAGCCTATTTTGTGGATCTTATGAATCGAGTATTCAGAGATCAGTTGAATAAGTTTGTTCTTGTGTTCGTGGATGATATCCTTGTTTATTCAGGGACAGAGGAGGAACACAAGAGACACTTGAGGACAGTGATGGAGGTGTTAAGGAAACACCAATTGAAAGCGAAATTCTCTAAGTGTCATTTTTGGAGAAGGGAAGTGAGATTATTGGGTCATGTTGTTTTAGAGAGTGGTATTGCCGTGGACCCTGCGAAGGTGGCTACGGTACAGGATTGGCCTACACCCAAGAATGCAACAGATGTAAGAAGTTTCTTGGGATTAGCTGGATATTATCGTAAGTTTATCCAGGACTTCTCCAAGATTGCAGCACCGTTGACTCCGTTGACTAAGAAGAATCAGTCCTTCGTCTGGGACGGAGTGTGTGAACATGCCTTCAAGAGTCTAAAGGAGAGGTTGACGCGTGCGCCAGTGTTAGTCATTCCTAAAGGGAATGAAGAGATGACGGTATACACGGATGCTTGTGGTACCGGACTGGGTGCAGTATTGATGCAAGGAGGTAGGGTTGTAGCTTATGCTAGTCGACAGCTAAAGCCGCATGAGAAGAAGTATCCTACCCATGATTTGGAATTGGCAGCGATTGTATTTGCGCTGAAGATGTGGAGACCCTATCTCTTGGGAGAAAGATTTGAGCTGTTTACCGATCACAAATCGTTAAAGTATCTCTTCTCTCAGAAAGATCTGAATCTCCGTCAGCAGAGATGGTTAGAGTTCTTGGCTTCGTATGATTTTGATATCGCGTATACACCTGGGAAAGGTAATGCAGTAGCCGATGCCTTGAGTAGGAGACATGCCAGCTTAGGGGCAATGTTTCTTGAATGGAAGCAACTAGAGTTTATCGCGAGGTTTGATTTCAGACCAAAGTGCGAATTGGATCCAGTTATGCTAGCTAGTTTGACGATCAGACCCATTTTGATAGAGCGGATTGGTTCTAGCCAGAGGGACGATCCTAATTTATTAGAAATCATCTCCAAGTTAGAGATGCGTATCGATGAGGAGATGAATGTGTATGGGCTTGATCGAGATGGATGGCTTCGAAAGAATGGAAGACTAGTTGTGCCCAACGTGAATGGTTTGAGAGATGAAGTGCTTAGAGAATGTCATCACTCAAAACTGACTATACATCCCGGTGGTAATAAGATGTATCGAGACGTGAGACAGACTAACTACTGGGAAGGGATGAAAAGAGACGTTGGGAAGTTTATATCCAAATGCATGAATTGCCAGCTAGTTAAAGCCGAGCAAAGGAAGCCTAGTGGATTGTTACAACCATTAGAAATTCCCGAATGGAAATGGGAGCAAGTCTCGATGGATTTCATTAATGGCCTACCAAGGACTAGATCGGGATATGATAGCATTTGGGTAATTGTGGATCGATTGACTAAGAGCGCAAGATTTATACCAGTCAAATCCACCAGGACGGCAGCCAAGTTGGCAGAATTGTATATGAAGTGGGTAGTGAGATTTCATGGAGTACCCAAAAGCATTGTGAGTGACCGAGACCCGTTGTTCACTAGTGGGTTTTGGAAGAGCTTACAAGAGGCTCTAGGGTCAAGATTACATCTCAGTACCGCATATCATCCTCAGACCGACGGTCAGACGGAGAGGGTGAATCGTATATTGGAGGATCTCTTGAGAGCGTGTATATTGGATTTTGGTGGATCATGGGATGATCATTTGCATCTAGTAGAGTTTGCATATAATAATAGCTACCAATCCAGTATCGGTATGGCTCCATATGAAGCTTTGTACGGAAGACCATGCAACTCACCATCATGTTGGATAGAGACTGGCGAGAAGTTTGTGCTTGGACCGGATGTGGTGAGAGAAACTTCCGATAAGATTAAGATCATTCAGCAAAGAATGAAAGCTGCCCAAGATAGGCAGAAGAGTTACGCTGATAAGAGGAGAAGAGACTTGAAATTCTCCGTTGGTGACTTGGTGTTTGTCAAGATCTCTCCGTTGAAGAGCGTGATACGATTTGGCAGGAGAGGAAAATTGGCACCAAGATTTGTTGGCCCGTTCCCTGTTCTTGAATTAGTCGGGAATTTGGCATATAGAGTTGACTTACCAGAGAAAATGGCAGGAGTTCACAATGTATTTCATGTTTCCCAACTAAGGAAGTTCGTTCACGACTCAGATGTGACTATTTCACCTGATCATTATAGGACTTCAAAGTAGAACCCGAGGCGGTTGGGAACCGCAAGCCGATTCGTATTGTGGGGCATGATACGAAGCAACTTCGGAGGAAGGCGGTGAAGCTAGTCAAGGTTCAGTGGGGCGAGAACGAGAATGATTGTACTTGGGAGACAGAGGAGAGCATTAGGTAGGCTTATCCAGAACTCTTTGCCTGGTAAGATTTACTTTGCAATTTAGTTTTTCCGCATGCTAGGATAGACTTGTTTAGCTTGTTTTGCATGTTTGATTGTTGCTTTATGATTGATAGGCATGCGAGAATCTTTGTGTATGTTTGGATTAGGGAATTTCGAGGGCGAAATTTCTTAAGGGGGGAGAGTGTAATGACCCGTATTCTACACGTCATAGGATCGTAGAATATTTATTTCTTTCCCATGCGAAGTCCTATGGTCATGTAACTTTGGGAAACATCTATTAGAGTCATTTCCCATGTCCATGATTTTTGTCGATTTTTAAATGACCATTTTGCCCCTAGTCGGTACTGTTTTGGCCATAACTTTTGATAGGAAAGGAATTTTGACCTGAAACCACTTCCATTTGATTCGTTTGATGGTTTCTCTTTCCGTAGAGTGGTCGCATTAGCCAAACGGACTTACCGTTTGGGAGATATGGCTGAAACAAGGTTTGGAGGGTGAAAAACTGCTTAACCGGGCCAAATCGGGTGATTAGCAAGTAGGCCCATAACCCATTTCGGGATTAGGGTTATGGGAGGGCTGGAATGAGATGGAGAATCATTCCATTTCAGTTTTCTAGCCTCCACTTATCACCAAGGATCCCTAAAAATGGCCTCTAACCTCTAAATCACCTCCAAATCATCTTTTGGTCAAGGATTAAGCTTAGCAACCCCTAATCAAGGAAGATCTTCACCAAATCAACATAGGAGCTGCTGTTGGCATTGAGATTCACATCAAATCAGAGAATTATTTAAGATCTTAGTTTATTTTGTGGCTAAGGTGAGTGATTTGCATAGTTTTACACTAATTATGGCTAATCAGGGGTGATTAGTGCTAATTAGCGAATTTAAGCATGATAAAATTCGGGAAAAATGTTCATAAATTCCTAAACGATATTTTAGACCTCTGATATGAATTTGGGTTAATTTGGTTAAGTTTTGCTAATCTTATCATTAGTTTCACCTAAACATGCTTAAGGGGAAATATGGGATTTTGGGTATGTTTGATCCATTTTAACCTATGATATTGATGTGAATGATGTTTGTGGTTGATTATGCATGTTGCTATGACTGTATGAAATGCTTTGTGATTGATTTCAATAGTTAGAATGGTCGAAAACGTCGTCGAATGGCGTAAACACTTGCTGGAACAGTTTCAGAAAACAGTGCAGAGTTCGGATCGGATCGGATAAGGGGGCTCGGATCGGATATGTAGAACTGAGCAAAGAATCCGATCGGATCGGAACCCAACACTTGGGAAAAGTGGCAAAAAGGAAGGCCACGCTAGCTGAACTGGGATCAGATCGGATAGAGAAAAACGGATCGGATCGAGAAGGACGGATCGGATCGGAAAACAAAGGCGAATCAGAGCAGGAGCAAGAAAGCGGATCGGATAGGAGCATATGAAGGGGATTATGAAGACGGATCGAAAGCATGAACCAGGAAGGACCCGACCCGAGCCGAAAGGAAGCACCGACCCGACCTGAAGAAGAAGAAGCAGCTGACTCGAACCCAGAGGAACGCCGACCCGAACCGCATCAAAAAGGGGGACCCGACCCGAACGGATAAAGAACACCGACCCGAACCGATGACCTGAGGAAGAACCCGACCCGACCCAGTATTGACCAATAACCCGAGATGCAAAGGTAGTCCAATAGGGGAAGTTAGAGCTCAGGATCCCAGAACCAGTTGGGAACCAACGAGTTCACTTCATGGTTGGACTTTGCTGCGGGACGTGTGCTAAGGAGTTGTCGACGTTCATAACTTCGATTCACCACAAAAAGGAATGATGGGCTACTTATCAGTGCAGTAGGGTCATTATGACCTAAGGGGCAAGGTGATGGTAGCAAGACTACGTTATCAGTGCAGTAGGGTCATTATGACATGAGGGGCAAGGTGATGCGTAGTAAGACTATGAGCCAGCGCAGATGGGGTGAATAACTCCATGGGGCAAGTGGACATAGTAAGGATTGGTAAGGCTATGAGCCAGCGCAGATGGGGTGAATAACTCCATGGGGCAAGTGGACATAGCGAGGAATTTGTGGCTACGTTATCAGTGCAGTGAAGTCATTTATGACTTCTGGGCAAAGTGATCGTAGCAAGAAATGCTGGGTGATCGAAGTGGTGAATATCGTATGCTTTACGCACTGAGTGAGAGATGTGAGGATGGATGCTATGTTTGATTGTTTGCCATCATTATGACATGCACACCTCCCCCACCTCCGTATCTTTACACTGTTTGATATGATACCTTAGAGTGTTGTACAGTATGTAGTGCTAACTCTTTGGTTGCAGGTCTAGGTTCAGGTATGTTTTAGTCTACCTGTTATTGTTCACTTTAGATGCTTATCGCTCATACCAGGCTTTATGTCTGACCCAGAGTTTTATGTCTCCTCTTATTACTCTGGGTGCTCACACGAGCAGACTAGAGACAGGTTAGCTGGTGATGCGCGAGTAGCTGATTCGGAGGCGGGCAGGAGGCTTCCACGTATTATATATATATACACATTCTCCCTGTGTCGTTGGTGGTCGCTACTTGGGCATTAGTAGTGTACCTCATTTATCTTACTTTGCTTTGAGACAGTTGAAAAGTTGTAATAAGCTGTATTTTGGATTTCCGCTGCTATGATGTTTAGTTCTGATTTTCAGCTTATGCACTGTCTCACCTGTTTTATGTCAAGTATGTTATTATTATATTTTGTTCTATACGCTGTGAGACATTCTACAGGTTCCTTGTATGTTCATTTCCTTCTTCCTTTTTCCCTTCTGGCGACCCGTTCCGTGCCAACTGGACATGTGTACAGCGCACCTTTGGAGTAAATGTCGGTTGGTGCGGGGCGGGCTGTCACACCTCCTCCTCCTCCTCCTCTAGTAGTTGTGGTTCCTCCTCCTCCTCCCGGCACCGCCTTCGCCAAAATATGCAAAGACTTTATAGGAATGGGCGGCAAGAGTTTCCTTGGAACTGAGACCTTCGCTGAAGCACGAAACTGGTTAAAGGAGACTGAAGACCTGTTCGTTATCTTCGATATGGAGGATCGTAGGAAAGTTTAGTTGGCAGCATGGTTGTTAAAAGAGGAGTCTGCATTTTGGTGGGAAGTCACCAACGCTGCCAGACCAATTGAGACTTGGGCAGACTTTAGAGAGAGATTTGGGCTTAAATTTTTATCATCAGCAGAAGCGAACCTTCAGATGGAGAGGTTCCTGGCACTCAAGCAAAGGGGACATGTCTGTTAGGGAGTACGTGAATAAGTTTAATCAGCTTGCTCGGTTTGGTTTGGACTTAGTCAACACGGCTGAGTAGAAGGCTCTACGATTTGCTCGAGGATTGAGAGAGCCACTCCACACTATGGCCATGACTCATGTGCCCATGGGAGCGACCTTTGAAAGCTTGGTGAATATGGCCCTACTTCATGAGGAAGACAAGGGTGACAAAAAGGAGGTTAAGTCTAATGAGACTCAGAACAAGAAGGTTGACTTCAAGAAGGGAGGCAACAAGAATAACAAGAATAA
This sequence comes from Allium sativum, assembly GCA_030737875.1. Lineage (NCBI taxonomy): Eukaryota > Viridiplantae > Streptophyta > Magnoliopsida > Asparagales > Amaryllidaceae > Allium > Allium sativum. Next base: position 10,987,891 of record CM060921.1, on the reverse strand, counting down.
CAAGGGCAACAACAACAATGCTAACAAGCCACGTGAGACGAGGAAGTGCAACTTTTGTGGTATCACGGGACATATAGCTAAAGACTGTAGGAGGAAGAAAAGAAAGTTGGGGGAATGCTTTCACTGCGGGGATACTGGACAAATCAGTAAGGATTGCCCTAAGAAGCAAGGACAGGGGTTAGGGCAGACACAGCGAGCAGGACCTTCTAAGGGCAGTTGCAGGCTCTCAACGCCAATCTAGCTCTTCACCGAGGTAGTAATATTTCTGTATAAAGCCTTGTTTACATTTCTGAATTTCCTGTTCGAACCTTATTTGACTCTGGCGCATCGCATACTTTTATCTCTTTTGATATTGTTGAAAATCTGCACTTAAGTACTAGTCTAGTTGATGATCCCGTTAGTGTTTCAAATCCGATTGGGGGCTCCGCCCATTTATCTATGATTTGTGTTGATTTGAGGATTTCCATCTTAAGCGTGGAATTCACGTGTAATGCTTATGTTCTCGGATTCATGGGATATGGTTTAATTCTGGGCATGGATTGGTTGTCCAATTATGGAGCTATACTTGATTGTGAACGAAGGGTAGTGAGGCTCATAACGCGCCTTGGTAATACCCTTGAACTTTCTTGTAACCCGAAGGGTCCGGTCATGTTATGTTATCTTGAATCTCTCGACTCATCCATCGACAATCTGCACTACGTGAGAGTAGTCCGAGAATATCCAGATATCTTTGATGAGGTGAAAGGGTTACCCCCTAAATGCGAGATAGACTTCCGAATTTATCTGGTTGATAATGCCAAGCCTGTTTCATTGCCCGTTAGGCATATGGCCCCGCGAGAAAGAAGAGAGCTCAGTAAACAAATCAAGGAGTTGCTCGAGAAAAATTTCATAAGGCGAAGCATTTCTGAATGGGGTGCTCCGGTGGTATTCGCTACTAAGGCGGATGGTTCGCTTCGTTTGTGCGTAGATTATCGTGAGTTAAACAAGCTGACGAAGAAGAATAGGCACCCACTACCAAGAATCGATGATCTTTTTGACCAGCTTGTGGGAGAATCTGTTTTCTCTCAACTCGATCTAGCCACAGGATTCCATCAACTTAGAGTGGCTGAGGATAGCATTGACCAAACTATGTTTAGGACTCCAGATGGGTTCTTCGAATGGCTCGTCATGCCGTTTGGGTTAACGAATGCACCCGTGTACTTTGTAGACCTGATGAGTAGGGTGTTTCTGGAGTTACTTAACAAGTTCGTGGTGGTTTTTGTGGACGATATCCTAATCTTCTCAAAGGATGAAGATGAGCATGCTAGACACCTCAAGGAAGTCATGGATACGCTTAGAGCACACCAGTTAAAGGCTAAGTTCTCCAAATGCCATTTTTGGAGGGAGGAAGTTCTGTTTCTTGGGCACGTAGTTTCTAAGCAAGGTTTAGCCGTGGACCCCGCAAAGGTAGTTGCGGTGCAAGACTGGAAAATTCCTAAGAATGCAACAGAGGTGAGAAGCTTTCTCGGTTTGGCGGGCTTTTATAGGAAGTTCATTAAGGACTTCGCTAAGATTTCAACCCCTCTTACTAAGTTAACGAAGAAAAACCTAGCGTTTGCATGGGACATAGAATATGTGACCGCTTTTCAGAGACTCAAGAGAGCCCTCAGCACAGCCCCAGTTTTAGCATTACCTGATGGAGCAAAAATGTTTACAGTGTACACGGATGCGTGCGGCACAGGATTAGGCGCTGTCCTAATGCAAGAAGGAAGAGTGATATGCTATGGGAGTAGACAACTAAAAGTTCATGAGAAAAACTATCCCACACATGACTTGGAGTTAGCCGTGATTGTTTTTGCACTTAAAGCTTGGCGCCATTATCTCCTAGGGGAGAGATTCGAGCTGTACACCGACCACAAATCGCTTAAGTATCTCTTTTCGCAAAAAGATTTGAATCTGAGACAGCAGCGGTGGATGGAATTCTTGGCCTCATATGACTTCGATATAACTTATACCCCTGGCAAGGGTAACGTGGTGGCGGATGCGCTAAGTAGAAAAAGGTTGACTTTGAGCCCCTTATTTGTTGAAAGAAAAAGTCTAGAGTTTATAGCGACCTTTGATTTTACGCATGCTGTTGAGTCATTGACTGGTACGTTAGCATCTCTTGAGCCGAGACCTACGCTTCTAGATCAAGTAGGGACTTCGCAGAAAGAAGACCCACAGATAGTCGAAATCATGAATAAGTTAATCAGTGGTGAGACGTCAAGTCACCTTGGTAGGTATGCCATTGATGACAAAGGATGGCTAAGGCGCGATGGAAGGCTATGTGTTCCACTAGTGGGAGATTTAGTAAATAAAGTTCTCGAAGAGGCGCATCACTCGAAGATGACTATACATCCCGGAGGGGAAAAGATGTACAGAGATATGAAACGCATTTTCTTTTGGGTCGGAATGAAAAAAGACGTGGCAGAATTCGTCTCAAAGTGCATGGTGTGCCAACAAGTCAAGGCCGATTCTAAGAAGCCCGGTGGGCTATTACATCCTTTGGAGGTCCCGCAATGGAAGTGGGAAAGTATCTCGATGGATTTCGTGGATGGATTGCCTAGGTCGGGGAAGGGGAATACTTGCATATGGGTCATTGTTGATAGACTCACGAAGAGTGCTTACTTCATTCCGGTGAAAAACAAAAGGACTGCATCATGGCTAGCAACTATTTACCTTCGAGAGATGGTACGGTTGCACGGGGTTCCTTCTTGCATAGTCAGTGACCGTGACCCAATTTTCATAAGCCAGTTTTGGAATAGTCTGCAAGAAGCAGTGGGTACGCAACTTAATTTAAGCACAGCCTACCACCCTCAGACGGATGGACAGACCGAAAGGGTAAGTAGAGTACTAGAGGATCTTTTGAGGCTATGCGTTCTTGATTTTGGTGGTACTTGGGAAGACCATCTCCCTCTCGTGGAGTTTTCTTATAATAATAGCTACCAAGCTAGCATAGGGATGGCACCGTTCGAAGCCCTGTATGGAAGACCGTGCAAGTCACAAACTTGTTGGTGGGAGACAACTGACAGACTTATACTTAGGCCCGACATGATACGAGACACTTCTGAGAAGGTGGAGTTGATACGAAGACGAATGAAAGCGGCCTAAGATAGACAGAAATCTTATGCGGATAAGAGAAGGACAGACCTAGAGTTCGAAGTCCGAGATATGGTTTTCATAAAAGTCTCTCCTTTGCGCAATGTGGTTCGTTTTGGAGCAATTGGAAAGCTGGCACCGAGATTCGTAGGACCGTTCCCTATCACTGAGAGGATTGGGCAGATGGCCTATAAGGTAGAGTTACCTGAGAGGCTTGCCGGAGTACACAATGTATTTCACGTCTCGCATCTCCGAAAGTGCTTACATGAATCAGCTGAGGTGGTTGAGCCAAGCATCCTCGAAGGCGTAGAAGTGGAGAAAGAAGCAACGCTGAGGCGAGTTCCTATTCGTATCTTAGGGACGGAGATCAAGAAGCTAAGGAATCGCGAAGTCAAGCTAGTCAAAGTACAGTGGAGTGAAGCCCAAGAAGACGCAACTTGGGAAACCGAGGAGAAGATACGCGCGCTTTACCCATTTATTTTTGAGGGTACTTTCTCGATCTCTTTTCCTTTGAGCTTGTTAACCTTTCGTATCATGCTACCTATGTTTGTTTTGTTAATCTCGTCTTGAGAACCTTAGAACCCTCTTTGGATGTAAACATGTATTTGAAACATGTTATGGTTGATGTTTTCAAATGGTTGCAAGTGATTTCTAGTGGATGAATGACACACATTAGGCACTAGATCGACTCAGACACCTTTTCATGTTGCATTTGCATGGGTGCTTATACTTGTACATGGATGAACTTGTTATGCTATCACGTGGATGTTGCATATGGATGATGTTTGTGCACTCATGTAGAAATTTTAAGTTACGTTAGGAATTTGCATACACGTTGGACTCATTACACTAACATATGTTGCATTAAGGAGGTTTACTGAATCAGTAACCGCCTGATCTTTTGCATTAGATAAGTACATATATGCACACATACTACATATATTCATACAGCATTAGAGATCTTTTTAACGACAATGGTTGCTCGTGAATGATGTTGTGAGAAGATGGATGTAGATGGTAGGATGCGTTCTTCCTAACTTAGAGATTTCGGGGATGAAATCCTTTAAGGACGGAAGAATGTAACAACCCGTATTTTAATAACGTGTTATAACCATAAATTTAGGCAGAATTAAATTTTAAAATAAGAAGCAAGGGAAACGGGTGGCGCCATTGCGTTTGTCTCGGAATTCTGCTTGAAATCGAGTCCGAGTTTTCGAAAATCGGAGTCCGTATGACCAAGTTATGGCTCTCCAAAGTTTCAGAAATATTCAGAGTTCAAAACAGCTCGAATTCGAATTCAAAATTCGAATTTCAAACGCAGAGCAGACTGGGCGGGAAATTTCCCGCCCAGACCTAGGTCGACTGGGGAGTCGACTGGGCAGTCGACACCCCCAGGACCAGGTCGACTGCGCAGTCGACTTGGGTGTCGACCTGGTCACCTAGCCTGTTTTTGAGCCAGATGTATCTGGTCTCGTTGCTTGTCCAGATTCACTCTCTAAACACTATATAAACAACCCCTGACCCTAGACTTTCTATCACATTCTTGTCCGACCATATGTTGCTGAAGTTCTGACTGGAAGATAGAGAACAAGGAGGCTATTCAGGACTTTGTTAGTGCTACGTTGGTTTGGGGATTTGCTAGAGATTCTGCTTCTACTCTTTTTTCTTTCTCATTCTCTAGACTACGATCTGTAAGCCCTTTGTCACTCTTAGATTTAAACTGTAAAGTTAACCTGAACACGATGTAAATTGAAATTATGCCTAAACATGATAACTAAGTTGGATCTACTCTTGTATATCTTGGATCTATGACTATCACTTTTAAATATGTTATTTTGAATCTAGTTTTGTACACCCCAGATCTATTCATCTTAAATGTTGACTTGTGGAATATCAGTATGAACTTGATTTGGATATATTCATGTTTAATCTAAAACCCGTTTACGATCTTTATCTTGCCATGCCCTGTGATGTTGAAACTATTATTGAGGTACTATTTTATGTCAACCCTTTACCATGTCTATCACCATGTCTTGTCAAGTTGATGTTGAGACCCTATTTCATATGCCTGTAATGTTGTAATCATCATACTTAACTTGTGAACACCTTTGCCATCCGATGACTATCCTTTTTGTGTTATATCCCTATTTTGACATGTTGTATTAATGCGAATTCACGTACATTGGGAATACGTTTTGGGTAGATTAGGCAAACTTGAAAATTGGCTATGGAATTGACATGAAAATATGACATGAAAATATGACATGAAAACTTGACATGAGAATAAGCTTGAAATCATGAACTTGGGACATGACAATTAGATAATTTGAAAATGGCCAACTCGAGGTTGGGTTGAATTTGCAACGTAAATCTGCCCGGAACCGCCAGGCAAATCCAGTAGTTGCAAATAATAGGACCCAATGTGGGTAGTTGGTCATATAGCACCTTAAACCCGAGGTTAGACTAGGTTATGGTGTAAAGCTGCCCGGACCCGCCCGGCACATCCAGTAACCATAATCAAGTCTAATGTGAGAGGTTGGGGTGCGTTAAGTAAATTAATGCCACATGGTAGGGTTAAGTCATGGACCACTTGAATACACTTAACCAATTTGATACATGTTTGGATAGGGATTAAGTCATGACCTTTTTAATGACAGCACTTAACCCATTAAAAATCCTAGCCATGAGGTCCCTTTCAGCAGTAACCCACTTAGAAGTATCACGATACCCCGGGGACTAGGCAGGGAGGGGCACGATTACTAGGTTGATTGTAAGCGACCAAGAATAACGGCTGAGTAAGGTGCACCAGTGTAGGTTCAGGCGGACTAGGGTCGTGCACTTAGTCCGGAGTTGAAAAAGTAGGCATGGGCACCCATAGTACTACATTGTGCATGCTTGAATTGTGTCAGTGGTTGACACCCTAGGACCTGATACACCCTAGGGTGGACCTAGCACATGTGACTACATTCCGCGATCGGGCCGTATGACACCAATACACGACGAGTAAAGCCAATCGATTAGGATGGACTGTTGGACCCCGTATTGGGTCATTTCATGTTATTGGGTTTAGGGTTCATTTCTGGATTTATACTTGACATGGATTTGGACACTAGTACAGTTAGTGCAGTAAACCTTGTATATTCGATGCCACCCTTATCTTGTTACCTTTTGTCATCATGCCAGTCCAGTTATTATCTTTATGTTTAATCTCAGTTTCTCATGTCCAGTTAACTTTATTAGTTTTTATGCTGATAGTCACTAGGGCTTACCAGTCTTTTTTACTGACCCGTTTTCTTCCACCTCTTTTTCTTTCGTTCACCCCCCCCCCCCCCCAGGTTCTCAGGGAGGAAACTCTAGCTCTTAGCTTGGACTTTGCTTGCTTTCTGACAGCTCATGTACGGTTTGGTCTTGAGCTATGCTATGGCTGCACTCATGCTCTTTTTGGGGTATAATATTGGACTTATGTTGTTTTAAGTACTTTGCTTCTTTAGAACTTGATGTAATGAAATAATGACTTGGTATTTTGATGTAAGAGTTTTGACTCTATTTTCCACGTAATGAGATTTGGTTAAATTTATATCCGCTACTTTATATACTCTGTTTAATTTATGTTCTGTCTTGCGTTATCTCTGTGCCTGTTTACTAGATAATACCTCTCCAAAACTAGTGCATTCCCTTTGTGAGTGACCCTAGCAGAGGTGGGGTGTTACATTTGGTATTAGAGCAGCAGGTTACCAGGCTGGGCAAAAGTTTTAAAAACTTTCTGAAAATTATTTTCAAAACTATTTATAAAGAACCATTTTTCAAGAAAAGTTCTATTTTTAAGAAAAGGCTATTCCCCAAAAGCCATTAGCACTTTCCTTGTTTCCTCGTTTGAAACTTCATCTTTTCGTTTTTCAGCATGGCCGATCTTAGCCTCCCCGAGGGAGTACCTATACCGGGGATTGTTTCGGAAGGTACTTGGAAGCTAGGGCCAACGATGCGGGCCCGGCAGACATCGCTCCTCCTCCTCCTCCAGTAGCCGCAGTTCCTCCTCCTCCTCCCGGCACCGCCTTCGCCAAAATATGCAAAGACTTTATAGGAATGGGCGGCAAGAGCTTCCTTGGAACTGAGACCTTCGCTGAAGCACGAAACTGGTTAAAGGAGACAGAAGACCTATTTGTTATCTTCGATATGGAGGATCATAGGAAAGTTCAGTTGGCAGCATGGTTGTTAAAAGAGGAAGCTGCATTTTGGTGGGAAGTCACCAACGCTACCAGACCAATTGAGACTTTGGCAAACTTTAGAGAGAGATTTGGGCTTAAATTCTTATCGTCAGCAGAAGCGAACCTTCAGATGGAGAGGTTCCTGGCACTCAAGCAAGGGGACATATCTGTTAGGGAGTACGTGAATAAGTTTAATCAGCTTGCTCGGTTTGGTTTGGACTTAGTCAACACGGCTGAGAAAAAGGCTCTACGATTTGCTCGAGGATTTAGCGAGCCACTCCACACTATGGCCATGACTCATGTGCCCATGGGGGCGACCTTTGAAAGCTTGGTGAATATGGCCCTACTTCATGAGGAAGACAAGGGTGACAAAAAGGAGGTTAAGTCTAATAAGACTCAGAACAAGAAGGTTGACTTCAAGAAGGGAGGCAACAAGAATAACAAGAATAACAAGGGCAACAAAAACAATGCTAACAAGCCACGTGAGACGAGGAAGTGCAACTTTTGTGGTATCACGGGACATATAGCTAAAGACTGTAGGAGGAAGAAAAGAAAGTTGGGGGAATGCTTTCACTGCGGGGATACTGGACACATCAGTAAGGATTTCCCTAAGAAGCAAGGACAGGGGCAAGGGCAGACACAGCGAGCAGGACCTTCTGGAGGGCAGTTGCAGGCTCTCAACACCACTCCAGCTCTTGATGGAGGTAGTAATATTTCTGTAGAAAGCCTTGTTTACATTTCTGAATTTCCTGTTCGAACCTTATTTGATTCTGGCGCATCGCATACTTTTATCGCTTCTGATATTGTTGAAAATCTGCACTTAAGTACTAGTCTAGTTGATGATCCCGTTAGTGTTTCAAATCCGATTGGGGGCTCCGCCCATTTATCTATGATTTGTGTTGATTTGAGGATTTCCATCTTAAGCGTGGAATTCACGTGTAATGCTTATGTTCTCGGATTCATGGGATATGGTTTAATTCTGGGCATGGATTGGTTGTCCAATTATGGAGCTATCCTTGATTGTGAACGAAGGGTAGTGAGGCTCATGACGCGCCTTGGTAATACCCTTGAACTTTCTCGCAACCCGAAGGGTCCGGTCATGTTATGTTATCTTGAATCTCTTAACTCGTCCGTCGACAATCTGCACTCCGTGAGAGTAGTCCGAGAATATCCAGATATCTTTGATGAGGTGAAAGGGTTACCCCCTAAACGCGAGATAGACTTTCGAATTTATCTGGTTGATAATGCCAAGCCTGTTTCATTGCCCGTTAGGCATATGGCCCCGCGAGAAAGAAGAGAGCTCGGTAAACAAATCAAGGAGTTGCTCAAGAAAAATTTCATAAGGCAAAGCATTTCTGAATGGGGTGCTCCGGTGGTATTCGCTACTAAGGAGGATGGTTCGCTTCGTCTGTGCGTAGATTATCGTGACTTAAACAAGCTGATGAAGAAGAATAGGCACCCACTACCAAGAATCGATGATCTTTTTGACCATCTTGTGGGAGCATCTGTTTTCTCTCAACTCGATCTAGCCACAGGATTCCATCAACTTAGAGTGGCTGAGGATAGCATTGACAAAACTGCGTTTAGGACTCCAGATGGGTTCTTCGAATGGCTCGTCATGCCGTTCTGGTTAACGAATGCACCCGCGTACTTTGTAGACCTGATGAGTAGGGTGTTTCGGGAGTTCCTTAACAAGTTCGTGGTGGTTTTTGTGGACGATATCCTAATCTTCTCTAAGGATGAAGAAGAGCATGACTTCAAACTCTAGGTCTGTCCTTCTCTTGTCTGCATAAGATTTCTGTCTATCTTGGGCCGCTTTCATTCGTCTTCGTATCAACTTCACCTTCTCAGAAGTGTCTCGTATCATGTCGGGCCCAAGTATAAGTCTGTCAGTCGTCTCCCACCAACAAGTTGGTGACTTTCACGGTCTTCCATACAGGGCTTCAAACGGTGCCATCCCTATGCCAGCTTGGTAGCTATTATTATAAGCAAACTCCACGATAGGGAGATGGTCTTCCCAAGTACCACCAAAATCAAGAATGCATAGCCTCAAAAGATCCTCTAGTACTCTATTTACCCTTTCGGTCTATCCATCCGTCTGAGGGTGATAGGCTGTACTTAAATTAAGTTGCGTACCCATTGCTTCTTGCAGACTATTCCAAAACTGGCTAGTGAAAATTGGGTCACGGTCACTGACTATGCTAGAAGGAACCCCGTGCAACCGTACTATCTCTCGAAGGTGAATAGACGCTAGCCATGATGCAGTCCTTTTGCTTTTCACCGGAATGAAGTGAGCACTCTTCGTGAGTCTATCAACAATGACCCATATGCTAGTATTCCCCTTCCTCGACCTAGGCAATCCATCCACGAAATCCATCGAGATACTTTCCCACTTCCATTGCGGGACCTCCAAAGGATGTAATAGCCCACCGGAATTCTTAGATTCGGCCTTGACTTGTTGGCACACCATGCACTTTGAGATGAATTCTGCCATGTCCTTTTTCATTCCGGCCCAAAAGAAAATGCATTTCATATCTCTGTACATCTTATCCCCTCCGACATGTATAATCATCTTCAAGTGATGCGCCTCTTCGAGAACTTTATTTACTAAGCTACCAAGTCATAGGTAACAAGATAAGCGAGCAGGAGGGCAGTTGCAGGCTCTCAACACCACACCAGCTCTTGACCGAGGTAGCAATATTTCTGTAGAAAGCCTTGTTTACATTTCTGAATTTCCTGTTCGAACCTTATTTGACTCTGGCGCATCGCATACTTTTACCTCTTCTGATATTGTTGAAAATCTGCACTTAAGTACTAGTCTAGTTGATGATCCCGTTAGTGTTTCAAATCCGATTGGGGGCTCCGCCCATTTATCTATGATTTGTGTTGATTTGAGGATTTCCATCTTAAGCGTGGAATTCACGTGTAATGCTTATGTTCTCGGATTCATGGGATATGGTTTAATTCTGGGCATGGACTGGTTGTCCAATTATGGAGCTATCCTTGATTGTGAACGAAGGGTAGTGAGGCTCATGACATGCCTTGGTAGTACCCTTGAACTTTCTTGTAACCCGAAGGGTCCGGTCATGTTATGTTATCTTGAATCTCTCGACTCGTCTATCGACAATCTGCACTCCGTGAGAGTAGTCCGAGAATATCCAGATATCTTTGATGAGGTGAAAGGGTTACCCCCTAAACGCGAGATAGACTTCCGAATTTATCTAGTTGATAATGCCAAGCCTGTTTCATTGCCCGTTAGGCATATGGCCCCGCGAGAAAGAAGAGAGCTCAGTAAACAAATCAAGGAGTTGCTCGAGAAAAATTTCATAAGGCGAAGCATTTCTGAATGGGGTGGTCCGGTGGTAATCGCTACTAAGGCGGATGGTTCGCTTCGTCTGTGCGTAGATTATCGTGAGTTAAACAGGCTAACGAAGAAGAATAGGCACCCACTACCAATAATCGATGATCTTTTTGACCAGCTTGTGGGAGCATCTGTTTTCTCTCAACTCGATCTAGCCACAGGATTCCATCAACTTAGAGTGGCTGAGGATAGCATTGACAAAACTGCGTTTAGCACTCCAGATGGGTTCTTCGAATGGCTCGTCATGCCGTTTGGGTTAACGAATGCACCAGCGTACTTTGTAGACCTGATGAGTAGGGTGTTTCGGGAGTTCCTTAACAAGTTCATGGTGGTTTTTGTGGACGATATCCTAATCTTCTAAAAGGATGAAGAAGAGAATGCTAGACACCTCAAGGAAGTCATGGATACGCTTAGAGCACACCAGTTAAAGGCTAAGTTCTCCAAATGCCATTTTTGAAGGGAGGAAGTTCGGTTTCTTGGGCACGTAGTTTCTAAGCAAGGTTTAGCCGTGGACCCCGCAAAGGTAGTTGCGGTGCAAGACTGGAAAATTCCTAAGAATGCAACAGAGGTGAGAAGCTTTCTTGGTTTGGCGGACTTTTATAGGAAGTTCATTAAGGACTTCACTAGGATTTCAGCCCCTCTTACTAAGTTAACGAAGAAAAACCTAGCGTTTGCATGGGACATAGAATGTGAGACTGCTTTCCAGAGACTCAAGAGAGCCCTCACCACAGCTCCAGTTTTAGCATTACCCGATGGAGGAAAAATGTTTACAGTGTACACAGATGCGTGCGGCACGGGATTAGGCGCTGTCCTAATGCAAGAAGACCCATAGATAGTCAAAATCATGAACAAGTTAATCAGTGGTGAGATGTCAAGTCACCTAGGTAGGTATCCCATTGATGACAAAGGATGGCTAAGGCGCGATGGAAGGCTATGTGTTCCACTAGTGGGAGACATAGTAAATAAAGTTCTCGAAGAGGCGCATCACTCGAAGATGACTATACATCCCGGAGGGGATAAGATGTACAGAGATATGAAACGCATTTTCTTTTGGGCCGGAATGAAAAAGGACGTGGCAGAATTCGTCTCAAAGTGCATGGTGTGCCAACAAGTCAAGGCCGAATCTAAGAAGCCCGGTGGGCTATTACATCCTTTGGAGGTCCCACAATGGAAGTGGGAAAGTATCTCGATGGATTTCGTGGATGGATTGCCTAGGTCGAGGAAGGGGAATACTAGCATATGGGTCATTGTTGATAGACTCACGAAGAGTGCTCACTTCATTCCGGTGAAAAGCAAAAGGACTGCACATGGCTAGCATCTATTTACCTTCGAGAGATAGTACTGTTGCACGGGGTTCCTTCTAGCATAGTCAGTGACCGTGACCCAATTTTCACTAGCCAGTTTTGGAATAGTCTGCAAGAAGCAATGGGTACGCAACTTAATTTAAGTACAGCCTATCACCCTCAGACGGATGAACAGACCGAAAGGGTAAATAGAGCACTAGAGGATCTTTTGAGGCTATGCGTTCATGGTTTTGGTGGTACTTGGGAAGACCATCTCCCTCTCGTGGAGTTTGCTTATAATAATAGCTACCAAGCTAGCATAGGGATGGCACCGTTCGAAGCCCTGTATGGAAGACCGTGCAAGTCACCAACTTGTTGGTGGGAGACGACTGATAGACTTATACTTGGGCCTGACACGATACGAGACACTTCTGAGAAGGACAACCTAGAGTTCGAAGTCGGAGATATGGTTTTCATAAAAGTCTCTCCTTTGCGCAATGTGGTTTGTCTTGGAGCAATTGGAAACTAGCACCGAGATTCGTAGGACCGTTCCCTATCACTGAGAGGATTGGGCAGATGGCCTATAAGGTAGAGTTACCTTAGAGGCTGGCCGGAGTACAAAATGTCTTTCACGTCTCGCATCTCCGAAAGTGCCTACATGAATTAGCTGAGGTGGTTGAGCCAAGCATCCTCGAAGGCGTAGAAGTGGAGAAAGAAGCAACGCTGAGGTGAGTTCCTATTCGTATCTTAGGGACGGAGATCAAGAAGCTAAGGAATCGCGAAGTCAAGCTAGTCAAAGTACAGTGGAAAGAAGCCCAAGAAGACGCAACTTGGGAAACCGAGGAGAAGATACGCGCGCTTTACCCATTTCTTTTTAGGGTACTTTCTCGATCTCTTTTTCCTTTGGGCTTGTAAACCCTTCGTATCATGCTACCTATGTTTGTCTTGAGAACCTTAGAACCCTCTTTGGATGTAAACATGTAATGGAAACATGTTATGGTTGATGTTTGCAAATGGTTGCAAGTGTTTGCAAGTGATTTCTAGTGGATGCATGACAAACATTAGGCACTAGATCGGCTCAGACACATTTTCATGTTGCATTTGCATGGGTGCTTATACTTGTACATGGATGAACTTGTTATGCTATCACGTGGATGTTGCATATGGATGATGTTTGTGCACTCATGTAGAAATTTTAAGTTATGTTAGGAATTTGCATACATGTTGGACTCATTACACTTACATATCTTGCATTAAGGAGGTTTACTGAATCAGTAACCGCCTGATCTTTTGCATTAGATAAGTACATATACACACATACTGCATATGTTCATACAACATTAGAAATATTTTTTAAGGACAATGGTTACTCGTGAATGATGTTGTGAGTAGATGGATGTGGATGGTAGGATGCGTTCTTCCTAACTTAGAGATTTCGGGGACGAAATCCTTTAAGGAGGGGAGAATGTAACAACCGTATTTTGATAACGTGTTATAACTATAAATCAAGGCAGAATTTAATTTTAAAATAAGAATCAAGGGAAAAGGGCTACGCCATTGCGTTCGTCTCGGAATTCTGCATGAAATTGAGTCTGATTTTTTGAAAATCGGAGTCCATATGACCAAGTTATGGCTCCCCAAAGTTTCAGAAATATTCAGACTTCAAAACAGCTTAAATTCGAATTCAAAATTCGAATTTCAAACGCAGAACAGACTGGGCGGGAAATTTCCCGCCCAGACCCAGGTCGACTGGGGAGTCGACTGGGCAGTCGACACCCCCAGGACCAGGTCGACTGCGCATTCGACTTGGGTGTCGACTTGGTCACCTAGCCTGTTTTTGAGCCAGATGTATCTGGTCTCGTTGCTTGTCCAGATTCACTCTCTAAACACTATATAAACAGCCCCTGACCCTAGAATTTCTATCACATTCTTGTCAGACCATATGCTGCTGAAGTTCTGGCTGGAAGATAGAGAACAAGGAGGCTATTCAGGACTTTGTTAGTGCTACGTTGGTTTGGGGATTTGCTAGAGATTCTGCTTCTACACTTTTTGCTTTCTCATTCTCTAGACTACGATCTATAAGCCCTTTGTCACTCTTAGATTTAAACTGTAAAGTTAACCTGAACATGATAACTAAGTTGGATCTACTCTTGTATATCTTGGATCTATGACTATCACTTTTAAATCTGTTATTTTGAATCTAGTTTGGTACACCCAAGATCTATTCATCTTAAATGTTGACTTGTGGAATATCAGTATGAACTTGATTTGGATATATTCATATTTAATCTAAAACCCCTTTACGATCTTTATCTTGCCATGCCCTGTGATGTTGAAACTATTATTGGGGTACTATTTTATGTCAACCCTTTACCATGTCTATCACCATGTCTTGTCATGTTGATGTTGAGACCCTATTTCATATGCATGTAATGTTGTAATCATCATACTTAACTTGTGAACACCTTTGCCATCCGATGACTATCCTTTTTGTGTTATATCCCTATTTTGACATGTTGTATTAATGCGAATTCACGTACGTTAGGGATACATTTTGGGTAGATTTGGCAAACTTGAAAATTGGCTATGGAATTGACATGATATGACATGAAAATATGACATGAAAACTTGACATGAGAATAAGCTTGAAAAAATGAACTTGGGACATGACAATTAGATAACTTGAAAATGGCCAACTCGAGGTTGGGTTGAATTTGCAACGTAAATCTGCCCGGAACCGCCCGGAAAATCCAGTAGTTGCAAATAATAGGACCCAATGTGGGTAGTTGGTCATATAGCACTTTAAACCCGAGGTTAATGTAACACACCACCTCTGCTAGGGTCACTCACAATGGGAATGCACTAGTTTTGGAGGGGTATTATCTAGTAAACAGGCAAAGAGATAACACAAGACAGAACATAAATTAAACAGAGTATATAAAGCAGCGGATATAAATTTAACCAAATCTCATTACGTGGAAAATAGAGTCAAAACCTCTTACATCAAAATACCAAGTCATTATTTCATTACATCAAGTTCTAAAGAAGCAAAGTACTTAAAACAACATAAGTCCAATATTATTCCCCAAAAAGAGCATGAGTGCAGCCATAGCATAGCTCAAGACCAAACCATACATGAGCTGTCAGAAAGCAAGCAAAGTCCAAGCTAAGAGCTAGAGTTTCCTCCCTGAGAACCTGGGGAGGGGGGAAACGAAAGAAAAAGAGGTCGAAGAAAACGGGTCAGTCAAAAAGACTGGTAAGCCCTAGTGACTATCAGCATAAAAACTAATAAAGTTAACTGGACATGAGAAACTGAGATTAAACATAAAGATAATAACTGGACTAGCATGATAACAAAAGGTAACAAGATAAGGGTGGCATCGCATATACAAGGTTTACTGCACTAACTGTACTAGTGTCCAAATCCATGTCAAGTATAAATCCAGAAATGATCCCTAAACCCAATAACATGAAATGACCCAATACGGGGTCCAACAGTCCATCCTAATCGATCGGCTTTACTCATCATATATCGGTGTCATACGGCCCAATCGCGGAATGTAGTCACATGTGCTAGGTCCACCCTAGGGTGTATCAGGTCCTAGGGTGTCAACCACTGACACAATTCAAGCACGCACAATGTAGTACTACGGGTGCCCATGCCTACTTTTTCAACTCCGGACTAAGTGCACGACCCTAGTCCGCCTGAACCTACACTGGCGCACCTTACTCAGCCGTTATTCTAGGTCGCTTACAATCAGCCCAGTAATCGTGCCCCACCCTGCCTAGTCCCCAAGGTAACGTGATACTTCTAAGTGGGTTACTGCTGAAAAGGACCTCGTGGCTAGGATTTCTAATGGGTTAAGTGTTGTCATTAAAAAGGTCATGACTTAATCCCTATCCAAACATGTATCAAATTGGTTAAGTGTATTCAAGTGGTCCATGACTTAACCCTACCATGTGGCATTAATTTACTTAACGCACCCCAACCTCTCACATTAGACTTGGTTATGGTTACTGGATGTGTCGGGCGGGTCCGGGCAGCTTTACACCATAACCTAGTCAAACCTCGGGTTTAAAGTGCTATATGACCAACTACCCACATTGGGTCCTATTATTTGCAACTACTGGATTTGCCGGGTGGTTCCGGGCAGATTTACATTGCAAATTCAACCCAACCTCGAGTAAGCCATTTTCAAGTTATCTAATTGTCATGTCCCAAGTTCATGTTTTCAAGCTTATTCTAATGTCAAGTTTTCATGTCATATTTTTATGTCATATCATGTCAATTCCATAGACAATTTTCAAGTTTGCCTAATCTACCCAAAACGTATCCCCAACGTATGTGAATTCACATCAATACAACATGTCAAAATAGGGATATAACACAAAAAGGATAGTCATCGGATGGCAAAGGTGTTCACAAGTTAAGTATGATGATTACAACATTACAGGCATATGAAATAGGGTCTCAACATCAACTTGACAAGACATGGTGATAGACATGGTAAAGGGTTGACATAAAATAGTACACCAATAATAGTTTCAACATCACTGGGCATGGCAAGATAAAGATCGTAAAGGGGTTTTAGATTAAACATGAATATATCCAAATCAAGTTCATACTGATATTCCACAAGTCAACATTTAAGATGAATAGATCTGGGGTGTACAAAACTAGATTCAAAATAACAGATTTAAAAGTGATAGTCATAGATCCAAGATATACAAGAGTAGATCCAACTTAGTTATCATGTTTAGGCATAATTTCAGATTACATCGTGTTCAGGTTAACTTTATAGTTTAAATCTAAGAGTGACAAAGGGCTTACAGATCGTAGTCTAGAGAATGAGAAAGCAAAAAGAGTAGAAGCAGAATCTCTAGCAAATCCCCAAACCAACGTAGCACTAACAAAGTCCTGAAATAGCCTCCTTGTTCTCTATCTTCAGTCAGAACTTTAGCAGCATATGGTCGGACAAGAATGTGATAGAAAGTCTAGGGTCAGGGGCTGTTTATATAGTGTTTAGAGAGTGAATCTGGACAAGCAACGAGACCAGATACATCTGGCTCAAAAACAGGCTAGGTGACCAGGTCGACACCCAAGTCGACTGCGCAGTTGACCTGGTCCTGGGGGTGTCGACTGCCCAGTCGACTCCCCAGTCGACCTGGGTCTGGGCGGGAAATTTTCCACCCAGTCTGCTCTGCGTTTGAAATTCGAATTTTGAATTCGAATTCGAGCTGTTTTGAACTCTGAATATTTCTGAAACTTTGGGGAGCCATAACTTGGTCATACGGACTCCGATTTTCGAAAACTCGGACTCGATTTCATGCAGAATTCCGAGACGAACGCAATGGCGCAACCTGTTTCCCTTGGTTCTTACATTAAAATTTAATTCTGCCTAGATTTATGGTTATAACACGTTATTAAAATATGGGTTGTTACAGATCGAGTCATGAAAAATGATGAGAAACACACCAAAATTCTGAGGCAAATAAAATTTATATTTGCATGTATTTCAGATTTATTTCCATTGCAGAGTACTGTGTGTTTTTGTTTGTGACAGGTAAGAAGATGTTGACTGGACTGACTGTAGCAGTGAAGACAGAAGACAGTAACAGTGAAAAGAATATCAGAGTATGTAACAATGTAAAGAATGTATATATGAAAACGTATAAACTAAGTGACAGAGTGAATATGTAGTGAGGAGCTTTATATATAATGAAAATGATTGTACAGTAATGAATATCAATGAAATGTACAAATAGTGGAGTTTATAAAAAGTTGTACTTTTTGAATGTTTGAAATAAAATATTATATTTAAATAAAATACTGTGTGAATAATAGAATTTTTGTACAGTCGTATTTTATTTAAATATAAATATTATATTCCTGTATGTGATGTATATATGAAACAGTACAGTAACAAACACATTTATAATAATATTGTTTGTTATCATCAAACAAAAATCATATAATTGTGTATACAACACCGTTTTATACAGCAATCTCCCCCTTTTGATGATGACAAACAAATATTAAGATTTTGAATACAGCAAATGTGTTTAACAGCGAATAACTGAACTCCCCCTATTTGAATGCTCCCCCTACAACAAACAACTCCCTCTATAACTGTGCATGAGTGAAATTAATGAATAACGAATTTTCAAAATTAAGAATATTTATAATATATTCACTCATAAATCAATGTAACAACCCGTATTTTGAATAACAAGTTATAACATAAATCAAGGCAGAATTAAATGATAAAATATGAATCAAGGGAAACGGTGCCATTACGTTCGTCTCGGAAAAATACGCGAAATAGAGTCCGAGTTTTCGAAAATCGGAGTCCATATGACCAAGTTATGGCCCGTCAAAGTTTTCAGAAAATTTCAAGTTCAAATTTGAATCCAGAATTCAAATTCAGTTGAGCAGGATAGGCGGAAAAAGATCCCACCACCCCCCAAGTCGACTGGGGAGTCGACTTGGGAGTCGACACACCCCAGGCTGTGTCGACTGCCCAGTCGACACCCCTGTCGACTTGGGTGGTCGGCCAGTTTGGCCTGGGTGCACCTGACTTGTTCCTCAAGACATGTTTGGAGGCTAGTGACGTGAATTGATGGCCCAGATCTGAATTAGGGTTAATCCTATGGCCTAAACTAACCTAATCTTCTATAAAAGGACCCTAATACATAGCCTAAATCATCATAAATCAATCCTACAACTAAACTATGCCAAAATGTTTAATCATGGCCTCCACCCTCTTGTCATAGTCTCCATCTTCATTCATATAAGAGTTCCTAAGCTTGTTTGAGAGTTTCAAAGCTTGATTCAAGGCCAAAGTTCAATCTTTCTTCATTAAAACGAGGATCTTTCTTCATACAAATCAAAGGAGCTTCTTGGAGCTTGTATTCATTTGGGGTTTTTAGAGTTGCTAATGGCTTCGTCTCAATCTTATTTTATTTTATAAGTCTTCATAGCATTGTAAGCCCTATTCTACTCTTAGATTCTAACTATGAAGTTAAATATGACATGTTGCAGGTTGAGTTTGGGCCTAAGTATGATTTGTGCTTTGATTCTATCATGTTATGCATAGATTTATTCTATGCATGTTTGTAAAGCTATCACCTTGACTTTGTGCATAGAAAGCTATGAGCTTTGATTCTATCATGTTATGCATAGATTTATTCTATGCATGTTTGTAAAGCTATCACCTTGACTTTGTGCATAGAAAAGCTATGAGCTTTGATTTGAAATGTTGCATAAAGCAACATAGAAACTCTCATAACCCTTATGTTATCTTGCATATGATGTGATATGCGAATCACTAGCTATCATCCTATGTCATTTATGGCCATGTTTCACCTATTTTGCTAAAGTTGATATCATGCATGTTTTGAGGCTTATAATGTAATATGCAATTTTATGAACACATTTGCCTCGTATGCCACCATGTTTAACTTGTGGCCAAACCTTATGAATTATGTCATGCTTCTAAAGTTCCCCCTTTGAGATCTATTTGCGTTTATGCGAACTTACATGCGATGGGGTTACGCTATGGGTAAACTAAAATGACATAAAATCATGACTTGAAAAATGACATGAAATATGACATATGATTATGCTTGGAACATGAACATGGACTTGGACATGACTTCTAGAAAACATGGGAATGGCCAACTCGAGGTAGGGTTGAGTTTATAGCATAAATCTACCCGGAACCGACCGGCTTAACTAGTGGCTACAAGCAATAGGACCCAATGTGAGTAGTTGGTCATGTCACACTTGAAACCCGAGGTTAGACTAAGTTGTGGTGTAAAGCTACCCGGACCCGCCGGGCTTAACTAGTAACCACAACAAGGTCTAATGTGAGAGGTTGGGTGCATTAAATTAATTAATGCCACATGGTAGGGTTACGTCATGGACCACTTGAATACTTAACCAATTAAACACGATGGGTTGGTAGGGTTAAGTCATGGGCTACTTGGATACTTAACCAATTAAACACGATGTATTGATAGGGTTAAGTCATGAACTGCTTGGATACCCTGGACTAGGCTAGGGTGGGGAACGATTACTGGACTGATTGTAAGAGACCAAAAGAGACGGCTGAATGGTGCACCGGTTGTTCAGGCGGACCATGGTCGTGCACATTAAGTCCGGAGTTGAACATGGGCACCAGTAGGTTTAGACTGTGCGTGCTTGAATTGTGTCTGTGGTTTACACCTTAGGGCTGGATACACCCTGGGGTGGACCTTGCACAGTTAACTACATTCCATGATTAAGCCGTATGACACCGATACACGACGAGTTAGGCTTATAGGGAGCCGATCGACTAGACCGAGTAGTTGGACCTTGATTTAGGTCACCTCATGATATTGGGCCAGCTTTGGGCCAAGGGATCATTTCTTGTTTATACTTGACATGGATTGGAATACTAGTACACACTTGGTGCAACTTAACCTTGTATATGCGATGCCACACTTGATCTATCTTGTTAACTTTTCACCATGCCAGTTGTCACCCTATGTCTCATCTCTGCTTTACATGTCCAGTTAACTTTATTAGTTTTTATACTAATAGTAGGTAGGACTTACCAGTCTTTTTGACTGACCCGTTTTCTTTCGCCTCTTTTCTTCCCCCCCCCCCCACCCTCCCCCCGGTTTACAAGGTGGGAACACTGGTACCTAGCTTGGATCTTTAGCTGCTTTTCTGGATAGCTCATGTACGGTTTGGACTTGAGCATGCTATGGCTTTATTCTACTTTGGGGATAGTTACTTTATGTTTTTTTTCAGTTTTCAGTTTATGTTTCTAGACTTTGTTTTGTGGGAAAATAATGACCAAGTACTATGATGTAACTTGACTATGGTTTTGAAATGTTAGTTCTTACCCGCTGCTTTACTTACTCTGTTTTACTTATATGTTCTGTCTTGTGATATCTGCATGCATGTTTACCTTGTCCAACACCCCTCCAAAGCTAGTGTACTTGCAAGAGTGACCCTGGCGGAGGTGGGGTGTTACATTTGGTATTAGAGCATAAGGTTTACAAGGTTGAACAAAAGGTTTTTGAAACTTACCTTTTGGAAAACTATTTTCAAAACCAATTCAGTATTTTCCAAGAAAAGTCTAGTTTATTTTAAAAGGCTATTCCCCAAAAGCCATTAGCACTATCCTTTGTTTCCTCGTTCTAAATCTATCTTTTCCCTTTTTCAGCATGGCCGATCTTAACCTTCCCGAGGGAGTAACCATTCCCGGATGGTTCCGGAGGTACTTGGAAGCTAGGGCCAACGATGCGGGCCCAGCAAACACTCCCACCGTAACTGAGGTTCCTCCTCCTCCTCCTCCTCAGCATCCACAAGCATATTTCGCTAAGGTTTGCAAAGACTTTAAGGCGATGGGTGGCAAGAATTTTATTGGGACGGAGACTTTTGTTGAGGCACGAAATTGGTTGAAAGAAACTGAAGATCTCTTCGCCATCTTTGATGTGGAAGACCGTAGAAAAGTTCTGTTGGCAGCATGGCTATTGAAAGAAGAAGCTTCTTATTGGTGGGAGGTCACCAATGCTACTAGGCCTATAGAGACTTGGGCCGACTTTAGGACGAGGTTTGGGCTTAAGTTTCTATCATCTGCTGAGGCGAATCTGCAATTGGAGAAGTTTATATCTTTGAAGCAAGGGGACATGACAGTGAGGGAGTATGTGAATAAGTTTAACCAGCTTGCTCGATTCGGTTTGGACATGGTTAATACTCCCCAGAAGAAGGCTTTACGCTTTGCACGAGGGTTGAATGAGCCATTACAAGGATTAGCCATGTCTCATATACCCATGGGGGCCACTTTTGAAAGCCTAGTAGACATGGCATTGCTTCAGGGAGATGATAAGAATGGCAAGAAAGAAGTCAAGCCTAATGAGACTTAAACCAAGAAGACGGATTCCAAGTGGGGCGGCAATCAGAGCAACCAGAACAACAAGAACAACAAGGGTAACAAGGCCAACAACAACAAGGCAAGGGACACAAGGAAGTGCAACTACTGTGGGATCGTTGGGCACATAGCCAAAGATTATAGGAAGAAGAAGAGGAAGTTGGGCGAATGCTTCCATTGTGGAGAGACTGGACACTTTAGCAAAGATTGCCCCAAGAAGCAAGGACAAGGGTAAGGGCAGACTCAGCGTGCAGGACCTTCTGGAGGGAAAGTGCATGCTCTCAACACTGTTCCAGTTCAGGACCGAGGTAGTATTTCGGTAGAAAGTCTTGTTTACATTTCTGATTTTCCTGTTCGCACTTTATTTGATTCTGGCGCATCGCATACTTTTATTTCTTCTGACATTGTTGAAAGTTTGCACCTAAGTACTAGTCTTGTTGAGGATCCCGTTAGTGTTTCAAATCCAATTGGGGGTTCCGCCCATTTATCTATTATTTGTATGGATTTGAGGTTTTCTATCTTGACCGTAGGTAATGCTTATGTTCTCGGGTTCACGGGATACGAGTTGATTTTGGGCATGGATTGGTTGTCCAGTTATGGAGCCATTCTCGATTGTGAGCATAAGGTGGTGAGGCTCAGGACTCGCCTCGGTAATACCCTAGAGATTTCTTGTAACCCTATGGATCCCATCATGTTATGTTATCTTGAATCCCTTGACTCGTCCATCGATGATCTTTAATCTGTAAGGGTGGTCCGAGAATACCCTGATGTCTTTGAAGAGGTTAAGGGGTTACCCCCTAAATGAGAGATAGATTTTCGCATTTATCTTGTTGATAATGCCAAGCCAGTTTCATTGCCCGTTAGGCACATGGCCCCACGAGAAAGAAGAGAGCTCGGTAAGCAAATCAAGGAGTCGCTTGAGAAGAATTTTATTAGGCGAAGCATTTCTGAATGGGGTGCTCCTGTGGTATTCGCTACTAAGGCGGATGGTTCGCTTTGTCTATGTGTTGATTATCGAGAGTTGAATAAGCTGACAAAGAAGAATAGGCACCCGTTACCGAGGATAGATGACCTCCTTGACCAGCTTGTTGGTGCTTCTGTTTTCTCTCAGCTCGATCTAGCCACCGGATTCCATCAGCTCAGAGTGGCTGAGGATAGTATTGATAAGACTGCGTTTAGGACTCCATATGGATTCTTTGAATGGCTTGTCATGCCATTC
Organism: Allium sativum; assembly: GCA_030737875.1. Taxonomy (NCBI): domain Eukaryota; kingdom Viridiplantae; phylum Streptophyta; class Magnoliopsida; order Asparagales; family Amaryllidaceae; genus Allium; species Allium sativum. Next base: position 10,964,783 of record CM060921.1, on the reverse strand, counting down.
GGTTTGACTAATGCACCCGCCTACTTCGTAGATTTGATGAGTAGGGTGTTCAAGGAGTTCCTTAACAAGTTTGTGGTTGTCTTCGTGGATGATATTCTGATCTTCTCAAAGGATGAGGAAGAACATGCTAGACACCTCAAGGAAGTGATGGATACGCTGAGGGCTCATCAGTTGAAAGCCAAGTTCTCCAAATGCCATTTTTGGAGAAGGGAAGTTTGGTTTCTTGGACATATAGTTTCTAAGCAAGGCATAGCTGTGGATCCCGCGAAAGTGGTTGCAGTTCAAGACTGGAAGACTCCTAGGAATGCAACCGAAGTAAGAAGCTTTCTCGGTCTGGCGGGCTACTATAGGAAGTTCATCAGGGACTTCACTAAGATTTCAGCCCCTCTTACTAAGTTGACGAAGAAGAACTTAGTCTTTGCATGGGACTTAGAGTGTGAGCTTGCTTTTCAAAGGCTCAAGAGGACCCTTACTACAGCTCCAGTTTTGGCATTACCCGATGGCGGTAAGATGTTTACCGTGTACACCGATGCATGTGGCACGGGGTTAGGTGATGTTCTGATGCAGGAAGGAAGAGTGATATGTTATGGGGGTAGGCAACTTAAAGTTCATGAGAAGAACTATCCCACTCATGATTTGGAGATGGCGGCAATCGTTTTTGCACTCAAATCCTGGCGCCACTATCTTCTAGGCGAAAGGTTTGAGTTATATACTGATCACAAGTCGCTCAAGTACCTCTTCTCGCATAAAGATCTGAATCTAAGGCAGCAAAGGTGGATGGAATTCTTGGCATCTTATGACTTCGAGATAGCTTATACCCCTGGCAAGGGTAATGTTGTGGCAGATGCAATAAGCAGAAGTAGGTTGACTTTGAGTCCCTTGTTTGTTGAGATGAGGAGCCTAGAGTTCTTGGCAACCTTTGATTTCACAACAGCTGTTGAGTCGATGACGGGTTCGTTAGCATCTCTTGAGCTTAGACCTATACTTCTTGATCAAGTAGGGACTTCGCAGAAGGAAGATCCGCAGATACTCGAGATCATGGACAAGTTGGTTCATGGTGAGACGTCTAGTCACCTTGCTAGATATACTATTGATGACAAGGGTTGGCTAAGGCGTGATGGAAGGCTGTGCGTTCCACAAGTAGGAGACTTGGTGCATAAAGTTCTCGAAGAAGCGCATCACTCGAAGATGACTATACATCCTGGAGGAGATAAGATGTATAGGGACATGAAGCGCATTTTCTTTTGGGTTGGAATGAAGAAGGATGTGGCAGAGTATGTTTCAAAGTGCATGGTGTGCCAACAAGTGAAAGCCGAGTCGAAGAAACCCGGTGGGCTATTACATCCATTGGAGGTCCCACAATGGAAGTGGGAAAGTATCTCTATGGATATTGTGGATGGATTGCCTAGGTCAAGGAAAGGGAATACGAGCATATGGGTCATAGTTGATAGACTTACGAAGAGTGCTCATTTCATTCCAGTGAAGAGCAAGAGGACCGCATCATGGCTAGCATCTGTTTATCTTCGAGATATAGTGCGATTGCATGGAGTTCCTTCTAGCATAGTTAGCGATCGTGACCCAATCTTCACTAGCCAGTTCTGGAATAGTTTGCAAGAAGCGATGGGTACGCGATTGAATCTAAGTACAGCCTATCACCCCCAGACAGATGGCCAAACCGAAAGGGTGAATAGAGTGCTAGAAGATCTCTTGAGGCTTTGTGTTCTTGACTTTGGTTGTACTTGGGAAGACCACCTCCCTCTTGTAGAGTTTGCTTATAATAATAGCTATCAAGCTAGCATAGGGATGGCACCATTTGAAGCTCTGTATGGGAGGCCGTGTAGGTCACCATCTTGTTAGTGGGAGACAACGGATAGGCTTATACTTGGGCCCGATATGATACGGGACACATCCGAGAAAGTCGAATTGGTGAGAAGATGGATGAAAGCGGCCCAAGACAGACAGAAATCCTATGCTGACAAGCGAAGGACAGATTTGGAATTCGAAGTTGGAGATATGGTTTTCGTGAAGGTTTCTCCTTTGCGTAATGTGGTTCGTTTTGGAGCAGTTGGGAAGCTGGCACCAAGGTTCATAGGACCCTTCCCTATCATAGAGAGAATTGGGAAGATGGCTTATAAGGTGGAATTGCCTGAGAAGCTGGCCGGAGTGCATAATGTCTTTCATGTCTCGCATCTCCGAAAGTGCCTACATGAGTCCGCTGAGGTGGTTGAACCTAGCATTCTTGAAGACGTGGAGGTAGAGAAAGAGGCAACCTTGAGGAGAGCTCCAATTCGTATCTTGGGAACGGAGATCAAGAAGCTAAGAAATCGAGAAGTTAAATTGGTGAAAGTTCAGTGGAGTGAAGCCGAAGAGGATGCAACTTGGGAAACCGAGGAGAAGATGCATGGGCTTTATCCATTTCTTTTTTAGGGTACATTCTCGATCTCTTTTCCTTTTTTTAGCATATCTTTCTTTTGCTATCCATGTTTATCTTGTTATCTCGTTAACCTTGTCATGAGAACCTTAGGTAGAAACCCTTTGGATGAAACATGTATTTGAAACATGTTATGCTTGATGTTTGCAAGTGGTTGCAAGTGGATACTCGTGGATGCATGATACACATTAGGCACTAAGATCGGCTCACACACTTTCATATTGCATATGCATGAGTGCTCATACTTATTCATGGCTGAAACTTGCTATGCTATCACGTGGATGTTGCATATGGATGAATGTTATGTGCACTCATGTAGAGATTATAAATTATGTTAGGAATTTGCATACATATGGACTCATTTCACTAACATACTTTGCATTAAGGAGGTTTACTGAATCAGTAACCGCCTGATTTTCGCATTAGATAAGTACATATACACACACCTTTCGCATATGATCATACAGCATTTAGAATCTTTTAAGGACAATGACTGCTCGTGGATGATGTTTTGAGTAGATGGATGATGGATGGTAGGATATGTTCTTCCTAGCTTGAAGATTTCGGGGACGAAATCCTCTAAGGTGGGGAGGATGTAACAACCCGTATTTTGAATAACAAGTTATAACATAAATCAAGGCAGAATTAAATGGTAAAATCTGAATCAAGGGAAACGGGCTGTTCCATTACGTTCATCTCGGAAAAATACGCGAAATAGAGTCTGAGTTTTCGAAAATCGGAGTCCGTATGACCAAGTTATGGCCCGTCAAAGTTTTTAGAAAATTTCAAGTTCAAATTTGAATTCAGAATTCAAATTCAGCTGAGCAGGATAGGCAGGAAAAGATCACGCCACCCCCCAAGTCGACTGGGGAGTCGACTTGGGAGTCGACACACCCCAGGCTGTGTAGACTTCCCAATCGACACCCCTGTCGACTTGGGTGGTCGGCCAGTTTGGCCTGGGTGCACCTGACTTGTTCCTCAAGACATGTTTGGAGGCTAGTGACGTGAATTGATGGCCCAGATCTGAATTAGGGTTAATTCTATGGCCTAAACTAACCTAATCTTCTATAAAAGGACCCTAATACCTAGCCTAAATCATCATAAATCAATCCTACAACTAAACTATGCCAAAATGTTTAATCATGGCCTCCACCCTCTTGTCATAGTCTCCATCTTCATTCATATGAGAGTTCCTAAGCTTGTTTGAGAGTTTCAAAGCTTGATTCAAGGCCAAAGTTCAATCTTTCTTCATTAAAACGAGGATCTTTCTTCATACAAATCAAAGGAGCTTCTTGGAGCTTGTATTCATTTGGGGTTTTTAGAGTTGCTAGTGGCTTCGTCTCAATCTTATTTTATTTTATAAGTCTTCATAGCATTGTAAGCCCTATTCTACTCTTAGATTCTAACTATGAAGTTAAATATGACATGTTGCAAGTTGAGTTTGGGCCTAAGTATGATTTGTGCTTTGATTCTATCATGTTATGCATAGATTTATTCTATGCATGTTTGTGAAGCTATCACCTTGACTTTGTGCATGGAATGCTATGAGCTTTGATTCTATCATGTTATGCATAGATTTATTCTATGCATGTTTGTAAAGCTATCGCCTTGACTTTGTGCATAGAAAAGCTATGAGCTTTGATTTGAAATGTTGCATAAAGAAACATAGAAACTCTCATAACCCTTATGTTATCTTGCATATGATGTGATATGCGAATCACTAGCTATCATCCTATGTCATTTATGGCCATGTTTCACCTATTTTGCTAAAGTTGATATCATGCATGTTTTGAGGCTTATAATGTAATATGCAAGTTTATGAACACATTTGCCTCATATGCCACCATGTTTAACTTGTGGCCAAACCTTATTAATTATGTCATGCTTCTAAAGTTCCCCCTTTGAGATCTATTTGCGTTTATGCGAACTTACATCCGATGGGGTTACGCTATGGGTAAACTAAAATGACATAAAATCATGACTTGAAAAATGACATGAAATATGACATGTGATTATGCTTGGAACATGAACATGGACTTGGACATGACTTCTAGAAAACATGGGAATGGCCAACTCGAGGTTGGGTTGAGTTTGTAGCATAAATCTACCCAGAACCGACCGGCTTAACTAGTGGCTACAAGCAATAGGACCCAATGTGAGTAGTTGGTCATGTCTCACTTGAAACCCGAGGTTAGACTAAGTTGTGGTGTAAAGCTACCCGGACCCGCCCGGCTTAACTAGTAACCACAACAAGGTCTAATGTGAGAGGTTGGGTGCATTAAATTAATTAATGCCACATGGTAGGGTTAAGTCATGGACCACTTGAATACTTAACCAATTAAACACGATGGGTTGGTAGGGTTAAGTCATGGGCTACTTGGATACTTAACCAATTAAACACGATGTATTGATAGGGTTAAGTCATGAACTGCTTGGATACACTTGACCAACTCAATACATGGTTAGGATAGGGTTAACCACATTTAACCCTCTTGAAATCCTAGTCACGAGGCCCTTTTCAGCAGTAACCCACTTGGGAGTATCTGGATACCCTGGACTAGGCTAGGGCACGATTACTAGACTGATTGTAAGAGACCAAAAGAGACGGCTGAATGGTGCACCGGTTGTTCAGGCGGACCATGGTCGGGCACATTAAGTTCGGAGTTGAACATGGGCACCAGTAGGTTTAGACTGTGCGTGCTTGAATTGTGTCTATTGTTTACACCTTAGGGCTGGATACACCCTGGGGTGGACCTTGCACAGTTAACTACATTCCATGATTAAGCCGTATGACACCGATACACGACGAGTTAGGCTTATAGGGAGCCGATCGACTAGACCGAGTAGTTGGACCTTGATTTAGGTCACCTCATGATATTGGGCCAGCTTTGGGCCAAGGGATCATTTCTTGTTTATACTTGACATGGATTGGAATACTAGTACACACTTGGTGCAACTTAACCTTGTATATGCGATGCCACACTTGATCAATCTTGTTAACTTTTCACCATGCCAGTTATCACCTTATGTCTCATCTCTGCTTTACATGTCCAGTTAACTTTATTAGTTTTTATACTAATAGTAGGTAGGACTTACCAGTCTTTTTTACTGACCCGTTTTCTTTCGCCTCTTTTCTTCCGTCCGCCCCCCCTAGGTTTACAGGGTGGGAAAACTAGTACCTAGCTTGGATCTTTAGCTGCTTTTCTGGATAGCTCATGTACGGTTTGGACTTGAGCATGCTATGGCTTTATTCTACTTTGGGGATAGTTACTTTTTGTTTTTTTTCCAGTTTTCAGTTTATGTTTCTAGACTTTGTTTTGTGGGAAAATAATGACCAAGTACTATGATGTAACTTGACTATGGTTTTGAAATGTTAGTTCTTACCCGCTGCTTTACTTACTCTGTTTTACTTATATGTTCTGTCTTGTGATATCTGCATGCATGTTTACCTTGTCCAACACCCCTCCAAAGCTAGTGTACTTGCAAGAGTGACCCTGGCGGAGGTGGGGTGTTACAATCAAAATCTCAATCCATTCTCCCCCTTTTGTTCTCATCAAAAGGATTCAGAATTTAAAATATAGATGAAAAGATGACTAACGAACACAATATAAGCTTAAGAGGAAGAACAGTCATCATAAATCTCAATCAGTCAAACAAAAATCATAATATTCTAAGAACAGGTGGAATATTTCACATTTTAGAGAATGACGGATTTACGATGAATTTTATATAAAATGAAGATAGTTACAAAATTTGATTTCCAAGAATTTTTATAAAATTGAGCACAAAAATAGTGATGGAATTGGACTATAGTTAATAATTAAATTTAAGTGACAAAATCGAATAATCTCAAATCCCAATAGTTATCAATCAACAAATCATAATACTTCATAAAATATTAACACATTTTACAAAATAGAATATGGAATGGTAGGCTGGTTTTTATACACAAAGGAGAATTTCATATTAATTTCAATTTATAGCACATTATTTCCTTTTCTTTTATTTTTTATTTAAGAGCACACTGACCACGCATACCCAGAGCCTGGATTTTTAAATGAGGTCAGTTGCAGCTTAAGTTATAAGTTGTCTCACAACCATGCATGACCAGAGATTGGATTTTTAAATGTGGTTAGAGACACACTAATGTATTAATTATATATTTATCGTTTTCAGCTTCAAAATAGAAAAACTCCTCAGTATACAAAACCAATATGAATGATAGAAATGTGGTAGGTACAGAAATGGACTATGAAATAAATTTCTAAATTAATTATATTATGAAATATGCTCGACTGTACCGGGATCATTGAAAAAATTTCAGTTATCACTAATTCTGAATAATAACATAGTCTCATTTCTATCACAAATATTTCAACTGTTTATTCAAGATGATTTCTAAAAAAAATAAACCGTCCACATTGATACAAAATCATGATGGATGGAAGAATAATGGTAGATAAAGAAGATGGTCGTGAAATAATCGCCAATTCAAAGATATTATAATAAATGTTCAACCATCATGAAAATCTAAATAAAAATCTCCTCTTGTTGTGAAATACACTGCAGTCACAATTCATCACAATTTCAAAATCTAAAAATAATTTTGATGAATTAAAAATACAGATCAATCTGGATATTGATTTCAATTTCTGAATGAATAAAAAATAAATAATTTTAAAATTGAAAATCAATTACAAGAGGAATATGCAGATCTATGCAAGACAAGAGGGATTAAAAAATAAATATATATAAAATCAGCACTTCCTAATCTGATACCACTGGTTGTCTCAGCAAACGAGGAATTTAATATGCCACTGGTGTTTAACAAGGGTATCTCAGACAACAGAATTTAATCACAAAGCCTAACCAGATGACACAAAAACAAATAGACATCAAAACTTTTCAAAATGATTCCTTTTATCAGAGCAGCATAAACACTTAATTTCAGGGCAGGCATGTCTAGGAGATGTTTCACAGATATGTTAGATGGTCACAAAGGATATTCCATGATTCGAGGTTAAAAATACCGTTTATTTGAAATCATTTGAGGAATATGAAAAACTCTAGATTCAATGAATCAATCACACCAGATTAAATTTCAGATTCTAGATATGAGTGAGATTCAATAAATCAATAATTTTAAATGATTTTAAACAAACAAATATTTACATCAAATTATCATGAGATAGCAGAGAGTTTTAAGAACATATTTTCAAAAGAATTTTTCAAAGAATTTTTCTGATAAGCACAAGAGAAATTGCAGATCATTTATATCACATTTGGGAGATATTCATGATAAAAAATAATTTGTTTTAAATCACTTGAATTAATATCAAGTTTTGAGATTTAACGAATTAATCACACAAGGTTAATAATTTCAAATTTAGGCGGTGGGTGAAATTCAAAATATCAAGAATTTCAAATGATTTCGAAACAAACAAATTTCAACCAAAGTGATCATGGATAAAGATAAATTTCAAGATGCATCACTGATTCAAGACAATTCAAAATATTCAAGCCAATCTAAAAAATAATGACATTATCACAGTTGAGAAGTAGTAGTGTGTCGTAATTAGTATAATATTTTATGCCTTTCCAAAATGAATCAGAAGAAACTCAAAACAGCAGAGGTGTTTGAAAATTCATCAATTTTTCAGATCTTCAAAAATTTAGAATTCAAATTAACAACGTTCAAGATAGGACAAGAATACATCAACATTGTTATGAATTCAGAAAACAGAAAATAAACTTCAAAATAATTGCAGAAATTTACAAGTTTAAATTCAAGATCTGGAAATGATTAGAACATTAGAGTTTTATTCAAGTGAGGCAAAACTCCAGAAAATCAAGAGTTCTGCAACTGGAAAGCCCAGGATGAAAAGAAAATAATATGGCAGTGATAAATTAAATCAGACTAAACAGAAGAAAGAGATAGAAGGGGTAGAAGAAAAAACAAAGGAAAAATCAAGACAGAAAATATTAACAAAGATGAGTCAAGAGATCATACCAGATTTCAGTGCAAGCAGATGAATCTCTAACTCAACAGATGTGGCTAAGGAACTGTGATTGATTTAGTGATATGAAGTGGTTTGAATTCAGTTTTTCTTTAGCAATGCAGTTCCTCAGCCTCCTCCGGTACTTGACAATTTAAGGGACCAAGGGGTCTAAGAAAATTTGTAAAACCACTCACAGTAGTATTCATATGTTTTGGTACCCAGGCCTGTTTGTATAACAATCCATCCAAATTTACCTTTGTACCCTTTGGAACCCAAATCTGTTTGAATTTAACAAAGTTTTTTTTTATTTCTTTTTGGGATCCAGGATTGTTTGGATGGATTATTATAAAACAACTTCACATCATGTTTACGATTCAGAAATCCTTTGAGATTATCAAAGATTGAATTTTCAAATCAATTATTTTCAAAGCAATTTGAAGGATTTTTCAAATCATACGAATTCAAATTTTCAGAAGCATTTGATTTCCCAAAACCAAGACCACGTTTATTTCCAACAGAAAACTGGTTTTTAAATAACATGTTCAAAGATTTTTCTCCATTATAGAATATATCCAAAGTTAATTCGAGATGTTGAATTTTAGATTTAAGATTGTTATTCTCTTTCATCGGATTTGAACAAGGGTTAATATTGATCTTTCTCTTTTCAGCATCGTTTTGTTTCAAAACCAAGTTTTCGTTTTCAAGCAAATTAATTCTGGTCTTGGATTCAAAGATCTCTGATTCAAATTTAATTTGTTTTTCAAATTCAAGTTTCTTGAGTTTTTCAAGCTCTTTTTCTAGCTCACTCAAAATCAGATCTGTTTTCAACAAACTATCATTTTTAGCATTTTCATGTTTGGAATTTTTAGTAGCCTTTGAATTTATAAATTCCTTTTGTAAACAGTTATTTGCATCTTTCAACTCAACTCGTTATCCTTTAACATCAGAATTTTCTCTTCAAGTCTTTGAATGTTATTGTTGAGATAAACGGGATCAGTTTCTAATTTCAAACAATTTTCACAACCAGAATTTTCAAATTTCATGACATTTGAAAGATTTGATTCCAAACACTGAATTTTGCTAGTCAACTCAGAGTTGTTAGAATTTAGAGATTTATTTTCAGATTGGAGTTTATCAATAGATTTAGTTAAATCAACACACATATAAACCAAATCTTCGTATGAGAAATTTCCTATTTCGTTATCTGTTGAATCTCCATTATTCGATCTTTCTGAAATCTCGTTTGTAAGCCCAGCTAAGCATAGGTCTAAGTTTACCTTCTGGGGTTTTGAGCAGTTGTTGTCAATTTGTCCATACTTCGTATTAAGAGTTTTCCAAATTTCCTGCGCAGTCAAACAGTGGGAGATAAAAATAAACTGATTATTACTAAGATGAGAATAAAGAATATGCATAGCACGAGCATTAATATTCCTATCTATTACATCACCTCCACAGTTAACAACATCCCAATATTTAATATTAACAGATTTCAAATAGGATATCATTTCCGATTTCCAATTCAAAAAATCTATACCATCAAAAATGTTTGGCATGTGACTGGACTGACTCTCAATAATCTGACAACAAGGATGACCCATTAAATAAAAATAACATGCTCTGATACCAATTGTTGGATCTAGATTAACCCTAGAGGGGGTGAATAGGGTTTATTACAACTAATCGCAGAGATTAAATATTACGGGATATTAAAATATTCACAGATCATAGAATGCTGCAGAAATAAAAATACAGAAAGTAAATAACACACGATATACCCAGCTTCTGCAAAATCCTGCCTACTGCTGCATTCCTAAGGTTTCTACTAGGAGTTAATAATAGATCCCGTTTACAGACATTGTAAACTCGCACTCCCTGCTCCTGTACTAACCCTACGCTCAAAACCATAGACTGATCTAAACCCCTAGATCAGATTTCCCCTGATTACAACCCCGTAACCAGTAAATCCTAGATTTTATAGACTCTAGTAAACTGCTAGAGTTTACAGACTCTAGAACTGATCGATGATTACAAAAGAAATTGAAAAAACAAAACAATAAAATAAAAACAAAGAAACCCCCTTTTAATTTAAAACCAAACTAAGCCCCTTTCACAAAACTTGGTCGGCCCAATTTTTTAAGTCCATTGCCACTCCCATTTACCCGATCATTTTCTCTGGAAAAGATGAAAAATGGCAGCCACGATTAATTCTAGGGTTTCCTTCTTTTGTTCCTAAATCGAATCGAGATGTCTGAAATTTGCTGAGATGTTTCTTTGATGATCGAATAGAATTGCTCCTCTTTGTCACTCAATTTGGGATTTTCTACGATCGAAAAACTCTCATGAAAAATTGTGAGTATTCTGGTTATTTTTCTCTGAGTTGTTTTTGATTTTTCGATACCAAATGCCTATGACGATGTGGTGCTAAAATAGGATTATAAAATCCTATTATTGCCCTGATTACGTTGTATAGCCTGGCCTGATTGCGTGTGAATTTGTTTCCTTCTTCGAGATGATGTCCATGGCTTTGATTGAGTTGCGTGATTATTGGAAAAGTGTGAATGTTGCCATTGATTTGTTTGCCGTGTAGGTGAGGATGAAATCTGGAAATTTCCGAAATGAATTCCTTCCTTAAACCGATGTGAATTGTATATTTCAGGAAATCAATCAAATTGCTTTCATTTTTTCCCTTGCGTGATTTCTGTCATGTCATGATTCATTTGCAAAAACGTGTTGCATGATTTCTTTGATTGAGTAAATTTGTACATAGTTCTATCTTCACTGAATTTGGAAATACATTGCCCTTTAAAATTTAAAATGCCTGTACATTGATTAGATATGGCAATTTTGGAATAAATATTTCATTTGCTTTCCCTTTTAAGAAAAATGCCAAATATGATATCTGCTCTGCCTTACTCTTGCCAAAAATATCTTGAGCAAATACTTTGCTGATTGAATGTTTTCAAAAGCTTGAATTGATTTCTGGAAATATAATCTTGCCTGTTTTGAGTCAATTTCCATAGTTAAAAAAAAATATGCTTGCTGAGATTTATTCTGCCAAATTATCATACCATATATACTTGGAACCAATGATGTAAATGATTTAGTATTCCATGCTTGATTGAGTTAAAGTGGAAGGGACAAATTCGATTCCAAACTCTACATTAGACACTTTCATTTTGGGCATCACTTTGAGTCTGTTTCAATTTTATCACCTGGCTTGAGCATGAGACTTTATTTGAGCTGTGTACACTCACACTTGAGCTTGATCACCTCCTGTACGTGCTACATGTATTTGCGACCATGCTGTACCAATGTAGTTTGAATCTGCATTGAGATCAATCTGCCTTGTTTGCTTGGTTGTCCATTGTTTGTATCCATGACTTTGTATATACAGTTATGTACGAACTGCCAGACTGTTGTGTACTTGTTCTACCATTTGTACATGCCTGATATAGTTGCACCAATCTCTTTTTAACCATGAAAATGTTAGTGCACTTGCTGTTGCACGCCATGTAATATGATCTGTATGTATGCTCCATTGCCACACTTGAATCTTGCTTGAAATACATTAACATGTACACACTTGTGCTTGCTGACTTGTTAAACATGTATTGAATGTTATTGCATTATGTTGGCTACACCACTGTTTTGGCTATTAGCTGTTGCCATGATGTTATGTGCTTGATCACTTGTAACAGTTTGAGTTTAAGGAATTGATCACCATATGCAGTTTGAACACTACCTTGAACTTTGCTACTACAGTTTTGCATAGATTTTGATCGTGCCACTTGTATGTGCTGAACATGCTAAAATCACTTGACTTGAATATGATCTCACATGCTTGTCAACATGTTCTTGCTGAACCATGCTCGTTCACCCTTGTGCTCGACCACTCCATGCATATACATATATACGATTTTGTATATGTATATGTGTGTGTGTGGCTCAGGACATTTTGCTAATTCATTTGTGTTTGCCATGCGCTGAGTCGAGTTGGTCCATGTGGCTGCTCCTCAGTCGCACACTGGATTGGCAAGGCAGTGCACACATGTGTATATATGCATGTGTGTATATGCAACCATCCAGAATAGGTTTTCTGTCCCTGCACTGTAATATGTATGTGTATACATGTATCGTGTGCATGCAGTATATATAAGTCAACCCATATCAGATCGAGTCATGAAAAATGATGAGAAACACACCAAAACTATGAGGCAAATTAAATTTATATTTGCATGTATTTCAGATTTATTTCTATTGCAGAGTACTGTGTTTTTTTTGTGACACGTAAGAAGATGTTAACTGGACTGACTGTAGCAGTGAAGACAGTAACAGTGAAAAGAATATCAGAGTATGTAACAATGTAAAGAATGTATATATGAAAATGTATAAACTAAGTGACAGAGTGAATCTGTAGTGAGGAGCTTTGTATATAATGAAAATGATTGTACAGTAATGAATATCAGTGAAATATACAAATAGTGGAGTTTATAAAAAGTTGTACTGTTTGAATGTTTGAAATAAAATATTCTATTTAAATAAAATACTGTGTGAATAATAGAATTTCTGTACAGTCGTATTTTATTTAAATATAAATATTATATTCCTGTCTGTGATGTATATATGAAACAGTACAGTAACAAATACATTTATAATAATACAGTACAATATCAAATACATTTATAATAATATTGTTTGTTATCGTTAAACAAAAATCATATAATTGTGTATACAACACTGTTATATACAGCACATATATCGACCAGAATTTATAAATATTCAACAGAACCAATCAACACAATATAAAATCATTTCATATAAAAATACAAGTACACTCTCTCATATATTCACTCAAACTCATTCTGGGGAATTTCTAACCCCATCTCTAATGAGTTAATTCTTAGACATAGCCAACGTTATCGCTAACCAAAGCTCTGATACCACCTTGTAATGACCTGGATTTTTGACCATTCGAATCGACAATGATCATCACATGCCGACCCAAGCAGATCGCAAATACAGGTAGTTATTGGGAAATATAAAAGAAAAAAAAGGAAGGAGAGAAACAATAACGGAATCTCACAGCGGAAGGATAACATATAATAAACTAAAAGTTCAAAACAGTTGAAAAATATACATTTGACTATAATATACAATGATGATCAGAGTTATACAGATATATACAAGGCAGCGGAATAAAAGTGTATTGGAAAATACATAAATAGAATAGATATATATACCAAATATCCGTTTTCGTTCTCCAAGGCAAGGAATCTTCGCTAACTGCAAGTCGAATCTGACCCGAGCGTATTACATAAAAAGAAAACACAAAAACACTCGGATCAGAACTAAATCATTCTCATATTAGTCAAATCCAAATATGAAATAATATGGGTGTTATGGGTGCAATAACTTAAGAAATGTTACGGGAGTTTTCCGTTACTTAAGGATTCGTTAAACTATTTACATACATAATACGATATGCTATTATGATAGTGCCTATTCAGTAAAGTAAATATAATAAAAATAGCGTAAGCGGGATTATATTTTTCCCTTATGTTGTTTACAGACATTGTCGTACACATTGCATATACAACACCAGTACGTCGGTAGGTAGGGATGCGCCGCGATATGACAACGTCAAATCAAAATCGAAGAGGCTCGATCAGGATAAATATGACAAGGCACTCGAGGCAATACTCAGGGTAGGATTCTACCATCTGCACTCCCGGACCGGTGGTATCGCATAGCCGCAACTACCGCCCACCTCGAAACACACTCCCATATCAAAGGGCACCCCAAATCGATCACAGTTTAATATAGATGGTATCGAAGGAGCGTGTCCGATCGGAGATGCGATCTCCCTTAGTCACGATATAGCTCCTGTTTTAGTCATTTTAATTATGACCAAAAGGTCAAGGCCATCCATTATCGTTCTCTTTCTTAAAATCCAGTACTCGCCTCCAAACCATCCTACTTTATTCTAGATTCTCCACCACGTGCACATTGTTAAAGTGGTATCCGTATTGGCAGAGAGTATATAATACCGGCTCCGGTCTCTTTAACAAACAAACATTTACGTTTTTCACATCGATCGGTTCTTTTACTTTTCACGAAGATTCACTTCATATCAAAATATCACTTTTGCCTCGAACCCAATTCATATTCAAATAGAATATTACATTCACATCGAGATATCATAATCATTCAAAACCGATTTATATTCGAAATAGAACATATTTCCATATCAATATATTATAATCATATGTAACATTTCAAAAATCAATTTATATTTGAGTAGAATATACTTCATATTAGGGAATATAATTATTTCAAAAATCAATTTAGGTTCAAAACCAATTTATATTCAAAAAGAATATATTTTCATATCAACCCATTATAATCATTTTGAGACGACCCCGAGCCCCGTACTGACGGTGGCAAGGGTAATCCGTGGAATATAACACAGAAACAGATAATAGCAGAACAGAATTAAATAAATACACCAGATAATGAACAATAGAATATACTGGATAAAAGTAATCATCAGAGTTACACAGTATACAGGATCATACTTAGTAAAAATACAGTTCAGCTATACATAAATGTCTACAGCGGAAGACAAACAAAATATGTACAATAGGAGCTGAACAGCATAAAAAGAGATAAATGATAGAATCCATCTTCAGCTCCAGCTATCCAGAAAGAACCAGCTAAACCTGAATACAAGGCTGCTGTAACACCCCACCTCTGTTAAGGTCACTCACAAAAGGAATGCCTTAACTTTGGTGGAGCATTTTAGTAAACAGAACAGAAACTTACAAGACAGATAAAACAGTACTTGAAAATTTTTAACTTTATTACAGCGGAAACAGAAATTAATATGGTTACATCCTTTCAATTTCAGAATTCAAGTACAAAATATCAGTCTTGTACAAAAGCTTCCAAAATGCATAGTTTAAAATCATAATCCCCATGGAACGGAAGCTATACAGAGCCAAGCCATACTTTAAGCACTTCAAGCAAAGAGAAATCCGGATCAAGCTAAAGTATTTCCCTATTTGGATAACCTGGGGGGAAACGGAAGAAAGGAGGCGAAAACAACAAGGGTCAGACAAAAAGTCTGGCAAGTCCAGTGACTTTCAGCATATGAACAGATAATAATAATATGATATGAACATAAAACTGGATGTGAGATAACTATAACAGGTGTAGCAGATATAACAGAAAAACAGAATGATATAAACTATTGTTTTACACTTCTCTGCACTAATACTAGTATAACAGAATTAGGTGTCACCCTAATGTCTAAATTGAAGCAGGAACGGGTACAGAATACTTTAACAGAAACAGAATGCTAATAATGGGCCTTTACTACCCGATCAGAAACAGACAGAAGAAGAAACAGATTTATCCCTATGGAAACAGAATGTGGAATTAGGTGTACACTAGTAATGGGCCTTTACCACCCGAACAGACGGTACCACACAGAAACAGACAGGTGTTACCACCCAACAGAAACAGACGGTACCAACAGAAAACAGACAGAACTAAGCGTACCCTAAAACCCTACCCCAAGCGATCGGCTCCCTAATACATAAATATCCTGTGTCGGCCCCACAGTAGGGTGTATCACTCCCTAAAGTGACAACCAATTGGCACAGACCTATTTACAGATGTCACGGCGTCTTACATCCTCAGAGGCAGACGGGGATCCATGCACGCACATGACCCGGTTGAAACGCACCATCAACACCCCTCGCCATTATCAGAATGAACCACTTATAATTAGTTCAGTAAGCGTGCCCGGACCCTACCTACTGTTGGGTCAAAGTTTTGATACCAGAAAGGGTTACTGACTAATATGGGTCCCAAACAACAGATGACACAAGTAATTCCCCTCCTAACCTTGTGTCCCCAGACTAACAGATTTCAGATTAACTTGTTTACAAGTTCAGACATACAGAATTCAGGTTTACTAATTCACAAATTAAGTTAACAAGTTTTCAGACTAACAGGTCAGATGTACAGATTTTTCAGATTTGTCTAACTTTGTATTGGGCCTACAGATTCATGGACGGGTTTTACTACATCTATTAATCCCTTTGGTTTAACCCTATTTTCCCCAATACGTTTTAGACGTCATTCTTATCTTAGATTTTGCATTAATTAATTATTAATGCACAGACCTCTCACATTAGGTCGGTAGCTTGTGGCCGCTGGATATGCCGGGCGGTTCCGGGCAGACTTCTGCCACAAGCCAGACCTAACCTCGTGTCTTACGCATGTTATGACTAACTTCTCACATTAGAACCTATTGTTTGCGGCCACTGGATGTGCCGGGCGGTTCCGGGCAGATTTACGCCGCAAACTCATTCTAACCTCGAGTTAGCCATGTTTATCTTTGCGGCCAATTAATTAATAATTTACCGTTTATGCGCGTGCCCAATATATATATGCCAATTCAGATTATATCAATCACAGGATGATTATATCAACATAGCAGATAACAGATTTTGTATGACATAACGGATTTAACAGATTTAGCAACTTAGCAGATTTTGGCATATAACAGGTTAGGCATTTCAACCGACAAATTTAACAGATTAGGCATTTAAATCTAATTAGCAGTCTAGGCAATATAACAAAACTAGTAGTTTAGGCAACTAGACAAATTAGCATATTTAGCAAATTTAATATTTCTAAAGGTTTTATTTACATGCCTTGCCTAATCACAAATTGGCCTAAATTCATATGCCTAAATAATTGTCGTGATTCACAACATATACTCCATGTTTGCATAAAGTTACATAGCACAGAATACGGACATAATTTGCCATATGTTCCAATTTTTGTTAAACTAGCATCTTACAGCAGATTCACATATAAATTATACCAAATATAACCATTAATTCCAATGCATGCCATATATCCAAAAATCCCTATTTAGGTGTAATCACAATAATAGATATCCTAATTAATGTAAATCTTTTACACCTAACTTTCCATATCCTTCTTCTTTTCATGTCATGAATCATTATGCAAACTATACCCAACAATATAAATCTTTAAATCATATCTTCTAAAAATCAGATCTTGACTTTTATATGCATTTTGTCCAAAGTCTCAAATCATATGTAATCTTACAATGGTTCCTCTTCTTCTTTTATCACAGAATATGCATAGGTCTAAAACTAGTTTATAACATATGCTCATCTTTCTAATTAATTTCAGATCTAAATTACAACATAACTATGCATACAACATGCATAAATTATATGTTCATAGTCAAATTTATGCATCCAATCCCAAGTCACATGTCCAATATATTTTATGCCTCAGACCTAAAGTCATACATTCAATTTAGTCTTGTCAAATTTCGCATCATTCATCCCAAAATTTGCGTTCATACGTTCATCTCTTATGAGATTAGGCACAGGCTCGTGGTAGCCTGGCTATAGAAACAGAAAAGAAGAAAGGAATATAGAACAGTCACAGAAAACAGATCTAACAGAAGAGAATACAACCTCAAACTCAGATTTAAATGCATATCAAAATTATAATTAACGTTTATAGCGGAGAATAACTGTACTTGCCTTGATTGGATTAAAGAAAGAACTTTAACTTGTTGTAGAATCTTTGCAGAAACTTTAATCTCTAGTTTGAATTGAGTTGCTTAGGCTGATGTTGATTATCTTCTAGTTTTAATTCCAGCAGAGCAGAGACGCCATTTTTATTTTTAATTAGAAGAAGAGAGCAATGGAGGCTAGAGAATTGTGTAAGAAACCTAGGTAGAGTCTAGGGTCATTTTATAGAGTTTATGAACTGATTAGGACCATCGATGTTGCTTGGATTGATCGTAGCCATTCATTCGCAAGAGGGACCAATTAGAGCCTGCCACCTAGCCCTAATGACAAAGCAGACCACAGAAAATCGACCAACATAGAATAGGCCAGCCAGGGTGGACTGGGTTCGACCTGGGTCTGGACCAGGTCGACAGCCCTGTCGACCTGGTTAGACCAGGTCGACAGCCCAGTCGACCTGGGTGTCTTAGGCGGGAGTTTTCCCGCCTTGGCCAATTGGGCCCGGTTTTAATTTTTAAACTGATTTATTCTGTTCGAATTTTAAACTTAATTCAGAAACTTCCGAAGGCCATATCTTCTTCATACGGACTCCGTTTTTCGAAAACTCGGACTCTATTTCGCGTATTTTTCCGAGACGAACGCAATGGCGTATCCCGTTTCTCTTAGTTCTTTGATTTCAAATTAATTATACTTTAATTTGTTAATTCCACAGTTATAGAATACACGGGGTGTTACATTCTCCCCCACTTAAAAGGATTTCGTCCCCGAAATCTTCAAGTTAAGAAGAATGTGTCCTACCATCCAATCACCCATCTACTCAACCATCATCCACAAGCATCCATTGTCCTTAGAAAACTTCTAATGTTGTATGAACATATGCAAAAGTGTGTGTATATGTTCCTTATCTAATGCAAAATCAGGCGGTCTACTGATTCAGTTGACCTCCTTAATGCGAATTATGTCAGTGCCATGAGTCCAACATGTATGCAATAGAATTCTGATGATATATATATTATTTCTATATGAGTGCACAACCATTCACTCAAATGCAACATCCATGTGCTGAATCAACCATTTTGCATCCACAAGAATTGAAAAATGCTCACCCATCCATATGCAGTATGAGAGTGTTTTCGAGCCGATCTAGTGCCTAGTGTGTGTATATGCATCCACGGGCAACCACTAGCAACCACTTGCATCCACTTGCAACCATCAAACATAACATGTCTCAAACACATGTTTACACCCATTAGTTTCTGCCTAAGGTTCAAATATTCGATCGATAGGATACAGTCGAATGATGGAAGCGAGTACAGATAGAACGAAAATTTGGTTCCCATTAGACATGGGTCCTAAGTATCGGCCCCAAAGACCGAAACCAATATCAAATTGATACTCCACGAAAACTCAGAATGTATGCGTCATACTTGACGCCTAACGCAGATATCCCTCAAACCCCAGTCCCAAACAGATGATCCATAACCCTTATGGGTCTGAGTCTACAGCGGAATTCAGAAATAATACTAGTATTAAAGTGCAGAGTATCGATTACAAAATCAAAATACCAAAATCAGAAAAAGTCTTAACTCCATAATCAAATAAAGAAATTAAACCTACTATAGAAATTTTCCTATTTCTATCCTAGCCACTAGCCTCAAGAGTGTTCGCCTGCCCTCCTTGTCCTCGTCTCTTCGGGCAGTCCCTAGTGAAGTGTCCCATCTCCCCACAGTTGAAGCAAGCGCCCTTCCTTTTTCTGCAATCCTTGTTCAGATGAGTTGAGCTCCCACAAGTAAAGCACTTTTTCCCCTTCTTATCTTCAGACTTCTCATCCTTCTTTTGTGTTTCCTTTTTGGGCCCCGCTTTCTTATTCTGTGGTTCTTCCTTCTTTGTCTCTTTCGGGCCCTTGTCTTCCTCGTGCAGTAGTGCCATATCCACCAATTTCTCGTAAGTTGCTCCCATGGGTACATGGGTCATGGCTAGGCTGTGCAGTGGCTCATTCAATCCCTTAACAAAGCAGAGAGCCTTTTTATGCTGAGTGTTGACTAAATCCAATCTGAATCTTGCTAGTTGGTTGAACTGGTTGACGTATTCCTTGACCGTCATACTTCCTTGCTTAAGAGACAAGAACTTTTCCAATTGTAAACTTCGTTCAGCTTGCGAGAGGAATTTTGTCTCAAACCTTGTTCTGAAATCCATCCATGTCTCAACCGGCCTCTCGGCGTTAGTGACTTCCCACCAGTAGGAAGCTTCGTCTTTGAGCAGCCATACTGCCAACTGTACCTTCTGCCTATCGTCCACCTCGAAGATAACGAACAGATCCTCAGTTTCTTTGAGCCAATTCCTTGCTTCTACGAATGATTCAGTTCCTTTGAAATCCTTCCCACCCATGGCCCTAAAATCTCTACAGATTTTTGAGAAAGCAATAGCACGAGGAGGGGGTGGAGGAGGGGGATCATTTGCTGGACCTGCAGCGGCGGTCCTAGCCTCAAGATATTGACGAAACCAACCGGGTACATGAACACCCTCTGGTATCTCAGATGCTTCAGACATGCTGGAACGAAAAAGGAAAGGTTCAACACAAAAAGGACTGAAAGAAAGATATATGGCTCTTGGGGATCATGGTTTTCAAAATAAGCTTTATTTTTGAAAATACTTCCTTTCCAAAACCTTTTTGAAAATAGTTTTCAAAAACTTTACCCAATCTGGTAACCTTCAGCTCTGATACCAAGTGTAACACCCCACCTCTGTTAAGGTCACTCACAAAAGGAATGCCTTAACTTTGGTGGAGCATTTTAGTAAACAGAACAGAAACTTACAAGACAGATAAAACAGTACTTGAAAATTTTTAACTTTATTACAGCGGAAACAGAAATTAATATGGTTACATCCTTTCAATTTCAGAATTCAAGTACAAAATATCAGTCTTGTACAAAAGCTTCCAAAATGCATAGTTTAAAATCATAATCCCCATGGAACGGAAGCTATACAGAGCCAAGCCATACTTTAAGCACTTCAAGCAAAGAGAAATCCGGATCAAGCTAAAGTATTTCCCTCCTTGGATAACCTGGGGGGGAAACGGAAGAAAGGAGGCGAAAACAACAAGGGTCAGACAAAAAGTCTGGCAAGTCCAGTGACTTTCAGCATATGAACAGATAATAATAATAATATGATATGAACATAAAACTGGATGTGAGATAACTATAACAGGTGTAGCAGATATAACAGAAAAACAGAATGATATAAACTATTGTTTTACACTTCTCTGCACTAATACTAGTATAACAGAATTAGGTGTCACCCTAATGTCTAAATTGAAGCAGGAACGGGTACAGAATACTTTAACAGAAACAGAATGCTAATAATGGGCCTTTACTACCCGATCAGAAACAGACAGAAGAAGAAACAGATTTATCCCTATGGAAATAGAATGTGGAATTAGGTGTACACTAGTAATGGGCCTTTACCACCCGAACAGACGGTACCACACAGAAACAGACAGGTGTTACCACCCAACAGAAACAGACGGTACCAACAGAAAACAGACAGAACTAAGCGTACCCTAAAACCCTACCCCAAGCGATCGGCTCCCTAATACATAAATATCCTGTGTCGGCCCCACAGTAGGGTGTATCACTCCCTAAAGTGACAACCAATTGGCACAGACCTATTTACAGATGTCACGGCGTCTTACATCCTCAGAGGCAGACGGGGATCCATGCACGCACATGACCCGGTTGAAACGCACCATCAACACCCCTCGCCATTATCAGAATGAACCACTTATAATTAGTTCAGTAAGCGTGCCCGGACCCTACCTACTGTTGGGTCAAAGTTTTGATACCAGAAAGGGTTACTGACTAATATGGGTCCCAAACAACAGATGACACAAGTAATTCCCCTCCTAACCTTGTGTCCCCAGACTAACAGATTTCAGATTAACTTGTTTACAAGTTCAGACATACAGAATTCAGGTTTACTAATTCACAAATTAAGTTAACAAGTTTTCAGACTAACAGGTCAGATGTACAGATTTTTCAGATTTGTCTAACTTTGTATTGGGCCTACAGATTCATGGACGGGTTTTACTACATCTATTAATCCCTTTGGTTTAACCCTATTTTCCCCAATACGTTTTAGACGTCATTCTTATCTTAGATTTTGCATTAATTAATTATTAATGCACAGACCTCTCACATTAGGTCGGTAGCTTGTGGCCGCTGGATATGCCGGGCGGTTCCGGGCAGACTTCTGCCACAAGCCAGACCTAACCTCGTGTCTTACGCATGTTATGACTAACTTCTCACATTAGAACCTATTGTTTGCGGCCACTGGATGTGCCGGGCGGTTCCGGGCAGATTTACGCCGCAAACTCATTCTAACCTCGAGTTAGCCATGTTTATCTTTGCGGCCAATTAATTAATAATTTACCGTTTATGCGCGTGCCCAATATATATATGCCAATTCAGATTATATCAATCACAGGATGATTATATCAACATAGCAGATAACAGATTTTATATGACATAACGGATTTAACAGATTTAGCAACTTAGCAGATTTTGGCATATAACAGGTTAGGCATTTCAACCGACAAATTTAACAGATTAGGCATTTAAATCTAATTAGCAGTCTAGGCAATATAACAAAACTAGTAGTTTAGGCAACTAGACAAATTAGCATATTTAGCAAATTTAATATTTCTAAAGGTTTTATTTACATGCCTTGCCTAATCACAAATTGGCCTAAATTCATATGCCTAAATAATTGTCGTGATTCACAACATATACTCCATGTTTGCATAAAGTTACATAGCACAGAATACGGACATAATTTGCCATATGTTCCAATTTTTGTTAAACTAGCATCTTACAGCAGATTCACATATAAATTATACCAAATATAACCATTAATTCCAATGCATGCCATATATCCAAAAATCCCTATTTAGGTGTAATCACAATAATAGATATCCTAATTAATGTAAATCTTTTACACCTAACTTTCCATATCCTTCTTCTTTTCATGTCATGAATCATTATGCAAACTATACCCAACAATATAAATCTTTAAATCATATCTTCTAAAAATCAGATCTTGACTTTTATATGCATTTTGTCCAAAGTCTCAAATCATATGTAATCTTACAATGGTTCCTCTTCTTCTTTTATCACAGAATATGCATAGGTCTAAAACTAGTTTATAACATATGCTCATCTTTCTAATTAATTTCAGATCTAAATTACAACATAACTATGCATACAACATGCATAAATTATATGTTCATAGTCAAATTTATGCATCCAATCCCAAGTCACATGTCCAATATATTTTATGCCTCAGACCTAAAGTCATACATTCAATTTAGTCTTGTCAAATTTCGCATCATTCATCCCAAAATTTGCGTTCATACGTTCATCTCTTATGAGATTAGGCACAGGCTCGTGGTAGCCTGGCTATAGAAACAGAAAAGAAGAAAGGAATATAGAACAGTCACAGAAAACAGATCTAACAGAAGAGAATACAACCTCAAACTCAGATTTAAATGCATATCAAAATTATAATTAACGTTTATAGCGGAGAATAACTGTACTTGCCTTGATTGGATTAAAGAAAGAACTTTAACTTGTTGTAGAATCTTTGCAGAAACTTTAATCTCTAGTTTGAATTGAGTTGCTTAGGCTGATGTTGATTATCTTCTAGTTTTAATTCCAGCAGAGCAGAGACGCCATTTTTATTTTTAATTAGAAGAAGAGAGCAATGGAGGCTAGAGAATTGTGTAAGAAACCTAGGTAGAGTCTAGGGTCATTTTATAGAGTTTATGAACTGATTAGGACCATCGATGTTGCTTGGATTGATCGTAGCCATTCATTCGCAAGAGGGACCAATTAGAGCCTGCCACCTAGCCCTAATGACAAAGCAGACCACAGAAAATCGACCAACATAGAATAGGCCAGCCAGGGTGGACTGGGTTCGACCTGGGTCTGGACCAGGTCGACAGCCCTGTCGACCTGGTTAGACCAGGTCGACAGCCCAGTCGACCTAGGTGTCTTAGGCGGGAGTTTTCCCGCCTTGGCCAATTGGGCCCGGTTTTAATTTTTAAACTGTTTTATTCTGTTCGAATTTTAAACTTAATTCAGAAACTTCCGAAGGCCATATCTTCTTCATACGGACTCCGTTTTTCGAAAACTCGGACTCTATTTTGTGTATTTTTCCGAGACGAACGCAATGGCGTATCCCGTTTCCCTTAGTTCTTTGATTTCAAATTAATTATACTTTAATTTGTTAATTCCACAGTTATAGAATACACGGGGTGTTACAGCTGCCCGTGTAGAAAAAGGGGCACCAGAGTTTGAAAGTGAAACAAACTACGAGTCAGTCATGGGACTGGTATGAGAAATCTACTCAACACATATATAATATGGCCAATCACAGGACCACGCCACTTTCATGGAACGAGTTTACTCCATTGGATTGCCAGTGCTTTAAAACAAATCTTTCTTTTAAACAACGCAGTGTATTTTGTAAAAAAAATGAAGCCATTATAAGACTCAGTTCCCATCACACAATGCAACGCAAACCGGAGGATAGAGTTTTACCTTATAACGGCCAAAATATGCTTGATACGAATAAAACAAAGGCAATTGATATTATTGCTAGTGTTTATATGTTTTGAAAACAATTTCAAATCATAACTATCAATCATAGACGGCATGGGTACCATATATCATGTCGCCATATATATATATATATACAATCAAAACCGCACGATGTCGTATTTGGAAATTGGATTTCCGTCATGAACCAAGGCAAAAGATAGTCCTTACCGAATTCGAGACTGCCTAGCCCGAGCCTCAGGCAAGTACTCTGTCAAGCCTTAGGATCGTCAGGGCCAGTCCACCGATGTGGATTAAAATGCCTGAACCATGCGTTTCCCCGCCCTTTGGGGCGTAAGTGAGCCAACGAATGACTCCATCGAACCCGGATCGTCCGATCTAACCGAGGCGCCTCGCAACAGCAACAACCACACAGGTGAAAAGTATATAAATGTCAGGGCTGGTAGGTCACTGACACCACCCTAGCTAGGAGGAAACGCAGGCCCTCCCTGAGGTCCTTTCTCCCATTTCTGGTTTATAACGGGGTGTGAGGCTCGTGATTTCACGTTATACACAAAGCTACGCCACACAGGCGGTGCTTTGATCATCACCACAAGACTTTGCTTTTCAACAGAAGCCCTGATCACTGCATCTTAGCATGCCACACAGGCAATTCATGCCATGCGACTGATGTCCATCGATATACAACCTCTGAGCTCGTGCGTCTCGGAGAAGGGCGTTAAGCAAAAGAATAAATTCTCCGCCGCCAAACAGATGTATATTTATTAGAGATCAATCAACACAGAATAAAATCCAATGTCAGACACACAGTCCATTTACAAGTCCGTTCTGGGTCTGAACGAAACCGGAGGCACTAAATACCTCGCAAACCCATCGACCACCACGTACGTCTGGACGATCACCACTCATTATCCATATTTCGGGATGCCTCCCAATCAGGACCTCGGTTACCATCCAAACGAGGTGAAGATCTCCGGTCTTCGACCACCGTCTTCATCTTCGACTTTCAATCGTCGGTCAATTATTTGAAATGCGAATTAACTCGGCCTTTTCAAATAATTCACGTATATTTAGAATTTCAAATCAATTTATTTCAATGGTTAAATCATTCGACAACACCAATTTTGTTCTTTAATGTAATTTTCACACCAAACACATTCAACCATCAAATACCACATAAATCGAGCAAATTCAGTTTATTTCCATTCCATATCGTTTATGATATTTTATAACGATTTATCGCTATTTTTGTTTATTTTAAAATAGCTAATTTATTCAAAACGACGCTTCGGGCCATAACGCGGCCGTGGCGCTGTTTTTCTTCAGATTTGATTTACACATATCTGAAAATCTAATCGTTGGATCTTTACAAAATTTACATCATTAGAAAGATCTTTTCAAAACGAATCCAACGGTTCCAGTTTCGGGAAAATCCGACGGTCGGATCTCCCGGTACAATCGTTTGAAGTTTCGATTTCAAAATACGAACTGCAGCGTCGTTATTCGATTAAATATAATTATATTTATATATATATATAATCGTTTCTGGCGATGTTTTTCTTCAAATTTGAATTAAACATTCCAGACAATCCAACCGTTGGATTTTTACAAAGTTGGTGCCGTTGGAAAGATTTTTCCAAAGCGAACCCAACGGTTGCGATTTCAGGAAAATTCGATGGTCGGATATCCCGGTATAATCGTTTGAAATCACAGTTTCAAAATGCGAACTGCACGGCCATGTTTCGTTTTAATTTTATTTATATTTATATATTTATATAAATATAGTTCATTCAAAGATTCCTATATCGTTGTCACTTCAAATATTTCACTAAAGCCTTTAAATTTCGGAAAAATTCGCCATA
Organism: Allium sativum; assembly: GCA_030737875.1. Classification (NCBI taxonomy): domain Eukaryota; kingdom Viridiplantae; phylum Streptophyta; class Magnoliopsida; order Asparagales; family Amaryllidaceae; genus Allium; species Allium sativum. Next base: position 10,938,293 of record CM060921.1, on the reverse strand, counting down.
ACCTCCTTTGTACGGGAGGGGCTGGGAAAATTCCCAAATAGCCACACGGGCGTCTCATGTCAAAAAGAAAAAGAAAAAGCCAAGCGGCTAGCCAACAGGCTCATAAAATCATCACCCAAACAAAACAGTAAATGTGTACCTATTTGTCGGGCACAAAATTTTATTCCTCTTCTCTAGCCCCTTTTGCTATAACCTGTTCAATAAATATGCATGTACATATATACAGTTCTTAACATTTTCCATTCGACTTCATATTTGATTCCATTTGGTTTAAAAACACCATTCATTCTAATGTTTCATGCATAGACAAAAATCATTTCATTAGCTAATTAATGAATATTTCAACTCATGCATATTTATTTGAACGAGTTGCTATTTTTAACATTTCACATTTCAACAATTCATGTATATAATAAAAATGTGATTTTTATTGTAAAACAATTCTTTCCAAAACACTATTATTTTATATAGTCTATATAGATGATAAAAGGTGATTTTTATATTTAAAGCACGAAGACCATTCAACACATGAATCTCTAATCAACGAATGAATATTGATTCAACACATGAAGGTTTTCTATTTAACGAATAAATAAGTTTCAGCAAATGAAAATAATTCAAACACATGAATATTATTCAAAATTTCTGCAGCATAACGGCAGGGTAGTTAAAACCGGGACCGTCCCTAATACGGTTCCTCGCTCTACCTTAAAACCTCGCGGTTGTTGACAATGGGGATCATGTATCTAGTTCGCACGCAGGCGGCATGTATATATTTATTTCATTTCCACAAACTAATCCTATGTGGTTTCAACCAAATATTTCTCAACCACAAATGGGTATTTTTCAACCACAATCAATCAATATCAACCACAAACAATCCCAAACAACCATTCGCTATCAATCAAATTTTCACACCAATCACAATCAATCAATATCGTCCATGGTTTGTAGACGAGGAGCGTATATATATATATATATAGCAATTCGCTTTTATTTCAACACATATGTAATTTTTACAACGCATATACAACTTATACATCGAACGTACGACTTATACAATGCTTATACATGAGGTGTACAATGCTTATATAACTCATACATCGAATATATAATTTATACATCGTCGTTTTCCATATCGTTTATAAATTAGAAATCTCACATTGGGTTCCACTCCACCAAAAATAGCAGAAGGCTCAGAAAAAATATGCGGTCTCTTCTAAAATGTAGAAGACGTCCACACGGTCACGATGTTTCCTGTTTCATCGAATTTCGTTAACACAGCAAAAAGATATGATTTTTCAAAGTTTGCAATGGTTTTAAACTGTCGAAATCAGTTAAATAATTAACAGCCGTACCTCCACTGTTTTGTTCGAAACTAGGTTTCGATCTCTCGCGAAATCCATGAAGCTAGAGGATCATCGGCATTCGCAGCGTCGAAGGGCTAGGAGAGGGCTTCGCGCGCGTGGGGGAGTGGGCCAGCTCGGTGGACCCAGGTGACGGCGGCGGCTGTTGAAAGGCTGCGACTTTGAAGGCCTGGATCTCGCGATTCACCAGACGAGAGGGGGTGCCACGACCATGGATTTGAAGCTTGAGGGGAGCTCTTCAAAAACCCCAACTGGGTCGAAGGCTATCGGTGCGTGTAGGAGGAGAAAACGAGGGGGAAAGCTCGGAACCCTCTTCCGTCATTCGCGATTTAGAAATGTCGGGGAGAGAGAAAAGATATCGGCCAATCATATTTTTTTCTTTTATTTATATATTTTTAAAATTTCTAAAATACCCCTTGTCACACACGAACACCAATCCAAACCCAACGACTGTCGTCCCTAGCGTTTTACCCCCATTCCGAACACAATGGGATATGTTTCGTAGGCCCATTCGACTGTTTCAGTCAGTTTCCCTTCAAATTAAAATATAAAACATTCAATATTTGATTTGAACGTGCATTTCAATTTGCCAGGGCCACAAACTAATTCGAAAAATTCCAGAAAAATAAATCTGGCTATGTTTTGACGATACGGTCCCAACAAAACTAGTTTCGTCGAATTCTGAGACCGTTTGCAAAAAGGCCCATTTCTGGTCGATCCAATTTAACTGTAATTGACCAAAACACATTTTCCTTTGCCACGCTCACATACTAGCTTCAAAAATTATGAAATTTGATACCTAGCAATAACTTCACATCCCGGATCCAACAAAAGTGGTTTCGTCGAATTCCGAGATCGTATGCAAAATGGCCAATTTCACGGGCTATATTAATTCCTTAGCGACCTTTCTGGAAATTCATTCGGCCATAACTTTTGCTTTCCGCTATGAAAATTCGATTTTTCAGATTCGTTAGAAAGGTATTCACTAACAGATTTAAATATTTTTGATTTCGCTAAAATCCGTTTTGTTTTGCACCCGGTACAGTCCGACAAAATTTGAATTCAATTTTTTTGAAACTGCAGCGCCTTTTCAAGCCTTATTTATAATTATAATTAATTATAATCGTTTTCAATTGTCGATTCAAACTCACTTTTCATTGCCATTATTTAAAATATTTATTTTAAATATTTAAAATCCATTATTTTAGCAAATTTAAAATTTTTAAATTGGTTCAGATTTTCTGGGTTGTTACAATCTCCCCCACTTAAAACTTTTCGTCCCTGAAAAGGAACAAAGTCGAAAGTGGTTTGATAAATCTACAATCACACAACAACCAATCCAATTGTTTTCGACCTTTCAAAAATATACTAATCACTTTCTATACTCTTTTTAAAATCATCGGCCATAGAATTTAAAAGTGCACATCCATGGAAAGAAGATAACAACGGAGTAGAGAATTAAATGGTAATGCAAAGTAGGGTAAATGTACCTTGCACCAGAGTCAATCAGAGATATCCACTCGGCATCTAGGATAGGCTTTCTGAATGCTCTCCTCAGTTTCCCAAGTACAATCTCGTGGATCTCCACTCCATTGCACTTTGACTAAGTGAACCTTCTTGTTCCTCAGTTCTTTGGTTTCTTTGCCGATAATCTTTAGCGGCTCTCTTCTCACAGCTAATTCGGGGGTAATTTCAATGTCCTATTGAGCTGCTTCTTCCACGATCAAGTCTGGATCATGAACGTGCTTTCGAAGTTGAGATATGTGAAATACATCATGAACTCCAGGCAACCAATCAGGCAATTTGACCCTGTAAGCGAGAGTCCCGATCCGTTCCAGAATAGGAAACGGACCAATGAATTTGGGTGCCAACTTTCCAGTTTTACCGAACCGGATAACTCCTCTCATCGGTGATACTTTCAAATATACATAGTCGCATATAGCAAAGGATATATCTCTTCTTCTCCTATCGGCATAGCTCTTTTGTCGGCTTTGAGCGGCGAGTAATCGCTTCTTAATAAAATCGACTTTGTCGGCAGCTTCTCGAATCATATCAGGACCCAACACAAGTCTATTACCCGGTTCGACCCAACAAGCAGGAGATCGGCACGGTCTACCATACAATGCTTCGAATGGAGACATTGTCAGACTCGCCTGATAGCTGTTGTTATAAGAGAATTCAGCCAAATGCAGATGGTCTTCCCATGATCCACCGAAATCTAGAACACAAGCCCGTAATAGATCTTCTAAAATACGATTCACCCTCTCAGTCTGACCGTCTGTCTGAGGATGATAAGCGGTGCTTAAGTTCAACTTCGTTCCCAGTTCGACTTGAAATGCCTCCCAGAATTTGCTAGTGAATATTGTACCTCTATCACTGACTATACTGAGCGGCACTCCATATAGTCTAACTATTTTTTTAAAGTAAATCTGCGCCAGACTCTAAGCAGTTCTGTTTGATCCGACAGGTATGAAATGGGCGGTCTTCGTGAAGCGATCTACGATCACCCAAATACTGTCATTCCCTTTTCTGGTTCTGGGCAGACCATCAATGAAATCCATAGAAATATGTTCCCACTTCCAACCAGGAACTTCTAGTGGATGTAACAATCCAGCCAATTTCTGTTGGTCGCTCTTGACTAGTTGGCAAGTAGGGCATCGGCTAACATATAAAGAAATGTCCCTCTTCATCGACTTCCACCAGAAAGTGCGTTTGATGTCATTATACATTTTGCTTACTCCCGGATGGATACTAAGTTTTGACTTGTGGCATTCATCCAGTACTTCCTTTCGAAGCTCAGGAATGTTAGGGACACAGATTCGATCTTTGAGCCTTAAAATCCCATCATTATCTACTTGAAAACTCGAGGGTTCGCCTTGTTGAATTATCTCTTTGATCTTCTGAATGAAGTGATCATCCTCCTGAAGAGCAGATATTTTATCTATCAGTGAAGTCGTGATAATAAAACTGGCGATCATTTCATTCTTTCGGCTTAACGCATCGGCCACGACATTGGCTTTCCCCGGAGTGTATATAATTTCAAAGTCATAAGCTGCAAGAAACTCCAGCCAACGCTGCTGCCTCAGATTCAGGTCCTTCTGAGTGAACAGATACTTTAACGACTGGTGATCTGTAAACAGTTCAAATCTCTCACCCAGAAGATAGTGCCTCCAGATTTTCAAAGCGAACACAATAGCCAATAACTCAAGATCATGAGTTACGTAGTTCTTCTCGTGCGGCTTCAGTTGACGGCTAGCATAAGCAATCACTTGGCCTCTTTGCATTAACACTGCGCCAAGGCCTTCTCTAGAAGCATCAGTCCAGACCTTTAAATCCTGGTTGCCATCGATGATGGTTAACACTGGAGCAGTCGTTAGTCTTAACTTTAGCTCTTCAAAAGCCTCCTCACTTTCTGGAGTCCATTTGAATTTAGAGTGCTTCTTTGTAAGCTTCGTTAAATGACCAGATATCTTCGAAAAGTTTTTAACGAACTTCCGGTAATAGCTAGCCAATCCGAGAAAACTGCGGACGTCAGTAGGAGTACTAGGCTGTTTCCAGTTTTGAATTGCTGTGATTTTGCTTGGATCTACAGCAATTCCTTCTTTTGATACTACGTGGCCTAGAAATTTTACTTCATCTTGCCAGAAGATACATTTGGAAAATTTGGCTTTTAATACATTCCATCTCAGTATTTCTAGAACCTGTTCCAGATGCTTTTCATGTTCGGCCTTTGATTTAGAGAAGATTAGAATATCATCAATAAAAACCAGAACAAATTTATTCAATACTCCTCTGAATACTCTGTTCATCAAATCGACGAAATAGGCTGGAGCGTTACATAAGCCGAATGGCATTACTAACCACTCGTAGAATAAGTCGGGACCTCTGAATGCTGTCATTGGAACACACTCTTCGGCAATTCGAAGTTGATGGTAACCTGTAGCTAGGTCCATCCTTGAAAATACTTGTGCACCATTCAACCGATCCAACAAATCATCAATCCGCGGCAATGGATATTTCTTCTTTATTATCTGTTTGTTCAGATCACGATAATCCACACATAGACGTAGAGTACCGTCAGATTTCGGGACAAACACCACTGCTGCACCCCAATCATAGAAACTAGGCCCGATCAGACCCTTCCATACGAGCTGTCGTGTTTGATTGTCTAATTCCTCCTTCTCTTTCAAGGACATTCTTCGAATAGCGTGAACTACCGACCTTGCATTCGGAATCAAAGCAATCTTGAAATCTATTTCTCTCTGTGGAGGTAAGCGAACAACTTCTTCGAACACATCCGCATAGTTCTTGACGACAGGGATATCTTTGACTAGATCGGGAATATTCTCTGTAACTTCAGGGATATTTTCTATTTGGGATGGAGAAACATTTAGAGCTGCCCAGAAGTCTTTTCTATTAGCATTCTGACCTTCACAGGGAATGGTTATATAATCACCTGATTTAATTTTCGCCTTTACGACTCTGTCGGCGCATTTAACTTCAGCTTCATATTTGGTCAACCAGTCTAACCCTAAAATAAACCGGCACTCCACAAATCCAACTGAGATCTATGGAACCCCCAACCGGATTCTGGACAGTCATTGGTTCCTTCAGCTTTTTCAAATTCAAATCCAGTTTCTTAGCTGCATCCTTTGCAATGAAGCTTCGTGACGCGCCTGTGTCAAACAGCACTTTAACTGGAATATCTTTGACAGTTAGCGTGCCTTCTAAAACATCTGGCCTTTCCAGAACATCTGAGGGCCCAGAAATTTCTGCTATTTCATTTATACGTACTGCTTCAGGTTCCTTTGAGAGTTGGCACTCCCGTGCAATATGACCTACTTGATGACACTCATGGCATGTCCTTTCACCATGTGGGTTCCTTTTCTTAGTAGATTCAGATTCATTCTTCTTCTTCTTCTGCTTTTTTAAAGATTTACATTTTCTGGACAAATGGCCCTGTTTATTGCAGTTAGAGCATGTGGCGGCTGTTACGGGTTCCCTCTTAGATTTAGCCCTTTTTCTCTTGGCACTAGGCTTCTTACTGACCTCAGACTTTGTACTGGCCTCAGGACGATCAGTTTCAGACTCATTTCTATTACTAGAGCTGACTTCTTCCTCGTACTGTAACATACCCTTCTTGTCTAGATCTTCGTACTGATAGGCCATGTATATCATTTCAGAAAAGGGGAGCTTCACGTTCCTCATTACACTATTCTGATATCTCCTTTGCAGGCCATGAATAAATCTCAGATTTTTCCTCTTTGGATCTTGAATCAGATGAGGAGCAAAGTGAGAAAGTTCGTTGAATTTCTTATGATATTCTGGGATGGTCATATCACCTTGTATCAAATAAGAAAATTCATCACATAATCTCTCGGTTGCTTCGGGAGGAGTAAATCTTTCCAGGAAAATCACTTTGAATCTGTCCCAGGTGATATCACCTTCTGGATTATCTTTAATAACTGAATCCCACCAAAACAAAGCTTCTTCTTTGAGTGCCCAAGACGTCAGTAATCTTTTCTGATCGTCTCTCAGCTTTAAACCCTCAAAGATTTTCTCTGCAGAACGAATCCAAGCTTGTGTTTCCATAATGGACTCTTTGCCTAAGAATTGCGATCCACCCAGATTTCGAAATCTCTTGAATAGAACTTCTATATCGGATTCTGGCTGTGGGAGCACAACTGGCTCATTAGCTGGTCGAGCCATACGATTATTTCTTCTGTTCCTGTCACTCATTTTCTAGTGCGTCTGCAATTAGCAGACAAAGTGTCAGGTCAACAGAAAAGATATTTTCAAACATAGAAACATATACTTCAAGTGTAAATGTGTCTATCGAGGTGTAATTTCATTCTGCTTTACTTATACTAGGATATTGCTGATCCTATCTGTATAGAGTTACCCGTCCTAGAACACTACTGGTTCTATTTCTGACGAGTTCGTTCAAATGTTATATTCCAGAACTAAGCTTAACCAAGGCTCTGATACCACGATGAGACGACCCCAAACCCCGTACGGACGGTGGCAAGGGTAATCCGTGGAATATAACACAGAAACAGATAATAGCAAAACAGAATTAAATAAATACACCAGATAATGAACAATAGAATATACTGGATAAAAGTAATTATCAGAGTTACACAGTATACAGGATCATACTTAGTAAAAATACAGTTCAGCTATACATAAATGTCTACAGCGGAAGACAAACAAAATATGTACAATAGGAGCTGAACAGCATAAAAAGAGATAAATGATAGAATCCATCTTCAGCTCCAGCTATCCAGAAAGAACCAGCTAAACCTGAATACAAGGCTGCCCGTGTAGAAAAAGGGGCACCCGAGTTTGAAAGTGAAACAAACTACGAGTCAGTCATGGGACTGGTATGAGAAATCTACTCAACACATATATAATATGGCCAATCACAGGACCACGCCACTTTCGTGGAACGGGTTTACTCCATTGGATTGCCAGTGCTTTAAAACAAATCTTTCTTTTAAACAACGCAGTGTATTTTGTAAAAAAAATTAAGCCATTATAAGACTCAGTTCCCATCACACAATGCAACGCAAACCGGAGGATAGAGTTTTACCTTATAACGGCCAAAATATGCTTGATACGAATAAAACAAAGGCAATTGATATTATTGCTAGTGTTTATATGTTTTGAAAACAATTTCAAATCATAACTATCAATCATAGACGGCATGGGTACCATATATCAGGTCGCCATATATATATATATATATATATATATATATATATATATATATATATATACAGTCAAAACCGCACGATGTCGTATTTGGAAATTGGATTTCCGTCATGAACCAAGGCAAAAGATAGTCCTTACCGAATTCGAGACTGCCTAGCCCGAGCCTCAGGAAAGTACTCTGTCAATCCTTAGGATCGTCAGGGCCGGTCCACCGATGTGGATTAAAATGCCTGAACCATGCGTTTCCCCGCCCTTTGAGGCGTAAGTGAGCCAACGAATGACTCCATCGGACCCGGATCGTCCGATCTAACCGAGGCGCCTCGCAACAGCAACAACCACACAGGTGAAAAGTATATAAATGTCAGGGCTGGTAGGTCACTGACACCACCCTAGCTAGGAGGAAACGCAGGCCCTCCCTGAGGTCCTTTCTCCCGTTTCTGGTTCATACCGGGGTGTGAGGCTCGCGATTTCACGTTATACACAAAGCTACGCCACACAGGCGGTGCTTTGATCATCACCACAAGACTTTGCTTTTCAACAGAAGCCCTGATCACTGCATCTTAGCATGCCACACAGGCAATTCATGCCATGCGACTGATGTCCATCGATATACAACCTCTGAGCTCGTGCGTCTCGGAGAAGGGCGTTAAGCAAAAGAATAAATTCTCCGCCGCCAAACTGATGTATATTTAATAGAGATCAATCAGCACAGAATAAAATCCAATGTCAGACACACAGTCCATTTACAAGTCCGTTCTGGGTTTGAACGAAACCGGAGGCACTAAATACCTCGCAAACCCATCGACCACCACGTACGTCTGGACGATCACCACTCATTATCCATATTTCGGGATGCCTCCCAATCAGGACCTCGGTTACCATCCAAACGAGGTGAAGATCTCCGGTCTTCGACCACCGTCATCATCTTCGACTTTCAATCGTCGGTCAATTATTTGAAATGCGAATTAACTCGGCCTTTTCAAATAATTCACGTATATTTAGAATTTCAAATCAATTTATTTCAATGGTTAAATCATTCGGCAACACCAATTTTGTTCTTTAATGTAATTTTCACACCAAACACATTCAACCATCAAATACCACATAAATCGAGCAAATTCAGTTTATTTCCATTCCATATCGTTTATGATATTTTATAACGATTTATCGCTATTTTTATTTATTTTAAAATAGCTAATTTATTCAAAACGACGCTTCGGGCCATAAGGCGGCCGTGGCGCAGTTTTTCTTCAGATTTGATTTACACATATCTGAAAATATAACCGTTGGATCTTTACAAAATTTACATCATTAGAAAGATCTTTTCAAAACGAATCCAACGGTTCCAGATTCGGGAAAATCCGACGGTCGGATCTCCCGGTACAATCGTTTGAAGTTTCGATTTCAAAATATGAACTGCAGCGTCGTTATTCGATTAAATATAATTATATATATATATATATAATCGTTTCTGGCGTTGTTTTTCTTCAGATTTGAATTAAACATTCCAGACAATCCAACCGTTGGATTTTTACAAAGTTGGTGTCGTTGGAAAGATTTTTCCAAAGCGAACCCAACGTTTGCGATTTCAGGAAAATCCGATGGTCGGATATCCCAGTATAATCGTTTGAAATCACGGTTTCAAAATGCGAACTGCACGGCCACGTTTCGTTTTAATTTTATTTATATTTATATTTATATAAATATAGTTCATTCAAAGATTCCTATATCGTTGTCACTTCAAATATTTCACTAACGCCTTTAAATTTCGGAAAAATTCGCCCTAACCTCCTTTGTATGGGAGGGGCTGGGAAAATTCCCAAATAGCCACACGGGCGTCTCATGTCAAAAAGAAAAAGGAAAAGCCAAGCGGCTATCCAACAGGCTCATAAAATCATCACCCAAACAAAACAGTAAATGTGTACCTATTTGTCGGGCACAAAATTTTATTCCTCTTCTCTAGCCCCTTTTGCTATAACCTGTTCAATAAATATGCATGTACATATATACAGTTCTTATCACTTATCATTTTCCATTCAACTTCATATTTGATTCCATTTGGTTTAAAAACACCATTCATTCTAATGTTTCATGCATAGACAAAAATCATTTCATTAGCTAATTAATGAATATTTCAACTCATGGATATTTATTTGAACGAGTTGCTATTTTTAACATTTCACATTTCAACAATTCATGTATATAATAAAAATGTGATTTTTATTGTAAAACAATTCTTTCCAAAACACTATTATTTTATATAGTCTATATAGATGATAAAAGGTGATTTTTATATTTAAAGCACGAAGACCATTCAACACATGAATCTCTAATCAACGAATGAATATCGATTCAACACATGAAGATTTTCTATTTAACGAATAAATAAGTTTCAGCAAATGAAAATAATTCAAACACATGAATATTATTCAAAATTTCGGCAGCATAACGGCAGGGTAGTTAAAACCGGGACCGTCCCTAGTACGGCTCCTCGCTCTACCTTAAAACCTCGCGGTTGTTGACAATGGGGATCATGCATCTAGTTCGCACGCAGGCGGCATGTATATATTTATTTCATTTCCACAAACTAATCCTATGTGGTTTCAACGAAATATTTCTCAACCACAAATGGGTATTTTTCAACCACAATCAATCAATATCAACCACAAACAATCCCAAACAACCATTCGCTATCAATCAAATTTTCACACCAATCACAATCAATAAATATCGTCCATGGTTTGTGGACGAGAGGCGTGTATATATATATATATATATATATATATATATATATATATATATATATATATAGCAACTCGCTTTTATTTCAACACATATGTAATTTTTACAACGCATATACAACTTATACATCGAACGTACGACTTATACAACGCTTATACATGAGGTGTACAACGCTTATATAACTCATACATCGAATATATAATTTATACATCGTCGTTTTCCATATCGTTTATAAATTAGAAATCTCACATTGGGTTCCACTCCACCAAAAATAGCAGAAGGCTCAGAAAAATATGCGGTCTCTTCTAAAATGTAGAAGACGTCCACACGGTCACGATGTTTCCTGTTTCATCGAATTTCGTTAACACAGCAAAAAGATATGATTTTTTAAAGTTTGCAACGGTTTTAAACTGTCGAAATCAGTTAAATAATTAACAGTCGTACCTCTACTGTTTTGTTCGAAACTAGGTTTCGATCTCTCGCGAAATCCGTGAAGCTAGGGGACGATCGGCCTTCGCAGCGTCGAAGGGCTAGGAGAGGGCTTCGCGCGCGTGGGGGAGTTGGCCAGCTCGGTGGACCCAGGTGATGGCGGCGACGGTTGAAAGGCCGCGACTTTGAAGGCCTGGATCTCGCGATTCACCAGACGAGAGGGGGTGCCACGACCATGGATTTGAAGCTTGAGGGGAGCTCTTCAAAAACTCCAACTGGGTCGAAGGCTATCGATGCGTGTAGGAGGAGAAAACGAGGGGGAAAGCTCGGAACCCTCTTCCGTCGTTCGCGATTTAGAAATGTCGGGGAGAGAGAAAAGATATCGGCCAATCATATTTTTTTCTTTTATTTATATATTTTTAAAATTTCTAAAATACCCCTTGTCACACACGAACACCAATCCAAACCCAACGATTGTCGTCCCTAGCGTTTTACCCCCATTCCGAACATAATGGGATATGTTTCGTAGGCCCATTCGACTGTTTTAGTCAGTTTCCCTTCAAATTAAAATATAAAACATTCAATATTTGATTTGAACGTGCATTTCAATTTGCCAGGGCCACAAACCAATTCGAAAAATTCCAGAAAAATAAATCTGGCTATGTTTTGATGATACGGTCCCAACAAAACTAGTTTCGTCGAATTCTGAGACCGTTTGCAAAAAGGCCCATTTCTGGTCGATCCAATTTAACTATACTCGACCAAAACACATTTTCCTTTGCCACGCTCACATACTAGCTTCAAAAATTATGAAATTTGAAACCTAGCAATAACTTCACATCCCGGATCCAACAAAAGTGGTTTCGTCGAATTCCGCGGTCGTATGCAAAATGGCCAATTTCACGGGCTATATAAATTCCATAGCGACCTTTCTGGAAATTCATTCGGCCATAACTTTTGCTTTCCGCTATGAAAATTCGATTTTTCAGATTCGTTAGAAAGGTATCCACTAACAGATTTAAATATTTTTGGTTTCGCTAAAATCCGTTTTGTTTTGCACCCGGTACAGTCCGACAAAGTTTGAATTCAATTTTTTTGAAACTGCAGCGCCTTTTCAAGCCTTATTTATAATTATAATTAATTATAATCGTTTTCAATTGTCGATTCAAACTCACTTTTCATTGCCATTATTTAAAATATTTATTTTAAATATTTAAAATCCATTATTTTAACCAATTTAAAAATTTTAAATTGGTTCAGATTTTCTGGGTTGTTACTCATTTTCATGATCCTATTTATCTTTAAGAAGAATATATTTCACATTGAAATATTATAATCGTTTTACATTCGATTCATATTCGAATAGAATATTACTTTATATCAAATCTCCATTTTTAAATCAAAGGTTTAAATCAAAACAATGTTTATTTAGGAGGAGATTTACAATCATTTGATATAATTATAGAAATAAATACTAATAAAATGGAATCTTTATATAAAATTTCATGTATATAACCAAAATAGTTAGAGTATAACGAGATAATTTAAATCACTATGTATACATATAATAAAAGTTTTACTAAATAACTTTAAATAATAAAATATAAGAAAATTTTATTTATAACAAAATGGTATATAAGTTACAAAATTTACTAAATAACCTTCAAGTAACAGAATATAATTTATTTGTAAATAAGCGATATATATACATATATATAGTTTTTATAAAATAAAATTTTAAAGCATAATTGTTTCTTTTGTCCAAATTTCAATAACTTAAATCTATATTCAAGTCTCAATGGAGTTTATTCAGTTTCCATATCTCGTTTTCAAACATCGTCCAAACCTACCATTCAATTTAAAGTATTCAAACCCATATTCATACCAAATTTGAAGTAATTCCAAGTATTATCAAAAAGCTTTTATTCCCAAAATTCAATTCAAGGAGAATTTTATTAAATTCAGACTTACACCATAAATTTAAATAATCAAGGTTCAGATTTAAAAGAAAATAGATTTATCGAGTATAGGCACCTTTCTTTTAAACAAAATTTCTATCCAATAAAATTTTCAAATATTTAAAATCATTTAAAAACTTATGTCCGTATATAATTTTCTATCCTGTGGCCAAGAGATATCAGTTTTTTTTTTTTTTTTTTGGATATTTCAGGGATGGATATATATCATTTCAATCCAAATCAGGGTCAAAGATATCTATCATTTCAATCTGTGTTCTTAATTTATTTTAAATCGATTAATCCCGGGTTTATTTGATGCCCGTAACATTATGGGTGAAAATGGGATTAATCGACCCAAATAAACTTGCAATAACAATATGCAGAATAACAGAATATTCCAATGTCAATACAAGTTCAACAGTCGAATCTCAAACAAAGCATCCATCGCAACAATTTCATTTCAATAGTAAATATCAAATCATTTCACTGGTTAACAACGATCAGGATTTTTCAACTAGCCATTTTAATTTAATTTAAAATAACTAATTATCAACATCAATTTTGCACATTAACATTTGCATGTCATTTTTAAGCAACCAACCGACAATCAATCACAACCACACAGCCAAATTTATTTCATAATTTAATAAATATGGCAATATCTCAGTTAATTATGAGCAAGAAAATCATTCACCTTTGGGTCTTTAGTTGATCAAATGTCCAACCAAAGGCCAAAATTTTTATAGTCTCCAAACACAGCCAAATTAGTATTAAAATGTCCGCAATTCCGCCACGATCCCAACGCAACAAACCATGCTCAAATCCGAGTTCATACGCAAAAGTTATTAACGTTAGAAATTGATCGATATATATATTAAATAAATTACTAAACTTTACCACGTCAGCAAGCTTTAATATCCCCACTCCATCCATCTTCTTGCATTCAAAATCGCGATACAGGAACCCCACCGAACATATAAACCCAACTTTGACTGCATACTCACCCCAACTCCGACCTCTATAGCCCTCAAAGCCACCACCAACATAACCCGCATCTCGACCCGTGTCCTCCGGTGGCGAATCCATCACCTCCGGCGATCCCCTTTCCATGCACCGTCGTCCCAAAACCCACCAATTTCGAAGCTTTAACCATCAAATTCGGACGCCACAACCGTTTTTACAACTTCCGACCACCGCCTTCGGCCTCCCAACGTCGATCTCCATCAAACCCATATCACCAATTCTTCGATTAACTTCAGAATTAAAAACACCCAATTTTGACCCTAAGGTTTCAAATCCAGAAAGCTTTGACCATGATTTCCGGCAAAACCGATGACGGCATGCCATAATAAATGGTACCAGTAGCTTCATATCGTTGAGAGCTTCGAATTGATATATGATTTGTTGGGTTTTGTGGAGATTTAAATTTAAAGTAAGGATTTTTATCTGAGTGAGGGTTTGCTATATTTGTTTCTGCCATTAGAGAGAAAATTCGATGGAGAAAATTTTTACGTGTAGGTAAATGGGCTGATGAGGTAGTAAATGGATTATATTTGTAAATATATAGAAGGTCCAATTGGATAAACAAACAATTACCCAGTTACATTGATTTCGTTCATGTTTTATTCCGTACGGTCAAACGACAAGTCAGATTGTTACGAAATTTGAAACTCTACAATAATTCACCATTCCGGATCTGATGGAACTAGTTTCGTCGGATTCCGAGACAGTCGCCAAACAGTTAAATTTCACAGTTAATAAATTAATAAAATATTTAATTATTCGATTAATTGTTTTGATTCAATTTAAACATTTATTAAATTCCATTTTAATCCAATAACAACTTAAGTACATTTTATAAATCGATTTCACGAATTTTAAGTTGTCAAATTTGATTATTCTCGAATTTAAATTTGCATTGCAATTACAGATAAACGAACTTGATTTATTTTCAATTAGTCAAGTATTTAACTCAAAATTCACTATTTTACCAAATAAAATTTGGATTTCAATTATAAATCAACAACTCAAATTTATTCAATTATATAAATATTAAATTTCAAATTATGACATTTGTGACATTTCTAAATATAACTCAATTTAAAAACCCATTTATACTTAACTCAAGCTATCATCTTATTTAATCAACAAAATTTGCTTTTTTAACCAACATTATTCAGTTTATTTATTTAATTTAAAATTTAAATATACGAAAAATTATGGGACGTTATGCATAAACACTATTATAATAGCATATTATATTATATGATATTAGTTTAACGGATCCTTAGAGGATGGAAACCCCAAACATCCTTTAAGTTACTGATGCATTCCATTTGAACATTTTACTTAAGTTAATTTACTGTTGAGATTTGTTACTCATAATCTAAGTGTTTTGTTTTTGACTTGCTCGGTCAGACTGAGGAGTTTAGCTTTGGTGATTCATCCATGAGAGCTGGAGATCTATTGAAGATTCAGCTTATTCTCCATCTTTATCTTGATGATTCAATTGTTCCATTTTCATTACTTATATACTAGACAGTTATGTATCTAAGATCTCTAGTGTATTTATTTTATGACTCTGATATTTTGTGTAATTTATTTTGAGATTCTGTAATTAGTAGCTTCATGAACTACTAAGTTATTTATTCCGCTACGAGTTATTCTGTATTTTTTACGTGTGATCTATCTGTGTTCTATGATTTGATTTTATTAAACCCCATAGTTAAAACAATCTGCGTTTTCAAATGATTTGAGTTGGTTTAATTACCGACTTAAATGGTAAGAAAAAGCGGGATGTTACAACGATTAACCTATAATCCTGTGCTTAGTGAAAACTAGTGCGGAACATGCGGTATTGTGCATGCACAAGCAGTTCAGTTAGATTCTATGGAATGTGACGATGAGGTCAAATGACAACTAGAGCAACCGTCATCGCTGACTGTCTCCCCATTGTTCGAATAGTGGAACCGACGAATGGAGTTCAAGTTCGGTTATTCATTCATGTGTCCATAGTCTAATTTTATGCTCTATCATATGTGCAAGTTTAAATTCTTGTTCTATTTTGAATTTTCATGAGTGTTTTTATGTGTGAGATGATCAAGTTATCGGTGCTGCATCGAGAAATCAAGGAATCTTGAAGTTAGAAGTCACAGTCGAATCCTAACTTGAGCGAATTCATAGCGACTCTCAAAACTTGAAAGTCGATCCAGCTCGCATAGTCATCTTGCTTATATGATCTGATCTGATCCTTTGGGATTGCAAGCCTTAAGCTGCAGATTGCCCCCAATTTGATCCCTCACACAATTCCATTAGCCAATCCGACCACTTGCATCCAAACTCCTCCCTTCGTCTCTGGTCTAACTCGGGCTCCCTTTTTTCTTCTCTTTTTACTAAGCCATCACCACATCAATTCAAAGTCAAACCTAAAACAATCACCATCCACGTCATCCTAACTTGCCATAGTCCAATGCCACTACCCAGATCTAGCTAGTCTCATTCATCGCCATAGCTGCGTCTCAGTTTCCTCTCAAATTCAGTTTGAATCAACAAGAGCAAAGAAACCTACCTATAGATGAGAAATAGAGGCTAAACTTTCATTGATGGAAAGGTGGTGCTCAAGCGATGTCGGGCGAGGAGGAGATTGTGGTGTTCTTCACGAAGTTACTGGTCTAGGTGTGTTCAATGTGATAAAGAACCTCGGGTCAGCTAGAAAAATGAAACAGAAAAAGCGAAAGGAGGCTAAAGTATATATATATAGGGGAAGACCGAACCGATCACATTCACTCTCAGTTTGCAGAAAATTTCAAAGAATGAGATTGGTACGAATCTGATATATATATATATATATATATTATCATAAAAAAGGAAGACGACCAAACGCTTGCATATCTATATGGATTCACTTATACTTGTGCATTATGGTGTGCACTTATTCGCGTTTATTTTTTGATTCTAGTACACAGTCACAAACGTAGCCATAAGTTGAGTACGAATATACATTTACCAACATAAAACCTATATACATGATTGACATATACATATACACACCAACCTCTAATTAATATACATATGTTCATGCATATGACAACAACCTGAGTGTGTACGTGTGTCTGTTAACGTAAATATTTAATTGACTCCTATATTTATGTACAATATTCGAACATAATTGATTATGAACGCCAATATGCTAAACATACTAACACATATAACTATATGCGTATATACTCTCATGTGATAATTGCAGAAGAAGCCAAGTTCATTGAGCAAAATCATGTATGTATGTGTACGCGGATCCGTATATCAATGACCTGCTTACACTTATGTGTAGGCACGAGCAAACGACTAATAACCAATTTCTTGAATTGACAGAGCTTAGGTGTTCGCCTTTGAATTCCGATGAGATCCAGTCCAGATGGTTGAAATCTAATAAACAAATCAGACCATCGACAAAGCTAGAATCATTTGTTTATATCATCAGAGTTCGATCAAATGTCTTAACTATTTAGAAATGACCATTCACTAGCATACACAACTCAATGGAAATATAGTGAACATTTGCAAAGAACATCATGGAGCTCATTCCTACAGCCATAACTTGTTTCGATTCAAAGCACGTCATGTTCACATAAGGCAAACTTTGGGTGGTAAATGTTACCTGGTCTCTGTGTCGGGCCATTCACAGCCATTCAGGTTGACACGACTCGATGATTATCAAGGCTAGCAATCCAAATGGTCCATTCGAAGGCCCATATATCAAGCATGGATAACATCTTAAAACGACGGTCAAACTAGCCTAGCAAAACCGTGTCCGATATATCTTTAAGTGAGATATCGATCTAGGAAATACCAAAGGATCATTACAACCCTGAGATGAACCAGTAGAATAATTCAACTTCAACAATCGACATGTCATATTTCTTCAATCACAAATCAGAACAAAATAGAACTTCAACGAGAGTTTCAAGACCGTAGGAGGGCCCTATTGGAGAAGTCGCTCCCTTATCCCACTAAAATTGAGGGATCGGTATAGGTCCCTATAAAGGGATCAGCATTGATCCCCCACTTAGAGGATTTTGGCCAGGCACTCCTATACTTCTTCTGCAACGTCTCTCTAACTTTTTCGGGATATTTTTGACTATCTACATCTATATATATAAGCTGCACTACAGAGAAATGGATCTTTTAGCCATTTGCTTATTTGTTTTGTATTGATTCGATACCTTGTACATACCAAAACAACAATAAAATTGACAAAACCTTCAAAGTGGGCGTAGGCAAAGCATCGCCGAACCACTATAAATTCTCATGTCTTTGCTTATTGCATTTATATTGCTTTTATTCCTCATTTTCCAGTTAGTTTAATAAATTATTGAACACTTTGCGTGTTGTGTCAACTTTTGATGATAACATCGAGAATGTCACGGATGTGAGAAGTTTTTTTAGTTTGAAAAGATACTATAGCGCTTCATTAAAGATTTCTCTAAGAATGCAATACTATTGACCAGCTTGATGAAAAATCCAGCCTTCATATGGGATGGTAGATGCGAATCTGGTTTTATGGCTCTGAAAGAGAGGTTGATGAGTGCACTTGTGTTAACTATTCCTAGTGCAAATGAGGAAATGACCATATATATTGATGTTGTGGTACTGATCCAAGAGCAGTTTTGATGTAGAAAGGAAATTTTATTGTTTATGCCAGTTGACAACCGAATCCACACAAAATGAATTTTCCTACTCATGATTTATAGTTGCCAGCAATCGTTTTTGCTTTAAAGATGTAAAGACATTACTTGTTAGGAGAAAGATTTGAGCTTTTTGCGGCCTAAAAATCCTTGAGGTGTTACTCATCTCAGAAGGATCTCAACCTTCGGTAGTAGTGGTTGTTGAAGTTTTCAACCTCATATGATTTTGATATCCCCTATACAAGAAAAGGTAATGTAGTTGCAAATGCCTTTATTGTTGTGATTATTTGTTTTATTATTTTACTTTATTTTATTTTTATTTTTATTTTCACTTTTAAATCTTTTATTTTTATTATTACTTTTAAATTGACTTTTTCATTTGCTTTTGGCTTTCATTTCTAACCGACCCCAACTTGTTTGGGAATAATAGTTTAATAGTTGTTGTGAGCATGTGAAGTATGTTAGGCTATATGATGCAGATCAACACCATAAAAAATGCCATGAAGCATGCATGCATATGTGCTAATAGAACTTCATGTTTGACCATCCAAATACGAAAATATTGTTAACATATGGAAGGATCGCCAAATAAATTTAAGTATTGTTAAATGTAGGATCACAAACCTAGGCCAGTACCATTGATCGGCTAAACAAATTAAATGAATACACATTAATTTCAGCTAGTTTCCCGCTAATGTCGAAGTGTGTTAAGGCTTTCAACATACATCTTGCGGTTATGGTGTGAGTGCCATATTTTATTGGAATGTCAATTTGTTATTTTAAGGTTTTCTCTTTTTAATAAGCCTATGGTGCAACACAATCCTCTCGACATGCCAATAATTTCGAAAAAAAAATAGATAGAAATGAGCCTATATATATTATGTAGTTCAAAATTATATTAGTATCTTCACCTAAAATAGGATCTAACGATCAAAATTATTTACAGTTTATGGATATCCTTCATTCTTAAAAATAAAATCTAATAATTGAACTAATTTACAAATTAATTAAAATATCTCTTCATATTTAAAAATAGGATCTAACAAATAAAAATCATTTACAAATTTGTTTTTTATTAATTAATAATATAAATAAAATTCAAAGCAACGAAAAATTAGATGTTGCAACTTAAAAATAAAAAATTAAATAAACTACACAAGATTCTGACGTAGAAACATAACTAAATATTTTTATAAAATAATTTATTTTAACTGTGCTTATCAAATATAATTTGTAGAAAAAACAATTCATGTGTGAAACATTTGTCATCATCGCGCACGAAGCGCGTACTGTAACACTCATTATAATAATAGTTCTTTATAAGTAATTGATTTAGTTTTATTGACCCAACTTTTAGCAGGACCAAAGGTCGATTTATTGTTCTACTCAGATCTGTTAGATTACAGAATTAGGGATTAGATTGATATTTTGGTATTCATAACCATTCAAATCTAACACCAAATGCAAATATGGAAACAACCGGGGCTATTATGGTAAAGGTAAATTTACTAAAACTATACCATTATCAATCTACCTATAACCATTTTTGATTGAAATCGGTACATCCATTAAAACGATAGGATAACAGTAAATTTACCATTTTATACGGTAAATTATCGGTAAAGAAATTTTAATACCAGCGGTAACGATAATTTTATCAGTTAATTTGAAACATATGTATATTCATTTTATATACTTTATTACATGCATTTAGAACCAAATAAATGATTAAATTTAGTTTGATAATCAAATGAAATAATTCAAAATACGTTTCTTTCCTATTTCATTTATGATTTTTATTAATTAACACTGCATACACTATAATAAAGATGCATTATAGTAGAAATAACATATCAAGTTACATGCATTGATGGACAAATGGTAATTTACCATTACCGGTATAACGTGTACCAGATTATTGGTATATCAGTCATTGGTATATCAGTCGATCGGTAACATTAACGGTAACAATTTCAGCTTATCCGTGAAAACGGTACAGTAACGGTATCCAAAAAAGAGTAACGGTAACCATTACCATAACAACCCTAGAAACGACTGCACTAAAAGTTTGAATTGTTTGCAGTTTCCATCTTGAGAAAAACAAAGAAAATAGTAATTTTTTATCATAGTTATTTGTCGCAGCAGTGATCCAATGCGCTATTAAAAATTCAACAATGTCGTAAACACACGCATACACATCCATGAGTTAGTTGCAGCTGTAAATGTGAAAATTCCTTCTTTTCTTGTTTGAAATAAAACAAAAAAAATAAGTTAAAAGGACATATATCATCACAACCAAATCATTTGAAAGCCAAGCTACCAAGAAGATAGAAGAAAAAGGGAACACGAATATACATAGTTTTTTAGGTACTAATGTACTATAGACTATTCAATACTGGAAACGATCCAAATATGCTGCTAGTACAAATTTAATATACCGTCAAAATTCAACCATGATACTCATGTAGAACTATCATATAGGCCCAACATTAAAGAGCAGCCAACGAAAATAGATTTATATAAAAGTAGTAAATTCACTTATTGTAATACAAAAAAAGTAGGCTTTGTGACATGATTTTATTATGGAAAAAAGTTAATTGCTGGGCGATCTATACAAAAATAATTTATTTGTGAATATAAGTCATTCCATACAAGTGTGAATACCTGTAAATATTAAGACTGGTGTTTCATTTTTGTAATACTAAATTGAAATTTTTGTGTTGTATAAGCATTAGACATGGGATAAGATTTCTAGCAAATTTGAAAAAAAGGGGAGAACATGGAAAATTCAAAATTAAACCAAAATTAAAATACACCTAACTTCTAGAAAAATCACAAGTAAGAAAGCAACATAAAAGAGTTTAAAATCTGAGACTGGCGATGACAATTGCAAGAAAATGGACAAATACACAAACTGACAGTATAAACTTAGTTAAACCTCAATTTAACATGACTAATGAGTTCGATTATCAACCCTGATGGACCCAAAAATCTAGGTGAGAATAAGAATATCAACTACATTAAGATTAATCTCTGTGAAGTTGGAGAGATTCTAACCCGTATGTGGTCGGATTACAGATGCAGCAGAAAACTATTTTGGAAGAAACTGAGTGGAACAATCGCTCGAAACCCTAATATTTAGAATCTTCAGTCTTCGCAAAAAGGAAGGAGAATCGAATGAAAATTTTCATTTCTATTCAAAATGCAGAAATAGTCAATCTTATGCTCAGTTCTCCGGCAATTTCGTCAGCATGACGCAGTATATTGGCGTAAGTCTGCTCTAAGAGAATGCCATGGCTTTTGGTTTAAGTTTAAGAAGTTGTGACTCCACGCCATTCTTGCTTTCTTTTTTTGTGATCGAATTCTCCAAAGGTGGGAACGCCATTTTCAGGGCTTTATTTCCCCAAGCAATTGTCACGGACGATGGGAGGAGAAAGAACGATAGAAAAACTATCAGTGATGGTGTGTTGGGGATAAATCAAATGGCTTTATTTCCCCCAATCCAACTTAAGGTTAGCCGGGAAGAGATTAGAGATGAAAGCAAAACAGAGAATATATTTTCTGATTGTTCATTGTTAGAGTACACATGGTGTATCCTTATTGGTTTTCTTGACAAGGACTTCAAAGCATTTGAACCCTTTGATAATGTTGGTATATAGAGCTGAGGTGTTGCAAGTTTGATATAACCAGTTCCAAGGATGAAAAGGAGCAAAACTAAAAGAACTAAGCATCTTGAACCCATTTATCTTGTAATGTTCTAAAATGATTGCATTAAATTGGTTATATCACATTGTCAAATACATGTAGAAAAATTTAACATTAACTGACAAAAATCTATTTACTCTCTCCATTGCAAATACTTTATGAACAACAGTGGTGGTGACTATTGTCTGACAGTGTGGAGCAATATTTCTACAGCCTAGTATAAAACTTGACAAGCGATATTTCACAATCAGTTTAAAATTACCATTGGAAGGCAGATTTAAATAACTACGTCAGCTGCCAATCGGAGGAAGATCGAGAAAAGTCCACAACGACATCAAATCTTCATCCCCGTTGAAAAAAGAAGATGAACCGTAAGAGCATAAGGAGGGTGAAGAAGATGAAGAGTCGTCTAGCTGTTCTACACGTTGCAGCTTCTCCTCATCCTCCAACATAACTTCCATTTTCTTATCACAAGACCTCTTCAACTCCTCCAACCCGTGATTCCCAAACTCACCTTTCAACTTCAAACACTCAGAAACGCCGTTCAAAGCGTACAAAGAAGCTGACACCCTCCGTTCATACTTCATCCTCTTCACAACCGGCTCCTCCTCTTCCACTTCCTCCGTTGCTATCTCCTCTGCAATCTCGAAAGCCGAGAAATCGCCCCCAAATAACCCTTCCATTTCGTCCACAAACATAAAATCCGTAACCTTAATTTCTTCCCTTTCCGTCCAATCGCCGCCACCGCCACTATAGCTAGGAGGACTTGTGCTGTTCATAGCAGGAACATACAAACTCTGTTCGAAACATTCTAATTTTGTATCATCATCCAGTAAATAACTGGAGAAATCAATAATACTGCAAGGAGGGGGGACAAAGGGGGAAACTATGCCATTGAAAATCGGCGATTGATCTAAAGAAGAATCGGTTTCGGAAGCTCTGAATCCAGGATTCACCGTTTTAGTAGCGCTTTTGGATTTGAGCATAAGGAGGAGCTGATCGGATATCTTAGGAGGTAGAGCTGAAGGCGAGTCGGAAGGGGGCCAGAAATTGGTGCGGGTGTGGGGACCGCGGAGGATGCAGGCGGCCTCGTCGTAGGCGCGTGCGGCGGCTTCGGCGGTGTCGTAGGTGCCGAGCCAGACACGGATCTTTTGGATGGTGTCCTTGATCTCGGCCACCCATCTTCCTGAAGGGCGCTGTCGTACTCCTACGTATTTCTTTTCCGGATTATTTCTGATTTTCGTTTGATTGTTGTTGGGATTTTTCCTCTTTCGCACCATCTTCCTTGATTGCTCTCTTTTGCTTTAGCTTTTCTGTTTAATGGTCGTGTTTAAGGTTTAAGGTAAATGAATGAGAACTGATAGTGGTACTTATACACGTTTTTGTAGAGTGATGTTGAGTAGTTATATGTATGTATGTTGACGTTTCCTTGCATTTGGTGTGGTTTCCGCCCTCAATCGCTTAATTTGTCCCTCCTTGATTAATTCAAAATGTTTTTTTATATTAGAAAATTGTGTGGTTGCACCGTGCTCGGAGTTTTTGATGGATAATTTGTATTTGTAGCTAATTTTGAGCACTGAATTCTTATACCATTCCCAACCAAATATCGATTGAAAATCAACTAACCCCAACAGAAAGTCAATAGCTCTCTGACAATTCCGGAGGTTTGCCAAAGCAATCTGAAAAGTTTGATTAAATGTGTCCTCTAATCGGTTTATTTTAAGTTGGTTAAGCTTAGCCGACTTAAAATAAACCGGCTAAGGTACACATTATTTAAAAATTAATTTCCCTTAACCGACTTATTTTAAGCCGGCTAAGCGAACGATGGATTTCAATCCACATTTCCACTTGGATTGCAATCCAACGGGCGTTGATTGTAATCAACATGAGGGTTGTTAGCCGACTTAAAATAAATCGGCTAACAACTCATCTAGACTTCCCTCAGTTGGGGGTTGGTCTTGGTTGATTTGTCATGAATCGACCAACTTCAATCCTCACGGTTGGGACTATTTTACTTTCAGGACTTAAAAGGGGCTCACTCAGCCATAATATTTAGTCCTGAACGAACATTTGAATTTTTATTTGATAATCATTAATATCACCATTAAACAAGAGTTTGATATTCAACGCTTATAATTTAATGTTAACCCATTTTTCCATCATCATCTCACTTATAAGTAGAAAAAAACATTAAAATGCCTTTGTAATACCAAAATTGCAAAACGTGTCGTATGGAGACAGTTAGAGCAGCAAGCTCGTTTTAAACACTGTCTATAGTCGTGATGCGACGACTTGTGGATGTTTCAAGAACTGTTGGATGGATACATATAGCGCATGTTGATCGTTTTGGATACAGTCAAGTTAAACACAAAAATTTGAGACAAACTCAAAGACATAAAAACTCAGACATTGTCACACACAATTGTTAACCGAAACAATTTCATCAACAAAGGGGGAAACGATTAGAATAACTTCCATCAATAATCAGTTTATGAGTGTGTGACATTGTCTAATTTAAAGACTAAAACACATAAAAACATAGACATTGTCTAATTTAAAGATTAAAACTCATTTTGTGAACCTTTTTTCTCCTTCGCTATATTCCAACTTTATCGCCACTACAGTATTATACACCTCCACCAGTATATGATCGCTAAGCTCTTTAACTGCATACATTGCATGCTATTTTCCTATTTTCTAATGGTTAAACATCCCTAGTTTTTAATTATCCTCCAATTCCATCTTAGTTAGACAGTTGCAGCCCACCACACAACGTTCCACTTTCCTGATTTTAAAGCTCGATATTACTCAAGTCTGGTTTTATGTTAACCGACATTGGGATAGAAGATCCAAATGTTTGTACATGACACTTGACTCTTACGCTCTGGAGAAGCTGAGTCGGATGTCTGAGTTTCGTATATTTTGTCATGTCGGTAGTATGAATTTATAGCAAGTACGCATCCCACATTGTTGGATAGTTAGTCAAGCGATAAAGACGTACTTTACCTGCAAATTATAAGAGGAGCTTTTATAGAATATCTGGATGCACCTATAAAGTTAGTAACAATTCAACGGGGATTCGATCACAGATTGACTTGAGAAGTAGGAGTAATAGTTTACAAGTGCGAAAGCAACAACACACACTGATAACTATGATAAACGATCTTTGAGCTAAATTCCAAAATGGGTGTTATAAACTATCCCTTAAAGATCCCAATGCCTTCGTTGGCTTATATCACTCATTATCACGACGTTGTGCATGTAACTGCATCAGTACCATACCAACTGACTCATGCAGCATTATTCGCACAATTTCACTTGAGTATAGGCTCTAATACAAAGTGTAAAAAGCGTGAGATTTGAACCCGGACCTCTCGGAAAACAACACTATAGACTAGCCACTGTGCTAAAATATCTTTGTGTTAACTTTTTAAAAGGGTTGTTACAAAATAGGTTGGATATTAAATCCATTTGACACCGACTAGCCAGATGTTTGGCGTTCATCCTCTTGCAATTGCAAATCAAGCTTATTAGGTCCATTCCTAAGGTTCGCTCCTTAATTCTAGGCCAAAGTGATGGGACTCTCCCTTATTAAGTCTTAAGTGGTCATTGGATCCACATTTCTCTTATAAACTTATGAGGTATTAAACCCTCTACGGACCTCACTCCTGGATAAATGGAGAAACTAGAGATTCGGCCTACCCTTGTGGATCAGATTGGCTCGAGACAGAGGGAGGATTTGGATCTTATGGATATCATGGATAAGATTTGCATCGGAGGGACTCCAGACATTTCCATCGCTACTCCAATGACACTAACGGGTGGCTGAGGAGAAACGAGAGGCTATGTGTTCCCTGCATTAGTTATTTGGTGAGTGTGCCATTACCAGAGGCACGCCATTTGCAAATGACCATTAATTTCGGTGGTGAAAAGATGTATAAGGATATATAGAGAGTCTATTATTGGAATGATATAAAGAAAGATGTAGTTGAGTTTATGGCCAAGTACTTGTCAGAGGGTCAATGCAGAGCAACGGAAGCCGGTGTATTGCTCTAACCTTTAGAAGCAACTTAGTTGAAGTAGCAAAGCATATCCATGGATTTCATAGATAGTTTGTCCCGATCTCGGAAAGGGGATAGTAGTATTTGGGTGATCGTAGATAGATTGACGAAGAGCTACAACTTCATACCTATTCAGAGCAAACTCCTTCTCCTTTATCCTCCATGACCATTACCTTGTTGCCATCAAGATCGATTGAGCTGTCCTCTCTTATCAAATCCATCAGATGAAGAAAATGGTCAAAAATTAGAGTCCAATGCATTTCGATACGTCGAAACAACTTCATACAAGGTCGACACTCAAGGTATTGTTGACTAGATGGCCTCATAAGATTAGCTGAAAATTCAAACTTCATGTTAGTCTAAAGCTTACAATTTGATTAGCTTACAGTAACACAAATAAATGGTAAACGAGCCTATGTCCTTTTATACAATGTTGTGCGATTCCAGGCGGACAACACATGAAGAACCAATCATGCATAAAATTACTTAATTTATTACAAACCTCGAATAATGTGCTTATTGGGTAATGCTTCTGCATGAGTGAGTGTTAAAAATGAATGTTTATCTTATATCCTCTCGTGTCGCCTCCCAACCCAAGTTCTCCATATACAGTACATATGTTCCAATCAGAAATGCATACCTATTTGGATGAAGTTGTGTCGAAGCTAACCTCATGAAGTGCAGCATCTCACGAATGAATGAGAAGAATGGGAACATGAACCTAACGAAGCACATGTATCTATTGCACGCCACGTACCCTTATAGAGTCATATGTGTCATACCGTCTCGTTGAGGCACGCGAACATATTCCGGAGGAATCCGTGCATTATATATATCCTCGATAGCATTGGCCCATTGATTCTCAATGTAGCCGAATCCTCCAGATCTTCCAAGATCTCCACTCCTTTTATAGTATCGGAGATGGAGGAATTATTTCTTTAATCACTTTCCAAATCTTTATCACCTTGTGAGCCCTCTTCCACTTGTTACGGATCTTCCTCAACATGCAGAGAACCCTCGAGTTGCTCTACTGATTGCTGCCCTTTAGGATGTCCATCTAATGTGATCCCTCAAGTTGATCAGCATGTTGAGACGGACTTGACTCTTTAGCTGACCAGTGATAGCTCGACTTAGGGCTTGAGTAACTTGTCGAATGACATGATTCTGGAGCTTCTTCCGAACTTTCGGCCTCCAAGCCTATGAGTCATCTAGAATGTCTTAAACCCATAATTTACCATACTCACAATAGTTACAATTAGCGCGATTAACTTGTAACCTTGTGCTTAGTAAAAACTAGTGCGTAACATGCAGTGTTGTGCATGCATAAGCAATTCGGTTAGATTTTATGTAATGTTCTTAGCAATAATAACATGTACATGTATATTGACGTTTCCTTGCATTTGAATTTTATTTCCGCCCGCAATCGACTAATTTGTCCTCCTTGATTAATTCAAAATGTTTTTTTTAATATTAGAAATTATGGGGTTGCACCGTGCTCGGAGTTTTTGATGAATAATTTGTATTTGTAGCTAATTTTGAGCACTGGATTCTTATATGATTCAAAATCGAATATCGACTGAAAATCAACTGACCCCATTAGGATATCAGTAGGTTTAGTCCAACTTGTTCTCGCAAAACCAAAGGTTGTCAAAGCAACCTTGGAAGTTGGATTAAATATATTATTTAAAAACTAATTTCCCTTAACCGACTTATTTTAAGCCGGCTAAGTGAATAGTAGATTTCAATCCATATTTTCACATGGATTGCAATCCAACGGGCGTGGATTGCAATCAACATGAGGGTTGTTATCCGACTTAAAATAAACCGGCTAACAACTCATCTCGACTTCTCTTAGTTGGGGGGTTAGTCTTGGTTGATTTGTCATGAATCGACCAATCTCAACCTCCGGGGTTGGGACCGTTCTTACTTTCAGGACTTAAAAGGAGGCCGATCAGCCATAATATTTAGGCTTGAACGAACATTTGGATTTTTATTTGATAATCATTAATATCACCATTAAATAAGCGTTTGATATTCAACGCTTATAATATAATGTCAAACCATTTTTCCCTCGTTGTCTCACTTTTAATTTTCCTTTTAACTAGAAAAAAGTACTACCAAAATTGCAAAACGTGTCGTTTGAAGATAGTCAGAGCAGCAAGTTCATTTTAAACACTGTCTGTAGTCGTAATGCGACAACTTGTGGATGTTGCAAGAGTTGCTGGATGGATACATACATCACATGTTGATCATTTTGGATTGTCAAGTTAAACACAAAAATTTGAGACAAACTCAAAGACCTAAAAACTCAGTCATTAAATCAAATTGTCATTATATGAGGGATACAGATTCATTGTATCATCAATTGTGTCTATATTTTGTCTAAATAGATTATTTCATGTATGTATGTGTGTTTATGTGTACACATACACTTTTCGTACGTTTTTTAACTTTTTCTATTTTCAAATTTGAAAGCGACGTTACGATGTGTATTGTGGCAGTTATGAGTTATGCACATAAGCCCTTAGGCTAAGAGCACAGTTTAAGTTTGTATAATTACATTAATACCCCATGGATTTCACCTTTTTTGTGAAAATACAAATATATTTTGTAAAAGAAAATTTAGAGAGAGATAAGCCCAATTTTTTTATCGTTATAAGAATAATAAGTATGCCAAAATTCCAAATAAAATAACCGTTCATACGTCAATGTTATGTCAATTGAATATTAATTAATTAGCATTATTTATTATTTTCAATTTTATGATATAAATATTATGGGCGAGCATAAGCTGCACCCCCATACGGAAACCGCTTAGGTCAAACCGAAAAACGATGCGGAACACCGAAATGAATCTTCTTTCTAAAACAAATACCCCAAATCAGACTGATTCTCAATGATACGGTTCAGTTGCGGTTTGAACAGTTAACCCAACCGTATTAAACCGAACCAAGCCAAATACTAGTAATCTTATGATAAATATATAACTAATTCCTATCTTTTTATTATGTTAATGATGTGTATTCTATTTTCAGCATATGTTGTTATATTAATAATAATCGTTATCACAAGGAAAAAAATTATAGTTCGATGTAATAGTTTCCATATCATTTTTTCGAACAATGCTAATTATAATCCTATTTGAGTTATATTACTTAATATATATACATTGATTGATGATGATGTTTGGTTAATGTACTAAAACAATTTCATTTTTCATTATATGTAAAATTGAAGTATTCATACAATTGGAAACTAATCTATCAATTCAGGAATAGACCATGTGTTTCAATTTTAAATTACACAATATCACACACTCGTAAATTGATTATTAATGGAAGTCATTCTCTTATATAATATTTAATACGGGTTTAAACTGAATCGAGTCAAAACCGAACCGTATTACATTAGAACCGACATGAAACCGAACTAGTGGAACGGTTAATATTTTTTATCAACCGTTTGATGCGATGCAGAAGTAGTTTGGACTCCAAACCACACAAATCGAACCGAGCCCACCCATACTAAATATCACTATTATTTATTATATAGATCAAGTCTATCAATTTCGATTGATCGTATATGAATCATTAACAATTTTTTATATAAACCAGGTATATCAGTAGTCAAGAAAGTTGGTTCAAGTGTACTGAACAATTCTGTAACAACCCGCATTTTTGGCCAATTTAAAATTTGATTTTTAATTGATTTTAAATATTTAAATGATTTATTTTGAGAACTTAACGACTTAGAATTAATTTAATAACAAAGTTAGAATGTATAAATTTAAAATTTAATTAAAACGAGCTCGTAACATCGTGATAGTTTGAAATTTTATTTTTGAAATTTAAACGAATGTACAAAATTCAAAATAAGTTGAATTTTCTGTAAAACAAGAAATGTTAGAATAGTTTGAATAATATCTTTCTAACGAATATAAGTAATTGAGTTTTCATGTTAGAGATTGTAAGTTATGCCCAATCCAAAATCTCAAATAGTCGGTATGGAATTAAATAATAATTTATCGATATTATAAAGCCTTTAAAAATAGTCACTTTGCAAACGACATTCGTTTTCAACAAAACCACACTACTACAAAAGTGGGCATATTCGACACTAATTTGTGTGCGTTGCATGAAAAGTGTGGCGAAAGCTATGATTTCTTTGATTTTCTGCAACAACATTCATATGTTGTTGCATTATACGTGGATGCACTGTTGCGGTGGGAATTTTAGTGTTTTGATGTGCAACACTAGTCAAAAGCGTAGCATTACGTATATATAATCCAGCTCAGCGATCCGTGTTATCAACATATAAAAACCCCAACCGTAGATGAAAGATTAATCCAACGGTTCAAACCATCTATGGATCTGATGATCTTAATGTTAGCCATCATCCAATCATTGACAGCCATGTCATTGCATTCTTTTGATGAAATTTTGGCGCGATCTTCTCCCTTCATGAAATCGTTTTCTTCTCTATCATCTAATTGTTTTTCCTCCTTTTTACTATTGACAAAAATGTAAACCTAAATTCACGTCATTATCGCTCCTCTCCTCGATAGCAAATTCTATTCCGAAAAGGATGAAGCTTTGAAACACTTTCTAGCTTTGATTGCTCAGGGCGCTGACATCGCCAGTTTTTTCCCTCAAGTTCAGTTTGTGTAGCACTGTGAATTAGTTACGCTTCTTATAGATTGGATTATGAGTAATTAGTTCATTTGTTACATTTTGGGAAACCCATTCGCTTATGAGTAATTAGTCGCGCTTATTATTGATTTGGGATTATGCTGAGGTTTATTCGAAAATTATACCCAGCAATAAACCATGAGAACCGGGCCATTGGCATGAAAAAGACATTGGTTTATTATAGAGGTCGAGCTAGTTAAGGAATGGGGACTGCGGTTAATTTGCACTGCTTGAGGTTCATACCTTACACTGAGGTTAATTTGTATGCTTGAGGTTAATTTGCATGGCGGTGTGTATGCAATGCGGTGTGTATGCACTGCGGTGTGTATGCACTGAGGTTTTGTGATACACACAGTGCATACACACACTAGTATACACGATTTTTTTATTACGGGCGATGCTAGTATGCCCGGGTGTAAAGCCGGGTAAAATGTGCGATACAGTGGGAACTGAGGAAATTAGGGGGTATGATGGTAATTTTGTATCTGATGATGGTGGGGGCATCCGAATTTTAAACCTCTTACCGCAGATTTTTACAAAATCTGAAGCGGGCACTCAAGCATTTTCGTTTTATTACGATACACATCATACACGCAGTGCATACACGCATAAGTATACACGCACGCACAAATATACACGCACACACAAGTATACACGCACAAGTATACACGCTCAAGTATCACAAGTATACACGCACAAGTATCATAAGTATACAAGCTCAAGTATCATAAGTATCATAAGTATACACACACAAGTATACACGCACAAGTATCACAAGTATACACGCTCAAGTATCATAAGTATACACGCACAAGTATACACGCACGCACAAGTACACATATACAAGTATCATAAGGCAGCCATCTGAAGGCATACACAAGTATACACGCACAAGTATCACAAGTATACACACTCAAGTATCATAAGTATACACGCTCAAGTAGACACGCACGAGTATACACGCACGCACAAGTGTACATGCACGCACAAGTATCATAAGGCAGCCATCTGAAGGCATGTACAAGTATACACGCACAAGTATCATAAGATTAAAAAAATCACCAGCGTTCACAAACATTCACTACGTACCATTCACAAACATTCACCAGCATCCATCATCAGTCATCACCAGTCATCACCAACAATCACAAACTTCCACAACCACACAAAGTTTCACAAATATTCACAAACTTTCAAGCCAAAAATTATTACCAGCAGAAAAAAACCAACATTCACAAACATCACCAGTCACCACCAGCATCATCACCAGCATCCACACCAACATCAGCACCAGCACCAGCATCTTCTTCTTTTTCTTCGGAGTCAGTGTCCATGTCAGAGTCTTTGTCCATGTCAGAGTCATTGTCTATGTCAGAGTGACTGAATGGGGATTACATGATCATTGATATATTCCAATTAGCACCTCATATAAATGATCATAGTTTTAAGAAGAAACTTCTAGATATATAAGATAATCCACTTGTGATAATGTGTTGTTTTATGCTAATGTTGGTATAGCTACTTTCTAGTTGAATGTCAGTCATCTAGTTATGTCTCATTATAAGGCTATTATAACCTTGTATGTATGTGAGTGTGTGCATGTGTGGTTGTGTCTCATTATAAGGCTGTTAAGGATAGAGCATAGTCAGCGACGAAACCAGAATTTCTTGTTGTGGAGGGCAAAAAGTTACAAAGTGATCTTTGGATGATCAAACTTCAATAATATATCAGTAACGTACATTTGTAAAAGAGTTCGATGGGAATTAGTCATATCGATGCAGCAAACATTAATAGGTAAATTCTATTTCCATACACATTTTCGATCACCTAATCCACCCTATAAAGTAAGATCTTTGACTTTTAACATGTAAAACTTAATTAGTTTATCCACCTAATATATTATATGATTCAATTCTCAAATAATGCGATCCACCTAAGAGTTTATATGCCTTAATTATCAAACAATTTGACATGTAACACACATTGAGTATGGTGATTTTTTTTTTTTTTTACAGTTTACCACTCTGGCTTTTTTTCCAGTAATGTTAAAAATTGGACGTGATCTCATAGAATTCCACTATATTTCAGAAGATAAAGCAGTTCCTGCATATAAAAAGAACAATATACTCCATGATTACTTTTTCTCTAACTTAATGACATTATTCTATGATAATTTGTAAAGTGGCCACCCACAAAAGATCTATGCATTAGGGTGTTTGAAGAAAAATTAATAAACTCCTTAATTCATGGTAGCAGTGAACATGGTTGAAGTTATTATTCAATTTGTAAAATGATTTTTTTTCATGGTAGCATTTTACCATATCTGAAGGAAACTAAAGCATACATTAACAGAGTCTCAAATTCAAGCCATACAACCACATCTATGTACAACTAACAGAGCACCAGTTTGTATAATTATTTCAGAATCTTGGGTGGGGCATTATAATCTTGTATGCATGTTTGTGAGTGTGTGCATGTGTCGTTATGTCTCACTATAAGGCTGTTATGGATAGAGCATAGTTGAATGAACACTATGTAACTATGTTCTTTGGCAAATTTACCTCGATTGGCCAAACATATTGTGGATTAATTAAAAGAAACTGTGGATGGAAGTAAAATTTACCTATGATCACAAAAAATGGGTACCACCGGTTCCTCCCTATTGCTCACAAACAGAATTTCAGGCCTTGTCCCAGGATGAGCATGTGTGGTGCGCTGAGCCCTAACGATGTAAACCTTGTTGTCGAATCGAGCAGCAAAAGTATTCTCCAAGCCAATGCTTTCATAAAATTCCATTTTCAGGTATAATGATCTATAGTCAATTCGAGACCAATGACAATCGTCAATTTCACACACATTTCCCATTGGAGTCATTAATTCTTTAATTGCAGGAACATTTTTCTTCAGGAACTCGGGAAAGCCAACAACTCTAGTCCATGATTCTGCCTCGAACGCTGGTTCAGGCTCAAATTCTTCACCAGACCATTGTTTCACATAAAAAAGCACCTCCACATTTTGTAAAAAGTTTCAACATTAGCGCATAATCATGTTTACTGTAAGATGGGCATGTTATTAGAAAAGAGTTTTTAGGTATAACCCATATAGTCCACTCCTCATTATGCTTCAGAGTATACCTAAGCGTGAGATGCACAAATTCGTAAGTCCAATGTCCTGAAAGAACAGTGGCAGTGATGCATAGTGAAGAGTCCTCCATTGTTTTTTTAACTTTTGACGATGGAGTTTTGTTTAGGAGTTGAAGATGTAGATGACGATATGCTTCTGAAGCTTGACAGGATATGAAGTGACACACTGTACGTGGCAGTAATATGCGAACTGAAAAATTTTTGCTCAGAAGAAGAAGGATTCTAAAATTGCTTATTTGTTGGGCTTGGCTGGCATGAGTGACCAATTGCCAATGGTCAGTAAGTCAATTGTAATAATTGTGTTCATAACATTTTGTTAACAAGGCCAATGGCCATTCGATGCCACCACTTATCAAATAACTTGTTATCATTTGATCAGGTGCATATTTAATTCTGGAAGCTGGGCAGACGGATACATTTTGCAGATGTGACACACATATATATATTCGATGCCACCCTCTTGTATAGGTACATACATAAATATTTCCTATTGCAATCGGATTGCTGCATATATATGATTTATATATATAAATGAGTAATACATTTTGCAGATGTGGACACATGTGTACATGTTCAGAATGCGCTAAAGAATTGGCCAGGAATGGATCAGGATAATGTCCCTTATGCCGTGCACCTATTCTTGAAGTAGTTCGAGCTTACTGTATACAATGAAGAAAATGGTGTAGTTGATTTTTGAGTTTTGATATTTGGATAATTAAAACAATTTCTTTGAATGAGTTTCTTGTACAAAACCTGTATTGCAAAAATTTTAATTAAAGCATTGTATTTGCTATCAAATTAGTGTTGCATTTGCCTTCTTCTACTGTTGCGTTAGCTTTTATTGATATTGCATTTCATGAAAATGGTGTTGCATTACATATTGCAGTGATGTTGCATTACATTAAATATAATTGCTTACCCATCGCACGTGGACCCCACAGCTGATGTGGATAGTTGGTGTGGCATGTGACACGTGGAGTGCTGACATGGAGAGATGACATGTCGTGTGACACGTAGACAACTGACGTGGAAAGCTGACATGGTCCCACTGGAAGCCAGGCCCTACTAATGCTTAAGGCAACGCTGAATAGTGTTGCATTACGTGTAAATAGTGCTGCATTACAGATATAATGCAACACTTTCTGTCTGTGGCCGAAGATGGGCAAAAGCGTTGCCTTAGATGGCTAATGCAATGGTCGTGGATGCCACGCCCCCCTGGTGTTGCCTTTTTGAAAAAAGGGCCTACGACAACGCTTTTTTGATCTACGGCCACAGCAAATTAGTGTCGAATATGCCCACTTTTGTAGTAGTACCAATTTTGCTGGATCTGAAATATTAAATTATAGTTAGACTCCAAAATTCGTAATTTTTGGAGTTAGTATGTGATCGTGATAATTTTAAAATGTACGTTTAAATTCATTTGGAGTTGGTGGCGAATCAGCTTATGAAACATA
Source organism: Allium sativum (assembly GCA_030737875.1). Lineage (NCBI taxonomy): Eukaryota > Viridiplantae > Streptophyta > Magnoliopsida > Asparagales > Amaryllidaceae > Allium > Allium sativum. Next base: position 10,902,348 of record CM060921.1, on the reverse strand, counting down.
TTCCATTGTGTCTGAAAAAGGGATATTTAGTTGGTGGCGATAGTTGTTGAGAATCATTGGAGTTCGGACACGACAACTTCAATGTTAAGTCATATTAGAATTAAATAATATTGCAATAGGGATATAAATATAATTTTCTACCCTAAACCCTAGTTTTAACGTGAAGCCGCCGCCTCCACTACATTCAAGGCAGACATCATCAGATCTTTGTTCCCATTTTTCACAATATCCAAACGTTTATAGAAGAAACTTATAACTACAAAGTTCTTCATCTCTTCGAGCTATAGAGAATGGATGGTGGTGATTAGTTTTCGTGGCCAGAATGCTTCGATTTTTGTGCTTAAAGATCCTGCGTTTGAGGCAGTTTTCAGGGCGCGTAGGGACCTCGAAATGGCCATGGTGTCTAGCATGGGAAAGCGACATCGAGGCCTTCGACGTGGGGTGTTTGGATGATCGGCCAGTGGCCTGAAGGGCGGTGTGTGAAACGAAGTGAAGGAGGAGTTCGATTTTTTTCTGGAGGTGTTAATCGGGAAAGATAATTAAAGGGGATTAGTTTATCGCTAATGACCTAATTAAATAATTAAGTTTATATATCAAACGTATATTTGCTATAACTTGTTCATCTAACATCAGAATTCGACGAACTTGGGTGCGTTAGAACCATAAAATCGAGATTTACGTAGTGGAGCCAATTTGGACAAGGTTTGAAGCAGTTAGAATTTTCGGTTACATTTAAGCGCGTCGTTTAATTTAATGAAAATAATCATTATTCAATGGTTTCAGAACTGATCAACGTGAGAATACCCTCACTTAACTAGTTTGTATAGTTATTCTATTTTATAACTGAATATATATTGATTTTCTGTGATTGCAATGCTTGTTTGGTGATTGACGGTTGTTTACCATTTAATGTTATTATTATCAAACTGTTGATATAAATGTTATGGAATAGAACACTTATATTATAAACACTGATGAAAACCTCACACGGGTCTTAAGATGATAATTAATTCACACATCTCCCTTGTGTTTAGTTGTAGGTCAATCAATCGATTGACAGACCATTATAAGTGTTATTTAATTATTTAATTGTAGATGCACTCTGCATGTGAATTGAATGTTTGATATTTGTTTATAACTATTGTTGAATACATGTGATGAATGAAATCCATAAAACAAAAATTATATCGTAATTGGTTAAATCTCATTCCAATCCGGAATAAAATCGAATATTTTAATATAATGTTCAATGCAGAAATAAAGTTTGATGTTCGATTTTGGATGGACCCAGAATATTTGAAATATCCATAAATATTCATAATTGAAATGAAATAATTTTCATATAATCATGACTTATTCAAGTATATTTTGAAATGAACAATATTTCAAAGTATGAAGTTGAGTTAAGTAAATAAACGACGTTTTAACTCGAATGGATTTTTTCCATCGATCTTATTTGTTTTTATAGTGAATATCGAGAAAATTGGATTCAAAATCTGATATTTTGGAAATATTATTATTTTAAAATTATAATAATATGGGATGTTCAATTTTGATTTAAAATTGAATTGGAAGTTGAAATCGATTTTAAATAAGATTATAATTGTTTTATAAAATACGTTTTGAATAGAAATCAACTAAATCTATGACTCGGGCTTGGGCTCGGTTTCCATCATTGCTACTAAATCAGTCTACATCTGATTGATGCTTGGAGAGTTGAGTACTTCGACGGGGAAAAATCTCATGAGCTGCGCATCCCCAGAGCTTGCTAGTTTGGACAAGGAATCGACCTTTTCGTTTTGTCCTCAAGGGATGTGCGTAATGAGGTAGTAGTCGAAGTTGGTGAGGAGCTCGCGAACCCGAGCGAGGTTGGGAGCTAGTCGTGCCCCTTTGGCTAGATACTCTCCCAATACCTGATGTACGACGAAAAGCGAGTCTGAGTATATTTGGAGTGCCTTAATATCAACTTCAATTGCAATTTTGAGTCCAGCTATCAAGGTTTCATACTCGGCATCATTGTTGGTGGTAGGAAAGTCTACTTTCAAAGCATAACATATTGGTTGGGCCTCAGGAGTGATGAGCACATTCCTGACACTGGAACAGTGGTCGCTAGAGGATCCGTCAACATAGAGTTTCCATTGAGGTTCTGGAGCGTCGGTGTCCTCCAAAGTAGGTTCTTTCGGAATGGTGAATTCCACGATGAAGTCAACGAGGGCTTATCCGAGATAGCCCTACGAGGGAGGAAGGTGATCTCGAATTGGCTTAGCTCTATGTTCCACTTCAAAAGTTGTCCAGACGCCTCAGGTCGCTATAGGACCTGTCGTAGCGGTTGGTCGGTGAAAACTTTGATGGGGTGCGATTGAAAGTAAGGGCGTTGCTTCCGGGAAGAGATCAATAGGCAATAAGCCAACTTCTCGAACTTAATGTAGTTCTTCTTTGCCCCTGTCGGTCTCTTACTGATATAGTAAACGGACCGTTGCGCACGAGTCTTAGCTAACCGCTTGTAAATAAACAGCCAAATAAATGTATAAGTCCTTGTGATCCATAGGTTTAGACATGATAGGTGGTCGCTCTAAGTGATTCAGAAGGTCATGGAATATGGCAGCGCATTCCGATGTCCATGAGAAGTTTTGCTTCCCCTTTCTAAGCAAGTCGAAAAAGGGGATGCATTTGTTAGTTGCCTTTGAGATGAATCGACTTAGAGCGGCGACCTTCCCATTTAAACTCTGAACATCCTTGATGCTTTGAGGGGCCTGGATGTCCCAGATTGCTTTGATCTTATTTGGATTGGCATCGATGCCTCGCGAATTGATGATGAAACCTAAAAAAATTCCCAATGAAATGCCAAAAGAGCATTTCAAGGGATTAAGTTTCATACCATATTGGCGGAGGACACCAAATATTTCAAAGAGGTCACGGACATGTTCGTTCGATATCCTTGATTTAACAAGCATATCATCCATGTATACCTGCATGGACCGCCCAATTTGATTTTTGAAAATGAAGTTGACTAGTCGTTGGTAGGTGGCTCCAGCGTTCTTGAGACTAAAAGGCATGATAAGATAGAAATAGAGTCTGAGGTCTGTTATGAAAGAGGTATGATCCTGGTCGGGGAGATACAATGGAATTTGATTGTATCCCGAGTAGGCATCCATGAAGGACAAGAGCTAGTAACCTGCGGTTGAATCGACAAGCTGGTCGATTTTCGAAAGTAGAAATCGTCCTTCGGACATGCTTTTTTTAAGTCGGTGAAATCGACAAATGTTCACCACTTACTGTTCGCCTTCTTGACCAAGACTGGGTTAGAGACTCATTCGGGGTAATGGGATTCTCGGATAAAACCATTGTTGATAACCTATCAACCTCTTCCCTTAGTGTTGTTGACCCATCGCTCCCCAGGATTCCACGCTTCTGCATGACTAGGAGTTGTAAGGGATTTACGGCGAGCCTATGACAAGCGACTCCTGGGTCGATGCCACACATGTCATAGTGTGTCTAAACGAACACGTCAAGGTTGACCCTTAAGAAATCCACGAGCTCTTCCTTTATTCCGGGGTGGAGCTGCGGTCCAACTTTAAGACCTTCGTTGGGTCGTCGGGGGTGATCGGAACGTCCACCGTTGGCTCTACCGGGGTAGCACTTCCGACTCAACCTCTTCGTCCTTCCTTGGATCAAGATCGTTAGAAAGACGACAGTGGCGCCTGAGCCGGGACTCAAACGCACTTGATTGATATGCGGAGATGGTCTTGGCGCAAGAAGGTAGAGGCACGCTCTTGCCTTTGTCCTCATTGTGCGCGTTCCTTCACTCTATGAGGTAGCAATCTCGGGCAGTGGTTTGATCGCCTTTGATAGTACCGATCCCATTCACTATTGGGAATTTCATCAATAGGGACCATGGTAATAGACAAACCCAAAATTCTATGAGGAAAGGTCGACCCAAGAAAGCATTAATGGAGAGATGACATCAATGACCATAAATTTGAGGATGCGGACTCGGTTTCAATCCCCCTCTCCAAGCTCCACGGTTAGGTCAATCATTCCTACTGGGTGATTGGTGGATCCATTAAAGCCGTGGATGGTTGCATGGCACTGTCTCAAGTCTTTGGCCTTCAACTTCATTTGGTCATAAGCCACATTGAATATGATATTGACTGAGCTTCCTGAATCAATAAAGATCCTTCAAATGAAATCTGGGCCAATCTGAGTAGAGATGACGAGGGGGGTCTATAGTTGGGATCTCAATCCCCATTGACTCCCTCTCACGGAAGACGATATCGTCTGCATTGTCTTCTGAAGCTTGGTGGGGACCGATTCGTCTTGAGTGGAGCAAGCTTCGTACGTGGCGTGCTTTATGGAGTTGGCATACTCCTCTATTTTGCGGAAGCTGTCGTGTGTGGGATGAGACCCCGCATAGATAGTGTTGATCACGATGCCACGTGATCTTTTGTTGGACGACCCTGAGGCAGCATTTGCAGGAGCAAGGAGTGTGGGCATTGGAGAGCCCATGTCCTCCTTGGGAAGAGAAGGATGTTGAACATACTTCTTTGAGTATTTCTCACCGATGAGTTTTTCGATTGCGTCCTTGGGATGGCGACAATCGTTGGTGTTGTGCCCGTACATATCATGGAACATGTAGTACTTACCAGAGTTCTTGCGATCAGTCGATTCCCTTGTGTTGGGCTTGTTGTACTAGAGCGTGTTACAGGTTTCTAAGTAGATGGTCTCCATGTCTCGATTCAATGGAGTGTAGTTCCTGTAGTTTTGATAGCGGTCATGTTTCTTGGGATTTGTTGGGGTCTGGTTGTTGTTGCGAACGTCTTGTTTGCCGACATTTGGCCTCGGCTTGAAGGGGATGCCCCCTTGCCTTTGTCGGATGAGTTCCCGACATGCTTTCCTTTGATGCTGTCATCGAAATGTTGCCGTGTGGGTCATCGAACTGATTAACCCATGAACCCTTGTTGCGTCTTGTTTCTTCCTGGCATTGGAATTGTCCTGCCTTTTCATATAATGTCTCTAAATTTTTCGGCAGCTTCCGGTCGATCTAGGCACCGAACTCTATGGTAGGGAGCACACCTTTAACGAGCTGGAAGAGGGTGCTATGAGGTTTAGGATCATCGATCTGACCGAAAGCGGTGTTGAATCGCTCGAGGTAGCTTTTAAGGGACTCCGTCGGACCTTGGTAGAGGTTGGATAAGATTAGAGCATTCTTCAGGGCCAATGTGCATCCTAAACTGCCTGACCAACTCTGTGGTCAATTGGCCAAAGGTGTTGACAGATTTGAATGAGAGACGAGAGAACCAAAGTAGGGTTGTGCCTGATAGGAAGACCGAAAAACATTTACATTTGACTGGATCGGTGGCCTTAATAGAGTCAACCTGCCACTCATAGCGGTTTATGAAGGCACAGGGATCCGTCGTGCTGTCATAGAGCGTCATTTGCGGCATGCTAAAGCGTTTGGCCACTCGGCTTCGTGCACGATTCTGGTGAAGGGATTATGCCTCAGCTGAGATTCCCACGAGTCGTTGGTGTTCCTTCGCATATCTCTCATGATCCCGCGGACTATGTCGAGGAGATATGTCGGATGAGGGTCCACTGGTGAATCCATTGGTTCTAGTGACCCTCGGGAGTTCTGTTCCAGGGACGCCTTCTATGATGAACGTCGGGATCATCCTCCTCCATATCGTTGACATCGATTGTCTAGTTCCGATATGGTTGATGAGGCTGAGCGGGGTGTCGTTCATTCTGATCTTGGGGGACTTGGATCTGCTGAGCTGCTGGGAGCATGGGCGGCAAGTTCTAGGTGGTGACAGTTGGATTCTGATGTGGTGGGTGGTGATTACTTGGACTGGGTTCGTCATTGATGAGCAGCCGGGATCGATCACGGTGATGTGTGCCCCCACTATGGGTGACTGTGGTTCTATCACCATTCCCGTTTCCGTTGCCATTACCGTTGTCGTTATTGTGACCATTGGTTTGAGCGTTAGAGTGGACAACGACATTGTTGTTAAGGCTAAACTTGTTTCAGTGATGCGGTCCCCGAGACTCAGAGGAAGAAGTTTCCGAGGTAGTGCGCCTCACTCGAGGATTGTTCTGAGCCAGTTGGAGTTGGGAGACTATGCGTTGATTATCTTAAAGGTGACGCATGAGGTCGATGTTAGCTTTCAACGCTTGGTTGAGTTCGAGAGCCATAGTCTCATGCCTCTTGGTGAGCGCGTAAATCTGCACTTGGGTTACGGGGGCATCGGGGTCCGTAGGAGGAAATATGTCAATTTCAGCCGGGATATGCGCTGGTTGGGTTCGCTGAGATGTCTCAGCTTCAGCTGCAGTAGAGGAGTCGACCAATGTCTTCTTTGTTTGCTTAACCATTGTAAGCGGACTTAGCATTAGGTTAGGGAAGTAACCTAAAGCACATTAGAGTCGAGATGGTAATGTGCAACCAAGATGCGAATCTTAGCTCTCATTGAAAGCGCCAGAATGTTGACGCCAAAAAATGTCACCAACACTGTAACGACCCAGATTTTTCGTCGATTAATTTTAAATATTTAATATAGTTTTAAATATTGATTCAAAAATAAATGGATTTTTTTTATTATGGAATTTATCAGTTAAAAATCATTATATGATTTAATATCGAATAGAACGATAATAATAGATTTTTATCGATGAATTTAATGTTTAAAATCAAGTTATATTTTAAATCGTATTTAATATAATTCGTTAATTTAAAATAGTTCTCTCTGCTATACAGTCGAATTAAAAGTTAGGATCGGCTTCATTTAGTCCAGAACAACGCTATAATCTGGTAATGTCAGTCGTTAAGTCTACTATGATGGTTCGGGGACCGCGAGATATTTCAGTTGTTTAAATTTAAAAACAAAATAAAAATCAAAATGAATAAAATAAAAAGAAGGCCGACCTATGCATCTACTAGCGCGGACCTATAGGTGGACATCGCGACGTCTATATTTTTCTCGAGCTCAAACTTTTGTCCCCCTTCTTCTGAATCAAAGGAACAATAATTTAATGGCAGTACGATATGTTTCCTTCGTTCCTCTATATATTAAGGCTATTACCTTCTGGAATCCGCATTTTTGAAACCAACGGAAAACATCTCCTTCTTTCATTTTCCTCCCAGACAAAGAAATCGGAATCCATTAAAAAGCAAATCGCGATTCCTGTTCAACGCAATTTGAAGTCGCGACATACGCTAGGGCTCAACGTCATCGGGGTAGCTCAACATCTGGGAAACCGCGAATCGTAACAAAGGGGGGGTTCACTATGTTTGAAGACCGCGCTCAACAGGGAGGGTCGGCGCGAGTGATTCGAGTGAGGTTGAGGTTGGAATAGAGAATCGGAAGAGGTGCGATGGACTGAAGGGGTTTCGACTCTGGTAAGTAGGAGAAAGTCGGCGAATGCATTTCTGAAGATAGGAGCTGTCGCGACTGTCATATGGAGGCGACAAGGTGCTCCAATTCAAGTCGAGGAGTTTCAGAACTTTTGGCGTGGCACTTCGTTGATGGGGGAGCGGGTTTCTCAAGGATTGTGTGATGTTCGGTGAAATGCCAAAGTGAAGGATCTTTGTTTGAGCTGGTTTTGGTCGAGGAAGTGCAAGGTATAAGGAAGTGGATAAAGCCGTGGATTAACGGATTCGAACGAGAACAATTCGAAGTAGAAGAAAGGGAGGATCCGCTTGGTTCTTTGTCTGAAGACATGGAAAGAGATTAAGGTAATTTAAATTAAATACCTTAATTAGTTTAAAAGTTTAAAGCAAATATCTTAATTAGTTTAAATGTTTTAACAATACATAGGTTTGTTTAAATTGGTTAAATTAAAATTAATTTAGCAACCATTAAAATAAGAGAAAAATATAGGAAAGTTTTATTTATTTATTTATTTATTTGATTAAAATAAATAAATGGTTAATCGGTAAATTTAAATAAAATTATCGCAGGTTCGAATTTCATTCGAGAACATTAGTAGCCGGTAATTTGGAGATAAACACGATATTCGACAACTGCAATTCCGGTGAGTAAATCTCACTCACCTTTTATTTTTAATTATTTTTATTTCGTTAAAAATAATTATTGTTGCTTGTTTGGATTTTTCTGCTTGTTTATATATATATTAGTTATTTAGGTTATATATATATATATATATTGGGTTGATTGATTGGTTGGATTCCCGCAGTCTCATTAGCGGATGCCCGCAATTTCATAGCGGATGATTACCCTATACGCCCCACGCTATGATTAGTGGATGACCTTCTATACCGCGATATTCTGCCATGAAGCAGAATGGGTATTATTTATGTGCTAACATCTGTGGATGCAGGAAAACAGGTTGGAGGAATCCAACTGGATTCCTCAAAAATATATTATCTGTTTGTTTATTTGTTTGCATATATATTTTTATATATGATGTGTTAGAAAAATAAATAGTTTGTTGCTTTGTGTGTTTAAATATCACTGGGCTTAAGTAATGATATTTTAAAATATCGTAAAAAGGATATTGGCGATTTAAAAAGGAAAAAAATTCTATTTTAAATAGAATTTGAATTTTAAATGGAAATAAAAATAAAACAAGTAGTTCCTTTATAAACGAAGTTTATAAATAGTTCTTTTATAACGAAGTTATAAATGAAGTGAAAAGAATTATCATTTGATAATTCAGAAATAGAAATACAAGTGTTTTGAAAATATGATTCAAAAGGAAATTTAAATATAGAATTTGAATAATAGAAAAGGAAATGGAAATTTGAGTTTAGAATTCAAATAGAAAATACAAAGTGGATTTGGATATAGAACTTTCAAATGGTGTTTGAATATAGAGAATTTGAAATAGGATTTTCAAAATAGAAGTTGAAATAGAATTTTCAAATAGGATTTCAAATATAGAAATCCAAATGGTTTTGAAATAGAATTTGAATTCAAGGGAATTTAAATGGATTTGAATGATGAAATTCAAATGGTGTTGGAAATGAATTTGAATATTAGAAATTCAAAGCAAAGTTCAAATAGAATTTGAATATGCGGAATTAGCATGAAATATAGAATTTGAATCCAAATAAAGAAAATGCAAATAGAGATTTGAATATGAAAATTCAAATGGAGTTTGAAATGGGAAATTGAAATAGTAAATTCAAATAGAGATTTGAATATTGAATTTCAAAATAGAATTTGAAATAAACTTTGAAAATAGGATTTCAAAGTAAGAAGTGGAATAGGATTTCAAAATAAGAAATCCAAATAAATTTTGAAATGGAATTTGAATTGAAAGGAGTTCAAATGGATTGAAATAAGGAAAATTCAAATGAGATTTAAATAATGGATTTTAATAAAAAGGATTTAAATATAAGAATTTAAATAGAATTCAAATGGTGTTAAATATAAGGATTCAAACAAAACTCAAATGGAGTTTAATTAGAAAGAATTTGAATAAGAGGGATTCAAAGAGATTGGAAACATGATATTTGGATTCAAAGGAATATAAATGTGGTATTTGAAGTTCAAGTAGAAATGGAGTTTAAATATTTGAAGTTCAAATAGATTAAAAATGGAATTCAAATAGTTGAAATAGAATTTGAATATAGACTTCAAATATAAATGAAATAGAAAATCAGAAATATTTGTTGAGTTGGAAAAAATGGTTTGATATATATTTAAAATATATCAGAATGGAGTTGAATTTATATAAACGAAGTTTAAAAGGGTTTATATATATAAATATAATTAAAACGAACTCGCCGCAGCGCTGCAGTTCGTAAAATAGCGATTCGAACTTCAATTGGGTATACAGAACGCAATTGAAGTCGGAATTCTTTGAAACAAGAAACGTCAGGACCGGTTTGATAATAGTTTTCTAATGGAAGAGAAAAATCTGAATTTCGTCGTATAGATTTTGAGTTATGTCAAAATCAAATTTTCAGAAAAGCAGCGCCAGAACCATTATAAAACCATAACGGTTTATTTAATTAAATTAAAGGATTTTAAACAAATAAAAATCGAAATTTCTATTTAGAAAAATCCAGATGTGAGTTATAAAATATATGTGAACTCCAGTGGAGTAATGAGTTGATTTCTGAAATAGAAATCAGATTTTTGATTTATTGAATAGAGTTAACTAATTCGAATAGAAATTAGTTAATGAGATTTCGAATGAATATTGAGCTTTAAATAAGTGAATTCGATTTGAGAATTTATATTCGAAAAAGAAAAGAGAACTAGAATTGAAATTGAAATTCAATTTGGTTATGAACGAGTTAAATATTTTATTTGAACATGTTATGTTCAAACAAAGAAGTAAAATAGGCAAAAAGGCTAATTAAAGAATAATTGAGCGAAACTGAATTCAAACGATTCAAAATTGAATTCAAACGAATGGATTGAGTTGAATTGGATTGGAAACAGGTGAACAGGTGTTAAACAGATATGGGATGAGTATATGAAGATTTAAATTTATGTGCCCGACAAAAAGGTACATGTTTAATTCATATATGAGGTTTTATGCGCCGTATCGGCAAGCCGCTTGGCTTTTTCTTTTTCTTTTCGATTGGAGAAGATACCGGGAAGCTATTTGAAATTTCCCGATGCTCCCGATACAGGGGAGGTTATGGCGAATTTTTCCGGAAATTTAAGGAGTTAGAATATTTTTAAGAAATTTGACAATTAGAAATCTATATATCGATATATAGAATTCGATAAGGAAACGAAATCAAAAATAGCGTAAAGGGCCAAGATTGATTATTGAAATATTTGGGTAACAAATATTGATAGAGGAAATGGAGAAGAGATTTAATTAATGAAATATTAATTAAAGAGCCCAGTGATTGTTTGTTATGTTTGGATGAACACTTGTTTTTTTATTCGATAGTTAAATCACAGACTATCGAAGTTTTTGACCATCGTTGTCAATATGGAGAGACCGGTTGGATTATTATCCGAAGAACCACTCCGTATCGGCATAAGCGTTGCGAACCAAGTATGCTGAATATATTGAAGACGGAGTAAAGTGCAAGGGCTTTTCTATTTATAGAAATAGTGCCTTCGGTTTCGTTCAGTCCCAGAACGAACGTAAATGGACGAATGTCTGACAGGGTATTTCCAATGATCAAATGGGTTGGTCTGTATGAATATATATGGTTGCAACGGATTTATCCCTTAGCATAACACCCAGAATATTTGTGCAAACCCAACTAGTGATTAACGGATCTGACGATGTGGCGTTCAAAGTGAATATGTTATCAAGGAATGGTAAGTAATCGTAGCCTCAGGCCTCAACAACCGGGAAAGGACAAAAATCGGACAGGCAGCATGGCTATGTGGGTCGCACCCATTAGGGTGTATAATCACCTATCTAGAGAAATTCCTTTTGTTTCTAAATCTATCGATTCTGCCCATTCGGGAAACGGTGGTTTGAGTCCAACCGTTGGTGATATACATTCGATACACTCAAGCGAAATGAGTGGTCGGTCATGTGTGGGCCGGGTTGCAAGATGTTCTTGTTGAACCCAAGTGTATTCCTCTCTAGAGATACACAGTCGGAAGGTGGTTCCATACCTTGTCATGTTGGAAATCCAATCTCCAATAAGCGCCATGCGGTTTTTGATTTTATACTATATATGTGGAGCGTGAGATGCAAGTGGTCTGCTATTTGGTTATTTATTTGATATAGACATTATTATAATATCATTGGATTTGATATCAAAGTGTTTTGGGTTATAGTAAGGTAAAAACCGTCCGTGTTTATGTGTGGGCTGGTCTTACTATTATCTTTTCTTTCGAAAAGAGTTTTGAAAGTTAAACAAGTGGTTGGAGTTTACTCACACCAGTCCCATGACTGACCCAGAGTTTATTTTGTTTTGTTTTCCCTAAACTCTTGGGTGCCCAAATTTGTACGGGCAGTCAAGTAGTTCAGGTGTTTACAGATACCATTGGAGGAGCTCGGAGCAGGAGGCTTCAGCGTTAGTTACCTAGTGTTATTTTCCGCTGTATTGTAAGTGTTGAACTCTGATTCTGAATGTACATGTATACAGAAATTTTGTATTACAAAAGTATATGATATATTATATTTTATTCATTCCGCTGTGAGGTTCATGTTTTACCCTGATGTTGTGTATCCTTCTTCTTCTTCTATTCTAATATTTCTTTCTCCTTATTTCTCATCTTCTAACTTCTTTCTAATAATGAGTCGTATTTCTGTGCAATTTGAGTTGGACGTGTGTTGTATTAGTCGACTCAGATAGCCGGATTTGCGGGTCGCTACAGTTGGTATCAGAGCTTAGGTTGAGCAAATACCTAGGCTTGTGTGGCATGTGCTCATTAGAGATAGGGTCAGTAGTACCCTAGAATGAGTTGAGTGTATAGATACGAGAGAGCGTATTTGTTAATTGATATAAAAGTTGTTTTATATTGTGTTGGCTAGTCTGTTGAGTGATTTATGAATTCTGGTCGAATCGTGGGACGCCACGAAGTCGATAGGGATTTCTAAACACTTAAACAGAAAATACGACATGATATTGTTTAAAGTGGGTAAATGAAATAATTTTACCCGAAATTTCTATTTTGATATAGAAAGAATAATTTTCTAGAATTATTATTATATGGATGTGTTGGATGTTGATTTTATAATCAAATGAGATTATAAACTTGGAATGGTTATTTATAACCAAAATAGAATTTGTATAGGAATTAAATATACAAATGAGATGAATTAGAATTTAATTCAAACCAGAATTTAGCATTCAAAATCCTGGGAAGTTTGGAAATATTTTCTAAATGTAAAATAATATAGATTTGTTTTAGAAGGATTTGAAAGAAAATCATTTTTGATGGATTTTGAAATTGTTTAAGCACTGAACTCACTTCGGTGGCTGGGAAATAATTCTGATGATAGTCGCGACATCATCAGTGTTCATTTTCGAGTTCCTAAGTGATGGATTGCTACCTTAGATAGTTTTTGATGGAAATTTGTTGTGAAAGAAAACAAGTAGATTGAAAATTCAAATGTTTTGAATTGAGATGAAAATAAATATATGTTTATATTTATGGGATTTCAAAAGGATTTGAAATGAAATCCTGGGATTTGGATTCTGGAATTGGAATTTAACTTAAGCTAGTTAAATGGATTGAAGTGAATCAATTAACTAGAATCAATTTGAATAGGTTGAATGGAATATAGATTTAATATAAATGGATTGATCGTGGATCATTCGAATTGAATGAGGGAAGACCAAAAGTTTTGGTGGAATTAAATTTGTTGAAATATGAGGAGTTGAATTTCAACATAAGTGGATTGTTGAAAGGTAGTGGATTTGTATCATTTTTCCTATCTTAGCAATTTCGAGGACGAAATTATTTTAAGGGGGGAAGAATGTAACGACCCAGATTTTTCGTCGATTAATTTTAAATATTTAATATAGTTTTAAATATTGATTCAAAAATAAATGGATTTTTTTTATTATGGAATTTATCAGTTAAAAATCATTATATGATTTAATATCGAATAGAACGATAATAATAGATTTTTATCGATGAATTTAATGTTTAAAATCAAGTTATATTTTAAATCGTATTTAATATAATTCGTTAATTTAAAATAGTTCTCTCTGCTATACAGTCGAATTAAAAGTTAGGATCGGCTTCATTTAGTCCAGAACAACGCTATAATCTGGTAATGTCAGTCGTTAAGTCTACTATGATGGTTCGGGGACCGCGAGATATTTCAGTTGTTTAAATTTAAAAACAAAATAAAAATCAAAATGAATAAAATAAAAAGAAGGCCGACCTATGCATCTACTAGCGCGGACCTATAGGTGGACATCGCGACGTCTATATTTTTCTCGAGCTCAAACTTTTGTCCCCCTTCTTCTGAATCAAAGGAACAATAATTTAATGGCAGTACGATATGTTTCCTTCGTTCCTCTATATATTAAGGCTATTACCTTCTGGAATCCGCATTTTTGAAACCAACGGAAAACATCTCCTTCTTTCATTTTCCTCCCAGACAAAGAAATCGGAATCCATTAAAAAGCAAATCGCGATTCCTGTTCAACGCAATTTGAAGTCGCGACATACGCTAGGGCTCAACGTCATCGGGGTAGCTCAACATCTGGGAAACCGCGAATCGTAACAAAGGGGGGGGTCACTATGTTTGAAGACCGCGCTCAACAGGGAGGGTCGGCGCGAGTGATTCGAGTGAGGTTGAGGTTGGAATAGAGAATCGGAAGAGGTGCGATGGACTGAAGGGGTTTCGACTCTGGTAAGTAGGAGAAAGTCGGCGAATGCATTTCTGAAGATAGGAGCTGTCGCGACTGTCATATGGAGGCGACAAGGTGCTCCAATTCAAGTCGAGGAGTTTCAGAACTTTTGGCGTGGCACTTCGTTGATGGGGGAGCGGGTTTCTCAAGGATTGTGTGATGTTCGGTGAAATGCCAAAGTGAAGGATCTTTGTTTGAGCTGGTTTTGGTCGAGGAAGTGCAAGGTATAAGGAAGTGGATAAAGCCGTGGATTAACGGATTCGAACGAGAACAATTCGAAGTAGAAGAAAGGGAGGATCCGCTTGGTTCTTTGTCTGAAGACATGGAAAGAGATTAAGGTAATTTAAATTAAATACCTTAATTAGTTTAAAAGTTTAAAGCAAATATCTTAATTAGTTTAAATGTTTTAACAATACATAGGTTTGTTTAAATTGGTTAAATTAAAATTAATTTAGCAACCATTAAAATAAGAGAAAAATATAGGAAAGTTTTATTTATTTATTTATTTAATTGATTAAAATAAATAAATGGTTAATCGGTAAATTTAAATAAAATTATCGCAGGTTCGAATTTCATTCGAGAACATTAGTAGCCGGTAATTTGGAGATAAACACGATATTCGACAACTGCAATTCCGGTGAGTAAATCTCACTCACCTTTTATTTTTAATTATTTTTATTTCGTTAAAAATAATTGTTGTTGCTTGTTTGGATTTTTCTGCTTGTTTATATATATATTAGTTATTTAGGTTATATATATATATATATTGGGTTGATTGATTGGTTGGATTCCCGCAGTCTCATTAGCGGATGCCCGCAATTTCATAGCGGATGATTACCCTATACGCCCCACGCTATGATTAGTGGATGACCTTCTATACCGCGATATTCTGCCATGAAGCAGAATGGGTATTATTTATGTGCTAACATCTGTGGATGCAGGAAAACAGGTTGGAGGAATCCAACTGGATTCCTCAAAAATATATTATCTGTTTGTTTATTTGTTTGCATATATATTTTTATATATGATGTGTTAGAAAAATAAATAGTTTGTTGCTTTGTGTGTTTAAATATCACTGGGCTTAAGTAATGATATTTTAAAATATCGTAAAAAGGATATTGGCGATTTAAAAAGGAAAAAAATTCTATTTTAAATAGAATTTGAATTTTAAATGGAAATAAAAATAAAACAAGTAGTTCCTTTATAAACGAAGTTTATAAATAGTTCTTTTATAACGAAGTTATAAATGAAGTGAAAAGAATTATCATTTGATAATTCAGAAATAGAAATACAAGTGTTTTGAAAATATGATTCAAAAGGAAATTTAAATATAGAATTTGAATAATAGAAAAGGAAATGGAAATTTGAGTTTAGAATTCAAATAGAAAATACAAAGTGGATTTGGATATAGAACTTTCAAATGGTGTTTGAATATAGAGAATTTGAAATAGGATTTTCAAAATAGAAGTTGAAATAGAATTTTCAAATAGGATTTCAAATATAGAAATCCAAATGGTTTTGAAATAGAATTTGAATTCAAGGGAATTTAAATGGATTTGAATGATGAAATTCAAATGGTGTTGGAAATGAATTTGAATATTAGAAATTCAAAGCAAAGTTCAAATAGAATTTGAATATGCGGAATTAGCATGAAATATAGAATTTGAATCCAAATAAAGAAAATGCAAATAGAGATTTGAATATGAAAATTCAAATGGAGTTTGAAATGGGAAATTGAAATAGTAAATTCAAATAGAGATTTGAATATTGAATTTCAAAATAGAATTTGAAATAAACTTTGAAAATAGGATTTCAAAGTAAGAAGTGGAATAGGATTTCAAAATAAGAAATCCAAATAAATTTTGAAATGGAATTTGAATTGAAAGGAGTTCAAATGGATTGAAATAAGGAAAATTCAAATGAGATTTAAATAATGGATTTTAATAAAAAGGATTTAAATATAAGAATTTAAATAGAATTCAAATGGTGTTAAATATAAGGATTCAAACAAAACTCAAATGGAGTTTAATTAGAAAGAATTTGAATAAGAGGGATTCAAAGAGATTGGAAACATGATATTTGGATTCAAAGGAATATAAATGTGGTATTTGAAGTTCAAGTAGAAATGGAGTTTAAATATTTGAAGTTCAAATAGATTAAAAATGGAATTCAAATAGTTGAAATAGAATTTGAATATAGACTTCAAATATAAATGAAATAGAAAATCAGAAATATTTGTTGAGTTGGAAAAAATGGTTTGATATATATTTAAAATATATCAGAATGGAGTTGAATTTATATAAACGAAGTTTAAAAGGGTTTATATATATAAATATAATTAAAACGAACTCGCCGCAGCGCTGCAGTTCGTAAAATAGCGATTCGAACTTCAATTGAGTATACAGAACGCAATTGAAGTCGGAATTCTTTGAAACAAGAAACGTCAGGACCGGTTTGATAATAGTTTTCCAATGGAAGAGAAAAATCTGAATTTCGTCGTATAGATTTTGAGTTATGTCAAAATCAAATTTTCAGAAAAGCAGCGCCAGAACCATTATAGAACCATAACGGTTTATTTAATTAAATTAAAGGATTTTAAACAAATAAAAATCGAAATTTCTATTTAGAAAAATCCAGATGTGAGTTATAAAATATATGTGAACTCCAGTGGAGTAATGAGTTGATTTCTGAAATAGAAATCAGATTTTTGATTTATTGAATAGAGTTAACTAATTCGAATAGAAATTAGTTAATGAGATTTCGAATGAATATTGAGCTTTAAATAAGTGAATTCGATTTGAGAATTTATATTCGAAAAAGAAAAGAGAACTAGAATTGAAATTGAAATTCAATTTGGTTATGAACGAGTTAAATATTTTATTTGAACATGTTATGTTCAAACAAAGAAGTAAAATTGGCAAAAAGGCTAATTAAAGAATAATTGAGCGAAACTGAATTCAAACGATTCAAAATTGAATTCAAACGAATGGATTGAGTTGAATTGGATTGGAAACAGGTGAACAGGTGTTAAACAGATATGGGATGAGTATATGAAGATTTAAATTTATGTGCCCGACAAAAAGGTACATGTTTAATTCATATATGAGGTTTTATGCGCCGTATCGGCAAGCCGCTTGGCTTTTTCTTTTTCTTTTCGATTGGAGAAGATACCGGGAAGCTATTTGAAATTTCCCGATGCTCCCGATACAGGGGAGGTTATGGCGAATTTTTCCGGAAATTTAAGGAGTTAGAATATTTTTAAGAAATTTGACAATTAGAAATCTATATATCGATATATAGAATTCGATAAGGAAACGAAATCAAAAATAGCGTAAAGGGCCAAGATTGATTATTGAAATATTTGGGTAACAAATATTGATAGAGGAAATGGAGAAGAGATTTAATTAATGAAATATTAATTAAAGAGCCCAGTGATTGTTTGTTATGTTTGGATGAACACTTGTTTTTTTATTCGATAGTTAAATCACAGACTATCGAAGTTTTTGACCATCGTTGTCAATATGGAGAGACCGGTTGGATTATTATCCGAAGAACCACTCCGTATCGGCATAAGCGTTGCGAACCAAGTATGCTGAATATATTGAAGACGGAGTAAAGTGCAAGGGCTTTTCTATTTATAGAAATAGTGCCTTCGGTTTCGTTCAGTCCCAGAACGAACGTAAATGGACGAATGTCTGACAGGGTATTTCCAATGATCAAATGGGTTGGTCTGTATGAATATATATGGTTGCAACGGATTTATCCCTTAGCATAACACCCAGAATATTTGTGCAAACCCAACTAGTGATTAACGGATCTGACGATGTGGCGTTCAAAGTGAATATGTTATCAAGGAATGGTAAGTAATCGTAGCCTCAGGCCTCAACAACCGGGAAAGGACAAAAATCGGACAGGCAGCATGGCTATGTGGGTCGCACCCATTAGGGTGTATAATCACCTATCTAGAGAAATTCCTTTTGTTTCTAAATCTATCGATTCTGCCCATTCGGGAAACGGTGGTTTGAGTCCAACCGTTGGTGATATACATTCGATACACTCAAGCGAAATGAGTGGTCGGTCATGTGTGGGCCGGGTTGCAAGATGTTCTTGTTGAACCCAAGTGTATTCCTCTCTAGAGATACACAGTCGGAAGGTGGTTCCATACCTTGTCATGTTGGAAATCCAATCTCCAATAAGCGCTATGCGGTTTTTGATTTTATACTATATATGTGGAGCGTGAGATGCAAGCGGTCTGCTATTTGGTTATTTATTTGATATAGACATTATTATAATATCATTGGATTTGATATCAAAGTGTTTTGGGTTATAGTAAGGTAAAAACCGTCCGTGTTTATGTGTGGGCTGGTCTTACTATTATCTTTTCTTTCGAAAAGAGTTTTGAAAGTTAAACAAGTGGTTGGAGTTTACTCACACCAGTCCCATGACTGACCCAGAGTTTATTTTGTTTTGTTTTCCCTAAACTCTTGGGTGCCCAAATTTGTACGGGCAGTCAAGTAGTTCAGGTGTTTACAGATACCATTGGAGGAGCTCGGAGCAGGAGGCTTCAGCGTTAGTTACCTAGTGTTATTTTCCGCTGTATTGTAAGTGTTGAACTCTGATTCTGAATGTACATGTATACAGAAATTTTGTATTACAAAAGTATATGATATATTATATTTTATTCATTCCGCTGTGAGGTTCATGTTTTACCCTGATGTTGTGTATCCTTCTTCTTCTTCTATTCTAATATTTCTTTCTCCTTATTTCTCATCTTCTAACTTCTTTCTAATAATGAGTCGTATTTCTGTGCAATTTGAGTTGGACGTGTGTTGTATTAGTCGACTCAGATAGCCGGATTTGCGGGTCGCTACAAACACCCAAGATTCTCAATTACTTAAGAATATGGTTTCGTGTACGTAAAATAAGGGCAAAAACGCACTAAATGACATGGGAGATTTATAGTGGTTCGATCTCTTGAGGGGCCTACGTCCACTTTGGAAGAGTCGTTGATATTTTATTGACAACAATGGTTTACAAGCTATGAGCCCCTTTTTGGCATTTAGCTACAAGTGTTTTCATGTAATTTGAAGTCATAGTCATCATATATGATTATATGGAAAATGTCACTTTTGTCCTTCTTCTCCTTAAAGTGAAGGTGCCATTAGAGAGGTCTCTTGGAGCTCTATGGAAACGCCAAACCATCAATTTTTCAACCTTTATAACAAATGAGTTTGGGGGTATTTATAATGGAGTGATTAGATGAGAATAGGTAGGATTTGGGGACCACTTAATGAGAAATCGCATCACAGACCCGCGTGCAAAATCGCATCACACTGGAGTGGTAGGAGGAAAAATTCTTGGGTGATGCGATGCGAACTGTTTGAGCGTGAGGCGAGCAGATCTGATGCGAGGTGAGTTGGTCTGATGTGAGGCGATGGGAGGCCTTCAAAGGCGATGCGAGGCAAGTTGGTATGATGCGGTTTTGTGAGGCGAATTTTGGTGAGACGAGACAGAGTGAGGCGAGTTGGCCTTATGACGTGTTGAGTCGAGTGAGTCTTATGTACTTTTGGGAACCGGACAAAAACACTGGTTAATAGCTACATACATGAAGCAAGTTCCACGAAAAGGAAACACAACCTATGTGCTATGAATCGAGAGATGAAAGAGTATGACTATTCATGTTAATTTAGTCAAACATATCTTTAAAATGGAAATATATTTGCTATTTTACTCCTTTACTGTATTTATTAATCAAACATATCTTTATTTACAAATTACAAATATTAAAAAAAAAAAAAAACTTTTATTTTGGAACAATGTTATTATTTATTATTATATATTATGTACCTGTAGAAATATATGTCATATTATCAGTTTAAAATGGATTGTTTAATAAAAATATAACCGTCCAAGACGTCACCTGGAACGGTTCATCTTTACTAGCAAATGGAGGCGTGGAGTTCAATTTCAAAGGTCCGGTATCGATAAGATGCCATTCAACAATCACGGGGTGCGACAGGCGGATGGAGACAAAAGTAACCTTTTTGGTGGTTGACCAAGCTCAACATCGTGATTGCGTGTACAACAGCTACTTGTCACCTAAAGATGCCCCTCTACTTTTCTACTCAGTTTTATTTCCAACGGTGATAGCTACATGAAAAGGTGATATTTGGCTCATATGCGAACAGGTATTTAATTGTGTTTTTAATACATCAACTGTTAATAGTTAATACACTGCTATAAATAATGCAGCAACATCTATATGATGCAATGTACGGTGTGTGTATAAATATTTGTTTATATAATTAGAAGGCACTGTTTATTCATGTATAGCTCTTGCACATTAGACCAATGGACAAAAGATACAGCAAGAAAAATACTAATTTGATGAAGCCAATATATTAATATACATGGAGATAATGAAGGATAAAAGCTTGAAACTCTTAGCCAGTGAACAAACAAATTAGGGATAATATTGAATAAAACTACAATAATATGTTTTCTTTGACATGATTTCTTAGCTGCTATGACATTTTTGACAGAAAATTTAACGCAAAACTAAGAAATACAAAGTTGGTTAAGAAAAGACCAAAAAAGTAATATATCCAAAAATCCATTGAACTCGATGTTTACTTGTAAAACAAGTACACATCCAAATAATCAAGGAGGTTATTTGCATTTAAACATAATGTTTTACCACTTAATTTGTATATCTGAGTTGAAAATTCAATATGCTGTAGATTTTACCAAGTGGCAAATATATATACATGGAACATTAGTTATTTCTTCACTCAAACTTTAAGTTGTAATTGGTGATAAAATATTGGTGTTAGAAAAAGAGAAAAAAAAAGAAAAAAAATCTGAAGTTGAGAACGTTTAATCATCATATTATAAACAAAGTAGGAACAGCCATTTGGGACATGAGTATGTATGTATATAAAGAGATTTCTATGTTACTATTTAAAGGATTAACTATTCTACGAATGTGCATATGAAAAACTCATCACAATCAAGCCATGGTCAGCTTAGCCTTCTTCAAATTAAAATTTAAAACATGGCCAGGAGAAGAAATCGGTGTGATAAATGCTGCTTCAGCAATGTATATCCTCCAAGTGGCGTTCATATTCCCCATCTGAAACAGTCGCATGATATTGATATATTCATGGGAACGTTAGGAATACGGCATATAACATGTTTCAAACCAAACATTACTTCAAAACTGAAAAACACAACCCATACAATACTATATATAGATTATAGTCTTAATATAATATCGCTGAGCTGTCCGAGTCATCTCCATTTGCATCAATAAAATGTTAGAATGGTGCTTCAAAGTTGTCCCACATCGGAAAATACTGAACTAAGATCCTGGATATAAACTAAGATATTATTCATCACATTGCCAATTGGTTTTGTGATAACAAGGGGATAAATAAAAATTTAAAAAACTAACATGGTATCGGAGCTCATGATTTCAGTAAGAGTTGAAGAGAAAGTGCTTCAACAATTGAAGGTGATGAGAAAGTGCATCACAAAATCGAAGAGAAAGTGCTTCGATATCAACAACTTTGAAGTAAGGGGGTTTAGAATGGTGCTTCAAAGTTGTCCCACATCGGAAAATACTGAATTAAGATCCTGGATATAAACTAAGATATTCTTTATCACATTGTCAATTGGTTTTGTGATAATAAGGGGTTAATAAAAAAACTAACATAAAAGAGAGGTACAACAAGGTTTTATCAAAGAAAAGTAATGATAACATTATTTCTCACCAAGTATATATTGTTAACATTCACTTTCGTGTTCCGTAGATGAGTCCATTTTTGGGCTCAACAGTGATGATCGTGTTAGAAAATTTTCAAATTCATGTTTTGGGTATGGGGTTTTATTTTGAAAGAGAAGTAAGAAAAGAAGGAAGAAGGAATGAGAAAGGCTCTGTATCAAACATTGTAGAATATGTAAGGGTATATCTCTATGTATACAAAGGCTTAGGGTGCGTTCTTAATGAACGTGAGCGTGGCATTTGAGCGTGGTACTGTAGCGAAGGGGAATTGTGTTTTTAGCTACGAACGGGGTATTTGAGCGTAGTATTTGAGCGTGGTATTTTTAAAATAAGATTTAAATAGAGATGGTTTGACAAATTCGAATACAAATACAGTTTCTAATACAGATACAAGTACAGTTACAAATACAAACACAAATTAGTGCAGACCCGCAGCAACCAACCGATCTCTAATGGTATCTCGAACTAATGACATTTCTCGGGATCCTTCTGCTTGAACACGTTCCGTGCCTCTATTCGTCGTATTTCTCATACTATAATATTCCGTCAAGTAATTATCGGGTATTCGTTCAGGATCATCATCAAAAGCCATAAAATCTGGGTCACCACTATTGTATTTGCGTATGAAGTTGTGTAAGGCCATTGTAGACACCACAACTTTCGCTTGAGTTTGAAACCGATATGTAGGCGTCTTGTTGAGAATGGTAAATTTTTTCTTCCAAATGCCAAATGTTCGTTCTACGGCCATCCGTAAACTCGAATGGTAGTAATTAAACATTTCATTGGCCGACTTTGGTTGATTCATTGTATCACGGAAATGCGGAATATGATATCTCATATTTCGATATGGCGGTAAATATCCAGTCTGTAGTGGATAGCCCGAATCAACTAAATAATACTGTCCAGCTGGAGGGTAAGTAAAGTTATAGTTTCTATCGTTTGTAACAACATTAAAAATTCTGCTATCATGTGCAGTCCCTTCCCAACCAGCCATAACATACGTAAACTGTAAATCGAAATCACAAACCGCTAATATATTTTGAGTTGCAAACCCTTTTCTTCCAATATAAGGGATAATTTGATCAGCGGGTAAATGTGCAGATACGTGGGTACCGTCTATAGCGCCAATACAGTTTTTGAAATACGGGTAATACCGGGTGGAAGTTCTGATGTGATGTGGAACAGTATTAAATTGTTGTTCCGCTGGCTTTATTACTTCAGCAACGAGTAATTGAAAAGCGTTTAGGACATCATGAAGACAAACGGAAATTGTGCTACCTGATCGTTGAAATCTTTCTTGTAGTTGTCTATTTGAAAGCCCAGTAGCCATTGTATAAATGAATATTCCAACCATTTCGACGACACAGATTTCTGGTTTGGAAGCGAGACCATGATGTTGCAGTTTCTCACATAATGCGTAGAAACAAAGCCTTTTCATCCGAAAATTATTTTGACAACGGCTTTGATGGCCATTCAAAATTTCGTTGATCCAAGATAAGCCAGTGAACTCCGAAGTATTAATCCGCGTCATATGATTTCTCCTTTCATTCTGAACCAGATAAACCCCGTAGAGCTCCATCAAATCGTCGTTCTCGGAGGATGAATCGGAGTTTGACATTAGTCGAATAAGTAGAAAGAGTTGAAGAAGTAGTATTGTGTAAGGTGTTAAGATAGAGGGGGTAATATATAGGAAGGAAGAGAAGTTGGAAATCAAGCCGTTGGCGTCCGACGCGTCGGACGCCAACGGCTTGATTTCCAACATCCAGCGGTCGTTCCATTTGGAAAAGGAAAAAAGTGCTCGCGTCCGACGCGTCCGACGCATCGGACGCGAACACAAAGTTGAGCGTGCCAAAACTTTGCTGCGAACGCACCCTTAATGTATCATATCAAAAAAAGAGAAGGGAGGCAAATCATGAACACGACATGCATATTAAATATTTAATGGTCCAAACGATCCAACGGTCGAGGCTTTGTGTGTCTCTATGTACAAACGCTCAGTCCAAACTCGAAGGATGTAACAACAATTTATGTCGATAACATACATCAGTTCATATGATGGTTTTGCATCCACAAACTCTCATTCTATCAAATCATAACAATTCCAACTGGTAACAGAACATTAAATCGGCTTAATAGCATAAGAAGGAGATTAGTTGGGTAAAACTCATCAGAAAATTCTCATTATTTAGGTTTTTTTTCCACATCGGAGATAAATCACATCATCTGTGAACGTGGTGAGATAAATACATTCTGTGCCCTATCAACATTCAAAAATTGGTTGCATTTAAGTGTCGCACCATAATTTTGAATAGGTTGCATAAATATATGATTCATCTCATCCAGATTTGCAAGAATCAAGCAAAAAAAGGAATAGTCATCACAAAAAGCCAAGAAAGAGCCATACCAATGAACTTATCAAAAGAAAAATTCAGATGATTTCTGCAGATAATTTAATCTTATTCATTCTTGATCAAATTTTATACCCTTAACGGAGCCAGCCCAGAGGAATGCCCACCAAGCTTTCGGGCTGGGGCAGTCCACTGGAATAGTGCAATATTGATTGAAATATACTGTTGTAAGTATAATAAAATATTGGATGGTCTGAAGATTCATTGTAATTGGGTGTGGTGCAGTGGTAAAGGTCACATTGAAGCAGCACAGCAACCCGAGTTTGAATCTTGTTGGCATCGTATTCTTAATTTTGCCTCAAAACTTTTATGCATGGACTACCTTTTTATTTATGTGTTAAAAAAAAATTTGGGCTGGGGCACAGAATTCCCTAGGTCGGCACTGCCTTAATGGTAGTTTTTCATCATCTAACAATATTGAAAGCTCTCCAAGAAACTGAAACGGTGATTGAAAATCTTATCAAAACAGTAATTTGTCCTTAAACACAACTAACTACAGTTTACTTAGAGGAGAGAAACTGGTTTTTATGAAATTTCAGGTTGAAACAACCATGTAAGGATATGATCCTGAAAGAAACATCCTTGAAGCATTAGCAATTTCACCAAAATTTGTTATTGATAAAATAAAAATATAGTTGTCAATAACAAAGAATATAACAAACACTACAGATAAGACAGACTTATAAGTTCTTGGCTTTTATCATACATTAGTCAAAACTTATTGTCAGTAGTAATTGATTGTATGACAACAAATGCGGTAATGTCAACTTTTGAAAGAAAGTTTAGTACACAACTAGCTGCACAAGTACTATTCTGCAAAAGGTAGTTACAAAACTGTAGAAAAGAAAATCTCATCATGAGAGAATATATGTCGAACGTTAAAGCCACATCTAATATGTTAAAAGCAACAGGAATCAAAAAGCCAAATCCAAAGCAGATTTTATCTATCATGAATGGTAGATTGAAATCTGAATTGGTTTGATTTGTTAATCCTTGATACAATATTAGAACAGTCATGCAATTGATATGTAGAGAGTTGCAGAATTGAGGAAAGTGTAAAATGATTTTATTTCGAATTGATTGATGCGGTACAGATAGGCATAGCCTATTTATAATTGTAAAGTGGTATTTGGGCCAAGCCCATTATTACACAACGGTAAACAAAAATAGAAAAGGTATTCGGCCTGTATAATATACTACATATATATTATCTTTAGGTTAACCGATGTCCTGATTCTAAAACGCCACCTCAAGCCGACATTAGGTTAGGGTTTTCTTCTTAGATTTTCCCATTTTGATTTCATTCTCAATCGATCCTTCTTCTTGACAAACTTCTTCGTATTATACTAGTATAAGAGATTCTTTCCTCTGGGTGCTTCGATTTGTGCTTTAGACTCTCTAAGTGATTCTGCGAAGTAACCTGGAGTTGATTTCATTTGAGCACCTAATATATCTGGCTTCTTGGTGACTTCTCTTTGTTCTTGGAGGTCGGATTGGTTGAATTTATCAAGTTATTTCTTTACTTTAAGATCGCCTCTATATCCAATGAAGTCAGGTGCTGAAAGCAATTTCGTCAGTGTGTCAGCACGTTGATAATATGTTGGTATGTGGTTTATCTCGATATTTCCTTTTGCTACTTGTTTTCTTATGAAGTGTAGATCAATTTCAATGTGCTTATTTCTTGCATGTAGTACTGGAATAGCTGTCATGTACACATCGCTTTGGTTGTCGCACCATAATGTCTGTTTTCCAGTTATTTCTATTTGTAGTTCTTTTAGTAATGACTGAACCCACACTATTTCTACTATTGCATTTGCCACACTTCTATATGCTTATGTGCTTGATATATAGTTGCCTGCTTCTTTGAACACCATGATATTAAGTTTTCTCCCAGATAGATGCAGTAACCAGTAGTAGATCTCCTGTCATCTATATTTGATGCCCAATCAACATCAACATATCCTATGATATTTAGACTTTTTATAGCTTTCATAGATAAACCATAATTGATTGTTCCCTTCAAGTACCTCACTATCCTTTTTACTGCTTTCATATGCTCATTCAGTGGTGCCTACATAAAATGACACACTTTGTTAGTGATGAATGCTATATCAGGACGAGTTATAATTGTGTACTACAGTGCACCAACTATACTCCTGTATTCAAATACATTCAGTATTGGTTCCCCCTGTTTTTAGAGTATTGCTGGTTACTTATCATAGGAGTAACTTGGGGCTATACTTCAAGAATCTTGGTTCTATTTAGTAGATCACTGATATACTTTCTTTGTAGTAGAATAATTTCTGAGTTTGATACTCTTTTCACTTCAGTCCTCAAAAAGTAATATAGTTTAACTAGATCCTTTATGAAGAATTGTCTGTCCAGATACTGAACCAATTAATTTACGTCTTAGTTGCAGTCACTTGTCACAATAAGATCATCAACATATATCAGCACATACATAATTGTGTTATTATTGGCCCTGATAAATAGTGAGTTATCTGATTTGGCAGATTGAAACCCTAGCTTTACTATAGTATCTTTCAATTTGTCAAACCATACTCTAGGTGCTTGCTTTAGACCATAAGTGGCTTTGTTGAGTTTACACACAAGTTGTGTAATTGTATCCTTCTGGCTGTTCCATATAGACTTCTTCTTGTAAATTGCCATTTAAAAATGCATTGTTTACATCAAGCTGTCTTAGACACCATCCCCTTTGAAGTGCAACAATTAGAACTACTCTAATTGTGTATGCTTTGCTACAGGGGAGAATGTCTCATTAAGGTCAAACCCTTGCTGTTGTCTGTAGCCTTTTGCTACCAACCTTGCTTTATATCTGTTGACTATACCATCTGGGTTTTCTTAATCATGTAAGTTCACTTGCATCCAATGATATTCTTGTTTTCTGGTGGCTCAACTAACTCCCATGTTTTATTTTTGATGAGTGCATGGAACTCTTCATTTATGGTAGTTTTCCATTTGTTATTGACAATGGCTTGACTGAAGGTGGTTGGTTCATCATCTGTTAGAACGGTTGAGTATATTTTGGCTTGACTATGCCACTTTTGGCTCGATTAGTCATTGGATGCATAAGTTGGTGTAGGGGATATTCCGGTTTCAGGTTGCACCTCTCTGATTGCTTAAGTATTGCAGCTCTCAATGTTTTCTACTTCATTTCCTGCATTTTCTTCTTGTATCTAACTTTCCTGATCTGTTTCTTCTGCAGGTGTATTACTGTGCAGGTCTGGTGGTTTATGAGGATCATGCTTTGACTCCTCAAATTCTGATATGTCTTCACCTGTTTCATTTCAATCACTCCTGCATCTTCTATATTAGAGAGTACAGATATACATGTAGTGTACTCTTTAGTATTGCACACCTTGTTTGTTGTTTTCACTTTTTTTGTTTTGAATAGGAATATGTTTTCATTGAACACCACATGTCTACTTACAATATTTTCCCACTTTCATCAAGACATCTATAAAATGTGTACTATACCCTATAAATGTTCATGGCCTTGTCCTGAATTCAAGTTCATGCTTATTGTATGGCCTTAAGTATGGATAGCATAAGCATCCAAAGGTTCTCAAATAGTTGTAATCAGGTTTGACTTGATATAAATTTTCATATGGGCTTTTACTATTTAACACTTCAGTTGGTAAATTATTTATTAGGAATACTGTAGTGTTGAATGCATCAGGCCAGAATTTTAAATTCATTGATGCCTTAGCTAATAGAGTCAAACATGTTTCAACTATATGCTTGTGTTTCCTCTCAACTAAGCCTTTTTGTTCTGATGTATATAGAAAAGTAATTTTATGATCTATTTCCTTCTTATTGAAATAATCTGATAGAGGTTTATATTAAGTTCCTCCATCAGTCTATGCTATTTTCACTTGTGTGCCTAACTGGTTTCCACATGTGTAAAAGGTTGAGTTACTATGCTATATTTTTCATCTTTAAACATCATGAAATATATCCATGTGTATCTTGTGTAGGCATCTAAAAATAATATGTAGTACTTATATCTATAATCAGAATGTATGGGGGTCGGTCCCCATAAAACTGTAGCTATCATTTCTAACGGTCTAGAATAACTTGTGACAGAATTGGGAAATTCCAATTTATGGCTCTTTCCCATTTGACAATAAGTGCATATTTAAGAGTTTGGTATAACAGAACATGATATATTTCTGTGATTAAGAACCTGCTTTACAATGCTAATGCTTGGATGTCCAAGTTTGTTATGCCATACATCAACTACTTCTTTCAACATTATTTACTACAAGGTTGCACTGTTCTACTTTGTCGATGTTGTTGCGTTTGACATGATTGAATTTGTACATTCCATTTTCTTCCTTACCCTGCAATAAAACATCTTTAATAAGCATGTCTTTAACCATGCAGTATGTAGGATAAAATCCAAAACATACCTTGTTGTCGTGGACAAATTGTGACACACTCGTAAGTTTTTTCTTAATTTTGGGTACTCCAAGAAAATTATTTATAGGAAGAAGTCTTTTACCACTGATTTTACCCTTACCTATATGAGTGATAGGTATGGACTTAACATTTCCCATGCACACACTTTGTTCACCTCTATAGTCTTTGTTTCCCAAATTCTGGTTGTCTAGATTATTTGTTATGTCTTTAGTTTCCCCTAAGTCTGGATACCATCTCTCATATTGAATGGTTTCTTGATTTTCTATATCACTTTGCTTGACATTTCTGTTATTTCCATCACCTTGCATGCTTGTATAACTATTAACTTGTGCCACACTTGCATTTGGGTTCTTTGATTCCTTGAACTTTGACCTATTGTATAGTTTTGATTGAATCTGAAGTAGCACTTTATTGTTGTATGATCTATTCTTTCACAGATTTGACACTTAGGTCTATTAGCATTATTATTGTATCTTCCTCTACCCTTTGATCTGTTGGAGTAATTTCCTCTCTGGTTTTATTGCTTGCCTTTATTGAACTGTCCTTTTTTCCTATTTGTTGCACCATAGTTAATAAACATATCACTTTCGTGTGATATTTTCTATTCTTTCTTTATGTGCAAGAAGTATGTCATGAGCAGCTTCATACTCATCATTGAGGCCATTTAATATTGTAAGGATTTTTTCATATTCCCGCACTTTCTGACCTACTACTTCTAAGGTATCATATATTATTTTAATTTTTCCTAAGTATTCTCTCATGGTAAGTTATCCTTTCTTCATATTGTGTAATTACTTTCTATAGTAAATGACCTTTGCTGCAGATTGAGAATTAAAGTGTCTTTCTACTATTGACCTTATGTCATTTGCACTCTTACACTCAATAAATTGAGACAGTAGCCCTGGACTAATAGAAGACAACAACCATGACCTTATTAGTCTGTCTTGCCTATTGAATTTGTTATATTATTCATTGTTGGCCATCATATTGTCTTTATCGGTTATGAATTTTGGGTGGGACTGACAGTGTGCCATTAATGAATCATTTTAAGCCATAGCCTTGAATAGCTATCTCCACCTGCAACTTCCATAGAAGATAATTATATTCTTCCAACTTTATAGTAATAAGTTGGCATTGAGGACTTATTATAGTTTTTACTAAGTGCTCTACACCTACCTCTATTTGATGACTTGATGTATTTGAATTCCGTGTAGTTGATGATTCAACAGCCATGGATGGATGACTCAAATGAAGTGTTGATTTGATCTGAAAGGAAAATAATGATCAGAACTAGTGAGAGGATGGCCAAAGAATGTAGTGAAATGCTGGAGTTTAGTATCTGGAGTGGTCAGGTATGATCTTGATGCAAGATTGTGCAAACTCTTCTTAGATGATGTTTGCACAAACTATTGAGATGAAAGTTATGTCACTTTCTTGATTTTCTTGAACTTCTTTTCTACTACCTTGATTATGCTTTTATGAATTTCACTGAATATTCAGAATTCTATGGCACAATTCTGATGCAACCTGATCACTGATTATGGCAGGGTATAGAATTGCGTGATTGGATTCAATAACTCTGAGATGAAGGATAAACCTGATCAGAGGAGATCCTAATGATGATATTTCTCTGATGGGTCGAAATCTTTATCACCCAGTAATGATGCTGTGAAGCTTGTCACGGCTCTGATTCCAAGTTTGAAATCTAAACTAGTTTGATCTGTTGATTCTTGATGCAATAGCAGAACGGTAATGTAATTGATATGTAGAAAGTTACAGAATTGAGGAAAGTGTAAAATGATTTTATTTTGAACTGATTACTGCTGTACAGATAGGCAGAGCCTATTTATAATTGTAAAGTGGTATTTGGGCCAAGCCGAGCATTACACAAAGGTAAATAAAAATAAAAGAGGTATTCGGCATGTATAGTATACTATGTATATATTATCTTTAGGTTAACGGATGTCCTCATTCTAATAATGGTTTAAGTGATGAGTATGAGTGTAGTTGTATTTATAACTTCATAGAAAATATTATTAGCTATGAATGATGTGTAAGCAATACTTCTTACACGTGAAGAAAAAATAGACAATAGGAAATCATCAGACTCGGACTACTCAAACTATGCTGCAAACAAAAGAAATAGAGGTCAAAGCAGTAGCAAGAATGATCAATCCAACCAAAGAGGAGGTTACTCTAACAGGTTAAGACGAAGAGACAGGTAGAATTCAAACAATACATCAATATGCCAAATCTGTTAAAAGGTTGAGCATACTACACTAAAGTGTTATTTCAAATTTAACTTAAATTTTGTTCCATGTCAGAATAATAACAACCAAACAAGTGTTAATCCACGTGAAAACATGGTGTAAATTCAGCATGACTCAAATGTTCAAGCTGAAGCCTGTTAGAGTTTATGCCCTGGAGGCAATACATTTGATGTGATTAATAACATTATTGATGTTATTAATATATCTGGAATAAAAATATTCTGTTATGTTATATTTACTGCGTAATATAACTATTAACATAATATAGGTCCATAAAATAATAATACCGAATTATATAGTTCGAGTAAGACTTGAATTTGAGATTATATAATATGTTAGATATTATAATTCTTGAATGTCCCTAGTCGAGTTTTATTGTTAATATAGGACAACAATAAAACATTGAGACTAGTATGTTGATTGACTGATGATCACATCTCATTGATCATTAATATACATGATATTAATGTCAAGACATAAATACATATTGGAGAATAACGTATTGGGCCGACCTAACATGAGAAAACTACACTGAATATAATTAACAGTATCATAAGTTATTCTTATAGTGACAGTGATGCAATGGTCCTCAGACCTGAAATCATTATAATTTTATTCGAGGATACTTGTGTTTTGATATCATCAAAAGTTACTTATAACAGAGTAGACGATAAAGGTGATTATTGGATACATCTGGAGTCGAATAAAAATTATGAATGATTTAGATGGAATTTAACCCTACAATATATTTGTAGTGACATCCACAGGCCTGTTGATTGACTGAGACTATAAAATGCATGGTCGTGCTCAAATATTGATTTGTTTTATATAGTCTACTCATCGATCAAGATAAATGGATTAAATTATAAAGAGGGTGATACGTTCCATGCCTCGAATTTAGTCCTGGATATACTGGTTAAAGGGATTATATTACATTGATACACTAATCACAAAAAGGCTGTATCAAATCGTTGATCTTATTATACTTGGGTGGCAGCGACGTATTGCTACATGCCAATCACTGTTTATGATTTTAAATATGATTTAAAACCATTGCCAACATTGTAATAACCTATAAGGTCACACAATAGAATGTTATAAAGGAAAAGTTATTTTGGATAAATAAAATATCAATATGTTGATATTTTATTTGAGGATGGAATGAGTATTTGGTTTGGTTCCTATTTCATAGTTGACGTTTGTTTTTAAAAGGGAAACATGCATTTCTTTTAAAAACATGGCAATACCTTAAAAAAATTGATCGGATCAAACCAAAGAAAACCTTAGTCGAATACCCATTTCTCTAAAAACCTAAAATAATGGAGGCTAGCACCGCCCCTTTCTCTTCTTTGATTTGGTCGAAGGTGGATACGTTCACGTGGGTACTCGTGGAGGGATGGCGATTGACGTGCTCTCGATTCGGTTCTTCCTGGCTCAAGCAATCTTAAGGCTCAATCGATTTTATCAATTTGCAGCGATATGTATAATTTTTAACCTAGACTAATTTCAATTTACTTTTATTGCATAAATCTAAGATATAAATCTGTTAAATCATTAAATTGGGTTGTTGATTAGATCCTAGAAACTCTACAGTGGTATCAGAGAATAGGCTTGCAATAAATTATATTTCAAATTTAATTTTAGGTTTGTATGTGTTTAGATTCTTAGTAAACTGAACATATTACACATAAAACAAGTGAATTTGATTCTGAAATGATTAATCAGGACAGCTGAATGAATTTATTTATGAAATAAAATGTTTCATTTAAATAGGAATTAATATCAGATATTATTCTACTTAAATAATACTAGATTTTGTCTATCAGATGTTGAAATTGTGGATTTGCCTAAAGCATGGTATGCTAATACGGATAAACAATAATAAACTTATTATCAAAGTGTTTGATTAATAAGTATTCTTGGCCGGTCTTAACATACATTACTTCTATTGATTAAAATTGGTTTTCACCGATTGATAAATAAGTAAGATAGATTTCTGTGTAATTTTGATTTACCGAAATTAATTATATGACAATTGTTTACACAATTTTATTTATGATTTTAGTTTAAACACTTGGATATAAAAATGAGAATCCTTGACTTTTCTTGTTTTTAAAACTAAGAGAATAAATTCAATCTTGAATTCAGATTATATTGATAATCACTAGAATGAATTCAAGTCACAATAATTATATTGTGATTTTTTGATTTTTTGAAATCTATATGTGTTGTAATTTCATGATCATGATGCATATATGTAATTGACATATATGTGAAGATGCTTACGAATTATTATCTACTGAACCTATATTTGAGATCTGGTTTTAACTTCATAGAAAACTTGATTTTTTGTTTTGTCTTATACTATTTATATGATATAAGTTGTGTGATCTTAATTAGTTTAGACATGTTACTAAATAGTATTGATTAATACTAAATAAACTATCTTAGATGATATTGATCATTGTCACTCAAAATCTTAGTTATTTTCAGAACTGAATACACCTGCCATGTTGCACATATTAAAATTCAATTTTTTTATCCTGTGTACATGTTTAATATATAAATGAAAGACAATTGATTACCTGGACATATATATGTATTATATATATATATATGCATGTTTTGCTCGCGGACTGGGTTAGGTGCACTAGGGAGGGTTTTACGACTTCGATCGATTTCCCTTCCAAACAAATTCAATATATATATATACACACATATGTTTATATCCTATTAAATCTGAAGGTTCATATGAATATGATTGACTTAGGGATATACATATCGTTTAAGTTTTCTGGTAATATCCTGATTTTTCACAGGTTCAAATCAGTATGACTGATTTTGATAATTACAGTTAAGTCAATACAAACATGCTCATATGTATGTATTTTCAGGAATTTTTTTATGTAGTTGTATGTACTATATATATTAGACCAGTTTACTTTGAATTTTGTCTTTCTCAGAAATCAATTCAAAATAAATGTTGCATATATATTTATATCTATTTAACTCATTTGAGTATACGTTGATAAATGTCATGTTGGAATATGATTTGCAGCTTTGTATTGTCAATTTATATATGATTTAGTATACATTTATTTGCTTTCGAAAGTATATGAAATGTGTGATATGAACATAATACTTTGAAATGGGTTCTAATGTAAATATATGGTTAGATGGAATTGTTCTATATATTGGAAACATGCTAATGGCACTTGACATTAGTACCTGAATCAGAGAAAGCATGAATGCTGATTGTTATTGCTTATTAACAACATATTTACTTCAATATATATATATATATGTGTGTGTGTGTGTGTGTGTGTGTGTGTGTGTGTGTGTGTGTGTTCAGACATAATACATGATATAATATTTTGATTCATTAAGTGTTGTATGTATATATGTATATTTGATGTATGTGTATATGTGTATACATTGTGTTATAAAATTAGTGTAAGATCAATTTTTTTTTATAACAACAAATTTGATTGGCATTTAGTTCTTGAAAACATCATTATATATATATATGTTTTATTTTGATACATACATATATATATATATACATACTTATTGTATATTTTTTAAGTACTATTAGAATTGTTCTTAAAACATGGATTATATTCTCGAATCTAGCGTATGATTAATAAAGCTGCTTATGTATGGACTAGGTTAATGCACATTTTTTTAATATACCCAAATGGATAAAATTTGTATGCATATTTATATGAAATGTGTCCTATCATCTATGGTCGTTTACCATTGCTGAACTTACAAGAAGTTAAGCTTTATATTGCTTGGATATACTTTAATAACCATAGAATCACATGTATGCACACATGAATCATTACACTGTCTGATCTATATGTATGTACCCCTTTTTTTTGACCGTTCACAATATGATAAAGGTAAGAAAACATACCTGTAGTTATCAGTATGACTGAATCAAATTTATACATTGTAATGGACTCTTAGGATATGACTTTCATAAGTTAGTGTATTAATTCATGAGTAAGTACCTTGTGACCTATGGTAATATACTTGATTGAGTCCAGGTATGCACACATGGGGATGTGAGATGTGGGATGTAGGACATGTCAATGATTTTTACCAATTTTATTTGTGACTATTTTTCCCATGGTTTTTTTGTTTAGGGAATAATTTTTGATTGGGATCAAAACATGTGCTCGAATCAATTTCATTGGATCGGAAATGGTGTTGCCAATTCTGTACTAAAGATTTGGTTCGGCGGTTTGGGAGGAATTGTTGTTTTAATGCTACACAGTTTTTGGATAGGCTAACTAGTCATTAGTGGGCAGATTTGGATTAGCCCATTAGCGGGCTGGTTAGATGACTATAAATAGGGTTAGAGGCATGGAGCATTATTTGGTTTCTTCGTTTCTCTATTTGGTTGGGGTTTGAGATTCTCCTTACTCCAATCAAATACGTCTCCACTCCATTAATTTCTTAGATCTAGATTAGAAGATTGAAGATCAACATCGAGGAAAGGTAGATCGTATCAAAGCGATTGATTCGAAGGCCGTTAATCATCGTTCTTCGCTGCCCGGAATTATACATCACCGTTTTGAAGCTATTTCGTGGATTTGGTTAGTGATAAGCATCTCTCGCACGGATTCAACCAAGTATATCGATTGTTTGATCTTATTTTCATCATTTCAAGTTAATTTCACCTCAATCTAATCGATGTAAGTATATTTTGAATTTGAATCACCATAGGATCTGATCTAGTAACTTATCACAGTAAATTCATGAGTTAATTCTATGTTTATACAAGTTAGATCCATTTATTTGGTTCGTTTAATTATTTAATCATGATTGGTGAATTTTATGTGATTATATGATGACAATTGGTGTATTAATGTTTGTTTGATCATTGTTCGATTGTGATATTGAATATTGGTTTGAAGTTGACGATTTGGATCGAGTTTGTTTGGTTCGAATGTCAAAAATATAGTTTAGTCGATAACATGGTGAAATAGTGGATCGGCCAAGGGCGCACACGATGGAAAACGTGATTTGATAAGGTTCTCAGATGGATTTGTTGAGTTGATGATGGATCGGGTTGATCTGGTGATGGATCGGAGAAAACAATGGGAAAACACGGCAAAAAGAGTGATCGACCTGAGGTGCACACAGCGGATCCGGTCAGTTTCGATGGATCACGCAACAGCGGATCAACAACGTTTCTGAAACGTTGTGGATAAGCATGGATTGAGCAAGGATTTGGAGCATGGATCGGGTAAGGATTTGGCATGGATCGGACAAGGATTTGGCATGGATCGGACATGGGCAGAATTTTCATTACCGACAGCGTTTCTGAAATGCTGTAAATAATGGTGGATCAGGCAAAGTTTTATGGTGGATCGGGGGTGCATAACTCATGGGATCAGATGGATCGGGCAACTCTGGACCACATCGTTTTTGAAACACTGTAAATAATGATGGATCGAGCTTATTTTCTCTGATGGATCGACAAGGATCCGGAGCACAAATCCATGGATCAAGCAAGGTTCTGAATAATGGATCGGGCTGAAATGACAGTTTTTATAACTGCGAATGGAGGGCATAGCGTTTTTGAAATGCTCTAAAAGGGAAAATGGATGCGTTAGTATGTTATTCACAGAAAATGATGAAAATTGTGAATCGACTATCAACCAAACGATGTATGTTTTTGGTTCAATAATGGTTGTGGCTTCGATCTGAATTCAAGGAGGAATGTTGGAAGTTTTTTGAAGTGTTTGTTGATCGTCATAATTCAACGAATGTGAAGACGATTCATAGTTGTGAGCTCGTGGATAATGATTACTCAAGAAATCCCTTGGGCTATGGTAGATTAGTTGATTGATCTACCTATCTCCCACGTACTTTATTGTTGATGTTAGATAGTTGTTTTATCGCTTATTAAGACTGTTGTCCGACTCAAGGTTTTATGTTTCCTCTTATTACCTTGGGATGTTCATCCTGTGATGGATGGGCATACTGAGTACCAGGTAGAAGATCTTAGTGAGGACGATGTTGTTAATCGATGACAAGATGGAGGATTGTGTATTATTTTCTACTATCTACTATTAGTTATTTCCACTGTTACGTTGTTGTATGCTTCTCAGAGTGACTTGTAGTGAAGCATATTGTACAGACTCTTATGATGTATTCCAAAGGATGTATTGATCTTTCTTGTTGATATGAAAGTTTTAAGATTTTGCTCAATTATACTTGACTATAATGCCTGTTATATATGTTTTATTATATTTTATCTCTGCGTTGTGAGTTATACGATAGGTTCTGCTTGTGTTGTTTCTACCTTGATGATCGTCCATAGCTGACTGGCGCATCTTTCAGCGCAGTATCCCTCTCATTAAGTGCACAGTTATGGGCGTCATCACATTAGTTCTCTCATGAAATATTGGGTTTGTTGCAATGTGTAAAGCAACTTGGTTATCAAAATACAAGATTATTAGCTTTGTAATCTCCAGTCCAATCTCACACATGAGATGATATATCCACATAATCTCGCATATTGCCTTGGCGGTATATCTATACTCGGATTCAGTATTCGATCTAGAAACAACATTTTGTTTTTGTTTTTACTTTTTCAAGAGATAAGATTGCCTCCCAAGAACACGTAGAAACCAAAAGTTGACTTCCTATCAGTTTTAGGTCCTGCCAAATCTGCATCACAAAAGCATTCAACTTGTGCATGCCCATAATTATTGTATACTATTCCTTGCCCAGTAGTTCCTTTAAGGTAGCTCAAGACATGTTTTAACATACTCCAATGATACACAGTTGCAGGTGACATATATTGACTTATCACACTGATAGAGAAGGCAATGTCAGGTTATGTAACTGTCAAGTAATTCAATTACCCTACCAATCTCCTACATCTATCTAGATCTTTGAATAATTCACCAGCATCGACAATGTTTCTATTTGGTGGAATATGTATAGAACTCGGTTTAGTTCCTAAATTTCCAGTTTCTTATAATAGTTTAAGGACTTATTTCCTATGAGACATAAAGATACTTTCATTGCTCCTCGTGATTTCAGTTCCTAGAAAATATTTCAATTCACCTAGGT
Organism: Allium sativum; assembly: GCA_030737875.1. NCBI lineage: Eukaryota > Viridiplantae > Streptophyta > Magnoliopsida > Asparagales > Amaryllidaceae > Allium > Allium sativum. Next base: position 10,864,095 of record CM060921.1, on the reverse strand, counting down.
ATTCAATATGAATCTGATTATATATGAAGGTCATAAGAGAAGAAATACCCAATTCATCATCACCAGCGATAACTATATCATCAACATAAATAACTAGTAAAACAAGACCTGTTTTTGTAAAACACAGAATGATCACACTTACTTTTCACCATACCAAACTTTTCCATAGCATGACTGAGATTCCTGAACGAAGCTCTAGGGCTTTGTTTCAATCCATACAATGTCTTCTTCAATCGACAAACTCGGCCACTTTTCCCTTGTGCAATAAACCCTGATGGCTAAAACATATACACCACCTCTTCTAAATCACAATGGAGGAATGCATTCTTTATATCAAGCTGATGCAACTTCTAACTATGTGTTGCTTCCAATGAGATAAACAATCAAATGGAAGTTAGCTTTGCTACTGGAGAGAATGTCTCTGAATAATCCACTCCACACACTTGTGATTAGCCCTTTGCAACTAAATGTGCTTTTAGACTAGCAATTGATCCATCTGAATTTGCTTTTATAGTGAACAACCATTTATATCCAATGGGTCTCTTACTTTCTAGTAATTGAACTATGCTCCAGGTTTCATAATATTCACGAGCATTTAGTTCTTCAATCATAGCAGCATGCCAACCAGAAGTAGCTAATGCCTCCTCAACAGTTTCAGGTAAAGTAATGGACTCAATAGAAGTGATAAGTGAATGAGTGGATGGTGACACTTGTTTACATGATAAAATTGAAGAAATAGGATATGTACATTAACATTTTCCTTTTTGTAAACTTATGGGGAGATCCATATCTGGATTAAATGTGGAGATAGGTTCATGTGAAGAGGTTTTTTTTTTGGCGAAAATGATGTTAGATTATTTGAAGGTGATTAAATGATTTCAATTGGAGTGTCAGTGTTATTTCCTTCTTGTAGAGGTTCAGACACCTCATATACAAAGAATATACCACCCTCCCCTGATTTCGATAAGATGAGCTAGGCAATGAAGGTGATTGGAAAAATGGTATTTCGTCAGGGAAAGTGACATTAATAGATACAAGGTATTTATTCAAAGAAGGAAAAAAGCATCTATATCCCTTTTATAAATGAGAGTAACTAAGAAATGTATATTTAGCAGATTTTGGATCAAGCTTTGAACTTGTGGTCTAACATGTAGAACAAAACATGTGCAACCAAATATTCTTGGTTTAACTGGATACAATGCTTTATTTGGAAAAAGTAATTAAAATGAAATATCACCCTCAAGAACTATTGAAGGCGTATGATTTATGAGACAGCAGGCTGTAGAAACAACATCAGCCCAGAAACATTTGGGTACATTCATATGGAATAACAATGCATGTGTGGTTTCAAGGAGATGTGTATTTTTTTTCTTTCAGCAACCCCATTTTGAGGTGCTGTATTAACACAAGAAGTCTTATGGAGAATTCCACCTGATTCATGAAAGTTTGAAATAAGTTTGAAGTGTACTCTTTTACATTATCACTTCTTATAGTTTAAATTAAAGTATTGATTTGATTTTTAATTTGAGCACAAAATGAACAAAATACTGAATACAACCTAGAACAATTTTTCATGACAAATAACCAATTTACATGTGAAAAATCATCCACAAATGTAATAAAGTATTTAAAACCTGGTTTAGATATTACAGCTGCAGGTCCCCAAATATCATAGTGTACAAGTTCAAAAGGACGACTAAATCTTTTATTCATTCTCTGAATCAAACTCACACGATAAAGCTTAGCATATTGACATGATTCACAATTCAATGACTGTAGTGATCTAAACTATGGGCACAATTTCTTTAAAAAAGGTAAAGATGGATGACATAGTTGATAGTGTTTCTTTAAGGCCAGAGAAGTACTTGAATAAACAATTAATTTTTGATTTATAGAAGAAATATTGAGTACGTACAGTCCCTTTGACTCATGCCCTTTACCAATAATTTGCTAAGTTACAAGATCCTTAAATTTACAGTGAGATGGAAATAATGAGATAGAACAATTCATTTTTGGAGTTAATTGGCTAACTGAGAGAAAATTGAATGCAAGTTTAGGTATGTATAAAGCAGTCGTTGATGAAAAAGATGAGTGGGGGTTGGACTTATTGTTCCAAACCCTTGAATATCTAAAGAAGAACCATCGGCTAAAGTGACATTATGTGTAGGAGTTTGTGATTGAAGATTTGAAATGTGAAAACAATTACCACATATATGATCTGTAGAACCAGGATCAACGACCCATTGAGTTTTTTCTGGATTGACAAAACTGCTATTATTTGCAATGGTAGAAATAGTTGGTGCTAGCTTGCTAAGATTTTTTTGATATTCAGTAAACTTTGTAAACTCTTCAGTTGAAACCATAACATTTTTATTAGCCTGATCTTGAGTTTTCACAACATTAGGTACTAGTGGAGCAACAACCTGTCTTTGCTTATTTTGAAGCTTCCAACATTCAAACTTAGTATGCCTTGGTTTCTTACAATACGCACATGACTTTGTATCTACCACCTGATTCTCATATCTAGGCATACTAACATCCCTTTTATACAAATTATGATTCTTTTTCCATGGTTGATGTTTATTATTTGCACCTATAAAGCACTATTGTGTTGAGCAAAAGTAGTTGATGTTGGACTTGATATTTCAGTTCAAAGAATCGTCCTAAACACATCATGCAATGATGTCACATAAGATACAAATAAAACTTGAGCTTTAGCAGACTCATACTCCAATGAAAGCCTTACCAAAAAACTCATGATAGTCATTTGTTCCCTTTGCTTCTGTTGTACTTTAATATCAACACTGATAGGCATCTGTAGATTAAACTCTTCATACGTTTTCTTGAACATCATAAAGTAATTCATGAGTGATTGATCTTTCTTTTTAACACGATAGAATGATTTACATATCTCATACATTCAATTCAGATTTCCTTTTCCATAATACAGAAACTCCAAATAATCCATAAGTTCCTTCATAAACTCACATTGATTCACCAAACTAATAATATCACTTTCTATCGTATTTCGGATCTGGAGAAATAGTTGTGCCTCATCTTGAAACCAAATCACTGCTTTATCTCAGGGATCTTCCTCAAGTGAATCTTCAGTTAGATGGTTATCCCTACCAATACTTCATAGATACAACTGATTTTTTTTTCTTCAATCAAAGTAGTTTGATTCACTTAAGTTGTGTTAAGTTATCTTTGACATCATCGGCAATAACATCAAATAATTTAGTCTCTCCTATAGTTCAAGAATGAGATTCAAAGTAGTAGATCTGAGATCTGAAAATCAAATTAATAGCCCACTTTGATAGCATGTTAAAGATGAAAGAGAAAAATAAATAAATCAAATGAGATAAATCTCATCTACTTTCTTGTACCCATCAGCTAACTGTATATACACACATCATCAACAACGAAAACTAAATGAATTGGGCTGAACAAATTAATGGGTCGAAACAATGTTTCATGCTATTTACATCTACATACATTATACTTTTCATATAAGATTTCTCTTGATAATACATTCTTTCAACATTGTTTTTCAACGTTTTATTTTAATGTCTATGGACTGTTAGACTGTTATGTAACTTATGTTGAATAGTATAAGACTATGGATGTAAGTCTGTAATATTATTTTGGTGAAGTTGAAATGTACCATAATACCGTAATATTATTCTGGCTACTTCTGTTGAACTTTGTAATGCAGGATAATATTATATTTTCTGTTGCAAACTGTTAGAACTTTAATGTTTATAATGGTATATATTGTTGAACTTTAAAGTTTGTTGTGAAGTTTTGTCTTTATGTTGAATCTATTGGAAACAATTTGTTTATTGATCTTTATTTTGTAGTGTTATGTCAAATCTACAAAGGTTTGTGCTGAATATTAAGTACAGAAGAGTAGCCAAAAGTTGTAATTTTTTAGATCAAATTATACAAATTAGCAACAAACCATATTCATTGCAAAATCGAAATTTGCAGCGACTATGGTCCATTGCAATATGCAATTTAGCAACTGCTATGAGTTGTTGCAAAAAATTTACCATTGTCAAATTCGCAATGGCTTAAAGTCATTTCTAAATCAATCTGCAACGGCTCTAAACTGTTGCAAAATGGCATTTATGGTGTAGTGTATTAGAATTATAGTGACAATTGTGTTGCATAAGAGCTAAACCATCAAATAACTAGATGTAAATAATACCTTTTTAAATGTTGTTTTGCAGGAGGAGGTCTATATGGAACAACCTCAAGGCTCCAAGAAAAAGGGAAAGGAAGATTTTGTGTGCAAATTAAACAAAGAAATATATGGCCTTAAACAAGCATCAAGGTTGTGGTTTGACAGACTCAAGTCAACACCGTCAAGACATGGATACACTCCTACTAAATCCGATAACTCTTTATTTGTCAATTTTACAGCTAACATTAACACATATGTGCTAATATATGCTACTGATTTTATGATCATAGGTAACAGTCACTGTGAAATTAAAGCCATTATTGAGCAACTAAACAATGAATTCTCCATCAAAGATTTGGGAAATCTAACCTACTTCCACGGAATTGAAGTAACAAAGACTAGCAACAATGATCTATATCTGAATCAAAGGAGGTACATCTCAGAAACTCTCACCAAATCAAAGATGGACAAGGCCAACTCTCTCCCTATACCTATGGAAACTAACTTATATCTCAGTAAAGAAAAGGGAAGCCTATATCAAATGAAAGACATTATAGAAGCATAGTGGAAGTTTTTCAATACGCCACTATCACAAGGTCAATCATATCATATAGTGTAAATAATAAGTCAGTTTATGCAAAAACCTCTTAGTGAGCATTGGAAGGCAATAAAAAGGATTTTAATGTACATTATGGGTATAATAAATCAGGATATAATCATGAAACATAGCAACAAACTCAACATCAGTGGATACAATGATGTTGATTTGGTTAATGATCATGACGACAGGAAGTCTATGACAGGGTACTGCATATATTTAGGTAAAACTCATATCTCATGGTGTGCCAAGAAACAAAATACTGTGTCTAGATCAAGTACAGAGGCTAAATACAGAAGCAGTGCTAGTACTACAACTGAGATAAAGTGGATTAAGTCCTTGTTAAGTGAGTTAAGGGTTCAAACAGACAACAAAGCAACAATGCGGTGTGGTAATCTCAGTGACATAGCTTTAACAGCAAATCCGGTGTTACACTCGAGAACTAAACACATGTAACTTGACATCTATTTTGTAAGAGAAATGGTACTGGAAGAAAAATTGCTCGTAAACCATGCACTTTCTACTTATCAAATTGTCGATATTCTAACCAAGCCCTTTTCAAGGCAGAGATTCAAAATGCTTAGAGACAAACTCTGCATCATCGAAGCAGGCAAGCCTGAAGATCACAAGGAGAGTAACCGAGTAGCAGAAGCCTCATCGAAAGTTTATCAAGGATTTTATCGACTCAAGAAGGCCAAATGTCACAGATATATCACCGTAAGCCATAGGTCTACAACAACTAAACCCACTGAACTTAAATTAAAAGATGACAGCATTTGTAGAAGAAATTTGAAAGAATTTTCATTGGAAAGGATAATTGCCAAAGCTTTAGCAACCATTTTCAGTCTCTCACAAACTCTAACCCTGAGGGTTAATTTTGAGGGTGGCCGTTAAGAGAAATGAATGTTTTACTATGTAATACAAGTTTTCAGGTATTTACCTAATTGTTCTTAGGCCGCTTATATTTAATCTTGTTACTCTTGTATGTTGGAGAATGAAATGTGATAATGTTTTGATGACAACAAACTTGTTTCAATCATTATCATTATTGATTATAAAATATATATACTAACACTTTTATCCAAAATATATATATGTAAATGTATATACAAGATTTATGTGCAGGTAATAGATATTGAAGACTATACAATTTATGAGATAAAAGATTTTAAAGGAGAATCAAGACTCATGAGTATCAAGATTTCAAGAGTTCAAAATTGTTAGATTAATAGAGTCTAATTAGTATGTAAAACTCTAGTTAGCACTCTCAAATCTTGTTTTCAAATTATCGTTTTAAAATTGATTTCAAATTATTTCAAACTTCTTTCAAAATGATTTTAAATCATCCAAAGGTTTTTACTCATGATTTCAAATATATATAAGTTTCTTATATAGTTTATGTACATTATTAAGTTATATAATTATAGTATATATCATTTGTATATACAGTTTTTATTTCATATGTTTAAATAATATTTCATATGTTTTTATACTTTAGAAATTATATTTTAAACAACTAGTTTTGTTTCAAGAATTTATATATTGGTTTAAATACTTGAAAAATGGTTTAAATTTCAAAATACAATACATATGTCGACATACACGTTTATACATGTCGACATATAACTGTCACAAATTTTAACTTCAAGCAGATGTGTTTTTTCATATTTAAAACCTTCAAGAATGGTTGTCCCTTGGAAAACTATATAAATGGTCTAATTTTGAAATTTTTCATATGATTTCACAAGCTTGATTGAATTGATTGACTTGTTTGGATTGATTGATTTGATTGACTTGTTTAGCTTGATTGAATTGGTTGACTTAATTGACTTGATTAACTTGTTTGACATGGTTGATTTTTTTTATGGTTGACATGTTTGTTAGAAATATACTTATGCACATGCAAGTATTAAATAATATAACTATACTCAATTTTTTTTTAGATTTCATTACCTCACTTTAATATAGTTCTTTTAGTATAAGATTAAAAAAAGGAGCTTTATAGGATTTTAGGATAAATATAAGTAACAAGAAATGTTTGGCTTTATGTTTGAATTTATTTGAATTAATTTTTTATGACAACAAAACTTAAATTGGTTGATTGTTTGAATTAAATTGCTTATATTGACTTATCATTAATCTAGTTTTGATATTACTTGACTTATATTAAGTTGTATCATTGTTATTTCTTAAACTAGATTAAAGTCTTATTATAGTTTTAAGGATATTAGAGATTAGTTCTTAGGCTAGGTTTAGTCTTGTGCTTGTTTAAGGGGGAGTATTTGTAACACCCCGTAATTTTATAACACATTAAGATGATAAACTAAGAAATACTTAATTAAATCTTGGGAATTAAGTGAAACAGAATGCACCATTGCGTTCATCTCAGAATTCTTCTTAAGATAGACTCCGAGTTTGCGTAAAATGGACACCGTATGAAGAAGATATTAAGGTTTGAAGTTTATAAATATATAAGCCACTAATACATGAATAAAATAAATCCAAAATTCAAATAAATTCAAAATCGAACAGCGGAGGAGGGGAAGTGGGAAATTTCCCGCTATAGGTGTTGACCCATGGGTCGACCCCATCAAGGGGGTGTCGACCCCTGGTCGACAAACTAAGGGGGTTCGACCCCCATACGGATCTGGGCAGATTCTTGGTTCTGAACGTGGACTGAATTCTTGGCTTGCTTCGTCAGCTGATGGCTATAAAAAAGGACACTATACCCATTGTTTTATTCATCTAAATCAATGGTGACAATGAGATGCTGCTCCAACTCAGATTAAATTAGCCTTTTCTTCAGCAACAACGATTCATACGTATTCAAATTTTGTTGATTCAACATCAATAGGCTTTTCTCAGTTTTCTTAGAACCATTCTCTAAGAGTTTATCTTGTTTTTAGATAGAAATAATTAAATTGCAATCTTGACATGCCTATAAGTTTGGATCTAAGCCTATGCCTATTTATCGTATCAGATCTGTCATTATTTGTATAGATCTCATCTGGCTTGTTTATGATGTCCCAATTATGCTAGTTGCCTAATCATGTCACTATGCCTAATCAGTTCTATAATCGAATGTTCATCAGATCCGTTCTTATATGTCTATCTTGTCATTATGCCCAATTCTGTCACTGTATGCTTATTCAGTTGCTATGCCTATTTTTGCCATCATATGTCTATCTTGTTATTATGATTATTTTGTTCTCTTCCCATCTTCTTTTCCCTTTTTATTTTATAGCTAGGCTACCTTCGAGTCTAGGCATGCCACTGAAATATGTGAACACGTTAAATTGGGAATGTGGGGAATGCTAAATTGGGGGCATAACTTGTATTGGGAAATTTGGGCGTAACTTGAACTGAATACTTGATATGGATTTGGGGCATAAAACAAACTATGATTAGAGACCTTAATTTGGGGCATATGGTATATGATGAATATGACTTGGGAAAGTGGCATGAAAACCTATAATGAAATAGGAATAATTGGTTAATAATGAAAATGCCTAAATCTATAGTAATTAGAAACTGTAACCGCGCTTAGACACAAGGTTAGATTACACTTGTGGTAGAAGTCTGCCCGGACCCGACTGGCATATCCAACGACCACAAGTGGTGAATCTAATGTGAGGGGTCTAAGTACATAAACACATAACGTGCTAAAACACGAGGTTAAGTCCGACTTGAGAAAGAAGCCTTCCCGGACCCACCCGGCATATCCAGCATCCACAAGTTGTAGGCTTAATGTGGGAGGTCTAGTGCATTATAACCATAAATGAATAAATGGTAATGGACTTGTAATACTTAACCTGTTTGAATCCATAGGGATTACATGAACATGTTAACTTGAATAGGGGTTAAGTAAACTTGCTTGAAATAGTGGGATGGTTAAGTATATCTTGGGGTGGTGGATAGTATTTATACATAGGCCCACAAACTTAACCTGTTGGGGTTATGCAATCTTGTTACTCTGGTAGGGCATAACCTATGGAAATCCTAGTAGTGGGGATGCAATCCTAGGGGGAAGCTTGTATCATCTTGTATGTGGGACCCATTTCAGTCGGTAACCCATATATAGGTATCAAACGAGTACTCTGAACTAAGTAGGAGTCGGGGCACGCTTATTGGGCTGATTATAAGAGATCCAAAAAAGAGGACAGTGTGGGTGGCACATTCCGATGGGGTCATGTGTGTGCATGGGTCCGAACAAGGGAGGCTAAGACGCCGTGACATCAGTAGATATGGTTGTGCACATCCTGTAAACGAAGGGTTGCCACTTTAGGGAGTGATACATCCTACTATGGGGCCAACATAGGGTATCTACAGAGTTAGGGAGCCGGTCGATTGGGGTAGTAATTAGGGTACATCTAGTCTCGCTAGTTTAGGTGCCCGTTATTATTCTTAGGGGTAACACCTGTATGTTCAGTTGGTCCGTCTGTTATTGTATAGGGTAAAACCTCTCACTAAAAGTACGGCTAAGTCTACCATCTTGTTGGGGATCATCTTGTTCATATGATACTAGTATTGGTTCAGAGGATGTTTATTAGAGAAGCACTATACATACATATATGTTCTATTCAGCTTATCCTGTTTACCTTGTCATGCATGCCTTATATGTTGTTATCTCTCTTATCAAGTTTATATGCCTGTCATGATGCTCTTACTTATTTATATGCTAAAAATAACTAGACTCGCCAGAATTTATGTCTGACACATTTTATTTCCTCTTCTTTCTCTTACGTTCCCCCCTCAGGTTCTCAGGATGGGAATACTCAAGCTTGACCAGGATTCTGCTTTCGTTCTGCTTGGATCTTCTTAGATGTACTTCTTGATTTCGTACCTTCTCTATAATAGCTATGTTTTGGGGGATTATGCTCTTTTCATGTTTATTGTACTCTGATGATTTTAGTACAAGACAGAAGTTTTAAATTGATGTACTAGGTTTTATGCATTTCAGACTTATGATGTAGTTATAATTTGAACCACGATGTTTTCTGCTTAAATAAAGTTTTAAATTCCGCTGCTATTTTATATCTGTCCTGTAATTTTTTTGTTTTTGTTTTTGTTTACCTATAACGCTTCACGAAACTTAATGCATTCTCTTAAAGAGTGACATTAACGGACGTGGGGTGTCACATTTGGTATCAGAGCTGAAGGTTACCAGATCGGATAAATGATTTTGAAAATTGTTTTCAAAATGGTTATAAAAGAAAGCATTTTCAAAAGAAAAGTCTATTTTGAAAAACATATTCCCCAAAGCCATATGTAATATCTGTTGATTCTATGTTTGAATACCTTTTTCCTTTTCTTTTCAGCATGTCTGGGAAACCTAATATTCCTGAGGGTGTTACAATATGGGTTGGTTTCGTAGGTATCTTGAGGCCACGGCGCCTGCCGGTGGTCAAGCAAACGTTCCTCCCCTAGCAGCACCCGTTGTTCCTCCTCTTCCATCGCATGCAGATAATTTCTCTAAGATATGCAAAGATTTGTGTGCTATGGGTGGAAAGCCATTCCAAGGAACGGAAACTTTCGTAGAGGCAAGGAATTGGCTTAAAGAGACAGAGGATTTGTTTGGGATTTTCGAGGTTGACGACCGTAGGAAGATTCAGTTGGCCGCTTGGCTACTGAAAGATGAGGCTTCATTCTGGTAGGAAGTGACGCAAGCAAGGCGTCCAGGGGAGACTTGGGAAGATTTCCGAAAAAGATTCAAGTTGAAGTTTCTTTCTCAAGTGGAGAAAAGTATGCAAATGGAAAGGTTTTTGGTGCTTAAGCAATGAGGCATGACTGTCAAAGAGTATGTTAATAAGTTCAATCAACTAGCGAGGTTTGGTTTGGAGCTAGTAGACACCCCGCATAAGAAAGCTTTGCGGTTTGCTAGAGGATTAAATGAACCCCTCCATGGGTAAGCTATGTCTCATATTCCGATGGGAGAAACTTTTGAAAGGCTTGTTGACATGGCATTGATGCATGAGGAAGATAAAGGTCAAAAGAAAGAAGCTTAGGTTAAGGAAACACAAAACAAGAAAGTGTGGCCCAAGAAAGGGCAACAACAACAACAACAAAAGAAGGGCAGAAAGGACGATAAGGCTAGAGATAAGAGGAAGTGCCATAATTGCGGACGTGAGGGTCACTTGTTCTAGGACTGCAAAAGAAAGAAGAATGCTTGCTTCAATTGTGGAGAGGTCGGACACTTTTCTAAGGAGTTCCCGAAGAAGCAAGGATAAGCACAAAGAGCAGGATCTTCAGGAGAGCAGGTGCATGCTCTCGTGGCCAGTGCACCAGACAGAGGTAGGAAAGTTTCCGTTGAAGGTTTGATTTCTCTTTCCAATCATCCTATTAGAACTCTTTTCGATTCAGGCGCTTCGCATTCTTTTATATTCGATTATGTGGTTGAGTCTCTACACCTTAGTACTAATATGGTTTTGGATCTCGTTGTTGTCTCAAACCTCATTGAGGGTACAACTCATCTGTCTATGATTTTTCGGGGTTTGAGAATATCTGTGTTAGGCGTCGAATTTGAATGCGACGCATATGTGCTTGGTTTCATGTGCTATGGTTTGATTCTAGGGATGGATTGGCTAGCCGTGTATGGTACCATTCTTGATTGTGAGAGGAGGGTCGTTAGCTTTTGACTTGCCATGGGAGGGCCCTCGAGATTTCTTGTGACCCTAAAGGGTCTGTCATGCTTAGTTTCCTAGAGTCACTTGATGCATCTATCATTGATCTGTGATCTGTATGAGTAGTATGTGAGTATCCCGATGCTTTTGATGAGGTTCACTGCTTATCTTCGAGGCGCGAGATTGATTTCCGTATATACTTGGTGGACAATGCAAAGCCAGTTGCATTGCCTGTGCGCCATATGACTCCAAGAGAAAGAAGGGAGCTCAGCAACCAAGTAGGGGAGCTACTTAAGAAAGGGTTTATTAGGCGAAGTATATCTGAATGGGGTGCTCCGGTGGTATCGCCACTAAGGTGGATGGTTCGCTTCGCTTATGCGTGGATTATAGAGTGTTGAATAAACTCACTAAGAAAAATAGGCATCCACTTCTGAGGATAGATGATCTATTTGACTAGCTTGTTGGTGCATCGCTTATGCGTGGATTATATTATATATCATTTATATATATAGTTTTTATGTTATATGTTTAAATAACATTTTATAAGTTTTTAATACTTTGGAAAATATATTTTAAACAACTACTTTTGTTTGAAGAATTTCTAGAATATATATTAGTTTAAATACTTGAAAATTGGTTTAAAATTCAAAATACAATACATATGTCGACATACACTTTTAACATGTCGACATATAATTGTCACAAATTTCAAATTCAAACAGATGTGTCTTTTCATATTTAAAACGTTCCAGGAATGGTTGTGTCCCTTGGAACACTATATAAAGGGTTTGATTTCGATATTTTTCATAAAATTTCATCTCCTTCTTCTCTACTTTACTTACCACCATTATTCTTCTTAATTTTATATATTTCTACACTTATACTCTGCCGATTTCAATACAAATTATATCATTCTTCATCTCTATCAAATACTTTTTGTTTGGAAGTGCTATTCAAGAGTTCCAAGGAAATTGTAATCGATAAGGAAAGGGTGTGTTCCTTGTAGCCCGTAAATCAAGGAAAATGAGCGGTGTTGACCTTGTAGCCTTGAAATCAAGGGTGTTGAATCGGTGTTAACCTTGTAGCCCTGAAATTAAGGGGGTTGTAATCGGATACTGATATTAATAAAGTGAAAATTAGGCACACATCCCTAGAATCAAACTTAATTAGACTCACATCTGGTCATAAACTTATAGTAAATTTAATCCCTATTTTTCAAAATTCGCTAAAAAATAAAAAAAATTATGTAAATTCATATTTAAATTAAACATGCACTCAACAAAAAAAATCAGATCCAAAAACCATCAAACAAGGCATCAAAAACCCAAAAAACATAAAAACAATGAAAAGTGCAGTTAAATGCATAAAAGTAGGCATATATTTGAATTTTCCTGCATACATCCATGCATGTTTTTCATGTTGTGCATCTTTATTGATTTACTTGCATACATCTGTGCATGTATTGCATATTTCTTACACAAAAGGGTGCAATAATTCACAGGCTAAATTTCACTTAAGTTTTCTTCGTGCAAATACATGCACACATGTGTGCAAATATTTGAAATAGTTGCACATATGTATGCAAGTTTCGGTCCAGATTTTCAAGCCAAAACAGCTTATGAAATAGTTGCACACATGTATGCAACTATTGGTAATGGTTGCATACATGTATGTAACATTTTTTTTTATTTGCGTGGACTTACGAGAATATTTCCAAATTTCAGTTTTTTTAAAAAATACCTGACAGCGCCTAAAATTTTGGCCAAAAAACGAAAAAGGCAGAAGTTCAAAAATAGGGGACGGGTTTGAATGGAAAGTTGGGAAGGGACGTGGCTTGTATTTAAAAGTATAATGGGGACGTGACGCAAAAGTACCCATTAATAAAACTATGTGCAATCCAGCATTGCGTGAGACTGAACATAGGAGTAATCCGAACCATTATAAAATCCAGTGTGTTCTTTCATTTTCTACATTTTATTTCTGTTTATATTTGCATCTATGATTGTTTCTGTTGTGATATTCATTTTGTGATTAGTAGTTTGAGTAATTATTAATTGTTTAAGATTACTATAAGAACTTTAAAATACTATTTACCCTCTCTAGTGTTAGTTTTGCACTAAGATCCGTGATTCTCATCCCTAACACTGTATATATATCACTATGGTTTGTACGTTTAAATTATGTTGAGAAATACAAGTTACAATTTGTTCTCTCAAATAAAACACTAATTTCAAATTATTTCTTATAAGTCTCCTTTTAAGAGAGTTGGGAGTTGTTACGTTCAAACATCTCATCAACAACTTTATCAACATTAACACACAAAATAATTTTGGATAAATTTTTGGTTTGAGCCTCTGAGAATAACTTATTGTAAAAACATGCATCTTTCATAACTTATTATGAAAGTAAGCATGTTTTCTATCTGGCCATATTACTGGAATGCGCATTGTTTTTTTTTTTTTTAACACATGCGCACTCCATCTGTGCACATGAACAAATTTGTTCCTGAGCACAAATGGAGTGCGTAAAGTCATTTTGGGCCTTCACAAAACAGAAAGATGCTAAAATGAGAGATATATATTCGTTGAAGTTTAAATTTCATACACAGAACAATTTGTACTCAAGCAAGCATGGATGACATATAATATTGCTTACATTTCAACATACATAGAATTCTAATAGAAAATAAAACGTTGTAATCAGACATAGAATACGAACATTAAATTCAAATGTAGAATTCAAACATTAAATTACAAGCACAAAATAGAAGGCTGAGACTTAGTCTGGATGAAAACTAGAAAACATAGATAGTACACCGATTAAATAAGTTACTAAACATAGATATTACACGAACTAATAGTGATAAACTGGCTAAATCATCATGAACAAGTGCTTGAACTCGAGCCGCCTCCTCTTACTTCTAGCATAATTTTTCCCAAACATCTCATTTTTTCCTGCATTTACAGGACATATTGAAGATCCCTAGCGCACAATGGAGGATCAATCCGTTTGAAATAATCGTAATATTAAATAATTTCTAGGTCGTACTTGTGTTCTTTGTATGAACTGCATCCAAAAAAATCTTCGTCATGCATTAGTCTTAGTTTTTGCAACAACGACTGTGCATTCTTATCCACATCGACATGTCGGGTATGCGCAATTTGGCATAGTTGGAGGAACGGGACATTGACGGTGTAGCTGGATCCCATTATGGTAGAATCTTTGACCGGGTTTATGTTTTACGATAACGGCACGTAAACGAGCATTTACTGTCCCTCGTACATGTTTCTATGCCTGAGGTATTGGATCGAATTGAGTTTCGGGAACATATTCCACGGTCTCAACATTGATAGATCTGTTCCTTTCGAATTCTTCACAATAGGCCACTAAAGTTTCATCGTCAATTTCCTGATTCTCCATGTCTACGTGTAGAAATCCAATATTAAAACGTATAAGTTGAACTATATGTGTTAAATCTATTTAAGGAGGAAACAAACCTAATTAAAATTACCTTTCAAAGTTGAAGATGATGGAATGAATGTTGATTTTTCGGAGTAAAAGTAGATTGAAGATTGGTTTTGAATGATTCTTGATGTAGTTGGGGATTTGGAGATAGGGTTTGTTGTTGGAATATGGGTTTGTTGGAAGATCGTAAATAAGTGAGGAAGTAAGGTTGAAGGCTGGGTAGAAATAGTAGCTGGTTGTCGGCTGAGCATTCCAAAAGTGCTCATGAAATCCTTTATGAGCACTTTTGGAATGCACAAGAAGAATTCCTTCTTGCGCATTCCAAAAGTGCTCATGAAGGATTTCCTTCATGAGCACTTTTGGAATGCTCAGCCAACAGCCAGCTACTACTTCTACCCAGCCTTCAAACTTACTTCCAACTCCAAAGCATATCATTAAATCACCAAGTACATCAACAATCAATCATAGTTACTTTACCTCTTCATTCTTCTGTCGAGCACACAATTTATTGTAATCTTCACTGGTTTGAAGCGAAAAAAGGTAATTTTTTTACATTACTTCTTATTCCATTGAAATACTCGAATTTGTTTTTTTAATGTTTGTTAATTTCATGGTGGTGTAGAATATGACACATGTTCCAATCATCTTGTACTTTGATGGTAAATTAGTAATCAGTGAAGATGATAAACCTACATATGTTGGTGGAAACGAAAAGAACGCAAAATTAAGAAGTATTGTTTGTTCAAATTGCTCAAGAATAAAGCATATGATGTTTCCAAAATAGACGAAAATGAGTTCGATATAAAGTTAGTAACGAAGTGGCTAAGGGATGATGGTTTGTCCGCTATCACTATAGACGACGATGAAGAAATGGATTCAATGTTCTCGGTTGGAATGAAAGTGATGGAGATCTATGTTCTGAAATGTGATAATATTTAAGAAGAGCAACTAGAACCTATAAGATTTAAGAAGAGAAACTAGAACATCAAGTGGATTGCACCTTACCCTATGATAACAGGACGAGAATTTTCAGGAGACCATTTTGATTGAGTCTCAAACAACAGTTTGGTTAGTATATGAATTAAAATTTGTAGATTATATTTGCCAACAACAAGTGCATGTTATGTTCAATCCCCTTTTGTAGGTACTTGACGCATGAAGTTGGAGAAGGATCAACCCGTAGATCCGAAGCTGAATAAAATTGTCTGTTTAATGAAATAGCGCTTGTTGAACAACTTGATAGTCTGGAAGTAGCTTGTACGCTAGAATAAGACAGAACTTGGATTGAGAACAGTCAAGTTAATAATGAAGGACACCTTAATGACGACGTACAACCCATTAGTGAACAAGATAATGCTGAAACCATGGAAATGGAAAATCCTTTATCCGAAGATTTATGTACTGCAGAAATGATGAATATGTCATGCATGCAAACTTCTCATTTAGATATGGAGGTATTTAGACAAGAATATGTTGACAAAAGTCCTCGAGTTGGGTTGATATTTCAATCCAAACAAGATCTTATTTTGCAACTAAGTGAATGGGCCATTAAATGTTCGGTTTCTTATCAAGTAGTCAAATCTCGTTCTCGTGACTATACAGTGCGCTGTGACGTAGATGAGAAATGCCCTTGGCGGCTACATGCTCATCTATCGACGAAGATATCTCAAATTTTTTGGAAAATTAAGACGTATGGAGGTGATCACACGTGTCTTAACTCAACAATCAACTCAAATCACTGTCAAGCTATGGCTAAGTTTACTTGTAGTAAAATACTACCGCTTGTTAAATCCGAGATGGATATGACAGCGAAAACGGTGCAGGAAACGATATCAAACATGTTTCATATTAAAGTTACTTATTCAAAGGCTAGGCAAGGATTAACCAAAGCTTTAGGCTTGATATACGGTGATTGGGATACATCATATGCCGAGTTACCTAAATATCTTCAAAATGTGAAGAATACCAATCCAAGAATATTATATGAAGTAATACACCATCGAACTGTCTTCGAAGGCACATTTTGGGCATTTCACTATACCATATATGATAATTAAGACGTGTTATTAACCGTATCTAAAGCAGCTAGGCACGCAAAAACCCGTATAAAAAAATGCGTGTTAAAATTTTAGATACGGCTATAAACCGTATCCCACTAGAAATAACATACGGCTGGTTGTCGTATCTAAAGCTTACTCAGACACGACCTTTTACCATGAATGTGTGTGTGTGTGTGTATATATATATACACACTCAAAGCATTACAAGATTTTTCATAACACGAACACAATGTATGTGTACATACAAACATATACAAGGAAGCTATCAAAGATTTTCATCACATTACAATTTAACAAGAAAAGATAAAAACATATCAGCCTGATATAACTCCAGTCGAGGTCGGGAAGATTGAGTGTATGTGCTGATCATGCCGATGAAATCCATGTATTTGCTGCAAAACAAAGCAGTACTATGAGGATAAGCTAGTTGATGCTGATAAAGTTTTATAATAGCATAAATATTTATATATATACACAGTTTGAAACAAAAGCTTAAAAGGCCAACTTGATGATTGGCTCCAAAACTAAATTGTGATAGCCAACCCGAGTTCTAGCAGCAAAGAACCAAAATCTATAGGAAAAAAGAAGTATTTTTATGCCTAATTGCACACAAAACTAGTCGACACTAGTCGTCTTGACTAGTCGACTAATTTCTACCCATGCGCTTTAGATAAAAGGCAAGTCGAGACTTCATGTCGATGGCTCGATCTAGAGTACTCGACTAGTCAGCGTCGTATCGTTAACAGTGAAAGACACATCGTGTATTTGCGTTCGTGTGTGCATATTAGTCAATTGTGTCTATATAACATGTTTATGATGCTACCGACATGATTTCATGAACTTGTAACCTAGAAACATATCAGCATCTCATATGCTTTGTGATTTAACATGACCTCCAACATTATATATAGCTGATACATCTCCCCACTTTTTCTGTTTTCTCCAATAGGAATGCATATAAATTCATTAAACAAGTTGTAAATACTTCATTGGACAGGTTATCGAAATTGTAACTCACTAGCATACAGAAATGAGCCAAAATGGAACTTGTTTAATGATATATAGAAGTGATATGTGGACTGAAATGTCTTCTGTTATTATGTACTAACTGAGTTCAACTCAAGTTACACTAAAACAAGTCAAAAATAGGACTTTTAAAATAGTCCTATGAAAATTGTACATAACATATCACACTCAAAAATTGTTCTCAAATGACCTATAAAAAATAACACAAATGGTACATAAAAATGTGTTTGTGTAGTCAGTATATGTCTTAAAGACGTATGAAATGTCAGTCGTTAAAAATGCAAGGCACCATCCATGTAAGATACTACATAGAGATAAGTGTAAAATAATATATGCCTGCTCCAACGTCTAAAGATATCGAATCATCATCTTCGGATGACACACATACTCGACTTTTTGATTAAAAATTTACTGGGTGATCCACTAAGTGGATGCATATTAGCTTACGTGCAGGGTCGGTAATCCATGCTTATTAGCTTTATACAAATGTCGAATGCCGCTTCACTTAACCTTTGGAAAAAGCTACTTTCACTTGCAACTTTCAGTTTCTTTGAAGCAGACTGTGTAGTGCAAGATAACTTACACTACAGTCTCTGCTACAAAGTAAGGGAAAGTTTCTTGTGAAAGCTGCTTTTTACTAAGGTTAAATGCAGTGGCATCCGACATTTGGATAAAACTAATAAGCATGGATACCCGACCCTACGTATGAGCTAAAATGCATCCACCTGGTGGATCGCCCATTAAAATATTAACCAGTAAGTCGAGTAATCATTCGTCTACCAAAATTTTCAGCAAACATGTTAATATATTTTCAGTAAACTTGTTATCCCTCAAAACATAGTAGCAGTCATTACTACACTAATACACAATTACACTAAGACATACCAATTAAAACCGGTATGATTTGTAATAGTAATACATACTAATTAAAACTTGTTCAATATTGTACAGTACTACACTAAGACAATCCAATATAATACAGTAATATTTAGGACATTGCTATGTTATTTTAATGCAACCAACTACCTGTATAGCATCTCAATCATTAATCAAGGACAACTAATTTGTGTCTACTTATCTTTATAAATTCATTCAGAAATCAAGATGAACGCCTAAATTTCAGACCTTATCATGTTCAAAATCTCAACCCAACTAAGTTTTAAATAAATGGACTCCATATGGACGTAATAGATGCCATACTTGCCAACATGTTTGTAAATATGTGGATATAACGCACAAGCCAAAGGAAAAATTGGTAAATATCCTAAAACAGTTCAGCTCTTGAGCTTGAACCCATATTAGATGACATACGTTAAGAGAACTAAGCTATTTGTCCCCGAATTAAGAGGAACACTAGGACATGAGAATAATGTCTTTGATACGATTCAACATAAAAAAAATAGTCAAAACAGCCAAACAACCAAACAGGCAATTTCTACCTACAAACAAAATCCTAACTACAAACAAAATTCATACAAATACAATTCACATTGGCAAATTCATACAAATTAACTTAGCTACAAACAAAATTCACTGCAAATATAAATCGACAAAAACATCACCTTGAATTGAAACTTCTACTGATTGATGATTGACGATTGATAGAGGAAGCAAGATGGCAAGAATCCCGTGTTTAGGATCAAAAGGAGGTGATTCCAGAGAAAGGCAGAGGCACGTTTTGGTGACCGAAAACCCTAAATTGGGTTTTCGGTCACCATTGAAGTAAAACAAATGGAATGAGGAGCGGTCAAAATTTTAATTCCAAGTGCTTAAGGGGATGCACAATATGATACGAATTCGATTTGGCCTTAAGCCGTATCAAATTTACCGATCCGAAGCATTCGCGATGGACGGTCAGATTTTGGGGTATTTGGGGTAGTGCAGATCGCAAACTGGTGTTTGATACGGATCTAAGCATTATCAAATTTGAAACAGTTTTCAGCCGAACTGTATATACACATCCTTCTGTGCCAAATTCTCGGATATGGTGTAGTGTTTGGGCCGTCAATCGAAGGTTTCACACAGTGTCGTCCACTGCTTTCCATTTATGGAACGCATTTATACGGAAAATATTTAGGTACACTACTTGTTATCACTGGTGTTGATGCTAACCAAGGTCTCTATCCTTTGGTATTTGCTATTGTTGGAATTGAATCATGGAATACGTGGAAGTGGTTTACAAGTTCTATATGGAAGCATATTCCTTCTCTACGTACAAGGACCATTACGTTTGTTTCTGACAGAATGAAAGGAATTCCGCGTGCATTAATAGAAGGTTGGCCTGCTCCTCACCATCACCGATTTTGTATTGGGCATATTAAAGAAAATTAAAAAAAAGTTTTTGGATCTGATGAACTTCAAAACTTGCTACATGCTGCAGCAATAGCCTCTGAAGTAGTAAAATACAATGACTATCGAAAGCAACTGAAGTTGATATGTCCTGCAGCCGATGCGTGGGTGGACACAAGTATGAAAGACCAAGAAGAAAGTTGGACGCTATGTCGGGATGGTGCATGAGATTCAAAATAATGATGACCAACGTGTCAGAAAGTTTCAATGGGGTTTTGAAGGGAACAAGGAACTTACCGGTACGATCATTAGTTGCACGCATGTTTCATCGTGTCAATCATTACTTCTACGAGCATCGTACTCAAGCGGGGTTATTGACGACTAGTTTGACACCAAAGTGGGAAGCAATAGCTAAAACATGCATGGAATCCTTGAGACATTTAAATATCGAACGCTATAGCACTACGGAGTTGGGAGTAAATGATTCGCAAATGCATTGCTATACGGTTCAAGTCGGAGAAAACGAAGTTTCTTGTTCATGCAATATGCCAACACTAGAACATTTCCCATGTTCACATGTTTTAGCAGCTTGTTCTGGGGGTTCTGGAGGGGCTAACTGAAGGAATGCTGATTTCATTTCACCATGGTATACAACCGCCAATTACGCCGCTTCATACTTTCTTACGTTTCATCCAGTTCTGGATAGTCGGTATTGGACAGCGTATGAAGGCCTGGACATTAAACCACCACCGATGCGTAGAAACTCAGGACGACCAAAATCTACATGAATCAAAGAGGCTATTGACCAACCAAATAGTAACCGACAAGATACGTGTAGTAAATGTGGAGGTTTAGGCCATAAAAGAAGATCATGCACTCGATGATGATGGTCTAAGTTGAGTGTTTATTAGATTGTGTTTCGATGTATTTCGTTGAAATTTAAATTCAGATTCTATGTTTTTAATTTGAATGTGTTTTTAATTTGAATTCTATGTTTTTACTTCGAATTCTATGTTCGAATCTATGTTTTTAATTTGATATGTTGCTTATACAAGCTCTTTGTTTTTTGAAGTTTAATCCCTCCTTTTACAAGCTCTCTGTTTTTTGAAGGCCAAGAATGACCTTGTGCACTCCATTTGTGCGCATGAACATATTTGTTCATGCGCACAAATGGAGTGCACAAGTATTAAAAAAAGTGCACTCCATTTGTGCGCATGAATTTGTTCATGCACACAAATGGAGTGCGCAAGGTCATTCTTGGCCTTCAAAAAACAGAGAGCTGCTTTTCTGCTTAGGTTGAATAATTCAAACATTGAACATATTTGTTAAGTAACAATTCAAACATTGAATGCAATGTAGAATCAAACAATAAATTCAAACAAATAATTGCAAAGTAGAATCCGACATTGATTTCAAACATACCAACATTAACAAATAGTTCAACGTACATAATGTTAAGTACCTAATCTAGTTCAACAAAAATACTGTTAAGTATCTATCTAATTAAACTTGACCAACCTACATGAAATAACCCATAAACACTAAATCATTGTCAACTCGCTAGTTGTCTCTAAGTCTTCGAACTTCTAATGGCGTGTCCCTCTTCTTTCTTGTAACAACCTATATTTTTTGTTGTCAAATATTTAATTTAATTTATAATTTTTAATATTTTATTTGGAATATTAATGGAATTTAATATTTAATTCGTTATTAAAACGAAGTTTGAATGATATATATTTATATAATTATAATGTGAGCTCGAAATGGCGCTGTAGTTCGTAATATGGAGTTTTGAACTTCAATTGAATATACAGGATTCGATATAAATCGGATTTCTGTAAAACAAGAAATGTTGGAACCATATTGATGATAATTTTCATATGAAAGAGAAAAATTCAGATTTCGTGTTATAGGTTGTTAGTTATAGCCAAATCAAATTTTGAAATAGTCGCTATGGAAATCGTTATTTAAAATATAGGACTTTAAAATGGCCATTTTGCAAACGGACTCCGTTTTCAATGAAATTGGTTTCATTGGAACTAAAACGTTAAATTATTGTACGTTGTTGAATTGCGTGGAAAACCGATGTCGTATGTGACCACGGTAGCCGTAAACGCCCATTCAATTTCTATAGTGCGTAATTAATTTAATTTAATTTAATTTAATTTAATAGAGAGATATTTGAGTGTAACATGAGCAGACAATCTAATTAAACCACGAAACTAGTTTCTTTGAGTTCGTATCGACGTTTAGAGTCAGGATAGATATATAGTTTGTTATTTTTGGAGACCGGGTAATTTGGTGTCCAAAATAGCATCGTGGTGCGTGTAAAAATAGCGTACCGGGAAACAGTCTCAGAATGCGATGAAACTGGTGCCATTGGATTCATATTAATTTATTATTGTAGAATTTTCAATTTTCACGTCAATCGGACTTATCGTTTGATCGTGACAATGATAAATGCCCTAATCAATTATATTATTTGGTCAATTCAGACAGAGATAACTTTAAACGAATAAACAACTGGCCAAATGAACTCCAATTTAAACGAAACAAATTTTATTGGATCCGTAAATAAGAGGTCTAGTAAAATGTCATGATTTCTAATTTATTGTATTTTTTCTGCAATTATAGGAATTTTAAATGCTTGATTTTTCATCAATAATTATAAAGGAGCTTTCACAAACGATGTCGGAATTCGACGAAGCCTGCCCCATTGGGTCCGTAATATTTTTTATGTTACGATTACCTTATTTTGTCAAAAACAAAGGTCGTATGTCAGTGTTTTGAAGTGATACTTCACGGGTAAGTTATTAGTTAATAACAAAATAATATATTTTTTCATCCTTTTCCCTTTATAAACAACTCAACATAGACCCTAATTTTGGTCAACAAAATGAACTCGTGGTCAACTAACTGAGCCGCCACCCTAATATAACGAATGGCCGAAAATTCGTTTAATTCTTCCTCAAAAACTCCTGATCCATTCCTTGATTCAAAAACCGTTCAACTTAGAAACTCTTGAGCTTGGTGGTGGTCGTCCATCCAACGGTGGCGATCGGAGATAGCTGAACGGTGTGATCATAATTAGGTAATGAAGGAGCACCGTTTAGCAAAAAATTACCGATGATTAGGCAGGGCGGGTGGTCCGACGCTACTGTCAAAGGAAGAACGAACTGAGGCGCTCAGTTTGGCAGACCTCGATCAGGTTCCGGTAGTCGGGATGTGAGGCGGCGGTCAGCTTTTTTTCTAGCGTGATGGGTTCTTGGGATAACTGGGTTAGACACGAGGGAGGCAGTGAAAACAATCAGTTGACATTAGGTTAAAATGTAATTAGTTAATTACATGGTTAATTGGTTTATAATTAAACTAATTAAAGGTTTATTCTTTTTGTTTTGAACAGAAAACGAGAGCGAATAATGGAGAAAAGGGGCATTCGAATGTGAGAAGTTTTTAACAGGCTGTAACCTTTAATTTGAAAGTAATAGAATGTTTTATTAGTTTTAAAAATATAATTAAGGGATTTAACTTAAACTTTAATTTGGGTAAGGAATAAATAAATCTTTTTGCTTTATTTTCACATTCAGGAATGAGGAACCGAAGAGAACCAAAAGGGCTTGTTATCTCGTGTATTTAGGTGGGGGACCCGTATGTTAAACAGTTAAAAGCATATGGGGAATGCAACGTTGTCGGCCTGTAATTCTGAGTATATCAAAACGTAATCAGCTCATGTAATACTCTAATTACCATTTACAATTATTAGCAAGGAAAATGGTAGAGGAACGTAGTAAAACTGTCAACCTTTGTTTTTACTAAACATAATTGGTATATTATTTAGTTGATTAGGATTTAATTAGGAAGTTAATTATTATATAACTAAAATAATATATTAACTTAAAGGGTGGATTTGGTGCAGGTATGAGGTTGGACACTGTAGAGCAAAGAAACAGTTGAAACAGCGGAGAAAGAAATATTGGCCGCCATACATTTTAAAAGTAATTAGTTTTGAATTAAATAATTAAGGAAATTAATTAAATAATTAAACTGTATAACTTTAAAGTTTAATAACCCAATCATATGTATTAGATTTGGACAAACCAGGAGCCGTTGGACTCGTCTTGAACGAGCACTACAATATGAAACAGATCTAGACGCAATTGGAATCAACTGGGATTTTTAATTAAATTAAACACATGTTTAATTTAATTAAAACCTGTCGTTTCAGAAATGAATCAAATCAAGGTGAGTTAAACTCACTCAGTTCTCCCTACTTATATTTATATAAGTTGGGTTTTATAATTGTGTGCTCTGGTTGCTAATGGTTGACAGTTTGCTAGTTATATATTTATTTGTTGATTTAACCGATGGAATTAAACCGTTGTTTAATTTCAACGAAATACCAAATCGTTATTTTAACGATTGGAACCAATGGATGTAACTTAACTTATTGGTCACGTTTATTTATAAACGTGTTTCAATTGTTTGTTAGTTAATGTTAAATAGTCATCATTTACTGTAATAGAAATTATCAGTTAAATGGAATTGAATATTTGGATTTGAGATAACCGTTTTGGATACATGGAAGAATAGTAAATTAATCTAATGGTTAAACTGGATAATTGTTTTGTTAAGAAATAATCAAATTGAATTATTTAAATTAATTATAATTGTTAATTTATTTAAAAGGAAAATGAAGTGGAATCAGTTAATGAAATAATTGTGTTTTGAGTGGACTAAATCGACCGTTTTAATTGGAATTGATTGTTTAATTAGTTTGTTTTGAATTAATCGAATAAAATAATTAATGAATATTGTTATGATTTTAATAAGTTTTTAAAAAGGAATTTACTATTTATTTTAGTTAATAAAGAAATTAACTATGGAAGTGGTTAATTATTGAAGTAAATTATTATTTTAATTAATAATAATATAGGGAATTACAGTTTAATTGAAATTCATTTAAAGAGTAATCGAATTGAAATCTAATTGGATGGTGAAAGAAGTTTATGAACATGGTTTATTTTTAAACCTGAGTTTTATAATGAAGCTATAAAAGGAAATTTAAGCGATAGCTTAAATAAATGTGAATATATTCGAATTAAATAACAGAGAATTGAGAATAGAAAGGGTTTAGGTTAAACCAGGATTTATTTAAACAAGGTTTATAAAAGTGATGAGGTATTATATTGTTAATTTTAAATTAACGATACTTAATAATGAGAATAAGTAAAAAGGGGAAAATTGAAGTAAGATTTCCAAAGCGGGGAATATGGTTGAATAGATTTGAAAGGAGATTGGTAAAGGTGAATTTGGGTAAATAAGTGGGTCATAAGGTCGTATAACCTAATCTGAACTATAAAGGAATTTGTTTAAAGAGGCAGAGTTAAAAGTGTGTTGTTTATAAGAAATTACTTAATTATGGAATTAAGAAAGAAGGGTTATATTCGAGAAAGAGATTTTTAAAAAGAGTAAGAAGGTTTTATGGAACTGTATTTTGAATAAAATAGTTAAATGGAATTTGTTTTGAGACTGGAATAGAATATTGGTTTTTGGATTACAACTTATATTTATCTGAGGATAAGAACATTGTTGATCAAGGTCTGAGAGGTAATTAGAATACCCCAACTTGAACAACATCAGGATTATCTGCAGATGATATTAGTTGGTAATGGTAAACGACGTTAGTTATAATTTATTATTTCCATTAGTGAAATGATAATGCAACGTTTGGTGAAAATTTGGAGAATATATAACGAGAGATCCGAAGTAAAGGAAATTAGCAAGAAGGGAAATTATATAATGAGAATTCCAAAGTAGAAGAAAAATAAAATGGGGTTGCATGAAAATATAACGTTACTTTCGAGTTAGAAAGGAAATGTGAGGTTGAGTTTTATTTTATACAAATAAACATTAGTTATTGTTTCAAGAATGGAATAAAAGATATTTCATAGCGTCATTTTACGAATAATAAGTTGAATGTATTTCCCAAATTTAAATAATAAAGAATGATGTAACAAATGTTTTGAAAGGAGAATTAAGTGGGAATTGAATATGGTTATAAGTTATTTTACTAAGTATTATAATGAAATGGTTTGAAAGGCATTAGTATATAAGAATTCAATTATCGTATTTTTAAACATTGAAAGAGTTAGAAGTTTTAGTTATGCAGAAGTGAATCAATCTGTAATTATAAAAGGGCCAAGTGATGCTGAATACTGAACCAGTGAACTAATTGGATTTTCATGATTGAATCACTGTTTATTTTGATAATTAAATAACCGACTATCAAATCTGTCCAATACAATTGTCGGGAAAGACCAGGATCGAATTTATATTTGGAAACCATTCCGACCAACAAATACGTGAAGATATCAGAAGATGATCGAGATGGGGCATTGAAGACCGTGGATTTTCAAAAACGGAAGAACCACTAATATTCTCTGCCTGGCAAGCAGAGATAAGCTGTGATCCTGTCGTTGTTGGAATCTACAGAATGCAAGGACTACCCGCTATTGATCCATGAGGTGATTCCTATATTGGATGCAGTAGGAGAGTGCCTTCGGTTCGTCCTATTCCTGGATGACTTGTGTGGATGGATGTCTAACATAGTATTTCCAAAGGGATCACGTACGTTGATTTCTTCAAACGTATCATAGTCGTTGCGGAGAATAGCCATTCTCTTAGCTTCCAACTAGGGTATTTTTGTGGAAGTCAATTAGTCATATCTGGCGGATCTGATGATGTGGCATTCAAAGTGAATGATGAACAGATGTTCAGAAGTTAAAATTAAACCTCAAGCCTCACCAACCGGGAAATGGAAAAAATCGGGTAGGCAGCATGGCTATGTTGGTCGCTCCCATTAGGGTGTATAATCACCTATCTAGAGAAATTCCTTTTGCTTCTTTAATCTGTTTCGATGCTGTCCCTTTCGGGAAATGGTGGTTTGAGCCCAATCGTTGGTGATATACATTCGATACACTCAAGCGAAATGAGTGGTCGGTCATGTGTGGGCCAGGTTGCAAGACGTTCTTGTTGAACCCAGTGTATTCGCCTCTAGAGACACACTATCGTCAGGTGGTTCCATACCTTGTCATAGTCAGAATCCAATCTCCAATAAGCGCCTGCGGTTTTGATTGTATACTATATATGTGGAGCGTGAGATGCAAGCGTTCCGCTAGATTGTTATTTATTTTTATTTAGACACTATTATAATATCAGAAAAGATATTGATTTCAAAAACGTTTTGGGTTATCGTAAGGTAAAAACTGTTCGTATTTATGTGTGGATTTAGTCTTACGATTATCCTTTTCTTTCTAAAAGATTTTTGAACTTTAAAATCAAGTTGGATGATACTGTAAAACTTAGTGTGTTTTCCTCACTCTGGTTCACCAGACTGACCCGGTGTTTTGTAAATGCTCGGGTTAGACCGGGGTGTACAGGTCCAGATTATCGGGTGCTGTGAAGTTCAGAGACGGGTTGGAGGTGTTCAAACGTATGATATTGTATAGTATTTATTCCGCTGTGTGATTGTACATGAGGACAGGTTATTATCACTGTCTAGATGTGTGATGTACTCTGATATTGTAAGTATTTTTAAAAGCTCTCAATAAAGATTTATTTCTGAATTATATTTTATTCCGCTGCGATGTGAGACCCTGATTCTGTGTTGTGTTGCTTCTTCTTCTTTTATTCTAATATTTCTTTCTTTCTTATCTCACCCTCTAATTTCTTTCTAATAACGTTCCAGTGTTTTCAGTGTTGGAAGGTCGGGATAAGTTACGGTAAATGTAATTTTGTCGATTTTCAGGGCCAAAAATCATTGGGTCGTTACAGTGGTATCAGAGCTATTGGTTTAGTAATAACCTTGGCTCTGTGGTGTAACTCGATAGAGATTGGGTTAGTAATACCCTAGATTGAGATTTAGTGTATATATATGAGAGCGTAATTGTAAATTCTATATACAAATGTTTTGTATTGTGTTGGTTGATCGGTTCAAGTGGTGAAAAGTATTGAACTGACAATGGATACGGTATTGTTTTGAAAAGAGAGTAAATGAAACAATTTTATCCAAATTATATTTTTGTACAGAATGGAAATAATTTTATCAAATTATCGAGATATTTGTATGTTTGACTGATTTGAATGGAATTCAAATTGGATTGAAAATTTGAATTGAAATTTAACCTGGTTAAGCGAAAATTTAATTAATAATGATATTAAAATTGAAATAATTTGAAATTTGAATAAATAAAACTCAAGTAGAAATCAATCGGATATTAATCGATTGATGTTCTAATATGTGAAACCAAAATTAAATATTAATATTGAATATGAATTAATTTGGTTGTGTATTGGTTATTGGTTTTGAATTGGTTGTTATTGGATGATAGTTTGTTTGAATGGGAATAATCAACAGTTTAATGGAGCTAAATGAATATATAAACTAAGGAATAATTTTCGGTATAACTAAACTGGAATGAAATAGCATATGAATTTGAATTTATGATTTAACCCTGTATTTGATAATGAGTGGATGTTGTGTGTTTGATTTTGGAATTGGTATAGTTATACTTGTTGATTAGTAAAATATTACTTAAGAATTTCATATATCCGTTACTCATACCTGAATTGAGTTAAGTACAGGTGTCGATGACTGGGCAGATTGATATTGGTTGAATAAATCGCATATACATTGAGCAATTATGTTCAATTGCGCTCATAAAAGGTACGCCTACGCGAAATATTAAATTTTGTGTTTCGATTTTTTTGTTTTCCGACCATGTGGGTCGATGTATATATAGTATTTGTTCCTGCGATATCGCAGATATCACTCCGTACAACGGAGACTCTACCGAATTTTTCCGGGAATTTAAAGCGTTTGATTTTTTTTGATATTTTTGAAAACTATTTATTTACGATATTGAATTGGTTTTCGATTTAAAATAAATTAGATTTGGAAATTAATGGATTTGTAACCTTCTTTCCTATCTTAGCAATTTCGGGGACGAAATTATTTTAAGGGGGGAAGAATGTAACGACCCGTATTTTTGGTAGTCAAATATTTAATTTAATTTATTATTTTAAATATTTTATTTGGAATATTAATGGATTTTAATATTTAATTCGTTATTAAAACGAAGTTTGAACGATATATATTTATATAATTATAATTCGAGCTCGAAATGGCGCTGTAGTTCGTAATATGGATTTTGAACTTCAATTGAATATACAGGATTCGATATAAGTCGGATTTCTATGAAATAAGAAACGTTGGAACCGTATTGATGATAATTTTCATATAAAAGAGAAAAATTCAGATTTCATTTTATAGGATTTAGTTATAGCTAAATCAAATTTTGAAATAGTTGCTATGGAAATCGTTATTTAAAATATAGGCCTTTAAAATGGCCATTTTGCAAATGGACTCCGTTTTCAATGAAATTAGTTTCACTGGAACTGTAATGTTAAATTATTGTACGGTGTTGAATTGCGTGGCAAACCGATGTCGTATGTGACCATGGTAGACGTAAATGCCCATTCAATTTATATAGCACATAATTAATTTAATTTAATAGAGAGATATTTGAGTGTAACTTGAGTAGACGATCGAATTAAGCCACGAAACTAGTTCCGTTGAGTTTGTATCGACGTTTAGAGTTAGGATAGGTATATAGTTTGTTATTTTTGAAGAACGGGTAATTTGGTGTCCAAAATAGCATCGTGGTGCGTGTAAAAATAGCGTATCGGGAAACAGTCTCAGAATGCGACAAAACTGGTGCCATTGGATTTGTATTAATGTATTACTGTAGAATATTCAATTTTCATGTCAATCGGACTTACCGTTTGATCGTGGCAACGATAAACTCGCTAATCAATTATATTATTTGGTCAATTCAGACAGAGGTAACTTTAAACGAATAAACGACTGGCCAAATGAACTCCGATTTGAACGAAACAAATTTCATTGGATTCGTAAAGAAGAGGTCTAGTAAAATGTCAAGATTTCAAATTTATTGGATTTTTTCTGCAATTATAGGAATTTTAAATGCTTGATTTTTCATTGATAATTATAACGGAGTTTTTACAAACGATGTCGGAATTCGACGAAACCTATCCCATTGGGTCCGGAATATTTTTTTATACTAAGATTACCTTATTTTATCAAAAACAGAGGTCGTATGTGAGTGATTTGAAGTGATACTTCACAGGTAAGTTATTAGTTAATAATAAAATAATATTTTTTTCATCCCATTCCCTTTATAAACAGCTCAACATAGACCCTAATTTTGGTCAACAAAATGAATTCATAGTCAACTAACTGAGCCGCCACCCTAATATAATGAATGGCTGAAAATTCGTTTAATTCTTCCTCAAAAACTCCTGATCCATTCATTGATTCAAAAACCGTTCAACTTAGAAACTCTTGAGCTTGGTGGGGGCCGTCCATCCAACGGTGGTGATCGGAGATAGTTGAATGGTGTGATCAGAATTAGGCAATGAAGGAGCACCGTTTAGCGGAGAAGTACCGACGATTAGGAAGGGCTAGTGGGCCAACGTTGTCGAAGGAAGAACGAACTGAGGCACTTAGTTTGGAAGACCTCGATCAGGTTCCAGTGGTCGGGATGTGAGGCGGCGGTCAGCTTTTTTTCTAGCGTGATGGGTTCTTGGGCAAACTGGGTTAGGCACGAGGGAGGCAATGAAAACAATCAGCGAACATTAGGTTAAAATGTAATTAGTTAATTACATGGTTAATTGGTTTATAATTAAACTACTTAAAGGTTTATTCTTTTTGTTTTGAACAGAAAACGTGAGTGAATAATAGAGAAAAGGGGCATTCGAATGTGAGAAGCTTTCAACAGGCTGCAACCTTTAATTTGAAAGTAATAGAATGTTTTACTAATTTTAAAAATATAATTAAGGGATTTAACTTAAACTTTAATTAGGGTAAGGAATAAATAAATCTTTTTGCTTTATTTTCATGTTCAGGAATGAGGAACCGAATAGAAGCAAAGGAGCCTGTTATCTCGTGTATTTAGGTAGGGGACCCGTATGTTAAACAGTTAAAAGCATATGGGGAATGCAACGTTGTCGGCCTGTAATTCTGAGTATATCCAAACGTAATCAGCTCATATAATACCTACTTACCATTTACAATTATTAGTAAGGAAAATGGTAGAGGAACGTAGTAAAACTGTCAACCTTTGTTTTTACTAAACATAACTGGTATATTAGTTAGTTGATTAGGATTTAATTAGGAAGTTAATTATTATATAACTAAAATAATATATTAACTTAAACGGTGGATTTGGTGCAGGTATGAGGTTGGACACTGTATAGCAAAGAAACAGTGGAGAAAGAAAAATTGGCTGCCATATATTTTAAAAGTAATTAGTTTTAAGTTAAATAATTAAGGAAATTAAATAAATAATTAAACTATATAACTTTAAAGTTTAATAACCCAATCATATGTTATCAGATTTAGACAAACCAGGTGCCGGTGGACTCATCTTGAACGAGCACTACAATATGAAACAGATCTGGATGCAATTGGAATCAACTGGGATTTTTAATTAAGTTAAACACATGTTTAATTTAATTAAAATCTGCCGTTTCAGAAATGAACCAAATCAAGGTGAGTTAAACTCACTCAGTTCTCCCTACTTATATTTTATATAAGTTGGATTTTATAATTGTGTGCTCTGGTTGCTAATGGTTGACTGTTTGCTAATTATATATTTATTTGTTGATTTAACCGATGTAATTAAACCGTTGTTTAATTTCAGTAAAAATACCAAATCGTTATTCTAACGATTGGAACCAATGGAGGTAACTTACCTTATTGGTCACGTTTATTTATAAACGTGTTTTAATTGTTTGTTGGTTGATGTTAAATAGTCATCATTTACTGTTATAGAAATTATCAGTTAAATAGAATTGAATATTCTGATTTGAGATAACCGTTTGGGATACAGGGAAGAACAAGTTGGAGGGATCCAACCGGATTCCTCAAATATATTAGACATTATTTATCTTCATATTACCATATATGAACTGTCATGATTGGGTGATTGATATTATTTGTGATCATTGATTGAAAAGTCAACCTTTGTTTTGTTTTAACCAATAGGCAATATTGGTTGAGTAATCCGCAATAAATCGCCTAAGAGTAAAATGATTTGTTTATATTGATTTACCGTCGGGTGGATCGATAGAACTGAAGTTATAAAATTTATTTTACAACTGGAGATAAATTTGAAATATATTATTTTGAATAAAAGTTCGTTAAAAGGAAATAAATAAATATTTATTATTATTATTCGAATTTATAATTAATTATTAATTGATTTTTTAAAGTTAATCCTAATGTAAATCAGATTTATAAATATGAGAATAGTAAATTAATCTAACGGTTAAATTGGATAATTATTTTATTAAGAAATAATTAAATTGAATTATTTAAATTAATTATATTATTAATTAATTTAAAGGGAAAATGAATTAGAATCAGTTAATGAAATAACTGTGTTTTGAGTGGACTAAATCGACCATTTTAATTGGAATTGATTATTTAATTAGTTTGTTTTGAATTAATCGAATAAAATAATTAATGAATATTGTTTAATTTTAATAAGTTTTTAAAAAGGAATTTACTATTTATTTTAGATAATAAAGAAAATAACTACGGAAGTGGTTAATTATTGAAGTAAATTATTATTTTAATTAATAATAATTTATGGAATTACATTTTAATTGAAATTCATTTAAAGAGTAATCGAATTGAAATGAAATCTAATTGGATGGTGAAAGAAGTTTATGAACATGGTTTATTTTTAAACCTGAGTTTTATAATGAAGCTATAAAAGGAAATTTAAGCGATAGCTTAAATGAATGTGAATTAAATATTCGAATTAAATAAAAGAGAATTGAGAACAGAAAGGGTTCAGATCAAACCAGGATTTATTTAAACAAGGTGTATAAAAGTGATGAGGTATTATATCCTTAATTTTAAATTGACGATACTTAACAATGAGATTAAGTAAAAAAGGGGGAATTGAAATAAGATTTCCAAAGCGGGGAATGGTTGAATAGATTTGAAAGGAGATTGGTAAAGGTGAATTTGAGTAAAGAAGTGGGTCATAGGGTCGTATAACCTTGTTTAAAGAAGCAGAGTTAAAAGGGTGTTGTTTATAAGAAACTACTTAATTATGGAATTAAGAAAGAAGGGTTATATTCGAGAAAGAATTTTTTTAAAAAGAATAAGAAGGTTTTATGGTACTGTAATTTGAGTAAAATAGTTAAATGGAATTTGTTTTGAGTTTTATTTAATACAAATAAACATTAGTTATTGTTTCAAGAATGGAATAAAAGATATTTCGTAAAGCCATTTTACGAATAATAAGTTGAATGGATTTCCCAAATTTAAATAATAAAGAATGATGTAACAAATGTTTTGAAAGGAGAATTAAGTGGGAATTGAATATGGTTGTAAGTTATTTTACTAAGTATTATGATGAAATGGTTTGAAAGGCATTAGTATAAAAGAATTCAATTATCGTATTTTTAAACATTAAAAGAGTTAGAAGTTTTAATTATGCAGAAGTGAATCAATCTGTAATTATAAAAGGGCCAAGTGATGCTAAATACTGAACCAGTGAACTAATTGGATTTTCATGATTGAACCACTGTTTATTTTGATAATTAAATAACCGACTATCAAATCTTTCCAATATGATTGTTGGTAAGGAAAGACCAGGATCGAATTTATATTCGGAAACCATTCTGACCAACAAATACGTGAAGATATCATAAGATGATCGAGATTGGGCGTCGAAGATCGTGAATTTTCAAAAACGAAAGAACCACTAATATTCTTTGCCTGGCAAGCAGAGATAAGCTGTGATCCTGTTGTTGTTGGAATCTACGGGTTGCAAGGACTACTCGCTATTGATCCATGGGGCAATTCCTATATTGGATGCAATATAAGAGTCCCTTCGGTTCATCCAGTTCCTGGATGACTTGTGTGGATGGATGTCTAACAGAGTATTTCCAAAGGGATCACATACGTTGATTTCTTCAAATATATCATAGTCGTGATGAAGAATAGTTGTTCTCTTAGCTTCCAACTAGGGCATTTTTGTGGACGCCAATTAGTGATATCTGGCGGATTTGACGATATGGCATTCAATGTGAGTGATGACCAGATGTTCAGAAGTTAAATTTAAACGTCAAGCCTCACCAACCGGGAAATGACAAAAATCGGGCAGACAGCATGGCTATGTAGGTCGCTACCATTAGGGTGTATAATCACCTTTCTAGAGAAATTCCTTTTGCGTCTTTAATCTATTTCGATGCTGTCCCTTTCGAGAAACGATGGTTTGAGCCCAACCGTTGGTGATATACATTCGATACACTCAATCGAAATGAGTGGTCGGTCATGTGTGAGCCGGGTTGCAAGACGTTCTTGTTGAACCCAGTGTATTCGCCTCTAGAGATACACTATCGGCAGGTGGTTCCATACCTTGTCATAGTCAGAATCCAATCTCCAATAAGCGCATGCGGTTTTGATTGTATTCTATATAACTGGAGCGTGAGATGCAAGCGTTCCGCTAGATTGTTATTTATTTGTATTTAGACACTATTATAATATTAGAAAAGATATTGATTTCAAAAACGTTTTGGGATATCGTAAGGTAAAAACCATCCTTATTTATGTGTGGATTTGGTCTTACGATTATCCCTTTCTTTTGAAAAGATTTTTGAACTGTAAAATCAAGTTGGATGATATTGCAAAACTTAATGTGGTTTTCTCACTCTGGTTCACTAGACTGGCCCGGTGTTTTGTAAATGCTCGGTTTAGACCGGGGTGTACAGGTCCAGATTATCGGATGATGCGAAGTTCAGAGATGGGTTGAAGGTGTTCAAACGTATGATATTGTATAGTATTTATTCCACTGTGTGATTGTATATGAAGACAGGTTATTATCGTTATCCAAATGTGTGATGTACTCTGATATTGTAAGTATTTTTAAAAGCTCTCAATAAAGATTTATTTCTGTATTACATTTTATTCCACTGCGATGTGGGACCCTGACTCCGTGTTGTGTTGGTTCTTCTTCTTCTTCTATTCTAATATTTCTTTCTTTCTTATCTCACCCTTTAATTTCTTTTTAATAACGTTCCAGTGTTTTCGGTGTTGGATGGTCGGCATAAGTTACGGTAAATGCAATTATGTCGATTTTCAGGGCCGAAAATCACTGAGTCATTACATTCCTCCTTGTTCTTGTATATTGTCTTGTTATCGGTGGTGGTTGAGAAGTTGCAAGATGTTTTAGAGTCTCGAATGGTAGTGGCTGAGATGACGCTGCGATTTGTTGACTGTCCAGGGGTGGTTGTGTGACGACCCAAACTTCCCCGTAAAGGAAAAGCCGGATTGCTTTGAGAACAACACACATCAGAACACAACACAGAAGAATATTTCATTGCTATTACAACAATTACATCAGAGTACAAGAATATTCCAGAGTATGAATAATTATACAATAGAAAATAATATCAGAGATTTAAATTACATTTAAATAGCAGCGGAAAAATAATACAAAATACAACTGAAAGAAATACACGAACACAGAGCTTTCCGAATATCGCTTCAGCTGTAGACCAGGATCCTGTGAACATAATATCTGCAAAACCAAAACTACTAGCTGCCCATATGGAAATTTTGGGCACCCAGAGTTTAGGTTAAAACAATAAACTCCAGGTCAGTCATAGGACGGGTATGAGAACTCAAAACAGTTATTTATTTGATTTTAAAGTTAGGTAAATCAAGGGACCACGCCGTATTACACGGAACGGGTTTCCTCCCAAGAATATCAGTGCATAAAATAAACAGCGCAATGCTCTTTAGAAAAAATGAAACCATTATAACACTCAAGTCCCATGCAACGCAGGCCGAAGGATAGAGTTTTACCTTATAATAGCCAAACATGCTTGATACGCGAAAATTCTCTTTTAATATTACTAGTGCATAGTGTAGAAATCAATTTCGAAAGTAAATGTATCAATCATAGGTGGCATAATATATCATGTAAGCGGCATAATATGTTTTGTCACCATATAGGTATACAACTAAAATCGTAAAGTTCGTATTGGAAAATTGGGTTTCCATCATGATGGCTGCAGATTCGAAAGATTTATCGCGAATGTATTTCCACGGCTTACGTCCCGACAAGAGAAAACACCGTAATACATATACTACGCACTTTGGATGAGCATCAATATGTTCTATCCTCATGAGATTCGGTCGGCTGAAATGACCTAACCCAATCTCCAGGTGTGGAGCGACCATCACCCAGCACAATTCGGCCGACCAAATCCTTATATACATAAAGTATATTGGTCAAACCTACTAATCAAACAAATTGTTCACCATCATGCCAAGGTGTGAGGCTCGCGAAGTAACGTTGCATATCATTGATCATCTACCAATATATACAACCTCTGAGCTCATACGTCTCAAAGAAGGGTGTTAAGCAGAGAATAAATTCCCCACCACCAAACAGATATATATATTTAGCAGAGATCAACGAATACGATATAAGAGAATACAATGTCAGACACACAATCCCTTTACAAGTCCGTTCTGGGTCTAAACGAAACACCATATCCGGTAGATCTCCAAATACGTATGGAAGATCACCAAATATTCTATCATCTTGGGTGTACGGTCCAATCAAGATATAAGAAATCATCCATACGATGTGAAAATCCCCGCTCTTCAACCACCGTCTTTGTCGCCGATCTTCAATCGTCGTATGAATTACTTAGAATGGGTTAAACCCGGTCTTTCCGAATAATTCGCGCATCTAAAATCATGTGCTATAAAAACACATCCTATGTCTCATTCCAATCAAGAATATTCTTTGATTTATCTATAAACCAAATTGGTTCATTCAACTAGTCGGGAATAACGCCTTACCGAAGAAATCATTTATTATAATATCCCAGTCCCAACCTATTCATCCCATGGAGTAAAACTGGTGGTACCCTATATCTAACACCCAGTGTGTTCCGATAAATTTAATTAACATTTATCGTTCAAATCCAATTAAAGATTCAACTATCGCATGGAGTAAAACTGGTGGTACTCCATCCTCGGTTATTTCTAGAATTCAGAAAATTTAATTACTTTATTTCTATTCAATCTAATTAAAGATTCATTAAAGCTCTATTTAGTTTTAATCTTCTAAAATCATTATTTAATGATTATTCAACTTTAAGAAATTAATCTTGTCTTTAACTGGGTTAAAGAACAAATGTCGCTTAAAAACATAGTTCACAATAAACCCAAAATTATATTCCATCTAATTCCAATTTAATATATATTAAATTGGAAAATTTCTCTTTTGAAAATTCTATTAAATCTTAATTTAAAATTAATAAATTACAAATCATAATTTCACCGTTAATCGGGTTTTAAGAACTGATGTCATTTAAAACATTGTTCACAATCAACCCAAAATCAATTTCCACTTTATTTCAATACTGGAAAATCTCATTTAAATCTTAATTAAAAGATTTATTCTTTTCTCAGATAGGTTCAAGAATAGTGTTATTTAAGACACCATTCACGACAAACCCAAAATCTTATTTGATATTAAATATAAGGCTCTGAATAGGTATTATCTCGACTTATATTCAATATAAAATTCTGAAACTAATGGATGTCACATCAGGAATAACAATATTACATATCTTCCAAATTCCCAAAACAATATCCGCGTAATCATGGAATCTAATATCGAAATAATCTGAAGATTATTTCCATTCAAACCCATTCCAATTCATATATTGGAAAACTCTGGTTATAATTAAATCATTTTAAATCCTTTTATTTATTTGAGAATAAATAAATCAATCGTTTTGATAAAATATCTTTTATCTTTATAGCTTGGAATTTTTCATCCAAAACCCCTTTTAGATCATTTATTATGATTTTACATAATTTTTCCCGATTTTTATTTATTAAAAAATAGGCCTATTCGATTAAATGACGTTTCAGGTTATTTAATTGCACTGGCAATGTTTTTATTCCAACTTGATTTAAACATTTCTGCAAATCTAACTGTTGGATTTTAAATATCTTATTATTATATGAAAGCTCTTTTCGATACGAACCCGTAGGTTTCGGTTTCAGAAGAATCCGACGTTCGGATCTTCCGCTACGTCCAATCGAAGTTAATGGTCGAAATTCTTGAACGATCGCTGCGCGAAACGTTTATAAATTCATTTTAAAACGACTCCAACTTGCATTTCAATTTTAAATCGAAATTGAATATTCTATATCTTTATCATATTAAAATGATAATATTTTCAAAATATTATATTGCAAAATTACATATTTATATTATATTCATTATTAAATTTATAAAATCGATCGATACACCCGTTTGGGAAAAAAATGGCATTGCTACTTAACTGGCATCATATTTTTATATCTGTTTTTTTCTTTTTGTCATAAACATACAATGAAAATATATTTTTCATTGTTAAATCTTTTTAATGAAACAAAGTTACAATAAAAATGTAATCTTTAATTTCTAATCTTTCTATTTTAACAAAATGATGATAAAAATATGAACTTTTAATTTTACTCTTTTTATTGAAACAAAATGACAATAAAATATGTTCTTTTAATTCCAATCTTTTCATTGTAACAAAATGACCATAAAAATATGTTCTTTTTAATCCAAATCTTTTATTGTAACACAATGACAATAGAAATATAATCTTTTTATCCAAATCTTTTGTTGTAACACATTGACAATAAAAATATAATCTTTTTATCCAAATCTTTTTATTGTAACAAATTGACAATAAAAAATATATTCTTCTTAATTTAAAACATCAAAACCATCATTTGATTCCTTTAACTGAATATTATGTTAATGAGACCCAAACAATTACCATATAATTTGATTATATGGATTTTCATACATCGCATGAATTCTATACTAATGATCAATAATCATTAAAACAGCCAAAAGCATCCAGAGTGCATCTAATAACTGTATAAGCATTAAATAAATAAATAACGTTTAACACAGTCTAACTAATCACAAAGGAGATGTGTGACCAGAATATCATCCCCAGACCCGTGTGGGGTTTCATCCAACACATAATCAAATAATATATTATTATTTGTGCACTTGGGCGATGTGTGAAAATTATCGTCCCAAACAACATGAACAAATCAGGTAACTTGTTAATGGGAATGTAAAATTATTTAAATTATCATAAGTGTAATAACATTATTTTAACATGTTAAATATCGCAAATCTCAATCACATCATATCACAACATACATTTCAACAAGTCATTCATGCAATAGATATGATCAAACAAATATTTCATCACAAACATTTAATTACATTTAGTTATAAAAATAAATAATTGTACAAAAGGTTGAGTGAGAAAGAGTTCTCACTTTTGGTTTTCACTCCTTTAGTCTTTAGCGGATAATTTGGATTCCGTTCTACTTCCGTTCCGTTCCTTCGCAGTCTGTGTCACACAGTTTGTATTAAAAATCATATTTTTAATGTTGTTCTATATATATATATATATAAATGGTAAAAATCATATTTTTATTCCAGATCTAAATTATAAAAATCATATTTTTATTTATGTTATGATATATGAAAATCATATATTTATATTGCTATATCTATTTTAAAAACAATGCAAATTTTATTATTAGAAACAATACAATTTTATATTATATAAACAATGTCATTATATATTTTATAAACAATGTCTTTACAAAACAATGTTTTTCATTACAAAACGATGTTGACAAACAATGTTAATTTTACTTTTCGAAACAATGTATATTTTATTTTCCAAACCAATGTTTATTTTTCAATTCAAAGCAACGTTCGTTTTTTATTTCAAAACAATGTTCGTTTTTCAAAACAACGCTCTTTTTATTTTCAAACAACGATCTTTTTATTTGTAAAACAACGATCTTTTTATTTGCAAAACAATGTTCTTCTTTATTTAAAAACAATGTTCTTCTTTTATTTTTTTTACAACATTGAAATTTTAACTTACAAAACAGTGACATTTTTATTTACAAAATAGTGTTCTTTTTATTTACAAAACGGTGTTCTTTTTATTTACAAAACAGTGTTCTTTTTAATTCAAAACTATTTTTAAAACAAATCTATATTTAAAGAAAATCTATTTTTACAAAATAATGTATGTGTTAATTTTCAAAACAATGATATGTTTATTTTTTCAAAACAATGATATGTTTAATTTCAAAACAATGATAATGTTTAATTTTCAAAACAATTCTATTTGTAAAACAATTCTATGTTTATTCCTTCAATTATCATTTCACCTTAATCATGTTTAACAACAAACATTGTTAGTGTTCCTTCATCACGGTGATAAACTCCTGAACATCGGCTTTAACTTGAACCTATCAGCATCCAATTAGGGTTCACCTGCGCGCGCCTCTACAGGGGGTCGGACCCGCATCCCCTACCACCACATGAACCGCCGTTGCGGCGCCTTCCTCCGCCCCAAGCACCACCGACTTCGGTGGCCCTCACGCCTCGCAATCCTCTTCCAACATCGGCGGCTATAGGCCCGGAATTCGAGCGAAACAGGAAATGGGAATTCATCATATCCGTATAACATTGAGGAGGAGAAAATCTCTAGCGGTTTCGCTTTGAAAATTTCTGAAATCATGGCTTGAATCGTGTTTGGATGAGGGATTAGTTTCGTTGTTTATCGGCCATTAAAAATTTGAAGTGCCGGCTCAAAAAGTATACGCTTGGGTTTAGGGAAAAATACAGTGTGTTGGTATTAAGCATGGACATTCAAGTGATAAAAGGTATATAAATCTATTAAAAAGGAAACGCAGTAAATGAATTTATTTAATGGTCTTGTTCACATATGAGCCTAAATTGATATTGTTTGAATATAATTACAATGGATGTAATGGTCTATACAATTAATTGAAAAAATAATAAGGTAATAAATATTTTGAATTGGAAATGGTGGTATTAGCTATGGTAACTGAAAACTATTCCTAAACGCGTTGCATGCATCACGCTTATTACAAAAAAAAGGAAAGAAATTGGTAAATTGAAGGAAAGAAATAAATGATGCATTCA
Source organism: Allium sativum (assembly GCA_030737875.1). NCBI lineage: Eukaryota > Viridiplantae > Streptophyta > Magnoliopsida > Asparagales > Amaryllidaceae > Allium > Allium sativum. Next base: position 10,822,672 of record CM060921.1, on the reverse strand, counting down.
GGGACAACGAAGAGGGAGTGATATTTGTTTTATATAGCGTTCATACTTGAAACAAATTCATGGAAAGCATAGAACATATCCAAATTATCTAATTCCACAAATCACATTTATTAAACAATAAAAGAATTCCAATACTGAATATTCAAATTTGTTTATGATGTAAATTACGCTAAAACGTTACATTAGAAAAATAAATTTACAAAAGTATTTTCAATTGAATACTACATTCAATATAGAGATTTCTAATATAAAATCGGTAAATACAATGGCTTACAATACAAATAGATTTGAGTTGAAATAGATAAATATGTTAAGTAAGACAGCAAAATTAAAAGACTAAAATTTGTCAAATACAAGTAACGTATTCGAAAAGAAGAATGTTAGGAAAAAATACAAAGGAGCACGAACAGACAAAGAATAAAATTATATAAAGCTAATCACACTAATTCCATACTAATTTATTATCACATTTACTTCTCTCAAAACTGCATGGTTATAATTATTAATATTCCATTTATCATATGTAATAGTAACACATAACCATAATAAATGGAGAACATTTCAAATTCCAACCTAACCTAAACCTTTACCTATTTAACAACTATAACTAGCATTTATTACACATGTTTTGGACGAATAAAGTAAGCGTGTTTGTGAATTAATGCACTTATATTACCCATATTTATTTCCTATCATTCTATATATATTAATTTATTAATTTTAACTATTTTATATTCTAGTGCAAATAAATGACTAGAACCATCTCATTGTGTTCTGCGTTGCCTAAAAATTTAATATACATTTAGATTAAAAAGGACAATATACATGAGTTTTACTATTACAACCATTTTACAAATTTGGGATATAATGTAACGACCCAGAAAATCTGAACCAATTTAAATTTTTTAAATTAGCTAAAATAATGGATTTTAAATATTTAAAATAAATATTTTAAATAATAGCGATGAAAAGTGAGTTGAATCGACAATTGAAAACAAATATAATTAATTATAATTATAAACAAGGCCTGAAAAGGCGAGGTAGTTTCAAAAATTGAATTCAAACTTTGTCGGACTGTACCGGGTGCAAAACAAAATGGATTTGAGTGAAACCAAAAATATTTAAATCTGTTAGTGAATACCTTTCTAACGAACCTGAAAAATCGAATTTTCATAGCGGAAAGCAAAAGTTATGGCCAAATGAATTTTCAGAAAGGTCGCTATGGAATTTATATAGCCCGTGAAATTGGCCATTTTGCAAACGACCTCGGAATTCGACGAAACCACTTTTGTTGGATCCGAGATGTGAAGTTATTGCTAGGTTTCAAATTTCATAATTTTTGAAGCTAGTATGTGAGCGTGGGAAAGGAAAATGTGTTTTGGTCAATTACAGTTAAATTGGATCGACCAGAAATGGGCCTTTTTGCAAACGGTCTCAAAATTCGACGAAACTAGTTTTGTTGGGACCGTATCGTCGAAACATAGCTAGATTTATTTTTCTGGAATTTTTCGAATCAGTTTGTGGCCCTGACAAATTGAAATGTACGTTCAAATTGAATATTATAATATATTTTAATTTGAAGGAAAACTGACTGAAACAGTCGAATGGGTCTACGAAACAAATCCCATTGTGTTCGGAATGGGGGTAAAACGCTGGGGACGATAGTCGTTGGGTTTGGATTGGAGTTCGTATGTGAAGAGGGGTATTTTCGGATTTTAAAAACTTTATAAATTAAAAAAAAAAACCTCGGCCAATCACATTTCTCCTCTTCTTCGTTGAAAACCCGATGCCCTCCATCGTTAACGGCGGAAATCGCTGCTCCCTTCTCCCCTTGATTTCTCTTTCATTTCCAAACGAAATCGAGCGCTCTATGATTCATTTTGAAGCTCTCACCGCCCTCTTCAAATCCATATAGGAATCATCTCGTATCGTGCAGTATCCCTCGAGTTGCGAGCCCTCAAAGAGCTCGACTTTCGAGCTCCGCCACGGTCAACTCCGACCGCCGAGCTGGGTCCCACCACCGGGCGTGAATAGCCCTTTCCACCCTCTTCGACATCGCGCAGGCCGATCAGCCCCTCGATACACGGATTGCCTGAAAGATCGAGACCTAGGTTTGAACCTTCAACGAAGGTATACGGATTGAAATCTTTGAATTGAAAATAACACTTTTAAGTGTTGCAAACCTTTGAAAAATCATATCTTTTTACTACGTTAACGAAATTCGATGAAACAGGAAACACCGGGACCGTGAGGACGTCTTCTACATTTTAGAAGAGACCGGATATTTTTCTGAGCTTCCTACAATTTTTAGCAAAGCAAAGAGCTATGTGAGATTTCTAATTTATAAACGATATGGAAAACGACGATGTATAAATTATATAGTCGATGTATGGGTTATATAAGCATTGTACACCTCATGTATAAGCGTTGTATAAGTTGTACGTTCGATGTATAAGTTATATATGCGTTGTAAAAATTATATATGTGTTGAAATAGAAGTGAATTGCTATATATAAATATATATATATATATATATATATATATATATATATATATATATATACGCCCCTCGTCCACAAACCATGGACGATATTTATTGGTTGTGATTAGTGTGAAAATTGATTGATAGCGAATGGTTGATTGTGATTGTTTGTTGTTGATATTGGTTGATTGTGGTTGAAAAATACCCATTTGTGGTTGAGAAATATTTGGTTGAAACCACATAGGATTAGTTTGTGGAAATGAAATAAATATATACATGCCGCCTGTGTGCGAACTAGATGCATGATCCCCATTGTCAAAAACCGCGAGGTTTTAAGGTAGAGCGAGGAGTCGTACTAGGGACGGCCCCGGTTTTAACTACCCTGCCGTTATGCTGCCGAAATTTTGAATAATATTCATGTGTTTGAATTATTTTCATTTGCTGAGACTATATTTATTCGTTGAATAAAAAACCTTCATGTGTTGAATCGATATTCATTCGTTGAATTGAAATTCATATGTTGAATGGTATTCGTGTTTTAAATATAAAAATCACATTTTTATCTATATATATATATATATATAAAAACTATAGAAAACCTTCATGTGTTGAATATTCATTCGTTGAATTGAAATTCATGTGTTGAATGGTATTCGTGTTTTAAATATAAAAATCACATTTTTATCTATATATATAAACTATAGAAAACCTTCATGTGTTGAATCGATATTCATTCATTGAATTGAAGTTCATGTGTTGAAAGGTATTCATATTTTGAAAGAAATTGTTTTATAATAAAAATCCCATTTTTAACATCAATATGAAATGTATAAAATAATCCTATTTTGAAACAAATTGTTTTACAATAAAAATCCTATTTTTATCACCTATATAAACTATATAAAATAATAGTGTTTTGAAATGAAGTGTTTTACAATAAAAATCACATTTTTATTATATACATGAATTGTTGAAATGTGAAGTGTTAAAAATAGCCACTAGTTCAAATAAATATGCATGAGTTGAAATATTCATTAATTAGCTAATGATATGATTTTTGCCTATGCATGCAACATTAGAATGAATGGTGTTTTTAAACCAAATGGAATCAAATATGAAGTTGAATGGAAAATGATAAGTGATAAGAACTATATATATGTACGTGCATATTTATTGAACAGGTTATAGCAAAGGGGCTAGAGAAGAGGAATAAAATTTTTGTGCCCGACAAAAAGGTACACATTTACCGTTTTGTTTGGGTGATGATTTTATGAGCCTGTTGGCTAGCCGCTTGGCTTTTTCTTTTTGACATGAGACGCCCGTGTGGCTATTTGGGAATTTTCCCAGCCCCTCCCGTACAAAGGAGGTTATGGCGAAATTTTCCAAAATTTAAAGGTGTTAGTGAAATATTAGAAGTGGAAACAATATAGGAATTTTTGAATGAACTATATTTATATAAATATATAAATATAAATAAAATTAAAACGAAACGTGGCCGTGCAGTTCATATTTGAAACCGTCATTTCAAACGATTAGTACGGGAGATCCGACCATCAGATTTTCTTGAAATCGCAACCGTTGGGCTCGCTTTGGAAAAATCTTTCCAACGGCACCAACTTTGTAAAAATCCAACGGTTGGATTGTCTGGAATGTTTAATTCAAATCTGAAGAAAAACAGCGCCAAAATCGATTATATATATATATATATATATATAATTATAATTAATCGAATAACGACGCTGCAGTTCGTATTTTGAAATCGAAACTCCAAAAGATTGTACCGGGAGATCCGACCGTCGGAATTTCCCGAAACTGGAACCGTTGGATTCGTTTTGAAAAGATCTTTCTAATGATGTAAATTTTGTAAAGATCCAACGGTTGGATTGTCTGGAATGTTTAATTCAAATCTGAAGAAAAACAGCGCCAGAATCGATTATATATATATATAATTATAATTAATCGAATAACGACGCTGCAATTCGTATTTTGAAATCGAAACTCCAAACGATTGTACCGGGAGATCCGACCGTCGGAATTTCCCGAAACTGGAACCGTTGGATTCATTTTGAAAAGATCTTTCTAATGATGTAAATTTTGTAAAGATCCAACGGTTAGATTTTCAGATATGTGTAAATCAAATCTGAAGAAAAACAGCGCCACGGCCGCGTTATGGCCCAAAGCGTCGTTTGAAATAAAATGGCTATTTTAAAATAAATAAAAATAGCGATAAATCGTTATAAAATATTATAAACGATATGGATGTTAATTTAGAAATTAACTGAAGGTTGGCTAAGTCGAATGGTTTCTGGGGTATTGATCTGATGTTGGTTTCGGCCTTCGGGGTTAATATTTGGGAAATCGTTCTCTTACTGATTGATGGTTGGTGGCTAATGAATTGAAATGATGCGTGTGTATGTTAGTGTTGCACTTGTTTATTATATACGCGAGTTGCTCAGAAAGACCGGGATAACTAATCGAAGATGAAGATGGTGGTCGAAGACCGGAGATCTTCACCTCGTTTGGATGGTAACCGAGGTCTTGATTGGGAGGCATCCCGAAATATGGATAATGAGTGGTGATCGTCTAGACGTATGTGTTAATCGATGGGTTTGCGAGGTATTTAGTGCCTCCGGTTTCGTTCAGACCCAGGACGGACTTGTAAATGGACTGTGTATCTGACATTGGATTTTATTCTGTATTGATTGATCTCTATTAAATATACATTTGTTTGGCGGCGGATAATTTATTCTTTTGCTTAACTCCCTTCTCTGAACCGCACGAGCTCAGAGGTTGTATATCGATGGACATCAGTCGCATGGCATGAATTGCTAGTGTGGCATGCCTAAGTGGCAAATGATCAAGGCTTCTGTTGAAAAGCAAAGTCTTGTGGTGATGATCAAAGCCCCGCCTGTGTGGCGTAGCTTTGTGTATAATGTGAATTCGCGAGCCTCACACCCCGGTATGAACCAGAAACGGGAGAAGGACCTCAAGGAGGGCATGCGTTTCTTTCTAGCTAGGGTGGTGTCAGCGACCTACCATCCCTGACATTTATATACTTTTCACCTGTGTTGTTGTAGCTGTTGCGAGGCGCCTCGGGTAGATCGGACGATCCGGGTCCGATGGAGTCATTTGTTGGCTCACTTACGCCCCAAAGGGCGGGGAGACGTATTGTTCAGGCATAATAATCCACCTCGGTGGACCGGCCCTGACGATCCAAGGCTTGCCTGCGCGCTTGCCTGAGACATGGGCTAGATAGTCTCGAATTCGGTAAGGACTATCTTTTGCCTTGGTTCATGACGGAAATCCAATTTCCAAATACGTGACTGTGCGATTTTGATTGTATACCTATATATGGCGACATAGTGGTATGGGGCATTAATGCCTTCTATGATTGATAGTTATGATTTGAAATTGTTTTCAAAACATATAAACACTAGTAATAATAACAAATGCCTTTGTTTTATTCGTATCAAGCATATTTTGGCCGTTATAAGGGAAAAACTCTATCCTCCGGTTTGCGTTGCATTGTGTGATGGAAACTGAGTCTTATAATGGCTTCATTATTATAAAAAGCATAGCGATGTTTAAAAAGAATGATTTGTTTTTAAAGCACTGGCAATCCAATAGAGTAAACCCGTTCCATGAAAGTGGCGTGGTCCTGTGATTAGCCATATTATAAATGTATTGAGTAGATTTCTCATACCAGTCCCATGACTGACTCGTAGCTTGTTTCACTTTCAAACTCGGGTGCCCCTTTTTCTACACGGGCAGCCTTGTATTCAGGTTTAGCTGGTTCTTTCTGGATAGTTGGAGCTGAAGATGGATTCTATCATTTATCTCTTTTTATGCTGTTCAGCTCCTGTTGTACATATTTTGTTTGTTTTCCGCTGTAGACATTTATGTATAGCTGAACTGTATTTGTACTAAGTATGATCCTGTATACTGTGTAACTCTGATGATTACTTTTATCCAGTATATTCTATTGTTCATTATCTAGTGTATTTATTTATTTTTGTTCTGCGATTATCTGTTTCTGTGTTATATTCCACGGATTACCCATGCCGCCGTCAGTACGGGGTTTGGGGTCGTCTCATCTGGTATCAGAGCTTTGGTTAAGCTTAGTTCTGGAATATAACATATGAACGAACTCGTTAGAAATAAAACCAGCAGTGTTCTAGGACGGGTAACTCTATACAGATAGGATCAGTAATATCCTAGTATAAGTAAAGCAGAATGGAATACACCCCAGTAGACACATTTACATTGAAGTATTTGTCTCTATATTTTGAAATATCTTTTCTGTTGACCTGACACTTTGTCTGCTAATTGTAGACGCACTAGAAAATGAGTGACAGGAACAGAAGAAATAATCGTATGGCTCGACCAGCTAATGAGCCAGTTGTGCTCCCGCAGCCAAAATCTGATATAGAAGTTCTATTCAAGAGATTTCGAAATCTGGGTGGATCGCCATTCTTAGGCAAGGAGTCCATTATGGAAACACAAGCTTGGATTCATTCTGCAGAGAAAATCTTTGAGGGTTTAAAGCTGAGAGACGATCAGAAAAGACTACTGGCGTCTTGGGCACTCAAAGAAGAAGCTTTGTTTTGGTGGGATTCAGTTGTTAAAGATAATCTAGAAGGTGACATCACCTGGGATAAATTCAAAGTGATTTTCTTAGAAAGATTTACTCCTCCCGAAGCAAGCGAGCGATTATGTGATGAATTTTCTTATTTGATACAAGGTGATATGACCATCCCAGAATATCACCAGAAATTCAACGAACTTTCTCACTTTGCTCCTCATCTGATTCAAGATCCAAAGAGGAAGAATCTGAGATTTATTTATGGCCTGCAAAGGAAATATCAGAATAGTGTGATGAGGAATGTGAAACTTCCTTTCTCAGAAATGATTTATATGGCTTATCAGTATGAAGATCTCGACAAGAAAGGTATGTTACCTTACGAAGAAGGGGTCAGTTCTAGTAACAAAGATGAGTCAGAAACTGATCGTCCTGAGGCCAGTACGACGTCTGAGGTCAATAAGAAGCCCAAAGTAAATCGAAAAAGGGCCAGTTCTGGAAAAGAACTAGCAACGACTGCCATATGCAACAACTGCCATAAGCCAGGGCATTTCCAGGGGAATTGCAAACCCTCGAAAAAGCGAAGGAGGAATGAATCTAAATCCAAGAACAAGTCTCCTGTGACTCGAGAGTGCAATCTTTGTCATTAGTCCGGTCATATAAAGCGAGATTGCTGGCTGTTAAAAAGGGCCAAAGAGGCTTAGGTAAATGAAATAGCAGAAACTTCTGGGCCCGCAGATGTTCTGGAAAGGCCGAATGTTTTAGAAGGCACGCTAACTGTCAAAGACATCCCAGTTAAAGTACTGTTTGACACTGGCGCATCACGCAGCTTCATTGCTAAGAATGCAGCTAAGAAACTGGATTTAAATTTGAAGAAGCTCAAGGAACCAATGACTGTCCAGAATCCGGTTGGGGGGTCCATTGATCTCAGTTGGGTTTGTGGAGTGCCGGTTTCCTTTTCTCGTTATCGGTTTCCTACCATCGCATTCGTCATGAATTTTAAAGAGTTTGATCTTATCTTGGGGTTAGACTGGTTGACCAAATATGAAGCTGAAGTTAAATGCGCCGACAGAGTCGTAAAGGCGAAGATTAAATCAGGTGACTATATAACCATTCCCTGTGAAGGTCAGAATCCTAATAGAAAAGACTTCTGGGCAGCTCTAAATGTTTCTCCAGCCCAAATAGAAAATGTCCCTGAAATCACAGAGAATATTCCTGACCTCATCAAAGACATTCCTGTCGTCAAAAATTACGCGGATGTGTTTGAAGAAGTTGTTCGCTTACCTCCGCAGAGAGAAATAGATTTCAAGATAGCTTTGATTCCCAATGCAAGGCTGGTAGTTCACGCTATTCGAAGAATGTCCTTGAAAGAGAAAGAAGAACTTGACAATCAAACAAGACAGCTAGTATGGAAGGGTCTGATCAGGCCTAGTTTCTCTGATTGGGGTGCAGCAGTGGTGTTTGTCCCAAAATCTGACGGTACTCTACGTCTATGTGTGGATTATCGTGATCTGAACAAACAGACAATAAAGAACAAATATCCATTGTCGCGGATAGATATTTGTTGGATTGATTGAATGGCGCACAAGTATTCTCAAGGATGGACCTAGCTACAGGCTTCCATCAACTTTGAATTGCCGAAGAGTGTGTTCCAATGACAGCATTCAAAGGTCCCGACTTATTCTACGAGTGGTTAGTAATGCCGTTCGGCTTATGTAACGCTCCATCTTACTTCGTCGATCTGATGAATAGAGTGTTCAAAGGAGTTTTGAATAAATTTGTTCTGGTTTTCATTGACGATATTCTAATCTTCTCTAAATCAAAGGCCGAACATGAAAAGCATTTGGAACAGGTTCTGGAAATTCTCAGAAGGAATGTATTGAAAGCCAAACTATCCAAATGTTTATTCTGGCAGGATGAAGTAAAATTTCTGGGCCACGTCGTATCTAAAGAAGGAATTGCTGTGGATCCAAGCAAAATCACAGCTATTCAGAATTGGAAACAGCCCAGTACCCCTACAGAAGTCCGCAGTTTTCTCGGATTGGCTAGTTATTACCGGAAGTTCGTCAAGAACTTTTCGAAGATATCTGGCCACTTAACGAAGCTTACAAAGAAGCACTCTAAATTCAAATGGACTCCAGAAAGTGAAGAGGCTTTTGAAGAGCTAAAGTTAAGATTAATGACTGCTCCAGTATTAACCATCATCGATGGAAATCAGGATTTGAAAGTCTGGACTGATGCTTCTAGAGAAGGCCTTGGCGCAGTGTTAATGCAAAGGGGTCAAGTGATTGCTTATGCTAGCCGTCAGTTGAAGCCACACGAGAAGAACTACGTAACTCATGATCTTGAGTTATTGGCTATAGTATTCGCCTTGAAAATCTGGAAACGCTATCTTCTGGGTGAGAGATTCGAACTGTTTACAGATCACCAGTCGCTAAAGTATCTGTTCACCCAGAAAGACCTGAATCTGAGGCAGCAACGTTGGTTGGAGTTTCTTGCAGCATATGACTTTGAAATTATATATACTCCAGGGAAAGCCAATGTCGTGGCCGATGCGCTGAGCTGAAAGAATGTAATGATCGCCAGCTTTATTATCACGACTTCCTTGATTGACAAAATATCTATTCTTCAGAAGGAGGATAACTTTATTAAGGATATGATTAAAAGGATTCAGAAAGGCGAACCCTCGTGTTTTCAAATAGATAACGACGAGACCTTAAGGTTGAAAGGAAGGATTTGTGTTCCTGATATCCCAGAGTTAAAAAGGGAAGTGTTAGACAAGTGTCACAAGTCCAAGCTGAGTATCCATCCTGGTGTGGCCAAAATGTATAACGATCTCAAACGAACATTCTGGTGGAAGGCTATGAAAAGAGACGTTTCAATATATGTTAGCCGATGCCCTACTTGCCAGCTAGTCAAAAGCGACCAACAGAAACTGGCTGGATTGTTACAACCGCTAGAAGTTCCTGGTTGGAAGTGGGAACATATTTCTATGGATTTCATTGATGGTCTGCCCAGAACCAGAAAAGGGAATGACAGTATTTGGGTGATCGTAGATTGCTTCACGAAGACCGCCCATTTCATACCTGTCAGATCAAACAGAACGGCTCAGAGTCTGGCGCAGATTTACTTCAAGGAAATAGTTAGACTACATGGAGTGCCGCTCAGTATAGTCAGTGATAGAGATACAATATTTACTAGTAAATTCTGGGAGGTGTTTCAAGTCGAGATGGGAACGAAGTTGAACTTAAGCACCTCTTATCATCCTCAGACAGACGGTCAAACTGAGAGGGTGAATCGTATTTTAGAAGATCTATTGCGGGCTTGTGTTATAGATTTCGGTGGATCAAGGGAAGACCATCTGCATTTGGATGAATTCTCATATAACAACAGCTACCAGGCGAGCCTGACAATGTCGCCATTCGAAGCATTGTATGGTAGACCGTGTCGATCTCCTGCTTGTTGGGTCGAACCCGGTAATAGACTTGTGTTGGGTCCTGATATGATCCGAGAAGCCGCCGACAAAGTCGATTTTATTAAGAAGCGATTACTCGCCGCTCAAAGCCGACAAAAGAGCTATGCCGATAGGATAAGAAGGGATATATCCTTTGTTGTTGGCGACTATGTATATCTGAAAGTATCGCCGATGAGAGGAGTAATCCGGTTCGGTAAAACTGGAAAGTTGGCGCCCAAATTCATTGGTTCATTTCCTATTCTGGAACAGATCGAAACTCTCGCTTATAGGGTTGAATTGCCTGACTGGTTGCCTGGAGTTCATTATGTATTTCATATATCTCAACTTCGAAAGCACGTTCATGATCCAGACTTGATCGTGGAAGAAGCAGCTCAGCAGGATATTGAAATTACTCCAGAATTAGCTGTGAGGCGAGAGCCGCTAAAGATCATCGGCAAAGAGATCAAAGAACTGAGGAACAAGAAGGTTCACTTAGTCAAAGTGCAATGGAGTGGAGATCCGCGAGATTGTACTTGGGAAACTGAGGAGAGCATTCAAAAAGCTTATCCTAGATGCCGAGTGGATATCTCTGTTTGACTCCGGTGCAAGATACATTTACCATACTTTGCATTACCAGTTAGTTCTCCACTCTGTTGTAATTTTCTCTCCATGGATGTGCACTTTGAATTCTGTAGTCTGAATGATTTTAAAAGAATATAGGAATTGATTTGTATGATTTTGAAAAAGTTAAAAACAATTTGATTATTGTTTGTGTTGTGTGTTAGTAAATTTGATTAATAAAATTGTTGAAACGATAGTTAATTTAATCAACAATAGAATAATGGTAGAATTTATTCGATTAAACCACACGTTGAACTAATTAGAAAATAAATAGAAATATATACATGTGCATTTTATATATTTGAACAGGTAAATGGATTAGCTGTTGAGTAAAGATTTTATTTGAGTGCCCGACAAATAGGTAAACCTTAATGAGTTGGATGCGAAATATTATTATATCAACTCCTGTGAATGCCATTGGATGCGGAGTGCTGGTTTTTCTGTGTGAAATAATAAACGTTGCCATAAGATAGTAACAATTAAATTTGAACTACATTACATGGCATACTTCAGAAGATAGGCATACTTCATCATATACCCCATAAGCATTTGGAGCTTGTGTGACGAGGTGGAAGATTTACCATACGAGCGAGAGGCTTGTATGGCGATGACTATATTTTACAGGTTGAACTGATGACTGATATGGACTATTTAAATTGTAACGATTAAATTGCCAGATTAATAAAAAAAACACACGGGTCTGGAGTTGACAATAATCACGTCTCTCTAGTTATTAGATACGGCGCATGGACTATTTATTACCCACACGGAACAGGGTGACGAGAATTTATTCTCTGGAGTTATTATCAATACACGCTGCCCTGTAAACACCAGAATATATCACTATAAATATGTGTATGCTTATTAGGATTTATTGGGTACCTAATACGGCCCAATAAATTTCCAAACCTCTCTCCGTACAAAGGAGGTTATGGCGAAATTTTTCGAAAATTCCGGGTGTTAGCCAAATTTTTGAAGAATTTGAAAATTCTCAGAAACTGAAAAGTTGGAGAATTGAAGCCAGGTCGAACGGAGAGTTGATTAATCAAACCACTTTCGACTTTGTTCCTTTTCGAGGATGAAAAATTTTAAGTAGGGGAGTTTGTAACGACCCAGAAAATCTGAACCAATTTAAAAAATTTAAATTGGCTAAAATAATGGATTTTAAATATTTAAAATAAATATTTTAAATAATAGCGATGAAAAGTGAGTTGAATCGACAATTGAAAACAAATATAATTAATTATAATTATAAACAAGGCCTGAAAAGGCGAGGTAGTTTCAAAAATTGAATTCAAACTTTGTCGGACTGTACCGGGTGCAAAACAAAACGGATTTGAGTGAAACCAAAAATATTTAAATATGTTAGTGAATACCTTTCTAACGAATCTGAAAAATCGAATTTTCATAGCGGAAAGCAAAAGTTATGGCCAAATGAATTTTCAGAAAGGTCGCTATGGAATTTATATATCCCATGAAATTGGCCATTTTGCAAACGACCTCGGAATTCGACGAAACCACTTTTGTTGGATCCGGGATGTGAAGTTATTGCTAGGTTTCAAATTTCATAATTTTTGAAGCTAGTATGTGAGCGTGGGAAAGGAAAATGTGTTTTGGTCAATTACAGTTAAATTGGATCGACCAGAAATGGGCCTTTTTGCAAACGGTCTCAGAATTCGACGAAACTAGTTTTTTTGGGACCGTATCGTCAAAACATAGCTAGATTTATTTTTCTGGAATTTTTCGAATCAGTTTGTGGCCCTGGCAAATTGAAATGTACGTTCAAATTGAATATTGAATGTAATATATTTTAATTTGAAGGAAAACTGACTGAAACAGTCGAATGGGCCTACGAAACATATCCCATTGTGTTCGGAATGGGGGTAAAATGCTAGGGACGAAATTCGTTGGGTTTGGATTGGAGTTCGTATGTGAAGAGGGGTATTTTCGGATTTTAAAAACTTTATAAAAAAAAACCTCGGCCAATCACATTTCTCCTCTTCTTCGTTGAAAACCCGATGCCCTCCATCGTTAACGGCGGAAATCGCTGCTCCCTTCTCCCCTTGATTTCTCTTTCATTTCCAAACGAAATCGAGCGCTCTATGATTCATTTTGAAGCTCTCACCGCCCTCTTCAAATCCATATAGGAATCATCTCGTATCGTGCAGTATCCCTCGAGTTGCGAGCCCTCAAAGAGCTCGACTTTCGAGCTCCGTCAACTCCGACTGTCGAGCTGGGTCCCACCACCGGGCGTGGATAGCCCTTTCCACCCTCTTCGACGTCGCGTAGGCCGATCGGCCCCTCGATACACGGATTGCCTGAAAGATCGAGACCTAGGTTTGAACCTTCAACGAAGGTATACGGTTTGAAATCTTTGAATTGAAAATAACACTTTTAAGTGTTGCAAACCTTTGAAAATCATATCTTTTTACTACGTTAACGAAATTCGATGAAACAGGAAACACCGGGACCGTAAGGACGTCTTCTACATTTTAGAAGAGACCGGATATTTTTCTGAGCTTCCTACAATTTTTAGCAAAGCAAAGAGCTATGTGAGATTTCTAATTTATAAACGATATGGAAAACGACGATGTATAAATTATATAGTCTATGTATGGGTTATATAAGCATTGTACACCTCATGTATAAGTGTTGTATAAGTTGTACGTTCGATGTATAAGTTATATATGCGTTGTAAAAATTATATATGTGTTGAAATAGAAGTGAATTGCTATATATAAATATATATATACGCCCCTCGTCCGCAAACCATGGACGATATTTATTGGTTGTGATTGGTGTGAAAATTGATTGATAGCGAATGGTTGATTGTGATTGTTTGTGGTTGATATTGGTTGATTGTGGTTGAAAAATACTCATTTGTGGTTGAGAAATATTTGGTTGAAACCACATAGGATTAGTTTGTGGAAATGAAAAAAATATATACATGCCGTCTGTGTGCGAACTAGATGCATGATCCCCATTGTCAAAAACCGCGAGGTTTTAAGGTAGAGCGAGGAGCCGTACTAGGGACGGTCCCGGTTTTAACTACCCTGCCGTTATGCTGCCGAAATTTTGAATAATATTCATGTGTTTAAATTATTTTCATTTACTGAGACTATATTTATTCGTTGAATAGAAAACCTTCATGTGTTGAATCGATATTCATTCGTTGAATTGAAATTCATGTGTTGAATGGTATTCGTGTTTTAAATATAAAAATCACATTTTTATCTATATATATAAACTATAGAAAACCTTCATGTACTGAATCGATATTCATTCGTTGAATTAAAATTCATGTGTTGAATGGTATTCGTGTTTTAAATATAAAAATCACATTTTTATCTATATAAATAAACTATAGAAAATCTTCATGTGTTGAATCGATATTCATTCGTTGAATTGAAGTTCATGTGTTGAAAGGTATTCATATTTTGAAAGAAATTGTTTTATAATAAAAATCCCATTTTTAACATCAATATGAAATGTATAAAATAATCCTGTTTTGAAACAAATTGTTTTGCAATAAAAATCCTATTTTTATCACATATATAAACTATATAAAATAATAGTGTTTTGAAATGAAGTGTTTTACAATAAAAATCACATTTTTATTATACACATGAATTGTTGAAATGTGAAGTGTTAAAAATAGCCACTCGTTCAAATAAATATGCATGAGTTGAAATATTCATTAATTAGCTAATGATATGATTTTTGCCTATGCATGCAACATTAGAATGAATGGTGTTTTTAAACCAAATGGAATCAAATATGAAGTTGAATGGAAAATGATAAGTGATAAGAACTGTATATATGTACATGCATATTTATTGAACAGGTTATAGCAAAGGGACTAGAGAAGAGGAATAAAATTTTTGTGCCCGACAAATAGGTACACATTTACCGTTTTGTTTGGGTGATGATTTTATGAGCCTGTTGGCTAGCCGCTCGGCTTTTTCTTTTTCTTTTTGACATGAGACGCCCGTGTGGCTATTTGGGAATTTTCCCAGCCCCTCCCGTACAAAGGAGGTTATGGCGAAATTTTCCAAAATTTAAAGGCGTTAGTGAAATATTAGAAGTGGAAACAATATAGGAATTTTTTAATGAACTATATTTATATAAATATATAAATATAAATAAAATTAAAACGAAACGTGGCCATGCAGTTCGTATTTGAAACCGGGATTTCAAACGATTAGTACGGGAGATCCGACCATCGGATTTTCCTGAAATCGCAACCGTTGGGTTCGCTTTGGAAAAATCTTTCCAACGGCACCAACTTTGTAAAAATCCAACGGTTGGATTGTCTGGAATGTTTAATTCAAATCTGAAGAAAAACAGCGCCAGAATCGATTATACTTATATATATATATATAAAAATATAATTATAATTAATCGAATAACGACGCTGCAGTTCGTATTTTGAAATCGAAACTCCAAACGATTGTACCGGGAGATCCGACCGTCGGAATTTCCCGAAACTGGAACCGTTGGATTCGATTTGAAAAGATCTTTCTAATGATGTAAATTTTGTAAAGATCCAACGGTTGGATTGTCTGGAATGTTTAATTCAAATCTGAAGAAAAACAGCGCCAGAATCGATTATATTTTTGTATATATATAAATATAATTATAATTAATCGAATAACGACGTTGCAGTTCGTATTTTGAAATCAAAACTCCAAACGATTGTACCGGGAGATCCGACTGTCGGAACTTCTCGAAACTGGAACCATTGGATTCGTTTTGAAAAGATCTTTCTAATGATGTAAATTTTGTAAAGATCCAACGGTTAGATTTTCAGATATGTGTAAATCAAATCTGAAGAAAAACAGCGCCATGGCCGCGTTAAGGCCTGAAGCGTCGTTTGAAATAAAATGGCTATTTTAAAATAAATAAAAATAGCGATAAATCGTTATAAAATATTATAAACGATATGGATGTAAATTTAGAAATTAACTCAAGGTTGGCTAAGTCGAATGGTTTCTAGGGTATTGATCTGATGTTGGTTTCGGCCTTCGGGGTTAATATTTGGGAAATCGTTCTCTTACTGATTGACGGTTAGTGGCTAATGAATTGAAATGATGCGTGTGTATGTTAGTGTTGCACTTGTTTATTATATACGTGAGTTGCTCAGAAAGACCGGGTTTATCCCATTCTGAATAACAGAATCGACGATAATTAATCGAAGATGAAGACGGTGGTCGAAGACCGGAGATCTTCACCTCGTTTGGATGGTAACCGAGGTCCTGATTGGGAGGCATCCTGAAATATGGATAATGAGTGGTGATCGTCCAGACGTACGTGGTGATCTACGGGTTTGCGAGGTATTTAGTGCCTCCGGTTTCGTTCAGACCCAGGACGGACTTGTAAATGGACTGTGTGTCTGACATTGGATTTTATTCTGTGTCGATTGATCTCTATTAAATATACATCTGTTTAGCGGCGGAGAATTTATTCTTTTGCTTAACGCCCTTCTCTGAACCGCACGAGCTCAGAGGTTGTATATCGATGGACATCAGTCACATGGCATGAATTACTAGTGTGGCATGCCCAAGTGGCAAATGATCAAGGCTTCTGTTGAAAAGCAAAGTCTTGTGGTGATGATCAAAGCCCCGCCTGTGTGGCGTAGCTTTGTGTATAATGTGAATTCGCGAGCCTCACACCCCGGTATGAACCAGAAACGGGAGAAGGACCTCAGGGAGGGCATGCGTTTCTTTCTAGCTAGGGTGGTGTCAGTGACCTACCAGCCCTGACATTTATATACTTTTCACCTGTGTAGTTGTTGCTATTGCAAGGCGCCTCGGTTAGATCGGACGATCCGGGTCCGATGGAGTCATTCGTTGGCTCACTTACGCCCCAAAGGGCGGGGAGACGTATTGTTCAGGCATAATAATCCTCCTCGGTGGACCGGCCCTGACGATCCAAGGCTTGCATGCGCGCTTGCCTGAGACATGGGCTAGATTGTCTCGAATTCGGTAAGGACTATCTTTTGCCTTGGTTCATGACAGAAATCCAATTTCCAAATACGTGACTGTGCGATTTTGATTGTATACCTATATATGGCGACATAGTGGTATGGGGCATTAATGCCGTCTATGATTGATAGTTATGATTTGAAATTGTTTTCAAAACATATAAACACTAGTAATAATAACAAATGCCTTTGTTTTATTCGTATCAAGCATATTTTGGCCGTTATAAGGGAAAAACTCTATCCTTTGGTTTGCGTTGCATTGTGTGATGGGAACTGAGTCTTATAATGGCTTCATTTTTATAAAAAGCATAGCGATGTTTAAAAAGAATGATTTGTTTTTAAAGCACTGGCGATCCAATGGAGTAAACCCGTTCCATGAAAGCGGCGTGGTCCTGTGATTAGCCATATTATAAATGTGTTGAGTAGATTTCTCATACCAGTCCCATGACTGACTCGTAGTTTGTTTCACTTTCATACTTGGGTGCCCCTTTTTCTACACGGGCAGCCTTGTATTCAGGTTTAGCTGGTTCTTTCTGGATAGCTGGAGCTGAAGACGGATTCTATCATTTATCTCTTTTTATGCTGTTCAGCTCCTGTTGTACATATTTTGTTTGTTTTCCGCTGTAGACATTTATGTATAGCTGAACTGTATTTGTACTAAGTATGATCCTGTATACTGTGTAACTCTGATGATTACTTTTATCCGGTATATTCTATTGTTCATTATCTAGTGTATTTATTTATTTCTGTTCTGCTATTATCTGTTTCTGTGTTATATTCCACGGATTACACAGAGCTTTCCGAATATCGCTTCAGCTGTAGACCAGGATCCTGTGAACATAATATCTGCAAAACCAAAACTACTAGCTGCCCATATGGAAATTTTGGGCACCCAGAGTTTAGGTTAAAACAATAAACTCCAGGTCAGTCATGGGACTGGTATGAGAACTCAAAACAGTTATTAATTTGATTTTAAAGTTAGGTAAATCAAGGGACCACGCCGTATTACACGGAACGGGTTACCTCCCAAGAATACAAGTGCATAAAATAAACAGCGCAATGCTCTTTAGGAAAAATGAAACCATTATATGACTCAAGTCCCATGCAACGCAAGCCGAAGGATAGAGATTTACCGTATAATAGCCAAATATGCTTGATACGCGAAATTTCTCTTTTAATATTACTAGTGCATAGTGTAGCAATCAATTTCGAAAGTAAATGTATCAATCATAGGTGGCATAATATATCATGTAAGCAGCATAATATGTTATGTCACTATATAGTTATACAACTAAAACCGTAAAGCTCGTATTGAAAAATTGGGTTTCCATCATGATGGCTGCAAATTCGAAAGATCTATCGCGAATGTATCTCCACGGCTTACGTCTCGGCAAGAGAAAACACCATAATACATATACTACGCACTTTGGATGAGCATCAGTATGTTCTATCCTCATGGGATCCGGTCGGCTGAAATGACCTATCCCAATCTCCAGGTGTAGAGCGACCATCACCCAGCACAACTTGGCTGACCAAATCCATATATATATATATATATAAAGTATATTGGTCAAACCTACTAATCAAACAAATCGTTCACCATCATACCGAGGTGTGAGGCTCGCGAAGTAGCGTTGCATATCATTGATCATCTACTAATATATAACCTCTGAGCTCATACATCTCAGAGAAGGGTGTTAAGCAGAGAATAAATTCTCCACCACCAAACAGATATATATATTTATTTAGCAGGGATCAACGAATACAATATAAAAGAATACAATGTCAGACGCACAATCCCTTTACAAGTCTGTTCTGGGTCTGAATGAAACCATATCCCGTAGATCTCCAAATACGTCTGGATGATCACCAATTATTCCCTCATCTTGGGTGTACGGTCCAATCAAGATATCAGAAATCATCCATATGATGTGAAAATCCCCGGTCTTCAACCACCGTCTTCGTCGTCGATCTTCAATCGTCGTATGAATTATTCAGAATGGGTTGAACCCTGTCTTTCCGAATAATTCGCGCATCTTAAAATCATGTGCTATAAAAACACAACCTACGTCTCATTCCAATCAAGAATATTCTTTGATTTATCTATAAACCAAGTTAAGGTTCATTCAACTAGTCAGGAATAACGCCTTACCGAAGTAATCATTTATTATATTATCCCAGTACCAACCTATTCATCCCATGGAGTAAAACTGGTGGTACTCCATATCTAACACCCAGTGTGTTCCGATAAATTTAATTACCATTTATTGTTCAAATCCAATTAAAGATTCAACTATCGCAAGAAGTAAAACTGGTGGTACTCCATCCTCGGTAATTTCTAGAATTCAGTAAACTTAATTACTTTATTTCTATTCAATCTAATCAAAGATTCATTAAAGCTCCATTTAGTTTTAATCTTCTAAAATCATTATTTAATGATTATTCAACTTTAAAAAATTAATTTTGTTTTTAATTGGGTTAAATAACAAATGTCGCTTAAAACGTAGTTCACGATAAACCCAAAATCCTATTCCATTTAATTCCAATTTAATATATATTAAATTGGAAAATTTCTCTTTAGAAAATTCAATTAAATCTTAATTTAAAGATTAATAAAGTACAAATCATAATTTCACCGTTAATCGGGTTTTAAGAACTGATGTCATTTAAAACATTGTTCACAATCAACCCAAAATCAATTTCCACTTTATTTCAATATTGGAAAATCTCATTTAAATCTTAATTAAAAGATTTATTCTTTTCTCAAATAGGTTCAAGAATAGTGTTATTTAAGGCACCATTCACGACAAACCCAAAATCTTATTTGATATTAAATATAAGGCTCTGAATAGGAATTATCTCGACTTATATTCAATATCAAATTCTGAAACTAATGGATATCATATCAGGAATAATGATATTATATATCTTCCAAATTCCAAAACAATATCCGCGTAATCACGGAATCCAATATCGAAATAATCCGAAGATTATTTCCATTCAAACTCATTCCAATTCATATATTGGAAAACTCTGGTTATACTAAAATCATTTTAAATCCTTTTATTTATTTAAGAATAAATAAATCAATCGTATTGATAAAATATCTTTTACCTTTATAGCATG
This sequence comes from Allium sativum, assembly GCA_030737875.1. Lineage (NCBI taxonomy): Eukaryota > Viridiplantae > Streptophyta > Magnoliopsida > Asparagales > Amaryllidaceae > Allium > Allium sativum. Next base: position 10,802,427 of record CM060921.1, on the reverse strand, counting down.
GAATTTTTCATCTGAAACCCCTTTTAGATCATTTATTATGATTTTACATAATTTTTCCCTATTTTTATTTATTTAAAAATAGGCCTATTCAATTAAATGACGTTTCAGGTCATTTAATTGCACTAGCGTTGTATTTATTCCAACTTGATTTAAACATTTCTGAAAATCTAACCATTGGATTTTAAATATCTTATTATTATATGAAAGCTCTTTTCGATACGAACCCGTAGGTTCCGGTTTCAGAAGAATCCGACAGTCGAATCTTCCGCTACATCCAATCGAAGTTAATGGTCGAAATTCGCGAATGGTCGATGCACGAAACGTTCAATTCAGGCCATTATATATATATAATATATATATATCGTCGATTTCCTTTCTAAACGTATTTTAAAATGTTTATAAATTCATTTTAAAATGACTCCAACTTGCATTTCAATTTTAAATCAAAATTGAATATTCTATATCCTTATCATATTAAAATGATAATATTTTCAAAATATTATATTCTAAAATTACATCTTTATATTATATTCATTATTATATGTATAAAATCGATCGATACACCTCGTCTGGGAAAAAAGGGCGTTGCTACTTAACCGGCTTCATATTTTTTAATCTATTTTTTTTCCTTTTTGTCATAAACATATAATGAAAATATAATTTTCATTGTTAAATCTTTTTAATGAAACAAAGTTACAATAAAAATGTAATCTTTAATTTCTAATCTTTCTATTTTAACAAAATGATGATAAAAATATGAACTTTTAATTTTACTTTTTTTATTATAACAAAATGACAATAAAATATGTTCTTTTAATTCCATTCTTTTCATTGTAATAAAATGACCATAAAAATATGTTCTTTTTAATCCAAATCTTTTATTGTAACACATTGAAAATAGAAATATAATACTTTTATCCAAATCTTTTATTGTAACACACTGACAATAGAAATATAATCTTTTTATCCAAATCTTTTTATTGTAACAAATTGACAATAAAAAATATAATCTTCTTAATTTAAAACATCAAAACCATCATTTGATTCTTTTAACTGAATATTATATTAAAAACATTCATTTATTCCTAAATTGGAATAAGACCCAAACAATTACCATATAATTTGATTATATGGATTTTCATACATCGCATGAATTCTAAACTAATGATCAATAATCATTAAAATAGCCAAAAGCATCCAGAGTGCATCCTATAACTGTATAAGCATTAAATAAATAAATAATGTTTAACACAGTCTAACTAATCACAAGGGAGATGTGTGATCAGAATATCATCCCTAGACCCGTGTGGAGTTTCATCCAACACATAATCAAATAATATATTATTATTTATGCACTTGGGCGATGTGTGAAAATTATCGTCCCAATCGACATGAACAAGTTAGGTAACTTGTTAATGGGAGTTTAAAATTATTTAAATTATCATAAGTATAATAACATCATTTTAACATGTTAAATATCGCAAATCTCAATCACATCATATCACAGCATACATTTCAACAAGTCATTCATGCAATAGATATGATCAAACAAATATTTCATCACAGACATTTAATTACATTTAGTTATAAAAATAAATAACTGTACAAAAGGTTGAGTGAGAAAGAGTTCTCACCTTTGGTTTTCACTCCGTTAGTCTGTAGAGGACAATTTGGATTCCGTTCTACTTCCATTCAGTTCCATTGCAGTCTTTGTTACACAGTTTGTACTAAAAATTATATTTTTAATGTTGTTCTATATATATACGGTAAAAATCATATTTTTATTCCAGATCTAAATTATAAAAATCATATTTTTATTTACGTTATGCATATATGAAAATCATATTTTTATATTGCTATTTCTATTTTAAAAACAATGCAAATTTTATTATTATAAACAATGCAATTTTATATTTTATAAATAATGTCTTTACAAAACAATGTTTTTCATTACAAACGATGTTGACAAACAATGTTAATTTTACTTTTCGAAACAATGTATATTTCATTTTCCAAAACAACGTTTATTTTTCAACTCAAAGCAATGTTCGTTTTTAATTTCAAAACAATGTTCGTTTCTCAAAACAACGCTCTTTTTATTTTCAAGCAACGATCTTTTTATTTGTAAAACAACGATCTTTTTATTTGTAAAACAATGTTCTTCTTTATTTAAAAGCAATGTTCTTCTTTTATTTTTTTTACAACATTGACATTTTAACTTACAAAACAGTGACATTTTTATTTACAAAACAGTGTTCTTTTTATTTACAAAACGGTGTTCTTTTTATTTACAAAACAGTGTTCTTTTTAATTCAAATCTATTTTCAAAACAAATCTATATATAAAGCAAATCTATTTTTACAAAACAATGTATGTGTTTATTTTCATTTCAAAACAATGATATGTTTAATTTCAAAACAATGATATTGTTTAATATTCAAAACAATTCTATTTATAAAACAATTCTATGTTTATTCTGAAACAATTCTATGTTTATTCCTTTAATTACTATTTCACCTTAATCACGTTTAACAACAAACGTTGTTAGTGTTCCTTCGTCACTGTGATAAACTCCTGAACATCTGCTTTTACTTCAACCCATCTGACCCGCATCCCCTACCACCAAGTGAACCGCCATTGCGGTGCCTTCCTCCGCCCCAAGCACCACCGACTTCGGTGGTCCCCACGCCTTGCAATCCTCCTCCAACGTCGGCGGCTATAGGCCCGGAATTCGAGTAAAACAGGAAATGGGAATTCATCATATCCGTATAACATTAAGGAGGAGAAAATCTGTAGCGGTTTCGCTTTGAAAATTTCTGAAATCATGGCTTGAATCGTGTTTGGATGAGGGATTAGTTTCGTTGTTTATCGTTCATTAAAAATTTGAAGTGGCGACTCAGAAAGTTTACGCTAGGGTTTAGGGAAAAATACGGTGTGTTGGTATTAAGCATGGACATTCAATTAATAAAAGGTATATAAATCTGTTAAAAAGGAAACGCAGTAGATGAATTTATTTAATGGGCATGTTCATATATGAGCCTAAATTGATATTGTTTGAATACAATTACAATGGATGTAATGGTCTATACAATTAATTGAAAAAATTATAAGATAATAAATATTTTGAATTGGAAATGGTGGTATTAGCTATGGTAACTGAAAATTTATTCCTAAACGCGTTGCATGCATCACGCTTATTATAAAAAAAAGAGGAAAGAAATTGGTAAATTGAAGGAAAGAAATAAATGATGCATTCAAGGACAACGAAGAGGGAGTGATATTTGTTTTATATAGCGTTCATACATAGAACAAATTCATGGAAAGCTGACAACATATCCAAATTATCTAATACCACAAATCTCATTTATTAAACAATAAAAGAATTCCAATATTGAATATTCAAATTTGTTAATGATGTAAATTACGCTAAAACGTTACATTAGAAAAATAAATTTACAAAAGTATTTTCAATTCCAAAGTGAGTACTACATTCAATATAGAAATTTCTAATATAAAATCGGTAAATACTATGGTTTACAAAACAAATAGATTTGAGTTGAAACAGATAAATATGTTAAGTAAGACAGCAAAATTAAAAGACTAAAATTTGTCAAATACAAGTAATGTAATGGAAAACAAGAATGTTAGGAAAAAATACAAAGGAGCATGAACAGACAAAGAATAAAATTATATAAAGCTAAACACACTAATTCCATACTAATTTATTATCACATTTACTTCTCTCAAAACTGCATGGTTATAATTATTAATATTCCATTTATCATATGTAATAGTAACACATAACCATAATAAATGGAGAACATTTCAAATTCCAACATAACCTAAACCTTTACCTATTTAATAACGATAACTAGCATTTGTTACACATGTTTTGGACGAATAAAGTATGCGTGTTTGTGAATTAATGCACTTATATTACCCATATTTATCTCCTATCATTCTATATATATATATATATATATATATATATATATATATATATATATATGTTAATTTTAACTATTTTATATTCTAGTGCAAATAAATGACTAGAACCATCTCTTTGTGTTCTACGTTGTCTAAAAATTCAATATACATTTAGATTAAAAAGGACAATATACATGAGTTTTACAATTACACCCATTTTACAAATTTGGGATATAACAATCTTAATATCTGAGGGATTGATTTTTAGATTTAGGAGCAAATACAAACAAGAGATATAGATAGGATAAAAGCTTTAAATATTATAAACAAAATAAAATGGTTACGTATAAGAAAATTTAGAAACCTTAGTTAAAGTAAAACCGTAAAATTAATTTGGATAAAATAAATGTTTTTAGTTTAAAATAGGCAAGTCAATATATGTTAGCATAATTGAAACAAGAAGACAAGTTTGATAAAATGGGTTAACACAGACAGTTAAGATACTGTAAACTGGTAAACACAAATAATTAAGTCAAAAATGGATTAAATCCCAAAATTTTGGTAAAACCCAATATAAATACTCATTTCAACATTGAGTCTTTATTAAATTTATAATTAAATTGCCAAACTTTTCTGGGTCGTTACAGGTTGCGATGGACCAACAAAAATATCCTCTTATATACCACTCGTAGATCCTCCTCCGTACCCAAAACTTTGTGAAATCGAATCCCAACTCGGCCAATCTGTCGTTATGTTGAAAAGCTTTTGCTCAATGCCTTGTGCACCTTCTTCCACTCCTTCACGTTCACCTTCATACTCTTGTTCCAGCCCGGGTCCCGATCCTGAAATAAGAGGAGGTGGTGGCGGGAATGCAGGAGGAGGCGGGGAAGGGGTGGATTAGGTCGACGCAACTTGTTTCAACCTAAGAGTGTATCCAAGAAATTCCTCAGTCCTACACATTTCACTTTCACCTGCTCAGGCTCAAATCGGCTTTGCTCTATATCCTCCGTCATATCTATAGCAGTGTAAATACTACTAACGATATCACGTTCCAACGGCACCCGAGGAATGTATGAAGCTATAAGTGAAGAAGATTGCCTCAATACGAAACGACGAGAATCTGCCAATACCAATACTCGTACTCGACCAACGTAACTGGTGGCGTTCTCTCAGCAATCACATTATTAGCCCTGGTGTTCCAATGATGACAGTCTGAATCATGAACTCACCCCAATTCTCTGGATTCTCAGGCACTTGATCAACTGGATCAGGTGTATGTTGAAAAGCATAACCGAACTGCCTCATTACTTGGTCCGGACAATGATTCTGAATGCATACAAAAAAAAATAAGCCAAGTCTTGCACAATATAGTCCTATATCATTCCGGAAAATTATTCCCGAAATCTAAATCATAAGGATTCCATGTAACACTCTCAGCCGGCATCAAATCAAATTCATTCCTATAGAATATGACAATCCTCGGAGTACATGCCAAATTTTTGGCAACATTCCACCTGCACAACAAAGTACCAATGATAAGTAAATAAAATTATTAAATTTTGAATGTACTAAGTTTTAATCAAAATTACGTGGGATCGTAATGAAGAAGTATACCCGTAGTGTCTTGAATGTATACATTTGGTCGACCAATTGTCAACTACGTCCACGACCATAACTAAAAATAAATAAAATTTATTTTTAGTTATAAAGAAGTGGTGTAAATACGTAATGTTAATATTAAATATAGAAGTTATACCTGCAATAAAGTCATGCAACCAGCTACAGAATTATATTTCCTTAATGCGACAGCCGATAACTCTCTATACAAATTAGCAAGCACTGCACTACATTCCCCCAAGCGTGATAACCAAACTACTGGAAATCTCTTTAAAATGGCAATTACCTTAAATTACATCTCCCATTCGAATGAGTGACAAAAAGACGGGAATTTAGAATGTATAAAATTACAGCATGTGCTCGACGCTCTATCTCCACTCCTGTTGCGTGTTCATGAAGAGGACCCTCAAATGCTTGTCTAAATCATTTCATTTTTATTTCATAACTCCCTATAAATTGGTTTTTGGAAACTACACTTAAAAGCTCGTCGCATAACTCACCGTAGTCGGTTTGTGAATAATCATACAGAATAGGATGACCAAAGGTGTGAACAAGTATTTTCTCAACGTCAAGCATTGGTCATTTCTCTAACTCGAAAATTGAACGTATTAGTTTCCGGACGCCATCAGTCACACAATGTTGTGATAAGTCCATGATCCAATCTAATGTAATCTATTTGAAGAACCTTCCACATTCCTGTTATTCGAAGATAATTTTCTATTTGGGGCTCTTTACATTCAATGAGTTTTAACTTGCTCGAATGATCCATGGCCTTAACTTTTGAAGAATTCTGCTCATACAATTGTGAAAGCACGATATTTAAATTATGAAAATACAAGAAAATAACAAATCAAGTAACAATTTTCTCGGAAGAGCACACTTGGATCAATTGGTCCGGGATCTTAAGCATTTCCTACAAAAGAGTCGTTGAACATTAAAATTTCAAGAAATCACAAATCCTACATACAAATTAAAACATAACTACAAATTAAATGGAATTGCTACACTAATTGAAAGCATAGAACTGTTGATTAGAAAACCTAGTTTAGATCTTTGCTTTTTACCTATACTTTGCGAAGAAGTTGAAGCTTGCGCCATTTTGTATGAATTTGATGATGAGAAGGGGAAAATTAGATGTTTGTAAGTGGATTGTAGCAGTAGAATATGGTTTGGATGTTTGAGGCTTTTGGAGCCTATTCCAAATAGAAGACAACTGAAGTATGAGGGATGGGGGCTGGATCCCCAAATATAATTCATAGCATTTCTCTGTTTTATGAAGATCCAGAATGACCTTGCGTACTCCATTTGTGCTCATGAACAAATTTGTTCATGCGCACAAATGGAGTGCACATGCGTTAAAAAAAAAAAAAAAAACAAACAATGCGTATGAACAAATTTGTTTATGCACATAAATGGAATGCACGAGTACATATGACCAGATAAAAAACAGATCTACTTTCATAATAAGATATGAAAGAGGTCTGTTTTTACAATAAGTTATTCTTCGATGCTCAAATCAAAAATTTATCCAATAATTTTTGCAACCAATTTTGATAAAGAAGAATATGCTTCATCCCAAACATCTGAAACCAATACAGTGGCATCCGAAGACTTAGAGGAAATGGGCATACAAGATAAAACAAGTGGAAGTACAAAAATATGCTTGCGAGAAGAAATTTGAAATTGTGCACGTGCACAGCCGAACTAAAGAAGTTCTGCACTTCTGTTAATTTTAATCTTTTAATTCCTAAAGAACAAACTAAGTTATGATAAGTTGGCAAATGTAACGGCTAGTTTGATCCGGTTTTAGCTGAGCAATGAATGTGTGTGTGTATATATGAGAAATCAAACGTGTAAAAGACATGAGAATTGAATTAAGAACAAAGTACCAAATTTTTCACTCTATATAATTTCATATGTTGATGTCGTATAATTCTTCTGTTACTTCACCTCCTTCTTTATATTACTCTCATATTTGATCATTACTTTCCTTGTTATCTTTAAGTTCTAAAACAATTCCTTGCATTCTTTAATCATCTGCTAATTGCATTTTCATCTTCATTGTGTCTAACATTCGAGCTCAAGCATCGAGGAATAAGAGGCCAACAACATATGGATGGACGACATGGTCTAGGGTGTCAAGATAAGATGGCAGTAGTCCACGAAACTAAATGAGAGCTGAGTTTGGATTTGAAACAAGAATGAGAGACGTTAAATTTAAAAGAAAACTCAAAGTTGGCGTGGCGATGAAGTTCAGATAGGTCTAAGGTACTCAGGTTCTTGTGGATTAGCAGCGATGGATATTAAGCTTGCAGCGACGATTATATGTTTCAATCGGCGGTGGTAATATTTGAAGTCACAGGGGAGGGGAATTTCTAGATGCATGTGAATACTCTTCCATACAGTTCAACCACGTGGTATAACTTCTACGAGGTTACTTAGGGTACGTAGTAGTTCCACTACATGGTACGTGAAAAAATCACGCAATTAAACTATAATGCAATCTGAGAACATGGAAAAAAAAAAAAATAACATGAAAAAGACAATCTCGTCAATGAAATTTTTGACTAAAAGGGGGGATAATTCAGCATTTCCGGCGGTCTAAATAGAATTTGTCTTTAGAGATTCTTGGAGACAACGAAACACTTCAAATATAATATTTCAACATTTCTATCAGTCCTCAAGAAGCAACCAACAATTTGAAATGATGTGCAAATGCTTCCCAAGAAGATGCATCATTTCACTATGATAGAAGCATCTTTGCAAATCTGATAGCTTGTCTTGATCCAAATCGTGCTTTGTTTTCATGGAAACATGTTTTGATGGGCAAGTGTTTTCCCACTAAGTGACATTTTTTTAGACCGAACTACAAAACTACCAAATATAGATAACATACATTTCTATCGATACCGGACGATCCTGTTATAGTTGTACGGTCCATTTTTCTCTAGTGTGCCTGCACATCAAGGCTAAAGAACGTATAGACAAGGTGATTTACATCAATCGATACAGACCAATGGTGTTTGTCTATTTCAATTTCGAAGTTGAACTAGAGATGAGTTTTTGATTCTTGTGGAAGAGAATGCTTTCATAGTTGAAACTTATAAATTAGTGAACATAAACATTACATTTGCCCAACCTCTCTAAAATCCCTGTGTTTTCTTTCTTGCTTAAGTTTCAATTTCCTCCTTCAATTCAAAATGTTTGCCTAATTTTAGTTTCTATCGATTATAAATATCCGCCAGTTTTACAAGCAAACATGTACTAATTTTTTTTTAAATGACACTTTACCAAAATTAGACGTTTAGAAATCAGTCAAAAGTTCTTAAAAGTCATTATGAATTCATAATTGTTTCCATTATCTCATTTAATATCACGACTCACCCTGGACCAACAATGACGCTAATTTTTTTTTTTTTTTTTCTTTTTTTTTAATAACCAATATTACATATGGTCTAGAGGCAGGAGTTAACATCATCATTGATCAAATTTCCTCAAATCAGTTGACATAGAAATATTGGCCGAGTTTACAGTAACAAATTAAGGAGACAAACAATTCTCCGATGAATTCTTAGTTCAGAGAAACACTGTACTTCATGCAAATAACATCCATTACGCTATCCAATGTTGTTCTAATACCTGCACACCTACCAATTCCTCCTACCGTCATCACGATCTCTTTCTTCCTAAATTTGAAGGCCTCATGGCAGGCAACTGGATTGAGAAATTCCTGGTTACTTCAGCCTGCTCAGAATCATCATCCGAACTGCCATCGTCAAAATCGAGCGAATAGCTCAACTCATCATACCTAAATCATTACGAGGATAGAAATGGAGGAATTGAAAGCGCAGGTCTCTGCTTCACGGGTTCATGAATGCTGTTTCTGACACTGAAGTGTTCCCTTCTGACCTGCTTTTAATGGCTGTTTGGTAAATAGAGGAATGGAGTGCTTGTTTGATGTTAATTTTTGTTTCCCTTTTTGATATTAAATGGGAGTAGTTTCTTGTATTATTTTGGAATTCTTACTCTATTTAGAAAACAGCTTTAGCTGAACTTATGAAAGGAAATGATGAAAAATCACATAGCAGTACACTGAAAAATTTCGACTTAAAGGATTCGATGATCATCATCGGCGCCTTCGTCGAAAACTCCGGATGATCCAACACGGAAATCTAGTTGTTTCTGATGCTTTAATCTTCTCCGCTCGTCAAATTCTTCCCATCCCTCTATCTAATCCAATGTGAAAATCAAGTGTTAAAGAATCAAGACACTGCATACAATGTTTGATAAGATAGCACTTGGATTCCCAGTTCAAATTTAAAATAGCAATGGAATGAATAAGAGGCACCTGACGCAGAACGTCATTAGTAATTTCTGTGCCATGTAGCTTCAGCGTTGATAGTTGAGTGCACATCTTAAACAATCTTGACGGCAGAGACTTCAAGGCATTGTTACTTAGATACAGTATCTGGAATGTAATCGATATTTGTTGTTTAATCCAAAATGTAACAAGTAATTTACTCACCAGTTGCTTTAAAGACTTGATTAGAAATAAAATTAATTCTCAGATCAAAATATATAGAAAGAAAACAAATGGCTGTGCAAATTCCCTTCTTTTTTTTTTGGATGAAATGTTCAAGATATTGGTTTATCAACTTCAACTTCAAGTTCAGTATGAAACTATAAATCAAATTCACCACAAATTGCAAGCTGGTGTGTTGCAACATACACAATGCAGTAAGCATCCAAAAGGAAATATTGACCTTAATGCACTTCATGTAACAGAAGATTCATAACTTAAAGTGTTTTGTTATACAGTGTCATTATAACAAAATTCCACAGTGTATTCAGTAGGAGTAATATGCACAGAATAAGATCATAGTCCAAAGGTCATACCATTCAAAATAATGAAAGCTGGACCCTCGCCAAGGAAAAGGAGAAGAAGAACAAAAATACATAAGGAAGAAGAAGACTAAGAAAAATGAAACTAATAAAGAGCATTAACGCATTAGCTATTTTAGTACTGAGAAACAATGAAACTTGGAGGCTATTTTCTTGAGAAAAGAAGAAGAACAATCACGTTCAATAACTGAAGTACTAGTTAAAAATTACAGGCTTTGACAAATGCCACCAAAATTGGCTCAGTTGGTTGGTACTTTAGACTACAAAATTAAATGTCACAAGTTTGATTCCTGCGATACACATTGCTTGGCATTAATGAGTCCAAATAATAATAATAATAAAAAAAAAAACTGCATGCTTTTGCAGCTGACATTAAAACATAAAGATATTAGACAAAGAGGATATTTGATCTCAGAAGACTTCGTGATTCAACACACTTTTCAAAACTAATAACATGTTTACACCGCTTCCGAAGCTTAGTACAAATACAAACCTGTTTATCTAGATCTATAGCTGAAAAAAAGTAACCAACCAACATTTATTATCTTTTTGTTTTTTTTCTAAATGACATATTTTAGTTCAGTAAAAACTGTAGGGGGGAAAAAAAATCAAGTCTTCTTTCCAGCGACTAGTTAAAGCATGAGCTTGGTTCTCTAGGATATAAAAGAAAAGAAAATTCATAACTACATATTGCTATAGTTGCAATGACGCAACCAACTGTTGACCATCGGTCCATCATTATATCATTTTCAGATCACAAACCGATACTGCTCAGATAGGGCTGTCAACGGATACCCGAAAAATCCGATATCCGTATCCGAAAATACGAAATATATCTGTTATCCGAGATGCGGATACGGATATCCAATATCCGAAAATCATTTCGGATACGGATATGGTTATAGTGGTATCCGTATCCGAAAAATATCCGTCCGATTTTCTGATACGTGTATGTATGTGTGTATATGTGTGTATGTATATATTATATAATTTTTAATTTATATTTAAGATTAAATTAGTATATAAGTTTCCTTAAAATAGCTAAACTACACTCAACTATTGAATTATAAAGGAATGTTGTATTTGGTATTATGCAACATTTTAAACCATGTACTCATTATATTTTGTGGTATGGTTGTAATTAAAACATAATTGTGTATGTGCTTCTATGATTTATGCTTTGTTTATTTTAGTCTTAGGGTTGTGTATTTCAAATTTTGAACACTTTATCTCTTAAAATTTTTGTTGTAAGAAATTTATTTGATGTCCTGCTTGTAATTTTTAATTAGATGTATTCACATTTTCAAAAAAATATTTTATGAGCCAAATTCGCATGTGAGTGATGTATTTGTAAACTTTTATTGTTTTATTTTCGGATATTTTCGGATAAGCACATTCAATGTACAGTTTTAAGTTTCGGATACGGATATTTTCGGATATCCGTATTCGCTAAGGCGGATACGGATATTTTCAGATATCCGAAAATATTCGCGGATACGGATACAGATATTTTTAACTAGTATCCGCGGATATTGGATACGGATTCGGATTTTCATTTTCGGATACGGATTCGGATACAACACTATCCGTATCCGACTGCATCCGTTTACAGCCCTATGCTCAGATTAGCATTAGTGGAAATTAGTGTTTTTCCTATAAAACTTAATACCCCAAAAATCCTTCTCAAAAACAAATTTCACGGAACACCTCAATATTTTCAGTGAAAAGGCGCAGATTATGGTACAAATATCTACAGTTTTAACAAAGATTCAAATTCCGCTTTCTGTTCCCATTATTGATAAATTTTCAAATTTCGCTTCCATTTCGGAAGTTACCAGAAATTCCACTTTAGTTCCATTTTGCATCCACTTGTTAGGATTGCCTCACATGTTGTTAAGAAAGAATGATGGTTCAGAATTAATACTCCCACATCATGGAATAAATTAAAGGAGTAGAGTACAAATATAAGCTGGTAGACATGTAACATAAGGGATTCCTTTTGTTACAAGGATGTGTATGCCAACTCATATGCGTGCGCCCTATGTGGGAAGAAGGGGGTGTTCCGACCGTCGTTAAATAACAGTGGTATTGGAGTCGAAGGTTGCGGACTGGACCATGCAGGCAAGGCAGTGCTCTCAAAAAATACTCGTAGGATGTGAGTCAACAGGAAGACTGTTAGGATTGCCTCGCATGTTGTTACGGAGGAATGATGATTTGAAATTAATAGTCTCACATCATGGAATAAATAGGAGTAGAGTACAAATATAAGCTGGTAGGCACGTAACATAAGGGATTCATTTTGTTACAAGGATGTGCGTGTCAATTCATATGTGTGCGCCCTATGTGGGAGGAAGGGGGGTTATGTTCCGACCGTCGTTACATAACACCGCTAATGGTGTATATGTCCGTTGATAATTAAGTAATTAATCCTAACAAAAATTTATGCATTGGTTAAGCTGCAAGAAATGTGAAATTATGTACCACATAATAACAATTTTAATAGCAATAGTTTCTTTGTAGCATCAGATGGATCTTTTTATAATCTAACATAACTATTTGCTAGTAAGTAAAAAAGGGGAGGGGGGGGGGGGGGGGGAACAGAGGATGGAATACCACTTCTACCTTTTGAAACCTTAAGTTGGATCATCAAACATTCAGCAGAAGGCCAGAGGGGGAAATGCAAATAAAATTCAAAAAGAAAATTCATCGGTTATTCACTTGCAATTATGTCCACATGTTTAACTTTATTAGTTCATTAGAAGAAAGAATGATCTGACTTTTTCCCTTCTTTGAACAAATTTTTTTTTAAGAGGGGGGAGGGGGAGGGGGTTGGTCACGTCTTTTTCGTCCTTTCTTCAAAGGAAAATATCAATTTCCCTCTTCCAATACATCCACAACATCATTTTGCTTGTGCTCACAATAAAGAAAGTTCCAAATGGTCTTTCTTTAGTGCTTCTGTGTGTGTGCGTGCATGCGTGTGTGTGTGTGTGAAGCTTGCAAGCATGGTAATGGATCTGATGATGAGATGAAAAGCCCTGGCTTGCTCATGAAACTCAAAGGTTAATGTGCTACTTCATAATGAAACCGAGCTTTCTTTGCTTTAGCTATTTTCTACATTTAAATCCATCTTCTAGCTCTTTCTACACGGAACGGGTTTTGGATTGAATTCCGGCCCGGTCAACACCAGAACCGAGACGGAACAGCCGGAATTCCGGCATGGACCGGATTCTCAAACCTTGGTTCCAACTACATATTTTTGTAATCTAAATATTTAAAGAATTGAATGCAAATATTTGAGTGCAGAATGCAAAATTTTATTTTACAAGAATGTCCAGTTAGAACTGTAAACAGTTGCAGCGGACTATAAATATGTGCAATGTAGAATGCATATATTTTTGTTGAAAATAATGACAGGGATATCGTAAAATTGTATTTTCACAATGGACAGAAGTGAATTTTGAAATTTACAAAGCTGTTTGCAAAAAGCATCCCTTCCCATTATATCCCCTGTACCCTATCCGAATTACCAATGTACAACAAACTGATGTACCATGTAAAAGGAACCATACATCATAAGGTGTTAGACTGTTAGGTACAATGTAAGATAAACAAACTTCCACCAAAGAAAAAAAAAACCTCAGATATTACTGATGCATAGCATGCGCACTAGAGTACCATTCATATATGCATATCACCATCTTCAAAAGATTGACATAAAATTAAACCAGATCATCTAGAAAGATTATATTAACATATTTGAAGGCAAACCTTTAGTTTCTGTAAATTTCCCAGTGTCGCAGGCAACGCAGCCAAATGATTTGCTGATAAATCCATCTGTGTCGCCAACCAAGAAAAATAAGATAAAGGATATAATTCTTTATGGCAATAAAAAGTAAGGTTGTAAAAATCGCTAAGCGGACGCTAAGCGACTAGTATGGACTAGGACTAAGCGTTTAGATAGGGATTAATTGGAGCTAGATGTTTTTTCATAACTTCGTGTATTTTGGATCAAGTTTTTAGATTTAGATTAGTAATAGTTGAAAGTTTAGGGGTTTGGATGGGCTTTGAAGCAGCCAGGAAGGTTAGACTGCCTCAAACTAGCATGTAAATGCACTCAATTAATGCTTAAGCGGTCCCTAGATATCCATTTAGATTTTTAGATTAGATCATAAGCCTCGCCTAGAGCATAGGCAAACACCTAGAGTTTTTTTACAATAGTAATAAAGTAGTAACAAACAATACAAATTGTGACAAGTACCTCAACTAAAGATGAACAATTCCCAATAGAAGACGGTACTTCAGATAACCTGAGAACAAATCATGAAAAAGCATCAAGTTATTATAGCATGAAGAAATTTCACAAAATGTTTAAGACTTGATTTATCCTAGATCAAGATTTGTTGAATCACTTCTCAATTACTACTTTCCAAATAAGGCTTCTGAAATTTACTGTAAGATGTCCAGCAGTGGGTATTTTATTAAGATGAAACAAAATACAACCACTTGGTCACTTGCAGATGATCAGGATGATAATTATCAAGCTTGAAGTAAGGTAATTAAAAATAGTTTCACATCAAAATCATGGCTAGTCTGACTACATACAGGTGTAAACCAAATCAAAATATCAAAGATATGTGCCAATTTCAGGTATGTAAGTTACCGTTACAACAAAAGAAACTAATGGCATGGTTCATTTACTTTATAATCACAAGGATTGTTCAATGTATAGAGTCTATAGACAACATCTTGTACAATTCACATTACTTTTTAAAAAGGAAATGACTGGGAAACTAGTTATTGCTCTTTTGAGTAAGTTTGCAGATGTATTAACGATTTCATGATCTTAACACTCTGTGTGCCAAATTAACAAGCAATATAATCCTTTCCCAACCACCTATACTTTCAGATTGAACATTTGCAGAACTGAGGACATGTGGATCTATGTGCAGAACATATGATATCAAATGAAATGTTCCAAAGGTACTACAAAATGGAACGTGGTCCGATAGTAAAGATTATGCATAGTTTGCTAGGAACCGACTGATTCTATACCAAAAAATGACATCTTTCAAGCACTTTTACCCTACTATAGAAGCCAGCATACACAATTTAAATTACATGAGATACTCTAAAGGATTGTTCATTTCATGTCAACAACAGACGGTAGTGGCAGTATAAATCTGAAACGATGGTTACTCATGTAACTAAAAACTCAATTTTGATTCTTCTGCTGCAGGAAAATACAAAGTGTTCCTAATTACGCTAGATCCTCCACAAATGAAATAAGAGAGAACAAATTTTCATTCACAATAGATAAATAACTGAATTTCAGAATCATAAAATCAAATTGAATTACTTCTAAAATGTTGGAAAATATTTAAGTCATTGCAATATAATACCTGTTTTTGTCAGCCTTTAAAATCTGAAGATGCTTCAGCAATCCTAACTCATCAGGCAAACTTGAAAGCTCGTTAGATGATATATTAAGCTCGGTAAGAGAAGTCAAGCTTCCCAAAGTAGATGGTAAAACAGTCAATCTGTAAGCGAAAAAAAACATGCAAAACAATTTACACATGGATTATTACAGAAAATCCACGTCGATTAGGCCAAAACAAAGGCACCGAGTACCGACTATGTTGTGAATTGTGGCACCTTAACAATAGGAGCCTGACTACTTTCTAGTCATCCCATCACATTACAATAACTAAGGCTTACACACCTTTTTCTAATCTGTTAAATAATAGTAAAGCAAATCCTTTTAAAGCTCTTTTGTTAATTCTTGGAGTTTTCTCTCTTCTCCTTAATTCTCTCCGGATATTTTATTTTTAAATTAGTTTATCACTTTGCATTTAGTATTATTTGTCTCACATTATTTTACTTCTTCTGTCATTTTACATTTTGATATGGACATTTCAAAGTTTACACAATTATTTATTTACACTTAGCTCCTAACATTTTATATTTAAGTCCACATATTTAAATTAATTACAAAACCTAAAATTTATGTAATTTAAGTAAATTTAATTAATTAATGATTTTTGAATATTATAAATGACAAAATTAGTTTTTTAACACCAAATACCTGCACTTCAAATTTTCTATAATCAATTAAATCTCTCTCAATTCTTTTCTAACATTTTGCATTTAGTACCATATTTTACAATTAATTAAATAATACCAAAACTATTTAAATAACTTCAGCAAACTATAACTCATTGATTCGCTAATAAATTACATCAAAATTAACCATATTCGTATTTTTAATGAAAAAAAAAAATCAAATATGCAAACACGTCAATCAAATAACATAAATTACTATCACAAGTTCAAAATTGAACTCATTTACGTCAATATATTTACCGTGTATTGCATTGTAATAGTAATGCCAAACGCCTACATTTTAAAATTTATTTATGCAAAACATTGCACAATACCACTGAACATTGTGTGCTTATTTCAGTATGTTTAAATTAATTAAGTGATTTTGAATTTAGCAAATGAATTCAATCAATAATTGCTGTTAATTTTTCTAATTAACGCTAAGTGTGATGTTTTAAAATGTACATCATGTTCATATCAACAAAATGGCACAATTAGTTTTTATTCCAAAAGTGAAGTTAAATAGGTCACGTGGTTCAAGTAAACAGTAATAAAAAAATTAATATATTATACACTTATCTCAATAAATTTATCATAAATTAAAAAAACAATTTCCGCTTTAAATACCTACATTTCAACATTTTTACAATTATTTGTTGAACCTCCTCGATTCTTTCATGATATTTTATATTTCAATCCATACGTCTAAACTACTCATGAAATCTTAAATTCTAATTATTTAAATAATCTTAAACAGTATTTAATTTGTCCAATTTTTTAATTGCTTTTAAAAATATACGCCAATCTAACTATGTATATTCATACTAAAAAAGGTAGTTTTCGATGCAACTATAAAGAAGTATAAATCATATAACATGAACTATGTATATCAAAAATAATGACAAAGTTAATTTGCAAATTAGTTATGGTTCATTTATATTAAGAATTTACCATATGTTACATCATAAAATTTCGTAAATTTACATTTAACTTATTTAAACAAATTCTATTAGATAATATTTGTTAATTCATCGGATAAATTACTAACATACATCAATTTCAACATGTTTATCTATAATAATAAAAATGATTAAAAAAATTCTTAAATACAAACACATACATAATGTTTGTGTAAGCTATAAAACATAAATTACACACAAACAATAATAATAATTTTAATTAATAGTTTAAGTATTTCACATTAAATTTATCATATATTGCATAACAAAGTTCTCATTTTAACATTAATACAATAAATATTACTTTTAATAACATTTCATGTGCAACGCACAGGTTACATACTAGTTGTATTCGAAACCAGCCTAATTCTCCCAGACTTGTCAAAAAATGGTATCCAAATTCCGCTAGTATGCCTTTATGAAAGCTTAAATGAAGTTAATTCTCAATGCAAGAAATGTTTCTAAAACAATAAAATTTGAATATTCAGCTGGAGATTAAGGAATGGCCATGCATCCTTATAAAATGGACTAAATTTAAAAGATAGCAGTTACCTATAATTATTATTAGTATAAAAAGTCAACAAACATTTAAATTGATGTTGCTAAGAAGCTAAAGATTTGTATTCTAATCTTTCTCCCTTATTATAGAAAATAATGATTAATCTGCTCCCATTAAAACAAAGGGAACTTCTGTAAAACACGAGTTTCAAAATACACGGCTGCCCTTCCGAAAAATGCCCCTATTTTTAATCTCAGTCACAATGCATATATTTTGCACTTAAAAATAAATAAATAATCATCATATCAACTTCTGATTAAATGCGGATTTGGTTTTCTTTTTCTTTTTTTCAAGGAAAGAAAATTTGTCAAAAATAATTTTAGAGGAGCACCTTAAAACTTTTTTTTTTTTTTTGAAGGTTTGTGATGGACCCAAAATTTCCTATATTCATCAAAAATTGATATCAAAATTCAACAAGTAGCCTTCATAAATAAATGAATGAAGTTAATGCTGTTAAAAGGCGAGAGATGTTTCTAAAACAATAAATTTTGAATATTCAGCTGAAGATCTAGGAAAAACCATGCTTCTTGAGAAGGTTTTTTCGTGAAACTAAGGGATGCACCCAAATTTTCCTGGGCTCGTCAGGATATCTATATTTAACAAGTATGCCTTTATAAATATATAAATGAAGTTAATGCTATTGAAAGGCGACAGATGTTTCTAAATCAATAAATTTTGAATATTCTGCAGGAGAGTTAGAAAAGACACTGCTTCTTGATTAATGGACTAAACTTAAAAGGCATTACCTACTGTATAGTGTATACATAAGTATAATTAATACAAAAAGTTGATATACATTAAAATGGTTGTCGCTAAGAGGCGGCAGATTCATGTTCTAATATTTTTGCCAGTTCTAGGTAATAATGCTCCCATGAAAGAAAAAAAATCATCAAAACATAAATTAATAGTACTTACTTGTTTTGGCTCAGAACAAGAACTGATAAAGATTTAAGAGAAGACAAACTTTCCCAGCAAATCTTATCAACTGAAATATCATTTCCACTTAACAACAGTTTCTACAAAATAGAAATAATGAAGAATATCAATAATGTTTGTTTGCCACATTGACAGTTTGTAAGCAAATTTCTCTCTCCAAAAGCTCCCATAAAAACAGTAACATAAATCATTAACAAGGATACATTGCTAATATATATATATATATATATATATATATATATATATATATATGTGTGTGTGTGTGTGTGTGTGTGTGTGTGTGTGTGTGTGTGTGTGTGTGTGTGTGGGTGGGTGGGTGTGGGGAAAAAGGAACACAGCAAGGAGATTACATTTAACTGTTTCAGAGCACAAATTTTTTCAGACACTTCCTGCAGAGAATTGTGGCTGAGGTCCAATACTCTCACAGATGGTCCGCAAGTCCAGACTACCTCGGGCACGGTCTGCAAACATGGGAACGCAAATGATGACACACAGAAGGATATAGCATCAATACTCACCAAGAACAGTTTGGTTTTAAAAAAAAATGAACACTGAAATATGGGAAAATCGTTGTGAAATTTAATGAAACATGCAAGTTTTCTGGATGAAAAAAATAAATTTGATCAATCAGTGAATGGAAGAACAGTACCATGCGAAAAGATAAATGCACATATGAAGATTTTTTTGTGGAAATTAGGGATGCATCAGTAAAAAAATGAAAAATGAAAAATAATACATAAAAACTCCTTAACAGGCTAAAATAACTGTAAGACCTGTTTAATATAACAGCCATTATAGGCACTCACACTCCAATGTTAAGTAAAATGACATCTTTCCGTAGAAACGAAGGAATGGAATTTGGTTTTCATCATTAAATCACGAATTTTATATCTTCCAGAAAACAAATCTCTATGCCCCACATAAAAGATAGTCAAAATTTTAATCTAACATTCGTAGTGCAAATATTTGCACTTTGAAGCAAACAATATAAATATGTGTAACTGCTTGCATTTTGAATATTTGAACTCATTCACTCTTTGAGAGAAAAGTAGAACTGGGAAAAATAAATCCTACTTTTCTCTCAATTCTTTCTTTCATTTTTCCGACAATCATAGACATAGTTTGTCATCAATTATTCATAACCTCAATTAGTCCATATGCAATCAAAACTCTTGTATTGTACTCTAATTAATTACAAAAATACACACTAAAAATTATAATTTACACCGTTTATTTGGATGTGCACGTGTGTGTTTACACACACACACACACACACACACACACACACGTATGTGTTAAAATATTGTGATTTACATTGTTTATTCAATTGTGCAATGCAAGTATTTGTAACAGCGGATATTATATGTTTTTTAATACTAAATTTGACTAATTTTCAGCATATTATTAGGCCTATCAACGGGCACGAACAGTACCATATACACATTTTAATCAAATTCGCATATCGAATATCCGCATTCATGAATGCATCAGTAGTGGATAGGTGTCGGATTTTTAGTATAAATGCTTATAAAAGAAATATAGAATTATAAAAAATTGTTTGACTAACAAATATGCTGTCATAAACTACTAATTCGATAAAAGAGCAAATATAATAATTTATGCTACCTAAATACCGGTAACATAAATTATTATCTTTATAAAAATTAGATGGATAATTTCCAAATGTAGGCCATCGTATTTGCATCTGTATCTGGTTTTTTATGCTGGATATTTTACATTTTGCTTATACAGATATAGACAAATTTAAGAATTTTTGGATATCCATTGATAAATATGATACATGGATCTTGTTGAAAAGTTCAATTTTTGGATAATTTTCAAATGCAGGCCATCATATTTTGCATTCGTTCAGTGATTTTATGGTGTCACAAAATTTCAATTCGATTTTTCTATGAAACAAACATTTATGATATTGTGTTCTTACCGTGGAACAAAAAGTTATGTTACACACACACACACACACACGTACATACGTACATACATACATACATACATACATACATATATATATATATATATATATATATATATCCGTGGAACAAAAAGTTATGTTACACACACATATATACATATACATATAATAATAGAAATACTTTGAGAATGGTGAAGCTTTTTCGCTGTTCCACAACAGTCCTTCACCCTCCACGCATCTGAATAAAAACAACCATTTAATCTCAGGGCAGACCCGTCTTTTTCACTCCCATATCCTATAATCCACTAACACACCAGTTACTCCCACGTTTCCTTCCTTTTTCCACCGTCTTTCTTCGCTCCCTTCTCCGGATTCTTCGCCTCTTCCTTCTGCCAACCCTAACTTTCTTCTTATTTTCGTGATTAGTCAATGTTCATTTCCTCAAGACTTTATTTCCTTCTCCTCTCACCTATTACTTCCTTCGCTGCTTCAGATCTGACAATTCACCTTCGTTCTTTCCCTCTAGCCGCCCGACCGGTGCTCAAAACAACCTTTTAATTTTCACTTTTCGTCAGATCGTCCACTTCTCCTCGGCTCTCACACTGGACCATCCCTACCTGAGCCTCGACGGCGACTTCACAGGTGAATCGGTATATATTTCCTTTGTTGCTCCTACTTTGTTTAGTCTATTTGTTCTTTTTTTTTTTTTTTGTTCAGATCTAATGTTGTACGTTGTCAGTTACCTTCTCAGCATTTTTGTAAATGTGACTCAATGTGCTACTGCAAATTAAGTTGCAACTATACACGAAGATGATGGACGTTTACAATATAAGGTAATAGTTTCTGGCTCAAGTTTTTTATTTTTATTTCCCTTCGAACAGGATAACTGTTCTTCATGACTTCCAATTTTATTTCCTCTTCTGTGGTGATGCCATTCCTGTACAAAGGTACAAGGGCAATACAAATATTATTTGCTACAATTTGAATGTTTAGATATGAAAAGTTACCTCTCTAGGTCACCGACTATCCAAGCTGTTCAAAACAAAATTAGATCCAACTGAAACATGCTAGGGTTTTGAATTATATCTATAATTGTGATTATTTTTAAATCATCGCTCTATAGTGGATGACTTTATCCACGGACAATGAATTTCAGCTTAAGTTCCTTCTCTCTGTTTGAGGTTACTATTTCAGATGAGGACTTTAATCTCTATTCGGTAGTTGATAGGATTATGTTTTTTTTTTTCACAGAACATCAAGGATTTTGAGAGTCTGGGTTTATCCCTGGACACAACAGGTTTCACCTTAGGTTTCTCTCTGTTCAAGGTATCCACTTGATATAAGAACATTAACCTCCATGCATATGTTCATAGATTACATTTCTTTTAATTTTACAGAACATTAACTTCTGTTGTTGCTGAAAATAGATATGGATGAACTGGATCCTGAAAAACATGGATATGCTGAGGTAAAAATATAGATTATTTATTGATCAACATTGCAACATAATTGTTTAGTTTAACTGCTTGATCATTTAATCAAATTCTTTATTATTATGATTATTCCTTACAAATAGATTATATGGAAAAGCATTAAAATCAGACAATTCAATTATCTTATTTGTAGTCGGTTAAGCATATACTTCTAAGCATTTGATGCAGGATGGCAATAGAATAAGAGGACAAACTCAGTCTTCTGTTAGCTCCAACTCATTATGTTAACTCAAAAAACAGTTATAATTTATGATCTTTGGCCTAATATTTACTTCAAATGAAGCAATATAAATTAGCCATCTGTTTATGTTGTTTTTCCAGAATAACTGTTTTTGAGTTGAATATTTATTTTATATCATATAAGATTTGGGTTGACAAACATGGTATTGTACGGTTTTAGATCATTATAATACAGCAAGTGCATGTTACTTCTCTGTTGCTGTATGGTAGAACACCTTAATGAAATTCAACTCTATTGTTTACATTTTGTTTGAAAAAAGGATATAGATCAAGTCCATGGTCTATAAGTTAATGTAATTTTTTTATCTTATTGAGTTAATTGGTCCATTGACATTAATTCATGCTAAGATATCCTAGAACATGATGATGAACAATAGATTTAAATAAAATATATCTTACATGTTATTTAACGGCAACACTATCAAGTTTTATAATGTAATTTTATATTTATTAACGTAATATGTACATATATATATAACTCTAATTTTTACTGAATTAATTAATAATCTTAGCACTTGATTGATAGGCATAACCAGTTAATTGTTTTTTAGGTAGAGGTAAATTAGTCAAATAGCATTAAGCTCAAAGAAGGATGAATCAAGATATTAATTCTTACCCTCTTCTTCTCACTTCTTCTTCTAAGAAAAATAGGTATTTGTTGAAATATTTAATATTAAATCACACAAAGTTATAAATGTAAAATAATTAATTGAAGAATGTCAAATGGAAAAATATTTGTATCTTATATATATATATATATATATATATATATATATATATTGTAATTCAGCTGAATCCTATGCAAATGTCAGCCATTGTGTCTTTATATATATTTATTCATTTATCCGCCAATTGGTACTTACTAATTCTTCAAATAGTTTCCACAAGTAAATCTTTTATATGACTACTTCATCGAATAGATTGATTGATGTATTTCACTATGAGTCCTTTAGTGATACCGTCAAATATACTTATAATTTTTTACAATTACTTTGGTCACTAAAATGGATGGTATTGTTACGTATTACATGAGGTTTTGATTTGTGATAATTTTCACATACCAAATACATAAATGGTTTCATGGCAAACTTGAACATAGATAATCACAATATTGTGCAATAAACAATATATAATGAAATAATTACAATACCTCCCAATGACAGCTGTATCAAAAAATTTAATAGCTCATTAATGTGCTCAAGCTTATAATTGTCTGTTCAAAATGTTTCTATTGTTTTCTCTTACTGTTTTCATTTACCAATTATTTTTCTCCCACCTTATAACAAAGCTTTATTATATGGTATTTTTCACTTCCCATATATTGGATACGTGCCAAATATTTACATGTTTACCATTTTGGAGTTGATTACTGTCAATCTCAATTTTTTGCTAGAAACGAACTAAATGTTATGAAATATTCTCAGACAATTTTATCCATTTTACCTTTTATTTTGACCACTTAAATTGTGGTACAGTACACTTACGTATATTACATATAGTTAAATTTTATGGTTGTTGATTTTTGCCAACTTATTAAAGAGTTTTCATTGGTGAACTCTCAGGTGAACAACTGCAATGATTTAGAGGAGAAATTATAGAGACACTGTTGATAACTCAACACTGTGTTCTGGCTCATAAAGCTATATGCTTAAAGATATGCCTGTTTTTACTCACTATTACCCTTCTTTAAATTTTTTTATGACGCAGTGAACTGTAAAAACATTCATTTCATGATAGTTTTTACTTACCAAATATTTAGACAATTACCATTGTTGAACTATGCTCTAAACATTGTACAAATTTTGCACGAAACATAGCATAAACATAAATTGAAAAAAGCCTTCATAGATGACTAAATTAATTTGTCAACATGACTACATCAACCAACAGATTGGATCCTGGGATTTCTATTCGGTCCTTTAATGGTATGCCAAAATATATTTCTACTATTATCTTCATGATTCTTTAATTATATTGCACGATTGATGTTTATTTTACGATGAATGGTAATACTTACCAAATATTCAGACATTTCATAAGCCACTGAAACCTTTACGATTAATTTTCCATCATTACTGTCTGATATTTATATCCCTTCCAAGTATATCTTTTTCGTACGAGCTGAAGTCTATTGAAATATCAACCTTTGTATCCCTGTACATATTTAATCAATTATTTGGCAATTGATACTTGCTGATTCTTTAAATAGTTAGAGCAAATAACATTTTTTTTTACGACTGCTTTATCACATAGATTGATAATGGAATTTTATGATCATTCCTTCACTGATACTTTCAAACATATTTATATTTTTACCATTATTTTAGTCACTAGAATGGTATGATATTATGAATTATATTACATAAGTTTAATCTTTTGGTTATTGTTACCTACCAAATGCTTAAATGATTCCATTGGTGAACTCTTACTTAAACAGTCTCAATAGTTTCCAATAAATGTTGTATATTTTCCAATTAACAGAGTAAATAGATGTCACTTTCTACGATTGTTCAAATCTGTATTTTTTAATACATCTGAAAACATGTTCATGGACTGACTAAGTGGAAAATTTTCGACTGTTTACTTTAATTACATTACACATTTCAAATTCTTTGCTAAATACTTTCCACTTATCTGTTTCTATATTTTGCAGTTAGAGCTCTTAATCTTCATTTGAATACATTATGTTTTCCTCCACAAATAAAAACATGCTAATTATAGAAAATTCGTTTTGTTTACTTTCTAATACATTATGTAATTGAAGTTCCCTGATAATTTCCTATTATGCATTTCCTTTTATGTCATGGCAGGCTTTATTATTTTCACTGCTTGCTTTATATTTTTATCAAATTGTCGTCTTTTACTGGCGTTTGTTTTGTATAACAAACATTTTTATTTGTTTATAAGCTAATTAGTACACTAAGAAAAGTTGAATTGAGTTTTGCTTCATCTTGATGCCTAGATACTTTTTATCTTCCTGTATCTCTTAAGTTAAATATTTAGTTCACCGCTTATTGCATAACTTATCACATTAAGTCATAACAGCTTGCTTTAATTGCTATCTTCATAGATTGCTTTAAAAATTTTCTAATTGGTTTATCATATTCTCAAATCAGTAACCAAATTTTGAATCGATGGAAAGATTAAAAAGTGGATATCAATGCAACACTAACTCATTGTTAATGTGGATAGGTAATAGCGTTATATTAATCACTTTTACAAGTTCAAGTAATTTTTTAACTGTGCTAATTTTGCTGCAAGTCTAAATATCAAGATCAAAAAAAATTCCTCAGTGCTGATTTTCTTTGATACAAGGTAGCCATGGGCGTGGCGTATGCCCTTATTCAACCGCTCCTCTATCATGATTGGGTGGCCTTTTTCTATTGCTCTACGACGATCCAGACAATAATTTTTGCCTATCAAAGGTTTTCCTCAACTCCGCCTGTGTAGTTTTCTATGCAGCCTGTCCCAAGCCAGGGTAAAGGAGGAGGGTTGTGATAGGCTTGGCGAGCCAACGTAAAAACTTAGCCACTCTTATGGATATGGAACCTTATTATATATCGTTGGGGCGTAACCCTCTTAGCGACGCGCTATATCGAGGCTCGGATATGGTGTTAAATATGCAAGGGTTGGGCCGCCATTCTCTTAGTGGCGCGCTACACCGACGCCCCGGTGTGGTGATAAGTGAGCAAGGGTCCTCGCATTTTTCTCGGCGGATGCGAGGGGCAAGGAAGCTAGTCGACGATAGTAGGGTTCGGTTAGGTAGTTGGAATGTAGGGTCCTTAACAGGAAAATTAAGATAGATAGTGGATACTATGATTAGGAGACGGGTTAACATCTTGTGCGTTCAAGAGACTAAATGGGTGGTCAGAAGGCGAAGGAGGTGGAGAACACTAGCTTCAAATTGTGGTACACGGGAGAAGTACGTAACAAGAATGGGGTAGACATATTGATTGACAAGAACCTTCAGAACAGTGTGGTTGACGTCAGAAGATGAGGGGATAGGATCATCCTAGTTAAGCTAGTAGTTGGCGAGGCAGTTTTGAATGTCATTAGCGCATATGCCCCACAGGTAGGTCTAAGTGAAGAAGCCAAAAGGAAGTTCTGGGAAGACTTGGATGTCATGGTTAGGAATGTGCATAGTAGCGAGAAACTTTTTATAGGAGTAGACTTCAATGGCCATGTTGGCTCATCTAGCGGGGGTTTTTGAGCGAGTGCATGGTGGTTTTGGATTTGGCAGTAGGAACCAAGAGGGTGAAGATATTTTGAATTTCGCTCTCTCTTTTGATCTCATGATTGTTAATACCTTCTTTAGAAGGAGGCAATCACATCTGATCACCTTCAGTAGTGGCCAACAGGCTAGCCAGATTGACTTTGTCCAAACTAGAAGAGATAGTAAACGCGATTGTGTTGATTGCAAGGTCATACCTGGAGAATGTGTCGTCTCACAACACCAGC
The DNA here is from genome assembly GCA_030737875.1 of Allium sativum. Lineage (NCBI taxonomy): Eukaryota > Viridiplantae > Streptophyta > Magnoliopsida > Asparagales > Amaryllidaceae > Allium > Allium sativum. Next base: position 10,775,304 of record CM060921.1, on the reverse strand, counting down.
TGTTGGTATGCGTGTTTCGTCTTCGGGTGGTGAAGGATAAGAGAGCGAAGATTAGCAGGACGAAATGGTGGAAACTCAAAGGAGATGCTTCACGGGTGTTTAAAGATAGAGTGATGGGAGAAGGAGCTTGGAATGTGGAAGGAGAAGCAAATGTCATGTGGAATGTGATGGCAACTTGCATTCGGAGAGTCGCCACTGAGGTATTTGGGATAACAAGAGGAAGCAAGCGAGAACCCAAGGATTCGTGGTGGTGGAATGACGAGGTGCAAAAGGCTGTCAAAGAGAAGAAGGAATGCTACAAACGCATGTACCGTCATAGAAGCGAAGAGAACATGCACAAGTACAAAGTGGCAAAGAAGACTGCAAAGAGAGCAGTGAGTGAAGCAAGGGGACGAGCGTACGAAGATTTGTATCAAAGGCTAAGTACAAAGGAGAGCGAAAAAGACGTTTACAGAATAGCTAGGCTACGCGAGAGGAGGACAAGGGACTTCAATCAGGTTAAATGCATTAAGGATGAGAATGATAGACTTTTTGTGAAGGAAGATGAGATAAAGAATAGGTGGAGAGAATACTTTGATAAGCTTTTCAACGAAGAAAGTGATAGCTCTTCGATCGAGTTGGAAGACTTAGCCGATAGCAACAATAGACATTTTATGCGGAGATTTCAAGAAGCTGAGGTAAAGGGGGCGTTGAAACGTATGAAATCAGGCAAGTCGGTAGGGTTTGATGATATTCCTATTGAGGTGTGGAGATACTTTGGAGATGCAGGGATAAGATGGCTAACTAAGTTGTTCAACAATATTTTCAAATCAAACAAAATGCCAGATGAGTGGAGGAGAAGCATTTTAGTTCCAATCTTCAAGAATAAAGGAGATATTCAAAGTTGCATAAACTATAGAGGAAATAATCTTATGAGTCATACAATGAAGCTTTGGGAGAGAGTTTGCGAGCAGCGTTTGAGGAGGTTAACAAGTGTCTCTAGGAATCAATTTGGTTTTATGCCGGGAAGGTCAACCACTGAGGCGATTTTCTTGGTTAGGCAACTTATGGAGAGATACAGGGAGCAGAAGAAAGATCTCCACATGGTTTTTATTGACCTGGAGAAAGCTTATGACAGAGTACCGAGGAGGGTTATGTGGTGGGCGCTAGAAAGGAAGAGAGTGTCATCAAAGTATATTACCCTTATTAAGGATATGTACGAGGGGGTTGTGACTAGTGTTAGGGCATGCGATGGTGAGACTAGAGACTTTCCAATTAACATAGGGTTACATCAAGGTTCGGCTTCTAGCCCCTATATTTTTGCATTAGTGATGGATGAAATCACAAAAGATATACAAAGGGAGATTCCTTGGTGTATGCTCTTTGCCGATGATGTTGTGCTGATTGATGAAAGTAGAATAGGGGTTAATCGACAACTGGAGTTGTGGAGGGAGACCTTGAAATCAAAGGGTTTCAGGCTTAGCAGAACTAAAACAGAGTATATAAAGTGTGAGTTTAGCAGTGTCAGGTCAGATGACGGAGATGTTACCCTGGCCGGTAGAGTAGTACCCAAGAAGGAGTCGTTTCGATACTTAGGATCTATGTTGCAGTTTGATGGAGAGATTGATAAGGATGTTAGTTTTAGAATTCAAGCAGGATGAGTGAAATGGCGACTAGCATCTGACATTCTCTGTGATCGGAAGATTCCCCAGAAGCTTAAAGGAAAGTTCTATAGGACAGCAATCAGACCTGCAATGTTATATGGTGCAGAATGTTGGCCTACTAAGAGGCAACACGTCCAGAAGATAAGTATAGCAGAGATGCGAATGCTGCGTTGGAGCTGTGGGCATGCCAGACGAGATCGGATTAGAAATGAGGATATTCGGGAAAAACTTGGAGTTGCACCTATTGAAGAGAAGTTAGTCCAATACCGCTTGAGATGGTTTGGACATATCCAACGTAGATCATACGATGCACCTGTACGTGTTGGAATTCTAGGTCGCGCTGAAGGCCCAAAGAGAGGTAGAGGTCGACCTAAATTGACATGGGAGGAGATAATAAAGAGAGATTTAAGTAACTGGAGTTTATCGGAAGAGTTGGTAGTTGATAGGAGTGCATGGAAATTGGCAATCCATGTACCAGAACCATAGTGTTTTTTTTTTTTAGACTTTATTTCACGTTTACTGAACCTTTTTACTTTTATTTACTATTTTAGATTTTATTTCACTTTTACTGAACATTTTTACTTCTTCTTATTATTATTTAAAAAAACCTTTATCGGACGACTTTTTATTTGATTGGTTATTTTAAACCCTTTTTTTATATATATATTATTATCATCATTATTAATTTTATTTTATTTTAATTTTGGGTTCCATATCTAGCCAACCCCAACTTGTTTGGGATATATGGCTTTGTTGTTGTTGTAAAGGTTTTCCTCCAAGGCTCTATATAGTGACGAGGTATTTGTTTTTGTGCCATTTTAGACAGCATCTTAAAATATGTTTACCAGTGCATTAATATAATGGCAGTTTAGTTCAGTGCAGTAACAGTCACTTAATCACGTAGATCTTAAGGCAAGTAAACATGTATCTGTTCACTTCACTGTGACTAGCTTCTTTTATCATGTTCAGCTTTCTTCAGATGCACAAAATAGTCATTAGTTCATTATTACTATTGATTTAATATACCAAATATTATAAGTTCTGCCATACTTCATCTTTTTGTAAAAAAAAAATTTGACTTTTAGCCTGTGGCAATGTGGAAGTTTATATAAGAATGTCCGGCAATGTTCTCTGTTCTTTGCATGTATTGAGATTAATGTCACAGGTTATCAAGCCTATAGGAGGATGTCAGGCACTTGATTTGCTACCTTCACTATGAATATGATGTAACGCTTTATTTATAATGGGTTGTAAATTCATTATCCTACACTGGAGTGAAACCTGACAATGTATATATTGTTGCATGCATCAGATGGCGCAGTTTATTATGTCACTTCTAATGCAATACTTCTTTACACTGTCGTAAATACTGAATATGGAAGAATTACAGAGTTAAACCAGAAAATGTGAGCTATTTGCGTATTTAGACAAGCTTTGATCATCAAAATGTAATGTGTACCAATATACAAGTTTCGTTTTCACTACAGACACCATTTTATTTAGCATTATGATTACTGCATTTGAATATGATTTCAACTAAACTAGGGGTTCTAACTATCAATTTTTCTTCCATGCAGATTGAAGAAATTGATAAAAAAATTGCCGATCTTGAAAACCGTTCACATTAACTCTGCTGCTGATGCTGATGCTGCTTGGCACTTCTTCTAGACCCCTTTGTGTTTTTTTTTCCTTTTTCTGTTATTTCGTTTTTGTTATTTAATTTCACAAATAAAAATTACTACCTCATGTGTACTCAAAATAAACAAGGACCACGCTTTCTATTTTCCCATTCATTATGCTTGCTTATTACAGTACTCCATGCCATGAACGCTCACGATCCTACTGCTCTTTTTCTGTTTGCTTTTTCAGTTATTTGTTCCGCTGCTCTACAATTTCTCAAATTTGACTTTGTTCCAAATATTCCCAGCATCTCTTTTGTATTACTTGCCACTGATTTTATATTCAGTGCGCTGCTGCATCGGACAGCATTTAAGGTTTTTACCTGCTTCTGCAACAGTTATTATTTGCTTGACCAGTCTATGCACACGTCCAACGGACGTGCCTAAGTACTTTGGGGGGGGGGGGTGTATATATATAACATGATTTGTCTGTTTTATGTAGTAAAATTTGAAGAAAATAAAAGGAGCTACTTTACTTTGTGGTTAGGACTAGGAGTGACGTTTAACAATTTTAGACGTAAATAAGGAAGTTAAATAAAAGCACTCTTATATTTTAGCTGATAAACCGATAACTTTGATGTTGGTGCAAAGAATAAGATTTTAAGATGACGACTGAGGAAAAATTATCCTGGATCTAGGTATTAGACCAGAATTACAAAACAAGATAACATCAAGAAGGTTTTAACATTCCTTGAAGGAAATTGTTTGACATTCAAGCTCAGAATAAATTGAAGAGGAAATTGTTTTTCATCAACCACCTCTATGATTCCATACCCTTTTCCCAAACGAATAGTATCTTTACAACAACTACTACTACTACCACGCCATTAATTCCAAACAAGTTGGAGTTGGTTAGAGATGGAACCCAAAACCAAAAGACAAAATCAATTCAAATGTGATAATAATAATAACTATAGATTTAAAAGTGAAAGCATAAATAAAGATAAAATAAAATTTTAAATAATTAAACAAATAATAATAGCAATAGTAATGAATAAATAAACCATGATGCTGATGGTGATAAAGATGGTGATCATGATAACACTAGTAGCCAACACTACACCTTATGTCCTTATACACTAATCGTATCATCTAAATCTAAAACCACTCTCCTTAAACTAACCAAACGAATAGTATCTACCAAAAAAAAAAAAAAAAACAACAACAGATAACTATGCAGTTAAAGCCATCCTATGTCCCGCTCAGTGTAGTCTATAGCGCATAGCGCAAGGCTTGCGCTATGCGCTATAGCGCACACTATTGCGTTTGTTTTTTTATAAAAAAAAAAGTAATTAAGTATATTTTGCTTAACTGAATTTTATTTTTGTTTTCTTTTACATATCTTGAGTCATATCCAGACCGTTCAAAACTGCAAATACAAGCACTACCATACTTTATGCATGTATTAAATATTTTTTTATGTAAAGTGTAGTTATATTACAAAACATTTGATAAGTTCATATTGTACATTCAAAATAATTGATGGATATAATACATTTGTCTTACAAATTTGAAATTTATTCTTACAATTGTTAGTTATAATGAAATTTATTTCTATTTATCGATTATGGTAATATAAAACTCCAAGAAAAAATGCATGAAAATACACTTCTGTAAAAAATGTTTAAAAAAAAATCTACTAGCAAGTACTAAGAAAAAAAAATATAAATAAGAAAAGTAGTAAAGTGAAAATAAGATCAAATGAAAACAATATATGAAGTCTAAAACAACAAGATTCAAATAAACTAAAGTTAAACGTGATTCAAGTGTACAATAACAAAATATAGAAATTATATTATACTTTTAAATTTTTACAACATAGTCACTAGTTTCATATAAATCATAACCATTAATTAGTATTTAAACGATCATCAATTTCTTCTTCTTTTGAGTCATACTCTAAGGCATTTTTCCTCTGAGTCATTATAAATACAATAGCGTGCTACTTTGAGCTTAATTCAAAATCCAAATATTTTAGAAAAAGACAAAAACAAGATAGCGCGCTATTTAGAGCTATGCGCTATGATAAAATAACATGCTATTTTTGCGCTATAGGGAACCCCTTGCGCTATTACAAGTACAATAGCGCAAGCACTACGCTATGCGCTATTTATCGCTATAGCGCGCGCTTTGATAACACTGATCCCGGACTCCCGCTAAAGCAATTAGTGCATTCTGACCGCTATATCCTTTCAATTTAACGCTATTAAATAGTAAATTCTCTTAAAGCCCTACTACTTTTCGTTACGCCCACTAAATTGAGAGTTGTAGAAAAAATATTAATTTAAACAGTTTTTTTTAAACCAAATCAACAAAGAGTACAAGTCCAAGTTCATGTTCTAAGTGCTCAATGTAAATTAAAACTTTATTTTATTCATCAAGTCTTAACTGCAAGGATCATGATATTTTTCAGTTTTGTTACGTAGGAGTGAACAATGTTTTGTTTTTCGATATAAATGATGTAGAAACAAGAAGAAATCACCTTTGCAGCTTTGATTTTATCTCCAATGAAGATTTTTAGAACTCCCTTATTTCTCTATATTTCCCACTATAGTTCTTTGCAGAACCACAAAGCACTTTAATCGCACAGCAGCACATGATGAAGAATGTGTTGGAAAGCAATTTATAGTTAAAAGCTTGGCAAAACAACCCGATAGGGCTGTAAAAATCCTTCTAGGCTCTCGCCTAGGCAAGCCTCACTGTCTTAATTTTTGACTAATCCACCTAGATGATACTTACTACATTATAAAAGCATATAAACGGGTTCATAGATACCAACTATGCACCAATTTAGACTAAATATCTCTTATAAGCATCAAAATATTTGTTCTAGCGATTTTGTCTTAATGGTTGCTTCAAGATCCAACAAAGTTCATGATATGTCATTTGTAAATAGGTTGATACTAAACAAAATACCAAAATTTTATCCAAAATGCATGAATTTTTCCAAAAACATTTATCCTCAATTAATTTCGATTAATCCTCGCCAAAACGATTAATCCCTAGTTCATGCTTACAACTTAATATCTGCCTAGCCATTTTTACAACTTTGCAACTTGGTAAGAATTCTTTTATTGCATAAATAGTAAAGAAGACGTGTATATTGCTTAATAATTAGTATTTTTTTATTTGGGTCTGTTAGTTTTAGATTAATGTTTTTTGTTCAATATCAAAATTTTTGAAATGGATTGTGCTTGTTACATTTTTTTTATATTTTTTATTTTTCTTGCGACTTTTCAGAAAAGAGTGGTTTCTCTTAAAGCTTTTGATTTTCTAGGCAAACTTTGATTTTCTACGCAAATATTGATTTTCTTGAGAACTAAAAAAATCTCAAGAATATATATTTCCACACAATGTAATTCTTAAAGTTTTCGAACATGTAATATATTCCTCCTTTTGTCATATAACTTTGATTTGAACTGTGCTATATGACCCGAAAAAACAGGGCGCTTAACCTCTCAGATGTACTATTTTTGTTGAACTGCACTTTGAGAAGTTTGTGGCTTTAGCAGAAGAACATGCAAGGCCTGCGCTATGCGCTATAGCGCGCGCTATAATGTTTTTTTTTTTTTTTTTTTTTTTTGCTTACAGAAAAGATCTTTAAAAAAAACACAGGAAAAAGGCACAAAAGGAAAAAACTGTATGTTTAAAATCTCCAAAAAGGAAAAAAAACGAAAATGCATGTTCAAAAAAGAAAAAGCAAAATAGCGTGCTATTCATGGCTGCGCTATGATAAAATAGCGCGTTATTTTTGCGCTACACGGGACCCTGCGCTATAAGAACCAAAATAGCGCAACCTGTGCGCTATTTTGCGCTATAGCGCTCGCTATGACAACTATGAGTAAAATAGTGTTCTTTTAGCCTTATATGAATTGAAATTGTTGTCGTCTTTGTTTTTATAAGCATCATGGTTTGCATAATGAAGTTAAATGAAATAATGTTAAAAATAAAATATATAATTTATACTATGTTGGAAAAAATCACCCCAAACCAAATGATCTGTAGTTGAATAAAAGCTTGATAGCCCAAACTTTACTGTCCAGAACCAAAATGACAAAATTCCAGCCCAATAAACCAGGCTTAAGTTTCCTCAACCCAGTGTACACACACATCAACCTTATACCACAGCTGCTCCCAAACCCTAATTAATAAAAAAAAAAAAAAAAAAAAATATTATACAAACTTGGAGTTACTAAAAAACATATTACATTTAGTGGTGCTGGTTCATAAAATTCATGTCTGGGTCTTTGGAAGAGAAAAACACAAAGAGTTTAGGGTAACTCTTCAGTTCTAAGTGTAAAGATAAGCTTATGACAGCTTCAACAACGCACTACCACTAAGATATGTTCAGTTATCTATTTTCCCACGTGACTTCCAGAACCAACAAACAAAAGAAAAACCTTAAAAATACATACTTTTCTAAAACCTGTTTTAAACAGGGACGGATATATATATATTTTTTGAAACTTAAAAGAGAATTTTTACAAAAGTTTGCATACAAATAAAACATGGGATTGAATTCGATAATTAGTATAGATTCATAAAATTATACAGATTTGGAGCTACGAAAAAAGAAAATATAGATTACGTTTAGTGGTGCTAGTTCATAAAATTCATGCCTGGATCTTTGGAAGAGAACAACACAGTGAGTTTAAGGTAACTCTTCAGTTCTAAGTATAAAGATAAGCTTTTGATAGCTTCAATAACGCATTAAGATACATTTAGTTATCTACTTTTCTGCGTGACTTCCAGAACCAACAAACAAAAAACATGTAAGATTTCCTCTTGATTATAGATTTTCTTTTTCTTTTTTTGCTTTTAAAGAAAAAACACACAACAGAACCCATCTAATTTATAAAAGTAAATAGCTAAAATGAAGGGCGGGACGTAAATGTGAACATTGTATCACAATATGAGTAAAACACTACATTGCATTTTCATGATAAACAGGAAACTAATGACTCAAGTTGAGCCAATCAGTTACTTTGGAAGGACAAGCTAAAAAATTATAGCAATAAAGGAATATGCATTGCTTTCTTGTATTTGATTTCCCTCATGTACACAGGACAAAAGTCTAAAAGCTCAATACAAAAATGATCTTATAAAATGGTACCTTCAAATCGCAGTGTGACAGTGCAACAACACGTGTTATTTTCCAACGATCTGCATTATTGATGGTAGGCTTGTATGATGCAGTGTTGCCGACACCTCTATCTTGCTTGGCATTTTTGGTAATTGGGCCGTCCTATAATTATAATGTGAAGTCAGACCCAGAAATGTTAAGATTGCAAAATTGAATGTACCAACAAAAGCTATGGTAAACCTTTTATTTTCATTTGGTTAGTTTACTGCATAACAGATCACTACATCTTTTTCGTTTTTGGATTCACTGATGTAATAATCAACCAAGCAGGGACAAATCAAATCTTTGCATTATGCTTATAAACTTCTTGAACAAGGATTAACCAATATCAAATCCAGGTACATTTTGCTCATATGATCAATTATGATTCAGACATAGAAGAGAGTCTTTGAAGACTTCAAATCAATTCTAGAAAAGAGAATTTAGGCATAAAAGGTATATACTAATGTTCGCCTCAGTTATAGAATAGGTGCTTAAATAAACATGAGGAACCTATGAGATGTCAGATAAACAGTTTTCATTTAAAAAAAAAAAAAAAAAAAAAACTGAAATACAATTTATTGAATATCGTCCCATCAACTCATTCCCTCTGAAACATGCATTAATAAACTATATACACTGGGTGGGTTTTCATATTAACTTTACTCTGTTTGAAAATGACAGCAAACAGTTTTTGGGATTTTGGGTATTCATTGTCAGGCCTAGGTGTCCATAAATTGCCAGCAATAATTTACTTTTCTTCTTCACTGCATGTCCATTGCATTCATCCGACTTTTGGATCCCACAACTGATAGTACGGTATCTCCAGAAGACATTAAAATTATATTGCATGTAGCTTCAAGCCTTCAACTAGTAACCAACCACATGCAAGGTTTCAAATCTCAAAATTTTGGAGAAAAACTCGGGTTAATACCTCGGCTAAAAGGATGAAAATTTAAAACACATATAACTAAATAAACTGTCAAATCTCGGTTTTGGGTGAAATGTCAGATACCTATCTCGAACGAGATGAGAGAGATTTAAAACCTTGACCACATGACTAATTAGAATGACAAAACCGGTGACCAAGGTTGTCAAACTCGAGTTCTCACCAAAGAACGCTCGGGTATACAAAGATCATAAATCGTGGGATCGTAACACAAAGCGTAAGTTCCCACAAAATGAAAATTAAAAATAAAATTTCAACAAAATAGCCATAGCATAATATTTTCGTTAATCATTAGTTCATAACAAAACATAACATAAACCTTAAAATTTCAAGTTCCAAAAAAAATAACTTAACACAAGTCTTAGTCTTCCAACAAAATATTGCAATCTTCCATGAGATCTTCAGCTTCAACTCCATCAATTTCAGCATCAAGGTTATGATTCTCCAAATCTTCTTCTAGAGCAGCAGTTGCACCACCTTCAACAGCAGCTCCAACATCTTCCTCTCGTTCATTTTGAGTGTCAAAATCCAAATCATCATTGCCTAAAGTAAGATCTAAAATATCTGATGACCCTTCATCATTCGGCTGCAATAATCATTCCAGTGTTGTAATTACTGTCGATTATGTTTCACGAGGAAATATTGGGCTGAAGCGACGGTCAATTGCGTCGACTAGGGTTTTCAAGGTATCACCTCGATTGGATCGAGAGTCGAGATACGTGAATGGAGAATTGGGAAATCTCAAAGCAGATATGACGCGGAAAATTACACGATGTTTACATGATTTCACGATTTTAATCGTCGCTTTGAACGATTCTACCTAATTCCAAGTTTTCCTCCGTCGATTCTCGTCGAGCCTGAAGAAACGCGTGAACTCGAACGCTTTTAAGAGTAAGCACGCGATTTTGACAACACTGCCGGTGACCAAAGTCATGGTATTTTTTTCACTAAAGATGGAGTTTCTATAAAAGGTGCTATTCCAGTGGCTTCTAGGGTATTCGTGTTTGGCGTATGTCTGTCCTGACTGGGCTAAAAGCAATCACATTTTTGTAATGTAATGATTTTTATTTTTCTGTAATGAATTTTTTTTATGTGCCACAATTGAACATATTTGTAGCTAAGCTTTAGCTCTCTAAACAAAATGTTCTGAATTTATGATCTTCTTAACTTCGCATTAAATTCTTCGATGTTATATTATAATGGGGAGTGATAGGGAACTTGTACACTACAGGATAAAAATTTTTAACCTAAATACTATATACTCCACAATCACTTGACAATCCATTCTCAACTTTAATTTCAACAGAACTAACATGCAATATGCTAGGTTTTCACAAAATATTAGTGGTGTAAGTCTCGCTCTTTTAAAAACATGATTGTGGTCATCCAAAAGAATAGTGTAGAATTGTCTTATGGAACACTAATGTGTATGTGTAGTACTTCAAGCAAAATGATTTACTCAAAACAATTGAACTAACAGTTCTCCATCATCATATTACATGTGGATGTGTGTTTGTGTATGTGCGCGCGCTTATGGGCCACTAATGTGTTTGTGTAGTACTTCAAATGATTTGCTCAAAACAATTGATCTTATTGGTTCTCCATCATCATGTAACCCTGGGATTCACAAAATTAACCAGTGCTAATTGGGAAACTATGCAAAAACATGGAATGCATTTTTCAAAATTTTAACCTGGTTTTTGACGGGATGGAAAGATCCATAGAAGTCCGAAGTCAAGACAGAATCGGAATCATTTCAGACTCAACCGAAACACTCAAAGGAAGACAACAAAGAGATCTGCAAAAACTTAGCTTAAAATATGCTAAGTATACGGATCGATACTGATTCATAGGGTATGGACCGATACCGATTCATAGTGTATGGATCGGTACAGATCCATAAATATCAAGGATGATCCATCATGGGCCCTACCATGATGTTCTCTGTCTTCATATTAGCTTTTATTCATCATCATAGGGTGATTGATACTGTCGTTGAAAGGAATGAAAAGTTTGTTAAGAGGTAAGATCAGAAATTGCTAGGGCAAATATGCCCTAGTTTAGAGACCCTAGTGACGTAGTTGTGGAAATGATTATTCGCAACGAGGAGTTGATTGTGTAGTGTGAAAGACCCGATGAAAACCAGAACTTCCAGTGAAAGAAAAGAAATTTCTTCAAGGGAAAGAAAGCTCAAAAAGGAGGAAGATAAAAAAAACCATAGCTGAAGTTGTTTGCTTCAAGTGCAACAAGAAGGGCTGTTATTCGATGGAATGCAGGTCAGACGAAGCCAAGATTACGATTGAAAAGAAGAATATCATATGCATCAATTGCAACCAGCTAGGATACTACAAGAATAAGTGTCTAGAGACAGCAAATGGTAAGGTTCTTGCTTTAGAACCCTCATCTTCTAGACCCACGGCGGGAGAAAAAGAAAAGAATATGTTGAAAGGTACGCTTTTGATTTATAGCATACCTATCAGAGTATTGTTCGATATTGGTGCATCACATTCGTTTGTCTTTAACTGTGTGATAAATAAGTTATCATTTTAACCATCATACCTTGTCACTTCGTTTAGGATAGCTAATCTTATAGAAGGGTACACAACTCTTGGAATGGGATGTGATGACCTAGAATCTCAATTACTAGGTTACCCATTTGTTTACGATTTGTATATGTTTGATTTTATGGGTTTGGAATCATTTTGAGTATGGATTGACTGAATCGCTATGATGCTAGAATATTTTGTCGAAGTAGGGAGATAACAGTGAAACACTCTAGTTGTAGTAGTCGGATTGTATATTTGGAGGAAAGTGCAAGTCTGTAGATGTTTGCTTTCACGAGTGCACTGGAATTGGAAGACGAAGTAAGTCGAGTTCCCATAGCCAACAAGTTCGCAGATGTTTTTGAACCTGTAACGGAATTACCACCGAGGAGAGCTAACAAGCTCAAAATTTATCTTGTATCCGGAGTTGAACCCGTAGGTAGACTATTAAACCAAATGACACCAGTAGAAATAAAGAAACTTAAGATGCAACTAGTAGATTTGGAAGGAAAGTTCCATCCGTCCAAGCAGTACATCATGGGGTGCAGCTGCGATCATGAATTTAAATCTCCTCGAGATCGCTGAGATCAAAAATCCGTGATATTAGCCAAAATCCGAGATTGGGCAGCTAGTTTAGTTATAAGTGTTTCAAATATCGCCCGAGATAGGTGAGATATTTTTCCGAGATATTGGCCAAAATCCGAGATTTAAAACATTGGCTGCGATATTAATGAAGAAATCGCATGGATCTTTAAGAATGTGCATTGACTATCGTAAGCTCATTGAGAAGAAGATGAAGAGTAAGTACCCTTCGCTGAGAATTGAAAAGTTGTTCGATCAGCTAAGTAGTGGAAGTTGTGCAATTAAAGCGCTTATCGGATTCAACGCGACAGAAATCCAAAAGTCATAGCGGGGATAAAACGAGAAAACAACGAGATATAACGCATGACTCTAAAATAGCATATATAATTTGTTCTTAATGTTTTTATGAATATACAAATGATAATTAAATGAAAAACTAATATTCAATTTAACTATAATTAGTAAATTCTTATTTTCGAATAAAAACATGCGCAGATAACCATAAAAAACATAAACTAATGTTTAGCCAAATTAAATATAATTGAATACTATAGTATTTTTTTCCAAAAACATAAGTTAAAAAAATCAATTAAAAAAATCTAATTTTATAACTTTTATATTGTATAAATATAATATTTTAGTTCATTTTTTTACCAAATATATAGCGGAAATAACATTATATAGTGAAAATAATGGGATATATCTGGAATAGCGGAATATAGCTAAGCTTAAAGCGGAAACGCTACATTAGAGACTATTTGGGAAAAACGTAAGAAATCCACTATAAGATATAACAGAGTTATAGCGGGGTAATAGCAGGGAATTAACCGCACTGGATGGAAGATAGTATTCCATTGATGACATTTTATACAAGATATGGATCGTACGATTGGATGATCATATCATTTGGATTGACAAATGCATCTGTTTTCTTTGTAGATCTAATGAACGAAATTTTCCGAAGATACTTGGATAGGTTTGTGCTAATTTTCATAGATGATATACTGGTGTGTTCCAAAGGTGAGAATGAACATGAGACTCACCTTAGGATTGTACTTGAGACAACACCAATTGAAGGCTAAATTTTCTAAGTGTTACTTATGGGAGAAATAAGTAAAGTTTCTTAGTTAGTTTCAGACGAAAGGTTGTTTGTAGACCCAACTAAGGTTAACGCTATCAATAGTAGAAAAGGCCAGAGAATGCTACCAAGATCCGGAGTTTTCTAGAACTGGTTAGATTGTGAAGTTCAGTTCTCAATTTGAGCATGCTAGTTTATTTTGAAAGTGGTTCTAAGGCATCTATGTTGTTATGTGTTCAAGGCCATATATTCAAGGTTCATAAGTCCAAGCTAATCATATGCATTCCAAAACAGTTCAAGCCCAAGTTCAATCTTTAGAGTGCATGCTCAAATTTGAATTTAACCAAGTCCAAACTTCATTGGAAATTGCCATAAATTTAAGTCTGAAACCAACACTATGCTAAAATCCTCAAGTCCAAGCCTGAATAGTGAATGCTGGTCAAGGTTTTGTGAAGTCAGTGTATCAAATTAGAATATTATGGCTCAAGCGATCTAAGGGGGGAGTCCAGCAGAAGACTGGTGGGTCACGACGGCCGGTGGTTGGACCAAATAATGGCTGGAGGCGGTTGGATTGTATCGTTTGGTTAAGGTTAGGGCTTGGTTCAAAATGATCAAATGGAGATGAACCTGGACAGCGGACCAACAGTAGGGCTAGACGATGGTCGCAGGAAGCTACGAGGATGGGCTTTGACGATGGATGATCAACGATGGAGGAGATAGGGCAAAGATCGGCCTGGGTGAAGTCAATAGATCGGTTTGACCAAGAAAATATGAAAAAGAAAGCAAAAATAATATTGGTCGGACTGGATACATTTGGGGATGACAATTTCTAGAAATTTCTTTAATTTATGGATCGATATCGATCCATGGGCTATAGAGTGATACTGATCCATCAAAAAAATTCATGCACCATGCACACCCCATTCTGAAGCACTCTGTGAAGTTTGAACCCAGTATTTGAAGACCATCAGCAAACGTATAGTCTTGACATAAAAACTCAAGTTAATGACCGAACAATCAGAGATAGCCCCTCAAGATAACTCATTACTGTAATTAAATCAATCACGTCATGTAACAGAAAGATAGACTATTCCATAGCACATCTTGTTTACAACAAAAACGTACTTTGAAGGGCACATGTTAACCCAATTTTTGACGCGACAGGAAGATCCATAGAAGTCTAAAGTCAAGACAAAGGCAAAATCGTTTCAAACTCAATTGAAAGGCTCGAAGGAAAAGAACAAAGAGATCCACATAAACTTAAAATATCTTTAGTATATGGATCAGTATCGATCCATAGGGTATGGATTGGTACTAATCCATAAATATCAACGATGATCCATCGTGGTCCAAACTATGATGTTTGTTGTCTTCATATTAGCTTCTACATCAATTTTTGTTACAATTTGATGTGCCTAGTTCAAGATATCTAATGGATTATGCACTTTGAAAGCAGTTCAACATATGACTCAATGACAAAGTATACACAAATGAAGTCTAAATTTGATAAACTTGACTCATAAGAACACAAAAATGCTAGAAAACAGATGACAACTCAAAATAGTCCAAGTGTATGGATTGGCACTGGTCCATGGATTATGGATCGGCACTGATCCATGGATTATGGATCGATACCGATCCATAACGCTTGGTGTATTTGGTCTAGGATTTCAAGTGTGACCTTCTATCCCTAAAGAGACCACTAAAACGATATCCAAGCCTAGTTCAACTCCAAACTCTTACAAATACCTGCCTATTTCCTACATGAAAAGGGGGGATTCTGCATGCCTACATGCTATCAAATTGCTTCTCCAACGCAACTCATCTTCAAGGACAATCAAGAGCATTCACCAAAAAGGCGAGTGTGATCTATTCCAATCATCCCTTGTACTTGTGATACCAAATCTGTTGACTCTAAGACCGGTGTAGTCAATAACAAAAAGCGCAAAATAATGCAAGGCTTGCATTATGTGCTGCTAAAAAAAACCAAGCATATTTTGCCCAACTAAAATTATGCGTCGTATCCAAACCGTTCAAGACTCCAAATCTGTCGACTCTAATACCAGTGTGGTCAATAACAAAAGGCGCAAAATAATGCAAGGCTTGCATTATGTGCTGCTATTTGGTTCATTTTAAAAAAAAACCAAGCATATTTGGCCCAACTAAATTATTTCTATGTCTTGCATATAATGCGCCAATATCCAAACCGTTCAAGACTCCAAATACAGACACTACCATACTTCATGCATGTACTAAATACTTTTTAATGTAAAATATAGCTATATTTGAGAAAAGTTAATGATTTTGTATTGTACATTCAAAATAATCGATGGATATAATATATTTATGTTTACAAATTCAAATTTTAGTCTTATATTTGTGAGTTATAATGAAATTTATTCCTATTTATAAGTTATGGCGACATAAAACTCTACGAAAAATTGTATAAAAAGTACAATTTTGCGTAAAACGTAAAAGGTTTTCTAATGACAAGAAATATGAAAAAAAAAAAAAAAACAAGAAAAACTACAAAGTGAAAATAAGGTCAAATGAAAATAACATATATAAAGTGTACACTAACAATAGCATGCAATTTTGGACTTTATTTACTGTCCAAACATTTAAAAAAGAAACTAAAGAAAATAGCGCGTTATTTGAAGCTATGCACTATTGTGCGCTATGGTAAAATAGCCCTATATTTTTGCATTATAGGGAACTCCTGCGTTGTTAGAAGTACAATAGTGCAAGCTCTTCATTATGCATTATTTGTCGCTATAACACGCTATAGCATGCGCTCTGATAGCACTGTCTAAAACACCTATTTAAACTCTTGTATTGAAAATCATTGTAATAGACAGTGAAGAATAAAGTTAATCTATTCAAAGTAGATGTAGATTTTGTTAACAGCCGAACCACTATTAATTATGTGTGATCTTCTCTTTTGCTTCTCTATTTCTTTCGTTTTTTCATTTATTTTCTGCTATTTGTTCTTAATCTGACTTAATTGCTCAAAAAGGCTGCTGCTTTTATACAAATTTGGGGTTAAAACCATTTTTGGCGTTAACTTGAAACATAAGTTTAATTAACAGCTCCAAACAACATTTACATTGAATCACCAAATACAATATTCATTTTATGCGACCCAACACCAATATAGCATAATTAAATACTAAACAGAAAGAAATTTACCCCTTGATGCAAACCTTGTGTAGCAACTAGCATAATTTTTGACCCACTAGCCATCTTCAATGATTTCAAACTCATGTTGTCTTCAAGAATTTTGCCTGCAGAAAAATTGTTTCATCAAATTTCACAACTTTTCAATATAACATTCCAACACAAGCACTTCAACAGGAGTACCGAATCGAGGCTCCATTTCATGGAATGATCTCGAAAGTTTAAACTTCTAAACATCGTGGGTTTTGAAGTTACCTTTAAAGATAAGTTTTTGGCCACGTTGAAGAACGTTGGTGAGAGGTTGAAGTTGAGACTTGAGGTCTTTAATGGTTGAATCAGGTGAAGCTGAGATTGGAAACTTTTGACCACTGAATTGAACGTTTACTTTGATTACAGACGACGAAGTTTCAGCCGTTGTTCCGACATTAATATCATCCCCTTCCATTTTCCGGAATAATTACCGATCTTAATTTGTTGAGATTTGAGAATGAACGATTCCGCGGTTATGAATATGATTTGTGATGGTTAGCAAAGAGAACTCCAGTGGTTTACGGCACTGAATATTACATCCGTCAGCAGGTCGGTTTAGCCAATGGTCCGGCCCCCTTCTATAGATGGCAAAACCTTCTTCCAACCATTAAATTTCATAATTTTTCTGAAGTTTCTCTTATTAATTTTGTTGTTAATAGAGAATTGAATCGAAATGTCACCACGTCCTACTAAAATTGCAAGGATAATTGTCTGTAAGCCATCAGATGAGCAAGCGGGTCTATTGCACACTCCTCCGGCTCCTGGAGTATCATTTGATGAGCTTTGTGTCCTTCATGATCTTCCAGAGGGCTACCAGCACAGAGCTGATATAGCATTGACCACGATACAGGTATAATTTAAACGTTAATATGTTCGTACGAGCCAAATAGTTGTTAGTGAATTGAAAAACATTGTTTACTTCATTATACTGGTACATTCATTGTCGTGGTAGATAGGTTACAGCAAAGTTCTTTTGGTCAGTTTCTATCTATTAGGTCGATTCAGTCATTCGACAGATCTCAATTACAAGCATTAGGTGAGCGGTGGTGGCCGACCACACATACTTTTCATTTTCTGACTTTGAGCTTGGTATCACTCCGGTTGATTTCTTTATGCTGACCGGCATTGAGCTTGGTGGTCTTGATCGTAGACCGGTTCCGTTTGATGATTTGTACGAGTCGCCCCACGTGTTTTATGTGTTCTTGCCTTTTTTGATGTTACCAAAGTTTGTAGTGGTGCGGTTACGTTGACTTACTTGCAGCATTACATCACTTCGTTTGTGAGTCGAGCAGATATTATGGATGGGGTGACTAGGGCATTTTTATTGTACTTGTTTGATTCGACCTTTTTTTGAACCATAAGAGTACCGTTCGGTTGGGTTATCTAGCTTCGCTTACTATGTGGATCGGCTCCATACGATAGATTGGGGCACAACTACATTAGGTACCCTTTTCACTACTTTAGATTCATATGCGCTGCGAGACGTCAGAGAGATGCAGGCTTTTTTGGTATATTTTGCCCATTTGGTATTACGAGTTCACGGCTAACATGCATCCATGCATGTTATAGATGGTTAGTCAGGCAGGTGGACAATACTTTTTGAGGATGAGACGGTGGGAGTGTATTCAATACTTACCTCATGCTCCATTGGGTGTACGTCATGATTTGATGGAGGCTAGGACACAGCATGGCATTTGTAGTCGGGTAAATATCATACGCACTCCCTGGACCGCACACTTGTGTCAGTTGACAGCTGCAGGCCTTATGACCGATGACCACCCGATGGTGACTGCATATACACTATCTACTCGTAGGGTGACTTTACATACACCGGCATATATGCCCATGTGTTATTTGGGCGGGAGATGTGTGTATCAGTCTAGCAGTGATTTACGTATACTTGGAGGTCCGTTATCTTGCGAGGACATGTTTGGTAGACGTAGGTTGATTAGGAAGCAGTACATACGGGCACTATGGGAGGTTAGTTGGGTTGATATTAGTCCATTCTTCATTGATGGGGATTACGATTCTTACCGGGCCAGAGTTTCTCCACGTAGACTGATATTTCCTAATTACGCATAAGGGGTCAACTCTAATCATTTAGGACCTCATGTGGTAGTTGGTAAAGTTTAGGTACCGTAGGTTTCATTTAACCTTATTCCATCACAGTTTTCACAGCCTCCTATGCAGATAGAACCTGATTGTACTTTCAGAGCGTACGACATTACTGGTACCGTTATTGAGCAGCCTGTAGTGTTTCCAGATCCTCCTGACTTTCCTGAAGTACCCTCAGTCGGATTGTATCCTCCATACCAGGTTTGTTTATTACATATTTCTATTTACGTACAGTTTTAATTTATGGTACTTTACGTAATACACATCACATGTCTTTGTAGTACGCACATTGGTTGGACCAGACTAGAATTACCCTTGGTGTTTATCGTAATATGACTCTTGCGCACACTCACATGATGCCCGATATGTACCTTAGCCATACACAGATGTTGGAATTGCAGATCGATTAGTTATCAGCCAGACTTGTCGTATATGGGCCATTTGCACCCGCCGATGTTGGTCCTAGTGGATCTACGACTAGAGACGTTGGTGTGGACATTGGTCGTGATGATTTGCCGATCCATGATGCCGATGAGGACGACGCTAGTGATGAGGACGACGCTAGTAATGAGGACGATGATGTTGTTGTTGATGATGATGTAGACGACAGCCGTGTTGACGGTGACGGTGTTGATGATGATGGGAGTGACGACGATGGAGGCATTGCTTTGTAGTGGCATTAATGTATTATTTAGGGGACTGCTGTAGTTTGTCAAAATATTGTCATGTATTTTATAATTGTACTTCTTAATGGACTGTAGTATTGTTTTGTAGTTGTTCTGATGTATTATTTAGCAGACTGTTGTAGTATGTCAATATCTTGTACTGATGATGATAGTTGTACTTATGTATCTTCGATCACTGTATTAGTTGTGGACTTTAGTATTACCTTTGTAGTTGTTAAAATTTGATTACAGCATGCATGGATGTTGCTTGATCTTCCTTTTCTTGTTGATAATTAACATACTATTTTAGTACTACTTCATATCAAGTTAAATTGTGTTTTTAACTTAGTATACTTTCTTAGATAAATGTTGTTTAGTCAAAACGGGGACAACCCTAGCTTTTCGTACTCCTCTTCGTTAATAAATGCACACGTAACATTTAACTTGCCTACAAACTACCAGAATTATAACAAAATATAGGATAAAGGATACATTCATCTTTTGACCCAGCATACATCATACAACTACGATACAATACGACATAACAACCCAGTTTCGACAATACAACATATAGCATACAACTATGATACAATACGACAGAATGACCCAACATACCAGATAAGTAAGACCCTTAGTTTCGGGAAGAACCATAGCACCCATACAACATTTTGGGTTTTGCTGCAATGTTCAATCTTTCCAAGCGACCGACCTCTGCTTGCATCTCCAGTGCATACTTGACACTCCTCTCAGTCAATGATGGATCGAACCACGAAAAAATTTACAACGTTGCAACCCTTGTCGATTTTGTGCATCAATGTATGCTTTGCAACCATAAAAACGACGACCAGCATTGGCTTGACTTTTAGAAACAACGATATTGCATTCGACCCCGCAATAGCAAAGAACAGACCGACCCGTCATGCTAGAGCTTGACCTATCAGGGTTCTACCGAGCAATTACTTCCCTCAACCGAGCATGATGGGTTTTCTAAAGTGGTTCAACTCATGGGACAACAACATTTGGTTGCGTGGCACTTAATAGTTCGTACTTTGCTTCTTCAGCTTCCATTTGGACATCCGACTGTGTTTCGGGCACAATCTCTGCATCGTCGATTTGTTGCTTTTTCCTTTCGTACTCATCGTACATTTGAACCATGGTTTCATCATCGAGTTCCCAACTAGATATTGTATACGAAGATGAAATATTTTAGAGAGTTTAAAATAATGAAGAGAGGAAAAGATACATGGTCCTCTTTAATAACGAAATTCCACTTGGTTAGTACTCCGGTATATTAAAGCATTAGACAATTAGTGCGATGGTTGCGGGCAGCATTAATTGAGACGACTAGTCACGTCATTTTTTTTTTCGTAATGCGTATTTTAAGACTAATGCACATATAGCAGAGATTCCATGTCTCACTTCTAATAGTGAGGTTAACTTTATTCTGAAGCTTGGCCTTACTATGTTGCTCGGTCCTTAACAAAGATTTCTTGTCTAGTTTATAGCATTGATGGCGACTTTACCCTGCCACTTGGTCCTTAGTAAAGAATCATTTTATCGTTTATAGTGTTGATGGCGAGTTGACAAAGATTCCTTATAAATTAAACATTTGAACAGGGCACACATACTATTTAGCATAACGATAGAATTAACAATAAGCTTAAAGCCACAACAGGTCATAAAGATACAACAACTACTGATACAAGATGCCAATTAAAACATAAAAGCAGACATAGGAAATAGTTACTTAAGCCAACAACATGTTACGTTCAATCTCAAGGGAGTCTCATTACGTTCAATCACAACTGCTCAATATCATTTTGGAGGCATCTAATCTCTCGTTCGAGTTCATTTGCATATGCTATTCCCCTTAGGCACAAAGGTTCGTCTATCCATTCCATGTAATTGCATCCACTCGGATAGGATGGACATTTCTGCATGCGCCGACCTATATTGTTGCCCTCTACTTGAACCACAACTTCAACTGCATAACCGCAGTAGCAACAAACTGGATAAGAATCAACTTCCTGTTCTGACGGTGGTACTCGATACACCTCTACTTCTTGTTGTGGTTGAGCGACCGACAGTTCATATGATAGTTGAACATGGGGTATTTGAGCTTCAGGTGGAAATTGTATGTTCTCATGTTCATATGGTGCTTCAGCCTGAGGTCTTAGTTAGTTAAGAAACTGGAATTTGTCGCAAGCTCCTGGAGTCTCATATGTTCGTATGCTTGTTCCTCGGAGTCTGTAGCTGATGGCCACGAAGGCATTGTTGTGGGAATGAAAAGAGTAGTTGGAAACAAAGTTGTTTGAGTGAGGTAAGTTGGGAGTAGTTTGACAGAGTTATATAGCTACCCGATACATAATAATATAACTGGTCAAAAAGTGTATGATTTCCTACAAGTGAATAAAACAAATAATAAAGTGGGGAATCTACTTTTCATACTACCGTGATGTGATTGGTCACTGGTACGACTTTGCTTTTCGTGATGTGAACGGTCACAGGTCATTTGTCAGCAATAATGCTCATGTGGATGAGTACGACCCTATTTTTTAACTCCTTTGTGTATTGAAATGTTTAATGTACTCGGGGATGACCCTATTTTAACTCATTTGCAATCGTAATGGTAAGTAGTCCATGTAGGTTATGGAAACGGTCAAAAATGTCAAAAATTATATTCTACTGTATAATTCTGCATAACATGATAATCGAAGATGAACGCGACATCGTTCAATCAGATTACGGCCCCACAAATATTTCGGGCTTTCGATGATGATATTGAAGGACAGTTCGATACGTTTCACGTGGATCAACATGAAATATATCGTAATTCAGCACTTCATAACCAGCTTCAAAAAGATCTAATGGATCACATTTGGAGCGCTTATGGAAACCAGTAGATTATATTTTTGAAGCTATGTTTCATTACGTTTGTTTGCATTTTTATTTCAGAAGCTTTGTTTTATTACTTATGTTTGCATTGTAGTGTGTTCGCTTTATCATACGTACCACGTTGAATTGTTTTTATGTGGTAAGCACTATTTGATAAATACAAACGGTCTTAAAGAAAATAAGATACCACAGATTAATTCAAACTAGAGAACATTACATAGATGAAAACAATAAAAGCAACACAACACTCCATAACCGAACTACATACGCCTAGATCCAGCACGACTATCAACAATACATTGTTTGTAATACATCCAGTACTGCATCGATAGTGGATCCATCCCCGTGGCATCCTTTTCCATTACTAAAGTCTCTTGCTATTCCCGCTCCAACTCAAACCTACCGCGTTCAATCTCGGTTAACTGTTTTAATACCGCAAATTTTTTTGAACTATTTCTTAGACGTTCTTCATTTTCTCTAGCATACTTCTCGTGCATCTGCACCAACCGAGAATCAAGCTGGGTTTGAACAGCATTTTTCTTCTTCGCAGCATGCTGGCCCATAGGTCTTGCATCCTCATCAATTAGGGGGGTTGCATCTTCACCCTCATTAAAATCTCTTTGCAAAGATTCTCCTGGACTTGAAGTATATGAATTTCAGTTTGCTTTTTTCTTTGCTCTTGCCTTTGATTGAACATCTCTTAAGCTCTTCGCATTGCTAGAAGTCCATTTGGGATGACTAACAAGCAATTCATAGCAATTAGCAAACTGGTAGTAATGTGGTTTTTAAGCACCATTTTCTCTAGGAAATAATTTCAAGAATTGGTCATTCGCCATTCGCTTCTACAAATGATAAAATAACAAATATTGGTATACTTTCATGCTATATAAATAAAGAATCGCCAAACAAATTAGAGGGTTTCAAATTATTACCAATTCGGATTCACTGCCCATTCCACTAGGATTTGCGGTTCTTATTTTGTGAACTTGAGGCTCGAAGAATTGGGTTTGTCGATTAATCTTCCCAAATTGACCTGAAAGTGCAGACATTGATCTCGTGTTCTCTACGTGTTTTTTGTTGTACGCAGCCATAATTTTTCCCTAAAATACGTCACCACTTTGATCATTTCCCTTGACTGAATCATTAGAAAGGTGATAGTAAATTAAACAGAGATCTTTATCTTCGTCTCCGGTCCATAGTCCAGAAGAATGAAACGATAGTGGTGGAGCAGAATGAGGGGTAAGATCTTCGACTAGTTAAGAATCGAAATCCCAACTATTTGTATTCATCGTTTCGTTATAGGATTGGAATGGATATGACATTGTTTACTAGATAAAGATTATGGTGGATTTGGAGAAGTTTGTGTGTTTTACAATGAGCTACTCATACCAATATATGTAGGAAAACAAAGAATCTGACCTTTTATGGTCGTTATAATTTCAATATGACCGTTTATAATCGTTGTTAAATTAAAAAAGTAATTGTTTATAGCCGTTGGAAGGGAAATAGGGTCTGAAATAGGTTTGGGGAGGCAGACACATGGGAGAGGGGGGATCCTGGTGCCTATTTTATAGGCGCCACACCCTGGCGTCTATAAAATAGGCATCAGACCCTGGCGCCTATATAGGCGCCAGGGTTCGATTCAGGATCCTGAATCATACGCTTAATATTAAGCCTTAACTCAACGACTGGACCGGCTTTCCTTAATATTACGTACGTAATATCAACCATTGGAGATGCTCTAATGCTTTTTTTTAGTTGACACTCCAATTATTGTTAAGATAAGTCATTTTTTTAAAAAGGTTGTTAATTGTTAAGGAGACTACCAATGAACGGAGCAAACCCTTAACAAATAAAATTAATTTTATTGTAATACCCTTTTAAGCTTAATTTCTTTGTTCTATTCATTTCAAATTTTTAATCAAAACCATTAGTCATGGAAAAAGAAAACCCTAACCAGTACTCTAATTCAATCAAACGAAAGTGATTTGGCGTACCTTTACAACACCTTCTCCACTAATTTAGGATCTGATTGAGGAGCATTACACATTCTTCATTCTGGCCATTAATTCTCTTATGTTTGTGATGAAGAAATGTAATCGCGTGCGAAGTTGAGTTTGCTCGAAGTATTAGCACTATATTTGGTTTTATAATCGATTTAGGGTTTTGCGTATTTATTTATTAGGACAGGGTAATATTGAAAGACAGAAGTGTGTAAAATAATAAGTTTGTATGCCTCTTAACACTTTTGGTTTTAAAAATGACTCCCCCTTAACAATAGTTGGAGTGTAAATAATAATCCTTTTTTTTAATTAAAAGGGTACTTATATTATAAGAACCAAATTACATAGTAAGGATGGGTTCACATACATAAAACAACACAACCCACAAAAAAAGGGGAAAAATAAGGCTTCAACACCACTGAATACAAAAACTCCAAGGCCCAACAGACCTAAGCCCAATAGACCGCTCCAACAAGGAAACCAGTCCCCACCGTCGTATACAATAACTCCAAATCATGAACACTACAAAATCAAGACAGCAGATCAAGCACCCATTAAAAAAAACCAACCACAACACGCAGGAAATCATGCACCAAAATCTTCACCGAAAGCACAAGGACTGAACAACCAAAAGCACATGCAAGAGACCACCTTGAAAAACCACTGAAGTCTACAATATTCACCAAAATCCTAAAAATCAACACCAAAAATCAACCACCATGAACTTACTCCGATCAACAGATAACCAAACAACCTGAAGGCATATACCAAGAAAACAAACATAAAGGAATATAAAATGACAACCACTATTGCCGGAGACACACTACGCAGCGCATATCCAGTGATTATATAGCAGTCCAGACCAAAATCAAATCTCCAAATCTCAGCATCCAGATATAACCATCTTAGAAGATACCAATCCAAGCGTCATTAACCAACAACATCCAAGAACTCACTCAAAATTCAAACCAAAAAGATAAGCACTAAACAGACTTTCCAGAATTGGAAAAGCGCAATTAGGAAAATAGGATTACTTCTTAAATATACCTCTGTTATGAACTCCACCAAGAGAATTTGCTTCTTCCTTTGATTTCTTTGATTTTGATCTAGTTTGAATCTGTGAGATAAGTTTCATCCATTCTGGATTCGTTTCAACGAAAGGATTATCACTAGTCAACTTGTTTCCACCTTTAAACTTATTAGCTTTATACTTCATTCTCCTCCATTTGACACTGCTCGAAGAACTATCAAATTCATCAATCACTATATCTTGAAACTCATTATTATCTAAATCATGTTGCATGGGTTTTGAACTAGCATCTTCCTCACAGAGTTGCATTCCAATACAATCTTCACTAAGAGGCACACTATTTACAACTTTTCTACCTTCAGATTTACCAATAACCTCGGCATCATTCTTACTCATGTCATGCATAGCTTTTTGACTACTCAGAGGACAGGACTTCTCAACTATCCTCTTATGGATCATATCATCCTTTGCATTTATAAGACTGTCCATTTCATTTGTTGTACTGGACTGTAAATTATGACTACCAGTAAGAACAACATCACTTTCCACTACAACAAAAACACCATATTACAACTTTAATTTTACAACTGTGCGAAAACCACAGTTGTAATAAATGTTTTTTTACAACTGTGCAGAACGCACTGTTGTAATAAATGTTTTTTACAACTATTAAAAAATCACTGTTGTAATAAACATATATATCACAACTTTTCATTTTATTCGTTGTAATAGAGATGCCTAGTACAAACTTCATGTTTATAATATCTATATTTAATAACTAATTATATTGATATTTAATAATAATAATAATTAATAACAAACTTGGCATCAATAATATTTGTCAATTATTATTAAATAATTAATAGTTAATAAGTAGTAATTTATTTTTAGTAGTTGATGTATGTTAACTACTTATTAATTAATAGTTAGTAATATTCTTATTTTTTCGGATAGACAAAGTAAAGCGTTTTTATGCAGAATGGCGGAAAAGTGATGGTTTATCAAAACGATGAAACTCAAGGCGGTAAAACTGAAATTTTGGCTCTGAAACAACTCGCGTCGTGTTGTATTTCTGGAGCCTTCTGTGGGCTGACCTCTCGTGTTCTCGTCAAAAAACTTGCGCCTCCTCAAAAAATCGATCCCCAATTCCTTTTCCTAAAAAAAACTCACGCCTTCTCAAAAAATCGATGATCCCCAATTCCTTCTCCTCAAAAAAACTTACGCCTTAACAAATCTCAACTGCCGATCCACTGAATTAGTGATTTGATGGCGATGGAGTGGATCCTTCATTTGATTTTCTTTCGCCTGATGCCTTTTAAGTACAACTCGATGCGATTGAGGTCCATGTGGAAGGCGCAGCTAAAACTACCTCCGCAGGCCTGAATGATTTCTCTGAGCAAGATGAAGATGCGCATACCTGTTTTGTACGAGATGGAGATGCGAGATGTGAAGCGTACGAGATTGAGGCGTAGGTAGAAGAGCAGCTAGGTTTTTTTTTCATTTTTGGGTTTCGCTGAATGCCTTTTAAGTACAACTCAGTTCGATGTTGAAATTTGATCTAAAGATAATGTAATAAGGTTAAACGCTAAATTAAATCAAATATATTGCGATAGAAGTGCTGGAATTTGAATTCTTTCGTTATTTCGGAACTTAAGTTAAAAGGCTATTGTTAATTTATACGAGCACTGTTAGCCAGACTTGTGCAGAAATGTAAAATTCATCTAATTTTGAAGTGGAAATACCTGAACAACTTTAGCCACTTTGAGCAGTATAGGCATGTATAACACAAATTAGGATGGTTTAATGCTTCATATTAAGAACATGTAATTGGTTGCTGTATGTATGTACGATTTGTGGCAAGCAAATTGCCACGAATCAAGACACATCTTAATTGTTGTGGTTGGGGTGACAGTTTGATAAACAAATAAAGAGACAAAACCCTTGATTACATTAGGTGCATGATATACAGACTTATGTATATGGTGTGTTACGTGCATGCATACACTCCGTAAACTTTGCGAATTTGGTTCCCCATTATCTATTTATCTATTTATTTTAAATAAAAAATATACATGTCTGATACAAGTTCTAGAAGAAATATGCCTCTTTGATACAAGTACTGGGATGAAGAGTTACTTTGACTTCCTTATGCTCCAAGCTTATATAACATAAGCATACATTCTTCAAAATAGCATGCATTGTTGCAATGTGGGTTAAATGTAGATGATCAGAAATGCTTTCATTTTGCAATTGTTGGATCGCTAACGGGTTACACAATAAGCCTAAATTTTATCTTTATATACTAAATGTTTAGACCAAATAGACCATTAATAAGCAACTGAATATTTAAAATAGGAAGAAGTAGTCTTTTGTGATCTAAACAATTGGATTTTAAATGAATTTTTCAGATTTTGTAGCTACAATAGCTTTTGTTGTGAAATTGTGGTTTGTAATAGAAAAATGTAAATGTGGCGTGATTGTCATTTCACTTAAATGCATTCCTCTTGACAAATTGCTAAATTTTAGAGAAACAAATTATTAGTTTTTCTTGTAAATTGATTTGTTTATTTAATCATCCTGAATAGGAGCAAAAGTGTGCTCGTAGTGTGAAGAAAATGGAGTGAATATCAAGGAGCATTTCAATGGGAAGTTTAAAGTTGGGGCACCTTGTTGGCTTTGCAGGTATATTGTTAATTTGTTGACCATATGGAGTGCAAAAAGGTTTATTAAGTATTAATATATAATATATTCTATTAAGTAGAATATGTACACTCATCTAGTATACCGATCAAAATGAAGCAGTTTTTTCATCTATAAGAACCAAAGAATTCATTATATACATTACCAAAGAAATTATGTTTTGTTATGTACTATACAAAGAGTTAAATGAATAGTTTGGGAATGCATGAGAGACAGTGTCTCTCATGTATACTGGTTCGTCGCTGTTGAATATGACAATGCCTCAGCTAATTTTGTTAGGCTCTTCCATGGGTTGATAATTTGTGTTTTGATGTGTATATTGGTTGTGTTGTGGCATTTATTGGTGGTGATAGTTTCAGATGATGGTTCTCTTGAGTGCATTGTTGGGCTTCAGGATGGTCATGCTTTTTCAAATTTTGGTGAGGATAATAGTGTTAACCCTTGTTAGGTAACCTGTAAGACTGAATGTGTGCCATTTTAAGACATGGTATTGTGGGACTGCTTTCTTTCTAGTGGCGTGCAATTGAATCCCAGTAGTCCCTTAAAAAAACGAATTTTTTTCTGTTGCTTCTTGTATTATTAGCCGAGTTTGTTAATTGCTTACGGAAGCTTTTGTTTTGGTGCAATGCGAAAACATGCTACTATGTTGACCCTTGATTGCTGTAAACATTGTGTTATATGTCATTTTGCTGAAAATATGTTAAACTAATAAAAAATGTCTAAGTTTGATTATGACCCATCATTTGCATAACATACATTTACTCACTCAAATTTTTGTTATTTGGGTTTATGAGGGCGTTAGTTGAAGCAGCGGAGGAAAGACAAAAGGAAGGTCTTAGTAAAGTAGACAATTATGTAGTGAACCTATTTACGAAGCATCACAAAATGGTAGTTACAAACTATTTGATATAATTGATGGAGGTTTGTTATTTGTCCTGAGTGTCGTATTCGCTATTTGTAGGATCTAGAATTTATTTCGAAGTTATGTTAGAAGTTGTAATTTAGAGTGGAAGAAGGGACTAAGAGTTTGGTTAATAATAATTCTAGTGCTGTAACTACGGTTGCAGCTACAACTTCTTGGTTTCCTGATCATCGCGGTACTATAGCGTTTTGCCTAATGGTGCTAATAGCAGTAGCGCTAATGTGAATCGGAGTAATGGTGTTTCTGCTTGGAATGACTTGCAACAATTCAGTGTTTTGCCCTAAAACTCGGATATTTATATTAAATGGGTAAGCGAAATATATGGAAGTTTTAGCAAACAAATTAGTCAAAGTCCTTTTTTCTTTTCTTTCTTTCTTATGACATTTTGTGATCTTGAAGTACATGTCACTAATCTTTCGTCTTTTCTATATGCTTGCTTTGTGATTGTGCAGGTGGTGTGTTGTGGTGGGGGGATATTGAGGAAGTACAAAGATGAAGCAGGCTGATAGTTGAAGCAAAGTTTTTGGATGGTACTGATTTGTAATCATTAATTATAATGAAAAATTGATATATTACTGTGATGATGTATGATTCATTAGTTTTGTATTTTGAATATAAAGTTGTAACGTTTTTTGTATGAATGGATCCGTTGCTTTGAATTTATATCAATATGTTTTCTATTTATCCATCTTTTGTTGCATTTGCAAAATTTATTCAATTAAAGTTATAATAAAGTGTATTACAAATCGATAGAAATAGTTGTAAAAATTATGAAGTCACAACGGTGCGTAAAATTCGTAGTAGGTATTAGTACAAGGGTGCATAAAAGTTGTAATATAGTTTATTACAACAGTGGAAAAGTTGTAAAATATACAAAGCTACAATTGTGCTGCAACGGTGTAAAAAAATTGTAAAAGATTTTTATCTATTACAACTTCTTGATACACGACGGTTGCATCACCGTTGTAAAAAGTATATTACAACGGTGTTCCACCATTGTAATATGGTCAATTTGTTGTAGTGTTCATTGATAATTTTAGCTCGAGGTAAACTATTATCTTCACAGCACTACTTACTAATCATTGGAGAATTAATACAGTCCAGAGTAACATCTTTATCAGCTACTTCTTTTGTAAACTTGTCTTAATTACCCGCTGCAATATTTATATCCATCCTACTAGCCTTATTATCATTATTCTTTGGAATCCATATCTTTGAAGCTTTACACAAACCAGCGGAATGTCCAAATATGTTAGAATTTAAACAAGCATCATGTACCCATTCATAATGTATCTTTTGCTAGACAATATCACCATTATAGCATTGTATAACAATTCTCAGGAAACTTGAAGTTGATATCCACCTCAACCAAGATTCTAACATATGATATTCGACTTAAGTCTTCTGTGACACTATTTAATCTTATAGGATGACCTAGAATAGAAGTTATCCTACAAATGGCCTAAACAGACCAAAAATCTAAGTCCAGATTAGTTAATCTAATCCAAATAGGAAATGAATTAAGACATTCTCTTGTTAATTTCATACCAGGTTTTCACTTCTTCATAAAAACCAACTTTTTTGTGTAGAAATATGGTCCAGACTTTAAGATTCTATCACAATCCTCTTCCATGTCACATTTTTATTATAACCTCACAATTTCATATTTTAATTTTTTTATTCGAATATCGTGTTAAAATGCTGCATCGTATCACCAAAATCGCTAGACGGATCGTTCGACCATAGACGGATGAGACAGCCGATCCTTTACACAACCCTTCAGCACCCGAGATGATGATACTCGACCTACGGACATAAGTTATCTAAGGGTTTCTCTCACCGTATATTCACATCCCTCGACACCATTGAGTTATGATTCATGAATTTAACGTAATTTGTAGGATACAACTTAATTATCTATCACATTACAAGGTCAGTTGTAGTGTTATTTTATAGTATAATAACCAAGAACAAATTTGCTTTTACTAGTCTCGCTACCTAAGCTTTCGTGACAGTTGGTCGAGGTATATTACACATATTTTGGACATACTCCCTCAGGGTATTAGAGATAGGCTACGGGCTAGTCCATTTGGTGTTTTCTTAGAGATTAGACCTGCCCAGTCCTTTGACCGACCACTGCTAGGTGTCTTAGTAGAGAGATGGTGGCCCACCACACATTCCTTTCATTTTCTTGATTTTGGGCTTCGTATTGCCCTTGCCAATTTTACATGCTTACGGGAATTGAGATAGGCGGTGCAGATAGATTGTCATACCCTTTTGACTTTAGGTTTGAGTCAACCAAGTCATACACATTGTACTTGCCTGATTTTGCCCTAGATCATATCTCATCTTGAGCTGTCACCTTGACATATTTATAGGAGCGTATTTTAGCTCATATGGGTACCGAGTCCACAAAGGATTTTGTATTTCGGGCTTCCTTTTTATATCTTTTTGGTTCGACATTCTTCTCGAACCAAAAGAGAACGATTCGACTCGGCCGCCTGGCATCACTAACATATTTATAGCATCTTCAAATGATAGACTAGGTAGTTATCCTAAGTTGTCATTGCACTACACTAGAATCCTTTGTTTTTGGGAAGTTAGCACGGATGTTTAGTTTCTCGTACATATTGCCATATTGGTACTACGAGTACATGGACAACATGCATTCATGCATTGTTGAGGCCGCTAGTCATGCAGCTGATACATATTTTCCATGCATGCATCGATGTGAGAGGATCCAGATAGTTACACGTACTCCTACCTGTGTTAGACACGATTTGATGAAGGCCCGATCTTATATTAATCTGAGATCCAGGGCCAACATTTTACGAGCACCATAGGCCTCTTATTGGATAGCCCCCACACAAGCTGGTCAGCTTCGTGATGCACATCCCTTCTCCATCGCATATTGTTTGTCTCTTCGTCGTGTTGTTCTATTCCCACCGGCTTTCCTTCATGTTTGGTACTTGGGAGACCGTTGTTACTTCCAGGGCACGGGTGAGCTACATGTACCCGGAGATCTACTATCGTTCGATAATATGTTCGAGAGGCATACATATACGGTCTTAGACGGACAAGCTGGGTAGATACATAGACATATTTCATACCGGGAGCTGGTTTTGATATTTACTAGGCTAGAGTTGCACCTTGGCGCTATTTGTGGCCAGATTACAATTGGGGGTGTAAACTCCGATCACGTAGGTCCACATGTGGCTACCAGTAGAGTTCATCCTCTACCATTTACTTTTGATCTCATCCCATCACAGTATTCTGAGCATCACATGGATTATGCTCTTGATGACTCTTTCAGAGCATATGATTTAAGTGGTAGTTTGATCGTGCAGCATATATTTATCCACCTGATGAGCTTGTTGATGGTATCCCCACCTAGGAACTGAATCCGCCTCATGAGGTATTTTAGCTGTAACACCCCAAAATTTAGTACATTATAACCATGATATAAAGACAATAAAATGGCAATTACTTAATTAAATACTCAAAATTAAGTAAAACCGGTTTACTGTTGTGTTCGTCTCAGAATTCTAGTTCATATGGACCCTAAGTTTGCGAAAACGGACAACGTACGAAGAAGTTATTAGCATAATAAGTTTGCATACATATAAGGGGGTTATATATGAGTATATTCAAAATATTTCAAACCAGAAGAACAGCCTGCGCAGAAGACCGTTGGGGACGACCCACAATGAGCCTGGGTCGACCCAAGTCAAGTGGGGCCGACCTATAAGTCGACCCAGAGGGTCGGTGGGTTGACCCATCCAGATTCGGGGCAGATTCCGAATTTTGTATTTTGACTGTTTTATGGCTAGGTTCATCGCTGACTCAGTGTTATGTGTATGGCCTAGATTGAAACCTTAATATCTGAAGGTTAAGACTATCTTTGTAAATCTACAAATAGGTGGCTCCCTCCCATCCCAGTACACACAATTATTCTTCATATTCTTTTTCTCTGTGAATCTATTCTAAAATAGAAATATATAATGGGGAGATGCTGCTAAAGCCTAGATCTACAGAAATAATTCAAAATACAAGATTTGCATACAACAATAAAAGAGACAGAAGTGGACTTTTCTACAATGACGCGTGTGTCTATATATATATATATATATATATATATATATATATAGGAGATCTAATCTCTTCTTCACCAAGACTGTTGTGAGTTCTCTGTTATTTTCAGATTTGATACCTAGAACTATATCATGACAGTTAAATAAAATTAGGTTTAGAAGATACAGTGTTTATAAGATAATTGCTATACATGTTCTTCACTGTTATTCACCTATGTCATTGTTATAAGTAAAATATATGCCTTTACTGTAAGTAATTAATTAGTTATGTGTATCTATCTTCCTTTTCCCTATTTCTATTGTTTTAGTTTATTTCCAGTCTTACTTATATGCCTTTGTGATTTGATTATATTCTTCTTCCTCTATTTTCCCTTTTGTCTACGCTAAGGCTTTGGAAGCCTAGGCCATGTCTGAGTAAAGTTTGCGTATAGTAAAAATTGGTATAATAAGAAATGACATGAAAAAGGGGAATTTAGGCATATTGTTAATTTGAGGACTATTTGACTGTAGTTTGGGAAAGGAATAATATGCATATACTTGTACTTGCTGTAACTTGAGAATATAATAAAAAGGGATAATATGCATAAACTTGTACATGCTGTAATTTGGGGTACAATTGAATGGAATAGTATGCATATGTATCAAAATGTTAAATTTGATTTAATATAGACATAAGTAAAAAGGACATGTTAAAATTATGTAAGTACCAGATGTAGGTAAGTAAACTGAATCACTATAGTAATTATACATACATCTGGCAGGTGCTTTGGGGAAGGGTTGTACACACCTAATAACATGTAATATTTAGAGTCGTGCTTATTAGTAAACCTAAACCTACTAGGTTAAACATGATTATTAATAAGCAAAGATGTCCCTCGTTCTGCTGTTGTATCGGGTTTTGGGGACTCTTAAATCCTAGTTACCTAGGAGCACAAGCTTATGTGGTTTGGCTTGTGTCAATCTTGTTGTTTTGGACCTATATCAGTCAGTATCCCTGTTAGTATTTTGTTAGAGGGCCTCGCATTAGGTAGGGGCCAGGCCACATTTTGCTGAACTGGATAGTAAGAGGTTCAAAATGGGGAAGGTGGGTACGGGCGCGTTCCAGTAGAGTCATGAGCGTGCATGAGCCCGATTAGGGAAACTAAGCCATTGTAACACCAGTAAATAGGTTTGTATTATATAAGTTGTCGGGTTAGGTAGTGATACATCCTTCTGTCGGGGTTGTCATAGGGTATTTACGTAGTAGGGAGCCAATCGCATGGGTAGTAATTACGGTACATCTAATCCTGTTGTTATGTAATTAAGGTAACGCTTAATCCTGTTATGTAATTAGGGTACACCTAATCCTGCTATTTAATACTGCCGTTTTATCCTGTTGTTTCTGTTAAGTAATTAGGTTAACGCTTAAATCCTATTATACTGGTATTGGTGCAGACTTAGGGATATAAATGAGAAGCATTATTCGATCACGGTTATTCATGTTTATCCAGTTTATCTTGTGTTTACGTGTTTCCTTATATGATACTATGCTTTCTCATCCAGTCTTGTTTACCTGTATTGGTATCTCTATTTTATGCATATTTCAAAACCACTGGAACTTGCCAGACTTTATACCTTTTTATTTTCACTTCTCACTTCCTTTCCTCCCCCTAAGGTCCTCAATGTGGTAGCATTGCTCAGTGACTAGGACTTTCTCTTTCAGCTTGGATCTGGACTTTCTAAGATTACTGCTTTGACTTACTTTCTATTCTGTTATGTCTTGCCATGAGGGATATGGTTTTATATTATGGCACTCTGTAATTTTGCATTATGAGACATATTCGAGGTTCTTGGTTTTTGAGGTAACTGGTTTGATGATGTAATTTGTTTTGAAACTACATTTTATTTTTAATAATAAAGTTTAATTTTTCGCTGCTTATTTTACAACTATGTTATGAATTTCTTTACTGTTTACCTATTGTGCTTCATGAAACTTAATGCATTCTCTTATGAGTGACATTAACGGATGTGGGGTGTCACATTTGGTATCAGAGCCAAAGGTTACAAGATCAGAGAAAAGGTTTTGAAAAATTGTTTTCAAAAGCAAAGTATTTTCAAACAAAAATCTGTTTTTGAAAACCATATCCCCTCAAGCCATATTCAATATTCTCTCGATCTTTTGTTGATTCTTTTGTTTCTTCTCTTTTCAGCATGTCTGGGGTACTCAATCTTCCTGAGGGCGTTCCACTACTGACATGGTTTCGTAGGTATCTTAAGGCTACGACGCCTACCGGAGTTCAACGAGATGCCCCACCCACAGCTGCAGTCGTAGCAGTTCAATCTCCATGAGTATATAACCTTTTTAAGCTATGTAAAGACTTTTGCGCTATAGGAGGAAAAACGGTCCATGGTACTGAGAGCTTTGTTGAAGGCGCGAAACTGGCTAAGAGAAACGAAGAACGTGTTTG
This sequence comes from Allium sativum, assembly GCA_030737875.1. Classification (NCBI taxonomy): domain Eukaryota; kingdom Viridiplantae; phylum Streptophyta; class Magnoliopsida; order Asparagales; family Amaryllidaceae; genus Allium; species Allium sativum. The sequence continues at coordinate 10,739,633 of CM060921.1, read as the reverse complement.
GTCTTTTTGAGATCGATGATAGAAGGAAGATACAGTAGGCTGCATGACAACTAAAGGAAAAAGCTTCTTACTGGTGGGAGGTGACACAGGAAGGACAACCAGTAGCTAATTGGGATGATTTCAGACATAGATTTGAGATGAAGTTTTTATCTTAGGCGGAATAGGGATTATAGATGGAGAGATTCTTGGCTTTGAAACAGGGGGACATATCTGTTAAGGATTATGTGAATAAGTTCAATCAGCTGGTGAGATTTGGTTTGGACTTGGTGAATACGCCACATAAGAAGAGTCTTAGGTTTGCGAGAGGATTGAATCAACCTCTCCAAGGACTTGCATTATCTCATATACCAATGGAGGCGACGTTTGAGAGGCTGGTTGATATGGCTCTTATGCATCGAAGATGGCAAGGATGAGAAGAAAGACAGGAAGATTGAGGAGACACAGGTTAAAGGCGAAAAATAAAAGCAGTGGCCCAAGAAAGGAAAGAAAAATGAGGGAAGAATGACAAGGCTCAGATCAAGAAAGATATCAAGTGTCGTGGTTGTGGAGCTATTGGTCATTTTGTGAAGGACTGTAGAAAGACTGCTTTAATTGTGGTCAAGTAGGACACTTTACTAAGCAATGCCCTAGCAAGCAAGGACAAGGGGCAGGAACTTATAGACAAGTGTATGCTCTTGAGGCTAGTGGACCTAATCAGGGTAGGAAAGTCATTGTTGAAGGTTTGATCTCCCTTTTTGACTATCCTGTTAGAACCCTGTTTGATTCGGGCGCTTCACATTCGTTTATATCTAGTTCTTTAGTAGATAATCTACACCTAAATACTAGTATAGTCTCTGATCTTGTAGTGGTCTCAAACCCCGTAGGAGGCACGACTCATTTATCCATGATATGTAGGGGTTTGAGAATTTCTATCTTGGTCATCGAGTTTGAATACGACGCATACGTGCTGGGCTTTATGGGCTATGGTTTGACTCTAGGAATGGATTGGCTAGCTATGTACGGTGCCATCCTTGATTGTGAAAAGAGAGTAGTTAGAATTCTTACTTGTCATGTCAGAACTCTTGAAATTTCCTGTGAACCACGGGGCTCGGTGATGCTTAGTTTCCTAGGTTCGCTTGATACTTCTATTGACGATTTGTAATCTATACCCATAGTCAGAGATTATCCAGACGTGTTTGAGGAGGTTAAGGGGCAACCTCCAAGGCGTGAGATTACAGATTTATTTGGTAGAGAATGCAAAGTCAGTTTCTCTACCAGTGCTCCATGTGGCTCCTAGAGAAAGGAAGGAGCTCAGCAAGCAAGTAGGGTAGATGTTCGAAAAAGGATTTATTAGGCGAAGCATACCATATTGGGGGGCTCCAGTAGTCCTTACAACTAAGGCAGATGATTCACTTCGTCTACGCATGGATTATAGAGAGCTGAATAAGCTCACCAAGAAGAATTGACACCCACTTCCGAGGATTGACGACCAGTTTGATCAGCTGGTAGGCACATCAGTTTTCTCATAGATGGATTTGGCTAAGGGATTTCATCAATTGAGGGTGGTAGAGGATAACATTGATAAGACTGCATTCAGAACTCCAGACAATTTCTTTGAGTGGTTGGTTATGCCTTTTGGGCTAACCAATGCACCTGCATATTTCATGGACCTGATGAGTAGGGTGTTTGGGGAGTTTTTGAACAAGTTTGTGGTGGTCTTTGTCGATGACATTATGATCTTCTCAAAGAATGAGGAGTAGCATGCCCTACACTTAGGAGAAATTCTACGCACTCTCGGATCACATCATCTCAATGCAAAATTTTCTAAATGTCACTTTTGGAGAAAGGAAGTAGGGTTCCTAGGGCATGTGGTCTCCAAGGAAGGGATAACAGTGGACCTCGTTAAAGTGGTTACAGTTCAAGATTAGAGGACCCCAAATAATGCGATGGAGGTGAGAAGTTTTCTTGGGTTGGCAGGCTATTATAGAAAGTTTATAAAGGACTTTGCAGGGATATCATCCCCACTCACCCGACTGACGAAAAAGAACTTGACTTTTTCGTGGAGCATTGATTGTGAGGATGCCTTTTAGAGATTAAAGAGAACTCAGACAACAACCCTAGTTTTGACTCTCCCCGATGGAAGCAAGATGTTCACGGTTTACACAGATGCTTGTGGCATAGGACTTTGTGCCATTCTGATGCAAGAAGGGAGGGTAGTATGCTATGGTAGCAGGCAGTTGAGAGTTCATGAGAAAGAACTATTCTACCCATGATCTAGAGTTGGCTGCAATAGTGTTTGCATTAAAGTCTTGGCGACATTATCTACTTGGAAAAAGATTTGAGCCATACACGGATCATAAGCCGCTCAAATACTTGCTCTCATAGAAGGATCTCAACCTAAGACAGCAACAATGGATGAAGTTCCTAGCATCCTACGACTTTGAGATAGTTTATACGCCGACAAGGGTAATGTAGTGGTGGACGCATTGAGTAGGCAGAGGATGTCTTTGAGTCCTCTATTCGTAGAAAGGAGGAGTTTAAAGTTTATATCGACCTTCGATTTTAAGCCATCTACGGATTTCACATTAGGATTGTTAGCATCGTTGGAGGTGCGGCCTACTCTATTGGAGCGTATTAGATCTATGCAACGGGAGGACCCACAGATATCAGACATCTTGGACAGGCTTGGTAGAGGATAAACTTCTAGTCACCTAACTAGATATACTATAGATGAGAAATAGTGGCTAAGATGAGATGGAAGGCTATTTGTCCCTAGAATTAGGGAATTGCTAAAGGCAGTTCTTGAGGAAGTTCATTATTCTCGGATGACTATCCTTCAGACGACAACAAGATGTATCGAGACATGAAGAGTGTTTCATTTTGGACTGGCATGAAGAAGGATGTGGCGGAATTTATAGCCCGATGTTTGATTTGCCAGCAAGTAAAGGCTGAACAAAGGAAACCTGGAGGATTGCTTCAGACCTTGGATGCCCCACAATGGAAGTGAGAGATTGTCTCTATGGATTTCATTGATGAATTGCCCCGATCAAAGAAGGGAAATACGAGCATTTGGGTGATAGTGGATAGACTTACGAAGAGCGCTCAATATATTCATGTCAAGTGTAAGAGGACGGAAGCTTGGCTAGCATCGATATATCTTCGAGAGATAGTTTGAAAGCATAATTAATAACAAAATACTTATTATCAACCTTATTGATAATCTCCCTTTCGAACCCCTATTTTAGAACTGAAACGATATTTAACTCTAACAATCATCCTGAACATAAACTAATATAATTATCGGATGATGGTGAAATCGATCAAGTTGGGGTATTTTAGTTACCTCTCAGAACTTGAATCGAAATCATTCTTATCATTAAGATTCGTAGAAGTTCGATATCCAAGATATTAGACAAACCATTATTTGTAAATCCATTTGATTTTCAAATTTTAATCATTTCAAAAAAACGTTGTTGTTTTGAAGATATTCATCGAGTTTGACTTTGTTAACATAAATAGTTAAACCAAGGAATTTAATGAAATAATTGACTTCCTTTACTTTTCCTTTGATAATTAAATTATTTTTAAAACATACTTAATTAAGAGGTTAATTAAGTTAAAACATCATCTTGAATAATTTATCAAATTTTAACTTCTTTATTTAACTGCACAATTCTGTTACCAAAATCCATTAATTAAAATATGAACTAACTCTAAATAAAACATTTCTACGTTTTAACAATTACTTGTTTAAAACTATTCCCATTAAATTAATCAAAAACAGATTTAATTAATAACCCATTTCTATTTAAAACTGGTTGATTTAAATCAACCTTAAAACGATAACTTATTACAATTTTCCTTCCCCTTTTGAATTAATTAATAATATAATAAATTTAAAATAATCACTTTTAATTATTTCTTAAAAACAATTATTAAACTGTTGGCAACTTAAATTAATTTCTGAATTACTTTAACAGAAAATATCACTTAGCAGTCCCAATGGCATGTAGCGGTTGACATTCAAGTCGTTATCCAAATTACACAAACAACCATGTAAATGCCATTCAATACTATCAATTGATAATCTCAACCCCGTATATTTACTGATAAAATATATCAAGCTAATATAATAGTAGAACGGTGTTTATTTCTACTATTAGGGTATCCAAACAATTCAGTCAATTCAATTTATAGTGGAACGGTGTTTAATTCCACTAATAGATGTCAATGCAATATATAAGTACAATAACGTATTAACATGCTACTTAATTAATGAAATAATTTATTGAACAACCAATTCAGAATCTATTGAATTACATAACATTACGAATTAGTTATTAATAGTTTATGTGTTAATTTGATTCAACGTCTAAATTTGCGATTTATTAACGGTTTTTTGGATTAAAACCAATTTTAATTATCCACTTCTATTTGATATTCAAGTCATTCTAAACCTGACAATTTCGTCATATCTCTTTTACCAACCAAGCATTTGCTTTCCCACTTTCATTCGTGCTGACCTATCTAATAATTACGCTTGCAAATATGTACACACCTATATTATGTCATAACTTATATAAATGAGTTCAAACATTATTTTGCTTTTAATTTAATTTCTCCTCTTACTATTATTATTTATGATTATTTTTATATATATTAAAACTAGGCCGAGCCCATTTCCTGTAGCCCAAACTTAGGCAAATACATACCCATTATTTATATGAATATCCACTAATATATTTTACCTAAATCGATCTTAAATTTAATTCTTCCTTTAAATTTTCATTTTTATTTTTAATTAGGCCCAAATCTAAAAGCCAGGCCCATGCAAACACCACACGCCTTATTCCTTCCTTCCCCCTTTGTTTCTTTTGCCAACAGACTAACCGAAAGAACCTTACATGTTTGGCTCCCCATAAATATTTATCACCCTGATTGGATCAACTCCTTTTTCTTTTGCCAATTAACCAAATTCCAAAACACAGTAATTCGTGTTTGGCACAAATAATAAAAAACACCGGATCAACATATCTCGATCACTTCTCTTCTCCATGCTCCATTCCTCTCCTTCTCCTTTTGCTTACTAATCCTTGCCATCTCAACGCACGGTGTACACGGTGTACGTGCATAATCACATTAACAGTCATCGTGCCTCCGCCACCACCTACACCATCATCACTCCAATGCCTGAGTTCAACTTCATCACCCAGAACTCTAGCAACCACCTGTATTTTATTTGCACAGTGTCAACTCATGTCTGTACCTTATGTCGATCGGAGAAACCATCTCGTTTAGCCACCCTACTTCACGGATCAGCCTCCAATTTTGGCCAGAGATTCGTGAGGACCTCCGGTGTCTATCCTCCCTAGTGCGCTTCCGTTCGATGCTTCCAGGACGATGCAGTTCGTTGCTAAGCTTTGACGTTCAAAACCTACGTCCAACCCTTAAATTAACCTCGGCCCGAGATTCACTTGTTTGAAAATTCATTTCGTATTTTTCCTCGAGTTCTTACCCTTACACGCTGCTTTACGTCAAGTTTCATGGCATCCGACCATCTTGGGTGGTCGAAAAAACAGTAGGATCGAAATTCGGTTATCCCTTCTTTCCCAAAAATCAACATAACTAAAAATACTAATTTTCTTGTCAAAAATCATGATTTTATATCCTTAATGTCATTACCAACTTAGATTTCCAGTTTACTATGGTTGGATTTTTATGCTATTAGCATTTCATACTGTAAACTCCTATTTCCTACTATATACGCTATATTTTCTGATGAGACCGAACTAAGATTAAATTGCACAAGGAATATAACCAATTTTGTATTTGTATCGACCTCTGAAGTACTCTACATTTGGTGAAGTCAATTTTTGATCGTGGTACTTATTTTTATAAACAACAAAGCCTATGTCTATTCTTCCAGATTTTTATTTCATTACCAAATGTAACATCAAGTTTCGGCCCACTAATATGACACATTGGAAAGTATATGTATATCTATATATTATTTGCATCATAGTATACCCAGAAATAGATTTTAGACGGGGATTGTTTACTCATAATATGTCCTCTATTTACTTTGCTTTCATGAATATTTAAGCCAGAACATATAAACCTGTACATATTTCTATATCCTACTATATATGACAGAGGAAAAAATGTTTTAATTGGAGAGAAAACAAGAGTTGTACTCACATAGTGTTCACAGTTTAATGCAATTCCAGGTTTTTAATTCGTTTTAACATATCCACCCATTCACAGATGAACATATATATATTTGCCAAATCAGTAAAATAAGGGGAAGGGGATTTATTCACAATTATGCTTCCAGTTCCTACTGTTCTCCCCTTTGAAATTTGTTTTCATGTTCTCTGTTTACTTTTCCTTACTGGTTTACATTTTTAGTAGCCATTCTTTTTTGATTGAGTGTAGATGTACGTAGTGAATTAGCATAGGGATGATGGTGTATTTATAGGTTGAAACAAAGCTTATACATGAAGCATGTAAGGTGATAAAGGGATAATTAGAAGTAGGTAGGCTGCTACATTAATGGTTGTCTCTTTTGATGGAAAAGATGTATGTTTCAGTTCTTTTTCTCTATTTAATCCTATCAATAGCCACGGACAATGTACAGAAAACATAAGCATATGCGTGATAGTCACAATGAGGTACACATATCTACATAAGGCCATGTGCAAACATGTATTTGAAAAGTTTACTTTGCCCTTAAGCAATCTATGCTAAAAAAATCTAGGCTACTATAACTTGTATTGGAAATGAAAATTGGGTAGGCTCCACGTAGACTTGAGAGGAAAAAATGATGGTGTTGTCTATAATTCGTACTGGTAAGGAGCATGGATAGGCTGTTTGTGCTATAGAATAGCGTGTGCTAAGGTTTAGCCTTCAGCTATTTATGCAAAACAAAATGTAGGATGTCTAGACTGCATTGGGTAGAGGGTTGTTTAGCTACTTAGTTTGCTGCACAAATATGTACTGATAGGAGCTTGTGTAGCCTAGTGTGAGTCAAGAATGTCTTAGCTATGTAAACAATATACATATAGTACTTGCAGTTTTTAAAATATATGGGAACTCATCAATAAAGAAAGTAATTAATCCATTAATGGATTTGTCTTGTTTTATTCAGATCATAATAATGCCAAATCTTGGCATTGAAAATTTACATTTCCTTTATTTATTGATCTTGGTTTTATTCCATCTCAATAGTTTAATTGCCATAATTTTTTTGAAGTAAAGTAAAAAATCTTACTTGAGAGCTTATTATACTCGTAAGTTAAAACACAATCCAAGAATACAAATTTTAAAACATGTTTTCAAGATAACCATAAATGTTAAACATCATTACTTGTTTATAGATATAACATATAAACACTAAAGAATATATCGAGATAAAATTGATAAAAATATCCAAATTTCTAAAATAAAAAAATCTAATATTGTTTATAATTACAAAGGTTAAAACAAGTGACCAATTTTTTTTACCAAATATCACTTACTGGTGTTATATACATATATATATACCGGTTAAGGAATTTTAAATTATTAAAAATACATACTGGAATTTCCCAATATATATTATCTACAATTTATTATTCAAATCAATTATTGAAATAATCCAAAATAAATTGTATTACAAAAGAAGTCAAAAACCGGGACGTTACAATAGCTCTAACTGTAAATCCAGGATCCTGTATAAAGAAAAATTTACAAAATCAAAGCTACCAGCTGCCCGTATGGAAAATAGGGGCACCCAGAGTTTAGGTTAAAATAATAAACTCTAGGTCATTCATGGTAATGGTGTGAGAACTAAAACAGTTATTAGCTTGATTTTAAAGTTAGGCAAATCACGAGACCACGCCATATAACACGAAACGGGTTTATCCCCTATGAATACTAGTGCAAAAAACAAACAGCGCAATGCTAAACAGAAAAATGAAGCTATTATAAGACTTAGGTCCCATCACACAATGAACGCAGTCGAGGATAGAGTTTTCCCTTATAATAGCCAAATATGCTTGATACGCAAAATTTCATCTTTTATTATTACTATAAGTGAAGAAATCAACTTCAAATATAAATGTATCAATCATAGGCGGCGTAGGTACCATTATATTACGTCGCCATATATATATATATATATATATATATATATATATATATTCACAACTAAAATCGTGAAATCATGTATTGGAAATTGGGTTTCCATCCACGAACCAAGGCAAGTGATCGTCCTTACCGATTCGAGACTCTCTAGCCCGAGCCTCAGGATACAGTCACAATTGTACCTGCGGTTAGCGACAGGGCCGGTTATCCTTCTATGATTGGCAATACCATAAATTATATGTTAGCCTACCCTATAGGGCATAAAACCTGGTCGGTATATCGACCATAACATCCATCGCCCCCGTAGTGAGCGATATATCCGAGGTGCCTTGCAATCCATCATCCAGTAATGATAAGCAACATACACATGAGTATAAAGTCTGAGCTCCATACCATGACATTACTCCTAGCTAGAAACTAACATATGTTCATTTCCTAGAAGTCCTCATCCCGTTTCTAGTTCATACCGGAGTGTGAAGCTCGCGAATTAACGCTACACAAAGCTATGCTAATTAAAGTTGTGCTTTGATCATCAACTACAAGACTCTGCTTTTCAACAAAAGCCTTGATCATTTGCATCTCAGCATGCCACACTGTCATTCCATACCGTACTACTGATTTCCACTAATATATAATCTCTAAGCTCGTATGTCTTACAGAAGAGTGTTAAGCAAGAGAATAAATTATCCGCCACCAAACAGATATATATATTTAGCAGAGATCAATGAGTACATCATAAAGGAATCAATGTCAGACACACCATCCATTTGCAAGTTCGTTCTGGGTATGAACAAAACAGGAGGCACCTTATTCCTCGTCCCATATGTCCAATACAGGAGAGAGGCCCTTGCATATCCGATCGATCTCCAAATACGTCTGGACGATCGCCACTTATAACCTTGTCTTTGGTGTACAACCCAATCAAGACATCAGTAACCAAACGATGTGAAGAACTCCGGTCTTCAACGACCGTCTTCATCGTCGACTTATCATCAAATCAGTTATTCAGAATGGGCATAAACCCGGTCTTTCCGAATAACTAGCGCATCTTATAATCAAGTGCTACAAAAACACAACATACGCCTCATTCCAAACCAAAATATTCTTTTATTCAAATACTCATACCTTTAGGGAAAGGTTCCCATCAATTTTATCAAAGATAAATTCTTTTAAATTTATTATTTAATCCTCCTTTGGATATCATTTCAAAAGATTTCATTACCTTTTCAATTCTAAACCAAATTAAGGTTTACGCAACTAGTCAGGATTAACGAGCCATATCGAAGTAACCATTTCTTTTATTATCCCAATACCAACCTATTCATCCCATGTTGAAAAACTGGTGATACTCCATATCTAACACAACTGTGTTATCGGTAAAAATTAATTATCATTTCCCGTTCAAATCTAATTAAAGAATTAACCATCGCTTGAAGCAAAACTGGTGATACTTCATTCTTGATCATTTCCCAAATTTGATAATTTAAATTAGCACATTCACATTTCAATCTAATTAAAGATTCATTAAAACTCCATTTAGTTTTAATCTTCCTAAAAATCATTTATTAATGATTATTTAACTTTGGAAACACAAACAAGTCACATCGACAATCCAAACCGTACCATTGATTTCTACCGATATAAAACATCTAAGCTCACACGTCTCAGAGAAGGGTGTTAAGCAAAAGAATAAATTCTACTCCACCAAACAGATACATATTTAGTAGAGATCAATAATACAGTTCGAAATACAATGTTAGACATGTAGTCCTGTCTTTAACTGGGTTAAAGAACTAATGTCCACAGTTTACGATAAACCCAAAATCATATTCCATTAACCATGGAATCTTCACGTAAAACAGATCAATATATAATCGATATCAATTTCCGTATCCGACTAATAATATAAATGGAATAACGACAAAGCCTTTTAAATTCCATATATGTGAACAATCTTCCTCCACAGAAGCTCACTTCGATTATTACCAAATCGAATTCCATTCCAGTTTATTTTATTAAATTGGAAAACTTTAATTTGGAAATTTTCCATTAAATCTTAATAAAAGATTTATATATTTCAAATCCCATTTCACTGTAAATCGGGTTAAAGAACGAATGTCGTTAAAACAAAGTTCACAATAAACCTAATTCACATTCCATTTTATTTTTATTACTAAATATAACTGGAAACCTAATAATCTTAATTAAAGGGTTTATTCTTTTCACATGGGGTTTAAGAACAGTGTTATTTAGCACACCATTCACGACAAACCCAAAATCCAATTTGATATTAAATATAAGGCTCTGAACAGAAATTATATCGGCTTATATTCAATATCAAATTCTAAAACCAATACATATCATATGGGGAATAACGATATATATCTATCTTCCAAATTCCTCCACAATATCTATATAGTCATGAAATCCAATATCGCAATATTCTGGAGATGATTTCTATTCAAATCCATTCCAATTTATATATTGCAAATTTCTGGTTTTATTAAAATCCTTTATAAGTCCAATTTATTTATTTAAAAATTATTGGATTTAAAATTTAGTTAATAACTAGTTCATTTTGATAAAAATATATTTTTATCTTTACAGACGTGGAAATTTTCATCCAAATTTTTTCCAAATCATTTATTATGATTTTACACAAATTATTAATATTTTTAATAATTTTATTAAGGCCCTTGCAGTCAATTTCCACAAACGGTCATCGAACTACACTTACAATGACGTTTTCCAAATTTGATTCGGACATAATTCCGAATCCAACTGTTAGATTTCAAATCTCTTATATTCATTGGAAAGCTCTTTTCGATACGAACCCAACGGTTCTGGTATTAAAAGAATCCAACGGTCGGATCTCCCGTAATGTCAATTCGAAGTCAATGGTTGAAATTCACGAATGGTCGCGGCGCGGCGCGACGCGTTCTATTCAAGCAATTCATACATATATTTAATATATAATATATAATATATATTTCGTTCAAAACATATTCTATAAATTCATTTTAAAAACGATTCCCACTTTCATTTCAATTTTAGATCAAAATTGAATACTCCTTATCATTATAATATCTAAATGATAATATTTTCGAAATATCAGATTTTGAAATCATTTCCTTTTCGATATTCGTTATAAAAATGAATAAAATCGATATAAATATCATTCGCGTTAAAATGGCGCATAAATAATCAATACGGCTTTACACATTTTAATAATTTCATGTCCATCCAAAATCGGATATCAAATTCACATTTTAGTCCTTTACTAAATATTATTTTAAAATATTCATTCTTCCTGAATTGAAATCAGTCCCAGTAAATTACCATTAATTTATTTATATGGATTTCATACAACACATGTATATAACAACAATGATAAATAATCAACCATCATGCAGATTGCATTACACAACTGCATAAGCATCAAATATAAATAATTAACGCTTATAATAGTCCGTGAACCAATCATTGATATATAACTAAACAATTGGGATTAGTGTACGCCAAATATCATCGCAATACCCGTGTGGAGCTTCAACAAACAAATACTGAATATTATTTGTGAAGTTGGGCGATATGTAAAATTTATCTTCCCAATCCATGTTAGTTAAATGGGTATACATAAACAAATCGTCTGATTTGTAAATGAATATTTATTTTCCTTTCAGGAGGATTTTTTGCCGTTCATATATGTGTTAAAAATTATATTTTTAACGATAAAATATTTATTTCAACACTTGACTATTTTATATAGTTTATACTTTCAATAAAAATGATATTTTTATTGTTCAAACATTTTATTCAACACATGGATATTTTATATATTTCATTTATACAATAAAATTGATATTTTTATTGTTCAAATATTTTATTCACAGTAATTCATAATTTATTTTACAGCCTCAATCTAAATTTACACAATACAATTCAAACAAACAACCATGGTTCATACACTAAATAGTGTCGAGGGCTTCTAAGCCTCGTCTGCATCCTACTGTATATTTAACTGTAAAATAATTAGAGTGAGTAGGAGTTCTCACATTGGGATCTACTCCACTGTTCTTTTATTTCTGAATTTCAGTTCTGGTTGGATTTGAATTTGCTTGAAATTCTAATGTGCTTTGTTTTCGTTCTGGTCAGTTCTGAAAGGTAGTGCTCGTTGAGACGATCGCATTACAACTGAAATCACTGAATTTCGTTTCCATATGAAAAGTTATACCCATTTAAACATTAATTGCATAATTATATAATTAAATAAAATTAATTTCTTAGTTAACCTTTAATAACATTTGACAAAACGTTGTCTTCCCCGTTCATCTACTTCAGGTGATTCATGAAAATGCGCCCACCGTCGTTTTGGTTTGTGCCACCAGCAGGAACCACCGGACCGCCATCGAGTTGCGCCACGTCGAGTGCCTTACCATCCTTCACCGGTGCCAAAAATTGGGGCAAGCTCGGTGGGTCCCTCTGCCCCCGATTTGCATGTGAACACAGTGGGTTTGAGTGAGCAATTCGAGTGAAATACGCTACGAAAGATCGTCATCTTAGCGTGAAATCGAAGCTCATGGATTGCTCTTCAATATTTGTTTGGGAAGCTTCTACTAATAATCTATAGATTCAAAGAAAAAAATTGAGGAATGATCGAATGTTACTGTCCATTCGTAAGGGTGAAGCAGCTGTAAGCCTACATTGACCGATGGAAAAGGGATTTTAGGGTTTGACCATGTTTGATAGGATATATATAATAATATTTATATTATTAAATTTTAAAATGACTTAACTTCAAAATTTAACGCCCTTAACTCCAAATTAAACCCAATGACTGTCGCCCCAAACTAAATGCCCCTATTCCGGACACAATGGAATATGTTTCGTAAGAAAATTCTATTGTTTCGATCAGATTTCGTTAAAATTAAAATATAAATCAATATATATAGAACTCAAACGTACATTTTAATTTACCAGGGCCACATACTGACTCCAAAAATTACAAAAAATAAATCTAGCTATGTTTCCACGATACAGTCCTAACAAAATTAATTTCGTCGAATTTGGAGACCGTTTGAAAAATGACCATTTTCCAGTCGATTAAATTCAAACTGAAATTACCAAACACGTTTAAATTTACCATGGTCACATATTAAATCCAAAAATTATGAAAATTGGAATCTAGCAATAATTTGACATTCCGGATCAAATAAAATTGGTTTCCTAAAAAACGGAGGTCGTTTGCAAAATGGCTATTTTTAAGGGCTATATATTATATTAATATATATATATATTCCATATCTACTATTCTCAATTTTAAATCGGACATAACTTTCAATTTATATTATGAAATCTGGATTTTTCACATTCGTTAGAAAGATATAATTAAATAGATTCAAATGTTTCTTGTTTTACTGAAATCCGATTTATTTTGAATCTTGTACATTCATTTGAAATTTGAAATCGATTTTTCAAACTACTGCGCCATTTCAGGCTCGTTATATAAGTAAAATAAATGTACTGGTTCTAACTTCGATTAAAATAATTTTTTAGTCATTATTATTTAAAATAAATCATTTTGAATATTCAAAATCCATTAAAATTGCTAAAATAAAAATTTTAAATTGGTTCTGAAAACCCGGGTTGTTACAGTTTGTGAGGAGAGGACAACTACAACACTATGTCCTACATGGAACACCAACTCAAGGTCAATTGTCGGATGTGTGACGCGGAAGTAGGCCAAGCCCACAGGGATGACTCATTATTAATTAATGGGTTTGAATGAAAGTTGGATAATGAACAATGGCTACTTTGGCCCACCCGTGTAGGAAGCCAACTATTGGTTTCTAGTCATGCTTTGTACCCAACAACGAACCATTGCTTCATTTTTTTCTTTAAATATACTTGTAATGGATGGTAGAGACTCTTACTCTTGTATGGAGTCCACAACGATTCCTAGGCAAGCTATATGACGGTCATAAACCATCTGCTTCTTTCAACATTAATGTACTCATGTTTTTAGCACTTTAATGAAAAGTTTGGTAAGTATAGTTGATGCTTGTCGCGCATTATGTTTTTTAAACTCTAATGAAAAATTCTGAAAGTATGACCGATGCTTGTCAGGTTTAACTATTTCGAGCTTCAAACCTTAGATCGTTGTGCATGGCTGAAGTACGACAAGGTGTAGGCAACTTCGTCCTAAACTTGATAGGCTTGCTTACTCAGGAACGTCAAGTATGGTTAATGCTTGGCCAGGGTTGAGCGACACTCGGACACGAGCTCGTTCAATCAGGACCATCTAGTATGCTTGATGCTTGGCAAGGGTTGGACGACCCCGGACGCAGGCGAGTCTAATCGGGAACGTCGAGTATGGTTGATGCTCGGCCAGAGCCCGTTGAGGCTAGGACCGTCAAGTATGGTTGGTGCTTGATAAGGGCTAGGTTACCTCCCAACGCGAGTTCTCTTAGTCAGGAACATCAAGTATGGTTTATGCTTGGCAGGAACCTGGTGAGGCTACGAACCATTAGATATGGTTGGTATCTGACATAAGCCCGATGAAGCTCAGATCGTCAAGTGTGGATGATGCTTGACGCGTAGAAACCTCAATCATCCAGTATGGCGGATATTTGGCCCAAACATGATTCAATCGTTAATCATCGAGTACGGTTCGTGCTTGGCAGGAGCTTGGCAAAGCTACAAATTGTTCTTGGAAAAACACTTAGGCAAAATATAAAAAATTTAAACAATCCGATTTGATCGCGAACCTTAGGCGTCGAGTCAATAGAGATCCAAAACATGTTTTTCATAACAAAAGATGTTTCAGGAGGTAAGTGTTGACTCGTCATTTTACGAGGCAGTCACGTTCATGAATTTCCATCTATCGAAGAACTCATGACTTCGACATATGCCTAAAGCAAGCACGAATGTGCGTAATTGAAGTAACGACACTCTTGAAAGGTTGAGCTTTGGAAAATTGAAGTACAGATCGATCTAGATCGGTTTGATTTAATTTGGTTTGACCAACTTCATCTCAGTGCCTCATTTCATCATCCTACTCTGGTTTGATCAAGTTAGTTCGACATTCCGACTTCAACTCAGCACTTCACTTTACATCACATAGCTCGGGTCGCTCACTTCGGTTCGAATAACCCGAGTCGATGTGGGTCCCACCACTTACAACCAGACTAAAGCTTAGAAGCATGGAAGCATGGGAGAGGTTCTCTTCCGGATTGAACATTCCGGTTCGACATAGTCGAACCGACCTATGGTCAAACCGGACAGGAATATTTCCACACTATTTCCACTCCGCGACATAGTCAATCCACTACTCCTATGCCTCCAGATCTGCTTCCACATGTTTTAGTCATACTGGATTCTGGAACTTCTAAAAATAGTTGACTTCTAGACTTTTGAAGAGGGCTTTTTCTTTTCCAGCGATTGGAATGTAACAAAAACGAGAACAACTCTTTTCTCCTCACATTTTTTACATACAAAATCACTATATCTTGTAATCTAACAGTATAAACAAAAGATTATCAAAAGTGGAAGCATGCTATTGGCCGAACCACTATAAACTTGTGTGTCTCCTTTACTTTTCATGCATATTCTATGATTTCATGTTCGGTGAAAATCGTTCAATCGAGTGTTTAACTTGAAAAGACCAAATTTCAAGCTAACAATGTGGTTTGTTTAGTGGTGGTTGAAATTAGATGTAAACTACGAATCCTCTTTAAATTGGAAAGGAAACATAAAATGTTTTAAATGAATTTGGAATATTTGGTTTACAGTGAAGTTTTAATTTACTTTAAAATGTGAAGTTTAGATGGAATCCAATCAATATTGAATTTTAAACTGAAATAATTTCGAATGATTGTGGAAAATAAACGACGTTAATTGTAACACGCCGTAATTTTAACAATACTAAAGGTGATGAATTAAAGAATAATTAATACGAAATACACTATTAACAATGAATTAAGGAAAACTTAATTAAATATTCAGAACTAAGTAAAACGGACTACACTATTGCGTCTATCTCGGAATTCTGGTCAAGATAGACACCAAGTTTGCGTAAAAGGACTTCGTATGAAGAAGTTATTAAGGTTTGAAGTTTGTATGCAAATAAGGAGAACACACACATATATATATATATATATATATATATATATATATATATATATATATGACCAGAATTCAAAAATTCAAAACCAGAAAACCCAGGCACTTGGGGGTCGACCCCGGGGTCGACATCCATGAAAGGGGGTCGACCCCCCCCCCTCAGATCTGGGCAGAATTCAGATTTCGAATGTGGACTTGTTCATGGCTTGGTTCATTGCTTCTAGGCTATAAACAGGACCCTAAACCTAGGTTTTATTCATCTAAAAAAATGGTGGTGATGGCGGAGCTTTGCTGCAACATAAATTGAATGGCCTTTTCTTCTCCAAATCCAATTTAGCAAAGATTATATGAATTCAACGATTGATACAACAACAAATTCAACGTGTTCTTCACAGTAATTTGGATCCATTTCCTTAGATCTATTCATTGTGAGTTCATGTTATTTTTAGATCTAAATATTTAAATAGTAATCTTGACATGTATATTAAAATTGGATTTTGAATCGGTGCCTAATCAATTCTCTTATGACATATTCATTAGATCTGTTCTTATATGTTTATATCGTCACCATGTCTAATCTTGTCATAATTTGCCTATTCAATTTTTATGAGTGTTTCTGCCGTTATATTATTGATTTGTTATTATGCTTGTTCTGATTCTTTTCTCTCCCTCTTTTCCCTTTTTATTTTTATAGTCGGGCTACCTTCGAGCCTATGCCTAATGCTGAAATATGCGAGCGTGCGAAACTGGGAAAGATTGGAAAAGACATAATTTGGGGTATAATTGTTATTGGAAAATATGAATATAAATTTGGGCATAAAATTTGGAAATATATGAATATGGATTTGGGGGCATATATCGTGTTAGATAATATGAACAAGAATTTAGGCATACATTGGAAAATATGTGAACATGAATTTGGGTATAACTTGTACTGAAATATGTAAATATTGATTTGGGCATAAATTGGAGCATGTGTAAATATTGATTTGTGGTATGAATTGGAACATATGTAATTATGAAATTGAGCACAGATTGTAACATATGTAAATGTTAATTTAGGGCAAAAATTGGAACACATGTGAATATTGATTTAGGGCATGGAAACCTATAATTGAAATAGGATAATTACAAATATGAATATGCCTAAAATTGGAATTGTAATCACGCTTAGACACGAGGTTGATTACACTTGTAGTATAAATCTGCCCAAAGCTGCCCGGCATATCCATCGACCACAAGTGGATAATCTAATGTGAGAGGTCTAGTGTGAAACGGCGCCACGACACGAGGTTAAGTCTAACCTTGTGGTTTAAGTCTGGTCGGAGCCGTCCGGCATATCCAGCATCCACAATGGTTGACTTAATGTGAGGGGTCTGGGGCATTAACATGTATAAATAGGAGAAATAATAGGTAGACTTGTCCTAGGGATAAGTAAAGATTATAACTAAGGTTATAATAAACTTGTAAGGAAATGAGGTAACCTGTGAGATAAGGTAAGTGACACTTAATTATAAATTAAGTAATCAGCATATCCAGCATCCACAATGGTTGACTTAATGTGAGGGGTCCGGGGCATTAACATGTATAAACAGAAGAAATTATAGGTAGACTTGTCCTAGGGATAAGTAAAGATTATAACTAAGGTTATAATAAACTTGTAAGGAAATGAGTTAACTGGTGAGATAAGGGAAGTGACACATAATTATAAATTAAGTAATCAACAAATGAGGAAAAACTGAAACTGGCTATTTGTAATAAGTAGAGAAAAGGGGAAAAGTTATGAAATGTAGGAAGTTGTACTTAATTATAAATTAAGTAATCTGTAAACTTGGAAGTATGAAATATGCTGATAAGAATTACATGTTTAGACTTGTCCTAGGGACAAGTGGAAATTATAACTTAGGTTATAATAAACGAAAAAGGGAATAAAATAACTTATGTAAGGGGATAAGTTTTACGTAATTGTAAATTAAGTTATTTACAAGAACAAAAAAACTGAAATCTACGGATTAGGACAACATAAGTTATTTTGGTGGGGAGAGAAACTTATTAGTGGACCTTATTTAAGAGAACTAGGTTAATAAGTAAACAACGTTAAGTTGTAGTGACGGTGTAAAATGGAATTATGATTAAATGAGAAAGAACGAGGGAAACTTATAAAACGAAATAAGTTATGTTTAATCATAATTGATAAGGGGCATGTTAAAAAGGAAACATGTAAAATGAGACATACTTAATTACACATTAAGTAAGAACATGTTATTGTAACTATGGAATCGGACGATGAAAATGTAAAGAGATTGTAAAGTATAGACCTTGAATTATAGTCTAGAGAATAACATGATGTGGGCTTATTAATGGGTCAAGTTGTATAAATGAAATTAATATGCAAGAGAAACTTGGTAACTTGAATAAGAAGTCAATGTGAATGGGGATAACCAAGTCAAATGGAAATCTGGTGAGGTAAAGCAAGCGCGTAAAAGAATGTTTAGACATAGGGTCTAATGACACATTAAAATGAGGCGCTTGGTCCAGTCTGTACGTTTGAGGGTGAATAACCCAACGGGGTAGATCATCGTGGAGTTATCAGGCACGAGGGGAGCGCACGTTCATCTGATTATTCTGGCGGCTCTGAAGGACTAGAAGGGGAAGCACACGGCTTCCCGAGATACGTAAGGTGCTCCTGGCAGTCCTCTGTGAGGTGGCAAATGATTAGGCTGTGCCCGCAGAGGTTGGGTCTGCACGTAACTGCCAGGTGGGTGGAACTTGACTGCAAAAGTAGCTATGGAGTCAGAATGCTGTGATGTGGTGACGTTAGGGTGATTCGACGGTTGCCTCTATGGGGAGGTGAAGGGTCACGACCAACAAGGATAGTAGATCATTTGATGCCCGTCATAGACAACAAGTGGGATACGAAAAGACAGAGCTAAAATCAACAGTCCATTTCACCTTTCACTATCGTGGTACGGGTGGTTGAGGGAAGACGCCAAATGGATGTTTAGATTGTTTGTTATTAGGGGGAGTCGTTTAGCTCTTGTAGTCTTTACTAGTTGAGGGAGGGGCCAAGGTGGGGCCATAGCCACCGTGAAAACAGACCCTGGGAATATCTGTATTTTGAGGCTTTTAAAGGCGGCCTTATACAGATATAGAAAAGCTCCCGACTGAGTTCCATGTTTCTTGTATCACCTTGTCACGGAATTTGGTGCACATTAGAGGACGTTCGGTTAAGGCATCGAGCTACAATTAACGGTGTGTACGTGGGACAGTTTAGATACATGCATATCAGCATTGGGTGCTGTATCGTAGACTTGAGAGCATTACTCTGGAATGAAATCTGATTCAATCAAAGGTGGCAGTCCGTACACTTACATAGCATAGTAACGACATATTTATGCGGAACGTAACATTGTTATATAGGGATTCATACGTCACTCCGACGTAGGATAAGGGACTGCGCTCCTTACGGTGGAGACCGTGCGAGTGGGGTACCATGAGGTGTATCTCAATATTGAGAGATAGCTACATATATTGTATTAGGTTAATCCATAGGAAAGTAAGTGGGTATGATGCGCGAATAACTCTTGAGTTCTATTAACCCAAGTAACCTAATAATCAAGAAAATGTAATGGAACAGTGTTGGTAGGGATCATTCTATTTCTGATATACTAGCGTCGGTACGGTGCAGAGAAATGTATTTAAGAAGCGCAATATATTATGTTCATCTTATCTTGCTCAGTTCACACTTGTCTTGGTTATTGTTATCTTGTTCTTCCAGTTTTTATATGCCTGCCATGATACTTTTATTTATTTATGTTCAAAAGTAACTGGACTCGCCGGACTTTATGTCTGACCCTTTTTGTTTCCTCTTATCTTTCTTCTGTTTCCACAACCCCCTCCCCAAGGTTCTCAGGGTGCTTATGCTTAGAGTTGGTTTGGATTCTTTTATCTTAGCTTGGATTTTGGATACTGATGTACCGCTTTGGCTTCTTGTCAACTCTCTTATGGCTTTGCATGGGAAATATGGCTTTATGCTTTTGTACTCTGATATTTTTGGCAAGACAGATTATTAATGCAATTGGTTACTTAAAAATTATGATGTAAACTCAGTATTTGGGACCATGATGTTTTGATTTAAATAATGTTTTTAATTCTGCTGCTATTTACATGTCTATCTTGTGATATTATGTTCTTATTTACCTGTAACACTTCACGGAACCTAATGCATTCTATATAGAGTGACATTAACGGACATGGGGTGCCACATTTGGTATCAGAGCATTTGGTTATAAGATCGGATAAAATATTTGTAAAATGGTTTCAAAAAGGTCTCAAAAACAAAGTATTTTAAAATAAAAAGTCTGTTTTTGAAAAGCATATTTCCCAAAGTCATAAATATCTTCTTGATTCTCTGCTTGATTCCTTTTCCTTTTTGTTCTAGGAACCATTTCTTCCCGAAAGGGTATCCCCATTTCGGCATGGTTCCGTAGGCATGTTAAAACTACGGTACATGTCGAAGGGCAAAGAAGTGCCCAATCTCCATCTGTAGCCGCAGTAGTTTCACCTGCGACTTATTTTCTCTTAGGCCTCGTAAGGATGTCCGTACGATGGAAGCAGCTTTCAAGAGACTTGTTAGCATGTTGCACAAGGATGGTAAAAAGGAGAACAAGGGAGTTGGGGCTAAGGAGCACTTTAACTCCCCGGGTTTTCCGACCAGTCAAAATTGCCGAAAACCCCGTGCGCTCCAAAAACCAACAATGACAGTTAGCATTTTATTTTGGAAGTATACAATATCACTCAATGCTCTGGATTTTTTTTAATAAATATCAATTATCTAATTAATCATTCGTGCTTAAGTATGAATTAAACACAATTACGTAAATCTACCATTGTGCAACTATAATGGGATGGACATCGATATTCATTTCTGCACACTTAATAAACACATTAGCATGACTTAAATAATAAGCATGAAAAATGCACCAACATAAAAAGGAACATCAAATAATAAAAAAATATTTTATTAATAAAGCATCTGCATCACTACCCCTTGTGACTGCCTACGTACCTTTATCTAATTGGGTAAGCAACTAGATATAGGATCAAACATCATATTCCAGCTCATCCGACTCAGCATCCTCATCATCATCAAATAAGGATGTATTCTCCATATTGTGGTACCCGTCGAAATGTACCAAAGAGTAATATTTTCAAAATAGACATCTCAAATAATATCTTTAATGGTTATATTCATCAAAGTCAACTCATCAATTATGTTGTACTCTCCTTGTTGCAGTACCTATCAAAATGTACCAAGAGTAATAGACTCTAATCAATATTTTAATTAAGTCAAATAAGTTTTATAAAAATTCTTTTGTCAAAAGTAGGATCATATTCATCAAAGTGGATCCACACTCAACTTAGGATATTTTATCCTATTGCGGTCGACATCCCGTCATCAAATAGGATGTACTCTACTCAGCTCGATACCAACATAAAGCAATAGTTGCACTATCCAAGATCTATTGTCTTATGTCGGCATCCAGTCATCAAATAGGATGTACTCTACTCGGCTCGATACCAACATAGAGTAATAGTGCACTACCCAAGATCTATTGTCTTATACCGCACATCGTCATCGTCACCCGAAGGTGTCCATCATTGATGAAATAATCCCCAAAAATCTTTTATAAGTTTAAAAAAGTATTCTCAAAGTACTTTTATACTTTGTAATCATTACTTTCATATGGATAACCATTTTATTTTGGAAAATCCATACTTTCAACTTCGAAAATCATCTTAAGTATAACCCTCCCCCCTTTTTTGTCAAACACATAATTCAGTTTGCAAAAATGTTTTGAGATAACAAACTTTCAAAATTTAAAAATATGCTATAAGTATTCCAGATAATTAATCTAGATTCCCAATAAGATTAACTTCGCCTAAACCCAAATCAAGGAATCAAGAGTTATGACTGAATTGGTGAGAGATGTTTCAGCAGCTTTTTAAGCTAACACCATAATGCAAAACAATTCTAATATCTTATTATATCAAAATTTCTCACCTTGATTTGGCATGAATGTAGTGCTCAATTTTACTCCTCCTGGTCTTCCTCAAGTTTATTTGCCCAAGCTCATTTAGCTCATTCCTCGATAAGTTGCAATACCTCATTCCTCTTAAGCCACTCCGTTGCATCCATTTCAAGCTGCAACATTCCTTCCTTTGCAAGACACTTCATTCATTTCTTCGTCACTTTTTAGCTTGTCATATGTACTTACAACTTCGTTAAACCTCTTTATATGATGCTTAAAAATGAATCCACACATTATTCATAAACAAAAGTTAAACAAATAAATATTACTCATATACCTGGTCAGAGGAATGGTGCCTTACCTTATCCACTTTTATTCACCAAATTAAGGTAACTTCATTTTAAAATTTCTAAAAAATGATTTCTAATCTTATATGAAATTTTATTTAGGCACCTAACCTAAGCTTTGATACCATTTGTAACGCCCCGGGTTTTCCGACCAGTCAAATATGCTGAAAACCCGTGCGTTCCAAAAACCAACAATGACAGTTAGCATTTTATTTTGGAAGTATACGATATCACTCAATGCTCTGGATAATTTTTTAATAAATATTACTTATCTAATTAATCATTCGTGCTTAAATATGAATTAAACACAATTACCGTAAATCTACCATTGGGCAACTCTAATGGGATGGACATCGATATTCATTTCTGCACACTTGATAAACACATTAGCATGACTTAAATAATAAACATGAAAAATGCACCAACATAAAAAGGAACATCAAATAATAAAAAAATATTTTATTAATAAAGCAGCTGCATCACTACCCCTTGTGACTGTCTACGTATCTTTATCTAATTAGGTAAGCAACTAGATATAGGATCAAGCCAACGTAGTTCTTTACTCAAATATTTAAATTCAATGTTTACTTCCAAAATACTCTTCATATCAGGTAGAGATTCTCAAAAGTAATCTTAAATTACTTTTCAATTAATTTCAAATTAAGTTTTAAATTAAATTCTGAATTAACCATCCCGTTCGTTGGATCAGTTAGGGATAGCCAGAGAGAGCAGAAAACTATATTTTCCAAAGCCAAGCCTAGACACTATCCTCTCTGTCACCCTAGAACATTCTAGTCTTTTATTTTGAAAAATATCTACATATCTCTTATAGAACTTCCTTTCAAATGATAACAACTTTTATTTTAAATACTAATCCATTTCTTTATGCAAAACAAACTCCTTTATAAATAATCTCAAAACACCTTTATATCTCTCTAATATATGTTTGGAAAGAAAAAGATTGAACTGAAGTAGTTAAGTTCAATATCATTCATTACCTCGAAAACACTAATCATGCCTCGTTTAATCACATATTATTCATTCCTCGATTGAACAATATTCATACATCATTTACACACTATTCATACCTCGTTGAAACACTAATCATATCTCATTTAAACATTCTCCATACCTCTTTTAAATACTCTTCATACTTCGTTTACACTCGTATACCATGATTTTATACTCAAAACATCTATAACAGCATTTTAGTCATGCTATGAAAAGTTCTACTCGTTTAAAACACTTCGTAGTCAACTCAGAGAAAAGACAACGCTTTCAGAAGTGCTATGACAAGTTCTGGATGGTTTATAATGATTCTAGACTAAAATCAGCTACTACAGCGTTTCTGGGTGCTATAGAAAGGTTCTGGCTTGGTTTCGTGCTTCATTAATAGAAAAGATAGCATTTCAGAGTGCTATTAAAAAGTTCTGAAAATCAGATTTTAGCCTGCTTTTGGGCAAAATGTTTCACGCTGTTTCTCTATGATAAAAATAAATTTTGACTCCAATTTTTCTATAGTAAGAAGCTCTCTTAGTCTACTTAATTATCATCAAAAGAAAACCTCAAAATTATTTATCAATTTGATATATAAAATCAAACATCATGAGGCATTTTTAACATGTCAATTTCGGGCTGATTTTTACCTCACTTTGCATCCAGTTTTCCGGTATTCAAACGGCCGAATTAGAGAAAAGTACCCTAGGTGAAAGTTGTAGTCCTTTGAATTAGATTTCCAAATTGATAGAGAAATCGTTATTTCATCAAGAATTGCAAAAGTTATGCCCAAAATACCGAACGTCATTTTCAGTGTTTCAAGTCCAATTATTCAATCATAAATTTCTCAACTTTTCTTCAAAATATGAAATGAATACTTGAACTTAAATAATTTTTCTCACCTTTTACTTGTGCCTTGATCTTGTATTTATCCTCTAGGCTTCTCCCAAGCCTCTCCTCTTTTTCTTATTATGGTTTTATGTTTATGAATCCATAAAATGAAATGAACCCTTCCACCCTTTATATAGAAAATATCAAGGCTAGTTTGGTAATTTAGTTTTGGACACTTGTCCTTCATATTCATGCAAACCATAAGATGATGACACATGTCTACTTAGGTGTCTTTAGATTTTTCTACATATGGACACCTAATATGGTTATGTGTCATTACATTATTTACTTACAAGACATGTGTTCCATTCTTTTGGTGACACGTGTCCCTATCATGTTAAGCCATTTTTTATTTTCTAGAACATGTACACATATATCATTTGTATGTTACTTCTATAATATGTACATACACATATATGTGTTCTTCTAACTTTACTACATACACATGATATTCCAACAACTTTTGATAAGAAAAACCTCGTTTATTGATAAAACTGTTTTTAGTCACATTATCGATTTTTCTTTTAATTACTTGTCTTTGTAAACTAAAACTCAACAACATGTTTTCTTCTCTTTAATTATTTTTTATAAAGGGATTTAATCAAGGTTGTATAACCATTAAATCCAAGATTAAATATTTAAATAACCTTGATATTTAAATATTTGTTGCTCGAATTCTCAGGTTGTTACAAGCACAACCCAAAGATGAATGAAAATGGTGGCTTAAGAAGGGAAAATAAATGAAAGAAGAAAAGAGGAAATACCATAATTTCGGAACGGGGGGTCATCTGAAAAAGGATTTCAGAAAGAGGAAAGGCGCTTGTTACCACTTTGGTAAGGCGGGACACCTTATTAAGGAGTGCCCAAAGAGACAAGGACAAGGCTAGAGGGCCGGAACTTCTAGAGGGCAAGCTAATGTTCTCATTGCTGGTGGACAGGATAGAGGTAGAAAAGTTTCCGTCGAAGGTTTGATTTCTATTTCTGATCATCCTGTTAGGATTCTTTTTTTCTTTCTTTTTCTGGCGCTTCGCATTCTTTTATATCTGATCCTTTAGTTAAGTGTCTACACTTAGATACTAGTATGGTTTTGGATCTTGTTATTGTCTCAAACCCCATTGTAGGTATGGCTCATTTATCGATGATTTGTCATGGTTTGAGAACCTTTGTGTTAGGCGTCGAGTTTGATTGCGACACATATGTTCTTGATTTCATAAAATACGGATTGATTCTAGGGATGGATTGGTTAACCACATATGGAGCCTTCTAGATTGTGAGAGGAGGGTCATTAGACTTCTGACTTGCCATTGAAAGACTCTTGAGATTTCTTATGACCCCAAAAGGGTCTGTCATGCATAGTCTCCTAGAACCTCTTGATATATCTATCGAAGATTTGCGATCTGTACCAACAGTTGTGAGTATCTAATGTTTTGATGAGGTTCGGGGTTTACCCCCGAGGCATGAGATTGGTTTCTATATATACTTGGTGGACAATGCAAAACCAGTTGCATTGCCTGTGCGACATGTGACTCCTAAAAGAAAAGAGGGAACTTTGCAAGCAAGAAAGGGAGCTACTTGAGAATAGGTTTGATAGGTGAATTTTATCGGAATGGGAAACCTATTGAAGACAGTCCGTGAGGAAGCCCATCATTCTAAGATGACTATTCATTCAAGAGGCGATAAAATGTATAAAGTTCGAGGTAGTGGGGCTAAACTTGCGAGAGGAAGTGAAAGTAGAGAAGCAAGCAATGATTGGACGAGTTCCGTCTTGCATACTTGGATCGGAGGTTAAGAAATTGTGCAACAAAGAAGTGAAGCTAGTAAGAATGCAATGGGGAAAGGGCCACGAGAATGCTACTTGGGAGGCTGAAGACAAGATTTGCGCTTCATATCCTTTCCTTTTCGAGAATATGTTCTTAACTTCTTTTTCCAAGCTTCGAATTAATACTTGTATCTATCATTTGAATATATCCTATCGATCGAGTCTTTAGGTAGAATACTAATGAATGTAAACATGTGTTTGAGACATGCTATGTTTGATGGATGCAGGTGTTTGCTAGTGATTGCTCGTGGATGCAGACACGCACACGGTAGGCACTAGATCGACTCAATCACTTACATATTGCATATGGATGTGTGTGCATTTTAAATCATTATGGATGAAAATGGGTGTATCGTCACATTGATGTTGCATTTGGATGGGTGATTGTGCGCACATATAGAGCTCACATGTTATACTAGGATGATTTGCATACATTTTGGTTACATGGCACAAATGTACATTGCATTAAGGAGGTCAACTGAATTAATAGACAGACTGATTTTCCGCATTAGTTTACGGACATAAACATACCTATTGCATGTGCACATAAAAGCATTAGAAATTCCTTAAGGACAATGGATGCCTATGATTGCTAAATGAATGTTATTGTTGGACGTTAGGATATACGTTTTTCTTAACTTAGAGATTTCGGGGATGAAATCCTTTGAGTAAGGGAGAATGTAACACCCTTTAGTTTTAACGACACTAAAGGTGATGAATTAAAGAATAATTTATGTGAAATACACTATTAACTTTGAATTAAGGAAAACTTAATTAAATATTCAGAATTAAGTAAAACGGACTGGGCCATTGCGTCTATCTCGAAATTCTGTCAAGATAGACACCAAGTTTGCATAAAACGGATTTCGTATGAAGAAGTTATTAAGGTTTGAAGTTTATATGCATATAAGGAGAATATATATATATATATATATACATATAAAACCAGAATTCAAAAATTCAAAACCAGAAAATCCGGCATAATTTGGGGCACATTAGAGGACGTTCGGTTGAGGCATCGAGCTATAATTAACAGTATGTACGTGGGACAGTCTAGATACATGCGTATCAACTCTGGGTGGTGTATCGTAGACTTAAGGGAATTACTCTGGAATGAAATCTGATTCGGTCGAAGGTGGCAGTCCGTACACTTACGTAGCATAGTAACGACAGATTCATGCGGAACGTAACATTTTTATATAGGGATTCGTACGTCACTCCGGCGTAGGATGAAGGACTGCGTTCATTACGGAAGAGACCGTGCGAGTGGTGTACCTTGGGGTGTATCTCAATATTGAGAAATAACTACATAAATTATATTAGGTTAATCCATGGGAAAGTAAATGGGTATGATGCGCGGATAATTCTTGAGTTCTATTAACCCAAGTAACCTAATAATCAAGAAAATGTAATGGAACGGTATTGGTAGGGATCATTCAATTTCTGATATACTATTATCGGTACGATGCAGAGAAATGTATTTATGAAGCGCAATATATTCTGTTCGTCTTGTATTGCTCAGTTCGCGCTTGTCTTGGTTATTGTTATCTTATTCTTCCAGTTTTTATATGTCTGTCATGATAATTTTATTTATTTATATTTAAAAGTAACAAGACTCCCCAGACTTTATGTCTGACCTTTTTTCTTTCTCTTCTCTTTCTTTCATTCCCCCTCCCCCTAGGTTCTCGGGGGGGGGGGTGCTTAGAGTTGGTTTGGATTCTTTCAGCTTAGCTTAGATTTTGGATATAAATGTACCGCTTTGACTTCTTGTCAACTCTCTTATGGCTTTGCATGAGAAATATGGCTTTATGCTTTTGTGCTCTAATATTTTTGGCAAGACAGATTATTAATGTAATTGGTTACTTCAAACTTATGATGTAAACTCAGTATTTGGGACCATGATGTTTTTATTTAAATAAAGTAATTAATTCCGCTGCTTTTTTACATGTCTGTCTTGTGATATTATGTTCTTATTTACTTGTAATGCTTCACGAGACTTAATGCATTCTATATTGAGTGACATTAACGGACGTGGGTGTCACATTAATACTTACACAGTGCTTACGAATATCTTCAAAATATTTGTAACTTTATATGTTACCAACAATATGATCTCCTTTAATTTGAGATAGAATTTGATTCAAGGTTGACGTAGGACCTGAGTACAGTCCATCGAGGATGTACTTCGATTAATTTATTTATTCGATAGGTTATAACCCACTACCATTGCTATTGGGAGAAATCTCCTAATTCTATTTCATATCTTTGGACATGAATGTTCATAATATTTGAATTTTGAAATAACCTTTGTATAACCATATTTCGAAAAGAACTTGTTTAATCTCGAGTAAAAATATGATTTGATATTGAATATATTATCATTGTAAGATTTAGTAATAAACTGAGTCTAATTGGAAGAATTTTCTTTGAAAGGACTATTATTCGGAAATAATTAAGCAATTGAATTTA
This sequence comes from Allium sativum, assembly GCA_030737875.1. NCBI lineage: Eukaryota > Viridiplantae > Streptophyta > Magnoliopsida > Asparagales > Amaryllidaceae > Allium > Allium sativum. The sequence continues at coordinate 10,710,855 of CM060921.1, read as the reverse complement.
CCTAGCCATGACTTGAAATTATTGTATTTTTGTTTTCTATTTTGAATTTATTTACGCAAGAATATATAGTCTTAACTCAAGTGTTTTGTTTTTTCATTACGCTCAGATCAGTCTAAGTTGTTTTCAATTATCAAAGACATCTGTTTCTTGAAAATGAAGATGGATTTTGAAGAACATACTTATTATTATTTTCGCTGCGTCAACTGAAATCAAGTGTATATTATTTAACAATTCCTTGAAATATTTATGTTATTATTATTTTTTATCATTTCACTATGAGATTCTGCGTATTGTTTAGTTCCTTCTCTTCTTATTTCTCTTTTTATACTAAATCCCAGTAAAAATTCGTCATTTTGGAATGATTTGAGTTAGACATGTGTGGTTTATTATCGACTTGAATTGTCCTAAAAAAGGCGGATTCTTACAGTTAGTATCATAGCCAGGTTGAGAGAATACAAGAGTATGTTGAGGTAAACTTGTTAGAGATAGAGTGAGTAATACCATATAATGAGTTGAGAATATTATGTATATGCAAGCATACTTCTTATTTCTACATGTATTAGTTTAAAAGTTAAACGATTTTAAAATTATATATATATATATAAGATTTGTAAATATTCTGAACTATAAAGAAATATTTCTTATACAAATGATTGAAGAAATTAAGATTAGTTTATAGGAATATAATTAAAGTATAACTTTAAGGTTTAAGTTAAGAAAAGATGGAACCAAAATAAAATATGGAACTTCAAATTCTTAAAGATGACAAAATGCTTAGAATTTCATTAAATATTTGTTAAATAAATGAATATGTACCTAAATTTTAAATGTTTTGAAATTCTGTTTATAACTAAATTTTGTAGGTTTGGAAATATTAATGATTTGGGTAATCTTTAATGAGTAATTTAAATAATACTATTCTAGTTAATGTATATGAGCCTTGTTTCAATAATAATTGAATTTTTAGTTAATGGAGATCTTGGGAGAATTATATTTGGCACTAATTTATAATTTATTTGGATGGATAAGTAGGAAGGAAGGCAAGGCATAGAGAATGAAGAAGTGTCGCTCTTAAGGCACGATAAGATACAGAAAGGAAGCAAGAGAAATAGATTAGAGAGAGACTACCATTGGGTCCTTAAGATAGCATCATCTGTTATAAGTGTCACGAAAAGGGACCTTACACAGCCACGTGTTGAGAGGTGAGAAAGAGAACATAAGTGGAAGATAAAGGTTTTCGCTTGGATATTATATGTTTTAAATGCCGGAAGGAGTGACACTTTCTTAGTCACTACCCTAAGGTGAAGAAGAAAAATAAATATCCCCAGTACCAAAGGATGATTTAATCATTTGTTTCTATTGCAAGTTGAGGTGATAAATTGCTAGGAATTGAACCGTATGACAAAAGAGAAAGCAAACATTAGCATCCTTCTCAAGAGACATGCCCGGAAACTACTATGGAGGATGAGTTCTTTCGTAATAAATCCAAGAAGTGGGGTCACCTTGATGTGGAGTGTATAAACCATTCTGGGTCGACGTCAAAGATGGAGAATGCAAAGGAGATATTCTTGAGAAGATGTGGAATAATGAAACATTCGAGTAGTGTACAATGTACGAAATGGAATCCTATTTTCCTATAAAAAAAATAGGTTGTTGTTAATGCATTTAAGTTAATAACATTTTATGCATGGAACTTTAGTTCACTAATTTTGGAATTTACCATAAATGTTTTAATGAAATGATGATTAACATTAAATTTAGCTTAACATTAATTTGAATGTAAAGTGATGATGTTAAGTAAGTTGAATGCTAATTAAGTAAATATTGATATGAACATAAATACTTCACTATACCTGTATGAGATATATTTCGAAATGAATATTTAAATAGTATTTATAAATGGAATTTGCTTTAAAAAAATTGGGAAATTTTGCAAATAACTTTGTAAGTAATTGAACTTGAAATTATCGACTTGATTAAATGAAGTGCTTACAAGATATATTGAATTTCTTCCTATTTGAATTCATAAGAAAAATGATCTTTGAGAGGTATTTAAAATAACAAGAACAAATGTTAACTAAGCATGAAGCGAATCCAAAAATTATTCGAATTTGGAAACCTATAATCTTATAGTTGTATAAGTGTGAAATTGAAATAGTTTTGGAATCTACCGATTATCGAAGAATCTTTGAACTTGACTAAAATTTGATTCTTAAAAGAAATGAAATTATATAACTATGTAGTATCATATGTTTTAAAATCAAAATATTGGAAGTGCCTTCTATAGTAAATCGCAATCCTACTCGGCAGAATCACGTTGAAACTCTACTTAGTGGTTCCATCAGAAATCGAGGTCCTGCTCGATAGGATCGCGCCGGACACTCACTCGATGAGGTTGCATTGGAATCTCAGTCGGTGAGATCGCTTTGGAATCCCAATTGATAGGATCACATCAAAGTCCACCCGATGGATTCAACCGAAATTGATCGTACTTGATACTGATTGATAACATAAACCGAGGGAAGCGATTGTCTACACTACTATTGGTTTCGCACGGATAAAAAAATATAATCATCTGCGTGTTGTGATCTATGAAGTGTTTTCATGGGGTAATTCAAGGGGCATTGATGACTACAGTTATAAGTGATTCCGCTGGGATAACGACGTAACCATTACGCCGAATAACGACGTAACCATTACATAACTATGATCCATGACGGTGATACTTTACATACCTTTTTTTTTAAATCAAGTATTTTCACTATTGAAACATGTCTATTAAGTACTTAGAGATTTTTAGATATGCACCTAATTAATATATGCTTAAATTCTGTAAGAACGAAACTAAACTTGTTAAGAAATTGAGTTATAAAAGTATTTTGACTACAAATAACGATTCAAAATTATAAATATTAAATATTACATAACTTCAACATAATAAATAAAGAATGAAGTTTTAATGTCTCTAAAAATCAACTATTTTGAAATATATCAAAATACTAGTATCATTTCCATCCATTTTCGAAGACTAAAAGTTTTGAGTGAGGGGAGATTGTAACGAACCGTAATTTCAACCAACTTTAAAATATTAAATTATATCAAAATTTAAATAAAAATTGTTTGAAAATGAATTTAACGGTTTATAAGCAGCTATGATTCTTAATTCAATTAATAGTAATATTTCAGTTAAAAGAAATCTAAATTAATCGTAGCTTACATTTTTGAGCTGAACCAAATTATCATTTTAATGAAATTAAAAATATAACTTTTAGGAAAATTAAATATATGTTTTCATGTTAATGTTAAGTATAATTTTATATAAAAAAAGTAAATATGAATTTTGAAACAATATTTAACAGTCGTTAGATAACAGATGTAAACGATACGGTAACAATTTTGGACATTAACTTAAAATTTAAATTTGAATTTGAATCTAGGTTGCGTATGTTTAGTTTAATTTAAAGAAATTAAATCGATCGTTAATAACGGAAATTTTATTCGATTTTTAAATTATTGTTGTAACGTCAATTTTTTTAAAAAAAGGGTAAATTTTATGTTTTCAAAATGTAATTATTTTTACATGAAACTGTTCTTAAAACGCTGACGTTATTTCATTGAATTTCGATAGTACAATTTAAACTGGTTTATATAATCGATTAATGGATAACGGTAACGTATATAACAAAATAATAAAATTTTACGTGAACAAATGTAAGTTTTTAGTGTGTTATTCCATTTCTATCAATACAGAAATACAATGATATTTTATTTTATGTGTTTGGACATTCGGTTTAGATTATGAAGTTGTTTGAATTTTGGTTCATGGTACCAGGATAATGGGCCTACCATATCTAATAAGCCAACGTAAACTTACATAATTCAAATTTTATTAAATTAAAATGAATAGGTTGTCATATTCTACATTGTTTTGTATGTACGAGGAATAGCATGAACGTTTTATACGAGTGACTTCTATCATCTCAAACTATTTTCAAATTTAACTGTTGCACCCTCATTTCCATCACCTACTTATCATGCTAGATCTCTCCTCTTCTTCTATTCTTCATATTTGAAGCTCATTCATAATTTAAAAAAAAAGGTTGAATGCTTTCGTAACCCAAAATACCTGCACCCTAATCCTGTCCAACCTATCACCCTTCGCTCTCTCCTTCCTCAAACTCTGCCTTTCCAACAACCGCTCCAACCAGATTTCATCGCCGCCCCCTCTATTCGTTCGCCTCATCTATCACCGCCTCCTTCGAACTGCACTTTACCCTCCATTGCCTTAAAAATCGACAAAACCAGTATCACCAGATCCCCTACCACATCTAAATCCGTTACCATCACACACTATTAGCCAGTGACCACCCTTCACCTAACCAGCTCGGTCTCTTCCACCATCTTGCCTTTTTGCTCCAGCATGGCTTACCTACTCCTCTTCTTCCCTCCACCAAAGTTTGTCGCCTCTCCTACCTAACATCATTGTTGATAGCCCTTAAATGCTCTGCCATCACCCTAGACCCGCCTCGTCATCCGTCACCCTTTTAACCTGCACCTACATCTCCTCCACTTTCCGCCGCAACCTTCATAATACACTTCCTCACCTCTACATTGCAAGATATTAATGCTCCTACCAACCATTGCTCCATCAGAGCCTTCAACCGGTCTGCCTAACTGTAGTCTTACTCGTGTCCAGATCCGCTTACCTCCATCCCCAACCATCATTCAATCTTGTAGCCTCCATGCACATTGTTATCTCCTCGAACTCGAAGTCGTATAACAAGTCAAGTTAGCAACCGCTCGAACAACTCGAAACTTTGCTTGTGCGCTGGTGTGAATCTGCGTCCGTCATTCGCGTTGCGGGGTCTGTATCGCTAGAGTGTTATAAAACGATCTGTATTTTTATGTGAGTTAAATTATTTAATTCACGATATATATTAATATGCAAGTTAATTTATCAAATCGTCATTTAGTGATTTAAGTTAACATTGACAATTGACTTTGTTATCAGTCGACAGCAGATATTGAAATTGGATAAAATTTGATGTTTGTTGAATGGATTGTTAACATATTTGATGACTATATTAAATTTGAATTGAAATTTATTGTATTGAATTTAGAATGAATTAATTGGATATTTTAGTCATTTGAATTGAAATTAAAAATTGAATTTGAATTGAATATATTGACATTCGATATGGAATTGGAATAGGTTAAAATTCACGAATATAAGATTTATTAATTTTAATTAGATATTAAAATTTAATCGATAGTCGAACACATAGATATATGAATTTTGTGTCGTATGTTTTATCTAGATCGTATGTGTGAATCGATTAATTATTAGGATAGATGATGTTGTGTTGTCTGTTGTGATATATCTTTGTCACCATATTGTTCATTGTCGAAATAATGTTGTCAATGAATGGTCATGTACCACAAGTGGAATTAGAAAACCATAATAGGTTGAAATGATATTAACCGATGATATTCGATATGAGTTGAAATGATACATACTCATATATCTAAATTTATCTTAATTATAAAATCGAATTATTTTAAGGAATTTAAATTTAATTGAATTTGTTTAAAGAAATTTGCTGAAAGAGAAATTTGATTTAATGAAAACTGGATTTTTAAACCTTTTTTAACTTGAACCGAAATTTAAGTTATTTTAAAATTAGTTTGAATTAATTTAAATTAGATTTACTATTTAAAATTAGATTTATATTGCTTTAATTTAAATTGTTTAAATTATATTTAAATCGTTTAAATTATATTTAAATTATTTGAATTACTTTAAATTAGATTTGTAGTACTATGAAATTTTGACTGTTTATTTTGAATTAGTTCCAAATTAACCTAAATTGTTTTGTATTAATTTAAGTAAGATTTGAATTATTTTAAATGAATTTTGAATTACTTTAATTTAAATAACTTTGAATTTAGATTTGACTTAGATTTGGATTAATTTAAAATATTTTGAATTATTTTAAAATTTAAGTTGAATTACTTTGAAATTAGATTTAAACTATGAATTTGCTTCAAACTAGAAATGATATATAAATTTTTTAAATGGATTTGTAGTACGGATTTGTTTAATTTGAAATTTATATCGTTAAATCTGATTTAAAGTAAAGTTTGAATTTACTTTAAAATGTGAAATTTAGATGGTTTCCAATCAATATTGAATTTTAAAGTGATTCTTCCAATGATTGTGGAAAATAAACAACATTAAGACCCATGTAGTGCTTACGAATGACTTCTAAACGTTTGTAACTTCGGAAAACAAATGACTTTATATGTTATGACGATACGATCACTGAGACGACCCGCCTCGCACCAGCCGACATTTCCCATGAAAGTGCACTGTGCCGATGTCCAACCAGCACGGGACGGTCGCCAAAGAAAGGAAAAAGAAGAGAACTTACTGGTGAACTAACAAAGAACTTGTAGAATATCTCACAGCGCATGGAATAAAATATAATAATAACATACTTTGACATAAAACAGGTGAGACAGTGCATAAGCTGAAAATTAAACATCATAGCAGCGAAAAATCCAATTACAACTTATGTTCTACATCATCATTATTACAACTTTAAAACCGTGTCTAAAGCAAAAGAAAGGAAAGGTACACTACTAATGCCCAAAGTAGTGACCAGCAGCGACACAGGGAAAATATCTGTATGTATCATACGTGGGAGCCTCCTGCTCGTCTCCGGTACAGCTACTCGTGCATACCACCTAACCTGTCTCTAGTCTGCCCGTTTAAGAGCACCAAGAGTAATAAGAAGAGACATAAAACTCTGGGTCAGACAAAAGTCTGGTATGAGCGATAAGCATCAAAACAGAACAATAACAGGTATACTAAACCATACCTGGACCTGCAACCAAAGAGTTAGCACAACATACCGCTCAATACTCTAAGGTGCCACTAAACATAAGGTGTAAAGAATACGGGGGAGGGGGTGTGCATGACATAGTGATGGCAACAATCAAGCATAGCAACCACCCTCACGTCTCTCACTCAGTGCATAAGGCATACGATATCCACCACTTTGATTACCCAAATACTTGCTATGATCACTCTACCCCATGGAGTCATGACAACTCCACTGCACTGATCCATAGCCACTAGTCCTTGATATGTCCACTCTGCCCCATGAAGTCATGACGACTTCACTGCACTGGCTCATAGCCATGCTACGATCACTCTGCCCCATGGAATAGTAACTAACCCACTGCACTGATACGTAGCCTAACATCCGTCTTGGTGGTGAATCAAAGCTATGGACGTCGATAACCCCTTTGCACACGTCCCGCAGCAAAGCCCAACTCATGAAGTTGACTCGTTGGTTCCCATCTGGATCCTGAGTGCAAACTCCCCATTTGGGCTACCTTTGCATCTCGGGTTTTGGTCATCATCTCCGGATCGGTCTTCATTGATCATCATCTAGGCTCGAGTCCCCATCGGTTCGTAGCACCCTCTCTAGATTGGTTCGGATCGTGGTGTCCTACCTCTAGTCGGTTCGGATCGGGGTCCACATCTCCTGGCGGTTTGGTACGTGGAGAGCTCCTCTGGCTCGGTCCTCCTTTCCAAGCACTCCGGATCGGGTCGGTAACCCCATCGGTTCGGTCTCCCTCTTCAGCTTTGGATCGTGGCTTCATGGCGCATTCCAGGAGAACGGGTCGGATCGAAGCTTCATGTGCAATCGGGTCGGTTCAGTGCCACCATCCACAAGCGGTTCTGTTCGGGGTTCACTGGATCCGATCCGATCTCTGCACATTTCCTGCACTTTGTCCAGCGACTTGTTTTACGCCTTTCGATGGCGTTTTCGACCAATCTAACTTTTCTAGTCAATCACACAACATACCATACGGTCATAGCAACATAGAGAATCAAAAATAAACACCAAAACAACAACTTGATAAGTTAAAACGGATCAAACATAGCCAAAATCTCATATTTTCCCTTAAGCGTGCTTAAGAAAAACTAATGATAGGATTAGTAAAACTTAATTAAATTAACCAAATTTTCTAACAAAGGCCTAAAACAATATTTCGAAATTTATGAACATTTTTCCAGAATTTAATCATGTTTAAATTCGCTAATTAACACTAATTACCCTTAATTAACCATAATTAGTGAGGAACTATGCAAATCACTCACCTTAGCCACAAATAAACTTTCAAAACTGAACTATCCTCTGATTTGGCACTGTTCCCAAGACAAAACAACAGTTCTAACCTTGCTTTGGTGTTATTCCCCTTTGATTTGACGTAGATTAGGCTAATACTTTATTAGAAAGTGATTAGAGGTGATTCTAGATGTTAGAGGCCATTGTTAGGGTTCCAAGAATGAAAGTGGCGGCTAGAAAACTGAAATGAAATGAAATGAAAACCTAGCTCATTTCAGCCTCCCCATAACCCTAATCCCGAAATGGGTTATGGGCCCATTCACTAATCACCTCATTTGGCCCGGTTAAGCAGTTTTTCATTCCAAGCCTTATTTCAGCCATATCTCCCAAACGGTAAGTCCGTTTTTCACATATGACCACTCTACGGAAAGGTAAACCATCATCCGGATCTAATGGAAGTGGTTTCAGGTCAAAACTCTTTTCCAATCAAAAGTTATGGCCGAAACAAGATCAGCTAGGGGCAAAATGGTCATTTAAAAATCGGCAAAAATCATGAATATGGTAAATGACCCCAATAGTCGTCTCCCAAAGTTACATGACCATACAACTTCGTATGTGAAAGAAATAAATATTCTACGATCCTTCGATACGTAGAATGCAGGTCGTTACATTCTCCCCCCCTTAAGAAATTTCGTCCCCGAAATTCCTTAGCCCAAAACATACAAAGGATCTCGCATGCCTACCAATCATTAACAAAACAATAAAGCATACAAAACAACACAACAAGCCTATCCTAGCATGCGGTTTACTAATAAGGGAGTACTATAACGATATAAAAACCTTGCCAGGCAAAGAGTTCTGGATACTTCCTCCTTATGTTCTCCTCTGTTTCCCAAAGTACAGTCTCCCCCATCACCACCTCACTAAACTTTGACTAATTTCACCGCCTTCCTTCGAAGCTGCTTCGTTTCGTTCCCAACAATACGCATAGGCCTGCGGTTCCCAACCGCTTCGGGTTTAACCTCGATATCATCCAACTGATCAGGTGAAACAGCCATATCGGGGGCGTGCACGAATTTCCTTAACTGGGAAACATGAAATACGTTATGAACTCCTGCCATCTTCTCTGGTAATTCAACTTTATATGCCAGATTCCCAGTTTGCTCAAGAACTGGGAATGGACCAACAAATCTTGGTGTTAACTTGCCTTTCCTGCCAAATCGAATCACGCTCTTTAACGGAGAAATCTTGACAAACACCAAGTCATCAACGGATCACTTTAATTCTCTTCTCCTCTTATCAGCATAACTCTTCTGCCTATCTTGGGCAGCCTTCATTCGCTGTTGGATAATCTTAATCTTAGCCGAAGTTTCTCTTATCACATCTGGTCCAAGCACAAACTTCTCACCAGTTTCTAACCAACATGATGGTGAGTTACATGGTCTTCCATACAAAGCTTTAAATGGAGTCATACCAATGCTGGATTGATAATTAATATTATATGCAAACTTTATGCAAATGGTCATCCCATGATCCACCAAAGTCCAATACACAAGCTCTCAAGATATCTTCTAACACTCGATTCACCCTCTCTGTCTGACTGTCGGTTTGAGGATGATACGCGATACTGAGATGTAATTCTGATCCTAACGCCTCTTGTAAGCTCTTCCAAAATCCACTAGTGAACAATGGATCTCGGTCACTCACAATGCCTTTGGGTATTCCATGAAATCTCACTACCCATTTCATATATAGCTTAGCTAACTTAGCTGCCATTCTATTCGACTTGACGGGTATAAATCTTGCACTCTTGGTCAATTGGTCCACAATCACCCAAATGCTATCATGGCCCGACCTAGTCCTTGGTAACCCATCAATGAAATCCATTGACACTTGTTCCCATTTCCATTCTGGAACTTCTAATGGTTGCAACAAACCGATAGGCTTCTTTTGCTCAGCTTTAACTAGCTGGCAGTTCATGCATTTGGATATAAACTTCCCAACGTCTCTTTTCATCCCTTCCCAGTAGTCGGTCTGCTTCATGTCTCGACACATCTTGTTACCACTGGGGTGTATAGTCAGTTTTGAGTGATGACATTCTCTAAGCACTTCATCTCTCAATCCATTGACATTGGGTACAACTAGTCTTCCATTCTTTCTAAGCCATCCATCTCGATCAAGCCCATACTTGTTCATCTCCTCGTCGATACCCATCTCTAACTTGGAGATGATTTCCAATAGGTTAGGATCGTCCCTCTGTCGGGAACCAATCCGCTCAATCAAAGTGGGTCTGATCGTCAAACTTGCTAACATTTCTGGATCCAATTCGCACTTTGGTCTAAAATCATACCCTGCGATGTACTCCAGTTGCTTCCATTCAAGAAATATAGCCCTTAAACTGGCATGTCTTCTACTCAATGCATCAGCTACCGCATTGCCCTTCCCTGGTGTGCATGCGACATCGAAATCGTAGGAAGCCAAGAATTTTAACCATCTCTGCTGTCGGAGATTTAGATCCTTCTGAAAGAAAAGATACTTTAACGATTTATGATCGGTAAACAACTCGAATCTTTCTCCCAAGAGATAATGTCTCCGCATCTTCAACGCGAACATGATCGCTGCCAATTCCAAATCATGGGTAGGATATCTTTTCTCATGTGATTTTAGTTGCCGACTAGCATAAGCCACAACCCTACCTCCTTGCATCAATACAACACCTAGTCCGGTACCACATGCATCCGTATATACTGTCATCTCTTCATTCCCCATAGGAATGACTAACACTGGTGCACATGTCAACTTTTCCTTTAGACTCTTAAATGCATTTCCGCACCTTTCATCCCAAACAAAAGCTTGATTCTTCTTGGTCAACTGAGTCAGCGGTGCTGCTATCTTGGAGAAGTCTTGGATAAACTTACGATAATATCCAGCTAATCCCAAGAAACTTCTTATGTCCGTTGCATTCTTGGGCGTAGACCAATCTTGTACCGTAGCCACCTTCGCAGGGTCCATGGCAATACCATTCTCTGAAACAACATGGCCCAAGAATCTCACTTCCCTTTTCCAAAAGTGACACTTAGAAAACTTTGCTTTCAATTGGTGTTTTCTTAACACCTCCATCACTATCCTCAAGTGTTCCTTGTGTTCTTCCTCTGTCCTCGAATAAACAAGGATATCGTCCACGAACACCAGAACAAACTTATTCAATTGATCCCTGAATACCCTATTCATAAGATCCACAAAATATGATGGTGCATTGGTCAACCCGAATGGCATGACCAACCACTCATAGAATCCAGATGGTGTTCGAAATGTCGTTTTAGTTATACTCTCAGCTTCCACTCTAAGCTGATAAAAACCTATCGCGAGATCCAACTGAGAGAACACTCTCGCTCCACTCAACTGATCAAACAAATCATCTATCCGCGGTAGAGGATACTTCCTTATTCAGCTCGCGGTAGTCCACACAAAATCAAATGGAACCATCGGCCTTGGTAGCAAACACAACTGGTGCTCCCCACTCAGAAACACTTCTTCTGATAAATCACTTCTTCAAAAGATCGCTTACTTGCACCCCGAGCTCTCGCTGTTCCCTTAGCGCCATACGACGAAGTGACATCACTATAGGTATGACATCTTTCACTAAGTGAATACGGAACTCAATATCTTGGTGTGGTGGAAGTCCGGTCACTTCCTCAAAGACGTCCGGATATTGGCCAGCCATGGGCACATCTGACAACTCATCATGCGGGATGTCGAGCGAATTTAGAAAATTAGCCATTACCCCATCACTGGGTAGACCACCAAACACTAACCTCCACCCATCATCTGCTCTAACTGTCACCAAAAAGCCCTCACAGTCTACCACCACCCCGTATCTTTGGAGCCAATCGACTCCCAAAATAATGCCAAACCCAGTAAAGCCCAAAACAAAGCAATCACAAACAAATATACATTCATGACTCGATAAGATCACATTACGACAAATCATGCTAAGGCTAGTTGAACCACCAATCGGGTACGTCACTACCAAAGGTCAATCGACAATCTCGGGCTCCAATCCCAACCTATCTACCAGGTCACTGGATATGAAGGAACTGGAAGCTCCGGTATCAAACAATACTCGAACAGGAACATCATAAACAGAAAGCATACCTTAAATAACAACATTCTTTCCTTCCTCCGCCGCGGTTGGGGAATTCGACGAAGAAGGAACAACATTGATAGCATATGCTTTCACAATCTTCTTTTCTTTAGGGGGTTGCGAACACTTATCCTTGTGATGTCCCACTTGGCCACAGTTGAAGCACTTCATATCCGCTGGCTTGGCCCTACATTCTTTGGCATAGTGGCCCTTCTTACCACAGCTGAAGCACTCAACATCTTTCTTATTTTTTTTTCTTCTGGCCATCCTTGGTCTGATTTTGCTTTCTCTTATTCTGAGAACCATTCTTTCCTCCATCCCTTGCTTGCGTCTTTGGCTCCTCTGCAGATGCAACCTCAGTCTTTGACTTAGGGTAAAGACTCTCTGACCTCAATGCTTTCCCCACAATCGATTCAAACGTCTCATCGGTGTGGTTAATAAGCCTTTCCCCCAAGTACTGAGCTAAGCCTGTTATGAACTTCTCATTCTTCTTCTCGGGAGTGTCGATAAGAGATAATCCATACTTTGATAAAGTATCGAACTCAGCAATATACTCTGAGACAGCTCTATCATTCTGCTTTAGCTCCAAGAACTTCCTAAATAACTCTGACTTCTGAGAAGCTGGGATAAATTTTTCACCGAATCGGGCCTTAAACTGATCCCATGTAACTTGGTCCTCTGGAGTAGCTGCCTTAATAGCATTCCACCAATTCATCGCCTGTCCTTGCAGCTGACGGGACGCTAGCTTTCTCTTCATCGCATCCTCGATACCCAAGTCTTCAAAGATACGCTCACAGCTATCCAACCAATCTTGAACATCCGTGGCCGATTCCGTTCCGTGGAACGGCTTTCCACCAAGACTAGTGTAATCCTTGCATAGCTTGGCGAAATCGGCTCTAGGCGTCTGCACCGCTGCACCACCACCATTAGCAGTATTAGGAACTGCCCTCTGAACGTCCCTAAGCATCTCTCTCATGAAGTCAGTGAACACAGTCCTCATGTCAGGAGCATTCCCATTATTAGCTCCTCTACCAGTACCCCTTGTATATCGGCTCATCGTTCAATCTGTAAGGAGAAAACGATTAACCATCTCTTCAGTGGTGCCAGTGCAATGCGACTTCATCATTAAATATACTAATAGTATATACATATATATAGCTTTTGAAAACCAAAATAATCACAAATACGCGCTCTGATATACGTATTATCTCTCTCTGGTGTCTTTCCCTAGGTTAACTACGCAACCTGACTCTGATACCAAATGAGACGGTCCGCCCCGCACCGGCCGACATTTCCCATGAAAGTGCTCTGTGCCGATGTCCAACCAGCACGGGACGGTCGCCAAAGAAAGGAAAAAGAAGAGAACTTACTGGTGAACTAACAAAGAACCTGTAGAATATCTCACAGCTCATGGAATAAAATATAATAATAACATACTTTGACATAAAACAGGTGAGACAGTGCATAAACTGAAAATTAAACATTATAGCAGCGGAAAATCCAATTACAGCTTATGTTCCACATCATCATTGTTACATTTTTAAAACTGTCTCTAAAGCAAAAGAAAGGAAAGGTACACTACCAATGCCCAAAGTAGTGACCAGCAGCGACACAGGAGAATATCTATATGTATCATACGTGGGAGCCTCCTGCTCGTCTCTGGTACAGCTACTCGTGCAAACCACCTAACATGTCTCTAGTCTGCCCGTTTAAGAGGACCCAGAGTAATAAGAAGAGACATAAAACTCTGGGTCAAACAAAAGTCTGGTATGAGCGATAAGCATCAAAACAGAACAATAACAGGTATACTAAACCATACCTGAACCTGGACCTGCAACCAAAGAGTTAGCACAACATACAGCTCAATACTCTAAGGTGCCACTAAAAATAAGGTGTAAAGAATACGGAGGAGGGGGTGTGCATGACATAGTGATGGCAACAATCAAGCATAGCAACCATCCTCACGTCTCTCACTCAGTGCGTAAGGCATACGATATCCACCACTTTGATCACCCAAATCCTTGCTATGATCAGTCTGTCCCATGGAGTCATGGCAACTCCACTGCACTGATCCATAGCCACTAGTTCTTGATATGTCCACTCTGCCCCCATGAAGTCATGACGACTTCACTGCACTGGCTCATAGCCATGCTACGATCACTCTGCCCCATGGAGTAGTAACTACCCCACTGCACTGATACGTAGCCTAACATCCGTCTTGGTGGTGAATCAAAGCTATGAACGTCGATAACCCCTTTGCACACGTCCCACAACAAAGCCCAACTCATGAAGTTGACTCGTTGGTTCCCATCTGGATCCTGAGTGCAAACTCCCCATTTAGGCTACCTTTGCATCTCGGGTTTTGGTCATCATCTCCGGATCGGTCTTCATTGATCATCATCTAGGCTCGAGTCCCCATCGGTTCGTAGCACCCTCTCCAGATTGGTTTGGATCGTGGTGTACTTCCTCCAGTCGGTTCAGATCGGGGTCCACATCTCCTGGCGGTTCGGTTCGTGGAGAGCTCCTCTGGTTCGGTCCTCCTTTCCAAGCACTCCAGATCGGGTCGGTAACCCCATCGGTTCGGTCTCCCTCTTCAGCTTTATATCGTGGCTTCATGGCGCATTCCAGGAGAACGGGTCGGATCGGAGCTTCATGTGCAATCGGGTCGGTTCGGTGCCACCATCCACGAGCGGTTCTGTTCGGGGTTCAGGTGATCCGATCTGATCTCTGCACTTTGTCCAGCGACTTGTTTTACACCATTCGATGGCGTTTTCGACCAATCTAACTTTTCTAATTAATCACACAACATACCATACAGTCATAGTAACTTAGAGAATCAAAAATAAACACCAAAACAACAACTTGATAAGTTAAAACGGATCAAACATAGCCAAAATCTCATATTTTCCCTTAAGCGTGCTTAAGCAAAACTAATGATAGGATTAGCAAACTTAACCAAATTTACCAAATTTTCTAATAGAGGCCTAAAACAATATTTCGAAATTTATGAATATTTTTCCAGAATTTAATCATGTTTAAATTCGCTAATTAACACTAATTACCCTTAATTAACCATAATTAGTGAGGAACTATGCAAATTACTCACCTTAGCCACAAATAAACTTTCAAAACTAAACTATCCTCTGATTTGGCGCTGTTCCCAAGACAACACAGCAGTTCTAACCTTGCTTTGGTGCTATTCCCCTTTGATTTGACGTAGATTAGGCTAATACTTGATTAGAAAGTGATTAGAGGTGATTCTAGATGTTGGAGGCCATTGTTAGGGTTCCTAGAATGAAAGTGGTGGCTAGAAAACTGAAATAAAATGAAAACCTAGCTCATTTCAGCCTCCCCTTAACTCTAATCCCGAAATGGGTTACGGGCCCATTCACTAATCACCTCATTTGCCCCGGTTAAGCAGTTTTTCATCTTCCAAACCTTTTTTCAGCCATATCTCTCAAACGGTAAGTCCGTTTTTCACATATGACCACTCTACGGAAAGGTAAACCATCATCCGGATCTAATGGAAGTGGTTTCAGGTCAAAACTCATTTCCAATCAAAAGTTATGGCCGAAACAAGATCAGCTAGGGGCAAAATGGTCATTTAAAAATCAGCAAAAATCATGAATATGAGAAATGACCCCAATAGTCGTCTCACAAAGTTACATGACCATACGACTTCGTATGTGAAAGAAATAAATATTCTACGATCCTTCGATACGTAGAATGCGGGTCGTTACAATCACCCATAATTTGGGATGGGTATTTGAATCAAGGTTGACCGAGGTACAGTCCATCGAGGATGTACTATGATATCTATTTCAAAAGGTTACGACCCACTGGCCTCGCTATTGGGAGAAATCTCCTATTCTGATTTGATATCTTTGGATATGATTGTTCGTAATAATTAAATTTTGAAATAACCATATTTTCAAAAGAATTTGTTTAAGTCTTGCCTAAAAATATGATTTGATATTGAGTTTATTGTTATTCTAAAGATTTTGGTATAAACCGGAATCTAATTAGAAGATTTTTCTTTAAAAGGACTATTAATCGATAATAATCAAGCAATTTAATTTACTTAGCCATGACTTGAAATTACTGCACTTTTATTTCCTAATTTGAATTTATTCACACAAGAATATATAATCCTAACTCAAATGTTTTGTTTTTTCATTACTCTCGGGTCAGCCTGGATTGTTTTCAGTTATCAAAGACATCATTAATTGAAGATAAAGATAGAGTTTGAAGACCATACTTAATATTTTTATTTCCAATGAATTATTGATAAGTCACGATTGTATAACTGTAATATTATTGTAACTGAAACAAATTTATATTATTTAACAGCTTCTTGAAATGTTTATGTTATTGTTATATTTTGTCGTTTAACTATGAGATTTTGTGTATTGTTTAATTTCTTCTCTTTCTATTTTTTCTTTACTAAACCACATTAATAACTCATCATTTTGAAATAGTTTGAGTTAGACATGCGTGGTATACTATTGACTTGAATTGTTTTAAAAAGGCGAGTTGTTTAAGGCTGTCAATGGATCCTTTCGGATTCAGATAGTGTCATATCCGCATCCGCATCCAAAATCATTTTCGGATATCGGGTATCCACATCCGCGGATATGGACGGATATCGGATAATTATTCGCTCCACCAATAGTCGATAAATCAATGAATAAAAAATATTTTTTTTAGATTAATATTAAGTTTTTTCAACCCAATTGATTACTAAAATGCTAAAAATAAATAAATATGGTGATGACATATAATTTTGAGCAATTAGCATGCGTTTAGTAGACCTTCAACTTTACAAATTGATAAAGTAGTATATTCAATTGTGTTAAAATACACATAATTTAAGCTATAATCATGGAAAAAAGCGGACGGATAATTTTTGGATACGGATGTGCCTATATCCACACCAGCATCTGTTTTTTCGGATATCAGATATTTATCCGTTTTTGGATGCGGATGCAGATGAATTTCGAATTTTTCGGGTATCCATTGACAGCCATAGCATCTGAAGAGTTGGTAGTTTTAGAATTCAAACAGGATGGATGAAATGGCGACTAGCATCCATCATTCTCTGTGATAGGAAGATTTCTCAGAAGCTTAAAGGAAAGTTCTATAGGACAGCAATCAGGCCTGCAATTTTATATGGTGTAGAATGTTGGCCTACTAAGAGGCAACACGTCCAGAAGATAAGTGTAGCAGAGATGCGAATGTTGCGCTGGAGCTGTGGGCATACCAGACGAGATCGGATTAGAAATGAGGATATTCGGGAAAACTTGGAGTTGCACATGTTGAAGAGAAGTTAGTCCAACACCGCTTGAGATGGTTTTGACACATCCAACGTAGACCATATGATGACCTGTGCGCGTTGGAATTATAGGTCGCGCCATAGACCCAAAAAGAGATAGAGGTAGACCTGAAATGACATGCAAGGAGATAATAAAGAGAGATTTAAGTAATTGGAGTTTATCTGAAGAGCTGGTAGTCGATATGAGTGCATGGAAGCTGACAATCCATGTACCAGAACCTTAGGTTCTTTTTTTAATATGTTTAATGAGTTTAGACTTTATTTCACTTTTATTGAACCTTTTTACATTTTTTATTACTATTTTAGACTTTATTTCACTTTTATTAAACCTTTTTACTTTTTTTTATTATTTATAAAAAAAACCTTTATCAGACGACTTTTTATCTGTTTGGTTATTTTAAACCCATATATATATATAATTATCATTATTTTATTTTATTTTATTTTAATTTTGGGTTCCATATCTAGTCAACCCCAACTTGTTTGGGATATGTGACTTTGTTGTTGTTGTATCCATTGACAGCCCTAGGGTTGTTACAGTTGTCATGAAGCATGCCTCTTTAAAGACAAATATTTATTAAGACCTAAAATATTAAAGAAAACAAAAGGCATGACAGATCCAAAATTTACAATTCCTACGTAAACGAAAGTTGACGAAGTAGCAAGATATGTTTCCACTATGTCTTCATAGATTAGACATGCGAAATCTAATCTAGGGGATTTTCAATTAAACAGCTTCTTGATTTAGAGTAATAAGTTTTAAAGACAATTTAAAGGAAAAACATAAATCAATTTATTATTTTTAGTTATACAAGAGTAATAAAATGATAAATTGTATTTATCATTCGATTTATCATTATTCCTATATAACTAAAATGACAAATTAATTTGTCTTTTTCCTATAAATTGTCATTAAAACTAATATTTCATAAGTGTTGTCTTTAAAACTTATTATGCTTAAACAATAAGTCCTCGAACCTAATTTTCACTCTAATTTATATGTGACCACGAAATATGACTTGATAACAAACAAGTATGATGTATAATTTGTTTCTTAAAATTCTGAGATGCGTGTACCAAATTCAAATTTTGTTTCAAGTTTATTAAAGGTATAAATTCATAGTTATATGTGATTAAGATGGAAGAATGTTACAGTTTACTTATTTTACTAGAATGCATGCGGTGAAAATGGAAAGAAGTTAATATTACGGAGAAATATTATATATTTTCTCTAAAGCTGGAAATAAATTTGGGGAATAATGCAACTGATGTTCATTATTTACAGTCGAAGGCAAAATTTTATCAAAATCAAGTTCAAATATATTTTAGACGTAGAAGCTTGAGAATGTTAAAATAAGTACAGAAAAGTGAAGTTGTCCAGGACAGTTATCTATTTATGCTAATTTGGGTGTTGATTTGATGATGCTTTTATGACTGTTTTTTATATATTAGATCTATAGAAAACATGTATATATGTAGGGCTGTCAATGGATCGGGTTCGGGTCGGGTCAAGTTGAGTTCGGGTTGATTTATCAACGGATTAAGTCAACCCCTTTATTAAGCGGATCATTTTTTTTTCAATCCTAACCTAACTCGTTTATAAATGGATTGATCCGACCCAACCCGTGTAACCCGATTAACTAAACGAATCGTGTTGGGTCGGGTTTACCCGTCAGGCCCATTGGTAAATATTGGCCACTAATATAAATAGCAAAAACATCAAATCACTAACAGACAACACTATCATATAATTACCAATAGGCAGCAAGTTATAAAATCACCAACAGGAAACAAGCTACAAAATCACCAACATGCATCACATATATAAAGCATGAAATCACCATATTCAAAAATCAATTTCCATGCATAAGAACACATGAGCATATTGCATACATAAAATAGACTGCCAATAATGAAGAGATACGGTTGTTATCGGTAAAATATAACTAACAACATACAAGAATAAATTAGTAAAATATAACAGCTTACACAAGAATACATAAGCATATTGATTACTGCATACATAAAAGACTAACGATCATATCACATAAAAGACTAACGGTATGGAAGAAATACAACATATAATCTGGTTTGGCGGGTCAAAATCGGGTTAGCGGGTCAACCCTAAACCCATCCATTTATAAACAGGTCAAAATCTGGTTGATCCGAAAATGACCCACCACCTAAATGAGTCCAGTTAACCTGGTAATTTCCGTGCGGATTTCGGATCGGGTAGGAAATTGACAGTCCTATATCATATATATATATTTATATTTATATATATATATATATATATATATATATATATATATATATATATATATATATATATATATATATATATATATATATATCTTCAATGTATCATCCATGTGTCTTTACATGCTGTATTTTTTGCTTTGATTAAAGTACTACTTAGGGTTAAAACTCACTGTCAATATGTCATGTTTTCAATCATCTATCGGTCAGTGCTACAGAAATGGAATATTAAACCAATCAATTCATGCAAATTTTAGGTAGTGTGATGAACTTCATGTAGCACAGGAGTTCTTGGACTACACATCCTTCCTTAGCGCAAATGAAAGACTGCTCTACATGCTAGCAGAAAGAAGTCATTTGCTAATTATAGTTATTCTGCTTTGTACCATTCGTTTACTGTGTTTCTCGGCATTTCTGTTAAGTACTAACTACATAAAAAATATAACTTCATGGTCTTAGTTACATCATGTACCAATATATGATATACATCATATAAAATAAGTTTTTTGGGGGCAAAACACCAAATACTACGATTTCAGTTTCTGGGTTCTCAAAAGAGCGCTCTATGCAATGAGAAAGAAACTAAGGGTGTGTTTGGTTACCTTTTTAATTTTGGTTTTTCGATTACATAAAAATACAAATGGCGTGAAATACGATCGTTTTAGAAAATGAACTTCACACATAGAACAAAAAACAATTTTTTCTTATTTTTTGTGTTTAAGAAAATCAATGTAAGAACAAAAGATAATTCAACTTTCCATCTTCCATCTAATCCATCCATCGTGTCTTCAAGTTGTCTTTCGTCCTCTCCGTCATTCATCCACTCTTCTTATTACATGTAGTTAAAGTTAAAAACTCAAAAGTCAAAATGCAAAAAAAAACCATATAGTATCTAAATATTTCCACCCTTGATCTTAGTTTACTTCCTTTAAACCTTTGTCTAACAGGTCCGGTGTTCACCTATACTTTGTTCTCAGTTGCATTATCCACTTATCGCGATTTCATTACCGTTAAACATGTATATGGATTGCACTAGAAAATAAGTAATATTGTTGAAATGTTATGGTATATAAATTCTAAATAACCCATTAATATAAAATGATAACTACATAAAATACTAACATGCTAGCAGGAAGAAGTCATTTGCTAATTATGGTTATTCTACTTTGTACCATCCGCTTACTGTATTTCTCAGCATTTCTGTAAATGCTAACTGCATAAAATATAACTTCATGGTCTTTGTTAACATAATGTATACATTAATATAAAATGATTTTTTGGGGACAAAACAAAAATACTAAGATTTCAATTTCTGAGTTCTCAAATGTGTGCTCTATGCAATGAGAAAGAAACTAAATATTTCCACCCCAGATCTAAGTTTATTTCCTTTAAACCTCTGTCTAACTGGTACGGTGTCACCTATACTTCGTTCTCAGTTGCATTATCCACTGATTGTGATTTCATTACCGTTAAACATGTATATGGATCGCACTAGATGGTAATATTGTTTAAATGTTATGGTATATAAATTCTAAATAACCCATTAATATAAAATGATAACTACATAAAATACTAACATGCTAGCAGGAAGAAGTCATTTGCTAATTATGGTTATTCTACTTTGTACCATCCGCTTACTGTATTTCTCAGCATTTCTGTAAATGCTAACTGCATAAAATATAACTTCATGGTCTTTGTTAACATAATGTATACATTAATATAAAATGATTTTTTGGGGACAAAACAAAAATACTAAGATTTCAATTTCTGAGTTCTCAAATGTGTGCTCTATGCAATGAGAAAGAAACTAAATATTTCCACCCCAGATCTAAGTTTATTTCCTTTAAACCTCTGTCTAACTGGTACGGTGTCACCTATACTTCGTTCTCAGTTGCATTATCCACTGATTGTGATTTCATTACCGTTAAACATGTATATGGATCGCACTAGATGGTAATATTGTTTAAATGTTATGGTATATAAATTCCAAATAACCCATTAACTAGATGCATGACCAGATGTAATTTCTGGGCTTGCAATAGGTTGGAGTTTCTGATTGGTTGAGGCAATGGACCAAAATTTAGAAACTAATAGTTATCATTGATCCCAAAGCAATATAATATTTGTGTGTACACACGCATTGACTTCCAATTACTCAAGTGCAAAACATACACACATGCATACTGAACGCACCTGCAAAGCAAGATGCGCATGTACACATCAGTGCGGGCATGTACTGAAACGTATTAATCTCATTTTTGAAAAAAGCTAGTACTTTGAAAAAATATTGTGTATAAACTGACTATCATAATAAATATACAAGTGTGTAACCCTTGTCGTACACACAATAATATTATTAAAAATAGCATTTATTATTTTAATAATAAAACGAGAACTTTGTTATATAATATGTGATAAACTTTAGTGTGAAATACATAAACTATTAATTAAAATTATTATTATTTGTGTGTAATTTATGTTCTATAGCTTACATAAATAACATGTACATATGTGTGTATTTGAGAATTTTTTAAATTATTTTTATTAATATATATATATATATATATATATATATATATATATATATATATACACACACACACACATATGTTGAAATTGATGTATGTTAGTTATTTATTCAATGAATTAACAAATAAAATTTGTTTAAAAAGGTTAAATGTAAAATTACAAAGTTAGTTTAAATGTATAGCATAGCAGGAAGAAGTAAAAAGAAATTTGTAAGAAAAAGTATAAAATTGTTGTGAAGTTATTGACGATTAAGAAGAATTTCATGATATAATATATGGTAAATTCTTGATATAAATGAATAATAACTAATTTACAAATTAACTTTGCCATTTTTGTTGATATACATAATTCATGTTATGTGATTTATACATCTTTATAGTTGCATGAAAAACTACCTTTTTAATATGAATATACATTGTAAAATTATCTTATGTTTTTAAGAGTAGGTAAAAAATGAACTAATTAAATACTTTCTAAGATTATTTAAATAATTAGAATTTTAAGATTTCATATAGGGGAGGCAATTAGACCTGACCCGTCGGGTCTCGGTTCTAAGCGGATCGGGTTTTGTCAGGTCTAAACTATACATTTCAAAAATCTGGACCCGACCCGAGCTTCGGATCGGGTCGGTTCGGGTTCGGTTGAATAATAACACTAAAAATACATATAATTCGGTGCTTTTTGGTCGGGTCTTTAGGGTCGGGTCTATGCGGGTCGGATTTGATCGGGTCTTGATTGTATTTTTCATCACCTAGACCCGACCCGAGACCCATCGGGTTCGGTTCGGGTTCAGGTCTTTTCAGGTCGGTTCTTTTCAGGTCGGTTCGGTTCGGGTTCTCGGTTTTAATTGCTAGCCCTAATTTCATACGTAGTTAAGAAATATGGATTGGAATATAAGATATCATGAAAAAATTTGAGAAGGTTTAACAAATAATTGTAGAACATGCAAGTATCTAAAGCGAAAATTGTTTTCTTTAATTTATGATAAATTTATTGAGATAAGTGTAAAACATATTTTTTTTATTATTGTTTAAATATATAATTTAAACTGTGTCACTTATTTAACTTTATATTTGGAAAAAAAAATGTCGTTTTTTGTTGATATGAACATAGTGTACATTTTAAAACTTTACATTTAGCGTTGAATAGATGAATTAACAACAATGTATTGATTGAATTCATCTGTTAAATTCAAAATCACTTAGTTAATTTAAACCTATTGACTTAAATGTACATTGTTAAGTAAGGTGTAGTGTTTTGTAAATAACTAAACAAAAATTAAAATGTAGACTCTGATATTAGTATTACAATGCAATACACGGTAAATATTAAGACTCGAATTATTTACCATAATACCACTTATCAATCATTACCGACCGCTACCAATTGAAATTGTACTGAAAAATCAGTAACCATTTTGATCGGTACGATTTACCGAACCACTTGAAAATATACGGTATGGTAATGGTAATTAACTACTAAATATGGCAATTACCATACCTACCGTATACCTTTGCACACACATATATGTATATATGTGTATGTGTGTATATGTGTATGTGTGTATATCACCACGTTTAGGATAGAAAATCTAGGAAATTATAATATGATATTAGATTAAATGCAATTTTATCATGCAATTTTTCAAATAATATGTTTTTTTATAATATTTTAGCTTTTTTCACAACATTGATTAGTATGTTTGACTATACAAAATAAAATTGATTAATAATCACCTACCAGCT
The DNA here is from genome assembly GCA_030737875.1 of Allium sativum. Classification (NCBI taxonomy): domain Eukaryota; kingdom Viridiplantae; phylum Streptophyta; class Magnoliopsida; order Asparagales; family Amaryllidaceae; genus Allium; species Allium sativum. The sequence continues at coordinate 10,686,705 of CM060921.1, read as the reverse complement.
CTGAATACTTAGCCTTTTAACATGAAACGTTATAACCAAACAAATATCATAGTGTAAACGGTAAAAATTCATTATCAGCATCTACCAACTATTACTAACCATAAACCAAAGTATCGGTTTTCCGATTACGTTGGTCGGTAATGATATGATTTTCCTATTACCTTGTATATTGGTATGGTAATGGTTTGAAATATGAATTTTCGGCGTCGAACCGAATCCAACCCTAGTAAATATATTGATGTAAATGAGTTCAGCTTTGAACTCGTAATAGTTATTTATGCGTAATTTATGTTATGTGATTGACGTGTTTATATATTTGTTTTTTTTTTTTTTTTTCATTTTTGTTAATATGAATATGGTTAACCTTGATGTAATTTATTAGCTAGGCAAATCAATGAATTATAATTTGCAAAGTTTTCTGAATAGTCTTAGTATTATATAATTAACAGTAAAATATGATACTAAATGCAAAAAGCAAAATGTTATAAAAGAATTGAGAGAGATTTAAATGATTGTAGAAAATTTGAAGTGTAGGTAGTTGGAGCCAAAAAAACATAATTCTATCGTTTTTAGTATTTAAAAGGAATATTAGTTAATTAAATTTACTTATATTACTTAAATTTTTGGTTTTGAATTAATTTACATATGTGGACTTAAATATAAAATGTTAGGAGTTAGCTGTAAATAAATAATTGTGTAAATTTTGAAATGTGTGTATCAAAATGTAAAATGACAGAAAAAGTAAAATAACGTGAGAAATAGTAAATAAGCGTAAAATGATAAACTAATTTAAAAATAAAATATCCCAAGAAAATTAAGGAGAAGATAGTAAACTCCTAGAGTCAAGTAGACAGCTTTAAAAGGTTCTACTTTACTATTATTTAATAGATATTTAATTAATTGTTGATATGTTGTAGGTTCGTTTTACATAGTGATTAGTTATTATTACATACATTGAATTGTTGACATGCCCTCTTTATATTATATATGAACACTATGGCAGTGAGGGTTGGGGAACAGATGACTAGTTAAGGATGGTCGGACTTACTCCTAAGTGATTAAAATGCAATCAGGAGATCATGAAGATTATAATTGCATTACGATGTACGAATTGATCAAAAGATAGGACCCCATTGATAATTCGAAAACCATATTAAGAACTAAGAATAAGGATGAAGACTCCAGTAGGACCTAACTGAAGGACAGATGAAATTGAAATCAAGCAAAGAAAGAAATCATCTTATGTAATATAATATATTAAATAATAGTAAACCAGAAGAATTGTAAGCTATTTCATTAATTTTAGAAGTTATCTTACTTCTCCTTGATTCTATATAATTTCAGATATTTTATTTCTAAAATATACCATTTTACAATTATTTATTAACCTCTAACACTTCTATGCATTCAAATATCTATTTTCTAAAAATTATACACTTATTTACAAATGTTTCCTCGATTTCCTCCTTATATTTTACATTAAGACCCACACATTTAGATTGATTAAATGATCCAAATTTTAAACTAATTATAAATTTGTCAACTTATATTTATTAACTAATCCTAAAAACTGAAGATTTTTATATGCATACTACTGACAAGTCAACAAATTGGGTAAAAACCATTTAATGAGATAGGATCAAAAGCACAAAAAACATGCCCATATATGCGTTTTATATATATATATATATATATATATATATATATATATATATAAAGAGAGAGAGAGAGAGAGGAAATGTTCTGCTACACCTCTTATATTGCACGTGAAATTCCACCTGAATTACAACCATACATTCTGATTTTAATATTCATTATTTCTCTCTCTTTCCACTTAAATAATATAGTGTAGTGGAAAGAGAGAAAGAATAACTATTAAAATCATATTTCAAGCTTACAAAAAAAAAGCCGTTTTGAGAGTCTCTAATGGTGCTAGGTTTTCCGCCGCCACCCTCTCCCTTCTCTCTTTTCTGCTTTTTGTCTTTTCGTTTCTATCTCTTCCACTCAACGCTTCATCCTCCATCCTCTTAAACACCTCATCCGCTATGTGTTAGGGTTTTTCTGCTTTCGTTTTTTTTTCCTTTACTTTTTCTGTGTCCGATTCCTTTCACCAATTTTGCAATCGCCTTTCCCTCTACTCTATTGCGCTTTATCGCTCAGATCTGAACTTTTGTCTGAAATCTTCAACCGCAATTACTCTTGAGCTCCTCCTAGCTAGGGTTTGTTGGTTCAGCAATGGCTGTTGGTTGGTTTGGCGGTTTATTTGCATATCTGTTGTGTTTATTCGAGTTCGGGTGGTTGTTGTGATGTGGTTGTGGGCTCTGTGCTATGTTGCTCTGCAGGCTCCACTCTGATAGTTCCATCTTCCTGCTATTCTGGGCCCTAGCTGTTGTTCATTATCTATCAAGCTGGTTTCAGACTCCTTCTCGACGTGCCAGTGATGGCCTCCTTCTTTCACGATCTGCATGGTGTCACGTCGCCCTTCGTCAGGTAAGCTATCTCCCTCTTCTAGTGTGTTCATCACTTTTCGGTGGACCATTACAAGTGTCTCCGCTTTGCCATCTTTGGGTTGATTGTGCTGGCAGTGAGTGATGTGGTGGTCTTCCTTGCTCTCTTTGTTGCTGGCCTGTTCTGTTCTGTTTTCGGTCTGTCTCCAGTCTGTGGTGATGCTGGACTTTTGCTGTTTGGGCTTTCTTCTTTGAAGTTTGGACTTGAGAGCCTGTTCTTGTTGGCTGTGCTTTGATCGTTTGTTGTTCTATGGGTTTAGTGGTTGATTCTGTTTCTGCTCTCTGCGACTTTGTTTGATTGGTTCAAGATTGGTGAAAGGAGTCTGGTCTTGTTATGCTTGTTTTTAAGTCTGTTTTATTGGTCTGGTTGTCTCGAGTCTGTAGTAGTTTGTAATAGTTTGTTTGTTGAATGGTATTAATATATATATATTTAAAAAAAAAAAAAAGAATAACTATTAAAATCGAAATGCGTGGTTGGAATTCGGGGGAATTTCACGTGCAATATAAGAGGTGTAGCGGAACATTGCCATATATATATATATATATATATATATATAATATATATATATATATAATATATATATAACGCAAATTATATATATATGAACGATAATAACAAATTTATTTTATAATAATTCAATCACATATTTATCACATATCAAAATTCAGAATATCATTAAATTCAACACTTACTTTTTATTTTATTTTTTTAACAATTACTTAGAACCCTTACCAATTCTCTCTTAATATTTGAAGTAAAAGTCCATATATCTAACTAATTGTGTAAATCTCAAATTTAAAGTATTTAAATATTTGATTAACGATTACTCATTAACCTATCTAATAAATCCTTAAAATACGATAATTTCAATATGTGCAATAATCTTATACAATCAAAAATAATAACAGTAAAATTTCTTTAATCAAATGGAGTAACATAAATGTATATTTAAATATAAAATCTCTTTTTGATTCTAATTCATTTATTCAAAAAAAAAAATGTTCATTACATAATTTTATTTATAGCAACTTTTAAAAGACAAATATATATTTTACAACATTAAGATGTGAATGCACAAATTAATTGACAAAAGTTAGACTAATATTCCATCTTTCAACACATTACCCAAATCACAACTCACCTAAGTGCTATATAAAATTATTTTGCAATTGTTAAAATTGTAAGTATGACCCCTACAATAAAATGAAATATATGATTGACAATAAATATAATTTTTAAAAAAAACTAAACAAAATAATAAATAAAAGATCTTCTCAATTATAAATACGTACAATGCTTTTCTTAATCTTTTTACATTCAGCTCCTTATATTGAATTAATTGTGTTAATTATAAATTCAAATTGTTTAAATAACTTACATTATTTAATATTCATTCATCCATTTATAATTCTTACAAAAAATGAGAGTTGAATGCACACACAAAAACCATATTAACAAGAATGATAAAATTGTTTATTCACTCAAACATGTAATAAATATATATCACATAAGATAAATTATTTACGTCTATATTATTAAGAAATTTAGTTTATTTATTTTTCTCCCCGGCTGCTAGAGATATATATAGTTAATGATAATTGAATATCATTTTAATTTATAATCGATATATCCTAGTTAAGTTTGAAAAAGTTGTATACAACATGCTATTTTTAACAATAACCGAAATACAATTATTATCGTTAACAACATTATCGTATGCAACGCATGGGTTACACACTAATATAATATAATATACATACGAAAAGAAAAAACAATATAAAGTCTTTTAGAATCAGCATAACTCTTTGCTAACTGTACAACACTAATTTCATGAAGTTTTTATATTCATAATTCTCTTTGTTTGCGACTGCCAATAACATATCATTTATTGAATTTAATATAGGGATAGTTTGGCTAAAGTCCTTGTTAAGTTTCAAAATACACAGAACATCCCCGTCTAAAAACATTGTAAATTAAGTCATTGTTTTTTTCGTAAATCATCAAAAAACATTAAAATCAATGTAAAAAATTACCAAACTTCGAAACTTAATTCAACGCAAAACATGCAGGAACAACTGCAGTTTTTCAAAAAGCTGCAAACATCAGCCATCAGCGCAACTAGAATAAAAAAATTATATACTTTTATGCAATTTTTACTAATTGCTTTAAAATTTCAAATTCAATGTCTACATTTATTCAACATCACATTTTTGCAGCAAAATCATCAAAAAAAAAAATTTGAAATATATTGCATGCAAATTAAACATACCTCACTTCCAGTAAAAATACAGAAAGAGAAGCAACGATACAGAAAAATCGCAGACAATGTCTGCACTAGAGGAATAGTTGCAGACATTTCTGCAACTTTTATATTTTTTTCAACATGCAATGCACTATGGAAATAATTGAAGACATATCTGCACTTTTTCACAATAAGTGCAAACATGTCTACAGCCTTTTTTTTTTCAGTAATTTTCTTTTAATATTTACAATTTTTTATTTTTTTTAAGCAATGACCCAAAAAAACACGAAAATGATATTGTTACAGTTTTAGGGACCCGCTTTACATTGAAAGTTACACAGAGATCCACTTTATATATCTTTGATTTTAGAAACCTGCCTTCAATTTCCCCTATAATATTATGAGTTTTAAGTACATATTGATTAAGTTAGTGTTACCATATCCATGAACAAAACTTTGCACATGCTTCAAAAAATGCGACAAAGTGTACTGCTGAGTTAATATATGCACCCCATGAGCATGCTTAAAGTAGCGTGTGTGTGCAACACATTTACAGGTTGGACATAAAATTTATTCAATACTCATAAAATGATATGCCACATCAACTAACTAGATATAGCTAAACTGCAGCCAATCCCATTGTTAAGACAGAAAAAATCATACTTGGACAAGTTCACATAACAAATGAAATCTAATAACGACTGGAAGATATATAATTCACCTGCTTTCAGAAAATAAAAGCAAGTATGCCAGAGATATATAAAAACTGGAAGGGACTAATTTGATGGGAATTTCACCTCATGAGACCATCACCCGCCCAATCATTCCTTGAGCCCAGATAGCCGTCTCTTTCAATTGCTCATCATCAGACTGAAAACACTCCCCCAATAGTTCAACATAGAAAGTGCAACCCTTGAAAAATATTTTTGTATGCGGTCCTAGGGCGTCAGCTAAGTCGCCAATAACAGCAACTGCAGCTTTAGTCACTTCATCATCCCTGCAAATATATATTCGGATAAAAATAATTATAAAAGCGGCTGCAATTCTGATTATTTCGGAGAAATTTTTAGCCACATATACCCTTTTAAACTTAACATGTCAAGTACTTAACCCTTAAACCCTAAGTTTGCAAATAAACCTAAAAAAAATACAAAATTAACCATAAATCATAATTAATTACAGCTACCTACAAGTTTAACAAAAGGTATTAATTACTTTAAGTTCGATAAAGTTTGCTTATGTGAGTATTGGAGGAAAATATGCTTTTTTTTTTCTTCTTTAATTCATTGACCCTGTTTTTCACATAATGATCAATATTTATTTTAAAGATGCAGCTTTTTGCATCATGCTTTAGTAAACTTTTCAAAATATGAATTCAAAAGCAAATTCATTTTGCCACTAGTACAAATCATGTACTGGGGTATAAACTTGGGAAGTTAAATGTTAAATGCTAAAAATTATGGCAAGCTAAACTTATCCTCGGCTTTTGTTCAAATGATCAGCCTTTGGGCATAAACGACAGTGATGTATCTATGACCATATTTCAAGCTTTAATAAATCTTGTGTTTAAAATGTCTTTCAGCAACAATCAGATCGATCGTCGATATGCAGGCACATTTTTGAGAGTTCCATTACTAGTTCATACAAATATGAATAATACTAGGCTTAGCACACAGGCATATAAAATATACATGGGCACGGTTCTTGTTGGTATGGAGCGTTTGGGAGAAAAATCATGCTTGCATTCAATATATATCCCAGCATGAAATGATGTGTGGCAAAATAATAGGATAAAACAACATTTCAATTACCCTACACTTCTCACAAATGGTGCAACAAAATGAATACATACATAAACATAACACATGCATGCGTGCACGTACACACAAAAAAGAAAAAAATTATATGCCTGTAACTCATTTAGATGTTTCATTCGTAAAACATCAAGCAAGAATTTATAAAGCAAGCATATTATAGTCCAATAAAATCAAATCAACTTAAACAATAAAGTATAAAATCTTATTGATATTGACCCTATTGATGGTTGAAAATGGAGAGCTTTGGTTATTGACTAAATACATACACATATACATATACTACACACACACACACAAACACATGTATATATACATATACACACATACACACATTGTGTGTATATATATACACACACACATATATACACACAAACACACACACATATATATAGCCCCCCAAAACTTGGAAAAATCGGTAAACCCAGGAATTTGATTAGTAGCCTCCGCTATTTAAAAAAAAACCTAAAATACTCTTCCACGTAGGGTGACTGCGTGGTTTTTCACTATACCTTGTAGTTGTCCTACGTGGTTCGTTAGAGTACCATGTAGCTGTTCTCCGTGAATCTTTCATGGACCACGTAAGGTAAGTACGAGTACACTGAAAAACCATATAATGCAACTGCAAGATGTTCAAAAACTAGAAAAAAAATATAACAGAAAAAAGGCATTTTCATCATCATATTTTTTTGATAAAATGGGGGGCTACTGACTAAATTCCTGGGTTGGAATACAATGTATATAAGTGTTTCGTTAAATCCCAAACAGCGCAGCACTCCCTAAATACCTTATGATTTTCACCACGCAACCATCTTTATCTCTCCACTCGCTCTCGTTCCCACTCATTATTTAAATATAAATGAGAGGTCGTAGTTCGGGTGCAAAAGGGAGCTTCCAAACAGGGGTGTTATATAACCGTCCTCACACACACACACACACACACACACACACACACACACACACACAGAGAGAGAGCGAGGTAGAGAGAGAGCCTTGAACATGATCTGAAAATAGGACTGTAAATGGCCAGAATCCTATACAGATTTGAATGGTACCATATCCATAATCATATCCACAGATGGATATTGGATATTAGTCGGGCATTCTTCGACCAGTTCACAACTAGAAATCTAAACAAATAAATAGAAAGATTAATTCAACACAAATCCATTTCAGTGCCTATATTTAAAAATAGTATATATGCAAAGAAAATAATTTTCACCTTTAATGTTATCATTATTACATTTTAATTGACTTTGTTTTTTTATTTTGGGTTGCATCTCTAGTCAACCCCAACTTGTTTGGGATTTATGGCTTAGTTGTTGTTTTTACAAAGAAAAATAATTTCAAGCAGCAAATATTTATTTTTATACACACTAAAAAAATTGCCTAGACAAAATAATAAATGACAATCATTTTACGTACTAAACTACATAAAAGTATAACTATAATCTTGATAAAAAGTAAAAACCGAACAGATAATTATTGGATGCAGATGTGACTCCATTTTTTAGATACGAACACAGACAATTTCGAATTTTGCGAGCACTCATTGACAGCCCAATCTGAAAAAATGGAAACAAAATATCCATTTGAAACTAGCAAAATTATAAAATACTCTCTCTCTCTCTCTCTCTCTCTCTATATATATATATATATATATATATATATATATATATATATATATACATATATACACATATACATACATACATACATATATATACATATACATACATATTACACACACACACGTATTATAATGTTATAAGCTCCAAATTTAAAATGGTAAGTTAATACGTACCTATTCTTGTCTTTAAATACTGATTCTGTGAACTGCAAGAGTTGCTTTACATGTGGTCCCATAAGCTCAGACTTTGAACCTTTAAAACCTTGTAGGATTCCCGAATAAGCCTCAAATATTCCACGCCTTAGTTGATTACCATACTCCAAAGTGTCTTCATCAAAAGCATCTAAAGTAGCACAATGCTCTGAGGCTCCTTGGAGCATAGGCATTACATAAGTTATATACTTCTCAAATTGCTCCCCAATAGCTAGAGCAATATCGCCAAAGCATGAAAATATAGGAGGTTTCACCGATTGATGGAGCATGGGATTTGAAAGATCTTTGAGGAGATTGGTCATGATGCTATCGCAGTAAGGTATAACCATTTCATCCAAAGCACGACAAATATCCCCTACAACTCCAATCGATATAGAGCAAACCTGATACTCTTCAAAATTTTGCAAGCCCATTTCTAAATATTTATAGAAATTAGGCAAGTATTTAGCAAAATTAGAACCAGTGGCGTATGCTAAGGCTCCAATAGCAAGCATGGCTTCTTCATGAACAGTAGACCTTCGACATGAAAAAACTTGTAAAAACAAAAACATCATTTGATCAGCAGCTTGTAATATGATAGATTTAGTTTCATCATAGCTGCATAATCTTTGAACTAACACCTGAAGAACGCCACAAAGTAGTGCTTGCAGCTCACTTTGCTTCTCTTTGTCTTCTGCAGTTATTATCTGAAGTTCAACCGTCTTGCCTAGTCTAGACATGATTTCAATAAGCAGCTGACTTAGTATGTTTGAGGTCTCAGGTAATTTGCTGCACCTGACAATCTCATTTAAAGTTTCATATGCAGAAGCACGAAGTTTTGAACTAGTAGTGTCTGTACGATCAGATGCTGAGAGTAAACTAGCTATAATACTGGTAAGATGAGGTGAAAGAAGAGTACATTCGGATTCTGAATCTTCATAACCCTGCACAAGATAATACATAGTTCCGCAAACTTTCTCAGCAACATTAGGAGTATCGTTGAAGCTTTCCAGTAATACTGATATGATGCGTGGAAGATTCTCAGCTGTTACCACAGGATGGCTACTATTTGAATAATGCAAAATCTCAAATATCCTACCAAGAGTCCATGCAGTGGTATCCTTCACATGGTTATTTTGATCTTTCATCGCATGAAGTAGAAAACCTAATCCTGCATGGACAAGTGGGGAAAGCGTTTTAATAGATGGGCCTTCTAGGATTGAACCAAATGCAAAAGTAGCTGCTTCACGATTCCTCCATCCGGTCTGTTGAATATTGCTCTCCACAAAAGGCATAACAAGAGGCACAATTTTATCACCAACTGTTTTAGCGACAAGTCTAAGGCATGTCCCGCCTGCCATAGAAAGATTCCAGTTTGAGTCGTCTTGATCCTGATCTTCATCCTGTTTGAGTAGTGTATCTAAGAGCATCGGCACAAGCATAGTTAGTGCCTTCTGAATCAATTGTGAATGAGCAAACGAGTTTCCAGTGTTACCATACTGTTCAAGTATTTCAATTTCTTCATCACAAATAGAGCTCCAGAATTCTAAAGCTTGTAACGCAACAGATTCTTCATCATTATTTATAGCATTTGCCGTCAGTGTGAAAAGTTTTTCCATATAGGGCTCTAGATACTCATAGTATATAGATGATATGGCAACAAAACATTCAAAAGCTGCTTGCCTTATGTCTACTTCTTTTGATACAGCAGCTTCACACAAAACGCTCATTATATAATCCCTCTCCATTTGATTCTCAAAGTTAGCTTGAGCAAAGCCCAGTGCATTATACAAAGCTTTAACAGCAGCAAGACGGATTTCAGAGGTTTGTTCCACTTGAGACATGCCCTGAGCAACAGCAGTCAAGACTGCATTTACTTGATCCTGTTCTAAATCTTTATATGATACTTCCTCACAAACATATCCAAGTGTTTCCAATGTTGCTTGCTTTAATCGGGCTGATGCATCTTGTTGAGTCATGTTAGCTAATAATCGTTCAATTAGGTCAAGCCATTCCCCTCTAGGAATCTCAATGCAGGCTACTTTAGCTATTGCTTGTGATGAAGTACGTCTAGCTTCCGATACGGATGAAAAAAGAGTATGAAGGAGAGATTCCTTGATCTGGGATCTAATTGATTGATCGATGCCCATCCAACTTTGTGCTAGCCCTTCTTTTTTGATAGAATCTTTGGCATCTAAGGAATTTTTAAGAATGATGCCAGCAAGCCTTCGAGATTCAGGAGGTTTTTGGTCATTTGACAGCTCAACTGATAAAGAGAGAAGAAAATGAGGAAGATTCTGGTCCTGAAACTGTTTGAGAGTCTCTTCTGCAGATGCTCTAACTTTTCCATCTGGATTTTGTGCAGATAACAGAAACTGTGTAATCTCCGTTGCCATATCCAGTCTAGAAGACGAGAAAATTAATAAACGACAGTGCTAATAAGCAGTACAAAAAGAAATGATATAACTCAAGAGTTAAATTGGATCGCAAGCAGCCCAAATACTAGGAAGCCTTTTCACGATTCCTCTCCTCACCGTCAACAACCCCCCCCCCACCCCCCCCCCCCCCCCTCCCCAAACCCCCCAAAACAAACCCACACACACACAAAAGCATCACACACCCTCTCTTTCTTCAACAAAGTAGAGCGGGGCCATTCTCGCACTTGCTTACTGTTCCCCGCTTTTGCCGAGTGCCCCGCCAAGTTCACCAGCCAGGTGACCTACCAAGCACTTGCCCGCATCCCCTGCCGCCCTCCAAGCAGGCGGAGCACTCGTCATCCTTATTGTTGTCTGTTGAGTCCTATTTCAGAACGAAAAAATTGAATCGCGATTCAATTTAAACATCCAAGTTAAACAAAACCAAAAGTGGTCATGTTCAGCGTCGCGATCTCAATTCAACGATTAAAAAAAAAGGAGGAGGCGGAGGAGGAGGTGAAAGGAAATAAGAAGAAGCAACAGCAGCGTACCTGAACTAAAGCATTAAAGATTCAAAGGCAAGTTTGGTTTATTTTGGTCTTCCAATTTGCTGATTTTCCCATGACTGAAGATGTGTGTGAGGGTTTATTAATCAGAGCAGCCCACAATAGAGCGCATTCTTCGTCACAATGTAGTTTGAATAGGCACACTACACTAACATTTGGCGAGGTATGGCCGAATTTATAAATGAAATTCCAAAAAATGTATAAGTTTAGATTTGGAAGTTGGCAAAGAGTAACTGCAAATGATTAAAATTGAAAAACAATAGAACATATTAAATTTTTCGTTTTTGAACGTGACGCCTATTAACCAAAAATGAAATGTCAATGACAACACCCAACAGAGTGTTCTCAAATATATGTTGATACCTATAACATTGTATGCTCGTCGGAATTTACACATTGGATATTTTCGCATCCTATCACAAATAAGGCATGAAGATTTTTGATTGTTGTTTTAAGTACTATAGTGTGTATCATGTGCATTGCACGCGATAATATTAGTAAAAATAATATTTATTATTTTGATGTTGAAAAGCGAACTTTATTATGCAATATATGATAAATTTTGATGTGAAATACATAAACTATTAATTAAAATTATTATTATTATTGTTTGTATGTAATTTATGTTGTATGACTTACACAAATAATATGTATGCATCTGTATTTGAGAAATTTTTAAATTATTTTTGTTAATATAGATATACATGTTGAAACTGATGTATGTTAGTAATTTATTTGATGAATTGACAAATATTATTAAATAGAGTTTGTTTAAATAAGTTAAATGTAAAATTACGAAGTTATTTTAACTATATAGCATAACAGGAAGAATTGAAAAGAATTTTGCAAAATAAGGCAAAAATTTGTTGTGAAGTTATTGATGTTCAAAAAAAAAATTATTATAATATATGGTAAATTCTTGATATAAATGAATTATAACTAATTTACTAATTAACTTTGTCATCATTGTTGATATACATAGGTCATGTTACATGATTTATACATCTTTATAGTTGCATAGAAAGCTACTTTTTTTACTATGAATATACATAGTAAAATTGACTTATATTTTTAAAAGCTAACAGAAAAATGGACTACGTACTCTCTAAAATTATTTAAATAATTATAATTTAAGATTTCATGAGTAGTTTGAACATGTGGACTGAAATATAAAATATCATGAAAGAATTAAGCAGGTTCAACAAATAATTATAGAAATGTTAAAATGCAAGTATTTAAAGAGGAAAATATAATCTTCAATTTATGATAAATTTATTGAGATAATTATATAACATAGTAATTTTTTATTATTGTTTACATATATTATTTAAATTGTGTGACTTATTTGATTGTATATTTGAAAGAACAATTAACTTTTTCCATTTTTGTTGATATGTACACGATTTACATTTTAAAACATCACACTTAACATTAATTAGATGAATAAACAGCAATTTATTGATTGAATTCAAAATCATATAATTAATTTAAACATATTAATTTAAATGTATGATGTTAATTGATATTGGGCAACGTTTTGTAAATGACTAAATAAATTTAAAAATGTAGACATTTGGCATTAATATTACAATGAAATATACCGTAAATATAATGACGTAAATGAGTTCAACTTTAAATATGTGGTAATTAATTATGTGTATCATTTATGTTTCATTATTGACGTGTTTATATGTTTGATTTATTTTTCATTTTTGTTGATATGAATATGGTTAATCTTGATGTGATTTATTAGACGAATCAATGTATAATAGTTTGCTAAAATTATTTATATAGTTTTATTATTATGTAATTAATTATAAAATATGGTACTAAATGTAAAATGTTAAGAAAGAATTGAAAGAGACTTAAATGATTATAGAAAATTTAAACTGTAGGTATTTAGAGCTAAAAAACATAATTTTGTCATTTTTAATATTTAAAAGAAATATTTGTTAACTATATTTATTTAAATTACTTAAATTTTGGGTTTGTAATTAATTTATATCTAGACTTAAATGTAAAATGTTAGGAGCTAACTATTGATAAATAATTGTGTAAACTTTGAAATGTCCATGTCAAAATGTATAATGATAGAAGAAATAAAAATAATGTGAGAGGAATTGTATATAAATGTAAAATGATAATGTAATTTAAAAAAATAAAATATCCGAAGAGGTTTAAGAAGAAGAGAGAAAACTCCGAGAAGTAAGGAGAGAGCTTTAAAAGTTTCTGTTCTACTATTATTTAACTAGCGTGTAATTTGTGCGTTGCACACGAAAATATTATTAAAAATAGTATTTATTAAAATGGGAACTTTGTTATGCAATATATATGATAAATTTTGACATGAAATACATAAACTATTAATTAAAATTATTATTATTATTTGTGTAATTTATATTTTACGACTTACACAAACAATATGTATGTGTGTGTATTTGAGAATTCTTTTAATCATTTTTGTTAATATAAGCATACATGTTGAAATTGATGTATGTTAGTAATTCATTCATTGAATTAGCAAATATTACTTAATAAAATTTGTTTAAAAAAATTAAATGTAAAATTACGAAGTTAGTTTAACTACATAGCATAGTAGGAAAAATTGAAAAGAAATTTGCAAAAAAATGTATACAATTTTTCTGGAACGACTAATGTTCAAAAAGAATTTTATGATACAACATATGGTAAATTCTTTTTTTTTTTTTTTTTGAAAGGCAAAGTATCTTTATCCACACTATAGAATTACAATGAAACAATATCCCAAAACTACACCAATTGATGATACATGATATTACAATAATGAAAAAAAACATTACAAAAATGAATTGAACCCAGAAAAAACTCATCACCGTATATTATGAAATGCAAACTGCTCCTACAGCTTCAAGTCTTCAGTCACTTCCCTCTAAGAAACCAGCTAATCATTCTTAGTTATATCACGCAATACTGTCCTATGAATCATAGCATATAAATCATTAGAATTTCTAACACCAAAACCAAAAACTCTGCGATTTCTCTCTAACCAAATCTCGTAAATGAATGACTGCGGTATCTTCAACATACATTTAGTCTTCTCGTTCTTTCATCTAGTTGATTTATATATGTTGAACCATTCAACTTCACTGTTCCTCGACGGTCTGTGAAAATTCTCATTAGAAAGAATTCTCAACTAAACACAAAACACAAAAGAGCATGAAAAAAACAAGTGGATATTACTTTCTTCCTCAACTTTACAGAATTCACTTAAGGCATTAGGAATTAGACCCATCCTACGGAGCTTCTGTTACGTATTTATAGCATTAGCTATCACCTTCCATAACAAAAAATTCTTCTTTATTGAGCTTCCTACATCCCAAATATGAGTTGACCATGCAAACGAATGATTTTCTTGTTTTAAAGCATTGTAAACATTTTTGATACTATGAATTCCACCTATCCATAATAATGCATTCCCTGAATGATCCATACTCTTGCATTTTTTCAATTCATTCCAGAGTTGCCTAAGAATTGAAGAACTGGAATATGGCAATATAAGCTCACTATCATGCAAGAAATCTTCCACTAATACTATCAGAAATACCTGAGTTCATCTTAATATTATAATCCACTACCTTGCTTAAAATAAATCCTTTTTTTACCCCATGGATCATGCTAGAAAGAACATTCCTTTACCATAAAATTATAGTGAATGAGTGGCAAAAACACTTCCCTTAATTTTAAAATGCACCTCCAACTGCTATTTTGATTAATTGGCATATTCCAAAAATTCCTGGATCCTATCATATTCTTAATCATCCAGTTTGTCCACAAGCTGCCATCAGTACTAAGCAATTTGTTAAAATAGACACAGATAACTGACTTATTCCAAAGCAATAAATTTGTAATTCCAAGCCCACCATTCTTCTTATCTTCATGCAACTTGCTATAAGCAATAAGAATAAGCTTCTTTGAGAAAGGGCCACCATGCCATAAAAATTTATTCAAAGCACTAGTTATCATTTTGATGAGTTTGATTGGTAGAATATAGTGCCTTAACCAATATGTTGTCATGGCTGTAGCAATTGATTGGACAATTGTGAGCCTACCAGCTTGTGACAAACTACTACTAGGCCAAAGTAATAACCTACCAATGATCTTTTCAAATAATGGAGTATACATTTCCTTTGAAATTCTTGAACAGATCAATGACAAACCCAAATATGTTGCATTCGTTGATAACTCCGCAAGGCCATAATAACAAATGATCTCCTTCTTCTTGTCATCACTAACACCAGCAATTAAAATGGATCACTTACTAACATTGACCAGTGATCAGATAAAATTCATTCAAAGTAGATAATTATACACCGAATATTATGAATTATTGGCTTAGTGAAAATAACCAAATCATCCGCAAAAAGAAGTTGGGTAATGCATGGATCTTTACATTTTGGATGAAGCTCTAATTCCTTCTTATTAACCTTGTTTAATAAAAGATGATTTAGAAGCTCCATAACCACAATGAATAAGTATGGTGAAATAGAGTCCCTCTGTCTAGTACCATTATATCCTCTTAAATATCCATGCAAACTTCCTTTCCTAGAAATTGAATAACTTGGAGAAGAAATACACGTATAAATTCAAGCCAAGAATGGTTTAGGAAAATTCATCCTTGACATAATTGCAATAATTGAACTCCATGACACTGAATCGAAAGCCTTCCTAATATCAAGTTTGACCATACATCTAGGTGAGATATTCTTTCTATTATACCCATACAACAATTCCTGGGTTAGTAGAATGTTATCACTTATAGATCTACCACTCACAAATGCAGCTTGATTATTAGAAATTATGACGGCCCGCCCCGCACCAACCGACATTTACTCCAAAAGTGCGCTGTACACATGTCCAGTTAGCACGGAACGGGTCGTCAGAAGGAAAAGGAAGAAGGAAATGAACATACAAAGAACCTGTACAATGTCTCACAGCACATAGAATAAAATATAATAATAACATACTTGACATAAAACAGGAGAGACAGTGCATAAGCTAAAACCAGAACTAAGCATCATAGCAGCGGAAATCCAAAATATAGCTTATTACAACTTTTCGAACTGTCTCAAAGCAAAAGTAAGATAAAAGAGGTACACTACTAATGCCCAAGTAGCAACCAACGACACAGGGAGAATGTGTGTATATATATATCGTACGTGGAAGCCTCCTGCCCGCCTCCGAATCAGCTACTCGTGCATCACCAGCTAACCTGTCTCTAGTCTGCTCGTGTGAGCACCCAGAGTAATAAGAGGAGACATAAAACTCTGGGTCAGACATAAAGCCTGGTATGAGCGATAAGCATCTAAAGTGAACAATAACAGGTAGACTAAAACATACCTGAACCTGGACCTGCAACCAAAGAGTTAGCACTACATATTGTACAACACTCTAAGGTACCATATCAAACGGTGTAAAGATACGGAGGTGGGGGATGTGTGCATGTCATAATGATGGCAAACAATCAAGCATAGCATCCATCCTTACATCTCTTACTCAGTGCGTAAAGCATACGATATTCACCACTTCGATCATCCAACATACCTTGCTACGATCACTTTGCCCCATGAAGTCATAAATGGCTTCACCGCACTGATAACGTAGCCACAAATCCTTCGCTATGTCCACTTTGCCCCATGGAGTCACAAGAACCCCACTGCACTGGCTCATAGCCTTACTAATCCTTACTATGTCCACTCTGCCCCATGGAGTCGCAATGACCCCACTGCACTGGCTCAAAGTCTTACTACGCATCACTTTGCCCCTCGAGTCGTAATGACTCTACTGCACTGATAACGTAGTCTTGCTACCATCACTTTGCCCCTCAGGTCATAATGACCCTACTGCACTGATAAGTAGCCCATCATTCATTTTTAGTGGTGAATCGAAGTTATGAACGTCGACAACTCCTTAGCACACGTCCCGCAGCAAAGTCCAACCATGAAGTGAACTCATTGGTTCCCAACTGGATCCTGAGCTCTAACTTCCATTTGGACTATCTTTGCATCTCGGGTTATTGGTCATCACCAGATCGGATCGGGTTGTAGCCTTTAGGTCATAGCGGTTCGGTTTGGAGTCCAGTTTCCCCTCGTCACCACGGTTCGGATCGAGTCACGTCATCAGCTCGTGGTCACCCATACGGATCGGGTCGTAGTCACCCTTTCGGATCGGGTCGTGGCATCCATTCGGATCGGGTCGTAGTCACCCTTTCGGATCGGGTCGTGGTTCCTCCTTCACGTCAGTTCGTGTTCCCCCACTGGTCGGGTTGGGTCGGGTGCATCTTCCCAGCTCGTCAGCTCGTGAGCTTCTGAAGTGGATCGGGTCGTGCTCCTCCCTTAGGATCGTGGCGCCTCATCAAGCTAAATCGGATCGTGGAGGGGATTCGTGATCGGGGGTGGCCATACGGATCGTTGTCTTCGGGTCGGATCGCCCCTATGCCCACCGATCCGGTCCGGTTCGGGCAGATTCCTGCAGTTCCTCCAACGAGCAGTTTACACCCCTCGACGGCGTTTTCGACCATTCTAACTATTCTAACCAATTACAAAGCATTTCATACAGTCATAGCAACATGCATCATCAACCACAAACATCAAAACATCAATATGATAGGTAGAAATGGATCAAACATACCCAAAATCCCATATTTCCCCTTAAGCATATTTAGGTGAAACTAATGATAGAATTAACAAAACTTAACCAAATTAACCCAAATTCATATCAGAGGTCTAAAACATCATTCCGAATTTTATAAATATTTTTCCAGAATTTTTTTATGTTTAAATTCGCTAATTAACACTAATCACCCCTAATTAGCCATAATTGGTGCAAAACTATGCAAATCACTCACCTTAGCCACAAATAAACTAAGATCTGAAATAATTCTCTGATTTGATGTGAATCTCAATGCCAAACAGCAGCAACTATGTTGCTTTGGTGAAGATCTTCCTTGATTAGAGGTTGCTAAGCCAAATACTTGACCAAAAGGTGATTTGGAGGTGATTTAGAGGTTGGAGGCCATTTTTAGGGATCCTTGGTGATAAGTGGAGGCTAGAAAACTGAAATGGAATGATCCTCTATCTCATTTCAGCCTCCCCATAACCCTAATCCCGAAATGGGTTATGGGCCTACTCACTAATCACCCGATTTGGCCCGGTTAAGCAGTTTTTCACCCTCCAAACCTTATTTCAGTCATATCTCCCAAACGGTAAGTCCGTTTGGCTATTATGACCATTCTACAGAAAGGTAAACCATCAAACGAATCAAATGGAAGTGGTTTTAGGTCAGAATTCCTTTCCAATCAAAAGTTATGGCCAAAACAGTACCAACTAGGGGCAAAATGGTCATTTAAAAATCGACAAAAATCATGAACATGGGAAATGACTCTAATGGATGTTTCCCAAAGTTACATGACCATACGACTTCATACGGGAAAGAAATAAATATTCTACGATCCCCCGATGCGTAGAATGCGGGTCATTACACTCTTTCCCCCCCCCCCCCCCCCCTTTAAGAAATTTCGCCCCCGAAATTCCCTAATCAAAACATACACAAAGATCCCGCATGCCTATCAACCATAAAACAACAATCAAACATGCAAACAAGCAAAACAAATCTACCCTAGCATGCGGAAAACTAAATTACAAAGTAAACCTTACCAGGCAAAGAGTTCTGGGTATGCCTTCCTAATGTTCTCCTCTGTCTCCCAAGTACAATCATTCTCGTCCTCGCCCCACTGAACCTTGACTAGCTTCACCCCCTTCCTTCGAAGTTGCTTCGTATCGTGCCCCACAATACGAATCGGCTTGCGGTTCCCAACCGCCTCGGGTTCTACTTCGAAGTCCTCTAACTGATCAGGTGAAATAGTCGTATCTGAGTCGTGAACGAACTTCCTTAGTTGGGAAACATGAAACACATTGTGAACTCCCGCCATCTTCTCTGGTAAGTCAACCCTATATGCCAAATTCCCGACAAGTTCAAGAACAGGGAATGGGCCAACAAATCTTGGTGCCAACTTGCCTCTCCTGTCAAATCGTATCACGCTCTTCAACGGAGAAATTTTGACGAACACCAAGTCACCAACGGAGAATTTCAAGTCTCTTCTCCTCTTATCAGCATAACTCTTCTGCCTATCTTGGGCAGCCTTCATTCGTTGCTGAATGATCTTAATCTTATCTGAAGTTTCCCTCACCACATCTGGTCCAAGCATAAACTTCTCGCCAGTCTCTATCCAACATGATGGTGAGTTGCACGGTCTTTCGTACAAAGCTTCATATGGAGCCATACCGATACTGGATTGGTAGCTATTATTATATGCAAACTCTACTAGATGCGAATGGTCATCCCATGATCCACCAAAATCCAATATACAAGCTCTCAAGAGATCTTCCAATATACGATTCACCCTCTCCGTCTGACCGTCGGTCTGAGGATGATATGCGGTACTGAGATGTAATCCTGACCCTAGAGCCTCCCGTAAGCTCTTCCAAAACCCACTAGTAAACAACGGGTCTCGGTCACTCACAATGCTTTTGGGTACTCCATGAAATCTCACTACCCACTTCATATACAATTCTGCCAACTTGGCTGCCGTTCTGGTCGATTTGACTGGTATAAATCTTGCATTCTTAGTCAATCGATCCACAATTACCCAAATGCTATCGTATCCCGACCTAGTCCTTGGTAAGCCATCGATGAAATCCATCGAAAATTGCTCCCATTTCCATTCGGGGATTCCTAATGGTTGCAACAACCCACTAGGCTTCTTTTGCTCGGCTTTAACTAGCTGGCAATTCATGCATTTGGATATAAACTTCCCAACGTCTCTGTTCATCCCTTCCCAGTAGTAAGTCTGCTTCATATCTCGATACATCTTATTACCACCGGGATGTATAGTCAGTTTTGAGTGATGACATTCTCTAAGCACTTCATCTCTCAAACCATTTACGTTGGGCACAACTAGTCTTCCATTCTTTCGAAGCCATCCATCTCGATCAAGCCCATACACATTCATCTCCTCACCGTCGATGTCCATCTCTAACTTGGAGATGATTTCTAATATATTAGGATCGTCCCTCTGACTGGAACCAATCCGCTCTATCAAAGTGGGTCTGATCGCTAAACTAGCTAGCAGAACTGGATCCAATTCGCACCTTGGTCTGAAATCAAACCCCGCGATATACTCCAGTTGCTTCCACTCGAGAAACGTTGCCCCTAAGCTGGCATGTCTCCTACTCAAGGCATCGGCTACCGCATTACCTTTCCTAGGTGTATATGCGATATCAAAATCATACGAAGCCAAAAACTCTAACCATCTCTGCTACCGCAGATTCAGATCCTTCTGGGAGAAGAGATACTTTAATGACTTATGATCGGTAAACAACTCAAATCTTTCTCCCAAGAGATAATGTCTCCACATCTTCAGCGCAAATACAATCGCTGCTAATTCCAAATCATGGGTAGGATACTTCTTCTCATGCGGCTTTAGCTGGCGACTAGCATAAGCCACAACCTTACCTCCTTGCATCAATACAGCACCCAGTCCGGTACCACAAGCATCCGTGTATACCGTCATCTCTTCATTCCCTTTAGCAATGACTAACACTGGCGCACGCGTCAACTTTTCTTTTAGACTCTTGAAGGCATCCTCACACACTCCGTCCCAGATGAAGGACTGATTCTTCTTAGTCAATTGAGTCAACGGTGCTGCTATCCTGGAGAAGTCCTGGATAAACTTACGATAATATCCAGCTAATCCCAAGAAACTTCTTACATCTGTTGCATTCTTGGGCGTAGGCCAATCCTGTACCGTAGCCACCTTCGCAGGGTCCACGACAATACCATTCTCTGAAACAACATGACCCAAGAATCTTACTTCCCTTCTCCAAAAATGACACTTAGAGAATTTCGCTTTCAATTGGTGTTTCCTCAACACCTCCATCACTATCCTCAAGTGTCCCTTGTGTTCCTCCTCTGTCCTTGAGTAAACAAGGATATCATCCACGAACACAAGAACAAACTTATTCAACTGATCTCTGAATACTCGATTCATAAGATCCACAAAGTAGGCTGGTGCATTGGTCAACCCAAATGGCATGACCAACCACTCATAAAATCCAGACGGCGTCCTGAATGCCGTTTTCGGAACACTCTCATCTGCTACTCGAAGCTGATGAAATCCTGTTGCGAGGTCCAACTGGGAGAACACTCTTGCTCCTTCCAGTTGATCAAACAAATCATCTATCCGCGGTAGAGGATACTTTCCTCGTCACCTTATTCAACTCGCGATAGTCCACACACAAACGAAGGGAACCATCTGCCTTAGTGGCAAACACAACTGGTGCTCCCCACTCGGAGACACTCCTTCTAATAAATCCCTTCTTCAAAAGATTGCTGACTCGCACCCCGAGCTCTCGCTGCTCCCTTGGTGCCATACGACGAAGTGGCATCACTATAGGTCTGGCATCTTTCACTAAATCAATACGGAACTCAATCTCTCGGTGTGGTGAAAGTCCGGTCACCTCCTCGAAGACGTCCGGATACTGGACAACCACGGGCACATCTGACAACTCATCCTACGGGATGTCGAGGGAATTTACAAAACTAGCCATAACCCCATCACTAGGTAGACTACCAAACACTACCCTCCGCCCATCATCCGCCCTTACTGTCACCAAAAAGCCCTCACAGTCTACCACCACCCCGTATCTTTGGAGCCAATCGACTCCCAATATAATGCCATACCCAGTAAAGCCCAAAACAAAGCAATCACAAACAAACATACATCCATGACTCGATAAGACCAAATTCCTGCAAATCATACTAAGGCTAGTCGAACCACCAATCGGGTTCGTCACAACCAATGGTCTATCGACTATCTCGGGTTCCAGTCCCAACCTATCTACCAGGTCACTAGATATGAAGGAACGGGAAGCCCCAATATCAAACAAAAGTCGAACTGGTACATCATAAATAGAAAGCATACCTTGAATAACAACATTCTTTCCTTTCTCCGCCGCAGTTGGGGCATTCGACGAAGAAGGAACAACATCAATAGCATATGCTTTCACAATCTGCTTCTCCTTAAGAGGTTGCGGACACTTATCCTTCTGATGTCCCATTTGACCACAGTTGTAGTACTTCCTTTCCGCTGGCTTGGCCCGACATTCTTTAGCATAATGGCCCTTCTTACCACAGCTGAAGCACTCAACATCCTTCTTGCTCTTTTTCTGGCCACCTTTAGATTGGTCCTGCTTCCTCTTTTTCTGAGAGCTATTCTTGCCTCCGCCACCTACTTGCGGCTTTGGCCCTTCTGCAAATGCAGCCTCAGTCTTTGACTTAGGGTAAAGACTCTCTGATCTCAAAGCTTTCCCCACAATCGATTCAAAAGTCTCATCGATGTGGTTGATAAGTCTTTCCCCCAAGTATCCATCCAAACCAGTAATGAACTTCTCATTCTTCTTCTCAGGAGTATCGATAAGAGATAGTCCATACTTCGAAAAAGTGTCGAACTCAGCAATATAATCAGAAACTACCCTTCCGTTCTGCTTGAGTTCCAAGAACCTCTTAAACAACACTGATTTCTGGGCAGCTGGAATAAACTTCTCGCTAAAGCGAGCCTTGAACTGATCCCAAGTCACCTGGTCTTCTGGAGTAGCTGTTCTAATGGCATTCCACCAATTCATCGCTCGCCCTTGCAGTTGACGAGACGCTAGCCTTCTCTTCATCGCATCTTTAAGACCCAAGTCATCGAAGATACGGTCACATCTATCCATCCAGTCCTGAACATCCGTGGCCGACTCCGTTCCGTGGAACGGCTTTCCACCAAGATTAGTGTAATCTTTGCACAACTTGGCGAAATCGACCCTAGGCGCCTGCACTACTGGGCCAACACCAACCCCGGGATTGGGAACTGCCCCTTGCACTTCTCTAAGCATGTCTCTCATGAGGTTAGTAAACATCGCCCTCATGTCAGCGGCATTCCCTTGGTTGGCCCCTCTACCGGCACCCATGGTGTCTCGGCTCATCGTTAATCTGAAAAAGGGAAACGATTAACGACCCCATAGTGGTGCTAGTGAAGTGCGACTTCATTCTTATACTACCAATAATATATACATATATAGCTTTTGAAAACCAAAGTAATCACAAATACGCGCTCTCATATACGTACTATCTTTCCCTAGTGTCTTTCCCTAGGTTAACTACGCAACCTAGAGCTCTGATACCAAGTGTGACGGCCCGCCCCGCACCAACCGACATTTACTCCAAAAGTGCGCTGTACACATGTCCAGTTAGCATGGAACGGGTCGTCAAAAGGAAAAGGAAGAAGGAAATGAACATACAAAGAACATGTAGAATGTCTCATAGCGCATAGAATAAAATATAATAATAACATACTTGACATAAAACAGGAGAGACAGTGCATAACCTAAAACCAGAACTAAGCATCATAGCAGCGGAAATCCAAAATATAGCTTATTACAACTTTTCGAACTGTCTCAAAGCAAAAGTAAGATAAAAGAGGTACACTACTAATGCCCAAGTAGCGACCACCAACGACACAGGGAGAATGTGTATATATATATATCATACGTGGAAGCCTCCTGCCCGCCTCCGAATCAGCTACTCGCGCATCACCAGCTAACCTGTCTCTAGTCTGCTCGTGTGAGCACCCAGAGTAATAAGAGGAGACATAAAACTCTGGGTCAGACATAAAGCCTGGTATGAGCGATAAGCATCTAAAGTGAACAATAACAGGTAGACTAAAACATACCTGAACCTGGACCTGCAACCAAAGAGTTAGCACTACATACTGTACAACACTCTAAGGTACCATATCAAACGGTGTAAAGATACGGAGGTGGGGGAGGTGTGCATGTCATAATGATGGCAAACAATCAAGCATAGCATCCATCCTCACATCTCTCACTCAGTGCGTAAAGCATACGATATTCACCACTTCGATCACCCAACATACCTTGCTACGATCACTTTGCCCCATGAAGTCATAAATGGCTTCACCGCACTGATAACGTAGCCACAAATCCTTCGCTATGTCCACTTTGCCCCATGGAGTCACAAGAACCCCACTGCACTGGCTCATAGCCTTACTAATCCTTACTATGTCCACTCTGCCCCATGGAGTCGCAATGACCCTACTGCACTGGCTCATAATCTTACTACGCATCACTTTGCCCCTCGAGTCGTAATGACTCTACTGCACTGATAACGTAGTCTTGCTACCATCACTTTGCCCCTCAGGTCATAATGACCTACTGCACTGATAAGTAGCCCATCATTCATTTTTAGTGGTGAATCGAAGTTATGAACGTCGACAACTCCTTAGCACACGTCCCGCAGCAAAGTATCAACCATGAAGTGAACTCATTGGTTCCTAACTGGATCCTGAGCTCTAACTTCCATTTGGACTACCTTTGCATCTCGGGTTATTGGTCATCACCAGATCGGATCGGGTTGTAGCCTTCAGGTCATAGCGGTTCGGTTCGGAGTCCAGATTCCCCTCGTCACCACGGTTCGGACCGAGTCACATCATCAGCTCGTGGTCACCCATACGGATCGGGTCGTAGTCACCCTTTCGGATCGGGTCGTGGCATCCATTCGGATCGGGTCATAGTCACCCTTTCGGATCGGGTCGTGGTTCCTCCTTCACGTCAGTTCGTGTTCCCCCACTGGTCGGGTCGGGTCGGGTGCATCTTCCCAGGTCGTCAGATCGTGAGCTTCTGAAGTGGATCGGGTCGTGCTCCTCCCTTCGGATCGTGGCGCCTCATCAAGCTAAATTGGATCGTGGAGGGTATTCGTGATCGGGGGTGGCCATACAGATCGTTGTCTTCGGGTCGGATCGCCCCTATTCCCACCAATCCGGTCCGGTTCGGGCAGATTCCTGCAGTTCCTCCAGCGAGCAGTTTACGCCCCTCGACGGCGTTTTCGACCATTCTAACTATTCTAACCAATTACAAAGCATTTCATACAGTCATAGCAACATGCATCATCAACCACAAACATCAAAACATCAATATGATAGGTAGTAATGGATCAAACATACCCAAAATCCCATATTTCCCCTTAAGCATATTTAGGTGAAACTAATGATAGAATTAACAAAACTTAACCAAATTAACCCAAATTCATATCAGAGGTCTAAAACATCATTCCGAATTTTATAAACATTTTTCCAGAATTTTTTTATGTTTAAATTCGCTAATTAACACTAATCACCCCTAATTAGCCATAATTGGTGCAAAACTATGCAAATCACTCACCTTAGCCACAAATAAACTAAGATCTGAAATAATTCTCGGATTTGATGTGAATCTCAATGCCAAACAGCAGCTCCTATGTTGCTTTGGTGAAGATCTTCCTTGATTAGAGGTTGCTAAGCCAAATACTTGACCAAAAGGTGATTTGGAGGTGATTTAGAGGTTGGAGGCCATTTTTAGGGATCCTTGGTGATAAGTGGAGGCTAGAAAACTGAAATGGAATGATCCTCTATCTCATTTCAGCCTCCCCATAACCCTAATCCTGAAATGGGTTATGGGCCTACTCACTAATCACCCGATTTGGCCCGGTTAAGCAGTTTTTCACCCTCCAAACCTTATTTCAGCCATATCTCCCAAACGGTAAGTCCGTTTGGCTATTATGACTACTCTACGGAAAGGTAAACCATCAAACGAATCAAATGGAAGTGGTTTCAGGTCAGAATTCCTTTCCAATCAAAAGTTATGGCCAAAACAGTACCAACTAGGGGCAAAATGGTCATTTAAAAATCGACAAAAATCATGAACATGGGAAATGACTCTAATGGATGTTTCCCAAAGTTACATGACCATACGACTTCATACGGGAAAGAAATAAATATTCTACGATCCCCCGATGCGTAGAATGCGGGTCATTACAGAAATGATCGATGGATGAACAATTTTCATTCTATTAGCCAACACTTTAGTTATCACTTTGTATACTACATTGCAACAAATAATAGGCCTAAAATCAGAGATTGAGATAGGGTTATCCACTTTTGGGATCAAAGAAATAGCAGTGGAAAACAATGAAATAGGCAAATAATTATTCAAGAAAAAAAATTAATTGCCTTTAAAATATCATCACCTGTTGTAACCCAACAATTTTGTAAGAAGAACGCATTAAAACCATCTGGACCACCACAGCTGTTAGCATCACGACTAAAAACAACCTCCTTGATCTAAAAATTAGTAATAAGATCTATAAATTGCTCAGATTAATGATTAGACAAGAAAGGCATCCTGGAATTGAAGAGAGGAAAAACATTTATTGAAAATCCATTATAAGAAGCCAAAATTGAAATGAAGAATTAGACAAAAGCATTGTTGATTCCAAATGTGACGACCGCCCCACAACCCCTGCACTTAATAAGAGGAATAATACGCTGAAAAGTGTGCATGGCAGCTATGGATGGTCATCAGAGTAGGTAAACACAATATTGAAACCTGTCGTAGAACTCACAGCGCAAGGATAAAGTATAGTAGAAAATATACAACCGGTAATAATAGTGAAGCATCACATAACAAACTTTTGAAAGTTTCTCAACATCTTGAAAGGTTATCTAAATGATACCAAATTTTATACATAAAGCCTCACTACAACCCTCATAGAACACTCAAACAGCGGAAACAGAAATACTAGATAGTAGTAAAACTGGTACGTAAGCCTCCAGCTCGCCTTCGCACAGCAACATCATCTCACTAATCACTTGTCACCTGCTACTTAGTCTGCCCATCCACAACCGGATGAACAACCCAAGGTAATATGAGGAAATATAAAACCTTGAGTCAGACAATAGTCTAAGTGAGCGATAAAACAGCAAACAAACTTCATCAATAAAGTATATGAGAATGGATAGATAAACATACTAATCTACCTACAACAGCAGAGAAGAACTCAACTCTATCTTCCCCACAACGGACAGCGATAGCCTTTACGATAAACAGTTCAATAATTCATTCATGAAAACAAGAACACCCATTCAACCATGGTAAGCATTCATAACATCCATATTATATGTATCTCATGTAAACCATTCTGATTGAACCCAACATCCCTCAAACACAAGCCCCAGAGGCCTAAACCAATATCAGACAAGCACTCAAGGAACATCTCCTTCGACGTTGGACAACCTACATGAGATGGTACAAACAGTATAACCAATCATCCATGACTGACTCTGGCTATCACCTCCAACCCTGCTTTGAAACCATCGTTAATCATATGATGGCCAACCTTGTCATATGTCAAGGGCTAATGGTAACCCCAGTTCTAGCATAAACTCCATATGCCTTTCAATGATACGTATGTATGTCCAACCTGATGACTTGTGGGTGCCCCCATCGTACCCCTTCATTGAGCCTGCTAGAACTTGCGACAATGATAATCTCTTGGCCTTCACATCTCTAGTCATCCAACCTGATGACTTTTCATAGCTCAAGCAACCTTCTTAAGAAACCATTATCCACCAACCCACGACCTTTGAGTTGCCACCTCATTCATTGTTCTACGCCAATCAATGAACTCATTAAACACTTCGAACATCCTCATTTAGACTCTCGTCGAAGCCACCATCATCATCGAACCAAACAACATTAATAAAAGGTTCAATATAACCCATAACATTCACACATCTCAGCTAAGGAAACCAACTACAACACTTAAGCCATTAACCATAGTGTTTAAGAGCGCTACCAAAAGCCCGTAACTCGACCGACCCACTACTTTGGACCGACCGACCTCCATGATCGACCCCACCTTGGACCGACCACCTTTCCTCCAATTCAGGTTGGAGCGACCGACCCGACCAGACCCAGAGACATCAGGACATGAACGACCAACCAGCTCTTCTTCATACTGTAACCAACCCATTTGAAAACACCAGACTGACCGACCAGCATCCCCTATGCGCGACCGTCCAGGTCTGACTTGTTTCCCCAAGATATGTGCGACCGTGGTGTAAGACCGACCGCTCTACTGAATCCAAATAATGACCAACCACTTGCCTACCAGAACCAAGACCCCAGATCTTTTCCACTTGCACGACCGATCAGGGCTAGGCACGACCGACCCTTTTGGAACCTGGACTCGCCCGACCAACCCTATTCATTTACCACCTGCGCACTCCGTTACGTGCGACCGACCAGCCCTGTCTTGTTCTCCAAGACAACTCATGGTGCGAACGACCCTCATGCGTGCGACCCAAAACCTGCACTTCACCAATGCGACTCCAATTCCGACCAAAACTCCTCTAATCGACACAATCGATGAAATATACTCATCTAATTCATTCAATACAACCACAAACATGTTATGAAACCAATAATAACACCAATTTGACGATTCCATCCATAATTATGTAAAATCCACCAAAATCACTATAAATGTACATATGAACAAAACTATAGATCTAACTTGCATATACACATGAAATAACATAGAATCACTAATCTAAACTTGCTAAATGAGATCATAGGTTGATTCATATGAAAATGAACTTACCAATGCATAGATCTATGGAAAAACACTTGAAATTGATGAAAAAAATGATCAAACACTCGTACACTTCATTGAATCCATGTGAGAGATGTAAACCACTCACTTATTCTCTCAAATAAGCAAAAATCAATGCAATAAGATTCCGAACAACAAGCAACTGAATCTGAACTCCTTAATCTGATGAACTCCCTCTTCAATTGATGTAGATTTAGCCTCCAATGGTGTGGATCTTCAATTTCCCTCCTTAGATTTTGATTTTTAATGGTAGAAAGGTGTTAGAGGAAGGAGGAACAATAGGCCACCAAATGAGAGAATAAAGAAACTGAACCATTTCTCATACCTCCCATCCCCTATTTATACCCTTCCACTAGTCCACTAATGGGCCTCTCCAAATCAGTCCATTACAACTTAAAAATATGAGCAACCAAATGTTAAACCTTAAAACAACGATTCCTCCCAAACTGCTAAGCCAAATCTTTAATTTAACCACTCTATGAAAAAGCAAAAGCAATCATCATTTCCTTTCCAATGGCACAGGTCTCACGACCTGATTCGACTTGAGTCAAAAGTTATGCACTGTACAAGACTGACATGGGCAAAATGGTCACAAACAAAATCAGTAAAAATTATGAACATGTCTCACATCCCCATAAGCAACATATTAAAAGATGAGAATGATCCAACCCTCAGGGAATAAAATAAAAATATTTTATGATCTTCCGACCCATAAAATGTGGGTTATTACATTCCCCCCCTTCTTTAAGAATTTCGCCCCCGAAATTCCAAGAAAACACAAGCAACCACAATAATTCTGCATGCCTGTCATCTATGAGAAGCACATTCTATCATCCAAACTAGCAACCATCAAGCCATGCATCCATAGCATCATCCCAGCACGCGGAATTCTATCCAACAACAACAAGATATAACGATGATATGATCTCAAAGGGTCGTACTGATGAATAGTTCTGGATGATTCGCCTTCATACTCTCTTCTGTCTCCCACGTACAATCGTATCCATCTTCACTCCATTGTACCTTGACTAGCTTAACCGTCTTCCTCCTAAGTTGTTTTGTGTTATTCCCCACAACACGAAGCGGCTTATGAGATTCACAACTGCAGTCTCTACCTCTAGGTCTTCGTACTGCTCTGGAAATACCATCCGATTCGAATCATGCACGAATTTTCATAGAAACAATACATGGAAAACATTATGCACACTCGTCATATTCTCGGGTAACTTCAATCTATATGTGAGCTTTCCAATTCGCTCGACTGTCGGAAATGGTCCAACAAACCGTGGAGCTAACTTTCCTTTACTTCTGAATCGAACCACATGCTTTAATGGCAAAATCTTCACGAACACCATATTGCCAACATCGAATTCCAAATATTTCCGACATTTATTAGCATAACTCTTCTGGCGATCTTGGGCTACTTTCATTCGTTATCGACCGATCTCGATACAATCCAATGTTTCTCTAATCATCTCTAGCCCAAATATCAACTTATCTCCGATTTCTAACTAACAAGCTGGAGAATTACATGGCCTCTCGTACAGCGCCTCGTATGATGCCATCCCAATGCAAGACTGGTAGCTATTATTATATGCAAACTCCACTAAATGTAGATGGTCTTCCCATGATCCTCCGAAGTCTAATACACAAGCCCTCAGGAGATCTTCCAAAACTCGGTTGACCCTCTCGGTTTGACCATCAGTTTGGGGATGGTAAATCGTGCTTAAACACAACTCGGTTCCCTAAGCTTCTTGCAAACTCTTCCAAAATCCACTCGTAAATAATGGATCTCGGTCACTCACTATGCACTTCGGGATACCATGGAATCGAACTATCCATTTTACATAAAGTTCAGCCAATTTCGATGCCGTCCTAGTCAACTTGACAGGAATGAACCTTGCACTTTTGGTCAAGCGATCCACGATGACCCAAATTCCTTCGTTTCCCGCCCTAGTTCTAGGTAGTCCATCTATAAAACCCATTGATACTTGCTCTCACTTCCATGTAGGACTTCCAATGGCTGAAGCAAACCACACAGCTTCTTCTGTTCAGCTTTCACCAACTGATAGTTCATACACTTGGAAATGAACTTTCCAATATCCCACTTCATCCCCTCCTAGTAGTAGACTCACTTCATGTCCCGATACCTCTTATTACCACTGGGATGAATCGTTAACTTCGAGTGATGACATTCCCTCAAAACCTCATCTCTCAATCCGTCGATATCAAGAACAACTAATCGCCCTTGCTTTCGAAGCCAACCTTCTCGATCGACTTCGAACTCTTTATCTTCTGGTTCCAGTTTCTGGATAAACTCGACAAGCTTCACATCTCTCTTTTGACATTCGCAAATCCTTTTGATAAGAGTAGGTCTTATCGATAAGCTTGCCAACATTTCAGGTTCCAACTTGCACCTTGGCCTGAATTCAAACCTTGCCAAATACTCGAGGCTCTTCCATTCTGAAAACATCGCTCTTGAACTTGCATGTCTTCTACTCAACGCATCTGCAACTGCGTTACCTTTACCAGGAGTATAGGCTATATCGAATTCATATGACGCCAGAAACTCTAGCCACCTTTGCTGCCGAAGATTCAAATCCTTTTGGGGAAAAAGATACTTCAATGACTTTTGATCTGTAAACAACTCGAATCGAACTCCCAACAGGTAATGTCTCCACATCGTCAGAGCAAACACAATTGCCTCCAGCTCCAAATCATGAATTGGGCAATTCTTCTCATGCGGCTTTGGTTGTCGACTCGCGTAGGCCACAACCTTATCATTTTGCATCATTACCGCTCTAAGTCCAGTAGAACATGCATCGGTATATACCACCATCTCTTCATTCCCACTCAGAATGGTCAACACAGAAGCACTCGTAAGCCTCTCTTTCATGACCCCGAACGCTTATTCACACTTTGTATCCCATGTGAACACTTGGTTCTTTTTCGTCAATCCTATCAGCGGTGCAACTACCTTGGAGAAATCCTTGATAAACCATCGGTAATAACCAGCCAACCCAAGGAAACTCCAGACATCCATCGCATTCTTAGGCCTATCCCAGTCCTAGATTGCTCCCACTTTAGGGGGGTCAACTGTTATCCCATTTCCAGAAATAACATGGCCTAAGAACCTCACTTCACTCTTCCAGAGGTGACGCTTTGAAAACCAGCTCTCAGCTGATGCTTTCGCAAGATTTCCAACACAACCCTCAAGTGCGCCTTGTGCTCTTCCTCATTCCGGGAGTAAACTAGAATGTCATCCACGAACACAAACACGAACTGGTTCAACTGATCCCTGAAAACCCTATTCATAAGATCCACAAAATACATCGGTGCGTTAGTCAACAAATATAGAATCATCAACCATTGGAAGAAACCAGATGGTGTCCTAAAAGCAGTCCTTGGCACACTATCCTTAGCCACCCTCAACTGGTGAAACCCTGTTGCCAAATCCATCTGAGAAAACACCTTGGCCTCGTGAAGCTGATCAAACAAGTCATCAATCCTTGACAACAGATACTTGTTCTTTTTAGTCACCTTGTTCAGCTCATAATAGTCCACACACAATCTTCACGACCCATTTGCCTTGGTTGCAAACACGACAGGTGCACCTATTCGGATACACTTCTCCGAATGAATCCCTTCCCTAGAAGGTCACGAACTTTGCACCTCCAACTCTCGTTGTTCCTTAGGTTCCATCCACCTAAGAGGCATAACGATTGGTCTAGCACCCTGGACCAAATCGATCCTAAACTCGATCTCACGATGCGGCGACAAACCTTTGACCTCATCAAAGGCATCCTCATACTCATTAGCGATCAGCATAGATGACAAGTCTTCCTGTGGAATCCCTAATCGAATATAGATAGCCCACGAAGACACCATCTTCGCGCTTACATCTAATCAACATCTTTTGCCCTTCCACATCCCCGACTCTCACCTCTAGCTTTTCGCAATTCACCCTTGCTGCATACCTCTTGAGCCAATCCATGCCCAAGATGATCTCAAACCCAACGAAGTTCAATACAAAGCAATCACACACAAAAGAACAACCATGACTCGACAACACTAGATCACGATAAATCATGTAAAGATTGGATGAACCCCCAACTGGATTAGTCACGATCAACGGTCTATCACAAATTTCGGGTTCCAAACCCAAGCGGCACACAAGCTCATTATAAATGAAAGAATGTGATGCTTCAGTATCGAACAAAATTCAGATTGAAACACCTCGGACAGAAAGAGTACCTTGCACAACGACACCCTTTCCCTTCTCCTCTGCAGTAGGAGCTCTCGAAGAAGTTGGCACAGCTTCCAAAGCATATGTCTTCACAACCTGCTTGCCCTTAGCTGATTCTGGACAGTCTTTCTTCTCATGCCCAGGCTTTCCACACTTGAAGCACTTCTTCTCAACTTTGGGAATCTTACACTCATTAGCAAAATGTCCTTTCTTCTGGTTGTTAAAGCAAACCACCTCACTCTTAGGCTTCTTTTGGCCATCTTTTCCCTTCTGCTGTTGCTGCTTCCTCTTCTTATTATTACCACCCTGTTGTAGCTTCTGAAACTCTTTGGTTGTAGCAACAACGTTTTCTTCCTTAGGAAACAAGCTCTCAATGCGAATAACTTTTTCCACAATCTTCTTGAATGAATCATCAAGATGATCCAACAATGGCCTTCCAATATAGGTATCCAGACCCATAACAAACTTCTCGTTCTTCTGATAAGGTGTATCAATGTATGAACGAGCGTATTTAGACAAAGCCTCAAAATTAGAAACGTAGTCAAGCACAAATCGACCATTATGTTTCTGCTCCACGAACTTCTTGAACAAAGCTGACTTCTGAGCAGTGGAGATAAATTTTGCTTCAAACTTAGCCTGGAATTGCTCCCATGAAATTTCTTCCTTTGGAGTCTCAAGCATGACCGAATTCCACCATTCTATGGCCTTGCCTTGCAATTGCCTTGATGCAAGCTTTCTCTTGGTTGCACCATCCAAACTCAAGTCTCCAAAGATACGAACACAAGAGTCCATCCACCTCTAAACCTCTTCAGCTAGCTCAGATCCTTTGAATGGTTTTCCTCTTAGAGATGTATAATCTTCACATAGCTTCACAAAGTCCACAACTCTTAGCAACTAAACTCCTACGTCTACTGTAGCTGCCACCGGAGCAGGGACCCTTCGCATGAATGCCTCCATCATAGCTTCAAACATGGTAGGGTAATCTAGTTCACCTCCATTTCCCCCTCCAGTATTGGCTCCCTTAGAATCATGTCTTGATGGTCGTCTACTCATTCTAAAACTGCAATTTAGAATAATTAGCCACTTTCAAGAAAAATTGCTAAAGGAATACAACTGCTACTACTATATATGCTAATATATATAGTAAGAATCCAATTGAAATCTACGAGTACGTCTCTCAACGCAATTACTTCTTAGAACTTTGGCTAAAATCGTTAACCAGAACTCTGATACCAAATATGATGACCGTCCACAGCCCCCGCACTTAATAAAAGGAATAATGCGTTGAATGGTGAGCATGGCAGTTATAGACGATCATCAAAGTATGTAAACACAACATCGAAACATGTCGTAGAACTCACAGCGCAAGGATAAAGTATAGTAGAAAATATACAACTGGTAATAATAGTGAAGCATCACATAACAAACTTTTGAAATTTTCTCAACATCCTGAAAGGTTATCCAACTGATACCAAAGTTTGTACATAAGGCCTCACTACAACCCTCATAGAACACTCAAATAGCGGAAAAAGAAATATTAGATAGTAATAAAACTGGCACGTAAGCCCCCAGCTTGCCTTCGCACAGCAGCATCGTACTCACTAATCACCTGTCACCTGCGACTTAGTCTGCCCATCCACAACCGGATGTACAACCCAAGGTAATAAGAGGAAACATAAAAACTTGAGTAAGACAACAGTCTTAGTGAGCGATAAAACAGCTAACAAGCTTCATCAATAAAGTATATGGGAATGGATGGATAAACATACTAATCTACCCACAACACCAGAGAATAACTCAACCCTATCTTCATCACATCGGACAGTGATAGCCTTTATGATAAACAATTCAACCATTCATCCATGGAAATCAGAACACCCATTCAACCATGGTAAGCATTCATAACATCCAGATTATATGTATCTCATGTAAACCTTCCTAATCGAACTCAACATCCCTCAAGCACAAGACCTAGAGGCCTAAACCAATATCAGACAAGCACTCAAGGAACATCTCCTTTGACGTTGGGCAACCTACATGAGACAGTACAAATAGAACAACCAGTCATTCATGTCTAACTCTAACTATCACCGCCAACCCTGCTTTGAAACCATCGTTAATCGTATAACGACCAACCTTGCCATATGTCAAGGGCTAATGGTAACCCCAGTTCTAGCATAAACTCCATATGCCTTTCAATGATACGTATGTATGTCCAACCTGATGACTTGTGGGTGGCCCCACCGTACCCCTTCTTTGAGCCTGCTAGAACTAACGACAATGATAATCTCTTGGCCTTCGCATCTCTAGTCATCCAACCTGATGACTTTTC
This sequence comes from Allium sativum, assembly GCA_030737875.1. NCBI lineage: Eukaryota > Viridiplantae > Streptophyta > Magnoliopsida > Asparagales > Amaryllidaceae > Allium > Allium sativum. The sequence continues at coordinate 10,651,178 of CM060921.1, read as the reverse complement.
ATAGCTCAAGCTACCTTCTTAAGCAACCATTATTCACCAACCCACGACCTTTGAGTTGCCACCTCATTCATTGTTCTACGCCGATCAATGAACTCATTAAACACTTCGAACATCCTCGTTTAGACTCTCGTCGAAGCCACCATCATCATCGAACCAAACAACATCAATAAAAGGTTTAATATAACCCATAACATTCACATGTCTCAGCTAAGGAAACCAACCACAGCACTTAAGCCATCAACCACAGTGTTTAAGAGCGCTACCAAAAGCCTGTAACTCGACCAACCCACTACTTTGGACCGACCGACCTCCATGATCGACCCCACCTTGGACAAACCACCTTTCCTCCAATTCAGGTTGGAGCGACCGACCCGACCAGACCTAGAGACATCAGGGCATGAACGACTGACCAACTCTTCTTCATACTGTAACCAACCCATTTGAAAACACCAGACTGACCGACCAGCATCCCTTATGCGCGACCGACCAGTTCTGACTTGTTTCCCCAAGATATGTGCGACCGCGGTGTAAGACCGACCGCTCTACTGAATCCAAATAATGACTGACCACTTGCCTTCCAGAACCAAGACCCCAGATCTTTTCCACTTGCACGGCCGATCAGGGCTAGGCACGACCGAACCTTTTGGAACCTAGACTCGCCCGACTAACCCTATTCATTTACCACCTGCGCACTGCGTTACGTGCGACCAACCAACCCTGTCTTGTTCTCCAAGATAACTCGTGGTGCGACCGACCCTCATGCGTGCGACCCAAAACCTGCACTTCACCAGTGCGACTCCAATTCCGACCAAAACTCCTCCAATTGACACAATCGACCAAAACTCCATACACCTTTCAATGATATGTATGTATGTCCAACATTGACAACTAGGCCTTTCAACGATACCCAGGGTACTCAACCTAGAATCGGTCTTTTGGGTGCCCCCGTCGTACCCCTGCTTTGAGCCTGCTAGAACTTACGACAATGATAATCTCTCGGCCTTCGCATCTCTAGTCATCCAACCTGATGACTTTTCATAGCTCAAGAAACCTTCTTAAGCAACCATTATCCACAAACTCACGACCCTTGAGTTGCCACATCATTCGTTGTTCTACGCCGATCAACGAACTCATTAAACACTTCTAAAATCCTCCTCTGAACTCTCGTCGAAACTACCATCATCAACGAACCAAACAACATCAATATAAGGTTCAATATAACCCATACGATTCACACATCTCAACTAAGGAAACCAACCACAACACTTAAGCCATCAACCACAATGTTTAAGAGCGTTTCCGAAACCCTCTTACTCAACCGACCCACTACTTTGGAATGACCGACCTCCTTGACCGACCACCTTTCCTCCAATTCAGTTTGGAGCAACCGACCCGACCAGACCTAGACGCAACAGGACCTGAACGACCGACCAGCTCTTCTTCATACTATGACTAACCCATTTGAAAACACCAGACTGACCGACCAGCATCCCCTATGCATGATCGACCAGGTCTGACATGTTTCCCCAAGATATGTGCGATCGGGGTGTACGACCGATCACTCTACTGAATCCAAATAATGACCGCCACTTGCCTTCCAGAACCAAGGGCTAGGCACGACCGATCCATTTGGAACCTGGACTCGCCTGACTGACCCTGCTCATTTACCACGTATGCATTCTGTTACGTGCGACTGACCAGCCCTGTCTTGTTCTCCAAGATAACTCGTGGTGCGACTGACCCCCATACGTGTGACCCAAAATCTGCACTTCACCAATGCAACTCCAATTCCGACCAAAACTCCTCCAATCGACATAGTCGACGAAATATACTCATCTGATTCATTCAGTACAACCACAAACATGTTATGAAACCAATAATAACACCAATATGAAAATTCCATCCATAATTATGTAAAATCCACCAAAATCACTATAAATATACATATGAACAAAATTATAGATCTAACCTGCACATACACATGAAATAACATGGAATCACCAATCTAAACTTACTAAATGAGATCATAGATTGATTCATATGAAAATGGACTTACCAATGCATAGATTTATGGAAAAACACTTGACATTGATGAAAAATATGATCAAACACTCATACACTTCATTGAATCCATGTGAGAGATGTAAACCACTCACTGGTTCTCCCAAATAAGCAAAAATCAATGCAGAAAGATTCCGGACAGCAAGCAATTGAATCTGAACTCCTTAATTCAGTGAACTCCCTCTTCAATTGATATAGATCTAGCCTCCAATGGTGTAGATCATCAATTTCCCTCCTTATATTTTGATTTTTAATGATAGAAAGGTGTTAGATGAAGGAGGAACACAAGACCACCAAATGAGAGAATAAAGAAACTAAACCATTTCTCATACCTCCCACCCCCTATTTATACCCTTCCACTAGTCCACTAATGGGCCTCTACAAATCAGTCCATTATGGCTTAAAAATCTAAACAGCCAACTATTAAACCTTAAAACAGCGATTCCTCCCAAAATGCTAAGCCAAATCTTTAATTTGCCACTTTATGGAAAAGCAATCATCATTTCCATTCTAAAGGCATGGGTCTCACCACCTGATTCGACCTAAGTCAAAAGTTATGCCCTGTACATGACTGAAAGGGGCAAAATGGTCACAAACAAAATCGGTAAAAATTATGGATATGTCTCACATCCCCATAAGCAACATATTAAAAGATAAGAATGATCCAACCCCCAGGGAATAAAATGAAAATATTTTACGATCTTTTGATCCGTAAAATGTGGGCTGTACACCATAATCCTCAGCACCATGCATATCTTGAATCATAAAGACCTCTGTAACATTTCAGGGAATCATGAAAGAATTTTGTATTTTTATCACCTTCAAGTTCTCTTCTATTGAAAGCCTTCTGCCAAGAAGCCTGAATTTCTGAATCCAATGCACCCTTCAGATTGTTTTTAAGCTCTTCCTCCTTCATTAAAAGATTTACATCATTAGGCCTTAGCAACCTAGTCTCCTGCACTTTCTTTTATTCTTCTCTGAAAGTAGATGAAAGAAAATTTCTTTTGCCAAAAATTGATGAAGCTCAAGCCCTTAAATGAATTTAGTGCGCCTTCAATTTATATACTAAGGATAACAAAGTATTTTTGTTAAATGGAATGCCTAAACCTGCGGTAAAAAGTTTGAAACACCCCACCTCCGTTAAGGTCACTCACAAAGGGAATGCCTTAACTTTAGTGGAGATTTTTAAGTAAAAGTCACAGATAAAACACAAGACAGATATAAACACTTAGATATAAGCAGCGGAAAACAAACAGACTTTCATTTCATAAATACGTGTTCATACAAACATTTCCATAATTGTCTCACAATAACTTCCAAAAACATTACATCATCATTTCTGTCTTGATTATTAAATAAATAAGCATAAAACATAATTAAAACTGCATAAATCCCCATAGAATGTGTCCAAAAGCTATAGCCAAGGAGAGAGTCCAAACCATACATCTACTATCTTGAAGCTTGCAAAGAGTCTGACTAAGCTGGGTTGTTTCCTCCCTGTGGACCTGGGGGGATGGGGGACAGAAGAAAAGAAGACGAAAGAAAAATAGAGTCAGACATAAAGCCTGGTAAGTCTAATGACTCTTCAGCATGAGAATAAGAAATAGGGCATGAGAGGTATAATCAGGAAACAGGAAAGTATCATAAACTAAGATAAAACAATTTTGAACCGAATATACTATCGCACCCCACACTATATCTCTGCACCTACTTGTATTTGTTCTGATTGGCGCCCCATGATCGGGGTGAAGTGATCCCCTTTCTAAAGATCGGCTCCTATTCGCAAAATCATATGTGTCATACGGCCCCCAATGATTGTAGATATCTATGATGGTCCCACCATGGGGTGTATCAAGTCCCATGGTGGCGGCCCGACACAATTCTAGAATGCATAGGTTATACTACTGGAGCCCAGTGACCTGTTTGTCTACTCCGAAGTGTGTGCACGCCCGCACTCCGTTAGAACCTACACTGCTGCACCAACCGCCGTCGCTTTTGATCGCTTACAATTAGCCCAGCAATCATCCCCCACCCTGCCTAGTTTCAGGGTACCATGATACCTAATTGGGTTACTGCTGAAATGGGTCCCCCGTTACTAGGGTTTTCTAGTAAAAACATGTTAAATGGTTAAGTGTCTGTATTAACCTAACCCCACCCATCAGTTTAATTAACATGTTGAATTGGTTAAGTGTTTTAGTTAACTTAACCCTACCATCCTGACTTGTCTGTCCTTAGCCTTAATTAGTTAAAGCACCGACCACTCACATTAGACATGTATTGTTACAGTTACTGGATGTGCCGGTCGGTTCTGGGCAGGTTTACACCGTAAGTCAGTCTAACCTCGGGTCCTTATTGGGCTCAATGCTTAACCACCCACATTGGATAGGTATTGTTGTGATTACTGGACAACCGGGCAGGTCCGGGCAGGTTTACATCAGAACTCAATCCAACCTTGGGTTAAGCATATTCGTATTTTCTAAATTTACATATTTGTCTCTTTTACTTGTTATATGCAAATTTGTTAACAATTAAATGCTATGGCCCACTTTCCAAGTTCATAATTTTTGGTATAAGAATTTATACCATTTAAGTGCCACCAATTTTGGCATGTGACAAACATGCCAATTTCATATATTTTTCATGTTTAATCCCAACGACATTTCCCCCGTTTATACGTTCGCAAGATTATAATGAATGTTGGGCTAGATATTCCAGCCCAACTTATAAACATAGAAGGGAAAGCCAAGAACATGGGAAAGCCAAGAACATGGGAAAGCCAAGAACATGAAATGTTCTAAATAACATTTAGGGTCTGTGACATTTGAACTTGCAACTTTGCGATCTAATTAACATAAATTGTGACGACCCCAAACCCCGTACTGACGGTGGCAAGGGTAATCTTTGGAATATAACACATAAACAGATAATAACAGAACAGAAATAAATAAATACACCAGATAATGTACAAATAATACACTGGATAAACATAATCATCAGAGTTACACAGTATACAGGATCATACTTAGTACAAATACAGTTCAGCTATACATAAATGTCTACAGCGGAAACAAACATAATATGTACAATAGGAGCAGAACAACATAAAAAGAGATAAATGATAGAATCCATCTTCAGCTCCAACTATCCAGAACCTGAATACAAGGCTGCCCATGTAGAAAAAGGGGCACCCGAGTTTGCAAGTGAAACAAACTACGAATCAGTCATGGGACTGGTATGAGAAATCTACTTAACACATTTATAAAATTGCTAATCAGAGGACCACGCCACTTTCGTGGAACAGGTTTACTCCATTGGATTGCCAGTGCTTTACAACAGGTAAATCTTTTAAACATCGCAATGCTTTTTATAAAAATGAAGCCATTATAAGACTCAGTTCCCATCACACAATGCAACGCAAACCAAAGGATCGAGTTTTTACCTTATAATGGCCAAAATATGCTTGATACGAATAAAACAAAAGCATTTGATATTATTACTAGTGTTTATATGTTTCAAAACAATTTCGAATCATAAGTATCAATCATGAACAGCATTAATGCCCCATACCACTATGTCGCCATATATAGGTATACAATCAAAACTACACAGTCACATATTTGGAAATTGGATTTCCATCATGAACCAAGGCAAAAGATAGTCCTTACCGACTTCGAGACGCTCTAGCCCGTGTCTCAGGATCAGAACGCATCGACCCTTGGATCGTCAGGGCCGGTCCACCGATGTGGATTAAAATGCCTGAACACTGCGTTTCCCCGCCCTTTGGGGCGTCAATGAGCCAACGAATGGCTCCATCGGCTTCACATAGTCACCGATATATCCGAGTCGCCTCGTAACAGCAACAACCACATGGGTGAAAATAATATAAATGTCAGCCAGTTTAAGCACCGACAGCACCTCTAACTAGAAGGAAACGCATGCCCTCCCTGAGGTCCTCTCCCGTTTCTGGTTCATACCGAGGTGTGAGGCTCGCGGATTCACGTTATACACAAAACTACGCCACACAGGTGGTGCTTTGATCATCAACCACAAGACTTTGCTTTTCAACAGAAGCCTTGATCACTGCATCTTAGCATGCCACACATGCAATTCACACCATGCAACTGATGGCTATCAATCACACAGACTGAATTCCAACGTCAGACACACAGTCCATTTGCAAGTTCGTTCTGGGTCTGAACAAAACCGGAGGCACTATATACCTCGCATACCCATCGATCTCCACGTACGTCTGGATGATCACCACTCATTATCCATATTTCGGGATGCCTCCCAATCAGGACATCAGTTACCATCCAAACGAGGTGAAGATCTCCGGTCTTCAACCATCGTCTTCATCTTCGACTTCTTATCGTCGATTCAGTTGTTCAGAATGGGATAAACCCAGTCTTTGTGAGCAACTTGCGTATATAATAAAAAGTACTACATAAACACATCATACGCCCCATTTCAATTCATCAGTCACTAACCGTAGATCAGTAAGAGAACCCCGAAGGTCGAAACCAACATCAGATCAAAATCCAGGAAACCGTTCGACTTAGCTAACCTTCAGTTAGTTTATAAATTTCACATTCCATATCATTTATAATATTTTATAACGATTTATCGCTATTTTTATTTATTTATAGCCAATTTATTCAAACGACGTTTCAGGCCATAACGCAGCCATGGCGCTGTTTTTCTTCAAATTTGATTTACACATATCTGAAAATCTAACCGTTGGATCTTCACAAATTTCATATCATTAGAAAGATCTTTTCAAAACGAATCCAACGATTCCAGTTTTGGGAAAATCCGATGGTCGGATCTCCCGGTACACTCGTTTGAAGTTTCGATTTCAAAATACGAACTGCAGCGTTGTTATTCGATTTAATTTAATTATATTTATATATATATGTAAATATAATCGATTCTGGCGCTATTTTTCTTCAGATCTGAATTAAACATTCCAGACAATCCAACCGTTGGATCTTCACAAAGTGGGTGTCGTTGGAAAGATATTTCCAAGGCGAACCCGACGGTTTCGGTTTCGGGTAAATCCGATGGCCGGATCTCCCGCACTAATCGTTTGAAATCACGGTTTCAAAACATGAACTGCAGCTTCGTTATTCGATATACTTTAATTATATATATATATAATCGATTCTTCGATTTCAAAACCATATTCTTTTCATACATTTGATAAAAATGATATTTTTATCTAACAGACATTTATTTCGACACTTCACTATTTTAACAATTCATATATTTAATAAAATGTGATTTTTATTGTAAAACAATTTATTTCAAAACATGACTATTTTATATAGTTCATATAGATGGTAAAAATATGATTTTTATTATAAAACAATTTACTTCAAGACACGAATATTTTATATAGTTTATATAGATGATAAAAATATGATTTTTATTATAAAACAATTTATTTCAAACACGAATACCATTCAACACATGAATTTCTATTCAACGAATGAATTTCTATTCAACACGTGAATGTTTTCTATAGTTCGTATATATAAAATAAAAATGTGATTTTTATTGTTAAGACAATTTATTTAAAACACGAATACCATTCAACACATGAATTTCTATCCAACGAATGAATTTCTATTCAACACATGAATTTCTATTCAACACACGAATATAGTTTCAACGTATGAAAATAATTCTAACACATGAGTATTATTCAAAATTCGGCAGCATAACGGCAGGGTAGTTAAAACCGGGGCCGTCCCTAGTACGGCTCCTCGCTCTACCTTAAAGCCGCGCAGTTTTTGACAATGGGGATTTCATGCATCTAGTTCGCACGCAGGCGGCATGTATATTTTTTCATTTCCACAAACTAATCCTATGTGGTTTCAACCAAATAATTCTCAACCACAAACGGGTATTTTTCAACCACAATCAATCAATTTCAACCACAAACAATTTTAATCAACCATTCGCTATCAATCAATTTTCACACCAATCACAACCAATAAATATCGTCCATGGTTTGTGGACGAGGGGCGTATATATGTATGTATATATATATATATATAAGCATTTCACTTCTATTTCAACACATATATAATTTTTACAACGCATATATAACTTATAAATCGAACGTACAACTTATACAACGCTTATACATGTGGTGTACAACGCTTATATAACTCATACATCGACTATATAATTTATACATCATCGTTTTCCATATCGTTTATAATTCAGAAATCTCACATTGGGTTCCACTCCACCAAAAATTGCAGAAGACTCAGAAAAATATGCGGCCTCTTCTAGAATGTACAAGGCGTCCACCCGAGTCCACTGTCTCTTGTTTCACTGAATTTCGTCAAGAAACGAAGAAGATATGATTTTTACAGTGAAATCAAAAACCGTAGCGCTTTAAACTGCTATTAAATAGTTTAATATAAAACAGCCGTATACCTTCACAATTCATTCAAAACTAGGTTTCAACTTTTCGATCCAACCGTCGCATGATATGAAGATCCGCTTGCAAAGCGTCGAAGAGGGAAGTGAGGGCTTCCCGCGCCCGGTGGTTGCACCCTGATCGGTGGCCTCTGGCGAACTTGGCGGCGAATGGAAGTCCCGACCTTTGAGGGCACGAAACTCGAAGCAGGTGAGGCGATAGGGGGCGAGGTCAGAACGAATTTGAAGAGGAGAGGACGGGCTTCAAAACGTGGGTGGTGGCGCTCGATTTCGTTGATGGATGGAGGAGAAATCGAAGAGAGAAGGTGGCGACTTTTTTTCCGTTGCGCGCAGTAGAGGATCGGGGAGAGAGATGATGGAGTGTCGAATTCTGATTGGCTAAGGGGTTTTATAATTAATTTTTAATTTATTTAAAATCCGAAAATACCCCTTGTCACACACGAACACCAATCCAAACCCAACGACTGTCGCTCCTAGCTAAATACCCTCATTCCGAACACAATGGGATATGTTTCGTCGGCCCATTCGACTATTTCAGTCAGTTTTCATTCAAATTAAAATATAAAACATTCAATATTTGATTTGAACGTACATTTCAATTTTCCAAGGCCACAAACTGATTCTAAAAATTCCTGAAAAATAGATCTCGCTATGTTTTGACGATACGGTCCCAACAAAACTAGTTTCGTCGAATTCTGAGACCGTTTGAAAAATGGCCCATTTCTGATCGATCCAATTTAACTGTAATTGACGAAAACACATTTTCCTTTGCCACGCTCACATACTAGCTTCAAAAATTATGAAATTTGAAACCTAGCAATAATTTGACATCCCGGATCCAACAAAAGTGGTTTCGTCGAATTCCGAGGTCGTTTGCAAAATGGCCATTTTCATGGGCTATATAAACTCTATAGCGACCTTTCTGAAAATTCATTTAGCCATAACTTTTGCTTCCCGCTATGAAACTTCAATTTTTCAGATTCGTTAGAAAGGTATTCACTAACAGATTTAAATATTTTTGGTTTCACTCAAATCCGTTTTGTTTTGCACCCGGTATAGTCAGTCAAAGTTTGAATTCAAATTTTGAAACTACCGCGCCATTTCAGGCCTTGTTTATAATTAGAATTAATTATATTTATTTTCAAACGTCGATTCAAACTTTTCATGTGAACTTGCATTCAAATAAGAATCTAATTAAATAGGTGTCACATGACATGGCATAATTTAGACTTGCATAAAATATAGGCCTAAACATATTTTTATCTAGGCATAACTTCAAACACAAGCTAGCATGTGACAAGGTTATTACATGTCCATAAAAATGTCATTAACTCAAAAGCGTGAACTAGATCAAATCATGTATCCTATTATAACATGAAACTTGTAATAATCGTGTGAAATTGAATGGTACTTGGCATGGATCCCATTTACAAACTTGCAAAGGATATAAGAACATTCACATGGGATTTAATCATGTAGACGTAATGGTCTTAACATAGAACATGTGTATATAAGTCTTAACTTAGACTTAGAAAAATGTATACAACCTATGTTAAACATATAAACATATAGGTATAAATTCCAACATTAACCATATACTTGTATGTGATGTTGCTTTCATTCTAAATGTACAATAGGACCAACATCAAGTCAATTACACCACAAACATCCCAATACCATTCATAATACAATCATTGCAATACACAGATATGAATTAACATCATTGTTATACAATAGCACAATTCCATTTCCATTTTAAATCGAATCAAGTCTTAATTTTATTCTCATCGGAAAAATCACTATACTTACAACAAACGACGGTCTTGTTTTCTGATTTCTGAGTTCTGAATTTGCAATGCTTTCCTTTGGGGAGATAAACATTGTTTGAATCTTGTTTTTACTTTAGTTTTGCTTGTCTCTAAGCTTTCTCTAACTGACGGCTATTCTTAGTTTCCTCCCAGCAGCATGACGGCTCTAGTTCTATTTTATTTGTGTGAATTTAGGTTGAGTGTTGGGTTGTATTTATAGAATTTCAGATTGATTTGAGCCGTCAGATGATCATAGAGTGAATCCAGACCATACACACCAAGAGGAGCCAATCAGAAAGTGACGAATCAACCCTAGTAACACACCAGAGCTCAGGAATTTGACCAGAACCCGACCAGGCCAGCCAGGGCCTGACTAGGTCGACTGGGCAGGTCGACCCCCAGGTTGACCACATGGTTGACCTGGTTACCCAGGTCGACCCCCTGGTCGACCTGGGTCCTGGGCGGGAAAATCCCCGCCCTAGCCCAGTTTGGGTCTGTTTTCGAATTTCGAACTGAATTTTGAACTGTTTGAATTTTAAATTGAATTCTGAAACTTCGGAAGGTCATAACTCCTTCATACGGAGTTCGATTTACGCAAACTTGGACTCTATCTCAAGCAGAATTCCGAGACGAACGCAATGGTGTAACTCATTTCCCTTAATTCTTTCATTTTGAATTAAGTATACTTTAATTTGTTAATTTAATGTCAATAGAAAATTTAGGGTGTTACAATGTTAGAAAAAGAAACATGACTAAACCAAAATTTAAAAAATTTAAATGAGTACTTACCTAGGCTAATATTATCTACAACTCCCCAATATAAAAGAAGGGGGTTATGATTAGATAAAGTAGATGGAAGGACATGGTAATAGGAGTTAGGATAAAGATTGAAAAAAATTGATAGTTAGCAAACACATGATTAAATTTACGGAAAGTGTTAGAGCCAGTTTTGCTTCTATTAGACCAGGTGAAAGAGGATCCAAAGAAACTAATAGAAGATAGCCCATAGGAAATTCAAGTTTGATTAAGAGGTGCAATTTCAGATATGGAGAGGGAACAGCCCCCAGATTTTTGAGAACAAGATGGCATACAATTGAAATCTCGTCCAACCACCCATGGATCTTTAGATGGTTGCAGAAGCATCAAGTTGTCAAGAAAGGTTGCCTCAATGATACAACATTATGAGCATAGATAGAAGTCAAGAAAAAGGGAAATTTTGAGTGAAGGTAAATGCATTTGAGGTGAATAAATTGATCAAAAGAAGAAAGCTTAGTGAGATTGAATAAAACAGAATTCCATAACACAAGTAATCTACCAAAACAAGCCTTTGGTAGATTATGTTCATAGTGTCATGATGGTGAAATAAAGCCTATAGCTCGAGCTGTAAAATTTGAGCCAAGTTTGGTTTCAGACAAACAAATTAAATGAATGTTGTTATCTCTAATAAAAGTTTCGATCTCTCCTTGATTAGAGGCAAGATTCATACCCTTGACATTCCAAAAAGCTATGTTGTGTCTCATTTAAAAGAAAGAGGGTTAATTAAAGGGGTAGGATGCTTCCTAGTATGCCTAGTAGTAGTTTGATTTCCTACTAGCATAACTTCCTTAGAATTAAATTATTTACCCTCATTTAAGTCTTCAGATTCATTAGTATCCAAACTCTTAGCTTTTTTCTTTTTCCCTTTTTTCCTTTTCTTACTACCAAAAGAGGAGGTGTAACAACCCGGAAAATCAGAACCAATTTAAAAATTTATTTTAAGAAATTTTAAATAGAAAATGCATCAGAATTAAAAAAATCTCTTATTAATTTAAATTATAAAAAAATATGAAAATATCTGTTGCTTGATGATTACATTTTTATGTAAATGAATCATTAAATAAGATTCATTGTATGGAAATGTTTTTACATTAAAATTTACATCTTTAATGTAAATGAATCTTTAACGCTCCTTCGTTGAATTTAATATGAACATTTTGGAAACAAGAATTATTAATGCTATTAATTTAATTTGTAATTTGAGTAAAAAAAGAATTTAATACTAGTTTTGTGATTTAGTTAAGAAGGGAAGTATATGCTAATATTTGAAACTAAAATGTGAACTTGAACTTTCATTTATTTTGGACATAGTGAATATAATCTCAATTTAAAACTTTCTGCCAAAAATAATGTCATCACAAATTTGTGTTGAAAATGTAACGATGGAAACAAAAGTCAGCTTTGAAATAAACCATGCAATTTAATTTAATCTTAAACAAGGATTTTATTTGTGTAGTGACATATCATCAAATCTAATTCATCAGATTATAAGTATAAATGGCGCAATAAACGTTACATTAATTTCAAATGTATGTTGAAGCTTTAATGATGATTAATTTTTGTAGACCAATAAGTCTAAATTTATTACCATATTATTCATAGTACAATTAATGCAATAAAGACATTCTATGTAATTCAAACTTTGAATTGAAGAGACTAATATAGGAAGAGTTTATCATTGGAAATTTCAAATTAAAATTTAATATATATATAGTAATTCATTTCGTTTGAAAGTTAGAATTCAATAATTGGTATATTTCATAAAATTGAATGGTGCATTTATTTAATTAACCTTTGAAATCCTTTCCTAAACTCTAACCTAAATCAACCCTTTATTCCATTAAATTCTTTCCTTCATTTATTTTTCTCATCGTGTTTCATTTACATACTTTATGTTTCATTCCTTATGTTACTTAACCATGCATTCATTTATCTTTCCCCCTTTTTGTTTTCCATTGTTATTGTTTTTCCTTCACAAACAAACCACCTATATATATATCTTTTATTTATTCTTTCCAACCCATTGAATATGTTACTTAAATTATGATATTTAACATTATGTGTTTTGAAATTTAAAAAGACACAACTTTCTAACAATCAGCATCAGACAATAAATCATGCATTCGTTCCTTTCCATTTATTCTCTCTCTCTTTGTTATTTACTTTTGAAATTTGAATAAGAAAAAAATAAGTGTGATCCTATCACACCTAGTCAGCTAATTAAATTCCTTTGTAACCTACTATATGTGAAGATACACATTAGGGGAAATGAAACTAAAGAAATTAAACAATATTAAAATATATATAAACAACCAATAAGAAATTCCAAAAACCCTATTTCCCCCAAACATAACACAGCCGCCACCGAGAGTATTCATGGCTGATATTTTCGCGATCCATCGTAATATCTCCCAATCCATGCCAAATTATTCGAAGGTTATAAAACCAAAATCAGAGAGCAAGGCCAGAGTTTTCATCTCGTACAGTTGTGATCTATTCTCAATCACTGGAGTGGTGGAATTTCAGCTTCATAGGGCGGCGCGACGGTGAACAAGGGTTGCAAGAGTTGGTTTGGTTATTCTAGGAATTGTTAAAGAGGAAGACGATAGTTAACGGTGGAATAAAATGGTGATTAATTATTTTATTAACTATGTAATTAAGTTATTAAATGTATAAAACCATGTAACTTTCTCAAAACGAAAACAGAATCGCATGAAACAACTTACGTTGGAATCACAAGAATGAGAGCTTCGCAATGGAAAAGACCAGAATAGAAACGGAGCACGTTGGTATTTGAGACGAAATCAAAATCAATGTGAGATTTCTCGATTTAAATATATATATATATATTTAAATTGAATTTGATTGTGATATGAGATATATGCAATATAAAACACACATAGGCATTGCGAACAATTGAGACTGATTTACTTTGGTTGTGATGAACTGTCAGATCAAAATATATGTTGTTCGTTAAGATATTGTCTTTACCATTTTAGTCTAGAACAAAAATATTCATTTGTTAATTTTATTTTTTTTAGTCAAAAATATTCATTGTTGAAATAAAACATTTCAACAATAAAAAAAATTAAATTACATTTGTATTACATATAGTGATCATTAAAATTATCTATTGTTTGGGCTAAAAATGTGTTAGCAATAAAAAAATACATTTATATTGTGTTTGTAGAAATGATGACAAATATTTATTGTTTGAATGGAATAAGATTACAATAAAAAATATATTTTTATTGTGTATATAAGATGATCATATTTTATAAATAAATATGTCATTTATATAGAAAACATATTTCATAAATTAATAAATGTCATGTTAGAATGAAATTGTCATTTTAGTTACAAATGTCATGTTAGAATAAAATTGTCATTTTAGTTATAAATGTCATGTTAGAACGAAATTGTAATTTTAGTTATAAATGTCATGTTAGAACAAAATTGTAATTTTAGTTATAAATGTCATGTTAGAATGAAATTGTCATTTTAGTTATAAATGTCATGTTAGAATGAAATTGTCATTTTAGTTATAAATGTCATGTTAGAACTAAATTGTCATCTATATAATAAAATTCCCCCCTTAGACAAACAACAAGACAAAGAGTGGTTCAGATTTAATCCCGCAAAAACAAATCCATCGTCCTAATTTAAACACATCCCCTGATATTTTGATTGCCACCTCATCCGCATTTGCCTTATATTTAGTTATCACGCGTATCAGTAACTTTGCTCTCCCACTTTCACGTTCCCACGTCTTCCTCCACTCCTTCCTCCACTCCGTGCTAAATTCTTTCTTCCACCAACCATTTTTATATATTTGTAGATAACCTCTTCTGTCTTCTCTTCTCGCAAGTCGCAACTTCACCTTCTCTTCTCATTTAATTATCAATTCGTATTACATTTTTCATATCACATTACAGATTTGGGATAGTGCAATACTGTCCTATAAAGAGGATACAATGAATAATCAGCAAACTACTGAATGTCCATTAAAAAGAATTACGGTAAGACAATCTACTGCTTATATTTTGAATACTAAAATAAGTACATTTTTCGTTTTAACCAACTGCTTATTTACTCTTTTTTACAGCTTAACTTGCACTCAGCACATTGGAGTAAGGATGTGGTGATCGATAATTGCACTTTTTTACGTGTACTTAAAAATATGTTTAAATGTTGATAATATGTTTTAATATATATCCTATATCAAAGTCTGTCATATTTATTTTTGTCCTCTCTGCATTTTCTTTCTGTGAAAAAAAAAATCGTGTGATGTGGTTAGCTCAATTTAACATGCTGTGAATACCTCTTGAATCTTTCCTTATGTTACTTATGATTTTGATGTTGCTATATACCTTTTGGAGTCAGTTGAGCATACATATGAAATCTTTACTGTAAGTCAGTCGTGTATATAGCAAAGAAGTTACATAACATAAACTGCTGTATGAATTATATTTTGTTTGCTGATACATATTCCTAGCATCTCATGCATGCAATAAATAGCTTATATGAAAAGATAAAAATGTACAAATCATAAAAGCCAATCACTAACAATATTCTAATGATACCCAATTTCAACTATGAAATTAGCATTAAATGGGTTGTGACCTAAAAGCTTCAAAATATATTTGAAATTATGTTGCTATATATAATTTAGCATTAAATGGCTCAATTTAACATGTTGTGAATACCTCTTGAATCTTGCCTTATATTACGTATGATTTTGATGTTGCTATATATAATTTAGCATTAAATGGCTCAGTTTAACATGTTGTGAATACCTCTTGAATCGTGCCTCATGTTACGTATGATTTTGATGTTGCTATATATAATTTAGCATTAAATGGCTCAATTTAACATGTTGTGAATACCTCTTGAATCTTGCCTTATGTTACGTATGATTTTGATGTTGCTATATATAATTTAGCATTAAATGACTCAATTTAACATGCTGTGAATACCTCTTGAATCGTGCCTTATGTTACGTATGATTTTGATGTTGCTATATATAATTTAGCTTTAAATGGCTCAATTTAATGTGCTATGAATACCTCTTGAATCTTGCCTTATGTTACGTATGATTTTGATGTTGCTATATATGTTTTGGAGACATGCGAGCATACATACTCATATTTAATGTAAATGGGTGGTGTATATAGCAAAGAAGTTACATAACATAAACTGCTGTATGAATTAAATTTTGTTTACTGATACACATTCCTAGCATCTCATGCATGCAATAAATAGCTTAAATGAAAAGATAAAAGTGTGCAAATCCATTTCATTTTATATAAGAGCCAATCACTATCAATATTCTAATGATACCCAATTTAAACTATGAAATTAGCACTAAATGGGTTAGGAGCTAAAAGCTTCAAAATATATTTGAAATTTTAAAAATGCTATATCAAAAGATTACCATATAAAAATGGAGTGAAATTGTTTATATTCCATTACAATGAAGTGAAATTGCATTTCAAAAGATTTGTAGATAATCAGAAAGGTTCTGTATATTTACATCTTCATAGGGTCTTTATCTAAAAGTTACTATATTATGGTGATATAATTTAGCATTAAATGGCTCAATTTAACATGTTGTGAATACCTCTTGAATCTTGCCTTATGTTAGGTATGATTTTGATGTTGCTATATACGTGAAATTGTTTATATTTCAGTATAATGGAGTGAAATTGCATTTCAAAAGATTTGTGGATAATCGCAAAGGTTCTGTATATTTACATCTTCATCGGGTCTTTATCAAAAAGTTACTGTATTATTTTGGTGATATAATTTAGCATTAAATGTTAAAAATACTGGCATTGCATGTTTGTAGCCTTTAAACTTGTTCCAATTACGAAAATCAAATATAATATTAGTTTTACAGAAAAATGCAGTTATGGACATTATTTTAATTACTCTTTCAATATACACTACGTTAGACTCATAAAATTTAACATACTCTTCCTTCCACATTCATAGCCTCTCTTTTTTACTCCTCAGTTTTGTTCTCTTCCTAACACATCATGACTAAGGTAATTCTCTTCTTCTAACTTAACCGCTACTTTTTTTTACATCTGCTAAGCTCATTTTACATTAAATTGTGCAGTCCAAACTTTCTGTGCCAACCAAACAGTCTCCATTACCCATTTCAGTACAAAAACATAAACGTAAAAGCACACGTCTAACTATACCCCATAAATCAACCAGCTATGAAACCAACACAACTGTGACTAATGTCCCATCTCCTACTGCTCCTCAAGTTCAACCCAACGATTTTCAGAAAGAAAATCAAGCTCATGATCTTCCGCTTACTACTCCACAACATATGGATAACGAAGACGAAGCTCATTGGAATGCAGTGGTTTGATACAATTTTTTTCTAGCCATTCATACAACTATATTTACCATACGTATTCCTTTATTAATCAATTTCTTTAAACTGCAGTTTGCGGACTGTGACAGGTTCCAAGCAGAGTATATGGCGTCAGTTTTTTTTAATTTATGAAACTGAGGATGTATTCTGCACTAATAAATTACGTTTGTTTCTCATTTGCATTTCCGGTATAAACACCTAGTTGTATTTCTCTTTGTACCCATTTCCCTTATGTAACTCTTATATATAAGTGCACCCATGCATAATTTTGTGTTCTGCTACACGTTTTTTCGTGTACTTGAGCAAATGTTTATGGAAAATGTGTTTTAGCCGTTTTCTTTGTGCACCCGCTCATGTTGTCGACTCATATTTACTTTCTGTTTCTAACATCCTATGCACACTTTTATTCCTCATGATGTACTTATCTAGTTTAATGTTTACTGTATTTTTTTTCTTCACTTTTTGTTGTTTCACTATTTGTCATTGCCGTTTATCTTTTGTACATTCTACCTTCTGTTCTATATAATAACTGTTTGTTTACTTTGCCATTGTATCTTGGGTCTTTTTTTAACTGACCACCTATAAAAACTTGATGATGAACATTTGTTTCATCCTATTGTTCTTGGCTGACATAACAAATATTTCATATACACCTTCATATATTGATTACCACGGGGTATGGAGAACTTGATTCCTTTTTGTTGACAGCCTGTTTATAGATCAATTATCTTTGATAGTATGATGTTTCTATGTTGCATACATAACATGTTACCTGCTTTTAAATTAATTAGTTAAAATATTGTCTGTATGGCCGTTTATTCTGTAAATTTGGACATTAAAGGGAATGATTCATTGGTTATATGCATCTGAAGTTACGCAGCAACAGCAATGTAGTTCGAGATCACACATCTTAACGTAATATTAACTTTAAAGCTACATATGAATAAAAACAAATCTGAAATCAGAAATCAGAAAAGAAGTCTAAACTATGCATGAAAAACGTAAGTTTCTATGTCAGTATCATTAACCGTTGCTACCGCTATCCATGATTATTTCATTACCATTTGTACCTTCAATTAAAATAACATGTGTTAAAATTAGAAATATATCCAACAACATTCATTACTAATATATATGTCCTGTTATTGACATATTAACAGTATCTAATACTGTGTAAATATAAAAATCTATTGCCATTTTAACAGTGTTGTAGCGACCCAAATTTCCGGCACCTTTTGAGCTGACCAAACCACATCGATCCAACCCAAAGTCCACGGAAAATGGATTACTATGAGAAAGAAGTTAGAGGATGAGGTAAGAAAGAAAGAAATATTAGAATAGAAGAAGAAGAAGAAGAAGAAGAAGAAGAAGAAACAACACAACACAGTGTCTCACATCGCAGCGAAACAAAATATAATACAGAAATAAATCCTTATTGAGAGCTTTAAAAATACTTACAATATCAAAGTACATCACATAACGGGACAGTAATAATAACCTGTTCCTATACATAACACACAACAGAATAGTAGCTATATAATATCATACGTCTGAACACCTCCAACTCATCTCTTCACAGCATTCGACAACCTGAACCTATACAACCCGGTCTAACCCGAGCATTACAAACACCGGGTCAGTCTGGTGAACCAGCGTGAGATAAACACACTAAGTTTAAAGGTATCACACAACCTAATTTTAAAGTTAAAATCCTTTCGAAAGAAAAAGGTAACCGTAAGACCAAATCCATACATAAATATGAACGGTTTTTACCTTACGATAACCCAAAACATTTTTGAAATCGATATCTTTTCTGATATTATACTAGTGTCTAAATACAAGTAGATATCAATCTAGTGGAACGCTTGCATCTCACGCTCCACATATAGTATACAATCAAAACCGCGAGCGCTTATTGGAGATTAGATTCCAACTATGACAAGGTATGGGACCACCTGCCAATAGTGTATCTCTAGAGGCGAATACACTGGGTTTAGCAAGAACGTCTTGTAACTCGACCCTCACATGACCGACCACTCATTTCGCTTGAGTGTATCGAATGTATATCACCAACGGTGGTAGCTAGCCACCGTTTCCCGAAAAGGGACAGCATCGAAATAGATTAAAAAATGAAATGGAATTTCTCTAGATAAGTGATTATACACCCTAATGGGAGCGACCCATATAGCCATGCTGCCTGCCCGATTTCTGTCATTTCCCAGTTGATGAGGCTTGAGGTTTAAATTAACTTTTTAACCACCATTCACTTTGAATGCCACATCGTCAGATCCGTCAAATCACTAATTGACATCCACAAATATATTCTGGGTTTTAAAGAAGTGCCCCTCTTTGCCACCACTCGGTATATTTGTAAAAATCAACATACGTGGTTTCAGGAAATACTTTATCAGACATTCGTCCATATAAGTCATACAGGAACAGGATGAATCGAAGGCACTGTCCTATTGCATCCAATATAGGAATCACCCCATGGATCAGTAGCGAGAAGTCCTTGCAACCCGTAGATTTCAACCACGACAGAACCACAGTTTATCTCTGGTTGCAATCCCAGAGATTATTAGCAGTTCTTCTGTTTAATAAAGATCCACGGTCTTCAAATGCTCCATCTTGATCATCTCTTGATATCTCACGTATTGTTGGTCGGAATGGTTTTCGAATATAAATTCGATCCCGGTCTTTCCGTACCAACAATCGTATAGGACAGATTTGATAGTCGGTGATTTAACTATCAAAATAAATAGTGTTTCAATCATGACAACCCAATGGGTTCACTGGTTCAGTATTCGGCACCACTTGGCCTTTAAATTAAAAACCAATGTAAATTTAAAACTCTTAAATCTTTCGATATTATAAATATAGTTTTCTCGCTTCTTTATACACATAAGATGATTCTATAAACAAATTCACTTTTAATACCTAGGAAGATCTTATATCATATTCAGTTTGTTTATTTTCACTTTCAAAACATTAGTTACACTATTATCCAGTATTGGGAAATCATTTCAACTTATTACTCGTAAACCAACGTTACGAAATATCTTTTATTTACTACTTAAAAACCACAATCCATGTTTATTCTTACAGAATAAAACTCAACTTTTCATTTCCTTTCTAATCCGAAAATATCGTTATATTTTCGACAATCCCTTTTTACTTTCCCTTACTTTTTAAATCCTCATTATATATATACACATATATATATATAGTCCAAATCCTCATCAAAAATGCTCGTTACTGTTTCTCTAATGAAATAATAATTTTTACTAACCTCTTTTACCACTACAGCTAATATCATTCTCAGATAATCCTGATGTCGTTCAAGTTGGGGTATTTTAATTACCTCTCAGAGCTTGATCAACGACATTCATATCTAAAGACAAATACGAGTTGTAATACCAACCACATATCAATATAAATTTCATTCCACTGAACTATTCAAATACGGTTTTAGAAACCTTCTTACGTTTTGAAAATCTCTCTCTCGGATATGCCCGCTCTTTTCTTAATTCAATAATTAAGCAACATCACTTTTAATTCAACCTCTTTAACCAAGCTTATTTAATTCATATTTGGTTATCAAATCCTACGATTCACTTCTACTATCAAAGTCATTTTTCCCCAATTTCCTTTCCAACTCCATTCCATCATCTCCTGCTTGGAATTCTTATTTCAAATCCCCAATTGTCCTTAATCCCATTTCTAAGTAACGTTAATTTAGAATTAACGATATAATCCTTAAAACCCCTTTTTACATAACTTTGGTTTATAATAAAACCTTTTTACCTTAATTTCCTTTCACTTAATCCAAGTCATTAGTAATATTTATTTTAAGCTGCCATATTCGCTTAAAATTCTCTTTATCATTTCGTTAAAAACTCAGGTTTAAAATAAATCCTGTTCATAAACTTCTTTCGTCAATCAATTTGATTCCATTTTAACTTAGATTACTTTTAAATAAATTCCCATTAAAAAGTAATTTTCTAAATTATTATTAATTACAATAATATTTTTTTTCAACCATTAACTACATAGGTAGTTAACTCCTTTAATAACTAAAATAACCAGTAAATCCCTTTTTAAAAACTTATTATCATCTAAACAATATTCATTAAACTATTTTCTATTCAGACACACTAATTTAGAAATCAATACAATTGAATAGCCAATTTAGTCACTCAAAACACGGTTATCTTATTAACCGATTCCAATTTGTTTTCCCTTTAAATTAATTAATAATGTAATTAATTAATTTAAATAATTCTATTAAATTGTTTCTCAACAACACAATAATCCAAATTTAACCGTTACGTTAACTTCCCTATTCTCACCATTACAAATCTGATTAACATCAGTTTTGACTTTATAAAATCAATTTACAATTAATTATAAACATAAATATTTATTTCCTTTGAATAAAGTTTTATTCAAAATATATATTTCAAAATCTATCTTTATTTATAAAATAAATTTTATAACTTCAGTTCTATCGATTTACCTGACGGTAAATTGATATAAATAAATAATTTGCTTTCAGGCCATTTACTATCGATTACTCAACCAATATTGCCCATTGGTTAAAACACAACACATGTTGGCTTTCAAATCAATGATTAATAATCAAATCCGTCACACCAACAGGATAGTTCATATATGAAAATATGAAAATAAATAATATACTGAGGAATCCCGTTGGATCCCTCCAACCTGTTCTTCCCTGTATTCAAAACGGTTATCACAAACCAGATCATTTTGATTTCATTTAACTATAACAGTAAATAATCGACTATTTAACATCAACCAATCAAACACTTCAAGTTCAAACAATTCAACACGTTTATTTTATAAACATGACCAATAAGGTAATTTACCTTAACTGGAACCAATTCGTTAAATTAATGATTTGATATTTCACTGAAATTAAACAACAGTTTAATTTCTTCAGTTAAATCAATAAATAAATTATAACTAGCAAATAGTCAACCATAACGAACAGAGCACACAAAATAAAAACCCACTTTATATAAAATATAAATGGGAAAAATACCGAGTGAGTTTAACTCACCTTGATTTCATTTGGCGATCTGGTTCTGTTAAATTAAACGAGTGTTTAATTTTAACAATAGATTTCAACATTTCTTTGGTTCAGTCCAAGTCAGTCTATAGATACTGTATTTACTGCTACAGCTCCATCATCACCAAATTTGTTCAATTCTGATAACACATGGACAAGGTATAAATATTCAAAGCTAATATAATTAAATTATATTTTAAATTCCTACTTACTTTAATTAACCAAATTAATTACATATTAATGAATTTTAAATAGCCGACCCTTTGATTTTCAAAAACTAGCCTAACCTTGTTTATCACGTTTGTTTTCTAAATCAAATTTCTACTCCGCTTAGTACTTAGCCTAAATAAATTCTATTAAAATTAATTAAATACCAACTATATTGTTGAAAATAATTTTACACAAAAATTTCCTTAATCTGTTAAACCAAGTTATAATTAAATTGTGAAATTATAAATGTATTACGTTGATCAAAAATGAAGTTTGACAATCACTTTATTCATATAAGAATTAGGCCCGACTAATTTTCCTTAATCACTTGAATATATCTTAAGCCATATTAATTAACTCCTAACAAAGACTTAATTTAACCTAGTCACAGTGCTATGACAGTTACCAATGGTTCTAATTATATTGCAAAGCAAGGCCGATCTTTGAACTTCAAATACTGGCCAGTTTGGTCATTCCAGGTCTCTTTCTTAATTTAGCTTTACTTAACACTAAATCCTTCATTAAAATATAATCATCAACTAATTACTGTGAAATTTCCCTTCGGTATCTTTCTGCTTCCCACGAAACCCAGTACGCAACGGACTTCGACTGTCGCACTTTCACCTTCTCCACCAGAGGTCGATCTGAACCCGCCGGTTGAAACACCCCATCATCCTCCATCTCTGCCCAAAGCCCCATCGAAAATCATGCCGCCTATTGCCAGATTTTACCCCACGAACGCAGTGCCTTGTCAAGTGATTTCCGGCTACCCTGATGATCTGAATTCGATCATCACCGTTCGATAGGAAGATCTCGTCACGTACTACAGTATCATTGTGGAGGATTTTGTGAAATGATGAACCGATTGGAGTAAATTAGAGGAAGAACGTTAGTAAATATGGTTCGTTTATTTTAGGGGAGGCGGCGTATGGGAGCGTTGACCATAGAATTAGGTTTGACGAGAATAACTGTTTTGAGATGGTATATATATAGTGTGAGAGTTAAATAAAATATTATTAAATGAAACTTCGCTGCAAAGTAACACGTAAAACTATCCATAATTGATTTCTGTTTACTGATAAAAAAACTAATCTTAATGTAAAAAGGTATTCCGAACCCAATTCGTCGAAATTCCAGGTCGTATGAAAAAAATTCCTTTATAAAACCAGAAATAAACACGCGTTTAATTTTTTCACGATCACTAGGTAAATTTAATCAACTTGAAACTTTGAAATCCTACAATAATTTTTTGATACGAACCCAACGACACCAGTTTCGTCGCATTCTGAGACTGTTTCCCTGGTAGGCTATTTTTACGCTCATCGCAATGCCATTTTTGACACCAAATTTCCCGGTCTTAAAAAAATAACAAACTATACACTATCCTGACTCTAATCGACGATACGAACTCAACGGAACTGGTTTCGTGGCTTAATTCGATCGTCTGCTCCAGTTACACTCAAATACCTCTCTATTATATTAATTACGAGCTGTAGAAATTGAATGGGCGTTTGTGGCTGCTGTGGTCACATATGACATCGGTTTGCCACGCAATTTGATTTTCTGACAATAATTTGACAATACGGTTCCAATGAAACAAATTTCATCGAAAACAGAGTCTGTTTGCAAAATGGCCATTTTAAAGGCCGATAGCGATTTCCATAGCGATTATTTCAAAATTTGATTTAGCCATAAGTATCAATCTATAACACAAAATCTAGATTTTTCTCTTTCATATGAAAATTATCGTCAATACGGTTCCATCGTTCCTTGTTTCACAGAGATCCGACTTATATCAGACTCTATATATTTAGTTGAAGTTCAAAACGCTATATTACGAACTGCCGCATCGCTGCAGCTCGCTATATATAGTTTAAACTTTTAAATAGCGCTTAATAAGCGAAATCGTAAATAAAATTAAATCTAACCATAAATAAATCCCCTTACGTTGCCAAATCATATAACAACGCAAATTCAACCAATTTCGATTATTTCGAAATTAAATCATTATTTATATTATTTAAACAAATAAATTATTCAAAATCCCTTAATTCCAAACCATTTAAAATTCAAATAAATATTTAAAACCAAATTAAATATTAAATTAAATAGCAAAAATCTGGGTCGTTACATTCCTTCCCCCTTAAAATAATTTCGTCCTCGAAATTGCTAAGGTAAGAAGAATGCTGCAAACCTATTATATTTCAAAAATATATTCTAATTAAAACCATTACTTCCTAATTTTTCAATTAAAACTAATTCAAATAATTTAAATCAAAAAACAAATTTATTCTTATCAACAAAAAATTTCAAAAAGAATTGAAATTTTCTAACACCTTAAATTTAGGAATTTTTTTGGCAAAGTCTCCCCTGTACGGAGGGACATCTGCAATATTGCAGGAACAATAAATATATATACCTCGACCACCACGGTCGGAAGAAGGAAAAATCCAATTCAAAACCCAAAACAAAAACAAAAATTCATATTTGGCATAGGCGTACCTTTTTGCGAGCGTTATTACGTAATAAGCAATTAATAATAAGCGAGCCTGCTCAATTACTATACAGCTCCAATCAGACTGGATTCAGTTAACTGCATAATCTTCTTGGCCATAGTTTAAAGATAAATTAGCTCTTCTGCACCCGTTCTCAACTCTAATGAACTTCATTAGTTTCAAAAACAATACCAGTCAAATTCAAATATTCGTACCAACATAGATTTATCTCAATAAATCAATTCTATTTCAGGCTGGTTTCAATCAAGTTCATTCAACTATTAAATCCATATTTATGCAATCAATCTCAACCAAATAATCCCAAATCATTCCATTTGGATATTTCTATTTCTCAACTCAATTCAAACTAGTGTTGACTTAAAGTTATATTTTATTTCAATATTCCAGTTCAAATTTAATTCATATGATTTATTCAACCCAGCATGAGTTAAATTTCCACATTTCAAATTTGAAATGTCCTTCAATTGGTCCAGTCCGACTCGTAATCAAACACATTCAAACCAATCAATCAAGGCAATACAAATTTCAAACAACCAGTCAACAATTTAAAATAATTACCTCTTTTTATTTATACAAGGTATAATTTAGGGAAAATTATTTTATTTATCCCATTTTCGAAATAATTTAAAAATAATTTTATATTCAAATTACAAATACGTACACTCGTATAAATATACTCAAACTCAATATAGGGTATTGCTAACCCTATCTCTATCGAGTTACACCATAGAGCCAAGGTTATCACTAAACCAATAGCTCTGATACCCAATGTAGCGACCCAAATTTCCGGTACCTTTTGAGCTGACCAAACCACACCGGTCCAACCCAAAGTGCACGGAAAATTGATTATTATGAGAAAGAAGTTAGAGGATGAGGTAAGAAAGAAAGAAATATTAGAATAGAAGAAGAAGAAGAAACAACACAAAACAGTGTCTCACATCGCAGCGGAGCAAAATATAATACAGAAATAAATCTTTATTAAGAGCTTTAAAAATACTTACAATATCAGAGTACATCACACAACGGGACAGTTATAATAACCTGTTCCTATACATAACACACAACGGAATAGTAGCTATATAATATCATATGTCTGAACACCTCCAGCTCGTCTCTTCACAACATTCGACAACCTGAACCTGTACAACCCGGTCTAACCTGAGCAATACAAACACCGGGTCAGTCTGGTGAACCAGAGTGAGATAAACACACTAAGTTTAAGGGTATCACACAACCTAATTTTAAAGTTAAAATCCTTTCGAAAGAAAAAGGTAATCGTAAGACCAAATCCACACATAAATACGGACGGTTTTTACCTTACGACAACCCAAAACATTTTTGAAATCGATATCTTTTCTGATATTATACTAGTGTCTAAATACAAGTAGATATCAATCTAGTGGAACGCTTGCATCTCACGCTCCACATATATAGCATACAATCAAAACTACGGGCTCTTATTAGACATTGGATTCCAACTATGACAAGGTATGGGACCACCTGCTAATAGTGTATCTCTAGAGACGAATACACTGGGTTTAGCAAGAACGTCTTGTAACCCGGCCCTCACATGACCGACGACTCATTTCGCTTGAGTGTATCGAATGTATATCATCAACAGTGGTAGCTAGCCACCGTTTTTTGAAAACGGGCGGCATCGAAATAAATTAAAGAATGAAATGGAATTTCTCTAGATAGGTGATTATACACCCTAATGGGAGCGACCCACATAGCCATGCTGCCTGCCCGATTTCTGTCATTTCCCGGTTGATGAGGCTTGAGGTTTAAATTAACTTTTTAACCACCATTCACTTTGAATGCCACATCGTCAGATCCGTCAAATCACTAATTGACGTCCACAAATATATTTTGGGTTTTAAAGAAGTGCCCCTCTTTGCCACCACTCGGTATATTTGTAAAAATCAACATACGTGGTTTTAGGAAATACTCTGTCAGACATTCATCCATACAAGTCATCTAGGAACAGGATGAACCGAAGGCACTCTCCTACTGCATCCAATATAGGAATCACCCCATGGATCAGTAGCGAGAAGTCCTTGCAACCCGTAGATTCCAACCACGGCAGAACCACAGTTTATCTCTGGTTGCAATCCCAGAGATTATTAGTAGTTCTTCCATTTAATGAAGATCCCCGGTCTTCAAATTCTCCATCTTGATCATCTCTTGATATCTCATGTATTTGTTGGTCGGAATGGTTTTCGAAATTAAATTCGATCCCAGTCTTTCCGTACCAACAATCGTATAGGATAGATTTGATAGTCGGTGATTTAACTATCAAAATAAACAGTGTTTCAATCATGACAACCCAATGGATTCACTGGTTCAGTATTCGGCACCACTTGGCCTTTAAATTTAAAACCAATGTAAATTTAAAACTCTTGAATCTTTCTGTAACAACCCGGAATTTTGGGGCCAATTTAAAATTTTTATTTTAAATAATTTTGCTAAGAAATCGAGTCAGAAAATAAAAGTATTCTATTTTTATTAAATTATTTTATTAATAATGGCTGGAATATTAAGTTTATTATTTTTGTTGCATTAAAATTTTATAAAACAAAATATATATTTTTGTTGAATGTGAACGGACAAAATAAAACTCATTAATTTAGTCGCATTAGAATTTCAAATGTACCATATTTATTTGCATTAAAAAGTTGCAATGAAATGTATCGTTTTTATCGCATTAAAAAGTTGCATTTAAATGTATCATTACATTGAAAAGATTGAAAGAAAAGTATGATTTGTTTATAGTAAAAGGGACAATGATTATATTAAATAACTTACATAAGGGGGGTTAAATTAATAGAATTACACATTTTGGGAAATTGTAAGATGTTAAATATATGGGAATAGAATAAATATAGAATTTAATTTAATTATTGAATTAAAAATGATATTAAAACATAATTTATGATTCATTAATTTATGACTCCAAAATTTATTTTGATAAACAATAACTTACATTGAGATGAACTGTGATTGATGATAATGGAAATTATTAAATTGTTTGTACATTTGGACTATCTAACTTTGAACTATTGTTGACAAAAAAAAATTAGCAGTTGAACCTTGTCTTTATTTTAAAGATTCAATATAGGAATTAATACGATAATTGGAAATAAAATTATGAATGTTTCTAGTTTAATTTAGTATAGAAAGAATAGTAACAAAACAGTGTGTCAACGATATAATGTACGTTTAATTTCCACAGTTAATGGAAATTAATGTTAACATTTATTTTATAAAAAAAACATAAGACATATGTATAGAAATTAATTAAAGAAATGCATGACTAAAAAAATATATACATATAATGACAAAAACGATTGAAGAATTAATGGTAATCAATGTACATTACAATTACAATTAACATATGTCACAACAGTAATCAATGTGTGTTAATGGGTAATTGAGGTATATTACAAATATGATTAATGAGATGATTATACATATATATATATATATATATATATATATATATATATATATCTGAAGCTTGAATCTTTAAATAATTCATTTATTTGCATTTATTTCCTTTCTCTTTCATTCCATTTATTTCCTTCCATTTATTCCTTTTTCTTTCTAACTATTAATTTCTTTTCTATCATTTATTTATTTTTCTTTCCTTAAACTTACTACCTACGTTCTCTCCACTTTATTTCTTATTAATAGAACATCCGTTTCTTTCCTCTAATGTATTAATTTCTTTTCCCACTTCTACCTCATGCACTTCTCCATTCCCATTTGTGAAAAATGAGCTGCCTCTTTTTTTTCTTCCTCTCCAAGCCATGGCCGCCATTCTCTTCTTTCTTCCTCCATCAAAAGAAAAAAAAAGAAAGAAAATAAGTTTCATTCTATTGTGATGATTTTGGAACGGTGACAAGTTCTACCTCTCTTTGATTTATCTATCCAAAGGCCTAGGTGAGTTTTCTAAGTTTAAATTTAATTAATTATTTAATTAAATCTGAAAATAATCTGAAATTATTGTATGAATGATGATGTCGAATTGTGTTGTTATTCTATTTAATTTATTGATGTTCATATGAAAAGTTCTGTGTGTATGTTGATTTGGTTGTGTATGACACTATGTTGAATTATCATTGAATTGTATTGGAAATTGGGTGTTGACATAACTTGAAAAATCGTTGGACTATGATGATGATGGATTTGGTTTTATAAATAAAAGATGACAAATTTATTTGTAAAAGTTGAAATATCATTTTATGATAAAGGTATTTTTGTTTATTTTAAAAATAGAGATTTGTTTAATTTGTTTTTGGTTGAACAAAAATGAAATTTTTTGTTTAATAAAAATAATGAAATCTTTTGTTTTATTATAAAAGAATCAAACTTTTATTTTATAAAGCAAAGATTAATTTTTTTTTTTAAAGAATTCATGTTTGTTTTAATTATAAAAGATTTAATCTTTGGTTTTAATAATAAAGACTCAACTTTTGCTTTTATTATTAAAAGGTAACTCTTTTGATTTGTAAATAAAAATCCAATTTTTATTTTGTTTTGATGACAATAGAGAACCAAATTTTTGTTTTGCTTTGTTGAAAATGTTGAATCAACTTTATTTGTTTTATTTGAAACAAGGTTGGAACATTTTATTTGTTTATTGAGATAAAAGATACAACCTTTCTTTTATTTTGTTTTTAAAGAAATAAAATGAATCTTTTTATCTTAGTTGGTTAAAATAGAATAAATCTTTATGGTGAGTTGTTGAAAACAAGGTAATTTATGATTCACGTCGTTGAAACAAAAATCAACATGTATATATTTTGTTGGAAACTAAATAAATCATTTCATTTTGTTTTTGTTGAAATAATGAAGCATATAAATCAATTGTTTTGTTTTATTTTGTTGAAGCATATAAACCAATTATTTTGTTTTATTTTGTTAAAACGATATGAACCCAAGCATTATCATCATGTTAGTTGAAACGATATAAACCCAACACTATTATCTTGTTTAGTTGAGACAAAAGTAACAACACCTATTTTGTTGGTTGAAAACAAATGCTATATGAAACAACTGTGTATTGGAAACTATGAACAACAATATTGGTGAGATTTCTTTTATTTAAAAATAATTAGTTAATCGATTCAATTATTTTATTTGTTATATGATAACTGTATGTGTCTAATCTAGATCTGTTTGTGCTGTAATCTGTATGTTGTTTGATCTATGATTTGTGTGTTCTGTAGACCAGTTAAAATTGATATTTGTGTAATTAGAATTGTCGTCTTTGTTGATTGGATTGGACAATAATTGAATTGTCATCTTTGTTGGATTGAAAAAAATCATATTAATTGAAATAAAATAGTTAAAACCAAAATATCTTTTGTTTGATTAGAAATGGTTAATAAATAAAATTATCATTTTTGTTAAGCTAAATTAGAAATTTTTACAAATAAAATTGTCATCCTTTTATTTGTTAAGTAGAATACAAATGGCATATTAATAAATCACTCTTTGTTTGTCATTGAAACAAATAAAAATATTCTCTTATTTTGTCATTTGAATACGTAGGGGAATTGCATTTTTAATTAACATTTTATTTGTTGATTTAAAGGCATATTAAAATAACATTTTAAAAAGACGTGAATAACTTACCTTTTTAGATTAACCTTTTATTTGTTAATTTATAAGGCATGTTAAAAATAACTTTTATTTGTTAATTAAAAAGGGTTATATATTATTTGTCAATAAAGGGATTTATTTTTGTTAAACATGATTTGGAAATAAAAGACAAAGTTTTCCTTTATTTTGTTTAGGAAATAAACCGCCAATTTTACCTTTATTTTGTTTACAAAATAAAAGGCAAGTGTTTGTTAACATTTAAAAGACTATTTTTAACATAGTTGTTTGTTAACATTAAAAAGACTAATTGTTAACATAGTTGTTTGTTAAAAATAAAAAGACCATTTTTAACATAGTTGTTTGTTAAAAACAAAAGATCAAATTTTTGTGTTTCTTTTGTTGACAAATTTGACGCTACTTTTATTATTAAAGTTAAAAGAACAAATTTGACGCTACTTTTGTTGTTAAAGTTAAAAGAGTCATTTTGTCACTATTTTGTTGATTAAACAAAAAGAACCATCTTTGTCACCATTTTTGTTGTTGAAACAAAAAGACATTTTACTTAATTTTGTTGTTAAAACAAAAGACTTAATTTTTATGTTTCTTTGTCAAGATAAAAAGATTTACTTTTTATGTTGAGAATAAAAAGAATAACATTTTATGTTTATTTTGTTAAGAATAAAAAGACAAACTTTTTATGTTTCTTTTGTTAACATAATAATATGTAAGTTCAACCTTACTTTTATGTATAAATAAAAGGTGAGTTTTAAATCTTCATTTTCATTTACAAATAAAAGTGAAGTTTGGACTTTTATTGTTACTCATCAGAAATACACCCAATTATACTTGTGTTAAAATAGTTGTTATGACATCTATACCATCATTAGGTTAGTTTGAGTATTAGGACACCAAAAAAACCATAGTTGTGAAAATTTGGGTATTGTGACACACATTCATCGTCATACTGTATAATTGAAATGGATTGGCATCAGAAATATAACTATTTAGAAATGCTAGCGCTAGTAAAGATATTTACATAAGCTATAGGTAACACATGTTTTAAAATGTAAAATAGATAAAAGTACATTTTACGTTGTAAAAATGTGAAATATGAAAGGTACATTTTATGTGATTAAAATGAAATTAAAATACACATTTTTCTTTGTTCAAGAAAAGAAGCAAATATAAACATTTTCTATGTTAAAAGAAAATAGAATATAAACATTTTCTATGTTAAAAGAAAATGGAATGAAAACATTTTCTATGTTAAAAAGAAAATAGAAAGAAAACATTTTCTAATGTAAAGAAAATGAGATTAAAAAGAAATCATTTTTCTAATGTAAGTAAAATAAAAGAAATAAATAGAAAACATTATGTTTCTATGTGAAAGTATAAAACATTATTTTTCTATGTGAAAGAAAGAAATTGAAAACTTACATTTCTATTTAAAGGATTAGAAATAGAAAACATTTATTTCAATGTAAAAGAAATAAAGACATTTTCATTTATTTCAAATTAAACGAAAAGTTTACATTTGTCAATGTAAAGATTAAATAGTTAAGATTTACATTTGTCAAAGTAAAGATTAAATAGTTAAGATTTACTTTTGTCAATGTAAAGATAAAGAGAAATTAAGATTTACATTTTTCAATGTAAAATAAAGAGAAATTAAGATTTACATTTTTCAAAGTGAGATAAAATGAAACAAAGAATTACATTTTTTTTTGTAAATAAATGAGGTAAAGAATTTACATTTTCAATGTAAAGCATAGTAAAGAGAAGAATTTACATTTTTGTTCAATGTAAATAAAGAAACATTATTTCCTAATCGATCGTAAAAGAAAATAATAAAAGCAATATCATTTTCTAATGTAAAAGAAAATAAAAGTTAAAATACATTTTTATGTAGTAAAAATGCAATAAAAGTCAACATACATTTTTATGTGTTAAAAATGTAATAAAAGTTAAAAGTACATTTTTGTTATCTAAATGTAAGTAAAGTTAAATATACATTATTAAAATGTAATTTTCGCCGCATTAGAACTTGCGGACAAAAACATACTTTTTAAAATGTATACGAAGTTAAACCATAATTTTTGTCGCATTAGAACTTGCGGACAAAAATATACTTTGTATAAATTTATATACATGGTTAAACATCATTTTTGTCGCATTAGGGTTGGAAAATATTGTAAGTATATTTATTTACATTTAGGTGAATAAAGCAAAATGTAGAAAAGTATAATTTATTTACACATAGGGTAAATAAATGATTAAATTAAAAGTCGAATTTTTAATTGACAATTTATATTTGAAATCGCCAAGTATTTATATTTACATATAAATATAAATTATAAATTAAACAAAACGCGCGCGGTAGTTCGCGTATCGATGATCGTTACTTTAAACGGTTATACCGAGAGATCCGACCGTCGGATTTTCCCAAAACTGGAACCGTTAGGACCGCTTTGGGAAGATCTTTCCAATGACATAAATTTCGCCAAAATCCAACGGTTAGATTTCAAGATATATTTAAATCAAAATTTGGTTAAAAACAGCGCCAGGGTCGCCCATCGACCCGAAGCGTCGTTAAATTAATTTAGGCTATTTTTATATAAATAAAATAGCAATAGGTTGTTATCAAATATTAATAACGAGATGAAATGTTTTCAAATTATATATATATGCGAGAATCATTTGAGAAGACCGAGTTCAATCTCATTTCAAATGATTATACGACGTTTTAAATCTAAGAGTTGAAGACGGCGATTGAAGACCGACGATCTTCACATCGAATGGGTAACTAGCGTTGAGGTCCTTGATTGATTTGCTCCCAAGACGGGGCTAAGATGGTAGTTATCCGGACGTAGTGCTGATTTGTACGGATTTGACTTTCGCTCAGACCCAGAGCATAAGTTTATAAATGGAATGTATGTCTGACGTTGTAGTCCTTTATACTACATTCGTTGATCTCTGTTAATATATATCTGTTTGGTGGTTAACACCCTTCTCTGAGACATATGAGCTTAGAGGTTATATATTGGCAGAAATCAATGATATGGTTGGACTGACAATGTGGCATGCTAAGATGCATTGATCAAGGCTTTTGTTGAAAAGCAGGCCTTGTGGTTGATGATCAAAGCACGGCCTGTTTAGGCGTAGATTTGTGTATAGCGTGACTTCGCGAGCCTCACACCTCGGTATGAGTCAAAAACGGGATACGGACTGCAGGGAGTGCACACGTTTCTTTCTAGCTAGAGTGGTGTCAGTGACCTACCAGCCCTGACATTTTACTTATGTGGATGATGGATTTTGAGGCGCCTCGTTATTTTTATAGGTCGTTGGTGGTCATACTATAGGTCCAAAGGGACCGGGAAGCGTGTGTTCAGGCATAACTAATCCACTGCCCATAGGCGGGGACCGGCCCTGAAGATCCAAGGGTTCACTGCGGGGGATCCTGAGGCATTTGCTAGAGTGTCTCGAATCGGAGAGGAGCTTGTCCCTAGCCTCGACTCATGATGGAATCCAAATTTCCAATACGCCCTTGCGGTTTTGATTGTAGAACTAGTATTGGCGACATGCTATATGGTAACCATGCCGTCTAGGATTGATACTTATGATTCAAATCTTTTTATTAAAACATATATACACTAATAATAATATCAAATCCGTTTTATACGTATCAAGCATCTTTTGACCATTATAAGGTAAAACCCTATCCTCTGGTGTGCGTTGCATTGTGTGATGGGACTTGGGTCTTATAATGGTTTCATTTTTCCAAAAAGACATTGCGTTATTTCTCGATTTACTTTGGTTTATGCACTGGCAATCCATAGGAGTAAACCCGTTCCGCGAAAGTGGCGTGGTCCTTGGATTTGTCTTATTAGTTACATTAGTTTAGAATTCTCACACCAGTCCCATGACTGACTCGTAGTTTGTTTCACTTTGCAAACTCGGGTGCCCTCTTTTCCACACGGGCAGTCGAGTAGCTTTTTGCAGATATCTATTCTTTTAGCAGGATCCTGGATCGAAGCCTAAAGCTATGTCCAGAGCTTAGTAGTCTTCCGCTGTTTACTGTATTTTATTTAATGTATTAAATCTTTTGTAGTTTATCTTCCGCTGTAATTTTATTTCAATGTACTCTGATATATTCTGTACTCTGATGTAACATTATTATAATGTAATAAAAGTCTGCTGTTATGGTTCTGATGTATTGTATTCCCAAAGTTAAAGTATTCGAAGATTTCCATACTTTGGGTCAGACCTGTGTGGTTTATGGTCGATTCAAAGAGCGGGAATTTCCGGGTCTTTACAGGTGGTATCAGAGCTCTGGTTAGCTCAAATCTTTGGGATACAACTCGTTAGAACTGAACAAAAGACTCATCAGAGATAGGATTAGTAAAATCCAATAAGAATACTCATTAGAGATAGGACCAGCAGTGTCCTAGAATGAGAAA
Source organism: Allium sativum (assembly GCA_030737875.1). Classification (NCBI taxonomy): domain Eukaryota; kingdom Viridiplantae; phylum Streptophyta; class Magnoliopsida; order Asparagales; family Amaryllidaceae; genus Allium; species Allium sativum. The sequence continues at coordinate 10,615,773 of CM060921.1, read as the reverse complement.
ACTCGTTAGAGATGGGGTTAGCAATACCCTAGAATGAGTTAAGAGTAACAAGTTTATAATTAGCGTATTTTTGATTATATAATCTATTTTTGGAAATATGATTTTTATATATATAAGAGTATATATATTTGATAAGTTAGCTAACAAATAAAATTAATAAAAGAAAATTAAAATTTAGTTAGTAAATTAAACAACTTTTACCTTAGTGCCTTTTCGAGGACGAAAAGATTTTAAGTGGGGGCGACTGTAACAACCCGGAATTTTGGGGCCAATTTAAAATTTTTATTTTAAATAATTTTGCTAAGAAATCGAGTCAGAAAATAAAAGTATTCTATTTTTATTAAATTATTTTATTAATAATGGCTGGAATATTAAGTTTATTATTTTTGTTGCATTAAAATTTTATAAAACAAAAAATATATTTTTGTTGAATGTGAACGGACAAAATAAAACTCATTAATTTAGTCGCATTAGAATTTCAAATGTACCATATTTATTTGCATTAAAAAGTTGCAATGAAATGTATCGTTTTTATCGCATTAAAAAGTTGCATTTAAATGTATCGTTACATTGAAAAGATTGAAAGAAAAGTATGATTTGTTTATAGTAAAAGGGACAATGATTATATTAAATAACTTACATAAGGGGGGTTAAATTAATAGAATTACACATTTTGGGAAATTGTAAGATGTTAAATATATGGGAATAGAATAAATATAGAATTTAATTTAATTATTGAATTAAAAATGATATTAAAACATAATTTATGATTCATTAATTTATGACTCCAAAATTTATTTTGATAAACAATAACTTACATTGAGATGAACTGTGATTGATGATAATGGAAATTATTAAATTGTTTGTACATTTGGACTATCTAACTTTGAACTATTGTTGACAAAAAAAAAATTAGCAGTTGAACCTTGTCTTTATTTTAAAGATTCAATATAGGAATTAATACGATAATTGGAAATAAAATTATGAATGTTTCTAGTTTAATTTAGTATAGAAAGAATAGTAACAAAACAGTGTGTCAACGATATAATGTACGTTTAATTTCCACAGTTAATGGAAATTAATGTTAACATTTATTTTATAAAAAAAAAACATAAGACATATGTATAGAAATTAATTAAAGAAATGCATGACTAAAAAAATATATACATATAATGACAAAAACGATTGAAGAATTAATGGTAATCAATGTACATTACAATTACAATTAACATATGTCACAACAGTAATCAATGTGTGTTAATGGGTAATTGAGGTATATTACAAATATGATTAATGAGATGATTATATATATATATATATATATATATATATATATATATCTAAAGCTTGAATCTTTAAATAATTCATTTATTTGCATTTATTTCCTTTCTCTTTCATTCCATTTATTTCCTTCCATTTATTCCTTTTTCTTTCTAACTATTAATTTCTTTTCTATCATTTATTTATTTTTCTTTCCCTAAACTTACTACCTACGTTCTCTCCACTTTATTTCTTATTAATAGAACATCCGTTTCTTTCCTCTAATGTATTAATTTCTTTTCCCACTTCTACCTCATGCACTTCTCCATTCCCATTTGTGAAAAATGAGCTGCCTCTTTTTTTTCTTCCTCTCCAAGCCATGGCCGCCATTCTCTTCTTTCTTCCTCCATCAAAAGAAAAAAAAAAGAAAGAAAATAAGTTTCATTCTATTGTGATGATTTTGGAACGGTGACAAGTTCTACCTCTCTTTGATTTATCTATCCAAAGGCCTAGGTGAGTTTTCTAAGTTTAAATTTAATTAATTATTTAATTAAATCTGAAAATAATCTGAAATTATTGTATGAATGATGATGTCGAATTGTGTTGTTATTCTATTTAATTTATTGATGTTCATATGAAAAGTTCTGTGTGTATGTTGATTTGGTTGTGTATGACACTATGTTGAATTATCATTGAATTGTATTGGAAATTGGGTGTTGACATAACTTGAAAAATCGTTGGACTATGATGATGATGGATTTGGTTTTATAAATAAAAGATGACAAATTTATTTGTAAAAGTTGAAATATCATTTTATGATAAAGGTATTTTTGTTTATTTTAAAAATAGAGATTTGTTTAATTTGTTTTTGGTTGAACAAAAATGAAATTTTTTGTTTAATAAAAATAATGAAATCTTTTGTTTTATTATAAAAGAATCAAACTTTTATTTTATAAAGCAAAGATTAAATTTTTTTTTTAAAGAATTCATGTTTGTTTTAATTATAAAAGATTCAATCTTTGGTTTTAATAATAAAGACTCAACTTTTGCTTTTATTATTAAAAGGTAACTCTTTTGATTTGTAAATAAAAATCCAATTTTTATTTTGTTTTGATGACAATAGAGAACCAAATTTTTGTTTTGCTTTGTTGAAAATGTTGAATCAACTTTATTTGTTTTATTTGAAACAAGGTTGGAACATTTTATTTGTTTATTGAGATAAAAGATACAACCTTTCTTTTATTTTGTTTTTAAAGAAATAAAATGAATCTTTTTATCTTAGTTGGTTAAAATAGAATAAATCTTTATGGTGAGTTGTTGAAAACAAGGTAATTTATGATTCACGTCGTTGAAACAAAAATCAACATGTATATATTTTGTTGGAAACTAAATAAATCATTTCATTTTGTTTTTGTTGAAATAATGAAGCATATAAATCAATTGTTTTGTTTTATTTTGTTGAAGCATATAAACCAATTGTTTTGTTTTATTTTGTTAAAACGATATGAACCCAAGCATTATCATCATGTTAGTTGAAACGATATAAACCCAACACTATTATCTTGTTTAGTTGAGACAAAAGTAACAACACCTATTTTGTTGGTTGAAAACAAATGCTATATGAAACAACTGTGTATTGGAAACTATGAACAACAATATTGGTGAGATTTCTTTTATTTAAAAATAATTAGTTAATCGATTCAATTATTTTATTTGTTATATGATAACTGTATGTGTCTAATCTAGATCTGTTTGTGCTGTAATCTGTATGTTGTTTGATCTATGATTTGTGTGTTCTGTAGACCGGTTAAAATTGATATTTGTGTAATTAGAATTGTCGTCTTTGTTGATTGGATTGGACAATAATTGAATTGTCATCTTTGTTGGATTGAAAAAAATCATATTAATTGAAATAAAATAGTTAAAACTAAAATATCTTTTGTTTGATTAGAAATGGTTAATAAATAAAATTATCATTTTTGTTAAGCTAAATTAGAAATTTTTACAAATAAAATTGTCATCCTTTTATTTGTTAAGTAGAATACAAATGGCATATTAATAAATCACTCTTTGTTTGTCATTGAAACAAATAAAAATATTCTCTTATTTTGTCATTTGAATACGTAGGGGAATTGCATTTTTAATTAACATTTTATTTGTTGATTTAAAGGCATATTAAAATAACATTTTAAAAAGACGTGAATAACTTACCTTTTTAGATTAACCTTTTATTTGTTAATTTATAAGGCATGTTAAAAATAACTTTTATTTGTTAATTAAAAAGGGTTATATATTATTTGTCAATAAAGGGATTTATTTTTGTTAAACATGATTTGGAAATAAAAGACAAAGTTTTCCTTTATTTTGTTTATGAAATAAACCGCCAATTTTACCTTTATTTTGTTTACAAAATAAAAGGCAAGTGTTTGTTAACATTTAAAAGACTATTTTTAACATAGTTGTTTGTTAACATTAAAAAGACTAATTGTTAACATAGTTGTTTGTTAAAAATAAAAAGACCATTTTTAACATAGTTGTTTGTTAAAAACAAAAGATCAAATTTTTGTGTTTCTTTTGTTGACAAATTTGACGCTACTTTTATTATTAAAGTTAAAAGAACAAATTTGACGCTACTTTTGTTGTTAAAGTTAAAAGAGTCATTTTGTCACTATTTTGTTGATTAAACAAAATGAACCATCTTTGTCACCATTTTTGTTGTTGAAACAAAAAGACATTTTACTTAATTTTGTTGTTAAAAAAAAAGACTTAATTTTTATGTTTCTTTGTCAAGATAAAAAGATTTACTTTTTATGTTGAGAATAAAAAGAATAACATTTTATGTTTATTTTGTTAAGAATAAAAAGACAAACTTTTTATGTTTCTTTTGTTAACATAATAATATGTAAGTTCAACCTTACTTTTATGTATAAATAAAAGGTGAGTTTTAAATCTTCATTTTCATTTACAAATAAAAGTGAAGTTTGGACTTTTATTGTTACTCATCAGAAATACACCCAATTATACTTGTGTTAAAATAGTTGTTATGACATCTATACCATCATTAGGTTAGTTTGAGTATTAGGACACCAAAAAAACCATAGTTGTGAAAATTTGGGTATTGTGACACACATTCATCGTCATACTGTATAATTGAAATGGATTGGCATCAGAAATATAGCTATTTAGAAATGCTAGCGCTAGTAAAGATATTTACATAAGCTATAGGTAACACATGTTTTAAAATGTAAAATAGATAAAAGTACATTTTACGTTGTAAAAATGTGAAATATGAAAGGTACATTTTATGTGATTAAAATGAAATTAAAATACACATTTTTCTTTGTTCAAGAAAAGAAGCAAATATAAACATTTTCTATGTTAAAAGAAAATAGAATATAAACATTTTCTATGTTAAAAGAAAATGGAATGAAAACATTTTCTATGTTAAAAAGAAAATAGAAAGAAAACATTTTCTAATGTAAAGAAAATGAGATTAAAAAGAAATCATTTTTCTAATGTAAGTAAAATAAAAGAAATAAATAGAAAACATTATGTTTCTATGTGAAAGTATAAAACATTATTTTTCTATGTGAAAGAAAGAAATTGAAAACTTACATTTCTATTTAAAGGATTAGAAATAGAAAACATTTATTTCAATGTAAAAGAAATAAAGACATTTTCATTTATTTCAAATTAAACGAAAAGTTTACATTTGTCAATGTAAAGATTAAATAGTTAAGATTTACATTTGTCAAAGTAAAGATTAAATAGTTAAGATTTACTTTTGTCAATGTAAAGATAAAGAGAAATTAAGATTTACATTTTTCAATGTAAAATAAAGAGAAATTAAGATTTACATTTTTCAAAGTGAGATAAAATGAAACAAAGAATTACATTTTTTTTTTTGTAAATAAATGAGGTAAAGAATTTACATTTTCAATGTAAAGCATAGTAAAGAGAAGAATTTACATTTTTGTTCAATGTAAATAAAGAAACATTATTTCCTAATCGATCGTAAAAGAAAATAATAAAAGCAATATCATTTTCTAATGTAAAAGAAAATAAAAGTTAAAATACATTTTTATGTAGTAAAAATGCAATAAAAGTCAACATACATTTTTATGTGTTAAAAATGTAATAAAAGTTAAAAGTACATTTTTGTTATCTAAATGTAAGTAAAGTTAAATATACATTATTAAAATGTAATTTTCGCCGCATTAGAACTTGCGGACAAAAACATACTTTTTAAAATGTATACGAAGTTAAACCATAATTTTTGTCGCATTAGAACTTGCGGACAAAAATATACTTTGTATAAATTTATATACATGGTTAAACATCATTTTTGTCGCATTAGGGTTGGAAAATATTGTAAGTATATTTATTTACATTTAGGTGAATAAAGCAAAATGTAGAAAAGTATAATTTATTTACACATAGGGTAAATAAATGATTAAATTAAAAGTCGAATTTTTAATTGACAATTTATATTTGAAATCGCCAAGTATTTATATTTACATATAAATATAAATTATAAATTAAACAAAACGCGCGCGGTAGTTCGCGTATCGATGATCGTTACTTTAAACGGTTATACCGAGAGATCCGACCGTCGGATTTTCCCAAAACTGGAACCGTTAGGACCGCTTTGGGAAGATCTTTCCAATGACATAAATTTCGCCAAAATCCAACGGTTAGATTTCAAGATATATTTAAATCAAAATTTGGTTAAAAACAGCGCCAGGGTCGCCCATCGACCCGAAGCGTCGTTAAATTAATTTAGGCTATTTTTATATAAATAAAATAGCAATAGGTTGTTATCAAATATTAATAACGATATGAAATGTTTTCAAATTATATATATATGCGAGAATCATTTGAGAAGACCGAGTTCAATCTCATTTCAAATGATTATACGACGTTTTAAATCTAAGAGTTGAAGACGGCGATTGAAGACCGACGATCTTCACATCGAATGGGTAACTAGCGTTGAGGTCCTTGATTGATTTGCTCCCAAGACGGGGCTAAGATGGTAGTTATCCGGACGTAGTGCTGATTTGTACGGATTTGACTTTCGCTCAGACCCAGAGCTTAAGTTTATAAATGGAATGTATGTCTGACGTTGTAGTCCTTTATACTACATTCGTTGATCTCTGTTAATATATATCTGTTTGGTGGTTAACACCCTTCTCTGAGACATATGAGCTTAGAGGTTATATATTGGCAGAAATCAATGATATGGTTGGACTGACAATGTGGCATGCTAAGATGCATTGATCAAGGCTTTTGTTGAAAAGCAGGCCTTGTGGTTGATGATCAAAGCACGGCCTGTTTAGGCGTAGCTTTGTGTATAGCGTGACTTCGCGAGCCTCACACCCCGGTATGAGTCAAAAACGGGATACGGACTGCAGGGAGTGCACACGTTTCTTTCTAGCTAGAGTGGTGTCAGTGACCTACCAGCCCTGACATTTTACTTATGTGGATGATGGATTTTGAGGCGCCTCGTTATTTTTATAGGCCGTTGGTGGTCATACTATAGGTCCAAAGGGACCGGGAAGCGTGTGTTCAGGCATAACTAATCCACTGCCCATAGGCGGGGACCGGCCCTGAAGATCCAAGGGTTCACTGCGGGGGATCCTGAGGCATTTGCTAGAGTGTCTCGAATCGGAGAGGAGCTTGCCCCTAGCCTCGACTCATGATGAAATCCAAATTTCCAATACGCCCTTGCGGTTTTGATTGTAGAACTAGTATTGGCGACATGCTATATGGTAACCATGCCGTCTAGGATTGATACTTATGATTCAAATCTTTTTATTAAAACATATATACACTAATAATAATATCAAATCCGTTTTATACGTATCAAGCATCTTTTGACCATTATAAGGTAAAACCCTATCCTCTGGTGTGCGTTGCATTGTGTGATGGGACTTGGGTCTTATAATGGTTTCATTTTTCCAAAAAGACATTGCATTATTTCTCGATTTACTTTGGTTTATGCACTGGCAATCCATAGGAGTAAACCCGTTCCGCGAAAGTGGCGTGGTCCTTGGATTTGTCTTATTAGTTATATTAGTTTAGAATTTTCACACCAGTCCCATGACTGACTCGTAGTTTGTTTCACTTTGCAAACTCGGGTGCCCTCTTTTCCACACGGGCAGTCGAGTAGCTTTTTGCAGATATCTATTCTTTTAGCAGGATCCTGGATCGAAGCCTAAAGCTGTGTCCAGAGCTTAGTAGTCTTCCGCTGTTTACTGTATTTTATTTAATGTATTAAATCTTTTGTAGTTTATCTTCCGCTGTAATTTTATTTCAATGTACTCTGATATATTCTGTACTCTGATGTAACATTATTATAATGTAATAAAAGTCTACTGTTATGGTTCTGATGTATTGTATTCCCAAAGTTAAAGTATTCGAAGATTTCCAACCTTTGGGTCAGACCTGTGTGGTTTATGGTCGATTCAAAGAGCGGGAATTTCCGGGTCTTTACACTTTCGATATTATAAATATAGTTTTCTCGCTTCTTTATTCACATAAGATGATTCTATAAAGAAATTCACTTTTAATACTTAGGAAGATCTTATATCATATTCAGTTTGTTTATTTTCACTTTCAAAACATTAGTTACACTATTATCCAGTATTAGGAAATCATTTCAACTTATTACTCATAAACCAACGTTACGAAATATCTTTTATTTACTACTTAAAAACCACAATCCATGTTTATTCTTATAGAATAAAACTAAACTTTTCATTTCCTTTCTAATCCGAAAATATCGTTATATTTTCGACAATCCCTTTTTACTTTCCCTTACTTTTTAAATCCTCATCAAAAATGCTCGTTACTATTTCTCTAATGAAATTATAAATTTTACTAACCTCTTTTACCACTACAACTAATATCATCCTCAGATAATCCTGATGTCGTTCAAGTCGGGGTATTTTAATTACCTCTCAGAGCTTGATCAACAACATTTATATCTAAAGACAAATACGAGTTGTAATACCAAACACATATCAATATAAATTTCATTTCACTGAACTATTCAAATACGGTTTTAAAAACCTTCTTACATTTTGAAAATCTCTCTCTCGGATATGCCTGCTCTTTTCTTAATTCAATAATTAAGCAACATCACTTTTAACTCGACCTCTTTAACCAAGCTTATTTAATTCATATTTGGTTATCAAATCCTACGATTCACTTCTACTATCAAATTCATTTTTTCCCCAATTTCCTTTCAAACTCCATTCCATCATCTCCTGCTTGGAATTCTTATTTCAAATACCCAATTGTACTTAATTCCATTTCAAAGTAACGTTAATTTAGAATTAACGATATAACCCTTCAAACCCCTTTATACATAACTCTGGTTTATAATAAAATCTTTTTTCCTTAATTTCCTTTCACTTAATCCAAGTAATTAAGTAATATTTATTTTAAGCTGCCATATTCGCTTAAAATTCTCTTTATCATTTCGTTAAAAACTCAGGTTTAAAATAAAACTTGTTCATAAACTTCTTTCGTCAATCAATTTGATTCCATTTTAACTTAGATTACTTTTAAATAAATTCCCATTAAAAAGTAATTTTATAAATTATTATTAATTACAATAATAATTTATTTCAACCATTAACTACATAGGTAGTTAATTCCTTTAACAACTAAAATAACCAGTAAATCCCTTTTTAAAAACTTATTATCATCTAAACAATATTCATTAAACTATTTTCTATTCAGACACACTAATTTAGAAATCAATACAATTAAATAGTTGATTTAGTCACTCAAAACACGGTTATCTTATTAACCGATTCCAATTTATTTTCCCTTTAAATTAATTAATAATATAATTAATTTAAATAATTCTATTAAATTGTTGCTTAATAACACAATTATCCAAATTTTACCGTTATGTTATCTACCTTATTCTCACCTTTACAAATCTGATTAACATCAGTTTTGACTTTATAAAATCAATTTACAATTAATTATAAACATAAATATTTATTTCCTTTGAATAAAGTTTTATTCAAAATATATATTTTAAAATCTATCTTTATTTATAAAATAAATTTTATAACTTCAGTTCTATCGATTTACCTGACCGTAAATTGATATAAATAAATAATTTGCTTTCAGGCCATTTACTGTCGATTACTCAACCAATACTGCCTATTGGTTAAAACACAACACATGTTGGCTTTCAAATCAATGATCAATAATCGAATCCATCACACCAAATAGGACAGTTCGTATATGAAAATATGAAAATAAATAATATATTGAGGAATCCCATTGGATCCCTCCAACCTGTTCTTCCCTGTATTCAAAACGGTTATCACAAACCAGATCATTTCGATTTCATTTAACTATAACAGTAAATAATCGACTATTTAACGTCAACCAATCAAATAATTCAGACAATTCAACACGTTTATTTTATAAACGTGACCAACAAGGTAATTTACCTTAACTAGAACCAATTCGTTAAATTAATGATCTGATATTTCATTGAAATTAAACAACAGTTTAATTTCTTCAGTTAAATCAACAAGTAAATTATAACTAGCAAACAGTCAACCATAGCAAAAAGAGCACACAAAATAAAAACCCACTTTATATAAAATATAAATGGGGAAAATACTGAGTGAGTTTAACTCACCTTGATTTCATTTGGCGATCTGGTTCCGTTAAATTAAACGAGTGTTTAATCTTAACAATAGATTTCAACATTTCTTTGGTTCAATCCAAGTCAGTCTATAGATACTGTATTCACTGCTACAGCTCCATCATCACCAAATTTGTTCAATTCTGATAACACATGGACAAGGTATAAATAATCAAAGCTAACATAATTAAATTTTATTTTAAATTCCTACTTACTTTAATTAACCAAATTAATTATGTATTAATAAATTTTAAATAGCCTATCCCTTTGATTTTCAAAAACTAGCCTAACCTTGTTTATCCCGTTTGTTTTCTAAATGAAGTTTTTACTCCGCTTAGTACTTAGCCTAAATAAATTCTATTAAAATTAATTAAATACCAACTATATTGTTGAAAGTAATTTTACAAAAAAATTTCCTTAATCTATTAAACCAAGTTATAATTAAATTGTGAAATTATAAATGTATTACGTTGATCAAAAATGAAGTTTGACAATTACTTTGTTTATATAAGAATTAGGCCCGACTAATTACCCTTAATCACTTGAATAAATCTTAAGCCATATTAATTAACTCCTAACTAAGACTTAATTTAACCTAGTCACAGTGCTATGACAGTTACCAATGGTTCTAATTATATTGCAAAGCAAGGCCGATCTTTGAACTTCAAATACTGGCCAGTTTAGTCATTTCGGGTGTCTTTCTTAATTTAGCTTTACTTAACACTAAATCCTTCATTAAAATTTAATCATCAACTAATTACTGTGAAATTTTCCTTCGGTGTCTTTCTGCTTCCCACGAAACCCAGTACGCCATGGACTTCAACTGCCGCACTTTCACCTCCTCCACCAGAGTCGATCTGAAACCGCCGGTTGAAAAGCCTCATCTCCTCCGTCTCTACCCAAAGCCCCATCGAAAACCATGCCGCCTATTGCCAAATTATTACCCCACGAACGCAGCGCCTTGTCAAGTGATTTCCGGCTACCTTAATGATCTGAATTCGATCATCACCGTTCGATAGGAAGATCTCGTCACGTACTACAATATCACTGTGGTGGATTTTGTGAAATGATGAACCGATTGGAGTAAATTAGAGGAAGAACGTTGATGAATATGGTTCGTTTATTTTAGGGGAGGCGGCGTATGGGAGCGTTCACCACAGAATTAGGTTTTGACGAGAATAACTGCTTTGAGATGGTATATATATATATAGTGTGAGAGTTATATAAAATATTATTAAACGAAACTTCGCTGCAAAGTAACACGTAAAACTATCCACAATTGATTTCTGTTTATTTATATAAAAAAACTAATCTTAATGTAAAAAGGTATTCCGAACCCAATTCGTCGAAATTCCAGGTCGTATGAAAAAAATTCCTTTATAAAACCAGAAATAAACACGCGTTTAATTTTTTCACGATCACTAGATAAATCTAATCAACTTGAAACTTTGAAATCCTACAATAATTTTTCAATACGAACCCAAAGGCACCAGTTTCATTGCATTCTGAGACTGTTTCCCCGGTAGGCTATTTTTACGCTCACCGTAATGCCATTTTTGACACCAAATTTCCCGATCTTCAAAAATAACAAACTATATACTATCCTGACTCTAATCGACAATACAAACTCAACGGAACTGGTTTTGTGGCTTAGTTCGTTCGTCTGCTCCAGTTCACTCAAACACCTCTTTATTATATTAATTACGAGCTGTAGAAATTGAATGGGCGTTTGTGGCTGCCGTGGTCACATACGACATCGGTTTGCCACGCAATTTGATTTTCTGACAATAATTTGACAATACGGTTCCAATGAAACTAATTTCATCGAAAATAGAGTCTGTTTGCAAAATGGACATTTTAAAGGCCGATAGCGATTATTTCAAAATTTCATTTAGCCATAACTATCAATCTACACGAAATCTAGATTTTTCTCTTTCATATGAAAATTATCGTCAATACGGTTCCAACGTTTCTTGTTTCACAGAGATCCGACTTATATCGGACTCTATATATTCAGTTGAAGTTCAAAACGTTATATTACGGACTACCGCGCCACTACAGCTCGCTATATAATTAAAATTATAGTTTTAACTTTTAAAAAGCGCTTAATAAGCGAAATCGTAAATAAAATTAAATCTAACCATAAATAAATCCCCTTACACTGCCAAATCATATAACAACGCAACTTCAACCAATTTCGATTATTTCGAAATTAAATCATTATTTATATTATTTAAACAAATAAATTAATCAAAATCCCTTAATTCCAAACCATTTAAAATTCAAATAAATATTTAAAACCAAATTAAACATTAAATTAAATAGCAAAAATTAGGGTCGTTACAAGTGTCCTTCCTAAATAAATTATTATTTATCATACTTGCAGACGTGAAATATTATCATACCAGCAGCCAAATTATGTTCTGTGGTCCACGACATTTGTTTCATCCTATTGTTCTTGGCTGACATAACAAATATTTCACATACGCCTTCGTATATTGATTACCACGGGGTATGGAGAACTTGCTTCCTTTATGTTGACAGCCTGTTTATAGATCAATTATCTTTGACAGTATGATGTTTCTATGTTGCATACGTAACATATTACATGCTTTTAAATTAATTAGTTAAAATATTGTCTGTATGGCCATTTATTCGGTAAATTTGGACATTAAAGGGAATGATTCATTGGTTATATGCATCTGAAGTTACGTGTACACAGCCAGCAACAACAACGTAATTCTAGATCACACATCTTAACGTAATATTAACTTTAAAGCTATATATGAATAAAAACAAGTCTGAAATCAGAAATCAGAAAAGAAGTCCAAACTGTGCATGAAAAACGTAAGTTTCTATGTCAGTATCATTAACTGTTGCTACCGTTATCCATGATTATTTCATTACCATTTGTACCTTCAATTAAAATAACATGTGTTAAAATTAGAAATATATCCAACACCATTCATTACTAATATATATATCCTATTATTGACATATTAACAGTATCTTATACTGTGTAAATATAAAAATCTATTGCCATTTTAACAGTGTCCTTCCTAAATAAATTAATATTTATCATACTTGCAGACGTGAAATATTATCATACCAGTAGCCAAATTATATTCTGTGGTCCACAACATTTGTTTCATCCTATTGTTCTTGGCTAACATAACAAATATTACACATACGACATTTGTTTTCTGCAGTTTGTTTTTAATTATGTCACTTTTTCCCTTTCATTTATTATTCTGTTGCCAACTTCGCGCATCTTTTACTACTCAACTGAAATAATTCCAACATTTTACATGCATCCACTTCCAATTTACATTAAATAACCTGCGACAAATAAAAATTTAAATATACAATTACTCCACATATACATAACATTTGATGAACATCAATCGACGCGCAAACGACTTGCATCGATCACGCACGAAGCGCGTGCCACAACCATGCGCGAAGAGCGTCAAACAACCACGTGCATGTAAACTACAACACCCCGTACTCTATGCTCCCGTGTGTAATAACCCAGAAATCCGAGCCAATTTAAAATTTTTATTTTGGTAATTTTAGTGAATTTTGATTATTTAAAATGAATTATTTTAAATAATAACGACGAGAAATTTATTTTGAATAGAATTCGAATGCATATATTTATATAGCTCAACGTTGGAATATAAATATTTATTTATATTTATAAAAGGAATTGAAAATGGCGCGGTAGATTGATAATTCGATTTCAAACTTCAAATGAATATACCGGGTGCAAAATAAAACGGATTTTAGTGAAACCAAAAATATTTGAATCTAATCGAGAATATCTTTCCAACAAATCAGAGAAATCAAAATTTCATAGCGGGAATCAAAAGATATGTCCAGTTGAAATATCAGAATAGTCGCTATGGAATGCTGGCCATTGAAAATAGCCATTTTGCAAACGACCTCGGATTTCGACGAAACCACTTTTGTTGGATCCGCGATGTCAAGTTATTGCTAGATTCCAAATTTCATAATTTTTCGAGTCAATATGTGAGCGTGGCAAAGGAAAACGCGTTTGACCAGTTTCAGTTGATTTTAATCGACTGGAAAATGGCCATTTTTCAAACGGTCTCAGAATTTGACGAAACTAGTTTTGTTAGGACCGTATCGTCAATACGAAGCTAGAAAATATTTTTCTGGAATTTTTTGAGTTAGTGTGTGATCCCAGTAAATTGAAATGTGCGTTCAAATTCAATATATAGAGTTATATTTTGATTTTGACGAAAACTGATCGAAACGATCGAATCAGCCTACGATACATATCACATTGTGTTCGCAATGGGGGTGATTAGCTAGGGGTGACAGGCGGTGGGTCTCGTTTCGAGGTCGAAAATAAAAGTTACTTTTTGAAAATAAATAAATTAAATTAATATATATATATATATATTTATATATACGTTGACTTCCTCTCTCCCTCCCCTCCCTTTCGATTCAGATCTGAACGGAATAAAAGAAAAAAAACTCGATCTGATAAATCCCGTCGCCCCATTCACCGGAGACGCTGCCTCCACCTCGCAACAGCCACCACGCCCCTGACCAACCTCCTCCACCACCTCCCCGTCCTCTATCGCACCCCCTGGTCGACGCTAGCCAAAAACCACCGCGCCCCCTTTCCAACCCTAAAACCGATCGGAACCCTCTACCCTCGTCGCGATTCAGACGCGACCCCCCATCGAACGGCCGCCGCTCCGGTGGTTTGCTCCGCCCCCTCCTCTTCTTCTTCGACAGGAAATCTTCCTCCCTCTCCAATCCGAAGTCCAAGCTTTTAAAACTGCTCAGAAATCGCTGCCGCCATCTCCCGCTGCCCGCCGACGATCTTCAGCACCCCTCCTCCTTAACAAATCGATGTGAGCTTTTTATTTATAAAAATTAGATTTTTATAGTTTATAAAGTTTGGATCTTTAACCGGATAAAGGTAGGATTTTTATGTATATTTCTAGCGATTAAAAATATAATTTTTATTATAGTGGAGTAGTAAAAATATAATTTTTATAATATAGAAAAGTTAAAAATATAATTTTTATTATAGTGGAGTAGTAAAAATATATTTTTTATAATATAGAAAAGTTAAAAATATAATTTTTATACTAGTGGCATATTAAAAATATAATCTTTTATATTGTAGAAGTATAAAAATATAATCTTTTATATTGTAGAAGTATTAAAATATAATCTTTTATATTGTAGAAGTATTAAAAATATAATCTTTTATATTGTAGAAGTATAAAAATGTGATTTTTATAGCAATGAAATAAAAATCCGATCTTTGTATATGAAGTAGAAATATAAAAATATAATTTTTATATATAATGAAGTGTCGAAAATATATATGAAGATGAAGTAAAAATATGATTTTTATTTGTTAGAATAAAGCAATAAAAATATAATTTTTATTTGAACAGTGTGAAAAGACTGCATTGGAATTTCAGTCAAATCCAGACGATTCAGCAGTTCAAAAGCAAAGCATGGCGGAGTGGAACCCTCTGTGAGAACTTCTCACTTTTAAATTTATTTCTAGTTAAAATATATACTAGGATGCAGACGGTGTTTAGTAGCACCTGACACCCGTCGTCCACAGATCATGGACGGCTTGTATGCTTGGTTGTTTGATTTTGATGTGTAGTTGATTGTGTGATGTGATGTGAAATTAAATAAAATATTTATATAGTTAAAAATATTTTATAGTTAAAAATACAATTTTTAACGTGTATATGAAATGAAATAAATAAATATAAACAAATCGGACGATTTGTTAATATACACACATTTGACTGTTATTGATTGGGACGATAAATTTTACACATCGCCCAACTGCACAAATAAAATCTTTGTTTGAATGTTTGAAACCCCACACGGGTATTGGGATGATATTTGACTTACACTAATCCCGATTGTTTAGTTGTATGTCGATCGATTGATTGACAGGCTGTTATAAGCGTTGAATATTTATATTTGATGCTTATACAGTGTAGCATGCACTTTGGATGATGGTTGATTATTCATCGTTGTTATTGTATACATGTGTTGTAGAAAATCCATATAATTAACATTATATGGTAATTGATTGGGCCTCATTCCAGTTTTGAAAAAGAAATATTTAAAAAAGAAATATTTGAAATAGAATATTTGAAAATAGAAATATATGAAGCCGTGTTGATTAGATTTACGCCATTTAGACGTGAACGATATTTATATCGATTTTATTCATTTTATAATGAATATCGAAAGTGATTTCAAAAATCTGATATTTTGAAAAGAATGAATTCGAATTGAAATTGAATATAAATGAATTCGAATTGAAATTGAATATAAATGAATTCGAACTGAAATTGAATATAAATGAATTCGAATTGAAATTGAAAGAATGAATTCGAATTGAAATTGAATATAAATGAATTCGAATTGAAATTGAATATAAATGAATTCGAATTGAAATTGAATATAAATGAATTCGAATTGAAATTGAATATTAATGAATTCGAATTGAAATTGAATATAAATGAATTCGAATTGAAATTGAAAGAATGAATTCGAATTGAAATTGAATATAAATGAATTCGAATTGAAATTGAATATAAATGAGTTCGAATTGAAATTGAATATAAATGAATTCGAATTGAAATTGAATATAAATGAATTCGAATTGAAATTGAATTGAAAATGAGCTGAAAATGAATTAGAAATTAATTTGAATTGAAATCAATTTGAAATGAATTTAAAACGAATTTATAAGGAAAAATTCAAATTTGATTTGAATTAGAAATGAAGTTGAAATCGTTTTGAAAACGAATTTAAAACGAATTATAAAAATACGTTTTAAAAGGAAATCGACGAAGTATATATTATATATTATATATTATATATATATATATATAATATAATGGCCTGAATAGAACGCGCAGCGTCGCGGTAGTTCGCGAATTTCGACCATTGACTTCGAACGGATATTACGGGAGGACTGTCGGATTCTCCTGAAACCGGAACCGTTGGGTTCGTATCGAAAAGAGCTTTCTAACGAATATTAGGAATTTGAAATCTAACGGTTGGATTTGGAATTAAGTCTAAATCAAATTTGGAAAAGGTCGCTGTAAGTGCAGTTCGATGGCCATTGATGGAAATCGACTGTACGGGCCTTGATAAATTTATTAAAAATAGTAATAATTTGTGTAAAATCATAAGAAATGATTTAGAAAAAATTAGGATGAAAAACTCCAAATTTGAAAAGATAAAAATAGTTTTTTATCGAAATGAACTAGTTTTGAACTAAAATTATAATTCATTTATTTTTGAAATAAATAAAGTGAATTTGAAATGGTTTTGAAATATAACCAGAATTTCCAATAATTGAATTGAAAGGGATTTGAATCGAAATTGTCTTCAGAATATTTCGATGTTGGATTTCGTGATGATACAGATATTGTTATGGGAATTTGAAAGATATATATATATATGTATGTATCGTTATTTCCAATACGATATTTGTTGGTCGTAGAATTTGATATTGAATATAAGCCGATATATTTTCTATTCAGAGCCTTGTATTTAATATCAAATGTGATTTGGGTTTGTCGTGAATGGTGTCTTTATTAACACTGTTCTTGAACCCAGTTGAGAAAATATTAAATCTTTTTATTTAGATTTAATGAAGTGTTCCAATTAAATAATATTTATTTGGAATTGAATTGGTATTATTTTTGGGGTTTATCGTGAACCGTGTTTTAAATGACACTGATTCTTTAACCCAGTCAAAGATTAAAACTAAGTGGAGTTTTAATGAATCTTTAATTAGATTGAAATGATCGAGAATGGAGTATCACCAGTTTTGCTCCAGGCGATAGTTAAATCTTTAATTAGATTTGAGCGTGAAATGGTAATTAGATTTACCGATAACACTGTGGTGTTAGATATGAAGTATAACCAGTTTTACTTTATGGGATGAATATGTTGGGATTGGGAAATTAAAACAAATGATTACTTCGGTAAGGTTCGTTAATCCTGACTGGTTTGAAGTGATATTCAAAAGGAAGATTTAAGAATGAATTTGAAAGAATTTATCTTTGATAAAATTAATGGGAACCTTTCCCTGAGAATGTGAAATTTAGAAACTAACTGTCGGTTAGCTAAGCAGAAAGGTTTTCTAGTTATTGATCTTATGTTGGTTTCGGCCTTCGGGGTTAATATTTGGGGAATTATTCTCTGGTTAATTTACGGTTAGTGACTGATGAATTGGAATGAGGCGTATGTTGTGTTTGTGTAACACATGTTTATTATATACGCGAGTTATTCGGAAAGACCGGGTTTTATCCCCTTCTGAATAACGGATACGACGATAAGTCGAAGATTAA
Source organism: Allium sativum (assembly GCA_030737875.1). Classification (NCBI taxonomy): domain Eukaryota; kingdom Viridiplantae; phylum Streptophyta; class Magnoliopsida; order Asparagales; family Amaryllidaceae; genus Allium; species Allium sativum. Next base: position 10,597,449 of record CM060921.1, on the reverse strand, counting down.
GACGGTGGTCGAAGACCGGAGGTCTTCACGTCGTTTGGGTGATTACTAATGATCTTGATTGGGATGTACACCAATGAAGATGGAAACAGTTGGTGATCGTCCAGACGTACTTGGAGATCGATGGATATGTGGGGTACTAGGTGCCTCCGGTTTCGTTCAGACCTAGAACGAACTTGTAAATGGACTGTGTGTCTGACATCGGATTTTAGTCTGTGTGATGGATTTCTATTAAATATATATCTGTTTGGCGGCGGAGAATTTATTCTCTTGCCTAACGCCCTTCTCTAAGACGTACAAGCTCAGTGGTTATATATTGATGGATATCAAATGCATGGAGTGAATTGCCTATGTGGCATGCCTAAGTGGCAAATGATCAAGGCTTCTGTTGAAAAGCAAAGTCTTGTGGTAGATGATCAAAGCACGTCCTGTGTGGCAAAGCTTTGTGTAACGTTGATTCGCGAGCCTCACACCCCGGTGTGAACCAAAAACGAGAGAGGACGTCAGGGAGGGCATGCGTTTCTTTCTAGCTAGAAGTGGCATCAGTGGTTTTACACGCCCTGACGAGTTTGACTTATGTGGTTGTTGCTGTTGCGAGGCGCCTCGGTTTGATCGGACGATCCGGGTCCGATGGAGTCATTCGTTGGCTCATTTACGCCCCATAGGGCGGGGGAACGCATGTTCAGGGTTTAAGTTTAATCCACATCGGTGGACTGGCCCTGAGGATCCAAGGCTTGACTGAGTACTTGCCTGAGGCTCGGGCTGGAGAGTCTCGAATCGGTTGAGGACTATCTTTTGCCTCGGTTCACAGACGGAAATCCAATTTCCAAATACGTGACATTTGCGGTTTTGTAGAGCCTAGTATGGCGACATAGTGGGATGGGGCACTTATGTCGTCTATGATTGATACTTATGATTTGAAGTTGTTTTATACACAATACACTTATAGTAATAATAAATGATTTTTTTAAATGTATCAAGCATTCTTGGCTATTATAAGGTAAAAACCCTATCCTCCGGCTTGCGTTGCATTGTGTGATGGGACCTGGGTCTTATAATAGCTTCATTTTTCTTTATTTAGCATTGCGCTATTGTTTTATGCACTAGTGTTCTTGGGAGGAAACCCGTTCTGTGTTATACGGCGTGGTCCCTTGATTTACCTAACTTTAAAAATAAAGATTAATAACTGTTTTAGTTCTCACACCAGTCCCATGACTGACCTGGAGTTTATTGTTTTAACCTAAACTCTAGGTGCCCTTATTTTGACACGGGCAGCTAGTAGTTTTGGTTTTGCAGATTTATATTCACAGGGTCCTGGTTTACAGCTGGAATGATATCCGGAAAGCTTTGTATCCGTATATCTCTTCTAGTTGTGTATTGTATTATTTTCCACTGCTATGTATTTAATTGTAATTTAAATCTCTAATATTTTTCTGTGTAATATTGATTCATACTCTGTATATTCTTGTATTCTGATGTATTGTTGTAATATACAATGAAATGTTCTCCCGTCTGCGTTCTGTTGTGGCTTGTTCTCGAACTATTCGCGCTTTCCTTCACGGGGGAAGTTACGGGTTTTTACACCGTGCAAACTACAACACCCCGTACTCTATGCTTCCGTGCAACGCACGGGTTTCCACTCGTTTTAGTTATAAATGTCATGTTAGAATGAAATGGTCATTTTAGTTATAAATGTCATGTTAGAATCAAATTGTCATTTTAGTTATAAATGTCATGTTAGAACGAAATTCTCATTTTAATTATAAATGTCATGTTAGAATAAAATTGTCATTCTCGTTATAAATGTCATGTTACGATGAAATTGTCATGTTTAACAAATTAGAATTGTTAAATTATAATTGTCATGTTTAACAAATTAAAATTTTTAAATTATAATTGTCATGTTTAACAAATTAGAATTGTTGAATTATAATTGTCTTGTTTAACAAATTAGAATTGTTATATTATAATTGTCATGTTTAACAAATTAGAATTGTTAAATTATAATTGTCATGTTTAACAAATTAGAATTGTTGATTTATAATTGTCATATTTAACAAATTAGAATTGTTGATTTATAATTGTCATATTTAACAGATTAGAATTGTTAAATTATGTTAACGATAAAATTTACATTTTTACCATATATGTAGAATGGATTAAAAATGTTCATTTGTTTGAAATGAAGATATGTTAACAATAAATATTCACATTTTTATTGTATATAAGAAAGAGTAAAAATGATCATTATAGAAAATAAAAATACGTTAAGAATAAAAACCACATTTTTATTGTATAAATAGAATATGTAAAAATGATCATTATTTTGAAATATAGATATGTTAACAAATAAATATTCACATTTATTTGTCACATTAAAGATTGAAATTTGCGTACAAATAAATATTCACTTTTATTTGTTATGTTAAAGATAGGAATTTGTATACAAATAAAAATCTCCTTTTTATTTGTCATTCGCAACATAGAAAATGTCATGAAAATAAATACTTCTATTTATATGACATTAGAAATGTAGAACATGTTATGCAAGTAAAACCTCTTTTTATTTGTCATTACAATACATAAGAAAGTGTTACGTAAATAAATCTTTTATTTTGTCATCAGAATTATATAACATGTCATGCAGATAAAATTATCTTTTATTTTGTCATTAAATTATATAACATGTCAGGTAGACAAAATTATCTTTTTATGTTGTCATTAAAAAAATATAGAACATGTGCAACATAGAAAATGTTATGACAATAAAAATCTTTCATTTTATTTGTCATAAGCAACACAGAAAATATGTTTACAATAAAAATTCTCTTTTTATTGTATAACGACCCGAACTTCCCCGTGAAGGAAAGCCCAGATTGAATTGAGAACAAGACAAATCAGAACACAAATAGAAGAACATTTCATTGCTTATTACAACAATTTACATTAGAGTACAAGAATATACAGAGTATGAATAAATAATATACATTTGATAAATATCAGAGATTTACAAATTACAATGCAACGGAAAATAATACAAAACACAACTGAAAGGAATATACGGATACAGAGCTTTTCGAATATCATTCCAGCTGTAAACGAGGATCCTATGAATATAATATCTGCAAAACCAAAACTACTAGCTGCCCGTGTGGAAAATAGGGGCACGCAGAGTTTGGGGTAAAACAATAAACTTCACGACGGTCATGTGGCTGGTGTCAGAACTAAAACAGTTATTTAATCTTTACTTTAAAAATAAGTCACTACTACAAAAATGGGCATATTCGACACTATTTTTCTATGGCCATAGATCAAAAAAACGTTGTCGTAGGCCATTTTTTAAAATAGGCAACACCAGGGGTGTGTGACATCCACGGCCGTTGCATTAGCCATCTAAGGCAACGCTTTTGCCCATCTACGACCATGGAAAGAAAGTGTTGCATTATAACCCTATTGCAACAGTATATGCATGTAATGCAACAATATATAGCGTTGCCTTAAACAGTAGCCAGAGCCTGACTTCCAGGTCATGGTAGTGGGGTCCACATGAACTTTCCACGTCAACTGCCAACGTGTCACATGCCACGTCAGTTCTCCACGTCAGCTGCACATGTGTCACATGCCATGTCAGCTCGCCACGTCAGTTGTGGGGCCCATGTGCTATGTGGAATTAATAATATTTTATTTAATGCAACACCATTATCTTGAAATGCAACATCAAAAAAAAAAAAAAAAAAACAAATGCAACAATAGAAAAAAGCAAATGCTACATTAAAAGAAAGCAAATACAACGCTTTAATTAAAAAATTTGCATTACAAGTTTTATAAATAGATACATACAAAACATTCATCATCACATTCAAATCATCCAAAATATTCTACACACTATACCAATTTTTCAAATATGCTACAAGTGCCAATTCTACATTTTTTCTGATTCTGTGGCCTTGTACTGAAGAAAAGTGTAGCTAAAGCAGCCGTGGCGATCACTATCTTTGCTCCCTGCAGGTTTAGGAGGTATCTACCGGTGTACATATAAGTTTCACTAACTGTCCTGGAATGCAAAACAAGATTACAGTTATCGTACTCATTAGAAGGAAAAAGCCTATGAACACTACAACAAAATCTATTTGTTTCACAGGAAAGAAAATTTGTTATCACATTAATTAGAATTGTTTACGATGCATTTGATTGAATACCAAATTGAATATCATAGTATATTTAATCAAATAACTAGTAATCATGATATCATGTCGTTATGGCAAGTTAAGGACCATTAGAAAAATGAAAAGGCACTATGATTCTAAAGGTCTCAAAACCGAATCACCATTTTTTCAAATAGAAAGTAAAATAGATAATTAAAAAAAATGTGAAAATGTTGAAGACATGCCTGTTCAAGAATACCTCCATGTATATTTGAAGTACAACATGAGTTTTGGCATCCTTTTTATCTTCTAGTGATCCACCGTCATGTTGCTTCTTCTCCTGAATATTATTTATATTTTTACTAGATACCATAACAACCAGTATAAAAACGGAACACCATTCATTTTAAAGTACTACAGGTTCATATGCTAGCCTAAGTACTTGCTGAATGAATTCGGATGAATCATTTGCTACACAATTCTTGTAGTGGGAATGCAATATCTTACTTTAAATCAAGCAAATCCCTTCTATCAATATAAACAATATCCCAATCCTATTATCCAAACTCATAAAGGGGTTCACGTGAGGTTGAACTAAAGGCTAAAGACTGATTAAAGTTGATTTAACTGGATTCGAATTTAGACCAGCTCAGCCCATATGAATCTTGTACCAGTATATTTTTAAATTTTACTCATTGAAAAACAGTAATGCCACTAGCAGATGAAGGATCTTCTCGGCTATATACTAAAATTGATGAACCTGAATATTGGACAAAACAAAACAACAGTTACAAAAATACTGTATATAACAAAACTTATCCCGGAGATCTAAAACAAAACAGTTACCGGCAATGTAATGATAGTTACCATATTGGATTTTACTTTACATGATCGTATAACAAGGACCTGCACCATCTTCTGGTACTGTCCACCCTATGTTTTGGCTTGGGTGTTTTACATCAAAAGGTAACAGATGCCCAAAAATGATAATACCAAAAGATGATGCAGCACATTAAAAGATAAAATGCTATTAGGCTCTGAGGTGCCAAAGCCAAGAAAGTAAAGCATATGCGGACAGCATAACAGAATTTAGATAGTGCCTTTTATTAGCATGAACTAAGAATAGATAAGACGAAGATGGTATTATTGCAATAATGAGGTTTATAGGTTAACTGCAAACATATAAATTACTTAAAGAATGGCCAGAACAAGGGAAGCAATACCTTGGATAAGATTGTCTTGCTTTAATTATTTCTAAAAGATGGAATCACTATTGGCCTCTTCATCCCTCAAATCTACCATCGGATCTTGGGATTTGAAGTCCGGTTGCGAACTCGTACGTTACCGGACCCCTTCATCTACAATCCACGGCTTAGTGTACCTCCCTAGTCATTTTATTTTATCTTCTCAGCTGCCAGCTTCGTCGAAATCTACAAGCTCTCAAATTTTCCTGTGGTCTGTCGACAAGCCACAAATTGGGACTAGGAGTTTTCCAGAGGAGCCATTGGTCCGCTTGCGGCATGCACAGATGCATTTGTTTTTTAGTGGAGGTAAAATATACTACAATTTTATGAGAGAAATGAAATAAACCAAGTATAAGTAGAAAAAAAATGCTGCACAAATGCTAGTTTACAAGGAACAGGTTATTTTCACTAAGGGCAGTTGCCATATGCATTTATGGTAACAAACTTGATCCGCATACATTTCTCCACGATAGCAAAAGTATACATTTCATGAAGGTAGCATGCATTACATGTACAATTGAGCTCAGTTCTGTTTTAAGAGTGCCAAGGCCTAGTTTAGAAACTTAGAAACTGAGCTTAAGCTCAGTTTAGAAACTGTATACCTGGAAATAAACAATTCTAAATCGGGCTGCATCACTTTGCAGAAGTTGTTAATTTGTATTCAACTTTATGGCTAAAACAACATAACTAAATACTTTTTTACTTATAGAAACATCGTATGTTTTCTTGTTATGGTTCTTTGTATTGTTTTAACAGTAAACCATAGGGAAGTTTGTCAAATTCATCAAGTACATAAGCAAACAATGGGTGTTCAATGAGCAATGTGGCGGACTGCGTGTCATAAATAAACAGACCTATGTTTTTACTTGCAAATATGTAACTTCTTATTTGAACTGGACCTTTGACTCATTTGTATATCTAGACACACACAGAATCATGACATCGGAATTTTGGGATAGTGGACTTGTCTTGAGATTGAAATGTATAAAATAATTATATAATTAGAGCCCATTTGAAACCAACTTATTTTCACTAGTTATACTAATATGTCTAACTTTATTTTTATTCTAGGTTCATACGGTACAAATAACTTAGTACATGATTTAACAAATACAACTTAAAAGAGGGGAATCAACCGCACAAACCTGCAATGCAGGTAAAAGCTAAAAGCCAGACAATATTCCAATTATTAACTTAAGCATTAAAAGTGAATAGATACCATTGTTACATTCATTTGCAATATTGACAGAAATATTATGCAAAGAATCCAGAATCCAACAAGGCACAGCAACTCAACCATTCACAACAACTAAAAGCAGAGATAAATTAAATACCTGAGTTCGAACGATGCCTAAGAAAAGGGCAACAGTAGACGCAACACAGAAATCAAATAACAAAGAATGATTTGGCATAGACGACGGCAACAAAGAACTAGGGGATTTGCTGGCGACTTGAGATCCGTCGTATGAATAGCCAGACCAGGTCGTTTGTGAGATAACATAAGTTGAATTGAAGGGTTTAAAGAAAGCGACATGAGTGGCAGAAGAGGAAGTTAGGGAAGATGAGCGATGAGGGCGAGGGTGGAAGAGAGGTAATTCAGAGGAAGAGATTTTGGGTTGGCTGCCATTTTTAGGTGATGAAAGAGTTTGAACCGATTTGATATCTGACTAAGGTTTTCGATTTGCTGATTTGGGAAAGTAAGTATAGCGAGAATAGGGGATTTGGTGAGAACGAAAGGAAAAGAAGTACCGCGGGAAGGAAAATCTTAGCGGGAAACAAATCAAAGTAGCGTGGATTGGTCAACGAAATGAATGGTTGTGATTTTTCATTTACGAAGGCGTGGATTGATGAGGTGTACTTTTAACTGGTGTAACGCAACACTTTTAACTAGCGTTGCACGTCATAACACTAGTATTTCCACTGCAACAGTACGTTCACGTCTAATGCAACAATATTTGAGTAATGTTGCAGAAGATCTTAAAATCATAGCTTTTGTAATGCTTTTCTTGCAATGCACGCAAATTAGTGTCGAATATGCCCACTTTTGTAGTAGTGAGTAAATCAAGGGACCACTCCGTATAACACGGAACGGGTTTCCTCCCAAGAATACCAGTGCATAACACAAAATAGCGCAATGCTTTTTGGAAAAAATGAAGCTATTATAACACTCAGGTCCCATCACACAATGCAATGCAAGTCGGAGGATAGAGTTTTATCTTATAATAGTCAAACATGCTTGGTACATTTAAAACAAATCATTTTGATACTATTATAGTGTAAAGTGTATGAAAACAACTTCAAATATAAATGTATCAATCATAGACGGCATAGTGACCCATCCCACTATGTCGCCATACTTCGCTCTATGAATAAAACCGAAATGTCACGTATTGGAAGTTGGATTTCCGTCTGTGAACCAAGACAAGGGATCATCCTTACCGCTTCGAGACAATCTAGCCCATGTCTCAGGAACAGCCGCAACTGCACCCTGGATCGTCAGGGCCGGTCCACACGGAGTGAATTAAAATGCCTGAACACTGCGTTTCCCCGCCCTATAGGGCGTAAAATTGGTCTGTATAAAGACGATAACATCCATCGGCTCTGTAGAGACCGATATAACCGAGGCGCCTCGCTATCCATCATCCACATAAGTAAACCACCTGGGCGTGCAAAACCCAGACACCACTCCTTGCTAGAAGGAAACGCATGTCCTCCCTGATGTCCTCTCCCATATCTGGTTCACACCGGGGTGCGAGGCTCGCGAATTAACACTACACAAAGCTATGCTATATTAAAGTCGTTCTTTGATCATCTACTACAAGACTCTGCTTTTCAACAGAAGCTTTGATCATTTGCATCTCAGCATGCCACGCAGGCAATTCACGCTATGCAACCGATGTCTATCAATCACATAGAATGGAATCCGATATCAGAGACACATCCATTTACAAGTTCGTTTTGGGTCTGAACGAAACCGGAGGCACCTTATTCCTCGTCCCATATGTCTAATATAGGAGAGGGGTCCTCGCATATCCGGTCGATCTCCAAGTACGTCTGGATGATCACCACTTATTACCTCGTCTTGGGCGTACAACCCAATCAAGACATCAGTAATCATCCAAACGATGTGAAGACCTCCGGTCTTCAACCACCGTCTTCATCTTCAACTTATCGTCGTATCAGTTATTTAGAATGGGTATAAACCCGGCCTTTCTGAATAACTCGCGTATATTATAAACAAGTGCTACACAAACACAACATATGCCTCATTCCAATCCAAAATTTTATTCATATATTCACATTTTTAGGGAAAGGTTCCCATTAATTTTATCAAAGATAAATTCTTTAAAATTTATTCTTTAATCTTCCTTTGGATATCATTTCAAACCAAATCAAGGTTTTCCAAACTAGTCGGGATTAACGCACCTTACTGAAGTAGCATTTGTTTAATTTCCCAATCCCAACCTATTCATCCCTTGGAGCAGAACTGGTAATACTCCATATCTAACACCACAGTGTTATCGATAAATATTAATAACCATTTCACGTTCAAATCTAATTAAAGATTTAACTATCGCTTTGGAGCAAAACTGGTGATACTCCATTCTCGATGATTTCAATCTAATTAAAGATTCATTAAAACTCCACTTAGTTTTAATCTTCCCAAAAATCAATATCAATGATTATTTAACTTGGGAAAAACATATCCTTTCTTTAACTGGGTTAAAGAACCAATGTCCTTTAAAACACAGTTCACGATAAACCCAAAATCACATTCCATTCCATCAGTCTCTAACTGTAAATTAGTAAGAGAACAATTCCTTAAGTAGAAATCCCGAAGGCCGAAACCAACCTCAGATCAATACCCAGGAAACCATTCAACTCAGCTAATCTCCAGTTAGTTTCTAATTTTCTTAACTCCATTGGGTTTAAGAACAGTATTATTAAAGATACCATTCACGACAAACCCAATATTTCATTCCATTGTTAATTGGGTTAAAGAACAAGTGTTATTTAAAACACCGTCCACGATAAACCCAAAAATCCAATTTAAATTCAATTCCAATTAAATATTAATTAACTGGAATATTTCCCTAAATCTCAATTAAAAGATTTATCCTTTTCTCAACTGGGTTTAAGAACAATGTTATTTAAGACACCATTCACGACAAACCCAAAATCCCATTTGATATTAAATACAAGGCTCTGAATAGAAAATATATCGGCTTATATTCAATATCAAATTCTGAAATCAACAAATATTTTATTGGAATAACGATATATATATCTTCCAAATTTCTCCACAATATCCATATAATCACGGAATCCAATATCGAAATATTCTGAAGATAATTTCGATTCAAATCCATTCCAATTCATATATTGGAAATTCCGGTTATTTTTAAAACCATTTCAAATCCAATTTATTTTTTGAAAAATATTGGATTATAATTCTAGTTCATAACTAGTTCATTTTGATAAAAAATATATTTTTATCTTTTCAAATATGGAATTTTTCACTCCAATTCTTTCTAAATCATTTATTATGATTTTTCACAAATTATTAATATTTTAATAATTTTATCAAGGCCCGTACAGTCGATTTCCATAAACGGTCATCGAACTGCACTTACAACGACCTTTTCCAAATTTGATTTGGACATAATTCCAAATCCAACATTTAGATTTCACTTCTCTAATATTCGTTGGAAAGCTCTTTTCGATACGAACCCAACGATCCCGGTTTCAGGAGAATCCGACGATCGGATCTCCCATAACATCAATTCGAAGTCAATGGAGTCATTTGGCTCATTCATGCCCCAAAGGGTGGGGAAATGCATGTTCAGGGTTTAATTTTAATCAACATCGGTGGACAGGCCCTGCATATTGCCTAGGTACAGTTGCGGCTGAGTCCTGAGGCTCAGGCTAAAGAGTCTCGAAACAGTAGGATTGCGCCTTGCCTTGGTTCACAGATGGAAATCTAATTTCCAATACGAGACATTTCGGTTTTAGTTGTAATCCTATATATGGCGACATAGTGGTATGGGGCACTTATTCCGTCTATGATTGATACTTATGATTTGAAGTTGTTTTATACACTATGCACTTATAATAGTATCAAATGATTTGTTTTAAACGTACCAAGCATGTTTGGCTATTATAAGGGAAAACCCTATCTGCCGACTTGTGTTGCATTGTGTGATAGGACCTGGGTCTTATAATAGCTTCATTTTTCCAAAAAGCATTGCGCTTTTTTGTTATATGCACTGGTATTCTTGGGAGGAAACCCGTTCCGTGTTGTACGGCGTGGTCCCTTGTTATATCTGATTTAATGTAAAGTTTTAAATAACTGTTTTAGTTCTCACACCAGTCACATAACTGACCTGGAGTTTATTGATTTAACCTAAACTCTGGGTGCCCCTATTTTCCGCACGGGCTGCTAGTAGTTTTGGTTTTGCAGATTTATATTCATAGGAACCTGGTTTACAGCTGGAATGATATTGGGAAAGCACTGCATCCGTATATCTCTTTCAGTTGTGTATTATATTATTTTCCCGCTGCAGTAATGCATTTAAATCTCTGATATTTTTTTGTTGTATAATATTTATTCATACTCTGTATATTCTTGTATTCTGATGAAATTGTTGTAATAAGCAATGAAATGTTCTTCTGTTTGTGTCCCGATTTGTCGTGTTCTCAATACAATCAGGAGTTTCGAGCGGTCTTGGTTGATTTAGCGATCGATTCGGATCGAGCAAAATTCCTTGTTATCACATTTGGTATCAGAGCTTTGGTTTACAGAGCTCTGAGAACAAGACACGTTAGAACCGAACGAAAGAATTCATCAGAAATTGGATCAGTAATATCCAATGAGAATGACTCGTTAGAGATGGGATCAGTAGTATCCTAGAACGAATGTGAAGAGTATATTTTTAAAATGAAAACGAATTTTGTTTTGAAAATTTAAACTTTATTCAACGTATTTGAATATTTATTTGTATTGAATTTAGGCAATCCAATATAAAAAGATTTTGCATATACGTCTGATCTACCGGTATTCGAAGTTTTATATATTGAGTAGATATAGAATCACACTCTTGTCGCCCGGAGATGATTCTGATGATGAGTCCTCATCATCAGTGTCTGTGTTCAAGTTTCGAAGGTGGGATATCTATATGATTCCAATTGATTGGTGTGAGAACCAAAACTAGATAGGGCTTATTATTGTGATTTGGCATCAAAAATATGATTTTTCTATGTATTAAAGTAATATGTTTGAAAACGATAATTCACTAATTGATTGCTGGTTATGTTGTTTGATTAATTAAATGTTGAACCTTTAGCCAAATTGAACCAAATAGTGAATTGTATTAAAAATTTGTCGCATTTGCATACGTATACATGTACTTACATTGAACAGGTCATAGCAAGGAGGCTAAAGAAGAGGACTAATGAGACGACCCCAAACCTCGTACTGACGGCGGCAAGGGTAATCCTTGGAATATAACACAGAAACAGATAGTAGCAGGACAGAATTAAATAAATATACCAGATAATGCACAAAAGAATATACTGGATAAACGTAATCATCAGAGTTACACAGTATACAGGATCATACTTAGTACAAATACAGTTCAGCTATACATAAATGTCTACAGCGGAAAACAAACATAATATGTACGATAGGAGCTGAACAACATAAAAAGAGATAAATAATAGAATCCATCTTCAGCTCCAGCTATCCAGAAAGAGCCAGCTAAACCTGAATACAAGGTTGCTCGTGTAGAAAAAGGGGTACCCAAGATTGAAAGTGAAACAAACTACGAGTCAGTCATGGGACTGGTATGAGAAATCTACTCAACACATTCAATATATGGCTAATCACAGGACCACGCCACTTTCGTGGAACGGGTTTACTCCATTGGATTGCCAGTGCTTTAAAACAAATCATTCTTTTAAACATCGCAATGCTTTTTATAAAAATGAAGCCATTATAAGACTCAGTTTCCATCACACAATGCAACGCAAACCGGAGGAAAGAGTTTCACCTTATAATGGCCAAAATATGATTGATATGAATAAAACAAAAGCATTTGATATTATTACTAGTGTTTATATGTTTCAAAAACAATTTCAATCATAACTACCAATCATAGACAGCATGGGTACCGTATATCATGTCGCCATATATATATACAATCAAAACCGCACAGTCACGTATTTGGAAATTGTATTTCCGTCATGAACCAAGGCAAAAGATAGTCCTTACCGACTTCGCGACTCTCTAGCCTGAGCCACAGGATCAGAGCTCGAGTGACCCTAGGAGCGACAGGGCCGGTCCGCCGATATGGATTAAAATTCCTGAACAATACGTTTCCCCGCCCTTTGGGGCATAAATGAGCCAACGAATGACTCCATCAGACCCGGATCGTCTGATCAAACCGAGGCGCCTCGCAACAGCAACAACCACATAAGTCAAACTCGTCAGGGCGTGTAAAACCACTGACGCCACTTCTAACTAGAAAGAAACGCATGTCCTCCCTGAGGTCCTCTCCCGTTTCTGGTTCATACCGGGGTGTGAGGCTCGCGATTTCACGTTATACACAAAGCTACGCCACACAGGCGGTGCTTTGATCATCACCACAAGACTTTTCTTTTCAACAGAAGCCCTGATCACTGCATCTTAGCATGCCACACAGGGAATTCACACTGTGCAACTGATGGCTATCAATCACACAGAATAAATTCCAATGTCAGACACTCTGTCCATTTGAAAGTCCGTTCTGGGTCTGAACGAAACCGGAGGCACTATATACCTCGCAAACCCATCGATCACCACGAACGTCTGGACGATCACCACTCATTATCCATATTTCGGGATGCCTCCCAATCAGGACCTCGGTTACCATCCAAACGAGGTGAAGATCTCCGGTCTTCGATCACCGTCTTCATCTTCGATTTCTTATCGTCGATTCAGTTATTCAGAATGGGATAAACCCGGTCTTTCTGAGCAACTCGCGTATATAATAAACAAGTGCTACACAAACACTACTACGCATCATTTCAATTCATTAGTCATTAACCGTCAGTCAGTAAGAGAAAGATTTCCCAAATATTAACCCCGAAGGCTGAAACCAACATCAGATTAATACCCAAGAAACCATTCGACTTAGCCAACCTTCAGTTAGTTACTAAATTTCACATCCATATCGTTTATAATATTTTATAATGATTTATCGCTATTTTTATTTATTTTAAAATAGCCAATTTACTCAAAACGACGCTTCGGTCCATAACGCGGCCATGGCGCTATTTTTCTTCAGATTTGATTTACACATATCTGAAAATCTAACCATTGGATCTTCACAAAATTTACATCATTAGAAAGAACTTTTCAAAACGAATCCAACGGTTCCAGTTTTGGGAAAACCCGACGGTCGGATCTCCCGGTATAATCGTTTGAAGTTTCGATTTCAAAATACGAACTGCAGCGTCGTTATTCGATTTAATATAATATATATATATATATATATATATATATATAATCGATTCTGGCGCTGTTTTTCTTCAGATTTGAATTAAACATTCCAGACAATCCAACCGTTAGATCTTTACAAAGTTGGTGCCGTTGGAAAGATATTTCCAAAGCGAACCCAACGGTTGCGGTTTCGGGAAAATCCGATGGACGGATCTCCCGCAATAATCGTTTGAAATCACGGTTTCAAATTACGAACTGCAGCTTCATTATTCTATATAATTCAATTCTGTATATATATATATATCAATTCTTCGATTTCAAAAAATATATTCTTTTCATACATTTGATAAAAATGATATTTTTATCTATCTGTCTTCTATTTCAACACTTCACTATTTTTAACAATTCATGTATATAATAAAAATGTGATTTTTAATGTAAAACAATTTATTTCAAAACTCGACTATTTTATATAGTTAATATAGGTGATAAAAATAGGATTTTTATTATAAAACAATTTATTTCAAAACAAGATTATTTTATATATTCCATATTGATGATAAAAATGGGATTTTTATTATAAAACAATTTCTTTCAAAATATGAATACCATTCAACACATGAATTTCTATTCAACGAATGAATTACAATTCAACACATGAAGGTTTTCTATTCAACGAATAAATATAGTTTTAACAAATGAAAATAATTCTAACATATGAATATTATTCAAAATTTCGGCAGCATAACGGCAGGGTAGTTAAAACCGGGACCGTCCCTAGTACGGCTCCTCGCTCTACCTTAAAGCCTCGCAGCTTTTGACAATGGGGAATCATGCATCTAGTTCGCACGCAGGCGGCATGTATTTTTTTTTTCGTTTCCACAAACTAATCCTATGTGGTTTAAACCAAATATTTCTCAACCACGAACGGGTATTTTTCAACCACAATCAATCAATTTCAACCACAAACAATTTCAATCAACCATTCGCTATCAATCAATTTTCACACCAATCACAACCAATAAATATCGTCCATGGTTTGTGGAAGAGGGGCGTATATATATATATATATATATATATATATATAGCATTTCACTTCTATTTCAACACATATATAATTTTTACAACGCATATATAACTTATACATCGAACGTACAACTTATACAACGCTTATACATGAGGTGTATAATGCTTATATAACTCATACATCGACTATATAATTTATACATCGTCGTTTTCCATATCGTTTATAAATTAGAAATCTCACATTGGGTTCCACTCCATCAAAAATAGCAGAAGGCTCAGAAAAATATGCGGTCTCTTCTAGAATGTAGAAGACGTCCACACGGTCACGATGTTTCCTGTTTCATCGAATTTCGTCAAGAAACGAAAAAGATATGATTTTTCAAAGTTTGCAACGGTTTAAAGGTGTTAAAACTGTTGAAAATAAACATAGCCGATACCTCAGCAGTTTGGTTCGAAACTAGGTCGGAGTTTTTCTTGCAATCCGTGAGGTTTGGTGATGATCAGAAGATGCCATGTGGAAGAGGACAGAGAGGTGCCTGTTCGCCTGGAGGTGGGGCCAGTTTGACGGCCCTGGCTAACGGCGGCGGCGGCTTGAAGTGACGAACTTCGGGGCGTCTGATCTCCGCGCACAGGCGATGGCAGGAGGCAAAGCGGCTATGGATTTGAAGAGCTCGGGGAGATCTTCAAAAAGTTGCAAAGGGTTGGGGGTCAACGACGAGCAGTTTGGTCGGAAAGTGGATGGGAAGTGGCGAAGGGGTTTCCGTCATCGAGAGCAGCTGATACGGGGGGGTTTTGATTTTTTTTTATATTTTTAAACTAATGAAAGAATTTTTTTTATTGGCCGATGGTTTTAAAAAGGGGGTTTTCTGACACGGCCTCCAATCCAAACCCAACAACTGTTGTCCCTAGCTTTTTACCCCCATTCCGAACACAATGGGATATGTTTCGTAGGCCCATTCGGCTGTTTCAGTCAGTTTTCCTTCAATTTAAAATATATAACATTTAATATTTAATTTGAACGTACATTTCAATTTTCCAGGGCCACAAACTGATTCGAAAAATTCCAGAAAAATAAATCTGGCTATGTTTTGACGATACGGTCACAACAAAACTAGTTTCGTTGAATTCTGAGACCATTTGAAAAATGGCCCATTTCTGGTCGATCCAATTTAATAGAAATCGACCAAAACACATTTTCCTTTGCCACGCTTACATACTAGCTTCAAAAATTATGAAATTTGAAACCTAGCAATAACTTCACACCCCGGATCCAACAAATGTGGTTTCGTCGAATTCCGAGGTCGTACGCAAAATGGCCATTTTCACGGGCTATATAATTTCTATAGCGACCTTTCTGAATATTCATTTGGCCATAACTTTTGCTTTCCGCTATGAAACTTCGATTATTCAGATTCATTAGAAAGGTATTCACTAACAGATTTAAATATTTTTGGTTTCACTCAAATCCGTTTTGTTTTGCACCCGGTACAGTCAGTCAAAGTTTGAATTCAAATTTTGAAACTGCCGCGCCATTTAAGGCCTTGTTTATTATAATTCAAATTAATTATATTCGTTTTCAAACGTCAATTCAAACTCACTTTTCATTGCTATTATTTAAAATATTTATTTTAAATATTTAAAATCCACTATTTTAGCCAATTAAATTTTTTTAAATTGGTTCAGATTTTCCGGGTCGTTACAACTAAAATTGTTTGCCTGACAAATAGGTACATGTTTATTGTATTTCTTGGGTTTTTGATGATTTTATGAGCCGCTTGGCTGTTTCTTTTTCTTTTTGGATTGGTGAGGGCCATGGGAGGCTATTTGAAATATCCTGAAGCTCCCGGTGCAGGGGAGGTTATGGCGAATTTTTTTGGAAATTTAGGGTGTTAGCTAAATTTTTGAAAAATTTGAAAAGTTCTTAGAAGCTGAAAAGTTGAAGAACTTAAGCCGTAAAGAAAATAATGAAAGTTGAGTTGGTTAGTTAAACAACATTCGGCTTCGTTCCTTTTCGAGGATGAAAAGTTTTAAGTGGGGGAGATTGTAATAACCCGGAAATCTGAGCCAATTTAAAATTTTTATTTTGGCAATTTTAGTGAATTTTGAATATTTAAATTGATTTATTTTAAATAACAACGACAAGTAATTTATTTTGAATAGAATTAGAATGTATATATTTATTTAGATCGACGTTAGAATATAAAT
Source organism: Allium sativum (assembly GCA_030737875.1). Classification (NCBI taxonomy): domain Eukaryota; kingdom Viridiplantae; phylum Streptophyta; class Magnoliopsida; order Asparagales; family Amaryllidaceae; genus Allium; species Allium sativum. The sequence continues at coordinate 10,580,353 of CM060921.1, read as the reverse complement.
AATTATTTTTAATTATAAAAGGAATTGAAAATGGCACGGCTGTTTGAAAATTTGATTTCGAATTTCAAATGAATATACAGAATTCAGTATAAGTCAGAATTGGACGAAACAAGAAATATTCAAATCTGTGTAATCATATCTTTCTAATGGATGTAAGAAACTAAGATTTCACTTTAGAAATGAGAAGATACTTCTAGTTGAAAATTCATAAAAGTCACTGTGGAATTTATATATATTTTAATATATATAAAGCCCTTAAAAATGGAAATTTTGCAAATGATCTCTGTTTTCAACGAAACCACTTTTGTTGGATCCGAGATGTCAAGTTATTGCTATATTCCAAAATTCATAATTTTCTGAACCAATATGTGAGCGTGGAAAAAGAAAACGTGTTTTAACAGTTTTAGTCAATTTCGATCGACCAAAAAATGACCATTTTTCAAACGGTCTTGGAATTTGACGAGATTAGTTTCGTTAGGACCGTATCGTCAATACGAAGCTAGAAATAATTTTTCTAGAATTTATAGAGTCAGTGTGTGGCCCCGGTAAATTAAAATATACGTTCGAATTCAATATATAAAGATTTATATTTTAAATTTAAGGAAAAACTAGTCGAAACAGTCGAATTGGCTAACGAAACATATTTCATTGTGTCCGGAATAGGGGTATTTAGCTACGGGCGATAGTCATTGGGTTTGAATTGGAGATCGGATCAATAAACATGATTTTTTGAAATTAAAAGAATTAAATAAAATAAAATTTTATTATAAATGCACCCCTAGGAAACCCTAAGCCCCCTTTTATCAGTTGTCGCCGCCGTTTCGTATCAACGGTCTAACTCGTCCAAATTTCGAACCAAAAATTCTCCAAATCCTTTCCAAAATTTCTGAAAATCATAGAACGAAAATCGTTCATCGAAGTGAGATCAACAATTTGATCCGGGTTTGATAATTCATCGTTTCATATACTGCTCAAAATTCAAGCGGGAAGGGCGCCGGATGGGTTTCGATTTTCTGGCCAGTGGGGCCCGCGAGCTGGGCGCGCCGCCTGGCGTGGGAGGCTCCGACAACGGTGGTCGAGGCGCCATGTTCCGATCTTGCTCCAGTGCTTCGGCGTGCGTGCAATTGGGACTGAGAGAATTCGAGGGAGTTGGGTTCATGGTTTAGCTGTATCATGTAATACAGGAAGGTGGAGATGAAGATTAACCTTAATTAAGGTTAATTAAATAGTTAATTATATAAATTAATATTTATTTAGCTTAATTTATATGTCTAATGTTTAAAATTTAATATCTCCTTCGTACAGAAACAAAATTCAGAGATTTCAGTTGCAATGAAATCGTGGCTTCGAACTCTACAACATGAAGCTGACTAGAACAGAAATGGAGCAAATGTGGGTTTCGGGCAAATTCAAATCCAAACTGTTCAGAAATTCAGATAAAACTGACGGAGTGGATCCCACTGTGAGAACTCCTCACTAAAATTTTCTGTTCAGTTATTATAACTGCATATATAAACTGCTCCCCGTCGTCAACAAACCATGGACGACTTGTGTGATTGTTTGTGTTGTGAAAATGGACTGTTCATGTGTTGAAATAAAATATATATTCATGTGTTGAAATAAAATATATATTCATGTGTTGAAATAAGATATATATTCATGTGTTCAAATAAAATAAATACTCATTTACAAATCGAACGATTTGTTTATGTACACCGATTTGACTGATATTGATTGGGACGATAAATTTTACACATCGCCCAACTGCACAAATAAAACCTGTGTTTGATTGATTGAAACCCCACACGGGTATTGGGACGATATATGACATACACTTATCCCAATAAATAGTTGTATGTCGATCGTTTGATTGACAGACTGTGTAAGTGTTAATTAGTTATATCTAATGCTTATATAGTTGTGTGGTGCACTCTGGATGATGGTTCATTATTTATCGTTGCTATTAAATACATGTGTTATATGGAATCCATATAATTAACATTATATGGTAATTGATTGGGCCTCATTCTAATTTGAAAAATAAAGAATATAAATCCATGTGTTGAATAGAATGAAAATTCATGTGTTGAGTAGAATATAAATTCATGTGTTTAATAGAATATAAATTCATGTATTGATTATAATAAAAATTCATGTGTTGAATAAAGTATAAATTCATGTGTTGAATAAAATATATATTCATGTGTTGAATAGAATAAACATTCATGTGTTGAATAAAAGTCATGTTGATTAGATATGCGCCATTTTGATGCAAATGATATTCATATCGATTTTATTCATTTTTATAATGAATATCGAAAAGGAAGTGATTTCAAAATATAATGTTTGAAAATAATTATCATGTATAGATTAATGATATGGAATATTCAATTTTGATTGGAAATTGAATATGAAGTTGAAATCGTTTTGAAAACAAATTTAAAACGATTTATAAAATACGTTTTGAAAGGAAATCGATGAAATATATATATTATATATATAATGGCCTGAATAGAACGCGCCGCGCTGCGGCAGTTCGCGAATTTCGACCATTGACTTCGAATGGATATTACGGGAGATCCGACCGTCGGATTCTCCTAAAACCGGAACCATTGGGTTCGTATCGAAAAGAGCTTTCTAACGAATACAAGAAATTAGAAATCTAACGGTTGGATTTCGAATTATGTCCATATCAAATTTGGAAAAGGTCGTTGTAAGTGCAGTTCGATGGCCGTTGATGGAAATCGACTGTACGGGCCTTGATAAAATTATTAAAAATAATAATAATTTGTGTAAAATCATAAGAAATGATTTGGAAAGAATTGGGATGAAAATTTCCATATTTTAAAAGATAAAATTAGTTTTTTATCGAAATGAACTAGTTTTGAACTAGAATTATAATCCCATTTATTTTTAAAATAAATAAAGAGGATTTGAAATGGTTTTGGAAATAACCAGAATTTCCAATATATAAAGTGGAAATGGATTTGAATCGAAATTGTCTTTAGAATATTTCGATGTTGGATTCCGTGATTATGCAGATATTGTTATGGAAATTTGAAAGATATATCTATATCATGATTTCCAATATGATATTTGTTGGTCGTAGAATTTGATATTGAATATAAACCAATATATTTTCTATTCAGAGCCTTGTATTTAATATCAAATGGGATTTGGGTTAGTTGTGAATGGTGTCTTCATTTACACTGTTCATAAACCCAGTTGAGAAAAAGATTAAGTCTTTTTATTTAGATTTAATGAAGTATACCAATTAAATGGAATTTAATTGGAATTGAGTTTGAATTGATTTTTGGGTTTATCGTGAACGGGGTTTTAAATAACACTTGTTCTTTAACCCGATAATTAATGGAATGTGATTTTGGGTTTATCGTGAACCGTGTTTTAAATGACATTGGTTCTTTAACCCAGTTAAAGACAGGATATGATTTCCTAAGTTAAACAATCATTGATATTGATTTTTGGGAAGATTAAAACCAAATGGAGTTTTAATGAATCTTTAATTAGATTGAAATGATCGAGAATGAAGTATCACCAGTTTTGCTCCAGGCGATAGTTAAATCTTTAATTAGATTTGAACGTGAAATGGTAATTGAATTTACCGATAACACTGTGGTGTTAGTATGAATCATTACCAGTTTTACTTCATGGGATGAATAGGTTGGGATTGGGAAATTAAAACAAATGATTACTTCGGTAAGGTTCGTTAATCCCGACTAGTTTGGATAAACCATAATTTGGTTTGAATTGATATTCAAAGGAAGATTTGTAACACCCCGTGTATTCTATGACCGTGAAATTCACAAATTAAAGTATAACTAATTTCAAATCAAAGAATTAAGGGAAACGGGATACGCCATTGCGTTCGTCTCGGAATTCTGCTTGAGATAGAGTCTGAGTTTGCGTAAAACGGATATCGTATGAAGAAGATATGGACGAACGAAGTTGGGCGAAAAACTAGAAAATGGGTCAGAATGCACTGGCGCACTTGGGAAGTGCGCCGGAACAAAAATGAACTGGCACACTTGGGAAGTGCGCCAGTACATTTTTGACTTGGCGCACCTGCCAAGTGCGCCCAGGTCAAAATGACCTGCTGGTCAGGTCTGGTCAAGTCTTGGCTGGCCAGGTCTGTGTTTGGTCGATTTTCTGAGCCTTGCCTTATCACTAGGGCTAGGTGTCATCTTCTGGTTGGTCTCTCCTTCAAACGAACGGCTATTATTGAACCAAGCTTCATCGACGGTCTAAATCAACTCACAAACTCTATAAAAAGGACCTAAGACTAACCCTTATTCACATAAACTAAAATGGAGATGAGACCGTCATGTTGCTGAGAAGAGACTAAGGATAGCCGTCAGAAATAGAGAGATAGTTAGGAATAAATCAAAAGCTTAAAGCAACGTTAATTGAATCAAAGCAATGCCTACAACAACGGATAGCATCTCCAAATTCAGAACTCAGATTCCTGAATTGAAGATTCACCATACGTTGTAAGTAGAGTGCTATTCCGATATGAATAATTAATTGCGTTTGATTTGTGTAAGATGCGAAATGGAATTGTGGCGATAATAATATATATTTGTATGTTATTTTGATTCTAAACGATTTGGGAATATCATGGTATACGATTGGATATTTGCAAGTACGTGATTTGCGTTGGAAGTTAACAACGAAATGGAATTGTGGCGATAATAATCTATATTTGTATGTTATTTTGATTCTAAACGATTTGGCAATGCTATGGTGTAAGATTGGATTCATACAAGTATATGATTTATGTTGACAACCACATGTTGTGGAATTTTAATTGGGATTCATGCGAGTATATGATTCATTATTATGCTAATGTGATGTACATACTTTTATGATAACTTTTACTGTGTAATTGAATCGATTAAGTACTATGATTTATATGAATCTATGTTGAAATTGGCAAATCATACTTTTGTGTTAGAAACAAAAGCAAGCACCTTTATGAACATGACCAAACTATGTTTGGTATTATGCCTAGTTGAATTATGTTTTAGGCCTAAGTTGTTATCAAAACCATATGGTGATATATGTGACACAATTAAGTTAGATTTACATCCCAATTGCAAGTTTACAATAATTCATGTTTAAGTATTGTTTATGCCATAATCATATGAATAGAATAATTCATGTTTAAGTATTGTTTATGCCATAATCATATGAATAGAATAATTCATGTTTAAGTATTGTTTATGCCATAATCATATGAATAGAATAATTCATGTTTAAGTATTGTTTATGCCATAATCATATGAATAGAATAATTCATGTTTAAGTATTGTTTATGCCATAATCATATGAATAGAATAATTCATGTTTAAGTACTGTTTATGCCATAATCATATAAATAGAATAATTCATGTTTAAGTGTTGTTTATGCCATAATCATATGAGTAGAATAATTCATTTTTAAGTGTTGTTTATGCCATAATCATATGAATAGAATAATTCATGTTTAAGTGTTGTTTATGCCATAATCATATAAATAGAATAATTCATGTTTAAGTATTGTTTATGCCATAATCATATGAATAGAATAATTCAAGTTTAAGTATGTTTATGCTATAATTCTATGAATAGAATAAAAACCATGATTTAAGTTTAGGTATGTTTATGCTATAATTCTATAAATAGAGTAAAAACCATGATTCATGTTTAAGTAGTATTATTTATGCCATGATTATATGCATAGAATGATTCATGTTCAAGTATGCTTATGCCATGATTATATGCATAGAATGATTCATGTTCAATTATGTTTATGCCATGATTATATCCATGGAATGATTCATGTTCAAGTATGTTTATGCCATGATTATATGTTGTTACAATTGCAAGTTCACATTTGCCTACTTTATGTTAATTGAATCGTTCGTTGCAAGTTCATGCGTTCACACTTCCCCTTTTTTTCATGTTGTCTTATAAACACCATGTTATAAGCCTCCCCTTTTCATTTGGCTAAATTGGGTTTAAGTATAAAACCTAACACACCTTACATTGGAGCGAACGTATAATACGGGGGTAATGACGTTTGGGCTAAAATATAGAACATATGTGTTGGCATGTTTGACGCATGCCAACAACCTTGAAAAACAATTAAGTGGCATAAATAAATTTTAACCAATAAAGATGAATTTGAATAATGGGCCGCAAATATTTACATATAAAAAGAAAAGAGACAAAATATGTAAATGTAGAAAATACGATGTGTTTAACCCGAGGTTGGATTAAGTTGTGATGTAAACCTGCCCAGAACCGCCCGGCTGTCCAGTAGTCACAACAATACCTATCCAATGTGGGTGGTTAAACACGGAGCCCAATAAGGACCCGAGGTTAGACTGAGTTGTGGCGTAAGACTGCCCGGACCCAACCGGCAACAGGCAGCCACAACAATACCTGTCTAATGTGCGAGGTCAAGGCTTTAATAAGACAATTAAGGCTGAGTCTGGATTGATAGGATTAAGTAAACTAAATTAATACTTAATCAGAATGGAACATGCTAAACTAAACAGACTGATTGGGGGTTAGGTTTATAAAACACTTAACCAACTTAGCATGTTGGCTAGAAATAGAAAACCTAGTAGCGGGGGACCCTTTTCAGCAGTAACCCTATAAGGTATCATGATACCCTGAAACTAAGCAGGGTGGGGCACGATTACTGGGCTGATTGTAAGCGGTCAAATCGACGGCGGTGGTGCAGCAGTGTAGGTTCTAACGGGGTGAGGGCGTGCACACACTCCGGCGTAGAAAAATAAGGCACTGGGCACCAGTAGCATACCTGTGCATTCTAGGATTGTGTCGGGCCGCCACCATGGGACTTGATACACCCCATGGTGGGACCAGCATAGGTAACTACAACATCGGGGACCGTAAGACACATGTAACTATGCGAGTAGGAGCCGATCATCATAAAATGGATCACTTCACCCTGATTATGGGGTGCCTGTTGGGAACTAGTTTATATGGGTACAGAGATTAATATGGGGTACGATAGTATATTCAACCCTAGACAACTTAACTTAGTTTTTGGTGCTTTCCCATTTCCAGTTTATACTTATCATACCCAGTTCTTTATTCATAGACTGAATAGTCCTAGACTTACTCAGGCTTTATGTATGACTCTACTTTTCTTTCGCCTTCTTTTCTTTCGTTCCCCCCCGGTCCACAGGGAGGGAACACCGCAGTTTGACCGGATTTCACATCCAGCTTGAAGAGAAAGAATGTATTACTTGGATCTTTTCCATTTTGGACTATGGCTTTGGACAACAATTATGGGACTTATGCAGTTTATTTATGTTTTCTTTATGCTTCTTTAAATAATGTAATCAAGACAGTTATGAAGATGTTATGTTTTTGGAAGTATTGTAAAACAAATTATGGCATGGTTTGTGTAACACGTAATTTGATGAAATAAAAGATGTTGTTGTTTTCCGCTGTTCAAAAATATGTGTTATTATATCTGTGACTTATACTTATAAACCTCCACCAAAATTAGGGCATTCCCTTTGAGAGTGACCCTAACGGAGGTGGGGTGTTTCAAGATTAAAGAATAAATTTAAAGAATTTATCTTTGATAAAATTAATGGAAACCTTTCCCAAAGTATAAGAATATTTGAATAAAAGAATATTCTGAATTGGAATGAGGTGTATGCTGTGTTTGTGTAACGCTTGTTTATCATATACGCGAGTTATTCAGAAAGACCGGGTTTATCCCATTCTGAATAACTAATCCGACGATGTGTCGAGGATGAAGACGGTGGTCGAAGACCAGAGGTCTTCACATCGTTTGGGTGATTACTGATGGTCTTGATTGGGCTGTAGACCCAAGAGGAGGGAATCAGTTGGTGATCATCAAGACGTACTTGGAGATCGATGGATATGCTAGGTACAAGGTGCCTCCGGTTTCGTTCAAACCCAGAACGAACTTGTAAATAGACTGTGTGTCTGACATTGGATTTTATTCTGTGTGATTGACTTCTATTAAATATATATCTGTTTGGCGGCGGAGAATTTATTCTCTTTCTTAACGCCCTTCTCTGAGACGTACGAGCTCAAAGGTTATATATTGATGGATATCAATCGCATGGAGTGAATTGCCTGTGTGGCATGCCTAAATGGCAATTGATCAAGGCTTCTGTTGAAAAGCAAAGTCTTGTGGTTGATGATCAAAGCACCGCCTGTGTGGCATAGCTTTGTGTAACGTTGATTCGCGAGCCTAACACCCCGGTTGTGAACCAGAAACGGGAGAGGACAGCAGGGAGAGCATGTGTTTCCTTCTAGCTAGGGTGGTGTCAGTGACCTACCAGCCCTGACATTTATATTATTTTCACCTATGTGGTTGTTGGATTTCGAGGCGCCTCGGATATATCGGTGACTGTGTGGAGTCGATGGAGTCATTTGGCTCATTTACGCCCCGAAGGGCGGGGAAACGCATGTTCAGGGTTTAAGTTTAATCTGCATCGGTGGAATGGCCATGCATGTTGCCTAGGTACAGTTATGGCTGAGTCCTGAGGCTCGGGCTAGAGAGTCTCGAAATGGTAGGATTGCGCCTTGCCTTGGTTCATAGATGAAAATCCAATTTCCAATACGAGACATTTCGGTTTTAGTTGTAATCCTATATATGGCGACATAATGGTATGGGGCACTTATTCCGTCTATGATTAATACTTATGATTTGAAGTTGTTTTATACACTGTGCACTTATAATAGTATCAAATGATTTGTTTTAAACGTACCAAGCATGTTTGGCTATTATAAGGGAAAACCCTATCCCTCGGCTTGCGTTGCATTGTGTGATAGGACCTGGGTCTTATAATAGCTTCATTTTTCCAAAAAGCATTGCGCTGTTTTGTTATATGCACTAGTATTCTTGGGAGGAAACCTGCTCCGTGTTATACGGCGTGGTCCCTTGATATATCTGATTTAAAGTAAAGTTTTAAATAACTGTTTTAGTTCTCACACCAGTCAAATAACTGATCTGGAGTTTATTGTTTTTAACCTAAACTCTGGGTGCCCCTATTTTCCGAACGGGCAGCTAGTAGTTTTGGTTTTGCAGATTTATATTCACAGGAACTTGGTTTACAACTGGAATGATATCCGGAAAGCTCTGTATCCGTATATCTCTTTCAGTTGTGTATTGTATTATTTTTCCTCTGTAGTAATGTATTTAAATCTCTGATATTTTTTCGTTGTATAATATTTATTCATACTCTGTATATTCTTGTATTCTGATGGAATTGTTGTAATAAGCAATGAAATGTTCTTCTGTTTGTGTCCCGATTTGTCGTGCTCTCAATACAATCAGGGGTTTCGAGCGGTCTTGGTCGGTTTAGCGATCGATTCGGATCGAGCGAAATTCATTGTTGTCACACAAGACTACTTAATATATAGCATAATTTACTAATTCGACAAATCATCATGTCAAAATAGAAAAACAAATTAGAAATGTGAAACTGTAATTTATCACGTCCAAAGGTGCTTACATCTTACAAGAAATATGCATACCTCCAAGTTGTCTATAAGGTTGTCCTAGAAGTTAGGAAAATTAGGCAGTCCCGTAAGATCCAAAATTATATAACTACCCCATATTGTGTAATGATGGTCGGAACAAAGCCCCCTTCCTTTCCAGTATAGGGTGCACACATTTGAGTTGGCACACACATCTTTGTAACAAAAGGAACCTCTTATCTTACGTGCCTACCAAGTCGTATTTGTACAACGCTCCTTCAGTTTATTCCGTGATATGTGAGACTATTTATTCAAACCGTCATTCCTACCTTAACAACATGTGAGGCAATCCTAACAGTCTCCCCTTTGACTCACATCCTACGAGTATCTTTTGAGAGCATTGTCTTGCTTGCATGACCCAGTTCGTAACCTTCAGCTCTGATACCGCTGTTGTGTAACGACGGTTGGAACAAAGTCCCCTTCCTTTCCAGTATAGAGCGCAGGTATATGAGTTGGCATAAACAACCTTGTAACAAAAGGAATCTCTTATGTTACATGCCTACCAACTCATATTTTTACTCCACTCCTTTAATTTATTCCGTGATGTGTGACTATTTATTCAAACCGTCATTCCTACCCTGAGGCAATCCTAGCACCCTAATCCACTAATTAACAATTGTGAAATTTTTATATATTCATGTCTATGTTGTTTTAACATACTTAATTGTATATATATGGAATTACATTTAAAAAGTTAACATTTTTCTATGGGATAAATGATTTGATGTTTTATTTGAAAGTAAAAGGTGATCCCTTAAGGAAAATTATATAATTTCTTACATGTTAAAAATTTGTAATCAATTTCGCCTGAAATGAAGTATGATTTTGGTGTTTGTTTCTATTATATATATTGCTTTATTGTGACATAAATAAATAAATAAATAGTCATTATATATGTATATATGTGTGTGTATGTGATATTTGAGAGAGAGAGAGAGTGTGTGTGTGTATATATATTCATTTTAAAAAAAGAATGTCATTTTGAGATCGTATTGAACCTATAAAGCCTAAAATTATTTGAATTAAATATTGAATTTTTTAAAGTAAAATCATTATTTTATTTGTTTATTTTAATATTAATATTAGAATCATATTATATAACATGTGCATGTGTCTCACATACACAACTTTATGTATGTGTTTATGCAGTGTATGCGATATGCATTGGTTAACATGCTCTTGTTTAGGGCTGGATTCAGTTCGATACCAAAAATATCCAAAACCATTATCATACGGATATATATGATAATAGAAAAAAGTATCATTACCAACTAAAGTAATAGGTAAACCAGTAATTGTGTTTTTGGTTGGCAATAATTGGAAGAGGTTGGTAATTGATTTTTACTATTTACAAGTATGATATCTATTTATTTACAATTTTTCATGTTGAAAGAGTAAATATTAAGAGTTGTTATTTCTTATTAAATGACTATTTATCAATATTTTGTGTTGTCAAGAATTTAAGTGAACATAGAACAAGACGCTTAAATATTATATAGAATATATTATTTTTTAAAATATATTATAAGATTTGCACTCAATTTGATAACATAATAGTATTTTACTAGATTTTCTATTAAGTTACCATACCTCAAATATGATGTTATATAATTAAAATACAAGATACACACACACACACACACACACACACACACATATATATATATATATGTGTATGTATGTATGTATGTATGTTTGTACATATGAAGATACATGGCTGGTATGGTAATTACCATATTTAGTACTTAGTTACCATAACCGTACTACATAACTTCAAGCGGTCCGGCAAACTGTACCAAACAAATTGGTTACCATTTTAATTGGTATCGGTTGGTAATGGTTGTAAGTAGGGTTATCAATGGGTCGTGTCAAGTCGGGTTAAGTCGGGTTCGAGTCAATTTTTAAACGAGTCGGGTCAACCCATTTAATAAACGGGTCAGATTTTGCCGACTCGAACCCAACCCGTTTGTCAACGGGTTGGCCTGAACCGACTCGCGTAACCCGTTTATCTAATTGGATCGACCCGTTTGACCCATTTAGTTTTGCAGAAACATTTTTTCAATCCACGCTATGCCATACTAAAAAATTAAAACTCTGGCGAGTGGCAACAACCTTAGCAACAAACAAAAACTTAAAACTTTAGAGGCAACAACCCTAGCTACAAATACCTACTCATCAACACCATGCATCAATAGTTCAATATAGCATAATACTTAAAACTTTAGAGGCCACATACAAATTACTATACAATCATCAATACAAACTAGCAATAAATAAGTAGACAATCAGATCATACAATTTACAAATACAATACACTTAAAAGACAAACTGCAATGTAACGACCCGTGTTTTTTGGCACTCGAATATGTAATTTAATTTATTTAATTTAAATATTATATTTGGAATATCGATGAAATTAATATCTAATTCGCTATTTAAACAAAGTTCGAAGTTATATATTTATATAATTATAAATAGAGCTTGGAAATAGCACTACAGTTTGAAAATTCGAGTTTAAACTTCAACCGGACATACAGAGTCCGATATAAGTCGGATTTCTGTGAAACAAGACACGTTGGGACCATATTGACGATAATTTTCATATGAAAGAGAAAAATCCAGATTTCGTGTTATAGTTTGATAGTTATGGCCAAATCAAATTTTGAAATAGTCGCTATGGAAAATCGTTATTAAATTATAAGCCTTTAAAGTAGCCGTTTTGCAAACAGACTCTGTTTTCAACGAAACCAGTTCCGTTGAGTTCGTAGCGTCAATTAGAGTCAGGATATGTATATAGTTTGTTATTTTTAGAGATCGAGGAATTTGGCGTTAAAAAGGGTAGGGCGGTTCGGGGTAAAAACAGCCTACCGGGGCAACAGTCTCAGAATGCGACGAAATTAGTGCCGTTGGGTTCGTATCGAAAAGTTATTTTCGATGTTCGCAGTTTCAAGTGGATTTAATTTATCTGGTGACCGTGGAAAAATTAAACGTGTGTTCATTTCTGGTTTAATAAAGGAAATTTTTTCATATGACCTCGGATTTCGACGAAACTTGTCCCATTGGGTCCGGAATACGTTTTTACACTAAGAATAACTTTTCTATCAGTAGACCGAAATCGTTGTGGTGGTTTCTACGTGTTACTTCGCGACGAAGTTTCACATTATAATTTAATATTCACCACAAAGTCCTACCTGTTCCTTTTCAGTCACACCTGCTTTCGTGTGTCCAATCCCTTACAAGACCGTGCCGACCAAGGCTTGCCTTTTTCGAAAATCCCATTCCCCAATGCAACAGGTACCTATAATACACAACAGCTACTTTCCCCTATTACTTGCTCTCCAAACAATCGAACGTGATGGCCAAGAAAATGGGTACCGTGCCACCGAAGGATCACATGCTATAAATAGAGAGTCCTCTGCTTTCTTTTTCAGGGAAGAAGAAAAATCAAAGAAAAAGAAAAGGGAAATATTTAATACAAACAAAAGAATGTTGGTGAGAAACGAACTGGAATGGGGTCAGAGATTTGTAAGATGGTAGAAGGAGGGAAAAGACATGCTAGTGGTGGCGTCGTTGATCTCGGATGAAGAGCCGATGGCTTGGAGTTGAAGCAGTAATCGATTAGGGAAAGGAGGGATGAAGTGGTGGGAAAGGACATGCGGGAGGCGTACTGTTGTTGCATGCATGGAGTCACGTTGGAGAATATATGTAGCATATGTCCCTGTTTGTCAAATGAATATGTAGAAAAAGGAGCAACGTTCGTGAGCTTGCTGCGAACGAACGAAGGGAGCGAGGTTCACGGGGTGCTGGGCGCGTGTTGAGGGGGTGTAGCCGCTGATGTTGGTAGCCGTTGATCGGTCGTCGGAGCTCTGAACGGTGGTGCGAGGTGCTTGTTTGTGGTGCGTAAATAGATGGGGGAAAGAAGCATAGGCGTTGGCCTTGTTGGTTGGAAGGGGAAGCAGTATATGAAAAGGAAGTGAACGTATTTGGTTTGCAAACAGGGTTTTTGGGAATCAGTATGTACGAAGTGAACAGAACAACAAAACAAAATGAAGAATTGTGAAAGGACCGGGTGGTGGAATTGAAGAGCAAAACGGGGCATTCAGGACCTGCTGAGGATGTCCGGGAGAAAAACGGAAGATCACATTCTTTTTACAAATAGTTGGACAAACAAGGTGTCGTTAGAGCCACAGTGACGTGCACTACATCAAGGAACTGATCTGGAGGCGGTTTGAATCAGATGGGATTTTCAGTTAAATTAAACACTTCTTTAATTTAACTGAAACGAGCCGATTGAACAGTGGAATGAAATCAAGGTGAGTTAAACTCACTCAGTTTTTCCCATTTATATTTTATATAAATTGGGTTTTTATTTTGTGTGCTCTGCTTGCTGATGGTTGCATGTTGCTAATTATACATTGTTTGTTGATTTAACTGATGAAATTAAACTGTGTTTAATTTCAGTGAAATACCAAATCGTTACTTTTAACGATTGGTTCCAGTAAAGGTAACTCACCTTGGTTGGTCACGTTTATTTTTATAAACGTGTTTTAAATGGTTGAATTGTTTGAATTGCTTATGGTTGATGTTAAATGGTCGTTATTTAATTTATCAGTTAAACAAAACTGAACCGTCTGATTTGAGAAAAACCATTTGAATACAGGGAAGAACAGGTTGGAGGGATCCAACCGGATTCCTCAAAAATATTGTTTGTTTTCATATTATCACATATGAATTGTCCTGTTTGGGGTGATTGATTTGATTGTTGATTTTTGACTGAACATTCAACCTGTGTTGTGTTTAAACCAATGGGTAATATTGGTTGGGTATTTGGCAGCGTATGGCCTATAAAATCAATCGTGTTATAAATATTGATTCACCGTCAGGTGAATCAATAAAGATGAAGTTATAAAAATTTATTTTATAACTGAAGTTGAATTTGAAACATATTATTTTGAATAAAAGTTATTAAAGTGAAATGAGATCAAGTAAAAAGGGAAATTTGAAATAAGATTTCAAAAGTGGGGAATGGTCGAACAGATTTGAAAGAAGATTGGAAATAAATGAATCTGGTTAAAGAGGTGGGTTACAGGGTTGTATAACTAAACCCAAGCTATAATGGAATGTATTTCGAGACTGAAATGGAATATTGATTTTGTGATTACAACTTATATTCATCTGAGGATAAGAACGTTGTTCGATCAAGGCCTGAGAGGTAATTAAAATACCCCAACTTGAACAACATCGGGATTATTTGAAGATGATGTTAGTTGACGATCGAAAAAGAGGTTCATGATAATACAACGAATGTTTTGAAGGGGGATTGAGTGAAAATCATATATGGTTATAAGTTATTCTACTAAAGTATTATAACGTAATGATTCTGAGAACATTTGTATATAAAAATATAGTTATTCGAGATTTAGTTAGTCAACATAGTTTTTCCAAAATGAGTGCCATTTCGTACGACTGCTAGCGTAATTCGTAGGGCTGCAGATAGCCTACAGCAGTCGGATGTTTCCTGAGGGAATCAGGCGGAACCATTGTGATCGCTGTGATCTAGAGTCAAGCGAATGGAGTTAAGACGAATGTTAATTAATCAATTAGAGTTATTCAGATATCGTATTTTTGAATATTAAAAGAATTGGAAGTTTCAATTTAACAAAAAGGAAATTAGTTTGTCAAAGGCCAAGTGATGCTGAATACTGAACCAGTGAACTCATTTGAGTATCATGTTTGAAAACACTGAGTATTTTGATAGTTAAAACACCGACTATCAAATCTGTCCAATACGATTGTTGGTATGGAAAGACCGGGATCGAATGTATATTCGAAAACCATTCCGACCAACAAATACGTGAAGATATCAGAAGATGGTCGAGATGGTGCTGAGAAGACCGTTGATTTTCATAAACGGAAGAACCACTAATATTCTCTACCTGGCAAGCAGAGATAAGCTGTGATTCTATCGTGGTTGGAATCAACGGGTTGCAAGGACTTCTCACTACTGATCCATGGGGTGATTCCTATATGGATGCGGTAGGAGAGTGCCTTCGGTTCATCCTGTTCCTGGATGACGTATATGGACGGATGTCTGACAAAGTATTTCCAAAGGGTCACGTACGTTGATTTCTTCAAACGTGCGATAGTGGTTGGCGGGGAATCGCCGTTCTCTAGCTTCCAACTAGAGTATTTTTGGGGACGTCAATTAGTGATATATGATGGAATTGACGATGTGGCATTCAAAGTAAATGGCGACCAGATGTCAAGAGTTAATTCTGGCCTCAAGCCTCATCAACCGGGAAATGACAAAAATCGGGCAGGCAGCATGGCTATGTGGATCGCTCCCATTAGGGTGTATAATCACCTATCTAGAGGAAGTCCTATTTGTTTCTTAAATCTATGTTTCGATGCTGTCCCTTTTCGGGAGACGGTTGCTGATACCAACCGTCGGTGGTATACATTCGATACACTCAAGCGAAATGAGTGGTCGGTCATGTGAGGGCCGGGTTGCAAGAAGTTCTTGTTGAACCCAGTGTATTCGTCTCTAGAGATACACTATCGGAAGGTGGACCCATACCTTGTCAAGTCGGAATCCAATTTCCAATAAGCGCCCGCGGTTTTGTTTGTATACTATATATGTGGAGCGTGAGATGCAAGCATTCCACTAGATTCTATTTACTTGTATGTAGACATTATTATAATATCAGAAAAGATATTGGTTTCAAAACTGTTTTGGGTTATCGTAAGGTAAAAACCGTCCGTGTTTATGTGTGGATTTGGTCTTACGATTATCCTTTTCTTTTGAAAAGATTTTGAACTTTAAAATCATGATTGGATGATTTACCCTTATACTGCGCGAGTTTATCTCACTCTGGTTCACCAGACTGACCCGGTGTTTTGTAAATGCTCGGGTTAGGCCGGGTTGTACAGGTTCAGGTTATCAACTGCTGTGAAGAGACGAGCTGGAAGAGTCCAGACGTATGATATTATTACTATTCCGCTGTGTGTTATATGAGGACAGATTAGTAGCACTGTCCAGATGTGTACTCTGATATTGTAAGTATTTTAAAGCTTTCAATAAAGATTATTTCTGTATTATATTTTGTTCTGCTGCGGTGTGAGACTCTGTGTGGTGTTTCTTCTTCTTCTATTCTAATATTTCTATCTTATCTATTCTCACCCTCTAACTTCTTTCTATTAATGATCTGGAATGTTCGATGTCTGAATGGTCAACATGATAGTTTGATGTTGATTTTCGGAGTCGAAAATTCCGGTTCGTTACAGTGGTATCAGAGCTATTGGTTAAGTAATTACCTTGGCTCTGTGGCGTGACTCAATAGAGATGGGGTTAGCAATACCCTAGATTGAGTATGAGTGTATATATATGAGTGGACGTATTTGTAGAGTTTATAAAAATTGTTTTATATTGTGGAGATTTATTGGGTTGAGTTGTTTGTGAATTCTGGTCGATCAGTTTGATCCACTGCCTCGATAGGGGTTTCTAAACACTCAAGTACGGTAAACCGACGCAGTATGTTTTGGAAAAAGGGTAAATGAAATAATTTACCCAAATTATATTTTGATATAGAGAAAATATATATATTTGAAGTATTATAGTATATTGGATGTGTTGGTTGATTATAATTGAAATGGTTATATAAATAACCAATTAGAATTCGTACAATACAAAAGCAGAATTATTAAAGCTGGAATTAAAATCAGAATTTGGAATTAAAATTCCTAAAAATGGGAAAGGTGTTTGCAAATGAACTTGGATTAAATATGAGAATTTTAAAATCCTGGGAGATTTTAAATTGTTTTGCAAGCATTATCAATTTTATTTTGAAATAGATTTCAAAATGAAAGTGTTTAAATACAGTTTTGACAAGTGCTATAGTATTGAACTCACTTCGATAGCTGGGGAATAACTCTGAAGATGCTGGCCACATCATCAGTGTTCATTTCCGAGTTCTAAGTGACGGATTACTACCAAAGATTTTGTTTTGAATTGCTTTGAGAAAAACAAGTTGTTTTGAATCCCGAAAGGAATAATTTATTTTAGAAAAACTAAACTGTTAAAAACTCCCAGGAGAGATAGCATGAATTAAAACAAATTAAATAGAACTTGGGAAAGCTAATATGAATTAAATTGAAACCCATTTAACTGGAAATTGAATCGGGAGATAATATATCAAGTAGAATCAGATTTGAATTGTAAGACAGGAATCTGAAATGGTGTTGGACTGGTAAGTTAAGGGTTGAAATTGATGATGGATGGAAATTGAGTTAAGAATGAGATTTGGGCTGGACGCGTGAAGGATTTGGGTTTGAGGATAAAATTGGAATTTTGTTCGGGAATGCAATTATACATGCTGACAGGGTAGCAGATGGAAGGGATATAATGATATGCCCGACAAAAAGGTACACGTTTATTTTTATATGGGGTTGATGATTTTTGAGCCTATTTGGCAAGCCGCTTGGCTGTTTTGTTTTCTTTTGAATTGGAAAAGGCCTAGAAAGGCGAGTTGTGGTTGTACCGATTGAGTCGTACAAAGGAGGTGCTGGCGGAATTTTTCGAAAATTTAAAGTGTTAGAAAATTTTCAATATTTTTGAAAATATTTATTTACAGTATTGAATTGGTTTCTAATTTAATATAAAATTAGATTTGAAATTAATGAGTTTATAACGTTCTTTCTTACCTTAGCAATTTCGAGGACGAAATTATTTTAAGGGGGGAAGAATGTAACGACCCGTGTTTTTTGGCACTCGAATATGTAATTTAATTTATTTAATTTAAATATTATATTTGGAATATCGATGAAATTAATATCTAATTCGCTATTTAAACAAAGTTCGAAGTTATATATTTATATAATTATAAATAGAGCTTGGAAATAGCACTGCAGTTTGAAAATTCGAGTTTAAACTTCAACCGGACATACAGAGTCCGATATAAGTCGGATTTCTGTGAAACAAGACACGTTGGGACCATATTGACGATAATTTTCATATGAAAGAGAAAAATCCAGATTTCGTGTTATAGTTTGATAGTTATGGCCAAATCAAATTTTGAAATAGTCGCTATGGAAAATCGTTATTAAATTATAAGCCTTTAAAGTAGCCGTTTTGCAAACGGACTCTGTTTTCAACGAAACCAGTTTCGTTGAGTTCGTAGCGTCAATTAGAGTCAGGATATGTATATAGTTTGTTATTTTTAGAGATCGAGGAATTTGGCGTTAAAAAGGGTAGGGCGGTTCGGGGTAAAAACAGCCTACCGGGGCAACAGTCTCAGAATGCGACGAAATTAGTGCCGTTGGGTTCGTATCGAAAAGTTATTTTCGATGTTCGCAGTTTCAAGTGGATTTAATTTATCTGGTGACCGTGGAAAAATTAAACGTGTGTTCATTTCTGGTTTTATAAAGGAAATTTTTTCATATGACCTCGGATTTCGACGAAACTTGTCCCATTGGGTCCGGAATACGTTTTTACACTAAGAATAACTTTTCTATCAGCAGACCGAAATCGTTGTGGTGGTTTCTGCGTGTTACTTCGCGACGAAGTTTCACATTATAATTTAATATTCACCACAAAGTCCTACTTGTTCCTTTTCAGTCACACCTGCTTTCGTGTGTCCAATCCCTTACAAGACCGTGCCGACCAAGGCTTGCCTTTTTCGAAAATCCCATTCCCCAATGCAACAGGTACCTATAATACACAACAGCTACTTTCCCCTATTACTTGCTCTCCAAACAATCGAACGTGATGGCCAAGAAAATGGGTACCGTGCCACCCAAGGATCACATGCTATAAATAGAGAGTCCTCTGCTTTCTTTTTCAGGGAAGAAGAAAAAACAAAGAAAAAGAAAAGGGAAATATTTAATACAAACAAAAGAATGTTGGTGAGAAACGAACTGGAATGGGGTCAGAGATTTGTAAGATGGTAGAAGGAGGGAAAAGACATGCTAGTGGTGGCGTCGTTGATCTCGGATGAAGAGCCGATGGCTTGGAGTTGAAGCAGTAATCGATTAGGGAAAGGAGGGATAAAGTGGTGGGAAAGGACATGCGGGAGGCGTACTGTTGTTGCATGCATGGAGCCACGTTGGAGAATATATGTAGCCTATGTCCCTGTTTGTCAAATGAATATGTAGAAAAAGGAGCAACGTTCGTGAGCTTGCTGCGAACGAACGAAGGGAGCGAGGTTCACGGGGTGCTGGGCGCGTGTTGAGGGGGTGTAGCCGCTGATGTTGGTAGCCGTTGATCGGTCGTCGGAGCTCTGAACGGTGGTGCGAGGTGCTTGTTTGTGGTGCGTAAATAGATGGGGGAAAGAAGCATAGGCGTTGGCCTTGTTGGTTGGAAGGGGAAGCAGTATATGAAAAGGAAGTGAACGTATTTGGTTTGCAAACAGGGTTTTTGGGAATCAGTATGTACGAAGTGAACAGAACAACAAAACAAAATGAAGAATTGTGAAAGGACCGGGTGGTGGAAATGAAGAGCAAAACGGGGCATTCAGGACCTGCTGAGGACGTCCGGGAGAAAAACGGAAGACCACATTCTTTTTACAAATAGTTGGACAAACAAGGTGTCGTTAGAGCCACAGTGACGTGCACTACATCAAGGAACTGATCTGGAGGCGGTTTGAATCAGATGGGATTTTCAGTTAAATTAAACACTTCTTTAATTTAACTGAAACGAGCCGATTGAACAGTGGAATGAAATTAAGGTGAGTTAAACTCACTCAGTTTTTCCCATTTATATTTTATATAAATTGGGTTTTTATTTTGTGTGCTCTGCTTGCTGATGGTTGCATGTTGCTAATTATACATTGTTTGTTGATTTAACTGATGAAATTAAACTGTGTTTAATTTCAGTGAAATACCAAATCGTTACTTTTAACGATTGGTTCCAGTAAAGGTAACTCACCTTGGTTGGTCACGTTTATTTTTATAAACGTGTTTTAAATGGTTGAATTGTTTGAATTGCTTATGGTTGATGTTAAATGGTCGTTATTTAATTTATCAGTTAAACAAAACTGAACCGTCTGATTTGAGAAAAACCATTTGAATACAGGGAAGAACAGGTTGGAGGGATCCAACCGGATTCCTCAAAAATATTGTTTGTTTTCATATTATCACATATGAATTGTCCTGTTTGGGGTGATTGATTTGATTGTTGATTTTTGACTGAACATTCAACCTGTGTTGTGTTTAAACCAATGGGTAATATTGGTTGGGTATTTGGCAGCGTATGGCCTATAAAATCAATCGTGTTATAAATATTGATTCACCGTCAGGTGAATCAATAAAGATGAAGTTATAAAAATTTATTTTATAACTGAAGTTGAATTTGAAACATATTATTTTGAATAAAAGTTATTAAAGTGAAATGAGATCAAGTAAAAAGGGAAATTTGAAATAAGATTTCAAAAGTGGGGAATGGTCGAACAGATTTGAAAGAAGATTGGAAATAAATGAATCTGGTTAAAGAGGTGGGTTACAGGGTTGTATAACTAAACCCAAGCTATAATGGAATGTATTTCGAGACTGAAATGGAATATTGATTTTGTGATTACAACTTATATTCATCTGAGGATAAGAACGTTGTTCGATCAAGGCCTGAGAGGTAATTAAAATACCCCAACTTGAACAACATCGGGATTATTTGAAGATGATGTTAGTTGGCGATCGAAAAAGAGGTTCATGATAATACAACGAATGTTTTGAAGGGGGATTGAGTGAAAATCATATATGGTTATAAGTTATTCTACTAAAGTATTATAACGTAATGATTCTGAGAACATTTGTATATAAAAATATAGTTATTCGAGATTTAGTTAGTCAACATAGTTTTTCCAAAATGAGTGCCATTTCGTACGACTGCTAGCGTAATTCGCAGGGCTGCAGATAGCCTACGGCGGTCGGATGTTTCCTGAGGGAATCAGGCGGAACCATTGTGATCGCTGTGATCTAGAGTCAAGCGAATGGAGTTAAGACGAATGTTAATTAATCAATTAGAGTTATTCAAATATCGTATTTTTGAATATTAAAAGAATTGGAAGTTTCAATTTAACAAAAAGGAAATTAGTTTGTCAAAGGCCAAGTGATGCTGAATACTGAACCAGTGAACTCATTTGAGTATCATGTTTGAAAACACTGAGTATTTTGATAGTTAAAACACCGACTATCAAATCTGTCCAATACGATTGTTGGTATGGAAAGACCGGGATCGAATGTATATTCGAAAACCATTCCGACCAACAAATACGTGAAGATATCAGAAGATGGTCGAGATGGTGCTGAGAAGACCGTTGATTTTCATAAACGGAAGAACCACTAATATTCTCTACCTGGCAAGCAGAGATAAGCTGTGATTCTGTCGTGGTTGGAATCAACGGGTTGCAAGGACTTCTCACTACTGATCCATGGGGTGATTCCTATATGGATGCGGTAGGAGAGTGCCTTCGGTTCATCTTGTTCCTGGATGACGTATATGGACGGATGTCTGACAAAGTATTTCCAAAGGGTCACGTACGTTGATTTCTTCAAACATGCGATAGTGGTTGGCGGGGAATCGCCGTTCTCTAGCTTCCAACTAGAGTATTTTTGGGGACGTCAATTAGTGATATCTGATGGAATTGACGATGTGGCATTCAAAGTAAACGGCGACCAGATGTCAAGAGTTAATTCTGGCCTCAAGCCTCATCAACCGGGAAATGACAAAAATCGGGCAGGCAGCATGGCTATGTGGGTCGCTCCCATTAGGGTGTATAATCACCTATCTAGAGGAAGTCCTATTTGTTTCTTAAATCTATGTTTCGATGCTGTCCCTTTTCGGGAGACGGTTGCTGATCCCAACCGTCGGTGGTATACATTCGATACACTCAAGCGAAATGAGTGGTCGGTCATGTGAGGGCCGGGTTGCAAGAAGTTCTTGTTGAACCCAGTGTATTCGTCTCTAGAGATACACTATCGGAAGGTGGACCCATACCTTGTCAAGTCGGAATCCAATTTCCAATAAGCGCCCGCGGTTTTGTTTGTATACTATATATGTGGAGCGTGAGATGCAAGTGTTCCACTAGATTCTATTTACTTGTATGTAGACATTATTATAATATCAGAAAAGATATTGGTTTCAAAACTGTTTTGGGTTATCGTAAGGTAAAAACCGTCCGTGTTTATGTGTGGATTTGGTCTTACGATTATCCTTTTCTTTTGAAAAGATTTTGAACTTTAAAATCATGATTGGATGATTTACCCTTATACTGCGCGAGTTTATCTCACTCTGGTTCACCAGACTGACCCGGTGTTTTGTAAATGCTCAGGTTAGGCCGGGTTGTACAGGTTCAGGTTATCAACTGCTGTGAAGAGACGAGCTGGAAGAGTCCAGACGTATGATATTATTACTATTCCGCTGTGTGTTATATGAGGACAGATTAGTAGCACTGTCCAGATGTGTACTCTGATATTGTAAGTATTTTAAAGCTTTCAATAAAGATTATTTCTGTATTATATTTTGTTCCGCTGCGGTGTGAGACTCTGTGTGGTGTTTCTTCTTCTTCTATTCTAATATTTCTATCTTATCTATTCTCACCCTCTAACTTCTTTCTATTAATGATCTGGAATGTTCGATGTTTGAATGGTCAACATGATAGTTTGATGTTGATTTTCGGAGTCGAAAATCCCGGTTCGTTACATGCAAGCAGTTTGATAGAAGATTCAAGATTCCCTGATGCGTTGTCACTTCACAGCATCAACGATCTTGTTGCCTGCATGCATTGAAAATAATGGTATTCATTTCTTTTGCAGTGCTAAGAAATGGTGCATATATATTTTTCGAACAAGCAGCAAAGTGTTGCATAGCAGCTCCGAGCTGCTGGCTAAGAAGCAGCTGATGCTAAGAAGCAGTAGCTTCTTAGCTGCTGCCTGCTGCTAAGAAGAAGCAGCTTCTTAGCACCAAGCTGCTACTTCTTAGCATCATCTCCAGGCTAATAAAGTCCAAGCTCTGAGCTACTGCTTGTTTGCATCAGCTAGCTAGTAAGTTTCTCTGCCTAATTCGATTTCAGTCTAAAGTCGCGGTCAAAATAAAGTCCCTCTGCCAAACTGTCATGATTTATTCTACTTCTTTATCTAATAAGTTTACAGTTCCCTACAAAATATAAACTAAAAATATAATTGTTTGAATATCTTCAATCACATTTCCTTTTATGGTTTGCTACTAAATGTATGGACTGTTACAAGTGAGCTGAAATGAAAGTTATATAATCTTGAACCAAAGTTAGAAATGACTTTTATTAGTGCATATAAACATCTTGTATGTACCATAAGCAAAATAATAGGTACATTTTTAAAGACCTTATGGAATTGACATTTTGCCCAATATAGTTGGACATTTTATATGTAAATGAAACTGAATTGGCCTATAGCAATACTTATACCATAAGCAAGATTGAAAAACCATCAATATGTAAGAACACAAATGATATGTACTTGTTATACTTATGCCTTCATATGTAGGCTAGTAGAAGAGCACCCAACGGTTTGAGAGTGAGTGCTGGCACTGCTGATTTCTAAGTTGCTAATGTCCTTCGTTAACTCTTCAAGATTAGGTGGCAAAGTAGTAGCGCATGTCAAGCTTTTAAATTTTTAGAAAATAAAATTTTATACACTAGACAAATATAGTAAAAAAAGTTAACCTCCATCTTCAAATAACCAATCTCGTGTGCATACGATTGCCTCAACAAATTCGGTCTTAAGTGGGCTTCGGTATTAATCAAGAACTCGACCACCTACACTAAATGATGCTTCTGAGCCAACAGTAGATAATATACTTACACGTATTATGGTAAAAAAAAGTTTTTTTTACCCATATAAGACAAATCATTGGACGGCAGGAAAACAATGGATGATTGCTTTGAGAATCTAGATGTTCAGGCAACGATGGCCGATTGTGAATTTGTGATGTGGAGCTACGAATCGATGAAGAATTAAACAAATTAGAAAGGGGAAAGTGCCACCGCCTGCCGAAACGAGAAGTGAGATTGAGAGAGAGCCATTGATAAATGATGATTAAAAGAAAAGTGAAACTAAGAGAGGAAGAGAAAGTAATGAGAGGTAAATAACCCTAGATTAGGTTGGCGGCTGAAGAAAAAATGTGAGTGAAATGAATTGCTGAATTACAATATCTCATGAAAGTTGAAACTTGTTGAAAGTTAGAAACTTGAAACCCTATGGCTATACCGCTATACGAACGGGATATAATTATTGACTAAATTATATTATAAAGAATTGCATATTTTTTATACCTAAAGTTAAACGGGTTTTGGCAGGTCAATTTCGAGTTAGCGGGTCAACCCTAAACCCACACGTTTATAAACATGTCAAATTCTGGTTGACCCATAAAAGACCCGCTAACTAAACGGGTCAGGTTGACCTGTTAATTTCCGTGCGGGTTTCGGGTCGTGTAGGAAATTGGCAGCCCTAGTTGTAAGTAGTAATATGGTAAAAATGTCCAGCCCTTCTCATATCTAGATGCTAGGATATACACTACAACGGATATGCTAGTTCACTTATTTACATAGGTGTCACATATATATATGTATGTATGTATATGTATGTGTGCGTGTGTATATATGAGAACAAATCATGGATTTTGTGCAAATTTAAATCGAGTCAGAGATATTCTAATCGCTGGAATGATTAGAATGATGTTAAAATCATATTAAGTTACATTTTGCTTTTAATTATGTATTCTTTTTGACTCAATTTTGTATTTATACAATGATTTCACATCATTGATGATGTTGAGATCTTGTCATGTTAGAAAATGCTTTGGTTAACAATAAATATTAATCGTAACAATATATACATTGATATGATATGGTGCACAAATATATTTTTGGCATATATAAATTTACAACAAAATTGAAAGTAATAAGGTTATGGTGATGTTTTCTAATGAATATATAAGAATAAAAAAAATATACTTTAATGCTAATTTTGACAATATGGTTGTGTATCTTTGATTTATTTTTCTGTATTCTATATATGAAAATAAATAATGGTTTTGACACGGTTTAGAATTAAATCCAGATTTGTACATTTTATTATTAAATATGACCCAATTTATATTTAACGACGACGATCTGAATTGGTGTGGATTTATGATATAACTTGAGACGAAAAAAATGCAAAATTATATGTTTTATGCATTCATATTTATCCAATTTAAGCACTTTACATTTGTTTCAACTTAGACCATAGAATTAAAATGTAAGCATTAATGAGCTAATGAAATTATTGGAAGAAAATATAACTTTTTCCCTTTCATTCCTATAAGGAGTTAAAAGAAATCTACAAATCATAAATGCTAGTAAATACAACAATGATAATTCGATTTTTTTTTTTGCAAGGCCAACCGATTTATATAGTGGACCATCCACTTAATTTTTATTTCATTTGTTTAAGCATAAACTAAGCCTTTGTTTCTAATCAAACAACTTACAAGAAAGCGAGAATTTTTTTAATTTGCTTTAATCGTTTTTATCAAGAATTTTATAAACAATAAATGCATGAGTTTCTAATCACTGAATTATGTAATCGAATTATGACTTTTTTATGAAACTAAATTAAGAGCATTTTGGCTCATTTAGTCTGTGAATGAAAAGTGGTTTTGGAAGATAAATCACTATTAAAAACAAATTAAGTAGTGATTTTACGTATATTAATTTGTGAACTGGAATTACTATGAGAATGGAGAATTTAGAATACCTAATTTACATATTGATCTTCAAAATTTTCATGTTAAAAAATAAAGAATATTATCATTTCAAAGACATGAGTATATTCTTGGATTGATTGCTATCTAAATATCAAACACATTTTATGTTTGTTCGCATACTTGAAGAAAAATGTATTTTTTTTTCAAATAAACATTTTTTTTGGATATTTATGTTTAGACAGAAGCATTAATCCATATCATATGGGTGACTATTTATCAAGAAATATTCACTTACACAAAAAATGAACAGGATGTTATTTGCGAGGGAAAAATAATAATGATGACACTTGTTGATCGTTCATTTTCTTTCCAACAGAAAGATTAAAATGTTGGAGTGCAAAGAAAATTAATTAGCCTGCATGCATATATAATTGGTGTTCTTAATTTGCTGCATTATTTGCTGCAATCCATTACTCTTGCAAATATTGAATGCTAAAATGTTTCAATATATAATATGCAAAATGTTTATCCATTAATAACGTTAAATTAATTCAGACTATAACATTCATATGGAGATATTTGCAATAAGCATGCACTTATTAAATTCACCATTCCTTCTTATTTACTTAATAGCATTATGATAGTATTATTAGCCATAAATGCATTTCAAACATCTAACATTCACATTCCCTTTTTCGAAATTAATTATCGCAGAGTTGATGTATTGAAGTTAATAAGGTCAATTTTGGAAAGAATTATCATGGAGTTAATTATGACAACATTATGGAGATATAATGTCTATAAAAATTTAATGGATTGAAAGTACATATTATGCAGATGTAATAACCCGGAATTTCCAAACTAATTTAAAAATTTTATTTTTGCTATTTTAATGGATTTTTAGTATATAAAATGATTTATTCATAAATAATAACGATTTAAATTTAATTTTAATCGAAGTTAGAATATATAAATTTATTTTAATTATAAAACAAACTAGAAATAGCGCGGTAGTTTGAAAATTCGATTTCTAATTTCAAACGAATGTACATAATTCAAAATAAATTGGATTTCAGTAAAATAAAAAACATTTGAATCTGTTTAATGATATCTTCTTACTGAATGTGAAAATTAGTATAAATTGAAAGTTATTTCCAATTGAAAATTTAAAATAGTCGATATCGAATTTATATATATTTTAACATAATATATAGCCCTTAAAAATAGCCATTTTGCAAACGATCTCCGCTTTCGACGAAACCACTTTTTTAATTAGATCCGGAATGTCAAATTATTGTCTGGTTTCAAGTTTCATGATTTTTGGAATTAATATATGAGCGTTGTGAATTTAAACGTGTTTTGTAAATACAATTTAATTTAATCGACTATAAAATCGCCATTTTCCAAACAATCTCCAAATTCGACAAAATTAGTTTTGTTAGGACGATATCGTCAAAACATAGCTAGATTTATTTTTCTGTAATTTTTGGAGTTAGTACGTGGCCCCGGAAAAATAAAATGTACGTTCAAATTCAATATTGACCATTATATTTATTTATATTTTAATTTTGATAAAACTAATCGAAATAGTTGAATTGGCTTATGAAATATATCCCATTGTGTCCGAAATGAGGGTATTTGGCTAGGGACGACAGTCGTTGGGTTTGTTTTGAGTTCATAACAATAAACTGGTATTTTTGGAATTAAATATTATTAAATATAATATATAAATACCCCTGGCCAATCAGAAATTTTCTTAAAACACTAATTTCCTAAAACCGCCGTCAGCTTCTCTTGGACGCACGAAATCGGTCCCTCCTTCCTCTTAAATTTCCGATCGATCAACATAGTGATTTTCGAATTTTATAAAATAGAAAATGTAGAGTTTCTCCTCCTCTTTCCATCCATACATAGTTTATTGAATATGGGTTAGTATTGGGCTCAGATTTGGGGCTCGAACGGCCGCCGTTTGAGGTGGTTTATGGCGTCGTACTGGCGCGCGAGTTCAAGGAGGAGGGGTGGGGCAGGTCCGGCTTGGAGAGGGCTTCGACGTGGTGTTGATGGTCGGGGTCCGACCCCCTCTGGCAGCGGCGATGATCAGAAAACGAATTCGACGATGGAGTTTAGCGAAAACAGGAAGACAACGATTAGGGTAACGTTTTAAATAATGTTATTAATTTAATTAATTCCATATTTAATTATTCGAAAGTTTAGAAATCTGTATCTTTTTCATACGAGGTCCAAATCAAACGATTTAAGTCACGTTGCGATCGTGGAGTCCAACACTACGCAATGGAACTGACTAGAACGGAAATGGAGTCAATTAGAATTTCAAGAAAATTCAAATCCGAATAGAAATGAAAACCTTCCTTTAAAGAATGATGGAGTGGAACCCAATGTGAGAACTCTCTCACTGAAATTATTTTACAGTTATTATATAATAGGTTTTAGATGGGGCTTAGTAGCTCCTGACGCTATTTTTTTTGTTAAACTATGAATGATTTGTGTGATTTGATTGTACTGTGGGAAAAATTTATTGTATTATGGTATTATTGGATTGATTGTTGTGTATGGCATGAGCAAGTATCAGGAGAGGGATAATGCTAGACATTATTATGGTTCTAATATCGCTCCGTTATAATGCTGAATTTTTTTGTAAACAATGTGTATAAATTATTTATATGTGATACATAAATTATTTATATACGCTGTATAAAATTATTTATATGTGATTAAATTGGAGTGGATTTGGAATGGAATTAATCTTCGAAATATTTTGATATTGGATTTCGTGATTACACAGATATTGTCGAGGAATTTGGAAGATACAGATATCGTTATTCCCAATACGATATCCGTTGGTTTCAAATTTTGATATTGAATATAAGCCGATATAATTTCTATTCAGAGCCTTGTATTTGATATCAAATCAGATTTTGGGTTTGTCGTAAATGGTGTCTTAAATAACACTATTCTTAAACCACATTTGAGAAAAGAATAAATCTTTAAATTAAGATTTAGTGAAGTTTTCCAATTAATTAATATTTAATTTTAATTGAATAAAAGAATTGGATTTTTTTGGTTTATCGTGAACGATGTTTTAAATAACGTTGGTTCTTTAACCCAATTAACAGTGAAGAACATGATTTGGAATTTATAATCTTTTAATTAAGATTAATGGAATTTTCCAAAGTAAAGATTTTCAATTTAATATATTAAATTGGAATTGAATAGAATTCGATTTGGTAATAACCGAGATGAGCTTCTTTAAAGAAAGACCGTTACTATATATGGAATTTAAAAAGGCTTTGTCGTTATTCCATTTATATTATTAGTTTGATATGGGAATTTATATCGATTATACATTGTTATGATTTCCGTGTAGATTCCATTTTGATGGAAGATGATTTCGGGCTTATCGTGAAAGATGTTTTAAATGACGTTGGTTCTTTAACCCAGTAAAGACAGGATTTATTTCCTAAATTTGAATAATCATTAAATAATGATTGTTGGAGATTAAAACTAAGTGGAGTTTTAATGAATCTATAATTAGATTGAAATTTTAATGTGGTAATTGAATTTGCCAAATTTGAGAAGTGTTCGAGAATGGAGTATCACCAGTTTTAATTCATGCGATAGTTAAATATTTAATTAGATTTGTATGTGAAGTGGTAATTGAATTTACCGATAACACAGCTCTGTTAGATATGGAGTACTGCTAGCTTTGCTCCGTGGGATGAATAGATTGGGATGGGATAATTAAATGAATGATTACTTCGGTAAGGCGTTAATCCCGACTAGTTTGATAAACCTTAATTTGGTTTAAACTGTGAAAAGATACTATAAAATCTTTTGAAATGATTTCCAATCAAATGGATTAAACAGTGTATTTAAAAGTGATAATATTTGATAAGATCAATGAGAACTTTTCTAGAATAAAGAAATACGAATAAAAGAATATTCTGGATTGGTGTGAAGCGTATGATGTGTTGTTATAGCACTTGATTATAAGATACTTGAGTTATTCGGAAAGACTAGGTTTAACTCATTCTGAATAATTGATATGACTACTAACCGTCGAAGAGATTGGAAACGGTGCAAGACCGACGATCTTCACTTCGAACAGATGGGTTGCTATTGATGCTCATGATTGGAGTAGCTACCTTGAAGATGCTACAGTGGTAGCTGTCTAGACGTATTTGTTGATTGTTCAGATATGTGAGGGCCTCTCTCCTGTATTAGACATACGGGACGTGAAGCGACCTGAACTTCCCCGGTAAGGAAAGCACGGATTGCTTTGAGAACACGACAAATTAGAACGTAGACAGAAGAACATTTCATTGTTTATCACAACAATCCCATCAGAATACAAGAATATACAGAGTATAAATAAATATTATACAACAGAAAATATCAGAGATTACAATAAATTACATAGCAGCGAAAAATAATACAATACACAACTAGAAGTAATACACGGATACAAAGCTTTCCGGATATCACTCCAGCTGTAAACCAGGATCCTATGAATATAAATCTGCAAAACCAAAACTACTAGCTGCCCGTGTCAAAATAAGCACCTAGAGTTTAGGTTAAAACAATAAACTCCAGGTCAGTCATGGGACTGGTGTGAGAACTAAAACAGTTATTAGTCTTTATTTTTAAAGTTAGGTAAATCAAGGGACCACGCCGTATAACACGGAACGGGTTTCCTCCCAAGAATACCAGTGCATAAAACAACAGCACAATGCTAAATAAAGAAAAATGAAGCTATTATAAGACCCAGGTCCCATCACACAATGCAACGCAAGCCGGGGAATAGGGTTTTCACTTATAATAGCCAAACATGCTTAGTACGTTTATGTGACGGCAAGGAATCTCGCTCGGTCCGAACCAGTCGCTAAACCGACCCAGACCGTTCGAAACGCCCTATCGTTTGAGAACACGACAAAACAGAACGCATACTGAAGAACATTTCACTGTATATCACAACAATGCATCATATTTCAAGAATATACAGAGTATAAATGAATAAACATTACACAGAATTATCAGAGATTTAAATTACATTTAAATACATAGCAGCGGAAAAATAATACAATACACAACTAGAAGAGATATACGGATACAAAGCTTTCCAGATATCATTCCAGCTGTAAACCAGGATCCTGTGAATATAAATCTGCAAAACCAAAACTACTAGCTGCCCGTGTCAAAATAGGGGCACCCAGAGTTTAGGTTAAAATAATAAACTCCAGGTCAGTCATGGGACTGGTGTGAGAACTAAAACAGTTAATCTTTATTTTAAACCATTCGGTAAATCAAGGGACCACGCCGTATAACACGGAACGGGTTTCCTCCCAAGAATACCAGTGCATAAAACAAACAGCGCAATGCTAAATGAAGAAAAATGAAGCTGTTATAAGACCCAGGTCCCATCACACAATGCAACGCAGCCGAGGATAGGGTTTTCCCTTATAACAGCCAAAGAATGCTTGATACGGTTAAAACAAATCGTTTGATACTATTATAAGTGCATAGTGTATAAAACAACTTCAAATCATAAGTATCAATCATAGGCGGCATAAGCGCCCCATCCCACTATGTCACCATATATAGGTTTACAAATAAAACCGCAAATGTCACGTATTTGGAAATTGGATTTCCGTCTATGAACCGAGGCAAAAGATAGTCCTCAACCGATTCGAGACGCTCTAGCCCGTGTCTCAGGAACAGCCGCAACTGCCCCATGGAGCGACAGGGCCGGTCCACCGATGTGGATTATTATGCCTGAACACTACGTCTCCCCACCCTATGGGGTGTAAGTCTGGTCCGTCAGCCGACCAGAATGCATCGGCCGAAACCGATATAACCGAGGCGCCTCGCAACAGCAACAACCACATAAGTCAAACTCGTCAGGGCGTGTAAAACCACTGACGCCACTTCTAGCTAGAAAGAAACGCAAGTCCTCCCTGAGGTCCGTCTCCCGTTTTTGGTTCATACCGGGTGTGAAACTCGCGAAGTAAACGTTACACAAAGCTACGCCACAAAGGCCGTGCTTTGATCATCACCACAAGACTTTGCTTTTCAACAGAAGCCTTGATCATTTGCATCTTAGGCATGCCACACAGGCAATTCACTCCATGCGTTTGATATCCATCAACATATAACCCCTGAGCTCGTACGTCTCAGAGAAGGGCGTTAAGCAAGAGAATAAATTCTCCGCCGCCAAACAGATATATATTTAGTAGAGATCAATCACACGGACTAAAATCCAATGTCAGACACACAGTCCATTTACAAGTTCGTTCTGGGTCTGAACGAAACCGGAGGCACCTAGTACCCCGCATATCCATCGATCTCCAAGTACGTCTGGACGATCACTAACTGTTTCCATCTTCTTGGGTGTACAACCCAATCAAGATCATCAGTTATCACCCAAACGACGTGAAGACCTCTGGTCTTCGACCATCGTCTTCATCTTCGACTTATCGTCGTATCAGTTATTCAGAATGGGATGAACCCGGTCTTTTCGAATAACTCGCGTATATTTTAAATAAGTGTTACACAAACACAACATACGCCTCATTCCAATTCATTAGTCACTAACTGTAAATTAATCAAGAGAATAATTCCCCAAATATTAACCCCGAAGGCCGAAACCAACATCAGATCAATATCCAGAAAACCATTCTGCTTGGCTAACCGACAGTCAGTTTCTAAATTTCACGTTCAAATCTAATTAAAGATTTAACTATCGCCTGAAGCAAAAACTGGTGATACTCCATTTTCGATCTTTTCAATCTAATTAAAGATTCATTAAAACTCCACTTAGTTTTAATCATTATCTGGGTTAAAGAATCAGTGTCATTTAAAACACGATTCACGATAAACCCAAAATCACATTCCATTAATTATCGGGTTAAAGAACGAGTGTTATTTAAAACACTGTTCACGATAAACCCAAAAATCAATACCAATTCAATTCCAATTAAATATCATTTAATTGGTACACTTCATTAAATCTAAATAAAAAGATTTAATCTTTTCTCAACTGGGTTCAAGAACAGTGTTAGTGAAGACACCATTCACGACAAACCCCAAATCACGTTTGATATTCAATACAAGGCTCTGAATAGAAAATATATCGGCTTATATTCAATATCAAATTCTACGACTAACAAATGTCGTATTGGAAATAACGATATCAATATATCTTTCAAATTTCCATAACAACACCTGTTTAATCACGAATTCCAACATCGAAATATTCCGAAGACAATTTCGATTCAATTCCACTCCAATGCAATCATTGGAAATTCTGGTTATTTTTAAAACCATTTCAAATTCAATTTATTTCTTTAAAAATAAATAGAATTATCTTTCTAGTTCAAAACTAGTTCATTTCGATAAAAATCTATTTTTATCCTTTCAAATATGGAGTTTTTCATCCCAATCCTTTCTAAATCATTTCTTATGATTTTACACAAATTATTACTATTTTTAATAATTTTATCAAGGCCCGTACAGTCGATTTCCAACAACGGCCATCGAACTGCACTTACAGCGACCTTTTTCAAATTTGATTTGGACATAATCCCAAATCCAACCGTTAGATTTCTAATTTCTCACATTCGTTAGAAAGCTCTCTTCGATACGAACCCAACGGTTCCGGTTTTAGGAGAATCCGACGGTCAGATCTCCCGTAATGTCCGTTTGAAATAAATGGTCGAAATTCACGAACTGCCGCGGCGCGGCGCGTTCTATTCAGGCCATTATATTATATATATAATATATATAATATATACTTCGTCGATTTCTATTTAAAACGAATTATATAAATAGTTTTAAAATTCGTTTCAAAATCTATTTCAACTTCCATTTCAATTCAAAGCAAAATTGAATTCTTCTTTATAAATTCGTTTCAAAATTCATTTCTATTCAATTCAAATTTCAATTCAATTTGAATTCATTTCAATTCGTTTTCAATTCAATTCGAAATCGTTTTCAATTCACTTTGAATTCGTTTTCAATTCAATTCATTTCGAAATCGTTTTCAATTCACTTTGAATTCGTTTTCAATTCAATTCATTTCGAAATCGTTTTCAATTCACTTTGAATTCGTTTTCAATTCAATTCATTTTGAATTTGTTTTCAATTCAATTCATTTCGAAATCACTTTCAATTCAATTCACTTTGAATTCGTTTTCAATTCAATTCATTTCGAAATCACTTTCAATTCAATTTGAATTCGTTTTCAATTCAATTCATTTCGAAATCGTTTAAAATCGATATAAATATCGTTCACGTCAAAATGGCGTCAAACTAATCAACACGACTTCATAAATTTCTATTTTCAAATATTCTATTTCAAATATTTCTATTTCAAATATTTCCATTTCTAAACTGGAATGAGGCCCCATCAACTACCATATAAAATTAATTATATGGATTTTCACACAACACATGTATATAATAACATTGAAAAATGATCAACCATCAA
Organism: Allium sativum; assembly: GCA_030737875.1. Taxonomy (NCBI): domain Eukaryota; kingdom Viridiplantae; phylum Streptophyta; class Magnoliopsida; order Asparagales; family Amaryllidaceae; genus Allium; species Allium sativum. Next base: position 10,545,581 of record CM060921.1, on the reverse strand, counting down.
CCAAAGTGCACTACACTGTATAAGCATCAAATAAAGATATCTAACGCTTATAACAGCCTGTCAATCAATCGATCGACATATTTAATCAATCAGGATGAGTGAACTTCAAATTTCATCCCAACACCCGTGTGGGGTTTCAAACAATCAAACACAGATTTTATTTGTGCAATTGGGCGATGTGTAAAATTTATCGACCCAATCAATGTCCTTCAAATAGGTGTACATAAACAAACTGTCCGGTTCGTAAATGAATATTTATTTATTCACATTCACGTCAAAAATTATATTTTAACGATAAAACATTCTATTTCAACACATGAATTTCTATTCAGTTTATTTCTTCAATAAAATGATATTTTATTTTTCTAACATATTTTAGAAAATTTCGGCGGCATAACGGCACGATACTAGAAACGGGACAAGGCCTAGCCTTATCCCCAGTCTAGTGAAGGCCCACGCCATTCACAAATCAATTTCAATCAATTTCCAATTCAACCATACGAATAAATCAATCACCCAACATTCAACTAAACAAACAAGTCCATGGTCTGTGGACGGGTGTCGGGTGCTACTAAGCACCGTCTGCATCCTAGTATATATATAACTAGAAAAATTAAATTGAAAGGTGAGAAATTCTCACATTTAGCTATCCTAGCTCCACGGCTCTTGCTTTGCAGAAGTCTTCGTCGTTTCGCCTTTTTGTCACCTTCGTTGCCCGTAGTCACTATATAAATAAAAATCACATTTTTATTTCTCTATTCAATATATAAAAATCATATTTTTATTTCTCTATTCAATATATAAAAATCATATTTTTATTTCGAAGTTCAATATATAAAAATCGAATTTTTAGTTCAAAGTTCAATATATAAAAATCGAATTTTTAGTTCAAAGTTCAATATATAAAAATCGAATTTTTAGTTCAAAGTTCAATATATAAAAATCGAATTTTTATTTCAAAGTTCAATATATAAAAATCGAATTTTTAGTTCAAAGTTCAACATATAAAAATCGAATTTTTATTTCAAAGTTCAACATATAAAAATCGAATTTTTATTTCAAAGTTCAACATATAAAAATCGAATTTTTATTTCAAAGTTCAATATATAAAAATCGAATTTTTATTTCAAAGTTCAACATATAAAAATCGAATTTTTATTTCAAAGTTCAATATATAAAAATCGAATTTTTATTTCACTAGCTTCGAAATCAAAAACGAATCTTTACAGTTTATACTTCATAATCAATATTGAAACTTTATATTTTAAAACTATACTATATGTATAAATTTCCAGATTTAATAAGCTATAATGTATATATATAATTTTCAGATTTAATAAGCTATAATGTATATATATAATTTTCAGATTTAATAAGCTATAATGTATATATATAATTTTCAGATTTAATAAGCTATAATGTCATAAGCTAAATAAAAGAAATTAAATCTTACCGCTGCTTTTCAGAAGGGAGCAAGTAGGTTCGTCGGAGGGGAGGTTTCAGGGTGGCGTCGGGGTCAGCAGGGCGTTGTACGGGTCTGTGGTGGCGTGGCGGTCTTCAGCGTCGTGGATCGACGTGGTTCGAGGGGGGGGGGTCCAGTTGGCTTCGCGCCAGCGCCGAGGGGAGTAAGTCGAGAAGAAGGAGGGGCGGCGGTCGGTCTGCGGCGCGAGGTGGAGATCGCGATGGTGGTGGCGTGGGAGGATCGGTGACCGTGCGATTTAGGTTTAGGTTCTTTTTTTTCTTTTTTCTATTCTTATTCTGAATGAATTCGAAGAAGGGGGGGGCCAGAGATAAGGGGAAAGAGTTTTTTATTTATTTATTTATTTTATTATTTAATTCCTTAAAAGTTGACTTTTACATATGACCTCGAAACGAGGCCCACCGCCTGTCGTCCATAGCGTATTACCCCCATTCCGAACACAATGGGATATGTATCGCAAGCTGATTCGATTGTTTCGATTAGTTTTCTATTGAATTTACATTTAAATTCTATATTGAATTTTAAACGTACATTTCAATTTACCGAGGTCACATACTAACTAGAAAAATTCCCGAAAAATATTTTCTAGCTTCGTATTGACGATACAGTCCTAACAAAACTAGTTTCGTCAAATTTTGAGACCGTTGGAAAAATGGCCAATTTCCAGTCGATTAAAATCAACTGAAACTGGTCAAACGCGTTTTCCTTTGCCACGCTCACATATCGATTCGAAAAATTATGAAATTTGGAATCTAGCAATAACTTAACATCACGGACCCAACAAAACTGGTTTCGTCGAAATCCGAGGTCGTTTGCCAAATTGCTATTTTTAAGGGCCTTATATATATAAAAATATATATAAATTCCACAGCGACTATTTCTAATTTTAAACTGGACATATCTTATCATTTCTAAGATGAAATTTCAGTTTGTTAACTTCGTTGGAAAGATATCGTCAATTAGATCCTAATGTTTTTGGTTTCACTAAAATCCGGATTGTTTTGCACCCGGTACATTAAATTGAAGTTTGAAATCGAATTATCGAACTACCGCGCCATTTTCAATTCTATTTATAATTATATATAAATATTTATATTCTAACGACGACGCGTATAAATATATACGTTCGAATTATATTCAAAATAAATTTCCGTCGATATTATTTAAAATAATTCATTTTAAATAATCAAAATTCGCTAAAATGGCCAAAATAAAAATTTTAAACTGGCCCAGATTTTACGGGTTGTTACAGTTTAAAACAAATCATTTGATACTATTATAAGTGCATAGTGTATAAAACAACTTCAAATCACAAGTATCAATCATAGACGGCATGGGTACCACATATCATGTCGCCATACTAGGCTCTATAATCAAAACCGCAAATGTCACGTATTTGGAAATTGGATTTCCATCTGTGAACCGAGGCAAAAGATAGTCCTCACTGAATTCGAGACTCTCTAGCCCAAGCCTCAGGATCAGAGCTCGAGTGACCCTTGGAGCGACAGGGCCGGTCCACCGATGTGGATTAAAATGCATGAACACTGCGTTTCCCCACCATTTGGGGCGTAAATGAGCCAACGAATGACTCCATCGGCTTCACATAGTCACCGATATATCCGAGGCGCCTCGCAATAACAACAACTACATAAGTCAAACTCGTCAGGGCATGTAAAACCACTGACGCCACTTCTAACTAGAAGGAAACGCATGCCCTCCCTGAGGTCCTCTCCCGTTTCTGGTTCATAATCGGGGTGTGAGGCTCGCGAATCAATGCTACACAAAGCTATGCCACACAGGCCATGCTTTGATCATCAACCACAAGACTCTGTTTTTCAACAGAAGCCTTGATTATATTGCCACTTAGGCATGCCACACAGGCAATTCACTCCATGCGTTTGATATCCATCAATATATAACCTCTGAGCTCGTACGTCTCAGAGAAGGCGTTAAGCAAGAGAATAAATTCTCCGCCGCCAAACAGACATATATTTAATAGAAATCAATCACACAGACTAAATTCCAATGTCAAACACACGGTCCATTTACAAGTTCGTTCTGGGTCTGAACGAAACCGGAGGCACCTAGTACCCCGCATATCCATCGATCTCCAAGTACGTCTGGACGATCACCAACTGATTCCCTCCTCTTGGGTGTACGGCCCAATCAAGAACATCAATAATCACCCAAACGACGTGAAGACATCCGGTCTTCAACCACCGTCTTCATCTTCGACTTATCGTCGTATCAGTTATTCAGAATGGGATAAACCCGGTCTTTCCGAATAACTCACGTATATAATAAACAAGTGTTACACAAACACAACATACGCCTCATTCCAATTCATCAGTCACTAACCGTAAATCAACAAGAGAATAATTCCCCAAATGTTAACCCCGAAGGCCGAAACCAACATCAGATCAATACCCAGGAAACCGTTCTGCTTAGCTAACCTATAGTTAGTTTCTAAATTTCACATTCTTAGGGAAAGATTCCCATTAACTTAATCAAAGATAAATTCTTTTAAATTTATTATTTAATCTTCCTTTGAATATCACTTCAAACTAGTCGGGATTAGCGAACCATACCAAAGTAATAATTTATTTTATTTCGCAATCCCAACCTATTCATCCCATGAAGTAAAACTGGTCATACTTCATATCTAACACCAAAGTGTTATTGGTAAATTAAATTACCATTTCACGTTCAAATCTAATTAAAGTTTTAACTATCGTCTGGAGCAAAACTGGTGATACTCCATTCTCGATCTTTTCAATCTAATTAAAGATTCATTAAAACTCCACTTAGTTTTAATCTTTAACTGGGTTAAAGAATTAGTGTCATTTAAAACACGGTTCATGATAAACCCCAAAATCACATCACATTTCAATCAGTCCCTAACCGTACATTAGCAAGTGAGCAATTCCCTAAGTATTAACCCCGAAGGCCGAAACCAACATCAGATCAATACCCAAGAAACCATTCAACTTAACTAATCTCCAGTTAGTTTCTAATTTTCTTAACTCCGTTGGGTCTAAGAACAGTATTATTGAAGATACCGTTCATGACAACCCAAAGTCACATTCCATTAATTATCGGGTTAAAGTACAAGTGTTATTTAAAACACTGTTCACGATAAACCCAAAAATCAATACCAATTCAATTCCAATTAAATATTATTTAATTGGTACACTTCATTAAATCTAAATAAAAAGATTTAATCTTTTTCTCAACTGGGCTTAAGAACAGTGTTAATGAAGACACCATTCACGACAAACCCAAATCACATTTGATATTAAATACAAGGCTCTGAATAGAAAATATATCGGCTTATATTCAATATCAAATTCTACGACCAACAAATATCGTATTGGAAATAACGATATAAATATATCTTTCAAATTCCCATAACAATATCTGTATCATCACGAAATCCAACATCGAAATATTCCAAAGACAATTTCGATTCAAATCCATTCCAATTTAATTATTGGAAATTCTGGTTATTTTCAAAACCATTTCAAATCCACTTTATTTAATTTAAAAATAAATAGAATTATAATTCTAGTCCAAAACTAGTTCATTTCGATAAAAATCTTCTTTTATCTTTTCAAACATGGAGTTTTTCATCCCAATTCTTCCCAAATCATTTCTTATGATTTTACACAAATTATTGATATTTTTAATAATTTTATCAAGGCCCATATGGTCGATTTCCATCAACGGCCATCGAACTGCACTTACAGCGACCTTTTCCAAATTTGATTTGGACATAATTCCAAATCCAACCGTTAGATTTCTGATTTCTCATATTCTTTAGAAAGCTCTTTTCGATACGAACCCAATGGTTCCGGTTTTAGGAGAATCCGACGGCCGGATCTCCCGCAATGTCCATTCGAAGTCAATGGTCGAAATTCACGAACTGTCGCAGCGCGGCGCGTTCTATTCAGGCCATTATATATATATATAATACATATATTATATATATTTCATCGATTTCCTTTTAAACGTATTTTATAAATCGTTTCAAATTCATTTTCAAAACGATTTCAACTTCTATTTCGAATTCAAATCAAAATTGAATTTTTCCAATATAAATTCGTTTTAAATTCATTTCAAATTGATTTCAATTTCAATTTGATTTAAATTTGATTCAATTCGATTTCAATTCGATTTGAATTCCTATTCAATTCGATTTCAATTCGATTCAATTCAATTTCAATTCGATTTGAATTCCTATTCAATTCAATTTCAATTCAATTTGAATTCGTTTTTTATTCAATTTTAATTCGATTTGAACTCATTTTATTTTCAATTCGAATTCTAATTCGTTTCAATTCAATTTAATTCGAATTTCATTTCAAAATATTCGATTTTGAAATCACTTTTCAATATTCATTATAAAAACGAATATAATCGATATAAATATCGTTCGCGTCAAAATAGCGCATATCTAATCAACACGGCTTTATATATTTCTATTTCAAATATTCTATTCAAATATTTCGTTTCAAATATTTCTTCTCAAATATTTTATTCAAATATTTCTCTTCAAATGTTCTATTTCAAAACTGGAATGAGGCCCAATCAATTACCATAGATTTTATTTCTATGGATTTCCATACAACGCATGTATATATCAACATTGAAAAATAATCAACCATGATCCAAAGTGCATTCTACACTATATAAGCATCAAATATAAATATTTAACGCTCATAACAGTCTGTCCATCAATCGATCGACATACAACTTATTATTGGGATTAGCGTATGTCATATATCATCCCAATATCCGTGTGGGGTTTCAAACAATCAAACACAGATTTTATTTGTGCAATTAGGCGATGTGTAAAATTTATCGTCCCAATCAATATCTGTCAAATGTGTGTATATAAAAAAATCGTCCGATTTGTTTATATTTATTTCATTTTAAATAAACGTTTAAAATTCTATTTTCAACTATAAAATATTTTGAACTATCTAAATATTTTATTTCATTTCACATCATATCACACAATCAACTACACACAAAATCAAACAAACAAGCATACAAGCCGTCCATGGTCTGTGGACGACGTGTGTCGGGTGCTACTAAACACCGTCTGCATCCTAGTATATTTTTAAACGCGAAATAAATTAAAAGTGAGGAGTTCTCATCGAGGGTTCCACTCCGCCGTGCTTTGCTGTTGAATTGTTGACCCGTCTGGATCTGTTTGAAACTCTAATGCAGTTCTTTTCACGCTGTTCAAATAAAAACTATATTTTTATTACTTCATTTCAATAAATAAAAATCATATTTCTATATAAAAATTATATTTTTATATTTATACTTCATATGTAAAGATCGAATTTTTATTATCATTACTATATAAAAATTATATCTTTATATTTTTACTTTAACAAAAACCATATTTTTAATACTCTACCGAAGTAAAAATCATATTTTTATTATGCCACTAGTATAAAATTAATATTTTTAACCTTTCTATATTATAATTTTTTTATTTTATCTATAATATAAATCGAACCTTTCTAATGAATAAAAATTAAACCTTTCTCTATAAAAGTTGAATCTTTATCATCAATAAAAATTTGATTTCATATTAATAATGAACAAAACTGATTTATACTATATGCCATTTTTATAAATTAAAATCAAAGCTATTTCATAAATTAAAAATCGTATTTTAAATTTAAAACTACTTATATAAAAACAAATAAGTAAAAAAGGGCTGACTGTCGAACTCGAAGGCAGGGGGGTCGTCGGCGAGTGGTGCGGTGCAGTCTACAGGCGGAGGCGGCTTTTCTTCGATGGGGGGTGTTGTTCGACAGGCTGGAGGAAGGGAGGGGGTCACGGTGGTTCAGGGGGGGCTCCCGCTGGGCGGTGCGGCAATCGGAGGTGGGATGGGCGCGGTCTTCGAGGGGGGCGATGAAGGAAGTGGAGGGGATTCAAGAAGCGAGAGGTGAGAGGAGGAAGAGAAGAAGGGAGGCGAGGGGGGCGCTGCGCCTCCTGGCGGCGGCGAACGATCGGGGGAGGGAGGGCGGCGTGAATCGCAATCCCCCTTTTTTATTTATCTCGAATGAAACTGAATTGGGGAAGAAAGATATACGGGGGGGGGGGGGGGAGGGGGGGGGTTAAAGGAAAAAATATATATTATTTAATTATTTTAATTTCAAAAAGTTGACTTTTTTATTCGACCTCTAAACGAGGCCCACCGCCTGTCCATAGATAATTACCCCCATTCCGAACACAATGGGATATGTATCGTAAGCTGATTCGATCGTTTCGATCAGTTTACATCAAAATCAACATATAACTCTATATATTGAATTCGAACGCGCATTTCAATTTACGGGGGCCACATACTAACTTGAAAAATCCCAAAAAAATATTTTCTAGCTTCGTATTGACGATACGGTCCTAACAAAGCCAGTTTCATCGAATTGTGAGACCGTTTGAAAAATGGCTATTTTCCAGTCGATTAAAAGCAACCAAAACTGGTCAAACACGTTTTTCCTTCGCCACGCTCACACATTGATTCGAAATATTACGAATTTTGGAATCTAGCAATAACTTGACATCACGGATCCAACAAAAGTGGTTTCATCGAAAACCGAGGTCGTTTGCAAAATTCCCATTTTTAAGGCCCAGAATTCCATAGCGATTATTCTGAATTTTCAACTGGACATATCTTTTGATTCCCACTATGAAATTTCAATTTTTCGAATTCGTTGGAAAGATATTCACAAATAGATTCTGATATTTTTGGTTTCACTAAAATCCGGTTTATTTTGCACCCGGTAAATTCATTTGAATTTTGAAATCGAATTATCGAACTACCGCGCCATTTTCAATTCCTTTTATAATTTAAAATAAATATTTATATTCTATCGACGACATATATAAATATACACGTTCTAATTCTATTCAAATTAAATTTCTTGTTGATTTTATTTAAAATAATTCATTTTAAATATCCAAAATTCGCTAAAATTGCCAAAATAAAATTTTTAAATTGGCTCAGATTTCCGGGTTATTACAATCTCCCCCACTTAAAACTTTTCGTCCCCGAAAAGGAACGAAGCCGAAAGTTGTTTAACAAATCAACTCAACTTTCACTATTTTCATTACAGCTTATGTTCTTCAACTTTTCAGTTTCTAAGAACTTTTCAAATTTTTCAAAAATTTGGCTAACACCCTAAATTTTCGAAAAATTTCGCCATAACCTCCCCTGCACCGGGGACTTCGGGATATTTCATATAGCCTCCTATGGCCTTCTTCAATCCAAAAGAAAAAGAAAAAGCCAATCGTCTCACAAAATCATCATCACCCAAACAAAACAATAAATTATGGTAAACATGTACCTATTTGTCGGGCAAACAATTTTATTCCTCTGCTCTAGCCTTCTTGCTATGACCTGTTCAATGTAAATACAAGTACAAGCATGCAAATGCGACTAATTTTCAATACAATTCACTATTTGGTACAATTTGGCTATTGGTTCAACATTTAATTAATCAACCAATAATCAAACAACACAATCAGCAATCAATTAGTTGATTAACGTTTCAAATTCATAACTTTGATATATAGTCAAAAATCACATTTGTGGTGCCAAATCACAACAATAAGCCCTATCTAATTTTGGTCCTCACACTAGTCAATTGGAATCATATAGTTATCTCACTTTCGTCACTCGAACATGAATACTAATGACGACTAGTCAATCATCAGAATCATCTCCGGGCGACTAGAGTGTGACTTTATATCTATCTAGTATATTAAAACTTCGAATACACATGGATCAGACGTATATGCAAAATCTATATATACTGGATTGTCCAAATTCAAATATAATAAATAATTAAATACGTATAATTGAATTTAAATTTTCAAAACAAAATTCGTTTTCAATTTAAAAATATACTCTTCACACTCGTTCTAGGATACTACTGATCCCATCTCTAACGAGTCATTCCCATTGGATATTACTAATCCTATTTCTGATGAATTCTTTCGTTCGGTTCTAACGTGTCTTGTTCGCTGAGCTTTGTAAGCCAAAGCTCTGATACCAAAATGAAGTGACCCGAACTTCCCCGGTAAGGAAAGCACAGATTGCTTTGAGAACACGACAAATTAGAACGTAGACAGAAGAACATTGTTTATCACAGCAATCCCATCAGAATACAAGAATATACAGAGTATAAATAAATATTATACAACAGAAAATATCAGAGATTACAATAAATTACATAGCAGCGGAAAATAATACAATACACAACTAGAAATAATACATGGATACAAAGCTTTCCGGATATCATTCCAGCTGTTAACCAGGATCCAGTGAATATAAATCTGCAAAACCAAAACTACTAGCTGCCCATGTCAAAATAAGGGCACCCAGAGTTTAGGTTAAAACAATAAACTCCAGGTCAGTCATGGGACTGGTGTGAGAACTAAAACAGTTATTAGTCTTTATTTTTAAAGTTAGGTAAATCAAGGGACCACGCCGTATAACACGGAACGGGTTTCCTCCCAAGAATACCAGTGCATAAAACAACAGCGCAATGCTAAATAAAGAAAAATGAAGCTATTATAAGACCCAGGTCCCATCACACAACGCAACGCAAGCCGAGGGATAGGGTTTTCCCTTATAATAGCCAAACATGCTTAGTACGTTTAAAAAAAATCATTTGATACTATTATAAGTGCATAGTGTATAAAACAACTTCAAATCATAAGTATCAATCATAGACGGCATGGGTACCATATATCATGTCGCCATACTAGGCTCTACAATCAAAACCGCAAATGTCACGTATTTGGAAATTGGATTTCCGTCTGTGAACCGAGGCAAAAGATAGTCCTCACCAAATTCGAGACTCTCTAGCCCGAGCCTCAGGATCAGAGCTCGAGTGACCGTTGGAGCGACAGGACCGGTCCATCGATGTGGATTAAAATGCCTGAACACTGCGTTTCCCCACCCTTTGGGGCATACATGAGCCAACGAATGACTCCATCGGCTTCACATAGTCACCGATATATCTGAGTCGCCTCGCAACAGCAACAACCACATAAGTCAAACTCTTCAGGGCATGTAAAACCACTGACGCCACTTCTAACTAGAAGGAAACGCATGCCCTCCCTGAGGTCCTCTCCCGTTTCTGGTTCACAACCGGGGTGTGAAGCTCACGAATCAACGCTACACAAAGCTATGCCACACAGGCCGTGCTTTGATCATCAACCACAAGAATCTGCTTTTCAACAGAAGCCTTGATCATATTGCCACTTAGGCATGCCACACAGGCAATTCACTCCATGCGTTTGATATCCATCAATATATAACCTATGAGCTCGTACCTCTCAGAGAAGGGCGTTAAGCAAGAGAATAAATTCTCCGCCGCCAAACAGATATATATTTAATAGAAATCAAACACACAGACTAAATTCCAATGTCAGACACACAGTCCATTTACAAGTTCGTTCTGGGTCTGAACGAAACCGGAGGCATCTAGTACCCCGCATATCCATTGATCTCCAAGTACGTCTGGACGATCACCAACTGATTCCCTCCTCTTGGGTGTACAGCCCAATCAAGATCATCAATAATCACCCAAACGACGTGAAGACATCCGGTCTTCAACCACCGTCTTCATCTTCGACTTATCGTCGTATCAGTTATTCAGAATGGGATAAACCCGGTCTTTCCGAATAACTCACGTATATAATAAACAAGTGTTACACAAACACAACATACGCCTCATTCCAATTCATCAGTCACTAACCGTAAATCAACAAGAGAATAATTCCCCAAATATTAACCCCAAGGCCGAAACCAACATCAGATCAATACCCAGGAAACCGTTCTGCTTAGCTAACCTACAGTTAGTTTCTAAATTTCACATTCTTAGGGAAAGATTCCCATTAATTTTATCAAAGATAAATTCTTTTAAATTTATTATTTAATATTCCTTTGAATATCACTTCAAACTAGTCGGGATTAGCGAACCATACCGAAGTAATCATTTATTTTATTTCGCAATCCCAACCTATTCATCCCATGAAGTAAAACTGGTCATACTTCATATCTAACACCAAAGTGTTATTGGTAAATTAAATTACCATTTCACGTTCAAATCTAATTAAAGATTTAACTATCGCCTGGAGCAAAACTGGTGATACTCCATTCTCGGTCTTTTCAATCTAATTAAAGATTCATTAAAACTCCACTTAGTTTTAATCTTTAACTGGGTTAAAGAATCAGTGTCATTTAAAACACGGTTCACGATAAACCCTAAAATCACATCACATTACAATCAGTCCCTAATCGTACATTAGCAAGTGAGCAATTCCCTAAGTATTAACCCCGAAGGCCGAAACCAACATCAGATCAATACCCAAGAAACCATTCAACTTAACTTATCTCCAGTTAGTTTCTAATTTTCTTAACTCCGTTAGGTCTAAGAACGGTATTATTGAAGATACCGTTCACGACAACCCAAAGTCACATTCCATTAATTATCGGGTTAAAGTACAAGTGTTATTTAAAACACTGTTCACGATAAACCCAAAAATCAATACCAATTCAATTCCAATTAAATATTATTTAATTGGTACACTTCATTAAATCTAAATAAAAAGATTTAATCTTTTTCTCAACTAGGCTTAAGAACAATGTTAATGAAGACACCATTCACGACAAACCCAAATCACATTTGATATGAAATACAAGGCTCTGAATAGAAAATATACCGGCTTATATTCAATATCAAATTCTACGACCAACAAATATCGTATTGGAAATAACGATATAAATATATCTTTCAAATTCCCATAACAATATCTGTATCATCACGAAATCCAACATCGAAATATTCCAAAGACAATTTCGATTCAAATCCATTCCAATTTAATTATTGGAAATTCTGGTTATTTTCAAAACCATTTCAAATCCACTTTATTTATTTTAAAAATAATAGAATTATAATTCTAGTCCAAAACTAGTTCATTTAGATAAAAATCTACTTTTATCTTTTCAAATATGGAGTTTTTCATCCCAATTCTTCCCAAATCATTTCTTATGATTTTACACAAATTATTGATATTTTTAATAATTTTATCAAGGCCCGTACAGTCGATTTCCATCAACGGCCATCGAAATGTACTTACAACTACCTTTTACAAATTTGATTTGGACATAATTCCAAATCCAACCGTTATATTTCTAATTTCTAATATTCTTTAGAAAGCACTTTTCGATACGAACCCAACGGTTCCAGTTTTAGGAGAATCCGACGGTTGGATCTCCCGCAATGTCCATTCGAAGTCAATGGTCGAAATTCACGAACTACCGCAGCGCGACGCGTTCTATTCAGGCCATTATATATATATATATATATATATATATATATATATATATATATATATATACAGTATTATACATATTTCGTCGATTTCCTTTAAACGTATTTTATAAATCGTTTCAAATTCGTTTTTAAAACGATTTCAACTTCTATTTCAAATTCAAATCAAAATTGAATTTTTCCAATATAAATTCGTTTTAAATTCATTTCAAATTGATTTCAATTCAATTTCAATTCGATTTATATTTGATTCAATTCAATTTCAATTCGATTTGAATTCCTATTCGATTCAATTTCAATTTGATTTAAATTCGATTCAATTCAATTTCAATTTGATTTGAATTTCTATTCAATTCGATTTAAATTCGATTCAATTCTATTTTAATTCGATTTGAATTCCTATTCAATTCAATTTCAATTCGATTTGAATTCGTTTTCTATTCAATTTTAATTCAATTCGAACTCATTTTATTTTCAATTCAATTCGAATTCTAATTCGTTTCAATTCAATTTAATTCGAATTTCATTTCAAAATATCCGATTTTGAAATCACTTTTCAATATTCATTATAAAAACGAATATAATCGATGTAAATATCGTTTGCGTCAAAATAGCGCATATCTAATCAACATGGCTTTATATATTTCTATTTCGAATATTCTATTCAAATATTTCTTCTCAAATATTTTATTCAAATATTTCTCTTCAAATATTCTATTTCAAAACTGGAATGAGGGCCAATCAATTACCATAGATTTTATTTCTATGGATTTCCATACAACGCATGTATATATCAACAATGACAAATAATCAACCATCATCCAAAGTGCATTCTACACTATATAAGCATCAAATATAAATATTTAATGCTCATAACAGTCTGTCCATCAATCGATCGACATACAACTTATTATTGGGATAAGCGTATGTCATATATCATCCCAATACCCGTGTAGGGTTTCAAACAATCAAACACAGATTTTATTTGTGCAGTTGGGCGATGTGTAAAATTTATCGTCCCAATCAATATCTGTCAAATGTGTGTATATAAACAAATCGTCTGATTTGTTTATATTTATTTCATTTTAAATACACGTTAAAAATTCTATTTTCAACTATAAAATATTCTTAACTATCTAAATATTTTATTTCATTTCACATCATATCACACAATCAACTACACACAAAATCAAACAAACAAGCGTACAAGCCGTCCATGGTCTGTGGACGACTGGTGTCGGGTGCTACTAAACACCGTCTGCATCCTATTATATTTTTTAACTAGAAATAAATTAAAAGTGAGGAGTTCTCACCGAGGGTTCCACTCCGCCGTGCTTTGCTGTTGAACTGTTGACCCGTCTGGATCTGTTTGAAACTATAATGCAGTTCTTTTCAAACTGTTCAAATAAAAATTATATTTTTATTACTTCATTTCAGTAAATAAAAATCATATTTCTTTATAAAAATTATATTTTTATATTTCTACTTCATATGTAAAGATCGAATTTTTATTATCATTACTATATAAAAATTATATCTTTATATTTTTACTTTAACAAATACCATATTTTTAATACTCTACCTAAGTAAAAATCATATTTTTATTATGCCACTAGTATAAAATTTATATTTTTAACCTTTCTATATTATAAAAATTATATTTTTTATTTTATCTATAATATAAATCGAACCTTTCTAATTAATAAAAGTTAAACCTTTCTCTATAAAAGTTGAAACTTTATCATCAATAAAAATTTGATTTCATATTAATAATGAACAAAACTGATTTATACTATATGATATTTTTATAAATTAAAATCAAAGCTATTTCATAAATTAAAAATCGTATTTTAAATTTAAAACTACTTATATAAAATTGAGCTCAAAGGCAGGGGGGTCGTCGGCGAGTGGAGCGGTGCGGTCTACAGGCGGAGGTGGCTTTTCTTCGATGGGGGGTGTTGTTCGACAAGCTGGAGGAAGGGAAGGGGGTCGCGGTGGTTCAGGGGGGGCTCCAGCTGGGCGGTGCGGCAATCGGAGGTGGGATGGGCGCGGTCTTCGAGGGGGAGCGATGAAGGAAGTGGAGGGGATTCAAGAAGCGAGAGGTGAGAGGAGGAAGAGAAGAAGGGAGGCAAGCGGGGCGCTGCGCCTCCTGGCGGCGGCGAACGATCGAGGGGGCGGCGACGTGAATCGCGATCCCTCCACCCTTTTTTTTATTTATCTCGAATGAAACTGAATTGGGGAAGAAAGATATAGGGGGGTTAAAGGGAAAAATATATATTATTTAATTATTTTAATTTCAAAAAGTTGACTTTTTTATTCGACCTCTAAACGAGGCCTACCGCATGTCGTCCATAGCTAATTACCCCTATTCCGAACGCAATGGGATATGTATCGTAAGCTGATTCGATCGTTTCGATTAGTTTTCGTCAAAATCAACATATAACTCTATATATTGAATTCGAACGCGCATTTCAATTTACTGGGGCCACATACTAACTCGAAAAATCCCAGAAAAATATTTTCTAGCTTCGTATTGACGATACGGTCCTAACAATGCCAGCTTCATCGAATTCTGAGACCGTTTGAAAAATGGTCATTTTTCAGTCGATTAAAATCAACTGAAACTAGTCAAACGCGTTTTCCTTCGCCACGCTCATATATTGATTCGAAAAATTACGAATTTTGGAATCTAGAAATAACTTAACATCACGGATCCAACAAAAGTGGTTTCGTCGAAAACCGAGGTCGTTTGCAAAATTCCCATTTTTAAGGGCCAGAATTCCATAACGACTATTCTGAATTTTCAACTGGACATATCTTTTGATTCCCGCTATGAAATTTCAATTTTTCGGATTCTTTGGAAAGATATTCACAAATAGATTCTGATATTTTTGGTTTCACTAAAATACGGTTTATTTTGCACTCGGTACATTCATTTGAATTTTGAAATCGAATTATCGAACTACCGCGCCATTTTCAATTCCTTTTATAATTTAAAACAAATATTTATATTCTATCGACAACGTATATAAATATATATGTTCTATTTCTATTCAAAATAAATTTCTCGTCGATATTATTTAAAATAATTCATTTTAAATATCCAAAATTCGCTAAAATTGCCAAAATAAAAATTTTAAATTGACTCATATTTCCGGGTTATTACAGGACAAGGAACTAGGTGCCTCCGGTTTCGTTCAAACCCAGAATGAACTTGCAAATGGATGGTATGTCTGACGATGTATTCCTTTATGTTGTATTCGTTGATCTCTGCTAAATATATATATCTGTTTGATGGCGGAGAATTTATTCTCTTGCTTAACACGTTTCTCAGAGACGTACGAGCTTAGAGTTTATATATTAGCAGAAACCAATGATATGGTATGGATTGACATTGTAACATGCTGAGTAATAGTGATCCAAGCTTTGTTGAAAAGAAGAGCTTGGTGGATGATGATCAAAGCATAGCTTTAATTAGCATAGCTCTAATTAGCATAGCTTTGAGTAGCGTTAATTCGTGAGCCTCACACATCGGTATGATGGTGAACTAATGGTTAGATCAGTATACTTTCGAGAGGAGGAAGCATTCGGTCGACCGAGATAGGCTGGTTGTGGTCGCTCCACACCTGGTAGGGATACGGCACACCCCCCGATTCCCATAAGGATAGAGTATAGGGCATTTTCTCATGCATGGGATGTAAGCCGTTGAGATACTTGATATCCTGGATATAGTGCAGATGTGTATTACGGCATTTTTTCATGCATGGGACGTAAGCCATTGAGTATTACACTACGTGATCGATCTTTCGGATCAGTAGCCATCATGATGGAAATCCAAACTTCCAATATGACATTTTGCGGTTTTTGTTGTAAACCTATGCATGGCGACATAATATATGGTACCTATGCCGTCTATGATTGATACATTTATATTTGAAGTTGATTTCTTCACTTATAGTAATAATAAAAGATAAATTTCGTGTACCAAGCATATTTAGCTATTATAAGGTAAAACTCTATCCTTCGGCTTGCGTGGCATTGTGTGATGGGACCTGATTCTTATAACGGCTTTATTGTTCTTTTATTTAGCATTGCGCTATTGGTTTTATGCAATGGTATTCTTGGGGTAAACTCATTCCGCATTAGCGGTGTGGTCGCTTGATTAATCCAACTTTAAAACAAAGATTAATAGTTTTTTTAGTTCTCACACCAGTCCAATGAATGACTCGGAGTTTATTGTTTCCACCTAAACTCTGGGTGCCCATATTTTCCACACGGGCAGCTAGTAGTTTTGGCTTTCGCAGTTTCTTTTCCCAGGATCCTAGATTACAGCTGGGGTTATATTTGGAAAGCTTTGTATTCATGTATTTCATTCCGTTGTGTTGTAGATGTATTTTCCGCTATACATTGTAGTTATACATTTTATTTCCGCTGCTTTGTAATTTAAATCTCTGATATTTTTCTAATGTATATTATTTGTTTATACTATGATATCTTGTGCTCTGATGTAATTGTTGTAATAGAAATGAAATGTTCTATTGTTTGTGTCTGATGAGTCGTGTTCTACATTCAATCTGGGCTTTCCCATAAGGGGAGTTTGGGTCGTCTCAGTTTATCATTAAAGCTTTGGTTTACAAAGATCGAGAATAAGACATGTTAGAACCAAACAAAAGGATTCATCAGAGATAGGATTAGTAATATCCCATAAGAGTGACTCATTAGAGATAGGGTTAGTAATACCCTAAATGAGTTGGAAGAGTGTTATTTATAAAAAAACAAATTTAAATTTGAAAATTATATCTTATTATACGTATTTGAGTATTGTATATTGAATTTGGACTATCAGGTATAAGAGGATTTTGAATATACGCGTAATTAACTTATATTATAAGTCTCAAATATGGATAGATATAGAATCACACTCTAGTCGCCCGGAGATGATTCTGATGATCGGTATACCATCATCAACATTTATGTTCGAGTTTCGAAAGTGAATATCTATATAATTTTCAATTGACTGGTGTGAGAACCGAAACTTAGATAGGGTTAATGTTTGTGAATTGGCACTAAAAATATGATTTTTAAATATATATAAAATTTATATATTTGAAAAGTTAACCAATTAATTGATTGATGGTTGTGTTGTATGTTTATTAATTTGGTTAATGAAAATATTGGAATGGTAAAACCAATAAATGAGTGAATGATAAGTAAAGCCAAACTGAATCAAAATATTGAATTGAATTGAAAATTGATTGGAACTGGTTATATGTACATGTATATATAATGAATAGGTCATGGCATGGAAGTTAAGAAGAGGAATAAAATTGTATGCCTGACAAATAGGTACATATTTACTGTATTTATTGGGTTTTGATGATTTTATGAGCTGATTGGCAAGCTGCTTGGCTTTTTTCTTTTCTTTTTGCTTGATGAGGGCCTGTGAGGCAAGTTGCGGCTTTACCGATCAGTCTGTACAAAGGAGGTAATGGAGAAATTTTTCGAAAATTTAGGGTGTTAGCTAATTTTCTAAGAAATTAGAAAGTTCTTAGAAACTGAAAAGTTAAACAATGAAAGCCAGAATGAAAGTTGAGTTGGTTAGTTAAACAACTTTCAGTTCGTTCCATTTCGAGGACGAAAAGATTTTAAGTGGGGGAGAATGTAACAACCCGGAATTTCTAAACCAATTTAATTTTTTATTTTTGCTATTTTAATGGATTTTGAATAGCTAAAATGATTTGTTTATTAATAATAATAATGATTTAAATTTAACTTTAATCGAAGTTAGAATGTATAAATTTACTTTAATTATAAAACGAACTAGAAATAGCGCGGTAGTTTGAAAATTCGATTTCTAATTTCAAATGAATGTACAGAATTCAAAATAAATCGGATTTCAGTAAAACCAGAAACATTTGAATCTGTTTGATGATATCTTTCTAATGAATGTGAAAATTTGAGATTTCATAATATAAATTGAATGTTATGTCCAGTTGAAAATTTAAAATAGTCGCTGTGGAATTTATATATTTTTTAATATAATTTATAGCCCATAAAAATAGCCATTTGACCTCCGTTTTCAATGAAACCGATTTTGTTGGATCGGGAATGTCAAATTATTGTCTGTTTTCAATTTTCATAATTTTTGGAATTAATATGTGAACGTGGTGAATTTAAATGTGTTTTGTAAATATAGTTTAAATTTAATCGACTATAAAAAGGCCATTTTTCAAACATCCTCCAAATTCGATGAAATTAGATTTGTTAGGACCGTATCGTCTAAACATAGCTAGTTTTATTTTTCTGTAATTTTTGGAGCCAATATGTGGCCCTGGTAAATTAAAATGTACGTTCAAATTCAATAGTGACCGTTATATCAATTTATATTTATATTTTGATAAAAAGTGATCGGAACAGTAAGACATATCCCATTGTGTCCGGAATAGGGGTATTTGGCTAAGGATGACAGTTGTTTGGTTTGATTTGGAGTTTGTAACAATAAACTAGTATTTTTGGAATCAAATATTATTACATATAATATATAAAAAACCCTGGCCAATTAGAAATTTTCTTAAAACCCTAATTTTCTAAAGTCGTCGTCAGCTTCTCTTAGACGCACGAAATCGTTCCATCCGTCCTCTTTAAATTCCGATTGATCTACACAGTGATTTTCGAAATTTATAAAACAGAAAATGCAGAGCCTCTCCTCCTCTTTCCATCCATACCTGGTTGATCGAATATGGGTTAGTATTGGGCTCGGATTTGAGGCTCGAATGACCGCCATTCGAGGTGGTTTCTGGCGTCGTACGGGGGCACGAGTTCAAGGGGGAGGGGTGGCGCAGGTGCGGCTTGGAGAGGGCTTCGACGTTGTGTTGATGGATCGGGGTCTGACCCTCTCTAGCAGCGGCGGTGATCGAAAAACGGATTCGATGATGGGGTTCAACAAAAGTAGGAAGACAACGATTAGAGTAACGTTTTAAATAATGTTATTAATTTAATTAATGTCATATTTAATTATTCGAAAGTTTAAATTTCTATATCTTTTTCATACGAGGTCCAAATCGAACGATTTCAGTCGCGTTGCGATCGTGGAGTCGAACACTATGTGATGGAACTAACTAGAATGGAAATGGAGTCATTTAGAATTTCATGCAAATTCAAATCCGAATAGAAATGAAAACCATCCTTTAAAAAATGACGGAGTGGAACCCAATGTGAAAATTCTCTCTCACTCAAATTATTTTACAGTTATTGTATATTAGGTTGTAGATGGGGCTTAATAGCTCCTGACACTATTTTTTTGTTAAACCGTGGATGATTTGTCTGATTTTATTGTATTGTGGGAAAAATTGATTGTATTATGATATTATTGGATTGATTGATTATTGTGTACGACGCGAGCCAGTATCAGGATAGGGATAATGCTAGACGCTATTCCGGTTCTAATATCGCTCCGTTATAATGACGAGTTTTTTTGTAAACAACGTGTATATATTATTTATACATGCGATATATAAATTATTTATATATGCTATATAAAATTCTCTTGAAATAAAATAAATATTCATTTACAAATCGGACGATTTGTTTTTATACACCCATTTAACGAACATTGATTGGGAAGATAAATTTTACACATCGTCCAACTGCACAAATAATAAACAGTGTTTGTTGGTTGAAACCCCACATGGGTATTGGGTTGATATTTGACATATACTAATCCCAATTATTTAGCTGTATGTCAATAGATGGGTTGACAGACTGTATTAGCATTATTTATTTATTTTAATGCTTATACAGTTGTAAAATGCACTCTGGGTGTTATATGAATTTTTAATGATTGTTTATCATTATTGTTGTATACATGCGATGTATGAAATCGATATAACTGAAATTATATGGTAGTTGATTGAGTCTGATTCCAGTTCAGAAATAAAGAATATTTTAAATTAATATTCAGTGAATAATCAAAATATGATTTTGATGTCCGATTTTGGATGGATATGAAAATATTGAAGTATATGAAGCCGAGTTAACTTAATATACGCTATTTTTACCCGAACAGGTTTATTGATCGATTTTATTCATTTTATAATGAATATTAAAAAGAATTGATTTCAAAATCTGATATTTTGAAAATATTATCATTTTAATATTACAATGATATAGAATATTCAATTTTGATTTAAAATTGAAATAGAAGGGGAATCGTTTTTAAATGAATTTATAAATATTTTGTAAATACGTTTTAAATGGAAATCGACGATATATATTATATATATAATGGCTTGAATAGAACGCGCTGCGCAGAGACTATTCGCAAATTTCGACCATTAACTTCAAATGGACGCAACGGTAGATCCGACCGTCGAATTCTCATAAATCCGGAACCGTTGGGTTCGTGTCGAAAATATCTTTCCAATGAATATAATAGATTTAAATTTGAACAGTTGGTTCTCAAATTATGTCCAAATCAATTTCTAAAAAGGTCGCTATGGATGCAGTTTGGTGGTCGATATTGAAAAACGACTGTACGGCCGATATTAAAATTATTAAAAATATGGAAAATTTATGTAAATTCATAATAAGGGTTTTGGAAAGATTTTGGATGAAAAATTCCAGTTTTGAAAAGATAAAAATATATTTTTATCTAAATGAACTAGTTATTAACTAGAAGAATAATCCAAAGGATTTTTAGAAATAATAAATTGGATTTGAAAATGGTTTAAAATAACCGTAATTTTCCCACGATTAAATTGGAATGGATTTGGAATGCAATTAATCTTCAAAATATTTTGATATTGGATTTCGCGATTACATAGATATTGTTGAGGAATTTGGAAGATACAGATATCGTTATTCCCAATACGATATCCGTTGGTTTCAGAATTTGATATTGAATATAAGCCGATATAATTTCTATTCAGAGCCTTGTATTTGATATCAAAATGAATTTTGGGTTTGTCGTAAATAGTGTCTTTAATAACACTGTTCTTAAACCCAGTTGGGAAAAGATTAAATCTTTAAATTAATATTTAGTGAAGTTTTCCAATTAATTAATATTTAATTGGAATTGAATAAAAGAATAGGATTTTTGGGTTTATCGTGAACGATATTTTAAATAACATTGGTTCTATAATTCAATTAACAGTGAAGAATATGATTTGGAATTTATAATCATTTAATTAATATTAATGGAATTTTCCAAAGTAAACATTTCCAAATTAATATATTAAATAGGAATTGAATGGAATTCGATTTGGTAATAACCGAGATGAGCTTCTGTAAAGGAAGATCGTTACTATATATGGAATTTAAAAAGGCTTTGCCATTATTCCATTTATATTATTAGTCTGATACGGAAATTTATATCGATTATACACTGTTATGATTTCCATGTAGATTCCATTTAGATGGAAGATGATTTTGGGTTTATCGTGAATGATGTTTTAAATGACACTGGTTCTTTAACCCAGTAAAGACAGGATTTATTTCCTAAATTTGAATAAACATTAAATAACGATTTTTGGAGATTAAAACTAAGTGGAGTTTTAATGAATCTTTAATTACATTGAAATGTTAATGTGGTAATTAAATTTGCCAAATTTGAGAAGTGTTCGAGACTGGAGTATCACCAGTTTTACTTCATACGATAGTTAAACCTTTAACTAGATTTGAATGTGAAATGGTAATTGAATTTACCGATACTACTAGTTTTGCGGCATCGGATGAATAAGTTGGGATGGGATAATAAAAATGAATGATTACTTCGGTAAGGCGTTAATCTTGACTAGTTTAATAAATCTTAATTTGGTTTAAACTATGAAAAAAAACTATAAAATCTTTTGAAATGATTTCCAAAGAAATGGATTAAACAGTGTGTTTAAAAGTGATAATCTTTTATAAGATCAATGAGAACCTTTCCAGAATAAAGAAATACGAATTAAAGAATATTCTAGATTGGAATGAGGCATATGATGTGTTGTTATAGCACTTGATTATAAGATATGCGAGTTATTCAGAAAGACCAGGTTTAACCCATTCTGAATAATTGATACGACGACTAACAGTCGAAGAGATCGAAGACGGTGCAAGACCGACGATCTTCACATCAAATGGATGGGTTGCGACTGATGCCCATGATAGGAGTAGATACCTTGAAGGGGATACAGTGGTAGCCGTATTTGTGGATTGGCCTCTCTCCTATATTAGACATACGGGACGAGGAATAAGGTGCCTTCGGTTTCGTTCAGACCCAGAATGGACTTGCAAATGGATGGTATGTCTGACGTTGTATTCCTTTATGCAGTATTCGTTGATCTCTGCTAAATATATATATCAGTTTGGTGGCAGAGAATTTATTCTCTTTCTTAACACCCTTCTCTGAGACGTACGAGCTTAGAAGTTATATATTGGCAGAAATCAATGAAATGGTATGGATTGACAGTGTGAATGCTGAGTTGCATGATCCAAGCTTTGTTGAAAAGCAGAGCTTGGTGGATGATGATTAAAGCATAGCTTTAATTAGCTTACCTTTGTGTAGCGTTAATTCGCGAACCTCACACATCGGTATGATGGTGAACTGATGGTTAGATCGGTATACTTTCGAGAGGTGGATGGATTCGGTCGACCGAGATAGGCTGGTTATAGTCGCTCCACACCTGGTAGGGATAGGGCATACCCCACGATTCCCAGAAGGATAGAGCATACAGCGTTTTCTCATGCACAGGATGTAAGTCGTTGAGATACTTGATATCCTGAATATAGTGCGAATATGTATTATGATGTTTTCTCATGCACAGGACGTAAGCCATTGAGTATTGCACCACGTGAACGATCTTTCGGATCATTAGCCATCATGATGGAAATCAAAGCTTCCAATACGAAATTTTGTGGTTTTTGTTGTAAACCTATGTATGGCGACATAATATATGGTACTTATGCCGTCTATGATTGATACATTTATATTTGAAGTTGATTTCTTCACTTATAGCAATAATAAAAGATAAATTTCGCGTACCAAGCATATTTGGCTATTATAAGGTAAAACTCTATCCTCCGGCTTGTGTTGCATTGTGTGATGGGACTTGAGTCTTATAATAGCTTCATTGTTCTTTTATTTAACATTACACTATTGGTTTTATGCACTGATATTCTTGGAGGTAAACCCGTTCCACGTTAGCGGCGTGGTCCCTTGATTAACCCAACTTTAAAATAAAAATTAATAACTGTTTTAGTTCTCACACCTATCCCATGACTGACTTGGAGTTTATTGTTTCTACCTAAACTTTGATTGCCCATATTTTCCACACGGGCAGCTAGTAGTTTTGGTTTTCGCGGATATTTCTTTTCCTAGGGTCCTGGATTACAACTGTAGCTATATTCAGAAAGACTTGTATCCGTGTATTTCATTCAGTTGTGTTGCAGATGTATTTTCCGCTATACATTATAGTTATACATTTTATTTCCGCTGCTTTTTAATTTAAATCTCTGATATTTTCCCATGTGTATTATTTATTTATACTCTTATATCTTGTACTCTGATGTAATTGTTGTAATAGCAATGAAATGTTCTATTGTTTGTGTCTGATTAGTCATTTTCTTAATTCAATACGGGCTTTCCCGTAAGGGGGAGTTGGGTCGTCTTAGCTGACATGTAAAAAAAGAAAGTTTTATGTGTTCTACATTAATATGATTTTCCCCTCTACATGAGCATTATTATGAGACTCTATAATTGGTATATCATTCTGTATATAAGTGCAAGTTTTGCGGGTATATGTAAGCATAATAGAAGAAAGGCATGAGTTGAATTTATTGCATTTATACATGCTAGTATTATTTAGTCATTATCTTCATAGATATTGTGTTGCTTTTTATGTACATGTACAAAAATACATAACATTTTAAGTCATGTAGAGCGTAATAGAAGATAGAAAGTTGAATATACTAATCTTTGCAAAGTAGATTGTATGTGGAGAAAGCTTGTTTATTAGGTTATTCCATACTAAGTGGTTCCTCGTGAGAAACTAGAAAGAGATATCTTTGGATTATAAAATGTGTTGTCTTTATACGGTTTTTGCATATATAAGAATTGATAACATAGTTAGCTAATAGATGAATGTTGAAAATTTGAAGGAAGTGTCTTGTTTCTCTTGAATCATCAAATGTACCATCAATTATGATATAAGGAGTTACACTTATGCCTCGATTAATGAACACTGAAATTTCTAAAGAATGAGCAAGGAAGGAGAATACGCGCCTATTTCACACTTGAAACAATCAAGAAATTGGTGAAAAGAGAAAACTCGTCAAAATGAATAAGATCAAAGAGAACTTGATGGATCGTGTTTTAAATTATTTTCAAAGGAAATTGGTATTTGAATCCTTAAGAGGAGTATGCACCAAGCATAGGGTATGAAATTTGAGGGATGCTCATTTTTTGTATGTTTAGTTACTTTCATATAATATTTAGCCATTTTTTGTCGTATTTTAAAAATTGCATGACGAATTTTGCTATTTGGTATATTTTCTAAGCTTCCTTTCTTTTATTTAATCCATAACCAATTTTTGGTTGTGCATTTGTGATGTGCTTGATGGATTCCACTATTTTATATGCGTTTGAGCATTATTGCTTTTGTAAAATTTAATAAATTTTATTTATGCTTTTGAGGCGCAACTGATATATTTTCCTATTTGATATGATTTTTACGCTTCTTTCATTTTATGCAATCAATAACCAGCTTTGGTGGTGCCTTTGAGATGCATTTGATGGATTTTGTTGTTTTATATGAGTTCAAAATTAATTGCTCTTTTTTACGTATGAACAATTTGTAACAACCCGGAAAATCTGGGCCAGTTTAAAATTTTTAAATTGGAAATTTTAGCGAATTTTGATTATTTAAAATGAATTATTTTAAATAATATCGACGAGAAATTTATTTTGAATATAATTCGACGTATATATTATATACGTCGTCGTTAGAATATAAATATTTATATATAATTATAAATAGAATTGAAAATGGCGCGGTAGTTCGATAATTCGATTTCAAACTTCAATTGAATGTACCGGGTGCAAAACAATCCGGATTTTAATGAAACCAAAAATAATGGAATCTAATAGTGAATATCTTTCAAATGAATCCGACAAATCAAAATTTCGTAGCGAGAATCAAAAGATATGTCCAATTGAAAATTCTGAATAGTCGCTATGGAATTCAGGCCCTTAAAAATGGACATTTTGCAAATGACCTCAGAATTCGACGAAACCAGTTTTGTTGAGTCCGCAGTGTCAAGTTATTGCTAGATTCCAAATTTCATAATTTTTCGAATCAATATGTGAGAGTGGCATAGGAAAACGTGTTTTGACCATTTCAGTTGAATTTAATCGACTGGAAATTGGCCATTTTTCAAACGGTCTCAGAATTCGACGAAACTAGTTTTGTTAGGACCGTATCGTCAATACGAAGCTAGAAAATATTTTTCTGGAATTTTTCTAGTTAGTATGCGACCCCGGTAATTTGAAATGTACGTTTAAAATTCAATATAGCAATTTAAATGTAAATTAAACGGAAACTGATTCAAACAGTCGAATCAGCTTGCGATACATATCCCATTGTGTTCGGAATGGGGGTAATTAGCTAGGGGCGACAGTCGTTGGGTTCAATTTGGGGTTCGAACGGAAATTGAACTTTATGGACTCAAAATTAAATATTATATATATATTTACTACTCTCCCCCTCCCTTCATTCAAAGTCAACAGAATATAAAAAAAAAAAAAAAAAAAAGAAAGCTGGCGGATCCCGATTCCACCGTCACCCTCAGCGGATCGCCGCTCCGCCGCCCTAGCCGTTGTATGGCGCGCCTCCTCCCCAATCTTCGATCCCCTTTCTCCTCCATCTCCTTCTACCGCTCTCCCCCTCCCCTTGCCGCGAAAACCCCAAATCGATTTGAAAACCCTCAGCCCTCGCCTCCGTTCAGCCCTGGCCACACCCCCACTGACGCGCCACCTCCCCCTATTTCCGCCGGTCAGGCGAGCCACTCCCTCCCCCCCTTTCTTCGACGCCGAGACCAGCACCACGAGCCCCCTTCCAAGTCGAGCAGCAAAACCTTAGGAAAATCAGTAAGTTTTTCCTGTTTTATTGAATATAAAACATTGTTTGAAAGTTCAGTTATTCATATATTTGATTTTCTTTGAAATAAAAATTCAGTTTTATTTTTTTTTATGTGTAAATAGAAAGACTAGAATTTATCTTAAAGAAAGATTATATTTTTCTTTAGGTAAAGGGGAGATTTTTTTTTTATATTTGAAAAGAATTTTATAAAAACTGATTTTGGTTTTAGGAGTTAAAACTGATTTTTGTTTTAAAAAGGAAAATAAATACTGATTATTTTTAAGTTTAAATACTGATTATTTTTAAGTTTAAATACTGATTATATTTAAGTTCAAAAACTGATTTTGAAAAAGGTTTAAAACTGATTTTATTTTAAAACTTTAAGTTAGAAAAGGTTTAAACTTTAAATGAGAAAAGGCGAAAACTTTAAATTAGAAAAGGTGAAATCTTCAAATGAAAAAAGGCGAAATCTTTATATAGAAAATAGCGTGATAAAAATATAATTTTTATCTATATAATAGCGTTGTGAAAATAGGATTTTTATCTATTGAATAGCATAGTAAAAATTCGATTTTTATCTATTGAATAGCATAGTAAAAATATGATTTTTATATATTGAACTTCATAGGAAAAATATGATTTTTATATATTGAACTTCATAGGAAAAATATGATTTTTATATATTGAACTTTGACATAAAAATATGATTTTTATATATTGAACTTTGACATAAAAATATGATTTTTATATATATTGAACTTTGAAATAAAAATTCGATTTTTGAATATTGAATAGCGAAGTAAAAATGTGATTTTTACGTATGTAGTGAAAGCGGGCAACGAAGGTGACAAAAAGGCGAAACGACGAAGACTTCTGCAAAAGAAGAGCCGTGGAGCTAGGATAGCTATAAGTGAGAATTCCTCACCTTTCGATTTCTTTTCTAGTTATATATATATACTAGGATGCAGACGGTGCTTAGTAGCACCCGACACAATCGTCCACAGACCATGGACTTGTTTGTTTGGCTGTTTGGTTATTGATTGCGATATTGGTTTGAATGTGGTTTGTGGTGTGAAAAATCGAATCGATAAATTTGTTAGGATTAGACGTGCGCCGTTATAAGGCGAGGGAGTAAGGCTAGGTTAGACCCTTACTCCAAACTTTGTGGTTTGCATAACGAAATTGATTGGATTGATGTGTGAATGGCGTGGGCCTTCACTAGACCGGGGATAAGGCTAGGCCTCGTCCCGTTTCTAGTATCGTGCCGTTATGCCGCCGAAATTTTCTAAAATAAGTTAGAAAAATAAAAATAGCATTTTATTTAACGAATGAACTGAATAGAAATTCATATGTTAAAATAAAATGTGTTATCGTTAAAAATATAATTTTTAACGTGAATGTGAATAAATAAATATTCATTTACAAACCAGACGGTTTGTTTATGTACACCTATTTGAATGACGTTGATTGGGTCGATAAATTTTACACATCGCCTAACTGCACAAATAAAATATGTGTTTGATTGTTTGAAACCCCACACGGGTGTTAGGATGAAATTTGAAGTTCACTCATCCTGATTGATTAAACATGTCGATCGATTGATTGACAGGCTGTTATAAGCGTTGAATATCTATATTTGATGCTTATACAGTGTAGTGCACTTTGGTTGATGGTTGATTATTTTCAATGCTATTATATACATGTGTTGTATGAAAATCCATATAATTAATTTTATATGGTAATTGATTGGGCCTCATTCCAGTTTTGAAAAAGAAATATTCGAAATAGAATATTTGAAAACGATTTTGAATTGAATTGAAAACGAATTCAAAATGAATTGAAAACGAATTCAAAATGAATTGAAAACGATTTCGAAATGAATTGAATTGAAAACGAATTCAAAATGAATTGAAAACGATTTCGAAATGAATTGAATTGAAAACGAATTCAAAATGAATTGAAAACGATTTCGAAATGAATTGAATTGAAAACGATTTCGAATAGAAATGAATTGAAAACGATTTCGAAATGAAATGAATTGAAAACGATTTCGAAATGAATTGAATTGAAAACGATTTTGAATTGAATTGAAAACGATTTCGAAATGAATTGAATTGAAAACGATTTCGAAATGAATTGAATTGAAAACGATTTCGAAATGAATTGAATTGAAAACGATTTCGAATAGAAATGAATTGAAAACGATTTCGAATAGAAATGAATTGAAAACGATTTCGAAATGAATTGAATTGAAAACGATTTCGAATAGAAATGAATTGAAAACGATTTCGAATAGAAATGAATTGAAAACGATTTCGAATAGAAATGAATTGAAAACGATTTCGAAATGAATTGAATTGAAAACGATTTCGAAATGAATTGAATTGAAAACGATTTCGAAATGAATTGAATTGAAAACGATTTCGAAATGAATTGAATTGAAAACGATTTCGAAATGAATTGAATTGAAAACGATTTCGAAATGAATTGAATTGAAAACGAATTGAAATGAATTCAAATTGAATTGAAATTTGAATTGAATAGAAATGAATTTTGAAACGAATTTATAAAGAAGAATTCAATTTTGATTTGAATTGAAAAGGAAGTTGAAATTGCTTTTGAAACGAATTTAAAACTATTTATATAATTCGTTTTAAATAGAAATCGACGAAGTATATATTATATATATTATATATATAATATAATGGCCTGAATAGAACGCGCCGCGCCGCGGCAGTTCGTGAATTTCGACCATTTATTTCAAACGGACATTGCGGGAGATCCGACCGTCGGATTCTCCTAAAACCGGAACCGTTGGGTTCGTATCGAAAAGAGCTTTCTAATGAATGTTAGAAATTTGAAATCTAACGGTTGGATTTGGAGATACGTCCAAATCAAATTCGAAAAAGGTCGCTGTAAGTGCAGTTCGATGGCCGTTGTTGGAAATCGACTGTACGGGCCTTGATAAAATTATTAAAAATAGTAATAATTTGTGTAAAATCATAAGAAATGATTTGTGAAAGTTTGGGATGAAAAACTCCATATTTGAAAAGATAAAAATAGATTTTTATCGAAATGAACTAGTTTTGAACTAGAATTATAATTCTATTTATTTTTAAATAAATAAATTGAATTTGAAATGGTTTTGAAAATAACCAAAATTTCCAATGATTGCATTGGAGTGGATTTGAATCGAAATTGTCTTCGGAATATTTCGATGTTGGAATTCGTGATTATACAGGTGTTGTTATGGAAATTTGAAAGATATATATTTATATCGTTATTTCCAATACGACATTTGTTAGTCGTAGAATTCGATATTGAATATAAGCCGATATATTTTCTATTCAGAGCCTTGTATTGAATATCGAATGTGATTTGGGTTTGTCGTGAATGGTGTCTTCACTAACACTGTTCTTGAACCCAGTTGAGAAAAGATTAAATCTTTTTATTTAGATTTAATGAAGTGTACCAATTAAATGATATTTAATTGGAATTGAATTGGTATTGATTTTTGGGTTTATCGTGAACAGTGTTTTAAATAACACTTGTTCTTTAACCCGATAATTAATCGAATGTGATTTGGGTTTGTCGTGAATGGTGTCTTCACTAACACTGTTCTTGAACCCAGTTGAGAAAAGATTAAATCTTTTTATTTAGATTTAATGAAGTGTACCAATTAAATGATATTTAATTGGAATTGAATTGGTATTGATTTTTGGGTTTATCGTGAACAGTGTTTTAAATAACACTTGTTCTTTAACCCGATAATTAATGGAATGTGATTTTGGGTTTATCGTGAATCGTGTTTTTAAATGACACTGATTCTTTAACCCAGATAATGATTAAAACTAAGTGGAGTTTTAATGAATCTTTAATTAGATTGAAAAGATCGAGAATGGAGTATCACCAGTTTTGCTCCTGGCGATAGTTAAATCTTTAATTAGATTTGAACGTGAAATTTAGAAACTAACTGTCGGTTAGCCAAGCAGAATGGTTTCCTGGATATTGATCTGATGTTGGTTTCGGCCTTCGGGGTTAATATTTGGGGAATTATTCTCTTGATTAATTTACGGTTAGTGACTAATGAATTGGAATGAGGCGTATGTTGTGTTTGTGTAACACTTATTTAAAATATACGCGAGTTATTCGGAAAGACCGAGTTTATCCCATTCTGAATAACTGATACGACGATAAGTCGAAGATGAAGACGATGGTCGAAGACCGGAGGTCTTCACGTCGTTTGGGTGATAACTGATGATCTTGATTGGGCTGTACACCCAAGAAGATGGAAACAGTTAGTGATCGTCCAGACGTACTTGGAGATCGATGGATATGCGGGGTACTAGGTGCCTCCGGTTTCGTTCAGACCCAGAACGGACTTGTAAATGGACTGTGTGTCTGACATTGGATTTCATTCTGTGTGATTGATATCGGTTGCATAGGATGGTTTGCCTGTGTGGCATGCTAAGATGCAAATGATCAAGGCTTCTGTTGAAAAGCAAAGTCTTGTGGTTGATGATCGAAGCACGGCCTTCGTGGCGTAGCTTTGTGTAACGTTGATTCGCGAGTATCACACCCGGTATGAATCAAAAACGGGAGACGGACCTCAGGGAGGGCATGCGTTTCTTTCTAGTTAGAAGTGGCGTCAGTGGTTTTACACGCCCTGACGAGTTTGACTTATGTGGTTGTTGCTGTTGCGAGGCGCCTCGGATTGATCGGTCGTTCTCGAACCGATGGAGTCATTTGTTGGCTCATTGACACCCCAAAGGGTGGGGAAACGCAGTGTTCAGGCATTTTAATCCACATCGGTGGACCGGCCCTGTCGCTCCAAGGGTCACTCGAGCTCTGATCCTGAGACACGGACTAGAGCGTCTCGAATCGGTTGAGGACTATCTTTTGCCTCGGTTCATAGATGGAAATCCAATTTCCAAATACGTGACATTTGCGGTTTTATTTGTAAACCTATATATGGCGACATGATATATGGTACCCATGCCGCCTATGATTGATACTTATGATTTGAAGTTGTTTTATACACTATGCACTTATTATAGTATCAAATGATTTGTTTTAAACGTATCAAGCATTCTTTGGCTGTTATAAGGGAAAACCCTATCCCCCGGCTTGCGTTGCATTGTGTGATAGGACCTGGGTCTTATAACAGCTTCATCTTTCTTTATTTAGCATTGCGCTGTTTGTTTTATGCACTGGTATTCTTGGGAGGAAACCCGTTCCGTGTTATACGGCGTGGTCCCTTGATTTACCTTTGAAAATAAAGATTAATAACTGTTTTAGTTCTCACACCAGTCACATGACTGACCTGGAGTTTATTGTTTTAACCTAAACTCTGGGTGCCCTTATTTTGACACGGGCAGCTAGTAGTTTTGGTTTTGCAGATTTATATTCACAGGATCCTGGTTTACAGCTGGAACGATATCCGGAAAGCTTTGTATCCGTATATCTCTTCTAGTTGTGCTTTGTATTATTTTCCGCTGCTATGTATTTAAATGTAATTTAAATCTCTGATATTTCTGTGTAATATTCCTTTATACTCTGTATATTCCTGTAATCTGATGCACTGTTGTTATATATAGTGAAACGTTCTTTTATATGCGTTCTGCTGTGGTTTGTTCTCGAACTATCCGACGCTTTCCTTTACGGGGAGGTTGCGGGTCTTTACACGTGGTATCAGAGCTTTGGTTTACAAAGCTCAGAGAACAAGGCACATTAGAACTATACGAAAGAATTCATCAGATATTGGATTAGTAATATCCAATGGGAATGACTCGTTAGAGATAGGATCAGTAGTATCCTAGAACGAGTGTGAAGAGTATATTTCTTTCAAATGAAAACAAATTTCGTTTTGAAAATTTAAATCAATTATTCGTATTTGATTATTTATTTTATATTGATTAGGACAATCCGATATATAAAGATTTTGCATATATGTCTTGCAAACGTGTGTTCGAAGTTTTAATATATTGGGTAGATATAGAATCCCTCTAGTGCCCGGGAGTAATTCTGGTGATGGGGCACTGTCGCCAGTATTTATTTTCGAGCAACGAAAGTGAGATTTCTATATATTTCCTATTGACTGGTGTGAGAACCAAAATTAGATAGGGCCTATTGTTGTGATTTGGCATCAAAAATCTGATTTTTGACTATGTATCAAAATTATGAATTTGAAACTCTAATTCACTAATTGATTGATGTTTGTGTTGTTTGTTTATTTGTTTGCTAATTTTGAACCATTTAGCCTAACTGAATCAAATATTGAATTATATTGAAATTTGGTCGCATTTGTTTGCATATACATATACTTACATTGAACAGGTCATAGCAAGGAGGCTAGAGCCGAGAATAAAATTTGTTTGCCCGACAAATAGGTACATGTTTATTACATAATTTCCTGTTTTGTTTGGGTGATGATGATTTTGTGAGCCTATTGGCTAGCCGCTTGGCTTTTTCTTTTTCTTTTTGAGATCTGAAGGACCGGGGAAGCTATTTGAAATTCCCCGATGCTCCCGGTGCAGGGGAGGTTATGGCGAAATTTTTCGAAAATTTAGGGTGTTAGCCAAATTTTTGAAATTTAGAAAATTCTCAGAAACTGAAAAGTTGGAGAATGGACGCCTGATCGACCGTAGAGCTGAATAATCAAACCACTTTCGACTTTGTTCCTTTTCGGGGACGAAAAGTTTTAAGTGGGGGAGATTGTAACAACCCGGAAAATCTGGGCCAGTTTAAAATTTTTAAATTGGAAATTTTAGCGAATTTTGATTATTTAAAATGAATTATTTTAAATAATATCGACGAGAAATTTATTTTGAATATAATTCGACGTATATATTATATACGTCGTCGTTAGAATATAAATATTTATATATAATTATAAATAGAATTGAAAATGGCGCGGTAGTTCGATAATTCGATTTCAAACTTCAATTGAATGTACCGGGTGCAAAACAATCCGGATTTTAATGAAACCAAAAATAATGGAATCTAATAGTGAATATCTTTCAAATGAATCCGACAAATCAAAATTTCGTAGCGAGAATCAAAAGATATGTCCAATTGAAAATTCTGAATAGTCGCTATGGAATTCAGGCCCTTAAAAATGGACATTTTGCAAATGACCTCAGAATTCGACGAAACCAGTTTTGTTGAGTCCGCAGTGTCAAGTTATTGCTAGATTCCAAATTTCATAATTTTTCGAATCAATATGTGAGAGTGGCATAGGAAAACGTGTTTTGACCATTTCAGTTGAATTTAATCGACTGGAAATTGGCCATTTTTCAAACGGTCTCAGAATTCGACGAAACTAGTTTTGTTAGGACCTATCGTCAATACGAAGCTAGAAAATATTTTTCTGGAATTTTTCTAGTTAGTATGCGACCCCGGTAATTTGAAATGTACGTTTAAAATTCAATATAGCAATTTAAATGTAAATTAAACGGAAACTGATTCAAACAGTCGAATCAGCTTGCGATACATATCCCATTGTGTTCGGAATGGGGGTAATTAGCTAGGGGCGACAGTCGTTGGGTTCAATTTGGGGTTCGAACGGAAATTGAACTTTATGGACTCAAAATTAAATATTATATATATATTTACTACTCTCCCCCTCCCTTCATTCAAAGTCAACAGAATATAAAAAAAAAAAAAAAAAAAGAAAGCTGGCGGATCCCGATTCCACCGTCACCCTCAGCGGATCGCCGCTCCGCCGCCCTAGCCGTTGTATGGCGCGCCTCCTCCCCAATCTTCGATCCCCTTTCTCCTCCATCTCCTTCTACCGCTCTCCCCCTCCCCTTGCCGCGAAAACCCCAAATCGATTTGAAAACCCTCAGCCCTCGCCTCCGTTCAGCCCTGGCCACACCCCCACTGACGCGCCACCTCCCCCTATTTCCGCCGGTCAGGCGAGCCACTCCCTCCCCCCCTTTCTTCGACGCCGAGACCAGCACCACGAGCCCCCTTCCAAGTCGAGCAGCAAAACCTTAGGAAAATCAGTAAGTTTTTCCTGTTTTATTGAATATAAAACATTGTTTGAAAGTTCAGTTATTCATATATTTGATTTTCTTTGAAATAAAAATTCAGTTTTATTTTTTTTTATGTGTAAATAGAAAGACTAGAATTTATCTTAAAGAAAGATTATATTTTTCTTTAGGTAAAGGGGAGATTTTTTTTTTATATTTGAAAAGAATTTTATAAAAACTGATTTTGGTTTTAGGAGTTAAAACTGATTTTTGTTTTAAAAAGGAAAATAAATACTGATTATTTTTAAGTTTAAATACTGATTATTTTTAAGTTTAAATACTGATTATATTTAAGTTCAAAAACTGATTTTGAAAAAGGTTTAAAACTGATTTTATTTTAAAACTTTAAGTTAGAAAAGGTTTAAACTTTAAATGAGAAAAGGCGAAAACTTTAAATTAGAAAAGGTGAAATCTTCAAATGAAAAAAGGCGAAATCTTTATATAGAAAATAGCGTGATAAAAATATAATTTTTATCTATATAATAGCGTTGTGAAAATAGGATTTTTATCTATTGAATAGCATAGTAAAAATTCGATTTTTATCTATTGAATAGCATAGTAAAAATATGATTTTTATATATTGAACTTCATAGGAAAAATATGATTTTTATATATTGAACTTCATAGGAAAAATATGATTTTTATATATTGAACTTTGACATAAAAATATGATTTTTATATATTGAACTTTGACATAAAAATATGATTTTTATATATATTGAACTTTGAAATAAAAATTCGATTTTTGAATATTGAATAGCGAAGTAAAAATGTGATTTTTACGTATGTAGTGAAAGCGGGCAACGAAGGTGACAAAAAGGCGAAACGACGAAGACTTCTGCAAAAGAAGAGCCGTGGAGCTAGGATAGCTATAAGTGAGAATTCCTCACCTTTCGATTTCTTTTCTAGTTATATATATATACTAGGATGCAGACGGTGCTTAGTAGCACCCGACACAATCGTCCACAGACCATGGACTTGTTTGTTTGGCTGTTTGGTTATTGATTGCGATATTGGTTTGAATGTGGTTTGTGGTGTGAAAAATCGAATCGATAAATTTGTTAGGATTAGACGTGCGCCGTTATAAGGCGAGGGAGTAAGGCTAGGTTAGACCCTTACTCCAAACTTTGTGGTTTGCATAACGAAATTGATTGGATTGATGTGTGAATGGCGTGGGCCTTCACTAGACCGGGGATAAGGCTAGGCCTCGTCCCGTTTCTAGTATCGTGCCGTTATGCCGCCGAAATTTTCTAAAATAAGTTAGAAAAATAAAAATAGCATTTTATTTAACGAATGAACTGAATAGAAATTCATATGTTAAAATAAAATGTGTTATCGTTAAAAATATAATTTTTAACGTGAATGTGAATAAATAAATATTCATTTACAAACCAGACGGTTTGTTTATGTACACCTATTTGAATGACGTTGATTGGGTCGATAAATTTTACACATCGCCTAACTGCACAAATAAAATATGTGTTTGATTGTTTGAAACCCCACACGGGTGTTAGGATGAAATTTGAAGTTCACTCATCCTGATTGATTAAACATGTCGATCGATTGATTGACAGGCTGTTATAAGCGTTGAATATCTATATTTGATGCTTATACAGTGTAGTGCACTTTGGTTGATGGTTGATTATTTTCAATGCTATTATATACATGTGTTGTATGAAAATCCATATAATTAATTTTATATGGTAATTGATTGGGCCTCATTCCAGTTTTGAAAAAGAAATATTCGAAATAGAATATTTGAAAACGATTTTGAATTGAATTGAAAACGAATTCAAAATGAATTGAAAACGAATTCAAAATGAATTGAAAACGATTTCGAAATGAATTGAATTGAAAACGAATTCAAAATGAATTGAAAACGATTTCGAAATGAATTGAATTGAAAACGAATTCAAAATGAATTGAAAACGATTTCGAAATGAATTGAATTGAAAACGATTTCGAATAGAAATGAATTGAAAACGATTTCGAAATGAAATGAATTGAAAACGATTTCGAAATGAATTGAATTGAAAACGATTTTGAATTGAATTGAAAACGATTTCGAAATGAATTGAATTGAAAACGATTTCGAAATGAATTGAATTGAAAACGATTTCG
The DNA here is from genome assembly GCA_030737875.1 of Allium sativum. Lineage (NCBI taxonomy): Eukaryota > Viridiplantae > Streptophyta > Magnoliopsida > Asparagales > Amaryllidaceae > Allium > Allium sativum. The sequence goes on along the minus strand of CM060921.1, from coordinate 10,508,467 downwards.
AAATGAATTGAATTGAAAACGATTTCGAATAGAAATGAATTGAAAACGATTTCGAATAGAAATGAATTGAAAACGATTTCGAAATGAATTGAATTGAAAACGATTTCGAATAGAAATGAATTGAAAACGATTTCGAATAGAAATGAATTGAAAACGATTTCGAATAGAAATGAATTGAAAACGATTTCGAAATGAATTGAATTGAAAACGATTTCGAAATGAATTGAATTGAAAACGATTTCGAAATGAATTGAATTGAAAACGATTTCGAAATGAATTGAATTGAAAACGATTTCGAAATGAATTGAATTGAAAACGATTTCGAAATGAATTGAATTGAAAACGAATTGAAATGAATTCAAATTGAATTGAAATTTGAATTGAATAGAAATGAATTTTGAAACGAATTTATAAAGAAGAATTCAATTTTGATTTGAATTGAAAAGGAAGTTGAAATTGCTTTTGAAACGAATTTAAAACTATTTATATAATTCGTTTTAAATAGAAATCGACGAAGTATATATTATATATATTATATATATAATATAATGGCCTGAATAGAACGCGCCGCGCCGCGGCAGTTCGTGAATTTCGACCATTTATTTCAAACGGACATTGCGGGAGATCCGACCGTCGGATTCTCCTAAAACCGGAACCGTTGGGTTCGTATCGAAAAGAGCTTTCTAATGAATGTTAGAAATTTGAAATCTAACGGTTGGATTTGGAGATACGTCCAAATCAAATTCGAAAAAGGTCGCTGTAAGTGCAGTTCGATGGCCGTTGTTGGAAATCGACTGTACGGGCCTTGATAAAATTATTAAAAATAGTAATAATTTGTGTAAAATCATAAGAAATGATTTGTGAAAGTTTGGGATGAAAAACTCCATATTTGAAAAGATAAAAATAGATTTTTATCGAAATGAACTAGTTTTGAACTAGAATTATAATTCTATTTATTTTTAAATAAATAAATTGAATTTGAAATGGTTTTGAAAATAACCAAAATTTCCAATGATTGCATTGGAGTGGATTTGAATCGAAATTGTCTTCGGAATATTTCGATGTTGGAATTCGTGATTATACAGGTGTTGTTATGGAAATTTGAAAGATATATATTTATATCGTTATTTCCAATACGACATTTGTTAGTCGTAGAATTCGATATTGAATATAAGCCGATATATTTTCTATTCAGAGCCTTGTATTGAATATCGAATGTGATTTGGGTTTGTCGTGAATGGTGTCTTCACTAACACTGTTCTTGAACCCAGTTGAGAAAAGATTAAATCTTTTTATTTAGATTTAATGAAGTGTACCAATTAAATGATATTTAATTGGAATTGAATTGGTATTGATTTTTGGGTTTATCGTGAACAGTGTTTTAAATAACACTTGTTCTTTAACCCGATAATTAATCGAATGTGATTTGGGTTTGTCGTGAATGGTGTCTTCACTAACACTGTTCTTGAACCCAGTTGAGAAAAGATTAAATCTTTTTATTTAGATTTAATGAAGTGTACCAATTAAATGATATTTAATTGGAATTGAATTGGTATTGATTTTTGGGTTTATCGTGAACAGTGTTTTAAATAACACTTGTTCTTTAACCCGATAATTAATGGAATGTGATTTTGGGTTTATCGTGAATCGTGTTTTTAAATGACACTGATTCTTTAACCCAGATAATGATTAAAACTAAGTGGAGTTTTAATGAATCTTTAATTAGATTGAAAAGATCGAGAATGGAGTATCACCAGTTTTGCTCCTGGCGATAGTTAAATCTTTAATTAGATTTGAACGTGAAATTTAGAAACTAACTGTCGGTTAGCCAAGCAGAATGGTTTCCTGGATATTGATCTGATGTTGGTTTCGGCCTTCGGGGTTAATATTTGGGGAATTATTCTCTTGATTAATTTACGGTTAGTGACTAATGAATTGGAATGAGGCGTATGTTGTGTTTGTGTAACACTTATTTAAAATATACGCGAGTTATTCGGAAAGACCGAGTTTATCCCATTCTGAATAACTGATACGACGATAAGTCGAAGATGAAGACGATGGTCGAAGACCGGAGGTCTTCACGTCGTTTGGGTGATAACTGATGATCTTGATTGGGCTGTACACCCAAGAAGATGGAAACAGTTAGTGATCGTCCAGACGTACTTGGAGATCGATGGATATGCGGGGTACTAGGTGCCTCCGGTTTCGTTCAGACCCAGAACGGACTTGTAAATGGACTGTGTGTCTGACATTGGATTTCATTCTGTGTGATTGATATCGGTTGCATAGGATGGTTTGCCTGTGTGGCATGCTAAGATGCAAATGATCAAGGCTTCTGTTGAAAAGCAAAGTCTTGTGGTTGATGATCGAAGCACGGCCTTCGTGGCGTAGCTTTGTGTAACGTTGATTCGCGAGTATCACACCCGGTATGAATCAAAAACGGGAGACGGACCTCAGGGAGGGCATGCGTTTCTTTCTAGTTAGAAGTGGCGTCAGTGGTTTTACACGCCCTGACGAGTTTGACTTATGTGGTTGTTGCTGTTGCGAGGCGCCTCGGATTGATCGGTCGTTCTCGAACCGATGGAGTCATTTGTTGGCTCATTGACACCCCAAAGGGTGGGGAAACGCAGTGTTCAGGCATTTTAATCCACATCGGTGGACCGGCCCTGTCGCTCCAAGGGTCACTCGAGCTCTGATCCTGAGACACGGACTAGAGCGTCTCGAATCGGTTGAGGACTATCTTTTGCCTCGGTTCATAGATGGAAATCCAATTTCCAAATACGTGACATTTGCGGTTTTATTTGTAAACCTATATATGGCGACATGATATATGGTACCCATGCCGCCTATGATTGATACTTATGATTTGAAGTTGTTTTATACACTATGCACTTATTATAGTATCAAATGATTTGTTTTAAACGTATCAAGCATTCTTTGGCTGTTATAAGGGAAAACCCTATCCCCCGGCTTGCGTTGCATTGTGTGATAGGACCTGGGTCTTATAACAGCTTCATCTTTCTTTATTTAGCATTGCGCTGTTTGTTTTATGCACTGGTATTCTTGGGAGGAAACCCGTTCCGTGTTATACGGCGTGGTCCCTTGATTTACCTTTGAAAATAAAGATTAATAACTGTTTTAGTTCTCACACCAGTCACATGACTGACCTGGAGTTTATTGTTTTAACCTAAACTCTGGGTGCCCTTATTTTGACACGGGCAGCTAGTAGTTTTGGTTTTGCAGATTTATATTCACAGGATCCTGGTTTACAGCTGGAACGATATCCGGAAAGCTTTGTATCCGTATATCTCTTCTAGTTGTGCTTTGTATTATTTTCCGCTGCTATGTATTTAAATGTAATTTAAATCTCTGATATTTCTGTGTAATATTCCTTTATACTCTGTATATTCCTGTAATCTGATGCACTGTTGTTATATATAGTGAAACGTTCTTTTATATGCGTTCTGCTGTGGTTTGTTCTCGAACTATCCGACGCTTTCCTTTACGGGGAGGTTGCGGGTCTTTACACAATTTTGCTAGTACTTTTGAGACGCACTTAATGAAATTTTCTATTTGATATGATTTTAAGGTTTTTTATTTTATTATTATCCATGCTAGTTTTGGTGATGCTTTGAGATGCACTTGATATATATTATCATTTATTACAAATTTGAGTTTCTTTACTTTTATAGTTCCATAACCTGGCTTAATAGTGCTTCTGAGATACACTTGATTAGCTCTACCGTTTGTTATCAGTTTTAGCTATATTTGTTTCAGCTTTGCTTTTATATATTTTAGTTACTAGTTTTTGTGGTGCTTTTGAGATGCAATTGATGGATTATTTTCTTTTTAATACTCTATAACCATTTTTTGATGGTGCTTTCCAAACGCACTTGATGGGTATACTGGTTTGTCTTAACTTGTGTCATTTCTCTCTCTCTCGCTATATATATATATATATATATATATATATATATATATATATATCTGTGTGTGTGTGTGTGTGTGTGTGTGTTCCTTAACAAATTTTGATTGTGCTTTTGAAATGCACTTGATGGATTCTATTACTTGCTTGTTGGTCCGTCTTTTTACAAAAACTGTTATGCTTTGGTCTCGGATCACTTCATCTCTCGAGTCTCGAGCATGGATAAGTCAACGGACTCACATAAACGTGGACTCGCTTGGATTAGATGTTGGATTGGTATATTAATTTGGAATTGTGGGTTATAGAACTCAGATCGGCGTAAACACAATGCCTTGGATTTTGGATCATATGCTAATCGATTCAGCCAAGTATACTCGTCTTGGATTGACATCATCATCAGATCGGTAAGACCACATGGCCTCAGATTGGCTAGTGCATCAAGCACGGATCAATGCAAGAAATTTGGTTCACTTAGACTTAGAAAAACATGGATATAACTTTGAATCAATCCGACTTGGATGCAGCTTGAATGAAGCATTTGGACTTGGGTTTGGATGATGGGACTTGTCAACTAATATTTTATGTATCGTAGGATCGTAAAATAATTCTATCTAATTCATCGGGATCAAATCATTTCCATATTTTCAAAATATAGTTAATTAGGATGTTTTGCACATCTATGATTATTTTTTCAAAGTATTTTGTGATTTTTTTACCTTAGAGTAACTTGTTGTGGCCATAACATTTGATTAGTAGAGAATTAGATGCTTTAGCCTACTCCATTGAATTGGAATAATGATTTGTCATTCCATAGAGTGATCATATTGGCGATTTTCCAAGGCCATTGGAAGAAACAATATTTAAAAGTTTCTAAAACTTTTGGGTAGATTTGGAGACAACTAATGGGCTAATTAGGTTAGCCCATTAGACTAATGACCTACAACTGTAAACAGAGGCTAAAGGAGACTATGTTAACCTTTCCCCTCCTTTTCCTAGAAATCCAAAGAACTATGATCTACTCCAATTCTTCCACTTAGACTTTAAATCACATCTAATACATCTCTATTATCCTCTAAACACATAAAAGAGATTAAATTTTCATTGATCTACATATTCTCATCATTTATAAGGTTATTTTCAATCGTTCCGTATTGTCCCAAATTGATCTCTTATAAATCTACATAGGTTTGTTGATTTCGTGAATGATTTTTATTTCTCACTAGACTATATTGCATTATACGTTTAGATTAAATATTTGTATCATCCATACATTTAAAACATCCTAAAATATGATCATCTATGTTTAAGGTTGTCAATGGATACCAGAGAAATCCGAAATCCATCTGCATCCGTATCCAAAAAGTTGATAAATATTTGATATCCGAAAAAACGAATGTGGATACGAATACATAGATTTCCACATCCAAAAATTATCCGTCCATTTTTTTAACATTATTCTCAAAATTATATGTATTTTAATGCAATGATTGAGATTTATTTATTGATTTACTAAGTCATAGGTTTATATTAAATGCATATTAGCTACTCAAATCTATTTGATTTCATTGTGTATGTTTATTTTCAATAATTTTGTGATCAATGAAATTGAAAAATATTTATGTTAAACTATAAAATTTCATTTATATTTCTTGATTTATCGATTATTGATGGATAGGATAATTATCCAATATGTGTCTGTATCCACGGATACGGATATCCGTAAATGATTTCGGATACGACATCGATCCATGCCCTATGGACCGACATCGATCCATCACCCAAGCATGGATCAACATGTGATTCCATTTGGAGGCTCATATGGACAATTGGGTTACAATGGTGAAGTTAGTTCGAGTTTGGAGGTAGTGCATGACGTTTGAGCTATGAAGATGCTACGGATCGATGTAAAGAGGCATGCGACTTAGAGTTGATGGACCGACATGTAATGATAACCCGAAGGGAAGAATGATGGATCCAAAACATAATTAGACAAATTTTGGCTAAGCATGTGGACTGGCCGCCCATACTGGTCCATGCCCTATGGAACAATACTGGTCCATGCCCTATAGAGCAAAGTACATGGAACAATACTGGTCCATGCCCTATGGACCGACATCGATCCATCACCCAAGCATGGATCAACATGTGATTCCATTTGGAGGCTCATATGGACAATTGGGTTACAATGGTGAAGTTAGTTCGAGTTTGGAGGTAGTGCATGACGTTTGAGCTATGAAGATGCTATGGATCGATGTAAAGAGGCATGTGACTTAGAGTTGATGGACCGACATGTAATGATAACCCGAAGGGAAGAATGATGGATCCAAAACATAATTAGACAAATTTTGGCTAAGTATGTGGACTGGAACCAGTCCATAAGGGATGGACCGACTACAGTCCATCAAATTTTCTTGTGGGGGCTTGAGATCCATGGTAGAAGATGCAGGGAGCTTCAGGATCGTGCTGGAGGTCATGGTGTGTCGATCGCTTCTACGGATTGGAAGTTGTAGCATGATCAAGTTATAAATGTTCGATTAAAGACTCGGGTATAGACTGAGTTCAAAGGGAGATTGTAAATAGCTCGTGGCATAGTGTAGCTGTAAAATGATGAGAGCAGTTTGTGATGTAATGACAATGCATAGTGATGGATTCCTCTCATGGTGTCACGAAGCTATAAAGAAATGGACAGAACTCAGGGTGTAATGATGTTGTAAGTGAATAGAAGCAGTTCGTGGCGTAACGAATTTGCAAGATAATGGATTTGCTGAAGGGGCTTAGGCTTTAGACAGAGTGAAGTAACTCAGATAGCGGAATGTCAAGGAATCGTCGATAGCATAAAGTATGTCAGTTGACTCAAAGTAGGGATATGACGGGGACACCTATTAGGATCGGGGCGATCATGTACTCGGGTGGTGTAACCTAATTCTAGTGTAACCAATGCGTTGGTGTAAACATGGAGTTGGACTAAAATCGGGATTTTCGTTAGTCCCTGACTGAGCGAGGATTGCCATATAAATTATCAATGTATCTATAGCTTTAGAAGGTGATAGTTAGGATTTGGATAATGGTTCATATGTTTTCTATGATTTCTTTTATCTTCATTTCTTGTGTTTACTATCACTTATAGGTCTTGAAGAAGGAGATAGAGAATAAGGCCGGTGTAGGCTATATATATTCTTCTATCTTATGATTTTGCTCACTTAAGTTGTGTTTACTCTGAGTAGCATATATTATCTATTATTTTGTGCTGACTTTTTGGTTGTAGGGACAGGTCAGATATAGGATTTAACTTATCTATTTCCATATTTTACATTACAACTTTTGATAGATCTTATCACTCACACTGGACAGTTATCTAAACCTAAGGTTTTATGTCTCCTCTTATTATCTTAGGTGCTCTTGGGGATTGTCATTGATTGATTAATATTAATGGTGAGTAGACTAGATAACAAGTCAGGTTGTTCGAGGATGCGGTGATGAAGATGAGCCTCTATGAGCTATATCGTATACTATTATTCATATATTTTGGGATGTAGTAAGGATGACATGTATTCATTTATTTTTGGATTTTGTGTACATGACTAAGTTATATGATGATGTTTCTGCTATTTTGTTCACTCTACTGTAACTCACTACGTTACTATTTATATTTCATGTTATAATTTATCCATGCGTTGTGAGATATATGATACATTTAGTTTTGATTATCGCACCTGATGGTCGGCCCTTACTAGTTAGGCACACTTTAATGATCTATTTTTCTTGTTTACACGCAATTGTTATGGGGTGTTCGTCACATTTGGTATCAAAGCTTTGGATATACGATTTAATCAATGTTAGGAGAAAGTATATGCATAAGAGAGACATATTTGTAGACGATATGGATTTATACCATATAATAGTATATGTAGTAGTTTCACTTGAGCATCACTGTTCTTTTCTTTGGCTGAGACTAACTGTTCTTTTTCACAAATTAAGAATGATTCAAGCCGCCAAAAACTCAGTCGGAACAATTCTACCTCAAGAGTGGAAGACGGTGCAAGACCGACAATCTTCACATCAAATGGATGGGTTGTGACTGATGCCCATGATAGGAGTAAATACCTTAATGGGGATACAGTGGTAGCCATATTTGTGGATTGGCCTCCCTCCTATATTAGACATACGGGACGAGGAATAAGGTGCCTTCGGTTTTGTTCAGACCCAGAATGGACTTGCAAATGGATGGTATGTCTGACGTTATATTCCTTTATGTAGTATTCGTTGATCTCTGCTAAATATACATATCAGTTTGGTGGCGGAGAATTTATTCTCTTGCTTAACACCGTTCTCTGAGACGTACGAGCTTAGAAGTTATATATTGGCAGAAATCAATGAAATGCTATGGATTGACAGTGAATGTTGAGTTGCATGATCCAAGCATTGTTGAAAAGCAGAGTTTGGTGGATGATGATTAAAGCATAGCTTTAATTAGCATAGCTTTGTGTAGCGTTAATTCGCGAACCTCACACATCGGTATGATGGTGAACTGATGGTTAGATTGGTATACTTTCGAGAGTTGGATGGATTCGGTCAACCGAGATAGGCTGGGTGTAGTCGCTCCACACCTGGTAGGGATAGGGCATACCCCACGATTCCCAGAAGGATAGAGCATATGGCGTTTTCTCATGCACAGGATGTAAGCCGTTAAGATACTTGATATCCTGAATATAGTGCGAATGTGTATTACGATGTTTTCTCATGCACAAAACGTAAGTCGTTGAGTATTGCACTACGTGAACAATCTTTCGGATCATTAGCCATCATGATGGAAATTCAAACTTCCAATACGAAATTTTGCGGTTTTTGTTGTAAACCTATGTATGACGACATAATATATGGTACTTATGCCGTCTATGATTGATACATTTATATTTGAAGTTAATTTCTTCACTTATAGCAATAATAAAAGATAAATTTCGCGTACCAAGCATATTTGGCTATTATAAGGTAAAACTCTATCCTCCGGCTTGTGTTGCATTGTGTGATGGGACTTGAGTCTTATAATAGCTTCATTGTTCTTTTATTTAGCATTGCACTATTGGTTTTATGCACTGATATTCTTGGAGGTAAACCCGTTCCACGTTAGCGGCGTGGTCCCTTGATTAACCCAACTTTAAAATAAAAATTAATAACTGTTTTAGTTCTCACACCTATCCCATGACTGACTTGCAGTTTATTGTTTCTACCTAAACTCTGATTGCCCATATTTTCCACACGGGCAGCTAGTAGTTTTGGTTTTCACGGATATTTCTTTTCCTATGATCCTGGATTACAGCTGGAGCTATATTCAGAAAGCTTTGTATCCGTGCATTTCATTCAGTTGTGTTGTAGATGTATTTTCCGCTCTACATTATAGTTATACATTTTATTTCCGCTGCTTTTTAATTTAAATCTCTGATATTTTCCAATGTGTATTATTTATTTATACTCTTATATCTTGTATTCTGATGTAGTTGTTGTAATAGCTATGAAATGTTCTATTGTTTGTATCTGATTAGTCATTTTCTTAATTCAATATGGGCTTTCCCGTAAGGGGGAGTTGGGTCGTCTTAGCTGACTTGTAAAAGAAGAAAGTTTTATGTGTTCTACATTAATATGATTTTCCCCTCTACATGAGCATTATTATGAGACTCTATAATTGGTATATCATTCTGTATAAGTGCAAGTTTTGCGGGTATATGTATGCATAATAGAAGAAAGGCATGAGTTGAATTTATTGCATTTATACATGCTAGTATTATTTAGTCATTATCTTCATAGATATTGTGTTGCTTTTTATGTACATGTACAAAATACATAACATTTTAAGTCATGTAGAGCGTAATAGAAGATAGAAAGTTGAATATACTAATCTTTGCAAAGTAGATTGTATGTGGAGAAAGCTTGTTTATTAGGTTATTCCATACTAAGTGGTTCCTCGTGAGAAACTAGAAAGAGTTATCTTTGGATTATAAAATGTGTTGTCTTTATATGGTTTTTGCATATATAAGAATTGATAACATAGTTAGCTAATGGATGAATGTTGAAAATTTGAAGGAAGTGTCTTGTTTCTCTTGAATCATCAAATGTACCATCAATTATGATATAAGGAGTTACACTTATGCCTCGATTAATGAACACTGAAATTTCTAAAGAATGAGCAAGGAAGGAGAATACGCGCCTATTTCACACTTGAAACAATCAAGAAATTGGTGAAAAGAGAAAACTCGTCAAAATGAATAAGATCAAAGAGAACTTGATGGATCGTCTTTTAAATTATTTTCAAAGGAAATTGGTACTTGAATCCTTAAGAGGAGTATGCACCAAGCATAGAGTATGAAATTTGAGGGATGCTCATTTTTTGTATGTTTAGTTGCTTTCATATAATATTTAGCCATTTTTTGTGGTATTTTAAAAATTGCATGACGAATTTTGCTATTTGATATATTTTCTAAGCTTCCTTTCTTTTATTTAATCCATAACCAATTTTTGGTTGTGCATTTGTGATGTGCTTGATGGATTCCACTATTTTATATGCGTTTGAGCATTATTGCTTTTGTAAAATTTAATAAATTTTATTTATGCTTTTGAGGCGCAACTGATATATTTTCCTATTTGATATGATTTTTACGCTTCTTTCATTTTATACAATCCATAACCAGCTTTGGTGGTGCCTTTGAGATGCGTTTGATGGATTTTGTTGTTTTATATGAGTTCAAAATTAATTGCTCTTTTTTACGTATGAACAATTTTGCTAGTACTTTTGAGACGCACTTAATGAAATTTTCTATTTGATATGATTTTAAGGTTTTTTATTTTATTATTATCCATGCTAGTTTTGGTGATGCGTTGAGATGCACTTGATAGATATTATCATTTATTACAAATTTGAGTTTCTTTACTTTTATAGTTCCATAACCTGGTTTAATAGTGCTTCTGAGATACACTTGATTAGCTCCACCGTTTGTTATCAGTTTTATCCATATTTGTTTCAGCTTTGCTTTTATATATTTCAGTTACTAGTTTTTGTGGTGCTTTTGAGATGCAATTGATGGATTATTTTCTTTTTAATACTCTATAACCATTTTTTGATGGTGCTTTCCAAACACACTTGATGGGTATACTGGTTTGTCTTAACTTGTGTCATTTCTCTCTCTCTCTTGCTATATATATATATATATATATATATATATATATATATGTGTGTGTGTGTGTGTGTGTGTGTGTGTGTGTGTGTGTTCCTTAACAAATTTTGATTGTGCTTTTGAAATGCACTTGATGGATTCTATTACTTGCTTATTGGTCCGTCTTTTTACAAAAACTGTTATGCTTTGGTCTCGGATCACTTCATCTCTCGAGTCTCAAGCATGGATAAGTCAACGGACTCACATAAACGTGGACTCGCTTGGATTAGATGTTGGATTGGTGTATTAATTTGGAATTCTGGGCTATAGAACTCAGATCGGCGTAAACACAATGCCTTGGATTTTGGATCGTATGCTAATCGATTCAGCCACGTATACTCGTCTCTAGGATTGACATCATCCTCAGATCGGTAAGACCACATGGCCTCAGATTGGCTAGTGCATCAAGCACGGATCAATGCAAGAACTTTGGTTCACTTAGACTTAGAAAAACATGGATATAACTTTGAATCAATCCGACTTGGATGCAGCTTGAATGAAGCATTTGGACTTGGGTTTGGATGATGGGACTTGTCAACTAATATTTTATGTATCGTAGGATCGTAAAATAATTCTATCTAATTCATCGGGTTCAAATCATTTCCATATTTTCAAAATATAGTTAATTAGGATGTTTTGCATATCTATGATTTTTTTTTCAAAGTATTTTGTGATTGTTTTACCTCAGAGTAACTTGTTTTGGCCATAACATTTGATTAGTAGAGAATTAGATGCTTTAGCCTACTCCATTGAATTGGAATAATGATTTGTCATTCCATAGAGTGATCATATTGGCGATTTTCCAAGGGCATTGGAAGAAACAATATTTAAAAGTTTCTAAATCTTTTGGGTTGATTTGGAGACAACTAATGGGCTAATTAGACTAGCCCATTAGACTAATGACCTACAACTGTAAACAGAGGCTAAAAGAGACTATGTTAACCTTTCCCCTCCTTTTCCTAGAAATCCAAAAAACTATGATCTACTCCAATTCTTCCACTTAGACTTTAAATCACATCTAATACATCTATATTATCGTCTAAACACATAAAAGAGATTAAATTTTCGTTGATCTACATATTCTCATCATTTATAAGGTTATTTTCATTCGTTCCTTATTGTCCCAAATTGATCTCTCATAAATCTACAGAGGTTTGTTGATTTCGTGAATGATTTTTATATCTCACTAGACTATATTGCATTATCGTTTAGATTAAATATTTTTATCATCTATACATTTAAAACATCCTAAAATATGATCATCTATGTTTAAGGTTGTCAATGGATACCAGAGAAATCCGAAATCCATCTGCATCCGTATCCAAAAAGCTGATAAATATTCGATATCCGAAAAAACGAATGCGGATACGAATACATAGATTTCCGCATCCGAAAATTATCCGTCCATTTTTTTAACATTATTCTCAAAATTATATGTATTTTAATGCAATTATTGAGATTTATTTATTGATTTACAAAGTCATAGGTTTATATTAAATGCATTAAATGCATATTAGCTACTCAAATCTATTTGATTTCATTGTATATGTTTATTTTCAATACTTTTGTGATCAATGAAATTGAAAAATATTTATGTTAAACTATAAAATTTCATTTATATTTCTTGATTTATCGATTAATCATGGATAGGATAATTATCCGATATGTGTCTGTATCCGCGGATACGGATATCCGTAAATGATTTCGGATACGGATACATATATAGCATTATCCATATCTGAAAGTATCTATTGATGACATTATCTATGTTCATTTTAGAAATGAAAACCTTAGGATAACCTAATTAAACATATAATGGTTTAAAATGATATCTTTAGATTAGTTAGTGCATAGATTTGCATTAGATCTATGTATATAAATGACTGATTCATGTTTTCTATGTGTTTAGGTATTGGCTTATGACTGTTGTTCATATGCTTTGCTATTTGAATTGTTATAATGCTTGTTTTGGATGTTATGACTGATATACGTGTTAGACTCGTTGTAATTAGAACTTGGAAAGAAGATTGGAGAATATCAGGATAAAAGTTCATCGAAATCGTACAAAACTTGGAGGATAATCTCTGGAGGCATTGGGATCATGCATAATTTTCTTAAAATCGAACGGAGCAAAGTACATGGAACAATACTGGTCCATGCCCTATGGACCGACATCGATCCATCACCCAAGCATGGATCAACATGTGATTCCATTTGGAGGCTCATATGGACAATTGGGTTACACTGGTGAAGTTAGTTCGAGTTTGGAGGTAGCGCATGACGTTTGAGCTATGAAGATGCTATGGATCGATGTAAAGAGGCATGTGACTTAGAGTTGATGGACCGACATGTAATGATAACCCGAAAGGAAGAATGATGGATCCAAAACATAATTAGACAACTTTTGGCTAAGTATGTGGACTGGCACCAGTCCATAAGGGATGGACCGACTACGGTCCATCAAATTTTCTTGTAGGGGCTTGAGGTCCATGGTGGAAGATGCAGCGAGCTTCAGGATCGTGCTGGAGGTCATGGTGTGTCGATCGCTTCTACGGATTGGAAGTTGTAGCATGATCAAGTTATAAATGTTCGATTGAAGACTCGGGTGTAGACTGGGTTCAAAGGGAGATTGTAAACAGCTCGTGGCATAGTGTAGCGTAAAATGATTAGAGCAGTTTGTGATGTAATGACAATGCATAGTGATGGCTTCCTCTCATGGTGTCACGAAGCTATAAAGAAATGGACACAACTCAAGGTGTAATGATGTTGTAAGTGAATGGAAGCAGTTCGTGGCGTAACGAATTGCAAGATAATGGATTTGCTGAAGGGGCTTAGGCTTTAGACAGAGTGAAGTAACTCAGATAGCGGAATGTCAAGGAATCGTCGATAGCTTAAAGTATGTCAGTTGACTCAAAGTAGGGATATGACGGGGACACCTATTAGGATCGGGGCGATCATGTACTCGGGTGGTGTAACCTAATTCTATAGTAACCAATGCGTTGGTGTAAACATGGAGTTGGACTAAAATCGAGATTTTCGTTAGTCCCTGACTGAGCGAGGATTGCCATATAAATTATCAATGTATCTATAGCTTTAGAAGGTGATAGTTAGGATTTGGATAATGGTTCATATGTTTTCTATGATTTCTTTTACCTTCATTTCTTGGGTTTACTATCACTTATAGGTCTTGAAGAAGGAGATAGAGAATAAGGCCGGTGTAGGCTATATATATATTCTTCTATCTTATGATTTTGCTCACTTATGTTGTGTTTACTCTGAGTAGCATATATTATCTATTATTTTGTGCTGACTTTTTGGTTGTAGGGACAGGTCAGATATAGGATTTAACTTATCTATTTCCATATTTTACATTACAACTTTTGATAGATCTTATCACTCACACTGGACAGTTATCTAAACCTAAGGTTTTATGTCTCCTCTTATTATCTTAGGTGCCCTTGGGGATTGTCATTGATTGATTAATATTAATGGTGAGTAGACTAGATAACAAGTCAGGTTGTTCGAGGATGCGGTGACGAAGATGAGCCTCTACGAGCTATATCGTATACTATTATTCATATATTTTGGGATGTAGTAAGGATGACATGTATTCATTTATTTTTGGATTTTGTGTACATGACTAAGTGATATGATGATGTTTATGCTATTTTGTTCACTCTACTATGACTCACTACGTTATTATTTATATTTCATGTTATAATTTATCCATGCGTTGTGAGATATATGATACATTTAGTTTTGATTATCGCACCTGATGGTCGGCCCTTACTAGTTAGGCACACTTTAATGCTCTATTTTTCTTATTTACATGAAATTGTTATGGGGTGTTCGTCACATTTGGTATCAAAGCTTTGGATATACGATTTAATCAATGCTAGGAGAAAGTATATGCATAAGAGAGACATATTTGTAGACGATATGGATTTATACCATATAATAGTATATGTAGTAGTTTCACTTGAGCATCACTGTTGCTTTTCTTTGGCTGAGACTGACTGTTCTTTTTTACAAATTAAGAATGATTCGAGCCGCCAAAAACTCAGCCGGAACAATTCTACCTCAAGAGTTGAAGGTGGATTGGGCATGGCCACCTAGATTACCAGGTTATGTTCGATGCAATAATGTCATCAATCGTGGAAAGAGCCTGTGCCACTTCGGGTGTCGTTTAGGAGATGGTAATGCTCTTGTGTTGGCACCTCGAATGGACTTTGCGAAGTTATGAAAGGATATTTCTATATTGGGATGCAAGTCATTCAATGGGGTTAAGTCGCTGTTGAGGCTCAGGAGTGGTTATGCATATATGCTCGTACTTTTGAAGACATGGAAAATGGCGATGCTACAAAAAGGAAGCTTGCTTCTCAATAGCTTTAGGGTAGAACTATGATTTGGTGGAGCTATATTACTCTTACTACCTCATAAGATTAGATGACTTAGAATCTTTGATTTGGTGGAGCTATATTACTCTTACTACCTCATACGATTAGATGACTTAGAATGAATTTAAGACCAGATTTAAAGAAAATTTTGTTTCTATGGTCCAGAAGTCTATCTTGTTTAAGAAATTTGCCAAGCTAAAACAAGGGAATAAGACATTATCAGTATATGCTACAAAATTTGGATATCTCTCCACATGTGCACCTTCATTTATTAATACTTCTCTTAGGAAGAATGAAAAGTTCATTATTGATTGGACGAGTATTTGAGAAAGAAGCTTATGGATCACATTGTGGTTCCATTTGAGAAATTTATGGAGAAGTCTCTTAGGCACAAGAGCATGTTCTAGAAGAAGGTTATTGCTGATGTAGCCGAGGAACCAAAACCGCAGTAGAGCGGTGGAGGTAAGAAAAAGTGAAACAGAAAAAAGAAGCAGTAGCAGGGCAAGAGTGAGCCTAATAACAAAAAAGACATGAGTAAGGTAGTCTGCTTCAATTGCAACAAGAAAGGGCGCTTTACTAATAGATGTAAGGGTAATATGGTTGAGAAGAAGTGTAACAACCGTGATAAGATATGGCATCTAAAGAAGAATTGGTAGGATCCTTTATAGGATGGGAAGGTGGTGAAAGCTTATGCTTTGGATGCAGTTCTCACTTCTTTTAGTGCATGTACTACTAAGAAAAAAAGGAAAGACCATCATGGTGCAATGTATGCTTTTTTCAGAGATGTTTCTATTAGAGTTTTTTTCGACACTGGGGCTACGCATTATTTTATCAATAGTGATTTATTATGAAGATTGTATTTGCACTCTGAGACTGTAGATAAGTCTATGACTATGACTAACCCGATCGGAGGGTCTTACTCTTTGTATGATTTGTCGTGGTCTTAATTTACTGAATCATGGATGCTCTTTGTTTGTGCTTGTTTTCTCTTGAACTTTACAAGGTTTAGGATTATTTCGGGTATGTATTGGCGTAGGAAATATGCAAATATTGTAGATTATGAGAGACTGAAGGTGACAATTGGAAATGTGCAGGTGTAAGGGGTTATGATTGACTATTTATTAGGGGATGATGTTTTATATTCACTTGATATACCATCGGAAGGGTTGTCATTTGTGCCTATTGTTAGCGAGTATCGAGATGTCTTCGAGGAAGTAGTTGGGTTGCCTTTGCACTAAGAGATCGAGTTTTGGATTGACTCAGTGGATGGAATAGACCTATCGTTATGCCTATAAGGCAGATGTTTCCTAGGGAGAAAAAGGAGCTAGAGGTGTAGATTCGAGACTACTAAGGAAAGGTTTATTCAGTGGAACATATACAAATAGGATGCACCTGTTGAGTTCGTGACTAAGGCAAATGGCTCATTGGAACTGTGTGTGGATGAGTTGAATAATGTGACCAAGAAGAACAAATATCAATTACCAAGGATTGATGGCTTATTTGATCAACTGCACAATGCTAGGGTGTTTTGCAAAATGGATTTAATTACAGGATTTCACCAATTAAGAGTGGTAGGTGAGAGTGCGCCAAAGACTGTTTTTAGGTCAACGTCGGGTTTTTTGAGTGGCTAGTGATGTCATTTGTTTTGACTAATGTGCCAACATATTTTGTGGATCTTATGAATAGGGTATTCAAAGATCAGTTAAACAATTTTGTGCATGTGTTCATATATGATATTATTATCTACTATAGGATGGAGGAAGAATATAAGACACACTTAAAGGTTGTGCTTGAAACGTTGCGAAGGCATAGGATGAAGGCCAAATTTTCGGAGTGCTACTTCTAAAAAGAAGAAGTAAGATTTTTGGTTCATGTAATATCCAGACATGGATAGCAGTGGATCCTACAGAGAAAGCAAAAATCCAAGATTAGAATTAATCCAAGAATGTTACAAATATTAGGAGTATCCTTAGTATTGCTGGATATTATAGACAATATATCAAGGATCTCTCTAAGACAAATATACCATTGACTAATCTAATGAAGAAGATTCAAGCTTTTAATTGGGATGTCCTATGCGAGCAAGCTTTTGCGGTTCTGAAAGAGAGATTGACAAGTACACCAGTATTGGTTATTTTATGTAAGAATAAAAAGATGGATGTATACATAGATGCATCTGGTAGAAGTCTTGGTGTTGTTGTAATGAACTGCCTTTTTTACTTTGAAAGACAACCCTTTGAGACCAAAATAAATGAAAGATAAGAAGAACTAAAAAAATTTGAATCTCACACACAATGGAACAATATACGATAACCATATAGGATCATACATAGTTACTACAATAGTAATGATACATCAAAGTCATAATAGTACAATGCCAAAATGGGATACTTATAACTTCCTGCCATTACCTTACTACTTAATAATTTAACATGCATAGTGGAAATAAGATAGATAGATAACTACAATGAAGCCACTTGCTCCAAGCTCCACCAAAATGCATCCACAAGTAACATGGTTCATTTGGCTACTCATACAATTCGAGTACCCAAGAGTTTTTAAAGGAAAAGCAAACCTCTAGGTCAGACATAAGTCTGGTGCGAGTAAACTTCAACAATTGCATTTACACTTTGAAAAAAACCTTTGAAATCAAGGATATCTTGTAAGACCATGACGCACATAAACACGGACGGGTTCTAACCTTGCGATAACCAGAAAACTTTTATAGAAAGTTACGTTATATTACCATAATGTCCAAGGATTCAAAAGTAAATTAGATAATATAGTTGAAAGGCGTACATCTCACATTTGAAAGTACTTGAGTACAACTAAATCGGTAAAGGCTCATATTGGAATTGTGATTTCCCATAATGACTGAGCTACTGGAGTACCATCCATTACAGTACACCTCTAGATAAAGCGTACCAAGAACCTCACATGGACTCCCAGTGAATCAAGATAAGCATATCCCTCTCTGGATAATACCTAATATTTTATCACCATGGTTATGATCAGTAACCAAACCGAATCTTAAGTATACAAAAAGGGTCAATACCAAATCTAGATCAGGCGATGACAATACCCTAATGAGTGCATCCCACATAGCCCTGAGGCATATCCTCTGTTTTAGCCATTAACGGTTGATGAGGTTTGATACTATGTTTACCTTACATATGACATTCAATTCTACTTAGGATGCCACATCTCCGTTTCCAACACACTAATTGATTTCCATAAAAATACAACCCTCGAGTTCATACGTCTTGGGGAAGGGGGTTAAGTATAAGAGGGTTAACTTTATACGCCACCAACAGATGTACGTTTGTAAAAACCAATGTTCATGGATTTACAAACGCAATGTCAGACATTCGTTTGTTCGAGTTATCAAGGAATAGGACAAACAAAAGGCACCACTTCCAATACAGCCATTTTGGAATCACCCTCAGGGTTAAAGACATATAGCCTTTGCATTTAAAATTCTTCACCTACGATTAATTTTAAGATAATTTAGTTTGAACACTATGTTGGTTTGAAGTAGTTTCAAATAGTTGGATATTTGATTCAGGTCTCTCCAAACAAGCATTGCTAATTGAAAAGTGCCGAGTTATTTGATAATGGAAAACTCCATTTTCTACGGTGTCGCATTTTACATACGCAAATTTCTTCCATATACTTAAGTTATTATGACCCGCTCATCGAAATTAACCCTGTTGTATTTATCACCTTTCCAACATTTAGCTTTGTGCTAAATAAAAGATGACATACTTCCAATTAAAGCATGTCGCCATTTTAAAGTAGCTACTCTTATTTGTTTAACTACTTAATGATATGGACAAGAGATCCTTGGTTAAAAAGAATTTTTCTTTAAGAATGAAAGTTAACTTGGAAAACATAACCAAAAAAGGGCTTAAAGTGAAACTCTACTAGACTAAATCTTAAGTAATATTAAATAAATCATTTGTAAATAAATTGTTAATAACCCATCATTAAATCAAAATTAAATCATAGTTAAACCTTAATTTATCTTGGTTTAGCCTTAATTTGAAATAACTAACCTAACCTTGTCTAACCGTTGATTGATTAATAATAAACTTCTAATCAACTATTAAATAAATAAAATTATTTAAGTAAAAGTTATTTAATAAACCTGATTACATAATTTTAATCATTATTAATTTTTAATAAGTAATTAAGACTCATTTATTTAAAAACTCTTAATTAAAATAACCTCATATGTGCTAACTACTTTATTAATTTCTAATTAAGTAATCTTAAAATAATTAAGTTACTAATTATCGCAGAATTAATTATAAACCAATGTTATTAGAAAATATAATTAATTAGTACATTACTTTTATTTAAAATAACTTAATAAGCCTTCATTACTAAGTTAATTAATTATTGCTTACATTTAAGTGTAAAAACTTGATTTTTGCAAAAGTAACATTTTTACCGCTAAACTGCATTCATGCAACTGTCATGTTGGATGTAGAACCTACTTTTCAAGTAAACTAAAAAATTTACAAATATTATTTACTAAACAAAATGAAATTTTTTCAAAATCATACTCATATATTGTTTAAACTTTTATTCCAAAACCAGCTTGAACAATTAAAAAGAACAAGGTTTTACGAAAGAACAACCACTTCAAAGCCTAACACCTATCCTTGGCCTTGCCTAAGCTGCTTATATGGGCGTGGACACCATCATTTAGGGCCGGCCATGACTTGTTTCGCTCATCCATGTGATGGAGACAAGTGGTTCTTGAGTTGAAAAGCAATTTAGCACTTGAAATTTCCCTTTTAAACTTAAATAAAACCCACTTTTTTTTTGCATAGCCGACCGGTTTTTAAAGTGACTACAAACATTTTTATTATAACCAATAC
This sequence comes from Allium sativum, assembly GCA_030737875.1. Taxonomy (NCBI): domain Eukaryota; kingdom Viridiplantae; phylum Streptophyta; class Magnoliopsida; order Asparagales; family Amaryllidaceae; genus Allium; species Allium sativum. The sequence goes on along the minus strand of CM060921.1, from coordinate 10,488,054 downwards.
TAAATACAAGTATTACAGGCGGTTGGTGGTTACCAACCTACTAATTCGTTTTTTATAGTGGACCACCCACTACATACGACATTATATTGGGTCATCCACTAATCTAGTCAAGATTAAAGTATAGGAGCTAGCTTTTACTATTAGGCTACTATATAAGTCTCCACACTGGGAGTACCTAACTTACAACATTGCATATTTAAATTACAAGTTCTGTTACATATGGAAACCTATAAAACTACACAAGGAGAGTATACATGGGGATCGCATCATAGCATGGTTGAACAAACCAACATCACATGACAGTGACAATATAAAAGCATGTGCCACCCTTGAGCCCACAACTCATCCAACAGAAGAAGGATGTTCTGTGCACTATAGCTTTGAAAGTAGGGACCAATAAGATACCCCTTCACATCCTAAAAGGAATAGGGAAAGTTGCTTGAGAAATTACAAGATGGTTATGAACTGCTAAACCGAATAGGAAGGCAATGATACTGCTCCATCTACATCAGCAAAAAATTGGACATAGCTTCACATATATGTTGAACAGAGGGGAACAAATGCGATTAACCAACAAAACAATCAAGCTCAACAAGACAATGCCCAGTTGAGAAAATTACTTGAACAATTTCATATCATATTTCATATGTGATGACTAACATGCACTATGACACTGATCGTAGATAACATGGCAGTTATTGATTAGAAAGAAAGCACCATAGTCCAGGCCTAAGTTAGAGCCTAAGCTTCTCATCGAAGGACATTGGGAACCAGTGCAAAACTACCCAACCAAAGATACCAGACCCAAGAACAGAACCATAGAGCACATCAACCATTGCAGATAAAACTCCACCATGCTCCCCACGAAACGTACTCCAACAAGCCTCATATGTAAGCATCAAGACTAACTGTGTTGGATAACTCCAATGTTTCATTCTCAGGAGCACCAGCAGTTCCCCAAAGAGGAGCTTGACGCAAGATCTGAGAAGACACGCAGAGGAGTTGCTAAAATTAGGCAAAACACCATGCGAGGAAAAATAGTTTTTACAGGAGAAGGAGTATATATTATTGCAGAAGCGAAGGAAGGGAATAAAATAGGAGGAGACGGTAAATAGGTTAAGATTTGGAGATGAAAGCGGTGAGCTATGGGGAACCCACGCATGGCGAAAGCAAATGCGTTGAGGAGGAAGAAAGAGTGAAGAAAATGTTGTGGGGAACCCACTTCTGTTCAAACCAATATCTCAAGTCCATTTGAAATATTAACATACATATTCCATCCATAAATTCACCATCGAATATACATTATAACATTACAAATCACAATATGATCCATGTAGTCCATTCGTAGATCAAACATAAGATTAAATCATCCAAAAATCCAACTTTTGACTTGTTTTATGTCCAAAGTTCACTACACAAGATCATATAATCAACTACAAACACATCAAATAAATCATCACATACATATATGTTCATCATATATTAAGTAAAACATTAGAGTTTGAATTTTTTCAAAATTTAAGCTTAACTTACCTTAGTTTTACAAAATCAAGGAAACCTTTACTACGACTTCAAACTTCACCAGACCTTGATTTTAACTTGCAAGAGAAACTTTTAAAGAGGTTTAAACACCTAAAAAATATCGTATTTGGGCCTATTTGGACTTTCTTATACTTTCTTTGAGGAGTATGTGATTATACTTTGAAGTTAAAGTGAAGAAATGAAGATAGACGTTGTCTATACTATTGTTGAAGTGAATTCAAGAGAAAAGTTTGATATATTTTTTGAAAATTTTGTACCTTGGAAAAACATGAGGAAGCCACAGAAAATATTATAAAATCTTAAATAAATAAATTAAAGAAGAAGGAAGTGAAAGCAAATGAGAAAGAAACAATTTTTTTTGCTTTTATATAACTTTAACATACAAATTTACTAAAATAGCTTTGTACTTTATCCTCCTCTCCATTTCAATACCTCACCTTCCTTTTCATCAATCAAATACATGTTACCCTTTTCTTTACAACCCACTTGAGTGAAAGTACATAGGTGGAAAGGTATAAATACTTTGGATTCAATTTATTACTATATTTTTAGTATAAAGTACATTTTATATTTAAAATCGTATCACTCTTTATAATGAATTTAACTAAGTTTTAAATTACGTTAATTAATTATAAATAACATGTATCTATGTTCATTTGTGTTCTTTTACAACCCTTTCTATGACTTCTTGAAGGCAAAATGCTAAATTTTTCGAAAATACTTTCCGGTCACATTTTTTGTTTCTTTACAAACGACAATCTTGTGTAAAATAATATTAAAAATGGTTTCTCCATCATTAGTTATTAATTTAAAAAGGGTATTTAGGTTATAAGATATAATAATTAATTGATTAAAAACGTATATTTAATATCTATTTTCCAAGTGATAAATTTCCAGGTTGTTATAGTTGTATTGATGTAGAAAGGAAGTGTTGTTGCTTATGCTAGTAGACAACTGAAGTCGTATGAAAGGAATTACCCTATTCGTGATTTAGAGTTAGCAGCAATCGTCTTGCTTTAAAGATATGGAGGCACTACTTGTTGGGAGAAAGATTTAAGCTATTTATGAATCAAAAGTTTGAGGAACCTATTCTCTGACAACAGGAATGGTTAGATTTTTTGGCGTCATATGATTTTAGTATTTCCATACTTCAGGAAAAGGCAATGCAGTGGCATATGCCTTAAGTAGGATTCATGACGGATTTGGGCTACGTTCTAAGAGTGGAAGCAGTTAGAGTATTTGGCCAAGGTTGATTTCAGGCCCCGCTGTGAGTCAGAGCCTGAAATATTAGCGAGTTTATCCATCAAAGCTTCTCTAATCAATAGGATTGGAGCTAGCTAGAAGCAGGACGCTAAGCCAGTGGAGATTTTTTTAGTAAGATTGAGATAAGAGTTTATTGATAAGAACTGAAGTGAAATAAGATAGACCGAGATGGTTGGCTTCACGGAGATGGGATTGCATGTTTCAGATGTTGATGGACTTCGAGAGGAAGTTTTAAGGTAATGTACATCATTCTAGATTGACTATCCATCCTAGTAGCAGTAAGATGTATCAGTACATGAAAATGACTTACTATTGGGAAGGTATGAAGAGTGATGTGGGCATGTTTATCTTGAAATGTGTGACGACCCCAAAACCCCATGCCACGGTGTTAAGGATAATCATTGGAATATAACACATTAATCATCATTAGCAGAGTACAGATAATAGCATAAACAAGAAATAGAATAATTTACACAAATATGACAGCGGAATCATATATATATATATCACCACATCAGAGAGCACAGTGCAGGATACAACTAAGTGCATAATAGTACATAATCGGTCTACATCGCCTGTGGCGAAATCATAATACATAGAAAATACTTAAACTAAACATCAGTCTACATCACCTATGGAGGAATCATAATACATATACAATAATGGCGGAAAAGTCATAGTCATCACAATGTAGTCAAGCCTCGCCATGCCCAAAAGTGCACCTCTACTGCGGTGCCAAGCCAAAATATGTCAACTACCTGTAACTAGGCTGCCCATGTGAAAATGAGGGCACCCGAGTTTGCAAGGTGAAACAAACTACGAGTCAGTCATGGGACTGGTATGAGAAATCTACTTAACTTATTAAACAACAATAATACGACAATTCAAAGGACCACGCCACTTTCGCGGAACGGGTTTACTCCAATGAGCGCTAGTGCATGAAATAAAGTAAATGACTAAATCGTCACAATGATTTTTATAAAAATGAAGCCATTATAAGACTCAGGTCCCATCACATAATGAAACACAAGCCGGAGGATAGAGTTTTACCTTATAATGGCCAAAAATGCTTCATACGTATAAAACAAAAGTGTTTGATATTATTACTAGTGCATATATGTTTCAAAAACGATTTCAATCATAAATATCAATCATAGACGGCATGGGTACCATATATCATGTCGCCATACTAGTAATACAATCACATCCGCAATTTCGTATTGGAAATTGGATGCCATCATGAGTCGAGGCAAGGGGTAAGCTCCTCTCCGTTCGAGACACTCTAACAAATGCCTCGGGACCGCACACAGCAATCCCTGGATCCTCCAAGGCCGGTCATCTCTTACTTTTGAGGATGAGCAATTCCTGAACACACGTTTCCCGATCCTTACAAACCTATAATCGAGGCGCCTTGCATTCCAACAACCACACAGGTGAAAAGTAGATATAAATGTCAGGGCTGGTAGGTTACTGACACCACCATAGCTAAAAAGAAACCTCGTGCACTCCTTGGGTCCTTCTCCCGTTTTTGACTCATACCGGGGTGTGAGGCTCGCGAATCCACGTTATACACAAAGCTACGTCACACAGACCACGCTTTGATCATCAACCACAAGACTTTTCTTTGCAATAGAAGCCTTGATCATATGCCACTTAGGCGTGCCACACAGGCAATTCACTCCACGCGACTGATTTTTATCGATATATAACCTCTGAGCTCGTACGTCTCAGAGAAGGGCGTTAAGCAAGAGAACAAATTCTCCGCCGCCAAACAGATATATATTTAACAAAGACCAATCAGCACAGAACAAAATCCCATGTCAGACACACAGTCCATTTACAAGTTCGTTCTGGGTTAGAACGAAGCCGGAGGCACCATATTCCTCGCATATCTGCACAATCAACAATACGTCCGGACGGCTACTACTTCAGCTCCTTCAAGGTAGCTACTCCAATCATGAGCATCAGTAGCGCCCATCCATCCAATGTGAAGATCGTCGGTCTTGAACCGTCTTCACCTCTTCGACTTCTCACCGTCGATCGATTATTTGAAATGAGAATTAACTCAGCCTTTTCAAATAATCCACGTATATTTAGATTTTCAAATCGATTCTTCACATGGTTAAATTACTCAACATTCACATTTCAGTTCCTTAGTAAAATTTTCATGTTAAATACATTCAACCATCACATACCAAGCAAACACAGCAAAATTGGTTTATTTCCACTCTATATCGTTTATAATATTTTATAACGATATATCACCATTTTTATTTATTTAAAAACGGCCACATTTAATTAAACGACGTTTCAGGTCGTGCCAAGGCACTGACGCTGTTTTTCACTAAATTTGTTTTACACATATTTGAAAATCTAACCGTTGGATCTTCACAAATTTCATTTTATTAGAAAGATCTTTTCAAAACGAATCCAACGGTTTCAGTTTTGGGAAAATCCGATGGTTGGATTTCCCACACTAGTCGTTTGAAGTTACGATTTAAAAATAAGAACTGCAGCATCATTATTCGATTTAATTTAATTATATTTATATTTATATATAAATATTATCGATTTTGGAGCTGTTTTTCTTCAGATTTGAATTAAACATTCCAGAGAATCCAACCGTCGGATCTTTACAAGGTTGGTGCCGTTGGAAAGATATTTCCAAGGCGAACCTAACGGTTGCGGTTTTGGGAAAATCCGATGGTCGGATTTCCCACACTAGTCGTTTGAAAACACGGTTTCAAAACACGAACTGCACGGCCACGATTCGTTTTAGTTATATATATATATATATATATATATATATATATATAGTTCATTCGACGATTTCTATATCGTTTTCACTTCAAATATTTCACTAACGCCTTTAAATTTTCAAAAATTTCGCTATAACCTCCTTTGTACGGGAGGGGCTGGGAAAATTCCTAAATAGCCACACGGGCGTCTCATCTCAAAAAGAAAAAGAAAAAGCCAAGCGGCTAGCCAACAGGCTCATAAAATCATCACCCAAGCAAAACAGTAAACATGTACCTATTTGTCGGGCACACAATTTTATTCCTCTTCTCTAGCCTCTTTGCTATAACCTGTTCAATAAATATGCATGTACATATGTGCAATTCTTATCACTTATCATTTTCCATTCAACTTCATATTTGATTCAATTTGGTTTAAAGTCACCATTCATTCTAATGTTGCATACACAAGCAAAAATCATATCATTAGCTAATTAATGAATATTTCAACTCATGCATATTTATTTGAACAAGTGGTTATTTTTAACACTTCACATTTCAAAAATGATATTTTTGGCGAACTAAAATATATTTCAACACATGACTATTTTATTTAGTTCCTATACATGTTAAAAATAATATTCATTTCACAAATATTTATTTTAACACTCGTATATTTTTAGCAAATCACATATATGATAAAAATGGTATTTTTATCATCTAAAATATTTATTCAACACATGAATATTTTTAACACTTCATAATTTCAATAAAAATGTAATTTTTATTGTTCGATCTTTTTATTCAACACTTGAACCTTTTCAACACACGCACTTCTCAACACATGAGTACTTCCACACATGGATATTTTATATAGTTTGTTCATATAAGAAAGATGAAATTTTTATTGTTGAAACAATTTATTTATAACGCGAATATTTCACATACTTCATATATATTATAAAAATGTGATTTTTATTGTTTAAACACTTTATTCATTCAACACATGAATTTAATTTTCAACACATTACTTCTCAACACATGAGCACTTCCACACATGGATATAGTTTCAACACATGACTTTAGTTTCAACGCATGAAAATAATTTCAACATATGAAAAATAATCCTAACACATGAATATTATTCAAAATTTCGGCAGCATAACGGCAGGGTAGTTAAAACCGGCACCGTCCCGAGTATGGCTCCTCGCTCTACCGTAAAAGCTCGCGGTTTTTGACAATGGGGATTTCATGCATCTAGTTCGCACGCAGGCGGCATGTTTTATTTTCATTTCCACAATTATTTCCAATTTGTTTCAATCACCAATGGGTATTTTTCAACCACAACCGATCAATATCAACCACAAATAATTATTCAACCATTCGCATTATTCACCAAATTATTCACACCAATTCACAAACAATAAATATCGTCCATGGTTTGTGGACGAGGGGAGTATATATATATATATATATATATATATATATATATATATATTATTTCTATATTTCTCTTGCATTTCAACAAACATATCATTTATACAATGCATGTATAATTCATACTTCACTCATATAGCTTATACAACGCATGTACATGAGGTATACGACACGTGTATAATTTATATTTCACTTATATAATTTATACATGACATTCCCATTCACACATTTCAGTTAGAAATCTCACATTAGTTATCGAGGTGCTAAAAATCCTAGCGAGCTCAGAAAAATCCGCGGTCTCTTTTAGGTGGTAGAGAGCCTCCTTGCGGTCACAATGTTTCCTGTTTCATCGAATTTCGTCAACACACCATAAAGATATGATTTTTCAAAGTTTGAAACACTTAAAAGTGTTATTTTCAATTCAATTAAACTAAAGCTAATACCTTTCAAAGATGTTCAAAACTAGGTTTTGAAAATTCATGAAATCCGTAGCACTTCGTCCCGATCGGGTTATATGACGTCGTAGAGGGTGGAAAGGGCTTCAGGCGTAGGGGGTTTCGTCGGGACCGGTGGTCGGAGGCGTGCTTGGTGGCGTTGGAAAGTCACCGACTTTGGCAAGCTCGTTCTCGTCGATGGGGGGACGAGGGGGGTCGAGGGTTGGTCAGATTTGAAGAGGGGAGGCAGCGCTGTCGAGATCGGGTGGTGGCAAAGGCATCCGGTGGCTGAGGCAGCGGCGATTTGGTCGGGAAGTGAGGAGCGACGTGCGTCGTCTATCGGGGGGGACGAGGGTTTTCTGATTTTTTTATTTTATTTTAATGAATGGAGAATTTTGATTGGCCCGTGGGTTTTATTAAATTTTAAAATAGCGTTTCTCCACATGAACACCAATTCAAACACAACGACTGTCGTCTCCAGCTAAATAACCCCATCCCGGACACAATGGGATATGTTTCGCTGGCCAATTCGACTGTTACAGTCGGTTATTTCTCAAATTAAAGTATAAACATTTAATATTCATTTGAACGTACATTTCAATTTGCCCGGGCCACAAACTGATTTGAAAAATTCCAGAAAAATAAATTTAGCTATGTTTTGACGCTACGGTCCCAGCAAAACTAGTTTCGTTGAATTCTGAGATCGTTTGAAAAATGGCCCTTTTCTGGCCGATCCAATTTAACAAAAATTGACCAAACACATTTTCTTTTGCCACGCTCACATACTAGCTTCAAAAATTATGAAATTTGAAACCTAGCAATAGTTTGACATCCCGGATCCAACAAAAGTGGTTTCATCGGATTCCGAGGTCGTTTGCAAAATGTCTATTTTCAAGGGTTATATATTCTATATAACGACCTTTCTGAAAATTCCTTTGGCCATAACTTTTGATTCCCGCTATGAAACTTCGATTTTTCATATTCGTTAGAAAGATATTCATAAAGGATTTAAATATTTTTGGTTTCACCAAAATCCATTATATTTTGCACCCGGTGCAGTCAGTCAAAGTTTGAATTCAAATTTTCAAACTGCCCCACTATTTCTAATTCACTATTTTATTGAAATATTCTATTTCAATTGTTCAAATTCCTTTGAAATAACCAATTTAAAAATTTTAAATTGGCTCGTATTTTCTGGGTTGTTATAATCTCCCCCACTTAAAACTTTTCGTCCCCGAAAAGGAAACAACAGTAAAGTAGGAAACAAAAATGTAAATTTAAAGTATTGTGAAGGTACCTTGCATCGGAGTTAGTCAGAGATGTCTACTCTGCATTTGGGGTAAGCTTGCTTAATGCTCTCCTCAGTCTCCCAAGTACAGTCTCTAGGATCACTACTCCACTGCACTTTAACTAAATGAATCTTTTTGCTCCTTAGCTCTCTAGTTTCTTTGCCAACAATCTTTAATGGCTCTCTTCTGACTGCTAATTCTGGAGTAATTTCCAAGTCCTGTTGCGCTGCTTCTTCTACAACAAGATCCGGATCATGCACATGTCTTATAAGTTGTGATACGTGAAATACATCATGCACTCCAGGCAACCAACCAGGTAATTGAACCCCATAAGCAAGAGTTCCAATTCGTTCTAGTATAGGAAAGGGACCAACAAACCTGGGTGCTAACTTCCCAATTTTGCCGAATCGGATCACTCCTCTCATCGGAGAAACTTTCAAATAAACATGATCACCAACGACAGATGTCAAATCTCTTCTTCTAGAATCTGCATAACTTTTCTGTTGGCTTTGTGCGGTTTTTAATCGCTTCTTGATGAAATTGACTTTATCAGACGCTTCTCTAATCATATCGGGTCCCAATACAAGTCTGTTGCTAGGTTCTACCCAACATGCTGGAGATCTGCACGGTCTGCCATATAATGCTTCAAGTGGCAACATTCCCAAACTTGCTTGATAGCTATTGTTATATGAGAATTCTGCCAAATGTAAGTGATCTTCCCATGACCCACCAAAATCAATAATACAAGCCCGCAGTAAATCTTTTAGAATTATGTTCACTTGCTCAGTTTGGCCATCTGTCTGAGGGTGATAAGCAGTGCTCATATTCAGTTTCGTTCCCAATTCTGTCTGGAATGCCTCCCAGAAATTGCTAGCAAATATTGGGTCTCTATCACTGACTATGCGGATGGGAATCCATGCAGCTTTACAATTTCTTTGAAATATATCTGTGCTAGACTTTGAGCGGTTCTATTGGATCTGACAGGTATGAAATGGGCAGTCTTCGTAAAGCAATCTACGATTACCCAAATACTGTCATTACCTTTCTTGGTTTGGGGCAAACCATCTATGAAATCCATGGAAATCTGTTCCCATTTCCAACCTGGGACTTCCAAAGGTTGCAGCAATCCGGCTAGCTTTTGTTGGTCGCTCTTGACTAATTGACAAGTAGGGCATCTGCTAACATATAAAGAAATGTCCCTCTTCATCGCCTTCCACCAAAAAGTGCATTTGATATCGTTCTACATTTTACTTACTCAAGGATGAATGCAAAGTTTGGATTTATGGCATTCATCAAGCACCTCTCTTTTGAGCTCTGGGATGTTGGGAACACAAATTCTCCCTTTCAGTCTCAGAACTTCTTTTTTATCTAGCTGAAAACTTGTGGGATCGCCCTTCTGTATTCTCCCTCTGATCCTTTGAATGAAGTGATCATTCTTCTGGAGAGCAGATATTTTATCAATCAATCCTGGCGTAATTATAAGATCGGCAATGATTACGGTTTTTCTACTAAGCGCATCCGCTACAACATTAGCCTTTCCCGCGTATACAGGATATCTAGATCGTACGCTGCAAGAAATTCTAGCCAACGCTGCTGCCTCAAATTCAGATCTTCCTGGGTGAACAAATATTTCAATGATTGATGGTCTATAAACAGTTCAAATTTCTCACCCAATAAGTAATGCCTCCGGATTTTTAAAGCAAAAACGATAGCTAGTAACTCAAGATCATGAGTTACGTAATTCTTCTCATGCGGTTTCAGCTGGCGGCTTGCATAAGCGACTACTTGGCCTCTTTGCATTAACACTGCACCAAGACCTCTAATAGAAGCATCAGTCCAAACCGTCAAATCCTAATTGCCATCGATAATGGTTAAAACTGGAGCAGTTGTTAATTTCGATTTCAATGCCTGGAAAGCTTCCTCACAGTCGGAAGTCCACTTAAATTTCTCGTGCTTCTGTGTAAGCTTCGTTAACGGACCGGATATCTTCGAGAAATCCTTAACGAATTTTCGATAATAACTAGCCAACCCCATAAAACCCCTGACCTCTGTGGGTGTGGTAGGCTGCTTCCAGTCTTGAATTGCTGTAATTTTGCTCGGATCTACAGAAATCCCTTCCTTTGACACGATGTGGCCAAGGAACTTCACTTCTTCTTGCCAGAAGACACATTTAGAGAATTTGGCTATCAAGACGTTCTTTTTCAGAATCTCCAATACTTGTTCTAAGTGTTTTTCATGCTCGGGTTTTGATTTGGAGTAGATTAAAATATCATCGATGAATAAGAGGACAAATTTATTCAGAACTCCCCTGAACACTCTATTCATTAGATCGACGAAGTATGCTGGAGCATTGCATAAGCCGAACGGCATTACTAACCATTCATAAAATATGTCTGGACCTCTGAAAGCTGTCAAAGGAACACACTCCTCAGCAATTCTCAATTGATGAAGACCCGTAGCTAGTCCATTCGGGAAAATACTCTCGCCCCATTTAATTGGTCTAGCAGATCATCGATGCGGGGTAATGGGTATTTGTTTTTGAGCATTTGTTTGTTGAGGTCTCGGTAATCAACACACAATCGAAGAGTACCGTCTGACTTTGGGACAAACACTACAGCTGCATCCCAACTAGAAAAGCTAGGTCTGATCAGACCCTTCCATAGCAGTTGACGAGTTTGATCGTCTAATTCTTTTTCCTTTGGAGTCATTCTTCTAATTGGATGTACTACTGGTCTGGCGTTGGGAATTAGATCGATTCTGAATTCTATTTCTCTTTGCGGAGGTAAGTTTTCGACTTCTTCAAACACATCCGCATAGTTTCTATCAACAGGAATCTTTTCTAACGAAGTGGGGATAACTTCTAACGCAGACCAAAGTTCCTTTCTATCTTGATTCGAACCATGGCATGGTACAGAAATATATCCAAGCTTCGTTTGAATTTTTACTATCCTTTCTGCACAATTTACTTCAACTTCGTATTTCGTTAACCAATCTAGCCCGAGAATGATATCAAACTCAGGAAAATCCATAACGACTAGATTAAAAGGAAACCTGTAGAAAGAATAAGAGACTGGCACTCTACAGTATGAGCTGAGAATAATAGAGCCCCCTATTGGATTATGAACTTTAACCGATTCTTTGAGCTTTCTTTGTTTTCACTTTAATTTGTGAACTGTGTTGCTAGCAATAAAACTACGTGATGCACCCATGTCAAATAATACAGAAACAAGAATATTTTTAATTGTAAGGGTACCTCCTAAAACATCGGGTTTACCTGCTCCATCGGAAGCAGCCGGCGGGTTCGTCTCGTCGTATACGTGAGCAACCCCGGCCTTCTTAAGCAAGGGACAGTCTCTCACAATATGATCTGTCTTGCGGTAGTTAAAGCATGAGTGAGGGTTCTGAGAGCCCTGGCTTGAACCTTGAGAGTCGGTATTCTGCCTTTTTGGGGCTGTGCAAACATTTGAGTAGTGCCCCACCTTGCCACAATTATAGCAGCTTCCCTTTGGCGACCTGCTAGTGTGCTAATTCGAGGATGCCGCGTTGCTTGATTCTGGCTAGTTTGTAGCGGGTTTGCGCTTATTCCCGGCTTGGCTCTTAGCATGGTCCTGATCCAGGTGCCTTTGATCCAGGTCCTCATAGTTGCACGCCATCTCCACTGATTCATTAAACGCCGGCTTGATGTGGGCCATTTCCCTGTCTTGGTACTGTCGCTTCGGCCCGAGAATGAACCTCTTGTTCTTGGACTTTGCGGTGGTGATGAGCTTAGGAGCATAGCGTGATAATTGTGTAAACTTTTTCAGATAGTCTTGCACCGAGAGATCCCCCTGTTGGAGGTTTGCGAATTCATCGTGCATGCGCTCAAGGGCTTGCTCTGGGACATACTTCTCTTTGAATAATTCTTTGAATTCGTCCCAGGTCCTACCGACATTTCTGTTCATTGCAGTAAGAGCTTCCCACCATAGTTCGGCTTCCTCTTGTAGAAGCCAAGCACCCATGAAAGCTTTGTCTTGATCACCCAGCCTCAGACCTCCTAATATTTTCTCGCATGTTTTCAGCCATGCAAGGGTCTCAATCACAGTGCCCATTCCAGAGAAGGTTGCCTCCTAGGTTCTTCTACCTTTTTGCCACGTGGTCAAGCTCGAATGCTTGAGCGACCGGGGGTTGTATTAAGGGTCTTTCTTCAGCTGTGACTTCTCCTCGTCCTCTGCCACGGCCAGCTCGGCCTCCTCTACCAGCGGCTGCTCGGGTAGCCATTGTTCAAGTTCTGTAGAAACAAGAAAAGAGTTAGCCTACAGAAACGATAATTTTATTGTATGGTAAAGCAGAAGAACTTAAGGAAAGACAACGATGTACTGAACAAATTGTTTTTGCTATTCTGCTTAGCTCATTCTAGGACATTACTAGTCCAATATCTAATGAGCTACTCGCCTTAGAATACTACTGATTCTATTCTGACGAAGTGTTTAATGTGTTAAATTCCATAACTAAGGTTAACCAAAGCTCTGATACCAGCTGTGACGACCCCAAAACCCCGTGCCACGGTGTTAAGGATAATCATTGGAATATAACACATTAATCATCATTAGCAGAGTACAGATAATAGCATAAACAAGAAATAGAATAATTCACACAAATGTGATAGCGGAATCATATATATATATATATATATATATATATCACCACATCAGAGAGCACAATGCAGGATACAACTTAGTGCATAACAATACATGATCAGTCTACATTGCCTGTGGCGGAATCATAATACATAGAGAATACATAAACTAAACATCAGTCTACATCGCCTGTGGCGGAATCATAATACATATACAATAATGGCGGAAAAGTCACAGTCATCACAATGTAGTCAAGCCTTGCCATGCCCAAAAGTGCACCTCTACTGCGGTGCCAAGCCAAAATATGTCAGCTACCTGTAACTAGGCTGCCCGTGTGAAAATGAGGGCACCCGAGTTTGCAAGGTGAAACAAACTACGAGTCAATCATGGGACTGGTATGAGAAATCTACTTAACTTATTAAACAACAATAATACGGCAATTCAAAGGACCACGCCACTTTCGCGGAACGGGTTTACTCCAATGAGTGCTAGTGCATGAAATAAAGTAAATTATTAAATCGTCGCAATGCTTTTTATAAAAATGAAGCCATTATAAGACTCAGGTCCCATCACACAATGCAACGCAAGCCGGAGGATAGAGTTTTACCTTATAATGGCCGAAAATGCTTCATACGTATAAAACAAAAGTGTTTGATATTATTACTAGTGCATATATGTTTCAAAAATGATTTCAATCATAAATATCAATCATAGACAGCATGGGTACCATATATCATGTCGCCATACTAGTAATACAATCACATCCGAAATTTCGTATTGGAAATTGGATTCCATCATGAGTCGAGGCAAGGGGCAAGCTCCTCTCCGTTCGAGACACTCTAGCAAATGCCTCGGGACCGCACACAGCAATCCCTGGATCCTCCAAGGCCAGTCCTCTCTTACTTTTGAGGATTAGCAATTCCTAAACACACATTTCCCGGTCCTTACAGGCCTATAATCGAGGCGCCTCGCATTCCAACAACCACACAGGTGAAAAGTAGATATAAATGTCAGGGCTGGTAGGTCACTGACACCACCATAGCTAGAAAGAAACGTCGTGCACTCCTTGGGTCCTTCTCCCGTTTTTGACTCATACCGGGGTGTGAGGCTCGCGAATCCACGTTATACACAAAGCTACGTCACACAGACCACGCTTTGATCATCAACCACAAGACTTTGCTTTGCAATAGAAGCCTTGATCATATGCCACTTAGGCGTGCCACACATGCAATTCACTCCACGCGACTGATTTCTATCGATATATAACCTCTAAGCTCGTACGTCTCAGAGAAGGGCTTTAAGAAAGAGAATAAATTCTCCGCCGCCAAACAGATATATATTTAACAGAGATCAATCAGCACACAAAATCCCATGTCAGACGCACAGTCCATTTACAAGTTCGTTCTGGGTTTGAATGAAGCCGGAGGCACCATATTCGTCGCATATCCGCACAATCAACAATACGTCCGGACGGCTACTACTTCAGCTCCTTCAAGGTAGCTACTCCAATCACGAGCATCAGTAGCACCCATCCATCCAATGTGAAGATCGTCGGTCTTGAACCGTCTTCACCTCTTCGACTTCTCACCGTCGATCAATTATTTGAAATGAGAATTAACTCGGCCTTCTCAAATAATCCACGTATATTTAGATTTTCAAATCGATTCTTCACATGGTTAAATTACTCAACATTCACATTTCAGTTGCTTAGTAAAATTTTCATGTTAAATACATTCAACCATCACATACCAAGCAAACATAGCAAAATTGGTTTATTTCCACTCTATGCCGTTTATAATATTTTATAACGATATATCGCCGGTTTTATTTATTTAAAAACGGACACATTTAATTAAACGACGTTTCAGGTCGCGCCGAGGCACCGGCGCTGTTTTTCACTAATTTTTTTAAACATATCTGAAAATCTAACCGTTGGATCTTCACAAATTTCATTTTATTAGAAAGATCTTTTCAAAATGAATCCAACGGTTTCATTTTTGGGAAAATCCGATGGTTGGATTTCCCACACTAGTCGTTTGAAGTTACGATATC
This sequence comes from Allium sativum, assembly GCA_030737875.1. Taxonomy (NCBI): domain Eukaryota; kingdom Viridiplantae; phylum Streptophyta; class Magnoliopsida; order Asparagales; family Amaryllidaceae; genus Allium; species Allium sativum. Next base: position 10,472,686 of record CM060921.1, on the reverse strand, counting down.
AAAATAAGAACTACAGCGTCGTTATTCGATTTAATTTAATTATATTTATATTTATATATAAATATAATCGATTCTGGTGCTGTTTTTCTTCAGATTTGAATTAAACATTCCAGAGAATCCAACCGTCGGATCTTTACAAGGTTGGTGCCATTGGAAAGATATTTCCAAGGCGAATCTAACGGTTGCGGTTTCGGGAAAATCCGATGGTCGGATTTCCCACACTAGTCGTTTAAAAACACGGTTTCAAAACACGAACTGCACGGCCACGATTCGTTTTAGTTTTATTTATATTTTTATATATATAGCTCATTCGACGATTTCTATATCGTTTTCACTTCAAATACTTCACTAACGCCTTTAAATTTTGGAAAATTTCACCCTAACCTCCTTTGTACGGGAGGGGCTGGGAAAATTCCCAAATAGTCACATGGGCGTCTCATCTCAAAAAGAAAAAGAAAAGTTCAAGCGGCTAGCCAACAGGCTCATAAAATCATCACCCAAGCAAAACAGTAAACATGTACCTATTTGTCTGGGACACAATTTTATTCCTCTTCTCTAGCCTCTTTGCTATAACCTGTTCAATAAATATGCATGTACATATATGCAATTCTTATCACTTATCATTTTCCATTCAACTTCATATTTGATTCAATTTGGTTTAAAGTCACCATTCATTCTAATGTTGTATACACAAGCAAAAATCATATCATTAGCTGATTAATGAATATTTCAACTCATGCATATTTATTTGAACAAGTGGTTATTTTTTACACTTCACATTTCGAAAATGATATTTTTGGCGAACTAAAATATATTTCAACACATGACTATTTTATTTAGTTCCTATACATGTTAAAAATAATATTCATTTCACAAATACTTATTTTAACACTCGTATATTTTTAGCAAATCACATATATGATAAAAATGGTATTTTTATCATCTAAAATATTTATTCAACACACGAATATTTTTAACACTTCATAATTTCAATAAAAATGTAATTTTTATTGTTCGATCTTTTTATTCAACACATGAACCTTTTCAACACACGCACTTCTCAACACATGAGCACTTCCACACATGGATATTTTATATAGTTTGTTCATATAAGAAAGATGAAATTTTTATTGTTGAAACAATTTATTTATAACGCGAATATTTCACATACTTCATATATATTATAAAGATGTGATTTTTATTGTTTAAACACTTTATTCTTTCAACACATGAATTTAATTTTCAACACATTACTTCTCAACACATGAGCATTTCCACACATGGATATAGTTTCAACACATGACTTTAGTTTCAACGCATGAAAATAATTTCAACATATGAAAAATAATCCTAACACATGAATATTATTCAAAATTTCGGCAGCATAACGGCAGGGTAGTTAAAATCGGCACCGTCCCGAGTACGGCTCCTCGCTCTACCATAAACCTCGCGGTTTTTGACAATGGGGATTTCATGCATCTAGTTCGCCCGCAGGCGGCATGTTTTATTTTCATTTCCACAATTATTTCCAATTTGTTTCAATCACCAATGGGTATTTTTCAACCACAACCAATCAATATCAACCACAAACAATTATTCAACCATTCGCATTATTCACCAAATTTTTCACACCAATTCACAAACAATAAATATCGTCCATGGTTTGTGGACGAGGGGAGAGTATATATATTATTTCTATATTTCTCTTGCATTTCAACACACATATCATTTATACAATGCATGTATAATTCATACTTCGCTCATATAGCTTACACAATGCATGTACATGAGGTATACGACACGTGTATAAATTACATTTCGCTTATATAATTTATACATGACATTCCCATTCACACATTTCAGTTAGAAATCTCACATTGGTTGTTGAGGTGCTAAAAATCCTAGCGAGCTCAGAAAAATCCGTGGTCTCTTTTAGGTGGTAGAGAGCCTCCTTGCAGTCACGATGTTTCCTGTTTCATCGAATTTCGTCAACACACCATAAAGATATGATTTTTCAAAGTTTGCAACACTTAAAAGTGTTATTTTCAATTCAATTAAACTAAAGCTAATACCTTTCAAAGATGTTCAAAACTTGGTTTTGAAAATTCGTGAAATCCGTAGTACTTCGTCCCGATCAGGTTGTATGACGTCGTAGAGGGTGGAAAGGGCTTCAGGCGAAGGGGGGTTTCGTCGGGATCGGTGGTCGGAGGCGTGCTCGGCGGTGCTGGAAAGTCACCGACTTTGGTGAGCTCATTCTCGTCGATGGGGGGACGAGGGGGGTCGAGGGTTGGTCGGATTTGAAGAGGGGAGGCGGCGCAGTCGAGATCGGGTGGTGGCGGAGGCGTCAAGTGGCTGAGGCGGCGGCGATTTGGTCGGGAAGTGAGGAGCGACGTACGTCGTCTATCGGGAGGGGGGGATGATGGTTTTCTGATTTTTTTTAATGAATGGAGAATTTTGATTGGCCTGTGGGTTTTATTAAATTTTAAAATAGCGTTTCTCCACACGAACACCAATTCAAACCCAACGACTGTCGTCCCTAGCTAAATATCTCCATCTCGGACACAATGGGATATGTTTTGTAGGCCAATTCGATTGTTACAGTCAGTTATTTCTCAAATTAAAGTATAAAACATTTAATATTCAATTTGAATGTACATTTAAATTTGCCCAGGCCACAAACTGATTCAAAAAATTCCAGAAAAATAAATCTAGCTGTGTTTTGATGCTACGGTCCCAACAAAACTAGTTTCATCGAATTCTGAGATCGTTTGAAAAATGGCCCTTTTCTGGCCGATCCAATTTAACAGAAATTGACCAAACACATTTTATTTTGCCACGCTCACATACTAGCTTCAAAAATTATGAAATTTGAAACCTAGCAATAGTTTGACATCTCGGATCCAACAAAAGTTGTTTCGTCGGATTCCGAGGTCGTTTGCGAAATGTCTATTTTCAAGGGCTATATATTCTATATAGCGACCTTTCTGAAAATTCCTTTGGTCATAACTTTTGATTCCCGCTATGAAACTTCGATTTTTCCGATTCGTTAGAAAGATATTCATAAACAGATTTAAATATTTTTGGTTTCACCAAAATCCGTTATATTTTGCACCCGGTGCAGTCAGTCAATGTTTGAATTCAAATTTTCAAACTGCCCTACTATTTCTAATTCACTGTTTTATTGAAATATTCTATTTAAATTGTTAAAATTCCTTTGAAATAACCAATTTAAATTTTTTAAATTGGATCGTATTTTCCAGGTTGTTACAAAATGTATGAATAATCGACTGGTGAAAGTTGAGTACAGAAAACCGAGAGGATTTTTTCAACCATTAGAGATTCCAAATTGAAATTGGGAACATATATACATGGATTTCATTGATAGATTACCACATACTAGGGCGGGTTATGATCGTATTTGTGGAATTGTTGATTGTTTGACTAAAAATGTGAGATTTATACTTGTCAAGCTATTAAAAACGACATCGAAGTTAGACGAATTTTATATTAAATAAATTATTTGTTTCCGTGGTGTACTAAATGGTATAGAAAACTATAGAGATTCATTGTTCATTAGCGGACTTTGGAAGAATTTGCAACAGATTTTGGGCATCAAGCTACATTTGAGTACAGTTTGCCATCCTCAGATGGATGGATAGGCCAAGAGGATGAATCTAGTTTTGGAAGATCTCCTTAGAGCTTGTATTTAAATTCTGGATGATCTTAGGATGATTATGTCCATTTTGTAGAGTTTTCTTATAACAACAATTATCAAGCAAGTATTGACATGGAGCCTTATGAAGTGTCATATGGAAGACCCTGTATTTAACTATCTTATTGGTGGAAAGTCGGAGAGAAGGCAATACTTAGACTAGAGATGATTTGAGAGACTTTGGATAAGATAGAGATCGTTAGCCAATGAATGAGGGCTTCCTAGGATCGTCATAAGGGCTACATGGATAAGTGAAGAAGAGATATGGAATTCTCTGTTGGGGATATGGTATTCATTATGGTTTCTCCTCAATGCAGACTGGTTTAAAAGGAAAGGTAAGTTATCTCTTAGGTTTATCAAGCCATTTCCGGTCGTCGAGTGGACTGGGATTTTAGCTTATAAAGTGGATCTACCTTTGAAGATGGTGGGTGTAGACAACGTTCTCCATGTTTCTTGTTTATACAGGTTTGTGCATGACTCGGATATAGTAGTGTCACTGGATCAGTTTGAAGACTTAGAGGTTGAGCCAAAAGTTTTAAGATTTCATAAGCTGCTTTGGATGATGGGGAACAATACAAAAAAGCTTAGGAAGAAATTATTTAAGCTAACTAAGGTACAGTGGGGTGAGGATGACGTCGATTACACATCTGAAACGAAGGAGAGTATAAAGGAGGCGTACTCAGATTTCTTCAGATGGTATATCCATCATTGTATTTTATACTATTTAGAATTATGCATGCTAAGCTAGAGCATTGTTTGCATGAATTTTTGAAATCAAGATTGCATATTAGACCGCTTTCTCATGGATGGTAGGCATGCGGGATATTGTTTTTTCTTACGGCTATTTTGGGGTTTCGAGAGCGAAATCCCTAAAAAGGGGAGAATGCAACGACCAGAATTTTATGTATCGAAGGATCGCAAAATAATTATATTCAATTCTTATGAGGTCGAATAATTATCATAATTTGAAATATGGTTAGTTAGGATGTTTTGCACATCTATGATTTTTGCTGAATTATTTGCGATCGTTTTATCCCTATGTATCGTGTTGAGGCTATAACTTTTGATTAATGAAAGAAATAGAAGTTCCAACCTATTCCATTGGATTGAAATGATGGTTTTTCATTTCGTACGGTGACCACGTTAGCGATTTGGGCAAGAAGTTTGGGAAAAACAAAAGTTTCAAGTTTCTAAAAAGAGATAACTAATGGGATGAATAGACTACCCCACTAGACTAATGACTAGTAGATATAAATAATGCCTGAAGAAGATTAGATTAATTTATCTCCTCATTTTCCTAGTAGCCCAAAGAACATAGTCTACTCTTATTCTTCTCCTAAGCCCTTAATCACATCTAATCCACCTTATTTTCCTCTAAACACGTAAAAAAGATCAGATCTTCATTGATCTACACATTTTCACCTTTTGGAAAGCTATTTTCATTTGATCCTTTTTGTTCAAAATTGATATCTCATATATCTACATAGGTTTGTTAAATTGACAAGTGACTTTGATCTCTTACCACACTCTATTGTAATATATATTTGGAATAGGTGTTTTTATCCCCTATAGATATTAAACCACCTTAAAATATGATCGTTATGTTCATTTTAAATTTGAAACCCTTGGGATAACTTAATTAGACTTGTAATGGTTTAAAATGATGAGTTTAGATTAATTAGTATGTAAATTTACATTAGAATTATGCATATAAATTATTGATTCATATATTCTATGTATTTCGGTATTTGCTTATGATTGTTTTCATATGCTTTGTAATTTGAATTGTTATAATGCTTTTTTTGAATTTTATGGTTGATTTGTGTGTTAGAATCATCATAATTAAAACCTAAAATGGAGCATATCGTGATCAGAATTAGTCAGAATCAGATAAAACTTGGACGATAGACTTTAAAAGGTGTCGGGATCGCATAATTTTTTTTGAAGTTAGATAGAGCTAAGCACAAGGACCAGTACCGGTCCATATCCTATAGACTGGCATTGATCCATCACGCAAGCATGGATCAGCATGCGACTTCTTTTAGAGGCTCCTAGGGACATCTGTGTTGCTCTGGTGAAGTTAAGTTGAGTTTTGAGGTGGCACATGGCGTATATGCTATGAAGAAGCTATGAATTGGTATGAAAAGGCATGTGACTTGGAGTGATGAACCAGCATGTAAATGGAAAGTTGGAGGGAACCCGAAGGAACCAAAATATACTTAGCCAAATTTTAGTTAAGTAAGTGGATAGACACGGATCCATAGAGGATGGGCCGACATTGGCCCACCAAATTTGCTTATGGGGATTCGAGTCCATGAGATGCAGGGAGCTTCAGGATTGTGCAAGTGGTCGTGTTATATCATATCTTCTACTAATTGGAAGTTGTAGCATGATGAAGTTATAACTCTTCATTTGAAGACTCTGTTGTAGAGTGAGTTCGAAGGGAGATTGTTAAGTGCTCATGGCATAATGTAGCTTTAAGATGATAAGAGAAGTTTGTGGTGTAACAACACTGCATAGTGATGGATTTATATCATGGTGTAATGAAGAAGTAAATAAATGGATACAATTCGTGGTGTAACGAAGATATAAGTGAATGTTAGCTCACGGCGTAATGAATCTGCAAGATGATGGATTTGCTGAGGGGGACTCAAGCTTTAGACGGACTGTAGTATTCTAATAATCGATTGCTAAGGAATCATGATAGCTTGGAGTATTCTAGTTGATTCAAAGGAAGGATATCGTGGGGTTGTCCATTATGATCGAGGAGATCATGTACCCTAGATAGTGTAACCTAGTGCTGGTGTAAGCAAAATTTTGGTGTAAACATAGAGTTAGACTAAAATCGGGATTTCCGTCCGTTCCTAACTAAGAGAGGACTGCCATACGGGTTATCGATATTTTCACACCTTTAGAAGGTTACAATTATAATTTAGATAATGTTTGCTATGACTGCTTTTACCTTCATTTCTCAAGTATACTATCACCTATAGGGCTTGAAGAAGGAGATGGGAAATGAGGTCCGTGTAGGCTAAACAGATGCTTCTGTCTTATAATTATTCCAATTGATGTTGTTGTTTACTTTGAGTAGCATATATTATTTATTATTATGTGTTGACTCTATGATTGCAGGGATAAGTCATGTATGGGACTCAACCTATCTATTTCCATATTTTACAGTACAACTTTTCTATATCTTATCACTCACACTAGACTATTGTCTAACAAAGGTTTTATGTTTTGTATTATTATCTTGCATGCTCTTCAGCATTGTCATTGAGCGATTGATATTGCTGGAAAGTAGACTAGATATCAGGTAATGAAATATGAGGATGCTGAGCTGAAGACGGGTTTGGAGGAGCTATATCGTATACTATACTTGTATATATTTGATTTTCGTTGCTATTAGAGTAATCTGAGGGATGCAATGAGGAAGAAATGTATTTAGATATTTCGGGATTTCATATACATGAAGGAGTGATATGATGATGTTTTTGTTGTTGTGCTCACTCTATTGTGACTGACTACATTACCCTCTATATATATTATTACACATTATCCATACACTGTGATATATACAACAAGTCTGGTTTTGATTATCACACTTGATAGTTGGACCATGCAATCTTGGCATGCTTTAGAGCATTGTTTTTCTTATTTACATGCAAATGGTATGAGGCGATCATCACAGGATTTATCGTCTACAACGAATCGCTGCCAATCCAAAGCTCGAAGGGACCAATCCAAAGATGCTTCGAGGGGACAATCTAAGTTGATTCACACTAATTTGGTCTACATCTAGATCCCACTTTTGCACCTAGATTTTAGGTTGATATGTGCATCTTTGCAGCAATAAATACGTCACCAAGTGTCTTATTTAAGGGATCTTTCTCCATTTTTTCACTCTCATATGCAAGGACTCGGCCGTTGCCAAAACTCTAGCTCTTTTTTCTCCACTTTCTTGTAATCGAATTAGGACTATATTATAATCTAACTATATAAATAATATATTACCTCATAGTGGATGTAGGCAGGTTGCTAAATCATTATAAATTTGTGTGTTTATTTACTCTTTACGCACTCTATGATCTGGACTATTGTTGTTACCTATATTGAAACTTGGATTGAATCAGGTGTTAGTGACCAATTCTAATGCTAACATGTTGGTGCACCTAGTAGGGGTCCTACCTTGGATTTTGGATTCGGATTACTAAAGGATTTCTAATAACTAAACAAAAAGAAGGCGGATACTCACACTATGGTTGAAGGCGATGATCATGAAGGAAGTTAGGAGGCCTCCTGCACTGGAAACTCCTCCATCTATTTAGCTTGGAAAGAGATGGATGGAGTGATCAAGGAATTAAAATCTCACTTAAAAAGGGAAGAAGGATTTCTTAAACGACGAGAGGATATGATAGTTGGATTTCTTTACTGGATGGAATGACTCAGAAAGCCAGGAGGTTAGGATACAATTGCCGGAGTATGACCCAATGGAACTTAGGAAATTAAACTTGACTCAGGGCCAGTCCCCCTACAATTAGTCCCAATCGGTGTTGATCCAACTTGGACCAATGCAAACTCCCCCTATGGCCAGGATATGGCTTACAACTATTCAACTATTCAGGATTTGGACATTAGTGTCGGAAATGCTACTCAAACGCAGGCGAACATGTATATTGGAAATGGATTGGGCCATGCAAGAGCTTTCTTTGCTCCTGGATTCAGGTCTGACCCAATCACTGCTTCAAATATCGCCCGAGATCTCCTCCGAGATCTCGTTTTGGGCTCCTTCCGAAATGGAACAGCAAATATCACTCTATGTCTCCTTTCGAATATATTGCCTGAGATATTGCAATATCGAACGTTATATCGACCGAGATGAAATACTAGAATATCGTCCGAGATCTTAGTTTTTTGGTTAAAATTTAAATTTGTGCCTGAACTAGAACTATAATTAAAAAACTCAAATCTAGCCATATCAATCTTTTGTTATTTTACAATTTGCATGTTAAATGACTATATTATATGTTCGTATATGTTTTACAATGCTTATGATTTTCATATTCGTCTTTTTACGTACATGTTACTTATGAAATTATGTATTTTATGGTCTATTTATGCCGAATTTTTAATGTTTTGGATCCTTTTAATGTTTCCTCTCTAAAAATATTTTTGTTTTAAGCATATTACGATTTAGAGTATGAATGATGTTTCGCAAAATAAAGAATAATATAGTTACTTTGCATTTTTAGTTTAAGTTACTATGTTTTTAATAGCATTCATAAAAATCATTTTGTTAAAATATCATTTTTAATATATCATGTACCCCGAGATTGTTCCGATATGAACTTTCAGACCTGAGATGAAAATCCAAGATAAACTCCCAAGTTAGAATCGTCTCGTCCGAGATCTCCCCCGATACGAGACCGAGTCTATAAAATCCCCGAGATGAAACGCGACCGATATCCAAGATTTAATACCTTGGACCCAATCCTTCTCCCCAGATTGTAGCCGATCTGAATAATGGCATTGTGGATCAATGTCAGAGTTCTGCATTTTTGGACACTATGGATACTAGTGTTGGTTTAGTTGGTTGGTAGTAACTTCTAAACAATCAAATTACGAATGTGATTTGATGATTTTCATGAGGCGGGTTATCTCAAACGGATATGGATTGTGTCAGTAGTAGCCTATTTACCCAGACTATTAGGAATTCTGGGAACCCACTAGACTTCAAGTTGTCGATTTTGGAGGCTTATGACGGTAAGAAGGATTATTACATTCAACTCATATGTTACAAGCATCATATGGAAGTGCTGGGGGGAATTAGATGATGTCATGGCTGAATAATTCCTGCTATTTTTTCGAATATAGTTGCTATGTGGTTTCGGCAGCTGAAGTCGGGATTCAGTGGAAGTTAAAGTATTTTGATGGAAATTTTTATCGAACTATCAGAGTCCACATTCCTTGACTAAAGAACGTGATGTTGTTCACAACCACTAAGAAGAGGATTGGAGAGATTCTAGGAAATTTAGAATGGTTAAATGTGGCAGTAGCATAGATAGATCGATCAGACCAATTTATGGTACTTACAGCTAATGTTATAGGCATCTTGGATGATTTGAATTTTAAAGTTTCACTGGAAAGGGATCTCGTAAGGGAGCTTAGAGAATTTTATTATGAGGTAGATAGAATTTTGTGGTGGGAGGATATGAGAGCTGACAGAGAAAATTTTGGGGTTAACACAATCAAAGATGGAGGATAGTCGGGATTCCAAAGGGATAAGGAGAAAGGCTAAAGAAAAAACTCTACTAGATTCGCATAATAAAAAATTGAGGGAGTCTAAGTTCTCTTCGTACACAGACCCTAATGCTTCTTTGAAAAAGATTTACTTGGATATTCAGGATACTGCTCCATTCAGAAATCCCCATAGAGGGAGCTAATGGAAAAGGAACTTGGTAAACAATGCTTATTTCATGACCTGAATGGTCATAACATCATTGAATGCCAGCATCTTAAGAATACAATCGAGGAATGTGTCCGATGCAGAGAGCTGACATATACGTCAGGAATAAGGCTCTAATAGTAGAACAGGTGCAACCGCCTACCATTCGGAATAGGAGCAAGTCAAGACCTAGCTTATGTGAAATAATAATTTATTAATTTTGTATTTGGATTTTATATGGTTAAGTCGGCCTACCCACATACAAGATTAGAACTTAATCCCTAGGCGTGCTCTGTACTATACGAAGAACCTTCCAGCCTCTCTTTAGTTAATAAATTTGTAATAAAAAGTTGCTAAGTTGGTCTACCCATGTATATGATTAGGATTTAATCTCTAGGCATGCTTTGTACCCGAAGATAAACCATCAGTTTTCTTTTGGATCTTTTAATGAATCAGGATTTAGGAACTTTAATAAAATCATTCCACTTTTATGGATTGTGCTTGTGAAATATGAAATCAAAAATTGGATTTTGAAACTTTAAGAACTAGTCCCTAAGTATGGACTATGCTTAGGAAAAGTTAGACCGTCTTGTTAGGAATTGGCAAGATCGCTTGGTCAGTCCTTGAGTATGGAGATGATGCTCAAGAAGGTTCAGGTCGCTTTATCAGGACTCGGTAAAGCTACTCAGATGGATTTTGAAGGTATAGATTAAATGCACATTGGCTAGGGCCGAACTGGCTACGATTTTTTGGATTCCGATCTCGAATTTTGGTTATAGTTTTTCTGGACTATGGTTACTAAGTTTCTCGAATTCATCTTGTTTTCGGGATTACTCCAATTATTGGTTTTGGATTTAAGATACTTTGTATCTCTTAGATTTCAGATTTGGTTTTGTATTGTAATTACGATTCGACGGGATTGCAGGATTTTTTGGTTTCACTCCTAATATGATCCAGCATGACCGTGGGATTTCATTAGCTTTCGGATATGTATTTGACTTATATTATGATCTGACGTGATCGTAGTTCTCTTGGTTTCTAGTTTTTGGCTATTGGGTTTATTGTGGCTTTCCTATGGACTTCTCTTGGATCATGGATTTTGGACTCATGGAATTTAGATTATACAAAACTCTTCTTCTGTTGAAAGATTTGTTTGAGGGTCAAGTGTTGACCTACCTTGTTACAAGGCCATCACGCTTTGGTCTTGGATCACTATATCACTTGGGTCTCGACTATGGATGAATTCATAGTCTCACATAAATTTGAACTTACTTGGATTAAGTACTGGACTGGAACATTAACTTAGAATTATGGATTATAGAACTCAGATCGGCATAAACACAATGCCTTAGATTTTGGATCACATGCAAATCAGATCGGTCAAGCATACTTGCCTCAAATCGACATCATTATAGGATCAGCATGATTGCATGTCTGATCGGCTTGTGCATCAAGCACCAGAACGATGCAAGCACTTTGGCTGATTTGGACATGGAAAAAAATGATTACAAATTAGAATCAATACGACTTAGATGCAACTTGAACGAAACATTTAGACTTGGATTTGGATGCTATAACTTAAAATATACATCATACCGGTCACTATTGAGTCGATACTGATCTAAAACCCAAATCGGTATCGATTTAAAGCAACTTTGAGGAACCGATCCAAATCACTTCACACTGCTTTGGTCTTCATCTGGATCCTATGTTTAGTCATGGATTTTAGATCGACCCGATCTTCTTACAGCTATAAATATATCACTTAGTGGTTCATTTGATGGAGCTTTCTCCATTTTTTGGATTTTATACGAAGAGACTTTGTCATTTCCAAAACCTCAACTTCTTTTTCTCCACTTTCTTGAAATCAAATCAAGATTGTACTATAATCTAACAGCAAAAACAATATATTACCTCGCAGTGGATATAGACACATTATCGAACCACTATAAGTTTATGCGTTGATTTACTCTTTACGCACTTTGTGATCTGGACCATTGTAGTTTTATACGTTGAAACTTTCTTGTTTGGAACTTGGATTGAATTGGGTGTTAGTGGTCAATTTTGGCATTAACACTTGTGTATACTCCATAACCAGTTTTGTTGGAGCTTTTGAGACACACTGGACGGGTATGCTGATTTAATTTAATTTAAGTTCATATACTGATTTATTTTAATTTGAGTTCATTTTCTTCTTCCAAATGTGTATCCAGAAGGTGATGCTTTTTAGACGTACTTGATGTATTCATTGATTTAATTGACGCGATGTGTTATTATGTTTAAAATTCATGGCCAATATTGGTGGTGCTTCTGAGACACACTTGATGAATTATACTTATTTATTTTTTGAGGTTGAGATTTCTTCCCTTAATGGGTCAACAACCATTAGTCATGGTGCTAGAATGAAGCATTTGATGGACTCACCTACTTAGGTGTAAAGGTGGACCGCCTTCTATGATAAACTTGAGCTCTCTAGAGCACTTATGAATTCCCAAGTTAGGCGCATAACCATTATAAGCACATATTTAATACAGAGTTTGTAGAAATTGAAAGTGTAGTACGGGTGGTGAGCTCTCAACTCAAATCTTTGTATTTCAAGAAGAAAATGACTACTTAGATTAAGTTTAAATCTCACTATTTGAGATATCAATTCAATCGAAAGGCATTGTTACTTACGTATGAAACTTTCTTCTTGCTCGGGTTATTTTCCCTCATCTTCTTCAAAAAAATTCAATTAGTGGGGGATTGTTGGGTAACTAAATAGAAAAGAGAAGTCGTTTTTCCTTTTGCATTCCTCATTAATAAGAAAACTTTTAGTTAATGGAAGCTATTAATTTCGATTTATGAGCTTATGAGAGAGAAAACTTATGTGTATTTCTCCCTTTGATATTCTTCGGACTTGTTTACATAGGTCTTTTCATTAATCGACCTCTAATATTCTATATTAATGAGAAAACGTTTTTTATTTATGAAATTTCATTCATTAAGATTAATAAAATTAAGACAAAATATTATTCTTGTTAATTTCATACTCTCTTATTTTTTTTTTCTTTTTGAAGAGATGCCAAAAACTCTATGTGGAAATATCTTCTCATTCTTCTCTTCTTTTCTTCATTTTCCCCAAAATTAAATCTCTCTTTCAAAATACTTAAAATATTGGGTACTGTTTTCTACAAATCTTCAATCTTTCAATTTTAAGTGCACAGGTATGAAAGATGGTTGTAGTAACCTTAGAGAGCAGATGACGATTACCAGTTGCACGATAGTCGTGCCCAATTTCGCTTTTAAGGCAGTGACCTCATGAACAACAACTTATATCACCACTTTTCCTTTGTTCCCAACGATCAATTTTCCAACAAGCAGAATGTATGATCTCCTAGTAATCATCAGTTCAATTAAAGTCCCTCTGAACCTACAAAATTAAATCAATACTTTTCTTGTAGATGATAGATTAATAGTATTTAAGAATCCCCTTTCCATAATATGACTGACTTCCTACTTAGCTTCAAGGCATAAGGAAACCCTATTCCATCCTAATAGCTTGACCGTAGTCTTATGGTTCACCTATGGGTCAAACCGTAAGGAAGTTGATTGACCGCTGACTATAATCTGATAAAGTAAAGAAGCAGCTATGTCCTTATAGCTCTCAAATATGTTTCATAATGCAAGAGAAATCATTCTTTATGGCCATAACCCAATTTTTTGGTTAACTTAATACATATTTATCATCAGCTCACTCCATAGGCATTGTTTTGTGAGCAAAACCCATAATAACTTTAACATGACAATGCTTCTAAGATATGATTATAAACTTAGACCAATATCCACTCCGTGGTATGCATAGAAGATTCCATGCGATTATTTTTTGTGCACCACCCTTGAAGAACTCATGGCATATCTTCTCTGTTTTATTTAACATTAAGCAGGCACATGATATATAAGTAACTAGTATAAAACAATGAGTGTGACCGTAAACTTTGAATCAATTTTTCTCTATTAGTAATAGATAATAATGCATGGCCCCAGCCTTCAATTGTAGTTAAAACCAGGATTAATTATGGTGAAAAATCAAAAGCATGTATGTGCTCATTTGAAAGTGGCAAAACTAAATACTTAAGTTGTAATTCACCTTTTATCATATTAAGAGTGGATAAAATTATAGCTTTATTACCAGCTCCTGAAGTGAAGAGCACCTTTGATTCAGTATGACTAATAGTCAAACCAATCTTTCTTCCAAGCACGATGAAAATGTTATTTATGTTATCAACCAATCAACAGGAATGGCAAAAAACCGTTTCTACGAATAGTAGCGACTTTAAGCGTTAACTATATTGTTTCCATGAAGTTGTAATCAGCAACAATAAGGAGCAAACACAGTTTTGCAAGAAAATTGTTTGAAAGAATACTTATGCAGTACATAATTCAGAAAGCAAGATAAATAGTACCGATTAATGCCCGAGTCCAGCGAATGTTGTTTCCTTGAAATGAAATTACTCCCTCTACGGTGTTGGCAGGTTTGATTGAGCAATCGTCTCCCAATGATGAAATGATTCTTCTCTACGATGGTGCGCTACAATCGTAGAGCGACGAAAAACACAAGGTTGATTTCATTTGCAGAGCAGAGCAATGGGGGATGGAGAAATAGAGGATAGAAAACCAAAAAATTTGGTGTTTGATTTTCATTTTCATTTTCGCATGCCTATACATAGGTTGGAAAGGTTGTGACCCTTTACCAATAGACATTTCCATTGGCATTTGAGCGGCCAAATTCAAAAATATAATGGTTCTGTAGCGCAGCAAGCCCACTGGCATTCAGAGGCCTAATTGATCACGAGACCCCAAGAGGCCCAAGGCCCTATCTTTTGACCTTTAAATATTAATGTGTATGCCATTATTTATGCCATTGCCTCATCTCTCCCATCTCCTCTTTCCTTTTGGTACAATGTATCAAGTCTTAGTGTATGTAGTGGGATGAATTTTACTATTTCTCAATGTGGGACTTAGAAATTTCACAAACTACTCATTCATTTCCAACAGCCCCCCACATAAATGACTAGTTATTTAATCTATTCTTAAAAATTGCGAAACATTTATCATATTGGTAAAAGCAGCACAAAGGCCTTGAACTTTCCCTAGTGTTTTATCGTTATTACAAACTGGCGAATCAGTGGACTAGACTGTTTTTAAACTGTAAGCCATTTGTGTAAGTCTATAAAGATAACACATGATAAATGCTCTTTAACTCCTTGGTTCTCTTTGTGTTCGTTTTTGCCATGAAAACCTCCTTGTTTTCATGAGTGCTTGAAGAATTCGACCTTACAATTCTTTTTTAAGTGGTGCCTTCGCACTCACATAGGTGATTCTATAAAGAGTATCACGTAATACCCCCACTTGGTTCTTTATAATACGACAGTATAGACATCATTAAAAGCCAAGCTTATCCTATTCTTCGACAGGTTGTGCACTGACTTGTCATAGGAATGGTTTGAATCTAACAGTGTCGTCAAGTTTATCTTAAACTTAGTTGTCCCTTTGAACCTAGATCTTGGGAACTCTAGTCAATAGGGTAGGGTTTCTGTTTTTATAGAAGTTTTAGTTCATACTTGTCAAAGTAATCCTAATCGATGTTATTCTAGTTACTGGTGAATACGTATCAAAGTAATCTAGATCTTCTTTCTATCTAAATCCTTTTATTACAAGTATTTCTTTATACTTGTCTATTGAGCCGCCAGCTTTTAGTTTTTTCTTAAATATCCATTTATATCCTAGTGGTTTTGATCCTTTGTGTAGATCCACTAGTTCCCACATATGGTTATATAAAATGGATTCTATTTCACCGTTGATAGCCTCCTTCCAGTATGGAGCCTCGGGAGATGAAATTGCTTGTTGGTAAGTAAGAGGTCCATTTTCTATCATATATGCATAGAAATTGAGTCCAAAGGTTTTAGAAGTCCTTTGACGTTTGCTCCTTCTAGGTTCCTCTTCTTCTATTTCAACATTTGTTTCATTCGAGTTTTGATTAACATTATCCTTAAGAGTATCTGTATTTCTTGATCTCTTTGGATAATTGTTTCAATAGAGGATGTTAGAGGATAAATGTGTTCAAAGATTCTAGCATTTCTTGACTCGATAATGGTGTTTTCATGATTGTCATCAATTTCATATTTTTACACCAAAAATCGATATGCACTACTATTGTGATCGTATCCAATGGATATGCAATCTATAGTCTTTGGTCCAATTTTGACCTTTTTCGGTCTTGGTATTTCTACTTTGGCAAGACAACCCCACACTTCCAAGTATTTGTAGGATGGCGGTCTGTTTTTCCAAAATTCATGGAGAGATTTAGATGTTTTCTTTCATGTTATTTTATTCAAAATGTGATTTGCCGAAAGAATAACTTCTCCCCAAAAGTTATCTGGTAATCCAGAGCTAATTAGTAAGGCATTCATCATTTCTTTAAGAATTTTATTTTACATTCGACTATACAGTTGGATTGAGGTTAATACGAGGTTGTGGATTGATGTATAACTCGTATTCCCCTCCTTTATGACTCTCTAGAGATTTTATTTTCTTGTTGAGTTGATTCTCAACTTCTTCCTTATTTTGTTTAAACATATCGAATGCTTCGTCCTTTCTTCTAAGGAGATACACATGAGAATATCTGGTACAATCACAAATGAATGTGATAAAGTACTTTTTTCCACCTCTAGTTTGACACATTTTCAAATCGCATACATTAGTATGTATTAAGTCTAAAGATTTGGTCTCTCGTTCAACATGATGAAACGAAATTCTTTTCAATTTTGCTTCTGCACAAATTTGGCATTTGTAGTTGGAATCTATGTTGCATTTTGGTATAAATTCTAGATTAATCAATTTTTGCAATGTGTCAAAATTTATGTGCTCTAATCTAGAATGCCATATATTAGAAGAGTCAACAATATAAGCAGAAAATTCAATTTTATTCATATCATTGTTTGGTACAACTGTGGTTACATTTGCTTTAAACAAGCCATCACACTTATAACCTCTTCCAACATACACTCCGTTCTTTGATATTAAAAAGTTATCAGCAATAAATGTCAGTTTGAAACCATGCTTGCTGAGCAACGTTCCTGAAATCAAGTTCTTGCGGATTTCTGGAATATGGAGAACGCTATACAATTTTTAGTTCCTTTCCAAAAGTTAATTTCAGTACAACCTTTCCCTTGCCTTCCACCTTTGATGCAGATGAGTTGCCATGAATAGTTGCTCGTGATCAGTGGTAGGTTTGTAGGTTGTAAACATCCACTTGCTGACACATATATGACGAGGGGCTTCTGTGTCTAGAAATCACTCTTTGTTGTTTCTAATAAGGTTGCATTCAGAAACAACTGCATACAAATCCATATCTGCCACATCATCTGAATTTTCTGCCATATTTGCTTCAATTTTCTTCTTTTTGGGTGCACGACGCACAACTGCTTTGTGGCCTTTCTTTCCACAATTGTGGCAACATCCTTAAAACTTCTTTTGTTTCTTTGCCATAGGATTCTGCTCGTGCTTTCTTAAGTTTGTCTTTTCATCCTCAACCACTTTAGCCTTTGATTATGATGAACTGATAGCCTTTTTCTATGATTTTCTATTGTCGATATTCGATTCGTAGACAAACAACCAGATCCTCCATGGTCATTTCCTTGTGCTTATGCTTCAAATAGTTTTTGAAATCCTTCCATGACGGAGCAACTTTTCGATAGCGAGAGCCACTTGGAATGACTCACTTAACTCCATCTTTTCATCGTGAATTTCATGAATGATTACTTGGAGTTCTTGAATCTGAATGACGATATTTTGGATTCGACCATTTTGAAGTCCAGAAACTTCCCGACAACGAGTTTCTTTATTCCAACGTCTTCAGTCTTGTACTTCTTTTCAAGATATAACCATAGAACATTTTTAGTCTCAACAATACAATATACATTATATAGACTATTTTGTAAACCATTTATAATGTAATTCTTACAGATGAAGTCAGAATTCTCCATATACTAAGAGCCTTACTTTTGTGGCATCAGGCTCCAGTTCATAAACAAATGGGGGATCCTCTGAAAGGTATTTAGCCAGCCCCAGTTTTATCAGGTAGAAAAGCATATTCTATTGTCAGCATTTGAAATTCTGGCCATTAAACTTCTCTGGTCTTTCACCGTGTAAAAATGGGATAGTTTGTG
Source organism: Allium sativum (assembly GCA_030737875.1). Taxonomy (NCBI): domain Eukaryota; kingdom Viridiplantae; phylum Streptophyta; class Magnoliopsida; order Asparagales; family Amaryllidaceae; genus Allium; species Allium sativum. Next base: position 10,454,319 of record CM060921.1, on the reverse strand, counting down.
GAACCAGAGGCGCAACCGGTGGCACAGTCTGTGTCGGCACAAATTCGTTGTTGCTACTTTGTGACATCGTCGACTACAAACAGAAGCAGCAATCACAATTTCGTTTCAAAATTGTTATCAACCAATCAGCAGGAATGACAGAAAACCGTTTCTATGAACAGTAATGACTTTAAGCATTGACTATATTGTTTCGATGAAGTTGCAACCAGCAACAACAAGGAGCAATCACAGTTTTGCAAGAAAATTGTTTGAAAGAATACTTATGTAGTATATAATTCAGAAAGTAAGAGAAATAATACAGATTAATGACCGAGTCTAGGAGAATGATGTTTCCTTGAAATGGAATTGCTCCCTCTACGCCCTTGGCTGGTTTGATTGAGCAATCGTCTCCTAAGGATGAAACGGTTATTCTCTGTGATGGTGCAATCCAATCGCAGAGCGATGACTAACACATGGTAGGTTTTTATTTGTAGAACAGAGCAATGGAGGATAGAGGGATAAAGGAGGAAAAACTAGAAAAATTGTTACAAGGTCCAGGGCCCTATCTTTTGACCTTTAAATATTAATGTGTATGTGTAACGTCCCGCCTTTTTGATCGCTTCAAATAAGTAGTTAAACCAACTCAAAATGTTCAAACCGACAGATCGTTATTTAGCTTATAGAGCTTTAAAACGGAATCAACATAGAAAGACACATAATAAATAAATAACACAGTATAGAATAGAGAAATAAACTTTTATATATTAATCAGAATTTTGAATACGATATTTTTCTATATAGCGGAACTGAAAATAAACTTTAAATATAGAAGAAAATATTTACTAGATTAAAACTTCAGAGCGCGCCATCTTTGGAGCCAGCTTTGCCAATCTTCAAATCCTAAGTTGTAATCTTTAAAATCTATAGCACTCGGGTCTGACTCTGACCCAGAGAAAACAAAAACTCGGGTCAAATTGTATTCAGGCAAATTAACTTCGAATAAATACATAAGCATACTTAGCTTAAACTCAACTATTTAATTTGAGTGTAACATGAAATTACTGCTAAAATCTGAACATAACGAGAACAGCCTTATAAATTTATGTATTTTCGGTCTCATAATTAGTTCAGCAATTTAACGAGAACAAGTTAATATCAAACAGCTCACGACCTTCTAGATGAGAACAAAAAACAAGGTAAATTTGTGTCATAGTGTAAGGAACGAATGGAGCAGGTAAAAATGGTTAACAGTCCATGTTAAAGCATGCATAATACATAATTCAAGAACCCAGGGCAGTGCACAGTCATACACACATAACTACATCCACATACACAAAAAACATGGCACACACATGCATGTATAATATTTACATAAAGGTCTTGCTCGTTAACAGCTTGGACAGTTTCTTGACAGTAACCTCATACTAAAATTAACAATGTTTTTCGCATCTCAATCACATTGCTTGTCAGCTAACTTTGTTTATGTATAGTATCTAGCAAATATTAGTAGAGTGTAAACTGTTTCATGCAAAATTATTTAAATGCTTGTTGTTCCATCCACTCGTTTTTCTCAGAAAACCCAAAAACAGGTTTGACTAAGGTATCCCATGTCCACGGTCCACTTATGTCCACCACACACAAAAATATTTTTTTTCTTTTCTAACATAGACTAATAAACCGAGTTTTAAACTTGGTTCAAAATTCTATTTTTCCTTTCCAAATACTTCAACAAATTTTTATCAGTAGCTGTTATAGACTTACATTCGGCTATTACATAAATAAAGCATGTGAAAGTTTAAATTAGAAGTAAGAAAGTGATCAATTTTGGTAAAGGCACAAAGTTGGAATTAGTTAGACAAATGAGTTGCTTATGGACTTGGAATATGCCCTGGACAGCGTTTGAGAAATGTTACAGCTAGTTTATTGGCAATTCAGTTAACAAAATCTTGTATTTTTTTAGTACATACTGACAAACTAATAAGGTAATAAACACTTGAACCAACTTTATTATTCATTTATAGAAATTACTAGCAAGGCCGAAAACAAAGTCGAATTCAAGTATACTTCCCTGTAACTCACCTGTAACGTCCCGCATTTTTGGTCGGTTTGAATTTGAATATTTAAATCAGTTTAAATATTGAATTCTGAATATAAGTGGATTTATATTTAAATTAAAATGAAGTTGAACGTATATAAATATATATTAATTATAATCGAGCTCAGAACGACCCTGCAGTTCGTAATTTAACTTTCTGAACATCAACTGAGTGTACCGGACACGTTTTGAATCGGATTTCTTCGAAACGAGAAACATCGGAATCTGTTGAACTGTATCTTTCTAATAGAACCAAAAATGAACAAATATATATTGCTTGTACAAATTGTCAGATAAATTCTATATTGTGTGTAACCAAACATACCAAACTAAAATACATAATGGATAAGCTACCAAAATGAAGTTTTCTTGATACTCACCTGCTTATATGTGTACATATTCCTGAAAATGGGGGAGGTATTTTCTAGACAAGGCATAAGGTCAGTTCCTTCTAGTCTAAGCCAAAATATATATATTTGTATATTCTTTTTCATACCCCTACCTACGTAGAACAGACATAGCTTCTTTGAAAATGGAAACCACGGACATGTTTTCACACGTACACATCACTTCATAGCACGTCCCTTAGCATGTTAGTCACCATACTGCTACCTCATATTCCTTAACCACAAAGGTTTCGAACAACTATAAATACACACTCATTTCACTGATCCTAAACAGACAAAAACAAATGCAGAAAAGGGAAGTTGAGCGCGAGGTGAAAACCATTGGTCGGAGAGCGAAGTGATGGTGGAGAAACCTGCGGCTATGCAACAAGAAGAGGGTTGATTTCGAGAGTAGAGGAGGAATGGAGTTTTGATAAGAAGAAGAAGTTGGGTCGGACAGTGTGTAATGGAGTAGCAGGTGCGTTGTAGAGGGGAGTAGCGGTGGAGGAGTTGTTTAAAATACTGGACGGGGTATGTATGAGTGAGGAGTTACAAGGTGTTGAAGCTGTTCATTTGAAGGAGCAGGAAGAGGCTTCGAGTTCGCTTTCTTGGTACCATGGAGTATAGACGTGAACGAGTAGATGGGTTACGTACAAGGCAATAGTCTTGGCTTGAGCGAGATCTGGAGTGCAGGTTAAAGTTGCAGGAGGACTCAAGGGGAAGTGTAAGTATGGTGGAAATACTTGGCAAATATAGAGTGTCAGCATGGACACTGAAGGTTGGGCATGGAACGGAGAATGATGAAGATAGGGGTATATGAATGGAGTTGAACGTGCTAATACAGGAGTGAAAGCACAAGCGAATGGAAGGGGAGACATACTTTTCGAAGTGTGCAAGGGATGCATGGGGACGTGGTCATTGAGGCGTGCTATAGTTAATACGTAAGGGGTAAACTGGGATGGCTTGCGTGTGAGTTCCAATAGGAGGGGAAGGGAGGACTGAAAACAAACGGACATACAAGGAGCACGCATTCACATAAAAGAGGAAGGTGGTTCGTAGAAGAGGGTAGTGTGGATTTGAACTGAGGACGGCATTTGAAATAAGTAGGGGGAGTTCAGGGTGATGTTAAGTGGAGCTGCGTGGTGAAAGCCATGAAAGTGCTGTGTCGTAAAAGAACATGGAGGGGCGTTTAAGACTGGATGGACGTGGACTTTGGGTAAGAGCAGGATGAAATTGCGTTCAAAGAAGTGGCAGTGGCGACCGATTTGTAGTGGTTGTTTCAGATCATGTCGATGGCTTACGTTAGGAAAGGTGAACAATTTTTATTGGTGAAGACGGTGCATGTGTAAGATGTTGCGAAGTGGACGAAAGAAGACAATGGGAAAAGGTCGGTTCGCGGTCAATGAAGGCTGAGTACCGGAATACCAGGTGGTGATGATGGGGTTGGTTGTTGTAACTGAACAAGGGAGACGGTGATGATGTCAACAATGGTCTGGTATGGAAAATAGCGGATTCACTGTGCTGAGAAAGAGAAATTATAAAACTAAACTTAGCTGAAAAATTTGGTACCATTGAAATCGCATGATCGCAGACTACGCAGATGGAATCAGCTTGGAGCATTTTGGAGCACGTTACCATTTGAGACAAATTGGAAACGCCAGATCGGATCGACTGACGCAAATCGTATTTAACAGTTAACGCGCCAATGTGAGTAAAATCACTAACTCTGATCCATTTTAAAATATTTTAATTATATTTAAATGTTGTTTGAATGTTGTGGGATGGTCGATTAGGTAGATTGCAATTAATTTGGTTGAATATTATATACCGTTACATATGTACACATCATCGATTGGACACTGATTCCACCGATTAGAATATCCCCTAGTATATAGTTAGTGTAAATTGTGTTGACTGACATCTATGGATGCGGAAACCGGTTGGAGGAGTCCGACCGGATTCCTTGATAATTATATGTACTGTTTGTTTTGTATGAACCCGAATTATATTTAAAACCCCATGTGAATATCAATGTTGAATGAAAAATTCAACATCTGTTTCGATAAATCAATAAACGATATCAATTTAGAAAGTGATAACAGTCGACCGTAAAATCATCGTTTTGTTAAGGAGTTGATTGGCCATCAGGCAAATCAATGAGGTTAATTATAAAAATTTGATTTTTATAATTAAAAAGAAGATTTAAATTTATAATAGAAGTTCTATTATAAACCAGTATTTTAGAGTTCGTTTTTATAAAATAAATAAAAACGATTTGTTGATATTTAAATAAGTTTATAAAGCAGAAATTATCCGACGATTAAATATTTGGATAATTATATTTAAGATAAACAATTTTAGAAATATTATTAGATTTATTATATTAATCTAATGAGAAGTAATTAAGATCAGTTAACGAATTTACTGATGAAATGAAGTTGATTTAATCAACTCTTATTGGGAAAATGATTATTAGATTATTTGGCCTTTAATTAATCTAATGAAAACAGTTTAGAAATTTAATTAACTTTTAATTTAAGAAGTTATCAATAGAACTGTGGAATAGAGAAAGCGAAAAGTTAATGTGGATAATCGTAAAACAACCGAGTTCAAAATAAAGATGTGGTATTATAAAACCATATTCCAAAATAAAACAAGGAAATACGATTTGATGTATATTATAAGTAATAAGGAGTTTAGAGTTATGAACGTATATCTGTTCTAAGATAAGAACGTTGTCAATCAAGGTCTGAGAGGTAAATAGAATACCCCAACTTGAACGGCTTCACTATTATCGAGGAACGATAACAGTTGTAACGGAAAGAGATGTCAAGACGTGTATAAAAGGAATACGACAGTGTATTGCCAATCTTAGAATTATAGCGATAAAATAATGATGTTGATAAGATAAGTGTGACTGTTATGTCAAGATTAGTTATAACAAAGAATATTACAGCGTATGACAAGTTGAACTATAGCAATAAAATAACGCTATTGATAAGGTAAGTGTGACTGTAATTAGTTATAAGGAGAATATTACAGCGTATGACAAGTTTAGAACTATAGCGACAAATTAACTACTGTTGATTTGACTTAAGCATGACTTTTATATATAGCAGCACTTCCTAGGAAATGTAACAGTTTGGTTTGAAATCCACTTATTCTAGAGTAATAAGTAATGACGTTTGTTCAAAGAAATATAAGAAAGAGTTTAGAAAAAGAATTGGGGAATCGTATTAGAAACTGATGGCAGCATTTCGATGTTCGAAATGTGATTAGAATTAAACCGTTAGGATTTGTAACTAGAATTCGACGATGTCGAATGTATTAAAAGTAAACTATTTTTAGGGATTATAATCTGATAGAATAATTAACATTTAGTTTAAACAAATAAATGTTAATAGGATAGGAGTCAGTATTTAGTTATAAACTTGATATCGATTAGATAAGAAGTTGACTTAGAGACAGAGTTTATAAAGTGGAATAGGAGTGAAAAAGTATGAAAGAGATTTCAGTAAACAAGATAAGGGAGATTATTATGTGAATAAAGAGTTATATGATCAAGGTGTTCAGATTTCTATAATAAGGGATGATATTCACATTTCAAAATGAATAATGTTTTAAAAGTAAACGTGGGACCGATTAAAAGGTTAAAATGAAATTGGAAATATTTTCCAATATGATTAGGGTAGTTTATCCAAGTATAGAAATAAAGATTGTGAAAAATGGATCGAACGTTGATAAAGTATATTTTCTGGAACGTGAGAAAATAAGAACTGGAAATGTTTTCCAAGAAGTGTAAAAAGGCTAAAATGGGATTTGAGTAATATCTGGTAAGGTATGGGAACTCGAATAATAAAACGAATGTTAAATAAAAGTGTCCGTGGTTGTGTGATGTTAGTTATACATTATAATGGATGTTGTTTTAACTCCGATAGTTAAATAACCAACTATCGAAGTGTTTTGACCATCGTTGTCAATACGGAGATACCGGTTGGGTTATTACCTGAAAACCACTCCGCATAGGCATAATCGTTGCGAATTAGATATGCTGAAGATAATTGAAGACGGAGTTAAATGCAAAGACCGTCCAGTTATAGAATGGTGTGTTTTTGTTTGTCCAGTCCCAGGACAACTTGTATGGACGAGTGTCTGACAGAGTATTTCCGACGGTCACGCCGTTGATTTTTACGAATATACCAAGTTGGTGGGGAGAAGGTAACTTCTCTTCATTCTACACCCAGCGTACATTTGTGTAATCAATATGTGATTACAGATCTGAGGATGTGGCATTCAAAGTGAATGGTGATCAGATGTTTTGAATATAGACGTAGCCTCTAGCCTCACAACCAGGAAGTGACAGAAGTTGGGCTAGGCAGCATGGCTAGTTGGGTCATCCCCAAGCAGGGTGTATTTTCATCGATCTAGAGAAAATTCATATTTATACTTCTTTTCGATTCTGTATCTTCGGATGACGGTTGGATGGCCTACAACCGTGGTGGCAATATATTCGCGACACTCAAGCTAAATAAGTGAGCGGTCATGTGTGGCCGGGTTGCAAGACGTTCTTGTTGAACCCTGAGTGTATCCCCTCTAGAGTACACTGATCAGAAGGTACTCCCATACCTTGTCTATTGGAATCCATTCTCCGATAAGCGCCCTGCGGTTTATGATTTTATACTATATATCTGTGGAACGTGAGATGCAAGCGTTCTGCTACTTGATTATTTAATTGAGTAGACATTATTATAGTATCATTGTGGTTTGATATCAAAGCATTTTGGATTATAGTAAGGTAAAAACCATCAATGTTTATGTGTGGGCTGGTCTTACTATTATCTTCTTGTTTGAAAAGGATTTTCGAAGTTAAACAGTATGGTTGGAATTTACTCACACCAGTCCCATGACTGACCCAGAGTTTATTTTGTTTGTTTTCCCTAAACTCTTAGGTGCCCAAATTTGTACGGGCAGTCAAGTGTTTCAGGCTTTTGCAGATTCACTTGAAGGGGCTCAAAGCAGGATCTTTCACCATTAATATCCATAGATTATTTGCGCTGTGATATGATGTATTGTACTCTGATATATGGTATGTATATACAAATTCTGTTTTGTAGTTCAAAGTTATGTATATAATACATTTTATTTCGTTCCGCTGTGAGATTCGTATTTACTCTGATTCTATTCAGTTGTGATCTTCTTCTTCTATTCTATTAGTTCTATCTTTTCTATCTCACCCTCTAAATTCTTCTATTAATGTCCCGGTATTTTCGATGCTCGAGAAATTGACAAGTGTATTTATGTTGATTTTCTGGGTCGAAAATCCCCGACGTTACAGTTGGTATCAGAGCTGAAGGTTAAGTAATTACCTTGGCTCTGTGGCATGACTCAATTGAGATGAGGTCAGTAGTACCTTTGATTGAGTATGAGTGTATATATACGAGAGCATATTTGAAAATTAATATAAAAACCGTTTTATATTGTGTTGACTGGTCAGTCGAGCAGTTTATGAATTCTGGTCGAAACAGTAATGCAAACTGGGTCGATAAGTGTTTCTAAACTCTTGAACAGAGTAATTCGACACGGTATGTTTTGAAAGGAGGGTAAATGAAATAATTTTACCCAAATTATATTTTGATATACAAAGAAGTATATATTCAGATTATTACAATATATTGGATGTGTTGATCATTCTTATGATCGAATATGATTTATAATTGACTTGGTTATATAAATAACCAATAGAAATATTATATTAGTATAATATGAAAAACCAGATGAATAAAATCTGAGTTTAAAACTAAAATTGAAATAAAACTCTAGGAGTTTGAGAAGATGTTGTAAATAAATTTTGGATTAAATATATGGAAATTTTAAGATCCTGGGTAAATTTAGAAATGTTTTCTAAACGTTGTGAAGTATATTTTGTAGTGATTTCAAAATGAAAATGTTTGAAAATAAGTTTTGAAAGTGATATAGTATTGAACTCACTTTATCGCTGAGAAATAAATTCCGATGATGAAGTCGACCATCATCGGTGTTCATTTTCGAGTTGCTAAGTGACGAATTACTACCAAAGATTTTGTTTTGAAACAAAGTTGTTAGAAATTCAAATGTTTTGAATTTGCTATTATGATATATGATTTCAAACTGATTTGAAATAAATCCCAGGAATTTGAATTCTGAAATAGAAATTTAACATATAAAGTGAAATAAATTAAATAGTAAAAATGAATAAATAATTTAGAGTTTAACTTAATCTGAGTTGAATAAAAATTGGATTAGATAAGGGGTAATCCGAAATGGAATTGGATTATTAAGTTAGAATGTGATATGGAGTTTAAATATTGAATTCGAATTGGATATAAGCAAATGACTGGATTTGAAGATAAGTTGATTGGAGATAAAGTGGAAATGCACTTATATGTGTTGAAGGGTATCAAATTGAAGAGATAAAGATGATGAACGACCCAACGAAAGGGTACGAGTTTATATTTGAATATGGGATTTATGAGTCTGTTTGGCAAGCCGTTTTGGCTGTTTGATTTTCTTTTGAAATGGAGAAGGCCCAGAGTGGCATGTTATAGCAATACCGATAAGCCATGCAGAGGAGATGCTGGCGAACTTCTCTGAAAATTTAAGCTGTTAGGAAATTTTCAGAATTTTCGAAAATATTCGGTAATAAGAAGAAATTAATATTTTAATTGGAATTAATCAGTTCAGTTGAAACTGAAATTATAAAGTAAACCAAAAAGATTTTCAACCTGTTTATAACAGAGATTGTGGCATTTTCCCTATCTTAGCAATTTCGAGGACGAAATTATTTTAAGGGGGAAGTACTGTAACGTCCCGCATTTTTGGTCGGTTTGAATTTGAATATTTAAATCGGTTTAAATATTGAATTCTGAATATAAGTGGATTTATATTTTAATTAAAACGAAGTTGAACGTATATAAATATATATTAATTATAATCGAGCTCAGAACGACCCTACAGTTCGTAATTTAACGTTCTGGACTTCAACTGAGTGTACCGGACACGTTTTGAATCGGATTTCTTCGAAACGAGAAACGTCGGAATCTGTTGAACTGTATCTTTCTAATAGAAGCGAAAAATCAGGATTTCATCGTATATACTGCAAGATATGTCCAAATCAAATATTCGAAAAGTCGCTGTGAAATCATATATCGACCGTAACAGTTATTTGAATATAACTTGATATCGGGTGCAAATCGGGACAAGGTTCTTTTGAGGCGCAGCGATAATTTAATTTTTAGAATTTACTGTAATTTTTAATTAATTAAATAAGCAACTTTTTATTTGGGGTATTGTGCACCCTGTATCGGTATTTCGGGATTTCAAAATACGAGTCAATCTACCGGTATTATTGTATTTTTGGGATCGTGACACCTCGTTGAGCACGACTGTACTCTTACCTCTGTCCGTACATAAGTGAAATTTGAGGAACAGAGATAAACAAATCTTTAAAACGAACAAATATATATTGCTCGTACAAATTGTCAAATAAATTCTATATTGTGCGTAACCAAACATACCAAACTAAAATACATAATGGATAAGCTACCAAAATGAAGTTTTCTTGATACTCACCTGCTTATATGTGTACATATTCCTGAAAATGGGGGAGGTATTTTCTAGGCAAGGCATAAGGTCAGTTCCTTCTAGTCTAAGACAAAATATATATATTTGTATATTCTTTTTCATACCCCTACCTACGTAGAACAGACATAGCTTCTTTGAAAATGGAAACCACAGACATGTTTTCACACGTACACATCACTTCATAGCATGTCCCTTAGCATGTTAGTCACCATAATGCTACCTCCTATTCCTTAACCACAAAGGTTTCGAACAACTATAAATACACACTCATTTCACCGATCCTAAACAGACAAAAACAAACACAGAAAAGGGAAGTTGAGCGCGAGGTGAAAACCATTGGTCGGAGAGCGAAGTGATGGTGGAGAAACCTGCGGCTATGCAACGAGAAGAGGGTTTATTTCGAGAGTAGAGGAGGAATGGAGTTTTGATAAGAAGAAGAAGTTGTGTCTGACAGTGTGTAATGGAGCAGCAGGTGCGTTGTAGAGGGGAGTAGCGGTGGAGGAGTTGTTTAAAATACTGGACGGGGTATGTATGAGTGAGGAGTTACAAGGTGTTGAAGCTGTTCATTTGAAGGAGCAGGAAGAGGCTTCGAGTTTGCTTTCTTGGTACCATGGAGTATAGACGTGATTGAGTAGATGGGTTACGTACAAGGCAATAGTCTTGGCTTGAGCAAGATCTGGAGTGCAGGTTAAAGTGGCAGGAGGACTCAAGGGGAAGTGTAAGTATGGTGGAAATACTTGGCAAATATAGAGTGTCAGCATGGACACTGAAGGTTGGGCGTGGAACGGAGAATGATGAAGATAGGGGTATATGAATGGAGTTGAACGTGCTAATACAGGAGAGAAAGCACAAGCGAATGGAAGGGGAGACATACTTTTCGAAGTGTGCAAGGGATGCATGGGGACGTGGTCATTGAGGCGTGCTATAGTTAATACGTAAGGGGTAAACTGGGATGGCTTGCGTGTGAGTTCCAATAGGAGGGGAAGGGAGGACTGAAAACAAACGAACATACAAGGAGCACGCATTCACATAAAAGAGGAAGGTGGTTCGTAGAAGAGGGTAGTGTGGATATGAACTGAGGACGACATTTGAAATAACTAGGCGGAGTTCAGGGTGATGTTAAGTGGAGCTGCGTGGTGAAAGCCATGAAAGTGCTGTGTCGGAAAAGAACATGGAGGGGCGTTTAAGACTGGATGGACGTGGACTTTGGGTAAGAGCAGGATGAAATTGCGTTCAAAGAAGTGGCAGTGGCGACCGATTTGTAGTGGTTGTTTCAGATCATGTCGAGGGCTTATGTTAGGAAAGATGAACAGTTTTTATTGGTGAAGACGGTGCATGTGTAAGATGTTGCGAAGTGGACGAAAGAAGACAATGGGAAAAGGTCGGTTCGCGGTCAATGAAGGCTGAGTACCGGAATACCAGGTGGCGATGATGGGGTTGGTTGTTGTAACTGAACAAGGGAGATGGTGATGATGTCAACAATGGTCTGGTACGGAAAATAGCGGATTCACTGTGCTGAGAAAGAGAAATTATAAAATGAAACTTAGCTGACAAATTTGGTACCATTGAAATCGCATGATCGCAGACTACGCAGATGGAATCAGCTTGGAGCATTTTGGAGCACGTTACCATTTGAGACAAATTGGAAACGCCAGATCGGATCGACTGACGCAAATCGTATTTAACGGTTAACGCACCAATGTGAGTAAAATCACTAACTCTGATCTATTTTAAAATATTTTAATTATATTTAAATGTTGTTTGAATGTTGTGGGATGGTCGATTAGGTAGATTGCAATTAATTTGGTTGAATATTATATACCGTTACATATGTACACATCATCGATTGGACACTGATTCCACCGATTAGAATATCCCCTAGTATAGAGTTAGTGTAAATTGTGTTGACTGACATCTATGAATGCGGAAACCGGTTGGAGGAGTCCGACCGGATTCCTTGATAATTATATGTACTGTTTGTTTTGTATGAACCCGAATTATATTTAAAACCCCATATGAATATCGATGTTGAACGAAAAATTCAACATCTGTTTCGATAAATCAATAAACGATATCAATTTAGAAAGTGATAACAGTCGACCGTAAAATTATCGTTTTGTTAAGGAGTTGATTGGCCGTCAGGCAAATCAACGAGGTTAATTATAAAAATTTGATTTTTATACTTAAAAAGAAGATTTAAATTTATAATAGAAGTTCTATTATAAACCAGTATTTTAGAGTTCGTTTTTATAAAATAAATAAAAACGATTTGTTGATATTTAAATAAGTTTATAAAGCAGAAATTATCCGATGATTAAATATTTGGATAATTATATTTAAGATAAACAATTTTAGAAATATTATTAGATTTATTATATTAATCTAATGAGAAGTAATTAAGATCAGTTAACGAATTTACTGATGAAATGAAGTTGATTTAATCAACTGTTATTGGGAAAATGATTATTAGATTAATCGGCCTTTAATTAATCTAATGAAAACAGTTTAGAAATTTAATTACCTTTTAATTTAAGAAGTTATCAACAGAACTGTGGAATAGAGAAAGCGAAAAGTTAATGTGGATAATCGTAAAACAACCGAGTTCAAAATAAAGATGTGGTATTATAAAACCATATTCCAAAATAAAACAAGGAAATACGATTTGATGTATATTGTAAGTAATAAGGAGTTTAGAGTTATGAACGTATATCTGTTCTAAGATAAGAACGTTGTCGATCAAGGTCTGAGAGGTAAATAGAATACCCCAACTTGAACGACTTCACTATTATCGAGGAACGATAACAGTTGTAACGGAAAGAGATGTCAAGACGTGTATAAAAGGAATACGGCAGTGTATTGCCAATCTTAGAATTATAGCGATAAAATAACGCTGTTGATAAGATAAGTGTGACTGTTATGTCAAGATTAGTTATAACAAAGAATATTACAGCGTATGACAAGTTGAACTATAGCAATAAAATAACGCTATTGATAAGGTAAGTGTGACTGTAATTAGTTATAAGGAGAATATTACAGTGTATGACAAGTTTAGAACTATAGCGACAAATTAACTGCTGTTGATTTGACTTAAGCATGACTTTTATATATAGCAGCACTTCCTAGGAAATGTAACAGTTTGGTTTGAAATCCACTTATTCTAGAGTAATAAGTAACGACGTTTGTTCAAAGAAATATAAGAAAGAGTTTAGAAAAAGAATTGGGGAATCGTATTAGAAACTGATGGCAGCATTTCGATGTTCGAAATGTGATTAGAATTAAACCGTTAGGATTTGTAACTAGAATTCAACGATGTCGAATGTATTAAAATTAAACTATTTTTAGGGATTATAATCTGATAGAATAATTAACATTTAGTTTAAATAAATAAATGTTAATAGGATAGGAGTCAGTATTTAGTTATAAACTTGATATCGATTAGATAAGAAGTTGACTTAGAGACAGAGTTTATAAAGTGGAATAGGAGTGAAAAAGTATGAAAGAGATTTCGGTAAACAAGATAAGGGAGATTATTATGTGAATAAAGAGTTATATGATCAAGGTGTTCAGATTTCTATAATAAGGGATGGTATTCACATTTCAAAATGAATAATGTTTTAAAAGTAAACGTGGGACCGATTAAAAGGTTAAAATGAAATTGGAAATATTTTCCAATATGATTAGGGTAGTTTATCCAAGTATAGAAATAAAGATTGTGAAAAATGGATCGAACGTTGATAAAGTATATTTTCTGGAACGTGAGAAAATAAGAACTGGAAATGTTTTCCAAGAAGTGTAAAAAGGCTAAAATGGGATTTGAGTAATATCTGGTAAGGTATGGGAACTCGAATAATAAAACGAATGTTAAATAAAAGTGTTCGTGGTTGTGTGATGTTAGTTATACATTATAATGGATGTTGTTTTAACTCCGATAGTTAAATAACCGACTATCGAAGTGTTTTGACCATCGTTGTCAATACGAAAAGACCGGTTGGGTTGTTACCTGAAAACCACTCCGCATAGGCATAATCGTTGCGAATTAGATATGCTGAAGATAATTGAAGACGGAGTTAAATGCAAAGATCGTCCAGTTATAGAATGGTGTGTTTTTGTTTGTTCAGTCCCAGGACAACTTGTATGGATGAGTGTCTGACAGAGTATTTCCAACGGTCACGCCGTTGATTTTTACGAATATACCAAGTTGGTGGGGAGAAGGTAACTTCTCTTTATTCTACACCCAGCGTACATTTGTGTAATCAATATGTGATTACGGATCTGAGGATGTGGCATTCAAAGTGAATGGTGATAAGATGTTTTGAATATAGACGTAGCCTCTAGCCTCACAACCAGGAAGTGACAGAAGTTGGGCTAGGCAGCATGGCTAGTTGGATCATCCCCAAGCAGGGTGTATTGTCACCGATCTAGAGAAAATTCATATTTATACTTCTTTTCGATTCTGTATCTTCGGATGACAGTTGGATGGCCTACAACCGTGGTGGCAATATATTCGCGACACTCAAGCTAAATGAGTGAGCGGTCATGTGTGGCCGGGTTGCAAGACGTTCTTGTTGAACCCTGAGTGTATCCCCTCTAGAGTACACTGATCAGAAGGTGCTCCCATACCTTGTCTATTGGAATCCATTCTCCGATAAGCGCCCTGCGGTTTATGATTTTATACTATATATATGTGGAACGTGAGATGCAAGCGTTCTGCTACTTGATTATTTAATTGAGTAGACATTATTATAATATCACTGGGGTTTGATATCAAAGCATTTTGGATTATAGTAAGGTAAAAACCGTCAATGTTTATGTGTGGGCTGGTCTTACTATTATCTTCTTGTTTGAAAAGGATTTTCGAAGTTAAACAGTATGGTTGGAATTTACTCACACCAGTCCCATGACTGACCCAGAGTTTATTTTGTTTGTTTTCCCTAAACTCTTGGGTGCCCAAATTTGTACGGGCAGTCAAGTGTTTCAGGCTTTTGCAGATTCACTTGAAGGGGCTCAAAGCAGAAGCTTTCACCATTAATATTCAGAGATTATTTCCGCTGTGATATGATGTATTGTACTCTGATATATGGTATGTATATACAAATTCTGTTTTGTAATTCAAAGTTATGTATATAATACATTTTATTTCGTTCCGCTGTGAGATTCATATTTACTCTGATTCTATTCAGTTGTGATCTTCTTCTTCTTCTATTCTATTAGTTCTATCTTTTCTATCTCACCCTCTAAATTCTTCTATTAATGTCCCGGTATTTTCGATGATCGAGAAATTGACAAGTGTATTTATGTTGATTTTCTGGGTCGAAAATCCCCGACGTTACATCACCCATGCGCCATGATATGTTTGAAGTTTAGTAACTTTCACAGACTTTATGATTGCATGAGATGATAATCTCAAAAGTGAATACTAGGTGTAGACTTTTTAACTGATATCAGTTTTGAATTAATGCATTAAATTTATTCCAGTGACATCATGAGATGTAAGAACATAAACCTTGAACTCGTCATATAAGTGTGATTTAAACTGTAAGAGGAGAATAAGCTGGAATAAATTAATATGGTTCTAAAAATAACTTTCATTATTCAATATCCTACCAGCTTTTTCAAATACCACTCCACTTAATTTAAATCTGAATTCTTGTGTACTATAGTTTACTTTGTCATTTATTTAATTTAGTATCGTCATTAAATGCAGGATAATCAAGGGAAATGTAGAAAAACAAATACTTAAATTTATTGATAACCCTTTGAAAATAAAACTAATTTATGGTAACCCATATTTTCAGTACAATATCATTTATTTATAAAGTGTATATAAGACGGAAAAACAACATAATTGCATAAACTAATTATTGGAAGGAGAAACAATCCAATACAAGTATATGACCATGAACTCATGACACTTACTTTAAGTGCATTAACCCGCTAAGTGAGAGTTCATACATCCATCTTATGTTTGCATAAAGAGAAATCAGTCTCATCATTATAACATATTAAGACCATTTGAATGACTACTGCATATATCATATATTTCTGGCACTTCCCCTAAAGCAGACTAAAGTATATACACCTACTGTCTCTTACTGAAACTGCAAAACATTTTCAGTTTATTTTTTTACTCTTCTGCTTGCCACTTGCCAGTAACAAAGATATATCGTTGTTTCTCTTTGTCATGTTATGCGGCTATGAGCCTATGAAGTACGTATAAAATGCAACTAGCAGATTGTTCATGATATTTCAAATTTATACTAAACGCATGGGGCTCCTTAATACATTTGTTTTTGGTTTGACCTCAAAATGATTCAACAATTGACTACTCATACATTATCAAGATCGATCATCAATTTGCTATTCCAATATATTTCATCACTAGATGTGGACGAATTATTTTAAATCTCGGAATCAATCAAGGCAGCAAAGGAAAATGCTAAATCATCCGTAAAGATTCCAAACTGAAACATTATGGTTATAACTTCATATTTCAGGTCATGGTTCCAGTTTTGAATCAAATAAATTCGGTCAACTTAAACAACACAAAAAGGGCAAGCAGCAAATTAAACATTCAGATTTGAAGAAGTCAAATTTACTTGAATTTCTTAGTGATAGAACTGACCTGTAGCGGCGGTAGGAAGCGACGTAAGGTGCGGCTGAAGTCGAGTTCATGGCTAGAGCAATATTCGGTGACGATTTCTGGACTGTTGATTTTGATTTCCCAGAGAAAAGAAGTGACTGATTGGATTTATGGTAGCAACCCGTGTTTTTGGAACCAATTTAAAATTTATTTTTAATTGATTTTCATAAAAATTAAACATTTTAGATTGGTTTTTTTGAGAGTTAATGATTTAAAATTTATTAAAATCGAAATTAGAATGTATAGATTTAAAATTTAATTTAAACAAGCTTGAAATGGCATGGTAGTTTGAAAATTCGATTTTAAACTTTGAATGAATATATAGAATTCAATATAAATCCGAATTTGATAAAAACAAGAAACATTAGGATGTTTTGAATTGTAATTTTCTAACGAGTATATGAAATTTATATTTCACGTTATAAATTGTAAGTTATGTCTAAATTAAAATTTAGAATAGTCGCTATGGAAATTAAATATATTATTAAAAGGTATATATAGCCCGTAGAAAGCTCACATTTTGCATATGGATGAATTTGAACTCGAAACCACTTTCATTGAGTTCAAATTGCCGTTTGCGTGTTTGAAAACTATAAACATCGATATCTTTCGAGTTTGGAGAAATTTGGTCCTTTTCACTAGATATAAGACCAAAATGTCACTTCTTGTGTAAGGACGATTTTGGACTCGAAACCACTTCCATTGGGTTCAAAAGGCCGTTTGCGTGCTCAAAAAGTATGAACTTCGATATAATCCGAGCTTCGGAGATTTGGCACCTTGGTTGGGTCTTGGTTGGCTAAACCTATTTCACTCACTTAAGTGTCCAATAGCCCTCTCTCCTTCATTCACTTCCTCACAAACAAAGAAATAGAAAATGGGGATAGAGAATGGGAAATTAAAATTTCCCTAAACCCTAATTGATTCTAGAAGCTCCAATCTTGTAGGAATCAAGTGCAAATTCAAGGGAGAATCTTAGGTAAATCCATCTTCATCTTCTCCATCTTGTTTCCTCTTCATTTTCTAATGATTTCCTAAACCTAACTTCTAGGAAATTTGTGCATTCATGTTCATATTGAAGATTCGTGAGTAATATTAGAAGAGAGGTTGTTCTAGCTTGTCATTGGATCGATTTTTTGCTTCTGATCATCAAAGGTGAGATCTTTGTGAGTTCTTAGTGTCTAAGCCACAAGCTATTAGCTTGTAGGGTGTAATTTAGAGTTCATTTGAGTTGGCATATGCTTATGAATTGGTTAGATAAGTAGACACTTTCCGGTTCATTAGTTTTAGTTTCATTGAATCGAAAATTATGATTAGAATTGTCCACACAAACTAATTCATATGCTATGAGTTGTTTTTGCGGTATTGTGAAGCTCCGATGTCGCGCTGGCAAGTTCTAAGACTTCACAATTCGCTTGTACCGCATTTGATTGCTTTGCTTAGAGAATTTTGTTGTTTTGGAATTTATAATAAAAAGTCATTGCAAATCTCTTGTATGGATGTTTGTCCATGTGAGTTTGGTGTCATAGGCTACCCCGCTGAGTTTTAAAAGCCTTATTTGCATGTACATAACATCATAGGCCTTCGTGTAACAGCTCGCATTTTACGTATCGAAAAATTGTAAAATATTTTTATTTTATTCCTTGAGGGTTGGATCATTCTCATCTTTAAGTATGTTGTTTATAGGGATGTAAGACATGTACATAATTTTTACCAATTTTGTTTGTGACCATTTTTATCTGTCAATCTTGTACAGGGCATAACTTTTGACTTAGGTCAATTCAGAGGGTGAGACCTGTGCCATTGGAAAGGAATTGATGATTGCCATTCCGTAGAGTGGTTACATTAAAGATTTGGCTTAGTGGTTTTGGAGGAATCGCTGTGTTAAGGCTTAACGGTTGGTTGTTCAGGTTTTGGAGCCTTAGTGGGCTGATTTGGAAAGGCCCATTAGCAGGCTGGTGGAATCCTACAAATAGGGGGTGAGAGCGGAGGGAAAAAGTTTACTTTCCCATTCTCTCATTTGGAGGCATTGATCTCCTTCTTCCTCTAACACCTTTCCACCATTAGAAATCCAAATCCAAGGAGGGAAATCATAGATATACACCATTGGAGGCTAGATCTACATCAATTGAAGTAAGGATTTCATTGGATCAAGGTGTTTGGTGCGAGGTGCTTGCTGTCTGGATTCTTATTTCTACCACCTTAGCTTGTTTTGAAGAATCGGTGAGCGATTTACATCTCTCACATGGATTCATTGAAATGTATGACTAGTAGATCATGTTTTTCATCAAATTCAAGTGTTTTTTCTTAGATCTATGCATTGGTAAGTTCATTTTCATATGGATCACCCTAGGATCTGATTTAGCAAGTTTAGATAGGTAATTCCTATGATATTTCATACAAATGTGCAAGTTATATCCATGGTTTTTGTTCATATGCATATTTGTGCGGATTTTGGTGAATTTGACATTATCATTGATAGAATTGTCATATTGATGATATTGTTGATTTCATAACATGCTTGTAATCCTTTTGTATGAGTTAGTTTCATCAGATTTATCGTTTGGTGAAGTTTTGGTCGAAATCGGAGTTGAATTGCAATATGAAGGTTTTGGATCGACCATAAGTTGGATTGGCCATAAGTTGGATTGGCCATAAGTGGGTCGGCCTAGTCACTAGAAAGTGAGTCATCCTAGTCACTAGAAAGTGGGTCGGCCTAGTCATTTAAAAGTGGGTCGGTCGACCTAGTCAGCATAAAGTTGGGTCAGACTAAAGTTGGGTCGACCTATTCTGGCCAGCCATTTCTGGTCAGCCATTTCTGGTCAGCCATTTCTTCCATTTCAGGTTGGCTATTTCTGGTTGGATATTTACGGTGATGATGTGACTTTAAAGTGAATTCAATTGGGAAGATTTGAAGTGTTGAAAAGTGTTCATTGATCGGCGTAGAACAACGAATAGTATGACGCCTCAAAGGTGTATTGAGTTCGTGTGGAGTGATGGCTCTAAGGTATTCTGAGCTGATTAATAGTCGTAATCGATAACGACTAGAGATGAGAAGGCCGAGGAACTGTAATTTTCGTCGGTTCTAGCGGATCCAAAGCAAGGGGTACAACTGAAGACCAGTTGTAGGTCGAGTTCCCAAGGCATTGTGTATGGCCTAGATACGTGTTGAATATAGCGTGTGGAGCTTTGCTAGAACATGGGTGTCGTGTATGGTCCTTGACAGTTGATGGCAAGTTGTTAGCCAGTCATACGATAACTAGGGTACCAAAGCAAGGTTGGAGGTGATAGCGAGAGTCAGTCATGGACGTTTGAATGTGTGTTGTGATCATGATTGAGTTGCTATTGCTATGTATGAATGGTTGTTCTGTTAGCCATGGCTGAATTGTTATTCCCTTGGATGTATGGATCGTAAAGTCTATCACTGTCAGGTGTGGGGAAGGCAGGTGTAAGTTCTTCTCTGGAGCTAGGTAGATTAGTTGTTTATTTACCCATTCTCATATACTTTATTGATGAAGTTTGTTAGCTGTTTTATCGCTCACTATGTCTATTGTCTGACTCAAGGTTTTATATTTCCTCTTATTACCTTGGGCTGTTCATCCAGTTGTGGATGGGCAGACTGGGTCACAGGTGGTAGGTATTTCTTTAGTGAGGACGACGATGTTGATCGATGGCGAGCAGGAGGCTCACGTACCAGTTTTATTACTATCTAGTATTTGTTTCTGCTGTTTGCTTTTTCCTTGAGTGATGTAGTGAGGCAAATTGTACAAACACTGTTATTGATATCCACGTGTATGGGAAACACTTTCTAGTTGTCATGAAAGCTTAGTGTTTTCATCTTCACTATCACCACCTGTTGTATATGTTCTATTATATTTTATCCTTGCATTTTGAGTTTACGACAGGTTTTGTTTATCTACTATGCTTGATGATCGTCCATAGCTGCTGCCTGGCACACCTTTCAGCGCATTATTCCTCTTGCTTAGTGCAGGGGTTATGGGCGGTCTTCACATTTAGTATCAAAGCCCTGGTCAACGATTGTGGCCAAAGTTCTAAGACATAAGTACGTATGAGAGACGTATTTGTAGATTTCAGTTGGATGCTTACTATATATATTAGCATATATAGTAGTAGCCTTTGTACTTCCTTTAGCAGTTTTTCTTGAAAGTGGCTAATCATTCTAAATTGTAGATTTAGAATGATTCGACGTTATACGAGACATTCTGCTAGGGAAGAAGCTATGACTGGAGGGGGTAATGGTGGGGCACCTGATTACCCGGCTATGTTTGAAGCTATGATTGAATCATACCTTCGAAGGAACCCCGCTCCAGTGGCAGCTACGGTTGATGTTGAAGTTCTGGAGCTGCAGAATTTGCAAAGTTATGCAAAGACTTTACATCATTGGGAGTGAAACAGTTCAAGGGCACTGAACCAGTTGAAGAGGTTCAAAGGTGGATGGATACTTGTGTCTGAATCTTCAAGGATATGGGTATTGATGATGCAACAAAGTGGAAACTTGCATCAAGGCAGTTAGTGGGAAGAGCAATGGACTGGTGGAACTCTGTCACACTTGAGACCCACGAAGAGGATATCTCATGGGAGCAGTTCCAAGCTAAATTTGAAGCAAAGTTTATCTCCACCATGCAGAAGCTTGTTCTTTTTAAGAGATTCGTGGAGCTTAAGCAGAATGGTCATCCAATTCTTGACTATATTTCTGACTTCGAAGCTTTATCGAAGTATGCTCGTTCATATGGGGATATTCCTTATAAATAACGAGAAGTTTGTCTTGGGATTAGATGAATATCTTGGGAGTCAGCTTGTGGATCACCTCGATGATAGCTTTGAGAAGTTCGTCGAGAAGTCTTTGAGACATGAAAGTCTATTTCCTAAGAAGATGTCTATTGTTGCAGCTAAAGAGGAGCAGAAACCACAACAGGGTGGTAAACACAAGAAGAGGAAGCAACAACAACAGAAAGGAAAAGAGGCCAAAAGAAGCAAAAGGGAGAACTGACTTGCTTCAATTGTTGGCAGAAGGGCCATTTTGCTAGTGAATGCAAGAATCCTAAAGCTAAAAAGAAGTGCTTCAAGGGTGGGAAGTCAGGACATGAGAAGAAAGATTGTCCAGAATCATCTCAAGGGAAGCAAGTGGTTAAGCCTTATGCTTTAGGGGCAGTACCGTCTTCTTCAAAAGCTCCTACTGCATAGGAGAAGGGAAAGGGTGTCGTGGTGCAAGGTACTGTATCTATTCATGGTGTTTCGGTTCGAGTTTTGTTTGATACCGGAGCATCGCATTCATTCATTTGCAATGAGCTTGTAACGACCTGCATTCTACGCATCAAGGGATCGTAGAATATTTATTTCTTTCTCGTGTGAAGTCGTATAGCCATGTAACTTTGGGAGACGACTATTGGGGTCATTTTCCAGGTTCATGATTTTTGCCGATTTTCAAATGACCGTTTTGCCCCTAGCTGGTCTTGTTTTGGCCATAACTTTTGATTGATTGGTAAGGAGCTTTGACTTAAAACTACTTCCATTAGATCCGGATGATGGTCTACCTTTCCGTAGAGTGGTCACATTAGCCAAACGGGCTCAACTTTTGGGAGGTATGGCTGAAACAAGGTTTAGAAGGTGAAAAACAGCTTAACCGGGCCTAATTAGGGTGATTAGCAAGAGGGCCCATAACCCATTTCGGTATTAGGGCTATGGGGAGTCTGAGAACAGTAGGAAAATGATCTATTTTCATTTTCTCAGCCGCCTAAAACATTTCCCTAACCCTAACAATGGTCTCTAACACCCAAATCACCTTCTAATCACCATTTAATCAAGTTTTAGCCTAATCTACATCTAATCAAGGAAAATTAGCATCAAATAGGGAATAGAGCTGCTGTGTTGCATAGAGATTCGACCCAAAACAGATAATATTTCAGATCTATAGTTTGTTTGTGGCCAAGGTGAGTGATTAGCATTGTTTCTACACTAATTACGACTAATTAGGGGTGATTAGTGTTAATTAACAAAATTATACATGATTAAATTCTGGAAAAATGTTTAGAAATTCTTAAATATTATTTTAAGCCTCTGTTAGAAATTTCGGTTAATTTGGATATGTTTTGCTAATCCTATCATTAGTTAGGGTTAAGCATGATTAAGAGGAAAATATGTGTTTTGGGTATGTTTGATCCATTTTGACACATTAGATTGTTGTTTTGGTGTTTATGGTTGATTATACAGGTTTCCATGACTGTTTAGAATGTTTTATGATTGTTTTGAACAGTTAGATTGGTCAAAAATGCCGTCGTGTGGCATAAAATAGTCGCTGAAAATTTGTAGGAAACAGTGCAGGATTTTGACCGAACCAGATCGGATCGGTGGAGGACGAACCGACCCATTCGTGAAGCCATTCTGATGAACCACTGGTGGAGCCACGAAGCTTGGAGGTACGAACCAGTCCACTCGCACCTGAATCTTATGATCTGACCCACTCGTGACGATGGAAACCGACCCGAACCGCTCGAATGAAGTACCACGATCCGACCAGGAGCTCATGAACTACTCACACATGTAGCTCTCGACCAGACCCGGTGGGAGACTGATTGGTGGACCACAAAATGACCCGACCTGGGAGGATCCCACGACCTGACCTATATGGAGTAGTCTGATCCGAACTGCCTGTTGGCCACGAACAGCGTGTATCACGAACCGAACGGGTGAACATCATATATCACGAACCGAACCACCTCAAGGAGCACGATCTGAAGCGAAGTGAAGTGAAGAGCACAACCGATCCGGAGGAGACCAAAACCCGAGATGCAAAGGTAGTCCAAATGGGATGTAGAACTCAGGATCTAGATGGGAACCAATGAGTTAGCTTCATGAGTTGGGATTTGCTGCGGGACGTGTGCTAAGGAGTTGTCGACGTCCATAGCTTTGATTCACCACCGAGAGACGATTGTTAGGCTATGGATCAGTGCAGTGGGGTAGGTATTACTCCATGGGGCAGAGTGATCGTAGCATGGCTATGAGCCAGTGTAGTGGAATCGTCATGACTTCATGGGGCAGAGTGGAAATAGCAAGGACTAGTGGCTATGGATCAATGCAGTGGAGTCGCCATGACTCCATGGGGCGGAGTGATCATAGTAAGGATTTGGGTGATCAAAGCTGTGACGACCCCGAACCCCATACTGACAGAGGCAAGGGTAATCTTTGGAATATAACACAGAAATAGATAATGGCAGAACAGAATTGAATAAATACACCATATAATGAGCAAATAATACACTGGAAAAACATAATCATCAGAGTTACACAGTATACAGGATCTTACTTAGTACAAATACAGTTCAGCTATACATAAATGTCTACAGCGGAAAAACAAACATAATGTACAATAGGAGGTGAACAGCATAAAAAGAGATAAATGATAGAATCCATCTTCAGCTTCAGCTATCCAGAGAAATCCAGCTAAAACCTGAATACAAGGCTGCCCATGTAGAAAAAAGGGCACCGAGTTTGAAAGTGAAACAAACTACGAGTCAGTCATGGGACTGGTATGAGAAATCTACTCAACACATTTAAATTATAGCCAATCACAGGACCACGCCACTTTCGTGGAACGGGTTTACTCCATTTGATTGCCAGTGCTTTAAAACAAATCATTCTTTTAAACATCGCAATGCTTTTTATAAAAATGAAGCCATTATAAGAATCAGTTCCCATCACACAATGCAACGCAAACCGGAGGATAGAGTTTTTACCTTATAATGGCCAAAATATGCTTGATACGAATAAAACAAAAGCATTTGATATTATTACTAGTGTTTGTATATTTCAAAAGCAATTTCAAATCATAAGTATCAATCATAGACGGCATTAATGCCCCATACCACTATGTCGCCATATATAGGTATACAATCAAAACCGCACAGTCACATATTTGGAAGTTGGATTTTCGTCATGAACGAAGGCAAAAGATAGTCCTTACCGAATTCGAGACTACCTAGCCCGAGCCTCAGGCAAGTACTCAGTCAAGCCTTTGGATTGACAGGGCTGGTCCACCAATGTGGATTAAAATTCCTGAACACGGCGTTTCCCCGCCCTTTGGGGCATAAATGAGCCAACGAATGACTCCATCGGTCCCGGATCGACCGATAAAACCGAGGCGCCTCGCCACAGCAACAACCACATAAGTCAAACTCGTCAGGGCGTGAAAAACCACTGACGCCACTTCTAGCTAGGAAGAAACGCAGGCCCTCCCTGATGTCCTCTCCCGTTTCTGGTTCATACCGAGGTGTGAGGCTCTTGAATTCACGTTATACACATAGCTACGCCACACAGGCAGTGCTTTGATCATCACCACAAGACTTTGCTTTTCAACAGAAGCCTTGATCACTGCATCTTAGCATGCCACACAGGAAATTCACACCGTGCAACTGATAGCTATCAATCACACAGAATAAATTCCAATGTCAGACACAGTGTCCATTTGCAAGTCCGTTCTGGGTCTGAACGAAACCGGAGGCACTATACACCTCGCAAACCCATCGATCACCACGTACGTCTGGATGATCACCACTCATTATCCATATTTCGGGATGCCTCCCAATCAGGATGAGACGACCCCAAACCCCGTACTGACGGCGGAAAGGGTAATCCTTGGAATATAACACATAAACAGTAATAGCAAAACAGAATTGAATAAATACGCCATATAATGAACAAATAATACACTGGATAAACGTAATCATCAGAGTTACACAGTATACAGGATCATACTTAGTACAAATATAGTTCAGCTATACATAAATGTCTACAGCGGAAAACAAACATAATGTACAATAGGAGTTGAACAGCATAAAAAGAGATAAATAATAGAATCCATCCTCAGCTCCAGCTATCCAGAAAGAGCCAGCTAAACCTGAATACAAGGCTGCCCATGTAGAAAAAGGGGCACCCGAGTTTGAAAGTGAAACAAACTACGAGTCAGTCATGGGACTGGTATGAGAAATCTACTCAACATATTTAAAATTTGGCTAATCACAGAACCACGCCACTTTTGTGGAATGGGTTTACTCCATTGGATTGCCAGTGCTTTAAAACAAACAATTCTTTTAAACATCGCAATGCTTTTTATAAAAATGAAGCCATTAAAAGACTCAGTTCCCATCACACAATGCAACGCAAACCGGAGGATAGAGTTTTTACCTTATAATGGCCAAGATATGCTTGATACGAATAAAACAAAAGCATTAGATATTATTACTAGTGTTTATATGTTTCAAAAGCAATTTCTAATCATAAGTATCAATCATAGATGGCATTAATGCCCCATACCACTATGTCGCCATATATAGGTATACAATCAAAACCGCACAGCCACGTATTTGGAAGTTGGATTTCCGTCATGAACCAAGGCAAAAGATAGTCCTTACCGAATTCGAGACTGTCTAGCCCGAGTCTCAGGCACAGCCGCAACCGTACCTTGGATCGTCAGGGCCGGTCCACACGGAGTGGATTATAATGCCTGAACAATGCGTCTCTCCGTCCTTTGGGGCGTAAATGAGGCAACAAATGACTCCATCGGTCCCGGATCGACCGATATAACCGAGGCGCCTCGCAACAGTAACAACCACATAAGTCAAACTCATCAAGGCGTGTAAAACCACTGACACCACTTCTAGCTAGAAAGAAAACGCACGTCCCCCCTGAGGTCCTCTCCCGTTTCTGGTTCATACCGGGGTATGAGGCTCGCGATTTCATGTTATACACAAAGCTATACCTCACAGGCGGCGCTTTGATCATCACCACAATACTTTGCTTTTCAACAGAAGCCCTGATCACTGCATCTTAGCATGCCACATAGGCAATTCACACCGTGCTACCGATAGCTATCAATCGCACAGAATAAATTCCAATGTTAGACACACTGTTCATTTGCAAGTCCGTTCTGGGTCTGAAAGAAACCGGAGGCACTATATACCTCGCAAACTCATCGACCTCCACGTACGTCTGGACGATCACCACTCATTATCCATATTTCGGGATGCCTCCCAATCAGGACATCAGTTACCATCCAAACGAGGTGAAGATCTCCGGTCTTCGACCACCGTCTTCATCTTCGATTTTTTATCGTCGATTCAGTTATTCAGAATGGGATAAACCCGGTCTTTCTGAACAACTCGCGTATATAATGAACAAGTGCTACACAAACACTACATAAGAATCATTTCAATTTATTATTCACCAACCGTTAATCAGTAAGAGAACAATTTTCCAAATATTAACCCCGAAGGCCGAAACCAACATCAGATCAAAATCCAGGAAACCATTCGACTTAGCCAGCCTTCAGTTAGTTTCTAAATTTCACATCCATATCGTTTATAATATTTTATAACAATTTATCGCTATTTTTATTTATTTTAAAATAGCCAATTTATTCAAAACGACGTTTCGGGCCATAACGCGGCCGTGGCGCTGTTTTTCTTCAGATTTGATTTACACATATCTGAAAATCTAACTGTTGGATCTTCACAAAATTTACATTATTAGAAAGATCTTTTCAAAACGAATCCAACGGTTCCAGTTTTGGGAAAATCCGACGGTCAGATCTCCCGGTACAATCGTTTAAAGTTTTGATTTCAAAATACGAACTGCAGCGTCGTTATTCGATTTAATATAATTATATTTATATATATAAATATAATCGATTCTGGCGTTGTTTTTCTTTAGATTTGAATTAAACATTCTAGACAATCCAACCATTGGATCTTTACAAAGTTGGTGTCATTGGAAAGGTATTTCCAAAGCGAACCCAACGGTTGCGATTTCAGGAAAATCCGATGGTCGGATCTCCCGCACTAATCATTTGAAATTACGGTTTCAAAATACGAACTGCAGCTTCGTTATTCGATATATTTCAATTCTATTTATATATTTATATCGATTCTTCGATTTCAAAACCATTTGATTTTCATACATTTGATAAAAATGATGTTTTTATCTAACTGTCTTCTATTTCAACACTTCACTATTTTTAACAATTCAAGTATATAATAAAAGTGTGATTTTTAATGTAAAACAATTTATTTCAAAACTCGACTATTTTATATAGTTAATATAGGTGATAAAAATAGGATTTTTATTATAAAACAATTTATTTCAAAACAAGATTATTTTATATAGTTCATATCGATAATAAAAATAGGATTTTTATTATAAAACAATTTATTTCAAAATACGAATACCATTCAACACATGAATTTCAATTCAACGAATGAATTTTGATTCAACACATGAAGGTTTTCTATAGTTTGTATATATAGATAAAAAGGTGATTTTTATATTTAAAACACGAATACCATTCAACACATGAATATGATTCAACGAATGAATTTCTATTCAACACATGAAGGTTTTCTATTGTTTGTATATATAGATAAAAAGGTGATTTTTATATTTAAAACACGAATACCTTTCAATACATGAATTTCAATTCAACGAATGAATTTCGATTCAACACATGAAGGTTTTCTATAGTTTATATAAATAGATAAAAAGGTGATTTTTATATTTAAAACATGAATACCTTTCAACACATGAATTTCAATTCAACGAATGAATTTCGATTCAACACATGAAGGTTTTCTATAGTTTGTATATATAGATAAAAAGGTGATTTTTATATTTAAAACACGAATACCTTTCAACACATGAATTTCAATTCAACGAATGAATTTCGATTCAACATATGAAGGTTTTCTATACAACAGACGAATATAATTTCAACACAGGAAAATAATTCTATCACATGAATATTATTCAAAATTTCGGCAGCATAACGGTAGGGTAGTTAAAACCGGGACCGTCCCTAGTACGGCTCCTCGCTCTACATTAAAGCCTCGCAGCTTTTGACAATGGGGAATCATGCATCTAATTCGCACGCATGCGGCATGTATATTTTTTTCATTTCCACAAACTAATCCTATGTAGTTTCAGCCAAATATTTCTCAACCACAAACGGGTATTTTTCAACCACAATCAATCAATTTCAACCACAAATAATTTCAATCAACCATTCGTTGTCAATCAATTTTCACACCAATCACAACCAATAAATATCGTCCATGGTTTGTGGACGAGGGGCATATATATATATATATATATATATATATATAGCATTTCACTTCTATTTCAACACATATATAATTTTTACAATGCATATACAACTTATACATCGAACGTACAACTTATACAACGCTTATACAAGAGGCAAGAGGTGTACAGCGCTTATATAACTCATACATCGATTATATAATTTATACATCGTCGTTTTCCATATCGTTTATAAATTAGAAATCTTATATCACATATTTTTTTTCCACATAGAATACAAGCAAACAAGTCGTCCATGGTCTGTGGACGACGGGGAGCAGTTCATATATGCAGTTATAATATAAATAACTATACAGAAATATTTTGGTGAGAAATTCTCACATTGGGATCCACTCCATCAGTTTTTATCTAAATTTCTATTCAGCTCGGGTTTGAATTTTGCCCAAAATTCCAACGTGCTCTGTTTTGGATGCGGTCAGTTTTGTTGTGAAGCTCTCGTCCCCACGATCGCAACGGATCCAGTTTCGCGTGATTCCGACCTCGTATGAGAAAGTTATTAGAGTTAACGAGTTAATGACATTTCGAATTAATTAAAATAGAATTAATTTAATTAAATTACCCTTAATTACCTTCTACCCCCCTCCCAATTACTTTCCTCTTCAGTAAACCTGTATATCGTTGAACCCAAATCTTGGCTAGAGAGAAGCCGTCGCCGCCCCTTCTTCTTCGCGCCGGATTTCGATCGGAGTGTCCCCCTCCGACCGCCTCGACGGCGCCCGTCACCAGCCCAGGTGGCACGCAAATCGGTGGCACCCCTGCCTCGCAATCAGCGCTCGAACGCGCTGAGTTTACTCTAAGAAATCGAGCCCTACTCCCCTCGATACAAGATCATACCCATACAAATCTGAAGATCTTAGAAATCTCTTTGATTTCGTGTTTTAATTTTCCAAAACAAATTTGAGGACTGAAAAATTTTAATGAATTAAAATCAGAAAATATCGGCCTTCGATATTAGGGTTGACGGCGGCCAGAAATGAATTAGGGTTTTCGACCAAGTTTGACCCCATATTTAACTGAATATTTTATTTTATTTAATTCAAAACTAATTTGTTTAGTCTCCAAACTCCAATTCAAACCCAACGAATATCGCCCATAGCTAATTACCCCCATTCTGAACACAATGGGATATGTATCGTAGGCCCATTCGACTGTTTCAGTCAATTTTTCTTCAAATTAAAATATAAAACATTTAATATTTATTTTGAACGTACATTTCAATTTGTCGGGGACACATACTGATTCTAAAAATTCCCAAAAAATAAATCTAGCTATGTTTTGAAGATACGGTCCCAACAAAACTAGTTTCGTCGAATTCTGAGATCGTTTGAAAAATGGCCCATTTCTGGTCGATCCAATTTAATAGAAATCGACCAAAACACATTTTTCTTTGCCACGCTCACATACTAGCTTCAAAAATTATGAAATTTGAAACCTAGCAATAATTTGACATCCTAGATCCAAAAAAAGTGGTTTCGTCGAATTCCGAGGTTGTTTGCAAAATGGCCAATTTCACGGGCTATATAAATTCCATAGTGACGATTCTGAAATTTCATTTGGCCATAACTTTTGCTTTCCGTTATGAAACTTCGATTTTTCAGATTCGTTAGAAAGGTATTCACTAACAGATTTAAATATTTTTGGTTTCACTCAAATCCGTTTTGTTTTGCACCCAGTACAGTCAGTCAAAGTTTTAATTCAAATTTTGAAACTACCGCGCCATTTCAGGCCTTGTTTATAATTAGAATTAATTATATTTATTTTCAAACGTCGATTCAAACTCACTTTTCATTGCTATTATTTAAAATATTTATTTTATATATTTAAAATCCACTATTTTAGCCAATTAAATTTTTTTAAATTGGTTCAGATTTTCCGGGTCGTTACAATCTCCCCCACTTAAAACTTTTCGTCCCCGAAAAGGAACAAAGTCGAAAGTGGTTTGATTAATCAACTCTACGTTCAATCTGGCTTCCATTCTCCAACTTTTATGTTTCTGAGAATTTTCAAATTCTTCAAAAATTTGGCTAACACCCGGAATTTTCGAAAAATTTCGCCATAGCCTCCTTTGTACGGGGAGATGTTTGGAAATTTATTGGGACGTATTAGGTACCCAATAAATCCTATAAAGCATACACATATTTATAGTGATATATTCTGGTGTTTACAGGGGAGCGTGTATAGATAATAACTCCAGAGAATAAATTCTCGTCACCCTGTCAAAGCCTGAGGGAGTGTGTATTTTAATTGCTCCAGAGGATAAATCCTCGTCACCTCGTCCCGTGTGGGAAATAAATAGTCCATGTGCTGTATCTAATGACTAGAGAGACATGATTATTGTCAACCCCAGACCCATGTGGGGTTTTTATTAATCTGGCAATTTATCGTTACAAATTTTATATGGTCATATCAGTCATCAGTTCAACCTGTGAAATATAGTCATCGCCATACAAGCCTCTCGCTCGTATGGTAAATCTTCCACCTCGTCACACAAGCTCCAAATGCTTATGTGGTATATGATGAAGTATGCCTATCTTCAGAAGTATGCCATGCAGTGTAGTTCAAAATTAATTATTACTATCCTATGGCGATGTTTATTATTACACACAGAATAACCAGCACTCCGCATCCAATGGCATTCACAGGAGTTGATATAATAATATTTTGCATCCAACTCATTAAGGTTTACCTATTTGTCGAGCATGCAAGTAAAATCTTTACTCAAAGCTATCCATTTACCTGTTCAAACATATATGATGTACATGTATATATTTCTATCTATTCTCTAATCAGTTCAATGTGTGATTTAAATGAATAAATTCTACCATTATTCTCTTATTAATTAAATTAACTATCGTTTCAATAATTTAATTAATCAGAACTACTATAACACAACACAAACAACAATCAATTTGTTTTTAACTTTTCAACCTTTCAAATATATATCATTTATATATTCAAAAATTATATTTCTAAAACCAAACTATATATATAATCACAAATGCGTTATTTAAAAACATATAACTCTCAACTTGTTCTAGGGCACTTCTGACCCCATCTCTAACGAATTGTTCTGATTCTGTTGTACTCATACTAGGATATTGCTGATCCTATCTGTAATGAGTTACCCGTCCTAGAACACTACTGGTTCTATTTCTGATGAGTTCGTTAATATGTTATATTCCAGAACTAAGCTTAACCAAAGCACTGATACCAAATGAGACGACCCCAAACCCCATACTGACGGCGGCAAGGGTAATCCTTGGAATATAACACATAAACAGATAATAGCAGAACAAAATTGAATAAATACACCAGATAATGAACAAATAATACACTGGATAAACGTAATCATCAGAGTTACACAGTATACAGGATCATACTTAGTACAAATACAGTTCATCTATACATAAATGTCTACAGCGGAAAACAAACATAATGTACAATAGGAGCTGAACAACATAAAAAGAGATAAATAATAGAATCCATCCTCAGCTCCAGTTATCCAGAAAGAGCCAGCTAAACCTGAATACAAGGCTGCCCGTGTAGAAAAAGGAGCACCCGAGTTTGAAGGTGAAACTAACTACGAGTCAGTCATGGGACTGGTATGAGAAATCTACTCAACATGTTTAAAATATGGCTAATCACAGGACCACGCCACTTTCGTGGAACGGGTTTACTCCATTGGATTGCCAGTGCTTTAAAACAAACAATTCTTTTAAACATCGCAATGCTTTCTATAAAAATGAAGCCATTATAAGACTCAGTTCCCATCACATAATGCAACGCAAACCGGAGGATAGAGTTTTAACCTTATAATGGCCAAGATATGCTTGATACGAACAAAACAAAAGCATTTGATATTATTACTAGAGTTTATATGTTTCAAAAGCAATTTCTAATCATAAGTATCAATCATAGACGGCATTAATGCCCCATACCACTATGTCGCCATATATAGGTATACAATTAAAACCGCACAGTCACGTATTTGGAAGTTGGATTTCCGTCATGAACCAAGGCAAAAGATAGTCCTTACCGAATTCGAGACTGCCTAGCCCGAGTCTCAGGCACAGCCGCAACCGTACCTTGGATCATCAGGGCCGGTCCACACGGAGTGGATTATAATGTCTGAACAATGCGTCTCTCCGCCCTTTGGGGTGTAAATGAGGCAACAAATGACTCCATCGGTTCCGGATCGACCGATATAACCGAGGCGCCTCGCAATAGTAACAACCACATAAGTCAAACTCGTCAGGGCATGTAAAACCACTGACACCACTTCTAGCTAGAAAGAAAACGCACGTCCCCCTTGAGGCCTCTCCCGTTTATGGTTCATACCGGGGTGTGAGGCTAGCGATTTCACGTTATACACAAAGCTACGCCTCACAGGCGGCGCTTTGATCATCACTACAAGACTTCGCTTTTCAACAGAAGCCCTGATCACTACATCTTAGTATGCCACACAGGCAATTCACACCGTGCAACTGATGGCTATCAATCACACAGAATAAATTCCAATGTCAGACACACTGTCCATTTGCAAGTCCGTTCTGGGTCTGAACGAAACCGGAGGCACTATATACCTCGCAAACCCATCGACCTCCACGTACGTCTGGACGATCACCACTCATTATCCATATTTCGGGATGCCTCCCAATCAGGACATCAGTTACCATCCAAACGAGGTGAAGATCTCCGGTCTTCGACCACCGTCTTCATCTTCGATTTCTTATCGTCGATTCAGTTATTCAAAATGGGATAAACCCGGTCTTTCTGAACAAATCGCGTATATAATGAAAAAGTGCTACACAAACACTACATAAGCATCATTTCAATTCATTAGTCACTAACCGTCAATCAGTAAGAGAACAATTTCCCAAATATTAACCCCGAAGGCCGAAACCAACATCAGATCAAAATCCAGGAAACCATTCGACTTAGCCAGCCTTCAGTTAGTTTCTATATTTCACAACCATATCGTTTATAATATTTTATAATGATTTATCGCTATTTTTATTTATTTTAAAATAGCCAATTTATTCAAAACGACGTTTCGGGCCATAACGCGGCCGTGGCGCTGTTTTTCTTTAGATTTGATTTACACATATCTGAAAATCTAACCGTTGGATCTTCACAAAATTTACATTATTAGAAAGAACTTTTCAAAATGAATCCAACGGTTCCAGTTTTGGGAAAATTCGATGGTCGGATCTCCCGGTACAATCGTTTGAAGTTTTGATTTCAAAATACGAACTGCAGCGTCGTTATTCGATTTAATATAATTATATACATATATAATCGATTCTGGCGCTGTTTTTCTCCAGATTTGAATTAAACATTCCAGACAATCCAACCGTTGGATCTTTACAAAGTTGGTGTCTTTGGAAAGGTATTTCCAAAGCGAACCCAACGGTTGCGATTTCAGGAAAATCCGATGGTCGGGTCTCCCGCACTAATCGTTTGAAATTACGGTTTCAAAATATGAACTGCAACTTCGTTATTCGATATATTTCAATTCTATTTATATATTTATATCGATTCTTCGATTTCAAAACCATATGATTTTCATACATTTGATAAAAATGATGTTTTTATCTAACTGTCTTCTATTTCAACACTTCACTATTTTTAACAATTCATGTATATAATAAAAGTGTGATTTTTAATGTAAAACAATTTATTTCAAAACTCGACTATTTTATATAGTTAATATAGGTGATAAAAATAGGATTTTTATTATAAAACAATTTATTTCAAAATACGAATACCATTCAACACATGAATTTCAATTCAACGAATGAATTTCGATTCAACACATGAAGGTTTTCTATAGTTTGTATATATAGATAAAAAGGTGATTTTTTATATTTAAAACACGAATACCATTCAACACATGAATTTCAATTCAACGAATGAATTTCGATTCAACACATGAAGGTTTTCTATAGTTTGTATATATAGATAAAAGGTGATTTTTATATTTAAAACACGAATACCATTCAACACATGAATTTCAATTCAACGAATGAATTTCGAT
Organism: Allium sativum; assembly: GCA_030737875.1. NCBI lineage: Eukaryota > Viridiplantae > Streptophyta > Magnoliopsida > Asparagales > Amaryllidaceae > Allium > Allium sativum. The sequence continues at coordinate 10,419,397 of CM060921.1, read as the reverse complement.
TCAACACATGAAGGTTTTCTATAGTTTGTATATATAGATAAAAGGTGATTTTTATATTTAAAACACGAATACCATTCAACACATGAATTTCAATTCAACGAATGAATTTCGATTCAACATATGAAGGTTTTCTATAGTTTGTATATATAGATAAAAGGTGATTTTTATATTTAAAACACGAATACTATTCAACACATGAATATAAATTTAACGAATGAATTTCGATTCAACACAAGAAGGTTTTCTATTCAACAGACGAATATAGTTTCAATACAGGAAAATAATTCTAACACATGAATATTATTCAAAATTTCGGCAGCATAACGGCAGGGTAGTTAAAACCGGGACCGTCCCTAGTACGGCTCCTCGCTCTACATTAAAGCCTCGCAGCTTTTGACAATGGGGAATCATGCATCTAGTTCGCACGCAGGCGGCATGTATATTTTTTTTCATTTCCACAAACTAATCCTATGTGGTTTCAACCAAATATTTCTCAACCACAAACGGGTATTTTTCAACCACAATCAATCAATTTCAAACACAGACAATTTCAATCAACCATTCGCTATCAATCAATTTTCACACCAATCACAACCAATAAATATCGTCCTTGGTTTATGGACGAGTGGCGTATATATATATATATATATATATATATATATATATATATATATATATATATATATATAGCATTTCACTTCTATTTCAACACATATATAATTTTTACAACGCATATACAACTTATACATCGAACGTACAACTTATACAACGCTTATACAAGAGGTGTACAATGCTTATATAACTCATACATCGACCATATAATTTATACATCGTCGTTTTCCATATCGTTTATAAATTAGAAATCTCACATTGGGTTCCACTCCACCAAAAATAGCAGAAGGCTCAGAAAAATATGCGGTCTCTTCAAGAATGTAGAAGACGTCCACACGAGTCCATTGTCTCTTGTTTCACTGGATTTCGACAAGGAACGAAAAAGATATGATTTTTACAAGTTTGCAACACTTAAAAGTGTAAAAATCAATTCAAAATAAATTAGCCGTATACCTCAACTTGATGTTCAAAACTAGGTTTAAGGTTTTCGGCGAATCCTTGAAGCGAGGTGGCGATCGGGCTACGCCACGCGAAAGAGCTTTGAGAGGCGCTCCAGGGGGTGGTGGTCGCAGCCTGTTCGGTGGTCGGAGGAAGGAGATCTGGCGGCGGGAAGTTCGAAACTTCCTGGGTCTCGTTCTCGTCGATGGGGAGGAGGGAGAAGGCGAAGGTGGGTCGGATTTGGAGAGGAGGGTCGGCGCAGTCGAGGTAGGGTGGTGGCGGCGCTTTGTAGGTGGCTGAGGCGGCCGGTTTTTGGTCGGGAAGTAGGGAGCGCGAGCCGCCGTCGATCGGGGGGGAATAAAAGGGTTTTTCAATTTTTTTTATTTTTAAAATTATGAAAGAAATAATTTAATTGGTCGGGATTTTTAAAAGGGGGTTTTCTAACACGACCTCCAATCCGAACCAAACGGCTGTCGTCTTAGCGTTTTACCCCTATTCCGAACACAATGGGATATGTTTCGTAGGCCCATTCGACTATTTCAGTCAGTTTTCATTCAATTTAAAATATATAACATTCAATATTCAATTTGAACGTACATTTCAATTTGCCAGGGCCACAAACTGATTCTAAAAATTCCCAAAAAAAAAATCTAGCTATGTTTTGACGATACGGTCCCAACAAAACTAGTTTCGTCGAATTCTGAGACCGTTTGAAAAATGGGCCATTTCTGGTCGATCCAATTTAACTATAATTGACCAAAACACGTTTTCCTTTGCCACGCTCACATACTAGCTTCAAAAATTATGAAATTTGAAACCTAGCAATAACTTCACATCCCGGATCCAAAAAAAGTTGTTTCATCGAATTCCGAGGTCGTTTGCAAAACGGCCATTTTCACGGGCTATATAATTTCCATAGCGACATTTCAGAAAATTCATTTGGCCATAACTTTTGCTTTCCGCTATGAAACTTCGATTTTTCAGATTCGTTAGAAAGGTATTCACTAACAGATTTAAATATTTTTGGTTTCACTCAAATCCGTTTTGTCTTGCACCCGGTACAGTCAGTCGAAGTTTGAATTCAAATTTTGAAAATACTGTGCCATTTCAAGCCTTGTTTATAATTCAAAGTAATTATATTTATTTTCAACTTCGATTCAAACTTACTTTTCATTATTATTATTTAAAATATTCATTTTAAATATTTAAAATCCACTATTTTAGCCAATTTAAAAATTTTAAATTGGTTCAGATTTTCCGGGTCGTTACAAAAGCGGTGGATATTGTATGCTTTACGCACTGAGTGAGAGATGTGAGGATGGTTGTTATGCTTTCTTGTTTGACATCACTATGACATGCACACCCCACCCCCACTATCTTTACACCATATGTTAGTGTCACCTTAGAGTATTGTACATCTTGTTGTGCTAACTTTTTGGTTGCAGGTCCAGGTTCAGGTCTGGTTTAGTATACCTGTTATTGTTCTATTTTGCTTCTTATCGCTCATACCAGACTTTTGTCTGACCCAGAGTTTTATGTCTCTTCTTATTACTCTGGGTGCTCTTAAGTGGGCAGACTAGAGACAAGTTAGCTGGTTATGCACGAGTAGCTGATCTGGAGACGAGCAGGAGGCTTCCACGTATGATATATATAGATATTCTCCCTGTGTCGCTGCTGGTCACTACTTAGGGCATCAGTAGTGTACCTTTCTTATTTTACTTTAGAGACAGTTTGAAAAGTTGTAATAATGATGATGTGGAACATAAGCTGTATTTTGAATTTTCCGCTGTTATCGTGGTTTAGTTTTCAGCTTATGTACTGTCTCACCTGTTTTATGTCAAGTATGTTATTATTATATTTTATTCCATGCGCTACGAGGCATTTTACAGGTTCCTTGCTAGTTCAAATCTCCTTTTTTTTCCTTTCTTTGGCAACTGTCCCGTGCTGGTTGGACATCGGCACAGTGCACTTTCATTGGAAATGTCGGCTGGTGCGGGGCGGGCCGTCACATTTGGTATCAGAGCTCTAGGTTGCGTAGTTAACCTAGGGATGACACCGGAGAGAGATAGTACGTATATGAGAGTACATATTTCTGATACTTTGGTCTTCAAAAGCTATATATATATATACTATTAGTATATTAAGGATGAAGTCACACTGCACTGGCACCACTGAAGAGGTGGTTAATCGTTTTCTCCTTACAGATTGAATGATGAGCCGATATGCTAAGGGTACTGGTAGAGGAGCTAATAATGGAAATGCTCCTAATATGAGGATGATGTTCACTGACTACACGAGAGATATGCTTAGAAATGTGCAAGGAGCAGTTCCCAATGCTAAAAATTGTGGGTGGTGCAGCGGTGCACGCGCCTAGAGCCGATTTCGCCAAGCTTTGCAAGGATTACACTAGTTTTGGTGGGAAGTCGTTCCACGGAACGGAATCGGCTACAGAAGTTCAGGATTGATTGGATAGCTGTGACCGTATCTTCGAAGACTTGCGTATCGCGGATGCTACAAAGAGAAAGCTAGCATCCCATCAGCTGCAAGGACGGGCGATGAATTGGTGGAATGCTATTAAGGCAGCTACTCCTAAGGATCAAGTTACTTGGGATCAGTTTAAGGCCCGATTCAGTGAAAAGTTTATCCCAGCCGCTCAGAAGTCAGAGTTGTTTAGGAAATTTCTGGAGCTTAAGCAGAATGGTAGAGTTGTCTCGGAGTATATTGCTGAGTTCGATACTCTATCGAAATATAGATTATCCCTTATTGATACTACCGAGAAGAAGAACGAAAAGTTCATAACTGGTTTGGATGGGTACTTGGGGGAAATACTTATTAACCATGTCGATGAGGCGTTTGAATAGATTATGGGGAAAGCATTGAGGTCAGAGAGTCATTACCCTAAGACGAAGACTGAAGTTGCATCTGTAGAGGAACCAAAACTGCAAGCAAGCGGTGGAGGCAAGAATGGTTCTCAGATAAGAGAAAGCAGAATCAGACCAAGGATGGCCAAAATAAAAAGAATAAGAAAGATGTTGAGTGCTTTAGCTGTGGAAATAAGGGCCATTATGCTAAAGAATGTCGAGCGAAGCCAACGGACAGGAAGTGCTTCAACTGTGGCCAATTGGGACATCACAAGAATAAGTGTCCGCAACCCCATAAAGAAAAGCAGATTGCGAAAGCATATGCTCTTAATGTTGTTCCTTCTTCGTCGATTGCCCTAATTGCGGCGGAGAAAGGAAAGAATGTCGTTATCCAAGGTATGCTTTATGTTTATGATGTTCTTGTTCGAGTATTGTTTGATACCGGGGCTACCCGTTCCTTTATATCTAGTGACCTGGTAGATAGGTTGGGATTAGACCCGAGATAGTCGATAGACCTTTAGCAGTGACGAACCCGATTGGCAGTTTGACTAGCCTTAGCATGATTTTTCGTAATGTGGTCTTATCGAGTCATGGATGTATGTTTGTTTGTGATTGCTTTGTTTTGGGCTTTATTGGGTTTGGCATTATTTTGGGAGTTGATTGGATTCAAAGGTACGGGGTAGTGGTAGACTGTGAGGGATTTTTGGTGACAGTTAGAGCGGATGATGGGCGGAGGGTAGTATTTTGTGGTCTACCTAGTGATAGGATAATGGCTAGTTTTCTAAATTCCCTTGACATCCTGCATGATGAGTTGTTAGATGTGCCCATGGCTGGCCAGTATCCGGACGTCTTCAAGGAAGTGACCGGAATTCCACCACATCGAGAGATTGAGTTCCGTATTGATTTAGTGGAAGATTCCAGACCTATAGTGATGTCACTTCGTTGTATGGCACCAAGGGAGCAGCAAGAGCTCGGGGTGTAAGTGAGCGATCTTTTGAAGAAGGGATTTATCAGAAGATGGGGAGCACCAGTTGTGTTTGCTACCAAGGCAGATGGTTCCCTTCGATTGTTTGTGGACTACCGCGAGCTGAATAAGGTGACGAGGAAGAATAAGTATCCTGTACCATAGATAGATGATTTGTTTGATCAGTTGAGTGGCACGAGAGTGTTCTCCCAGTTGGATCTCGCGACAGGTTTTCATCAGATTAAGGTGGAAGCTAAGAGTATAGCTAAAACGGCCTTTCGGACGCCTTCTGGATTCTATGAGTGGTTGGTCATGCCATTCTGGTTGACCAATGCACCAGCGTATTTTGAGGATCTTATGAATAGAGTATTCCGAGATCAATTGAATAAGTTTGTTCTTGTGTTCATAGACAGTATATTGGTTTATTTAAGGACAGATGAAGAACACAAGGAACATTTGAGGATAGTGATGGAGGTGTTGAGAAAACACCAATTGAAAGCAAAGTTCTCTAAGTGTCACTTCTGGAGGAGGGAAGTGAGATTCTTAGGCCATGTTGTTTCATAGAATGGTATTGCCGTAGAACCTGCGAATGTAGTTATGGTATAAGATTCGTCTACGCCTAAGAATGCAACAGACATAAAAAGTTTCTTGGGGTTAGCTGGATATTTTCGTAAGTTTATCCAAGATTTCTCCAAAATAGCAGCACCATTGACTCAGTTGACCAAGAAGAATCAAGCTTTCGTTTAGGATGAAAAGTGCGAGAATGCATTCAAGAGTCTAAAGGAAAAGTTGACATGTGCACCAGTGTCAGTCATTCCTAAAGGGGATGAAGAGATGATAGTATATACAGATGCATGTGGTATCAGACTGGGTGATGTATTAATGCAAGTAGGTAGGGTTGTAGCTTATGCGAGTCGGCAACTGAAACCGCATGAGAAAAGATATCCTACCCATGATTTGGAATTGGCAGCGATCATGTTCGCGTTGAAGATGTGGAGACATTATCTCTTAGGAGAAAGATTCGAGTTGTTTACTGATCATAATTCGTTAAAGTGCCTTTTCTCCCAGAAGGGTCTAAATCTCCGACCGCAGAGATGGTTACAATTCTTGGCTTCCTATGATTTCGATATTGCGTATACACCAAGAAAAGGCAATGTGGTAGCTGATGCATTGAGTAGGAGACATGCCAGTTTAGGGCTATGTTTCTAGAATGGAAGCAATTGGAGTATATTGCAGGGTACGATTTCAGACCAAAGTGCGATTTGGATCCAGAGACGCTAGCAAGTTTGACAATCAGACCCACTTTGATTGAGCGGATTGGTTCCAGTCAGAGGGACAATCCTAACCTATTGGAAATCATCTCCAAGTTAGAGATGGGAATCGACGAAGAGATGAACAAATATGGGCTTGATCGAGATGGATGGCTTAGAAAGAATGGTAGACTGGTTGTACCCAATGTCAATGGATTGAGAGATGAAGTGCTTAGAGAATATCATCACTCAAAACTAACTATGCACTCCGGTGGTAATAAAATGTATCGAGACATGAAGCAGACCTACTACTGGGAAGGGATGAAAAGAGACGTTGGGAAGTTTATATCCAAGTGCATGAATTGCCAATTAGTTAAAGCTGAGCAAAAGAAACCTAGTGGTTTGTTGCAACCATTGGAAATTCCAGAATGGAAATGGGAACAAGTCTCAATGGATTTCATTGATAGGTTACCAAGGACTAGATCGGGCCATGATAGCATTTGGATGATTGTGGACCGACTGACCAAGAGTGCAAGGTATAAAACCTATCAAGTAGAATAGAATGGTAGCTAAGTTAGCGGAACTATATATGAAGTGGGTAGTGAGATTTCATCGAGTACTAAAAGCATTGTAAGTGACCGAGACCCGTTGTTTACTAGTGGGTTTTGGAAGAGCTTACAAGAGGCTCTGGGGTTAGAATTATATCTCAGTATCGCGTACCATCCTCAAACTGATGGTCAAACAGAGAGGGTAAATCATATATTAGAAGATCTCTTGAGAGCTTACATATTGGATTTTGGTGGATCATGGGATGACCATTTGCATCTAGTAGAGTTTGCATATAATAATAGTTATCAATCTAGTATTGGTATGGATCCATTTGAAGCTTTGTACGGAAGACCATGCAACTCACTGTCATGTTGGTTAGAAACTGGTGATAAGTTTGTGCTTGGACCAGATGTGATAAGAGAAACTTCAGACAAGATTAAGATCATTCAACAGAGGATGAAGGCTGCCCAAGATAGGCAGAAGAGTTATGCTGATAAGAGGCGAAAGGATTTGAAATTCTCCGTTGGCGACCTAATATTTGTCAAGATCTCTCCATTAAAGAATGTTATTCGATTTGGAAGGAGAGGAAAGCTGAAGCCAAGATTTTTTGGTCCATTCCCAATCCTCGAGCAAGTTGGGAATTTGGCATATAAAGTTGAATTAACAGAGAAGATGGCAGGAGTTCATAACGTATTTCATGTTTCCAGTTACGGAAATTCGTGCACGACCACGATATGACTATTTCACCTGATCAGTTGGATGATATCGAAGTAGAACCCGAGGCGGTTGGGAACCGCAAGCCGATCCGTATAGTCGAGCACGATACGAAGCAACTTCGAAGGAAGCAGTGAATATAGTCAAAGTTCAGTGGGGCGAGAACGAGAATGACTGTACTTGGGAGACAGAGGAGAGCATTAGGAAGGCATATCCAGAACTCTTCGCCTGGTAAGATTTTAATTGCAATTTTAGTTTTCCGCATGCTAGGATAGACTTGATTATTGTTTTGTATGTTTGATTGTTGTAAATGGTTGGTAGGCATGCGGGATCCTTTACTTGTTTCTTAGTTAAGGAATTTTGGGGGTGAAATTTCTTTAGGGGAGAAGAATGTAACGACCCGCATTCTACGCATCAAGGGATTGTAGAATATTTATTTCTTTCTCATGCAAAGTCGTATAGCTATGTAACTTTGGGAGACGACTATTGGGGTCATTTCCCATGTTCATAATTTTTGCTGATTTTTAAATGTCCATTTTGCCCCAAGCTGATCTTGTTTCGGCCATAACTTTTGATTAGTAAGGAGTTTTGACCTGAAACCACTTCCATTAGATTCGGATGATGGTCTACCTTTCCGTAGAGTTGTCACATTAGCCAACGGACTCACCGTTTGGGAGATATGGCTAAAACAAGGTTTAGAAGGTGAAAAACAACTTAACCGGGCCTAATTAGGGTGATTAGCAAGAGGGCCCATAACCCATTTCGGGATTAGGGTTATCGGGAGGCTGAGAACAGTAGGAAAACGATCTATTTTCATTTTCTCAGCTGCTTAAAACATTTCCCTAACCCTAACAATGGCCTCCAACACCCAAATCATCTTCTAATCACAATTGAATTAAGTTTTAGCCTAATCTACATCTAATCATGGAAAATTAGCATCAAGCTGGGAATAGTGCTGCTGTGTTGCATAGAGATTTGACCAAAACAGATAATATTTCAGATCTATAGTTTGTTTGTGGCCAAGGTGAGTGATTAGCATTGTTTCTACACTAATTACGGCTAATTAGGGGTAATTAGTGTTAATTAACAAAGTTATACATGATTAAATTCTGGAAAAATGTTCAGAAATTCTTAAATATTATTTTTAGCCTCTGTTAGAAATTTGGGTTAATTTGGATATGTTTTGCTAATCCTATCATTAGTTAGAGTTAAGCATGATTAAGGGAAAAATATGTGTTTTGGGTATGTTTGATCCATTTTAACACATTAGATTGTTGTTTTGGTGTTTATGGTTGATTATACATGTTGCTATGACTGTTTGGAATGTTTTATGATTGTTAGATTGGTCAAAAACGCCGTCGTGTGGCATAAAACAGTCGCTGGAAAGTTGCAGGAAACAGTGCAGGATTTTGACTGAACCGGATCGGATCGGCGGAGGACGAACCGACCCGTAAATGAAGCCCGTCTCACGAACCACTGGTGGAGCCACGAAGCCCGGAGGTACGGACCAGTCCACTTGCACTTGAAGCTCACGACCTGACCCTCTTGTGATGATGGAAACCGACCTGAACCGCTCGAATGAAGTACCACGATCCGACCAGGAGCTCACGAACTACTCGCACCTGTAGCTCTCGACCTGACCCGGTGGGAGATTGATTGGTGGACCACGAAACGACCTGACCTGGGAGGATCCCACGAACTGACCTATATAGAGTATTCCTATCCAAACCGCCTGTTGGCCACGAACAGCGTGTATCATGAACCGAACGGGTGAACAACATGTATCACGAACCGAACCACCTCAACGAGCACGATCTGAAGCGAAGTGAAGTGAAGTGAAGAGCCGAACTGATCCATAGGAGACCAAAACCCAAGATGCAAAGGTAGTCCAAATGGGAAGTAGAACTCAGGATCCAGATGGGAACCAACGAGTTAGCTTCATGAGTTGGGCTTTGCTGCGGGATGTGTGCTAAGGAGTTGTCGACGTCCATAGCTTTGATTCTCCGCCGAGAGACGATTGTTAGGCTATGGATCAGTGTAGTGGGGTAGCTATTACTCCATGGGGCAGAGTGATCATAGCACGGCTACGAGCCAGTGTAGTGGAGTCGTCATGACTTCATGGGGCAGAGTGGACATAGCAAGGACTAGTGGCTATGGTTCAGTGCAATGGAGTCGCCATGACTCCATGGGGCAGAGTGATCATAGCAAGGATTTGGGTGATCAAAGAGGTGGATATCGTATGCTTTACGCACTGAGTGAGAGATGTGAGGATGGTTGCTATGCTTGATTATTTGACATCACTATGACATGCATACCCCACCCCCGTTATCTTTACACCATATGTTAGTGTTACCTTAGTGTACTGTACATCCTATTGTGCTAACTCTTTGGTTGCAGGTCCAGGTTCAGGTATGGTTTAATATACCTGTTATTGTTCTGTTTTGCTGCTTATCGCTCATACCAGACTTTTGTCTGACCCAGAGTTTTATGTCTCTTCTTATTACTCTGGGTGCTCTTAAACAGGCAGACTAGAGACTGGTTAGCTGGTTATGCGCGAGTAGCTGATCCGGAGACGAGCAGGAGGCTTCCACATATGATATATATAGATATTCTCCATGTGTCGTTGCTGGTCACTACTTAGGGAAATAGTAGTGTAACTTTCTTATTTTTATTTAGAGACAGTTTGAAAAGTTGTAATAATGATGATGTGGAACATAAGCTGTATTTTGAATTTTCCACTGCTATCGTGGTTTAGTTTTCAGCTTATGCACTGTCTTGCCTGTTTTATGTCAAGTATGTTATTATTATATTTTATTCCATGCACTGTGAGACATTTTACAGGTTCCTTGCTAGTTCAAATCCCCTTCTTTTCCTTTCTTTGGCGACCGTCCCGTGCTGGTTGGACATCGGCACAGCGCACTTTCATTGGAAATGTCGGCTGGTGCGGGGCGGGCCGTCATAGAGCTTGTGTGTCGCTCGGGTTTGGAACCCAAGATATGTGATAGACTTTTCGTAGTAACTAATCCAGTTGTGGGTTCATCAAATCTTTGCATGATTTGCCTTGGTCTAGTGTTGTCGAGTCATGGTTGCTCTTTTGTGTGTGATTGCTTTGTTCTTAACTTCGCTGGGTTTGGGATCATCTTGGGCATGGATTGGCTCAAGACGTATGTGGCAAGGGTGAATTGCGAGAAGCTAGAGGTGAGAGTCGGGGATGTGAAAGGGCGAAAGGTGTTGATAAAGTGTAAGCGTGAAGTTGGTTTCTTCGTTAGCTATCTACATTCGCTTGTGATTACACAAGAAGACTTGTCATCTGTGTTGATTACAAATAAGTATGAGGATGTCTTTGACGAGGTCAAAGGTTTGCTGCCGCATCGTGAGATCGAGTTTAGGATCGATTTGGTCGAGGGTGCTAGAGCAATCGTTATGCCTCTTAGGCGGATGGCGCCTAAGGAACAACGAGAATTGGAGGTGCAAGTTCAATACCATCTTAGGAAGGGATTCATTCGGGGAAGTGTTTCTGAATAGGTAGCACCAATCATGTTTGCAACCAAGGCAGATGGCTCGTTAAGATTGTGTGTGGACTATCGTGAGCTGAATAAGGTGATTAAGAAGAACACGTTTCTGTTGCCAAGGATTGATGGCTTGTTCGATCAGCATCACGAAGCCAAAGTGTTTTCTCATATGGATTTGGCAATTATATTTCACCAGTTGAGGGTGGCAAAGGATAGTATGCTAAAGACTATTTTTAGGACACCGTCCGAGTTCTTCGAATGGTTGGTGATGCCATTCAGGTTGACTAATGCGCCAGCGTATTTTGTGGATCCTATTCAGAGATCAGCTGAATAAGTTCGTACTTGTGTTCGTGGATGTTATTCTGGTTTACTCGTGGAATGAGGAAGAACATAAGACACACTTGAAAGTTGTGTTAGAGATCTTGCGGAAGCATCAGCTCAAGCCTAAGTTCTCCAAGTGTCACTTCTGTAAGAGTGAAGTGGGATTTTTTGGTCATGTAGTTTTCGGTAGTGGGATAGCAGTTGACCCTGCTAAAGTGGCAGCAATCCAGGACTGGGCTAGACCAAAGAGTGCGACAGATGTGAGAAGTTTCCTTGGGATGGATGGTTATTACCGACGGTTTATCAAGGATTTATCCAAGATAGTTGCACCATTGACAGGATTGACGAAGAAGAACCAAGTGTTTACAAGGGATGTGAAGTGTGAACAAGCATTCGGAATCCTGAAAGAGAGACTAACGAGTGCTCCTATATTGACCATTACGAGTGGGAATGAAGAGAGGTGGTATATACTGATGCATGTGGTACTGGACTTGGAGCAGTACGGATGCAGAAGGATAAGGTTGTGGCCTACGCAAGTCGACAGCTGAAGCTGCATGAGAAGAACTACCAAACTCATGATTTAGAGTTGGCAGCGATTGTGTTTGCATTGAAGATGTGGAGACATTACCTATTGGGAGTGCGGTTCGAGTAATTTACGGACCACAAGTCATTGAAGTATCTTTTCTCCCAAAAGGATTTGAATCTTCAGCAGCAAAGATGACTAGAATTTCTGGCACCATATATTTTGGTACAGCCTATACTCCAAGCATGGGAAACGCAGTTGCAGATGCGTTAAGTCGAAGACACACAAGTTCAGAAGCAATGTTTTCAGAATGGAAGACCCTCGAGTATTTGGCAAGGTTTGATTTCAGGCCAAGGTGTGATTTGAACCTGAAATGTTGGCAAGCTTATTGATAAGACCCATTCTTATCGAAAGGATTGGCGAGAGCCAAAAGCAAGATGTGAAGCTTGTCGAGTTTATCCAGGGATTGGAACCAGATGATAAAGAGTTCAAAGTTGATAGAGAAGGTTGGCTTTGAAAGCAAGGACGATTAGTTGTTCGTGATATCGACGGATTGACAGATAAGGTTCTGAGAGAATATCATCACTCAAAGTTGACGACTCATCTCGGTAATAAGATGTATAAGGACATGAAGCGAGTTTACTACTGGTAAGGGATGAAGCAAGATATTGAAAAGTTCATTTCCAATTGCATGAATTGTCAGTTGGTGAAAGCTAAATAGAAGAAGTCGAGGGGCTGCTTCAGCCATTAGAAGTTTCTACGTGGAAGTGGGAGCAAGTATCGTTGGACTTCATTAATGGGCTACCTAGAACTAGGGACGGAAATGAAGGGATTTGGGTCATTGTATATCGCTAGACCAAAAATGCGAGATTCGTTCCTCTCAAGTCGACTAGAATGGCGTCGAAACTAGATGAACTTTATGTGAAATGAATAGTTCGATTCCATGGTGTCCCAAAGAGTATAGTGAGTGATCGAGATCCGTTGTTTACTAGCGGATGTTGGAGGAGTTTGCAAGAAACTTTGGGAACCGAGTTGTCCTTAAGTACGGCTTATCATCCCCAAACTGATGGTCAGACCAATAAAGACAATCGAATTTTGGATGATTTCCTGAGGGATTGTGTGTTAGACTTCGGAGGATTGTCGGAAGACCATCTACATCTGGTTGAGTTTGCATGTAATAATAGCTACCAGTCGAGCATTTGGGATGGCACCGTACGAGGCGTTGTATGGAAGACCGTGCAATTCTCCAACATGTTGGTTAGAAACTGGAGATAAGTTGCTACTTGGGCCAGAAATGACAAGAGAGACCTCGGATTATATCGAGATCGTTTGATAACGAATTAAGGCAGCCGAAGATCGTCATAAGAGTTATGCCGATAAGCGTCGTAAGGACTTGGAGTTCGACATGGGCGATATGGTTTTCGTGAAGGTTTCACCGTTGAAGCATATGGTGAGATTTGGAAGTAAAGGAAAGTTAGCTCCTAGATTCGTTGGACCATTTCCGATAGTCGAGCGAATTGGAAAGCTCGCATATAGATTAGAGTTACCCGATAAGATGTCGAGTGTGCATAATGTGTTCCATGTGTTATTTCTACGGAAGTTCATGCATGATTCGAATGTGGTGGTATCTTCAGAGCAGTACGAAGACCTAGAAGTGGAAAACGCAGTTACGAGACCTCGTAAGCCACTTCATGTTGTGGGGAATAACAAGAAACAACATAGGAGGAAGATGGTTAAACTAGTCAAGGTACAATGGAGTGAAGATGGTGACGATTGTACGTAGGAGATGGAAGAGAGCATGAGGGTGACTCATCCAGAACTCTTCGTCAGTTGGACTCTTTGATATCGTGTAATTGCTATATCATTGTATCTTGTTGTTGTTTGATAGAATTCTGCATGCTAGGATAAGACTATGGATGCATGGCTTGATGGTTGCTAGTTTGGATGATAGAATTGGCTTCTCAAGGATGATAGGCATGCGGAATTATTGTGATTTTTTATGTTTGTTTATAATTTTGGAGGCGAAATTCTTAAGGGGGTAAGAATGTAATAGCCTGCATTTTACTTATCGAAAGATCATAAAATATTTTTATTTATTCCCTGAGGGTAGGATCATTCTCATCTTTTAGTGTGTTGTTTATAGGGATGTAAGAAATGCCCATAATTTTTACCAATTTTTTGTGATCATTTTGCCCCTGTCAGTCTTGTACAGGGAATAACTTTTGAATTAGGTCAAATCTGAGGGTGAGTCCTGTGTCATTGGAAAGGAATTGATGATTGCCTTTCTGTAGAGTGGTTACATTAAAGATTTGGCTCAGCGGTTTGGGAGGAATCGCAGTTTTAAGGTTTAACGGTTGGTTGTTCAGGTTTTGGAGCCTTAGTGGGCTGATTTGGGAAGGCCCATTGTGGGTTGGTGGAATCCTATAAATAGGGGGTGAGGGAGGAGGGAAATTTTTTTACTTTCCCATTCTCTCATTTGGAGGCATTGATCTCCTTCTTCTCTAACACCTTTCCACCATTAAAAATCCAAATCCAAGGAGGGAATCATAGATCTACACCATTGGAGGCTAGATCTACATCAATTGAAGCAAGGATTCTTTGGATCAAGGTGTTTGGTACGAGGTGCTTGCTATCCGGATTCTTATTTCTACCATTTTAGCTTGTTTTGGAGAATCGGTGAGCGATTTACATCTCTCACACGGATTCACTGAAGTATATGAGTAGTAGATCATGCTTTTCATCAAATTTAAGTGCTTTTCCTTAGATCACCCTAGGATCTGATTTAGCAAGATTAGATAGGTAATTCCTATGATTTTTCATACGAATGTGCAAGTTAGATCCATGGTTTTGTTCATCTTTATATTTGTGGTGATTTTGGTGAATTTGACATTATCATTGATAGAATTGTCATATTGATGATTGTTGATTTCATAACATGCTTGTAATCCTTTTGGATGAATTGGATGAGTTAGTTTCATCGGATTTATCGTTTGGTGAAGTTTTGGTCGAAATCGGAGTTGAATTGCAATATGCAGGTTTTAGGTCGGCCAAAAGCGGGTCGGTCTAGTCACTAGAAAGTGGGTCGGCCTAGTCACTTGAAAGTGGGTCGGCCTAGTCATTTAAAAGTGGGTCGGCCTAGTCAGCATAAAGTTGGGTCAGACTAAAGCTGGGTCGGCCTATTCTAGTCAGCCATTTCTGGATGGCTATTTCTGGTCGGACATTTCCAGTGATGATGTGACTTCAAAATGAATTCAATTGGGAATTTTTGAAGTGTTGAAAAGTGTTTGTTGATCGGCGTAGAATAACGAATGGTATGACCACTCAAGGGTGTTTTGAGTTCGTGTGGAGTAATGGCTCTAAGATGTTCTGAACTGATTAATAGTCATAATCAATAACGACTAGAGATGATAGGGCCGAGGAACTGTAGTTGTCGTAGGTTCTAGCGGATCTAAAGTAAGGGGTACAACTGAAGACCAGTTGTCGGTCGAGTTCCCCGGGCATCGCGTATAGCCTAGATACGTGTCGAGTATAGCGTTTGGAGCTCTGCTAGAACCGGGGCATCGTGTTTGGTCCTTGACAGTTGATGGCAAGTTGTTAGCCAGTCATATGATAACTAGGGTTCCAAAGCAAGGTTGGCGGTGATAGCGAGAATCAATCACGGACGTTTGAATGTGTGTTGTGATCATGATTGAGTTTCTATTGCTGTGTATGAATGGTTGTTCTGTTTGCCATGGCTGAGTTGTTATTCCCTTGGATGTATGGATCGTAAAGGCTATCGCTGTTACGTATGGGGAAGGTAGGTGCAAGTTCCTCTCTGGAGCTGGGTAGATTAGTTATTTATTTATCCATTCTCATATACTTTATTAATGAAGTTTGTTAGCTATTTTATCGCTCACTATGACTGTTGTCTGACTCAAGGTTTTATGTTTCTTCTTTTTACCTTAGGTTGTTCATCCAGTTGTGGATGGGCAGACTAAGTCACAGGTGGCAGGTATTGCTTTGGTGAGTACGACGATGCTGATCGATGGCGAGCAGGAGGCTCACGTACCAGTTTTATTACTATCTAGTATTTGTTTCCACTGTTTGATTTTTCCTTGAGTGATGTAGTGAGGCATGAGTTGATATCACTTAGAGCTTGTTATCGAGGCAAATTGTGCTCTAGTTTAGAATTCATACATCTGAATATATTGGGTTAGACATCTGACTTGCTTCAAATAATTATGAAACAAGCAGAGCAATTCAGATGTCTGAAATTTTTAATTCATATGTCTGAATATTAATTCAGATATCTAAATATTATTTCAGACGTCTGACCAAAAAAATTCAGACATCTGAAATAGCTCAAAAATGAACTAAATCCTTGCTGGTTCAGGAAATAGCAAATTCAAACGTCTGAATTTTTATTTCAGACGTCTGAATCTTGTTTTTGAACTGTTGACCAGTGGAAACCATGGTCAATATTTTAGATCCATCCAGGCTCTTTCCCGGCCGAGTTTCGGCCTATTTCGACTTCGTTTTTGACTTATCAGTTTCTCTAATTCGCAGATTTTTACAACTTAGTTCTTGCGAAATCGTTTTATAAAATCGTCAATTAAATAATGACGGAGTGGAAACCAATGATGAGAACTCTCTCACTCAAATGTTTTGTACAAGTATTTATTCTCATAATTGAATATATATTGATTGTCTATGATTGCAATATTTGTTTGGTGATTGATGGATATTTACAGTTTTAATGTTATCATTAGTAAACTGTGAAAATATGCATAGTTTAAATAACAGAGGAGTTCACATGGTTGTGCTGTAAACCCCACATGGGTATTGGGACGATAATTTTGCACATCCCCAAGCGCGCAAATAATACGTAATGGACGTTGATTGAAAATCTCACATGGGTCTGGGGATGATAATAACTTTACACATCTCCCTTGTGTTTACTTCTATGTCAATCGATTGGTTGACAGACCGTATTAAGCATTATTTAATTATTTAACGCTTATACAGTTGTAGATGCACTCTTTATGTGAATTGAATGTTTAATAGTTGTTTATCACTATTTTTGAATACATGCGATGTATGGAATCAATATAAATAAAATAATATGGTAATTGATTGAGTCTGAATCCAATTCAGAAATAACAAATATTTTAAAATAATATTCAGTGAAGAATCAAAATATGACTTAGATGTCCGATTTTGGATGGACACAAAAATGTTGAAATACTCTAAGTTGGAAAAGATAAAAGATATTTTTATATGAATGAAATGGTTAACAACTAGAATAAATTATTGATATGGTTTTGATATAACCAGAATTTTTCCAATGTATAAATTGGAAAGGACTTGAATGGAAATAATCTCCGGAATATTTCGATATTGGATTCTGTGATTATACGGATATCTTTGAGGAATTTGACAGATATAGATATCGTTTTTCCCAATATGATATCTGTTGGTTCAGAATTTGATATTGAATATAAGTCGACATGATTTCTATTCAAAGCCTTGCATTTAATATCAAATGGGATTTTGGGTTTGTCATGAATGGTGTCTGTAATAACACTCTTCTTAAACCAAGTTGAGAAAAGGAAAAATCTTTTAACTAAGATTTAATGAAGTTTTCCAATTAACAAATTTAATTGGAATTAAATGGTAGTTGATTTTGGGTTCGTTGTGGATTGTGCTTTAAATGTCACAAGTTCTTAAACCCAATTAACCGTAAAGATATTATTTGGAGTTTATAAATCTTTTAATTAATATTTAAGGGAATTTGCCAAAGTAAAGTTTTTCCAATTTAATATATTAAATTGGAATTAAGTGGAACTCGATTTAGTGATAATCGAAAAGAGCTTCTGTGAAGGAAGATCGTTACTATATATGGAGATTAAAAGGCCTTGTCGTTATTCCACCGATAGTATTAGTAAGATATGGAAATTTATATCGATTATATACTATTATGATTTCCATGAAGGTTCCATTTTAATGGAAGATGAATTTGGGTTTATCATGAATTGTATTTTAAATGACGTTGGTTCTTTGACCTAAGTAAACACGGGATATAATTCCAAAAGTTGAATAATCATTAAGTAATGATTTTTGAGATTAAAACTAAATCTACTTTTATTGAATATTTAATTGGATTGGAATGTGAATGAGGTAACTAAATTTGCCGAATTCAAGGAAATGATCGAGAAGGGAGTAGCACCAGTTTTACTTCAGGCGATAGTTAAATCTTTAATTAGATTTGTAACGTGAAACGGTAATTAATTTTGTCGATAACATAGTGGATGTTAGATATGTAGTATCACCAGTTTTTCTCCATGGGATGAATAGGTTGGGAATGGGCTAATAAAATAAATGATTACATCGACAAGGCTCGCTAATCCCGACTAGTTGAAAAACCTTAATTTGGTTTAAGTGGAGAAAAGATATTAAAAATCTTTTGAAATGATTTCCAAGAAGATTTGAATCACTATTTCAAATCTCGCAAATATCGCCTGAGATCTCCTTGGAGATCTCGTTTTGGTCTCCTTCCGAAACGAAACAGCAAATATCACTCTAAATCTCCTTTCGAATATATCGCCCGAGATATTGCAGTAACGAATGATATATCGAATGAGACGAAATACTGAATATCGTCCGAGATCTTAGTTTTTTTGGTTAAAATCAAAATTTGTGCCTAAACTAGAATCATAATTAAAAAACTCAAATCTAGCCATATCAATCTTTTGTTATTTTGCATGTTAAATGACTATTTTGTATGTTCGTATATGTTTTACAATGCTTATGATTTTCATATTCGTCTTTTTACATACATGTTACTTACGAATTATGTATTTTATGGCCTATTTAGGCTGAATTTTTTTACGTTTTGGATCCTTTTAATGTTTCATGTCTAACAATATTCCTATTTTAAGCATATTACGATTTAGAGTATAAATGATCTTTCGCAAAATAAAGAATAATAAAGTTATTTTGCATTTTAAGTTTAAGTTACTATGTTTTTGATAGCATTCATAAAAATCATTTTGTCAAAATATCATTTTTAACATATCATGTACCCCGAGATTGTTCCATATGAACTTTCAGACCCGAGATGAAAATCCGAGATGAACTCCCGAGTTAGACTGATCTCATCCGAGATCTCCCCCGATATGAGACCGAGTCTATAAAATCCCTGAGACGAAACACGACCGATATCCAAGATTTAAAACCTTGATTTGAATAAAAGAATATTTTAGATTGGAATGAGGCGTATGATGTGTTTTTACAACACTTGATTATAAGATACGCGAGTTATTCGGAAAGATCGGGTTTAACCCATTATGAATAACCGATACGATAATTAAAAGTTGACAATGAAGATGGTGGTTGAAGACTGGAGATCTTCACATCGTTTGGATGATTTTTGATGTCTTCATTGGGTTGTACACCCAAGACGAGGTAATAAGTGGTGATCGTCCAGACGTACTTGGAGATTGATCGGATATGCAAGGACCTTTCTACTGTATTGGACATATAGGACGAGGAATAAGGTGCCTCCTGTTTCGTTCAGACCCAGAACGAACTTGTAAATGGATTATGTCTGACATTGTATTTCATTTTGTATTGATTAATTCCTATTAAATATTTATCTATTTGGTGGTGGAGAATTTATTCTCTTGCTTAACACCCTTCTCTAAGATATGATCTTAGAGGTTATATATTGATAGAAATCGGTTGTATGGCATGAATTGATAATGTGGCATGTTAAGATGCAAATGACCAAGGCTTTTGTTGAAAAGCAGGGCCTTGTGGATGATGATCAAAGCACGGCTTTAAGTAGCATAGCTTTGTGTATAGCATTAATTCACGAGCCTCACACCCCGATATGAGTCAGAAACAGGGAAAGGGATGCAAGAAGTGCATATGTTTCTTTCTAGCTAGATGTGGTGTCATGTTACGGTGCCCAGAGATTTTTACTTATGTGGATGTTGGATTAAGAGGCGCCTCGGATATAGAGCCGACTAAAAGGCTCGATAGATAGGTCTGATAGGACCGGAAAACGTATTGTTCAGGAATAACCAATCCTCAAAAGTAAGAGAGGATCGGCCCTGCAGGATCTCAGGGTTGCCTAAGTGTGTAATCCTGGGTCTTCTTGCTAGAGGTGATCCAAATCGGTAAGGAGACCATCTCTTGCCTTGACTCATGATGGAAATCCAATTTCTAGTACGCGACCTTTTGGTTTTAGTTGTAAACCTATGTATGGAAACATAATATATGGTACCCATGACGCCTTTGATTAATACATTTATATTGTAAGTTGTTTTGACACTATGCACTTATAGTAATATCAAAAATGATTTGTTTTAAAGCGTACTAAGCATGTTTGACTATTATAAGGTAAACTGTATCCTCCGGCTTGCGTTGCATTGTGTGATGGGACCTGAGTCTTATAATAGCTTCATTTTTTCAAAAAGCATTGCGTTGTTTGTAAATTGTTTTATTTAGAGTATTCATGGGAGTAAACCCGTTCCGTGACATACGGCGTGGTCCCGTGATTTACCCTATTTAAAGTAAAATTTTAATAACTGTTTTGAGTTCTTACACCAGTCCCATGACTGACCTGGAGTTTATTGTTTCTACATAAACTTTGGGTGCCCATATTTTCCACACTGGCAGCTAGTAGTTTTGGTTTTGCAGATTTCTATTTAGCAGGGTCCTGATTTACAGCTGGAGCTATATTCGGAAAGCTTTTTATCCGTGTATTTCTTTCAGTTGTACTAGTTGATATTTTCCATTGCATATTATGTTTATGTGTTTATATGTAAATTATTAATCTATGATATTGTATTTCCGCCGTGTAATATTTATTTCATAATCTGATATCTTGTACTCTGATGTAAATTGTTGTAATAGCAATGAAACATTCTCATGTTCATGTTCTGATGCGTCGTGTTCTCATTACAATCTGCATTTTTCCATCTCTACGGAGATTGGGGAATTTCGGGTCGCGACAGCATGGTATTAGAGCTTTGGTTTACAAAGCTCGAGAACAAGACACATTAGAACCAAACGAAAGAATTCATCAGAGATAGGATTAGTAATATCCTATAAGAGTAACTCGTTAGAGATAGGGTTAGTAATGCCCTACAATGAGTTTGAAGAGTATTATTTATAAATCAGTTTTATTTTGAAAATTACATATTATTTATAAAGATTTAAATATTATATTTGATATTAATTTTGGACTATCGGGTATAAGAAGATTGTGCATATATGCATCATGAATGTATATACAAAGTCTCAAATATACTGGGTAGAGATAGAATCACACTCTAGTCGCCCGAAGATGATTCTGATGATTGGCACGACATCATCAGTATTTATGGTCAAGTTTCGAAGGTGGGCTATCTATATATTTCCAAATGACTGTTGTGAGAACCAAAACTTAGTTAGGGTTTAGGTTCTGATTTGGCATTGAAATATGATTTTTGAGTGTATATAAAAGATATATTTTTGGAAAGCTAATCAACTAATTGATTTTTGGTTGTGATGTGTGATTATTAATTTAACTAATAAAAATATTAAAATAATAAAAGGGTAAAATTAAACCAAATCGAATCAAAATATTGAACTGATTTGAAAATTGATTGGATGGGATAGGTATACATGTATATATATTGAACAAGTCATAGCATGGAAGCTAAAAAGAGGAATAAAATTGTATGCTTGACAAATAGGTACGCATTTACTATATTGATTGGGTTTGATGATTTTATGAGCCGATTGGCTTTTTGATTTTCTATTGATATATGAGTGCCTGTAGAGGCCATTTGTAGTTGTACCAATCAACCCGTACAAAGGAGGTTATGGCGTAATTTTTCGAAAATTTAAGGCATCAGCCAAATTTTGAGAAATTAGAAAGTTTTTAGAAACTGAAAAGTTGAAGAACTTAAGTCAAGCAAAGGTTGAGTTGGTTAAGTAAACGACCTTCACTTCCTTCTTCCTTTTCGAGGACGAAAAGATTTTAAGTGTAAGAGATTGTAACAACCCGTGTTTTTGGAACCAATTTAAAGTTTATTTTTAATTGATTTTCATAGAAATTAAATATTTTAGATGGATAATTTTGAGAGTTAACGATTTAAAATTTATTTAAATCAAAAATAGAACGTATAAATTTAAAATTTAATTAAAACAAGCTTGAAATGGCGCGGTAGTTTGAAAATTCAATTTTAAACTTTGAATGAATATATAGAATTCAATATAAATCCGAATTGGACAAAACAAAA
Source organism: Allium sativum (assembly GCA_030737875.1). Taxonomy (NCBI): domain Eukaryota; kingdom Viridiplantae; phylum Streptophyta; class Magnoliopsida; order Asparagales; family Amaryllidaceae; genus Allium; species Allium sativum. Next base: position 10,397,382 of record CM060921.1, on the reverse strand, counting down.
AACGTTGGGATGTTTTGAATTTTAATTTTCTAACGAGTATATGAATAGATTTAACTTTATAAATTGTAAGTTATGTCTAGATTAAAATTTAGAGTAGTCACTAAGGAATTTAAATATATTTTTAAAAGGTATATATAGCCCGTAGAAAACTCACATTATGCATACGAATGAATTTGAACTCGAAACCACTTCCATTGAGTTCAAATTGTCGTTTGCATGTTTTAAAACTATAAACATCGATATCTTTCGGATTTGGAGAAATTTGGTCATTTTCATTGGATATAAGACTGAAATATCACTTTTTGCATATGGACAAATTTGGACTCAAAACCACTTCCATTGGGTTCAAAAAGCCGTTTGCATGCTCGAAAAGTATAAACTTCAATATATTCCGAGTTTCGGAGATTTGGCACCTTGGTTGTGTCTTGGCTGGCTAAACTAAGCCCACTCACTTAAGTGTCCAATAGCTCTCTCCCCTTAATTCACTTCCTTACAAACAAAGAAATAGAAAATGGGGATAGGGAATGGGAAATTAAAATTTCCCTAAACCCTAATTGATTCTAGGAGCCCCAATCTTATAGGAATCAAGTGCAAATTCAAGTGAAAAACTTAGGTAAATCCATCTCCATCTTCTCCATCTTGTTTCCTCTTCAATTTCTTATGATTTCCTAAACCTAACTTCTAGGAAATTTGTGCATTCATGTTCATATTGAAGATTCATAAGTAATATTGGAAGAGAGGTTATTCTAGCTTGCCATTGGATCGATTTCTTGCTTCTAACCATCAAAGGTGAGATCTTTGTGAGTTCTTAGTGTTTATGCCAAGCTTGTACGGTGTAGTTTAGAGTTCATTTGAGTTTGCATATGCATATGAATTGGTTAGATAAGTAGACACTTTCCGGTTCATTAGTTTTAGTTTCGTTGAATCAAAAATTATGATTAGAATTATCCACACAATCTAATTCATATGCTATGAGTTGTTTTTGTGGTATTGTGAAGCTCCGTTGTCGCGCCGGCAAGTTCTAAGACTTCACAATTCGCTTGTATCGCATTTGATTGCTTTTCTTAGAGAATTTTGTTGTTTTGGAATTTGTAATCAAAAATCATTGCAAATCTCTTGTATGAATGTTCGTGCATGTGAGTTTGGTGTTATGAGCTACCCCGTTAAGTTTTAGAAGCCTTATTTGCATGTACATAACATCATAGGCCTTCGGGCATGAGTTGATATCACTTAGAGCTTGTTATCTAGGCAAATTGTGCTCTAGTTCAGGATTCAGACGTCTAAATATTTTGGGTCAGACGTCTGACCTGCTTTAAATAATTATGAAACAAGCAGAGCAATTCAGATGTCTGAAATTTTTAATTCAAATGTCTGAATTTAATTTCAGACGTTTGACCAAAAAAATCAGACGTTTGAAATAGCTCAAAAATGAACTAAATCCTTGTTGGTTCAGGAAATTGCAAATTCAGACGTCTGAATTTTTAATCAGACATCTGAATCTTGTTTCTGAACTGTTGACCAGTGGAGACTACGGTCAACAGTTTAGGTCCATCCAGGCTCTTTCCCAGACAAGTTTCTGCCTATTTCGACTTCGTTTGTGACTTGTCAGTTTCTCTAATTCGCAGATTTCTACAACTTGGTTCTTGCGAAATCATTTTATAAAATCATCAATTAAAGAATGACGGAGTGGGAACCAATGGTGAGAACTCTTTCACTCAAATGTTGTATACAAGTATTTATTTTCATAACTGGATACATATTAATTGTCTATAATTGCAATATTTGTTTGGTGATTAATGGATGTTTACAGTTTTAATGTTATCATCAGTAAACTGTGAAAATATGCATAGTTAAAATAACAGAGAATTTCACATGGGTTGTGATGTAAACCCCACATAGGCATTGGGACGATAAGTTTACACATCGCCTAAGTGCACAAATAATACGTAATGGATGTTGATTGAAAACCCCATAGGTGTCTAGGGATGATAATAACTACACAATCTCCCTTGTGTTTAGTTGTATGTCAATCAATTGATTGACAGACCGTAGTAAGCGTTATTTAATTATTTAATGCTTATACAGTTGTAGATGCACTCTGGATGTGAATTGAATGTTTAATAGTTGTTTATCACTATTTTTGAATACATACGATATATGGAATCAATATAAATAAAATTATATGGTAATTTATTGATTCTGATTCAATTCAGAAATAACAAATATTTTAAAATAATATTCAGTGAAGAATCAAAATATGACTTAGATGTCCGATTTTGGATGGACACGAAAATATTGAAGTACTCTAAGTTCGAAAAGACAAAAGATATTTTTATATGAATGAAATGGTTAACAACTAGAATAAAGAATTGATATGGTTTTGATAAATCCAGAATTTTTCCAACGTATAAATTGAAAAGGATTCGAATGGAAATAATCTCCAGAATATTTCGATTTTGGATTCTGTGATTATACGGATATCGTTAAGGAATTTGGAAGATACAGATATCGTTATTCCCAATATGATATCTGTCGGTTCAGAATTTGATATTGAATATAAGTCGACATGATTTGTAACACCCCGAATTTTTAGTTAATACTAGAATTCACTAATTACAGGATAAATAATCTCATATGTGGGAATTAGGGGAAACGGGCTGCGTCATTACGTTCGTCTCGGAAAAATACGCGAAATAGAGTCCGAGTTTTCGAAAATCGGAGTCCGTATGGCCCAGTTATGGCCCGATGAAGTTTGCAGAAAATTCAAAACTAAAACAGATTTAAAAATTTAAAAATTTAAAAATTCAGATTTGGAATGGGCCAGGCGGGGTCAGGCGGGAAGCTTCCCGCCTAACCCATGTCGACAGGGCTGTCGACAGGGGTGTCGACATGCCTGTCGACTTGCCTGTCGACAGGGTGGCACCGTTCTGTGAACCTGGGTGCACCAGGTTGCACCAGGTTGGGTTTCAGGCTGGCTAGGAGGGCTGGTTCTAGAGATTTCCTAAATCTAAGGGTCCTAATCTAATCTAGGGTTAATCTAAGGGCCTAAAACACTCACCTAATCCTATAAATAAGACCCCAACCCTACCCTAATTCATTCATAATTAAGTCTTGTAACTAAACTATGGCAAAATGAAATTTGAGCATGGCCTCCACTAGTTCATAAAGAAAGTTGCAAGCTAATTCCTCTCTAATCAATCTTTAATCATCATTATCTTCATAGTTAGCAACTAATTCTACTTCATAAGGTTGCTAATCTTGAGTTTGGTGAGTTTCTATCACTTTAACATCAATTGTTAAAGTAAGTAGATTGGGTGTAATGAGACCTATGGTCTTAAATGCGGATTAGTGAGTTTGAATCATGTATAATGATATGTTACTCTATGTTGTTCTATGTTTATGCATATTTGATAAGTTGGTTTATGCATGCTTAATAAGTTGATTTATGCATGTTTAACAAGTTGATATATGCATGTTTAATAAGTGGATTTATGCATATTTAATAAGTGGAATTATGCATGTTTAGCAAAGTGAGTTATGCAAGTTGAAAGTGATATGCAAGTTAAGTATATGTTTAAATGCAAGTTGAAAGTGATATGCAAGTTATGCATGCTTATGCAAGTGTATGGATGCTTATGCAAGTCATGTATATGTTTAAACGCAAGATTTATGTGATATGCAAGTTATGCATGCTTATGCGAGTATATGAATGCTTTTGCAAGATATGTATATGCTTAAATGACATGATATGCAAGTTATGCAAGTATGTGAATGCTTATGCAAGTATGTGGATGCTTATGCAAGTATGTGAATGCTTATGCAAGTTATGTGTATGCTTAAATGCATGTTTAACATGTTATGCAAGTTATGAGAATGCCTATATGCAAGTTCAACATGTTATGCAAGATATGTGTATGATAATATGCAAGCTCATATGCAACATGTTATGCAAATCATATGTATGATAATATGCAAGTTTGGGTTATATGTAGTTGGGTTAATATATGCTCATATATGCAAGTTGACATCCTCTTAACCCATGACAAAGTTGTATGTTAAACCCATGATATTTGTGATGATCTTCCCCTTATTATGTCATGTAACGAGAACGATTTACGTGGGGAACGATGGGGTTGGTAAATATGTTAATAAATGAATGTTTGGGTATGATTAAGCATACCATAAAAATAAATTACCATAAGTGGGAATTTACCTATTGAGTTAGGTCTACCCCATGGGAATTTACCTATTGAGTTAGGTCTACCCATGTTATGGAAAACTTGATATTAATTAGGGATAATTAATATGGGGGTGATTAATTAGGTGTAATTAATCGACTAAGACACGAGGTTGGACTCATTTGTAGTGTAAAACTGCCCGGACCCGACCGGCTTAACCAGTTGCTACAAATGTCAGCCCAATGTAAGAGGTCTTAGCCATAAATTAAATACGTGATTAAGGTAAAGACACGAGGTTAGACTCTGTTATGACGTAAGACTGCCCGGATTCTACCGGCTTAACCAGGCGGTCATAACAGCCAGTCTAATGTGGGAGGTCTTTACGGGAGATCACGGTCTTAATTAATTAAGAAACACTTAACCATAATAGCATGTAGTGGGACATGAGGGGTTAAGTGGGTGCCTTGGGTGGCATGAGGAAATTTGGTGGTTGCCTTGGGTGGCATGTGGAATCTAGTGGGTTGCCTTGGGTGGCAATAGAAAATACGATTAGAATACTTAACCAAGTGGAAACATGTAATTAAACATGATTAAAGGGTTAAGTGGGATACACTAGATATTTGACAAGCTTAAGTGGGTAGCTTGTGGGGGCCCATTTCAACCAATATCCCAAACGTATCTTTGTGGGCTCGACCCATGTCGAGTGACGGGACACGCATATTGGGCTTGATTATAAGAGGCCAAAACGGGTTAGCGGTGGCAACGCAAGTCCAACGGGTTTCATATGCGTGTGTGGGCCCGGGCTGGTAGATAAGCCGTTGTTGCATCGTGTAGATATAAAGCTGTGCACCGTTAGTATTGGGTAGCCACTTTAGGGGAGTGATACACCCCACTGTGGGACCAGCACGGGTATCTACGGTAGGGAGCCGATCGCTTGGGGAGTAGTGGGTACACCTAATGAAGATAGGGGCAGACGGCACCTATGTAGGGGTACACGAAACTACTGGGTAAGAATACTGGGTACACCTAGTGGAGATAGGGGCAGACGGCACCTATGTAGTGGGCTAGGGGTACACGAGACTACTGGGGAAATTTTCTAAGTCCTTGGAAGGGATCAACCTTTAAGTAGGAATGACTGGTGTGGTGCAGTTAGTAATTATCCTTGGGTGGGTAGATGCGTCCTGACGGTTATCTTAGTTTATCCTAAGTCTACCAAGCTGCTTAGTGTAGCCATTCATCCCCAGATATTACCGTAGGTCAAGTTTATGTCTTCTCTGGTTACCTTAATGATTGTATTGTTAAAGTTATAGGACTCACTCAGACTTATGTCTGACCCCGTTGTTTTTATCTTTTTCCCAACCCTCAGGTCCTACGGTGGATCCTAGCGGTAGTAGAGCTTGATCGGATTGCTGTTCCAGTCTTTTGGAGCTTGGGTAGATGTAAAGCTCCAGTATCCAGTTATCTTTTCTTTTGTTATGGCTATTGTATGAGAGAGTGGGATTATGTACTTCTTTACTTTGATGGATATTGTACTTGACTTTTATCGTGGTTTTATGATGTAACCAGACATGTTTATTTCCGCTGTTATGAGATGATGTTTTAAAATTTCAAGTACTAGTTATATCTGTCTTGTTGTAATTTTTCTGTTCTATATTCACTAAAATACTCCACCGATGCTATGACATTCCCTTTGTGAGTGACCCTAGCGGGCGTGGGGTGTTACATGATTTCTATTCAAAGCCTTGCATTTAATATCTAATGAGATTTTGGGTTAGTCGTGAATGGTGTCTTTAATAACACTCTTCTTAAACCCAGTTGTGAAAAGGATATATCTTTTAACTAAGATTTAATGAAGTTTTCCAATTAACAAACATAATTGGAATTAAATGGTAGTTGATTTTGGGTTCGTTGTGAATTGTGTTTTAATTGACACTAGTTCTTAAACCCAATTAACAGTGAAGATATTATTTGGATTTTATAAATATTTTAACTAAGATTTAAGGGAATTTGCCAAAGTAAAGTTTTTCCAATTTAATATATAGAATTGGAATTAAGTGGAACTCGATTTAGTGATAATTGAAATGAGCTTATGTGAAGGAAGACCGTTACTATATATGGAGTTTAAAAGGCCTTGTCGTTGTTCCACCAATAGTATTAGTCTAATATGGAAATTCATATCGATTATATATTGTTATGATTTCCATGAAGGTTCCATTTTAATGGAAGATGAATTTGGGTTTATCGTGAATTGTGTTTTAAATGACATTGGTTCTATGACCCAAGTAAAGACATGATTTAATTCCAAAAGTTGAATAATAATTAAGTAATGATTTTTTAGATTAAAACTAAATGTAGATTTAATGAAACTTTAATTATATTAGAATGTGAGTGAGGTAATTAAATTTGCCGAATTCAAGGAAATGACCAAGAATGGAGTAGCACCAGTTTTACCCCATGCGATAGTTAAATCTTTAATTAGATTTGAAATGTGAAACGGTTATTAATTTTGCCGATAACACAGTGGATGTTAGATATGGAGTACCACCATTTTTGCTCCATGAGATGAATAGGCTGGGAATGGGCTAATAAAATGAATGATTACATCGACAAGGCTCACTAATCCCGACTAGTTGAAAAACCTTAATTTGGTTTAAATGGAGAAAAGATATTAAAAATCTTGTGAAATGATTTTAAAGAAGATTTGAATAAAAGAATATTCTGGATTGGAATGAGGCGTATGATGTGTTTTTACAGCACTTGATTATAAGATACACGAGTTATTCGGAAAGACTGGGTTTATCCCAATGTGAATAACTGATACGACGATTAAAAGTCAATGATGAAGACGGTGGTTGAAGACCGGAGATCTTCACATCATTTCGATGATGCTGACGTATTGATTGGGCTATACACCCAAGACGAGGTAATAAGTGGTGATCGTCCAGATGTATTTGGAGATCGATCGGATATGCGAGGACCTCTCTACTGTATTGGACATATAGAATGAGGAATAAGGTGCCTCCGGTTTCGTTCAGACCCAGAGCGAACTTTTAAATGAATTATGTCTGTCATTGTATTTCGTTCTGTATTGATTGATTTCCATTAAATATGTATATGTTTGGTGGCGGAGAAATTATTCTCTTTCTTAACACACTTCTCTGAGATAAATGTACTTAGAGGTTATAATATATTGATAGAAATCGGTTGTATGGCATGAATTGACAATGTGGCATGTTAAGATGCAAATGATCAAGACTTTTGTTGAAAAGTAGGGCCTTGTGGATGATAATCAAAGCATGGCTTTAATTAGCATTGCTTTGTGTATAGTGTTAATTCGCGAGCCTCACACCCAGTATGAGTCAGAAATGGGATAAGGGACGCAAGGAGTGCATACGTTTCTTTCTAGCTAGATGTGGTGTCATGTTATGGAGCCCAGACATTTTTACTTATGTATGGCAACGTAATATATGGTACCTATGCCACTTATGATTGACACATTTATATTTGAAGTTGTTTTGACACTATGCACTTATAGTAATATCAAAAATGATTTGATTTAAAGCGTTCTAAGCATGTTTGGCTATTATAAGGTAAAACTCTATCCTCCGGCTTGCGTTACATTGTGTGATGGGACCTGAGTCTTATAATAGCTTCATTTTTTCAGAAAGCATTGCGTTGTTTGTAAATTGTTTTATTTAGACTATTCATAGGAGTAAACCCGTTCCGTGACATACGGCATGGTCCCATGATTTACCCTATTTTAAAGTAAAAGTTTAATAATTGTTTGAGTTCTCACACCAGTCTCATGACTGACCTGAAGTTTATTGTTTCTACCTAAACTCTGGGTGCCCATATTTTCCACATGGGCAACTAGTTGTTTTGGTTATGCAGATTTCTATTTAGCAGGGTCCTGGTTTACAGCTGGAGCTATATTCGAAAAGCTTTGTATCCGTGTATTTCATTTGGTTGTGGTAGTTGATATTTTCCGCTGCATATTATGTTTATGTATTTAAATGTAATTTATTAATCTCTGGTATTGTATTTTCGTTGTGTAATATTTATTTCATACTCTGATATTTTGTGCTCTGATGTAAATTGTTGTAATAGCAATGAAACGTTCTCATGTTTGTGTTCTGATGCATTGCGTTCTCATTATAATCCGCATTTTTCCATCTCTTCGGAGATTGGGGAATTTCGGGTTGCGACATCTATGGTGATGGCGAAGACTGGAGAAGGCGCTTAATGGTGGCATGCGACATCCCAGTAGTGAACGCCTCGGTAGTGGCGCGTCGAGAAGGCGAAGTTCGATTTGGGGAAGAAGAATTGATTTTAAATTTGGCCTCGGCCATTAGACATTGAAAAGGGGGAAAACAATTTACTTGCTGAAGAAAATGGGGACAAGTAGCGTGGTTTATAAAATTGGGATAAGCACGAAGTTAAATCATAGGTGGGGAGATTTACGTGTTATAGGTCTACCCAGAATTGACTGAGGGAGGTAATATTTAGGGTAGGTGATAACGCGGTTAAAATTTACCGTGAACAACCACGTACCGCTCTGACTTCGTAATGCTAACACAATCTTCAAATACAACAAAAATTAAATGTACCTCTTCGTTTTCGCGATCTGAACCCAATAAAATTATTCTGGTTGTAATTCGACTTTGTTTGTATACGATGATATTTAATTTTGAATTATTTATCGGTTTACTGATTTTAAATACGAATACACACATATCCAAGCTAATGTCCCATATATTTCAATAACATTTTCAACTTATTTAATATTGATAATGTTTTATTTTTAAATTCAACTATTCTTAAATAATCAAGGATCAATGTAAAACTGATTATCTGATTATTTGTATTTAGTCAATTCATATTCCAATTGTCGAAATTTCTAAGACATTAGATTGTACTGTTATTTATGCCAATGCCTCATCTCTCCCATCTTCTCTTTCCTTTTGATATAATGTATCAAGTCATAGTATATGTCGTGCGATGAATTTTAGTATTTCCCAATGTGGGACTTAGAAATTTCACAAACTACTCATTCATTTCCAATAATTTATGGTGACAACATTAGTATTTCCCAATGACTGGCTAGATAGGACATACGGGTTATAACTGATTAGTTGAATATGCATCCTCCATAAAGACCATAGCTACTGAGAATAAATATGGGGATCACAGACCACTTGCCATAAACCCCTTGTAGAAGTAATATACCCATATGGAATTTCTTCAATTAATATAGAAAATGGAGGAGTGCTAATACACTCGTAAATCTGAAACACAAGAGAGAACGAGAACCTCGTCCTAATAGCATATAACAAACAAATTCTCGATTAACCACTACTTTTCTTTTTGAATTCTCTAACCTGTTTTTGAGCCAACAAGACGTTTGCCCTAATGTTTATCAATGGTAAGAAGGCTGATTGGTTTTTTGTCATCAAATATATAGTAAAAAGTAATTTATCCTGCTACAAATAATTTTAAAAATTATTTTATATAGCATATTAGCATAGGAAATAGGTCTACTAAGGAATATTCTGTGGCTTGTCCATTTAAAGTATGAAGGTGATGAAGTCGTGATTCATCCATACTGTTAACTACATTGGTTGAATGACCTGCGTAATAGTTGCAAATATATAATTTTGCAACTCCTCCCAATGGAGATTGTAAAGTTTTGATGAAAAACCATCTGGGCTTGGATTTTTTGATTCATCAAAAAAGAAGAGTGCTTCTTTTGACTCATCAACTAATACAACAACATATAGGAACTTTATCCTCTTCATTTATGATACATCTCGATTGATCGAGCAGAAACAATCCCTGTGTTTGACCATTAAATAGATAGCACTAGTACTCAATTTCCTGTGGGATAATCTCACCTTGATCATAAATAAGATTCCTACAAGGATACATCAAAGCATGATGTAACACCCCATGCCCATTAATGTCACTCACAAAGGGAACGCACCAATGTCCATGAAGCGTTATTATTGTATAGAACAGATAAATTACAAAAATAAATAAATAAAACAACATAGCGGAAGATAAAACTTATTTCATAGCATCATAACTCAAAATAAGCCTACATAAGTAGTTTCCAAAACCATTATAATAGGATCAATAGTCTTTTCCAAAAACTTCAAAGTACATAAATTAGCAAATACTTAAATAACATAAATGCATAAATCCCCACTGAGCATAAGCAAAGCCATAAAGATGAGAGAGTCCAAAGAGATACATCTACTCTCTTCAAGCTACTGAAAGAAATCAGCACGAAGCTGTAGTATTCCCTCCTTGCAAACCTGAGGGGGGAAAGGAAAGAAAAGAGGTGGAAACAAAACGGGTTAGACATAAAGTCTGGTAAGTCCAGTAATTTTAACAAATAATAGGTAAGGTAAATGATCAAGACATAAATAGGCATCATGATAAGGCTGTAACATAGAAAGGGTAGATAAAAAGGATGGACAAGATGATTCCGTTCCTAAGTACTAAGACAATCCTACACCTTGGCTAAGCGAACAACCCTCCAAGTACTAACCCCGAAGACCGAGGTCAACATCAGACTAGCACCCAAAGGACTATCCAACTCAACCAACATGTATTTCGTTACACCGCACTTTTGCTAAGTTACACCACATTACTTAATTACACCGCACATCTACTAGTCTCTATTTACTAAAGGTTGATCCCTTCTCGCTAACTGTACCCACATGACAACCTTGGTAGTTACTTGTACCTAGCTGCTATCGTAGGTGCCGGCTTGCTCCTACCACCGCTAAGGTACCCTTACCCTACCCATTCGATTGGCTCCCTAAACCCCGTAGGCACCCGTGCTGGTCCCACAGTGCGGTGTATCACTCCCCAAAGTGGGAACCCCGATACCAACATAAAATGCACGGCCATACCTACACGATGCAACAACGTCATACCAACCAGCCCAGACCCATGCACGCACATGAACCCGTTGGACTTGCGTTGCCACTGCTATTCACGTTTTGACCTCTTACATTCAAGTCCAGTAAGCGCGCCCCAACCCCGGCCTAGTACCGGGCCCAATTAGATACTCAAATGGGTTACTGGTTGAAACGGGTTCCCATTCGACACAAGCCTCCCACCTATGCTTGGTCCCTACTAGGTTTTTCTCCCACTTAACCATTTTAATTTAAATGTCCATGTCTTACACATGCTACGGTTAAGTCCATACTTACATGTCATAATTTACATGTCTTATCTTATTCCGGTTAAGTCCATATTTACATGTCATAATTTACATGTCACCCCACTTAACCCTTTAACCATACTCATGTCTTATTATGGTTAGTATTCCTTAATTCATTCCTTATGACGAACGGTGCATGACCTCCCACATTAAACCAAACACTTTGTGGCCACTGGATTTGTCGGGCGGTTCCCGATAGTCTTACGCCACAAACCGGGTCTAACCTCGTGTCATTAACCGTTATGCCTACAATTCATTCCTTTGACCTCTCACATTAGACGTCCAATTGTGGCAGTTGGATTTGCCGGGCGGTTCCGGGCAGTCTTACGCCACAATTGCGCCTAACCTCGTGTCAAAGGTTTATTAATAATCGTATTTCACCCATACCCAATTTTCATGCCATGTATATCCAATTAAACATGTAATCATGTTTACAATATTGCCTATTCCAAATTGTCACTAATTACATATTAATTAGCCTCAATTACAAATTTACAATTATAGGCAATTTCATCAATTCCATGTAATTCATACCCAAATATGCCAATTTCACATATTATCCAATAATCCGAAATATCCAATAATATCCAATTTTCCATATTTCACATATTCCCATCGTTCCCACGTATTCGCATTCGCGCGTATTTTTAACATAGGCTCGAAGGTAGCCTAGATCCAAAAATAAAAGGAATAGGGATAATAAGAGAGAATCAAATCACGGAAAATTGGAATTAACACAACATCATGAAATAAAGGGGCATGTAAACCGGCATAGAGGCATAATGACAGATTCAACATGAATAAACTGATAAAAGGTATGAACTTTACATAGATTCATAGGCATATAATGACATGAATGAAAAAGGTGAAGACTTGGATGAGATTTAAATTACATACATACATATGAATCCTCTTTACAACTTCATCATGTTACTTTTAATCCCATTATATTGTGAAAATCACTGTACCCACCTTTCATGGTTAAAGAATAGAATTATGCACTGAAATTAGTGTAGAAATGTTGCGGTGTTGCTAATTTATCTTCTTGAATTGTTGTAGAAGCTCTAATCTTTAATTTGAGTTGAAGTTGAACACTTGAGATTTGATTTAGAGGCGGCGGCTAGGGTTTAAGAGAGAATTTGACAGCATAATGGTGTCATAGATAATATTTATGAATTAGGGTTAGTCTTAGGGTGTATATATAGGTGTAGGAAGTTATTTAGGCCTTAGGATTAACCCTAGAAGTGATCTGGACCACTCAGATGCCATATCAGCCCTTAGGGTGAATCGGGCCACGTGTTGGCAGCCAAACACCCTGGATTGACCTCCAGTCGACCCAGCGGGGCTTGGGTCGACTCCAAAAATGGTGTGGTTCGGCTATTCCCCCTCCCGATTCACTGTTTTGAACTTTTTTTGAATATTTATTTAATTTTATATATGTCTATATATATATATTTCTCTCGTATGCATACAAACTTCATGGCTTAATAACTTCTTCATAATTAACCATTTTCACACTAAACCACTTTTTGAACTGCTTTCACACTAAGCCACTTTTTAGCCATTCCCCTAAAACAAAAATATGGCGCTGGAGGGGATCGAACTCTGTACCTCTTGTATGCAAGTCACATGTTCTAACCAAATGAGCTACTAAGTCTTTTGCTTACAAACCTTAGAACAATGCTAAACATCATTCTTTTCTCATTCCTCTTTTTCAAATAAGTTATTCTTTAATTTATTATTTTAATATTCTCAGAAAATACGGGGTGTTACATTCTCCCCTGCTTAAAGGATTTCGTCCTCGAAATCTCTAAGTCAAGAAGTACGTATCCTACCATCCAATCATCCATCTACTCAACCATCTACCACTAGCAACCGTGGTCCTTTAAAGATTTCTAATGTTTTTCATGTACATAAGCATAGTGTGTGTGTATGTCCATATACTAATGCAAAATAAGGCGGTCCACTGATTCAGTCGACCTCCATAATGCAAATAATGATAGTGCCATGTATCCATCATGTATGCAAAGAACCCTATACATATCATTACTATATGTGTGCACAACCATTCATTTAAATACAACATCCATATGATACACACATTTAACATACATTTATTTTACTAAATACATCCATTTATATGCAATATGCAATATGAAAGTGACTGAGCCGATCTAGTGCCTAAAGTGTGTGTATATGCATCCACGAGCAAACACTTGCATCCACATGCATCCACCATACATAACATGTCTCAGACACATGTTTCAACCATAGGACTACCCTATCTAAAGGTCAAAGATACTAGTGAGAGGACATAATAAAGATAGAACAAGTACAAGCTAAGCGATAAAGGAGAAATTAAAAGACATACCCTTGAAAAGAAAAGGATACAATGAACGCATCTTCTCTTCCGTCTCCCAAGTAGCGTCGCTCTCATCATCTCCCCATTGCACTTTGACTAGCTTGACCTCTCGATTCCTCAACTTCTTAATCTCCGACCCAAGAATGCATGTAGGAGCTCGTCGAATCGTCGCATCACGCTCTATTTCCACCTCTCTAAGCAAGCTCTTCCAAAATTCGCTAGTAAAGATAGGATCGCGATTGCTCACTATGCTAGAAGGAACACCGTGCAAACGAACTATCTCTCGAATGTATACGGAGGCTAACCATGGAGCAGTCCTCTTACTCTTCACGGGAATGAAATGGGCGCTCTTAGTAAGTCTGTCTACCACGACCCAAATCCCCGTATTACCCTTCCTTGATCTTGGTAACCCATCAACAAAGTCCATCGAGACACTCTCCCACTTCCATTTGGGACCTCCAATGGGTGAAACAACCCACCGGGCTTCTTTTGCTCTGCTTTTACTTGTTGGCACACCAAGCATCTAGCGACAAACTCGGCCACATCCCTCTTCATACCGACCTTGTCCCCGCCGGGATGAATGGTCATCTTCGAACGATGTGCATCATCAAGAATGGTCTTCCTCAAGTTCTCATCTCGTGGTACACAAAGTCTACCGTCCCTACGTAACCAACCCTTATCATCTAGGGTATACCTACTGAGATGGCTCGATGACTCCCCTCTTACGAGCTTCTCTACTAACTCAACCAACTGTGGGTCATCTCGCTGTGCCTCACCAATCTGTCCTAAAAGCGCAGGTCTGACCTCTAAGGACGCTAGCAAAACGAGTACAAAGTCAATGGAAGGTCTAAAGTCAAACGTAGAGATAAACTCTAAGCTTCGCCGCTCAACAAACAACGGACTCAAGGACAACCTTTTCCTACTTAAGGCGTCTGCCACCACGTTACCCTTGTCAGGGGTATATGCTATCTCGAAATCGTCGGACGCTAAGAATTCCATCCACCTTTGCTGCCTTAAGTTCAAGTCCTTCTGAGAGAATAAGTATTTTAGCGATTTGTGGTCTGTAAACAGTTCGAATTTCTCACAAAGAAGATAATGGCGCCAAGACTTAAGCGCGAAAACAATAGCGGCTAACTCTAGGTCATGTGTAGGGTAATTTTTCTCATGCACACTCAACTGCCTTCCTCCATAGGCTATTACCCTCCCCTCTTTCATTAAGACTGTGCCTAGTCCTGTCCCACAAGCATCGGTATAAACGGTAAATGGCTTACTCCCATCTGGCAACACTAAGACTGGGGTTGTGGTCAGAGCTCTTTTTAAACGTTGGAACGCATCATCACAATCTACGTCCCACGTGAAAACTTGGTTCTTCTTCGTCAAGCGTGTCAATGGGGCTGATATCTTTGCAAAGTCCTTGATAAACTTCCTATATAGCCAGCCAACCCCAAGAAACTCCTCACCTCGATAGCATTTTTAAGGACCTTCCAATCTTGGATGGCCACCGCCTTCGCGGGATCCACAACTATCCCTTCTTTGGAAACCATGTGCCCTATGAATCGCACTTCCTTCCTCCAAAAGTGACATTTAGAAAATTTAACTTTAAGGTTATGCGCTCGAAGGGTCTCCAACACTTCCCTAAGATGTAGGGCATGCTCTTCCTCGCTCTTAGAAAAGATCAAGATGTCATCCACAAAGACCACCACGAATTTATTAAGGTACTCCCTAAACACCCTACTCATCAAGTCAACAAAGTATGCAGGGGCGTTTGTCAAACCGAAGGGCATTACAAGCCACTCACAGAAACAGTCCGGAGTCCTAAAGGCAGTCAGTCACTCTCAACTGATGGAAACCAGTGGCCAAGTCCAACTGCGAAAACACTGAGGCGCCAACTAACTGATCGAAGAGATCGTCAATCCTCGGAAGTGGGTGCATATTCTTCTTAGTAAGCTTATTAAGTTCTCTATAGTCCACACTAAGTCTAAGGGACCCATCCGCGTTCGTGGCAAATACTACTGGAGCACCCCCACTCCGATATACTACGTCTTATGAACCCCTTCTCAAGCAACTCCCCCTACTTGCTTATTGAGTTCCCTCCTCTCATGAGGAGCATGTGGCGTACTGGCAGAGATACGGGTTTTGCATTGTCTACAAGATAAATATGAAAGTCTATCTCACGTTTTGGGGGTAGACCCCTCACCTCATCGAAGACATCAACATATTCACGGACTATACGAACAGAATGTAAATCATCATTGGATGCGTCAAGTGACTCAAGATAACTAAGCATCACCGATCCTCTAGGGTCACAAGAAATATCAAGGGTCTTTCCACTACGAGTCAACAATTTTACTACCCTTCGTTCACAATCTAGGATGGCACCATGTCTAGCTAGCCAATCCATCCCTAGAATCAACCCATAGCCCATGAAACCAAGCACAAAAGCATTACATTCAAAACCAACGCCTAAGATAGACAATCTCAAATCCCTACAAACCATGGATAAATGAGCCGACCCACCAATAGGATTTGAGACTACAATGGGATCCACAACGAGACTTGTATTTAAGTGCAGTGTTTCAACTAATGATGTAGAGATAAAACGAATGTGATGCGCTAGAATCGAATAAAGTATGGACAGGATGATCAAACAAGAAAATCAAACTTTCGACAGAAATTTTTCTACCTTCTTCCTGTCCCGGAGCCATGAGAGCATGAACCTGCCCTTTGCCCTCGCTTCTTAGGACAGTCCTTCACAGCATGACCCGTATCACCACAATGATAACAAGCGAACTTCTTCTTCTTCCTACAGTCTTTCTTCAAATGGTCGGGTATCCCACAGTTGTGACACTTCCTCTTTTCTTTACCACCTTTATTTTGTTGTTAGGCTTTCTTTGGATCCTCCTTCTTATCTTGCGGTCTAAAAGTACTTACACCTTTCTCTTCTTCATGCATGTATGTCATATCAACAAGCTTTTCATACGTAGCCCCCATTAGAATGTGGGACATAGCCAAACTGTGAAGCGGTTTACTTAGGCCCTTTGCAAACCTCAAGGCCTTCTTGTGAGGCGTATTCACCAACTCTAGCCTAAATCTCGCCAACTTATTAAATTCGGTCACATACTCCTTCACGGTCAAGTTTTTCTACTTCAATATCAAGAACCTCTCGATGTACATACACTCCTCAGCTTAAGAAAGGAATTTCAACTCAAACCTTCCCCTAAAAATTTGCCCACGTCTCTACAATACGCTCTCCATTAGTAACCTCCCACCAAAACAAAGCTTCGTCCTTCATCAACCAAGCAGCAAATTGGACCTTCCTACAATCGTCCAAATCGAAAATTCCAAACAGATCCTCCACTTCTTTCAACCATTTTCTAGCTTCAACGAACGTTTCAGACCCACTAAAAGGTTTTCCACCCATCGAATGAAAGTCTTTACATATCTTGGAGAAAGAATCTCCACGCGGAGGAATGACTGGAGTTGTGGGAGGAGGAACGTCGGCCAGACCCGCGGCAGCGGCCCTAGCCTTGAGATATTGACGAAACCAACTGGGTACATGAACACCCTCTGGTATCTCAGATGCTCCAGACATGCTGAAAAGAAAGAGTTTCAAAACAAGGGAAGCGAAAGAGAGATGTATGGCTTGCGGGGATTATGCTCTTTAAAGTAAACTTTCCTTGAAAATAACTTCTTTAAAACAAGTTTTTGAAAATACTTTCTATGAAAATAATACTTTTGAAAACACTTTTCAAAACTTTTTACCTGTTCTTGTAACCATATCTTTGATACCACGTGTAACACCACATGTCCATTAATGTCACTCACAAAGGGAATGCATCAATGTCCATGAAGTGTTATTATTGTATAGAACGGATAAATTACAAAAATAAATAAATAAAACAACATAGCGGAAGATAAAACTTATTTCATAGCATCATAACTCAAAAAAAGCTTACATAAGTAGTTTCCAAAACCATTATAACAAGATCAATAGTCTTTTCCAAAAACTTCAAAGTACATAAAGAAGCAAATACTTAAATAACATAAATGCATAAATCCCCACCGAGCATAAGCAAAGCTATAAAGATGAGAGAGTCCAAAGCGATACATCTACTCTCTTCAAGCAACTGAAAGAAATCGGCACTAAGCTGTAGTATTCCCTCCTTGCAAACCTGAGGAGGGGAAGGAAAGAAAAGAGGTGGAAACAAAACGGGTCAGACATAAAGTCTGGCGAGTCCGGTAATTTTAACAAATAATAGGTAAGGTAACTGATCAAGACATAAATAGGCATCATGATATGGCTGTAACATAGATAAGGTATATAAAAGGGATGGACAAGATGATTCTGTTCCTAAGTACTAAGACAGTCCTACACCTTGGCTAAGCGAACAACCCTCCAAGTGCTAACCCCGAAGACCGAGGTCAACATCAGACTAGCACCCAAAGGACTATCCAACTCAACCAACATGTATTTCGTTACACCACACTTTTGCTAAGTTACACCACATTACTTAATTACACTGCACATCTACTAGTCTCTATTTACTAAAGGTTGATCCCTTCCCACTAACTGTACCCACATGACAAACTTGGTAGTTACTTGTACCTAGCTGCTATCGTAGGTGCCGGTTTGCTCCTACCACCGCTAAGGTACCCTTACCCTACCCATTCGATCAGCTCCCTAAACCCCGTAGGCACCCCTGCTGGCCCTACAGTGGGATGTATCACTTCCCAAAGTGGCAACCCCGATACCAACATAAAATGTATGGCCATACCTACACGATGCAACAACGTCTTACCTACCAGCCCAGACCCATGCACGCACATGAACCCGTTGGACTTGTGTTTCCACCGCTATTCACGTTTTGACCTCTTACATTCAAGTCCAGTAAGTGTGCCCTAACCCCGGCCTAGTACCGGGCCCAATTAGATACTCAAACGGGTTACTGGTTGAAACGGGTCTCCATCCGACACAAGCCTCCCACCTATGCTTAGTCCCCACTAGGTTTTTCTCCCACTTAACCATTTTAATTTAAATGTCCATGTTTTACACATGCTATGGTTAAGTCCATACTTACATGTCATAATTTACGTGTGATATCTTATTTCGGTTAAGTCCATATTTACATGTCATAATTTACATGTCACCCCACTTAACCCTTTAACCATACCCATGTCTGATTATGGTTAGTATTCCTTAATTCATTCCTTATGACGAACGGTGCATGACCTCCCACATTAAACCGAACACTTTATGGCCGCTGGATTTGTCGGGCAGTTCCGGGCAGTCTTACGCCACAAACCGGGTCTAACCTCGTGTCATTAACCGTTACGCCTACAATTCATTCCTTTGACCTCTCACATTAGACATCCAATTGTGGCAGCTGGATTTGTCGGGCGGTTCCGGGCAGTCTTACGCCACAATTGCGCCTAACCTCGTGTCAAAGGTTTATTAATAATCGTATTTCACCCATACCCAATTTTCATGTCATGTATATCCAATTAAACATGTAATTATGTTTATAATATTGTCTATTCCAAATTGTCACTAATTACATATTAATTAGCCTCAATTACAAATTTACAATTATAGACAATTTCATCAATTCCATGTAATTCATACCCAAATATGCCAATTTCACATATTATCCAATTATCCAAAATGTCCAATAATATCCAATTTTCCATATTTCACGTGTTCCCATCGTTCCCACGTATTTGCATTCGCGCGTATTTTTAACATAGGCTCGAAGGTAGCCTAGATCGAAAAATAAAAGGAATAGGGATAAGAAGAGAGAATCAAATCACAAAAAATCGGAATTAACACAACATCATGAAATAAAGGGGCTTGTAAACCGGCATAGAGGCATAATGAAATATTCAACATGAATAAACTGATAAAAGGTATGAACTTTACATAAAAACATAGGCATATGATGACATGAATCAAAAAGGTGAAGACTTGGATGAGATTTAAATTACATACATACGTATGAATCCTCATTACAACTTCATCATGTTACTTTTAATCCCATTATATTGTGAAAATCACTATACTCACCTTTCGTGGTTAAAGAATAGAATTATGCACTGAAATTGGTGTAGAAACGTTGCAGTGTTGCTGATTTATCTTCTTGAATTGTTGTAGAAGCTCTAATCTTTAATTTGATTTGAAGTTAAACACTAGAGATTTGATTTAGAGGCAGCGGCTAGGGTTTAAGAGAGAATTTGACAGCATAATGGTGTCATAGATAATATTAATGAATTAGGGTTCGGTCTTAAAGTGTATATATAGGTGTAGGAAGTCATTTAGGCCTTAGGATTAATCCTAGAACTGATCTGGACCACTCAGATGCCATATCATCCCTTAGGGCGAATCGGACCAAGGGTTGGCAGCCAAACACCCTGGATTGACCTCTAGTCGACCCAGCGGGGCTTGGGTCAACTCCAAAAATGGTGCGATTCAGCTTTTCCCCCTCCCGATTCACTGTTTTGAACTTTTTTGAATGTTTATTTATTTAATTTTTATATATATCTAGATATATATTATATATATTTCTCTTATATGCATACAAACTTCATGGCTTAATAACTTCTCTATAATTAACCATTTTCACACTAAACCACTTTTTGAACTGCGTTCACACTAAGTCACTTTTTAGCCATTCCCCTAAAACAAAAATATGGCGTTGGCGAGGATCGAACTCTGTACCTCTTGTATGCAAGTCACATGTTCTAACCAAATGAGCTACTAAGTCTTTTGCTTACAAACCTTAGAACAATGCTAAACATCATTCTTTTCTCATTCCTATTTTTCAAATAAATTATTCTTTAATTTATTATTTTAATATTCTCAGAAAATATGGTGTGTTACACGTGATTCTAGTTTGATGTTTCCATGTGGACATCTTGGCACAAAAGAATTTGGAAGTGGTACCACCAAGTGATAGCCAATTTACTTTGTTGTTGTAAAAATTCATGGTGCACCTTTGTTGCTCCCTTGATTTGTGTTTGAACATATAATAACATGCTATACAACTCCTCATCCTCAGGATTAGAATTAACCTGCATCAATATGTGTTGAAATTCATCTTCGTATTGTTGGACAGTATTAGTTTTCTTTATATAATTAATCCATACTTTAAGATAATATTACATAAATGTGAAATAATTTTGTGTATATCAATCCCCCAAGTATTAGCTTCAAATACCAATTTTATACAGTTTGCATATTCATCTCAACCAAGAATTAACATATCCAATTATGTTATTGGTGATGAGAAACCAATTTCATTAACAGATGGTCACTAGGATGATCTGGTAATGCTATAGTAATCAACTTAAGAAGAGTGATTAGTAGCTAATAATGCGCGAATACTTTATCAATACTAGTTACAACACCTCTTCTTCTCCAAATGAATATAACCCTTGCAGATTAGTTTCTATAACCCACATTTAGCCATACAACTTTTTAAGTAAAAAAATTAAGAAAATGGGATTGGAAGGCCTCCCTTCTTATCCTTAGGACGTAAATCATTATTAAAATCTCTCACAATTAACCACCACAATTCTATATTTGAAGCATTCATAGATAAATTCTCCTTGCAAAAATTACTTGCTTATACAAAAGTAAGTACACCCTAGAAACAACGCATAGTAGATAAAAGTGAGGTTACGTGTCGTTCGTTTTTAGAAAGAACTTCATGTAAACAAAAAGGATCTGATGAATCGATGCTATAATGAAACAGCCACATTCATCCTTTTAGCAATATAACGTTTCTTTGTAAAGCCATTAGGCCTGCTTAGCGCAATAGGCCTTTTGCTGTAAAACAATTGTATATATAGGATGCAGCAGTGTACGTTATAATTTAATCAATAACAACAGTTCACTTTTACATTTGACAAAATCTGTGCATCAACTTTATCTCTTCCAAAACATTTCATTAACTTTTGAACCTTTATTTCTATGAGATTTCTTACATGGTATCGAAGCAGTATATATCTTAACAACGTCATTCCACTATAATTTGAAATCAGAGTTTATTTTTTGTTTTGCAACCATCAGAAAAGTTTCATCGTTCGGTATCGTAGTCTCATCAGAGAATTAATCTCTTCATTTAAGATTGAGATCCAGTGCTTCTGCTTTGCCTCACTAAAATTGTTGGTTGCATCAATAGTTTTTCAACATTGAACCTATAGGAGTGTCTCTAATTTCACTGTAACCGATCAAGAAGTTTAAGAACTCATCATAATCTAGATAGCCTCCCAATTTTTTTCTCAAAACTCAAGAAAGTTCAACAATTCTTCATTTGAGACTATTCAAACTGCAACAAAAAACTTATCATCTCAAATCAAAGCAACAGAGTTATAGTCTTACCTCCTATTAGACAACATTCATTATAGTTGATCCAACAGCCTTAGATAACAATAGTTCTGCAACTTGAAGAAGAGATGATGGAACCCAGGCAGCTGAAAAGCTTATAAAAATAGTTATAAGTCCTCAAAGGCAGCTTATAATTGTTCATTTTGATGAAAACAACTATCTCCTTTGGAAATTGCAAGTTGAGACAGCAATCCAATGATACCGGCTTGATGATTATATTCTTGGAACTCTACCCATTTCTCCAAAATTCATAACTGATAATCAAAATATGGTTATAAGCAATAATGAATATGCAGAATATTATAGACAAGAAAGGTTAATAAATGCTTGGCTCTTATCCTCTATCTGCCCCAATCTTTTATCTCAAGTAACCGATGCAAGATTGCAAATGAGATTTGGACTGCTATAGAGAAAAGCTTCAACTCCTAATATGTTGCAAAGACATTACATTACAAAAGACAACTGCAAAACTGCAGAAAGGACAACTTAAGCATGAGAGAGTATACACTATAAGAGAATACGACTATTCCAACGGCTAAGAGCTGTTGGCGACCATTTGAAACCGTTGGAATAAGGTTAACAAAGTCCAACGGAACCAATGGATCATTTCCAATGGCTTCAAATGGTGCGTAATTGTTGAACTGTTTGAAACCAACGACCTACAAGGCGTTGGAAACCATCTATAGCCTTTGGAAAAACCGGATGGTTTTTTTTATAACAGCAAACCTGTTATCTTCCAGCCATTCCATTTCCAATCCATTTCCGATCAATTCCACACAATTATACCAATAACAATATAAACAAACAACATAAATCAAATAAACATCAATATAAACAAAACAAACTCCAAACATCTCAAAAAGCAACATATCAATGTTATATGTCTACATACGATCAAAATATATCCAAAGTATCATCCTCACCCGCTCCGTACCAATATATACAACATCAAACAAAATCTCCACCATCTCCAAGTCAATATATACATCGTGCAATGACAAACATAAAAAAGACACATACCTCAAACATCACCTTCGTTGTCTCCAGAAGCACCAGACAACGAAGGAAAAGTACCATGATTATGCATATACCCTGCAAGCTTCTGATTTAGCTGCTCCATCTGCATACCTACAAACGATTCTGCTCTTGCAGTTGCTCAATCAGGGTTCTAATCTCCTTAATTTATGCTTTGTCTTGGACCTTCTGAGCTTGTCGAGCCAGCAAATAGAATGAATAGCAAAAATATTATGTCAGCATATAAAATATTATAACACTATATATTTAAACGATAATTTGTTGTATGTATACAAAAGGATTAATTACCGTTAGGTTACTGAAGCCATAGCGTCTGCTCCGCTGCATCGGATCGATAACAGCATCAAATATGTTGTCCTCCTCCTCCGGTCTCAACTCATCACGACCAAACTACTAAAACGCTCGAGTCCGTTCCTTCTGAAACCTTGCCTATAATGCAAAAACAATTTTAATTGAAAAATAATATAATGTTGTTTTTATTTTACACTAGCTAATAATTAGTAAACTTATTGATGTGAGTTATTAAATTTAAGATACACATACATATGCTGTTGTTGCCCTATCCTGATCACCCCACTGATATGTGACATTGTCAGCCTCGTCTACTTGCCTGAATGCATGGATGTGAGCAAATACGTCCATGTCGGACACGAAATTTCCACGAGCTCATTCCTGCAATTGATATTTTGGGGAAATTAATTCCACATGGTTAATTACTAAACTGATCAATATACAAATGTAATAATTGATAAATTTACCAAGTCCTCGCGGTGATGCTAAAAAGACTTAGATCCTCCAAGATGAGTCACTTAATTCCTACTCTTGTTTGCGGAATTCCTTACTGACTCTGCTTGCAAATGTACATTGACTAATTATTTAATAATCGACAAAAAAATAAATGAGATTCGTTATAGATTTACCTTGAATTCATCTGTGTTCCACCGCTCAACCATCTTATACCATACTGCATCGCTCATCCACCTTGTTTTCTTCCCCGCTTACAGATTTACGCTTGTACAGAACTTGTTTTCCCTTCTTTTTGCTTTGTTTGTATCTTTCTTGATTACATATTTTCAGTTTCTAAGATTGATGTCTTCTTTTCAACAATATGCAACGATTTAAACATATATCTATTTTTTGATACGGTAAATCGAAAGATTACATAAGTTTTTTTACTTCATTATAATTTTCGCACATTAAATTATTGGATGGCATATGGCGTTTAACAACTTGAACAACAGCCATAAATCCTACTTCCATAAGGTTGTATTTTGATTTCATTGCAATGTATTCTGTAGTTACCGATGATTAAGTGTCGTTTTTTACATCCATTCCAAAGGGTATTTTGGCATGATACAATAAATCATATATTTTTTAGCTTCAATATTTGGTTCCTCTTCGATGTTAACATCGTCTTTATCAATTTCAATGGAAGGAACATTGATCGTGCATCATCTTTGACCATATTTTCTATGATATTCATACTCACTTCATCACTAATAACCTCCACTGACTGTTCTTGAATATTAGGGGCTATAATTTCTCCATGACGATCCCACAACAAATAATTGGCTACGAGACTGTATTGGTGTAAATGAATCTTAACCATATTCGGTATTAAATAGTTCAACAATTTTCACCTACTACATGGACAACGAATTTCTTTATCATTTTCAATGTAACTTAAAGCAAATTTGATGAACACTTGTACTCCATTTTGAAAATGTTCGCTTATTGCACCACTAATTTACCTAATTTAGTACATCTAGCTCCGATCAATAAGCTAATTGACCTTTTTTTGTACTTTAAAACCTATGATGAATTAAAAAAAATCATAAATTTTATATTTTGTTTAAATTTTATTTACTGAACTAGTAAATATGTACTATTTTTTTATGAACTTTATTTTAAATAAACAATTATCGGTTCATTGAAAATTACGTGTCTTCTTTGATGGTCGGTCATCCTACTTCCCATTACAAATGCAATAGTAATTATATTCCATAAATCATATCATTTTGAACGATTTCACAAAATTTCGGCAGCGTTTCCCCTGTATTCCATATATCGTACACAAATGCGTGTACATAAGGAACATAAAGGAAATGTCGTCAAAATTTTGTGAATCGTTTAAAATGATATGATTTACGAAATTTAATTACTTTATAGTGTTTGTAACTTGTCCAATACAGGGATAAATCCAACAAATGATGTATCAGATAAATAGAGATGTTTGTTTTGTAGAAAAACGAATATCCATATAACGATCATATGCTACACTTGTCAGACGGGGCGAAATAATATCTAAGGGTTTAAATATTTATTATATTAAATTTAAATATATAATTTATTTATATTTTACTGTTTTATTACATATGTACTAAATTATATATTTTTACAATTTATTGAATTCTAACTACGATGATTCCTATCAAAATCATTTATACACCAAATCATTTTGCACGCTCACATACGCATAAAACTCACGTTCGCACAAATTATCCAAAACTACGATCATTCAACATAATAGATACTTCGTGTTTGCATAAATTATACTATTTGCAAAATCTATCACACACGTATGTTCAATACTAATCAAATCTACCTAAACAAATGCAATATACTAAATTAGAAAATTTTGAAATTGCTAATAATTTGATTATTATGGTAACAATGATAACAATTAGGGGGTAACATGATGTAATATACATGCATTAATAAGTAGGAATAAATCATAGTTTAAATTAAGCCCTAAATAATAAAAAAAACCAAAATATTAGGTTTAGAGAAATTACCCGATTTGGAGAGCTAGGAGAGTGGAGACGGGTTGGAGATGCTCCTAGATGGCGTCAGAGGTGGTTGGGTTGGTGGCAGCGGTGGCGGTAGCGAAGTTGGAGGTGGAGAAATGGTGGATAGGGGAAAGCATTTGGGGAAGAGAATGAAAGCTTCAGGTCGTGGGTTCTGGAAAATATATAGAAAATTTCCAACGGTTATTATTCCATCGGTTTTCAACGGCTCCAGACAGCTTGTTTAAAATTCAACTAGCCGTTGGAAGTCGTTAGGTGAGCCATTGGCACCCGTTGGAAATAGGACGTCAGAATACACTATAGTTCTAGTAGTGATATAGCCAAGGTTAAAACATATGTGACATGCTATAGGTTGCAGAAAGAAACATAGATGAATCAGAACAGGTTTTATCACTTTTTAATGGTATTGGTGACGAATATGAGGCTGTTATAGCAATGATAATATCTGAAAAGGTAACATAACCGCTAGATGATGCTCATGTTATTCTTCTTGCACATGAAGCAAGAATTGACATTAAGAAGCCATCTAAAAATGAATACTCACTTAATATTGCTGCCGGTTACAAAGAAAAAAATCAAAATAATAGAGGCTGTTCTTCACACCAAAGAGGAGGCTTTCCTAACAGAGGAAGAAGAATGGAAAGAAGGAATAATAATGTGATGACCGTTCACAATTCCTATGCTTAATAAGTGAAATAATGCGCTGAAAGACGTGTCAGGAAGCTATGGAAGATCATCAGGGTAGGATAACACAAGCAAAACCTATCGTATAATTCTTGGTGTAAGGATAAAATATAATAGAACATATACAACAGGCAATAATAGTGAAGTAGAATTGAGAAGAATCTTAAAATTTTCATATCACCATGAAATATCCATACAACATCGGAAAACACTATAAGAGTCTGTACAAAGTTGCCTCACTACAAGTCACTCAGAGAATACATCAACATCGAAGTAGAAAAAAAACACATAGTTGGTAATAGGAAACTAATACGTAAGCCTCCAGCTCGTCGTCGCCCGGCAGCATCGTCCTCATCAAGATCAACTACATGTCACCGGCTACTGAGTCTGCCCATCCAAACAACGGATGAACAGCCTAAAGTAATAAGAGGAAACAAAAAACCTTGAGTCAAACAGCAGTCTTAATGTGCGATAAAACAACTATCTAACATCATCAATAAAGTATATGAGAATAGGCAGATTAATCATCTAATCTACCAATCATATCATTAGAGAAGAACCCAACCCCTCTCCTTTCTTTACAAATAACCAGATAGAAACAAACAGTACATCTATGGCAATCAGTTATCAAGCGTAGACCATCCTAATCGATATCGACATCCCCTAAGCACAAGCCCCAATAGCCTAAACCAACATCAGATAAGAACCCAAGAGATATCTCTTTCGGCATCGAATAATCTACACACACGATACAAGTCAAACAATCATCATCTATGACTCTAGATATCATCGCCAATTCGGCTTTGAAACCATCGTTGATCGTATGATCGGCTCAACATCATGTCGTCCGTCAAGTACTAATGGTAAACCCTAATTCTAGCAAAACTCCATATGCCATCGTGACTTGTATCTCTAGGCCCATCATGACTTCCCAGGGTACTCGACCATTCAACCGGTCTTTTAGATGTCCCTATTATACCTCTACTTTGAGTCCGCTAGAACCTACAACAACGATAATTCCTCGGCCTTTGATATCTCTGGTCATCATCATAGGCAACTATCCATAAGCTCAAAACACACTTGAGCAGCCATTATCCACGAGCCCAAAACACACTTGAGTCGTCTGCATATTCGTTGCATTTCACCGATCAACGAACACTTCCCAACACTTCGAACATTCCTGCTTGAATTCACGTCAAAGTCACGATCATCATCGATCTAAAACATCGTTTAGTCGATACTCAATCCATAACATTTCGGTTTTTGCTGTATATAACATTCCATAGAGGTTCTGAAACATTGTAGCTCAATATAGGTAGGCACGATCTATTATAGAGCATTCCTTTTTAAGAGTTTCTGCACCCTTTTTACAACATTTCATAAACGTTGTAGCTTCCCATCAACGATCCACCATGGATCGTTTCTGATCCATCTGCCTGCTCTTGTGCCAACCCCACCAAACCACATGTGCAACCCATGAAAATCAGTTGATCCGATCACCTATGGATCGTGCCCGATCCAGGACTTTCCACAACGCTTGTCAAACGTTGTCAAATCTGATGGATCAAGGGTGATCCATCCCCTTCCCAGACCATTAAATTTCCTTCGATCCATCAATGAAAATGCATGTTGTAACAACCTGAAGTCCGATAGATCGAATTTTTTTCAAAATTCTAATCTATCGAAACCCGTGTTGGTTTGCTCTGGTATCCTGCAGAAAAGACAAAGACATAAAATATGTCAGAGCTCAGAAAATATCTCATAGCGGAATGGATAAAATATAATATAATCAAAGTATAGCCTTACCATATTAATAATACTGCCTAACTAGTATCCAAAGCTATCATGTCTCTGTCATAAATCTAACCTGTGAATATGTTACGAGGAGGGTGTCAGAACACAAGTTCTGGTAACTGGATTTAAAAAATACACTTTGGATAATCCTACATATACCTTTCAATCATATTTTCTTATTTATTAGGTTACTTGGGTTAACAACACTCAAGGCTTACACACACGTCGTACATATTTACTTCCCAGTGGATTAACCTAATATAGTATATATGTAGCTACCCCTTAATAACGAGGTACACCCCATGATACCCCACTCGCACAGTCTCCACCGTAATGCCACAAAAATGAACTTAGTTCCTCATCATACGCCGGAGTGACGTACGGATCTCTACATAACAATGTTATGTTCCACATATATTTATCGTTACTACACTACATAAGCATAGGACTTCCACTGTCGATCTAATCAAATTTCATATCAGAGTAATGCCCTCAAGTCTACGATACACCATCCAGAGCAGACATGCATGTATCTAGACTGCCCCACATATGTACCGTCAAACGTATTAGATGCCTCAACCGCACATAATGTGCACTGAGTTTCCATGGCAGGGCTATACAAGAAATACAGAACTCAATCGGGAGCTTTTCCATATATGTACAGGCCCGTCTTTAAGAGCCTCAAAATATAGATATTCCTATGGTTTGTTTTCATGGTGGATATAGCCCCACCTCGGCCCCTCCCTTAACTAGTAAATACTACAAGAGCTAAACGACTTGCCCCTTAAAAACAATCTAAACATCCAGTGGGCACCTTCCCTCAACCACCGTACCTCGATAGTGAAAGGTGAATGGTCTATTGGTTTTAGCTCTAGTCTTTTCGCATCCCACTGGCTGTCGATGACGGGTACTCGACAATCTACTATCTCTGTTGGTCCTGACCTCTACCTCCCCGTTGAAGCGACCGTCGAATCACCCTAGTGTCACTATGTCATAGCATTCTGACTGCAGAGCTATTTTGCAATCAAGGCCCATCCTCCTGGTAGTTACACGCAGACCCAACCTCTGCGGGCACAGGCTAAACATTTTCCACCGCACAGAGGGCTACTTCGAGCACCTTACGTATCTCAGAAAGCCGCTTTCTTCCCCTTCCAGTCCTTCGGAGCCATCAGAATAATTAGATGAATGTGTGCTCCCCTCGTGCCTCATAACACCACGATGATCTACCTCGTTGGGTTATTCACCCTCAAATGTGTGGACTGGTCCAAGCGCCTCCTTTCAATATGTTATTAGACCCCATGTCTAAACATTCCTTTATGCGCTTGCTTTACCTCATTAGGTTTCCATTTAACTTGGTTATTCCCTCTCACATTGACTTCTTATTCAAGTTACCAAGTTCATCTTGCTTATTAATTTCAGTCATATAACTTAACCCATTTAAGTTTATTAATAAGTCCACAACATGTTATTCTCTAGATTATGGTCTAAGGTCATATAATCCACAATCCCTTTTAAATTCTTGTTTGATTCAAGGTTATAATAACATGTTCTACTTAATCTGTAATTAAGTATATATCAGTTCACATGTTTTCTATTTAACATGTCACTTATCATTTATGATTAAATATAACTTATTTTATATAAGTTTGCCTCACCCTTTCCCATTTAATCATAATTCCATCTTTCATTGTCACTACAACTTATCGTTGTTTGCTTATTAATATAGTTCTCTTAACTAAGGTCCACTAATAATTTTATATTCCCATAAATATAACTTATGTTGTCCCCATTCGCAGATTTCAGATTCTTGTTCTTGTAAATAACTTAATTTACAATTAAGTGCAACTTATCTCCTTACATAAGTTATTCCATTCTCTTTATCGTTTATTATAACCTAAGTTATAATTTCCACTTGTCCCTAGGACAAGCCTAAACGTGTTATTCTTATCAGCAGACTTCATACTTCCAAGTTTACATATTACTTAATTTATAATTAAGTACAACTTCTTACATTTCATAAACTTTCCCTCTTTTCTCTACTTATTACAAACAACCAGTTTCAGTTTTCCACATTTACTGATTACTTAATTTATAATTAAGTGCCACTTATCTCATTTCACCAGTTATCTCATGTCCTTACTAGTTTATTATAACCTAGGTTATAATCTTCACTTGTCTCTAGGACAAGTCTACCTATTGTACAACATTCTTATTAATGTAATTTATTTATAATAGGTTATTATCATTCCCCATTCATTCCATTCCTTTTTACTGTTGTAACTTTCTTCCAATTCCATTTATTTCCATTAATTGCAATTAACGTTGTTTATCAGTCCTGCTATTTACATATATATATATATATATATATATATATATATATATATATATATATATGCACTAGACCTCTCACATTAAGCCTACACTTGTAGATGATGGATTTACAAGACGGTTCCAGGTAGATTTCTTCCACAAGTTGACTTAACCTCATGTCTTAGCACTATTACATGTTTTATTTTTGACTCAGACCCCTCACATTAGATTTACCCCTTGTGGATGTTGGATGTGCCGAGTGGTTCCGGGCAAACTTCTACCATAAGTGTAATCTATCCTTGTGTCTAAGCACGGTTAAAGTTTCCTATTTACTGTAAATTTTAGGCATATTATCCTTTTCACATGTTTACTGTAATCTAGTTTACATGTCATCAAATAATGCCTATATTATGTCGCATGTCCTTTTTAACACGCATTTAATTCTATCCTGACATGTAATCATTTAATCGGGTAATTGTTCAAATCCAACAAGTTAACATGTCATTTTCTCAATTCTACATCTAATAATTCAAATACATAATATACCCCAAGTGAATCATGTAATTATAACAACAATAGTCGCTACTCATACTCTTAACAAGTTTGTTTTCCAACATGTAAACATTCAACACTTTAACTGATTCAACATATGAATTTTCCAACATATTCATTGTAACAACCCGGAAATTTTGAGCTAATTTAAAAAAATTATTTTGGCAATTTTGACAAATTTTGAATATTTAAAATGAATTATTTTAAATAATAAGGACGAGAAATTTATTTTGAATAGAATTAGAATGTATATATTTATTTGAATCGTCGTTAGAATATAAATAATTATTTATAATTATAAAAGGAATTGAAAATGGCGCGGTAGTTCGATATTTCGATTTCAAAGTTCAATGTACAGGACTCAAAATAAACCGGATTTTAGCGAAACCAAAAATATTGGAATTAGTTAGAGAATATCTTTCCAACGAATCCGAAAAATTGAGATTTCATAGCGGGAATAAAAAGATATGCCCAGTTGAAAATAGTCGTTATGGAATTCTGGCCCTTAAAAATGGAAATGTTGCAAACGACCTTGGTTTTCGACAAAACCACTTTTGTTGGATCCGGGAAGTCAAATAATTGCTAGATTCAAAAATTCATAATTTTCTGAATCAATATGTGAGCATGGTGAAGTAAAACGTGTTTTGGCAGTTTCAGTCAATTTTAATCGACCAGAAAATGGCCATTTTTCAAACGGTCTCAGAATTTGACGAAATTAGGTTTGTTAGGACCGTATCATCAATGTGAAGCTAGAAAATATTTTTTGGGAATTTTTAGAGTCCGTATGCATCTCCGGTAAATTGAAAGGCGCGTTCAAATTCAATATAAAGATGTATATTTTGATTTTGACGGAAACTGATCGAAACGAGCGAATCAGCCTACGAAACATATCCCATTGTGTTTGGAATGGGGGTAATTAGCTAGGGACGACAGGCAGTGGGTTTAATTTTGAGTTCGAAATACAAAGTTGCTTTTTGAAATTAAATAAGTAAAATAAAAAAATAAAAAAAACCCTCTCCCTCTCTATACTCTCTCAGCCTCCCCCCCCCCCCCGTTCATTCATTTTGAAAATCAAAACAAAAAAAAGGCGGAGCCCTAATGCCGCCGATGATCATGTCGCCCCCCCCCCCCCCCAACGGCGCCTCCAACCTCCACCCCGCCTCGTAGCCCCGACCTCCCTCCCCTCTCGCGTTTCCCTCTCCTTCTTCCCCTAAACCCTAACCACCTTCTCCAGGGCCGCCTGGCCCCACCATCACGCCGCCTCCACCACGCAGGCGCCACCACCCACATCCTCCTCTGGTCAAAAACAGTAAGCCCTCTTTTATTTTTATTTTAAAGCATTGTTTTTTAATTCGATTTTTCTTCCTTTTTATATATATGAATGAATAAGAAAAGGATTTAACATATAAAAGTTTAGATTTTTAATGCGGTAAAAAATTGATTTTTATATATGAGCAAGCTATGTAAAAATTCAATCTTTATACATATGATTTTAACTTAAAGGTTTAATTTTTATAGTTAAGAAAGGTTTAATTTCTATAGAGAAGATTAGATTTTTAAAATAGCAAAGAGATGATTTTTAACCATAAAGATGTGATTTTTCATTAAGGAAAAAATATAGTTTATATATATATATATAACTTCATAATAAAAATATGATTTTTATTAGTGCAGAGTAATAAAAATTCGATTTTTATATAGTAGCGATAAAAATTCGATTTTTTTATATATGAAGCAACAGTAAAAATATGATTTTTATTTATGTAAAGTAATAAAAATATAATTTTTATTATATTACTAGCAAGATAAAAATATAATTTTTATCATGGAAGTAGCGTTGTAAAGGAGTGATTTTTACATATGTAGAAGAGATATAAAAATACGATTTTTATATAGAAAATGGTGAGAGAAAAATATGGTTTTATTTATATGAACACTGGTATAAAAATAGAATTTTTATCTATATAGTAGCAGTGTAAAAATGTGATTTTTATATACATAGATACAATAAAAAAATGCGATTTTTATATACGTAGTGGCTACGGACAATGAAATTGACAAAAGGCGAGCACGACGAAGATTTCCTACATAAGAAGAGTCATGGCGTTTGGTTTAGCTCTTGGTGAGAACTTCTCACGTTAAATCTTGTTTTCTAGTTAAAAATATATACTAGGATGCAAACGGTGCTTAGCAGCACCCGACACCCGTTGTCCACAGACCATAGACGACTTGTTTGATTTTGTTGTGTGGTGAAAATTGGTTGTGATGTGGAATGAATGAAAATAGATATTCATGTGTAGAAATAAGTTAATTATCATTAAAAATATAATTTTTAACGTGAATGTGAATAAATAAATATTCATTTACAAACCGGACGGTTTGTTTATGTACACCTATTAGATTGATATTGATTGGGACGATAAATTTTACACGTCGCCCAACTGCACAAATAATATTCAGTGTTTGAGGATTGAAACCCCACACGGGTGTTGGGATGATATTTGACGTACACTAATCCCAATTGTTTAGTGGTATGTCGATCGTTTGATTGACAGACTGTATGAGCGTTAATTAGTTATATTTAATGCTTATGTAGTTGTGTGGTGCACTTTGGATGATGGTTGATTATTTATCGTTGCTATTATATACATGTGTTGTATGGAATCCATATGATTAACATTATATGGTGATTGATTGGACCTCATTCCAATTGGGAAAATAAAGAATATTATAATATATATATATATATATTCATGTGTTGAATAGAATAAAATATATATTCATGTGTTGAATAGAATAAAATATATATATTCATGTGTTGAATAGAATAAAATATATATATATATTCATGTGTTGAATAGAATAATATATATATATATTCATGTGTTGAATAGAATAAAATATATATTCATGTGTTGAATAAAATATATATTCATGTGTTGAAAATATTCATGTGTTGAGTAAAATATTTTAAACAATAAAAATTACATCTTTATCATAATTTTATAAAATATATTAAATAACAAAAATAGTCATGTGTTGACGATGCTCATGTGTTGAGAATATTCATGTGTTGAAAGAAAAATATAGATTCATGTGTTGAAAAGAATAAATATTCATGTGTTGAATAGAATAATGAAATTATTGAAATATATAAAGTCGTGTTGATTAGAGATGCGCCATTTTGACGCAAACTATATTTATTTCGATTATATTCATTTTTATAATGAATATAGAAATGGAAACGATTTCAAAATATAACGTTTTGAAAATATTATCATTTATATAGTAATGATATGAAATATTCAATTTTGATTTGAAATGAATATGAAGTTGAAATTGTTTTGAAAACGATTTATAAAATACGTTTTGAATGGAAATCGATGAAATATATATAATATATATATTATATATATTAATGGCCTGAATAGAACGCGCCGCGCCGCGGTAGTTCGCAAATTTCGACCATTGACTTCGAATTGACGTTACGGGAGATCCGACCGTCGGATTCTCCTAAAACCGGAACCGTTGGGTTCGTGTCGAAAAGAGCTTTCCAATGAATATTAGAAATTTGAAATCTAATGGTTGGATTTGGAATTATGTCCAAATCAAATTTGGAAAAGGTCGCTGTAAGTGCAGTTCGACGACCGTCACTGGAAATCGACTGAACGGGCCTTGATAAAATTATTAAAAATATTGATAATTTGTGTAAAATCATAATATATGAATTGGAAAGAGCTGGGATAAAAAATTCCATATTTGAAAGGATAAATATATATTTTTATCGAAATGAACTAGTTTTGAACTAAAATTATAATCCAATGTTTTTGAATAAATAAATTGGATTTGAAGTGGTTTTAAAAATAATCAAAATTTTCAATATACAAATTGGAATGGATTTGAATCGAAATTATCTTCGGAATATTTCGAGGTTGGATTTCGTGATTACACAGATATGGTTGTGGAAATTTGAAATATCGTTATCTCCAATACGATATTTGTTGGTTTCAGAATTTGATATTGAATATAAGCCGATATATTTTCTATTCAGAGCCTTGTATTTAATATCAAATGGGATTTTGGGTTCGTCGTGAGTGGTTTAAATAACACTGTTCTTGGACCCAGTTTAGAAAAGAATTAATCTTTTAATTAAGATTTAGTGAAATTGTCTAGTTAATTAGTATTTAATTGGAATTGAATTTAAATTGGTTTTTGGGTTTATCGTGAGTGGTGTTTTGAATAACACCTGTTCTTTGACCCGATTAACAATGAAATGTGATTTTGGGTTTATCGTGAACCGTGTTTTAGGTGACATTGGTTCTTTAACCCGGTTAAAGAAAGGATATTGATTTTTGGGAAGATTAAAACTAAGTGGAGTTTTAATGAATCTTTAATTAGATTAAAGTGATCGAGAATGAAGTACCACCAGTTTTGCTCTAAAGCGATAGTTAAATCTTTAATTAGATTTGAACGTTAAATGGTAATTAATTTTACCGATAACACCGTGGTGTTAGATATGGAGTATTACCAGTTTTTCTCCATGGGATGAATAGGTTGGGATTGGGAAATAAAATAAATAATTACTTCGGTGTGGTTCGCTAATCCCGACTAGTTTGGAAAACCTTAACATGGGTTGATTTGATTTAAAAGGAAGATTAAAGAATAAATTTAAAAGAATTTATCTTTGATAAAATTAATGGGAACCTTTCCCTAAGAATGTGAAAATTTGAATAAAAGAATATTCTGAATTGGAATGAGGCGTATGTTATGTTTGTGTAACACTTGTTTATTATATACGCGGGTTATTCGGAAAGGCAGGGTTTATACCCATTCTGAATAACCGATTCGACGATAAGTCGAAGATGAAGACGGTGGTTGAAGACCGGAGGTCTTCACATCGTTTGGATGATTATTGATGATCTTGATTAGGCTGTACATACAAGAGGAGGGAATCAGTTAGTGATCGTCCAGACGTACTTGGAGATCGATGGATATGCGAGGAATAAGGTACCTCTGGTTTCGTTCAGACCCAGAACGAACTTGTAAATGGATTGTATGTATGACATTGGATTTTATTCTGTGTCATTGATTTCTATTAAATGTACATCTGTTTGGCAGCGGAAAATTTATTCTCTTGCTTAACGCACTTCTCTAAGACGTACGAGCTCAGAGGTTGTATATCGATGGACATCAGTCGCATGGAGTGAATTGCCTGTGTGGCATGCCTAACTGGCAAATGATCAAGGCTTCTGTTGAAAAGCAAAGTCTTATGGTTGATGATCAAAGCACGGCCTGTGTGGCATAGCTTTGTGTATAGCGTGAATTCGCGTGCGTCACATCTCGGTATGAGTCAAAAACGGGATAGTGACTGCTGGGAGAGCACGACGTTTCTTTCTAGCTATGGGTGATGTCAGTGACCTACCAGCCCTGACATTTATATACTTTTTACCTGTGTGGTTGTTGGAATACAAGATGCCTCGAATATATAGTCGATAACTGGTACTATGTGAGCTGATGTACAGACCATTATATAGGTCCTATAGGACCAGGAACGTGTGTTCAGGAATAACTAATCCTTAAAAGTAAGAGAGGACCGGCCCTGAAGATCCAAGGATCGTTGTGTGTGGTCCTGAGGCATTTGCTAGAGTGTCTCGAACGGAGAGGAGCTTGCCCCTTGCCTCGACTCATGAAGGAAATCCAATTTCCAATACATGACATTTCGGTTTTATTTGTAGAGCCTAGTATGGCGACATAGTGGTATGGGACACTTATGTCGTCTATGACTGATACTTATGATTGAAATTGTTTTGACACTATACACTTATAGTAATAATAAAAGATAAAATTTAGCGTATCAAACATTCTTTGGCTATTATAAGGTAAAAACCCTATCCTTCGGCTTGCGTTGCATTGTGTGATGGGACCTGGGTCTTATGATAGCTTCATTTTTCTTTATTTAGCATTGCGTTGTTTGTTTTATGCACTGGTGTTCTTAGGAGGAACCCGTTCCGTGTTATACGGCATGGTCCCTTGATTTACCTAACTTTAAAATAAAGATTAATAACTGTTTTAGTTCTCACACATGTCACATGACTGACCTGGAGTTTATTGTGTTAACCTAAACTCTAGGTGCCCTTATTTTCTGCACGGGCAGCTAGTAGTTGGGATTTGCAGATTTATATTCACAGGATCTTGGTTTACAGCTGGAACGATACTCGGAAAGCTCTGTATCCGTGTATTACTTTCAGTTGTGTTTTGTATTGTTTTTCCGCTCTAATGTAATTTAAATCTCTGATATTTGTCAAATCTCTGATATGTGATATTTGTCGAAAAATTCCCTAAGTATTAACCCCGAAGGCCGAAACCAACATCAGATCAATACCTAGGAAACCATTCAACTTAACTAATCTCCAGATTGTTTCTGATTTTCTTAACTCCATTGGGTCTAAGAACGGTATTATTAAAGATACCATTCACAACAACCCAAAATCACATTCCATTAATGGAATCTTCATGGAAAACAAATTGATATATATATATAATCGATATAAACTTCAATATACAACCAATAAAATAAATGGAATAATGACAAGGCCTTTTAAATTCCATATATATTAACTGTCTTCCTCTATAGAAGCTTACATCGATTATTACCAAATCGAATTCCATTCAATTTCAATTTAATATGTTAAATTGGAAAATTTTACTTTGGAAAATCTTCTTTAAATCTTAACAAAAGATTTATAAATTCCAAATCACGTCTCACTGTAAATCGGGTTAAAGAACGAATGTCGTTAAAAACACGGTTCACGGTAAACCCAATTCATATTCCATTTTATTCCAATTATTAAATATAACTGGAAACTCTAACAATCTTAACTAAAAGATTTATTCTCTTCACATGGGGTTCAAGAACATTGTTACTGAAGACACCGTTCACGACAAACCCAAAATCTCATTTGATATTAAATACAAGGCTCGGAATAGAAAATATATCGGCTTATATTCAATATCAAATACTACAACCAACAAATATCGTATTGGAAATAACGATATAAATATATCTTTCAGATTTCCATAACAATATCTGTATAATCACGAAATCCAACGTCGAAATATTCCAAAGACAATTTCGATTCAAATCCATTCCAATTCATATATTGGAAATCCTTTTTTTTAACCATTTCCAAAAATCCAATTTATTTATTTAAAAATATAGGATTATAATTCTAGTTCATAACTAGTTCATTTCGATAAAAATATATTTTTATCTTTTCAAATATAGAGTTTTTTCATCCCAATTCTTTCCAAATCATTTCTTATGATTTTACACTAATTATTAATATTTTTAATAATTTTATCAAGGACCGTATAGTCGATTTCCAAAAAGGGCCGTCGAACTGCACTTATAGTGACTTTTTCCAAATTTGATTTGGACATAATTCAAAATCCAACCATTATATTTCAAATCTCTAATATTCATAGAAATCTATTTTCGATATGAACCCAACGGTTTCGGTTTTAGGAGAATCTGACGGTCGGATCTCCCGTAATGTCCATTCGAAGTCAATGGTCGAAATTCGCGAACTGCAGCAGCGCAGTGCATTTTGTTCAGACCATTATATTATATATATATAATATATATTTCATCGATTTCCATTTAAAACACATTTTATAAATAGTTTTAAATTCGGTTTCAAAACGATTTCAACTTCATATTCAATTTCAAATCAAAATTGAATATTCCATATCATCGATATATAGATGATAGTATTTTCAAAACATTAGATTTTGAAATCAATTCCTTTTTAATATTCATTCTAAAAATGAATAAAATAGATATAAATATCGTCCACGTCAAAATGGCGTTAATCTAATCAACACGGCTCTATATATTTAAACCTTTTCGTGTCCATCCTAAATCGGACATCAAAACCAGATTTTGATCTTTTACTGAATATTATTTTAAAATATTCATTATTTTAGAATATTCGTTATTTTAAAATATTCATTCTTTCTGAACTGGAATCAGACACAGCCAATTACCATATAATGTCATTATATGGATTTCATACACACATGTATACAACAACAATCAAACGCACTCAACCATCATTCAGAGTGCATTCTACATTGCATGAGCATTAAATATAAATATTTAATGCTTACACAACTTGTCAGTCAATCAATCGACATTTAACTAAATATTGGGATTAGTGTATGTCCAATATCATCCAAATACCCGTGTGGGGTTTTCAAACAACAAACACAGATTTATTTGTGCAGTTGTGTAACAACCCGTAAATCCGAACCAATTTAAAAAAATTATTTTGACAATTTTAGTGAATTTTGAATATTTAAAATGAATTATTTTAAATAATAATGAGGTGAAATTTATTTTGAATAGAATTAGAATGTATATTTTTATTCGAATGGTCGTAAGGATATAAATATTTATTTTTAATTATAAAAGGAATTGAAAATGGCGCGGTAGTTTGAAAATTCGATTTCAAATTTCAAATGACTGTACAGGATTCAAAATGTACCAGATTTTAGCAAAACCAAAAATATTAGAATCTATTTGAAAATATCTTTCCAAGAATCCGAAAAATCAAAATTTCATAGCGGGAATAAAAAGTTACGTCCAGTTGAAAATTTAGAATAGTCGCTATGGAATTATAGTCCTTAAAAATGGAAATTTTGCAAATGGCCTGCGTTTTCGACGAAACCACTTTTTTTGGATCCGAGATGTCAAGTTATTGCTAGATTCCAAAATTCATAATTTTTGGGATTAATATGTAAGCATGGCGAAGTAAAACGTGTTTTAACAGTTTCAGTCAATTTGGATCGACCAGAAAATGACCATTTTTCAAACAGTCTTCAAATTTCACGAAATTAGTTTTTTTAGGACCGTATCGTCAATACGAAGCTAGAAATATATTTTTTGGAATTTTTAGAGTTAGTATGTGGCCCCGGAATTTCAAAATGTATGTTTAAATTTAAAATATAATGATTTATATTTTGAATTTAGTGGAAACTGGTCGTAGCAGTCGAATTGGCTTGCGAAACATATCCCATTGTTTTTGGAATGGGGGTAACTAACTAGGGGCGACAGTCGTTGGGTTTAATTTAGAGACCGAACGAAAAAGTAACTTTTAGGAGAAATAAAAATAATTAAATATAATTATATATATATAAAGGCCCCCAACTCCTTTTGTCTCATTCAGTCCAAAAAAACTGCCCCCTCCCGCCACCCCCAATCGAGAAAAACCCGATCCCCTTTTCCGTTGCCCCCTCCTTCTGCGACGCCGCAGCGACGAGCCCCCCCCCCCCTCCCCCGCCTCTGGCCGTAAAGCCACTCCTTTCCCCCCACTTTCCTCCTCCTCCCTTCCCTCCTTCTCTTCCTGTCTCTAATTCGAACTTCACAGCCTCCCTCGAATCACCATAACCGCCCACCATCCTCTGGCCGCATCCCCCCTCCCTGCCACCTCTCGTCACCTGCGCGCGCCAGGAACCCACCCCCCCCCCCCCCTCCGAACCAATGAGCAAGCCCCCCCCCCCCCCCAAAAAAACACCGCTATAAGTGTTTATTTCCATGTATTTTGAAATAGTAAGCTTAGTTAATTAAAATGGGTTGATTTTAATTAGTTTTTAGATATGTAATAGCATGGAAAAGTTTAGATATATATATATATATATATATATATATATATATATACACACGTATGTATCAAAAGAAAAATATGATTTTTAATTAGAGAAAGATTGGATTTTTAAATCATACAAGGGTATGATTTTTATTCATAAAAGCTTAGATTTTTATCTACATAAAAATTAGTTTTTTTATTTACATAAAGCTTGGATTTTTATATGTAGAAAGAAAGGATTTTTATATACGAAGAAAGACTAGATTTTTAATAGAATAAAGGTTAGATTTTTATGCTAAAAAGGTTAGATTTTGAAGTGAAATAAAAATATGAACATTATTTTCATCATGAAGTAGTGAGAATAAAAATTTTATTTTTATCTGAGTAGCGAATTAAAAATATAATTTTTATATATG
Organism: Allium sativum; assembly: GCA_030737875.1. Taxonomy (NCBI): domain Eukaryota; kingdom Viridiplantae; phylum Streptophyta; class Magnoliopsida; order Asparagales; family Amaryllidaceae; genus Allium; species Allium sativum. The sequence goes on along the minus strand of CM060921.1, from coordinate 10,355,983 downwards.
TAGCATAATAAAAATATAATTTTTATTATATATCTAGCGTTGAAATAAAAATATGACTTTTACTATGAACAGCGTGAAAAGGAGTGCGACGGAACGGATTGAAATCAAAACAAAATCCGAACCGTTCAGAAATAAAGAATGATGGAGTGGAACCCCAAGGTGAGAACTCCTCACTATAATTTTTCTTATACAGTTATTTATTTTATAACTGCATATATGAACTGTTCCCCGTCGTCCACAGACCATGGACGACTTGTTTGATTGTTTGGTTTGGATGATTAGATTATTTGGTTGTTTGGTTGAACGAATAGTTTAGAATTTGGTTTGTGTAGGACGGGCGCCATTATGAGGAGAGGGATAAGGCTAGACCTTATCCAGTTTCTAGTATCGAGCCGTTATGTCGCGAAAATTTTCTAAAATATGTTAGAAAAATAAAAATATCATTTTTATTGTGTAAATGAACCGAATAAATATTTTATAGTTAAAAATATAATTTTTAACGTGTATGTGAATAAAATAAATATTCATAGACAAATCGGACGATTTGTTTATGTACACTGATTTGACTGATATTGATTGGGACGATAAATTTTACACATTGCCCAACTGCACAAATAAAATTCATTATTTGTTGATTGAAACCCCACACAGGTATTGGGATGATATTGGACATACACTAATCCCAATAATTAGTTGTATGTCGATCGATTGATTGACAGGCTGTTATAAGCGTTGAATATTTATATTTGATGCTTATGCAGTGTAAAATGCACTTTGGAAGTTGGTTGATTGTATTTGATTGTTGATGTATACATGTGTGTGAAATCCATATAATCAAATTATATGGTAATTAACTGTGTCTGATTCCAGTTCAGGAAGAATAAATATTTTGAAATAACGAATATTTTAAAATAATGAATATTTTAAAATAATATTCAGTAAAAGATCAAAATCTGATGAAATTGTTGTAATACACAATGCAATGTTCTTTTGTTTGTGTTCTGATTTGTCATGTTCTCAATTCAATCTAGACTTTCCTTTACGGGGAGGTTCGGGTCGTCTCAAGTTGGGCGATGTGTAAAATTTATCGTCCCAATCAATATCAGTCAAATGTGTGTACATAAACAAATCGTCCGATTTGTTTATAAATATTATTTTATTCATATACACGTTAAAAATTATATTTTTAACTATAGAATATACTATTCCTTTCCACATCACACAATCAATTTTCACAACACAATCAAACAAACAAGTCGTCCATGGTCTGTGGACGACGGGTGTCGGGTGCGGCTAAGCACCGTCTACATCTAACTAGAAATAAAATTAAAGTGAGAAGTTCTCGCATTGACCGGTTTTAATTTCTGAATTTCTGAACTATTTGGATTTGAAATTTCCTGAAATTCTGATTTGCTTCAAATCGGACGAGGTTAGTTTCATGTCGTAGAGTTTGTTCATGCGATCCCAACGCAAGTGACGGTTCGTGAAACCAATCTTGTATGACAAAGTTACAGGATTAATTACATTTTTTCTCAAAAATTAATATAATAAATTGAACAACTATTTACATTTTTGCCCCTCCCTTTATCCCTCCTCCTTCGTTTACTGCTTTCCCAAAACCCAACCCGTCGATTTCATCTCTCCTCCACCGCTCCTCCTACCAGCATCCAGGCGTTGATCCATGACTGCCACGACGTCGAGCTAGGGGAGGGCTGCCACCGCCGCCAGTGGGGCCCAATTCAGTGGCCCCCACCACCCTGAAATTCACCGCGAACCGGAGGTTTTTGAATCCAAAAACCCTTCGATTTCTTCAACGAAAACTGGTCAATCTTGTATGGATGTAAAGACCTCGCTTTCCTCTTGAGTTTGGGTTTGGAATTTTCGAAAATCGTCCAGCGGATTGGGAGAGATTTGGGCGCGGATTATGGAGCGATTCTGGCGTAAATGAAGAAACAGCGGCTCCTGAAGTTATGACTAGGGTTTGCCAATTTTAATATATATATATATATATATTTAATATTATTTAATACCAAAATTAGTTGTTTATTATTACGAACACCAAATCGAACCCGACGACTGCCGCTCCTAGCCAATTACCCTCATTCCGAACACAATGGGATATGTTTCGTAAGCCAATTCGACTGTTTTGATCAGTTTTTCTTTAAATTAAAATATAAATCAATATATATTGAATTCAAACATACATTTCTATTTACTGGGCCACATACTGACACCAAAAATTCCCGAAAAATATTTTCTAGCTTCGTATTGACAATACGATTCTAACAAAACTAATTTCGTCAAATTTAGAGACCGTTTGAAAAATGGCCATTTTCTGGTCGATCCAAATTGATTGAAACTATCAAAACAAATTTTACTTCACCACGCTCACGTATTAATCCCAAAAATTATGAATTTTGGTATCTAGTAATAATTTGCCATCCCGGATCCAACAAAAGTGGTTTCGTCGAAAACGAAGGTCGTTTGCAAAATGGGTATTTTTAAGGGCTATATTTTCCATAGCGACTATTCTGAATTTTCAACTGGACATAACTTTTTATTTCCACTATGAAATTTCAAATTTTTTCAGATTCGTTGGAAAGATATTTTCAAATAGATTCTAATGTTTTCAGTTTCGCTAAAATCCGGTTTATTTTGAATCCTGTACATTCATTTGAATTTTGAAATCGAATTTTCAAACTATCGTGCCATTTCCAATTTCTTTTATAATCAAAAATAAATAATTATATCCTAACATCGATTCAAATAAATATGTACGTTTAATTCTATTCAAAATGAATTCGTAGTCGTCATTATTTAAAATAATCCATTTTAAATATTCAAAATTCATTAAAATTGCCAAAATAAAATTTTTAAATTGGTTCGGATTTTTAGAGTTGTTACAAGTTCATAATCTGGTTTTTGAAAATTTTAAATGGAAAATTTTGAACACTAGTTTAAATTCATGTATTGCATCAGTATCAGATTCAATTTTATTGAAATATCAAGTTATCATGATATGATTTCTTGAATAGTTTAAATGGATATGTCACAGAATCATCATGATGTTATTATTTCAAATTACAATTTGATATTTTGAAAAGTCACTTGATTCTTTAAAAAGGTATGTTGTTTTGCAGGTAAAGAGTTATGTCTGATGACTATTGGCCAAAAAAACCAAGATGATTATTCATCAATCAAGAAAAGAAGAGTTTATGCAGAGATATGACTTTTGGAGTTATAGTAGTTGAAGTGTCTGTTTATTCAAAATTCAAAATTTTGGAGCCAAGTTGGTTAAACTACTAAATCATTAATCTCGTCGTCAAATCCTGGGAGATGTAAATATGATTCAGATTTGTCATCAAGCGATGGAGAGCCAGAAACAGGAGATTCAAATATGTGTTTCACAACAATTCAGAATTCAGAAAATATAGAAGAAATGGATCAGAAAATATAGAAGAATTGGTTGTTTGTTTGAATTGCTTGTTTGTTTTCTTATTTTGATTGATTTATTTGTTTTCATTGATTTGCTTGTTTGAAATGATTAGTTTGCTTAGTTTATTATCCTTCTATTAAGGTTATTAGACTAGTGTAGTCATAATTTTAAGGGGAGTTATAATATTTTAGGTTTAGAATCATAGATTTAGAAGGAAATATAAAGATATTATAGAATAAGGAATATTTATATTAGAAACATTTATAGCATAAAGTTAGGGGGAGTTATTTATATAGTTCTTTAAAATAGAATCAAATATTATATTAGATAAGTATAAATAGATATAGGATTAAGGGGGAGTTTGTTTAGAATTTCTTTTTGATCATGACAAAGGGGGAGAAATTATAAAACATAGGCATAGTTTACAGGATTCATATAGACGCGGGGAATCATCATCAACAGGTATATACAGGTATGGTATTTTATAAACTAAGGTTGTCATCATCAAAAAGGGAGAGATTGTTGGAGAATGGAGTTCTGATGACAACAACCATATTTCAATTATCATTGATTATAAAATATGAACTAACATTTCTATCTAGAATATATACATATATATATTCAAGATTTGTATACAGGGCTTAAGTACTGAAGAATGTACAATTTTAGAGTTTCAAAATTTCAGGATAAAGAAGAGATTCAAGACTCATAAGTTATCAAGCTATCAAGATTTCAAGAGTTCAAGAAAAATATATTAATAGATTCTAGATTATGTAAGACTCTGAATAGCACTCCAGGTTCAAATTCAAATTATGTTTTTCAAATTTAAAATTCTCTTTTTCAAATTTCAAAATCATGATTTTCAAATTTTAAATTCTAATTTAAAATTATTTTACTTAGATTTCAAACTTATAAGTTTAAAGTTTTAATATATATATACATATATGTTTATATAAATTTATATAGTTTTATAATTTTAAACCTTATAACTTTTTACATATGCATATGGTTTTACACTTTAGAATATTTATTTATATTATTAAAATTTTGATTAAAGAATTTCAAACTTATGATTTCAAATACATTTCCTAATTTATAAGCATTCTTATTTTTATAGTTTTATTAAATATATTTTACTAAGTTTATATTTGATTCTTCATATAACCTTTTATTTGTATATGGTCTATATATATTTCTTTATAAATACCTATATATATATGTTTATAATTATATTATATATGTCATATCACGTATGTATTAAGTATTTAATCATATGTTTAAATAATATTTTCTTATGTTTTTATACTTGAAAAATAATGTTTTAGTAACCAGATTTGTTTCAGGAGTTTCTAGAATTTAAATATTTATTTAAATACTTAAAAAATGATTTGAAAATAAAAAATAATGTATGTATGCCGACATATAGCTGTCATTTTTTGAATTTTGAAAGGAAGTGTCTTTTCATTAATTGTGATGGTTCTGAAGCGTTGCAACTTTTCACACACAATAAAAAGGGCTTGAATTCGAATTTTTAATCATCTCTTCTTCTGTAACTTCACTCTCTTCCATTACACCATTATTCTTAATCATTTTTATGATTTCTACACTTATACTTTACTGAATTCAATTCCGTTTTGATCAAACTTCTTCTCCTCTCACTCTCTAATCATTTTTCTCTGAATTAAGTGATATTGAAGAGTTATAGGGTTGTTTGTAATAGTTTGAGTTGTGTAAAGGAATCAGTGGTATCCTTTGTAGCCATGAAATCAAGGACGGGTAATCGGTGGTATCCAATGTAGTCGTGAAATCAAGGACGGGTAATCGGTGGTATCCCTTGTAGCCGTGAAATCAAGGACGCGAAAATCTTGATCAAGTTTGTGTGGAAATGGTGGTATCCCTTGTAGTCGTGAAATCAAGGAGGATTGTAATTGGATTCTGATATAGTAATAAAACTATGCGCAATCCAGCGTTACGTGGGACTGGACGTAGGAGCAATCCGAACCAGTATAAAATCCGATGTGTTCTTTCCTTTTCTACATTTTTATTTATGTTTATTTTACATCTGTGTTTGAATCTGTGTCAATGATTGTTTTTGTGGTGTTTGATTCATGTAGTTTATCATATAAGTTTTAGATTTTGATTAAATTCTCAAAAACACTATTCAGCCCCCCTTCCCCCTCTAGCGTTGGGTTTTGCCTTAACGATCCATTCCGCACTTCCTAACATAAGCAACCAAAACAATTCCACATGCATACCATCCACAAGCAGCCAATTTACCATTCAAACTAACTTCCGTCAAGCCATTCATCCATAGGCTTAACCTAGCACACAAAATTCTAACAACGTTAATACAAGTTACAATGGTGTAAGGTGACACGACATTAATGGATCATACCAACGAAGAGTTCTGGATGGATCGTCTTCATATTCTCTTCCATCTCCCACGTACAATCGTCATCATCCTCACTCCATTGCACCTTGACTAGCTTAATTGTCTTCCTCCTAAGTTTTTTTGTGTCATTCCCCTCAACACGAAGCGGCTTACATGGTTTTGTAACAACGGTCTCGACTTCTAGGTCTTCGTATTGTTCCAAAGATACCACCACATTCGAATCATGCATACACTTCCATAAAAACAACACATGGAAAACATTATGTGCACTCGACATGTTCTTAGGTAACTCCAACCTATCTGCGAGCTTTCCAGTCCGCTCGACTGTCGGAAACGGTCCAACAAACCTTGGAGCTAACTTTCCTTTGCTTTCAAACTGAACAACATACTTTAACGGCGAAATCTTCATGAAAACCATGTCACCAGCGCCAAATTCCAAATCTTTTCGATGTTTGTCGGCATAACTCTTCTAGCGGTCTTGGGTTGCCTTCACTCATTGTCGAACGATCGCGATACAATCCGACGTCTCTCTGATCATTTATGGCCCAAGTATCAATTTATCTCCAGTTTTTAACCAACATGCCAGAGAATTACATGGATTACAATACGACGCCTGTTGAAGAATGGAGTTTTGATGACAACAACCTTATTTCAATATTAATTGATTATAAAATATATACTAACACTTTTATCTAGAATATATATATACACATATGCAGGATTTATATATAGGAATTATGACTGAATATTGTACAGTTTAAAGATTTAAGAGATTCAGAATTCTGAGATGATTCAAGACTCATGAGTAATCAAGATTTCAAAAGTTCAAGATAAATATAGTAATAGAGTTTAGTTTATATAAGACTCTGAATAGCACTTCAGGTTCAAATTCTATTTTTCAATTTCTGATTTCAAATTCTATCTTCAATTTCTATCTTCTCTATTTTATTTTCTTTACTTTACTTTTGATAAGTATTGTAGTTTATAAATTTTTATATTAAATATGCTTTATATACTTTATATTTATATAGTTTTAAACTCTATAATTTTATAAATATGTTCATATATCTTATATTTATGTTTTCATATGATTTTCTCTTTATAATATTTATTTATAACACTATGTTTTAATTCAAGAATTTTCAGAATTATATATATATATATATATATATATATATATCAAAACACTTCAAAAATGCTCAAAATTTAGTTTTACACATGCATATGTCGACATACATTTTTGCCCGTGTCGACATGTAACTGTCACTTTTTGAAATTGAAAGGAAGTGTTTTCATTATTTGTGACGCTCCAGAAACGTTGCAACCTTTCAAATGTTATAAATAGGGGTTGATTTTGATTTTTTTATAATTCTTCTTCTGCGTCTTCTTTACACCATTACATTTTATTATTTTTATGATTACTACACTTATACTCTACCGAATTCAATTTTATTTACATAAAACTTCTTCTCTTCTCACTCTATACTCATTACTCTCTTAATCAAAGTGTTATTGAAGAGTTATAGGACTAATGTAATCATTTGGGAAGTGTTTGGGTAACCGGTTTTTTCCTTGTAGCCGTAAAATCAAGGAACGAGATCGGTGTTACCCTTGTAGCCGTGAAATCAAGAAGAGTATATTTGATCAAATGTGTGGAATCGGTGTTACCTTGTAGCCGTGAAATCAAGGAGGTTGTACTTGGATATTGATATAATAATAAAACTCTATGCAATCCAACGTTGCGTGGGACTGGACGTAGGAGCAATTCCGAACCAGTATAAAATCTGGTGTGTTCTTTCCTTTTCTGCATTTTATTTCTATTTATTTTTTTATGTTTGTGTTTGATTCTGTGTTTGCGTTTGATTCTGTGTCTGTGATTGATTCTGTGGTGTGAGATTCATATAGTAGATCGTATAAGTTTTAGATTATGCTTAATTTCTGAAAAACACTATTCAATCCCCCTTTAGTGTTAGTTTTGCCTTAACAATCCATTCTACAATCCCTAACAATTGGTATCGGAGCAATGTCTTTCAAAAATTTCATAATCTGATTATTGAAAATAGTGATAATGGCAACCAACACTGGTAGCAATAATAGTTCTTTTGTAGAGGGCCAGTCCACTGTTAGACCACCACCGTTTAATGATAGTAATTATTCATATTGGGCATGTAGAATGAAAACATATTTACAATCGGTAGGATTAGACACATGGAATAGTACACAAAATGAGTTTGTTGAACCCACAACTGCTTTTGCATAATGGACAAATGAACAAAAGACTGCTGCACAAAGTAATTCTAAAGCCATGAATATGTTATTTTGTTTATTAGATAGGAAGGAGTTTAGTAGAGTATCTGTATGTAAAACTGCTTATGAAATTTGGAGAACTTTACAAGTCACTCGTGAAGGAACTAGTAAAGTTAAACAAACTAAGATATCAATGTTAGTTAATCAGTTTGAGTTATTCAAAATGAACGAGAATGAGTCTATCTCCAATATGTATTACTGATTTCAAGAGACAGTGCATTCGTTAACAGCACTTGAAAAAACTTATTCTAAAGAAGATCATGTCAGAAAAATATTGAGTTTATTGACTCCAGAATAAGATCAGAAAACTCTGGCAATTAAAGAAGCCAATGATGTCAATGAAGTGAAGATTGAGCAGTTAATCGGAAATCCGATGTCTTTTGAAGTCCAATTACAGAAAAGAAAATAAAATAGGCCAACTAAAAAGAAATCCATTGCATTTAAAGCAACAACAAATGATTATGATTCGAGTGGTGAAGATGATGAAGAAACAGCCCTTATGACAATAGAAAATTTCTGAAATATAGAAGGAAAAATTATTTTCAAGATAATAACCAAGGGAATTCAAGAAGGAATGATGGTCGATGTTATAACTACAACAAACCAGGCCATATAAGGAAAATATGTCCATATCTAGATAAACTGACTTAACAAACAGACAACAACAATTCGTCAAGGAAAAGAAAGAAAGCATACGCAACAACATTAGATGGTTCAGATTCATCATCAAGTGATGAAGAGCTAGAAATCGAAAATTCAAATATATGCTTTACGGCAATTCAGAATTCAGAAAACTTCAAAGAAAAGGATATAAAACCGGGTACGCCTTAATTAATTTTAAAATTTTATTTGGTTGAATGGTTTCTTTGTTTATTTGCTTTGAATTTAAAAATTCAAATTTGAATTTCGGAATTCAAAATAATAATATAATAGTAAAATTATTTTTGGATGTTTATTAGGATTAGAATTATTTTAGGAAATCGTTGAACCTGAAATATAAATCGATAACTTAAATCACATTTCACAATAATCAAAATTCCTTTGAAAATAGGTACATATGTCGAGATACATATGTCTATATGTCGACATATATGACCAAAAATTTGAAATTTAAATTTTGAATTTCAAAGATTTAAACTTTCGAAATTCCTTCCAACTTTTCACCAACTCACAAGATCTAAAAAGATGTCATTGACTACTGAAAAGTTATGCCTATTTAATTCATATCCATTCAATTTCTATATATACACCTATTCTATCTACCTTTCATTCACCATTCAAAACAATATTCTTCATATTCATTCTCTTCAAAACTATCAATTCAATGGCTTCCTCAAATTCAACTCAGAAATTGAAGTTAACCAAAACTATCAAAGGTAATCTCCATAATGACAAAGAAGCTATCAAAGCCTATGTTAACTATATAGCGAATGCTAAAGTTAACACGGGTGTGTTCGCTGTCTTTAGCAATTTTCCCTCTTATGATCTTACATCTCTCTTTCAACAAAAACGAAGTCTTGAGTCTAATTGACTCACGAGATAATTACGAAATGTGTTATCCTAAGCTTGTCAAGATGTTCTACGTGAATCTTAATCACGGATTTTACGAAGGCAACGAAGACCAAATTTGGAGTAGCATCAAAGGCACTCAAATTGTTCTCGATGCCGAACTCTTAGGCAATATCTTGAATTGTAGAAGCATAGGCTCGGATTTTTCAGATTTCATAACTGATGAAACCGATTTAGAGACCTATCATGACATATTCGAAAGGATGCCCAAATTGATTTCAAAAATCTTTTTTTTTTTTGTCCAAAAACAAGAATTGTCAACCTCCTCCTCCAACATACCATCACTCTTCGTTCCAGAAATTTAAACAACCCAACTCTCAAAGTCCAAAAAGTCCTCTTTGTTACTATGGGTGGCTATAACATAAAATGGGTCGATATGATCTTAAAAGAGATCAAACCCGTAGAATTGTCATTAAGAAAAAACACCCTCAAGTATGGTGTTTATCACACCCGCATTTTCAAATATTTTGGAGTTGATCTTCATGGAGAAGAATTTGTACCTAGAAAAGTGTTTGACTCATCAAACATACATCTAATGTAAATTCCTTCTACTTTTCAACCATATGGGATATTTGAAGCAAAATAAGCTCGAATGCAACAAGAACAAGAGCCAATGGATGTCGAAGAAGAAGAAACTTCTTTTAGAAAGCGTTGACTGTCCAACCAACACCAGACACATGTCCAAAGAGACGATTGTTCAAAATCAAGTAAAGATTGTAAACAATCTAAAGAAGCTTAAGAAGAACTTATCAAAAATGACCAAGTTCATGGTCAAGACTGGAAGAAAGCTTGGAATATCACCTTCCTCATCATCATCCAAAAACTAGTCTATCTAGTTTAATTTATCTTTATGCATTAGCTTATATATTTGCTTGTATTTGCTTTCGAATCTCGTATTTAGTGTATCTTAATTAGTTGGATGTATTTGCATTTATGAAAGTAATGAATGGAGTTTTTATTTATATCAAAATCATTTTTAAGTTACTATAAAATCCTTAGAAATAATTATAATATAATATAAGATCTAAAGACTCAAAATTTGAAAATTTGGAAGAAAAAAATAATGGATATGTCGACATACATTTATGTATATGTTGACATATAACTGCCGGATTTTAAAATCTTTTCAAATTTTAAAATTAAATAACTAACTCATATCCATTCAAAATCCAACGAATTCTAGATCCTATTTAAGCTTATTTCTTCAAGAAAATTTCATTATTCCATTTCTCCTTCTTCCTTATTCATTTCTTCTCAAATCCATGGCAAATCCAATCCATAGCTTAAGCGAAAATCTTGAAGAAACGTTGAATTCCTTCAAGGATATTCTCTCTATAATTCTACGCAACCAGCTTCATCTTGAATTAAGCCAAATAAAGATGTTTGAACAGCATGAGAAGCATTTTGATGCAATTCAGTGGCTAATCTCCTCCCTTTTCAGAGAAGTAGATAATAATCTCGCAAAGGCACCGCCAACCAAAGAAGATGAAGATTGGGAAGTCATCTAGAAGGATCCAATCTTTGGAGAAGACGGTTGGGTATAAGTCCCAAGAAACGTTTAATTATTTGGTATGGTTGATTTGATTTGATTTGATTTGTTTGAATTTGTCTTATTTGGAACAAAAACTTGTATATATTAAACGTATGGTATGGTGTGCTTTGATTTGTTTGATCTAGTTTGGTTTGTATATATGACATCAAATATATGTAATTATAATACTTGAATTGGTTTGCATTGATGATTGATAATCATATTACAGTATTACATGGATAAATTAAAGACTTAGGGGAAGTACTTTACTTTGATTTAGAAATTAAAAGTATAGAATTAGTTTATAGGATTCATATAGACAGGGGGAGTATTAGAAGGATCAACATCAACAGGTATAAAAAGATATGATAATTTATAAACTAAGGTTGTCATCATCAAAAAGGGGGAGATTATTGGAGAATGGAGTTTTGATGACAACAACCTTATTTCAATATTAACTTATTATAAAATATATACTAACACTTTTACCTATAATATATATATATATATACACACATATGCAGGATTTATAAACAAGAATTATTACTGAAGACTGTACAGTTTAAAATTTTAAGAAATTCAGAATCCAAAGATGATTCAAGACTCATGAGTAATCAAGATTTCAAGAGTTCAAGATAAATATAGTAATAGAGCCTAGTTTATGCAAGACTCTAAATAGCAATCCACGTTCAAGTTCAAATTCTGCTTTTCAATTCCTGATTTCAAATTCTATTTTATTTTCTTTACTTTACTTTTGATAAGCTTTATAGTTTATAAGTTTTTATATTTTATATACTTTACATTATATAGTTTTAAACTCTGCAATTTTATAAATATGTTCATATATCTTATATTTATGTTTTCATATGATTTTCTACTTTGTAATATTTATTTATAACACTATGTTTTACTTCAAGAATTTTTAGAACTATATATATATATATATATATATATATATATCAAAACACTTCAAAACTGCTCAAAATTTAGTTTTACACATGCATATGTTGACATACATTTATGCCCATGTCGACATATAACTGTCACTTTTTGAAAATTGAAAGGAAGTGTCTTTTCACTATTTGTGATGCTCCAGAAATGTTGCAACCTTTTAAATGTTATAAATAGGGGCTGATTTCGAATTTTTTATAATTCTTCTTCTCTGTCTTCATCTCCTTTCTTTACACTATTATATTTTCTTATTTTTATGATTTCTACACATATACTCTGTCGAATTCAATTCTATTTACATAAAACTTCTTCTCTTCTCACTCTCTACTCATTACTCTCTGAATCAAAGTGCTATTGAAAAGTTATAGGATAATTGTAATCATTTGGGAAGTGTTTGGGTAATCGGTGTTTTCCTTGTAGCCGTGAAATCAAGGAACGGGAGTGATGTTACCATTGTATCCATGAAATCAAGGAGCGTATACTTGATCAAGTGTGTGGAATCAGTGTTACCCTTGTAGCAGTGAAATCAAGGAGGTTATACTTGGATATTGCATGTTAATAAAACTTTGCGCAATTCAGCATTACTTGGGACTAGACGTAGAAGCAATTCCGAACCAGTATAAAATCCGGTGTGTTCTTTCCTTTTCTGCATTTTATTTCTGTTTATTTTTGTGTGTTTGTGTTTAATTATGTGTCTGTGATTGTTTCTATGGTGTGTGATTCATATAGTATATCATATCAATTTTATATCATGCTTAATTTCTCAAAAACACTATTTGCCCCCTCTAGTGTTAGTTTTTCCTTAACGATCCATTTTACAATACCTAACAACGCCTTGTATGGTGCCATCCCAATGCTCGACTGATAATTGTTGTTGTATGCAAACTCAACTGAATGTAGATGGTCTTCCCATAATCCTCCGAAGTCCAATACACAAGCCCTCGGGAGATTTTCGAAAACTCGGTTAACCCTCTCGGTTTGACCATCGGTTTGGAGATGATAAGTCGTACTCAAACACAATTCGGTTCCCAAAGCTTCTTGCAAACTCCTCCAAAATCCACTCGTGAGCAATGGATCTCGACCACTCACTATGCTCTTCGAGATACTATGGAATCGAACTATCTATTTAATATAAAGTTCAACCATCTTCGATGGTGTCCTAGTTGATCTGATGGAATAAATCTTGCACTTTTGGTTAAACGACCAACGATGACCCAAATGCCTTTGTTTCCTACCCTGGTTTTAGGTAGTCTATCGATGAAATCCATTGATATTTGCCCCCACTTCCATGTAGGAACCTCCAATGGTTGAAGTAATCCACTCGACTTCTTCTGTTCAGCTTTCACCAACTGATAGTTCATGCAATTGGAAATAAACTTTCCAACGTCCCTCTTCATCCTTTCCCAGTAGTAAGCTCACTTCATGCCCTGATACATTTTATTACCACTGGGATGGATCTTCAACTTTGAGTGACGATATTCCCTCAAAACCTCATCTCTCAATCCGTTGATATTAGGAACAACCAGCCGCCCTTTCTTTCGAAGCCAACAATCTCGATCAACCTCGAATTCTTATCTTCTAGTTCCAGCTTCTGGATGATCTCGACATGCTTTTGGCTCTCGCCAATCCTTTCGATGAGAGCAGGTCTTATTGATAAGCTTGCCAACATTTCAGGTTCCAGCACACACCAAGGCCTAAAATCAAATCCTGCCAAGTACTCGAGGTGCTTCCATTCCGAAAACATAGCTCCTAAACTTGCATGTATTCAACTCAACACATCTGCAAGTGCGTTACCTTTACCATGAGTATAGGCTATACCAAAATTATATGATGCCAGAAACTCTAGCTACTGTTGCTACTAAAGATCCACATCTTCAGAGCAAACACGATCGCTGCCAACTCCAATTCATGAGTTGGATAATTCCTTTCATGTGACTCCAGCTGTCGACTGGCGTAGGCCACAACTCTATCCTACTGCATTAGCACTGCTACAAGACCAGTACCGCATATATCGGTTTATACCACCATCTCTTCATTCCCACTTGGAATTGTCAACACAAGAACACTCATCAGTCTCTCTTTCACGATTCCAAAAGCTTGCTCACACTTCGCATCCCATGTGAACACCTGATTATTTTTCGTCAACCTTGTTAATGGTGCATCTATCTTAGAGAAATCCTTCATAAACTGACGATAATATACAGCCAACCCAAGGAAACTCCTAACATCTGTCGCATTCTTAGATCTATCCCAGTCCTAGATTGTTTCCGTCTTAGCGGGGTCAACCTCTATTCCATTTCTAGAAACAACATGGCCTAAGAACTTCACTTCACTCTTCTAGAAGTGACATTTCGAAAACTTAGCTCTCCTTCGGTCTATTATCAATAGCTGAATTTCTTTTTGTAACAAGCCTTGAGCTCTATGGATGAGGAGAGAGAGTTTGTTCACCTCACTTTCGGTGAGATGAACAAAATTCTTGATTCCCATTAGTGGAATTCCGGAGTCTCGTATGTGTGCGATATTGTAATGGTGCCATTACTGATAAATAAATGTTGCATACCTTGTATTCTTTGTTACCTATGTTCAGATGCTTGTGATGTTGTTTTTAGTTTGTGGCTCCTAAGTCAAGAAACCAGTCCTTATTTTGGAGATCATCAGCCCGGGTGAACATGTATGAATCACATTGGCTCTTTGTGTTGTCAGGTCTGGCTTCTATTTTCAGAACTAGACTGAGCAAAATTTGCATTTGGTTAGTTTGATCTTTAAATGTTATCGTTTTTATGGTTTAAGGTAAAACGTTGATCAAATCTAAAATAGGATTTCCCGCTAGTGTGACCAAATTTGGCACTTGACTCTATTCGAGTTGTTAGATCTTCCTCTACCTCTAAAGTTTTGGGTATTTTTTTGATTGTTCTTCTCGTTCTTCTTTGACTGATACCATTCCTCATTCTTGTTTTTGTTTATAGATGTGTAATTGACACTGTACTCATTACGCTTTGCTTTTTTGGCATCAATTCGGCCTTCATGGACAATGAGTGCTGAGTGAACCTGCTGTAATGGTGGGGTAATTGGTTGAGGATAGCATAGTTGCAATTGATTCATACTCGTCATCGAGTACGCTCAGTATGGTAAGGACTTGATCAGCCTCAGATGTCTTATGGCCTGCAACATCTAGTAAGCCACACATTATCTTTATCTTTGTTAAATATTCCCTCATTGTCATTGATTCTTTGTATATGGTGTTGAGCTGGTGCTTGTAATGCATAATCCTTGCTTGAGACTGTGTATTAAAGATTTGCTCCATTGTTTCCTAAATTTCCTTTGTCCTTTTGCACCCAATTAGCTGAGGCAAGATTGCTGGGCCGATGGAAGAAAATAGCTAAGAACACAATAGATTATCTTGTCCCTTATATTATGTGTATTATTTGTTGGTGATGAAGTTTCATTTGTTGTCGGTGGTGACTTTTGTTAGTATAGATAGGATTCCATTTATGTAGTCTTCAAGACCATACCCAGTTAGAGCAGTTAGAACCTGAAATTTCCATAGTAGATAATTTCCTTCATCAAGTTGCATGGAAAGTATTTGAGTTTTTGGGTTAGTAACATTTTTTGAATCTTGTGCAGAGGCTACGGGATTGTTTGATGAGTTTGAGGAATCATTACTAGTTGGTGCTGGTCTTTGTGACACAGCTTCGCTATCGTTGCTGGTCATGATAACAAGAATAATCTGAAGGGAGGAAAAAAATGATCAGATGAGGTGAAGAAACCGATGATCATTGCTGATGCAACCATGGATGATCACGGAAGCGATCAGCCTTAGGATGGCACATCAAGAACTTATAAGAACTTGCTGGAAAAAGAAATGAAATTGCAGTCATGATCGAGAGAAAGGTAATCTCTTCAATGATGATACTTATCTAAGAAGAGGTAAGGAATCTTTCCCAAAAGATTGAGAATGAATGACCGTTAGGCAATAAGCTTTGATACCATAAAGACAAACATGAACAAATGTATTCTTTATTAATGCCGACTGAATGAATAATATCGTACTCGATAGCGGTATATATGTACAAAGTAATGTGACAGTTGTTATGCAGTTAAGTCCCCGCTAAAGCCCCGCAATATCCTCGCTATAGCTCATAGCGCTCTTCAACCGCAACGCTATTTCAATTTAGTGATGTTGAACGGTAGATCCGCTTTTTACCCCATTATTTTCTGCTACATCTGCTAAATCAAGGCTTTTTTTAGCATCCACTTTAGCAATATTAACATACAAAGCTTGATTTGACTAGACTAGTTCTATTTATAAAAAAATTAAGTAAATTTAACGTAAATAATTAAATTTAAGGCATAAATGCCAAATATATGGTAACAATTAGTTACACTGATCAAATTTAGCATGCATAACTATGATATTCCTTGATTTTGTTATATAAGATTAATTAATATTAGTTTCTTGTACACATATAAGAGGGAAAAATGATTAAATACTTTTCAAATATTTGGTTTTACATGTAATAAACTTTTTTGCACCTCCGCTATATCCCGTTATTTCCCTACTACATCTTTTTGCACCTTCGCCGCTATAGAACCGCTAAGCGCTTTAACTGCACATGACAGTTGTAATAGGGTACCCTTGGAACCCTAATACAAATATGCGACAGTAAAGGATCTTTCATTTATTTGGAACTAAAATAACCATGGCTGGTCTTGCATTTTTGGTGTACTCTTTCCACATTTGATGATTTATTGCTTTATATAAACAAAGTGGTATTGTCGGATAGATACAATTGTCCCAAACAATTTTATGCTAATTAACATGCATGTATTTCTTATTGATTTTATTCTAAATAGCCCTAAAAGAATATTGCCTTGATTTTGTACTAACCAAAGACAATAATCTTCAATTATAACATTGAGAATGTTAATCGTAAGTTCCAAAATGTATTGCAAAAACGATGATAAGTCAGCAAATTGTTACCAAAAAATTCAGCAGTCCTCATATCAAAATGCATTACTAAAAAATAGTTACGACAGAAAGCATGACCAAATCTGCAACAACTTGTAATGGTGCAGAATCGTTACAAAAAATAAAATAAGATAAAATACCTGGTAGAAATGTCTGAGTCCAGATTAATCTGTTTCCTTGAAACAATATTGTCGCCGTATGCACTGATTAGCGTGTCAGCTATTTGTTTATCAGGATAAAACGGACCAACCTTGAAGCGTAATGCGTGCAATCAGAGCGTCAACGAACCGAAGAGATTATTGAATTTAGAACAGAGTATTCAGGGAAGAAAGAGCAGAAAAACTGAGTGAATCTGTCTCGGTTTTAGGCTGCATATTTATAGGCTGGAGGAGGCAAGTCTAAGAGTATTTATAAGCGTAGAGCCCCAAGGCCCTTATCTATGACATATTAATAATAATAGATATGGCCCTACAAGCTCGCATGTCTTCATGCTTCTACAATAGTATATATAGCGGAATTGGTCCAAATATCCCCTAGTGTGAGACTTTTGTTTCCGCCCAATGAAAATCGCTCTTCCCTAATAAACTACTTCATTCAATCTTTTTCTAACAGAGAAAAGGAATGGTTTCAGTTTACCATTTAAACTATTTTAAATAATTAAGTCAGTCTAGTTTTCAGCCACTAATTTCAACGATAGATCTGACCAGAAGATGTTCACCATTTATGGTTCTTTTTTCCATCCATGGTCAAAGCAAAGTTTAGATTAATTAGTCAACCCCTTGTAGCTATGGTCAAACTGAAGTTTTGTTGTTTTTCCATCTATTGTTCTTTTTTCCATGCGCTACAGTGCCTTGTTTATTAAATGTAATAAGTATTTTCAAGTACATGTTTGTTGAGTTCTAATTTCCATGCCTTAGAATGGAGCATTTTTAATGTATTTCTATTGCTTTCATTTTGTCTACAAATTTTCCTATTGTATCAATTTTCATACAAATTTTATGCCAAGTGCACGTTACTTTTAACAAGGACTTTTATTTGTAAACCCCTTTCTTCTTCGATTCAACACACTATTTGCCAAGAAAATTTACTGCATTTTTCTTCCAACTGAAAATTAGACCAAACTTGAGTTTTTTTACCAATGACATCAGCTGGTAGTTTTAAACTTTGCATCCAAAGTAAGATTGTGGGATAAATTATAGATTTGATGAGTTCAATCTTTTCATCCAAAGTAAGATTGCGGGATAAATTATAGATTTAATAAGTTCAATCTTTTAGCTAGACTTGTCAGTTTTGTTTCCCAACCTTCAATTTTCTGCTTAATTTTGTTAATTTACACTTCACAACAGATATTGTTAATATAAATTGGTGACGAAGGCATTTCGAGATATATAATTGACAATGTTTTTTTTTCTATATTCCTAAAATATTACAAATCTCTGATTTTTTATTGCATCCTTCACTGGAATTCTTTTGATTTTTCTAAGTTCATTTTAAGATATGTCACCTCATAAAGAGTTTTAAATAACTTTTTGATGGCTTCGGCTATATTTTTATCCGTTTTGGGACAGACACAAATATTGGCTGGTTAATTTTGATGTTTTTCTGCATTAGCGGACTAATTTCTCCAGTTATCAATGGTTTATTCATCAGCATACTGAACTATTCCACTGTCATCGTGAAAAAAATACGGAGATCATGGATCTCCATATTTAATTACACTTATGCTGCTGAAATTACCCAAAAAATTACACAATTAGTTCTGCAACTATTCGCAACCACTTTAAAATTAAAATATTTTATTATGACAAAAAGTCTCTTCTCAAGATATCCTATGCTTTGCTTAGATCAATTTTATTACACATTCTACCAATTCTCTGCAGTTGAAACCTTTAACAATTTCACGAGCAAACAAATTGAATTTCTTCACTGATATCACTATTTGGCACATAATTACATCGATTATCTAAGATTAAAACCTCCAAAACATGCTTTAATATATTGCATAACACTGTTGATATTATTTTGTAAATGAAATTGCATCATAAAATTGGTCTGTAACATGAAACACAAAGTGAATTTTTTGGCTTTTGGTATTAAATAAACTAATGTATGAGTAATCTCTTTAAGAATTTTACCTAAGTCAAAAACACTTTGAATGGTTTCTTACAAGATAATATTAAGCGTCTCCTAATGAAATTGAAAAAATGAAGCTTTGAATCCATCTAAGCCTGGAGATGTTCTATTTTTAACACTAAAAATAGCGTCCTTTACCTTATCCATATCGAAGTTGTTATTATGTTGATTTTGACCAAATTCAAAAATTATCATTTTATAAGTGATGTTTGGAAATTCTTTCTTGCTGGATTCAATATTGAATAATTTTGTATTTTTCACCGAAGTCCTAAAAGAAATAATATAATGTTGTCATTCGTGTCAAATAAATTGCCAAATGTGATCATCTTTTTCTTGCTTGACATCTTAGCATAAAAGAACTCTAATACATCATCCACTTGAATTAATCAACTGCATTTTGCCTTCTATTGTAGATCTGCAACTTGCTGCTTCATTTAGTTTACACTGTTAG
Organism: Allium sativum; assembly: GCA_030737875.1. Lineage (NCBI taxonomy): Eukaryota > Viridiplantae > Streptophyta > Magnoliopsida > Asparagales > Amaryllidaceae > Allium > Allium sativum. Next base: position 10,336,244 of record CM060921.1, on the reverse strand, counting down.
AATAAGAGCCGTTGTGCATTGTCTTTGTTATGATTAGTTTTCAAGTTTCTTTGCATTTCTACACATTTGTTGCTCATCCTATTTTCTTGTATCATTTTTATTGAAATTCAACTTAGTAATCAAACCACATGACTTTATGATAACATATGCAGTCATTGAACATTACAAAAGATTTTATTAATTTTGGTCATAAGGTTTATTGATTCTTGTTTTTATTATTGCTTCTTAGCAGCATAACTTGATCATCTTTGGCAGATCCATCCCTTTTCCCTTTTGAGCTCAATTTGAATATTGGACATTCCTTCCTCCCACTTCATATTTCCAATGATCAGACCCTTTTATTTAGAACTGATGTTGAGTTTCAGCTTCAAATTTTCACCTCACTTTTTGATGCTTTATGGGCTAACTTTGGATTTGCCTCAGTGAAAGCCTGAAACTGAGTAGCTATAATTACCCAAATCCAAACAGAACACCTTTGAAATAAAACCAACACAGAATCCCGGTTTAGGATTGTTGATTATCAATTTAAACAAATGATTACGCAAGACGAATGACTGTAAAAAAAGAAAACAAGTCAAAATCTATAAGTGAGGGATCTCTCCATTTTCAGATCATCAACAAGCTGCTTGAAAGATAAATCACACAAGAATGAATCACCAAAGAAATTTAACACATCAACAAAATTTAATGATTAAGCAAACAGAATTTGACTACAGAAACCCAGTTACCATTAAAATTTCAAACACACCACATCATATGAACAGGGTACTTAGCATCTAGCATCGAAATAAACTAAGTAGCCTTTTTGGGCGTTTTAGCAGCAGTCTTCTTAGGTGATTTCGGGGTCTCGGATTCCTTTGCAGCAGTCTTCTTAGGCAACAGGACAGGGTTGATGTTTGGCAACACTCCACCATGCGCAATCGTCACGCCACCTAACAGCTTTCCCAACTCTTCATCGTTCCTTATTGCAAGAAGAACGTGCCTCGGAATGATTCGGTTCTTCTTGTTGTCTTTGGCTGCATTTCCAGCGAGCTCTAGGACCTCAGCCGCTAAATATTCAAGAACGGCAGCAAGGTAAACGGGAGCTCCGGTGCCAACACGTTGAGCGTACCGGCCCTTCTTCAAGTATCGGCCAATACGGCCGACGGGGAATTGAAGACCGGCTTTGATCGATCTAGTGACGGACTTCTTCCTGGGTCCACTTGGTCCCTTTCTACCTGCAGCTCCCTTCTTCATTTTTCCGCCGGCCTCCATTGCTTCGAGTTCGGATTTCTGAATAGAACCTAGGGTTTCGTTAATTGATTTGGGGAGAAAGAAGATGGCGATGTTGAACTAAGAGGGATGAGGGGAGATTTAATAGTCCTGAGGATGACGCGGATCGCTAGTATTGCTCGTTGGATTTCATTATAAACGGACGGTGTTGATTACAGTTCTCAGTTATCCGATTGGTATCTTTCGGACCAATAGCGTGCTGGATTTTTTTCTATGAAGAACTGTGTTAATTTGCTAATAAGCGCATTTTGATATTCGTGGTACGTTTGCTATAGACGTGAGTGTGGTGGCTAAGCAAAGGAGGTTACCGAACAGTTACGCGTTTGCAGTTGCGAAACATAACATTGAACGAACAATCTAATATTTAAGTTTTTAGTTTTTAGTTTAATTAATTTATAGGTAATTAATTGCTTTGTTGAAAAACAACAAATTCCTATTTTTTTTCTATTGAACACTGCAATTATCCGATTAATACGTACATCAAATAAAATAAAGCAAATAACTACGATCGCAAAACATGCTTAAATGAAAACTCATATATCAAAATGTATCATCGCCACTTATTGTCCCTGCTACGGTCGAGCATTATTTGATTAAACCGAATAAACTAACTAAACCAATTTATTTTGGTCAGTTTTGTTCGGTTTTGAAATCAGATTGGTTTATAATCGATTCGAGACAAATATTTAGTTCGGTATTTAAATTATTTTAATCATTATGTATGCGTTTAAATTGTTTTAAAAAAGCATTATAATCATAAATAATAATGCTTTAATCGTGTATTATTATTTCAAAATATAGTGGATATTCCAAACATAAAGTGTAAAATATTTGTGGTTCGGTTAAATCAAACAACCAACCGAACAAACCAGACTTAATTTGGTTAATTTTCTTTGATTTTTATTTTCATTGTTTATAGTTTAGTTTAACAAATCACTTCGTCAGATAAACTACATCAACCAAGCGCTGACCATTAGTATACAACTCATCTAAATTAATGGACTCGGCACGAAAATCTCTATAATCTCTCGCCTTTTAAAATGAAAGGTAGAACACGAAAGTTAAAAAGACAACATTGTATGACGTTGGTAAACCGCTCATTCTGAACAAACAACCATGCAGACACATGCTACTCAAGTTGTCATGCTCGGTCTGTTTGTACGCAAATGGGTGTAGTGGCTCCGGTCGTCCAATCGCCATACAAAGCTGCATCGACAACATTAAATGACTAGACTAATGGAGCTGGTGGTACATCATACTTGTTGTTCCTCTTTGTTATGCAACTCTCAAATGGTTGATCCTGCTCCTTGAACTTTTTCGAAAAATTATTCCTATATTTCATGTATCGACACGCAAGACCGGCTTGCTAGTCTTCGAAGTTGTCAAACAGATCATTTTCTACTTTATGTTATCTATCTTCAAATATAAGCGGTTTGTTCCAATCGGTTCAGCGACGCTTCAGATTGTGTCATTTGTTATTTGTGTGGATGTGGAACGAATCAAGGCTAACCCATATATTGAAATTCACAATTATTCATATAAAATGTGCCGATGGAATGGATTTCGTCCGGTAGAGTATCTACACAAATACTAATGGACGTTGCCTCATGTTCGTCTATTAATGCCATGGTTTGTGAGAAAGCAGAAGCAATAATAGAGCTAGAAGATCATGTCATAATAAATGAAAATGAAAATTTCATAATGTATTAAGAAAATAAAAAAGTTACGTGTTGTAGAAATAGAAAATAAATAGAATAACATAGAAATTTACTTCAGTAGATGTTTGAACAAATTAGCAAAGAATTGTAAGGGTTTTAATATTTGAGTTGTGTTGACTGATTTGGGTGGAGGGAATGATGAAGAAGGTGGTTTATATAGGGAGTAGTAGCTGAGAAATGAGCCGACATTTTAGGGAAATATCATGCGCGTCCAACATCAACGACTCATTTTCCCCCTCTTCCTAAAACGGTCTAAATTATTAAATTGCACGTACCCACTTTGGACGCGTCAAATGCATGAAAAAACGAAAGTGTGGCAATTTTGGGGACACTTTAAAGGTACATGGTTTTTTTTATTTATATCCATGATCTACAAATTTCATATTAATTGTAGGAAAACCTATTAGAAATTTACTATTTGCATTTGAGTATGAATGTTGTGGAGTTATTGAACATAAGGTGTTGTACATAAATGAGATTTGAATTAAAAATCTAAGGTGGTGTTTGGTCTATATTGTGTTTTGCATTTTAAATTTTTAAAATTAACTGCAAAAATTAAGAAGAGTAGATTGATGGTGGTGGGGAATGGAACGACAAAGGGGACGATAGAAGGAGTGGAGGAACAACGAGTGGTGAGTCATTTTAGTTCTTCCATCACTCTTCAAAATACGAAAATAAAATAAAATTTGTTCTCTATTTTATGTGTTAATTTTGTTTTTTAAAGCGGTCGTTTTTCATAATATACATGTATTTTTTTATTTTTATATGGCCTAGAACCGAAAACTAGAAACGTTAGCCTAAACGTTGCATAAGTTTTAATAATTTGTTTTACGTGGAAAACAAGAGTTGCAAAGCTATCTCCAAAATTCAAATGTACAAACATATTGTACCAACAAATTTTAAAAACGAGTGTCATGACATGCGCTTTCGCATGATGATGACACACTCTTCGTGCATAATTCTTTTTTTACAAACAATATATGTTCAACATATTTAAGATAAAAATGATTTCTACGAACATTTATTCATGTTTTTACATTGAAATCGTTTGTAGTTATTTCAAATTCTTTTTGTATGTTGCAACATCTAACTTTTATTTGTTTGGTTTTATATTTATACCATTATTAACAAAAAACGAGTTTGGAAAGAAAGTTTATTTATTAGATCTATATTTTAAAATTATAATATTTTGAACTATTTGAAAGTTAGCATTTAGATATTATAAATGAACTTTTCTTATTATATCATATTTCTAAATGATTAATATTTATAGATGGACATTTTTAATTTATAAAAGAAGTTTGATTTATGTTTCAAACTATCATTCAAAGATAGTTGTTAATTTTTATTTATAACAGGATCCAAACTTATGTCTTCCAGTCTTTATCTATTGAATAATATTAAAGCATAAAATTTTCTTGTTCTCCCTTTGGTTTTGTGAGTTTTCTCTCTTATACTTAAGTCGCTCTTAATATTTAATTTGCTAATATTTTAATTTATCAACTAACGTATTTAATAAATCATTCTTGTATTTTACAATATGGCCCACACATTCAAAATTTTATATAATTATTTATAAATAATTCATTGATTAACTTCATAGGTTTTATATCTACATCCTTGTATTTGGCTTGGTTGTACGGTTCAAAATTTAAGTTATTTAAATAAAACCAGTAGCTAATATTTATGAATATTTCTAGCAGATGTTAAAGAACACAACAAACATGTATATAACTATTTACTAACCAAAATAATAAAACTAATTTCCATTCGTTTTTTTTTTAAATTCAATACTTTATATACAAATATAGGTTGGCCTCTAGCACATCAGGCCGAAATGCCTGACCACTAAGACAAGTGCGCTAGTCGTTCCTTATTCGGTTATGACATATAAATCACATAAAACAATAGTAAGAGGTATAATTGGTTATTTAATCTATGTTGTACCGTGATTTTATTGTGATCAAAGTGGGGCTTTCATATTGAAAGTCGATGGTATTCTTAAGTCAAGGGAATTGTGTGAATTGGTCACATTAATATCTTTGTTTTACCTTAGTTACATTAACCAATGGAAAGATTTCAAACATGTTGTTCCATAGTTATCCAATAACCACAAATTTGTAGCTTATGGATCCCCATGACAGCAATGAAATACATTGCCCAAGCATTACGTGTTCTATTCTTAAGGGATACATAGATAATCAGTCCTGGTGTATCTTGACTATGAATACATTCCAAAACATCGTGTTTTATAATATATATTGGTATAATACTCACGGTTACAATCATTTATAATTGTTATCCATGATGCATTATTTACGTATTTTTTGTTAAATATATTTTAATCAAGCCATAAATGTTTATAACGCATTATATCATGTATATAGAAGAAATGAGAAACATCTTTTATAAGGAATAATAATCAACAACAAAGTTAATTAATTTACAATAACATACAAGATTGCTGACATGGTATACCTCTAACTTTGCCAAAAGCAAACTAATTCGTAGTTCATTTATTTTGCTAGAATTATTATACGTTATTCAATGAAGTTCCATTTTAACGTTAAAAGTTCAATTGTTATATTTTTATAATATTCTTGCGTACAACACATGTTTTAAATGCGATCATAAACGTATTTTTAGAAATTCACGGTCGGACCGAACGTTCATGTTTTTATTCTAACTATTAATAAAAATATAAAATAGGAGTTAAGTAATCAAATATAATTCTTAATGTATTTATGCATTAAAAATAGACCAAACCAACCTAAAAAGAATTTGGTATGTGATTCTATACTCGCTTACTTTTGAATTTAGCGATTGCCCTTGAAATGGTTGATCGTTAACTATAACCGCATGGTTAGGGCAACAAATAAACAGATGAACATCATCTCTTCGCAGTAATAGTTTTTTTTAATAAACTCGCCTCTCTGCAGTATCTCTTGACATATATAAATTGATAGATAAAACACAAATATTTTCAAGTTGCATCATATGACAATCCATTTGTTGAAAGGTCGACGAGATTTTCAAGTCAAAGAAGTTGCCTTTATGAGCTGAAGCAATCTCTTGAGCAATGATATATGAGGTTTGATTCTTATCATTACCTTGTTAAAGGTTTAAAAATACTTGTATCTACTAAAAACATGTGGACAAACGCAAACTGATAGTACTTACTTCTATATGTGGGTGACGAGCCTGTTGCTTCTAAAGTTGGAAGGAAAATCAAACATTAAAGTAGTGCTTAAAGCCAAATTTCAAATGAAAGATCTTACTGATGCGAATAAAAATTCAGGCTTGGAGATTTGTGTTGGGTACAACAATGTGTTGTATGATTTTTGTTCGATGATAACAAACATATAGTATTATTTTAATGTGTTTGTAACTGTACTATTTTATATTTCATAGAAATAAATATTTATTGAATAATATACTATTATACACAGTTCACAGTATATTTATTCAATTAAATATTATATTTCAAAATCTGAAATAGTACAACATTCTAACTCCATTATTATATATTCACAATTATAATATTTTACATGAAATTATACTACGAATTAATTTGAATATGATAGACAATTTGATTTGAACATAATAAAATAATATTTTATTTCAATAAAATTTGTTTATTACAAATATCGGTACAATTTCCTCATTCTGTTTGTTTCTCACTACAACTCACATCACTCAGTACATTCAGTTCCTCACTACATATCACTCGATCACTCAGTTATATACAAACATAGTTATACATTCATTGACATTGACACTCTGAATCTTCACGTGCTCCAATCCAGTCTAGTCATCTCCATACCTATCACAAAAACACACACAGAGTAAACTAGAACAAAAATAAAATTAAATACAAGCAAATAAAAATTTATTTTTAAATTTTATTTGCCTTAGAATTACGGTGTGTTTTTCATCATTTTTCTGATTCAGTCTAATATATAAGGACAAGAATATTTTCTGAATGGCTGCATATACACACGTGTATAAGCATACACGTGTGCACTTCCTTGCCAATCCAGTGTGCGCAACTGAGGAGTAGCCACGTGGACCATCTCGACTCAGTGCAGCATGGTCAACATAGTCAACACATATCAAACTGGTCGAGGCATCTCAACACAAATGGTCGAGCACTAATGCAAACTGGTCTGCTCAAGTACATGGACAAAAAAAAAGTGGTTGAATGGTCAAGCCATGGTTCAGTAAGAAAGGGAGTGTACAAAACAGTTATACATGGAATAAGGTATTGGTGCAACTACACATGTTTCAGAGCAAATATAATAATGATAAGTACACAAACTATTATGGTCACATTAGCAACAGTGTAAGCACTCAAAGGTTCATGGATATGTTTTTGGCAAGACAACTAATGATCAAGTGGAATTTCTGTTTCATACTGCAAGTATAGTTTCAAGATTAAAGCACATATGGTTCAAGTGAACAAGTGCATCATGATTCAAGACAGTGAAGCAACAAGAATAACATGTACAGGTGCAACAGGAACAACATAGCATGTACAAGTGCAACAGGTTCAGGGAGGCAACAGTTAAGACAGTGGTCAAGCAAGCCTACAAAGCCAGGATCGTGTATGGTGCAACAATGCACAAGATTAGCATGCTAAAGTAGTCGAGACAGTGGTGAAACTAGTACCAAATTACACAGCAATATCAATGTGAAAGTGGAATTGGACTTCAAGCAAGTGCATACATGAGAATGGACTTAGATGGTACACATGCAACATATATGGCATAAACATAGGAGCAACAGTGCCAAAATTGGTAGTGCAAGGGTCAAACCCAAATGGTTCAAGCTTCAGGTCAATGGAAAAGTAAATCTCATGCAACGACAAGTTCATGTAAAGCAACAAAAGCTCAATGACAACATGCATGTAAATGGAACGACAACGATGTGCAACAATACAGTATACTGGATATGGAGCAGCAAGCAAAAGTTTACACAAGTTTCAGGATCATATGCATGGATGGTAGCATAGCAGCATGTACATATATGTCTGGAGCAACAAACGATATGTCTAACAGCATACATATGTACAAAGTCAAACAAGAATGGACATGTGCAAGTGTCAAAAACACAACAAGATCAAGTATTGTTTTCTATTCAATGGGAAATATCAAGATAGTAACAGTTTATGTATTCAAAATCAGAGTACAGCATCAATTAAAGAGTTTGGCAAAACAAAGTAAAGTTTCTGTTCTTATCAAGTTTTAATTTTGCTCAACCATTCACGACAAAGAAAAGTATAACATCGGTTTGAATAACTAGAAATCAAGGCATCAGTCCATGGTCGAGGTAAATCAGAGTGCAATATCAGTTCAAATCAGACTTGGCAAAATGAATTATATGTTCATATCAGATTTATATTCAAGAGTATAAGCAGTTTTATCAAAAAGCAGAAACATTGAGTGTGTTTGAATGATTCAAAGTATAGTTCAAAATTTCTTGAAATCAGAAGTTTAAATTTGGTAGTGAGATATATATAATAGGAAGGTCGAAATATTCAAATTCGAATTCAATCAAGAAAAAGCCCAAAAATTCGCACGTAGGGACCCCAGATTTCACACGCAACATTTTCAAAAAATTGGATTTACAGATTTGTTTTTAATTAAGATTTTTTTTAAGGAAGACACAATCAAAGTCCAGAATTCTCACACAAGGTTGAAGATTTCAAAGTCCGCAAATTCAAAGCCAAGGATATCATAAGCCCCAATAATTTCGTATATATCACTACCAAGTCATTAACAAAATCAGAGCAAATATTGAATTTTTATTCCTATATAAACACCAATCATCATCGGCATCAAATCCATCCAAGTTCGAAAAATTAAAAGCAAAAATTGAATTTAAAAATCATAACGAAGCAATAATAAATTACTTGGAGCATATCGAAGAATTACAGCTCAATCAAAGCAGTGGTGATAGCAACTGGAAATCTAAGCAAATCTGAAGAGGAGCGACATATCGTCACTTCACGAACCAGAAGAGAGTCAAAACCCTAGAAATAATCGCTGCTGCCATTCTTTTTCAGAGAGTAACAAAAGTGATCGGGCCAAAGAGTGAAAATGGGTGAAGACAAATTAAAAATGGTCACCAAGAAGTTTTAAAAGGGAAAAGGACTTATTTTTTTTAATTAATTTAAAACTAGGGTTTTGCTTTTTTGTAAAGTTTTTTTTTTAATTTGTAATCAGGAATTAGAGTTTTCTAGTTTGTCTCTAAAACTAGGGAGACGAATTATAGGATTTGTAATTCGGGGAAATTTGGTTTTGGGGATGGAAACCAGTGCAGGGTTTTGAGCATAGGGTTAAGAACAGTTGGGAGCGAGTGTCTTGAGTTTACAGGGAATTGTAAGCGTGAAGAATGTTTTAACTCCTAGTAGAAACCATGGGGAATGCAGCAGTAGGCAGGGTTTTACCGAAGCTGGGTATATTTGTGTGTTATTTATTTTTTGCATTTATTCTGATTATTATCTGTGTTGTTATTATTTAATTACTTAGCAAAAATCTGCGATTAACCCTATTCACCCCCCTCTAGGGTTAATTTAGATCCTACAAGTGATATCAGAGCAGATATTTTTTATTTTATTTTAACTCTAGAGTCAAGAATTTGTCTAATGATGCTTTTTATGAGGGTCACTCTATAGCTAGGCCACCCATGTTTAATGGAGCTGATTATGCTTATTGGAAAGTTAGGATGAAAATTTATTTGAGTTTAGTCGATTATGATTTGTGGGATATTATTGAAATGGGTTATAGGACTCCCACTGTTATTGTTAATGGTATTGAAGTTCCAAAATCAAAAGACAAGTGGGATGTTAATGATAAAATATTATTTTCAACTAATGCCAATGCGATGAATGCTTTAATCTGTGCTCTTGATAAAACTGAATTTAATCGAATCTCTCATTGTGAGACTGCACAGGAAATATGGCATACGTTGGAGGTCACACATGAAGGAACATCTCAAGTGAAGGAATCTCATCTCGCTCTACTCAACAACGAATATGAAAATTTCTCTATGCAAAGAGACGAAGATATAAAAGAGATGTATGGACGCTTCTCGTCACTAGTCTACAATGCAGAAGCTCTTGGAAAAACTTATACCGAAGTGGAAATAATCAGAAAAATATTGAGAGTGCTACCAATGAATTTTGAAGATAAGGTAACGGCGATTCAAGAATTAAAAGATCTGAATAAAATAAGCATGGAAGAGTTGATCGGAAATCTGATTACTTACGAGATGGAGTTAAAAGCAAGAGAAGAACGAAAGAATTCCGAATCAAAGAAAAAGACGATCGCTCTAAATAATACTGTTGAAAGTGATGATGAAGATCCCGCTAAAGAGCTAGGCATGGTTTTGAGAAAGTGGGCCAAAGGAAATTACAAGCCACAGAAGAAGAATTCAAATACTAACAGGTCCGAAAGTTCAAACGACGAAGTGTTTTGCTACAATTGCAAGAAACCCGGACATATCAAACCAAATTTCCTACAGCTTAAAAGTGAAAAGAAGAAGAAGTTCAGAAGAAAGAAGAAGGCTTTTGCTGCTACATAGGATGATGAGGAAGGAGAAGAAGTTTCCGAAAGTGATGAAGAGGAAGCTAATTTGTGTCTTATGGCACGATCTGATCTGGAAAGTAGTGAAGAGGATTCAAGCGAGGTATCGAATTGATTTAATTTTAATGTGTCACGATCTCACAAAAACCGTTGATTCTCTTGAACTAAAAGTTAAGAAATTGAAATCTGATAGGTCAACACTAGTTCAAGAAAATAACAGTTTAGAAAGAAAAATTGAAAAAGTTAAGAATTCACCGTTTTCAGAATGCGAAAATTGTCAATTTTTGAGTAATGACCTTTTGAATTTCAAAACTGATTTTGAGTTACTTAAAAGTGAAAATGTGAATTTGAAGAATGATAATCGTGATTTTGAGAAGGAGATTGAAAAGCTTAAAGAATCTAAAAAACTTGATTTTGAAAAGCGAAAACAATTTGAAATTGAAATTTCAAAGTCTATTGCTAAAATCAAAGCACTTGAAAACAAAAATTTGGTTTTAAAATAAACTGATACTGCAAAGAGGAAAATCGCTATTAATCGTTGTTCAAATTTAATGAAAGAAAACAGTGATCTTAAATCTAAAATTCAATGGCTTGAATCAACTTTAATTAATTTTTCTAAAGGAGAGAAATCATTGAATATGTTGTTAAAAACCAATTTTTTATGCAGAATAAAAGGGGACTTAATTTTGGATTTGATCAAGTTGAAAAACAAAATTTTAATGATTTTAAAAATCCTTTAAATGGCTTTGAAAACGATCAAATTGAAATTTTAAACTCTAATAATTTTAAAGGTTTTTTAGATCATAAACGATATGAAAACTCGTTTAGAAACAATACAATTAAACGAAATTGGATTCCAAAAAATAACAAAATGAATTTGAATAAGTATAAACGAATTTGGGTTCCAAAGGGTACGTTAGTGGATAATAATGGATTGTTATATAAACGGTTTTGGGTACCAAAACGTGCAAAAGAAGATAAGAGTGGTAAAACAACTTTTGTTAGATCACTCGATCCTATAAACATTTAGGTATCGAGGGAGGCTAAGGAACAACTGTGCTTAAGAGAGATAAAATTTAAATTGATTCATATTATCGAATTATGTGGAGTTCCTTAGCCATAGATTCTGAATTGGAGATTCATTGGTTCACATTCATTATGGTAAGACATGTATGATCTCTAAACCCTTGTTTTTATTTTATTTCCTTTATTTTATTTTATGCTGATTTATGTTGACAGAGTCATAACATTTTGAGCACATCTTGAACACTGTAAATTAGAAGTTTGAAATTTATGATGTTCTCGAATGCTAATGGAATTTCACACATTTTTGTTGTTTTGAGTTTCTTCTTATTCATTTTTGGAAAATACTAAAAAAAACTGAACTCAATACAGCGGACTACTTGAAAGTCATGATTGATTAGTTGTGAAAAAATCATTTTTTTTACTTAGCTTGATTTTGAAATCATTCTTTGATTTTTGAATTTCTTAGATTATAAAAATTTGACTTTTTCTCAATTGATTTCAAATAATTATCTTCAAATTTGATCATTAAATGTTTCTTGTGCTTTTTTAAAAATTCTCTGAAAAATTCACTTGTGATTCTTGCTTTAAAAATGATCTTGTGCTGCTCTGATAAGGAAATTGATTTGATTCGTTTGAATACCTTGGTAATTGGATGATGGGTTGGAAAATCAGTGTAGGCAAATCGAATTTCATATACAAGTATTTTAAAATTGTCTAAGAGCAACCAGCTTTAGAAATATTAGATAATTTCACATTCTACTGATTGATTTTTGAAAATGATTTTCAACTTGCATTGATATTTTCAAAACCCCTCATGAAATTGATATTTTCAATTTTAAAATTATTTTTGATTATTTATTAAAAAATTGAAATTATTGACCAATTTGAACCATTTTTTGAAACTCATCAAAATTATTAATAGATTTATGAAATTGTGATGAGTTGTGACTTTGGTATAATTCAAAACTAGAGGAGATGTTATTTTAAAATCTCATGATGATTGGACAGATTTTATAATATCTTTGAATTAGAGCTTATTTCACGACCATCTTCTATATCTACCATATTTCTGTCATTCATCACGGTTTTATTTAATTTGGGGAGTTCAAATTATTCTTGAAAATAAAAATAAAATTAAAAGAAGAGAAAAAGAAAAAAAAATATAATTTATCCTTGGTATTCGCTCCCATTTAAAAGTCCCTGTGGTTATGCGTGGGTGAATTACCTTAATCACTATGTGATTCCATTCTCACTTAAAAGACCTTTGGGCTGTGCATGGATGGAACTCATTAGAGAGGATAAAGTTTAGTTACTACTAAACCCATTTAAAAGACCTTTGGGCTATGCGTGGTTAGCAAGTGCTTAACACATCTTTGAACTTACTTAAAATATTTGAAATTCATATTCAGATTTATTGAGCTCTCCTCATTCTATAAAATCCATCGTAAATCCATTCATTCTGAAAGTGAAATTTGCTTCTGATTTAAAGATTATTATGATTTTTGTTTGATTAAATGAGATTTACGATATATATTATCTCCCTTGATTTGAATTTATATTTCTGGTATATATTCATCTCTGTTTCAATTTCTATAATCTTTTGATGATAACAAAAAGGGGAGAATGGTCAAGATTTTGATTGATGAGTATTTAATTCAAGAATAATTTAAAATTGGAAATTAAATATTTAGAGGGAGAATGGTCAACTGAATTTCATTATTTATATTTTCCACATATACAGGGGGAGTTCAGTTGTAGGGGGAGCAAAAAAATAGAGGGAGCAAAAAAATAGGGGGAGTAATATATTTCACGTTCAAACACATTTAACACATTCAAAGTCTTGTATATGTTTTGAAACACCCTACCTCTATTAAGGTCACTCTCAAAGGGAATGCCTTAATTTTGGAGGAGGTTTATAGGTACAAGTCACAGATAAAACACAAGGCAGATATTAAACACAAGTATAAGCAGCGGAAAATAAACCATCTTTCATTTCACAAGTACTTGTCCATACAAATCACTTCCATAAAATAAAACTTTCCATTATTACAACAAATACTGTCTTGAATTAAAAACAACTTAAAGAAGCAACATAAACCAAAAACTGCATAAATCCCCACAACGTGTCCAAAAGCCATAGCCATGCAAAGAAGGTCCAAACCGTACATCACCATCCTGAAGCTTGCAAAGAGTCTGACTAGGCTGAATTGTTTCCTCCCTGTGGACCAGGGGGGAACGAAAGACAAAGGGGCGAAAGAAAAGTAGAGTCAGACATAAAGCCTGGTAAGTCTAATGGTACTTCGGTATACGAATAAGAAAAAGGATATGACTGGCATAACTAAAAATGGGAAAAATAATATAAGCTAAGACAAGCGGTTTAGAACCGAAATTACTATCGCACCCCATATTAATCTCTGCACCCACTAGTACTTGTTCCGACTGGCACCCTGTGACGATCCCAAAATCCGAGGGGCGGTATTAAGGATAATCATTAGGAAATAACACATTAATCATCATAGCAGAGTACAGATAATAGCGGAAACAATAAATAGAATTAAGTTTACATGGATATGACAGCGGAATCACAACATGTAATAACATCAGAATAGCATAGCGTGGGATATAACTTAGTAAATAAAAAGGAAAGTGATCAGTCATCATCGCCGAAGGCGGAATACATATACATATAGTAAGGAATACGGAAAGTAAATCAGTCTGCATCGCCCGTGGCGGAATCATAATATAAGTACAGTAATGGCGGAAAATGTCAAAGTCATCTCTGTGAAGTCAGCCTCGCCATGAGCCAAAAATGCACCCTATGCAGCAGTGCAGAGCCAAAACAACCTGTCACCTGTGTACTAGGCTGCCCGTGTGAAAATAAGGGCACCCGCGTTTGCAAAGTGAAACAACAACGAGTCAGTCATGGGGACTGGTATGAGGAATCTATTGAACAGTTAAACAATAGTAATAGCAAATCATAGGACCACGCCACTTTCGCGGAACGGGTTTACTCCAGTGATTGCTAGTGCATTTAAAACAAAGTAAATTCTTTTAAAAACAACGCAATGCTTTTTGAAAGAATGAAGCCATTATAAGACTCAGGTCCCATCACACAATGCAACGCAAGCCGGAGGATAGAGTTTTACCTTATAATAGCTAAATATGCTTGATACGTGTAAAGCAAAATCATTTGAAATTATTACTAGTGCATATATGTTTCAAAAACGAATAGCATCATAAATATCAATCATAGACGGCATAAGTGCCCCATACCACTATGTCGCCATACTAGTTCTACAATCAAGTCCGTTATTTTGTATTGGAAATTGGATTTCCGTCATGAGTCGAGGCAAGGGGCAAGCTCCTCTCCGCTTCGAGACATTCTAGCAAATGCCTCGGGACTACACACTCTGGGTAACCCCTGGATCCTCCAAGGCCGGTCCTCACTTACGTTGGAGGATTAATTATGCCTGAACACACGTTTCCCGGTCCTTACAGACCTATAATTGAGGCGCCTCGCATCCCAACAACCACAAAGGTGAAAAGTAGATATATATGTCAGGGCTGGTAAGTCACTGACACCACCATAGCTAGAAAGAAACGTCATGCTCTCCTTGGGTCCTTATCCCGTTTTAGACTCATACCGAGGTGTGAGGCTCGCGAATCTACGAAATACACAAAGCCGGGCCACGTAGACCGTGCTTTGATCATCATTCACAAGACTTTACTTTGCAACAGAAGCCTTGATCACAGCATCTTGGCATGCCACATAGGCAGTCCACTCCATACGATTGATTTCCATCGATATATAACCTCTGAGCTCGTACGTCTCAGAGAAGGGCGTTAAGCAAAAGAATAAATTCTCCGCCGCCAAGCCGATATATATTTAACAGAGATCAATCAGTATAGAACAAAATCCAATGTCAGACACACGGTCCATTTACAAGTCCGTCCTGGGTCTGAACGAAATCGGAGGCGTCAAATTCCTTGCATATCCGTACAATCAACACATACGTTCAGACGGCTACTACTTCCGTCCCCTTCCGGTAGCTACTCCGGTCAGGAACCTTAGTAGCGCCCATCCAACCGATACGAAGATCGTCGGTCTTGAATCGTCTTTGCATTTTCCAATTCGAATCGCTCGATGAATTATTTGAAATGAGGGTTAGCTCGGCCTTTTCAAATAATTCACGTCATTAGAATTTAAATCGATTCTTTTTATGGTTATATTATTCGACATCCATCTTTCGGTTCTTTAGTGTTATTTTCATGTCATACGCATACAACCATCAAATATCAAACAATTCAAGCCCATTTGGTTTATTCCCAATCAATATTGCTTATGATATTTTATAACGATTTTTCGCCATTTTTATTTATTTAAAAATGGCCATATTTAATTAAACGACGTTTCAGGTCGTGCCGTGGCACTGGCGCTGTTTTTCTCCTAATTTGTTTTACACATATCGGAAAATCTAACCGTTGGATTTCTACAAAGTCTATATCAGTGGGAAGATATTCCCAAAGCGAACACAACGGTTCCAGTTTTGTGAGAATCCGACGGTCGGATCTTCCACACTAGTCGTTTGAAGTTACGGTTTTAAAATTCGAACTGCAGCGTCGTTATTCGATTCAATTTAATTATATTTATATATAAATATAAACGATTCTGGCGCTGTTTTTCTTCAGATTTGAATTAAACATTCCGGACAATCCAACCGTTGGATTTTTACAAGGTTGGTGCCGTTGGAAAGATATTTCCAAGGCGAACCCAGCGGTTGCGGTTTCGGGAAAATCCGATGGTCGGATTTCTCGTACTAATCGTTTCAAATTACGATTCCGAAGCGCGAACTGCATGGCCTCTATTTCTTTTAATTATATTTATATTTATATATATAAATATAGTTCATCATATAATTTCAACTATAGTTCAATTTCAACTTCGTTTTCACTTCAAATATTTCACTAACGCCTTAATATTTCGAAAAATTTCGCCATAACCTCCTTTGTACGGGGAGGGGTTTGGAAATTTATTGGGCCGTATTAGGTACCCAATAAATCCTAAAAAGCATTCACATATTTATAGTGATATATTCTGGTGTTTACGGGGGAGCATGTACTGATAATCACTCCAGAGAATAAATTCCCGTCACCCCGTTTCCGTGTGGAAATAAATAGTCCATGTGCCGTATCTAATAACTAGAGCGACGTGATTATTGTCAACTCCAAACCCGTGTGGGGTTTTTATTAATCTGGCAATTTATCGTTATAATTTATATAGTCCATATCAGTCATCAGTTCAACCTGTAGTACATAGTCATCGCCATACAAGCCTCTTGCTTGTATGATAAATCTTCCACCTCGTCACACAAGCTCCAATTGCTTATGTGGAATATGATGAAGTATGCCTATCATCAAGAAGTATGCCATGTAGTGTAGTTCAAAATTAATTGTTACTATCCTATGGCATTATTTATTATTTCACACAGAATAACCAGCACTCCGCATCCAATGGCATTCACAGGAGTCGATATATAAATAAAATTGCGCAGCCAACTCATCAAGGTTTACCTATTTGTCGGGCACGTAAATAATTTCTTTACTCTACAGCTAATCCATTTTCCTGTTCATCACATGTATATATATGCAGAACAAAGCTAATAATAATATTTCTAGCAAACTATTATTTATTTCAACACATGTATATTTTTAACTAAGCCTATACATGATAAAAGGAATATTTTTATCATCAAAAATATTTATTCGACACGTGTGTATTTTTAACACTTCATATTCACTATAAAAATATAGTTTTCATTGTCGATTCATTTTATTTTTAAAAGATGATAACATTCAACACATGAACTTCAACTCAACGAATGAATTGCAATTCAACACATGAATATTCTATATAGTTTGTATATATATAAAAATGTGATTTTTATCGCTAAAGCCATTTGTTTAAATTCAAATAATATTCAACACATGAATTTCAACCCAACGAATGAATTGCAACTCAACACATGAATATTCTATATAGTTTGTATATATATAAAAATGTGATTTTTATCGCTAAAGCCATTTGTTTAAATTCAAATAATATTCAACACATGAATTTCAACCCAATGAATGAATTGCAACTCAACACATGAATATTCGATATAGTTTGTATATATATAAAAATGTGATTTTTATCGCTAAAGCCATTTGTTTAAATTCAAATAATATTCAACACATGAATTTCAACCCAACGAATGAATTGCAACTCAACACATGAATATTCTATATAGTTTGTATATATATAAAAATGTGATTTTTATCGCTAAAACCATTTGTTTAAATTCAAATAATATTCAACACATGAATTTCAACCCAACGAATGAATTGCAACTCAACACATGAATATTCTATATAGTTTGTATATATATAAAAAATGTAATTTTTATTGCTAAAGCCATTTGTTTAAATTCAAATAATATTCAACACATGAATTTCAACCCAACGAATGAATTGCAACTCAACACATGAATATTCGATATAGTTTGTATATATATAAAAAATGTAATTTTTATTCTAACACATAGATATTACAGAAAATTTCGGCAGCATAACGGCAGGGTAGTTAAAACCGGGACCGTCCCTAGTACGGCTCCTCGCTCTACCTTAAAACCTCGCGGTTTTTGACAATGGGGATCATGCATCTAGTTCGCACGCAGGCGGCATGTTTTATTTTCAATTCCACAATCCTATTCTATTTTGTTTCAACCACAAGAGGGTATTTTTCAACCACAAATGTATTTTTCAACCATAAAGGTATTTTTCAACCATAATATCAACCACAAACAATTATTCCCAACCATTCGTCATACTATATAATATCACGTCAATCACAAGCAATAAATATCGTCCATGGTCTGTGGACGAGGGGAGTATATATATATATATATATATATATATATAATAATAATTCACTTGCATTTTATCACAACTCAAAGCATATATGTTTCAAACAACGCTTGTATAATTTATACATCGCTAATATAACTTATACAACACATGTACATGAGGTATACAATGCGTATATAATTTACACTTCGCTTATATAATTTATACAACGCGATTTCATTCACACAAATAATTTAGATTCCTCACATTGGTTATTGCAGTGCTAAAAATCGTAGGAAGGTCAGAAAAATCCGCGGCTTCTTCTAGAATGTAGAGAGCCTCCTTGCGGTCACAGTGTCTCCTGTTTCATCGAATTTCGTTAACATAGCAAAAAGATACGATTTTTACAAGTTTGCAACGCTTTATAGTGTAAAAATCAGTTGAAAATGGTTTCAGCCGTATACCCTTTTTGATTTCGAAAACTAGGGTTGAACTTTTCGGCAAAACCACGAAGTTTTAGGACGAACGGCCAGCGCTGCGTCGAAGAGGAAGGAAAGAGCTTCCCAAAGCTACCCGAGATGATCAACTCGGTGGCCTCCAGAACCCACGGCGGCGGCGCAAAGTTCGGGGTTTCCCGACGCTATAACTCCCTCAATACTCAACGATAATTCTTGAAATTACTATGGATTTGAAGATCTCTGAACGCTCTTCAAAATGGATCCGAGTTTGCTTGATTTCGTTGTGTGGTTGCGGAGAAATTTAAGAGAGAAGTTTCGGATCTCTTTTCCGCGTCGCGACAGGAAGACGATGAGGAAGATGAATTGTGATTGGTCGATCCCCTTTTTATTTTAATTTTTAATTTATTTAATTCCAAAAATACCCCCTTCCACAGACGAACTCGAAATCAAACCCAACGACTGTCGCCCCTAGCTAAATACCCCCATTCCGAACACAATGGGATATGTTTCGTTGGCCCTTTCGACTGTTACAGTCAGTTATTTTTCAAATTAACATATAAAACATTCGATATTTAATTTAAACGTACATTTCAATTTGCCAGGGCCACAAACTAAATCGAAAAATTCCAGAAAAATAAATCTAGCTTTGTTTTGACGATACGGTCCTAACAAAACCAGTTTCGTCGAATTCTGAGCTCGTTTGAAAAACGGCCATTTTTAGGTCGACCCATTTTAACAGAATTTGACCAAACACGTTATCTTTTGCCCCTCTCACATACTAGCTTCAAAAATTATGAAATTTGAAACTTAGCAATAATTTGACATCCCGGACCCAACAAAAGTGGTTTCGTCGAATTCCGAGGTCGTATGCAAAATCTCAATTTTCAAGGGCTATATATACTATATAGCGACCTTTCTGAAAATTCATCTGGCCATAACTTTTGATTTCCGTTATGAAATTTCGATTTTTCAGATTCATTAGAAAGGTATTGATAAACAGATTTAAATATTTTCAGTTTCGCTAAAATCCGTTATATTTTCCACCCGGTACAGTCAGACTAAGTTTGTATACAAAATTTCAAACTGCCATATTATACCCAATTCTATATTTTATTGAAATATTCTATTTCAACTATTCAAATTCTTTGGTAATAACCAATTTTAAAAATTTTAAACTGGTTCACATTTTCCGGGTTATTACAATCTCCCCCACTTAAAACTTTTCGTCCTCGAAAAGGAAATAACAGCTAAGCAGGAAATAAAATGTAAATGCAAAGTATTTTAAAGGTACCTTGCACCGGAGTTAGTCAAGGATGTCCACTCTGCATTTGGGATAGGCTTGTTTAATGCTTTCCTCAGTTTCCCAAGTACAGTCTCTAGGATCACTACTCCACTACACTTTGACTAGATGAATCTTTTTCCTCCTTAGCTCTCTGGTTTCTTTGCCAACTATCTTTAATAGCTCTCTACTGAGTGCTAATTCTGGAGTTATGTCAATATCATGTTGCGCCGCTTCTTCCACAACAAGATCGGGATCATGAACATGTTTTCTGAGTTGAGATACATGGAATACATCAAGTATACCAGGCAACCAATCAGGTAATGAAACCCTATATGCAAGAGTTCCAATCCGTTCAAGTATAGGAAAGGGACCAATAAATCTCGGCGCCAACTTCCCAGTTTTGCCAAATCTGATTACTCCTCGCATTGGAGAAACTCTTAAATAAACATAATCGCCAACGACAAACGATATATCCCTTCTTCTCGCATCAGCATAACTTTTCTGTCGGCTCTGCGCTGTTTTCAATCTCTTCTTAATGAAATCGACTTTATCCGATGCTTCTTGAATCATATCGGGCCCTAACACAAGTCTGTTGCCAGGTTCTACCCAACACGCGGGAGATCTGCACGGTCTACCATATAATGCTTCAAATGGAGACATTCCCAAACTTGCTTGATAGCTATTGTGGTAAGAGAATTCGACAAGATGTAAGTGATCTTCCCATGAGCCTCCAAAATCAATAACGCAAGCCCGCAGTAAATCTTCTAGAATTCTATTCACCCGCTCAGTTTGGCCATCTGTCTGAGGGTGATAAGCGGTGCTTAAATTTAATTTGGTTCCCAATTCTTCCTGGAATGCTTCCCAGAATTTGCTAGTAAATAGGGGATCTCTATCACTGACTATATTGAGCGGCACTCCATGTAGTTTAACTATTTCTTTGAAGTAAATCTGTGCTAGACTTTGAGCCGTTCTGTTGGATCGGACAGGTATGAAATGGGCAGTCTTCGTGAAGCGATCTACGATTACCCATATACTGTCGTTTCCTTTTCTAGTTCGAGGCAAGCCATCGATGAAATCCATCGAAATTTGTTCCCACTTCCATCCTGGAATTTCTAATGGTTGTAATAATCCAGCCAATTTCTGCTGATCGCTCTTAACTAGCTGACAAGTGGGGCATCTGCTAACATATAATGAGATATCTCTTTTCATCGCCTTCCACCAGAAGGTGCGCTTGATATCGTTATACATTTTGCTCACACCTGGATGGATACTCAATTTGGATTTGTGGCACTCATCAAGTATTTCTCTTTTTAGCTCAGAGATGTCGGGAACACAAATTCTTCCTTTTAATCTCAAAACCCCCCACTATCCACTTGGAAGCTGGAGTCCATGCCTTCATTGATCCTTTTGATCATTACTTTTACAAAATTATCCTCTTTTTGAAGGGCCGAGATCCTGTCAATTAAAGAAGACTTAATGATAAAACTGGCAATGATTTCATTCTTTCTGCTGAGCGCATCTGCTACAACATTGGCTTTCCCTGGAGTGTATAGAATTTCAAAATCGTATGCTGCAAGGAATTCTAACCAACGCTGTTGTCTCAAATTTAGATCTTTCTGAGTGAATAGATATTTCAAGGATTGATGATCGGTGAATAGTTCGAACTTCTCGCCCAATAAATAATGCCTCCAGATTCTTAAAGCGAACACGATAGCAAATAACTCAAGATCATGAGTAGCATAGTTTCTTTCATGCGGCTTTAGTTGACGGCTGGCATAAGCGATCACTTGGCCTTTTTGCATTATCACTGCGCCTAGCCCTCTAATAGAAGCATCTGTCCATACAGTCAAGTCTTGATTACCTTCTATAATTGTCAATACTGGAGCGGTTGTCAATTTCAGTTTCAGCTCCTGGAAAGCTTCTTCACATTCGGGAGTCCATTTCAATTTTTCATGCTTCTTTGTAAGCTTTGTCAATACACCAGATATCTTTGAAAAATCCTGAACGAATTTCCGATAGTAACTAGCCAATCCAAGGAAACTTCAAACTTCTGTGGGTGTAGTAGGTTGTTTCCAGTTCTGAATCGCTGTAATTTTGCTTGGATCTACAGCAATCCCTTCCTTTGATACGACGTGGCCTAGGAATTTAACTTCATTCTGCCAAAAGACACACTTAGAAAATTTAGCTTTCAAGACATTTCTCCTTAGAATTTTCAACACTTGTTCTAAATGTTTTGCATGTTCGTCTTCCGACTTGGAGTAGATTAAAATGTCATCGATGAAGACTAGAACAAATTTATTCAATACACCACGGAACACTCTGTTCATAAGATCGACGAAGTATGCCGGAGCGTTGCACAAGCCGAACGGCATTACTAACCATTCGTAGAATAAATCGGGACCCCTGAAGGCTATCAAAGGAACACAGTCTTCGGCTATACGCAATTGGTGGAAACCTGTAGCTAGGTCCATTCTGGAGAATACTGTTGCTCCATTTAATTGATCTAACAGATCATCTATACTGGGCAAAGGATATTTGTTCTTCAGTGTCTGCTTATTGAGATCTCGGTAATCAACACAAAGTCTTATAGTACCGTCTGATTTCGGGACAAATACTACTGCGGCTCCCCACGCTGAAAAGCTCGGTCTGATCAGACCTTTCCAAAGTAATTCCCGGGTTTGACTACTCAGCTCTTCTTTTTCTTTCGGGGCCATTCTTCTTATTGGATGTACTACTGGTCGGGCGTTAGGAATTAGATCTATCCTAAATTCAATTTCTCTTTGCGGCGGTAAGTTTTCTACTTCTTCAAACACATCCGCATAGTTTTTAACGACCGGTATCTTTTCTAATGAAGGGGGAATAACTTCTAAAGAAGACCAAAATTCCGTTCTATCTATTTCTGAGCCATGACATGGTATACATATAGGTCCAAGCTTCGTTTCGACTTTAACGATCCTCTGGCACATCTAACTTCGGCCTTATATTTTGTTAACCATTCCAAACCGAGAATAACATCGAATTCCAACAGATTCATGATTGTTAAGTTGATAGGAAACTTGTAGAAGGAATAGGAGACAGGCACTTTACAGTATGAACTGAGACTAACAGAACCTCCTATTCCTTTAGAATCCTTTGATTCAATTTTAACTTGTGAACTAGGTTACCAGAAATGAAGCTACGTGATGCACCAGTATCAAAAAGTACAG
Source organism: Allium sativum (assembly GCA_030737875.1). NCBI lineage: Eukaryota > Viridiplantae > Streptophyta > Magnoliopsida > Asparagales > Amaryllidaceae > Allium > Allium sativum. The sequence continues at coordinate 10,312,811 of CM060921.1, read as the reverse complement.
AAACAGGAATATTTTTAATGGTAAGGGTACCTCCCAAGACGTCGGGTTTACCTGATCCATCGGTGATAGCTGGCGGGGTCTTCCCGTCATAGACATGAGCCACCTGTGCATTCTGCTTCAGAGGACAATTCCTGCTATAGTGCCCCTTCTTATGGCAGTTGTAGCATTCGGCTGAGTCATTTGCCTTTGGCTTCCTCGGAGCTTTGCATACATTAGAAAAGTGACCTGGCTTCCCGCAGTTGTAACAATTTCCTTTCGGAATCTTTGCAGGTTTCTGAGTAGCGGCCGTGGTAATGCTAGATTCGGGTTGATCTGTTGAGGCTTTGCGCTTATTTCCAGCTTGGCTTTTGGCGCGGTCTTGGCTAGCATGCCTCTCATCCATGTCTTCGTAATTGCAAGCCATCTCTACTAATTCTGAAAAGGAAAGTTTGATGTTGCCCATAGCCCTGTCGTGGTACTTGCGCTTCAGCCCAAATATGAATTTCTTGTTCTTTGCTTTGTTGGTCTTAATCAGCTCTGGAGCATAGCGCGACAATTGGGTGAACTTATTTAGATAGTCCTGAATAGAGAGATCTCCTTGTTGGAGATTAGCAAATTGCTCTCGCATCCTCTCTAGAGCTTGTTCCGGTACAAACTTCTCATTGAACATAGTTTTAAATTGCTCCCAAGTTCTGACTGTACCAGCTGCATCTTCCAAGGTAATGGCATCCCACCACAGCTCTGCTTCTTCTTGAAGGAGCCAAATGCCAAGTCGGGCTTTGTTGTTGGTTCCCATACCCATGCCTTCAAAGATTTTCTCACAGGTTTTCAGCCAAGCTATAGCCTCGGTCACTATGCCAGTGCCAGTGCCAGTAAAAGGTTTTCCCCCAAGATTTCTGTACCTCTTTGCTACTTTATCCAGCTCAAAGTCTTCTGGTGCAGGTGGCTGAACAATAGGGATTTCCACAACTACGGGGATATTCCCCCATCCTCCTGCTGCCACTCCTCGGCCTCCACGGCCTCCTCTAGCTGCTGCTGCTCGTGTAGCCATCTAAGAGAATACTGTATAAGCAAGAAAAGAGTCAAGCTCACAGATTTGATAATTTTCATAAATGATAAAGCAGGGGAATACAAGGAAAGATAATGATGATGTACTGATCAGATTGTTTTGCCAATCTGCTTAGCTCATTCTAGGACATTGCTAATCCTATCTCTAATGAGCTACGCGCATTAGAACACTACTGATTCTATTCTGACGAGGTGTTTAATGTGTTAGATCCCGGAACTAAGGTTAACCAAAGCTCTGATACCAACTGTGACGATCCCAAAATCCGAGGGGCGGTATTAAGGATAATCATTAGGAAATAACACATTAATCATCATAGCAGAGTACAGATAATAGCAGAAACAATAAATAGAATAAAGTTTACATGGATATGACAGCGGAATCACAACATGTAATAACATCAGAATAGCATAGCGTGGGATATAAATTAGTAAATAAAAAGGAAAGTGATCAGTCATCATCGCCGAAGGCGGAATACATATACATATAGTAAAGAATTCGGAAAGTAAATCAGTCTGCATCGCCCATGGCAGAATCATAATATAAGTACAGTAATGGCGGAAAATGTCAAAGTCATCTCTGTGAAGTCAGCCTCGCCATGAGCCAAAAATGCACCCTATGCAGCAGTGCAGAGCCAAAACAACCTGTCACCTGTGTACTAGGCTGCCCGTGTGAAAAATAAGGGCACCCGCGTTTGCAAAGTGAAACAACAACGAGTCAGTCATGGGGACTGGTACGAGGAATCTATTGAACAGTTAAACAATAGTAATAGCAAATCATAGGACCACGCCACTTTCGCGGAACGGGTTTACTCCAGTGATTGCTAGTGCATTTAAAACAAAGTAAATTCTTTTAAAAACAACGCAATGCTTTTTGAAAGAATGAAGCCATTATAAGACTCAGGTCCCATCACACAATGCAACGCAAGCCGGAGGATAGAGTTTTACCTTATAATAGCCAAATATGCTTGATACGTGTAAAGCAAAATCATTTGATATTATTACTAGTGCATATATGTTTCAAAAACGAATAGCATCATAAATATCAATCATAGACGGCATAAGTGCCCCATACCACTATGTCGCCATACTAGTTCTACAATCAAGTCCGTTATTTCGTATTGGAAATTGGATTTCCGTCATGAGTCGAGGCAAGGGGCAAGCTCCTCTCCGCTTCGAGACATTCTAGCAAATGCCTCGGGACTACACACTCTGGGTAACCCCTGGATCCTCCAAGGCCGGTCCTCACTTACGTTAGAGGATTAATTATGCCTGAACACACGTTTTCCGGTCCTTACAGACCTATAATCGAGGCGCCTCGCATTCCAACAACCACAAAGGTGAAAAGTAGATATATATGTCAAGGCTGGTAAGTCACTGACACCACCATAGCTAGTAAGAAACGTCATGCTCTCCTTGGGTCCTTATCCCGTTTTAGACTCATACCGAGGTGTGAGGCTCGCGAATCTACGAAATACACAAAGCCAGGCCACGTAAACCGTGCTTTGATCATCATTCACAAGACTTTGCTTTGCAACAGAAGCCTTGATCACAACATCTTGGCATGCCACATAGGCAGTCCACTCCATACGATTGATTTCCATCGATATATAACCTCTGAGCTCGTACGTCTCAGAGAAGGGCGTTAAGCAAAAGAATAAATTCTCCGCCGCCAAGCCGATATATATTTAACAGAGATCAATCAGTATAGAACAAAATCCAATGTCAGACACACAGTCCATTTACAAGTCCGTCCTGGGTCTGAACGAAACCGGAGGCGTCAAATTCCTCGCATATCCGTACAATCAACACATACGTTCAGACGACTACTACTTCCGTCCCGTTCCGGTAGCTACTCCGGTCAGGAACCTTAGTAGCGCCCATCCAACCGATACGAAGATCGTCGGTCTTGAATCGTCTTTGCATTTTCCAATTCGAATCGCTCGATGAATTATTTGAAATGAGGGTTAGGTCGGCCTTTTCAAATAATTCACGTCATTAGAATTTAAATCGATTCTTTTTATGGTTATATTATTCGACATCCATCTTTCGGTTCTTTAGTGTTATTTTCACGTCATACGCATACAACCATCAAATATCAAACAATTCAAGCCCATTTGGTTTATTCCCAATCAATATTGCTTATGATATTTTATAACGATTTTTTGCCATTTTTATTTATTTAAAAATGGCCATATTTAATTAAACGACGTTTCAGGTCGTGCCGTGGCACTGGCGCTGTTTTTCTCCTAATTTGTTTTACACATATCGGAAAATCTAACCGTTGGATTTCTACAAAGTCTATATCAGTGGGAAGATATTCCCAAAGCGAACCCAACGGTTCCAGTTTCGTGAGAATCCGACGGTCGGATCTTCCACACTAGTCGTTTGAAGTTACGGTTTTAAAATTCAAACTGCAGCGTCGTTATTCGATTCAATTTATTTATATTTATATTTATATATAAATATAAACGATTCTGGCGCTGTTTTTCTTCAGATTTGAATTAAAAATTCCGGACAATCCAACCGTTGGATTTTTACAAGGTTGGTACCGTTGGAAAGATATTTCCAAGGCGAACCCAGCGGTTGCGGTTTCGGGAAAATCCGATGGTCGGATTTCTTGTACTAATCGTTTCAAATTACGATTCCGAAGCGCGAACTGCATGGCCTCTATTTCTTTTAATTATATTTATATTTATATATATAAATATAGTTCATCCTATAATTTCAACTATAGTTCATTTGATAATTTCAACTTCGTTTTCACTTCAAATATTTCACTATCGCCTTAATATTTCGAAAAATTTCGCCATAACCTCCTTTGTACGGGGAGGGGTTTGGAAATTTATTGGGCCGTATTAGGTACCCAATAAATCCTAAAAAGCATTCACATATTTATAGTGATATATTCTGGTGTTTACGGGGGAGCATGTACTGATAATCACTCCAGAGAATAAATTCCCGTCACCCCGTTTCCGTGTGGAAATAAATAGTCCATGTGCCGTATCTAATAACTAGAGCGACGTGATTATTGTCAACTCCAGACCCGTGTGGGGTTTTTATTAATCTGGCAATTTATCGTTATAATTTATATAGTCCATATCAGTCATCAGTTCAACCTGTAGTACATAGTCATCGCCATACAAGCCTCTTGCTTGTATGATAAATCTTCCACCTCGTCACACAAGCTCCAATTGCTTATGTGGAATATGATGAAGTATGCCTATAATCAAGAAGTATGCCATGTAGTGTAGTTCAAAATTAATTGTTACTATCCTATGGCGTTATTTATTATTTCACACAGAATAACCAGCACTCCGCATCCAATGGCATTCACAGGAGTCGATATATAAATAAAATTGCGCAGCCAACTCATCAAGGTTTACCTATTTGTCAGGCACACAAATAATTTCTTTACTCTACAGCTAATCCATTTTCCTGTTCATCACATGTATATATATGCAGAACAAAGCTAATAATAATATTTCTAGCAAACTATTATTTATTTCAACACATGTATATTTTTAACTAAGCCTATACATGATAAAAACAATATTTTTATCATCAAAAATATTTATTCGACACGTGTGTATTTTTAACACTTCATATTCACTATAAAAATATAGTTTTCATTGTCGATTCATTTTATTTTTAAAAGATGATAACATTCAACACATGAACTTCAACTCAACGAATGAATTGCAATTCAACACATGAATATTCTATATAGTTTGTATATATATAAAAATGTGATTTTTATCGCTAAAGCCATTTGTTTAAATTCAAATAATATTCAACACATGAATTTCAACCCAACGAATGAATTGCAACTCAACACATGAATATTCTATATAGTTTGTATATATATAAAAATGTGATTTTTATCGCTAAAGCCATTTGTTTAAATTCAAATAATATTCAACACATGAATTTCAACCCAACGAATGAATTGCAACTCAACACATGAATATTCGATATAGTTTGTATATATATAAAAATGTGATTTTTATCGCTAAAGCCATTTGTTTAAATTCAAATAATATTCAACACATGAATTTCAACCCAACGAATGAATTGCAACTCAACACATGAATATTCTATATAGTTTGTATATATATAAAAATGTGATTTTTATCGCTAAAGCCATTTGTTTAAATTCAAATAATATTCAACACATGAATTTCAACCCAACGAATGAATTGCAACTCAACACATGAATATTCTATATAGTTTGTATATATATAAAAAATGTAATTTTTATCGCTAAAGCCATTTGTTTAAATTCAAATAATATTCAACACATGAATTTCAACCCAACGAATGAACTGCAACTCAACACATGAATATTCGACATAGTTTGTATATATATAAAAAATGTAATTTTTATTCTAACACATAGATATTGCAGAAAATTTCGGCAGCATAACGGCGGGGTAGTTAAAACCGGGACCGTCCCTAGTACGGCTCCTCGCTCTACCTTAAAACCTCGCGGTTTTTGACAATGGGGATCATGCATCTAGTTCGCACGCAGACGGCATGTTTTATTTTCAATTCCACAATCCTATTCTATTTTGTTTCAACCACAAGAGGGTATTTTTCAACCACAAAGGTATTTTTCAACCATAAAGGTATTTTTCAACCATAATATCAACCACAAACAATTATTCCCAACCATTCGTCATACTATATAATATCACGTCAATCACAAGCAATAAATATCGTCCATGGTCTGTGGACGAGGGGAGTATATATATATATAATATAATAATTCACTTGCATTTTATCACAACTCAAAGCATATATGTTTCAAACAACGCTTGTATAATTTATACATCGCTAATATAACTTATACAACACATGTACATGAGGTATACAATGCGTATATAATTTATACTTCGCTTATATAATTTATACAACGCGATTTCATTCACACAAATAGTTTAGATTCCTCACATTGGTTATTGCAGTGCTAAAAATCGTAGGAAGGTCAGAAAAATCCGCGGCTTCTTCTAGAATGTAGAGAGCCTCCTTGCGGTCACGGTGTCTCCTGTTTCATCGAATTTCGTTAACATAGCAAAAAGATACGATTTTTACAGGTTTGCAACGCTTTATAGTGTAAAAATCAGTTGAAAATGGTTTCAGCCGTATACCCTTTTTGATTTCGAAAACTAGGGTTGAACTTTTCGGCAAAACCACGAAGTTTTAGGACGAACGGCCAGCGCTGCGTCGAAGAGGAAGGAAAGAGCTTCCCAAAGCTACCCGAGATGATCAACTCGGTGGCCTCCAGAACCCACGGCGGCGGCGCAAAGTTCGGGGTTTCCCGACGCTATAACTCCCTCAATACTCAACGATAATTCTAGAAATTACTATGGATTTGAAGATCTCTGAACGCTCTTCAAAATGGATCTGAGTTTGCTTGATTTCGTTGTGTGGTTGCGGAGAAATTTAAGAGAGAAGTTTCGGATCTCTTTTCCGCGTCGCGAGAGGAAGACGATGAGGAAGATGAATTGTGATTGGTCGATCCCCTTTTTATTTTAATTTTTAATTTATTTAATTCCAAAAATACCCCCTTCCACAGACGAACTCGAAATCAAACCCAACGACTGTCGCCCCTAGCTAAATACCCCCATTACGAACACAATGGGATATGTTTCGTTGGCCCTTTCGACTGTTACAGTCAGTTATTTTTCAAATTAACATATAAAACATTCGATATTTAATTTAAACGTACATTTCAATTTGCCAGGGCCACAAACTGAATCGAAAAATTCCAGTAAAATAAATCTAGCTTTGTTTTGACGATACGGTCCTAACAAAACCAGTTTCATCGAATTCTGAGCTCGTTTGAAAAACGGCCATTTTTAGGTCGACCCATTTTAACAGAATTTGACCAAACACATTATCTTTTGCCCCTCTCACATACTAGCTTCAAAAATTATGAAATTTGAAACTTAGCAATAATTTGACATCCCGGACCCAACAAAAGGGGTTTCGTCGAATTCCGAGGTCGTATGCAAAATCTCAATTTTCAAGGGCTATATATACTATATAGCGACCTTTCTGAAAATTCATCTGGCCATAACTTTTGATTTCCGTTATGAAATTTTGATTTTTCAGATTCGTTAGAAAGGTATTGATAAACAGATTTAAATATTTTCAGTTTCGCTAAAATCCGTTATATTTTCCACCCGGTACAATCAGACTAAGTTTGTATACAAAATTTCAAACTGCCATATTATACCCAATTCTATATTTTATTGAAATATTCTATTTCAACTATTCAAATTCTTTGGTAATAACCAATTTTAAAAATTTTAAACTGGTTCACATTTTCCGGGTTATTACAATCTCCCCCACTTAAAACTTTTCGTCCTCGAAAAGGAAATAACAGCTAAGCAGGAAATAAAATGTAAATGCAAAGTATTTTAAAGGTACCTTGCACCGGAGTTAGTCAAGGATGTCCACTCTGCATTTGGGATAGGCTTGTTTAATGCTTTCCTCAGTTTCCCAAGTACAGTCTCTAGGATCATTACTCCACTGCACTTTGACTAGATGAATTTTTTCCTCCTTAGCTCTCTGGTTTCTTTGCCAACTATCTTTAATGGCTCTCTACTGAGTGCTAATTCTGGAGTTATGTCAATATCATGTTGCGCCGCTTCTTCCACAACAAGATCGGGATCATGAACATGTTTTCTGAGTTGAGATACATGGAACACATCATGTATACCAGGCAACCAATCAGGTAATGAAACCCTATATGCAAGAGTTCCAATCCGTTCAAGTATAGGAAAGGGACCAATAAATCTCGGCGCCAACTTCCCAGTTTTGCCAAATATGATTACTCCTCGCATTGGAGAAACTCTTAAATAAACATAATCGCCAACGGCAAACGATATATCCCTTCTTCTCGCATCAGCATAACTTTTCTGTCGGCTCTGCGCTGTTTTCAATCTCTTTTTAATCAAATCGACTTTATCCGATGCTTCTTGAATCATATCGGGCCCTAACACAAGTCTGTTGCCAGGTTCTACCCAACATGCGGGAGATCTGCACGGTCTACAATATAATGCTTCAAATGGAGACATTCCCAAACTTGCTTGATAGCTATTGTTGTAAGAGAATTCAGCAAGATGTAAGTGATCTTCCCATGAGCCTCCAAAATCAATAACGCAAGCCCGCAGTAAATCTTCTAGAATTCTATTCACCCGCTCAGTTTGGCCATCTGTCTGAGGGTGATAAGCGGTGCTTAGATTTAATTTGGTTCCCAATTCTTCCTGAAATGCTTCCCAGAATTTGCTAGTAAATAGGGGATCTCTATCACTGACTATATTGAGCGGCACTCCATGTAGTTTAACTATTTCTTTGAAGTAAATCTGTGCTAGACTTTGAGCCGTTCTGTTGGATCGGACAGGTATGAAATGGGCGGTCTTCGTGAAGCGATCTACGATTACCCATATACTATCCTTTCCTTTTCTAGTTCGAGGCAAGCCATCGATGAAATCCATCGAAATTTGTTCCCACTTCCATCCTGGAATTTCTAATGGTTGTAATAATCCAGCCAATTTCTGCTGATCGCTCTTAACTAGCTGACAAGTGGGGCATCTGCTAACATATAATGAGATATCTCTTTTCATCGCCTTCCACCAGAAGGTGCGCTTGATATCGTTATACATTTTGCTCACACCTGGATGGATACTCAATTTGGATTTGTGGCACTCATCAAGTATTTCTCTTTTTAGCTCAGAGATGTCGGGAACACAAATTCTTCCTTTTAATCTCAAAACCCCCCCACTATCCACTTGGAAGCTGGAGTTCATGCCTTCATTGATCCTTTTGATCATTACTTTTACAAAATTATCCTCCTTTTGAAGGGCCGAGATCCTGTCAATTAAAGAAGACTTAATGATAAGACTGGCAGTGATTTCATTCTTTCTGCTGAGCGCATCTGCTACAACATTGGCTTTCCCTGGAGTGTATAGAATTTCAAAATCGTATGCTGCAAGGAATTCTAACCAACGCTGTTGTCTCAAATTTAGATCTTTCTGAGTGAATAGATATTTCAAGGATTGATGATCGGTGAATAGTTCGAACTTCTCGCCCAATAAATAATGCCTCCAGATTCTTAAAGCGAACACGATAGCTAATAACTCAAGATCATGAGTAGCATAGTTTCTTTCATGCGGCTTTAGTTGACGACTGGCATAAGCGATCACTTGGCCTTTTTGCATTATCACTGCGCCTAGCCCTCTAATAGAAGCATCTGTCCATACAGTCAAGTCTTGATTACCTTCTGTAATTGTCAATACTGGAGCGGTTATCAATTTCAGTTTCAGCTCCTGGAAAGCTTCTTCACATTCGGGAGTCCATTTGAATTTTTCATGCTTCTTTGTAAGCTTTGTCAATACACCAGATATCTTTGAAAAATCCTGAACGAATTTCCGATAGTAACTAGCCAATCCAAGGAAACTTCGAACTTCTGTGGGTGTAGTAGGTTGTTTCCAGTTCTGAATCGCTGTAATTTTGCTTGGATCTACAGCAATCCCTTCCTTTGATACGACGTGGCCTAGGAATTTAACTTCATTCTGCCAGAAGACACACTTAGAAAATTTAGCTTTCAAGACATTTCTCCTTAGAATTTTCAACACTTGTTATAAATGTTTTGCATGTTCGTCTTCCGACTTGGAGTAGATTAAAATGTCATCGATGAAGACTAGAACAAATTTATTCAATACACCACGGAACACTCTGTTCATAAGATCGACGAAGTATGCCGGAGCGTTGCACAAGCCGAACGGCATTACTAACCATTCGTAGAATAAATCGGGACCCCTGAAGGCTGTCAAAGGAACACAGTCTTCGGCTATACGCAATTGGTGGAAACCTGTAGCTAGGTCCATTCTGGAGAATACTGCTGCTCCATTTAATTGATCTAACAGATCATCTATACGGGGCAAAGGATATTTGTTCTTCAGTGTCTGCTTATTGAGATCTCGGTAATCAACACAAAGTCTTAGAGTACCGTCTGATTTCGGGACAAATACTACTGCGGCTCCCCACGCTGAAAAGCTCGGTCTGATCAGACCTTTCCAAAGTAATTCTCGGGTTTGACTACTCAGCTCTTCCTTTTCTTTCGGGGCCATTCTTCTTATTGGATGTACTACTGGTCGGGCGTTAGGAATTAGATCTATCCTAAATTCAATTTCTCTTTGCGGCGGTAAGTTTTCTACTTCTTCAAACACATCCGCATAGTTTTTAACGGCCGGTATCTTTTCTAATGAAGGGGGAATAACTTCTAAAGAAGACCAAAATTCCGTTCTATCTATTTCTGAGCCATGACATGGTATACATATAGGTCCAAGCTTCGTTTCGACTTTAACGATCCTCTCGGCACATCTAACTTCGGCCTTATATTTTGTTAACCATTCCAAACCGAGAATAACATCGAATTCCAACAGATTCATGATTGTTAAGTTGATAGGAAACTTGTAGAAGGAATAGGAGACAGGCACTTTACAGTATGAACTGAGACTAACAGAACCTCCTATCGGATTTTGAACTTTAATTGGTTCCTATTCCTTTAGAATCCTTTGATTCAATTTTAACTTGTGAACTAGGTTACCAGAAATGAAGCTACGTGATGCACCAGTATCAAAAAGTACAGAAACAGGAATATTTTTAATGGTAAGGGTACCTCCCAAGACGTCGGGTTTACCTGATCCATCGGTGATAGCTGGCGGGGTCTTCCCGTCATAGACATGAGCCACCTGTGCATTCTGCTTCAGAGGACAATTCCTGCTATAGTGCCCCTTCTTATGGCAGTTGTAGCATTCGGCTGAGTCATTTGCCTTTGGCTTCCTCGGAGCTTTGCATACATTAGAAAAGTGACCTGGCTTCCCGCAGTTGTAACAATTTCCTTTCGGAATCTTTGCAGGTTTCTGAGTAGCGGCCGTGGTAATGCTAGATTCGGGTTGATCTGTTGAGGCTTTGCGCTTATTTCCAGCTTGGCTTTTGGCGCGGTCTTGGCTAGCATGCCTCTCATCCATGTCTTCGTAATTGCAAGCCATCTCTACTAATTCTGAAAAGGAAAGTTTGATGTTGCCCATAGCCCTGTCGTGGTACTTGCGCTTCAGCCCAAATATGAATTTCTTGTTCTTTGCTTTGTTGGTCTTAATCAGCTCTGGAGCATAGCGCGACAATTGGGTGAACTTATTTAGATAGTCCTGAATAGAGAGATCTCCTTGCTGGAGATTAGCAAATTGCTCTCGCATCCTCTTTAGAGCTTGTTCCGGTACAAACTTCTCATTGAACATAGTTTTAAATTGCTCCCAAGTTCTGACTGTACCAGCTGCATCTTCCGAGGTAATGGCATCCCACCACAGCTCTACTTCTTCTTGAAGGAGCCAAATGCCAAGTCGGGCTTTGTTGTTGGTTCCCATACCCATGCCTTCAAAGATTTTCTCACAGGTTTTCAGCCAAGCTATAGCCTCGGTCACTGTGCCAGTGCCAGTGCCAGTAAAAGGTTTTCCCCCAAGATTTCTGTACCTCTTTGCTACTTTATCCAGCTCAAAGTCTTCTGATGCAGGTGGCTGAACAATAGGGATTTCCACAACTACGGGGATATTCCCCCATCCTCCTGCTGCCACTCCTCGGCCTCCACGGCCTCCTCTAGCTGCTGCTGCTCGTGTAGCCATCTAAGAGAATACTGTATAAGCAAGAAAAGAGTCAAGCTCACAGATTTGATAATTTTCATAAATGATAAAGCAGGGGAACACAAGGAAAGATAATGATGATGTACTGATCAAATTGTTTTGCCAATCTGCTTAGCTCATTCTAGGACATTGCTAATCCTATCTCTAATGAGCTACTCACATTAGAACACTATTGATTCTATTCTGACGAGGTGTTTAATGTGTTAGATCCTGGAACTAAGGTTAACCAAAGCTCTGATACCAACTGTGACGATCCCAAAATCCGAGGGGCGGTATTAAGGATAATCATTAGGAAATAACACATTAATCATCATAGCAGAGTACAGATAATAGCAGAAACAATAAATAGAATAAAGTTTACATGGATATGACAGCGGAATCACAACATGTAATAACATCAGAATAGCATAACGTGGGATATACCTTAGTAAATAAAAAGGAAAGTGATCAGTCATCATCGCCGAAGGCGGAATACATATACATATAGTAAGGAATACGGAAAGTAAATAGTCTGCATCGCCCATGGCGGAATCATAATATAAGTACAGTAATGGCGGAAAATGTCAAAGTCATCTCTGTGAAGTCAGCCTCGCCATGAGCCAAAAATGCACCCTATGCAGCAGTGCAGAGCAAAAACAACCTGTCACCTGTGTACTAGGCTGCCCATGTGAAAATAAGGGCACCCGCGTTTGCAAAGTGAAACAATAACGAGTCAGTCATGGGGACTGGCATGAGGAATCTATTGAACAGTTAAACAATAGTAATAGCAAATCATAGGACCATGCCACTTTCGCAGAACGGGTTTACTCCAGTGATTGCTAGTGCATTTAAAACAAAGTAAATTCTTTTAAAAACAACGCAATGCTTTTTGAAAGAATGAAGCCATTATAAGACTCAGGTCCCATCACACAATGCAACGCAAGCCGGAGGATAGATTTTTACCTTATAATAGCCAAATATGCTTGATACGTGTAAAGCAAAATCATTTGATATTATTACTAGTGCATATATGTTTCAAAAACGAATAGCATCATAAATATCAATCATAGACGGCATAAGTGCCCCATACCACTATGTCGCCATACTAGTTCTACAATCAAGTCCGTTATTTTGTATTGGAAATTGGATTTCCGTCATGAGTCGAGGCAAGGGGCAAGCTCCTCTCCGCTTCGAGACATTCTAGCAAATGCCTCGGGACTACACACTCTGGGTAACCCCTGGATCCTCCAAGGCCGGTCCTCACTTACGTTAGAGGATTAATTATGCCTGAACACACGTTTCCCGGTCCTTACAGACCTATAATCGAGGCGCCTCGCATTCCAACAACCACAAAGGTGAAAAGTAGATATATATGTCAGGGCTGGTAAGTCACTGACACCACCATAGCTAGAAAGAAACATCATGCTCTCCTTGGGTCCTTATCCCGTTTTAGACTCATACCGAGGTGTGAGGCTCGCGAATCTACGAAATACACAAAGCCAGGCCACGTAGACCGTGCTTTGATCATCATTCACAAGACTTTGCTTTGCAACAGAAGCCTTGATCACAGCATCTTGGCATGCCACATAGGCAGTCCACTCCATACGATTGATTTCCATCGATATATAACCTCTGAGCTCGTACGTCTCAGAGAAGGGCGTTAAGCAAAAGAATAAATTCTCCGCCGCCAAGCCGATATATATTTAACAGAGATCAATCAGTATAGAACAAAATCCAATGTCAGACACACAGTCCATTTACAAGTCCGTCCTGGATCTGAACGAAACCGGAGGCGTCAAATTCCTCGCATATCCGTACAATCAACACATACATTCAGACGGCTACTACTTCCGTCCCCTTCCGGTAGCTACTCCGGTCAGGAACCTTAGTAGCGCCCATCCAACCGATACGAAGATCGTCGGTCTTGAATCGTCTTTGCATTTTCCAATTCGAATCGCTCGATGAATTATTTGAAATGAGGGTTAGCTCGGCCTTTTCAAATAATTCACGTCATTAGAATTTAAATCGATTCTTTTTATGGTTATATTATTCGACATCCATCTTTCGGTTCTTTAGTGTTATTTTCATGTCATACGCATACAACCATCAAATATCAAACAATTCAAGCCCATTTGGTTTATTCCTAATCAATATTGCTTATGATATTTTATAACGATTTTTTGCCATTTTTATTTATTTAAAAATGGCCATATTTAATTAAACGACGTTTCAGGTCGTGCCGTGGCACTGGCGCTGTTTTTCTCCTAATTTGTTTTACACATATCGGAAAATCTAACCGTTGGATTTCTACAAAGTCTATATCAGTGGGAAGATATTCTCAAAGCGAACCCAACGGTTCCAGTTTTGTGAGAATCCGACGGTCGGATCTTCCACACTAGTCGTTTGAAGTTACGGTTTTAAAATTCGAACTACAGCGTCGTTATTCGATTCAATTTAATTATATTCATATTTATATATAAATATAAACGATTCTGGCGCTGTTTTTCTTCAGATTTGAATTAAACATTCCGGACAATCCAACCGTTGGATTTTTACAAGGTTGGTGCCGTTGGAAAGATATTTCCAAGGCGAACCCAGCGGTTGCGGTTTCGGGAAAATCCGATGGTCGGATTTCTCGTACTAATCGTTTCAAATTACGATTCAGAAGCGCGAACTGCATGGCCTCTATTTCTTTTATTAATATTTATATTTATATATATATAAATATAGTTCATCCTATAATTTCAACTATAGTTCATTTGATAATTTCAACTTCGTTTTCACTTCAAATATTTCACTATCGCCTTAATATTTCGAAAAATTTCGCCATAACCTCCTTTGTACGGGGAGGGGTTTGGAAATTTATTGGGCCGTATTAGGTACCCAATAAATCCTAAAAAGCATTCACATATTTATAGTGATATATTCTGGTGTTTACGGGGGAGCATGTACTGATAATCACTCCAGAGAATAAATTCCCGTCACCCCGTTTCCGTGTGGAAATAAATAGTCCATGTGCCGTATCTAATAACTAGAGCGACGTGATTATTGTCAACTCCAGACCCGTGTGGGGTTTTTATTAATCTGGCAATTTATCGTTATAATTTATATAGTCCATATCAGTCATCAGTTCAACCTGTAGTACATAGTCATCGCCATACAAGCCTCTTGCTTGTATGATAAATCTTCCACCTCGTCACACAAGCTCCAATTGCTTATGTGGAATATGATGAAGTATGCCTATCATCAAGAAGTATGCCATGTAGTGTAGTTCAAAATTAATTGTTACTATCCTATGGCGTTATTTATTATTTCACACAGAATAACCAGCACTCCGCATCCAATGGCATTCACAGGAGTCGATATATAAATAAAATTGCGCAGCCAACTCATCAAGGTTTACCTATTTGTCGGGCACGCAAATAATTTCTTTACTCTACAGCTAATCCATTTTCCTGTTCATCACATGTATATATATGCAGAACAAAGCTAATAATAATATTTCTAGCAAACTATTATTTATTTCAACACATGTATATTTTTAACTAAGCCTATACATGATAAAAGGAATATTTTTATCATCAAAAATATTTATTCGACACGTGTGTATTTTTAACACTTCATATTCACTATAAAAATATAGTTTTCATTATCGATTCATTTTATTTTTAAAAGATGATAACATTCAACACATGAACTTCAACTCAACGAATGAATTGCAATTCAACACATGAATATTCTATATAGTTTGTATATATATAAAAATGTGATTTTTATCGCTAAAGCCATTTGTTTAAATTCAAATAATATTCAACACATGAATTTCAACCCAACGAATGAATTGCAACTCAACACATGAATATTCTATATAGTTTGTATATATATAAAAATGTGATTTTTATCGCTAAAGCCATTTGTTTAAATTCAAATAATATTCAACACATGAATTTCAACCCAACGAATGAATTGCAACTCAACACATGAATATTCGATATAGTTTGTATATATATAAAAATGTGATTTTTATCGCTAAAGCCATTTGTTTAAATTCAAATAATATTCAACACATGAATTTCAACCCAACGAATGAATTGCAACTCAACACATGAATATTCTATATAGTTTGTATATATATAAAAATGTGATTTTTATCGCTAAAGCCATTTGTTTAAATTCAAATAATATTCAACACATGAATTTCAACCCAACGAATGAATTGCAACTCAACACATGAATATTCTATATAGTTTGTATATATATAAAAAATGTAATTTTTATCGCTAAAGCCATTTGTTTAAATTCAAATAATATTCAACACATGAATTTCAACCCAACGAATGAATTGCAACTCAACACATGAATATTCGATATAGTTTGTATATATATAAAAAATGTAATTTTTATTCTAACACATAGATATTACAGAAAATTTCGGCAGCATAACGGCAGGGTAGTTAAAACCGGGACCGTCCCTAGTACGGCTCCTCGCTCTACCTTAAAACCTCGCGGTTTTTGACAATGGGGATCATGCATCTAGTTCGCACGCAGGCGGCATGTTTTATTTTCAATTCCACAATCCTATTCTATTTTGTTTCAACCACAAGAGGGTATTTTTCAACCACAAAGGTATTTTTCAACCATAAAGGTATTTTTCAACCATAATATCAACCACAAACAATTATTCCCAACCATTCGTCATACTATATAATATCACGTCAATCACAAGCAATAAATATCGTCCATGGTCTGTGGACGAGGGGAGTATATATATATAATATAATAATTCACTTGCATTTTATCACAACTCAAAGCATATATGTTTCAAACAACGCTTGTATAATTTATATATCGCTAATATAACTTATACAACACATGTATATGAGGTATACAATGCGTATATAATTTACACTTGGCTTATATAATTTATACAACGCGATTTCATTCACACAAATAGTTTAGATTCCTCACATTGGTTATTGCAGTGCTAAAAATCGTAGGAAGGTCAGAAAAATCCGCGGCTTCTTCTAGAATGTAGAGAGCCTCCTTGCGGTCACGGTGTCTCCTGTTTCATCGAATTCCATTAACATTGCAAAAAGATACGATTTTTACAAGTTTGCAACGCTTTATAGTGTAAAAATCAGTTGAAAATGGTTTCAGCCGTATACCCTTTTTGATTTCGAAAATTAGGGTTGAACTTTTCGGCAAAACCACGAAGTTTTAGGACGAACGGCCAGCGCTGCGTCGAAGAGGAAGGAAAGAGCTTCCCAAAGCTACCCGAGATGATCAGCTCGGTGGCCTCCAGAACCCACGGCGGCGGCGCAAAGTTCGGGGTTTCCCGACGCTATAACTCCCTCAATACTCAACGATAATTCTTGAAATTACTATGGATTTGAAGATCTCTGAACGCTCTTCAAAATGGATCTGAGTTTGCTTGATTTCGTTGTGTGGTTGCGGAGAAATTTAAGAGAGAAGTTTCGGATCTCTTTTCCGCGTCGCGACAGGAAGACGATGAGGAAGATGAATTGTGATTGGTCGATCCCCTTTTTATTTTAATTTTTAATTTATTTAATTCCAAAAATACCCCCTTCCACAGACGAACTCGAAATCAAACCCAACGACTGTCGCCCCTAGCTAAATACCCCCATTTCGAACACAATGGATATGTTTCGTTGGCCCTTTCGACTGTTACAGTCAGTTATTTTTCAAATTAACATATAAAACATTCGATATTTAATTTAAACGTACATTTCAATTTGCCAGGGCCACAAACTGAATCGAAAAATTCCAGAAAAAGAAATCTAGCTTTGTTTTGACGATACGGTCCTAATAAAACCAGTTTCATCGAATTCTGAGCTCGTTTAAAAAACGGCCATTTTTAGGTCGACCCATTTTAACAGAATTTGACCAAACACGTTATCTTTTGCCCCTCTCACATACTAGCTTCAAAAATTATGAAATTTGAAACTTAGCAATAATTTGACATCCCGGACCCAACAAAAGGGGTTTCGTCGAATTCCGAGGTCGTATGCAAAATCTCAATTTTCAAGGGCTATATATAATATATAGCGACCTTTCTGAAAATTCATCTAGCCATAACTTTTGATTTCCGTTATGAAATTTCGATTTTTCAGATTCGTTAGAAAGGTATTGATAAACAGATTTAAATATTTTCAATTTCGCTAAAATCCGTTATATTTTCCACCCGGTACAGTCAGACTAAGTTTGTATACAAAATTTCAAACTGCCATATTATACCCAATTCTATATTTTATTGAAATATTCTATTTCAACTATTCAAATTCTTTGGTAATAACCAATTTTAAAAATTTTAAACTGGTTCACATTTTCCGGGTTATTACACACCTCATAAGTCTGGGTGAAATGATCCCTTTCTAATGATCGGCTCCTACTCGCATAAACACCTGTGTCTAACGGCCCCCAAGAGTGTAGCTACCTATGCTGGTCCCACCATGGGGTGTATCAAGTCCCGTGGTGGCGACCCGACACGATTCTAGAATGTAAAGTTACACTACTGGTGCCAGTGCCTAACTTTTCAACGCCAGAGTGCGTGCACGCCCGCACTCCATTTGAACCTACACTGCTGCACCACCGCCGTCGCTTTGACCGCTTACAATCAGCCCAGTAATCGTGCCCCACCCTGCCTAGTTTCAGGGTACACTGATACACCTTATTGGGTTACTGCTGAAATGGGTCCTCGTTACTAGGGTTTTCTAGTCTACATGCTATGTCGGTTAAGTGTTTGTATGAACCCAACCCCCAATCACTAGTTCAGTTAGCATGTGAATTTGGTTAAGTATTTTCTTAAGTGACTTAACCCTACCAGTCCTGACTTAGCTTTTTAATTAAAGCACCAACCACTCACATTAGACACGTGTTGTTGCGGTAACTGGATATGCCGGTCGGTTCCGGGCAGGTTTACACCGCAACTCAGTCTAACCTCGGGTCCTTATTGGGCTCAATGCCTTAACCACCCACATTGGATAGGTATTGTTGTGATTATTGGACAACCGGGCGGGTCCGGGCAGGTTTACATCACAACTTAATCCAACTCAGGTTAAGCATACTCGTATTTTTCTAATTTACATATTTGTCACTATTCATTTTGTATGTAAATGTTTATGGCCCAATTATCCAAATTCACCAGTTTTGGGTATAACAATTTATACCGCTTAATATGTCACTAGTCATTGGCATGTGCCAAACATGCCAATACAGGTATTTTATTATAAACCCAACGTTATTACCCCCGTCCAAACGTACGCAACATTATAACATATGTTGGGCTTAACAATTTAGCCCAACTTATAAACATGAAAAGAAAAAAAGGGAACACAGAATCATGACATATTCTAGAATTACATAAAAGTGTGTGGCGCATGAACTTGCAGTATAGCGTTTACACTAACTTAGATTATGGATCAGGTAAACTTGCATTCAAATGAGAACATAGCTAACTTGATGTCACATGAAATGGCATACTTTTAAACTTGCCTAAACATGGTTCTATACACATATAATTAGGCATAATGTCAAGTATGTTACATGTCATAAATTTGTCCACTATTTGTCATAAACCAAGGGTGCAAACTAACTTAACATCAAGTTGTCTATTTTTAACATGAAATTAGCATAGTTGTGTAACTAGAAGGTACTTACATAAACCAAGTTATGACTTGCAAATAAACCCAAGAATATATATACAAGTTTTGAAGTCGTGTGGGCATAAAAGGTCACAATTCTAGAACATGTTTACATAAGCCTTAATTTAGACTTAGAAAACGTGTACAGCTCATACTAGTTACATAATCACAAAGGTGTCGATTTTAGTTTTTGGTCACAAACTTGCAAGTGTCATTATTTTCATACCCAATTATCCAATAGACTTGCATCAATCAACTTATGCGACAAACGTCAGTCACAAACTATGACAGAATCATCACAGAACTTGGAATTTACATTATTATATACAAATAGAAAAGCCCCAATTTCATTTATAACAAATTACATCGCAATTTCTATTCATACTCAAAAATTCCATTATACTTACAACGGGCGCTGAAACTTGTTTTCTGGTTTCTGTTATTCTGAATTTGCCAAGCGTTCCCTTGAAGTAGAAAACGATGCATAGAAAATAGATTAGATTGTTGTGTTCTTATTTGAGTTGGCTTGTCTTTAAGCTTTTCCTCTTGACGGCTATTCTCAAACTTCTCTCAGCAGCATGTCGGATCAAGGTTTATTTCTTTGTGTGAATTTTAGTTGAGACTTAGGTTGTATATATAGAATTTTAAGTTGATTTGAGCCGTTCGATGAAGACAGAGGAATCCAAGCCATTCATGCCAAGAGTAGCCAATCAAAATTTGACACGTAAGCCCTAGTGACACACTAGAGCTCAGGAATTCGACCAAAACACAAACCAGGCCAGCCAAGTCGACCAGGCAGGTCGACAACCAGGTCGACACTATAGTCGACCTGGGGTGACCAGGTCGACACCATGGTCGACCCTGTGGTCGACCTGGTCCCTGGGCAGGAATTTTCCCGCCTACCCAGTTTGAGCCTGTTTTTTCGAAATTTGAACTTGAAACTGAGCTGTTTGAATTTTCAGTTTAATTCTGAAACTTCCGAAGGACATAACTCCTTCATACGGAGTCCGATTCACGCAAACTCGGACTCTATCTCAAGTAGAATTCCAAGATGAACGCAATGGCATAAGCCATTCCCCTTAATTATTAAGTTTTGAATTAAGTATACTTTAATTTATCAATATACTATTAACCGAAAACTCGGGGTGTTACATTCTCCCCTCCTTAGTGGATTTCGTCCCCGAAATCTTCAAGTCTGGAAGAACATATAACCTACCATCCAATCGTTTATCTACTCAACCATCAAACACAGGCAACCATTGTCTTAAATGACTTCTAATGCTTCATGATCATATGTAGAGTGTGTGTATATGTCCTTTATCTAATGCAAAATCAGGCGGTCTACTGATTCAGTTGACCTCCTTAATGTGAATTATGTTTGTGTCATGAATCCATTATGTATGCAAATTTCCCACTCAAGATTTTCTACATGACTACACAGCCATTCGTACAAATGCAACGTCCATATGACAACTTATCAAATACAATCCATATACAAGTGTATGCAAATGCAAGATGAAAGTGACTTGATCCGATCTTACCCCTAATTGTGTGTGTATATGCATCCACGAGCAGCCGCTTGCAACCACATGAAACCATCAACCATAACACGTTTGAAATACATATTTACATCCAAAAAGGGTTTCTATCTAAGGATAATAGATAGGACCAAGGAGATACACTAAATGATAGGTACAAGTATAAAATTATGGAAAAAGAGAGGTTATAGATGTACCCTCAAAAAGAAAAGGGTAAGCCGCACGTATTCTGTCCTCAGTTTCCCAAGTTGCATCTTCCTCGGCGTCGCTCCACTGAACTTGGACGAGCTTAACTTCGCGGTGGCATAGCTTTTTGACTTCAGTTCCCAAGATATGAGTTGGAACTTTCCTTACGGTTGCTTCTCTTTCTATTTCAACCTCTTCTAGAATGCTAGGCTCCACCACTTCCGCAGACTCGTGCAAACACTTCCATAGATGAGAGACATGAAAGACATTGTGAACTCCTGCCAACCTTTCGGGAAGCTCCACTCTATAAGCCATCTTCCCAATCTTCTCAATGATAGGGAATGGCCCTATAAATCTTGGTGCTAGCTTTCCTGCTGATCCAAAGCGAACGACGTTCCTTAAAGGAGACATCTTAAGAAAAACTCTGTCCCCAACCTTAAATTCTAGACCGGTCCTCCTTTTATCGGCGTAGGACTTCTGCCTATCTTGGGCAGTCTTCATTCTCCTTCGTGTCAAGTCTACCTTTTCTGAGGTCTCTCGAATCTTGTCTGGTCTAAGTATAAGCTTGTCTGTTGATTCCCACCAACAAGTTGGTGATCGGCACGACCTTCCATATAAGGCTTCAAAGGGTGCCATGCCAATGGTGGCTTGGTAAATGTTGTTGTAGGCAAATTCCACCAAAGGAAGGTGGTCCTCCCACGTCCCTCCAAAGTCAAGGACACACAGTCTTAGAAGATCTTCCAATACCCTGTTCACCCTTCTGTCTGACCATCCGTCTAGGGGTGATAAGTCATGCTCAAACATAACTGTGTGCCTACAGCTTCTTGCAGACTCCGCCATAATTCACTTGTAAAGATAGGATCCCTGTCACTCACTATGCTGGAGGGTATCCCATGGAGCCGAACAATTTCCTTGAGATAAAGAGATGCTAGAGATGAGGCAGTCCTTCTACTCTTGAGAGGTATGAAGTGAGCACTTTTCGTCAGCCTGTCTACTATTACCCAAATACTGGTATTGCCCCTTCTGGACCGAGGCAATCCATCAATAAAGACCATTGAAATGCTATCCCACTTCCACTGTGGGACCTCCAGAGGATGAAGCAGTCCTCCAGGCTTTTTCTGCTCTGCCTTGACTTGTTGGCATATCATGCACTTGGAAACGAACTCAGCCACATCCCTTTTCATGCTGTTCCAAAAGAAAACTCTTTTCAAATCCTTGTACATCTTGTCTCCGCCAGGGTGTATTGTCATTTTGGAGTGGTGTGCTTTCTCAAGAACCACCTTTACTAAATCTCTTGCTTGTGGTATGCACAGTCTTCCATCCCGCCTTAGCCAACCCTTTTCGTCGACGGAGTACATGTTAGGTGACTAGAAGTCTCACCCCTACTTAGCTTATCAATCACTTCAGCAAGCTGAGGGTCCTCACGTTGCGCTGTCCCTATCGAGTCCAAAAGAGTGGGCCGCACTTCTAGTGATGCTAACAATCCGGGTACCAAATCAGATGAAGGCCTAAAGTCAAAACTGGCTATAAACTCCAGGCTTTGCCTTTCTATGAAGAGAGGACTTAAGGTCAGCTTCTTCCTACTCAGAGCGTATGTGACTACATTGCCTTTGCCAGGAGTATAGGAAATCTCAAAGTCATACGAGGCGAGAAATTCCATCCACCTTTGCTGCCTCAAGTTAAGGTCTTTCTGCGAGAAGAGATATTTCAGAGATTTATGGTTAGTGTATAGTTCAAACTTCTCACCTAGGAGATAATGGCGCCAAGACTTAAGCGCAAAGACAATGGCGTCCAACTCAAGATCGTGGGTTGGGTAGTTCTTTTCATGGACCTTTAACTGTCTCCCACCATAGGCTACTGCCCTCCCTTCTTGCATTAATACAACGCCAAGTCCTGTGCCGCACGCATCTGTATACACTTTAAACATTTTGTTTCCATCTGGCAAGGTCAGAACTAGGGTTGTTGTAAGAGCCCTTTTCAATCTTTGGAAAGCAAACTCACAATCCAAATCCCAAGCGAACGCTAAGTTCTTCTTTGTCAATCTCGTGAGTGGGGCAGATATTTTTGCAAAATCTCTTATGAACTTTCTGTAAAAACCTGCTAGCCTGAGGAAACTTCGAACCTCGGTTGCGTTCCTTGGCATCTTCCAGTCCTGCACCACTATAACTTTCGCGGGGTCCACTGCTAACCCCTCTTTGGACACTACATACCCAAGAAACCTCACTTCTTCTCTCCAAAAGTGGCACTTGGAGAATTTGGCCTTTAACTGATGCACTCGAAGAGTCTCCACGATTTCTTTCAAATGCTGAGCATGCTCTTCCTCATTCTTGGAGAAGATCAGAATATCGTCTACGAAGACAGCTACAAACTTGTTGAGGAATTCTCTAAATACTCTGCTCATCAGATCCACGAAGTAAGCGGATGCGTTCGTCAACCCGAAAGGCATGACAAGCCACTCAAAGAAACCATCTGGGGTTCTGAACGCCGTTTTGTCAATGCTATCCTCAGCCACCCGTAGCTGATGAAACCCCATAGCCAAATCAAGTTAGGAGAAAACCGACGCTCCTACAAGTTGATCAAACAAATCATCAATTCTGGGGAGAGCGTATCTATTCTTCTTAGTCAGCTTGTTTAACTCCCTATAGTCAACACATAGACGGAGTGAACCATCCACTTTCGTTGCGAACACCACTGGAGCACCCCATTCTAAAATGCTTCGTCTAATGAACCCCTTCTCTAGAAGCTCTTTAACCTGCTTACTGAGCTCCTTTCTCATCCTCGGAGCCATGTGCCTAACAGGTAAAGCAACGGGCTTTGCATTATCAACCAGGTATATGCGAAAGTCAATTTTCCGCTTCGGAGGTAAGCCCTTCACCTCATCAAAGACATCCGAGTATTCACAGACCACCCTAACTGGCAGCAAGTTTTCAACAGAGGCATCTAACGATTCAAGATAACTAAGCATAACCACATTCAAGGGATTACAAGCAATTTTGAGAGTGTTACCGAGCCGAGTCGAAAGCCTAACCACTCTCTTCTCACAATCAAGAATGGCACCATTACTGGATAACCAGTCCATGCCCAAAATCAATCCATATCCCGAGAAGCCCAAAACAAAGGCACTACACCTAAACTCTATGCTTAGAATAGAAATTTTCAAATCCATACAGATCATTGACAAATAAGCTGAGCCCCCAATTGGATTCGAAACAACCAAGGGATCCTCTACCATACTAGTGTCTAGGTGTAGAGATTCTACTAAAGCAGACGAAATAAAAGTGTGTGATGCGCCAGAATCAAATAAAGTGCGAACTAGATGATCATAAAGATAAACAACACTTTCTATAGAAATATTTCTACCTCGTTGTTGGGGAGGTGCCACTAATGCATGAACTGTCCCCCTGAGGTTGATCCAGCCCTCTGTCCCTGCCCCTGTTTCTTTGGGCAGTCCTTAGCCAAGTGGCCCGTCTCTCCACACTGAAAGCATCCACAAGTCATTTTGGCCTTTTTCTTCCTGCAGTCTTTCACCAAATGCCCTACATTGCCGCAGTAATTGCACTTTCTCTTCTCATGGGATTTGTTGTCTTTCCCGCCTTTTTTGAAATTTGTTTTTTAGGCTGTAAGCCCTCTTTCTTTCCTTGAGGCACTTCCACTTTTGCCTCTTTCTTGCCTTTGTCCTCTTCGTGAAGCAATGCCATATCCACTAACCTTTCATAAGTAGCATCCATGGGTACATGAGTCATGGCCAGGCTGTGCAGTGGTTCATTTAGTCCTTTAGCGAATCAGAGAGCTTTCTTGTGCTGAATGTTGACCAAGTCCAGTCCGAACCTACCAGCTGGTTGAACTGGTTTACATACTCTTTAACGGACAGGCTCCCTTGCTTAAGAGATAGGAACCTCTCCATTTGCAGACTCCTTTCAGCTTGTGAGAGGAATTTCATCTCAAATCTTTCCCTGAAATCCTCCCATGTCTCCAATGGCCTTTCAGCATGGGTAACTTCCCACCAGTAGGAAGCCTAATCTTTCAACAACCACACCACCAGCTGAACTTTTTGTCTGTCCTCAACTTCGAAGATGATGAATAAATCTTCGGTCTCTTTCAGCCAGTTCCTAGCTGCCATAAAGGATTCTGTTCCATGGAAGTCTTTTCCACCCATAGCCTTAAAATCTCTACAAATCTTAGCAAAGGCATTAGCACGAGGAGGAGGAGGAGGTGGAACATTTACTGGGCCCGCTTCGTTGGCCCTCGCCTCGAAGTACCTTCTAAACCAGCTAGGTACCGGTACACCTTCGGGAAGGTTTAGTTCCCCAGACATGCTGAAAATGTAAAAAAGGAAAGATTCAATATCTAAGGATAGATAGATAGTGCATATGGCCTTGGGGGATTATGTCACTTTTTTTTAAAAAAACAACTCAACACTTTTTCTTGAAAAATGCTTCTTTAAACTTTGTTTTGAAAATTAGTTTCAAGAACTTTTTATCTGGTCTGGTAAACCTATGCTCTGATACTAAGTGAAACACCCCACCTCTGTTAAGGTCACTCTCAAAGGGAATGCCTTAATTTTGGAGGAGGTTTATAGGTACAAGTCACAGATAAAACACAAGACATATATTAAACACAAGTATAAGCAGCGGAAAATAAACCACCTTTCATTTCACAAGCACTTGTCCATACAAATCACTTCCATAAAATAAAACTTTCCATTATTACAACAAATACTGTCATGAATTAAAAACAACTTAAAGAAGCAACATAAACCAAAAACTGCATAAATCCCCACAACGTGTCCAAAAGCCATAGCCATGCAAAGAAGGTCCAAACCGTACATCACTATCCTGAAGCTTGCAAAAAGTCTGTGTAACAACCCGTATTTTTCGATAACACGTTAAATCAAGAATCAAGATAGAATTAAATTATAAATTCTGAATCAAGTGAAACGGTCTGTGCCATTGCGTTCGTCTCGGAAAAATACGCGAAATAGAGTCCGAATTTTCGAGAATCGGAGTCCGTATGATCCGTTAAAGGCCCAAAGAAGATTTCTGGGAATTTGAATTTCGGAAAACAGTTTTGGAAATCAGATCTGGGGCTAGGCGGGAAGTTTCCCCGCCTAGGCCATGTCGACAGGGCTGTCGACAGGCCTGTCGACTTGGGCCCAGACCAAGTCGACAGCCCTGTCGACAGGGGGTGGCCGGGGCAAATAGCCTGGCGCACCTGTTTGTCTCACCTGGTCTTGTTCTTGGGCTGGGTCTGGAAGCTTCCGAGATCTGATGGTCCTAATCTATCCTAGGGTTAATCTAAGGGCCTAAAACTATCCTAATCTCTATAAAAAGACCCTAAGCCTAACCTAAATCCCTAAAAATCAAACCTAGCAACTAAGTGCTGCCAAAATTAATTTTGATCATGGCCTCCATCTCCAATCCCTAGAGCCTATGCACTCAAATCAAGTTCAAATCAAAAGGTGCAAGCTTGCTACACCAAATCAAGGCCAAATCAACATTCCTATGCGAGTTCCATGACGATTCTTCTACAAAGGAGGCACCTTTCTTAGCCAAGATGATTCATGCTCCTTTCCCTAGGCCTAACTATGTAAGTTCTAGCTACTTTTGGATCAAAACGGTATTTTTAATGTTGACATGGGATAAAATGAGGCTAAACATGATTATGCGAACCTATATGAACCTTACCATGCCTCTTGTGTTCATATTTATGATCTTGGGCCATGTGAGTGGCTTAATCATGTCTCTCATGCTATGCATAACCTAGTTTAACTTGCAAGTTTGGATCTTTATGCATGAAATGCTAGCATGAATCTTTAGGAACCACTTTACGTGTGAAACATTGGCTAAGACAAGATTTTGGGGCTTATGCATGTTTATGAACCCAAATCCCTTATGCTAACATGCAAGTTTGTGGCCAAATCCTTTATGAGATTATGCATGCTCGTGGCCAATCCCCCTTTTAAGTTGTGCATGTTTATGGCCAAACCCCTTTTGATAATATGTATGTTTATGGCCAAATTACCTTGTGACACTATGCATGTTTATGGCCAATCCCTTTATGATGTTATGCATGTGGAAGCCAAGCCCTTTTTGGCATCATGCATGTTTTGAGACCAATATGTGACATAGTATCCTTACTATGTTGACTCGCTTTGCTTGCGGTGGGAAAACACGATTTTGGGTAGTTAGATAAACATGAACATGTCGCAAAATCTTAACTTGAATATGACATGTGTTTATACTTGAAAATATGACTTGAAAGATAACATGGAAGTTGACATGTAAGTATGCATAAAAACATGAGCTTGGGAATTTACCTATTAAGTTAGGTCTACCCTTTGGGAATTTACCTATTAAGTTAGGTCTACCCAAATGCTTGAAAAACTTGTAACATGTTTTGGAAACATGATGAACTTAGATAATATGAGTGTGGCCAACTCGAGGTTGGGTTGAGTTTGCAACGTAAAACTACCCGGAACCGACCGGCCTAACTAGTAGTTGCAAACAATAGGACCCAATGTGAGAAGTTGGTCATGTCGCGCTTAAGACCCGAGGTTAGACTAGGTTGTGGTGTAAATCTACCCGGACCCGCCCGGCTTAACTAGTAACCACAACAAGGTCTAATGTGAGAGGTTGAGGGTGCATTAATTAAATTAATGCCACATAATAGGGTTAAGTTAATTTGATTAATGAGGCTTAACCAAATATGATACGGACAAATGGGTTAAGTAATTTGATTAGGCTAATGATACTTAACAAAACATGATAAGCTTGGGTAGGTTAAGTAACTTGATTTGCCTAATGACACTTGACCATTTTTATACGACTAGTGGACGGGATTAAGTTAACCAACACTTAATCAATCCAACATGATAACGTGATAAGGTTAAGTAAATTTTCTTAATGACACTTAACCGTATAATACAGTTAATGGATGGGGTTAAGATTAGGCTTAACTAATCTAAACACGGTAATTCGATAGGGTTAAGTTAAACACTTAACCAATTTAAACTTGATAATTCAATGAGGTCAAGTAACCCAGACTTAACCGACTTAACTTGATAATTTAATGGGGTTAAGTTAAACACTTAACTAATTTAACACGATGATTTGATGAGGTTAAGTGACTTATACTTAACCAATCTAACTCGTTAATTTGATGAGGTTAAGTTAACCTATACTTAACCAATCTAACGTGAAAACATGATAAGGCTAAGTCACGAATCGTTTCGAATACGCTTGACCGATTTGACTCGGTAATTTGATGGGGTCAAATTAATATATACTTAACCAATCTAAAATGATAATTAGACGGGGTTAAGCCATGGATTGCTTGATATACTTAACCAACTTGACACATGGTCTGTAGGGTTAAGTCTTGGACTTGGATACTTAGCCAGTTTCGACATGTTTTGTAGACGGGTTAAGTTGTGAACTTAAGTGACACTTAACCCATTAGGTAAACCCTAATTCGGAGGATTAGGTAGATAACCATAGTTAACAAGGATTATGGAAATAAGGCTAAGTGGTAAACCTTAGTTAAGGGAAACTAAGTAATGATTCTTAGTCAAGGAAATTTGGACCATTTCTTAGATAGATCAGTAACCCGATACGTTAGAGTATGCGTGTAGGAGCAGGCTATCTGATTTGGATAAAGGCTCCAACGAACTGGGTAACGAAGCAGCGGCTTCGGGGAACGTGAGGATATTCTTGGGATCCCTCTGTGAGCTGTCAGGTCATTATACTAGGCTCACGAGAGGTTGAGGTCTGCAGTAGAAGAACCAAGAATATGCCTTGGTTGCTATGCGAGTGACCTAAAGACTGGGGTGGATAGCAGTGAGTCGGCGGATACATAAGGTGCCCGAGATAGCAAGTTCGTCGATCATCTACCATCTTGAGTCAAGCGTGTACGAACGGAAAGGCAGGGAACACCCAACAGACCATAATTGCTATCTAATTATGGGTGAGGTAGGCCGTAGGATGTGGGCTGGCCGGAGTGTAGTTCTCATGCAAGATTTTCTCTTGTGTTGCCTTTCACTAGTTGAGGGAGGGGTCTCGTGGGACCATAGCCACGTGTAGAAAAGCAGACCTTAGTATCTGCATCGGCAGATAAATCTAAAGCTCCCGACCGAGTCCTGTATTTCTTGTTTTGGCCGGTGACAGGACTCGGATGGCACGATGTGATACATGTGCATCCAGTTATAGAAAAATGATTCACGATGAATGCGTGGGAAAAAGGGCGCGGTTGAGGGTTAGCGTAATCCCTAGTGGCCTAGGTGGTTTAACCCAAACCGAAATACGAAAGCATGCAATAGGTAAGCGTAATCCCTAGTGGTGCTAGGTGGCGTAAGTCCTAGTAGTTCAAACGATGATTCATATGGAAGAGCCTAGCTAGAACAAGGGTGACAGTCCAAACGATTTCAAGGATAATACGACATGCGGAAGCCCGTACGAGGTACGGCAAAGGACTGAACTTATATATACATGGAAAGAAACATATGATTTGAGTAACCTATATATGCGATATATTAGGTCGACATGGACCATTACACGACTTTGAGCAAGAGACATTCATGGTTAACACATGACGCGGGTAGGGATACTAGTACGAGAGGTGCAGAGCAAATATACATGTTAGAACTAGGAAGAATATACATAATAGATACCGTGGGATGTTAGACGGGGTAGATACCTTGGGATAGTGTACTCGATAGAAATCTGACGATGTGATACCTTGACTTACCATAACACCGTAGTTTATCATGATACCTTAGTTTACCTTGCCGCAGTAGTTCAGCCGGCTACCCTGGTTTATCTATCTTGTAGTTATCCTTATGTTTACTTTCAGTTTATGCATGTCATGTTACCTTTACCTATTTTTATACTGGAAGTAGATAGGACTTACTCAGTCTTTTTGACTGACCCGTTTTGTTTCGCCTCTTTTCTTCCGTTTCCCCCCCAGGTTTCAGGGAGGAAACAATGCTGTTTAGTTCGGACTTCTTCGGCTTGAAGGTCATCATGGATGGCTTGGGCTTCTCTTGGCTATGGCTACTTTGCGGTTTTACTTGGGGAATAATTTATTAAAAAGTCTTTATGCTTCTTTACTATTGCAAGACAGGTTTTGATGTACTCTGATGTAAAAGGCTTTAGACCTTATGTATTCATGTTTATGAAAGTTTGATTTTACTTCCGCTATTTATTTATATATGTTCTGTCTTGTGATATTTCTGTGCATGTTTACCAATAATGCCCCTCTAAAGCTAGTGTATTCCTTTGCGAGTGACCCTAGCGGAGGCGGGGTGTTACATTTGGTATCAGAGCAGAAGGTTACCAGACTGGGCAAAAGTTTTTAAAGACCTTCTGAAAATTATTTGAAAAACCGTTTACAAAGAAGCATTTTTCAAGAAAATTTTCTTTTAAAAAGAAAAAGGCTATTCCCCAAAGGCCATTAGCATCATCCTTGTTTCCTTGATTTAATCTCTTTTCCTTTCTTTCCTCCATCTGTAGTCACAGTAGTTTTAACTGCGACTAGTCTTTTCTACCTACGAAAGTGTTTTCCTTACGATGGAGGTGGTTCTCGAGAGACCAGTGGCCGCGTTATAAGAAAGGATAGTGAGGAAGAGGATAAAGGATACGAGCTTAAGGATGAGCAACTTGTTGGTATAGCTTAGTCCTCAAAGGAGGGAGAAAGATGGACAATGAAACCCATGACGAGAGAGTACCTTTGGCATGGTGAAACGGGATGGATAGTTAAGTATCATGGAACAGGGACAAGATCATTCGGAGGGCAATAGTATGCTCTCATTTCTAGGGTACCTCGGAAGGAGGGTAACGATCTTGTTAAAGGTTTAGTTTTTCTTCTCTATCATCCCGTCGGGACTTTGTTTTGATCACCGCATCTTTTAAGTCCGCTTCGATAGTTGAGTCTCTGCACCTTAGCACTAGCGTAGTAGAGAATCCCGCTTTTGTCTCAAGTCCTATTGGAAGGTCGGTCCATTTATTCATAGCTTGTTTGGATTTGAGAATGTCTATATCAAGTGTTGAGCTTGGAAATAATGCTTATGTTTATAAGTTGTGGATGGATTCTAGGGATGAAGTGGTTATCCAGTAAGGGGTGCCACTCTCGGTTTTAAAAGGAGGGTAGTTAGACTCTTGGCTTGCTTTGGTAATACCCTCGAAGTCTCGTGTAACCTTTTGGGTTCTGTCATGGCTAGTTACCTAGAATCCCAGGATGCAGTTGTTGGTAATCCGTTTGAATAGAATTCGCCGCTAAGGCGGATGGTTCGTTTCGATTATGTATGAGTATGGGAATCACCCTAGTAAGGACTCTTGGCAATTTGGATTGGCATCGGAAAACGAGATCCAGAATTCACTAGTGAATTTTGGAGAGCTGGCTTGAGTACGTAGATAGGGTTGAGCCAAGTATACTAGGGAAAGAATAAGTGCAAGTGGAACGAGAGGCGACGAGGAAATGAGTTCCAACTCATGTTATGGAAACAGGAAGTAAGAAGCTGCGAAATCATGAAGAAAAAGGGGCAGTCAAGGCACGATGGAACTAAGCTCAAGGTAATGCGACGCAGGAGACTGAAGACTAAATACGTGCATGATATCTCTTTTGGGAATATATCCTCGACCCCTGTTTTCTGTTGAGCTTGCTTGTAGGCTATCTTTTATGGATATCCTCTCGGTCCTGTTTCTGTTACAAACCCCGTAAGGAGTTTGTTTTGTTTATCTTCTCGGTCTTATTTTAGGGAACCTTAGGTAGAACCCTATGGATGTAAACATGTATTTGAAACATGTTATGGTTGATATGGTTGCAAATGATTGCAAGTGGTTGCTCGTGGATGCGCGAATACACGTTAGATATTAGATTGACGCGATCACATTTCATGTTGCATATACACGAGTATTTATATTTGTTTATGGATGAAATTGAATGGTGGACGTTGCATATGGATGAATGTTTGTGCACACATATAGTGTACATATATGACTAGGACTATTTGCATACATGTTGGATTCATGGCACTAAACATATTTTTGCATTCAAAAGATTTTTCAGGCCTGATCATTAGCATTATCTAAGGAACATGTACACACACGTTTTGTATATATACATACAGCATTAGAAATCATCTAAGGACAATGGTTGCTTGTGGATGATGTTTTGAGTAGATGGATGATGGATGGTAGGATATGTTCTTCCTAACTTGGAGATTTCGGGGACGAAATCCTAAAAGGTGGGGAGAATGTAACAACCCGTATTTTTCGATAACACGTTAAATCAAGAATCAAGACAGAATTAAATTATAAATTCTGAATCAAGTGAAACAGTCTGTGCCATTGCGTTCGTCTCGGAAAAATACGCAAAATAGAGTCCGAATTTTCGAGAATCGGAGTCCGTATGATCCGTTAAAGGCCCAAAGAAGATTTCTGGGAATTTGAATTTCGGAAAACAGTTTTGGAAATCAGATCTGGGGCTAGGCGGGAAGTTTCCCCGCCTAGGCCATGTCGACAGGGCTGTCGACAGGCCTGTCGACTTGGGCCCAGACCAAGTCGAAAGCCCTGTCGACTTGCCTGTCGACAGGGGGTGGCCGGGGCGAATAGCCTGGCGCACCTGTTTGTCTCACCTGGTCTTGCTCTTGGGCTGGGTCTGGAAGTTTCCGAGATCTGATGGTCCTAATCTATCCTAGGGTTAATCTAAGGGCCTAAAACTATCCTAATCTCTATAAAAAGACCCTAAGCCTAACCTAAATCCCTAAAAATCAAACCTAGCAACTAAGTGCTGCCAAAATTAATTTTGATCATGGCCTCCATCTCCAATCCCTAGAGCCTATGCACTCAAATCAAGTTCAAATCAAAAGGTGCAAGCTTGCTACACCAAATCAAGGCCAAATCAACATTCCTATGCGAGTTCCATGACGATTCTTCTACAAAGGAGGCACCTTTCTTAGCCAAGATGATTCATGCTCCTTTCCCTAGGCCTAACTATGTAAGTTCTAGCTACTTTTGGATCAAAACGGTATTTTTAATGTTGACATGGGATAAAATGAGGCTAAACATGATTATGCGAACCTATATGAACCTTACCATGCCTCTTGTGTTCATATTTATGATCTTGGGCCATGTGAGTGGCTTAATCATGTCTCTCATGCTATGCATAACCTAGTTTAACTTGCAAGTTTGGATCTTTATGCATGAAATGCTAGCATGAATCTTTAGGAACCACTTTACGTGTGAAACATTGGCTAAGACAAGATTTTGGGGCTTATGCATGTTTATGAACCCAAATCCCTTATGCTAACATGCAAGTTTGTGGCCAAATCCTTTATGAGATTATGCATGCTCGTGGCCAATCCCCCTTTTAAGTTGTGCATGTTTATGGCCAAACCCCTTTTGATAATATGTATGTTTATGGCCAAATTACCTTGTGACACTATGCATGTTTATGGCCAATCCCTTTATGATGTTATGCATGTGGAAGCCAAGCCCTTTTTGGCATCATGCATGTTTTGAGACCAATATGTGACATAGTATCCTTACTATGTTGACTCGCTTTGCTTGCGGTGGGAAAACACGATTTTGGGTAGTTAGATAAACATGAACATGTCGCAAAATCTTAACTTGAATATGACATGTGTTTATACTTGAAAATATGACTTGAAAGATAACATGGAAGTTGACATGTAAGTATGCATAAAAACATGAGCTTGGGAATTTACCTATTAAGTTAGGTCTACCCTTTGGGAATTTACCTATTAAGTTAGGTCTACCCAAATGCTTGAAAAACTTGTAACATATTTTGGAAACATGATGAACTTAGATAATATGAGTGTGGCCAACTCGAGGTTGGGTTGAGTTTGCAACGTAAAACTACCCGGAACCGACCGGCCTAACTAGTAGTTGCAAACAATAGGACCCAATGTGAGAAGTTGGTCATGTCGCGCTTAAGACCCGAGGTTAGACTAGGTTGTGGTGTAAATCTACCCGGACCCGCCCGGCTTAACTAGTAACCACAACAAGGTCTAATGTGAGAGGTTGAGGGTGCATTAATTAAATTAATGCCACATAATAGGGTTAAGTTAATTTGATTAATGAGGCTTAACCAAATATGATACGGACAAATGGGTTAAGTAATTTGATTAGGCTAATGATACTTAACAAAACATGATAAGCTTGGGTAGGTTAAGTAACTTGATTTGCCTAATGACACTTGACCATTTTTATACGACTAGTGGACGGGATTAAGTTAACCAACACTTAATCAATCCAACACGATAACGTGATAAGGTTAAGTAAATTTTCTTAATGACACTTAACCGTATAATACAGTTAATGGATGGGGTTAAGATTAGGCTTAACTAATCTAAACACGGTAATTCGATAGGGTTAAGTTAAACACTTAACCAATTTAAACTTGATAATTCAATGAGGTCAAGTAACCCAGACTTAACCGACTTAACTTGGTAATTTAATGGGGTTAAGTTAAACACTTAACTAATTTAACACGATGATTTGATGAGGTTAAGTGACCTATACTTAACCAATCTAACTCGTTAATTTGATGAGGTTAAGTTAACCTATACTTAACCAATCTAACGTGAAAACATGATAAGGCTAAGTCACGAATCGTTTCGAATACGCTTGACCGATTTGACTCGGTAATTTGATGGGGTCAAATTAATATATACTTAACCAATCTAAAATGATAATTAGACGGGGTTAAGCCATGGATTGCTTGATATACTTAACCAACTTGACACATGGTCTGTAGGGTTAAGTCTTGGACTTGGATACTTAGCCAGTTTCGACATGTTTTGTAGACGGGTTAAGTTGTGAACTTAAGTGACACTTAACCCATTAGGTAAACCCTAATTCGGAGGATTAGGTAGATAACCATAGTTAACAAGGATTATGGAAATAAGGCTAAGTGGTAAACCTTAGTTAAGGGAAACTAAGTAATGATTCTTAGTCAAGGAAATTTGGACCATTTCTTAGATAGATCAGTAACCCGATACGTTAGAGTATGCGTGTAGGAGCAGGCTATCTGATTTGGATAAAGGCTCCAACGAACTGGGTAACGAAGCAGCGGCTTCGGGGAACGTGAGGATATTCTTGGGATCCCTCTGTGAGCTGTCAGGTCATTATACTAGGCTCACGAGAGGTTGAGGTCTGCGGTAGAAGAACCAAGAATATGCCTTGGTTGCTATGCGAGCGACCTAAAGACTGGGGTGGATAGCAGTGAGTCGGCGGATACATAAGGTGCCCGAGATAGCAAGTTCGTCGATCATCTACCATCTTGAGTCATGCGTGTACGAACGGAAAGGCAGGGAACACCCAACATACCATAATTGCTATCTAATTATGGGTGAGGTAGGCCGTAGGATGTGGGCTGGCCGGAGTGTAGTTCTCATGCAAGATTTTCTCTTGTGTTGCCTTTCACTAGTTGAGGGAGGGGTCTCGTGGGACCATAGCCACGTGTAGAAAAGCAGACCTTAGTATCTGCATCGGCAGATAAATCTAAAGCTCCCGACCGAGTCCTGTATTTCTTGTTTTGGCCGGTGACAGGACTCGGATGGCACGATGTGATACATGTGCATCCAGTTATAGAAAAATGATTCACGATGAATGCGTGGGAAAAAGGGCGCGGTTGAGGGTTAGCGTAATCCCTAGTGGCCTAGGTGGTTTAACCCAAACCGAAATACGAAAGCATGCAATAGGTAAGCGTAATCCCTAGTGGTGCTAGGTGGCGTAAGTCCTAGTAGTTCAAACGATGATTCATATGGAAGAGCCTAGCTAGAACAAGGGTGACAGTCCAAACGATTTCAAGGATAATACGACATGCGGAAGCCCGTACGAGGTACGGCAAAGGACTGAACTTATATATACATGGAAAGAAACATATGATTTGAGTAACCTATATATGCGATATATTAGGTCGACATGGACCATTACACGACTTTGAGCAAGAGACATTCATGGTTAACACATGACGCGGGTAGGGATACTAGTACGAGAGGTGCAGAGCAAATATACATGTTAGAACTAGGAAGAATATACATAATAGATACCGTGGGATGTTAGACGGGGTAGATACCTTGGGATAGTGTACTCGATAGAAATCTGACGATGTGATACCTTGACTTACCATAACACCGTAGTTTATCATGATACCTTAGTTTACCTTGCCGCAGTAGTTCAGCCGGCTACCCTGGTTTATCTATCTTGTAGTTATCCTTATGTTTACTTTCAGTTTATGCATGTCATGTTACCTTTACCTGTTTTTATACTGGAAGTAGATAGGACTTACTCAGTCTTTTTGACTGACCCGTTTTGTTTCGCCTCTTTTCTTCCGTTTCCCCCCCAGGTTTCAGGGAGGAAACAATGCTGTTTAGTTCGGACTTCTTCGGCTTGAAGGTCATCATGGATGGCTTGGGCTTCTCTTGGCTATGGCTACTTTGCGGTTTTACTTGGGGAATAATTTATTAAAAAGTCTTTATGCTTCTTTACTATTGCAAGACAGGTTTTGATGTACTCTGATGTAAAAGGCTTTAGACCTTATGTATTCATGTTTATGAAAGTTTGATTTTACTTCCGCTATTTATTTATATATGTTCTGTCTTGTGATATTTCTGTGCATGTTTACCAATAATGCCCTCTAAAGCTAGTGCATTCCTTTGCGAGTGACCCTAGCGGAGGCGGGGTGTTACAGTCTGACTAGGCTGAATTGTTTCCTCCCTGTGGACCTGGGGGGGGGGGGGGCGAGGGGAAGGGAACGAAAGACAAAGGGGCGAAAGAAAAGTAGAGTCAGACATAAAGCCTGGTAAGTCTAATGGTACTTCGGTATATGAATAAGAAAAAGGATATGACTGGCATAACTGAAAATGGGAAAAATACTATAAGCTAAGACAAACGGTTTAGAATCGAAATTACTATCGCACCCCATATTAATCTCTGCACCCACTAGTACTTGTTCCGACTGGCACCCCATAAGTCTAGGTGATATGATCCCTTTCTAATGATCGGCTCCTACTCGCATAAACACCTGTGTCTAATGGCCCCCAAGTGTGTAGCTACCTATGCTAGTCCCACCATGGGGTGTATCAAGTCCCGTGGTGGCGACCCGACACAATTCTAGAATGAAAAGGTACACTGCTGGTGCCCAGTGCCTTATTTTTCAACGCCGGAGTGTGTGCACACCTGCACTCCGTTTGAACCTACACTGCTGCACCATCATCGTCGCTTTGACCGCTTACAATCAGTCCAGTAATCGTGCCCCACCCTGCCTAGTTTCAGGGTACCCTGATACACCTTATTGGGTTACTGCTGAAATGGGTCCTCGTTACTAGGGTTTTCTAGTCTACATGCTAAGTTGGTTAAGTGTCTGTATGAACCTAACCCCCAATCACTAGTTCAGTTAGCATGTGAATTTGGTTAAGTATTTTCTTAAGTGACTTAACCCTACCAGTCCTGACTTAGCTTTTTAATTAAAGCACCAACCACTCACATTAGACACGTGTTGTTGCGGTAACTGGATATGCCGGTCGGTTCCAGGTAGGTTTACACCGCAACTCAATCTAACCTCGGGTCCTTATTGGGCTCAATGCCTTAACCACCCACATTGGATAGGTATTGTTGTGATTACTGGACAGCCGGGCGGGTCCAGGCAGGTTTACATCACAACTCAATCCAACCTCGAATTAAGCATCCTCGTATTTTTCTAATTTACATATTTGTCACTATTCATTTTGTATGTAAATGTTTATGGCCCAATTATCCAAATTCACCAGTTTTGGGTATAACAATTTATACCGCTTAATATGTCACTAGTAATTGGCATGTGCCAAACATGCCAATACAGGTATTTTTATTATAAACCCAACGTTATTACCCCCGTCCAAACGTACGCAACATTATAACATATGTTGGGCTTAACAATTTAGCCCAACTTATAAACATGAAAAGAAAAAAAAGGGAACACAGAATCATGACATATTCTAGAATTACATAAAAGTGTGTGGCGCATGAACTTGCAGTATAGCGTTTACACTAACATAGATTATGGATCAGGTAAACTTGCATTCAAATGAGAACATAGCTAACTTGATGTCACATGAAATGGCATACTTTTAAACTTGCCTAAACATGGTTCTATACACATACAACTAGGCTTAATGTCAAGTATGCTACATGTCATAAATTTGTCCACTATTTGTCATGAACCAAGGGTGCAAACTAACTTTACATCAAGTAGTCTATTTTTAACGTGAAACTAGCATAGTTTGTGTAACTAGAAGGTACTTACATAAACCAAGTGATGACTTGCAAATAAACCCAAGAATATATATACAAGTTTTGGAGTCGTGTGGGCATAAAAGGTCACAATTCTAGAACATGTTTACATAAGCCTTAATTTAGACTTAGAAAATGTGTACAGCTCATACTAGTTACATAATCACAAGGTGTCGATTTTAGTTTTTGGTCACAAACTTGCAAGTGTCATTATTTTCATACCCAATTATCCAATAGACTTGCATCAATCAACTTATGCCACAAACGTCAGTCACAAACTATGACAGAATCATCACAGAACATGGAATTTACATTATTATATACAAATAGAAAAGCCCCAATTTCATTTATAACAAATTACATTGCAATTTCTATTCATACTCAGAAATTCCATTATACTTACAACGGGCGTTGAAAATTGTTTTCTGGTTTCTGTTATTCTGAATTTGCCAAGCGTTCCCTTGAAGTAGAAAACGATGCGTAGAAAATAGATTATATTATTGTGTTCTTATTTGAGTTGGCTTGTCTTTAAGCTTTTCCTCTTGACGGCTATTCTCAAACTCCTCTCAGCAGCATGTCGGCTCAAGGTTTATTTCTTTATGTGAATTTTAGTTGAGACTTAGGTTGTATATATAAAATTTTAAGTTGATTTG
Source organism: Allium sativum (assembly GCA_030737875.1). NCBI lineage: Eukaryota > Viridiplantae > Streptophyta > Magnoliopsida > Asparagales > Amaryllidaceae > Allium > Allium sativum. The sequence continues at coordinate 10,273,750 of CM060921.1, read as the reverse complement.
AGCCGTTCGATTAAGATAGAGGAATCCAAGCCATTCATGCCAAGAGTAGCCAATCAGAATTTGACATGTAAGCCCTAGTGACACACTAGAGCTCAGGAATTCGACCAGAACACAGACCGGGCCAGCTAAGTCGACCAGGCAGATCGACACCCAGGTCGACACTATGGTCGACCTGGGGTGACCAGGTCGACACCATGGTCGACCCTATGGTCGACCTGGTCCCTGGGCGGGAATTTTCCCACCCAGCCCAGTTTGAGCCTGTTTTTTCGAAATTTGAACTTAAAACTGAGCTGTTTGAATTTTCACTTTAATTTTGAAACTTCCGTAGGTCATAACTCCTTCATATGGAGTTCGATTCACGCAAACTCGGACTCTATCTCAAGTAGAATTCCGAGACGAACGCAATGGCGTAAGACATTCCCCTAAATTCTTAATTTTTGAATTAAGTATACTTTAATTTATCAACATACTGTTAACCGAAAATTCGGGGTGTTACATGTTTGTCATCTTCAAAAGGGGGAGATTGTTGGGTACAACAATGTGTTGTATGATTTTTGTTTGATGATAACAAACATATAATATTATTTAAATGTGTTTGTAACTGTACTATTTTGTATTTCATAGAAATAAATATTTATTGAGTAATATATTATTATACACAGTTCACAGTATATTTATTCAATTAAATATTTTATTTTAAAATCTGAAATAGTACAACATTCTAGTTCCACTATTATATATTCACAACCATAATATTTTACATGAAACTGTACTACAAATTAATTTGAATATGATAAACAATTTGATTTGAACACAATAAAATAATATTTTATTTCAATCAAATTTGTTTATTACAAATATCGGTACAATTTCCTCATTCTGTTTATTTCTCACTACAACTCACATCACTCAGTACATTCAATTCCTCACTACATATCACTCGATCACTCAGTTATATACAAACACAGTTATACATTCACTGACACTGACACACTAAATCTTCAGTGCTCTAATCCAGTCCAGTCATCTCCATACCTATCACAAAAACACACACAGAGTAAACTAGAACAAAAATAAAATTAAATACAAGCAAATAAAAATTTATTTTTAAATTTTATTTGCCTCAGAATTAGGGTGTGTTTCTCATCATTTTTCTGATTCAGTCTAATATACAAGGACAAGAATATTTTCTGAATGGCTGCATATACGCACGTGCATATGCATACATGTGTCCACTGCATCGCCAATCCAGTGTGCGCAACTGAGGAGTAGCCACGTGGACCATCTCAACTCAGTGCAGCATGGTCAACATAGTCAATACATATCAAACTAGTTAAGGCAGCTCAACACAAATGGCTAAGCACTAAAGCAAACTGGACTGCTCAAGTACATGGACAAACAAAAGTGGTTGAATGGTCAAGCCATGGTTCAGTAAGAAAGGGAGTGTACAAAACAGTAAAACATGGAATAAGGTATTGGTGCAGCTACACATGTTTCAGAGCAAATATAATAATGACAAGTACACAAACTATTCTGGTCATAGTAGCAACAGTGTATGCACTCAAAGGTTCGTGGATATATTTTTGGCATGACAACTAATGATCAAGTGGAATTTCTGTTTCATACTGCAAGTATAGTTTCAAGATTAAAACACATATGGTTCAAGTGAACAAGTGCATCATGATTCAAGACAGTGAAGCAACAAGAATAGCATGTACAAGTGCAACAGGAACAACATAGTATGTACAAGTGCAATAGGTTCAGGGAGAAAACAGTTAAGACAGTGGTCAAGCAAGCCTACAAAGCCAGGGTTGTGTATGGTGCAACAATGCACAAGATTAACATGCCAAAGTAGTCGAGATAGTGGTGAAACTAGTATCAAATTACACAGCAGTATCAATGTGAAAGTGGAACTGACTTCAAGCAAGTACATACATGAGAATGGACTTGGATGGTACACATGCAACATACATGGCATAAACATAGGAGCAACAGTGCCAAAATTGGTAGTGCAAGGGTCAAACCCAAATGGTTCAAGCTTCAGGTCAATGGACAAGTAAATCTCATGCAACAACAAGTTCATGTAAAGCAACAAAAGCTCAACGACAACATGCATGTAAATGGATCAACAACGATGTGCAACAATACAATACAATACAGTATACAGGATATGGGGCAGCAAGCTAAAGTTTACACAAGTTTCAGTATCATTTGCATGAATGGTAGCATAACAGCATGTACATATATGTCTGGAGCAACAAACAATAAGTCTAACAGCATACATATGTACAAAGTTAAACAAGAATGGACATGTGTAAGTGTCAAAAACACAACAAGATCAAGTATTGTTTTCTGTTCAATGGGAAATATCAAGATAGTATCAGTTGATGTGTTCAAAATCAGAATACAACATCAATTAAAGATTTTGGCAAAACGAAGTAAAGCTTCTGCTCTTATCAAGTTTTAATTCTGCTCAACCATTCACGACAAAGAAAAGTATAACATCAGTTTGAATGACTCGAAATCAAGGCATCAGCCCAAGGTCGAGGTAAATCAGAGTGCAATATCAGTTTAAATCAGACTTGGCAAAATGAACCATTTGTTCATATCAGGTTTATATTCAAGAGTATAAGAAGTTTTATCAAAAAGCAGAAACATTGAGTGTGTTTGAATGATCCAAAGTATAGTTCAAGATTTCTTGAAATCAGAAGTTTAAATTTGGTAGTGAGATATATGTAATAGGAAGGTCGAAATATTCAAATTCGAATTCAATCAAGAAAAAGCCCAAAAATTCACATGCAAGGACTCTATATTTCACACGCAACATTTCCAGGAAATTGGATTTACAGATTTGTTTTCCACCAAGATTTTTTTTAAGGAAGACATAATCAAAGTCCACAATTCTCACACAAGGTTGAAGATTTCAAAGTCCACGAATTCAAATCCAAGGATATCATAAGCCCCAATAATTTCGTATATATCACTACCAAGTCATTAACGAAATCAGAGGAAATATAGTATTTTTAATCCTATGTAAACACCAATCATCACCGACATCAAATCCATCCAAGTTCGAAGAAAATTAAAAGCAAAAATTGAATTTAAAAATCATACCGAAGCAATAATAAATTACTTGGAGCATATCGAAGAATTACAGCTCAATCAAAGCAGTAGTGATAGCAACTGGAGATCTAAGTAAATCTGAAGACGAGCTGTAGATCATCACTTCATGAACCAGAAGAGAGTCGAAACCCCAGAAATAATCGCTGCCGCCATTTTTTTCAGAAAGTAACAAAAGTGATCGGGCCAAAGAGTGAAAATGGGTGAAGACAAATTAAAAATGGCCGGCCAAGAAGTTTTAACAGGGAAAAGGACTTAGTTTTTTTAATTAATTTAAAACCAGGGTTTTGCTTTGTTGTAAAGGGTTTTAATTTTTTTGTTTAAATTTATAATCAAGAATTAGAGTTTTCTAGTATGTCTCTAAAACTAGGGAGATGAATTACGGGATTTGTAATTCGGGGAAATCTAGTTTCGGGGATAGAAACTAGTGCTGGGTTTTGAGCATAGGGTTAAGAACAGTTGGGAGCGAGTGTTGCGAGTTTACAGGGGATTGTAAGCGTAGAGATTGTTTTAACTCCTAGTAGAAACCTTGGGTAATGTAGCAGTAGGCAGGGTTTTGCCGAAGCTGGGTATATCTGTGTGTTATTTATTTTTCGCATTTATTCTGATTATTATCTGCGTTGTTATTATTTAATTACTCAGCAAAAATCTGCAATAAACCCTATTCACCCCCCTCTAGGGTTAATTTAGATCCTAAAATTTGTAAAAGTAATTCCTACGATTACAACGTCAGTTCGGATAAAGTTTGTTTATAAAGTGGTTACTCGGTTTAGCAACAGTTAGTTATCCATCGCTTGTTGATATTATTCAAGGTTTTAAGACGAGATTTGGGCAAGGAGATCAGATCATGAGATGTATTTCATACAACCTATAAAGTTTATCCATCGCCTGTATGCCTTTGACTTTTTGACATTCATCAAGTCAGAATATTAAGACAAACGAGTCTTGGCGCCCATTGGAGAAATTGAGAGATATCCACGTTTTGCTTAAGATTTTGAGAAATATATTGCAATAACCTGAATATTTATTTAATTTTAAACCTATGAATTGGTTGGAATTTAAAACTTTAACATATTAAGATCTAATTTTATTTTGAGTTGAATAAATTAATGAATTGATCTCGGTATATGAACAGAAGTTTTGAACAATGAAATCAAACAACTATCAAATTTGAATTTAATTGTTTAACCTACTCAATGTGTTATTTGAATTTAAGTATTTATAAAAGCTTAAATTAAAATAATGAAATTGAATTAATGAATACACTGATACCTCAAATCTATTAAAATGCAAAATTTCGCAATGTCAAATTTGAGTTTCAAATTTTGAATTTGCCCTTTTTTATAAATCCATGCTAAATTCCAAGCCTCCACCATTCTTTTTTCTTTAAAATTCAATTTCATTTGTCCAAAATTCATGTTTGTAATTGTAAAAAAAGACGCAAAACGGACGGCAATTGTTATGTATATATTTATCTGTAATTAATCTATATATTTCTTGACATTCTTACTTTGAATTTGAATAGGTAAAATTAATTTGTGGGATATTAATTGACAATTAATACTTGGTAACTATCGAAAATCATGTATATCTCTTTTCATTTCTCATTCTCTTTTTCTTAGAAAAAACTTCTCATTCTCTTCCATGTCTAGATTTAGATCTAAATTCATAAAAAAAATCAAATTGTAAACTTTTATAATCGAATGTAAAATCAATATAGAATTGTAAACTTATTAAATAAACTAGAAGGTTGATGTGTAAATGAGATTTGATAATGAATTTAGTGAGAATGGAAAGTTATAAAATGACTCGATAAATAAAATTTGAACCTTTAATAGTATTTACAATTGAAATCAATATTTGATTTAATAAAACGAGTCCTGATTTCTATAAAGGAATATTATTCACATTTTAAAGTGGATATTAGTTTAAGATCAAACGTTTTGTAGATTGGAATGGTTATAAAGAAAATTGGTAAGGATTTGGAACTGATAGATTCAAAAGTAAATTTAGAATGAAAATTGACTCAACCTAAATGGTAAATTATTCCGAAGTTCAAAATGTTATCGAATAGAGATTATACAAAAGTGAGTCATCGAATAGAAATTTTTCGATTTTTTTTATAGAATAGAGATTATTTGAAAGAGAGTTATATATATTGAAATTCGACTATATCGAATTCAGGAAAGTACTATTTACTTTCCATTTTAATCAAAATCTATTTATTTATTATTTTATTAATTCAAATGAATTGGGGTTATAATTTAAGATTTTATATCTTGGAGCATAGTTTATATTGCTATCGTTGCAATCAATGATTTCTGTTAAAAAGAGGATTCGTAAATTGAATCCAAGTGTTGCATGAACGATGTTTTGTTGATATTTGAAGTTATGAACTTTGCCTGTTTTGAAGTTAAGAATGTTGTTCAGTTAAGGTCCGAGAGGTAATTGTACTCCAACTTGATTGACTTCATAATTGATTAAGGAATAGTTAAGGTTCGGTAGCGAAGATTGGTTATAGATACAGTTAGTTAATGAGTGATTAACGGGTTGAATTGTTATATTGATGTTCTATGCAACATTCATTTAAATCCATATAAATGAGTTTTGGAAATGTTTTCCAAATATAATCAGAGATGTTTTCTATGCATAGAAAAATGGAGTGTTATGATTGATTAGAAAAATAAGAAATATGAATATATGGAATAAGAAATACGAATATATAGGAATAAGAAAAGTAAATATATGGAAATGTTTATCAGTAATTAAAAACGTATATTTTCTAAATATATAAAATAAGAATGTGTGAATATATGGAAATATTTTCTGATGTAAATAAGAGAAATTTTCTGGAATATAGAAAATAAATATTTATGATATATGGGAATATTTTTCCAAGAATCGTGAAAGACCAAACGAGTTTTGAGAAATATATAGGAAATGATATGGAAAACGGGAACGGGAAATTAGGAAGCGATAAATTAATAAGAAATTAATTTAAAGGAGCTCAGTGTTGCTTGATGCTTGATCAATAAAATTTCCATTTGGAAGTAGGATCATTGGTTGTATGAATGTTTCCTTTGATAGTTAAATAACCGACTATCTAAGTTTTGACCCAATTTATATTCCCGTTGTCAATATGAAGAGATCATGATCAAATTTATTATCTGAAAACCACTCCATATGGGTATAAACATTGCGAATCAATTATGTTATAGATAACTGAAGACGAAGTAAATTGCAAGGGATGTTCTATTAATCCTAGGTAGAAATTTCCTAAGATGGATTGTTGAAACAATGCTTTCAGTTTGTCCAGTCCGAGGACAACTTGTATGGATGAATGTCTGATAGAGTATACCTAACAGGTCATCTACATTGATATCTTCAAACGTATCTACGTTGGTGATGGAGAAATTCGTTTCTCTTAGCTTTTTGCCTGTGATATTTTTAGGGAAATTTATTTAACTATGATTTGGCAGGTTTGACGATGTGGCATTCAAAGTGAATGATGTTGTGGTGTTTAAAAGGTAAGTATGGCCTCAAGCCTCACAACTGGAAAATGACAAAAAATCAGGCAGGTAGCATGGCTAAGTGGGTCAATCCCATTAGGTTGTAGAGAAAATTCAATTTGTTTCTCTGTTCTATCGGTGTATGCTTCGAAGCAGTTGCTGATCCCAACCGTTGGTGATAATACATTCGGTACACTCAAAGGAAGTGAGTGGCCATTCATGTGTGGCCTAGATTACAAGATGTTCTAGTTGAACCATGTGTATTCCTCTCTAGAAATACACTATCAGAAGGTGATTCCATACCTTACCATAGCTAGAAATCCATTCCCTAATAAACACCCATGGTTTTGATTGTATATTATGTATGTGGAGCGTGAGATGCAAGCGTTCTACTAGATCATTATTGATTTGATTAGACACTATTATAATATCATAATGGTATTAATATAAAGAATATTTTGGGTTATCGTAAAGTAAAAACCATATGTGTTTATGTGTGAATCAGTCTTACGATTGTCCTTTCTTTTGAAAGGATTTTTAAAAGTTAAACCAAGTGATTGGAGTTTACACACACTAGTCCCATGACTGACCAAGAGTTTATTTTATTTTATTTTTACCCTAAACTCTTGGGTGTCTAAATTTTTTACGGATAGTCAAGTAATCGGGATTTTACAGATACACTTGGAAGAGCTTGGAGCAGGAGGCTTCAACATTTTGTAACAATTGTTTATTTCCGCAATGTTATAAGTATTGTACTTTGGTGATGGTATGTATAGACAGATACATATTTGTATTTCCAAAGGCTATGTTATATAATATATTTTATTCGTTCCACTGTGAGATTGTTCTGCTCTGATGTTGTGATATTGTGACCTTCTTCTTCAATTCTAACTTTATTTTTATTCCTCACCCTCTAACTTCTTTCTATTAATGCAATAAATTTTTGGTGCTTAGTTAGTTGACACGGTATTTGTGTTAATAATCAGGATTGGGAATTGGTCGGTTTGTTACAATTGATTTGTGAATTTACTCATGCCATGATGTTAAATAACGCGTATTTTTGTTGTTAGTTGGAGTTGTGCATCATGCTTTTCATATCCGCGTTTGTATTAACCTGCGTCATCTTCCTTTTATTTGTCATGTAAGGTGAGAATCCTCACTCACCATTAACATTTTCAATTAGTGAATTGACATCATTTGAAAAGACATATGAAAGTTAAGATTGCTTATGCAACTTGTGCACATGTGACACACACACTTATTACATATAGTAACGACCTGAAATTTTGAAACCAACATAAATTTTGCAAGGATTTATGGTCTATTTTAAAAAATTTGATGATTTGAAGTCGTTTCATTAACTTATAAAGAAATATTTTTCAAACGATCTCTGAATTGAACAAATCCAATTTTATCAAATCCGGAACATCGAAAAATGGTAAGGTCCAAAATTTCATGATTTTTGAAGTTAGTATGTGAACGTGCAAAGAATAAACGCATACCGGGACAATAAGTCAAAATTAAGCAAAAAACACAATAAAAAATAAAACGAATGGTCAAACGAACTCCAAACTCGACGAGACCCATCCCATTGGATCCAGAATTACTAATTATGTTAGGATTCAAAATTTCATGTTAAATGGACTAACCATTTGATCACACGAGCAGTAGACGCGGGATGGAACTAAGACATGTTCTTAGCTTCACATAAGCCTTTAAAGGCAACAAACACAAATTCAGGTGTCAATCAACCGAGCTTCTAAGTTGTGTTTCCTCTCCTTGAATCTCCTCCTCCCACCTCATCAATCCATGTGACCTTCTTCTTTATAAATCATCTTCTTTCTTCTTCCTTTTTCACTTTCTTTTTTCCACTTTCTCCTTAAAAACCTCTTCCTCCTTCCACCTTGTAGCCATGGTCGCACCCCCATCTCCCACTCCTTGTGTAACACCCCGTAATTTTAATATTAATGTTCACAAATTAAATAATAATTAATCTCAGATGTGAGAATTAAGGGGAATGGGTTACGCCATTCGTTCGTCTCGAAATTATGCTTGAGATAGAGTCCGAGTTTGCGTAAAACAGACACCGTATAAAGGAGATATGGATGAACGAAGTTAGGCAGAAAAACCAGAAGAAGAAGAGAAAAAAAATATAAATATAAATGCACTGGCGCACTTAGGAAGTGCGCCAGTACAAAAATACACTGGCGCACTTCCCAAGTGCGTCCAGGCCGAGCAGAAAGCCTGCACAGCTTTCTGGTGTGATCTGATCCATATTGTGACTCATTGCTGAGTCCTTTCTGACTCCTTGCTGAGTCATTAGGGATGAGGTGTCACCCTATCAAGACTAAATGGTTTTGATTAACCCTAAGTTCATCCGATGGCTATAATTAAATTGAAATTCTATATAAACATGTGTAGACTCAAACCTTAAAATCAAATAAAAATTGGAGCTATGGCCATCATGCTATCACCTTGCAACCTAGAGTAGCCGCCACCATTTAGGAGGAAGAAAAACTAATCAATTCTATTCAACTCTAATCTAAACAATAATGAATTTATTACAAAGGCGAGCTAAATCAATTTCAGAACTCAGATTCCAGAACTCAAGACCTTCTTTGAGTTGTGAGTTCGATTTCTTTAATAAGATAATTAACAATTTAATTAGGTTGAGTTATGATTTGGGTTATATGGTTATGTTGTGAATCATTGACCGTTATGTTCTTATATATGTTGTAAATCTATGATGTTATTATCTATGTTGTAAATCTAAGTTAATTGTTGGCTTATGTACAATCAATTCATAATAATGCTTCATATGCTAGTTTGGTTATGTTTGCGGAACTAATTCATATGTTAAATCATATGTATGTATGCAAGTTTAGATGTTAATTTAGATATGAATCATATGCAAGTTAGTGAGAATCATATACAACCTTACATGTTTCATGACATCTATTTTATGTGTAAATTGGATCTAAAGTTAGGCTATGACATGTGTGAGTTAGATGCAAGTTTACATCATAGTTTATGTTGTATAAATCACATATGCATATGTGTGTGTGTGTATATATATATATATATATATGTATGTGTGTGTGTGTGTGGGAGTATGAATCATGTAATGTAAGTTTGTGACTATTGCCTATGCAAGTTTACACCTTATGATTAGATCTATGACATCCATAGTTTATGCAAGTTTGTGACTTTAGCCTATGCAAGTTTTAGATGAAAAACCTTATTCACACATGCAAGTTCACCCCTTATGTTTAGATCTAGTTTTTATTCTATGCATGCCGTGATGTTTTCTCTTTATTCCATAAGTTAGACTATTTGAGTCTAACGTATATTTCACGTTAAACGAACGAACGTACAACGTGGGGCAATGGGAAAACATTAAAAGATTTAATATTGAGAATTGGTATAAATGCCTTAAATGTGATGGTAATTGGTATAATTTTATATACCATAAATAGATGGACATAATTGAGTCAATTATGGACATAGTTAAATTTGTAATTGATTGACAATTTGAATAGGGAAATTAATTCAAATTGGGGATAATTAATTATGTGTAATTAATCGCCTAAGACACGAGGTTAGACTCTTTTGTGGTGTAAGACTTCTCGGACCCGCCCGACAAATCCAGCTGCCACAAATGCCAGTCTAATGTGGGAGGTCTTAGGCATAAATTAAATGCGTAACAGTTGTAAGACACGAGGTTAGGCTCGTTTGTGGTGTAAGACTGCCCGGACCCGCCTAGCAAATCCAGCTGCCACAAATGCTAGTCTAATGTGGGAGGTCTTTACAAGGTTACGGTCTTAATGAATTAAGAAACACTTAACCAGATAAACATGTAATGGGACATGAGGGGGTTAAGTGGGTGCCTTGGGTGGCATGTGGAATTTAGTGGGTGCCTTGGGTGGCTTGTGAAATACGATTAGAAACACTTAACCAAATTCTAAACATTTAAGTGGACATGAATAAGAAGAGGGTTAAGTGGGATGTACTAGAGGGGACCAAGCTTAGGTGGATAGCTTGTGTCAAGTAATGGGGGTCCGTTTCAACCAGTAACCCATAAGTATCTTTGTGGGCTCGACCCAAGTCGAGGACGGGACACGAATACTGGGCTTGACTGTAAGAGGCCAAAACGGGTTAGCCGTGGCAACGCAAGTCCAACGGGGTCATGTGCGTGTGTGGGCCTGGGCTGGTAGGTAAGACGTTGCATCGTGTAGGTATAAGCCGTGCATCGTTGGTGGTATCGGGTTGCCACTTTGGGGAGTGATACACCCCATTGTGGGGCCAGCACGGGTATCTACGAGTTAGGGAGCCGATCGAATGGGGGTAGTGGGTACACCTAGAGGAGATAGGGGCAGACGACACCTATGGAGGTAGCTAGGGGTACACAAAACTACCATTAGCAGTATTAAGTTCTGTAGGCGGGATCAACCTTTAGGGTGACTAGTAGTGGTGCAGTATAGTAATTATCTTACAGTGATTAGGGGCACCTTTAATGTTATCTTTGTTCGTCTTATTTCTTTGTTTGCTCTGCCATACCCATTTGTTCATAGTCATTTCCTTATTTTCCAGCTTATGCCTTAGCCTAGTTATTTTGATAATTATATTGTTAAAGTTATCGCACTCGCCAGTCTTTTCTTCCTCCCCCCCTCCCCAGGTTTGTAAGGAGGGAATACTACAGCTTAGTGCTGATTTCTTTCAGTTGCTTGAAGAGAGTAGATGTATCGCTTGGGACTCTCTCATTTTATGGCTTTGCTTATGCTAAGTGAGGATTTATGCATTTATGTTATTTAAGTATTTTCTTCTTTATGTACTTTGAAGTTTTTGGAAAAGACTATTGATCCTGATGTAATGGTTTTGGAGACTACTTATGTAAACTCGTTTTGAGTTATGATGTTATGAAATAAGTTTTAACTTCCGTTGTGTTGTTTTATTTATTTATTCTTGTAATTTATCTGTTCTATACAACAATAACGCTTCACGGACATTGATGCATTCCCTTTGTGAGTGACTTTAATGGACATGGGGTGTTACACGTGGTATCAGAGCTATGGTTACAAGAACAGATAAAAAGTTTTGAAAAGTGTTTTCAAAAATATTATTTTCCTAGAAAGTATTTTCAAAAACTTGTTTTAAAGAAGCTATTTTCAAGGAAAGTTTACTTTAAAGAGCATAATCCTCGCAAGCCATACATCTCTCTTTCGCTTCCCTTGTTTTGAAACACTTTCTTTTTCTTTTCAGCATGTCTGGAGCATCTGAGATACCAGAGGGTGTTCATGTACCCGGTTGGTTTCGTCAGTATCTCGAGGCTAGGGCCACTGCCGTGGGTCCGGCCAACGTTCCTCCTCCTCCCCCAGCTCCAGTCATTCCTCCGCGTGGAGATACTTTCTCCAAGATATGTCAAGACTTTCGTTCGATGGGTGGAAAATCTTTTAGTGGGTCTGAAACGTTCATTGAAGCTAGAAATTGGTTGAAAGAAGTGGAGGATCTATTTGGCATTTTCGATTTGGACGATTGTAAGAAGGTCCAATTGCCTGCTTGGTTGATAAAGGACGAAGCTTCGTTTTGGTGGGAGGTCACTAATGGAGAGTGTCCAATTGATACATGGCCAGATTTCAGGCGTAGGTTTGAGGCAAAGTTTCTCTCACGGGCCGAAGAGAATCTATACATGGAAAGGTTTTTGGCATTGAAGCAAAGGAATCTATCAGTGAAAGAATACGTCAACAAGTTCAATCAGTTGGTGAGATTTGGCTTGGACTTGGTGAATACACCCGAAAAGAAGGCCATGAGACTTGTTAAGGGTTTGAACGAGCCACTACATGGGTTAGCTATGACCCACATCCCTATGGGGGCCACCTTTGAGAGGCTAGTTGATAAAGCGCTTATGCATGAAGAGGGGAAAGGCGCCAATGCTAATAAGGCACCCGAGAAGAAAGGGGATCAAAAGAAACCGCAGCAACAACAACAAAACAAGAAAGGCGGGAAGAACAATAATGGCAAAGGAAAGAAGAAGTGCTTTAATTGTGGGACACCAGACCATCTGGGTAAAGACTGTAGGAAAAAGAAGAAGACTGGTTGTTTCCACTGTGGAGAGGCAGGTCATCTAGTTAAGGACTGTCCAAGGAAACATGGGCAAGGGAAAAGAACTTCTGGAGGGCAGCTTCAGGCTCTCGTGGCACCAGGCATGCAAGGGAGCAGGTCTAGGCTCTCGCGGTCCCATAACTGCAAGAATGAGGTAGAAACATTTCCATTGAGAGTTTAGTTTTTCTGTTTGATCATCCTATCCGTACTTTATTCGATTCTGGCGCATCGCATTCATTTATCTCTACACCATTAGTTGAAATACTGCACTTAAATACTAATCTTGTTGTGGATCCCATTGTAGTCTCAAATCCTATTGGTGGGTCGGCTCATTTATCCATGGTTTGTAGGGATTTGAGATTGTCTATCTTAGGCATTGGTTTTGAATGTAATGCTTTTGTGCTTGGTTTCATGGGCTATGGGTCAATTCTAGGAATGGATTGGCTAGCCAGATATGGTGCCATCCTAGATTGTGAACGAAGGGTAGTACAATTGTTGACTCATAGTGGAAAGACCCTTGATATTTCTTGTGACCCTAGAGGATCGGTGATGCTTAGTTATCTTGAGTCACTTGACGCATCCAATGATGATTTACATTCTGTTCGTATAGTCCGTGAATATGTTGATGTCTTCGATAAGGTGAGGGGTCTACCCCCAAAACGTGAGATAGACTTTTGTATTTTTCTTGTAGACAATGCAAAACCAGTATCTCTACTAGTACGCCACATGGCTCCTCGTGAGAGGAGGGAACTCAATAAGCAAGTAAGGGAGTTGCTTGAGAAGGGGTTCATAAGACGTAGTATATCAGAGTTGGGTGCTCCAGTAATATTTTCCACGAAGGCGGATGGGTCCCTTAGACTTTGTGTGGACTATAGAGAACTTAATAAGCTTACTAAGAAGAATAGGCACCCACTGCCGAGGATTGACAATCTCTTCGATCAGTTAGTTGGCGCCTCAGTGTTTTCGCAGTTGGACTTAGGCACTGGTTTCCACCAGTTGAGAGTGGCTGAGGATAGCATAGACAAGACTTCCTTTAGGACTCCGGACGATTTCTATGAGTGGCTTGTGATGCCCATCGGTTTAACAAATGCCCCGCATACTTTGTTGACTTGATGAGTAGGGTGTTTAGGGAGTACCTTAATAAATTCGTAGTGGTCTTTTTGGATGACATCTTGGTCTTTTCTAAGAGTGAGGAGGAGCATGCCCTACATCTTAAGGAAGTGTTGGAGACCCTTCGAGCGCATAACCTTAAAGCTAAATTTTCTAAATGTCACTTTTGGAGGAAGGAAGTGCGATTCTTAGGGCACGTGGTTTCCAAAGAAGGGATAGTTGTGGATCCCGCGAAGGTGGTGGCCATCCAAGATTGGAAGGTCCCTAAAAATGCTACCGAGGTGAGGAGTTTCTTGGGGTTGGCTGGATACTACAGGAAGTTTATCAAGGACTTCGCAAAAATATCAGCCCCATTAACACGCTTGACGAAGAAAAACCTAGTTTTTATGTGGGACGTAGATTGTGATGATGCATTCCAACATTTAAAGAGGGCTTTGACCACAACCCCAGTCTTAGTGTTGCCAGATGGGAGTAAGCCATTTACCATTTATACCGATGCTTGTGGGACAGGACTAGGCGCAGTCTTAATGCAAGAAGGAAGGGTAATAGCCTATGGAGGAAGGCAGTTGAGAGTACATGAGAGAAATTACCCTACGCATGACCTAGAGTTGGCCGCTATTGTTTTCGCGTTTAAGTCTTGGCGCCATTATCTTCTTGGCGAGAAATTCGAATTGTTCACTGACCACAAATCACTAAAATACTTGTTCTCTCATAAGGACTTAAACTTAAGGCAACAAAGGTGGATGGAATTCTTAGCGTCCTACAATTTCGAGATAGCATATACCCCTAGCAAGGGTAACGTGGTGGCAGACGCCTTAAGTAGGAAAAGGTTGTCCTTGAGTCCGTTGTTTGTTGAGTGGCAAAGCTTAGAGTTCATCTCTACGTTTGACTTTAGACCTTCCATTGACTTTGTACCCGGTTTGCTAGCATCCTTAGAGGTTAGACCTACGCTTTTGGGACGAATTGGTGAGGCACAGCAGGATGACCCACAGTTGGTTGAGTTAGTAGAGAAGCTCATAAGGGGGGAGTCATCGAGCCATCTCAGTAGGTATACTCTAGATGATAAGGGTTGGTTACATAGGGACGGTAGACTTTGTGTACCACGAGACGAGAATTTGAGAAAGACCAATCTTGATGATCATCGTTCGAAGATGACCATTCATCCCGGCGGGGACAAGATGTACATGGACATGAGATGAGTTTACTTTTGGGCCGGTATGAAAAGGGATGTGGCCGAGTTCGTCGCTAGATGCTTGGTGTGTCAACAAGTAAAAGCAGAGCAAAAGAAGCCCGGTGGGTTGCTTCACCCATTGGAGGTCCCACAATGGAAGTGGGAGAGTGTCTCGATGGACTTTGTTGATGGGTTACCAAGATCGAGGAAGGCTAATACGGGGATTTGGGTCGCGGTAGACAGACCTACTAAGAGCGCCCATTTCATTCCCGTGAAGAGTAAGAGGACTGCTCCATGGTTAGTCTCCGTATACATTCGAGAGACAGTTCGTTTGCACGGTGTTCCTTCTAGCATAGTGAGCGATCGCGATCCTATCTTTACTAGCGAGTTTTGGAAGAGCTTGCAAGAGGCGATAAGGACTCAGTTATGTTTGAGCACCGCATATCATCCTCAGACGGACGGCCAGACCAAGAGGGTGAATCGTATTCTAGAGGACCTTTTGAGGCTATATGTTTTAGACTTCGAAAGTACATGGGAGGAGCATCTTCCTTTGGTGGAGTTCGCATATAATAATAGCTTTCAGTCTAGCATTGGCATGGCACCTTTCGAGGCTCTTTATGGACGGCCGTGTCGTTCGCCTACATGTTGGTTGGAATCTACGGATAAGATCTTGCTTGGACCCAATATGATTAGAGAGACTTCGAAAAAGATCGATTTGATTCGAAGGAGGATGGAGATGGCGCAAGATAGGCAGAAATCTTATGCGGACAAGAGAAGGACAGATCTTGAGTTTGATGTTGGGGACATGGTCTTTATCAAGGTGTCTCCATTGTGGAATGTTGTTCGCTTTGGGTCCGTTGGGAAGTTAGCACCAAGGTTCGTAGGGCCGTTTCCTATTAAGGAGAGGATTGGACAGATGGCGTATAGAGTGGAGTTGCCCGAGAGACTTAGTGGTGTACACGACGTATTCCATGTATCACATTTGAGGAAGTGCTTGAATGAGACCGTGGAAGTGGTAGAGTCGAGCTTGCTTAGAGAGGTGGAGATAGAGTGTGATGCGACGATTCGACGAGCTCCTATGCGCATTCTTGGGTCGGAGATTAAGAAGTTAAGGAATCGAGAGGTCAGGCTAGTCAAAGTGCAATGGGGAGATGATGAGAGCGATGCTACTTGGGAGACGGAAGAGAAGATGCGTTTATTGTACCCTTTTCTTTTCGAGGGTATGTCTTTTAATTTCTCCTTTATCGCTTAGCTTGTACTTATTCTATCTTTAGTATGTCCTCTCGCTAGTATCTTTGACCTTTAGATAGGGTAGTCATATGGTTGAAACATGTGTTTGAGACATGTTATGTATGATGGATGCATGTGGATGCAAGTGTTTGCTAGTGGTTGCTCGTGGAAGCATATACACACACTTTAGGCACTAGATCGGCTCAATCACCTTCATGTTGCATATAAATGTGTGTGTATATTTAAGTTAATGGATGTATAATGGTTGTGTTATCATATGGATGCTGCATTTTGATGAATGGTTGTGCACACATGTAGAAATAATATGTATTGATAGGATTCTTTCGCATACATAATGGACGCATGGCACTATCATGATTTGCATCAAGGAGGTCAACTGAATCAGTAGACCGCCTGATTTTGCATGAGATAAGGAACATATAAACACACTCCTTGCATATGTTCATACAGCATTAGAAATTTTGTAAGGAGACCGGATGCCTGTGTTTGATGGTTGAGTAGATGGATGATTGGATGTTAGGATATGCATTCTCCTTAACTTGGAGATTTCGGGGGAGAAATCCTTTAAGGAGGGGAGAATGTAACACCCCGTAATTTTAATATTAATGTTCACAAATTAATTAATCTTAGATGTGAGAATTAAGGGGATTGGGTTATGCCATTGCGTTCGTCTCGGAATTCTGCTTGAGATAGAGTCCGAGTTTGCGTAAAACGGACACCGTATGAAGGAGGTATGGACGAACAAAATTAGGCGGAAAAAAACCAGAAGAAGAGAATATATATATATATATATATATATGCACTGGCGCACTTGGGAAGTGCATCAGTACAAAAATACACTGGCGCACTTCCCAAGTGCGCCCAGGCCGAGCAGAAAGCCTGCACAACTTTCGGGTGTGATCTGATCCATACTGTGACTCATTGCTGAGTCCTTTCTGACTCCTTGCTGAGTCATTTGGGCTGAGGTGTCACCCTATCATGATTGAATGGTTTTGATTAACCCTAAGTTCATCCGATGGCTATAATTAAATTGAAATTCTATATAAACGTGTGTAGACTCAAACCCTAAAATCAAATAAAAATTGGAGCTATGACCGTCATGCTATCACCTTACAACCTAGAGTAGCTGCCACCATTTAGGAGGAAGAAAAGTTAATCAATTCTATTCAACTCTAATCTAAATAATAACGAATCTACTACAAAGACGAGCTAAATCAATTTCAGAACTCAAATCCTTCTTTGAGTTGTGAGTTCGATTTCTTTAATAAGATAATTAACAATTTAATTAGGTTGAGTTATGATTTGGGTTATATGGTTATGTTGTGAATCATTAACCGTTATGTTATTATCTATGTTGTAAATCTATGATGTTATTATCTATGTTGTAAAGCTGGGATGTTATTATCTATGTTGTAAATCTAAGTTAATTGTTGGCTTATGTACAATCAATTCATAATGATGCTTCATATGCTAGTTTGGTTATGTTTGCGGAACTAATTCATATGTTAAATCATATGTATGTATGCAAGTTTAGACGTTAATTTAGATATGAACCATATGCAAGTTAGTGAGAATCATATACAACCTTACATGTTTCATGACATCTATTTTATGTGTAAATTGGATCTAAAGTTAGGCTATGACATGTGTGAGTTAGATGCAACTTTACATCATAGTTTATGTTGTATAAATCACATATGCAAGTATATTTGTGTGTGTGTGTGTGTGTGTGTATATATATGTTGGAGTATGAATCATGTAATGTAAGTTTGTGACTATTGCCTATGCAAGTTTACACCTTATGATTAGATCTATGACATCCATAGTTTATGCAAGTTTGTGACTTTGGCCTATGCAAGTTTTAGATGAAAAACCTTATTCACACATGCAAGTTCACCCCTTATGTTTAGATCTAGTTTTTATTCTATGCATGTTGTGATGTTTTCTCTTTATTCCATAAGTTAGACTATTCGAGTCTTATGTATATTTTACGTTAAACGAACGAACATACAACGTGGGGCGATGGGAAAACATTAAAAGATTTAATTTTGAGAATTGGCATAAATGCCTTAAATGTGATGTTAATTGGTATAATTTTATATACCATAAATAGATGGACATAATTGAGTCAATTATGGACATAGTTAAATTTGTAATTGATTGACAATTTGAATAGGGAAATTAAGTCAAATTGGGGATAATTAATTATGTGTAATTAATCGCCTAAGACACGAGGTTATACTCTTTTGTGGTGTAAGACTGCCCGGACCCGCCCGGCAAATCCAGCTGCCACAAATGCTAGCCTAATGTGGGAGTTCTTAGGCATAAATTAAATGCGTAACAGTTGTAAAGACACGAGGTAGGCTTGTTTGTGGTGTAAGACTGCCCGGACCCGCCCGGAAAATCCAGCTGCCACAAATGCCAGTATAATGGGAGGTCTCTACAAGGTTACGTTCTTAATGAATTAAGAAACACCTAACCAAATAAACATGTAGTGGGACATGAGGGGGTTAAGTGGGTGCCTTGGATGGCATGTGGAATTTAGTGGGTGTCTTGGGTGGCTTGTGGAATACGATTAGAAACACTTAACCAAATTTTAAACATGTAAGTGGACATGAATAAGAAGAGGGTTAATTGGGATGTACTCGAGGGGACCAATCTTAGGTGGATAGCTTGTGTCAAGTAATGGGAGGCCGTTTCAACCAGTAACCAATAAGTATCTTTGTGGGCTCGACCCAAGTCGAGGACGGGACACACATACTGGGCTTGACTGTAAGAGGCCAAAACAGGTTAGCGGTGGCAACGCAAGTCCAACGGGGTCATGTGCGTGTATGGGCCCGGGCTGGTAGGTAAATGTTGTTGCATCGTGTAGGTTTAAGCCGTGCATCGTTGGTGGTATCGGGTTGCCACTTTGGGGAGTGATACACCCCACTATGGGGCCAGTACGGGTATCTACGAGTTAGGGAGTCGATCGAATGAGGGTAGTGGGTACACCTAGTGGAGATAGAGGAAGACGACACCTATGGAGGTAGCTAGGGGTACACGAAACTACCATTAGCAGTATTAAGTTCCGTAGGCGGGATCAACCTTTATGCTGACTAGTAGTTTTGCAGTATGGTAATTATCTTATAGTGATTAGGGGCGCCTTTAACGTTATCTTTGTTTGTCTTATTTCTTTGTTTTCTCAACCATACCAATTTGTTCACAGTCATTTCCTTATTTTCCAGCTTATGCCTTAGCCTGGTTATTTTGATAATTATATTGTTAAAGTTATCACACTCGCCAGACTTTATGTCTGACCCCCTTTTCTTTCCACCTCTTTTCTTCCTTTCCCCCCCTCAGGTTTGCAAGGAGGGAATACTATAGCTTAGTGCCGATTTCTTTCAGTTGCTTGAAGAGAGTAGATGTATCACTTGGGACTCTCTCATCTTTATGGCTTTGCTTATTCTAAGTGGGGATTCATGCATTTATGTTATTTAAGTATTTGCTTCTTTATGTACTTTGAAGTTTTTGGAAAAGACTATTGATCCTGATGTAATGGTTTTGGAGACTACTTATGTAAACTCGTTTTGAGTTATTATGCTATGAAATAAGTTTTAACTTCCGCTGTGTTGTTCTATTTATTTATTCTTGTAATTTATCTATTCTATACAACAATAATGCTTTATGGACATTGATGCATTCTCTTTGTGAGTGACATTAATGGACATGGGGTGTTACACCTAGGCACTTCCTCCCCCTCTCCATCCCCATCCCCACCTGTGCCAGCCTTCTTCCTTCCCCTTGTTGTGGCCTCCTCATCTCCTCAAACTTCCAAACCCCTTAATTAAACTCAAATCTCCACCCCCTTACCCTCTACGCTCAACTCCAGGGTCCCCCACTCCACCCAAACACGTGGACCCCACCCACGATTGAAACACCCCACCTCCGTTAGGGTCACTCTCAAAGGGAATGCCCTAATTTTGGTGGAGGTTTATAAGTATAAGTCACAGATACACAAGACAGATATAAGTACACATATTTTTGAACAGCGGAAAACAACAGCAAGTTTTATTTCATCAAAATACGTGTTACACAAACCATGCCATAATTGTCTTACAATATTTCCAAAAACATTACATTTTCATAACTGTCTTGATTTCATAACTTAAAGAAGCATAAAAACATAAGTAAACTGCATAAGTCCCCATAATTGTTATCCAAAGCCATAGTCCAAAATGAAAGAGATCCAAGCAATACATTCTTTCTCTTCAAGCTGGATGTGAAAACTGGTCAAGCTGCGGTATTCCCTCCCTGTGGACCTGGGTGGGGGAGGGGGAAACGAAAGAAAATAAGACGAAAGAAAAGTAGAGTCAGACATAAAGCCTGAGTAAGTCTAGGACTATTCAGTCTATGAATAAAGAAATGAGCATGATAAGTACAAACTGGAAATGGGAAAGCACTATAAGCTAAGTTAAGTTGTCTAGAGTCGAATGTACTATCGTACCCCATATTAATCTCTGCACCCCTATAAACTAGTTCCCAACAGGCACCCAATAATCAGGGTGAAGTGATCCATTTCTAATGATCGGCTCCTACTCGCATAGTTACATGTGTCTTACGGCCCCCGATGCTGTAGCTACCTATGCTGGTCCCACCATGGTGTGTATCAAGTCCCATGGTGGCGGCCCGACACAATTCTAGAATGCACAGGTATACTACTGGTGCCCAGTGCCAAATTTTTCTGCGCCGGAGTGTGTGCACGCCCGCACCCCGTTAGAACCTACACTGCTGCACCACCGCCGTCGATTTGACCTCTTACAGTCAGCCCAGTAATCGTTCCCCACCCTGCCTAGTTCAGGGTATCCTGATACACCTTGTAGGGTTACTGCTGAAAAGGGTCCCCCGCTACTAGGTTTTCTATTTCTAGCCAACATGCTAAGTTGGTTAAGTGTTTTGTAAACCTAACCCCCAATCAGTCTGCATAGTTTAGCATGTTTAATTTGATTAAGTATTAATTCAATTTACTTAATCCTATCAATCCTAACTCAGCCTTAATTGTCTTATTAAAGCCTCAACCACTCACATTAGACAGGTATTGTTGTGACTGCCTGTTGCCGGTTGGGTCCGGGCAGTCTTACGTCACAACTCAGTCTAACCTCGGGTCTTTATTGGGCTCAGTGTTTAACCACCCACATTGGATAGGTATTGTTGTGACTACTGGACAGCCGGGCGGGTCCGGGCAGGTTTACGTCAGAACTCAATCCAACCTCGGGTTAAACACATCGTATTTTCTAAGTTACATATTTTGTCTCTTTTCTTTTTATATGTAAATATTTGCAGCCCATTATTCAAATTCATCTTTATTGGGTAAAATTAATTTATACCACTTAAATGTTCTCAAGGTCGCTGACATGCATCAAACATGCCAACACATACGTTTTATATTTTTAACCCAACGTCATTACCCCCGTTTTATACGTTTGCTAAAATATAACATATGTTGGGCTTTAGAATTTAAGCCCAACTTAGCCACATGAAAAAGGGGAGGCTTAGAACATGGTGTTTATATATTCTAAGTAACATCAAAAGGGGTGTGTGAACGCATGAACTTGCAACATAACGATCTAATTAACATAAATTAGGCACTTGTGAACTTGCATTGTAATAGCATATAATCTTAACATAAAACATACCTAAACATGAATTCATGGTTTTAAATCTAGTCATGTAAACTTGCATTTAAAATGTGAATCTAACTTAATTATGTGTCGCATATATTATCATATGATTTTGATAACAACATAGGCCTAAAACATATTTACAATTAGGCATAACACCAAACGCAATCTAGTCATGTTCATAGAGTCAACACAAGTTCACAAAGATGATTACTTTTGTCACTAATACAAAAGTATGTCTTTTTTTCACTAGAATCATAATTCCTATTTCAACATAAATTCATATGAATCATAATACCCAAATGGATCCAACCGCACTAAACATGATCATAAAAATATACATAGAAGGATCTAAAGTCATGTTGGCATAATAGTGAATCATATACTTGCATGAACCTCAACTTTGTTGTAATAAACTACCACAAACATATAGTCGTTAACTTTCAACATGAATCATATACTTGCAAATATCCAATAGGTCTAACATCATTATACCACAACATCCCAAATCTATTCATAATTAGAATCATAGCAACATACAATTATGAATTATCACCACCACAAATTAAGTACAATTCCATTTCTCATTTAACACAAATCAAAACTCAATTATTCATTCACAACGGAATAGCACTCTACTTACAACGTATGACGAATCTTCAATTCAGGATTCTGAATTCTAAATTTGGAGATGCTATCCCTTGTTGTAGGTGTTGTTTTGATTTAATTATCGTTGCTTTAAGCTTTCGAATTGACTCCTAATCGTCTCTCAATTTTGACGGTTACTCCTAGTCTTTCTTTAGCAGCATGACGGTCTCATTCTCATTTTTATTTGTGTGAATTAGGTGGAGTCTTAGGTCCTTTTTATAGAGTTTGTGAATTGATTAGAGCCGTCGATGGAGCTTAGATTAATATTAGCCGTTCGTTTGAAAGAGAAACCAATCAGGAGCTGACACCTAGCCCTAGTGACAAGACAAAGCTCAGAAATTCGGCCAAGCACAGATCAGGCCAGCCAGGAGGGGCTGGGTTCGACCTGGCTCAGGGGCCAGGTCGACTACCCAGTCGACCCCCAGGTCGACTACCCAGTCGACCCCCAGGTCGACTACCCAGTCGACCCCCAGGTCGACTACCCAGTCGACCTGGGTGCCTTGGGCGGGAAAATTCCTGCCCAGCCCAATCTGGGTCCGATTTTTTTGAATTTTGAACTCGTTCTGAACTGTTTCTGTCTGTTTGAATTTTAAACTGAATTCTGAAACTTCCGGAGGTCATATCTCCCTCATACAGAGTCCGTTTTACGCAAACTCGGACTCTATCTCAAGCAGAATTCCGAGATGGACGCAATGGCATATCCCGTTTCCCTTAATTCTTTGATTTGAAATTAATTATACTTTAATTTGTGAATTTCACTGTTATAGAATACACGAGGTGTTACATTCTCCCCCACTTAAAAGGATTTCGTCCCCGAAATCTTCAAGTTTAGGAAGAATGTATATCCTAACATCCAAACGTCCATCTACTCATCCATCAAACACGAGCGTCCATTGTCCTTAAAAGACTTCTAATGCTTCATGATCATATGCAAAGTGTGTGTACATGTACTTATCTAATGCAAAATCAGTCGGTCTACTGATTCAGTTGACCTCCTTAATACAAATTATGTAAGTGTCATGAATCCATTATGTATGCAAATTTTCCTATTTATGATTCTACATGAGTGCACAATCGTTCATATAAATGCAACATCCATATGAAAACACGTTAAACTTCAACCATATACGAATATAAATACATATATGCATATGCAATATGAAGTGACTGAGCCGATCTAAAACCTAGATTGTGTGTGTATATGCAACCACGAGCAATCACTAGCAATCACTTGCAACCATCATCCATAACATGTTTCAATTACATGTTTTCATCCAAAGGGTTTCTACCTAAAAGATAAGGTCGAGGAGATATACCTAAAAAGATAGATAAAAGCGCAACTTAAGGAAAAAGAAAGATCAAAGATGTACCCTCGAAAAGAAAAGGGTAGGCTGCGCGTATTCTAGCCTCAGTTTCCCAAGTCACGTCTTCCTCGGCGTCGCTCCACTGAACTTTGACGAGCTTGACTTCGCGGTTGCGTAGCATTTTCACTTCAGTTCCTAAGATGCGTGTTGGAACTTTCCTCACGGTTGCTTCGCGTTCCACTTCAGCTTCTTCTAGGATGTTTGGCTCTAGCACTTCAGCAGATTCATGTAGACATTTTCGGAGGTGCGAAACATGAAAGACGTTGTGAACTCCAGCTAGTTTGTCAGGTAGCTCTAATCTATAAGCCATTTTCCCAATTTTCTCGATAATAGGAAATGGTCCTACAAATCTCGGTGCCAGCTTTCCAGTGGATCCAAAACGAACAACGTTCCTTAGAGGAGATACCTTAAGAAAAACTCGGTCCCCAACCTCAAACTCAAGGTCGGTCCTTCTCTTGTCTGCGTAGGATTTTTGTCTGTCTTGGGCTGTCTTCATTCTTCTCCATATCAAGTTTACTTTCTCTGAAGTCTCTCGGATCATATCTGGTCCAAGTATGAGCTTATCAGTAGACTCCCACCAACAAGTGGGCGATCGGCACGGTCTTCCATATAAAGCTTCGAGGGGTGCCATTCCGATGGTGGCTTGGTAGCTGTTGTCGTAGGCAAATTCCACCAAAGGAAGATGGTCTTCCCATGTCCCTCCGAAGTCAAGGACGCACAGTCTTAAAAGGTCCTCCAAAACTCTGTTCACTCTTTCTGTCTGGCCGTCGGTTTGGGGGTGATAGGTTGTACTCAAGCATAACTGTGTGCCTACCGCTTCTTGCAGACTCCACCAAAACTCACTTGTGAAGATAGGGTCTCGGTCACTAACAATGCTGGAGGGTATTCCATGGAGTCGAACAATTTCCTTGAGATAAAGAGATGCTAGGGATGAGGCAGTCCTTTTACTCTTGACAGGTAAAAAGTGGGCGCTTTTAGTAAGCCTATCCACTATTACCCAAATGCTAGTGTTGCCTCTTCTAGACCTGGGCAGCCCATCAATGAAGTCCATTGAAATGCTATCCCACTTCCACTGCAGGACCTCTAGAGGATGGAGCAGACCGCCAGGCTTCTTCTGCTCCGCCTTAACATGTTGGCAAGTCATACACTTAGAAACGAAATCTACCACGTCCTTCTTCATGCCGCTCCAAAAGAAAGTTCTCTTTATGTCCTTGTATATTTTATCTCCGCCTGGATGTATCGTCATCTTGGAGTGATGTGCTTCCTCGAGAACCGTCTTTACTAAATCCCTTGTCTGTGGGACGCATAGTCTTCCGTCTCGCCTTAGCCAATCCTTATCGTCGATGGAGTATCTGTTGAGGTGACTTGAAGTCTCACCCCTAATTAGCCTACCAATCGTCTCCACAAGCTGAGGGTCTTCGCGTTGTGCTGTCCCTATTGAGTCCACTAAAGTCGGGCGTACTTCGAGAGATGCTAGCAAGCCCGGTACAAAATCGGAGGAGGGCCTAAAGTCAAAGCTGGCTATAAACTCTAGGCTTTGCCTTTCAACAAACAACGGGCTTAATGTTAGCTTCTTTCTGCTCAGAGCATCTGCGACTACGTTGCCTTTGCCCGGAGTGTAGGAGATCTCGAAATCGTACGAGGCAAGAAACTCCATCCATCTCTGTTGCCTCAAGTTAAGGTCCTTCTGCGAGAAGAGATACTTCAAAGATTTATGGTCAGTATACCGTTCGAATTTCTCACCTAGGAGATAGTGGCGCCAAGACTTAAGCGCAAAGACGATGGCGGCCAACTCGAGATCATGGGTTGGGTAGTTCTTTTCGTGCACTTTCAACTGTCTCCCGCCATAAGCTACTACCCTTCCTTCTTGCATTAAGACAACGCCTAATCCTGTCCCACATGCATCTGTATATACTGTAAACATTTTGCTTCCATCCGGCAAGGTCAGAACTGGGGCTGTTGTAAGAGCCCTTTTTAAGCGTTGGAAAGCAAACTCGCAATCCAAATCCCAAGCAAACGCTAGGTTCTTCTTTGTTAACCTAGTGAGCGGAGCTGATATTTTTGCAAAGTCTCTGATGAATTTCCGATAGAAGCCTGCTAGCCCGAGAAAGCTTCGGACTTCTGTTGCATTCCTTGGTGTCTTCCAATCCTGCACCGCTACTACTTTAGCAGGGTCCACAGCTAACCCTTCTTTGGATACTATGTGCCCAAAAAACCTTACTTCCTCTCCCCAAAAGTGGCATTTGGAGAATTTGGCTTTTAGCTGATGGACTTGCAGAGTTTCCATGATTGCCCTTAAGTGCTGAGCATGTTCTTCTTCACTCTTTGAGAAGATCAAGATATCGTCTACGAAGACCACTACGAACTTGTTGAGGAATTCCCTGAACACCCTACTCATCAGGTCCACGAAGTAAGCAGGTGCGTTTGTCAAACCGAAAGGCATGACAAGCCATTCAAAGAAGCCGTCTGGGGTTCTGAATGCTGTCTTATCGATGCTATCTTCAGCCACCCTTAGCTGATGAAATCCGGTCGCCAAATCAAGTTGGGAGAAAACAGACGCTCCTACAAGATGATCAAACAGATCGTCAATTCTGGGGAGAGGGTGCCTATTCTTTTTCGTTAGCTTGTTGAGCTCCCTATAGTCAACACATAGACGGAGTGAACCATCCGCCTTTGTGGCGAACACCACTGGAGCACCCCATTCTGAAATACTCCTTCTAATGAACCCCTTCTCTAGAAGCTCTTTAACCTGTTTACTGAGCTCCTTCCTTTCCCATGGAGCCATGTGTCTAACGGGCAACGCAACGGGCTTTGCATTATCTACAAGATATATGCGGAAGTCTATCTCCCGCTTCGGAGGTAAGCCCTTCACCTCTTCGAAGACATCCGGATATTCACGGACCACCCTAACCGATTGCAAACTCTCAACAGAAGCATCTAGCGATTCAAGATAACTAAGCATAACCGCATACGAGGGATTACAAGTAATTTCCAGAGTGTTACCGAGTTGCGTCAGAAGCCTAACCACCCTTTTCTCACAATCAAGGATGGCACCATTACTGGATAGCCAATTCATGCCCAAAATCAAACCATATCCCGAGAAGCCCAAAACAAAGGCACTACATCTAAATTCTACGCTTAGAATAGAAATTTTCAATCCCACACAGATCATAGACAAATGAGTTGGGCCCCCAATTGGATTTGAAACAATTAAGGGGTCCTCTACCATACTAGTTTCTAGGTGCAGAGATTCTACTAAAGCAGATGAAATAAAGGAGTGTGATGCGCCAGAATCAAATAAAGTGCGAACTGGGTGATCATAAAGATAAACTACACTTTCTACAGAAGTATTTATACCTCGCTGTTGCAGAGATGACACTTCTAGCACATGAACATGTGCCCCTGAGGTGGATCCAGTTTTCTGTCCCTGTCCTTTCTTCTTTGGGCAGTCCCTAGCCCAGTGGCCTGTCTCCCTACATTGAAAGCAAGTAGCACTCATCCTCCTCTTCTTCTTCCTGCAGTCTCCCTCCAGATGTCTAAGAATTCCGCAGAAATAACATTTCCTTTTTTCATGTTTCTTGTCATTACTGTTACGATTCTTTCTTCTTTGACTATTATTCGTCTTCCTGTTCTGGGACTCTTCCGCTTGCTGGTTCACATAGAGGACGAGGAGTGAAAGCGTCAGTAGCTAGGGAGTAAGGTCTCCAGACATGCTGAAACAGAAAGGAGAGATTCAAAACGAAGGATAGAGAGAGATAGTACACATGGCTTTTGGGGGATCATGCCTTTTAAAATATAACACTCTTTTTTTTTTGAAAAGAAACGCTTCTTTAAACTTTCTTATGAAAACAATTTCAAAAACTTTTATCTTAACTGGTGAACCTATGCTCTGATACCAAGTGAAACACCACACCTCCGTTAGGGTCACTCTCAAAGGGAATGCCCTAATTTTGGTGGTGGTTTATAAGTATAAGTCACAGATACACAAGACAGATATAAGTACACATATTTTTGAACAGCGGAAAACAACAGCAACTTTTATTTCATCAAAATACGTGTTACACAAACCATACCATAATTGTCTTACAATACTTCCAAAAACATTACATTTTCATAACTTTCTTGATTTCATAACTTAAAGAAGCATAAAAACATAAGTAAACTGCATAAGTCCCCATAATTTCTATCCAAAGCCATAGTCCAAAATGAAAGAGATCCAAGCAATACATTCTTTCTCTTCAAGTTGGATGTGAAAACTGGTCAAGCTGCGGTATTCCCTCCCTGTGGACCTGGAGGGGGGGGGGGGAAACGAAAGAAAAGAAGACGAAAGAAAAGTAGAGTCAGACATAAAGCCTGAGTAAGTCTAGGACTATTCAGTCTATGAATAAAGAAATGAGCATGATAAGTACAAACTAGAAATGGGAAAGCACTATAAGCTAAGTTAAGTTGTCTAGAGTCGAATGTACTATCGTACCCCATATTAATCTCTGCACCCTTATAAACTAGTTCCCAACAGGCACCCCATAATTAGGGTGAAGTGATCCATTTCTAATGATCGGCTCCTACTCGCATAAATACATCTTACATGTGTCTTACGGCTCCCGATGCTGTAGCTACCTATGCTGGTCCCAACGTGGGGTGTATCAAGTCCCATGGTGGCGGCCCGACACAATTCTAGAATGCACAGGTATACTACTGGTGCCCAGTGCCTAATTTTTCTACGCCGGAGTGTGTGCACGCCCGCACCCCGTTAGAACCTACACTGTTGCACCACCGCCGTCGATTTGACCTCTTACAGTCAGCCCAGTAATCGTGCCCCACCCTGCCTAGTTTAGGGTATCCTGATACACCTTGTAGGGTTACTGCTGAAAAGGGTCCCCCGCTACTAGGTTTTCTATTTCTAGCCAACATGCTAAGTTGGTTAAGTGTTTTGTAAACCTAACCCCCAATCAGTCTGCATAGTTTAGCATGTTTAATTTGATTAAGTATTAATTCAATTTACTTAATCCTATCAATCTTGACTCGGCCTTAATTGTCTTATTAAAGCCTCAACCACTCACATTAGACAGGTATTGTTGTGACTACCTATTGCCGGTTGGGTCCAGGCAGTCCTACGTCACAACTCAGTCTAACCTCGGGTCTTTATTGGGCTCAGTGTTTAACCACCTACATTGGATAGGTATTGTTGTGACTACTGGACAGCCGGGCGGGTCCGGGCAGGTTTATGTCACAACTCAATCCAACCTCGGGTTAAACACATCGTATTTTCTAAGTTACATATTTTGCCTCTTTTCTTTTTATATGTAAATATTTGCAGCCCATTATTCAAATTCATCTTTATTGGGTAAAATTAATTTATACCACTTAAATGTTCTCAAGGTCGCTGGCATGCATCAAACGTGCCAACACATATGTTTTATATTTTTAACCCAACGTCATTACCCCTGTATTTTTATACGTTCGCTAAAATATAACATATGTTGGGCTTTAGAATTTAAGCCCAACTTAGCCACATGAAAAAGGGGAGGCTTAGAACATGGTGTTTATATATTCTAAGTAACATCAAAAGGGGTGTGTGAACGCATGAACTTGCAACATAACGATCTAATTAACATAAATTAGGCACTTGTGAACTTGCATTGTAATAGCATATAATCTTAACATAAAACATACCTAAACATGAATTCATGGTTTTAAATCTAGTCATGTAAACTTGCATTTAAAATGTGAATCTAACTTAATTATGGCTCACATATATTATCATATGATTTTGATAACAATATAGGCCTAAAACATATTTACAATTAGGCATAACACCAAACGCAATCTAGTCATGTTCATAGAGTCAACACAAGTTCACAAAGATGCTTACTTTTGTCACTAATACAAAAGTATGTCTTTTTTTTCACTAGAATCATAATTCCTATTTCAACATAAATTCATATGAATTATAATACCCAAATGGATCCAACCACACTAAACCTGATCATAAAAATATACATAGAAGGATCTAAAGTCATGTTGGCATAATAATGAATCATATACTTGCTCGAATCTCAACTTTGTTGTAATAAACTACCACAAACATATAGTCGTTAACTTTCAACATGAATCATATACTTGCAAATATCCAATAGGTCTAACATCATTATACCGCAACATCCCAAATCTATTCATAATTAGAATCATAGCAACATACAATTATGAATTATCACCACCACAAATTAAGTACAATTCCATTTCTCATTTTACACAAATCAAAACTCAATTATTCATTCACAACGGAATATCACTCTACTTACAACGTATGGCGAATCTTCAATTCAGGATTCTGAATTCTGAATTTGGAGATGCTATCCTTTGTTGTAGGCGTTGTTTTGATTTTATTGTCGTTGCTTTAAGCTTTCGAATTGACTCCTAATCATCTCTCAATTTTGACGGCTACTCCTAGTCTTTCTTCAGCAGCATGACGGTCTCATTCTCATTTTTATTTGTGTGAATTAGGTGGAGTCTTAGGTCCTTTTTATAGAGTTTGTGAATTGATTAGAGCCGTCGATGGAGCTTAGATTAATATTAGTCGTTCGTTTGAAAGAGAAACCAGTCAGGAGCTGACACCTAGCCCTAATGACAAGACAAAGCTCAGAAATTCGGCCAAGCACAGACCAGGCCAGCCAGGAGGGGCTGGGTTCGACCTGGCTCAGGGGCCAGGTCGACTACCCAGTCGACCCCCAGGTCGACTACATAGTCGACCTGGGTGCCCCAGGTCGACTACCCAGTCGACCTGGGTGCCTTGGGCAGGAAAATTCCCGCCTAGCCCAATCTGGGTCCGATTTTTTTTGAATTTTGAACTCGTTCTGAACTGTTTCTGTCTATTTGAATTTTAAACTGAATTCTGAAACTTCCGGAGGTCATATCTCCCTCATACGGAGTCCGTTTTATGCAAACTCAGACTCTATCTCAAGAAGAATTCCGAGACGGACGCAATGGCGTATCCCGTTTCCCTTAATTCTTTGATTTGAAATTAATTATACTTTAATTTGTGAATTTCACTATTATAGAATACACGGGGTGTTACAACGGTCGAACCTCCTTGAACCCCATACCTTCTCCCATTTTCCCTGTATACCTAGATCTGTGACCGTGTGTGTCTGTCAAGTTTAGGAATCCGTGTAGCCACAAAACTCAGTCCCTTTGTCCTTTGGAAATCTTTGAAGACACTGGAACATTGTCGGAGTCATATGTGAGTGTCCTCCTTCCATCTGCATGAAATTTTGATGGAGTGGAACCCACAGTGAGAAACTATTGATCGTTAAAGGGCTAGTTTTAATTAACTATGGTTAGTCAAGTAGTTTAAGTCATGCGATGATTATTGATTGATTATGCAAGTTTAGTATAATGTTTAATGATGTTTAGTATGTTAAAAATATCATTTTTAATTGATAAACATGTAGTTGCTTGGATATGTGACACTTATGACTAATAGTGTTGATTGGGAAAATTGTTTGAACCTTAAATGGTCTTGAGGAAGTAATTCACCAATTACTAGTTAATGGAGGTTGATGTGAACCCCACTTGAGTATTGAAATGTTAATCAATTGATATTTATCCATTGATGCGGTTAATTTGTTGATTGACAAACCCATATAAGCATTATTGATTTAAGGTTTATGTAGTGTATTCCACTATGTATGTAGATTGGATGTTGTTTGATGGTTGATTTAGTGTTATATGTACACTGATTGAAAATGACCAGTAGATATGATTATTGGTCCATTGGTCGAGTCTCCATCAAATTAAAATGAATTTTATTGAAAATTTTATTAATATAATATTAAGCCAAAAATAAAAGTTTGAATTTGAGGTCTGATTTTGTATGGACACCGAGTTTATATAATTACATTGGATATTTGTAATTGGAACAAATTGATTTGAATTAATTTACATGAAGTTATGACTTGTTCAAGTTTTATTTTCAAAATGAATAGTAACTGATAAAAGTGAAGCTCGTTTAGGATATTTAGGGTGACTTTTAAAAGAACTTCCTTTACAAAACTTTCTTAATTTTTTTTATAACGAGTATCAGGAAAATCTAGATTAAAAACAATGAAGCTGTAAAAATAATATTATTTTAATGATTTAAATATTATTATAATACTTAAATATTGAAATAATTGATTTTGAAGTTGGAAAAATAAAACATGACTTCTGGAAATTAGTATATATTTTTTGTATAATTAATAAAATACTTTTAAAGTTATACATCGTAATTTATTATATACGTGGAGTTATGGTCAGAATAGAACTCGTCGCACAACGGTAGTTCGCAAACTTCGACATGTATCTTTGAAAAGATGTTCCGAGAGATCCATGTAATGATTCAGATTTTTAACCGTTTAACTTTTAACATTTAAAATTGTTTTAAATGTTGTATTAGAATTATAAATGGAAATTTATATGGAATTTAGTAATTAAAACGAAGTTTTAACATATAATTTATAATATAATTTAAATCGAGCTCGTAAAGCCGAGGTAGTTCGTAATTCAACGATTTTAACTTCAATTGATTATAAAGGATCTAATATAAGTCAGATTTCTTTGAAACAAGAAACGTTCGGATTTATTTGATTATAATTTTCAAATAAAAGAGAAAAATCAAGATTTTGTCTTATAGATTGTGATTTATATCCAAAGCAAAATTTTAAATAATCGCTATGGACTCGTTTATAAATTATAACGATTTATTTTATAAATAAATCGATTTTAAATAATCCGAACGACGTTTAATTTGAAATATCGAGTTTAAAATCTAAATATATTTATTTTTGGAGACATATGATATTCTGTTCGGATATATAAGATAATAGTAATTTATTATCATTAAATTGAATTATTTGAAAATTTATTGATATTTTAATCGATCTATTTAAGCCTAGAAAATAGTTTTTTTTTTTTTTTGCAAACGACTTCCATTTTCGATGAAATCGGTTTCATCATGTCCAGAATGTTAAGCTATTGCTCGATTTCTAATTTTGTTACAATCGAAACTCATATGTGATTGTACGAACTGACGTCAAGCGTTAATAGTGTGTTATATTATAAAATGAGTACCGTTTTCAACAAAGATGAATCTTCGTATATTGTTTCAAAATCCTGGCTCAATCGATAGTTACAGCCGGCAAAATCCTTTCAAATATAAAAGGAAGTATGGTCTAGATATTATATTGACTAAAGCAACTATACCTATTAAATCAAAACAAATCTTTGAACATAGCAAATTCCATCAACAATCTCTATCCTATCTGGTCATATCCTAGCATATCTGATCCGATCTAAAAACATTACGCCCTGACCGTGTGTGTATACATATATAAGTACACTAGAAATATCATTCAAAATTTTCTGAAATGTTTAATATCATGGCTGCATCTCTTTTTAAATCTTTGCTCAAAATCTTATCTAGGCTTAGTTAAGGATTCGAGCTCACCGCTTTAGTCAAACTTTTACAGATCAACTTATAAAAACCTTCCACGTTCAAGTACTATTTGAGACTGCTCATTTCCTTCTCATCTTCTGAAATAGAAATCTTAATCCTGATCCTTCATTAAATTCAAACATTGCGGCACTAAATAAAGGTATCATTTTCAAGCCGACAAAAGCGCCTGTGCAAATATAACAAAAGACAAAATCCTAGATAATAATCAAAAAAGAGATCTGTGCATGTTACTTCATTAGTCAAAGATTTCGGCTTTACTTTGCTGCCTCCATTCACATTGAAACCCTTTTCCTTAGATTATTATATAAAACCCAGATAAGAAGCCTCCTGTTCATTTCTTTAACCAGTAAACTAAGAGTTCTCTAATCCTAATTTCCGAGCAACTTTGCTATTTCCTAATCAACTTCCTTCTGAAATGAAAAACGAAGAAACCGCCTCCTTAAAAAATCAACAGTTTCCACCTCCCATTATTTTATACAAATCCGCCTCCAACCCAAATAATAAAACCGTGAATTCCAAAATAAATATAAAATCGAAATCAAATTGAAATTAATCAATTTTCGATTCCTTTCTCTTGTGTGATGCTCGTCTTCAATTGGCTATAGTTTACAGGGTTCGAACCCAGTTTTCGTTCGCTCAAAATAAAAGGACTAGCGCACCTAAAGGAGATGAGGGCGTAGACTAAGGCTAATTCCATTGTTGTGGCATTGATTAGCGTCAAGTATGAAATTTTGGTGAGGTTTGGGAAGATTTTAAGTCGTTAGTTATTTTGTTAAATCGGAGGATGGTCGGAGTCACGACCATCATGGGGATGTTCAAGTTTGGTGTTGGGTTATTGGTTGTGAGGAGCGCATGGAGGAGCCATTGGTGTGAATGGTGGTCGTTTTGGTGGGGATATGAGGTGGTGAAGGAAGGTTCGATGCAAATAGGAGGCAAGCTTGCGTTAATTTCCTGGGAATGGTTTCGAATGTATTTATTGGGAAAGAGAAGTTGAGGCGTGCGTTACCATTTTGGGAAGGAAGGTAATAATGCATGGCACATCGATACATCATGGAGAGGTTTTACAGGGAGCTGCGAGTTTGTTGTAATGCATGAGGAAGATTAATGGAAACTTGGTACAGTGGATGCGACGATGTTTTGCGACCAAGGGATCTGGAGGTCCGGTAATGGTTGTGTGTTTATTTCAAGTTGCTATAGAAAGTTTCCATAGGTAGAAAAAGAAGAAGAAGTGAAGGGATGTGTGCGAATACGGAGTATCCGAATAGGGACTGGTTCGTGTGCATGCTTCTTGGATATTGGCGTGTGAGATGAAGTTGTGTTGTGCGAAGACAACGAAAGCGTGCATAAAAATGGAGTCATGCATACAGTCTACAGAAAAAAGAGGCTGACGCGCATGTACTGTAGCAGCAGAGCTTCTAGGGACGCAGTCTTCGAAGTGGTGGTGCAAACTGTGTGGGAAATGGGCATTTGGGTTGAGGTCGTGGAGGAGAAGCCAATGGTGGTGTTCGTTTGAATTTCAAGGAAGTAATGAGTTCGGGAATTGGATGTTAAAACAACGACAATAGGGAGGTGCAGGTTGAACAGAATGAGAGGAAGGTGATGAGTAGTAACTTTAAGCGGTAATTAGTGGTTAAGAATTAATTAAAATTTTTAATTAATTATAAATAAATAGCTAAGGATTAATTAACATATAAGAAATTATAATACTAACAACTTTTGCATACTTTATCAGAATCACGTTAAACCGGTCACCTTGGAACCGTAATGACGAAATCTACATTGTAGAACTAATTTTACCGAGAACAGAGCTGCTGGAATTTCATGATAAAATCAAACGCCTATTTTATTTTAAACATAACAAAAGCAAAACCCTCAATTGCAAATCAAGCTGAGTAAACTCACTAACCTCGACTCTTTTATATTTTTGTATAAACGAGTTTTAAATTTATATAAGGTAATTTTATACTATGTGATGGTTGTTTGGATGGATGGTTGATAAAATTGGTTGATATAGTTATATCGTTGATCGATTATTAATTATGTTTACTATGATATTTTATATTGATGTAAAATTAATGTTATTGATATTGATTAATATCTGTGGGTGCAGGGAAACAAGTTGGAGGGATCCAACTGGATTCCTCAACATTTATATTACTGTTTATTATTTATTGTGATATATGTTGTGATATATATACCGTGATTGATTATGCTGTGTTGAATTACCCTGGACGTGGTATTTTAGATACCGTAAAATATTTTCGAATATTAAATAAGAATTTAAGATTTTAAAAAGGAAATTATTTGCAAAATGGGAATTTGATTTTCAAATAGATTTGAGAATATAAACTTGTTTTAATGAATAAAACTAGTAATTAAATTTATAAATGATATTTATGGATTATCATTGTATAATTAATACTTGGCTTAAAATCAATATTTTATAATTGAATGCAGTATCATTATAAAGTTTAAAAAGAGCAGTTAAAATAGAAATCTATTTTTAACAGATAAATTAAGAAGATTAATTTATAAACGATGTTTATAAATTCAGTAAAATATTTATTTTGAAATAAACTGAAATACAAATTCAAGTTTGAATTTGTATAGAAAAAGGAAACCGGCTTTGAAATCGATACTTGTAAACGGACTTGAAGTTAGCCATTATAAAGGAAATTATAACGAGATTATATATATGTTTTGGAAATAGAACAATGAGATTTTCTATAAATAATTCCAAATAAAATTTATGAATGTAGATTAGATTTGAAATATCATTTATAAGTAGAAAATCAAATGAAATTGATTATGTAAAAGAAATATTATTCATGATGGAAGTGAATAACGAATTGAAAGCAAATGTTTTTTGAATAATTATGTGGCAACTTGAATTAATATAAAATGATGGATTTATTTCGAAGCTCGAAATATTGATTGAATACAGATTATACGAAAAAGAAGTTTGTGAAATTGGGAAATGATCATTTAATCAAAAATAAAATTTAGGAGCCAGGATTGTTTGATGGTTGATCTATAGAATTTCCATTTGGAAATATGACCGTTGGTTGGATGGATGTTCCTCTGATAGTTAAATAACTGACTATCAAAGTTTTGATTTATTTTATACCTCTGTTGTTAGTACGGAGATATTGGGATTGGATTTAATGTTTAAAAACCACTCTGTATTGGCATAAGCATTGCAAATCAACTTATGCGGAAGATAATCGAAGACGGAGTAAAGTGCAAAGGCTATTCTATTAATCTTAGGTAGGAATTACCTAAGATGGATTAATGAAATGGTGCCTTCGGTTTTTCCAGTCATAGGACAACGTATATGGACGAATGTCTGACGACGTGACATTCAAAGTAAATGATGGCAAGATGTTCTAAAAGGATATCGTGACCTCAAGCCTCATCAACCGGGAAATGACATAAATCGGGCAGGCAACATGACCAATTGGGTCATCCCCATTAGGGGTATTATCACCTGATCTAGAGAAATTTTATTTGCTTCTTATTTTATTCGCTATTGTATGCTTTTGGTAACAGTTGCTGATCACAATCGTTGGTGATAATATGCTCGGTACACTCAAGTTAAATGAGTGGCCAGCCATGTGTGGCCGGGTTGCAAGATGTTCTTGTTGAAACCCAGTGTATCCCCTCTAGATTACAATGATAGGAAGGTGGTTCCATACCTTGTCATAGTCGGAATCCAATCTTCAATAAGCGCCCTGCGGTTTTTTATTTTTATACTATATATGGAGCGTGAGATGCAAGCGTTCCGCTAGATTTCTTTTTATTTGATTTAGACACTACTATAATATGTCCGAATTTTGATATTAAAAATGTTTTGGTTATCGTAAGGTAAAAACCATCCATGCTTATGTGTGGATCAGTCTTACGATTATCTTTTCTTTCGGAAGGATTTTAAAAAAATTAAACAAATGGTTAGAGTTTACTTACACCAGTCCCATGACTGACCCAGAGTTTATTTTGTTTTGTTTTACCCTAAACTATTGGGTGCCTAAATTTGTATGGGCACTCAAGTAGTCGGGATTTGTAGATTCATTTGGAGGAGCTTGGAGCAGGAGGCTTCATCAGTTAGCTATAGACTATCATATTTTCCGCTGTGTACTATGTTGTATCTGGAAACGGGTTTATAACTATTCCAGAAGATTAGTTGCTGGACTCTGATGATGGTATGTAAAATAATGATTTGTATTTCACAAATTTATGTTATTTAATATATTTTATTCATTCCACTGTGAGATTTATGTTCTTCGTTTTTCTTCTACTCTAACTTTTATTTCTTTCTATTTCTCATCCTCTAACTTCTTTCTATTAATTATTCACATTTCTGTGCAATTTGGGTTGGACATGTGGTGTAATTAGTGAACTCAAAAGGTACGGAAATTCGGGCCATTACAATCCGACCATCGGATTTTCCCGAAACTAGAACGTTAGGTTCGTAATGAAAAGAGTTTTCAAATGATTTAAAAATAGCGCTGTAACCAGTAATGGCCTGTAATTGAAAATTATTAATATGGACTATTTTTATATGAATAAAAAAGGGAAAATCATTTTAAATTATTATAAACGATTTGAAAAGGGTTTAAACCAATTATTTATGATTATCAAGGATAAAATTTGTTATGTGGAAATTTGGCTATTTGAGTAACACCTTTCATAACAAGTTTGGGGGTAATGTTTTGAAGTAAGAATTTTTAATTTGTAAATCGAATCTAATCCTTAAGTAAACTTTTTTGTAAGGTAAAAGATGATTTTTGAAAGCCAGTTAGCTTAACCAAGTTTGAGAATAATATTTAAATATTATAGAATGGTACCAATTAAAGGAGACTTAAATGGTGGATTAATAATCCAATAAGGATTTTTTTATGCTAATTATTCGAAAAGACTGGGTTCAACCCATTTCAAATAATTATTCAACTAATTGAAGTCGAAGACATTGAGGACGGTGGAAGACCGAGAATCTTCATATTGAATGGACTGCTTGCTTATGCCCTGGATATGGGTGACTCCCGTAGCAGTGGTCCAAACATACTTGTTGATTGTTTGGATATGCAAGGGCCTCTCTCCTTAATTGGACGAGGAACAAGGAGCCTCCAGTTTCGTTTGGACCCAGAACGAACTTGTAAATTGATGCTTTGTCCGACATTATATTTCATAACATAATCAATTAGTTGCTATTGATGGTATATCTGTGGTGGTAGAGAATTTATCCCCTTAGCTTAACACACTTTTTTGAGAGGTATGAGCTCAAAGGTTATATTATTAATAGAAACTTATCATATCTATGTATTGACAATATGGCATGTTGGGTGTTGTCGGTAGATAGATCAAAGCTTTTTTTTTTGGAAAGCAAAGCTTTATGGGACGTTGACTCTAGGGCCTCACACTCCAAGATGAACCAAAAATGAGATGAAGGACCACAGAGTAAGGACATACATTTCCTTCTAGCTAAAAATTCTGCCATGATATGGAGCCCAGGCAATTTACTTATGTGGATGTTGGAATCGAAGTACCTCAGATGATGATCAAATACGACCGGGATCATGGTCAAATATGATCAAGGAACGTTATGTTCAGGTAATTGTCTAACTCACCGAGAATTAGTGGGCTGGCTCTATCACTCCAAGGTATACATGCATGTGAATCCTAGACGTCTTGCTAGAGATGGTTTCAAATCAGATAAGGAAGATCCATTGTTTCGGTTCATGAAGGAATCCAACTTCCAATATGAGTTTTGCGGTTTTAGTTGTAAACCTATATGGCGACACAATAGGATGGGGTATTATGTTGTGATGACCCCAAACTTCCGTGGACCGAAAGTAAGGATAATCATTTTTGGAATACAACATATTTACAACAAAAACAGATCTCAGATAATTATCATAACTCATAAACCATTGCAGCAGAAATAAATGTCATCGGCATCATAATATCCAATACATCAGAGTACGCAGTACAGGATACAACCTTAGCCAAATAAGGAGTTTCAACAAAAAGGGGAATAAGTTTCAAATGGAAAGAAACAAGTCTCAAACTCCACATACATTAAAACTACAAAAGGTAAAATGTCTCAAA
This sequence comes from Allium sativum, assembly GCA_030737875.1. Lineage (NCBI taxonomy): Eukaryota > Viridiplantae > Streptophyta > Magnoliopsida > Asparagales > Amaryllidaceae > Allium > Allium sativum. The sequence goes on along the minus strand of CM060921.1, from coordinate 10,234,220 downwards.
GCAGAAGTAAAAGCTATAGAAAGGTCTTCTTCTTCTTCCGTCCAAGCAAGCTCCAATAAGAATGTATCACCTGAACCTGTCAATTGGCTGCCCGTGTGGAAAGAGGGCACCTGAGTTTGCAAAAGTGAAACAAACTACGAGTCAGTCATGGGACTGGTGTGAGAATTCTTAACTAAATTAACTATCAATATGGCAAATCACAGGACCACGCCGCTAATGCGGAACGGGTTTACTCCATTGGATTGCCAGTGCATAATTTTATAAAGTTTGTATAAAACAGCGAAATGACTTTTGAAAAATGAAATCTCATAAGACTCAAGTCCTATCACACAATGCAACGCACACAGGAGGATAGAGTTTTCCCTTATGATGATCAAACATGCTTAATACGTGAAAAGTAATATTTTAATATTATCATTAGTGTTTAAGCAGTATTAAAATACTTCAAAATACATATATCAATCCTAGACGGCATAGGTACCATATACAATGTCGCCGTATATAAGTTTACAATCAAAACCGTGATGTCGTATTGGGAATTGGTTTTCTGTCATGAAGTCGAGGCTAGGGATCGTCCTCTTCCGATTTGAGACACTCTAGCAAATGCCTCAGGATCCCCCGCAGTGAACCCTTGGATGCGGTAGGGTCGTCCCCACCTAACGGTAGTGGATTAGTTATGCCTGAACACACGTTTCCCGGTCCATTTGGACATATAATATGACCACTTCCGGCCTATAAAAAAAACCCGAGGTACCTTAATCCATAATGCACATAAGTAAAATGTCGGGCCGTGTCAAAACCCAAACACCACTCCTAGCTAGAAAGAAACGTGTGCACTCCCTACGGTCCATATCCCGTTTTTGACTCATACCGGGGTGTGAGGCTCGCGAAGTCACGTTATACACAAAGCTATGCCTAAACAGGCTATGCTTTGATCATCAGCCACAAGGCCTTCTTTTCAACAAAGCCTTGATCATTGCATCATGGCGTGCCACATTGACAATTCAACGCCATGCGATCGATAACCATTACTACGTATCAGGGTGTTAAGCAGGGAATAAATCCTCTACCACCAAACAAACATATATTAATAGAAATTGATTTAATTACATGGGATGAATTCTAACGTTAGACACGCGTCCATTTACAAGTCTGTTCTGGGTCTGAACCAAACCAGAGACAAAAAAGAGGTTCTCGCTTATCTGCACGACCAACACATGCGTCCGGACAACTATTGCTTCGACCCCGTCCTGGGAGCAAGTCAGTCCAAGGTATCAGAAGTCATCGTCCATTCGATGTGAATATCGCCGGTCTTCAACCATCGTCTTCTTACATCTTTGATTTAATCGCCGTGCAATTATTTGAAATGAGTTAAACTCGGTCTTTTCAAATAATTGTCGCATAATTATAGTTCAAAACATTTCATATATAATTATAACTATTTATCGCTATTTTTATTTATTAAAAATAGCTCGAAATAAACAAACGACGTTTCAGGTCAATGTGCAGCCTTGGCGCTGTTTTTTCCAAAATTTGATTTACACATATCTTAAAATCTAACCGTCGGATTTTGATGAAATTTATATCGTTGGAAAGCTCTTCCCAAAGCGGTCCTAACGGTTCCAGTTTTAGGAAAATCCAACGGTCGGATCTTTCTATATAATCGTTTGAAGTTATGATTGTCAATACGCGAACTGCTCTCGTTTCGTTAAATTTTATATTATTTTTTATATATATAACCCACTTAGAAATTCCCTTTATTAAAATTCATTCCTTTATTCTAAAAAACAATATTTTTGTTCGCCAATTCTAATGCGACAAAAATGGTGTTTCAACATTGTATATTTTTATTGTTCGCCGATTCTAATGCGACAAAAATGATGTTTTCAACTTTATATATTTTACTTTCAATAAAAATGACATTTTTGTTTGCCGATTCTAATGCGACAAAAATGATGTTTTCAACTTTATATATTTTACTTTCAATAAAATGACATTTTTGTTCGCCGATTCTAATGCGACAAAAATGATGTTTAAAATGTACTCTTTATTTAATTATATAAAAATGTTCTTATATCCTATTTGTTTTAAAGACATAAAAATGAACTTTTTATTCTATTTGTTTTAAAGACATAAAAGTGAGCTCTTTGTCCTATTTCATTTTAATAACATATAAATGAACTGTTTATCCTATTTCATTTTAATAACATAAAAATGAACTTTTTATGTTTTAAAAAAAATGTATATATTTTATCTCCTTTTCTTTTACAATGAAAAAAATGTAAATTCTTTTATCTTTACATTGGAAAATGTAAACCTTTCATTGTTACAAAGAAAAATAGTAAATCTTTCATCTTCACCTAGAAAAAGGTAAATCTTATATTTTACATAAAAAAATGTAAATTTTCTATCTCTCTTCATTATAATAGAAAAATGTAAATTTCCTATTACTCTTTATTATAATAGAAAAATGTAAATTTTCTATTTCTCTCTATTACAATAGAAAAATGTAAATTTCCTATTACTCTTTATTATAATAGAAAAATGTAAATTTTCTATTTCTCTTCTTAATGCACATTTTTCCTATAGGGACTCAACTCAATTTGGTGTCAAAATATGATAACAAAAAATAATGGTTTTTGTCTAACCATTTCTATTTACCCAACATCGTCATTTCAATGTCTACACATACAACACAATAAATGATTTGGTGTATAAATTCGATGAATCACAATAAAAGGTCTCATCTTTGTTTTATTTGTAAATAAAATAAAACACCTAATCTTTATTTTATATTGTAAATCAAAATAAAATATCTAATCTTTATTTATCCTTAAATTAAAATTTAAAAGATTTAAACTTTCTTTATTTTTATAAATCATAAACAAAATAAAAATTCAATCTTGGTTCATTTTATGTAAGTCAAAATAAAGATTCCACCTTTGTTATTATTTTGCAAATCACAAATAAAGATTAAAATTTTGTTTTATTTTGCAAATCAAAAATAGAAATTTAACAATTTGTTTTATTTTGTAAATCAAAAATAAAGATCAAACCTTTGTTTTATTTTGCAAATCAAAAATAGAAATTTTCCTTATGCTATCATTTACAAATCAAAATAAAATTTTCCTTTCATTCATTTTGTTAATCAAAACAAAAACTCAACTTTTCATTTTATGAGCTGAACCAAAAATAAAGATTTAACTTTTCGTGTTTGTTGTAATACAAACAAAGATTCAACTTTTCATTTTTCTTTGTAAAAACAAAATAAAGATTCAAAATTTCATCTTTATTTGTAAAGCAACAAAGATTCAATTTTTCATTTTACTTTGTAAAAACAAAATAAAGATTCAAAATTTCATCTTTGTTTGTAAAGCAACAAAGATTCAATTTTTCATTTCTATAAAGGAATAAAAATAAAAATAAAGATAGAATAAAAAAAATAAATAAAGATGAGAACTTTATAGAGATCACATCAGAATTTCATAGATCTAAACTGACATGCTATATCATGATATCACAACGATTATTAACAACCATACAACAATCACCAATCATAGATCAAAAATAACATACAATGATTCACATGACAAATAAAATTAAATTATTTAATTATTCAAATTCAGAAACCTTGCAGTCGTTGCAGATTTTGGCCAAAGTTCAAACTGTTCAGAATGATCCCGTTTCAGCCTCAACACGTTCTATTCGCTGTTACGATTCCAACGCTTCCGAAATTGTCGAATTCTGAGTTGAAATTAATCAGTTATGGTTAAATGAAGTTTTAAAACAATTTAAATTAATTAATTAATAAATTAGTTAGGCAAATACCCTTTCTTCCCCAAATAAAGTATCGGCTGTTGCTTCTTCCTATTGTTCGATTCTAGGTCGGAAATTATCAAACAAACCGTGGGGCTTCGGGATGATCAGAGGGTGCAGGGTGGTTCAGCTCAGGGCGGCGCACGTGGGGGGAGGGGGGTTGTTTGGCCGAGCTCGGTCGAGCCTAGGAGGGGCCGACGCGGTGGAAAACGGCGGACTTTGGGGAGTTGCTGCTTGGACTTCAGGCGATGAGAGGATGATCTATCCGTATGAAATTAAAAGGGGAGGAAAGGGCTTCGATTTGGTATATGTGAGGGGTTCTAATTTGAAGAGATGAAGGAGAAATTAGTGGAGGAAGTTTAGAGGTCGGTGGCCATTGATTTGGGGGGTGGCGGCGGCAGAAGAACATAATAGTGAATTAGGGTTTTAAAATCCAATATTTATAATATTATTTAATGTATTTTTACAAATAAATCCATATCTTTCAAACCGGTTCAATTTCAGTCCAGCAGAAAGTGACCCTAGCCAATAGCCCATATTCCGGATCCAATGGGAAAGGTCCCGTCAGCCCAAACGGCTGTCTGTGGCCTGTATTATTTAATTTAATATTTAGTTCCTTTATTACTTTAATTCGTCTGCATAAATAAATTCACCGAGGCCAGAAACGGACTTAGAAAAATCCAGAAAAAATATATTTGTCTGTGTTATGACAATACGGTCCTAACAAAACTAATTTCATTGAATTCTGAGACTGTTTGAAAAATGGCTATTTTTCAGTCGATTAAATTTGACTATAATCGACCAAACACATTTTCCTTCGCCACGCTCACATATTAATTCGAAAAATTCTAAAAATTGAAACCTAGCAATAATTCAACATTCCGGTTCCAACAAAAGTGGTTTCGTCGAAAACAGTGATTGTTTGAAAATTGACTATTTTCACTGGCTTTAATATTTTTTAAAAATGAATTTTTTAATCTCTGCCACATTTTTCCACCAAATAATTTAAAGTAAAATTTTTAAATTAGTTCGGATTTTCCGGGTCGTTACAATCTCCCCTACTTAAGAATATTCGTCCTCGAAAAGGAAACAAAGTAAAGTAGGAATCAAGGTGGAAAATGTAAATTGGTATAAACGTACCTCAGTACAAGAGTTACTCGGAGATATCCACTCTGCACTTGGGGTAAGCCTTTTTGATGCTATCCTCTGTCTCCCAAGTACAGTCTCTAGGATCCCCACTCCATTGAACCTTGACTAGGTTGATCCTCTTGTTCCTCAAAATTTTGGTTTCTTTGCCAATGATCTTAATCGGGTCCTTCCTCACTGTCAGATTTGGAGCAATATCTAGGACCTGTTGATTTAATTCATCCTCTATCAGATCTGGATCGTGGACATGCTTGCGGAGTTGAGACACATGAAATACATCATGCACCCCTGGCAACCAGTCAGGTAGCTGCACTCTATAAGCGAAAGTACCAATCCTTTCGAGAATAGGGAATGGTCCAATGAATCTCGGTGCCAAATTTCCCTTCTTCCCAAAACGAATCATGCCACTCAAAGGAGAAACCTTCAGGTATACTCGATCACCCACAAAGAATTCTAGATTCCTTCTTCGCTGGTCTGCATAGCTCTTTTGTCGGCTTTGAGCAGTCAACAAGCGCTTCTTAATCAAGTCAACCTTATCCGATGCTTCACGAACCATGTCGGGGCCCAAGACTAGTCGATTTCCTGACTCCACCCAACATGCCGGAGATCTGCACGGCCTTCCATAAAGTAATTCAAACGGTGACATCCCCAAGCTTGCTTGTAGCTATTATTATAGGAGAATTCCACCAAGTGCAAGTGGTCCTCCCATGAACCGCCATAATCAAGGATGCAAGCACGCAATAAGTCTTCCAAAACATGATTCACCCTCTCAATCTGGCCATCTGCCTGAGGGTGATAGGCAGAGCTCAGATTCAACTTGGTCCCAAGCTCTTCTTGAAAAGCTTCCCAGAATTTGCTGGTAAATAATGGATCCCGATCACTGACAATGCTTTTGGGAACCCCATGTAGTATGACTATCTCTTTGAGATAAAGCTGTGACAGACTACGAGCCGTTCTATTGGACCAAACATGGATGAAATGGGCAGATTTTGTTAAGCGGTCGACAATCACCCATATACTATCGTTGCCTTTTCGGCTTCGGGGCAAGCCATCTATAAAGTCCATAGAAATTTCCTCCCACTTCCAACCTGGAACTCCCAGTGGTTGCAACAAACCGACCAACTTTTGTTGATCACTTTTAACTTATTGACAAGTGGGACATCTAGCAACATAAATAGAAATATCTCTCTTCATCGACCTCCACCAAAATGTGCGCTTGAGGTCGTGATACATCTTGCTCACTCCAGGGTGAACACTAAGCTTAGATTTATGACATTCATCCATAACCTCCCTTCTGAGCTTAGAGTCGTATGGAACACAGATTCGGCCCAACAGCCTCAGAACCCCTTTGTCGTCAATTTGGAAACTTGTGGTTTCGCCATCCTGAATTCTTTTAATAATCCTCTGAATAAATTTATCATTCTTCTGAAGAGCAGAGACTTTATCAATTAGAGTAGGAGTGATAATGATACTGGCGATAATGAGATTATTGCATTCTGCATTCTTTCTACTGAGTGCATCGACTACAACATTGGCTTTCCCCGGAGTATGTAGGATATCCAGGTCATATGATGCAAGAAATTCGACCCAGCGTTGCTGCCTTATATTCAAATATTTTTGGGTAAAAAGGTGCTTCAAGGATTTGTGATCCGTGTAAATTTCAAACTTCTCACCCAAGAGATAATGCCTCCATATTTTAAGAGCAAACACAATGGCCATTAGTTCGAGGTCATGCATGACATAATTCTTCTCATGCGGTTTCAGCTGACGGCTAGCGTATGCGACTACTCTACCTCTTTGCATCAGCACCGCACCAATACCTTAAATAAATAAGGGATAACATGTTAAAATGAGATTTGACATCAAAGGAAAAATGTTATCTTTGACATGTTAATTTATAAAAGAAACAACCTTGCTTAGAGGCGTCGGTCCAGACCTTCAAATCCTGATTGCCATCTATGATGGTCAACACAAGAGCATTGGTCAACCTCTTCTTTAGCTCTTGGAAAGCTGTCTCGCATTCCCGTGTCCACTTGAATTTTGTATGTTTCTTTGTAACACCCCGTATGTTGAATAACTTGCTATAATATAAAACAGGGCAGAATTAAATTTTAAAATCTGAATCAGGGGAAACGGGCTATGCCATTGCGTTCGTCTCGGAAAAATACGCGAAATAGAGTCCGAATTTTCGAAAATCGGAGTCCGTATGACCTAGTTAAGGCCCGAAGAAGTTTTCAGAAATTCAAAACAGGTTTAAATATAAAAAATTTCACATTTCAGAAGAGGCGGGAAAATTCCCGCTAGGCAGAGGGTGTCGACCCTAGGGTCGACATGGGTGTCGACCCCCCTAGGGGTCGACCCCCCCTGTCGGTCTGTGTGACCTGGGTGCAACCTGAAGGGGTTTGGGCTATGTTTTAGGGCTAGTGACGAGATCTGACGGCTCTAATCTGATTTAGGGTTAATCTAATGGCCTAAAACACCTAACTAATCTATAAATACACCCTAAGACTACCCTTATTCAAACTAAAAATAGATACAACGTCGTTATGCCGTCAAAATGCAACTTGAAGGAGCCTCCATCAAATTAAAGAGGAAGATAGCTTCTCAAATCAACTTCTAATCAACTCTAGCAACTTAATCTTCTTCATAGGAGTGCTAATCAACAAGTTGTGAGTTTCTATAGCCTTAATGACCAATTGTTGAAATGATTATGATAGGATATAATGAGGCTATGGCTATGAATGTGGATCAATGCAAGTTATGTTATCATATGCTATGTGTTCATGATGTTATGCAAGTTATGCAAGTTATATGCTATATGTTCATGATGTTATGCAAGTTATGCAAGTCATATGCTATGTGTTCATGATGTTATGCAAGTTATGCAAGTCATATGCTATGTGATCATGATGTTATGCAAGTTATGCAAGTCATATGCTATGTGATCATGATGTTATGCAAGTTATGCAAGTCATATGCTAGGTGATCATGATGTTATGCAAGTTATGCAAGTTTTAGGCTATGTGTTCATGATGCTAGTTATGCAAATCGCTATGATAAACATTGATCCATTATGACACCATGTTATGCAAGTTTGGTGTTTTATTATATGCAAGTTCATATATGATATGTTATGCAAGTTTGGTGTATGATTATATGCAAGTTCATATATGACATGTTATGCAAGTTTGGTGTTTGATTATATGCAAGTAACATGTGCAAGTTTACACCTTTGTATGATATGCATACATATGCAAGTTAACCCCTTTTGTATGTCATACATACATATGCAAGTTTACCCCTTTGTATGACATAAGTAGCTTATGCAAGTTACCCTCTTTATGACATATGTGATTCATGCAAGTTTGGGTTGATTATTTATGCTAGTTGGGTTTGATGCTATATGCATGTTGACACCTTTAAAACCCATGTTGATGCTAATGTTATGCAAGTTGAACCCATTGTATTTATGATGAATCTTCCCTTTTATGTCATGTTAGCGAATTACGTGGGGAACGATGGGGTTAATATTCATGTTAATGAAATGGTGTGAAGTTGGTATGATTATGCATACCATAAAGTGGATGGACATAATTGAGTCAATTATGTACATCGTTAAATTTGTAATTAATTAGGGATAATTAATACAAATTATGGGGGTGATTAATTAGGTGTAATTAATCGACTAAGACACGAGGTTGGACCCTTTTGTAGCATAAGACTGCCCGGAACCGACCGGCAAATCCAGCGGCTATAAATGATTGGCCCAATGTGAGAGGTCTTAGGCATAAACTAAATACGTGACAAGTGTAAAGACACGAGGTTAGACTCGGTTATGGCGTAAGGCTGCCCGGACCCGACCGGCAAATCCAGCTGCCATAAAAGATAGTCTAATGTGAGGGGTCTTTACAACGGTTACGTTCTTAATCAATTAAGAAACACTTAACCAGATAAGCATGTAGTGGGGCATGAGGGGTTAAGTGGGTGCCTTGGGTGGCATGTGGAAATCAAGTAAGTGCCTTGGGTGGCATGTGGAAATCTAGTGGGTTGCCTTGGGTGGCAATAGAAAATACGATTAGAATACTTAACCATGTGGAAACATGTAATTAAACATGATTAAAGGGTTAAGTGGGATGCATTATATAAAGGGACAAGCTTAGGTGGGTAGCTTGTGGGGTCCCATTTCAACCAGCAACCCATATGTATCTTATTGGGCTCGACCCATGTCGAGGACGGGACACGCGTACTGGGCTTGACTATAAGAGGCCAAAACGGGTTAGCGGTGGCAACGCAAGTCCAACGGGTTTCATATGCGTGTGTGGACCCGGGCTGGTAGATAAGACATTGTTGCATCGTGTAGGTATAAGCCGTGCACCATTGGTTGTATCGGGTTGCCACTTTGGGGAGTGATACACCCCACTGTGGGGCCAGCACGGGTATCTACGGTAGGGAGCCGATCGCTTGGGGAGTAGTGGGTACACCTAGTGGAGATAGGGGCAGACGACACCTATGTAGTCAGCTAGGGGTACACGAAACTATTGGGTAAATTTTCTAAGTCCTTGGGTGGGATCAACCTTTAAGTAGGAATGACTGGTGTGGTGCAGTTAGTAATTACCCTTGGGTGGGTAGATGCGTCTTTACCGTTATCTTAGTTCATCCTATGTCTAGTTGGCTGCTTAGTGTAGTCATTTATCCCCAGTCATCACCGTACCAAGTTTATATCGTACCCTAATTACTTTAATGATTGTATTGTTAAAGTTATAGGGCTCACTCAGACTTATGTCTGACCCCGTTGTTTTTATCTTTTTCCCCCTCAGGTCCTCAGGTTGGGCCTAGCACTAGTGGGCTTTGATCAGATTTCTTTATCTATCTTTTGGAGCTTGGACCGTGATGTAAAGCCCAGCTCATCTTTTCTATTATGGCTATTGTTTATGTTGTGGGATTATGTACTTATGTTTTTATCAAGATGGATATTTAGTACTTGACTCTTTTATGGTGTTGTAACTAAACATGTTTACCTTCTGCTGCAATGAAATGATGTTTTAGATCTTCAAGTATTATTTATATCTGTCTTGTTGTAATTTTTCTGTTCTGTATTCACTTAAAATACTCCACCGAAGTTAAGGCATTCCCTTAGTGAGTGACCTTAGCGGGTGTGGGGTGTTACATTCTTGGTCAAGTTTGTCAATGGGCAAGCTACCTTCAAGAAATCTTTGACAAATTTCCGATAATAGCCAGCCAGTCCCAAGAAACTTCTGACCTCCATGGGAGTTCTAGGCTGCTTCCATTCTTGGATGGTAGAGATCTTTCCTGGATCTACCGAGATGCCTTCCTTTGATACAACATGTCCGAGGAATTTCACCTCTTCTTACCAGAATATGCATTTAGAAAATTTTGCTTTCAGTACATTTCTTCGCAAAATCTCTAAGAATTCTCTCAGATTTTGTTCGTGCTCAGCAGTGGATTTAGAAAAGATGAGGATGTCATCGATGAACACGAGCACAAATTTATTTAAAACATCTCTGAATACTCTATTCATCAAATCAACAAAATATGCTGGAGCATTACATAGACCGAAGGGCATTACTAGCCATTCATAAAAGATATCCGGTCCTCTGAAAGCAGTTAAAGGCACACACTCCTTTGCAATGCAAAGTTGATGGAAGAATGTAGCTAGGTCCATCCTAGAGAATACTCGTGCCCCATGCAAGCGGTCAAGCAAGTCATCAATACGAGGTAGTGGGTATTTGTTCTCCAGAGTTTGTTTGTTGAGGTCACGGTAGTCTACACATAGCCTAAGAGTACCGTCTGATTTTGGGACGAACACCACTACTGCTCCCCATTCTGAGAAGCTGGGCCTGATCAGACTCTTCCACAAAAGCTGCTTGGTTTGATTTTTCAGCTCCTCTCTTTCTTTTGGCGACATTCTCCGAATGGGATGTACAACAGGCCTTGCATTCGGAGCTAAATCAATTCGGAAGCTGATTTCTCTATGCAGAGGTAAGCCCTCAACTTCTTTGAATACATCAGCGTAATCTTTGACGACAGGGATATCCTCAATAGAAGTAGGGGTAACTTCTAGAGAAGACCAGAATGTTTCCCAGCCGGTGGCTGAGCCATGGCAGGGGATACATACATTACCGAGTTTAGTTTTAATTTTGACAATTCTTTCGGCGCATACTAACTCAGCCTCATACTTTGCTAACCAATCTATACCAAGTATGATGTCATATCCAGAAAACTCCATGATGATCAAATTAAAAGGAAACTGATAGCGAGAATAGGAGATAAGCACTTTACAATACTGATCTAGAATAAGGGAACCTCATATCGGACTATTAGCTCTAATCAAATTTTTGAGTTTTCTTGGTTTCAGTTTCAACTTTTTACTTGCATCTTTAGAAATAAAGCTTCTTGCAGCACCAGTATCAAATAAGACAGTAATAGGGATGTTCTTAATATTAAGCGTACCTCCTAAGACATCGGGTTTATTAGGCCCCTCAGTCGAAGCTGGTGTATCTTCTCCCTCATAAACATGTGCCACCTGAGCATTCCTTAGCAGTGGGCAGTTCGCCTTAATGTGCCCCTTTTGATGACAATTGTAGCATTCCCTCTTGTCCTGCAAACTCTGGCCACGATTCTGAGGATTCTGACCATGGTTCTGAGAACTCTGACCATGGTTCTGACTAGGGCCTGAATCATTTCTCTTGACCTTTTTAGGTGCTCTACACTCATAATCAAAATGTCCAATCTTGCCGCAGTTATAGCAGGTCACCTTGCTCCTATCCCTCTTCTTCCCTTGGGGTTTAGCTGTAGAAGAATTGCTCGCCTCCCGTTTTCTTGTTAGCCTGTTCCTTCTGCTTGTTGCTTTGACTTTTCCCTCTATCCTGCGGTCTAGACTCGTCATTTTCCACGTAGCGGCATGCCATCTCTATTACTTCATTGAAAGGAATCTTAATATGGGCAGTGACTCGGTTCAAATATTTCTTGGACAACCCCTTGATAAATTTCTTATTCTTCTCTACCGGATCTTGAATCAAACTAGGAGCATATCGTGAAAGCTCGTCAAACTTCCTCACATACTCAGAAACGGTCATATTCCCTTGCTGTAGGTTAATGAACTGCTCGCGCAGGCGCTCTCTAGCTTGTGGGGGTATATACTTCTCATTGAAAAGTTCCTTAAATCTGGCCCAAGACATATTGGCCACGTCATTGCAGATTTTGATCGTATCCCACCAATGCCCTGCTTCCTCTTTTAGTTGCCAAACTGCCAGGTAACGCTTTCACTGATCTTCCAATTCCAAGCCCTCTAGGATTTTTTCGCAATCTTTAAGCCATGCTTCGGCCTGAATCGCAGAATCTCGCCCCGTGAAAGGTACACCTCCAAGGTTTTTGAATTTCTTTGGCATTCTTTCCAAATCGAAAGGCTGTGGAGGTGGAGGTGGTTCGACTATGACCTCTGAATTATGTTGTTCCTGAGTGATGGGGGTCTCGTCTCTGGCTTGCTCTCTAGCTCCTACTCGGGCTCCTCCTCTAGCCCTGCCTCAAGCTCCACCTCGGGATGTTCTTGCTCTAGTATCCATTTAAATCAGTCTTACCATCAAGGAAAGAGTCAGACCAACAAAAATGAGAATTTTCAAGAAAAGATAAGATAAGGGCGAGATGAAAAGATGATGATGTAATGACTGGTAAATATGTGCTATTCTGTTGTGCTCACTCTAGGACATTACTAGTCCTATCTCTAATGAGCTACTCGTCTTAGAATTATGTGGATTCTATCTAGACGAATTGTTCTAAATATGTTATATTCCGAAGCTATGGTTAACCTTAGGCTCTGATACCAACTGTGATGACCCCAAACTTCCGTGGACCGAAAGTAAGGATAATCATATTTGGAATACAACATATTTACAACAAAAACAGATCTTAGATAATTATCATAACACATAAACCATTGCAGCGGAAATAAATGTCATCAACATCATATTATCCAATACATCAGAGTACGCAGTACAGGATACAACTTAGCCAAATAAGGAGTTTCAACAAAAAGGGGAATAAGTTTCAAATGGAAAGAAACAAGTCTCAAACTCCACATACATCAAAACTAAAAAAGGTAAAATGTCTCAAAGCATAAGTAAAAGCTATAGAAAGGTCTTCTTCTTCTTCCGTCTAAGCAAGCTCCAATCAGAATGTATCACCTGAACCTGTCAATTGGATGCCCGTGTAGAAAGAGGGCACCCGAGTTTGCAAAGTGAAAAAAACTACGAGTTAGTCATGGGATTGGTGCGAGAATTCTTAACTAAATTAACTATCAATATGGCAAATCACAGGACCACGCCGCTAATGCGGAACAGGTTTACTCCATTGGATTGCCAATGCATAATTTTACAAAGTTTGTATAAAACAGCGAAATGACTTTTGAAAAATGAAATCATCATAAGACTCAAGTCCTATCACACAATGCAACGTACACAGGAGGATAGAGTTTTCCCTTATGATGATCAAACATGCTTAATACGTGAAAAGTAATATTTTAATACTATCATTAGTGTTTAAGCAGTATTAAAATACTTCAAAATACATATATCAATCCTAGACGGCATAGTTGCCATATACTATGTCGCCGTATATAAGTTTACAATCAAAACCGTGATGTCGTATTGGGAATTGGTTTTCTGTCATGAAGTCGAGGCTAGGGATCGTCATCTTCCGATTCGAGACACTCTAGCACATGCCTCAGGATCCCCCGCAGTGAACCCTTGGATGCGGTAGGGCCGGTCCCCACCTAACGGTAGTGGATTAGTTATGCCTGAACACACGTTTCCCGGTCCATTTGGACCTGTAATATGACCACTTCCGGCCTACAAAAGAAAACCCGAGGTACCTCAATCCATAATCCACATAAGTAAAATGTCGGGCCGTTCAAAACCCAAACACCACTCCTAGCTAGAAAGAAACGTGTGCATTCCCTACGGTCCATATCCCGTTTTTGACTCATACCGGGGTGTGAGGCTCGCGAACTCACGTTATACACAAAGATATGCCTAAACAGGCTATGCTTTGATCATCAGCAACAAGGCCTGCTTTTCAACAAAGCCTTGATCATTGCATCTTGGCGTGCCACGTTGACAATTCAACGCCATGCGATCGATAACCATTACTACGTATCAGGGTGTTAAGCAGAGAATAAATCCTCTACCACCAAACAGACACATATTAGTAGAAATCGATTTAATTACATGGGATGAATTCCAACGTCAGACACGCATCCATTTACAAGTCCGTTCTGGGTCTGAACCAAACCAGAGACAAAAAAGAGGTTCTCGTTTATCCGCACGACCAACACATGCGTCCGGACAATTACTGCTTCGACCCCGTCCTGGGAGCAAGTCAGTCCAAGGTATCAGAAGTCATCGTCCATTCGATGTGAATATCGCCGGACTTCAACCATCGTCTTCTTACATCTTTGATTTAATCGCCGTGCAATTATTTGAAATGAGTTAAACTCGGTCTTTTCAAATAATTGTCACATAATTATAGTTAAAAACATTTCATATATAATTATAACTATTTATCGCTATTTTTATTTATTAAAAATAGCTCGAAATAAATAAACGATGTTTCGGGTCAAAGAGCGGCCCTGGCGCTGTTTTTTCCAAAATTTGATTTACACATATCTTAAAATCTAACCGTCGGATTTTGATGAAATTTATATCTTTGGAAAGCTCTTCCCAAAGCGGTCCTAACGGTTCCAGTTTTAGGAAAATCCAACGGTCGGATCTTTCTATATAATCGTTTGAAGTTATGATTGTCTATACGCGAACTGCTCTCGTTTCGTTAAATTTTATATTAATTTTTATATATATAACCCACTTAGTGATTCCCTTTATTAAAATTCATTTCTTTATTCTACAAAAACAATATTTTTTTTCGCCAATTCTAATGCGACAAAAATGGTGTTTCAACATTGTATGTTTTTACTGTTCGCCGATTCTAATGCGACAAAAATGATGCTTTCAACTTTATATATTTTACTTTCAATAAAAATGACATTTTTGTTCGTCGATTCTAATGCGACAAAAATGATGTTTTCAACTTTATATATTTTACTTTCAATAAAATGACATTTTTGTTCGCCGATTCTAATGCGACAAAAATGATGTTTAAAATGTACTCTTTATTTAATTATATAAAAATGTTCTTATATCCTATTTGTTTTAAAGACATAAAAATGAACTTTTTATTCTATTTGTTTTAAAGACATAAAAGTGAGCTCTTTGTCCTATTTCATTTTAATAACATACAAATGAACTGTTTATCCTATTTCATTTTAATAACATAAAAATGAACTTTTTATGTTTTAAAAAAATGTATATATTTTATCTTCTTTTCTTTTACAAAGAAAAAAATGTAAATTCTTTTATCTTTACATTGGAAAATGTAAACCTTTCATTGTTACAAAGAAAAATAGTAAATCTTTCATCTTCACATAGAAAAAGGTAAATCTTATATTTTACATAAAAAAATGTAAATTTTCTATCTCTCTTCATTATAATAGAAAAATGTAAATTTCCTATTACTCTTTATTATAATAGAAAAATGTAAATTTTCTATTTCTCTCTATTACAATAGAAAAATGTAAATTTCCTATTACTCTTTATTATAATAGAAAAATGTAAATTTTCTTTTTCTCTTCTTAATGCACATTTTTCCTATAGGGACTCAACTCAATTTGGTGTCAAAATATGATAACCAAAAATAATGGTTTTTGTCTAACCATTTCTATTTACCCAACATCGTCATTTCAATGTCTACACATACAACACAATAAATAATTTGGTGTATAAATTCGATGAATCACAATAAAAGGTCTCATCTTTGTTTTATTTGTAAATCAAATAAAACACCTAATCTTTATTTTATATTGTAAATCAAAATAAAGTATCTAATCTTTATTTATCCTTAAATTAAAATTTAAAAGATTTAAACTTTCTTTATTTTTATAAATCATAAACAAAATAAAAATTCAATCTTGGTTCGTTTTATGTAAGTCAAAATAAAGATTCCACCTTTGTTATTATTTTGCAAATCACAAATAAAGATTAAAATTTTGTTTTATTTTGCAAATCAAAAATAGAAATTTAAATTTTTGTTTTATTTTGTAAATAAAAAATAAAGATCAAACCTTTGTTTTATTTTGCAAATCAAAAATAGAAATTTTCCTTATGCTATCATTTTACAAATCAAAATAAAATTTTCCTTTCATTCATTTTGTTAATCAAAACAAAAACTCAACTTTTCATTTTATGAGCTGAACCAAAAATAAAGATTTAACTTTTCATGTTTGTTGTAAAACAAACAAAGATTCAATTTTTCATTTTTCTTTGTAAAAACAAAATAAAGAATCAAAATTTCATCTTTATTTGTAAAGAAACAAAGATTCAATTTTTCATTTTACTTTGTAAAAACAAAATAAAGATTCAAAATTTCATCTTTGTTTGTAAAGCAACAGAGATTCAATTTTTCATTTCTATAAAGGAATAAAAATAAAAATAAAAATAGAATAAAAATAAAACAATAAAGATGAGAACTTTATTGAGATCACGTCAGAATTTCACAGATCTAAACTGACATGCTATATCATGATATCACAACGATTATTAACAACCATACAACAATCACCAATCACAGATCAGAAATAACATACAATGATTCACATGACAAATAAAATTAAATTATTTAATTATTCAAATTCAGAAATCTCACTGTCGTTGCAGATTTTGGCCAAAATTCAAACTGTTCAGAATGGTCCCGTTTCAGCCTCAACACGTTCTATTTGCTGTTACGATTCCAACGCTTCCGAAATTGTCGAAGTCTGAGTTGAAATTAATTAGTTAGGGTTAAATGAAGTTTTAAAACAATTTAAATTAATTAATTAATAAATTAGTTAGGCAAATACCCTTTCTTCCCCAAATAGAGTATCGGCCGTTGCTTCTTCCTATTGTTCGATTCTAGGTCAGAAATTATCGAACAAACCGTGGGGCTTTGGGATGACCAGAGGGTGCAGGGTGGTTCGGCTCAGGGCGGCGCATGTGGGGGGATGGGGGTTGTTTTGCCGAGCTCGGTCGAGCCTAGGAGGGGCCGACGCGGTGGGAAATGGCGGACTTTGGGGAGTTGCTGCTCGGACTTCAGGCGATGAGAGGATGATCTATCCGTATGAAATTAAAGGGGGAGGAAAGGGCTTCGATTTGGTATATGTGAGGGGTTCTAATTTGAAGAGATGAAGGAGAAATTAGTGGAGGAAGTTTAGAGGTTGGTGGCCATTGATTTGGGGGGTGGCGGCGACAGAAGAACATGAATGGTGAATTAGGGTTTTAAAATCCAATATTTATAATATTATTTAATGTATTTTTACAAATAAATCCATATCTTTCAAACCGGTTCAATTTCAGTCCAGCAGAAAGAGACCCCTAGCCAATAGCCCATATTCCGGATCCAATGGGACAGGTCCCGTCAGCCCAAACGGCTGTCTGTGGCCTGTATTATTTAATTTAATATTTAATTCCTTTATTAATTTAATTCGTCTGCATAAATAAATTCACCGAGGCCAGAAACGGACTCAGAAAAATCCAGAAAAAATATATTTGTCTATGTTATGATGATACGGTCCTAACAAAACTAATTTCGTCGAATTCTGAGACTGTTTGAAAAATGGCTATTTTTCAGTCGATTAAATTTGACTGTAGTCAACCAAACACATTTTCCTTCGCCACGCTCACATATTAATTCGAAAAATTCTAAAAATTGAAACCTAGCAATAATTCAACATTCCGGTTCCAACAAAAGTGGTTTCGTCGAAAACAGAGATCGTTTTAAAATTGACTATTTTCACTGGCTTTAATATTATTTAAAAATGAAATTTTTAATCTCTGCCACATTTTTCCACCAAATAATTTAAAATAAAAATTTTAAATTGGTTCAGATTTCCCGGGTCATTACATATGTCGTCTAAGATTAATACATTTTCAAAATTGTTTTTCAACGCTTAGACGCTAATAATAATATCAAATGATTTTCTCATATCAAGCATGTTTGGCCATTATAAGGTACAACTCTATCCTCCAATTTGCGCTTGCATTGTTTGGCCATTATAAGGTACAACTCTATCCTCCAATTTGCGCTTGCATTGTATGATGGGATTTGAGTCTTATAATGACTTCATTTTTTGAAAAGCATTACGTGGTTTTATGCAATGACATTCATGTGGAGCAAACCCGTTCCATGATATATGGCATGGTCCCATGATATGCCTTACTTTAAAATATGTTAAGAACAACTGTAGGGTTTCTCATACCAATCCCATGACTGACTCGTATTCTGTTTTTCCCTTGCAAACACGGGTGCCTATATTTTCACACGGGCAACCTAGTTCCTAGGTTATTAGCTTAGATCTTTTTGGATGTGTGTGAATGATATGGAAACTGGTTTCGGACTTGAAGATGGAGAAAGATTTGGATATTTTTTTCGGATCCTCCAAGACTCTATTATGTTAATTATCTTTTACTCAATTGTGTAATTATTCACTTGTTGAACCATTATGTATAATTATTATGATCCTGTGGTGTTGTAAACTCTGAAACTATCCTCTGATGTAACCGATGTATATTATGTTGTGTAATGCTATGTTTATCTTCTGTTGTTATGTTTATATCTTATATTCCTATGATTATCTATTCATTTGAGGACCGAGAGAATGGGTCGTCACAATTTGGTATCAAAAATGAGGGTTAACCTTAGTTTTGGATGTCAGGGAATGCGGAATATGGATCTTAGGGAAAGACTATCACTAAAGGGGGTGAATAGTATTTTCAATGAATTTATGGAAAACTTAAACTTATATGATCTGCTATATGAATCACATACAACATAGATGATCACAGACACAGAATCAAACACAAACACAGAAATAGTTAAATATAAAATGCAGAAAAGGAAAGAACACACCCGATTTTATACTGGTTTGGATTACTCCTACGTCCAGTCCCATGCAACGCTGGATTGCGCAAAGTTTTATTACTATCAAAATCCAAGTACAATCCCCTTGATTTCACGGCTATAAGGTTAACACCGCTCCAAACACCCTTGATTCTACGGCTACAAGGTTAACACCTCTCTCTTTCCTTGATTTCAGGGCTACAAGGAACACATCCTTTCCCAAACACTTCCAAATGATTACAACAACCCTATAACTCTTCAATAGCACTTTAGTTTAGAGAGTAGTGGATAAAGAGTAAGAAAAGAAGAAGTTTGATGTAATTAGAGTAGAAATCGGCAAAGTAAAGGTATATACATCAATAAAATGATTAAGAATAACGGTGGGATGAAGAAGTGTGAAGATGGAGAAGAAGATATCTGAAATTTTTTTCATAATTATAAGATTTAAAAGGTTGCAACGTTTTTGGAATGTTACAAATAGTGAAAAGACACTTCCTTTGAAAATTGAATTTCTGACAGTTGTATGTCGATATAGGCTCTTATGTATGTCAACATATGTATGTTGGAAATTTGAATTTTGAACTTTTTCAAGTGTTTAAATATATATATATATATATTATTCTAGAAATTCTTGAATCAAAACTAAGTGATATAAATGAGTATTCTAAAGTGTAAAATCATATGAAATCATAATAATATAGTATATAAACATATTTACAAAGTTATAAGGTCGAAAACTTATAAAACCATAAAATCGTCTAACTATATATACAACTATAAACTTATATAAAATTATATATATATATATTAAAACTTTAAAACTTATATGTTTGAAATCATAAGTAAGATAAAATATAATTGAAATCAAAATTTGAAAATCAGAATTTGAAAAATAGAATTTTGAGTTTGAACCTGGAGCGCTATTCAGAGTCTTACATATAAACTAGACTCTATTACTATATTTTTCTTAAACTCTTGAACGCTTGATATCTTGATAACTTGATTACTCATGAGTCTTTATTCTCTTCTGAATTCTGAATCTCTTGAAACTCTAAATCTATACAGTCTTCAATATTTAAGTCCTGCGTACAAATCCTGCATATATGTATATACATACATATATATATATATATATATATATTCTATATAGAGATGTTAGTATATATTTTATAATCAATGATAATTGAAATAAGGTGTTGTCATAAAAACCCTATTCTCTAACAGTCTCCCCCTTTTTGATGATGACAACCTTACTTTATAAAATATTCATACTTGCTCATACATGTTGATTTTGATCCTTCTACTCCCACTGTCATCATGAATTCTACATACTCACCCTTAAACTATGACTAACTAAACCTCGTTTATAATTTCTCCCCCTTTGTCATCAGTTAAAACGAAATTTCAAATATACTCCCCCTAAATCCTATATCAATTTATGAATCCTACAATATTTGATCTATACAAAAGTAAATAATATACATGACTCCCCTAAATTCATGACTAAAAAAGAAGAAATAAAACAATCAATTCAAGTGTTAAAATTTATAAGTGTGTCAACCCGTATGTACAAGTTCAATCCAATCCAAGCAATATTTACAAACAATGTTCAAACAAATTCAAATCAAACCAATCAAATAAAGCATACCAAATTATTTCAAATCAAACGTCTCTTAGAACTCTACCCATCCATCTCCTCCAAAGATTGGATCCTGTGAAAACCCGTAACTTCCCCGTAAAGGAAAGCGCGGATAGTTCGAGAACAAGCCACAACGGAACGCAGACGGAAGAACATTTCATTGTATAATACAACAATTCCATCAGAATACAAGAATATACAGAGTATGAATAAATATTACACAGAAATATCTGAGATTACAATACATTACATAGCAGCGGAAAATAATACAATACACAACTAGAAGAGATATACAGATACAAAGCTTTCCGGATATCGTTCCAGCTGTAAACCAGGATCCTGTGAATATAAATCTGCAAAACCAAAACTACTAGCTGCCCGTGTCAAAATAGGGGCACCCAGAGTTTAGGTTAAAACAATAAACTCCAGGTCAGTCATGTGACTGGTGCGAAAACTAAAACAGTTGTTAATCTTTATTTTAAAGTTGGGTAAATCAAGGGACCACGCCGTATAACAGGGAATGGGTTTCCTCCCAAGAATACCAGTGCATAAAACAACAGCGCAATGCTAAATAAAGAACAATGAAGCTATTATAAGACCCAGGTCCCATCACACAATGCAACGCAAGCCGGAGGATAGGGTTTTACCTTATAATAGCCAAAGCATGCTTGATACGTTAAAACAAATCATTTGACACTATAATAGGTGTATAGTGTTAAAACAATTTCAAATCATAAGTATCAATCATAGATGGCATGGGTACCATATATCATGTCGCCATACTAGTTCTACAATTAAAACCGCAAAATCACGTATTTGGAAATTGGATTTCCATATGCGAACCGAGGCAAGGGATCGTCCTCTACCGATTCGAGACGCTCTAGCCCGCCCCTTAGGAACAACCGCAACTGCCCCTTGGATCGTCAGGGCCGGTCCACCGAAGTGGATTATTATGCCTGAACACTGCGTTTCCCCGCCTTTTGGGGCGTAAATAAGCCAACGAATGGCTCCTTCGGCTTCACATAGTCACCGGTATATCCGAGGCGCCTCGCAACAGCAACAACCACATAAGTCAAACTCGTCAGGGCGTGTAAAACCACTGACGCCACTTCTAGCTAGAAAGAAACGCATGTCCTCCCCGATGTCCTCTCCCGTTTCTGGTTCACAACCGGGGTGTGAGGCACGCGAATTCACGTTACACAAAGCTATGCCACACAGGCGGTGCTTTGATCATCACCACAAGACTTTGCTTTTCAACAGAAGCCTTGATCAATTGCCACTTAGGCATGCCACACAGGCAATTCACTCCACGCGTTTGATATCCATCAATATATAACCCCTGAGCTCGTACGTCTCAGAGAAGGGCGTTAAGCAAGAGAATAAATTCTCCGCCGCCAAACAGATATATATTTAATAGAAATCAATCACACAGACTAAAATCCAATGTCAGACACACAGTCCATTTACAGGTTCGTTCTGGGTCTGAACGAAACCGGAGGCACCTAGTACCCCGCATATCCATCGATCTCCAAGTACGTCTGGACGATCACCAACTGTTTCCATCTTCTTGGGTGTACAGCCCAATCAAGATCATCAGTAATTATCCAAACGACGTGAAGACTTCCGGTCTTCGACCACCGTCTTCATCTTCGACTTATCGTCGTATCAGTTATTCAGAATGGGATAAACCCGGTCTTTCCGAATAACTCGCGTATATAATAAACACGTGTTACATAAACACAACATACGCCTCATTCCAATTCATCAGTCACTAACCGTAAATTAATCAAGAGAATAATTTCCCAAATATTAACCCCGAAGGCCGAAATCAACATCAGATCAATATCCCGAAAACCATTCTGCTTAGCTAACCGACAGTTAGTTTCTAAATTTCACATTCATAGGAAAAGGTTCCCATTAATTTTACCAAAGATAAATTCCTTGAATTTATTCTTTAATCTTCTTTTGAATTTCGATTCAACTTGTCGGGATTAACGAACCTTGCCGAAGTGATCATTTGTTTTAATTCCCCAATCCCAACCTATTCATCCCATGAAGTAAAACTGGTAATACTTCATATCTAACACCACGGTGTTATCGGTAAATTCAATTACCATTTCACGTTCAAATCTAATTAAAGATTTAACTATCGCCTGGAGCAAAACTGGTGATACCCCATTCTCGATCATTTCAATCTAATTAAAGATTCATTAAAACTCCACTTAGTTTTAAACTGTGACTGGGTTAAAGAATCAGTGTCATTTAAAACACGGTTCACGATAAACCCAAAATCACAACCCATTTCAATCAGTCCCTAACCGTAAATTAGCAAGTGAGCAATTCCCTAAGTATTAACCCCGAAGGCCGAAACCAACATCAGATCAATACCTCTGAAACCATTCAACTTAACTAGTCTCCAGTTAGTTTCTGATTTTCTTAACTCCTTTAGGTCTAAGAACAGTATTATTGAAGATACCGTTCACAACAACCCAAAATCACGTTCCATTAATTATCGGGTTAAAGAACAAGTGTTATTTAAAACACTGTTCACGATAAACCCAAAAATCAATATCAATTCAATTCCAATTAAATATTATTTAATTGGTACACTTCATTAAATCTAAATAAAAAGATTTAATCTTTTTCTCAACTAATGAAGACACCATTCACGACAAACCCAAATCACATTTGATATTAAATACAAGGCTCTGAATAGAAAATATATCAGCTTATTTTCAATATTAAATTTTACGACCAACAGACATCGTACTGGAAAATAACGATATATGTATATCTTTCAAATTTCCATAACAACATCTGTATAACCACGAAATCCAACATCGAAATATTCCGAAGACAATTTCGATTCAAATCCATTCCAATGAAATTATTGGAAATTCTGGTTATTTTCAAAACCACTTCAAATCCAATTTATTTATTTAAAAAAAAGGAGAATTATAATTCTAGTTCAAAACTAGTTCATTTCGGTAAAAATCTATTTTTATCTTTTCAAATATGGAGTTTTTCATCCCAATTCTTTCCAAATCATTTCTTATGATTTTACACAAATTATTACTATTTTTAATAATTTTATCAAGGCCCGTACAGTCGATTTCCATCAACGGCCATCGAACTGCACTTACAGCGACCTTTTCCAAATTTGATTTGGACATAATCCCAAATCCAACCGTTAGATTTCAAATTTCCAATACTCATTAGAAAGCTCTTTTCGATACGAACCCAAGGTTCCAGTTTTAGTAGAATCCGACGGTCGGATCTCCCGTAATATCCGTTCGAAGTCAATGGTCGAAATTCGCGAACTGCCGCGGCGCGGCGCGTTCTATTCAGGCCATTATATAATATATATAATATATACTTCGTCGATTTCCTTTTCAAAATGATTTTTAATTCAATGTCAATTCGTTTTCGAATTCATTTCAAAACGATTTCAATTCTATTTCAATTCTATTCGAATTTCAAACCAATTCAGTTTATTTCGAATTTCAAATCAATTCAATTAAATTCCAATTTCAATTCACTTTAATATTCACTTCAAATTTTAATAAAATCGATATAAATATCGTTCACGTCAAAATGGCGTCAATCTATCAACGCGGCTTCATATATTTCGATTTTCAAATATTCTATTTCAAATATTTCTTTTTCAAATATTTCTATTTCAAATATTCCTAATTTTCAAATATTCTATTTTGAATATTTCTTTTTCAAATATTTCTATTTCAAATATTCCTAATTTTCAAATATTCTATT
Organism: Allium sativum; assembly: GCA_030737875.1. Taxonomy (NCBI): domain Eukaryota; kingdom Viridiplantae; phylum Streptophyta; class Magnoliopsida; order Asparagales; family Amaryllidaceae; genus Allium; species Allium sativum. Next base: position 10,209,850 of record CM060921.1, on the reverse strand, counting down.
TCGAATATTTCTTTTTCAAAACTGGAATAAGGCCCAATCAATTACCATATAATGTTAATTATATGGATTTTCTACAACACATGTATACGATAACAACGATGAATAATCAACCATCATCCAAAGTGCATTCTACACTGTATAAGCATCAAATATAAATATTCAACGCTTATAACAGTCTGTCAATCAATCGATCGACATACAACTAACTATTGGGATTAGTGTATGCCAAATATCATCCCAATACCCGTGTGGGGTTTCAAACAATCAAACACAGATTTTATTTGTGCAGTTGGGCGATGTGTAAAATTTATCGTCACAATCAATATCAGTCAAATGTGTGTATATAAAAAAATCGTCCGACTTGTTTATTTTTATTACCTTTCTTATACACGTTAAAAATTCTATTTTTAACTATAAAATATTTTTAACTATATAAATATTTTATTTCATTTCACATCACATCACACAATCAACTACATATCAAAATCAAACAAACAAGCATACAAGCCGTCCATGGTCTGTGGACGACGGGTGTCGGGTGCTACTAAACACCTTCTGCATCCTAGTATATATTTATAACTAGAAAAATAAAATTAAAAGGTGAGAAGTTCTCACAGATAACTAAATCCAACGTCGCGACTCTTCTTATGTAGAAATCTTCACCGTTTCGCCTTTTGTCACTTTCTTTGCCCGTATTCACTACATATATAAAAAAAATCACATTTTTATATTCTTGCTATGTATATAAAAATCATATTTTTACTTCGCTATTCAATATATAAAAATCGAATTTTTACTTTGCTATTCAATATATAAAAATCGAATTTTTACTTCGCTATTCAATATATAAAAATCGAATTTTTACTTTGCTATTCAATATATAAAAATCGAATTTTTACTTCGCTATTCAATATATAAAAATCGAATTTTTACTTTGCTATTCAATATATAAAAATCGAATTTTTACTTCGCTATTCAATATATAAAAATCGAATTTTTACTTTGCTATTCAATATATAAAAATCGAATTTTTACTTCGCTATTCAATATATAAAAATCGAATTTTTACTTCGCTATTCAATATATAAAAATCAAATTTTTATCTTTATATCGCCCTCCTTCTAATAAAGATTATATTTTTATTACTCTAGCTAAATAAAAATCATATTTTTACCCTCTTCACTATATAAAAATATATTTTTATTCTCTTCGCTTTATAAAAATTATATTTTTATCCTTCTACTTATATAAAAAATATATTTTTAACCTTCTACTTATTTAAAAATTATATTTTTATTCTTCTCCTTATATAAAAATTATATTTTTAACCTTAAAAATCCAGTCTTTCTCTAATTAAAATCCCGCCTTTTCTAAGTAAAAAAAATCTGATCTTTTATAGATTAAAAATCCTATCTTTTCAAAAATAATAATTCTATCATACATAAATAAAAATCCATTCTTCTTTTAAAATAAAAATCGTAACTTTAAGTATATAAAGTAATGAAAGATCCTATTTTTCTTTAAACAATGCAACAAAATCCGATTTTTTTAAGCCATAAGAGATCGTATTTTAAAGTTTGAACTCGTTCACAATGAAGTAGGCAGAAGATCCAGCAGCTTCAAGCGGAGTCAAGGGCTGCATCAGAGTGCTGGAGGTGGCGGGGTCCTCTCAAGTGGCGGCGGCGGGTTATGGGCACGGGTTTCCACTTCAGAGCGGGAGAGAGTCACTGCGTCGGGTGCTGGAGGGTGGCGCGGGGGTTGAACTACGGCGGAGGCTGGGTGGTTCGTCGGTGGGGCTAGCGGATTCGAGGTGGGAGGCGGATTTAGGGAGGGTCTTCGTTCAATTGGCCAGAGGGGGACATCGGAGCTGCCCTAGGTGGCGACGCGTCAGTCGAACGGTGGCGGGGGCTTCGGCGGAGGCGCGAGCGGAGGGGGGCATCGCTGGTCGATCGATTTAGGGCTCCCCTTTTTATTTATTTATTTCCTGTATCGTGAGTGTAAAGGAAGAAGGGGGGGGGGTCGTTGACTAAGGGATGGAGAACATAGGGGGAGGGGTGATATTAAAATTTAATATTTTATTTATTTTATTTTCAAAAAGTTAACTTTTTAATACGAACACGAAATCAAGCCCACCGACTGTCGCCCCTAGCGTAATACCCCTATTCCGAACACAATGGGATATGTTTCACTAGCCAATTCTATCGTTTTGATCAGTTTCCGTTTGAATTAAAATATAAATAAATAAATATATATATTCAATTCAAACGTACATTTCAAATTACGGGGGCCACATACGGACTCTAAAAATTCCAGAAAAATTATTTCTAGCTTCGTATTGACGATACGGTCCTAACAAAACTAATTTCGTCAAATTCTGAGACCGTTTGAAAAATGGCCATTTTCCAGTCGATTAAAATCAACTGAAACTGGTCAAACGCGTTTTCATTTTCCACGCTCACATATTGATTCGAAAAATTATGAAATTTGAAACCTAGCAATAACTAGACACCACGGATCCAACAAAAGATGGTTTCGTCGAAATCTGAGGTCGTTTGCAAAATTTCTATTTTTAAGGGCCTGAATTCCATAACGACTATTCAGAATTTTCATTTGGACATATCTTTTGATTCCCACTATGAAATTTTAATTTTTCGGATTCGTTGGAAAGATATTATCAATTAAATTCAAATATTTTTATTTCACTAAAATCCGATTTATTTTGCACCCGGTATGTTCACTTAAACTTTGAAATCGAATTATCGAACTACTGCGCCATTTTCAATTCCTTTTATAAATATAAATAAATATTTATATTCTAACGACGATCTATATAATATGCACGTTCGAATTCTATTAAAAATAAATTTCTCGTCGATATTATTTTAAATAATCTATTTTAAATATTCAAAATTCGCTAAAATTGCCAAAATAAAAATTTTAAACTGGCCCAGATTTTCGGGTTGTTACAATCTCCCCCACTTAAAACTTTTCGTCCCCGAAAAGGAACGAAGCCGAAAGTTGTTTTAAATACCAACTCAACTTTCATTATTTTCACTACGGCTTATGTTCTTCAACTTTTCAGTTTCTAAGAACTTTTCAAATTTTTCAAAAATTTGGCTAACACCCTAAATTTTCGAAAAATTTCGCCATAACCTCCCCTGCACCGGGAGCACGGGAAAATCCCGAAATTGCCATACAGGCCCTCTGATCTCAAAAAGGAAAAGAAAAAGCCAAGCGGCTCATAAAATCATCATCACCCAAACAAAATAGTAAATTATGATAAACATGTACCTATTTGTCGGGCAAACAAATTTTATTCTCTGCTCTAGCCTCCTTGCTATGACATGTTCAGAAGATATACATGTATATGCATGCAAATTTCAAGCAATTTTAAATACAATTCACTATTTGATACAATTTGGCTAAAGGTTCAACATTTTAATTAATCATACTATAATCAAACAACACAACCATCAATCAATTAGTTGATTAGCTTTTCAAATCCATAATTTTGATACATAGTCAAAAAAATCAGATTTTAGATGCCAAATCAGTACAATAAGCCCTATCTAATTTTGGTTCTCACACTAGTCTAATGGAAATATATAGACATCTCACTTTCGTCACTCGAAGATAAATTCTGATGATGTTTCGAACCACCATTAGAACATCCACGGGCGACTAGGGTGTGACTCTATATCTATCCAGTATATTAAAATTTCAAATACACGCGGATCAGATGTATACGCAAAATCTTTATATACCGGGTTGTCCATATTCAATATAAATAAATAATCAAATACGAACAATTCGATTTAAATTTTCAAAATAAAAATTGTTTTCATTTTCGAAATATACTCTTCACACTCGTTCTAGGATACTACTGATCCTATCTTTAACGAGTCATTCTCTTTGGATATTACTTATCCAATTTCTGATGAATTCTTTCGTATGGTTCTAATGTGCCTTGTTCTATGAGCTTTGTAAACCAAAGCTCTGATACCAACTGTGAAAACCCGTAACTTCCCCGTAAAGGAAAGCGCGGATAGTTCGAGAACAAGCCACAATGGAACGCAGACGGAAGAACATTTCATTGTATATTACAACAATTCCATCAGAATACAAGAATATACAAAGTATGAATAAATATTACACAGAAATATCAGAGATTACAATACATTACATAGCAGCGGAAAATAATACAATACACAACTAGAAGAGATATACGGATACAAATCTTTCCGGATATCGTTCCAGCTGTAAACCAGGATCCTGTGAATATAAATCTGCAAAACCAAAACTACTAGTTGCCCATGTCAAAATAGGGGCACCCGGAGTTTAGGTTAAAACAATAAACTCCAGGTCAGTCATGTGACTGGTGTGAGAACTAAAACAGTTATTAATCTTTATTTTAAAGTTGGGTAAATCAAGGGACCACGCCGTATAACATGAAATGGGTTTCCTCCCAAGAATACCAGTGCATAAAACAACAGCGCAATGCTAAATAAAGAACAATGAAGCTATTATAAGACCCAGGTCTCATCACACAATGCAACGCAAGCCGGAGGATAGGGTTTTACCTTATAATAGCCAAAGCATGCTTGATACGTTAAAACAAATCATTTGATACTATAATAGGTATATAGTGTTAAAAAAATTTCAAATCATAAGTATCAATCATAGACGGCATGGGTACCATATATCATGTCGCCATACTAGTTCTACAATTAAAACCGCAAAATCACGTATTTGGAAATTGGATTTCCATATGCGAACCGAGGCAAGGGATCGTCCTCTACCGATTCGAGACGCTCTAGCCCGCCCCTTAGGAACAGCCGCAACTGCCCCTTGGATCGTCAGGGCCGGTCCACCGATGTGGATTATTATGCCTGAACACTGCGTTTCCCCGCCCTTTGGGGCGTAAATGAGCCAACGAATGGCTCCTTCGGCTTCACATAGTCACCGGTAAATCCGAGGTGCCTCGCAACAGCAACAACCACATAAGTCAAACTCGTCAGGGCGTGTAAAACCACTGACGCCACTTCTAGCTAGAAAGAAACGCATGTCCTCCCTTATGTCCTCTCCCGTTTTTGGTTCACAACCGGGGTGTGAGGCTCGCAAATTCACGTTACACAAAGCTATGCCACACAGGCGGTGCTTTGATCATCACCACAAGACTTTGCTTTTCAACAGAAGCCTTGATCAATTGCCACTTAGGCATGCCACATAGGCAATTCACTCCATGCGTTTGATATCCATCAATATATAACCCCTGAGCTCGTACGTCTCAGAGAAGGGCGTTAAGCAAGAGAATAAATTCTCCACCGCCAAACAGATATATATTTAATAGAAATCAATCACACATACTAAAATCCAATGTCAGACACAGTCCACTTACAGGTTCGTTCTAGGTCTGAACGAAACCGGAGGCACCTAGTACCCCGCATATCCATCGATCTCCAAGTACGTCTGGACGATCACCAACTGTTTCCATCTTCTTGGGTGTACAGCCCAATCAAGATCATCAGTAATTATCCAAACAACGTGAAGACTTCCGGTCTTCGACCACCGTCTTCATCTTCGACTTATCTTCCTATCAGTTATTCAGAATGGGATAAACCCGGTCTTTCCGAATAACTCGCGTATATAATAAACACGTGTTACACAAACACAACATACGCCTCATTCCAATTCATCAGTCACTAACCGTAAATTAATCAAGAGAATAATTTCCCAAATATTAACCCCGAAGGCCGAAAACAACATCAGATCAATATCCAGAAAACCATTCTGCTTAGCTAACCAACAGTTAGTTTCTAAATTTCACATTCATAGGGAAAGGTTCCCATTAATTTTACCAAAGATAAATTCCTTGAATTTATTCTTTAATCTTCTTTTGAATTTCGATTCAACTAGTCGGGATTAACGAACCTTACCGAAGTGATCATTTGTTTTAATTCCCCAATCCCAACCTATTCATCCCATGAAGTAAAACTGGTAATACTTCATATCTAACACCACAGTGTTATCGGTAAATTCAATTACCATTTCACGTTCAAATCTAATTAAAGATTTAACTATCGCCTGGAGCAAAACTGGTGATACCCCATTCTCGATCATTTCAATCTAATTAAAGATTCATTAAAACTCCACTTAGTTTTAATCTGTGACTGGGTTAAAGATCAGTGTCATTTAAAACACGGTTCACGATAAACCCAAAATCACAACACATTTCAATCAGTCCCTAACCGTAAATTAGCAAGTGAGCAATTCCCTAAGTATTAACCCCGAAGGCCGAAACCAACATCAGATCAATACCTCTGAAACCATTCAACTTAACTAATCTCCAGTTAGTTTCTGATTTTCTTAACTCCTTTAGGTCTAAGAACAGTATTATTGAAGATACCGTTCACAACAACCCAAAATCACGTTCCATTAATTATCGGGTTAAAGAACAAGTGTTATTTAAAACACTGTTCATGATAAACCGAAAAATAATATCAATTCAATTCCAATTAAATATTATTTAACTGGTACACTTCATTAAATCTAAATAAAAAGATTTAATCTTTTTCTCAACTGGGCTTAAGAACAGTGTTATTGAAGACACCATTCACGACAAACCCAAATCACATTTGATATTAAATACAAGGCTCTGAATAGAAAATATATCGGCTTATTTTCAATATCAAATTCTACGACCAACAGATATCGTATTGAAAATAACGATATATGTATATCTTTCAAATTTCCATAACAACATCTGTATAACCACGAAATCCAACATCGAAATATTCCAAAGACAATTTCGATTCAAATCCATTCCAATGAAATTATTGGAAATTCTGGTTATTTTCAAAACCACTTCAAATCCAATTTATTTATTTAAAAAAAAAATAGAATTATAATTCTAGTTCAAAACTAGTTCATTTTGGTAAAAATCTATTTTTATCTTTTCAAACATGGAGTTTTTCATCCCAATTCTTCCCAAACCATTTCTTATGATTTTACACAAATTATTACTATTTTTGATAATTTTATCAAGGCCCGTACAGTCGATTTCCATCAACGGCCATCGACTGCACTTACAGCGACCATTTTCAAATTTGATTTGGACATAATCCCAAATCCAACCGTTAGATTTCAAATTTCCAATACTCGTTAGAAAGCTCTTTTCGATACGAACCCAATGGTTCCAGTTTTAGGAGAATCCGACAGTCGGATCTCCCGTAATATTCATTCGAAGTCAATGGTCGGAATTCGCGAACTACCGTGGCGCGCTATGTTCAGGCCATTATATTATATATATAATATATATAATATACACTTCGTCGATTTCCTTTTCAAAACGATTTTTAATTCAATGTCAATTCGTTTTCGAATTCATTTCAAAACGATTTCAGTTCTATTCGAATTTCAAACCATTTCAGTTTATTTCGAATTTCAAATCAATTCAATTAAATTCGAATTTCAATTCACTTTAATATTCACTTCAATTTGAATAAAATCGATATAAATATCGTTCAATATATAAAAATCGATATAAATATATTCACTTTAATATTCACTTCGCTATTCAATATATAAAAATCGAATTTTTTACTTTGCTATTCAATATATAAAAATTGAATTTTTTCTTCGCTATTCAATATATAAAAATCGAATTTTTACTTTGCTATACAATATATAAAAATCGAATTTTTACTTCGATATTCAATATATAAAAATCGAATTTTTACTTTGCTATTCAATATATAAAAATCGAATTTTTACTTCGCTATTCAATATATAAAAATCGAATTTTTACTTTGCTATTCAGTATATAAAAATCGAATTTTTACTTCGCTATTCAATATATAAAAATCGAATTTTTACTTTGCTATTCAATATATAAAAATCGAATTTTTACTTCGCTATTCAATATATAAAAATCGAATTTTTACTTCGCTATTCAATATATAAAAATCAAATTTTTATCTTCATTTCGTTATAAAAATTATATTTTTATATCGCCCTCCTTCTAATAAAGATTATATTTTTATAACTCTAGCTAAATAAAAATCATATTTTTACCCTCTTCACTATATAAAAATTATATTTTTATTCTCTTCGCTTTATAAAAATTATATTTTTATCCTTCTACTTATATAAAAATTATATTTTTAACCTTCTACTTATATAAAAATTATATTTTTATTCTTCTCCTTATATAAAAATTATATTTTTAATCTTAAAAATCCAGTCTTTCTCTAATTAAAATCCCGCCTTTTCTAAGTAAAAAAAAATCTGATCTTTTATAGATTAAAAATCCTATCTTTTCAAAAATAATAATTCTATCATACATAAATAAAAATCCATTCTTCTTTTAAAATAAAAATCGTAACTTTAAGTATATAAAGTAATGAAAGATCCTATTTTTCTTTAAACAATGCAACAAAATCTGATTTTTTTAAGCCATAAGAGATCGTATTATAAAGTTTGAACTCGCTCACAATGAAGTAGGCAGAAGATCCAGCAGCTTCAAGCGGAGTCAAGGGCTGCATCGGAGTGCTGGAGGTGGCGGGGTCCTCTCAAGTGGCGGCGGCGGGTTATGGGCGCGGGTTTCCACTTCAGAGGGGGAGAGAGTCACTGCGTCGGGTGCTGGAGGGTGGCACGGGGGTTGAACTGCGGCGGAGGCTGGGTGGTTCGCGAGTGGGGCTCGCGGATTCGAGGTGGGAGGCGGATTTAGGGAGGGTCTTCGTTCAATTGGCCGGAGGGGGACATCGGAGCTGCCCTGGGTGGCGGCGCGTCAGTCGAACGGTGGCGGGGGCTCCGGCGGAGGCGCGAGCGGAGGGGGGCATCGCCGATCGATCGATTTAAGGCTCCCCCTTTTTTTATTTCCTGTATCGTGAGTGTAAAGGAAGAAGGGGGGGGGGGGGGGGCTCGTTGACTAAGGGATGGAGAACATGGGGGGGATATTAAAATTTAATATTTTATTTTATTTATTTTCAAAAAGTTAACTTTTTAATACGAACACGAAATCAAGCCCACCGACTATCGCCCCTAGCGTGATACCCCTATTCCGAATACAATGGGATATGTTTCACAAGCCAATTCTATCGTTTCGATCAGTTTCCGTTTGAATTAAAATATATATATATATATTCAATTCAAACGTACATTTCAAATTACCGGGGCCACATACGGACTCTAAAAATTCCAGAAAAATTATTTCTAGCTTCGTATTGATGATACAGTCCTAAAAAAACTATTTTCATCAAATTCTGAGACCGTTTGAAAAATGGCCATTTTCCAGTCGATTAAAATCAACTAAAACTGGTCAAACGCGTTTTCCTTTGCCACGCTCACATATTGATTCGAAAAATTATGAAATTTGAAACCTAGCAATAACTAGACACCACGGATCAAACAAAAGTGGTTTCGTCGAAATCCGAGGTCATTTGCATAATTTCTATTTTTAAGGGCCTGAATTCCATGGCGACTATTCAGAATTTTCATTTGGACATATCTTTTGATTCCCGCTATGAAATTTTGATTTTTCGGATTCGTTGGAAAGATATTATCAATTAGATTCAAATATTTTTGGTTTCACTAAAATCCGGTTTATTTTGCACTCAGTATGTTCATTTAAACTTTGAAATCGAATTATCAAACTACCGCGCCATTTTCAATTCCTTTTATAAATATAAATAAATATTTATATTCTAACGACGATCTATATAATATGTATGTTCTAATTCTATTCAAAATAAATTTCTCGTCGATATTATTTAAAATAATCTATTTTAAATATTCAAAATTCGCTAAAATTTCCAAAATAAAAATTTTAAACTGGCCCAAATTTTCGGGTTGTTATCGATCCTTTTTGATGGCCTCCTTATCTGCTTCTTCTTTTGTGGGTGGTGCCTTAGCGAGATTGTTGTCTTCCTCTCTGAAAAGAGAAGATATTAGCCAATGGATGGCATCAAAGTGCTTCTTTTGTTGTTCTACCATCTTTATTTGACTTAATTCAAGATGACGCTGATTACGTAGTATTATGGATAGGATATTCTTTAATGGATTCAAAGTTTCTTCAAGATTTTTACTCAAATTATGTATTGGATTTGGACATTTTTAGATAAGAATTTATTAGAGAAGAAGGAGAAATGATAGAATAAATTTTTCTGGAAGAAACAGGTATATATAGGGTCTGGAATTCGTTGGAATTGAATATATATTAGTTAGTTATTTAAATTTTAATTTTTGAACAAATTTGAAAACCTGGCAATTATATGTTTACATAAGGAGACATACATTATATTTTTTTTGGAAATTTTCAAATTTTAGTTAATTATTATTATATTATATTAATATATTTAATTCTAATGTTTTTACAGTAACTTAAAGATAGTTTTGACATAAATAAAACACCGTTCATTTCAATTTGAAAGCAAATACATCTAACTAATACGAGACACTAAATACGAGATTCGAAAGCAAATACAAGAAAATACGTAAGGTAATATAAACTAGATAGGCTTAGATTCCAGCGGATGATGAGGAGGAAGATGATATTTCAAGTTTCTTCCTATTTTGCCAATGAACTTAGATGTAATGACCCGGGATTTCGACCAACTAATTTTAAATATTTAGAATGGATTTAAATATTGGGAGGGGATAATATAAATGGAATTTTATATTATGTTATTAGTTTAATAATCCATTTCGATTTAAAATCGAATATATTAAATAACAGAATACGAAGATGGATTTAGTTGAAATTCAAATTTTAATTTGAATTGAGAACAGTTCAAATAATTAATATGAAATTTTAACGGTAATAATATTTATATATCTTCAAGGAGAATAAATAGTTTGAAATTTATATTATATCAATTTAAATTAATATCTATTCCGGATGATCGAACTGGACCTCGATACTTATCCCAGTAGGTTCAGAATAGTGGTGTAACCCTATAAACGTCAGTTGTTGGGTTCAGAAAGGAGTTCGAAATTATAGGGAAAGTTAAATAAGGTAAAATCACCGATGCAACGCAAAACGAATTAAAATCAATTGTTTATCATAGTTTTCTTTTCATTTAAATTTAACTAAAGAGGATTTATCTCGTCCATAGAAAAATCGAAAGGAGAGAATTAGAACACGTCCTCCACTTCATCTCCACAAATTATATGGCCTCGCTGTTCACCTATAAACCGCATCCTCTCCTTTACAATCCACGCATCTCCTGTTATTTTCTGGAATTCAGAAGCAAATCGAATAAAGGAAAAACTAAATCCTTTAAACGGAAATGGCCGCACTTCATCAAATCCTCAAACCCAAAATCCGTTTGCTTCCCCATCAGTTTTCGAATTCCAAATCAAAGAAAAAAATGGCCAACCTTTTTCCATTCAAGAATCAGAAATCGCGATGAAGACCAAGACTTTCTGGAGGTCAATATCGGTTGGAGCAATAACAAATTAAGGGGTTCGCAAGTTCGTTGAAGGTCGACCTCGAGTCTGACGCGCTCGCAGAGGGTCGCGATGAAGTACGGTGGGGTTGGTATGAGGCTCGCGATTTGGGGATGCAAAGTCGCGATGGTTGAGGGCTCGGTGAACTCGCGAGGCATCTCTGCTCAACATGGTGACTGGAGTACTCACGTTGTGGAGCGATGGGCTTATCCGAGGCAGAACGACAATTAGTTTGGGGATTTAGTGCTGGAAACCATCGAGCTTTGGTGAGGCCAGCAACGCAATTTTTTTACTGAGGTTCACGAGTTGAAACGGTGATTTCAAAGGGGAGGAGTTCGTTCCTGTTGGAGGCATGGTTGGTGTGGTCAGAAAGAAGGATAAGTAGAAGGAAGCTGATTAGGGGGTTAAAGCTTTGGGTGTTGGATGCTGTGGTGGTAATTGCCGTGGAAATAAATGGCAGTGATGATCAATGGAGAGGATTTGGTGCTCATTTTAGGGAACGTGAATAAGGTATTAAAAAGGAAAATTTAGGAAATTAAATTTATTTAATAACAAATGTTTAAATTGTTTATATATATACATGTATTCAAGGTTCGAATGCTGGCCATAGTGACAATGTACAATAACGGGGACTGCTGAATATAAGGAGAAAGAATTTAGTAGAAATGGAAAAAAGGTGCGAGATAAATCGATTGGAGAAGATTCGTAGAGCAGACGATATGGGATTTTAATGGGATATTCAGCGTAATAAAACTCAAAGGTGAGTAAACCTCACTCACCATTTAATTAGAATTATTTCTAGTTGTTAAAAATAATTGCTATGCTTGTTTGAATATTGTTTGGTTGATTTAAAATATATATTAGTTATTTAGGACTATTATATATATATATTGGGTTGATGATTGGTTGGATTCCCGCAGTCTCATTAGCGGATGCCCGCAGTTTCATAGCGGATGATTACCCTATACGCCCCACGCTATGATTAGTGGATGACCTTCTATACCGCGATATCCTGCCTCGAAGCAGGATGGGTATTACTATGTTGACTAACGTCTGTGGATGCAGGAAAACAGGTTGGGGGAATCCAACTGGATTCCTCAAAAATATATTATCTGTTTGTTGTTTGTTTGATTTCATATATATTCCTATATGATGTGTTAAAATCAAATGATTGAAAATGGGTTGATTTGATTGTTGAAATATCCCTGGCTTGAATATTGATTTATAAAAATATCAAAAAGGGTATTTGAAATTTAAAAGGGGAATTCTATTTTTATAAATAGAATTTGAATTTTAAATGAAGTATAGAAACATTAACTTGTTTTGAATATATATAAACAAGTAATTGAATTTATAAACTTTGTTTATAAATGAAAGGATGGAATTTGAATTGAATTTATAAACTTTGTTTATAAATGAAAGGATGGAATTTGAATCGAATTTATAAAGTTGTTTATAAATGAAAGGATGGAATTTGAATCGAATTTATAAAGTTGTTTATAAATGAAAGGATGGAATTTGAATCGAATTTATAAAGTTGTTTATAAATGGAAATATGGAATTTGAATTGAATTTATAAACGTTGTTTATAAATGGAAAGGTGGGATTTGAATTGAAGTTATAAACGTTGTTTATAAATAATGCAGAGAATTCAAATGGACTTTGAATATAAGGAATTGAAATAGAATTTGAATAACAGAATTCAAATAGGCCTTGAATATAGAATTTGAATAACAGAATTCAAATGGACTTTAACTATAGAATTTGAATATAGAATTCAAATGGACTTTAAACTATAGAATTTGCAAATAGAATTCAAATGAAGTTTTAAATAAAGAGAATTCAAATAGAATTGAATTGGAATTTGAATAGAGAAGTCGATAAGGAAACGAGAGTATGAGTATAATTAGGATTTGTTAATATGCAGTTAAAATATATTTGAACATGTCATGTTCAAATATGAAGGTGAAATAGACTGAAAAGTTAAGTAACATATTAAATTAACAAATTGAGTTAAAACGATTGGTATAGTTAAAATAGATTGGACAGGCATAAATATACATGAGACAGGTATGGAATAAAGTATAGAAGTGAAATAAATAGAATGCCCGACAAAAAGGTACGTATTTAATTTCCATATGAGATTTTATGCGCCGTATCGGCTAGCCGCTTGGCTTTTTCTTTTTTCTTTTTGAGATGAGAAGGACCGAGAAAGCTATTTGAAATTTCCCGATGCTCCCGGTACAAAGGAGGTTATGGCGAATTTTTCCGGGAATTTAAGGAGATAGAATATTTTTAAGATAATTTGATAATTAGAAATCAACGTATCGAAATATATAGAAGTCGATAAGAAAACGAACTTAGAAATAGAATAGTATAATCAAAAAGGAAGTATAAGAATAAAATCTAGTAGAATAGAAAGAGAAAATGTATATGTGTTTGAAGGTGAATAATCAGTTGTATAGTATTGATTATTCGAGTAAGTAGTCTTGTCTGTTTTGACGTTAAATGTTATTCAGTCAAGGTCTGAGAGGTAATTATACCCCAACTTGGTGGATTTCATGATATACCGATAAGTAGCAAGATTCAGGCTCGAAGATCAATGTGGAATAAGAATTAGTTAAATAATGTATTTGGGTTGTCGTAACGATGTTTTACACAACATCTGTTTTAACCCAAATATGTGCAAAGCTTGGAAATAGAAAAATGAATATTTCCTAGTATAGAAAATAATAGAAGGCGATATATGGAAATGTTTTCCAAATAACGGATAAGGCCAATATGGTTATAGAAAATATTTGGTTAACAAATATTGATAAAGAAATAGAGAAGTGATTTAATTAATGGAATATTAATTAAAGGCTCAGTGATTGTTGGATGTTTGGATGAACACTTGTTTTATTCGATAGTTAAATCATCGACTATCGAAACACTTGTTTTTATTCGATAGTTAAATCACAGACTATCGAAGTTTTGACCATCGTTGTCAATATGGAGAGACCGGTTGGATTATTATCCGAAGAACCACTCCATATCGGCAGTAGCGTGCGAAACAGATTATATAAAGATAATCGAAGACGGAGTAGAGTACAAGGACTTTTTCTATTAATAGAAATAGTACCTTCGGTTCATCCTGTTCCTGGGTGACTTGTAAGGATGAATGTCTGACAGAGTATTTCCAGAAAGGTCACGTACATTGATTTCTTCAACTGTACCAAGAGTGGAAGCGGAGGAGGAAACTTCTTTTAGCTGACACGTAATGTACTGTTGTAGACGTCAATTAGTGATTTTCGATGGATCTGACAATGTGACATTCGAAGTGAATCTGGTGTGATGATAAAGCGTAGCTTCTAGCCTCATCATCCGGTAAATGACAGAAATCGGGCAGGCAACATGACTATGTAGGTCGCACCTATTAGGGTGTATAATCACCTGATCTAGAGTTTCATTTACTTCTAAAAATCAATTGTCGATGCTGACCCATTCGGGAAACGGTTGCTGATCCCAATCGTTGGTGATATACATTCGATACACTCAAGCGAAATGAGTGGTCGATCATGTGTGGCTGAGTTGCAAGATGTTCTTGTTGAACTCGGTGTATTCTCCTCTAGAGATATACCAGCGGAAGGTGATTCCATACCTTGTCATAGTTGGAAATCCATTACCCAATACGTGCTTGCGGTTTTGATTGTATATATATGTGGAACGTGAGATGCAAGCGTTTCCACTAGATTGTTATCTACTTGATTTAGACATTATTATAATATCAAAAGAGTTTTGATATAAAGATAAATCAAGTGTTTGGATTCTCATAAGGGAAAAACCCGTTCCGTGTTATACGGCGTGGTCTTATGAGATATCATTTAGTTTTCTGAAACTGTTTTAAACTGTTTACTCATACCAGTCCCATGACTGACCCGGAGTTTACTTTGTTGTTTTCCCTAAACTCTTGGGTGCCTAAATTTGTACGGGCAGTCAAGTAGTCGGGAATTTACAGATATACTGGAAGAGCTTGGAGCAGGAGGCTTCAGGATCATATAGCTATAGTTATTTCTGCTGTGTTGTAAGTGATGTACTTTGATGTTGATGTATATTCAAGTACAGATGTATATTTCAAGTTATGTTATATATATTATATGTTATTCGTTCCGCTGTGAGATTCGTGTTACTCTGATGTTGTGTTCTTCTTTTTCTTCTATTCCAATTTTCTATCTTATCTATCCTCACCCTCTAACTTCTTTCTATTAATGGTTCGAATTTTCGTGATATTTGGGGTTGGACTTGTGTTTTTGGTCAGCTCAAATTATACCGGATTTTCAGGTCATTACATTAGACGTATGAGTAAGAGTCTTTTTGAGCTTCTTTTGGTTCTTAGCTAGTTTTACTTGATTTTGAACAAGCATTTCACTGGAAATCGTTCTAGTATTGGATGGACACTCTACACTTTCCAAAGAATTTTCTTCTTCTTATTCAATATCCATTAGTTCTTGTTCTTATTGCATTCGAGCTTGTTTATCTTCGAATGTCTCATAAGGCTTGAAAGTGAGTGGAATTTGCATAAGATGTATATTTGTGGAGTCAAACACCTTTCTTGATACAAATTCTTCTCCTTTGAAATCAACTTCGAAATATTTGAAAATTCGAGTTAGGTGAACTCCATAATAAAGAGTGTTTTCTCTTGTAGACATTTCTTTGGGCGTAAGTTCTTTTAGAATCATATCGCCCAATTGATGTCATAAACACCAATGATAGCAAAGAGTGCTTTTTGGACTTTGGTGGTGGGGTTGTTGAAGTTTCTGGAATGAGGAGTGATGGTATGTTGAAGGAGAAGGTTGACCATTCTTGATTTGGGCGGAAAAAGCGATTTTTGAATTCCAAATAAGCATCGCTTTCAAATAAGTGATGTAAAGTTTCCAAATCCGTTTCATCAATTTCAAAATACGAAAAATACGTGCCCATACTCTTACAATTTAAGATACTACCCATGATTTCACAATCTAAAACAATTCGAGTGCCTTTTACACTACTCCATATTTGATCTTCATTTCCTTCGTAAAAGCCATGATTTAGATTTTCATAGAATATTTTGATAAGATTAGGATAATATACTTTATTGTTATCCCGTGAATTGATTAGCTTCAAAACTCCATTTTCTTCGAAAAGAGAATAAAGATTATAAAATGGAAAATCTTCAAAGATGGCGAAGGCTCCCGTATTGACTTTTCATTTTCTAGGAAGTCAACATATTCATTTTTTGCTTCTCTATCATTAAAGAGATATCCTTTGATGGTTTTGGACAATCTCATTGTTTGGGTGTGCTAGAGGAAGCCATTAAAGAGTTTTTGAAGAGTATAGATATGAAGAAAGTTGTGTTGAAATTTGAATGAAAGGTAGAGAGAATAAGATTGAGTAAATATATAAATAGAGATTGAATGGGCACAACTTTTCTGAAATCAATGACACCTTTCCAGACCTTGGGAGTTGGTGAAAAGTTTGAAAGTTTAAAATCATGAAATTCAAAATTTGAATTTCATTTACAGGCCCTTATGTCGACATAGGGATAAATGTATGTCGATATACATGTTGAAATTCAAAGGACATATGGTTTTGACTTTTGGTTTTATTACATTATCGATTTATATTTCAGGTTTTACTATTTCCTGAAATAACATTAATACTAACAAACATCTAAAATTTGTTTTATCATTGTATTATTATTTTAAATTTCAAATTTGAATTTTAAAATTCAAGTTTAAATTTCAAATTCAAACAAAGCAAAAAAAAACAACCATTCATCTAAATCAACCAAAAAAATAAATATTAATTAAAGGTGTACCTGGTTTTTAGATCCATTTCTTCAATATTCTCCGAATTCTGAATCGCTGTGAAACACATATTTGAATTTCCGGTTTTTGGCTCTTCATCACTTAATGATGAATCTGAATCATCGAAAGTTGCTACGTAAGCCCTTTTTCTCTTCTTCGACGAATTATTATTGTTTGTTTATTGATTTGATTTATCTGGATATGGACACATTCTCTAAATACGGCCTGGTTTGTTGCAGTTATAACATCGATCGTCATTTCTTCCCAAACTCCCTTGATTATTTCTCAAAAAATTATTTCTTCTTTTATATCTCAGGAATTTCTTGAAATTCCCAGTCACTAAAGCAATTTCTTCATCGTCTTCGCTGCCTGAGCCAGAACCATTCGTGGTTGCTTTAAATTCTATGGATTTCTTTTCAATTGGCTTATTTTCCTTTCTTTTTTGTAATTAAACTTCAAAAGACATCAAATTCCTGATTAATTCCTCAATCTTCATTTCACTGATGTTATTGGCTTCTTCAATTGACAATATTTTATGATCCTATTCTGGAGTCAATGAACCTAATATTTTTCTGACATGGTCTTCTTTTGAATAAGTCTTTCCCAATGTTATTAACTAATGCATTATCTCTTGAAATTTGCAATACATCTTGGAGAAGATTCATTCTCATTCATTTTGAATAACTCAAAATGATTAATTAGCATCGATATCGTTGTCTATTTAACTTTATTGGTTCCTTCATAAGTAACTTGTAATGTTCTCCATATTTCATAAGAAGATTTACAAACCGACACTCTATTAACTTCATTTCTATCTAATGAACAAAACAACATATTCATGGCTTTAGAATTTCTTTGTGCAGCAGTCTTCTATTCATTAGTCCATTGTGCAAAATTAGTAGTGGGTTCAACATACTTACTCTATGTACTATTCCATGTGTCTATTCCTACTGACTGTAAATATATTTTCATTCTACATCCCCAATATGAATAACAACTGCCATTAAACAGTGTGGTCTAACAGTGGGCTGACGCTGTACAAAAGAACTATTATTACCAATGTTGGTTGCCATTTAATATTTTCAAAAATAAGATTATGAACTTTTTGAAAGCCTATGCTCTAATACAATTGTTAGAGAATGCGGAATGCGGATCTCAAGCCAAGACTAACACTAGAAGGGGGAGAGTGAATAGTGCTTTTAAGGTATTTATAGAAAATTTAAAATTATATGATTTACTATGTGAATCACACACAACAGAGATGATCATAGGCACATAATCAAATACAAACACAGAAACAGATAAATATAAAATGCAGAAAAAGAAAGAACACACAATATTTTATACTGGTTCAGATTACTCTTACGTCCTGTCCCATGCAACATTGGATTGCGCAGAGTTTTATTATTATCAATATCCCAGTACAATGCCCTTGATTTCAGGGCTGTAAGGTTAACACTATTCCAAACACCCTTAATTCTACAGCTATAAGGTTGACACCGCTCCCTTTCCTTGATTTCAGGGCTACAAGGAACACAACCTTTCCCAAATTCCTAAATGATTACAACAGCCCTATAACTCTTCAATAACACTTCAATTCAGAGAGTGGTGGATAAGGAGTAATAAAAGAAAAAGTTTTATGTAATTAGAGTAGAAATCGGCAAAGTAGAAGTATATAAATCAATAAAAATGATTAAGAATAATGGTGGGATGAAGAGGGGTGAAGATGGAGAAGAAGATATATCAAAAAATTCGAAATCAACCCTTATTTATAAGATTTGAAAGGTTGCAACATTTCTGGAACGTTACGAATAGTGAAAAGACACTTCCTTTGAAAATTGAATTTCTGGCAGTTGTATGTCGACATGGGCACCTATGTATGTAGACATATGTATGTTGAAAATTTGAATTTTGAGCTTTTTCAAGTTTTTAAATACGCATATTTTTCTGGAAATTCTTGAATCAAAACTAAGTAATATAATAAGTATTATAAAGTGTAAAATCACATGAAATCATAATAATATAATATATAAACATATTTATAAAGTTATAAGGTCAAAAACTTATAAAACCATAAAATCATATAACTTATATATAACTATAAACTTATATAAACTTGTATAAAATTTTACATATATATATATTACAACTTTAAAACTTATATGTTTGAAATCATAAGTAAGATAAAATATTGTTGAAATAAGAATTTGAAAAACAAAATATTGAATTTGAACTCGGAGTGCTATTCAGAGTCTTATATATAAACTAGACTCTATTACTATATTTTTCTTGAACTCTTGAAATCTTGATATCTTGATAACGTGATTACTCATGAGTCTTGAATCTCCTCTGAATTCTAAATCTCTTGAAATTCTAAAATTGTACAGTCTTCAGTATTTAAGTCCTAAATACAAATCCTGCATACATGTATATATATTCTAGATGGAGATGTTAGTATATATTTTATAATCAATGATAATTAAAATAAGGTTGTTGTCATCAAAACTTTATTCTCCAACAACGCAACATAACATATTTAAACGACTCATCAGAGATAGGATCAGTAGTATTCTAGGATGAGTGACTCATTAGAGATAGGTTTAGCAATACCCTAAAATGAGTGCAACAGAATAACACACGCCCTAGTAAACACATATCTATTCATATATATCTTTATGCTCTTACAATTTCCTTAAGATATCTTTTATGATTGCCTAACACTTTTCTTTCTATTTACAGATATAGTAGAAAATGAGTGGCAGAGGGGTAGACGTAGAAAAAGAGGAAGAGGCAATGTTGTAGTTCAATAACTCAATCATACTGGAGCAACAAATGAACCAGTTGTGCCACAACATCCAGAATCAGATCTATATGTTCTAGCAAAGAAGTATAAGAACATGGGTTGGGTGTCGTTCTTGGGAAAGGAATCAGTGATAGAAGCACAAGCCTGGTTGCGTTCTTGAGAGAATATTTTCACTAGCTTGAGATTGAATGGAGATCAGAAAAGGTACTTAACTTCTTGGTTGCTCAAAGATGAAGCTTTGATCTCATGGAAAATAATCACCATTACCAATCCAAAAGAAGATTTTACTTAGGATCATTTTAAAGAGGTTTTTGAGGAAAGATTCATACCCTCTAAAGCAATAGTCCGGTTATATTACGAATTCTCAAATCTAAAGCAAGGAGACATGACCATTTTAGAGTATCTGAACAAATTCAATGAGCTTTCTCACTTTGGTCTGAAGCTAGTTCAAGTTCCAATAAAGAAGACTACAAGATTCATTGATGGTGTTCAAAGAACGTATAGAAGTAGAGTAACCACTCATGTGAGGCTTCTGTTTTCTAAAATGGTAGAGATGGTGTGCCGCTATGAAAATGTAGACAAGGAAAATGCTTTGGAAGATAAAGAGAAAGGAAATTTTGGCAAAAAGAGGAACTTTGCAAACAAGAAGCCAAAAACAAGTAAGGAAGGAAATAAGGCTAAGGAAGAAGGGTTAAAGAATGTCACATGATTCAACTGCTATAAGTGAGGGCATTTGTCAAAGAACTGTAAATCTCAGAAAAAGCAGAAGAAGTCTCATCATAACTTGGAATGCTATAATTGCCACAAAATGGGCCATATAAAACCACATTGCCCACTATTGAAGAAGTCCGAAGTGATTCATGTTTGCGACGCAGCAGATGCTACAACCACCTCAGCTGGTAGGGGAAGGCCAGATGTTTTGGAAAGTATGCTAACTGTTAAAGATATTCCGATAAAGATGTTATTTGATATGAGTGCATCACATTGTTTTATTTCGTGTTACATGGCTAAGAAATTAAGTCTAAACCTCAGTTATCTTAAAGAACCCATTTACGTTAAAAATAGGATAGTGGCGCCATTGACCTTTGTTTATATTGTAGAGTGCCTATCTCTTATCTTCACTACCTATTTTCCTTCGATTTGATTGTCATGGATTTTACCAAGCTTGATATTATTCTTGGGTTGGATTGTCTGAGTCAGTATGAAGCCGATGTTAAATGCACTGAAAGAATCGTTAGAGCGAAAACTAAGTTTGAAATTTTTGTAATAATATCATGCGAAGGTCCAAGTTTAAATGAATTTTTGTCCACTCTCGATGTTTTCTCAACTGCTCTAGAATCCATCCCAGTTATTAAGGAATATGCGGACGTGTTTGAAGAAGTAAAGAGTCTTCCTTCGCGAAGGGAGATTGACTTTAGGATTGATTTGGTTTCGAATGTGAGGCCAGGGGTGCATGCAATGTAGAGGATGTCGATAAAGGTGAAGGAAGAGTTGAGCAATCAGACTTAGCAATGTTTGTGGAAAGGTCCAATCAAGTCTAGTTTTCGAGCTAGGGAGCATCAGTAATATTTGTTCCGAAGTCCAATAGTACCCTTAGATATGTGTGGACTATCGAGACCTCAATTAAAAAAACTCTTAAGAAGAAGTATCCGCTTCCCCGCATTGATGATTTATTGGATCGCTTAAATGAAGCTCGAGTGTTCTCCAAGATGGACCTAGTTACAGGTTTTCATCAATTGAGAATTGCAGAAGAGTGCGCTCCTTTAACAGCTTTCAGGGGGCCAGACTTATTTTATGAATGGTTAGTAATTCCCTTCGGAGTGTGCAACACTCTGCTTACTTTGTTGAC
This sequence comes from Allium sativum, assembly GCA_030737875.1. Lineage (NCBI taxonomy): Eukaryota > Viridiplantae > Streptophyta > Magnoliopsida > Asparagales > Amaryllidaceae > Allium > Allium sativum. Next base: position 10,187,925 of record CM060921.1, on the reverse strand, counting down.
TTGATGAACCGGGTGTTCTGAGAGGTATTGAACAAGTTTGTATTAGTCTTTATTGATGCTATTATTATCTTCTCTAAGACAACGGAAGAGCATGTGAAGCATTTGGAACAAGTATTGGAGATCTACGAAGAAATGTATTGAAGGCTAAGTTTTCCGAATGTCAGTTCTAAAAAGAAGTGAAGTTTTTTGGACATGTGGTATCGAAGGAAGGAATCTCGGTAGATCCGAGTAAGATCGCTGCCATCCAAGATTGGAAGCAACCAAGGACCCCCACTGAATTCAGAAGTTTTCTTGGATTGGCTAGTTACTATTGGAGTTTCGTAAAGGATTATTCAAATTTCTCTTGTCCTTTGACGAAGAAGACGAAGAAGCATACTAAGTTTAATTGGACTCCTAAGTGTGAGGAGGCATTTCAGGAATTGAAGGAAAAGCTAACCACTTCCCCGGTATTAATAGTTATAGATGGTAACTTAGATTTAATCGTCTATACAGATGCTTTTGGAGAAGGAGTTAGCATAGTTTTGATGCAAAGTGGTAAAGTGGTTGCTTATGCATGTCTACAATTGAAACCACATGAGAAAAGATATGCCACTCATGACTTAGACTTGTTAGCCACAGTATTTGCCTTAGAAATTTGGCGGCTTTACTTGCTAGGTGAGAAGTTTGAGTTATACACTGATCATAAATCTTTAAAATATCTCTTTACCTAGAAGGATTTAAATATGAGACAACACCGTTGGTTGGAGTTGTTGGTGGCTTACGATTTAGATATTCTCTACACTCCAGGAAAAGCCAACGTGGTAGTAGATGCGCTCAGTAGAAAGATTGCTATTACTGCCAATCTAGTTATTACATCCTCATTATGTTGGAGAATGGAGTTTTGATGACAACAACCTTATTTCAATTATCATTTATTATAAAAAATAAACTAACATCTTTATTTAGAATATATGTACACACACACACACACACACACACACACACACACACACATATATATATATATATATATATATGCAGGATTTGTATACAGGAATTAATACTGAAGACTGTACAGTTTAAGAGATTTTAGAGATTCATAATTCAGAGTAGATTCAAGACTCAAGAGTAATCAAGATTTCAAGAGTTCAAGATAAATATAGTAATAGATTCTAGTTTATGTAAGACTCCGAATAGCACTCCAGGTTCAAATTCTATTTTTCAAATTATCTGTTTTCAAATTCAAAACTATTTTCAAATTGATTTCAAACTTCTCTCAAAATAATTTTCAATCTTCCTAGAATTTCGAACTTATGATTTCAAATATATTTCCTAATTTATAAGTATTATTATTTTTATAGTTTAATTAAATATGTTTTACTAAGTTTATATTTAATTATTTAAACTCTAAGTTTTCATATAACCTTTTGTTTATATATAGTTTATAAACATTTCTTTATAAATTCTTATATATATATTTATAATTATATTATATATAGTTTTTACATCACATATATATTAAGTTTTTAATCATATGTATAATTAATATTTTCTTATGTTTTTATACTTGAAAAATAATGTTTTAGCAACTAGTTTTGTTTTAGGAATTTCCAGAATTTAAATATTGATTTAAATACATAAAAATCATAAAAATGATAAGTATGTCGAATGTTGAAAAGGGTATGTCGACATATAACTGTTAAAATTTAAATTTGAAAGGAAATGTCTTTTCACCATTTGTAGCGCTCCAGAAACGCTGCAACCATTCACATACTATAAAAAGGGCTTGAATTCGAATTTTTAATCATCTATTCTTCTCTAACTTGATCCTCTTTCTATACACCATTATTCTTAATCATTTTTATGATTTCTACGCTTATACTCTATCGAATTCAATTCCGTTTTGATCAAACTTCTTCTCTCTACACTCTCCTCTCATCTCTCTCTGAATCAAGTGCTATTGAAGAGTTCTAGGGCTGTTTGTAATTGTTTGGGTTGAGTGAAAGTTTTTTGGATTGAGTAAAAGAGGAATTGGTGTTTCCTTGTAGCCGAGAAATCAAGGAATTAGGAATCAGTGTTTCCTTATAGCCGAGAAATCAAGGAAGTAGGAATTGGTGTTTCCTTATAGCCGAGAAATCAGGGAAATAGGAATCAGTGGTATCCCTTATAGCCGTGAAATCAAGGAAGTTGTACTTGACTATTGTAATAGTAATAAAACTCTGCGCAATCCAGCATTGTGCGAGACTGGACGTAGGAGCAATCCAAACCAGTATAAAATCCAGTGTGTTCTTTCCTTTTCTACATCTTTATTTCTGTTTATTTTGTATTTGCGTTTGAATCTGTGTTTGTGATTGTGTTTGTGGTGTTTAATTCATCTCATAGTTCACATAATTTTTAGATTTTTTTTAAAATCTAACAAACATTATTCACTCCCCTCTAGTGTTTGTTTTGCTTTAACGATCCTTTCCGCAATTCCTAACAATTGGTATTAGAGCAAGGTTTTTCAAAAAGTTCATAATCTGATTTTTGAAAAATTTAAATGGCAAAATTTGAACAATAGTTTAAATTCATGTCTTGCATCAAGTATTAGATGAGTCTGCATTCAATTTTATTGAAATTTCAAGTTATTATATATGATTTCTTGAAAATTTTAAATGGATATGTCATAGAGTCATCCTGATGTTAATATTTCAAATTACTATTTGTTATTTTGAAAAGTCACTTGATTCTTTGATAAGGATGTTGTTTTGCAGGGAAAGAGTTATGTCTGATGACCATTGGCGAAAAGACACCAAGATGATTGTTCATAAATCAAGAAAGGAAGAGTTTATGAAGGGATATGACTTTTGGGGTTATAGTAGTTGAAGTGTCAGTTCATTCAAAATTCAAAATTTTTGAGCCAAGTTGGTTAAACTACTAAATCATTGATCTCATTGTCAAATTCTGGAAGATGCAAATATTGTAACACCCCACACTCGCTACGGACACTCACTAAGGGAATGCCATAGCATCGGTGGAGTATCTTAAGTGAATATAGAACAGAAAAGTTACAACAAGACAGATATAAGTAATACTTGAGAATTTAAAACATCACTTCATTGCAGCGGAAAGTAAAACATGTTTGGTTACATCACTAAACCATAAACAAGAGTCAAGTACATAATATCCATCTTGATAAAACAAAAGTACATAATCCCACTACATGAACTGTTAGCCATAAAAGAAAAGATAAACTGAGCTTTACATCAATGGTCCAAGCTCCAAAAGACAGATAAAGCAATCTGGTCAAAGCCCACTAGTGCTAGGCCTACTCTGAGAACCTGAGGGTTGGGGAAAAAGATAAAAACAACGGGGTCAGACATAAGTCTGAGTGAGCCCTATAACTTTAACAATACAATCATTAAAGTAATTAGGGTATGATATAAACCTGGTACGGTACGACTGGGGATAAATGACTACACTAAGCAGCCAACTAGACTTAGGATGAACTAAGATAACGGTAAAGACGCGCCTATCCACCCAAGGATAAATACTACACTGCACCACACCAGATCTACCCACCCAAGGGTAATTCCTACACTGCACCACACCAGATCTACCCACCCAAGGGTAATTCCTACTTAAAGGTTGATCCCACTAAGTGTACTTAGTAATTTTTAACAGTAGTTCTGTGTACCCCTAGCTGACTACATAGGTGCCGTCTGCCCCTATCTCCACTAGGTGTACCCACAACTTAGTAATTTTAATAGTAGTCTCGTGTACCCCTAGCTGACTACATAGGTGCCGTCTGCCCCTATCTCCACTAGGTGTACCCACTACTCCCATTCGATCGGCTCCCTAACGTAGATACCCGTGCTGGCCCCACAGTGGGGTGTATCACTCCCCAAAGTGGCAACCCGATACAATCAATGGTGCACGACTTATACCTACACGATGCAACAACGTCTTACCTACCAGCCCGAGTCCACACACGCATATGAAACCCGTTGGACTTGCGTTGCCACCGCTATCCCGTTTTTGGCCTCTTATAGTCAAGCCCAGTACGCGTGTCCCGTCCTCGACATGGGTCGAGCCCAATAAGATACATATGGGTTACTGGTTGAAATGGCCCCCCACAAGCTACCCACCTAAGCTTGTCAATTTTTTTCTAGTGCATCCCACTTAACCCTTTTTAATAATCATGTCCACTTACATGTTTAAAGTTTGGTTAAGTCATCTACTCATATTTCAATTGCCACTCAAGGCACCCACTAGATTTCCCCATGCCACCCAAGGCACTTACTTGATTTCCACATGCCACCCAAGGCACTTACTTAACCCTTTAATCATGTTTAATTACATGTTCCACTTTGGTTAAGTATTTTAATCTTATCTTCCATTGCCACCAAAGGCAACCACTAAATTTTCCCCATGCCACCCAAGGCACTTACTTAACCCTTTAATCATGTTTAATTACATGTTCCACTTTGGTTAAGTATTCTAATCGTATCTTCTATTGCCACCCAAGGCAACCACTAGATTTTTCCACATGCCACCCAAGGCACCCACTTAACCCCTCATGTCCCTCTACATGCTAATATGGTTAAGTGTTTCTTAATTGATTAAGAACGTAACCGTTGTAAAGACCTCTCACATTAGACTATCTTTTATGGCAGCTGGATTTGCCGGTCGGGTCCGGGCAGCCTTACGCCATAACCGAGTCTAACCTCGTGTCTATACACTTGTCACGTATTTAGTTTGTGCCTAAGACCTCTCACATTGGGCCAATCATTTGTAGCCGCTGGATTTGCCGGTCGGTTTCGGGCAGTCTTACGCTACAAAAGGGTCCAACCTCGTGTCTTAGTCGATTAATTACACCTAATTAATCACCCCCATATTTCGAATTAATTTTCCCTAATTAGTTCCAATTTTAACGATGTACATAATTGACTCAATTATGTCCATCCACTTTATGGTATGCATAATCATACCAACTTCACACCATTTCATTAACATGTATATTAACCCCATCGTTCCCCACGTAATTCGCCAACATGACATAAAAGGGAAGATTCATCACAAATACAATGGGTTCAACTTGCATAACATTAGCATCAACATGGGTTTAAAGGTGTCAACATGCATATAGCATCAACCCAACTAGCATAAATAATCAACCCAAACTTGCATGAATCACATATGTCATAAAGAGGTTAACTTGCATAAGTTATTTATGTCATACAAAGGGGTAAACTTGCATATGTATGTATGACATACAAAGGGGTTAACTTGCATATGTATGCATATCATACTAAGGTGTAAACTTGCACATGTTACTTGCATATCATTAAACACCAAACTTGCATATCATGTCATATATGAACATGCATATAATCAAACACCAAACTTGCATAACATATCATATATGAACTTGCATATAATCATACACCAAACTTGCATAACATATCATATATGAACTTGCATATAATCATGGTGTCATAATGGATCAATGTTTATCATAGCAATTTGCATAACTAGCATCATGAACACATAGCCTAACACTTGCATAACTTGCATAACATCATGATCATGTAGCATATAACTTGCATAACTTGCATAACATCATGATAACATAGCATATGATAACACAATCTTGCATTGATCCACATTCATAGCCATAACCTCATTATATCCTATCATAATCATTTCAACAATTGGTCATTAAGGCTATAGAAAAGTCACAACTTGTTGATTAGCACTTCAATGAAGAAGATTAAGTTGCTAGAGTTGATTAGAAGTTGATTTGAGAAGCTTTCCTCCTCTTTAATTTGTTGGTGGCTCCTCCTAGTTGCATTTTGACGGCATAACGACGTTGTCTCCAATTTTAGTATGAATTAGGGTAGTCTTAGGGTGTATTTATAGAATTAGGATGTAGTTTAGGCCCTTAGATTAACCCTAGATTAGGTTAGAGCCGTCAGATCTCGTCACAAGCCACCAGACACAGCCCAAAAGCCAAACTGGTGCACCCAGGTCACCTGGGCTCGACCAGGGAGGTCGACCCCCAGGTCGACACTAGGGTCGACAACCTAGTCGACCTGGTGGGCAGGTCGACACCCCTGTCGACCCCCAGGTCGACTCCCTGGGTCTGGCGGGAATTTTCCCGCCACTTCTGAAATTCGAAATTTTACTATTTAAAATCTGTTTTAATTTTTCTGAAACTTCTTCGGGCCTTAACTGGGTCATATGGACTCCGATTTTTAAAAACTCGGACTCTATTTCGCGTATTTTTCCGAGATGAACGCAATGGCATAGCCCGTTTCCCCTGATTCAGATTTTAAAATTTAATTCTGCCCTGTTTTATATTATAGTAAGTTATTCAACATACGGGGTATTACAAATATGATTCAGATTCGTCGTCAAGCGATGAAGAGATAGAAACCGGAGATTCAAATATGTGTTTCACAACAATTCAGAATTCAGAGAACATCAAAGAAATGGATCTAGAAACCGGGTTTGCCTTAATTAATTTTCTGGTTGAATGGATGTTTTGTTTTCTTTGTTTTGAATTTGAAAATTAAAAATTCAAACTTGAAATATAAAATTGAAACTTGAAATTTAAAATTCAAATTTGAAATTTGAAATTCAAATTTGAAATTTGAAATTCAAATTTGAAATTTGAAATTCAAATTTGAAATTTGAATTTTGAAATTCAAAATATTAATAAAATAATAGATAATAAATATAATAATAAATTTTGGATGTTAGTTACGATTAATATTATTTCAGGAAATAGTTAAACCTGAAATATAAATCGATAATTTAAAACCAAGAGTCACAAAACCATATGTCCTTTGAAAATTATGTACTGTCGACATATATAAATAAACATGTCGACATATGTTCTAATAATTCAAATTTTGAATTTTCAAACTTCCCTCCATCCTTTCAATACGAAAATGCCAATTCAAATTCTAGTTATTAACTTTATTTGTCTACTTATTTTCGTATACCTTATTTCTAAATATATATATATATATATATATATATATATATATTAAAAGTATATAAATTAATAAAATTATATAGACATGATAATATGATGTACAAAATTAATATATTTTTTACATTGTTATTTATTTCTTATATATACTTTAAACATACATAAATTAACATATATATATATATATTTCTACATATGATTTCATAAAAATTTTGGGTTATATTATCACAAGTACTATTTGTAACTTAATACTAATTTTGATCCTTTTAAGATTTATAAAAACTTGTATATTTGACTTAATATTTTGATATATATATATATATATATATGATTTTATTCTTAAATATGTAGTTTAAATATAAGAAGTTATAGATTTATAGTTTAATTTACATTCAGATTTCATAATTTTGTAATAACTGCAGAATTCTTTTTAAATTTTAGCATATAAATGGTTCCTTAGCAAATTAACATATTTTGATTTCTAATAGTATAAATTTAAAATTGATTTTGTATAAAAAATGATTTATATTTCATAATAAATTAAATTTTAAGTCATTTAAAAAAATGTTTTTTATACATACAATTATGACTATATGTTTACTTTATATGATACAACTCTATATTCTCTTTAAAAAGATCTTCAATTTTTACGCTCCACTAAGATTATTCAACTTCACATTTCTCATAGAATTATTTTAAATATTTTATTATAAATTATGAATACCATAAAACTTTTATCTTTATTATCGTTTCAATCTCTTTTGTAAGTATCATTAACCTAAGTCTTTCCCTTGTTTAATTCAAATAATGTATAATATATATGCATATGCAAAATAGTTAACTTTGAATATATGTTACCTAAATAGATATAATTATCAAACCATTTTGCATACTATCATTACACAGTACAGCTCAAATTAAAATCATTCACAACACAAGTTGCATTTCATATATCACTTCATATAGTTTGCATATGACATACTGCATTATCATTAATACATTGCAGTTCATGTTAACTTTAACTCCACACATAACATGTATGCAGTATGAGAAGCTTTTATCTAATAAGAAAAATAGGATTATTAAACACATAACGTATTTACTCTGGCTTTATTAACTTGTTTAACTTGTTTGGCTTGATTGATTTGCTTGATTTGATTGACTTGTTTGAATTGTTTGACGTGGTTGAATTTCATTAGTAGTTGATAGATGTGTTAAAAATATACTCATGCATTTTTAGTTGATAGGAGCTTTATAGATTTTAGGATAAATAGAAGTTACAAGAAATGTTTGGCTTTATGTTTGAATTGATGTTTTGTGACAACAAAACTTAAAATTAATTGATTGGTTGGATTAAATTGCTTTACTTGTATCATAATTTTAAGGATATCTTATTAGAGTAATTTCTTAGTCTAGATTAAAGTCCTATTATAGTTTTAAGGAAATTAGAGTTTAGGATAGGTTTAGTCTTGTATTGGATTAAGGGGGAGTTTTAGAGTTTCTAAGGATTAGTTGAAGGTTCAAGAATGCTTTGGTTGATTTAATTGTTTAAGATTACTTTTTTGAATTTCTTGATTGTTTGAATTGCTTGTTTGCTTGAATTGCTTGTTTGGTTGCATTGGTTGATTGTTTGAATTGCTTATTTGGATTGATTTGCTTGTTTGAATTGACTGGTTTGATTAGGTTATTATCCTTCTATTTAGTTTATTAGGCTAGTGTAGTCATAGATTTAGGCGAGTTATAGAAATTTATAGAGAATTATAGATTAAGGGAGAGTTATAGATTTAGAGGAAGTAATATACAGAATTAGGATATTGTATAGGCATAAATTTAGGGGGAGTATTTTATAAGGTATAGATAGATTTGGGATTCAGGGGGAGTATCTTACTTTAGTATAGGAATTAGTTATTTAGGGGGAGTAGTTTTAGAATTCATTTTTGATAATGCCAACGGGGGAGAAATTATAAAATATAGACATAAATTATAGGATTCATATAGACAGGGGGAGTGTTAGAAGGATCATCATCAAATGTTATATACAGGTATGAATACAGGTATGATATTTTATAAACTAAGGTTGTCATCATCAAAAAGGGGGTGATTGTTGGAGAATGGAGTTTTGATGACAACAACCTTGTTTCAATTATCATTGATTATAAAATATGTACTAACATCTTTATCTAGAATATATATATATATACATATGCAGAATTCGTATACATGAACTAATACCGAAGACTGTACGGTTTAAGAGCTTTTAGAGATTCAGAATTCAAAGTAGATTCAAGACTCATGATTAATCAAGATTTCAAGAGTTCAAGATAAATATAGTAATAAAGTCTAGTTTATGTAAGACTCCGAATAACACTCCAGGTTCAAATTCTGTTTTTCAAATTATCTGTTTTCAAATTCAAAACTATTTTCAAATTGATTTAAAACTTCTCTCAAAATAATTTTCAATCTTCCTAGAATTTCAAACTTATGATTTCAAATATATTTCCTAATTTATAAGTATTCTTATTTTTATAGTTTTATTAAATATGTTTTACTAAGTTTATATTTAATTATTTAGACGCTAAGTTTTCATATAACCTTTTGTTTATATATAGTTTATAAATATTTCTTTATAAATTCTTATATGTAACGACCCGGATTTTCGGCGACTTTGGTTATCGACATAAGCTCGATGTCGATAACCAAAACATCGAAAAATCCTGGTAATTAAGGAAAGAAATTAGAGTGAGAGGATAGATAAGATAGAAACTTAGAATAGAAGAAGATGAAGAACACAACATCAGAGTAACACGAACCTCACAGCGGAACGAATAACATATAATAGATAACATAACTTTGAAATATAACAGTTATGTATACAATAGCACTTATCAGAGTACAACACTTACAACACAGCGGAAATAACTATAGCTATATGATCTTGAAGCCTCCTGCTCCACGCTATTCTAGTATATCTGTAAATTCCTGACTACTTGACTGCCCGTACAAAATTAGGCACCCAAGAGTTTAGGGAAAACAAAACAAATAAACTCCGGGTCAGTCATGGGACTGGTATGAGTAAAACAGTTTAAACAGGTATATGAACAAGTAAACGATATCTCATAAGATCACGCCGCAGAACGGAACGAGTTTTTCCCTTATGAGAATCCAAAATATCTTTATATCAAAAACCTTTTGATATTATAATAATGTCTATGTACAAATAGATATCAACTAGCAGAAACGCTTTCATCTCACATTCTACATATATAGTATACAATCAAAATCGCAAGCACGTATTGGATAATGGATTTCCAACTATGACAAGGTATGGAACCACCTTCCGATCAGTGTACTCTAGGAACGATACACTGGAGTTCAACAAGAACATCTTGTAACTCAGCCACACATGACCGACCACTCTTTCGCTTGAGTGTATCGAATGTACATCACCAACGGTTGGGATCAGCAACCGTTCCTGTATATATATGGGACAACATTGATAGATTTAAGAAACAAATGAATATTCACTAGATAGGTGATTATACACCCTACTTCGGTGCGACCGACTTAGCCATGCTGCCTGCCCGATTTCTGTCATTTACTGGTTGATGAGGCTAGAAGCTATGCTTTATCATCACATCAGATTCACTTCGAATGCCACATTGTCAGATCCATCAGAATCACTAATTGATGTCTACAACCATACATTACGTGTCAGCTAAAAGAAGTTTCCTTCTCCGCTTCCACTCTTGGTATAGTTGAAGAAATCAATGTACGTGACCGTCTGGAAATACTATGTCAGACATACATCTTCATTCACTTAGAAATGTCACATCGTCATACCCGCCAAATCACAAATTGACTTATCCAAAAATAACACGGGTATACAGCTAAGAGAAACGAATTCCTCCGCCACCAAACGTGAATACGTTTGAACAGATCAACTTACGCGATCCATTGGATATACTCTGTCAGACCTTCGTCCATACAAGTTGTCCTGGGACTGGACAAACCGAAGGCACTATTCTGTAGACAGGATAGTCCTTGCATTTTACTCCGTCTTCAATTATCTTTGGCATATATGATTCACGACGCTTATGCCAATACAGAGTGGTTCTTTGGATAATAATCCAACCGGTCTCTCCATATTAACAACGTTAAAATGGTCAAAACTTCGATAGTCTGTGAGTTAACTATCAAAGAAAAACAAGTGTGCAAACAACGATATTATTTCCAAATGGAAATTATATCGAACAAACATCATTTAACATTAATCTCTTTAGTTCATTTATTTACTTATCTCCTGTTTCCCTATATTCTAAATTCTTATTTTTTTTCTTTTATCAGAAAACATTTCTGATTATCGTTTGGAAAACATTTCCAAAACTCCTTTACGATTAAACCTTACCATTTCTTAGTCAAGAAGGAAGTCACTCAAGTTGGGGTATAATTACCTCTCAGACCTTAACTGAACAACGTTATAACTTCGAAATGGTCAAAGTTTGTCTTTTAATCTTTAACAACTTCTTTACGCCTTTCTCGGATCCAATTTTACTAATCTACTTCTATATTTAAAACATTGGTTATAATGATAACGTTATAATCCCTACTTTCGAATTATCTAACTTTAATTATAACTTCTATTCTTATTAGTGAATAATTAACCTAACACCTATTTATTTATAAATAAATAAATCTCTATTTAAACACTGGAAAGTATAAGTACTTTCCCGAATTCGATATAATCGAATTTGCCGAAAAACTCTCTTCGAGAAATCTCTATTTGATTAACTCTTCTTCGAATAACCAATATTCGATTAACTCCTTCTCGAATAAACGATATTCGATAATCTCTCTTCGAATAACTAATATTCGATAACTCTTTCTTTTCAAATATCTCATATTTGAAAATCTCACTTCGATTAAACTATAATCGATAACTCCCTTCGGTGAAACTAACATCGATAACTCCTTTCGATGAAACTAACATCGATAACTCCTTTCGATGAAACTAACATCGATAACTCCTTTCGATGAAACTAACATCGATTTATTTAACTCGACGAACTTAACTCGACTAACTCGACTTACTTGGTTCGACCAATTCAATTCGATTAACTAGGCTCGACTAACTTGACTAACTTAACTCGACTTACTTGGTTCGACCAATTCAATTCGATTAACTAGGCTCGACTAACTTGGTCGAACCACCCGATCAACTCAACTTATTTAACTTAACTTATTTCTCAACTCAATCAACTCGATTAACTCCTATCGAATAACTAATATTCGATTAAACTCCATTCGCTTGACTCTAGATCGCAGTGATCACAACGGTTACGCCTGACTCCCTCAGGAAACATCCGAACGCCATAGGCTATCTGTAGCCCTGCGAATTTCGCTAGCAGTCGTACGAGATGACAACTTACCCTGAATACTATGTTTGACTAACTCTGTCTCAAATAACTATATTTGAATAACTCTAGTTCGTTTTAACTCTAACTGATTAACTCTAACTGGTTAACTCTAACTGATTAACTCTAACTGGTTAACTCTATTTGACTAACTCGACTTGACTAACCCCTTTCGAATAACATATTCGATTAACTAACTTTCGAATACCATATTCGATTAACTAACTTCGAATTCCATATTCGATTAACTAACTTCGAATACCATATTCGATTAACTCCTTTCGAATGTCTATATTCGATTAACTAACTTCGAATACCATATTCGATTAACTAACTTCGAATACCATATTCGATTAACTAACTTCGAATACCATATTCGATTAACTAACTTCGAATACCATATTCGATTTCTCCTTTCGAATACCATATTCGATTAACTAACTTCGAATACCATATTCGATTAACTAACTTCGATTACCATATTCGATTAACTACTTCGAATACCATATTCGATTTCTCCTTTCGAATACCATATTCGATTAACTAACTTCGAATACCATATTCGATTTCTCCTTTCGAACACCATATTCGATTAACTAACTTCGAATACCATATTCGATTAACTCCTTTCGAATGTCTATATTCGATTAACTAACTTCGAATACCATATTCGATTAACTAACTTCGAATACCATATTCGATTTCTCCTTTCGAATACCATATTCGATTAACTAACTTCGAATACCATATTCGATTAACTAACTTCGAATACCATATTCGATTTCTCCTTTCGAATACCATATTCGATTAACTAACTTCGAATACCATATTCGATTAACTAACTTCGAATACCATATTCGATTAACTAACTTCGAATACAATATTCGATTTCTCCTTTCGAATACCATATTCGATTTACTTTATTCACTTTATAAAGATTTACTTTTAGTAACAGTTCTTCACTTTACAAATGATTTCCTTTTCAATTCTATTTGTAAATGGTTTTACAAATATTCCTCTTTCTATTCTATTTGTAAATATTTTACAAATATTTCTCTTTCTATTTCATTTGTAAATGATTTTCAAATATTTCTCTTTTCAAATTTATTCTTGAAATATTCTAACTCCTTAAATTCCCGGGAAAATTCGCCATAACCTCCTTTGTGACGGGAGCATCGGGAAAATCCCCAAACCCGCCACACAAGCCTTTCCATTCAAAAAGAAATGTTTTGAATTTATTTCCCTTTTTAAAATATCTCCTATTTATAAATATCCCAATTTATAAATATTCCTTATTTATAAATATTTAAATTTATAAATATCTCTTTTTTGTAAATATTCCAATTTATAAATATTCTGTTTTCAATATCACTTTGAAAATTCCCTTATCAACATTCCGGCATGTTATGGTATTCAATCATATCAAATCACGATGTTTAATATCGTCCAAGCACATATAATCGCTCACAGATTTTATATCACATCATATAACAATATATGAAAAACAATAAAATAACTGTTGAGGAATCCAGTCGGATTCCTCCAACCTGTTTCCCTGCATCCACAGATGTTACACAATATGATTATCATCACTTTCAGTTCAATATAAATTATTCTGATAGCAGAATCAATATATAAATATTTAACCGTTTATATATATATATAATTACATATATATATATATATATATATATAATTTTCACTAACTGACTAGCAGTTCAATCAATCAACCAACACACAGCAATCAACAGATGATTAACAGTTCTAAAAATACATTATAAAAATATAACTGTTCAGAGTTGGTGAGTTTTACTCACATTGTCCGTAGTCGTTAAATAACGATTTACGGTCAATAGTCCAATTCAGGCATTTTATTCTGTCGGAAATCCAGACAAGCTCCACACGGTTCTGAACTAACTTCATCATGTAGGCCCTGATCTTTTGATTTCAAGCTATAGTCGGTTTGAAAACTTTAAAAGGCCCAAAGCCCAGCAAGTCCACCCGGGTCCAATGTATTTGTTCTTTCTTGATACTATTTGAACTAAGCCCACAACCATATTTATGAAGCCCAACAAGACCCCTTAATAAACTCAACCCGTAACAACATGACCTCATGTTAACCAACCTGCTTTAATTTTGACACTATAACTGCTGCCTTTACCAAGCATGATCGAGCTCCCCTCCACGCCAAAAACAGTGCCAAATACTCAACAAACATCACCCTAAAACAGACATCCTCCTCCTCACTACAGCTTGCGCCCACCATACTTCCCGTTCAAGTCCGCACCCCTCATCCATGCATCTACCTCGTCCATCGCCACAGCTTTAGAGAACTCCACCGAAACACTTCAACCACCAACACCTCATCTACTAAAACGCACCAGGTACCTTAGCTTGCCCAGTCCAGTAATGCAAGAACACGCATGTATTATTCATGGTTTCCACTTTCAATTGCTTCATTATTCAGTCTCTCTACTCCTCCGTCCTCCTACAGCTCACGGTTTTCAGCATCTCACCATACTGTAACCGCGCACACTCTCCCGCATGTCTTACACTACCCCAGCACCCTGTTGCGTTCAGGGTTTTTAACCGTGACACTGCTTTCTTTTATATTTGCTTTGGGTTTTTATTTCGATTTTAGAAAGAGGAGATTTCTCGTTTTCGTTTTGCTGAAGCAAGAAGGGTTGTGGCGGCTGACTTTTGTGTTAGGAGAGAATTGCTTTTTGGGTTAGGAATTTGTGTAGGGTGGGTATTTATATAGGAGATAGGTAGACTCGTGGCTTGTTTCGATCCAGGAAGGATGTGCGGCTAAAAACAAATGCGTCGTGGACCTCTATTTTACATTATACTTATGGTTAAAGTGATTATATAGGCTTAGATATTGTATATCCATTTTTGTAAATTCCATTCATATACAACTGCTATAGACAGAGTTGATCATACCATTGTGATGACCAACATACCACGATCCCAAAGATATAATAATACCGGTAGGTGGACTCATATTTTGAAATTTCAAAATGTTGATTTCAGGGTGCGAAATACTTCAAATAAAAAGTCGCATATTTAATTAATTAAAAAATACCATAAAATTCTAAAAATTAAATTATCGTTATGTCTCTAAAGAACCTTGTCTAGATTCGAACCCGATCTCTAGTTATATCGAATAAACCGTTATGGTCGATAAACGATTCTATAGCGACTATTTTAAAATTTGATTTGGACATATCTCAAAATCTACACGATGAAATCCTGATTTTTCTCTTCCACTAGAAAGATATACTCCACCAGCTCCGTACTTTTCTTGTTTCACAGAAATCCGGCTTAAAACGAATTCTGTATATCCAATTGAAGTTCAAATTGCCAAATAGCGAACTACCGCGCCATTTCGAGCTCGTTTATAAATATATTATAAACTATACGTTCAACTGTCGTCGATTCAATATAATCGTCAATATAATTCAACTCTAAGTTGAATTAAATGTTAGAGATGACCCAGTTTACAGAATATTGTGATTTCCAATATTTTTGATTATTTCTGAATTAAATATATGATTTAATTATTTAATTTAATTAAATATTCAATATAATTTAATTTACGACGATTTAATTCCCTATATCACTATTTATATAATTAAATTAATTAATTATAATACCTCTGACAATGCGGGTCATTACATTCTTCCCTACTTAAAATAATTTCGTCCTCAAAATTGCTAAGTTAGAGGACGACCCTATCTATTGGAATTCCTAAGATTTGTTTACCCCTTATTTCTGATTTCAACTGAACCATCTAATATCGACTAAAATATTTATTCGTTCCGACTAACTAAAATTTTCTAACACTTTAAATTTTCAGAAAAATTTCGCTAGCACCTCCTTTGTACTGGTCAATAGCTCAAACTCCAACTTGCCTCTCTGGGCCATCTCCAACCCAAAAGAAAATCAAATAGCCAAGCGGCTTGCCAATTCGGCTCATAAATTCCAAACTCATATAAAATATAAACTTGTACCTTTTTGTTGGGCATATCATTATATCCCTACCATCTGTTATCAACTCGGCATATACAAATGCCATCCCAATCAAACTCAATCACTTTTATATCGTCAAACCAAATCATTCGCTTATACTCAAGTCGAATCCCATTTTCAATTTCAAGTTTCATCCTTGATTTTTCAAATCCTAAGTCCAGCTAAATTTCAAATTCTATTTAACTTAGTTCAAGTTAAATTTCAATTTATTTTTACCATCTCACTTTATTTAACTTCATAAGTTAAATTTAAATTCCAAAACTTAAATTCCTGGGTAAATTTCAAATCAAATTTGAAATCATAATACCTATTCAAAACCTTTGAATTTCTAAACACTTGTTTTCTCAAAATAATTCAAATCAAAATCTCTGGTAGTAATCCACCACTTAGAACTCGAAAATCACACCGATGATACTGCGCAGTCATCATCGGAATTATTTTCCAGCGACCCAAGTGATTTCAATACTATATCATTTCAAAACCCTTACTAAATACATCCATTTTGAAAACATCTCAAAATCTCCCAGGAACTTAAAATTTCCTTATTTTAATTCCAAATCTGATTTAAATTCATATTTAATTCATCTTATTTCATATACTTTACTTATATGATTCTGATTGGTTATATATAACCATTTCACATGTTATAATCTTATCTGATTAAAATCACTACCAACACATCTTATATATGAAAATGTATCACATATCTATACTGTGTCGGTCCATCGTATTCAAGTGTTTATTTACTCCTACCGATACAGTGGATCAAACTGATCGACCAGAACTCATAAACAACTCAGCCAATGAATCTCCACAATATAAAACATTTTTATATCAAATACAAGTACGCACTCTCGTATATATACACTCAAACTCAATCTAGGGTATTACTAACCCTATCTCAACCGAGTCACGCCACAGAGCCAAGTAATTCTTAACTTAAGCTCTGATACCAACTGTAACGACCCGCATTTTCGGCGACTTTGGTTATCGATATAAGCTCGATGTCGATAACCAAAACATCGAAAAATCCTGGTAATTAAGGAAAGAAATTAGAGGGTGAGGATAGATAAGATAGAAACTTAGAATAGAAGAAGATGAAGAACACAACATCAGAGTAACACGAACCTCACAGCGGAACGAATAACATATAATAGATAACATAACTTTGAAATATAACAGTTATGTATACAATAGCACTTATCAGAGTACATCACTTACAACACAGCGGAAATAACTATAGCTATATGATCTTGAAGCCTCCTGCTCCACGCTCTTCCAGTATATCTGTAAATTTTTGACTACTTGACTGCCCGTACAAAATTAGGCACCCAAGAGTTTAGGGAAAACAAAACAAATAAACTTCGGGTCAGTCATGGGACTGGTATGAGTAAAACAGTTTAAACAGGTATATGAACAAGTAAACGATATCTCATAAGACCACGCCGCAGAACGGAACGGGTTTTTCCCTTATGAGAATCCAAAATATCTTTATATCAAAAACCTTTTGATATTATAATAATGTCTATGTACAAATAGATATCAACTAGCAGAAACGCTTTCATCTCACGTTCTACATATATAGTATACAATCAAAATCGCAAGCATGTATTGGATAATGGATTTCCAACTATGACAAGGTATGGAACCACCTTCCGATCAGTGTACTCTAGGAACGATACACTGGAGTTCAACAAGAACATCTTGTAACTCAGCCACACATGACCGACCACTCATTTCGCTTGAGTGTATCGAATGTACATCACCAACGGTTGGGATCAGCAACCGTTCCCGTATATATATGGGACAACATTGATAGATTTAAGAAACAAATAAATATTCACTAGATAGGTGATTATACACCCTACTTCGGTGCGACCGACTTAGCCATGCTGCCTGTCCGATTTCTGTCATTTACTGGTTGATGAGGCTAGAAGCTACGCTTTATCATCACATCAGATTCACTTCGAATGCCACATTGTCAGATCCATCAGAATCACTAATTGATGTCTACAACCATACATTACGTGTCAGCTAAAAGAAGTTTCCTTCTCCGCTTCCACTCTTGGTATAGTTGAAGAAATCAATGTACGTGACCGTCTGGAAATACTATGTCAGACATCCATCTTCATTCACTTAGAAATGTCACATCGTCATACCCGCCAAATCACAAATTGACTTATCCAAAAATAACACGGGTATACAGCTAAGAGAAACGAATTCCTCCGCCACCAAACGTGAATACATTTGAACATATCAACTTATGCAACCCATTGGATAAACTCTGTCAGACCTTCGTCCATACAAGTTGTCTTGGGACTGGACAAACCGAAGGCACTATTCTGTAGACAGGATAGTCCTTGCATTTTACTCCGTCTTCAATTATCTTTGGCATATATGATTCGCGATGCTTATGCCAATACAGAGTGGTTCTTTGGATAATATTCCAACCGGTCTCTCCATATTAACAACGTTAAAATGGTCAAAACTTCGATAGTCTGTGAGTTAACTATCAAAGAAAAACAAGTGTGCAAACAACGATATTATTTCCAGATGGAAATTATATCGAACAAAGATCATTTAACATTAATCTCTTTAGTTCATTTATTTACTTATCTCCTGTTTCCCTATATTCTAAATTCTTATTTTTTCTTTTATCAGAAAACATTTCTGATTCTCATTTGGAAAACATTTCCAAAACTCCTTTACGATTAAACCTTACCATTTCTTAGTCAAGAAGGAAGTCACTCAAGTTGGGGTATAATTACCTCTCAGACCTTAACTGAACAACGTTATAACTTCGAAATGGTCAAAGTTTATCTTTTAATCTTTAACAACTTCTTTACGCCTTTCTCGGATCCAATTTTACTAATCTACTTCTATATTTAAAACATTGGTTATAATGATAACGTTATAAGCCCTACTTTCGAATTATCTAACTTTAATTATAATTTCTATTCTTATTAGTGAATAATTAACCTAACACCTATTTATTTATAAATAAATAAATCTCTATTTAAACATTGGAAAGTATAAGTACTTTCCCGAATTCGATATAATCGAATTTGCCGATTAACTCTCTTCGAGAAATCTCTATTTGATTAACTCTTCTTCGAATAACCTATATTCGATTAACTCCTTCTCGAATAAACGATATTCGATAATCTCTCTTCGAATAACTAATATTCGATAACTCTTTCTTTTCAAATATCTCATATTTGAAAATCTCACTTCGATTAAACTATAATCGATAACTCCCTTCGGTGAAACTAACATCGATAACTCCTTTCGATGAAACTAACATCGATAACTCCTTTCGATGAAACTAACATCGATAACTCCTTTCGATGAAACTAACATCGATTTATTTAACTCGACGAACTTAACTCGACTAACTCGACTTACTTGGTTCGACCAATTCAATTCGATTAACCAGGCTCGACTAACTCGACTAACTTAACTCGACTTACTTGGTTCGACCCATTCAATTCGATTAACTAGGCTCGACTAACTTGGTCGAACCACCCGATCAACTCAACTTATTTAACTTAACTTATTTCTCAACTCGATCAACTCGATTAACTCCTATCGAATAACTAATATTCGATTAAACTCCATTCGCTTGACTCTAGATCGCAGCGATCACAATGGTTACGGCTGACTCCCTCAGGAAACATCCGACCGCCTTAGGCTATCTGTAGCCCTGCGAATTTCGCTAGCAGTCGTACGAGATGACAACTTACCCTGAATACTATGTTTGACTAACTCTGTCTCAAATAACTATATTTGATTAACTCTAGTTTGTTTTAACTCTAACTGATTAACTCTAACTGGTTAACTCTAACTGATTAACTCTAACTGGTTAACTCTATTTGACTAACTCGACTTGACTAACCCCTTTCGAATAACATATTCGATTAACTAACTTTCGAATACCATATTCGATTAACTGACTTCGAATACCATATTCGATTAACTAACTTCAAATACCATATTCGATTAACTCCTTTCGAATGTCTATATTCGATTAACTAACTTCGAATACCATACTCGATTAACTAACTTCGAATACCATATTCGATTAACTAACTTCGAATACCATATTCGATTAACTAACTTCGAATACCATATTCGATTAACTAACTTCAAATACCCTATTCAATTAACTAACTTCGAATACCATATTCGATTTCTCCTTTCGAATACCATATTCGATTAACTAACTTCGAATACCATATTCGATTAACTAACTTCGAATACCATATTCGATTAACTAACTTCGAATACCATATTCGATTAACTCCTTTCGAATGTCTATATTCGTTTAACTAACTTCGAATACCATATTCGATTAACTAACTTCGAATACCATATTCGAATTCTCCTTTCGAATACCATATTCGATTAACTAACTTCGAATACCATATTCGATTAACTAACTTCGAATACCATTTCCGATTAACTAACTTCGAATACCATATTCGATTAACTAACTTCGAATACCATATTCGATTAACTAACTTCGAATACCATATTCGATTAACTAACTTCGTATACCATATTCGATTTCTCCTTTCGAATACCATATTCGATTTACTTTATTCACTTTATAAAGATTTACTTTTAGTAACAGTTCTTCACTTTACAAATGATTTCCTTTTCAATTCTATTTGTAAATGGTTTTACAAATATTCCTCTTTCTATTCTATTTGTAAATATTTTACAAATATTTCTCTTTCTATTTCATTTGTAAATGTTTTACAAATATTTCTCTTTTCAAATTTATTCTTGAAATACTCTAGCTCCTTAAATTCCCGGGAAAATTCGCCATAACCTCCTTTGTAACGGGAGCATCGGGAAAATCCCCAAACCCCCACACAGGCCTTTCCATTCAAAAAGAAATGTTTTGAATTTATTTTCCTTTTTAAAATATCTCCTATTTATAAATATCCCAATTTATAAATATTACTTATTTATAAATATTTTAAATTTATAAATATCTCTTATTTATAAATATTCCAATTTATAAATATTCTGTTTTCAATATCACTTTGAAAATTCCCTTATCAACATTCCAGCATGTTATGGTATTCAATCATATCAAATCACGATGTTCAATATCGTCCAAGCACATATAATCGCCCACAGATTTTATATCACATCATATAACAATATATGAAAAACAATAAAATAACTATTGAGGAATCCAGTCGGATTCCTCCAACCTGTTTCCCTGCATCCACAGATGTTACACAATATGATTATCATCACTTTCAGTTCAATATAAATTATTCTGATAGCAGAATCAATATATAAATATTTAACGGTTTATATATATATATATAATTACATATATATATATATATAATTTTCACTAACTGACTAGCAGTTCAATCAATCAACCAACACATAGCAATCAACAGATGATTAACAGTTCTAAAAATACATTATAAAAATATAACTGTTCAGAGTTGGTGAGTTTTACTCACATTGTCCGTAGTCGTTAAATAACGATTTACGGTCGATAGTCCAATTCAGGCATTTTATTCTGTCGGAAATCCAGACAAGCTCCACACGGTTCTGAACTAACTTCATCATGTAGGCCCTGATCTTTTGATTTCAAGCTATAGTCGGTTTGAAAACTTTAAAAGGCCCAAAGCCCAGCAAGTCCACCCGGGTCCAATGTATTTCTTCTTTCTTGATACTATTTGAACTAAGCCCACAACCATATTTATGAAGCCCAACAAGACCCCTTAATAAACTCAACCCGTAACAACATGACCTCATGTTAACCAACCTGCTTTAATTTCGACACTATAACTGCTGCCTTCACCAAGCATGATCGAGCTCCCCTCCACGCCAAAAACAGTGCCAAATACTCAACAAACATCACCCTAAAACAGACATCCTCCTCCTCACTACAGCTTGCGCCCACCATACTTCCTGTTCAAGTCCGCACCCCTCATCCATGCATCTACCTCGTCCATCGCCACAGCTTCAGAGAACTCCACCGAAACACTTCAACCACCAACACCTCATCTACTAAAATGCACCAGGTACCTTAGCTTTCCCAGTCCAGTAATGCAAGAACACGCATGTATTATTCATGGTTTCCACTTTCAATTGCTTCACTATTCAGTCTCTCTACTCCTCCGTCCTCCTACAGCTCACGGTTATCAGCTTCTCACCATACTGTAACCGCGCACACTCTCCCGCATGTCTTAAACTACCCCAGCACCCTGTTGCGTTCAGGGTTTTTAACCGTGACACTGCTTTCTTTTATATTTGCTTTGGGTTTTTATTTCGATTTTAGAAAGAGGAGATTTCTCGTTTTCGTTTTGCTGAAGCAAGAAGGGTTGTGGCGGCTGACTTTTGTGGTTGGAAAGAATTGCTTTTTGGGTTAGGAATTTGTGTAGGGTGGGTATTTATATAAGAGATAGGTAGACTCATGGCTTGTTTCGATCCAGGAAGGATGTGCGGCTAAAAACAAATGCGTCGTGGACCTCTATTTTACGTTATACTTATGGTTAAAGTGATTATATAGGCATAGATATTGTATATCCATTTTTGTAAATTCCATTCATATACAGCTGCTATA
Source organism: Allium sativum (assembly GCA_030737875.1). Taxonomy (NCBI): domain Eukaryota; kingdom Viridiplantae; phylum Streptophyta; class Magnoliopsida; order Asparagales; family Amaryllidaceae; genus Allium; species Allium sativum. The sequence goes on along the minus strand of CM060921.1, from coordinate 10,164,926 downwards.
GACAGAGTTGATCATACCATTGTGATGACCAACGTACCACGATCCCAAAGATATAATAATACCGGTAGGTGGACTCATATTTTGAAATTTCAAAATGTTGATTTCAGGGTGCGAAATACTTCAAATAAAAAGTCGCATATTTAATTAATTAAAAATTACCATAAAATTCTAAAAATTAAATTATCGTTATGTCTCTAAAGAACCTTGTCTAGATTCGAACCCGATCTCTAGTTATATTGAATAAACCGTTATGGTCGATAAACGATTCTATAGCGACTATTTTAAATTTTGATTTGGACATATCCCAAAATCTACACGACGAAATCCTGCTTTTTCTCTTCCACTAGAAAGATATACTCCACCAGCTCCGTACGTTTCTTGTTTCACAGAAATCCGGCTTAAAACGAATTATGTATATCCAGTTGAAGTTCAAATCGCCAAATAGCGAACTGCCGCGCCATTTCGAGCTCGTTTATAAATATATTATAAACTATACGTTCAACTGTCGTCGATTCAATATAATCATCAATATAATTCAACTCTAAGCTGAATTAAATGTTAGGGATGACCCAGTTCACAGAATATTGTGATTTCCAATATTTTTTATTATTTCTAAATTAAATATATGATTTAATTATTTAATTTAATTAAATATTCAATATAATTTTATTAACGACGATTTAATTCCCTATATCACTATTTATATAATTAAATAAATTAATTATAATACCTCTGACAATGCGGGTCATTACAATATATATATATTTATAGTTATATTATATGTGTTTATAATTATATTATATATAGTTTTTATATCCCATATATATTAAGTTTTTAATCATATGTTTAATTAGTATTTTCTTATGTTTTTATTACTTGAAAAATAATGTTTTAGCAACTAGTTTTGTTCAGGAATGTCCAAAATTTAAATATTGATTTAAATACATAAAAATACTTTAAAAATCATAAAAATGATAAGTATGTCAACATGTAGAAAAGGGTATGTCGATATATAACTGCCAAAAATTTAAATTTGAAAGGAAGTGTCTTTTCACCATTTGTAACGCTCCAGACACGCTGCAATAATTCACACACTATAAAAAGGGCTTGAATTCGAATTTTTGATCATCTATTCTTCTATAACTTCATCCTCTTTCTCTACACCATTATTCTAAATCATTTTTATGATTTCTACGCTTATATTCTACCAAATTCAATTCCGTTTTGATCAAACTTCTTCTCTCTACACTCTCCTCTCATCCCTCTCTGAATCAAGTGCTATTGATGAGTTCTAGTGTTGTTTGTAATTGTTAGTGTTGAGTGAAAGTTGTTTGGATTGAGTAAAAAAGGAATCAGTGTTTCATTATAGCCGAGAAATCAGGGAAGTAGGAATCAGTGTTTCCTTATAGCCGAGAAATCAGGGAAGTAGGAATCTGTGTTTCCTTGTAGAAATCGAGGAAGTAGGAATCGGTGTTTCCTTATAGCCGAGAAATCAGGGAAATAGGAATTGATGGTACCCCCTGTAGCCGTGAAATCAAGGAGGTTGTACTTGACAATTGGAATAGTAATAAAACTCTACGCAATCCAACGTTGTGTGGGATTGGGCGTAGGAGCAATTCAAACAAATATAAAATCTGGTGTGTTCTTTCCTTTTTTGCATCTTTATTTCTTTTTATTTTGTATTTATGTTTAAATCCGTGTCTGTGATTGTGTTTATAGTGTTTGATTCATCTCGTAGTTCACATAAGTTTTAGATTTTGTTTAAATTCTAACAAACAATATTCACGCCCATCTAGTGTTTGTTTTGCCTTAACGATCCTTTCCGCAATCCCTAACACATTGATTGAGAATATATCTACTCAATAGAAAGACGATGAGTTTGTTCAAAAAGATTTTCAAAAGAATCCAAGAAGGGGAAGTCTTGAATTTTCTGATTGATAATAAAGGAGTTCTGAGATTGAAAGGTCGAATTTGTGTTCCAAATAGGCCAGATGTAACAACCCGAAAAATCAGAACCAATTTAAATTTTTTATTTTGGTAATTTTAATGAATTTTGAATATTCCAAATGATTTATTTTAAATAATAATGACTAGAAATTTATTTTGAATAGAATTAGAACGTATAAATTTATTTAGATCGAAGTTAGAACATAAATATTTATTTTAATTATAAAAGGAATTGGAAATGGCGCGGTAGTTTAAAATTCGATTTCAAATTTCAATTGAATGTACAAGATTCAAAATAAATCAGATTTCAGTAAAACTAGAAATATTTGAATCTGTTTGAAAATATCTTTCCAACGAATGTGAAAAACCTAAATTTCATAACGGGAATAAAAAGTTATGTCCCGTTGAAAATTCAGAATAGTCGCTATGGAATTTAATATAATATATAGCCCTTAAAAGTAAATATTTTGCAAACGACCTCCATTTTCAACGAAACCACTTTTGTTGGATCAGGAATGTCAAATTATTGCTAGATTCAAAAATTCATAATTTTTGGAATTAATATGTGAGCGTGGCAAAAGAAAACATGTTTTGTCAATTTTAGTCAATTTGGATCGACCAGAAAATGACCATTTTTCAAACGGCCTCCAAATTTGATGGAATTAGTTTTGTTAGGACCGTATCGTCAAAACATAGCTAGATTTATTTTCAAGAATTTTAGGAGTCAATATGTGGCCCCAGTAAATTGAAATATACATTTAAATTCAATATATATTGATTTATATTTTGATTTAAACGAAAACTGATCGAACAGTCGAATTGGATTACGGGACTTATCCCATTGCGTTCGGAATGGGGGTAATTAGCCGGGGGCGACACTAATTGAGTTTGATTTGGAGTTCGGGTAAGAAAACACTATTTTTGGATTTAAATAAGCTAAAAATAAATTAAAAATAGAAAATCGGCCAATAGGAAAAATCATAAACCGTAAATTTCATTATTTTTGAAGCATAAAAAAATCCGTCATCGATCTCGTTCAACAAGAAATATTGCTCTAATCTAAACCCCTCAAATCCGCTCGATCCTCTCAATGGATCCCAACAATTTCCGAAGCAACATCGATCTATTCTCTATACTCTTCAAATCCACAGTGGTGTGAGGATCTACCGTTCGTCGTAAAGTGCGAATTCTACCTTGGAATTGTTGCTGCCTCACCTGAGATCGCGCCTCCACTTGGACTTCGAGCACCTCGCCGGAGAGCTGGTGCAAAGGCAGAGACCATGGATAGATCAGATCGACTTCAAGTGCTGCAGATTTTGAACAAAATCGAAACCTAGGTTTTGATCAAAATAAAATAAAAAACCGTCGGCCTGGGGTTTTGTGAAGAAGAAGGTAACAAATTTCTTTTTTTTTTATGTTTAAACGTTATATAATTTAGTTAATTATTTAATAATTATATTAGTAAATGTTAATTATGTTACATTATTTAAAATCTGAAATTTTAATATTAATAAATTGTTAAAAACCGGGTTTGTATATATTTAATATTTAAAATAAAAAATATGGTTTTTATATATTAATGTTTGAATATAAAAATATGATATTTTTTTAATATATAACTTTGTTTTTAAAATATGGTTTGAAAATAAAAATAGCATTGGAAAAATAATCTTATTTAAAAATATATAGCATGATTTTTAAAGAAAGAAATAAGGTATATAAAAATATGAATTTTAATTTATAATAAGGTATATAAAAATATGATTTTTAATTTATAATAAGGTATATAAAAATATGATTTTTAATTTGTAATAAGGTATATAAAAATATGATTTTTAATTTATAATAAGGTATATAAAAATATGATTCTTGTTATATAGAAAAAATATATGATTTTTAGGCATATGGTTTTAAAATAAAATTGTGATTTTTACTTATAATCTAATAGGATAAAAATTATGATTTTTATATATTTAAAATGAAGATAAAATTTTGATTTATATATATATAAAGCAAAAATAAAAAGAATTTTCAAATATGAATTTGCATATATGTAAGCAAAGTTTTAAAAATAGGATTTTAATAGCAAAAACATTGTTTAAAGATATAGTTTTAAAAATAATGTTTAAAAATATAGTTTTAAATATATATATGTATATATATAGCATTATTTTTACAAATATATATAGAGAATTGTTAAAAATGTGATTTTTAATATCAACTGCGTGAAACAGACGGAGATGGAACAGTCTGAAATCAAAACGGAATCCAAACCGTCCCATAAAAATTGACGGAGTGGAAACCAAAGGTGAGAACTTCTCACTCTAATCTTGTTTGCTAGTTAACTACATACTAGGTTGCAGATGAGGCTTAATAGCTCCTGACACCATCGTCCACAGACCATGGACGACTTGTTTGATTGTATTGTAAAATGGAAATTAAAATATTCATGCGATGAATAAAATATTTGAATAATAAAAATATCATTTTTATTGTATATATAAACTATTTAAAATAGTCATGTGTTGAAATAAATATTCATAAACAAATCAGATGATTTGTTTATGTATACCCATTTATCTAATAATGATTGGGATGATATATTTTACACATCGCCCAACTGCACAAATAATAACTAGTATTTGTTGTTTACAAACCCCACACGGGTAGTGGGATGATATTTGACATACACTGATCCCAATAATCAGTGGTATGTAAATCGATGGGTTGACAGGCTGTGATGACCGTTAATTATTTATTTTTACCGCTTATTGCACTTTGGATGATGGTTGATTGCATATCATTATTGTTGTGTATATGTGTGTATGAAATCCATATAAATAAAATCATATGGTAATTGACTGTGTGTAACAACCCGCAAATTCTGAACCAATTCAAAACTTTTGTTTTAGAAAATTTTAATGAATTTTGAAAATATAAAGTGATTTATTGTAAATAATAATGGCTAGGATTCATTTTAATCGAAGTTAAAACGAATATAAATTTAATTTAAATATAAATGGAGTTAGAAATGGCGCGGTAGTTTTAAAATTTTAATTTTGAACTTTAACTGAATGTACAAGATTCAAAATAAATCAGAATTGAGTGAAACTAGAAATATTCAAATCTTCTTAATCATATCTTTCTAACGAATCTGAAAAATTGAAATTTCATAGCGGAAATCAATAGTTATGGCCAATTCAATATTTAGAAAGGTCACTGTAGAATTTATATATATAATATATATGGCCCGAAGGGCTACTTTTCACATATGAAGGAATTTCGACTCGAAACCACTTCCATTGAGTCTGGAATGATGTTTCTGCTTTTAAAAAGTATAAACACTTATATATTTTGAATTTCGGTATTTATTTGTTTAAAATGTATTTTTAATATTAAATATATTAGCCTTAAAAATAATCAATTTTCAAACGACCTCTGTTTTCGACGAAACCACTTTTGTTGGAACCAGAATGTCAAATTATAGCTAGATTTCAATTTTTAGAATTTTTTGAATTAATATATGAGCGTGGCGAAAGAAAATGTGTTTTGACTATTTCAGTTAAATTTAAGTGAAAATTAGGCTCACGTCCTTAAAAATAAAGTTAATTAGGCTCACATCCTCCCCTTTTGAAACATCTAAATCTCATCCCTATTTTTGAATCGTAGCTTTTATTTTTCCGGAAATGCCCTCATTCAATTTTAACGGTGTATGGATTGTTTATAGGTTACGTATTAGGTTTTATTTTGTACAGAAACAAAATTGAGCAATCCATGGCGGAGGCTGCTCCAGATCCAAAACTCCACTGCTTACATCGTTCCCTTCTCCTCAAATCACATCGTTCCCTTCTGCACTAATCACATCGTTCCCTTCTCTTCAAATCGGAAGCCATCACCTCCGCTCGTCGGTCGCACCACCATTCGGGCGTTCGCTACTTGGAGCGTCGCAGGCCCCACCGTTTGTCCGCTGTCTCTGGTTTCCGCCGCAAGCTTGACCAGTCACCTCTTCTCGTTGTCGTGATCGACGGAGTGTAGGTGAGTCCCTTGCTCTCAGTTTTCTATATTCAAGTTTTCAACTTTAATTTTAAGGATGACTAGGCTATGTGATTACTTGGTTTGATTCCCTTTTGGTTCAAAATAATTGATTGTGCCTTTCGAATTTGTGATTCACTTTTGGTTTGATTACTTGTAGACTTTGTGATTCACTGGGCTATGTTTGAGATACCATGCTGTTTGAGAAGGTTTCATGTAGTTTTTTATTCATTGTGCCTTTCGAATTTTGCTGAACTTGTGATAAAAAGTTGTAGACAAATATGCTTCTATTTTTAATATATGCATATATGTATTCATTTTTTAATCAAACAAACAGAAAAACATATTATTTTACAAATATTTTCACATTTCTATGCATATATCTGGAATACTTGCATATAAATATTCATAAATTATTGTTATTTTGCTAAATTGTACGCATGTATTTATATTATTCTGAAGCAGTTTTTGTAATTTTTTGCTGAACTTCTGATAAAAAGTTGTGGACAAATATGCATCTATTCTTCATATATGCATATATATGAATGCAATTTTTAATCAAACAAACAGAAAAACATATTATTTTACAAATATACTCATATTTCTATGCATATATTTAGAATACTTGCATATAAATATTCAGAAATTATTGTTATTTTGCTGAAATGTATGCATGTATTTGCATTAATCTGAAGCTGTTTTTGTAATTTAGGTTACTGCACATTAATCTTATTAATGTTGATTTTCTTTTTTTGATAACAGTGTTCCGGCGGATATTGGTGTAGTGGTGTTGTTGAAGCTTGGTCCTCCATCCTTTTCCAACTCATTGAAATCTTCAGTTGTTTCTACCGAGACTACTAGGTGTGGTTTGCGCAATAAGCTAGGTCTTAACAAATTTATTTGTTCTTCAACAGACCATCATCATTTCTTTGTAAATGTTCTGAAATTGTTGATGTAGTACATGTAAATGCGGTCTGTACTTATTTTTTGATGTAGTACATGTAAATGTTATGAAAATTTTCACGTAAGTATGCAAATATTTCTGTTATTTGCATATATATATATATGCATCTTGTTATAATTATATGTATTTACTTTTTTGTCATTTCTTTTGTTTCAGCAATTATGCAGTAAAGTTCTGTATATGTATGCAATTAATTCAGTTTTTTGCATAAATGTATGCAATTTTAATTAATATTTGTATCTAATTGTCCAGTTTTTCGTAAAAATCAAAAAATCTTAATAAAAAAATTGTAGTCCCTACATTCTAGTAATTATTTATTTCTGAATAATATTAATGTATGCACGTCTACTTCATTGTTGCACAAAACTAATAATTTATTTTCTGCATAATATTAATATATGTATGCAATTATTCTACTTAATTGCATAAATGTATGCAATTTTACGTAATATATGTATCTAATTGTCTATTTTTCATAAAAATAAAAAAAAATTAATTAAAAGAACGCTGTTGGAGTGATCGACGGTTTTCCAGAATTGTAGGATTAGGTTTATGAGCGAGATAATAGGAGCATAGACTGAGTAAATGAGGACAAATAGTTGTTGGATAGTTTTTTAGGTGTGTAAGGGTAGATCTGGAATTTTTTTAACGGAAATTCAAAAATAGGGATGTATTTTATATTATTTTTATCACCGGTTTTTTTTATATTTTGAAACTTAATAGGGACCTGTAAAAAACGCACCCATTTTTCAAACAGTCTCAGAATTCAAAGAAATTAGTCTTGTTAGAACCGTATCGTCATAAAAAAGCTAAAAATAATTTTTCTGGAATTTTTAGAGGTCATATGTGGCCCCGGCATATTTAAATGTACGATCAATATTTAATTAATTAATTTTTAATGGGATTTTAAATAAATATTCTACAGATTTCAGAATTGGACCCCGAGACCTGTCCCATTGCGTTCAGAAGGCCTCAAAACGTTAAGATCGACAGTAAGCAAGCCCAATTCGGAGACAGTCCAGAAATCCACCTTTAAACACGTTTTTCAATGAATTTAATAATAAAAAAAAAAATGAAAAGAAACCCTAACCCTAATGCGGTCGCCGCCTACCCTAGAAACAATGGTCAGAAATCTCCCGAATTTCAAACGCTAATTTCTCTTAATCCGTTTTATGGAAATCAACAAACTATATATCAAATCAAAGAGTTTTTTGAGGGCTTTCAATCCGTACGGGGATGATCGGGTTTACTGGAGCGTGGCGGCCGGAATTTGGAGACAAAGGAGCGCCGTTCGCGGTGGTTGTCGGGTGCCCAGGGACCACCGAGTCGCACGAGGGTGGCGACGCTGGGGCGTGGGACGACGGGCTTCGTCGTGATGGTGTTCGATCGGCGGTCTGGTGCTCGGGTTGGCGCGCGCAGGGAGGTTGGACGGTGGAGAATGGGTTCGACCGTATCCAGAAAAGGAAGAAGAAAGGGTTTATATTTTATATTATTTATTTAATATTTAATTTATCCAATCTTTGAAATGTGATAACTCTTTCATACGAGGGCCGTTTGACGAACCGTAAGTTGCGTTGGACTCGTCTTCAGATATCTTCGCAATGGCGCAGACCAGAGCTGAAACCGAGGCAGTCGAATTTTCAGCCATATCAATGTAAGAACTCTAACTTTTATTATTTAATTTATTTTTAATTATTTTTCTCGTGTTAAAAATTATTGTATTATAATACTAATTCAGGTCTGAAATGTTCTGTGATTGATGAATTGTTGATTGTTGTTGGTGGTATGTTTTGTTGTTCATGATAGGCTAGATCTGCATTGAATTTTATATACTGTTGAATTTATTTGTGGTTAGAAACTTAAATCTAAATTTAGATTTAATCATATTTTATTCAGATCTAGTTGCTCTAATTTATTTTAAATTATTAAATTACTATTTTTATTATTCTGAAATGAACAATGAAATTTGAACGACAAATAAAAATTTATTTTTATTTGTTGATGTTACAATAATATTTGAACGACAAATAAAACGTATTTTTATTTGTTGATGCTACAATAGAATTGGAACGATGAATAAAAACTCATTTTTTTTATTTGTTGATATTACCATAGAAATTGAATGACATATAAAACCTTATTTTTATTTGTTTGCCTTACAGTAGAATTTAAACAACAAATAAACCTTATTGTTATTTGTTTATTTTAGAACGGGATTTGAACAACAAATAAAATATTATTTTTATTTGTTTATTTACAATAGAATATGAACAACAAATAGAATATATTTTTATTTGTTTCCAGTTCAACAGAATTTAAATAACAAATAGAATCCTATTTTTATTTGTTTACATTTAGAACACGATTTATGAACTACAGTAAAAATTCTTCCTTTTACTGTCACATTAAATGTAAGATGTTCTAGAATTGGAAGAGCAATAAAATACTAAATTTTATTATCGATATTAAAAACATATTAGTAAAATAAAACTTTATTTACATTGTATTTGTAAATTAAAGGTTATATTTGGAAACCACCTTTTTGTTTACATTTTTATGTAAATAAAAATACATGCTTTGGAAATCACAATTTTGGTTACTATATATATGTAAATAAGGAGTTATTTTCAGAAGTTACATTTTTGTCTGCAAATATATTTAATATATAATTGATTCTTTTATTTGAATTTAATAATGCTAATAAACTTTAAAAACAAAATTTATTCTTTTATTTGCGTTCGCCAATGCAAATATATATAGAAAAATAGAAATTGTTCTTTATTTGCATTTACCAATGCAAATATATATTGAAACAAATTATTCTTTCATTTGCACTCACCGATGCAAATACATATATTGAAAATAAAGTTTATTTCTTTCATTTGCATTTATCAATGCGAATATGCATTGAAATTAAGGTTTATTCTTTTATTTACATTTATCAATGCAAATATTCAATGAAACTAAAGTCTATCCTTTTTGTCTACATTCACTAATACAAATATACACATTTTTACATATTGAAATAGAATTGTCAATCCAATATAAAACACTATTGTGTCACCTCATTGGATTGAAATGAACTATCTATTTTTATTTGTGATTTCAACACAAACATACACATAGAAATGAATCACCTTTTTTTGTGTCCTTAACACCAATGTAAACATAGGAAAATGTACTATCTTTTATTTGTGTTTCTCAACATAAATATAAACATTCAAAATGGATCACCTTTTTATTTGTATTTTTCAATACAAATATGTCATAGAAATAAGTCCATCTGTTTTGTACATTCTACAAACACAAATATGATATGAAAATAAAAACACATCTCTGGTCAAATCTGGCTATTGAAACAAAAATAGTGATTTCATCAAAATAGTGTCTTTGTCAAAATATGTGAATTAAAATAACATTTTTGTTAAACATAAGTATTGAAATAAAAAGAGAACATTTTTAATCAAACTTTGATAGTGGACATTTTTGGTCAAAACTTTATTAGGGAAATAAAAACCACATTTTATTTAGAATTTGATCATTGAAATAAAAGTTTGGTTATTTACTATCACCAATGCAAATGTACTTTAAAAAGGGGAAATTTGTTTCTTTTATTTGCATTCTCTTATGCAAATATACATTGGAATGAGAATCTATTCTTTTATTTGTAACCACTAATGCAAACATTCATTGAAATAAGACTTGTTCTTTATTTTGCATTCATTAATGCAAATATACATTAAATTATAATTGTCCTCTATTTGCATTCCTTGTTTCAAACAAACTAGAAATAAAAGTTACATTTATCTATTTATTTATTTCTTTCCTTGTTGCAAATAAAACTTTAAAATAAAGTTCATCTTTGTTTTGCAATTCATTAATGCAAACAAACCATCAGAATGAAAATTATATTCTTGATTTATAATTTTGATATGAATAAAATATTGATAGAAAGAATAGTTTTAGAAGTGCATTTTTATTGCAATTCTATATGAAGTAAAAAGAGAAAATTTGTCAAATGTCTTATACAAAATAAATTGAGTTCTTTTTGTCACTTCAAAAAGAATGAATTGAAAATGTTTATTTAAGCTTTTGTAAAGAATGAATAACTAAACATTCATATTTTTATCATTAAAGTAAAATAGACAAAAACACTTATTTTGTCTAAATTAAAAGAATGAAACAAAATATAGCACTAGAATCTTTATTTAGAATTGTAACACAAATTAATCACTATTGTAAATTTATATTAGTTAAAACCAGTTATTTACTTTTGTCAATTTACATTTGTTGAAACCAATTATTTGTTTTGTCACTTTAGAGTTGTTAAGATAAAGATATTCATTTTTGTCTTGTAATCACTTTTACTTGAAATAAGAATAGACATTTTGTCATTTTGAAAGATTATTCTTTTATTTGCAATCTCCAATTCAAATATACATTAGATTAAAGATTATTCTTTTACTTGCATTCTCCAATACAAATATACATAAAATGAAGATGTTCTTTTGTTTGCATCTCTTGATGCAAATAAAACATATATTAAAAAGTTACAACTCTATTTGTAACTCAAATGTGAACGAACACATAGTTTCAAAAGATTACATTTTTATTTGTCTTTTGATGCAAATAAAAATATAGTTTTAGAAATGGTCAATAAAGACGAAGTTATTATTCTTATTCGTTCATTGCAATATAATTATGTATAACATAAAGGAGACATTTTGTTGTCATGATTATGTATTGTGTATTACACTTCCATTCACAAGTTACCCGACTTGTTTATGTGATTGGGACGAAAATTTTCACATATCGCCCAAGTGCACAAATTAGTTTATTATTTGTTTGTTGGTTGAAACCCCACACGGATGTTGGGATGAAAATTTACATACACTAATCCCAATATTCAGTTGTATGTTGATCGTTAGATCGACAGGCTGCGATGAGCGTTAGTATTTAATTTTAACGCTTACATAGTGGAAATTACACTTTGGATGTAGATGGATGACTTGATGATTATACTGTTATTGTCATATATAGGATGTGTGTGAAATCCATATAATCCAAATTATATGGTAAATGATTGAGTTGCATTTCGATTCAGGTGTTCTTTTAAATAAGAATATTTTTACATTAGAGATCCTATTTATATAAAGTATATGTATTTTCATAAAATATCTTTTTAATCAAGTATGTGTTAAAACAAAGAATATTTGTAAAAGATAAAAATTTGTAATATAAAGAAAACTTCCCATTTAGAATCTTTTATATAAAGAATATTTTTAATGATTATTTTAAAATATGTTTTTAAAGATTATTAGGATTTGCAATTATATTGAGATGTGAAGTGGATTTATCGTGGACGGTGTTTTAAACGACATTTGTCCTTTAATCCAATTAACATTGAAATTATTATTTGGAATTTATAAATCTGTTTTATAGATTTAAAAAGGCATTTTCTAAAAAATCAATTTTTTTCCAATTTAATATATTAAATTGGAATTAAGTGGAAATTCGATTGGTAATAATCGAAATGGGCTTCTGTAAAAGAAGACCGATATTATATATGGAATTTAAGAGGCCTTGCCGTTATTCCATTTATATTATTAGTCCGATACAGAAATTTATGTCGATTATGTATTGATTTGATTTCTGTGGAATTCCATATTTTGTAAATTGATTTGTGGGTTTATCGTGAACTGTGTTTTAAAGGACACTAGTTCTTTAACCTGTTTAAGACAAGATTTATTCCATAAAATAAATGATCTTGTAATAATGATTTTTGATATCAAATCAAAACTGGAGTTTTAATAAATCTTTTAAGGAAGATTTAAGTTTTTATTTTCAGAATGTATCTTTGATAAATTAATGAGAATCTTTTAACATGAATATCTTATTAAAAGAATATTCTGAGTTGGAATGTGGCGTAATGTGTGATCTTCCAATATTTGTTTTCAAATCAAAAAATATGCGAGTTATTCAGAAAGACCAGGTTTAACCCATTCTGAATAATCATCACGACGATCAAGAGTCGAAGATGAAGACGGTGGTTGAAGACCGAAGGTTTTCACATCGTTGGGATGATGACGACTGGTATCTTGAATTGGGATTGGCCTTCCAAGGCAAGGTATTTAATAATGATCGTCCAAACACATTTGGAGATCGACGGACACATTGTTTCGCTCAGACCCAGAGCGAACTTGTAAATGGATTGTGTGTCCGATATTGTGTTCCTTTCTACTGTATTTGTTGAACGATACTGATTATATATTTCTGTTTGGTGGTAAAGAATTTATTCTTTACTTATCACCCTTCTCTAAGACGTATGAGCTTAGAGGTTATATACATATATATGGGTAGATGATCAATGATATGGTAAGGTCTAACAATGTGACATGCTAAGTTGCAAATGATCAAGGCTTTGTTGAAAAGCAGGCCTTGTGGTTGATGATCAAAGCACAGTCTATTTAGGCATAGCTTTGTGTATATCGTGGCTTAGCGAGCCTCACACACCGGTTGAGTCTAAAACGGGAGAAGGGAACGCAGGGAGTGCACACGTTTCTTTCTAGCTAGAAGTGGTGTCGGTGCTTAAACTGGCTGACATTTGCTTATGTAGTTGTTGGAATTTTGCGAGGCCTCGGTTTATTCTTATCGGTCGCCAACGGCTGATTTGTAGGTCCAATAGGATCGGGGAGCGTGTGTTCAGGCATAACTAATCCACTAAAGTATTTGTGGACCAGCCCTGCTGTATCCAAGGGTTCGCCAGCGTCCGAATCCTGAGACATTGCTAGAGTGTCTTGAATCGGTCAGGAGATCCTCCCTAGCATTGACTCATGATGGAAACCCAATTTCCAATACGCCTTTTTGCGGTTTTGATTGTATAACTAGTAAGGCGACATAGTAGATGGTAGCTATGCCGTCTAGGATTGATATTATATTTGAAATGTTTTAAATATATATATACACACAATAATATCGTTTTTACGTATCAAGCATCTTTTGACCATTATAAGGTAAAACCTATCCTTCGGTTTGCGTTGCATTGTGTGATGGGACCTGGGTAATGGTTTCATTTTTCTAAAAAGCATTACGTTATTTGACGATTTACTTTATTTATGCACTGGAAATACAATGGAGTAAACCCGTTCCGCGTTAGCGGCGTGGTCCTGTGATTAGCCTACTTATTAGATAAGTTAAGTATAGGATTCTCACACCAGTCTCGCAACTGACCTGTAGTTTGTTTCACTTTGCAAACTCGGGTGCCCTCTTTTCACACGGGCAGTCGAGTAGCATTTTGCAGATATAGTTAAGCAGGATACTGGATTGAAGCCTGAAGCTAGGTCCAGAATATTGATGACCTTCCGCTAAGATTTGTTCCGCTGCAATGTTTTAATCTATTGTAATTTATCTTCCGCTGTAATTTTATTCCGATGTACTCTGATATACTATGTACTCTGATGTAACATTTATTATTGATGTTATAAAAGTCTGTGCTGTTGTCCTGATGTGTTGTATGCCCAAAGTTAACATATGCAGAGTTTGAATGGTCTTATCGATCTTGCGATCGATTAGGGTCGGGCAAAAATCCGGGTCGTTACACTGTGTCTGATTCCAATTCGGAAAGAACGAATATTTTAAATTAAAGAATATTTTAAAATGATGAGTATTAAATATTTTAAAATAACTAATATTTTAAAATAATGTTCAATAATGGATCAAAATAAGATTTTGATGTCCGATTTGGGATGGACACGAAAATATTTAAATATATAAAGCCGTGCTGATTAGATTAACGCCATTTTGACGTGAACGATATTTATATCGATTTTATTCATTTTTATAACAAATATCGAAAAGGAAGTGATTTCAAAATCTAATGTTTTGAAAATATTATCATTTATATATTAATGATATGGAATATGGAATATTCAATTTTGATTTAAAATTGAATACGAAGTTGAAATCGTTTTGAAACCGAATTTAAAACGATTTATAAAATACGTTTTAAATGGAAATCGACAAAATATAATATATATATATATATATATATTTAATGGTCTGAATAGAAGGCGTCGCACCGCGGCAGTTTGCGAATTTCAACCATTACCTTCGAATTGAGATTACGGGAGATCCGTCCGTCGGATTCTCCTTAAACCAAATCCATTGGGTTCGTATCGAAAAGAGCTTTCCAATAAATACAAGAGATTTGAAATCTAACGGTTGGATTTGGAATTATGTCCAAATCAAATTTGGAAAAGGTCGTTGTAAGTGCAGTTCGATGACCGTTTATGGAAATCGATTGAAATGGCGATATTAAATTTATTAAAATATTAATAATTTGTGTAAAACCATAATAAATGATTTAGAAAAAATTGGGATGAAAAATTCCATATTTGAAAGGATAAAAATATATTTTTACCAAAATGAACTAATTATTAACCAGATTTAAAATCCAATAATTTTAAATAAAATAAATTGGATTTGTGAATGGTTTTAAATATAACCAGAAATTTCCAATGTAACAATTGGAATGGATTTGAATGGAAATCATCTTCGGAATATTTCGATATTGGATTCCGTGATTATACGGATATTGTTATGGAAATTTGGAAGATATATTTATATCGTTATTTCCTATACGATATTTGTTGGTTTCAGAATTTGATATTGAATATAAGCCGATATAATTTCTATTCAGAGCCTTGTATTTAATATCAAATGGGATTTTGGTTTTTTCGTGAATGGTGACTTCATTAACACTATTTTTAAACCCAGTTGAGAAAAGAATAAATCTTTCTATTAAGATTTAGTGAAAATTTCTAATTAATTAGTATATAATTAGAATTGAATAAAAGAATTGGATTTTGGGTTGTCGTGAACGGTGTCTACCGTAACACTGTTCTTAAACCCCATTTGAAAAGAATAAATCTTTTAATTAAGATTATTAGAGTTTCCAGTTACATTTGGTAATTGGAATAAAATGGAATGTGAATCGGGTGTACCAGGAACTGTGTTTTTAATGACATTTATTCTTTAACCCGATTTACAGTAAAAGGTGATTTGGAATTTATAAATCGTTTAATGAAGATTTAGTGGAATTTTCCAAAGTAAAGTTTTCCAATTTAACAAAATAAATTGGAATGGAATGGAATTCGATTTGGTAATAATCGAAGTGAACTTCGTTGGAGGAAGACTGTTACTATATATGGAATTTAAGAGGCTTTGCCGTTATTCCATTTATATTACTGGTTGGTTATGAAGATTATATCGATTATCTATATTAATCTGTTTTCAGTGAAGATTCCATTGTTAATGGAATATGATTTTGGGTTCATCATGAACTGTGTTTTAAATGACATTAGTTCTTTAACCCAGTTAAAGATAAGATTAATTTCTTAACTTTGAATAATCAGTAAGTAATGATTTTTGGAGATTAAAACTGGGTGGAGTTTTAATGATTCTTTAGTTAGAATTGAAAGGTGAGTCTGATAACTAAAATTATCAAATTCAAGAAATGATCGAGAATGGAGTATCACCAGTTTTTCTCCAAGCGATAGTTAAATCTTTAAATAGATTTGAATGAGAAATGGTAATTAATTTTACCGATAACACTGTGGTGTTAGATATGGAGTATTACCAGTTTTGCTCCATGGGATTGAAGGTTGGGATTGGGAAATAAAATAAATGATTACTTCAATAAGGTTCGCTAATCTCGACTAGTTTGGATAAACCTTAATTTGGTTTGAATTGATATCAAATGGAAGATTAAAGAATAAATTTAAAGAATTTATCTTTGATAAAATTAATGGGAACCTTTCCCAAAGGATATGAATATTGAAATAAAGGAATATTTAGCATTGGAATGAGGCGTGTGTTGTGTTTTTATAGCACTTGTTTGTTATATACGCGATTTATTCGGAAATACCATGTTTATCCCATTCTAAATAACTGATTCGACGATAAGTCGACGACGAAGACGGTGGTTGAAGACCGGAGGTCTTCGCATCGTTTGGATGATTACTGATGTCTTGATTGGGCTGTACACCCAAGATAAGGTAATAAGTGGTGATCGTCCAGATGTACTTGGAGATTAACCGGATATGCGAGGACATCTCTCCTGTATTGGACATATGGGACGAGGAATAAGGTGCCTCCGGTTTCGTTCAGACCCAGAACGAACTTGTAAATGGATGTGTTTCTGACATTGGATTTTATTCTGTGTTGATTGATCTCTATTAAATATATATATCTGTTTGGCGGCAGAAAAATTATTCTCTTTCTTAACGCCCTTCTCTGAGACGTATGATCTCGGAGGTTATATTTCGATAGACATCAGTCGCATGGCGTGATCTCCCTGTATAGCATGCTGAGATGCAAATGATCAATGCTTCTGTTGAAAAGCAGAGTCTTGTGGTTGATGATCAGAGCACGACTTTAATATAGAATAGCTTTGTGTGTAGCGATAATTCGCTAGCCTCACACCCCGTTGTGAACCAGAAATGGGAGGTACCTCAGGGAGGACACACGTTTCTTTCTAGCTAAGTGTGGTGTCATGGTATGTAGTCCAGACATTTTACTCATGTGGATGTTGCATATTATTTGATGGATAGCGAGGTGCCTCATATATATCGGTTACTACGGAGCCGATGGATATTGAGTCATCTAGCTCATTTACGCCTCATAGGGCGGGGAGACACATGTTCAGGGATTTTTAATCCACTTAAAATGTGGACCGACCCTGATGATCCAGTGCAATTGCGGGTGAGACCTGAGACATGGTAGGCCGGATTGTCTCGAATTAGCACAGGATGATCCCTTTGCCTTGGTTCACAGATGGAAATCCAACTTCCAATACGTGACACTTTGGTTTTGATTATAGAGCCTAGTATTGGCGACATGATTGGTACCCATGTCGTCTAGGATTGATACATTTATATTTGAAGTTGTTTTTTACACTATGCACTTATAATAGTATCAAATGATTTGTTTTAAACGGACCAAGCATGTTTGGCTATTATAAGGGAAAACTCTATCCTCCGGCTTGCGTTGCATTATGTGATGGGACCTGGGTTTTATAATAGCTTATTTTTTCCAAAAAGCATTGCGTTGTTTGTTTTATGCACCGGTATTCTTGGGAGGAAACTCGTTCTGTGTTATACGGTGTGGTCCCTTGATTTACTTTATTTTTAAATTAAAGATTCAATAACTGTTTTAGTTCTCACACCAGTCACATGACTAACCTGGAGTTTATTGTTTTAATCTAAACTCTGGGTGCCCCTATTTTCCATACTAGCAGCTAGTAGTTTGGTTTTGCCGATATTATATTCACAAGATCCTGGATTTACAGCTGGAACTATACTTGGAAAGCTCTATAGTATTCCTTTCAGTTATGTTTTTGTATTATTTTCCGCTGCATTGTAATTTGTAAATTTCTGATATTTATCAAATGTATATTATTTGTTCATACTCTGTATATTCTTGTACTCTGATGTAAATTGTTGTAATAAGCAATGAAATGTTCTTCTGTTTGTATTCTGATTTGTCGTGTTCTCAGACAATCCGTTCTTTCTCTTCTCTTTGGAGACATGGGAAGTTCGGGTCATTACCCATGGTATCAGAGCTTTCGTTTATAGAGCTAGAGAACAAGACACATTAGAACCAAATGAAATAATTCATCAAAGATTGGATTAGTAATATCCAATGAGAATGACTCGTTAGAGATAGGATCAGTAGTATCCTAGAATGAGTGTGAAGAGTAGTGTTTTAAAATAAAAATGAAAACAAATTTTGTTTTGAAAATTTAAATCTTACTATACGTATTTGAATATTTATTTTATATTGATTTTGGACAATCGAGTATATGTAGATTTTGAATATATGCGTAATTAACATGTATTCGAAGTCTCAAATATACTGGATAGATATAGAATCACACTCTGGTGGCCAGGAGATAATTCTGGTAATGTGGTCGCATTATCAGTATTTATGTTCGAGTCTCGAAAGTGGGTTTCTATATATATTTTCAATTGACTGGTGTGAGAACCAAAATATAATTAGAATATATTGTTGTGAATTGGCATCAAAAACATGATTTTAAGTATATATGTAAAAGTTATGTGTTTGAAATGATAATCAACTAATTGATTGCTGATTGTGTTGTTTGATTATTGGTTTGATTAATTAAAATTTTGAACCATTAAGCCAAATTGAATCAAATATTGAACTGACTTGAAAATTGATTGCAATTGCATGCCTATACATGTATATACATTGAACGTGTCATAGCAGGGAAGCTAAGAAGAGGAATAAAATTGTATGCTTGACAAATAGGTACATGTTTACTATTTTCTTGGGTTTGGATGATTTTATGAGCCGTTGGATTTTTCTTTTTCTTTTTGGATGATGAGGGCCCTGCGTGTCTGGTTGTGGTTATAAATGTCTCCCCGTACAAAGGAGGTTATTGCGAAATTTTTCGTAAATTTAGGGTGTTAGTCAAATTTTTGAAAATTAGAAATTCTTAGAAACTGAAAAGTTGAAGAATGAACACGAGAATGAAAGTTGAGTTGGTAAGTTAAACAACTTTCAGCTCCGTTCCTTTTCAGGGACGAAAAGATTTTAAGTGGAGGAGATTGTAACAACCCAGAAAATCAGAACCAATTTAAAATTTTTATTTTGGAAATTTTAAAGAATTTTGAATATTTAAAATGATTTAATTTAAATAATAACGACTAGAAATTTATTTTGAATAGAATTAGAACATATAAATTTATTTAAATCGAAGTTAGAATATAAATATTTATTTTAATTATAAAAGGAATTGGAAATGGCGCGGTAGTTTGAAAATTCAGTTTCAAATTTCAATTGAATGTACGAGATTCAAAATAAATCGGATTTCAGTAAAACCAGAAATATTTGAATATGTTTGAAAATATCTTTCCAACGAATATGAAAAATCCAAATTTCATAACTGGAATAAACAGTTATGTCCAGTTGAAAATTCAAAATAGTCGCTATGGAATTTAATATAATATATAGCCCTTAAAAATAAATATTTTTCAAACGACCTCCGTTTTCGAGGAAACCACTTTTGTTGGATCCGGATTATCAAATTATTTCTAGATTCCAAAATTCATAATTTTTGGAATTCATATGTGAGCGTGGCAAAAGAAAATGTGTTTTGTCAATTTTAGTCAATTTGGATCAACCAGAAAATGACCATTTTTTAAACGCCTCCAAATTCGACGAAATTACTTTTGTTAGGACCGTATCATCAAACATAGCTAGATTCATAAACCCTAAATTTCATTATTTTCGAAGCAGAAAAAATCCACGGTCACTCTCCTTCAACGCGGAATATTGCTCCAATCTAAACCCCTCAAATCCGCTCGATCCCCTCAATGGATCCGAACAATTTCTGAAGCAACATCGATCTATTTTGTATACTCTTCAAATCCACGGTGGTGTGAGGATCTACCCTTCATTGTGGAGTGTGAATTCTGCCTTGGAAGTGCCGCTGCCTCGTCTGAGATCGCGCCTTCACCTAGACTTTGAGCACCTCGCAGGAGAGATGGTACGAAGTCCGAGACCGTGGATACGTCAGATTGACTTCAAGTGCTGCAGATTTTGAACAAAATCGAAACCTAGGTTTCGATCAAAATAAAAATAAAAAACCGTCAGCCTGCAGTTTTGTGAAGAAGAAGGAAACAGATTTATTTTCGTTATGTTTAAACATTATATAATTTAGTTAATTATTTAATAATTATATTAGTAAATGTTAATTATGTTACATTATTTAAAATCTGAAATTTTAATATCAATACATTGTTAAAAACCGGGTTTATATATATATAATGTTTAAAATAAAAAAATATGGTTTTTATATATTAATGTTTGAATATAAAAATATGATTTTTTTTATATATAACTTTGTTTTTAAAATATGGTTTGAAAATAAAAATATCATTGGGAAAAAAAATCTTATTTAAAAATATATAGCGTGATTTTTAAAGAAAAAATAAGCTATATAAAAAAATGATTTTTAATTTATAATAAGGTATATAAAAATAAGATTTTTAATTTATAATAAGGTATATAAAGATACGATTTTTAATCTATAATAAGGAATATAAAAATATGATTTTTGTTATGTAGAAAAAAAATATGATTTTTAGGCGTATGGTTTTAAAGAAAAATGTGATTTTTATTTATAATGTAACAGGATAAAAATTATGATTTTTATATATTTAAAGAGAAGATAAAATTCTGATTTTTATATATTTAAAGCAAAATAAAAATGTGAATTTTCATATATGAATTTTCAAATATGAATTTGTATATATGTAAGCATAGTTTTAAAAATTGGATTTTAATAGTAAAAATATTGTTTAAAAATATAGTTTTAAAAATAATTAGACATTTTTTAAAAATATAGTTTTAATATATATATATATAGCATTGGTTTTACAAATATATATAGAGCGTTGTTGAAAATGTGATTTTTAATATTAACTGCGTGAAACAGATGTAGATGGAACAGACAGAAATCAAAACGGAATCCAAACCGTCCCATAAAGATTGAAGGAGTGGAAACCAAAGGTGAGAACTTCTCACTCTGATCTTGTTTGCTAGTTAAATACATACTAGGTTGCGGACGGGGCTTAGTAGCTCTTGACCCATCGTCCACAGACCATGGACGACTTGTTTGATTGTATTGTGAAATGGAAAATAAAATATTCATGTAATGAATAAAATATTTGAATAATGAAAATATCATTTTTATTGTATATATGAACTGCTAAAATACTCATGTTGAAAAATATATTCATAAACAAATCAGAAGATTTGTTTATGTATACTCATTTATCTGATACTGTTTGGGATGATATATTTTACACATCGCCCAACTGCACAAATAATAACCAGTATTTGTTGTTTGAAAACCCCACACAGGTATTGGGATGATATTTGACATACACTGATCCCAATAATTAATAGTATGTCAATCGATGGGTTGACAAGCTGTGATGAGCGTTAATTATATATTTTTACCGCTTATACAGTTGTAAATTGCACTCAAGATGATGGTTGATTGCATATCAGTATTGTTGTGTACATGTGTGTATGAAATCCATATAAATAAAATCATATGGTAATTGACTATGTCTGATTCCAATTCGGAAAGAACGAATATTTTAAATTAAAGAATATTTTAAAATGGCGAGTAATGAATATTTTAAAATAACCAATATTTTAAAATAATATTCAGTACTGGATCAAAATATGATTTTGATGTCCGATTTGGGATGGACACGAAAACAATTAAATATAAAGTCGTGTTGATTAGATTAACGCCATTTTGACGTGAACGATATTTTGTATCGATTTTATTCATTTTTATAATAAATACCGAAAAGGAAGTGATTTCAAAATCTAATGTTTTGAAAATATTTTCATTTATATATTAATGATATGGAATATTTAGTTTTGATTTAAAATTGAATATGAAGTTGAAATCGTTTTGAAACCGAATTTAAAACGATTTATAAATTACATTTTAAATGGAAATCGATGAAATATGTATATAATATATATTTTATATATTTAATGGCCTGAATAGAACACGCTGCGCCGCGGTAGTTTGCGAATTTCGACCATTGAATTCGAATTGAGATTACGGGAGATCCGACTGTCGGATTCTCCTAAAATAGGAACCGTTGGGTTCATATCGAAAAGAGATTTCCAACGAATACAAGAGATTTGAAATCTAACGGTTGGATTTGGAATTATGTCCAAATCAAATTTGGAAAAGTTCGCTGTAAGTGCAGTTTGATGACCGTTTATGGAAATCGACTGAAATGGCGATATTAAAATTATTAAAAATATTAATAATTTGTGTAAAATCATAATAAACGATTTGGAAAGAATTGAGATGAAAAATTCCATATTTGAAAGGATAAAATATATTTTTATCAAAACGAATTATTTATTGACTAGATTTGAAATCCAATAATTTTTAAATAAAATAAACTGGATTTGTGAATGGTTTTAAATATAACCAGAAATTTCCAATTGCAACAACATGGATTTCGCCCGGACCCGATCGATCGCTAAGTCGATCAAGACTGTTTGAATCCCGTATATGCTAACTCTGGGCATACAACACATCAGAACAAATAATAGAAGACTTCTATAAACATCATAATAATGTTACATCAGAGCACAGAATATCAGAGTATATCGAAATATAATCAATACAGTGGAAGATAAATTTACATAAATGTAATACAATGCACAGCGGAAATATAAACTACACAGCGGAAGACTATCGATACTCTGGACACAGCTTAAAGCTTCAATCCAGAATCCTGCTCAATATATCTGCAAAATAAAACTACTCGACTGCCTGTGTGGAAAATAGGGGCACCCGAGTTTGCAAGGGAAAAGCAAACTACAGGTCAGTCATGGGACTGGTGTGAGAAACTCTAAACAGTTATAATTAACTTATTTAATAATATGGCATATCACGGGACCACGCCGCTAACGCGGAACGGGTTTACCCCCATGAATGCCAGTGTATAAACAACAATCAATATAGATATATGGATCTACTATGCATCAATCAACATGCAATATCCCAATCTACCCATTTAGATTAATCACCACACTTAGATTTTCCAAATCTAATTCAATTTACAGAAATTATTCCTTTGGATTTTATTCCCGATTTCTTATTTCAAATCATTTGAAATACATATCTAACTTTCTATATCAAAGTAGATTTCACTTCGGGATCTCAAATCAAATCGTATGGAAACATGAATTCCAAAACATAACAATGCATACAAACAAGTATGCAATCAAATATCGTGCTCCCCATCGACAAGGCAAAGGGTACGCACCTCGCAACTCGATATATATATAAATGTGCTCCTACCCCACATAGGAGCAGGCTACACCGACGATGCACCTCCCACACATGGAGAGCAAACACCGCCCTCTCACCCATACTTTTAGTCTCAGGGTTACCCGAATCTTTAGCCACATACTAAATCATTTCATATCCCGAAGTAGGGAAAATCATTTCACAACATAATAATCACAAGTACTTTAAAAATATAGTACTTCACATCAGTAATTCACACATATGATCAGTCACTATTAATCACATAACCTTTGAGCTTATATGTCTCAAAGAAGGGTGTTAAGCAAGAGAATAAATTCTCCTCCACCAAACATATACATCATTAATAGCAACTAATTGAATATGTGATGAACTACAATGTAAAACCATAATACATTTCCAAATCATTTTGAAATCATCGGGTTTTAGGCCTCGAAATCCTTTCTATTTTGTAAAACATTTTTATAAAACATTCCCTATCCAAAATCGGGAATACATTTCTTTTCACTTAAGAAAAATATTTCATTTCAAAATCATTCATTAAATTTGAAATGAACACAACATCGCTAAACACCTTATCGTCAAATCGTGAAGTGTTTCACAAGGCGTTAGCACACAGATATTTTCAACCCAACCCAATGCTAAATGTAAAAGCATATTCTGCTCATAAACTGGTCGAGCACCATTCACACAATCAATCAGTCACAATCAATATCAACAACCACATATATTTGGTTTACACCACATGTAACGACCCGACTTTTTTGCTCGGTTTTCGCCGGTAATTAAACCAACTTAAACCGTTCATAAAGCCGGATTGTTAGGGGCACTTACACATTTGCACAAAATAAAAACACTTTTCCATTATCATTAAAATAATATTACATCAGAGTTACAAGAGGTGCATCAGAGTGCATCGATTACACAACGGAAAAGATACTAACTCAGCGGAAGAATGCGAATGCCCCAAACATAATAGCTCCAGTTAAACCAGAATCCTGCTCCAACTAACTCCAAGGTTAAATCTGCAAACCAAACTACTAGGCTGCCCATGTAAAAATTATGGGCACCCAGAGTTTAGGTGTAGGAATAATAAACTCCAGGTCAGTCATGGGACTGGTGTGAGAATTCAAAACAGTTACTATTTATGATTCATTTTAAAGTTGGGTAATTCAACAGACCATGCCGCTAATGCGGAACGGGTTTACTCCATATGAATTCCCGTGCATAGAAATTCGCAATGACTTTTGAAAAATGAAACTACCATATGGTCTCGCGGCACACACACAATGTAAACGCACACATGGGCGAGGTTTCTCCTTATGATAGTCAAAAATGCTTGATACGTGAAAATCCTCTTCTAATACTATAATATAGTGTGAAAAATCATTTCGAAAGTAAATGTATCAATCTTAGCCAGCATAGGTACCATATACTATACTGACGTATGGTATACAACTAAAACCGTATAGGCTCGTAGCGGAGATTGGGTTTCCGACAATGACTAGGCAAAGGAACTTCCTTCCGAACCGAATTTTGAACACCTCTAGAGGGATGCCTGAGGATCAACTAATGCTCCTCATGCCAACACAAGGCCGGGTTACCCCTTAACTGGGTAACTTAGAGTACGCCTGAGTATTCCATCTCCCGGTCGTGACCGACCTTTCCGAGCGCGCCCCAACAACAACCACAAAAGTAGACGCTTTTACCACATAGGTTAATACCTGGGCTCCATACCATAGTACACCTTTTATCTAGAAGGAGACAACACCCCATAACCTTGCCGCATTTCTTCCTGTTTTGGTCATTTACCGGGTTGTGAGGCTTGTCGAGGTCACGATACACAAAGCTACGCTTAAACAAGCCATGCTTGGATCATCTATAGCTCACCACATATCTTAAGTATGCCACATTATCCATTAACAACGCATCACGGAATCCCTATATATAACCTCTAAGCTCATACGTCTTAGAGAAGGGTGTTAAGCAAGAGAGTAATTCTCCGCCACCAAATAGATATATATTGATAAAAAAATGCCACGCAGTTAATTACAATGTCAGACACACAATCCATACGAGTTCGTTCTGGGTCTGAACGAAACCACAATCCGGAATTCCTTCACATACGTTCGGGCTTCTTTCCACTTAACTGATATAAAATCCATCTGCAAATGGGAGCGACCCATTCGAGACATTCAGCAAGTCATCCTTACGACATGAAGGGTCCAGTCTTCAATGTCGTCTCCAATGTCTTCAATTGCTCCACAACGTTGTATTATTACTTAGAATGGTTTCAGACATATATCTGATCCCGGTCTTTCCAAATAATAGGCGCAATTTAAAAAAAAAACACAATTATAGAACACACAGGCTTTCTACCAATCTCCTTCCGTCTTGGATTTTGTCAAAATTAGACTTCTTCAAACCCATTCTCAAATTATTACAAAATCCGTGTTTAACCTTTCTCTTTTAAACACATCCCTTAAATAAAAGATGATTTAGCCTTAAAGCCTTAATTAATTTTCCGTTTGATAACTCATTATCAAAATCCAGTTTCCTCTGAAAATCCTTATTCCACATTTTAACCCTATGTTCCAATTAAATTTATTTTCCAACATTCCATTTTTTTTTAATCTTAACTAAAAGATTATACTTTCTTTCCAATTCCTCACTTTTAATTTCTTCAAATCAAAGATCTGATCAAATCCTCAAATTACGATATGAATTTCCATAACTCAATGCCATGGGGTTTCGACAAAATCCAAATCAATTGATATTGAACCTAAGTTACACAGAAATTGTATCTACTTATACTCGATATCAATTCTCATAATCAACGAATACTATAAGTGGAATAACGATATAATAATATCTTCCAAATTCCTCAAATAGTATACATTTACACCACAGAATTTCACATCAAATATCTGAAGATTATTTCTATCCAACTTATCCCAGTCAACTTAGGAAACTCGTATCTTAATTTAAAGATTTATCCAACTCTTTAACATTAGATCTGGATAGAAATACCATCAACTTATACTAAATATTAATCTCGATATCCAACTCACACTATAAGCGGAATAATGGTGAACTACCTTTTAAATTCCTCAAATAGTAAGAATCATCATCTACCGAATTAATATCAACCATCCGAAGTTTTATCTCCAACCATATCCAATTATTTAAAATTGAAAAACACATTTAATTATTAAATAAATCAATTTAAATTCCAAACAAATTATTTTCAATATTTTTAAACCTTTGAAAACATTCAATAAATCATTTGCAAATGATTACTTATAGTTCGGAAAACATTTCACGGGTTAAATACTTCAAAATAGGTTGTTTTCAAAGAAAGCGTTACAATAGTGCTTCAAAAGCGTTACAAATCAGTTATCTTAACTACTTTGATAACAACATCGTTTATCTTAACCAAAACTTAAAATTTGCAATTCAAAACACTTTTACATAATTTATTATGGTTTTACAATATTTTTTAAAACATTTAAAAATAGTTGTTTATAGTTATGGTCAACAATTGTTCTTACATCGATCTTTTCCAAAATGGTTTCAAACATAACTTCAAAATTATAACTTGAATTTAAAATCTGCTTTCACTCATTTGAAAGTTCTTGTTAATATAAATCAAATGTTTTTCGTTTCATGGAAATCCGATATAGATTGCAAAAGTTATAAGCGTTTAAAGTTTGCATCTAAATACGTAAATTGTCGTTATGCGACAAGCTCTATTTTGACCATAATAACCATTGTTCTACGATACTTCAAAATATCTTAGAAAACCGTTATATTCTTATATAACACTTTTAAAATCATTTAAATTTACTTTCTAAATTATTTTGGATCTAAAATTCAACTTTCATAAATTCCAATTCATTTCTAAATTCAAATAACTTCAAATTAACCATCCCATTCGTCGGACCAGTTAGGGATAGCCAGGGAGAGCAGGAAACTTCATTTCCAAACCCAAGCCTAGAAATTATCCTCTCTGTCATCCTAGAATGTTCCGGTATTTATTTATTCATCTGAAGGACTTTAACAATATATATGAATTCATACATATGGTCTTTTCCAATTATTAACCTTCAATTTCAATAATGATATTGCTTTTAATTATGAAGGAGATTTTTCGATCACCAATGTGATACCATAATTGTTGTTTCATAGTGTGTGCAAAACAATATCAACAACCATTTAAACATCCATAACAACCATCATCAACTTGGTTCAATAAATCATAATTGTGCACAAGCGTTATAACACTAACGCTTAATAGTGTGTGTTCTAAACTTCGCACCCATCATCCATCACAACAAATATCAATCATCATTAACCAATAATAATTCATCACTATATTTAAATTAGTCTAACTACTATATAAATCTTCGTTAAAGAGTTCTCACCAAACAGCTTTCCAAATCTTCACGGTAGGCGAGCCTAGTTGAGCGAACCGTCGGACGGTATTTCGGCGCAATGTCTTCTTCACCAAAATATATATAGTATAATATATATTAATCTCTCTCTCTTTATAAGGGAAGGAGGAGGAGGAGGAGAATGATGAACTTTGGCAAAGTGGTGGTGGAAAAGAGGAAGACTTATGCCATGGAAACTGTAACACCTCGTAATTTGAACATAAAAATTCACAAATTAAAGTATACTTAATTATGTGAAATGGGTTGCGCAGAGAAATATATATATATATTGATATATATATATATATATATAATTGAAAATTAATTAAATAAATATGCAAAAATGTTCAAAACAGCGAATTGGGAGAGGGGAATAACCGAACCGGCCGATTTTTGAGGTCGACCCGAGCTCGTTGGGTCGACTAGGGGTTAATCCAGGGTGTTTGCTGTCAACCCGTGGGCCGATCCGCTCAAATGCAGATTTTGCATTTGAATGGTTCTCATGGTTCAGCTTTAATCTAAAGGCCCTAGATGGTTCCTAAACTTGACTTCTTCCCCAAGACATGCTTTGATGGCTTGGATTGAATCTAGGGTTAATCCTATGGCTAATACTATCCTAATCCTCTATAAAAAGACCCCTAAACCTAGCCTAAATCACCATTATTCAATCCTACAACTAAACTATGTCAAATTTGTTCCTCTCATGGCCTCCACTCTCATGCTAAAATTCCTAAGCCTATTTCTATGAGAGATTGTGAGTTCATACAAGTGCTTTCAAACTTGTATGAGTGTTCTTAGTTTGCATTCAAGTCAAGTTGCAACATTTCTATTTCAAAGCAAGGATTTTTATTGATTTGGCGCAAGGGTTTTTCAATTGGGGCTTTCATATTTTGGTGCTTGCATAAGGGCTTCGTCTCAATCTTTATAATAAATATACATTTGGTATCAGAGCATAAGGTTTACAAGATTTGAGCAAAAGTGTTTTTGAAACTTACCTTTTGAAAAACTATTTTCAAAACCAATTAAGTATTTTCCAAGAAAAGTCTAGTTATTTTAAAAAGGCTATTCCCCAAAAGCCATAGCACTATCCTTCGTTTCTTCATTCTGAATCTATCTTTTTCCTTTTTCAGTATGGCCGATCTTAACCTTCCCGAGGGAGTGACCATTCCCGGATGGTTCCGGAGATACTTGGAAGCTAGGGCCAACGATGTGGGCCCAGCAAATACCCCCAATATAACTGAGGTTCCTCCTCCTCCTCCTCAGAACCCGCAAGCAGATTTCGCTAAGATTTGCAAAGACTTTAAGGCGATGGGTGGCAAGAACTTTATTGGGACGGAGACTTTTGTGGAGGCAAGAAATTGGTTGAAAGAAACTGAAGATCTCTTCGCCATCTTTGATGTGCAAGATCATAGAAGGGTTCTATTGGCAGCATGGTTATTGAAAGAAGAAGCTGCTTATTGGTGGGAGGTCACCAATGCTACGAGGCTTATAGAGACTTGGGCCGACTTTAGGACAAGATTTGGGCTTAAGTTTCTATCATCAGCTGAGGCGAATTTGCGATTGGAGAAGTTTATATCTTTGAAGCAAGGAGACATGACAGTGAGGGAGTACGTGAATGAGTTTAACAAGCTCGCCCGATTTGGTTTGGACATGATTAATACTCCCCAGAAGAAGGCTTTGCGCTTTGTACGAGGGTTGAATGAGCCACTACAAGGTTTAGCCCTATCTCATATACCTATGGGGCCACTTTCGAAGGTCTAGTAGACATGGCATTGCTTCAAGGAGACGATAAGAATGGCAAGAAGGAAGTGAAGGCTAATGAGACCCAAGCCAAGAAGACAGACTCCAAGTGGGGAGGAAATCAGAGCAATCAGAACAACAAAAACAACAAGAACAACAAGGGCAACAAGGCCAAGGCAAAGGACCCAAGAAAATGCCACTACTATGGGAATGTAGGGCACATAGCTAAAAACTGTAAGAAAAGGAAGAGGAAGTCGGGCGAGTGCTTTCATTGTGGAGAGACCGGACATTTTAGCAAGGATTGCCCCAAGAAGCAAGGGCAGAATCAGCATGCAGGACCTTCTGGAGGGCAAGTGCATGCTCTCAACGCCGCTCCAGTTCAGGATCGAGGTAGCATTTCTGTAGAAAGTCTTGTTTATATTTCTGATTTCCCTGTTGATACCTTATTTGATTCTGGCACATCGCATAGTTTTATTTCTGATCTTATTGAAAGTTTTGCACCTAAGTACTAGTCTAGTTGAGGTCCCGTTAGTGTTTCAAATCCAATTGGGGGTTCCGCCCATCTACCTGTGATTTGTGTGGATTTGAAAATCTCTATCTTGAGCATAGAATTCATGTGTAATGTTTAGACTCTCGGGTTTATGGGATACGGGTTGATTTTGGGTGTGGATTGGTTGTCCAGTTATGGAGCCGTTCTTGACTGTGAGCATAGGGTGGTGAGGCTCATGACTCGCCTCGGTAATACCCTAGAAATTTCTTGTAACCCTAGAGGTCCCGTCATGTTATGTTATCTTGAATCTCTTGACTCGTCCATCGATGATCTGCAATCTGTAAGGGTGGCCCGAGACTATCCTGATGTCTTTGAAGAAGTTAAGGGGTTACCCCCTAAACGAGAGATAGATTTCCGCATTTATCTAGTCGATAATGCCAAGCCAGTATCATTGCCTGTTAGGCTCATAGCCCCACGAGATGGAAGAGAGCTCAGTAAGCAAATCAAGGAGCTGCTTGAGAAGGGTTTTATTAGACGAAGCATTTCTGAATGGGGTGCTCCGGTGGTATTCGCTACTAAGGCGGATGGTTCGCTTCGTCTATGTGTTGATTATCGAGAGTTGAACAAGCTGACAAAGAAGAATAGGCACCCGTTACCGAGGATTGATGATCTCTTTGACCAGCTTGTAGGTGCTTTTGTTTTCTCTCAGCTCGATCTAGCCATCGGATTCCATCAGCTTAGAGTAGCTGAGGATAACATTGATAAAACTGCGTTTAGGACTCCGGATGGATTCTTTGAATGGCTTGTCATGCCATTCGGATTGACTAATGCACCCGCCTACTTCGTAGACTTGATGAGTAGGGTGTTCAGGGAGTTCCTCAACAAGTTTGTTGTTGTCTTCGTGGATGATATTCTGATCTTCTCAAAGGACGAGGAAGAACATGCCAGACATCTCAAGGAAGTGATGGATACGCTTAGAGCGCATCAGTTGAAAGCCAAGTTCTCCAAATGTCATTTCTGGAGAAGGGAAGTTCGGTTTCTTGGACATATAGTTTCTAAGCAAGGCATAGCGGTGGATCCCACGAAAGTGGTTGTGGTTCAAGATTGGAAGACTCCTAGGAATGCGACCGAAGTAAGAAGCTTTCTCGGTTTGGCGGGCTACTATAGGAAGTTCATCAGAGACTTCGCTAAGATTTCGGCCCCTCTTACTAAGTTAACAAAGAAGAACTTAGAATTCTTGGCAACTTTTGATTTCACGACGACTGTTGAGTCGATGACGGGTTCTTTAGCATCCCTTGAGCTTAGACCCACACTTCTTGATCAAGTTGGGGCTTCACAGAAGGAAGATCCGCAAATAGTCGAGGTCATGGATAAGCTGATTCGGGGTGAGACGTCTAGTCACCTTGCCAGATATACTATTGATGATAAAGGATGGCTAAGGCGTGATGGGAGATTATGTGTTCCTCGAGTGGGAGATTTAGTCCATAGAGTTCTTGAAGAAGCGCATCACTCGAAGATGACTATACATCCGGGAGGAGATAAGATGTATAGAGATATGAAGCGCATTTTCTTTTGGGATGGAATGAAGAAGGATGTGGCAGAGTATGTTTCAAAGTGCATGGTGTGCCAACAAGTGAAAGCCGAGTCAAAGAAACCAGGTGGGCTATTACATCCATTGGAGGTCCCGCAATGGAAGTGGGAGAGTATTTCTATGGATTTTGTGGATGGATTGCCTAGGTCAAGGAGAGGGAACACAAGCATATGGGTCATAGTTGACAGACTTACGAAGAGTGCTCACTTCATCCCAGTAAAGAGCAAGAGGACCGCATCAGGGCTGGCATCTATTTATCTTCGAGAGATAGTGCGGTTGCATGGAGTTCCTTCTAGCATAGTTAGCGATCGTGACCCAATTTTCACTAGCCAGTTCTGGAACAGTTTGCAAGAAGCGATGGGTACACGATTGAATCTGAGTACGGCCTATCACCCCTAGACGGATGGCCAAACCGAAAGGGTGAATAGAGTGCTAGAAGATCTCTTGAGGCTTTGTGTTCTCGACTTCGGTGGTACTTGGGAACACCACCCTCCTCTTGTAGAGTTTGCGTATAATAATAGCTATCAAGCCAGCATAGGGATGGCACCATTTGAAGCTTTATATGGGAGGCCGTGTAGGTCACCATCTTGTTGGTGGGAGACAACAGATAGACTTATACTTGGGCCCGATATGATACGAGACACATCCGAGAAAGTTGAATTAGTAAGAAGAAGGATGAAAGAGGCCCAAGATAGACAGAAATCCTATGCTGACAAGCGAAGGGCAGATTTGGAATTCGAAGTGGGAGACATGGTTTTCGTGAAGGTTTCTCCTTTGCGAAATGTGGTACGTTTTGGAGCAGCGGAGAAGCTGGCACCAAGGTTCATAGGACCCTTCCCTATCATAGAGAGAATTGGAAAGATGGCCTATAAGGTGGGATTGCCCGAGAAGCTAGCCGGAGTGCATAATGTCTTTCATGTCTCGCATCTCCAAAAGTGCCTACATGAGTCCACTGAGGTGGTTGAACCAAGCATTCTTGAAGACATTGAGGTAGAGAAAGAAGCAACCTTGAGAAGAGCTCTGATTCGTATCTTGAGAACATAGATCAAGAAGCTAAGGAATCGAGAGGTCAAGTTGGTGAAAGTTCAGTGGGGTGAAGCCGACGAAGATGCAACTTGGGAAACCGAGGAGAAGATGCGTGGGCTTTATCCATTTCTTTTTGAGGGTACATTCTCGATCTCTTTTCCTAATTAGCATATCTTTCTTTTTATCCGCGTTTATCTAGTTTATCTTGTTTCATAGATCTTGTCATGAGAACCTTAGGTAGAAACCCTTGGTTGAAACATGTATTTGAAACATGTTATGCTTGATGGTTGCAAGTGGTTGCAAGTGTTTGCACGTGGATACTCGTGGATGCATGATACACATTAGGCACGAAGATCGGCTCACACACTTTCATGTTGCATATGCATGAGTGCTTATACTTATTCATGGATGAAACTTGTTGAGCTATCACGTGGATGTTGCATATGGATAAATATTATGTGCACTCATGTAGAGATTATAAATTATGTTAGGAATTTGCATACATATGGACTCATTTCACTAACATATTTTGCATTAAGGAGGTTTACTGTATCAGTAACCGCCTGATTTTTGCATTAGATAAGTACATATACACACACCTTTGCATATGATCATACAACATTTAGAATCCTTTAAGGACAATGACTGCACGTGGATGATGTTTTGAGTAGATGGGTGATGGATAGTAGGACACGTTCTTCCTAACTTGGAGATTTCGGGGACGAAATCCTTTTAGGAGGGGACAATGTAACACCCCGTAATTTGAACATAAAAATTCACAAATTAAAGTATACTTAATTAAGTGAAATGGGTTGCGCAGAGAAATATATATATATATATTGATATATATATATATATATATAATTGAAATTTAAATAAATAAATATGCAAAAATGTTCAAAACAACGAATTGGGAGAGGGGAATAACCGAACCGGCCGATTTTTGAGGTCGACCCGAGCCCGCTGGGTCGACTAGGGGTTAATCCAGGGTGTTTGGCTGTCAACCCGTGGGCCGATTCGCTCAAATGCAGATTTTGCATTTGAATGGTTCTCATGGTTCAGCTTTAATCTAAAGGCCCTAGATGGTTCCTATACTTGACTTCTTCCCCAAGACATGCTTTGATGGCTTGGATTGAATCTAGGGTTAATCCTATGGCTAATACTATCCTAATCCTCTATAAAAAGACCCCTAAACCTAGCCTAAATCACCATTATTCAATCCTACAACTAAACTATGTCAAATTTGTTCCTCTCATGGCCTCCACTCTCATACTAAAATTCCTAAGCCTATTTCTATGAGAGATTGTGAGTTCATACAAGTGCTTTCAAACTTGTATGAGTGTTCTTAGTTTGCATTCAAGTCAAGTTGCAACATTTCTATTTCAAAGCAAGGATTTTTATTGATTTGGCGCAAGGGTTTTTCAATTGGGGCTTTCATATTTTGGTGCTTGCATAAGGGCTTCGTCTCAATCTTTATAATAAATATACATTTGGGTCTTCATAGCATTGTAAGCCCTTTTCTACTTTCTTTCTTTGAACTCTAAAGTTAAATGAATGATGCAAGTTTGGGGTTGATCATTATATGCAAGTTTGGTTGATCATTATATGCAAGTTTGGTTGATCATTATATGCAAGTTTGGATGATCATTATGCAAGTTGGTTTAATCATTATGTATGACACATGTTGCTATGTTATGCAAGTTTGGGTTGATCATGTTATCATGTTATGCAAGTTAAACTTGATGTTGTGAGCATAAAGCTCCAAGCTTTATATTAAAGGTTGCATTTGGCAACATGAAAGTTATCATATCCCTTATGATAACTTGCATGTGAGGCTAAATGCGAACTTCTAGCAACTTCTACATGTCATTTATCACCATGTATCACTCATATGCTAAGTTTGGTTTTATGCATGCTTTTGAAGCCTAACGATGCAATATGCAAGTATATGAACATATGTACATCTCATATGCCACCATGATAAACTTGTGGCTTCAACACCTTTTTGTCATGATTATGCCAAGTTCCCTATTTTACCCTTTATGCATTGTTGCGATTATGTAAACGATGGGATTACGTTGGGGTTGGGTAAAATTATGACATGAACATGATTTTTATAACATAACGTGATATGTTAACTTGTAATTATGTTTTGGAAACATAATGGACATGACACTTAGAAAATATGAGTGTGGCCAACTCGAGGTTGGGTTGAGTTTGTAGAATAAATCTACCCGGACCCGCCCGGATTAACTAGTGGCTACAAACAATAAGACCCAATGTGAAAAGTTGGTCATGTTGTGCTCGAACCCGAGGTTAGACCAAGCTGTGGTGTAAAGCTACCCGGACCCGCCCGGCTTAACTAGTAACCACAACAAAGTCTAATGTGAGAGGTTAAAGCACATTAAGTTAATTAATTAATGCCTCCTGATTAGGGTTAAGTCATGGTCCACTTAATGCTTAATCAATTTGGGCTTGATGGGTTAATCGGGGTTAAGTCATGGATCTTGGGTACACTTAACCAATTTAATCCACGTTTGGATCGCGTTAACCACATTTAACCTGTTAAGGAAACCCTAGTTGCGTGGTCCTTTTCAGCAGTAACCCTCTTGATAGTATCATAAGACCCTAGGACTAGGCTAGGGTGGGGCACGATTACTGGGCTGACATGTAAGCGACCAAAACGACGGCTGAGTAGGTATGCCGGTGTAGGTCCAGGCGGACTATGGTCGTGCACATAGTCCGGAGTTGGAGAATCAGGCACGGGTACCAGTAGATCTAGACTGCGCATACTTGATTCGTGTCTGAGGTTGACACCTTAGGACTTGATACACCCTAGGGTGTACCTAGCGCAGTTTAACTACATTGCATGTTTGGGCCGTATGACACCGACACTTGACGAGTTAGGCTTATAGGGAGCCGATCGACTAGACCGTGTAATTGGACCTTAATTTAGGTCACCTCATGATGATGGGCCAAGCTTGGGCCAAGGGATCAATTCTTGTTTTTACTTGACATGTTAGAATGCTAGTACACCCGTAGTGCAAAACTTAACCTTAATTATGCGATGACACCTTTATCTATCTTGTTAGTTAATCATCATGCCAGTATGTTGTTGTCCTTATGTTCATCTCAGCTTCTCATGCCAGTTAACTTTACTAGTTCATAGACATATAGTAGTAGGGCTTACCAGTCTTTTTGACTGACCTGTTTTCTTTCGCCTCTTTTCTTCCGTTCCCCCCCCCCCAGGTTCTCAGGGTGGAAACATTGTAGCTTAGCTTGGATCTTTACAGCTTGCTTACTGGATTTGCTCATGTACGGTTTTGGACATTGAGCTAGCTATGGTTTATCACTTCATTTTGGGGATAGTACTTTATGTATTTCAGTTTTTCAGTTTATGCTTTTATCTAGACTTTGTTGTTGGAAAATAATGACCAAGTACTTTGTTGTAACATGACTATGGTTTTGAAATGCTAAGTTTTATCCGCTTCTTTACTACTCTGTTTTACTTATATGTTCTGTCTTGTGATATCTGCATGCATGTTTACCTTGTTTAACGCCCCTCCAAAGCTAATGTCCTTGCAAGAGTGGCATTGGCGGAGGTGGGGTGTTACAGAAACCATGGCCATAAGCTTTAAGAAGAAGGTGGAAAGGTGGAAATGGAATGGAATGGTAAGAAAATGGAGAAAAGGTCTCCTTATATAGGAATGGAGAGTTAAGGAGGTGATGACACATAAGGGGGCACATGGAAGGCATGCATGAAAGCTTACATGCAAAATTACAAGTGTCCATACACTTGTCTTAAGAAGAGAAGGTGAACTTTTGGTAGCATTTTCCCTTAAATGCTATGAAAACTAAGGGCAACGCTTAATTCTAATGCTACTAATTCACATTATAATTTGACAAATCCGATCGAACGACAAACCGTATCAATAAATCGAAAATTATTAATAATCATTCTTATTTATAATTCAAGTAAAACTTATCATATAGCTTATCAAAATTATTAAATATTCTTAACCATATATATTTACGTCAATTCAAATTAAGTAATAAAAATTCCAATTTTAATTTGGTTAAAATTCTGGATCGTTACACCACATCTCATATTTTTGGTAAATTTAATCAACATTCATTCTTTTAAATCTAATTAAAGATTTATTCTAACTCCAATTGGTTTCATCTCTAAAATCATTTCATATTGATTGTTCTGCTTTTTGGAAATTAATCCTGCTTTTACTCGGGTTAAAGAACTAATGTCATTTAAACACCATTCATGACAAACCCAAAATCCAATTTGATATTAAACACAAGGCTCTGAATAGAAAATAGTACCGGCTTATATTCAACATCAAATTCTGAAACCAACAAATATCGTATTGGAAATAACGATATTAATATATCTTTAAAATTTCCACAACCATATCTGTATAATCACGAAATCCAACATCGAAATATTCCGAAGATAATTTCGATTCAAATCCATTCCAATTCATATATTGGAAATTCTGGTTATTTTTAAAACCATTTCAAATCCAATTTATTTATTTAAAAATAAATAAATTATTACTCTAGTTAATAACTAGTTCATTTCGATAAAAATCTATTTTTATCTTTTCAAATATGGGATTTTTCATCCCAATTCTTCCCAAATCATTTCTTATGATTTTACACAAATTATTACTATTTTTAATAATTTTATCAAGGCCCGTACAGTCGATTTCCATCAACGACCATCGAACTGCACTTATAGCGACCTTTTCCAAATTTGATTTGGACAAAATTCCAAATCCAACCGTTGGATTTCTAATTTCTTTCCTTCGTTAGAAAGCTCTTTTCAACACGAACCCAACGGTCTCAGTTTCAGGAGAATCCGACGGTTGGATCTCCCATAATGTCCGTTCGAAGTTAATGGTCGAAATTCGCGAACTGCCGCAGCACGGCGCGTTCTATTCAGGCCATTATATTATATATATAATATATATTTCGTCGATTTCCTTTTAAATCGTATTTTATAAATCGTTTTAAATTCGTTTTCAAAACGATTTCAACTTCATATTCAATTACTAATCAAAATTGAATCTTCCATATACACGACAATCTTATACAGTGTATATGTGTTAAAAATTATATTTTTAACAATCAAATCATTTTCACATTTCATATATTTATACATATCATTTTCATTTCATATATACATCGTTTTCACATTTCATATATATATATCGTTTTCATTTTTCATATATATATATATATATATATATATATATATATATCGTTTTCATTTCATTTCACATCACAATCAATTTTCACACAGAATATAATCACACAAGTCATCCATGGTCTGTGGACGACGGGGAGCATATCATATATGCAGTTACAAAATAAATAACTGTACAGAAAATTTAAAGTGAGAGAATTCTCACATTGGTCGGTTTTGAAATCATTGAACAACAAACATTTTAATAGAATTAAATTGGTGTTTAATTTTACCAAAATCCAAATGGCTTCTGTTTCAGTTCCGGTCAGCTCCATGGCGTAGTGTTCATTGAGAGGATTCTAACGCACCCAACCTCGTCGAATTCTGCGTTGGTATGCAAAAGATATGACGGTTTATATATTAATTACACTAATTGACTAATTAAATAATTAAAACTAGATTAAATAATTACATTTCTTTAATCCCTCTTTCTTCCTTTCTTCTTCGTCGTTCGCTCACGCTGAAACAAACCCAGGCACCCATCGAAGAAACCACCTGCGCACCCCTTTGTACATCGTCAGAACCAAATCAGAAGCCACCACTTTGAAGAGCTCCGACATCACCACTAGCGCCGTGAGTGGCAGTGAGTTCGACGCCACCCCAACCTAGAAAAACGAGCCTGAAGTTGGCCTCTTTGGGCGCGGAAATCTCATGGTGTACCGAACGAAATACGATCAAACCCGTATAGTTTTGAAGCTTGTGGAATCGTCTTTCATTTTCTTTTTGAAATCTTTCGCCAATTTGATTTCTATGAGGATCGGTTTGGGGGTTTTGTTGGGAGCGGTTTTGCCGTTGATTTCAGACCTGGCGGCGGGTTCTGTGTGAATTAGGGTTAGGGGGAATTTCTAGTGTATTTATATTATTTTATATTAATATTATATTCAATTTTTGCTTTGTTATAGAATTTAACGCCACAAACCCCAAATCAAACCCAATGACTGTCGCCTCTAGCTAAACAACAAAATTCTGAACATAATGGAATATGTTTCGTAAGCCAGTTCGGCTGTTTCAATCAGTTTCTATCAAAATCAAAATATAAATCAGTATATTCAATTTTAAACGTACATTTCAATTAACCGGGGCCACATACGAACTCTAAAAATTCCAGAAAAATTATTTCTAGCTTCGTATTAACGATATGGTCCTAACAAAACTAATTTCATCAAATTCTGAGACAGTTTGAAAAATGGCCATTTTTTGGTCGATCGAAATTGACTGAAACTGTTAAAAACGTTTAACTTCGCCACACTCACATATTGATTCAGAAAATTATGAATTTTGAAAACTAGCAATAATTTGACATCCCAGATCCAACAAAATTGGTTTCGTCGAAAACCAAGGTCGTTTGCCAAATTTCCATTTTTAAGGGCCTTTATATATATATTAAAATATATATAAATTCCACAGCGACTTTTCTGAATTTTAAACTGGACATATCTTACACTCTAAAAAGTGAAATCTCAGTTTCTTACATCCGTTAGAAAAATATCATCGAACAGATTTAGATAATTCTTGTTTCGTCCAATTCCGACTTAAAACGAATTCTATATATTCATTTGAAATTCGGAATCGAATTTTCGAACTACCGCGCCATTTCAGGCTCAAATTATAATTAAAATAAATTTATTCGTTTTAACTTCATCGAAATTAAATTTTCCGTCGTTATTATTTAAAATAATCCATTTTAAACAATCAAAATCCGTCAAAATCGCCAAAATAAAAATTTTAAATTGGCTTAGAATTTCCGGGTTGTTACAATCTCCCCCCTTAAAACATTTCGTTCCCGAAAAGGAACGAAGCCGAAAGTTGTTTAACTAATCAACTCAACTTTCACTATTTTCATTACGGCTTAAGTTCTTCAACTTTTCAGTTTCTAAGAAATTTTCAAATTTTTCAAAAATTTGGCTAACACCCTAAATTTTCAAAAAAATTCGCCATAACCTCCCCTGCACCGGGAGCTTCGGAATATTTCAAATATCCTCCCATGGCCTTCTTCAATCCAAAAGAAAAAGAATAAGCCAAGCGGCTAGCCAATCAGCTCATAAAATCATCCAAGCCCAAAGAAATACAATAAACATGTACCTATTTGTCGGGCAAACAATTTTATTCTTCTGCTCTAGCCTCCTTGCTATGACCTGTTCAATGTACGATATGCATGCAATTTCAACCAATTTTCAATTCAGTTCTATATTTGATTCAAATTGGCTAATTCACCTTACATTCTCTCATTGGTATTATCAATTCAATATTCTGATTAGTTGAACTAATAATCACACAACACAACCAGCAATCAATTTGTTGACTAAATTTTCAAACATATAATTTTATATAATCAAATTTTCTAAGGCCGAATTATATATATAATCAAAAATACGTTATATGTAATCATATTACTCTCAACTCATTTTGGGGCATTTCTAACCTCATCTCTAACGAGTCACTCATTCTAGAATACTACTGGTTCTATCTCCAATGAGGATTCTTCTATAGGATATTACTAATCATACCTCTGATGAGTCTTTTGTTCAGTTCTAACGAGTTGTACCCCAAAGATTTGAGTTTAACCAAAGCTCTGATACCAGCTGTAACGACATGGATTTCGCCAGGACCTGGTTGATCGCTAAACCGACCAAGACCGTTCGAATCCCGTATATGCTAACTCTGGGCATACAACACATCAGAACAAATAACAGAAGACTTCTATAAACATCATAATAATGTTACATCAGAGCACAGAATATCACAGTATATCGAAGTATAATCAATACAGCGGAAAATAAATTTACATAAATGTAATAATATGCACAACGGAAATATAAACTACACAGCGGAAGACTATCAATACTCTGGACACAGCTTAAAGCTTCAATCCAGAATCCTGCTCAATATATCTACAAAATAAAACTACTCGACTGCCTGTGTGGAAAATAGGGGCACCCGAGTTTGCAAGGGAAAAGCAAACTACAGGTCAGTCATGGGACTGGTGTGAGAAACTCTAAACAGTTATAATTAACTTATTTAATAATATGGCATATCACGGGACCACGCCCGCGGAATGGGTTTACCCCCATGAATGCCAGTGTATAAACAACAATCAATATAGATATATGGATCTACTATGCATCAATCAACATGCAATATCCCAATCTACCCATTTAGATTAATCACCACACTTAGATTTTCCAAATCCAATTCAATTTACAGAAATTATTCCTTTGAATTTTATTCCCGATTTCTTATTTCAGATCATTTGAAATACATATCTAACTTTCTATATCAAAGTAGATTTCACTTCGGGATCTCAAATCAAATCGTCTGGAAACATGAATTCCAAAACATAACAATGCATACAAACAAGTATGCAATCAAATATCGTGCTCCCCATCGACAAGGCAAAGGGTACGCACCTCGCAACTCGATATATATAAATGTGCACCTACCCCACATAGGAGCAGGCTACACCGACGATGCACCTCCCAGACAAGGAGAGCATACACCGCCCTCTCACCCATACTTTTATTCTTAGGGTTGCCCGAATCTTTAGCCACATACTAAATCATTTCATATCCCGAAGTAGGGAAAATCATTTCACAACATAATAATCACAAGTACTTTCAAAATATAGTACTTCACATCAGTAATTCACACATATGATCAGTCACTATTAATCACATAACCTTTGAGCTCGTATGTCTCAAAGAAGGGTGTTAAGCAAGAGAATAAATTCTCCGTCACCAAACATATACATCATTAATAGCAACTAATCGAATTTGTGATGAACTACAATGTAAAACCATAATACATTTCCAAATTATTTCGAAATCATCGGGTTTTAGGCCTCGAAATCCTTTCTGTTTTATAAAACATTTTTATAAAACATTCCCTATCCAAAATCGGGAATACATTTCTTTTCACTTAAGAAAAATATATCATTTCAAAATCATTCATTAAATTTGAAATGAACACAACATCGCTAAACACCTTATCATCAAATCGTGAAGTGTTTCACAAGGCGTTAGCACACAGATATTTTCAACCCAACCCAATGCTAAATGTAAAAGTATATTCTGCTCATAAACTGGTCGAGCACCATTCACACAATAAATCAGTCACAATCAATATCAACAACCACATCTCATGTTTTTGGTAAATTTAATCACCATTCATTCTTTTAAATCTAATTAAAGATTTATTCTTACTCCAGTTGGTTTCGTCTCTAAAATCATTTCATATTGATTGTTCTGCTTTTGGAAATTAATCCTGCTTTTACTCGGGTTAAAGAACTAATGTCATTTAAACACCATTCACGACAAACCACAAATCCAATTTGATATTAAACACAAGGCTCTGAATAGAAAATAGTATCGGCTTATATTCAACATCAAATTCTGAAACCAACAAATATCATATTGGAGATAACGATATTAATATATCTTTCAAATTTCCACAACCATATCTATATAATCACGAAATCCAACATCGAAATATTCCGAAGATAATTTCGATTCAAATCCATTCCAATTCATATATTGGAAATTCTAGTTATTTTTAAAACCGTTTCAAATCCAATTTATTTATTTAAAAATAAATAAATTATTATTCTAGTTAATAATTAGTTCATTTCGATAAAAATCTATTTTTATCTTTTCAAATATGGGATTTTTCATCCTAATTCTTCCCAAATCATTTCTTATGATTTTACACAAATTATTACTATTTTTAATAATTTTATCAAGGCCCGTACAGTCGATTTCCATCAGCGGCCATCGAACTGCACATACAGTGACCTTTTCCAAATTTGATTTGGATATAATTCCAAATCCAGCCGTTAGATTTCTAATTTCTTTCCTTCGTTAGAAAGATCTTTTCGATACAAACCCAACGATCTCGGTTTCACGAGAATCTGACGGTTGGATCTCCCATAATGTCCGTTCGAAGTTAATGGTCGAAATTCGCGAACTGCCGCAGCGCGGCGCGTTCTATTCAGGCCATTATATTATATATATAATATATATATAATATATATTTCGTTGATTTCCTTTTAAAACGTATTTTATAAATCGTTTTAAATTCGTTTTCAAAACGATTTTAACTTCATATTCAATTTCTAATCAAAATTGAATCTTCCGTATACACGACAATCTTATACAGTGTATATATATGTTAAAAATATATTTTTAACAATCAAATCATTTCACATTTCATATATATATACATATCGTTTTCATTTCATATATACATCGTTTTCACATTTCATATATACATCGTTTTCATTTTTCATATATATATATATATATATATATATATATATATATCGTTTTCATTTCATTTCACATCACAATCAATTTTCACACAGAATACAATCAAACAAGTCGTCCATGGTCTGTGGACGACGAGAAGCAGGTCATATATGTAGTTACAAAATAAATAACTGTACGGAAATTTTAAAGTGAGAGAATTCTCACATTGGTCGGTTTTGAAATCGTTGAACAACGAACATTTTAATAAAATTAAATTGGTGTTTAATTTTACCAAAATCCAAATGGCTTCTGTTTCAGTTCTGGTCAGCTCCATGGCGTAGTGTTCATTGAGAGGATTCTAACGCACCCAACCTCGTCGAATTATGCGTTGGTATGCAAAAGATATGACGGTTTATATATTAATTACACTAATTGACTAATTAAATAATTAAAACTAGATTAAATAATTACATTTCTTTAATCCCTCTTTCTTCTTTTCTTCTTCATCGTTCGCTCACGCTGAAACAAACCCAGGCACCCATCGAAGAAACCACCTACACACCCCTCTCTACATCGTAAGAACCAAATCAGAAGCCACCACTTTAAAGAGCTCCGACATCACCACTAGCGCCGCGAGTGGCAGTGAGTTCGACGCCACCCCCACCTAGAAAAACGAGCCTAAATTGGCCTCTTTGGGCGTAGAAATCTCATGATGTACCGAATGAAATACGATCAAACCCATATAGTTTTGAAGCTTACGGAATCCTCTTTCATTTTCTTTTTGATATCTTTCACCAATTTGATTTCTGTGAGGATCGGTTTGGGGATTTTGTTGGGAGCGGTTTTGCCGTTGATTTCAGACCTGGCGGCGGGTTCTGTGTGAATTAGGGTTAGGGGGAATTTCTAGCGTATTTATATTATTTTATATTAATATTATATTCTATTTTTGCTTTGTTATCAAATTTAACGCCACGAACCCCAAATCAAACCCGATGACTGTCGCCTCTAGCTAAATACCCCCATTCTGAACACAATGGAATATGTTTCGTAAGCCAGTTCGGCTGTTTCGATCAGTTTTTATCAAAATCAAAATATAAATTAGTATA
Source organism: Allium sativum (assembly GCA_030737875.1). Taxonomy (NCBI): domain Eukaryota; kingdom Viridiplantae; phylum Streptophyta; class Magnoliopsida; order Asparagales; family Amaryllidaceae; genus Allium; species Allium sativum. The sequence goes on along the minus strand of CM060921.1, from coordinate 10,120,197 downwards.
TTCAATTTTAAACGTACATTTCAATTAACCGGGGCCACATATGAACTCTAAAAATTCCAAAAAATATATTTCTAGCTTCGTATTGACGATACGGTCCTAACAAAACTAATTTCATCAAATTCTGAGACCGTTTGAAAAATGGCCATTTTTTGGTCGATCGAAATTGACTGAAACTATTAAAAACGTTTAACTTCAGCACGCTCACATATTGATTCAGAAAATTATGAATTTTGAAACCTAGCAATAATTTGACATCCCAGATCCAACAAAAGTGGTTTCGTCGAAAACCGAGGTCGTTTGCCAAATTTCCATTTTTAAGGGCCTTTATATATATTAAAATATATATAAATTCCACATCGACTTTTCTGAATTTTAAACTGGACATATCTTACACTCTATAAAGTGAAATCTCAGTTTCTTACATCCGTTAGAAAGATATCATCAAACAGATTTAGATATTTCTTGTTTCGTCCAATTCCGACTTAAAACGAATTCTGTATATTCATTTGAAATTCGAAATCGAATTTTCGAACTACCGTGCCATTTCAGGCTCGAATTATAATTAAAATAAATTTATTCATTTTAACTTCATCGAAATTAAATTTTTCGTCGTTATTATTTAAAATAATTCATTTTAAATAATCAAAATTCGTCAAAATCGCCAAAATAAAATTTTTAAATTGGCTCAGAATTTCCGGGTTGTTACAATCTCCCCCACTTAAAACTTTTCATTCCCGAAAAGGAACGAAGCCGAAAGTTGTTTAACTAATCAACTCAACTTTCACTATTTTCATTACGGCTTAAGTTCTTCAACTTTTCAGTTTCTAAGAACTTTTCAAAAATTTGGCTAACACCCTAAATTTTCAAAAAAATTCACCATAACCTCCCCTGCACCGGGAGCTTCGGGATATTTCAAATAGCCTCCCATGGCCTTCTTCAATCCAAAAGAAAAGGAAAAAGCCAAGCGGCTCATAAAATCATCCAAACCCAAAGAAATACAATAAACATGTACCTATTTGTCGGGCAAACAATTTTATTCTTCTGCTCTAGCCTCCTTGCTATGACCTGTTCAATGTACGTACATGTATATGCATGCAATTTCAACCAATTTTCAATTCAGTTCTATATTTAATTCAAATTGGCTAATTCACCTTACATTCTCTTATTGGTATTATCAATTCAATATTCTGATTAGTTGAACTAATAATCACACAACACAACCAGCAGTAAATTTGTTGATTAAATTTTCAAACATATAATTTTATATAATCAAATTTTCTAAGGCCGGATTATATACATAATCAAAAATACGTTATATGTAATCATATTACTCTCAACTCATTTTTGGGCATTTCTAACCTCATCTCTAACGAGTCACTCATTCTAGAATACTACTGGTTCTATCTCCAATGAGGATTCTTCTATAGGATATTACTAATCCTACCTCTGATGAGTCTTTTTTTCAGTTCTAACGAGTTGTACCCCAAAGATTTGAGTTTAACCAAAGCTCTGATACCAGCTGTAACGACATGGATTTCGCCCGGACCTGGTCGATCGCTAAACCGACCAAGACTGTTCGAATCCCGTATACGCTAACTCTGGGCATACAACACATCAGAACAAATAATAGAAGACTTCAATAAACATCATAATAATGTTACATCAAAGCACATAACAAATCGTCTGGAAATATGAATTCCAAAAGTTGGTTTCACTTCGGCATCTCAAATCAAATCGTCTGGAAATATGAATTCCAAAACATAACAATGCATACAAACAATTATGCAACCAAATATCATGCTCCCCATCGACAAGGCAAAGGGTACGCACCTTGCAACTCGATATATATAAATGTGCACCTACCCCACATAGGAGCAGGCTACACCGACGATGCACCTCCCACACATGGAGAGCATACACCGCCCTCTCACCCATACTTTTAGTCTCAGGGTTACCTGAATCTTTAGCCACATACTAAATCATTTCATATTCTGAAGTAGGGAAAATCATTTCACAACATAATAATCACATGTACTTTCAAAATATAGTATTTCACATCAGTAATTCATACATATGATCAGTCACTATTAATCACATAACCTTTGAGCTCATACGTCTCAAAGAAGGGTGTTAAGCAAGAGAATAAATTCTTCGCCACCAAACAGATACATCATTAATAGCAACTAATCGAATATGTGATGAACTACAATGTAAAACCATAATACATTTCCAAATCATTTCGAAATCATCGGGTTATAGGCCTCGAAATCCTTTCTGTTTTATAAAACATTTTTATAAAAACATTCCCTGTCCAAAATCGGGAATACATTTCTTTTCACTTAAGAAAAATATATCATTTCAAAATCATTCATTAAATTTGAAATGAACACAACATCGCTAAACACCTTATCGTCAAATCGTGAAGTGTTTCACAAGGCGTTAGCACATAGATATTTTCAACCCAACCCAATGCTAAATGTAAAAGCATATTCTGCTCATAAACTGGTCGAGCACCATTCACACAATTAATCAGTCACAGTCAATATCAACAACCACATATATTTGGTTTACACCACATCTCATGTTTTTGGTAAATTTAATCACCATTGATTCTTTCAAACCTAACTAAAGATTTATTCTAACTCCAATTGGTTTCATCTCTAAAATCATTTCATATTGATTGTTCTGCTTTTTGGAAATTAATCCTGCTTTTACTCGGGTTAAAGAACTAATGTCATTTAAACACCATTCACGACAAACCCCAAATCCAATTTGATATTAAACACAAGGCTCTGAATAGAAAATAGTATCGGCTTATATTCAACATCAAATTCTGAAACCAGCAAATATCGTATTGGAAATAACGATATTAATATATCTTCCAAATTTCCACAACCATATCTGTATAATCACGAAATCCAACATCAAAATATTCTGAAGATAATTTCGATTCAAATCCATTCCAGTTCATATATTGGAAATTCTGGTTATTTTTAAAACCATTTCAAATCCAATTTATTTATTTAAAAATAAATAAATTATTATTCTAGTTAATAACTAGTTCATTTCGATAAAAATCTATTTTTATCTTTTCAAATATGGGATTTTTCATCCCAATTCTTCCCAAATCATTTCTTATGATTTTACACAAATTATTACTATTTTTAATAATTTTATCAAGGCCCGTACAATCGATTTCCATCAACAGCCATCGAACTACACTTACAACGACCTATTCCAAATTTGATTTGGACATAATTCCAAATCCAACTGTTTGATTTATAATTTCTTGCCTTCGTTAGAAAGCTCTTTTCGATACGAACCCAACGGTCTTGGTTTCAGGAGAATCCGACGGTCGGATCTCCCGTAATGTCCGTTCGAAGTTAATGGTCGAAATTCGCGAGCTGCTGCAGCGCGGCGCGTTCTATTCAGGCCATTTAAAGTGAGATAATTCTCACGTTGGTCGGTTTTGAAATCGTTGAACAACGAAAATTTTAATAAAATTAAACTGGTGTTTAATTTTACCAAAATCCAAATGGCTTCTGTTTCAGTTCTGATCAGCTCCATGGCGTAGTATTCATTACGAGGATTCTAATACACCCAACCTCGTCGAATTCTGCGTTGGTATGCAAAAGATATGACGGTTTATATATTAATTACACTAATTGACTAATTCAATAATTACATTTCTTTAATCCCTCTTTCTTCCTTTCTTCTTCATCGTTCACTCACGCTGAAACAAACCCAGGCACCCATCGAAGAAACCACATGCGCACCCCTCTGTACATCGTCAGAACCAAATCAGAAGCCACCACTTTGAAGAGCTCCGACATCACAACTAGCGCCGCGAGTGGCAGTGAGTTCGACGCCACCCCCATAGAAAAATGAGCCCGAAGTTGGCCTCTTTGGGCATAGAAATCTCATGATGTACCAAACGAAATACGATCAAACCCGTATAGTTTTGAAGCTTGTGGAATCCTCTTTCATTTTCTTTTTGAAATCTTTCACCAATTTGATTTCTATGAGGATCGGTTTGGGGGTTTTGTTGGGAGTGGTTTTGCCGTTGATTTCAGACCTGGCGCCGGGTTCTGTGTGAATCAGGGTTAGGGGGAATTTCTAGTGTATTTATATTATTTTATATTAATATTATATTATATTTTTGCTTTGTTATCAAATTTAACGCCACGAACCCCAAATCAAACCCAACGACTATCGCCCCTAGCTAAATACCCCCATTCTGAACACAATGGAATATGTTTCGTAAGCCAGTTCGGCTGTTTCGATCAGTTTTTATCAAAATCAAAATATAAATCAGTATATTTAATTTTAAACGTACATTTCAATTAACCGGGGCCACATACGAACTCTAAAAATTCCAGAAAAATTATTTCTACCTTCGTATTGATAATACGGTCCTATCAAAACTAATTTCATCAAATTATGAGACCGTTTGAAAAATGGCCATTTTCTGGTCGATCAAAATTAACTGAAACTGTTAAAAACGTTTAACTTCGCCACGCTCACATATTGATTCAGAAAATTATGAATTTTGAAACCTAGCAATAATTTGACATCCCGGATCCAACAAAAGTGGTTTCGTCGAAAACCAAGGTCGTTTGCCAAATTTCCATTTTTAAGGGCCTTTATATATATATATATTAATATATATATAAATTCCACTGCGACTTTTTGAATTTTAAACTGGGCATATCTTACACTCTATAAAGTGAAATCTCAGTTTCTTACATCCGTTAGAAAGATATCATCAAACAGATTTACATATTTCTTGTTTCGTCCAATTCCGATTTAAAACGAATTCTGTATATTCATTTGAAATTCGAAATCGAATTTTCGAACTACCGCGCCATTTCAAGCTCGAATTATAATTAAAATAAATTTATTCATTTTAACTTCGTCGAAATTAAATTTTCCATCGTTATTATTTAAAATAATTCATTTTAGATAATCAAAATCCGTCAAAATCGCTAAAATAAAATTTTTAAATTGGCTCAGAATTTCCGGGTTGTTGCACCAGTATAAAATTGGAATAGATTTGAATGGAAATCATCTTCTGAATACTCCGATATTCGATTCCATGATTATACAGATATCGTTATGGAAATTTGGAAGATATATTTGTATCACTATTTCCAATACAATATTTGTTGGTTTTAGAATTTGATATTGAATATAACCCGATATAATTTCAATTCAGGGCCTTGTATTTAATATCAAATGAGATTTTGGGTTTTTTGTGAATGATGTCTTCATTAACACTGTTCTTAAACCCAATTGAGAAATGAATAAATCTTTTTATTAAGATTTAGTGAAATTTTCCAATTAATTAATATTTAATTGGAATTGAATAAAAGAATTAGATTTTGGGTTGTCGTGAACGATGTGTTCAGTAACACTATTCTTAAACTCCGTTTGAAAAGAATAAATCTTTTAATTAAGATTATTAGAGTTTCCAATTACATTTGGTAATTGGAATAAAATGGAATGTGAATCAGATTTATCATGAACTGTGTTTTTAACGACATTCATTCTTTAACCCGATTTACAATAAAAGGTGATTTGGAATTTATAAATCTTTTAATGAAGATTTAATGGAATTTTCCAAAGTAAATTTTTCCAATTTTACAAAATAAATTGTAACGGAATTCGATTTGGTAATAATCGAAGTGAACTTCTGTGAAGGAAGACTGCTATTATATATGGAATTTAAGAGGCTTTGCCGTTATTCCATTTATATTATTGGCTAGATATGGAAGGTTATATTGATTATGTATATTGATCTGTTTTTTGTGAAGATTCCATTGTTAATGGAATATGATTTTGGGTTTATCATGAATTGTGTTTTAAATGACATTAGTTCTTTAACCCAGTTAAAGATAAGATTAATTTCTTAACTTTGAATAATCATTAAGTAATGATTTTTGGAGATTAAAACTAGGTGGAGTTTTAATGAATCTTTAGTTAGAATTGAAAGGTGAGTCTGATAACTAAAATTATCAAATTCAAGAAATGATCGAGAATGGAGTATCACCAGTTTTTCTCCAAGTGATAGTTAAATCTTTAAATAGATTTGAACGAGAAATGGTAATTAATTTTACCGATAATGCTGTGGTGTTAGATATGGAGCATTACTAGTTTTGCTCCATGGGATTGAAGGTTGGGATTGGGAAATAATATAAATGATTACTTCGATAAGGTTCGCTAATCCCGACTAGTTTGGATAAACCTTAATTTGGTTTGAATTGATATCAAATGGAAGATTAAAGAATAAATTTAAAGAATTTATATTTGATAAAATTAATGGGAACCTTTCCCAAAGGATATGAATATTTAAATAAAAGAATATTCAGAATTGGAATGAGGCGTATGTTGTGTTTTTATAGCACTTGTTTATTATATACGCGATTTATTCGGAAATACCATGTTTATCCCATTCTAAATAACTGATTGGACGATAAGTCGACGATGAAGACGGTGGTTGAAAACTGGAGGTCTTCACATCGTTTGGATGATTATTGATGTCTTGATTGGGATGTACACTCAAGACAAGGTAATAAGTGGTGTTCGTCTAGACTTACTTGGAGATCGACCGGATATGCGAGGACCTCTCTCCTGTATTGGACATATGGGATGAGGAATAAGGTGCCTCCGGTTTCGTTCAGACCCAGAACGAACTTGTAAATGGATGTGTTTCTGACATTGGATTTTATTCTGTGTTGATTGATCTCTATTAAATATATATCTGTTTGGCGGCAGAGAATTTATTCTCTTGCTTAACGCCCTTCTTTGGGACGTATGAGCTCAAAGGTTATATATTGACAGACATCAGTCGCATGGCGTGAATTGCCTGTGTGGCATGCTAAGATGCAAATGATAAAGGCTTATGTTGAAAAGCAGAGTCTTGTGGTTGATGATCAAAGCACGACTTTAATGTAGCATAACTTTATGTATAGCGTTAATTCACGAGCCTCACACCCCGGTGTAAACGAGAAACGAGAGGGACCTCAGGGAGGACATGCGTTTCTTTCTAGCTAGGAGTGGTGTCAGGTATGGAACCCAGACATTTTACTCATGTGGATGTTGAATATTATTTGATGGATAGCGAGGCGCCTCAGATATATCGGTTACTACGGTGCCGCTGGATATTGAGTCATCTGGCTCATTTACGCCTCATAGGATGGGGAGACGCGTGTTCAGGGATTTTTAATCCACTTAAAATGTGGACTGGCCCTGATGATCCAGGTGCAATTGCGGCTGAGACCTGAGACATGGTAGGCTAGATTGTATCAAATTAGCACAGGATGATCCCTTTGCCTTGGCTCACAGATGGAAATCCAACTTCCAATACGTGAAATTTCGATTTTGATTATAGAGTCTAGTATTGGTGACATGATATATGGTATCCATACCGTCTAGGATTGATACATTTATATTTAAAGTTGTTTTATACACTATGCACTTATAATAGTATCAAATGATTTGTTTTAAATGTACCAAGCATGTTTGGCTATTATAAGGGAAAACTCTATCATCCGGCTTGCGTTGCATTGTGTGATGGGACCTAGGTCTTATAATAGCTTCATTTTTCAAAAAATCATTGCGCTGTTTGTTTTATGCACCGGTATTCTTGGGAGAAAACTCATTCCATGTTATACGGTGTGGTCCCTTGATTTACTTTATTTTTAAAGTAAAGAATCAATAACTGTTTTAGTTCTCACACCAGTCACATGACTAACCTGAGTTTATTATTTTAACCTAAAATCTGGGTGCACCTATTTTCCACACGGGCAGCTAGTAGTTTGGTTTTGCAGATATTATATTCACAAGATCCTGGATTTACAGCTGGAACTATACTCGGAATGCTCTGTATCCATGTATTCCTTTTAGTTGTTTTTTTGTATTATTTTCCGCTGCATTGTAATTTGTAAATCTCTGATATTTATCAAATGCATATTATTTATTCATACTCTGTATATTCTTATACTCTAATGTAAATTGTTGTAATAAGCAATGAAATGTTCTTCTGTTTTTGTTTTGATTTGTCATGTTCTCAGACAATCTGTTCTTTCTCTTCTCTTCGGGGACAGGGGAAGTTCGGGTCATTGCACCGGAGCTCAAAAGGGAAGTACTGGGGTGCCATAAATCTAAACTCAGTATCCATCTAGGAGTATATAAGATGTATCAGGATTTGAAGCGCATGTTTTGTGGGTAGTCTATGAAAAGAGATATCTCAATATATGTTAGCAGGTATCCAACTTTCCAACAAGTTAAAGTGATCAACAGAAATCATTGGGTTACTACAGCCAATAGAGGTTCCAGAATGGTAGTGGGACCAGATATCAATGGATTTCATTGACGATTTACCTTGAACCAAGAAAGGAAATGAAAGTATCTGGGTAATCGTTGATCGTATGATGAAGAGCGCCTATTTTTTCCTGTGAAAGAAAAAATAACAACTGAGAGTCTTTCTCAGTTGTATGTGAAGGAAGTGGTATCGAGGTCCGATCGTCACCAGTAAGTTCTTGGAGGCATTTCAGTCGATATTAGGGATAATGTTGAATCTTAGTACTAATTATCATCCCTAAACAAATGACAAACTGAAAGTGAATCGAATTTCAGAAGATATGTTGTGAAATTTATCCTTGATTTTGGAGGATCATGGGAAGATTACTTGCATCTTGTGGAGTTCTCATATAGCAACAGCTTCCAAGCAAGTCTTAAAATGTCACCATTTGAAGAATTGTATGGTTGACCTTGCAGATCTCCTGCATGTTGGATGGAATCTGGAAATTGACTTGCGTTAGGTCCAAACATGATATGTGAAGCAGCAGATAAAGTGAATTTCATTAAGAAAATGTTGAAGGCAGTGCAAAGCCGACAGAAAATTTATGTAGATTCCAGAAGAAGAGATTTGGAATTTACAGTTGGCGACCAAGTGTTCTTAAAAGTTTCTCCATTGAAAGGAGTTGTCTAATTCGAGAAACCAGGAAAGTTATCGACCAAATATATTGATCCATTCCCGATATTGGAGAAGATTGAAACAGGATCCAGTTACCAGAATGGTTATCCGGAGTGCATAATGTTTTTCACATCTCTCATCTTCATAAGTATGTGCATGATCCTGACTTAATTGTTGAAGAAGCGGCACAAAAGGACTTAGAGATCACCAAAAATTTAGCAGTTCGAAGAGAGCCGATAAAGATAATTGGCGAAGAAATAAAATAACTGAGAAATAAAAAGGTGAAGTTAGTTAAATTACAATAGAGCAGAGATCCAAGAGACCATACATGGGAAACAGAGGATAACATTAGAAAGGCTTATCTCAGGTGCAGAGTGGATATCTCTATTAGCTCTTCGGAGAGGTAAACTTATTTTATGTTACATCATTTCTATTTCAGCTTTACTTTCATCCAATTTCAAGGACAAAATTCTTTTAAGTGGGGGTGATTGTAACGACCTGAAATTTTGAAACCAATTTAAATTTGATTTTTAGATTAATTTTGCAAGGATTTATGGTCGATTTTAAAAAATTCGATGATTTGATTCTATTTTAGTAGCTTAAAAAGAAACAATTTTGAAACGATATTGAAATTCAACGAAACCAAATTTATCGGATCTAGAACGTTGAAAAATGCTATGGTTCCAAATTTCATGTTTTTTGGAGTTAGTATGTGAGCGTGCGAAAAATAAACGCGCCCCTGGTCAATTAGTCAAAATTAAGCAAAAATGCAATAAAAAAATAAAATGGATGGTGAAGCAAACTCCAAACGTGACGAGACATTTTCCATTGGATCCAAAATTACGAATTATGTTAGGATTCAAAATTTTGTGTTGAACGGGCTTACCGATTGGTCATACAGGTGATAGACGCGGGATGGAACTAAAATACATTCTTAATTTCACATAAACCTTTAAAGGCAACAAACACAAATTGAGGTGTCACTCAACCAAGCTTCTATGTTGTGTTTCCTCTCCTTGAATCTTCTCCTCCCACCTCATCAATCCATGTGACCTTCTTCTTTATAAAAATTCTTCTATCTTCTTCTTTTTCACTTTCTTTCTTCCATTTTCTCCTTAAAACGCTCTTCCTCCTTCCACCTTATAGCCATGGCCGCAACCCCATCTCCCATTCCTAGGCACTTCCGCCCCCTCTCCAGCCCCATCCCTACTTGTGCCAGCTCTCTCCCCCCTCTTCCCCCTTGCCGTGGCCTCCTCCTCTCCTCAAACTTCCAAAAAAACCTTTTAACCCTAACTTGAAAATAATTTTTAATTAAACTTAAATCTCCACTTCCTTACCCTCTACATCCCACGCTTGGGCCCCACATTATAACAACCTGGAATTTTTGAACCAATTTTAAATTTTTTATTTTAGCTATTTTAATTGGTTTTGAATATTTAAAATGATTTATTTTAAATAATAACGATTTAAAATTTATTTAAATCGAAGTTAGAACATTTAAATTTATTTTATATATAAAATGAGCCTGAAATGCCGTGGTATTTTAAAAATTCGATTTTAAATTTCAATCGAATATATAAAATTCAATATAAATCGGATTTCAGTAAAACAAGAAACGTTAGAATGTATTTGACTATATCTTTCTAACGAATGTAAGAAGTTGAGATTTCACTTTATAAATTGTAAGTTATGTCCAGTTTAAAATTTAAAATAGTCGCTATGGAATTTATATATATTTTAAATTAATATATATAGCCCTTAAAAATAGACATTTTGCAAACAACCTCCATTTTCGATGAAACCACTTTTGTTGGATCCGGAATGTCAAATTATTGCTTAGTTTCAATTTTCATAATTTTTGGAATTAATATGTGAGCGTGGTGAATTTAAATGTGTTTGGTAATTTCATTTTGAATTTAGTCAACGGGAAAAGGCCATTTTTCAAACGATCTCCAAACTCGATGAAATTAGTTTTGGTAGGACTATATCATCAAAACATAGCTAGATTCATTTTTCTGTAATTTTTGGAGTCAGTATGTGGCCCCGGTAAATTAAAATGTACGTTTAAATTCTATATATACTGATTTGTATTTTAATTTTGATAAAAACAAATCAAAATAGTCGAATTGGCTTACGAAACATATCCCATTGTGTTCGGAATGAGGGTATTTAGCTAGGGGTGACAGTCATTTGGTTTGATTTGGGGTTCGAATCAACAAATGGGTATTTTTGGAATTAAAAGAATTAAATAATAAAAATATATTATATATAGGCCATTCTCTCTAAACCCTAATTAAATCAGTTGCCGCCGCCACTAACTCAAATCGAGGGTTATTATTTTCAAATCTTCCCTTCCCATTTCCTTACAATCTACACATCGATTCGAGGATCGTTCAATTGCAAAATGAGAGAGGACCACGAGATTTCTCCAACCAACGGATGAGATCGGTGTTGGTGCTCTAATTTGATCAGAATCTCGCCAGAAGTTGCCGCCATTCAGATCAATTTTGGGGGTTCTAGGGTACGGCGAGCTTCACGAGGGGAGTGGCGGATACACGTGGTGCGACGGTGGTGATTATTGCGCGGTCTGATTGGAGGCGCAAGGCACGGAGGAGGAGTGGCGGCTAGATTTTTCATGTGACGATGGGTTTTTCTTGTCCAGGAAAAACGCGATAAAGAAGATGAATAATAAAAAGGAGCAGTCAGTTTTCTTTGTGTAATTAACATGTAATTAATTTATTTAATTATATTATTAATCTCATTTATTTAATTAAATGTAAACTGTGATAACTTGGTTGTACAAAAACAGAATTCAGAAAATTCAGTTGCGTTGGAATCGCAAAAATGAGCTCTAAGCGATAGAATTGACTAGAACAGAAACAAAGCTAGTTAGGATTTGAGGCAAATTTAAATCCGAACCATACCAGAAATTCAAAAATAAAGACTGACGGAGTGGAATCCAATGTGAGAATTCTCTCACTAAAAATTCTGTATAGTTATTTATTTTATTTTATAACTCTGAATATATAGAAATTGCTAGTATAGATTTTTATCTGTTGTATGGAGTTCGACAATCGAATTCACACAAATCACATAAATTGGAAGCGATGTATGGATATTACCGACACTCAGATTTCATACTCCGTGAATGGCCACTTATGGAACCGTAAATGGCATTGGGTAGTTGAGTATTTATTTATATTGATAATTTGGTGATTTGTGATGTGATTGTGATGTTTAACATATTAAAAATAATGTTAACATTAAATGATGTTGAAATTAAATTAAAAATATCTATTTATAATTTAAACAGTAAATTTGGTTAATTAGAAAAATAATTCAAACCGAATTGGAGTTGGTTAAATTTATTAACCAATGATTTGTTTAAATTGACTGTTGTTGTTTGAAAATCCCATATGGGCATTGGGATGGTATTTGACATACTCTAATCCCAATATTTAGTTGTATGTCAATCGATGGGTTGACAGGCTATGATGAGTGTTATTTATTTATTTTAATGCTTATACAGTTGTAAATTGCACTCTGGATGATGTTTGAATGTTGAATGATTATTTATCATTATTGTTAAATACATGTGATGTATGAAATACATATAACTGAAATTACATGGTGATGGATTGAGTTGCATTCCGATTCAAAAAATAAAGAATATTTTAAAACAAAGAATATTTTAAAATAATGAATATTTTAAAATAATATTCAGTGAATAATCAAAATATGATTTTGATGTCCGATTTTGGTTGGACACGGAAATATATAAAAATATGAAGTCGGGTTAAGTATAGAAACGCCATTTTAACCCGAACGGGTTTATCGATCTATTTTATTCATTTTAAAATAATATCGAAGAGAATTGATTTCAAAATCTGATATTTTGATAATATTATCATTTTAATATTATAGCGATATAGAATATTCAAATTTGATTTAAAATTTAAATAGAAGTTGAAATCGCTTTAAAAAAGGAATTTATAAACGATTTATAAAATACGTTTTAAATGGAAATCGACAATATATGTTATATATATTTAAATGGCCTGAATAGATAGCACCGCGCAGCGACCGTTCGCGAATTTCGACCATTGACTTCAAATTGGCGTAACGGGATATCCGACCGTCGGATTCTCCTAAAACCGGGACCGTTGGGTTCGTATCGAAAAGAGCTTTCCAATGGATATAAGAGATTTAAATTAGAACGAATAGATTTGGAGATATTCCCAAATCAAATTCAGAAAAGGTTACTATGGATGTAGTTCGATGGCCATTATTGGGAACCGATTGTATGGGCCATAATAAAATTATTAAAAATATGGGAAAATAGTGTAAAATCATAATAAATGATTTGGGATGAAAAATTCCATATTTGAAATAATAAATATATTTTTATCAAAATGAACCAGTTATTAACTAGAATATTAATCCATTGTTTTTAAATAAATAAATTGGATTTGAAATGGTTTTAAAATAACCAAAGTTTTCCAATCAATGAATTGGAATGGATTTGAGCGGAAATAATCTTCGGAATATTTCGATATTGGATTCCATGATTATAAGGATATTGTTGAGGAATTTGGAAGATACATATATCATTATTCCCAATACGACATCCGTTAGTTTCGGAATTTGAAACTGAATATAAGCCGATATTATTTCTATTTAGAGCCTTGTATTTAATATGAAATTGGATTTCGGGTTTGTCGTGAATGATGTCTTAAATAACACTGTTCTTAAACCTAGTTGAGAAAAGAATTAATCTTTTAATTAAGATTTAGAGAAGTTTTCCAATTAATTAATATTTAATTGGAATTGAAATGAAAGTTGATTGTGGGTTTATCGTGAATGGTGTTTTAAATGTCATTTGTTCTTTAACCCAATTAACAGTGAAAATATGATTTGGAATTTATAAATCTTTTTATAAAAATCTAATGGCAATTTTACAAAGTAAAGTTTTCCAATTTAATATATTAAATTGGAATTGAATGGAATTCAGTTTGGTAATAATCGAGACGAACTTTTGTGAAGGAAGACCGTTACTATATATGGAATTTAAAAGGCATCGCCGTTATTCCATTTATATTATTATTTTGATATGGAAATTTATATCGATTGTATATATTGACCCGTTTTCCATGAAGTTTCCATAGTTAATGGAAGAGGATTTGGGTTTATCGTGAACGGTGTTTTAAACGACATTGGTTCTTTAACCCAGTTAAAGACAGGATTTATTTTCCTAAAGTTGAATAATCATTAAGTAATGATTTCTGATATTAAAACCGAACTGGAGTTTTAATGAATCCCTAATAAGATGGAAATAGGAATGGGGTAATTAAATTTACTAAATTCAAGAAATTATCGAGAATGGAGTTCCGCCAGTTTTACTCTAGGAGATAGTTAAATCTTTAATTAGATTTGAACATGAAATGGTAATTAATTTTACCAATAATACAGTGGGTGTTAGATATGGAGTATTACCAGTTTCGCTTCATGGAATGAATAGGTTGGGATTGGGACCATTAAATTAATGACTACTTTGGTACGATTCGCTAATCCCAACTAGTTAATAAATCTTAATTTGGTTTAAGTGGTGAAAAGATAAAATCAAATCTTTTGAATTGGTAGCAAAAGGAAGATTAAAGAAATAGTTTAAATAAACTTATCTTTGATAAAATTAATGTGAACCTTTCCCTAAAGATGAGAATATTTGAATAGAAGAATATTCCGGATTGGAATGAGGCGTATGATGTGTTTTTATAGCACTTGATTATAAAATACGCGAGTTATTAAGAAAGACCGGGTTTAACCCATTCTGAATAATGAATATGACAACTAAAAGTTGACGATGAAAACAGTGGTTGAAGATCGGAGATCTTTACATCGTATGGATGACTATTGATGTCTTGATTGGGATGTACACCCAAGACAAGGTAATAAGTGGTGATCGTCCAGATGTACTTGGAGATCGACCGGATATGCGAGGTCCTCTCTCCTGTATTGGACATATGGGATGAGGAATAAGGTGCCTCCGGTTTCGTTCAGACCCAGAACAGACTTGTAAATGGATGTGTGTCTGACATTGGATCTCATTCTGTGTTGATTGATTTTTATTAAATATATATATCCGTTTGGTGGCGGAGAATTTATTCTCTTGCTTAACACCCTTCTCTAAGACGTACGAGCTTAGAGGTTATATATTGATAGACATCAGTTGTATGGAGTGAATTGTCAGTGTGGCATGCTAAGATGCAAATGATCAAGGCTTTTGTTGAAAAGCAGAGTCTTGTGGTTGATGATCAAAGCACGGCTTTAATTAGTATAGCTTTGTGTATAGCGTTAATTCGCGAGCCTCACACCCAGTATGAGTCAAAAACGGGATAATGACTGCAGGGAGTGCATGCGTTTCTTTCTGGCTAGAAGTTGTGTCATGGTATGGAGCCCAGACATTTTTACTTACGTGGATGATGGATTGCGAGGCGCCCCTAGTGGCTCTTGATATGGTCGACATAATGACCAGATTTTATGCCCCATAGGGCAGGAAAACGTGTGTTCAGGAATAACTAATCCACTAAAGTAAGTGTGGACTGACCCTGAAGATCCAGGTGCAGTTGTGGCTATATCCAGAGGCATGGGCTAGAGTGTCTCGAATCGTGAGGACGATCCCTTGCCTCAACTCATAGATGGAAATCCAATTTCCAATACGTGACTTTTCGGTTTTAGTTGTAAACCTATATGGCAGTATAGTGGCATGGGACGCTCATGTTGTCTATGATTGATACATTTATATTTGAAGCTGTTTTGACACTATACACTTATAGTAATATCAAAATGGTTTTTTTTAAACGTACCAAGCATGTTTGGCTATTATAAGGGAAGATTCTATCCTCCAGCTTGCATTGCATTGTGTGATGGACCTGAGTCTTATAATAGCTTCATTTTCCAAAAAGCATTGCATTGTTTTATTTTAAACTAAGATTCATGTGGAGTAAACCCGTTCCGTGAGATGCGGCCTGGTCCCATAATTTTCCCAACTTTTAAAGTAAATATTTGATAACTGATTTAGTTCTCACACCAGTCTTGACTGACCTGGAGTTTATTGTTTTAACCTAAACTATGGGTGCCCATATTTTCCACACAGATAACTAGTAGTTTCGATTTTCGCAGATATTTCTTTTTCCAGGATCCTGGATTACAGCTAGAGTTATATTCGGAAAGCTTTGTATCCGTGTATTTCATTCAGTTGTGCTTGTTGATGTATTTTCCACTATACATTGGATTTGTACATTTAAATTTCTACTGCTTTGTATTTTAATCTTTGATATTATTTTATTTCTGTTGTGTAATATTTATTCATGCTCTGATATATTCTTGTACTCTTATGTAAATTGGTGTAATAGCAATCAAATGTTCTACTGTTTGTGTTCTGATGCATGTTGTTCTCAAAGCAATCTGGGATTACACGTAAGGGTGAGTTTGGGTCATTTCACAAACCCTACCTCTTACCCTCTCCAGCCTAAAAACGTGGACCTTACCTAGAACCGAACCTACCTGGACCCCATACGCTATCCCGTTTGCCCCGTATACCCAGATCTGTGACCGTGTATGTGTGTATCAAGTTTAGGAACCCCTTGGCCTCAAAACTTAGTCCCGTTGGCTTCTGAAAATTTTTGAAGACACCAGAACATTGCCGGAGTCGTATGTGAGTGTGCGCCTTCCATCCACGTGAAAGTTTGATGAAGTGGAACCCACGGTTATTGATCGTTAAAGGGCTAGTTTTAGTTAACTGTTTTAGTTAAGTAGTTACAGTCATGTGATGATTATTGATTGATTATGCAAGTTTAGTATAATGTTTAATGATTTTTAATATGTTAAAAATAACATTTTTAATTGATAAACATGTAGTTGCTTGGGTATATGTATGACACTTATAATTAATAGTGTTAATTGGGAAAACTTTTTGAACCATAAATGGTCTTGAGGAAGTAATTCACCAATTACTGGTTAATGGAGGTTGATGTGAACCCCACTTGAGTATTGAAATGTTAATCAATTGATATTTACCCATAGACTGATTTTGCGGTTAATCTATTGACTGACAAACCCGTATAAGCATTACTGATTTAAGGCTTATATGGTGTATTCCACTTTGTATGTGAATTGGATGTTGTTTGTTGGTTGATTTTGTGTTTTATGGTACACTGATTGAAAATGACCAGTAGATGTGATTTTTGGTCCATTGGTTGAGTCTCCATCAAATTAAAATGATTTTTAATGAATATTTTATTAATATAATATTAGGCTAAAAAAATAAAAGTTTGAATTTGACATTTGATTTTGGATGGACACTGAGTTTATAAAATTACATTGAATATTCGTAACTGGAACAAATTGATTTTAATACACGAAGTTATGACTTGTCCAAGTTTTATTTTCAAAATGAATTGTAACCGATAAAAGTGAAGCTCAGTTAGGATATCTCAGGTGAGTTTTAAAAGAACTTCCTTTACAAAACTTTCTTATTTATTTTTATAACGAGTGTTAGGAAAATCTAGATTAAAAACAACAAGTTGAAAAAATAATATTATTTTAATGATTTAAATATTTATAATACTTAAATCTTGAAATAATTGATTTTGAATTTGGAAAATTAAAATGGCTTCTGGAAATTACTATATTTTTTTGTATAATAAATAAAATACTTTTGAAGCTATTTGTAACAACCCGGAAAATCTGGGCCAGTTTAAAATTTTTATTTTGGCAATTTTAGCGAATTTTGATTATTTAAAATGAATTATTTTAAATAATAACGACGAGAAATTTATTTTGAATATAATTCGAACGTATATATTATACGCGTCGTCGTTAGAATATAAATAATTATATATAATTATAAATAGAATTGAAAATGGCGCGGTAGTTCGATAATTCGATTTCAAACTTCAATTGAATGTACCGGGTGCAAAACAATCCGGATTTTAGTGAAACCAAAAATGATAGGATCTAATTGATAATATCTTTCTATCGAATCCGAATAATCAAAATTTCATAGCGGGAATCAAAAGATATATCCAGTTGAAAATTCTGAATAGTCGCTATGGAATTCAGGCCCTTAAAAATGGACATTTTGCAAATGACCTCGGATTTCGACGAAACCAGTTTCGTTGGGTCCGTGATGTTAAGTTATTGCTAGATTCCAAATTTCATAATTTTTCGAATCAATATGTGAGCGTGGCGAAGGAAAACGCGTTTGACCAGTTTCAGTTGATTTTAATCGACTGGAAATTGGCCATTTTTCTAACGGTCTCAGAATTCGACGAAACTAGTTTTGTTAGGACCGTATCGTCAATACGAAGCTAGAAAATATTTTTCGGGAATTTTCCTAGTTAGTATGTGGCCCCGGTAAATTGAAAAGTACGTTTAAAATTCAATATAGTGATTTAAATGTAAATTAAACGGAAAATGATTCAAATGGTCAAATCAGCTTGCGATACATATCCCATTGTGTTCGGAATGGGGGTTAAACGCTATGGACGACAGGCGGTGGGCCTCGTTTCGAGGTCGTATGTAAAAGTCAACCCTTTTGAAAAATTAAATAAAAAAAAAAATTTCATTCCCTCTCTTTATCTCCGTTCTGCCCCCCCCCCCGATTTCATTCTTCAGAACAAAATCAAAAAAAAAAAAAGAAGAAGAAGCAGCGGCAGCTGCCATCGCCGCCGCCAGGACCGCCTCCGCCGCCTCACCCTCTCCTCAGACCAACGACCCTCCCCCTTCTTCTCCCTCCTTCCCCATGCCCCGTTCGAGGGACCTCGAGCTTCCCCCTCCTCTTTGATTTAGACCTAGCCGCCCGCCACCAGCATCGTCGAACCCCTCCAGCGCCCTCCGACGAACAGCGCCCCTCCTCCTCCCTCTTCGTACAATAACAGTAAGTTTTTTTTCTCTTTATTTCGTTTTTATTTCAATTCTTCAAAAACTGATTTTTTAAAAGGAAAAAAAAACTGATTTTTAAAAGCGTTCAAAAACTGATTTTTTTTAAAAGTTTAAAAACTGATTTTGTTTAGGTTTAAAAACTGATTTTTTTAAAGTTTAAAAACTGATTTTATTTTAAGATTTTAAATAGAAAAAGATTTGAATTTTAAATGGAAAAAGATTAGAACTTTAAAAGGTGAAAAGGTCGTATTTTGAATTGATAGAAAAATATGATTTTTATATATTGAACTTCGATAGAAAAATATGATTTTTATATATTGAACTTCGATAGAAAAATATGATTTTTATATATGGAACTTCGATAGAAAAATATGATTTTTATATATGGAACTTCGATAGAAAAATATGATTTTTATATATTGAACTTCGATAGAAAAATATGATTTTTATATATGGAACTTCGATAGAAAAATATGATTTTTATATATGGAACTTCGATAGAAAAATATGATTTTTATATATTGAACTTCGATAGAAAAATATGATTTTTATATATGGAACTTCGATAGAAAAATATGATTTTTATATATGGAACTTCGATAGAAAAATATGATTTTTATATATTGAACTTCGATAGAAAAATATGATTTTTATATATGGAACTTCGATAGAAAAATATGATTTTTATATATTGAACTTCGATAGAAAAATATGATTTTTATATATTGAACTTCGATAGAAAAATATGATTTTTATATATTGAACTTCGATAGAAAAATATGATTTTTATATATGGAACTTCGATAGAAAAATATGATTTTTATATATGGAACTTCGATAGAAAAATATGATTTTTATATATGGAATAGCGAAGTAAAATTCGATTTTTACATATGTAGTGAAAGCGGACAACGAAAGCGACAAAAAGCGAGTTGGCGAAGATTTCCTGCATTAGGAGTGCCGTGGAGCTAGGATAGCTATATGTGAGAATTTCTCACTCTTCAATTTATTTTCTAGTTATATATATATATACTAGGATGCAAACGGTGTTTAGTAGCACCCGACACAATCGTCCACAGACCATGGACTTGTTTGTTTGACTGTTTGGTTATTGATTGCGATATTGGTTTGAATGTGGTTTGTGGTGTGAAAAATTGAATCGATAAATTGGTTAGAATTAGACGTGCGCCGTTATAAGGCGAAGGAGTAAGGCTAGGTTAGACGCTTACTATAAATTTTGTGGTTTGCATAATGAAATTGATTTGATTGATGTGTGAATGGCGTGGGCCTTCACTAGACCGGGGATAAGGCTAGGCCTTGTCCCGTTTCTAGTATCGTGCCGTTATGCCGCCGAAATTTTCTAAAATAAGTTAGAAAAATAAAAATATCATTTTATTTAAAGAATGAACTCAATAGAAATTCATAGGTTGAAATAAAATGTTTTATCGTTAAAAATATAATTTTTAACGTGAAGTGAATAAAATAGAATATTCATTTACAAACCAGACGGTTTGTTTATGTACACCTATTTGAATAACATTGATTGGGACGATAAATTTTACACATCGCCCAACTGCACGAATAAAATATTTGTTTGATTGTTTGAAACCCCACACGGGTGTTGGGATGAAATTTGAAGTTCACTCATCCTGATTGATTAAATATGTCGATCGATTGATTGACAGGCTGTTATAAGCGTTGAATATTTATATTTGATGCTTATACAGTGTAGTGCACTTTGGTTGATGGTTGATTATTTTTCAAGGCTTGTATGTGTGTAATGTATGAAAATCCATATAATTAACTTTATATGGTAATTGATTGGGCCTCATTCCAATTTGAAAAATAAAGAATCTTATAAAATAAAAGTTCATGTGTTGACAGTACTCATCTATTGAGATTGGTCAAGTGTTGAACGAAATATTTTAGTAATAAAATTTACATCTTTATCAATATAAAATAAAGGTTCATGTGTTGACAGTACTCATCCATTGAGATTGGTCATGTGTTGAACGAAATATTTTGATAATAACAACTATTTTGAAAATAGAAATTTATGAAGCCGTGTTGATTAGATTAACGCCATTTTGACGTGAACGATATTTATATCGATTTTAAACGAATTCAAATTGAATTGAAAACGATTTCGAAATGAATTGAATTGAAAACGATTTCGAAATGAAATGAATTGAAAACGATTTCGAAATGAATTGAATTGAAAACGATTTCGAAATGAAATGAATTGAAAACGATTTCGAAATGAATTGAATTGAAAACGATTTCGAAATGAAATGGATTGAAAACGATTTCGAAATGAATTGAATTGAAAACGATTTCGAAATGAAATGAATTGAAAACGAATTCAAATTGAGTTGAAAACGAATTGAAATGAATTCAAATTGAATTGAAATTTGAATTGAATAGAAATGAATTTTGAAACGAATTTATAAAGAAGAATTCAATTTTTGATTTGAATTGAAAAGGAAGTTGAAATTGCTTTTGAAGCGAATTTAAAACTATTTATATAATTCGTTTTAAATAGAAATCGACGAAATATATATTATATATATTATATATATATAATATAATGGCCTGAATAGAATGCGCCGCGCCGCGGCAGTTCACGAATTTCGACCATTTATTTCAAACGGACATTACGGGAGATCCGACCGTCGGATTCTCCTAAAACCGGAACCGTTGGGTTCGTATCGAAAAGAACTATCCGGCGCTTTCCTTTACGGGTCTTTACAGTTGGTATCGGAGCTTTGGTTTACAAAGCTAGAGAACAAGGCACATTAGAACCATACGAAAGAATTCATCAGATATTGGATTGGTAATATCCAATGAGAATGACTCGTTAGAGATGGGATCAGTAGTATCCTAGAACGAGTGTGAAGAGTATATTTTTAAAAATGAAAACCAATTTTGTTTTGAAAATTTAAAATCAATTATTCGTATTTGGTTATTTATTTATATTGATGTGGACAATCCAGTATATATAGATTTTGCGTATACGTCTGATCCGCGTGTATTTGAAATTTTAATATACTGGATAGATATAGAATTACACTCTAGTCGCCCGGGGGTGATTCTGATGATTGATATATCATCATCCGAATTTATATTCGAGTGACGAACGTGTAATATCTATATATTTCCATTAGACTGGTGTGAGAACCAAAATTAGATAGGGCTAATTGTTGTGATTTGGCACCAAAACATGATTTTTTGTATATATATCAAATTATGAATTTGAAACTCTAATCAACTAATTGATTGATGTTTGTGTTGTTTGTTTATTTGTTTGCTAATTTTTAACCATTATGCCTAATTGAATCAAATATTGAATTATATTGAAAATTGGTTGCATTTGCTTGCATATACATATACTTACATTGAACAGGTCATAGCAAGGAGGCTAGAGCAGAGAATAAAATTTGTTTGCCCGACAAATAGGTACATGTTTACTACATAATTTACTGTTTTGTTTGGGTGATGATGATTTTATGAGCCTATTGGCTAGCCGCTTGGCTTTTTCTTTTTCTTTTTGAGATCTGAAGGACCGGGGAAGCTATTTGAAATTCCCCGATGCTCCCGGTGCAGGGGAGGTTATGGCGAAATTTTTCAAAAATTTAGGGTGTTAGCCAAATTTTTGAAATTTTGAAAATTCTCAGAAACTAAAGAGTTGGAGAATGGAAGCCAGAATGAGCGTAGAGTTGATTAATCAAACCACTTTCGACTTTGTTCCTTTTCGGGGACGAAAAGTTTTAAGTGGGGGAGATTGTAACAACCCGGAAAATCTGGGCCAGTTTAAAATTTTTATTTTGGCAATTTTAGCGAATTTTGATTATTTAAAATGAATTATTTTAAATAATAACGACGAGAAATTTATTTTGAATATAATTCGAACGTATATATTATACGCGTCGTCTTAAGAATATAATTAATTATATATAATTATAAATAGAATTGAAAATGGCGCGGTAGTTCGATAATTCGATTTCAAACTTCAATTGAATGTACCGGGTGCAAAACAATCCGGATTTTAGTGAAACCAAAAATGATAGGATCTAATTGATAATATCTTTCTATCGAATCCGAATAATCAAAATTTCATAGCGGGAATCAAAAGATATGTCCAGTTGAAAATTCTGAATAGTCGCTATGGAATTCAGGCCCTTAAAAATGGACATTTTGCAAACGACCTCGGATTTCGACGAAACCAGTTTCGTTGGGTCCGTGATGTTAAGTTATTGCTAGATTCCAAATTTCATAATTTTTCGAATCAATGTGTGAGCGTGGCGAAGGAAAACGCGTTTGACCAGTTTCAGTTGATTTTAATCGACTGGAAATTGGCCATTTTTCTAACGGTCTCAGAATTCGACGAAACTAGTTTTGTTAGGACCGTATCGTCAATACGAAGCTAGAAAATATTTTTCGGGAATTTTCCTAGTTAGTATGTGGCCCCGGTAAATTGAAAAGTACGTTTAAAATTCAATATAGTGATTTAAATGTAAATTAAACGGAAACTGATTCAAATGGTCAAATCAGCTTGCGATACATATCCCATTGTGTTCGGAATGGGGGTTAAACGCTATGGACGACAGGCGGTGGGCCTCGTTTCGAGGTCGTATGTAAAAGTCAACCCTTTTGAAAAATTAAATAATAATAAAAAAAAAAAATTCATTCCCTCTCTTTATCTCCGTTCTGCCCCCCCCCCCCCCCCCGATTTCATTCTTCAGAACAAAATCAAAAAAAAGAAGAAAAAAAAGAAGCAGCGGCAGCTGCCATCGCCGCCGCCAGGACCGCCCGCCTCCGCCGCCTCACCCTCTCCTCAGACCAACGACCCTCCCCCTTCTTCTCCCTCCTTCCCCATGCCCCGTTCGAGGGACCTCGAGCTTCCCCCTCCTCTTTGATTTAGACCTAGCCGCCCGCCACCAGCATCGTCGAACCCCTCCAGCGCCCTCCGACGAACAGCGCCCCTCCTCCTCCCTCTTCGTACAATAACAGTAAGTTTTTTTTTCTCTTTATTTCGTTTTTATTTCAATTCTTCAAAAACTGATTTTTTAAAAGGGAAAAAAAAACTGATTTTTAAAAGCGTTCAAAAACTAATTTTTTTTAAAAGTTTAAAAACTGATTTTGTTTAGGTTTAAAAACTGATTTTTTTAAAGTTTAAAAACTGATTTTATTTAAAGATTTTAAATAGAAAAAGATTTGAATTTTAAATGGAAAAAGATTAGAACTTTAAACGGTGAAAAGGTCGTATTTTGAATTGATAGAAAAATATGATTTTTATATATTGAACTTCGATAGAAAAATATGATTTTTATATATTGAACTTCGATAGAAAAATATGATTTTTATATATGGAACTTCGATAGAAAAATATGATTTTTATATATGGAACTTCGATAGAAAAATATGATTTTTATATATTGAACTTCGATAGAAAAATATGATTTTTATATATGGAACTTCGATAGAAAAATATGATTTTTATATATGGAACTTCGATAGAAAAATATGATTTTTATATATGGAACATCGATAGAAAAATATGATTTTTATATATGGAACTTCGATAGAAAAATATGATTTTTATATATGGAACTTCGATAGAAAAATATGATTTTTATATATTGAACTTCGATAGAAAAATATGATTTTTATATATGGAACTTCGATAGAAAAATATGATTTTTATATATTGAACTTCGATAGAAAAATATGATTTTTATATATTGAACTTCGATAGAAAAATATGATTTTTATATATTGAACTTCGATAGAAAAATATGATTTTTATATATGGAACTTCAATAGAAAAATATGATTTTTATATATGGAACTTCGATAGAAAAATATGATTTTTATATATGGAATAGCGAAGTAAAATTCGATTTTTACATATGTAGTGAAAGCGGACAACGAAAGCGACAAAAGGCGAGTTGGCGAAGATTTCCTGCATTAGGAGTGCCGTGGAGCTAGGATAGCTATATGTGAGAATTTCTCACTCTTCAATTTATTTTCTAGTTATATATATATACTAGGATGCAGACGGTGTTTAGTAGCACCCGACACAATCGTCCACAGACCATGGACTTGTTTGTTTGACTGTTTGGTTATTGATTGCGATATTGGTTTGAATGTGGTTTGTGGTGTGAAAAATTGAATCGATAAATTGGTTAGAATTAGACGTGCGCCGTTATAAGGCGAAGGAGTAATGCTAGGTTAGACGCTTACTCTAAATTTTGTGGTTTGCATAATGAAATTGATTTGATTGATGTGTGAATGGCGTGGGCCTTCACTAGACCGGGGATAAGGCTAGGCCTTGTCCCGTTTCTAGTATCGTGCCGTTATGCCGCCGAAATTTTCTAAAATAAGTTAGAAAAATAAAAATATCATTTTATTTAAAGAATGAATTCAATAGAAATTCATAGGTTGTTTTAACGTGAAGTGAATAAAATAGAATATTCATTTACAAACCAGACGGTTTGTTTATGTACACCTATTTGAATAACATTGATTGGGACGATAAATTTTACACATCGCTCAACTGCACGAATAAAATATTTGTTTGATTGTTTGAAACCCCACACGGGTGTTGGGATGAAATTTGAAGTTCACTCATCCTGATTGATTAAATATGTCGATCGATTGATTGACAGGCTGTTATAAGCGTTGAATATTTATATTTGATGCTTATACAGTGTAGTGCACTTTGGTTGATGGTTGATTATTTTTCAAGGCTTGTATGTGTGTAATGTATGAAAATCCATATAATTAACTTTATATGGTAATTGATTGGGCCTCATTCCAATTTGAAAAATAAAGAATCTTATAAAATAAAAGTTCATGTGTTGACAGTACTCATCTATTGAGATTGGTCAAGTGTTGAACGAAATATTTTAGTAATAAAATTTACATCTTTATCAATATAAAATAAAGGTTCATGTGTTGACAGTACTCATCCATTGAGATTGGTCATGTGTTGAACGAAATATTTTGATAATAACAACTATTTTGAAAATAGAAATTTATGAAGCCGTGTTGATTAGATTAACGCCATTTTGACGTGAACGATATTTATATCGATTTTAAACGAATTCAAATTGAATTGAAAACGATTTCGAAATGAATTGAATTGAAAACGATTTCGAAATGAAATGAATTGAAAACGATTTCGAAATGAATTGAATTGAAAACGATTTCGAAATGAAATGAATTGAAAACGATTTCGAAATGAATTGAATTGAAAACGATTTCGAAATGAAATGGATTGAAAACGATTTCGAAATGAATTGAATTGAAAACGATTTCGAAATGAAATGAATTGAAAACGAATTCAAATTGAGTTGAAAACGAATTGAAATGAATTCAAATTGAATTGAAATTTGAATTGAATAGAAATGAATTTTGAAACGAATTTATAAAGAAGAATTCAATTTTTGATTTGAATTGAAAAGGAAGTTGAAATTGCTTTTGAAGCGAATTTAAAACTATTTATATAATTCGTTAATAGAAATCGACGAAATATATATTATATATATTATATATATAATATAATGGCCTGAATAGAACGCGCCGCGCCGCGGCAGTTTGCGAATTTCGACCATTTATTTCAAACAGACATTACGGGAGATCCGACCGTCGGATTCTCCTAAAACCGGAACCGTTGGGTTCGTATCGAAAAGAACTATCCGGCGCTTTCCTTTACGGGTCTTTAAACTATTCGAATTAATTTATTATATACGTGGAGTTATGGTCAGAATAGAACTCGTCGCGCAACGGTAGTTCAAGAACTTCGACCTATAACTTTAAACGGGTGTTCCGGGAGATCCGACCGTCAAGTTTTCCCAAAATCGAAACCATTGGGTTCATAATGAAAAGAGGTTTCAAATGATAAAAAGAGTTTTCAAATCTAATGGTTAGATTTTGAGAAGTATTCAAATCAAATTTAAATAAAAACAGCCCCGTAACCAATAATGGCCTGTAATTGAAAATTATTAATATGGACTATTTTTATATGAATAAAAATAGGGAAAAATCATTATGAAGTATTATAAATGATTTAAAAAAGTTTAAACCAGTTATTTATGGTTTTGAAGGATAAAACTAGTTAAATAGAAATTTGGCTATTTGAGTAACACCTTTTATAACAAGTTTTGGGTAATATTTTGAAGTAAGAATTTTTGATTTGAAAATCAAATCTATACCTTAAGTAAACCTTTTTAAAAGGTTAAAAGATGATTTTTTGAAAGCTAAATAGCTTAACCTAGTTTGAGAATAAGATTTAAATCTTATGGAATGAAACTAATTGAAGGAGACTTAATTGGTGGATTAGTAATCTATTAAGGATTTTTGTTTTGATGCTAATTATTCGAAAAGATCGAGTTCAACCCATTTCGAATAATTATTTGACGAATTGAAGTCGAAGACATTGAAGACCGTGGAAGATCGAGAATCTTCGCACTGATTGGACTGCTTGTTGATGCCCTTGATATGGGTAGCTCCCGTGAAGGGGTTATAGTGGCAGTGGTCTGGACGTACTTGTTGATTGTTCGGATATGCAAGGGGATCTCTTCTTAATTGGATGAGGAATAAGGTGCCTATGGTTTTGTTTAGACCCAGAATGAACTTTTAAATGGATGGTATGTCCGACGTTGTATTTCATAACATAACCGATTAGTTGCTATTGGTGGTATATCTGTGGTGGCGGAGAATTTATTCTCTTGGCTTAACACACTTATTTGAGACATATGAGCTCAAATATTATATTATTAATAGATACTAATCATATATATGGATTGACAATGCGGCATGCTAAGTGCTACTGGTAGATAGATCAAAGCTTTTGTTGAAAAGAAAAGCTTTAAGGGATGTTGACTCTAAGGCCTCACACCCCAAGATGAGCCAAAAACAGGATGAAGGACCGCAGAATAAGAACATACGCTTCTTTCTAGCTAAAAGTTATGCCATGGTATGGAGCCCAGGCAGTTTACTTATGTGGATGCTGGAATTGAGGTACCTCGGATGATTGTCAAATACGACCAGGATGACGGTTAAATACGACCGAGAAACGTTATGTTCATGTAATTGTCCAACTCACTGGGAATTGGTGGGCCAGCTCTGCCCCTCCAAGGTGCGCATGTATGTGAATCTTGGACATCTTGCTAGAGATGGTTCCGAATCGGATAAGGAAGATCCTCTGCCTTGGTTCATGAAGGAATCAAACTTCTAATATGAGTTTTGCGGTTTTAGTTGTAAACCTATATGATGACTTAATAGGATGGGGTATTATGCCGTCTAAGATTAATACATTTATTTTTGAAATTGTTTTTCAACACTTAGACACTAATAGTAATATCAAATGATTTTCTCGTATTAAGCATGTTTGGCCATTATAAGGTACAACTCTATCCTCCAATTTGCGATTGCATTATGTGATGGGACTTGAGTCTTATGGTGGCTTCATTTTTCAAAATACACTGTATGGTTTTATGTAATGAAACTCGTGTGGATATACCCGTTCCGTATTATACGGTGTTGCCTCGTGATATTCCTTACTTTAGAATAAGTTAAGAACAAATGTAGGGTTTCTCATACCAGTCCCATGACTGACTAATTGTTTGTTTTTCCCTTATAAACTCGAGTGATTATATTTTCACACGGTCAGCCTAGTTTCCAGGTTATTAGCTTAGATCTTTTTGGATGTGTATGGATTCCATGGAAGCTGGTTTTGGACTTGAAGTTGGACAAAGATTTGGATATTTCTTTCGGATCCTCCAAGACTCTATCACGTTAATTATCTTTTATTCCACTATGTACTTTTTCACTTGTTGAACCATTATGTATAATTATTATGATCCTGTGGTGTAGTAAACTCTGATATTATCCTCTGATGTAACTGATGTACATTATGTTGTGTAATGCTATGTTTATCTTCCGTTGTTACATTTATGTGTTGTATTCCAATGATGTAATAACCCGAAAATCTGGGCCAGTTTTAAATTTTTATTTTGGCAATTTTAGCGAATTTTGATTATTTAAAATGAATTTTGAAACGAATTTATAAAGAGGAATTCAATTTTGCTTTGAATTGAAATGGAAGTTGAAATAGGTTTTGAAACGATTTTAAAACTATTTATATAATTCGTTTTGAATAGAAATCAACGAAATATATATTATATATTATATATATATAATATAATGGCCTGAATAGAACGCGCCGCGCCGCGGCAGTTCGTGAATTTCGACCATTTATTTCGAACGGCCTGAATCGGTTTAGCGACTGGTTCGGACCGAGCGAAATTCCTTTTCGTCACAGTTGGTATCAGAGCTTTGGTTTACAAAGCTCGGAGAACAAGGCACATTAGAACGATACGAAAGAATTCATCAGAGATTGGATTAGTAATATCCAATTAGAATGACTCGTTAGAGATAGGATCAGTAGTATCCTAGAACGAGTGTGAAGAGTACATTTTTTTCAACTAAAAACAAATTTTGTTTTGAAAATATAAATCAATTATTCGTATTTGAATATCTATTTATATTGAGTTGGACAATCCAGTATATATAGATTTTGCGTATACGTCTGATCCGCGTGTATTCAAAGTTTTAATATACTGGATAGATATAGAATTACACTCTAGTCGCCCGGGGATGATGTTGATAATGACCATGGCATCATCAATAATTATGTTCGTGTTTCGAAGGTGTGATATCTATATATTTCCTATTGACTGGTGTGAGAACCAAAATTAGATAGGGCCTATTGTTGTGATTTGGCATCAAAAATCTGATTTTTGTATATGTATCAAAATTATCAATTTGAAACTCTAATCCACTAATTGATTGATGTTTGTGTTGTTTGTTTATTTGTTTGATAATTTTTAACCATTATGCCTAATTTGATCGAATATTGAGTTATATTGAAAATTGGTCGCATTTGCTTGCATATGCATATACTTACATTGAACAGGTCATAGCAAGGAGGCTAGAGCAGAGAATAAAATTTGTTTGCCCGACAAATAGGTACATGTTTACTACATAATTTCCTGTTTTGTTTGGGTGATGATGATTTTGTGAGCCTATTGGCTAGCCGCTTGGCATTTTCTTTTTCTTTTTGAGATCTGAAGGACCGGGGAAGCTATTTGAAATTCCCCGATGCTCCCGGTGCAGGGGAGGTTATGGCGAAATTTTTCGAAAATTTAGGGTGTTAGCCAAATTTTTGAAATTTTTGGAAATTCTCAGAAACTGAAAAGTTGGAGAATGGAAGTCTGATCGAACGTAGAGTTGATTAATCAAACCACTTTCGACTTTGTTCCTTTTCGGGGACGAAAAGTTTTAAGTGGGGGAGATTGTAATAACTCGAAAATCTGGGCCAGTTTTAAATTTTTATTTTGGCAATTTTAGCGAATTTTGATTATTTAAAATGAATTTTGAAACGAATTTATAAAGAGGAATTCAATTTTGCTTTGAATTGAAATGGAAGTTGAAATAGGTTTTGAAACGATTTTAAAACTATTTATATAATTCGTTTTGAATAGAAATCGACGAAATATATATTATATATATTATATATATAATATAATGGCCTGAATAGAACGCGCCGCGCCGCGGCATTTCGTGAATTTCGACCATTTATTTCGAACGGCCTGAATCGGTTTAGCAACTGGTTCGGACCGAGCGAAATTCCTTTTCGTCACAAATGACTATCTATTCTTTCGAGGATCAGAAAAATGGGTCGTCACACATATGTGACATGATTTTGACTATTATGATGTGTGTTGATATATATATATATATATATATATATGTATATGTGCGTGTTATTTGAAATGTTATATTTATTTTGTTCCCACACCACAAGTTGCCTATACATTTGTAAAATCCTTATGGCTTGAAATGATACATACCTAAATCATTGTATATATTTTGGAATTGAAAATGAATTTAATGGGATGTAGGTTGAAATGATAAATATCCATAAACTAAATATTAAATGGATTGAAATGATAAATACTTGTAAAGAAATGAATCGAATTGGAATTCAGGTTGAAATGATATATACTTGGGATTAAATTTCAAATCAGGGATTGAAATGATATATATATATATCTGCATTACTTGATCTGCGTAGAAAATTATATACAGACACCGTTGCTCTATTTTGAAAATTATTTTGTGAATTTATAAATATCTTCTGGTTGAATAAAATATTTTGGAAATCATAATTTAGAATTTTATTTAAACTTGTATTTTTATATAACTTAATAAAGCATTAAATTTGGATTTTAACATAAAACTATATGTTATAAATTTGTATTATATAAGTTAACATATGTTTTTAAAATATTATTTAAAATTTAAAACTATATAACTATAGATTTTTATAAATATAAGTATATAAAAGGTTTAAAGAAAAGTTTGAAATTTAACGGTAACTTGATTCATTAGATGACACAAGTGAAATGTAATTTATCAAGTAAGATAAATCGATCTTAAGATGTGAATTTAATTTAATGAATGGATTTATGAATTTAATATGATTAAGAAACTTAATAAAGCACTTTGATAATAATTGATTTAACGGACACTTAACTCTAAATAAGCAAAATTTGAAGTTAAAATTTTATAATTGATTAAATTGAAATTATGATTCAATTGATATAAACTTTATTAAAAAGGTGTAATACCCCGTATTTCAACTACACTAAAGAGGATAAATTAAAGAATAATTAATTTAATATCCAGAATTAAGGGAAACGGATTACGTCATTGCTTCCATCTCGAAATTCTGGTCAAGATAGAAACCTGGTTTGCGTAAAATGGATAACGTATGAAGAAGTTATGAACGGTAGAAGTTTGACTATGAAAGCAGAAACAACTAGCACACTTGACAAGTGCACCAAGGTATTTTTACACTGGCGCACCTGTAAAGTGTGCCCATATTAGTTTTTGGGCATCCAGACCCAAGTGGGTGTCGACCCATGGCCCAATTTCCCCTAGGCTGATGTGGCAGCTGAATTCTGGAGGTTGGCAGCTATAAATATACACTCATTTCTCTTGTTTTCTCATACTGAAAACAATGGAAACCAAAAGCTGTCAGTGCCTGAACTGAATCTAATCCTTTCTTCTTCTATAAATGAAGTTTAAAGATTCAAGTGTTTCAAGTGTAGATCTGAGATTCAAACTTCACTTTTCTCCTTCTATTCTTATAGATCCGATCATTATGAGTTTAAGTTACCGTTAGAATTGGATAATAAAAAGTAAGACATGATATAAATATGATTTGGGTATATGCTTAGGATTAAATCATGTTACATCTACTTTTTTATTATAGATTTAATTCTGTTTAGATCATTTTGTAATTATCATGTTGTAGTTGATTTGGACCATAACCGTTATCATGTTAGATCTACTTTTTTGATTATATATCTAATTCTAATTAGATCATTTTGTACCTATCAAGTTGTAGTTGATTTGGATCTTAACCGTTATCATGTTAGATCTACCTTTTGATTATAGATCTAATTCTATTTAAATCATTTTGTACCTATCATGTTGTAGTTGATTTGGATCTTAACCGTTATAATGTCAAATCTACTTTTGATTGTGGATCTAATTCTATTTAGATTATTTTATACCTATCATGTTGTGGTTATTTTGGATCTTAACCTTATTTATGTCATTTCTAGTTTTGATTACAGATCTAATTCTCTTTTTAGATCATTTGGTACTTGTCATGTTGTGGTTATTTTAGTTGGACATGTTTTAGATTTAGATCTAAACTTTCACCTAATTGTCATGAGAAGCCTACCTTGGTTTCACTATTTAGACTACCTTGTTCCTATCATATTGCGGTTAAATAGGATTTATTGTTAGTTTGACAACTAAATTATTATGTAGATCTTATCATGCCAATTATGACATCCCTATTATGTTAAGATTGGTTCTAATATCACATGTTCACTAGATCCGTTCATATATGTCCATCTTATCATTATGTCGTTATATGATTATGCCACCACATATTTATGTCAGTCTTGTTAGAATAATTATTTCTGTCACCCTGTCCCTTTTATTTTAGGCTAGCTACTTCCTAACCTAGACATGACATTAAATTATGCGAATACATTAAAATGGGAACGAGGGGGAAAACGGTATAAATTGGACATAATTTTTAAATGGAAAGTTTGGCAAAACTTAATGTTTATGAACAAGAATTTGGGCATATAATTAATTATGAACATAATTAGGGAAAAAGAGGCATGGACACCTATAAAGACATAAGTATAATTAATTAATAATTAATGCCTAGGATTACAGTAATTAGAAACTGTAATGGCAATTATAACACGAGGTTAGATTGAACTTGCGGTGGAAGTCTGCTTGGAACCAACCGGCATATCCAGCGGCCGCAAGTGGTAAATATAATGCGAGAGGTCTAAGTGCACAAATACGATACGTGCTACGACACGAGGTTAAGCCCGACTTGTGGAAGAAGTCTGCCTGGAACTGTAACACCCCACTTCCGCCAATGCCACTCTTGCAAGGACATTAGCTTTGGAGGGGCGTTAAACAATGTAAACATGCATGCAGATATCACAAGACAGAACATATAAGCAAAACAGAGTAGTAAAGCAGCGGATAAAACTTAGCATTTCAAAACCATAGTCATGTTACAACAAAGTACTTGGTCATTATTTTCCAACAACAAAGTCTAGATAAAAGCATAAACTGAAAAACTGAAATACATAAAGTACTATCCCCAAAATGAAGTGATAAACCATAGCTAGCTCAATGTCCAAAACCGTACATGAGCAAATCCAGTAAGCAAGCTGTAAAGATCCAAGCTAAGCTCCAATGTTCCCACCCTGAGAACCTGAGGGGGGGGGGGAACGGAAGAAAAGAGGCGAAAGAAAACAGGTCAGTCAAAAAGACTTGTAAGCCCTACTACTATCTGTCTATGAACTAGTAAAGTTAACTGGCATGAGAAGCTGAGACGAACATAAGGATAACAACATACTGGCATGATGATTAACTAACAAGATAGATAAAGGTGTCATTGCATAATTAAGGTTAAGTTTTGCACCACGGGTGTACTAGCATTCTAACATGTCAAGTAAAAACAAGAATTGATCCCTTGGCCCAAGCTTGGCCCATCATCATGAGGTAACCTAAATGTAATAACCCGGAAATTCTGGGCCAGTTTAAAATTTTTATTTTGGCCATTTTAGTGAATTTTGAATATTTAAAATGGATTATTTTAAATAATATCGACGAGAAATTTATTTTGAATGGAATTCGACGTATATATTATACGCGTCGTCGTTAGAATATAAATATTTATATATAATTATAAATAGAATTGAAAATAGCGCGGTAGTTCGATAATTCGATTTCAAACTTCAATTGAATGTACCGGGTGCAAAACAATCCGGATTTTAGTGAAACCAAAAATAATGGGATCTAATAGTGAATATCTTTCCAACGAATCCGAAAAATCAAAAGTTCGTAGGGGGAATCAAAAGATATGTCCAGTTGAAAATTCTGAATAGTCGCTATGGAATTCAGGCCCTTAAAATGGAAATTTTGCAAACGACCTCGGATTTCAACGAAACCACTTTTGTTGGGTCCGTGATGTTGAGTTATTGCTAGATTCCAAATTTCATAATTTTTCGAATCAATATGTGAGCGTGGCAAAGGAAAACGCGTTTGACCGGTTTTAGTTGATTTTAATCGACTGGAAAATGACCATTTTTCCAACGGTCTCGGAATTCGACGAAATTAGTTTTGTTAGGACCGTATCATCAATACGAAGCTAGAAAATGTTTTTCTGGAATTTTTCTAGTTAGTATGTGACCCCGGTAATTTGAAATGTACGTTTAAAATTCAATATAGCGATTTAAATGTAAATTCAATGGAAACTGATCGAAACGATCAAACCGGCTTACGATACATATCCCATTGTGTTCAGAATGGGGGTGAAACGCTAGGGACGACAGTCGGTGGGTCTCGTTTTGAGTTCGAAATAAAATGTTACTTTATGGATTTAATATTAAAAATAAATAAATAAATAAATTAAATAAAACCCTCTTTCTCCTGTACAAAGTCAACCCCCCCGTTCTCTGTTTTCAAGAATTCAGTTTTATAAAAAAAAAAAGAGAGAGAAAGGGAAGGAAAGACGAGGGCGACGGAGCTCCGTCCGCCGCCGCTGGTGGCG
Organism: Allium sativum; assembly: GCA_030737875.1. Classification (NCBI taxonomy): domain Eukaryota; kingdom Viridiplantae; phylum Streptophyta; class Magnoliopsida; order Asparagales; family Amaryllidaceae; genus Allium; species Allium sativum. The sequence goes on along the minus strand of CM060921.1, from coordinate 10,085,050 downwards.
CCTCCCCAATGGCCGCCTCCCCCTCCCCTTCTCTCTCTCCCCTCCCTATTCTCTTCTAATTCGAGCTGCGAGCCATAAATCCGCCGCTGTGGACCCCCTGGCCCACCATCTGGCCAGTCGCACCTCCCCTACCCGCGTCAGACCCCAGTGCCGCCTCCACCAACTCCGACTCCCCTAGCCCTCCTCCATCCGCCGTTTCTCTCCTCGCCTCCAATTGAGACTTCAAAACTCCAAACCCTTCAAGCCGCTGTCCAGACGCCGTGGCTCCACTTCCGGCCTCTGCTGCCTCCGGCGCCTCTTCCCATTTGTCTCTGACGAACAATGAAGTGAGTCTTTATTGTATTTTAAATTTTAGTTAATTAATTTTGTGTATATGCATTGTAAAAAGAAAGTTCAGTTTTAAAAATATAAAATTAGCATGTTTGAAAATATACTTTGCTTTGAAAAAAATAGAAAAGCATTGTATTTAAGATAGAAATGGCATTAAAAATAAAAATAGGATTTTTATTTAACATGAAGAAAATAAAAATATGATTTTTATTGCGAAGTTAGCAAGATAAAAACACGATTTTTATATACATGAAAGTGAAATAAAAATATGATTTTTATTTGAAAAACCTTGATAATAAAAATGTGATTTCTATGATATGAATAGCGAAATAAAATATGATTTTTACTTTGAAGTCGGAGTAATAAAAATCCGATTTTTTTTCATATTGAAAACGAAGTAATAAAAATTCGATTTTTATATATTGAATAGCATACTAAAAATTCGATTTTTATATATTGAATAGCATACTAAAAAATTCGATTTTTATATATTGAATAGCATACTAAAAATTCGATTTTTATATATTGAATAGCATACTAAAAAATTCGATTTTTACATATGTAGTGGCTACGGGCAACGAAGATGACGAAAAGGCGAGTTGGCGAAGATTTCCTGCATTAGAAGTGCCGTGGAGCTAGGATAGCTATCTGTGAGAATTTCTCACCTTTCAATTTCATTTTCGGTTTATATATATACTAGGATGCAGACGGTGCTTAGTAGCACCCGACACAATCGTCCACAGACCATGGACTTGTTTGTTTGGTTGCATAGCTTAGTTATATGATTTGATTTGAATTTGGTTGTTTGGTGAATTTGATTGATGTGTGAATGGCGTGGGCCTTCACTAGACCGGGGATAAGGCTAGGCCTCGTCCCGTTCCTAGTATCGTGCCGTTATGCCGCCGAAATTTTCTAAAATAAGTTAGAAAAATAAAAATATCATTTTATTTAAAAAATGAACTGAATAGAAATTCATATGTTGGAATAAAATGTTTTGTCGTTAAAAATATATTTTTTAATGTGAATGTGAATAAATAAATATTCATTTACAAACCAGACAGTTTGTTTATGTACACTTATTTGAATGACATTGATTGGGACGATAAATTTTACACATTGCCCAACTGCACAACTAAAACCTGTGTTTGATTGTTTGAAACCCCACACGGGTGTTGGGATGAAATATGAATTTCACTCATCCTGATTGATTAAATATGTCGATCGATTGATTGACAAGCTGCTATAAGCGTTAAATGTCTATATTTGATGCTTATACAGTGTAGTGCACTTTGGTTGATGGTTGATTATTTTTCGATGCTATTATATACATGTGTTGTATGAAAATCCATATAATTAACATTATATGGTGATTGATTGGGCCTCATTCCAATTCAGAAAATAAAGAATATTATAAAATAACGGTTCATGTGTTGACAGTACTCATCCTTTGAGATTGGTCATGTGTTGAACGAAATATTTTGATAATAAAATTTACATCTTTATCAATATAAAATAACGGTTCATGTGTTGACAGTACTCATCCTTTGAGATTGGTCAAGTGTTGAACGAAATATTTTGATAATAACAACTATTTTGAAAAAGAAATATTTGAAATAAAATATTTGAAATAGAAATTTATGAAGCCGTGTTGATCAGATTGACGCCATTTTGACGTAAACGATATTTATATCGATTTTATTCATTTTGAAATGAATTGAATATTTAACGTTTTCGAAATGAATTGAATATATAACGTTTTCGAAATGAATTGAATATATAACGATTTCGAAATGAATTGAATATATAACGTTTTCGAAATGAATTGAATATATAACGTTTTCGAAATGAATTGAATTGAAAACGATTTCGAAATGAATTGAATTGAAAACGATTTCGAAATGAATTGAATTGAAAACGATTTCGAAATGAATTGAATTGAAAACGATTTCGAAATGAATTGAATTGAAAACGATTTCGAAATGAATTGAATTGAAAACGATTTCGAAATGAATTGAATTGAAAACGATTTCGAAATGAATTGAATTGAAAACGATTTCGAAATGAATTGAAAACGAATTCAAATTGAATTGAAAGCGAATTGAAATGAATTCAAATTGAATTGAAATTTGAATTGAATAGAAATGACTTTTAAAACGAATTTATAAAAATGAATTCAATTTTGATTTGAATTGAAATGGAAGTTGAAATTGCTTTTGAAACGAATTTAAAACTGTTTATATAATTCGTTTTAAATAGAAATCGACGAAATATATATTATATATATTATATATAATATAATGGCCTGAATAGAACGCGCCGCGCCGCGGCAGTTCACGAATTTCGACCATTTATTTCAAACGGACATTACGCGAGATCCGACCGTCGGATTCTCCTAAAACCGGAACCGTTGGGTTCGTATCGAAAAGAGCTTTCTAATGAATGTTAGAAATTTGAAATCTAACGGTTGGATTTGGAGATACGTCCAAATCAAATTCGAAAAAGGTCGCTGTAAGTGCAGTTCGATGACCGTTGATGGAAATCGACTGTACAGGCCTTGATAAAATTATTAAAAATAGTAATAATTTATGTAAAATCATAAGAAATGATTTAGAAAGAATTGGGACGAAAAACTCCATATTTGAAAAGATAAAAATAGATTTTTATCGAAATGAACTAGTTTTGAACTAGAATTATAATTCTATTTATTTTTAAATAAATAAATTGAATTTAAAAAGGGTTTTAAAAATAACCAGAATATCCAATGATTGCTTTGGAGTGGATTTGAATCGAAGTTGTCTTCGGAATATTTCGATGTTGGAATTCGTGATTATACAGGTGTTGTTATGGAAATTTGAAAGATATATATTTATATCGTTATTTCCAATACGACATTTGTTAGTCGTAGAATTTGATATTGAATATAAGCCGATATATTTTCTATTCAGAGCCTTGTATTGAATATTGAATGTGATTTGGGTTTGTCGTGAATGGTGTCTTCACTAACACTGTTCTTGAACCCAATTGAGAAATGATTAAATCTTTTTATTTAGATTTAATGAAAGGTACCAATTAAATAATATTTAATTGGAATTGAATTGATATTGATTTTTGGGTTTATCGTGGACAGTGTTTTAAATAACACTTGTTCTTTAACCCGATAATTAATGGAATGATATTTTGGGTTTACCGTGAACCGTGTTTTAAATGACACTGATTCTTTAACCCAGATAACGATTAAAACTAAGTGGAGTTTTAATGAATCTTTAATTAGATTGAAATGATCGAGGATGGAGTATCACCAGTTTTGCTCCAGGTGATAGTTAAATCTTTAATTAGATTTGAACGTGAAATGGTAATTGAATTTACCGATAACACCGTGGTGTTAGATATGAAGTACTACCAGTTTTACTTCATGGGATGAATAGGTTGGGATTGGGAAATTAAAACAAATGATTACTTCGGTAAGGTTCGCTAATCCCGACTAGTTTTGAATTGATATTCAAAGATAGATTAAAGAATAAATATAAAGAATTTATCTTTGATAAAATTAATGGGAACCTTTCCCTATGAATGTGAAATTTAGAAACTAACTGTCGGTTAGCCAAGCAGAATGGTTTTCTGGATATTGATCTGATGTTGGTTTCGGCCTTCGGGGTTAATATTTGGGGAATTATTCTCTTGATTAATTTACGGTTAGTGACTAATGAATTGGAATGAGGCGTATGTTGTATTTGTGTAACACTTATTTAAAATATACGCGAGTTATTCGGAAAGACCGGGTTTATCCCATTCTGAATAACTGATACGACGATAAGTCGAAGATGAAGACGATGGTCGAAGACCGGAGGTCTTCATGTCGTTTGGGTGATAACTGATGATCTTGATTGGGCTGTACACCCAAGAAGATGGAAACAGTTGGTGATCGTCCAGACGTACTTGGAGATCGATGGATATGCGGGGTACTAGGTGCCTCCGGTTTCGTTCAGACCCAGGACGGACTTGTAAATGGACTGTGTGTCTGACATTGGATTTTAGTCCGTGTGATTGATCTCTATTAAATTTATATCTGTTTGGCGGCGGAGAATTTATTCTCTTGCTTAACGCCCTTCTCTGAGACATACGAGCTCAGGGGTTATATATTGATGGATATCAATCGCATGGAGTGAATTGCCTGTGTGGCATGCTAAGATGCAAATGATCAAGGCTTCTGTTGAAAAGCAAAGTCTTGTGGTTGATGATCGAAGCACGGCCTTCGTGGCGTAGCTTTGTGTAACGTTGATTCGCGAGTATCACACCCGGTATGAATCAAAAACGGGAGACGGACATCAGGGGGGACATGCGTTTTCTTTCTAGCTAGGAGTGGCGTCAGTGCTTGAACTGGCTGACGAGTTTGACTCATGTGGATGTTGCTTATTATTACTTGCTGAAAAGCGAGGCGCCTCATGATATCGGTTTCGGCCGATGCTTCTGGTCGGCTGACGGGCCAGGCTTACGCCCTAAAGGGCGGAGAAACGTATTGTTCAGGCATTATAATCCACATCGGTGGACCGGCCCTGACGATCCAAGGGGCAGTTGCGGCTGTTCCTAGACATGGGCTAGATTGTCTAAAATCGGTGAGGATCTTGCCCCTAGCCTCGGTTCATACCATAAATGATAACCCAACTTCCAATACGACATTGCGGTTTTATTTGTAAACCTATATATGGCGACATAGTGGCATGGGACGCTCATGCCGCCTATGATTGATACTTATGATTTGAAGTTGTTTTATACACTATGCACTTATTATAGTATCAAATGATTTGTTTTAAAACGTATCAAGCATTCTTTGGCTGTTATAAGGGAAAACCCTATCCTCCGGCTTGCGTTGCATTGTGTGATAGGACCTGGGTCTTATAACAGCTTCATTTTTCTTTATTTAGCATTGCGCTGTTTGTTGTATGCACTGGTATTCTTGGGAGGAAACCCGTTCCGTGTTATACGGCGTGGTCCCTTGATTTACCTAATGATTTAAAATAAAGATTAACTGTTTTAGTTCTCACACCAGTCCCATGACTGACCTGGAGTTTATTGTTTTAACCTAAACTCTGGGTGCCCTTATTTTGACACGGGCAGCTAGTAGTTTTGGTTTTGCAGATTTATATTCACAGGATCCTGGTTTACAGCTGGAATGATATCCGGAAAGCTTTGTATCCGTATATCTCTTCTAGTTGTGTATTGTATTATTTTCCGCTGCTATGTATTTAAATGTAATTTAAATCTCTGATATTTCTGTGTAATATTTATTCATTTATACTCTGTATATTCTTGTAATCTGATGCATTGTTGTAATATACAATGAAATGTTCTTCTGTATGCATTCTATTTTGTCGTGTTCTCAAACGATAGGGCGTTTCGAACGGTCTGGGTCGGTTTAGCGACTGGTTCGGACCGAGCGAAATTCCTTGCCGTCACAGTTGGTATCAGAGCTTTGGTTTACAGAGCTCGAGAACAAGACACATTAGAACCATACGAAAGAATTCATTAGATATTGGATTAGTAATATCCAATTAGAATGACTCGTTAGAGATGGGATCAGTAGTATCCTAGAACGAGTGTGAAGAGTATATTTTTGAAAATGAAAACAAATTTTTGGTTTTGAAGATTTAAATCAATTATTCGTATTTGATTATCTATTTATATTGATGTGGACAATCCAGTATATATAGATTTTGCGTATACGTCTGATCCGCGTGTATTCGAAATTTTAATATATTGGATAGATATAGCATCACACTCTAGTCGCCCGAAGATGGTACTGATGATTGTCATGACATCATCAGTATTTATGTTCGTGTTTTGAAGGTGTGATTTTCTATATATTTCCTATTGACTGGTGTGAGAACCAAAATTAGATAGGGCCTATTGTTGTGATTTGGCATCAAAAACCTGATTTTTGACTATGTATCAAAATTATGAATTTGAAACTCTAATTCACTAATTGATTGATGTTTGTGTTGGTTGTTTATTTGTTTGCTAATTTTGAACCATTAGGCCTAATTTGATCAAATATTGAATTGTATTGAAATTGGTCGCATTTTCTTGCATATACATGTATATCATTGAACAGGTCATAGCAAGGAGGCTAGAGCCGAAGAATAAAATTTGTTTGCCCGACAAATAGGTACATGTTTACTACATGATTTACTGTTTTGTTTGGGTGATGATGATTTTGTGAGCCTATTGGCTAGCCGCTTGGCTTTTTCTTTTTCTTTTTGAGATCTGAAGGACCGGGGAAGCTATTTGAAATTCCCCGATGCTCCCGGTGCAAGGGAGGTTATGGCGAAATTTTTCAAAAATTTAGGGTGTTAGCCAAAATTTTGAAGTTTTGAAAATTCTCAGAAACTAAAGAGTTGGAGAATGGAAGCCAGATCGAACGTAGAGTTGATTAATCAAACCACTTTCGACTTTGTTCCTTTTCGGGGACGAAAAGTTTTAAGTGGGGGAGATTGTAATAACCCGGAAATTCTGGGCCAGTTTAAAATTTTTATTTTGGCCATTTTAGTGAATTTTGAATATTTAAAATGGATTATTTTAAATAATATCGACGAGAAATTTATTTTGAATGGAATTCGACGTATATATTATACGCGTCGTCGTTAGAATATAAATATTTATAATTATAAATAGAATTGAAAATGGCGCGGTAGTTCGATAATTCGATTTCAAACTTCAATTGAATGTACCGGGTGCAAAACAATCCGGATTTTAGTGAAACCAAAAATAATGGGATCTAATAGTGAATATCTTTCCAACGAATCCGAAAAATCAAAAGTTCGTAGGGGGAATCAAAAGATATGTCCAGTTGAAAATTCTGAATAGTCGCTATGGAATTCAGGCCCTTAAAAATGGAAATTTTGCAAACGACCTCGGATTTCAACGAAACCACTTTTGTTGGGTCCGTGATGTTGAGTTATTGCTAGATTCCAAATTTCATAATTTTTCGAATCAATATGTGAGCGTGGCAAAGGAAAACGCGTTTGACCGGTTTCAGTTGATTTTAATCGACTGGAAAATGACCATTTTTCCAACGGTCTCGGAATTCGACGAAATTAGTTTTGTTAGGACCGTATCATCAATACAAAGCTAGAAAATGTTTTTCTGGAATTTTTCTAGTTAGTATGTGACCCCGGTAATTTGAAATGTACGTTTAAAATTCAATATAGCGATTTAAATGTAAATTCAATGGAAACTGATCGAAACGATCAAACCAGCTTACGATACATATCCCATTGTGTTCAGAATGGGGGTGAAACGCTAGGGACGACAGTCGGTGGGTCTCGTTTTGAGTTCGAAATAAAATGTTACTTTATGGATTTAATATTAAAAATAAATAAATAAATAAATAAATTAAATAAAACCCTCTTTCTCATGTACAAAGTCAACCCCCCCCCCCCCCCGTTCTCTGTTTTCACGAATTCAGTTTTATACAAAAAAAAAAAGAGAGAAAGGGAAGGAAAGACGAGGGCGACGGAGCTCCGTCCGCCGCCGCTGGTGGCGCCTCCCCAATGGCCGCCTCCCCCTCCCCTTCTCTCTCTCCCCTCCCAATTCTCTTCTAATTCGAGCTGCGAGCCATAAATCCGCCGCTGTGGACCCCCTGGCCCACCACTCTGGCCAGTCGCACCTCCCCTACCCGCGTCAGACCCCAGTGCCGCCTCCACCAACTCCGACTCCCCTAGCCCTCCTCCATCCGCCGTTTCTCTCCCCGCCTCCAATTGAAACTTCAAAACTCCAAACCCTTCAAGCCGCTGTCCAGACGCCGTGGCTCCACTTCCGGCCTCTGCTGCCTCCGGCGCCTCTTCCCATTTGTCTCTGACGAACGATGAAGTGAGTCTTTATTGTATTTTAAATTTTAGTTAATTAATTTTGTGTATACGCATTGTAAAAAGAAAGTTCAGTTTTAAAAATATAAAATTAGCATGTTTGAAAATATACTTTGCTTTGAAAAAAAATAGAAAAGCATTGTATTTAAGATAGAAATGGCATTAAAAATAAAAATAGGATTTTTATTTAACATGAAGAAAATAAAAATATGATTTTTATTGCGAAGTTAGCAAGATAAAAACACGATTTTTATATACATGAAAGTGAAATAAAAATATGATTTTTATTTGAAAAACCTTGATAATAAAAATGTGATTTCTATGATATGAATAGCGAAATAAAATACGATTTTTACTTTGAAGTCGGAGTAATAAAAATCCGATTTTTTTTCATATTGAAAACGAAGTAATAAAAATTCGATTTTTATATATTGAATAGCATACTAAAAATTCGATTTTTATATATTGAATAGCATACTAAAAAATTCGATTTTTATATATTGAATAGCATACTAAAAATTCGATTTTTATATATTGAATAGCATACTAAAAAATTCGATTTTTACATATGTAGTGGCTACGGGCAACGAAGATGACGAAAAGGCGAGTTGGCGAAGATTTCTTGTATTAGAAGTGCCGTGGAGCTAGGATAGCTATCTGTGAGAATTTCTCACCTTTCAATTTCATTTTCGGTTTATATATATACTAGGATGCAGACGGTGCTTAGTAGCACCCGACACAATCGTCCACAGACCATGGACTTGTTTGTTTGGTTGCATAGCTTAGTTATATGATTTGATTTGAATTTGGTTGTTTGGTGAATTTGATTGATGTGTGAATGGCGTGGGCCTTCACTAGACCGGGGATAAGGCTAGGCCTCGTCCCGTTCCTAGTATCGTGCCGTTATGCCGCCGAAATTTTCTAAAATAAGTTAGAAAAATAAAAATATCATTTTATTTAAAAAATGAACTGAATAGAAATTCATATGTTGGAATAAAATGTTTTGTCGTTAAAAATATAATTTTTAACGTGAATGTGAATAAATAAATATTCATTTACAAACCAGACGGTTTGTTTATGTACACTTATTTGAATGACATTGATTGGGACGATAAATTTTACACATCGCCCAACTGCACAACTAAAACCTGTGTTTGATTGTTTGAAACCCCACACGGGTGTTGGGATGAAATATGAATTTCACTCATCCTGATTGATTAAATATGTCGATCGATTGATTGACAAGCTGCTATAAGCGTTAAATGTCTATATTTGATGCTTATACAGTGTAGTGCACTTTGGTTGATGGTTGATTATTTTTCGATGCTATTATATACAAGTGTTGTATGAAAATCCGTATAATTAACATTATATGGTGATTGATTGGGCCTCATTCCAATTCAGAAAATAAAGAATATTATAAAATAACGGTTCATGTGTTGACATTACTCATCCTTTGAGATTGGTCATGTGTTGAACGAAATATTTTGATAATAAAATTTACATCTTTATCAATATAAAATAACGGTTCATGTGTTGACAGTACTCATCCTTTGAGATTGGTCATGTGTTGAACGAAATATTTTGATAATAACAACTATTTTGAAAAAGAAATATTTGAAATAAAATATTTGAAATAGAAATTTATGAAGCCGTGTTGATCAGATTGACGCCATTTTGACGTAAACGATATTTATATCGATTTTATTCATTTTGAAATGAATTGAATATATAACGTTTTCGAAATGAATTGAATATATAACGTTTTCGAAATGAATTGAATATATAACGATTTCGAAATGAATTGAATATATAACGTTTTCGAAATGAATTGAATATATAACGTTTTCGAAATGAATTGAATTGAAAACGATTTCGAAATGAATTGAATTGAAAACGATTTCGAAATGAATTGAATTGAAAACGATTTCGAAATGAATTGAATTGAAAACGATTTCGAAATGAATTGAATTGAAAACGATTTCGAAATGAATTGAATTGAAAACGATTTCGAAATGAATTGAATTGAAAACGATTTCGAAATGAATTGAATTGAAAACGATTTCGAAATGAATTGAAAACGAATTCAAATTGAATTGAAAGCGAATTGAAATGAATTCAAATTGAATTGAAATTTGAATTGAATAGAAATGAATTTTAAAACGAATTTATAAAGATGAATTCAATTTTGATTTGAATTGAAATGGAAGTTGAAATTGCTTTTGAAACGAATTTAAAATTGTTTATATAATTCGTTTTAAATAGAAATCGACGATATATATATTATATATAATATAATGGCCTGAATAGAACGCGCCGCGCCGCGGCAGTTCGCGAATTTCGACCATTTATTTCAAACGGACATTACGGGAGATCCGACCGTCGGATTCTCCTAAAACCAGAACCGTTGGGTTCGTATCGAAAAGAGCTTTCTAATGAATGTTAGAAATTTGAAATCTAACGGTTGGATTTGGAGATACGTCCAAATCAAATTCGAAAAAGGTCGCTTTAAGTGCAGTTCGATGACCGTTGATGGAAATCGATTGTACAGGCCTTGATAAAATTATTAAAAATAGTAATAATTTATGTAAAATCATAAGAAATGATTTAGAAAGAATTGGGACGAAAAACTCCATATTTGAAAAGATAAAAATAGATTTTTATCGAAATGAACTAGTTTTGAACTAGAATTATAATTCTTTTTATTTTTAAATAAATAAATTGAATTTAAAAAGGGTTTTAAAAATAACCAGAATATCCAATGATTGCATTGGAGTGGATTTGAATCGAAGTTGTCTTCGGAATATTTCGATGTTGGAATTCGTGATTATACAGGTGTTGTTATGGAAATTTGAAAGATATATATTTATATCGTTATTTCCAATACGACATTTGTTAGTCGTAGAATTTGATATTGAATATAAGCCGATATATTTTCTATTCAGAGCCTTGTATTGAATATCGAATGTGATTTGGGTTTGTCGTGAATGGTGTCTTCACTAACACTGTTCTTGAACCCAATTGAGAAATGATTAAATCTTTTTATTTAGATTTAATGAAAGGTACCAATTAAATAATATTTAATTGGAATTGAATTGATATTGATTTTTGGGTTTATCGTGGACAGTGTTTTAAATAACACTTGTTCTTTAACCCGATAATTAATGGAATGATATTTGAGTTTACCGTGAACCGTGTTTTAAATGACACTGATTCTTTAACCCAGATAACGATTAAAACTAAGTGGAGTTTTAATTAATCTTTAATTAGATTGAAATGATCGAGGATGGAGTATCACCAGTTTTGCTCCAGGCGATAGTTAAATCTTTAATTAGATTTGAACGTGAAATGGTAATTGAATTTACCGATAACACCGTGGTGTTAGATATGAAGTACTACCAGTTTTACTTCATGGGATGAATAGGTTGGGATTGGGAAATTAAAACAAATGATTACTTCGGTAAGGTTCGCTAATCCCGACTAGTTTTGAATTGATATTCAAAGATAGATTAAAGAATAAATATAAAGAATTTATCTTTGATAAAATTAATGGGAACCTTTCCCTATGAATGTGAAATTTAGAAACTAACTGTCAGTTAGCCAAGCAGAATGGTTTTCTGGATATTGATCTGATGTTGGTTTCGGCCTTCGGGGTTAATATTTGGGGAATTATTCTCTTGATTAATTTACGGTTAGTGACTAATGAATTGGAATGAGGCGTATGTTGTATTTGTGTAACACTTATTTAAAATATACGCGAGTTATTCGGAAAGACCGGGTTTATCCCATTCTGAATAACTGATACGACGATAAGTCGAAGATGAAGACGATGGTCGAAGACCGGAGGTCTTCACGTCGTTTGGGTGATAACTGATGATCTTGATTGGGCTGTACACCCAAGAAGATGGAAACAGTTGGTGATCGTCCAGACGTACTTGGAGATCGATGGATATGCGGGGTACTAGGTGCCTCCGGTTTCGTTCAGAACCAGGACGGACTTGTAAATGGACTGTGTGTCTGACATTGGATTTTAGTCCGTGTGATTGATCTCTATTAAATTTATATCTGTTTGGCGGCGGAGAATTTATTCTCTTGCTTAACGCCCTTCTCTGAGACATACGAGCTCAGGGGTTATATATTGATGGATATCAATCGCATGGAGTGAATTGCCTGTGTGGCATGCTAAGATGCAAATGATCAAGGCTTTTGTTGAAAAGCAAAGTCTTGTGGTTGATGATCGAAGCACGGCCTTCGTGACGTAGCTTTGTGTAACGTTGGTTCGCGAGTATCACACCCGGTATGAATCAAAAACGGGAGACGGACATCAGGGGGGACATGCGTTTTCTTTCTAGCTAGGAGTGGCGTCAGTGCTTGAACTGGCTGACGAGTTTGACTCATGTGGATGTTGCTTATTATTACTTGCTGAAAAGCGAGGCGCCTCGTGATATCGGTTTCGGCCGATGCTTCTGGTCGGCTGACGGGCCAGGCTTACGCCCCAAAGGGCGGAGAAACGTATTGTTCAGGCATTATAATCCACATCGGTGGACCGGCCCTGACGATCCAAGGGGCAGTTGCGGCTGTTCCTAGACATGGGCTAGATTGTCTAAAATCGGTGAGGATCTTGCCCCTAGCCTCGGTTCATACCATAAATGATAACCCAACTTCCAATACGACATTGCGGTTTTATTTGTAAACCTATATATGGCGACATAGTGGCATGGGACGCTCATGCCGCCTATGATTGATACTTATGATTTGAAGTTGTTTTATACACTATGCACTTATTATAGTGTCAAATGATTTGTTTTAAAACGTATCAAGCATTCTTTGGCTGTTACAAGGGAAACCCCTATCCCCCGGCTTGCGTTGCATTGTGTGATAGGACCTGGGTCTTATAACAGCTTCATTTTTCTTTATTTAGCATTGCGCTGTTTGTTGTATGCACTGGTATTCTTGGGAGGAAACCCGTTCCGTGTTATACGGCGTGGTCCCTTGATTTACCTAATGATTTAAAATAAAGATTAACTGTTTTAGTTCTCACACCAGTCCCATGACTGACCTGGAGTTTATTGTTTTAACCTAAACTCTGGGTGCCCTTATTTTGACACGGGCAGCTAGTAGTTTTGGTTTTGCAGATTTATATTCACAGGATCCTGGTTTACAGCTGGAATGATATCCGGAAAGCTTTGTATCCGTATATCTCTTCTAGTTGTGTATTGTATTATTTTCCGCTGCTATGTATTTAAATGTAATTTAAATCTCTGATATTTCTGTGTAATATTTATTCATTTATACTCTGTATATTCTTGTAATCTAATGCATTGTTGTAATATACAATGAAATGTTCTTCTGTATGCATTCTATTTTGTCGTGTTCTCAAACGATAGGGCGTTTCGAACGGTCTGGGTCGGTTTAGCGACTGGTTCGGACCGAGCGAAATTCCTTGCCGTCACACTAAATTAAGGTCCAACTACACGGTCTAGTCGATCGGCTCCCTATAAGCCTAACTCGTCAAGTGTCGGTGTCATACGGCCCAAACATGAAATGTAGCTAACTGTGCTAGGTCCACCCCAGGGTGTATCAAGTCCTAGGGTGTAGACCTCGGACACCAATCAAGTATGCACAGCCTAGATCTACTGGTATTCGTGCCTGATTCTCCAACGTCGGACTATGTGCACGATCATAGTCCGCCTGGACCTACACCGGCGTACCTACACAGCCGTCGTTTTGGTCGCTTACATGTCAGCCTAGTAATCGTGCCCCACCCTAGCCTAGTCCTAGGGTCTTATGATACTATCAAGAGGGTTACTGCTGAAAAGGACCACGCAACTAGGGTTTCCTTAACGGGTTAAATGTGGTTAACCCGATCCAAACGTGGATTAAATTGGTTAAGTGTACCCAAGATCCATGACTTAACCCCGATTAACCCATCAAGCCCAAATTGATTAAGCATTAAGTGGACCATGACTTAACCCTAATCAGGAGGCATTAATTAATTAACTTAATGTGCTTTAACCTCTCACATTAGACTTTGTTGTGGTTACTAGTTAAGTCGGGCGGGTCCGGGTAGCTTTACACCAGAACTTGGTCTAACCTCGGGTTCGAGCACAACATGACCAACTTCTCACATTGGGTCCTATTGTTTGTAGCCACTAGTTAAGCCGGGCAGGTCCGGGTAGATTTATGCTACAAACTCAACCCAACCTCGAGTTGGCCACACTCATATTTTCTAAGTGTCATGTCCATTATGTTTCCAAAACATAATTACAAGTTAACATATCACGTTATGTTATAAAAACCATGTTTTTGTCATAATGTTGCCCAACCCCAACGTAATCCCATCGTTTACATAATCGCAACTACGCATAAAGGGTAAAATAGGGAACTTGGCATAATCATGACAAAAAGGTGTTGAAGCCACAAGTTTATCATGGTGGCATATGAGATGTACATATGTTCATATACTTGCATATTGCATCATTAGGCTTCAAAAGCATGCATAAAACCAAACTTAGCATATGAGTGATACATGGTGATAAATGACATGTAGAAGTTGCTAGAAGTTCGCATTTAGCGTCACATGCAAGTTATCATAAGGGGTATGATAACTTTCATGTTGCCAAAATGCAACCTTTAATATAAAGCTTAGAGCATAAGCTTTATGCTCACAACATCAAGTTTAACTTGCATAACATGATCAACCCAAACTTGCATAACATAGCAACATGTGTCATACATAATGGTTAAACCAACTTGCATAATGATCATCCAAACTTGCATATAATGATCAACCAAACTTGCATATAATGATCAACCAAACTTGCATATAATGTTCAACCAAACTTGCATATCATAATGATCAACCCCAAACTTGCATCATTTATTTAACTTTAGAGTTCAAAGAAAGAAAGTAGAAAAGGGCTTACTATGCTATGAAGACACAAATGAATATTTATTATAAAGATTGAGACGAATCCCTTATGCAAGCACCAAAATATGAAAGCCCCAATTGAAAAACCCTTGCGCCAAATCAATAAAAATCCTTGCTTTGAAATAGAAATATTGCAACTTGACTTGAATGCAAACTAAGAACACTCATACAAGTTTGAAAGCACTTGTATGAACTCACAATCTCTCATAGAAATAGGCTTAAGAATTTTAGCATGAGAGTGGAGGCCATGAGAGGAACAAATTTGACATAGTTTAGTTGTAGGATTGAATAATGGTGATTTAGGCTAGGTTTAGGGGTCTTTTTATAGAGGATTAGGATAGTATTAGCCATAGGATTAACCCTAGATTCAATCCAAGCCATCAAAGCATGTCTTGGGGAAGAAGTAAAGTGTAGGAACCATCTAGGGCCTTTAGATTAAAGCTGAACCATGAGAACCATTCAAATGCAAAATCTGCATTTGAGCGAATCGGCCCACGGGTTGACAGCCAAACACCCTGGATTAACCCCTAGTCGACCCAGCGAGCTCGGGTCGACCTCAAAAATCGGCCGGTTCGGTTATTCCCCTCTCCCAATTCGCTGTTTTGAACATTTTTGCATATTTATTTATTTAATTTTCAATTATATATAAATATATCAATATATATATTTCTCTGCGCAACCCATTTCACTTAATTAAGTATACTTTAATTTGTGAATTTTTATGTTCAAATTACGGGGTGTTACAGGAACCGACCTGCATATCCAGCGTCCACAAGTTGTGGGCCTAATGTGGGAGGTCTAGCACATTTTAACCATAATTGATAATAAAGACGAAAACTTACCTAGTTTGATCCATAAGGATTGTATGAGCCTGCTGAATCTGTGGGGTTAAGTAAACCTATTAAGTATATGGGGTTAAGTAAGCATGTTAAATATGTGGATTAAGTAAACCTGTTAAATCTGTGGGATTGAGTAAACCTATTAAATCTGTAAGGGTCATACGAACCTATTAATTTAGAAAAACTTAACCTGTTGAATATGTTGGAGTTATATTGATCTGTTAACTTGTAAAGTTTAACCCATAAATCTGTAGGGGGTTATGTGAATATGTTAAATCTGTTAGGCATAACTTGTGAAAATCCCAGTTAGGGGAGGGACACAAGATCTGTAAGGGTTGGCTTGTGTCATCTGTTGTGTGGGACCCATATTAGTTAGTAACCCATTATGGTATTAAAGGGGGACCCCGCACTAGGTAGGGTCCAGGGCACGCTTACTAAACTAATTATAAGAGGTTCATCTGAGAGGAGATGTGTACTGGTGCGTTCCAACGGACTCGTGTGCGTGCATGAGTATGGCCTGCATTTGGGAAAATAAGCTGCTGTAGCACCAGTAAATAGGTCTGTGTCCTTTTGTAGGTTGCCACTTTAGGAAGTAATAAACCCTACTATGGGGCCGACACAGGATATTTACGGAATAGGGAGTCGATCGATTGGGGGGTAGTAAATAAGGTACATCTGGTCCTATCTGCTTCTGTGGGATACCTGTGTTTCGGTCTGGGCTAACACCCGTTATTTCTGTTTAGGTACCAGATAATTCTGCTTAGTTTAAAACCCGTTACTAGAGTACACCCAAAATTACCATAATATTTCTGTTGGGATCATCCTTTTTCGGTTAAGCAATTAAGGAGTATGTAATCCTGTTACATATCTGTTATACTAGTATCGGTGCAGAGAAATATATAGAAGCGCAATATACTCTATCATATTTACCTCGTCACCCTTACTTATTATGATGATATCTCTCTTATCCACTTTGTATGCTTATCATGACACTTTTACTTATTTACTTGTTAAAAGTAACTAGACTGGCCAGACTTTATGTCTGACCCTTTTTGTTTCCTCTTCTTTCTTCCGTTCCCCCCTTCCCAGGTTTGCAGGATGGGAATTCTCAGGCTTAGTCAGGACTCGGTTATCATCTTGCTTGGAGCAGCTTTTGAAGTACTGCTCAGTTTCTACCTTTAACTACTATGGCTTTGTCTCTTTTAGGGAAATATGCGTTTTATGTATTTTCTGTACTCTGATGGTACAAGACAGAAGTTTTATATTATTATAATGGGTTTTATGTAGTTTCAGACTTATGGTATTTTGGACCACGATGTTATGATTTATGTTTGAAATAAAATTTTAAATTCCGCTATTGCTTTTATATTTGTCTTGTAATATTTCTTTTTCTGTTTACCTATAATGCTTCATGAAACTTAATGCATTCCCTTAGTGAGTGACATTAACTGACGTGTCGTGTCACACTTGGTATCGGAGTTGAAGGTTACCAGATTGGATAAAAGATTTTGAAAATTATTTTCAGTTTTTTTTAAAAGAAAGCACTTACAAAAGTCTGTTTTAAAAAACATATTCCCCAAAGGCATATGTAATATATTTTGATTCTCTATTTGAATCCCTTTTTGCTTTTCTTTTCAACATGTCTGGGGAACCCAATATTCCTGAGGGTGTTACGATACCAGGCTGGTTCCGTAGGTATCTAGAGGCTACGGCGCCTGCCAGTGGTCAAGCTGACGTTCCTCCCCCGGTTGCACTCGTCGTTCCTCCTACCCGTCCGCGAGTAGATAACTTCTCTAAGATCTACAAAGATTTTCGTGCTATGGGAGGAAGGCCATTCCGTGGAACCGAGACTTTCGTAGAGGCAGGGAATTGGCTCAAGGAGATAGAGGACTTGTTTGGAATCTTCGATGTGGACGATCATAGAAAGATTCAGCTAGCCGCCTGGCTACTGAAGGATGAAGCTTCGTTCTGATGGGAAGTAACCCAAGCGGGGTGTCCGGTGGAAACTTGGGATGACTTTAGACAGAGGTTTGAAATGAAGTTTCTTTCTCAAGCTGAGAAAAACATGCAAATGGAGAGGTTCTTGGCGCTCAAACAAGGAGACATGACTATTAAAGAAAATGTGAACAAATTCAACCAACTAGCTAGATTCGGTTTGGAACAAGTAGACACTTCACATAAGAAGGCCTTGCGGTTTGTTAAAGGACCAAATGAACACCTCCTTGGGTTAGCTATGTCTCATATTCCAACGGGAGCAACTTTTGAGAGGCTCGTTGATATGGCCTAAATGCATGAGGAAGATAAAGCTGAAAAGAAGGAAGTTAAGGTTGAGGAAACACAAAACAAGAAAGCGTGGCCCAAGAAAGAACAAAAACAAGGGGGCAGAAAGCACGACAAGGCTCAAGGCAAAAAGAAATGCCATGGTTGAGGGAACGTGGGTCATTTGGTCAAAGACTGCAGAAAAAGGAAGAATGCTTGCTTCAACTATGGTGAAATCGGACACTATACTAGGGAGTGCCCGAAGAAGCAAAGGCAGGATCTTCTAGAGTGCAGTTGCATGCTCTCGTGGCTGGTGTACCGGATAGGGGTAGGATAGTTTCTGTTGAAGGTTTTATTTTCTCTTTCCAATCATCCTATAAGAACTTTTTAATTTAGGTACTTCACATATTTATATTTGATTTTATGATTAAGTCTCTGCACCTTAGTACTAGTATGGTTTTGGATCCCGTTGTCAACTCAAACCCCATTGGGGGTACGGCTCATCTATCTATGATTTGTCGGGGTTTGAGAATATCTGTTTTAGGCGTTGAATTTGAATATGACTGTAATGACCCATATTTCCGTAACGTCAGAGTTGACTATATACACCATACGTCCAACCCAAATATCACAAAAATACGAAACATTTTTTTTAAAAGAAAGAGGTAGAAGAAGAAACAGAAATAACAACACAGAATCTCACATCGCAGCGGAACAAAACATAATATATCATATCTTTGAAATACAAAATCTTAACTGTATATCATACACTTATCAGAATACAACACAGCGGAACAAAACTCTATATAACTAACGCTGAAACCTCCTGCTCCAAGCTCCTTTAGATAGATCTGTAAAATCCTGAACTACTTCACTGCCCGTACAAATTTAGGCACCCAAGAGTTTAGGTAAAACAAAACAAATAAACTCCGGGTCAGTCATGGGACTGGTATGAGTAAACAGTTTAAAACAGTTTCAGAAAACTAAATGATATCTCATAAGACCACGCCGTATAACACGGAACGGGTTTTTCCTTATGAGAGTCCAAACACTTGATTTAACTTTCAAAATCCCTTTTGAAAGGAACGATAATCTTTATATCAAAACTCTTTTGATATTATAATAATGTCTAAATCAAGTAGATAACAATCTAGTGGAACGTTTGCATCTCACGTTCCACATATAATATACAATCAAAACCGCAAGCACGTATTGGGTATTTGATTTCCAACTATGACAAGGTATGGAACCACCTTCCACTGGTATATCTCTAGAGGAGAATACACCGAGTTCAACAAGAACATCTTGCAACTCAGCCACACATGACCGACCACTCATTTGGCTTGAGTGTATCGAATGTATATCACCAACGGCTGGGATCAGCAACCGTTTCCCGAATGGGATAGCATCGACAATAGATTTTTGGAAGTAAATGAAACTCTAGATCAGGTGATTATACACCCTAATAGGTGCGACCTACATAGCCATGCTGCCTGCTCGATTTCTGTCATTTACCGGTTGATGAGGCTAGAAGCTACGCTTTATCATCACACCAGATTCACTTCGAATGTCACATCGTCAGATCCATCGAAAATCACTAATTGATGTCTACAACAGTACATTACGTGGTAGCTAAAGAAGTTTCCTTCTCCGCTTCCACTCTTGGTACGGTTGAAGAAATCAATGTACGTGACCTTTCTGGAAATACTCTGTCAGACATTCATCCATACAAGTCACCCAGGAACAGGATGAACTGAAGGCACTATTTCTATTAATAGAAAAAGTCCTTGCACTCTACTCCGTCTTCGATTATCTTTATATAATCTGATTCGCACGCTACTGCCAATACGAAGTGGTTCTTCGGATAATAATCCAACCGGTCTCTCCATAATGACAACGATGGTCAAAACTTCGATAGTCTGTGATTTAACTATCGAATAAAAACAAGTGTTTCGATAGTCGATGATTTAACTATCGAAGAAAACAAGTGTTCATCCAATTATCAAACAATCACTGAGCCCTTAATTAATATTCTATTAATTAAATCACTTCTCTATTTCTTTATCAATATCTGTTAACCAAATATTTTCAATAACCATATTGGCCTTATACGTTATTTGGAAAAACATTTCCGAATATCCTCTTCCTTTATTTCCTAAACTTAGAAAATATATGCTATTTATAATTGGAAAATATTCCAATTACTTATCTCTTTTTCGATCTCGTTTATTTCCATACTTACACTTATTTGGGTCAAAACAGATGTTGTGTAAAACATCGTTACGACAACCCAAATACTATATTCAACTAACTCTTGTCCAACATTGATCTTCGAGCCTGAAATCTTACTATTTATTTGTTAATAATGAAATCAATCAAGTTGGGGGTATAACTACCTCTCAGACCTTGATTGAATAACATTTATAACGTCAAAACTGATAAAACTACTTACTCGAATAATCAATACCATACAACTACTGATTCACTTTTAAACACGTATAAACTTCCTCTTTCTATTCTTACTAGATTTTATTCTTATACTTCCTTTTTGATTATACTATTCTATTTCTAAGATCGTTTCCTTATCGACTTCTATATATATCGATACGTTGATTTCTAACTATCGAATTATCTTAAAAATATTCTAACTCCTTAAATTCTCGGAAAAATTCGCCATAACCTCCTTTGTACCGGGAGCATCAGGATATTTCAAATAGCCTCCCATGGCCCTTACCAATCCAAAAAGAAAAAGAAAAGCCAAGCGGCTAGCCGATACGGCGCATAAAATCTCATATATGAATTAAATACGTACCTTTTTGTCGGGCACTCTATTTATATACCTTCTAACACTTTATTCCAAACCTGTCTCCAGTATGTCTATACCTGTCCAATCTATTTTAACTATACCAATCGTTTTAACTCAATTTGTTAATTAAATCTATTAATTAACTTCTTAGTCTATTCCACTTCTATTTATCCAAACCTATTATCTTCTATTATTCAAATCCTATAATATAAATCCCATTTGAATTCTATATTCAAATTCTATATTATAAATCCCATTTGAATTTCTATATTCAAATTCTATAGTTAAACTCCATTTGAATTCTATTATTCAAATTCCGTATTATAAATCCCATTTGGACTCAATGCCTTATTAAACAACGTTTATAACTTCACTTAAAATCCCACATTTATATATTTATAACAAAGTTTATAAATTCAATTCAAATCCCATATTTTCCTTTATAAACAGAGTTTATAAATTCGATTCAAAACCCACCTTTTCATTTATAAACAAAGTTTATAAATTCAATTTAAATACCATATTTTCCTTTATAAACAGAGTTTATAAATTCGATTCAAAACCCACCTTTTCATTTATAAACAAAGTTTATAAATTCAATTCAAGTCCCATATTTTCCTTTATAAACAGAGTTTATAAATTCGATTCGAAACCCACCTTTTCATTTATAAACAAAGTTTATAAATTCAATTCAAATCCCATATTTTCATTTATAAACAGAGTTTATAAATTCGATTCATAACCCACCTTTTCATTTATAAACAAAGTTTATAAATTCAATTCAAATCCCATATTTTCATTTATAAACAGAGTTTATAAATTCGATTCATAACCCAACTTTTCATTTATAAACAAAGTTTATAAATTCAATTCAAATCCCATATTTTCATTTATAAATAGAGTTTATAAATTCGATTCATAACCCACCTTTTCATTTAAAACAAAGTTTATAAATTCAATTCAAATCCCATATTTTCATTTATAAACAGAGTTTATAAATTCGATTCATAACCCACCTTTTCATTTATAAACAAAGTTTATAAATTCAATTCAAATCCCATATTTTCATTTATAAACAGAGTTTATAAATTCGATTCATAACCCACCTTTTCATTTATAAACAGTGTTTATAAATTCGGTTACTTGTTTTATATATCTTCAAAACAAGTTAATATTATCTATAGTTTATTTAAAATTCAAATTCTATTGATAAAAATAGAATTCCCTTTTTAAATCTCAAATACCCTTTCAGGGTATTTTATAAATCAATATCCCAAGCCCCAGTGATATTTAAACAATCAAATCAACTAATTTTCAATCATTTGATTTTTAACACATCATATATGAATATATATGAAATCAAACAAACAACAAACAGATAATATATTTTTGAGGAATCCAGTTGGATTCCTCCAACCTGTTTTCCTGCATCCACAGATGTTAGTCAACATAGTAATACCCATCCTGCTTCGAGGCAGGATATCGCGGTATAAAGGTCATCCACTATCATGGCGTGGGGCACATAGGGTAATCATCCGCTATGGTACCGCGGGCATCCGCTAATGAACTGCGGGAATCCAACCAATCTCAACCCAATATATATATATATATATGTATATATATATATATATAATAGTCAACCAATCCTAGATAACTAATATATTTAAAACAATCAGGCCACATTCAAACAAGCACAACAATTATTTTTAACAACTAGAAATAATTCTAATTAAATGGTGAGTGAGGTTTACTCACTATGATTTAGAATCGCCAGAATAAAATCGAAGACGTTTGATTTATCTTCCATCTATCTTTGGGAAAATCCATATACAATTCTCGCTAAGTGTCCAACTCATTTGACAGCGTTCAAATCTGATTTTTGATTACATTAGAAACTTTAATTTTATAAGTAATTATAATTCAAGTAAAAATAAATTCCTTTATTTAACATAATTACCTTACTTAGTGGAAATAAGCTACTGCCTACCCCCTTTCTCTTTTTACAAATTCCGGCTTCGAAACCAGTCTTGCCTGCGAAAGAAATCCATCACCATTGTGTCCCTTAACCGCCATCAACTCCTTTTCCAAGTCACTCTGACCATCAGCACCCCCTTCAGACCAATGTTCAACCATCTGATAATCCAAATCGCCACTTCATCACTGAGCCCAAGCTGGTACCTTTCTTTGTTGCGACTTCACCTTGGGTTGAGTTTCAGACAATCGCGGTTCTTCTTCCTTGAATCGCATTATCGATCCTCCCCTCAGATTGGGATAATTCTAGCTCAATATCCCAAATGAAGACCGACTCCTATTGATGCAACTACAGGAACGACTATCAACTAACAGTATCGAACGCACCTTCGACAAGCCCAAAATCACAGATCGACTCCTTCACCTTCCACCTGTCGATCCTCCCCGACGTTCAACAGCCAAACCAAATCACACGGTTTTACCCAAAACAACGCCAATTCTAAATCAACTCAGCCTGAAATTGGTTTGATCGAACTCGCTCCACTTAGTCGCGATAACCACCTCCAGTCCGTTCTCTGCCATCGCAACTCCAGATGATTTTGAGTTCCAAAATCTCGCGGTTTCCCCTTTGATTTCGATTGAGGATATAAGGTCGGGTATATTCGATTTTGCAGAAAGAAATGAGGGGAGGTTCGGTTTTATAAAAAAAAAAGGGAAATTCGATTTTGAGGAGGCTAAGGAGTCCACGAGTTGGTTTTGTTATGTGGTGATGAAAGGTGTAACGAACCGGGATTTTCGACTCCGAAAATCAACATCAAACTATCCTGTTGACCATTCAGACGTCGAACATTCCAGATCATTAATAGAAAGAAGTTAGAGGGTGAGATAAGAAAGAAAGAAATATTAGAATAGAAGAAGAAGAAGCACCACACAGAGTCTCACATCGCAGCGGAATAAAATATAATACAGAAATAAATCTTTATTGAAAACTTTTAAGAATACTTACAATATCAGAGTACACATCTGGACAGTGATAATAATCTGTCCTCATATAGCACACAGCGGAATACTAGTAATATCATACGTCTGGACTCTTCCAGCTCGTCTCTTCACAGCAGTCGATAACCTGAACCTGTACAACCCGGCCTAACCCGAGCATTTACAAAACACCGGGTCAGTCTGGTGAACCAGAGTGAGATAAACTCGCACAGTAATAAGGGTGAAACATCCAATCATGATTTTAAAGTTCAAAACCTTTTCAAAGAAAAGGATAATCGTAAGACCAAATCCACACATAAACACGGACGGTTTTTACCTTACGATAACCCAAAACAGTTTGAAACCAATATCTTGTTCTGATATTATAATAATGTCTAGATACAAGTAAATATCAATCTAGTGGAACGCTTGCATCTCACGCTCCACATATATAGTATACAATCAAAACCCGCAGGCGCTTATTGGAGATTGGATTCCAACTTGACAAGGTATGGGTCCACCTTCCGATAGTGTATCTCTAGAGACGAATACACTGGGTTCAACAAGAACCTCTTGCAACCCGGCCCTCACATGACCGACCACTCATTTCGCTTGAGTGTATCGAATGTATATCACCGACGGTTGGGATCAGCAACCGCCTCCCGATAAGGGACAACATCGAAACATAGATTAAAGAAGCAAATAGGATTTCCTCTAGATAGGTGATCATACACCCTAATGGGAGCGACCCACATAGCCATGCTGCCTGCCCGATTTTTGTCATTTCCCGGTTGATGAGGCTTGAGGCCAGAATTAACTTCTGATCATCTGGTCGTCATTCACTTTGAATGCCACATCGTCAGATCCGTCAGATATCACTAATTGACATCCACAAAAATACTCTAGCTGGAAGCTAAGAGAACGGCAATTCCCTGCCAACAACTATCGTACGTTTGAAGAAATCAACGTACGTGATCCTTCGGAAATACTCTGTCAGACATCCGTCCATATACGTCATCCAGGAACAGGATGAACCGAAGGCACTCTCCTACCGCATCCATATAGGAATCACCCCATGGATCAGTAGCGAGAAGTCCTTGCAACCCGTAGATTCCAACTACGACAGAATCACAGTTTATCTCTACTTGCCAGGCAGAGAACATTAGTGGTTCTTCCGTTTATGAAAATTAACGGTCTTCAATGCTCCATCTCGATAATCTTCTGAGATCTTCACGTATTTGTTGGTCGGAATGGTTTTCGAATATAAATTCAATCCCGGTCTTTCCATACCAACAATCGTATTGGGCGGGTTTGATAGTCGGTGTTTTAACTATCAAAATATACAGTGTTTCAATCATGACACTCCAATGAGTTCACTGGTTCAGTATTTAGCATCACTTGGCCTTTAACAAACTAATTTCCTTTTTTGTTAAATTGAAACTTCCAATTCTTTTAATATTCAAAAATATGATATTTGGATACTCTAATTGATTAATTAACATTCGTCTTAACTCCATTCGCTTGACTCTAGATCACAGCGATCACAATGGTTACGCCTGATTCCCTCAGGAAACATCCGACCGCCGTAGGCTATCTGCAGCCCTGCGAATTACGCTAGCAGTCGTACGCAATGGCAACTTACCTTGAATACTATGTTTGACTAACTTTAGCTCGAATAACTATATTCAATACACATTTAAATCTTCTTTCAAATCATCTTTAAATTCGGAAACCCATTAGTTTTAACAAAGAAATTTATAACACATATGTTATAACAATAGCATTATAATTACTATTTAGATTTACAAAACAACAGCGCTATAATCGTTGTTGGGGTTGACTACCCATTTACTATAGCAAAAGCTCTACAATCGCTATATTAGATTTACGAAACATATATTATAACTATAGCGCTAAATCGCTGTTGTTTACAAAACACTTATTAAGGTTTAACCATTCATCCCATTTCTTATGCTCAAAATAGTAGATCTGATTAACATCAGAACAAATCGAAGTCTTAAATAAATAAAATATTTATTTATTTACTTTTGTTTTATAAACCTTTATTCAAAATAATATATTAAAATCCAACTCCAGTTATAAAGTAAATTTTTATAACTTCATCTTTATTGATTCACCTGACGGTGAATCAATATTTATAACACGATTGATTTTATAGGCCATACGCTGCCAACTACCCAACCAATATCACCTCATTGGTTCTAAACTAACAGATGTTGAACATTCAATAATCAACCATCAAATCAATCACACAAACAGATCAGTTCATATATGAGAATATGAAAATAAATAATACATTTGAGGAATCCGGTTGGATCTCTCCAACCTGTTCTTCTCTGTATTCAAAACGGTTGTCACAAACCAGGTCAAACAATCCCATTTAACTGATATATCATAGCAATTAGCAACCATTTTATATCAACTAACCAATAAAACATTTTCATCAGTTCCTCCAGTTCAAATGAAAACACGTTTATTTTATAAACGTGACCAACCAAGGTGAGTCACCTTTTATTGGAACCAATCGTTAAAAATAACGATTTGGTACTTCACTGAAATTAAACACAGTTTAATTTCATCGGTTAAATCAACAGTTAAATAGATAACTAGCAAAGCAGTCAACCATTGGCAAGCAGAGCACACAAAATAGGAACCCAGTTTATATAAAATATAAATGGGAAAATACTGAGTGAGTTTAACTCACCTGATTTGATACCGTTGATAAATTGGTTTGTTTTAGTTGCTTTCCGGTCCATCGTCAAAATGTAACCTCCGTTCATATGGCTTCAATGTCTCCTTCTTTGATCTGATTTTGTTAACAATACATAAATTATACGTACACTCTTATTAACTTAAGTAAATAAATCTTGAATTAATATTTAACAAATGTTAACTATGTTTTGTTAACTTCGTTAATTTCTCGTCCTAAAATTTTCTGACTACGGACACGTTGATATTATTATTTCTACACTACATGTTAACAATCGCAGCCTTCAACTGGTATTAGGCGGAAACCGGCATGTCACGTATACCTATAAACTAGATAAACTCCTTTTAACGTTAAATAACACTTAAATATACTAACGTCACTTACATTTCCTTTTCAACAAATTGGTCCATAGTTATAACATAACTGGGCGCGTGTGCTATCCGAATTGGCAAAAGTGAATCATCAGGCATGGTTAGATTTTGCATATTATAAATAATATAGTGTAACAAAATTAGGTACATTAATCATTATTAGGTAGTTTAAACCTTAGTTAGGCATGTTCAGAGTGATTAGGACTAATTAAAATATGATTAAGTATATTCGAATTTGATACCAGCTGTATATTGTAGCTTCTTGAAACCGCACCTCAGTCCTCACTGCGCCCCATCTTTGAACGCTGCCTGCATCCCCATATTGTCTCCTTCCCTTCCTCGAAACAAGTCCTTCCATCCTTCCAGTTCCTTCCGTCCTTTTGTTGATCCTTTGGTTGCTCACTGTTCCTCATTTTTGAATCCATCCCTTACATGAAAAATATTGTACCGCTACCTCCCTCCAACAGATCAACGTGTCCATCTACCATCACCGGAGAACCACCGGAGGCTGTCACCCTGAGCGCCTCCGCCTCCTGCTGTTCCCAACCGACATCACCTCTTGCACCGCCATGCATATGAACATGCTGTAACCGATGGCACCAAGAACCTCATCCAAACCTTGAGACCAACTTTCCCCCATGCTGTTACCCTTAAAACCGCTCACGGCTCACCCCATCGCACCACTTCTCCCTTCTCTTTCTTTTTAAATGTTTTTGTCGAGAATAACAGGTTATATATTTTCCCTTTTCTCGTTTACTTTGCTAGAAAAATGAAAATCTGAATGGTTTTATTTGTTCGAAGAACTGAGGCGAGTTTGCATATATTTATAGTATTAGAACCCTTGGCAACCACGTTTCTTAGATCGGTAGGTTCGCAGCAGCGTAGCATAGCCTGTATTTTCGTTTGATTTGAAACCATATTGCTGCGTGATGTTTCTCAGTTTACATGTGCGAATTAAATTACAAATCAGACTGATGTACTGAAGAGGACAGACAGTATTTTGGTAGAGGATATTTTGTCCAGCTTTGCATGTGCCTAGACTCGGTAAGGTGAAGGGGTAGGAAAGGAAAGATGCATGTGGGTAACATTAAATTTCAGAAATCATGTGGAGGCGTTTTCATTGTTGAATATATCGACTCCATTTTAGGGTGTACGTTGATGTAGATATAATGAAATGGACCAATTTTATATTATTTTCTTCTTTGTGAAACTTCGCTAGAAAGTAATTGATTATAACCCTTACAAACGATTTCTGTCTTCTGATAAAAAAACTGTTCTTGATGTAAAACGATTTTCCGGATCCAATGGGACAAGTTTCGTCGAAATCCGAGGTCATATGAAAAAATTTCCTTTATGAAACCAGAAATGAACGCGCGTTTAATTTTTCCACGGTCACCAGATAAATCAAATCCACTTGAAACTGCGAACATTGACAATAACTTTTCGATACGAACCCAACGGCACTAATTTCGTCACATTCTGAGACTGTTGCCCCGGTAGGCTGTTTTTACCCTGAACCGCCTTACCCTTTTTAACGCTAAATTTCTCGATCTCTAAAAATAACAAACTATATACCTATCCTGACTCGAATCGACGATACGAACTCAACGGAACTGGTTTCGTGGCCTAATTCGATCATCTGCTCAAGTTACACTCAAATATCCTTTTATTGAATTAATTACGCGCTATAGAAATTATACGGGCGTTTACGGCTACCATGGTCACATACGATATCGGTTTTCCACCCAATTCACCACCGTACAATAATTTAGCGATATGGTTCTAATGAAACTGATTTCGTCGAAATCTGAGTCCGTTTGCAAAACGGCTATTTTAAAGGCCTATAATTAAATAACGATTTTCTATAGCGACTATTTCAAAATTTGATTTGGCCATAACTATCAAACTATAACACGAAATCTAGATTTTTCTCTTTCATATGAAAATTATCGTCAATACGCTCCCAACGTGTCTTGTTTCACAGAAATCCGACTTATATCGAATCCTGTATTCTCAGTTGAAGTTCAAAACCAAATATTACGAACTGCACGCCATTTTTGAGCTTGTTTTATTATTATATATAAATTATAACGTTCAACTTCGTTTTAAATAGCGAATTAAGTATTAAATTCCATTAATATTCCAAATATAATATTTAAATTAAATAAATTAAATTAAATATTTGACGGGCAAAAACACGGGTCGTTACATTCTTCCCCCCTTAAAATAATTTCGTCCTCGAAATTGCTAAGGTAAGAAAAACGTTATAAACTCATTAATTTCAAATCTTATTTTATATTAAATTAGAAACCAATTCAATACCGTATATAAATATTTTCAAAATATTGAAAATTTTCTAACACCTTAAATTCCTGAAAAATTTCGCCAGCATCCCCTCTGTACGGCTCAATCGGTACAACTCCAACTCGCCTTTCTAGGCCTTCTCCAATCCATAAGAAAATAAAACAGCCAAGCGGCTTGCCAAATAGGCTCATAAATCACCAAACCCATATAAAAATAAACGTGTACCTTTTTGTCGGGCATATCATCATATCCTTTCCATCTGCTGCCCTTGTCAGCATATACACAGGCATTTCCAACAAAATTCCAATTTCGAACTAAATTTTCCACGTGTCCAAGCCAAATTCCATTCTTAACTCAATTTCCATCAATTATCCATTTCAACTCTTAACTTACCAGTCCACCACCATCTCAGATTCCGGTCTTCCAATTCCAAGTCTGGTTCTACTTGATATATTATATCCCGTTTCAATTTCCGGTTAATTGATTTCAATGCCATTCATATTTGCTTTCAGAACTTCTATTTAATTTTGTTTTTGTTCAACAATTTC
Source organism: Allium sativum (assembly GCA_030737875.1). NCBI lineage: Eukaryota > Viridiplantae > Streptophyta > Magnoliopsida > Asparagales > Amaryllidaceae > Allium > Allium sativum. The sequence continues at coordinate 10,055,120 of CM060921.1, read as the reverse complement.
CCCGGGAGTTTTTAAATAGTTTAGCTCTTTTGAAAATCAAATATCCCCTTTCAGGATTCAAAACAACTTGTTTTTCTCAAAGCAATTCAAAACAAGATTTTTGGTAGTAATCCGTCACTTAAAACTCGGAAATGAACACTGATGATGTGGCCAGCATCATCAGAGTTATTTCCCAGCTATCCAAGTGAGTTCAGTACTATATAACCATTCAAAATCATATTTAAACATTTCCATTTTGAAATCTATTCAAAATACCACCTCAAAGTTTGTAAAACAAATTTAAAATCTCCCAGGATCTTAAATTTCTCATATATTCAATCCAAGTTCATTTGCAGTCACCTTTCCCACTTTTGGGAATTTTAATTCAAATTCTGATTTTAATTTCATATTTAATAAATCTGCTTTTATATTATACGAATTCTAATTGGTTATTTATATCACCATTATAATTATAATCTTATTTGATTATAATAACAAACAACACACCACATATATTATGATATTTCCAACATATATATTTTCTTTATATCAAAATATAATTTGAGAAAAATTATTTCATTTACCCCTTTTCAAAAACATACTGTGTCGAATTATTCTGTTCAAGAGTTTAGAAACACTTATCGACACAGTTTGCATTACTGTATCGACCAGAATTCATAAACTACTCGACAAACCAATCAACACAATATAAACAATTTTTATAACAATTTACAAATACGCGCTCATATATATACACTCAAACTCAATCTAGGGTATTTCTAACCCCATCTCTACTGAGTCACGCCACAGAGCCAAGGTAATTTCTTAACCAATAGCTCTGATACCACTGTAACGAACCGGGATTTTCGACTCCGAAAATCAACATCAAACTATCCTGTTGACCATTCAGACGTCGAACATTCCAGATCATTAATAGAAAGAAGTTAGAGGGTGAGATAAGAAAGAAAGAAATATTAGAATAGAAGAAGAAGAAGCACCACACAGAGTCTCACATCGCAGCGGAATAAAATATAATACAGAAATAAATCTTTATTGAAAACTTTTAAGAATACTTACAATATCAGAGTACACATCTGGACAGTGATAATAATCTGTCCTCATATAGCACACAGCGGAATACTAGTAATATCATACGTCTGGACTCTTCCAGCTCGTCTCTTCACAGCAGTCGATAACCTGAACCTGTACAACCCGGCCTAACCCGAGCATTTACAAAACACCGGGTCAGTCTGGTGAACCAGAGTGAGATAAACTCGCACAGTAATAAGGGTGAAACATCCAATCATGATTTTAAAGTTCAAAACCTTTTCAAAGAAAAGGATAATCGTAAGACCAAATCCACACATAAACACGGACGGTTTTTACCTTACGATAACCCAAAACAGTTTGAAACCAATATCTTGTTCTGATATTATAATAATGTCTAGATACAAGTAAATATCAATCTAGTGGAACGCTTGCATCTCACGCTCCACATATATAGTATACAATCAAAACCCGCAGGCGCTTATTGGAGATTGGATTCCAACTTGACAAGGTATGGGTCCACCTTCCGATAGTGTATCTCTAGAGACGAATACACTGGGTTCAACAAGAACCTCTTGCAACCCGGCCCTCACATGACCGACCACTCATTTCGCTTGAGTGTATCGAATGTATATCACCGACGGTTGGGATCAGCAACCGCCTCCCGATAAGGGACAACATCGAAACATAGATTAAAGAAGCAAATAGGATTTCCTCTAGATAGGTGATCATACACCCTAATGGGAGCGACCCACATAGCCATGCTGCCTGCCCGATTTTTGTCATTTCCCGGTTGATGAGGCTTGAGGCCAGAATTAACTTCTGATCATCTGGTCGTCATTCACTTTGAATGCCACATCGTCAGATCCGTCAGATATCACTAATTGACATCCACAAAAATACTCTAGCTGGAAGCTAAGAGAACGGCAATTCCCTGCCAACAACTATCGTACGTTTGAAGAAATCAACGTACGTGATCCTTCGGAAATACTCTGTCAGACATCCGTCCATATACGTCATCCAGGAACAGGATGAACCGAAGGCACTCTCCTACCGCATCCATATAGGAATCACCCCATGGATCAGTAGCGAGAAGTCCTTGCAACCCGTAGATTCCAACTACGACAGAATCACAGTTTATCTCTACTTGCCAGGCAGAGAACATTAGTGGTTCTTCCGTTTATGAAAATTAACGGTCTTCAATGCTCCATCTCGATAATCTTCTGAGATCTTCACGTATTTGTTGGTCGGAATGGTTTTCGAATATAAATTCGATCCCGGTCTTTCCATACCAACAATCGTATTGGGCGGGTTTGATAGTCGGTGTTTTAACTATCAAAATATACAGTGTTTCAATCATGACACTCCAATGAGTTCACTGGTTCAGTATTTAGCATCACTTGGCCTTTAACAAACTAATTTCCTTTTTTGTTAAATTGAAACTTCCAATTCTTTTAATATTCAAAAATATGATATTTGGATACTCTAATTGATTAATTAACATTCGTCTTAACTCCATTCGCTTGACTCTAGATCACAGCGATCACAATGGTTACGCCTGATTCCCTCAGGAAACATCCGACCGCCGTAGGCTATCTGCAGCCCTGCGAATTACGCTAGCAGTCGTACGCAATGGCAACTTACCTTGAATACTATGTTTGACTAACTTTAGCTCGAATAACTATATTCAATACACATTTAAATCTTCTTTCAAATCATCTTTAAATTCGGAAACCCATTAGTTTTAACAAAGAAATTTATAACACATATGTTATAACAATAGCATTATAATTACTATTTAGATTTACAAAACAACAGCGCTATAATCGCTGTTGGGGTTGACTACCCATTTACTATAGCAAAAGCTCTACAATCGCTATATTAGATTTACCAAACATATATTATAACTATAGCGCTAAATCGCTGTTGTTTACAAAACACTTATTAAGGTTTAACCATTCATCCCATTTCTTATGCTCAAAATAGTAGATCTGATTAACATCAGAACAAATCGAAGTCTTAAATAAATAAAATATTTATTTATTTACTTTTGTTTTATAAACCTTTATTCAAAATAATATATTAAAATCCAACTCCAGTTATAAAGTAAATTTTTATAACTTCATCTTTATTGATTCACCTGACGGTGAATCAATATTTATAACACGATTGATTTTATAGGCCATACGCTGCCAACTACCCAACCAATATCACCTCATTGGTTCTAAACTAACAGATGTTGAACATTCAATAATCAACCATCAAATCAATCACACAAACAGATCAGTTCATATATGAGAATATGAAAATAAATAATACATTTGAGGAATCCGGTTGGATCTCTCCAACCTGTTCTTCTCTGTATTCAAAACGGTTGTCACAAACCAGGTCAAACAATCCCATTTAACTGATATATCATAGCAATTAGCAACCATTTTATATCAACTAACCAATAAAACATTTTCATCAGTTCCTCCAGTTCAAATGAAAACACGTTTATTTTATAAACGTGACCAACCAAGGTGAGTCACCTTTTATTGGAACCAATCGTTAAAAATAACGATTTGGTACTTCACTGAAATTAAACACAGTTTAATTTCATCGGTTAAATCAACAGTTAAATAGATAACTAGCAAAGCAGTCAACCATTGGCAAGCAGAGCACACAAAATAGGAACCCAGTTTATATAAAATATAAATGGGAAAATACTGAGTGAGTTTAACTCACCTGATTTGATACCGTTGATAAATTGGTTTGTTTTAGTTGCTTTCCGGTCCATCGTCAAAATGTAACCTCCGTTCATATGGCTTCAATGTCTCCTTCTTTGATCTGATTTTGTTAACAATACATAAATTATACGTACACTCTTATTAACTTAAGTAAATAAATCTTGAATTAATATTTAACAAATGTTAACTATGTTTTGTTAACTTCGTTAATTTCTCGTCCTAAAATTTTCTGACTACGGACACGTTGATATTATTATTTCTACACTACATGTTAACAATCGCAGCCTTCAACTGGTATTAGGCGGAAACCGGCATGTCACGTATACCTATAAACTAGATAAACTCCTTTTAACGTTAAATAACACTTAAATATACTAACGTCACTTACATTTCCTTTTCAACAAATTGGTCCATAGTTATAACATAACTGGGCGCGTGTGCTATCCGAATTGGCAAAAGTGAATCATCAGGCATGGTTAGATTTTGCATATTATAAATAATATAGTGTAACAAAATTAGGTACATTAATCATTATTAGGTAGTTTAAACCTTAGTTAGGCATGTTCAGAGTGATTAGGACTAATTAAAATATGATTAAGTATATTCGAATTTGATACCAGCTGTATATTGTAGCTTCTTGAAACCGCACCTCAGTCCTCACTGCGCCCCATCTTTGAACGCTGCCTGCATCCCCATATTGTCTCCTTCCCTTCCTCGAAACAAGTCCTTCCATCCTTCCAGTTCCTTCCGTCCTTTTGTTGATCCTTTGGTTGCTCACTGTTCCTCATTTTTGAATCCATCCCTTACATGAAAAATATTGTACCGCTACCTCCCTCCAACAGATCAACGTGTCCATCTACCATCACCGGAGAACCACCGGAGGCTGTCACCCTGAGCGCCTCCGCCTCCTGCTGTTCCCAACCGACATCACCTCTTGCACCGCCATGCATATGAACATGCTGTAACCGATGGCACCAAGAACCTCATCCAAACCTTGAGACCAACTTTCCCCCATGCTGTTACCCTTAAAACCGCTCACGGCTCACCCCATCGCACCATTTCTCCCTTCTCTTTCTTTTTAAATGTTTTTGTCGAGAATAACAGGTTATATATTTTCCCTTTTCTCGTTTACTTTGCTAGAAAAATGAAAATCTGAATGGTTTTATTTGTTCGAAGAACTGAGGCGAGTTTGCATATATTTATAGTATTAGAACCCTTGGCAACCACGTTTCTTAGATCGGTAGGTTCGCAGCAGCGTAGCATAGCCTGTATTTTCGTTTGATTTGAAACCATATTGCTGCGTGATGTTTCTCAGTTTACATGTGCGAATTAAATTAGAAATCAGACTGATGTACTGAAGAGGACAGACAGTATTTTGGTAGAGGATATTTTGTCCAGCTTTGCATGTGCCTAGACTCGGTAAGGTGAAGGGGTAGGAAAGGAAAGATGCATGTGGGTAACATTAAATTTCAGAAATCATGTGGAGGCGTTTTCATTGTTGAATATATCGACTCCATTTTAGGGTGTACGTTGATGTAGATATAATGAAATGGACCAATTTTATATTATTTTCTTCTTTGTGAAACTTCGCTAGAAAGTAATTGATTATAACCCTTACAAACGATTTCTGTCTTCTGATAAAAAAAACTGTTCTTGATGTAAAACGATTTTCCGGATCCAATGGGACAAGTTTCGTCGAAATCCGAGGTCATATGAAAAAATTTCCTTTATGAAACCAGAAATGAACGCGCGTTTAATTTTTCCACGGTCACCAGATAAATCAAATCCACTTGAAACTGCGAACATTGACAATAACTTTTCGATACGAACCCAACGGCACTAATTTCGTCACATTCTGAGACTGTTGCCCCGGTAGGCTGTTTTTACCCTGAACCGCCTTACCCTTTTTAACGCTAAATTTCTCGATCTCTAAAAATAACAAACTATATACCTATCCTGACTCGAAACGACGATACGAACTCAACGGAACTGGTTTCGTGGCCTAATTCGATCATCTGCTCAAGTTACACTCAAATATCCTTTTATTGAATTAATTACGCGCTATAGAAATTATACGGGCGTTTACGGCTACCATGGTCACATACGATATCGGTTTTCCACCCAATTCACCACCGTACAATAATTTAGCGATATGGTTCTAATGAAACTGATTTCGTCGAAATCTGAGTCCGTTTGCAAAACGGCTATTTTAAAGGCCTATAATTAAATAACGATTTTCTATAGCGACTATTTCAAAATTTGATTTGGCCATAACTATCAAACTATAACACGAAATCTAGATTTTTCTCTTTCATATGAAAATTATCGTCAATACGCTCCCAACGTGTCTTGTTTCACAGAAATCCGACTTATATCGAATCCTGTATTCTCAGTTGAAGTTCAAAACCAAATATTACGAACTGCACGCCATTTTTGAGCTTGTTTTATTATTATATATAAATTATAACGTTCAACTTCGTTTTAAATAGCGAATTAAGTATTAAATTCCATTAATATTCCAAATATAATATTTAAATTAAATAAATTAAATTAAATATTTGACGGGCAAAAACACGGGTCGTTACAAAAGGGCCAACAAGTATATTCCTTTATTAAATAAAATTTGATTTTTAAACGGATATCAAATTTAAATCATCACATTTATGCCGAACTCCTTTCTGAACCCAACAACTGTCAATTCTAGGGTAATACCCCTGTTCCGGACACACTGGGATATGTCACGAAGTCCAATTCGATCATCTGAAAGAGATATTAATTTAAATTGATATAAATTAAATTTCAAAACCAATTAATTTCTTCAATAATAATTTAATATTATTTATCGTTTATATTCGAATTAGAATTTCCACTGATCATCTGAATTATCTTGATTCAGCTCTAACTTCGAATATATATATTTATTGTTTTTCCTATTCGTCAATTTAATAGATTCGATTTTAATTCGAAATCGTTTATTAAATTTATTACTTAATATAAAAATTCACTTATATTATGAAATCAGTATTTAAATTAAATATTCAAAAATTAACCCATAAGGATCCGGGTCATTACAATCTTCCCCACTTAAAATAATTTCGTCCTCGAAATTGCTAAGGTAGAAAAAGTGCTACAACCCCATTTATTTTTTAAAAACTTATTTATGTTGATACTCAACATTTCAAACTTCCTTACGTCTCTCTTTCGAATAAATCCCTATTCGATAACTCCTCCCTTTGAATAACTATATTCGATAATCTTTCTTTCGAATAACTAGATTCGAAAACCTTTCTTCGAATAAACTATATTCGATTCACTCTTATCAATTAACCCTATTTGATCAGCTCTTTTCACTCAACTCCATCCGAATAAGCTATATTTGATAACTCCTCCCTTCGAATAACTATATTCGATTAACTCCTTTAATTCTATTCGAATAACTAATATTCGATTTAACTCCATTCGCTTGACTCTAAATCGCAGCGATCACAATGGTTACGCCTGATTCCCCCAGGAAACATCCGACCGTCCTAGGCTATCTGCAGCCCTGCAAATTACGCTAGCAGTCGTACGAAATGGCAACTTATCCTGAGTAACTATGTTTGACTAATTTTATCTCAATACTATATTCGATCAACTTTAATTGAATAACTAACATTCAATTTAATCCTAATTCGATTAATTATGTTCAATTAACTTTATCTGGTTAACTCTTTATTTGAATAACAAATATTCGATAAATTCTAATTGAATAACTAATATTCAATTAAATCTACGGATTAACCCTAACTGATTAACTCTAACTGGTTGATTCTTACTCTAATCGATTTATTCTAACTCTAATCGATTATTTCTAACTCTAATCGACTTCTCCTATTCGAATAACTCCTATTGGATAACGTTTATTCATTTATAAAGATTTACTTTTAGTAACGGTTCTTCACTTTATAAATGTTCTCTTTAATAACGTTACTTCACTTATACAAGTGTTGTGTACCCCTTATATTTAAAACTATCGGCGTTAAAAACCAATATCTCTTCTCTATATAAGTTCAGACTTATATATTCCATTTATCGAATGATAAATATTTAATTTAATTTATAAACTGTTATTTATAAAGTTAATCTTTTCTATTTATCCGTTAAAAACAGATTTCCATTTTCTATTCACCTTCTAAATATTCCTTTGATTAAATTCTATTTATTTAACAAATAAATATCTCATTTATGACATTCTATTTATTTTCTATAAATAAATGTTTCCATTTAATCTATTTGTAAATGTTTTTACAAATATTTCCTTTTAAATTCTATTTTTAAATGTTTTACAAATATTTCTCCTTCTATTTGTTTGCACATAACTTCCTTTGTATTTGTTTTACAAATATATTTTCTTTTTAACTCTTTTGGTTTTTTCCTTTATTCACACCAAAATCATATTTCATTCACATTGATTCTACTCAATCTATTCATTTCGATCCATTTAACTTACTTAAGTCAAATTTAATTTCAATCATTCAAATTCCCATTAACTAGTTGCTAATTAACCGTTTTGCCTATTTCACCCTTTTTATTTGAATATAACTTGTTCAAATAAATGTCAACTTAATTATAAACTAATCTAATTATATTTTCAACTCGAGTTATATATTCAATTTCGAATATAAATTCTCAATTTCTTTCACTTATCCAAAAATCCAATTTCGATTCGAATTTCCTTTAACTAAATATTTTTCAAGTTAGTTAATTCTATTTAACCATTTAAAATATGATTTTTAACTTTAAAAATCATTTCTCGTACTTCACTGGAGTTCATATTTATTTTATATCTCCATCCTGGATTTTTCTAATGCCAATTCGGATTTTATTTCCTAAAAATCCTTTTATCTATTTAATTAAACCGTTATGGTTTTATAATGGTTCTGGCGCTGCTTTCCTAAAAATTTGATTTTGATATAACTCAAAATCTATACGACGAAATCCAGATTTTTCTCTTTCATTAGAAAACTATTGTTCAACCGGTCCCGACGATTCTTGTTTCAAAGAATTCCGACTTCAATTGACTTCTGTATACTAAATTGAAGTTCGAATCGCCAATTTACGAACTGCCGCGCTACGGCGAGCTCGTTTTAATTATATTTATAAATATAAACGTTTTAACTTTGTTTATAATAAATTCAACTCCATTCTGATATATTTTTAATATATATCAAATCCATTTCATATTATCCCCGATTTATTTCACTTCTAATATTCAAATCCTATATATTTACAATATTCAAATTCCATTTGAATTTCTTTATTCAGACTCTATATTATTTCCTTCTATTCAATTTCTATTTGAATTTTCTTCTATTCAAATTCTATTTCAATTCCTTATCTTTAATTTCTATTTGAAACCTTATCTTCAATTTCTATTTGAAATCCTTTATTCAAAATCCATTTCAAATCCCTTATTCAAATTCCATTTGAAATCCTTTATTCAATTTCTATTTAAATTCCTTTGTTCAATTTCTATTTGAAATCCTTTGTTCAATTTCTATTTGAAATCCTTTGTTCTATTTCTATTTGAAATCCTTTGTTCTATTTCTGTTTGAAATCTATATTCCAATTCCCATTTCAATTCTATTTGAATTATATATATATATTCAAATTCCTTTATTTTACCTCTATTTGAATTATATGTATTCAAATTCCTTTTTCAAAATTCCTTCGAAGTTATATAAATATATACATATATTTATATCTATTCTCAAATTCAAAACATTTGAATTTTCAAACAACTTGTTTCTTTTCAAACAAATTTCCATCAAAAACTTTTCTAAGGCAGCAATTCATCACTTAGAAACTCGAAAATGAACACTGATGATGTTGCGACCATCATCAGAATTATTTCCCAGCTAGTGAATGAGTCCAGTGCTATATTTCTTTCAAAACCCATTTAGAAAAATATTTTCCAAACTCCCAGGATTTTAAATTCTGAATTCTGGTTGGAATTCAATTTCAATTTATCACATTTGTATATTTGATTTCATATAAAAATTCCATTGGTTATATATATAACTATTTCTGTTTTATAATCTTATTTGATTATAATCCTAACAATCAACTCAACCATTTAAAAAAATATCGTGTCCAATCTTCTGTTCAAGTGTTTATAAATTCCTATCGACATCGTGGCGTCCCACGATTCAACCAAAATTTATAATCCACTCGACAGACTAGCCAACACAATATAAAACAGTTTTTATATCAAATAACAAATACGCTATCTCGTATATATATAATATACACTCAACTCATTCTAGGATACTATTGATCCTATCTCTAATGAGCACATTCCAACAAGCCTAGGTATTCGCTCAACCTAAGCTCTGATACCAACTGTAATGACCCATATTTCCGTAACGTCAGAGTTGACTATATACACCATACGTCCAACCCAAATATCACGAAAATACGAAACATTTTTTTTAAAAGAAAGAGGTAGAAGAAGAAACAGAAATAACAACACAGAATCTCACATCGCAGCGGAACAAAACATAATATATCATATCTTTGAAATACAAAATCTTAACTGTATATCATACACTTATCAGAGTACAACACTTACAACACAGCGGAACAAAACTCTATATAACTAACGCTGAAACCTCCTGCTCCAAGCTCCTTTAGATAGATCTGTAAAATCCTGAACTACTTCACTGCCCGTACAAATTTAGGCACCCAAGAGTTTAGGTAAAACAAAACAAATAAACTCCGGGTCAGTCATGGGACTGGTATGAGTAAACAGTTTAAAACAGTTTCAGAAAACTAAATGATATCTCATAAGACCACGCCGTATAACACGGAACGGGTTTTTCCCTTATGAGAGTCCAAACACTTGATTTAACTTTCAAAATCCCTTTTGAAAGGAACGATAATATTTATATCAAAACTCTTTTGATATTATAATAATGTCTAAATCAAGTAGATAACAATCTAGTGGAACGTTTGCATCTCACGTTCCCCATATAATATACAATCAAAACCGCAAGCACGTATTGGGTATTTGATTTCCAACTATGACAAGGTATGGAACCACCTTCCACTGGTATATCTCTAGAGGAGAATACAACGAGTTCAACAAGAACATCTTGCAACTCAGCCACACATGACCGACTACTCATTTGGCTTGAGTGTATCGAATGTATATCACCAACGGTTGGGATCAGCAACCGTTTCCCGAATGGGACAGCATCGACAATAGATTTTTGGAAGTAAATGAAACTCTAGATCAGGTGATTATACACCCTAATAGGTGCGACCTACATAGCCATGTTGCCTGCCCGATTTCTGTCATTTACCGGTTGATGAGGCTAGAAGCTACGCTTTATCATCACACCAGATTCACTTCGAATGTCACATCGTCAGATCCATCGAAAATCACTAATTGATGTCTACAACAGTACATTACGTGGTAGCTAAAGAAGTTTCCTTCTCCGCTTCCACTCTTGGTACGGTTGAAGAAATCAATGTACGTGACCTTTCTGGAAATACTCTGTCAGACATTCATCCATACAAGTCACCCAGGAACAGGATGAACTGAAGGCACTATTTCTATTAATAGAAAAAGTCCTTGCACTCTACTCCGTCTTCGATTATCTTTATATAATCTGATTCGCACGCTACTGCCAATACGGAGTGGTTCTTCGGATAATAATCCAACCGGTCTCTCCATAATGACAACGATGGTCAAAACTTCGTTAGTCTGTGATTTAACTATCGCATAAAAACAAGTGTTTCGATAGTCGATGATTTAACTATCGAAGAAAACAAGTGTTCATCCAATTATCAAACAATCACTGAGCCCTTAATTAATATTCTATTAATTAAATCACTTCTCTATTTCTTTATCAATATCTGTTAACCAAATATTTTCAATAACCATATTGGCCTTATACGTTATTTGGAAAAACATTTCCGAATATCCTCTTCCTTTATTTCCTAAACTTAGAAAATATATGCTATTTATAATTGGAAAATATTCCAATTACTTATCTCTTTTCCGATCTCGTTTATTTCCATACTTACACTTATTTGGGTCAAAACAGATGTTGTGTAAAACATCGTTACGACAACCCAAATACTATATTCAACTAACTCTTGTCCAACATTAATCTTCGAGCCTGAAATCTTACTATTTATTTGTAAATAATGAAATCAATCAAGTTGGGGTATAACTACCTCTCAGACCTTGACTGAATAACATTTATAACGTCAAAATAGATAAAACTACTTACTCGAATAATCAATACCATACAACTACTGATTCACTTTTAAACACGTATACATTTCCTCTTTCTATTCTTACTAGATTTTATTCTTATACTTCCTTTTTGATTATACTATTCTATTTCTAAGTTCATTTCCTTATCGACTTCTATATATATCGATACGTTGATTTCTAACTATCAAATTATCTTAAAAATATTCTAACTCCTTAAATTCCCGGAAAAATTCACCATAACCTCCTTTGTACCGGGAGTATCGGGATATTTCAAATAGCCTCCTATGGCCCTTACCAATCCAAAAAGAAAAAGAAAAAGAAAAGCCAAGCGGCTAGCCGATACGGCGCATAAAATCTCATATATGACTTAAATACGTACCTTTTTGTCGGGCACTCTATTTATATACCTTCTAACACTTTATTCCAAACCTGTCTCCTGTATGTCTATACCTGTCCAATCTATTTTAACTATACCAATCGTTTTAACTCAATTTGTTAATCAAATCTATTAATTAACTTCTTAGTCTATTCCACTTCTATTTATCCAAACCTATTATCTTCTATTATTCAAATCCTATAATATAAATCCCATTTGAATTCTATATTCAAATTCTATATTATAAATCCCATTTGAATTTCTATATTCAAATTCTATAGTTAAACTCCATTTGAATTCTATTATTCAAATTCCGTATTATAAATCCCATTTGGATTCTATGCCTTATTAAACAACGTTTATAACTTCACTTAAAATTCCACATTTATATATTTATAACAAAGTTTATAAATTCAATTCAAATCCCATATTTTCCTTTATAAACAGAGTTTATAAATTCGATTCAAAACCCACCTTTTCATTTATAAACAAAGTTTATAAATTCAATTCAAATCCCATATTTTCCTTTATAAACAAGAGTTTATAAATTCGATTCAAAACCCACCTTTTCATTTATAAACAAAGTTTATAAATTCAATTCAAATCCCATATTTTCCTTTATAAACAGAGTTTATAAATTCGATTCAAAACCCACCTTTTCATTTACAAACAAAGTTTATAAATTCAATTCAAATCTCATATTTTCATTTATAAACAGAGTTTATAAATTCGATTCAAAACCCACCTTTTCATTTATAAACAAAGTTTATAAATTCAATTCAAATCCCATATTTTCATTTATAAACAGAGTTTATAAATTCGATTCATAACCCACCTTTTAATTTATAAAAAAGTTTATAAATTCAATTCAAATCCCATATTTTCATTTATAAACAGAGTTTATAAATTCGATTCATAACCCAACTTTTCATTTATAAACAAAGTTTATAAATTCAATTCAAATCCCATATTTTCTTTTATAAACAGAGTTTATAAATTCGATTCATAACCCACCTTTTCATTTATAAACAAAGTTTATAAATTCAATTCAAATCCCATATTTTCATTTATAAACAGAGTTTATAAATTCGATTCATAACCCACCTTTTCATTTATAAACAGAGTTTATAAATTCGATTACTTGTTTTATATATCTTCAAAACAAGTTAATATTATCTATAGTTTATTTAAAATTCAAATTCTATTTATAAAAATAGAATTCCCTTTTTAAATCTCAAATACCCTTTCAGGGTATTTTATAAATCAATATCCCAAGCCCCAGTGATATTTAAACAATCAAATCAACCAATTTTCAATCATTTGATTTTTAACACATCATATATGAATATATATGAAATCAAACAAACAACAAACAGATAATATATTTTTGAGGAATCCAGTTCGATTCCTCCAACCTGTTTTCCTGCATCCACAGATGTTAGTCAACATAGTAATACCCATCCTGCTTCGAGGCAGGATATCGCGATATAAAGGTCATCCACTATCATAGCGTGGGGCGCATAGGGTAATCATCCGCTATGGTACCGTGGGCATCCGCTAATGAGACTGCGGGAATCCAACCAATCTCAACCCAATATATATATATAATAGTCAACCAATCCTAGATGACTAATATATTTAAACCAATCAGACCACATTCAAACAAGCACAACAATTATTTTTAACAAGTAGAAATAATTCTAATTAAATGGTGAGTGAGGTTTACTCACTGTTATTTAGAATCGCCAGAATAAAATCGAAGACGTTTGATTTATCTTCCATCTGTCTTTGGGAAAATCCATATACAATTCTCGCTAAGTGTCCAACTCATTTGACAGCATTCAAATCTGATTTTTGATTACATTAGAAACTTTCATTTTATAAGTAATTGTAATTCAAGTAAAAATAAATTCCTTTATTTAACATAATTACCTTACTTAGTGGAAATAAGCTACTGCCTACCCCTTTCTCTTTTTACAAATTACGGCTTCAAAACCAGTCTTGCCTGTGAAAGAAATCCATCACCATTGTGTCCCTTAACCGCCATCAACTCCTTTTCCAAGTCACTCTGACCATCAGCACCCCCTTTAGACCAATGTTCAACCATCTGATAATCCAAATCGCAACTTCATCACTGAGGCCAAGCTGGTACCTTTCTTTGTTGCGACTTCACTTTGGGTTGAGTTTCAGACAATCGCGGTTCTTCTTCCTTGAATTGCATTATCGATCCTCCCCTCAGATCAGGATAATTCTAGCTCAATATCCCAAATGAAGACCGACTCCTATTGACGCAACTACAGGAACGACTATCAACTTCCAGTATCGAACGCACCTTCTACAAGCCCAAAATCACAGATCGACTCCTTCACCTTCCACCTGTCGATCCTCCCCGACGTTCAACAGCCAAACCAAATCACACGGTTTTACCCAAAACAACGCCAATTCTAAATCAACTCAGCCTGAAATTGGTTTGATCGAACTCGCTCCACTTAGTCGCGATAACCACTTCCAGTCCGTTCTCTGCCATCGCAACTCCAGATGATTTTGAGTTCCAAAATCTCGCGGTTTCCACTTTGATTTCGATTGAGGATATAAGGTCGGGTATATTCGATTTTGCAGAAAGAAATGAGGGGAGGTTCGTTTTTATAAAGAAAAGGGAAATTCGATTTTGAGGAGGCTAAGGAGTCCACGAGTTGGTTTTGTTATGTGGTGATGAAAGGGCCAAAAAGTATATTCCTTTATTAAATAAAATTTGATTTTTAAACGGATATCAAATTTAAATCATCAAGTTTATGCCGAACTCCTTTCTGAACCCAACAACTGTCAATTCTAGGGTAATACCCCTTTTCCGGACACACTGGGATAGGTCACGAAGTCCAATTCGATCATCTGAAAGAGATATTAATTTAAATTGATATAAATTAAATTTCAAAACCAATTAATTTCTTCAATAATAATTTAATATTATTTATCGTTTATATTCGAATTAGAATTTCCACAGATCATCTGAATTATCTTGATTCAGCTCTAACTTCGAATATATATATTTATTGTTTTTCCTATTCGTCAATTTAATATATTCGATTTTAATTCGAAATCGATTATTAAATTTATAACTTAATATAAAAATTCACTTATATTATCAAATCAATATTTAAATTAAATATTCAAAAATTAACCCATAAGGATCCGGGTCATTACAATGACGCATATGTACTTGATTTTATAGGATATTGTCTGATTCTCGGGATGGATTGGCTAGCCATGTATGGCGCCATTCTAGATTGTTGGAGGAGGGTCGTTAGATTTCTAACTTGCCATGGGAAGACCCTCGAGATTTCATATGACCCTACGGGGTTCGTCATTCTTAGTTTCCTAGAATCTCTTGACGCAACTATTGATGATCTGCAATCTGTACCAATAGTTCGTGAGTATTCAGATGTTTTGAGGGGTTCGGGGCTTACCTCGGAGGTGCATGATCGACTTTTGTATATACCTGGTGGACAATGCAAAGCCAGTCGCATTACTTGTGCGCCATATGGCTTTAAGGGAAAGGAGGGAGCTCAACAATCAAGTAGCGGAGCTCTTGAAAAGGTGTTGGTTAGGCGAAGTATATCAGAATAAGACGCTTCGGTTGTTTTTGCAACTAAGGCGTACAACTCTCTTCGCTTTTGTGTGGATATTCATGATGTTTTTCCATATTCCTTATTTACGTAAGTGTTTGCACGATACAACAGAGATAGTTGAGCCGAGCATGCTTAAAGAAGTTGAGGTAGAATGGGAGGCGACAATTAGACGAGTTCCTTTCCGTATCCTTAGATCAGAAGTTAAGAAGCTACGTAACCAAAAGGATGCAACTTGGGAGATTGAAGACAAGATTTTGCGCTTCGTACCCTTTTCTTTTCAAGGGAATGTTCTTAACCTCTCTTCCAAAAACTTTTATTCGTGCTTGCTTCTATCATTTAAGTATATCCTATCGATCGAATCTTCAACCTTTAGGCAGGAGTCCCATGATTGTAAACATGTGTTTGAAACATGTTATGTCTGATGGATGCAAGTGTTTGCTAATGGTTGCTCATGGATGCATATAACACACATTAGGCACTAGATTGGCTCAATCACTCTTATACTGCATATGGATGTGTGTGCATTTTTCTTCTTTTAATGGATGAAATTAGATGTATCATCATATGGATGTTGCATTTGGACGGATGATTGGCACCCATATAGAACTTACATGTTATACTAGGATTGTTGCATACATGTTGGACTCATGACACAGATATACATTACATTAAGGAAGTCAACTGAATCAGTGGACCGCTTGATCTTTCGCATTAGTGTTGGGACATATACACACACCTTTGCATATGTTCATATAAGCTTTAGAAAATTTTAAGGACCAAGGATGCATGTGATTGTTGGATGAGTAGATGGATGATGGATGGTAGGATACATTCTTCTTAACTTGGAGATTTCGGGGACGAAATCCTTTGAGTAGGGAGAATGTAACACCCCGTATTTCAACTACACTAAAGAGGATAAATTAAAGAATAATTAATTTAATTTCCAGAATTAAGCGAAATGGATTACGTCATTGCGTCTGTCTCGAAATTCTGGTCAAGATAGACACCTGGTTTGCATAAAACAGACAACGTATGAAGAAGTTATGAACGGTAGAAGTTTGACTATGAAAGCAGAAACAACTGGTGCACTTGACAAGTGCACCAAGGTATTTTTTCACTGGCACACCTGTGAAGTGCACCCATATTAGATTTTGGGCATCAAGACCCAAGTGGGTGTTGACCCATGGCCCGATTTCCCCTAAGGCTGATGTGGTAGTCGAATTCTGAAGGCTGGCAGCTATAAATATACCCTCATTTCTCTTATTTTCCCATATTGAAAACAATGGAGGCCAAATGTTGTCAGTGCCTGAACTGAATCTAATCCTTTCTTCTTTCACAAATCAAGTTTAAAAAATCAAGTGTTTCTAGTGTAGATCTGAGATTCAAACTTCACTTTTCTCCTTCTATTCTTATAGATCCGATCATTGTGAGTTCAAGTTACCTTTAGAATTGAATAATTAAAAGAAGACATGATATGACTGTGATTTGTGTATATGCTTAGGATTGAATCATGTTAGATCTACTTTTTGATTATAGATCTAATTCTATTTAGACCATTTTATGCCTATCGTGTTGTAATTGATTTGGATCTTAACCGTCATCATGTTGGATCTACTTTTTGATTATATATCTAATTCTATTTAGATCATTTTGCACCTATCAAGTTGTAGTTGATGGGGATCTTAATCGTCATCATGTTGGATCTACTTTTTGATTATAGATCTAACTCTATTTAGATCATTTTGTACCTATCATGTTGTAGTTGATTTGGATCTTAACCATTATCATGTCAAATCTACTTTTGATTGTGGATCTAATTCTATTTAGATCATTTTATACCTATCATGTTGTGGTTATTTTGGACCTTAACCTTATATATGTCATATCTAGTTTTGATTATGGACCTAATTCACTTTTTAGATCATTTGGTACTTGTCATGTTGTGGTTATTTTGGATCTGTCATTAGTTGGATATGTTTTAGATTTAGATCTAAACTTTCACCTAATTGTCATGACAAGTCTACCTTGGTTTCACTGTTTAGACACCTTGTTCCTATCATATTGCGGTTAAATAGGATCTATTATTAGTTTGACATCTAAATTATTATTTAGATCTTATCATGCCAATCATGACATCCCTATAATGTTAAGATTGATTCTAATATCACATGTACACTAGATCCGTTCATATATGTCCATCTTATCATAATGTCGTTATATGATTATGCTACCACATATTTATGTCAATCTTGTTAGAAACATTTCTGTCACCCTATCCCTTTTATTTTAGCCTGGAAACTTTCTAGCCTAGGCATGACATTAAATTATGCGAATACATTTGGGAACGAGGGAAAAACGGTATAAATTGAACATAATTTGTAAATGGAAAATTTGGCTTAACTTAATATTTATGAACATGAATTTGGGCATATATTTAATTACAAACATAATTTGGGAAAAAGAGGCATGAACACCTATAAAGACATAAGTATAATTATTTAATAATTAATGCCTAGGATTACAGTAATTACAAACTGTAATGGCACTTATGACACGAGGTTAGATTGCACTTGCGGTAGAAGTCTTCCTGGAACTGACCGGCATATCCAGCGACCGCAAGTGGTGAATTTAATTTGAGAGCTCTAAGTGCACAAATACGAGACATACTATGACACGAGGTTAAACCTGACTTGTGGAAGAAGTTTCCCGGAACCGACAGGCATATCCAGCGTCTACAAGTGGTAGGCCTAATGTGGGAGGTCTAGCACATTTTAACCATAATTGAATATGGTAATAAAGGTGAAAACTTAACCCAGTTGAATCAATAAGGATTGTATGAGTCTGTTGAATCTGTGGGGTTAAGTAAACCTACTAAGTATGTGGGGTTAAGTAAGCATGTTAAATCTGTAGGGTTAAGTAAACCTGTTAAATCTGTGGGGTTGAGTAAACCTGTTAAATCTGTAAGGGTTATGCTAACCTGTTAATTTAGAAAACTTAACCTGTTGAATTTGTTGGGGTTATATTGACCTGTTAACTTGTAAAATTTAACCCGTAAATCTGTAGGGATTATGTGAATATGTTAAATCTGTTAGGCATAACCTATCAAAATCCTGGTTAGTTGGGGGACACAAGATCTGTAAGGGTTGGCTTGTGTCATCTGTTGTGTGGGACCCATATAAGTCAGTAACCCATTCTGGTATTAAAGGGGGACCCTGTACTAGTTAAGGGTTAGGGCACGCTCACTGAACCAATTATAAGATGTAATAACCCGGAAATCCGAGCCAATTTAAAATTTTTATTTTGGCAATTTTACTGAATTTTGATTATTTAAAATAGATTATTTTAAATAATAACAACGAGAAATTTATTTCGAATAGAATTAGAATGTATATATTTATATAGATCGACGTTAGAATATAAATATTTTATTTTAATTATATAACGAAACTGAGATGGCGCGGTAGTTCGAAAGTTCGATTTCAAAATTCAAATGAATGTACCGTGTACAATATAAATCGGATTTTGGCGAAACCAAAAATATTTGAATATAACTGAGAATATATTTCCAATGAATCCGAAAAATTGAAATTTCATAGCGGGAATCAAAAGATATATCCAGTTGAAAATTCAGAATAGTCGCTATGGAATTCTGGCCCTTGAAAAGGGGAATTTTGCAAACGACCTCAGTTTTCGACAAAACCACTTTTGTTGGATCCGTGATGTCAAGTTATTGCTAAATTTCAAAATTCGTAATTTTTCAAATCAATATAGGAGCGTGGCAAAGGAAAACACGTTTGACCAGTTTTAGTTGATTTTAATCGACTGGAAAATGGCCATTTTTCCAAAGGTCTCAGAATTCAATGAAATTAGTTTTTTTAGGACCGTATCGTCAATACGAAGCTAGAAAATATTTTTTGGGAATTTTTAGAGTCCGTGTGTGGCCCTAGTAAATTGAAATGTGCGTTCAAATTCAATATATATAGTTGTATGTTGATTTTGATGAAAACCAATTGAAACGGCCGAATTGGCTTACGATACATATCCCATTGTGTTCGGAAGGGGGGCAGTTAGCTAGGGGCGACGGTCGTTGGGTGTCGTTTGGAGATCGTATGAAAAGTCAACTTAAAATGAAAATAATAATAATATATTAATATTTTATATAAAACTCCTTTAACTTTCTCCCTCCTCCCTCTATTACCTATCACTCCAAATCGATTTAAGAAAAAATAAATAAAGTGAATATTAGGCACACATCCCTAAAACAAAACTTAATTAGGCTCACATCCGGTCATAAACTTATTGTAAATTTAGTCCCTATTTTTCGAAAATTCATAAAAAAAATATAAAAAAATCACGATAATTCGTATTTAAATTAAACATGTACTCGCCCAAAAATTCAGATCATAATAAAATCAAAACATGCATCAAAATCAAAAAAATACAGAAAACAACGAAAAATGCAGTAATTTGCATCAAATCATGCACATATTTGGAATACTTGCATTCATCTGTGCAAGTATTTCTCTGTTATATTTTTACATGCAATACTTGCATACATGTGTGCAAGTATTTAAAATAGTTGCATACATGTATGCAAGTTTCTGCACACATTTTATTTTCACATGTAAATACTTGCATACATGTGTGCAAGTATTTCAAATAGTTGCACACATGTATGCAAGTTTCTGCATACATTTTCAACTAAAACAGCTTCAGAAATACTTGCATACATGTATGCAACTATTGGCAAAAGTTGCATACATGTATGCAACTATTTGCAAGTTTTAAATTCACACCACATCCCTTTAATGTTTTCTCTGTAAACCCGCCCCCTATTTTAGCTGCCGCCTGGAATCTTCCGCCTGCCACTTTCCATACCTCCGCCTCTTTAGTTTTCTGTCCAAATTTTCAGGCGCTATCACTTAAAAAAAAAAAAAAAAAATCTAAAATCTATAAATATTCTCGGAAGTCCACAGAAATTAAAAAAAAAAAGTTGCATAAATGTATGCAACTTTTACGAATAGTTGCATACATTTATGCAACTATTCGAATACACATGCATATATTTATGCACGCCTGTTTGAAAAATTGCATACATGTATGCAGTTTTTCTATACAACTGCATACATGTGTGCATATATGTCAAAATATATGCAAACGTGAATAAGTTGCACGTAGGTATGCAGTTTTTAAATAAATGCATCAGCAGATGCATGTTTTAACAATATGTGCATACATGTATGCATTTATACTGCAGTTTTGACGCAGATTTGAAATAAATGCATACATGTATGCAACTAATCAATTTATATGCATGTTTTGATGCAATTTACTGCATTTCGTTGATTTTCTGTATTTCATGATTTTGACGTTGTTTTTAATGTTTTTTTGATCTGATTTTTTTCACGATTAATTGTTTTAATTAAATACGAATTTACATGGTTTTTTAATATTTTTTTATATGTTTTTGAAAAATAGGGACCTAATTTACAATAAGTTTAGGACCAGATGTGAGCCTAATTTTGAAACTTAATAGGGACCTGTGACAAACGGACCCATAAATAAATCCCAAAACGAGACCGACGGAACCCCACGCTGCCGCCCACCAGCGATCGCCAGAGCCCCTCCCTGCGCCGCACCTTGTCAGCCACCCTCCCCTCCCTTCCATCACCGTCGTTCAAGCCTCGCCCCCCTCTGTTCAAAACCCAACGCCCCCCCAAACCCTTAAACTGCCGAGACCGATGCCGTGGGCCACCTACCGCCGCCTAGCCGCCATCTCTGTCACCCCGCGAAGCAGCTCCTCCCTCCTCCCTCCTCCGATCAAATCACAGTAAGTTTTTCAGATTTTTTTTAATTTATTTTAATAAAACTCCGATTTTTATCACAAAAATAACATGATAAAGATATGATTTTTGATGGTACGTATAACATGAGGAAAATCGAATCTTTATGTATATGTTAGCAAGATGAAAATCAGATTTTTATGTATATAATGGCAGTATAACGATATGATTTTTATATTATAGAAAGTATAAAAATATGATTTTTATATTAGTAGAAGGATAAAAATATGATTTTTATATCATAGAAGGAATAAAAATAT
Source organism: Allium sativum (assembly GCA_030737875.1). NCBI lineage: Eukaryota > Viridiplantae > Streptophyta > Magnoliopsida > Asparagales > Amaryllidaceae > Allium > Allium sativum. The sequence continues at coordinate 10,032,994 of CM060921.1, read as the reverse complement.
GATTTTTATATTATATAGATAGTAAAAATTGGATCTTTATATATGTAGCAAAATAAAAATCTGACTTTTATTATATATATGTTGAAATAAAAATGTGATTTTTATAGCGATGATATGAAAATTCGATCTTTATATTAGAAGTAGATATATAAAAATATAATTTTCATATAGAGAACAGCGCGATAAAAACAGAATTTTTATCTATATAGTAGCGGTGTAAAAATAGAATTTTTATCTATATAGTAGCGGTGTAAAAATAGAATTTTTATCTATATATAGTAGCAATATAAAAATGTAATTTTTATATACACAACAACAATATAAAAATGTGATTTTTATATATGTAGTGGCTACGGGCAATGGAATTGACAAAAGGCGAGCATGACGAAGATTTCTACATAAGAAGAGTCATGGCGTTTGGTTTAGTTTGGGTGAGAACTCCTCACTTTTATTTATTTCTAGTTTGAAATATGTACTAGGATGCAAACGGTGTTTAGTAGCACCCGACACCCGCTGTCCACAGACCATGGACGGCTTGTATGCTTGTTTGTTTGATTTTGATGTGTAGTTGATTGTTTGATGTGAAATAAAATATTTATGTAGAAAAAAATATTTTATAGTTGAAAATATAATTTTTAACGTGAATGTGAATAAATAAATATTTATAAACGAATTGGACGATTTGTTCATATACACTGATTTGACTGATATTGATTGGGACGATAAATTTTACACATCGCCCAACTGCACAAATAAAATATGTGTTTGTTGATTTGAAACCCCACACAGGTATTGAGATGATATATGACATACACTAATCCCAATAATTAGTTGTATGTCGATCGATTGATGGACAGACTGTTATGAGCGTTAAATATTTATATTTGATGCTTATACAGCGTAGAACGCATTTTGCTGATGGTTGATGATTTATCGTTGCTGTTATATACGTGTGTTATAGAAAATCCATATAATTAACATTATACGGTAATTGATTGGGCCTCATTCCATATTTGAAAAAGAAATATTTAAATCGAATATTTGAAAAAGAAATATTTGAATAGAAATATTTGAATAGAAATATTTTAAATAGAATATTTGAATATAGAAATATATGAAGTCGTGTTGATTAGATTGACGCCATTTTGACGTGAACGATATTTATATTGATTTTATTCATTTTTCAATAAATATTGAAAATGATTTCGAAATTCGAATTAAATTGAAATGAATTGAAATTCGAATAAAGTTGAACAGATTTGAAATTCGAATTAAATTGAAATGAAGTGAAATTCGAATTAAATTGAAATTGAATTGAAATCGATTTGAAATGAAATCATAATGAATTTATATTGAAAAATTCGATTTTGATTTGAATTGGAAAAGGAAGTTGAAATCGTTTTGAAAACGAATTTAAAACAATTTATATAATACGTTTTGAAAGGAAATTGACGAAATATATATAATACATATATTATATATATAGTGGCCTGAATAGAACGCGCCGCACCTCGCCAGTTCACGAATTTCAACCATTGACTTCGAATGAATATTACAGGAGATCCGACCGTCGGATTCTCCTGAAACCGGAACCATTGGGTTTGTATCGAAAAGAGCTTTCTAATGAATATTGGAGATTTGAATTCTAACGGTTGGATTTGGAATTATGTCCAAATCAAATTTGGAAAAGGTCGCTGTAAGTGCAGTTCGATGGTCGTTGATGGAAATCGACTGTACGGGCCTTGATAAAATTATTAAAAATAGTAATAATTTGTGTAAAATCATAAGAAATGATTTGGGAAGAATTGGGATGAAAAACTCCATTTTGAAAAGATAAAAATAGATTTTTATCGAAATGAACTAGTTTTGAAATAGAATTATACTTCTATTTATTTTTAAATAAATAAATTGAATTTGAAAAGAGTTTTAAAAGTAACCAGAATTTCTAATAATTGAATTGGAATGGATTTGAATCGAGATTGTCTTTGGAATATTTCGATGTTGGATTTCGTGATTATACAGATATCGTTATGGAAATTTGAAAGATATATACATATCGTTATTTCCAATACGATATTTGTTGGTCGTAGAATTTGATATTGAATATAAGCCGACATATTTTCTATTCAGAGCGTTGTATTTAATATCAAATGTGATTTGGGTTTATCGTGAATGGCGTCTTCACTAACACTGTTCTTAAGCCCGGTTGAGAAAAAGATTAAATCTTTTTATTTAGATTTAATGAAGTGTACCAATTAAATAATATTTAGTTGGAATTGAATTGGTATTGATTTTTGGGTTTATCGCGAACAGTGTTTTAAATAACACTTGTTCTTTAACCCGATAATTAAGGGAATGTGATTTTGGGTTTATCGTGAACCGTGTTTTAAATGACACTGATTCTTTAACCTAGTTAAAGATTAAAACTAAGTGGAGTTTTAATGAATCTTTAATTAGATTGAAAAGGTCGAGAATGGAGTATCACCAGTTTTACTCCAGGCGGTAGTTAAATCTATAATTAGATTTGAACGTGAAATGGTAATTGAATTTACCGATAACACCGCGGTGTTAGATATAAAGTATTACCAGTTAAACTTCATGGGATGAATAGGTTGGGATTGGGAAATAAATGATTACTCCGGTGTAGTTCGCTAATCCCGACTAGTTTGAATTGATATTCAAAGAAGATTAAAGAATAAATTTAAAGAATTTATCTTTCATAAAATTAATGGGAACCTTTCCCAAAGTATAAGAATATTTGAATAAAAGAATATTCTGAATTGGAATGAGGCGTATGTTGTGTTTGTGTAACACTTGTTTATTATATACGCGAGTTATTCAGAAAGTCCGGGTTTATCCCATTCTGAATAACTAATTCGACGTGGTGTCGAAGATGAAGACGTTGGTTGAAGACCGGAGGTCTTCACGTCGTTTGGTTAATTACTGATGATCTTGATTGGGCTGTACACCCAAGAGGAGGGAATCAGTTAGTGATCATCCAGACGTACTTGGAGATCGATGGATATGTGAGGTACAAGGTGCCTCCAGTTTCGTTTAGACCTAGAACGAACTTGTAAATGGACTGTGTGTCTGACATTGGATCTTATTCTGTGTGTTTGATTTCTATTAAATATATATCTGTTTGGCGGCGGAGAATTTATTCTCTTGCTTAACGCTCTTCTTTGAGACGTACGAGCTCAGATGTTATATATTGATGGATATCAAACGCATGGAGTGAATTGCCTATGTGGCATGCCTAAGTGGCAATTGATCGAGGTTTCTGTTGAAAAGCAAAGTCTTGTGGTTGATGATCAAAGCACCGCCTGTGTGGCATAGCTTAGTGTAACGTGAATTCGCGAGCCTCACACCCCGGTGGTGAACCAAAAACGGGAGAGGACCTCAGGGAGGACATGCGTTTCTTTCTAGTTAGAAGTGGCGTCAGTGGTTTTACACGCCCTGGCGAGTTTGACTTATGTGGTTGTTGCTGTTGCGAGGCGCTTCGGTTAGATCGGACGATCCGGGTCCAATGGAGTCATTCGTTGGCTCATTTACGCCCCAAAGGGCGGGGAAACGCAGTGTTCGGACATTTTAATCCACATCGGTGGACCGACCCTGTCGCTCCAAGGGCCCACCTGAGTCTCGGTCCTGAGACATGGGCTAGATTGTCTCGAATCGGTAGAGGACAATCCCTGGCCTCGGTTCACAGACGGAAATTTAATTTCCAAATACGTGACATTTGCGGTTTTATTTGTAAACCTATATTTGGCGGCACAGTGGTATGGGACATTCATGTCGTCTATGATTGATACTTATGATTGAAATTGTTTTCGACACTATACACTTATAGTAATAATAAAACATGAAATTTAGCGTATCAAGCATTCCTTGGCTATTATAAGGTAAAAACCCTATCCTTGGGCTTGCGTTGCATTGCGTGATGGGACCTGGGTCTTATAATAGCTTCATTGTTCTTTATTTTAGCATTGCGCTGTTGTTTTATGCACTGGTATTCTTGGAAGGAAACCCGTTCCGTGTTATACGGCGTGGTCCCTTGATTTACCTAACTTTAAAGTAAAGATTAATAATTGTTTTAGTTCTCACACCAGTCACATGACTGACCTGGAGTTTATTGTTTTAACCTAAACTCTGGGTGCCCTTATTTTCGACACGGGCAGCTAGTAGTTTTGGGTTTTGCAGATTTATATTCACAGGATCCTGGTTTACAGCTGGAAGGATATTCGGAAAGCTTTGTATCCGTATATCTCATTCAGTTGTATTTTGTATTATTTTCCGCTGCTATGTAATGTATTGTAATCTCTGATATTTTATACTGTGTAATATTTATTCATACTCTGTATATTCTTGTAATCTGATGGAATTGTTGTAATTAACAATGAAATGTTCTTCTGTCTGCGTTCTTTAGTGTGTTGTTCTCAAAGCATCCGCTCTTTCCTTCACTGGGAAGTTATGGGTTCTTATAGTGGTATCAGAGCTTTGGTTTACAAAGCTCGAGAACAAGACACATTAGAACCGAACGAAAGAATTCATCAGTGATTGGATTAGTAATATCCAATGGGAATGACTCGTTAGAGATAGGATCAGTAGCATCCTAGAACGAGTTTAAAGGGTGTTGTTTTGAAAAATAAAATTGAAAACAAGTTCTGTTTTGAAAATTTAATTCAACTATTCGTATTTGAATATTTATTTATATTGATTTGGACTATCCCGTATATAAAGATTTTGTGTATACGTCTGATCCGCGTGTATTCGAAGTTTTAGTATATTGGGTAGATACAGAATCACACTGTAGTCACCCGGAGATGATTCTGATGATTGATCGATCATCATCAGAATTTATGTTCGAGTGACGAAAGTGAGATTTCTATATATTTCCTTTTGGCTGGTGTGAGAACCAATATTAGATAGGGCTTATTGTTGTGATTTGGCATCAAAAATGTGATTTTTGACCATATATCAAAGATTATGAGTTTTAAATGATAGTCAACTAATTGATTGATGATTGTGTTGTTTGATTATTAGTTAATTAAAATGTTGAATCTTTAGCCAAATTAAATCAAATAGTCTGTTGTATTGGAAATTTATTGCATTTACATGCATGTACATGTACTTACATTGAACAGGTCATAGCAAGGAGGCTAGAACAGAAGAATAAAATTGTTTGCCCGATAAATAGGTACACGTTTACCATAATTTAATGTTTTGTTTGGGTGATGATGATTTTATGAGCCGATTGGCTAGCCGCTTGGCTTTTTCTTTTTCTTTTGGATTGAAGAAGGCCATGGGAGGCTATATGAAATATCCCGAAGTCCCCGGTGCAGGGGAGGTTATGGCGAAATTTTTCGAAAATTTAGGGTGTTAGCCAAATTTTTGAAAAATTTGAAAAGTTCTTAGAAACTGAAAAGTTGAAGAACTTAAGCCTTAAATAAAACACTGGAAGTTGAGTTGATTTGTGAAACAACATTCGGCTTCGTTCATTTTCGGGGACAAAAAGTTTTAAGTGGGGGAGATTGTAATAACCTGGAAATCCGAGCCAATTTAAAATTTTTATTTTGGCAATTTTAGTGAATTTTGATTATTTAAAATAGATTATTTTAAATAATAACGACGAGAAATTTATTTCGAATAGAATTAGAACGTATATATTTATATAGATCGAAGTTAGAATATAAATATTTTATTTTAATTATATAACGAGCCTGAGATGGCGCGGTAGTTCGAAAATTCGATTTCAAAATTCAAATGAATGTACCGGGTGCAAAATAAATCGAATTTTGGCGAAACCAAAAATATTAGAATCTAATTGAGAATATCTTTCCAACGAATCCGAAAAATTGAAATTTCATAGCGGGAATCAAAAGATATGTCCAGTTGAAAATTCAGAATAATCGCTATGGAATTCTGAAGGGGAATTTTGCAAACGACCTCGGTTTTCGACGAAACCACTTTTGTTGGATCCGCGATGTCAAGTTATTGCTAAGTTTCAAAATTCGTAATTTTTCGAATCAATATGTGAGCGTGGAAAAGGAAAACGCGTTTGACCAGTTTTAGATGATTTTAATCGACTGGAAAATGGCCATTTTCCCAACCGTCTCAGAATTCGATGAAATTAGTTTTGTTAGGACCGTATCGTCAATACGAAGCTAGAAAATATTTTTTTGGGAATTTTTAGAGTCCGTGTGTGGCCCAGTAAATTGAAATGTGCGTTCAAATTTAATATATATAGTTATATGTTGATTTTGACGAAAACCGATCGAAACGGCCGAACTGGCTTATAATACATATCCCATTGTGTTCGGAAGGGGGGCAATTAGCTAGGGGCGACAGTCGTTGGGTGTCGTTTGGAGATCATATGAAAAGTCAACATAAAATGAAAATAATAATAATATATTAATATTTTATATAAAACTCCTTTAACTTTCTCCCTCCTCCTTTTATTACCTATCACTCGAAATCGATTTAAGAAAAAAATTCCCAAAATGAGACCGACGGAACCCCACGCTGCCGCCCACCAGCGATCGCCGGAGCCCCTTCCTACGCCGCACCTCGTCAGCCACCCTCCCCCTCCCTTCCATCATCGTCGTTCAAGCCTCGCCCCCCCCTCTGTTCAAAACCCAACGCCCCCCCCCCCCAAACCCTTAAACTGCCGAGACTGAAACCGTGGGCCACCTACCGCCGCCTAGCCGCCACCTCTGTCACCCCGCGATGCAGCTCCTCCCTCCTCCGATCAAATCACAGTAAGTTTTTCAGACTTTTGTTTTAATTTATTTTAATAAAACTCCGATTTTTATCACATAAATAACATGATAAAGGTAGAATTTTTGATGGTACGTATAGCATGAGGAAAATCGAATCTTTATGTATATGTTAGCAAGATGAAAATCGGATTTTTATGTATATAATGGCAGTATAAAAATATGATTTTTATATTATAGAAAGTATAAAAATATGATTTTTATATTAGTAGAAGAATAAAAATATGATTTTTATATCATAGAAAGAATAAAAATACGATTTTTATATTATATAGATAGTAAAAATTTGATCTTTATATATGTAGCGAAATAAAAATCTAATTTTTATTATATATATGTTGAAATAAAAATGTGATTTTTATAGCGATGATATGAAAATTCGATCCTCATATTAGAAGTAGATATATAAAAATATAATTTTCATATAGAGAATAGCGCGATAAAAATAGAATTTTTATCTATATAGTAGCGTGTAAATATAGAATTTTTATCTATATAGTAGTGGTGTAAAAATAGAATTTTTATCTATATAGTAGCAATATAAAATGTAATTTCTATATACACAACAACAATATAAAAATGTGATTTTTATATATGTAGTGGCTACGGGCAATGGAATCGACAAAAGGCGAGCACGACGAAGATTTCTACATAAGAAGAGTCGTGGCGTTTGGTTTAGCTTGAGTGAGAACTCCACACTTTTATTTTTATTTCTAGTTTGAAATATATACTAGGATGCAGACGGTGTTTAGTAGCACCTGACACCCGTCGTCCACAGACCATGGATGGCTTGTATGCTTGTTTGTTTGATTTTGATGTGTAATTGATTGTTTGATGTGATGTGAAATGAAATAAAATATTTATGTAGAAAAAAATATTTTATAGTTGAAAATATAATTTTTAACGTGAATGTGAATAAATAAATATTTATAAACGAATCGGACGATTTGTTCATATACACTGATTTGACTGATATTGATTGGGACGATATATTTTACACATCGCCCAACTGCACAAATAAAATCTTTGTTTGTTGATTTGAAACCCCACACGGGTATTGGGATGATATATGACATACACTAATCCCAATAATTAGTTGTATGTCGATCGATTGATGGATAGACTGTTATGAGCGTTAAATATTTATATTTGATGCTTATACAGTGTAGAACGCACTTTGGATGATGGTTGATGATTTATCGTTGCTGTTATATACGTGTGTTGTAGAAAATCCATATAATTAACATTATATGGTAATTGATTGGGCCTCATTCCATATTTGAAAATGAAATATTTAAATAGAATATTTGAAAAAGAAATATTTGAATAGAAATATTTGAATAGAAATATTTGAATAGAAATATTTGAAATAGAATATTTGAATATAGAAATATGTGAAGTCGTGTTGATTAGATTGATGCCATTTTGAGTGAACGATATTTATATCGATTTTATTCATTTTTCAATAAATATTGAAAGTGATTTCGAAATTCGAATTAAATTGAAATGAATTGAAATTCGAATAAAATTGAATAGATTTGAAATTCGAATTAAAATTGAAATGAAGTGAAATTCGAATTAAATTGAAATTGAATTGAAATCGATTTGAAATGAAATTAAAATGAATTTATATTAAAAAATTCGTTTTTGATTTGAATTGGAAAAGGTAGTTGAAATCGTTTTAATAACGAATTTAAAACGATTTATATAATACGTTTTGAAAGGAAATCGATGAAATATATATAATATATATATTATATATATACAATAGCCTGAATAGAACGCGCCGCGCCGCGGTAGTTCACGAATTTTGACCATTGACTTCGAATGGATATTACGGGAGATCCGACCGTCGGATTCTCCTGAACCGGAACCGTTGGGTTCGTATCGAAAAGAGCTTTCTAATGAATATTGGAGATTTGAAATATAATGGTTGGATTTGGAATTATGTCCAAATCAAATTTAGAAAAGGTCGCTGTAAGTGCAGTTCGATAGCCGTTGATGGAAATCGACTGTACGGGCCTTGATAAAATTATTAAAAATAGTAATAATTTCTGTAAAATCATTAGAAATTATTTGGGAAGAATTGGGATGAAAAACTCCATATTTTAAAAGATAAAAATAGATTTTTATCGAAATGAACTAGTTTTGAACTAGAATTATACTTCTATTTATTTTTAAATAAATAAATTGAATTTGAAAAGGGTTTTAAAAGTAACCAGAATTTCTAATAATTGAATTGGAATGGATTTGAATCGAAATTGTCTTTGGAATATTTCGATGTTGGATTTCGTGATTATACAGATATCGTTATGGATATACATATCGTTATTTCCAATACGATATTTGTTGGTCGTAGAATTTGATATTGAATATAAGCCGATATATTTTCTATTCAGAGCCTTGTATTTAATATCAAATGTGATTTGGGTTTGTCGTGAATGGCGTCTTCACTAACACTGTTCTTAAGCCCAGTTGAGAAAAAGATTAAATCTTTTTATTTAGATTTAATGAAGTGTACCAATAAAATAATATTTAGTTGGAATTGAATTGGTATTGATTTTTGGGTTTCTCACGAGCAAAGTTTTAAATAACACTTGTTCTTTAACTCGATAATTAAGGGAATGTGATTTTGGGTTTATCGTGAACGATGTTTTAAATGACACTGATTCTTTAACCCAGTTAAGGAATAAACTAAGTGGAGTTTTAATGAATCTTTAATTAGATTGAAAAGATAGAGAATGGAGTATCGCCAGTTTTACTCCAGGTGATAGTTAAATCTTTAATTAGATTTGAACGTGAAATGGTAATTGAATTTACCGATAACACCGTGGTGTTAGATATGAAGTATTACCAGTTTTACATCATGGGATGAATAGGTTGGGATTGGGAAATAAATGATTACTCCGGTGTGGTTCGCTAATCCCGACTAGTTTGAATTGATATTCAAAGAAGATTAAAGAATAAATTTAAAGAATTTATCTTTGATAAAATTAATGGGAACCTTTCCCAAAGTATAAGAATATTTGAATAAAAGAATATTCTGAATTGGAATGAGGCGTATGTTGTGTTTGTGTAACACTTGTTTATTATGTACGCGAGTTATTCAGAAAGACCGGGTTTATCCCATTCTAAATAACTAATTCGACGTGGTGTCGAAGATGAAGACGGTGGTTAAAGACCGGAAGTCCTCATGTCATTTGGATAATTACTGTTGATCTTGATTGGGTCGTACATCCAAGAGGAGGGAATCAGTTAGTGATCGTCCAGACGTACTTGGAGATTGATGGATATGCGAGGTACAATGTGCCTCCGGTTTCATTTAGACCCAGAACGAACTTGTAAATGGACTGTGTGTCTAACATTGGATATTATTCTGTGTGATTGATTTCTATTAAATATATATCTGTTTGGCGGTGGAGAATTTATTCTCTTGCTAAACGCCCTTCTCTGAGACGTACGAGCTCAGAGGTTATATATTGATGGATATCAAACGCATGGAGTGAATTGCCTATGTGGCATGCCTAAGTGGCAATTGATCGAGGTTTCTGTTGAAAAGCAAAGTCTTGTGGTTGATGATCAAAGCACCGCCTGTGTGGCATAGCTTAGTGTAACGTGAATTCGCGAGCCTCACACCCCGGTGGTGAACCAAAAACGGGAGAGGACCTCAGGGAGGACATGCGTTTCTTTCTAGTTAGAAGTGGCGTCAGTGGTTTTACACGCCCTGGCGAGTTTGATTTATGTGGTTGTTGCTGTTGCGAGGCGCTTCGGTTAGATCGAACGATCCGGGTCCGATGGAGTTATTCGTTGGCTCATTTACACCCCAAAGGGCAGGGAAACGCAGTGTTCAGGCATTTTAATCCACATCGGTGGACCGGCCCTGTCGCTCCAAGGGCCCACCTAAGTCTCGGTCCTGAGACATGGGCTAGATTGTCTCGAATCAGTAGAGGACGATCCCTGGCCTCGGTTCACAGACGGAAATTCAATTTCCAAATACGTGACATTTGCGGTTTTATTTGTAAACCTATATTTTGCGGCATAGTGGTATGGGAAATTCATGTCGTCTATGATTGATACTTATGATTGAAATTGTTTTCGACACTATACACTTATAGTAATAATAAAACATGAAATTTAGCGTATCAAGCATTCCTTGGCTATTATAAGGTTAAAACCCTATCCTTGGCTTGCGTTGCATTGCGTGATGGGACCTAGGTCTTATAATAGCTTCATTGTTCTTTATTTTAGCATTGCGCTGTTGTTTTATGCACTGATATTATTGGGAGGAAACCCGTTCCGTGTTATACGGCGTAGTCCCTTGATTTACCTAACTTTAAAATAAAGACTAATAACTGTTTTAGTTCTCACACCAGTCACATGACTGACTTGGAGTTTATTGTTTTAACCTAAACTCTGGGTGCCCTTATTTTCGACACGGGCAGCTAGTAGTTTTGGGTTTTGCAGATTTATATTCACAGGATCCTGGTTTATAGCTGGAAGGATATTCGGAAAGCTTTGTATCCGTATATCTCATTCAGTTGTATTTTGTATTATTTTCCGCTGCTATGTAATGTATTGTAATCTCTGATATTTTATACTGTGTAATATTTATTCATACTCTGTATATTCTTGTAATCTGATGGAATTGTTGTAATTAACAATGAAATGTTCTTCTGTCTGCGTTCTTTAGTGTGTTGTTCTCAAAGCATCCGCTCTTTCCTTCATGGGGAAGTTACGGGTTCTTATATAAGAGGTTCATCTGAGAGGAGGTGTGTACTGGCGCGTTTTAATGGACTAACATGCGTGCATGTGTACGGCCTGCATCTGGGAAATTAAGCCGCTGTAGCACCAGTGAATAGGCTTGTATCCTTCTGTAGGTTGCCACTTTAGGAAGTAATACACCCTACTGTGGGGACAACACAAGGTATTTACGGAATAGGGAGCCGATCGATTAGGGGGTAGTAAATAGGTTACATCTAATCTTGTCTGTTTCTGTGGGGTACCTACGTTTCTGTCTGGGCTAACACCTGTTATTTCTGTTTAGGTACCTGATAATTCTGTTTGGGTTAAAACCCGTTACTAGAGTACACCCAAAATACCATTATGTTTCTGTTGGGATCATCCTATTTCCGTTAAGCAATTAGGGAGATGTAATCCTGTTACATATCTATTATACTAGTATTGGTGCAGAGAAATCTCTTGAAGCGCTATATACTTTATCATGTTTACCTTGTCACCCTTACCTATTATGATGATATCTCTCTTATCCACTTTGTATGCCTGTAATGATACTTTTACTTATTTACTTGCTAAAAGTAACTGGACTCGCCTGACTTTATATCTGACCCTTTTTGTTTCATCTTCTTTCTTCCGTTCCCCCCTGTAATAGCCCGAAAATCTGGGCCAGTTTAAAATTTTTATTTTGGCAATTTTAATGAATTTTGAATATTTAAAATGAATTATTTTAAATAATATCGAAGATAAATTTATTTTGAATATATTTATAACGTATATATTATATACGTCGTCGTTAGAACATAAATATTTATATATAATTATAAATAGAATTGAAAATGGCGCGGTAGTTCGATAATTCGATTTCAAACTTCAATTGAATGTACCGGGTGCAAAATAATCCGGATTTTAGTGAAACCAAAAATAATAGGATATAATTGATGATATCTTTCCAACGAATCCGAAAAATTGAAATTTCATAGCGGGAATCAAAAGATATGTCCAGTTGAAAATTCTGAATAGTCGATATGGAATTCAGGCCCTTAAAAATGGAAATTTTGTAAACGACCTCGGATTTCGACGAAACCACTTTTGTTGGATCCACAGTGTTAAATTATTGCTAGGTTTCAAATTTCATAATTTTTCGAATCAATATGTGAGTGTGGCAAAGGAAAACGCGTTTGACCAGTTTCAGTTGATTTTAATCGACTGGAAAATGGCCATTTTTCCAATGGTCTCGGAATTCGACGAAACTAGTTTTGTTAGGACCGTATCGTCAATACGAAGCTAGAAAATATTTTTCAGGAATTTATAGAGTTCGTATGTGACCCCGGAAAATTGAAATACGCGTTCAAATTCAATATATAGAGTTATATGTTGATTTTGACGGAAACTGATCGAAACGATCGAATCAACCTACGATACATATCTCATTGTGTTCGGAATGGGGGTAAAACGCTATGGACGACATGCGGTGGGCCTCGTTTAGAGGTCGTATGTAAAAGTCAACTTTTTCATAATTAAATAATTAATTAAATAAAAAAATAACCCTCTCCTATACCTTGGCCCTCCATTTTGATTTTCAATCGATTTCAACAGAAAAGAAAAAAAACTGTGCCCTTGGAAACCCGACACCATCGACGCCCCCCCTTCCTCGAGCGCCGCCGCGCGCTGGCGATGCCTCCCCAGGCCGAGCTCCTCCACGACCTCCCTCTCCTCTAACCCCTTCGATTTAAACCCACGCGCCTCTCCCAATACCTGAAGCCGTCGCCAACAGGCCCCACCACCGCCTGAAAGCCACACCGCCACCTCTGTCGCCGCCTCCCTCTCTCGCCTCCATCTCCTCCTTCTTCTGCATAAAAACCGCCGCCCCCCCTTTTCTAAACCCTAAGCCGCCGATCCCTCCACCTCCACCACCAGCGACGGTGAAGCCCCCCAGCCTTCGATTTTGACTGTAAGCCCTTTTTACTTACTTATTTTATTTATTTTTTTCTATGTAATTGGTATTAGCAATTATAAAAATTAGTTTTTGTATATTTTTAAAGTTAGTTAAGTTAGGATTTTTAGAATAGGAAAGATCATATTTTTAAAAGTGAAAAGACGTGATTTTTAAAATAGAAAAGACGTGATTTTTAAAATAGAAAAGACGTGATTTTTAAAATATAAAAGACGTGATTTTTAAAATATAAAAGAATTGATCTTTAAACTATAAAAGATTATATTTTTGAAATTGAAAAGGCGAAATCTTTATATGAAGAATAGCGGGATAAAAATAGAATTTTTATCTATATAACATCGTTATAAAAATAGAATTTTTATCTATTTAGTAGCAAAGTAAAATTCGATTTTTATATATTGAATAGCATAGTAAAAATTCGATTTTTATATATTGAATAGCATAATAAAAGTTCGAATTTTATATATTGAATAGCGAAGTAAAAATTCGATTTTTACATATGTAGAGAATACGGGCAACGAAGATGACAAAAAGGCGAGAACGACGAAGATTTCTATAAAAGAAGTGCCGTGAAGTTGGATAGCTATCGGTGAGAATTTCTCACTCTTTACTTTCTTTTCTAGTTATATATATATACTAGGATGCAGACGGTGCTTAGTAGCACCCGACACAATCGTCCACAGACCATGGACTTGTTTGTTTGGTTGCATAGATTAGTTAGATGATTTGATTTGAATTTGGTTATTTGGTGATTTTGATTGATGTGTGAATGGCGTGGGCCTTCACTAGACCGGGGATAAGGCTAGGCCTCGTCCCGTTTCTAGTATCGTGCCGTTATGCCGCCGAAATTTTCTAAAATAAGTTAGAAAAATAAAAATATCATTTTATTGAATAAATGAATTGAATAGAAATTCATATGTTGAAATAAAATGTTTTATTGTTAAAAATATAATTTTTAACGTGAATGTGAATAAATAAAATATTCATTTACAAACTGGACGGTTTGTTTATGTACACCTATTTGAATGACATTGATTGGGACGATAAATTTTACACATCGCCCAACTGCACAAATAAAATCTGTGTTTGATTGTTTGAAACCCCACACGGGTGTTGGGATGAAATTTGAAGTCCACTCATCCTGATTGATTAAATATGTCGATCGATTGATTGACAGGCTGTTATAAGCGTTAGATATCTATATTTGATGCTTATGCAATGTAGTGCACTTTGGTTGATGGTTGATTATTTTTCAATGCTATTATATACGTGTGATGTATCAAAATCCATATAATTAATATTATATGGTGATTGATTGGGCCTCATTCCAATTTAGAGAATAAAGAATATTATAAAATAAAGGTTCATGTGTTGACTGTACTCATCCGTTGAGATTAGTCATGTGTTGAACGAAGTATTTTAATAATAAAATTTACATCTTTATCAATATAAAGTAAAGATTCATGTGTTTACTGTACTCATCCGTTGAGATTAGTCATGTGTTGAACGAAATATTTTAATAATAAAATTTACATCTTTATCAATATAAAGTAAAGGTTCATGTGTTGACTGTACTCATCCGTTGAGATTAGTCATGTGTTGAACGAAATATTTTAATAATAAAATTTACATCTTTATCAATATAAAGTAAAGGTTCATGTGTTGACTGTACTCATCCGTTGAGATTAGTCATGTGTTGAACGAAATATTTTAACAATAAAATTTACATCTTTATCATATATAAAATTAGAAACTAACTGGAAAATAGATAAGATGAGTGGTCTCCTGGATATTGATCTGATGTTGGTTTCGGCCTTCGGGGTTAATATTCAGGGAATCGTTCTCTTACTAATTTACGGTTGGAGTCTGATTTAATATCAAACGATAGATACCTTAATTTTCATAAAATATATTAAATAACAAAAATTGTCACACGTGGACAGTACTCATTCGTTGAGATTAGTCATGTGTTGACAAAAATATAGATTCATTTGTTGAATGGAATAACGAAGTAAGTGAAAAATATAAAGCCGTGTTGATTAGAGATGCGCCATTTTGACGCGATCGATATTTATATCGATTATATTCGTTTTTGAATTTGATTTGAATTTGAATTTGAATAGAAAAGAAAATCAATTGAATTTGAATAGAAAAGAAAATCAATTGAATTTGAATAGAATAGATAACAAATTCGAATTGAATTGAATAGATAACGAATTCGAATTGAATTGAATCGAATAGAAAACGAAATGAATTCGAATTGAATAGAGAAAAAAATGAATTCGAATTGAATAGAAAACGAAATGAATTCGAATTGAATTGAAAAGAAAATGAATTCGAATCGAATTAAAAATCGATTTGAATTGAAGTCAAATAGAAATGAAAACAAAAAGGATTTATAATAGGAAATTCAATTTTGATTTGAATTTGAAATAAAGGTTGAAGTTGTTTTTGAAACAAATCTGAAACTATTTATAAAATTCGTTTAAAAATAGAATCGACGAAATATATTATATATATATATATAATATAATGGCCTGAATAGAACGCGCCGCTGCAGTTCGTGAATTTCGACCATTTATTTCAAACGGACATTACGGGAGATCCGACCGTTGGATTCTCCTAAAACAGAAACCGCTGGGTTCGTATCGAAAAGAGCTTCCTAACGAATATTAGAAATTTGAAATCTAACGGTTGGATTTGGATATACGTCCAAATCAAATTTGGAAAAAGTCGTTGTAAGTGCAGTTCGATGGCCATTGTTGGAAATCGACTGTACGGGCCTTGATAAAACTATTAAAAATATCAATAATTTGTGTAAAATCATAAGAAGTGATTTGGGAAAAATTGGGATGAAAAACTCCACATTTGAAAAGATAAAAATAGTTTTTTATCAAAATGAACTAGTTTTGAACTGAAATTAAAACCCATTTATTTTTAAATAAATAAATTGGATTTGAAATGGGTTTAAATAGAATTGATTCATGGGTTTATCGTGAACGGTGTTTCAAATAACACTAGTTCTTTAACCCGATAATAATTAGAATGTGATTTGGGTTTGTCGTGAACTGTGTTTTAAATGACACTAGTTCTTTAACCCAGTAAAAGGAGTTTTAATGAATCTACAATTAAATTGAAATGAGAATTGATAATCTAAATTATCAAATATAGAGAATGAGCGAGAATGGAGTATTACCAGTTTTGCTCCAAAGCGGTAGTTAAATCTTTAATCAGATTTGAATGTGAAATGGTAATTAATTTTACCGATAACACTGTGGTATTAGATATGGAGTATTACCAGTTTTGCTTCATGGGATGTATAGGTTGGGATTGGGAAATAAAATAAAATAAATAATTACTTCGGTGTGGTTCGCTAATCTCGACTAGTTTGGGGAAAAAACCCATAATTTGGTTTGAAACGACATCCAAAGGAAGATTAAAGGATAAATTTTAAAGAATTTATCTTGGATAAAATTAATGGGAAACTTTCCCTATGAATTGGAATGAGGCGTATGTTGTGTTTGTGTAACATTTGTTTTTAATATACGCGGGTTGTTCGGAAAGGCCGGGTTTATACCCATTCTGAATAACCGATTCGACGATATATCGAAGACGAAGACGGTGGTCGAAGACCGGAAGTCTTCACATCGTTTGGATAATTACTGACGATCCTGATTGGGCTGTACACCCAAGAGGACGGAAATAGTTGGTGGTCGTCCAGACGTACCTGGAGATCGATGGATATGCGAGGAAAGTGCCTCCGGTTTCGTTCAAACCCAGAACGAACTTGTAAATGGATTGTGTGTCTGACATTGGATTTTATTCTGTGTTGATTGATTTCTGTTAAATATATATCTGTTTGGCGGTGGAGAATTTATTCTCTTGCTTAACGCCCTTCTTTGAGACGTACGATCTTAGAGGTTATATATCGATAGATATCAATCGCATGGCATGAATTGCCTGTGTGGCACGCTAAGATGCAATGATCAAGGCTTCTGTTGAAAAGCAAAGTCTTGTGGTCGATGATCAAAGCACGCCTACGTGGCAGCTTTGTGTATAACGTGAATTCGCGAGCCTCACACCTCGGTATGAGTTAAAAACGGGATACAGACCGCTAGGAGAGCACGACGTTTCTTTCTAGCTTTGGTGGTGTCAGTGACTTACCAGCCCTGACATTTATATACTTTTCACCTTTGTGGTTGTTGGAATGAGGCGCCTCGATTATAGGTCTGTAAGGACTGGGAAACGTGTGTTCAGGAATTGCCAATCCTCTAACGTAAGTGAGGACCGGCCCAGCTGATCCAGGGTTGCCCAGAGTGCGTAGTCATGAGACATTTGCTAGAGTGTCTCGAAGCGGAGAGGAGCTTGCCCCTTGCCTCGACTCATGATGGAAATCCAATTTCCAATACGTGTATTGCGGTTTTAGTTGTAGAACTAGTATGGCAACATGATATATGGTACCCATGCCGTCTATGATTTATATTTATGATTGAAACTGTTTTTACACTATAGACTTATTATAGTATCAAATGATTTGTTTAAAACGTACCAAGCATGTTTGACTATTATAAGGGAAAACCCTATCCTCCGTCTTGCGTTGCATTGTGTGATGGGACCTGGGTCTTATAATAGCTTCATTTTTCGAAAAAGCATTGCGCTGTTTATTCTATGCACTGGTATTCTTGGGAGGAAACCCGTTCCGTGTTATACGGCGTGGTCCCTTGAATTACTCTCTTTTAAAGTAAGCTTTAAATAACTGTTTTAGTTCTCACACCAGTCACATGACTGACCTGGAGTTTATTGTTTTAACCTAAACTTTGGGTGGCCCTATTTCCATATGGGCAGCTAGTAGTTTTGGTTTTGAAGATTTATATTCACAGGATCCTGGTTTACAGCTGGAATGATATCCGAAAAGCTCTGTATCCGTATATCACCTTCAGTTGTGCTTTGTATTATTTTCCGCTGCTATGTAATTTATTGTAATCTCTGATATTTATCGAATGTAATTTATTCAATTATACTCTGTATATTCTTGTATCTGATGGAATTGTTGTAATAGCAATGAAATGTTCTTCTGTCTGCGTTCTGTTTTGTCCTGTTCTCAAACGATCAGGGGTTTCGAACGATCTAGATCGGTTTAACGACTGATTCGGATCGAGCGAAATTCCTTGCCGTCACACCCCCGGTTCGCGGGGTGGGAATTCTCAGGCTTAGTCAGGACTCGATTATCATCTTGCTTGGAGCAGCTTTTGAAGTACTGCTCAGTTTCTACCTTTAACCTCTATGGCTTTGTCTCTTCTGGGGGATTATGCTTTTTATGTATATTCTGCACTCTGATGGTACAAGACAGAAGTTTTATATTATTGTAATGGGTTTCATGTAGTTTCAGACTTATGGTATTTTGGACCATGATGTTATGATTTATGTTTGAAATAAAATTTTAAATTCCGCTATTGCTTTATATTTGTCTTGTAATATTTCTGTTTCTGTTTACCTATAACGCTTCACGAAACCTAATGCATTCCCTTAGTGAGTGACATTAACGGACGTGGGGTGTCGCAAAAGGTGATTTGAAGGTAATTTGAATCTTTAAGAATAAAACTGAATAAGCCGACCTGAATACCATTTTGAAATGGATTGAACTTAAGAATATATTGTTTAAAATTTCAAACTGAGTTAAAGTAAAATTGTTGAATCTGAATTAATGAAGTTGATCTTTGGAAATGCGAATGAGTGGTTTGGATTGGACTATCTTAAATTATTTGAAATTTGTACTATTCTATATTAAACTATTATAAAATGTATTATTTAAATTTAATATTACTTTATAACTATTTTATGTATATTTAACTTAATTACTATACTTTATATAACTATTTTAACTATACTATATTATACCAATTTACCTTTTATTCATTTTATAATTATTTTAAATCGAGTTATTGTAAATAAATACCATTATTTTTAAATAAAACTATTTTATATTATATTAACTATTTTAAATAAAACTTATTTTAGTCCAAGCTATTGAATCCTAAATTGCTATTATAAAGATTTTTTTAAATAATGATATTTGAGACATAGGAATGTGAAATCAAAATGTAATTTTATAAATAACCTATTTTGCAAGTATAGAACCAAAATCTTGAACTTAATCCAATAATGAAAGGATTTGAATTATGATTTATGAACGTAAACAAATGACGAATTGGTTTGAATTATGATTTATGACATTGAAATATTTAAATGCAATTATTGGGATATAGACCAATATTATTATTTTTGACCAATGATATTTTAAATATATTCAACTGTAAATGACCATGTGTGTGAAATAAGCATTTGTTTGTTAAAGAGGCCAAAGTCGGTGTTGTCATACTCTCTATCAATACCGATACTACTTTAACAACTATGCAAGTGGTGGAGAATCTATAATGAAGTAGGTCAGTTTGGTGAAATCTATTGGAATGAAGTAAGGGAACGATGATGGATAGCCTTAAACTTCGGCACATAATTAAAATGACTAGAACGGAAGCTAAAACGTGGTTAATATGCAACACCTTTTATTGGACACACTTATTTAATACCATCTATTACTTTGTGATTTGACTAGAATCTTTTGACTTTAGGAGTGATGTTCGAGGTGGGTTGTAGTTGCGGCTATGCGTTGCCACTGGTCCAGACATGCAATTAGTAGAATCCTACATCGGGTATTGTGTAACACCCCGGGATTTTAATGACACTAAAGATGATGAATTAAAGAATAATTAGTGTGAAATGCACTGTTAACAATGAATTAAGGAAACTTAATTAAATATTCATAACTAAGGAAAACGGACTACGCCATTGCGTCCGTCTTGAAATTCTGGTCAAGATAGACATCTGGTTTGCGTAAATTGGACACAGTGTGAAGAAGTCATTAAGGTTTGAAGTTTGTATACGCACAGGAAGAATATATATATATATAATAGGTTCAGAATTTCAAAAATGGGTCCAGAAATTCGGTTCAAAATTTGAAATTTGGGAAGGCGGCAGATTTCCCGCCCAAGTGGGTCTACCCACTCAAAGGGGGGGGGTCAACCTATAGGTCGACCCACTCAAAGAGGGTCGACCCACCCCTAACAGATCTGGGCGAAATACTTCATTTTGTATCTGGACACCTTTCTTAGCAAGATTCATTAATCCTTAGGCTATATAAAGGACCCTAAACCTAGGTTTTATTCATATGAAAATGGCGGCGATGACGGAGCTCTGGTGCAATAAAAATTGAATGGCCTAATCTACTCCAAATCCAATTCAGCAAACATTATACAAATTCAACAATTGCTACAACAACAAATTCAACGTGTTTTTCGCAGTAATTTGGATCCATTTCCTTAGATCTATTCACTGTGAGTTCATGTTATTTTTAGATCTGAATATTTAAATAGTAATCTTGATATGTATATAAAAACTGGATCTTGAATCCATGCCTAATCAGTTCTATTATGAATAATTATCAGATCTGCTTTTATATGTTCATATTGCCACCATGATAAATCTTGTCATAATATGCCTATTCAGTTTATGCCTATTTCTATCAGTTTATTATTGATTCGTTATTATGCCTATTCTTGATTCTCTTCTCCCCCTCTTTTTCCTTTTTTATTTTTATATAGTCAGGATACCTTCGAGCTTAGGCCTAACGCTGAAAAATGTGAACATGCGAAATTGGGAATGATTGGGAAAGACACAATTTGGGGCATAATTGGTATTGGAAAATAGGAATCTAAATTCGGGCCTAAAATTTGGAAATATACGAATATGAATTTGGGGGCATATATTGTTTTAGATAATATGAATATGAATTTAGGCATACATTGAAAAATATAATTTGAGCATAAATTGGGACATGTGTAAGTGCTGATTTGGGACATAAATTGGGACGTATGTGAATATGAATTTTAGGCATACATTGGAAAATATGTGAATATGGATTTGGATATAACTTGTATTGAAATGGGCGAATATGGACTAGGACATAAATTGGAAAATTCGTAGATTTCGGTTTGTGCATAACATATATATGTATATGCCTTGACTTATAACTTGGGAAAAAGAGCATATGGTGCATAATTAAGAGGTGAATTGAAATGGGGTGTAAAAGTCTATGATTTGAATAGTGAATTGGGCATATAATTAAATATAGGGGAAAAGAGAAATAATCACCTATAATGACATAGGTAGATTTGGATAAAAATGGAATATCTAGTAATTACAATTAGGAATTGTAATTGCACTTATGACACGAGGTTAGGTTGCATTAGTGGTGGAAGTCTGCCCGGACCCAACTGGCATATCTAGCAGCCACTAATGTTGAACCTAATGTGGGAGGTCTAAGTGTGCAAATACAAATCGGGCTAAGACACGAGGTTAGACCCAACTGTGGAATAAGACTGCCCGGACTCGACCTGCATATCCAGCATCCACATGTTATAGGCCTAATGTGGGAGGTCTAGCCCATTATAACCATAGTTGGACATGGCAATTAATTGGACTACTTAACCTAATTTAATCCATAAGGATTGTATGATTATGAACTTAAGTTAGGGTTAAGTAAAATTGGATGGGTAGTGGGTGGGTTAAATAAAATAGAGGGGGTAGGTAATATTAGCATATAGGCCCGCAAACTTAACCCAATAAGGTTATGTAATTAAAGACACATAGTGTTATACATAACCGATGGAAAATATGATAAAGTTATGTAACTAAAGACATCCTTGTAGGGTAAGCATAACTTATAGAAATAATATAAATAGATATGCATAATAATCTGCTAAGAAACAATGATAAGTTGTAGTGATGGTGTAAATTGAATTTATGATTAAATGAGAAAGAATGAGGAAAACTTGTAAATTAAATAAGTTATATTTAATCATAAATGGTAAATGATTAGGAAACATGTGAATTGAGATATACTTAATAAAGTATTAAGGAGAACATGTTATTGTAATGATGTAACCAAGCAGGAATATAAAATAGATTGTGGATTACAAACCTTGGGCCACAATATAGAGAATAACATGTTGTGGGCTTATTAATAGACTTAAATGGACTAAGTTATATGATTGAAATTAATAAGCAAGAGAAACTTGGTAAATTGGAATTTGATTTCAATATGAATGGGAAATAACCAAGTTAAATGGAAATCTAGTAAGGTAAGGCAAGTACATAAAAGAATGTTTAGACATAGGGTCTAACAACATACTAAAGAAAGGCGTTATGACCAGTCCGTACGGTTGAGGATGAATAACCCAACGGGGTAGATCATCGAGGCGTTATAAGATACGAGGGGAGTGCACATTCATATGATTGTTGTGACGGCTTCAAAGGAACGGGAAGGGGAAGCATGCAGCTTCTTGAAGTACATAAGGTGCTCCTAGTAGTCCTTCGCGCGTTGATAGATGTCTTAGGTTGTACTCGTAGAGGTTGGGTCTGCGCGTAACTATTAGGTGGGTAGTCCTTGACTGCAGATGTAGTTAAGCAGTCAAAATGTTGTGACGAGGTGACACCAGGGTGATTCGACGGTTGCCTCACGAGGAGGTAGAGAGGGTCATGACCAACAAGGATAGTAGACCGTCGGATATCCGTCATCGACAACCAACGGGATGTGAAAGACTAGAGCTAAACCCAGGATACCATTTCACCTTTCACTATCGTGGTACGGGCTTGACGGTAGACGCCACATAGATGTTCAGATTGGTTGTTATTAGGGGAGGTCGCTCAGCTCTTGTAGTCTTTACTAGTTGAGGGAGGGGCCGAGGTGGGGCCGTAGCCAATATGAAAACTGACCCTAGGTATATCTGTATATAGAGGCTCTTTAAAGACGGTCCTGTACAGATATGGAAAAGCTCCCGACCGAGTTCCATGTTTCTTGTATCGCCCTGCCGCCGTACTCGGTGCATGACCGAGGACGTGCGATTGAGGCATCGAGCCACAATTACAGTACATACATGGGACAGTCTAGATAACTGCATATCTGCTCTGGGTGGTGTATCGTAGACTAGAGGGCATTATTCCGATAAGGAATCTGATTCGATCGATGGTGGCAGTCCATACTCTTACGTAGCATAGTAATGATAGATATATGCAGAACGTAACATTTTATGTAGAGATCCGTATGTCACTCCGTCGTAGGATGAGGGACTGCGTTCATTACGGTGGAGACCGTGCTAGTGGGGTACCATGGTGTCTATCTCAATATTGAGAGATAGCTACATATACTGTATTAGGTGAATCCATGGGAAAGTAAATGGGTATAATGCACGTATAAGTCTTGAGTGTTATTAACCTGAATAACCTAATAATCAAAAAATGTAATGGAACAATATTAGTAGGGATCTTTTTGCTTCTGATATATTAGTATCTGCGCGGTGCAGAGAAATGCATTTGAGAAGCGCAATATATCCTGTTCATCTTATCTTGCTCAGTTCACACTTATTATTGTTACTGTTATCTTGTTCTTCCAGTTTTATATACCTGCCACGATACTTTTATTTATTTATATTTAAAAGTAACTGGACTCGCCAAACTTTATATCTGACCCTTTTTATTTCCTCTTCTCTCTCTTCCGTTTCCCCCTAGGTTCTTAGGGTGGAAGTGCTTAGAGACGATTGTATTCTTTCAGCTTAGCTTGGATTTTGGATGTAGATGTACTGGTTTGACTTCTTGTCAACTCTCTTATGGCTTTGGAAGGGAAATATGGTTTTATGCTTTTGTACTCTGATATTTTTGGCAAGACAGATTATTAATGTAATTAGTTACTTATGATGTAAACTCAGTATTTAGGACCACGATGTTTTGATTTGAATAAAGTTTTTAATTCCACTGTTATTTTACATGTCTGTCTTGTGCTATTATGTTCTTATTTACCTATAAAGCTTCACGAAACTTAATGCATTCCCTTTGTGAGTGACATTTACGAACTTAGGGTGTCACATTTGGTATCAGAGCATATGGTTATAAGATCGGATAAAATACTTTGAAAATTGTTTTCAAAAAGGTCTCAAAAACAAAGTATTTTAAAATTAAAAGTTCTGTTTTTGAAAAGCATATTTCCCAAAGCCATAAATATTTTCTCAATTCTCCACTTGATTTCTTTTCCTTTTTGATCGTGGAACCGCTTCATCTCGAAAGGGTACCCCTATTTCAACATGGTTCCGTAGGCATGTTAAAACAACAGTACGTGTCGAAGGGCAAAGAAGTGCCCAACCTCCATCTTTAGCCCCAGTGGTTTCACCGGCATCTTATTTTCTCTCAAGCCTCGTAAGGATTTCCATGTGATGGAGGCATCTTTCAAGAGGCTTGTTAGCATGTTGCACAAGGATGGTAAAAAGGAGAATAAGGGAGTTAGGGCTAAGGAGCACAGCCCAAAGAAGAAAAGAGGAAATACCATAATTTCGGAATGGTGGGTCATCTGGAAAAGAATTGCAGAAAGAGAAAAGGCATTTGTTACCACTTTGGTAAGGCAGGACACCTCATTAAGGAGTGCCTGAAGAGACAAAGACAAGGCCAGAGGGTAGGAACTTCTAGGGGGCAAGCTAATGTTCTCGTAGCTGGTGGACAGGATAGGGGTAGGAAAGTTTCCATCAAAGGATTGATTTCTAATTCTGATCATCCTATTAGGATTCTTTCCCTGGTGCTTCGCATTCTTTTATATCTAATCCTTTAGTTGAGTCTCTGCTCCTAGATTCTAGTATGGTTTTGGATCCCATTATTGCCTCAAACCCTAGTGGAGGTGCAGCTCATTTATTGATGATTTGTCCGGGTTTGAGAATCTCTGTGTTAGGTGTCGAGTTTGATTGCAACGCATATGTTCTTGATTTCATAAGGTACGGTTTGGTTCTAGGATGGATGGGTTAACCATATATGGAGCCATTCTAGATTGTGAGAGGAGGGTCGTTAGACTTCTAACTTTCCATAGAAAGACTCTTGAGATTTCTTATGACCCCAAAAGGGTCTGTCATGCTTAGTCATCTAGAACCTCTTGATATATCTATCGATGGTTTGTGACATGTGACTCCTAAAAGAAAAGAGGGAGCTTGATAAGCAAGTAGGGGAGCTACTTGAGAAGAGGTTTGATATGTGAGTCATATCGCAATGGAAACCTAGTGAAGACATTCCTTGAGGAAGCCCGTCATTTTAAGATGACTATTCATCCAAGCGGCGATAAAATGTATAGAATTCGAGGTAGTGGAGCCAAACTTCAAGAGGAAATGAAAGTAGAGAAGGAAGCAATGATAGGATGAGTTCTGACTTGCATACTTAGATCAGAGGTTCAGAAATTATGCAACAAAGAAGTGAAGCTAATAAGAGTACGATGGGGAAAGGGCCACGAGAACGCTACTTGGGAGGCTGAAGACGAGATTCGCGCTTCACATCCTTTCCTTTTCGAGAATATGTCCTTAACTTCTTTTTCCAAGATTTGAATTAATACTTGTATCTATCGTTTGAATATCTCCTATCGATTGAGTCTTTAGGTAAAAAACTAATGAATGTAAACATGTGTTTGAGACATGCGATGGATGCAAGTGGTTACGAGTGATTGCTCGTGGATGCATATACACACACAATAGGCACTAGATCGGCTCAATCACTTACATATTGCATATTGATGTGTGTACATTTTTTTAAATTTTTATGGATTATCATTACATTGATGTTGCATTTGGATGGATGATTGTGCACACATATAGAACTTACGTGGATTAGGATGATTTGCATACATTTTGGTTGCAAGGCACAAACATACATTGCATTAAGGAGGTCAACTGAATCTGTAGACTGCTTGATCTTTCGCATTAGTTTACGAACATATACACACACTATTACGTATGTTCATAAAAGCATTAGAAATTCTTTAGTGACAATGGATGCCTATGATTGCTAGATGGATGTATGATTGTTGGATGTTAGGATATACGTTCTTCTTAACTTAGAGAGTTCGGGTACAAAATCCTTTAAGTAGGGGAGAATGTTAACACCTTGGAATTTTAACGACATTAAAGATGATGAATTAATTAGTGTGAAATGCACTATTAACAATGAATTAAGGAAAATTAATTAAATATTCATAATTAAGGAAAACGGACTATGCCATTGCGTCCGTTTTGAAATTCTGGTCAAGATAGACATTTGGTTTGCGTAAATCGGACACCGTGTGAAGAAGTCATTAAGGTTTGAAGTTTTATACGCATAGGAAGAATATATATATATATATAATAGGTTCAGAATTTCAAAAATGGGTCCAGAAATTTGGTTCACAATTTGAAATTTGGGAAGGCGGCAGATTTCCCGCCCAAGTGGGTCTACACACTCAAAGGGGGGGGTCAACCTATAGGTCGACCCACTCAAAGGGGGGTCGACCCACCCCTGACAGATCTGGGCAAAATACTTCATTTTGTATCTGGACACCTTTCTTAGCAAGATTCATTGATCCTTAGGCTATATAAAGGAACCTAAACCTAGGTTTTATTCATATGAAAATGGCGGAGCTCTGCTGCAATAAAAATTGAATGGCCTAATCTACTCCAAATCTAATCCAGCAAGCATTATACAAATTCAACGATTGCTACAACAACAAATTCAACGTGTTTTTCGCAGTAATTTGGATCCATTTCCTTAGATCTATTCACTGTGAGTTCATGTTATTTTTAGATCTGAATATTTAAATAGTAATCTTGATATGTATATAAAAACTGGATCTTGAATCCGTGCCTAATCAGTTCTATTATGAATAATTATCAGATCTGCTTTTATATGTTCATATCGCCACCATGATAAATCTTGTCATAATATGTCTATTCAGTTTATGCCTATTTCTATTAGTTTATTATTGATTCGTTATTATGCCTATTCTTGATTCTCTTCTCCCCCTCTTTTTCCCTTTTTATTTTTATATAGTCAGGCTACCTTCGAGCTTAGGCCTAATGCCGAAAAATGTGAACATGCGAAATTGGGAATGATTGGGAAAGACACAATTTGGGGCATAATTGGTATTGGAAAATAGGAATCTAAATTCGGGCCTAAAATTTGGAAATATACGAATATGAATTTGGGGGCATATATTATTTTAGATAATATGAATATGAATTTAGGCATACACTAAAAAATATAATTTGAGCATAAATTGGGACACGTGTAAGTGCTGATTTGGGACATAAATTGGGACGTATGTGAATATGAATTTTAGGCATACATTGGAAAATATGTGAATATGGATTTGGGTATAACTTGTATTGAAATGGGCGAATATGGACTAGGACATAAATTGGAAAATTCGTAGATTTGGGTTTGTGCATAACATATATATGTATATGCCTTGACTTATAACTTGGGAAAAAGAGCATATGGTGCATAATTAAGAGGTGAATTGAAAAGGGGTGTAAAAATCTATGATTTGAATAGTGAATTGGGCATATAATTAAATATGGGGAAAAGGAGAAATAATCACCTATAATGACATAGGTAGATTTGGATAAAAATGGAATGTTTAGTAATAACAATTAGGAATTGTAATTGCACTTATGACACGAGGTTAGGTTGCATTAGTGGTGGAAGTCTGCCCGGACCCGGCCGGCATATCCAGCAGCCACTAATGTTGAACATAATGTGAGTGGTCTAAGTGTGCAAATACGAATCCGGCTAAGACACGAGGTTAGACCCAACTGTGGAATAAGACTGCCCGGTCTCGACCGGCATATCCAGCATCCACACGTTGTAGGCCTAATTTGGGAGGTCTAGCCCATTATAACCATAATTGGACATGGTAATGAATTGGACTACTTAACCTAATTTAATCCATAAAGATTGTATGATTATGAACTTAAGTTAAGGTTAAGCAAAATTGGAAGGGTAGGGGTAGGTTAAGTAAAATAGAGGGGGTGGGTAATATTTGCATATAAGCCCACGAACTTAACCCAATAAGGTTATGTAATTAAAGACACCTAGTGGTATACATAATCGGTGGAAAATATAATAAAGTTATGTAATTAAAGACACCCTTGTAGGGTAAGCATAACTTGCAGAAATGATAGAATTAGATATGCGTTATAATCTGCTAAGTAAACAATGATAAGTTGTAGTGGCGGTGTAAATTGAATTTATGATTAAATGAGAAAGAATGAGGAAAACTTGTAAAATAAATAAGTTATATTTAACATAAATGGTAAGTGATTAGGAAACATGTGAATTGAGATATACTTAATAACGTATTAAGGAGAACATGTTATTGTAATGATGTAACCAAGCAAGAATATAAAATAGATTGTGGATTACAGACCTTGGACCACAATCTAGAGAATAACATGTTGTGGGCTTATTAATAAACTTAAATGAACTAAGTTATATGATTGAAATTAATAAGCAAGAGAAACTTGGTAAATTGGAATAGGAATTCAATATGAATGGAAAATAACTAAGTTAAATGGGAACCTGGTGAGGTAAGGCAAGCGCGTAATAGAATGTTTAGACATAGGGTCTAACAACATATTAAAGAAAGGCACCAAGACCACTCCGTACGGTTGAGGGTGAATAACCCAACGAGGTAGATCATCGAGGAGTTATAAGATATGAGGGGAGCGCACATTCATATGATTGTTATGATGGCTCCAAAGGAATGGGAAGGGGAAGAACGTGACTTCCTGAAGTACGTAAGGTGCTCCTAGTAGTCCTCTGCACATTGATAGATGTCTTAGGTTGTACTCGTAGAGGTTGGGTCTGCGCGTAACAACGAGGTGGGTGGGCCTTGACTACAGATGTAGCTACGCAGTCAGAATGCTGTGACGAGTTAACACCAGGGTGATTCGACGGTTGCCTCACAAGGAGGCAGAGAGGGTCACGACCAACAAGAATAGTAGACCGTCGGATATCCGTCATCGGCAGCCAGCGGGATGCGAAAGACTAGAGCTAAACCCAAGATTCCATATCACCTTTCACTATTGTGGTACGGGGTTGACGGTAGACGCCACATGGATGTTCAGATTGGTTGTTATTACGAGAGGTCGCTTAGCTCTTGTAGTCTTTACTAGTTGAGGGAGGGGCCGAGGTGGGGCCATAACCACTATGAAAACTGACCCTAGGTATACTGTATATAGAGGCTCTTTAAAGACGGTCCTGTACAGATATGGAAAAGCTCCCGACCGAGTTCCATGTTTCTTGTATCGCCCCGCCGCCGTACTGGTGCACGATAGAGGACGTGCAATTGAGGCATCGAGCTATAATTACAGTACATGCGTGGGACAGTCTAGATAACTGCATATCTGCTCCGGGTGGTGTATCGTAAACTAGAGGGCGTTATTTCGATAAGGAATCTGATTCGATCGATGGTGGCAGTCCATACGCTTACGTAGCATCGTAATGATAGATATATGCGAAACGTAAAATTTTATATAGAGATCTGTATGCCACTCCTGCATAGGATTAGGGACTGCGTTCATTACGGTGGAGACCGTGCTAGTTAGGTACCACGGGGTTTATCTCAATATTGAGAGATAGCTACATATAATGTATTAGGTGAATCCATGGGAAAGTAAATTGGGTACGATGCACGTATAAGTCTTGAGTGTTATTAACCTGAGTAATCTAATAATCAATAAAATGTAATGGAACGGTATTAGTAGGGATCATTCTACTTCTGATATACTAGTATTTGCGCGGTGCAGAGAAATGTATTTGAGAAGCGCAATATATCCTGTTCAGCTTATCTTGCTCAGTTCACACTTGTTATTGTTACTTTTATCTTGTTCTTCCAGTTTTATATACCTGCCATGATACTTTTATTTATTTATATTTAAAAGTAACTAGACTCACCAGACTTTATGTCTGACCCTTTTTATTTCCTCTTCTCTCTCTTCCGTCCCCCCAGGTTCTCAGGGTGGAAGTGCTTAGAGTTGATTTTGATTCTTTCAGCTTAGCTTGTATTTTGGATATAGATGTACTGCATTGACTTCTTGTCAACTCTCTTATGGCTTTGCAAGGGAAATATGGTTTTATGCTTTTGTACTATGATATTTTTGGCAAGACAGATTATTAATGTAATTAGTTACTTATGATGTAAACTCAGTATTTGGGACCATGATGTTTTGTTTTAAATAAAGGTTTTAATTCCACTACTATTTTACATGTCTGTCTTGTTCTATTATGTTCTTATTTACCTATAACGCTTCACGAAACTTAATACATTCCCTTAGTGAGTGACATTAATGGATGTGGGGTGTCACATAATGCCTCGCACGCCTTATCAAATTATCTTGATCGACCTGTAACGACCCGGGATTTTGGGGCCAATTTAAAATTTATATTTTAGAAATTTTAATGGATTTTTAATATTTACAATAATATATATTAAATAAGAACGGCTAAAAATTTATTTTAAAACAAATAAATTCAATTTAATTATAAAACGAGTTTAAAACAACGCTGCAGTTTGAAATTTTGAAATTGAACTTTGACTGACTGTACAGGATTCAAAACAAATCGTATTTCAATAAAACCAAAAATATTTAAATCTGTTTAATCATATCTTTCCAACGAATCTGAAAAACTGAAATTTCATCGCAAGAATAAAAATTTATGCCCAGTTTAAAATTTAGAAAAGTCGTTGTAGAATTTATGTATATATTAAATATATTAGCCTTGAAAATAGTCATTTTTCAAACGACCTCGGTTTTCAATGAAACCTCTTTTGTTGGAACCAGAATGTCAAATTATTGCTAAGTTTCAATTTTCATAATTTTTCGAATTAATATGTGAGCGTGGTAAAAGAAAATGTGTTTTGTCAGTTTTAGTCAAATTTAATCGACTCGAAAATAGCCATTTTTCAAACGGTCTCAGAATTCGACGAAATTAGTCTTGTAAGAACCGTATCGTCAAAACATAACTAGAAATAATTTTTCTGTAATTTTTATAGTCTGTATGTGGCCCCGGTAATTTAAAATATACATTTGAATTTAATAATTAAGAGATTTATAATTTAATTTAAAGAAAAACATATTGTAACAGCCGAATTGGGTTACAAAACGTATTCCAATGTGTCCGGAATGGGGATATTAAGCTGGGGGCGTCATTCGTTGGGTTCGATTCAGAGTTAGTATCGACGAATAAATAATTATTGAATTAATAATTAAAATAAATAGGAAAATACGCGTAAAAATACGCTATACTATACGGACCCTAATCCCTATTTCTTCCAGCCGCCATCTTCATTTTTGATGGCCACCCTCCTCCAAACTATCCTCATCAATTTCTCCTAATTCTCTCAACAATAATCCAAACCCCAATACAAGAATCGAAGCCCTTCTCCAGATCCTTTGATCCATACGGTTTTGATGGATCCTAGAAGACCGTGGCATCAGAATTTGGACCTTAAAGTCGGCGGGTTTGGGTCCGGTTTCGAGGTCGACGGAGGCTGCGAGTTCGACGGGGTTGGCGGCGCTGGTTCGTGACGTGGAGGCCGACGCAGTGGTGGGTTCCAATCGGTTGCTGGTGGCGCGACTCTCGGTGCGACGGCGGGTCTTCTTCGTGGATGATGGGTTCATCGTTCTGTTCTTACTAAGAAGGGAGCGGCATGTTTAAGTTTTAAAGGATGAGGTGGAACAATTAGATTAATTAATTATTTAATTATTTCAATTAAAGTAAAATCTTGTATTGATGATAACTTGACCAAATCTAATCAGAATCCAACGAAACGATTTGCATTGGAGTCGTGTGAACGATATCTACCTATGAACATATGAGAACTGGAATCAAGCATGTTGAAAATTCAAGAAAATTTCAGATCTGAATCAAAACACTGTGAGATTTCTGTTTCCTTTTGAAAATTTCAGAATGTCATCACTTTTGTGAATTGAATTAGATTGTCAATTCAATATAGAACATAATGTCATTACATTCTTGATTAAAATATGATTTGTGAACAAAAATTATTAGAATTAACATTTTGGTAAAACTGGATTTGTGAACAAAAATTAACATTTTTGTTAATTGGATTATAAAGAACATAAAATTAACATTTTTGTTTATTAGATTACAAAGGACAAAATTAACATTTATTGGTTAAATTAAAAGGCATGTTAAAAATTATATTTTAATTAGCATTTTATGTGTTAATTTAAAATGACATGAAAAGTTTTACTTTTTAATTAACATTTTATTTATTAATTAAAAAGGTATGGTAAGATTGACATTTTAATTAACAAATAGTGTAGAACTCTTGTGTTTATAATTTTCATTGTAAATAAAAAGAACAAGTAGTGTAGAACTCTTTTGTTTTTTTATTTTTATTTTACATTTTCACTGTAAATAGAAAGACAATTATGTGAATCGCTTTTATTTACATTTCCCATGGTAAATAAAAGTGCAAATTGTGTGAATCGCTTTATTTTACATTGTAATCAAAAGCACATGATAGAAATTACATTTTTATTAACCTTTTATATGTTAATAAAAAGAACATGATTGGAATTACATTTATATTAATATTTTATACGTTAATAAAAAGCACATGGTAGGAGTTACATTTTAATTGACATTTTTATGATAAATAAAAGGACACGATTATAAAAACACTTTTATTTACATTGTAGTTGTTGAATAAAAGAACAAGATTAGAAATACACTTTTATTTACATTGTATCAGTTGAATAAAAGGATAGGATTGGAAATACTCATTTATTTACATTTTATTTGTTGAAATAAAGGATAAGATTAAAAAGACATTTTTTTATTTGCATTGATTTGATTAAAGAAAAAGACAAGATTATCATATTCTTGTTCATTGAAAAGAAGGAGACATTAATTCATTGTCGTATGTTAAGATATGATGAGGACATTTTTTTTTCATTATTATTCAGTTGAAATAAAAAGAGATATTTTTCATTATCATTTAGTGGCATAATTTCATCGTCATCTTGTTAAAGATAAATTAAAAGATTGCATCTTTTAATGTAAATAAAAGATTAAATAGAAATTTACATTTTTCTATGTAATTAAAGAATAAACATTTAAGATTACATCTTTGTGTAAAATAGTTTTCATTAAAAAGGAAAGTTTACATTTTTATCTAAATAAACAATGAAAAGGAAAATTACATTCAAAATGTAATTTAGAATAAAAAGGACATTTTTACTAGAAATGTCTAATTTGAATAAAAAGATCATTTATGTTAGAAATGTGATATTAGAATAAAGACACCGCCGGGTTAGAAATGTGATATTAGAATAAATAGGAAAATTGTTTATAAATAAATAGGAAATTGTTTATAAGTGAAATATGTATTTAAGTGACATTTTAATTTACATTTTAGATGTAAATGAAAGGATAGGTAAAAGAAGTATTTTCATTATCATTTTAGAGACAATTAAAAGAATAATTTTAATAATTGCATTTGTAATGTTATTTATATGCAATAAAAAAGAATAGATATATATGTCTGTGATGTTGAAATGTGTGATGTGTTTAATAAAATGTTTAGTATATTCAAGTTTGAATATTACACTCCCATTTACAAGTTACCCGACTTGTTTATGTGATTGGGTCGATAATTTTTACACATCGCCCAAGTGCACAAACAATTTATTATTTGTTTTTGGATGAAACCCCACACGGGTCTTGGGATGATATTTGACCTACACTAGTCCCAATATTTAGTGTAGAATCCACTTTGGTTGTTATTTGGATGTTTGATAATTATTCATCATGATTGTTGATTTCATACAGTATATGGTTGTTGATTGAGTCACATTCCGATAAAGAATATTCTAGAAAAAGAATATTTTAGAAAATATCTTAGGAAAAAGAACATTTTAGAAAAAGAATATATTTTAGAAAATATATTTATTGATATGAACTAGTTATTAACTAGAGTAAATCATTAAATTAAGATTTGGTGAAGTTTTCCAATTATTTAATATTTAATTGAAATTTAAATTAAATAATTTGGATTTTGGGTTTGTCGTGAATAGTGTCTTAAGTAACACTGTTCTTAAACCCCGTATGAAAATAATATTCTTTTAATTTAGATTATTAAAGTTTTCAATTATATTTAGTAATTGAGATAAGATGAAATGTGAGTTGGGTTTATTGTGAACTGTGTTACTAAGCGACATTTGTTCTTTAACCCAACTGACAGTGAAACTATGATTTGGAGTTTATAAATCTTTTATTAAGATTTAAATAGAACTTTCCCAAAAGTAAAGTTTCCAATTTAATATATTAGATTGGAATTGAATAGAATTCGAATTAAGTATAACCGAGATAAGCTTCTATAAAAGAAGATCGATACTACATATGGAATTTAAGAGGCTTTGCCGTTATTCCATTTATATTATTGGTCGGATACAGAAATTTATAACGATTATATATTGATTTGATTTATGTGAAGATTCCATATTTAATGGAAGTCGATTTTGGGTTTATCGTGAACGGTGTTTTAAAATGACACTGGTTCTTTAACCCAGTTAAAGATAAGATTTATTTCTTAAATTTAAAAAACAATTGAATAATGATTTTTGATATTTAAAACCGAATTGGGTTCTTAATAAATTTTAAAAGTAAGATTTAAGAATAATTTAAAGAGTTTATCTTTGATAAAATAAGGTGAATATTTTATTTAAAAGAATATTCTGAATTGGAATGAGGCGTTGAATGTGTTTTATAGTACTTTATTTTTAATTATAAAATACGTGAGTTGTTCGGGAAGACCGGGTTTAACCCATTCCGAATAATTACTACGACGACGAAGAGTCGAAGATGAAGACGGTGGTTGAAGACCGACGATCTTCACATCGAATAGATGTGTTGCTACAGAGGCCCTTGATGGGAGTAGCTACCTTGAAGGGGCTTCAGTGGTGGCCGTCCGGACTATTGTTGATTGTTCGGATTTGGTTTTCGCTCAGACCCAGAGCATAAGCTAGTAAATGGATGCGTGCCTGACATTGGATTTCGTTCCATGTGAATTAAATCGATTTCTGTTAATGTATATCTGTTTGGTGGTGGAGGATTTATTCTCTACTTAACACCCTGGTATATATTAATAGTGATTGAACGCATGGTGTGAATTATCAATGTGGCACGCCAAGATGCAAATGATCAAGGCTTTTGTTAAAAAGCTGGGCCTTGTGGGATGATCAAAGTATAGCCTATTACAGCATAACTTTGTGTATAGCGTGACTTCGCGAGCCTCACACCCCCGTATGAGTTAAAAACGGGATTAGGACTGCAGGGAGTGCACACGTTTCTTTTCTAGCTAGGAGTGGTGTCGGTGCTTAAACTGGCTGACATTTTACTTATGTGGATGATGGATTTTGAGGCGCCTCGGATTTTTATAGGCCGTTAGTGGTCATACTATATGTCCAAAGGGACCGGGAAGCGTGTGTTCAGGCATAACCAATCCACTACCGATAGGCGGGACCGGCCCTGAAGATCCAAGGGTCCACTGCGGGGGATCCTGAGGCATTTGCTAGAGTGTCTCGAATCGGAGAGGAGCTTGCCCCTAGCCTCGACTCATGATGGAAATCCAAATTCCAATACGACCTTGCGGTTTTGATTGTAGAACTAGTATGGCGACATAGTAGGATGGGGTACTATGCCGTCTATGATTGATACAATATGATTGAAATGTTTTTGAAATATATATACCCATATATATACACACTAATATTAAATCCGTTTTTATCGTATCAAGCATCTTTTGACCATTATAAGGTAAAACTCTATCCTCCGGATTGCGTTGCATTGTGTGATGGGACTTGGGTCTTATAATGGTTTCATTTTTCTAAAAGGCATTGCGTTTTTAATGTTTTACCTTATTTATGCACTGGCAATCCAATGGAGTAAACCCGTTCCGCGTTAGCGGCGTGGTCCTGTGATTCGCCTTATTATTAGATTAGATAAGTTAGATTTCTCATACCAGTCCCATGACTGACCTGTAGTTTGTTTCACTGGAAAACTCGGGTGCCCATAATTTCCACATGGGCAGTCGAGTAGCTTTTTGTAGATATATTTACAGGATCCTGGTTTACAGCTGAAGAGGTATTCGGAAAGCTCTGTATCCGTGTATTCCTTTCGGTTGTATATTTGTAATATTTTTCCGCTGCTATTTAAATGTAATTTAAATCTATGATATCATTGTATTTCTATTGTGTAATGAGTTTTCGTACTCTGTTATATTCTTGTACTCTGATGTAATTATTGTAATCAGCAATAAAATGTTCTTCAGTTTGTGTTCTGATGTGTGTTGTTCTCAAAGCAATCCGGCCTTTCCTTTACTGGGAAATTTGGGTCTTCACATGTGGTATCAGAGCCAGGTTTATAGAGCTCGAGAACAAGACATATTAGAACCGAACGAAAGAATTCATCAGAGATTGGATTAATAATATCCAATAAGAATAACTCGTTAGAGATGGGATCAGTAGTATCCTAGAACGAGTGTGAAGAGTATTAATTTTAAATTAAGAATGAAAACAAATTTAGTTTTGAAAATTTTATCTAAGTATACGTATTTGATTTTATTATATTTTAATATGGACAATCGAGTATATAAAGATTTCGAATATACGAGTAATTAACGAATATTCAAAGTTTTAACATACTGGATAGATATAGAATCAGACTCTAGTCACCCGGAGAAGATTCTGATGGTTGCTAGCGTCATCAGAATTTATGTTTGAGTCTCGAAAGTGGGATTTCTATATATTTCCATTGACTGGTATGAGAAGCAAAACTTAGTTAGGACACATTGCTGTGATTTGCACTAAAAATATGATTTTTGGCTATATATAAAAGTAATATATTTGAAAAGTTAATTACCTAATTGATTGCTGGTTGTGATGTCTAATAATTAGTTTCACTTATTAGAATATTAGAGTGATAATTAATTAAACAACTAAATAAAAAATTTAAGCTGAGTTGGTTAATTAAACAACTTTTAGCTTCGTTCCTTTTCAAGGACGAAAAGATTTTAAGTGGGGGCGATTGTAACGACCCGGGATTTTGGGGCCAATTTAAAATTTTTATTTTAGAAATTCTAATGGATTTTTAATATTTACAATAATATATATTAAATAAGAACGACTAAAAATTTATTTTAAAACAAATAAATTCAATTTAATTATAAAAGGAGTTTAAAACAGCGCTGCAGTTTGAAAATTTGAAATTGAACTTTGACTGACTGTACAGGATTCAAAACAAATCGGATTTCAATAAAACCAAAAATATTTAAATCTGTTTAATCATATCTTTAAAACGAATCTGAAAAACTGAAATTTCATCGTAGAAATAAAAAGTTATGCCCAGTTTAAAATTTAGAAAAGTCACGGTAGAATTTATATATATATTTTAATTAAATATATTGGCCTTGAAAATAGTCATTTTTCAAACGACCTCGGTTTTTGACGAAACAACTTCTGTTGGAACCAGAATGCCAAATTATTGCTAAGTTTCAATTTTCATAATTTTTCGAATTAATATGTGAGTGTGGTAAAAGAAAATGTGTTTTGTCAGTTTCTGTAACATCCCGAATTTCACTTAATATTAATGTTTAGTAATTAAAGAATAATTAATCTCAGACGTGAGAATTAAGGGAAACGGGTTGCGCCATTGTGTTCGTCTCGGAATTCTGGTTGAGATAGAGTCCGAGTTTGCATGATTTGGACTTCGTATGAAGAAGTTATGGCCATCCGAAGTTTCAGAAAATTCAAAACAGATTTAAAATATTCAAATTTCAAATTTCAGAAGAGGCGGGAAAATTCCCGCCAAACAGAGGGTGTCGACACTAGGGTCGACATGGGTGTCGACCCCCCCCCCCCAAGGGGTCGACCCATGTGTCGACCCAGGGGTCAACCCCCCCTATCGGTCAGTTTGGCCTGGTTGCACTGATTTGAGCTTTGGGCTGTGTTTTGGTGGCTTGTGACGAAATCTGACGGATCTAAACTAAATTAGGGTTAATCTAAGGGCCTAAACTACATCCTAATTCTATAAATACACCCTAAGACTACCCTAATTCATACTAAAAATAGATACAACGTCGTTATGCCGTCAAAATGCAACTTGAAGGAGCCTCCATCAAATTGTAGAAGAAGATAACTTCTCAAATCAACTTCTAATCAACTCTAGCAACTTAATCTTCTTCATAGGAGTGCTAATCAACAAGTTGTGAGTTTCTATGCCTTTAGCAAGTAATTGCTAAACTAATTATGATAGGATATAATGAGGTTATGGTTATGTATGTGGATCAATGCAAGTTATGTTATCATATGCTATGTGTTCATGATGTTATGCAAGTTATGCAAGTCATATGCTATGTGTTCATGATGTTATGCAAGTCATATGCTATGTGTTCATGATGTTATGCAAGTTATGCAAGTCATATGCTATGAGTTCATGATGCTAGTTGTGCAAGTTTTATGCTATATGTTCATGATGCTAGTTATGCAAGTTTTATGCTATGTGCTCATGATGCTAGTTGTGCAAATCACTATGATAAACATTGATCCATTATGACACCATGTTATGCAAGTTTGGTGTTTGATTATATGCAAGTTCATATATGACATGTTATGCAAGTTTGGTGTTTGATTATATGCAAGTTAACCCCTTTGTATGTCATACATACATAGGCAAGTTTACCCCTTTGTATGATATAAGTAACTAATGCAAGTTACCCTCTTTATGACATATGTGATTCATGCAAGTTTGGGTTGATTATTTATGCTAGTTGGTTTTGATGCTATGGTCATTGACACCTTTAAAACCCATGTTGATGCTAATGTTATGCAAGTTGAACCCATTGTGTTTGTGATGAATCTCCCCTTTTAAGTATGTCATGTCAACGTATTACGTGGGAAACGATGGGGTTAATATTCATGTTAATAAAATGGTGTGAAGTTGGTATGATTATGCATACCATAAAGTGGATGGACATAATTGAGTCAATTATGCACATCGTTAAATTTGTAATTAATTATGGATAATTAATACAAAATATGGGGGTGATTAATTAGGTGTAATTAATCGACTAAGACACGAGGTTGGACCCTTTTGTAGCATAAGACTGCCCGGACCCGACCGGCAAATCCAGCGGCTACAAATGATTGGCCCAATGTGAGAGGTCTTAGGCATAAACTAAATACGTGACAAGTGTAAAGACACGAGGTTAGACTCTGTTATGGCGTAAGGCTGCCCGGAACCGACCGGCAAATCCAGCTGCCATAAAAGACAGTCTAATGTGAGAGGTCTCTACAAAGGTTATGTTCTTAATCAATTAAGAAACACTTAACCAGATAAGCATGTAGTGGGGCATGAGGGGTTAAGTGGGTGCCTTGGGTGGCATGTGGAAATCAAGTAAGTGCCTTGGGTGGCATGTGGAAATCTAGTGGGTTGCCTTGGGTGGCAATAGAAAATACGATTAGAATACTTAACCAAGTGAAAACATGTAATTAAACATGATTAAAGGGTTAAGTGGGATGCACTAGAAAAAGGGACAAGCTTAGGTGGGTAGCTTGTGGGGGCCCATTTCAACCAGTAACCCATATGTATCTTATTGGGCTCGACCCATGTCGAGGACGGGACACGCGTACTGGGCTTGACTATAAGAGGCCAAAACGGGTTAGCGGTGGCAACGCAAGTCCAGCGGGTTTCATATGCGTGTGTGGACCCGGGCTGGTAGGTAAGACGTTGTTGCATCGTGTAGGTATAAGCCGTGCGCCGTTGATTTTATCGGGTTGCCACTTTGGGGAGTGATACACCCCACTGTGGGGCCAGCACGGGTATCTACAGTAGGGAGCCAATCGCTTGGGGAGTAGTGGGTACACCTAGTGGAGATAGGGGCTGACGACACCTATGTAGTCAGCTAGGGGTACACGAAACTACTGGTTAAATTTTCTGAGTCCTTGGGTGGGATCAACCTTTAAGTAGGAATGACTGGTGTGGTGCAGTTAGTAATTACCCTTGGGTGGGTAGATGCGTCTTTACCGTTATCTTAGTTCATCCTATGTCTAGTTGGCTGCTTAGTGTAGTCATTTATCCCCAATCATCACCGTACCAAGTTTATATCATACCCTAATTACTTTAATGATTGTATTGTTAAAGTTATAGGGCTCACTCAGACTTATGTCTGACCCCGTTGTTTTTATCTTTTTCCCAACCCTCAGGTTCTCAGAGTGGGCCTAGCACTAGTGGGCTTTGATCAGATTGCTTTATCTATCTTTTGGAGCTTGGACCGTGATGTAAAGCCCAGCTTATCTTTTCTATTATGGCTATTAGTTATGTAGTAGGATTATGTACTTATGTTTTATCAGGATGGATATTTAGTACTTGACTCTTGTTTTAGTTGGTTTTGATATGTAACCAAACATGTTTATCTTCTGCTGCAATGAAATGATGTTTTAGATTTCAAGTATTATTTATATCTGTCTTGTTGTAATTTTTCTGTTCATATTCACTTAAAATACTCCACCGAAGTTAAGGCATTCCCTTAGTGAGTGACCTTAGCGGGTGTGGGGTGTTACACGTGGTATCAGAGCTGAAGGTTACCGGAACAGATAAAATTTTTAGAAAACTATTTTTCTAAAAACATTTTTGGAAGAAGTATTTTCAAAAACATGTCTTTTAAGAGAAAAGTTTTTGAAAGAAAAGCATAATCCCCAATAGCCATATCTTTATCGTTCGAATTCTCCGTTTTGAATCTTTCCTTTTTCGTTTTAGCATGGCTGAAGATCTTAACTTTCCGGAGGGCGTAGCGATACCAGTATGGTATAGGAGGTTGATGGAGGCTAGGGCCGCCACTGGGGGTCCAGCAAATGTTCCTCCACCAAATGTTCCTCCACCAACAGTAGCACCCGATCTTCCTCCCCCTCCTCCTCCTCGCACGGATACTTTTGCTAAGACTTGCAAGGAATTTAAGGCTATGGGAGGGAAACCTTTTCAAGGATCAGAAACTTTTGTGGAAGCTAGAGATTGGCTTAAGGAGGTAGAAGAGTTGATAGATATCTTTGAGATGGAAGAAGGAAAGAAAGTCAAGTTAGCTGCTTGGTTAATGAAGGGAGAGGCCTCGTTCTGGTAGGAGGTCACTAACGGAGAGCGCCCTGTTGACTCTTGGGTGGATTTCAGGCAAAGGTTTGTGGCAAAGTTTCTTTCAAAGGCGGAAGAAAATCTGTATATGGAAAGGTTCTTGACTCTAAAGCAAGGAAACCTATCAGTAAAGGAATATGTCAACAAGTTTAATCAGCTAGCAAGATTTGGCTTAGACATGGTGAATACACCGGAGAAGAAGGCTTTGAGGTTCGTTAAGGGCTTGAATGAACCAATGCATGGATTGGCTATGACTCACATCCCTATGGGGGCCACCTTTGAGAAGCTAGTAGACATGGCACTCATGCATGAGTAAGAGAAGGGTCCCAATGTTAATAAGGCACCCGAGAAGAAAGGAGATCAGAAGAGACCTCAACAGCAACAGCAAAACAAGGGGGGAAAGGCAACGGTGGCAAGGGAAAGAAGAAGTGCTTCAATTGCGGGACACCAGGCCACCTAAGCAAAGATTGTCGGAAGAAGAAGAAGACGGGCTGCTTCCACTGTGGCGAAGCAGGGCATCTAGTGAAGGACTGCCCTAAGAAGGGGCAGAGGACGGGATCTACCTCAGGGGGACAGGTGCAAGCTCTTATGGCACCAGGTCAGGCAAGGGGGCAAGTTCAGGCTCTCGCGGTTCCACCGACTCAGGAAAGAGGTAGAACTATTTCCGTTGAAAGTCTGGTTTTTCTGTTTGATCATCCTGTCTGTACTTTGTTTGACTCTGGTGCATCACATTCGTTTATCTCATCATCATCAGTTGAGTCACTGCACTTAGACACCAGTCTAGTAGATGATCCCTTGGTTGTTTCAAAACCAACTGGGGGCTCCACTTATTTGTCCATGATATGTTTGGGTTTGAAGATTTCCATACTTAGCGTTGAGTTTAGATGTGATGCTTTTGTTTTGGGCTTCACGGGCTATGGGTTGATTTTGGGCATGGACTGGTTATCCAGTAATGGTGCCGTTCTTGATTGTGAAAG
The DNA here is from genome assembly GCA_030737875.1 of Allium sativum. Lineage (NCBI taxonomy): Eukaryota > Viridiplantae > Streptophyta > Magnoliopsida > Asparagales > Amaryllidaceae > Allium > Allium sativum. The sequence continues at coordinate 9,990,449 of CM060921.1, read as the reverse complement.
GAGAGTTGTTAGGCTCATGACCCGCTTAGGGAACACTCTCGAGATCTCTTGTAATCCCATGGATTCTGTTATGCTAAGTTATCTTGAATCGCTTGACGCTTCGGTCGAGAGTTTGCGATCTGTTAGAGTGGTCCGGGAGTACTCGGATGTGTTTGAGGAGGTGAAGGGCTTACCTCCGAAGCGGGAGATAGACTTCCGAATATATCTGGTGGACAATGCTAAACCAGTATCTTTGCCAGTGCACCACATGGCTCCTCGTGAGAGGAGGGAACTCCATAAACAAGTAGGGGAGTTGCTTGAGAAGGGGTTCATAAGACGAAGTATATCGGAGTGGGGTGCTCCAGTAGTTTTTGCTACGAAGGCGGATGGGTCCCTCAGACTTTGTGTAGACTAGCTCACAAAGAAGAATAGACACCCATTGTCGAGGATTGATGATCTCTTTGATCAGTTGGTTGGCGCCTCAGTATTTTCGCAGTTGGACTTAGCCACGGGGTTTCATCAGTTGAGAGTGGCTGAGGATAGCATAGACAAGACTGCCTTTAGGACTCCGGATGGCTTCTATGAGTGGCTTGTGATGCCATTTGGTTTGACGAACGCCCCAGCATACTTTGTTGATTTGATGAGTAGGGTGTTCAGGGAGTACCTTAATAAGTTCGTGGTGGTCTTTGTGGATGACATCTTAGTCTTTTCTAAGAGTGAAGAAGAGCATGCCCTACATCTTAGGGAAGTGTTAGAGACTCTTCGAGCGCATAGCCTTAAGGCTAAATTCTCTAAATGTCACTTTTGGAGGAAGGAAGTGCGGTTCTTAGGGCACGTGGTCTCTAAGGAAGGGATAGCTGTGGATCCCGTGAAGGTAGTGTCCATCCAAGATTGGAAGGTTCCGAAGAATGCTACCGAGGTGAGGAGTTTCTTGGGGTTGGCTGGCTACTATAGGAAGTTTATCAAGGACTTCGCGAAGATATCAGCCCCATTAACTCGCTTGATGAAGAAGAATCTAGTCTTCACATGGGACGTAGATTGTGATGACGCGTTCCAACGGTTAAAGAGAGCTTTAACCACAGCTCCAGTCTTAGTGTTGCCAGATGGGAGTAAGCCATTTGTTGTTTATACCAATGCTTGTGGGACCGGACTGGGTACAGTCTTAATGCAAGAAGGAAGGGTAATAGCCTACGGTGGAAGACAGTTGAGGGCGCATGAGAAAAATTACCCTACACATGATCTAGAGTTGGCCGCTATTGTTTTTGCGCTTAAGACTTGGCGCCATTATCTTCTTGGCGAGAGATTCGAATTGTTCACTGACCACAAATCATTGAAGTACTTGTTTTCTCAGAAGGATTTGAACTTAAGACAGCAAAGATGGATGGAGTTCTTAGCATCCTATGATTTCGAGATAGCGTATACCCCTGGCAAGGGTAACGTGGTGGCAGACGCCTTAAGCAGAAAAAGGTTGTCCTTGAGTCCATTGTTCGTGGAACGACGAAGCTTGGAATTTATCTCGATGTTTGATTTCAGACCTTCCGTTGACTTTATACCCGGTTTACTAGCATCCTTAGAGGTCAGACCTACTCTTTTAGAACGAATTGGAAAGGCACAGCGGGATGACCCACAGCTGGTTGAGTTAGTAGAGAAGCTCATAAGGGGGGAGTCGTCCAGCCATTTGAGTAGGTACAGCCTAGACTATAGGGGGTGGTTGCGTAGAGACGGTAGACTTTGTGTACCGCAAGACGAGGGTTTGAGGAAGGCTATACTTGATGATGCGCATCGTTCGAAGATGACCATTCATCCCGGTGGGGACAACATGTACCAGGACATGAAGCGAGTTTTCTTTTGGGCCGGTATGAAGAAAGATGTGGCCGAGTATGTCGCTAGATGCTTGGTGTGCCAACAAGTGAAAGCGGAGCAAAAGAAACCCGGTGGGTTGCTTCACCCATTGGAAGTTCCGCAATGGAAGTGGGATAGCGTCTCGATGGATTTTATTGATGGGTTACAGAGATCGAGGAAGGGTAATACGGGAATTTGGGTTGTGGTAGACAGACTTACTAAGAGTGCCCATTTCATACCCGTGAAGAGTAAGAGGACTGCTCCATGGCTAGCTTCAGTTTATCTTCGAGAGATAGTTCGGTTGCATGGTGTACCTTCTAGCATAGTGAGCGATCGAGATCCTATCTTCACTAGCGAGTTTTGGAAGAGTTTGCAAGAGGCGGTAGGGACTCAGTTGTGTTTGAGAACCGCATATCATCCTCAGACGGACGGCCAGACCGAGAGGGTGAATTGTGTTCTGGAAGACCTTTTGAGGCTTTGTATCTTAGATTTTGGAGGTACATGGGAAGAGCATCTTCCATTAGTGGAGTTCGCATATAATAACATCTGTCAATCTAGTATTGGCATGGCTCCTTTTGAAGCTCTTTATGGAAGGCCTTGTCGATCACCTACATGTTGGTGGGAATCTACGGATAAGATCTTGCTTGGGCCCGATATGGTTAGAGAGACTTCGGAAAAGATTGATTTGATTCGAAGAAGGATGAAAGCAGCGCAAGATAGGCAGAAATCTTACGCGGATAAGAGGAGGACGGATCTTGAGTTTGATGTTGGGGACATGGTCTTTATTAAATTATCTCCATTACGGAATGTTGTTCGCTTTGGGTCCGTTGGGAAGTTAGCACCAAGATTTGTAGGACCGTTTCCTATTAAGGAAAGGATTGGACGGATGGCATATAGAGTGGATTTACCCGAGAGACTTGGTGGGGTACATGACGTATTCCATGTGTCACCTTTAAGGAAGTGCCTACATGAGACCGCAGAGGTGGTAGAGCCGAGCTTGCTTAGAGAAGTGGAGGTAGAGCGTGATGCGACAATTCGACGAGCTCCTACTCGCATCCTTGGGTCAGAGGTTAGGAAGTTGAGAAACATAGAGGTTCGACTAGTCAAAGTGTAATGGGGAGAGGATGAGAGCAATGCTACTTGGGAGACAGAAGCGAAGATGCGTTCACTGTACCCATTCCTTTTTGAGGGTATGTCTTTTAACTTCTCCTTTATCGTTTGACTAGTACTTATCTTATCTATAGTATGTCCTCTCATTAGTACTTTCGACCTTTAGATAGGATAAACCTATGGTTGAAACATGTGTTTGAGACATGTTATGATTGATGGATGCATGTGGATGCAAGTGGTTGCTAGTGGTTGCTCGTGGATGCATATACACACACTTTAGACACTAGATCGGCTCAGTCACTTCATATTGCATATTGCATATAATTATGTGTAGGTAGCTATATTAATGGATGTATAATGGTTGTGTTGTCATATGGATGATGCATTTTGGTGTATGGTTGTGCACACATGTAGAAATAGTATGTGTAGATAGGGTTCTTTCGCATACATATTGGATGCATGGCACTATCATGGTTTGCATAAAGGAGGTCAACTGAATCAGTAGACCGCCTGATTTTGCATTAGACAAGAAACATATACACACACATTTTGCATATGTTCATACTGCATTAGAAACTTTAAGGACAATGGATGCCAGTGTTTGATGGTTTGAGTAGATAGTTGTTTGGTTGGTAGGATACGTTCTTCTTGACTTGGAGATTTCGGGGACGAAATCCTTTAAGTAGGGGAGAATGTAACACCCCGAATTTCACTTAATATTAATGTTTAGTAATTAAAGAATAATTAATCTCAGACGTGAGAATTAAGGGAAACGGGTTGCGCCATTGTGTTCGTCTCGGAATTCTGGTTGAGATAGAGTCCGAGTTTGCGTGATTTGGACTTCGTATGAAGAAGTTATGGCCATCCGAAGTTTCAGAAAATTCAAAACAGATTTAAAATATTCAAATTTCAATTTTCAGAAGAGGCGGGAAAATTCCTGCCGGACAGAGGGTGTCGACACTAGGGTCGACATGGGTGTCGACCCCCCCAAGGGGTCGACCCATGTGTCGACCCAGGGGTCGACCCCGCCTGTCGGTCAGTTTGGCCTGGGTGCACTGATTTGAGCTTTGGGCTGTGTTTTGGTGGCTTGTGACGAAATCTGACGGCTCTAAAATAAATTAGGGTTAATCTAAGGGCCTAAACTACATCCTAATTCTATAAATACACCCTAAGACTACCCTAATTCATACTAAAAATAGATACAACGTCGTTATGCCGTCAAAATGCAACTTGAAGGAGCCTCCATCAAATTGTAGAAGAAGATAGCTTCTCAAATCAACTCTAGCAACTTAATCTTCTTCATAGGAGTGCTAATCAACAAGTTGTGAGTTTCTATGCCTTTAGCAAGCAATTTCTAAACTAATTATGATAGGATATAATGAGGTTATGGTTATGTATGTGGATCAATGCAAGTTATGTTATCATATGCTATGTGTTCATGATGTTATGCAAGTTATGCAAGTTATATGCTATGTGTTCATGATGTTATGCAAGTTATACAAGTCATATACTATGTGTTCATGATGTTATGCAAGTTATGCAAGTCATATGCTATGAGTTCATGATGCTAGTTGTGCAAGTTTTATGCTATATGTTCATGATGCTAGTTATGCAAGTTTTATGCTATGTGCTCATGATGCTAGTTGTGCAAATCACTATGATAAACATTGATCCATTATGACACCATGTTATGCAAGTTTGGTGTTTGATTATATGAAAGTTCATATATGACATGTTATGCAAGTTTGGTGTTTGATTATATGCAAGTTAACCCCTTTGTATGTCATACATACATATGCAAGTTTACCCCTTTGTATGATATAAGTAACTTATGCAAGTTACCCTCTTTATGACATATGTGATTCATGCAAGTTTGGGTTGATTATTTATGTTAGGTGGGTTTGATGCTATGGTCATTGACACCTTTAAAACCCATGTTGATGCTAATGTTATGCAAGTTGAACCCATTGTGTTTGTGATGAATCTCCCCTTTTAAGTATGTCATGTCAACGTATTACGTGGGAAACGATGGGGTTAATATTCATGTTAATAAAATGGTGTGAAGTTGGTATGATTATGCATACCATAAAGTGGATGGACATAATTGAGTCAATTATGTACATAGTTAAATTTGTAATTAATTAGGGATAATTAATACAAAATATGGGGGTGATTAATTCGGTGTAATTAATCGACTAAGACACGAGGTTGGACCCTTTTGTAGCATAAGACTGCCCGGACCCGACCGGCAAATCCAGCGGCTACAAATGATTGGCCCAATGTGAGAGGTCTTAGGCTTAAACTAAATACATGACAAGTGTAAAGACACGAGGTTAGACTCTGTTATGGCGTAAGGCTGCCCGGAACCGACCGGCAAATCCAGCTGCCATAAAAGACAGTCTAATGTGAGAGGTCTCTACAAAGGTTACGTTCTTAATCAATTAAGAAACACTTAACCAGATAAGCATGTAGTGGGGCATGAGGGGTTAAGTGGGTGCCTTGGGTGGCATGTGGAAATCAAGTAAGTGCCTTGGTGGCATATGGAAATCTAGTGGGTTGCCTTGGGTGGCAATAGAAAATACGATTAGAATACTTAACCAAGTGAAAACATGTAATTAAACATGATTAAAGGGTTAAGTGGGATGCACTAGAAAAAGGGACAAGCTTAGGTGGGTAGCTTGTGGGGGCCCATTTCAACCAGTAACCCATATGTATCTTATTGGGCTCGACCCATGTCGAGGACGGGACACGCGTACTGGGCTTGACTATAAGAGGCCAAAACGGGTTAGCGGTGGCAACGCAAGTCCAACGGGTTTCATATGCGTGTGTGGACCCGGGCTGGTAGGTAAGACGTTGTTGCATCGTGTAGGTATAAGCCGTGCACCGTTGATTGTATCGGGTTGCCACTTTGGGGAGTGATACACCCCACTGTGGGGCCAACACGGGTATCTACAGTAGGGAGCCGATCGCTTGGGGAGTAATGGGTACACCTAGTGGAGATAGGGGCAGACGACACCTATGTAGTCAGCTAGGGGTACACGAAACTACTGGTTAAATTTTCTGAGTCCTTGGGTGGGATCAACCTTTAAGTAGGAATGACTGGTCAGGTGCAGTTAGTAATTACCCTTGGGTGGGTAGATGCGTCTTTACCATTATCTTAGTTCATCCTATGTCTAGTTGGCTGCTTAGTGTAGTCATTTATCCCCAGTCATCACCGTACCAAGTTTATATCATTCCCTAATTACTTTAATGATTGTATTGTTAAAATTATAGGGCTCACTCAGACTTATGTCTGACCCCGTTGTTTTTATCTTTTTCCCAACCCTCAGGTTCTCAGAGTGGGCCTAGCACTAGTGGGCTTTGATCAGATTGCTTTATCTATCTTTTGGAGCTTGGACCGTGATGTAAAGCCCAGCTTATCTTTTCTATTATGGCTATTAGTTATGTAGTGGGATTATGTACTTATGTTTTATCAGGATGGATATTTAGTACTTGACTCTTGTTTTAGTTGGTTTTGATATGTAACCAAACATGTTTATCTTCTGCTGCAATGAAATGATGTTTTAGATTTCAAGTATTATTTATATCTGTCTTGTTGTAATTTTTCTGTTCTATATTCACTTAAAATACTCCACCGAAGTTAAGGCATTCCCTTAGTGAGTGACCTTAGCGGGTGTGGGGTGTTACAGTTTCAGTCAAATTTAATCGACTCGAAAATAGCCATTTTTCAAACGGTCTCAGAATTCGACGAAATTAGTCTTGTTAGAACCGTATCGTCAAAACATAACTAGAAATAATTTTTCTGTAATTTTTAGAGTCTGTATGTGGCCCCGGTAATTTAAAATATACATTTGAATTTAATAATTAAATGATTTACAATTTAATTTAAAGAAAAACATATCGTAACAGCCGAATTGGGTTAGAAACGTTTTCCAATGTGTCCGGGATGGGGGTATTTAGCTAGGGGCGTCATTCGTTGGGTTCGATTCGGAGTTAGTATCGACGAATAAATAATTATTGAATTAACAATTAAAATAAATAGGAAAATACGCGTATAAATATGCTATACTATACGAACCCTAATCCCTATTTCTTCCAGCCGCCATCTTCAGTTTTGATGGCCACCTTCCTCCGAACTATCCTCATCAATTTCTCCTAATTCTCTCAACAATAATCCAAACCCCAATACAAGAATCGAAGCCCTTCTTCAGCTCCTTTGATCCATACGGTTTTGATGGATCCTAGAAGACCGTGGCGTCAGAATTTGGACCCTAAAGTCGGTGGATTTGAGTCCGGTTTCGAGGTCGACGGAGGCTGCGAGTTCGACGGGGTTGGCGGCGCTGGTGCGCGACGTGGAGGGCGACGCGGTGGTGGGTTCCGATCGGTTGCTGGTGGCGCGACTCTCGGTGCGACGGCGGGTCTTCTTCGTGGATGATGGGTTCATCGTTCTGCTGTTACTAAGAAGGGAGCGGTCTGTTTAAGTTTTAAAGGATGAGGTGGAACAATTAGATTAATTAATTATTTAATTATTTCAATTAAAGTAAAATCTTGTATTGATGATAACTTGACCAAATCTAATCAGAATCCAACGAAACGAATTGCGTTGGACTCGTGTGAACGATATCTACCTCATGAAACTGACGAAAATTGGAATCAAGCATGTTGAAAATTCAAGAAAATTTCAGATCTGAATCAAAACACTGTGAGATTTCTGTTTCCTTTTGAAATAATTAATCAGTCTAATTATTTTATTTGCTATGTGGTGATTGTACGTATATGAATTAGCTCTGCTTTGTTCTGATATTTTGGATGATAAATGATATATCGTCTGTGATAAATAATTCTAGATCTGAATGTGTTGATTTAATTAAATCACTTTCTTTTTGCCAATATTTGGTGAATCATGTGGAATAGATTTAATATAAAATATTTCATTATCCCTTTTATATTGAATTGATTTAGTCAATTCAATACAGAATAGAATGTCATCACTTTTGTGAATTGAATTAGATTGTCAATTCAATATAGAAAATAATGTCATTACATTCTTGATTAAAATGTGATTTGTGAACAAAAATTATTAGAATTAACATTTTGGTAAAACTTGATTTGTGAACAAAAATTAACATTTTTGTTAATTGGATTATAAAGAAGATAAAAATTAACATTTTTTGTTTATTAGATTACAAAGGACAAAATTAACATTTATTGGTTAATTTAAAAGGCATGTTAAAAATTATATTTTAATTAACATTTTATGTGTTAATTTAAGATGACATGAAAAGTTTTACTTTTTAATTAACATTTTATTTATTAATTAAAAAGGTATGGTAAGATTGACATTTTAATTAACAAATAGTGTAGAACTCTTGTGTTAACAATTTTCATTGTAAATAAAAAGAACAAGTAGTGTAGAACTCTTTTGTTTTTTTATTTTTATTTTACATTTTCACTGTAAATAGAAAGAAAATTATGTGAATCGCTTTTATTTACATTTCCCATGGTAAATAAAAGTGCAAATTGTGTGAATCGCTTTATTTTACATTGTAATCAAAAGCACATGATAGAAATTACATTTTTATTAACCTTTTATATGTTAATAAAAAGAACATGATTGGAATTACATTTCTATTAATATTTTATATGTTAATAAAAAGCACCTGGTAGGAGTTACATTTTAATTGACATTTTTATGATAAATAAAAGGACATGATTATAAAAACACTTTTATTTACATTGTAGTTGTTGAATAAAAGAACAAGATTAGAAATACACTTTTATTTACATTGTATCTGTTGAATAAAAGGATAGGATTGGAAATACTCATTTATTTACATTTTATTTGTTGAAATAAAGGATAAGATTAAAAAGACATTTTTTTTATTTGCATTGATTTGATTAAAGAAATAGACAAGATTATCATATTCTTGTTCATTGAAAAGAAGGAGACATTAATTCAATGTCGTGTGTTAAGATATGATGAGGACATTTTTTCCATTATTATTCAGTTGAAATAAAAAGGGATATTTTTCATTATCATTTAGTGACATAATTTCATCGTCATCTTGTTAAAGATAAATAAAAAGATTGCATCTTTCAATGTAAATAAAAGATTAAATAGAAATTTACATTTTTCTATGTAATTAAAGAATAAACATTTAAGATTACATCTTTGTGTAAAATGGTTTTCATTAAAAAGGAAAGTTTACATTTTTATCTAAATAAACAATGAAAAGGGAAATTACACTCAAACTGTAATTTAGAATAAAAAGGACATTTTTACTAGAAATGTCTAATTTGAATAAAAAGATCATTTATGTTAGAAATGTGATATTAGAATAAAGACACCGCCTGGTTAGAAATGTGATATTAGAATAAATAGGAAAATTGTTTATAAATAAATAGGAAATTGTTTATAAGTGAAATATGTATTTAAGTGACATTTTAATTTACATTTTAGATGTAAATGAAAGGATAGGTAAAAGAAGCATTTTCATTGTCATTTTAGAGACAATTAAGAGAATAGTTTTAATAGTTGCATTTGTAATGTAATTTATATGCAATAAAAAAGAATAGATATATATGTCTGTGATGTTGAAATGTGTGATGTGTTTAATAAAATGTTTAGTATATTCAAGTTTGAATATTACACTCCCATTTACAAGTTACCCGACTTATTTATGTGATTGGGTCGATAATTTTTACACATCACCCAAGTGCACAAACAATTTATTATTTGTTTGTTGGATGAAACCCCACACGGGTGTTGGGATGATATTTGACCTACACTAGTCCCAATATTTAGTGCAGAATCCACTTTGGTTGTTATTTGGATGTTTGATAATTATTCATCATGATTGTTGATTTCACGCAGTATATGGTTGTTGATTGAGTCACATTCCAATAAAGAATATTCTAGAAAAAGAATATTTTAGAAAATATCTTAGGAAAAAGAACATTTTAGAAAAAGAATATATTTTAGAAAATATATTTATTGATATGAACTAGTTATTAACTAGAGTAAATCATTAAATTAAGATTTGATGAAGTTTTCCAATTATTTAATATTTAATTTAAATTTAAATTAAATAATTTGGATTTTGGGTTTGTCGTGAATAGTGTCTTAAGTAACACTGTTCTTAAACCTCGTATGAAAAGAATATTCTTTTAATTTAGATTATTAAAGTTTTCAATTATATTTAGTAATTGAAATAAGATGAAATGTGAGTTGGGTTTATTGTGAACTGTGTTACTAAGCGACATTTGTTCTTTAACCCAACTGACAGTGAAACTATGATTTGGAGTTTATAAATCTTTTATTAAGATTTAAGTAGAACTTTCCCAAAAGTAAAGTTTCCAATTTAATATATTAGATTGGAATTGAATAGAATTCGAATTAAATATAACCGAGATAAGCTTCTGTAAAAGAAGATCGATACTACATATGGAATTTAAGAGGCTTTGTCGTTATTCCATTCATATTATTGGTCGGATACAGAAATTTATAACGATTATATATTGATTTGATTTCTGTGAAGATTCCATATTTAATGGATGTCGATTTTGGGTTTATCGTGAACGGTGTTTTAAAATGACACTAGTTCTTTTACCCAGTTAAAGATAAGATTTATTTCTTAAATTTAAATAATCATTGAATAATGATTTTTGATATTTAAAACCAAATTGGGTTCTTAATAAATTTTAAAAGTAAGATTTAAGAATAATTTAAAGAGTTTATCTTTGATAAAATAAGGTGAATATTTTATTTAAAAGAATATTCTGAATTGGAATGAGGCGTTGAATGTGTTTTATAGTACTTGATTTTTAATTATAAAATACATGAGTTGTTCGGGAAGACCGGGTTTAACCCATTCCGAATAATTACTACGACGACGAAGAGTCGAAGATGAAGACGGTGGTTGAAGACCGACGATCTTCACATCAAATGGATGTGTTGCTACAGAGGCCCTTGATGGGAGTAGCTACCTTGAAAGGGCTTCAGTGGTGGCCGTCCGGACTATTGTTGATTGTTCGGATTTGGTTTTCGCTCAGACCCAGAGCATAAGCTAGTAAATGGATGCGTGTCTGACATTGGATTTCTTCCATGTGAATTAAATAGATTTCTGTTAATGTATGTCTGTTTGGTGGTGGAGGATTTATTCTCTACTTAACACCCTGGTATATATTAATAGTGATTGATTGCATGGCGTGAATTGTCAATGTGGCACGCCAAGATGCAAATGATCAAGGCTTTTGTTGAAAAGCTGGGCCTTGTGAGATGATCAAAGTATAGCCTATTACGGAATAACTTTGTGTATAGCGTGACTTCGTGTAACACCCCGAAAATTCTATAACTGTGAAATTAACAAATTAAATTATAATTAATTTGAAATCAAAGAACTAAGGGAAACGGGATACGCCATTGCGTTCGTCTCGGAAAAATACGCGAAATAGAGTCCGAGTTTTCGAAAAACGGAGTACGTATGAAGAAGATATGGCCTTCGGAAGTTTTTGAATTAAATTTAAAATTCAAACAGAATTAAATAATTAAATATTCCTAAGTGGGGCCCATTGGGCCAGGGTGGAAGAACACCCGCCTGGGCCACCCAGGTCGACTGGGCTGTCGACCTGGGCTACCCATGTCAACAGGGCTGTCGACAGCCCTGTCGACAGGGGTATCGACCTGGTCGAGCCCAGTCAACCTGGCTGGCCAGGTCGGTGTGTGGTCGAATTTCTGTGGTCTGCTTTGTCATTAGGGCTAGGTAGCGGGTTTTTATTGGTCTCTCTTCCTAATGAATGGCTACGATCTATCCATGCAACATCAAGGGTCCTAATCAATTCCTAACCTCTATATAAACAACCCTAGACTAAACCCTAATCTATTCATTCAAATTAAGAACATAGCCGCCATGTTGCTGAGGAACAACTAAGAGTAGCCGCCAACTAGAGAGAGGATTAGGGAGAAAGTTCTAAAGCCTAAAGCAATTCAAGCAACCTAAAGCCAATCAATTCAACAAAGGAATCATATCTCTTAATTAGAGAATTCGCCGCAACCATTGTAAGTAGAGTATACTTTGGTATAAATAAACAACTGTGTTGATGTGTATGCTTGAATTGTGGCAATGGAAGTAATTCATATTTGTGCGTTCTTATCAATTTATATACGTTTGGATTATGTTATTCATTATAAAGAACTACATGCGGTAGTTCTATGCAAGTATACGTTTGGAATATTGCGCAAATTATATAATCTATGTTGAAGCTACATGTATGTAGTTGATTGAAATTCATGCAAGTTTGGGGCTTTGTTATTATGCCATCATGATGTATATTTTTGTGCATAAATCATTTTGCAAGTAATTGAAACAAGTTTGGTTGTTATAGTTCATATGAAACTATGTTGGAATTTTTGACACCATAATCCGTGTATTAAGTCATGCTTTTGCAAAACTTATGAATATGGCTAGGCTATGAATAATATTTGGCATAATTGAAATCTATGATTAAGTCTATCTTGTTTAAAAGAATTATATGATGACATATGTGAGACATGGCTAGGTTAGACTCAAAAATCCCTTTTTGCAAGTTTAAAGCAAATACCATGTTTAGGAATATTTATGCATAAGTATGTTTATACCATCGTTATGTGATTAGACTTAAACCATGATTAAGTTGAACTATGCTTTTGTGTTAGTAGCAAAGTATCCCCTTTGTAAACATGTAGAAACCTTATGAACATGACTTGTTTATGTTTATGCCATGAACAAATTTAACTTTACTTATGCCATACTTATGTTTGACATTATGCCATGTTTATGCTAGAAGTATTTATGCCATGCTTATGTTTGACATTATGCTATGCATATGCTAGAAATATTTATGACATGCTTATGTTTGACATTATGCCCAAATAAGGATATAGGTTCATGTTGTAGTTAAACCTATGCAAGTTCACATGCTTTGATTCATGTCACCTATGTTACCACTATGCAAGTACACCAATTTCTATCTTGTATTTCCAACGCCGTATTGCAATTTCATGCGCTCACTTTCCCCTCTTTGTGTATACGCCATAAGCCTCCCCTTTTCGCATGGCTAAATTGGGCTTTAAAAAGGCTAAGCCCAATATATATATAAACGGACGTGTAAAACGGGGGAAAATAACGTTGGGTTAAAATTAATTAATGAATGAAAATATAAATTAGAAGGGCCCAAATTCAAGTATGGGTTGGGCCCATGATTGGTGTAACCTTTACACCATTAACTTAATAATGGGCCGCAAATATTTACATATAATTAAAGAAGAATGACAAGATATGTAAATGTAGAAAATACGATGTGTTTAACCCGAGGTTGGATTGAGTTGTGATGTAAACCTGCCCGGAACCGCCCGGCTGTCCAGTTGTCACAACAATACCTATCCAATGTGAGAGGTTAAACATGGAGCCCAATAAGGACCCGAGGTTAGACTGAGTTGTGGCGTAAGACTGCCCGGAACCAACCGGCAACAGGCAGCCACAACAATACATGTCTAATGTGAGAGGTCAGGGCCTTAATAAGACAATTAAGGCTGAGTCAGGATTGATAGGATTAAGTGGACTAAAGACTTAATCAAAATGGAACATGCTAAACTAAACGGACTGGTGGGGGTTAGGTTAGCAACACTTAACCAACTTAGCATGTTGGCTAGAGATAGAAAACCTAGTAACGGGGGACCCTTTTCAGCAGTAACCCTAAAAGGTGTATCATGATACCCTGAAACTAGGCAGGGTGGGGCACGATTACTGGGCTGATTGTAAGAGGTCAAAGCGACGGCGGTGGTGTAGCAGTGTAGGTTCTAACGGTGTGCGGGCGTGCACGCACTCCGGCGCAGAAAAATAAAGCACTGGGCACCAGTAGCATACCTATGCACTCTAAGGTTGTGTCGGGTTGCCACTATGGGACTTGATACACCCCATGGTGGGACCAGCATAGGTAACTACAGACATCGGGGGGCCGTAAGACACATGTAACTATGCGAGTAGGAGCCGATCATCATTGAATGGATCACATCACCCTGATTATGGGTGCCAGTTGGAAACTAGTTTATATGGGTTCAGAGATTAACATGGGGTACGATAGTATATTCGACCCTAGACAACTTAACCAAGTTTACAGTTCATGCCCACTCCTTGTTATTACTTATCATACCCAGTTCTTTATTCATAGACAAAGTAGTACTAGACTTACTCAGGCTTTATGTCTGACTCTATTTTTCTTTCGTCTTCTTTCTTCCGTTCCCCCCCCCCCCCAGGTCCTCAGGGAGGGAACACAGCAGCTTGATCAGCCTCAACATCCAGCTTGAAGAAGAAGAGAAATGTATTGCTTGGACTTTCCTGTTTTGAACTATGGCTTTGGACAATACACTATGGGGACTTTTGGCAGTTTATCTATGTTTTATTTATGCTTCTTTAAATCATGTACTCAAGACAGATTATGAAAGTGTTATGCTATGTTTTTGGAAAGAATGTTGTTGTAACACGTATTTGACCTTATGAAATAAAAGTTTGTTGTTCTTCCGCTGTTTACAAATATGTGTTCTTATATCTGTCTTGTATATCTGTGACTTGTACTTATAAACCTCCACCAAAATTAGGGCATTCCCTTTGAGAGTGACCCTAACGGAGGTGGGGTGTTTCACTTGGTATCAGAGCATAGGTTTACCAGATAAGATAAAAACTTTTGAAAAATTATTTTCAAAAAGGAAATTTAAAGAAGCATTTTTAAAAGAAAAATATTATTTTATTTTAAAAAGGCAAAGTCCACTCCCCAAAGCCATAGGAACTATCTCTTATCCTTCGTTTTGAATCTATCCTTTTTGTTTCAGCATGTCCCAAGAACTTAACTTGCCGGAAGGGGTGCCAATACCTGGTTGGTTTAGACGGTTCTTAGAAGCAAGAGCCACTCAGCCAGGTCCTACCGTTCCTCCTCCCCCAACGGAAGGAAATCATCCAGCTGCAGCGGCACCTTTTCCTCCACCTCCTCCTCGGGGAAACACATTCGCTAAGATATGTAAAGATTTTAAAGCTATGGGAGGAAGGGATTTCCATGGAACTGAGTCCTTCGTAGCAGCTAGGAATTGGCTGAAAGAAACGGAGGACCTATTCATCATCTTTGAGGTAGAGGATAGACAAAAAGTACAACTGGCGGTGTGGCTATTGAAGGGCGAGGCTTCCTACTGGTGGGAAGTCACTAATGCAGAAAGACCAGTGGAGACATGGGAGGATTTAGGGCAAGGTTTGAGACCAAATTTCTCTCAGATGCGGAAAGAAGTTTGCAGTTGGAAAAATTCTTATTTCTTAAGCAAGGAGACAAGACTGTCAGAGAGTATGTGAATCAGTTCGATGAGCTGGCTAGGTTTGGACTTGACCTAGTCAACACCCCGCACAAGAAGGCTCTCCGTTTCGTCAAAGGGTTGAATGAGCCATTACACAGTTTGGCCATGACCCATATACCCATGGGAGCCACGTATGAAAGATTGGTACAAATGGCATTGCTGAATGAAGAGGATAAGGGCAAGAAGAAAGAGGGTTTGCAGCCCAAGAAGACAGACTTTAAGAAGGGCGGAAAAGGCAACAAAGAGAAGAGGAAGTGCAATTTCTGTGGCAAAGTGGGGCACTTAGTAAAGGACTGCCGGAAAAAGAAGGCCAAGGAGAATGGTGGGTGCTTTTCATGCGGTCAGACAGGCCACAGGGCTAAGGACTGCCCAAAGAAACGAGGACAGGGGCAGGGCGCTGGATCCACCCCAGGGGCACAGGTTCATGTGCTAGAAGCGCCACCATTGCAACAGCGAGGTATAAATACTTCTGTAGAAAGTGTAGTTTATCTTTATGATCACCCCGTTCGCACTTTATTTGATTCTGGCGCATCACACTCCTTTATCTCGTCTGCTTTAGTAGAATCTCTGCACCTAAAAACTAGTATGGTAGAGGACCCCTTAATTGTTTCAAACCCAATTGGGGGCCCAGCTCATTTGTCTATGATCTGTGTGGGATTGAAAATTTCTATTCTAAGTGTAGAATTTCAATGTAGTGCCTTTGTTTTGGGCTTTTCGGGGTATGGTTTGATTTTGGGTATGGATTGGCTATCCAGTAATGGGGCCATCCTTGATTGTGAGAAAAGGGTTGTTAGGCTCCTAACCCAGCTCGGTAATACTTTGGAAATTTCTTGTAATCCCTCGTATGCGGTTATGCTTAGTTATCTTGAATCGCTAGATGCCTCTGTTGAAAACTTGCAATCAGTTAGAGTGGTCCGGGAATATCTGGATGTCTTCGAAGAGGTGAAGGGCTTGCCTCCGAAGCGGGAAATAGACTTCCGCATATATCTTGTAGATAATGCAAAGCCCGTTGCGTTGCCCGTTAGACATATGGCTCCACGAGAAAGGAAAGAGCTCAGTAAACAGATTAAAGAGCTTCTAGAAAAGGGGTTCATTAGGAGGAGCATTTCAGAATGGGGCGCTCCGGTGGTGTTCGCTACAAAGCCGGATGGTTCACTCCGTCTATGTGTTGACTATAGGGAGCTCAACAAGCTAACGAAAAGAAATAGGCATCCTCTCCCTAGAATTGACGATTTATTTGACCAGCTTGTAGGAGCGTCTGTTTTCTCCCAACTCGATTTAGCAACCGGTTTCCATCAGCTTAGGGTGGCTGAAGATAGCATCGATAAAACGGCTTTCAGAACCCCAGACGGCTTCTTTGAATGGCTTGTCATGCCTTTTGGCTTGACAAATGCACCTGCTTACTTCGTGGATCTGATGAGTAGGGTATTTAGAGATTTCCTCAACAAATTCGTAGTGGTCTTCGTAGATGATATCCTTATCTTCTCAAAGAGTGAAGAGGAACATGCTCAGCACTTAAGGGCAATCATGGAAACTTTGCGAGTCCATCAACTAAAAGCCAAATTCTCCAAATGTCACTTTTGGAGAGAAGAGGTGAGGTTCCTTGGGCACATAGTATCCAAACAAGGGTTAGCGGTGGACCCTGCGAAGGTAGTGGCGGTACAGGATTGGAAGACACCAAGGAATGCAACTGAGGTCCGAAGCTTCCTAGGACTAGCAGGTTTCTATCGAAAGTTCATAAGGGATTTTGCGAAAATCTCAGCTCCGCTCACGAAATTGACCAAGAAGAATCTAGTGTTCAATTGGGATTTGGATTGCGAATTTGCTTTCCAACGACTAAAAAGGGCTCTCACAACAGCCCCAGTTTTGACGCTGCCAGATGGAAGCAAGATGTTCACTGTTTATACGGATGCATGTGGGACAGGGCTAGGCGCCGTCTTAATGCAAGAAGGAAGGGTAGTAGCTTATGGCGGGAGACAGTTGAAGGTGCACGAAAAGAACTACCCAACCCACGATCTCGAGTTAGCCGCCATCGTCTTTGCACTCAAGTCTTGGCGACACTATCTCCTAGGTGAGAAGTTCGAACTTTACACTGACCATAAATCGTTGAAATATCTTTTCTCGCAGAAAGATCTTAACTTGAGGCAACAAAGATGGATGGAGTTTCTTGCCTCGTACGATTTCGAAATCTCCTACACTCCGGGCAAAGGCAACGTAGTGGCAGACGCGTTGAGCCGAAAGAAATTGACCCTAAGCCCGTTGTTTTTTGAAAGACAAAGCCTAGAGTTTATAGCCAGCTTCGACTTTAGGCCTTCCTCCGATTTCGTACCGGGCCTGCTAGCATCTCTCGAAGTGCGCCCGACTTTAGTGGATTCAGTAGGGACAGCACAACGCGAAGACCCTCAGCTTGTGGAAATAATTGATAGGCTAATTAGGGGTGAGACTTCAAGTCACCTCAACAGATACTCCATCGACGATAAGGGTTTGCTAAGACAAGACGGAAGACTATGCGTCCCACAGACAAACGATTTAATAAAGAAGGTTCTCGAGGAAGCACATCACTCCAAGATGACGATACACCCAGGCGGGGATAAAATGTACAAAGACATAAAAAGGACTTTCTTTTGGAACGGCATGAAAAAGGACGTGGCAGAGTTCGTTTCTAAATGTATGGTGTGCCAACAGGTTAAGGCAGAACAGGAAAAGCCTGGCGGACTGCTACATCCTCTAGAGGTCCCGCAGTGGAAGTGGGATAGCATCTCAATGGACTTCATCGATGGGCTGCCTAGGTCTAGGAGAGGCAACACTAGCATTTGGGTGATAGTGGATAGGCTTACTAAAAGCGCCCACTTTTTACCAGTCAAAAGTAAAAGGACTGCCTCATCCCTAGCATCACTTTACCTCAAGGAAATCGTTCGACTCCATGGAATACCATCTAGCATTGTTAGTGACCGAGACCCCATCTTCACCAGCGAGTTTTGGCGGAGTCTGCAAGAAGCAGTAGGAACGCAGTTATGCTTGAGCACAACCTATCATCCCCAAACCGACGGCCAAACAGAGAGAGTGAACAGAATTTTGGAAGACCTTTTAAGACTATGCGTCCTCGACTTCGGAGGGACATGGGAAGACCACCTTCCTTTGGTGGAATTTGCCTACAACAACAGCTATCAAGCAACCATAGGACTGGCGCCCTTCGAAGCTTTATATGGAAGACCGTGCCGATCGCCCACTTGTTGGTGGGAGTCTACTGATAAGCTTATACTTGGACCAGATATGATCCGAGAGACTTCAGAGAAAGTAGACTTAATACGAAGAAGGATGAAGACGGCCCAAGACAGACAAAAGTCCTATGCCGACAAGAGGAGGACCGACCTTGAATTTGAGGTTGGAGACAGAATTTTTCTCAAGGTATCACCGCTAAGAAACATTGTTCGTTTTGGAACCACAGGAAAGCTAGCACCAAGGTTCGTAGGGCCATTCCCTATTATCGAGAAGATTGGGAAAATGGCCTATAGATTAGAGCTACCCGAGAAGTTGGCTGGAGTCCACAACGTCTTTCACATTTCACATCTCCGAAAATGTCTACATGAGTCTGCTGAAGTGGTAGAGCCAAATATCCTCGAAGAGGCCGAAGTGGAGCGCGAAGCAACCATAAGGAGAGTTCCAACCCGCATATTAGGAACGGAAGTGAGAAAGCTACGCAACCGTGAAGTCAAGCTCGTCAAAGTTCAGTGGAGCGACGCCGAGAGAGACGCGACTTGGGAAACTGAAGCTAGAATCCGTACAGCCTACCCTTTTCTGTTCGAGGGTACATCCTTGATCTTTCATTATTCCTTAAGTTGCGCTTTTATCTATCTCTTTAGGTATATTTCCGCGACCGTATCTTTTAGGTAGAAACCCTTTTGGATGGAAACATGTAGTTGAAACATGTTATGTATGATGGTTGCAAGTGGTTGCAAGTGATTGCTAGTGGTTGCTCGTGGTTGCATATACACACACCATCTAGGTTTTAGATCGGCTCAGTCACTTCATATTGCATATGCATATATGTTTGCTTTCGTATATGGTTGAACTGTAATGTGTTGTCATATGAATGTTGCATTTGTATTGAATGATTGTGCACTCATGTAGAATCAAGAATAGGGAAATTTGCATACATAATGGATTCATGGCACTTACATAATTCGCATTAAGGAGGTCAACTGAATCAGTAGACCGCCTGATTTTGCATTAGATAAGTTCATATACACACACTTCGCATATGATCATGAAGCATTAGAAGTCTTTTAAGGACAATGGATGCTCGTGTTTGATGGATGAGTAGATGGATGATTGGATGTTAGGATATACATTCCTCCTAGCTTGAAGATTTCGGGGACGAAATCCTTTTAAGTGGGGGAGAATGTAACACCCCGAAAATTCTATAACTGTGAAATTAACAAATTAAAGTATAATTAATTTGAAATCAAAGAACTAAGGGGAACGGGATACGCCATTGCGTTCGTCTCGGAAAAATACGCGAAATAGAGTCCGAGTTTTCGAAAAACGGAGTCCGTATGAAGAAGATATGGCCTTCGGAAGTTTTTGAATTAAATTTAAAATTCAAACAGAATTAAATAATTAAATATTCCTAAGTGGGGCCCATTGGGCCAGGGTGGAAGAACACCCGCCTGGGCCACCCAGGTCGACTGGGCTGTCGACCTGGGCTACCCATGTCGACAGGGCTGTCGACAGCCCTGTCGACAGGGGTATCGACCTGGTCGAGCCCAGTCAACCTGGCTGGCCAGGTCGGTGTGTGGTCGAATTTCTGTGGTCTGCTTTGTCATTAGGGCTAGGTGGCGAGTTTTTATTGGTCTCTCTTCCTAATGAATGGCTACGATCTATCCAAGCAACATCAAGGGTCCTAATCAATTCCTAACCTCTATATAAACAACCCTAGACTAAACCCTAATCTATTCATTCAAATTAAGAACATAGCCGCCATGTTGCTGAGGAACGACTAAGAGTAGCCACCAACTAGAGAGAGGATTAGGGAGAAAGTTCTAAAGCCTAAAGCAATTCAAGCAACCTAAAGCCAATCAATTCAACAAAGGAATCATATCTCTTAATTAGAGAATTCGCCGCAACCATTGTAAGTAGAGTATTACTTTGGTATAAATAAACAACTGTGTTGATGTGTATGCTTGAATTGTGGCAATGGAAGTAATTCATATTTGTGCGTTCTTATCAATTTATATACGTTTGGATTATGTTATTCATTATAAAGAACTACATGCGGTAGTTCTATGCAAGTATACGTTTGGAATATTGCGCAAATTATATAATCTATGTTGAAGCTACATGTATGTAGTTGATTGAAATTCATGCAAGTTTGGGGCTTTGTTATTATGCCATCATGATGTATATTTTTGTGCATAAATCATTTTGCAAGTAATTGAAACAAGTTTGGTTGTTATAGTTCATATGAAACTATGTTGGAATTTTTGACACCATAATCCGTGTATTAAGTCATGCTTTTGCAAAACTTATGAATATGGCTAGGCTATGAATAATATTTGGCATAATTGAAATCTATGATTAAGTCTATCTTGTTTAAAAGAATTATATGATGACATATGTGAGACATGGCTAGGTTAGACTCAAAAATCCCTTTTTGCAAGTTTAAAGCAAATACCATGTTTAGGAATATTTATGCATAAGTATGTTTATACCATCGTTATGTGATTAGACTTAAACCATGATTAAGTTGAACTATGCTTTTGTGTTAGTAGCAAAGTATCCCCTTTGTAAACATGTAGAAACCTTATGAACATGACTTGTTTATGTTTATGCCATGAACAAATTTAACTTTACTTATGTCATACTTATGTTTGACATTATGCCATGTTTATGCTAGAAGTATTTATGCCATGCTTATGTTTGACATTATGCTATGCATATGCTAGAAATATTTATGACATGCTTATGTTTGACATTATGCCCAAATAAGGATATAGGTTCATGTTGTAGTTAAACCTATGCAAGTTCACATGCTTTGATTCATGTCACCTATGTTACCACTATGCAAGTACACCAATTTCTATCTTGTATTTCCAACGTCGTATTGCAAGTTCATGCGCTCACTTTCCCCTCTTTGTGTATACGCCATAAGCCTCCCCTTTTCGCATGGCTAAATTGGGCTTTAAAAAGGCTAAGCCCAATATATATATAAACGGACGTGTAAAACGGGAGAAAATAACGTTGGGTTAAAATTAATTAATGAATGAAAATATAAATTAGAAGGGCCCAAATTCAAGTATGGGTTGGGCCCATGATTGGTGTAACCTTTACACCATTAACTTAATAATGGGCCGCAAATATTTACATATAATTAAAGAAGAATGACAAGATATGTAAATGTAGAAAATACGATGTGTTTAACCCGAGGTTGGATTGAGTTGTGATGTAAACCTGCCCGGAACCGCCCGGCTGTCCAGTTGTCACAACAATACCTATCCAATGTGAGAGGTTAAACATGGAGCCCAATAAGGACCCGAGGTTAGACTGAGTTGTGGCGTAAGACTGCCCGGAACCAACCGGCAACAGGCAGCCACAACAATACCTGTCTAATGTGAGAGGTCAGGGCCTTAATAAGACAATTAAGGCTGAGTCAGGATTGATAGGATTAAGTGGACTAAAGACTTAATCAAAATGGAACATGCTAAACTAAACGGACTGGTGGGGGTTAGGTTAGCAACACTTAACCAACTTAGCATGTTGGCTAGAGATAGAAAACCTAGTAACGGGGGACCCTTTTCAGCAGTAACCCTAAAAGGTGTATCATGATACCCTGAAACTAGGCAGGGTGGGGCACGATTACTGGGCTGATTGTAAGAGGTCAAAGCGACGGCGGTGGTGTAGCAGTGTAGGTTCTAACGGTGTGCGGGCGTGCACGCACTCCGGCGCAGAAAAATAAAGCACTGGGCACCAGTAGCATACCTGTGCACTCTAAGGTTGTGTCGGGTTGCCACTATGGGACTTGATACACCCCATGGTGGGACCAGCATAGGTAACTACAGACATCGGGGGGCCGTAAGACACATGTAACTATGCGAGTAGGAGCCGATCATCATTGAATGGATCACATCACCCTGATTATGGGTGCCAGTTGGAAACTAGTTTATATGGGTTCAGAGATTAACATGGGGTACGATAGTATATTCGACCCTAGACAACTTAACCAAGTTTACAGTTCATGCCCACTCCTTGTTATTACTTATCATACCCAGTTCTTTATTCATAGACAAAGTAGTACTAGACTTACTCAGGCTTTATGTCTGACTCTATTTTTCTTTCGTCTTCTTTCTTCCGTTCCCCCCCCCCCAGGTCCTCAGGGAGGGAACACAGCAGCTTGATCAGCCTCAACATCCAGCTTGAAGAAGAAGAGAAATGTATTGCTTGGACTTTCCTGTTTTGAACTATGGCTTTGGACAATACACTATGGGGACTTTTGGCAGTTTATCTATGTTTTATTTATGCTTCTTTAAATCATGTACTCAAGACAGATTATGAAAGTGTTATGCTATGTTTTTGGAAAGAATGTTGTTGTAACACGTATTTGACCTTATGAAATAAAAGTTTGTTGTTCTTCCGCTGTTTACAAATATGTGTTCTTATATCTGTCTTGTATATCTGTGACTTGTACTTATAAACCTCCACCAAAATTAGGGCATTCCCTTTGAGAGTGACCCTAACGGAGGTGGGGTGTTTCACTTCGCGAGCCTCACACCCCGGTATGAGTCAAAAACGGGATTAGGACTGCAGGGAGTGCACACGTTTCTTTCTAGCTAGGAGTGGTGT
Organism: Allium sativum; assembly: GCA_030737875.1. NCBI lineage: Eukaryota > Viridiplantae > Streptophyta > Magnoliopsida > Asparagales > Amaryllidaceae > Allium > Allium sativum. Next base: position 9,967,303 of record CM060921.1, on the reverse strand, counting down.
CAGTGCTTAAACTGGCTGACATTTTACTTATGTGGATGATGGATTTTGAGGCGCCTCGGATTTTTATAGGCCGTTAGTGCTCATACTATAGGTCCAAAGGGACCGGGAAGCGTGTGTTCAGGCATAACCAATCCATTGCCGATAGGCGGGGACCGGCCCTGAAGATCCAAGGGTCCACTGCGGGGGATCCTGAGGCATTTGCTAGAGTGTCTCGAATCGGAGAGAAGCTTGCCCCTAGCCTCGACTCATGATGGAAATCCAAATTCTAATACGACCTTGCGGTTTTTATTGTAGAACTAGTATGGCGATATAGTATGATGGGGTACTATGCCGTCTATGATTGATACATTATGATTGAAAGGTTTTTGAAATATATATATCCATATATATATATACACACTAATATTAAATCTGTTTTTATCGTATCAAGCATCTTTTGACCATTATAAGGTAAAACTCTATCCTTCGGGTTGCATTGCATTGTGTGATGGGACTTGGGTCTTATAATGGTTTCATTTTTCTAAAAAGCATTGCGTTTTTAACGATTTACCTTATTTATGAACTGACAATCCAATGGAGTAAACCTGTTCCGCGTTAGCGGCGTGGTCCTGTGATTCTCCTTATTATTAGATTAGATAAGTTAGATTTCTCATACCAGTCCCATGACTGACCTGTAGTTTGTTTCAGTGGCAAACTCGGGTGCCCATAATTTCCACACGGGCAGTCGAGTAGCTTTTTGCAGATATATTTACAGGATCCTGGTTTACAGCTGAAGAGGTATTCGGAAAGCTCTGTATCCGTGTATTCCTTTCGGTTGTATATTTGTAATATTTTTCCGCTGCTATTTAAATGTAATTTAAATCTATGATATCATTGTATTTCTATTGTGTAATGAGTTTTCATACTCTGTTATATTCTTGTACTCTGATGTAATTATTGTAATCAGCAATAAAATGTTCTTCAGTTTGTGTTCTGATGTATGTTGTTATCAAAGCAATCCGGCCTTTCCTTTACTAGGAAGTTTGGGTCTTCACACGATCCCTATGATTTTGATTTGCATCGCACTTATGGAGCACCCTATAATGCCACTAGTTTACGACAAGTTTACTGTACTTTGTAGACCATGACATTATAAACGATGCAAGGGTAAAAATATAATTCCGCTTATGATATTTTCAGTATTATATTTAATCGTTTAGATTATTATAATAACACATATTTTTTATTTGGTATCTAGTTTAACAAGTCCTTAAAGAATGGAATATCAAACATTCTTTAGGTTCCTTCTGCATTTCATTTGAGTGTATAACTTGAGTTGACTTACTATTGAGAATGTTAATCCTAACTCAAGTTTTTTGTTTTTTTGACTTGATGCTTGAGTCAGACCGAGGAGTTCATCTTTGACAATTCATCTTTTGAGAGCTGGAGCTCTGTTGGCGATTCAACTTACAATCTATCTGTAATTTATTCCACTGCGAGTTATTCTGCTATTTTGTACCTGTGATATGTCTGTCTTATGTGACTTGATTTTATTAAACCTCAATGTTAAAACAACTTTTTGTTTCGAACGATTTGAGTTGGTTTCACTATCGACTTTAATGGTAAAAAAACAAGTCATTATACGTGGTATCGGAGGTTTGGTTGGATCAAAAACCTTAGCTTATGGGGTTTAAAACTCATTAGAGATAGGGTAACGATACCCTAAAATGAGGCAAATTGGTCACAACATCTTTCTTGAGAAGCGCATTTTGAAAAGTACAAATAGTTTTAAAAATGGTTTAACATGATTTTAAAGTAACTTTGATATAAAATTTGCTTTGAAATTTAACTTTTTCTAATAGTTCCTTTCTTTGGAATCCAGTTTCCTTAATGGGTTCTTCTTTGACTAGGATTTCCTAAATTTAAATCTCAATCCTTGTCCTAAATTATCTTAGGAAATTTATATAGATAGTTTCCTAATTCTTAAGTCTGCTCTAGTCTATTCTAGTTAGGACTTCCATCCTTTATAGTCTCTGTTTATTAGGTTATTTCATTGTTCAGCCTTTAGCTTAGACTTTGACTTATTTTGACTAATTGAATAAATAATGAAAATGATTCTAAATATAATTCATGTTAAGAATTAAGGAGAAATACATAATTGTGATAGTAATTATTTAGTTTATTATTTAGAATAATAAAGGTTTTGAAAATATTATTTGGATTTAAAAAGGTGTTGTATTTAGAAATTTGTAAAATAGACTATTTGTAAATAGAAAGTAGTTTGTTAAATTCATATGAAATGGTTTTGAAAAAGAAAAATATATGATTTCATGATATACCATATTGGCTATACTTCTTAAACATGATATCTTAAAATCATGAGTTTTAATAAGTATGCACTAATATGAATTCATAAAATGGAATAATAACATTAATTTGATTTTTCAATGTTTATAAATTGAATTTTTTTGCTATGTGAATATATAATATTTTACAAAGAAATGACGATTTTGAAATGTATTATATAAACTAAACCTATAAGTATTAAATGGACCTTATAAGTATAATTTTAAGTAACTATAATTTATGAAGGTTGAAAAGTCAATAAAAGTATCTTTGTTATTTTAAATAGTTTAGTTATTTAAAATGGAGTTTGATTTAGATAGGTTGGAATAAATTTAAAATTACTTATATTAAAGCTAGTAAAATTATACTGTTATGAATATGATTTAATGAAAACTGAATAGGTATAAATTAAAATTGTATATAGATATAAATTTGAACTTGGTTAGTATTTTTGGCAGTTATAAAATTTGAAACTAAATTAAAATGAATTGTTTGTGTAAACTTCAATATAAATAAACTAAGATGAAATTTTTATGTGATATAGTAATGAAATTATGCACTAAACTAAATGTAACATAGTGCTAATATATGGTAATACGGTATGTATTGTTTTGAAATATGTTTTGAATTATTATACAATGTACATTCACAAACTTTGAGTTAATTATATTTATTGAAGAATAGAAGTTAAATTTTGACAGAAAAATGAGTGGGAGAGAGATCAAAATTTTCCTACTTGATATTTATAATAAATGATATAAAATGTATTATTTATAATACATATAGATTTGTAAAAGCTTTGTAGTAACTCTATTGAAAATGAGAGGATGTTTTGAGTATACACCTGACGTTAAAATTGATCTATCGAATACTTAATGATTTGGGTATATATATGATTAACATATGTGTTATATCCTATATGTAGCAGATAGATATAAAACCGCACTCTAGTCGTTTGAAAATGATTCAAATGATGATTATCGCATCATCAGTGTTTGTTTTCAGGTTCCGAAAGTGAGATCGATATGCAAAGCTAATCGAGACTTCAAGTGGATACTTGAAACTATATTGAAATGTTTGTGAAATATCTAAAATTTTGATTTAAATATATTCCCATATATTGATCTAAGTAAGTTAACAATAATGTATAATTTGATTTTATACATATATTATTGCTTTATTTCTATTTGCCCATCTCGTACCTTTTCATAGACGAATAGGTTTGAGTGGGGGAGAATGTAACAAACTGAATTTCTGTTTGATTTTAAACCTATGAATTGGTTGATTTAATATTTTAAAATCCAATTTTATTTTGAATTTTATAAATTAAATGAACTGATTTCAGTATATGAACAAAAGTTAGTTTCGTTTGAACAAAGAAATCAAACAACTATCAAATTTGAGTTTAATTATTTAACCAACTCAATTTGTGTTATTTGAATTTAAGTAATCTTATAAAAGATTAATTTTAAAAAATGAAATTGAATTAACGAATATATTATTTGTTAAATATATTAAAATATAAAATTTTCCAAAAAGGTCAGTTTTATGTCAAATTTGGTCAAATTTGAATTTTAATTGAATTTTAAAATTTGTCAAAATTTGAATTTATCCTTTTTTTTATGAATCTATACTAAATTTTGAGCATCTAACATTTTTCCTTTCATTAAAATTCAATTTCGATTGTCCGGAATTATCGTTTGTAACTTCAAAAAACGCGCAAAATGGATAATGTTTGTTATGCATGTATTAATTTCTAATTGATCTATATCTTCCTTGACTTTTTTACTTTGAATTTAAATGGGTGAAATTAATTTGTGTGGAAATCTATTAGTTGACACTTAATATTTGGTAAATGTCATTCCCGTGTAAATAAAAATCATGTATATCGCTTTTCATTTCTCATTTCCTTTTTCTTAAAAAAAAACTTCTCATTCTCTTCCTCTTCCATGTCTAGATCCATATCCGAATTCCTCAAAAATGTCTTAAATCAAACTTTATGAAAAGAACGTGCAACAACTTTTTAGTTTATTACTTTTCCAAATTCGTTTGAGGCCAACTGTTGCAAAAATAAACTTGAAAATGATCAACATATTGTTCAATTTTTTAATTTTTTGTAAAAATTTAAATCCATCTTCCTTAGCCAAAACCACTATACTCCTTTATTTTAAATTGCTTGGGGTGTTGTGTAACACCCCGCCTTCACTAGGGTCACTCGCAAAGGAATGCACTAGCTTTAGAGGGGCATTATTGGTAAACATGCACAGAAATATCACAAGACAGAACATATAAAATAGCGGAAGTAAAATCGAACTTTCATAAACATGGATAATTAAGGTCTAAAGCCTTTTACATCAGAGTACATCAAAATCTGTCTTGCAATAATAAAGAAGCATAAAAACCTTTTCATAAATTATTCCCCAAAGTAAAGCGGTGGGGCAGCCATAGCCAAGAGAAGACCAAGCTATACATCAAGCCATACATGATGACCTTCAACAGAAGAAGTCCGAACTAAACAACATCATTTCCTCCCTGAAACCTGGGGGGGAAACGGAAGACAAAGAGGCGAAAGAAAACGGGGTCAGTCATAAAGACTGGTAAGTCCTACCTACTTCCAGTATACAAACAGGTAAAGGTAACATGACATGCATAAACTGAAAGTAAACATAAGGATGACTACAAGATAGATAAACTAAACCAGGGTAACAGGCTGAACTACTGTAGCAAGCTAAATTAAGGTATCGTAATAAACCACGGTGTCATGATAAATCAAGGTATCACATCGTCAGGTTTCTATCAAGTATACTATCCCAAGGTATCTACCCCGTCTAATATCCCACGGTATCTATTATGTATATTTTTCCTGTTTCTAACATGTATATCTGCTCTGCACCTCTCGTACTAGTATCCCTCCCCGCGTCATGCGTTAACCATGAATGTCCCTTGCCCCATGTCATGAAATGGTCCATGTCATCCTAACATATAGCATATGTAGGTTTTCCCAACTCGTATGTTTCTTTCCATGTATAAGTTCAGTCCTTTGCCGTAGGTCATACGGGCTTTTCCATGTAAACGTTTTATCCTTGAAGTTGTTTTGGACTGCAACCCTTGATCTAGTTGTGTTTCCTTACCATGAACTATCGCGCGTCCACTTAGGATTTATGCCGCCTAGGACCGCTAGGGATTATGCTACCTAATGAACGTTTTCGTGTCTCGGTTTGGGTCTTGGCCACCTAGGACCACCAGGGATTACGCCACCCGTCAACCGCGCCCTTGATCCCACGTATGTATCGTGAATCGTTTTCCATGTCTAGATGCACATGTTCCCCAATGTGCCATCCGAGTTCCGTGCCAGGGCAAATCAAGAAATACGGAACTCGGTCGGGAGCTTTAAATCGTCTGCTGATGCAGATATCAAGGTCTGTTTTTGTACCCGTGGCTATGGTCCCACGTGACCCCTCCCTCAACTACTGAAAGGCAATCCAAGAAAAATCATGTATAAGAACCACTCCACGGCCCCACTATAGCCCCACTTTCCTACGGGCCAACCTCACCCATGACTCGATAGCAAGCACATGGTCTGTTGGGGGTTCTCTGCCTTTCCGTACGTACACGATTGACTAAAGATGGTAGGTAGTCGGCGATGTGCTATCCAGGGCAAAAACCAAGAATCGTCGACTCCACGCTAATCCATCCCAGTCTTTAGGTCGCTCGCATAGCAACCAAGGCATACTCTTGGTCCTTCTAACGCAGACCTTAACCTCTCATGGGCCTAGTATAATTACCTGGCAGCCCACAGAGGGATCCCAAGAATATCCTCACGTCCCCCGAAGCTTCCACTTCGGCACCCAGTGCGCTGGAGCTTTTATCCAAGTCAGATAACTTGCTCCTCCTCGTAGACTAAGCGATGACCTACCGTATCAGGTTACTCATCGCTTTGTGAATTAATCCTATGTCCTTAGCTAAGAATTATTACTTAGTTACCCTTAACTAAGGTTTACCACTTAGCTTCCTTTCCCGTTGTCCTTGATTAACCACGATTCTATACCTAGTTCCTCTAACTAGGGTTTGTCTTATTGGGTTAAGTGTTATCATTCAAGTCCATGCCTTAACCCGCCCACGCATCACGTCAAGATTGGCTAAGTATTTAAGTTCAAGACTTAGCCCTACAAGTTGGTTAAGTGTACCCAGAGGCTCATGACTTAACCCTATCAAGTCAAATCGGTCAAGTACTAGCTTACCTTACTCCTATCGGATTATCTTGCTAGATCGATTAAGCATAGATTATCTTAATCCCATCAAATTATCGAGTCGGATTGGTTAAGTATAGGTGGGCTTAACCCCATCCTCTAATCGTACTACAATGGTTAAGTATATTCTAAAAAGGTCTTGTGACTTAACCTTATCAGGTCCGCGTATTAGATTGGTTAAGTGTAGGTTACTTAACCCCATCAAATCATCATGTATAATTGGTTAAGTATAAGTTGGTTAAGTGTTTAACTTAACCCCATCGAATTACCGTGTTTAGATTAGTTAAGTGTGGATTACTTAACCCCATCTAATTACCGTGTTTAGATTAGTTAAGTGTGGATTACTTAACCCCATCTAATTACCGTGTTTAGATTAGTTAAGTGTGGATTACTTAACCCCATCTAATTACCGTGGTTAGATTAGTTAAGCGTCAATTACTTAACCCCATCTAATTACCGTGTTTAGATTAGTTAAGTCTTAATTACTTAACCCCATCTAATTACCAAGTCGGATTAGTTAAGTGTAAATTACTTAACCTCATCCCCTAATCATCTTGCATGGTTAAGTGTCATTAAGAAATCAAGTCCGGTCCCACTTAACCTACCTATTCGTGTCATATCGGTTAAGTGTCATTAGTCAAATTTACTTAACCTTATCATGTGGCATTAATTTAATTAATGCACCCTCAACCTCTCACATTAGACCTTATTGTGGTTACTAGTTAAGCCGGGCGGGTCCGGGTAGATTTACACCACAACCTAGTCTAACCTCGGGTCTTAAGCGCGACATGACCAACTTCTCACATTGGATCCTATCGTTTGTAGCTACTAGTTAAGCCGGGCGGGTCCGGGTAGATTTATGCTACAAACTCAACCCAACCTCGAGTTGGCCACTTCCATGTTTGGTCTAGTGTTATATTACACTTACAACCCATACGTGTCTAATTTCAAGTCCCAAGTTTACCCTACGTGTCATGCCCCCATTTTGGTTCAACTTACATGTCATGTTCACATGTAACCTCAAGTCAAGTTTTCATGTCATATTCAAGTCAAGATTTCGCGTCATGTTCATGTTTATCTAACTACCCCAAAGTCGTGTTTTCAAACGCAAGCAAAAGCGAGTCAACATAGTAAGGATACTACGTCACATATTGGCCTCAAAACATGCATGATGCCAAAAAGGGATTGACTTCCACATGCACAACCTTGGCCAAAAACATGCATAGTGTCATAAGGTGATTTGGCCACAAACATGCATAGTATCTCAAGGGGATTTGGCCACAAACATGCATAGTATCTCAAGGGGATTTGGCCACAAACATGCATAGCATAAAAGGGGATTACTTGCATAAGTGTTCATGTCATAAACCTATCATGAAGGGATGAACATGCCCATGTTACTCATGTGATAAAAAGGTAAACTTGCATATTATCATAAGGGATTTCGGGTTCATATACTTGCATAGCCTCAAAGTCACATTCATGCACATGTTTCATGAGTCAAAGTGGTTTCAAGTGTGCATGCTAACATACCACAAGCAAAGGTCCAATCTTTCATGGCAAACTAGGTCCAATGTAACATGAATAGCATGGTTTAGTCGCTACAACATAACCCAAAGTCATATGTTCATGCTAAAGGGGCAAACTAGGTTCCCATAGGCTAACATACTCATGTTACTTTGCATTTTATCCCATGTCACATCAAGATCATCGTTTAAATCTACAAGTAGCTAGAACTTACATAGCGTGGCAAGAGGACTAGGAGCATGAATCGTTTTGACGAAGAAAGGTGGCTCCTTTGATGAAGATCCGTCATGAAACTCGCATAGCAACGTTGATTTGGCCTCTATTTGGTGTAGCAAGCTTGCACCTTTTGATTTGAACCCGATTTGAATGCATAGGCTCTAGGGATTGGAGATGGAGGCCATGATCAAAATTGATTTTGGCAGCACTTAGTTGCTAGGTTTGATTTTTAGGGATTTAGGTTAGGTTTAGGGTCCTTTTATAGAGATTAGGATAGTTTTAGGCCCTTAGATTAACCCTAGGATAGATCTGAACCATCAAACCACGTCAGAAGCTTCCAGAACAAGACCAGGGACCAGTGCAGGTGCACCAAGCCAGGAATGCTCGTCTGAGCCAAGTCGACAGCCAAGTCGACAGGGCTGTCGACTTGGTCAGACCAAGTCGACTCCCAAGTCGACAGGGCTGTCGACTTGGGTACTGTGGCGGGAATTTTTCTCGCCTGGCCCAACTGGCCCAATTTTCCAAATTCAAGTTTGAATTTGAAATCTGTTTGTACTTAGAAATTTTCTGAAAACTTCGTTGGGCCTTAACCGGGTCATACGGACTCCGATTTTCGAAAATTCGGACTCTATTTCGCGTATTTTTCCGAGAAGAACGCAATGGCATAGCCCATTTCGCTTGATTCATAATTTAAAATTAAATTCTGCCTTGATTCTCGTCTTAATCATGTTATCGAAATACGGGTTGTTACATGTTGGTTCGTTAATCTACTTATGTCGCGATGTTAAAGAACACATAGTTGTGTTGTTAATTGAAGTTGTGCATCATGCTTTTCGTATCCGTGTTCGTACTAACCTGTGTCATCTTCCTTTTGTTTCCCACGCAAGTTGAGAATCCCCACTCATGATTAACATTTTCAATTAGTAAATTGACATCATTATAAATGACATATGAAATGTTAGGATTGCTCTAGAAAACCCGATTTATTTGTTATGCAACTTGTGCTTATGTGACACGTATACTTGTGACATATATGACACAAATTTGATTGTTATGATATGTGTTGATTTATATTGTTATATTTATTTTGTTCACACACTGAAGTTCCCTTTACGTAAATCATTATATGTTGAAATGATACATACCCAAATCACGGTATAGATTTAGGAATTGAAACTGATTTTACGGGGATGCGGGTTGAAATGATGTAACATCCAGAATTTAGGCATGCCTCGAGCCGGTGTCCAGCCCACTCGAAACGTCCTCAGAGGCGGATTGTTATTGGAATACAACACATTAGAATAGAACACAAAAGGACTTTTCATTGCCGTTACAACAATTTACATCAGAGTACAAAATATATGAGAGTACATATAATAGATACACAACGGAAAAATATCAGAATTTAATAAATTTACAATACATTGGAGATATAAAAATAATCAGCGGATGACTTGAAATAATCTAGAGAACATCACCAACCATAATCCAGGATCCTATTTTAAAAATATCTGCATAACCAAAACTATTGGCTAGCCTTGTGGAAAATATGGGCACATAGAGTTTTGGTGAAAAATAATAAACTTCAGGTCAGTCATGGGACTAGTATGAGAACCAAAATAGTTATTAGCTTATTTTAAATTTGGGTAAATCATGGGACCACACCGTATAACACGGAACGAGTTCCCTACACATGAATACCCGTTTTAAAACAAAACAACGCAATGCTTTTTGAAAAATGAAGCCATTATAAGACACATGAGTTCCGGTGGATTAGGTTTACTCCTGAACATAATGTTTCCCGGTCCTATTGGACCTCTTGGTCAGTATGTTGAACACCATGGCCTTGTGCAGCTATAGAGGGCCTCGATTCCAACATCCACATAACTAAATTGCCTTAGCTCCATACCATGGCATAACTTCTTGCTAGAAGGAAATGCATGCCCTTTCTCTGTTGTCCATCATCCCGTTTTTGGTTCGTACCGGGAGGTGATGTTCGCGAATTAACATCATAACACAAAGCTATGCTATATTAGTCATGCTTTGATCATAGTCCACAAAGCTTTGTTTTCAACAAAAGCTTTGATCCATGCATCTTAGCATGCCACATTGTCAATTCGTACCATACAACTGATGTCCACCAATATATTACCTCTAAGCTCATACGTCTAAAAGAAGGGTGTTAAACTAAGAGAATAAATTCTTTGCCACAAACAGATATATATTTAGCAGAGGTCAACTGTTACAGCATAAAATACAATGTCAGATACACAATCCATTTGCAAGTTTGTTCTAGGCCAGAACGAAACCAGAGGCACCTTATTCCTCGTCCTATATGTCCAATACAGGAGAGAGGCTTTCGCATATCCGGTTGATCTCCAAGTACGTCAGGACGATCACCACTTATTCCCTCATCTTGGGTGTACAACCCAATTGAGACATTAATAATAATCCAAGTGAAGATCTCCTGTCTTCAACCAACGTCTTCATATCTTCGACTTTTAGTCATCGTATCAATTATTCAGAAAAGGTTAATCCCGATCTTCCTGAATAACTCACTCATCTTTAAAATCATATGATATACAAACATACCAAAGATCTCATTCCAATCCATAATATTATTTTATTTAAATATTGATTACATGGTAATTAACCCCATAAATCTTATAAAATTTTATATCATATAAACTTATCGTTTAAATCACTCTTGGGAAATCATATCCAAAGATTTTATAATATCATTTCATGCTTCAAGGTTTATAAACTTTATCAGCATAATCGAATCTTACCCAAACGATAATATTTTATATTGATATCTGTTACTACAAAAATTCAACATCAAAATAGGATGTCGGTAATGGGTTATTGAACCACCACCAGCATAGAAGAATGATCCGAAAGCATAGACTAGGAATAGGCAATAACCTAAAGCATGAGTGAAGCATTTGGAACACCAAGCAACTGACACCCTCATAAAAGGAGAAATCTTGGAATCAGTGTGAAGGAAGGAAGCCGACAGGATATTCCGACACGAAACGAAGCTAATGTAAGAACAACTTCGGAAGGCAAATTACTTGAACCTGGAAGCCAACGGAATGACAAAAGGCATCAAGCCAACTATCAATATTAATTTGCTTAGTACTGATACAAAAGAAGATGAAGGCGTCAAGGGTACATGAATCCGGAACATGAAAGAAACCTCCCAAAAGCCAGTTGTCGAGACCAAAGTTTAATGATCACCGAGAGGTAGCTTCAAAAATTAACAAGTAATACGCCGAAAGAACCCTTCCGGAAGACCAAAGATCCACTCCAGAGACTCACTGAAAGTAAGCCAAAGTCTTTAAGAAGAAGAGATATCCACACTAACATGATTAGTGTCGATACCGAAAGGGGTGAAGGCTCCAGGAACGTAAGCGATCAAAGCACGCATGCAAACATCATGAAGACTTAGACAAAACCAAAAACTTATCTCCGAAAGCCAAAGGCTATACCCGATGCTATCAATACCAACAGGCTTGGTATCGATAGGGAAGGTAGAAAAAACTTCAAAGAGAAGCCCTAAAGACCGGAACTAGATTTCCAGAATCTAAGACTGACACACTGAAGGCTATGTCATATCTCTCAACAACAGCAGAGACCTAAGAAACCGGAACCGAAAGGTGAAGAGCGGCCGATGCACAGCTACTACACCTGAAAGAGGCTTTTGCTGACCCAATGACAAAAGGGGTCCCGATTTGTCTATAAATAAGACCCTAGTGGTCACATTTTGGGGGTCGATTTCCCATTTTTCAATCTTGTACTCTTTTCATCAAGAGCAAACCCTAATTTCTCAATCGAATTGGGGATTTCTACAATCTTAGTGATATATCTGAAATAAATGAAAAGGAGAAGTTCGGGACTTAAATATTTCACAATTCTATAATTGTATTGTGTTTGTCGTGGTTAAATAGGGAGTTAATGTTAATCTTTCTCATGGGAAGGTTTATCACATACGTATTGGAAGAGGAAAGACTTTGAGTAAAACCACGGAATCTCCCTTTTGGTCCCTCAATATGTGAATTAACCCTTTTACAATGAGTCTTATGAAACATAACCTCGAAGGAAGCTTGTTGTAAGATTGCGACTCGATAACTAATGCAACCAAGGTCTTTTCTTGGCAGGTTCGATGCAGCAGTATCATTTAAGTCGTTGAGTGTTATGACATGTTGACAACCTAGCTGTTGCGAAACATTAGCCTGTTTTCTTCTCAATGAAGTGTATATTATGTTATCCTTGGTCCAAGGGTAATCATTACATAATGGAATCATCTTCCTATAGTCTGAAACACCATTCTCCCAAGGCTATTGTCAACCTTACAGTCTCGTAAGTGTGTTACTCACCCCTTGAGGAAAGAGTAATTAATCTTCGAACTTAAGGCCTTAATGCCTAGGAAGCGGTGTAGCCCGTTTACCATGTTGAAATCAAGTTGCTCTTTAATATCCTTTAGATCTATCAACCATTGTGTTTCAATATACATGCACTATCTAACCTAGTTCAGGTGTTGACGAAAAATATCATTAACATTTTGGCGCTAGAAGGAGAGCTTGAACCTCCAGACCTTGTGGTTACCTTATTAGGAACTAATTTGGTGAACCTGTTGCTTCATGGCAGGAAAAGATGAAGTAAAAAAGGTCTGAATAAGAACGAAATAAGGAACCAACTCCTAATGCTTCCATTGAGGAGAATGTGGATACAACATTCAACCTAAACAATAATGAAGAGGGAACAACCTCTAATCTAGTGTAACCACCAAATCCAAATGCCATGGAGGAAAACACTACTAAGCTCATAGCTTTAGAGAAACAAATCCAAGAAATGAAAGCTCAAATGGATGCTAATCAAATACAAAAGTCTTCAAAGCTCTCCAAGTCTATCCAAAGGCAAGAAGATGAATTTCCAAAGAGAAAGGATCCCACCTAACACTCTGAAGGAAGGGAGAAATTCAAAGTGGCTTCCTATAAGAAGAAAAAATCCCTTTTAGCAGGGATAGATCATCAAGGAAATCAATGTAGCCAGGAGCAATCTGGGAGCTCTACTTCTAAAGGTTATAATACTAAGAGGGTGGATTACAATAACACAGAGGCTTATCTTAAAGACAGTAACATAAAAACTGTCAAAGACTTGTTGAGAAGCAAGGGAAAGAGAACTCAAGATGACATGGTTAATGATAATGAGAGAGTGGCTCCTTTTACTTATGAGATCATGAACACTATGATACCATCTAGGGTAAAGGTTCTAACCATAATATATCTTAGAACTACCGACCCTGATGACCATCTAATGGCTTTCGACAAATGAATCTCTATAATGTTTCGGGGGCCGTCAGATGTCGTATTTTTCTAGTGACTCTCCAGGGAGCAACGACCAAATGGTATCGTTAATATAGGGAGAATACCATTTATTCGTGGAAGCAATTTGCTTATGAGTTTTATGCCCAGTTTTGTATCTGTAAGGACCCGGCAGTTGATTACACAGTTATCTTTAATATTAAGCAGAGGCAGGGAGAGTCTCTAGGAGATTCACACCTACTAACTCGATGTTTGGGCAGTAGTACAGCCTCTTCGCAAGTCTCTGTTTAGAAGTTGGGTCGCATAGTTCTCACAGAATAAATAGTATTTCTTAAATAAGCTGGATCGAATTGGAATGTTCTCTCCAATCATTCTTTCTTTCTCCCATATCACTGGAGGCTAAGCGGGGTAGGACATTTAAAGGAAAAAAAATGAGAATCGCCCGGGAAACCCTAAGAATTAGAGCAGCATGGCTGATTCAAGAGAACGAGAAGTTGGAAGCGGTTACTCATCCCCATCCTTCTTTGACACATAATGGGGAAGACAATATACTTGGACCTCTAACACCGATTCAGATTCTCCTATTGAAAGACCCCCTATTCCTACTAGCGATGAGACTGCTAATCCCGACTCCATACCACCGCCTCTCTATTAGGGCAAAGCCCAAGATAACGTTTCGGGTAACGGATACAAGGGCGCAGCAAGAAAGGAAACTGTACCAGACCAGGGATTTGGATTAGCATTAATAGGTTGGTGCATAAAAGAAATTCCAACCTGCTTTTTTTTCTCAAGGAAGTAGACAAGCCATTAATATACTAAAGATTCAATGTAGAAGCGTAGAAGGAAAAAGATATGAATGACCGCAACAAGCTGATTGCTGTTCACTCGGGGTTAATTGAGAACACCCCTTTCTAGAAAGAACTATATACTCATGGGTGTATAGATCTACAAGACTTACATTTTCAAGCTGACAAGTTTATCCATATGGATGAATTATACTTTACAATGAAGTTCGGGACTCGAGGGGAAGGAGGAAAGCCAAGCTTCAGTTGAAAGCATCAAGGTGGAAGGTTTGGACTAGATGGGAATCTGAAAAGGCCAAGATTGGGAGGATTCCAATTCCAACTCAGTGGCGTTAAGCAAACCTTTCTCCTTTATCTATGCTTTAGGCAAAGAAAGGGTCAATAACTTCCTGTATCATATAAAGCCAAGATTTGCCCTAAATCCCATGGAGAATGAAAATATTGAGAATATCACAAGATGAATGGACACAAAAATGATGAATTCAAGGTTTTGGAGGGAATCATTCAAAACCTCATCCGCGATGTACATCTAAAGGAGTTTGTTCTGAATAAGCCACCATCTACCAAGCATGCAAATGGGAAACCAAGGGATTCGGCTATTGTGGTGGAAGCTCCAGTTGAAGAGGGCTACTTAGATCTAGGTCCTCTGATAAACCGAATCAATGTGATTCACGATGGGCCACATACCGCTGGAAACTGCCAAGTAGCCCGAAGTCGATATTTAAAGGAGGCCCGTGAGGGAATATTATCCGTCCAGGAGGAGCCATCATTGAAGAATGCCCGCTTCAACCTCAAGATGCACAATCTATTAATTTGTAACGATCCAGGATTTTTGGAATTAAATTTGAATTTAATATGAATTTTGAATAAATTTTGGAAGGTTTAAATGATTTTTGAATAAAAATTTAAAGCTATATTATTATTTTAAAACAATTCAATAAATTTTATTGTGAAATTTAGTTACAACAATGTTTGTTTTGTGGTACATTTCGTCGTTAGTTGAATTTTTCAAACGATTTGCAATTCAGTTGCTATAAACAATCAGAATTAGAAATTAAATATTCGTTTTAAATTTTTGTTCAGTTTCTGTTCGCGTAGTCTTAAAATATTTTATAAAATTTTACTGTAATTTTTATTTTAGAAAATAAGCATATATTTTTCTAACATATTTTAGGGTAATTTTGGTCATTTTTGACACTATGCAGAATTAAACAACCGGTCTATTTTATTTATGTTTTAAGATTGTGATATATTGTTGTACACGATTTGATTGCTAGTTGTTTTTATTCCTTATCTATAATTGTAAAATAAAATATAAGAGAATGAAAAAAAATCTCTGTGAAATCGCTCTTATAATCTTTCATCTTCTCCACCTTTTGCAAGGATGGTCGATTTAAAACTATAAATTCATCGTATAACAAACAACTCAAACTGTATTGAATTCTTATTGTTATAAACATTTCCGTAGCAAGGTTAAACCCGAATACTGTATCGTGAATAAGTGAAAATGCGATAATACACATGTTTGATGACACATACCACAGTTTAAAACACACGGACCATGGATATATATATATATATATATATATATATATATATATATATATATAACCTAAACGTGTTGAGCACATAAAGTTATCAGTGCCATCTGTTCTCTTTTGGGAAATATGAGGTGCCATGCGTTGTTTCTTTCATATTTTATAACTTGTATGCTGCATATTTCAAAGGCAAATTCTATTTCAACCCAGCAATGTGCTGAGTAGCCCCCCAGAAGTTGAAAAAATGGATATACCCCCAATTTTGCTGAGTAGCCCCCCGCTAATTTTAAAAAAAGTCAAAAATACCCTTCCACGTGAGGTGACTGTGTGATTTTACTGTGTACCTCGTAGTAGCCCTACGTGGTTCCTTAGAGTACCACGTACTGGCTTTACGGGATACACTAAGAAACCACGTAGGACTACTACGAGGTACACCATGAAACCACATAGGACTACTACGGGGTGTGCAAAAAACTGAAAAAAAAATATAATAAAGAAAGGGTACTTTGGTCTTCGTATTTTTTGGATAAAATGGTGGGCTACTCAACATTTCTTTGGGTTGAAATAGAATTAGCCTATTTCAAAAGTTTTCTCCTCTCCAGCTTTATCATCTCGGTTCCGCCATTTATACAGTAGAAAAAAAAAAAGAGTTTGCAAAGGAGGAGATTGTGCATGCAAAACCCCACCTCAAAGCCACTGTCATCCTCCCCAAATGTTTATCATTCCACCGCACCATTGTTAAGAGCTGTCACCGCTACTCCCTCCTCCAAAAACCAATTCCAGCTAACCACGCCAAGAACCCCACCTTGGACCACATCTCATCTCCCACGCTGACCATCTTTTCCTCCCTCTTAGATAACGTTCAGATCCATTCAATCCTTCTCCACTGAAATCCAACGCATCCGCCTTTCTATATATAAATTTTTTTATAAATTATCTGCAAAGCGTGAACCTGTGCTGCGCCTTTCCTTTGAAGCATCACTTTCCGCCTTTCCAAGAAAAAAAAGGGAAAAGAGCCAAACGCCATTTCTACATATACATTCGTGCACAATTCTCTCTTTTGCAGTTAAAGATATTGTCTTTAAAAAAAGGAAAAAAAAAAACAAAAGGAAAGAGAGAGCAGAAAAGAAGAAGACGAGAGAGAGAAGAGAAAAGGAGGCAGAACGCAAGAAGGGAAACTCCGAGAGGACGAAGATAGTGAGCAGATCCGAAGCACAGCTTTGGAGGGACCTTTAATGAAAAGCTATTATGGTGAGAACATCTAAATTGAATTTTTGATTTAATTAGTACGATAAAACTTGGATTTTATGGTTGTGTTGGTGGATGTGATAACATGGGTTGACAACTAGTGGTAATTCACTACACCAAAAAGGTAAATTTGAAAAATACGTTGTTTTCCGTTTGATATCCCTTTTGGTGTTTCAAGCTCCACAATGGGCATATAGTGTTTCTACACCCATTTAAAGTGTTCTTTATTTATTTTTATTTTCTAAAATACTTTTTTTTTTTATAAAAGATAAGCAAGAATATCATTGACAATCAAAAGCAAATAACCGTTCGCAGTCAGTCCTAATTACGGCCATTTATTTCTCTATTAGATCCTTCTAAATCTTGCAATATTTTTCCAATCGGAAATAGTTTTTCATCCAATTTACTGCATAAATTATTCAACAAACAAATCTAACCGCTCCTTGTGTTCATCCTTTCCAAGCTTTTCAGATTTCATTCGTATGTGAATCAGGCAATTTCTATTGGTCGAAGTAGCAAAATCTTTTTTCAACGTCAGTTCCCTATATTAGAGCTGGTTAAGTTTAATGATTTTCTTTGTCCATTTTGAACTGATTGTGCTTCCTAGTTCTACTCCCAAAACCCTAAGTTAACATTGATATTCCTTACATTAAAGTTTGTTGTCTTTATGTCTTTAGATTTGATAATCTTGATTACTGTAATCCGACGTCGTGCGATCTGGTACTGCGATGAAATTGGATCCACATGTTTTTTGTTTAAATTGTTGTCTTTTTTCACCTTAATTGAAATTATGGATTGCTTACTTTCGGCTTTTTTATATTTTTCATCAGCTCATTTAAGTGATTTTTTTGCCACTATTGTTATTATGTAGGGATGTCTTGGATTTTTAAGCATTATCAATCATGACAAGTTTGATGTACTGCCATCTCTACATGTTGACCACGGTGATGTCAAATATATTTAATATTAAACCTAAGATATTTGATGACTTCTTTTCTAATATTTTCCTATTCTATGTTTATGCTCAATCTGTTATCTGTAGGTCTTGATTCTACCCTGCAAGATGAGTTTCTAAACCTGCTATGTCATGCAAGAATAAGTCATGCACTTAATCAGTTCCTTGTGATCTCTCTAATGGATCCTGTATTATCAAGTGGATCGCTCTGTCTGTTTGGTTTATCCTAATATATATTTTGGGACCAATGACTGTGTTTCTTTTTGGGCAGGGTCTCAAGCGTGTTTGTAATGCTATTGATAGTGCTAGAAAAAGATCCATCTTATTGTGTGTGAACATCTTCAGGTAAATACGACATATTTTTACTTTAATTTGAATTTTTTCTATTTTATCCGACGTATAGTACAGTGGGATGTAAATTGGTTTTTGGTTGATATCCCTATTTGATAAATTATATGCTGATATTTATTATATGCAAGTGCTAAATATTGGGAAATATAGCTTCTTTTTTTCTCTGAGCTGTAACTGTTTTAATATCAAACTATAAATTTGTTGAATTTTTCTGTTTAAGAAAGAAAATGGTCGATGATGACAAAAGGGAAAGCTCTTTCTTAAAACATTCTCAGTGGTCGCCTTAAGAGCTTTCACCTTTCCCGACCTGGGAGCTCTTGCTTTTCATTACTTTATTGAATGTGTGAGACTGTTCACCTTTTGTTTTTATGATCTTTTTCCATACTTATTTTTCATGATACTTTTTTATTTCAATTAATCCTTGATATCTACTATTATTGCTCACGTATTCTTCTTCCCCAGAGTAGTCATAAGTTTTCAACTGATTACCTATTTTCCTCTCTTTCACAACTACTTGTGGTATTCAGTGCTTAATATCAGTTTCGTCAATATCCGGATGAATTTCTTTTACTATTAAGTTGTATTTCTCTTTCTGAAAATAGTGTTTCGATATCCTAACCAATGAATGTAGACTGAAGTAAAGACTGGAATCTGTAAATGCAATGCTTTATAGTGGTACTTCCCGGCCAAAAGCATGCCACATTCCACGTTTTTTTTCTTGGATTTTGATAGAAAGTAAATTGAAATAATGGTATAGTTTTTCAACACTAGTTTGTTAGCTTTAGATATTAAAGAACTTGATGTCAGCTAGCTTGATGACATAAGCGATAAAGCAGGGTTAGATCTAATTTCTTTTATTAAATAAAATCATCACTTGGTTGTAATATCCTCTGTTCATTTAATATTTATTGTTATATTTGTTTTGGTAAATAGTATTTGGTTTGTTGGTGAAATTGAGAGTTATCATGGTTAGTTATTAGTTTATTTCTTGCTAATAGTGTACAAAGAGACTGCCAGGCTGATGGTGAATAATCTAGTTTTTAGGACCCACAAGGTGATTCAAAACTATTTTCATACATAATTTAATATTAGTAGGAAACCCATGAATTTTTGAACAAGCTTCTGGAGCGCTTCAAATTCATCACTAGTCTATACTTAAAATCACTGCTTAGGCACATGAGGTAGCACAAAATTATTAACTCTTAAGTCTATGTTTGTACCTGACATTGTAATTATTCATGATGAGAAATTAAAACCTTGTTGTCATGGCACAGGTCAAAATAAACATGTTTATGATCATAGGTTAATGTGTTATTCTTTGACCTTTCTCTTGACTGTGAGAAATCAAGAATAAATGTTCATCAGCATTAATCAACTTGATGGTACAAGCCAGGTTCTTCAAAATGGAAGCAGAGTGCTCAAATATTATATCAAGTTGAGTTACACCTTTAACGTATATGGTATATATCGCAAAACAATTAAAAGAGGTGGATTGAGTGTACAACTATGCTTGTTATACTGATCTTTGTAACCCTGACTTTGGAGTTGTCCATCCCGTACTTGGAGGTTTAAAGATTACCCATACCCGCATTGGGAAAAGACAATTGGCCACCCAAAAGGACAGGTAAATTTGAAATTAGTTATTTTATTTTGTTTCCCAGTGTTCATTTTGTTTTACATGAATGATTGTGAGGTTAGGCATGAGTACAACTATCAATAGCTGAAAAATGTGGTTCTGCTTGTTTGGATCATTTCAGGTCTATGAATTGGATTAAGTTTGATTGTTCATGTACCGCACATGAGTTATTTGTGTCATATTTGAAAATAGTATTTTTTTTTTTATGTCTATTATAGGAAACTTTCTGTATTGTATTGTAGGCAACTTTCTGCATTGTCATATTTGAAAATAATTTTACATCAAATATGAATTTTAATATGGACAGACTTTGTGAGATTTTCTTAAAGAAATTAAATATAACACTATATCACCCACTTTGAAAATTTAATCATGTGAGACAGACAATAAATATCTGTAACCACGAAAAATGCTTGAATGAAGGGTAAATGTTTACGACAAAGGATCAAAAGGTAGATAACTGCATGAACGATGGCCAATATACTTTACTACAACTCAAAAGATCCTACAGTTATTATCATTGACAAAGTGTCATAAGCTAAAGCCAGAAAGTTTTCACAGAATTTTACGAATTGAAAAATATGAGAGAACTTGTTGATATTGAAAGCAGTGTGTTAAACAAAGTGCTGATGTACATATATATAGGCATATTGCCTTGTAACATAATAACGCTGGGTATAACATATGCGGTGGAGAATAAAGGCCCAGCCCACTTAACAAATGATTTATATTTCAGAAAAAACAGCCGACACTTTATTTCTCCCCCACGAAACTTAGGGTTTCAGAAACCCTAGTTTCGCCATGTCGAGCTGGAAAACAGACGAATTGGAGTGGCGCTTCACTTCTTCTTACTCTTATAACCTCTCTCTTATCTAGATTCGTGATTTTTGATGTTGTCTGATGATTTGCTTGTCTTGATTAGTAGATTCACGGGAGCATCATCCTTAACTTTGGGGTATTGAGATTCGCGGTGATTTACTTTGGTATTTGTGAGAGCTGGCTTGGCTTTATCTTCAATATTATCTTCACGATGACTTGCCAGATCTGTAATGTTGAGTTCTTCTCGGAATCTGGTATAATTCTTCAACGATATTGCTTTAGTTAGCATGTCTGCTCTCTGGTAGAATCCAGGTATATGATTAACTTGTATTTCTCCTCGTTGAACTGATTCTCTGACAAAATGAACATCTATCTCGATATGTTTTGTTCTGGCATGCTGTATGGGATTCTCTGTCATGTACACGGCGCTTTTATTATCACACCATAGGATATGTTTTACTGTAGATTTTAGCTTTAGTTCTGATAGTATCGATTGTAACCATTTTATCTCAGCTGTAGCGTTGGCTATACTCCTGTATTCAGCTTCAGTGCTGGATCTGGAAATTGTAGGTTGTTTTTTTGAGCACCAAGATATCAGGCTTTTACCAAAGTATATACAGTACCCACTGGTTGATCTACGATCATCAGGATCTGCAGCCCAGTCAGCATCTGCATATCCAGTTATGTTCAAATGTTGGCTGGTCTTCAATCTTAGTCCATAGTTCACAGTTCCTTTTAAATAACGCAGAACTCTCTTAACTGCCTTCCAGTGTATGTTTGTTGGATTCTGCATAAATTGAGATAATTTATTTACACTATATGATATATCAGGACGTGTTATTGTTGCATACTGAAGTGCACCAATAACACTCCTGTATTCAGTCACATTAGAAATGGCCTCTCCCCCATACTTTGAATAATTCTGACCACTTACCATAGGAGTAGGCTGGGGGTTGGCATTTATCATTTTTGTTTTGACAAGTAACTCAGTTATATATTTTCTTTGACATAGAGTTATTTCTGACTCATTTCTGTAAACTTCTATGCCAAGAAAATATTTTAGTTCTCCTAAATTTTTAATGGAGAACTGCTGGTCTAAATACTGAGTTAGCTTATCAATATCATCAGTATTATCTCCAGTTATGATGAGGTCATCTACATATATTAGTATGTAAACAGTTGAGGAGCTATTTATTCTGATGAATAATGAATTATCTGACTTGGTAGGCTGATATCCTAATTTAATTAGGGTATTTTTCAGCCTATCAAACCAGACTCGAGGGGCCTGTTTTAGACCATAAATAGCTTTATTCAGCTTACATACTAATTTATGATTGTGGTTGTAGCCTTGTGGTTGCTTCATATAAATTTCCTCATCAAGTACACCATTCAAAAAAGCATTATTAACATCTAAGTGTTTAATATGCCACTTTTTACATAGGGCAATAGTGAGAATGAGTCTAATAGTTGTGGGTTTTACTACAGGTGAGAAAGTTTGATTATAATCAAACCCATACTCCTGAGTAAAACCCTTTGCCACTAATCTGGCCTTGTATTTGTTTATTGACCCATCTGGGTTCTTTTTAAGTTTATATGTCCATCTGCACCCAACAACATTCTTGTTAGCAGGTGGACATACAAGCTCCCATGTCTTATTTCTGATGAGTGCATTATATTCCTCATCCATAGCATTCTTCCAGTTTTTGTTTTTGATAGCCTGTTCAAAGGAATCTGGTTCACAAATACTGGATGAAGCTGTATATGCTTTTGGTTTGAAAATACCACTTTTTGCTCTAGTAATCATAGGATGACCAGTCTGAATTGGTGACTCTGATGATGGTGAGCCACTGTCACTATCTGGATCGGATGAGAATTCTGTTCTTGTACTTTGTGAACCTGTATTTTCATCTGAACTTTGATTTTCTGAATTTTCAGGATTGTGCAAGGCAAGGCTGGGTTGCTGTGACTCGTCACATTCTTCAGAATGAGATTGTGATGCTCTATTGGACTCAGCAGCCTCACTCTCATCATTATTGTCCCAATTCTCAGAATAAATTGGAATCTCAGGTATAGATACATCTGGATTTCTTACCTTACTAGTAGTTGAATTATCTTTACTACTAAAAGGAAATACAGTTTCATCAAATACAACATGTCTGCTTATGTATATCTTACCATGTTCATCTAGACACTTATACCCCTTTTGCTTAGTGGTGTATCCTAGAAATGTACATGGCTTTGATCTGAAATCTAATTTGTTAGAATTGTAGGGCCTCAAATATGGAAAACACAAACATCCAAATGGTTTTAGACTTTTATAATCTGGTTTGATATTGAATAATTTTTCTATTGGTGTTGTACCCTTCAGAACTTTTGTTGGCTGTCTATTAATCAAGTAAACAGATGTACTGAAGGCCTCTGGCCAAAACTTTAGAGGTAATTTAGCCTGAGCTAATAAGGTTAAACCAGACTCAACAATATGTCTGTGTTTTCTTTCAACTAGCCCATTTTGTTGAGAAGTATATGGACATGTGATTCTGTGAACAATTCCTTTTTTAGTAAAAAACTGATTTAAACACTTAAATTCACCTCCACCATCAGATTGAATAGTTTTAACTAGAGTGTTAAATTGTCTTTCAGCCATAATGATAAAATTAATAACAGCATTAATAGTTTCTGATTTGGCTTTTAAAAAATAAATCCAAGTGTGCCTTGAGTATGCATCTACAAAAGCAATATAGTACTTAAACCCAAAATCTGAACTTATAGGAGCTGGACCCCATAAGTCTGTAGCAATCAACTGCAATGGTTCAGTATAAACTGTCTCAGAGTCAATAAAAGGTAGTTTATGACTCTTACCAACCTGACAATATTCACAAATATATGGTAAAGAGACATCATTATATTGAATATTGTTCTCATCTAATATTTTCATAACAATCTTAGCACTTGGATGTCCAAGTTTGTAATGCCAAAGATCAAAAATATTTTTGCTACTAGCAGCATTATCAAGAATATTCAGATTACAGTGTTTTTCCCTTTTTATCACACTGTTATTCTTAACAGTGTCAAACTTGTAAAGGCCTCCTGTCATGCTACCCTGTAAAATGGGTTCTCTAGTTAGAATGTCCCTAACTAAACAGTATTTAGGGTAAAATTCAAAGAAGACATTATTGTCATTAGCAAACTGGGAGACACTTATTAGATTTTTCTTTATTTTTGGAACCCTTAAAAGATTGTGAAGGAATAATTGTCTCTTACCACTTAAACTAGCATTACCAATGTGAGTAATTGTGATA
The DNA here is from genome assembly GCA_030737875.1 of Allium sativum. Lineage (NCBI taxonomy): Eukaryota > Viridiplantae > Streptophyta > Magnoliopsida > Asparagales > Amaryllidaceae > Allium > Allium sativum. The sequence goes on along the minus strand of CM060921.1, from coordinate 9,943,009 downwards.
CTTTTACCATTGCCTAGTAAAATGGAATTGTTACCTTTGTAATCTCTGCATCCAAGATTTAGGCTATCAAGATTGTTTGTAATGTGATGAGTAGCCCCTGAATCTGGATACCAGCTGTCATCTTGCACAGTATCAAACTTTGCCATGTCATTCTGATTACCACCTTTGCTAACATTATCTTGACTACTGTTATCAGATTGGGATAAGGCCATATTCACACTAGGATTACTATTATTCTTCTGGTTCTGATTTGGAGTATAATTTGTGTTGAATCTGAAGTAGCAGTTTAATGCTGTGTGGCCTATCCTTTCACAAATTTGACACTTTGGTCGGTTTGTATTAGACCATCTACCTCTGCCTCTTCCTCTCCTTGCACTACCACCTCTTTGGTAAGACTGGTCAATTCTGGTGTTGTTAATGTTTTGGGTTTTGCCTTTGAAACCAGTAGTAAAATTCACTGCATATTCTATTTCTTGAGGTTTTTTTGCATTTATTCTTGCCTCATGAGAAAGCAGGATAGAATGTACCTCATCTATATTGGGCACAGTTTTTTGAGAGGTTATAACAGCAACAACTGCTTCATAATCATTGTTAAGTCCATTGACCAAGTATAATACTTGATCACTGTTGGATACTCTGTTTCCAGTAGCATTTAGTAAGTCACATAACCTTTTTACCTTTGCAATATACTCTCTCATGGATAAATTTTCCATTTTAATACTTTGGAGTTGGTTCTTGTAGTGAAGGACTTTTGCAGAACATTGATTATTAAATTCTTTCTCTACAGTAGTCCAAATATCATATGCAGATGTACACCCAATTACTTGCGGTAATAAACTAGCACTTATGGATGATAGCAGCCAAGAACTGATGAGTCTGTCTTGCCTATGATATTGTACATACTTTTCATTGGCAACTGTTCGATTGTCTTTGTCTGTAATGTACCTTGCTGGTATTTCTATGGTACCAAGAATATATCCTTCGAGACCATATCCCTGAATAGCTGTTTCAACTTGTAATTTCCAAAGAAGATAATTATCTTCTTCAAGATGTATTGTGATTAACTGACTCTTAAGACTAATCACAGTGTTTGGTGTTGGATTTACAGGTCCGGGGTTGCTGGAAACATTCAGACCATTATTTGATGCCGCAGTGGATGTTTGATCACCCATTATAATAGGCAAATGATGGCAGAATTGTCAAGAACAAATCAGAACAAGAGAATGCCGCTATTAATCAAGAATTCAGGAATTCCTAAAGCAGGTATGATGCAGCCAGAGATTTCTAATGATGAATAAAAGCTAATTTAAGGTGCACCTTATTCTGAAGACTTCTCTAGGCACGGCACTTACTTGTTTTATTGATTTTCTTGACTTCTTGGTTTATTTCTTGGCGATCTTTGTTTTTGAACCAGAAGATATGACCAACTGTTTTGCTGCAGCCTGGTCAATTGATTTCAGGCAGGGTACTAAACGGTTGGAATGTGTCTTCTCTCAGATGATGAGGAATTCCCTCTGATGAGCAATATCCAAGTGATGAAGCTATACTCTGATGGATATGAAAAAACCTTCTTCTTTTTCTTTGTTTTTAACTTCTAATGTTGTGAAGCAATATGGCTCTGATACCAAGAAAGTTTTCACAGAATTTTACGAATTGAAAAATATGAGAGAACTTGTTGATATTGAAAGCAGTGTGTTAAACAAAGTGCTGATGTACATATATATAGGCATATTGCCTTGTAACATAATAACGCTGGGTATAACATATGCGGTGGAGAATAAAGGCCCAGCCCACTTAACAAATGATTTATATTTCAGAAAAAACAGCCGACACTTTATTTAAGCCTAACTCTACATTTTAGATATCATAATAGTTTATTTGGTTTCTCTGAGTATAGAGCACATTATCCATTTGAGAGAATCTCAAGCATGATCTAACTGCTTAATTTTATCCATTTGATCACCATATTCCAAATAGATCATGAAAGCACACAGTAGCTGTAAAAGCCATCGGAAAATTAAATTTCATATGGTCTCCAGCATCATACATTCCTTTTGACAAGTCAAGTCCGGCTTCACCATATGTAAGATATGGGGTTTGATTGTTTAACCCACATCTATCGGATAATCTGAGAAGTTTGCCGTATTTTGAAGAGTTGAGTTGAGTGAATCTACATATATGTAAGCCATACATTCAGATTTGCCTCCAAAAAAATACACTAAAACTAAAGGGCAGGCTACATTATAAACACTTGCGTGCTGCCAACTACCGGCCTAAATAAACTATTGAGGCTAAAAGCTAAAATGACTTATTGCCTTGGACTAACAGAACTGGGGATGTCCTTCTCCAGTATACCGTCATTTCCTCAATTTGATGCATAATCAGATGAATCAGTGAACGATCCATCATGAGAAACCGAAGGGCTCTGCCCAAGATTTTGCCAGAAGTTTCTTCTGATTCCGTCAGTGCTCGAACTATTCGCTGATAGGTTCATATAATTAAGCAAGGGTTGTAAAGGAGTTGATCCTTCTATAATGCTTATAACTTCAGACATTGCAGGTCTTAGAGTTGGTGAAGCATTAGTGCACAAAAGAGCAACATTGAGCATCAGCAGTGCTTCCTTTTCACTGTAATCTGATCCCAATTCTAGATCTGCAAACTCCAGCAGATTTCCCTTCTCTTGAAGCACACAAGCCTAGTCTAGAAGGTAAACAAAGTATTCTTTTGGTCTGTAATTTGTGTTGCTCTTACCACTGACGATTTCCAAAGTAGCTACTCCAAATCTGTATATATCTGCCTTAACTGTTACGTGTCCCCGCATTGCACATTCTGGAGCCATATAACCTTTGGTTCCAGCAATTCGAGTGCTAATATCAGTGTGATCATCCTCATTAAGCTTTAGCCAGTCCGAACTCCGAAGTCGGAAATTTTAGCATTGAGTTCTTTATCGAGCAGCACGTTACTGGCCTTTATACCTCTGTGCACAACTTTTTTAATTATCTAATATTGTGGACAAGTTAGGAATAAAGAAGTCGAACAGAAGAGAACATGAAAGATGTTGAGGGAATATTTTATTGTTATGACAACGCAACTGCTAAAACAGTGCATTGTGTTGCGTACAAACTGGTAACATCATTTAGCTAATCTTCTGCTAAAAAATATATTTTAATCCATTTACATACAACCACGTTGATATTAATAAGCCAACTTCATATGAGGGGAAGAATTTTTCCCTTTTACTTCTGAAATTTGGTAAACGTGCTAGGCTCCTGAATGTACCTGAAATATGATATACTCCTCATTTTTTAACAGATCAAGTCTTTTCGTTGTGCCGCACTAAGTTGGTTTGACTAGCAGAAGTTCTGTTATAATAATCTGCAGCAATAAATTTGATGCGTTGATGTTACTTTCTATGCGGCTTTGATGCACCAGTCACATTCGTATACAATGTTTTGACTTGTCGGGAAAATACAATTTAAATAGGATACTCCTGTATTTATGCTTTACTAACATTATAAAACAGAGAAACAAGCACCAGCATTTGCTTTTACATGCGACATTTGTATGGGACTAATGTATGACTGCCAATCTTGTTTAATCTTCTGTATATCTCTTGTTTAATCTTTTACATGCGACATAAGTTGGTTTGTAAAAGCAATGTTATGTATTGAATTGATAGAATAAAAATGTTTACAGAGTACAAGTCTGTATTTATAAGTAATGAGGAAGTAAAATGAAAACGAGTCAAGGTCCAATACTACGCAGACCCAAAGACAGAAAATAAAACCAGGTGGATATACAGACCACATATCTAATACCATGAAGTGAAAGAATAATTAGACAAACCGTTAAGATTTCAGTAATTGCCGTAGTTTTGTAGATTTCAGTAATTGCCGTAGTTTTGCAGATTTCATATCCTATACTGCTTCTAAGACGATGTCTGTTTAAGTCTATTTTCTGCAAATACAGGTGAATATACTATATGAACTACCATCATTTGTCTACACACGACTGCCAAAATTTACTAGTGAAACAAAAGTAAGTTAGTCTGTTGCAATTTTCATCTTGAATAATGGGGAAATAATGCATGTAAATGTGAAACACAATGTTGTGTACACTAAGTAATATGAAAGTGATGCTACGTAGCAACGTTAGATCGATTTATTTATAATGAGATTAATTCTAAAAGCTGCCAAAACGAATATATTCACTTATTTGCCTGTTCTAATTTGTATCTTCAGGTGTTCTTTATTAATGCTTAGTTGTCCTTAAAGTCAAGGCAGCTTTATATATAGATGTATATTCGTATATGAACAGGTAAAAGTGCATATCTTTTGAAACTGAAGATACCTTATTTCCAGAACTAGAGGTAACTGTTATTTTCACTTCTAGCACGGTTTGCAAGCTGACTATAGCGCTATGTGCTTTGTTGATTTTCGAGAAGTCTAAACCAATGTTGTTAGTCTTCCGTGTCGCTATAAGTACAATAATACAAAAATGAATTATACTAACCGACATAAATTTTAGCATTGAGTTCTTTATGAATTATCTAACCTGCAACTCTTTTTGGGTCCTAAAGAGGTTCATAGTTATTTGAGCCGGATTATGTATACCAGACAGAACTAGTTTGACCCTCTTTGGAACTCACTTAAACTTGGTGGAGTAAACAATGGGCAGAAGTATCTTAGCGTGGTATATTCACAATAAAATACACGATCTTGAATATTTTCCAAAAATCTGTAAAAAATATTGCATGTACATCACATATTAGGTAACCATGATTGACACTCATTTTGTAGATAATCATGTGGCTGCTGGTTTTGGAAATTATCTCACTAGACTGATTCTTCGTTCTGAATGGCAAAGCTAACCCGTGATATGTATAATCTCATCAATATTTAGAGCAAAAAAAAGAGGAATCACCATTGGCAAAGTTAACTCGTGATAGCTAGGGATTACTGTAGAGCAGGTCGATGGTATAATGTCACAGGTAATTAAAGATATAATCTTCAACTCTGTGAGGCAATCAAGTAACATCATCTTGATTCGATACAAATGTTGCCTAAAGATAAGGAAAATTTAGACCCAAAAATGGCACTTATTTTTATTGTCTGTTATAAAGTCATGTATACCATCTCAAAACTATGTACCATGGAAAATGCAGAGCATCATGTGTTGAGTAAAATGAATAAATGATAGATGTTTTACTTGGAAACCTTAAAAACAAGAAACAAAATGGTATTTTAAATGTGCAAGATATTGTGTATTTTTCTTTTGCTTGTAATGAAGTTGTATTCTTTTTTACTTTCATAGGATGGACTTTTTATTATTCTTTGATTACAATTTCTTATTCATTTGCTTGGTTCTTATTCATAGGGATTAACAGCTAATTAATTCGATGATTACAATTTCAGAAGCAGCTTTGATCTTTACGGTCAATGCACAGAAGGTACCTATACATTAGCATGAGATCTATTATATGTGACCATTATACGTCAAATTATATTCAATTTAGTCGATGCAAGGACTAAGTTGGGTCAATTAATGATGATTTTTCGTAGTTATCAACTTCGAAGGGAGAATATGATGAATCGAGGTCATCAATGGTGCATGGAAGTGTTTACGAGCAAGCATGGTTATCTTTATATATTGTTTTGCTATAATGTCAACATTAAACTTATGATTGGATTTGTTGCGGTATACTTATACTTTTTTGTTTCTTTGAAGATATGGTTTATCTTTGTTCTATGGTAATTTACTTATAGTAAATTTGCTTATGAAATTTCTTTTTATGTTTTTTAGTTTTTTGTATGAATAATGATTGAATTTATTTACGTTACTAAAGGTATTAATTGCAGATTTTAAAATAATTTTCAAATCTCGAATTCATAACAAATCACTGGTTCAAAATGTATAATAAATCCTTTTTATTGTCAATTTGAAACACTCAGTAAGTGTTGGTAGGTGTCATTTTGAAACACCTTGTAAGTGTTGCTGGTTATCATTTTGAAACATTTACTAGGTGTTGCTGATTATAATTTTGAAACATATGAGAGGTGTTGCAGATTATCAATTTGAAACACTCACTAAGTTGTTGCAGATTATCAATTTGAAACACTCACTAAGTTGTTGATTATCAACTTGAAACACTTACTAAGGGTTGCAGTTTATCAATTCGAAACACTTGCTAAGTGTTTCAATTCGTTAATCTGAAACACATCCTCAGTGTTTCAATTTGTCAATTTGAAACATAATATAGGTGTTTCAAAAATCTGCAACATACTAATCTGCAACACCTAAAAAGTGTTTCTAAAATTTTTAGCAATATTTTATTACCATTTCAAATTGACTATTTTGGTGTTGTGATTGGATGCATATATGTTAAATCTATATTCATCAAAATAATGCATTGTGTGAATGGATGCTCACCGTTAGTTAGAATTGCATATGGATACGCGTTATTTTATAATGTGAAATTATTGGTTACATGAATACGGATAGGGTAATTTGTAGATAATATGACTATTGTTGTGATGGTTGCCGGTATGAAATGTATATCAGGACGCATTAGTGTTATAACACGTGTTTGCAAATTATTTTTTGTGTGCATGAAAAAAAATGAATGCATAAATGGTTGTTGAATGTGCATATGCAAATGAACTGATTTCGACCTTATGAGAATTGGCAATGGAAAATTCGGAAATTCCCTAATTTGAATTAAGGAACGATTTGCTGATTAAATGACATTTTAATGATTATGTAGCGTTTTCTTAACTTATAATGTTGATTGAGTAATGTTTATTGAATAATAATAATACTAATATTCTTGATTTAATGATGTTTTGTTAACTAAGTGATATTGGATTTATTTTCTAATTAACGTTTTATTATGGCATCGAATAAATTTGATAATGTTGAATCAATTATATGGTGTTATTAAAATGATTTATTACCTAAGTTATATTAATAAGATATTTAAATATGGAATGAAATAATGGTTTGAGTAGTACTTGGGGAAAATTCGTAAATTTGAGTTAATAGTTTTGATTTTTGAAAACTAATGAACATATTATTGTCAATGTAATGTGATAGTATAATTTATTTCAGAAGTACCTTGAATTAGAGTTGTTGGTTCTAAACTTAATTACCATTTTAATTAATGAATCGTTGTAAAAAAATAGATGAACTCAAACCTTTTGATTTCGAAATCTAATATGACTTTAGATAATAATTTGAGATAATATTATAAAATTGTTTGAAAAGAGATTTTTAAACTTGCATTAGTAGGTTATGGAATTTGATATAAACAGGTAAATATTTATAATAATATATTATAAATTGTTTTGAATAATAAATTCGGATTTGCTGTTCAGGTAAAGAATATAACTTAAGTATATGGGTTAACAAGTAGATTTGTTCCGTTACTAGTCTGGAATAGTAAAACGTGATGTGTAACTAAGGCAAGGGATGCAGCAACTAGTGCGCCGAACTTACCTGGCCTATGTTTACTTACCTGGGCTGGTAAAAGAGCAAATTGATGAATTTCGGAAACCGTAACGGTAACTATAATAAATGGTTTTCCAATTAAAAATTTTAAATTTGGATTGGATGAAAAGTGATCTTCCGAAGTTTAATATAATTTCGGTAGATGATGACTAATACTATCTGAGGAATTAACGGTAGAAAATTGTAATTCCACTTATAGTATTGGTTAAATACGGAACATATATATTGGAGATAAGAAGTATCGATTTCTACCAATCGTATATCTAATATAAATCGTATTTCTAACCAATTGATATGATAATAACATTGGTTTACTGAGTAAGCCTGGGATTGATCGTGGAAGTTAATATGGAATTTAGTGGACGAGGGCGAATAAGTCAAATGTCATTGGAATTAATGTTAATCGACTCGAGATATTGAAGCCAATATTACTCTTTTGAGTGTGAATATAAATCCAAGTCATCGGCATGGAAAGGAAACAATCCCATTTAAAGTATTTTGTATATTTATATGTGTTTCAACTATTTAAACCATAGTATGTTAATTTCAAAAATATTTAAATGAAACTTATTTTATTTAAAGGATATATATATGTTTAAATTATTCTATTTGTATACTTCTTTAAAATTTAATATATGTTAAGTAATTATTTTTAACCCTTTCTATTTAAAGTTAGTTATATATATACATAAATTAGTTTATAACAAGTGTACTATTTTCAAATATTTATTTCATTTTATTTTTAAATTGGGAATTGTTTCAATCCTGAATCCTTTTACTCAAATATAATGAATCCATGTTGAATGAACATAGCGATTTGAATTAAAGAAATACCGTTAATCTAGATCCTTGAGTTATAAATGATAATGTGAAATTAGATAAACGATCATTTTGAAATTTAGAAAGAATTAAGTTATGTATGTGCTTGATGGAAAGAACTTAATTTGAAATATGGATTCCACATGAAGTGTTGGTTATTTGGAAAGATCGGGATTAGAATTTACTTCTCGAAAACCATTCCAAATAATCATTCGACGAAATAAATGAAGACATATAAACGACGATTGAAGACCGTGGTTCTTCACATCGAACGGGTTGCCTGCTGATTCGTTTCTTTACTAAGTAGCTACAGTAGAGAGACAACCATATTACCGGAGTGGCAGAAAGCCCGATCGCATTTGGAGAATTTTTGGATTGCAAGGGCCTTCGCACTCAAACTTGAGTCCAGAAATAAGGTGCCTTCGGCTTCGTTCGAACCCGGAACGAACTCGTATGGATGTGTGTCTGACACTGTATCTTATAATATATTAACTGAATATTACTGAACACGTTATGTTGGTGATGGGAATTTATTCCCTTGACCAAAAGTTACTTGGTCAGTGAATGTCAGTTGTAGATTATGAAATGACAGTGTGGCATGTGAAGTGCTGCTGTTGAAGACATGATAAAGCATGGATTAGTGTAAGAGCATAGCTTTGTGGTACGAAATCTCGCGAACCTCACAACCCGGATTGATTGTAAACTGGCGGTTAGGTTTTATACATAATCTCTAGTGAAAATCGAAAGCGGCGGCGGTAGATCTACCTCGAAACTTGAGGGAATAAAGTATATATGGTGTCCGCTGTCTGGATGTTAACCGGGACATATACTTTCGCGCTATGTATTCGGTGTCCGTTGTCTAGATGTTAACCGGGAGATAATTAGCTTCGTGTCCTCGATTGATCTTTCGTGCTAGGAACCATCTTGTTGGAAATCCAATAACCAATACGAGCCTCTCACCTTGTTTGTAACTATGTATGTAGGCATAGTCATTATGCTTACTACATTCATAAATTTATTTGCAAAAGGTTTTAAAGTGTTATTTGTAGTGATAATACACACCGTCGATATATATCATTGATTTGGCATTATAAGGATAAAACTCGTCCATGTATGCGCTTGCATTTGCATTTTGTTTGGTGTGTTCGGGGCGAGCCTTATAATAGTCTCATTTTTTCAAAACTCTAATTAAAAGTATTTGTTTTATGTTCTCACACCAGTCCCGTGACTGACCTGGAGTTTATTGTTCCTTCCTAAACTCTGGGTGCCCACAATTTTTCACATGGGCAGCTAGTGGTTTAGTTTTACAGTTATAGATCCTTGGAGAAAATTTTGAGGTGCTTTTGGGTTGAAGCTTTAAGCTAGGGTTGGATTTATTCTGCTATGTCGTATTGTTTCTTCCGCTGTAGTTTTCCTTTCTGCTGTGTAATTTATTACAACTCTGATAATGTAAACTCTGTTGTAATCAAATGTTGACTAATAAAAGTTTATTTTATTCCGTTTTAATGTGTATTACCCCAGCGAATCCGATTTTCAAACGTCTGGAGTTGGTTTAAACATCGACTCTAGGTGATTGGAAGTTGGGTCGTCACACGTGGTATCAGAGCTGTGGTTGAACCCAGCTCGAGGGGTATATTCATTAGTATCAGAAAAACGGAGCAAGAAACTCATTAGAGAGAGGGTAATTAATACCCTAGAATGAATTTAAGAGTGTTTCCTGTGTGAGGACGGTTTTTGAAAGTTAAAATAAATCTTAAAGAATATACTTTGAATATAAAGAAATTCGCTTGTCGAATAGTTAAATTGGATAACTTTATATATAATCCAAAGAATAGTTTAAGTAGTCCATAAAAGAATAAGTAAAGATTATGAAAATTTAGTACGGGATCTTGAAGAATTTAATGAGATATATATAATGATAATAAGGATGAGTTTGAACTAGTAGGGCGTATTTCGGAACTGTAAATCATTTTGAAATTAATCATTTTGAAAGTATAACTATTTTGATATATAACTTATGATAAGGGTTTTCGAGTATTTTACTTGACGTCGCAATTGGACTATCGGTATGTGAAGATTTCGAATATACGCCTAGCTAACGTATATATGAAGTCCAACATATACTAAATAAATATAGAATCACATTCTAGACACTTGAGGATAATCCTGTTGATGATCCGGACATCATCAGTGATTATTTCCAAGTTTCGAAAATGGGATGACTATATGATTCCGACTGAAACGTCAAGAAATACTTAAAACCGTTTATATAAGTGATTGAAATTGTTTGGATGATTCAAATAAAATGTTTTGATATGAATTAGAATGAATAAGAAAATTTTAAATAAGCTATGCTTGTAGAATATAGATGGAATTTGCAAATGAATTAAGATGAGTTGGGAGTAGTTGTGAATCTAGGAAATTCGATAAACTTAAATTAATAAGAATTTAATTTAGAGAATTGACTTAGAATTTATCGATGATTTTGGACAATTGATAGGTTTTGATAAATAACAGAGTAGAAATAATTTGAAACGATAAGGGCTAGTAATCGCTTAAGACGAGTTAAGAAAATGAAATATGTGAGAATATAAAATGAATTAATAAATTTGATTTTGTGAAATATGGAAAAGTGTATAAGTTTGAAATTTGGAAAGTAGAACAAAAACTAGGAGGTTGAAATGGAAATTGATTTAGGTTATATTCGAGATTAAATTATTTAAATATAAAAAAGCTAGTTAGATAAATTATGTGAATGAAATATAGTATGACCCTTTTGATAAATATTTTAGGTTAGCTCTTTAAACAAAAATGGAATTTGAGTTATCAAGTAGTGAGTTTTGGATGACTTCAAAACAAGTAAAAAACGCACTGGCTGAAAAGGAAAAGGAGGAGGCATTGAGGTTTGGAAAAGTTAAGGATGTTCAGTGTTATAGATGTCATGAAATGGGTCACTACGCAGCTCTCTGCCCAACCAAATCCAAAAAGAAGAAGAAAGTAGTTCAGAAGGATATACATTGTTTCAAGTGCAAAGGAATAGGACATTTTGTAGATAAATGTCCAAAGACCAACGAAGAACCCAAGGAACCAACAATGGAAAAGGAATGTCATCGATGCAGGATGAAAAGGCATGTAGTTCGAGATTGTTTGTTTAAGAATGGAGAAAAGCTAGTTGGAGAGGAACCGTCTACTTCGAAAGTAGTACAAGGAAGAAAATTTTTCAACCTATTGGGTTAACTCTGAAAAATGTGTAAGGTTAAGAAGTGAATGTATTTAGATTAAGAACTAATGCATATAGCGTCAAGAATGAATGTATGGATGTTTGTGCTGATGAAAATTTGGTACAATGTTGTTGTGGGTTTATTTTCTCTATAATTTAATGAGATATTAGAATTTAAAATTTTAATTCAAATTTGAAAACGATTTTGGGAAAAATTAGAAATAATAATGTACATGGTAACTTATGTTCTTTTCTAAATTACGTTCCAATTTCGAGGATGAAATTGCCTTAAGTAGGGAGAATGTAACGATCCAGGAATTTTGGAATTAAATTTGAATTTAATATGAATTTTGAATAAATTTTGGAAGGTTTGAATGATTTTTGAATAAAATTTTAAAGCTATATTATTATTTTAAAACGATTCAATAAATTTTAGTGTGAAATTTAGCTACGACAATGTTTGTTTTATGGTACGTTTCGTCGTTAGTCGAATTTTTAAAACGATTAGCAATTCGGTTGCTATAAACGATCAGAATCAGAAATTAAATTATGATTAAATATTTGTTTTAAATTTTTGTTTAGTTTATGTTCGCGTAGTCTTAAAATATTTTATAAAGTTTTACTGTAATTTTTATTTTGGAAAATAAGCATATATTTTTCTAACGTATTTTAGGGTAATTGTGGTCATTTTTGACACTATACAGAATTAACCAACTGATCTATTTTATTTTTGTTTTGAGATTGTGGTACGTTGTTGTACACGATTTTATTGTTAGTTGTGTTTATTCCTTATCTATAATTGTAAAATAAAATATAAGAGAATGAAAATAAAATCGTTGTGAAATCGCTCTCATAATCTTTCGTAATCTCCACCTTTTTGCAAGGATGGTCGATTTAAAACTATAAATTCATAGTATAACAAACAACTCAAACCGTATTGAATTTTTATTGTTATAAACATTTCCATAGCAAGGCTAAACCCGAATACTGTATTGTGAACAAGTGAAAATGCGATAATACACATGTTTGATTGCACATACCACAATTCAAAACACACGGACCATGGAAATATATATATATATATATATATATATATATATATAACCTAAACGTGTTGAGCACATAAAGTTATAAGTGCCACCTGTTCTCTTTTGGGAAATATGAGGTGCCATGCGTTGTTTCTTCCATATTTTATAAATGTATACTGCATATTTCGAAAGTTTTCTCCTCTCCAACTTTATCATTATGATTCCTCCATTTATACAATAGAAAAAAAGAGAGTTTGCAAACGAGGAGCTTGTGCATGAAAAACCCCACCTCAAAGTCGTTATCATCTTCCCCAAATGTTTATCATTCCACCGGACCACTGTTAACAGCTATCACCGCTTTTCCCTCCTCCAAAAACCAATTCCAGCTCACTGTGCCAAGAACCCCACCTCGGACCACATCTCCTCTCCCATGCTGGCCATCTTTTCCTCCCTCTTAGATAACATTCAGACCCATTCATCCCTTCTCCACTGAAATTCAACGCATCCGCCTTTTCTATATATAAAAAAAATAAAAAAATGAAAATTATCTGCAAAGCATGAACCCGTGTTGCGCCTTCCCTTTGAAGCATCACTTTCCGCCTTTCCAATGAAAAAAAAGGAAAAGAACCAAACGCCTCCTGACCCTTAAAGCAATTCGGCCCTCCCTGTCTCCAATTAGCCCGCACCATGTACCAAGACCGTGAGCACGTCTCACATATACATGCATGCACAATTCTCTCTTTTGCAGTTAAAGGTATTGTCATTAAAAAAAAGGACTTTTTACAATGTTAGACCTGTTTAAGAATTGTATAACGCAAATATACCTGTTTTGAAAGTAATTACAGAAATAGACCTGTTTTGTATTAACGAAGGCGCGTTTTGGAACCTCGCCCAAAGGCGCGATTTGGAAACTCACCTGTACACTTTTGTTTTAAACTCCATAGCGACTTTCTTGAAATTCGATTTGGACATAACTCGAATTTTATAATATGAAATTCCCATTTTTCTGTTTCATTACTGAAATATAGTTCTATAGATTCAAACGTTTTGTGTTTCAATGAAAACCGACGTATAACGATTCCTATATATTCGAATGTAGATGTAAACGTTAAACTTCGAACTACCACGACATTTAATTAGTATATATAGCTTAACCAAACAACGTAAAACAAATACCAAATTCTAATATTTAAATACAAGAGAGATACATAGTCCGGTTAAGGACAGATAAGTTCGAAACATAACAAATACAGATACACGAAATGCAACACACTGACATCGCATCAACAAACATACATCTCCAGTTTAGGCTGCTGAAGTAACCGCTTTCTGTTATGGCCCAGCGATCCACATTTGCTGCACCTGTTTGTTTTGGGTGTTTGATGCTCGTCCATAACATTTTTGAACCTCGTTGATTTGGGTCGTCCAGCTAGTCTTTTGATAGTTGGAGGCAGTATTCGTGGACCGTTGTACGGGTCCCAGTATTTCTTATCGCGTACAGGATTAAACTCTGGGTCGTATGTAGCTCTATAACTTTCGACGGAGTACCATTCAGAAGCAAAATCGTGATGTGCTGTATTACTACCAAAACCCTGGGCTGAACAAGCTGCCATCACATGAGCAAATGGTATCTTCTGCAGAAGTGGGATTCTGCATGTACATGTGACATCAGAACCGTCGATCACAACATCATATTCATCGCCGTAATTGTTAATCACTTGCCATTTATATCGACCAAATCGAACAAGCCTACAACGCCGTGCGTCAATAGCACGAGCTTCAATTTTAGCTTCCCATTTTGGAGTAAGTTTCGAATTCAGACCCGCCCCCTTTTCTCATCTCTTATAGAAATACTCAACTGATCGAAAGAACGTTCTTGCAACCAACGCCTTTATAGGCAAGGATCTGGCGCCTTTTAGTACGCCATTAAAACTTTCAGATGCGTTGGTCGTCATAATATGGAAGCGGTCGCCGTCATCTTTGCAAAGAGCCCAGTTTTCTTCGCAATTTCCTAGGCTTCGTTCAATCCAGTCACGCGCCTCCGACTTAGTTGTCTTGATCTCTTCTCTAAGTTTATTGTATTCAATCACTTCTGAAGCACATGCAGCAGCGTAAAACAAGCCTACAAGTCGCTTGTCTCGATGACCTGCAGCTTGAAAATTTGCTTTAAGATGTCTTGCACAGAACCTATGTTTGTGCGGTTGGTGCCATTTATCCTGCAAAGCGCTTGGAATCCCTTTCATTCTATCAGATATAAATGTAATGTGTCGATTTTGTACGCTATAAATGAACTCATGCATGCATGAAAAGAACCATGCCCAACTATCATATGATTCGGACTCGACCACCCCATAAGCTAATGGGTAAAGGCAGTCGTCTGCATCTATAGCGGTAGCAACAAGCAGTATTCCTTTGTACTTACCGTACAAATGAGTCCCGTCAATAGAGAGCACTGGACGACAATGTACAAAACCTGCAATGGAAGGACCAAATGCCCAAAAAGCACGATGAAATACCCTATACTCATCGTGTACTATATGTCCTACTGAACCTGGATTGCGTCTTTTAATTTCCTTAAAATACTGAGGCAAGTACGAATACGATTCGGCCCAGTCACCGTATACTTTTTCTAAAGATTTATTCAACGTTCGCCAAGCTTTCATGTAACTGATTTTGATGAAAAGGTGCTCGTCGACAAGCACTTGCACCGTCCCAGCTGAGATATCCAAGTTGGCCTTCACAAAAGCCATGATTTTGGATACAAGAAACGCAGAAGTGGCTTGCTTGTGGTTTGAATTAATCGTAGGGTTGACACAGTTATGTTCATGAGGCAACTTTCGGATTTCCCACAATCCTATAGCATGTATTCGCCATGGACAAGTACCATCAACCTTACATACAACGGTATATATTGTTTTATTCGATTTGATTGGCTTGAATGAAACACCGTGCAGAATAGACCATTCCGTAAGTTGGTGGAGAAACTCTTTCTTGCTTTGGAATACCATCCCAACAGCAAAACCATTTTGTACGCAGCAAGCCGAGAATTTTTCACCAGAAAACTCTAAATTAGCCACTACGGATCTGGCCATCATTTGCGCCGTGCAGAGATCATCGTCCATGGGTACTTCCATTTGAGGCTCATCACCATCTTCTTCGGTATCTACTGTGTTTGTATCATAGTCATAGTTCAACGGTTCATTGCTGACTCCGGTCCAGCATGTATCATCAACTGTTGTCGTGGCAACCTCCATGCTGTCAATATGTTCGGCCTGTTGTGAAGGTCCTGCACCCCATTCTTCGGCTTCTACAGTCAATCTATTAATAAATGCATTTCAGTTAGATCTAACATTTCAATGAGTAATTATAAAACTAACTTGATGTGAAACACATACCTTTGGCTCATATCTAACAATTCTGACTGATCAGTATGTTGTTCTTCTTGTTGTTGTTGCTGTTGCTGCTGCTCAGCCTCATTTGGTGGACAATACGGATTGGTGTATAAAGGAGAACTAAAGTTGATTGATGGATCATGAGTTTGCAACATTTCTGTGAAAAAACCGAAACTGCTACTCACTATAGGAGGTGTGATTATTTCTTCCACAACATCTTCCACAATTTCTTTTGCTGTTTTTCCAACAAACAACTCAAACGATTTCTTAAAAGTGGAAAACAGTACTTGTACATCTTCATCATCTGAAAGTGTTACGGCTCTCGACCCCGATTCAGTAGGCCAGTTGACCGACAACTCGATATCATATTCGAGAGGTTAATTCTGGTTGCTTGGAAAACTGTGTCTTTCAAAGCACCAAGTGTGCAACCCCATCGAACTCTCCCTAGTTTGCAGAATCCTCCCACATAACTTCCAATTTGTTTTCCATCCACGACCAATTCACCGTCGTAGTAGATAAGTGCAGTAATAAAAGGAGGCGCCATTGTTGACAATGTTTGTTTTTCTTGAAGTTCTTTGAAGACAAGATTGAAGTGTATGAGAAATAATGTGCTGAAGAGCTATGAAATAGGGAAACCAACTAAGCAACGTCACCATTAAATCAACTTTATTCAACTCAATGTGCGGTCGTTGTCAAGTCAGATTTAACAGAGCTTTAATCATGTCATCCAATTCAAAATAAAGCAGAATCATAATCAATTGTCCTTTGCTCGTACTGATCACACAAAACAAGCCATGCGTCAGAATTGGAAGAGCTTTATCACAATGGCTTTATCACAATGGACCAATTTACCCGTGTCTAGTCAAACCAGCAAAATACTGTACACTGTACACTGTACAAACTGTACCCGTGTCAGCGAGTTGTCAATTCTTATTTATGTCATAATTTACACTGTACAAACCAGCAAAATACAAAGCTTTAATTCAAACTTCAAAAGCATAAAATAATTCATTAGAAAAACACATACATACAATGCTTCGTGTTGATCTTCCAACTCCTACAAACACACAAATAATAATTCAAACTAAACTTCAGAAACATACAACGACAACGGATTATGAGAAGACAATGAGTATATATAAAGTTTTGAAAGTACCCAAAATACACTGGCGCGATTTGAAAACGCGCCCAAAGGCGAGTTTTGAAAACTCGCCCATGTCGCTCCCCTGACAAAACAGGTCTATATTTGTAATTATTTTTGAAACATGGCTAATCATGTAATACAATTCTGAAACAAGCCTAAGTACGTAAAAAGTCCTAAAAAATGAAAGGAAAGAGAGAGAAGAAAAGGAGAAGACGAGAGAGAGAAGAGAAAAGGAGGCAGAACGCAAGAAGGGAAACACAGAGAGGATGAAGATAGTGAGCAGATCCGAAGCGAAACTTTGGAGGGACTTTTAATGAAAAGCTATTGTGGTGAGAACATCTAAATTGAATTTCTGATTTAATTAGTACGATAAAACTTGGGTTTTATGGTTGTGTTGGTAGACGTGATACCATGGGTTGACAACTAGCGGTAATTGGCTGCATATATGTTAAATCTATATTCATCAAAATAATGCATTGTGTGAATGGATGCTCACCGTTAGTTAAAACTGTATGTGGATATGCGTTATTTTATAAAGTGAAATTATTGGTTACATGAATACGGATAGGGTAATTTGTAGATAATATGACTATTGTTGTGATGGTTGCCGATATGAAATGTATATCCGGACGTGTTAGTGTTATAACGCGTGTTTGCAAATTATTTGTTGTGTGCATGTAAAAAAAATGAATGCATAAATGGTTGTTGAATGTGCATATGCAAATGAACTGATTTCAACCTTATGAGAATTGGCGATGGAAAATTCAGAAATTCCCTAAAATGAATTAAGGAACGACTTACTGATTAAATGACATTTTAATGATTATTTAACGTTTTCTTAACTTATAATTTTGATTGAGTAATCTTTATTAAATAATAATATTATTAATATTCTTGATTCAATGATGTTTTGTTAACTAAGTGATATTGGATTTATTTTCTAATTAACATTTTATTATGATATCGAATAAATTTGATAATGTTAAATCAATTATATGGTGTTATTAATATGATTTATTACCTATGTTATATTATAACATATTTAAATATGGAATGAAATAATGGTTTGAGTAGTACTTGGGGAAAATTCGCAAATTTGAGTTAATAGTTTTGATTTTTGAAAACCAATGAACGTGTTATTGTCAATGTAACGTGATAATATAATTTATTTTGGAAGTACCTTGAATTAGAGTTGTTGGTTCTACAATTAATTACCATTTTAATTAATGAATCATTGTAAAAAAAATTAGGCGAACTCAAACCTTTTAATTTTGAAATCTAATATGACTTTAGATAATATTTTGAGATAATATTATAAAATTGTTTGAAAAGAGTTTTTTAAACTTGCATTAGTAGGTTATGGAATTTGATATAGATTTAGGTAAATATTTATAATAATATATTATAAATTGTTTTGAGTAATAAATTCGGATTTGATGTTCAGGTAAAGAATATAACTTAAGTATATGGGTTAACAAGTAGATTTGTTCCGTTACTAGTCTGGAATAGTAAACGGGATGTGTAACTAAGGCAAGGGATGCAGCAACCAGTGCGTTGAACCTATCTGGCCTACGTTTACTTATCTGGGCTGGTAAAAGAGCAAATTGAAAATGAATTTTGGAAACCGCAACGGTAACTATAATAAATGGTTTTCCAATTTAAAATTTGGTTAAATTTGGATTGGATGAAAAGTGATCTTCCGATGTTTAATATAAGTTCGGTAGATGATGACTAATACTGTCTGAAAAATTAAACGGTAGAAAATCGTAATTCCACTTATAGCATCGGTTTAATACGGAACATATATATTGGAGATAAGAAGTATCGATTTATACCAATCGTATATCTAATATAAATCGTATTTCTCACCAATTGATATGATAATAACATTGGTTTACCGAGTAAAGATGGGATTGATCGTGGAAGTTAATATGGAATTTAGTGGACGAGAGCAAATTAGTTAAATGTCATTGGAATTAATGTTAATTGACTCGAGATATTGAAGCCAATATTACTCTTTTGAGTGTGAATATAAATCCAAGTCATCGGCATGGAAAGGAAACAATCCCAGTTAAAGTATTTTGTATAATTATATGTGTTTCAACTATTTAAACCATAGTATGTTAATTTCAAAAAAATTAAATGAAACTTATTTGATTTAAAGGATATATATAAATATGTTTAAATTATTCTATTTGTATACTTCTTTAAAACTTAATATATGTTAAGTAATTATTTTTAACCCTTTCTATTTTAAAGTTAGTTATATATATACATAAATTAGTTTATAACAAATGTAATATTTTCAAATATTTATTTTATTTTATTTCTAAATTGGGAATTGTTTCAGTCCTGAGTCCTTTTACTCGAATATAATTATGACAACCTCAATTTCGACAGACCGATTTTTTTTCAAAATTCCAATATATTGAAACTCGGATTGGTTTGCTTTGGTATCCTGCAGAAAAGACAGAGACATAAAACATGTTAGAGCTTAGAAAAATATCTCACATTGGAAAGGATAAAATATAGTATAATCAAAACATAGCCTTACCATATTATTAATATTGGCTAACCAATATCCAAAGCTATCATGTCTCTGCCACAATCTAACCTGCGAGTGTGTTATGAGGAGGGGGTCAGAACACAAGTTCTGGTGACTGGATTTTAACTATACACTTTGGATAATCTTACATTTACCATTCAATCATATTTTCTTATTTATTAGGTTATTTGGGTTAACAACACTCAAGGCTTACACACACGTCGTACCTATTTACATTCCAGTGAATTAACCTAATACAGTATATGTAGTTATCTATCAATATTGAGATACACCCCACGGTACCCCACTCGCACGGTCTCCACTGTATCATTGCAGGAATATAGCAGTCCCCAATCCTATGCCCGGTTGTCGTACGGATTTCTGTATATATGTCAACGCTACGTTTGCAAAGAACCACTAATTCTATATTACGTAAGCGTTCAGACTGCCATCTTTGAACCATTCAATCGAATTAGGTTCCATCCTCGAATAATGCCCTCTAGTCTTATGATACACCACCCAGAGCGACATGAGTGAACCTAGACTTTCCCACGTACATATCGTCGATCGTTCTCGATGTCTATTGCACAAGTTCTCTATATGTGCGCCCGAGTCCCGTGGTAGGCCTAATCAAGAAACACGGAACTCGGTCAGGAGCTTTTAGATATCTGCCGATTGCAGATGCTAAGGTCTGCTTTTACAGTGGCTATGGTCCCACTAGACCCCTCCCTCAACTAACGAAAGGCACCCAAGAATATCAAGAATGAGAACTTAACCCCAGCCCCCTATGCCCTTCAAACCTATCGGGCAACCTCACCCATAACTAGATAGCAAAGTATATGGTCTTTTGGAGTTCTCCACCTTTCCGCTTTACGTACTGACTGAAGATGGTAGGTAGACGACGAGTTGCTATCACATGAAACTAACTGGTCTTGCCGAATCATGCTGGTCCATCTTAGTCTATTTATTGCCCCTTATTATTGCAATCAAGACATACTCATTGGTTCACCTAAGCAGACCTAACCTCTGTGAGTACAAGCGGATCATCTGCCACTCACAGAGGAATACCAAGAGTACCCTACGTCCCCGGAAGCAGCGTGCTTCTTAACCCAGTCCGTTGGATCCTACAAGAATATCTAGATGGACATGCGCTCCTCTTTGTGTCTTTTGACACACCGATGATCTACCATTTATGATTATTCATCCTCTAACGTATGGACTGGTCCAAGCGCCTCAGTTTTATATGTCATTAGACCCTACGTCTAACCATTATTTTACGCGCTTGTCTCAACTCACCAGGTTTCCAGTTAACTTGGTTATTCCAATTCATATTGAATTCTTATTCAAATTACCAAGTTTCTGTTTCTTATTAATTTCAGTCATACAACTTAATTCATTTAAGTTTATTAATATGCTTACAACATGTTATTCTCTAGATTGTGGCCCAAGGTCTGTGATACACAGCCCCTTTTATATTCTTGTTTGATTTCAATAACATGTTTTACTTAATATGTAATTAAGTATATCTAATTCACATGTTTCCAATTAACATGTCACTTACCATTTATGATTATATATAACTTATTTCATTTCATAAGTTTTCCTCATACTCTTTCGTTTAATCATAATTCCACTTTACATCATCAGTACGACTTATCATTGTTTACTTATTAACTTAGTTCTATTAATTAAGGCCCATTAACAACTTTCTCTACCCATTTATTATAACCTATGTTATAATTTCCCCTTGTCCCTAGGACAAGTCTAAACATGTTATTTTTACCAACAGGTTTCAGACTCCCAGACTACTTAATTTATAATTAAGTACAATATATTTTCCCCCTTTTTCTTAACTAGTTTTAGGTTTTCCCTTTTTCTGATTACTTAATTTACAATTAAGTGTCACTTAACTTAATTTACCAGTTATCCCATTCCCTTACTAGTTTATTATAACCTAAGTTATAATATTCACTTGTCCCTAGGACAAGTCTACTTATTATACAACATTTTCATTTATGTTATTTATTTATAATAGGTTATTATCATTCCCCTTTTAAACCATTTACTGTTGTAAACCATTATTCTTCATTCTCTGCAATATATGTTCCTTATTATATTAAGGAAAACACTTCATGCACCTCATCAGTTTGATAGAAGGAATCAATGATTTATTTTCATAACGTTTTCCCATCTAAATCTGTGGTATCAAGTAATTTATTTACTTTTCTATATTTATTGTGGCTTACTTGCAACAACGTTTTCAGAAATAAGTCAATTTTCAGAAATAAGTCATTTAGGGAAATACATCACTTTTCCCTCTTATCACACTAACTCAGTTCATTACATCCCTCCCTTTCTTATTTTATGAGTTAGACATTTAATTACCATCCTTGCCATTTATTCATGTCTTGTTATATACATATATTTATATATAAGCACTAGACCTCTCACTTTAAGCCTACACTTGTGGACGCTGGATTTGTCGGGCGGGTCCGGGCAGACTTCTACCACAAGCTGACTTAACCTCGTGTCTCAGCACATGTTGTTAATTCTTGCACTTAGGCCTCTCACATTAGGTTCAACATTAGTAGTTGCTGGATATGCCGGTCGGGTCCGGGCAGACTTCCGCCACTAATGTAACCTAACCACGTACCATAAGTGTATTTTCAATTTCTAATTGTAATCCTAGGCATATTCATTTTCATTAAATCACTTATGTTCGTATCAAATTGCGCTTCCAAATTAAAATCTCAAAACATAATATATGTTATGTTCATTACATGAAAATTTTAGACATATTATCCTTTTTACTGTAATATAGTTTACAGTAATCTAATTTACATGTCATCCAATTTTTGCCTATATTTTGTCGTATGTCACTTTCAACATATGTTTAATTCTACTAGGACATGTAATAATTCAATCGGGTAATTATTTTAACATGTCGTTCAATCAAAAATATGTCCCAAGTAAAGCATGTAATTACAATCACTGAATTGGCTATTCATATCCTAACAAGTTTATTTCCTCCAACATGTAAACATTCAGTAACTTAACCAGTTAAACATAGGAATTTCCTGACATATTCGTATCAACATTTCAATTCGTTACAACGGAAATTTATAATTAAACTGGCCATTTCAAAATTTATTAAAAAGGGGAATGCTAAATGATAGTGATAACATTATCTAAAGGCTATAGCTTAAACCCACTCACCTTTGAGCTTTCCCCAAATTTTGGATCTGATCCATTATATCATCCATGGTTTTCCTTTTCCCTTTAATTTGATTCACGACCTAACGACCATGGATTTATTATTTCATGAAAAGAGAAGGGAAAGAGAAATAATTTAAATAGATTGGTTCTTAGAGGTTTATCATGCTTTCATGATTCAATAATCTTTTTATTAACGTTGATTCCCTCTTCCAGATCTAAGTTCATAATCCTCCTAGGCTAACATTTTAATTTCATAATAGATTTAAGAAGAGAGAGAGAGGGAGCCATGGAAGAGCTCCAGTGCAGCCGCCGAATTATGATGTTTAGGGTTAGGTCTAGGGTTTTATTTATAGGTGCTCAAGACCTTATCATACATGCAGCGCTGAGTCAGCATTGAACCCAGTTAAGAAAATAGTCCAGGTTCGCAAATGTAACGTCCCGCCTTTTTGACCGCTTCAAATTGGTAATTAAACCAATTTTAAACATTCAAATCGATGGATCATTATTTAGCTTATAAAGTTTAAAACTGAATTAACACAAAAAACACAAAATAAATAACATAGAATTGAACAACAAAATAAGAATTTTTATTTATAAATCAAAATTTTTGAATACAAAATTTTCCTGATACAACGGAATTTAAAATAATACAAGAAAAATCTTTATTGGTTTGAAACTTCAGAGTGCGCCGTCCCCGGAATCCCTAGCTTCGCCAATCTTCGAATCCTAAGTTGAAATCTTTAGATCTGAAAGGCTCAAGTCTGACCCGAGCGTTCCATGCAAAACATAAAACATTCGAGTCAGGATTAAATCATAGTTCAAGTAAATTAATTTTAATATAAACTGAAATATAATAGTTAATCCTAACTTCCGAAATATACACAATGAAAACCGTGTAGTATATGTCCATATCAGTTCTATATCCGTGACTAATTCAAGGGTGATATCTGCTCAACATAATTATAATATCTGTGCTTATCAGTTTGTTTCAGTGACAAACGGTCGAGGAGCCTACACGTACACACGTGTACATGTACACATGTGTACTGCCTCAGTGTCCGAAACCAGAATATAACAAAATGCAAGTATGGGAAATACAAGGCAGCATGGGTTCGACGAACTAAACAGGTTACAACGAAACAGGAAGTGTAAACTACAAGATACATGCATTTCAAATGTGAACATGGAACACTCCTAACCGCATATACAACAAATGGATAAGTACATACATTCAAAATATGCCAGGCAACAAGACTATATTGGCCTAAATGCATCATTATATACAAGTGAGTTTGAATACACATTGAGAGGCATGTCATGCAAGGAAACAAAGGATCACGACAGTAAAGGAATAGCTGCAGCACATCAAGAGGTGGAGTGGGTGGTCTGTCATGTTTTTCTTGTGACAGAATAAGAACCCCAAATGAGATTCCGGATTCTGAAAAGTGAAAAACGCACATAATAAACAAAGGGTCACAAGTATCGAACCTATACATATGTTGGTGGTTTAGTGCACACATCTATAGAATTTCAAATAAGTAGATAGGAGAGGCTCTAAGAGATGCCAAAAGTTTACCCATAACAGTATATCACAAGTTTACCTACTCTTCAGTGTTGAAGAGGAAAAATCTATGAATTACAGGATGGAGAAACTGACATTTGGTCTTTTATTACCAAAATCATGCAAGATAATTCTTACTACCAAAACCAAGGTGACAAACATACAGTATATTCCTACCAAATGAACTAAGAGAAAATGGGATAATTTTAATAATTAGTTTCCACTTCTATTACAACATAACAAGCCTGATTGTGATATGAGTTCAACTAAATTCAGACTCCTCAACCAAGTATCTAATCCATCAAATAATCTAAAACAAAAGTCATGCAGTTTGTAATTTATCATAATTTAGGCAATTAACTTATTCTCCTATGCTGGACACAAATCAGGAACATGTAAATGCGCACTTCAAAAGTAGGCATCTAGCCATCTATAAATTATAATTATTCTAATTTATGCTTCACACTTAAGTATGTTAAGATTAGTACCTCAAAGTGGCAGCAAGCCTTGCAAAACCAGGTCCTGAAACTTATGTCCATTGTTGAAAATCAGTTCACTTTTTTTTCTTCGGATTTATCAATTAAGGTAGTACACTGGACATAATCAATATGTTAACATATGTATACTGAACATATTTTCTATGAGAAACATGAAGATTCAAACAATTGCACCTATATACATACTAATCATTCTATTCTTATGTATGTGTGCGTATATGCACAACTGCCACTGGCTATGGTTTAGTATGGTAAGTTTTGGGAAATACCAATTTTATGCTCACCGAGATACTTCTACTTTTGTTCAAAAACTAATCATCTTATCCTACGCTTAAAATGTTCACTGAACGATTTTAAGTACTTACTCATGTAAATAAATGTACGTTTATTTATTATATGTTCGTCCAAACTTCTTTCCATTAATTTCATTTGAAAATATCTGTTAGTCTCCACAGTGCAACCTCAAGTAACTATCACATTTAAAGCTCTATATTTATTTGGACACCAAAAATTTGGTTTAATAACTACTTTTTGGGTAGGTAAATATTTTCGATTGTTTATTTTAATTATTTGTTGCTTCAGGTCACTCTGGATTAATCATAATTTTAGCTAAAATATTGGGTTACGACACCAATTTAATATTGAACTCACATGCAATTTTCACTGTAACATTTCCCCTCATGCATAAAGGCACGGATATTTGCTCATTTGTTATAATAGTTTAAAATGAAACACTTCCCTTTACATAACATATATGACCTACCTTCTGTACTTCGAAATGTTTTTTTTTCCAGTTGATGGCATGCAAGTCAAATACTGGAAATGGATAGTTTTGACTATCCTACCAGTATAATTACACAAAGCCAGTGATGCAAGATAACATCAATACAGGAACATCAAGTAAACGAAAGGCAAACGAGTGCAAGCAGTCTAACCAAAAGTACAGAGCATGGAGAATGTATACCAAGCATGTATTCCCATTTCATGAACTAAGCAGGTGTAAATTTAGAACAATATGTTCTCAGTTTTTCACAATAAGGTGAGACGTACCTAACTGTGCAGCAATATAACTAGTACTATTCAAACCCAAAACAAAAACGCCACAAAAATCATGTTTTCAATCTTAGCTTATATTAAAATTAAAGTACTTGAACTGGAATTAATCGTGAGTGAGATGCTCACCTTAAATACGGTGACGCAAGCGATCTAGGGACAAAGACGGTGCATTGACGAGGAAGATAGTGGCTTTGACGATGGCACGAGGGAGACTAGAAGCAGGCTTTGAACTGCGGGTCAGGCGTGCGCCTCGGGGAGGAGTTGGCGAGCTTCACGGTGCAGATCCGGTTGCGATCGATTTGAGAACAGTGGCAGCAATTTCCTTTTATTTGGGGATTTATTAATTTCGTGAAGAAGGAAGCATTTTATTTTTGGGGGAAAGCAACAATCGACTATTAAAGAGGAAAGGAAGGAGAGAAATTAGGGTTT
The DNA here is from genome assembly GCA_030737875.1 of Allium sativum. Taxonomy (NCBI): domain Eukaryota; kingdom Viridiplantae; phylum Streptophyta; class Magnoliopsida; order Asparagales; family Amaryllidaceae; genus Allium; species Allium sativum. The sequence goes on along the minus strand of CM060921.1, from coordinate 9,916,596 downwards.
CGAACGACTGAAATGAAGAGTGTTCGGATTTTGGCTGAAGAAAATTTGAGGAAATGCCGTGATTTATAGAAGCAGGAGAAAGGGATAGAGATGAAGTTAACCCGTAGATCTTCAGGGTAGCTGTAGGTCTGCGTGTTTATTTAACTAAGGATGGTGATATTTCAGATAGGTTATATCTACTTTAATTAAATATTAAATCCTACCGCCAATACCCTGAACCGCTCTAATTTCGTACCACCGACACAAATCTTCTAACATGACAAAAATTATACGTACATTTTCGTCTTTGCTTCCTGATTCCAATAAAATTATTCTAGTTGTAATTTGATGCCGCTAGTACACAACATTATTTTAAAGTTATAAATTCACCGATTTTATTCCGTTGTTTTTCTTCACCCATGACTTTGTTTCGTTTTCAAATTGAAACGTTAAGTTAAATTTCTTTGTACATACAGTTACACGCATGTCCCAACCAATTTCCATATATTTCATCACATAAAATTCTAATTTATTTATCATTAATAACATTTATTTTTAAATTCAATCACTTATATTTTTCAATCGAATTTCAAATCTAATTTGAATATTCAACCAAATTCTATTCCAATATTCAGCAGGACAAATTTGATTCCAACCACCCATTCTGAATTAAATATTAAATTTTAATTCATACACAAAACCATATATTCGATCTTTAACCCAGGCATCAATATAAAATTGATTATAAATAATTATATCTTCAATTAGATTCATAATCCAGTTGTCGAAATTTCTGGGACGTTACAATCTTTCCACCTTTAAAACTTTTCTTCCTCGAAAAGGAGAGAATGTTTTAGTTATATCAATATATACTTCTAATTTTCATATTTCTGTGCAATTTTCCCACAGCTAATTTAAATATCGTTATATCAAGTCATCGATCTTCTTTGTTTATCTATCATACTCAGTTGATCTCGAAAAATCATTTTTTTTTCAAAACCAATCTCTTCTTCAGTTTCAAATCTCGTATAAGTTGGATTCACGCATCCCAAATTATTACAAATTTCTTTATAAACTTCATCTATCAATATTATTTATCCATTGTTGCAACTGTAATGTGTCTAGGCTTAGTACCCTCAACCCAATCTCCTTACATTCAATCTATTTAATCTTCTCCGACACTCCTTGAAGAGTGTAAATAACATCTCTTCTTTAAAATTTCAAATTTTCAACATGAAAACTTTCCAAAATCTGCAATCTTTTATATACAATATTCGTATTATTACTCCAAAGCTATAGAATTGAAAATACTCCGATATTCTTTTCCTTAATTTATTCAGTTAAGTACATTTTAATTTCAAGTTACTGATTTGAAAATATTTGATAACTCGAAGTTTGACAAGTCTATTGTCGTTCTTATAGAGGTTAGGCATACGCTGGCCAGACGTACGACTATAATCTCCGAGTACTAAATATTCTTACTTCAACCTCCAGTGAAAATATTTCGAAAATTCTTTTAAAAACAGATACGGTAAGTACTAATGTGATGATATGTTGATTGTTCATGAATCGCAGATACACAATGGTTTCATCTGGATCCCCCAGAAAACATCCGTATCCGTAGGAATTCACTTCCCTGCGAATTTCGTCATGGACAGATCAAAGGAAGATATTCATGAATCAAATGAAAAACTGAGGTCATCGAGCGTTAATTACTCTATCTCAAAGTCCCAAAAACCAATCATGAAATGATGAAAGTAAAACAGGTCACAAGGACCAATCAAGTTATAAAGATAATCATGTCACGAAGACAAACTGCTACTTTAAACATGTGGCTCTCTTCTACCTTTAGTAACTCTAGTGGTTACATTTCTTTCACTTGTAGATATATCATGTGGACCGCAGGTACACAATTGTAACAACCCGGAAAATTTGAACCAATTTAAAAATTTTATTTTTGCAATTATAATGAATTTTGAATATTTAAAATGATTTATTTTAAATAATAACGACGATAAATTTATTTTGAATAGAATTAGAATGTATATATTTATTTGAATTGACGTTAGAATATAAATATTTATTTTTAATTATAAAAGGAGTAGAAAATGGAGCGGTAGTTCGAAAATTCGATTTCAAATTTCAAATGAACGTACAGGGTTCAAAATAAACCGGATTTTAGTGGAACCAAAAATATGTGAATCTATTTGAAAATATCTTTCCAACGAATCCGAAAAACTGAAATTTCACAGTGGGAATAAAAAGTTATGCCCAGTTGAAAATTCAGAACAGTCGCTATGGATTTATAGCCCTTAAAAATGGAAATTTTGCAAACGACTTCCATTTTCGATGAAACTACTTTTGTTGGATCTGGGATGTCAAGTTATTGCTAGATTCCAAAATTCATAATTTTTCGAATCAATATGTGAGCGTGGCAAAAGAAAACGTGTTTTGACAGTTTCAGTTAATTTGGATCGACCAGAAAATGGCCAATTTTCAAACGTTCTCCAAATTTGACGAAATCAAGTTTGTTAGAACCGTACCGTCAATACGAAGCTAGAAATAATTTTTTGGGAATTTTTAGAGTTAGTATGTGGCCCCGGTAAATTGAAATGTGTGTTCAAATTCAATATATATATTTATATTTTGATTTTGATGGAAACTAAGCGAAACAGTCGAATCAGCCTACGATACATATCCCATTGTGTTTAGAATGGGGGTAATTAGCTAGGGGCAACAGTCGGTGGGTTCGACTTGGGGTTTAAATGAAAAAGTTACTTTTTGGATGATAAAAATAATTAAATAATTTAAATATGTAATCATACATTGGGGGGGTGCTAACCCTAAATCTCTTCAATTAAAAAATAAAATCCCGCCCCTTACTTCTATAAAAGAAACACGCACCTCTCGCCCTCGTCGATGACGACTTCCCCTCCACCCTCCTCCGCCGCAATCGCCCCTACCACCACCATCTCCATCGCCTTCCCCTCCATCTCCTCGCCCTACCCTTCGACGTGACGATCAACGTCATGCCCCATGGCCAAAATCAAACCGCCGCCACCTTATTTCGCCACCGCTGGCCATCCCTACCGCCACACCACCACTCTAGACCCCCCTTCTGACCACGCCGCTGACAGTGTCCCCATCGTCCTCCTCCGTTAAATCCCCCCCCCCCCCCCCCCGCCCCCCCGAAACCACCTAAAAGTGAGCAACGCCAACCTTCCACTGCCGGAAAAAGGACCCCTACCACCTGCAGCAGCTCCCAAGGCCATAGCTCTGACGTGAAACCTCCTCGACCGACAAAGATTCAATTTTTACAAGCAAAAATGTGAGTTTTTATAGTATATATTTTTATTTCTGTTTCAAATATTTATAGTGGTTATAAAAATAATTTTGATTCCTATATATTGTCATGGAAAAAATGGGATCTTTGTATGTAGACTAGCATTATAAAAATATGATTTTTATATAGAAAGAAGCTTAATAAAAATATATTTTTTATTATATAAACAGTAGCGAATAAAAAGATTAGATTTTTATAATAAAAAAGATTAGATTTTTCATTGTAGAAAAATTAGATTTTTCATTGTAGAAAAATTCGATTTTTACATATATGAAGTAGCGATAAAAAATCAATCTTTATATGAGAAGTAGAAAAATAAATGTATAATTTTTATGTAGAAAGAAGTGTTGTAAAAATATATGATTTTTATATATGAAATGCCATTTTAAAAACATGATTTTTAAAATAAAAATCATATTAAAAATGCGCTTTTTTACTATGAACAACGGGAAAAGATCGCAGTGGAAATTTGGGCAAATCCAAACCGTTCAATAATAGAGACTGGCGAAGTGGAACCCAAAGGTGAGAACTTCTCACTTTTATTTTATTTTCTAGTTAAAATATATACTAGGATGCAGACGGTGCGTAGCAGCACCCGACACCCGTCGTCCGCAGACCATGGATGACTTGTTTGTTTGATTGATGTGTTGTAAAAGTTAGTTGTGTGATGTGGAACGGAATAAAATATTTTATAACTAAAATATTTTATATAGTTAAAAATATACTTTTTAACGTGTATATAAATAAAATAAATATATAAACAAATCGGACAATTTGTTTATGTACACACAATTGACTGATATTAATTGGGATGAAATTTTTTACACATCGCCCAACTGCACAAATAAAATTCATTATTTGTTGTTTGAAACCCCACACGGGTATTGGGATGAAATTGGACATACACTAATCACAATAATTAGTTATATGTCGATCGATTGATTGACAGATTGTTATAAGCGTTAAATATTTATATTTGATGCTTATGCAGTGTAGAATGCACTTTGGATGATGGTTGACTGTGTTTGCTTGTTGTGTACATGAGTGTATGAAATCCATATAAATCAAATTATATGGTAATTGACTGTGTCTGATTCCAGTTCAGAAAGAAAGAATATTTTAAAATAACGATGATTTTAAAATAATGAATGTTTTTAAAATAATGTTTGTAAAAGATCAAAATATGATTTTGATGTCCGATTTGGGATGGACACGAATATATTTAAATATATATAGCCTTGTTGATTAGTTTAACGCCATTTTGACAAAAACGATATTTATATCGATTTTATTAATTTTTATAATGAATATTGAAAAAGAATTGATTTCAAAATCTAATGTTTTGAAAATATTATCATTTATATATCGATGATATGGAATATTCAATTTTGATTAGAAATTGAATATGAATTTGAAATCGTTTTGAAAACGAATTTAAAACGATTTATAAAATACGTTTTAAATGGAAATCAATGAAATATAATATATATATATATATATAATGGCCTGAATAGAACGCGCCGCGCTGCGGCAGTTCGCGAATTTCGACCGTTGACTTCAAACGGACATTATGGGAGATACTTAGGGAATTGTTCTCTTACTAATTTACGGTTAGAGACTGATGGAATGGGAATGGGGTTTATTGTGAACTATGTTTTTAACGACATTCGTTCTTTAACCCGATTTACAGCGAAATGGGATTTGGAATTTATAAATCTTTTGTTAAGATTTAAAGGATATTTTCCAAAGTAAAGTTTTCCAATTTAACATATTAAATTGGAATTGAATGGAATTCGATTTGGAAATAATCGAAGTAAGCTTCTGTAGAGGAAGGCGGTTAATATATATGGAATTTAAAAGGCCTTGTCGCTATTCCATTTATATTATCGGTTGGATATGGAAGTTTATATCGATTATATATATCGATTTGTTTTCCATGAAGATTCCATAATTAATGGAATGTAATTTGGGTTGTCATGAATGGTATCTTTAATAATACTGTTCTTAGACGCAATGGAGTTAAGAAAATCAGAAACTAATTGGAGATTAGTTAAGTTGAATGGTTTCTTGGGTATTGATCTGATGTTGGTTTCGGCCTTCGGGGTTAATACTTAGGGAATTGTTCACTTGCTAATTTACGGTTAAAGGCTGATGGAATGGAATGTGATTTTGGGTTTATCGTGAACCGTGTTTTAAATGACATTGGTTCTTTAACCCAGTTAGAGACATGATATGGTTTCCCAAGTTAAACAATTGTTAATATGTATTTTTGGGAAGATTAAAACCAAGTGGAGTCTTAATGCATCTTTAATTAGATTGAAATGATATCCAAAGGAAGATTAAAGAATAAATATAAAGAATTTATCTTTGATAAAATTAATGGGAACCTTTCCCAAAGTATAAGAATATTTGAATAAAGGAATATTCTGGATTGGAATAAGGCATATGTTGTATTTTTGTAGCACTTCTTTATTATATACGCGAGTTATTCGGAAAGACCAGGATTATCCCATTCTGAATAACTGATTCGATGATATGTCGAGTATGAAAACGATGGTCGAAGACCGGAGGTCTTCACATCGTTTGGATGATTACTGATGTTTTGATTGGGCTGTACACCCAAGGCAAGGTAATAAGTGGTGATCATCTAGACGTGCTTGGAGATCGACCGGACATGCGAGGACCTCTCCCCTATATTGGACATATGGGGGAGGAATAAGGTGCCTCCGGTTTCGTTCAGACCTAGAACGAACTTATAAATGGATGTGTGTCTGACATTGGATTTCATTTTGTGTGATTGATAGACATCGGTTGCATAGCATGAATTGCCTGTGTGGTATGCTGAGATGCAAATGATCAAGGCTTCTGTTGAAAAGCAAGGTCTTGTGGTTGATGATCAAAGCATGACTTTAATATACCGTCGCTTTGTGTAGTGTTAATTCGCGAGCCTCATAGCCCGGTGTGAACCAGAAACATGAGAGGACTGCAGGGAGAGCATGCGTTTTGTGACAATCCCAAAACCTCGTGACACGGTGTAAAGGATAATCATTGGAATATAACACATTAATCATCGTTAGCAGATCACAGATAATAGCATAAACAGAAAATAGAATAATTTACACACATATGACAGCGGAATCATATAGACATCATCACATCAGAGAAGCACAGTACAGGATACAACTTAGTGCATAATGATACATAGTCAGTCACCATCGCCTGAGGCGGAATCATACATAAAGAGTACACAAAATAAATATCAGTCTACATCGCCAATGGTGGAATCATAATATAGATACAATAATGGCGGAGAAAATCCAAGTCAGCACGGTGTAGTCAAGCCTCGCCATGAGCCAAAAGGTGCATCAGAAACCTGTAACTAGGCTGCCCGTGTGAAAATGAGGGCACCCGAGTTTGCAAGGTGAAACAAACTACGAGTCAGTCATGGGACTGGTATGAGAAATCTACTTAACTTATTAACAACAATAATAAGGCAAATCAAAGGACCACGCCACTTTCGCGGAACGGGTTTACTCCAGTGAGTGCTAGTGCATGAAATAAAGTAAATGATTAAATCATCGCAATGCTTTTTATAAAATGAAGCCATTATAAGACTCAGGTCCCATCACACAATGCAACGCAAGCCGGAGGATAGAGTTTTTACCTTATAATGGCCAAAAAAGCTTCATACGTATAAAACAAAGTGTTTGATATTATTACTAGTGCATATATGTTTCAAAAGCAAATTCAATCATAAATATCAATCCTAGACGGCATGGGTACAATATATCATGTCGCCATACTAGTAATACAATCACATTCGCATATTTCGTATTGGAAATTGGATTCCTTCATGAGTCGAGGCAAGGGGCAAGCTCCTCTCCGTTCGAGACACTCTAGCAAATGTCCCGGACCCCACTATGATCCTTGGAATCGGCTGGGCCGGTCCTCTCTTACTTTTGAGGATTGGCAATTCCTGAACACACGTTTCCCGGTCCTTACAGACCTATAATCGAGGCACCTCGCATTCCAACAACCACACAGGTGAAAAGTATATATAATGTCAGGGCTGGTAGGTCACTGACACCACCATAGCTAGAAAGAAACGTCGTGCACTCCCAGCGGTCCGTCTCCCTTTTTGACTCAAACCGAGGTGTGAGGCTCGCGAATTCACGTCATACACAAAGCTAAGTCACACAGACCATGCTTTGATCATCAACTACAAGACTTTGCTTTGCAACAGAAGCCTTGATCATATGCCACTTAGGCGTGCCACACAGGCAATCCACTCCATGCGACTGATTTCTATCAATACATAACCTCTGAGCTCGTTCGTCTCAGAGAAGGGCGTTAAGCAAGAGAATAAATTCTCCGCTGCCAAATAGATATATATTTAACAGAGATCAATCAGCACAGAACAAAATCCAATGTCAGTCACACAGTCCATTTACAAGTCCGTTCTGGGTCTGAACGAAACCGGAGGCACCAATTCCTCGCATATCCGTACAATCAATAGTATGTTTGGACGGCTACTACTTCAGTTCCTTCATGGTAGCTACTCCAATCACGAGCGTCAGTAGCGCCCATCCATCCAATGTGAAGATCGTCGGTCTTCAACCGTCTTCGACTCTTCGACTTCTCAACGTCGATCGATTATTTGAAATGAGATAAACTCGGCCTTTTCAAATAACCCACGTATATTTAGATCTTCAAATCAATTATTCACATGGTTGGACTATTCAACATTCACATTTCAGTTCTTTAGTTATAATTTTCATGTCAAACACATTCAACCATCACATATCAAGCAAACACAACAAAATTGGTTTATTTCCACTCTATATCGTCTATAGTATTTTATAACGATATATCGCCATTTTTATTTAATTTAAAACGGCCCTATTTAATTAAACGACGTTTCAGGTCGTGTCGATGCACTGGCGCTACTTTTCACTAATTTTGTTTTACACATATCTGGAAATCTAACCGTTGGATCTTCACAAATTTTATATCATTAGAAAGATCATTTCAAAACGAATCCAACGGTTTCAGTTTTGGGAAAATCCGACAGTCGGATCTTCCACACTAGCCATTTGAAGTTACGATTTCAATTTATGAACTGCAGCGTCGTTATTCGATTTAATTTAATTATATTTATATATATATATATATAAATATAATCGTTTCTGGCGCTGTTTTTCTTCAGATTTGAATTAAACATTCCAGACAATCCAACCGTCGGATCTTCACAAAGTTGGTGCCGTTGGAAAGATATTTCCAAGGCGAACCCAACGGTTGCGGTTTCGGGAAAATCCAATGGTCGGATTTCCCGCACTAGTCGTTTGAAATCACGGTTTCAAAACACGAACTGCACGGCCACGTTTCGTTTTAATTTTATTTATATTTATATATTTATATAAATATAGTTCATTCAAAAATTCCTATATCGTTTTCACTTAACGCCTTTCATTTTTGGAAAATTTCGCCATAATCTCCTTTGTACGGGAGGGGCTGGGAAAATTCCCAAATAGCCACATGGGCGTCTCATGTCAAAAAGAAAAAGAAAAAGCCAAGCGGCTAGCCAACAGACTCATAAAATCATCACCCAAACAAAACAGTAAATGTGTACCTATTTGTCGGGCACAAAATTTTATTCCTCTTCTGTAGCCCCTTTTGCTATAACCTGTTCAATAAATATGCATGTACACATATACAATTCTTATCACTTATCATTTTCCATTCAACTTCATATTTGATTTACTTTGGTTTAAAAACACCATTCATTCTAATGTTGCATGCATAGGCTAAAATCATATCATTAGCTAATTAATGTATATTTCAACTCATGCACATTTATTTGAACAAGTGGCTATTTTTAACACTTCACATTTCAAAGATGATAATTTTGGCGAACTAAAATAGATTTCAACACATGACTATTTTATTTAGTTCCTATGCATGTTAAAAATAATATTTCTTCACAAATATTTATTTCAACGTCCGCATATCTTTAGCATATCACATATAAGATAAAAATGATATTTTTATCCTTTAAAATATTCATTCGACAAATGGATGTTTTCAACACTTCATAGTTTCAATAAAAATGTAATTTTTATTGCTCGATCTTTTTATTCAACACATGAACTTTTCCACTACACACACTTCTCAACACATGAGCATTTCCACACATGGATATTTTATTTATGTTGTTCATATTAGAAAGATGGAATTTTTATTGTTGAAACTATTTATATAAGGCGAATATTTTTCATACTTCATATATATTATAAAAATGTGATTTTTTATTGTTTAAACACTTCATTCATTCACAAATGAATTTAATTTTCCCACATCACTTTTCAACACATGAACATTTCCACACATGGATATAGTTTCAACATATGACTTTAATTTCAACGCATGAAGATAATTTCAACATATGAAAATAATTCTAACACATGAATATTATTCAAAATTTCGGCAGCATAACGGCAGGGTAGTTAAAACCGGCACCGTCCCTAGTATGGCTCCTCGCTCTACCTTAAAACCTCGCGGTTTTTTACAATGGAGATTTATGCATCTAATTCGCACGCAGGCGGCATGTTTTATTTTTATTTCCACAAATATTTCCAATTCATTTCAATCACCAATGGGTATTTTTCAACCACAACCAAACAATATCAACCATAAACAATTATTCAACCATTCGTATTTTTCATCCAATATTTCACACCAATTCACAACAATAAATTTCGTCCATGGTTTGTGGACGAGGGGAGCATATATATATATATTATAATTGCTATATTCCACTTGCATTTCAACACATATATCAATTATTCTATGCGTGTATAATTCATACTTCGCTTATATAACTTACACTACGCATGTACATGAGGTATACAACACGTGTGTAATTTATATTTCGCTCATATAATTTATACACGACATTTTCCATTCAAATTCATTTAATTTAGATTTCTCACATTGGTTTTCGGAGTGCTAAAAATCGTAGATGGCTCGAAAAATCCGCGGTCTCTTCTATGTGGTAGAGAGCCTCCTTGCGGTCGTGATGTTTCCTGTTTCATCGAATTTCGTCAACACACTAAAAAGATATGATTTTTCAAAGTGCAAACATAAAAAAGAACTCACCTTTCACGATGGTTCAAAACTAGGTTTGCGGTTTTCGCGAGAACCGAGGCACGAGGGGATGATCGGCGGGTTGGACGTGGAAGAGGGAGGAGAGGGCTACAGGCGCGCGGTGGTTGGAGGCGTCTCGGTGGGGGCCAGAACTCGCGGCGGTGGTTGGAAGGTCGGGACTTTGGAGGGAGATATCTCGACGTAGGAGCAACGATAGGGGGAGCTCCTTATATGAATTTGAAGAGGGGAAGGAGAACTACAAAAAGTTGAACTGGGGGAGGGGCTGATTCGCGCTGTGGCAATCGGAAATCGCCAGGGAAGGGGAGGAAGCGTTCCATCGTCGATGTCGAGGGGGGGGGGTCGGGGGTTTTCTGATGTTTTTTTTTAATTTATGAACGGAGAAATATGATTGGTCGATGGTTTTATTAAATTTTTAAATAGTGTTTTCTCCAACGAACTCCTTTTCAAACCCAACGACTGTCGCCCCTAGCTAAATACCCCCATCCCGGACACAATGGGATAGGTTTCGTTGGCCAGTTCGACTGTTACAGTCGGTTATTTTTCAAATTAAAGTATAAAACATTTAATTTTTAACTTTGAACGTACATTTCAATTTGCCAGGGCCACAAACTGATTCGAAAAATTCCAGAAAAATAAATCTAGCTATGTTTTGACGCTACGGTCCCAACAAAACTAGTTTCGTCGAATTCTGAGATCGTTTGAAAAATGGCCATTTTCTGGTCGATCCAATTTAATAGAAATTGACCAAACACATTTTCTTTTGCCACGCTCACATACTAGCTTCAAAAATTAAGAAATTTGAAACCTAGCAATAGTTTGACATCCCGGACCCAACAAAAGTGGTTTCGTCGAATTCCGAGGTCGTATGCAAAATATCAATTTTCCAGGGCTATATATTCTATATAGCGACCATTCTGAAAATTCATTCGGCCATAACTTTTGATTCCCGTTATGAAACTTCGATTTTTCAGATTCGTTAGAAAGGTATTGACTAACAGATTTAAATATTTTTGGTTTCGTTGAAATCCATTATATTTTCCACCCTGACCGTCAGTCAAATTTTGAATTCAAAATTTCAAACTGACCCACTATTTCTAATTCACTATTTTATTGAAATATTCTATTTCAATTGTTCAAATTCCTTTGAAATCACCAATTTAAAAATTTTAAATTGGCTCGTATTTTCCGGGTTATTACACGTTATTTTCTAGATAGGAGTGGTGTCATCGTTTTATAATCCCTGACATTTTACTTATGTGATTGATGGATAGCGAGGCACCTCGATTATATCGGTCGATCTGGGGCCGATGGAGTCATTTGGCTCATTTACGCCCCGTAGGGCGGGGAAACGCAGTGTTCAGACATTTTAATCCACTCCGTGTGGACCGGCCCTGAAGATCCAAGGGTCGATGCGTTCTGATCTTGAGGCTCGGGCTAGAGAGTCTCGAAGCGGTAAGGACGATCCCTTGCCTTGGTTCACAGATGGAAATCCAACTTCCAATACGTGACTTTGCGGTTTTGATTGTAGAGCCTAGTATTTACGACATGATATATGGTACCCATGCCGCCTAGGATTGATACATTTATATTTGAAGTTGTTTTATACACTATGCACTTATAATAGTATCAAATGATTTGTTTTAAACGTACCAAGCATATTTGGCTATTATAAAAGAAAACCCTATCCTTCGGCTTGCGTTGCATTGTGTGATGGGACCTGGGTCTTATAATAGCTTTATTTTTCCAAAAAGCATTGCTTTTTTTGTTATATGCACTGGTATTCTTGGGAGGAAACCCATTCCGTGTTATATGGCGTGGTCCCTTGATATATCTGATTTAAAGTAAAGTTTTTAAATAACTGTTTTAGTTCTCACACCAGTCACATGACTGACCTGGAGTTTATTGTTTTAACCTAAACTCTGGGTGCCCCTATTTTCCGCATGGGCAGCTAGTAGTTTTGGTTTTGCAGATATATATTCACAGGATCCTGGTTTACAGCTGGAATGATATTCGGAAAGCTCTATATCCGCATATTCTTTTCAGTTGTGTTTTGTATTATTTTCCACTGCATTGTAACATGTAAATCTCTAATATTTAGTAAATGTGTAATATTGATTCATACTCTGTATATTCTTGTATTCTGATGGAATTGTCGTAATAAGCAATGAAATGTTCTTCTGTTTGTGTTCTGATTCGTCTTGTCCTCAAAGCAATCCGTTCTTCCCATAAGGGGGGATTTCGGGTCGTCTCTACAATGGTTATGCCTGGTTCCCCCAGGAAACATCCATACCCGTAAGCTTTCACAGCTCTACGGATTACGCCCTTACAATTCGACTGTAGATCGCAATAATCACAATGTTACGTTTGGTTCCCCCAAGAAACATCCGTTCGCCGTAGGCTATCTACAGCCCTGCGAATTACGCTACACGATCGAATTCAACGACTCTAGATCGCAGCGATCACAATAGTTACGACTGGTTCCCTCAGGAAACATCCGACCACCGTAGGCTATCTGCAGCCCTACGAATTACGCTAGCAGTCGTGCTCAATGGCAACTCATGAGTTTTATGTCCGAACAACCTACTGCCGCCAACAACATGACTAAGCTCGAATTTCAGAGAGGAAGGTACTCTCCTTATCTTAATTTAAAAACATATGATACTATGTACATATAGTACTTTATTTCATACTTCTCATAAATCATACTTATGTCGACTTACATAAAATTTCTTTTCAAATCATATTTTCAAACATCTCATCTTATATAAATTCTATATATTTTATCTCAATCCACTATCTTTCAAATCCAGTAGTTTTCTAATTTTCTATATTCTGGTATATTTTTCATATAAGTTTCGGAATCTTCTATAGCGAATAATCTCTAACTTCCATTCAAATTTCAAAATTCAGTTTTAATCTTCTTAATCAATTCGGATATTTGATATCTTTTCAAACTCATCCTTATAAATATATTGGTAATAAACCAAATCTCCTCCAAATTTCCAATTATTAAGTTCATTACTTAATTTCAATCTTGCCAATTAAAATTTTTCCATTCAAATGTAATAGGTTTCGTACATCCTTGTATTGATAAATTCTTATCCCATTTCTTTGCTTTTGCTTTCAATCTTTCAAAATTTTCATTTCTATGGAAATTTATTCATTTCTGCTTACGATATCTTGCTTGTTTCCCACTTATTTGAATTTGGATATCAATTTTAAAATTTCAAATCTTATTGAATTATTCAATAACTGTCAATTCACCTTCTAATTCAATAATTCGGAATTCACGAACTTAATCTTTCCCTTCAATACATTTCTTAGATGTATAATCTTATTATTCCAATATATCGGATTTACCATTCAACCAAACTCGATAATCTATTTCAGGTTTTTATTTCAAGTATTCAAAATATACATATATCTTTTCATATCCCAGAATCAAGTTGTTTTGTCAAATCATATTCCAAAATGAATTTATTTTATCAAAACCACCTATACGCAGGGCTATAAAAATGATTTTCTTTTATTTGAAAATATTTCTATTCAAAAATACATATATATATATATAGTAAATTCTCAAATTATTTGGAAATAATTTTCAAAATTTCCCGGAATCGAATTCTCAAATCTCGTTAAACAACCTCCTTAATTGCAATCAAATTGATATGCAATTTATTTCACTTTAGGTTCATTTCAAATACACACCATTTATTTTCTTCAACGGTTTCCTCAATTAATTTGATAGGATATTTTATTCCATCATTTAAATTAATTTGGAATATACTTCATTTTGTCTCATTCAACGGTTTTCATTCTCAAATACATTCAGTATTATTACTCTTCCACATTCACATCATTCGACCGTAAATTAGCAAGCGAACTACACTCTACGTACCGACCCCGAAGCCCAAAACCAACATCAGGTCGACACTTAGAAAATTATTCACTTAACTAACCTCCAGTTAGTTCCTAAATTCCTTAACTCCATTTCTTAATTTCTATTGAATCATTTCCTACGCAATTCTCGGATTCAATTTACAATTTCGCTTCTTTTACCTTCTGTCGCCCTTCGTTCTTAGCGTATGACTTTTTGTTCTTCAAATCTTGTCATTTATCAAAACTCGTTAACTACTCACGATTCTTTATTTTTTTTAAGACATTTCCTTCATATTTTTTTTTTTTCAATTTTAGAAAATCTCTTTTCGCAAATCTTTATTTTCTAAAAAAATACACTTTATTCTCAAACAAATATTAAATAAAACACCGCTATTTTTACTTAACTGCTGACACTCATTTACTGTCCGCACTTAGCCACTTTTGCTATCGAACCTTAACCATTTCTTAGCCAACAATAAAGTAAATTAAGTTGGGGTATATTTACCTCTTAGACCTTAACTGAACAATATTATAAACTTTAAAATAGATAAAATTCACTACTTTGAATAAACTATTATTCTCATAACTTCCGAATTCACGTTAAAATTCACTTTTATTGATTATAGCAATAGTTCACGCCTTCGAAATAATTAACATTAAAATTTACTTTATTCTTTAATATGAATAACCAATTTATTAATATATTAAATTTTAAATTAAAACGGAAAATAGTATTTTCCTGAAATTCAACATAATTGATTCCACGCATAACCTTCCTTCCGAACAATCTGTTATTCGATACTATATTCCGAACTTCAGAAAATCTCATTTGATGTATATTCTGAACTTCAGAATAATCTCACCATATTGGTTAACTCCATCTTCTCTATCTCTAATCTCATTTGCGACATTTTTGCTTCTAAACGTTATTTTCTTCCAATAAGTAAACATTATTCCTTTTATCGAAATCTGAACTTGTCACATCAAATTAATTTTGATCCTACTCGAATACAGGTTCAAATCCCCTTAAAATCTTCATCCACATTTCGCTTCCTGTGATTTACGATGCACTTCATTTATAATTCTTGCTTACCATTCACTTCTTATTAATTAATTAACAAGTTTATAACTTACTATCGAATTCATACATACATTATTGGTTTGAAACCAATTATAAATTATCTTGCCAAATTCTGAAAAATTAGTAATACAATTTGACACAATCGAATTCCAATTAGAATCTTTATAACTTTACCTCCATTAATTTATATTCTGAATGTCAAAATAAAATTCATCGTTTCATTTTTGAATCTATTCCAATTTTTTTTCTTCTTTTTTCTTTGTTCGAATTTCCCTCAGCATTCTTATTTCCATTTCAGTTTTCTTTGAATATGCAATTAGAGAAATTAATTCATTGATTTTCTTATATTTATTTTTTTCGATACCATTCGACGATGGATTCGAGGTTAAAATCTAAGGAAAACTATCAAAGAATAGCTTTCGCAAATCTGGATTCGAAAACCTTCTGAAGACCGGGGATTCCGGAAAATTTTAAATCTCAATTTTTTTCTTTCTGCTGTATTAGTTCAAAACACTAGTTTCAAAATACTTGATATTTCTAAAATAATTTATCATTCAAAAATTTATTCTACAAAACCCTAAAGATCTGTTTTTAAACTCAACAAGCTACGCTTTGAATAAACCAAAGTTCTGATACCACTTGTAACATCCTGCCTTTTTGACCGCTTCAAATTGGTAATTAAACCAATTTTAAAAGTTCAAATCGACGGATCGTTATTTAGCTTATAAAGTTTAAAACTGAATTAACATAGAAAACAAAAAATAAATAACACAGAATTGAATAGCGAAATAAGAACTTTTATTTATAAATCAAAATTTTTGAATACAAGATTTTCCTGATACAACGGAATTTAAAATAATACAAGAAAAATCTTTATTGGTTTGAAAACTTCATAGTGCGCCGTCCCCGGTATCCCTAGCTTCGCCAATCTTCGAATCCTAAGTTGAAATCTTTTGATCTGAAATGCTCAGGTCTGACCCGAGCGTTCCATGCAAAACATAAAATACATAGTCATGATTAATTCATAGTTCAAGTAAATTAATTTCAATATAAACTGAAATATAATAGTTAGTCCTAAATTCCGAAATATACACAATAAAAACCGTGTAGTATATGTCCATATCAGTTCTATATTCGTGACTAATTCAAGGGTGATATCTGCTCAAATCAATTATAATATCTGTGCTTATCAGTTTGTTTTAGTGACAAACGGTCGAGGAGCCTGCACGTACATACGTGTACATGTACACATGTGTACTGCCTCAGCATCCGAAACCAGAATATAACAAAATGCAAGTATGGGAAATACAGGACAACATGGGTTCGACAAACAAAACAGGTTACAACGAAACAGGAAGTGTAAACTACAAGATACATGCATTTCAAATGTGAAGATGGAACACTCCTAACCGCATATACAACAAATGGATAAGTACACACGTTCAAAATATGCCAGGCAACAGGACTATATTGGCCTGAATGCATCATTATATACAAGTGAGTTTGAATACACATTGAGAGGCATGTCATGCAAGGAAACAAAGGATCACGACAGTAAGGGAATAGCTGCAGCACATCAAGAGGTGGAGTGGGTGGTCTGTCATGTTTTTCTTGTGACAGAATAAGAACCCCAAATGAGATTCCGGATTCTGAAAAGTGAAAAACGCACATAATAAACAAAGGGTCACAAGTATCGAACCTATACATATGTTGGTGGTTTAGTGCACACATCTATAGAATTTCAAATAAGTATATAGGAGAGGCTCTAAGAGATGCCAAAAATTTACCCTTAACAGTATATCACAAGTTTACCTACTCTTCAGTGTTGAAGGGGTAAAAAACCATGAATTACAGGATGGAGGAACTGGCATTTGGTCTTTCATTACCAAAATCATGCAAGATAATTCTTACGACCAAAACCAAGGTGACAAACATACAGTATATTCCTACCAAATGAACTAAGAGAAAATGGGATAATTTTAATAATTAGTTTCCACTTCTATTACAATATACCAAGCCTGATTGTGATATGAGTTCAACTAAATTCAGACTCCTCAACCAAGTATCTAATCCATCAAATAATCTAAAACAAAAGTCATGCAGCTTGCAATTTATCATAGTTTAGGCAATTAACTTATTCTCCTATGCTCGACACAAATCAGTAACCTGTAAATGCGCACTTCTAGTAGGCATCTAGATATCTATAAATTATAATTATTCTAATTTATACTTCACACTTACGTATGTTAAGATTAGTACCTCAAAGTGGCAGCAAGCCTGGCAAAACCAGGTCCTGAAACTTATGTCCATTGTTGAAAATGAATTCTCTTTTTTTTCGGATTTATCAATCAAGGTAGTACACTGGACATAATCAATATGTTAACATATGTATACTGAACATATTTTCTATGAGAAACATGAAGATTCAAACAATTGCACCTATATACATACTAATCATTCTATTCTTATGTATGTGTGCGTATATGCACAACTGCCACTGGCTATGATTCAGTATGGTAAGTTCTGGGAAATACCAATTTTATGTTCACCGAGATACTTCTACTTTTGTTCAAAAACTAATCATCTTATCCTATGCTTAAAATGTTCACTGAACGATTTTCAGTACTTACTCATGTAAATAAATGTTTGTTTATTTATTATATGTTCGTCCAAACTTCTTTCCATTAATTTCATTTGAAAATATCTGTTAGTCTCCATAATGCAACCTCAAGTAACTATCACATTTGAAGCTCTATATTTATCTGGACACAAAATATTTGGTTTAATAACTACTTTTTGGGTAGGCAAATATTTTCAATTGTTTATTTTAATTATTTGTTGCTTCAGGTCACTCTGGATTAATCATCATTTTAGCTAAAATATTGGGTTATGACACTAATTTAATATTGAACTCACATGCAATTTTCACTGTAACATTTCCCCTTATGCATAAAGGCACGGATATTTGATCATTTGTTATAATACTTTAAAATGAAAGACTTCCCTTTACATAGCATATATGACCTACCTTCAGTACTTCGAAATGTTTTTTTTTTCAATTGATGGCATGCATGTCAAATACTGGAAATGGATAGTTTAGACTCCTACCAGTATAATTACACAAAGCCAGTGATGCAAGATAACATCAATACAGGAACATCAAGTAAATGAAAGGCAAACGAGTGAAAGCAGTCTAACCAAAAGTACAGAGCATGGAGAATGTATACCAAGCATGTATTCCCATTTCATGAACTAAACAGGTGTAAATTTAGAACAATATGTTCCCAGATTTTCACAATAAGGTGAGACATACCTAACTGTGCAGCAATATAACTAGTACTATTCATACCCAAAACAAAAACGCCACAAAAATTATGTTAGCAATCTTAGCTTGTATTAAAATTAAAGTATTTGAATTGGAATTAATCGTGAGTGAGATGCTCACCTTAAATACGGTGACGCAAGCGATCTGGGGACAAAGACGGTGCGTTGACGAGGAATATAGTGGCTTTGACAATGACACAAGGGAGACTAGAAGCGGGCTTAGAACTGCGGGTCAAGCGCGCGCCTCGATGAGGAGTTAGCGAGCTTCACGGTGCAGATCCGGTTGCGATCGATTTAAGAACAGTGGCAGCAATTTCCTTTGATTTGGGGATTTATTAATTTCGTGAAGAAGGAAGCATTTGATTTTTGGGGGAAAGCAACAATCGACTATTAAAGAGGAAAGGAAGGAGAGAAATTGGGGTTTCGAACGATTGAAATGAAGAGTGTTTGGATTTTGTATGAAGAAAATCTAAGGAAATGCCGTGATTTATAGAAGCAGCAGAAAGGGACTGAGATGAAGTTAAATCATAGATCTTCAGGGTAGCTGTAGGTCTGCGTGTTTATTTAACTGAGGACGGTGATATTTCAGATAGGTTATATCTAGTTTAATTAAATATTAAATCCTAACGCCAATACCCTGAACCGCTCTAATTTCGTACCACCGACACAAATCTTCAAACATGACAAAAATTATACGTACATTTTTGTCTTCGCGTCCAGATTCCAATAAAATTCTTCTAGTTTTAATTTGACGCCGCTAGCACACAACGTTATTTTAAAGTTATAAATTCACCAATTTTATTCCATTTTTTTCTTCACCCATGACTTTGTTTTGTTTTCAAATTGAAACGTTAAGTTAAATTTCTTTGTACATACAGTTACACGCATGTCCCAACCGATTTCCATATATTTCATCACATAAAATTCTAATTTATTTAACGTTAATAACGTTTATTTTTAAATTCAATCACTTATATTTTCCAATCGAATTTCAAATCTAATTTGAATATTCAACTAAATTCTATTCTAATATTCAGCAGGACAAATTTGATTCCAACCACCCATTCTGAATTAAATATCGAATTTTAATTCATACACAAAACCATATATTCAATCTTTAACCCAGGCATCAATATAAAATTGATTATAAATAATTATATCTTTAATTATATTCATAATCCAATTGTCGAAATTTTTAGGACGTTACAACAAATGAATCCAGCCAAATCTTATCGTATACGCAGTGCTGAGTCAGCATTGGGTCCCGCAAGCTGTTTTGGCGCAGAAATTTGAAATTCGAATGTTTGAATTGTTTTGGCGTGGAAATTTGATTTTTGAACTTTTGAATTTCTAGAATTTATTTAACTGTTTTATTCACATGAAATATTCTTATATGTATATAATTCCGCTACCGACCATTTTAGGTGTATATATATATGCACAATTTTCATTTTATTTTCAAAATTCAAACGATGTTGCACCGTTATTTGATTCTTGCCAAATTTCATTGACTATAACCTTATCTTGAATTTTATCTTTTGTATACAAATATTTATGCATATATATATAAATATATATATACATATATATTCTCGTATATATACATATATATTTTTTATTTCTATATATGTACGTTCTTATCCTTTAAAATTTTGAATTTCTAGAATTTATTTAACTGTTTTATTCACATGAAATATTCATATATGTATATAGTTCCGCTACCGACCATTTTAGGTGTATATATATACGCACAATTTTCGTTTTATTTTCAAAATTCAAACGATGTTGCACCGTTATTTGATTCTTGCCAAATTTCATTGACTGTAACCTTATCTTGAATTTTATCTTTTGTATACATATATTTATGCATATATATAAATATATATATATATACACATATATATTCTCATATATATACATATATATTTTTTATTTCTATATATGTACGTTCTTATCCTTTAAAATTTTGAATTTGTATACGTACATATATTTGCATGTTCAGTTGGCCCTCTCTAAAACAAAGATAAAAATTATGCCAACGCCGGGGTTCTAACCCCCGACCTCTGTGTTACAAATCCAATGTCTTAACCAACTGAGCTACGAAGTCTTTTATTAATAAGTCTTAGAACAATGATAACTATTGTTCTCTCCTTACTTCTCTTTTTCATGTTAGTTACAATACTTAAATTAAACCATTGTATGAATCTTGTTCTTTTAATGTTAATGATTATGTTTGCAAATCAGTGCATGCAACATATTTACATTGCATGCAACCAATCCTTTCTTTCAATGCATGCATTGCATTTTTTTTTTCAGTGTATGTATTTATTACATGCAATCCTTATTTTATTCTTTATTTTACATTTTAATTTGTTTGCATATATATATATATATATGTATATATATATATGTATATATATATATATGTATATATATATGTATATATATATATATGTATATATATATATATCTTGTGCGTATACAAACTTCTAGGCTTAATAACTTCTTCATATGATATCCGTTTTACACAAACCAGGTGTCTATTTTGACCAGAATTCCGAGACGGACGCAATGACGCAGTCCGTTTTACTTAATTCTCAATATTTAGTTAAGTTATTCTTATTTTATTATCTTAAAAATACGGGGTGTTACATTCTCCCATCCTTAGGAAATTTCGTCCCCGAAATTTAATAAGGGTAAAATCAATTAACCCCTCGCATAATATACATTCATCATGTGTGCATCCAATTTTAGCAAACATTCTGCACTTGTGCAGAGTGAAGTACAACATAATAATGCATGTATGCCTAATCGGTACCTCCTATGTGTATGCAAATTTTTCAAAAATCCTTTTAAAATATGATGCTCACATCCTAGATATACTGGCAGTTCTACATGAATGCAATATTTTGAAAATCAAAATGCTTTTTCATCAAATTTTCCCACACTCTTACTGTGTAAGAGCATAGTTCATCCAATTGTTGCATCCATAATCCTACCAACCAACTTTATTTTT
Organism: Allium sativum; assembly: GCA_030737875.1. Taxonomy (NCBI): domain Eukaryota; kingdom Viridiplantae; phylum Streptophyta; class Magnoliopsida; order Asparagales; family Amaryllidaceae; genus Allium; species Allium sativum. The sequence continues at coordinate 9,894,810 of CM060921.1, read as the reverse complement.
CGAATTTCAGAAAAATCTAATTTTCTAAATTCGATTTCTTATGTTACAAAAAGGTGGAAAATGGAAAATTTCACACCTTCCGTTTTTCTTTTATATACCTTTTTCCAACCGTACTTGGATTTTATGAAACAATGTATAAAGATTTCCTATTTTCCTATCCAAGCACATCCCACATAAGAAAATTTTCTTTGTTGTAGCTTTTTTTCGTCTTATCTTGCAAAAAAATTCAAATCGCAAAACTGGAGTAAATATAGACAAATATTTTCCTTAATCGGGTTTATGACTTGTTCTTACCTATAAGGTCAGTTCAGTCTCCTACTACAAGGTGCCAACATCCACTCTATTCTCATTTTCTACAACTTTTTTTGTCCACCCAACAAAATTCTCTTTTAAACAATTTATCAAAAATAATTGTCAAAAGAATAGAGATATCAAAACTTTCTTGATTAAAAATTCTTGCATGAAATATAACTAGAAAAAATAGCGATCTATACATGCTCTATAATATGCACCTTTTACTAAGAGAATTTTACTTTAAAACTTAGTATGTACTTCTTTACATATTTTAAAACTATAACTTTTAAGATTAAAACTTGAAAACACCATAAACCATTTTTTTTCCCAAACTTTTACAATCTCAAGTTCTTAAAAGTTAATAATGGGGTTAGACTCAAAGCGGATTTCCAATTTTTCTAGGCTCTCCTAGACACTCCCCAAGGTCAATTCTCTCAACTATATATATTCCTAATCCATTTTTCTCTGTTCAACTTTTTCAGAAATACTAATCATATGGGATTTATTTTCCTTCCGCACAAAGTATATTGTACACTTCCCAACCAAACTTCCTAAGGGTCTCAAATTTCCTTATTCATTTCTTTAGTGTACAAAACAAACATCCCAATTCATACCATATTATACTCTTTTTATTTAGTGGGTTCCTCTATGGACCTAGGTATATATAATATATTTATTTTTTAAAAAATACAAATACGTTCACTCACTATTTATATAGTAATTCTAAACCTAAGCTCTGATACCAGATGTGACAACCCCAATTGCGACAGACCGAATTTTTTTCAAATTCCAATATGTCGAAACTCGGATTGGTTTGCTCTGGTATCCTACAGAAAAGACGGAGACATAAAACATTTCAGAGCTTAGAAAAATATCTCACAGCGGAAAGGATAAAATATAGTATAATCAAAACACAGCCTTACCATATTATTAATACCGCCTAACCAATATCCAAAGCTATCATGTCTCTGCCACAATATAACCTGCTAGTGTGTTATAAGGAGGGGGTCAGAACACAAGTTCTGGTGACTAGATTTAAACTATACACTTTGGATAATCTTACATATACCATTCAATCATATTTTCTTATTTATTAGGTTACTTGGGTTAACAGCACTCAAGGCTTACACACACGTCGTACCCATTTACTTCACAGTGAATTAACCTAATACAATATATGTAGCTATCTATCAATATTGAGATACACCCCATGGTGCCCCACTCGCACGGTCTCCACCGTATCATCGCAGGAATATAGCAGTCCCTAATCCTATGCTCGAATGTCGTACGAATTTCTGTATATTTGTCAACGCTACGTCTGTGAAGAACCACTAATTCTATATTACGTAAGCGTTCGGACTGCCATCTTTGAACAATTCAATCGAATTAGGTTCCATCCTCGAATAATGCCCTCTAGTCTTATGATACACCACCCAAAGCAACATGAGTGTACATAGACTTTCCCACGTACGTATCGTCAGTCGTTCTCGATGTCTATTGCACATGTTCTCTATATGTGCGCATGAGTCCCATGGCATGCCTAATCAAGAAACACATAACTCGGTCGGGAGCTTTCAGATATTTGTCGATTGTAGATGCTAAGGTCTGCTTTTACAGTGGCTATGGTCCCATTAGACCCCTCCCTCAACTAATGAAAGGCACCCAAGAATATCAAGAATGAGAACTTAACCCCAGCCCCTTATGTCCTTCAAACCTATTGGCCAACCTCACCCATAACTAGATAGCAAAGTATATGGTCTTTTGGAGTTCTCCGCCTTTCCGCTTTACGTACTGACTGAAAATGGTAGGTTGACGACGAGTTGCTATCACAAGGCACTAACTGGTCTCGCCGAATCACGCAGGTCCATCTTAGTCTTTTGATTGCCCCATATTATTGCAATCAAGGCATACTCATTGGTTCACCTACGCAGACCTAACCTCGGTGAGTAAGGCGGATCATCTGCCACTCACAGAGGAATACCAAGAGTACCCTACGTCCCCAGAAGCCGCGTGCTTCTTAACCCAGTCTGTTAGAGCCTACAAGAATATCTAGATGGACATGCGCTCCTCTTTCTGTCTTTTGACACCCCGATGATCTACCCCTTATGGTTATTCATCTTCTAACGTATGGACTGGTCCAAGCGCCTCTGTTTTATATGTCATTAGACCCTACGTCTAACCATTCTTTTATGCGCTTGTCTCAACTCACCAGGTTTCCAGTTAACTTGGTTATTCCAATTCATATTGAATTCTTATTCAAATTACCAAGTTTCTGTTGCTTATTAATTTCAGTCATACAACTTAATTCATTTAAGTTTATTAATAAGCTTACAACATGTTATTCTCTAGATTGTGGCCCGAGGTCTGTGATCCACACTCCCTTTTATATTCTTGTTTGATTTCAATAACATGCTTTACTTAATATGTAATTAAGTATATCTAATTCACATATTTCCAATTAACATGTCACATACCATTTATGATTATATATAACTTATTTCATTTCATAAGTTTTCCTCATCCTCTCTCATTTAATCATAATTCCACTTTATGTCGTCAATACAACTTATCGTTGTTTACTTATTAACTTAGTTCTATTAACTAAGGCCCATTAACAAGTTTCTCTACCCATTTATTATAACCTATGTTATAATTTCCCCTTGTCCCTAGGACAAGTCTAAACATGTTATTCTTACCAACAGGTTTCAGACTCCCATACTACTTTATTTATAATTAAGTACAATATATTTTCCCCCTTTTTCTTAACTGGTTTTTGGTTTTCACCTTTTCTGATTACTTAATTTACAATTAAGTGTCACTTAACTTAATTCACTAGTTATCCCATTCCCTTACTAGTTTATTATAACCTAAGTTATAATATTCACTTGTCCCTAGGACAAGTCTACCTATTATACAACATTTTCATTTATGTTATTTATTTATAATAGGTTATTATCATTCCCCTTTTAAACCATTTACTGTTGTAAACCATTATTCTTCATCCTCTGTAATATATGTTCCTTATTATATTAAGGAAAACACTTCATGCGCCTTATCAGTTTGATAGAAGGAATCAATGATTTATTTTCATAACGTTTTCCCATCTAAATCTGTGGTAGCAAATAATTTCTTTACTTATATATTTATTGTGGCTTACTTGCAACAATGTTTTCAGAAATAAGTCATTTAGGAAAATACACACTTTTCCCTCTTATCACACTAACTCAGTTCATTACATCCCTCCCTTTCTTATTTTCTGAGTTAGACATTTAATTACCATCCTTGCCATTTATTTATGTCTTGTTATATACATTTATTTATTTATATATATAAGCACTAGACCTCTCACATTAAGCCTACACTTGTGGACGCTGGATTTGCCGGGCGGGTCCGGGCAGACTTCTACCACAAGCTGACTTAACCTCGTGTCTCAGCACATGTTGTTAATTCTTGCACTTAGGCCTCTCACATTAAGTTCAACATTAGTGGCTGCTGGATATGTCGGTCGCGTCCGGGCAGACTTCCGCCACTAATGCAACCTAACCTCGTACCATAAGTGTATTTACTATTTCTAATTGTAATCCTAGGCATATTCATTTTCATTAAATCACTTATGTTCAAATCAAATTGTGCTTCCAAATTAAAATCTCAAAACATAATATATGTTATGTTCATTACATGAAAATTTTAGACATATTATCCTTTTTACTGTAATATAGTTTACAGTAATCTAATTTACACGTCATCTAATTTTTGCCTATATTTTGTCTAATGTCATTTTCAACATATGTTTAATTCTACTAGGACATGTAAACATTCAATCGGGTAAGTATTTTAACATGTCGTTCAATCAAAAATATGTCCCAAGTAAAGCATGTAAGTACAGTCACTGAATTGGCTATTCATATCCTAACAAGTTTATTTTCTCCAACATATAAACATTCAATAACTTAGCCAATTCAGCATAGGAATTTCCTGACATATTCATATCAACATTTCAATTCATTACAATAGCAATTTATAATTAAACTGGCCATTTCAAAATTGATTAAAAAGAGGACTACTAAATGATAGTCATAACATTATCTAAAGGCTATAGCTTAAACCCACTCACCTTTAATATTTCCCCAAATTTTGGATCTGATCCGTTATATCATCCATGGTCTTCCTTTTTCCCTTTAATTTGATTCACAACCTAACGACCATGGATTTATTATTTCATGAAAAGAGAAGGGAAAGAGAAATAATTTAAATAGATTGGTTCTTAGAGGTTTATCTTGCTTTCATGATTCAATAATCTCTTTATTAACGTTGATTCCCTCTTTTGGATCTGAATTCATAATCCTCCTAGGCTAACATTTTAATTTCAGAATAGATTTGAGTAGAGAGAGAGAGAGGGAGCCATGGCTGTGACGGCAAGGAATTTCGCTCGGTCCGAACCAGTCGCTAAACCGATCCAGGCCGTTCGAAACGCCCTATCGTTTGAGAACAAACCACAACAGAACGCATACAGAAGAACATTTCACTGTATATTACAACGATGCATCAGATTACAAGAATATACAGAGTAACAATGAATATTACACAGAAATATCAGAGATTTAAATTACATTTAAATACATAGCAGCGGAAAATAATACAATACACAACTGAAGGGGATATACGGATACAAAGCTTTCCGGATATCGTTCCAGCTGTAAACCAGGATCCTGTGAATATAAATCTGCAAAACCAAAACTACTAGCTGCCCGTGTCAAAATAAGGGCACCCAGAGTTTAGGTTAAAACAATAAACTCCAGGTCAGTCATGGGACTGGTGTGAGAACTAAAACAGTTATAAATCTTTATTTTAAAGTTAGGTAAATCAAGGGACCACGCCGTATAACACGGAACGGGTTTCCTCCCAAGAATACCAGTGCATAAAACAACAGCGCAATGCTAAATAAAGAAAAATGAAGCTGTTATAAGACCCAGGTCCTATCACACAATGCAACGCAAGCCGGGAGATAGGGTTTTCCCTTATAACAGCCAAAGAATGCTTGATACGTTTAAAACAGATTATTTGATACTATTATAAGTGCATAGTGTATAAAACAACTTCAAATCATAAGTATCAATCATAGGCGGCATGAGCGCCCCATCCCACTATGTCGCCATATATAGGATTACAACTAAAACCGCAAGATCACGTATTTGGAAATTGGATTTCCGTCTATGAACCGAGGCAAAAGATAGTCCTCAACCGATTCGTGACTCTCTAGCCCGAGCCACAGGACCCAGACTCAGGTGAGCCCTTGGAGCGACAGGGCCGGTCCACCGATGTGGATTAAAATGCCTGAACACTACGTTTCCCCGCCCTTTGGGGCGTAAATGAGCCAACTAAATGACTCCATCGGTTCGAGAACGACCGATCAATCCGAGGCGCCTCGCAACAACAACAACCACATAAGTCAAACTCGTCAGGGCGTGTAAAACCACTGACGCCACTTCTAACTAGAAAGAAACGCAAGTCCTCCCTGAGGTCCGTCTCCCGTTTTTGGTTCATACCGGGTGTGATACTCGCGAATCAACGTTACACAAAGCTACGCCACACAGGCCTTGCTTTGATCATCACCACAAGACTTTGCTTTTCAACAGAAGCCTCGATCAATTGCCACTTAGGCATGCCACACAGGCAATTCACTCCATGCGTTTGATATCCATCAATATATAACCCCTGAGCTCGTACGTCTCAGAGAAGGGCGTTAAGCAAGAGAATAAATTCTCCGCCGCCAAACAGATATATATTTAATAGAGATCAATCACACGGACTAAAATCCAATGTCAGACACACAGTCCATTTACAAGTCCGTTCTGGGTCTGAACGAAACCGGAGGCACCTAGTACCCCGCATATCCATCGATCTCCAAGTACGTCTGGACGATCACCAACTGTTTCCATCTTCTTGGGTGTACAGCCCAATCAAGATCATCAGTTATCACCCAAACGACGTGAAGACTTCCGGTCTTCGACCACCGTCTTCATCTTCGACTTATCGTCGTATCAGTTATTCAGAATGGGATAAACCCGGTCTTTCCGAATAACTCGCGTATATTTTAAATAAGTGTTACACAAACACAACATACGCCTCATTCCAATTCATTAGTCACTAACCGTAAATGAATCAAGAGAATAATTCCCCAAATATTAACCCCGAAGGCCGAAACCAACATCAGATCAATATTCAGAAAACCATTCTGCTTGGCTAACCGACAGTTAGTTTCTAAATTTCACATTCATAGGGAAAGGTTCCCATTAATTTTATCCAAGATAAATTCCTTGAATTTATTCTTTATTCCATTTTTGAATCTCAATTCAAACTAGTCGGGATGAGCGAACCTTACCGAAGTAATTATTTATTTTAATTTCCCCATCCCAACCTATTCATCCCATGAAGTAAATCTGGTAATACTTCATATCTAACACCACAGTGTTATCGGTAAATTCAATTACCATTTCACGTTCAAATCTAATTAAAGATTTAACTATCGCCTGGAGCAAAACTGGTGATACCCCATTTTCGATCATTTCAATCTAATTAAAGATTCATTAAAACTCCACTTAGTTTTAATCGTTAATTGGGTTAAAGAATCCGTGTCATTTAAAACACAGTTCACAATAAACCCAAAATCACCTTCATTAATTATCGGGTTAAAGAACGAGTGTTATTTAAAACACTGCCCACGATAAACCCAAAAATCAATATCAATTCAATTCCAATTAAATATTATTTAATTGGTACACTTCATTAAATCTAAATAAAAAGATTTAATCTTTTCTCAACTGGGTTCAAGAACAGTGTTAGTGAAGACACCATTCACGACAAACCCCAAATCACATTTGATATTCAATACAAGGCTCTGAATAGAAAATATATCGGCTTATATTCAATATCAAATTCTACGACTAACAAATGTCGTATTGGAAATAACGATATAAATATATCTTTCAAATTTCCATAACAACACCTGTATAATCACGAATTCCAACATCGAAATATTCCGAAGACAATTTCGATTCAAATCCACTCCAATGCAATCATTGGAAATTCTGGTTATTTTTAAAACCCTTTTCAAATTCAATTTATTTATTTAAAAATAAATAGAATTATATTTCTAGTTCGAAACTAGTTCATTTCGATAAAAATCTATTTTTATCTTTTCAAATATGGAGTTTTTCATCCCAATTCTTTCTAAATCATTTCTTATGATTTTACACAAATTATTACTATTTTTAATAATTTTATCAAGGCCCGTACAGTCGATTTCCATCAATGGCCATCGAACTGCACTTATAGCGACCTTTTTCAAATTTGATTTGGACATAATTCCAAATCCAACCGTTAGATTTCTAATATCCATTAGAAAGCTCTTTTCGATACGAACCCAACGGTTCCGGTTTTAGGAGAATCCGACGGTCGGATCTCCTGTAATGCCCGTTTGAAATAAATGGTCGAAATTCACGAACTGCCGCGGCGCGGCGCGTTCTATTCAGGCCATTATATTATATATATAATATATATATAATATATATTTCGTCGATTTCTATTTAAAACGAATTATATAAATAGTTTTAAAATTCATTTCAAAAGCAATTTCAACTTTCTTTTCAATTCAATCAAAATTGAATTCTTCTTTATAAATTCGTTTTAAAATTCATTTCTATTCAATTCAAATTTCAATTTAATTTGAATTCATTTCAATTCGCTTTCAATTCAATTCATTTCGAAATCGTTTTCAAATCAATTCATTTCGAAATCGTTTTCAAATCAATTCATTTCGAAATCGTTTTCAATTCAATTCATTTCGAAATCGTTTTCAATTCAATTCATTTCGAAATCGTTTTCAATTCAATTCATTTCGAAATTGTTTTCAATTCAATTCATTTCAAAATGAATAAAATTGATATAAATATCGTTCACGTCAAAATGGCGTCAATCTAATCAACACGGCTTCATAAATTTCTATTTTCAAATATTCTATTTCAAATATTTCTTTTTCAAAATAGTTGTTATCAAAATATTTCGTTCAACACATAACCAATCTCAATGGATGAGTACTGTCAACACATGAACTTTTATTTTATATCGATAAAGATGTAAATTTTATTACTAAAATATTTCGTTCAACACATGACCAATCTCAATGGATGAGTACTGTCAACACATGAACTTTTATTTTATATCGATAAAGATGTAAATTTTATTACTAAAATATTTCGTTCAACACATGACCAATCTCAATGGATGAGTACTGTCAACACATGAACTTTTATTTTATATCGATAAAGATGTAAATTTTATTACTAAAATATTTCGTTCAACACATGACCAATCTCAATGGATGAGTACTGTCAACACATGAACTTTTATTTTATATCGATAAAGATGTAAATTTTATTACTAAAATATTTCGTTCAACACATGAACTTTTATTTTATAATATTCTTTATTTTTCAAATTGGAATGAGGCCCAATCAATTACCATATAAAGTTAATTATATGGATTTTCATACAACACATGTATATAATAGCATTGAAAAATAATCAACCATCAACCAAAGTGCACTACACTATATAAGCATCAAATATAGACATTTAACGCTTATAGCAGCTTGTCAATCAATCGATCGACATATTTAATCAATCAGGATGAGTGAACTTCAAGTTTCATCCCAACACCCGTGTGGGGTTTCAAACAATCAAACAAATATTTTATTCGTGCAGTTGGGCGATGTGTAAAATTTATCGTCCCAATCAATGTCCTTCAAATAGGTGTACATAAACAAACCGTCTGGTTTGTAAATGAATATTTATTTATTCACATTCACGTTAAAAATTATATTTTTAACGATAAAACATTTTATTCCAACATATGAATTTCTATTAAGTTCATTCTTTAAATAAAATGATATTTTTATTTTTCTAACACATTTTAGAAAATTTCGGCGGCATAACGACACGATACTAGAAACGGGACGAGGCCTAGCCTTATCCCCGGTCTAATGAAGGCCCACGCCATTCACACATCAATCAAACCATTCAATTCACCAAACAATTCAATTCAATCAAATAATCTAATTAATTTATGCAATCAAACAACCAAGTCCATGGTCTGTGGACGATTGTGTCGGGTGCTACTAAGCACCGTCTGCATCCTAGTATATATATATAACTAGAAAAAGAAATTGAAAGGTGAGAAATTCTCACCTATAGCTATCCTAGCTCCACGGCACTTCATTGATGGAAATCTTCATCGCTATCGCATCTTCGTCATCTTCGTTGCCCGTATTCACTACATATGTAAAAATCACATTTTTACTTCGATGTTCAATATATAAAAATCGAATTTTTCTTTCTAAGTTCAATATGTAAAAACCATGTTTTTATTTCGAAGTTCAATTTACAAAAACCACATTTTTATTTCTAAGTTCAATATATAAAAATCATATTTTTATTTCGTTATTCAATATATAAAAATCATATTTTTATTTCGTTATTCAATATATAAAAATCATATTTTTATTTCGTTATTCAATATATAAAAATCATATTTTTATTTCGAAGTTCAATATATAAAAACCACATTTTTATTTCGCTATTTCTATTTAGAAAACAATGTTAATTTTATTTTCAAAACAAAGTATATTTTTCTATTTTCTAAAACAAAGTATGTTTTTCTATTTTCTAAAACAAAGTATGTTTTTCTATTTTCTAAAACAAAGTATGTTTTTCTATTTTCTAAAACAAAGTATGTTTTTCTATTTTCTAAAACAAAGTATGTTTTTCTATTTTCTAAAACAAAGTATGTTTTTCTATTTTCTAAAACAAAGTATGTTTTTCTATTTTCTAAAACAAAGTATGTTTTTCTATTTTCTAAAACAAAGTATGTTTTTCTATGGTAATGCCAATTTTATTTTCAAAGCAAATCTATTTTTACTTTGTTTATATATATTTTATAAGAACAACTCCATATATATTTTAAAACAAGTTCATATATATATATATATATTAAACAACTTCATATACATTTTAAAACTGATTTTAAATAAACCATTAAAGTAAGATAAAAACCAAAAGTAATTAAAAGGGTTAAACCTTTCTTTTTTCTCTGGAGCACGCTGGACGGAGTTGGAGCTTCTGGGGGAGGCGCTGACGTCGGGAAGGGGAGGCACGCTGTCGAGGGTGCACAGGGGTGCGGTGGTGCTGCCTAGGGGGGCGCGCACCGTGGACGGGATTTCCAGAAAGAAGGGGGGGGTCTCGGCGGTCTTCGAATGGAGGCGGGGAGGGACAGGCGATGGAGGAGGAGACTGGAGGGGTGCGGCGAGGTCGGCCGACCTCCGGCGGCGGCGCGAGACGGAAACGTGGAGGGATATCGAGGTATCGGTTTTTTTTTTCTTCTGGAATGAATTTTCAACGGGGGGGGGGGGGGGGCAGATGAGTTATAGAGGGGAGAGAATTTTTTTTTATTTATTAATTAATTAATTTATTTTATCCTAAAGAGTTGACTTTCACATACGACCTCGAAACGAGGCCCACCGCCTGTCGTCCATAGCGTTTTACCCCCATTCCGAACACAATGGGATATGTATCGTAGGCTGATTCGACTGTTTGAATCAGTTTCCGTTAAATTTACATTTAAATCACTGTATTGAATTTTAAACGTACATTTCAAATTACCGGGGTCACATACTAGCCAGAAAAATTCCAGAAAAATATTTTCTAGCTTCATATTGACGATACGGTCCTAATAAAACTAGTTTCGTCGAATTCTGAGACCGTTTGAAAAATGGCCCATTTCCAGTCGATTAAAATCAACTGAAACTGGTCAAACGCGTTTTCCTTTGCCACGCTCACATATTGATTCGAAAAATTATGAAATTTGAAACCTAGCAATAATTTGACACTGCGGATCCAACAAAACTGGTTTCGTCGAAATCCGAGGTCGTTTGCAAAATGTCCATTTTTAAGGGCCTGAATTCCATAGCGACTATTCCGAATTTTCAACTGGACATATCTTTTGATTCCCGCTACGAAATCTCGATTTCCCGGATTCGTTGGAAAGATATTATCAATTAGATCCTAATGTTTTTGGTTTCACTAAAATCCGGATTGTTTTGCACCCGGTACATTCAAATGAAGTTTGAAATCGAATTATCGAACTACCGCGCCATTTTCAATTCCTTTTATAATTATATATAAATATTTATATTCTAACGACGACGTATATAATTATATACGTTCTAAATATATTCAAAATAAATTTCTCGTCGATATTATTTAAAATAATTCATTTTAAATATTCAAAATCCGCTAAAATTGCCAAAATAAAAATTTTAAACTGGCCCAGATTTTTCGGGTTATTACAATGGCAGAGCTCTAGCGTAGCCGCCGAATTATGATGTTTAGGGTTAGGTCTAGGGTCTTATTTATAGGTACTCAAGACCTTATCGTACACGCAACACTGAGTCAGCATTGAACCCAGTTAAGAAAATAGTCCAGGTTCGCAAATGAATCTAGCCAAATCTTATCTTACACGCAGTGCCGAGTCAGCATTGGGTCCTGCAAGCCGTTTAAGCACAGAAATTTGAATTTCGAATGTTTGAATTGTTTTGGCGCAGAAATTTGATTTTTGAACTTTTGAATTTCTGGAATTTATTTAACTGTTTTATTCACATGAAACATTCTTATATGTATACAATTCCTCTACCGACCATTTTACGTATATATATATATATATATATATATATATACGCACAATTTTCATTTTATTTTCAAAATTCAAACGATGTTGCACCGTTATTTGATTCTTGCCAAATTTCATTTACTGTAGGCTTATCTTGAATTTTATCTTTTGTATACATATATTTATGCATATATATATATATATATATATATATATACACACACATATATTCTCATATACATACATATATTTTCTTTATTTTCTGATATGTACGTTCTTATCCTTTCAAATTTTGAATTTGTATATGTACATATATTTGCATGTTCAATTGGCCCTCTCTGAAACAAAGATAAAAATTATGCCAACGCCAGGGTTCGAACCCCCGACCTCTATGTTACAAATCCAATGCCTTAACCAACTGAGCTATGAAGTCTTTTGTTAATAAGTCTTAGAACAATGATAACTATTGTTCTCTCCTTACTTCTCTTTTTCATGTTAGTTACAATACTTAAATTAAACCATTGCATGAATCTATTTCTTTTAATGTTAATGATTATGTTTGCAAATAAGTGCATGCAACATATTTACATTACATGCAACCAATCCTTTCTTTCTTTCAATGCATGCATTACTTTTTTTTTCAGTGCATGTATTTATTACATGCAATCCTTATTTTATTCTTTATTTTACATTTTAATTTGTTTGTATATATATATACATATATATATATATATTTCTCTTGTGCATATACAAACTTCTAGGCTTAATAACTTCTTCATATGATGTCCGTTTTACGCAAATCAGGTGTCTATCTTGACCAGAATTTCGCGATGGACGCAACGGCATAGTCCGTTATACTTAATTCTCATTATTTAATTAAGTTATTCTTATTTTATTATCTTAAAAATATGGGGTGTTACAATAACGAATCCGTGTTGAATGAATACAATGGGTTGAATTAAAGAAATATCGTTAATCTAGATCCTTGAGTTATAAATTGTAACACCCCACGTCCGTTAATGTCACTCACTAAGGGAATGCATTAACTTTCATGGACCGTTATAAGAGTATAGAACAGAACATCACAAGACAGATATATACAATGGTACTTAAAAAATTCAAAATTTATTCATTGCAGCGAAAAAGCAAAACATGTTTGGTTACAACATCAAAGCCTCATACTAAAGCCAAGTACATAAATATCCATCTTGAACAAGATAATTATCAGAGTACATAAACGTAAAACCATAATCCCACTCCAAATAGCCATAATGAAAATGAGATAAAGCTGAGCATTACTTTCAACACTTCCAAGCACTTCAAGAAGAAAGAGATCCAAGTCGAGCTTCAATAATCCCACCCTGAGGACCTAGGGGGGCCTGGGGGGGAGAAAGAAAAGAGGTGAAACAAAAAGGTTCAGACATAAGTCCGGCGAGTCTAGTGACTTTAACAATATAATCAGTAAAGTAATAGGATAAGAACATAAACTGGATATAAGAGATGACTGTAACATAAGCAAATATGACAAGGTAAACAAGGTAAGCAAGATAGAACATCGACTGCGCTCCTAACCACTATAAGTTATGCTTTGCACCATACCAACATACTAGTTACATATTAAGAGATGATCCCTCCCTACTAATCATAATAACGGTAGCTTCATGTACTCCTAGCTGGTCACGTAAGTGACCCATTTGCTCCTACCACTGCTAGTTGTACCCACTACCCTTTGCATTCGATCGGCTCCCTAACCTCGTAGATACCTATGATGGTCCCACAATAGGGTGTATCACTCCCTAAGGTGGCAACCCCGATACTACTGAAATGCATAGCTTATACCTACATGATGCAACAGCGTCTTACCTACCAGCCCGGACCCACGCACGCACATGACTCCGTTGTCTTGCACTGCCATCGCTAACTCTTTATTGACCTCTTATAATCAACCCCAGTAAGCGTGTCCCTGTCCTCGACCTAGATCGAGCTCAAATAGATACTAAAATGGGTTACTGGTTGAAAAAAGTCCACCCACTTGACACAAGCTTCCCTCCTAAGCTTGGTCCCCACTAGGAATTCCCACTTAACCCCTCTTTATCCCTATGTCTAATCACATGTTTCATCTTGGTTAAGTGCTTTTATTATGTTTCACATGCTACCCATGTTACCCACTTAACCCTTTATTATCCCCATGTCTAATCACATGTCTTATCTTGTTTAAGTGTTCATTAATTCATTACAACCATAATCTTGCAAGACCTCCCACATTAGATTACCGTTTTACGGTTATTGGATTTGCCGATCAGTTGCGGGCAGGCTTATACCGCATTTCGAATCTAACCTCATGTCTTTGCATTATAACGCATCTAATTTCTGCCTTTGACCTCTCACATTTGATTACCAAATTGCGATTGCTGGATATGCCGGGCGGTTCCGGGCAGGCTTATACCGCAATCCGAATCTAACCTCATGTCTTAGGCGTTCATTTTCACTTTCTTGATTCAAATCCCAATTTCAAATCTTGGATTATAATATATTCCAATTACCCATAATTTCCAATCTAAATTATGTTTATAATTTTAATCCAAATTATGCCTATAATCTCATGTGTACAAGTTATGCCAAATCTCATATATACAAGTTATACTCAACTATGCCCAAACCAATTTCCATATTCATCAACAATTTATGCCAATAATCTCATTTCATTCCATATTTCCCAAACTTTTCCCAATCGTTCCATCGTTATTTGTACGTAAATCTCAACGCAATATGCTTAGACTCGAAGTAGCCTAATATCAAAAGGAAAAAGGGAAAGAGGAAGGGGAGAGAATCAAAACATCAAAACTGGCATAAACATACAAATGGCATGTGAAATAAATAACAACAAAATAGATCAGATAGGCATATGATAATAGCAATTGGGTATGAATATGAAGGATAACGAACTACAAAACTTGATATGATTCATCTTATTTACAGGCATATACATCAGATCCAATTTGCAATCCTATCACAATTACTTTTTAATTTAATTATATGTGAAAGTAATATAGACTCACAGCGATAGGATTCTTAGAAAAGAGAATTAGGTGTTGTTGTAGCGATGCTGATCTTGAATAATCTCTACTTTGATTTGTAGATCTGATCTTCTAGTTGGAATACTCCTATTCTGATTTACTTTGGTGGAGAAGAATGGCTAGTTTAGATTAGAGCAGCATGGAGGCACCATGAATGATAACATTGAGATTAGAGTTAGGTTTAGGTGTTTATTTATAGATGTATTAGGTGAATTAGGACTTTTAGATTAGATTAGGAACCATCTGAACCATCCAGCCCAAGAAAACGCGTCATCCAGCTACTCCCTGAAAGACACATCATCATGGAACTCTCCAGAATTCTGCAGTTCTGGATTGGCTTGGGCGCACTTCCCAGGTGCGCCGTGCAATTTTTTTCTGGCGCACTTCGCAAGTGCGCCAGTTATCTGGCCTGTTTTCGGATTTTTCTACCAAACTTCCATCGTCCATAACTCCTTCATATGATATCTGTTTTACGCAAACTCGGATTCTATCTCAAGCAGAATTCCGAGACGAATGCAATGGCGTAACCCGTTTCACTTAATTCTTCTTTTAAAAATTAATTATTCTTTAATTATCCCTTATGTCATGTTTTAAAATTACGGAGTGTTACATAAATGATTATTTGAAATTGATCATTTTGAAATTTAGAAAGAATTAAGTTATGTATGTGCTTGATGGAAAGAACTTAATTTGAAATATGGATTCCACATGAAGTGCAGGTAATTTGGAAAGACCGGGATCAGAACTCCTTAAAAACCATTCCAAATAATCATTCGACGAAATAAATGAAGACATATAAACGGCGATTGAAGACCGTGGTTTTTCACATCGAACGGGTTGCCTGCTAATTTGTTTCTTTACTGAATAGCTACAGTAGAGAGATGACCCTATTACCGGAGTGGAAGAAAGCCCGATCGCATTTGGAGAATTTTCGGATTGCAAGGGCATTCGCACTCAAACTTAAGTCCTGAAATAAGGTGCCTTCGGCTTCGTTCGAACCCGGAACTAACTCGTATGGATGCGTGTCTAACACTGTATCTTATAGTGTATTAACTGATTATTACTGAACACGTTATGTTGGTGATGAGAATTTATTCCCTTGACCAAAATTTACTTGGTTAGTGATTGTCAGTTATAGATTATGAAATGACAGTGTGGCATGCGAAGTGCTATATTTGAAGAAATGATCAATGCATGGCTTAGTGTAAGAGCGTAGCTTTGTGGTAAGAAACCTCGCGAGCCTCACAACCCGGATTGATGGTAAACTGGCGGTTAGGTTGTATACATAATCTCTAATGAAAATCAAAAGATGCGGTGGTAGATCTACCTCGAAACCTGAGGGAATAAAGTATATACGGTGTCCGATGTCTGGATGTTAACCGGGTATATACTTTCGCACTATGTATTCGGTGTCCATTATCTGCATGTTAGCTAGGAGATACTTAGCTTCATGTCCTCGATTGATCTTTCGTGCCAGGAACCATCTTGTTGGAAATTCAATAACCAATACGATCCTCTCGCTTTGTTTGTAACTATGCATGTAGGCATAGTCACTATGCTTGCTAGATTCGTAAATTTATTTGCAAAATGTTTTATAGTGTTATTTGTAGTGATAATACACACTGTCGATATATATCATTGATTTGGCATTATAAGGATAAAACTCGTCTATGTGTGCGCTTGCATTTGCATTTTGTTTGGTGTGTTTGGGGCGAGCCTTATAATAGTCTCATTTTTTCAAAACTCATGTATGACTTATGCACCGGTAATCATAGGAGTAAACCCATGCCGTATTTTATGGCGTGGTCCTGTGATTTACCCTAATTAAAAGTATTTGTTTTTATGTTCTCACACTAGTCCCATGACTGACCTGGAGTTTATTGTTCCTTCCTAAACTCTGGGTGCCCACTATTTTTCACACGGGCAGCTAGTGGTTTAGTTTTACAGTTATAGATCCTTGGAGCAAGATTTGAGGCGCTTTTGGGTTGGAGCTTTAAGTTAGGGTTGGAGTTCTTCCGATATGTCGTATTGTTTCTTCCGCTGTAGTTTTCCTTTCCGCTGTGTAATTTATTGCAACTCTGATTATGTAAACTGTATTGTAATCAAATGTTGAGTAATAAAAGTTTATTTTATTTTGTTCTAATGTGTATTACCCCAGCGAATCCGGTTTTCAAATGTCTGGAGTTGGTTTAAACATCGACTCTAAGTGATTGGAAGTTGGGTCGTCACATAATTTCTCCAGAAGAGATGAAAAAAGGGGTCCATCATCCGCATAATGACTCCCTCATGATAACAGCACGGTTGGGCTTTCTGTTGTGGCCAAAATTCTTGTTGATACAGGGAGCGCGGTCAGTGTTATCTTCAAACATGCTTTTGATCAGATGGGGATCTCTGAAGAAAACCTGGAACCTAGCCACAAGCCAACTTTGGTTTCAATAACAAGGGATCACTTCCAGTAGGACAAATTAATCTCCTGGACCAAGTTGGGTTGTCTCCGCTCCACCAGACTTTCGAGACTCTTTTCATCGTTAGAGACTAACCATCCTACTATAATGCCTTCTTTGGTCGACCCGCCCTGGAGGAGATGGATGCTTTTGTCTCTTCCAAATAACTTATGCTGAAGTACTTGACAAAACAAGTATGGGGTACCATCAGAGGGGAATAGTTCAATTCTCGCGAGTTGTATTTCGCAACAGTTGATAAATACAAAAGGGAGTATTCCACTAACTTCGATTCCTCTTCTATCTTTCAACCTTCGAATGATGGATTCTTACATCCAACGTTTGAAGCTAAAATTAAAACTAATGAAACTGACAAACATATGAATAGTAGGTACACTTCCTTGAAAAGGAAAAGAAAGAGAGTCGATGAAATAAACCTAGCAGAGGAAGAGGGAATCGTAATAGAATTGGATTCTCAAGGAGACATTGAAAGAATCAAACTGATAGAGTATTTTGAGGAAATAAGCGTTGACCTAAAGGATAACATCAAGACTATCAAGTTAGGGAAAAAGTTAACAGAACCTTTGATAAGTGACCTAGTTCGGTTCCTACAACTCAATAAGAATGTTTTCGCCTGTACTCATTTGGACATGGTTGGAGGAAACTCCTTTTTCATGAGCCATGCTTTGAATATCAACCCTTATGTAATCCCTGTTTGGAAAAAGAAGAGACAATACAATAGAGACCAGTTAGAGGCTTTAAAAGAGGAAGTTAAGAACAAACAGGTTTATTCGGGAAGTCTTTTATCCCAAATGACTAGCCAACCCTGTACTGGTGAAGAAGTCTAACGAAAAGTGGAGAACGTGTGTTGACTACACGGATTTAAACAGAATTTTCCCAAAAGATTGTTATCTCGTTCCAAGAATAGACTAGTTGGTTGATGCAACGAGCGGACATAGGCTGTTATCCCTTATGGATGCCTACTCAGGATACAACCAGATTCCCATGCACAAACCCGATGAAGAACATACAAGTTTCATAACCGATTAGGGAATGTTTTGTTACAAAGTAATGCTCGTTGGGTTAAAGAATGCTGGAGCAACATACTAAAGGTTGGTTAACAGAATGTTCCAAGATCAAATAGAGCGAAACATGGAGGTATATGTGGATGACATGCTAGTGAAATCAACCATAGCGCAAAGCCATGTGGAAGACCTAGAAGAAATGTTCAACACCTTAAGAGATTACCAAATGAAATTAAACCCACAGAATGTTCTTTTGGGGTTCAGTCCAGAAAGTTTTAGGGTATGTGATCAGTGAACATGGTATTGAGGCCAGTCCTAATCAAATCCAATCCACAAGTGATATGGAGGAACCCAAGACAAGCAAAAAAGTCATTAGCTTAAATGGGAAGGTAGAAGCTCTCATTCGATTCGCTTCCTAAGCCACTGACAAGTGCGTCCATTTCTTTGATGTCATAAATAAAAAGAAGAACTTTGAATGGAACGAAGAATGCAGAAAAGCTTTTCAAAAATTGAAAGATTATATGGGGAAACCCCCGGTTTTATCCAGTCCCGAGAAAGGGGAAGACTTATACCTTTATATGGCAATTTCAAAACATGCGGTAAGCTTGGTCCTCATAAGGGAAAAAGATGGAATTCAACGCCCAATTTACTATGTTAGCAGAAGGCTAAAGGACGCAGAAACCCGATATCCCGCAGTGGAAAAGCTAACTTATTGTCTCATACTTACAGCACGGAAACTCAAGGGGTACTTCTAGGCACACCCCATTAAGGTTTTGACCAACTTTCCGCTTAAACAAGTACTAAGTAAGCCGGAGACCTCGGAAAGGTTAATACAATAGGGAATTGAGCTTAGCCAATATGAAATCGAGTTTCTGCCCCGAGCAGCAATCAAGGGGAAAGCTCTCGTAGATATTGTAAATGAGTGCACGAGTTTCATCACAGAACAATCGACAAAGGAAAACGATCTAAAGGCTAAGTGGCAGTTGTTTGTAGACGGAGTTCAAATGAACAAGGGGCAGAGGCAGGATATATAATAATCACCCCTGATGGACATCGCCTACATTATGCAATGAAGCTAAATTTTGCAGCAATAGACAATGTAGCAGAGTACGAATCAATGATGGTAGGTGTAAGGACCCGCATTCTACATATCTGGGGATCGTAGAATATTTATTTCTTTTCCGTATGAAGCCGTATGGCTGTGTAGCTTTGGGAAACGACCATTGGGGTCATTTCCCATGTTTATGATTTTACCGATTTTTAAATGACCGTTTTGCCTCCGGCGAATCTTGTTTCGCCTATAACTTTTGATTGGTAAGGATTTTTGACCTGAAACCACTTCCATTGGATTCAGATGATGGTTTACCTTTCCGTAGAGTGGTCACAATGATCAAACGGACTTATCGTTTGGGAGGAGTCACCGAAATAAGGTTTGAAGATGGAAAAACTACTTAAACAGGCTTAATAGGGTAATTAGCAGCTAGGCCCATTAGGTATTTCAGGATTAGGGTTATATAAGGGTGATAGGGCAAGAGAAACCCTCCTTTGTCATTTTTCAGCTGCCACAAACTTTCTCTTAAACCTAGCAATGGTTTCCACCTCCTAAACCGCTCTAATTACTTTCTAATCAAGGATTAAGCTAATCAACATCAAATCAAGGCAAATCAACATCAAATCAGAGTTGGATCTGCTGTATTGCATTGGAATTCGACCCAAAACAGTAGAAAAGTTCAGATCTATAATTCATTTGTGGCTGAGGTGAGTGATTAGCATGTTTTTACGCTAATTACGGCTAATTAGGGGTGATTAGTGATAATTAGCGAAATTATAACTCGGAAAAATCTGGAAAAATTTGTAAAATTCTAAAATATTATTTTAGGGCTCTGATAAAAATTTGGATTAATTTGGACAAGTTTTGTTAATCGTATGGTTAAACCATGATTAAGGAGATTAGGGGAAAACATGAGTTTTGGGTATATTTGATTCATACTAGCATGTTAAATTATTGTTTTGGTGCTTATGGTAGATTATACATGTTGCTATTACTGTTTGGAATGATGTGTGATTGCATAGAAAAGTTAGAGTGGTTGAAAACGCCGTCGTATGGCGTAAATAACTTGCTGGAAAAGTTGCAGGAAATTGTACAAGACCCCGATCGTAACCCTATCCCCATGAGCCAACCCGACCGGATCATGATACCCCATTTTCACGAGTGAACTAGGCTCCACGAACGACCGCTGCTCCATATATTGGTTACAAACCCACTCATGCTCGAGCCGCACGAACCGTGAAGCACCAGATACCGATGCCACGATCCAAATGGAGCACCACAACTCGGAGCATCTTCCCGAGTGAACCAAGTTCCATGAACCGCTTGCGTTAGTCACGAACCAGATCCACATGAGGACCACGAGCCATCCATGGATCATGAACTGAGGAGGACGCAAGACCACGAACTGGAACTCCACGGATGGGACACACGAGTCGACCATGATCACGAACCGATGTCAGGGGGCGAATCGCGAGCCGATGCAAGGTACACCACAAGCCGATGCAAGGACCCACGAACCGATCTGGATGAAGGAAGAGCATGAACCGCGAACCGTTGCTTCATACGAATCGAACCCAAGTGACGACTGGAGCACTAAGCACCCCCGAACAGAGATGATGACCAAAACACGAGATGCAAAGGTAGTCCAAATAGGAAGTTAGAACTCAGGATGCAGATGGGAACCAACGAGTTAACTTCGTGATTGTATTTTGCTGCGAGATGTGTGCAAAGGGGTTCTCGATATCCATAATTTTGGTTCACCACTGAAAGAAGGATTAGTAGCTATGGATCAGTGCAATGGGGTCATTGTGACACCCAAGGGAAAAGTGATCGTAGCAAAGAATTGGGTGATCGAAGTGGTGGATATCGTATGCCTTACGCACTGAGTGAGAGACATGAGGTTGATTGCTATGTTTGATGTTTGCTATCACCATGACATGCACACTCCCATTTTACACTTTATGTTAGTGTTACCTTAGAGTACTGTACATCTTGTTGTGCTAACTCTTTGGTTGCAGGTCCAAGTTCAGGTATGATTTCTTATACCTGTTATTTGTTCATCTTAGAGATGTATACTTGCTACCACTCATACCAGACTGTTGTCTGACCCAGAGTTTTATGTTTCTTCTTATTACTCTGGGTGCTCACATGAGTAGACTAGAGACAGGTTAGGTGGTTGCACGTGTAGCTGTACTGGAGACGAGCAGGAGGCTTCCACATATTATATATATATTCTCCTTGTGCTGTAGTTGATCACTACTTTGGGCATTAGTGGTGTACCTTTTTTATTTTGTTTTAGAGACAGTATTTTGAAGTTGTAATAACGATATTGGATCATAAGTTGTATTTTAAATTCCGGTGCTATGATGGTTTAGTTTTTAGCTTATGCACTGTCTCGCCTGTTTTATGTCAAGTTATGTTATTATTATATTTTATTCCATGCGCTGTGAGATATACTACAGGTTCTTTGATAGTTCTTCATCTTGCTTCTTTTCTTTTGACGACCGTCCCGTGCTGGTTGGGCATCGACACAACGCATTTCGGAGAAATGTCGGCTGGTGCGGGGCGGGCCGTCACATTTGGTATCAGAGCTCTAGGTTGCGTAGTTAACCTAGGGGAAGACATCAGGGAGAGATAGTATACGTATATGAGAGCGCGTATTTGTGATATTGTGGTTTTCAAGAAATAAATATATATATACACTATTAGTATAGATAAGGATGAAGTCGCACTGCACTAACACCACTAAGGAGATGGTTAATCGTTTTCTCTTTATAGATTGAATGATGAGCTGATATACGACGAGTACGGGTTCAGGGGCCAACAATGGGAATTCCCCTGGTATGAGGACGATGTTTACTACCTTCATGAGGGAGATGCTTAGAGATGTTCGGGGAGCAGTTCCTAATGCAGCTAAAGGTGGTAGTGCAGCAGCGCAGGCGCCTAGAGCCGATTTCGCCAAACTATGCAAGGATTATACTAGTCTTGAGGGGAAGCTGTTCCATGGAATGGAATCGTCTACAGAGGTTCAAGATTGGCTTGATAGTTGTGAGCGCATCTTTGAGGATTTGGGAATTGAAGATGCAATGAAGAGAAAACTAGCATCCCGTCAACTTCAAGGACGAGCAATGAATTGGTGGAATGCTATTAAAGCAGCTACTCCTGAGAATCAAGTTACTTGGAATCAGTTTAGGACTCGCATTAGTGATAAATTTATCCCAACTGCTCAGAAATTAGAATTGTTTAGGAAGTTTTTGGAACTTAAGCAGAGTGGTAGGGTAGTATTGGAATATATTGCTGTGTCGATACTTTGTCAAAATATGGATTATCTCTTATTGATACTGCCAAAAAGAATAATGAGAAGTTCATAACTGGCTTAGATGGGTACTTGGGAGAAAGACTTATAAACCACATCGATGAGACATTTGAGTCCATTGTAGGAAAAGCACTGAGATTAGAGAGCCTTTACCCTAAGTCAAAGGCTAATGTTGTTATTGCATCTACAGAAGAGCCAAAGCCGCAAGCAAGCGGTGGAGGCAAGAATAATTCTCAGAATAAGAGGAAGCAGAACCAGAGCAAGGATGGTCAGAGAAAGAAAGACAAGAAAGATGGCTAGTGCTTTAGCTGTGGCAAGAAGGGCCACTATGCCAGAGATTTTCGGGAAAAGCCTGGGGAAAGGAAGTGCTTCAATTGCGGCCAAGCGGAACATCACATGGATAAATGTCCACAACCCCCTAAAGAGAAGCAGATCGTGAAAGCATATGCTATCAACGTTGTTCCTTCTTCGTCGAATGCCCCAAATACGACGCAGAAGGAAAAAGGTGTCGTTATTCGAGGTATGCTTTCTATTTATGATGTTTCTGTTCGAGTTTTGTTTGATGTCGAGGTTTCCCATTGCTCCATATCTAGTGACCTGGTAGATAGGTTGGAATTGGAACCCAAGATAGCCGATAGACCTTTGGTTGTGACGAACCCGATTGGTGGTTCGACTAGCCTTTCCATGATTTGTCGTAACTTGATCTTATCGATTCATGGATGTATGTTTGCTTGTGATTGATTTGTTTTGGGCTTTACTGGGTTTGGCATTATTTTGGAAGTTGATTGACTCCAAAGGTATAGAGTGGTATTGGGTACCTACCTAGTGATGGTGATGATAGCTACAGTTAAGGAGACTGAGAGATATAAGTAATTGTTGTGACTTCCATTGAATGATATCTTAGTTTACTCAAGGAGTGGTGTGTAGCCCGTGACATGATATAGACTGCCCCGAGTGGGACTCGATGGGGATATGAGATGACTCGAGTAGGACTCGAGAAGGCTGCAAGAAAATGGATTGACTTGGGTGGGACTCGAGTTGAAGATGTAATTTTGGATAGCTCTTCTGATGGAGTGCCAAGGAATCGTCGATAGTTTGGAGTGTTCTAAGTGGGCTCGAAGCAGGGGTATCTAGGGACACCCGTTTACCTTGGATTCGTTGGACGTGATCTAGTTATCCTTAGAGGATAAACGTACGTTGGACGTATGGTAGTCCGTTTGGAGGTGGAGCTTCCATTAGCCCTTGAGATTGGTTGGACCAATCATATGGGTATCGACGTATTCATGGTTTTAGCAGGTGATAGATAGGACTTATTCGATGAATGCTATGGATTGTGTAGGACCTTATATTGATGTTCTCTTTGATTCAAGAACGGTAATAATTTCAGAGGGGATTCAGTGGGGAAATCTAAAAGTGATAAGAGGGGTTCGTTAGTCGTGGAGATGCAACGAAGGTTAGGACGATTCAAGTTGGACTTGAACTCGTAAATAATGGTTGTTCGTTGATCTTGGAGATGCAACGAGTAGGAAGACGACTCATATTGGACATGAATTAGTGGGTAATGGATATTCGAGATTGGGTCTGAGTTTATGGATAGTCACCAGAGATGCCGACGAGAATGATGAAGGGATTATCGTTGTCGTAAGTTCTAATGGGCTCAAGGCAAGGGTATGGTAGGGGCACCTAAAAGGCAAGTTGGACTAGTCAAATACCCTAGACCTATTAGATGGGCCTAGTTGTCTCTGGGAGGAAAATGTACATTGGATGTGCAGTAGCCAGATTAGAATTGGGTCTATCATTAGCAACCTTTACGGATGGTATGGTGACATAGCCAGTCATACGATTAACGATGGTTTCAAAGTAGGATTCACAGTGATGGCCAAAGTCAGTTATGAGTGATTGGTTTCTTTGTTGAACCGTCTCACGTGGATTGTCTAATGTCGAAAGAGACATTTCTTAGGTGCTTGTCTGATATTGGTTTAGGCCTCTGCGGCTTGTACTTGAGGGATGTTGAATTCAGTTAGGATGATTCACGTGAGATGTATAAACTGGATGTTATGAGTGCTGTAATTTGATTGCTTTTGATTGCTAGGATTGAATGGGTCATTCTGTTTTTATCCTGATGTAAGGTTGAAATATTTTGTTATAAAGGTGGTCACTGTCGAATGTGGGGTGTCAGGCGTGGAGCTCTTTTCTAGTAATGTGATAGGTAGATTGATGGTTAATCTTCCTATTCTCGTATACTTTGTTGATGATGTTAGTTAGCTGTTTTATCGCTCACTAAGACTGGTTATACCCAATGTTAATGTATTGGGAGGGTGAGTCATGTATTAGAGGATCTCTAAAGAGCTTGTATGTTGGATTTTGGAGGGTCAGGGAATAACCATTTGCATTTAGTTGAGTTCGTATATAATAATAGCTATCAGTCCAGTATTGGTATGACTCCATTTGAAGCTTTGTATGGAAGACTGTACAACTCACCATCATGTTGATTGGAAACTGGTGAGAAAATTTGTGCTTGGATCAGAGGTAATAAGAGAAACTTCAGATAAGATCAACGTTATTCAACAACAAATAAAGGCTACCTAAGATAGGCAGAAGAGTTATGCTGATAAAAGACAAAGAGATTTGGAGTTCTCCGTTAACAATTTAGTATTTATCAAGATCTCTCCGTTGAAGAATGTGATTCGTTCCGGTAGGGGAGGTAAGCTGGTACCAAAGTTTGTAGGTCCATTTCCTATTCTCGAGTGAGTAAGGGATTTGGTGTACGAAGTTGGATTGCCTGACAAGATGGCGAGAGTTCGCAATGTGTTTCAGGTTTCCCAATTAAGGAAGTTTGTGCACGACCAATGTAACTATTTCACCGGATCAGTTGAATGATATTGAGGTGGAACATGAGGCGGTTGAGAACCACATACCTATTCGTATTATCGAGCACGATACAAAGCAACTTCGAAGGAAGGTGGTGAAACTAGTCAAAGTCCAGTGGGGGTGATAATGAGAAAGATTGTACTTGGGAAACAGAGGATAACATAAGGAAGATGTATACAGAACTCTCTGCCTGGTAAGGTTTTTATATCGAGATAGTATTCCCTTATTAGTAAACTGCATGCTAGGATAGGCTTGTTGTGTTTTTATGTATGTTTGGTTTCTTGTAAATGATTTATAGGCATGCGGGACACCATTGTATGTTTTAGTTAAGGAATTTCGGGGACGAAATGTCTTAAGGAGAGGAAATTGTAACGACCCACATTCTACGTATCGGGGGATCGTAGAATATTTATTTCTTTTCCGTATGAAGCCGTATAATCGTGTAGCTCTGGGAAACGACCATTGGGGTCATTTCCCATGTCCATGATTTTTATCGATTTTTAAATGATTGTTTTGCCCCTGGTGAATCTTGTTTCACCTATAACTTTTGATTGGTAAGGAGTTTTGACCTGAAACCACTTCCACTGAATTCGAATGATGGTTTACCTTTCCGTAGGGTGGTCAATTGATCAAACGGACTTATCGTTTGGGAGGAGTGGCTGAAATAAGGTTTGAAGATGGAAAAACTGCTTAAACGGGCTTAATAGGGTAATTAGCAGCTAGGACCATTTGGTATTTCAGGATTAGGATTATATAAGGGCTGGTAGGGGCTAGAGAAACCTTCCTTTGTCATTTTCCAGCTGCCACAAACTTTCTTTTCAACCGTAACAATGGTTTCCACCTCCTAAACCACTATAATCACTTTCTAATCAAGGATTAAGCTAATCAACATCAAATCAACACCAAATCAGAGTTGGAGCTGCTGTGTTTCATAGGAATTCAACCCAAAACAGTAGAAAAGTTCAGATCTATAATTCATTTGTGGCTAAGGTGAGTGATTAGTAAGGGTGGGCGCGGTTCGGTTCGGTGCGGTTTGAAGCTCAAACCGCTTCCGCACCGCATCAAACGGTTAATCAAAAATACAAACCATTATACTAACCGTTCAAACGGTTCAGTTTCGATCTAATACGGTCCGGTTTTGGTTCGGTCTGGTTTGAACCTGTATTAAATATGAAACAAGAAAATTACTTCCATCAACAATCAATTTACGATTGTATAACATGAGGATTAAAACACATAGTGTTATCTTTAATTAATATAACTACAACATACGTTGAAAATAGAATATATAACATTAAATTAAAAGTTAAATAAGAATTTGTTAATTTTTTATCATAACATTGTTGGTGTAGCTATGCGGTTCGGTTCGGTTTAATATGGTTTGGTAAAAGTTTAAACCGCAACCGAACCATATCGTTCCGAGTCGGTTCGGTTTGAGTTGTTTGCTTTAGAGAGAGAATCTGGTGCAGTTTTCCGCTCCGTTTTTGCGATTCGGTCTGGGCGGTTTCCGCGTTGCGGTGCGGTTTATGCCCACCCTAGTGATTATCATGTTTTTACACTAATTACGGCTGATTAGGGGTGATTAGTGATAATTAGCGAAATTATAACTCGGAAAAATCTGGAAAAATTTGTAAAATTCTAAAATATTATTTTAGGGCTCTGATAAAAATTTGGGTTAATTTGGACATGTTTTGTTAATCGTATGGTTAAACCATGATTAAGGAGATTAAGGGGAAAACATGGGTTTTGGGTATATTTGATCCATATTGGCATGTTAAATTGTTGTTTTGGTGCTTATGGTTGATTGTACATGTTGCTAGTACTGTTTGGAATGATTTGTGATTGCATAGAAAAGTTAGAGTGGTCAAAAACGCCGTCGAATGTTGTAAATAGCTTGCTAGAAAAGTTGCAGGAAATTGTACAAGACCCCGGTTGTGACCCTACCCCCACGAGCCGACCCGACCGGATCATGATACCCCTTTTCACGAGTGGACTAGGCTCTACGAACGGCCGCTGCTCCACATGTTGGTCACGAACCCACTCATTCTCGAGCCCCACGAACCATGAAGCACCATAGACCGATGCCACGAGCCAAATGGAGAGCCACGACCCGGAGCATCTTCACGAGTGAACAAAGGTCCACGAACCGCTTGCGTTAGTCACGAAGCAGATCCATAATAGGACCACGAACCGTCCATGGATCACGAAATGAGGGGGACGCAAGACCATGAACCGGAACTCCACGGATGGGACCCATGAGTCGAACATTATCACGAACCAATGTCAGGGGGCGAGTCGCGAGCCGATGCAAGGTACACCACGAGCCGGTGCAAGGACCCACGAACCGATCTGGATGGAGGAAGAGCACGAACTGCGAACCGTTGCTTCATACAAATCGAACCCAAGTGATGACTGTAGCACTAAGCACACCCGAACAGAGATGATGACCAAAACCCGAGATGCAAAGATAGTCAAAATAGGAAGTTAGAACTCAGGATCCAGATGGGAACCAACGAGTTAACTTCATGATTGGATTTTACTGTGGGACATGTGCAAAGGGGTTATCGATATCTATAGTTTTGGTTCACCACTGAGAAAAGGATTAGTAGCTATGGATCAGTGCAATGGGGCCATTGTGACACCCAAGGGCAAAGTGATCGTAGCAAAGAATTAGGTGATCGAAGTGGTGGATATCGTATGCTTTACGCACTGAGTGAGAGACGTGAGGTTGATTGCTATGTTTGATGTTTGCTATCACCATGACATGCACACTCCCATTTTACACTTTATGTTAGTGTTACCTTAGAGTACTGTACATCTTGTTGTGCTAACTCTTTGGTTGCAGGTCCAGGTTCAGGTATGATTTCTTATACCTATTATTTGTTCATCTTACTGATGTATACTTGCTACCACTCATACTAGACTGTTGTCTGACCTAGATTTTTATGTTTCTTCTTATTACTCTGGGTGCTCACACGAGTAGACTAGAGACAGGTTAGGTGGTTGCACGAGTAGCTATATCGGAGACGAGCATGAGGCTTCCACGTGTGATATATATATATATTCTCCATGTGCGGTAGCTGGTCACTACTTTAGGCATTAGTAGTGTACCTTTTCTATTTTGTTTTAGAGACAGTATTTTGAAGTTGTAATAAAGGTACTGGATCATAAGCAGTATTTTAGATTCCGCTGCTATGATGGTTTAGTTTTCAGCTTATGCACTATCTTGCCTGTTTTATGTCAAGTTATGTTATTATTATATTTTATTCCATGCGTTGTGAGATATACTACAGGTTCTTTGATAGTTCTTCATCTTGCTTCTTTTCTTTTGACGACCGTCCCGTGCTGGTCGGGCATCGTCACAGCGCATTTCGGAGAAATGTCGGCTGGTGCGGGGTGGGCCGTCACAGTAGGGCTAAACCTAGCGCTACAATTAAAGATACCACGAATTAAGATATTTAGTGACTCGTAGCTGATGGTAAATCAATTCAAACAAACCTACCAAACCAAGGATCCTCCATTGGTCTTACATGTGAAAAGAATACTAATTATGCTTTCTCGGTTCGAGGATTTTTCCATACACCAAATCCCAAGTGGGGGGAAATCTTAAGCCGACTCATTAGCAAAATTGTCTAGTTCCTGAGGAGCACCTGAAACTCTAACAATCCCTGTAGGATACTAGGAGAAACCAAGCACTGAGTAAGAAGAATCTGAATTAGGAAAGGAATTGTTAGTCTTAACTAGATCCCAAGTTTTGGAGAGGGAAAATGATGTAGAAAAGAATATTGCTTCCGACCAGGAACCCATTTCAACTGAAACATAATACCATTACGAGAACACTTGGATGACTTCGATCATAGACCATCTTCTAAATGGAGTCCTACTTGCCAGTAAGCCAAACGCAAGAAAAATATAACACCAGGCTCCCACATTTGTGATCATGGACAAAGCGCTTTACAAGAAAGGGCATTCGCTCCTTACCTAACATGCATAAGCCTTGGGAAAGGGCTCAGATTATTAAAAGAAGAGCATGAGGGTTTATGTGGAGATCATTCCAATGCAATTAAGTTAGCCAAGAAAGCCATGCAACAAGGCTTTTACTGGCCATAGATGGTTAACCAAGCCATTGAGTATGTCAAGAAATGCTAAATGTATTCTAAAATACCCCGAATACCCCAAAGTGACTTAACCACCATCTCAAGTCCATGACCTTTCGATGTATGTGGGATATACTTGATTGGACGCTTGCCTATCTCCCAAGGAGGAGCTAAGTTTGCTGTAGTAGCTATCGATTACTTTACCAAATGGGTAGAAGAAGAACCCCTTCCAACCATCACATCTAAGAAAGTGTTGAAATTTGTAGTAAAGAATATTGTCACCAGTTTTGGAATCCCTCACAGGATCATATCAAACAATGGAACGCAATTCGAAAGCGAGGAGTTCACACGATTTTGTGATAAAAATAGAATCATTAAGAGTTTTTCCTCAGTAGCACATCCAAGACAAAATGGGCCGTTGAAGCTGTAAACAAAACCATAAAAACAATTCTCAAGAAATGACTAAACCAAGCTAAGGGAAATTGGGAAGAAGAATTAACCTTGGTGCTTTGGGAAAACAGAACTTCCGCCAAAATGGAAATAAAACATAGTCCATACTCCCTAATGTACGTATGTGAAGCTATGCTTCCAATCGAGGTTGAGATCCCCTCTCATAAAAGGATAACCTATGCATTTGGTCCTAATAAGGAGTTGAAGAAGGAATCCTTAGACCTAATACAAGGGTTGAGAGATGTGACAGTGACCAGAACAGCTGAATACCAGAGGAAGATCACTAAGCATTATAACTCAATGGTTAAAACTAGAACCTTCGCAAAGGGAGATTTGGTCTTGCAGAGGGTAATGGCCAACACAAAGAATCCGTCGGATGGTCCACTTAGCCCAAACTAGGACCCTTGATCATTCATCAAGAAGTCATACCTGGAACGTATCGACTTTGCAAACCAAATGGTGATCTCGTACCAAGAACGTGGAACTCAGAACACTTAAGGCCATACTTCTCAATGATAAATGAATAAAGAAAGGTCTTCCTCTAGAATGCTCACACAAACAAGGGAATTGAAGCCCTCTCAGACTTTGGAAAACCGGAAAAGGGTCAAAATGCAAATGGATAAAAACCCTTGTCATCGCCAAGTTGGCTGGTGCAAGACACCCCTTGAAGGGGGTGATGTGTAAGCCTTTAACATTGTCCAAGTCAGAAAAGACTGGGTTAAAGCATCGAATGCGCAAGCCTCCGCTCCATGCCAGAAATGGTCGGGACAAAGCGTCTAATTAGCACGCCCTGCCTCTGGTACGAACTAAGCACGTCCTACCACTGCTCATGTTCCTTGTATCCCACATAAGGGAACGAATAAGCACGCTTTGCTTCTGCTCGCAAAAGAGCACGTTCTGCCTCTTCTTCGACTAAGTACGTCCTGCCTCTGCTCACAGAAGAGCACGCTCTACCTCTACTTATGTCACCTCCCGTAGAAGGGAGCAAAAGCCCAGAGAGTGGCTCATGAAGCATGCCCATCCTCTGCTTCAATAATCAAAAGCCAAGGGAGTGGCTCACGAAGCACCTACATCCTCTACTTCATAAATCAAACCCACATGGGGTAATGAAATTAATTGCCATAAGTGGGTTTCCGGTCTTTTACCTTAAATATCTGAATCTGGTTGGTTCAGGACTTCTATTATCTCTACTTCTCTGCTACTAATAAAGTAAATTCTTTACACTAATTTACTTGACCTCTTTTTAAAATACCTAAATTGCCCTTTAACACTCCATTGATTTTACGGTTCTGTTGCGTCTTTTTGACGTTCGCTCGCTATGCCTTGCATCCTCACGTCTAATGGAGATGTATGAACTGTACATCGGCTTCCTCGAACCTACTTCATCCGCACGATGTTTGTTGTGATTGTTTCGCATCCTCCGTAGGTTGGCCTTCTCAACTCCACCGACGATTGTCGAGCTCACATAACCCTAGATCGCTCACATAACCCTAGATCGGTGACTATCGAGCTCACGTAAGATTTATAGTTGATCCTTCATCGACGCGCTAACGTCACACTTTCGTCGCTGGGTACGATCCAGGTAATCATCGTTTTATTTTTTCACTTTCCAATGTGATTTTGCTCCTTTGATCGGTGTTCTTAGGTCGTCTGTATTCTCTCTTCTTATTTTCTTCGCTACCTATCATGTACTTTTTCACTGAAAATTCACTGCAAATATTTTGAAACCTTGAGTATGCACTGTGAATATAGGGGGAGAAACATAGAAAAATTATTTTCCCATTAATCTTTTCCTTATCTATAGCTGCAACCTTTTGACCTGACCTCGACATATTATACAATACTTGAAGGTTGCATAGCAGATAATTTGCATATAAGTGCAAAAAAATTACACTTAAATGAAAATCAAGGCAATTTACATACCGGAAAGTGAAAAAAATCATGTACTTTTTCACTGAAAATTCACTGTAAATACTTTGAAACCTTGAGTATTCACTGTGAATACAGGGGAAGAAATGTAGAAAAATTATTTTCCCATTAATCTTTTCCTTATCTGTATCTGCAACACTGAATGTGCAGTTTAGCTACTAAGATTTATTGCTATATGTTTTGCATCCATGAGCTGGTGCTTTCCGTCCATGGTTGGAATCCGTCAAATAGCTTTTTGTTCCATGTACTACTTCATATATTCTCGATCGAGGAACGTGTTTTAGCACTGCATTAAACTCTTATAGTTAGCTTAACTATTTTTTCGGTTTAAATAACATCATTGCGCCCTCATTAATGTATTGTTTATCATTGTTGTTATGCTGCCTTAGCTGCTGGTATATCAGTCATGAGTCACAGCCCATGCCTTTAGGGCCAATATTCTAATTATTATTTTCCTATCAGTCAGCTGTCACTGAAAATTTATCCTCTGTTATCAACAACTGGATCAACGTGAGAAATTTGGGTTAATAAATGGCTCCATAATATTCATCCCTCTTCAATTTTATTGCAGGCTTTCCAGGTAAACATAGCGCCAAACTATTAGAGCTATCAAAATTTGGAAGACCGGTATGTCAGGAACTCAATATATGTTGGTTTAATAGTAGTCTTAGTCACGTATTTTTTATTTATAATTCTATTTATAAATTTCTTTTTCCTTTTTCTTTTTTTTTGGTGGGGGGGGGGGGGTTTGAATATATGTTTAACCTTGGTATTTCATAATGTGTTTCATCCTATGTTTTGATTTTGGGAAGTTGGTAATGATGTTGCGTACACAGAAAATGCCAAAGAGGACACTGCATGTTCATTTTTAAAATTCATCTTAGATGCACCGGAGTCGATATATGAAAACTTTATGTTACAAGTAAAATAAGGAGACCATCAGCAATAATGTAAGATCGGTACTGTTGTCGCGATGTAGGCAAAATTGGATATGAGCAGGCCACAAAAGGCTTCTTTGCCAATTGTTATATTTCTAAATGCTTGAATTTTCTTCTTTATTTTAGAAGAAAAGAAAAATTGTAACTGGTCAACTTTGTTCAATTTATTTAAGAAAAAAAAAACAACAAAAAAATTATCTATGAGAAAAAAATGGATACGAGGTTTCTTGGTTTGTTTTCGTTTTTCCTTTTTCCTATGTTGGTTATATTTTATGTCGCATGCTTTAGAATAGTTATATCCGTAGTAACGCCCAAATTTAATTTTAATAGTACTGCTAAGAGAACAAACCTGAACATTCTTACTTAGAGCATCTCCAACAGTGGAGGAAATTCATGTTAAGGGGTGTAATATCCCTTATTTTTGCACCCAACAGTTGTTACACGGTGTAATATGAAGGCAAATGTTACGGGCTGGATTCAGAGTTCGGAATAGGGCGCGCGAGCTGATTTTATCAGCTCGTGATGTCGCGAGCTGATTTTATCGGCTCGCGACTTCAGGAGCCGATAAAATCAGCTCGTGGCCTTTTTTTTTTTCCCAACTATTTTTACCATATACAATACCAAATGCATTAATTTTTTTGTAAAATAAACTTCGAAACATAATAATAATATTTGATTACTAAGAGCAAAACCAATTTTTTTTTTAACGTTTTACCCTAGTTTGTCGTATACAAAAACATAACCGATATGTAATTTGTAAAATAAACTTAGGAACATAATAATAGATGATTAATAACTCGTACGAATACAAGAAAAGGAGTTTGTATACTAGAAAATGAAACACAATCGATGATTAATAACTTAGGAACATCTTAGGAAATGAAACATAATCGATGATTAATAACTTAGGAGTTCGTACAAGAGAAGTAATAGTAGAAAAGGAGTTCGTACAATAGATGATTAATAACTTAGGAACATCTTTACTGCATACATAATCGATAAGTTCAGACAAACATAAAATAAAACACATTCAGGTAATGGTTCTTCATAACTAGGTATCGCCGTGGTGGTTCCATAAATGAGTCATAAGATCCTTCTGTAGCCGGTTATGGAGTTCTGCATCTCTGTAGATAACTTGAAGGCTCAAATGAACGTTGAAGTCCTCCTCTGTTAGTGGTTGGTTTTGTCGGAATACTGGAGGTGGTAGCGAAGCACCCTCGTAATCGCAGTGACGTTGATCTTCATCCATATCTCTTTCATCTTCTATAATCATGTTGTGAAGAACGATGCAAGCAAACATGATTGTAGACATCTTACTCCTACGCCATAGCCGACATGGATTACTTATCATTGCAAATCTAGATTGTAAAACACCGAAAGCACGTTCCACATCTTTCCTTTGTCCCTCTTGCATCGCCGCGAACATGACTTGTTTAGGAGTTAATGGATTTGGACATGTTTTAACAATGGTGCTCCATTTCGGGTAAATGCCGTCACCTAGGTAATAGCCATGGTTGTAAGTATTTTGGCCTAGGGTAAATGTTAAAGGAGGTACCTGGCCTTTAGCAAGATCATTGAACAAATGAGATCTTTCCACAACATTTAAGTCGTTATTAGACCCGGGCATTCCGAAGAAAGCGTGCCATATCCACAGATCGTACGATGCCACAACTTCCAAAATGATGGTTGGTCGTCTTTTCTTGTCGTTGTACGCACCTTGTAATCCCTTAGGACAGTTCTTCCATTCCCAGTGCATACAGTCCAGACTTCCTAACATTCCCGGCCAACCCCTGCTTTCGTGCATCTCTCTGATTCGCACTACATCTGCTTCGTTTGGAGACCGTAAGTATTCTTCTCCGTAGACGTCCACAATTGCTTGACAGAAAGTTTCAAGTGTTTCTAGTGCCGTGCTCTCTGCTATGCGGTATGCATCGTCCAAAGCATCGGCTGGAGTGGCATAAGCTAACATTCTCATAGCTGCCGTCATTTTTGTTCACCGGACAATCCCTGTGTCTTCGATGCATTATGTTTGTACTTAAAGTAATCATTGTTACCTTGAATACCAGCCAATATCCGAAGAAATAGGTTTCTCCGCATCCTGAATCTTCGACGAAACATATCAGGCCCGTAAGTGCAATCCTCATCGAAGTAATCTTGCATCAAAGACTTGTGGTATTTAGCATGATTTCGGTGTATAAACCTCCTTCCAGGAACCGATCCCCCTCTAGTTGTGGACGATGAACTGTACGCTTCACGGTATAGGTCCCGTATTTCTTGTATTTCTTCTGCTTCCTCTTGAAGGATTTCATCTTCCTCTGAATCGCTAGCAAAAGCCAGCAAGCATTTTGTAAAACTGGAATCCATTTATATTTGTTAGTAAGTTTTGATTTGAGATATGTATGACAATGTTGCTGTTATATATAAGGTTTGATTTGAGTGTCTCTTTATTGGATTCCTTTATTGGACTGAGTGTCTCTTTATTGGTTTGTGTGTCTCTTTATTGGTTTGAGTGTATGTTTATTGGTTTGTGTGTCTCTTTATTGGTCTGAGTGTCTCTTTATTGGTTTGTGTGTCTTTTTATTGGTCTGAGTGTCTCTTTATTGGTTTGTGTGTCTCTTTATTGGTTTAAGTGTATGTTTATTGGTTTGTGTGTCTCTTTATTGGTTTAAGTGTATGTTTATTGAAGGATTTAAACATTTACGCACCCGAAGGAGTTAAAAAGGAGTTAAAAAAGGAGTTAAAAACTATGGGTCGTCCACTACCGTCGTTATTTAAACATGTAAACATTTAAGTACCAGGTTTGGCGCTTGGCAAAGTACCAAAACTTGGCACTTGGCAGAGTACCAAAGTTGGCACTTGGCACTTGCCAAAGTACCAAAACTTGGCAACGTAACGGTTTGCAATAAAACAAGCATACATTACACAGAACATATGAAAGTAGCAAACAGTACACATACAAAATAACATATCGCAGAACACATAGAAAAATAACATACAGTCCAAAACATCGAGACATACATATATACATACATACATCGAGCCATACATATATACACCGCGACATACAGAAATATAAATCATGATAAATCTGCGGCATCATCATCACCACCATCCAAAGACATGTCGTCTCCGCTATCAGGCGGGTCATAATACGTAAAATCGTCATCACTACCTCCAACCACGCCATCCCCTCCATCAACGTCATCCCCTCCTAACACGTCCTCCCCTCCAAGAACGTCATCCCCTCCAACTACGTCACCCCCTCCAGCACCGTCACCCCCACCTCCTCCTAAACCACCTGCTCCTGAACCAGAATCACCTGCTCCACCACCACCTCCTCCTCCTCCTCCAGAACCAGAACCACCTGCTCCACCTGCTCCACCTCCTCCTCCTCCACCTCCTCCACCCCCTCCTCCTCCTCCAGAACCAGAACCACCTCCTCCTCCTCCACCTGCTCCAGAACCACCTCCTCCTGAACCACCAGTACACGACCCTACAATGGTACCTGATGCTGCTGTCCCCTCACCCTCTGCTGCAGCTAATCTGGCCTGTAAGTCATATATCTGCTCCTGCAATCCCTGCACAATCGCCTGGTGCTCCTGATACATGGACTGAGTATACTGCAACGCCATCTCCTGAATAGCCGCGATATGTATCCTATGCTGGTCCAACCTGGGTGTATACTGCATATATAGAACATATAAAATCAGTTTCTACAGCATATAACATACAACGTAAATTCACAAGTACAAATGTTACCTCATGTGACGGATATAATCCAGCAGTAGGGACACCATACACCATGTATGCAGGTGGGTAAACAATAGGCAGGGATATCTGTGTCCCGCTAAGATCATATGTCTGGAATGTATCGGCGAGAGCAAAATCCTGCGGAGGGTCGGATATCTGTAATACGTAAAAAACGTCCAAATGGACTGCCAAATAGTCTCTCTCGAATATCCAGAGGTAATATGTCTAAGGCTGATGCTACAAACTTCGCCCAACTCCCGCGAACGTTTACATACCGAGTCTATTAAAATAATACCAGTTAAACGACTATAAAACCAAGCACGCCTATGCACTAAACGATAACGTGCATGCACTAAATGACTATTTAACAGTTAAATGAGTATTAAAGTTCGTACTACTAACGTATAACAAACTACTACATGATAAAGTTTTAACAGTTAAAAGACTATTTAACAGCTAAATCAATATTTAACTAGTACGTGCAATAATGTATACTATTTAAATGACTATTGACGTTCAAACTACTAGACCATAGAACGTACATGCACTAAACTATAACGTAAAACTATAAAGTAAAACTAATACCTGAACGGTGTCCAGCGCGGTAACTGATCGATGGGTGAATCCCTGTGGCATCTCGTGGAGGATACGTAAGTCCTCAATCGTCGTCCCCTCTGGTGGAGGAAGGTGTACTGGACCAGACATGTCGTCTGGCATAACTCTAACTGTGCGTCTCCCGCTCTTCGTCACGCGTGGCGGCATCCCGACGTTGGAACGATTAAAAAAGAAATTAAAAAGGAGGAAATTAAAATTAAATGAATATAACCAAACACCCCCCTCCCGAGCCATATATAGGCTCGGGAACAGGCGCGAGCTGATAAAATCAGCTCGCAGGCTGCGAGCTGATAAAATCAGCTCGCGCCTATTGGGAGATATCAAAGATATCTCCCGTAATGTTACGGGCCGTAACGTTACGGCCCGTAACACTGTTGGAGATGCTCTTAATATGCAGTATAATAAATACATAACATATGCTAAAAAATATTTTTCCTATGATTTAGATCCTTAAGTCGATTGATCTGATCTAACTCGGTCTTTACAATTACAAACTTAATAGATCTTGATTAATAGATAAATTTAATTTCATCCAATCGAAGCAATTTGTCTTAAATTTATATAATAAGCATAGAATTTATTCTCATTATGCATATCCATATCTTGATCTTAAATTACCAATTCTAATTGGTTCTGTGTTGCATTTTCAGGTTAAAAAATATATACTATAATACTATCACCTATTTAATCAATTTTGTATTTCAGTGATAAGTCTTTAAAAGAGGGCAATCAATATTTTTTTTCGAAGGCAAAGAAATATAATTAGGTCGATGCATATTCAATATTAAAAGATGATGGGAGTTTAAAAGAAACAATCTTTCTTTATGATTTATTAGGAAAATTTAGCATGAGAATAAGTTAGGTTATAATCTTTACCATATAACTATTGGTGTCTTTATAGTTGTTAATGTTAGTCAGTCTATAAGCTAAACTTACAATGCTATAGCTACAAGTTATTAAGATCACTAATTAGAAGTTGCTATATATATTGATACCATCGCATAATGTGTTATATTTAATCATGCAATATGTAATTGTTGCTTTGCTAAAAATAAAGAAATGCACAATTTATTAAAGATTCAAAAAAATTAGCTCTTATCAAATTTCCTGCTATCTATGGTAATTGAACTTTCTTTATCCAAGTTGTACGGAATTATCATATTAATTGGTACTTATATTCATTTGCATCAACTCCAGAGTTGCTAGATCATTCTTTTCTATTTTAGGACTTTATTATTACTAAGTATTGTGGTTATATTTATATAAGGTTTTAATTCTACTTTCCTTCTCACATTGTAATATTTCTCAAAGCTGAAATTTCAACTTTGCATATACTAATACGACTTTTCCATTAACTACTATTTATTGAATATACAAGAATGATACAAGAGGAAAATAGATAAATTGTAGCAATCACAATTTTTTCAAATAGAGGGATGACTTTTTCTTTAAAATTATGCAAAACAGAGCTAAATTACTTAATTAAGAGAAGCTAAAGATATTGAGTTGTAAAGTTCATCATTGTAGATATGAGCCAACATGGTTGTAACATAATTTTGGGGTAGAAAACATGTAGAATGGACTTGATCTATTACACTCGATGACATATTGCAGTTCAAATTAGTTTATTATGTCTCATAGTTCGATTTGAAGGTAACTTATGCTCTTTATTACTGAAAAGTATTAATCATATATTAATTTGTTCATTGTTTTTTGGCTTATAGTAGGAAAACTGCTGTATGCCCTTTTTAGAAGCTACACTGCATGTGCGAATAATGTATAATTTACTTCTGTGTTTGTTAATTTGGCTGATCAGGCTATAGTTTAGTTTTTATCAATGTGATCATTATTTGTTTTAGTCCAAATGTGCAGCTTCTTCCTATAAGGCATGTTAAATTAAAGCATAAAGTTTGTCAACATACATGTGATTTTTTCACTACTACTTACAAACAAGGCAAATGTCTTAATATCTATTTTTATAATATTTTCTATCAACGGTAAAAATTTAGTACTACGAAATTAAGCAATTAATAATTACCCAAATCATACATAATTTTTAACCTACTATATTGATCATATATAAAATTTCTTCTCGCATTATTGTACGACTCGACATCGTGTTATCACTACGTGCATCTATATCATGATTGTGGATCCCTTATCTACCATCCTGATCTTGAATATGGATTAGGCTACTGAGAATATTGATTAAGCTATATCATAATTAATTCAACCATTAAGAATCTTACAGAACCGATTACTCTTAATAAATATTAAAGATAGCTAAAACTATCAACTAAATATTGTTTTACCAAACATTGAGTGTTAGCG
The DNA here is from genome assembly GCA_030737875.1 of Allium sativum. Taxonomy (NCBI): domain Eukaryota; kingdom Viridiplantae; phylum Streptophyta; class Magnoliopsida; order Asparagales; family Amaryllidaceae; genus Allium; species Allium sativum. The sequence goes on along the minus strand of CM060921.1, from coordinate 9,854,903 downwards.
GGTGGGTTTCATAAGACCATTTTCCTTTAGAAAAAACATGAAACATAAGGGGTATAAGAATAAGTCCTTACACGAGTACCATGATTTTCATGGATATAATTACAGTAAATGGTTTTTGATTCTATATAGTTCTTTTTTATTCATTATCGTGTCATGTACCAGAAAAGACTTTATCATGTTGTCATATTCTAAAAATATTAAACCATGTTTTTAATACATGACGTTGACGCCATATTAATCTGTTTATGATGTTAATATAAATACATAATTTTACTCAAATTGGATACTTAAAAATAATCATTGGCTCATACTTTCTCTGCATGGATTATCATTAGCACATTGGTTTGTGTTCAATGTGATGATTCGTATGGAGCTAAATCTCTTTAACAATTGTTATGTCGTTGTAGCTATTCACTGACAGCAAGCTTATCATTACGTAAACAATTGAACATTCGGTCTATTTGGGTTAGTTGCGAGGGCATGGTGCATGAACAGTCTTCACCCACGTATGATGCTTGCCTTAATTATGATACATTGTCATCTAAAAATGTTCTTCGGCTTAGATTCTCATGGAAAGGAACAAATCGTTTCTAATTTACAGCCATCAATAATTATTTTGATGAAATTAGCCTGGCTGTGTTTGCCTTCTATGTCAGTCACTATTGTATATGCCTATATTTGCTAAGATTTAGACAATAACCTTTTGTCTCTAAACTACAACAACTTCTCTACCATGGTTCATTTGGCTGTTAATTTATTTGTCAAGTACATTATCATGTGGCTCATACTACTATAATTGTTTAACTGTCCATGATTACACACGTCAGCATAACTTTATTAATACACCTGTCTAAGGATAGTTCACGGTTGAAATCGAGATAAATAATTTGGTTCGTTCTATGATTAACTCGAAACTGTTTTATTAATGCATCTATCTAATTTGGTTCGTTTCATTCATAACCGCGGTAAAACTATTATGCAATTGTATAAATTATTAATAGTATATATCATGCATGTCGTGTACAGTCTAATGATCAAATTGTAGTAAATCTCAAGATTCTTAAACTGCGGTAATACTATTATATGGTTGTATATGTGTAACATATATTATGTATGTCGTTTAAAGTCCAATGATCAAAACATAGTTAGTGTTTGATGTTAATATATTGATCAGTGACAGATTTCTATATATTCTCACTTTGTCCTTCCCTCACCCGTCTCTTTCTCCACACGCCATTATAGTTGTAAAATTTGTTGATGTTACCTTTTTACTGTGACTTCAGGGGAAAATGAAAAAAAAAACTACAAAAGATGCATTCCAAGACAACACAGGTATGCATCAATAAATGAACGCTTTCACTATTATCAATCAATATTGTTTAAATAATGCATTGTTTGTGTTGCTATGTTTTTTTTAAATAACTCATGCATATGAATTATAACTCATTAATGTTTCGATGGAAAACCAATGAATGCTTATCGCAAACTACTGGATATGACTTGGTCGACCTGAATTTGATAAGACTAAGATGAAGAAATTTACTTCATCTTTGATTCATATCCTTATATCCTTAAATATGTTGAGTAATTGATTTTTTTTCTTCTGAGAGTTGGCAATAAAAGGTTATATCTTTATTTTGATTTCGAGGTTGGAACATTCTAATTTAGTATAACATACTCGGTAGAATAAGTATTAGGATGGAATTTCGACATAAGCTTCCAATTTTCATATCTATTACATCCTATTTAATATACTTATTAACCTATAAATTCTCAATAATTTTGCATTGACTTTTATAGCAATTGTTCAAGCAATATCAATTTGCTCAGCTCATAACAAGCAAAAATATGTTCACTAAAAGAAAACGGTTTACTGTATTCCTTAAAAAAAAAACCAAATGTTTAAATACCTTTTGGTACTTGAATGTACATGCTTGATACTTACAATGCTATTTTTGCTGCATATCTTTAATTGTAAAAATTCCTTCTTAAATGCATTATTGTCCCTACAAGTTAGTCTGCATCTTCATATTTCTAAAGACCTTAAATTAAGTTCACGTATATTATACTAACAATTAATTAATATCATTATATGGTATTACATTAAAATTCAAGTATGTCCACATTTTGCATCAATAAGAGGACATACTTTATTTTCATCATTTTAGAGAGAAAATGTATAAACAGATTTCTCAAACCGTATAGACAGATTTCATTACAAATGCTCATGTCTTTCTTTTTTGAGGTTTTCCAATATGGAAGTAATTACTTGCGATGCTTCTCATGATTGAAAAAAAAGAAAGTGATACTTATATTTGATTGCTTGCATTTTAATGAAATGCAGGATCACAAATGATCATGCATTGAAAATAAGTGTGAAAAATTTCAATTTGTCCTAAATCTCAATTAGAGATTAACGAAAGCCACATTGCAACTCCAATAATTGTAAGTAATTTTTTTTTGATGTCTTTTTTCTTATATTCTTAACATTCTTATTGGATAGTTACAATTAAATGATTCTTTAAGGTTCATAATCTTGGTACAATTTCTTATAAGTATCCAAAATTTTGTTAAGAAAAGGATGTTATATCCTATCTACTTAAGAATTTGAACTACAGAAGTCTCGATTTAGAGTTCATGGGCTTTTCATATAATTAAAAGGATCATAAATCCGGGTTTTTTTAAAATATATATTTGACTTTTCACAATTCAAGTTTGAATGAATAGAACATTTGACAAAGAGAAGGTAATCTAATGCTTCACAAAAAATGGAAACTTGGCTAGGGACTCTTAGCTTTGGTCAGCTAATAGTTAAGCTAATTTTTAATGGTTAAGTTTGAATAAAAATTGTTACAGAGTTTAGCTATCTAATCAATTCAATTGTATACATGTTTTGTTACTATGGAAATTTACATCATTTCATTAGGAAAAGATTAATATAGCTTTAGAATTTTATTCAAATTATTGTTTATTTGATTTCTAAATTGGTTTGATAATTTGGCCTCTGTTTCACTCATTTGATTTGACTTTGGATATCTGTAACAAAGCATTAAACTGAAATTTCTTTATATCATGGATTTATACATATAAACAAAAATGAAACTCTAAATTATCATCATAGTGCTATAACCGTTTAACTTAAATGACATGCACCTTCATTAATCTTACAGAATTATCATTTTTTTATTTTTTTTCATTAAGACACAAGATATTATCTTGCTAAATCTCATAACAACTCTTTTTTGACATCTCAGGGCTGGGTCTACTCTACTTTTTGGGTTCATGTTTGAAAGCAGATTCTACTTGATCACAGAAAATTAAATGAAACAGCAAAAGGGAGAACTAAGTATAGCGGTTAAATAAGTGTGGTTGCATGCTATGTTAGTTTCGAAATTTATAGAAAGTTCACTGTATACTTTCCTTTGTATAGACTTTTAATGCTGGCATTGGCAATTGTGTATTCGTATTGTCTATCACCTGTAGAATGAAGATTTCTTCATATACATTATTTTCTTAGCAGCAACTTTGGCTGTAAACTATGCACTAAAATGGTCTGTTGATGTCTTATTGTATTATTAATGTTCGTCTTTTTATTACTGTAATTTTTATTTTTATACATGTTTAATTCTACCCTTTTTTAATTAGCTTTCATAAATCGTTCGAACTTACTCCATAAACTTCAAAAATTCAAATATATTGTTCGTGTATGTATTATTATGTGTTTACTTTCAATAAACTACCAATAAAATCTTTGGTTACTATTTGTTAACAAATAGTTTTTGAAAGAGAAATTTGTGTTAAGAAAATGAAATATAACCAATCTTTAAAATCTTGAGTATTTTTTGTTTAACTTGCGTCTCAAACGAGATTAAAATCAACAATTACTACAATTAATTGATACAATCAACATTTAATATGTTAATTTGTGGCTACATGTATATGTAATGCCTTAATAAGTCTTTGCAAAATTAACCATCATCATTACATATTTCGTGACAATTTTTTTTGAAACCACTACAAGATCTATTTTTTATTAAGCATGTATATTTATAACCTAATTTGCATGAGTTTTGCTATCTCCTAAGCAGTGACATTATTGACATTCAAACGAAATTAAGTTAATACGCTGTCTAGCAAACATTTATAGCAATAAGAAGATATTTAGCATGTTCTTAAATATTGCAAAATTTGACTGTATTGTTTCTAAAGCAATATTACAAATTATAAAATATTTGTTAAAGTGTTGTGATATTACCGAGGACGCAAGTTTAAATTATGTGATTCAACTGTATGCAATTAGTGAACCTTTTCAATAAGGAAAGGAGCATGATTTCCACATATTAACGTTTTTTCGATGCAAGCAATTATTTTAATATTTGAAACATCACTTTATTTTTACCTAGACGATGGTGATCACTTCCAAGCTGATTTGGATTCATTAGAGGAAATACTGAGTTAGTTTGAAAAAACTAAACATGTTAAATTAAATATAAGAAGTTTTATAAATTACACCATCAAGTTAAATTATATACAAACATACAAAAAAAATCTAGGTTTACTACTTACATAAAATTATCTTTTATATAATGATTTAACTTTGCCATCTACTTGTTACTAATATTAATCTAACAATTGTTGTGTTTTGCAAATTGTTACAAAGATATTAATCTAAAGAAAAATTCGAAGTTTTCACACTAGCGTTAAGTACGGGTTTGTGACGAAAAGAGTATTATGGTCAGTGCAAATCATTATGGTAGACAATAACAATTATCTGTATATTAACATGGTGATCGATTACTTTATAGAAGTGGGATTATGTAAGTTTTTGGCGTCCTAAACTGTAAAAAGTGCTAATTTTAATGTTTTTTGCCTTCTTCAAAATACTTATATATTAGTTGATTTCTCTGTTTGTCATGTGTTATTCATTCAAGTAAGCTGCATCTTGATTTGTTGATTGGTGAATGTGTGCATACATATGTGCATACAATATTAGGTATACCACTAATTCATTTTATAAGATACATAATAGCTCTCAAATGATGACTTTTTTAACACCAATTACTCTTGCGTACGTGCATCGCACGTGCTGAAGTACTCATTATGAGAAGTTGATTTCTAGTCTCTTATCTTAAATACCTGAATCTAGGTTGGTTCAGGACTCTATTATTACCAGAAGTGGATTTCTGGTCTCTTATCTTAAATACCTAACCTGAGTTGGTTTAGGACTTCTATTATTACCAGAAGTGGATTTCGGTCTTTATTCTTAAATACTTGAATCTGGGTTGGTTCGGGACTTCTATTATTATCAGAAATAGATTTCTGGTCTTTTACCTTAAATACCCGAATTTGGGTTGGTTAAGTATTTCTATTCTTTCCAAAAAGTGAATTTATAGCCTTCTTCTAAATACACGGGCTATTGTCAGAGATGGACTCCTTGTCTTTTATCAAATACCTGAATATGGGTGGTTTAGGATCCCCCCCCCCCCCCGGACTTCCAAAGAGAAAAGTAACGATTTTCCATTATGAACCCCCGAGTATGGGTCTTCTAGTCTTCCATTCCATATCCAATAGTGAACTTTAAAATCCCCCGTCGAGATGGTATCATGAACACCTCATTATGAACTCCGGTTTTAAGGATGAAATCTATACACGTTCGACAAACAGGAAGTTTTCTAAGCACTACTCCTTATTTTCCCAATAGAATGCAAAGTATTAATGATTGTGAAATCATAGACACAGGTATAATAAACCATTAAGGCTCAATCCCGGACGATATCTTACCTAACACAGGAGAAAATAACTATAGAAACTATATAAAGATTAAAAGACTAACACAAAGTATTAGTTGTTGGAATTTATGCAGGGAAAGCGCAAATAAGACTTTAGGCAATGATGACGCAAGATGAAGAAGGAAAGACTAACTCGAAAAGTCAAAGACACCCCTTCACTAGGAGGGGAAATGTTACTACCAAAATTCAACACCAAAATAGGTTGTTAGTGAAGGGGTATCAAACCGCCACTAGTATAGAAGAATGATTCGAAAGCATAGACCCGACACCAGGTAATAGCCGAAAGCATGAGAGAAGCATTTGGAACACCAAGAAACCGACACCCTCACAAAAGGAGAGAGCTTGGAATCAGTGTGAAGGAAGGAAATCGGACGGAGATTCCAACACGAAAGGAAGCTAACATAAGAACAACTCTAGAAGGCAAATTACTTGAACACAGAAGACAACAGAATGGCAAAAGGCATCAAGCCAAACTAAGGAAGATGAAAGAACTATCGGTATTAATTTGATTAAATCGATATAAAAGAAGATGAAGGCGTCTAGGGTACAGGAAACCAGAACATGAGAGGAACCTCCCGAATGCCAGCTATCGAGACCAAAGCGTAATGATCACCGACATGTAGCTTCAGAAATTAACAAGTAATACGCTGAAAGCACCCTTCTGGAAAACCAAATATCCACCCCAAAGACTCACCGAAAGTAAGCCAAAGTCTTTGAGAAGAAGAGCTATCCACACTAACATGCTTAGTATCGATACCGAAAGGGCTGATGGCTCCAGGAATGTAAGCGATCAAAGCACGAAGGTATACATCATGAATACTTAAAGACAAAACCAAAAACTTATCACCAAAAGCCAAAGGCTATACCTGATACTATTAATATCAACAGGCTTGGTATCGATACTAAAGGTAGAAACAACTTCAAAGAGAAGCCACAAAGACCGGAACCAGATTTCCGAAAGCTAAGACTGGCACACTGAAGGCTATGTCATATCTCTCAACAATAGCCGAGACCCGAGCAACCGAAACCGAAAGGTGAAAAGCGGGCGATACACAGCTACTGCACCCAAAAGAGGCTTTTGTTGACCCAATGACAAAAAGGGTCCCAATTTATGTAAAAATAAGAACCTAGGGGTCACATTTTTGGGGCAAATGTCTCATTGCTCAATCTTTTACTCTTTTCTTCAAGAGCAAACCCTATTTTCTCAATCGAACTGGGGATTTCTACAATCTTTGTAATATATCTGAAATAAATGAAAAGGAGAAGTCGGGGACTTAAATATTTCACAATTTTATAATCATATTGTGCTTGTCATGGTTAAACAGGGAGTTAACGTTAATCTTTTTCATGGGAAGGTTAATCACATACGTATTGGAAGAGAAAAGACTTTCGGTAAAACCAAGGATTCTCCCCTTTCGGTCCCTCAATATGTGACTTAACCCTTTCATAATGAGTCTAATGAAACATAACCTCGGAAGCAAGCTTGTGACTAGATAACGAATGCAACCAAGGTCTTTTCTAGGCTGGTTTGATGCGGAAGTATCATTTAAGTCGTTCAGTATTATGATATGTTGAGAACCCGACTGTTATGAAGCATTAGCCTGTTTTCTTCTCAACACAGTATATATTATGTTATCCCGGGTCTATGGGTAATCGTTGCATAATGGCATCAACTTCCTATAACCTGAAACACCCTTCTCCCAAGGCTATTATTGATCCTACATTCTCATAAGTGTGATACCCACCCCTTGAGGGAAGAGTAACTAATCTTTGGACTTAAGACCTTAATGCCTAGGAAACAGTGGAGCCCGTTTAGCATGATAAAATCAAGTTGCTCTTTAACATCCTTTAGATCCATCAACCATTGTGTTCAATACACATGCATTATCTAACCTAGTTCGGGTGTTGACGACAAATATCGTTAACAATATTCCATTCCCAACCTACTCATCCCATGAAGCAAAACTGGTAGTACTTCATATCTAGCACCCATCGTGTTACGGTAAATTTAATTACCTCTTTATATTTCCAATCTAATTAAAGATTCATTAGAACTTTAAATTAATTTTAATCTCAGAAATCATTGTTTAATAATTATTCAATTTTAGGAAATTAATCCTACCGTTAGCTAGGTTAAAGAACAAATATTAATTAAAACATCATTCTCGATAAACCCAAAATCAACTTTTGTTTCATTCCAATTTAATTTATTGAATTCGAAAACTCCATTAAATCTTAGTTAAAAGATTCAGTACATAAATTTCATTTCAACTGCATTTAAAAACAATGTTGTTAAAAACACAATTCACGACAAATCCAAACCCAATTTGATATTGAATAGAAATCGTGTCGATTTATATTCAATATCAAATTCTGAAACCAACAAATACCATATTGGGAATAACAATACCTATATTTCTTATTTCTCAACGATATCCGTATAATCATGGAATCCAATACCGAAATATCTAAAGATAATTCCCATTCAAATCCAATTCATTTGTTGGAAAACACTGGTTATGTTAAAATCATTGGATCTTTTAACTTCAGAAAACATCGCCTGATCTTCATCGAATATCCGATGTTCCTTTCAGTTCTTTCCACCCCTTGCCTAATGGAGTAATTTCCAGATAGATCTCATGGTGGTACTAGACTGTACTCTCTGGAATCATCATATATTTCTTTTGGTCCTTTACTTTAGTTGTTAACTAGCTCTTTTAGATAAAAATATCTTTTATCTTCCCAAAACTTGGAATATTTCATCCAAAAATCTTTTCAAAATATTTATTATGATTTAACATAATTTACTCATATTTGTAATAATTTTATTAAGGTCCTTACGGTCGGTTTCCAATTTTGGCCACCGAACAGCATTCGTAGCGACCTTTTCTAAAATAGATTTGGGCATAAATTAAAATCAAACCATTGAATCTTAAAAATTCTTATTTTATTTGAAATCTCATTTCGTTATGGATCTAACGCTTCCAGTTTCAGGAGAATCCGATAGTCGGATCTCTCGGTACGTCAATTCGAAGTTACGGGCCGACGTTCGCGAACTGTCGAAATACGACAAGTCCTATTCAAGCCCGAAACAATTTATAAATTCGAAATAAAATCGAAACATCTTTCAAAATATTTTATAAGTTATATAAAATATATATAATCAATCATTTGAAATCCTATTTCAGTCATTTCTCTTTAAAATCACATATTTCAACATTAAGTCAATTTAATATTATTTTAATCATTAAAATGATATTATTTTTCTAAACTCATTATTTTAAATTCAAGTACTCCTATCATTAGTAATAAAAATAAATAACAAACTTTTTAAAAGAAATTTCTTTTAAACTATTTGCTAAATAATCTAGTTGAACTTCATTTTAGAGTTCATTTCAATTTTAAAACTTTGACACACTAAAACCATATGAAAATTAATTCAAAATCATTTGGTTCAGTTGCATGAATTCATCGATATCGAATATCTTTGTCTCCATCCAAAATCGGACGTCAAAATCAAATTTGGATTTTTTTTCATTGAATATTATATTATTAAAATATTCAGTTTTCTTCCGAATTGGAATAAAATCTCAATCAATATCCATATAAATAATTTATATGGATTATATACATCATATGTATCCAACAATAGTTGTAAAAACCTATTAAACATCCAATTAACATCCAGTCGTCCATCACTCCGCATTCAATTCACACACAAAGTGCACTATACTTTATAAGCCTTAAATTAATTAAATAACACTTGTACAGTTATGTTAATTCAACAGATTAGTAGTCTACACATTTAGGATTAAGACCAGTCTTTGTCTTCATCCCAATTCACGTGTAGGGTTTTTTGTATCATCACAAACAATCATAACTTATCAACACACTTGGGAGATGTCTTAAAATATCATCCCAATACTCATGTGGGGTTTACATCAATATTCATGTAGCTTACATACACACAAGGGAGATGTGTGAATTACTGTCATCCCCAGACCCGTATGGGGTTTACTACACAATCAATTGGCTTATATACACACTTGGGAGATGTGTAAAAATATCATCCTAATACCGGTGTAGGGTTTACATCAAAATCCATGTAGCTTATACACACACATGATATACATGTAGGCGTATTGTTATCTCAAAACCTGTGTAGGTTTGCATTGCATTCATATATAATTAATTAACAATCGTTAATAAATTGCACATCCAAAACCATTTAAGGTCCAACCAATTTTCAATCAACACCGTGTGTAATACAAATGTCGCATACTCATGGGATTTCACAAATATGATATAAAAATCACATTTTTATCACATTACTCAATGTTTAACGTAACATAAAATTTGTGCAATCAGTGTTAAACATTTAATAAACATAATCAAACAAAAATATTATAACTTATTAAAGTTCAGTTGAGTGAGAGAGTTCTCACCTTGGTCGTTTATCGTTAAATAATGACAAAATGTCGATCGATTACATCAGACGCTTTCCTTCACCGAAAGTGGCAACGAGTTCCAAATCGCTCCAATTCATTATCGTTGCGAAAATCTCATCGATACGGTTTATACTGTTTCACTGAATTTCAATAATGTATGAAAAAGTTATGATTTTTACAAGATTGAACTGTAACACCCCATGGCCATTAATGTCACTCACAAAGGGAATGCATTAATGTCATGAAGCGTTATAGTAGTATAGAACAGATAAATTATAAGAATAAATAAATAAAACATAGCGGAAGATAAAACTTATTTCATAGCATCATAACTTCAAAACAAGCTTACATAAGTAGTCTCCAAAAACCATTACAACAGGATCAATTGTCTTTTCCAAAAACTTCAAAGTACATAAAGAAGCAAATACTTAAATAACATAAATGCATCAATCCCCACTGAGCATAAGCAAAGCCATAAAGATGAGAGTGTCCAAAGTGATACATCTACTCTTTTTAAGCAACTGAAAGAAATCGGCACTAAGCTGTAGTATTCCCTCCTTGCAAACCCCGGGGGGGGGGGAGGGGGAAGAAAAGAGGTGGAAACAAAACGGGTCAGACATAAAGTCTGGCGAGTCCAGTAATTTTAACAAATAATAGGTAAGGTAAATGATCAAGACATAAATAGGCATCATGATATGCTGTAACATAGATAAGGTAGATAAAAAGGATGGACAAGATGATTCCGTTCCTAAGTACTAAGACAATCCTGCACCTTGGCTAAGCGAACAACCGTCCAAGTACTAACCTCGAAGACCGAAGTCAACATCAGACTAGCACCCAAAGGACTATCCAACTCAACCAACATGTATTTCGTTACACCGCACTTTTGCTAAGTTACACCACATTACTTAATTACACCGCACATCTACTAGTCTCTATTTACTAAAGGTTGATCCCTTCCCACTAACTGTACCCACATGACAAACTTGGAAGTTACTTGTACCTAGCTGCTATCGTAGGTGCCGGCTTGCTCCTACCACCGATAAGGTACCCTTACCCTACCCATTCGATCGGCTCCCTAAACCCCGTAGGCACCCGTGCTGGCCCCACAGTGGGGTGTATCACTCCCCAAAGTGGCAACCCCGATACCAACATAAAATGCACGACCATACCTACACGATGCAACAACGTCTTACCTACCAGCCCGAACCCATGCACGCACATGAACCCGTTGGACTCGCGTTGCCACCGCTATTCACGTTTTGACCTCTTACATTCAAGTCCAGTAAGCGTGCCCCAACCCCGGCCTAGTACCGGGCCCAATTAGATACTCAAACGGGTTACTGGTTGAAACTGGTCCCCCATCTGACACAAGCCTCCCACCTATGCTTGGTCCCCACTAGGTTTTTCTCCCACTTAACCATTTTAATTTAAATGTCCATATCTTACACATGCTATGGTTAAGTCCATACTTACATGTCTTATCTTATACCGGTTAAGTCCATATTTACATGTCATAATTTACATGTCACTCCACTTAACCCTCTAACCATACCCATGTCTTATTATGGTTAGTATTCATTAATTCATTCCTTATGACGAACGGTGCATGACCTCCCACATTAGACCGAACGCTTTATGGCCACTGGATTTATCGGGCGGTTCCGGGCAGTCTTACGCCACAAACCGGGTCTAACCTCGTGTCATTAACCGTTGCACCTACAATTTATTCCTTTGACCTCTCACATTAGACGTCCAATTGTGGCAGCTGGATTTGCCGGGCGGTTCCGGGCAGTCTTACGCCACAATTGCGCCTAACCTCGTGTCAAAGGTTTATTAATAATCGTATTTCACTCATACCCAATTTTCATGTCATGTATATCCAATTAAACATATAATCATGTTTATAATATTGCCTATTCCAAATTGTCACTAATTACATATTAATTAGCCTCAATTACAAATTTACAATTATAGGCAATTTCATCAATTCCATGTAATCATACCCAAATATGCCAATTTCACATTTATCCAATTATCCAAAATATCCAATAATATCCAATTTTCCATATTTCACATATTCCCATCGTTCCCACGTATTTGCATTCGCGCATATTTTTAACATAGGCTCGAAGGTAGCCTAGATCCAAAAATAAAAGGAATAGGGATAAGAAGAGAGAATCAAATCACAGAATATTGGAATTAACACAACATCATGAAATAATGGGGCATGTAAACTGGCATAGAGGCATAATGACAGATTCCAACATGAATAAACTGATAAAGGTATGAACTTTACATAGAAACATAGGCATAAGATGACATGAATCAAAAAGTTGAAGACTTGGATGAGATTTAAATTACATACATACATATGAATCCTCTTTACAACTTCATCATGTTACTTTTAATCCCATTATATTGTGAAAATCACCGTACTCACCTTTCATGGTTAAAGAATAGAATTATGCACTGAAATTGGTGTAGAAACGTTGCTGTGTTGCTGATTTATCTTCTTGAATTATTGTAGAAGCTCTAATCTTTAATTTGAGTTGAAGTTGAACACTTGAGATTTGATTTAGAGGCGGCGGCTAGGGTTTAAGAGAGAATTTGACAGCATAATGGTGTCATAGATAATATTTATGAATTAGGGTTAGGTCTTAGGGTGTATATATAGGTGCAGGAAGTTATTTAGGCCTTAGGATTAACCCTAGAACTGATCTGGACCACTCAGATGCCATATCAGCCCTTAGGGCGAATCGGGCCACGGGTTGGCAGCCAAACACCCTGGAATGACCTCTAGTCGACCCACCGGGTCAACTCCAAAAATGGTGCGGTTCGACTATTCCCCCTCCCGATTCACTGTTTTGAACTTTCTTTGAATAATTATTTATTTAGTTTTTATATATATCTATATATATATTTCTCTCATACGCATACAAACTTCATGGCTTAATAACTTCTTCATAATTAACCATTTTCACACTAAACCACTTTTTGAACTGCGTTTACACTAAGCCACTTTTTAGTCATTCCCCTAAAACAAAAATATGGCACTGGCGAGGATTGAACTCTGTACCTCTTGTATGCAAGTCACATGTTCTAACCAAATGAGCTACTAAGTCTTTTGCTTACAAACCTTAGAACAATGCTAAACATCATTCTTTTCTCATTCCTCTTTTTCAAATAAATTATTCTTTAATTTGTTATTTTAATATTCTCAGAAAATACGGGGTGTTACATTCTCCCCTACTTAAAGGATTTCGTCCTCGAAATCTCTAAGTCAAGAAGAACGTATCCTACCATCCAATCATCCATCTACTCAACCATCAACCACTAGCAAACACTTGCATCCACATACTAATGCAAAATCAGGCGGTCCGTATACTAATGCAAAATCAGGTGGTCCACTGATTCAGTCGACCTCCTTAATGCAAATAATGATAGTGTCATGTATTCATCATGTATGCAAAGAACCCTATACATATCATTACTACATGTGTGCACAACCATTCATTTAAATGCAACATCCATATGATACACACATTCAACGTACATTCATTTTACTAAACACATCCATTTATATGCAATATGAAAGTGACTGAGCCGATCTAGTGCCTAAAGTGTGTGTATATGCATCCACGAACAACCACTAGCAAACACTTGCATCCACATGCATCCACCATACATAACATGTCTCAAATACATGTTTCAACCATAGGACTACCCTATATAAAGGTCAAAGATACTAGTGAGAGGACATACTAAAGATAGAACAAGTACAAGCTAAGCGATAAAGGAGAAATTAAAAGACATACCCTCGAAAAGAAAAGGGTACAATGAACGCATCTTCTCTTCCGTCTCCCAAGTAGCGTCGCTCTCATCATCTCCCCATTGCACTTTGATTAGCTTGACCTCTCGATTCCTCAACTTCTTAATCTCCGACCCAAGAATGCATGTAGGAGCTCGTCGGCTCGTCACATCACACTCTATTTCCACCTCTCTAAGCAAGCTCTTCCAAAACTCGCTAGTAAAGATAGGATCGCGATCGCTCACTATGCTAGAAGGAACACCGTGCAAACGAACTATCTCTCGAATGTATACGGAGGCTAACCATGGAGCAATCCTCTTACTCTTCATGGGAATGAAATTGGCGCTCTTAATAAGTCTGTCTACCACGACCCAAATCCTCGTATTACCCTTCCTCGATCTTGGTAACCCATCAACAAAGTCCATCGAGACACTCTCCCACTTCCATTGTGGGACCTCCAATGGGTGAAGCAACCCACGGGGCTTCTTTTGCTCTACTTTTACTTGTTGGCACACCAAGCATCTAGCGACAAACTCGACCACATCCCTCTTCATACCGGCCCAAAGTAATCTCGTCTCATGTCCATGTACATCTTGTCTCCGCCGGGATGAATGATCATCTTCGAACGATGTGCATCATCAAGAATGATATTCCTCAAATTCTGGTCTCGTGGTACATAAAGTCTACCGTCCCTACGTAACCAACCCTTATCATCTAGGGTATACCTACTAAGATGGCTCGATGACTCCCCCCTTATGAGCTTCTCTACTAACTCAACCAACTGTGGGTCATCTCGCTGTGCCTCACCAATCCATCCCAAAAGCGTAGGTATGACCTCTAAGGATGCTAGCAAACTGGGTACAAAGTCAATGGAAGGTCTAAAGTCAAACGTAGAGATAAACTCTAAGCTTCGCCGCTCAATAAACAACGGACTCAAGGACAATCTTTTCCTACTTAAGGCGTCTTCCACCACGTTACCCTTGCCAGGGGTATATGCTATCTCGAAATCGTAGGACGCTAAGAATTCCATCCACCTTTGCTGCATTAAGTTCAAGTCCTTCTGAGAGAACAAGTATTTTAGCGATTTGTGGTCTGTAAACAATTCAAATTTCTCGCCAAGAAGATAATGGCGCCAAGACTTAAGCGCGAAAACAATAGCGGCCAACTCTCGGTCATGTGTACGGTACTTTTTCTCATGCACTCTCAACTGCCTTCCTCCATAGGCTATTACCCTCCCCTCTTGCATTAAGACTACGCCTAGTCCTATCCCACAAGCATCGGTATAAACGGTAAATGGCTTACTCCCATCTGGCAACACTAAGACTGGGGCTGTCGTCAGAGCTCTTTTTAAACATTGGAATGCATCATCACAATCTACGTCCCACGTGAAAACTAGGTTCTTCTTTGTCAAGCGTGTCAATGGGGCTGATATCTTTGTGAAGTCCTTGATAAACTTCCTATAGTAGCCAGCCAACCCTAAGAAACTCCTCACCTCGGTAGCATTTTTAGGGACCTTCCAATCTTGGATGGCCACCACCTTCGCGGGATCCACAGCTATCCCTTCTTTGAAAACCACGTTCCCTAAGAATCGCACTTCCTTCCTCCAAAAGTGACATTTAGAAAATTTAGCTTTAAGGTTATGCGATCTAAGGATCTCCAACACTTCCCTAAGATGTAGGGCATGCTCTTCTTCGTTCTTAGAAAAAATCAAGATGTCATCCACCAAGGCCACCACGAATTTATTAAGGCACTCCCTAAACACCCTACTCATCAAGTCAACAAAGTATGCAGGGGCGTTTGTCAAACCAAAGGGCATCACAAGCCACTAATAGAAACCGTCCGGAGTCCTAAAGGCAGTCTTGTCTATGCTATCCTTCGCCGCTCTCAACTGATGGAAACCAGTGGCTAAGTCCAACTGCGAAAACACTGAGGCGTCAACTAACTGATCGAAGAGATCGTCAATCCTCGGTAGTGGGTTCCTATTCTTCTTAGAAAGCTTATTACTTTCTCTATAGTCCACACAAAGTCTAAGGGACCCATCCGTCTTCGTGGCAAATACTACTGGAGCACCCCACTCTGATATACTACGTCTTATGAACCCCTTCTCAAGCAACTCCCCTACTTGCTTATTGAGTTCCCTCCTCTCACGAGGAGCCATGTGGCGTACTGGCAGAGATACAGGTTTTGCATTGTCTACAAGATAAATACGAAAGTCTATCTCATGTTTTGGGGGTAGACCCCTCACGTCATCGAAGACATCAACATATTCACTGACTATACGAACAGAATGTAAATCATCATTGGATGCATCAAGTGACTCAAGATAACTAAGCATCACCGATCCTCTAGGGTCACAAGAAATATCAAGGGTCTTCCCACTACGAGTTAACAATTTTACTACCCTTCGTTCACAATCTAGGATGGCACCATGTCTGGATAGCCAATCCATCCCTAAAATCAACCCATAGCCCATGAAACCAAGCACAAAAGCATTACATTCAAAACCAATGCCTAAGATAGACAATCTCAAATCCCTACAAACCATGGATAAATGAGCCGACCCACCAATAGGATTTGAGACTATAATGGGATCCACAACGAGATTAGTATTTAAGTGCAGTGTTTCAACTAACGATGTAGAGATAAACGAATGTGATGCGCCAGAATCGAATAAAGTACGGTCAGGATGATCAAACAAGAAAATTAAACTTTCGACAGAAATTTTTCTACCTTCTTCCTGCCCCGGAGCCATGAGAGCATGAACCTTGCCTCCCGAAGTAGAACCTGCCCTCTGCCCTTGCTTCTTAGGACAGTCCTTGACAGCATGACCTGGATCACCACAATGATAATAAGCGAACTTCTTCTTCTTCCTACAGTCTTTCTTCAAATGGCTGGGTATCCCACAGTTGTGACACTTCCTCTTTTCTTTACCACCTTTCTTTTGTTGTTGAGATTTCTTTGGATCCTCCTTCTTATCTTGCAGCCTAAAAGTACTTACACCCTTCTCTTCTTCATGCATGTATGCCATATCAACAAGCTTTTCATACGTAGCCCCCATTGGAATGTGGGACATAGCCAAACTGTGAAGCGGTTCATTTAGGCCCTTTGCAAACCTCAAGGCCTTCTTGTGAGGCGTATTCACCAACTCTAGCCCAAATCTCGCCAACTTATTAAATTCGGTCACATACTCCTTCATGGTCAAGTTTTTCTGCTTCAATGTCAAGAACCTCTCCATGTACATACTCTCCTTAGCTTGAGAAAGGAATTTCAACTTAAACCTTCCCCTAAAATCTGCCCACGTCTCTACAGCATGCTCTTCATTAGTAACCTCCCACCAAAACGAAGCTGCGTCCTTCATCAACCAAGCAGCCAATTGGACCTTCTTACAATCGTCCAAATCGAAAATGCCAAACAGATCCTCCACTTCTTTCAATCAATTTCTAGCTTCAACGAACGTTTCAGACCCACTAAAATGTTTTCCACCCATCGAACGAAAGTCTTTACATATCTTGGAGAAAGCATCTCCACGCGGAGGAATGACTGGAGCTGGGGGAGGAGGAGGAACGTCGGCCGGACCCGCGGCAGCGGCCCTAGCCTCGAGATATTGACGAAACCAACCGGGTACATGAACACCCTCTGGTATCTCAGATGCTCCAGACATACTGAAAAGAAAAAGAAAGAGTTTCAAAACAAGGGAAGCGAAAGAGAGATGTATGGCTTGCGGGGATTATGCTCTTTAAAGTAAATTTTCCTTGAGAATAGCTTCTTTAAGTCAAGTTTTTGAAAATACTTTCTATGAAAATAATACTTTTGAAAACACTTTTCAAAACTTTTTATCTGTTCTTGTAACCATAGCTCTGATACCACGTGTAACACCCCATGGCCATTAATGTCACTCACAAAGGGAATGTATTAATGTCATGAAGCGTTATAGTAGTATAGAACAGATAAATTACAAGAATAAATAAATAAAACACAGCGGAAGATAAAACTTATTTCATAGCATCATAACTTCAAAACAAGCTTACATAAGTTGTATCCAAAAACCATTACAACAAGATCAATTGTCTTTTCGAAAAACTTCAAAGTACATAAAGAAGCAAATACTTAAATAACATAAATGCATCAATCCCCACTGAGCATAAGCAAAGCCATAAAGACGAGAGAGTCCAAAGCGATACATCTACTCTTTTCAAGCAACTGAAAGAAATCGGCACTAAGCTGTAGTATTCCCTCCTTGCAAACCTGAGGGGGGGAGGGGGGGGGGGGGGGGAAGGAAAGAAAAGAGGTGGAAACAAAACGGGTCAGACATAAAGTCTGGCGAGTCCAGTAATTTTAACAAATAATAGGTAAGGTAAATGATTAAGATATAAATAGGCATCATGATATGGCTGTAACATAGATAAGGTAGATAAAAAGGATGGACAAGATGATTCTGTTCCTAAGTACTAAGACAATCCTACACCTTGGCTAAGCGAACAACCCTCCAAGTACTAACCCCGAAGACCGAAGTCAACATCAGACTAGCACCCAAAGGACTATCCAACTCAATCATCATGTATTTCGTTACACTAAACTTTTGCTAAGTAACACCACATTACTTAATTACACCGCACATCTACTAGTCTCTATTTACTAAAGGTTGATCCCTTCCCACTAACTGTACCCACATGACAAACTTGGTAGTTACTTGCACCTAGCTGCTATCGTAGGTGCCGGCTTGCTCCTGCCACAGCTAAGGTACCCTTACCCTACCCATTCGATCGGCTCCCTAAACCACGTAGGCAACCGTGCTGGCCCCACAGTGGGGTGTATCACTCCCCAAAGTGGAAACCCCAATACCAACATAAAATGCATGGCCATACCTACATGATGCAACAACGTCTTACCTACCAGCCCGGACCCATGCACGCACATGAACCCATTGGACTCGCGTTGCCACCGCTATTCACGTTTTGACCTCTTACATTCAAGTCCAGTAAGCGTGCCCCAACCCCGGCCTAGTACCGGGCCCAATTAGATACTCAAACGGGTTACTTGTTGAAACGGGTCCCCCATCCGACACAATCCTCCCACCTATGCTTGGTCCCCACTAGGTTTTTCTCCCACTTAACCATTTTAATTTAAATGTCCATGTCTTACACATGCTATGGTTAAGTCCATACTTACATGTCATAATTTACATGTCTTATCTTCACCAGTTAAGTCCATACTTACATGTCATAATTTACATGTCACCCCACTTAACCCTCTAACCATACCGATGTCTTATTATGGTTAGTATTCCTTAATTCATTCCTTATGACTAACGGTGCATGACCTCCGACATTAGACCGAACGCTTTATGGCCGCTGGATTTGCCGGGCGCTTCCGGGCAGTCTTACGCCACAAACCGGGTCTAACCTCGTGTCATTAACCGTTGCACCTACAATTCATTCCTTTGACCTCTCACATTAGACGTCCAATTGTGGCAGCTGGATTTGCCGGGCGGTTCCGGGCAGTCTTATGCCACAATTGCGCCTAACCTCGTGCCAAAGGTTTATTAATAATTGTATTTCACTCATACCCAATTTTCATGTCATGTATATCTAATTAAACATATAATCATGCTTATAATATTGCCTATTCCAAATTGTCACTAATTACATATTAATTATCCTCAATTACAAATTTACAATTATAGGCAATTTCATCAATTCCATGTAATTCATACCCAAATATGCCAATTTCACATATTATCCAATTATCCAAAATATCCAACAATATCCAATTTTCCATATTTCACATATTCTCATCGTTCCCACGTATTTGCATTCGCGCGTATTTTTAACATAGTCTCGAAAGTAGCCTAGATCCAAAAATAAAAGGAATAAGGATAAGAAGAGAGAATCAAATCACAGAAAATTGGAATTAACACAACATCATGAAATAAAGGGGCATGTAAACTAGCATAGAGACATAATGACAGATTCAACATGAATAAACTGATAAAGATACGAACTTTACATAGAAACATAGGCATAAGATGACATGAATCAAAAAGGTGAAGACTTGGATGAGATTTAAATTACATACATACATATGAATCATCTTTACAACTTCATCATGTTACTTTAAATTCCATTATATTGTGAAAATCACCGTACTCACCTTTCGTGGTTAAAGAATAGAATTATGCACTGAAATTGGTGTAGAAACGTTGTGGTGTTACTGATTTATCTTCTTGAATTGTTGTAGAAGCTCTAATCTTTAATTTGAGTTGAAGCTGAACACTTGAGATTTGATTTAGAGGCGGCGGCTAGGGTTTAAGAGAGAATTTGACAGCATAATGGTGTCATAGATAATATTTATGAATTAGGGTTAGGTCTTAGGGTGTATATATAAGTGTAGGAAGTTATTTAGGCCTTAGGATTAACACTAGAACTGATCTGGACCACTTTCACACTAAACCATATATTATTTCTCTCATATGCATACAAACTTCATGGCTTAATAACTTCTTCATAATTAACCATTTTCACACTAAACCATTTTTTGAACTGCGTTCACACTTAGCCACTTTTTAGCCATTCCCCTAAAACAAAAATATGGCGCTGGCGGGGATCAAACTCTGTACCTCTTGTATGCATGTCACATGTTCTAACCAAATGAGCTACTAAGTCTTTTGCTTACAAACCTTAGAACAATGCTAAACATCATACTTTTCTCATTCCTCTTTTTCAAATAAATTATTCTTTAATTTTTTATTTTAATATTCTCAGAAAATACGGGGTGTTACATGAACACATTACAATGTCATTAACAACATAAATTATGATTAATTAACATCCTTAACCTCTTAACTAAGCTCCTAATTACTTCCTCATCATCCTCATTCTATAAGTTGCGCACAAACACAATGTAACAACCCGGAAAATCCGAACCAATTTAATTTTTTTATTTTGGCAATTTTACTGAATTTTGAATATTTAAAAAAAATTATTTAAAATAATAATGACAAGAAATTTATTTTGAATAGAATTAGAATGTATATATTTATTAAGATCATCGTTAGAATATAAATATTTATTTTTAATTATAAAAGGAATTGAAAATGGTGCGGTAGTTTGAAAATTCGATTTCAAATTTCAAATGAATGTACAGGATTCAAAATAAACCGGATTTTGGCGAAACCAAAAATATTAGAATCTATTTGAAAATATCTTTCCAATGAATCCAAAAAATTGAAATTTCATAGCGGGAATAAAAAGTTATGCCCAGTTGAAAATTTAGAATAGTCGCTATGGAATTCTTGCCCTTAAAAATGGAAATTTTGAAAATGACCTCGGTTTTCGATGAAACCACTTTTGTTGGATCCGGGATGTCAAATTATTGCTAGATTCAAATTTCCATAATTTTTGAAAGCAATATGTGAGCGTGGCGAAGTAAAACGTGTTTTGATAGTTTCAGTCAATTTCGATCAACCAGAAAATGGCCATTTTTCAAACGGTCTCAGAGTTTGACGAAATTAGTTTTGATAGGACCGTATCGTCAATACAAAGCTAGAAATAATTTTTTGGGAATTTTTAGAGTTAGTATGTGGCTCCGGTAAAAGGAAGTGTGCGTTCAAATTCAATATATAGATTTATATTTTGATTTTGACGGAAACCGATCGAAACTGCCAAACAGGCTTACGATACATATCCCATTGTGTTCGGAATGGGCGTAATTAGCTAGGAACGACAGTCGTTGGGTTCAATTTAGAGGCCGAATAGAAAAGTAACATTTTGAAAATTAAAATAATGAATAAATTATATATATATACTCTTTGCCTCTCTCTTCCCTTTACAAGTCAAACCCCCCCCCCCCCCCACGTCCTTCAACAGAAATCGAATTAGGATTAGGAAAAAAAAAAGCAACGAACGAAGGCCGCCACGATTCCTCCCCCACCGGCGATCATGACCCGCCGCCACCGCCGCGAGGTGATAGCCGCACCCCCCTCTCCAGTCCGTTTCTCCTCGCTTCTCTTCTTCCCCAAATTCAAAACCTTAAACCGTCGCCCTCCCTACAGTCAACCACCGCGCTGCCTTGCCCCCCCCACCAGACTCCGGTGAAACCAATCCCCCTTCCTCCGAAAATCAGTAAGCTTTTTATTTTATTTTATTGAATTTCCTTTTTCAGTTTTTCCCTATATTAAAATCTGAGTTATATATAAAAAGCATTAATTTTGGAAATCAGTATTTATATGAATAACATAGAAAAGATTAGATTTTTCTATGTGAAAAGATTAGATTTTTCTATGTGAAAAGATTGGATCTTTCTTTATGAAAAGATTAGATTTTTTTTTTTATATATGAAGTAGCGAAATAAAAACACGATTTTTATGCACAGAGATTTGAAATAAAAATATGATTTTTAACTAGAGTACAATATGAAAATATGTTTAGAAAGGTAAAAATATAATTTTGATATGAAATTATTTATAGCAAGGATAAAAATATGATTTTTATATTATATAGATAATAAAAATATGATTTTTATATTATATAGATAATAAAAATATGATTTTTATATAGATAGTAAAAATTTGATCTTTATATAGGTAGCGAAGTAAAAATATAAATTTTAGCTATGTAAAAATTTGATTTTTATTATATATATGTTGAAATAAAAATGTGATTTTTATAGCGACGATATAAAAATTCGATCTTTATATAAGAAGTAGAAATATAAAAATATAATTTTTATATAAAAGAAACGTTGTAAAAATATATGATGTAGAAATAAAAATATGATTTTTATTTATTGGAATGAAGCGATAAAAATATGATTTTTATATATGAACAGCGTGAAAATGATGCGTTGAAATTTCAAACAAATCCAGACCGTTCAGAAACAAAGAATGGAGGAGTGGAACCCTCGGTGAGAACTTCTCACTTTTAATTTATTTTCTAGTTGAAATATGTACTAGGATGTAGACGGTGCTTAGCAGCACCCGACACTCGTCGTCCACAGACCATGGACGGCTTGTTTGTTTGATTGATGTGTTGTGAAAATTGATGGTGTGATGTGGAATGAAAATAAATATTTTATAGTTAAAAATATAATTTTTAATGTGTATATGAATAAAATAATTATTTATAAACAAATCAGATGATTTGTTTATGTACACACATTTGACTGATATTGATTGGGACGATAAATTTTACACATCACCCAACTGCACATATAAAACCTGTGTTTAATTGTTTGAAACCCCACACGGGTATTGGGATGATATATGACATACACTAATCCCAATAATTAGTTGTTTGTCGATCGATTGATTGACATGCTATTATAAGCGTTAAATATTTATATTTAATGCTTATGCAGTGTAGAATGCACTTTGGATGATGATTAACTGTGTATGATTGTTGTGGTGTACGTGTGTTGTATGAAATCCATATAATCAAATTATATGGTAATTGACTGTGTCTGATTCCAGTTCAGAACGAATAAATATTTTGAAATAACGACTATTTTAAAAGAATGAATATTTTAAAATAATATTCAGTAAAAGATCAAAATTTGATTTTGATGTCCGATTTGGGATGGACACGAATATATTTAAATATATGAAGCCGTGTTGATTTGATTAACGCCGTTTTGACGCGAACGATATTTTTATCGATTTTATTCATTCATATAATGAATATCGAAAAGTGATTTCAAAATCGACTATTTTGAAAAAATTATCGAATTAAATTGAATAGAATTCAAATTCGAATTAAATTGAATAGAATTGAAATTCGAAGTGAATTGAAATGAATTTGAAATTCGAATTGAATTGAAATGAATTTTAAACGATTTTATAAGGAAAAATTCAATTTTGATTTGGATTTGTATTGGAAGTTGAAATCGTTTTGGAAACAAATTTAAAACAATTTATAAAATTCGTTTTAAATGGAAATCGATGAAATATAATATATATATATATATATATATATATATATATTATAATGGCCTGAATAGAACGCGCCGCGCTGCGGAAGTTCGCGAATTTCGACCATTGACTTCGAACGGATATTACGGGAGATCCGACCGTCGGATTATCCTAAAACCGGAACCGTTGGGTTCATATCGAAAAGAGCTTTCTAACAAATATGAGGAATTAGAAATCTAACGGTTGGATTTGGAATTATGTCCAAATCAAATTTGAAAAAGGTCGTTGTAAGTGCAGTTCGATGGCCGTTTATGGAAATCGACTGTATGGGCCTTGATAAAATTATTAAAAATAGCAATAATTTGTGTAAAATCATGAGAAATGATTTGGAAAGAATTGGGATGAAAAATTCCATATTTGAAAAGATAAAAATATATTTTTACCGAAATGAACTAGTTTTGAACTAGAATTATAATTCAATTAGTTTTAAAATAATTAAATTGGATTTGAAATGGCTTTAAAAATAACC
Source organism: Allium sativum (assembly GCA_030737875.1). NCBI lineage: Eukaryota > Viridiplantae > Streptophyta > Magnoliopsida > Asparagales > Amaryllidaceae > Allium > Allium sativum. Next base: position 9,830,422 of record CM060921.1, on the reverse strand, counting down.
AGAATTTCCAATATATAAATTGGAAATGGATTTGAATCGAAATTGTCTTCTGAATATTTCGATGTTGGATTTCGTTATTGTATAGATATTGTTATGGAAATTTGAAAGATATATTTATATCGTTATTTCCAATACGATATTTGTTGGTTGTTGTATTTGATATTGAATATAGGCCGATATATTTTCTATTCAGAGCCTTGTATTTGATATCAAATGGGATTTGGGTTTGTCGTGAATGGTGTCTTCATTAACACTGTTCTTGAATCCAGTGGAGAAAAGAGTAAATTAATCTTTTTATTTAGATTTAATGAAATCTACCAATTAATTAATATTTAATTGGAATAAATAGTGGGGTTGATTATTGGGTTTATCGTGAACGGTGTTTTAAATAATACTTGTTCTTTAACCCGATAATAAATGGAATGTGAATTGGGTTTATTGTGAACTGTGTTTTTAATGGCATTCATTCTTTAACCCGATTTACAGTGGAATGTGATTTGGAATTTTTAAATCTTTTTATTAAGATTTAACGGGAATTTTCCAAAGTAACGTTTTCCAGTTTAATATATTGAATTGGAATTGAATGGAATTCGATTTGATAATAATCAAAATGAAATTCTGTGGAGGAAGACTGTAAATACATATGGAATTTGAAAGGCTTTGCCATTATTTTATTTATATTATTGGCCGGATACGAAAATTGATATCGATTATATATTGATTTGTTTTTCCGTGAATATTCCATGATTAATGGAATGTGATTTGAGTTTATCGTGAACTGTGTTTTAAATGACATTAGTTCTTTAATCCAGTAAAAGGCAGGATTTCATGTTTGTCATTGTATTTCGAACTGTATGGTTGATCTCTGCTTAATATATATCTGTTTGGCGGAGGAGAATTTATTCTCTTGCTTAACGCCCTTCTCTGAGACGTACGAGCTCAGAGGTTATATATCGGCAGAAATCAATAGTATGGTGTAGATTGTCGATGCGATATGTTTGTGTTTCCAAAGTTAAATAATCATTAATATTGATTTTTGGGAAGATTAAAACTAAGTGGAGTTTTAATGAATCTTTAATTAGATTGAAAGGTGAATTGATAATTTAAATTATCAAATTTGGAAAATGATCGAGAATGGAGTAACCAGTTTTGCTCCTAGCGATAGTTAAATCTTTAATTAGATTTGAACGTGAAGTGGTAATTAAATTTACCGATAACACCGTGGTGTTAGTTATGGGGTAATAACAGTTTTGCTCCATGGGATGAATAGGTTGGGGTTAGGAAATAAAATAAATGATTACTTCTGTGTGGTTCGCTTATCCCGACTAGTTTGGAAAACCATAATTTGGTTTGAAATGAAATCGAAAGGAAGATTAAAGAATAAAATTTAAAGAATTTATCTTTAATAAAATTAATGGGAACAAATCCCTAAAGATGTGAATATTTAAATAAAAGAATATTCAAAATTGGAATGGGGCGTATGTTGTGTTTTTATAGCAATTGTTTATTATATACGCGAGTTATTCGGAAAGGCCGGGTTTATACCCATTCTGAATAACTGATTCGACCATAAGTCGAAGATGAAGACGGTGGTCGAAGACCGGAGGTCTTCACATCGTTTGGACGATTACTGGTGATCTTGATTGGGCTGTACACCCAAGAGGGGGGAAATAGTTGGTGATCATCCAGACGTATTTGGAGATCAATGGACATGCGAGGTATAAGGTGCCTCCGGTTTCGTTCAGACTCAGAACGGACTTGTAAATGGATTGTGTGTCTGACATTGGATTTTATTCTGTGCAGATTGATTTCTATTAAATATATATCTGTTTGGCGGCGGAGAATTTATTCTCTTGCTTAACGCCCTTCTCTGAGACGTACGAGCTCAGAGGTTATATATCGATAGATATCAGTCGCATGGCACTAATTGCCTGTGTGGCATGCTGAGATGCGGTGATCAAGGCTTTTGTTGAAAAGCAGAGTCTTGTGGTTGATGATCAAAGCACAACTTTAATACAGCGTAGCTTTGTGTATGACGTTAATTCGCGAGCCTCACACCTCGGTATGAGTCAAAACGGGATCGTGACTGCAGGGAGTGCACGACGTTTCTTTCTAGCTATGGGTGGTGTCAGCGTTTTACTCGCCCTGACATCGTTGTTATTTTACCTACGTGGTTGTTGGATTGCGAGGCGCCTCAAATATATCGGTCTCTTCGGAGCCGATGGATATAGGTCCGATAGGACTGGGAAACGTGTGTTCAGGAATAACTAATCCTCAAACGTAAGAGAGGACCGACCCTGAAGATCCAGGGGTCTTCTACGGGAGATCCTGAGGCATTTGCTAGAGGGTCTCGAATCGTTGAGGAGCCATCCCCGACCTCGACTCATGACGGAAATCCAATTTTCAATACGTGACATTTCGGTTTTATTTGTAGAGCCTAGTATTGGCGACATGATAGATGGTACCCATGCCGCCTATGATTGATACATTTATATTTGAAGATGTTTTGACACTATACACTTATAATAGTATCAAATAATTTGTTTTAAACGTACCAAGCATGTTTGGCTATTATAAGGGAAAACCTTATCCTCCGGCTTGCATTGCATTGTGTGATGGGACCTGGGTCTTATAATAGCTTCATTTTTCAAAAAGCATTGCGTTGTTTATAACTGTTTATGCACTAGTATTTTTGGGAGGAAACCCGTTCCGTGTTATACGGCGTGGTCCCTTGAATTACTCTCTTTTAAAGTAAAGTTTTAAATAACTGTTTTAGTTCTCACACCAGTCACATGACTGACCTGGAGTTTATTGTTTTAACCTAAACTCTGGGTGCCCCTATTTTCCACACGGGCGGCTAGTAGTTTTGGTTTTGCAGATTTATATTTACAAGATCCTTGTTTACAGCTGGGACGATATCCAGAAAGATCTGTATACGTATATTCTTTTCAGTTGTGTTTTGTATTATTTTTCCGCTGCAGTAATGTATTTAAATCTCTGATATTTAGTAAATGTGTAATATTTATTCATACTCTGTATGTTCTTGTATTCTGATGGAATTGTTGTAATTAACAATGAAATGTTCTTTCTGTTTGTGTTCTGATTCGTCTTGTTCTCAACTCAATCAAGTCTTTCCTTCACAGGGAAGTTTGGGTCGCTTCACACAACAACCCCTTTCATGTCCATTTCGCCTCTTTTTCTTTCCCCTCCCTCCTTCAACACTCAATGATTTTCATAACCGTTTACACCATTACACTTCTCTGCCTCTCATCTCCATGCTCCTCCCAAGCACCATAATTTCGGTGCTCCTCCTTGCTGCAACCTTCCAGGCTCACGCATGCTGTAATGTACAACTCTCGACATTTTTTTGTCACCAAATTATACCAAATTTTGCCATAATATGCTATTCTACCTCCTCAAAACAAGTATACACTTTGAATCGTGAATCGTTGCTTCCATAATACAAAAATCTGAGCCCTAGGACTCCTCTACGCACGCTGCCTTCGTTTGTGCTACCAAAAATTGAAACACAACTCACGAATTTTATACCAAGATGAAGAGAAACGCAACAGGAACTCAAATATATATGTTTGGTGATTTTAGGAATTTTGTGGAATTTATTTTGATTTTAGGAAGAGTGTTTTAGCTCACGTTTTAGGAAAGGATACGACGGCGTGGAAAAGGAACTAAGATTTAGGGTTAGAAATATTTAGGATAACTTATAGTGGAATAAAAATGATTTTTTTTATTTTTTGTTATATTTATTTTAATTAATTGTGCTCAATCGTTGCCTATATTCATGGTTTAAAAATCTGTATGATCACTTACGAATCCCATTTTCAATGAAAATTGACAAGATGCCATATTTTGACATTATGGACCCAATGAAACTTATTTCATCAAATTTAAAGTCCTTTTGTCTCCGATGGCGTATTTTTAAAGTCAAAATATTGACTGGTTCACATTAAAATCCCGCACGGACACATACTGACTCCAAAAATCATAAAATTTGAAATCTAGCAATAATTTAATATTTTGGACCCAACAAAATTGGTTTTGCCAAAAACTGAGGTCGTTTGCTAAGTGGCCATTTTCTTAAGCTTATATGATTTACAAATATTGATAAATCCCATAGCGACTATTTTGAAACTTGAATTGGACATAACTTACATTTTATAACACGAAGTCTCATACATTCGCCAGAAAGATATTATTAAATAGACTCTAACGTTTCTTGTTTTATAGAAATCCAACTTATTTGGAATTTTATACATTCAATTGAAGTTCAAAACTAAATTTTCAAAATACCGCGACGTTACGAATTTGTTTTAATGAAATTTTAAATTTACACATTCAAACTTCGTTTTAAAATAAATTTTAAGTCGGTACTCTTTAAATAATTCATTTTAAATATTTAAAATCCATTAAATTAAATTAAAAATTAAATTTTAAATTGACTAAAAATGCTATAAATGACAAATACTCGTATTTTAAATATTAAATGGATTAAGATCATAAATACCCATAATTAAATTAAATCGAATTGAGATGCGGGTTGAAATGATATGTAGCGGGGATTATATTTTAAAATATGGATTGCAATGATATATGTCTGTATTACTTGGCCTAGGCAAAAAATTATCTATGAACACCGTTGGTCTATTTTGAAAATTATTTTGTGAATTTATAAATATGTTCTAATTGAATAAAGTATTTTGGAAATCTTTATTCATAATTTTATTTTAACCTATATTTTTATATATCTCAATAAAGCTTTAAATTTAAATTTTTAAATAAAATTATAGTTTATAAATTTTAAATACATAAGTTAATATATGTTTTAAAAATATTATTTAAAATTTATAACTATATAAATATAGATTTGTATAAAATATAAAGTATATAAAAGGTTTAAAAAGAAGTTAGAAATTTAACGATAACTTGATTTGTTAAATGACATAATTGAAATGTAATTTAACAAGTAAGATAACTCGATTTTATGACATGAATTTAATTTAATGAATGAGTTTATGAATTTAGTATGATTAAGAAACTTAATAAAGTACTGTGATAGGACGTTTGTATCTTTTAAAAAATTAATGTTAAAATTTTATAATCGATTAAACTGAAATTTAGATTCAATTGATATGAATTTTATACAAATAAATAACCCAACAAGAATACCATTTTGAAGTAGACTGTACTTAAGAATATGTTGTTTAAAGTTCAAATTGATTTGAAGTAAAATCATTGAATCTGAATCAATGAAACTGAACTTCGAAAATGTAGATGAGTGGTTTGGATTGGACTATCATAAATTATTTGAAATTTGTAGTTTCTATATTAAACTATTTTAAATTGTATTATTTAATTTTAATTATTACTTTGTAGCTATTATAAATATATATTTAACTTAATTACTATACCTTCTATAACTATTTCAATTATATTTTATTTTTTAATTTAACCATTATTTATTTTATAATCATTTTGTATCAAATTATTTTTAAATAAAATTATTTTATACTATGTTAACTATTTTAAATAAAATTTATTCCAGTCAAAGCTATTGAACCCGAGATTTTTAATATAAATATTTTTGAAATAATGATATTTGAGATATAGGAATGTAAAATCAAAATGTAATTTTTTAAATCAACTGTTTTGTAATTGATTATGGAACCTGAATCTTGAACTTAATCTAATAATGAATTGATTTGAATTATGATTAATGGATTTAATGAAATAATGAATTTGTTTGAATTAGGATATATGACATTGAAATATTCGAATGCAATTATTGGAACATAAACCAATATTGTTATTTTTGATATATGATATTATAAATATATTCAAATATAAGTGACTACGTGTGTGAAATAAGCATTTGGCTATTAAAGAGCCTGGAGTCGGTATTGTCACACTCTCTGCCAATACAAATACCACTTTAACAACTGTGCACATGGTGGAGAATCCAGAATAAAGTAGGTTGGTCTGGAGAACACTACTGGAATGAAGTAGGAGAACGATGATGAATAGCCTTGACCTTCGGGTCATAATTAAAATGACTAAAATATGAGCTATAACGTGATTAATATGGGTAATACCTCTTATTGGATATGCTTATTCGATACTATCTATTACTTTGTGATTTGATTGAGGTCCTTTGATGTTGGGAAAGTTGTTCAGGGTGGGCTATAACTATGGCTACGCGTTGCCATCGGTCCTGACATGCAATTGGTAGAACCGTACCCGGGTATTGCCTCGTGTGCCTTGTCGTATTATCTTAATAGACCCCCTATGATTTATCGTGTCGTACCTATGGGATGCCCTTTGATGCCACTATTTTAAGGTACATTATAGACTGTGACATTATAAACAATGAAAGGGTAAAAGTGTAATCCTTCTTATGCTATTTTCAATATTATATTTAACTATAGACACTATTATAATAACATATTTTGTTATATGGTATCCAGTTTAATGGGTCCTTAAAGAATGGAATCCTAGACATTCTTTAAGTTACTTGTGCATTTCATTTGAGTATTTCACTTGAGTTCACATACTATAGAGAAAGTTAATTATGAATCAAGTGTTTTATTCTTTTGATTTAATGCTTGAGTCAAACCGAGGAGTTCAGCTTTGGCGATTAATCTTTTGAGGGATGTAGACCTATTGGAGATTCAACTTATTATCTATATGTCATTGCTATATTGGTGATTCAGTTATTCCTTTTCTATCGTTTGTTTATGTATTGGGCATTTACGTTTCTAAGATTTCTAATGTATTAATTTATTGTTCTCATATTATGTAGTCTGATTTGAGATTTTGTAAACAGTAGCTTCATGAACTATTAAGCAATTTATTCTACTGCAAGTTATTCTGCTATTTTGTATCTGTGATCCGTCTGTGTTCTATGATTTGATTTTATTAAACCCCATAGTTAAGACAATCCACTGTTTCAAACGATTTGAATTGGTTTCATTGCCAACTTGAATGGTGTAACGACTTGGATTTTTAATCCTTAAGTTTGAACATTTAAATTTGGTTTTAAATGTTGATTTGGGAAATTATATAATGCAAATTCTACGATTTCGAGTACTAATTTAATTTGAATAGTAAAATAATAAATTTAATTTTGAAATAAGTGAGAACAAGCTGATTTGAGGTATAGTATGATTTGGTAAGACCGAATTAGGTTTATATTTGAATTATAATAAGAAATTTATTTATCAAATGAAGATTGAACATATAGGTTTAAATTGATTAAAAACGAACTAGCAGCATCGCGATAGTTCGTAATTTTATGTTTTGAACTTCAATTGAGTGTACAGGATCCAATATAAGTCCAGAATCTTTGAAACAATAATCTTTCAGATCAATTGGATTATAGTTTTCCAACGGAAGAGAAAAAGCGAGATTTAATATTGTAGATTTTGATATATACCTAAATCAAATTTTAAAAAAATCACGGTACAATTGTCTACGAACTATAACAATTTATTGAATAAAATGAAAGGATTTTAAATAAACAGGATATCGTTTTAACATGGAATTTAAAATGTTGAGTTTAAAACCCAAGTTAGTTTATTTTGAAGCATTATAAATTATATTTGTATATATATAATAATTTATTTTTAATAGATTGGATTAATTTGAAATCAATTTATATTTCATTTGTTTAATATGGAACTTGAGAAAAGCCAATTTTCAAACGACCTCGGATTTCAACGAAACCAATTTTCTAAAATATTAATGGATAATTATTGTAAGATTTCAAATTTCAAGTCAACTGGAGTTATTACGTGATCGCGTGCAATATAAACACATATCGATTCACATTTTGGAATTAAAATAGGAATTTTGTAAATGATATCAAAATTTGATGAAACCAGTACCATCATGTCTCAAATATCAAGTTATTGTAGGATTTCAATTTCAATTTTCATCGCGGTCGGAGCTCGTATGTGGTTGTTAAAGTGTGAAACTTCTAACGTAAGTTTCGTGTAAATAATAAATTAATAAAAAAAATCCTAACCCTCACTATAAATACTTGCTACCTTCCTCCTTTCTCATTCATCGGTCAATGAAAATCGACTGCCACCATTATTAACTTCGAAAATTCCTATGAAATAAAACATTCCACGAAATCACAAAATTCTTGATTCGTTGGAATTGCGTGGATGTGAGATCCTCATTCATATCCATTTTTAGAGGTGTGGTTCTATTTCTTGGTGCTTGGTGAGACACCCCACGTCCGTTAATGTCATTCACTAAGGGAATGCATTAAGTTTCGTGAAGCGCTATAGGTAAAAACGCATAGAATAATTACAAGACAGATATAAATAAGACAGCAGCGGAAAATTTAAATTTTTATTTCAACCATAAAACATAATATCGTGGTCCACAATTTCATAAGTCACAAAAACCATTACAATAAAATAACTTCTATCTTGCTTCATCAGAGTACATAAGTAAATAAAAATGCATCATTCCCCAATTAAAAAAGTTAAGCCGTAGTAGAGACAAGAACTTGAGAAATACTTCAGAAGTAGCTCCTAGCAAGATGATATCTAATTCCTGATTAAGTTTGAGTGTTTCCTCCCTGAAAACCTGGGGGGGGGGGGGGGGGACGGAAGAAAGAAGGAGAAACAACAGGGTCAGACATAAAGTCTGGCGAGTCCACTTACTTTTATCCAGTAGATAAATAAAAGCAACATGATATGCATATAAAGTGGATAAGAGAGATCACTACATAAAGGCAGGTGTGGCAAGGTAAGCTAGTTAAGGTGTATGTGCCGCACTAATGCTTACTGTTCATTATTACTAGTATAACTAAAATGAGATGATCCCTTCCACAATGAGTTGGTAGGCTTAGGTCATACGTCCAAGTATACCCTAACCACTACCCTATTCAATCGTCTCCCTACCCTGTAAATATCCTGTAATGGCCCAATGGTAGGAGGTATCACTTCCTAAAGTGGCAAACCATGGTGTACACAACCATATCTACTGGTGTCACGGTCGTCTTAGCCCCCTCTGCCCGGCCCACGCATGCACATGCTCCCGATCGGTTTGCGCCGCCCACACCATCTGCCTCGTTTGGATCTCTTACAATCAATAAGTAAGCGTGCCCCTTCCTCCGCCTAGTACGGAGTTCTTTATTTGATACCTACTACGGGTTACTGACTGAAATGGGTCCCACACAATATGGTACAAGCTCTCCCCTTTGTCTTGTATCCCCCACTGAGTTTTCCACTAACTATGTATATCCTTAGGTGTCTTTAATTACATATCCCTATGTCAGTCATGCTTACCCTGAAGGGTGTCTTTAATTACATAACTTTACTATATTTTCCACCAGTTATATATACCATTAGGTGTCTTTAATTACATAACCCTATTTGGTTAAGTTCGTGGGCCTATATGTAAATATTACCCACTCCCTCTAATTTACTTAACCCACCCACTACCCATCCAATTTTACTTAACCCTAACTTAAGTTCATAGTCATACAATCTTTATGGATTAAATTAGGTTAAGTAGTCCAATTCTTTACCATGTCCATTTATGGTTTTATAATGGGCTAGACCTCTCACATTAGGCCTACAACGTGTGGATGCTGGATATGCCGGTCGGGTCCGGGAAGTCTTATTCCATAGTTGGGCCTAACCTCGTGTATTAGCCCGATTCATATTTGCGTACTTAGACCTCCTACATTAGTTCAACATTAGTGGTTGCTGGATATGCCGGTCGGGTCCGGGCATATTTCCACCACTAACGTAGCCTAACCTCATCTCATAAGTATAATTTACAGTTCCTAATTGTAAATTACTGACCATTCCAAGTTAATCCAAATCTACCTATGTTATTATAGGTAATTATTTCTATGTTTCCCTATTTGAATTATATGTCCAAATATTTCATGAATTATGCCAATTATAAATCCTTTTTTCCCCATTTCCTCTCTAACGCATTTATACGTATTTTGGCGGCATCTGGGCTATAAAGTAGCCTAGCTATAACAATAAGAAGGGAATATGACAAGGGTGATAGTTTCAACATATATTGGCATAAACATGAACATAAAATGGCATGATAACAAAGTGAATGGACATGTGATTAACATCATAATAGGGTGGACATCAAACTGGTAACTTGTGGCAATTACTATGATGTTCAGGCAAGCATAATGAGATCTAGATTAAGCATTAGGTGTCCAATTGTTTAGATCTAGCATAGTTCACACTCCAGTAGCATATGGCCTCCATGACTTCCAATGAAGAAAATATGAGAAATAAGACACTTATATATAGCTGCCAGACCCCCTGAAACCGAGTGCCACATCAGCCCTAGGTGTGTCGACACCCTGTGGGTGGGTCGACCCTTAAGTCGACACCCCTCTAGGGGGGTCGACCCCCTAGAGCGGGAATTTTACTGCTTAGAGGAACTTTTCGAATTTGAATCCTATGGATAGAATTCTGACTCATCTCTGCTCATCTCTGACTCATACGTATGTATATTATTTTTCTACGTGTATACAAACTAAAAACCCTCATAACTTCCTCATACAGTGTTTGTTTTACGCAAACCAAATGTCTATCTTGAATAGAATTTCGAGACGGATGCAATGTGCAGTCTGTTTCCTCTAATTCTGAATATTAAATTATTTATTATTTAATTTATCCTCTTTTAGTGTCGGTACAAATTCGGGGTGTTACATTTTCCCCTACTAAAAGGATTTCGTCTCGAAATCTCTAAGTCGAGAAGAATGCATATCCTACCATCCATCATCCATCTACTCATCTACCAATCACTGGCATCCATTGTCCTTAAAGATTTCTAATGCTTATATGAATATATGAAAAGGTGTGCGTATATGACCTAACACTAATGTGAAGATCAGGCAGTCTACTGATTCAGTTGACCTCCTTAATGCAATGTATGTTAGTGCCATGAATCCAATATATATATATATATATATATATATGCACATATATATGCAAATAAACTATTGTATCATATAAGTTCTATATGTGTGCACACCCATTCGTCCAAATGCAAGATCCATATGCCAGTTCATCCATTTCCATCCATAAAAGAAAAGAAAATGCACACACATCCATATGCAATATGAGAGTGATTGAGCCGATCTTAGTGCCTAATGTGTATTTATATGCATCCACAGGCAACCACTAGCAAACACTTGCATCCACATGCATCCATCAAACATAACATGTTTCAAACACATGTTTACACCCATAGGATTCCTATCTAAAGGTTGAAAATACGATGGATACAATATATTCTATTGATAGAAACAAGCACCGATAAAACTTAAGAAAGGAGTTAAGAACATACCCTCGAAAAGAAAAGGGTACGAAACATGAATCTTGTCTTCGGTCTCCCAAGTCCCATCTTTTGGGTTATCTCCCCATTAAAACTTTAGCAACTTGATCTCCATATTGCGCAGCTTCTTGACCTCTAACCCAAGAATATGGGTAAGGACTCGTTTGACTGTCGCCTCCCGTTACACTTCGACTTCTTCCAACATACTCGGCTTAACTACATCCACAGTGTCATGCAGGCACTTCCGTGGATGAGAGACATGGAAAACATCATGAACACCGGATAGATTTTCTACGAGCTTTACTCTGTAGGCCATTTGGCCAATCCTCTCGGTTATGGGGAATGGTCCCACAAACCTAGGTGCCAACTTCCCTACTGATCCGAAGCGAACCACATTCCTCAGAGGTGATACTTTGATAAAAACTAAGTCTCCCACTTCGAACTCGATATGAGTCCTTCTTTTGTCTGCATAGGACTTCTGCCTATCTTGAGCTGTCTTCATCCACCGTCGAATAAGGTCAATCTTTTCAGATGTTTCTCTAACCATATCTGGTCGTAGATTCCCACCAACAAGTTTGCGATCTACAGGGTCGTCCGTACAATGTTTCGAAGGGTGCCATGCCGATGCTAGCTTGAAAACTGTTATTGTAGGCAAACTCTACTAAAGGAAGATGCTCTTCCCATGTCCCTCTGAAGTCCAGGATACACAACCTTAAAAGATATTCTAGAATCCTATTCACCCTCTCCGTCTGCCCATCGGTCTGAGGATGATAAGGGGTGCTTAAACACAACTGTGTACTTAATGCTTCTTGCAAGCTCCTCCAAAATTCGCTGGTAAAGATGGGGACATGATCGCTCACGATGCTGGAAGGAACTCCGTGGAGATGAACTATCTCACGAACATAAATTGCTGCTAACCATGATGTCGTCCTCTTACTTTTAACTGGAATAAAGTGAGCACTCTTAGTGAGTCTGTCCACTATCACCCAAATACTAGTATCACCTTTCTTCGATCTAGAAAAACCATCTATGAAATCCATAGAGACGCTCTCCTATTTCCACTATGGAACCTCCAACAGATGAAGTAATCCACCAAGCTTATTTTGCTCAGCTTTAACTTGCTGGAAAATTAAACATTGAGAAACAAATTCGGCCACATCCTTCTTCATCCCAACCCAAAAGAAAACTCTCTTCATGTCCCTATACATTTTATCACCGCCTGGATGAATGGTCATCTTAGAACGGTGGGCTTCTTCTAGGATTGCCTTTATCAAGCTTCCAGTTTGAGGTACACAAAGCCTTCCATCTCGTCGCAACCACCCCTTTTCATCTACGACATACCTACTGAGGTGACTAGATGTATCCCCTCTTCTGAGCTTATCCATGATGTCTAGAATCTGTGGGTCACCTTGTTGCGAAGCTCCTATCTGATCCACAAGAGTCGGTCGTATCTCCAAGGATGCAAATAATTCAGGGAAAACCTCGATGGAGGGTCTAAAATCAAAAGCTGATATGAACTCCAAGTTCTTTCTTTCCACAAACAGAGGACTCAGGGCCACCCTCTGCCTACTTAGTGCGTTTGCCACTACATTACCCTTGCCAGGGGTATAAGCAATTTCAAAATCATATGAAGCTAAGAACTCCATCCACCGTTGTTGCCTTAAGTTGAGATCCTTCTGTGAGAATAGATACTTGAGAGAATTATGATCGGTGTATAATTCGAACTTTTCTCCAAGTAAATAATTACGCCACGTCTTTAGCGTGAATACTATGGTAGCTAGCTCTAGATCATGGGTGGGGTTGTTCTTCTCATGAAATCTCAACTGTCTACCCCCATAACATATTACTTTCCCTTCTTGCATCAGAACCGCGCAAGCCCTGTACCGGACGCATCAGTGTAAACAGTAAACACTTTACTTCCATTAGGCAAGGCCAAGACTGGGGATGTTGTCAGAGTCCTCTTTAGTCGTTGGAAAGCAATGTCACGGTCTATGTTCCATGAAAATGCCAAATTCTTCTTTGTCGGCCTGGTGAGAGGGGCTGATATCTTCGCGAAGTCCTTAATGAACTTCCTATAATAACCTGCCGACCCAAGAAAACTTCTCACCTTGGTTGCATTTTTAGGAATCTGCCAATCTTGTACTGCAACCACCTTCGCGGGATCTACAGCTATCCTTTCTTTGGAGACTACATGCCCCAAGAATCTTACCTCCTTTCTCCAGAAATGGCATTTGGAAAACTTTGCTTTTAGCTGATGGTCACAGAGAGTTTTCAAAACTTCTTCCAAATGCTGGGCATGCTCTTCTTCACTCTTGGAGAAGATCAAAATATCATCAACGAAGACTACGATGGATTTGTTTAGGAACTCCTGAAACACCCTGTTCGTTAAATCAACAAAATAGGCGGGTGCATTTGTCAACCTAAAAGGCATAACTAGCCATTCAAAGAAACCGTCTGGAGTTCTGAAAGCAGTCTTATCTATGTTATCCTCAGCTACCCTCAACTGATAGAACCCCGTAGCCAAGTCCAACTGAGAAAATACCTAGGCACCAACAAGCTGATCAAATAAATCATTAATCCTCGGAAGCAGGTGCCTATTCTTCTTGGTGAGCTTATTTAACTCTCTATAGTCAACACACAAACGAAGCGAACCATCAGCTTTAGTTGCGAATACTACTGGAGCACCCCATTCAGATATGCTTCGTTTGATAAACCCTTTTTCAAGTAGCTCCCCTACTTGCTTACTCAGCTCCCTCCTTACTCTTGGATCCATGTGGTGCACTGGTAATGCAACTGGATTTGCATTGTCCACTAGATATATGCATAATTCGATCTCACGCCTTAGAGGTAAACCCCGTACCTCATCAAAAACATTGGGATAATCTTGAACCACTGGAACAGATTGCAAATCATCTATGGATGCATATAGAGACTTTAAGAAGCTAAGCATAACAGACCCTTGAGGGTAACAGGAAACTACGAGGGTCTTCCCATGACAAGTCAGGAGTCTAACAACCCTCTTCTCACAATCCAGAATGGCCCCATACGTGGTAAGCCAATCCATTCCTAGAATCAACCCATAGCCCATAAACCTGAGCACATACGCGTCGCATTCAAACTCAACGCCTAACACAGATATTTTCAAACCCTAACAAATCATCGATAAATGAGCTGAACCACCAATGGGGTTTGAAACAACTACAGGAACTACTGCCATACTAGTAATTAAGTGCAGAGATTTAACCACAGAACTAGATATAAATGAGTGTGAAGCACGAGAATCAAAAAGTGTTTTAACTGGATGGTTTGAAAGAGAAACTAAACTTTCTATGGAAATTTTTCTACCTCTTTCAGGAGCACTGATCGCAAGAGCATGCACCTGCTCTCTAGAAGTCCCTGCTCTTTGCCCTTGTCCATGCGATCTCTGTTTCTTCGGGCACTCTTTAGAGAAGTGTCTGACCTCTCTGCAATTAAAGCAACTGGCCTTCCTTCTTTTACAACCTTTGATCTAGTGAGCCTCCTTTCCACAATTGTGGCATTTTCTCTTATCCTTGCCTTTTTCATCTTTGCCCCCTTTCTTCTGCTGTTGCTGCCCTTTCTTGGGCCATACCTTCTTATTTTGTGATGTCCCCTCAGTCTTTGCTTCCTTCTTCTCTCCCTTGTCCTCCTAATGCATTAGGGCCATATCTACAAGCTTTTCAAAAGTGGCCCCCATTGGAATATTGGACATGGCTAAACCATGCAAAGGCTCATTCAGCCCTTTAGCAAACCGCAAAGCCCTTTTGTGCGGTGTGTCTACCAACTCTAATCCAAACCTTGCCAGTTGGTTGAACTTGTTCACATGCTCCTTCACCGTCAAATTTCCTTGTTTGAGAGTTAAGAATCTCTCCATCTGTATGCTTCTCTCCGCTTGGAAAAGAAATTTCATTTCGAACCTCTGTCTAAAGTCTTTCCAAGTTTCTACCGGACGTCCAGCTTGGGTGACTTCCCACCAAAATGAGGCTTCGTCCTTCAACAGCCAAGCAACTAATTGAATTTTCCTTCGGTCCTCCACTTCAAAGATTATGAATAAGTCCTCTGTCTCCTTAAGCCAATTCTAAGCTTCTACGCATGTCTCGTTCCCATGTAATGGCCTTCCTCCCATAGCCCAGAAGTCTTTGCAGATCTTGGCAAAGTTATCAGCTCTCGGAGGGGGAGGAGGAATGACTGGTGCAGCTAGGGGAGGAACATTTTCTTGGCCTTCGGCAGGTGCGTGGCCTCCAAATACCTACGGAACCATCCGGGTATTGTGATGCCCTCTGGGATATTAGGGATGTTTTGTTCCCCAGACATGCTGAAAAAAGTGAAAAGGAAGAAATTTAGATAGAGGACGGAAGGATACTACAAATGGCTTTTCGGGGAATGTTTTTCAAAATAGACTTTTCTTTTGAAAATGCTTTTCTTTTAAAACCTTTTTGAAAACAATTTCCAAAAACTTTTATCTAATATGGTAACCTTCAACTTTGATACCAAGTGAGACACCCCACGTCCGTTAATCTCACTCACTAAGGGAATGCAATAAGTTTCATGAAGCGCTATAGGTAAACAGACATAGAATAATTACAAGACAGATATAAATAAGGCAGCAACGGAAAATTTAAATTTTTATTTCAACCATAAAACTTAATACCATGGTCCACAATTTCATAAGTCACAAAAACCATTACAACAAAATAACCTTTGTCTTGCTTCATCAGAGTACATAAGTAAATAAAAAGCATCATTCCCCAATTAAAAGAGTTAAGCCATAGTAGAGACAAGAACTTGAGCCATACTTCAGAATTAGCTCCTAGCAAGATGATATCTGATTCCTGATTAAGTTTGAGTGCTTCCTCCCTGAGAACCTGGGGGAGGGGACGGAAGAAAGAATGAGAAACAACAGGGTCAGACATAAAGTCTGGCGAGTCTAGTTACTTTTAGCCAGTAGATAAAAAAAAGCAACATGATAGGCATATAAAGTGGATAAGAGAGATCACTACATAAATGACAGGTGTGACAAGGTAAGCAAGTTAAGGTGTATGTGCCTCACTAATGATTACTCTGCATTATTACTAGTATAACTGAAATGAGATGATCCCTTCCACAATGAGTTGGTAGGCTTAGGACATACGTCCAAGTATACTCTAACCACTACCCTAATCGATTGGCTCCCTACCCTGTAGATATCATGTGTTGTCCCCGTAGTAGGAGGTATCACTTCCTAAAGTGGCAACCCATGGTGTACACAACCATATCTACTGGTGTCACGGTCGACTTAGCCCCTTCTGCCCGGCCCATGTACGCACATATCCCCAGTCGGTTTGCACCGCATACATCATCTGCCTCGTTTGGATCTCTTACAATCAATCAGTAAGCGTGCCCCTTTCTCCTCCTAGTACAGAGTTCTTTATTTGATACCTACTCCGGGTTACTGTCTCAAATGGGTCCCACCCAATATAATACAAGCCCTCCCCTTTTCTTGTATCCCCCACTAGGTTTTCCACTGACTATGTATACCCTTAGGTGTCTTTAATTACATAGCCCTATGTCTGTTATGCTTACCCTAAAGGGTGTCTTAAATTACATAACTTTACTATATTTTCCATCGGTTATATACACCATTAGGTGTCTTTAATTACATAACCCTATTGGGTTAAGTTCGTGGGCCTATATGTAAATATTACCCACTCCCTTTAATTTACTTAACCCACCCACTACCCATCCAATTTTACTTAGCCCTAACTTAAGTTCATAGTCATACAATCTTTATGGATTAAATTAGGTTAAGTAGTCCAATTATTTACCATGTCCATTTCTGGTTTTATAATGGGCTAGACCTCCCACATTATGCCTACAACGTGTGGATGCTGGATATGCCAGTCGGGTCCGAGCAGTCTTATCCCACAGTTGGGTCTAATTGTAAATTACTAACCATTCCAAGTTAATCCAAATCTACCTATGTCATTATAGGTAATTATTTCTATGTTTCCCTATCTGGGTTATATGTCCAAATATTTCATAAATTATGCCAATTATAAATCCCTTTTTCCCCGTTTCCTCTCTAATGTATTTGTACGTATTTTGGCGGCATCTGGGCTATAAAGTATCCTAGCCATAACAATAAGAAGGGAATATGACAAGGGTGATAGTTTCAACATATCTTGGCATAAACATGAACATAAACTGGCATAATAACAAAGTGAATGGACATGTGATTAACATCATAATAGGGTGGACATCAAACTGGTAACTTGTGGCAATTACTATGATGTTCAGGCAAGCATAATGAGATCTAGATTAAGCATTAGGTGTCCAATTATTTAGATCAAGCATAGTTAGGGTGACATAGTAATATGTTTAGATCTATAGACGGATTCACATGTCAAGTTTACAACATATCTCAATGGATCAAAGTATGACAAGTGAAAGGTGATTAACATAAAGAACTAGATCTAAGCAATGTTACAATTGTCCAAATTAATAGATGTACATCCACCATAACATGGTTACAAGTCAAGATTCACATAAGCAACATAATCGAATAACCACAATTTTATTAGATCTAGGAAAATAGATCTGTCATGACATAGTATAGAATTCCACATTAACACAGAATCATACTTTAGAACATATCCAATTCATAGTCTTTCAAAATATACTTTTATTTATCTAAACCTAAAAAGAACTAGAACTCACAGCGTTAGGTTTAGAGAATTGTAGAAGAATGGATCTAGAATTTCTGAATTGGATTTGTAGAATATATTTTTGTAGAAAATGGAGCATATGGCCTCCATGACTTCCAATGAAGAAAATATAAGAAATAGGACATGTATATATAGCTGCCACACCCCCAAAACTGAGTGCCACATCAGCCCTAGGGGTGTCGACACCCCTGTGGGTGGGTCGACCCCTAGGTCGACACCCCTTCAGGAGGGTCGACCCCTAGGTCGACACCCCTCTAGGGGGGTCAACCTCCTAGAGCGGGAATTTTGCCGCTCAGAGGAATTTTTTGAATTTGAATCCTCTGGATAGAATTCTGACTCAACTCTGACTCATCTTTGACTCATACATATGTATATAATTTTTCTCTATGTATACAAACTTAAAATCCTTATAACTTCCTCATACTGTGTCTGTTTTACGCAATGTCTATCTTGACCAGAATTTCGAGACGGACGCAATGGTGCAGTCCGTTTCCTCTAATTCTGAATATTAAATTAATTATTATTTAACTTATCCTCTTTTAGTGTCAGTACAATTTCGGGGTGTTACACTTGGTTTCCAGACAACAAACCTAGGGCTTTAAATCGCTAGCGGCATGGGGAAAATTTGGTCAAACAGAGAGTGGCGATGAGTTCGTAGGGAAAAGACGCACTTCTTTCCAAAATTTGGGGAATTCCAGAGCCTGAAATGTTCGCAGGTCATATTATAGATGGGGTTTTTGCGTTAGGGTCTGTTACTTGTGGGTTAACCGGAGGCGTGGTGATTGGGGATAGAATGTAGAGGAGGTGATGAACGATGGTCTCATAGGTCGTCTTCTTGATGAACCATGTTAGAACGAGGATGGTAGAAGTGGTGTTATGGTTGTAGGAAAAAGCATGAGTCGCGGGATTCTTTAATCGAGGAAGAAGAGGGGATAAACATAATTAAGGATACAATTAAGTTTAATTAATTTTAAATTATTGTTAATGATGTTTAATTTAACTAAAACTTGTAACAACTATAACTTGTCCGTTCATGAATAGAATTCAGCAAAACTGGTGGCATTAGGATCGTATCGGCGAAGGCAACACATACGAACTAGTTTGGAATGATGTGGAGGAAATCATAATTTTATGTAATTTCAAAAATTGGTTTGAAATTATATAAAACGACGCTGAAATTGCCAATCCGGAACGAAATGTGAGTTAACACTCTCGCCTTCTGGAATTCTATGATGTGATTAAATTCATATAATTATAATTTATCGTTGTTAGTATAAATTGGATGATTTAGATGCTTTGGATGATTGTTGTTTCTTGATCGTCGTTATTTATATTTATGTTATCTTAGATGAATTAGATTACAAATTTCCATTCATATGTCTTTATATAACGATATTATGAGCTGTGATGCAGGGAAAATAGGTTTGAGGGATCCAAATGGATTCCTCAAATATTTCGTATGCTGCTTGATTTCACATTATTTATATATGAACTATTTGACCCAAGTAGCATTAAATTGTTGTTTGGATGTTGATTGTTGATTTGAATTCAATAATTGAAGTGTTATTAATCAATAAACAATATTGATTAAGTGATTGGCAGCAGATCGCCTAAAATCCATCTTTTTAAGATGTTGATTTCGAATTGACGAAGTTTAAGTTATAATTTATTTTAACTGAAGCAAGGTTTTGACATATATTTTTATAAGTTATTGAAAATAAAAAACTTACAAATAAATCAATATTTATAACTTGTTTTTATAAAGTAAATATAAAATATTTTATATAGCGAACTCTTGTATTTTAAATAAGTTTTAAAGGAAAGTAAGTCAGTAATTTACCTAAAGGTTAATAATTTGGAGTAATTGTTTCTATGAAGCAAGTAAGTGAAATTATTAAATTAATTATATTATTAATTAATTTAAGAAGAAGGATTAGTGGAAATCAGTTAACAAGGTTAGCTGATATTCTCAAGTTGACTAAGTCAACTATTTAAACTAAAACTAGTTATTAGATTAATTTGTTGTAATTAATATAATAGTGATAGTTTTCGACAGATAGTTATCTGGACTTATTAAGATTTCTTACAAAGTTAATTATCTTTTAATTAATGATGTTTAAAGATAATTATCAAGTTGTTAGTCACTAATAAAGTTAATTACTATTTTAATAACTATTTTAATAATTATCAAGTAATCGAATGGATATTTGCAAAATGCAAGGAAATAATGTTTAATGGACTTGTGTAAACAATTTAGGAAACAGATTTGTTGAACAATCCAATTAAGTTTTATAATAAGAAATTAAACTATTTTGGGGAAAGGATTTGGTAAATGGGTTATTGTAATATAATCCAAGTTATAAATGAAATTGTATAAGAGATTCTAAAGCGAAAGGTCAGTGTTTTAGCAAACAATTTACTTAATCAACGAATTAAGTAAAAATGGTTATAATTAAAAGAAATTTTCAAAAGTAAGGAATGATTTATAAAAAAATATTTTAAATGAATAATAAATGAGATTTTATGATATTATAAATAATATTTGTTTTGGATTACAAACTTTTATCCATCTTAAGATAAGAACGTTGTCAAATCAAGGTCTGAGAGGTAAATAAAATACTACAACTTGAACGCCTTCAAGATTATAAGGGGATGATATTAGTGTGACGGCCCGCCCCGCACCAACCGACATTTACTCCAATTGTGCGCTGTACACATGTCCAATTGGCATGGGACGGTCGCCAAAGAATGAGAAAGAAAGAAGATGAACCAAATAAAGAACCTGTAATATGTCTCACAGCGCATGGGATAAAATATAATAATCAACATATACTTGACATAAAACAGATGAGACAGTGCATAAGCTGAAAACTTGAACTAACATCATCAGAGTAGCGGAAATATCAAATACAGCTTATTACAACTTCAAAATACTGTCTCTAAGATAAGCAAAATAGGTATGCTACTAATGCCCAAAGTAGATACCGATCACTACACAGGGAGAATAACTATATATCATACGTGGAGCCTCCTGCTCGTCTTCGGTCCATCTACCAAGCGCACTACCAGCTATCCCTGTCTCTAGTCTGCTCGTGTGAGCACCCAGAGTAATAAGAAGAAACATAAAACTCTGGGTCAGACATCAGTCTGGTATGAGTGGTAGCAAGCATAAACAGAATAATAACAGGTATACTAAGTCATACCTGATCCTGGACCTGCAACCAAAGAGTTAGTACTACACGGTACAACACTCTATGATGTCACAAACACATAATATACGTATACGGGGGTGGGGATGTGTGTCAAACAATCAAGCATAGCAACCATCCTTGCATCTCTCACTCAGTGCGTAAAGCATACGGTATCTACTTCTTTGATCACCATAACCCTTCAAGAAAACGACAGAACTCGACTTTGTACGACTATGTCCATTCCTACTACCACCAACGCCAAACCTATGGGATCACGCCCAACGTTTCCATGACCCCACTCTATTGGTAGGTAGCTCCCTAGCCGCACCATATCCAAAGCCCGAGTCCGTCCATACACCTCTAATACATAGTGATCCAAAGTCATGGACACCGACAACTCCTTAGCACACGTCCCGCAGCAAAGCCCAATCACGAAGTGAACTCATTGGTTCCCGTCTGGATCCTGAGCTCGAACTTCCACTTGAACTACCTTTGCATTTCGGGTTATGGATCTCCATTGGTTCGGCCTTCTTCACTTTGCTTCAGGTCGTGGTCATCACCCTTGCTCGGTTCGGATCGTGCTCCCCTATCTGGATCGGGTCCCCCACTTCAGTTCAGGTCGGATCGTGCCACCATGTCTTCGTGGTCCTCGCCCTTAGTCAGCTCGTGATGTTCGCCGGTTCGATTCGTGGAACTCCTCAGGTGGCGGATCGGTTCGGTGCTCTGACTCATGGTGGTTCGGGTCGTCAACACCCCCAGTGGATCGAGTCGTGCTCCTCCAGTTCGTGGCTACTCCTTCTTGTTCGGATCGGTATCATCACCTCGGGTCGGTTCGTGGGGTCCTTCAGGCGAGCAGTTCGGGTCGAAGGAGGTGGGTGGATCGTGGGCACGAGAAGATCAGTTCATGGCCACCATTGACTAGCGATTCGGATCGGGTATCACGATCGGTTCGGTTCGCGAGTTGCACCTCGGGTCGGGTAGGGGGCGATCCGATCCGATTTCCTGCACTAACTTTTCCAGCGACCGTTTACGCCACTCGACGACGTTTTTGACCATTCTAACTATTGCAATCCATCACAAAGCATACCAAAGAGTCATATCAACACATACAAGTGACCTCAAACACCAAAACAACCATATGATATGATAAAATGGATTAAACTGAGCCAAAACACCATGTTTTCCCTTAATCCCTTTTAATCATGTTTAAGCATATGATTAGCAAAACTTACCCAAATTAACCCAAACTCATATCAGAGGTCTAAAACATTATTTATGATTTTATAAACATTTTTCCAGAATTTATTTTCCTTTAAAAACGCTGATTAGCACTAATCACCCCAAATAACCATAATTAGTGCAAAAAGCAAGCTAATCACTCACCTTAGCCACAAATAAAACAAGATCCGAAATAAATCTCTGATTTGGTGAAGATAACAAGGTGTTGTAGCAGCTCTAATCCCGATTTGGTGTTGGTTTGCCTTGATTTGTCGTTGCTAATCTCTTTTCTTCAAGTTTGGAGTGATTTAGAGGTTGGAGGCCATTAATAGGGTTCTATGAAATGAAGTGGTGGCTGGAAAAATGACTAAAAGGATATTTTCTAACCCTAATCAACCCTTATACAGCCCCAATCCCGAAATCCCCTTATGGGCCCAATTGCTAACTACCCGGTTTAGCCCAATTATGCAGTTTTCACCCTCCAAACCTTGTTTCAGCCATATCTCCCAAACGGTAAGTCCGTTTGGCTATTATGACCACTCTACGGAAAGAGAAACCATCAAACGAATCTAATGGAAGTGGTTTTAGGTCAAAATTCCTTCCCTATCAAAAGTTATGGCCAAAACAGTACTGGCTAGGGGCAAAATGGTCATTTAAAAATCGACAAAAATCATGAACAGGGGAAATGACTCTAATAAATATTTCCCAAAGTTACATGACCATACAACTTCACACGGGAAAGAAATAAATATTCTACAGTCCTATGATATGTAGAACACGGGTCGTTACACTCTCCCCCCCTTAAGAAATTTCGCCCCCGAAATTCCCTAATTAAAACACACACAAGGGTTCCGCATGCCTATCAATCATAAAACAACCATCAAACATGCAAAACAAGCAAAACAAGTCTATCCTAGCATGCGGAATAACTAAATCGCAAAGTAAATCTTACCAGGCAAAGAGTTCTGGATAAGCCTTTCTAATGCTCTCTTCTGTCTCCCAAGCACAATCATTTTCGTCCTCGCCCCACTGAACTTTGACTAGCTTCACCGACTTTCTTCGAAGTTGCTTCGTATCATGGCCCACAATACGAATCGGCTTGCGGTTCTCAACCGCCTCAGGTTCTACTTCGAAGTCCTCTAACTGATCAGGTGAAATAGTCACATTTGAGTCGTGAACGAACTTCCTTAGTTGGGAAACATGAAACACATTGTGAACTCCTGCCATTTTCTCTGGTAAGCCAACTCTATACGCCAAATTCCCAACTTCCTCGAGAACTTGGAAAGGACCCACAAATCTTGGTGCCAACTTGCCTCTCCTGCCAAATCGTACCACGCTTTTCAACGGAGAGATCTTGACAAACACCAAGTCACCAACGGAGAATCTCAAGTCTCTTCTCCTCTTATCAGCATAGCTTTTCTGCCTATCCTGAGCAGCTTTCATTCGTTGCCGAATGATCTTGATCTTATCGGAAGTTTCTCTCACCACATCTGGCCCAAGCACAAACTTCTCGCCAGTCTCTATCCAACATGATGGTGAATTGCACGGTCTTCCGTACAAAGCTTCATATGGAGCCATACCGATACTGGATTGGTAGCTATTATTATATGCAAACTCCACTAGATGCAAATGGTTATCCCATGCTCCACCGAAATCCAATATACAAGCCCTCAAGAGATCTTCTAATATCCGATTCACCCTCTCCGTCTGACCATCGGTTTGAGGATGATATGCGGTACTGAGATGTAATTCTGATCCTAAAGCCTCTTGTAAGCTCTTCCAAAATCCACTAGTAAACAACGGATCTCGGTCACTCACAATGCCTTTGGGTACTCCATGAAATCTCACCACCCACTTCATATATAGTTCTGCTAACTTAGCTGTCGTTCTGTTCGACTTAACTGGTATAAATCTTGCACTCTTGGTCAGTCGATCCACAATTACCCAAATGCTATCATATCCCGATCTAGTCCTCGGTAAACCATCGATGAAATCCATCGAAACTTGTTCCCATTTCCATTCGGGAATTTCTAATGGTTGCATCAACCCACTAGGCTTCTTTTGTTCGGCTCTAACTAGCTGGCAATTTATGCATTTGGATATAAACTTCCCAACGTCTCTTTTCATCCCTTCCCAGTAGTAAGTCTGTCTCATGTCTCGATACATCTTATTACCACCGGGATGTATAGTCAGTTTTGAGTGATGACATTCTCTAAGCACTTTATCTCTCAAACCATTCGCGTTGGGCACAACTAGTCTTCCATTCTTCCGAAGCCATCCATCTCGATCAAGCCCATACTTGTTCACCTCCTCATCAATACCCATCCCTAACTTGGAGATGATCTCCAATAGGTTAGGATCGTCCCTCTGACTAGAGCCGATCCGCTCAATCAAAGTGGGTCTGATCGTCAAGCTAGATAGCATAACTGGATCCAAGTCGCACCTTGGTCTGAAATCAAACCCCGCGATATACTCCAGCTGCTTCCATTCAAGAAACATTGCCCCTAAGCTGGCATGTCTCCTACTCAAGGCATCGGCTACCGCATTACCCTTCCCAGGTGTATACGCGATATCAAAATCATACGAAGCCAAGAATTCTAACCATCTCTGTTGACGGAGATTCAGATCTTTCTGAGAGAAGAGATACTTTAATGATTTATGATCGGTAAACAGCTCAAATCTTTCTCCCAAGAGGTAATGTCTCCACATCTTCAGTGCAAATACAATCGCTGCCAATTCCAAATCATGGGTAGGATACTTCTTCTCATGCGGCTTTAGCTGTCGACTAGCATAAGCTACAACCATACCTCCTTGCATCAATACCGCACCCAGTCCGGTACCACAAGCATCCGTGTATACCGTCATCTCTTCATTTCCCTTAGGAATGACTAACACTGGCGCACGCGTCAACTTTTCCTTTAGACTCTTGAATGCTTTCTCACACCCTCCGTCCCAAACGAAGGCTTGATTCTTCTTAGTCAACTGAGTCAACGGTGCCGCTGTCTTGGAGAAGTCTTTGATAAACTTACGATAATATCCAGCTAACCCCAAGAAACTTCTTACGTCTGTTGCATTCTTGGGCGTAGACCAATCTTGTACCGTAGCCACCTTTGCAGGATCCACGGAAATACCATTTTCTGAAACAACATGGCCCAAGAACCTCACTTCCCTCCTCCAGAAGTGACACTTAGAAAATTTCACTTTCAGTTGGTGTCTTCTCAACACCTCCAACACAATTCTCAAATGTTCCTTGTGTTCCTCTTCTGTCCTCGAGTAAACAAGGATATCGTCTACGAACACAAGAACAAACTTATTCAGTTGGTCTCTGAATACTCTATTCATAAGATCCACGAAGTATGCTGGTGCATTGGTCAACCCGAATGGCATGACCAACCACTCATAGAACCCAGACGGCGTCCTAAATGCCGTTTTAGCTATACTATCAGCTGCTACACGGAGCTGATGAAATCCTGTCGCGAGGTCCAGCTGGGAGAACACTCTCGCTCCTTCCAGTTGATCAAACAAATCATCTATCCGTGGTAGAGGATACTTATTCTTCCTCGTCACCTTATTTAACTCGCGATAGTCCACACACAATCGAAGGGAACCATCTGCCTTAGTAGCAAACACAACTGGTGCTCCCCACTCGGAAACACTTCTTCTAATAAATCCCTTCTTCATAAGATCGCTAACTTGCACCTCGAGTTCTCGCTGTTCTCGTGGTGCCATACGACGAAGTGGCATCACTATAGGTCTGGCATCTTTCACTAAATCAATACGAAACTCAATCTCTCGGTGTGGTGGAAGTCCGGTCACTTCCTCGAAGATGTCCGGGTACTGACCAACCACGGGCAAACCTGATAACTCATCATGCGGAATGTCGAGGGAATTTACAAAACTAGCCATTACCCCATCACAGGGTAGATTACCAAACACTACCCTCCGCCCATCATCCGCCCTAACTGTCACCAAAAAGCCCTCACAGTCTACCACCACCCCGTATCTTTGGAGCCAATCGACTCCCAAAATAATGCCATACCCAGTAAAGCCCAAAACAAAGCAATCACAAACAAACATACATCCATGACTCGATAAGACCACATTACGACAGATCATACTGAGGTTTGTTGAACCACCAATCGGGTTCGTCACAGCTAATGGTCTATCGACTAACTCGGGTTCCAATCCCAACCTATCTACCAGGTCACTAGATATGAAGGAATGGGAAGCCCCGGTATCGAACAAAACTCTAACAGGAAGATCATAAATGGAAAGCATACCTTGAATGACAACTCCCTTTCCTTTCTCCGCCGCAGTTGGGGCATTCGACGAAGAAGGAACAGCATTGATGGCATATGCTTTCACAATCTGATTCTCCTTCAGAGGTTGCGGGCACTTATCCTTAAAATGTCCCTCCTGACCACAGTTAAAGCACTTCTTTCCCACTGTCTTGGCCCTACATTCCCTTGCATAATGGCCCTTCTTTCCACATTTGAAGCACTCGACTTCTTTCCTGCTTTTCTTCTGGCCATCCTTAGCTTGGTTCTGCTTCCTCTTATTCTGAGAGTTATTCTTGCCTCCACCGCTTGCTTGCGGCTTTGGCTCTTCAGCAGATGCAGCAACAACCCCAGTCTTCGGCTTAGGGTAAAGACTTTCTGACCTCAAAGCTTTTCCCACGATCGACTCAAACGTCTCATCGATGTGATTAATCAGCCTCTCCCCTAAGTATTCATCCAAGCCAGTGATGAACCTCTCATTTTTCTTTTCGGGAGTATCGATTAGAGATAAACCATACTTAGACAAAGTGTCGAACTCCGCAACATAATCTGATACTGCCCTTCCATTCTGCTTAAGCTCCAAGAACTTCCTAAACAATTCCGACTTCTGGGCAGCTGGGATATACTTGTCGCTAAAGCGAGCTTTAAACTGATCCCAAGTAACTTGATCTTCTGGTGTGGCTGCCCTAATAGCATTCCACCAATTCATCGCTCGTCCTTGCAGCTGACGAGACGCTAGCCTTCTCTTCATCGCATCCTCGATACCCAAGTCATCGAAGATCCGATCACAGCTATCCAACCAATCCTGAACATCCGTGGCCGACTCTGTTCCGTGAAACGGCTTTCCGCCAAGATTAGTGTAATCCTTGCTCAGCTTGGCGAAATCGGCCCTAGGCGCTTGCACCGCTGCACCTCCAGCATTGGCAACATTAGGAGCCTCCCTCTGAATATCCACAAGCATCTCTCTCATGAGGTTGGTAAACATAGCCCTCATGTCAGGGGGATTCCCATTATTGGCCCCTCTACCAGCACCTCTTCCTCGGCTCATCGTCAAATCTGTTAAAGAGAAAACGATTAACCATCTCCATAGTGGTGCCAGTGCAGTGCAATGCGACTTCATCCTTAAACATACTAATACTATATATAGATATAGCTTTTGAAAACCAAAATAATCACAAATACGCGCTCTCATATACGTACTATCTCTCCCTAGTGTCTTTCCCTAGGTAAATTACGCAACCTAGAGCTCTGATACCAAATGTGACGGCCCGCCCCGCACCAACCAACATTTACTCCAATTGTGCGCTGTACACATGTCCAATTGGCATGGGACGGTCGCCAAAGAATGAGAAAGAAAGAAGATGAACCAAATAAAGAACCTGTAATATGTCTCACAGCGCATGGGATAAAATATAATAATCAACATATACTTGACATAAAACAGATGAGACAGTGCATAAGCTGAAAACTTGAACTAACATCATCAGAGTAGCGGAAATATCAAATACAACTTATTACAACTTCAAAATACTGTCTCTAAGATAAGCAAAATAGGTATGCTACTAATGCCCAAAGTAGATACCGATCACTACACAGGGAGAATAACTATATATCATACGTGGAGCCTCCTGCTCGTCTTCAGTCCATCTACCAAGCGCACTACCAGCTATCCCTGTCTCTAGTCTGCTCGTGTGAGCACCCAGAGTAATAAGAAGAAACATAAAACTCTGGGTCAGACATCAGTCTGGTATGAGTGGTAGCAAGCATAAACAGAATAATAACAGGTATACTAAGTCATACCTGATCCTGGACCTGCAACCAAAGAGTTAGTACTACACGGTATAACACTCTATGATGTCACAAACACATAATATACGTATACGGGGGTGGGGATGTGTGTCAAACAATCAAGCATAGCAACCATCCTTGCATCTCTCACTCAGTGCGTAAAGCATACGGTATCTACTTCTTTGATCACCATAACCCTTCAAGAAAACGACAGAACTCGACTTTGTACGACTATGTCCATTCCTACTACCACCAACGCCAAACCTATGGGATCACGCCCAACGTTTCCATGACCCCACTCCATTGGTAGGTAGCTCCCTAGCCGCACCATATCCAAAGCCCGAGTCCGTCCATACACCTCCAATACATAGTGATCCAAAGTCATGGACACCGACAACTCCTTAGCACACGTCCCGCAGCAAAGCCCAATCACGAAGTGAACTCATTGGTTCCCGTCTGGATCCTGAGCTCGAACTTCCACTTGAACTACCTTTGCATTTCGGGTTATGGATCTCCATTGGTTCGGCCTTCTTCACTTTGCTTCAGGTCGTGGTCATCACCCTTGCTCGGTTCGGATCGTGCTCCCCTATCTGGATCGGGTCCCCCACTTCAGTTCAGGTCGGATCGTGCCACCATGTCTTCGTGGTCCTCGCCCTTAGTCAGCTCGTGATGTTCGCCGGTTCGATTCGTGGAACTCCTCAGGTGGCGGATCGGTTCGGTGCTCTGACTCATGGTGGTTCGGGTCGTCAACACCCCCAGTGGATCGAGTCGTGCTCCTCCAGTTCGTGGCTACTCCTTCTTGTTCGGATCGGTATCATCACCTCGGGTCGGTTCGTGGGGTCCTTCAGGCGAGCGGTTCGGGTCGAAGGAGGTGGGTGGATCGTGGGCACGAGAAGATCAGTTCATGGCCACCATTGACTAGCGATTCGGATCGGGTATCACGATCGGTTCGGTTCGCGAGTTGCACCTCGGGTCGGGTAGGGGGCGATCCGATCCGATTTCCTGCACTAACTTTTCCAGCGACCGTTTACGCCACTCGACGACGTTTTTGACCATTCTAACTATTGCAATCCATCACAAAGCATACCAAAGAGTCATATCAACACATACAAGTGACCTCAAACACCAAAACAACCATATGATATGATAAAATGGATTAAACTGAGCCAAAACACCATGTTTTCCCTTAATCCCTTTTAATCATGTTTAAGCATATGATTAGCAAAACTTACCCAAATTAACCCAAACTCATATCAGAGGTCTAAAACATTATTTATGATTTTATAAACATTTTTCCAGAATTTATTTTCCTTTAAAAACGCTGATTAGCACTAATCACCCCAAATAACCATAATTAGTGCAAAAAGCAAGCTAATCACTCACCTTAGCCACAAATAAAACAAGATCCGAAATAAATCTCTGATTTGGTGAAGATAACAAGGTGTTGTAGCAGCTCTAATCCCGATTTGGTGTTGGTTTGCCTTGATTTGTCGTTGCTAATCTCTTTTCTTCAAGTTTGGAGTGATTTAGAGGTTGGAGGCCATTAATAGGGTTCTATGAAATGAA
This sequence comes from Allium sativum, assembly GCA_030737875.1. Taxonomy (NCBI): domain Eukaryota; kingdom Viridiplantae; phylum Streptophyta; class Magnoliopsida; order Asparagales; family Amaryllidaceae; genus Allium; species Allium sativum. Next base: position 9,800,311 of record CM060921.1, on the reverse strand, counting down.
GTGGTGGCTGGAAAAATGACTAAAAGGATATTTTCTAACCCTAATCAACCCTTATACAGCCCCAATCCCGAAATCCCCTTATGGGCCCAATTGCTAACTACCCGGTTTAGCCCAATTATGCAGTTTTCACCCTCCAAACCTTGTTTCAGCCATATCTCCCAAACGGTAAGTCCGTTTGGCTATTATGACCACTCTACGGAAAGAGAAACCATCAAACGAATCTAATGGAAGTGGTTTCAGGTCAAAATTCCTTCCCTATCAAAAGTTATGGCCAAAACAGTACTGGCTAGGGGCAAAATGGTCATTTAAAAATCGACAAAAATCATGAACAGGGGAAATGACTCTAATAAATGTTTCCCAAAGTTACATGACCATACAACTTCACACGGGAAAGAAATAAATATTCTACAGTCCTATGATATGTAGAACACGGGTCGTTACAATTAGTTTGTAATGGTAAAGATGTTTTAAATAATTTATTATTTACATAAGAGAAATAATATTGCAACTTTATTTGCAAGGTTTAAGAAATATAATAAAACTATTGGGTTTTTCCATAAACAATGTATTACTTGACATTGTTGGCCCATATACCAAATGTGACACCCCACATCCGTTAATGTCACTTATAAGAGAATGCATTAAGTTCCATGAAGCGTAATAGGTAAACAATACAAAAATTTACAAGACAGGTATAAAATAAGCTGTAGAAAACTTCAACTTCATTATTAAAAATAAAACGTAGTCTCAAACAGGTTAAAACAAAACCGGTTACATCAAATCTGTATCATAAAAACATCTCATAAAACAAACATCAGAGTACATAAAATCATATCCCTCGCCATAAGCCATACTAGAATAGAGAGCATGTCGAAAACGACACATCTTAGGAAATCCAAGTCCAAGCTATAAGAGAAAGTCATAGTCACTGTTGAGTGCTTCCACTCTGAGGACTTGGGGGGAGGGGGAGGAAGAAAGAAGCAAAAGAAAAAGGGTCAGACATAAAATCTGGCGAGTTCTAGTGATTTTTAAATTGCGTAAAATAAAAATGCCAAGACAGGTAAATAATACTGGATAAGAAAGGTACAATGTCGTATAAGATAAACTAAACTAAACAGAAACAACAAGATAGACAAGAATATCAGGAATAAACCATGATCAAGTAATGCTTCACATTTATATCCTAAAATAGGTATGGCTGCACCAATACTAGTATAACAAATTTAACATGATTAGGTATTTAACCTAATTACACAACAACAAAATTAACAGCAAGATTAACAACAGAATTTATAGCAGGATTAGGTGTACCCTAATTACATAATAGGATTAGGTGTTAACATAATTACATGAAAGCAGGATTAGGGTACCCTAATTATAAAATAGGATTAGGTGTTACCATAATTACATAACAACAAGATTAGGTGTACTCTGATTGCTACCCATGAGATCGGCTCCCTACTACGTAAATACCCTGTATGAGCCTTGATAATAGGGTGTATCACTCCCTAACCCAACAACTATATAACAAAAACCTATTTATTGGTGTTACTATGGCTTAGTTCTCCTAGTCGGACTCATGCACGCCCATGACTCCGTCGGAACGCGCCCGTACCCACCTTTCCCATGTAAACTCTTACTATCCAGTTCAGTTTACCGTGCCCTTGCCCCTACCTAGTGCAAGGCCCCCTCTAACAAAATACCAACAAGGATACTGACTGATATGGGTACCAAATAGCAGATTGACACAAGCCAAACCCCCCAAGCTTATGCCCCCAAACTAGGATTTAAGAGTATCCAAAACCCGATACAACAACAGAACGAGGGAACTCTTAGCTTATTAATACTCATGTTCAACCTAGTAGGTTTAGGTTTACTAATAAGCGTGGTTGTCATATTACATGTCATTATGTGTGTACAACCCTTCCCCAAAACACATGCCCAGAAGTATATAATTTCTACAGCATTTCGGTTTATTAACCTACATATGGTACTTACAATATTCTAACTTGTCATTTATTTAATGTATGTATTAAGTCAAATCTAACATGTCCAATATATATTCATACTATTCATCAACTATGTTCCCAATTTACAACATGTACAGGTTTATGCATATTATCCATTTATAGCAAGTATATACATCATCCCTTTTTATCAGTTTACAGCAAGTCTAAACATGTGTATATTATCCCTTTTCTCAAATTATAGTTAAACAGTCCTAATTTAATAACATGCCTAAATCCCTCTTTTTATGTCATTCATTATTTCTCCAATTATACACACACTCTAATCGGGTATATCTTAGGTTTCCAGAGGCCTAGGCTTAGCGTAAAATAAGAAGGGAAAACAGAGGAAGAAAGAATAAAATCAAACCACATAGGCATATAGACAAGACTGGAAAAAAACATAAACATTGAAATAGGGAAAAGAAAGATAAATACATATAACTTGTTAATTTACCAACAGTAAAGACATATGTTTAACTTATCATAACGACATAGGTGATTAATAATGAAAAACTTGTATAACATTTATCTAACAAACACTGTAAATCCTAACCCGATTTTATTTAACTGTCATGTTATAGTCTAAGAAATCAAATTTGAAAATGATAGGGAACTCACAGTGGGTCTTGGTGAAGAAGAGATTAAGTCTCTTATATATATAATAATATGTCGTAGAATAGTCCAATCCAATCCTTTTAGTTGTATGTATGCAAATCCTGAATGTTGTCTCTATCGATCTAAGCCTCAGCAGCATCCCTCCATTGTATGTTTATATTTTTAGAATAATTTCATAGAGGCAAAGTATATGTAGAAATGGTGTGTATTGGAATGGGAGAAGCCAACTATTTATCGATCCATAAATTCAACCTCAGCCTTTAGATTCTAGGGTTTTAATCTTAACCGTACATGTAGCGCTGAGTCAGTAACGAATACGGTTAGAAAAATAGTCCAAATTCACAAAATGAATCTGCCCTGATCGGCAGTGGGTCGACCCACAACCCATGGTGCCGACCCATGGGTTGACCCAGGCCGATTGCGGATTGTCCCACAATTGTCGGGTTTTGCGGTCATTTTCCCACTCGCCTCGTTTGAATTGATTTGAATTATTTTTACGTTGTATTTATACATAAGCTCCTTATATGTATACAAACTTCTAATGCCCATAACTTCTTCATATGTTATTCATTTTGCGCAAATTTGGGGTCTATCTGAATTAGAATTCCAAGACGAACGCAACTGTAATGCCGGTTTCACTTAATTCTGAATATTTTAATTAAGTAATACCCAAGTCATCATCTTAAGGTATGGTTATAGTGTATTAAATTTTGGGGTGTTACATGAAGTGTGATTATATTCATACTAGTCAGTTTAGTTTGTAGCACAATTTTCTAGATAATGAAAATATTATGGTTTTTGGAAATATACTTATTTCAATAAATAAGTAAATGGTTATGGTTTCTGAGTAAATATAACGAGGGGTTAGATTGGTTTGGAAATGGATGCGGACAATGGAAATTTAATTATTATTCCTATAAGCCTTATCATAAATTTTAATCCACAAAGTTTGAAGTTAAATAAAAGCAGTTTAGGGTTATAAAATCAAGAATATGTCGCTTGACATTGTTTTGGTCCATATAAGATTAAATGACAAAATCTATATGATTTATATAGCGATATTTCCAAGATAAAGGAAATAAAAGCGATATATGAAAATATAATAATATTTTCAAAGTAAAAGAAAATAAAGAAGAGATTTTGTGAATATGTTATTCTAAGGAGATAAGGGTTTGGTTATTGTTTCAAAGTAACAAAAACAAGAGAGGTTTGTGAATATAATTATCCGTTTGAAATATGTATGGAATCGATTTTTAAGAATTGATAAAAAGGGTTTTAATGAAATGGTTTCTAATGAAAGGGCTTAAGATGCTGATGTACTTAACCGTACTATTTTTGATTTGATAGTTAAAAACCTGACTATTAATGAATATCCCTTTTTTCTTTTGACGTGTTAATTCGAAGAGACAGGTATGCGAACTGGCTGAACCACTTTGAACCGACTTCGAATTCGACAACTAACCTGCGGAGATGCTATAGAGATGATTTGACGGCATGGATCATTAGAGCGAGAGGGTTGCTCGCTGATGTCTCTAGTTAAGTACCAGGATTAAACTTGTAGCAGAAGAACTCTTTGTTCTGAGGTATTTTCGTTTTGTTCAGTCCTAGAACTAACTTGTATGGATGAGTGTCTGACAGAGTATTTCCTAGAATCATGTACGTTGGTTTCTACAAATATACCAAATATGGTAGCGGAGAAGGCAATTTCTTTTAGCTTAACACCCATGGTATATTTGTGCAAACCAATTAGAGATTGGATGAATATGAAAATGTGGCATTCAAAGTTTTATGTGATGTTCTCTAAAAAGGTAATCGTGACCTCAAGCCTCATCAATTGGGAAATGACTGAAATCGGGTAGGCAGCAGGGTTATGTGAGTCATACCCAGTATATCATCATTGATCCATAGAAAATATGTTATCCCTTTTTGTATGCTTCGGATTGATACAATTGTTGATCCTAACCGTGGTGATGATATATTCGGTACACTAAAGTTAAAGAGTGTCTTGTTCTGTGTGGCTAGGTTGCAAGATGTTCTTGTTGAACCCCGGTGTTTTATCTCTAGAGAACACTGATTGGAAGATGATTCCGTACATAGTCATGTTGAAAATCCAAACTCCAATATGCATCGTACGTTTTTAGATGTAAACCAACTATGTCAAAAAGTGAGATGCAAGCTTTTAGGCTATATTCCTATTTTATTTGTGGTTTGATAGACATTATTATAATATCATTGAATTTTGATATAAAAGTGATTTGGTTATCGTAAGGTAAAAACACGTGCCATGTTTATGTGTGGTCGTGTCTTATGAGAGTTTCATTCTTTCAAAATATTTCTAAAAGTTAAGCAAGTTGTTTGTGATGTGAGTTTTACCACATAAGCATTCCAGATTGATCCAAGTGATTTTTCATTCCTCAAAATATGCTCGGGTCAGACCGAGTATATTTTCCATGTTAGGTTTTACTTGGAGCTTCAGGAGGAGTCAAAGTCGAAACATATATCCATATTTTTATGGTATTAATTTATTTCCGCTATGTGTGTTGTATATATCAGATTTTATAATATGATCTTGTTGTGTATTACGATTGTATATCGTACATATATATACAGTTTTCTCTTTGTGTAAAGAGTATTGATATTTTATATGTATTCATTCTGTTGTGAGATTCTGTTCTACTATGATTCTGTAGTGTTGATCTTCTTATTCTTCTTTTATTCTAATATTTCTTTCTATCTACTTCTCACCCTCTAACTACTTTCCCAAAACTATCCACTTTCCTGCGATATTTGAGATAGACATGGGTAGTTAAATGTCAGCTTAAACGGTACACAAAAGTCTGGTCATCGCAAATGGTAAGAAAAAAACAGGTCGTTACACGTGGTATCAGAACTTTGGTTTAATCAAAAACCTTAGCTTATAGGGTTTAAAACACATTAGAGATAGGGTAACGATACCCTAAAGTGAGAAAAATCAGTCATGGAATCTTTCTTGAGAAAGCACATTTTGAAAAAGTATAAATAGTTTTAGAAATGGTTCAAAATGATTTTAAAGTATTTTGATATATAATTTTCTTTAAAATTTAACTTTTTCTAAGAGTTCCTTTCTTTTGAATCCAATTACCTTAATAGATTCCTTTTCGATTCAGATTTCCTAAATTTAAATCTCGATCCTTGTTCTAAATTATCTTAGGAAATCTATATAGACGTCTTGTTTCTTAAGTATGCTCTAGTCTATTCTAATCTAATTAGGATCTTCATCTTTTATAGTTTCCATTGATTAGGTTCTTTCGTTGTTCAACTTTTAACTTAGACTTAGACTTATTTTGACCTAATTGAATAAATAATGAAAATGATTCTAAATATAATTCATGTTAAGAATTAATGTGTAACGACTCAAACTCTTGATCTTCGAAAGAAAGGATAGTCATTAGAATATAAAACATTAACATTACAACAGAAGTAAACATTTCATTACATCAGATAATGTACATCGATTTACAATAGAAGTCATATTAGAGTTTACAACATTACACAAGATCATAATAATTATACACAATGGTTCAACAACTGAATAAGTACACACTGGAATAAAAGGTAGTCAACATAATAAAGTCTGGTAGTTGTCCAAAACAATATCCATTTCTTGCTCCAACTCCAACTCCAAAACGAGCTTCCATACACATCCAAAAAGATACAAGCTAATTACCCAGGAACTAAGCTGCCCGTGTGAAAATATGGGCACCCAGGTTTGCAAGGGAAAAACAAATTATGAGTTAGTCATGGGACTTGTATGAGAAACCCTACATTTAATTTTAACTTATTTTAAAGTAAGCATATCATGGAACCGCGCCGTATAACACGGAACGGGTTTACTCCACAGGAATGCCAGTGCATAAAACAACACAATGCATTTTGAAAAAATGAAGCCATTATAAGACTCAAGTCCCGTCACACGTTGCAAGCGCAAGTCAGAGGATAGATTTTTACCTTATAATGGCCAAACATGCTTGGTACGAGAAAATCATTTTATATTATTATTAGTGTCTAAGTATTGAAAACAATTTCGGAAATAAATGTATTAATCTTAGACGATATAATACCCCATCCTATTATGTCGCCATATAGGTTTACAACTAAAAATGCAAAGCTCGTATTGGAAATTGGATTCCATCAATGAGCCAAGGCAAAGGATCTTCCTTATCTGATTCGGAACCGTCTCTAGCAACTAGCAAGATATCCAGCAATCACACGCATGCATCCCTTGGTCGGTAGAGCCGACCCACCAATTTCCATTGGATTAGGGTCACTCCTGAACAACACGTTCCCCGGGGTTAACGGACCATCATCCCGGTCGTTTGATTGACCATCATCCAAGGCGCCTCGATTCTAACATCCATATAAGTAAATCTTCCTGGGTTCCATACCATGGCATAACTTTAGCTAGAAGGAAACACATGTCCTTACACCACGGTCTTTCATCCTATTTTTGGCTCATTCCGGGGTGTGAGGACCTAGCGTCAACGTACCACAAAGCTTTGCTTTTCAACAGAAGCTTTGGTCTATCTACCAACATCACTCAACATGCCATATTGTCAATTCACACATATAATCAGTTTCCATTAATAATATAACCTTTGATCTCATACATATCAAAGAAGGGTGTTAAGCTAAGAGAATAAATTCTCTACCACCGCAAATGTATCATCAATAGCAACAAATCAGTCATGCTATGAAATACAATGTCATACATACCATCCATTTACTAGTTCGTTTGGGGTTTGAATGAAACTGAAGGCATCTTATTCCTCGTCCAATTAAGGAGAGAGACCATTACATATCCGAACAATCAATAAGTACATCCGGACCACTACCACTATAACCTCTTCAAGGGAGCAACCTATATCCAGAGGATCAGGTAGCAACCCATTTGAAGTGAAGATTCCCAGTCTTCCACCATGTTCAATGTCTTTGACTTTTAATCGTCGTATAATTATTTGAAAGGGTTGAACCCGGTCTTTTCGAATAATTAGCGACAAAACATAGATCCATATCGATTGTTAATCCACCAGCTAAGTCTCCTTTGAATGGTATTCATTCCATAAGATTCAAATCTTATTCTCAGCTTGATTAAGTTACATGGCTTTCCAAAAATCATATTTCAAATTGTAAAATGGTTAAGAATTCAAATCGATTTACAAATAAAAATTCTTATTTCAAATCATTTCCCAAAACTCGTTACAAAAGGTTTTACTCAAATAGTCAAATTCCACTTTACCGGTTTTATCCTTCAAAACCGTATGTAATTGGTTTAAACCCTTTTCAAATCATTTATAATAATTTATAAAGATTTTTCCCTATTTTTATTTATATAAAAATAGTCCATATTAATAATTTTCCATTATAGGCCATTATTGATTCTGGCACTGTTTTTATTCAAATTTGATTTGAATATTTCTCCCAATCTAACCATTGGATTTCAAAACTCTTATTATCATTTGAAAGCACTTTTAATTACTAACCCAAGGGTTTCAGTTTCGGGAAATTCTAACAGTCGAATCTCCCAGAATATCCATTTCAAGTTACATGTCGAAGTTCGCGAATAATCGCTGCGCGACGTGTACTATTTTGACCATAACTCGATGTATAATATAAAATACATCGAATTGTTTTGAAAACATTTTATTTATCATATAATATATGTATGATAATTTCCAAAAGCCATATTTTAATTTTCCAACTTCCAAATCAAGTACTACTTCAATATTTAGGTATTATAACAATTTTTAGATGATTTAAATAATATTATTTTTCAAACTTCATTATTTTTAATTCAAATTTTCCTAACATTCGTAATAAAAATAAACAAGGAAGTTTTGTAAAGGAAGTTCTTTTAAAACTCACCTTAGATATCATAACCGAACTTCACTTTTATCTGTTACCATTCATTTTGAAAATAAAATTTGAACATGCCATAACTAGATGAAAACTAATTTAAATCAATTTATTCCAGTTATGAATATTCATTGTAATTTTATAATCTTTGTGTCCTTCCAAGATCTGACATCAAATTCAAACTTCTATTTTTAGCCTATTATAATATTAATGAAATAATCATTGAAATCGATTTTATTTGATGGGGACTTGACCATGGACCAACAATGACATCTATTGGTCATTTTCAATCAGTGTATCATATAACACTAAATCAACGATCAAACAACATCCAATCCACATACAAAGTGAAATTCATCGTATAAGCCTTAAATCAATAACGCTTATACGTGTTTGTCAATCAACATTTTAACCGCAAATCAATCAATGGGATATGCATATCAACCAATTATCATAGAAACATTCAAGTAAGGTTCACATCACATTCAATAACCAGTAATTTATGAATTACTTTCCCAAAACCATTCAAGGTTCAAACTGCTTTCGAATCAACACTATTTGTGATTAAATGTCAGGTACCCAATCAATCCCACATATATCAATCAAAAATGATATTTTTAACATGTTACATATTATTTAACATCATAATAAACTTTCATAATCATTTAATAATCATTTCAGAACTCAAATTAATTAACTAACTATAGTTAATCACTAACTAGCCCTTAACGAATTTCAGTTTCTCACCGTGGGTTCCACTCCGTCAATCTTTTACTCGGATGGACTGCGAACTCTCCCACATGACTACAACACACCTCTGGTGCCTAAAAATATTTCCAAAAGCTTACGGGTCTGAGCTTTTGAGGCGATGGGGTTCCTACACTCGGCAAACGCACTCACGCTCACAGATCTCGGTCTATAGAGCAAACAGGAAGGGGTATGGAGTCGTAGAGGGTGCGCTATGGGGTGGGGGTCCACGGTGGGGCTGTGTAGGGATAAATGCAGGGGGTGGGGTTAGACGTGGGGTATAAGGGCAAGGGAGAGGGTAAATCTGGGTTTAATTTGGGGTTAGTTAGCAATTTAGGGTAAAATATGATTTTTGGGTGTTTGTGAGAGAGTGGAGGCCACGACAAGGAGGAGGGAGATGGGTGGAGGCTAGCGCACGTGGGGACAAGGGTGGGTGAGGGGTAGAACATGCCAATTGATGGGAGAAGGGGGTGCAGCCATGGCTAAGGAGCATGAAGGAGAGGAGATTTCAAGAAGAAAATGAAAAGGAAAGAGAAGAAAGAAGGAAAAGGAGGAACTTTTATCAAAGGGAGGAATGCATGGATTGATTAGGTGTCAATGGGAGATGCAAGGAGAAGAAGAACACTTTAAGGCCTTGTTTCGTAGACACCTCATTTGTGTTTATTTGCCTTGATGGCTTTACCAAAGTTATGATGTGTTTAGTTCAACCTTGCGTCAATCGCTCGTGCGATCAAACGGTAAATCTGTTTGTCATGCAATTTTGAACCCTAACATAAATCGTAATTCAGAGCCAAGGGAATAGGTCTTGTCGAATTTGGAGTTCATTCGACATTTCGTTTTATTTTTTTATTGTGTTTTCGCTTAATTTTGACCAATTAACCCGGTACGTGTTTATTTCTCGCACGCACACATACTAACTCCAAAAATTATGAAATTTGGAATCCTACATTTTTTGATGTTTCAGATCTTATAAAATTGGTTTTGTTGAATTCCAAGATTGTTTGAATTTTTTTCTTTGTAAAGCTATGAAAATAGCATCAAATCATCGAATCTTTAAAATCGACCACAAATCTTTGTAAAATTGATTTAAAAATCATACTTAATTTGTTTTCAAAATTCCAGGTCATTACAATCACCCCCACTTAAAATAATTTTGTCCTCGAAATTGGATGAAAGAAAAGATGAAATAGAAGTGATGTATTAGAAATAAGTTTACCTCTCAGAAGAGCTAATCACAGATATACACACTGCACCTGGGATAAACCTTTCTAATGTTATCCTCTGTTTCCCATGTACAGTCTCTAGGATCTCTGCTCCACTACACTTTAACTAGTGTCACCCTTTTGTTCCTCAGTTCTTTGATCTCTTTGCCAATTATCTTTATTGCCTCTCTTCGAACTGCTAAATTTGGGGTGATCTCTAATTCCTCTCGTAGTGCCTCTTCAACAATTAAATCAGAATCATGTACATACTTCTGAAGATGAGAGATGTGAAAAACATCATGCACTCCAAATAACCATTCTGGTAACTGGAGATTGTAAACCAAAGTTCCAATCTTCTCCAATATCGGGAATGGACCAATATACTTGGGGGATAACTTTCCCATTTTCCCGAATTGTATGACTCCTCTCAATGGAGAAACTTTCAAGAATACCTAGTCGCCAACTGCAAATTCCAAATCTCTTCTTCTAGAATCTGTATAACTTTTCTATCGGCTTTGAGCTGCCTTCAACCTATTCTAATTGAAATCCACTTTACCCGCGGCTTCATGGATCATATTCGGACATAACACAAGTTGATTCCCAGAATCTATCCAACATGCAGGATATCTGCAAGGTCGATCATACAATGCCTCAAATGGTGATATCTTTAGACTTGCTTGGAAGCTATTGTTATATAAGAACTCTACAAGATGCAAGTGATCTTCCTATAATCCTCCGAAATCAAGGATACATGCCCACAAAAAATCTTCTTAGATTCGATTCACTCTCTCAGTCTACCCATCTGTTTAAGGATGATAAGCGGCGCAAAGATTGAACTTTGTCCCCAATTTCGGCTAAAATGCTTCTCAGAACTTACTGGTGAAGATTGGATCTCGATCACTAACAATGCTATTTGGTATCATATGCAGTCGAACAACTTCCTTCACATACAACTAAGCAAGACCCTGAGTTGTTATATTTGCCTTTACCCGAAGAAAATGGTACTCTTTGTCAGACGATCAACTACAACCCATATACCTTCATAACCCTTCTTGGTTTGTGGCAAACCGTCAAAGAAACCCATTGTATATGGTCCCACTTCCATTCAGGAATCTCTAGCAGTTGTGTAACCCAACGACCTTTTGCTTATCACTCTTAACTTGTTGGAAAGTTGGACACCTACTAACATATATCGAGATATCTCTCTTCATAGATTTCAAATAAAATGTGTGCTTCAAATCTAGAAACATCTTATATACTCCTGGTTGGATATTGAGCTTGGATTTATGACACTCATCCAGTACTTCCCCCTTGATCTCTGAAATATCTGGAATATAAATCCAACCTTTTAATCTCAAAACTCCTTTACTATCAATCTGAAAGTTCGAGACTTCACCCTCTTAGATTCTCTTGCAAATCTTTTGAACAAATTCATCGTTTTTCTATTGAGTAGAGAACTTCTCATTTAATGAGGGTGTAACAATCAGATTAGCAATAATAGCTTTCTTTCTACTAAGCGCATCTGCTACCACATTATCTTTTCCTGGAGTGTAAAGAATATTTATACCGTATGCCACCAGGAATTCCAGCCAACGCTGTTGTATCATATTTAAATCCTTATGGGTAAAGAGATACTTCAACAATTTGTGATCAATATAGAGTTCAAATTTCTCACCCAGTAGGTAGTGCCTCCAAATCTTCAAGGCAAATACTACTGCAACAACTCCAAGTCATAAGTGGTATACCTTTTCTCATGTAGTTACAACTGTCGACTTGCATAAGAAATTACTTTGCCTCTTTGCATTAAGACCGCGCCAACTGCTTCACCAGAAGCATTTGTATAGACGGTTAGATCTTGATTACCATCTATAATTGTTAATACTGGGGACGGTGGTCAGTCTTTCCTTCAATTCCATAAATGCATCCTCACACTCAGGAGTCCAATTGAACTTATTATGCTTCTTCGTCTGCTTTGTCAAAGGACAAGACAACTTCGAAAAATCCTTTATGAACTTTCTATAGTAACTGGCCAACCTAAGAACACTTCTAACTATAGTAGGGGGTCTTTGGTTGCTTCCAATCGCGGATGGCAACAATCTTACTCGGATCTGCCGAGATTCCTTCCTTTAACACCACATGTCCAAGAAATTTCACTTCTTCTTTCCAAAATTGGCATTTGGAAAACTTAGCCTTCAATATATTTCTTCTTAGAATCTTCAATACTTGTTCAATATGCTTCGCGTGCTCTTCCTTTATCTTAGAAAAGGTAAGGATATCATTAATGAAAACTAGCATGAACTTGTTCAATACCTCTCGAAACACCCGGTTCATCAAGTCTACAAAGTAAGCAGGGGCATTGCATAGCGCAAAGGGCATTACTAACCATTCATAAAATAAATCCGATCCATTGAAATCAGTAAAAGGTTCTTCTGCAATCCTCAATTGATGAAAACCTATAGCTAGGTCCATTTTAGAGAATATTTGAGCTCCATTCAAGCAATCCAACAAATCATCAATGCGAGGGAGAGGGTACTTGTTCTTAAGTGTTTTCTTGTTAAGGTCTCAATAGTCCATACATAGTCTGAGGGTATTGTCGGACTATGAAATGAATACCACCGCTGCTCCCGAACTCGTGAAACTAGACCTATCACACCCTTCCATAAAAATTATTGAGTTTGATTCCTCAACTCTTCTTTCTCTTTTATCGACACATCCTTCGAATTGCATGCACAACTGGCCTCGCATGCGAAACCAAATCAATCCTGAATTCAATATCTCTTGGTGGAGGAAGACTTTTTACTTCTTCAAACACGTCTACATAATCCTTCACAACTGGGATGGATTCTAGGAAAATGAGGGAAATATCGAGGCTGACCAAAACTCATTCCTATCCGAATTTGGACCTTCATATGGTATATTTATAAAATTTCCAGATTTGGCTTTCATTGTAATGATTCTTTCCGCGCATTTAAGTTCGGCTTCGTATTTGGTCAACTAATCCAGTTCAAGTATAAGATCGAGCTCGATGAAATCCATAATAAACAATTTGAAAGGAAACAAGTAGCGAGAATAAGAAATTGACACTCTATTGTATTGACAAAGATTAATGGAGCCTCATATCATATGTTTAACGCAAATGGGTTCTTCAAGATAAATGAGGTTTAGACTTAATTTCTTAACCAAATTACTCGAGATAAAACTATGTGACACACCCATATCAAACAATACTTTAACCGGAATATTCTTAATAGTAAGTGTACCTTCCAAAACATCTGGCCTTCCCCTGCCAACTGAGGTTGTTGGAGTATCTGCTACAATGTAAACACGAGCCCCCTCGGTCTTCTTCAATAGTGGGCAATTTGGCTTTATGTGGCCTTTATTGGAAGTGATAGCACTCCACGCTATTATAAGACGTCTCCTGTTTCTTTGGAGCTTTGTAGTTCTTTGACAATTGTCCTTGTTTATCGAAGGTGAAGCATGTAACATTCTTTAACCATTCATCCTGAGGCTTTTGCCCCTCTTTACTTGCCTCTGGCTTTTTATTTGCAAACTTACTCTTTTTGCCAGAATTTCCTTTCTTTTTATCTTCCAAAGAATTTTTCTTATCAATGTTCTCGTAACGGCAATCCATCTCTACCATCTCAGCAAATGGAAGCTTCACATGGGAGGTCACTTTGTTCTTGCACTTCCTTTAAAGTCCATCTATGAACCTTACGTTCTTCTTTAACGGAACTTGAATGAATTCTGGACCAAAGCTGGAAAGTTCGTTGAACTTACTCAAGAATGGCCATATCCCCTTGCTAGAGATTTGAGAATTCATAGTGCATATGCTCTATTGCTACTGAGGGAACGAATCTTTCTTTGAAAATTTCTTTAAATCGATCCCAAGTGATATTTCCTCCTAAATTTTTGTAATGACCTGGGGAATTTGCGACCTTGGTTATCGACATGAACTCAATGTCGACTATCCAAGCATCAGAAACACTAGATAGCTAATAGAAAGAAGTTAGAGGGTGAGAATAGATAAGATAGAAAAATAGAATAGAAGAAGAAGAAGATCACAACAACAGAATCAGAGTAACATGAATCTCACAGCAGAACGAATAAATTATAACATAACTTTGAAATAAAACCAGTATATGTATACAATAACATTTATCAGAGTACAACATTTACAACACAGCGGAAATAAACAATTGCTATAAAATCCTGAATCCTCCTGCTCCATCTCTCCAAGTATATCTGTAAATATCCCGACTGCTGGACTGCCCGTACAAAATTGGGCACCCAAGAGTTTAGGGAAAACAAAACAAAATAAACTCTAGGTCAGTTATGTGACTGATGTGAGTAAACTCCAACCATTTGTTTAACTTTTAAAATCCTTTTAAAAGAAAGAATAAGCGTAACACTGACCCACACATAAACACGGATGGTTTTTACCTTACGATAACCCAAAACGTTCTTTTATAATCCATACTCTTCTGATACTATAATAATGTCTAAATCAAATAAATAGCAATCTAGTAGAACGCTTTCATCTCACGCTCTACATATATAATATACAATCAAAAATCACGGGCTCTTATTGGATAACGAATTCCCAACTATGACAAGGCATGGAACCACCTTCCGATCAGTGTACTCTAGAAGTGATACATTGGAATTCAACAAGGACATCTTGTAACTCAGCCACACGTAATCGACCATTCATTTCGCTTGAATGTTCCGAATATATTGTCACCTTATGGTTGGTATACCAACATAACCATTCTTGGGAAATGCAGAATTTAAAGAAGTAACAAATACAAATATTCTCTCGATGACGGCAATATACCCTAATTGGGTGCGACCCACTTAGCCATGCTTCCTGCCCGATTTCTGTCATTTCCCAGTTGATGAGGCTTGAGGTCATAGCGTATCTTTTAACAGATCACTCCTTTATTTATTTTGAATGCCACATCGTCATACCCATCAAATTACAAATAGATTTTCCAAAAATATCACGGGTATAAGCTAAGAGAAATGAATTCCTCTGCAACCAACGTAAATACATTTGAAATGATCAACCTACACGGTCTACCAGATATACTCTGTCAGACATTCGTCCATTCAAGTTGTCGTGGGACTGGACAACCCAAAGGAATTATTCTGTAAATCCATCTTAGGCAATTTCTTCCTAGGGTTGCTAGAATAAACCTTGCATAAACTCCGTCTTCAATTGTCTTCAATATATTTGATTCAAAATGATAATGCCCATACGAAGTGGTTTTTAAATAATAAATTTGATCCCGGTCTCTCCATATTGACAACGGAAATGGTCAAAACTTTGATAGTCGGTTATTTAACTATCAAAGGAAAACATGTGTACAAACAATGGTCGTATTCCCAAATGGATATCTTACCGATCAATCATCATTTCATTTCCCAATTTTCCATTTATCATTTTCATATATTCATAAATTCCTTATTTTCTAAAATTAGAAAATATACGTTATTAACTTTGGAAAACGTTTCCATTTCTGATTCATGCATCAATATCTTCCCACCCCTATCAGTCTCTAACTATAAACTAGTAAGAGAACAACTTCCCAAGGATAAACCCCAAAGGCCGAAACCAACATCAGATCGATACGTAGTAAGCCATTCAACTCAACTAATTTCCAGTCAGTTTCTAATTTCAGTAACTCCATTTAAATTCCTAATTCAAACCCCAAATTCCTTTATAACATTTTATTTGCAAAATATTTACTTTAATCTATTTTTCACATAGAATGTGAATAATATTTCTTTATATAATCAAAACTATTTGATTTCGTATTTATAAACAATATCTCAAACCCAAATTCTATTTATATTTTTTTGCAGAATTATTCATACAAATCTTATTTCATTTCCAACATTTATAATCTCATTGCAAATTTCCTTTATAACTACTACATTCACATTCCATTTCAATTATTAGTGTTAAAACCGATTTTACTTCTCTATATAAATTCAAATTTATATCTTCAATTTATCAAATGATAAATATTTCTTTAATTTATAAACATCGTTTATAAATTATTCTCCTCAATTTATCTATTAAAACAGATTTCTATTAAATATTTACTTTAAACCAATATCACGTTACACCTGTGTGCGAAGCACGGGTCTAAACCTTCCTAATGTAAAATTCTTTTTTTTATAAAATTCTATTCATTTTCCAAATATTTCCTTTTATAATTCTATTTACTTTCCAAATAAATATTCCTTTTATAATTGTATTTATTTTTCAAATAAATATTCCTTTTATAATTATATTTATTTTCCAAATAAATATTCCTTGTATAATATCCTATTTATTTCCTATAAATATTTCATTTTCAAAATGCACTTTGAAAATTCCCTTTTTACATTCTGGTATTTCTTATGGTATTTAAAATACCAATTAAACAGACCAGTGTCATCATAATCAATCACAGGTTTTATATCACATCATATATCACAATATATGAAAACAAACAGTAATATAAATATTGAGGAATCCAGGTGGATCCCTCCGACCTGTTTCCCTACATCCACAGATGTTAAACAACATAAATAACATCGATTTTATTTCAATATGAAATATTTTGATAAACAGAATCAATATTTGAGTAACGATTTATATATATATCGTTATCTATAATTCCAACCAATAAATCAGCAATTCAACCAAGCAATCAACACACAGCAATCAATCATCATTTATCAATACAAGATTATATTTATAAAAATATAAACTGTACAGAATTAGTGAGATTTTCTCACATTGGACGATCATCGTTAAATGACGATAGTTATCGATTGATTCAGAAAGTTAATTTTATTTCGCTATAAATTGTAACAAGCTCTAATTCACTCCCAGCCAGTTCCATTGCATAGCCCTCGTCCATACAATCCCAACGGATCTGACTGTTCGAAATTCTGATACAGTATGGAAGAGTTGTTCATTTTACAAGTTGAAATGATATTTTATTTAATTAAAAATTAAATTTAATTAAACCGGGCCTTACCAAAAATTTAAACAGCCTATTTTCCCCTTGAAAAGCCCACCCACATTCCACTTTCTTCCACAAATACAATCGTGAGTTCCTATAACAAAACTCCACCATTTTCAATCCTCTCTTCTCCACGTTCTCTCTCGTTTCACCACAACATCACGAACGGTTTTCACCAGACTCTTCCTCTTCGTGTCCTCTTTCTTCTCAACACCATTCTGTAAATTCCGCACTTCTCTAAGAAAATGCGATACCGTCTTCAACTCGATGGCTCCAGTACAGAGCGCGACATCTTTATTACCCAGAACCTCCAAATATTTGCACACTCATCCTATTTTCCACTACGGTCCCAAATCAAAACTCCAAAACATCTTTAATTGCCTATACCGCTCATAACCCCAGGCCCTAGCTCCCCATCGTAGTTTGACTTCTGGAAAAAAACACCACCGAGTCTTTTAAAACCCATACAAGCTTGAAGCACTCGCTTCAACGATTTCAAATATAAACATTTTAGGATTTATCGCATTTCATATGAATTGATATGAATTTTTGAATTTAATTTCCTACTGTAAGAAAGAGGTTTGGCGTCAGCGTATTTTCCTTTAACCGGAAGAAGAGTTGAAATTAGGTTTGGAAGGATGAGGGTGTATTTATATAGAGGTAGATAGCTTATAGTATAAGCCAAAGATTTTATTTTATTAATTTATATAATTACTATAATTCGTATTTGTCTTCTAAAAATTTCTATGATCACACATGATATCCAAAAATCACAAAAATGTACATGCAGCTACAGTTCGACATTATAGACCCAACGAAACTTGTTTCGTCCCGAGTTCGTTTGCTCGCACAACCTATTTTTAAAGTCAAATTATTGATTGTATTTCACACTAAAATTCCGTACGGCCACATACTGATTCCAAAAATCACAAAAATTGAAATCTAATAGTAATTTAATATCCCGGATCCAACAAAATTAGTTTGTCGAAAACGGAGGATATTTCCAAAACTAGCTATTTTTAAAGCTCTAAATAATCCCATTTAAATATTAATATATTTAAAATAATTAAATTAAATATTTATAAATAAATATTATCGTATATATTTACATAGAATATTATACAGCTCCAAAATATTCCAATCTGAATTTATAACTCGACATTTCAAATCCAGGTTAAATCTGTATTTAATTTATATTAAAAATCCATTTAAAATATAAATAAATCATTATAAATTATAAAGGAATTCCATAACGACTTTTCAAAAAATTGATTTGGACATAACTCAAAACCTACACAACGAAATCTCGATTTTTCTCTTCTATTAGAAAAATATTCTTCAATAGATTCGAACGTTTCTTGTTTCACAGAAATCCGACTTAGAACGGATTCTGTATATTCGTTTGAAGTTCGAATCGCCAAATTACAAACTGCCGCGCCATTTCGAGCTCGATTATAATTATAATACAATTTATATGTTCTAACATCGTGTAAAGACCCGTAAATCCCCGTCCTTTAGATCGACCATAAACCACACAGGTCTGATCCAAAAGTTGGAAATCCACGAATACTTTAACTTTGGGCATATAACACATTAGAACAGATAACAGAAGACTTTTATAAACATCATAATAATGTTACATCAGAGTACAGAATATTAGAGTACATTGAATCATATTACAGCGGGAGATTAAATTACAATAATTTTAATAGAATGTAGCGGAATAAATAAACCAATACGGCGGAAGACTACCAATGCTCTGGACACAGCTTTAAGCTTCGATCCAAAATCCTGTTTAAGAAATGAATATCTGCAAAGGAAGCTACTCGACTGCCCGTGTGGGAAAGAGGGCACCCAAGTTTGCAAGTGAAACAAACTACAGGTCAGTCATGGGACTGGTATGAGAAATCTTACTTAAGCTATCTAATAATAATAAGGCTAATCACAGGTCCACGCCGCTAACGCGGAACGAGTTTACTCCATTGGATTGCCAGTGCATAAATAAAGTAAATCATTAAAACAACGCAATGCTTTTTATAAAAATGTAACCAATATAAGACTCAAGTCTCATCACACAATGCAACGCAAACCGGGGGATAGAGTTTTACCTTATAATGGTCAAAAATGCTTGATAGGATTAAACGGATTTGATATTATTATTAGTGTATATATGTTTCAAAAACATTTCAATCATAATATCAATCATAGATGACATAGCTACCATATACTATGTCGTCGTACTAGTAATACAATCAAAACTGCATGGGTCGTATTAGAAGTTGGATTTCCATCATGAACCAAGGCAAAAGATAGTCCTTACCGAATTCGAGACACTCTAGCCCGTGCCTCAAGATACAATCGCAACTGCACCTGGATCTTCAGGGCCGATCAACAAATATGTTAGTGGATTAATAATGCCTGAACAATACGTTTCCCCGCCCTATGAGGCGTAAATAGAGCCACTAGGGACTCAAATAACCGAGGCGCCTCATTCCATCATCCACATAAGTAAAAATGTCAGGCCTTGTAAAAACCATTACACCACTCCTAGCTAGAAAGAAACGTATGTCCTCCCTGCAGTCCTTACTCCCGTTTCTGGTTCATACCAGTGTGTAAGGCTCGCGAAGTATCACTATACACAAAGCTATGCTATTTAAAGCTGTGCTTTGATCATCAACCACAAGACTCTACTTTTCAACAATAAGCCTTGATCATTTGCATCTTAGCATGCCACATTGTCAATCCATACCATACCATTGATTTTTGCCAATATATAACCTCTAAGCTCGTACGTCTTAGAGAAGGGTGTTAAGAAAGAGAATAAATTCTCCGCCACTACAGATATATATTTAGCAGAGATCAACGAATACAACATAAAGGAGTACAACGTCAGACATACATCCATTTACAAGTCCGTTCTAGGTCTGAACGAAACCGAAGGCACCTTATGCCTCGCATATCCGAACAATCAACAATACGTCCGGACAACTACCACTGGAACCCTCTCAAGGCAGCAACTCCAATCAAAGGCATCGGTAGCCGTCCATTCGATGTGAAGATTGTCGGTCTTCAATCACCGTCTTCATCTTTGACTTTTAATCAACGTAGTAATTATTCAGAATGGGTTAAACCCGGCCTTTCCGAATAACTCGCGTATTTTATAATTAAAAAATCAAGTGCTATAAGAACACATTACACGCCTCTTTTCATCTCAGAATATTCTTTTGATAAGATATCCACATTACTAGGGAAAAGGTTCCCATTAATTTTATCAAAGATAAATCCTTATAAATTTATTCTTTAATCTTCTTTATAAAGATTCATTAAAACTCCAATTTGGTTTTAATATCAAAAATCATTACTTAATGATTATTCAGATTAAGAAATAAATCTTGTCCCCAACTAGGTTAGAGAACCAATGTTATTTAAAACACAGTCCACGATAAACCCAAAATCAACTTCCATAAAATATGGAATCTTCACAGAAATCAGATCAATATATATATATATATATAATCGGTATAAATTTCTGTATCAAACTAATAATATAAATGGAATAATGGAAAAGCCTCTTAAATTTCATGTATAGTAACAGTCTTCTTTTACAGAATCTCATCTCGATTATTTATTAAATCTAATTCCATTCAATTCCAATTTAACATATTAAATTGGAAAACTTTACTTTTGGAAAATTTCCATTAAATCTTAATAAAAGATTTATAATTTCCAAATTATACTTTCACTGATAATTGAGTTAAAGAACAAATGTCGTTTAAAAACACAGTTCACAATAAACCCAATTTACCTTTCAATTTATCCCAATTACTAAATATAATTAGAAACTCTAATAATCTTAATTAAATGATTTATTCTTTCATACGGGGTTCAAGAACAAATGTCATTTAAAACATTGTTCATGACAAACCCACAAATCCAATTTATCTTATTTAATTCCAATTAAATATCAATTAATTGGAAAACTTCATTAAATCTTATTTTAAAGATTTATTCTAGTTAATAACTAGTTCATTTCGATAAAATATATTTTTATCTTTTCAAATATGGAATTTTCATCCAAACTCTTTTAAAATAATTTATTATAATTTTACATAATTTTTCCATATTTTTAATAATTTTATTTAGGCTTGTACAGTCGGTTTCCAATAACGGCCACCGAACTGCACTTACAGCGACCTTTTCTGAAATTGATTTGGACATAATTCCAAATCTAACTATTAGATTTCAAAACTCTTATATTCATTGGAAAGCTATTTTCGATACGAACCCAACTGTTCCGGTTTTAGAAGAATCCGACGGTCGGATCTTCCGCTATGCCAATTTGAAGTTAATGGTCGAAATTCGCGAACGGTCGCTGCGCGGCGCGTTCTATTCAGGCCATTAAATAAATATATAATATATAATATATATCGTCGATTTCTATTCGAAACATATTTAAAAAATATTTATAAATCCATTTAAAATGATTTTAACTTCATTTTCAATTTTAACTAAAAATTGAATATTCTATTTCTTTATTTTATAATAATATTTTCAAAATATTATATTTTGAAATCACTTCCCTTTTATATTCATTTTAAAATGAAATAAATCGATCGATTAACCGTTCGGGTTTAAATGGCATTGCTACTTAATTCGGCTTCACATTTCAGTATTTTGTGTCCATCCAAAAATGGGCATAAAAATCATAATTTGAATCTTCATTAAATTTATATAAAAATATTTGTTATTGAAAAATATTATTTATTTAAAAGATTTCTTTAAAACATTCTTTACATCAAAATGTTCTTTATTTTAAAATATCCTTTATATCAAAAGATATTCTAAATCGGAATGCGACTCAATCAATTACCATACAATTTCAGTTGTATGGATTTCATACATCGCATGTATCTATACAATAATAATGATACATAATTACTGAACAATCCATTCACAACCAGAGTGAAATTTATAATTGTGTGAGCATTAAAATAAATAAGTAAATAACGCTCAACACAAACTATCAATCCATCGATTGACATACAGCTAACTATTGGGACTAGTGTTTGTCATCCCAACACCTGTGTGGGGTTTTCAAACAACAGCAGTTCTTCTAAATAGATTTTTGGTTAATAAATTTAACCAATTATAATTCTATTTGAATTATTTCCTATTTGACAAATTTTCACTGCTTAAATTATAAATGGATGTTTACAATTTAATTTCAACAAAACATATATCTTGACAGGTAATTATTTTTATTCTTGTCTAACAAGATGACATTATTATTTTAACATGACATTTCTAAATGAATGAAATTTCTAAATAGTTGACATTTGTAAATAAATGACGTTTCTAAATAAATGACATTTGTAAATGATTGTTCTTTTTATTTACATATCATGATTCTAAATAAAATACTAT
Organism: Allium sativum; assembly: GCA_030737875.1. Lineage (NCBI taxonomy): Eukaryota > Viridiplantae > Streptophyta > Magnoliopsida > Asparagales > Amaryllidaceae > Allium > Allium sativum. The sequence goes on along the minus strand of CM060921.1, from coordinate 9,777,403 downwards.
CTTTATCTACATGACATGTGTAACACCCCGTAGTTTCTTTGAACGTATAAGTAATAAATCAGAGAATAATTAATTTTTAAAATAAGAATCAAGGGAAACGGGTTGCGCCATTGCGTTCTTCTCGGAATTCTGCTTGAAAACGAGTCCGAGTTTTCGAGAATCGGAGTCTGTATGACCAAGTTATGGCTCTCTAAAGTTTCAGAAATTTTCAGAGTTCAAAACAGCTCGAATTCGAATTCAAATTTCGAATTCAAAACCCAGAACAGACTGGGCGGGAAATTTCCCGCCCAGTACCCAGGTCGACTGGGGAGTCGACTGGGCAGTCGACCCCCCCCCCGACCAGGTCGACTGGGCAATCGACCTGGGGGTCGACCTGGTCCCCGAACCTGGTTTTGGGCCTGGGTGCATTCTTGTGTATGTGGTCTCGTTTTCTGCCTAGATTCGTCTGCCTAAACCTATTTAAACAGCCCCAAACCTAGCCTTCTCTACACACAATTCTATTATGCTTCTACTCTGCCTCTGTTCTAAATAAAAATAAAAATGGCGTCGCTACTCTGCTGGAATCAAAACTAGAAGCTAATCAACATCAACCTAAGCAACTCAATTCAAGCTTGAAACTTCAACAACGGTTAAAGAAGATCAACTAACATCGCTACAACTATCTTTCTTTTAGAATCCAATCAAGGCAAGTATAATTATTTTCCGATATAAACGTTAATTCTGATTGTGACATGAATCGTAAATCTGAATCTGAGATTATGTCTGTTCTGTTCTGTTTAGATCTACCTTATTTTGTATTTCTTTCTGCTTTCTGTTCTATAGCCAGGCTACCATGAGCCTGAGCCAATCTCATAAGAGATTAACATACGCTAAAATATTTGGGACAATAAAATGAATAATGCATGAAATGGGCATGACCGATATGTGACTGATTTGAGGAAAGAACATAGGTTGAACTTGGAACTTAGGACATAAATCTAAGGCATATAATTGAACCTATGACTTGAGTTTTGTGGCATAAAGAATATTGAACATACGACTTGAGAAGTTGAGGCATAAAATTTACATTGGACATATGACTTAGGAATTGGGGCATAAATTTGACCATAGGCATGTAGTTATTTTAGATACATATTACATATTGTAAACTAGATCTGGATCTGAGCAAGCTATGTATGATAATCTGTGATTTGGGGACATAATTCAATATCTGATTTTAAGAATATGATACATGATTAAAACCTAGATTTGTGGCACATTTTAAGAAGGGGAAGATATGTGACTTAGGTGTAGAAATTAAAATCTATAATAAGATTTGAGGACTATTAAGTGTGAATACACCGGATTTTTGGATATATGGCATGCATTGTAATATTTGGCATAATTTATAGATGAATCTGCTGTACAATGCTAGTTTAACCAAAATAGGAACATATGTTATATGGTAAATTATGTCCATATTCTGTGTTATGTAAATTTATGCAAACATGGGGTATATGATCATATTGTGAATCGTGATAATTATTTAGGCCTAATTTATGATTAAGCAAGGCATGTAAATAGAACCTTTAGAAATATTAAATCTGCTAAATCTGTCATCTGCTAAGTCTGTTGAAAATGCTCAATCTGCTAAACTAAATCTGTTGAGATGCCTAAACTGCTAAATCTGTTGAGATGCCTAAACTGCTAAATCTGTTGAGATGCCTAATCTGTTATCTGCTAAATCTGCTAGTTTGCTTAATCTGCTAAATCCGTTAAGTCGCCTAATCTGCAAAATCTGTTATCTGCTATATCTGTTGAGTTGATATAATTAGTCCGTTATTGACATAATTTGAATTGGCTATAGTTATGAATAATTGACATGTATATTAGGCGTGGGCATAAATGGTAAATTATTAATTAATTGGCCGCAAAGATGAACATGGCTAACTCGAGGTTAGAATGAGTTTGCGGCGTAATCCTGCCCGGAACCGCCCGACACATCCAGTGGCCACAAACAATAGGTTCTGATGTGAGAAGTTAGTCATAATATGCTTAGACACGATGTTAGGTCTGGCTTGTGGCAGAAGTCTGCCCGGAACCACCCGGCCCATCCAGCGGCCACAAGCTAGCGACCTAATGTGAGAGGTCTGTACATTAATAATTAATTAATGCAAATCTGAGATAAAGATGATGTCCAAAACGTGTTGGGTGGATAGGGTTAAACCAAATGGACTAATATATATAATAAACCTGTTCATGAATCTGTAGGCCCAATACAAAGTTAGACAAATATGAAATTCTGTTAAATCTATACATCTGATCCGTTAGTCTGAAAACTTGTTGATTTGATTTTCTGATCTGTGAACTAGTAAATCTGATCTCTGTATGTCTGAACTTGTAAACAAGTTAATCTGAAATTTGTTAGTCTAGGGACACAAGGCTAGGAGGGAATTTACTTGTGTCATCTGTTGTTTGAGACCCATATTAGTCAGTAACCCTTTCTGGTATCAAAACTTTAACCCAACAGTAGGTACGGTCCGGGCACGCTTACTGAACTAATTATAAGCGGTTCATTCTGATAATGGCGAGGGGTGTTGATGGTGTGTTCCAACCGGATCATGTGCGTGCATGGATCCCGGTCTGCCTCTAAGGATGTAAGACGCCGTGACATCTGTAAATAGGTCTGTGTCATTTAAAGGTTGCCACTTTGGGAAGTGATACACCCTTTTGTGGGGCTGGCACAGGATATTTATGTATTAGGGAGCCGATCGCTTGGGGTAGGGTTTTAGGGTACACTTAATTCTGTCTGTTTCTGTTGGTACCGTCTGTTTCTGTTGGGTGGTAACACCTGTCTGTTTCTGCATGGTACCATCTGTTGGGGTGGTAAAGGCCCATTACTAGTGTACACCTAATTCTACATTCTGTTTCCGTAGGGATTAATCTGTTTCTGCTTCTGTCTGTTTCTGTTTGGGTGGTAAAGGCCTATTACTAGCACTCTCTTCTATGGAAATTATTCTGTACTCATTTCTGTTTCAGTTTAGACATTAGGGTGACACCTAATTCTGTTATACTAGTATTAGTGCAGAGAAGTGTAAAGCAATAGCTTATATCATTCTGTTCTTCTGTTATATCTGCTACACCTGTTACAGTTATCTCTCATCCAATTTTATTTTCATGTCATGTTATTATTATCTGTTCATAACTAAAAATCACTGGACTTGCCAGACTTTTTGTCTGACCCTTGTTGTTTCGCCTCCTTTCTTCTGTTCCCCCCAGGTTTTGTAGAAGGGAATACTCTAGCTTGATCCATATTTCTTCTGCTTGAAGTGCTTAAAGTATGGCTTGTCTTCTTCTGTGGGGATTATGATTTTAAACTATGCATTCTGAAGGCTTTTGTACAAGACTGATATTTTGTACTTGAATTATGATATTGTGATTTAAAAGGATGTAACCAAGCTTATTTCGGTTTCTGTTGTAATAAAGTTATAAAATTTTCAAGTACTGTTTTATCTGTCTTGTAAGTTTCTGTTCTGTTTACTAAAATGCTCCACCAAAGTTAAGGCATTCCCTTTGTGAGTGACTTTAACGGAGGTGGGGTGTTACACTTGGTATCAGAGCCGAAGGTTACCCGATTGGGTAAAGTTTTTGAAAACTATTTTCAAAAAGGTTTTGAAAGGAAGTATTTTCAAAAATAAAGCTTATTTTGAAAAACATGATCCCCAAGAGCCATATATCTTTCCTTCAGTCCTTTTTGTATTGAATCTTTCCTTTTTCGTTTCAGCATGTATGAAGCATCTGAGATACCAGAGGGTGTTCATGTACCCGGTTGGTTTCGTCAATATCTTGAGGCTAGGACCGCCGCCGCAGGTCCAGCAAATGATCCCCCTCCTCCGCCCCCTCCTCGTGCAATCGCTTTCTCAAAGATCTGTAGAGATTTTAGGGCCATGGGTGGAAAGGATTTCAAGGGAACTGAATCATTCGTAGAGGCGAGGAACTGGCTCAAAGAAACTGAGGATCTATTCGTTATCTTCGAGGTGGATGATGGGCAGAAGGTACAGTTGGCGGTATGGTTGCTCAAAGACGAAGCTTCCTATTGGTGGGAAGTCACTAACGCCGAGAGGCCGGTTGAAACATGGATGGATTTCAGAACAAGGTTTGAGACAAAATTCCTCTCGCAAGCTGAACGAAGTTTACAACAGGAAATGTTCTTATCTCTTAAGCAAGGAAGTATGACGGTCAAGGAATACGTCAACCAGTTCAACCAACTGGCTAGGTTCGGATTGGATTTAGTCAACACTCAGCATAAAAAGGCTCTCCGCTTTGTTAAAGGATTGAACGAGCCACTGCACAGCCTAGCCATGACCCATGTACCCATGGGAGTGACTTACGAGAAATTGGTGGACATGGCACTACTGCACGAGGAAGACAAGGGCACGAAAGAGACAAAGAAGGAAGAACCACAGAATAAGAAAGCATGGCCCAAAAAGGAAACACAAAAGAAGGATGAGAAGTCTGAAGATAAGAAGGGGAAAAAGTGCTTTACTTGTGAAAGATCGACTCATCTGAACAAGGATTGCAGAAAAAGGAAGGGCACTTGCTTCAACTGTGGTGAGATGGGACACTTCACTTGGGACTGCCCGAAGAAACGAGGGCAAGGGAAGAGGGCAGAACCCACTTCTGGAGGACAGGCGAATGCTCAAGGGACTGGTAGATAGGGTAGAAATAAGAAAATTTAAGTAGAAGGTTTAATTTTCTTATCTGATTGTTGAGTTAAAACTCTTTCTGATTCTGGCATTTTGATTCTGTAATCGATACTCTGCACTTTATTACTAGTATTGTTTTTGATTCCGCTGTAAACCCAAATCCATAAGGGTTATGACTCATCTGTTTGTGATTGGGGTTTGAGAGATATTCGTGTTAGGCGTCAAGTAGGACGCATACATTCTGGGATTTATCATGCTTAGTTTCCTAAGAATCATTCGGTATTCTGATCTATACCGGTAATATGTAAATATCTGAATATTTCTGATAAGGTTAAGATTTCCAGTTTTGACATTATCTAAAGAGGGTAATCCTCCGGGTGTCAATCCGATGTTGGTTTCGATCTTCGGGGTTGATACTTAGGACCCATGTCTAATGGGAACCAAGTTTTTGTTTTATCTGTACTCGCTTCCATCATTCGACTGTATCCTATCGATCGAATCTTCGAACTTTAGGTAGAAACTAATGGGTGTAAACATGTGTTTGAGACATGTTATGTTTGATGGTTGCAAGTGGATGCAAGTGGTTGCTATTGGTTGCTCGTGGATGCATATACACACACTAGGCACTAGATCGGCTCGAAAACACTCTCATACTGCATATGGATGTGTGAGCATTTTAAATTTTTGTGGATGCAAAATGATTGACTCGACACATGGATGTTGCATATGACTGAATGGTTGTGCACTCATATAGAAATGATATGTATCGAGTAGGAAAATTGCATACATGTTGGACTCATGGCACTGGCATAATTCTCATTAAGGAGGTCAACTGAATCAGTGGACCGCCTGATCTTTGCATTAGATAAGGAACATATACACACACTTTTGCATATGTTCATACAACATTAGAATTTTCTAAGGACAATGGATGCCAATGATTGATGACTAAGTAGATGGATGTTGGATGGTAGGACACATTCTTCTTAACTTGAGGATTTCGGGGACGAAATCCTTTAAGGAGGGGAGAATGTAACACCCCGTACTTTCTGTGAACGTATAAGTAATAAATCAGAGAATAATTAATTTTTAAAATAAGAATCAAGGGAAATGGGTTGCGCCATTGCGTTCGTCTCGGAATTCTGCTTGAAAAAGAGTCCGAGTTTGCGAGAATCGGAGTCCGTATGACCAAGTTATGGCTCTCTAAAGTTTCAGGAATTTTCAGAGTTCAAAACAGCTCGAATTCGAATTCAAATTTCGAATTCAAAACCCAGAATAGACTGGACGGGAAATTTCCAGCCCAGTACCCAGGTCGACTGGGGAGTCGACCGGGCAGTCGACCCCACCCCACCCTCGACCAGGTCGACTGGGCAGTCGACCAGGGGGTCGACCTGGTCCCCGAACCTGGTTTTGGGCCTAGGTGCATTCTTATGTATCTGGTCTCGTTTTCTGCCTAGATTCGTCTGCCTAAACCTATTTAAACAGCCCCAAACCTAGCCTTCTCTACACACAATTCTATTCTGCTTCTACTCTGCCTCTGTTCTAAATAAAAATAAAAATGGCGTCGCTACTCTGCTGGAATCAAAACTAGAAGCTAATCAACATCAACCTAAGCAACTCAATTCAAGCTTGAAACTTCAACAACGGTTAAAGAAGATCAACTAACGTCGCTACAACTATCTTTCTTTTAGAATCCAATCAAGGCAAGTACAGTTATTTTCCGATATAAACGTTAATTCTGATTATGGCATGAATCGTAAATCTGAATCTGAGATTATGTCTGTTCTGTTCTGTTTAGATCTACCTTATTCTGTATTTCTTTCTGCTTTTTGTTCTATAGCCAGGCTACCACGAGCCTGAGCCAATCTCATAAGAGATTAACATACGCTAAAATATTTGGGACAATAAAATGAATAATGCATGAAATGGGCATGACCGATATGCGACTGATTTGAGGAAAGAACATAGGTTGAACTTGGAACTTAGGACATAAATCTAAGGCATATAATTGAACCTATGACTTGAGTTTTGTGGCATAAAGAATAATGAACATACGACTTGAGAAGTTGAGGCATAAAATTTACATTGGACATATGACTTAGGAATTGGGGCATAAATTTGACCATAGGCATGTAGTTAGTTTAGATACATATTACATGTTGTAAACTAGATCTGGATCTGAGCAAGCTATGTATGATAATTTGTGATTTGGGGACATAATTCAATATCTGATTTTAAGAATATGATACATGATTAAAACCTAGATTTGTGGCACATTTTAAGAAGGGGAAGATATGTGACTTAGGTGTAGAAATTAAAATCTATAATAAGATTTGAGGACTATTAAGTGTGAATACACCTAAATAGGGATTTTTGGATATATGGCATGCATTGTAATATTTGGCATAATTTATAGATGAATCTGCTGTACAATGCTAGTTTAACCAAAATGGGAACATATGTTATATGGTAAATTATGTCCATATTCTGTGTTATGTAAATTTATGCAAACATGGGGTATATGATCATATTGTGAATCATGATAATTATTTAGGCCTAATTTATGATTAAGCAAGGCATGTAAATAGAACCTTTAGAAATATTAAATCTGCTAAATCTGTCATCTGCTAAATCTGTTGAAAATGCCCAATCTGCTAAACTAAATCTGTTGAGATGCCTAAACTGCTAAATCTGTTGAGATGCCTAAACTGCTAAATCTGTTGAGATGCCTAATCTGTTATCTGCTAAATCTACTAGTTTGCTTAATCTTCTAAATCCGTTAAGTCGCCTAATCTACAAAATCTGTTATCTGCTATATCTGTTGAGTTGATATAATTAGTCCGTTATTGACATAATCTGAATTGGCTACAGTTATGAATAATTGACATGTATATTAGGCGTGGGCATAAATGGTAAATTATTAATTAATTGGCCGCAAAGATGAACATGGCTAACTCGAGGTTAGAATGAGTTTGCGGCGTAATCCTGCCCGGAACCGCCCGGCACATCCAGTGGTCGCAAACAATAGGTTCTAATGTGAGAAGTTAGTCATAATATGCTTAGACACGAGGTTAGGTCTGGCTTGTGGCAGAAGTCTGCCTGGAACCGCCCGGCCCATCCAGTGGCCACAAGCTAGCGACCTAATGTGAGAGGTCTGTGCATTAATAATTAATTAATGCAAATATGAGATAAAAATGATGTCCAAAACGTGTTGGGTGGATAGGGTTAAACCAACTGGACTAATATATATATATATATAATAAACCATTCTTGAATCTGTAGGCCCAATACAAAGTTAGACAAATCTGAAATTCGGTTAAATCTGTACATCTGATCCGTTAGTCTGTAAACTTGTTGATTTGATTTTCTGATCTGTGAACTAGTAAATCTGATCTCTGTATGTCTGAACTTGTAAACAAGTTAATCTGAAATCTGTTAGTCTGGGGACACAAGGTTAGGAGGGAATTTACTTGTGTCATCTGTTGTTTGGGACCATTATTAGTCAGTAACCCTTTCTGGTATCAAAACTTTGTCCCAACAGTATGTAGGGTCCAGGCACGCTTACTGAACTAATTATAAGTGGTTCATTCTGATAATGGCGAGGGGTGTTGATGGTGCGTTCCAACCGGGTCATGTGCGTGCATGGATCCCGGTCTGCCTCTGAGGATGTAAGACGCCGTGACATCTGTAAATAAGTCTGTGTCATTTAAAGGTTGCCACTTTGTGAAGTGATACACCCTTTTGTGGGCTGGCACAGGGTATTTATGTATTAGGGAGCCGATCGCTTGGGGTAGGGTTTTAGGGTACACTTAGTTCTGTCTGTTTCTGTTGGGTGGTAACACCTGTCTGTTTTTGCGTGGTACCATCTGTTGGGGTGGTAAATGCCCATTACTAGTGTACACCTAATTCTATATTCTGTTTCCGTAGGGATTAATCTGTTTCTGCTTCTGTCTGTTTCTGTTCGGGTGGTAAAGGCCCATTACTAGCACTCTCTTCTGTGGAAATTATTCTGTACCCGTTTCTGTTTCAGTTTAGACATTAGGGTGACACCTAATTCTGTTATACTAGTATTAGTGCAGAGAAGTGTAAAGCAATAGCTTATATCATTCTGTTCTTCTGTTACATCTGCTACACCTATTACAGTTATCTCTCATCCAGTTTTATTTTCATGTCATGTTATTATTATCTGTTCATAACTGAAAATCACTGGACTTGCCAGACTTTTTGTCTGACCCTTGTTGTTTCGCCTCCTTTCTTCCGTCCCCCCAGGTTTTGTAGAAGGGAATACTCTAGCTTGATCCATATTTCTTCAGCTTGAAGTGCTTAAAGTATGGCTTGTCTTCTTCTGTGGGGATTATGATTTTAAACTATGCATTCTGAAGGCTTTTGTACAAGACTGATATTTTGTACTTAAATTCTGATATTGTGATTTGAAAGGATGTAACCAAGCTTATTTCGGTTTCTGTTGTAATAAAGTTATAAAATTTTCAAGTACTGTTTTATCTGTCTTGTAAGTTTCTGTTCTGTTTACTAAAATGCTCCACCAAAGTTAAGGCATTCCCTTTGTGAGTGACCTTAACGGAGGTAGGGTGTTACAACATGATTCTAAGTAAAAAGGATATTTTTAATATTAACATGAACTGATTGATGTAACATGAACATATCTAAATATATGACAATTTAATTCTAATGTAACATTTTTAACTAAAAATGACATATTTATTCTAATGTAACATTTCTAGCAAATGTGACATTTTTATTCTAATAAACCATTTTTAACTAACATGCCATATTTATTCTAATGAACATTTCTTAACAAAAATGTTATTTTAATCTTTCTTAACAAAATTGTTATTTTAAACCAATGTCCCCTTTTGTCACAAAATGTTATTTTCTCCAATGTCACATTTTTAAACAAAAATGCTATTTTATTTCTAATGCATATTTTATACTATTCTTTCTTTTTCATCAAAAATGTAAGTGAAAAATGTAACTTTTCTTCTATTCTTTTATTTGTATCAAAAATGTAAGTGAAAAATGTAACTTCTTACAATGGGCTTTTATCTGCATCTAAAATGCAAATAAAATGGTAACCTTTTTAATTCATGTTTTATTTGCATCAAAGAATGCAAATAAAAATTCAACTTTTAATTTTATGTTTTATTTGCATCAAAGAATGCGAATAAAAATGTAATTTTTATTTCATGTTTTATGTTTGCATTTAAAATGCAAATAAAAATGTAATCTTTTTCCACGGTGTTTATTTGCATCTAAATATGCAAATAAACATGTGATCCTTTTTCTTTGATGTTTATTTGCATCTAAATATGCAAATAAAATGTGATCTTTTTCTACGGTGTTTATTTGCATCTAAATATGCAAATAAAAATGTAATTTTTTTCTTTGATGTTTATTTGCATCTAAATATGCAAATAAAATGTGATTTTTTCCACGGTGTTTATTTGCATCTAAATATGCAAATAAAATGCAATTTTTTTCTTTGATGTTTATTTGCATCTAAATATGCAAATAAAATGTGATCTTTTTCTACGGTGTTTATTTGCATCTAAATATGCAAATAAAAATGTAATCTTTTTCTTCGATGTTTATTTGCATCTAAATATGCAAATAAAATGAAATCTTTTCCTTTGAATAGACAATTCTATTTCAATTCAACAACATAAACAAAATGATACTTTTAATTGAATTGGCCAACTAATTCAATTTAAAAAATATGACTAAAATGATATTTTTAATTGAATTGACAAACTAATTCAATTCAATAAAAATGACCAAAATAATATTTTATATTCTACATTTCTAACACCACAAATTTGACATTTTTATATTTTACATTTCTAATACCACCAATTTGACATTTTACTTTGTTGATTGCAATACAACAAAAAGGACAATTTTTATTTGCTGATTCTAATTCAACAAAGAGGGACAATCTTATTTGTTGATTCTAATTCAACAAAAAGGGAAATTTTCATTTGTTGATTCTAAATCAACAAAAAGGGAAAATTTTATTTGTTGATCTAGCAAATTATGAACATCTTTATGAAATAAAAATATGGTTTTATTTTATAAAAAAATTGACACACATGAATGTTATGTATCCTATATGTACGATAAAAATATGGTTTTTATTGTATATACAAAAATTCTGACAAACATGAATACACAATTCAATACAGTGGTTCATCACAATCACAGAACAAATCAACATTGCAATAGTTATGTACACAAAATAAACATGAAATAAATATAAATTTCACAATTTTGCTATAAATAATTAATTTAAATATTAAAATAGAAATCTCACCATGATTTTTATCTGAATTTCCAACATGCTCAGTTTTGATTCTGGTTAATTCCATAGTCAAGATCTCATCACAAGGATTCCAACGCATCCTGAATCTTCGAATTCTGAATTCGTATGACCAAGATACGTCATTATTTACATTTGATTTCAAACATTGAAATAATTAAATGATGAATTAATGATTAAGTACATTGGTTAAGGGCCTTAACCCCCTCTTCTTCTTCTTCGTTCATTACTGATGTCGTTGAACCACCGAAACCCATCACGTTCGAAATAAGAATCCGCTATCGCCTGAGCCAGACACCATCGTACCCCCATCGAACTACACACCTCTGACTGCCGTGAAACGCTCCACCATCGCCTCTGACGTTGGCCATCTCGGCGACCCTCAGGCACCGCAAATCCTCACCTAACGTGCGACCTTCCCGAGAAAAATCCAACCAATCCGTTATACTAAAAACAATCTTGACCGTTGATTATACAGAGCACGAAGAGCTCTTCGATTTGGTGTTGGGAATTTGGAAAACCATTGAATGGATATTGCGAAAATGGAGGAAGAAGTTTCGTGTATCTTGAGCCCTCGGTTTTTGCCTGGCGGCTGAGTATTTTAGAATTAGGGTTGCTTATTTCTAAGCATATATATAGCGTATTTATACACGTATTTTATTATTTAATAATTCTTTTAACTTGAAAATTAATTGTTTGTTGCTATCGACCCCAAATCGAACCCAACTAGTCTCGCCCCTAGCTAATAATCCCCATCTCGGACACGTTGGAATATGTTTTGTAACCCAATTCGGCTGTTACAATATGTTTTTCTTTAAAGTAAAATATAAAATCAATATATATTTAATTCAAACGTACATTTTAAATTACTGGGGCCACATACAACCTCTAAAAATTACAGAAAAATTATTTCTAGTTATGTTTTGATGATACGGTCCTAACAAAACTAATTTCATCGAATTCTGAGACCGTTTGAAAAATGGTCATTTTCTGGTTGATCGAATTTGACTAAAATTGACAAAACGCATTTTCTTTCGCTACGCTCACATATTAATTCTTAAAATTATGAAAATTGAAACCTAGCAATAGTTTGATATTCCGGATCCAACAAAAGTGGTTTCGTCGAAAACGGAGGTCGTTTGAAAAATGGCTATTTTTAAGGGCTATATATTATATTAAAATATATAAAAATTCTACAGGGATTGTTCTGAATTTTAAACTGGGCATAACTTTTGATTCCCGCTATGAAAATTCAATTTTTCAGATTCGTTGAAAAGATATTTTAAATAGATTTACATATTTTTGGTTTCACTAAAATCCGATTTATTTTGCATCCTGTACAGTCAGTCAAAGTTCAAATTCATATTTTCAAACTACCGCGCTATTTCTAACTCCTTTTATAATTAAAATAAATATATTCATTCTAACTGCAATTAAAATAAATTTTTAGTCGTTATTATTTAAAATAAATTATTTTAACTATTCAAAATTCACTAAAATTGCTAAATTAAAAATTTTAAATTGGTTAAGAATTTCCGGGTTGTTACAATCTCCCCCACTTAAAATCTTTTCGTCCTCGAAAAGGAATGTAGCTAAAAATTGTTTAACTAGACGATTCAATTTTAATTTTTTATTGGTTTTAATAATTTGATTAGTTGATTAACTTTTCAAATATATCTTTTATATATATGAAAAAACATATTTTCTAATATTGGATTATATATATAATCACAAATACGTGAATTATAAATTTCTCACTCTAAACTCATTCTAGGGCATTGCTAACCTCATCTCTAACGAGTTTTCTCATTCTAGGATACTGCTGATCCTACCTCTAATGAGTATTCTTATTGGATATTACTAATCCAATCTCTGATGAGTCTTTTGTTCAGTTCTAATGAGTTGTACCCTAAAGATTTGAGATAATCAAAGCTCTGATACCAACTGTAAAGACCCGCAGGCAATGGGTTAACCTCCCACCGTGACATATAGATGATCTCCCGGACACCTTGTTTTATGGCCAGCCTCTCGACTGCAATAACCAACCCTAATAAATAAGGGACATGTAGGGGTAAGAGCCCACCGTTCGCCACCAAACAACATGGCGAGAACCCCCTATCATGCGTAACCAGCTCCATAGCCAGCAACAAGGACTGGTATGAGAAATCTTACTTAAGCTATCTAATAATAATAAGGCTAATCACAGGACCACGCCGCTAATGTGGAACGGGTTTACTCCATTGGATTGCCAGTGCATAAATAAAGTAAATCATTAAAACAACGCAATGCTTTTTATAAAAATGAAACCATTATAAGACTCAAGTCCCAGCACACAATGCAACGCGAACCGGAGGATAGAGTTTTACCTTATAATGGTCAAAAATGCTTGATACGATAAAACATATTTGATATTATTATTAGTGTATATATGTTTCAAAAACATTTCAATCATAATATCAATCATAGATGGCATAGCTACCATATATGTAACGACCCGGAAAAATGCAATCTTGGTTATCCGATATACAACACATATCGAACATCCAAGGATCGAAAATAACCGAATAGTTAATGAAAGAAATTAGAGGGTGAGGATAGATAAGATAGAAACTTAGAATAGAAAAAGAAGAACACAACATCAGAGTAACACGAACCTCACAGCGGAACGAATAACATATAATAGATAACATAACTCTGAAATATAACAGTTATGTATACAATAGCACTTATCAGAGTACATCACTTACAACACAGCGGAACAGAACTCTATATAACTAACGCTGAAGCCTCCTGCTCCAAGCTCCTTTAGATAGATCTGAAAAATCCTGAACTACTTGACTGCCCGTACAAATTTAGGCACCCAAGAGTTTAGGTAGAACAAAACAAAATAAACTCTGGATCAGTCATGGGACTGGTATGAGTAAAACAGTTTAAACAGTTTGAACAAGTAAACGATATCTCATAAGACCACGCCGCATAACGGAACGGGTTTTTCCCTTATGAGAATCCAAAATATCTTTATATCAAAACCTTTGATATTATCATAATGTCTATCAGACCACAATATATTAATCATATAGCAGAAACGCTTTCATCTCATGTTCTACATATATAGTATACAATCAAAACCGCAAGCACGTATTGGGTAATGGGTTTCCAACTATGACAAGGTATGGAACCACCTTCCGATCAGTGTACTCTAGAAACGATACACTGGAGTTCAACAAGAACATCTTGCAACTCAGCCACACATGACCGACTACTCATTTTGCTTGAGTGTATCAAATGTATATCACCAACGGTTGGAATCAGCATCCGTTTCCCGTATATATATATATATATATATATATATATATATATATATATATATATATGAGACAACATTGATAGATTAAAGAAGCAAATGAATATTCTCTAGATAGGTGATTATACACCCTACTTCGGTGCGACCGACTTAGCCATGCTGCCTGCCCGATTTCTGTCATTTACCGGTTGATAAGGCTTGAGGTTACGCTTTATCATCACATCAGATTCACTTCGAATGTCACATTGTCAGATCCACCGAAATCACTAATTGACGTCTACAACAGTACATTACGTGTTAGCTAAAGAAGTTTCCTTCTCTGCTTCCACTCTTGGTACGGTTGAAGAAATCAATTGTAACGACCCGCATTCTACGCATCATAGGATCATAGAGTATTTATTTCTTTTTCGTGTGAGGTCGTATAGTCGTGTAACTTTGGGAGACGACTATTGGGGTCATTTGCCATGTTCACGATTTTTGCCGATTTTTAAATGACCGTTTTGCCCCTAGTTGATCTTGTTTCGTCCATAACTTTTGATTGGTTAAGAGTTTTGACCTAAAACTACTTCCATTAGCTCCAGATGATGGTTTCTCTTTCCGTAGAGTGGTCATAGTAGTCAAACGGACTTACCGTTTGGGAGATATGGCTGAATTAAGGTTTAAAGGGTTATTTTCAGCTAATTGGGCTTAACCGGGTAGTTAGTAATTAGGCCCATTGGGGGATTTCGGGATTAGTGGTATTTAAGGGCTGCTAAGGTTAGGATTTCGGTTTTTACTTCATTTTTCCAGCCGCCACTTATTTTCTTCAACCCTAGTCATGGCCTCCAACATCTAGAATCATTCCAAATCACCTCTAATCACTTTCTAATCAAAGATTAAGCAAAACTACATCAAATCAAGGCGAATTAGCATAGGATTTGGAATAGAGCTGCTGGAACACATAGAGATTGGATCTATATCAGAGGAGTTTCAGTTCTGAATGTTAAATTGTGGCAAAGGTGAGTGATTTGCTTTGTTTTACCTTAATTACGGCTAATTAGGGTAATTAGCGAAGATTAGCGAAATTATAACTCAGAAAAATCTAGAAAAATTCCTAAAATTCTAAAACATCATTTTATACCTCTGATATGAATTTGGGTTAATTTCGACTAATTTTGCAAATCCCGGAATTTGGGGGATTAAGGGGTGATTAGTGGAAATTAGCGAATTTATGCATGTTAAAAATCTGGAAAAATATTTATAAATTCTAAAATATGGTTTTAGACCTCTGTTATAAAAATTGGCTAATTCGGTTAAATTTTGTTAATTCTATCATTAAGTTTGCTTGAACATGCTTAAGGGAAAAATATGGTTTTTTTGGGTATGTTTGATCTATTTCACATGCTATGATTTATGTTTTGGTGTTTGTGGTCTATTCCATATGTTGCTATGACTGTTTGACATGATTTATGATTGCATTATAAAGTTAGAATGGTTGAAAACGCCGTCGAGAGGCGAAAATAGCTTGCTGAAATGGTGCAGGTTTTCTTCAGGTCGAGTTAGACCGACCATGGGAGGGTTTTGACCGACCGACCCGAGCTCACGACCGACCCCAATAGAAGGAGCACATCACGACCGACCCTGTATGAAGGGTTCGACCGACCAGGGGAGACCGATCAGGTTGGGAAAGACCGACCACTATGCGATGTTCGACCGTCCACATACGATGATGAAATAACGACCGACCAGGGATGGTGAAGTACGACCGACCAGGAATGGTGAAGTGTTCGACCGACCAGGGATGGTGAAGTACGACCAACCAGGAATGGTGAAGTGTTCGACCGACCAGGGATGGTGAAGTACGACCGACCAGGAATGGTGAAGTGTTCGACCGACCAGGGGGCAATACCGACCGACCAGGGTAGAGATGATGAAAACCGACCAGAATGAAAGGTTCTTGACCGACCGACCCGAACAGGAGGAAACCAATAACCCGAGATGCAAAGGTAGTCCAAATGGAAGTTAGAGCTCAGGATCCCGGACCCAGTTGGGAACCAATGAGTTCACTTCATGATTGGGCTTTGCTGCGGGACGTGTGCTAAGGAGTTGTCGATGTCTGTATCTTTGGATCACTATGTATGGGAAGTATGTGAACGGATTCAGGGTCACAGTATGTAGTGACCTAGGTACGACTAAAAGTAGCTATAGACCAATGAAGTGGGATCAATGAAAAGGTTTGGTCATGATTCCATGTGGGTAAGCTTGGTTGTAGCAGTAGTTGTACAGAGTCGAACTCCGTCACTACTTCGATGAGTCTAGTGATTTACAGTGGTGGACATCGTATGCTTTACGCACTGAGTGAGAGATGTGAGGATGGTTGCTATGATTGATTTGTTTGCTATCATTATGACATGCACACCCCCACCCCCGTATCCTTACACCACTTGTTTTGAGGCACCTTAGAGTATTGTACAGTATGTAGTGCTAACTCTTTGGTTGCAGGTCTAGGTTCAGGTATGGTTTAGTATACCTGTTATTGTTCTGTTTAGTTGCTTATCGCTCATACCAGACTTTTGTCTGACCCAGAGTTTTATGTCTCTTCTTATTACTCTGGGTGCTCACACGAGCAGACTAGAGACAGGTTAGGTGGTATGCACGAGTAGCTGATCCGGAGATGAGCAGGAGGCTTCTACGTATGATATATAGATATTCTCCCTGTGTCGCAGCTGGTCACTACTTTGGGCATTAGTAGTGTACCTTTCCTTTTTGCTTTAGAGACAGTATTTTTCAGTTGTAATAAGCTGTATTTTGGATTTCCGCTGCTATAATGGTTCTGATTTAGTTTTCAGCTTATGCACTGTCTCGCATGTTTATGTCAAGTATATTATTATTATATTTTATTCCATGCGCTGTGAGATATGTTACAGGTCTTGTGCTAATTCAATTCTTCAAATCCCTTTCCTTTTCCTTTCTTTTGGCGACCGTTCCGTGCTGGTTGGACATTAGTACAACGCATTTCAGTGAAATGTCAACTGGTGCGGGGCGGGCCGTCACACTTGGTATCAGAGCTCTAGGTTGCGTAGTTCACCTAGGGAAAGACACTAGGGAGAGATAGTACACGTATATGAGAGCGCGTATTTGTGATTATTTTGGTTTTCAGAAAGCTATATATATACTACTAGTATAGATAAAGATAAGGTTGCACTGCACTGACACCACAAAGAAGAGGGTTAATCGTTTTCTCTGTACAGATTGAACGATGAGCCGATATACGAGGGGTACTGGTAGAGGAGCTAATAATGGGGATGCTGCTGAGATGAGGACGATGTTTACTAACCTCATGAGAGAGATGCTTAGGGAAGTGCAAGGAGCAGTCCCTAATGTTGTAAATGGTGGTGGTGCAGCGGTGCAGGCGCCTAGGGCCGATTTCGCCAAGTTTAACAAGGATTATACTAGTCTTGGTGGGAAGCCGTTCCACGGAACAGAGTCGGCTACAGAAGTTCAAGATTGGCTTGATAGTTGTGAGCGCATCTTTGAAGATTTGGGAATCGAGGATGAGATGAAGAGAATGCTGGCATCCCGTCAATTGCAAGGACGGGCTATGAATTGGTGGAACGCTATTAAGGCAGCTACTCCAGGGAATCAAGTAACTTGGAATCAGTTTATGACTCGTTTCAGCGAAAAATTCATTCCAGCTGCCCATAGATCAGAATTGTTCAGGAGGTTCTTAGAGCTTAAGCAGAATGGCAGGGCAGTCTCGGAGTATATTGCTGAATTCAACACTTTATCGAAATATGGATTGTCCCTTATTGATACAGTCGAGAAGAAGAACAAGAAGTTTATAATTGGCTTGGATGGGTACTTGGGGGAAAGACTTGTAAACCATATCGACGAGACGTTTGAGTCTATTGTAAGAAAAGCATTAAGGTCTGAGAGCCTTTTCCCTAAGTCGAAGACTGAGGTTGCTATTGCATCTACAGAGGAGCCAAAGCCGCAAGCAAGTGGTGAAGGCAAGAAGAATTCTCAGAGCAAGAGGAAACAAGACCAGGTTAAGGATGGTCAGAAAAAGAAAAATAAGAAAGATGGCGAGTGCTTTAGTTGTGGCAAGAAGGGCCATTACGCCAGAGATTGTCAAGAAAAACCTGGGGAAAGGAAGTGCTTTAACTGTGGACAAGACGGACATCAAAAGGATAAGTGTCCACAACCTTTGAAAGAGAAGAAGATCGTGAAAGCATATGCTATCAGTGTTGTTCCTTCTTCGTCGAATGCCCCAACTGCGGCGGAGGAGGGAAAGAATGTTGTTATCCAAGGTATGCTTTCTGTTTAAGATGTTCCTGTTAGAGTTTTGTTTGATACCGGAGCTTCCAGTTCTTTCATATCTAGTGACCTGGTAGATAGGTTGGGATTGGAGCCCGAGGTTGTCGATAGACCTTTAGTAGTGACGAACCCGATTGGTGGTTCTACTGGCCTTAGCATGATTTGTTGTAATGTGGTCTTATTGAGTCATGGATGCATGTTTGTTTGTGATTGCTTTGTTTTGGGTTTTACTGGGTTTGGCATTATTTTGGGAGTAGATTGGCTCCAAAGATACGGGGTGGTGGTAGACTGTGAGGGCTTTTTGGTGACAGCTAGAGCGGATGATGGGCGGAGGATAGTGTTTGGTGGTCTACCCAGTGAGGGGGTATTGGCTAGTTTTCTAAACTCCCTCGACATTCCGCATAGTGAGTTTTCAGGTTTGCCCGTGGTTGGCCAGTATCCGGATGTTTTCGAAGAAGTGACCGGACTTCCACCACACCGAGAAATTGAGTTCCGTATTGATTTAGTTAAAGATGCCAGACCTATAGTGATGCCACTTCGTCGTATGGCCCCAAGGGAGCAGCGAGAGCTCGGGGTGCAAGTCAGCAATCCTTTTGAGAAAGGATTTATCAGAAGGAGTGTTTCTAAGTGGGGAGCGCCCGTTGTGTTTGCTACCAAGGCCGATGGTTCCCTTCGATTGTGTGTGGACTACCGCGAATTGAATAAAGTGACGAGGAAGAATAAGTATCCTCTACCGCGGATAGATGATTTGTTTGATCAACTAGAAGGAGAGAGAGTGTTCTCCCAGTCGGACCTTGCGACAAGATTTCACCAACTCAGGGTGGCAACTGATAGTATAGATAAAACGGCCTTTCGAACGCCGTCTGGATTTTATGAGTGGTTGGTCATGCCATTCAGGCTGACCAATGCACTAGCATATTTTGTGGATCCTATGAATAGAGTATTCAGAGATTAGTTGAATAAGTTTGTTCTTGTGTTCGTGGACGATATCTTGGTTTACTCGAGGACAGAGGAAGAACACAAGGAACACTTGGAGATAGTGATGGAGGTGTTAAGAAAACACCAACTGAAGGCGAAGTTTTCTAAGTGTCACTTCTAGAGAAGAGAAGCGAGATTCTTGGGCCATGTCGTTTCAGAGAATGGTATTGCCGTTGATCCTTCAAAAGTGGCTACGGCGAAAGATTGGTTTACGCCCAAGAATGTAACAGACGTAAGAAGTTTCTTGGGATTAGCTGGACATTATCGTAAGTTCATCCAAGATTTTTCCAAGATAGCATCACCGTTGACTCAGTTGACAAAGAAGAATCAAGTTTTTGTTTGGTTGTTTTGCTAGTATCATATCACGTAGATTTTCTGAATTCGGAGGAGATATTCCTTGGGTGCTTGTCTGATATTGGTTTAGGCCTTTGGGGCTTGTGCTTTGGGAATGTCGAGTCCGACAAGGATGGTTTACGTGAGAGATAAATAGTTGTGGCAATTTTTCATCGAGTGCATTGAGTTGGAGACATGTCAGTCTAAGGGTTATGTTTCTAGGTTGGAAGCAACTAGAGTATATCACGGAATATGATTTTAGACCTAAGAGCGAATTGGATTCAGAAACGCTAGTAAGCTTGACGATTAGATCGATTTTGATTGAGTGGATTGGTTCCAGTCAGAGGAACGATCCTAACCTATTGGAAATCATCTCTAGGAGGGAGGTGGGTATCGACGGTCAAACAGATAGGGTGAATCGAGTATTAGAAGACCACTCAAGAATGGTAGAGGAGTTATACTGATAAGAGACGAAGAGATTTAAGTTCTCCGTGGGTGACATGGTACTCGTCAAGATTTCTCCGTTGAAGAGTGTGATTCGTTTTGGTAAAAGAGGAAAGTTGGCACTAAGATTTGTTGGTCCATTCCCGGTTATTGAGCAAGTTGGAAATTTGGCATATAAGGTAGAGTTACCAGACAAGATGGCAGGAGTTCACAATGTATTTCATGTCTCCTCGTTAAGGAAGTTTGTGCACGACCCCGATATGACTATTTCACTTGGTCAGTTGGACGATGCCGAAGTAGGACCTGAGGAGGTAGGGAACCGCAAGCCGATGCGTATTGTTGAGTACGATACGAAGCTACTTCGAAGGAAAGCGGTGAAACTAGTAAAGCTTCAGTGGGGAGAGAATGAGAGTGACTGTACTTGGGAAACAGAGGAGAGTACTAGGAAGACGTATCCTGAACACTTTGCTTGGTAAGGTTTTGGTTTCAATTTAGTTATTCCGCATGCTAGGATAGGCTTGCTTTGTTTGTTTTGTATGCTTTATTGTTTGTAAATGATTGGTAGGAATGCGGGATCCTTTGTATGTTTTGGGTTAAGGAATTTCGGGGACGAAATTTCCTAAGGGGGGGGGGGGGGGGAGAATGTAACGACCCGCATTCTACGCATCATAGGATCGTAGAGTATTTATTTCTTTTTCGTGTGAGGTCGTATAGTCGTGTAACTTTGGGAGACGACTATTGGGGTCATTTCCCATGTTCACGATTTTTGCCGATTTTTAAATGACCGTTTTGCCCCTAGTTGATCTTGTTTCGTCCATAACTTTTGATTGGTTAGGAATTTTGACCTGAAACCACTTCCATTAGCTCCAGATGATGGTTTCTCTTTCCGTAGAGTGGTCATAATAGTCAAACGGACTTACCGTTTGGGAGATATGGTTGAATTAAGGTTTAAAGGGTTATTTTCAGCTAATTGGGCTTAACCGGGTAGTTAGTAATTAGGCCCATTGGGGGATTTCGGAATTAGTGGTATTTAAGGGCTGCTAGGGTTAGGATTTCGGTTTTTACTTCATTTTTCCAGCCGCCACTTATTTTCTTCAACCCTAGTCATGGCCTCCAACATCTAGAATCATTCCAAATCACCTCTAATCACTTTCTAATCAAAGATTAAGCAAAACTACATCAAATCAAGGCGAATTAGCATAGAATTTGGAATAGAGCTGCTGGAACACATAGAGATTGGATCTATATCAGAGGAGTTTCAGTTCTGAAAGTTAAATTGTGGCAAAGGTGAGTGATTTGCTTTGTTTTACACTAATTACGGCTAATTAGGGTAATTAGCGAAGATTAGCGAAATTATAACTCAGAAAAATCTAGAAAAATTCCTAAAATTCTAAAACATCATTTTATGCCTCTGATATGAATTTGGGTTAATTTCGACTAATTTTGCAAATCCCGGAATTTGGGGGATTAAGGGGTGATTAGTGGAAATTAGCGAATTTATGCATGTTAAAAATCTGGAAAAATATTTATAAATTCTAAAATATTGTTTTAGACCTCTGTTAGAAAAATTGGCTAATTCGGTTAAATTTTGTTAATTCTATCATTAAGTTTGCTTGAACATGCTTAAGGGAAAAATATGGTTTTTTTGGGTATGTTTGATCTATTTCACATGCTATGATTTATGTTTTGGTGTTTGTGGTCTATCCCATATGTTGCTATGACTGTTTGACATGATTTATGATTGCATTATAAAATTAGAATGGTTGAAAACGCCGTCGAGAGGCTAAAATAGCTTGCTGAAATGGTGCAGGTTTTCTTCGGGTCGAGTTAGACCGACCAGGGGAGGGTTTTGACCGACCGACCCGAGCTCACGACCGACCCCAATAGAAGGAGCACATCACGACCGACCCTGTATGAAGGGTTCGACCGACCAGGGGAGACCGATCATGTTGGGAAAGATCGACCACTATGCGATGTTCGACCGTCCCCATATGATGATGAAATACCGACCGACCAGGGATGGTGAAGTAAGACCGACCAGGAATGGTGAAGTGTTCGACCGACCAGGGATGGTGAAGTACGACCGACCAGGAATGGTGAAGTGTTCGACCGACCAGGGATGGTGAAGTACAACCGACCAGGAATGGTGAAGTGTTCGACCGACCAGGGGGCAATACCGACCGACCAGGGTAGAGATGATGAAAACCGACCAGAATGAAAGGTTCTTGACCGACCGACCCGAAAAGGAGGAAACCAATAACCCGAGATGCAAAGGTAGTCCAAATGGAAGTTAGAGCTCAGGATCCCGGACCCAGTTGGGAACCAATGAGTTCACTTCATGATTGGGCTTTGCTGCGGGACGTGTGCTAAGGAGTTGTCGATGTCTGTATCTTTGGATCACTATGTATGGGAAGTATGTGAACGGATTCAGGGTCACAGTATGTAGTGACCTAGGTACGACTAAAAGTAGCTATAGACCAATGAAGTGGGATCATTGAAAAGGTTTGGTCATGATTCCATGTGGGTAAGCTTGGTTGTAGCAGTAGTTGTACAGAGTCGAACTCCGTCACTACTTCGATGAGTCTAGTGATTTACAGTGGTGGACATCGTATGCTTTACGCACTGAGTGAGAGATGTGAGGATGGTTGCTATGATTGGTTTGTTTGCTACCATTATGACATGCACACCCCCACCCCCGTATCCTTACACCACTTGTTTTGAGGCACCTTAGAGTATTGTACAGTATGTAGTGCTAACTCTTTAGTTGCAGGTCCAGGTTCCGGTATGGTTTAGTATACCTGTTATTGTTCTGTTTAGTTGCTTATCGCTCATACCAGACTTTTGTCTGACCCAGAGTTTTATGTCTCTTCTTATTACTCTGGGTGCTCACACGAGCAGACTAGAGACAGGTTAGGTGGTATGCACGAGTAGCTGATCCGGAGACGAGCAGGAGGCTTCTACGTATGATATATAGATATTCTCCCTGTGTCGCAGCTGGTCACTACTTTGGGCATTAGTAGTGTACCTTTCCTTTTTGCTTTAGAGACAGTATTTTTCAGTTGTAATAAGCTGTATTTTGGATTTCCGCTGCTATAATGGTTCTGATTTAGTTTTCAGCTTATGCACTGTCTCGCATGTTTATGTCAAGTATATTATTATTATATTTTATTCCATGCGCTGTGAGATATGTTACAGGTCCTGTGCTAATTCAATTCTTCAAATCCCTTTCCTTTTCCTTTCTTTTGGCGACCGTTCCGTGCTGGTTGGACATCAGTACAGCGCATTTCAGTGAAATGTCGACTGGTGCGGGGCGGGCCGTTACATCAATGTATGTGATCTTTTTGGAAATACCCTGTCAGACATTCGTCCATACAAGTCATCCAGGAACAGGATGAACCGAAGGCACTATTCAGTACATCCATCTTAGGCACTGTTATCTAAGACTTATACAATAGCCCTTGCACTTTAGTCCGTCTTCAATTATCTTGGCATATATGATTCGCAACGCTTATGCCAATACAGAGTGGTTCTTCGGATAATAATCCAACCGGTCTCTCCATATTAACAACGTTAAAATGGTCAAAACTTCGATAGTCGGTGAGTTAACTATCAAAGAAAAACAAGTGTGCAAACAACGATATTATCTCCAGATGGAAATTCTATCAATCAATCATCAATCATATATATATATATATATATATATATATTTCCTTATTTTCTATGTTTAGAAAATATACGTTAACACTGGAAAACATTTCCAATTCTAATCCATATTTCCAATTTCAATATTAGATTACGTTTCTGATTCTATTTGGAAAACATTTCCAAATCTTCTTACTTGGATTTAAACAGATGTTTAAATCAACATCGCGACGACAACTCAAACCACTATACTTATTTACTAAATTCACTTAACCACTTTCACTCTCGAACCTTAACCATTTCTAAACTAAAAACGAAGTCAATCAAGTTGGGGTATAACTACCTATCAGACCTTAACTGAACAACATTTCAAATCTTGAAATAGGGTAAGTTCATCTTTTAACTTCTTAACACTTCCTTACGTAACTCCTTTCGAATAAACTATATTCGAAAATCCTTTAAACTCTATTTGTTTAACTCTAATCGATTTACTATTTTAATTCTTTTTTTGAATAAACTAAATTCGATCAACTCATTTTAACTCGATTCGAATAACTAATATTCGATAACTCCCCTTAATTCTATTCGAATAAACTATATTCGATTTACTCATTTGATTTAACTAATATCGATTAACCCCATTGAATAACTAAATTTGATAACTCCTTCAAATAAACTATATTCGATAACTTACTTCGATTAAACTAAATATCGATAACTCCTTCGATTTAACTATAATCGATAACTCCATTGTTTTTAACTCTATCGATTAACTCTAACTGGTTTACTCTAACTAATTAATTCTAACTGATTAATTCTAACTCGTTAATTCTAACTGATTAATTCTATTCAACCAACTCGACTCAACTAACCCTTTTCGAATAACATATTCGATTTACTAACTTTCGAATACCATATTCGATTAACTCCCTTCGAATAACTTATATTAGATTTAACTCCTTTCGAATACCATATTCGATTTAACTCCTTTCGAATACCATATTCGATTCAACTCCTTTCGAATAACTTATTCGATTATCTTAGCTCGATAAATCTTAACTCGAAAATCTTAACTCGATAACTCAATTTGGTTAACTTAACCTGATAACTCAAATTGATTAACTTAACCTGATAACTCAATTTGATAATCTTACTTGATAACTCAAATTGTTTAACCTAACTTGCTAACTCAATTTGATTAACTTAACTTGCCTAATTCGACTCGATTAACTCACTTGACTAACTCGACTCGATTAACTCACTTGACTAATTCGACTCGGCTAACCCACTTGATTAACTCGACTCATTCACTTTGTTTTAACTTGACTAATTCACTTTGTTTTAACTCGACCAATTCACTTTGGTTTAACTTAACAAATTCCCTCTTATTAACTCGACTAGTTCACTTGGTTTGACTTAACCAATTCGTTTTGATTACTCGACTAACTCACTTTGGCTTAACTTAACCAATTCGTTTTGATTACTCGACTAATTCAATTTGATTAACTCCTTATTTATTTTCCAATAAATATTTCCTTTATAAAATCTTATGATTTTATAAATAAATTCCCTTTTATATAATTCTATTTATTACCTGAATGAATAATCCCTTTATAATCCTATTTATTTATTTCTAAACAAATATCTCCTTTATATAATTCTATTTATATATTTCTACCTAAATATTTCTTTTAAATCCTATTTATTTAATCTCTAAATAAATATCTCCTTTATATAATCCTATTTATATATTTATAAATAAATATTTCTTTTAAATCCTATTTATTTAATAAATAAATATCTCCTTTAATCTTTATTTATTTCCTAAATAAATAAATTCTTTTAACTCTTTATTTATGCTCTACCAATATATCCCTTTATATTTGCTTTCAAATATATTTCCTTTATATTTGATTTCAAATATATTCCTTTTCAATTTCATTTGTAAATGTTTTACAAACATTTCTATTTCATTTTGATTTCTGAGAAATATTCTAACTCCTTATATTCCCGGGAAAATTCGCCATAACCTCCTTTGTACCGGAAGCAACGGGAAAATCCCAAACCCACCACACAGTCCTTTCCATTCAAAAAGAAAATGGTTTGAAATTTATTTCCTTTATAAATATCTTCTATTTATAAATATTCCAATTTATAAATATTTCTTATTTATAAATTTTCCATTTGTAAATATTTTATTTTCACTATCACTTTGAAAATTCCCTTATCAACATTCCGGTATGTTACGGTATTTAACATATCAATTTTCGATATCCAATATCGTCCATACACACACAATCAACAACAGGTTATAATTCACATCATATATCAAAATATATGAAAAACAATAAAATAACTGTTGAGGAATCCAGTCGGATTCCTCCAACCTGTTTCCCTGTATCCACAGATGTTACACAACATGATTGTCATCACTTTCAGTTCAATATGAATTATTCTTATAAACAGAATCAATGTATAACTATATAACTGTTTATATATTATATATATATTTATATATATATATTTATACATATATATATATATAATATTTCATTAACTGACTAGCAGTTCAATCAAACAGTCAACACACAATCAAACAAACAATTTCTAACAGTTCTAAAAATACAACATGAAATTATAAACTGTTCAGAGTTAGTGAGATTTACTCACATTGGACTATAATCGTTAATTAACAATAATTGTCGCTTGATTTAGATGGACAATTTATTTTGCTATAAATTGTAACGAGCTCGGATTCACTCCCAGTTAGTCTCATTGTGTTGCTCCCATCCATATGATCCCAACGAATCTTGTTTCGTCCAATTCTGATACCGTATGAGGAAGATATACTGTTTCGAAGTTAATAAACATTTATTTTAAAACAAAACTAATTGAATTCCTTTCGGGCCTTACCCCTTCATACAAAACTGGCCCATCAACCATACAAAAGCCTAGACCGTATTTATCCCTTCTTCCTCTCAGAGACTAATCCCGAGCTCTAGTAATTCTCTTCATCATTAACGCTAATCACTTCACCTCGTACGCCCTCCTTGAACCACCGAACTCTACAAAGACTCCACCGATGAACTCCTGTCAACATCCTCTTCCTTCCCATCACGCCAAGGTGGAGCTCGACACCACAATGAAATCCCGATCTCCCCATTTCTCCGCGAGCGAACTGTACAAGTGCGAACTCAGTTACCACCGAAAATCAAATAAAGACCCCGACGAGGTGCTATACCCTTCACCGATATCAAATACACAACTGAAAATCCACATTGATGCCTCAAATCGAAATGTATTCGAACCCTAATTTCACTGTTCGAAACTGTTGAGCACTAAACGTTGATCGAACTGCTTAAAAGGAACTCCAGATCGAAGAGCATCACTCGTAGAATCATGTATATAAGTATTAGGATTTTTAGTAATTTTCTTTTGAATTGGTGAGAATTTTTTAAAGGTTTAAATTCAGTATGAAAGAAGTTCGGTGGAGGCGCATTACTCGGTTGACTGTGAAGGAGAATGATTTAGGTTTTAAGGGGTTAAGTACGATATTTATAGGAAATCGATTTTAGATATTTTCATTATAAATATTCAATTAAAATCAAACCTTGTTTGTAGTTGTCTTCTAAAAATTCCTGTAGCCACATACGATACCCAAAAATCATGAAAATTGGCATGTAGCTACTGTTCGACATTACGGTCCCAACGAAACTGGTTTCGTCGAATTCTGAATCCGTATGCTCACACAGCGTATTTTTAACCATCGAAAAACTGACTGTTTCTTACTCTAAAAATCCGTACGACCACACAGTGACTCTAAAAATCACGAAACTGGAAATCTAACAACTATTTGACATTGCAGATCCAACAAAATTAGTTTCGTCGAATTCTAAGGTCATATGAAAATTTGGCTATTTTTAAAGCTCTGAATGACCCATTTAAATATATAAATATATTTAAATATAATTAAATTTAATATTTAAAAATAAATATTATCGTCTATATTCAAAGTGGAATACCATACAGCTCAGAATAAATCCTATATGGATTTTTAACTTGATATTTCAAATCCTGATTAAATCGATATTCGATTTAAAATGAATTTCCTTTTTAAGATATAAATATTTCCTTTATAAATTATAAAGGAATTCCACAGCGACTTTTCTGAAATTTGATTTGGACGTGAATCAAAATCTATACGACGAAATCCCGATTATTCTCTTCCACTAGAAAGATATACTCCGCCAGCTCCACACGTTTCTTGTTTCACAGAAATCCGGCTTAAAACGAATCATGTACATTCAGTTGAAGTTCGAATCGCCAATTTACGAACTGCAGCGCCATTTCAAGCTCGATTTTAATTATAATATAATTATACGTTCAAACTGTCGTTCAAATAATATATTCGTTATTCTAATTCAATTCTAAACTGAATTAAATATCACAGATGATCCAGTTCACACTATATCGCCATTTCGGCCAATTCTGTTTATTTCAGAATTAAATATATTATTTAATTTATTATTTTAAATTAAATATTCACCATTATTTAATTTCACGACCATTAAATCCTTTAATCCACCATTTATATAATTAAATAAATTAATTATAATACCTCTGCCAATGCGGGTCATTACATTCTTCCCCACTTAAAATAATTCCGTCCTCGAAATTGCTAAGTTAGAGGACGACCCTATCTATTGGAATTCCTAAGATTTGTTTACCCCTTATTTCTAATTTTAACTGAACCAATTAATATCGACTAAAATATTAATTCCTTCCGACTAACTAAAATTTTCAAAAATTCTAAAAATTTTCTAACACTTTAAATTTTAGGAAAATTTCGCCAGCACCTCCTTTGTACTGGTCAATATGTCAAACTCCAACTCGCCTCTCTGGGCCATCTCCAACCCAAAAGAAAATCAAACAGCCAAGCGGCTTGCCAATTCGGCTCATCAAAATCACCAAACTCATATATAATATAAGCTGGTACCTTTTTGTCGGGCATATCAACTCTATCACTTCTATATGCTATCAACTCAGCATATACAAATGTTATCCCAATCAAATTCTGAAATCACTTTCATCTCCAACACAACCGTTCGCCTTTTTACCAAGCCAAATATCATTTTAACTCGAGTTTCTTCTTGATTCCCAACTCTTAACTTGATTATCACATTACACTTCAAATTTGAATCTCACAATCCAATTTGTCTTGATATCATTCTAATTCAATCTCAGTTACCACTTTACTGGCTTTACTTTAATTCAAATTTGCTTTCACAAATTTCTGTTAAATTTGTTTTTAATTCAAACAGTCTTTCCCTGGGAGTTTTTAAATAGTTTACTCTTTTCAAAAATCAAATTTTCCTTTTTGAAATTCAACACAACTTGTCTTTCCCAAAACAAATTCAAAACAGTATCTCTGGTACTAATTCTTCACTTACAACTCAAAAATGAATACTGATGATGCAGCTGTCATCATCAGAATCTATTTTCCAGCGATCGAAGTGAGTTCAATACTATAAAACCATTTCTAAACATTTCCATTTTGAAATTCATTTCAAAATATAATTCACAATGCTTGTAAAATAATTTAAAATCCCCCAGGATATTAAATTTTCCTTATTTTTAATCCAAATCCATTTACAAATGCTTATCCAATTTTCCAGAATTTTAATTCAATTTCTGGTTTAAATTTCAGATTTAACACATCTGATTGCACGTATTTCACTTATATGAATTCTGATTGGTTATTTACATAACCATTAAATTTATAATCTTACTCGATTATAATAAAAACCAATATATCCACTATATTATAATTTTGATATATATATCTTCTCTATATCAAGATATACCTTGGGTAAACTTATTTTAATTTACCCTCTTTTCAAAACATATCGTGACGGCCCATCGTATTCGAGTGTTTAGTAACTCCTACCGATACAGTGGATCAAACTGATCGACCAGAACCTATAAACAACTCAACCAATGAATCTCCATAATATAAAACAATTTTTATATCAATAACAAATACATTCACTCGTATATATACACTCAACTCAATCTAGGGGGTTACTAACCCTATCTCTACCGAGTCACGCCACAGAGCCAAGGTAATTCACTTAACTTAAGCTCTGATACCAACTGTAACGACCCGGAAAAATGCGATCTTGGTTATCCGATATACAACACATATCGAACATCCAAGGATCGAAAATAACTGAATAGTTAATGAAAGAAATTAGAGGGTGAGGATAGATAAGATAGAAACTTAGAATAGAAGAAGAAGAACACAACATCAGAGTAACACGAACCTCACAGCGGAACGAATAACATATAATAGATAACATAACTTTGAAATATAACAGTTATGTATACAATAGCACTTATCAGAGTACAACACTTACAACACAGCGGAACAGAACTCTATATAACTAACGCTGAAGCCTCCTGCTCCAAGCTCCTTTAGATAGATCTGAAAAATCCTGAACTACTTGACTGCCCGTACAAATTTAGGAACCCAAGAGTTTAGGTAGAACAAAACAAAATAAACTCCGGATCAGTCATGGGACTGGTATGAGTAAAACAGTTTAAAAAGTTTGAACAAGTAAACGATATCTCATAAGACCACGCCGCATAACGGAACGGGTTTTTCCCTTATGAGAATCCAAAATATCTTTATATCAAAACCTTTTATATTATCATAATGTCTATCAAACCACAATATATTAATCATATAGCATAAACGCTTTCATCTCACGTTCTACATATATAGTATACAATCAAAACCGCAAGCACGTATTGGGTAATGGGTTTCCAACTATGACAAGGTATGGAACCACCTTCCGATCAGTGTACTCTAGGAACGATACACTGGAGTTCAACAAGAACATCTTGCAACTCAGCCACACATGACCGACTACTCATTTTGCTTGAGTGTATCGAATGTATATCACCAACGGTTGGGATCAGCAACCATTTCCCGTATATATATATATGAGATAGCATTGATAGATTAAAGAAGCAAATGAATATTCTCTAGATAGGTGATTATACACCCTACTTCGGTGCGACCGACTTAGCCATGCTGCCTGCCCGATTTCTGTCATTTACCGGTTGATAAGGCTTGAGGTTACGCTTTATCATCACATCAGATTCACTTCGAATGCCACATTGTCAGATCCATCGAAAATCACTAATTGACGTCTACAACAGTACATTACGTGTTAGCTAAAGAAGTTTCCTTCTCCGCTTCCACTCTTGGTACGGTTGAAGAAATCAATGTACGTGACCTTTCTGGAAATACTCTGTTAGACATTCATCCATACAAGTCATCCAGGAACAGGATGAACCGAAGGCACTATTCAGTACATCCATCTTAGGCACTGTTATCTAAGACTTATACAATAGCCCTTGCACTTTAGTCCGTCTTCAATTATCTTGGCATATATGATTCGCAACGCTTATGCCAATACAGAGTGGTTCTTCGGATAATAATTCAACCGGTCTCTCCATATTAACAACGTTAAAATGGTCAAAACTTCGATAGTCGGTGAGTTAACTATCAAAGAAAAACGAGTGTGCAAACAACGATATTATCTCCAGATGGAAATTCTATCAATCAATCATCAATCATATATATATATATATATATATATCCTTATTTTCTATGTTTAGAAAATATACATTAGCACTGGAAAACATTTCCATTTCTAATCCATATTTCCAATTTCAATATTAGATTACGTTTCTGATTCTATTTGGAAAACATTTCCAAATCTTCTTACTTGGATTCAAACAGATGTTTAAATCAACATCGCGACGACAACTCAAACCACTATACTTATTTACTAAATTCACTTAACCACTTTCACTCTCGAACCTTAACCATTTCTAAACTAAAAACGAAGTCAATCAAGTTGGGGTATAACTACCTCTCAGACCTTAACTGAACAACATTTCAAATCTTGAAATAGGGTAAGTTCATCTTTTAACTTCTTAACACTTCCTTACGTAACTCCTTTCGAATAAACTATATTCGAAAATCCTTTAAACTCTATTTGTCTAACTCTAATCGATTTACTATTTTAATTCTTTTTTGAATAAACTAAATTCGATCAACTCATTTTAACTCGATTCGAATAACTAATATTCGATAACTCCCCTTAATTCTATTCGAATAAACTATATTCGATTTACTCATTTGATTTAACTAATATCGATTAACCCCATCGAATAACTAAATTCGATAACTCCTTTGAATAAACTATATTCGATAACTTACTTCGATTAAACTAAAAATCGATAACTCCTTCGATTTAACTATAATCGATAACTCAATTGTTTTTAACTCTATCGATTAACTCTCACGGGTTTACTCTAACTGATTAATTCTAACTGATTAATTCTAACTGGTTAATTCTAACTGATTAATTCTATTCAACCAACTTGACTCGACTAACCCTTTTCGAACAACATATTCGATTTACTAACTTTCGAATACCATATTCGATTAACTCCCTTCGAATAACTTATATTCGATTTAACTCCTTTCGAGTACCATATTCGATTTAAATCCTTTCGAATACCATATTCGATTTAACTCCTTTCGAATACCATATTCGATTTAACTCCTTTCGAATAACTTATTAGATTATCTTAGCTCGATAAATCTTAACTCGAAAATCTTAACTCGATAACTCAATTTGGTTAACTTAACCTGATAACTCAAATTGATTAACTTAACCAGATAACTCAATTTGATAATCTTACTTGATAACTCAAATTGTTTAACCTAACTTGCTAACTCAATTTGATTAACTTAACTTGCCTAATTCGAATCGATTAACTCACTTGACTAATTCGACTCGATTAACTCACTTGACTAATTCGACTCGGCTAACCCACTTGATTAACTCGACTCGTTCACTTTGTTTTAACTTGACTAATTCACTTTGTTTTAACTCGACCAATTCACTTTGGTTTAACTTAACAAATTCCCTCTTATTAACTCGACTTGTTCACTTGGTTTGACTTAACCAATTCGTTTTGATTACTCGACTAACTCACTTTGGTTTAACTTAACCAATTCGTTTTGATTACTCGACTAATTCAATTTGATTAACTCCTTATTTATTTTCCAATAAATATTTCCTTTATAAAATCTTTTGATTTTATAAATAAATTCCCTTTTATATAATTCTATTTATTACCTGAATGAATAATCCCTTTATAATCCTATTTATTTATTTCTAAACAAATATCTCCTTTATATAATTCTATTTATATATTTCTACATAAATATTTCTTTTAAATCCTATTTATTTAATCTCTAAATAAATATCTCCTTTATATAATTCTATTTATATATTTCTAAGTAAATATTTCTTTTAAATCCAATTTATTTAATAAATAAATATCTCCTTTAATCTTTATTTATTTCCTAAATAAATGAATTCTTTTAACTCTTTATTTATGCTCTACCAATATATCCCTTTATATTTGCTTTCAAATATATTTCCTTTATATTTGATTTCAAATATATTCCTTTTCAATTTCATTTGTAAAGGTTTTACAAACATTTCTATTTAATTTTGATTTCTGAGAAATATTCTAACTCCTTATATTCCCAGGAAAATTCGCCATAACCTCCTTTGTACTGGAAGCATCGGGAAAATCCCCAAACCCACCACACAGTCCTTTCCATTCAAAAAGAAAATGGTTTGAAATTTATTTCTTTTCTAAATATCTTCTATTTATAAATATTCTAATTTATAAATATTTCTTATTTATAAATATTCCATTTATAAATATTTTATTTTCACTATCTCTTTGAAAATTCCCTTATCAACATTCCGGTATGTTACGGTATTTAACATATCAATTTTCGATATCCAATATCGTCCATACACACACAATCAACAACAGGTTATAATTCACATCATATATCAAAATATATGAAAAACAATAAAATAACTGTTGAGGAATCCAGTCGGATTCCTCCAACCTGTTTCCCTGCATCCACAGATGTTACACAACATGATTGTCATCACTTTCAGTTCAATATGAATTATTCTGATAAACAGAATCAATGTATAACTATATAACTGTTTATATATTATATATATATTTATATATATATATATATATATATATAATATTTCATTAACTGACTAGCAGTTCAATCAAACAGTCAACACACAATCAAACAGACAATTTCTAACAGTTCTAAAAATACAACATGAAATTATAAACTGTTCAGAGTTAGTGAGATTTACTCACATTGGACTATCATCATTAATTAACGATAATTGTCGCTTGATTTAGATGGACAATTTATTTTGCTATAAATTGTAATGAGCTCGGATTCACTCCAAGTTAGTCTCATTGTGTTGCTCCCATCCATACGATCCCAACTAATCTTGTTTCGTCCAATTCTGATACCGTATGAGGAAGATATATTGTTTCGAAATTAATAAACATTTATTTTAAAACAAAACTAATTGAATTCCTTTCAGGCCTTACCCCTTCATACAAAACTGGCCCATCAGCCATACAAAAGCCTAGACCGTATTTATCCCTTCTTCCTCTCAGAGACTAATCCCGAGCTCCAGTAATTCTCTTCATCATTAACGCCAATCACTTCACCTCGTACGCCCTCCTTGAACCACCGAACTCCACAAAGACTCCACCGATGAACTCCTGTCAACATCCTCTTCCTTCCCATCACGCCAAGGTGGAGCTCGACACCCCAATGAAATCCCGATCTCCCCGTTTCTCCGTGAGCGAACTGTACAGGTGCGAACTCAGTTACCACCGAAACTCAAACAAAGACCCCGACGAGGTGCTAAACCCTTCACCGATATCAAATACACAACTGAAAATCCACATTGATGCCTCAAATCGAAATGTATTCGAACCCTAATTTCATTGTTCGAAACTGTTGAGCACCAAACGTTGATCGAACTGCTTAAAAGGAACTCCAGATCGAAGAGCATCACTCTTAGAATCATGTATATAAGTATTAGGATTTTTAGTAATTTTCTTTTGAATTGGTGAGAATTTTTGAAAGGTTTAAATTCAGTATGAAAGGAGTTCGGTGGAGGCGCATTACTCGGTTGACTGTGAAGGAGAATGATTTAGGTTTTAAGGGGTTAAGTACGGTATTCATAGGAAATCGATTTTAGATATTTTCATTATAAATGTTCAATTAAAATCAAACCTTGTTTGAACTTGTCTTCTAAAAATTCCTGTAGCCACATACGATACCCAAAAATCATGAAAATTGGCATGTAGCTACTGTTGGACATTACGGTCCCAACGAAACTGGTTTCGTCGAATTCCGAATCCGTATGCTCACACAGCGTATTTTTAACCGTCGAAAAACTGACTGTTTCTTACCCTAAAAATCACGAAACTGGAAATCTAACAACTATTTGACATTGCGGATCCAACAAAATTAGTTTCGTCGAATTCCGAGGTCATATGAAAAATTGGCTATTTTTAAAGCTCTGGATGACCCATTTAAATATATAAATATATTTAAATATAATTAAATTTAATGTTTAAAAATAAATATTATCATCTATATTCACAGTGGAATACCATACAACTCAGAATAAATCCTATATGGATTTCTAACTTGATATTTCAAATCCTGATTAAATCGATATTCGATTTAAAATCAATTTCCTTTTTAAGATATAAATATTTCCTTTATAAATTATAAAGGAATTCCACAGCAAATTTTCTGAAATTTGATTTGGACGTGAATCAAAATCTACACGACGAAACCCCGATTATTCTCTTCCACTAGAAAGATATACTCCACCAGCTCCACACGTTTCTTGTTTCACAGAAATCCGGCTTAAAACGAATCCTGTACATTCAGTTGAAGTTCGAATCGCCAATTTACGAACTGCAGCGCCATTTCAAGCTCGATTTTAATTATAATATAATTATACGTTCAAACTGTCGTTCAAATAATATATTCGTTATTCTAATTCAATTCTAAACTGAATTAAATATCACAGATGATCCAGTTCACACCATATCGCCATTTCAGCCAATTCTGATTATTTCAGAATTAAATATATTATTTAATTTATTATTTTAAATTAAATATTCACCATTATTTAATTTCACGACCATCAAATCCTTTAATCCACCAGTTATATAATTAAATAAATTAATTATAATACCTCTGCCAATGCGGGTCATTACAATATACTATGTCGTCGTACTAGTAATACAATTAAAACTGCATGGGTCGTACTGGAAGTTGGATTTCCATCATGAACCAAGTCAAAAGATGGTCCTTAACGAATTCGAGACACTCTAGCCCATGCCTCGGGATACAGTCGCAAATGCACCTGGATCTTCAAGGCCGGTCCACAAATATATTAGTGGATTAATAATGCTTGAAAAATACGTTTCCCCACCCTATGGGGCATAAATAGAGCCACTAGGGACTCAAATAACCGAGGCGCCTCATTCCATCATTCACATAAGTAAAAATGTCAGGCCTTGTAAAAACCATGACACCACTACTAGCTAGAAAGAAACGTATGTCCTCCCTGCAGTCCTTACTCCCGTTTTTGGTTCATACTGATGTGTGAGGCTCGCGAAGTATCACTATACACAAAGCTATGCTATTTAATGCTGTGCTTTGATCATCAACCACAAGACTCTAATTTTCAACAATAAGCCTTGATAATTTGCATCTTAGCATGCCACATTGTCAATCCATACCATACCATTGATTTCTGCTAATATATAACCTCTATGCTCGTACGTCTTAGAGAAGGGTGTTAAGCAAGAGAATAAATTCTCTGCCACCACAGATATATATTTAGCAGAGATCAACGAATACAGCATAAAGGAATACAATGTCAGACATACATCCATTTACAAGTTCGTTCTGGTTCTGAACGCAACCAGAGGCACCTAATACCTCGCATATCCGAACAATCAACAATACATCTGGACAACTACCACTGGAACACTCTCAAGGCAGCAACTCCAATCAAAGGCATCAGTAGCCGTCCATTCGATGTGAAGATTGTTGGTATTCAATCACCGTCTTCATCTTCGACTTTTAATCGTCGTAGTAATTATTCATAATGGGTTAAACCCGGCCTTTCCGGATAACTCGCGTATTTTATAATTAAAAAATCAAGTGCTATAAGAACACATTATATGCCTCATTCCAACTCAAAATATTCTTTTGATAAGATATCCACTTTACTAGGGAAAAGGTTCCCATCAATTTTATCAAAGATAAATCCTTATAAATTTATTCTTTAATCTTCTTTTTAAAGATTCATTAAAACCCCAATTTTGTTTTAATATCAAAAATCATTACTTAATGATTATTCAGATTAAGAAATAAATCTTGTCTCTAACTGGGTTAAAGAACCAATGTTATTAAAAACACAGTCCACGATAAACCCAAAATCATCTTCCATAAAATATGGAATCTTCACAGAAATCAGATCAAGATATATATAATCGATATACATTTCTGTATCAGACTAACAATATAAATGGAATAACCACAAAGCCTCTTAAATTCCATGTATAGTAACAGTCTTCTTTTATAGAATCTCATCTCGATTATTTATTAAATCGAATTCCATTCAATTCCAATTTAACATATTAAATTGGAAAACTTTACTTTTGGAAATTTCCATTAAATCTTAATAAAAGATTTATAATTTCCAAATATACTTATCTAATAATTGAGTTAAAGAACAAATGTCGTTTAAAAACATAGTTCACAATAAACCCAATTTACCTTTCAATTTATCCTAATTACTAAATATAATTAGAAACTCTAATAATCTTAATTAAATGATTTATTCTTTCATACGGGGTTCAAGAACAAATGTCGTTTAAAACATTGTTCACGACAAACCCACAAATCCAATTTATTTTATTTAATTCCAATTAAATGTCAATTAATTGGAAAACTTCATTAAATCTTATTTTAAAGATTTATTCTAGTTAATAACTACTTCATTTCGATAAAATATATTTTTGTCTTTTCAAATATGGAATTTTCATCCAAACTCTTTCCAAATCATTTATTATGATTTTACATAATTTTTCCATATTTTTAATAATTTTATTTAGGCCAGTACAGTCGGTTTCCAATAACAGCCACCGAACTGCACTTATGGCGACCTTTTCTGAAATTGATTTGGACATAATTCCAAATCTATCCGTTAGATTTCAAAACTGTTATATTCATTGGAAAGCTCTTTTCGATACGAACCCAATGGTTACGGTTTTAGAAGAATACGACGGTTGGATCTTCTATTACGCTAAATTGAAGTTAATGGTCGAAATTCGCGAACGGTCGCTGTGCGGCGCGTTCTATTCAGGCCATTAAATAAATATATAAAACATATCGTCGATTTCAATTTGAAACATATTTATAAAATATTTATAAATCTGTTTAAAATGATTTTAACTAAAAATTGAATATTCTATTTCTTTATTTTATAATAATATTTTCAAAATATTATATTTCGAAATCACTTCCCTTTTATATTCATTTTAAAATAAAATAAATCGATCGATAAACCCGTTCGGGTTAAAATGGCATTGCTACTTAATTCGGCTTCACATTTAAGTATTTTGTGTCCATCCAAAAATGGGCATAAAAATCGTAATTTTAATCTTTATTAAATTTATATAAAAATATTCGTTATTGAAAATATTCTTTATTTGAAAGATTTCTTTAAAACATTCTTTATATCAAAATGTTCTTTATTTTAAACTATCCTTTATATCAAAAGATATTCTGAATTGGAATGCGACTCAATCAGTTACCATACAATTTCAGTTGTATGGATTGCATACATCGCATGTATCTATACAACAATAATGATACATAATCACTAAACAATCTATTCACAACCAGAGTGAAATTTATAATTGTGTGAGTGTTAAAATAAATAAATAAATAAATAACGATCAACACGAACTGTCAATCCATCGATTGACATACAGCTAAATATTGGGACTAGTGTTTGTCATCCCAACACCTGTGTGGGGTTTTCAAACAACAGCAGTTCTTCTAAATATATTATTGGTTAATAAATTTAACCAATTATAATTCTATTTGAATTATTTCCTATTTGACAAATTTTCACTGCTTAAATTATAAATGGATGTTTACAATTTAATTTCAACAAAACATATATCTTGACAGGTAATTATTTTTATTCTTGTCTAACAAGATGACATTATTATTTTAACATGACATTTCTAAATGAATGACATTTCTAAATGAATGACATTTCTAAATAGTTGACATTTGTAAATAAATGATGTTTCTAAATAAATGACATTTGTAAATGATTGTTCTTGTTATTTACATATCATGATTCTAAATTAAATGCTATCTTTATCTACATGACATGATTCTAAGTAAAAAGGATATTTTTCATATTAACATAAACTGATTGATGTAACATGGACATATCTAAATATATGACAATTTAATTCTAATGTAACATTTTTAACTAAAAATGACCTATTTATTTTAATGTAACATTTCTAGCAAATGTGACATTTTTATTCTAATAAACCATTTTTAACTAACATGCCATATTTATTATAATGAACATTTCTTAACAAAAATGTTATTTTAATCTTTCTTAACAAAATTGTTATTTTAAACCAATGTCCCCTTTTATCACAAAATGTTATTTTCTCCAATGTCACATTTTTAAACAAAAATGCTATTTTATTTCTAATGCATATTTTATACTATTCTTTCTTTTGCATCAAAAATTTAAGTGAAAAATGTAACTTTTCTTCTATTCTTTTATTTGTATGAAAAATGTAAGTGAAAAATGTAACTTCTTACACTAGGCTTTTATCTGCATCTAAAATGCAAATAAAAAGGTAACCTTTTTAATTCATGTTTTATTTGCATCAAAGAATGCAAAAAAAAAAAAAATCATCTTTTAATTTTATGTTTTATTTGCATCAAAGAATGGAAATAAAAATGTAATTTTTATTTCATGTTTTATGTTTGCATTTAGAATGCAAATAAAAATGTAATCTTTTTCCACAGTGTTTATTTGCATCTAAATATGCAAATAAACATGTGATCCTTTTTCTTTGATGTTTATTTGCATCTAAATATGCAAATAAAATGCAATCTTTTTCTACGGTGTTTATTTGCATCTAAATATGCACATAAAAATGTAATTTTTTTCTTTGATGTTTATTTGCATCTAAATATGCAAATAAAATGTGATCTTTTTCTACGGTGTTTATTTGCATCTAAATATGCAAATAAAAATGTAATCTTTTTCTTTGATGTTTATTTGCATCTAAATATGCAAATAAAATGTGATCTTTTTCTACGGTGTTTATTTGCATCTAAATATGCAAATAAAAATGTAATCTTTTTCTTTGATGTTTATTTGCATTTAAATATGCAAATAAAATGAAATCTTTTCCTTTGAATTGACAATTCTATTTCAATTCAACAATATAAACAAAATGATACTTAATTGAATTGGTCAACTAATTCAATTTAACAAATATGACTAAAATGATATTTTTAATTGAATTGACAAACTAATTCAATTCAATAAAAATAACCAAAATAAT
Organism: Allium sativum; assembly: GCA_030737875.1. Lineage (NCBI taxonomy): Eukaryota > Viridiplantae > Streptophyta > Magnoliopsida > Asparagales > Amaryllidaceae > Allium > Allium sativum. The sequence goes on along the minus strand of CM060921.1, from coordinate 9,736,746 downwards.
ATTTTATATTCTACATTTCTAACACCACAAATTTGACACTTTTATATTTTACATTTCTAATACCACCAATTTGACATTTTACTTTGTTGAATGCAATACAACAAAAAGGACAATTTTTATTTGCTGATTCTAATTCAACAAAGGGGGACAATTTTATTTGTTGATTCTAATTCAACAAAAAGGAAAATTTCATTTGTTGATTCTAAATCAACAAAAAGAGAAAATTTTATTTGTTTTTTTTTGATTTACGTGTGGAACCTAAGACTTCACTCAAGCTATTGCTTGTCGGTCTTAGTAAACCCCGCGGGTAGTGATATACCCCGATTTTTCAACGCCTTCACACTACCTAGGTAGTCACCCCTAGAAATTGGCAGAGGTAGGAGAAAATTTTATTTGTTGATCCAGCAAATTATGAACATCTTTATGAAATAAAAATATGGTTTTATTTTATAAACAAATTGACACACATGAATGTTATATATCCTATATATACTATAAAAGTATGGTTTTTATTGTATATACAAAAATTCTGACAAACATGAATACACAATTCAGTACAGTGGTTTATCACAATCACAGAACAAATCGACATTGCAATAATTATGTACACAACATCAACATGAAATAAATATAAATTTCGCATTTTGCAATAAATAATTAATTTAAATATTAAAATAGAAATCTCACCATGATTTTTATCTGAATTTCCAACATGCTCAGTTTTGATCTTGGTCAGTTCCATGGTCTAGATCTCATCACAAGGATTCCAATGCATTCTGAATTTTCGAATTCTGAATTCGTATGACCAAGATACGTTATTATTTACATTTGATTTCAAATATTGAAATAATTAAATAATGAATTAATGATTAAGTACATTGGTTAAGGGCCTTAACCCCCTCTTCTTCTTCATTCATTACTGATGTCGTTGAACCACCGAAACCCATCTCGTTCGAAACAAGAATCCGCTATCGCCTGAGCCAGACACCACCGTACCCCTATCGAACTACACCCCTCTGACCGCCGTGAAACGCTCCACCATCGCCTATGACGTTGCCCATCTCGGCGGCCCTCAGGCACCATAAATCCTCACCCAACGTGCGACCTTCCCGAGAAAAATCCAACCAATCCGTGATACTGAAAACAATCTTGACCGTTGATTATACAGAGCACGAAGAGCTCTTCGATTAGGTGTTGGGAATTTGGAAAACCATTGAAGGGATATTGCGAAAATGGAGGAAGAAGTTTCGTGTATCTTGAGCCCTCGGTTTTTGCCTGGCGGCTGAGTATTTTAGAATTAGGGTTGCATATTTCCAAGCGTATATATAGTGTATTTATACACGTATTTTATTATTTAATAATTCTTTTAACTTGAAAAATAATTGTTCGTTGCTATCGACGCCAAATCGCCCTCATCCCAAACACGATGGAATACGTTTCGTAACCCAATTCGGCTGTTACGATATGTTTTTCTTTAAATTAAAATATAAATCAATATATATTTAATTCAAACGTACATTTTAAATTACCGGGGCCACATACAATCTCTAAAAATTACAGAAAAATTATTTCTAGTTATTTTTTGATGATATGGTCCTAACAAAACAAATTTCGTCGAATTCCGAGACCGTTTGAAAAATGGCCATTTTCTGTTCGATCGATTTTGACTGAAATTGGCAAAATACATTTTCTTTCACTACGCTCACGTATTAATTCTAAAAATTATGAAAATTGAAATCTAGCAATAATTTGACATTCCGGATCCAACAAAAGTGGTTTCATCGAAAACGGAGGTCATTTGAAAAATGGCTATTTTAAGGGCTATATATTATATTAAAATATATATAAATTCTACAGCGACTATTCTGAATTTTAAACTGGGCAAAACTTTTGATTCCCACTATGAAATTTCAGTTTTGCGAGTTCGTTGAAAGGATATTTTTAAATAGATTTACATATTTTTGGTTTCACTAAAATCCGATTTATTTTGCATCCTGTATAGTCAGTCAAAGTTCAAATTCAAATTTTCAAACTACCGCGCTATTTCTAACTCCTTTTATAATTAAAATAAATATATTCATTCTAACTTCAATTAAAATAAATTTTTAGTCGTTATTATTTAAAATAAATTATTTTAACAATTCAAAATTCCCTAAAATTGCCAAATTAAAAATTTTAAATTGGTTCAGAATTTCCGGGTTGTTACACATCGTTCAATAAATAGAATCGTTATTATAATTCAATTCTAAACTGAATTAAGTTAGTTAAATCATCTTATTCACACTACATAGCGAATTCTACAATTTCCGACAATTTCAAAAATTAAATATATTATTATATTGTTTATTTTAATTAAATATTCAATATTATTTAATTAAAAGACCATTTAAATCTCTAAATCACTATCTAAATAATTAAATAAATAAATTATAATACCATAAAAATATGGGATGTTACATTCTTTCCCCCTTAAAATAATTTCGTCCTCGAAATTGCTAAGGTAGGAAACAAACCCTATTAACTGGGTTAAAAATTATTTGTTTACTTCTTAAATTTTAGTTTTAACTGAACCAGTTTATTTCAACTAAAATATTAATTTATTTCTAATAACGAATATTTTCAAAAATCTTGAAAATTTTCTAACACCCGAAATTTTCAAAAAAATTTGCCAGCACCTCCTTTGTACGGCTCAATCGGTACAACTACAACTCGCCTCCCAAAGCCTTCTCCAATCCAAAAGAAAATCAAACAACCAAGCAGCTTGCTAATTCGACTCATAAAATCACCAAACTCATATAAAAATAAACTTGCACCTTTTTATCAGGCATATAATTATATCCTTTCCATCTGCTATCAATTCAGCATGTACCAATGTCATCCCAATCAATCTCTAATCAATTCATTCTCAAACCAAATCATTCGCTCATATTCAAGTCGAATTCCATTCAAACTCCAATCTCAAATTCCAAACTCTTAACTTATCAACTCAATTCCATTCTAGATTATTCTCTAATCAAATCTAGTTTTATTTAAATTATTTCAAGTTAATTTCTAATTTATTTATTTAATTTTACCATCTCAATCTATTTAACTTCATAAGTTAAATTTAAATTCCAAAATTTAAATTCTGGGGTTTTATTTCAAATCAATTTGAAATCATAATAACAATTCAAAACATTTGAATTTCCGAACAACATGTTTCCTCCAAACAATTCAAAAACGAAATCTTTAGTAGTAATCCATCACTCAGAAACTCGAAAATGAACACTGATGATGTGGCCACATCATCAGAATTATTTTCCAGCGATCGAAGTGAATTCAATATTATATCACTTTCAAAATTATTTTTGAACACTTCCATTTTGAAATCATTTGAAAATACCATTCACAATGCTTGTATAACATTTTAAAATCTCCCAGGATTTTAAAATTCTCATATATTAGTTCCAAATCCATTTACAAACACCTTTCCAAATTTCCAGGGTTCTAATTTCAATTTAGATTTAATTCATTTCGTAACACTTATACGAATTTTGATTGGTTATTTATGTAACGTCCCGCATTTTTGTCGGTTTATATTTGAATATTTAAAACAGTTTAAATATTGAATTCGTGAATTTATATATTAATTAAAACGAAGTTGAACGTATAAAAATATATATTAATTATAATCGAGCTCATAACGACGCTACAGTTCGTAATTTAACGTTCTGAACTTCAACTGAGTGTATAGGATTCATTTTGAATCGGATTTCTTCGAAACAAGAAGAGTTGGAATCGGTCGAACTGTATCTTTCTAATAGAAGTGAAAAACCAAGATTTCATCTTATAGATTGCAAGATATTTCCAAATCAAATATTCAGAAAGTCGCAATGAAATCGTATATCGACCGTAACGGTTTATTTGAAATAACTAGATATCAGATACGAATTTGGACAAGGTTCTTTTGAGGCACAACGATAATTTAATTTTTTGAAATTTACTGTAATTTTTAATTAATTAAATAAACAACTTTTTATTTGGAGTATTGTGCACCCTATATCGGTATTTTGGGGTTTCAAAATATGAATCAACCTACCGATATTATTGTATTTTTGGAATCATGACACCTCGTTGAGCACGAATGTACTCTTACTTCTGTCAGTGCATGAACAGAATTTATAACAAAAACAAAACATATACATGCCATCATCCAACGCAGACAATACTTTAAATATAAGGACATACCATACTTTCAAATTAATGCAGACCATTCCCCTACAACTTCATACCCAAGAAATTGCGAACCTACTCTAGCTCAGCGTAGAGATATTTTCGTGTATATACCATACTTCACAAATGACTAATATATATATATATATATATATATTACATGGTTCTGTCTTTTTTTAGCTATTAAGCAATAAAATAAGATAACAATACCTTACTTGTTAAGCAACAAAAGCACGTTGGCAGTCTATAGAATATTAGCGTCTAGGGGTGGAATTTGAAGACATGTAATCAAACAGTTGTACACAGTGCATGGCTACGTTCTTTTTAAATTCTATAGCATGTACTCTCTGGTCTTTGAAGTGAAAGCTGATGACAACTATTTGAGGCTATAACTTCATGGCAAAGGCACTATGACCATAGACGCACACCTATTCTAAGCTATACCTAATACTTCATGACCAAGAATTTGTACAGCCTGCCCAAAACCCATACCGATGCAAGCCTATTTTATCAAATCAAAGAGATGCTAAACCACCTACCCTAGTATAGAACTCAATGCACGTTCTTTTCACCATACGCACCATACCCTAAACCAACCTTAGCATGGTACCTATGTCTTAAAACACACTGCTAGTTGAGATATTTTCACCTACTCTATTCTACAACAACTCCCTTATAAATACAAGAAAGCATGCTCCTTTTCACAGCAGACAAGCAATGATAATAAAAAAAACTAGCGCAAGTCCTTAATCCTCTAATGAAGCTTTCTGACTTTCCCATCTCGAAAGCAAGGGTAGAAATTAAGGTCAAAACTTGCGGAAATGGTGCAAATGTTTGGTACATAAGAGCTGAATGCATGGGGAAGTAAGAATCAACTATGTGAAAATGGTTACGCATGAAACGGTGGGCACGGTAGCGGATGTCGAGGCGGTTGACCGGGGCAGAGTGGACTAGGTGCATGGGGATCTGATGGGGTCCAGCGGTTTGGAAATAAGGGCTATACGGTTTGATGATGTACGGTTGAAGACTGGTGAGGCGCGGGTCTTGAAAACGTAGAAGGAGGAGTTGTTCAAGAGTCAGCATGGGTTAATGTGTTCAGTGATTATCTGCATGGGGATGGGTTCTGTTTATTGGTGGTGGACATTGGGGTTATCCGAAGCATTGTTGTTTGAAGGGGAAGTGAGAAGATACAGGCGGAAATATATAAGGGAGGACAACAAGTATATGCGTGTTTTGTTTTGCCAGTACTGGGTGGGTTGTTGCAACGTGGTGTATGGGGGTGCGAGCCATGATAATGGCAGTTGAGTTTTTCTGGAGAGCGCATAAATGATGTAGGCTTGTGCGAGCTCGTTGAAAGTTATGTCGTGTGATGTCCGGTTATAACGGAGAGGACAAGCGGCAAGGGTAGTGTGAAGTGAAGTCGCAACAGTGGAAGGGCGCGGTATCGGTGAGGGGTGTCGAGATGATTAGTACAGTGTTGGTACACGTGCACCGTGCACACAAATGCACAGTAGCTTGGACTGATGAAAAGCAGAATGGGTGAAGAAGAAGACACTGTTCATAAGGGTTGATGCGGCAATCAAAGCGCCGACATAATCAGGCAATGCAAATCGTTATTTAACGGTTAATGCGCCAAAGTGAGTAAATTCACTCACTCTGATCTATTTTGAATTATTATAATTATAGTTTAATATTTGGTTGAATGATGTGTGATGATCGATTAGTTAGATTACAATTAAATTGGTTGAATATTATATATCGTACACATCATCGGTTGGATACTGATTCCATCGATTATAATATTCCCTAGTAGGAATCAGTGTAAATTGTTTTACTAACATCTGTGGGTGTGGAAACCGGTTGGAGGAATCCAACCGGATTCCACAATATTTATATGTATTGTTTGTTTTGTGTTATGCACTGTTTGAACCCAAATGACAGTAAAACCCCATGTGAACATTGAAACACCCCACCTCTGTTAGGGTCACTCTCAAAGGGAATGCCCTAATTTTGGTGGAGGTTTATAAGTATAAGTCACAAATACACAAGACAGATATAAATACACATATTTTTGAACAGCGGAAAACAACAGAAATTTTTATTTCAACAAAATACGTGTTACACAAACCATGTCATAATTTGTCTTACAATACTTCCAAAAACATAACATCTTCATAACTGTCTTGATTACATTATTTAAAGAAGCATAAAAACATAAGTAAACAGCATAAGTCCCATAATTGTTGTCCAAAGCCATAGTCCAAAACGAAAAAGATCCAAGCAATACATTCTTTCTCTTCAAGCTGGATGTGAAAACTGGTCAAGCTGTGGTATTCCCTCCCTGTGGACCTTAGGGGGGGGGAGGAAACAAAAGAAAAGTAGAGTCAGACATAAAGCCTGAGTAAGTCTAGGACTATTCAGTCTATGAATAAAGAACTGGGTATGATAAGTATAAACTGGAAATGGGAAAGCACCATAAACTAAGTTAAGTTGTCTAGAGTCGAATATGCTATCGTACCCCATATTAATCTCTGCATCCGTATAAACTAGTTCCCAACAGGCACCCCATAATCTGGGTGAAGTGATTCGTTTCTAATGATCGTCTCCTACTCGCATAGTTACATGTGTCTTACGGCCCCCGATGTTGTAGTTACCTATGCTGGTCCCTCCATGGGGTGTATCAAGTCCCATGGTGGCGGCCCGACACAATCCTAGAATGCACAGGTATACTACTAGTGCCCAATGCCTTATTTTTCTGTGCCGGAGTGTGTGCACGCCCGCACCCCGTTAGAACCTACACTGCTGCACCATCGCCGTCGATTTGATCTCTTACAGTCAGCCCAGTAATCGTGCCCTACCCTGCCTAGTTCAGGGTATCCTGATACACCTTGTAGGGTTACTGCTGAAAAGGGTCCCCCACTACTAGGTTTTCTATTTCTAGCCAACATGCTAAGTTGGTTAAGTGTTTTGTAAACCTAGCCCCCAATCAGTCTGTAAAGTTTAGCATGTTCCATTTTGATTAAGTATTAATTCAATTTACTTAATCCTATCAATCCTGACTCAGCCTTAATTGTCTTATTAAAGCCTCGACCTCTCACATTAGACAGGTATTGTTGTGGCTGCCTATTGCCGGTTGGGTCCGGGCAGTCTTACGCCACAACTCAATCTAACCTCGGGTCCTTTTTGGGCTCCGTGTTTAACCACCCACATTGGATAGGTATTGTTGTGACTACTGGACAGCCGGGCGGTTCCGGGCAGGTTTACATCACAACTCAATCCAACCTTGGGTTAAACACATCGTATTTTCTAAATTTACATATTTTGTCTCTTTTCTTTTTATATGTAAATATTTGCGGCCCATTATTCAAATTCATCTTTATTTGGTAAAATTTATTTATACCACTTAATTGTTTCAAGGTCGTTGGCATGTGTCAAACATGCCAACACATATGTTTATATTTTAACCCAAACGTCATTACCCCCGTTCGCTACAATATAACATATGTTGGGTTTAACATTTAAATCCAACTTAGCCACATGAAAAAGGGGAGGCTTATAACATGGTGTTTATATATTATAAGTAACATAAAAAGGGGAGTGTGAACGCATGAACTTGCAACATAGCGAACTAATTAACATAAGTTTGGCACTTGTGAACTTGTATTGTAATACCATAAAATCATGGCATAAACATACTTAAACATGAATCATTCTGTTCATATAATCATGGCATAAATATACCTAAACATGAATCATGGTTTTTAATCTATTCATGTAAACTTGCAATTAGAATGTAAATCTAACTTAATTATGTGTCACATATATCATCATATGATTTTGATAACAACATAGGCCTAAAACATGTTTTCAACTAGGCATAACACCAAACAGAGTTTAGTCATGTTCATAAAGGTGCTTACTTTTGTCTCTAATACAAAAGTATGGTTTTACACTTGAATCACGATGCCAATTCCAACATAAGTTCATATAAACCATAATACTTAGTTGAATCCAATTACACACTAAAAGTGATCATAAAAGTATGTACGTCATAATGGCATAATAGTGAATCATATACTTGCATGAATCTCAAATAAACTACCACAACATATGGTCGTTAACATGAATCATATACTTGCAATTATCCAATAGGCCTAACATCGTTATACCACAATATCCCAAATCGATTCAGAATTAGAATCATAGCAACATACAATCATAAATGAAATTAAGTACAATTCCATTTCTCATTTTACATAAATCAAAACTCAATTGTTCATTCACATCGGAATAGCACTCTACTTACAACGTATGACGAATCTTCAATTCAGGAATCTGAATTCTGAATTTGGAGATGCTATCCTTTGTTGTAGGCGTTGTTTTGATTTAATTGACGTTGCTTTAAGCTTTCGAATTGTCTCCTAATTGTCTCTCAATTTTGACGGCTATTCCTAGTCTTTCCTCAGCAGCATGACGGTCTCATCTTCATTTTTGTTTGTGTGAATTAGGTGGAGTCTTAGGTCCTTTTTATAGAGTTTGCGAGTTGATTAGGACCGTCGATGGAGCTTGGATGAATATTAGCCGTTCGTTTGAAGGAGAGACCAATCAGGAGCTGACACCTAGCCCTAGTGACAAGGCAAGACTCAGAAATTCGGCCAAGCATAGACCAGGCCAGCCAGGAGGGGCTGGGTTTGACCTGGCTCAGGGGCCAGGTCGACTACCCAGTCGACCCCCAGGTCGACTACCCAGTCGACCTGGGTGCCTTGGGCGGGAAAATTCCCGCCCTGGCCAATCCGGCCCGATTTTTGAAATTTGAATTTGTTTTCTGAGTTGTTTTTGTCTGTTTGAATTTTAAACTGAATTCTGAAACTTCCAGAGGCCATATCTCCCTCATACGGAGTCCGTTTTACGCAAACTCGGATCTATCTCAAGCAGAATTCCGAGACGAACGCAATGGCGTATCTTGTTTCCCTTAATTCTTTGATTTGAAATTAATTATACTTTAATTTGTGAATTTCACTATTATAGAATACACGGGGTGTTACATTCTCCCCCACTTAAAAGGATTTCGTCCCCGAAATCTTCAAGTTCAGGAAGAATGTACGTCCTAACATCCAAACATCCATCTACTCATCCATCAAACACAAGCATCCATTGTCCTTAAAAGATTTCTAATGCCTCATGATCATATGTGAAGTGTGTGTACATGTACTTATCTAATGCAAAATAAGTCGGTCTACTGATTCAGTTGACCTCCTTAATGCAAATTATGTAAATGTCATGAATCCATTATGTATGCAAATTTTCCTATTCATGATTCTACATGAGTGCACAATCATTCATACAAATGCAACATCCATATGAAAACACATTAAACTTCAACCATATTCAAATGCAAACATATATATATATATATATATATATATGCATATGTAATATGAAGTGACTGAGCCGATCTAAAACCTAAATTGTGTGTGTATATGCAACCACGAGCAACCACTAACAATCACTTGCAACCACTTGCAACCATCATCCATAACATGTTTCAATTACATGTTTTCATCCAAAGAGTTTCTACCTAAAAGATAAGGTCGAGGAGATATACCTAAAAAGATAGATAAAAGCACAACTTAAGGAAAAAGAAAGATCAAAGATGTACCCTCGAAAAGAAAAGGGTAGGCTGCGCGTATCCTAGCTTCAGTTTCCCAAGTTGCGTCTCCCTCGGCGTCACTCCACTGAACTTTGACGAGCTTGACTTCGCGGTTGCGTAGCTTCTTCAATTCCGTTCCTAATATGCGGGTTGGAACTTTCCTCACGGTTGCTTCGCGTTCCACTTCAGCTTCTTCTAGGATATTTTGCTCTACCACTTCAGTAGATTCATGTAGACATTTTCGGAGGTGCGAAACATGGAAAACGTTGTGAACTCCGACCAGCTTTTCGGGTAGCTCTAATCTATAGGCCATTTTTCCAATTTTCTCGATAATAGGGAACGGTCCTACGAACCTTGGTGCTAGCTTTCCTGTGGTTCCAAAACGAACAACGTTCCTTAGCGGAGATACCTTAAGAAAAACTCTGTCCCCAACCTCAAATTCAAGGTTGGTCCTCCTCTTGTCGGCGTAGGATTTTTGTCTGTCTTGGGCTGTCTTCATTCTTCTCCGTATTAAGTCTACTTTTTCTGAAGTCTCTCAGATCATATCCGGTCCAAGTATGAGCTTGTCAGTAGACTCCCACCAACAAGTGGGCGATCGGCACGGTCTTCCATATAAAGCTTCGAAGGGCGCCATTCCGATGGTTGCTTGGTAGCTGTTGTTGTAGGCAAATTCCACCAAAGGAAGATGGTCTTCCCACGTCCCTCCGACGTCAAGGACGCACAGTCTTAAAAGGTCTTCCAAAAATCTGTTCACTCTTTCTGTCTGACCGTCGGTTTAGGGGTGATAGTGTAACACCCCACACCCGTTAAGGTCACTCACTAAGGGAATGCCTTAACTTCGGTGGAGTATCTTAAGTGAATATAGAACAAAAAAATTACAACAAGACAGATATAAGTAATACCTGAGAATTTAAAACATCATTTCATTGCAGTGGAAATTAAAACATGTTTGGTTACATCACAAAATAAACAAGAGTCAAGTACATAATATCCGTCTTGATAAAACAAAAGTACATAATCCCACTAATAACTAATAGCCATAAAAGAAATGATAAGCTGGCTTTACATCAATGGTCCAAGCTCCAAAAGACAGATAAAGCGATCTGATCAAAGTCCACTAGCACTAGGCCCACTCTGAAAACCTGAGGGTTGGAAAAAAAAGATTAAAACAACGGGGTCAGACATAAGTCTGAGTGAGCCCTATAACTTTAACGATGCAATCATTAAAGTAATTAGGGTACGATATAAACCTGGTACGGTACAACTGGGGATAAATGACTACACTAAGCAGCCAACTAGACTTAGGATGAACTAAGATAACAGTAAAGACGTGCCTATCCACCCAAGGATAAATACTACACTGCACCACACCAGATCTACCCACCCAAGGGTAATTCCTACACTACACCACACCAGATCTACCCACCCAAGGGTAATTCCTAACTTAAAGATTGATCCCACTAAGTGTACTTAGTAATCTTAATAGTAGTATCGTGTACCCCTAGCTGACTACATAGGTGCCGTCTGCCCCTATCTCCACTAGGTGTACCCACTACTCCCCAAGCGATCGGCTCCCTAACGTAGATACCCGTGCTGGCCCCATAGTGGGGTGTATCACTCCCCAAAGTGGCAACCCGATACAACCAATGGTGCACGGCTTATACCTACACGGTGCAACAACGTCTTATCTACCAGCCCGGGTCCACACACGCATATGAAACCCGTTGGACTTGCGTTGCCACCGCTAACCCGTTTTGGCCTCTTATAGTCAAGCCCAGTACGCGTGTCCCGTCCTCGACATGGGTCGAGCCCAATAAGATACATATGGGTTACTAGTTGAAATGGGCCCCCACAAGCTACCCACCTAAGCTTGTCCCTTTTAGTGTATCCCACTTAACCCTTTTTAATAATCATGTCCACTTACATGTTGAAGTTGGTTAAGTCATCTAATCATATTTCAATTGCCACTCAAGGCACCCACTAAATTTCCACATGCCACCCAAGGCACTTACTTGATTTCCACATGCCACCCAAGGCACTTACTTAACCCTTTAATCATGTTTAATTACATGTTCTACCTTGGTTAAGTACTCTAATCGTATTTTCTATTGCCACCCAAGGCAACCACTAGATTTTTCCACATGCCACCCAAGGCACTTACTTAACCCTTTAATCATGTTTAATTACATGTTCCACTTTGGTTAAGTATTCTAATCGTATTTTCTATTGCCACCCAAGGCAACCACTAGATTTTTTTCCACATGCCACCCAAGGCACCCACTTAACCCCTCGTGTCCCTCTACATGCCAATTAGGTTAAGTGTTTCTTAATTGATTAAGACCGTAACCTTTGTAAAGACCTCTCACATTAGACTATCTTTTATGGCAGCTGGATTTGCCGGTCGGGTCCGGGCAGCCTTACGCCATAACCGAGTCTAACCTCGTGTCTTTACACTTGTCATGTATTTAGTTTATGCCTAAGACCTCTCACATTGGGCCAATCATTTGTAGCCGCTAGATTTGCCGGTCGGTTCTGGGCAGTCTTATGCTACAAAAGGGTCCAACCTCGTGTCTTAGTCGATTAATTACACCTAATTAATCACCCCCATAATTTGTAATAATTATCCCTAATTAATTACAAATTTAACGATGTACATAATTGACTCAATTATGTCCATCCACTTTATGGTATGCATAATCATACCAACTTCACACCATTTCATTAACATGAATATTAACCCCATCGTTCCCCACGTAATTCGCTAACATGACATACTTAAAAGGGAAGATTCATCACACATACAATGGGTTCAACTTGCATAACATTAGCATCAACATGGGTTTAAAAGGTTTCAACATGCATATAGCATCAAACCCAACTAGCATAAATAATCAACCCAAACTTGCATGAATCACATATGTCATAAGGAGGTTAACTTGCATAAGCTACTTATGTCATACAAAGGGGTAAACTTGCATATGTATGTATGACATACAAAGGGGTTAACTTGCATATGTATGCATCTCATACAAAGGTGTAAACTTGCACATGTTACTTGCATATAATCAAACACCAAACTTGCATAACATGTCATATATGAACTTGCATACAATCATACACCAAACTTGCATAACATATCATATATGAACTTGCATATAATCAAACAACAAACTTGCATAACATGGTGTCATAATGGATCAATGTTTATCATAGCGATTTGCATAACTAGCATCATGAACACATAGCCTAAAAATTGCATAACTTGCATAACATCATGATCACCTAGCATATGACTTGCATAACTTGCATAACATCATGATCACATAGAATATGACTTGCATAACTTGCATAACTTGCATAACAACATGATCACATAGCATATGACTTGCATAACTTGCATAACACATAGCATATGACTTGCATAACTTGCATAACACATAGCATATAACTTGCATAACTTGCATAACATCATAAACACATAGCATATAACTTGCATAACTTGCATAACATCATAAACACATAGCATATAACTTGCATAACTTGCATAACATCATGAATACATAGCATATGATAACATAACTTGCATTGATCCACATTCATAGCCATAACCTCATTATATCCTATCATAATCATTTCAACAATTGGTCATTAAGGCTATAGAAACTCACAACTTGTTGATTAGCACTCCTATGAAGAAGATTAAGTTGCTAGAGTTGATTAGAAGTTGATTTGAGAAGCTATCTTCCTCTTTAATTTGATGGAGGATCCTTCAAGTTGCATTTTGATGGCATAACGACATTGTATCTATTTTTAGTATGGATTAGGGTAGTCTTAGGGTGTATTTATAGATTTAGGATGTAGTTTAGGCTCTTAGATTAACCCTAGATTAGGTTAGAGCCGTCAGATTTCGTCACAAGCCCTAAAACATAGCCCAAACCCCATCAGGTTGCACCCAGGTCACACAGACCGACAGGGGGGTCGACACCCATGTCGACCCTAGGGTCGACACCCATGTCGACCCTAGGGTCGACACCTCCAGTCTGGCGGGAATTTTCCCGCCTCTTCTGAAATCTGAAATCTGAGTATTTTAAATCTGTTTTGAATTTTCTAAAAACTTCTTCGGGCCTTAACTGGGTCATACGGACTCCGATTTTCGAAAACTCGGACTCTATTTCGCGTATTTTTTCCGAGACGAACGCAATGGCATAGCCCGTTTCCCCTGATTCAGATTTTAAAATTTAATTCTGCCCTAATTTATATTATAACAAGTTATTCAACATACGGGGTGTTACATTCTCCCCTACTTAAATGATTTCGTCCCCGAAATCTCTAAGTCAAGAAGAACGTATCCTACCAACCAAACAACCATCTACTCAAACCATCAAACACTGGCATCCATTGTCCTTAAAGTTTCTAATGCTGTATGAACATATGCAAAAAGTGTGTGTATATGTTCCATGTCTAATGCAAAATCAGGCGGTCTACTGATTTAGTTGACCTCCTTAATGCAAACCATGATAGTGCCATGCATCCAATATGTATGCGAAAGAACCCTATCTGCACATACTTTCTCTACATGTGTGCACAATCATACACCAAAATGCATCATCCATATGACAACACAACCATTATACATCCATTAATATAGCTACCTACACACAGTTATATGCAATATGCAATATGAAGTGACTGAGCCGATCTAGTGTCTATAGTGTGTGTATATGCATCCACGAGCAACCACTAGCAACCACTTGCATCCACACGCATCCATCAAACATAACATGTCTCAAACACATGTTTCAACCATAGGTTTCCCCTATCTAAAGGTCAAAGGTACTAATGAGAGGACATACTAAAGATAAGATAAGTACTAGACAAACGATAAAGGAGAAGTTAAAAGACATGCCTTCAAAAAGGAATGGGTACAATGAACGCATCTTCGCTTCTGTCTCCCAAGTAGCATTGCTCTCATCTTCTCCCCTTTGCACTTTGACTAGTCGAACCTCTCTGTTTCTCAACTTCCTAATCTCTGACCCAAGGATGCGGGTAGGAGCTCGTCGAATAGTCGCATCACGCTCTACCTCCACTTCTTTAAGGAAGCTCGGCTCTACCACCTCTGCGGTCTCATGTACGCATTTCCTCAAATGTGACACATGGAATACGTCATGTACCCCACTAAGTCTCTCGGGTAAATCTACTCTATAAGCCATCCGTCCGATCCTTTCCTTAATAGGAAACGGTCCTACAAATCTGGGTGCTAACTTCCCAACGGACCCAAAGCGAACAACATTCCGTAATGGAGATACTTTAACAAAGACCATGTCCCCAACATCAAACTCAAGATACGTTCTCCTCTTATCCGCATAAGATTTCTGCCTGTCTTGTGCCGCTTTCATCCTTCTTCGAATCAAATCAATCTTTTCCGAAGTCTCTCTAACCATATCAGGCCCAAGCAAGATCTTATCCGTAGATTCCCACCAACATGTAGGTGATCGACATGGCCTTCCATAAAGAGCTTCAAAAGGAGCCATACCAATACTGGACTGAAAGCTATTATTTACGCGAACTCTACCAATGGAAGATGCTCTTCCCATGAACCTCCAAAATCTAAGATACAAAGCCTCAAAAGGCCTTCTAGGACACGATTCACCCTCTCAGTCTAGCCGTCCATCTGAGGATGATATGCAGTGCTCAAACACAACTGAGTCCCTACTGCCTCTTGCAAACTCTTCCAAAACTCGCTAGTGAAGATAGGATCTCGATCACTCACTATGCTAGAAGGTACCCCATGCAATCGAACTATTTCTCGAAGGTAAACCGAAGATAGCCATGGAGCAGTCCTCTTGCTCTTCATGGGTATGAAATGGGCGCTTTTAGTAAGTCTGTCTACCACAACCCAAATTCCCGTATTACCCTTCCTCGACCTAGGTAACCCATCAATAAAATCCATCGAGACGCTATCCCACTTCCATTGCGGAACTTCCAATGGGTGCAGCAACCCACCTGGTTTCTTTTGCTCCTCTTTCACTTGTTGGCACACCAAGCATCTAGCGACATACTCGGCCACATCTTTCTTCATACCGGCCCAAAAGAAAACTCGCTTCGTGTCTTGGTACATCTTGTCCCCACCGGGATGAATGGTCATCCTAGAACGGTGTGCATCATCAAGAATAGCCTTCCTCAAACCCTCGTCTTGCGGTACACAAAGTTTACCGTCTCTACGCAACCACCCCCTATCGTCTAGGGTGTACCTACTCAAATGGCTGGACGACTCCCCCTTTATGAGCCTCTCTACCAACTCAACCAACTGTGGGTCGTCCCGCTGTGCCTCGCCAATCCATCCCAAAAGAGTAGGTCTGACCTCTAGGGATGCTAGCAAACCGGGTACAAAGTCAACGGAAGGTCTGAAGTCAAACATCGAGATAAATTCCAATTTTCGTTGTTCAACGAACAACGGACTCAAGGACAACCTTTTTCTGCTTAAGGCGCCTGCCACCACGTTACCCTTGCCAGGGGTATACGCTATCTCGAAATCATAGGATGCTAAGAATTCCATCCACTTTTGTTGTCTTAAGACTATGCGCTCGAAGAGTCTCCAACACTTCCCTAAAATGTAGGGCATGCTTTTCTCCACTTCTAGAGAAAACCAGGACATTCTCCCATGCAAAATCGTCACAACTATCCATCTCTCACGCAGACCATCCTAGTCGAACTCGACATCCCCCAAGTGCAAGCCCCAAAGGCCTAAACCAATATCAGACAAACACCCAAGGGATACCTCCTTCGAATTCAGACGACCTACGTGAGATGATACTAGTAAAAATGGCTAAATAATTAAGCACTTGTCCAACTCTAGATGTCCTTGCCAGTCTCGCTCCAAAACCGCCGTTGATCAAATAACTGGCTTTGCTTAACCTATTAAGCACATACAAATACTTATTTCACTTTTAGAAAAGACCAAGATGTCATCCACTAAGACCATTACGAAGTTATTTAGGTACTCCCTGAAAACCCTACTCATAAAATCAACAAAGTATGCGGGGCGTTCATCAAACCAAATGGCATCACAAGCCACTCCTAGAAACCACCCGGAGTCCTAAAGGCAGTCTTCTCTATACTATCCTCAGCCACTCCCAACTGATGAAACCCCGTGGCCAAGTCCAACTGCGAAAACACTGAGGCGCCAATCAACTAATCCAAGAGATCATCAATCCTCGGCAATGGGTGTCTATTCTTCTTTGTGAGCTTGTTGAGTTCTCTATAGTCTACACAAAGTCTGAGGGACCCATCCGCCTTCATGGCAAAAACTACTGGAGCATCCCACTCCGATATACTTCGTCTTATGAGTTTGGATTTTATGAGCCGAATTTGCAAGCCGCTTGGCTATTTTGATTTCCTTATTGGATTGGAGGAGGCCTAGAGAGGCGAGTTGTGGTTTGTCATATTGACCAATACAAAGGAGGTTATGGCGAAATTTTTCGAAAATTCCAGGCGTTAGAACATTCTCATGATTTTTGGAAATTCAGTTAGCCAGAATGAATTAATAATTTAATGGTTCAGTTGAAACTGGAGTTGAGAAGTAAACTAAAAGATATTTGAATCTAGTTAGTAAAGTTGGTAGCATTTTCCTAGCTTAGCAATTTCGAGGACGAAATTATTTTAAGGGGGGAAGTCTGTAATGGCGCGTTTTGTAAGGTATAATAATTAAGTTATTTAATTATTTAAATAACGAATATATTAAATAAACGATAGTTGAACGTATAATTTATAATATAATTATAATCGAGCTCGAAATGGCGCGGCAGTTCGCTATTTGGCGATTTGAACTTCAACTGAATGTACATGATTCATTTTAAGCCGGATTTCTGTGAAACAAGAAACGTGTGGAGCTGGTGGAGTATATCTTTCTAGTGGAAGAGGAAAATCAGGATTTCGTCGTGTAGATTTTGAGATATGTCCAAATCAAATTTCAGAATAGTCGTTATAGAATCGTTTATCGGCCATAACGGTTATTTCAATATATTTGAATATCGGGGTTGAATTTAGACAAGGTTCTTTTGGGAAATAGCGATGATTTAATTTTTAGAATTTTTATGTAATTTTTAATTAATTTAATAAGCGACTTTTTATTTGGAGTATTTCGCACCCTGAAATCAATATTTTGAAGTTTAAAAATATGAGTCCATCTACCGGTATTATTATATTTTTGAGATCGTGGTGAAATACTCGACATGACTACATTTTTATTTCTGTCCGTACGTGAACAGAATTTATAACTCAAACAACCCAGTCTATAACTGTACAAATTGAACCTCACATTTAGTTTAAATAATCATCCCAAACAAATACATATAATATTTTGAAAGCCTGGGTAACTAAGAAATGGCACCGCACATTTAGACTATGGCCATACATGAATGGATGATAAAACCAAAGCACCACGTCTCGTTCTTTTCAGTCGCGAGTTCCTTGTGGCCTCAAAAGCAAAATGTGGAAGATGTTCATTCATTCAGATAAATTATTTTACGTATCCTATAAATAACCTTAACCCTAAAGTTTTCTTCCCGAAGTCAACTACAGAAAGCGCCTCCACCCTCAAAAAAAAAGGAGCCGCCGTTCCTTCCTTTGTTTCTCAAACAAAACGTGACCTTCACAAATCGATTAAAAGATCAAATACACCATAGAAGGATTCGATTTTGGTCTTGTTATTCTCGTAGAAGCAAGCACTCCCTTCTCGTGTCAATTACATTGGGTGCGACGAAACTCTCGTCCACTGTCTCATGAGCGTCGTCACTTAGGGGTAAGGATCGACGGGGATTAAAGTGGACGGTGACGAAGGGTTCCTGATGAGGTGAAGGACTGCGTTGATGTCAAGCAGGGTAGGTCGAAGTCTAGTTCATTTCTGAAGTGGCAAGACAGTTCGAACTGGGAGGTGATGCTTACGTTAAACAAGGACTTGAGGAGTGGTGTTTGTGTACTTGAGGGTTCGGAGAGCAAGGCCATGGGTTTTCCCGTGATTTTTTTTAAGGAGCGAAGTGGGAGGACAATGTTTTAGTGGGTTGGGAGGAGTAATGTTTGCTGATGCTCAAAGGGTTTACAGGAGGAGCAGTGTTTAGTCGGTTGTGAAGGAAGAGTGTGGTGGTATTTGTGAGCGGGTTCATGGTTGTTTCGGAAGGGAGGGGAACATGTGAACTTGGCAGGAGAAAGGTACTGTGTAATATGGGAAAAGAGCACAGCTGATTTTTGTATTGGGAAGAAAGGCTACAGGAGAATGCGGGTGGAAAGGGTATCATGGGCCGACGGGCTGAGGAGAGGCCCATTTAAATAAAAACCCTTGTTTTTATTGGTGTAAGTATTCCAAAATATATATACAAACTTCGAGTGACCGTAACTTGTTCATACGTGATCGAAACTCAGCGAAACAAGATCCGATGGGATCGTATGGACGGACACTACGCACTGGAACTGACTGGAAGTGAATCCGAGCTCATTACAATTTATGGAGAAATAAATTGTCCGACCGAGTCGAATAACGCAAACCGTTATTTAACGGTTAACGCGCAAAGGTGAGTAAAACTCACTAACTCTGAACAGTTTATAATTCCATGTTGTATTGTTAAAACTGTTAAAATTGTCTGTTTGACTGTGTGTTGATTGAACTGCTAGTCAGTTAGTTAAATTTCTATATTGATTTTGTTTAACAGAATATATCATATGGAACTGAAAGTGATGTTATCTATATTGTCTAACATCTGTGATGCAGGGAAACAGGTTGGAGGAATCCGACTGGATCCCTCAACAGTTATTCTATTGTTTTTCATATATTGTTATATGATGTGATATAAAATCTGTGGGCGATTATATGTGCTTGGACAATATTGAATATCGTGATTTGATATGATTGAATACCATAACATACCGAAATGTTGTTAAGGGGATTTTCAATGTTTATATTGAAAATGAATCTTATTTATAAAATCGATAGGATTTTATAAAAGGAAAACATTTATTTAATTTGAAAATAAATAAATGAAAAAGGAAACGTTTATTTAGAAAATAAATGAAATAAAATAGAAACATTTATTTAGAAAATAAATGAATTAGAATATAAAGGAATATTTATTTAGGAAATAAATATAGGAACATTTATTTAGATTATAAATAAATGGAATAAAGGAATATTTATTTAGGGAATAAATAAAGGAACACTTGTTCGAAAAATAAATAGAATTATACAAGGATAGATTTAAACACGTGCTTCGCACACAAGTATAACACGATATGGATTTTAAGGAGATATTGTAGAAGTAGGAATTATAACCAGAGTGTGATAAAAGAATTAAACAAAGTAATTGGTTAAGTTAACCAAAGCGAGTTAGTCGAGTTAATCAAAGTAATTGGTTAAGTTAACCAAAGTAAATTAGTTAAGATAAACTAAGCGGTTAATCGAAGTGAATTAGTTGCGTCAAACTAAGTGACTTAGTTATGTTAAACTATCATGTAAATCAAAGTGAATTAGTTGCGTCAAACTAAGTGAATTAGTCAAATTAAACTAATTGGTAAATCAAAGTGAATTAGTTGCGTCAAACTAAGTGACTTAGTTAAGTTAAACTAATTTGTAAATCAAAGTGAATTAGTTGCGTCAAACTAAGTGAATTAGTCAAATTAAACTAATTGGTAAATCAAAGTGAATTAGTTGCGTCAAACTAAGTGACTTAGTTAAGTTAAACTAATTTGTAAATCAAAGTGAATTAGTTGCGTCAAACTAAGTGAATTAGTCAAGTTAAACTAATTGGTTAATCGAAGTAAATTAGTTGGGTTAATCAAAGTGAATTAGCTGAGTTAAACTAAGTAAATCGGTTAGAGTTAATCAAAGTGAATTAACTAAGTTAAACTAAGTGGATTAGTTTAGTTAATCGAGACAAGTAAATCAAGTTAGGTTAAACCATTTGAGTTAACCAGTTAGGTTAAACCATTTGAGTTAACCAGTTAAAGTTTACCAGTTAAAGATAAACAGTTGAGTTAACCAGTTGAATTAACCAGTTAGAGTTGACCAGTTAAAGTGGATCAGTTAGAGTTAACCGAATAGAGTTGATCCAAAGGAGTTAATCGAAGTTAGTTAATCCGAAGGAGTTAGTGGAAGAGTTAATCCAAAGGATTTATTCGGAGTTAGTTAATCCAAAGGAGTTAGTCGAAGAGTTAATCCAAAGGAGTTATTCGGAGTTAGTTAATCCAAAGGAGTTAATCCGAAGGAGTTAGTCGAAGAGTTAATCAATTTGAGTTAAGTTAATCGATTAGAATTAAGTTGATCGAGTTAGAGTAAATCGAATATTAGTTATTCGAAGGTAAGTTATTCGAATTAGTTATTCGAAGGAGTTAATCAATTAAGTTATTCGAATGAGTTATTCGAAGGAGTAAATCATATTAAGTTAATCGATTAGAGTTGAGTTAATCGATTTGGGTTAAGTTAAGTTATCAAGTTAAGTAATCAAGTTAAGAAATCGAGTTGAGATAATCGAGTTAAGAAAATCAAGTTGAGTTAATCGAATAAGTTATTCGATAAGAGTAAATCCATTTAAGTTAATCGGATGTTAGTTATTCGATAAGAATTGACACATTTGAGAAAATCGAATATTTGTTATTCGATAAGAGTTAATGAAATAGAGCCAACCAAGAAGAGTTATTCGAATATTAGTTATTCGATAGAAGTTAATCGAAATAGAGTTTATCGAATATAAGTTATTAAAAAGGGAGAGTTAATCGAATAGAGATTTCTCGAAAGAGAGTTATACGTCGAATTCGATTATAGCGAACTCAGGAAAGTACTATTTACTTTCCAGGGTTTAAATCAAGATTTAGTTATTGATTTAGAAATTAGGTGTCTGTTAAATTATTCGAGTTAGGAAATAAATTTATAATTTAGGTTAGATATTTTAGGGGTTGGAATTATAACGTTATAGTTATAATCAAACGTTGTCATTTAAGAAGTGGATTCGTAACCTGAATCCGAGAATTTGCGTAAACAGATGATTGGAAAAAGTGAGTGACTAGCTTCATCTATTTCACAGTAAAGGACGTTGTTCAATTAAGGTCTGAGAGGTAATTATACCCCAACTTGATTGACTTCAGAATTGACAAAGGAATAGTTGTGGTTCGATAGAAAAGGTTGATTTGAAATATAGTTAAGTAATAAGCGATTAATGGAATAAGCGTAACGATGTTTTATACAACGTTCATTTGAAATCCGTAAATGAGTTTTGGAAACGTTTTCCAGATATAGTCAGATATGTTGTCTAAACATAGAAAATGGAATGTTTTCATTATAAGAATTTAAGAAATAGAGTTAAGCAAATTCAGAAACTGACTGGAGAGGGTAAGTTGAACGGTTTTCTAAGTGACGATCTGATGTTGGTTTCGACCTTCCGGATTGATACTTAGAGAATTGTTCTCATACTAGTTACAGTTAGGGACTGATAGTTGCGAAATAATAGTGATGTGAGAATAAGCTTTGGGAATGTTTTCCAATGATTAATAACATATATTTTCTAAATATATGAAATAAGGAAATATGAACATATGATGATTGATCGATCGAATTTCCATTTGGAAATAAGATCGTTGTTTGTACACCGACATGTTTTCATTTGATAGTTGAATCACAGACTATCAAAGTTTTGACCATATGTACGTTGTAAATATGGAGAGACCGGTTGGATTATTATCCGAAGAACCACTCCGTATTAGCATAAGCGTTGCGAATCAAGTACGCTGAAGATAATTGAAGACGGAGTGAAGTGCAAGGGCTATTGTGAAAAGCCTAGGTAGGATGGATTCACTGAATAGTGCCTTCGGTTTATTCAGTCCCAGAACAACATATATGGACGAGTGTCTGACAAAGTATTCTTAACGAATCATATATGTTGATCTCTTTAAACGTATTACGTTGGTGGCGGAGAAATTCGTTTCTCTTAGCTTTTATACCCGTGATGCCTTGAGAAATCGATAACGATTTGGCGGGTATGACGATGTGGCATTCAAAGTAATTGAAGAAATAATCTGTCAAAGTGATAAACGTGACCTCAAAACCTCACAACCGGAAAATAACAGAAGTTGGGCTAGGCAGCTTGGCTAGTTGGGCCATACCCAAGCAGGGTGTATTATCTCCATCTAGAGAATATTCAATTGTACTTCTTTATAATCTATTTCAATGCTGTCCCTTATCGGGAAGGATGGTTGCTGATCCCAACCATCGATGATAATATATTCGTTACACTCAAGCTAAATGAGTGGACGGTCATGTGTGGCCGGGTTGCAAGACGTTCTTGTTGAACCCTAGTGTATCTCCTCTAGAGTACACTGATCGGAAGGTGCTCCCATACCTTGTCTGTTGGAATCCAATCTCTAATAAGCGCTCACGGTTTTATTTGTATACTATGAATGTGGAACGTGAGATGCAAGCGTTCTGCTAGATTGATATCTATTTGTATTTAGACATTATTATAATATCAGAAAGATATCCTTTATTTAACCAAGTGTTGGAGTTTTATTCACACCAGTCCCATGACTGACCCGGAGTTTATTTTGTTTTGTTTTCCCTAAACTCTTGGGTGCCTAAATTTGTACGGGAAGTCAAGTAGTCGGGATTTTACAGATACACTTGGAGAGCTTGGAGCAGGAAGCTTCAGGATTATAGCTATTATTATTCCGCTGTGTTGTTAAGTGTTGTACTTTGAAATGGTATGTATATACGAGTACTGATTTGTATTTCAAAGTTATGTTATATTTTATTCGTTCTGCTGTGAGATTCTTGTTTACTCTGATGATGTAAGTTCTTTTTCTTCTTCTATTCTATTAGTTCTATCTTTTCTTCCTCACCCTCTACTTACTTTCACTAACATCTTGGAATTTTCGACTCTCGAGGAGTCAGAAATTTCTAGCCGTTACAGTTGGTATCAGAGCTTAAGTTAAGTGATTACCTTGGCTCTGTAGCATAACTCGATAGAGATGGGATTAGTAATATCCTAGATTGAGTTTGAGTGTATATATATGAGCGCGTAATTGTTATTCAATATAAAATGGTTTTATATTGTGGAGACTCATTGGTTGAGTGGCTTATGAATTCCGATCGATCAGTTTGATCCACTGTATCGATAAGGGTTACTAAACACTCGAATACGATGAACCGTCATGGTATGTTTTGAAAGAGGGTAAATGAAATAATTTTTCCCAAAAATATATTTGTTTATAGAAGAAATATATATCTTGAAATTATTATAGTATATTGATTGTGTTGGTTGTTATTATAATCAAATAAGATTATAAAAGGGTGAAATGGTTATAAATGACCAATCAGAATTCATATGAATGTAATATATGAAATAGTTTGAATTAAATATGAATTTAAATCAGAATTTGGAATTTAAAATACGGAAATTTTAAGTTCCTGGGAGATTTTGAAAATGTTTTTCAAATTGAAAATGATATAGTATTGAACTCACTTCGATAGCTGGAAAATAGATTCTGATGATGAATCTAGACATCATCAGTGTTCATTTTCGAGTTCTAAGTGACGGATTACTACCAAAGGTTTTGTTTTTGAATTGTTTTGAGAAAACAAGTTGTTTAGAAATTCAAAGGTTTTGAATTGGCATTATGATTTCAAATTGATTTGAAAGAAACCCAGGAACTTAAGTTCTGGAATTAAAATTTAACTAATGAAGTTAAATAAAATGAGATGGTAAAAATAAATTTAAATTTAACTTGAACCGAGTTAAATAAAATTGAATTGGATTAGAGATAATCTAGAATGGAACCAAATTGATAAGTCAATAATTTGGAATTTGATATTAGAGTTCGAATGAAATTCGATTTGGATTTAAGGATATGAACTGATTGGAGATCAATTGGAATGGATAACATTGGTATATGTTGAAGTGGTAGCAGATGAAAGGGATAGAGTTTATGCCCAACAAAAAGGTACAAGTTTATATCATATATGAGTTTGGATTTTATGAGCCGAATTAGCAAGCCGCTTGGCTATTTTGATTTCCTTATTGGATTGGAGGAGGCCTAGAGAGGCGAGTTGTGGTTTGTCATATTGACCAATACAAAGGAGGTTATGGCGAAATTTTTCGAAAATTCCAGGCGTTAGAACATTCTCATGATTTATGGAAATTCAGTTAGCCAGAATGAATTAATAATTTAATTGAAAATTTAATGGTTCAGTTGAAACTGGAGTTGAGAAGTAAACTAAAAGATATTTGAATCTAGTTAGTAAAGTTGGTAGCATTTTCCTAGCTTAGCAATTTCGAGGACGAAATTATTTTAAGGGGGGAAGTCTGTAATGGCGCGTTTTGTAAGGTATAATAATTAAGTTATTTAATTATTTAAATAACGAATATATTAAATAAACGATAGTTGAACGTATAATTTATAATATAATTATAATCGAGCTCGAAATGGCGCGGCAGTTCGCTATTTGGCGATTTGAACTTCAACTAAATGTACATGATTCATTTTAAGCCGGATTTCTGTGAAACAAGAAACGTGTGGAGCTGGTGGAGTATATCTTTCTAGTGGAAGAGGAAAATCAGGATTTCGTCGTGTAGATTTTGAGATATGTCCAAATCAAATTTCAGAATAGTCGCTATAGAATCGTTTATCGGCCATAACGGTTATTTCAATATATTTGAATATCGGGGTTGAATTTAGACAAGGTTCTTTTGGGAAATAGCGATGATTTAATTTTTAGAATTTTTATGTAATTTTTAATTAATTTAATAAGCGACTTTTTATTTGGAGTATTTCGCACCCTGAAATCAATATTTTGAAGTTTAAAAATATGAGTCCATCTACCGGTATTATTATATTTTTGAGATCGTGGTGAAATACTCGACATGACTACATTTTTATTTCTGTCCGTACGTGAACAAAATTTATAACTCAAACAACCCAGTCTATAACTGTACAAATTGAACCTCACATTTAGTTTAAATAATCATCCCAAACAAATACATATAATATTTTGAAAGCCTGGGTAACTAAGAAATGGCACCGCACATTTAGACTATGGCCATACATGAATGGATGATCAAACCAAAGCACCACGTCTCGTTCTTTTCAGTCGCGAGTTCCTTGTGGCCTCAAAAGCAAAATGTGGAAGATGTTCATTCATTCAGATAAATTATTTTATGTATCCTATAAATAACCTTAACCCTAAAGTTTTCTTCCCGAAGTCAACTACAGAAAGCGCCTCCACCCTCAAAACAAAAGGAGCCGCTGTTCCTTCCTTTGTTTCTCAAACAAATCGTGACCTTCACAAATCAATTAAAAGATCAAATACACCATAGAAGGATTCGATTGTGGTCTTGTTATTCTCGTAGAAGCAAGCACTCCCTTCCCGTGTCAATTACATTGGGTGCGACGAAACTCTCGTCCACTGTCTCATGAGCGTCGTCACTTAGGGGTAAGGATCGACGGGGATTAAAGTGGACGGTGACGAAGGGTTCCTGATGAGGTGAAGGACTGCGTTGATGTCAAGCAGGGTAGGTCGAAGTCTAGTTCATTTCTGAAGTGGCAAGACAGTTCGAACTGGGAGGTGATGCTTACGTTAAACAAGGACTTGAGGAGTGGTGTTTGTGTACTTGAGGGTTCGGAGAGCAAGGCCATGGGTTTTCCCGTGATTTTTTTTAAGGAGCGAAGTGGGAGGACAGCGTTTTAGTGGGTTGGGAGGAGTAATGTTCGGTGATGCTCAAAGGGTTTACAGGAGGAGCAGTGTTTAGTCGGTTGTGAAGGAAGAGTGTGGTGGTATTTGTGAGCGGGTTCATGGTTGTTTCGGAAGGGAGGGGAACATGTGAACTTGGCAGGAGAAAGGTACTGTGTAATATGGGAAAGGAGCACAGCGTTGATTTTTGTATTGGGAAGAAAGGCTACAGGAGAATGCGGGTGGAAAGGGTATCATGGGCCGACGGGCTGAGGAGAGGCCCATTTAAATAAAAACCCTTGTTTTTATTGGTGTAAGTATTCAAAAATATATATACAAACTTCGAGTGACCGTAACTTGTTCATACGTGATCGAAACTCAGCGAAACAAGATCCAATGGGATCGTATGGACGGACACTACGCACTGGAACTGACTGGAAGTGAATCCAAGCTCATTACAATTTATGGAGAAATAAATTGTCCGACCGAGTCGAATAACGCAAACCGTTATTTAACGGTTAACGCGCAAAGGTGAGTAAAACTCACTAACTCTGAACAGTTTATAATTCCATGTTGTATTGTTAGAACTGTTAAAATTGTTTGTTTGACTGTGTGTTGATTGAACTGCTAGTCAGTTAGTTAAATTTCTATATTGATTCTATTTAACAGAATATATCATATGGAACTGAAAGTGATGTTATCTATATTGTCTAACATCTGTGATGCAGGGAAACAGGTTGGAGGAATCCGACTGGATTCCTCAACAGTTATTCTATTGTTTTTCATATATTGTTATATGATGTGATATAAAATCTGTGGGCGATTATATGTGCTTGGACGATATTGAATATCGTGATTTGATATGATTGAATACCATAACATACCGAAATGTTGATAAAGGGATTTTCAATGTTTATATTGAAAATGAATCTTATTTATAAAATCGATAGGATTTTATAAAAGGAAAACATTTATTTAATTTGAAAATAAATAAATGAAAAAGGAAACGTTTATTTAGAAAATAAATGAAATAAAATAGAAACATTTATTTAGAAAATAAATGAATTAGAATATAAAGGAATATTTATTTAGGAAATAAATATAGGAACATTTATTTAGATTATAAATAAATGGAATAAAGGAATATTTATTTAGGGAATAAATAAAGGAACACTTGTTCGGAAAATAAATAGAATTATACAAGGATAGATTTAAACACGTGCTTCGCACGCAAGTATAACACGATATGGATTTTAAGGAGATATTGTAGAAGTAGGAATTATAACCAGAGTGTGATAAAAGAATTAAACAAAGTAATTGGTTAAGTTAACCAAAGCGAGTTAGTCGAGTTAATCAAAGTAATTGGTTAAGTTAACCAAAGTAAATTAGTTAAGATAAACTAAGCGGTTAATCGAAGTGAATTAGTTGCGTCAAACTAAGTGACTTAGTTAAGTTAAACTAATTTGTAAATCAAAGTGAATTAGTTGCGTCAAACTAAGTGAATTAGTCAAATTAAACTAATTGGTAAATCAAAGTGAATTAGTTGCGTCAAACTAAGTGACTTAGTTAAGTTAAACTAATTTGTAAATCAAAGTGAATTAGTTGCGTCAAACTAAGTGAATTAGTCAAATTAAACTAATTGGTAAATCAAAGTGAATTAGTTGCGTCAAACTAAGTGACTTAGTTAAGTTAAACTAATTTGTAAATCAAAGTGAATTAGTTGCGTCAAACTAAGTGAATTAGTCAAGTTAAACTAATTGGTTAATCGAAGTAAATTAGTTGGGTTAATCAAAGTGAATTAGCTGAGTTAAACTAAGTAAATCGGTTAGAGTTAATCAAAGTGAATTAACTAAGTTAAACTAAGTGGATTAGTTTAGTTAATCGAGACAAGTAAATCAAGTTAGGTTAAACCATTTGAGTTAACCAGTTAGGTTAAACCATTTGAGTTAACCAGTTAAAGTTTACCAGTTAAAGATAAACAGTTGAGTTAACCAGTTGAGTTAACCAGTTAGAGTTGACCAGTTAAAGTGGATCAGTTAGAGTTAACCGAATAGAGTTGATCCAAAGGAGTTAATCGAAGTTAGTTAATCCGAAGGAGTTAGTCGAAGAGTTAATCCAAAGGATTTATTCGGAGTTAGTTAATCCAAAGGAGTTAGTCGAAGAGTTAATCCAAAGGAGTTATTCGGAGTTAGTTAATCCAAAGGAGTTAATCCGAAGGAGTTAGTCGAAGAGTTAATCAATTTGAGTTAAGTTAATCGATTAGAATTAAGTTGATCGAGTTAGAGTAAATCGAATATTAGTTATTCGAAGGTAAGTTATTCGAATTAGTTATTCAAAGGAGTTAATCAATTAAGTTATTCGAATGAGTTATTCGAAGGAGTAAATCAAATTAAGTTAATCGATTAGAGTTGAGTTAATCGATTTGGGTTAAGTTAAGTTATCAAGTTAAGTAATCAAGTTTAGAAATCGAGTTGAGATAATCGAGTTAAGAAAATCAAGTTGAGTTAATCGAATAAGTTATTCGATAAGAGTAAATCCATTTAAGTTAATCGGATGTTAGTTATTCGATAAGAATTGACACATTTGAGAAAATCGAATATTTGTTATTCGATAAGAGTTAATGAAATAGAGCCAACCAAGAAGAGTTATTCGAATATTAGTTATTCGATAGAAGTTAATCGAAATAGAGTTTATCGAATATAAGTTATTAAAAAGGGAGAGTTAATCGAATAGAGATTTCTCGAAAGAGAGTTATACGTCGAATTCGATTATAGCGAATTCAGGAAAGTACTATTTACTTTCCAGGGTTTAAATCAAGATTTAGTTATTGATTTAGAAATTAGGTGTCTGTTAAATTATTCGAGTTAGGAAATAAATTTATAATTTAGGTTAGATATTTTAGGGGTTGGAATTATAACGTTATAGTTATAATCAAACGTTGTCATTTAAGAAGTGGATTCGTAACCTGAATCCGAGAATTTGCATAAACAGATGATTGGAAAAAGTGAGTGACAAGCTTCATCTATTTCACAGTAAAGGACGTTGTTCAATTAAGGTCTGAGAGGTAATTATACCCCAACTTGATTGACTTCAGAATTGACAAAGGAATAGTTGTGGTTCGATAGAAAAGGTTGATTTGAAATATAGTTAAGTAATAAGCGATTAATGGATTAAGCGTAAAGATGTTTTATACAACGTTCATTTGAAATCCGTAAATGAGTTTTGGAAACGTTTTCCAAATATAGTCAGATATGTTGTCTAAACATAGAAAATGGAATGTTTTCATTATAAGAATTTAAGAAATAGAGTTAAGCAAATTCAGAAACTGACTGGAGAGGGTAAGTTGAACGGTTTTCTAAGTGACGATCTGATGTTGGTTTCGACCTTCCGGATTGATACTTAGAGAATTGTTCTCATACTAGTTACAGTTAGGGACTGATAGTTGCGAAATAATAGTGATGTGAGAATAAGCTATGGAAATGTTTTCCAATGATTAATAACATATATTTTCTAAATATATGAAATAAGGAAATATGAACATATGATGATTGATCGATCGAATTTCCATTTGGAAATAAGATCATTGTTTGTACACCGACATGTTTTCATTTGATAGTTGAATCACAAACTATCAAAGTTTTGACCATATGTACGTTGTAAATATGGAGAGACCAGTTGGATTATTATCCGAAGAACCACTCCGTATTAGCATAAGCGTTGCGAATCAAGTACGCTGAAGATAATTGAAGACGGAGTGAAGTGCAAGGGCTATTGTGAAAAGCCTAGGTAGGATGGATTCACTGAATAGTGCCTTCGGTTTATTCAGTCCCAGAACAACATATATGGACGAGTGTCTGACAAAGTATTCTTAACGAATCATATATGTTGATCTCTTTAAACGTATTACGTTGGTGGCGGAGAAATTCGTTTCTCTTAGCTTTTATACCCGTGATGCCTTGAGAAATCGATAACGATTTGGCGGGTATGACGATGTGGCATTCAAAGTAATTGAAGAAATAATCTGTCAAAGTGATAAACGTGACCTCAAAACCTCACAACCGGGAAATAACAGAAGTTGGACTAGGCAGCATGGCTAGTTGGGCCATACCCAAGCAGTGTGTATTATCACCATCTAGAGAATATTCAATTGTACTTCTTTATAATCTATTTCAATGCTGTCCCTTATCGGGAAGGATGGTTGCTGATCCCAACCATCGGTGATAATATATTCGTTACACTCAAGCTAAATGAGTGGACGGTCATGTGTGGCCGGGTTGCAAGACGTTCTTGTTGAACCCTAGTGTATCTCCTCTAGAGTACACTGATCGGAAGGTGCTCCCATACCTTGTCTGTTGGAATCCAATCTCCAATAAGCACTCACGGTTTTATTTGTATACTATGAATGTGGAACGTGAGATGCAAGCGTTCTGCTAGATTGATATTTATTTGTATTTAGACATTATTATAATATCAGAAAGATATCCTTTATTTAACTAAGTGTTGGAGTTTTATTCACACCAGTCCCATGACTGACCCGGAGTTTATTTTGTTTTGTTTTCCCTAAACTCTTGGGTGCCTAAATTTGTACGGGCAGTCAAGTAGTCGGGATTTTACAGATACACTTGGAGAGCTTGGAGCAGGAAGCTTCAGGATTATAGCTATTATTATTCCGCTGTGTTGTTAAGTGTTGTACTTTGAAATGGTATGTATATACGAGTACTGATTTGTATTTCAAAGTTATGTTATATTTTATTCGTTCCGCTGTGAGATTCGTGTTTACTCTGATGATGTAAGTTCGTTTTCTTCTTCTATTCTATTAGCTCTATCTTTTCTTCCTCACCCTCTACTTTCTTTCACTAACATCTCGAAATTTTCGACTCTCGAGGAGTCGGAAATTTCCAGCCGTTACACCTGGCAAACGTCTTAGTCCCTTGAAGTGGTTCTTCCGTCCTTCATACGGAAGTCCTTATTTATCTTAAAAAAGACATCTATACGCGGAGCGGAAATTCAAAAAGAGAAAGAGGAAGAAATTCAAAACGGAGAATCGAAGGAAGGGCATATGGCTCTTGGGGATTATGTTCTTTTCTTTCAAAAACTTTTCTCTTAAAAGACATGTTTTTGAAAATACTTCTTCCAAAAATGTTTTTAGAAAAATAGTTTTATAAAAAATTTATCTGTTCTGGTAACCTTCAGCTCCGATACCACGTGTAACACCCCACACCCGTTAAGGTCACTCACTAAGGGAATGCCTTAACTTCGGTGGAGTATCTTAAGTGAATATAGAACAGAAAAATTACAACAAGACAGATATAAGTAATACCTGAGAATTTAAAACATCATTTCATTGCAGTGGAAATTAAAACATGTTTGGTTACATCACAAAACCATAAACAAGAGTCAAGTACATAATATCCGTCTTGATAAAACAAAAGTACATAATCCCACTAATAACTAATAGCCATAAAAGAAAAGATAAGCTGGCTTTACATCAATGGTCCAAGCTCCAAAAGACAGATAAAGCGATCTGATCAAAGTCCACTAGAACTAGGCCCACTCTGAAAACCTGAGGGTTGGGAAAAAAAGATAAAAACAACGGGGTCAGACATAAGTCTGAGTGAGCCCTATAACTTTAACGATGCAATCATTAAAGTAATTAGGGTATGATATAAACCTGGTACGGTACAACTGGGGATAAATGACTACACTAAGCAGCCAACTAGACTTAGGATGAACTAAGATAACAGTAAAGACGCGCCTATCCACCCAAGGATAAATACTACACTGCACCACACCAGATCTACCCACCCAAGGGTAATTCCTACACTGCACCACACCAGATCTACCCACCCAAGGGTAATACCTAACTTAAAGATTGATCCCACTAAGTGTACTTAGTAATCTTAATAGTAGTATCGTGTACCCCTAGCTGACTACATAGGTGTCGTCTGCCCCTATCTCCACTAGGTGTACCCACTACTCCCCAAGCGATCGGCTCCCTAACGTAGATACCCGTGCTGGCCCCACAGTGGGGTGTATCACTCCCCAAAGTGGCAACCCGATACAACCAATGGTGCACGGCTTATACCTACACGGTGCAACAACGTCTTACCTACCAGCCCGGGTCCACACACGCATATGAAACCCGTTGGACTTGCGTTGCCACCGCTAACCCGTTTTGGCCTCTTATAGTCAAGCCCAGTACGCGTGTCCCGTCCTCAACATGGGTCGAGCCCAATAAGATACATATGGGTTACTGGTTGAAATGGGCCCCCACAAGCTACCCACCTAAGCTTGTCCCTTTTAGTGTATCCCACTTAACCCTTTTTAATAATCATGTCCACTTACATGTTGAAGTTGGTTAAGTCATCTAATCATATTTCAATTGCCACTCAAGGCACCCACTAAATTTCCACATGCCACCCAAGGCACTTACTTGATTTCCACATGCCACCCAAGGCACTTACTTAACCCTTTAATCATGTTTAATTACATGTTCTACCTTGGTTAAGTACTCTAATCGTATTTTCTATTGCCACCTAAGGCAACCACTAGATTTTTCCATATGCCACCCAAGGCACTTACTTAACCCTTTAATCATGTTTAATTAAATGTTCCACTTTGGTTAAGTATTCTAATCGTATTTTCTATTGCCACCCAAGGCAACCACTAGAATTTTTTCCACATGCCACCCAAGGCACCCACTTAACCCCTCGTGTCCCTCTACATGCCAATTAGGTTAAGTGTTTCTTAATTGATTAAGACCGTAACCTTTGTAAAGACCTCTCACATTAGACTATCTTTTATGGCAGCTGGATTTGCCGGTCGGGTCCGGGCAGCCTTACGCCATAACCGAGTCTAACCTCGTGTCTTTACACTTGTCACATGTTTAGTTTATGCCTAAGACCTCTCACATTGGGCCAATCATTTGTAGCCGCTGGATTTGCCGGTCGGTTCCGGGCAGTCTTATGCTACAAAAGGGTCCAACCTCGTGTCTTAGTCGATTAATTACACCTAATTAATCAGCCCCATAATTTGTATTAATTATCCCTAATTAATTACAAATTTAACGATGTACATAATTGACTCAATTATGTCCATCCACTTTATGGTATGCATAATCATACCAACTTCACACCATTTCATTAACATGAATATTAACCCCATCGTTCCCCATGTAATTCGCTAACATGACATACTTAAAAGGGAAGATTCATCACACATACAATGGGTTCAACTTGCATAACATTAGCATCAACATGGGTTTTAAAGGTGTCAACATGCATATAGCATCAAACCCAACTAGCATAAATAATCAACCCAAACTTGCATGAATCACATATGTCATAAGGAGGTTAACTTGCATAAGCTACTTATGTCATACAAAGGGGTAAACTTGCATATGTATGTATGACATACAAAGGGGTTAACTTGCATATGTATGCATCTCATACAAAGGTGTAAACTTGCACATGTTACTTGCATATAATCAAACACCAAACTTGCATAACATGTCATATATGAACTTGCATATAATCATACACCAAACTTGCATAACATATCATATATGAACTTGCATATAATCAAACACCAAACTTGCATAACATGGTGTCATAATGGATCAATGTTTATCATAGCGATTTGCATAACTAGCATCATGAACACATAGCCTAAAAATTGCATAACTTGCATAACATCATGATCACCTAGCATATGACTTGCATAACTTGCATAACATCATGATCACATAGAATATGACTTGCATAACTTGCATAACAACATGATCACATAGCATATGACTTGCATAACTTGCATAACACATAGCATATGACTTGCATAACTTGCATAACACATAGCATATAACTTGCATAACATCATAAACACATAGCATATAACTTGCATAACTTGCATAACATCATAAACACATAGCATATAACTTGCATAACTTGCATAACATCATGAATACATAGCATATGATAACATAACTTGCATTGATCCACATTCATAGCCATAACCTCATTATATCCTATCATAATCATTTCAACAATTGGTCATTAAGGCTATAGAAACTCACAACTTGTTGATTAGCACTCCTATGAAGAAGATTAAGTTGCTAGAGTTGATTAGAAGTTGATTTGAGAAGCTATCTTCCTCTTTAATTTGATGGAGGATCCTTCAAGTTGCATTTTGACGGCATAACGACATTGTATCTATTTTTAGTATGGATTAGGGTAGTCTTAGGGTGTATTTATAGATTTAGGATGTAGTTTAGGCCCTTAGATTAACCCTAGATTAGGTTAGAGCCGTCAGATTTCGTCACAAGCCCTAAAACATAGCCCAAACCCCATCAGGTTGCACCCAGGTCACACAGACCGACAGGGGGGGTCGACACCCATGTCGACCCTAGGGTCGACACCTCCAGTCTGGCGGGAATTTTCCCGCCTCTTCTGAAATCTGAAATCTGAGTATTTTAAATCTGTTTTGAATTTTCTAAAAACTTCTTCGGGCCTTAAATGGGTCATACGGACTCCGATTTTCGAAAACTCGGACTCTATTTCGCGTATTTTTTCCGAGACGAACGCAATGGCATAGCCCGTTTCCCCTGATTCAGATTTTAAAATTTAATTCTGCCCTGATTTATATTATAACAAGTTATTCAACATACGGGGTGTTACAGATAGGCTGTACTCAAGCATAACTGTGTGTCTACCGCTTCTTGCAGACTCCGCCAAAACACACTTGTGAAGATAGGGTCTCGGTCACTAACAATACTGGAGGGTATTCCATGGAGTCGAACAATTTCCTTGAGGTAAAGAGATGCTAGGGATGAGGTAGTTCTTTTACTCTTGACAGGTAAGAAGTGGGCGCTTTTAGTAAGCCTATCCACAATTACCCAAATGCTAGTGTTGCTTCTTCTAGACCTAGGCAGCCCATCAATGATGTCCATTGAGATGCTATCCCACTTCCACTGCGGGACCTCTAGAGGATGGAGCAGACCGCTAGGCTTTTTCTGTTCCGCCTTAACCTGTTGGCACACCATACACTTAGAAATGAAATCTGCCACGTCCTTCTTCATGTCGTTCCAAAAGAAAGTTATCTTTATGTCCTTGTACATTTTATCCCCGCCTGGGTGTATCGTCATCTTGGAGTGATGTGCTTCCTCGAGAACCTTCTTTATCAAATCCCTTGTCTGTGGGACGCATAGTCTTCCATCTCGCCTTAGCCATCCCTTGTCGTCGATGGAGTATCTCCTGAGGTGACTTGAAGTCTCACCCCTAATGAGCCTATCAATCGTCTCCACAAGCTGAGGGTCTTCGCGTTGTGTTGTCCCTATTGCGTCCACTAAAGTCGGGCGTACTTCGAGAGATGCTAGCAAGCCCGGTACAAAATCGGAGGAGGGCCTAAAGTCAAAGCTGGCTATAAACTCTAGGCTTTGTCTTTCAACAAACAGCGGGCTTAGGGTTAGTTTCTTTCGGCTCAACGCGTCTGCCACTACGTTACCTTTGCCCGGAGTGTAGGAGATCTCAAACTCGTACGAGGCAAGAAACTCCATCCATCTCTGTTGCCTCAAGTTAAGATCTTTCTGCGAGAAAAGATATTTCAACGATTTATGGTCAGTGTAAAGTTCGAACTTCTCACCTAGGAGATAGTGTCGTCAAGACTTGAGTGCAAAAACGATGGCAGATAACTCAAGATCGTGGGTCGGGTAGTTCTTTTCATGCACTTTCAATTGCCTTCCACCATACGCAACTACCCTCCCTTCTTGCATCAAGACAACGCCTAGCCCTGTCCTACATCCATCTGTATAAACTGTGAACATCTTGCTTCCATCTGGCAACGTCAAAACTGGGGCTGTTGTAAGAGCCCTTTTTAGTCGTTGGAAAGCAAATTCGCAATCCAAGTCCCAATTGAATACTAGATTCTTCTTGGTCAGCTTTGTGAGCGGAGCTGATATCTTTGCAAAGTCTCTGATGAATTTCCGATAGAAGCCTGCTAGCCCGAGAAAGCTTCGGACTTCTGTTGCGTTCTTTGGTGTCTTCCAGTCCTGCACCACTACTACCTTAGCCGGGTCTACAACTAACCCTTCTTTGGATACTTTGTGCCCAAGGAACCTCACTTCATCTCTCCAAAAGTGGCACTTGGAGAATTTGGCTTTTAGCTGATGGACTCGCAGAGTTTCCATGATTGCCCTTAGGTGTTGAGCATGCTCTTCTTCATTTTTTTGAGAAGATCAAGATATCGTCTACGAAGACCACTACGAACTTATTGAGGAAATCTCTGAACACCCTACTCATTAGGTCCACGAAGTAAGCGGGTGCGTTTGTCAAGCAAAAGGCATGACAAGCCATTCAAAGAAGCCGTCTGGGGTTTTGAATGCCGTTTTATCGATGCTATCTTCAGCCACCCTTAGCTGATGAAAACCAGTCGCCAAATCGAGTTGGGAGAAAATAGACGCTCCTACAAGCTGATCAAACAGATCGTCAATTCTGGGTAGAGGGTGCCTATTCTTTTTCGTTAGCTTGTTGAGCTCCCTATAGTCAACACATAGACGGAGTGAACCATCCGCCTTTGTAGCGAACACCACTGGAGCGCCCCATTCTGAAATGCTCCTTCTAATGAACCCCTTCTCTAGAAGCTCTTTAATCTGTTTACTGAGCTCCTTCCTTTCCCGTGGAGCCATGTGTCTAACGGGGAACGCAACGGGCTTTGCATTATCTACAAGATATATGCGGAAGTCTATCTCTCGCTTCGGAGGCAAGCCCTTCACCTCTTCGAAGACATCCGGATATTCCCAGGCCACTCTAACCGATTGCAGACTTTCGACAGAGGCATCTAGCGATTCAAGATAACTAAGCATAACCGCATACGAGGGATTACAAGTAATTTCCAGAGTGTTACCGAGTTGGGTCAGAAGCCTAACCACCCTTTTCTCACAATCCAGGATGGCACCATTACTAGATAGCCAATGCATGCCCAAAATCAAACCATATCCCGAAAAGCCCAAAACAAAGGCACTACATTTAAATTCTACGCTTAGAATAGAAATTTTCAATCCCACACAGATCATAGATAAATAAGCTGGGCCCCCAATTGGATTTGAAACAATTAAGGGGTCCTCTACCATTCTAGTTTCTAGGTGCAGAGATTCTACTAAAGCAGATGAGATAAAAGAGTGTGATGCGCCAGAATCAAATAAAGTGTGAACTGGGTGATCATAAAGATAAACTACACTTTCTACAGAAGTATTTATACCTCGCTGCTGCAGAGGTGGCGCTTCTAGCGCATGAACTTGTGCCCCTGAGGTGGATCCAGCATTCTGCCCCTGGCCTCGCTTCTTTGGGCAATCCTTAGCCAGGTGGCCTGTCTCACCGCAAGAAAAGCACCCACCATTCATCTTGGCCTTATTTTTCCGGCAATCTTTCACTAGGTGCCCCACTTTGCCACAGAAATTACACTTCCTCTTCTCTTTGTTGTCTTTCCCGCCCTTCTTAAAGTCTGTCTTCTTAGGCTGCAAACCCTCTTTCTTCCCTTGAGAGCTTTCTGCCTTTGTCTCCTTCTTGCCCTTATCCTCTTCGTTCAGCAATGCCATCTGCACCAACCTTTCATACGTAGCTCCCATGGGTATATGGGTCATGGCCAAACTATGTAATGGCTCATTTAACCCCTTGACAAAGCGGAGAGCCTTCTTGTGCGGGGTGTTGACTAGGTCCAGTCCGAACCTAGCCAGTTGATCGAACTGGTTAACATACTCTTTGACTGTCATATTTCCTTGCTTAAGAAATAAGAATTTTTCCAACTGAAGACTCCTTTCAGCTTCTGAGAGAAATTTAGCCTCAAACCCTACCTTAAAGTCCTCCCATGTTTCCACTGGTCTTTCTGCATTAGTGACTTCCCACCAGTAGGAAGCCTCGCCTTTAAGTAGCCATACTGCCAGTTGTACCTTCTGCCTATCTTCTACCTCAAAGATGACGAATAAGTCCTCGGTTTCTTTCAGCCAATTCCTGGCTACCACAAAGGAATCGGTTCCATGAAAGTCCTTTCCTCCCATAGCTTTAAAATCTTTACATATCTTAGCAAAAGTATTTCCCCGCGGAGGAGGTGGAGGAAGAGGTGCTGCTGCAGCTGGATGATTTCCTGCAGCTGGGGGAGGAGGAACGGTAGGACCTGGCTGAGTAGCCCTTGCTTCTAAGAATCGTCTAAACCAACCAGGTATTGGTATACCCTCTGGCAAGTTAAGTTCTTCGGACATGCTGAAACAAAAAGGATAGATTCAAAACGAAGGATAAAAGATAGTACCTATGGCTTTGGGGGGGACTATGCCTTTTTAAAATAAAATAATATTTTATCTTTAAAAATGCTTCTTTAAATTTTCTTTTGAAAATAAATTTTCAAAACTTTTTATCTTATCTGGTAAACCTATGCTCTGATACCAAGTGAAACACCCCACCTCCGTTAGGGTCACTCTCAAAGGGAATGCCCTAATTTTGGTGGAGGTTTATAAGTATAAGTCACAAATACACAAGACAGATATAAATACACATATTTTTGAACAGCGGAAAACAACAGAAATTTTTATCTCAACAAAATACGTGTTACACAAACCATGTCATAATTTGTCTTACAATACTTCCAAAAACATAACATCTTCATAACTGTCTTGATTACATTATTTAAAGAAGCATAAAAACATAAGTAAACAGCATAAGTCCCATAATTGTTGTCCAAAGCCATAGTTCAAAACGAAAAAGATCCAAGCAATACATTCTTTCTCTTCAAGCTGGATGTGAAAACTGGTCAAGCTGTGGTATTCCCTCCCTGTGGACCTGGGGGGGAAACGAAAGAAAAGAAGACGAAAGAAAAGTAGAGTCAGACATAAAGTCTGAGTAAGTCTAGGACTATTCAGTCTATGAATAAAGAACTGGGTATGATCAGTATAAACTGGAAATGGGAAAGCACCATAAACTAAGTTAAGTTGTCTAGAGTCGAATATACTATCGTACCCCACATTAATCTCTGCATCCGTATAAACTAGTTCCTAACAGGCACCCCATAATCTGGGTGAAGTGATTCGTTTCTAATGATCGGCTCCTACTCGCATAGTTACATGTGTCTTACGGCCCCCGATGTTGTTGTTACCTATGCTGGTCCCTCCATGGGCTGTATCAAGTCCCATGGTGGCGGCCCGACACAATCCTAGAATGCACAGGTATACTACTGGTGCCCAATGCCTTATTTTTCTGCGCCGGAGTGTGTGCACGCCCGCACCCCGTTAGAACCTACACTGCTGCACCACCGCCGTCGATTTGACCTCTTACAGTCAGCCCAGTAATAGTGCCCCACCCTGCCTAGTTCAGGGTATCCTGATACACCTTGTAGGGTTACTGCTGAAAAGGGTCCCCCACAACTAGGTTATCTATTTCTAGCCAACATGCTAAGTTGGTTAAGTGTTTTGTAAACCTAGCCCCCAATCAGTTTGTATAGTTTAGCATGTTCCATTTTTATTAAGTATTAATTCAATTTACCTAATCCTATCAATCCTGACTCAGCCTTAATTGTCTTATTAAAGCCTCGACCTCTCACATTAGACAGGTATTGTTGTGGCTGCCTGTTGTCGGTTGGGTCCGGGCAGTCTTACGCCACAACTCAGTCTAACCTCGGGTCCTTTTTGGGCTCCGTGTTTAACCACCCACATTGGATAGGTATTGTTGTGACTACTGGACAGCCGGGCGGTTCCGGGTAGGTTTACATCACAACTCAATCCAACCTCGGGTTAAACACATCGTATTTTCTAAATTTACATATTTTGTCTCTTTTCTTTTTATATGTAAATATTTGCGGCCCATTATTCAAATTCATCTTTATTGGGTAAAATTTATTTATACCACTTAATTGTTTCAAGGTCGTTGGCATGCGTCAAACATGCCAACACATATGTTTATATTTTAACCCAAACGTCATTACCCCCGTTCGCTACAATATAACATATGTTGGGTTTAACATTTAAACCCAACTTAGCCACATGAAAAAGGGGAGGCTTATAACATGGTGTTTATATGTTCTAAGTAACATAAAAAGGGGAGTGTGAACGCATGAACTTGCAACATAGCGAACTAATTAACATAAGTTTGGCACTTGTGAACTTGTATTGTAATAGCATAAAATCATGGCATAAACATACTTAAACATGAATCATTCTGTTCATATAATCATGGCATAAACATACCTAAACATGAATCATGGTTTTTAATCTATTCATGTAAACTTGCAATTAGAATGTAAATCTAACTTAATTATGTGTCACATATATCATCATATGATTTTGATAACAACATAGGCCTAAAACATGTTTTCAACTAGGCATAACACCAAACAGAGTTTAGTCATGTTCATAAAGGTGCTTACTTTTGTCTCTAATACAAAAGTATGGTTTTACACTTGAATCACGATGCCAATTCCAACATAAGTTCATATAAACCATAATACTTAGTTGAATCCAATTACACACTAAAAGTGATCATAAAAGTATGTACGTCATAATGGCATAATAGTGAATCATATACTTGCATGAATCTCAAATAAACTACCACAACATATGGTCGTTAACATGAATCATATACTTGCAATTATCCAATAGGCCTAACATCGTTATACCACAATATCCCAAATCGATTCAGAATTAGAATCATAGCAACATACAATCATAAATGAAATTAAGTACAATTCCATTTCTCATTTTACATAAATCAAAACTCAATTGTTCATTCACATCGGAATAGCACTCTACTTACAACATATGACGAATCTTCAATTCAGGAATCTGAATTCTGAATTTGGAGATGTTATCCTTTGTTGTAGGCATTGTTTTGATTTAATTGACATTGCTTTAAGCTTTCGAATTGTCTCCTAATTGTCTCTCAATTTTGACGGCTATTCCTAGTCTTTCCTCAGCAGCATGACGGTCTCATCTTCATTTTTGTTTGTGTGAATTAGGTGGAGTCTTAGGTCCTTTTTATAGAGTTTGCGAGTTGATTAGGGACATCGATGGAGCTTGGATGAATATTAGCCGTTCGTTTGAAGGAGAGACCAATCAGGAACTGACACCTAGCCCTAGTGACAAGGCAAGACTCTGAAATTCGGCCAAGCACAGACCAGGCCACCCAGGAGGGGCTGGGTTCGACCTGGCTCAGCGGCCAGGTCGACTACCCAGTCGACCCCCAGGTCGACTATGTAGTCGACCTGGGTGCCCCAGGTCGACTACCCAGTCGACCTGGGTGCCTTGGGCGGGAAAATTCCCGCGCTGGCCAATCCGGCCCGATTTTTGAAATTTGAATTTGTTTTCTGAGCTGTTTTTGTCTGTTTGAATTTTAAACTGAATTTTGAAACTTCCGGAGGCCATATCTCCCTCATACGGAGTACGTTTTACGCAAACTCGGACTCTTTCTCAAGCAGAATTTTGAGACGAACGCAATGGCGTATCCTGTTTCCCTTAATTCTTTGATTTGAAATTAATTATACTTTAATTTGTGAATTTCACTATTATAGAATACACGGGGTGTTACAAACATTGATGTTGAATGGAAATTCAACAAATTGTGGTGATGAGATAAATAAACGATATCGATTTAGACGGTGACAACAGGCGACCATAAAACCATCGTTTTGTTAAAGAAGTTGATTGGCCGTCAGGAAAACCAACGAAGTTAATTATAAAAATCATATTTTTATAATTAAAGAAAAGATTTAAATTTATAATAAAAGTTCTATTATAAACCAGTATTTTAGATTTTGTTTTTATAAAGTAAATAAAAACGATTTTTGATATTTAAATAAGTATAAAGTATAAATTATTCTACGATTAAATATTTGGATAATTATTTATAAATATTATTAGAATAAATATATTAATCTAATGGTAAGAAGTAATTAAAATCAGTTAACGAATTGGCTAATGGAATGAAGTTGATTTGAATCAATTGTTTAATTGAAAAATGATTATTAGATTAACTGGGTCCTTGTAAAGAAGTATGAATAGAACTGCGAAATAAAGTTAAAGCGAAGAGTTAATGTTTAAAATAAATAATCAGAAACAACGAAGATTTCAAAGTATGAATATGGTGTTATAAAACCATATGCCAAAATAAACCAAGGAAATACGATTTGATGTATATTATAAGTAATAACGGATTAGAGTATAGACTTATATCTGTTCTAAGGTAAGAACGTTGTCGATCAAGTTCTGAGAGGTAAATAGAATACCCCAACTAGAACGGCTTCGCTATTATCGAGGAACGATATCAGTTTGTAACGGAAAGAGATGTTAAGTTTTTTTTGTAATAGAAAGAGTTGTCAAGATTTTTGTAACAGAAAGAGATGTCAAGATTTTTGTAACAGAAAGAGATGTCAAGATTAATGTAACGAAAAAAGACATCGAGATTAGTTATAAAGTGGCATATAGCAGCGAATTGCAAGTTTTGAACTATAGCGATAAAATAAATGCTATTGATTAGGCTTAAGCGTGACTGTTATGTCAAGATTAGTTATAAAGGAGAATATTACAGCGTATGACAAATTTGAACTATAACGATAAAATAACGCTGTTGACAAGGTAAGTGGACTGTGATGTTGAGAATAGTTATAAAGAGAATATTACAGCGTATTGCAAGTTTTTACTATAGCGATAAATTAGCGTTGTTGACCAAACTTAAGCATGATTTTTATATATAGCAGCACTTCCTAGAAAATGAAACAATTTAATTTGAAATCCACGTATTCTAAAGGAAATAAGTATCGATATTTGTCCAAAGAAAATATAAGAATAAGTTTAGAAAGAGAAATTGGAGAATCGTATCAGAAAACAATGGCAGCATTTCGATGTTCGAAATGTAATTAGAATTAAACCATTAGGATTTGGAACTATAATTCGACGAAGTCGAATGTATTAAAGTAAATTATTTTAGGAATTATAATCTGATAGGATCGTTAATACTTAGCTTAAACCAATAAATTATAATAGGATATGTAATCAGTGTTAGTTATAAACTTGATAAGAAGTTGTCTTAGAGAACAGAGTTTATAAAGTGGATTGGGAATATAAAGTATGAAAGAGATTTCGATAAATGAGATAATGGTATAGATTTTCTAAATAAAGAAGTTATTTGATAAAGGTGTTCAGATTTCTATAATAGGTATGATATTCACATTTAAAGTGAATAATGTTTTAAAAGTGAACGTTTGGCAGATTAAAATGTTTATAATGAAATTGGATTGTTTTTCCAATGTAGATAGGGTATATTACCCAAGTGTAGGAAATAAAGAATGGGGAAAGAATGGAAATGTTTTCGAACGTTAATAACGTATAAATCTGGAAT
The DNA here is from genome assembly GCA_030737875.1 of Allium sativum. Taxonomy (NCBI): domain Eukaryota; kingdom Viridiplantae; phylum Streptophyta; class Magnoliopsida; order Asparagales; family Amaryllidaceae; genus Allium; species Allium sativum. The sequence continues at coordinate 9,692,816 of CM060921.1, read as the reverse complement.
ATGGGAGAATAAGAGTTGATAATAACCGGGAATGTTTTCCAAGAGTGTGAAAAGGGTAAAACGGGATTAGAGAAATATCCGGTAAGATATGGGAATTCGAATAATAAAAACGAATGTTAAATGAAAGGTGCCCGTGGTTGTGTGCATTTAGTTGTTCATTTGAATGAATGTTTGTTTTACTTCGATAGTTAAATAACCGACTATCGAAGTGTTTTGACCATCGTTGTCAATACGGAGAGACCGGTTGGATCTATTATCCGAAAACCACTCCGTATAGGCATAAGCGCTGCGAATTAGATATGCTGAAGGTGATTGAAGACGGAGTTAAATGCAAGGGTCGTCCAGTTCTAGAATGGTGTTTTTGTTTGTCCAGTCCTAGGACAACTTGTATGGACGAATTTCTGACAGAGTATTTCTAACGGTCACGCCGTTGATTTTTTCGAATATACCAAGTTGGTGGGGAGAAGGTAACTTCTCTTTGTTCTACACCCAGTGTGCATTTGTGTAATCAATATGTGATTACGGGTTTAACAATGTGGCATTCAAAGTAAATGGTGATATGCTGTTCTGAAGATATACGTAGCCTCTAGCCCCACAACAAGGAAGTAACAAAAGTTGGGCTAGGCAGCATGGCTAGTTGGGTCATCCCCAAGCAGGGTGTATTGTCACCGATCTAGAGAAAATTCATATTTATACTTCTTTTCAATTCTATATCTTCGGATGACGGTTGGATGGCCTACAACAGTGGTGGCAATATATTCGCGACACTCAAGCTAAATGAGTGAGCGGTCATGTGTGGCCGGGTTCCAAGACATTCTTGTTGAACCCAGGTGTATCCCCTCTAGAGTACACTAATCGAAAGGTGCTCCCATACCTTGTCCGTTGGAATCCATTCTTCAATAAGTGCCCTGCGGTTTATGATTTTTATACTATATATATGGAGTGTGACATGCAAGCGTTCTGCTACTTGGTTATTTATTTGATTAGACATTATTATAATATCACTGGGTTTTCGATATCAAGAATATTTTGGGTTATAGTAAGGTAAAAACCGTCCATGTTTATGTGTGGACTGGTCTTACTATTATCCTTTTGTTTCAAAAGGATTTTCAAAGTTAAACAGTATAGTTGGAATTTACTCACACCAATCCCATGACTGACCCAGAGTTTATTTTGTTTGTGTTTTCCCTAAACTCTTGGGTGCCCAAATTTGTACGGGCAGACAAATGATATGTAAGTACAAATTCAGATATGTAATTCAAAGTTATGATATAAAATATGTTTTATTCGTTCCGTTGTGAGTTTCGTGTTTACTCTGATTCTGATGTTCTTCTTCTTCTATTCTATAAGTTATATCTTATCTTTCTCATCCTCTAAATTCTTCTAATAATGTTCCAGTATTTTCGATGCTCGAGTAATTGACAGTGTATTTATGTTGATTTTATGGATCGAAAATCCCTGCCATTACAATTTACATAACCATTTCAATTATAATCATATCTGATTATAATCACAACCAACACATCCAATATACGATAATATTTCAAATATCAATACTTTGTTTATATCAAAATATATTTTGGGTAAAATTATTTCATTACCCTCTTTTCAAAACATACAGTGTCTATTCATTGTATTCGAGTGTTTATAAACCCCTACCGATACAGTGGATCAAACTGATCGACCAGAATTCATAAGCCACTCAACCAATAAATCTCTGCAATATAAAATCATTTTTATATCAAATAACAATTACGCGCTCATATATATACACTCAAACTCAATCTAGGGTATTGGTTACCCCATCTCTACTGAATCATGCCATGGAGACAAGGTAATTACTTAACCTTCAGCTCTGATACCACTATAACGACCCGGGGAATTTGCGACCTTGGTCATCGACATAAACTCAATGTCGACTATCTGAGCATCGGAAATACCGGATAGTTAATAGAAAGAAGTTAGAGGTTGAGAATAGATAAGATAGAAAATTAGAATAGAAAAGAAGAAGATCACAACAACATAATCGAGTAACACGAATTTAACAGCGGAACGAATAAATTATAACATAACCTTGAAATAAACCAGTATATGTATACAATAACATTTATCAAAGTACAACACTTACAACACAGCGGAAATAAACAATTGCTATAAAATCCTGAAGCCTCCTGCTCCATCTCTCCAATTATATCTGTAAAAATCCCGACTACTGGACTTCCCGTACAAAATTGGGCACCCAAGAGTTTAGGGAAAATAAAACAAAATAAACTCTAGGTCAGTCATGTGACTGGTGTGAGTAAACTCCAACCATTTGTTTTACCTTTAAAATCCTTTTAAAAGAAAGAATAATTGTAAGACCGACCAAGACATAAACACGGATGGATTTTACCTTACGATAACCCAAAACATTCTTTTATAATCCATACTCTTATGATATTATAATAATGTCTAAATCATATAAATAGCAATCTAGTAGAACGCTTTCATCTCACGCTCTACATATACAATAAAAAATCGTGGGCTCTTATTGGATATTGAATTCCCAACTATGATAAGGTATGGAACCACCTTGCGATCAGTGTACTCTAGAAGCGATACACTAGAGATCAACAAGTACATCTCGTAACCCAGCCGCACATAACCGGCCATTCATTTCGCTTGAATGTTCCGAATATATTGTCACCTTACGGTTAGTATACCAAATAACCGTTCCAGGGAGATACAGAATTTAAAGAAGTAACAAATATAAATATTCTCTAAATGGTGACAATATACCATAATTGGGTGCGACCCACTTAGCCCTACCGCCTGCTCGATTTCTGTCATTTCCCAGTTGATGAGGCTTAAGGACATAACGTATCTTTTAACAGATCACTCCTTTATTTACTTTGAATGCCACATCATCATACCCATCAAATCACAAATTGATTTTCCAAAAATACCACGGGTATAAGCTAAGAGAAAAATTCCTCTGCCATTGACGCAAATATGTTTGAAACGATCAACTTACGCGATCTACCAGATATACTCTGTCAGACATTTGTCCATTCAAGTTGTCCTGGGACTGGACAACCCTAAGGAATTATTCTATAAATCCATCTTAGGCAATTTCTACCTAGGATCGCGAGAATAAACCTTGCATAAATTCCGTCTTCAATTGTCTTTGATATATCTGATTCGAAATGATAATGCCCATAAGGAATGGTTTTCAGATAATAAATCAGATCCCGGTCTCTCCGTATTGACAACGGAAATGGTCAAAACTTTAATAGTCAGTTATTTAACTATCAAAGGAAAACATGTGTACAAAAAACGGTCGTATTCCCAGATGGAAATCTTACTGATCAGTCATCATTTCATTTCCCAATATCCCATTTATCGTTTCCATATATTCATAAATTCCTTATTTTCTAAAATTAGAAAATATACGTTATTAACTTTGGAAAAAGTTTCCATTTCTGATTCTTGCATCAATATCTTCCCACCTCTATAAGTCTCTAACTGTAAATTAGTAAAAGAACAACTTCCCAAGTATAAACCCCGAAGGCCGAAACCAACATCTGATCGATACGCAGAAAGCCATTCAACTCAACTAATTTCCATTTAGTTTCTAATTTCAGTAACTCCATTTAAATTCCTAATTCAAACCCCAAATTCTTTTATAATATTTTATTTGCAAAATATTTGCTTTAATCTATTTTTCACATAGAACGTGATTAATATTTCTTTATATAATCAAAACAGTTTGATTTCGTATTTAAAAACAATATCTCAAACCCAAATTCTATTTATATTTTTATTTGCAGAATTATTCATACAAATTTTATTTCATTTCCAACATTTAAAATCTCATTGCAAATTTCCTTTATAACTTCTATGTTCACATTCCATTTCAATTATCGGTGTTAAAACCGATTTTACTTCTCGATATAAATTCAAATTTATATCTTCAATTTATCAAATGATAAATATTTCCTTAATTTATAAACATCGTTTATAAATTATTCTCCTCAGTTTATCTGTTAAAACATATTTCTATTAAATATTTACTTTAAATGAATATCATGTTACACCCATGTGCGGAGCACGGGTCTAAACTTCCTAATGTAAAATTCTCTTTTTATAAAATTTTATTCATTTCCCAAATATTTCCTTTTATAATTCTATTTACTTTCCAAATAAATATTCCTTTTATAATTGTATTTATTTTCCAAATAAATATTCCTTTTATAATTATATTTATTTTCTAAATAAATATTCCTTGTATAATATCCTATCTATTTCCTATGAATATTTCATTTTCAAAATACACTTTGAAAATTCCCTTTTTACATTTCAGTATTTCTTATGGTATTTAAAATACCAATTAAAGAGACCAGTGTCATCATAATCAATCACAGGTTTTATAGCACATCATATATCACAATATATGAAAACAAACAATATTATAATTATAGAGGAATCCAGTTGGATTCGTCCAACCTGTTTCCCTGCATCCACAGATGTTAAACAATATAAATAACATCGATTTTATTTCGAAATGAAATATTCTGATAAACAGAATCAATATTTGATTAACGATATATATATATATATATATATATATATATATATCGTTATCTATAATTCCAACCAATAAATCAATAATTCAACCAAACAATCAACACACAGCAATCAATCATCATTTATCAATACTAGATTATATTTATAAAAATATAAGCTATACAGAATTAGTGAGATTTACTCACATTGGACAATCATCGTTAAATGACAATAATTGTTGATAGATTCAGACAGATAATTTATTTCGCTATAAATTGTAACGAGCTCCAATTCACTCCCAGCCAGTTCCATTGCGTAGCCCTCGTCCATACGATCCAAACGGATCTGACCGTTAGAAATTCTGATACAGTATGGAAGAGTTGTTCATTTTACAAGTTTAAATGATATTTTATTTAATTAAAACTTAAATTTAATTAAGCCGGGCCTTACCAAAATTTTAAACGGACCATTTTCCCCTTGAAAATCCCACCCACGTTCCACTTTCTTCCACAAATACAATCGTGAGTTCCTATAACAAAACTCCACCATTTTCAATCCTCTCTTCTCCACGTTCTCTCTCGTTTCATCACAACATCATGAATGTTTTTCACCAGACTCTTCCTCTTCGCGTCCTCTTTCTTTTCAACACCATTCTGTAAATTCCGCACTTCTCTAAGAAAATGCGATACCGTCTTCAACTCGATGGCTCTAGTACAGAGCGCGACATCTTTATTACCCAGATCTCCAAAGATTTGCACACTCATCCTATTTTCCACTACGATCCAAAATCAAAACTCCAAAACATCTTTAATCGCCTATACCGCTCATAACCCCAGGCCCTAGCTCCCCATTGTAGTTCGACTTCTAAAAAAAACACCACCGAGTCTTTTAAAACCCAAACAAGCTTGAAGCTCTCACTTCAACAATTTCAAATATGAACGTTTTAGGATTTATCGCATTTCAAATGAATTGATATGAATTTTTGAAGTTTATTTCCTACTGTAAGAAAGAGGTTTGGTGTCGGCGTATTTTCCTTTGACCAGAAGAAGAGTTGAAATTAGGTTAGAAGGATATGGGGGTATTTATATAGAGGTAGATAGCTTATAGGATAAGCCACAGATTTTATTTTATTAATTTATATAATTATCGTAATTCGTATTTGTCTTCTAAAAATTCCTATGATCACACATGATATCTGAAAATCACGAAAATGGACATCTAGCTACAATTCAACATTATGGACCCAACGAAACTTGTTTCGTCAAATTTTGAGTTCGTTTGCTCACATAATGTATTTTTAAAGTCAAATTATTGACTGTATTTCACATTAAAATTTTGTACTATCACATACTGATTCCAAAAATCATGAAAATTGGAATCAAACAACAATTTAATATTCCGGATCCAACAAAATTAGTTTTGTCAAAAACGGAGGTCGTTTGCATAACTGGCTATTTTTAAAGCTCTAAATAATCCCATTTAAATATTAATATATATAAAATAATTAAATTAAATATTTATAAATAAATATTATCGTATATATTCACATAGAATATTATACAGCTCCAAAATATTCCTATCTGAATTTATAACTCGACATTTCAAATCCGGATTAAATCAGTATTCAATTTATATTAAAAATCCATTTAAAATATAAATAAATCGTTATAAATTACAAAGAAATTCCATAGAGACTTTTCAAAAAATTGATTTGGACATAACTCAAAATCTACACATTGAAATCCCGATTTTTCTCTTCCATTAGAAAAATATTGTTCAACAGATTCGAATGTTTCTTGTTTCATAGAAATCCAACTTAAAACGGATTCTGTGTATTCGTTTAAGTTCGAATCGCCAAATTACGAACAGCCGCGCCATTTCGAGCTCGATTATAATTATAATATTATTTTTACGTTCTAACGTCGTTCACTAAATAGAATCGTTATTATAATTCAATTCTAAACTGAATTAAATTAGTTAAATCATATGATTCACACAACATAGTGAATTCTACAATTTCCGACAATTTCAGAAATTAAATATATTATTCTATTATTTATTTTAATTAAATATTCAATAGTATTTAATTAAACGGCCATTTAAATCTCTAAACCACTATTTAAATAATTAAATTAATTAATTATAATACCGTAAAAATATGGGTCATTACAATTCACCTTTGTAATTGTTTCCCACCATATCAAAGCCTCATCCTTGAGTAACCACAATACCAAAAATCTTTTCTAATTTCCATTCAATCCTAAGCCTTCAAAAATTCTTTCACAAGAACGCATCCATGCTTGTTGTAACGACCCGGAAAATCCGAACCAATTTAAAAATTTTATTTTAAATAATTTGGTGGAAAAATGTGGCAGAAATTAAATTTTCATTTTTAAATAATATTAAAGCCAGTGAAAATAGTCAATTTTCAAACGATCTCTGTTTTCGACGAAACCTCTTTTGTTGGAACCAGAATGTCGAATTATTGTTAGGTTTCAATTTATAGAATTTTCCGAATTAATATGTGAGCGTGGCGAAAGAAACTGTGTTTTGTCAATACAGTCAAATTTAATCGACTGAAAAATAGCCATTTTTCAGATGGTCTCAGAATTCGACAAAATTAATTTTGTTAGGACCGTATCGTCATAACAAAGCCAAATATATATTTTTTGGATTTTTCTGAGCCCGTATGTGGCCTTAGTGAATTTATTTGTATGACAGAATTAAAATTATAAACGAATTAAATATTAAAATAAATAATTCAGGCCACAGACAGCCGTTTGGGCTGACGGGACCTGGCCCGTTGGATCCGGAACATGGGCTATTGGCTAGGGTCACCTTCTGCTGGACTGAAAACGGATTGGTTTAAGAGTTATGGGTTTTTTCGTAAAAATTACATTTAAAATATTATAAAAAATAGAAATTCATAACCCTAAACCCTAGTCATCATTGTAGCCGCCGCCCCCTTCAATCCCATGGCTGAATTTGCTCCTTCCTTCTCCTCTTAATTTCCCTCAATCCTCACGGCAAAACCTACTGCTCCTTTAGAGTTTATTGTAGAGGACTTTCCCCTCTTCAAATCGATACGGTGAAACCCCGAGTTAGTGACCTGTAGCGCCCGCCTCGACCTCCTGAACCTCCCACCATCGAACACCCGCCCAGGCCGCAACTCGCCACTGAGTTGGCCGGAGCTCCAGGCGCCGGTGCACCACTCGTAGCCAGTCGACGTCCCGCCATCCGATCAGCCTCTAGTGCATCCATCCAAGAGCAAATCCGAACCAAAGTTTTGAACAATATTTGAAAACCGTCGGCCTTAGTTTGAGGTAGAAGAAGAGGGAATATTCCCTTTTGATTCTCTTAATTTTGAATTTTATTTAAATCATAATTCCTACGTTTCAACTCAGAATTTGACGATTTCGGAAATATTGGAATCGTAACAGCAAATAGAACGTGTTGAGACTGATTGGAACATTTTCTGGACTGTTTGAATTTTTAGATCTAAATCCACGCAAGGTGAGATCTCTGAATTTTTAATAAATTATTTAAATAATTATTCGCTATTTAAATAATTGGTGTAAATAAATCAGATTTGAAATGTTATGAAATTGCTGAATATTCGTCTGCTGATGTGTGGCGTTTCTTTTTATTTTTATCTGCTTGTTTGTTATCCTGTAAATTCAGATCTGTGTGTTAATGATAGTTCAATTGTTGAATCACATATTTTGGTGAATCGTACGAATATAACAATGTTTTAATCTTTGTTTTTGATTTACGAATATAACAAAGTTTTAATCTTTGTTTTTGATTTATGAATATAATAAAGTTTTAATCTTTTGTTTTTGGAAAAGAAAAATAAAGTTTGATTTTTATTTTGTTTTACAAAATAAAAGAAAGATAGAACATTTTGGAAAAGAGAAATAAAGTTTGATTTTTATTTTGTTTTACAAAATAAAAGAAAGATAGAACATTTTGGAAAAGAAAAATAAAGTTTGATTTTTATTTTGTTTTACAAAATAAAAGAAAGATAGAACATTTTGGGATTAAAGGAAATAAAGTTTGATTTTTTATTCTGTTTTACAAAATAAAAGAAAAATTGAATCCTTTACTTTGATTTACAAATAAAAGATAATAGAATCTTAAACTTTGATTTACATAGTAAAAGAAAGTTTAAGTCTTTGCTTTGATTCACAAAATTTAAGTTGGATCTTTATTTTGTTTATAATTTATAAAATAAAGAAAGTTTAGATCTTTTAAACTTTAATTAAAAGATAAAATAAATATTAGACATCTTATTTGATTTACAAATGAAAATAAGATAAGACCTTTATTGTGATTCATCAAAAGTATACACCAAATCATATATTGTATTTGTTGACATTGAAATCACGACGTTGGGTAAATTATTGAAATGGTTAGACAAAAACCATATTATTGTGTGTTGACATGAAATTGACACTGAATTATAGATTACCATCATTGGGTTGACATGAAATAGATGGTTTTATGTATTGAGATATCATATTATTTATATAGTTGAAATGAACCAAATTTCATCGTCATGTTTATATAGTTGAAATGAACCAAATTTCATCGTCATGTTAGTATAGTTGAAATGAACCAAATTTCATCGTCATGTTAGTATAGTTGAAATGAACCAAATTTCATCGTCATGTTAGTATAGTTGAAATGAACCAAATTTCATCGTCATGTTAGTATAGTTGAAATGAACCAAATTTCATCATCATGTTAGTATAGTTGAAATGAACCAAATTTCATCGTCATGTTAGTATAGTTGAAATGAACCAAATTTCATCGTCATGTTAGTATAGTTGAAATGAACCAAATTTCATCGTCATGTTAGTATAGTTGAAATGAACCAAATTTCATCGTCATGTTAGTATAGTTGAAATGAACCAAATTTCATCGTCATGTTAGTATAGTTGAAATGAATCAAATATTGACATTAGAAAATATATTTATATTAGGAATGTTGACACTAGAAAAGATGTTTACATTAGAAATAAAGTTCACCTTTTTATTTGCATTTTACAATGCAAATATTACATAGAAAGATGAATTAACTTTTTAATTGAGTTCTCTTATGTAATGAAAATAAATAGAGAAACTTACATTTTTAATGTAATGAAGAATAAAAAGACATTTACATTTTCAATGTAAATAGAAAAGAATAAAAAGAGATTTACATTTTCAATGTAAATAGAAAAGAATAAAAAGACATTTACATTTTCAATGTAAATAGAAAAGAATAAAAAGAGATTTACATTTTCAATGTAAATAGAAAAGAATAAAAAGAGATTTACATTTTCAATGTAAATAGAAAAGAATAAAAAGAGATTTACATTTTCAATGTAAATAGAAAAGAATAAAAAGAGATTTACATTTTCAATGTAAATAGGAAAGAATAAAAAGAGATTTACATTTTATATGTAAATAAAAAGAATAAGGGACTTTTACATTTTTATTGAATATAAAAATATACAATATTGAAACCATTATATTTATCGCATTAGAATTGGCGGACAAAAAAATAACATTTTTATTGAATATAAAAATATATAATATTGAAACCATTATTTTTGTCGCATTAGAATTTGCGAACAAAAATATTAATTTTATAGAGTAAAAAGAATGGATTTCAATAGTGGGAATCGCCAAATGGTTTATATATGTAGATTTATATATATAATATAAATTAAACTAAATGAAACACGCGCGATAGTTTGCGTTTTGAAATCATAACTATAAACGATTATACCGAAAGATCCTACCGTTGAATTTTCCCAAAACTAGAACTGTTAGGACCACTTTGAGAAGAGCTTTTCAATGATATAAATTTCATCAAAATCCGGCGGTTAGATTTTAAAATGTGTGTAAATCAAAATTTGGTAAAAACAGCGCCAGGGTCGCCCATTGACCCGAAACGTCGTTTATTTATTTCGAGCTATTTTAATAAATAAAAATAGCGATAAATAGTTATAAATATGTATGAAATGTTTTAAATTATAATTATGCGATAATTATTTGAAAAGACCGAGTTTAACTCATTTCAAATAATTGAACGGCGATTAAATCAAAGATGTAACAAGACGGTGTAGAAGACAGGTGATCTTCACATCGAATGGACGATGACTTCTGATACTTTGGACTGATTTGCTCCCAGGACAGGGTTGAAGCAGTAATTGTCCGGACGTATGTGTTGGTCGTGCGGATAAGCGAGCGCCTTTTTGGTGTCTTCGGTTTCGTTTAGACCCAGAACGGACATGTAAATGGATGCGTGTCTGACGTTGGAATTCCTCCCATGTAATTAAATCGATTTGTATTAATATATGCCTATTTGGTGGTAGAGAATTTACTCTCTACTTAACACCCGGATATATAGTGATAGTTATCGATCGCATGGCGTTGAATTGTCAAGGTGGCACACCAAGATGCAATGATCAAGGCTTTGTTGAAAAGCAGGCCCTGTGGTCGATGATCAGAGCATAGCCTGTTTAGGCATAGCTTTGTGTATAGCGTGACTTCGCGAGCCTCACACCCCGGTATGAGTCAAAAACGGGATATGGACCGTAGGGTGTGCATACGTTTCTTTCTAGCTAGAAGTGGTGTTTGGATTTTGACACGGCCCGGCATTTTACTATGTGGATTATGGATTGAGGTACCTCGTTTTTATAGGCCGGAAGTGGTCATATTATAGATCCAAAGGGGCCGGGAGACGTATGTTCAGGAATTGCCAATCCACTACCGTTAGGTGGGGACCGACCCTACCGTTCCAAGGGTTGCCCATAGGTGTGATCCTGAGGCATTTGCTAGAGTGTCTCGAATCGGAAGAGGACGATCCCTAGCCTTGATTTCATGACAGAAAACCAAATTCCCAATACGACGACATTTCGGTTTTGATTGTAAACTTATATACGGCGACATAGTAGGATGGGGTACTATGCCGTCTAGGATTGATATTTATTTTGAAGTATTTTAATATTGCTTAGACACTAATAATAATATAAAAATATTACTTTTCACGTATTAAGCATATTTGATCATCATAAGGGAAAACTCTATCCTCCTGTGTGCGTTGCATTGTGTGATAGGACTTGAGTCTTATGATAATTTCATTTTTTTTTAAAAGTCATTTCGCTGTTTTATATAAACTTTATAAAATTATGCACTGGCAATCCAATGGAGTAAACCCGTTCCGCGTTAGCGGCGTGGTCCTGTGATTCGCCATATTGATAGTTAATTTAGATAAGAATTCTCACACCAGTCCCATGACTGACTCGTAGTTTGTTTTCACTTTTGCAAACTCGGGTGCCTTCTTTCCACACGGGCAGCCAATTGACAGGTTCAGGTGATACATTCTGATTGGAGCTTGCTTGGACAGAAGAAGAAGAAGACCTTTTCTCTAGTTTTTACTTCTGACTTGAGACATTTTTTCCTTCTGTAGTTTTGATGTATGTGATGGAGTTTGAGACTTGTTTCTTTTCCATTTGAAAACTTATTTCCCTTTTGTTGAGACTCTTTATTTGGCTAAGTTGTATCCTGTACTGCGTACTCTGATGTATTGGATATTATGATGCTGATGACATTTATTTCCACTGCAATGGTTTATGTGTTATGATAATTATCTGAGATCTGTTTTTGTTGTAAATATGTTGTATTCCTAAATGATTATCCTTACTTTCAGTCTACGGAAGTTTGGGGTCATCACACCTGTGCTTCAGTTACTGATTCCTTTCCCAAGAATGGTACCCTACCCATAGTCTTATACTTCTTAGCTAGAACTACTAGATCTGGTTCTGGCAGTGGGAGCACAACTGGCTCATTCAGTGCTCCTATGAAGTTAGGTTACTAAGACACAGGGTTACCCCTTCCTCTTCTTTTACCTCTTTTGCCTCTAGCATTCATTTTCGACTATATCTACAAATAGCAGGAAAAGAGTTAGGCCAACTGAAAAAATATCATAGGAAATTGTAAGCGCATAGAGATATATGTAAATAGAAATGTGTCTACTAGGTGTGGGTTGTTCTGTTATACTCATTTTAGGATATTACAAATCCTAACTCTAATGAGTTACTCATCCTAGAATACTACTAATTATGTCTCTGATGAGTCATTTAATATGTTATACTCCAGAACTAAGGTTAATCCTCAGATCTAATACCAAATGTGACGACCCAAACTCCCAATCCATGAAACAAAAGAATAGTCATCGGAATATAACACATTAACATACCAGCAGAAGATAAACATTTCATTACATTAGATAATGTACATTAATTTACAACAGAAGTCATATAAGAGTTTACAGCATTACACAGGATCATAATAATTATACACAATGGTTCAACAAGTGAATAAGTACAAAGCGGAATAAAAGGTAGTCAACATAATAAAGTCTGGTAGAGTCCAAAATAATATTCATTCTTGTTCCAGCTCCGAGTCCAAAACTAGCTTCCACAGCTTCCATACACATCCAAAAAGACATTTGCTAGTTAGTTGGGAACTAGGTTGCCCATGTGAAAATATGGGCACCCGAGTTTGCAAAGGAAAAACAAACTATGAGTTAGTTATGGGACTAGTACGAGAAACCCTACATTTAATCTTAAGTTACTTTAAAGTAGGTCACGAGGCCATGTCATACAACATGTAATGGGTTAACTCCACACGAATGCAATGCATAAAAAACAATGCTTTCTAAAAAAATGAAGCCATTATAAGACTCAAGTCCCACCACACAATGCAAGCGCAAACCAGAGGGTAGAGTTTACCTTATAATGGCCAAACATGCATGGTACGAGAGAATCATTTTATATTATTATTAGTGTCTAGGTGTTGTAAACAATTTAAAAAATGATTGTATTAAACTTAGACGGCATAATACCTCATCCTATTATGTTGACATATAGGTTTACAACTGAAAACGCAAAGCTCGTATTGAAAATTGGATTTCATCAATGAACCAACGCAAAGGATCTTCCTTATCCGATTCGGAACCATCTCTAGTGTAACAACCCGGAAAATCTGAGCCAGTTTAAAATTTTTATTTTGGCAATTTTAGCGAATTTTGAATATTTAAAATGAATTATTTTAAATAATATCGACGAGAAATTTATTTTGAATAGAATTAGAATGTATATATTTATATAGCTCGACGTTAGAATATAAAATTTTATTTTAATTATAAAAGGAATTGAAAACGGCGCGGTAATTCGATAATTCGATTTCAAACTTCAAATGAACATACAGGGTGCAAAATAAACCAGATTTTAATGAAACCAAAAATAATGGAATCTAATTGAGAATATCTTTCCAACAAATCCGAAAAATCAAAATTTCATAGCAGGAATCAAAAGATATGTCCAGTTGAAAATTCAGAATAGTCGCCATGGAATTTCAGCCCTTAAAAATAGCCATTTTGCAAACGACCTCGGATTTCGACGAAACCACTTTAGTTGGATCCATGATGTTAAATTATTGTTAGGTTTCAAATTTCATAATTTTTCGAATCAATATGTGAGCGTAGAAAAGGAAAACGCGTTTGACCAGTTTTAGTTGATTTTAATCGACTGGAAAATAGTCATTTTTCAAACGGTCCCGGAATTTGACAAAATCAATTTTGTTAGGACCGTAAGTCAATACGAAGTTAGAAAATATTTTTTCGGGAATTTTTCGAGTTAATATGTGGCCCCAGTAAATTGAAATGTGCGTTCAAATTCAATATATAGAGTTATATTTTGATTTTGATGAAAACTGATCGAAACGATCGAATTAGCCTGCGATACATATCCCATTGTGTTCGGAATGGGGGTAATTAGCTTTGGACGACAGGCGGTGGGTTCGATTTCGAGGTCGAGAATAAAAGTTGCTTTTTGGAATTAATTTAATAATATTATATATATTTATATACTCTCAGGCCCCTCATCGGTATCATTTCAAATGAAAAAAAAGAACAGAGAAAGGGGATCGACGGCGGGGGGGAGGGGGGTGGAACCGCCGCCGCCCCGTCGCGGCCGCCGCCTCCAGGTGGCTCGCCCACCACCGAAGACCCCCTCCCTCGTGCCACGACCCTCCTCCAGCCCCCTCTCCTCCACGCGAGACCGCACCCCCCTATGTCGCGTCGGCCTCCCACCGCCGCCAGCGCGCGAGCGCAGAGCCCCCCCCTGATGATGACGCCGACTCCTCCTTCTACCCTCCTCCTTCTTCCCCAATTAAAAATCGTACCTTTGACCCGAACCCGACCTAAATCCTGGTGTCCCATCACTTGAGATCCGCCGCCGCCGTGCCCGAGACCTGCGCCGCTCCCTGATGATCCTCCGGTCATCACCAACACCTCCTCCTTCGATAACCGGTGAGCTTTTAATTTTTTTTTATCTTCATTTATTTATAGAAAAAAATATGATTGGCATGGTTTTTGAAATAGAAATAGCTATAATTTGTAAACAAAAATATCATTGTTTTAATGTGTAAAAGATAGGATTTTTAACGTGCAAAAGATATAATTTTTATATTATAGGAAGGTTAAAGATATAATTTTTATATTTTAGAAAGAATAAAAATTCGATTTTTACTTTATATAAGAGATAAAGGAATGATTTTTATAATGAAAAAGTGAAAAGATTATATCTTTGTAGTAGGAAGATATGATTTTTATATTATAAAAAGAATAAAAATATGATTTTTATCATATGTGAAATATAAAAATATAATTTTTATAAAGTAGAAGTATTAAAAATATGATTTTTACATTATACAGATAATAAAAATTTGATCTTTATATTTGAAAAGGCGAAATCTTTATATTTGAAAAGGCGAAATCTTTATATAGAGAATAGCATGATAAAAATATAATCTTTATTATAGGAACACCGATATAAAAATAGAATTTTTATCTATGTAGTAGCGGTGTAAAAATAGAATTTTATCTATATAGTAGCGGTGCAAAAATAGAATTTTTATCTATGTAGTAGCGGTGTAAAAATAGAATTTTTATCTATATAGTAGCGGTGCAAAAATAGAATTTTTATATAATAAAGAATATAAAAATGTGATTTTTATATATGTAGTGGCTACGGACAACGAAAGTGACAAAAGGCGATCACGGCGAAGACTTCTACATATGAAGAGTCGTGGAGTTTGGTTTAGCTTGGGTGAGAACTTCTCACTTTAAATCTTGTTTTCTAGTTAAAAATATATATTAGGATGCAGACGGTGCTTAGCAGCACCCGACACCCGTCATCCACAGACCATGGATGGCTTGTATGTTTGATTGTTTATTGTGGTGAAAATTGATTGTGTGATGTGAAAGGAAATAAAATATTTATATAGTTAAAAATATTTTATCGTTAAAAAAATATAATTTTTAACGGGTATGTGAATAAATAAAAATATGTGTTTGTTGATTTGAAACCCCACACGGGTATTGGGATAAAATACGGCCTACACTAATCCCAATAATTAGTTGTATGTCGATCGATTGATTGACAGGCTGTTATAAGCGTTAGATATCTATATTTGATGCTTATACAGTGTAGTGCACTTTGAATGATGGTTGATTATTTGTAAGTGCTATTATATACATGTATTGTGTGGAATCCATATAATTAACATTATATGGTAATTGATTGGGCCTCATTCCAATTGGGGAAATAAAGATTATTATGTAATATAAATAATCATGTGTTGAAAATTATCATGTGTTGAAAATTATCATGTGTTGAAAGAAATATTTTAGCAATAAAATTTACATCTTTATCATATTTGAAGTTAGAAACTAATGGGAAAATAGACAAGATGAGTGGTTTCCTGGGTATTGATCTGATATTGGTTTCGGCCTTCAGGGTTAATATTAAGGGAATCATTCTGTTACTACTTTACAATTGTAGTCTGATTAAAAATCAAACGATAGATACCATAATTTTATAAAATATATTAAATAACAAAAATAGTCATGTGTTGACAGTGCTCATGTGTTGAGAATATTCATGTGTTGAATAGAATAAATATTCATTTGTTGAATAGAATAACAAATTTAGTGAAATATATAAAGCCGTGTTGATTAGAGATGCGCCATTTTGACGTGAGCGATATTTATATCGATTATATTCGTTTTTATAATGAATATAGAAAAGGAAGTGATTTCAAAATATAACATTTTGAAAATATTATCATTTGTATATCGATGATGTGGAATATTCAATTTTGATTCGAAATTGAATATGAAGTTGAAATCGCTTTGAAAACGAATTTAAAACGATTTATAAAATACATTTTAAAAAGGAAATCGATGAAATATATAATATATAATATATATATATATTATATATATAATGGCCTGAATAGAACGTGCCGTGCCGCGGCAGTTCGTGAATTTCGACCATTGACTTCGAATGGACATTACAGGAGATCCGACCGTCTGATTCTCCTGACACCGGAACCGTTGGGTTCGTATCGAAAAGAGCTTTGTAATGAATATTAGAAATTTGAAATCTAATGGTTGAATTTGGAATTATGCCCAAATCAAATTTGGAAAAGGTCAATGTAAGTGCAGTTCGATGGCCATTGGTGGAAATCGACTGTACAGGCCTTGATAAAATTATTAAAAATATCTATAATTTGTGTAAAATCATAAGAAAAGGTTTGTGAAGAACTGGGATGAAAAATTCCACATTTGAAAAGATAAAAATAGATTTTTATCGAAATGAACTAGTTTTGAACTAGAATTAAAATCAATTTATTTTTGAAATAAATAAATTGAATTTGAAATGGTTTTGAAAATAATCAGAATTTCCAATAATTGAAGTCGAAATGGATTTGAATCGAAATTGTCTTTGGAATATTTCGACGTTGGGTTTCATGAATATACAGATATTGTTATGGGAATTTGAAAGATATATTTATATCTCTATTTCCAATACGATATTTGTTGGTTTCAGAATTTGATATTGAATATAAGCCGGTATATTTTCTATTCAGAGCCTTGTATTTAATATCAAATGTGATTTGGGTTTGTCGTGAATGGTGTCTTCATTAACACTGTCTTAAGCCCAGTTGAGAAAAAGATTAAATCTTTCTATTTAGATTGAATGAAGTGTACCAATTAAATAACGTTTAATTGGAATTGGATTTGAATGTGATTTTGGGTTTATCGTGAACCGTGTTTTAGATGACATTGGTTCTTTAACCCAGTTAAAGACAGGATATTGATTTTTGAAAAGATTAAAACTAAGTGGAGTTTTAATGAATCTTTAATTAGATTGAAATGTGAATTGATAATTTAAATTATCAAATCTGAAAGGTGATCGAGAATGGAGTACCACCAGTTTTGCTCCAAAGCGATAGTTAAATCTTTAATTAGATTTGAACGAGAAATGGTAATTAATTTTACTGATAACACCGTGGTGTTAGATATGGAGTATTACCAGTTTTGCTCCAGGGGATGAATAGGTTGGGATTGGGAAATAAATTAAATAATTACTTCGGTGTGGTTCGCTAATCCCGACTAGTTTGGAAAACCATGACATGGTTTGAAATGTTATCCAAAGGAAGATTAAAGAATAAATTTAGAAGAATTTATCTTTGATAAAATTAATGGGAACCTTTCCCTAAGAATGTGAAATTTTGAATAAAAGAATATTCGGAATTGGAATGAGGTGTATGTTGTGTTTGTGTAACACGTGTTTATTATATACGCGGGTGATTCAGAAAGGTCGGGTTTATACCCATTCTGAATAACCGATTCGACGATATGTCGAAGATGAAGACGGTGGTTGAAGACCGAAAGTCTTCACATCGTTTGGGTGATTACTGATGATCTTGATTAGGCGGTACACCCAAGAGGAGGGAATCAGTTGGTGATCGTCCAGACGTGCTTGGAGATGGATATGCAAGGAAAGTGCCTCCGGTTTCGTTCAGACCCAGAACGAACTTGTAAATGGACTATGTGTCTGACATTGGATTTTATTCTGTGTTGATTGATCTCTATTAAATATACATCTGTTTGGCGGTGGAGAATTTATTTTCTTGCTTAACGCCCTTCTCTGAGACGTACGAGCTCAGAGGTTGTATATCGATGGACATCAGCCGCATGGCGTGAACTGCCTGTGTGGCACGCCTAAGTGGCAATTGATTAAGGCTTCTGTTGAAAAGAAAAGTCTTGTGGTTGATGATCAAAGCACGGCCTGGGTGGCGTAGCTTTGTGTATAGCGTGAATTCGCGAGCCTCACACCTCGGTATGAGTCAAAAACGGGATAAGGACCCAAGGAGTGCACGACGTTTCTTTCTAGCTAATGGTGGTGTCAGTGCTTAAACTGGCTGACATTTATATACTTTTCACCTGTGTGGTTGTTGGATGCGATGCGCCTCGGTTATAGGTCTGTAAGGACCGGGAAACGTGTGTTCAGGAATAATTAATCCTCAAAAGTAAAAGAGGACCGACCTTGGAGGTTCCAAAGGATCATAGTGGGGTCCTGAGACATTTGCTAGAGTGTCTCGAATCGGAGAGGAGCTTGCCCCTTGCCTCGACTCATGACGGAAATCCAATTTCCAATACGTGACTTGCGGTTTTATTTTAGAGCCTAGTATTGGCGACATGATAGATGGTACCCATGCCGCCTATGATTGATATTTATGATTGAAATTGTTTTGACACTATACACTTATAATAGTATCAAATGATTTTTTTTAAACGTACTAAGCATGTTTGGCTATTATAAGGGAAAACCCTATCCTCCGGCTTGCGTTGCATTGTGTGATGGGACCTGGGTCTTATAATAGCTTCATTTTTCGAAAAAGCATTGCGTTGTTTATTCTATGCACTGGTGTTCTTGGGAGGAAAACCATTTCATGTTATACGGCATGGTCCCTTGTTTTACCGAACTTTAAAATAAAGATTAATAACTGTTTTAGTTCTCACACCAGTCACATGACTGACCTGGAGTTTATTGTTTTAACCTAAACTCTGGGTGCCCCTATTTTCCACACGGGCAGCTAGTAGTTTTGGTTGTGCAGATTTATATTCACAGGATCCTGATTTACAGCTGGAACGATGCTCGGAAAGCTCTGTATCCGTGTATTACTTTCAGTTGTGTTTTGTGTTGTTTTTCCGCTGCTATGTAATTTATTGTAATCTCTGATATTTGTCAAATGTGTAATATTTATACATACTCTGTATATTCTTGTATTCTGATGGAATTGTTGTAATAAACAATGAAATGTTCTTCTGTTTGCGTTCTATTATGTCGTGTTCTCAAGATAATCCGGGCTTTCCTTACCGGGGAAGTTACGGGTTACTACATCTAGCAAGATGTCTAAGATTCACACACATGCATCCCTTGATCGATAGAGCCAACCCATAAATTCCCAGTGGATTAGGGTCACTCCTGAATAATACATTCCTCGGTCCTATCGGACGATCATCCTGGTCGTTTGATTAACCATCATTCGAGGCGCCTCGATTCCAACATCCATATAAGTAAATCTGCCTCGGCTCCATACCATGGCATAATGTGTAGCTAGAAGGAAACGCATATCCTTACTTTGCGGTCTTTCATCCTATCTTTGGCTCATTCCAGGGTGTGAGTCTATAGAGTCAACGTACCATAAAGCTTTGACATATCCGCCAGCAGCACTCAGCATGCCATATTATCAATTCACACATATAATCAATTTTTGTTAATAATATAACCTTTGGGCTCCTACGTATCAAAGAAGGGTGTTAAGCTAAGAGAATAAATTCTCTGCCACCACAGGTGTACCATCAGTTGCAACTAATTGGTTATAATGTCAGCATCCATTTACAACTTCGTTCTGGGTTTGAACGAAACAGAAGGCACCTTATTCATCGTCCAATTAAGGAGAGAGGCCCTTGCATATTTGTACAATCGACAAGTACGTCGGGACCATTTCCACTATAACTCCTTCAAGGATGCTACTCATATCCAAAGCATCAGCTAGTAGTCCATTCGATGTGAAGATTCTCGGTCTTCCACCATCTTTATTGTCTTCGACTTTTAATCGTCGTATTATTGTTGGAAATGGGTTGAACTCGGTCTTTTCGAATAATTAGCTTCAAAACATAAATCCTTATTGAATTATTAATCCACCAGTTAAGTCTCCTTTAATTGGTATTCATTCCATAAGATTCAAATCTTATTCTCAACTTGGTTAAGTTACCTAGATTTCCAAAAATCAATTTTTAACCTTGTAAAAAGGTTTACTTAAGAATTCAATTTGATTTATGCATAAAAATTCTAATTTCAAATCATTTCACAAAACTCATTGTAAAAGGTATTACTCAAATAGCCAAATTCCGCTTAACCAGTTTTATCCTTCTAAACCATATATAATTGGTTTATACCCTTTTCAAATCATTTATAATAATTTATAAAAAAAAATCGCCATTTTTATTTATATAAAAATAGTCCATATTAATAATTTTGCCATTACAAGCCATTATTGGTTCCAGCGTTGTTTTTATTTATAGTTGATTTGGACATTTCTCCAAATCTAACCATTGGATTTCAAAACTCTTATTATCATTTGAAAGCTCTTTTAATTACAAACCCAATGTTTCCAGTTTTGGGAAAATCCGACAGTCGGACCTCCTGTAATATTCATTTAAAGTTATAGATCGAAGTTCGCGAACTACCGCTGTGCGACAAGTCTATTCTATCCATAACTCGATGTATATCATCGAATTGCTTCAAAAACATTTTATTTATCATATAAAATATATATTATAATTTCCAAAAGCCATATTTTAATTTTCCAAATTCAAAATCTATTATTTCAATATTTAGTATTATAATAATATTTAAATAATATTATTTTTCAAACTTCATTATTTTAAATTCAAATTTTTCTGACATTCGTTATAGAAATAAACAAGGACGTTTTGTAAAGGAAGTTCTTTTAAAACTCACCCTAGATATCCTAATCGAACTTCACTTTTATCGGTTACCATTCATTTTAAAAATAAAACTTGAACACGCCATAACTAGATGAAAATTAATCCAAATCAATTCGTTCCAGTTATGAATATTCATCATAATTTTATAATCTTTGTGTCTATCCAAAATCAGACATCAAATTCAAACTTTAATTCTCAGCCTATTATTATATTAGTAAAATAATCGTTAAAATCCATTTTATTTGATGGAGACTTAACCAATGGACCAATAATCAAATCTATTGGTTATTTTCAATCAGTGTATTATATAACACTATATCAACCATCAAACAACATCCAATCTATATACATAGTGGAATTCACCGTATATGCCTTAAATCAATAACGCTTATATGGGTTTGTCAATCAACAGATTAACCACAAATCAATAAATGGGATATGTATATCGATCAATTATCATCATATCCAAGTAAGGTTCACATCACATTCAATAACCAGTAATTTATGAATTACTTTCCCAAAACCATTTAAGAATCAAACTGTTTTCAAATCAACACTGTTGTGATTTAAATGTCATATACCCCACATATGTCAAGGAAAAATAATATTTTTAACATATTACATGTTATTTAACATCGTAATAAACTTGCATAATTAATCAATAATCATTTCAAAACTCAAATTAATTAACTAACTATAGTTAATCGCTACCTAGCCCTTACGAATTTTGGTTTCTCACTGTAGGTACCACTCCACCAATTTTTTACTCGGATGGACTGCGAAATCTCTCACATGACTACGACACCTCTTCGGTGCCTAAAAATATTTTATAAAGATTACGGGTCCAACTTTTGAGGCTATGGGATTCCTACACTCGATAAACGCACTCACGCTCAAGGATCTAGGTCTACGGAGCAAATGGGAGGGGGTACGAGGTCTTGGAAGGTGCAACTAACGGCAAGGAGGGGGGATGTGGATGGAGGCTGGCACATATGTGGATGGGGGTAGTTGAGGGGCAGTGCAGGTCAGTTGAGGGGGGAAGGGGGTGCAGCCGTAGCTAAGGAGCTTGGAGGAGGAGGAGGAGATTTCAAGAAGAAAATGAAAAGGAAAGAGAAGAAAGATGGAAAAGGAGGAATTTTTATAAAAGGGAGGAAGGCATGGATTGATTAGTTGTCAATGGGAGATGCAAGGGGAAGAAGCACACTTTAAGGCCTTGATTCATCGGCACCTCATTTGTCTTTATTTGCCTTAATGGCTTTAGCAAAGTTATGACGTGTTTTAGTTCAACCTCGCGTCTACCGCTCGTGCCATCAGACAGTAAATCCATTTGTCATAGATTTTGAACCCTAACATAAATCATAATTCTGGATCCAATGGAACAGGTCTTATTGAATTTGGAATTCGTTTGATTATCCATTTTATTTTTTGTTGCGTTTTCGCTTAATTTTGACCGATTGATCAACTACGCGTTTATTTCTCGCATGCTTACGTACTAATTTGGAATCATAGCATTTTTCGATGTTTCAGATCCGATAAAATTGGTTTCGTTAAATACTGAGATCGTTTGAAAAATATTTCTTTGTAAAGCTATGAAAATAGCATCAAATCAACGAATCTTTAAAATTGACCACAAATCCTTGTAAAATTGATTTACCATGACATTTAAATTGTTTTCAAAATTTCAAGTCGTTACATAATGAGAAATATGAAAACGTTAATAATTAGGATAATAATTATTTTGTTTATTATTTGGAATAATAAAGATTTTGAAAGTATTATGTGAATTTAAAACGGTGTTGAATTTAGAATTTATAAGATGATCTATTTGTAAATAAAAATTAGTTTGTGAAATTCATATGAATTGGTTTTGAAAAAGCAAAATATATGATTTCATAATATGCCATATTAGTTATACTTCTTAAACATGATATCTTGAAATTATTAACGTTAATAAGTATGAGTCACTAATTTGAATTCATAAAATATGATAATAACATTAATTTGATTTTTGAATGTTTATAAAATGAAATTTTTTCTTATGTGAATATATAATAATTTACAAAGAAATAGTGATTTTGAAATTTATTATATAAAGTAAACCTATAAGTATTAGATGGACCTTATAAGTATGATTTTAAGTAACCCTAATTTATGAAGGTTGAAAAGCTAATAAATGTACTTCGTTATTTTAGTTATTTAAAATGAAGTTTTGTTTGGGGTCGTCATGGAGAACTGTTAGAATCTACTCTATACAAATTGAAAAGGTAGTGTGTATGAAATTGTTACGACAAATCTCGTAGAGCATATGGTTGAAGATGTTACATGCCCGATGTTCCATGTTCCTCAATTCACTGATGACGATGGTAATGCCGAAGAAAAACCAAATATTATGGCAATAAATATATGATTTATTAGATGACGCGAAGAAACCCCTTTTGGGATGGTTGTACAAGCGGAACCAATTACTAGTAATTACTGAATACATTGCAATAAAATATAAATACAACCTCATATAATCTTGATTTACAGCTATTGTACAAGCCATGAAGCGGCATATGCCTCCCAATAATTTAAAGTGCGAAAGTCATTATGAAGTTAGAAATGATGTCGACTTTTGGTTTACGGTATAGAAAAAATAAGTACATGTCTAAATAGTTGCATGCTATTTAAAAGGAAGATATCAACCTTAGGAATTGTAAAATATGTAATTAGGAAAGGTACAAACCAAGAAAAAAAAAGGGAAATGAAGTCTCGTATAAACATATGCATTATTTACCTATTACTCCTAGACTTCAAAGGTTATACGCATTTTCTATAACTGCGCAACATATGGGATTACACAATGTGAGAACACAGAAAGAAGGTACTTTAACACACCCAGCTGATAGGGAAGCATGGAAGCATTTTGACTAGAAATACCCCGATTTTACATCTGAGAGTTGTAATGTTGAACTTGGTTTATGTACAGATGGATTTTCACTATTTTCTTAGTTTGGTTTTAAGTAGTCATCCTGACCTATAATTGTCACACCTTATAATTTACCTCCGTGGATGTGTAGAAAAACTCCTTATATGTTTCTCATAGATGTCGTCCCTGGTCCTAATGGACCAACATAAGGAATCGATATTTATTTACAACCTTTTATTAAAAAATTAAAAATTAACATTGTGGTCTGAAGGAGCAGAAACATATGATACTTTCCAAAAAAGAACTTTTGCATGTATGATTCTTAGTTATGGACAATCAACTATCTTCCTGTGTATGCAATGTTTTCAGGTTGGAGGACGACTAGTCGTCAAGCTTGTCCTTACCACATGGAAGAAATATGAGCATTTTCTTTACCTTATGGAAAGAAAATTTCGTAGTTTGATTGTCATCGATGTTTTCTTCATATTAATCATCCTTTTAGAAGAGATAAGAAAAACTTTACAGCTAACGCATGAAACTTTGAGACCACCTCCTATTTGTCAGATGAAAATATTTATGAACTGATAAAGGATTATCCTAAGATACATGAAACTGGAGAACAAATTGAAATTTAAGGTAAATCATCGATTCATAATTGGTGCAAATAAAGCATATTTTGGGAGTTGTCATATTGGAAAAATCTCCTGATTCGTCATAATATTGACATGATGCATAATTGGAAAAACGTGTTTGATAATGTGTTTAATACAATTTTGAATGTCAAAGGGAAGACGAAAGATGATTTGAAATCAAGACGTGATATCGAAGTAATATGTAATCATCTCGAGCTTCATAAAAAACCAAAAAAAAGCCAAAAGTGTGCTACAGGCTAGATAAAAATCAAGTAAAAATACTTTTAAAATGGAAGGATTAAGATTTCCAGATGGTATATCTTCTAATGTTCGTCGACGGTCGACTATATGAACAATAAACTTAGCGGGATGAAAAGCCATGACTGTCATGTTATAATGGAAAATTTGTTGTCCGTCTCTTTCAAAGAACCATTGCCCATAAAAGTTTGGACTATTGTAACAAAACTTAGTCTGTTTTATAAAGGAATTTTTTCTACTACATTAAAACTTGATCGTCTATGTAAACTTGTGAGTAATAACCCTGATTTTTGAGATTACCTATTAAAATAATTAATATGGTGATTAATAAGTAAATGATTGGGTTTGAATAATAATGTAAAATAATTATAATATTTGAATTGGGGTTGAATGATGACTTCAAATATAAATAATTCTAGACTATTGAATCTATGGTGATTAAATAAAAAAGTCTGGTTAAATGATAGATAATGACCATTTAAATAACAATGTTTGAATGAAACAAAATATGGAACTCCTTTGTTTGTAATTAACCTAATAGAATGTTAATATTAAAAATAATGTTTAAAATTAAATAAGGTATGTTAAAATAATGTTTGAAAAATTGTTTAAGCTTAAGCATGTTAGAAAAAAAAATTGGGGTGAAAACATGTTTTATATGTTAAATACAAGCTAACATATGTAAATTAGTGTTAAAATAGGTAATTAAGGGCTGATTTGATATGAAATAAAAGCGTGGAGGCTTAATGGAAGTTTTCCAGGAAATACCTGGAAAATAAGAAAGACGAAAGAAAAAATACGATATTTTCATTTCTTCTTCCCGTAGCTTTCTTCTGAAAACTCAGTAAAACAAAAATTGCCAAACTCCACTTCAAATCAGGTAATAATATGAAAATCCACCCAAATTAAAGAGTTGGGCTTTAATTCAGCTTCTCCTACAGGCTCTTGAAGCCAATTCTACAACTAAACGCTCTCAAATTTCTTCCAATCCGAGACTAATTATTGCTGAAATCAAAGGTGAGTTATATTTATAAACTAACTCCTCTATACTATGATCTTTTTGATGTGCATAATGTTGAAATAGTTGTTGTAAACAAAATTTGTTTCATTTTTGTTTACAGTGAAATTTCAGCTAAAATACTCCTTTGTGATTGTATTGTGATCTCAATTCTTGATCATTTCAGTTGATTTTTATTTTGATGTGTTGCCATGATATAGTAATTGTTTCAGCTCTTGATTTTGAGTAGTTTCAGCTTGTTATGATAACCAGTAATTACCCCGAAACTCTGTCTGACATTTCCTAAGAGATGGAAATATTCATCTTCACTTTTGAGTAGTATCGGTTCTTTTTGCATTCTTGTTTAACCATGCCTGGCATGTTGTCTTGCGCAGGGAGTGGGGAACTTCCCTTGGCATTCTTTTTTTTTTTAGTTGTCACCTGAACCGCATTATTGCTATTAGCTCTTATGTCCTTAATGTTTAATAACAATGTATAAATTTTTGTTGCTAATTCATACACTTCTGTTGTTAAAATATCTTTACATAGCCTGGCATCAGGACATGTGCATGAAGATGGGTGTATACCATGTTTTCTCTTCCAAAAAAAAATTTGTACTTATTTTATTGTGTTTTGTCCTACGTGTTTTTTTGCAATCGCATGGCATGACACAATAGTGCTTTGTGCCATGTTCCATACTTTGTTTGTTAAAATGTGCCATATTATACTATACGTTGCTTTGCTAAAATATGTTGCTTTGTGTCATTTGGTCCATAAGTTGCTTTGCCAAAATATGCTTTCATATACTATGCGTTTGTGCCCATAATTCATGGCACATATCTTATTATTTTAATTATTTGTCCATTGCATTTTGGCAATTGCCTAATATATTAATGCCTTCATCCTTTGGATTCCATACGTTGTTGCTACATAATGTCTCCTACACCATGTGTTATGTAACAACCCGGAAAATGAGAACCAATTTAAAAAATTTATTTTGGCGAGTTTAATGGATTTTGAATAAATGATTTATTATAAATAATAACGACTATAAATTTATTTTGAATAGAATTAGAACGTATATATTTATTTGAATCGAAGTTAGAATATAAATATTTATTTTAATTATAAAAGGAATTGGAAATGGCATGGTAGTTTGAAAATTCGATTTCAAATTTCAAATGAATGTACAGAATTCAAAATAAACCGGATTTTGGTGAAACCGGAAATATTAGAATCGGTTTGAAAATATCTTTCCAACGAATCAGAAAAATTGAAATTTCATAGCGGGAATAAAAAGTTATGTCCAATTGAAAATCCTACATAGTCGCTATAGAATTTTAGCCCTTAAAAATGGAAATTTTGCAAACGACCTCCGTTTTCGATGAAACCACTTTTGTTGGATCCGGGATGTCAAGTTATTTCTAAATTCCAATTTTCATAATTTTTGAGATTAAACTATGAGCTTGGCGAAGGAAAACGTGTTTTGACAGTTTTAGTCAATTTGCATCGACCAGAAAATGGCCATTTTTCAATCGGTCTTCAAATTTGACGAAATTAGTTTCGTTAGGACCGTATCGTCAATACAAAGCTAGAAATAATTTTCCTGGAATTTTTAGAGTCAGTATGCGACCCCGGTTAAATTAAAATGTACATTAAAATTAAATATATATTGATTCATATTTTAATTTTGATAAAAACTGTTCGAAATGGTAGAATTGGCTAACGAAACATATCCCATTGTGTTCACAAGGGGGGTATTTAGCTAGGGGCAACAGTGGTTGGGCTTGATTTGGAGTTTACATCGATAAACAAATAATTTATGAAATAATAGAATTAAATATTATAAAAAAATAATATAAATACCCTTCAAAATAATAAAACCCTAATTCCTTATTCGTTGCCGCTCTCAGTTCCCACGGCGGAAATAGCTCGAAAATTCGAGCTCAATTCTTTCCCGATCCACCAGCTTATTTTAAAACGTATTAAACCAAAATCAAAGTGCTCTTTGGGATCTCCCAATCCATACTAGTTTGGCAAGTTATTGTTGTGTAAATCGTTTAGATTTTGGGCACAAAGTGCCGGCGCTTGGGGCGAGTTTTGAGGAAGGCGGAGGGCGTGAGCTGGCCGAGCTCATCAGTGGTGGGTGAGGGCGCGACGCTATTCGATGACGTCAGCCCTGATCAAACTCCGACGGCCTACAGCAATGGCGACGATGGCGAATAGGTTTTGAACATGGTGGAGTTATATCGGCTGTAGGAGACGAAGGTTAGATGATAATAACGTTTTAAAACGTTATTAAAAAACGTTGTAAAGCTAATTAATTAATTTAATTTCCATATTAAAATCATCGATTGTTTAAAAAAAACCGTAACTTTTCCATACGAGGTCAGAATTGCGCAAAACTAGATCCGTTGCGATCGTGGGGATGAGGGCTTCACAATAAAACTGACCGGGCCCAATTTGAAGCACGTTGGAATTTTGGACAAATTCAAAATCAAATTGTTCAGATATTCAGATAAAAACTAACGGAGTGAATCCCAATGTGAGAATTTCTCACTAAAATTATTTATGTACAGTTATTTATTTTATAACTGCTTATATGAACTATTCCCCGTCGTCCACAGACTATGGACGACTTGTTTGTTTGATTGTGTAGTGAAAATTGTTTGTATTGTATAAATGCACGGTGTCAAATATTCATGTGTTGAATAAAATATTTAAAGAATAAAAATATCACTTTCATTGTATAAATCGACTATATAAAATATTTATGTGTTGAATAAAATATATAAATAATAAAAATATCATATTTATTACATAAATGGACGGTATCAAATATTCATGAGTTGCATATAATATTTTATCATTAAAAATATAATTTTAACGTGTATATGAATAAAATTAATATTCATTAACAGATCGAATGATTTGTTTATGTACACCCATTTGACTGATATTGATTGAGATGATATATTTTACACATCGCCTAACTACACAAAAAAATTCATTATTTGTTGCTTGAAACCCCACAATGTACACTAATCCTAACTATTTAATGGTGTATCAATTGATTGGTTAACATACTGTTGTAAGCGTTAAATATCTATATTTAATGCTTATACTGTGTAGAATGCACTCTGGATGATGGATTATCGTTGATTATGGTTGTTATATACGTGTGTAGTATGAAATCCATATAAACAACATTATATGGTAATTGATTGTGTTTGATTCCAATTCAGAATGAATGAACATTTTAAAAAAACAAATATTTTCAAATAATGAATATTTTAAAATAATATTGAGCAAAGAATCAAAATGTGATTTTGATGTCTGATTTGGGATAGACACGAATATATTTAAATATATAAAGCCTTGTTGATTAATTTAACACCATTTTGACGTGAATGGTATTTATATCGATTTTATTCATTTTTATAATGAATATTGAAAAGGAACTGATTTCAAAATCTAATGTTTTGAAAATATTATCATTTATATATTAATGATATAGAATATTCAATTTTGATTTGAAATTGAATATGAAGTTGAAATCGTTTTGAAACCGAATCTAAAACAATTTATAAAATACATTTTAAATAGAAATTGACAAAATATATATTATATATATATAATATAATGGCTTGAATAGAACGCACCGCGCTGCGGTAGTTCGTGAATTTCGACCATTGACTTCGAATGGACATTACGGCAGATCCGACCGTCAGATTCTCATAAAACCGGAACCATTGGGTTCGTATCGAAAAGAAGTTTCTAACGAATATTATAGATTTGAAATCTAACGGTTGGATTTGGAATTATGTCCAAATCAAATTTGAAAAAGGTCACTTTAAGTGCAGTTCGATGACCTTTTATGGAAATCGACTGTATGGGCCTTGATAAAATTATTAAAAATATCAATAACTAGTGTAAAATCATAAGAAATGATTTGGAAAGAATTGGGATGAAAAATTCCATATTTGAAAAGATAAAAATAGATTTTTATCGAAATGAACTAGTTATGAACTAGAATTATGATCCAATATTTTTAAATAAATAAATTTGATTTGAAATGGTTTTAAAAATAACCTGAATTTCCAATATATGAATTGGAATGGATTTGAATCGAAATTATCTTCACAATATTTCGATATTACGGGCATTTTGGAGGAATTTGGAAGATATATATATCGTTATTCCAATATGATGTTTGTT
This sequence comes from Allium sativum, assembly GCA_030737875.1. Taxonomy (NCBI): domain Eukaryota; kingdom Viridiplantae; phylum Streptophyta; class Magnoliopsida; order Asparagales; family Amaryllidaceae; genus Allium; species Allium sativum. The sequence goes on along the minus strand of CM060921.1, from coordinate 9,662,334 downwards.
GAGTTCAGAATTTGATATTGAATATAAGCCGATATATTTTCTATTCAGAGTCTTGTATTTAATATCAAATGGGATTTTAGGTTTATTGTGAACAGTGTCTTCAATAACACTGTTCTTGAACCCCATGTGAAAAGAATAAATCTTTTAATTAAGATTTTTAGAGTTTCCAATTATATTTAATAATTGGAATAAAATGGGATGTGAATTGGGTTTATTGTGAACTGTGCTTTTAGCGACATTTATTCTTTAACCCGATTTACAGTGAAATGGGATTTGGAATTTATAAATCTTTTTGTTAAGATTTAAAGGAGAATTTCCAAAGTAAGGTTTTCCAATTAAACATATTAAATTGGAATTGAATGGAATTCAATTTGGTAATAATTGAAGTGAGCTTCTGTAGAGAAAGACTGTTAATATATATGGAATTTAAAAGGCTTTGTCGTTATTCCATTTATATTATCGGTTGGATATGGAAGTTTATATCGATTATATATATCGATTTGTTTTACATGAAAAATCCATTGTTAATGGAATGAGGTTTTGGGTTTATCTTGAGCTGTGTTTTAAATGGCATTAGTTCCTTAACCCTGTTAAAGATAAGATTAATTTCTTAACTTGGAAGAAAATCATTAACTAATGATTTTTGGAAATTAAAACTGAATTAGAGTTTTAATGAATCTTTAATTAGATTGAAAGGTAAATTTGATAACTAAAATTATCAAATTCAAGAAATGATCGAGAATGGGGTACCACCAATTTTACTCCAGGCGATAGTTAAATCTTTAATTAGATTTGAACGTGAAATGGTAATTGAATTTACCGATAACACCGTGGTGTTAGGTATGAAGTATTACCAGTTTTGCTTCATGGGATGAATAGGTTGGGATTGGGAAATTAAACAAATGATTACTTTGGTAAGGTGCGCTAATCCCGACTAGTTTGGAAAACCTTAATATGGTTTGAAATGATATCCAAAGGAAGATTAAATAATAAATTTAAAGATTATATCTTTGATAAAATTAATGGGAACCTTTCCCAAAGGATATGAATATTTAAATAAAAGAATATTCCGAATTGGAATGAGGTGTATGTTGTGTTTTTATAACACTTGTTTATTATATACGCGAGTTATTCAGAAAGACTGGGTTTATCCCATTTTGAATAACTGAACCGTCGATGAGTCGACGATGAAGACGATGGTTGAAGACCGGAGGTCTTCACATCGTTTGGATGATTACTAATGTCTTGATTGGGCTGTACACCGAAGACAAGATAATAAGTGGTGATCGTCCAGACATACTTGGAGATCGACCGGATATGCGAGGGCCTCTCTCCTGTATTGGACATACGGGACAAGGAATAAGATGCCTCCGGTTTCGTTCAGACCCGGAATGAACTTGTAAATGGATGTGTGTCTGACATCAGACTTCATTTTGTGTGATTGATAGACATCGGTTGCATAGCGTGAATTGCCTATGTGGCATGATGAGATGCAAATGATCAAGGCTTATGTTGAAAAGCAGAGTCTTGTGGTTGATGATCAAAGCACAACTTTAATATAGCAAAGCTTTGTGTAGCGTTAATTTGCGAGCCTTACACCTCGGTGTGAACTAGAAACGGGAGAGGACATCTAGGAGGGCATGCGTTTCCTTCTAGCTAGGAGTGGTGTCTGGGTTTTGAATGCCCAGATGTTTTACTTATGTGGATGATGGATAGAAAGGCGCCTCGGTTATATCAGTCTCTATGGAGCCAATGGATGATATGGCCTTTCTACAGACCAGATTTACGCCCCATAGGGCGGGGAAACGTAGTGTCCAAGTATTTTAATCCACATCGAGTGGACCGGCCCTGACGATCCAAAGGCTTGACAGAGTACTTTCCTGAGACACGGGCTAGAGCGTCTCGAAGCGGTAAGGAAGATCCCTTGCCTTGGTTCACAGATGGAAATCCAACTTCCAATACGATATTTTGCGGTTTTGATTGTAGAGCCTAGTATGGCGACATAGTGGGATGGGGCACTCATGCCGTCTATGATTGATACATTTATGTTTGAAATTGTTTTGATACTATACACTTATAGTAATAGTAAAATAAGAAATTTCACGTACCAAGCATATTTGGCTACTATAAGGTAAAACACTATCCTCCGGCTTGCGTTGCATTGTGTGATGGGACCTGGGTCTTATAATAACTTCATTGTTCTTTATTTAACATTGCGCTGTTTGTTTTATGCACTGGTATTCTTGGGGGTAAACCTGTTTCGTGTTATACGGCGTGGTCCCTTGATATATCTGATTTTAAAGTGAAGATTTAAATAACTGTTTTAGTTCTCATACTAGTCACATGACTGACCTGGAGTTTATTTTTTTAACCTAAACTCTGGGTGCCCCTATTTTCCACATGGGCAGCTAGTAGTTTTGGTTTTGTAGATTGATATTCAAAGGATCCTGGTTTACAGCTGGAATGATATTCGGAAAGTTCTGTATCCGTGTATCTCTTGCAGTTGTGTTTTGTATTATTTTCCGCTGCATTGTAATTTGTAAATCTCTGATATTTATCAAATGTATATTATTTATTCATACTCTGTATATTCTTGTACTCTGATGTAAATTGTTGTAATAAGCAATGAAATGTTCTTCTGTTTGTGTTCTGATTTGTCGTGTTCTCAACTCAATCCGGGCTTTCCTTTACGGGAAAGTTCGGGTCGCTTCATTTAGTACTGGAGCTTTGGTTTACAGAGCTCGAGAACAAGAGACGTTAGAACCAAACGAAAGAATTCATCAGAGATTGGACTAATAATATCCAATAAGAATGACTCGTTAGAGATGGATTCAGTAGCATCGTAGAACGAGTGTGAAGGGTGCGATTTTTAAAATAAAAATGAAAACAAATTTTGTTTTGGAAAATTAAATCCAACTATACGTATTGGAATATTTTATTTTAAATTGATTTGGACAATCGAGTATATGAGATTTTGCATATACGCGTCATGAACATATATTCGAAGTTTTAATATACTGGGTAGATATAGAATCACACTCTAGACACCCGGGAATCATTCTGGTGATGCCGCAGCATCGTTAGTATCTATTTTCGAGTTTCGAAAGTGGGATTTCTATATATTTCCAATTGACTGGTGTAAGAACCAAAACTAGATAGGGCCTATTGTTCTGAATTGGCATCAAAAATATAATTTTTGACTATGTATTAAAGTTATGTGTTTGAAATGTTAATCAACAAATTGATTGTTGGTTGTGTTGTTTGATTATTAGTTTTCACTAATTAGAATAATGAAACGAATATGAACATGAACGGTAAATTTAACAAATCGAATCAAATGTTGAAATGAATTGAAATTTTGTTGAAATTGCATACATGTACATGCATATATATTGAACAGGTTATTGCAAGAAGGCTAGAGAAGAGGAATAAAATTGTATGCCCGACAAATAGGTACATGTTTACTAATTTCTTGGGTGATGATGATTTTATGAGCCGATTGACTAGCCGCTTGGCTTTTTCTTTTTCTTTTTGAGATGAGAGGGCCTGTGTGGCGGTTTGGGGATTTTCCCGGTGCTCCCCATACAAAGGAGGTTATGGCGAAATTTTTCAAAAATTTAGGGTGTTAGCCAAATTTTTGAAAAATTTGAAAAGTTCTTAGAAATTGAAAAGTTGAAGAACTTAAGCCATAAGAAAAACAAAGAAAGTTGAGTTGATTAGCTAAACAACTTTCTGCTCTGTTCCTTTTCGAGGACGAAAAGATTTTAAGTGGGGGAGATTGCAAAAACCCGGAAAATGAGAACCAATTTAAAATTTTTATTTTGGCGATTTTAACGGATTTTGAATATTTAAAATGATTTATTTTAAATAATAACGACTAGAAATTTATTTTGAATAGAATTAGAACGTATATATTTATTTGAATCGAAGTTAGAATATAAATATTTATTTTAATTATAAAAGGAATTGGAAATGGCGCGGTAGTTTGAAAATTCGATTTCAAATTTCAAATGAATGTACAGAATTCAAAATAAACTGGATTTTAGTGAAACCATAAATATTAGATTCGGTTTGAAAATATCTTTCCAACGAATCTAAAAAATTGAAATTTCATAGCGGGAATAATAAGTTATGTCCAATTGAAAATTCAGAATAGTCGCTACAGAATTTTAGCTCTTAAAAATAGAAATTTTGCAAACGACCTCCGTTTTGAACGAAACCATTTTTGTTGGATCCGGGATGTCAACTTATTGCTAGATTCCAATTTTCATATTTTTTGGCATCAATCTGTGAGAGTGGCGAAGGAAAACGTGTTTTGACAGTTTTAGTCAATTTGGATCGACCAGAAATGGCCAGTTTTCAAACGATCTTCAAATTTAACGAAATTAGTTTCGTTAGGACCGTATCATCAATACAAAGCTAGAAATTATTTTCCTGGAATTTTTAGAGTCAGTATGCGGCCCCGGTTAAATTAAAATGTACATTAAAATTAAATATATATTGATTCATATTTTAATTTTGATAAAAACTGTTCTAAATGGTAGAATTGGCTAACGAAACACATCCCATTGTGTTCAGAAGGGGGTATTTAGCTAGGGCCGACGGTGGTTGGGCTTGATTTGGAGTTTGCATCGATAAACAAATAATTTATGAAAGAATAGAATTAAATATAATAAAAAAATAATATATATACCCTTCAAAATAATAAAATCCTAATTCCTTATTCGTTGTCGCCGCCTTTCTCAGTTCCTATGGCGGAAATAGCTCTAAAATTCGAGCTCAATTCTCTCCCGATCCACCAGCTTATTTCAAAACGTATTAAACCAAAATCAAAGTGCTCTCTGAGATCTCTCAATCCATACTAGTTTGGCAAGTTATTGTTGTGTAAATCATTTGGATTTTGGGCACAAAGTGCCGGCGTTTGTGGCGAGTTTCGTGGAAGGTGGAGGGCGCGAAATGGCTGAGCACGTCGGTGGTTGGTGAGGGTGCGACGCTCTTCGATGATGTCAGCCCTGATCAAACTCCGGCGCCCTACAGCGATGGCAACGATGGCGAATAGGTTTTGAGTGTGGTGGAGTTATATCGGCTGTAGGAGACAAAGGTTAGATGATACTAATGTTTTAAAACGTTGTTAAGCTAATTAATTAATTTAATTTCCATATTTAAATCATTGATTGTTTAAAAAAAATTCCATACGAGGTCGGAATTGCGCAAAACTGGATCCGTTACGATCGTGGGGACGAGGGCTTCACAACAAAACTGAATGGGCCCAATTTGAAGCACGCTGGAGTTTTGGACAAATTCAAAACCAAACTGTTCAGATATTCAGATGAAAACTGACGGAGTGAATCCCAATGTGAGAATTTCTCACTAAAATTATTTATGTACAGTTATTTATTTTATAACTTCTTATATGAACTGTTCCCCTTCGTCCACAGACCATGGACAACTTGTTTGTTTGATTGTGTTGTGAAAATTGTTTGTATTGTATAAATGGACTGTATCAAATATTCATGTGTTGAATAAAATATTTAAAGAATAAAAATATCACTTTTATTGTATAAATGGACTGTATAAAATATTCATGTGTTGAATAAAATATATAGATAATAAAAATATCATTTTTATTGTATAAATGGACGGTATCAAATATTCTTGAGTTGAATAAAATATTTTATCATTAAAATATAATTTTAACGTGTATATGAATAAAATTAATATTCATTAACAAATCAAACGCTTTGTTTATGTACACCCATTTGACTGATATTGATTGGGACGATAAATTTTACACATCGCCCAACTGCACAAATAAAATTCATTATTTGTTGATTGAACCCCACACGAGTGATGGGATGATATTTGACATACACTAATCCCAACTGTTTAGTTGTATGTCAATCGATTGGGTGGCAGATTGTTGTTAGCGTTAAATATCTATATTTAATGCTTATACAGTGTAAAATGCACTCTGGATGATGGATGATTGTTGATTATGGTTGTTATATACGTGTGTAATATGAAGTCCATATAAACAACATTATATGGTAATTGACTGTGTCTGATTCCAATTCAGAACGAATGAACATTTTAAAATAACGAATATTTTCAAGTAATGAATATTCTAAAATAATATTAAGAAAAGAATCAAAATATGATTTTGCTGTCTGATTTGGGATGGACACGAATATATTTAAATATATAAAGCCGTGTCGATTAATTTAATGCCATTTTGACATGAACAATATTTATATCGATTTTATTCATTTTTATAATGAATATTGAAAAGGAATTGATTTCAAAATCTAATGTTTTGGAAATATTATCATTTATATATTAATGATATGGAATATTCAATTGTGATTTGAAATTGAATATGAAGTTGAAATCGTTTTGAAACCGAATTTAAAACGATTTATAAAATACGTTTTAAATAGAAATCGACAAAACATATGTTATATATATTATATATACATAATATAATGGCCAGAATAGAACGTGTCGCGCTGCTGCAGTTCGCGAATTTCGACCATTGACTTCGAATGGACATTACAGGAGATCTGACCGTCGGATTCTCCTAAAACCAGAACCGTTGGATTCATATTGAAAAGTGATTTCTAACGAATGTTAGAGATTTAAAATCTAACGGTTGGATTTGGAATTATGTCCAAATCAAATTTGGATAAGGTCGTTGTAAGTGCAGTTCGATGACCGTTTATGGAAATCGACTGTACGGGCCTTGATAAAATTATTAAAAGTATCAATAATTAGTGTAAAATCATAAGAAATGATATGGAAAGAACTGGGATGAAAAATTCAATATTTAAAAGATAAAAATTGATTTTTATCGAAATGAACTAGTTTTGAACTAGAATTATGATCCAATATTTTTAAATAAATAAATTGGATTTGAAATGGTTTTAAAAATAACCAGAATTTCCAATATATGAATTGGAATGGATTTGAATCGAAATTATCTTCGAAATATTTCGATATTGGATTCCTTGATTATACAGGCATTGTGGAGGAATTTGGAAGATATATATATCGTTATTCCAATACGATGTTTGTTGAATTCAGAATTGAAATATAAGCCGATATATTTTCTATTCTGTCTTTCATTTAATATCAAAAGGGATTTTGGGTTTGTCGTGAACAGTGTCTTCAGTAACACTGTTCTTGAACCCAATGTGAAGAGAATAAATATTTTAATTAAGATTTTTAGAGTTTCCAATTATATTTAATAATTGGAATAAAATGGGATGTGAATTGGGTTTATCGTGAACTGTGTTTTTAGCGACATTCGTTCTTTAACCCGATTTACAGTGAAATGGGATTTGGAATTTATAAATCCTTTTGTTAATATTTAAAGGAGATTTTCCAAAGTAAATTTTTCCAATTTAACATATTAAATTGGAAATGAATGGAATTCGATTTGGTAATAATCGAAGTGAGCTTCTGTAAAGGAAGACTGCTAATATATATGGAATTTAAAAGGCTTTGCCGTTATTCCATTTATATTATCGATTGGATATGGAAGTTTATTTCGATCATATATATCGATTTGTTTTCCATGAAAATTCATTGTTAATGGAAGGAGATTTTGGGTTTATCTTGAGATGTGTTTTAAATGGCATTAGTTCTTTAACCCAGTTAAAGATAAGATTAATTTCTTAACTTGGAAGAAAATCATTAACTAATGATTTTTGGAAATTAAAACTGAATTAGAGTTTTAATGAATCTTTAATTAGATTGAAAGGTAAATTTGATAACTAAAATTATCAAATTCAAGAAATGATCGAGAATGGGGTACCACCAGTTTCACTCCAGGCGGTAGTTAAATCTTTAATTAGATTTGAACGTGAAATGGTAATTGAATTTACCGATAACACCGTGGTGTTAGATATGAAGTATTACCAGTTTTGCTTCATGGGATGAATAGGTTGGGATTGGGAAATTAAACAAATGATTACTTCGGTATGGTGCACTAAACCCGACTAGTTTGGAAAACCTTAATATGGTTTGAAATGATATCCAAAGGAAGATTAAAGAATAAATTTAAAGAATTTGTCTTTGATAAAATTAATGGGAACCTTTCCCAATGGATATGAGTATTTAGATAAAAGAATATTCAGAATTGGAATGAGGCGTATGTTGTGTTTTTATAGCACTTGTTTATTATATACGCGAGTTTTTCAGAAAGATCCGGTTTATTCCATTCTGAATAACTGAATCGGCGATAAATCGACGATGAAGACGGTGGTTGAAGACCGGAGGTCTTTACATCGTTTGGATGATTACTGATGTCTTGATTGGGCTGTACACCCAAAACAAGGTAACAAGTGGTGATTATCCAGACGTACTTGGAGATCGACCAGATATGCGAGGGCTTCTCTCCTGTATTGGACATACGGGACGAGGAATAAGGTGCCTCCGGTTTCTTTCAGACCTAGAACGAACTTGTAAATGGATATGTGTCTGACATCGGATTTCATTCTGTGTGATTGATAGACATCGATTGCATAGCGTGAATTGCCTGTGTGGCATGCTGATATGCAAATGATCAAGGCTTCTGTTGAAAAGCAGAGTCTTGTGGTTGATGATCAAAGCATGGCTTTAATATAGCATAGCTTTGTGTAGCGTTGATTCGCGAGCCTCACACCCCGGTGTGAACTAGAAAAGGGAGAGGACATCAGGGAGGGCATGCGTTTCCTTCTCGCTAGGTGTGGTGTCCGGGTTTTGCACGCCCAGATATTTTACTTATGTGGATGATGGATAGCGAGGCGCCTCGGTTATATCGGTCTCTACGGAGCCGATGGATGATATGGTCTTTATACAGAACAGATTTACGCCCCATAGGGCGGGGAAGCGTAGTGTTCAGGCATTTTAATCCACATCGAGTGGACCGGCCCTGATGATCCAAAGGCTTGACAGAGTACTTGCCTGAGACACGGGCTAGAGGGTCTCGAAGCGTCAAGGACGATCCCTTGCCTTGGTTCGCATATGGAAATCCAACTTCCAATACGATATTTTGCGGTTTTGATTGTAGAGCCTAATATGGCGATATAGTGGGATGTGGGCACTCATGCCGTCTATGATTGATACATTTATGTTTGAAATTGTTTTGATACTATACACTTATAGTAATAGTAAAATTTGAAATTTCACGTACCAAGCATATTTGGTTATTATAAGGTAAAACACTATCCTCCGACTTGCGTTGCATTGTGTGATGGGACCTGGGTCTTATAATAGCTCCACTGTTCTTTATTTAGCATTGTGTTGTTTGTTTTATGCACTGGTATTCTTAGGGGTAAACCCGTTCCATGCTATACGGCGTGGTCCCTTGATATATCTGATTTTAAAGTGAAGTTTTATATAATTGTTTTAGTTCTCACACCAGTCACATGATTGACCTGGAGTTTATTGTTTTAACCTAAACTCTGGGTGCCCCTATTTTCCACACGGGCAGCTAGTTGTTTTTGTTTTGTAGATTGATATTCACAGGATCCTGGTTTACAGTTGGAATGATATTCGGAAAGCTCTATATCCATGTATCTCTTTCAGTTGTGTTTTGTATTATATTCCGCTGCATTGTAATTTGTAAATCTCTGATGTTTATCGAATGTATATTATTTATTCATACTCTGTATATTTTTGTACTCTGATGTAAATTGTTGTAATAAGCAATGAAATGTTATTCTGTTTGTGTTCTGATTTGTCGTGTTCTCAACTCAATCCGGGTTTCCCTTTACGGGGAAGTTTGGGTCACTTAATGTTACTACCCCAAAAAAAACGAAATTATGATGATGGACATGGTGCGCAGGTATGACAACAAATGTAATGTCCTATTTATGGACTTGAAATTTCACGGTTGTCATGTTATGTGTCGGTTTATTTGCTAAAATTGTTCAGTTCCTTTTTAGTTAAATGCATATGTTACCCGATATGATTTTTTTTTTTTGCTATTATTGCAGTGAATTTAGATAGCGTTGTTTAGTGCGTGAATGGAACTTGCATTGTATGTCATATGGTGCATGTTCGGTACACGCATATAATTCGTTGCTCTCTTATGTCGATTTCCCAAATGATTTTTATATTGCTTCTAATGAGTTTTTGCATACGATGCACGGCTTCTGTAAGTTTTTTTTTTTAAATCTTATATGTATAAATATATATAGGTGTTTGAGACAAAATAAATTATATATATGTATATATATATATATATATATATATATTTCAGGTTTTCAAAGAAACGTTCTCAAGGCCGACTATATATTTATTTATTTTTCAATTATATCTAGTGTTTAAAATAACAACTCACTGATTTCAAAACTATTTTTTTCTAATCGATTTTCAAAATAAATGTTTTTCATATGTAAAAATAACACATATTTGCACCTTTGAGATATTGAGAAAGAGATTTAAATGATATAATAAACCATGTGGTATTGGGACACGAAGGTTAATTATATTAATTAATTCTGGACTCGTATATCGAAGTTATTTCTTCTTTATTTATATGTAGTTGACTAACCTGTAGAAAATCGATGTGTGAGAACAGGTGGTATGGGTCACATTGTTACCACTGTTCGGGTTACTACTTGTGAGCTGATGGCGTATACAAACCATTGACTATACTAAGAAGTCCTGAGCGACTATCTCCTTACCAGTACTAGATAGTCTTGAGCGGCTATCGAGGTAGTCCTGAGTGACTATCCTATATTAAACCTGAGAGTCTAACTTATAGAGATCTAAGTATCTTCCATTATAGATGCCAAAATTGTTTAGTATTGTTATATGATGTTTCCATTGCACGTGCGGCGTTGCTGAGTCTCCCCAATATTGATATGGATCCATATGATCTTTTATGATTTTTATTATATTTTGATGTGATTTACATATATGATTCTTGTTTATGGTTCCCTAATGTTATTGTATTTGATGGACTGTGAGCTATCAAATGACTGTGATATATTGGTGATTTCATAATGCATTATAACTCTTGAATGGGATTCACTTGAATAAGATTATGTTGTCATTCACATATGTTCATATATGGCAATGTTTCCATAATATTTAGCCATGAGGCATGAATCATTAATGTTAATATTTGAGTGAACCTAATAATTAGGTTATGCCTTGAATGATCTTTTGTGTTACCTATAACTTATACCTATATGCTTCACTCCTGTACTTATGTTTGCTTCATTGAGTAAAGAAATTTATCGCATCATAAATGTTTCATATCATATTCAAACTTCCTGCTATAGTCTAGACTGACCCATGTTATGTAATATACTCGGGTCAGACCGAGTTGCAGGTTAGGTTGATCTCGTATTCTGGGTGGATCTTTTTGGACTTATCATCTCACTTTTGGCTGGATATTGCATAGTTTTTGATTTTGCTCTGGTTAGATGCAAACTCTGATTTGCATATGAATATTTGGGAGACGACGTTATAAGTATATTGTAGTACATTTGACTACATGTGTATTCTGTTATGTATGCACTATGATTGTACTGGTATCATGATATGAGTGTAGTTCTATGATATGTGATGATGTTTGTTGTTATGATTTGTTCTGAATACGATCCAGAGCTATTATAGTTTTGTTTTAGTCTTGTATTGAATGCGTCAAACGAGTTCAAGATTTGGCGTGTTTAATGCTCGGTTAAGATAAAATTATGAATTATCTCCCCTAACAAGTCGTATTCTCCGTTCTATTAGACAGTATTCCTTATGAATATTCTTTAATAGCATGGGTATAGCGGTGGGGTTGTCACATTGTGGTATCAGGAAGAAATCTCTATATTGCTCTGAAAACTGAAGAAAAAAAAATTCCTTCATGTTTTTAACGTTATGGAGCATTTACCTATTCATCTTCCATTATAGGAACGTCTTTGAAGGCCTATGAAATATGGATGAATGTATCGATCTAAATGGTATATTCATATTTGGTTCATTAAATATTGGTTCAATTAAATGTGTAAAAAAATTAATTTAAAATTATTATTAATAGGTACTTAAATCATCTAAAAAAAGTGTGGCAGAAAGCTCGAGTTGAAGGTTAGATTTGCAAATCATACATCGAAGAAGAAGCTTCGTTTTTTCTCTTATTATTTCAGTGACTATATGAACATATCATTCGAAAGTGTTACCCGTAATCTTGAAGGCATTGATCAAGATGATTGTCAAAGGACTTTATCTATTTTTGAAACATGATCGCCTTATTGGTAAATGTGTGGAAGTTGTGATGGATGATAGAGATTATCATGTAGCACACACATATATTCTTCTCATCTTCTGTGAAGTTGCACCGTTTGTTAGGTAATATACTATATTCGCCATAATACATTTATATCATCTACACATGTGTATGTATAAATATGCACATGTGTATCTTAATCATAATGCAACATTTGTTCTATGATTGCAGTGTTTATGAATCACAACATACATACGACGATATTGCAAATAATTCGCTACTTGGTTTTCTAATTTCATTTTTTACAACAAATTATGCTGTAAATGAAGGATTGAAATATTTAACCATAGGACCAAAAAGGAAAATCAAGACTTATTCGGTATTTTTTCCAATGGATGTAAATCTAACACCAAAGAATATAGTTCTTAAAAATTAACTAACGATACTGGTATATTTGTTACAGGTAGTGATGATCCAAATGATCGTACAAATGATTTTCATGGTGTGTTAACCCAGGTTTTGCAATTGACATATTCCACAGGACCCGCAGAAGAAGTATTTTTGTTTAAATGCAATTGGTTCAACAACGTTCCAGTTTCTGGAATCAACGTACACCCTAAATATAATCTTATAGAAACAAAACATACTTCGTGTTATTATAAGCACGATCCTTTTGTACTTGCCAAACAAGCTCTTTAAGTTTATTATACTCCTTATCCGTCTCTAAAGAGAGATAAAACTCATTAGTTGGCTGCTTTTAAAACAAAGGCAAGGTTTACATTTGATAAACGAAATATTTTTAATGAATAAGCTTACTAAGAAGATGTTGAGGAAAATAGAGGAATCGTGATAATCGATGATCAAACAAATTTTGGACCTCTAAAAGATGAATCATATGCATTAATTGAAGCATTTGAGACCACAGAGGAGCAAAATATAGATTACGAAATGGAGTATGAATCTGAAAGTGACAAGGACTGATCAATAATCCTCACTTTAAAAAGATAAATTTACATTTTTTTTAATGTTATACCATTTTCAATAAAATGATATGTTATGCTAATATGATATGTATCACATAGTCTTTTTATGTTATGCCATAGTGTATGTTTTACATAGTCCTTTTATGTTATGTTATAATGTTTGTCTGTAACATGTACTACAGATATGTCATCATACACTCACGTAGATGTACCTCTTCATATTCCGGGTCTCTTTCTACTTCTTAGAGAGGGGCAGGTCCTCTAGTAGGTGATGATAGCTGTGGTCCATCATAGGAGCTAGCACGTCCTCTAGTGTGGCTTCAGCCTAAAGCAAATAGAGGGTAAATATTAAGTTTCAAAATTAAATTTCATTTCTGTACAATGTATTATAAATATATATAGCAGTCATGACCTATTAAATGTTTTTTCCTATATAACACAGTGGATTTGAGTTAGAGCCCTCCACTGTAACACCCCACATTTAATGATAATAAAATAAAATAATGACAATATAATTGCATGTAATAGGTTCATACATTGAAATGAAGGAAATATTAATAAAATGAAGTACATGCAATAAGAAGAAATGCAATGCAATTAAAATGCATATTTTAAAAGAAAAGAAAATTTTGAAGAGCTTCCAGAATTTGGTCATGGGATTAGCGTCATTGCATTCGTGGCGATTTTCTGGTCAATTTAGACATATGGACTGTAGAAAATTAATTTAAGATGAAAGCGATACCTTTAAATGAAGTATTGTAGCAAAACATGAAAATAAGGTAAAAGAAGGAGAACAATGACTACCATTGTTTCTAATTTATTAACAAAAGACATCATAGCTCAGTTGGTTAAGGCATTGAATTTGTAGCCTAGAGGTTAGGGGTTTGAACCTTGGTGGCAACATAATTTTTGTCTTTGTTTTAGAGAAGGCCAACTGAACATACAAACATGTGTATGCATACAAAATTCAAAATTTGTAAGGATAAGAACGCATATATAAGGAAATAAAGAAAATAATTTCTGAATAAAATTATTAATTATAATATTGGAGCGCTGTCTAAATGAAGAAGAAAAAAAAAGAGGAAAATTTATCGTCAACAATGACAAATTCAGAAAATAAGGTGTTTTCAACTGCAACAACAGTCTTTCATTCAAGCGTTGTCCAAATCTCTTGCTAATCGTCTTCAATATGTGATTTCTGATCTTATTGGCGTTGAGCAATCAACTTTCATTTAAGGACGTTGCATTCTCGATTGTATTGCAGCTACTCAAGAGGTAATTTCTTATTGCCACAATATTGCTACACCTGGTGTCCTCCTCAAATTAGACTTCTCTAAAGCTTTTGACTTTATTAATTGGGAATTCGTTCTTCAAATGTTTAAACATAAGAGATTTTCTCAACGATGGTGTAATTGGATTGATTGTATTCTTAAGACAAGTCACTCATCCATTTCCATCAATTGAAATATTTGGGTTTTTATTAAATCCAATAGAGGACTTCGGTAGGGAGATCCACTATCTCCCCTTATTTTTGTGTTAATTGCGGATGTATTTAATCAAATGGTTAAGAGAGTGATTGCAAATAACTATTTTGATGGAATTCATCTTCCAAACGCATCTCTTTCAATCTCTAATCTTCAATTTGCTGATGATACAATCATTTTTTCTTCTCCTAACCTTAACCATATTCACTGTCTTAAAGTGGTGTTGTATGTGTTTGAGCTTATATCAGGTCTTTCCATTAATTTTTCTAAAAGTTCAATTATAATGTTAGGAAAAGCTGATCATTTGGGTCCATCTATCTCTTCTATCCTTAATTGTTCCATTCATAATTTTCCAATTTTTTATTTGGGAATTCCTCTTAGGCCTACAAAGCTTTATAGATCGGATTGGTTGCCACTCATTCATAAGATTGAAAAGAGGTTATCCTCATGGAAGGCTAATTCCCTTTCCTCAGCTGGTCGCTTAGTGTTGATTACAGCTGTATTATCTACTTTGCCAGCATATTGGATGTCTTTTCATAAGCTTCCTAAATGGGTAATCTCGAAAATTGACTCAATTATAAGTGCTTTCTTATGGAATGGGAACAAAGTCAAAAAATTGGTTAATTGGCAAATAGTGTGCTTACATTTTGATCAAGGAGGCTTGAGTATAGTTAATCTCTTTAACTTCAATCTGGCACTTCTATCAAAATGGTTATGGCGCATTGTATCTCTAGGCTCTTTTATTTGGAAAGATTGGATTCTTTCTCTTTATTATTCTAGAAATTCTCATGTTGTTTTATACTTTCTCTCCTCTGTTAAGCCTTCTCCATTCTGGTCTGGTGTAATTTCATGTATTCCTCATATTAAAATTTTGTTTCATGTAAGTCTGGGTAATGGTGAAACTTGTTAATTCTGGCATGACATATGGCATGGCCAGCTACCTCTATCTCATCTTTTCCCTTCTCTTTTCCGTCTGATTTCCAATGAGTACTCTTCTATGGTGGATTTGATTCATAATGGTCCTTCTTCTCTTTGTCCTTCATCTATATTTGATGTTCATGTTCTTGATAACTTCCTTGATGTTTCTAGTCTGACCTTTCAAGGCCAGATTTCTCACAATCCTGATAGTTATGTTTGGGCTTTATTACCAAGAAAGGGATTTTCTGTGTCTTCTGTGTATCATTATATTAATTTTTTGGTATATCTTTTTGATTTTCAAGATTATGGAAAGTTCGTTTGCCTCCTAAGGTTGTCTTCTTGAATTGGTGTCTTATTCATGGTAAGATTAATACCAGAACAAAGTTACACAGGCTCAATCTGATTGATGATCCTCATTGTGCTTTTCGTGCAAGTCATGAAGAATCAAATCATCATTTGTTCTTAAATTGTGAGTTCTCATTTCCAATTCTTGCCGCTTCCAGCAACATATCATCTATGTTCGACTACTGGCAAAATAGTGTTGTTTATGTTACATTAGATTCCATTTTATCAATATACTGTTGGTGCATATAGAAAGAGAGGAATGCAGTTGTATTTAACAAACCATTGAAGTTTTTTTGAAGGGTTATGCAGACTTATTATTTACTACTTTCAATCTTGGATAGGTCAATATTCCTCAGCTAGATTTATGCTTGCTCTACCTGTGAATAATAGCCCAGCTGAGTCTGTGAGTTCGAATCATGGAGACTCGAGTCCAGATTTGCATTAGCTTGGTTATGTCTGCTTGGTTTAGTAATTTCCTTAGTAGTTTCTTATTTTGGCTTGTATATGTATTTGGTATTGCTTGAAGTCTCTGCTGTGATGTTTTGTATTAGCTGTAAACGTTGAAACGTTGGGTGTTTGTGTGTTATTATCACTCTTGAAATATTTAGCCACCGGTTGGGCTTGTCAACTCGTGTATATATATATATATATATTAATATAATGCTTAATCGGTTGTGTAGCCTCGCGCTACACATCGGTCCTACTCAAACAAGAAAAAGCACAAATATGTGTCTTTGTTTTAGAAAAGGCCAACTGAACATACAAATATGTGTACGCATACAAATTCAAAATTTGTAAGGATAAGAACGCATATATAAGGAAATAAAGAAACTATATGTATATATAAAAGAATATATATATAAGAATATATATACATGCAGAAATATATATATAAGAGAGATAAATTCAAGATAAGGCTACAGCCAATGAAATATGGCAAGAATCAAATAACGGTGCAACACCGTTTGAATTTTTAAAATGAAATGAAAGTTGTGCGTATATATATGCATAAAATAATTGTTAGAAGAATTGCATACGCTTAAGAAGATTACATGCGAATATAACAGTTAAATAAATTTCAGAAATTCAAACATTCGAAATTCAAATTTTTGCGCCTAATTGACACATTTCATTGGTAGGAAGTGACAATGCATGCCTTGTTGGCATTATTCTATTGGTCCAATTCAAAATTATAGTCAATGTGGAAACTTCCTATTGGCCATATGATGTGGAGAGAATAGATTTCATCAGGAAAAATAGACGGTTAGCATCGATTTAAGCTTCATATATAAAGGACCCTATATCTCTCCATTCTCATTTGTTGTTTCTTCATCTCTTCTTCTTCCTCCATATAATTTCTGAATAAAATTATTAATTATAATATTGGAGCACTGTCTAAATGAAGAAGAAAAAAAGAGAAAAATTTATCGTCAACAACGACAAATTTAGAAAATAAGGCGTTTTCAACTGCAACAACAATACAAACTCATGACTCTCCATCTGCAACCAATCCAAGGAGATTCTTTTCTAGATCGACATACCAATGTGAGTGGATTTAAGTTATGTCATTTTGTATAATAGCATATTATCGTTTAACATTCCCCGTTATCGTATAATGTGAATTTGCTAGAATAATTAAAAGTATTAAAATGTTATTATGACATGTTTAAATATGATATGTTGAAATGGTTAAACACATGTTAAAAGGATTAAATGACGGATATGAGATGTTGGAATATTGATATTAATATGTTGGAAAATTTATATGTTGAAATATAAACTTGTCAAAAGTATGTGTAGTAACTGTTGTTGTTTCAATTTTATGTTAACTTGTGACATTAATGCACCTGGACCATTAACGGAAGAAATTGAGAACATTACATGTTAGTTTGTTTGATTTGAACAATTACATAATTAAATGATTAGTTGTTAGAATATAATTTATTATATATTAAAAGGAACATGCGACATAAAATAGATTAGTATGATGACATGTATGATATAGACTTGGAAGAATGGAAATGTCTAAATTATGTAGAAAATTTACAGTAAATAGAAAACTGTAACCGCGCTTAGACACAAGGTTAGATTACACTTGTGGTAGAAGTCTTCCCAGAACCGCCCGTCATATCCAGCATCCACAAGTGGTAAATCTAAGGTGATGGGTCTAAGTGCATAAATAAAACATGTAGCGGTGCTAAGACGCGAGGTTAAGTCAACTTGTGGAAGAAGTCTGCACGGAACTGCCCGACATATTCAGCATCTAATAGTGTAGACTTAATGTGAGAGGTCTAGTGCATAAACATATATATATATATATATATATATATATATATATATATATATGTAAATGGAAGGATTGATAAATGGCATTAATTGTAATTAATGGAAATGAAAGGAATTAATTGAAAGATAATTACAACAGAAAAAGGAATGGAATGAACGGGGAATGATAATAATCTATCATAAGTTAATCACATTAATGAGAATGTTATATAATAGGTAGACTTGTCCAAGGGACAAGTGAAGATTATAACTTAGGTTATAACAAGGAAATGAGATAACTGGTGAAATGAGATAAGTGGAACTTAATTGTAAATTAATTAATCAAGAAATGGGGGAAACAGAAACTGGTTGGTTGTAATAAGTAGAGAAAGGGGGAAAATTTATGAAATATAAGAAGTTGTACTTAATTAAGTAATCTGTAAACTTGGAAGTCTGAAATCTGCTGATAAGATTAAAATGTTAAGGCTTGTCCTAGGGACAAGAGGAAATTATAACATAGGTTATAATAAATGGAAAGAAGACTTATTAGTGAACCATAGTTAAGAGAACTAAGTTAATAAGTAATCAACGATAAGTTGTAGTGACAATGTAAGATGGAATTATGATTAAATAGGAAAGAGTAAGGCAAACTTATAAAATGAAATAAGTTATATTTAATCATAAATGATACGTGACATGTTAAATAGAAAACATGTGAATTAGGATACACTTAATTACATATTAAGTAGAACATGTTATTGTAACCTTGAATCAAACAAGAACACAAAGGGATTGTGAATTACAGACCTTGGAACACATTCTAGAGAATAACATGTTATGGGATTATTAATAAACTTAAATGGATTAAGTTATAACTAAAATTAATAAGCAAGAGGGCCAATTCCTTAGATATATAAGGGGCTAGAAAGAACTTGGTAACCTAAATAAAAAGTTAAGATGATAACCAAGTTAATTGGAAACCTGATGAGGTAAAGCAAGTGCATAAAGTAATGTTTAGACATAGGGTCTAATAACATATTAAAATGACGCGCTTGGACCAGTCCGCACGTTTGAGGGTGAATAACCAAATGGGTTAGATCATCGTGGTGTCATAAGGCATGAGGGGAGAGCACGTTCATCTTATTATTCTGTCGGCTCCGAAGGACTAGAAGGGGAAGCATGTGGCTTCCTAAGATATGTGAGGTGCTCCTGGTAGTCCTCTGTGTAGTGGGAGATATTTAGGCTGTGCTCTCTTGGGTTTGCGCGTAACTAACGGGCGGGTGGGCCTTGACTACAAAAGTAGTTTTATAGTCAGAATGTTGTGGCGTGGTGACACTAGGGTGATTCGGCGGTCGCCACAATGGGGAGGCAAAGGTCAATACCAACAAAGATAGTAGATCGTCGGGTACCCGTCATCGGCAGGCAGTGGGATGCGAAAAGACTAGAGCTAAACTCAATAGACCATTCACCTTTCACTATCGGGGTACGATGGTTGAGGGGAGACACCAACTGGATGTTTATTGTTTGTTAAGGGCAAGTCGCTTTTATTTTGTAGTCTTTACTAGTTGAGGAAGGGGCCGAGGTAGGGTCATAGCCATCATGAAAAACAGATCCTATTAATATCTGTTTTTTAGAGGCTATTAAAGACGGGCCTGTACAGATATGGAAAAGCTCCCTACCGAGTTCCGCGTTTCTTGTATAGCCCTGCCACGGAACTCGATGCACATTATATGCGGTTAAGGCATCAAATACGATTGACGATACGTACATGGGAAAGTTTAGATACATGCATGCCTTCTCTGAGAGGTGTATCGTAGACTTGAGGGCGTTACTCTGATATGAAATCTGACTCAATCGAAGGTGGCACTTCGTACGCTTACGTAGCATAGTAATGAAAGATATATGCGGAATGTAATATTGTTATGTAGAGATCTGTATGTCACTCCGACGTAGAATGAGGGATTGCATTCATTTATGTGGCATTACGATGGAGACCGTGCAAGTGGGGCACCATGGGGTATACCTTAATATTGGGGGTAGCTACATATATACTGTATTAGGATAATCCATTGGGGAGTAAATGGGTACGACGTGTGTGTAAGCCTTGAGTGTTGTTAACCCAAGCAACCTAATAAATAAGAAAATATGATTGAATGGTATATGTAGGATTATCCAAAGTGTATAATTTAAATCCAATCACCAGAACTTGTGTTTTGACCCCCTCCTCATAACATACTTGCAGTTTAGATTTGTAGCAGAGACATGATAGCTTTGGATACTGGTTAGGCAGTATTATTACTACGGTAAGGCTATATTTTGATTACATTATATTTTATCCATTCTGCTATGAGATATTTTCTGAGCTCTGACATATTTTATGTCTCTGTCTTTTTTGCAGGATACCAGTGCAAACTAACACGGGTTTCGATAGATTAGAATTTTGAAAAAAAAATCGGTTTATCGGAATTCGGGTTGTTACATCTGGTATCAGAGCTTAGGTTTAGGATTCCTTTATAGATAATGAGTGAACGTATTTGTATTTTTAAAAATAAAAATAAAAATATCTATTATATATAAACCTAGATCCATAGAGAAACCCACTAAATAGAAAGAGTATAATATGATAAGAAATGAGATATTTGTTTTGTACACTAAAGGAATGAATATGGAAATCTGAGACCCTTAGCAAATTTGGGTGAAAAGTGTACAATATATTTTGAAATAGAGAAAGGAGGATTCCATATGTTAGTATTTCGGATTAGTGGGCTTGGCAGTAAAACCTTATAAATTGGAAAAGGTTAAAAAGACAAAAATGGATTAGGAATATATATAGTTGAGAGAATTGACTTTGTGGGAGTGTATAGGAAAGCCTGGGAAAAATTGGAAACCCGCTTTCAGTCTAACCCCATTGTTCACTTTTAAAAACTTGAAATTGTAAAAGTTTTGGGAAAATGGTTTATGGTGTTTTCAAGTTTTAATCTTAAAAGTTATAGTTTTAAATATGTAAAGTATATATACTGAGTTTTAAAGTAAAATGGGGTATATTTTGTAAATAGTGATTTGTTGCGGAAATTTTGTCTAAAGTAAAATTCTCTCAGTAAAAGGTGCATATTATAGAGCATGTATAGCTCGCTAGTTTTCTTGTTACAATTCATACAAGAATTTTTAATAAAGAAAGTTTTTAAGTCTCTATTCTTTTGACAATCATTTTTGATAAAAAATTTAAAAGAGAAAATTTTGTTGGGTGTACAAAATAAGTTGTAGAAATTAAGAATAGAGTGGATGTTTACACCTTGTAGTAAGAAACTGAACTGACCTTATAGGCAAGAACAAGTCGTAAACCTGATTGAGAAAATAGTTGTCCGTATCTACTCCAGTTTTTATGATTTGAAAAAAAACATTTAATTTTTTTTAAATGACATGTTTTATGGTTAGGCAAAAGTAAGTTTTCATAAGGAAAATAAAATTTTGACACTTCTGATTTTTGGAAGAAAAATTTAAATGAAAAGGCCAAACCGTGTTTCAAAAGTATGGAGTAGGTAAGGATTAGTGCAGACAATAAAAGTTTTGAGGCAATGAAGTAAATGGCGAGAATTATCTTGGAATAATAATAAGTTTCCGTAGAATTCGTAAGCATTGAAAAGCCTAGGGTGCTGTTTAAAATAATTGTTGGTACACAGCTTGACTAGTGGTAACTACTAGATAGGAAAAGGGCAAGTAAGTTGCTAATTTTCATGTTAGGGTACAACCCGTTATTGCATTTCTGTTGAGATCATTCTGTTATTTTTCTTATTAGGTAGTTAGAGAAACACCCAAACTTGTCGTGGATCCCATGGTTTGGACTTTTTGTCTGATGGGGATATATCTGCGAGATTCTTGGCCCTTAGTAGTAGCTGTGTAGAGCGTATGTTTTCCTATTTTAGTTGAAAGACTATAAGACTTATTTGAAAACTAAAACTTAGATCAAATGATTAAATAAGCTAAGAAAAGAGAAATGGTACAACTAAAAAGGAAACAACAAATTCAATAAAGCAACAAACATGATAAATTATGAGAAAAGATGAATAAAAAAAATTCTTATGTGGTTGTGCTTGGATAGGAAAATATGGGAATCTTTATAAATAGTTTCATAAAATCCAAGTACAGTTAGAAAAAGGTTGAAAAAAAAACAGAAGATGTAAAGTTTTCCGTTTTCTACCTTTTAGTAACATAAGAAATGGAATTTAGAAAATTAGATTTTTCTGAAATTCGAAAAATAAAGTTGCTTGGTAGGGTTTTGAATGCAAAAAAATTGGATGAACTACGCTCTTGCTCAGTAAGAGTATGGGAAAATTTGGATAAAAAAGCATTTTTGATTTTCAAAATATTGCATTCATATAAAACTGCCAGTATATTTAGGATGTGAGCATCATGTTTTAAAGAATTTTTGAAAAATTTGCATACATATAGGAGGTATCGCTTAAGCATACATGTATTGCTATGTTTGTATTTCACTTTGCACAAGTGCACAATGTTTGCAAAAATTGGATGCATACATGATGGATGTATATCATGCCAGGGTTTAAATGAATTTTACCCTTATCAAATTTCAGGGATGAATTTTCCTAAGGTTGGGAGAATATAACCCCGCATTTTATGACAATAAAATAAAATAATGAAATATAATTGCATGTAATAGGTTCATACATTGAAATAAAGGAAAGATTAATAAAATACATTACATGCAATAAGAAGAATTGCATATTTTAAAAAGAAAAAAAAATTCTAAAGAGCTTCCAGAATTTGGTCACGGGATTGACGTCTTTGCATTCATGGCAATTTTCTGGTTAGTTTAGACCTATGGATTGCAGAAAACTGATTTAAGATGAAAGTGATACCTTTAAATGAAGTATTGTAGCAAAACATGAAAAGGTAAAAGAAGGAGAACAATGATTACTATTGTTTCTAAACTTATTAACAAAAGTCATCATAGCTTAGTTGGTTAAGGAATTGAATTTGTAGCATAGAAGTTGGGGTTTTGAACCCTGGCGACGACATAATTTTTTATCTTTGTTTAGAGAAGGCCAACTGAACATTCAAATTTGTATGCGCATACAAATTCAAAATTTGTAAGGATAAGAATGCATATATAAGGAAATTAAAAAAATATGTATTTATATATGAGAATATATATATGTATATATATATATATGTGTGTGTGTGCAGAAATATATATATATATATATATATATATATATAAGATAAATTCAAGACAAGGCTACAGCCAATGAAATATGGCAAAAATCAAATAACGGTGCAACACCATTTGAATTTTGAAGATGAAACGAAAGTTGTGCATATATATATATACGCGTAAAATGATCGTTAGAAGAATTGTATATGCATAAGAAGATTACATGCAAATATAACAGTTAAATAAATTACAGAAATTCAAACATTCGAAATTCAAATTTCTGCGCCTAATTGGCACATTTAATTGGTAGGAAGTGACAATGCATGTCGTGTTGACTTTATTCTATCGGTCCAATTCAAAATTGTAGTTGACATGGCAACTCCTATTGGCCATATACCTGGAGAGAATAGATTTCATCAGGGAAAATAGATGGTTAGCATCGATTTAAGCTTCATATATAATGGACCCTATAGCTCTCCATTCTCATTTGTTGTTTCTTCAATCTCTTCTTCTTCCTCCATATAATTTCTGAATAAAGCTATTAATTATAATATTGGAGCGCTGTCTAAATGAAGAACAAAAAAAAGAGGAAAACTTATCGTCAACAACGACAAATTCAAAAAATAAGGCGTTTTCAACTGCAACAATAGTACAAACTCTTGACTCTTCATCTGCAACTAATCCAAAGAAATTCTTTTCTAGATCGACATATCAATGTGAGTGGATTTAAGTTATGTCATTTTTGATAATAGTATATTATCGTTTAACATTCCCCATTATCATATAATGTGAATTTGCTACAATAATTAAAAGTATTGAAATGTTATTATGACATGTTTAAATATGATATGTTGGAATGGTTAAACATATGTTAAAAGAGTTAAATGACGGATATGAGATGTTGGAATATTGATATTAATATGTTGAAAATTTTATATGTTGAAATATAAACTTGTCAAAAATATGTGTAGCAATTGCTATTATTTCAATTTATCTTAACTTGTGACATTAATGTACCTGGACCATTAACGGTAGAAATTGAGAACATTACATGTTAGTTTATTTGTTTTGAACAATTACATGATTAAACGATTACATGTAAGAATAGAATTTATTGTATATTAAAAGGAACATGCGGCATAAAATGGGTTAGTATGATGACATGTAAGATATAGACTTGAAAGAATGGAAACGTCTAAATTATGTAGAAAATTTACAGTAAATAAAAAACTTTAACCGCGCTTAGACACGAGATTAGATTACACTTGTGGTAGAAGCATGCTCGGAACAGCCCGATATATCCAGCATCCAAAAGTGGTAAATCTAATGTGAGGGGTCTAAGTGCATAAATAAAACGTGTAGCGATGCTAAGATACGAGGTTAAGTCGAATTGTGGAAGAATTCTGCCCGGAACCGCCCGGCAAATCCAGCATCCACAAGTATAGACTTAACGTGAGAGGTCTAGTGCATAAACATATATATATATATATATATATGTAAATGGCAGGATTGATAAATGGCATTAATTGTAATTAATGGAAATAAAAGGAATTGATTGAACGATAATTACAATAGAAAAAGAAATGGAATGAACGGGAAATGATAATAATCTATCATAAGTTAATCACATTAATGAGAATGTTATAAAATAGGTAGACTTGTCCTAGGGAAGTGAAGATTATAACTTAGGTTATAATATGGAAATGAGATAAGTGGTGAAATGAGATAAGTAGAACTTAGTTGTATCAGTAAATAGGGAAAACTGAAACCAGTTGGTTGTAATAAATAGAGAAAAGGGGAAGAATTTATGAAATGTAAGAAGTTGTACTTAATTATAAATTAAGTAATCTGTAAACTTGGAAGTCTGAAATCTGCTGATAAGAATAACATGTTAAGGCTTGTCCTAGGGACAAGAGGAAATTATTACATCTATTTATATTATAATTCTCACTAATCTTTAATGATTACTAATTGGTCCAACCGTAAAATACCCAAATTGACTATATTTATCAAGGTCATTTAATTATTCTAACCTTTGGTCCAACCTTGAATTATTCCCACTAATCTTTAATTATTCCAACTTTGTAATGCTATAAAATTAATTAAAAATATTATCTTATTGTAGTTTTTTAAATTATTTGAAACTACATACGAATGACAATATATTAAAAAAATTACATGTATTGTTACAAATTAGGAATAATTATTCTATCTAATCAAGCACATGCAAATATTAAATATATAAATAAATATTCAATAAAAAAGTCTAAAAAGTTTGATATAATTGATTAAGAATATTATTTTATTGTAGTTTTTAAAATTATTTGAAACTACATACGAATGACAATATATTAAAAAAATTACATGTATTGTTACAAATTAGGAATAATTATTCTAACTAATCAAGCACACACAAATATTAAATACATAAATAAATATTCAACAAAAAAAGTCTAAAAGGTTTGATATAATTGATTTAAAATATTATTTTATTGTAGTTTTTTAAATTATTTGAAACTACATACGAATGACAATATATTAAAAAAATTACATGTGTTGTTACAAATTAGGAATAATTATTAAAAAATTACATGTATTTTAACAAATTAGGAAAAATTACATGTATTTGGTCCGACCAACAAATGTAATTAATAATTTTTGTTATTGCTCTTCACTTGATTTCTTATCACATGTACAATTAATAATTTTGTCTATTCAAATATTTTTGGAAATGCTTTATTTACATAATATACGTAAACTATTATTTCCAAAATGGCATAAATTACAATGAATATTCCTGGAAATATTATGTAAAAATAACAAACATAATAACGTTTTCAATAATATACGTGATATGATGAAATGCTTTTTAGTTCTTTTTACAAATGTGTATTATACGTAATATACGTAAATTTACTATTCTTTTTAAGTTCTGGAAATAACATACATAATATACGTAAATTTACCAATCTTTTGTAGTTCTGGAAATAACATACATAATATACGTAAATTTACTAATCTTAAATTCACTAATCTTTTTTACAAATGTATATTATTTGTAAAAATAACATACATGATAACGTTTTCAATAATATTTCTGGAAATGCTTTACATAATATGACGATAGTAAAAAAATTTATTGCTCTTTACTTGATTTCTTATCACATGTATAATTAATAATTTTGTGTATTCAAATATTTATGGAAATGCTTTATTTACATAGTATACGTAAACTATTATTTCCAAAATGGCGTATAAATTACAACACATATTTCTGGAAATATTATGTAAAAATAACATACATAATAACGTTTTCAATAATATACGTGATATGACGAAATGCTTTTTAGTTCTTTTTACAAATGTATATTATATGTAATATACGTAAATTTACTATTCTTTTTAGGTTCTGGAAATGACATACATAATATACGTAAATTTACTAATCTTTTTTAGTTCTGGAAATAACGTACGTAATTTATGTAAATTTACTAATCTTAAATTCACTAATCTTTTTTACAAATGTATATTATTTGTAAAAAAAAATACATAATAACGTTTTCAGTAATATTTCTGGAAATGCTTTACATAATATGTCGAAAAACTTTATTAGTATATGGAAATGCTTTACATAATATACGTAAATTTAAAATTTCTTACTAAATATGATGATGTTATTTAATACATAATATTTCTGGAAACGCTGATACAACGAAAAACTTTCTTATCACATACATAATATTTCTGGAAATGCTTTACATAATATACATAAATTTAATATTTCTTACTAAATATGATGATGTTATTTAATACATAATATTTCTGGAAACGCTAATTTCTTAACCATTTGTTCTTTATACTACCTGTTTAGCTTTCACATTCTTACCAATCATTTCAACATTTCTTAACCATTTGCATATATATGCTTATCATAGTAAAATACGCAAGTTTCATTCATTTGCGAGATTTTAATTAGAATCCATAAATTCTTTGAAAATAAAATATTTTTAAAATTTAAATATCTCCCTTTTTAAATACTAGAACATTTCTAATGCAGATGTTATAATTAATTTCATGAAATTCGGATATAGCTACCTCTGTGTATTTAATTTTAATTGTTTAAATGTGTAAAATCTATCAACATATACATATATGCATATACCTACAATTATCTTCCCTGATTTCTTTCCTTTACATTCAATGATTAGTACCAAATAACCTCTTGAATTTTGTAAAGTTATTAATATGTTTCAATTAGTATAATTAGAATACAACTATTTTTTACCTTTTAGAAATTAAAATTTATTTTAGAATTTAATGTTGAAATTAATGCTTTTAAATTAATTGGAATTCTATAGTTTAAATAGAACTAGACATAAATGCAATCAACGGTTTTAAAGAAATAAAAAAAACATACGATATGTTTAGTATGAAATCTATTAAATAATAGTAAAGCAGAAAAATTTCCTGCTACCTCCTTGATTCTTTCTCCTTAATTCCCTCAATTATCTCTATTCTCCTTAATTCCCTCAAGATATTTGTATTAAATCAAAATATTACACAATTTATACTATATTATAGTTACCCAATTCAAAATAAATAGATCTGAGATATTCCATGTCATACAAGAATTGAATCGTCGGATTTTCTTTTAATTCCTTCGCGCTCCTCACCCCTATTCTTACCCAAATTTCATTCAGCATTCCAAAGTCAAATTAAACTGGAAAATCAATCGTCGTCTTCTCTAATGTCTTCCACCAATTTGTGGTGGCGGCCCTATTTCCCTTTCTCAGATCTATTTGAGGTTTCATATTGCATAGTTTGTTCCTTCGTATTTTTTTCTTAGCTCTCATACTCCAAGTAAAAATCCTTTTTCTGCTGGTTTTGTTGATTAGATTTGTTATGCATAACTAAACTTAGTTCTTCCTGAATTTGCTTTGTTTATTTCAACAATAAGGGTGCTGGATTTGGTACAGTTATTCAACCGGGGTCCTTTGCAACAAAGATTGGTTGTTAACAAGTTAAACTCAACTTCGCACTGCTGCGATTTCAAAAAAAAAATGATGGTGGTGGATCTGGCACAGTCATACAAACACTGAAACAGTCTAAGACCTTTGATTTTGCTGGTAAGTTCATTTTTTTTTTTTGTTATTTTGGGTTTCTCTAAACATTTACAGCATACAAAATGCAGTTTTTGTTTTTCAGTTAAGAACAACCGCTCATCCAAATTTCGATAAATTTAATTATTCCTCAATATAGTATATGGATTAGTTTTATTTTTTTAGATTGCTTGTTTGTATTTCAGAATTAATACTCTGGATCTATTTTAGTCTTTCAGATAATATTGACAGCAAATGTCATTTTTAGTTTACCCATTTTCAATCAACGTGATGACCCACTGTTGGTTATTTGTAAACTGTGATGGATGCAAGCAGTTAAAGAATTAAAACATAAATATTGTTTTGCGCTTTTTATTGACTTTTTTTTGTATACTATTAACTTGGGAATGATTTGGAAAACTCAAGAACTTTTTTTTGTTGAACATGTTGTTGTCAGCAGTGTGTAACATGTTTACGTTTGTTTGAATATACTACATGTTTCAATCTTTATTAGTTCAATTTTTTAATATATCTACCAACCATCCAATGTAAAATATATTTCATGTTTAATGTGTTGCATAATTATATTGCTAGACTGGATTTTTTCCATATATATTATATATCATTCTTAGTTGCATATGTATACTTATTTCTATTATTTTTCATTACTACAGTTCTTATTACCTTCATTTCTATTTATTTTCGTTCATTAGTTCTTAAACCACTACTTTTACATTAAAAAAATTGCTTACAGTTGATGCCAAACAATCTGTCACGACAAAAACTAAGAAGAAATAAAAAGGTAATAACTATTAGAAATCTATATTTGTCCATCTATAATTAATAAAAATCTATATTTTAATCATGCTTTATTACTGTTTACTGCCAGTATTTATTGCTTCTACAAGGAAGGTAGTGCTGTTTGAACACTTAGATTTATCTTAATTCTTTCTTATATGTAGATTGCATTATATGGTCAACATACATCTTATGTCGTGTGTCTGAATACTTTATTAGAAACATAAACACTATAAAATGTTGCCACAACATTTTCTGAATTTAGTGCAAACATTCTATTTATGTTTATTGAATTTAATATAATTTATGATAATTTTTACTTAAATAAATTTATATTGCTTCCAAATACACCTGTTACATTTTCTTAATTTAGTGCAAACATTCTAATTATGTTTGTTGAATTTAATATAATTTACGATAATTTTTACATGAAATAAATTTAAATTGCTTCCAAATACACCTGTTTGATAAACAATCAAAAACGCATCAAGGAATTGTTAATTCCATTATTGACATGAATTGATTATGAGTCATATTTATTGGCTCATGTAATTCTCAGGCTTTTAATGGTATGTTATGACATTTTCCCTTCTTTGACAATTGTTCCCACATTATACTTGATTTACTTGAATTCTTAACTTATACACTTGCAATTAATTTCAGTTGTTATTTATATATATACTTTTCCCATATGTTCTCATATGTTTCGTTTCTTTATTTCTTTTTATATTATGTACCACACTGATATAACATTAATACCTTTACTCATTTGACTAAAATAGATACCAATTATTTGTATATAATTTTACAATGATATATTAACATATGTAAGTAATATCTTAACATATAACATTTTTCTATATATTCTCATATGTTTCGTTGCTTTATTTCTTTTTATATTATGTATCACAGTGATATAACATTAATACCTTTACTCATTTGACTAAAATAGATACCAATTATTTATATATAATTTTTCACTGATATCTTAACATGTATAAGTAATATCTTAACATATAATATTATTCTAACAATATGGACCATCATGTTTGACCAGCTAAAGAGATTGTACATAGCACAATATAAATCACTTTTGTCCCTACTTCTCCATATTGTCACACCCTCTTCATCTCTAAGCCTCTCTGTATTCTTAGGTTAGTACTTCTAAAAACTGTCAATATCGCACATAGACATGTAACATCTCTTTTATTTTTTTCCATCCATATATCATTGATTATCAAAACTCAGCTAATTTTTCTCTTTTATTCATAAGAACTCATATCAGCAGCATATATGGAAAGATTTGATAGCTTAAGCTCTCTAAAACCTATTGATAATAAATATGACTGGAAAATCAGAGTTCGAGTTATTAGAATCTGGGAAAGTTACAGTAGTAAAGGTAACAAGGAATATCTAGGAAGAAATCTCCTATTGTTAGATGACAAGGTAAATAATTATATTTAAAAAGTTTATTCTTTATATATATATATATATATATATATATATATTGCAATCTCATAATTATTCATTTTTTTCAATTGTTTTTTATTGCATAACATAGCATACCCGAATTCATGGTTTTCTATGGGCAAATCATGTTGAATACTTGAAGGACAAGTTGGAAGAAGGACAAATATACATTCTCAGCAATTTGTGTGTCAAATCCTACAAACCAGGATCTATAAAACCTATCCGCAACGATCTACAGATTTGGTTAACAAGACGCACCAAGGTAACCAAATTATTGAATTATGTGATGATGATACGGGAAAATGAATTTGATTTCTTTGATATTGCTGATGTGAAAAAGTTATCACTAAAGAAAGACCAAGCTCAATTATTAGGTACGACCTAAGATACTTTAGACATACATACACATCCGTTTTACAATAAGTAGCAAGTTTCATTTATTTATTATTATTATTTATCAGATTTTATTGGAGTGCTTAAGTAAGGATCGTGATATTTCAAAAGATGGTTTAAATGAGTTTGTGAATGCAAATGGCAAAAGCAATGCAATTTTATATTTCAACTTACAGATGGGAGGTATGTATATATAACACTTTAAATATTATGGAATTTAAATCTTTATTTTGTTATATGCATAAACAATATTTTGCTTCCCATTTTTATGTTTTGACAGTTCTACTATGAAATTTTGTTTTTGGGATGATGTTGCCAAATTGTTTGCCACCCTTTTAAAAGAAGCTATTGAGAAAACAGTTATCATCATTGTGGCAAGTTGTAGGTTGAATTCATTTAAAGGTACAATTTTAGTATGACATTTATGTTATTCATAATTGAGAAAATTTATTAAAATATGTTTTGGTAGGATTTACCCCTTTTTCCATCATTCTAGCGACGTTTCTTATATTGTAGAGCAACCTAATATGACCAATGTTGGTGCAACACAGTTTTTCATCAACTACAATCATCACAGTGTTGTTAAAATAAGAAAGAGGTAAATTTGAGTTTTATTGAAATGTAATATAATATATTTTTTAAATATAATATACATCAAAAACTAAACTTATAAAATACGTAGGTTGGATATTATCGACTTCAATGAAGGAAAAGTTGATGTTAACGATATGATTACCGGAGATTATCAAACACTGAGTGTTGGTGAGATAAGGAACTTGAAATCTGAATATATTGAGGTATGCTCCCTAGACTTTAATATTTTTTATTTTTAATTTGTCGTTCCTATTCAAGTACCTGATGTAACTATATTTTATAAATTTTAGAAAGAAGTTATTTGTCAAGTAACCGTTAGGAATGTAAAAGAGGAACAAACTTAGTATTATGATGCTTGCTTAGCATGTAGTGATCAAGTAGTTGAGAAGAAAAATGGCAAGTATAAATGTCCTAATTGTAAAAGAAGCATACCCTATCCAGACATGAGGTAATTTTCTGTGATGTTAGAGAAAAATTTACTTATTTTCCTACAAATAGATTTTGTGTGTGTTTGTGTGTGTGTGTTTGTGTGTAGATTTAGATTATGTGTTATTGTTGAGGATAATAGTGGCAGTGCTGCAATAATTTTGCAAGACCGTAAGGTTTACAGAATAGTTAAGAAAAATGTTTATGACATAATGGGAGATCAAGAAAAGGTATGTATAGCTCCAAATATACTAAAAGAAAATTTTAATACTTTATTTTTTGACAAAATTATATAAATTATAATATTCTTTCTAGTAAGGGAAGAAAAATGAATTTCCAACAATTTTGAAGTGTTTGGAGGGAATGCAGTGTACAATTACTATATGTGTTGGTGAGAATAATGTACACAGAGGTTCAAGCATGTACATGGCCACAGACATATATGAAGGTGTAACAACCCGCAAATTCTGAACCAATTTAAACTTTTTATTTTAGGAAATTTAATAAAAAAATTAACATTTAAAATGGTTTATTTTAAATAATATCGACTAAAAATTTATTTTAATTGAAGTTAAAATGAATAAATTTAGATATAAAAGGAGTTAGAAATGGCGCGGCAGTTTGAAATTTTGATTTTAAACTTTAACTGAATGTACAGGATTCAAAATAAATCGGATTTCAGTAAAACCAAAAATATTTAAAACTATTTAACCATATATTTCTAACAAATGTAAATAACTGAAATTTCACTTTAAAAATAAACAGTTATGGCTAGTTTAAATTTAAGAAAAGTCGCTATAGAATTTATATATAATATATGGCCCTTAAAATAGCCATTTTGCAAACGACCTCCGTTTTCGACGAAACCACTTTTGTTGGGACCGGAATGTCAAATTATAGCTGGTTTTCAATTTTCATAATTTTTCGAATTAATATGTGGGAATGGCAAAAGAAAATGTGTTTTGTCAGTTTCGGTCAAATTTAATCGACTTGAAAATGTCCATTTTTCAAACAGCCTCAGAATTCGACGAAATTAGTTTTTAGGACCGTATCATTAAAACAAAGCCAGAAATAATTTTTTTGGAATTTTTTGAGTCCGTATGTGGCCCCGGTGAATTTAAATGTAAGCTGGAAATAATTAAATAAATGTTTTAAATATTAAATTAAATAAAACAGGCAATAGACAGTCGTTTGGACTGACGAGACCTAGCCCATTGGATTCGGAACGGGGGCTATTAGGTCGGATCAACTCTGGTTGGGCTGGAGTTGGAGTCGTTCAAAAGTTATGGATTTATTTGTAAAATTTACATTAAAATATTATAAATATTCACAAAAATCATTGCAAACCCTAATCCCCATAAACAAGCCGTCGCCAGGACATTTTTCAATGGCCAATACAATCCGATTTTTATTCGTTAAAATCTCCAAATCAATTCAATGATAATTGAAACTCCAACAAACAAATTCAAGAGGATGGCGTGCTCTTTAAAATGATACGGGGATGATGAAGTTTCGACTAATATTGAGCTCGATTGATTCTTTTCCGATCGAGATGTATGGATCCATGGATCTATGTGTCTATATAGATCCTGTTCATGGATTAACGAAAATGTGCAAAAGCTCTATTTGCCTCTGCCATTCTACGAGTCTCTTCCTTTTTGCGTATGGCATCGCCACTCCCTTTGGCAGCATCTACTAATTCAGAACTTAATTTGAAAGCCATATTTCGACCCGGGCGTTTTCGGGATGCCCCTAATAACCAACGAATGGCGAGTGCTTTTCCTTGTGTAGATCCTAACAAAAATTAGTTTAATCTACTGTTAATATTCCCTTTTTTATGTAATCGCTCGATTCTAGTCAATCAACTTGGTTGAATTTTTGTTCATATTGAAACGAATCGGGGTTGATCAGGAGTTAGTCAATGATGTTTGAACATGTACTTTTTTTGAGTGTCTATTTATTTGCAATTGGTATCTATGGATTGATCACAAGTCGAAACATGGTTAGAGCACTTATGTGTCTTGAACTTATACTAAATTCGGTTAATATTAATCTCGTACTATTTTCTGATATATTTGATAGTCGCCAATTAAAAGGTGAGATTTTCTCAATCTTTATTATAGCGATTGCAGCGGCGGAAGCTGCTATTGGGCTAGCTATTGTTTCGTCGATCTATCGTAACAGAAAATCAACTCGTATTAATCAATCAAGTTTGTTGAAAAATTAGCCATAACTATAATATAAATACATATAAATAGAATATATATATAAATTAAATAGAATATATATATATATAAATTGTAGAAAAATTTTCTATAAAATAGCATTTAAGTGTCCTTTATATATTTATTTACAAATAATACTAATATCTATAGTAATATTTCAATATATATTCGACCGTCGTTCGTGCCTCGATGGCGGGGCCTAGGGGGCGGCGAGTGGGCTGATGAAACGGCCGTAGGTGGCACACTCCAAGGCCGACGGCGAGGCATGCTTGGATCGGCTTCAGATGCGTTAAGTTGGTCGCGATTTCTAAACCTAGGATTTGAACAAAGTGGGTTTCCAAAACGATGGGATTACGAGGAAGAAGAAAGATTAAGAAGATGGTTAAGTGATTAATTATTTAATTAATTTATGTTAATCCATTAATGTAATCCAATCTTTAAACAACTGTATCTCTCTCAAACAGTGACGAAATTCAGAAATTTCAGTTGCGTTGAAATAAAAAAAATGAGAGCTTCACGATGGAACCAACCAGATCTGAAACGAAGCACTTTGGAAATTCAGCCAAATTTGAACGTGAACAGAAATTCAGAATAAAATCGACTGTGAGATTTCTGATTTTTAAATAATTAATAAAATTATTTATTTTACTTGTGATGTGATGATTGTATGTATATGATTTAGATCTGTTTTGTCCGAAATTTGGATGATGATTAATCTATTGTTTGGTGATGAACAATTATAGATCTGTATATGTTAGTTAAATAAAATTAAAAATATCACTTTGGACATATTTGTTGAGTTGACTTTGTTTGCCAAATCATTGAAAAATATCATTTTGTCAATGTTATTGGATTTAATTAGCTTATAAAAAAAATACCATTTTGTTCATTTTATTGAATTGAAATTAGAATTGTCAATTCAATGAAAAAAAATACCATTTTGTTCATTTTATTGAATTGAAATTAGAATTGTCAATTCAATGAAAAATACCATTTTGTTCATTTTATTGAATTGAAATTAGAATTGTCAATTCAATGAAAAATACCACTTTTTTCATTTTATTGAATTGAAATTAGAATTGTCAATTCAATGAAAAAAAATACCATTTTGTTCATTTTATTGAATTGAAATTAGAATTGTCAATTCAATGAAAAATACACTTTTGTTCATTTTATTGAATTGAAATTAGAATTGTCAATTCAGTGAAAAATACCGTTTCGTTCATTTTATTGAATTGAAATTAGAATTGTCAATTCAATGAAAAATACCATTTTGTTCATTTTATTGAATTGAAATTAGAATTGTCAATTCAATGAAAAATACCATTTTGTTCATTTTATTGAATTGAAATTAGAATTTTCAATTCAATGAAAAAAATACTATTTTGTTCATTTTATTGAATTGAAATTAGAATTGCCAATTCAATGAAAAATACCATTTTGTTCATTTTATTGAATTGAAATTTGAATTGTCAATTCTGTGAAAAATATCATTTTATTGAATTGAAAAAGTTACGTTTTTGTTTGCATTCCTTGATGCAAACAAAACATTAAAATAAAAGAGTTACATTTTTTGTTTGCATTCCTCGATGCAAATAAAACATAAAATAAAAAGTTACAATTTTGTTTGCATTCCCCGATGCAAACAAAACATTAAAATAAAGAGTGGTATTTTTGTTTGCATTCCTCGATGCAAATAAAACATAAAATAAAGAATTACATTTTTTATTTGCATCCCCTGATGCAAACGAAACATGAAATTAAAAGTTAAACTTTTATTTGCATTCTTTAGATGCAAGCAAACATTTAAATAAAAAGTTATTCTTTTATTTGCACTCTTTGATGCAAGTAAACATTGAATTAAAAAGTTATTCTTTTATTAGCATTCTTTGAAGCAAATAAATATTGAATTAAAAAGTTAATCTTTTATTTGCATTCCTTAATGCAAATATACGATGAATTTAAAAAGTTGTTCCTTTATTTGCATTCTTTGATGCAAATATACATTCAAATAAAACTTATACTTTTATTTGCATTTTTGATACAGATAAAATGTTAAAATTGGAAGTTAAATTTTTATTTGCATTTCTTGATACAAATAAGACATAGTTTTAAAGAAGGTTATATTTTATTTGTAATTTAGATACAAATTAAAAGCATGATTTGTAAAGTTACATTTTTTGTTTGAATTTTAGATGCAAACAAAACATTAGAATTAAAGTTACATTTTTGTTTGCAATTTTAGAGGCAAACAAAACATTAAAATAAAAAGTTACATTTTTATTTACATTCAGCTGTAATAAAAATGATAGGATTAAAAGTAATGTTTTTATTATCATTTTAGAGACAATAAAAAAGGATAGAATTTAATGTACAATTTTATTGCCACTTCGAGACGATAAAAAAAGTAGAATTACGGTTACATTTTTAATGTCACTTTATGCAATGCAATAAGGATTACATTTCTTACGTAATATAAAGATTACATTTTTTTTTTACAATGTAATAAAGATATCATTTTTATGCAATATAAAAAGATTACATTTCATTGTAAATGAGTCAACATTAGAATTTACATTTTTAATGTAAATGAATCAGTAGAAAAGATTCATTGTTTTTGGTAAAATATGTTAACTTGAGGACCTACTTCTTTATTGTAAATGATTCATTGTTGCATTAAAATGTTTCACTATAAAAAGGTGCACATTTTTATTGTAAAAAGAGATTATATGAAAACATTCATGTGTTAAAAATATAATGTAGCGATGCCTTGAAATATATGTTTGTGATGTTGAAATGTTACACCTCCATTTACAAGTTGTCTGACTTGTTTATGTGATTGGAACGATAATTTTTCACACATCGCCCAATTGCACAAATAATCTATTATTGTTTGTTGGTTGAAACCGCACTCAGGTGTTGGGACGACATTTGATATGCACTAGCCCCAATATTTAATTAATTGTCAATCGATGGATTGACAGTCTATGTTGAGCATTTCTTATTTATTTATTTTAATGCTCACACAGTTATAAATCTCACATCGGATGTGAATGTATTGTTTGATGATTGTTTATCATTATCGTTGAATATATGCAACGTATGAAATCCATATAACTGAAATTATATGGTAATTGATTGAGTCGCATTCCGATTCAGAATGATGTTAATGAAAAAGGTCATTTTAATGTAAAAATACATTTTTATGTAGAAGAATGAAAAGATCATTTTAATGTAAAAGAAAAGGAACATTTTAGAAAAGGAACACCTTAGAATAAAGAATATTTTAATATAAAGAATATTTTAATATAATGAATATTTTAAAATAAAGAATATTTTAAAATAAATTTAGGAAAGAATAAAGTATGACTTTTATGTCCTTCTTAGAATGGACACAAGAATATAAAATATGAAGCCATGTTATGTAGGAACGCTATTTTTAACCCGAACGGGTATCGATCGATTCATTCCATCTTTAAATGAATATAAAAAGAAGTGATTATAAATCTTATATTTTGAAAATATAAGTATTTTAACATAGAATATTCAATTTAAAATTGAAAATGAAGATAAAATCATTTTAAAAGGAATTTATAAATATTTTATAAAATACGTTTTAATAGAAATCGACGATATATATATATATATATAATGGCCTGAATAGAACGTGCCGCACAACTACCGTTCGCGAATTTCGACCATTAACTTCAAATCGACGTAACAGGAGATCCGACCGTCGGATTCTCCTAAAACCGGAACCGTTGTGTTCGTATCAAAAAGAGCTTTCCAATGAATATAAGAGTTTTGAAATCTAACAGTTAGATTTGGAGTTATGTCCAAATCTATTTTGAATGGGTCTTTATGGATGCAGTTCGATGACCGTTTATGGAAATCGACTGTAAAGGCCTTAATAAAATTATTTA
This sequence comes from Allium sativum, assembly GCA_030737875.1. Taxonomy (NCBI): domain Eukaryota; kingdom Viridiplantae; phylum Streptophyta; class Magnoliopsida; order Asparagales; family Amaryllidaceae; genus Allium; species Allium sativum. Next base: position 9,624,030 of record CM060921.1, on the reverse strand, counting down.
AAATGTACAAAAACTATGTAAAATCATAATATATGATTTAAAAAGATTTTAAGATGAAAAACTTCAATTTTGAAAAGGGAGAATATATTTTTATCAAAATGAACTAGTTATTAACTAGAAATATAATCCAATGTTTAAATTAAATAAATTGTATTTTGGGTTATCATGAATGGTGTCTTCAATAACACTATTCTTAAAACCCCGTGTAAAAGGAATAAATCTTTTAGTTAAGATTAATAGAGTTTTTAAATTATATTTAGTAATTAGAATAAAGTGAAATGTGAATTAGGCTTATCATGAATGGTATTTTAAAACGACATTTGTTCTTTAACCCAATTAACAGTGAAAATATAATTTAGAACTTATAAATCTTTTATTAAGATTTAAATGTAAATTTTCAAAAATAAAGTTTTCCAATTTATTACATTAAATTGGAATTGAATGGAATTTGGTTCGGTAATAATCGAGATGAGCTTCTGTAAAAGAAGGTTGTTACTATATATGGAATTTAAAAGGCTTTGCCGTTATTCCATTTATATTATTTGTCTGATACAAAAATTTATATCGATTATATATTGATTCGATTTCTGTGAAAATTTCATATTTAATGGAAGATGATTTTGCGTTTATCGTTAACTGTGTTTTAAATGACATCGGTTCTTTAACCCAGTTAAAGATAAGATTAATTTCTTAAATTTGGATAATCTTTAAGTAATGATTTAGAGATGTAAAGGGTAACTTTAAAGGATTTATCTTTGATAAAATTAATGGGCGCTCTTCCCTAATATTGTGAATATTTTATTAAAAGAACATTCTGAATTGGAATGAGGTGTTGGATGTGTTTTTATAGCACTTGATTTTAAATTACGCGAGTTATTCGGAAAGACCGGGTTTAACCCATTCTGAATAATGAATACAACGACTAACAGTCGAAGAAATTGAAGACGGTGCAAGACCGACGATCTTCACGTCGAATGGATGAGTTTTTACTGATGCCCATGATTGGAATAGCTACCTTGAAGGGGCTATAGTGGTATCCGTCCAGACGTACATGTTGATTGTTCGGATATGCGAGGAATAAGGTTCCTCCGGTTTCATTCAAACCCAGAACGGACTTGTAAATGGATGATATGTCTGACGTTGTATTCATTTACATTGTATCCGTTGATTTCTACTAATATATATCTGTTTGGTAGTGGAGAATTTGTTCTCTTGCTCAATATCCTTCTCTAAGACGTATGAGCTTAGAGGTTATATATTGGCAGAAATCAATGGTAAGGATTGATAATGTGGCATGCTAAGATGCATGTATCAAGGCTTTTGTTGAAAGTAGAGCCTTGTGGATGATGATCAAAGCATTGCATTAATTGGTATAGCTTTGTGTAGCGTTACTTCGTGAGCCTCACACCCGGTAGAGTCAAAAACGGGACAAGGGAATGCAGGGAGTGTACATGTTTCTTTCTAGCTAGAAGTAGTGTTTGGGTTTTTACACGGCCCGACATTTTTACTTATGTGGTTGATGGAATTAGGCGCCTCGGATTTTTATTGGTCGCCAATGGTCAATTTATAGGTCCAATAGGATTGGTAAGCGTGTGCTCAGGAATTGCCAATCCATTAAAGTATTTGTGGACCGGCCCTGCAGGATCCAAGGGTTCGCCAACGTCCGAATCCTGAGACATTTCTAGATGTCTCGAATCAGTTAGGAGATCGTCCCTAGCCTTGACTCATGATGGAAACCAACCTCCAATACGACATCATGCGGTTTTGATTGTATAACTAGTTTGGCGACATAGTATATGGTAGCTATGCCGTCTATGATTGACACATTATGATTGAAATGTTTTTTAAAACATATATACACTAATAATAATATCAAATCCGTTTTTATCGTATCAAACATCTTTTGACCATTATAAGGTAAAACTCTATCCTCCGGTTTGCGTTGCATTGTGTGATGGGACTTGAGCCTTATAATGGTTTCATTTTTCTAAAAAACATTGCATTGTTTAAGGATTTACTTTATTTCATGCACTGGCAATCCAATGGAGTAAACCCGTCCCGCATTAGCGGCGTGGTCGATTCAAAGGGTGGGGATTTTCGGGTCTTTACATTTGGTATCAGAGCTCTGGTTAGCTCAAATCTTTGGGGTACAACTCGTTAGAACTGAACAAAAGACTCATCAGAGGTAGGATTAATAATATCCTATAAAAGAATGACTCGTTAGAGATGGAATCAGTAGTATTCTAGAATGAGTCCAAAGAGTGTTTTTTTTAAATAAATAAAAACAAATTTAGCTTTGAAAATTTTATCTTAAAATATGTATTTGAGATATTATTATATTTTAATTTGGACAATCGAGTATATAGAGATTTTAATATACGTCTGATCCACGTGTATACGAAGTATCAAATATACTGGGTAGATATAGAACCACACTCTAGTCGCCCGGAGATGATTCTGATGAAGAGGCATCATCATCAGTGTTTATGTTCGAGTTTCGGAGTAGAATATCTATATATTTCCAACTGACTGGTATGAGAACCGAAACTAGATAGGGTTTATTGTCGTGATTTGCAATAAAAATATAATTTTTGACTCTATATAAAAAGTTATATATTTAAAAAGTTAATCACCTAACTGACTGCTGGTCGTGATGTTTGATAATTAGTTTAACTAATTAAAATGTTGGTATAATAATTAATTTAACCAATATGAGAAAGAATGATAAATTTAGCTGAATCGAATTTAATATTGAACTAACTTGATAGGAAAAGAAAATTTAGTTGGTTAATTTAGCAACTTTTAGCTACGTTCCTTTTCGAGGACGAAAAGATTTTAAGTGGGGGAGATTGTAACAACACGCAAATTCTGAACCAATTTAAACTTTTTATTTCAGGAAATTTAATAAAAAATTAATATTTAAAATGGTTTATTTTAAATAATAATGACTAAAAAATTATTTTAATCGAAGTTAAAATGAATAAATTTAAATTTAAATATAAAAGGAGTTAGAAATGGCGTGGCAGTTTGAAAATTTGATTTTAAACTTTAACTGAATATACAGGATTCAAAATAAATCGGATTTCAGTAAAACCAAAATTATTTAAAACTTTTTAACCATATCTTTCTAACGAATGTAAGAAACTGAAATTTAACTTTAAAAATAAACAGTTATGGCTAGTTTAAATTTAAGAAAAGTCACTATAGAATTTATATATATTTTAATATAATATATGGCCCTTAAAAATAGCCATTTTGCAAACGACCTCCATTTTTAACGAAACCACTTTTGTTGGGACCGGAATGTCAAATTATTGTTGTGTTTCAATTTTCATAATTTTTTGAATTAATATGTGGGCATGGCAAAAGAAAACGTGTTTTGTCAGTTTCGGTCAAATTTAATCGACTTGAAAATGACCATTTTTCAAACAGTCTCAGAATTCGACGAAATTAGTTTTGTTAGGATTGTATCGTTAAAACAAAGCCAAAAATAATTTTTTTGAATTTTCTGAGTCTGTATGTGGCCCCGGTGAATTCAAATGTAAGCTGGAATTAATTAAATAAATGATTTAAATATTAAATAAAACAGGCCAAAGACAGTCGTTTGGGCTGACGAGACCTAGCCCATTGGATCCTGAACGGGGGCTATTGGGTTGGATCAACTTTGGTTGGGCTGGAATTGGAGTTGTTCAAAAGTTATGGATTTATTTGTAAAATTTACATTAAAATATTAAAAATATTAACAAAAATCATTGCAAACCCTAATCCCCATATACAAGCCGCCGCCAGGACATTTTCAATAGCCAATACAATCCGATTTTCATTCCTTAAAATCTCCAAATCAATTCAACGATAATCGAAACTCCAAAAAACAAATTCAAGAGGATGGCGTGCTCTTTAAAATGATACGGGGATGATGAAATTTCACTTAATATTGAGCTCGATTTTCATTGAAGAATGGCCGCTGTAACACCCTGTATTTCTGTTAACACTAAAGTAACGAATTAAAGAATATTTAATTTTAAATGTGAGAATTAAGGGAAACGGGTTGCGCGATTGTGTTTGTCTCGGAATTTTGGTTGAGATAGAGTCCGAGTTTGCGTGAGTTGGACTTCGTATGAAGAAGTTATGGCGATCGGAAGTTTCAGAAAAATTCAAACAGATTTCAAAAATTCGAATTTCAAACTCAGATTGGGCTTGGCGGGAAAAATCCCGCCAGGGCCAGGTCGACCTGGGGGTCGACCTGCCCCCCCCCCCCCCCCCCGGGCAGATTTGTTTGATGACGATTTGGTGACTGTTTGCAGAGTCATTAGGGTTTCTGATCTGGTTTGAATGGCTGGGGTTAATTCTGGGTTGATCGGATGGCCTAAATTAATCCTAAAATCTATATAAACACATGTAGACTCAAACCCTAAAATCAAATAAAAATTTAGAACCATGGCCACCATGCTGTCACCTTGCAACCTAGAGTAGCCGCCACCATTTAGAAGGAAGAAAAGCTAATCAACTCAATTCTATACAACTCAAATCTAAACAACAACGAATTTGTCTTCTTCAAAGGAGAGCTAAATTAATTTCAGAACTCAGATTTCAGAACTCAAGAACTTCTTTGAGTTGTGAGTTCGATTTCTTTAATAAGATAATTAACTGTTTAATTAGCTTGAGTTATAAATTGGATAATGAAATTGTGGTTGTGAATTGTAACACCCCGCCTCCGCTAGGGTCACTCGCAAAAGGAATGCACTAGCTTTAGAGGGGCATTTTTGGTAAACATGCACAGAAATATCACAAGACAGAACATATAAAATAGCGGAAGTAAAATCAAACTTTCATAACATGAATAAATAAGGTCTAAAGCCTTTTACATCAGAGTACATCAAAACCTGTCTTGCAATAGTAAAGAAGCATAAAGACATTTTCATAAATTATTCCCCAAGTAAAAACAGTAAAGTAGCCATTAGCCAAGAAAAGTCCAAGCCATCCATGATGACCTTCAAGCAGAAGAAGTCCGAACTAAACAACAGTATTTCCTCCCTGTAACCTGGGGGGAAACGGAAGAAAAGAGGCGAAACAAAACGGGTCAGTCGAAAAGACTGAGTAAGCCCTATCTACTATTAGCATAAAAACTAGTAAAGTTAACTGACATGAGAAACTGAGATGAACATAAGCATGATAACAAGATAGATAAGCTAAATCAAAATAACAGGATGAACTACTGAACTCAGATAAACTAAGGTTTCATGATAAATTACGATGTCAAGATAAAACAAGGTATCACACCGTCAGGTTTCTATCAAGTATAATATCCCCAAGATATCTGTCACGTATAACGCCCCGTGCTATATATCCTGTATTTTAGCTCTGCACCTACCGTACTAGTATCCCCACCGTGTCATGTGTTAACCAAGAATGACCCTCACTCAAAAGTCGTGTAATGGTCCATGTGAACCTAATATATCGCATATATAGGTTACTCAACTTGTATGTTTTATTCCATGTAAATGTTCAGTCCCTTGCCGTAGACCATACGGGCTTTCCCATGAGATTCTATATTACTTTAACATAGTTCCATGATCCTTAAGATCGGTTTGGACTGTTACCCTAAACCTAGCCAGGGTCTTCCAACATGAATTATCGTTGTACAACTAGGACTTATGCTACCTAGGGCTACTAGGGATTATGCTTACCTATTGCACGTTTTCGTATCTTGGTTTGGGTTCAACCACCTAGGGCCACTAGGGATTACGCTAACCGCCAACCGCGCCCTTTTTCCCACGCATATATCGTGAATCGTTTTTCCATGACTGTATGCACATGTATCACATCGTGCCATCCGAGTCCTGTCACAGGGCAGACCAGGAAATACAGGACTCGATCGGGAGCTTTCAATTTATCTGTCGATGCAGATGCTAAGGTCTGTTTTTTCCTATACGTGGCTATGGTCCCACGAGACCACTCCCTCAACTAGTGAAAGACAAGACAGGATAAATCCTGTATGAGAACACAACACTGGCCAACCCACATCCAAGCCTTACCGCAACCATAATTAGATAGCAATTATGGTCTATTGGGTGTTCTCTGCCTTTCCGTACGTACACGCTTGACCAAAGATGGTAGGTAGCCTGACGAAATGCTATCTAGGGTACGACCGTGTATCGTCGACTATCCCCTATCCATCCCCGTCTTTAGGTCGCTCGTATAGCAACCAAGGCATACTCTTGGTTCTTCTAACGCAGACCTTAACCTCTCATGAGCCTAGTATAATCACATGGCAGCTCATAGAGGGATACCAAGAATACCCTCACGTTCCCCGAAGCCGCTGCTTCGTTACCCAGTTCGCTGGAGCCTTTATCTAAATCAGATACTTGCTCCTACTCGTATACTTAAACGATGACCTACCGTATCAGGTTACTCATCTATCTATGAACTGGTCTAAATTTCCTTGACTAAGAATCATTACTTAGTTATTCCTCAACTAAGGTTTACCACTTAGCCTTATTCCCGTTATCCTTGTTAAATACGGTTATCCCCTATCCTCAGAACTAGGGTTTACATAATGGATTAAGTGTCACTTAAGTTCATGACTTAACCCGTCTACCAATCATGTCAAAATTGGCTAAGTATCCAAGTCCAAGACTTAACCCGTCTTCAAATCATGTCAAAATTGGCTAAGTATCCAAGTCCAAGACTTAACCCTACAAACCATGCTCACGTTGGTTAAGTATGTATTAAGCAATTCACGACTTAACCTCGTCCAATTATCATTCTAGATTGGTTAAGTATATATTAACTTGACCCTATCAATTTACTCAGTCAAATCGGTCAAGTGTATTCAAGCGATTCGTGACTTAGCCTTATCATGTTTTCACGTTAGATCGGTTAAGTATAGGTTAACTTAACCTCAATAAATTCACGAGTTAGATTGGTTAAGTATAGGTCACTTAACCACATCAATTCATCATGTTTAGATTAGTTAAGTGTTTAACTTAACCACATTAAACTACCAAGTGGGATTAATTAAGTCTAGGCTAACTTAACCCCATCCGATTTCCATGTTTAGACTAGTTGAGTCTAATCTTAACCCCATTCGTTAACCGTATTTTTCGGTTAAGCGTCATTAAGAAAACTTACTTAACCTTACCAAGTTATCGCGTTGGATTGATTAAGTGTTGGTTAACTTAACCCCATCCACTAGTCAAATAAAAATGGTTAAGTGTCATTAGGCAAATCAAGTTACTTAACCTACCCAACCTTGTCATGTTTTGTTAAGTATCATTAGGCTAATCAAATTACTTAACCCATTTGTCCATGTCATATTTGGTTAAGAGTCATTAATCAAATTATCTTAACCCTATCATGTGGCATTAATTACTTAATGCACCTTCACCTCTCACATTAGACTTTGTTGTGGTTACTAGTTAAGCCGGTCGGTTCCGGGTAGCTTTACACCACAACTTGGTCTAACCTCGGGTTCAAGCACAACATGACCAACTTCTCACATTGGGTCCTATTGTTTGCAACTACTAGTTAGGCCGGTCGGTTCTGGGTAGTTTTACGTTGCAAACTCAACCCAACCTCGAGTTGGCCACACTTATATTATCTAAGTGTCATGTCCATCATGTTTCCCAAAACATGTTACAAGTTTTCAAGCATTTGGGTAGACCTAACTTAATAGGTAAATTCCCAAAGGGTAGACCTAACTTAATAGGTAAATTCCCAAGCTTATGTTTTTATGCATACTTGCATGTCAACTTCCATGTTATATTTCAAGTCATGTTTTCAAGTTGTATTTTCATGTCATTAGAAATTACCCATAACATAACCCAACGCTTTTAAACTCGCATATACGTTCGCGACAACGTAATGGATTAAAAGAAGAGACTTGGAAAAGGCATGACAAAAATGGATATTAAGCCACAAGTTAATCATGGTGGCAAATGAGGCACAAATGTGTTCATTAACTTGCATGTTACATTCTTAAGCCTCAAAACATGCATAAACCCAAACTTGGCACATAAGCGAATCATGGTGACAAAAGATATGGAATGATGACTAGTAACTCGCATATATCATCATATAAGGGTTATGACTTCATATGCAAGTTGACATAAAGGTTATGAGGGTTCTCATGTTGCCTAATGCAACATTTCAACATAAAGGTTGTAGCTGTTAGCTCACAAGATCAAGATAATGACTTCATAAACTTGCATGACATGATAGCATGTATCATACTCAATGATCAAACCCAAACTTGCAACATGAACATTTAACTTCATAGTTAATATCTAAGAGTAGGGAAAGGGCTTACATTGCTATGAAGGCACAAAAGATATGACAAAGCCCTTATGCAATCAAATAGACCCAAAATGCAAGCTCTAACATAAAAACCCTTGAGCCAAAATGATCAAAACCCTTGCTTTATGATGCAAAGATAGAAACTTGACTTGAATGCAAGCTAATGACACTCATACAAGCTTGAAAACACTTGTATGCATGGAAAATCTCTCATAGAAACCATTTAGAAATTTTATGAAGAGAGTGGAGGCCATGAGAGGTAAAATTTTGCCATAGTTTAGTTGCATGAATGAATAATGAGGATTTAGGATAGGTTAGGGTCTTATTTATAGATTAGGCAAGTGTTTTAGGCCATAGGATTAAACCTAGATTCAATCCAAGCCATCAAAGCATGTCTTGGGGAAGAAGTCAAGTCTAAAAAATGGAGTGGTGTCTTAACCAGGCCTAAAAATGGAGTGGTGTCTTAATTGGGCTGAATTTCAAATCTGTTTTCGGATTTGAATTTTCGTGAAACTTTGCGAGGTCATATCTCAGTCATACGAACTCCGATTTACGAAATTTCGGACTCTATTTTGCGTATTTTTCCGAGACGAACGTAATGGAGCAACCCGTTTATCCTGATTCAGGTTTTATAATTAAATTCTGCCTTGATTTCTTGTTTTAACGTGTTATCGAAATACGGGTTGTTACATTCTCCCCTCCTTTTAGGATTTCGTCCCCGAAGTCTCCAAGTTAGGAAGAACATATCCTACCATCCATCATCCATCTACTCAAAACATCATCCACAAGCAACCATTGTCCTTAGATGATTTCTAATGCTGTATGAATATATGCAAAACGTGTGTGTACATGTTCCTTAGCTAATGCTAATGGTCAGGCCTGAATAATCTTTCTAATGCAAAATATGTATAGTGCCATGAATCCAACATGTATGCAAATAGTCCTAGTCATATAGATACTATATGCGTGCAAAATCATTCATTCATATGCAACAATCACATGATAACACATTCAATTTCATCCATAAACAAGTATAAATACTCATGCATATGCAATATGAAATGTGACCGAGTCGAGCTAGTATCTAATGTGTATTCGCGCATCCACGAGCAACCACTTGCAACCATATCAATCATAACATGTTTCAAATACATGTTTACATCCACAGGGTTCTACCTAGAATTCCCTGAAACAGGGCCGAGAAGATAAACAAGACAAACTCCTTACGGGGTTTGTAACAGACAGTAGGACCGAGAGGATGTCCACAAAAGATAACCTACAAGTAAGCTCTACAGAAACAGGGATCAAGGATATACTCCCAAAAAGAGATATCATGCGCGTATCTAGTCTTTGACCATCAAAGTCGTATTTCCTCGGGCTTACTTCCATTGTGCCTTGACCGCCCTTTAACTTCGCGATTTCGTAGCTTCTTATTTCCTGCTTCCATAACATGAGCTGAAACTCATTTCTTCATCGCCTCTCGTTCCACTTGCACTTATCCTTTTTCTAGAATACTTGGCGCAAACATGACTGCGTACTCATGATCTCATGCAAGCTTTCCAAAATTCACTAGTGAATCTTGGATCTCGTTTATATACTATAAGGCATTCCATGTAGAAGAACTTTCTCTTGAAAGTAAACAGATGTCAATCAGGTTATCATGCGCACTTACTAGGGTGATCTCTATAACCCATGCATAAATGAAGTAAACCATCCGTCTTATTGGCGAACACCACTCGATCGGGCTTCAAATTTCCAATAAAGGCATCAAGGGATTCTAAGTAACTAGTCATGACAGAACCTCAAAAAGGTTACCCGATACTTCGAGGGCATTACCAAGGCTAGTCAAAAGGTCTAACTACCCTCCTATCAAAACCGAGAGTGGCACCCCCTACTGGATAACCACTTCATCCCTAGAATCCATCCATAGCTTATAAACATAAGCATTATTTCCAAACTCAACACTTGGCATAAACATTCTCAAATCCAAACAGGTCATGTATAAATGGACTGATTCTCCAATAGGACTTTGAGACAAAAATGGGATCCTCTATTACGCTAGTACTTAAGGTGCAGAGACTCAACTACCGAAGCGGACTTAAATGATGCGGGGATCAAAACAAAGTCTTGGCGGGATGATAGAAAAGAATAACTAGATCTTCAACAAGGATGTTATCCCCCTACTCAGGTACTCTAGTGAGGGTATACAATTATCTTCACGATGATCCTGTCCTTGTCCCACAATACTTAACTATCCGTCCCGTTTCACCATACCAAAGATACTTTTTCGTTATGGGTTGAGCCATACCAACAAGTTGTTCATCCTTAAGCTCGTATCCTTTATCCTCTTTCTCACTATCCTTTCTTATAACGCGGCCACTGGTCTCTCGAGAACCACCTCCATCGCATGGAAAGCACTTTCGTAGATAGAAAAGACTAGTCGCAGTTAAAACCACTGTGACTACAGATGGAGGAAAGAAAGGAGAAGAGATTCAATTAAGGAAACAAGGATAGTGCTAATGGCCTTTGGGGAATAGCCTTTTTCTTTTAAAAGAAAATTTTCTTAAAAAATGCTTCTTTGTAAACGGTTTTCAAATAGTTTTCAGAAGGTCTTTATAAACTTTTGCCCAGTCTGGTAACCTTCTGCTCTGATACCAAATGTAACACCCCGCCTCCGCTAGGGTCACTCGCAAAAGGAATGCACTAGCTTTAGAGGGGCATTTTTGGTAAACATGCACAAAAATATCACAAGACAGAACATATAAAATAGCGGAAGTAAAATCAAACTTTCATAACATGAATAAATAAGGTCTAAAGCCTTTTACATCAGAGTACATCAAAACCTGTCTTGCAATAGTAAAGAAGCATAAAGACATTTTCATAAATTATTCCCCAAGTAAAAACAGTAAAGTAGCCATTAGCCAAGAAAAGTCCAAGCCATCCATGATGACCTTCAAGCAGAAGAAGTCCGAACTAAACAACAGTATTTCCTCCCTGTAACCTGGGGGGAAACGGAAGAAAAGAGGCGAAACAAAACGGGTCAGTCGAAAAGACTGAGTAAGCCCTATCTACTATTAGCATAAAAACTAGTAAAGTTAACTGACATGAGAAACTGAGATGAACATAAGCATGATAACAAGATAGATAAGCTAAATCAAAATAACAGGATGAACTACCGAACTCAGATAAACTAAGGTGTCATGATAAATTACGATGTCAAGATAAAACAAGGTATCACACCGTCAGGTTTCTATCAAGTATAATATCCCCAAGATATCTGTCACGTATAACGCCCCGTGCTATCTATCCTGTATTTTAGCTCTGCACCTACCGTACTAGTATCCCCACCGTGTCATGTGTTAACCAAGAATGACCATCACTCAAAAGTCGTGTAATGGTCCATGTGAACCTAATATATCGCATATATAGGTTACTCAACTTGTATGTTTTATTCCATGTAAATGTTCAGTCCCTTGCCGTAGACCATACGGGCTTTCCCATGAGACTCTATATTACTTTAACATAGTTCCATGATCCTTAAGATCGGTTTGGACTGTTACCCTAAACCTAGCCAGGGTCTTCCAACATGAATTATCGTTGTACAACTAGGACTTATGCTACCTAGGGCTACTAGGAATTATGCTTACCTATTGCACGTTTTCGTATCTCGGTTTGGGTTCAACCACCTAGGGCCACTAGGGATTACGCTAACCGCCAACCGCGCCCTTTTTCCCACGCATATATCGTGAATCGTTTTTCCATGACTGTATGCACATGTATCACATCGTGCCATCCGAGTCCTATCACAGGGCAGACCAGGAAATACAGGACTCGGTCGGGAGCTTTCAATTTATCTACCGACGCAGATGCTAAGGTCTGTTTTTTCCTATACGTGGCTATGGTCCCACGAGACCACTCCCTCAACTAGTGAAAGACAAGACAGGATAAATCCTGTATGAGAACACAACACTGGCCAACCCACATCCAAGCCTTACCGCAACCATAATTAGATAGCAATTATGGTCTATTGGGTGTTCTCTGCCTTTCCGTACGTACACGCTTGACCAAAGATGGTAGGTAGCCTGACGAAATGCTATCTAGGGTACGACCGTGTATCGTCGACTATCCCCTATCCATCCCCGTCTTTAGGTCGCTCGTATAGCAACCAAGGCATACTCTTGGTTCTTCTAACGCAGACCTTAACCTCTCATGAGCCTAGTATAATCACCTGGCAGCTCATAGAGGGATACCAAGAATACCCTCACGTTCCCCGAAGCCGCTGCTTCGTTACCCAGTTCGCTGGAGCCTTTATCTAAATCAGATACTTGCTCCTACTCGTATACTTAAACGATGACCTACCGTATCAGGTTACTCATCTATCTATGAACTGGTCTAAATTTCCTTGACTAAGAATCATTACTTAGTTATTCCTCAACTAAGGTTTACCACTTAGCCTTATTCCCGTTATCCTTGTTAACTACGGTTATCCCCTATCCTCAGAACTTGGGTTTACATAATGGATTAAGTGTCACTTAAGTTCATGACTTAACCCGTCTACCAATCATGTCAAAATTGGCTAAGTATCCAAGTCCAAGACTTAACCCGTCTTCAAATCATGTCAAAATTGGCTAAGTATCCAAGTCCAAGACTTAACCCTACAAACCATGCTCACGTTGGTTAAGTATGTATTAAGCAATTCACGACTTAACCTCGTCCAATTATCATTCTAGATTGGTTAAGTATATATTAACTTGACCCTATCAATTTACTCAGTCAAATCGGTCAAGTGTATTCAAGCGATTCGTGACTTAGCCTTATCATGTTTTCACGTTAGATCGGTTAAGTATAGGTTAACTTAACCTCAATAAATTCACGAGTTAGATTGGTTAAGTATAGGTCACTTAACCACATCAATTCATCATGTTTAGATTAGTTAAGTGTTTAACTTAACCCCATTAAACTACCAAGTGGGATTAATTAAGTCTAGGCTAACTTAACCCCATCCGATTTCCATGTTTAGACTAGTTGAGTCTAATCTTAACCCCATTCGTTAACCGTATTTTTCGGTTAAGCGTCATTAAGAAAACTTACTTAACCTTACCAAGTTATCGCGTTGGATTGATTAAGTGTTGGTTAACTTAACCCCATCCACTAGTCAAATAAAAATGGTTAAGTGTCATTAGGCAAATCAAGTTACTTAACCTACCCAACCTTGTCATGTTTTGTTAAGTATCATTAGCCTAATCAAATTACTTAACCCATTTGTCCATGTCATATTTGGTTAAGAGTCATTAATCAAATTAACTTAACCCTATCATGTGGCATTAATTACTTAATGCACCTTCACCTCTCACATTAGACTTTGTTGTGGTTACTAGTTAAGCCGGTCGGTTCCGGGTAGCTTTACACCACAACTTGGTCTAACCTCGGGTTCAAGCACAACATGACCAACTTCTCACATTGGGTCCTATTGTTTGCAACTACTAGTTAGGCCGGTCGGTTCTGGGTAGTTTTACGTTGCAAACTCAACCCAACCTCGAGTTGGCCACACTTATATTATCTAAGTGTCATGTCCATCATGTTTCCCAAAACATGTTACAAGTTTGCAAGCATTTGGGTAGACCTAACTTAATAGGTAAATTCCCAAAGGGTAGACCTATCTTAATAGGTAAATTCCCAAGCTTATGTTTTTATGCATACTTACATGTCAACTTCCATGTTATATTTCAAGTCATGTTTTCAAGTTGTATTTTCATGTCATTAGAAATTACCCATAACATAACCCAACGCTTTTAAACTCGCATATACGTTCGCGACAACGTAATGGATTAAAAGAAGAGACTTGGAAAAGGCATGACAAAAATGGATATTAAGCCACAAGTTAATCATGGTGGCAAATGAGGCACAAATGTGTTCATTAACTTGCATGTTACATTCTTAAGCCTCAAAACATGCATAAACCCAAACTTGGCACATAAGCGAATCATGGTGACAAAAGATATGGAATGATGACTAGTAACTCGCATATATCATCATATAAGGGTTATGACTTCATATGCAAGTTGACATAAAGGTTATGAGGGTTCTCATGTTGCCTAATGCAACATTTCAACATAAAGGTTGTAGCTGTTAGCTCACAAGATCAAGATAATGACTTCTTAAACTTGCATGACATGATAGCATGTATCATACTCAATGATCAAACCCAAACTTGCAACATGAACATTTAACTTCATAGTTAATATCTAAGAGTAGGGAAAGGGCTTACATTGCTATGAAGGCACAAAAGATATGACAAAGCCCTTATGCAATCAAATAGACCCAAAATGCAAGCTCTAACATAAAAGCCCTTGAGCCAAAATGATCAAAACCCTTGCTTTATGATGCAAAGATAGAAACTTGACTTGAATGCAAGCTAATGGCACTCATACAAGCTAGAAAACACATGTATGCATGGAAAATCTCTCATAGAAACCATTTAGAAATTTTATGAAGAGAGTGGAGGCCATGAGAGGTAAAATTTTGCCATAGTTTAGTTGCATGAATGAATAATGAGGATTAAGGATAGGTTAGGGTCTTATTTATAGATTAGGCAAGTGTTTTAGGCCATAGGATTAAACCTAGATTCAATCCAAGCCATCAAAGCATGTCTTGGGGAAGAAGTCAAGTCTAAAAAATGGAGTGGTGTCTTAACCAGGCCTAAAAATGGAGTGGTGTCTTAATTGGGCTGAATTTCAAATCTGTTTTCGGATTTGAATTTTCGTGAAACTTTGCGAGGCCATATCTCAGTCATACGAACTCCGATTTACGAAATTTCGGACTCTATTTCGCGTATTTTTCCGAGACGAACGTAATGGCGCAACCCGTTTATCCTGATTCAGGTTTTATAATTAAATTCTGCCTTGATTTCTTGTTTTAACGTGTTATCGAAATACGGGTTGTTACATTCTCCCCTCCTTTTAGGATTTCGTCCCCGAAGTCTCCAAGTTAGGAAGAACATATCCTACCATCCATCATCCATCTACTCAAAACATCATCCACAAGCAACCATTGTCCTTAGATGATTTCTAATGCTGTATGAATATATGCAAAACGTGTGTGTACATGTTCCTTAGCTAATGCTAATGGTCAGGCCTAAATAATCTTTCTAATGCAAAATATGTATAGTGCCATGAATCCAACATGTATGCAAATAGTCCTAGTCATATAGATACTATATGCGTGCAAAATCATTCATTCATATGCAACAATCACATGATAACACATTCAATTTCATTCATAAACAAGTATAAATACTCGTGCATATGCAATATGAAATGTGACCGATTCGAGCTAGTATCTAATGTGTATTCGCGCATCCACGAGCAACCACTTGCAACCATATCAATCATAACATGTTTCAAATACATGTTTACATCCATAGGGTTCTACCTAGAATTCCCTGAAACAGGGCCGAGAAGATAAACAAGACAAACTCCTTACGGGGTTTGTAACAGACAGTAGGACCGAGAGGATGTCCACAAAAGATAACCTACAAGTAAGCTCTACAGAAACAGGGATCAAGGATATACTCCCAAAAAGAGATATCATGCGCGTATCTAGTCTTTGACCATCAAAGTCGTATTTCCTCGGGCTTACTTCCATTGTGCCTTGACCGCCCTTTAACTTCGCGATTTCGTAGCTTCTTATTTCCTGCTTCCATAACATGAGCTGAAACTCATTTCTTCGTCGCCTCTCGTTCCACTTGCACTTATCCTTTTTCTAGAATACTTGGCGCAAACATGACTGCGTACTCATGATCTCATGCAAGCTTTCCAAAATTCACTAGTGAATCTTGGATCTCGTTTATATACTATAAGGCATTCCATGTAGAAGAACTTTCTCTTGAAAGTAAACAGATGTCAATCAGGTTATCATGCGCACTTACTAGGGTGATCTCTATAACCCATGCATAAATGAAGTAAACCATCCGTCTTATTGGCGAACACCACTCGATCGGGCTTCAAATTTCCAATAAAGGCATCAAGGGATTCTAAGTAACTAGTCATGACAGAACCTCAAAAAGGTTACCCGATACTTCGAGGGCATTACCAAGGCTAGTCAAAAGGTCTAACTACCCTCCTATCAAAACCGAGAGTGGCACCCCCTACTGGATAACCACTTCATCCCTAGAATCCATCCATAGCTTATAAACATAAGCATTATTTCCAAACTCAACACTTGGCATAAACATTCTCAAATCCAAACAGGTCATGTATAAATGGACTGATTCTCCAATAGGACTTTGAGACAAAAATGGGATCCTCTATTACGCTAGTACTTAAGGTGCAGAGACTCAACTACCGAAGCGGACTTAAATGATGCGGGGATCAAAACAAAGTCTTGGCGGGATGATAGAAAAGAATAACTAGATCTTCAACAAGGATGTTATCCCCCTACTCAGGTACTCTAGTGAGGGTATACAATTATCTTCACGATGATCTTGTCCTTGTCCCACAATACTTAACTATCCGTCCCGTTTCACCATACCAAAGATACTTTTTCGTTATGGGTTGAGCCATACCAACAAGTTGTTCATCCTTAAGCTCGTATCCTTTATCCTCTTTCTCACTATCCTTTCTTATAACGCGGCCACTGGTCTCTCGAGAACCACCTCCATCGCATGGAAAGCACTTTCGTAGATAGAAAAGACTAGTCGCAGTTAAAACCACTGTGACTACAGATGGAGGAAAGAAAGGAGAAGAGATTCAATTAAGGAAACAAGGATAGTGCTAATGGCCTTTGGGGAATAGCCTTTTTCTTTTAAAAGAAAATTTTCTTAAAAAATGCTTCTTTGTAAACGGTTTTCAAATAGTTTTCAGAAGGTCTTTAAAAACTTTTGCCCAGTCTGGTAACCTTCTGCTCTGATACCAAATGTAACACCCCGCCTCCGCTAGGGTCACTCGCAAAAGGAATGCACTAGCTTTAGAGGGGCATTTTTGGTAAACATGCACAGAAATATCACAAGACAGAACATATAAAATAGCGGAAGTAAAATCAAACTTTCATAACATGAATAAATAAGGTCTAAAGCCTTTTACATCAGAGTACATCAAAACCTGTCTTGCAATAGTAAAGAAGCATAAAGACATTTTCATAAATTATTCCCCAATTAAAAACAGTAAAGTAGCCATTAGCCAAGAAAAGTCCAAGCCATCCATGATGACCTTCAAGCAGAAGAAGTCCGAACTAAACAACAGTATTTCCTCCCTGTAACCTGGGGGGAAACGGAAGAAAAGAGGCGAAACAAAACGGGTCAGTCGAAAAGACTGAGTAAGCCCTATCTACTATTAGCATAAAAACTAGTAAAGTTAACTGACATGAGAAACTGAGATGAACATAAGCATGATAACAAGATAGATAAGCTAAATCAAAATAACAGGATGAACTACTGAACTCAGATAAACTAAGGTGTCATGATAAATTACGATGTCAAGATAAAACAAGGTATCACACCGTCAGGTTTCTATCAAGTATAATATCCCCAAGATATCTGTCACGTATAACGCCCCGTGCTTTCTATCCTGTATTTTAGCTCTGCACCTACCGTACTAGTATCCCCACCGTGTCATGTGTTAACCAAGAATGACCATCACTCAAAAGTCGTGTAATGGTCCATGTCAACCTAATATATCGCATATATAGGTTACTCAACTTGTATGTTTTATTCCATGTAAATGTTCAGTCCCTTGCCGTAGACCATACGGGCTTTCCCATGAGATTCTATATTACTTTAACATAGTTCCATGATCCTTAAGATCGGTTTGGACTGTTACCCTAAACCTAGCCAGGGTCTTCCAACATGAATTATCGTTGTACAACTAGGACTTATGCTACCTAGGGCTACTAGGAATTATGCTTACCTATTGCACGTTTTCGTATCTCGGTTTGGGTTCAACCACCTAGGGCCACTAGGGATTACGCTAACCGCCAACCGCGCCCTTTTTCCCACGCATATATCGTGAATCGTTTTTCCATGACTGTATGCACATGTATCACATCGTGCCATCCGAGTCCTATCACAGGGCAGACCAGGAAATACAGGACTCGGTCGGGAACTTTCAATTTATCTACCGATGCAGATGCTAAGGTCTGTTTTTTCCTATACGTGGCTATGGTCACACGAGACCACTCCCTCAACTAGTGAAAGACAAGACAGGATAAATCCTGTATGAGAACACAACACGGGCCAACCCACATCCAAGCCTTACCGCAACCATAATTAGATAGCAATTATGGTCTATTGGGTGTTCTCTGCCTTTCCGTACGTACACGCTTGACCAAAGATGGTAGGTAGCCTGACGAAATGCTATCTAGGGTACGACCGTGTATCGTCGACTATCCCCTATCCATCCCCGTCTTTAGGTCGCTCGTATAGCAACCAAGGCATACTCTTGGTTCTTCTAACGCAGACCTTAACCTCTCATGAGCCTAATATAATCACCTGGCAGCTCATAGATGGATACCAAGAATACCCTCATGTTCCCCGAAGCCGCTGCTTCGTTACCCAGTTCGCTGGAGCCTTTATCTAAATCAGATACTTGCTCCTACTCGTATACTTAAACGATGACCTACCGTATCAGGTTACTCATCTATCTATGAACTGGTCTAAATTTCCTTGACTAAGAATCATTACTTAGTTATTCCTCAACTAAGGTTTACCACTTAGCCTTATTCCCGTTATCCTTGTTAACTACGGTTATCCCCTATCCTCAGAACTAGGGTTTACATAATGGATTAAGTGTCACTTAAGTTCATGACTTAACCCGTCTACCAATCATGTCAAAATTGGCTAAGTATCCAAGTCCAAGACTTAACCCGTCTTCAAATCATGTCAAAATTGGCTAAGTATCCAAGTCCAAGACTTAACCCTACAAACCATGCTCACGTTGGTTAAGTATGTATTAAGCAATTCACGACTTAACCTCGTCCAATTATCATTCTAGATTGGTTAAGTATATATTAACTTGACCCTATCAATTTACTCAATCAAATCGGTCAAGTGTATTCAAGCGATTCGTGACTTAGCCTTATCATGTTTTCACGTTAAATCGGTTAAGTATAGGTTAACTTAACCTCAATAAATTCACGAGTTAGATTGGTTAAGTATAGGTCACTTAACCACATCAATTCATCATGTTTAGATTAGTTAAGTGTTTAACTTAACCCCATTAAACTACCAAGTGGGATTAATTAGGTCTAGGCTAACTTAACCCCATCCGATTTCCATGTTTAGACTAGTTGAGTCTAATCTTAACCACATTCGTTAACCGTATTTTTCGGTTAAGCGTCGTTAAGAAAACTTACTTAACCTTACCAAGTTATCGCGTTGGATTGATTAAGTGTTGGTTAACTTAACCCATCCACTAGTCAAATAAAAATGGTTAAGTGTCATTAGGCAAATCAAGTTACATAACCTACCCAACCTTGTAATGTTTTGTTAAGTATCATTAGGCTAATCAAATTACTTAACCCATTTGTCCATGTCATATTTGGTTAAGAGTCATTAATCAAATTAACTTAACCCTATCATGTGGCATTAATTACTTAATGCACCTTCACCTCTCACATTAGACTTTGTTGTGGTTACTAGTTAAGCCGGTCGGTTCCGGGTAGCTTTACAC
This sequence comes from Allium sativum, assembly GCA_030737875.1. Classification (NCBI taxonomy): domain Eukaryota; kingdom Viridiplantae; phylum Streptophyta; class Magnoliopsida; order Asparagales; family Amaryllidaceae; genus Allium; species Allium sativum. The sequence continues at coordinate 9,604,072 of CM060921.1, read as the reverse complement.
CACAACTTGGTCTAACCTCGGGTTCAAGCACAACATGACCAACTTCTCACATTGGGTCCTATTGTTTGCAACTACTAGTTAGGCCGGTCGGTTCTGGGTAGTTCTACGTTGCAAACTCAACCCAACCTCGAGTTGGCCACACTTATATTATCTAAGTGTCATGTCCATCATGTTTCCCAAAACATGTTACAAGTTTTCAAGCATTTGGGTAGACCTAACTTAATAGGTAAATTCCCAAAGGGTAGACCTAACTTAATAGGTAAATTCCCATGCTTATGTTTTTATGCATACTTACATGTCAACTTCCATGTTATATTTCAAGTCATGTTTTCAAGTTGTATTTTCATGTCATTAGAAATTACCCATAACATAACCCAACGCTTTTAAACTCGCATATACGTTCGCGACAACGTAATGGATTAAAAGAAGAGACTTGGCAAAGGCATGACAAAAATGGATATTAAGCCACAAGTTAATCATGGTGGCAAATGAGGCACAAATGTGTTCATTAACTTGCATGTTACATTCTTAAGCCTCAAAACATGCATAAACCCAAACTTGGCACATAAGCGAATCATGGTGACAAAAGATATGGAATGATGACTAGTAACTCGCATATATCATCATATAAGTGTTATGACTTCATATGCAAGTTGACATAAAGGTTATGAGGGTTATCATGTTGCCTAATGCAACATTTCAACATAAAGGTTGTAGCTTTTAGCTCACAAGATCAAGATAATGACTTCATAAACTTGCATGACATGATAGCATGTATCATACTCAATGATCAAACCCAAACTTGCAACATGAACATTTAACTTCATAGTTAATATCTAAGAGTAGGGAAAGGGCTTACATTGCTATGAAGGCACAAAAGATATGACAAAGCCCTTTTGCAATCAAATAGACCCAAAATGCAAGCTCTAACATAAAAACCCTTGAGCCAAAATGATCAAAACCCTTGCTTTATGATGCAAAGATAGAAACTTGACTTGAATGCAAGCTAATGACACTCATACAAGCTTGAAAACACTTGTATGCATGGAAAATCTCTCATAGAAACCATTTAGAAATTTTATGAAGAGAGTGGAGGCCATGAGAGGTAAAATTTTGCCATAGTTTAGTTGCATGAATGAATAATGAGGATTTAGGATAGGTTAGGGTCTTATTTATAGATTAGGCAAGTGTTTTAGGCCATAGGATTAAACCTAGATTCAATCCAAGCCATCAAAGCATGTCTTGGGGAAGAAGTCAAGTCTAAAAAATGGAGTGGTATCTTAACCAGGCCTAAAAATGGAGTGGTGTCTTAATTGGGCTGAATTTCAAATCTGTTTTCGGATTTGAATTTTCGTGAAACTTTGCGAGGCCATATCTCAGTCATACGAACTCCGATTTACGAAATTTCGGACTCTATTTCGCGTATTTTTCCGAGACGAACGCAATGGCGCAACCCGTTTATTCTTATTCAGGTTTTATAATTAAATTCTGCCTTGATTTCTTGTTTTAACGTGTTATCGAAATACGGGTTGTTACATGAATCATTGACCGTTATATTATTATCTATGTTGTAAATCTATGTTAATTGTTGGCTTATGTACAATAAATGCATAATGATGCTTCATATGCTAGTTTGGTTATGTTTGTGGAATTAATTCATATGTTAGATTATATGTAAGTTCAATTTGATTCATATGAATGTTTAACTTGATATGCAAGTTTGGATGTGTTAATTTATACATAAATCATATGCAGATTTAATGAGAATCATATGCAACTTTGTACGTTTAATTCGATTTATGACATCTATTTTATATGTAAGTTTGGACCTAAAGTATATGCTAAGACATATGTGAGTATGATTTCATTAACAAGATAATTCTTAAATCCGTATTGATGGGTTTATATTTGGATTATGAGATTTTGTCTGTTGATTCATGTGGCATAGTTAGTTATTATCACCTATGTTGTAAACATATAAACAAGTTAGTTAATCTAGTAAATCTACTCCTTATGCCCGATCCTATATGAGTAATTTGATTATTGGAATTTTATGCAAATGGGATATTTGTCATATGCAAGTTCATTTGTGAATCATATGTAAAATTGCAAGTGAATCATATATGTGAATCCTATGCTAGTATACATATGCAAGTATGTGATGTTAGTAATTCATATGCGAGTTGTATGTGGTTTATATGTAAGTTAGGTGAAAACCCAAATCAATACATACAACTCCACACTCATGTTTAGATCCATTATTAGATCTATGTTTAGATCTATTGTAATACATAGTTTACGCTAGATTGTGATTTATACGTCTATACACTATGTAGGTTCACCTTTATGCATAATCACACCGTGTACATAATTTAGTCCATGCTAGTTTGTTGCTACATATATGTTAGTTATGGATTATGCAAATTATGCCAATCATGCAAGTTTATCTTTTTAGATCTATATTTTTATGAGACATGCTAATTGTGATATTTAGATCTACTTTCATGTATTGCCCAATCTGTGACGTTTTATAAATTTAGGCTATTTGGCCAGCCTAATATATTCCTCAAATTTCGTGTACGAACGTACAACGTGGGGCAATGGGGGTAATATTAAAATATTTAATATTGAGAATTGGCACAAATGCCTTAAATGGCATATAATTAATCTGTAATGTTAATTGGTATAATTTTATATACCATAAATAGATGGACATAATTAAAGTGTAAATTATGGACATAGTTTGGAATTGATTGACAATTCAAATTAGGTATATTAATCCAATTTGGGGTTAAATGAAATATGTAATAATAAACCGCCTAAGACACGAGGTTAGACTCTTTTGTGGTGTAAGACTGCCCGGACCCGCCCAGCAAATCCAGCTGCCACAAATGCCAGTCTAATGTGGGAGGTCTTAGGCATAAATTAAATGCGTAGCAGTTGTAAAGACATGAGGATAGGCTCGTTTGTGGTGTAAGACTGCCCGGACCCGCCCGGCGAATCCAGCTGCCACAAATGACAGCCAAATGTGGGAGGTCTTTATAGGGTCACGGTCTTAATGAATTAAGAAACACTTAACCAGATAAACATGTAGTGGGACATGAGGGGGTTAAGTGGGTGCCTTGGGTGGCATGTGGAATTTAGTGGGTGCCTTGGGTGGCATTTGAAATACGATTAGATGCACTTAACCAAGATTGAAACATGTAAGAAGACATGAATAAGAATGGGGTTAAGTGGGGAAAAACCTTAGAGGGGACTAAGCATAGGTGGAAAGCTTGTTTCATGCATGGGGGGCCTTTTCATACCAGTAACCCATTAAGTATCTTTATGGGCTCGACCCAAGTCGAGGACGGGACACGCGTACTGGATTTGATTGTAAGAGGTCAAAATGGGTTAGCGGTGGCAACGCAAGTCCAACGGGTTCATATGCATGTGTAGGCCCGGCCTGGTAGGTAAGACATTGTTGCATCGTGTAGATATAAGCCATGCATTTTTGGTTGTATCGGGTTGCCACTTTAGGGAGTGATACACCCCACTGTGGGGCCAGCACGGGTATCTACGAGTTAGGGAGCCGATCGAATGGGGGTAGTGGGTACACCTAGTGGAGATAGGGGCAGACGGCACCTATGGAGATAGCTAGGGGTACATGAAACTACCATTAGCAGCATTAAGTTCTATAGGCGGGATCAACTTTTAGGGTGACTAGTGGTGGTGCAGTATAGTATTTATCTTATAGTGGTTTAGGTGCACCTTTAACGTTATCTTTGTTCATCTTATTTCCTTGTTTGCTCTGTCATACCCAATTGTTCACAGCCATTTCCTTATTTTCCAGCTTATGCCTTATCCTAGTTATTTTGATAATTATATTGTTAAAGTTATCGCACTCGCCAGACTTCTGACCCCCTTTTCTTCCTTTCTACCCCCCCCCCCCCCCGCCTTAGGTTTGCTAGGAGGGAATACTACAGCTTAGTGCTGATTTCTTTTAGTTGCTTGAAGAGAGTAGATTTATCGCTTTGGACTCTCTCATCTTTATGGCTTTGCTTATGCTCAGTGGGGATTTATGCATTTATGTTATTTAAGTATTTGCTTCTTTATGTACTTCGAAGTTTTTGGAAAAGACCATTGATCCTGTTGTAATGGTTTTGGAGACTACTTATGTAAACTCGTTTTTGAGTTATGATGAAATAAAATTAGTTTTAACTTCCGCTGTGTTGTTTTATTTATTTATTCTTGTAATTTATCTATTCTATACAATAATAACGCTTCATGGACATTGATGCATTACCTCTGTGAGTGACATTAATGGACATGGGGTGTTACACGTGGTATCAGAGCTATGGTTACAAGAACAGATAAAAAGTTTTGAAAAGTGTTTTCAAAAGTATTATTTTTCCTAGAAAGTATTTTCAAAAACTTGTTTTAAAGAAGCTATTTTCAAGGAAAGTTTACTTTAAAAAGCATAATCCCCGCAAGCCATACATCTCTCTTTCGTTTCCCTTGTTTTGAAACTCTTTCCTTTTCTTTTCAGTATGTCTGGAGCATTTGAGGTACCAGAGGGTGTTCATGTACCCGGTTGGTTTCGTCAATATCTCAAGGCTAGGGCCGCTGCCGCAGGTCCGGCCAACGTTACTCCTCCTCCTCACCCAGCTCCAGTCATTCCTCCGCGTGGAGATACTTTCTCCAAGATATGTAAAGACTTTCGTTCGATGGGTGGAAAATCCTTTAGTGGGACTGAAACGTTCATCGAAGCTAGGAATTGGTCTAAAGAAGTGGAGGATATGTTTGGCATTTTTGATTTGGACGATTGTAAGAAGGTCCAATTGGCTGCTTGGTTGATGAAGGACGAAGCTTCGTTTTGGTGGGAGGTCACTAATGGAGAGCGTCCAGTTGATACATAGCCAGATTTCAGGCGTAGGTTTGAGGCAAAGTTTCTCTCACGGGCTGAAGAAAATTTATATATGGAAAGATTTTTGGCGTTAAAGCAAGGGAATCTGTCAGTAAAAGAATACGTCAATAAGTTCAATCAGTTGGCAAGATTTGGCTTGGACTTGGTGAATACACCCGAATAGAAGGCCCTGAGATTTGTTAAGGGTTTGAACGAGCTGCTACATGGGTTAGCTATGGCCCACATCCCTATGGGGGATACCTTTGAGAGACTAGTTGACATGGCACTTATGCATGAAGAGGAGAAAGGCGCCAATGCTAATAAAGCACCCGAGAAGAAAGAGGATCAAAAGAAATCGCAACAGCAACAACAGAACAAGAAGGGTGGTAAATACAACAATGGCAAGGGAAAGAAGAAGTGCTTTAATTATGGGACACCAGGCCATTTGAGTAAAGACTGTAGGGAAAAGAAGAAGACTGGTTGTTTCCACTGTGGAAAGGCAGGTCATCTAGTTAAGGACTGCCCAAGGAAACAGGGACAAGGGTCTTCCTCGGGAGGGAAACTTCAGGCTCTCATGGCACCAGGGCAGGCAAGAGGGCAGGTCCAGGCTCTCATGGCCCCACCGCTGCAAGAACGAGGTAGAACAATTTCCGTTGAAAGTTTAGTTTTTCTGTTTGATCGTCATGTTCGTACTTTGTTTGACTATGGCACATCACACTCATTTGTATATGCTTCGTTAGTTAAAACACTGCACCTAAGTACTAGTCTAGTTTTGGATCCCATAGTAGTCTCAAATCCTATTGGTGGTTCGGCTCATCTTTCTATGATTTGTCGGGATTTGAGAGTGTCTATCTTGGGCGTTGGGTTTGAATGCAACGCCTTTGTTCTTGGCTTCATGGGCTACGGCTTGATTCTAGGTATGGATTGGCTAACTAGATACGGTGCCATCCTAGATTGTGAAAGAAGGGTAGTTAAATTGTTGACTCGTTATGGAAAGACCCTTGTTATTTCTTGTGACCCTAGAGGTCCAGTAATGCTTAGCTACCTAGAATCTCTTGACGTATCCAATGATGATTTGAAATCTGTTCATGTGGTCCGTGAATATAGTGACGTCTTCAAAGTGGTTCGAGGTTTACCCCTGAGGCATGAGATAGACTTTTGAACATATTTAGTGGATAATGCAAAGCCAGTTGCATTACCAGTGTGCCACATGGCTCCGAGAGAGATAAAAGAACTCAGTAAGCAAGTGAAAGAATTGCTTGAGAAGGGGTTCATAAAAAGAAGCATTTTGGAATAGGGTGCTCAATTGTTTGATTTCTTTGCTAGTATCATCTCACATAGATTGTCCGAATTCGTAGGAGATATTCCTTCGGTGCTTGTCTGATATTGGTTTAAGCCTTTGGGGCTTGTGGTTGGGGAATGTCGAGTTCGACTAGGATGGTTTGTGTGAGATAAATAGCTGTGGTGATTTTCATTGCATGATATCTTGGTTTTCTCGAGAAGTGATGTGCAGCCGTGACATGATAAGACAATTCGATGGTATGGGCTGCCCCGAGTTAGATTCAATAGGGTTATGAGATGACTCGAGTGGGACTCGAGAAAGATGTGAAGTAATGGATTGTTTAGGACCCTAGATTGATGCCATTTTTTTTCTTGAGGAATAAGGCGGGATTCTTAGGACACGTGGTCTCTAAGGAAGGGATAGCTGTGGATCCTGCGAAGGTGGTGGCAATCCAAGAATTGAAGGTTTCAAGAAAAGCAACGGAAATATGAAGTTTTCTAGGAGAAACGGGCTGTTATAGGAAGTTCATTAAGGGCTTTGCGAAGATATCAGCCCCAGTTTTAACTTTGCTAGATGGAAGCAAATCGTTCACAATATATATATATATACCAGTGCTTGCGAGACAAGGATTGGAGCAGTTTTCGGTGCAAGAGGAAAAAGGTGATATTCAAAAGACAGTAAATACGAGCATCGCTTGTCGTCCACAGACAGATGGACGGACAGAAAGGGGTGAATAGAATCATTGAAGATCTTTTGAGGTTATGTATCCTAGATTCCGAAGGGACATGAGAAGAGGCAACTAGCTTAGTGGTGTCCATGATGTGTTTCACGTGCCACATTTGAGGAAGTGTTTACATGATACAGCGGACGTGGTAGAGACGAGTATGCTCGAGGAAGTGGAAGTAGAGCGTGATGCGATGATTCGACGAGCTCCTACATGCATTCCTGGGTCGGAGATTAAGAAGTTGAGGAATCGAGAGGTCAAGCTAGTCAAAGTGCAATGGGGAGATGATGAGAGCGACGCTACTTGGGAGACGTAAGAGAAGATGTGTAACACCCCACGTCCATTAATGTCACTCACAAAGGGAATGCATTAACTTCCATGGAGGTTTTAAGTGAATATAGAACAGTAAAATTACAACAAGACAGATATAAAATAGTACTTGGAAATTCAAAAACTTTATTTCATTGTAGCAGAAGTCAAAACATGTTTGATTACATCATAACACCATATTCAATGTCAAGTACAATATCTATCTTGATAAAACAAGTACATAATCCCATTACATGAATAGCCATTAAAAAGAAAGATAACAAGCTGGACTTTACTTCAGCAGTCCAAGCTTTCCAGAAGATAAGCGATCCAACTAGACTCCACTAGAACTTGGCCCAACCTGCGGACCTGAAGGGAGAAAAAGGATGGAAAAGAGGGGGTCAGACATAAAGTCTGGTGAATATGATAATTCTACAATACTATTACCAAAATAACTGGACTAAGGCATAAGCTGGAAAACAAGAAAATGTCTATGAAGAGCAGATTAAGGACATAGACAATCGCTAAAGGCAACGTTGTAGGCACTCCTAAATACTAAAGGATAAACACTATACTGCACCACACCAGTCACCCTAAAGATTCATCCCACTTAGCTTCACTTAGAAACTTTCCCAATGGCTTTACGTACCCCTAGCTGACTACATAGGTGCCGCCTGCCCCTATCTCCACTAGGTGTACCCTACTTCCCATTATTCGATCGGCTCCCTAACTCGTAGATACCCGTGCTGGCCCCATAGTGGGGTGTATCACTCCCCTAAAGTGGAAACCTGATACAACGGACATGCACGGCTTATACCTACACGATGCAACAACGTCTTACCTACCAGCCCGGGTCCACACACGCATATGAAACCCATTGGACTTGCGTTGCCACCGCTCCCTGTTTTGGCCTCTTATAGTCAAACCCAGTATGCGTGTCCCGTCCTCGACTTGGGTCGAGCCCACAAAGATACGTTTTGGGATACTGGTTGAAATGGGCCCCCACTATTTACCACAAGCATTCCACCTAAGCTTGTCCCCATTAGTCCATCCCACTTAACCCACTTAGTCATGTTCATTTACATGTGTGTTTGGTTAAGTCTAATCGTATTTCAAATGCCTCTAAAGGCAACCACCAGATTCCTCATGCCACCCAAGGCACCTACTTAACCCCCATGTCCCACCTTACATGATTATCTGGTTAAGTATTTCTTAGTTCATTAAGGCCATAACCTCATAAAGACCTCTCACATTAGACTGGCATTTATGGCAGCTGGATTTGCCGGGCGGGTCCGGGCAGTCTTACACCATAAAAGAGTCTAACCTCGTGTCTTTACAACTGTTATGCTTTAGTTTGGGCCTAGGACCTCTCACATTGGGCCGACATTTGTGACTACTGGATTTGCCGGGCGGGTCCGGGCAGGTTTACATCACAAACGGGTCCAACCTCGTGTCCTAAGCATTGATTATTAATAATAATCCACTTTCCCCCAATTTTAATAATTCCCTACTTGAATTATTAATTACTTCCAATTTTTTAACAATGTCCATAATTGACTCAATTATGGACATTCATTCATGGTATGCAACATCTTACAAAATTGCACCCAATTTATTAATTCCTAATATTACCCCTACCCCACGTTTGAACGTTTATTCGCAAAATATATGTTAGACTCGAATAGCCTAACTCATAGCATAAAAGAGATTATCATAATAACAACATGTATATGTGACCAAATGAATCATAATAAGGGGTGAAACTTGCATATGTCCAACTTGCATAGATTATACATGTCATGGATCTAAAGGTGTCAACTTGTTCAAAATTCACCTAATATGATCTCAATCAATTTTCATAAACTTACATATGAACATGTGTGAATCAACATCATCTAATTTTTTAACAACATGGTTTTATATGGGTACACCTAACTCAATAGGCAAATTCCCATAATCAAGTTTTATTTAATTATAGTTTCAAGTTTATGGGTACACCTAACCTAATAGGCAAATTCCCATAAACAAGATCCATTTAAATTAAGAAAAAAAAAACATAACTTTAAGCATGATCCAACAACATCATGATTTTTCAACATAATATAGCATGATTTATAACATGGCATAGTATGATAGTATAACATAGCTTGACATGATTCTCAACATAGCACGACATAGCATAAGAGAATTTACAACATAGCATGACATAGCATATATAATTTACATCATACGACAACATAATAACATAATAAGAGATCCACAATATATAGAATTTACAATTACAAATCACATCACTTTCTTGTGATCCATTCATAACTGAGTCAAATTAGTTTGTAATAGTCTTGTGAGAATCATCATACTCACCAACAAAAGAAAAGAATTAGAGAAAGAGAGATCTTTTGATTTGATTTGTGTAGATTTAGTTGTAGATGATTAGGCTTCCTCTTCTTAGTTTGTGACGGCTATGCTGAACTCCATGGCAGCAGCATGACGGTAGCTTCTCTAATTTTACAAGTGATTTAGGTCTAGGGTCTACCCACTTATTTATAGATTTTAGAATTCATTTAGGCCATTAGATTTAACCTAGAAATAACCGCAGCCGTTCAGACAAGATGGGGTTTATCTTGTTGACTCAGCAATGAGTCAGAAGTGACTTAGCAAACACTCAGCAAATTAATAAACTTCTATTCATGTTTGCATTAACTGCCTATATATATATATATATATATATATATATATATTCTACAATGTACACATTAGATACATCCCCCCCTTTTACACACTTATTATTGTTTTTATATACATATTAGATACATCCCCTCTCTTACACACTTATTAATATTTTTATATTCATATTAGATACATCCCCTCTCTTACACACTTATTAATATTTTTATATTCATATTAGATACATCCCCTCTCTTACACACTTTTATATTCATATTAGATACATCCCCTCTCTTACACACTTATTAATATACTTATATTCATATTAGATACATCCCCTCTCTTACACACTTATTAATATTTTTATATTCATATTAGATACATCCCCTCTCTTACACACTTATTAATATTTTAGCAACTTTAGTGTTAATAGAAAATTCGGGGTGTTACATTCTCCCCTCCTTTTAGGATTTCGTCCCCGAAATCTTCAAGTCTGGAAGAATGTATATCCTACCATCCAAACGTCCATCTACTCATCCATCATACACAGGCATCCATTGTCCTTAAAAGACTTCTAATGCTTTATGATCATATGCAAGTGTGTGTACATGTCCTTACCTAATGCGAAATCAGGCGGTCTACTGATTCAGTTGACCTCCTTAATGCAAATTATGTAAGTGTCATGAATCCATTATGTATGCAAAAGATCCTAATTGCTTACATACTACTTCTATATGCGTGCACACCCATTCAACCGAATGCAGCATCCATATGATGGTACAACCATTATACATCCATTATACTAAATACATCCATATATATGCAATATGCAATATGAAGTGACTGAGCCGATCTAGTGCCTAAAGTGTGTGTATATATGCATCCACGAGCAACCACTAGCAAACACTTGCATCCAATTTGCATCCATCATACATAACATGTCTCAAACACATGTTTCAACCATAGGATTATCCTAACTAAAGGTCAAAGATACTAATGAGAGGACATACTAAAGATAAGATAAGATAAGCTAAGCGATAAAGGAGAAATTAAAAGACATACCCTCAAAAAGAAAAGGGTACAACGAACGCATCTTCTCTTCTGTCTCCCAAGTTGCGTTGCTCTCATCATCTCCCCATTGCACTTTAACCAGTCTGACCTCTCGATTCCTCAACCTTTTGATCTCCGACCCAAGAATGCATGTAGGAGCTCGTCTAATTGTTGCATCACGCTCTATTTCCACCTCTTTAAGCAAGCTCGGCTCTACCACCTCCGCGGTCTTGCGCAAACACTTCCTCAAATGTGATACATGGAATACGTCGTGTACTCCACTAAGTTTCTCAGGCAACTCCACCCTATATGCCATCTTCCCAATCCATTTTTTTTACAGGAAACGGCCCTACAAACCTTGGTGCTAATTTCCCCACGGACCCAAAGCGAACAACATTCTGTAACGGAGATACTTTGATAAAAACCATGTCCCCAATGTCAAACTCAAGATATGTCCTCCTCTTATCAGCATACGATTTTTGCCTATCTTGTGCTGCTTTCATCCTCCTTCGAATCAACTGAATCTTCTCCGAGGTTTCCCTAACCATATAGGGCCCAAGTAGGATTTTATCGGTAGATTCCCACCAACATGTAGGCGAACGGCAAGGCCTTCCATAAAGAGCTTCGAAAGGTGCCATGCCAATACTAGACTGAAAGCTATTATTATATGCGAATTCTACTAACGGAAGGTGCTCTTCCCATGTACCCCCAAAGTCTAGGATACAAAGCCTTAAAAGATCCTCTAGAATGCGATTCACCCTCTCGGTCTGGCCGTCTGTCTGAGGATGATATGCGGTGCTCAAACATAGCTGAGTCCCTACCACCTCTTGTAAACTCTTCCAAAATTCGCTAGTAAAGATGGGGTCACGGTCGCTTACTATACTAGAAGGAATACCGTGCAAACGAACTATCTCCTTAATGTATACAGAAGCCAACCACGGAGCAGTCCTCTTACTTTTCACGGGAATAAAATGGGCGCTTTTAGTAAGTCTATCTACTATAACCCAAATCCCCGTGTTACCCTTCCTTGATCTTGGTAATCCATCCACAAAATCCATTGAGATGCTTTCCCATTTCCATAGTGGAACTTCTAATGGGTGAAGCAACCCACCGGGTTTCTTTTGTTCTGCTTTAACTCGTTGGCACACCAAGCATCTAGCGACGTACTCGGCCACATCCTTTTTCATACCGGCCCAAAAGAAAACCCGCTTCATATCTTTGTACATCTTATCCCCGCCGGGATGAATGGTCATTTTTGAGCGATGAGCATCATCAAGAATGGCCTTCCTTAAGTCTTCGTCTTGTGGTACACAAAGTCTATTATCCCTTCGTAACCAACCCTTATCGTCTAGGGTATACCTACGAAGATGGCTTGACGACTCCCCCCCCCCTTGAGCTTTTCTACTATCTCAACCAACTGTGGGTCGTCTCGCTGTGCCTCACCAACCCGTCCTAGAAGTGTAGGTCTAACCTCCAAGGATGCTAACAGACCGGGTACTAAGTCAACGGAGGGTCTAAAGTCAAACATAGAGATGAATTCTAAGCTTTGTCGTTCAACAAACAACGGACTCAAGGACAACCTTTTCCTACTTAAGGCGTCTGCCACCACGTTACCCTTGCCCGGGGTATATGCTATTTCAAAATCGTAGGAGGCTAAGAATTCCATCCACCGTTGCTGCCTTAAATTCAAATCCTTCTGAGAGAATAAGTATTTTAATGATTTGTGGTCAGTGAACAGTTTGAATTTCTCACCAAGAAGATAGTGACGCCAAGACTTAAGCGGGAAAACAATTGCGGCTAGCTCTAAGTCATGCGTGGGGTAATTCTTTTCATGAACCCTCAACTGCCTTCCACCATAGGCTATTACTCTTCCCTCTTGCATGAGGACCGCGCCAAGTCCCGTCCCACAAGCATCAGTATAGATGGTAAACGGTTTATTCCCGTCTGGCAGCACTAAGACTGGGGCTGAAGTTAAGGCTCTCTTTAAACGTTGGAACGCATCATCGCAATCTTTGTCCCACGTAAAAACCAGGTTCTTCTTCGTTAACCGTGTTAATGGAGCTGATATTTTTGCGAAGTCTTTGATAAACTTCCTATAATAGCCAGCCAACCCCAAGAAACTTCTTACTTCGGTTGCATTTTTAGGGACCTTCCAATCTTGGATGGCCACCACCTTTGCGGGATCCACTGCTATCCCTTCTTTGGAAACCACGTGCCCTAAGAACCGTACTTCCTTCCTCCAGAAGTGACACTTAGAAAATTTTGCCTTAAGGTTATGCGCTCGAAGGGTTTCCAACACTTCCCTAAGATGTAGGGAGTGCTCTTCTTTATTCTTAGAAAAGAATAAGATGTCATCCACAAAGACTACCACGAATTTGTTAAGGTATTCCCTAAACACCCTACTCATCAAATCAACAAAATATGCAGGGGCGTTTGTCAAACCAAAGGCATCACTAGCCATTCATAGAATCCGTCAGGAGTCCTAAAAGCAGTCTTATCTATACTATCCTCAGCCACTCTCAGTTGATGAAAGCCAGTGGCTAAGTCCAACTGCGAAAACACTGAGGCGCCAACTAACTGATCAAAGAGATCGTCAATCCTCGGCAGTGGGTATCGGTTCTTTTTAGTAAGCTTGTTTAGTTCTCTATAGTCCATACAAAGTCTAAGAGACCCACCCGCCTTTGTGGCAAAAACTACTGGAGCACCCCACTCCGATATACTACGTCTTATGAACCCCTTCTCAAGCAACTCCTTTACTTGCTTATTGAGTTCCCTCCTTTCACGAGGAGCCATGTGGCGCACTGGCAAAGATACGGGTTTAGCATTATCCACAAGATAAATTCGAAAGTCTATCTCCCGCTTTGGAGGTAAGCCCTTCACCTCCTCAAACACATCCGGATATTCCCGGACCACTTCTATCGATCGCAGGTTCTCTACAGACGCGTCAAGCGATTCAAGATAACTTAGCATAACGGAATTTATGGGATTACAAAAGATGTCGAGAGCATTACCAAGGCGAGTCACAAGCCTAACTACTCTCCTTTCACAATCAAGAATGGCCCTATTTCTAGACAACCAATCCATTCCTAAAATTAGCCCATAGCCCGTGAAGCCCAATACATAAGCATCACATCTAAATTCAACGCTAAGTATAGAGATTTTCAAATCCAAACATATCATGGTCAAATGAGCCGAACCCCCAATTGGATTTGAAACGACCAAGGGATCCTCTACTAAACTGGTGTTCAAGTGCAGTGATTCAACTAATGATGCAGAGATAAACGAATGAGATGCGCCAGAATCGAATAAGGTACGGACAGGATGATCAAACAGAAAAACTAAGCTTTCAACAGAAATTGTTCTACCTCTTTCTTGCAGCGGTGGGGCCGCAATAGCCTGAACTTGCCCCCTTGCCTGCCCTGGTGCCATAAGAGCCTGCACCTGTCCTCCCGAGGTAGACCCTGCCCTCTGCCCCTTCTTTGGATAGTCCTTCACTAAATGTCCCGCATCTCCACAATGAAAACAACCAGTCTTCTTTTTCTTTCTACAATCTTTGCTGAGATGGCCAAGCGTCCCACAATTGAAGCATTTCTTCTTCCCTTTGCCATTATTGTTTTTACCACCCTTCTTATTTTGCTGTTGGGGTTTCTTCTGATCCCCTTTCTTTTCAACTGCCTTATCCTCATGCATAAGTGCCATTTCTACTAGCTTTTCAAAGGTGGCTCCCATAGGGATGTGGGTCATAGCCAACCCTTGCAACGGTTCATTCAAGCCTCTAACGAACCTCAAAGCTTTCTTCTCTGGCGTGTTCACCAACTCCAAGCCAAACCTTGCTAACTGATTAAATTTATTGACATATTCCTTTACTGATGAGCTCCCTTGCTTTAGTGCCAGGAATTTTTCCATATTTAAGTTCTCCTCTGCCCTTGAAAGAAACTTTGCCTCAAACCTTCGTCTGAAATCCGGCCATGAATCAACTGGACGTTCCCCGTTAGTGACCTCCCACCAAAACGAGGCCTCTCCCTTCATTAACCAAGCAGCTAAACAGACTTTCCTCCCATCTTCCACTTCAAAGATATCCAACAATTCCTCAGTCTCCTTAAGCCAATCTCTGGCCTCCACAAATGTCTCAGTCCCTTGAAAAGTTTTTCCTCCCATAGCCTTGAATTCCTTGCACATCTTTGCAAAAGTGTCAACACGAGGAGGAGGAGGAGGAGGAATGGGTGCAACTAGGGGTGGAGGAGTATCCGCTGGGCCTGCAGTGGTGGCCCTAGCCTCCAAGTATCTCCTAAACCACCCTGGAATCGTCACACCTTCTGGGAGATTAAGATCTTCAGCCATGCTGAAACGAAAAAGGAAAGATTCAAAATGGAGAATTCGAAAGATAAAGATAAGGATGTGGCTATTTGGGATTATGTTTTTCATAAAAACTCTCTTTAAATAACATGTTTTTTTTTGAAAGCACTTCTTCCAAAAATACTTTAGAAAAAAAATATTTTTCTAAAAAAAAATTTATCTGTTCTGGTAAGCTTATGCTCTGATACCACGTGTAACACCCCACGTCCATTAATGTCACTCACAAAGGGAATGCATTAACTTCCATGGAGGTTTTAAGTGAATATAGAACAGTAAAATTACAACAAGACAGATATAAAATAGTACTTGGAAATTCAAAAACTTTATTTCATTGTAGCAGAAGTCAAAACATGTTTGATTACATCATAACACCATATTCAATGTCAAGTACAATATCTATCTTGATAAAACAAGTACATAATCCCATTACATGAATAGCCATTAAAAAGAAAGATAACAAGCTGGACTTTAATTCAGCAGTCCAAGCTTTCCAGAAGATAAGCGATCCAACTAGACTCCACTAGAACTTGGCCCAACCTGCGGACCTGAAGGGAGAAAAAGGATGGAAAAGAGGGCGTCAGACATAAAGTCTGGTGAATATGATAATTCTACAATACTATTACCAAAATAACTGGACTAAGGCATAAGCTGGAAAACAAGAAAATGTCTATGAAGAGCAGATTAAGGACATAGACAATCGCTAAAGGCAACGTTGTAGGCGCTCCTAAATACTAAAGGATAAACACTATACTGCACCACACCAGTCACCCTAAAGATTCATCCCACTTAGCTTCACTTAGAAACTTTCCCAATGGCTTTACGTACCCCTAGCTGACTACATAGGTGCCGCCTGCCCCTATCTCCACTAGGTGTACCCTACTTCCCATTATTCGATCGGCTCCCTAACTCGTAGATACCCGTGCTGGCCCCATAGTGGGGTGTATCACTCCCCTAAAGTGGAAACCTGATACAACGGACATGCACGGCTTATACCTACACGATGCAACAACGTCTTACCTACCAGCCCGGGTCCACACACGCATATGAAACCCGTTGGACTTGCGTTGCCACCGCTCCCTGTTTTGGCCTCTTATAGTCAAACCCAGTATGCGTGTCCCGTCCTCGACTTGGGTCGAGCCCACAAAGATACGTTTTGGGATACTGGTTGAAATGGGCCCCCACTATTTACCACAAGCATTCCACCTAAGCTTGTCCCCATTAGTCCATCCCACTTAACCCACTTAGTTATGTTCATTTACATGTGTGTTTGGTTAAGTCTAATCGTATTTCAAATGCCTCTAAAGGCAACCACCAGATTCCTCATGCCACCCAAGGCACCTACTTAACCCCCATGTCCCACCTTACATGATTATCTGGTTAAGTATTTCTTAGTTCATTAAGGCCAAAACCTCATAAAGACCTCTCACATTAGACTGGCATTTATGGCAGCTGGATTTGCCGGGCGGGTCCGGGCAGTCTTACACCATAAAAGAGTCTAACCTCGTGTCTTTACAACTGTTATGCTTTAGTTTGGGCCTAGGACCTCTCACATTGGGCCGACATTTGTGACTACTGGATTTGCCGGGCGGGTCCGGGCAGGTTTACATCACAAACGGGTCCAACCTCGTGTCCTAAGCATTGATTATTAATAATAATCCACTTTCCCCCAATTTTAATAATTCCCTACTTGAATTATTAATTACTTCCAATTTTTTAACAATGTCCATAATTGACTCAATTATGGACATTCATTCATGGTATGCAACATCTTACAAAATTGCACCCAATTTATTAATTCCTAATATTACCCCTACCCCACGTTTGAACGTTTATTCGCAAAATATATGTTAGACTCGAATAGCCTAACTCATAGCATAAAAGAGATTATCATAATAACAACATGTATATGTGACCAAATGAATCATAATAAGGGGTGAAACTTGCATATGTCCAACTTGCATAGATTATACATGTCATGGATCTAAAGGTGTCAACTTGTTCAAAATTCACCTAATATGATCTCAATCAATTTTCATAAACTTACATATGAACATGTGTGAATCAACATCATCTAATTTTTTAACAACATGGTTTTATATGGGTACACCTAACTCAATAGGCAAATTCCCATAATCAAGTTTTATTTAATTATAGTTTCAAGTTTATGGGTACACCTAACCTAATAGGCAAATTCCCATAAACAAGATCCATTTAAATTAAGAAAAAAAAAACATAACTTTAAGCATGATCCAACAACATCATGATTTTTCAACATAATATAGCATGATTTATAACATGGCATAGTATGATAGTATAACATAGCTTGACATGATTCTCAACATAGCACGACATAGCATAAGAGAATTTACAACATAGCATGACATAGCATATATAATTTACATCATACGACAACATAATAACATAATAAGAGATCCACAATATATAGAATTTACAATTACAAATCACATCACTTTCTTTTGATCCATTCATAACTGAGTCAAATTAGTTTGTAATAGTCTTGTGAGAATCATCATACTCACCAACAAAAGAAAAGAATTAGAGAAAGAGAGATCTTTTGATTTGATTTGTGTAGATTTAGTTGTAGATGATTAGGCTTCCTCTTCTTAGTTTGTGACGGCTATGCTGAACTCCATGGCAGCAGCATGACGGTAGCTTCTCTAATTTTACAAGTGATTTAGGTCTAGGGTCTACCCACTTATTTATAGATTTTAGAATTCATTTAGGCCATTAGATTTAACCTAGAAATAACCGCAGCCGTTCAGACAAGATGGGGTTTATCTTGTTGACTCAGCAATGAGTCAGAAGTGACTTAGCAAACACTCAGCAAACTAATAAACTTCTATTCATGTTTGCATTAACTGCCCATATATATATATATATATATATATATATATATATATATATATATATATATATATATATATACTACAATGTACACATTAGATACATCCCCCCTTTTACACACTTATTATTGTTTTTATATACATATTAGATACATCCCCTCTCTTACACACTTATTAATATTTTTATATTCATATTAGATACATCCCCTCTCTTACACACTTTTATATTCATATTAGATACATCCCCTCTCTTACACACTTATTAATATTTTTATATTCATATTAGATACATCCCCTCTCTTACACACTTATTAATATTTTTATATTCATATTAGATACATCCCCTCTCTTACACACTTATTAATATTTTAGCAACTTTAGTGTTAATAGAAAATTCGGGGTGTTACAAGATGCGTTCATTGTACCCTTTTCTTTTCGAGGGTATGTCTTTCGATTTCTCCTTTATCGCTTAGCTTGTACTTGTTCTATCTTTAGTATGTCCTCTCACTAGTATCTTTGACCTTTAGATAGGGTAGTCCTATGGTTGAAACATGTGTTTGAGACATGTTATGTATGGTGGATGCATTTGGATGCAAGTGTTTGCTAGTGGTTGCTCGTGGATGCATATACACACACTTTAGGCACTAGATCGACTCAGTCACTTTCATATTGCATATTGCATATAAATGGATGTATTTAGTAAAATGAATGTACATTGAATGTGTGTATCATATGGATGTTGCATTTGAATGAATGGTTGTGCACACATGTAGTAATAATATGTATAGGGTTCTTTGCATACATGATGGATACATGGCACTATCATTATTTGCATTAAGGAGGTCGACTGAATCAGTGGACCGCCTGATTTTGCATTAGTATACGAACATATACACACATTATGCATATATACATGAAAAACATTAGAAATCTTGTAAGGACCACGGTTGCTAGTGGTTGTTGGTTGAGTAGATGGATGATTGGATGGTAGGATACGTTCTTCTTGACTTAGAGATTTCCGAGGATGAAATCTTTTAAGTAGGGGAGAATGTAACACCCCATATTTCTGTTAACACTAAAGTAAAGAATTAAAGAATATTTAATTTTAAATGTGAGAATTAAGGGAAATGTGGCATTTGAAATACGATTAGAAGCACTTAACCAAGATTGAAACATGTAAGAAGACATGAATAAGAATGGGGTTAAGTGGGGAAAAACCTTAGAGGGGACCAAGCATAGGTGGAAAGCTTGTTTCATGCATGGGGGCCCTTTTCAAACCAGTAACCCATTAAGTATCTTTGTGGGCTCGACCCAAGTCGAGGACGGGACACGCGTACTGGATTTGTTTGTAAGAGGTCAAAACGGATTAGCGATGGCAACGCAAGTCCAACGGGTTCATATGCGTGTGTGGGCCCAGGCTGGTAGGTAAGACGTTGTTGCATCGTGTAGATATAAGCCGTGCATTTTTGGTTGTATCGGGTTGCCACTTTGGGGAGTGATACACCCCACTATGGGGCCAGCACGGGTATCTACGAGTTAGGGAGCCGATCGAATGGGGGTAGTGGGTACACCTAGTGGAGATAGGGGCAGACGGCATCAATGGAGATAGCTAGGGGTACACGAAACTACCATTAGCAGTATTAAGTTCTGTAAGCGGGATCAACTTTTAGGGTGACTAGTGGTGGTGCAGTATAGTAATTATCTTATAGTGGTTTAGGTGTGCCTTTAACGTTATCTTTGTTCATCTTATTTCCTTGTTTGCTCTGTCATACCCAATTGTTCACAGTCATTTCCTTATTTTCCAGCTTATGCCTTATCCTAGTTATTTTGATAATTATATTGTTAAAGTTATCGCACTCGCCAGACTTTATGTCTGACCCCCTTTACTTTCCACCTCTTTTCTTCCTTCCCCCCCCCCCTCAGGTTTGCAAGGAGGGAATACTATAACTTAGTGCTGATTTCTTTTAGTTGCTTGAAGAGAGTAGATGTATCGTTTTGGACTCTCTCATCTTTATGGCTTCACTTATGCTCAGTGGGGATTTATGCATTTATGTTATTTAAGTATTTGCTTCTTTATGTACTTTGAAGTTTTTGGAAAAGACTATTGATCCTGTTGTAATGGTTTTGGAGACTACTTATGTAAACTCGTTTTGAGTTATGATGAAATAAAATAAGTTTTAACTTCCGCTGTATTGTTTTATTTATTTATTCTTATAATTTATCTGTTCTATACAACAATAACGCTTCATGGACATTGATGCATTCCCTCTGTGAGTGACATTAATGGACATGGGGTGTTACATCCGTCATTCATGACTCAATGGCGGGGCCTAGGGGGAGACGAGTGGGCCCATGACACGGCCGTAGGTGGCACACTCCAAGGCCAACGGCGAGGCATGCTTGGATCGGCTTCAGGCCCATTAAGTTGGTCGCGATTTCTAAACCTAGGATTTGAACGAAGTGGGTTTCCAAAACGATGGGATTACGAGGAAGAAGAAAGATTAAGAAGATGGTTAAGTGATTAATTATTTAATTAATTTATGTTAATCCATTAATGTAATCAAATCTTTAAACAACTGTATCTCTCTCAAACAGTGACGAAATTCAGAAATTTCAGTTGCGTTGAAATCAGAAAAATGAGAGCTTCACGATGGAACCAACCAGATCTGAAACGAAGCACTTTGGAAATTCAGCCAAATTTGAACGTGAACAGAAATTCAGACAAAAATCGACTGTGAGATTTCTAATTTTTAAATAATTAATCAAATTATTTATTTTACTTGAGATGTGACGATTGTATGTATATGATTTAGATCTGTTTTGTCTGAAATTTGGATGATGATTAATTTATTGTTTGGTGATGAACAATTATAGATCTGTATATGTTAGTTGAATAAAATTAAAAATATCACTTTGGACATATTTGTTGACTTGAATTTGTTTGTCAAATCAATGAAAAATATCATTTTGTCATTGTTATTGGATTTAATTAGTTTATCAAAAAAAATACCATTTTGTTCATTTTATTGAACTGAAATTAGAATTGTCAATTCAATGAAAAAAAATACCATTTTGCCTATTTTATTGAATTGAAATTAGAATTTTCAACTCAGTGAAAAATACCATTTTGTTCATTTTATTGAATTGAAATTAGGATTGTCAATTCAATGAAAAATACCACTTTGTTCATTTTATTGAATTGAAATTAGAATTGTCAATTCAATGAACAAAATACCATTTTGTTCATTTTATTGAATTGAAATTATAATTGTCAATTCAATGAAAAATACCATTTTGTTCATTTTATTGAATTGAAATTAGAATTGTCAATTCAATGAAAATACCACTTTGTTCATTTTATTGAACTGAAATTAGAATTGTCAATGCAATGAAAAATACCATTTTGTTCATTTTATTGAATTGAAATTTGAATTGCCAATTCAATGAAAAATACCATTTTGTTCATTTTATTGAATTGAAATTAGAATTGTCAATTCAATGAAAAATACCATTTTGTTCATTTTATTGAATTGAAATTAGAATTGTCAATTCAATGAAAAAATACCATTTTGTTCATTTTATTGAACTGAAATTAGAATTGTCAATTCAATGAAAAATACCATTTTGTTCATTTTATTGAATTGAAATTAGAAATGCCAATTCAATGAAAAATACCATTTTTTTCATTTTATTGAATTGAAATTAGAATTGTCAATTCAGTGAAAAATAACATTTTGTTCATTTTATTGAATTGAAAAGTTACATTTTTGTTTGCATTCCTTGATGCAATCAAAACATTAAAATAAAAGAGTTACGTTTTTTATTTGCATTCCTCGATGCAAATAAAACATAAAATAAAAAGTTACAATTTTGTTTCCATTCCCCGATGCAAACAAAATATTAAAATAAAGAGTGGTATTTTTGTTTGCATTCCTCGATGCAAATAAAACATGAAATAAAGAATTACATTTTTTATTTGCATTCCCTGATGCAAAAGAAACATGAAATTAAAAGTTCAACTTTAATTTGCATTCTTTAGATGCAAGCAAACATTTAAATAAAAAAGTTATTCTTTTATTTGCATTCTTTGATGCAAATAAACATTGAATTAAAAAGTTATTCTTTTATTTGCATTCTTTGATGCAAATAAACATTGAATTAAAAAGTTATTCTTTTATTTGCATTCCTTAATGCAAATATACGATGAATTTAAAAAGTTGTTCCTTTATTTGCATTCTTTGATGCAAATATACATTCAAATAAAACTTATACTTTTATTTGCATTTTTGATACAGATAAAATGTTAAAATTGGAAGTTAAATTTTTATTTGCATTTCTTGATACAAATAAGACATAGTTTTAAAAAAGGTTATATTTTATTTGTAATTTAAATACAAATTAAAAACATGATTTGTAAAGTTACATTTTTTGTTTGCAATTTTAGATGCAAACAAAACATTATAATTAAAGTTACATTTTTGTTTGCAATTTTAGAGGCAAACAAAACATTAAAATAAAAAGTTACATTTTTATTTACATTTAGCTGTAATAAAAATGATAGGATTAAAAGTAATGTTTTTTTTGTCATTTTAGAGTAAAAAAGAATAGAATTAAAAGTAATGACTTTTATGTCCTTCTTAGAATGGACACAAGAATATAAAATATGAAGCCATGTTATGTAGGGACGCTAATTTTAACCCGTACGGGTTTATCGATCGATTCATTCCATCTTTAAATGAATATAAAAAGAAGTGATTATAAATATTATATTTTGAAAATATAAGTATTTTAACATAGAATATTCAATTTAAAATTGAAAATGAAGATAAAATCATTTTAAAAGGAATTTATAAATATTTTATAAAATACGTTTTAACAGAAATCGACGATGTATATGTATATGTATATGTATATATATATATATATGTATATGTGTATATATATATATATATATATATATATATATATATATTGGCCTGAATAGAACGCGCCGCACAGCGACCGTTCGCGATTTTCGACCATTAACTTCAAATTGACGCAACGGGAGATCCGACCGTCGGATTCTCCTAAAACCGAAACCATTGGGTTCGTATCGAAAAGATCTTTTCAATGAATATAAGAGTTTTGAAATCTAACGGGTTCAAATCAATTTTTTAAAGGGTCGCTATAGATGCAGTTCGATGACCATTTATGGAAATCGACTGTAAAGGCCTTAATAAAATTATTTAAAATATACAAAAATTATGTAAAATCATAATATATGATTTAAAAAGATTTTAAGATGAAAAACTCCAATTTTGAAAAGGGAGAATATATTTTTATCAAAATGAACTAGTTATTAACTAGAAAGGTAATCTAATGTTTAAATTAAATAAATTGGATTTTGGTTATCGTGAATGTTGTCTTTAATAACACTATTCTTAAAACCCCGTGTAAAGGGAATAAATCTTTTAATTAAGATTAATAGAGTTTTCAAATTATATTTAGTAATTGGAATAAAGTGAAATGTGAATTGGGCTTATCGTGAACGGTGTTTTAAAACGACATTTGTTCTTTAACCCAATTAACAGTGGAAATATAATTTGGAATTTATAAATCTTTTACAAAGATTTAAATGTAAATTTTCCAAAATAAAGTTTTCCAATGTATTACATTAAATTGGAATTGAATGGAATTTGGTTCGGTAATAATCGAGATGAGCTTCTGTAAAAGAAGGTTGTTACTATATATGGAATTTAAAAGGCTTTACCGTTATTCCATTTATATTATTTGTCTAATACAGAAATTTATATCGATTATATATTGATTTGATTTCTATGAAAATTCCATATTTAATGGAAGATGATTTTGGGTTTATCATGAACTGTGTTTTAAATGACATTGGTTCTTTAACCCAGTTAAAGATAAGATTAACTTCTTAAATTTGGATAATCTTTAAGTAATGATTTAGAGATGTAAAGGGTAACTTTAGAGGATTTATCTTTGATAAAATTAATGGGGGCTCTTCCCTAATATTGTGAATATTTTATTGAAAGAACATTCTAAATTGGAATGAGGCATTGGATGTGTTTTTATAGCACTTGATTTTAAATTACGCGAATTATTCGGAAAGACCGGGTTTAACCCATTCTAAATAATGAATACGACGACTAACAGTCAAAGAAATTGTAGACGGTGCAAGACCAACGATTTTCACGTCGAATGGATGAGTTGCTACCGATGCCCATGATTGCAGTAGCTACCTTGAAGGGCTACAGTGGTAGCCGTCCGGACATACATGTTGATTGTTCGGATATGCGAGGAATTAGGTTCCTCCGGTTTCGTTCAAACCCAGAACGGACTTGTAAATGGATGGTATGTTTGACGTTGTATTCCTTTACATTGTATCCATTGATTTCTACTAATATATATTTGTTTGGTAGTGGAGAATTTATTCTCATGCTTAATACCCTTCTCTAAGACATATGAGCTTAGAGGTTATATATTGGCAGAAACCAATGGTAAGGATTGACAATGTGGCATGCTAAGATGCATGGATCAAGGCTTTTGTTGAAAAGTAGAGCCTTGTGGATGATGATCAAAGCATAGCTTTGTGTAGCATTACTTCGCGAGCCTCACACCCCGATAGATTCAAAAACGGGACAAGGGAACGCAGGGAGTGCACACGTTTCTTTCTAACTAGAAGTGGTGTTTGGGTTTTTACACGGCCCAACATTTTTACTTATGTGGTTGATGGAATG
Organism: Allium sativum; assembly: GCA_030737875.1. NCBI lineage: Eukaryota > Viridiplantae > Streptophyta > Magnoliopsida > Asparagales > Amaryllidaceae > Allium > Allium sativum. The sequence goes on along the minus strand of CM060921.1, from coordinate 9,579,195 downwards.
AGGCGCCTCGGATTTTTATTGGTCGCCAATGGCCAATTTATATGTCCAATAGGATCAAGAAGCGTGTATTCAGGAATTGCCAATCCACTAAAGTATTTGTGGACCGGACCTGCAGGATCCAAGGGTTCGCCAGTGTCTGAATCCTGAGACATTTCTAGAGTGTCTCGAATCGGTTAGGAGATCATCCCTAGCCTTGACTCATGATGGAAACCAACCTCCAATACAACATCATGCGATATTGATTGTATAACTAGTATGGCAACATAGTATATGATAGCTATGCCGTCTATGATTGATACATTATGATTGGAATGTTTTTTAAAACATATATACACTAATAATAATATCAAATACGTTTTTATCGTATCAAGCATCTTTTGACCATTATAAGGTAAAACTCTATCCTCCGGTTTGCGTTGAATTGTGTGATGGGACTTGAGTCTTATAATGGTTTCATTTTTCTAAAAAGCATTGCGTTGTTTAACGATTTACTTTATTTCATGCACTGGCAATCCAATGGAGTAAATCCATTCCGCATTAGCGGTGTGGTCCTGTGATTAGCCTTATTATTAAATAAGTTAAATAAGATTTCTCATACCAGTCTCATGACTGACTTGTAGTTTGTTTTCACTTGCAAATTTGGGTGTCCTCTTTTCCACACGGGCAGTCGAGTAGCTTATTTTGCAGATATATTAAGCATGATTCTGGATCGAAGCTTAGAGCTGTGTCCAAAGTGTTGATAGACTTTCACTGTATCATTTTAGTTATTTCCGCTGCTTTGTATTAATTATTGTAAATAATCTTCCGCTGTATTATTATTTATTAGTGTACTCTGGTATATTTTGTACTCTAATGTTGTATTATTATGATGTAATAAAAGTCTTATGTTATCTGTTCTAATGTATTGTATTCCCAAAGTTAAAGTATTCGAAGATTTCCGACTTTGGTTCATACCTGTGTGGTTTATGGTCGATTCAAAGGGTGGGGATTTTCGGGTCTTTACATAAGGTTTTGAGTTGATTGGGAATTCTATGATAGAAAGTGAAGACGGTGCAGTTGCGTTACAAAGTTCACAAGTATTTTGTTGTCACACATACACATATATACATACATACATATATATATATATATATATATATATATATATATATATATAGTTAGTAGCTTAGAGGAAGAAATCAACTACCTGAACGATGGGAGTAATATGTCGCAATTGATGATAGAGGTTGGCCTCACAACCACAGTGTGGCAGACATGGCGAGAACGCAACACCTGTGCTTTTAAGAAAAAAGAAAAGGATGTGTTAGCAAACGCAGCGGTGATCAATAGGGAAATTGCAATAATCATTGACAGAATCAAACCGAAGTTTTTTACCACTGCAACGGAACGAGAATTATTGCAATTGGAGAAGTGCAATTGGAGGGCATGGATGGACAGGAGGAAGGCGAAGAGAGAATCTGTGGCCGCCATGAAAAATTAACTGATGCCCTAATTTTGCCAATTGGGAACTTTTAATTTACTTTTGCAAAGAATGTAGAATGAACGAAAAGTTTTTGTTTGGTTGTATTATGTGTACCCGAAGTAGTTGCGGGCTTTGTAACATTTGGGCCGAGCCGGCTTTAAAGGCTGAAATAAAAATTTACCCAATTTCAAAATATATACATACATACATACATACATATATATATATATATATATATATATATATATATATATAGTTAGTCATGTTCATTGCAACAAGTTATTTTATTTCATTTATGTGCATATGTCTATACCAAGTTTCAGCACTGAATCTAAAACTAACATCAATATGCAAAGCCCAGGTACTGAAAAATATAAAAACACTAATAGTTTGAAGAGGAAAAGCAAAGAGATTGATAGCGATGTCAAGCTGCCATGTATTTTTGATGACTTTAAGGATAAAAAAAGATGATGAAAATGAATTTATTTCAAAACTGAAAGCAATTAAAAAAGAAAAAATAAGTTATATATATTTGATGGTTATTTTATATACGGTGTACATATTATTATTATTTTGTTAAGGAATGACTAATTAAATGTTCATCTATTCAAATGTTTATTGCACTACAGGAATGAAAACTATTCAAAAAATTGGAAATCATGAAGTTATGCTGGGAACAAGATTGGACTTGTACATAATTTTCATGTTTATTTTGTTTGGAATGGAAACTACTCATGATCTTATATTTATTTTTCTCTGATCTTCATATTTATTTTGTTTGGAAAGAAAACTACTCATGATCTTATATTTATTTTGCTCTGAAAACTGCTATTGATTAATGTATTTTTCTGTTATGGATGTTTATTTTTATGTTGTAATTTGAAATTTTAGTTAGAATGCCTATTATAAATATAAAAATATATTTAAAACTTAATAACAAAGCATACATTGCATCATATTATATATATATATATATAATGACATCATCGCACTTTTTTGCTTCATCGAAAAAAGTTATCATATTGTATTTTGTATATAATTTATATAATATTACTTGAATTGTATCACTTATATAATTCTAATGATTATTTGTTCAAATTTTCACATTTAAAGACCACAAAATAAGTTTAAATTGTAATGAATTAAGAACAAGTTTTCAGAATAAAATCACAAATAATCAATTCTTTTATATCTATGCTAAAAAATAACCATTCATAACAAAAAAAAAATAGATGGATAACAGAATAATTAATTAAATAATCATCCACGACAAAATTATTGTTGAATGAACAACATAATAATTAATTATTGTTATTGCATAAATTAATTAGATGGATAACATAACAATTAATCAAAATAATCATCCATAATAAAATTATTTTTGGATGAACAACAGAACAGTTTATTATTGTTGCCGCATAAATTATAATATTTAAAAATATATATGTAACTATTTAATATTTATTACGTTACTTTAGTTTTCTTTTATTTTTGATATTTAATCATTACAGTATTTTTTTTTAATAAAATAAATTTTAATGCCCAGCAAAGCGGGCAAAAAATACTAGTAGGTTATAATAAAAGGAAAGAAAACTTATTAGTGAACCTTAATTAAGAGAACTAAGTTAATAAGTTGTGATGGCCCGCCCCGCACCAACCGACATTTTCCTCAAAATGCGTTGTACCAATGTCAACTAGCACGGGACGGTCGTCAAAAGAAAGAGGGTTTTGAAACAATGAATCGCCAAAGAACCTGTAGTATATCTCACAGTGCATGGAATCAAATATAATAATAACATACATGACATAAAATAGGCGAGCCAGTGCATAAGCTGAAAACTAAACCATCATAGTAGCGGAATCCAAAATACAACTTATGATCTAAACCATCATTATTACAACTTCAAAATACTGTCTCTAAAGCAAAATAGAAAAGGTCACTACTAATGTCCAAAGCAGTGACCAGCAACAACATAGGGAGAATATATGTAAATAGTACATGGAAGCCTCTTACTCGTCTCTAGACAGCTACTTGTGCATACTACCTAACTTATCTCTAGTCTGCTTGTTTAGGAGCACCCAGAGTAATAAGAAGAGACATAAAACTCTGGGTCAGATAAAAGTCTGGTATGAATGATAGCACAAAAGCAGAACAATAATAGGTATAAATAATCATACCTGAACCTGGACCTGCAACCAAAGAGTTAGCACAAAAAGATGTACCGTACTCTAAGGTAACACTAACATAAAGTGTAAAGTGGAAGTGCACATGTCATGGTGATAGCAAAACATCAAACATAGCAATCATCCTTACATCTTGTAACGACCCGCATTCTACGTATCATAGGATCGGAGAATATTTATTTCTTTCACATACGAAGTCGTATGGTCATGTAACTTTGGGGGACGACTATTGGGGTCATTTCCCATGTTCATGATTTTTCCCGATTTTTAAATGACCATTTTACCCCTAGTTATCACTGTTTTGGCCATAACTTTTGACTGGAAAGGAATTTTGACCCAAAACCACTTCCATTGGCTCCGGATGATGGTTTCTCTTTCCGTAGAGTGGTCACAATAGCCAAACGGACTCACCGTTTGGGAGATATGGCTGAAACAAGTTTCAGAAGGTGAAAAAACAGCTTAATTGGGCTTAAGCGGGTGATTAGCAGCTAGGCCCAAGGGGAATTTCGGGTTTAGGGGTATATAGGGGCTGATTAGGGTTAGAAAACATTTCTTTAGACATTTTCCAGCCGCCACTTTCATTCCTCTTGACCTAGCCATGGCCTCCACTCTCTAAATCTCTCTAAAACACCCAAAAATCATTTTTTAATTGAAGATTAGACTTAGCAAACATCAAATCAAGGAGTATTAGCACGAGAACCGAGGTAGAGCTGCTGTGTAAGATTGGGAACATCGTCAAATCAGAGAATATTTCAGTTTTGGGGTTTTAGTTGTGGCCAAGGTGAGTGATAGCATCGTTTTGACACTAATTACAGTTAATTAAGGGTAATTAGTGAAGATTAGCGAATTTATACACTAATAAATTCTGGAAAAATGTTTAGAAATTCTTAAATAATATTTCATGCCTCTGTTATAAAATTTAGACGATTTGGTTAAGTTTTACTAAGTATGTACTTAAACATGATTAAGAGGGACTATGGGAAAATATGAAGTTTTAGTCACTTTTGATCCCTTTTGATTCATTTGAATTGTTGTTTGCTGTTTGTGGTTGCTATTACATGTTGCAATGACTCTATGGTATGTTTTATGATTGATTAGAATAGTTAAATTGGTCGAAAACGTCGTCGAATGGCGTAGAAAGCTCGCTGGAAGGTTGCAGAAATGTGCAGGTCCCGAACCGGTTCGGATCGGAAAAGGGGTCGGATCGGGCTAGTGAACTGACCAAGGGAATCCGAACTGGATTGGGACTTGTCACATAGAAGACTTGGCAAAAAGGAAGGCCGTTTCCTTAGAGTTGGAGTGGACAAGGGGATCGGATCGGAAGGGTAATGGAAGCCATATCGGATCGGCTCAAGAATGGAAGGCTACGACTAGAGTAAGGCGAAGTGATCGGATCGGATCGGAGTAGATGGGAACGAGGGAGCTGATTGGAGAAGGAGCATGAGCTGGAGGAGGACAGCACCCCGACCCGACCCGGAGGAGGACACCGACCCGACCCGGAGTGAAGCACCCGACCCGAACTGAATGGAAGATGACAAGGATGGAGGACCGACCCGAACCGACGCTACCGAACCGAACCGAGTTCTAGGACTGTTACTGCACGTCAACTTTTCTGAAGACCCACTCCAATTCGATCAAAACCCGAGATGCAAAGGAAGTCCAGATGAGAAGTTAGATCTCAAGATTTAGATGGAAATCAATGAGTTCGCTTCATGGTGGGGCTTTGCTGCGGGGCGCGTGCCAAGGAGTTATCGACGTCTATAGCTTTGGACCACTATGGTAGGAGGTACGAAGGCGGATTCAGGGCCATTATGGCATCGGTAGAACCAAGGGCTACGACCAATGAAGTGGGTCATTGAAATGTTTGGTCATGACTCCAAGTGTTTGGCTTGGTCACAGCGGGGTTTCTACAAGTCGGGATTCGTCGTTACCTCATTTTGTCTAGTGTTCCAAAGTGGTAGATATCGTATACTTTACGCACTGAGTGAGAGACGTGAGGATGGTTTCTATGCTTGATTGTTTGACATACACACCCCACCCCCGTATTCTTACACTATTCATTATGGCACCTTAGAGCATTGTACGGTATGTGGTACTAACTCTTTGGTTGCAGGTCCAGGTTCAGGTATGGTTTAGTATACCTGTTATTATTCTGTTTAGATGCTTATCGCTCATACCAGGCTTTATGTCTGACCCAGAGTTTTATGTCTCTTCTTATTACTCTGGGTGCTCACACGAGCAGACTAGAGACAGGTTAGCTGGTGATGCACGGGTAGATGATCCGGAGACGAGCAGGAGGCTTCCACGTAATATATATAGTATTCTCCCTGTGTTGTTGAAGATCACTGCTTGGGCATTGGTGGTGCATCTTCTACTTTAGTTTTCTTTTGTTAGAGACAGTAAATTTGGAATTGTAATAAGCTGTATATGGATTTCCGCTGCTCTGATGATTGATGTTGATTTTAGTTATCAGCTTATGCACTGTCTCGCCTGTTTTATGTCAAGTATGTTATTATTATATTTTATCCCATGCGCTGTGAGACATTCTACAGGTTCCTTGATTAGTTCATTCTCTTCTTTCTTTTCTTCTGACGACTGTTCTGTGCTAGCTGGGCATGTGTACATTGCACTTTCGGAGGAAATGCAGGCTGGTGCGGGACGGGCCGTCACACTTGGTATCAGAGCTCTAGGTTGCGTAGTTAACCTAGGGAGTTATCAAGGAGAGATAATATACGTATACGAGAGAGCGTATTTGTGATTATTTTGGTTTTTAAAAGCTATATATATATATATACTATTAGTGGTATATGGATGAAGTCGTACTGCACTAGCACCACTATGGAGTCATTAATCATTTCCTTTTCAGATTGACGATGAGCCGATATGTTAGAGGTACCGGTAGGGGAGCCAACAATGGGAATGCTGCTGACATGAGGACGATGTTCACTGACCTCATGAGAGAGATGCTTAGAGATGTACAAAGGGCAGCCCCCAATGGTGGAAATGGTGGTGGTCCAATGGTGCAGGCGCCAAGAGTCGACTTCGCCAAGCTGAATAAGGATTACACTAGCCTTGGTGGGAAGCCGTTCCACGGAACGGAGTCGGCTACGGATGTTCAGGATTGGTTGGATAGTTGCGAACGTATCTTCGAGGATTTGGGAATCGAGGATGCGATGAAGAGAAAGCTAGCGTCCCGTCAGCTGCAAGGGCGGGCAATGAATTGGTGGAATGCTATAAAGGCAGCTACTCCCGAAGATCAGATTACTTGGGAGCAGTTTAAGGCTCGCTTTAGTGAGAAGTTTATTCCAGCTGCTCAGAAGTCAATGCTGTTTAAGAAATTCTTGGAGCTCAAGCAGAATGGCAGAGTTGTCTCGGAGTATATTGCTGAATTTGACACTTTGTTAAAATATGGGTTATCTCTTATTGATACTGCCGAGAAAAAGAATGAGAAATTCATAACTGGTTTGGATCAGTACTTGGGGGAAAAACTTATTAACCACATCGATGAGACGTTTGAATCGATTGTGGAGAAAGCATTAAGATCGGAAAGTCTCTACCCTAAGTCGAAGACTGAGGTTGCATCCGCAGATGATCCAAAGCCACAAGCTAGTGGTGGAGGCAAAGGTGGTTCCCAGAATAAGAGAAAGCAGAATCAGGCTAAGGATGGCCAGAAGAAAAAGAATAAGCAGGATGTGGAGTGCTTCAGCTGTGGTAAGAAGGGCCATTATGCTAGTAATTGTCGGGCCAAGCCAGCGGATAGGAAGTGCTTCAATTGTGGCCAATTAGGACATCACAAGGACAAGTGTCCATAGCCCCCTAAGGAAAAACAAATGGTGAAAGGCTATGCTCTTAATGCTATTCCTTCTTCGTCGAATGCCCCAACAGCGGCGGAGAAGGGAAAGAATGTCGTCATTCAAGGTATGCTTTCTGTTTATGATGTTCCTGTTAGAGTTTTGTTTGATACCGGAGCTTCCAGTTCTTTCATATCTAGTGACCTGGTAGATAGGTTGGGATTGGAGCCCGAGATTGTCGATAGACCTTTAGTAGTGACGAACCCGATTGGTGGTTCTACTAGCCTTAGCATGATTTGTCGTAATGTGGTCTTATCGAGTCATGGATGCATGTTTGTTTGTGATTGCTTTGTTTTGGGCTTTACTGGGTTTGGCATTATTTTGGGAGTAGATTGGCTCCAAAGATACGGGGTGGTGGTAGACTGTGAGGGCTTGTTGGTGACAGCTAGAGCGGATGATGGGCGGAGGATAGTGTTTGGTGGTCTACCCAGTAAGGGGGTATTGGCTAGTTTTCTAAACTCCCTCGACATTCCGCATAGTGAGTTGTCAGGGTTGCCCGTGGTTGGCCAGTATCCGGATGTTTTCGAAGAAGTGACCGGACTTCCACCACACCGAGAGATTGAGTTTCGCATTGATTTGGTAAAAGATGCCAGGCCTATAGTGATGCCACTTCGTCGTATGGCACCAAGAGAGCAGCGAGAGCTCGAGGTGCAAGTCAGTGATCTTTTGAAGAAGGGATTTATCAGAAGGAGTGTTTCTGAATGGGGAGCACCAGTTGTGTTTGCTACCAAGGCGGATGGTTCCCTTCGTTTGTGTGTAGACTACCGCGAGTTGAATAAAGTGACGAGGAAGAACAAGTATCCTCTACCGCGGATAGATGATTTGTTTGATCAATTGAGTGACGCGAGAGTATTTTCTCAGTTGGATCTCGCGACAGGTTTTCATCAGCTTAGAGTGGAAGCTGAGAGTATAGCTAAAACGGCATTTCGGACGCCGTCTGGGTTTTATGAGTGGTTGGTCATGCCATTCGGGCTGACCAATGCCCCAGCATATTTTGTGGATCTTATGAATAGAGTATTCAGAGATCAGTTGAATAAGTTTGTCCTTGTGTTCGTTGATGATATTTTGGTCTATTCGAGGACAGAGGAAGAACACAAGGAACATTTAAGAGTAGCGATGGAGGTGTTGAGAAAACACCAATTGAAAGCAAAGTTTTCTAAGTGTCACTTCTGGAAGAGGGAAGTGAGGTTCTTGGGCCATGTTGTATCAGAAAATGGTATTGCCGTGGACCCAGCAAAGGTGGCTACGGTACAGGATTGGCCTACGCCAAAGAATGCAACAGATGTAAGAAGTTTCTTGGGATTAGCGGGATATTATCGTAAGTTTATCAAAGACTTCTCCAAGATAGCAGCACCGTTGACTCAGTTGACAAAGAAGAATCAAGCTTTTGTCTGGGATGAAAGGTGCGAGAATGCATTCAAGAGTCTAATGGACAAGTTGACAAGCGCACCAGTGTTAGTCATTCCTAAGGGGGATGAAGAGATGACGGTATACACGGACGCCTGTGGTACCGGACTGGGTGCTGTATTGATGCAAGGCGGTAGGGTTGTAGCTTACGCAAGTCGGCAATTGAAACCGCACGAGAGAAGATACCCTACCCATGATTTAGAATTGGCAGCAATCGTGTTCACGTTAAAGATGTGGAGACACTATCTCTTGGGAGAAAGATTTGAGCTGTTTACAGATCATAAGTCGTTAAAGTATCTCTTCTCTCAGAAAGATCTGAATCTCCGTCAGCAGAGATGGTTGGAGTTCTTAGCTTCCTATGATTTTGACATCGCATACACACCAGGAAAGGGCAATGCGGTGGCTGATGCATTGAGTAGAAGACATGCCAGCTTAGGGGCTATGTTCCTTGAATGGAAGCAACTGGAGTTTATCGCGGGGTTTGATTTCAGACCAAAGTGCGAATTGGATCCAGAAATGTTAGCAAGTTTGACGATCAGACCCACTTTGATTGAGCGGATCGGCTCTAGTCAGAGGGACGATCCTAACCTATTGGAAATCATCTCCAAGTTAGAGATGGGTATCGATGAGGAGATGAACAAGTATGGGCTTGATCGAGATAGATGGCTTAGAAAGGATGGAAAGCTTGTTGTACCCAATGTCAATGGATTGAGGGATGAAGTGCTTAGAGGATGTCATCACTCAAAGCTGACTATACACCCCAGTGGTAACAAGATGTATCGAGATATGAAGCAGACTTACTACTGGGAAGGGATGAAAAGAGACGTTGGGAAGTTTATATCCAAATGCATGAATTGCCAGCTAGTTAAAGCCGAGCAAAAGAAGCCTAGTGGTTTGTTACAGCCCTTAGAAATTCCCGAATGGAAATGGGAGCAAATCTCGATGGATTTCATCGATGGTTTACCAAGGACTAGGTCGGGATATGACAGTATTTGGGTAATTGTAGATCGACTAACTAAAAGTGCAAGGTTTATACCAGTCAAATCGACCAGAACGGCAACTAAGTTAGCAGAATTGTATATGAAGTGGGTAGTGAGACTTCATGGAGTACCTAAAAGCATTGTGAGCGACCGAGACCCGTTGTTCACTAGTGGGTTTTGGAGGAGCTTACAAGAGGCTCTAGGGTCAGAGTTACATCTCAGTACCGCATATCATCCTCAGACCGACGGTCAGACGGAGAGGGTGAACCGTATTTTGGAAGATCTCTTGAGAGCATGTATATTGGATTTTGGTGGATCATGGGATGACCATTTGCATCTAGTAGAGTTTGCATATAATAATAGCTATCAGTCCAGTATTGGTATGGCTCTGTTTGAAGCTTTGTACGGAAGACCATGTAACTCACCATCATGTTGGATAGAGACTGGCGAGAAGTTTATGCTTGGACCAGATGTGGTGAGGGAAACTTCAGATAAGATCAAGATCATTCAACAACGAATGAAGGCTGCCCAAGATAGGCAGAAGAGTTATGCTGATAAGAGGAGGAGAGACTTAAAATTCTCCATTGGCGACTTGGTGTTTGTCAAGATTTCTCCGTTGAAGAGCGTAATACGATTTGGCAGGAGAGGCAAGTTGGCACCAAGATTTGTTGGCCCATTCCCTGTTCTTGAGTTAGTCGGGAATTTGGCATATAGAATTGACTTACCGAAGAAGATGGCGGGAGTTCACAACGTATTTCATGTTTCCCAACTAAGGAAGTTCGTTCACGACTCAGATATGACTATTTCACCTGATCAGTTAAAGGACTTCGAAGTAGAACCCGAGGCGGTTGGGAACCGCAAGCCGGCCCGTATTGTCGAGCACGACATGAAGCAACTTCGAAGGAAGGCGGTGAAGCTAGTCAAGGTACAGTGGAGCGAGGACGAGAATGATTGTACTTGGGAGACAGAGGAGAACATTAGGAAGTCACACCCAGAACTCTTTGCCTGGTAAGATTTTGACTTCGATTTAGTTTTCCGCATGCTAGGATAGGCTTGTTCGCTTGTCTTGCATGATTGATTGTTGTATGTGGTTGTTAGGCGTGCGGGATCCTTTGTATGTTTTGGGTTAAGGAATTTCGGGGGCGAAATTTCTTAAGGGGGGGAGAGTGTAACGACCCGCATTCTACGTATCATAGGATCGGAGAATATTTATTTCTTTCACATACGAAGTCGTATGGTCATGTAACTTTGGGGGACGACTATTGGGGTCATTTCCCATGTTCATGATTTTTCCCGATTTTTAAATGACCATTTTACCCCTAGTTATCACTGTTTTGGCTATAACTTTTGACTGGAAAGGAATTTTGACCCGAAACCACTTCCATTGGCTCCGGATGATGGTTTCTCTTTCCGTAGAGTGGTCACAATAGCCAAACGGACTCACCGTTTGGGAGATATGGCTGAAACAAGTTTCAGATGGTGAAAAAACAGCTTAATTGGGCTTAAGCGGGTGATTAGCAGCTAGGCCCAAGGGGAATTTCGGGTTTAGGGGTATATAGGGGTTGATTAGGGTTAGAAAACATTTCTTTAGACATTTTCCAGCCGCCACTTTCATTCCTCTTGACCTAGCCATGGCCTCCACTCTCTAAATCTCTCTAAAACACCCAAAAATCATTTTTTAATTGAAGATTAGGCTTAGCAAACATCAAAACAAGGAGTATTAGCATGAGAACCGAGGTAGAGCTGCTGTGTAAGATTGGGAACAGCGTCAAATCAGAGAATATTTCAGTTTTGGGGTTTTAGTTGTGGCCAAGGTGAGTGATAGCATCGTTTTGACACTAATTACAGTTAATTAAGGGTAATTAGTGAAGATTAGCGAATTTATACACTAATAAATTCTGGAAAAATGTTTAGAAATTCTTAAATAATATTTCATGCCTCTGTTATAAAATTTAGACGATTTGGTTAAGTTTTACTAAGTATGTACTTAAACATGATTAAGAGGGACTATGGGAAAATATGAAGTTTTAGTCACTTTTGATCCCTTTTGATTCATTTGAATTGTTGTTTGTTGTTTGTGGTTGCTATTACATGTTGCTATGACTCTATGGTATGTTTTATGATTGATTAGAATAGTTAAATTGGTCGAAAACGTCGTCGAATGGCGTAGAAAGCTCGCTGGAAGGTTGCAGAAATGTGCAGGTCCCGAACCGGTTCGGATCGGAAAAGGGGTCGGATCGGGCTAGTGAACTGACCAAGGGAATCCGAACTGGATTGGGACTTGTCACATAGAAGACTTGGCAAAAAGGAAGGCCGTTTCCTTAGAGTTGGAGTGGACAAGGGGATCGGATCGGAAGGGTAATGGAAGCTAGATCGGATCGGCTCAAGAATGGAAGGCTACGACTAGAGTAAGGCGAAGTGATCGGATCGGATCGGAGTAGATGGGAACGAGGGAGCTGATTGGAGAAGGAGCATGAGCTGGAGGAGGACAGCACCCCGACCCGACCCGGAGGAGGACACCGACCCGACCCGGAGTGAAGCACCCGACCCGAACTGAATGGAAGATGACAAGGATGGAGGACCGACCCGAACCGACGCTACCGAACCGAACCGAGTTCTAGGACTGTTACTGCACGTCAACTTTTCTGAAGACCCACTCCAATTCGATCAAAACCCGAGATGCAAAGGAAGTCCAGATGAGAAGTTAGATCTCAAGATTTAGATGGAAATCAATGAGTTCGCTTCATGGTGGGGCTTTGCTGCGGGGCGCGTGCCAAGGAGTTATCGACGTCTATAGCTTTGGACCACTATGGTAGGAGGTACGAAGGCGGATTCAGGGCCATTATGGCATCGGTAGAACCAAGGGCTACGACCAATGAAGTGGGTCATGGAAATGTTTGGTCATGACTCCAAGTGTTTGGCTTGGTCACAGCGGGGTTTCTACAAGTCGGGATTCGTCGTTACCTCATTTTGTCTAGTGTTCCAAAGTGGTAGATATCGTATACTTTACGCACTGAGTGAGAGACGTGAGGATGGTTGCTATGCTTGATTGTTTGACATACACACCCCACCCCCGTATTCTTACACTATTCATTATGGCACCTTAGAGCATTGTACGGTATGTGGTACTAACTCTTTGGTTGCAGGTCCAGGTTCAGGTATGGTTTAGTATACCTATTATTATTCTGTTTAGATGCTTATCGCTCATACCAGGCTTTATGTCTGACCCAGAGTTTTATGTCTCTTCTTATTACTCCTGGTGCTCACACGAGCAGACTAGAGACAGGTTAGCTGGTGATGCACGGGTAGATGATCCGGAGACGAGCAGGAGGCTTCCACGTAATATATATAGTATTCTCCCTGTGTTGTTGAAGATCACTGCTTGGGCATTGGTGGTGCATCTTCTACTTTAGTTTTCTTTTGTTAGAGACAGTAAATTTGGAATTGTAATAAGCTGTATATGGATTTCCGCTGCTCTGATGATTGATGTTGATTTTAGTTATCAGCTTATGCACTGTCTCGCCTGTTTTATGTCAAGTATGTTATTATTATATTTTATCCCATGCGCTGTGAGACATTCTACAGGTTCCTTGATTAGTTCATTCTCTTCTTTCTTTTCTTCTGACGACTGTTCTGTGCTAGCTGGGCATGTGTACAGTGCACTTTCGGAGGAAATGCAGGCTGGTGCGGGACGGGCCGTCACACATCTCTTACTCAGTGCGTAAAGCATACGATATCCACCACTTCGATCACCCAATCCTTTGCTACGATCACTTTGCCCTTGGGAGTCTGTAACAACCCGTATTTTTAATAACCTGTTATAACATAATTGTAACACCCCGCAAACTCTATAACTGTGAAACTCACAGATTAAAGTATAATTAATTTCAAATCAAAGAACTAAGGGAAACGGGATACGCCATTGCGTTCGTCTCGGAAAAATACGCGAAATAGAGTCCGAGTTTTCGAAAAACGGATATCGTATGAAGAAGTTATGGACGAACGAAGTTGGGCGAAAAACCGAAAAAAAGGCCAGAATGCACTGGCGCACTTGGGAAGTGCGCCAGAACAAAAATGAACTGGCGCACCTGTGAAGTGCGCCAGTACATTTTTGACCTGGCGCACCTGCCAAGTGCGCCCAGGTCAAAAATGACCTGCTGGCCAGGTCTGGTCTAGCCCTGGCTGGCCAGGTCGGTGTGTGGTCGAATTTCTGTGGTCTGCTATGTCATTAGGGCTAGGTGGCGAGTTTTTATTGGTCTCTCTTCCTAATGAATGGCTACGATCTAACCTAGCAACATCAATGGTCCTAATCAATTCCTAACCTCTATATAAACAACCCTAGACTAAACCCTAATCTATTCATTCAAAATAAGATTATAGCCGCCATGTTGCTGAGGAACGACAAAGAGTAGCCGCCGACTAGAGAGAGAGTTAGGAAGAAAGTTCTAAAGCCTAAAGCAATTCAAGCAACCTAAAGCTAATCAATTCAACAAAGGAATCGTGTCTCTTAATTAGAGAATTCGCCGCAACCATTGTAAGTAGAGTATTACTTTGGTATAATAAACAACTGTGTTGATGTGTATGCTTGAATTGTGGCAATGGAAGTAATTCATGTTTGTGCAAAATTATGTTATTCATTATAAAGAACTACATGCGGTAGTTCTATGCAAATATACGTTTGGAATATTGCACAAATTATGTAATCTATGTTGAAGCTACATGTATGTAGTTGAGTGAAATTTATGCAAGTTTGGGGCTTTGTTATTATGTCGTCATGATGTATACCTTGTGCATAAATCGTTTTGCAAGCAATTGAGATTAGTTTGGTTGTTATAGTTCATATGAAACTATGTTGGAATTTTGACACCTTAATCCATGTATTAAGTCATGCTTATGAATATGGCTAGGCTATGAATGATATTTGGCATAATTGAAATCTATGATTAAGTCTATCTTGTTTAAAAGAGTTATATGATGACATATGTGAGACATGGCTAGGTTAGACTCAAAAATCCCTTTTTGCAAGTTTAAAGCAAACACCATGATTAGGAATTTTTATGCATAAGTATGTTTATACCATCGTTATGTGATTAGACTTAAACCATGATTAAGTTGAACTATGCTTTTGTGTTAGTAACAAAGTATCCCCTTTGTAAACATGTAGAAACCTTATGAACATGACTTGTTTATGTTTATGCCATGAACAAATTGAACTTTACCTATGCCATGCTTATGTTTGACATTATGCCATGTTTATGCTAGAAGTATTTATGCCATGCTTATGTTTGACATTATGCCATGTTTATGCTAGGAATATTTATGACATGCTTATGTTTGACATTATGCCTAAATAAGAATATAGGTTCATGTTGTAGTTAAACCTATGCAAGTTCACATGCTTTGATTCATGTCACCTATGTTACCACTATGCAAGTACACCAATTTCTATTTTGTATTTCCAACGTCGTATTGCAAGTTCATGCGCTCACCTTCCCCTCTTTGTGTATACGCCATAAGCCTCCCCTTTTCGCATGGCTAAATTGGGCTTTAAAAGGCTAAGCCCAATATATATGAACGGACATGTAAAACGGGGGAAAATAACGTTGGGTTAAAAATTAATTAATGAATGAAAATATAAAATAGAAGGGCCCAAATTCAAGTATGGGTTGGGCCCGTGATTGGTGTAACCTTTACACCATTAACTTAATAATGGGCCGCAAATATTTACATATAAATAAAGAAGAATGACAAGATATGTAAATGTAGAATATACGATGTGTTTAACCCGAGGTTGGATTGAGTTGTGATGTAAACCTGCCCGGAACCGCCCGGCTGTCCAGTAGTCACAACAATACCTATCCAATGTGGGAGGTTAAACATGGAGCCCAGCAAGGACCCGAGGTTAGACTGAGTTGTGGCGTAAGACTGCCCGGAACCAACCGGCAACAGGCAGCCACAACAATACCTGTCTAATGTGAGAGGTCAGGGCCTTAATAAGACAATTAAGGCTGAGTCAGGATTGATAGGATTAAGTGAACTAAAGACTTAATCAAAATGGAACATGCTAAACAAAACGGACTGGTGGGGGTTAGGTTAGGAAACACTTAACCAACTTAGCATGTTGGCTAGAGATAGAAAACCTAGTAACGGGGGACCCTTTTCAGCAGTAACCCTAAAAGGTGTATCAGGATACCCTGAAACTAGGCAGGGTGGGGCACGATTACTGGGCTGATTGTAAGAGGTCAAAGCGACGGCGGTGGTGTAGCAGTGTAGGTTCTAACGGAGTGCGGGCGTGCACACACTCCGGCGCAGAAAAATAAGGCACTGGACACCAGTAGCATACCTGTGCACTCTAAGGTTGTGTCGGGTTGCCACTATGGGACTTGATACACCCCATGGTGGGACCAGCATAGGTAACTACAGATATCGGGGGCCGTAAGACACATGTAACTATGCGAGTAGGAGCCGATCATCATTGAATGGATCACATCACCCTGATTATGGGGTGCAAATTGGAAACTAGTTTATATGGGTTCAGAGATTAACATGGGGTACGATAGTATATTCGACCCTAGGTAACTTAACCAAGTTCATAGTGTTTGCCCACTTCTTGTTTTACTTATCATACCCAGTTCTTTATTCATAGACAAAGTAGTACTAGACTTACTCAGGCTTTATGTCTGACTCTATTTTTCTTTCGTCTTCTTTCCTCCGTTTCCCCCCCCCCCCCCAGGTCCTCAGGGAGGGAACACAGCAGCTTGACCAGCCTCAACATCCAGCTTGAAGAAGAGAAATGTATTGCTTGGACTTTCCTGTTTTGAACTATGGCTTTGGACAATCCACTAAGGGGCTTTTGCAGTTTATCTATGTTTTATTTATGCTTCTTTAAATAATGTACTCAAGACAGATTATGAAAGTGTTATGTTATGTTTTTGGAAAGGATGTTGTTGTAACACGTATTTGACTTTTTGAAATAAAGTTTGTTGTTCTTCCGTTGTTTTACAAATATGTGTTCTTATATCTGTCTTGTATATCTGTGACTTGTACTTATAAACCTCCACCAAAATTAGGGCATTCCCTTTGAGAGTGACCCTAACGGAGGTGGGGTGTTTCACTTGGTATCAGAGCATAGGTTTACCAGATAAGATAAAAAGTTTTGAAATTTTTTTTTTTTCAAAAAGGAAATTTAAAGAAGCATTTTTAAAAGAAAAAAATTATTTTGTTTTAAAAGGCAAAGTCCCCAAAGCCATAGGTATTATCTCTTATCCTTCGTTTTGAATCTATCCTTTCGGTTTCAGCATGTCTGGAGACCTTACTCCCCAGCTGCTGACGCTTTCACTCCTCCTCCTCCACGTGAACCAGCAAGCGGAAGAGTCCCAGAGTAGGAAGACGAATAATAGTCAAACAAGAAAGGATCGTAACAGTAATAATAAGAAACAAGAAAAAAAGGAAATGTAATTTTTGTGGTACGGAGGGGCACATAGCCAAGGATTGTAGAAAGAGGAAAAGAAAGCAAGGTAAATGTCTTCATTGTGGGGAGACCGGACACATCAACAAAGACTGCCCTGAGAAGACAGACTTTAAGAAGAGCGGGGAAGGCAACAAAGAGAAGAGGACGTGTAATTTCTGTGGCAAAGTGGGGCACTTAGTAAAGGACTGCCGGAAAAAGAAGGCCAAGGAGAACGGTGGGTGCTTTTCTTGCGGTGAGACGGGCCATAGGGCTAAGGACTGCCCAAAGAAACGAGGACAGGGGCAGGGGGATGGATCCACCCCAGGGGCACAGGTTCATGTGCTGGAAGCGCCACCTCTGCAACAGCGAGGTATAAATACTTCTGTAGAAAGTGTAGTTTATCTTTATGATCACCCCGTTCGCACTTTATTTGATTCTGGCGCATCACACTCCTTTATCTCGTCTGCTTTAGTAGAATCTCTGCACCTAAAAACTAGTATGGTAGAGGACCCCTTAATTGTTTCAAACCCAATTGGGGGCCCAGCTCATTTGTCTATGATATGTGTGGGATTGAAAATTTCTATTCTAAGTGTAGAATTTCAATGTAGTGCCTTTGTTTTGGGCTTTTCGGGGTATGGTTTGATTTTGGGTATGGATTGGCTATCCAGTAATGGGGCCATCCTTGATTGTGAGAAAAGGGTTGTTAGGCTCCTAACCCAGCTCGGTAATACTTTGGAAATTTCTTGTAATCCCTCGTATGCGGTTATGCTTAATTATCTTGAATCGCTAGATGCCTCTGTTGAAAATTTGCAATCAGTTAGAGTGGTCCGGGAATATCCGGATGTCTTTGAAGAGGTGAGGGGCTTGCCTCCGAAGCGGGAAATAGACTTCCGCATATATCTTGTAGATAATGCAAAGCCCGTTGCGTTGCCCGTTAGACATATGGCTCCACGAGAAAGGAAAGAGCTCAGTAAACAGATTAAAGAGCTTCTAGAAAAGGGGTTCATTAGGAGGAGCATTTCAGAATAGGGCGCTCCAGTAGTGTTCGCCACTAAGGCTGAAGGTTCATTTCGCTGATGCATGAGTTGTAAAGAATCACCTTAGTAAGTACATTTGGCAACATAGTTGACATTTGTTTATTTTCAAGAGATAATTCATCTAAGTGGAATACCTTCTAGTAAGTGAACAAGATCCAAGATTCACAAATGAATTTTGGAGAGCTTGCATGGAACCATGAGTACGCAGTTAAGGCTTGAGCCAAGTATACCAGAAGGAGAATAAGTGAAAGAGGAACGAGAGGCAAGGGTTCCAACTCATATTTTGGAAACAAGGATTAAGAAGCTACGAAATTGTGAAGTTATAGACGGACAAAGCATAATGGAATTAAGCTCAAGGAAGTGCGACTTAGAAGATTGAAGACTAGATTCGTGCATCGTATCTCTTCTTAAGAGTATATCCTCTCGGTCCCATTCTCAATCCAATTTCTGTTGCAAACCACTTAGGGAGTATGACTCATCTGTTAGTAACACATGTTGGGGCTCGAGGGTGTTCATTGGTTTGACTAAAGTTTTTGGGTTTTATAGGATACAGATTGGTCTTAGGAAGGGACTCCCTTATGACCTAAAAGGAGTCCATCATGCTTAGTTGCCTAGAATCATATATGGTGGTTGGGTTGAGTAATTCTTTGGGTGTCAGTCTGATGTTGATTTCGGTCTTCGGGGCTGATGCTTAGAGAGTTCTTCTCCTAATCAATATATATGTGGCATAGGTTTTCAGTTTTGACATTGCCTAATGGGCACAAAGTTTTTACTTCGACTATACCTTTAGGTAGGACCATTCCCTATCATTAAGAAAATTGGAAAATGGCTTATAGATTAGAGCTACCCGAGAAGTTGGCTGGAGTCCACAACGTTTTTCACGTTTCTCATCTCCGAAAATGTCTTCATGAGTCTGCTGAAGTGGTAGAGACAAATATACTCGAAGAGGCCGAAGTGGAGCGCGAAGCAACCATAAGAAGAGTTCCAACCCGCATCTTAGGAACGGAAGTAAAGAAGCTACGCAACCGCGAAGTCAAGCTCGTCAAAGTCCAGTGGAGCGACGCCGAGGGAGACGCGACTTGGGAGACTGAAGCTAAAATCCGCACTGCCTACCCTTTTCTGTTCGAGGGTACATCCTTGATCCTTCCTTTTCCTTAAGTTGCGCTTTTATCTATCTTTTTAGGTATATTTCCTCGACCGTATCTTTTAGATAGAATCTTTTTGGATGGAAACATGTAGTTGAAACATGTTATGGATGATGGTTGCAAGTGGTTGCAAGTGATTGCTAGTGGTTGCTCGTGGTTGCATATACACACACAATCTAGGTTTTAGATCGGCTCAGTCACTTCATATTGCATATGCATATATGTTTGCATTCGTATGTGGTTGAACTTTAATGTGTTGTCATGTGGATGCTGCATTTGTATTGAATGATTGTGCACTCATGTAGAATCATGAATAGAAAATTTTGCATACATAATGGACTCATGGCACTTACA
The DNA here is from genome assembly GCA_030737875.1 of Allium sativum. Classification (NCBI taxonomy): domain Eukaryota; kingdom Viridiplantae; phylum Streptophyta; class Magnoliopsida; order Asparagales; family Amaryllidaceae; genus Allium; species Allium sativum. The sequence continues at coordinate 9,559,325 of CM060921.1, read as the reverse complement.
TAATTCGCATTAAGGAGGTCAACTGAATCAGTAGACCGCCTGATTTTGCATTAGATAAGTTCATGTACACACACACTTTGCATATGATCATGAAGCATTAGAAGTCTTTTAAGGGCAATGGATGCTCGTGTTTGATGGATGAGTAGATGGATGATTGGATGTTAGGATATACATTCCTCCTAACTTGAAGATTTCGGGGACGAAATCCTTTTAAGTGGGGGAGAATGTAACACCCCGCAAACTCTATAACTGTGAAACTCACAGATTAAAGTATAATTAATTTCAAATCAAAGAACTAAGGGAAACGGGATACGCCATTGCGTTCGTCTCGGAAAAATACGCGAAATAGAGTCCGAGTTTTCGAAAAACGGATATCGTATGAAGAAGTTATGGACGAACGAAGTTGGGCGAAAAACCGAAAAAAAGGCCAGAATGCACTGGCGCACTTGGGAAGTGCGCCAGAACAAAAATGAACTGGCGCACCTGTGAAGTGCGCCAGTACATTTTTGACCTGGCGCACCTGCCAAGTGCGCCCAGGTCAAAAATGACCTGCTGGCCAGGTCTGGTCTAGCCCTGGCTGGCCAGGTCGGTGTGTGGTCGAATTTCTGTGGTCTGCTATGTCATTAGGGCTAGGTGGCAAGTTTTTATTGGTCTCTCTTCCTAATGAATGGCTACGATCTAACCTAGCAACATCAATGGTCCTAATCAATTCCTAACCTCTATATAAACAACCCTAGACTAAACCCTAATCTATTCATTCAAAATAAGATTATAGCCGCCATGTTGCTGAGGAACGACAAAGAATAGCCGCCGACTAGAGAGAGAGTTAGGAAGAAAGTTCTAAAGCCTAAAGCAATTCAAGCAACCTAAAGCTAATCAATTCAACAAAGGAATCGTGTCTCTTAATTAGAGAATTCGCCGCAACCATTGTAAGTAGAGTATTACTTTGGTATAATAAACAACTGTGTTGATGTGTATGCTTGAATTGTGGCAATGGAAGTAATTCATGTTTGTGCAAAATTATGTTATTCATTATAAAGAACTACATGTGGTAGTTCTATGCAAATATACGTTTGGAATATTGCACAAATTATGTAATCTATGTTGAAGCTACATGTATGTAGTTGAGTGAAATTTATGCAAGTTTGGGGCTTTGTTATTATGTCGTCATGATGTATACCTTGTGCATAAATCGTTTTGCAAGCAATTGAGATTAGTTTGGTTGTTATAGTTCATATGAAACTATGTTGGAATTTTGACACCTTAATCCATGTATTAAGTCATGCTTATGAATATGGCTAGGCTATGAATGATATTTGGCATAATTGAAATCTATGATTAAGTCTATCTTGTTTAAAAGAGTTATATGATGACATATGTGAGACATGGCTAGGTTAGACTCAAAAATCCCTTTTTGCAAGTTTAAAGCAAACATCATGATTAGGAATTTTTATGCATAAGTATGTTTATACCATCGTTATGTGATTAGACTTAAACCATGATTAAGTTGAACTATGCTTTTGTGTTAGTAACAAAGTATCCCCTTTGTAAACATGTAGAAACCTTATGAACATGACTTGTTTATGTTTATGCCATGAACAAATTGAACTTTACCTATGCCATGCTTATGTTTGACATTATGCCATGTTTATGCTAGAAGTATTTATGCCATGCTTATGTTTGACATTATGCCATGTTTATGCTAGGAATATTTATGACATGCTTATGTTTGACATTATGCCTAAATAAGAATATAGGTTCATGTTGTAGTTAAACCTATGCAAGTTCACATGCTTTGATTCATGTCACCTATGTTACCACTATGCAAGTACACCAATTTCTATTTTGTATTTCCAACGTCGTATTGCAAGTTCATGCGCTCACCTTCCCCTCTTTGTGTATACGCCATAAGCCTCCCCTTTTCGCATGGCTAAATTGGGCTTTAAAAGGCTAAGCCCAATATATATGAACGGACGTGTAAAACGGGGGAAAATAACGTTGGGTTAAAAATTAATTAATGAATGAAAATATAAAATAGAAGGGCCCAAATTCAAGTATGGGTTGGGCCCGTGATTGGTGTAACCTTTACACCATTAACTTAATAATGGGCCGCAAATATTTACATATAAATAAAGAAGAATGACAAGATATGTAAATGTAGAATATACGATGTGTTTAACCCGAGGTTGGATTGAGTTGTGATGTAAACCTGCCCGGAACCGCCCGGCTGTCCAGTAGTCACAACAATACCTATCCAATGTGGGAGGTTAAACATGGAGCCCAGCAAGGACCCAAGGTTAGACTGAGTTGTGGCGTAAGACTGCCCGGAACCAACCGGCAACAGGCAGCCACAACAATACCTGTCTAATGTGAGAGGTCAGGGCCTTAATAAGACAATTAAGGATGAGTCAGGATTGATAGGATTAAGTGAACTAAAGACTTAATCAAAATGGAACATGCTAAACAAAACGGACTGGTGGGGGTTAGGTTAGGAAACACTTAACCAACTTAGCATGTTGGCTAGAGATAGAAAACCTAGTAACGGGGGAACCTTTTCAGCAGTAACCCTAAAAGGTGTATCAGGATACCCTGAAACTAGGCAGGGTGGGGCACGATTACTGGGCTGATTGTAAGAGGTCAAAGCGACGGCGGTGGTGTAGCAGTGTAGGTTCTAACGGAGTGCGGGCGTGCACACACTCCGGCGCAGAAAAATAAGGCATTGGACACCAGTAGCATACCTGTGCACTCTAAGGTTGTGTCGGGTTGCTACTATGGGACTTGATACACCCCATGGTGGGACCAACATAGGTAACTACAGATATCGGGGGCCGTAAGACACATGTAACTATGCGAGTAGGAGCCGATCATCATTGAATGGATCACATCACCCTGATTATGGGGTGCAAATTGGAAACTAGTTTATATGGGTTCAGAGATTAACATGGGGTACGATAGTATATTCGACCCTAGGTAACTTAACCAAGTTCATAGTGTTTGCCCACTTCCTGTTTTACTTATCATACCCAGTTCTTTATTCATAGACAAAGTAGTACTAGACTTACTCAGGCTTTATGTCTGACTCTATTTTTCTTTCGTCTTCTTTCTTCCGTTTCCCCCCCCCCCCCCCCAGGTCCTCAGGGAGGGAACACAGCAGCTTGACCAGCCTCAACATCCAGCTTGAAGAAGAGAAATGTATTGCTTGGACTTTCCTGTTTTGAACTATGGCTTTGGACAATCCACTAAGGGGCTTTTGCAGTTTATCTATGTTTTATTTATGCTTCTTTAAATAATGTACTCAAGACAGATTATGAAAGTGTTATGTTATGTTTTTGGAAAGGATGTTGTTGTAACACGTATTTGACTTTTTGAAATAAAGTTTGTTGTTCTTCCGCTGTTTTACAAATATGTGTTCTTATATCTGTCTTGTATATCTGTGACTTGTACTTATAAACCTCCACCAAAATTAGGGCATTCCCTTTGAGAGTGACCCTAACGGAGGTGGGGTGTTTCAATAATCGAGGCAGAATTTAATTCTAAAATCTGAAACAAGGGAAACGGGCTATGCCATTGCGTTCGTCTCGGAAAAATACGCGAAGTAGAGTCCGAGTTTTCGAAAATCGGAGTCCGTATGACCCGATTAAGGCCCAATGAAGTTTTCAGAAAATTTCAAGTTCAAAACAGATTTCGAATTTCGGGTTCAAAATTCGAAAAACGATCAGATTGGGCTAGGCGGGAAAATTCCCGCCAGAGCACCCAAGTCGACAGCCCTATCGACTTGGGAGTCGACTTGGTTGGACCCAAGTCGACAGCCCTGTCGACTTGGCTGTCGACTTGGTTCAGCCGGGCAGTTTTGCCTGGTGCACCATTTTGGGGTCTTGGTTAGGTTTTGGGGCCAGATTCGGTTTTGAGGGCTGAGATTGGAACTAGGGTTTAATCCTAAGGCTAAAACTAATCCTAATCTCTATAAATAAGACCCTAACCTAACCCTAAATCATCATTATTCATTCATACAACTAAACTATGGCAAAATCATTCCTCTCATGGCCTCCACTCTCTTCATAAAATTCCTAAATAAATTTCTATGAGAGATTTTCCATGCATACAAGTGTTTTCAAGCTTGTATGAGCATCATTAGCTTGCATTCAAGTCAAGTTTCCATATTTACATCATAAAGCAAGGGTTTTTATTGATTTGGAGCTTTCATATTGGGTTTATTTGATTTCATAAGGGCTTGTCTCAATCTATTAATATATTTGTGTCTGCATAAGAATTTGTAAGCCCTTTTACCTTCTTTTTAAACTCTAAAGTTAATGAATGATGCAAGTTGTATTTGATCATTATGATATGCAAGTTAATCATGTTATGCTATGCAAGTTTGCCATGTTATGATATGCAAGTTTATCATGTTATGATATGCAAGTTAATCATGTTATGTTATGCAAGTTTGTCATGTTATGATATGCAAGTTTATCATGTTATGATATGCAAGTTTATATGCAAGTTTGCCATGTTATGTTATGCAAGTTTGCTATGTTATGATATGCAAGTTTGCCATGTATGTTATGCAAGTTTGGGTTGATCATTTTACTCATGTTATCATGTTATGCAAGCTTACCTTGGGTTTATGAGCTTAAAGCTTCAAGCTTTATGCTAAAGGTCGCATTTTGGCAACATGTAAGTTATCATATCCCTTATGATAACTTGCATGTGAGGCTAAATGCGAACTTAAGGCCATTTCTACACGTCATGTAGCACCATGTATCACCAATATGCTAAGTTTGGTTTTATGCATACTTTTGAGGCCTAAAAATGTAATATGCAAGTATATGAACATATGTACATTTCATATGCCACCATGTTAAACTTGTGGCTTCAACACCTTTTGTCATCTTTATGTCAAGTTCCCTCTTTCTATCCTTTATGCGCTATTGCGATTATGTAAGCGATGGGATTGCGTTTGGGGTTGGGTAAACTTAAAAGACATGAAAACATAAGATTGGGAATTTACCTATTAAGTTAGGTCTACCCATTGGGAATTTACCTATTAAGTTAGGTCTACCCAAATTCTTGTTAACTTGTAATTATGTTTTGGAAACATAATGGACATGACACTTAGAAAATATAAGTGTGACCAACTCGAGGTTGGGTTGAGTTTGTAGCATAAAACTACCAGGAACCGACCGGCCTAACTAGTTGCTACAAACAATAGGACCCAATGTGAGAAGTTGGTCATGTTGTACCTTGAACCCGAGGTTAGACCAAGTTGTGGTGTAAAGCTACCCGGAACCGACCGGCTTAACTAGTAACCGCAACAAAGTCTAATGTGAGAGGTTAAGGCACATTAATTAATTAATGCCTCATGATTAGGGTTTCAGTCATGGTCCACTTAATACTTAATCAATTTGGGCTTGATGGATTAATCGGGGTTAAGTCGTGAACCCATCGTTACACTTAACCAAGTTAATCCATGATTAGTAAAAGGGTTAAACCGTACTTAACCCACTAGAAAATCCTAGCAATGGGGGTCCATTCCAGCAGTAATCCCAAGTTTGTATCATTAAGACCCTAGGGACTAGGCTAGGGTGGGGCACGATTACTGGACTTGATGTAAGTGACCAAAACGACGGCCGAGTGGTACGCCGGTGTAGTTCCGGACGGACTATGGTCGTGCACATAGTCCGTAGCCAGAGAAAACATGCACGAGTACCAGTAGATCGAGACTGCGCACTTATGTTTATGGTGTCCAGGGGTTTACACCCTAGGGCTTGATACACCCGAAGGTGGACCCAGCACAGTCCGACTACAATTATGTTTGGGCCGAATTGACACCAACACTTAACGAGTTAGGCTTAGGGAGCCGATCGATTAGACCGTTTGGTTGGACCTCGTATTAGGGTCACTTCATGTTATTGGGCCAAAGCTTGGGCCAAGGGATCAATACGTGTTTATTCAAGTCATGTTAGTTTGCTAGTACACCTGTGGTGCAAAACCTTAAACCTGATTATGCGATGACACCTTTATCTATCATGCCAGTATGTAGTTATCCTTATGTTCATCTCAGCTTTCATCATGACAGTTAACTTTATTAGTTTATAGACTGATGGTAGTAGGGCTTACTCAGTCTTTTTGACTGACCTGTTTTCCTTCGCTTCTTTTCTTCCGTTCCCCCCCCCCCCCCCAGGTTCTCAGGGTGGGAACATTGGAGCTTAGCTTGGATTTCTGATCGCTTGCTTGTGGGATTTTAGCTCATGTACGGTTGGACATGAAGCTAGCTATGGTTCATCACTTTTATTTGGGGATAGTACTTATGTATTTCAGTTTTTCAGTGATGTTGTTTTTATCTAGACTTGTGTATTTGGAAAGTTGACATTATGTTGTACCAGACTTGTTTTGAAATAGTTTGAAATCTTCCGCTGTTTTACTTATCTTATTTACTATGTTTACATATATACATATGTTCTTGTTCTGCCTTGATATATCATTATGCATGTTTACCCGGTACAAACGCCCCTCCAAAGTCAGAGTGCTTGCAAGAGCCACCCTGGCGGAGGTGGGGTGTTACAGAGTCACAATGACCTCATTGCATTGATCCATTGCCCATAATCCATCTCTCAGTGGTGAACCAAAATTATGGATATCGATAACCCCTTTGCACACGTCCTGCAACAAAGCCCAACTCTCACTTGAAATAGTTTGAAATGGGTTATGTTCCCAGCTGGATCCTGAGTAATAACTTCTCACTTGGACCTCCTTTGCATCTCAGGTTTTGGTTGAAATTGTTTTGATCTTTAGAAGAGTTCACAATTGTCGTGGCGTGGTAGAAGTTCGAATCCGGTTCAGTTTGGAGTCACCATCTTGAATGAAGTGACAAAGTACAGGAAAGCTCGGATTCCCGCTCTCGGAATCCCGCTCTCGCTTGAATGAAGTGATAAAGTATAGGAAAGCTCGGATTCCCACTCTCGGCTCGTGACCCCCCCCCCCCCCCCGTTCATGACCCCCCCCCCTCGTTCTTGACACCCCCCGGCTAGTGACCCCCTCCTTGGCTCGTGACACCCTTCCCCGGTTCGTGAGTCCTCATATTGGAGCAGTTCGTGACCATCATCTTGTAGCGGTTCGTGACCATCATCTTGGAGCGATTCATGAGACATACCCCCTTCAGGAATCGAAGTTCTCCTAGGAGGTTCGTGAGGCATACCCCCTTTAGGAACCGGTTTTCTATAGTTTTTCCAGCAAACTAATTTCGCCAAACGATGATGTTTTCAACCCTTCTAATCTTACTATGAAGTCACAAAACATACCAAACAACAGTAGTAACATGTATAATCAACCAAAAACACCAAAATATCAATCACATGAAATATTTTAGATCAAACATACCCAAAAATCATGATTTTCCCTTTAATCCCCTTAATCCCCTTAACCAAGTTTTAACTATAGGATTAGCAAACTTAATCGAAATTAACCTAAATTTTCACCAATGATATAAAATAATATTTTAGAATTTCTACATATTTTTCCATATTTTTATGATGCATAATTTCGCTAATTATCACTAATCACCCCTAATTAGCCATAATTAGTGAATAAAAGTGCAAATCTCTCACCTTAACCACAAATAAATATCAGATCTGAATCTCTAACTGATTTGGCATGGTTCCCAATCTATTCCAGCAGCTCTATCTTGATTTCTATGCTAATCCGCCTTAATTTGATGTTGGTTTGGCTAATATGAGATCAGAAAGTGATTAGGGATGAATTTAGAAGGTGGAGGCCATTAATAGGGTTAGAGGAACGTTTGTGGCACCTAGAAAACTGAAATGAAATGTTTTCTCAAACCCTTTCAGCCCTCCTATAACCCTAATCCCGAAATGGGTTATGGGCCTAACCACTAATCACCTAATTAAACCCGGTTAAACTGTTTTTCACCTTCAAACCTTAATTCAGCCATATCTCCCAAACGGTAAGTCCGTTTGATTAATGTGACCACTATACAGAAAGGTAAACCATCATTTGAATCCAATGGAAGTAGTTTCAGGTCAAAAATCCTTACCAATCAAAAGTTATAGGCGAAACAAAATTTGCCAAGGGTAAAAGGGTCATTTAAAAATCGGCAAAAATCGTGAACATGGGAAATGATCCCTATAGTCATTCCCCAAAGTTACATGACTATACAACTTCGTATGAGAATAAAATAAATATTCTATGATCCTCCGATATGTAAAATGAGGGTCGTTACACTCTCCCCCCTTAAGAAATTTCACCCCCAAAATTCCTTAACTAAAACATACAAAGGTGGCCCGCATGCCTAGCAACCATTTTCAAACAATCAAACATACATAACAAGCTTATCCTAGCATGCGGTTTACTAACAAGGGAGTACTATATCAATATTAAAACCATACCAGGTAAAGAGCTCTGGATATGACTTGCTTATGTTCTTCTCGGTTTTCCAAGTACAGTCATTCTCATTATCACACCACTTCATATATAGTTCCGCTAACTTTGTTGCTGCTCTAATTGACTTGACGGGTATAAACCTTTCACTTTCGGTCAATCAATCTACAATCACCCAAATACTATCATGGCCGGATCTAGTCCTTGGTAAACCATCGATGAAGTCCATTGAGACTCATTCCCATTTCCATTCGGGAATTTCCAATGGTTATAACAAACCACTAGGCATATTTTGCTCAGCTTTAACTAACGGGCAATTCATGCCCTTGGAGATAAACTTCCTAACGTCCCTCTTCATCCCTTTCCAATGGTAGGTTTGCTTCATGTCTCGATATATTTTGTTACCACCGGGACATATAGTCAATTTCAAGTGATGACATTCTCTAAGTACTTCATCTCTCAATCCATTAACGTTGGGTACAACTAGTCTCCCATCCTTTCGAAGCCATCCTTCTCCCTCAAGTCCATACTTGTTCATTTTCTCACCATCGATATTCATCTCTTCCTTGGAGATGATTTCTATTAGGTTAGGATCGTCCCTCTGACTGGAACCAATCCACTAAATCAAAGTCGGTCTAATCGTCAAACTTGCTAACATCTCTGGACCCAATCCATACTTAAATCTGAAATCATATCCCGCGATATACTCCAGTTGCTTCCATTTAAGAAACATAGCATCTAAACTGGCATGTCTCCTACTCAATGCATCAGCAATCGCACCTAGTCCGGTAGCATAGGTATCTGTGTATACCGTCATCTCTTCATTTCCCATCACCAGAATCCTATAGATGATAGTCTACTAAAGAGAAGGAAATATGAACAAACATAGAAACCATAGCATCCATCAAACAAGTCCTATCTATCACCTGCTAAAACCATGAATACGTCGATACCTGTATGACTGGTCCAACCAATATTAAGTGCCCATGGATTCCCCGGCTCCAAACGGACTACCTCATGTCCAACGTACGTTTATCCTCCAAGATAGCTAGATCACATCCAACAGATCCAAGGTAAATGGGCGTCCCCAGATACCCCTTCTTCCAGTCCGCTTAGAACACTCCAAACTATCGACGATTCCTTGGCATCTTATCAGAAGACCTATCCACAACTCCATCTTCAACTCGAGTCGAACCCAAGTCAATCCATTATCATGCAGCCTTCTCGAGACCCACTCGAGTCATCTCATAGCCCTATCGAGTCCAACTTCGGGCAGTCCACATCATCGAACAGTCTTATCATGTCACGGCCGCCCATAACTCCTCGAGTAAACCAAGACATCATTCAATGGAAATCACAACAACTATTTATATCTCACGCAAACCATCCTAGTTGAACTCGACATTCCCCAAGCACAATCCCCAAAGGCCTAATCCAATATTAGGAAAGCATTCAAGGAACATCTCCTCCAAATCCATACAATCTACGTGAGATGATATGAACAAAACAACCAAACACTTGAGCACTCATATCTAACTCTGGCTATCCTCACCAATCCTGCTTCGAAACTATCGTTGATCGCATGACGGCCCATGCCATATGTCAAGGGTAAATATTAACCCCAGTTCTAACCAGACTACTGCATGTGCAACGTACATTTGCCTCCTAGAGACTACTAGAACTTACAACAATGATAATCTCTCTATAACTCTAGTCAGCATCATCGACGACTATCCACAAACTCAGACCCAGTCTGGAGTATCCATTACCCACAAACTCAAGTCCAACATGAGTCGTCTCCCTACTCGTTGCATCTCCAAGATTAACGAACAACCATTGTCTACGAGTTCAAGTCCAACTTGAATCGTCCTAACCTTCGTTACATCCCCATGATCAATGAACACATCTTATCTCTTCGAGATTTCCCCATTGAATTTACTCCAAAGTTATTACCATTCTTGAACTAAAGAGAACATCAACATAAAGTCCTAAACAATCCATAGCAATCACTCATTTACTACGGAATATCACAATGCTCATGTTATTCACCATAGCGTTTAAAAATGCATCCAAATGCCCTTCCTTCACGAGTTATGGCCGACCCGAATCTCTTTGTTCCCCTAGTTCCAGTTATTATTGCCACCACTGGGTAGGTACCCAATACCACCCTATACCCTTGGAGCCAATCAACTCCCAAAATAATGGCAAACCCAGTAAAGCCAAAATAAAGCAATCACAAGCAACATACATCCATGACTCGATAAGACCAAATCACGACAAATCACGCAAAGGCTAGTTGAACCACCGATCGGGCTCGTCACAACTAAAGGTCTATCGACTATCTCGGGTTCCAATCCCAACCTATCTACCAAGTCACTAGATACAAAGGAATGGGAAGCCCCTGTAACAAACAACGCTCGAACTGGAACATCATAAACAGAAAGCATACCTTGAATAACAACACCCTTTCCCTTATGCGCCACAGTTAGGGCATTCGACGAAGAAGGAACAACGTTGATAGCATATGCTTTCACGATCTGCTTCTCTTTAGGGGTTGCAGACATTTATCCTTGTGATGTCCCGCTTGGCCGCAATTGAAGCACTTCCTTTCCCCAGGCTTTTCCCGACAATCTCTGGCATAGTGACCCTTCTTGCGACAACTAAAGCACTCGCCATCTTTCTTTTTCTTATTTTTTTGACCATCCTTGGTTTGGTTTTGCTACCTCTTATTCTGGGAATTATTCTTGCCTCCACCGCTTGCCTGCGGCTTTGGCTCCTCTGCAGATGTAATAGCAACCTCGGTCTTGGACTTAGGGTAAAGGCTCTTAGATCTCAATACCTTTCCCATAATAGAATCGAAAGTCTCATCGATATGGTTTATGAGTCTCTCCCTAAGTACTCATCTAAGCCAGTTATGAATTTATCGTTCTTCTTCTCAACCATATCAATAAGGGACAATCCATACTTCGATAAGGTATCAAATTCAGCAATATACTCCAAGACTGCCCTACCACTCTGCTTAAGCTCCAAGAATTTCCTAAACAATTCCGATTTCTGAGCGGTTTGAATAAACTTATCACTGAATTGGGCCTTAAACTGATTCCAAGTAACTTGATCCTTAGGAGTAGCTGCTAATAGCATTCCACCGATTCATCATCCGTCCTTGAAGCTGACGCGATGCTAGCTTTCTCTTCATCGCCTCATCGATTCCCCAAATCCTTGAAGATGCGCTCACAACTATCAAGCCAATCTTGAACCTCTGTAGCCAATTCCATTCCATGGAATGGCTTCCTACCAAGACTAGTATAATCCTTGCATAGATTAGCAAAATCGCCTCCAGGCGCCTGCACCGTTGTACCACCACCGTTAGTAGCATTAGGAACTACTCGCTGAGCATCCCTAAGCATCTCTCTCATGAAGGTAGTAGCATTAGGACGTCTTTATATCAGGGACATTCCTACTATTGGCCCCTGAACCCGTACTCCTTATATTTCGGCTCATCGTCCAATCTGTAAAGAGAAAACGATTTAACCATCTCCTCAGTGGTGCCAGTACAGTGTGACTTCTTCCTTAGATATAGTACTAGTATATATAGTTTTTGAAAACCAAAATATCACAAATACGCACTCTCATATACGTATATTATCTCTCCCTGATGTCTTTCCCTAGGTTAACTACGCAACCTAGTCTCTGATACCAAGTGTGACGGCTGCCTCGCATCAGCCAACATTTCCCTCGAAATGCGTTATGCCAATGTCCAATAGCACGGGATGGTCATCAAAAGAAAGAGGGTTTTGAAATGATGAATCACCAAAGAACTTGTAGTATATCTCACAGTGCTTGGAATAGAATAAAATAATACCATACTTGACATAAAACAGGCATGATAGCACATAAGCTGCAAACTAAACCATCATAGCAGCGGAATCCAAAATACAGCTTATGATCCAAACCATCATTATTACAACTTTAAAATACTGTCTCTAAACCAAAATAGAAAAGGTGCACTACTAATACCCAAAGCAATGAGCAGCAACAACACAGGGAGAATATATGTAAATAGTACATGGAAGCCTCATGCTCGTTTCCGGACAGCTACTCGTGCATACCATCTAACATGTCTCTAGTCTGCTCGTTTAGGAGCACCCAGAGTAATGAGAAGAGACATAAAACTCTGGGTCAGACAAAAGTCTGGTATGAGCGATAGCAGAACAACATAACAATAACAGGTATAAATAATCATACCTGAACCCGAACCTGCAAACAAAGAGTTAGCATAACAAGATGTTCAATACTCTAAGGTAACACTAACATAAAGTGTAAAGTGGAAGTGCACATGTCATGGTGAGAGCAAACATCAAACATAGCAATCATCCTCACATCTCTCACTTAGTGCGTAAAGCATACAATATCCACCACTTCGATCACCCAATCCTTTGCTACGATCATTTTGCCTTTGAGAGTCACAATGATCCATAGCCCATAATCTGTCTCTCAGTGGTGAACCGAAATAATGGATATTGATAACCCCTTTGCACATGTCCTGCAGCAAAGCCCAACTCTAAAAGTTAACTCGTCGGTTCCCAACTGGATCCTAAGTAATAAGTTCTCACTTGGACCTCCTTTGCATCTCGGGTTTTGGTTGAATTGGTTTTGATCTTCAGAAGAGTTCACAATTGTCGTCGCGTGGTAGAAGTTCGAATCCGGTTCAATTTGGAGACATCATCTTGGATGAAGTGACAAAGTATAGGAAAGCTGGTATTCTTGCTCTCGGAATCCCGTTCTCGGAATCCCGCTTTCGGAATGCCGCTCTCGGATTCCCGCTCTCGGATTCTTGCTCTCGGAATCTCGCTCTCCCTTGGATGAAGTGACAAAGTATAGGAAAGCTCGGATTCCCGCTCTCGGTTCATGACCCTCCCCCCTCGGTTCGTGACCACACCCCTGACTCGTGACCACCCCCCCCCCACCCCGGGTTAGTGACACCCCCCGGCTCGTGACCCCCTTCCCCGGCTCGTAAATCCTCATATTGGAGTGGTTCGTGACCATCATCTTGGAGCGGTTCGTGACCATCATCTTGGAGCGGTTCGTGAGACATACACCCTTCAGGAATCGAAGTTCTCCTAGGCGTTTCATGAGGCATACCCCCTTCAGGAGCCAGTTTTCTACTGTTTTTCCAGCAAGCTAATTTCGCCAAACGATGGCGTTTTCAACCATTCTAATCTTACTATGAAGTCACAAAACATACCAAACAACAGTAGTAACATGTGGAATCAACCAAAATCACCAAAATATCAATCACATGAAATATTTTAGATCAAACATACCGAAAAAGCATGATTTTCCCCTTAATCCCCTTAACCATGTTTTAATTATAGGATTAGCAAACTTAATCCAAATTATCTCAAAATTTTCACCAGTGACATAAAATAACATTTTATAATTTCAACATATTTTCCCATATTTTTATGATGCATAATTTCTCTAATAATCACTAATCACCCCTAATTAACCGTAATTAGTGAATAAAAGTGCAAATCACTCATCTTAGCCACAAATAAATTTCAGATCTGAAACTCTAACTGATTTGGCATGGTTCCCAATGTATTCAAGTAGCTCTATCTTTTTATCTATGCTAATCCGCCTAAATTTGATGTTGATTTGGCTAATATGTGATTAGAAAGTGATCAGGGATGAATTTAGAAGGTGGAGGCCATTACTAGGGTTAGAGGAATGTTTGTGGCAGCTAGAAAACTGAAATGAAATGTTTTCTCAAACCCTTTCAGCCCTTCCATAATCTTAATCCCGAAATGGGTTATGGGCCTAACCACTAATCATCTAATTAAGCCCGGTTAATCTGTTTTTCACCTTCCAAACCTTATTTTAGCTATGTCTCCCAAACGGTAAGTCCGTTTGATTAATGTGACCACTCTATGAAAAGGTAAACCATCATCTGAATCTAATGGAAGTGGTTTTAGGTCAAAACTTCTTACCAATCAAAAGTTATAGGCAAAACAAGCTTTTCCAGGGGCAAAACGGTCATTTAAAAACCAGTAAAAATCGCGAACATAGAAAATGACCCCAATAGTTGTTCCCAAAAGTTACACGACTATATGACTTTGTATGAGAATAAAATAAATATTCTACTATCCTCCGATACGTATAATGCAGGTCGTTACATAAGTAATCAACGATAAGTTGTAGTGACAATGTAAGATGGAACTATGACTAAATAGGAAAGAGTGAGGCAAACTTATGAAATGAACTAAGTTATATTTAATCATAAATGATAAATGATATGTTAAATAGAAAACATGTGAATTGGGATACACTTAATTACATATTAAGTAGAACATGTTATTGTAATCTTGAATCAAACAAGAACATAAAGGGATTGTGAATTACAGACCTTGGATTACAATCTAGAGAATAACATGTTATGGTCTTATTAAAAAAATTAAATGGACTAAGTTATAACTGAAATTAATAAGCAAGTGGGCTCATTCCTTAGAGATATAAGGGGTTAGAAAGAACTTGGTAACCTGAATAAAAAGTTAAGATGATAATCAAGTTAAATGGAAACCTGATGAGGTAAAGCAAGCACATAAAGGAATGTTTAGACATAGGATCTAATAACATATTAAAATGAGGCGCTTGGACCAATCCGCACGTTTGAGGGTGAATAACCCAACGTGGTAGATCATCGTGGTGTCATGAGGCACGAGGGGAGTGCACGTTCATCTAATTATTCTGTCGGCTCCGAAGGACTGGAAGGGGAAGCACGTGGCTTCCTGAGATACGTAAGGTGATCCTGGTAGTCCTCTGTGTGGTGGCAGATATTTAGGTTGTGCTCTTAGTGGTTGGGTCTACGCATAACTACCGGGTGGGTGGGCCTTGACTAGAAAAGTAGCTTTGTAGTCAAAATGTTGTGATGTGGTGACACTAGGGTGCTTCAGCGGTCGGGTCAATGGGGAGGCAGAGGTTAGGACCAACAAAGATAGTAGACCATCGTGTACCCATCAACGGCAGCCAGTGGGATGCGAAAAGACTAGAGCTAAACCCAATAGACCATTCTCCTTTCACTATCGGGGTACGGTGGTTGAGGGGAGATGCCAACTGGATGTTTATATTGTGTGTTAAGGGCGAGTCGCCTAGCTCTTGTAGTCTTTCCTAGTTAAGGGAGGGGCCGAGGTGGGGCCGTAGCCACCATGAAAAATAGACCCTAAGAATATATGTATTTAGAGGCTCTTAAAGACGGGCCTGTATAGATATGGAAAAGCTCCCTACCGAGTCCCACGTTTCTTGTATAGCCCTGCCACGGAACTCAGTGCACATTATATGCGGTTAAGGCATCAAATACGATTGACGATACATACGTGGGAAAGTCTAGATACATGCATGTCTGCTCTGGGTGGTGTATCGTAGACTGGAGGGCATTACTCTTATATGAAGTCTGACTCAATCAAAGGTGGCAGTACGTACGCTTACGTAGCATAGTAATGACAGATATATGTGGAACGTAATATTGTTATGTAGAGATTCGTACGTCACTCCAGCGTAGGATAAGGGATTGCATTCATTTCTATGGCATTACGGTGGAGACCGTGCGAGTGGGGCACCATGGGGTCTACCTAATATTGGGAGTAACTACCTATATACTATATTAGGATAATCCATTAGGGAGTAAATGGGTACGACATGTGTGTAAGCCTTGAGTGTTTTTAACCCAAGAAACCTAATAAATAAGAAAATATGATTGAACGATATATGTAGGATTATCCAAATTGTATAATTTAAATCCAGTCACCAGAACTTGTGTTCTGACCCCCTCCTCATAATGTACTCACAGGTTAGATTTGTAGCAGAGAAATGATAGCTTTGGATACTGGTTAGGCGGTATTATTACTACAATAAGGCTATATTTTGATTACATTATATTTTATCCATTCCGCTCTGAGATATTTTCTGAGCCCTGACATATTTTATGTCTTTGTCTTTTCTACAGGATACCAGAGCAAACCAACACGAGTTTCGATAGATTAAAATTTTGAAAAAAAAATCGATCTGTCGGAATTCAGGTTGTTACATCCACCATAGTTCTTGGAACATCGCGACAAACATACACGAGTCGCATGACGTCATGTTGGCCTAAGTGTGTGTTAATTCCAAATAATGTTAAGAAGACTATTTCATAGGATTTTTTTGGTATGCGTGAAATATTAGTTATTATATTAAGTAGTCATATATAGTAATTTTTTATACTTCTTAGGTTTAAATATCAATTAATGTTTATAAGGATATGATCAATTCATGTTTATACTATTTCTCAAATGTGTAAGGTTCTGTGAACCTCCAAGTTGCTGATATTTCCCTCGTACAGCGCCATTGGAATAGTAAATTTGCAAAGGTATAGAGAAATGATAATAGCATAAAAATAGCTGGAAAAAAACATAATTGGATGAGCGCTAATGTGTGGGATGGTTTTGTCACTTGGTGGAGCAAGGAGGAATTTTAGGTAAATTTACTACATATTTAATTTTAATTGTTCTTATCAATTAATATATAAATTAGAACTGTAAAAAAGAATTCAACTTAAATTTATAGAGGAAGTCCCAGAGGAATTTTGCAAATGGGAGTAAGAATCCTGTCATACATCGCGGTCATTCCAAGTCATTTTAGCATCATCGCGAGGACTTGGTATATTTATTAATTAAACAGTTAAAGATTTTAAGTTCTAAGTTGTTAAAAGATAGACAATATATCAATATATATTATATATATGTGCATATTTCAGGAGAGACAGCAGGGTGCTCCTGTGTTATATAAGGATGTTTTCATGCATCCTCATGCGGTGAATCAAATCGACGGTTCAAGCTCAATTTCATACTCCTGGGACCATGATGAGAAAACACAAACAACGTACAAAAGTATAACATAATTAACTAAAAGTTACAAGTTAATCAAAATAGCATTATTTAATTTCAGTTGTATTTTTCATAGCAGCAAAGGTTCAAGCAATAAGGGGCACAACTCCTCGAGGACACTGCACAAGCCGAATTGACTGTTTATGAGAAGGATATGATTTTTAAGGTTCTCAAGGACCACCAACATGCAACAAAAGTTATAAATTCGGGAACCAAGCGGTAATTTTAAATTACATTTTAAAATAATTATTTTTTCCATTTTCAAAATTGTTGCACATTGTGATTTATTATAGTAGACATATATTATATTTCCTCTGATAATTTAATAGAAACTGAAATTTATATGTATTGCAATTATGAAACACTAAAAATTTAAAATTGTTTATAGGTTAAGACATCTCAGAAGGCGTACCAGAGGGCTCTGGACAAAAAGAAGATTGAAAAGAGCTACGAGCCCAGATCGCCACACTTGAGGAATGTGATCATCGCCGTGAAGAATGGATGGAGCAGCTGAACCAGTTTTTGGTGAAGTTCATAGCCATAATATAATGACCTGAATTTTTAGCCATTAAGTTTAAAATTTTAAATTAATTTTATAAATGTTGATTTGGAAATTTAAATAACTTGAATTCTTTTTAGTATTAACTGAATTTGAGTAATGAGATAATAAATTTAAAATCTGAAATATTTGAGAATAAGTTGGATTTGCAATATAGTATGAAATGGGCAATATAAAAGGATTTAATTAAGTTTAGATTTGAATTATAATAAGGAAATCATTTATTAAATGATGTTTGAACGTATAATTTTTAATTAATTTAACAACGAGCTTGTAACATCGCGATAGTTCATAGTTTTATGTTTTGAAATTCAGTTGAGTTTATAGGATGAATTCATAGAATCAACAATCTTTTGGATCTATTGGATTAAGGTTTTCTAATGGAAGATAAAAATCGGGATTTCATCTTATAAATTGTGAGTTATGTCCAAATTAAATTTTCAGAAAGTTGTTATAGAATCGTTTAGAAACCATAACGATTTACTTAATAAAATAAAAGGATTTTAAATAAAATGAATATCGATTTAACTTAAAAATTAAAATATCGAGTTTAAAATTCAAGTTAGATTATTTTAAAGCTATATAAATTCTGTTTGAATATATATGATAATAACATTTTATTATCAATAAGTTTGTTTGTTTTGAAATCAATTTATATTTTGTCAATGTAATATGGAACTTAAGAATAGCCAATTTTCAAACGACCTTGGATTTCAATGAAACTAATTTTATAAAATACATAATGGTTAATTATTGGAATATTTCCAATTTCAAGTCAACTGGAGTTATTTTGTGATTGTCCTCGATATAAATGCATATGGATTTACATTGTAAAATAAAATGAAAATTTTCAAACGAACTTGGAATTCGATGAAACAAGTTCCATCATGTCTGAAATATTAAGTTATTATAGGATTTCTAGTTTCGAGCCAATCGCAGTTGATATGTGAGCATGCAAAAAATAAACATGAATTAATTAATGATTTACTATTCAAAATAGTGTTGTAAGAACCCGTAACTTCCCCGTGAAGGAAAGAGCAGATACTTTGAGAACAGGACAAAATAGAACGCAAACGGAAGAACATTTCATTGTTATTACAACAATTCCATCAGATACAAGAATATATAGAGTATAAATGAATAAAATACATTCTAAGAATATCAGAGATTACAATAAATTACATAGTAGCGGAAAAATATATAAAACACAACTAGAAGAGATACATGGATACAGAGCTTTCCGTATATCGTTCCAGCTGTAAATCAGGACCCTGTGAATATAAATATGCAAAACCAAAACTACTAGCTGCCCGTGTGGAAAATAGGGGCACCCAGAGTTTAGGTTAAAACAATAAACTCTAGATCAGTCATGTGACTGGTGTGAGAACTAAAACAGTTATTTAAAACTTTACTTTAAAGGATAGTAATTCAAGGGACCACGCTGTATAACACGGAACGGGTTTCCTCCCAAGAATACTAGTGCATATAACAAAACAACGCAATGCTTTTTGGAAAAATGAAGCTATTATAAGACCCAGGTCCCATCACACAATGCAACGCAAGCCGGAGGATAGGGTTTTCCCTTATAATAGCCAAACATGCTTGGTACGTTTAAAACAAATCACTTGATACTATAATAAGTGTATAGTGTCAAAACAATTCAATCATAAATATTAATCATAGGCGGCATGGGTACCATATATCATGTCGCCATACTAGTTCTACAATTAAAACCGCAATATCACGTATTGGAAATTGGATTTCCGTCATGAGCCGAGGCAAGGGGCAAGCTCCTCTCCGATTCGAGACACTCTAGCAAATGTCTCAGGACCCCACTATGATCTTGGATCTTCAGGGCCGGTCCTCTCTTACTCTTGAGGATAGACAATTCCTGAACACACGTTTCCCGGTCCTTACAGACCTATATCCGAGGCGCCTCGCATTCCAACAACCACACAGGTGAAAAGTATATAAATGTCAGGGCTGGTAGGTCACTGACACCACCTTAGCTAGAAAGAAACGTCGTGCTCTCCCGGCAGTCACTATCCCGTTTTTGACTCATACTGAGGTGTGAGGTTCGCGAATTCACGTTATACACAAAGCTACGCCACACAGGCCGTGCTTTGATCATCAACCACAAGACTTTGCTTTTCAACAGAAGCCCTGATCAATTGCCACTTACGCGTGCCACACTGGCAATTCACTCCATGCGACTGATGTCCATCGATATACAACCTCTGAGCTCGTACGTCTCAGAGAAGGGCGTTAAGTAAGAGAATAAATTCTCTGCCGCCAAACAGATGTATATTTAATAGAAATCAATCAACACAGAATAAAATCCAATGTCAGACACACAATCCATTTACAAGTTCGTTCTGGGTCTGAACGAAACCAGAGGTACTTTCCTCGCATATCCATCCATCTCCAAGTACGTCTGGAAGATCACCAACTGATTCCCTCATCTTGGGTGTACAGCCCAATCAAGATCATCAGTAATCACCCAAACGATGTGAAGACTTCTGGTCTTCAACCACCGTCTTCATCTTCGACATCTCATCGAATCGGTTATTCAGAATGGGTGTAAACCCGGCCATTCTGAATAACCCACGTATATGATAAACAAATGTTACACAAACACAACAAACGCCTCATTCCAATTCAGAATGTTCTTTTATTCACAACATCACATTCTTAGGGAAAGGTTCCCATTAATTTTATCCAAGATAAATTCTTCTAAATTTATTCTTTAATCTTCCTTTGGATATCATTTCAAACCATATTATGGTTTTCCAAACTAGTCGGGATTAGCGAACCACACCGAAGTAATTATTTATTTTATTTCCCAATCCCAACCTATTCATCCCCTGGAGCAAAACTGGTAATACTCCATATCTAACACCATGGTGTTATTGGTAAAATTAATTACCACCTCACGTTCAAATCTAATTAAAGATTTAACTACCGCTTTGGAGCAAAACTAGTGGTACTCCATTCTCGATCACCTTTCAAGTTTGATAATTTAAATTATCAATTCACATTTTAATCTAATTAAAGATTCATTAAAACTCTACTTAGTTTTAATCTTCTTAAAAAATCAATATCCTGTCTTTAACTGGGTTAAAGAACCAATGTCATCTAAAACATGATTCACGATAAACCCAAACCACATTCTATTGTTAATTGGGTTAAAGAACAGGTGTTGTTCAAAACACCGCTCACGATAAACACAAAAACCAATTCAATTTCAATTCCAATTAAATATTATTTAATTGATACACTTTAAATCTAAATAGAAAGATTTAATCTTTTTCTCTATTAGGCTTAAGAACAGTGTTAATGAAGACACCATTCACGACAAACCGAAATCACATTTGATATTAAATACAAGGCTCTGAATAGAAAATATATCGGCTTATATTCAATATCAAATCCTGAAACCAACAAATATCGTATTGGAAATAACGATATAAAATATATCTTTCAAATTCCCATAACAATATCTGTATAGTCACGAAATCCAACATCGAAATATTCCGAAGATAATTTCGATTCAACTCCAGTCCAATTCACGTATTGGGAATATTGATTTTTTTTCAAAATCATTTTCAAATTCAATTTATTTATTTCAAAAATAAATTGATTTTTATTCTAGTTCAAAACTAGTTCATTTTGATAAAAAATCTATTTTTATCTTTTCAAATATGGAGTTTTTCATCCCGATTCTTTCCAATTCACATATTATGATTTTACACAAATTATCAATATTTTTAATAATTTTATCAAGGTCCGTACAGTCGATTTCCAACAATGGCCATCGAACTGCACTTACAGCGACCTTTTCCAAATTTGATTTGGACATAATTCCAAATCCAATCGTTAGATTTCTAATTTCAAATATTCATTGAAATCTCTTTTCGATACGAACCCAACGGTTCTAGTTTTAGGAGAATCCGACGGTCGGATCTCCCGTAACATCGATTCGAAGTCAATGGTCGAAATTCACGAACTGCCGCGGCGCGGCGCGTTCTATTCATATATGTAATATATATATATATTATACATATTTCGTCGATTTCCTTTTTAAAATGTATTTTATAAATCGTTTTAAATTCATTTCAAAAACAATTTCAACTTCATCTTCAATTTCAAATCGATTCGATTTCAATTTGATTCGAATTCATTCCAATTTTATTTAATTCGAATTCAAATTCGTTTCAATTCAAATTCTAATTCGTTTCAATTCAATGCAATTTGAATTTACCTTCTATTTACTTCAATTCAAATTCACTTTCTATTCAATTCGAATCGAATTCATTTTCTATTCGATTCGAATTCATTTCAAATTGATTCAATAAAATTTCAATTTGAATTTTAATCTAATTTAATTTGAATTTCATTTCAAAATATTAAATTTTGCAATCACTTTTCAATATTCATTATAAAAACGAATATAATCGATATAAATATCGTTCACGACAAAATAGCGCAACTCTAATCAACATGGCTTTATATATTTCAATAAATTCGTTATTCTATTCAACAAATGAATATTTATCCCCTTCAACACATGAATCTATATTTCTTTCAACACACGACTAATCTCAACACATGAGTACTATCAACACACGACTATTTTTTTTATGTAAAATATTTTATAAAATTATGGTATCTGTCGTTTAATTTTTAAATCAGACTCCACCGTGAAGTAGTTCTAATTTTAAATATGATGAAGATGTAAATTTTATTATTAAAATATTTTACTCAACACACGAATATTTTCAACACATGAACATCGTCAACACATGACCATTTTTATATTCAACACATGAATTTTCTTTTATAATATTCATTATTTTCCCGATTGGAATGAGGCTCAATCAATCACCATATAATATTAATTATATGGGTTCCATACAACACATGTATATAATAGCAATGACAAACAATCAACCATCATCCAAAGTGCACCACACAACTGCATAAGCATCAAATATGAATAATTAACGCTTACACAGCCTGTCGACCAATCGATCGACATACAATTAAATAATTGGGATTAGTGTACCCAAATATCATCCCAACACCCGTGTGGGGTTTCAAGTCAACAAACACAGATTTTTTATTTGTGCAGTTGGGCGATGTGTGAAATTTATCATCCCAATCAATATTAGTCAAATCAGTGTATATAAACAAATCGGCCGATTTGTTTATAAATATTTATTTATTTACATTCACGTTAAAAATTATATTTTTAATGATAATTAATTTATTTCAACACATCCACATTTTATTATCGATTTCACATCAACAACACAAACAAATTTCACAACACATCAATTAAACAAACAAGCCATCCATGGTCTGTGGATGACGGGTGTCGGGTGCTGCTAAGCACCGTCTGCATCCTAGTATATATATATATATATATATAACTAGAAAAAGAAATTTAGAGTGAGAAGTTCTCACCGATAGCTATCCTAACTCCACGGCACTTCCTATGTAGAACATCTTCACCGTGCTCGCCTTTTGTCACTTTCGTTGCCCGTAGCCACTACATATATAAAAATCACATTTTTACTTTACTATTCAATGTATAAAAATTGAATTTTTACTTCGCTATTCAATATATAAAAATCATATTTTTACTTCGCTATTCATTATATAAAAATCATATTTTTACATCGCTACTATATAGATAAAAATTCTATTTTTACATCGCTACTATATAGATAAAAATTCTATTTTTACATCGCTACTATATAGATAAAAATTCTATTTTTACATGCTATTCTCTACATAAAGATTTCTCTTTTTTAAATATAAAGATTTCGCCCTTTCAAATATAAAGATTTCGCCTTTTCAAGTATAAAGATTTCGCCTTTTCAAATATAAAGATTTAATTTCTATTTCACTACATATATAAAGGTGATATTTTTACTATCTTACCTATATAAAGATCATATTTTTATTATCTATACTATACAAAAATCATATCTATAATCTGAGAATCATTCTATTCCTTCTACTATATAAAAACTGATTTTATATTTTTATATAAACTGTTTACTTCATATAATTAAAATAAGTAGATAAAAATAAATAAATAATAAAAAAAGATAAACGAACTTACATTGATTGATCAAGGGAAAAGGGGGGGTTTTCACTGTCGGAGGGGTGCTCGAGGGGGCCTGCGGCTTCAGGGCGGTCTGGCGTCGGCCTTGGAGGCTAGGGGAGGCGGTGTCCGGAACGTGGGGCTTGGGGTTTCGCGCGAGGTGGTTTGGGGGGGTGCGGTCGGGGTTTGGCCAGTGGTGGCCGGGTTTTGGTCGAACGGGGTAGGGTTTTTGGGTCTGGTGCAAATGGGGAGGGAGAAGCATCAGAGAGGCTCACTGGAGGGGTGAGGAGGTGCGACCGACGTGGGGGAAGGATCGCCAGAGGTGCGGTGGCCGGGCGGCGTCGGGCGGATTTTGAAGGGCGCTCGTCGTTTGTTTTTTATTTATTATTCTTTCTTCTGATTTAAAGCGAACGGGGGGGGGGGAGTATAAGGGAAGAGAAGAAGTTTATATTTTTTTTATATTTTTTTTGTTAATTTAATTTCCATAAAGTTGACTTTTTCATACGACCTCTAAACGAGGCCCACCGCCTGTCGTCCATAGCGTTTCACCCCCATTTCAAACACAATGGGATATGTATCGTAGGCTGATTCGATTGTTTCGATCAGTTTCCGTTAAAATCAACATATAACTCTATATATTGAAATTGAACGCGCATTTCAATTTACTGGGGTCACATACTAACTCGAAAAATTACAGAAAAATATTTTCTAGCTTCGTATTGATGATACGGTCCTAACAAAACTAGTTTCGTCGAATTCTGAGACCGTTGGAAAAATGGCCATTTTCCAGTCGATTAAAATCAACTGAAAATGGTCAAACACGTTCTCTTTTGCCACGCTCACATATTGATTCGTAAAATTATGAAATTTCGAATCTATCAATAATTTGACATCACGGACCCAACAAAAGTGGTTTCGCCGAAATCCAAGGTCGTTTGCAAAATTCCCATTTTTAAGGGCCTGAATTCCATAGTGACTATTCAGAATTTTCAACTGGACATATCTTTTGATTCCCGCTATGAAATTTCAATTTCTCGGATTCGTTGGAAAGATATTCCCAACTAGATCCTATTATTTTTGGTTCCACTAAAATCCGGATTGTTTTGCACCCGGTACGTTCAATTGAAGTTTGAAATCGAATTATCGAACTACCGCGCCATTTTCAATTCTATTTATGATTATATATAATTAATTATATTCTAACGACGACGTATAAAAATATATACGTTCGAATTCTATTCAAATTAAATTTCTCGTCGATATTATTTAAAATAATTCATTTTAAATGTTCTAAATTCGCTAAAATTGCCAAATTAAAAATTTTAAACTGGCCCAGAATTTCGGGTTGTTACAAGTGTTGTTTTTGCAAATAAACTCGGATTTTGATGAAACAAGTCTCATCGGTCTGGAATGTCAAACTATAGCTGGATGTCCATTTTCGTCATGATTGGAGTTCATGTGTAATCGAACAAATAAAAACGTCCAACGATAAATAGCAATAGGATTCAAGAAAATAGAATAAAATGATAATAAATCTACCTATATAATCCCCTCCTTCCTATAACCCTTCTGACTATTTTCCAACCTCAGAAATTCAAGCCACCACCCAAAAAAACATAACCGTTCACTCCAGAAATTAGTTAAAAATCAAATACTCCATGAAATCATTTGATTTTGGATCCATTAGATCTGTGAGATCGAGAGCTTCAACCCTATACCTCTTGTTTCTGGCGTGATACTTTTTCTCGGATTCAGAAATTTTGTGGCAAACGTTGGCTGAGTCATTGGTGAAAAGGTGTAGTTTTGGCTCGTTTTGAGTTTGATATCGGTAATACGGTAGTAAGGAGGTTCAATGGTGGAACTTTTGACGAATTTCATGCTAATAATTTTCGTACGATTACTGTTGGATGATGCTTGCTGTTGAGAACGGATTTAAGGGGAGGGCTTTGACTTCGACGTGGTGGTGTTCAGGCGGAAAGGAGGAGAAGAGATGATGAATGGAGGTCTTGGCGTTGAATTTTGTGCAAAGATGGGGGAAAACGAATGTATCAAAGTTTGGCCATATCTTTTTTTATGGCACCGAGATGCTAGGCAAACGGGGAAGATGTATTAACGTGAATAATTAATGATTAAGGGTAATTCAATGTAATTATTAATTTAATTTATTATATATATAATCAATAACTTATTAAATGCATAAATCTTGTATATGTTAACAAAATTCAACGAAACATGATCCGTTGGGATCGTATGCACGAGTTCTACACGTACGAACTGGTTTATAGAGATTCAGATCTAATTGGACTTTTATATAATTTTAAACGCTTATTTGAAACTATATAAATTGGCTGAATCATCGATCGAAACTAAATGTGAGCTAAATGTCACCCTTTCTGAAATACTATGATGTGATAAAATTCATATTTATTATAATTTATCGTTGTTAGTATAAATTGGATGTTGTGGATGATTATTGTCTGTTTGTTTATTGATGTTTGACGATTTTTATATTTTTGTCATTTAAATTATTTAAATTGGATTATCTATTTCATATGCAACTATTTATTGACATTATGGGCTGTGATGCAGGAAAAACAAGTTGGAAGGGTCAAACTGGATTCCTCAAATATTTTATATGTTGCCTATTTTTATATTATTCATTTATGAATGGTTTAATCTAGTAATGTTAAATCTATTTAGATGTTGATTATTGGTTTGGATGTGATTGCGAAATTAAAATTCAACATCTATAAGTTATTAATCAATAGATAATATTGATTAAGCGATTGGCAGTTGGTCTAAAATCCATCTTTTTAAGACTTGATTTGCGGTCAAGCGAATTGACGTAATTTGAAGTTACAAAATTTATTTTTATAACCGAAGCAAGATTTTTAATTTTATTTTATATAAAATAGAAGTTTTGTATATAAATCGATGTTTTATACTTAGTTTTGTAAAGTAGTTATAAAATAACCTTTATAGTAAATTCGTATGTTTTATAATTTTTATATGCAATGAAGTCAGAAATTAGCCGAAGTTCAAAATTTGGAATAGTTGTTTTTATAAAATACTTTAAGTGATGTTATTAAATTAATTAACTTAAGGAAGCGGATTAGTGGAAACCAGTTAACAAGGTTACTGATGTTCTGAAACTGACTAAGTCAACTATTTTAATTGGAATTTATCGTTAGACTAGTTTGTTTCAATTAAATTAATAAATTTAGTCTGACAAACAGATTGTTTAAAATTTAATAAGATTTCTAAAAAAATTAATCTTTTAATTAACAGTATTTAAATTTATTTATCGAGTTGATTATTATTAATGAAGTTAACTATTATTATAATAAGGTCTTTAAAGGAAATTAACTATTCTATTTTAGTTAATAAAGTAGATCACCACTTCTATGGTAGTTAATAAAGAAGTTAATTATTATTTTAATTAATAATAATTAAAGTGACAACTTTTTAATTGAAGTTCAATTAAGAAAGTAATCCAGCTTGAGATAGGACTTAGTTGAATCTGGCAAAGAGTTGTGAAGGGATTTCTTAATAAAATCTGAGTTTATAAACGAAGTTTATAAAAGAGATTTTAAACCAATACGATAGTTTAAAATAAATATTTTACTTAATATTTGAATCAAGTAATATGAATTTAATGTGAAAGTGATTTTCAATTATGCAAAAGGAATTTTTTTTAATGGCCTGATGAAAAAGAATTTGGTGAATGTAAAGGATTAGAATATGGTAAATGGATTTAGTAATAAAATCCAGGTTGAGCTATTATAAGATGCTAAAATGGATTTACATAAAGGGATTTGAGAATAAACCCAAGTCATATAAATAAGTGTTATAAAGGAAATTTAAAAATTAATGCAATGGTTTTACATAAGCATTACTTAACAGTCAAATTAAGTAAAATGGTTTTAGATTTAAGGGGAAGTTGTTTAATGGATTGGTGTAAAGTGTTTTTGGTAAATGGATCTTAGTAAGAAATTCAAGTTGTAAATGAACGGTATTAAAGTGGTTCAAAGCCAAGGGGTCAGTATTTTAGTAAAAGTTTACTTAATTAACGAATTAAGTGAAAACAATTATTTTTGAAAGGAGATATTCAAGTGTAAGAAATGATTTATAAAACCATATTAAAAATGGAATAGTAAATGAAGCTGAAATTGATATGATATTATAATTAATATTAGTTTTTGGATTACAAACCATTATCTATCTTAAGATAAGAACGTTGTAGATCAAGGTCTGAGAGGTAAATAAAATACCCCAACTTGAACCACTTCAGGATTATTTGAGGATGATATTAGTTTATAATGGTAAAGATGTTAGAAATAATTTATTATTTCCATAAGAGAAATAAATTGCAACGTCATTTGCAAGATTTTGAAGTATAATGAAACTAATGGGTTTTATGATAATCAATGTATTATTTGACATTGTTTGGCCCAAATATGAAGTGTGATTTTCCTTATGCCATTTGCTTAAGTAAATGACACTATTTATAAATAAAGAAAAAAGTAAAGTTTAGTGAATAAACTTATTTAAAGAAATAAGTAAATGGTTAGGATTTTCTAAAGAAAAGAAATGAGAGGTTATACGGGTTTGAGAATGAAAATGGATATGGAAATTGAATAATTATTTCCATTAGTAAAGTTTTTAAACTTTAATATGTAAAGTTTGAGGTTAAATAAGACCATATGGGTTTATAAAATTAATAATATGTCACAGGACATTGATTTGACCCATATGAGATTGGTGATTAAACTTATACCATTACGTTAAGTATAAATAGTGATATTTCACACTAAAAGAAATAAAAAAGGGAGCTTTGTGAATATATAAGTGATTTCCAAAGTAAAGGAAATAAAAGTGTTTTTTTTTAATAAAGAGGGGTTGGTAAATAAGTTATTCTAAAAGATATAAGTGTCAGTTATTGTTTTCAAAGTAACAAAAACATAAGAGATTTGTTGAGATAAGTATAATGAATCGATTTTAATTTATGAAAGGCTTTTTAATGAATGATTTTGAATAATAAGGGTCTGAACTGTCAATGTAATGATATGTACTATTTTAGTTGATAGTTAAAAACTTGATTATCAATGAAATGTTGCTTTTGGACTATGGACGTGTTAGTTCAGGAGTCTGGGATGAGAATTGGACCCAAAACCACTTCGAACCGACTATGCATTCGATAGCTAACATGCAAGGGTACTTATGCAAATTTAGATGATTTCAAGACTTAAGATCTTCAGAGCGAGAGAGTTACTCGTTGATGTTTCTGGCTAATTACCAGAATTAAACTTGTGGCAGTAAACCACTTTGTTCTGAGCTGTCTTTAGTTTCGTTCAGTCCCAAAATGAACTTGTATGGACGAATGTTTGACAGAGTATTTCCTAGAATCATTTACGTTGGTTTTTACAAATATACCAAGTTTGTTGGCGAAGAAGGAAACTTCCTTAGCTTAACACCCAGAGTATGTTTGTGTGAATCAATTAGTGATTTGATGAATATGACAATATAGCATTCAAAGTAAAAGATGATATAATGTTCTACAAGGTAATCATGACCTCAAGCCTCATCAACCGAGAAATGATAGAAATCAGGCAGGCAACATGACTACGTGGGACATTACCATTAGGGTGTATTTTCACCATCTAGAGAAAATTCATTTGTTTATTCTTTTTTTGCTTCTGTATGCTTATGGGAAACGGTTGTTGATCACAACTGTAGGTGACAATATATTCCGTACACTCAAGTTTAATGAGTGGTCGGTCATGTGTGGCCGGGTTGAAAGATGTTCTTGTTGAACCCCAGCGTTTCCTCTTTAGAGAACATTGATCGGGAGGTGGTTCCATACCTTGTCATGTTGGAAATACAAACTCCAATATGAGTTCTACGTTTTTAGTTGTAAACCAACTGCGTTGGAAAGTGAGATGTAAGCTTTTCAACTATATTCTTATTTTATTTGCGAATTAGAAGACATTATTATAATATCACTGGATTTTGATATGAAAAGCATTTTGGTTATCATAAGGCAAAAACACTTGTCATCTATATGTGTGGTCATGTCTTACAAGAGTAAATGAAGTTAACATGGACTCTTAATCCAATCTCCTCAAAAATGGCGACCTCAAATTCCCATTCCTCAAATCCCTCAAACTGTAACACCCCGTATTTTCTGTGAACATAAGAGTAACAAATCAGGGAATAATTAATTTGTAACAAAATAATTAAGGGAAACGGGTCATGCCATTGCGTTCGTCTCGAAATTCTGCTTGGAGTAGAGTCCAAGTTTGCGTAAATCAGACTCCGTATGAAGAAGATATGGCCTTCGGAAGTTTCAATAAAAATAGCCCGAAATTCAAAATTCAGATTTCGAAATTCAAAACAGACACCCGGGTTTGGCGGGAAAATTCCCGCCCAGGACCCAAGTCGACACTAGGGTCGACCAGGGTAAACAGGTCGACACTAGGGTCGACCTCCCCCCCCCCCCCTTCCAGATCTGGAGACAGATCCATTTTTCTGCACCTGGACGCCTTTCTGACCGGATTCGTGAGCTCTAACCTATTTAAACTTCCCCAAACCTAGATTTCTCTCCACACAATTTCATTCTGCCTATACTCTGCCTCTATTCTAATTAAAAATAAAAATGGCATCGCTACTCTGCTAGAATCAAACTAGAACTAGTGCATCTTCTTCCAATCTGAATAGAGAGAGAAATATTTTCTAATCTAATTGATAGTCCACGCCAAAGGAGCGCTATTCAGTGTCAGAATACAGATTCCCGAAATCAAGATTTACCTTTTCAATCGTGAGTACAGTTATTTTCAGATATGAAATTTAATAATTATCTTGGCATTATTGTGAATCTGGATCTGAGGTTATGCATACTTTTCTATGGATCTATCTTGTTAATATTATTGTGACTGTTCTGTATTTGTTCCCTCTTTTCTGCCTTTTTGTTTATAGCCAGGCTACCATGAGCCTGCAACAAATCTCATAAGAGATTAATGCACGAATGCTAAATTTTGGGACAAATAAATGGATAATGCATATTTGGACATGACTGATCTTTGACTGATTTGAGAAATGGACATATGTTGTAAATTAGATCTAGATCTGTGTATACTCTGTAATTTGGAAGAAGAGGAATCATTATATGATAACATGTGACTAGAAACTTAGGGACATAATGCATATAAAATTAAGATCTGATTTTGAGATGTTATAATTTAAAGATCTAGACTTTTGGGGTAAATTTTATGTAACGATTCATGACTTTGAAAAATAAATATGTGACTTAGGCGTAGAGACCTATATTGTAATAGGATAACTATCAATGTGAATACGCCTAAAAGTGGATTTTTGGATATTTGGCATTAAAGGCTATAATTTGGCATAATTCATAGGGTATATCATGATTTGGGCTTTTAGAGAATATTATGTACTGTGCAAAGTTTAACTAAAAGATTTGGGCATATGTTGTATTATGAATTATGACCATGATTTAGGCATGTAAGTTTAGGCTAAATTTATGATTAGGCAAGATATGTAAATAGAGTTTTAGAAATACATAATCTGTTGAATTGCCTAATCTGCTAAATCTGTTGAATTGCCTAATATGGTAAATCTGTTATCTGCAAATCTGTTAAATTGCCTAATCTGCTAATTCTGTTATGTGCTAAATCTATTGAATTGCCTAATCTGCTAAATCTGTTGAATTGACTAATCTGCTAAATCTGTTGAATCGCCTAATCTGCTAGATCTGTTATCTGTTGAATTGCCTAATCTGTTGAAAGCTAAATAATTGTAATTTGGTTATGAAAATCCGTAGGCTCGATCTAAGGTTGAGTAAAACATGGAAATTTGATTAATCTTCTGTAACCTGTAAAGAAGTTTAATCTATTAAATGAACAGAATTAGTATGATATCTGTATAATCTATATTGGAATGAACTGGCTATGACACGAGGTTAGACTCTGTTTGCGGTAGAAGCCTGCCCGGAACCAACCGGCTTAACCAACAACCGCAAACTGTCAGTCTAATGTGAGAGGTCGTAGGAATAACTAAAATATGCTTAGACACGAGGTTAGGTCTGGCTTGTGGCAGAAGTCTGCCCGGAACCGCCGGGCACATCCAGCGGCCACAAGCTACCGACCTAATGTGAGAGGTCTATGCATTAATATTTAATTAATGCAAATTTAAGAGAACTGTGGTGTCTAAAAATGTGTTGGGTGGATAGGGTTAAACCAACTGGACTGATGAATCTAATAAACCCGTTTCGTGAATCTGTAGGCCCAATACAAAGTTAAACAATCTTTAAGTCTGTTAAATTCGTGCATCTGATCTGTTAATCTGAAAACTTGTTACCTTGATTGTCTGATTTGTGAACTAGTAATCAGAACTCTGTCTGAAACTTGTAAACAAGTTAATCTGAAATCTTCTAGCCTGGGGACGCAAGGTTAGGAGGGGAAATACTTGTGTCATTTGTTGTTTGGGACCCGTATTAGTCAGTAACCCTTTCTGGTATCAAAACTTTGACCCCACGCTATGTAGGGGTTCGGACACGCTTACTGAACTAATTATAAGCGGTTCATTCTGATAATGGCGAGGGGTGTTGATGGCGCGTTCCAACCGGGTCATGTGCGTGCATGGATCCGGTCTGCTCTGAGGATGTAAGACACCGTAACATCTGTAAATAGGTATGTGCCAATAGGTTGCCACTTTAGGGAGTGATACGCCCTACTGTGGGGCTGACACAGGATATTTAAGTATTAGGGAATCGATCGCTTGGGGGTGGGACTTAGGGTACACTTAGTTCTGTCTGTTTCTGTTGGTACCATCTGTTTCTGTTGGGTGGTAACACCTGTCTGTTTCTATGTGGTACCGTCTGTTGGGGTGGTAAAGGCCCATTACTAGTGTACACCTAATTCTAACATTCTGTTTCCGTAGGGATTATTCTGTTTCCGTCTCTGATTTCGCTTCCGATTCTGTTTCCGTACCTTCTGTCTATTGGGGTGGTAAAGGCCCATTATTAGTATTCTGCTTCTGTACCTTCTGTCTGTTCGGGTGGTAAAGGCTCATTACTAGCATTCTATTTCTGTAGAGATTATTCTGTTTCTGTTTCTGTTCCAGTTTAGACATTAGGGTAACACCTAATCCTGTTATACTAGTATTAGTGACGAGAAGTGAAAAGCTTAGCATAGCCTATATCATTCTGTTTCTTCTGTTAACCTACTATTCCTGTTATGGTTATCTCTCATTCAGTTTTATTTACATGGCATGTTCTATTATCTGTTTATATGTTGAAAGTCATTAGACTCACCAGACTTATGTCTGACATAGTTTGTTTCGCCTCTTTTCTTTCCGTCCCCCCCCCCCCCCCAAGGTCTTTAGGGTGGAAACATAGGAGCTTGATTCAGATCCTCTCTGCTTGAAGTGTTTGAAGTATTGCTTGGCTTTGGCTCTATCTTTCCATGGCAGTTTATATTGGGGACTATGGCTTTAAAAACTATGCATTCTGAAGGCTTTTGTACAAGACCGATATTTATGTACTTGAATTCTGATATTGTGATTTTGAAAGATGTAACTAAACTCATTTCTGTTTCCGTTGCAATAAAGTTATAAAATTTTCGAGTACTACCTTATCTGTCTTGTAATATTCTGTTCTGTCTACTAAAACGCTCCATCAAAGTTAAGGCATTCCCTTTGTGAGTGACCTTAACGGAGGTGGGGTGTTACACAAACCCTACCTCACCGTCAGAACCACTAAACCTCCCAATGCATAATCTTCAACCAAATCCAATTCCTTCTTTACTAGATCATCCTCCTTATGTCAATCCATCCCCACTAACCTCGCCTCCTCAGCCTCCACCTTCTACTACACTGACGAACCCTCCATTGCCCAAGGTATGGTAGACGTCGCTTTTTGCGACTAAACCACGAAACGCTGGAGAATTTACCCCCCCCCCCCCCCCCCACCTCTTACTCTCCAGTACAATGGGACGCGACTAGTACAACATCGGACATTGTTGTGACTAGTGTTGAAGAATGGGAACAATATCTTATGGGGTTCTTCTTGGACCTGCCACTTTCTTATACAGCAGTCGTCACTAGACTGTTTGGGCACTGGAAACCTAGGGGTTCTATCAAGGTAAAGTCAGATGGCATTATTTTTTTCTTTCTTATTGCTGATATAGAGGATAGGCAGCGTATTCCAGAGGCTGACCCAATAGTGATAAGGAACAAGGTGTTTGTAATTAAAAAATGGGATATTAATATGGATTTTCGGGTAAGGGAGTTAGATCCGTGCCAGTATGGGTTAAAATGTGAAAACTGCCGATGGTGGCTTGGTCGAAGGTGGATATCTGTTGGTTGGCATCGCGTCTTGACAAGTTTCTTTGCCCGGACAAGGCAACTGAGAGTTTTGATTGGTTAGGATTTGCGAAGTGCTTAGTCGAGATAACTCCTGAATGCAAACTACTTGACAAATTTACTGTTCTTCCTGATGGAACTGAACATGATGTTAGTCTCAAATACATATGGAAGCCTGACATTTACAGCCCTTATAATGTCTTCGGTCATTTGAGTGGTAATTGCCCCTATGCCAAGTATTCTGCGACAAACGTTGAAGATGTAACTGATAGGCGAGTTGGCTTCGTCGATGGTGACCAAAGGAGGGTGGTGAACACACAAGAAATAGAGGATGAAGCCTGAAGCAAAGCAGTCATGAATAGACAAGGAAAAGGAATTTCGGCGTGAAACAATGTTAAGGAGAGATTAAACCCTATAGGTAGTCAACAAAACTAGAAAAGAGTAGCAGGTAATTCTTTAAAACATTGTTCAATTGCTGCTCTTCCAATTGCCAAAAGGTATGAAGTATTAAAGGAAATGACTAGAAATGGTAGTTACATGATCAATTCTCACATCCCTGAAGAAGGCGAGTATGTTGAAGCTATGGAAGATATTGACTTGACTAAGATTGTGGAAGCAAGAATGGATAGTGTTGATGATGGTAACAGTAAGGAAAAGGTTAACAACAGTGTAAATGAACAGTAAAATGATGTTTCTGTCAAAGTACACACGCACAACAGAGCTTCAGGCATTGTTGTTTCTCCCATTGATGACGACTGTGCTATGACTGATGGGTCAGGTAACAAGAACGCAATGCAAACCATAATAAATGACCTAACAAAGTTTGAACATACTTTGAATGAGGGTGGGATCGATATGCATGGCCCCTTAACTGTTAATGAAACGGAGCAGAGCAATGTGTATGGCTTCAAGCCTGGATTTCTACAGTGTATTTCTCCTCATAAAAACAACAGTATAATACTTTAGTGCAAAATTCTTTGAACGTGCAAAAGGAAGTTAAAGTAATCTCTGGAAATCAGACTGCTTTAGTAAATTCTAATCAGGAATGCTCGACAGCTTCCTACAAGAATATTTCGACTTGATGTCAGGAACACGTAAAGTCAAAGCAAAGCAGCTAAAGGTAAACGAGAAAAAGAAGATAAATGTAGAGAAAAATGTTCTAGAAACTATTGCGAGCTTGGGAGTTGAGATTGAAAGTGGTGAATTAGAACCACTTATATGTAATGAAAAGAAAAAGTTAATGGAGCTAATGTCAAAGAATTTCAAGGCACTCCAAAACAGGAAAACTGAGAATAATACTGGAAGAAAATGAGGTTCGAATCCATATGCTAACATTCCACTGCCTCCAGGATATAACCTAGACCTTCTAATATCATTGTTTCTAATTCTTCAGCAGCGGCTACAGCTAGGGTCAGTAGCAGTGCAGGTAAATCTTCGATTACACGCAGCAGGACACGAGAAGGGGTTCATACCCTCTTTGATAATGGTTAAAACCAAATTGTGGCCTCTGTGCTTTCTTCTGTCACATGGATTTATAAAGTATAAGTAATGTAGTACTCTATGTATAGTAGCAATGTAATTTTGTCTTCCCCTATGTGGGAATATGTATTTTGCAGCTGGTACACGCTTAGTACAACACCTGTGCGTCTTGTAATTTTCAATTTTTTGATAATAAAGTTTACGGATCACTTTGAAAACCGGTCATCCTTGCCAAAAAAAATTGACTTACGAGAGTTCCATTCTTTTAAAGGATTTTCTATAAGTTAAGCAAGTTATTTGTGCCATGAGTTTTATCATTGAAAGTCTTCCAAATTGACAATCCATATGATTTTTCTTTTTGCAAAATGAGATCGGTCAGGCCGAGTGCATTTTTCAGGTTGCATTAGGATTTACTCGGAGCTTTAGGAGTGGAGTAGGAGTCACTACAACAAAAACACCATATTACAACTATAATTTTACAACTATGCGGAAAGCACAGTTGTAATAAATGCTTTTTTACAACTGTGCAAAACGCACTGTTGTAATAAATGTTTTTTACAACTGTGAAAAAATCACCATTGTAATAAACATATACATGACAACTTTTCTTTTTTGTCTGTTGTAATAACTAATATATATTGATTAATTTCTTATAATTAATAGTTAAATTAGAAAGTTGTTTAAACTTATTTTTAGTAACTCTTTTTTCTATTTCTTGTATTAGAGACCTATTAAATATTTATAACAACTTATATTTAATAATTAGTAACATTAACATTTAAGAATAATTCATATTCAATAATAAATTTATAAATTAATACCAATTACTATTAGATTAGATAAAAACTTCTTAATTGATGATTAATAAATAATAGTTACTTTTGATAATTAACAATTATAATTTGTTTATTCGAAAGTTGTCTAAACTTATTTTCATTGGCTCTTTTTTCAAGTTGTATTAAGGGCCTATTAAATAATAATATTAAGTAATATTTTACTATTGATATTTAATAATCGATCATTAATAATATTAACATTTAAGAATAATTAATAATTTATATTTAATAATAACCTTACAAATTAACAATAATCAATAAATAATATTTGATTACCAATAATTACTATTATATATTTAATAATAAGTAATTTGCAGTATATATACATAATAATTATAATTAACTTTTAATAGTAAATATTTAGTTATAACTAAGAAGAAGTAATAAGAAATTATTAATAAAAATTAAGAAGTAATATTATATATTTTTTATTGAAAAAACAGTTTTCTAGAAATTCATATCATTTTTGGTGTAAATTTTCACTTATTATTTCTAACTTATAACATGTATGTTTACAAGTTTTGGTATGTGGTCCATGAAAAATTGGCGACATGGCATAAAACGTTAATGCACAAGCATGAAATTTAGGCGGGAATGGTGAAAATTTATCTCCAAAGCAACTCACGTGAGATAACTTTACTCACTCACACAGCCGTCCATTCATTTTCCCTCACTGAAATAAAATTGATCCTCTTTCTCCCCTCAAATTCCTTCTCAAAAAACTTGAACCACCTACTACTGAAATAAAGAACTTTTGATTGTTTCGATGTTAACGATGACGGAGCTGATTTGAAATCTGGTTTGCATGCCCCTACCGTTCGATTCCACTTATTGAGCTGCCGCCTTTCGTGTCATCTTAGTGCTGCGAGCAGTTAGCAACCAGATCATAGCTAAGTTTTGGAAAGTGGTGTGGGCCGAGCATGTAATCGATTCAACTAGAAATATGACGGCAATTCAGATCTGCAGCTTGAAAGAGTCAACGTTTACTACGACGAAGCTGACTCAAGCGGGTACGAACTGAGATTATACAAAAGGAGCAGAACTGATTGATTCAGTTTTGTATGTTGTTAGGAAAGAGGCTGAGAACTGTGATTGTTTGCAAGGTATACTACTTTTGCTGGTAGTTTTAATGTCAGATCTATTTATTTTAGACCAATCTAAGTAGATCTGGTGCAAATTACAGCAAATTATAGTTCATAATTTGTAAAATCTGCTATTTGGGTTGTTTAGCAAGAAATTAGTTTTGTTAATAACGAGAATATAATAAGTAGGAAGTTTATGTTGTTATTCCCGTATGAACCTTAATATCCTATTTTCTGCGGTCAGTTTATTTTTTTGGTCTGAGTTGCTGCTAAGATGACTAAACTTAGTCTGTGAAGACTTGTACCCATTTTGATTTTGGCAACATATTACATTTGTATAAGACTGCAATTGAAATAGCAATTGAAATAATAATTGGAACTTCTAGATCTATTATAAAACATTCAATTGTTTTGTTCTTGTCAAATGTCCCTGACTGCAATTGAAATAGCAAGTTTAACCATGTCTCTATCGCCTTTTAGAGTTAATATTATATATGAAATGTTGAACCTTTTTTGCTAAATCATAAACGGGCTTTGATATTGTCTTTACTTTAGTCTACACCAACTCCATGCATAATTTGTTAACTCACAATTGAAATATAAGTATGATACTGATCAGTACCGTTTGAAACGACCCGAACTTCCCCGGTGAGGAAAGCACGGATACTTTGAGGACACGACAAAATAGAACGCAGATGGAAGAACATTTCATTGTATATAACAACAATTCCACCAGAATACAAGAATATACAGAGTATAAATAAATATTACACAACAGAAAAATATCAGAGATTACAATGCATTACATAGCAGCGGAAAATAATACAAAACACAACTGAAGGATATATACGGATACAAAGCTTTCCGGATATCGTTCTAGCTGTAGATCAGGATCCTGTGAATATAAATCTGCAAAACCAAAACTACTAGCTGCCTATGTCAAAATAAGGGCACCCAGAGTTTAGGTTAAAACAATAAACTCCAGGTCAGTCATGGGACTGGTGTGAGAACTAAAACAGTTATAAATCTTTATTTTAAAGTTAGGTAAATCAAGGGACCACGCCGCTAACACGGAACGGGTTTCCTCCCAAGAATACCAGTGCATAAAACAAACAGCGCAATGCTAAATAAAGAAAAATGAAGCTATTATAAGACCCAGGTCCCATCACACAATGCAACGCAAGCCGTAGGATAGGGTTTTACCTTATAATAGCCAAAAAATGCCTGATACGCTAAATTTCATGTTTTAAATTTTTAATCAGACTCCAACTGTAAATTAGTAAGAGAACGATTCTCTAAGTATTAACCCCGAAGGCCGAAACCAACATCAGACTAATACCCAGGAAACCACCCATCTTAGCTCGTTTCCAGTTAGTTTCTGATTTTATATACAATCAGAAATATCAATCATAGACGGCATGGGTACCATATATCATGTCGCCATACTAGGCTCTACAATCAAAACCGCAAATGTCACGTATTGGAAGTTGGATTTCCATCTGTGAACCGAGGCAAAAGATAGTCCTCACCGATTCGAGACTGTCTAGCCCGGGCCTCAGGAACAACCGCAACTGCCCCTTGGATCCTCAGGGCCAGTCCACCGATGTGGATTAAACTTAAACCCTGAACATGCATTTCCCCGCCCTATGGGGCGTAAATGAGCCAACGAATGACTCCATCGGACCCGGATCGTCCGATCAAACCGAGGCGCCTCGCAACAGCAACAACCACATAAGTCAAACTCGTCAGGGCGTGTAAAACCACTGACGCCACTTCTAGCTAGAAAGAAACGCATGCCCTCCCTGACGTTCTCTCCCGTTTTTGATTCACACAGAGGTGTGAGGCTCGCGAATCAACGCTACACAAAGCTACGCCACCAAGGCCTTTCTTTGATCATCAACCACAAGACTCTGCTTTCCAACAGAAGCCTTGATCATATTGCCACTTAGGCATGCCACACAGGCAATTCATTCCGTGCGTTTGATATCCATCAATATATAACCCCTGAGCTCGTACGTCTAAGAGAAGGGCGTTAAGCAAGAGAATAAATTCTCTGCTGCCAAACAGATATATATTTAATAGAAATCAATCACACAGACTAAAATCCAATGTCAGACACACAGTCCATTTACAAGTTTGTTCTGGGTCTGAACGAAACCGGAGGCACCTAGTACCCCGCATATCCAACAATCTCCAAGTACGTCTGGACGACCACTAACTATTTCCATCTTCTTGGGTGTACAGCCCAATCAAGATCATCAGTAATCATCCAAACGACGTGAAGACCTCCGGTCTTCAACCACCGTCTTCATCTTTGATTAATCGTCGAATCAGTTATTCAGAATGGGATAAACCTGGTCTTTCCGAATAACTCGCGTATATAATAAATAAGTGTTACACAAACACAACATACGCCTCATTCCAATTCATCAGTCACTAACCGTAAATTAGTAAGAGAATAATTCCCCAAATATTAACCCCGAAGGCCGAAACCAACATCAGATCAATATCCAGAAAACCATTCTGCTTAGCTAACCGACAGTTAGTTTCTAAATTTCACATTCTTAGGGAAAGGTTCCCATTACTTTTATCAAAGATAAATTCTTTTAAATTTATTCTTTAATCCTTCTGAATATCAATTCAAACTAGTCGGGATTAGCGATCCACACTGAAGTGATCCTTTATTTTATTTCCCAATCCCAACCTATTCATCCCATGAAGTAAAACTGGTAATACTTCATATCTAACACCACGGTGTTATCGGTAAATTCAATTACCATTTCACGTTCAAGTCTAATTAAAGATTTAACTATCGCCTGGAGCAAAACTAGTGATACTCCATTCTCGATCTTTTCAATCTAATTAAAGATTCATTAAAACTCCACTTAGTTTTAATCTTTGACTGGGTTAAAGAATCGGTGTCATTTAAGACACGGTTCACGATAAACCCCAAAATCATATCACATTTCAATCAGTCCCTAACCGTAAATTAGCAAGTGAGCAATTCCCTAAGTATTAACCCCGAAGGCCGAAACCAACATCAGATCAATACCCCAGAAATCATTCAACTTAACTAATCTCCCATTAGTTTCTGATTTTCTTAACTCCTTTGGGTCTAAGAATAGTATTATTGAAGATACCGTTCACGACAACCCAAAATCACATTTCATTGATTATCGGGTTAAAGAACAAGTGTTATTTAAGACACTGTTCACGATAAACCCAAAAATCAATACCAATTCAATTCCAATTAAATATTATTTAATTGGTACACTTCATTAAATCTAAATAAAAAGATTTAATCTTTTTCTCAACTGGGCTTAAGAACAATGTTAATGAAGACACCATTCATGACAAACCCAAAGCACATTTGATATTAAATTCAAGGCTCTGAATAAAAAAATATATCGGCTTATATTCAATATCAAATTCTACGACTAACAAATATCGTATTGGAAATAACGATATATATATACCTTTCAAATTTCCATAACAACATCTGTATAATCACGAAATCCAACATCGAAATATTCCGAAGACAATTTTGATTCAAATCCATTCCAGTGCAATTATTGGAAATTCTGGTTATTTTCAAAACCATTTCAAATCCAATTTATTTATTTTAAAAATAAATAAATTACAATTCTAGTTCAAAACTAGTTCATTTCGATAAAAATCTATTTTTATCTTTTCAAATATGGATTTTTTCATCCCAATTCTTCACAAATCATTTCTTATGATTTCACACAAATTATTGATATTTTCAATAATTTTATCAAGGCCCGTACAGTCGATTTCCATCAACGGCCATCGAACTGCACTTACAGCGACCTTTACGAAATTTGATTTGGACATAATTCCGAATCCAACCGTTAGATTTCTAATTTCTCACTTTCGTTAGAAAGCTCTTTTCGATACGAACCCAACGGTTCCGGTTTTAGGAGAATCCGACAGTCGGATCTCCCGTAATATCCATTCGAAGTCAATGGTCGAAATTCGCGAACTACCGCGGCGCGGCGCGTTCTATTCAGGCCATTATATTATATATATAATATATATAATACATACTTCGTCGATTACCTTTTTAAAACGTATTTTATAAATCGTTTTAAATTCGTTTTTAAAACGATTTCAACTTCTTTTTCAAATTCAAATCAAAATTGTATTTTCCCTTACAAATTTGTTTTAAATTCATTTCAATTTGATTTCAATTCAAATCGATTTTCAGTTCAATTTCAATACATTTTAAACTCAATTCAAAACGATTTCAATTCTATTTCAATCTAATTCGAATTTCAATTCTATTCAGTTTAATTCGAATTTCAATTCTATTCAGTTTAATTCGAATTTCAATTTAATTCAAATTTCAATTCTTTTCAATATAATTCGAACTTCAATACTTTTCAATTTAATTCGAATTTCAATTCTTTTCAATATAATTCGAATTTCAATTCTTTTCAATATAATTCGAATTTCAATACTTTTCAATTTAATTCGAATTTCAATTCTTTTCAATATAATTCGAATTACAATTCTATTTGAATTTCAAATCATTTCAATTTATTTCGAATTTCAAATCAATTCCAATATTCATTGAAAAATGAATAAAATCGATATAAATATCGTTCACGTCAAAATGGCGTCAATCTAATCAACACGTCTTCATGTATTTCTATTTTCAAATATTCTTATTTCAAATATTTCTATTTCAAAATTTCCTATTTCAAATATTTCTATTTCAAATATTTCTATTTCAAATATTCCTATTTCAATTATTTCTATTTCAAATATTCCTATTTCAAAATTTCCTATTTCAAATATTTCTATTTCAAATATTCCTATTTCAAATATTCCTATTTCAAATATTCCTATTTCAAATATTTCTATTTCAAAACTGGAATGAGGCCCAATCAATTACCATAGATTTTATTTCTATGGATTTCCATACAACACATGTATATATCAACAATGACAAATAATCAACCATCATCCAAAGTGCATTCTACACTGTATAAGCATCAAATATAAATATTCAACGCTCATAACAGTCTGTCAATCAATCGATTGACATATAACTAATTATTGGAATTAGTGTATGTCATATATCATCCCAATACCCGTGTGGTGTTTTCAATAAATCAAACACAGATTTTATTTGTGCAGTTGGGCGATGTGTAAAATTTATCGTCCCAATCAATATCAGTCAAATGTGTGTATATAAACAAATCATTCGATTTGTTTATATTAATTTATTTCATTTCATATACACGTTAAAAATTCTATTTTAAACTATAAAATATTTTAACTGTATAAATATTTTATTTCATATCACATCACACAATCAACTACGCATCAAAATCAAACAAACAAGCATACAAGCCGTCCATGGTCTGTGGACAACGGGTGTCGG
Organism: Allium sativum; assembly: GCA_030737875.1. NCBI lineage: Eukaryota > Viridiplantae > Streptophyta > Magnoliopsida > Asparagales > Amaryllidaceae > Allium > Allium sativum. The sequence continues at coordinate 9,516,152 of CM060921.1, read as the reverse complement.
GTGCTACTAAACACCGTCTGCATCCTAGTATATATTTTTAACTAGAAATAAATTAAAAGTGAGGAGTTCTCACCGACAAGCTAAACCAAACGCCACGACTCTTCTTATGTAGAAGTCATCGCTGTTCTCGCCTTTTGTCACTTTCGTTGCCCGTAGACACTACATATATAAAAATCACATTTTTATACCGCTACTATATAGATAAAAATTCTATTTTTAATACTCTACTAATATAAAAATCGTATTTTTAAAATCTTGCTTTCATCATAAAAATTATATTTTTATTTCAAATCTATACATGTAAAAACCATATTTTTACTTCGCTATTCCATATGTAAAATTTTGTTTTTACTTTACCTTTCATATAGATAAAAATCAAATTTTTATACCGAAAGTATATATATGAAAATCCAATTTTCAACCTTGCTTTCTACATATAAAAATTGAGCAATATATTCTTAAAACAAATTCTATTTATATATATTTAAAAACAACTCTACTTATATTTTTAAAACACTATTCCTATTTAAAGATCACATTTTTATTCATGTTATATAAAAAAAACTGAAAGTAAACAATGCTTAATTGATAAAAAAACAATGAAACTCACTGTTCTGCAATTTCAGGTGTTTGTCGACCCTTTTTTACCACGTCGACAACCTAGGTCTTGAATTTGCCACGCCTTCAAGCCACCGGAGGATGATCCACCACTGCCGCCTTCAAGCCCTGGCCGACGTCTTCCTTCAGCGTGAGTGGGCCCCAACTCGAAGCCCTGTAGCGCTGGGATAGGCGTGCGCTAGGGTTTGTGCGATTTTGTGGGGGACTGCGTTCGAATTGGGTGGCTGGGGTCTTCGATGGAGTGAGATCATCGGAGGAGGGAGCGGTCAATGAAGGAGGGGAGGAGCGGAGAGGAAGGGGAAGGAGCGGAGGCGGATTCCGACGCCAGGGAGGGTGGCGATCGCGACGAGCGCCGGGAGTTTTTTTTCTCTTTTTTTTATTGTTCATGGGTTCGATCTGAAAGTAAAAGGGGGGTTGACTTGTAATAGGAGAAAGGAGGGGGGCGATTATAATTATATTATTTTATTTTTAAATTTCAAAAAGTAGCTTTTTAATACAAACCCCTAACAGGACCCAATAACTATCGCCCCTAGCTAAATACCCCCTTCTGAACACAATGGGATATGTATCATAAGCTGATTCGAAAGTTTCGATCAGTTTTCGTCAAAATCCAAATATAACTCTATATATTGAATTGAACGCGCATTTCAATTTACCGGAGCCACATACTAACTCTATAAATTCCCGAAAAATATTTTCTAGCTTCGTATTGACGATACGGTCCTAACAAAACTAGTTTCGTCAAATTCCGAGACCGTTTGAAAAATGGCCATTTTCCAGTCGATTAAATTCAACTAAAACTGGTCAAACGCGTTTTCCTTTGCCACGCTCACATATCGATTCGAAAAATCATGAAATTTGAAACCTAGTAATAACTTGACATCACGGATCCAACAAAAGTGGTTTCGTCGAAAACCGAGGTCGTTTGCAAAATGGCCATTTTTAAGGGTCGAAATTCCATAGCGACTATTCTGAAATTTCAACTGGACGTATCTTTTGATCCCCGCTATGAAATTTTGATTTTTCGGATTCGTTGGAAAGATATTCTCTATTAGATTCAAATATTTTTGGTTTCACTAAAATCTGGTTTATTTTGAATCCTGTACATTCATTTGAATTTTGAAATCGAATTATCGAACTACCGCGCCATTTTCAATTCCTTTTATAATTTAAAATAAATATTTATATTCTAACGACGATCTATATAAATATATACGTTCGAATTCTATTGAAAATAAATTTCTCGTCGCTATTATTTAAAATAATTCATTTTAAATATTCAAAAATTGCTAAAATTGCCAAAATAAAATTTTTTGAATTGGTTCAGAATTTCCGGGTCGTTACAATCTCCCCCACTTAAAACTTTTCGTCCCCGAAAAGGAACAAAGCCGAAAGTTGTTTAACAAATCAACTCAACTTCCATTCTTTTCGTTACGGCTTAAGTTCTTCAACTTTTCAGTTTCTAAGAACTTAACAAATTTTTCAAAAATTTGGCAAACACCCTAAATTTTCGAAAAATTTCGCCATAACCTCCCCTGCACCGGGGACTTCGGGATATTTCATATAGCCTCCCATGGCCTTCTTCAATCCAAAAGAAAAAGCCAAGCGGCTAGCCAATCGGCTCATAAAATCATCATCACCCAAACAAAATAGTAAATTATGGTAAACATGTACCTATTTGTCGGGCAAACAATTTTATTCTTCTGCTCTAGCCTCCTTGCTATGACCTATTCAATATAAGTACATGTATATGCATGCAAATGCGACAATTTCCAATACAACTCATTATTTGATTCCACTAGGCTAAATGGTTAAAATTTTAATTAATTAACCAATAATCAAACAACACAATCAGCAATCAATTAGTGAATTATCATTTCAAATTCATAACTTTGATATATAGTCAAAATTCACATTTTTGATGCCAATTCACAACAATAAGCCCTATCTAATTTTGGTTCTCACACCAGCCAATTGGAAATATATAGAAATCTCACTTTCGTCACTCGAAAATAAATTATGATGATGTTTCGAACCACCATCAGAACATCCACGGGCGACTAGAGTGTGATTCTATACCTACCCAGTATATTAAAACTTTGAATACACGCGGATCAGACGCATAGGCAAAATCTTTATGTACTGGATTGTCCAAAATAATTGAAAATAAATATTCAAATACGAATAATTAATTTGAATTTCAACTCAAAACTTGTTTTCATTTTAAAAATATACTCTTTACACTCGTCCTAGGATACTACTGATCCCATCTCTAACGAGTCATTCTCATTGGATATTACTAATCCAATTTCTGATGAATTCTTTCGTTCGGTTCTAATGTGTCTTGTTCTCTGAGCTTTGTAAACCAAAGCTCTGATACCACAATGAAACGACCCGAACTTCCCCGGTGAGGAAAGCACGGATACTTTGAGGACACGACAAAATAGAACGCAGACGGAAGAACATTTCATTGTATATAACAACAATTCCACCAGAATACAAGAATATATAGAGTATAAATAAATATTACACAACAGAAAAATATCAGAGATTACAATACATTACATAGCAGCGGAAAATAATACAAAACACAACTGAAGGAGATATACGGATATAAAGCTTTCCGGATATCGTTCTAGCTGTAGATCAGGATCCTGTGAATATAAATTTGCAAAACCAAAACTACTAGCTGCCCGTGTCAAAATAAGGGCACCCAGAGTTTAGGTTAAAACAATAAACTCCAGGTCAGTCATGGGACTGGTGTGAGAACTAAAACAGTTATAAATCTTTATTTTAAAGTTAGGTAAATCAAGGGACCACGCCGCTAACACGGAACGGGTTTCCTCCCAAGAATACCAGTGCATAAAACAAACAGCGCAATGCTAAATAAAGAAAAATGCAGCTATTATAAGACCCAGGTCCCATCACACAATGCAATGCAAGCCGGAGGATAGGGTTTTACCTTATAATAGCCAAAGAATGCTTGATACGCTAAATTTCATGTTTTAAATTTTTAATCAGACTCCAACTGTAAATTAGTAAGAAAACGATTCTCTAAGTATTAACCCCGAAGGCCGAAACCAACATCAGACTAATACCCAGGAAACCACCTATCTTAGCTCGTTTCCAGTTAGTTTCTGATTTTATATACAATCATAAATATCAATCATAGACGACATGGGTACCATATATCATGTCGCCATACTAGGCTCTACAATCAAAACCGCAAATATCACGTATTGGAAGTTGGATTTCCATCTGTGAACTGAGGCAAAAGATAGTCCTCACCGATTCGAGACTGTCTAGCCCGAGCGTCAGGAACAGCCGCAACTGCCCCTTGGATCCTCAGGGCCAGTCCACCGATGTGGATTAAACTTAAACCCTGAACATGCATTTCCCCGCCCTTTGGGGCGTAAATGAGCCAACGAATGACTCCATCGGACCCGGATCGTCCGATCAAACCGAGGCGCCTCGCAACAGCAACAACCACATAAGTCAAACTCGTCAGGGCGTGTAAAACCACTGACGCCACTTCTAGCTCGAAAGAAACGCATGCCCTCCATGACGTCCTCTCCCGTTTTTGGTTCACACCGGGGTGTGAGGCTCGCGAATCAATGCTACACAAAGCTACGCCACAAAGGTCGTGCTTTGACTATCAACCACAAGACTGCTTTTCAACAGAAGCCTTGATCATATTGCCACTTAAGCATGCCACACAGGCAATTCATTCCATGCGTTTGATATCCATCAATATATAACCCCTGAGCTCATACGTCTCAAAGAAGGGCGTTAAGCAAGAGAATAAATTCTCCGCCGCCAAACAGATATATATTTAATAGAAATCAATCACATAGACTAAAATCCAATGTCGGACACACAGTCCATTTACAAGTTCGTTCTGGGTCTGAACGAAACCGGAGGCACCTAGTACCCCGCATATCCATCGATCTCCAAGTACGTCCAGACGATCACTAACTGTTCCCATCTTCTTGGGTGTACAGCCCAATCAAGATCATCAGTAATCATCCAAACGACGTGAAGACCTCCGGTCCTCAACCTCCGTCTTCATCTTTGACTAATCGTCGAATCAGTTATTCAGAATAGGATAAACCCGGCCTTTCCGAATAACTCGCGTATATAATAAATAAGTGTTACACAAACACAACATACGCCTCATTCCAATTCATCAGTCACTAACCGTAAATTAGTAAGAGAATAATTCCCCAAATATCAACCCTGAAGGCCGAAACCAACATCAGATCAATATCCAGAAAACCATTCTACTTAGCTAACCGACAGTTAGTTTCTAAATTTCACATTCTTAGGGAAAGGTTCCCATTACTTTTATCAAAGATAAATTCTTTTAAATTTATTCTTTAATCCTTCTGAATATCAATTCAAACTAGTCGGGATTAGCGATCCACACCGAAGTGATGCTTTATTTTATTTCCCAATCCCAACCTATTCATCCCATGAAGTAAAACTGGTAATACTTCATATCTAACACCACGGTGTTATCGGTAAATTCAATTACCATTTCACGTTCAAGTCTAATTAAAGATTTAACTATCGCCTGGAGCAAAACTGGTGATACTCCATTCTCGATCTTTTCAATCTAATTAAAGATTCATTAAAACTCCACTTAGTTTTAATCTTTGACTGGGTTAAAGAATCAGTGTCATTTAAGACACGGTTCACGATAAACCCCAAAATCATATCACATTTCAATCAGTCCCTAACCGTAAATTAGCAAGTGAGCAATTCCCTAAGTATTAACCCCGAAGGCCGAAACCAACATCAGATCAATACCCCAGAAATCATTCAACTTAACTAATCTCCAATTAGTTTCTGATTTTCTTAACTCCTTTGGGTCTAAGAACAGTATTATTGAAGATACCGTTCACAACAACCCAAAATCACATTTCATTGATTATCGGGTTAAAGAACAAGTGTTATTTAAAACACTGTTCACGATAAACCCAAAAATCAATACCAATTCAATTCCAATTAAATATTATTTAAGTGGTACACTTCATTAAATCTAAATAAAAAGATTTAATCTTTTTCTCAACTGGGCTTAAGAACAGTGTTAATGAAGACACCATTCACGACAAACCCAAATCACATTTGATATTAAATACAAGGCTCTGAATAAAAAAAATCTGCTTATATTCAATATCAAATTCTACGACCAACAAATATCGTATTGGAAATAACGATATATATATATATCTTTCAAATTTCCATAACAACATCTGTATAATCAAGAAATCCAACATCGAAATATTCCGAAGACAATTTCGATTCAAATCCATTCCAGTGCAATTATTGGAAATTCTGGTTATTTTCAAAACCATTTCAAATCCAATTTATTTATTTTAAAAATAAATAAATTACTATTCTAGTTCAAAACTAGTTCATTTCGATAAAAATATATTTTTATCTTTTCAAATATGGAGTTTTTCATCCCAATTCTTCACGAATCATTTCTTATGATTTTACACAAATTATTGATATTTTTAATAATTTTATCAAGGCCCGTACGGTCGATTTCCATCAACGACCATCGAACTGCACTTACAGCGACCTTTTCCAAATTTGATTTGGACATAATTCCAAATCCAACTGTTAGATTTCTAATTTCTCACATTCGTTAGAAAGCTCTTTTCGATACGAACCCAACGGTTCCGGTTTTAGGAGAATCCGACGGTCGGATCTCCCGTAATATCCATTCGAAGTCAGTGGTCGATATTCGCGAACTACCGCGGCGCGGCGCATTCTATGCAGGCCGTTGTATTATATATATAATATATATAATATATACTTCGTCGATTACCTTATTAAAACGTATTTTATAAATTGTTTTAAATTCGTTTTCAAAATGATTTCAACTTCCTTTTCAAATTCAAATCAAAATTGAATTTTCCCTTACAAATTCGTTTTAAATTCATTTCAAATTGATTTCAATTCAAATCGATTTTCAGTTCAATTTCAATACGTTTTAAACTCAATTCAAAACGATTTCAATTCTATTTCAGTCTAATTCGAATTTCAATTCTATTCAGTTTAATTTGAATTTCAATTCTATTCAGTTTAATTCGAATTTCAATTCTTTTCAATTTAATTCGAATTTCAATTCTTTTCAATATAATTCGAATTTCAATACTTTTCAATTTAATTCGAATTTCAATTCTTTTCAATATAATTCGAATTTCAATTCTTTTCAATATAATTCGAATTTCAATACTTTTCAATTTAATTCGAATTTCAATTCTTTTCAATATAATTCGAATTTCAAATCATTTCAATTTATTTCGAATTTCAAATCAATTCCAATATTCATTGAAAAATGGATAAAATCGATATAAATATCGTTCTCGTCAAAATGGCGTCAATCTAATCAACACGTCTTCATGTATTTCTATTTTCAAATATTCTTATTTCAAATATTTCTATTTCAAAATTTCCTATTTCAAATATTTCTATTACAAATATTCCTATTTCAAATATTTCTATTTCAAATATTCCTATTTCAAATATTCCTATTTCAAATATTCCTATTTCAAATATTTCTATTTCAAAACTGGAATGAGGCCCAATCAATTACCATAGATTTTATTTCTAACGATTTCCATACAACGCATGTATATATCAACAATGACAAATAATCAACCATCATCCAAAGTGCATTCTACACTGTATAAGCATCAAATATAAATATTCAACGCTCATAACAGTCTGTCAATCAATCGATCGACATATAACTAATTATTGGGATTAGTGTATGTCATATATCATCCCAATACCCGTGTGGGGTTTTCAAACAATCAAACACAAATTTTATTTGTGCAGTTGGGCGATGTGTAAAATTTATCGTCCCAATCAGTATCAGTCAAATGTGTGTATATAAACAAATCGAATTTATTTCATTTCATATACACGTTAAAAATACTATTTTTAACTATAAAATATTTTTAACTGTATAAATATTTTATTTCATTTCATATCACATCACACAATCAACTACGCATCAAAATCAAACAAATAAGCATACAAGCCGTCCATGGTCTATGGATGATGGGTGTCGGGTGCTACTAAACACCGTCTGCATCCTAGTATATATTTTTAACTAGAAATAAATTAAAAGTGAGGAGTTCTCACCGACAAGCTAAACCAAACGCCACGACTCTTCTTATGTAGAAGTCATCGCTGTTCTTGCCTTTTGTCGCTTTCGTTGCCCGTAGACACTACATATATAAAAATCACATTTTTATACCGCTACTATATAGATAAAAATTCTATTTTTAATACTCTACTAATATAAAAATCGTATTTTTAAAATCTTGCTTTCATCATAAAAATTATATTTTTATTTCAAATCTATACATGTAAAAACCATATTTTGACTTCGCTATTCCATATGTAAAATTTTATTTTTACTTTACCTTTCATATAGATAAAAATCAAATTTTTATACCGAAATTATATATATGAAAATCCAATTTTCAACCTTGCTTTCTACATATAAAAATTGAGCTATATATTCTTAAAACAAATTCTATTTATATATATTTAAAAACAACTCTACTTATATTTTTAAAACACTATTCCTATTTAAAGATCACATTTTTATTCATGTTATATATAAAAAAAACTGAAAGTAAACAATGCTTAATTAATAAAAAAACAATGAAACTCACTGTTCTTCAATTTTAGGTGTTTGTCGACCCTTTTTCACCACGTCGACCACCTAGGTCTTGAATTTGCCACGCCTTCAAGCCACCGGAGGATGATCCACCACTGCTGCCTTCAAGCCCTGGCCGACGTCTTCCTTCAGCGTGAATGGGCCCCAGCTCGAAGCCCTGTAGCGCCGGGAAAGGCGTGCGCTAGGGTTTGTGCGATTTTAGGGGGGTTGCGTTCGAATTGGGTGGATGGGGTCTTCGATGGAGTGAGATCATCGGAGGAGGGAGCAGTCAATGAAGGAGGGGAGGAGCGGAGAGGAAGGGGAAGGAGCGGAGGCGGATTCCAACGCCAGGGAGGGTGGCGATCGCGATGAGCGGGTGGGAGTTTTTTTTCTCTTTTTTTTTGTTATTTACGGGTTCGATATGAAAGTAAAAGGGGGGTTGACTTGTAATAGGAGAAAGGAGGGGGTGATTATAATTATATTATTTTATTTTTAAATTTCAAAAATTAGCTTTTTAATACAAACCCCTAACGAGACCCAATGACTGTCGCCCCCAACTAAATACCCCCCTTCCGAACACAATGGGATAAGTGTCATAAGCTGATTCGAACGTTTCGATCAGTTTTCGTCAAAATCCAAATATAACTCTATATATCGAATTGAACGCGCATTTCAATTTACCGGAGCCACATACTAACTCTATAAATTCCTGAAAAATATTTTCTAGCTTCGTATTGACGATACGGTCCTAACAAAACTAGTTTCGTCAAATTCCGAGACCGTTTGAAAAATAGCCATTTTCCAGTCGATTAAATTCAACTAAAACTGGTCAAACGCGTTTTCCTTTGCCACGCTCACATATCGATTCGAAAAATCATGAAATTTGAAACCTAGCAATAACTTGACATCACGGATCCAACAGAAGTGGTTTTGTCGAAAACCGAGGTCGTTTGCAAAATGGCCATTTTTAAGGGCCGAAATTCCATAGCGACTATTCTGAAATTTCAACTGGACATATCTTTTGATCCCCGCTGTGAAATTTTGATTTTTCGGATTCGTTTGAAAGATATTCTCTATTAGATTCAAATATTTTTGGTTTCACTAAAATCCGGTTTATTTTGAATCCTGCACATTCATTTGAATTTTGAAATCGAATTATCGAACTACCGTGCCATTTTCAATTCCTTTTATAATTTAAAATAAATATTTATATTCTAACGACGATCTATATAAATATATACGTTCGAATTCTATTGAAAATAAATTTCTCGTCGCTATTATTTAAAATAATTCATTTTAAATATTCAAAATTCGCTAAAATTGCCAAAATAAAAATTTTAAATTGGTTCAGAATTTCCGGGTCGTTACACCGTTGCTAAACATACAATTGTAATTATCAAATATTATTCATCTTTAACGTAGACGGTGTTTAGTAGAAGGTTTATTTGTCAAAGCCTTGAAATTAGAAACCATGAATGATGTTGTCCCGAAAATAAAACTGGTTAGAACTGGGCTTAATTGTTATGATCATAACTATTAAATGGATAATCCGATTCGGCTTGAATTGAAACTGGTATTCTGTAGATTTTTAATGAAAATGGCACTATTAGCTGAGTATTGGATTTTTGCTGACTTGTTTTATAAACCAGATTACAGTTACTAGTATTATTTGTTTTCGGTTTGTTTGATAATGCAGTAGATCAAATCTTAACTTGAATAAAGTTTTCTTTATGATTATTTTTAATGTGATACATAATTTGTTTTTCTAGATTGTTGGTGTCTGTGGATTTTAGTCATATTAACCATCTAATTTAGACTTTCCATATGCTCAAGAAAAAACTTTAGACTTTCCAGAACCATTGATATTATTTATCAGTCTTCATTTTCACAATATGATATCTTTGTATTGTTGGGTTCTGATTTAAATTAAATTCTAGTTCTCAATCCTGGTTTAAAATTTCATCAAATCAAATGATTTTTTGGTCAGATTTTAAATGGTGGTGTGACACATTTATTTTATGTTTTAGTTTGCCTTATGGGTGGTTGTTCATCTAATTTAAACTTGTGCACTGTAGGCTTCCAAGTATGCCACTCTTTGTGGTGGAACAGGACCAGGCATAGGAACGCTTCTCATTCAAAAATAGGAGAGGAGTACCCAAACAGAATGATGCTTACATTTTCGAAACTTTCTTGCTATCCTTCAATAAATCCCTAAAGTCCAAACAATATCAGAATAGCACCTTACATCCGTTGTTGGTATACCATACTTTTCATTTTGTTGTGGCCGATATGAGTCAGTGACTAAAGCAGCAGCTACAGCAACAAGATTTAATGCAATAAGTACTGTTGCTGCAGCAACAGCTGTATCAATACGAAGTCATTGATGCTGCCATGTCTCAGATGGAACCAATTCCAAGTAGCAACCTTCGCCCTGGCTTTTATCCATCTACTTGGCGCAATGTGTATGTGGGTAACATGCATCCAAATGTCACAAACAACGTTCTTGCAGAGATTTTACAAAGTGTATGTCCGCTTGAATGATGCTAGCTCATTCATACGGAACAGTCATCCTTTGGTTTTGTTGATTACCATGATCAAAGGTTTGCTGCTCTTGCAATATCGAATTTGCATGGGCGTATAATATATGGGCAGACAATCAAGATGAACTGGGCCTATGCAAGTGGTCAAAGAGAAGGAGCTTCTATGCAAGTAGTTATGTTTTTGTGTAACGGTTTAGTTGGCGATGTGAATGGCTATGATTGTTTTGTTGGGTATGTATGTATTTTGATCGAATACTATGATCATTAATGTATATGGATGAATCCGATTTAATTGTATTTGTTTTATTGATATATGAATTGTATTATTAATAATAAATGAATGAATTTTATTATTATTAATATGTGAATAATTTATGTATATAAACAATTCATATGAATTCTTTATATTAGTAAGGTGTATATAAGTTACAACAGCAAAAAAAAGTTGTAATAAATCATTTTACAACAGCGTGAAAAAGTTGTAATATTCTAAAAGTCACAACGGTAATCACCAGTTGTCATAGTTATAATCTTACGATATTTAAATGTCTACAACAACGGAGAATAAAAGTTGTAATAAAATTTATTACAATGGTGAGTAAAAGTTGTTAAATACCCTATTTCACAATGGTGTTGCAACGGTGCAGAAACGTTGTAAAAGATATAAGTATATTACAACTTTTAATACACGACGGTGACTCCACCGTTGTAAAAAAAATTTACAACGTTTTTGCACCGTTGTAATATGGTATATTTGTTGTAGTGAGTGAAGATGTATTCCGGTATTTTCTGGTATAAATTTAATTCCGCTGTGTGTGTTGTGTGGGTTGATTTACTCTGGTTGTGTGATCATATATATGTAGTTTTCTCTTTGTGTAAAGAGTATTGAAATATTATATTATATTCGTTCCACTATGAGATTCTATTCTACTCTGATTATGTAGTGTTGTTGATGTTCTTCTTCTTATTTTATTCTATTATTTCTTTTTATTTCCCACCCTCTTTATTCTTTCTTATTAAAGATTGGTATTTCCAAGTCATTTGGGTTAGATGTGGTTTGTAACTACACTAGTACAAAAAGCACCTGTTGCTTCTCCTCATTGGCTTCTGATGTGCCTGCAACAGAAGCAAATAATATTATTTGCTTCTGTTCATCATTACATTAGAAGCAATAAGTACAGGGTGTACAACAGAAAATCCAACTATTACAATTTGCATCTGTTGTTGTAGGAACGGAAGCAATAGAAAGGAAGCCAATTTAGTTTTTTGATTCTGATCCTTACACATCAGAAGCAATTTCGTTTTATTTGCATCCGGTTCTCAAGTACTGGATGCTAATTATATTGGACGTTCCACAAAACCAAATCTCCCCGCCACAAACAACCCTACCGCGCACAAATTTCTATCTAACACGTCAATTTCTATCAACACGTCATTATTTATCCAAGGGAAAAAAAGTAAACCTCCTTTGTTGACAGAAATTGTTCATAAACAAAAAAAGAAGGTAATCGACATAAATCGTTTCTCCAGATCGACTCTTCATCGACTCGTCAAGGGTGAATTCAACGCTAATTTGGATCAGCATGATTTACCAATTCGCTGGTTTGGATTGCTTCAGGTATTAACCGATTTATGAATTCTCTTGCTTGTGATTCCCTAAATTTTTGTTATGCATTTTGAGTTTAGCGAAGAGTTTAAAGATTGGTTATACGTTTAAGCAAAGTTAGAAATCGGCGTATGGGCGCTGGTTGTCAGTACTCTATTAAGTACGGCAGCTTCAAGAGGATGCTCTTTTGGGTTGTGATTTAGTTGAATTCGAAAATTCTTTCAGTTTTTTGTTTCTAAGTGGTTTATTTGAGATAAATACTGTCGAATTTGTGCATTACATACTAATATCTAATTGGTATGATATTAATTTTTTTTATTTGAGGTCTGTAAAGGAACACTGTATTTTCATAAAATATAATAGATAATGTGCAACCATAAAAGTGCACTGCATGGAGAGTGTTTGCTGGTGAGTAATGCAGAGTTTATTCGAAATGCCTCCATGAGTGAGCCTTTTATACCATTAGAAATATTAGTGGTTTAATTTTGGGTATTTCACGAGTGAGATCTGATAAGTGATATTTATTAAAATCGCATAGAAAAATTCAAGTAGTAACATTAAAATGATGAAATAAAAAATAAGTTATTGTTACTGCAATAAGTTTTGACAAAAATAAGCCCGTTGATTGGAATTAATTTGTTTTAGCGGATTCCTTTTACAACTTTAAAGAAACTTTCAACAATACAGTTCTACATAATGTTTATGTTATTAATGGGAAACTATAAATTACTTGCTTCCAGAAAAGGTAAATGAACTTTTTTCTGTTTTTTAAGAACCATGTTTTACCACACCCTTAACCTGATGGCCTGAATGCATGATTTTAGAAAGAGAATTAAACAAAGTTGCATTAATGTTTTGAGAGGTAATTCTTTGAGAGGTATTAACAGCACGCTTTCACATTAATATACAAGATATATTAATGTTTTGAGAGGTATGAACAAAGTATTAAATCCCTCTTTGAGAGGTATTAATACCGCATCAAAGTATTCTTTTGAGAGGCATTAACAGCACACTTTCAAAGACTTTGAGAGGTAAGGATAAGATGTATTGATGTTTTGAGAGGTATTTCCTGTGAAATGGCACACTTTGATTAATACCTTGAAAAATTCACTTTGATTAAGTTTGGTTTTAATGATGGCTTTCAAATATTCACTTTCGAATTTTTCACGTGTATATTAGTAAACTTAATTTTTAGTCGGTAAGAACTGCAATTTGAAGAAGAAAATGATAAATGGTTTATTAATTTGCAAATTTCTGGCGGTCAACACATACGAGTACGAGAAATATCAACTCAAGCACTATAATTTAATGCGTTGATTATTAAATAAATAATGTATAAGATCCCTACAAAAAAATTAGGTAGCGATGATAAGATGGCGCATTAATTAAAGAGGCTGGACAAGCAAGGGAGACATAGCGATATGAATAAGCTGAATAGCATGCATAATAAAATGGGCATTGCCACAAGTAGCTTCTATGGGAATGATAGTAAGTGGGACCCATCTATCGCAGATTTTTAGGATGAGCTAACGATCCAATGATGCTTTTAAGGCTACGGTTTGAAAAGATATATATGCATTTTATTTGACGTTAATGACTTATGTTGAAGTTAGCATTATTTACAGAAATACAAATAAAATTATTTATTTTTCCCTTCCCATAGGAAATAAAGGTGGAAATCATAAGGAAAGTTTGGTTGAATAATTGAACAACCTTACATACTCTCTTTTAAACTTAACAGCTTTATTGTAAATAAGTGCACAATAAAGCTAGTGAATGACATGCTTAAATATAATGTGGTAATTACTTAACAGCTTTATTGTGTAGTTCATACATGTACATTAAATGGTGGGGGATTCGTGCAAGAAGCCATATTCGAAAGCTAGGGACGAACGTGAGTTCAATATAATTGGTTGGAAAGAAACGACACTGATTGCACAAGGTTATCGGACTTCTGGACCCGTTGACGGTCAACGACAGCATATGTTTAATTAGACAAGATGATGTATATTAGTGAAACATCTTGAAAACTTATTATTTACATGAAAGCCTTTTGAACTTGTAATTTTCATATGTTTCACATAGGAACTCCGTTTTTAGGCACAACTTGCTTTGTCGAGTTCTTAAATCTAAAACACATTGACATTTTATGATGGTAATTTACATGCTTATCACTAATTTTGTAAATTAACATTGTAGTGTTAATATTATCGTTACCAAATCTCTTATAACATTGTAATAAGAAAATTATATATCATGTTCGTTATTATACAGGCCAATAACTTTATAAACATTCTTCCTTTTATATCATATTAGTTATCATACTAGAATTTATAAAAGTGGAAAATAGGGAGAAGGATAAACTTAACAAAAAAATTTGGTGAAAAGTTTAGAATTTAGTGAGAAAGACAAATGTTAGTGTAAATGGAAAAAAGATATTGAGCCCCCTGAATTCCACCTTTAGTGTAAATGTGTCATTCCCCCTAATTTTGAAACTTCCATATTTTTCGCTGTATTTTTTGCGAAGTTTGTCCTTTAAAAGAAAATCCTCTTATGAAATTACATGAGTGCCCACCTCGATGTGACGAGGAGGACTCATTTCTCTTTAAAAAAAATATTGTATTACAAGCACCAATGTTTTACTGGTTAGAAATTTCGACTTTGGTGTGAGATGTCACACATTCAAAACTTGTCTAGTGCGATTCGAACATATATTAATATGTAGTATGTTATATACCATCTAAACTTAAGCACTCGATTTAAAAAAAAAGGCTATTAGAAGTGCATACTTAAAGCGCATACTTATTATCTCTTTGCCACCATGTTCAATGGAACTCGAGATATTTTGTACTGTGAGAACATTAGTCAATACACGCTACGTATACATAAGTCATCCATCTAAGAAATTTGGAGAATTTTGTCATATTAAGCCTTGTTCACACATAATCTTCTATTTAAGCGTAAATCTGAAAAAGGCGATGATGGTGATAGCATATAGGTTTAGAGTAGAGGGATTTTCTTAGGGAAGAAATGTCCACAGTTGGATCAACTTATTGCCTAGTATTTTGACTCGGCGGTAACATGTAGCAGTAGTGTCGCTGATGAGGCCACCGTTGAGAAATGCTCTGTTGCTCTTTGAACTCTGAAATGCCCGTGCATGCCATGTATTTTGTTTTTTTTAATCAAAGATAATAAAACTAGTATTACCGTTAGTTTTAGAAGGTACTAAGTGATTTGATCCAAAGTTCGAGTGATCTAATCCTTCATGGTTCCATTTCCATTAGTTATATACTTGGATTAATACCTTGAAAGCTTCATGCATTCAATATCTACAACAGTAATAATACCAACTGCAGTTTGTTTACTATACTCTTTTGTATCTATATTTTCTGTAACATATAAAAAGTGTTGTGAGTTTAACAATATTCTTTTATATCCATATTTAATATTAAATATTAAGCTTTCACTTTTCCTGCAGCAATTTGAATTCAAAGATTAGTTACACAACCAATATATGTGGATTGTGCAGTAAGCAAGGGTGCAGGTCAGTTATTTCAGATGTAGCATTGTATATATCAGTCATTTTCTGTAAAACAAAAGTTGCGGATTTTCATAGAATATTTGTTTTCAATCTATCATTAAAACTGGCATTAATTGATTCCTTTATTATGTCACTTGTATTTTATTTTATTTTTTTGCAGTTTGTTTGGAGAAGTCCTCCTGCTTATCATCTATCTAGAGGTTTTGGTGAAGGTGCCAATAACTGTTTGATTCACTTAGAGGTCAGATTTAAGTTTTCACTTTGTATAGATAAAAAAAACAATGAATTGTATACCTTATGCACAAGTGGAATATAGCATGGACGGCCTCGTTAAAACTTAGGAGTTTATGAAATTTATCATTATATTAGAAACAATCATATTATTGGACAGATATATGAAACTGAAAGTACCCCCATAAAACTTTTGTCTTGTGTGTTTATCTATTAGCAAGGAGATATGGTTATATTTTTATGAAAATATAGGGAGGTGGATGGTGCAACAATTTAATAGCCTGATTAAAACGCAAGAGCACACGACTAGGTTCATCAAAATATATGGTAGAAGTTATCCCATTTTCTGCATTTTCAATTTTAGATTTTTCATATAATAAAATTTATAAGAATTCCAAAAACAATCAATTTGAAAAATGGTTCTAACATATTAAATTGAAAATAAAGTTTTTCTTGTTTTCGATCGTTACTCTTCCACCTGTAAATAAAGTTCTGCATTTTTCTTTGTTTAACTGAAATGTGCTTTTTAGATGAAGTCTGAAAATAATACCTGAAGTTGTTTATATTTACATTTCAAAATTGACATTTTAATTTTCTGCTTTTAGGACGCAAGAATGCAGTTTTTCAGGCCTTGAATTTTTTTAGATGCGATATTTTGTTGTATAAATCATGCTTAACAAATTAACGTTTCCTCTTCCTCCTTTTGAAATTTCTATCCTTTGTAATTTGAATTGTTAAATCCATGGTCAAAATTTTGTCGAATATCTTTTCATTTTTCCACCTTTCATATTTGCTTTTATTTTTGTATTTGTAACACCCCACATCCATTACGGTCACTCACAAAGGGAATGCCTTAACTTCGGTGGAGAGTTATAGGTAAAAGATACAGATAAATTACATGACAGACAAAATTAAAACAGCAAAAAATAGAACTTTACTTTATTGATCAAATAGTTTGTACAACAATTATTTTCCAATACCAAAATATCTGTCTTACAAAATAAAGAAGCATAAAATAACATTTATATTCCCCAATGTAGCGTGAGCCAGCCATAGCCATGTAAAAGAGAATCCAAGCAAAACTTCGACTAATCTTCAGCTTGGAAAGAAATCTGGGCTAAGTAGTAATATTCCCTCACTGTGAACCTGGGGGGGGAGGGAGGGAACGGAAGACAAGAAAGCGAAAGAAAACAGAGTCAGACATAAAGTTTGGTAAGTTCAGTAACTTTCAGCATGTGAACAGGTAAAAAGCAACATGGCATGAATTAACTGAATACAAGACTACACCATATTGACAGGAATCATAAGGTTAGCACAAGATAAGATAAGGTAAGATGAACTGGATGCACTTCTATACTTTCTCTGCTTCGCCACTACCTTGTTATTCTAATTTCTATATCCCTGCACCACCTAACTAGTAATCTGTATAAACTGATAAGAACAGATACGTGATCCCAATCCCCGCAATTGAGGTTGTTTCAGGTGTACATCTATAATTTATTTCCTAGGTCTAACCTAGGGTTTTCTATCGAGCGCATTCTAGATCCAACCAGGGTTTTCGCTACCCAGGGCTACTGGGGTTTATGCTACCTATTGAACGTTTCTCGGATTTTAGGGTTTACGCGACCTAGGTCCAACTAGTGATTATGCTACCTATCGAACGACGTCCCTAATCTAGGTCACACTACCTAAAGTGGTATATGTTCCTAGATTTTCCCCACGTATGTGTCCTGGATCGTTATCGCTGTCTAGATGTACATGTCCTATATATGTGCGAACCGAGTCTCGTGGCAGGGCAAATCAAGAAACACAGAACTCGGTCGGGAGTTTTCACATATCTGCCGATGCAGATGCTAAGGTCTGTTTTTCTAGTGGCTTTAGTCCCACTTGACCCCTCCCTCAACTAATGAAAGGCACACCTTGAAAAATGAGAACAATACGTATGCCCCACTAACCTATGGCCATCCGCACCCATAACTAGATAGCAAGTATATGGTCTTTTGGAGTTCTCCTCCTTTCCGCTTCACGTATCTCGGTTGACTCAAGATGGTAGGTAAACGACGAGTTGCTATCACAGGGCTGCTAGTCTCGCTGAATCACGTTGGTCCATCCTAGTCTTTAGGTTGTCTTATATTGCAACCAAGGCATACCCTTGGTTCTTCTAACGCGGACCTTAACCTCTGTGAGCCCAGGCGGATCATCTGCAGCCTCACAGAGGGATACCATGAGTACCCTCACGTCCCCTCGAAGCCGCGTTCTTCGTAACCCAGTTTGTTGGAGCCTTCTTTAAGATCAGATGGACGATCGCTCCTTCTCGTGTTGTACTAAGGTTTACTGCTTAGTTCCCTTAACTAAGGTTTGCTACTTAGTTCCTGAATTGTCGTTTTCTTAACTAAGGTTTACAACTTAGTCCTCTTAACTAAGGTTTACTACTTAGTTCTTTTTCTCGTCAAGTTGGATTGGTTAAGTGTCATTACTCCATTCAACCTAACTTAACCCATTCATTTGTCATGTTAAACTGGTTAAGTGTTATCAGTAGTTCATGTTGACTTAACCCTACCACAAATCAAGTTATATTGGTTAAGTATTTCTTATTACTTAACCCCACCCCTTCATCTTGTATTGGTTAAGTGTTCCCTTAGTTAACTTAACCCTAACATCTGCTTATTTCACATGTTCTAATGGTTAAGTATTGTCCCTTCATGTTTTAACTTAACCTTGTTCATTTGTCACACTATGGTGGCTAAGTGTTCTAATTTTACTTAACTCCACCTTCTAGTTAACATGTTAAATTGGCTAAGTGTATTTTACTTAACCCCACCTTCTAGTCTAGTTAACATGTTATAACGGTTAAACCTTTTCTTAACCTCACCCACTTGTCTAGTCAACATGTTATAACGGTTATTTAACCCCTACAAGTCTTGTCTTGTTAACATGTTAAGTTGGTTAAGTGTTCCTATGGACTTAACCCTCCCATTCTAGCTTAACCGTTTCTTAGATTTAAATTATTCTTTAAAGCACCAACCACTCACATTAGACAGATATCGTTGCGGTTACTGGATGTGCCAGTCGGTTCCGGGCAGATTTACACCGCAACTCAGTTGAACCTCGGGTCCTTTTGGGCTCAATGCTCTAACCACCCGCATTAGATAGGTATTGTTACGGTTGCTGGATTTGCCGAGCGGTTCGAGGCAGTCTTATACCGTAACTCAATCTAACCTCGGGTTAGGCATATTCGTCTTTCCTAGATTTATATATTTATCCTTTTTTGTCTATATGCAAATTGCTAACGACTCTTTTAAACAAATTTGGCCTATATCATACTCATTTGTTATGCCCACTAACATACCTATATTCTAGGCCCAAATCTTGATTTACCTATCATTTAACCCAACCTGCAGTTTTATGCCAATTTAGATCTAGTATTCCCATTTACAGTTCATGTCAAAACTAGATTTGATACTCTAGTTTACAATTTATGCCTAAAGCTTAGTTTACTTGCCAATACTAGATTCAATATGTCAAATTACATCTTCTATAATTCACGTCAAATCACATCTCCTCCACTCAAACAATAGCCCCTTAGCTCTCACTTTCAACCTTTCTTTCTTAATTAACACCATTACAAACCTCCACCATCGCCCACTAATGATGCACCTCCCTTATTCGTGCACCATGCCACTAGCGATCTTCAAAAGCATTTGTAATACCACAAAGACCTCCATCTCGTCTTTGTGGATTTCACAACTCAACATCCGTCTTCCGCTTGACAAGATCTCTTCTTCTCCAGGATCCCTCGAGCATCATCAACATCTAGACCCTTGTCGATATCATGATCCTCCACCTTAGGACCATAAGCAGTGACCATATTAACCTCTCCACCTTGCTGGTTCTTCAACCATCACCCGCCTTTCATTATTGACCACCGAACCGACCAAACTATATTGGTTTCCCTCCTCCAAAACTCCTCGCATCATCACACAACCACCCTTCTTCACTCTCAAAACTCCACCTTGAGTCTCATAAGTGCAACCGCGGCTATCTAACTGACCGAGAGATATGAGGTTATGCGAACAAGTGGGTACGTGCCTCACACCTTCCACTTCTCTCACCACTCCATCATGCATCTGAAACCTAATAGCTCCAACTCCACAAATTGGTAGCTCTACTCCATTGGCCATCTTTATCATGCCAACACTCTTCTCATATGAAGAAAAACTTTTCACATCACGACATATGTGAAAACCGGCTCCTGAATCCATCTACCAAGGCTCCACAACACTAAATAGGACATCACATGAAGAATCGCTTTCGGTACCTTCAGAAAAACCTGCTTGTGCCAATTCACTATTATTATCACCTTGTGCCTTCTTTTTATCCCTCTGATAAGCATAACAATCATTGCGCTTGTGGCCTTTCTTACCACAATAATAACAAGCACCTTTACCATTATCCCCTTTTTTCTTCCTTCTTGTATCTTTCCCCGAGTCCCTTGCTACCATCGCCTCACTTTGAACCGATTTCAACTCCGACCCTTTTCTCCTTAGCTCCTCATTCAAAAGACTGCTTCGAACCGTTTCTAAAGAGATAGTTCCATTAGCATTGGAATTACTCAATGATACAACCAAAGTCTCCCAACTTTCCGAAAGAGAACTCATCAACAAAAGAGCCTGCAACTCATCATCAAAATTGACCTTCATATTTGCCAATTGATTGATGACATCCTGAAACTCGTTCAAATGCTCTGCAACAGACTTCTCCTCATCCAATCGAAGTTGCACCAACTTTCGAACCAGAAAAGCCTTACTTGTAGCACTCCTTGACTCATACAAAGATACTAATTTGTCCCACAACGCCTTCGCGGATTCACAACTAGCTACATGGTGGAATACAGAATCATCCAAATATTGATGAATCAACGCAATCGCCTTTTTGTCCATTTTCTTCCACTTTCCCTCATCCATATTCGAGGGCTTCACCCCATCTCCATCAATGGGATCATGCAAATCATTGAGATATAGAATGTCCTCCATCTTCGGCTTCCATATACCCCAATTCTTCCCATTTAAAATAGCCATCTTTGAAAACGTCATCATCTCCGACATCTCCAATTTTCAATCCAACAAACACTCCAAGCTATGCGATGATCTGGCTCTGATACCAAACTGTTGTGATTTTTGTGCGTTGCGGAAGCTTGACAAAATGCCAAGAAAAATTGGACCTTTATCACCCAATCACTTGAAGATGAATTTGATTGAAAAATAAACAACACAAAAAAATATCGGAAATATGAGCACACGATATTCCACCCTACCACCATCTTTATTGATTCACTAATAAAAATTGTTTACAAACGACCTCAACTATCGTTACAAACAATTACAACTTGAACCAATAACCTTATTGAGAAATAGGTAGAGAATATCTAATGGCTAAAAATTTGAGGAGAAAGATAATGAAGAATAATGGCAAATTTTCCACACCTAATGAAGAGATTAGCTAGCCCTCTTTATAGTGAAAATTGCTTCATGCCCAAGAAAAACTTGGCTTCATGCCCAAGAAAACTTGGCTCCCAAATATCTTCATATATGTTATAAAACTATTTGGTTAAGCACCAAATATTCTTGCAATAAATGTCCACAAATATAGCAACCAATATCTCTCCATAAAATCTAGCACCAAATCTCTTCATCAAATCTAACAACAAATCTCTCCACAAAATATGTAAGATTATTTGTTGCCCAAAATTGTGATTTGTGTATCATCAATTTCAACATTTACAAAACATTTTTATTTCAGGTAAATAAAATAGTACAGATTATAAACCTCTAAGTGACAGTGTTGGCAACCCTTCACATTTCAGGCAATTAACCAAAAAAAAAGTTATTATCATAGTTGGAATTCGATACTCGCATTTCTATTAAACCTTAGTGCTTTTACAAGATATTTTCCTATTTGGAGGCTCATTAGAACATATGTGCAGATCTTCCAGATCGACAGTTAATTAATTAAAATTGTGATGTATGTAGATAATCGATCAATATTCCAACCGTGCTGCTCAATTATCATCAATTGTGTATTGAAAGAATTAACTGGCATATAAACAGAAATAATAAATTGTATAATTTAACATATACTACAATGTAGAAAAAGAGTAAAACATCATTTTGTAAAATTTATAAATTGTATAATTTACAATTATGTCTTAATTTCATATATAGGAATAATGGAAGTAGAACCATATGGACAGAATGAAGAGCAAAACACTTCTTCTACGCAGTCGTCCTCTAAGAAGAAGGGAAGAGGCCCAACAACCGGAAAAAAATACATAACACAAGAGCCAAAATATATTGAGTGGGGTGATAATGGCAAATCTATTGGAAAGTGGGCGAAGTATTACAAGGCGTATGTGGGTGATGAAGCTAGATCCAAAATTGATATCACTATTAAGAGTTGGGACGACGTGAGTCAAGGGCTTAAGGATATTATTTGGGAAGATGTCAAGGTATTAAATTCATTTATATTTGCTTGTTTTTAATTGGTTGAAACATGAATAGCTGGAAATGTTATAAGAAGAGGCAAAGGATAACCCATCTTCTAAAGCACCGAAGTGCCAAAAAGTAACAAATAATCCCTTGCCCAGCTTTGAATAATTGTTTGTGTTATTGCTAATAAACTTGCTTTATTGCTTTGCAATATGATCTTATTTTATTTTTCATCATTTCCGTTCACTGTTATCACATGTACACGTGTTTCAGAAATGAATGTGCATGAAAGTGTAGCGGATTATATCCAACTGTAATTATCACTCCATGTAGAAAAATTGTAACCACTTGACCTGAGGTCACAGTTCAAACCACACAGTCTATGATTATCACTGGTAATCACATGATTTACCAAAAATATGAATTACGGGCTGAAATCCTACGGATAGAGGAGAACAAAATAAGTGAGTAAACTAAATTGGTACAATCTTTATTTTAGAATTATTGTATCCATTATAAGTTAATGCCAATATTGGAATAAGTTTTAGAACTTTGTATATATCATATGGCTAAAATGTTAAGATTTAAAAACTAGTACAAGATGATAAATTTGCCTATAAGTAAACTCTTTTTTTACTGTTCTAAGAATGGTTTAAGTAAATTCAAGACAATATATATACCATTAAGGTTTATATTGATAAAACAAGGGTGATAGTGAAGTGTAAAAACTGGATATTTTGATGTGTGTTAAAGGATGTATGTTGTTTGAGATTAGAGAACAGTGGATGTTTTGCTTTAGCTTATCTTAGATTTGCAAAGTTTTATAATAAAACATGATCAGTGTATGCATATATGTTTGCACAACTTGGTTTCATAAATTCCAGTCTGTCACACAATGATGGCAGGAGATAACTAAAGACCTGGAATAATAATATATTTTGTAAGTAACATCATAGCCATTTAAATCCATTTTAAATTGTTACATATATGATACAATTATACATAGGCTTGTATGCTTCGGAATATATTGACTTTAGTTGATGCAAACTTGCAAGTAAACTTAGATGGTTCAAAATCTGAAATGGAAAGAATTAACAGAACCTGTAAGCTAAAAGCTCTGTTTTTAGAACTGGCCTAAATTTAGAAAAAATAAATCCTAAATTTAGCGAATACTAATTTTAAATTACATTGCAAGAGTAATAAAATATGATTGGAAGTAGCATTTCTTTTTAGCCTTGAATTGTATATTGATAAATCATTGAAACTAAATTCCCATCCAATTAATGGACTATGAAGAGATGATAAACCCTTACCAGCTGATTTGGATTTTTCTTGCAAAAAATCCAAGAGAAAGGACTGAGGATTTAATAATGACTATTCCAAACTATTTCCGAAAACCAAAAAAAAGGCCAAACCTTCACCTGAAGCTAGTCAGTGAGAGAATACAGATAAAAGAATGAATACAGTACTCAAAATAAGTGTTAAATTAACATATGCTTGCAAAGAACTCATGGAAACCCCCACTTGCATGTAATGTAATGCATCTTATTAAGCATAAAGGATGTCTATGCTTAAAAAAATGGAAAGCATTTTGCTTATAGCTATTATAACAGAAGAAAAATATTCAGGTATGCATTCAAAAGAAAACAAAGATTAATCGAAGCCTAAACACCAAGCTTACCTACTCCAACATTTATCTAAAACTCGAAAGAAACATTGTTTAATAGTTACAAACAACATGAAGGTGATAAAACATTTCAATATGTCAAATCATTAGAATCATTTTCCTGTTAAACAGCCCATTAACAGTCAACTCGATAATTAAACATAAGAAAACATTACAGTCAAAGTGCTACATTGAGCATATAATCCACAAAGAAATTATCCCTTTCACTTTAACATTTGTAATTATCCAATTTAAGGTTTGTCCAACCTGAAGAAAGCCACATTTAACGATTAAAATACACAAGATTGAAAACGAAAAAAGTATATCGCATACAAATTAATTTCAAGTTAAATAAACTTTCAAATGAAAATTTTGATCAAAATTTGATGAAATCCAGATCCATTCGAACATAAAAATAGCAAACAAACAACCTGCTCACTTTTTTTATGAAATCAATAGCTGGATGTTAAACTAATCATAAGATTTGTTACCTGAAATCAAAATACTGGTTCTTAATTATAGCTCATCCAACAACTGATCATCACAACAGATCCTCAATTGGTTCTTAATTTTTTTTTATTGGGCCACATTTGAGAGATGCAGTAATTAACAACACTCTTTTACATTTGTTTTCTTTTGTTCTTCTTTTGAACCACATTTATTTTGTTGTATTTGGAAAAAAATAATTTCCTTTCTGTAACTTATGTGGTATTACATGGAAATAAATTCTGTACATAGATGGCCTGGCATTTGTGTCGTCTGGGCAACATTTGAGTTCTAGAGATAAAAATTTCTGAATGCAGTCGGATGGATATGCACCCATGCGACAATCGACGATTGTGAATGCCTCGCTTGAGATAAAAATGTAGTATTTGTCTCAATTTTTTTTTGTATTTTCTTACTTGTTTCTTGGTATATTGGATGAAATATACAAAATAAGCAAATAAAGTACAAAACTGGAATGACTTCGTTTGCTCTGGGAAAATGGTTTGATTTTAATGGAATGTAAATATTATTAATTAATTGTCTTTATTTCGTTTGTTCACATGCGTTTATTCTGAAATAGCTTTTTTTTAATTAATATAGGCAGAGTATCATATTGATGAAAAAATGAAAGCCATTGTGTTGAGAAATATTTGGGAACGGTGGAAGTATTTCAAAATAAAATTGGTTAGTGGTTGGATAACGAAGACAAGAAAGCTTTCAGATGACCACAAAGAGCCGTACGAGTTCTATGATGCTATTACAAAAGAACAGTGGGAAGAATTTAAAAAGAACTGTGAAACAAATGAATTTAAGGTATATTTCTTTGGTCATTTAAGAATGACCAGTCTATTTATGTCTATGTTTCATTGATCGTGTGTTTCATTGATCATTTGCCTCATGTGTTTCATTGATCGTGTGTCTTATGTTTTTCATTGATCGTGCTTCCGACCTGTATTTTGTTACATAATTAGCAGGCTTAATGCTTTCCTTTAGCAGGCTTAATGCTTTGTCCATGTGATACACAATTATGTATGCCTGTATGCATCATGTATGCCTTTTGCTTAATGTTTCACGTTTGCCCAGCAGTCATTTATGCCTGTCATCATGTATCCATTCAAGAATTCCATCATTCGTGTTATACAGGATGAGTCCCAAAAATAAAAAATAAACATCACTTGTTATACCACTTCAAACAACAAAGAACACGCACGTTACGCAACAGGCAACACTGGTTATACCACTTCAGGAACACATGTACAAAATATAGTAGCATGCTTTATTTTGTAATCTATTTCAGAATTGATTGTTCTAATTTTGTGCTGATTTTTTTATATATGCAAAACTATGATCTTATATCTATTCATTTTACGAACAACAATCAAGTGAGAAAGCTAGACAGAATCAGGAGCGCAACGAGCATCCTCATTATTTAGGACAAGCTGGTTACATAGGAAAAAAAGCTAAATGGATAATGGAAGGTTATAATTCTTCGATGACATTACCTAGTGGATCTTTTTTGGATTGAAGTATGGACTGGGTATTGGCAAGATCCAAAAAAGGAGTTGATGGACATTATATAATCCCAAATGAGAAAACTAAGATTGTTGCAGAAAAAGTGGTATGATTAATTTCCATCTATTTTATCTCTTTTGGTTAATCTCCTGCAATACATGAAATTATATAACTATGTTTTGTTGACAGAACAATTGGAGAGAAAAAGCAATCGAAGGATCATGGGTTCCATATAGACAAGACGATGTCTTAAGCTGTGCTCTTGAAAAAAAGAGCATCCAGGTCGAGTAAGAGGAATTGGTGGGTTGGTTGGCATCAAAGACGTATTTGGAGAGGCAGAAAGAAATAAAGATAAATGTCCAAGTGGCGTAATATCGACAAATGATCTACATTTTATCACCCAGGAAATAGAGGCTAAAGTGAGCCAAAGATTCGAGTCCATGGTTGAGCAAAAAGTTGCAAGTATTTTGAACAAGATGGGTATAAAGATGCCCGACGGTATGGGGGTCGACAACACACCTTCAGTTGGTATTCGTAGTAGTTGTCAATCCGCATACTTTGAAAAAGCACAATCTACAAGCAAAGTTCAAGAGATGGATCCTTTTGCAGACGTGCAGGCAAGTAATTCAAACGTTTATTTTTGTGAATCAATATCCTTTTATCCATTTGATATGTGTGTGAAAATTGTTCGTTTTGTTATTGTCATTCTAGAAACCAACCAAATGTCGTCTAGCTGCAATTATCAATTCTGAAATTATCGTAGTGGGTCATGGTATGGTACATCCTGCTTCAAGGTCTGGAGAAAACTGTCATAATCAACAACTCTTGCCCGACCATGTAAAGGTTGGGATAGACGCGGTGGAGCCTATATATGTAGAAATCCCACTTCCAGTTCCAACTCAATATCTTACCACAATTGGAGAAGCAATTGGTAGTTTTTCTCAATGGCCTAAAAATCTTGTGCTTTTAGGAGACAATAATATGGTAAAAAAAAGTAGTATTATTATTTTTTTTGTTGAGTTTTGCCATTTCTAGCTTGTTTAGTATCTTTGTACCACCTAATTTATGCATAGAAAAAAAATGGGAGTAGAAGAAATTGAATCCAAGGAGGTACAATAATAGCCAGAACTCGGACTCCTAACTGATCATAAGTGAAATAATCAAGATTGAAACAGATAATACCATCCGAACTAAGAACATTTTTAGGTGTAGGTACATGATCGTAAAATCCACCATGCACATCGTATGTGATAATCAATAAAGTTTGGTTCCGTTGAGGACTAGCACAAAGAGTTTCATAAATGTCCTTGTTGAACATTTGACCATGATCCACACCATGTGATGAATGATCATTAGCCATTTTGTTTGCTTTTCGAATCCATGTATTTTTGTTCAATTACTGCATAATTAGGAAGTGACCCCTTCTGGCAATGCTTTTTAAATTCAAAGTCATATGACTAAAATTTTGTGATGTATTTGACCTTGCGTAGGTTGCGATAAAATAGAAATGCATGTACATTTTTGTAGTAGATACCAAATGAGTAGCCTGCATTGTCCAGTTTTTGAAAAAAAAATCTCTGTGGATGGCCCTTTGCTAACAACCTGTATTATAGAAACATATATAAGTTGGACATGACAAAAATTATTCTCTATGATATTGTAATTGCGATTAAACTAGGAACCAAATTAAGATCAAACTAAAACAAATGTTGCCATGATGATATACACAAAACATTCAATTTCGCATCAGACACATGTAAATGTATAATCTGCTTGCATGAGTTGTATGGCTGGATTGAGATAAACAACAGTTGGTGCAATAAGAATCAAGGTAAGAAATTGCAGCCAGGAATGTAGTTGAACGTCTACATAAGACCCTGCCATGTATACTAAGACTAGAACAATAGTGTGTTAACATAATCAATCATAAACCAAGAGGAGGATAAAGAATATACGGATTATATTTTTTTTGTTGAGTTTTGCCATTTCTAGCTTGTTAACATTCAATTTCTTCTTTCACACTATTTGTAAATATTACTATTTTCTCCATTCATCATGGGAAGATGACCACAAAAGTATTTTTCTAATGGTTATCGTATTATAAATACGATACGGATTACAATCAATAATGTAATGTGAGAAATGGGAGTAGAAGAAACATCTTAAATATTATTAATTTGTCAATAATTGTAATGCAAACATAGCATATTGACCCGATTTAAACCGAAGGTTAGACATGTATGGCAAATAATATACTCACAAGATCATGCACTGATCTACAAGTTTTTTGCGTGCAGGCTACACATATTGTGAGCAAAGATAAAGGGGAAGAATGTGTTGCTGGTGTCTTGTATAATAATGAAAAGGTCGTGAATACACTGTCCAATGAGGTCGCAAAGCGTAAGGCGATCGTTGATGAAGAGATCCTCAAAACTTTGACGGATGAGTGCAAATATTTCCATGACTTAGTAGTTCAAGTGCCAACCGGGGATAATGTTATCAATGCTATTCACGTGAAAAAGGACATATTTACATGCGAGGAGGATTTTAAAATTCATATAACAATGGATGAGATTGTCCAGTTTCTTAGCATGAAATGGTTGAATGCATCATGGTTACAGATTTACATCTTGTGAGTATTTGAAATCCATACCCTTTTTTTAAAACAGTTGATTAGGTGTTAGTTTCGAGCATATGTTTGATTGACCATTGTCATAACACATCTGCATATTGGTTTTTAACTTTATGCATCTTTTCAAAATTCAAAAGTTTCTGAAATGCTAAAAGCATCAAACTTATCTTCAGATTTTTGTGGAAGCATTGATTGTAAAACGTATTCTAATTATAGGAATGACTGGCTTTTGTAGTTCTTTATGCTAATATTCCCAAAGGAAAACAAACAAGTGATAGGAATTTGTATTAGACAACTTAACTGCCAATAGTTTTTTTGATGAGTTGGGACAAACAAAAGGATTTTTCTATACTAAAAAAATCATGTCTGGTACACAAAATTTACAGCCAACACAAGAACTGGTGGGTATTACAAAACTTTAGTGCAAGGTAGAATGAAGTAGAGGGTAAAATTGTGTCATTTGAAATGGTGATTGAACAAAAATGAAATAAAAGTAAATAGACATCTAGAGATGTATATGTATTTCAAATGCTGATCACAAATCAAAAAATTATACTAAGTTTATAATGTGTCTGATATTACCAGCAACTATATCTCTTTCAAAGCCAGCAAGATCTAAGAGGTTAGTTTTTCTAGTCTTTGAGTTGCTGAAGAGTTTAGATGGTGATCCATATCATACATGATAGTTAAATCATATCAAGAAAAGAATAAAATGAGAATATTTCAAGGTAACTGAGCATATATAAAGTAATATACAGTGGAAAGTATATATAACCATCAACATTTGTTTATTTGGCAATTGATTCCCTATATTTATTGGAAAACAATAGATATCAATGATGTTTATGCACAAATATGATCCGTTTTGACTTAAATATTAATGATATTTATGCACAAATATGATCAGTTTTGAACATTTATGCATAAATAGAGCTTGCATATGGTTGATCTGCTACTAAATAAACATATAGTGCAAATTAAGTTAGGAACTTGTTTGTCCTAAAAGTAAACATCAATTTTGATTTTTTTAGTTTTTTTTTCAATTTGCATGCCTTGAAAAGAACATATCTTTAACATATCTTTAAACAATGCATAGGTGGTTAAATCATATGTGCAACGATCTCAAATTGAAGGCCATTGGGTTTATGTGTCCCCAGAAGCTTTCCTAAGTGCGGAAGTTTCCAGATGCGACAAATACATATATCTCAAACACATGGAGCGCGTCAAAATCTAAGAACTTACTCTTAGCCCCATACTACGAAGGGTATGAATATCAAACTTTTAGTAACTTTTACAAATTTGGGGTTGATTTTAATGTCTACAAATCTTATATTGTAGGAAACACTGTATACTAATTGTTTTCCATTTAGAAAAGTGTGAGTTTACGTTTTGGATCCCCAATCTGAACGCAAGCACAACTTGAAAATCAAGCTACAAGCGAATATGTATGTTTTATTTGTTTGCTTTTTAGTATCCTTTTAGCTCGGTGGATAAGTGATAATATCAAACTAACTATATAGCGGTGTGTCTAATCTACACGAAGAGTTAACGAATTGTATATTCCTATTTTTTCTTATTATTTTTTGTTTTAACATTTGTTGAATGTCAGGGCCTTCAAAACATACAGAGTAAGTGGCGGCAAGTCTCGGGCGAGTACCTTGAATTGGAACAATGTTAAGGTTATCTGTTTTGTAACGATAGTAGTAATAATAATAAACTTGTATGTTGTTTTGGATATAAACCCATTTTAAACTGACTATTTAATTTTCTTGAAATGTTGCTATAGTGTCCCCAACAACAAGGATCAATGGATTGTACATATTATGTGATGAGGTATATGCATGATATAATAAAAAATCACCGTCAAATTATCGAGTTAAACGAGGTATCACTTTCTTAGTTTTATTGTTTCCCTTCATCTTTTAATTGCAGAATTTTATACAAGTTGATTCTTATAGTCAACAAGAGATGGACGAGGTTCGAGATAATATGGCTAGTTATATCATGCAGAACTTGATGTAGTCGTCGTATATGCTTCATTATTGTGAGTTTATTCTCGCCTCTTTTAGTTGCATCGTAAAAATAGCTTCAATATTGTGAGTTTATTGTAGATGATGATTAGAATGGGTTAACTTATATTTGGTGTACCAAGATTCATGTAGCTAGATGAGACTCTAATCTGTAACCCCCTTAGTGACCTTAGTCAACGGTTTCAAATTTCTCATAATTGCTTCTTCCGCATTGGCAATGGCGTCTATATTATTATTTTAACAAATAAAATTAATTGTTTGCAATCTATCTATGTTATATACCCAATTCTGGGAATGCATCCATGCATTTCCAGCATTACAAAGTGATCCCATTATTCATTGATATGATGTTCTAATCCCAAATTATAACAGCTGAAACTCTTTTTTTTCTAACTAACTATTGAGAATACATTGGTCCAATAGACCGAATTTTTGTGAAGATGATATTTAGTGATATAAGGTTATGCAACTCAAAACTCAGTCGCAAACTGAGTTTGCAACAACTCAGTTGCAAACTGAGTTTGCAACAACTCAGTTGCAAACTGAGTTTGCATTGCAAACTCAGTTTGCGACTGAGTTGTGCAACTCAAAACTCAGTCGCAAACTGAGTTTGCATTGCAAACTACTGCAACTCAGTTTGCGACTGAGTTTGCAATGCAACTCAGTCGCAAACTGAGTTTGCATTTGCAAACTCAATCGCAAACTGAGTTGCAGTGCAAACTCAGTTTGCGACTGAGTTTGCGCTGCAACTCAGTGGCAAACTGAGTTTGCATTGCAAACTCAGTTTGCAACTGAGTTCTCAAAACTGTGTACTTTTCTATTAATTTAGACCAAGGCAGTTATATTATTATCAAACAGCATGCCAATTTTGCATGTGGTACCGACTAATTAATTCATATCTAACGTTGTACTTTTCTACTTGCAGTCAGCTGAAGCATATAGAAATATTTCAATTGTAGCCGACAATTAAAGAGCAGCATGTTTGAAGAAACCGAAGAGAAACTACGTTCTCCTCAGAGAGTTGTATTTTGTAAAAGCCGCACATCATCTTAAAACTGTGATTTTATAATTAGTAAGTTGTAGTTTTAAGTTTGTACTTGGTTTTTTCTTGTGTTAAGACCGGATTATTAACAATATTACTAAATTATTTTGTTTTCTGTTATGTTGTTGCTCTCAAGTGTATGAATTATAATACGATCAATGAAATTGTGATATTCAATTGTCCAATTTATATTGTTATATGTTTCGATTATATAATTGCAAAAGATAATTATTTGTGATATATATCAATTACTTGTTTGAGAATTATAGTGATTTAAAAGGGGTATATTTTATTATTAAATGTAGTTTTTTGCTTTTGATGTAAGCATAATAGAAGCAACAAATAAGGTCCAGCAACCCCTTTTTGCTTCCACAGCGAGGAAAAGAAGCAAAAAAGATTTTTTTTCTTGCTTCTGTTGTTCACCAGAAGCAACAAATTTGGATCTATTTGCGTCTTCTTCGTTTGCTTCTGATGTTGAACAGAAGCAACATGGGGTAGGAAACCGAAGCAAAAAATATTTTTTTGCTTCTGACATTAAACAGAAGCAACAAGGAGGTAAGAAACTGAAGCAAAAAATATTTTTTGCTTCTGTTCCCAAGAGGAAGCAACAAGTTTTGGTTTATTGCTTCGGCTGCAGTTGCTTCTGTTGTTGAACAAAAGCAACAGGGATTTGACAATAGAAGCAACAGACCAGTTTTGTAGTAGTGCTAGTCGACTCAAATGTTATGGATTTGGAGGCCTTTACAAGTATGGACAGTTTCCTTTATCTGGTGGCTCTGGAGGAGAGTGATTTAAGGTATGATTTCTTACGTTTTATTGCTATGTACATATATGCTTTGTGTGGATGAGGATTTAGTTGATACATTGTGAAGGTTTATATATATTATCGTTGCAGTGGTGATATTGGTTGAATCATTACGTTAGATGATGATTTATGTTGGTTTGGATGATGTTTTTTGTTGGATGTTTTTATATATTGGTTTATGTTATGTATATTGGACTTTATGTGTATGATTTGGTTTCAATATCATGTTTAGGTATATATGTGAGTGTTATTGTTATTTATATGCTTAAAATGGATTTGTTATGATATATTTGAGATTTTGGATGGTTGGAAGTAAGCTATCTAAATTCTAGAAAAAAACCCATATTTTTCAATGGTTATCAACGACTTACAGGTCATAACTTTTCATCGGCATCCAACGGGTACCAACAGATATTTCCAATGATTTTAAACGGTCTCCAACAATTATATGGTCAATAATTACTTCCACGTGCCCACCTTAGACATTGGAGGCCATTGGAAAAAGACCGTTGATGTCATTGGAAGGCAGTGATAGCCATTGAAGTGTATACCAATAGGATTTCCAACGGCTACCAACAGATTTCCAACAGCCGCCAACAGCCCATGTCCATTGGAAACCATAGTTGTTCTTGTATGGTAAAACGTTTTAATGATTTAATTTAATTACGTCTAACATAATTATTATAATTTTATAGTGACACCTCCTAGTAGAATTAAACATCATTATGCTATTAAAGTGGAATATTTATTTACATGTCACTTAAGTAATATTGATAAATTTTGCATTATCATTTATTATTATTATTAACTAGTTGAATTGATTGTGCTCGACCAATTTATGAGAAAATACATGTTTTATTTAGCATTTGGTTGGGTAGAAAAATATTTGTTCGCTAATGCTTTGTGATTTACAAACAAAGAGAATTTCGACGACTTAAATCTCGATATTTAAAAGATTTTGAAAACAATGCTATGATTTGTAAAAATGTGTGATTATTATTGCGAAATGATTTATAATTTCAGGATGCAAAATATTTTGTTATGTTACCAGAGATATGGGTAACCCATGACTAAAATCTGGGCATGGGTTCGGTAGGGCCCTTGGAGACCGTCTACTCTAGATAACTAGAGAAATTTACTTTATTAATTCACGCTTATGGTGGCTAGGACCTGGTGACCTTGTTATTGGGAGTAATCTCCCGATCCGGTGACATATATGCTTTTATTGGAGAATATTTGAGATTTTCAAAAATTGATTTGTTTTTAAATCTCAAAGTGAAGTATGATCTGATATGAAATAAAAATATATTATTTCAACAATTTGAAATGAAACGGGATTTTAAGTTTGAATGGATTATTTTCAAAAAAGAATGGATTTTGAAAATAATAATGGAGACTATGCTTGATAAATCTAAGTATGAAGATTATGTCTAAAGAGCAGTTTGGGAATCACATTGTCATTTATGCATCGTAGGTTCGACGGGTCCTGTTTGCGAATAGGAGAACTACGTCGGCTTGATCTTATATCAAATTAGGTACACAATTAGACAGGGGTACGTAGGCAGTCATAAGTGGTAATGATGCAACCCTGATAATAATAAAACAAATTTTTGTTTGTTATGATGTCATATATTTCCTACTTATTATATTATTTTGCATTTGACTTGTTTATTGAGTTTGTAGGAATACTTATTATTGTCTGTCTTATCCGAGTGTGTTGCTCGACTCGCATGTGTGCGGTGGCTTGGGGACGTTCCATGCATGGGGGGTCATTTTCACGCAGGTTGCACGTTGTCTCCTCATACATGTGCATGGCCATTGGATAAATTAGCGCATGATGTATTGCTCCAGTTTAAGCAGTTCATGGCAGACAAACCGGAATAGGAGCTGTCATGTGTGTGCGCATGTTTCTCTCGTGAATGTGAAGGGAAGAAAAAGGAGGGAGTAGGCAATAGGTTTGGATAGTTGTTGGCCTTTGTCGTTCGGGTGAGATTACAAATAAGTTATATTGTGTTGTTTAAGTTATTAATTTGGTAAGAAATTTAGTTAGTTAAATTTAGTAAGTTGATGAAATGGAATTAAATAAAATGAAGGTTATAATAGAGTCAGTGTTCATTAGACCGTCCGCTATAAGTAGAAATGTAAGTATAATTTAATAGAAGGATATTTAGTTGGATAATTTGAATTGGTAAATCAAAAAGCCCAACTTTAAATGCGTTTGACTTCCCCATACAAAATATGTTTTACTGATGGATTTTGATGTTAGAACTATAGTGACGAATAGAAAATGTTAGTAATATCGCTTAACATATTTGGTTAAGAGTAAAATATTGGTAGAATTTTTAACGATTGAATTTAATTACATCTAACGTAATTAACTAATTATAACTTGATAGTGATACCTTTTAGCAAAATCAAACACCGTTCTACTATCAAAGTTGAACATTTGTTCGTATGTCAGTTAAGTAATATTGGCAAAATGTTACGTTGTCATTTATCATCGATTATTATTATTGATTGATTATGTTGATTACGCTCGACCGGTTTATGAGTAAATACCCGTTTTTATTTAGCACTGGATTGGGTGGAAAAATATTTGTTTGCTAACGCCTTGTGATTTATTTCACAATTTGACTATAAGGTGTTTAGTGATAATATTGACCCATTTAAATTGTGAACGTAAATTTAAATGAATGATTTTGAAAAATGGTTTTCATAAAAGGATATTGAATGAAATATTGATTTTGAAGAAATAAAAAATATTTGGAAATAAATATTTTAAAGATAATAAATGTATTATAAAATGATGCTTTATAAACGAAGAGAATTTCAACGACTTAAATTCTGATATTTAAAAGATTTTGAAAATAACAACACTATGATTTGTAAAAATTTGTGATTATTATTGCGGAATGATTTATAACTTTGGGATGCAAAATGACTTGTCATATTACTGGAGATTCGGGTAACCCGTGACTAAAAACTGGACATGGTTTGGTGGGACCCTTGGAGACCGTCTGCTCTTTAGATGACTAGAGAGATTTACTTTATTCATTCACGTGTATGACGACTAGGACCCAGTAGCCTTATTATCCAGAGAAACCTCCCAATCTAGTGACATATATGCTTTATTAGGGAATATTTGAGATTCTCAAAAATTGATTTGTTTTTTAATCCCGAAGTGAAGTATGATTCGATATAAAATAAAAATATATTATTTTACTGGTTTGAAATGAAATAGAATTTTAAGTTCGAAGATATTATTTTCAAAGAGAATGGATTTTGAAAATAATAATGGAAATTAGATTTGATAAATCTTAGTATGAAGATTAAGCCTAAAGGTTAGTTAGGGAATTACATTTTTGTTTGTGCATCGTTGGCTCAATAAGTCCTATTTGCGAATAAGAGAACTACACTGGCTTGATTTTGTACCTAATTGGTTATCGATTAGATAGGGGTAGGTAGGCAGTCGTAAATGGTAGTGATGCAGCCCCGATAATAACAAAACATTTTTTGTTTGTTGATTGTTATTTATCTTATGATGTCATGTATTTTCTGCTTAATATATTATTTTGATCTAGCTTGTTTGTTGAGTTTGCAGGAGTAGCTATTGCTGTCTATCTCATTCGAGTGACTCAACGGCAGATTTACTATATTTGTTGTATTGTAGACCATCATGTAGACTAGATGATCTCTAATATTTATATTATTAAATTGTATCATATAAATTTGGAGTGTTGATTATTTATCAAATATTATGTAATAAATTGGTGGTTTTCATTAGTAGTATTATAGCAGACGTATATTTCAGCTATTTTGGTTGTTCCTAAAATTCGGGTCGTTACAATGTGAGGCGCTAAATTGTATGGAAAACTATGTAGTTAGTACTGGTCGGCATTGGCGAACTGTGTGAAATTCTGTTAGACATGACGTGGTCCCACCTTATGGATCCAAATTGTGTGGTTCTAATATTTTCTAAATTACCTAAGACTATATGGAATGATAACTGTGTGCATTATGATTTCTACAATTCGACAAGATGTGATTTCTAGAATATTATTAGAGTTTACGATGTTTCAACATCTTATGGAGATTGAGTTTTGTACCTGATTCTGGTGCTATTTGATGTTTTATTTGGTGACTA
This sequence comes from Allium sativum, assembly GCA_030737875.1. Classification (NCBI taxonomy): domain Eukaryota; kingdom Viridiplantae; phylum Streptophyta; class Magnoliopsida; order Asparagales; family Amaryllidaceae; genus Allium; species Allium sativum. The sequence continues at coordinate 9,479,130 of CM060921.1, read as the reverse complement.
CATCATTGTGTGGTGAACGCTTAATTGATTTCGAGGTGTTTTATTGGTACGATTTCCATCACATTCTATGATTTGTGTGAGATTCCTTAGACCATCGTGGCTTTTAGCTTTGGCCACTTAGACGATGGGTATAGTTGCTTTGAGTTGTGTTTATTTTCTTACTTGATATCCATGTTTATGAGTTAGTGAACCTATCTCATGTATGCTAAGGCGATTATGCACGTGGTATGCTCCTCCTTCCTTAAAAGGTTTTATTCATTGCATTACATCACTTTGTACTCCTCATCTTAAAATTGATATTTTTAGTTAGACTGACCCATGTATTTATACTGAGGTAGACCGAGTTGCTTCAGGTTTTACCTATTGTTTGTTTATGGTTTAGCAGTTTCATCTTGTATATTATTCTGTTGAGACATGATGTGTATGTATATAGTCCATATGCACTCCTTAGAGTTTGTAACACATGTATGTGTTGTATTCTGTTGTTGTATTTATATGTGTTATGTTCTATGATTTATTGTCTATGATGTTGTAATTTGTTGTAAATACGATCCTTAGTCATCATAGTTTTATATTAGACATAAATTGAGTGCGTCGATCCATTTGAGGTAAGAAAGAAAATTAATACACCCAATCAACGTATTCAATACTCGTCTAATTCAAGGTTAGAATGGTCGCTCCTAACCAACCTTATTATCCTCTCTAATAGATGACATTACTTATTAATACCCTTTATTAGGGTGGGTCAAGGGGTGGGGCGTTACCTAAAGCATATAGAGTTTTCAGTTTAAGAACTAATACCATTGAAGAAACACAACATGTATCTTTCAATTTCAAAGATTTTGTTTAAATTAAAGGTGAAGATGATTTTGTTATTATAGATATAATGAATAAAAAAAATGTGAAAATATTCATACTAATAAAATAATCAGGCTTTTAAAAAGATTACCCTATAGAAAATCTTCTAGGAAATACTAAAATGATGTATCGGAACTTGTTCCTAGACCAGAGGATAAAACTATAATTGGAACTAAATGAGTTTATAAAAATAAATTAATGAACTAGCTGAAGTCATTAGAAATAAAGATGGATTAGTCGTGCAAGGTTATTAGCAAGAAGAAGGAATAGACTATGACAAAAACTTTGCACCCATAGCAAGATTAGAAGCCATTAGAATTTACTTGCTTTTGCAAATCATAACCATTTTAAATTATTTCAAATGGATGTCAAAAGTACATTTTTAAGTGGTTTGGTTGAAGAAGATATTTATATTGAACAACCCCATTTTTTGAAAATGAATTCCAAATTATATTTACAAATTCAAGAAAGTTTATACGTTCTAAAACAAGCTCTTAGAGCCTGGTATGACAGACTAAGATCTTACTTACTATATTAAAATTTGAATTTGGTGAAGTAGATAACACTTTTTTATTAAAAGAAATAATAATGATATTCAATTAGTATAGATTTTTTCAAATGATATAATTTTTCAATCAACAAACAATGAAATAAACAAAGAATTTTCCGAAATAATAACAAAAGAGTTCGAGATGAGTCATATGGGTAAACTTACTTTCCTTTTAGGATTCTAAATAAAACAATTAGATACAGTATTTTCATTAGTCAAGAAAAATATGCTAGGGATCTAATTAATATGTTTGGTATGACCATTGCGAATGGAAAACCCACTCCCATAGCAGCCAATGAAGGCTTAAATAAATAAGATAAGTCAAAAGACGTCGATCAAAAATTATATAGGAGAATGATTGGATCGCTACTCTATATAACAGCTAGTCGATGGAATATCATGCACAGTGTCTATCTCTGTGCAACATACAATTGTCAACCCAAAGAAACTAATTTAAAAGTTGTTAAACGTGTTCTAAGATGTGTTTATCACACTTTAGACTACAACATATTTTATCCTAAAAATGACACATTAGATTTAATCTCATATTTTATGTTGACTATGCTAGTTGTAAATTAGACCAAAAAAGTACGAGTGGAACTTATCACTTTTTATGACACTTTATGGTTTCTTGGTTTAGTAAAAAAACAAAATACTATTTCTTTATTAACAACTGAAGACGAATATACCTCTGCTGCTTTGCCTTGTTCTCAAGTTATATGTAGCAAACTCTAAAGGACTTCAAAATAAATATACCAAAATCACTAATTTATTGTGAAAATACAAGTACAGTAAATTTATCCAAAAATCTTACTCATCATGCTAGAACCAAACAAATTTATATCTGACATCATTTTCTCAGAGATGATATAAGTAAAGAAATTATTTCTCTAGAATTTATTAACACTAAAAACCAAATAACTGATATTCTTACTAAACATTTGAACCATTCAATCTTTACGAAATTTAGAAGAGAATTAGGTATTTGTTCGAAAACTGAGATATAGATTGTAAATATAGTTACATAAACAATTAATTAAATAAAAAGTATATATCAAAATTTTCATTGGGATGTTGATATGTTCCAACCCCCATGTCGACATACAACAGTAAAAATTGAAATTTTGATTTCCCCTCTAAAAATTTAGAATGGCGGTTATATATACCTAAAATTTGAATTTTCTTGGTTTCCACTTCATTTCTCTATGTGAAAAACTTTTGAAACCATAAATTAATGACCTCCTCTTCCATATCAAATCAAATCAAAGAAGAAGAACATTTTTCTTCCCTTCTCCTACTTTCGGTCCATTCCAACGAACTACATTAGCCCGAATCATGAAGACAATAAAATTTGAAGGATCTTCTGCAAATAATGACTAGTATACAAGTCATGCAAATAAGGATGGCTAAGGGACAGGAGAAACAAGGCAAAATTCTTAGTAATTCGCAAAAATTTCTAATGGATAATCATTCAAACCCAATCATAATTGAAAATGATTCCTATAATATTCTTGTTCATAATCCAACAGAAGAAGGAAAAGAAGAAGTGAACAAAGACGATAAAGTTATATGTGTTGGAGAAGTCTATTTTGACAACAATTGCAATTTGGTTGAACAGCGTAGAATCTTTAGTCTTCATTGGCCAAATTGTTCGTTTCACAAGCCACTAATCACTATACCAAAACAGGGGATTTCCAACGAGTATAAACGTCACTAGCAATTTCAATGACACTTATATGTGTCACTGTAGGGACGTCGGGAATATTCGCAACACCTATAAGCTTAGGCAAATATTCATTCACAACGCTTATAAGCGTTGGTAACATTATATGCGTAACACTTGTAAACGTTGGCAACATGCAACACTTATATTGCATACAAATTAGCATGAGCTCTGTTTAATATGTGTTCAGCTATGATATTATCTCAACATAGCAACACGTAACAAAATCAATAAGAAAAAAAATCCATACTCGTGGCAACAACAAAACTGATAAAAAAATCAATACATAAAGATACAAATTCAATACATAAGCAAATTATAATCAAATAAACATCAAGAAACAATATGTAACGATTAGGATTACACAATATCTAATTCCATATCAATAGCAGTATAGAATTAACAAAATGCAAGACGTTTTTCATATTTGAAATCTACTATATCAAATGCGAAACTCCAGCCATATAACAAACCTTACATCCAAAATTTTGCATAGCTTTTACCATCAAAATTTATCTTTTTCTCTGCTTTTTCTACTGCTTCATACGTGCATTTAATTAAATAACATCAATTAAATTTCAAATAGTCCTACTATATCATGTACTTCTAATTAACGTTGCACCTATAAAAAAAAGTACTAGGTTTATAAGTTCAAAGTCATACCTTTTAATTTCGATACATCTTTTGTCTATTGAAATCGACGAAGTTTTGCAATTTAAGCTCATTTTTTAAGCCTTTTGTTTTCTTCAAGAACCTCCAATACAAATTCCACACCATGATCACAAAATGGTTTGACAATCCAGTGAATGAACCCGCAATCTCTAAGAGTTCCATTGTTTTCACAAATAAAATATCGACGGCCAACATTTCTATTCAAATAGCATGTTATGAAAAATTGGTTCAATGTTGCAACGACATAGCAACCTTCGAGATTGTACTTCTCCATCATAGAATGTTTGCAGGGGTGGCCATTTTGTTGGTGTTATCGTTGGCAGAGGAGTCAATTCTCTTGGTGCTAATGACCTGGTAGGCGGGGTCATATCATTGTGAACAATTAATAATGTCAAAACTCTTTCTAAGCTTGGCTATATTCTCTCGCAGACACTAAATGAAGTTGGCGTCTGAGATTGGTTGAACAAATAATTTGGGGTGGATCGTCTGCACCATCTGAATAGACTGATGGACAATACCATAGGAAGTAATCAAGATAATCATTGATGTCCTTGAGTAGGAAGACATCTGCAATAAATTAATAAACAACATCATTATCAAGATGTAAAAACCTTAATATAGAACCATACAAATTGAATGTCTTTTCAAATTTGAATCCAATGTTAACATCAAAGCATAGAGTTATCTCATCCAAATATACCACAAAAATACATATTATGCCATAGAAGGGTATCCATAAAATAATATAAGATGGATCACAACTAGGCAAAACTCAGAAATTTGTTCCAAACTAAGCTTAACTCAGTTTTCGAATTGAGTTTATAACTCAGCTTCTAACTGAGTTAAACTGGTTTTAATTGAGTTTATAAACTCAGTTGGAACCAAGTTTATAAACTCAGTTTCATGCTGCTTAGTGTATAAATTCAGTTGTAACTGAGTTTATAAACTCAATTCAAAAACTGAGTTTACTTAATTGAATTTAAATGAACATCAATATATATAAAAAATGATATTATTAAACATTACCCTTATAACAAGAATCACTCTTTTATTAATATGATAACATGTTTCATGTTATAATATTAGCCCTGTTCTAAGGTGTGTCTTCACCAAACTATACACAGGTTTATGCCGATTAGTTAATAATGTGCGTTGCAATCAGAATCATGTCTTATTTGCTAGAATTTAGGTAGTGCGGCTAGTCTCCTATGTTCTTAGGAGGTGTAATTTATATTATCACATTCTGAGTTGTTAGTAAGATGAACTATCCCTATAAAGATTTAAGCCTCGCATGTTTATATTCATTTCTTTGTTTTCCATATGAATTATCCTTTCTTTGGCAGCCGTTTTCCATAATTATTTGTTTTATGTCAATTAATCTTAATCAACATGGAAGTTAAAGTGATAGCTTTTTTCTCGTAAAGGTTTCCATATAATGTTTTTGGCATCATGATACTAACAATATTTTCTTCTATTCGGTGTTAAGGTTATTTATCGCTCTTTTCACTGTTGAAAATATTGTTTAATGTCATGATGCAAACTCCTTTTTTCATGTTTAGCTTGGTATAGACACTTAACGTTTAGTTCCTTTATTTTACTATTTGTTGGTCTACATTTTACTAATGTACACGGTATAAAGTTCCTAGGTTTTGCTATTATTCCTATTATTTTACTATATGTTTGTTTATAAGGTAGCAGTACGAAATATAAATTTTAAAGCATCTAGTATCATTAACATTATTCATGTTGTAATAGGCATGATGTTGTAGATTGTTTTTTCTTTTTTTGCAACCCAACTATCAGTTTCCATTTAGAAAGTTTGTTGCTGGAATCTTTAAGCACAGATGCAGTTTTCCCAACAAAACAATAAATTGATTAGATGATAGTGTTGACACCAAAAATTGGCACAACACCCAAAGAAAGGGTTATGTAGAGAATAAATGAAGATAAATGATTGTAAAAATTGAAAATAGTGAAGATCACACACACAGATTTACAGTGATTCGGTGCTAATGAGCCTACGTCCACTTTATAATCTCTTATAAACCCTTTAAACTACTAGACAAACTAGTTACAATAGCAGTATAACAAGAGATCAACAAATATTCGAAAGTAGAGTATTCAAACTTCCAAAAGTCTCTTCTTCTGAGTCCAGAAGAGGTATTTATAAGGGATACGGTACTTGAACTGGTTTAGACATGTGTTGTAGGATCCAAAGGAGTAGTTAAGTTAGAAGAAGTATTTTCCTTCTAAGGAATTGGTATTCCTCGAATTATCGGCAATAAGTGGTAATTGATATGTCTGATTCGGATGGCTTGGAACGGGTAAGGTCAGGCGTGAGCTATTCTACAGGCCGGCCTCCGGTTCGCAGCTGGGCGCGATATGGCTAAGTAAGCCTGATCACAGTGGGCTTCACTTGGACCGCGCCTGGTATGGGAGATAAACTTAAGTGATGGGCCTCATTGGTCGGCTCACTTCTTGACTTTGGCTACCTACTTCGGGCATCCAAGGCACGGGCCCGTGGCATTGTCGAGTCTTGATAGGCTGTCCGAAAGGCCCATCAACACTTTGCCTCCCCCCCCCCCCCCACACACACACAAAAAGTATGTTGCGTTGGAGACGGGACATACTTTGTAAACATGCGCTCTGAACAGACTTTCCATGTTAACCAAAGAATTCCACAGGTCAGTTTGGGCCGCCCTTTTAGTGAACTTCGTAAATCGAGATGGGTCTATCAGTCATTTTGGAAGCTTAAACGAGCTCAGGTAATAATGACGCCTTACTATCATCTGCCTTTTCGACTGACCTCGGCTTGATGGTGCCTTTACACACCATCCGAGTATGATTCGCTAGTCATGTCAATCGAATACGAATGGCCTCATTCTATAAAAGGAAAACCCTTTTTATCTTTTACTTTTTCCTATTGCAAAAACCGATTTACTACCCAAGAAGAAGAAGAAGAAAGATTATCGCCTCCAACCAAGATCATCTTTTCTAGGTAAAAATCAGTTCTTTATTTTTTCGAAACACTTCAACATAATTCTTGTGTAAGATCTCTCCATCTTTTTTTGTAATTTGAGCCCCATGAAAACACTAACTGGGATCATCGACATCGGATCACCGGAGTCAGCGGCGATGCGACTGTCTATGGCGGGTCTGATGCCATTTTAGTGAAATCTGATGGTGTTGGAACCGCCAACCCCGAAATATCACAGAGATGGAGAGGTTTTCCACCTTTTCATGGTGTCTTTTGTGTCAGGGTGTTGTTAAACCCTTGGACAGGTGGCAGTGTTTGAGAGGGTAGTGATAAAGATAGTGATCTTTGTATAATCCCTTTTAAATCAATCTTTAATTTCTGCTCGACAATCTTTAATCAACAATGGTCAAGACACGAGGCAACCTTAAGTATGGGCCGAGTAAGGAATTACCCATGTCTGACAGAGTAGATAGCACCTCTGAATCTTCGACTAATTCTGAATCTGATTCGGATAACAACTCCCAAGGTCGGTCGACGGGTTCGTTGTCTCCCCCTGAAGTTACAGTTGAGTTAAATAAAGCAATGCTTGTTCCAACAGCGCCCAACATGCTTCCAGGTGTAGAGATTCTAAGTAACCCCACGGACACTCTGGAGACCAAAATAACTCTCAAACGACTGCAAAACCTGATCCCTAAGCATAATACTCCCTTTGTAGATGTCTTTCTCCCCGAAGAAAGTGATCGACCTCACATTCCTCCCGAGGGCTACATGGAATTATCTCTCCCTATGTGCAACGTTGGAGCTATCCCCCTTTTTCCGTTGTTTATTATCAATTTCTTACTACGGATGAATCTGGCCCCAATGCAATTCCTTCCAATTGCATACGACAACCTTTTATCTCTTTACTACATATTCATGAGGTACCTGGGCTACCCTCCGACTTTTGATGACCTGGCCTTCTTCTTTCACTTCAGATACAACGAGAAGCAGTCTCCCTCCCTCCTTTACTTCGAAGCTGCCCGAGGGTGGAAATTTGTTGAAAAAGTTCCGAGTAAGGTAGGTGACTCAAAGTGGGAGTGATTTTGTGTAAAAGAACGACCGGGATGTGCTTGATATTGGCTTCAATGCAGTAAGTTTCATTAATTGCCGATACATCCATTATGTAGTTTTTTATACCGACCATTTCTTTGCAGGGGGTGACCCAATAAGACCCAATGATAAGTTGTTTGAAAGGCATTATAGACAACTGGTCAAGTTGAGGTTTAAACGGCGGAATTTTTGGGAGTGCTTGTCCGATAAACACCTTCATCAGTATGCTCTTCCTAATGAGAACAGAACAATAGGATTCCAGAAGGAGGGATCTGGATCGACCACATCGAGTCAAGGTGAAGTGCCCCCAACAAAAAGAGATACACAAGGAACTCGTTTGGTCGGGGAATCCTCCATCCATCCTTCGCCTGGGGAGAAAAAGAAACTCCATCTATAAAGACCTTCTTTCAAAAGACAAATTCGAGAGGTTGAGCGTCGAAAAAAAGAGAAAGGTCCTATTGAGAAAATTCCAAAGAAAATGCGAGGGGAGCCAGCCAAAGAGAACCTTGCTGAGGATCGCTCGAGAGATTCTGAGGTCGAGAAAGATTCTTCTACGGTCCATGGTTTACAAGAAGAACATGCCGCATTTCCTCTTCTTGGTCTGGAGAAGCTGCATATGCTAGAGACCATTCTTTCCCCCATAGAGTTAAGACCCAAACCAGTTTTTTGCCAATCAGTCCGATGTTATGTCTTTCCCAATGAATAAGAAGGTGTCGAAGGTGCGATCCTAACCTTAGCACAGGGCCAACCTAAATAATTTTCCATATAGCATTTTCACTGCATGTCACAATATCATTTTTTTTCTAGTGTAAAATGAATATCAACTAGACCCATTTTGATTTCTTTTTCTTTCCTCAGAGAAAATAAACAAGGAGTTTTATGGCAACCTTTTTGCTTCCATCTCATCAGAGGCCGGCCAGTCGAGCCAGCCTTACAAGAAGTTAGGCAAGGAGACGATCATAGAGATGACAGCGACGAGAGGAAGAAGGAGAAAAGAGACAAAAACAAAGAGAAAAAGAAAGACAAAGAGAGAGAGAGAGAGAGACAGAGAAAGAGTTGGATCGAGACCAAAACGAGCAAAAGAAAAGAAGTTTGATGAAGCATGACCGGGTATCGAAGAAAAAAAGAACCTAGGAGCATGTCCAAGAAGAAAAGAGGGCATAAGTCCTCCGAGCTTCGGCTTTCCCCCGTTCCTCAAGACAAGATTTCCAGGGAAGGCGAGAAAGCCGAACATTCTCGGGCTATGTTAAGTCGCCCTAGGCTCCCGGTCGATCCTTCCTCCATCGATCGAGTTATAGAACTGGAGCGAGACTTTCCTGATGTTATCTTTACCGGGATTGAACCTGCCCCGGAGTTACAACCGCTTCAACGGAATTTCCACCAGCGCATTCGAAGCAATCTTGACCACGCCCTTTCTCAATATGATGCGATGCATGTATACGCCAAGCAAGTAAGCGGGGTATTGAAAGATAATTTGGCCGAGGTTACTGGTCTGAAGAGGGATGTAGAGAGCAATAAGAGAACCTTCGAGTTCCTCAAGAAAAAAATTAAAGATTATGAACTGTGGGCAGCGGCCGATAAGGAAAGTTATGAAAAGGCGGTCGAGGACCTGAGTGCTTGCTTTCAGTTGAAAGACAGAGAATGCGACTCTTTGAAGGGCGAGGTCGAATCTTTAAAGGACGAAAAAGTTCAGCTAGGCTTGGAGGTGTAGAATCTCAAGGCTCTTCTTCATACACCTGAGTTGGCCACAAATTTGGCTAAAGAAAATGCCGTTGTGGCGATCGAGTCAACCAATAATCTGAAGCTTCAACATGATATCGACACTCAAACCATCAAAGCTAATCATGCCAGGGAGGTATCCGAAATTAATAAGGATTGAGGGCGTTAGGCTCTTACATTTTGCACAAGGGTCCTTCGTCATAGGGACTTGTCTTGGTTACCGAGATACCCCACAGTGTTGACCGATACTTGGAAGATCATTCTAAGAGAAGAGAGGGCCGCGTCCCAAGGACAACCAGTGGATGTGGAGGCTTTGATGACCTGGCTTTTGAATGATAATGAGCAAGTAGTATTGGCTGAGAGGAAAAGCCAAGAAAAGAGGGCGGCACAAGCTGAACGCCGCAGATTGAAGGGGAAGTCAGTCCCCGAGAAAGAAGTTGGTAGCAGTCGGACCAAAGTATCCCTCTCTTTCCTTTCTACAAATATTGAGATGGGTTCAATATCTATCCCTCCACCTTAGCCAGCCAGGGTCGTGGAAGAGCAGTCGACCGAGTCTGATATTGGAGGTAAGCTCGTGCACTAGCCCTAAGTTTATTTATTCAACCTTGACTTATGTTTTTTGTTGTAGGTGCTTCATTGGTGAAGGAGAGTGTTAAGGCAGAGACTGTCGCCATAGAGAAGGGTAGCATTGGGGATGCAACTGAAGTCTTAAGGGAGAAGAAAATCGATAAAGGACCATCGAAGGGAGACAACATCGAGATCGTCGGGGAGTCTAAGAGAGATGATCATCCATCCATGGTCAAGATCAGAGCTCAAAGTGAGAAGGACATTTCTTCTGTGAATCCCGAGCCACCCGAAGACCCTTTGAATGTCCAGCCCATCCAAGTTATTCCCCCTACCATCATTTCTTCGGTCGAGGTTCCTCCTTTCGTGGACTCTACCAACCCAAGTCTCAGCACCAGTTCCCCATTCCTTCGGAATCACACTTGGGGGATCAAGACGGAGGACGGCCACTGAAGAAATGCAGGAAAATATTAAACAGGAAAAGCTGGCAGAAATGGTCGAGCGAGAAGAAATGTCAGCTCCATTTTAGAAGTTCTTTTGTTGTACGTTTACTTTTAGGCCCTCTAGAAGTTTCATGCAAGTGTAGCCCTCGCGCTTTTGTCACTATCAAGCCTTTGTACTTTTAAGGACGAAATTTTAATTGTACTTGTCATGCAGCAATATTTTATAATCATGCTACGTTAACATAAATGAAATCTGCTTGTCTTTAAACACTTATGTTAATAATATGCTAAGTATGTCAAGAATGGGAACGTCGTTCGGGTTCCCTATCTTATTCCATCCTTCGAGGGTTACTTAGTTGTTACCCTAGTCCGGGTTATTCATCAACCCTCTTGCCCCGGTGTCGGGGTAATTCGCTTGGTTAGCGAACACTCCAATCCAATTTTAAGGTGGACTCAACCTAAATCGGGGGGTCAGATGTCCTTAAGCAGGAGTGCTTTTAGTCTATTATACTCACCCTCTAGTCGGCAAGGGGTTAAGTTCTTCAGGATCGAGTGGTCTTTTGTCTGGGTGCACCTTTCACACTCGTCCATCATTTTAACTCTTCCCCAAGTCGTGGGGATTAGAGTTATACCTAAACAACCAGTCGTTACGTTTAGTTAGGTGTCATCCCTACTTTTATTCAACAAAGTAGGATTTGAAAGTTGGTTGATCAGTCTGAGTTTGGGATCGATATTTCTAAAAATGATTGATATTTTATTCTTATTTTAGCGGCGCTGACCCGCTTTGTCCCGGGCCGACATGCTAGGGTGTCAAGATTTGAGCTAAAGTTGGTCGAATCACAACATTTAGTTATTATAACAATGAATCAGAGCAGGAAAGGAGCCTTTTATTCATAAACTATTGTAATCAATAAATGATTGTTTATTACAATACAAAAACAAATAAAATAGCAAAGAAACTAAAAATCCTAAGAAAGATATGGTCGTAAGTGCTCTGCATTCCATGCTCTTTAAAAGACTCGCCATCAATAGTCGACAGCCCGAAGCTTCCATTATCAAGCTTTTATTGAATGACGTAGGGCCCTTCCCACTTGGGGCCAATGTGGATGGGAATTGGGAAGACCCGCTACAAAACAAGGTCGCCAATATCGAAAGTCTTTGGTCGGACCTTTTTGTTATAGTATCGTGCAATCCTTCGTCTGTGAGCTTCGGCACGGAGATTTGCTTCTTATCTTTTCTCATCAATTGTGTTTAACTATGTTAAGAGAAGAGCTTTATTAGACAATGGGTCATAGTAGGTCGTTCGATGAGAAGGGACTTCAAGTTCTATCGGAAGGACAGCTTCCGAACCATAGGATAAGGAGAAAGGAGTATGGTCGGTGGTTGTCCTATGTGTAGTATGATATGCCCAAAGGGCTAGAGGTAATTCTTCAACCCATTTACCCTTAACTCGCTCTAGTCACTTTTTCAAGATGGTCTTGATAATCTTATTGACCGCTTCAACTTGTCCGTTAGACTGTGGATGAGTCCTATTATCTATGATCTATGATAATGGTCCTATTATCTATGATAATGGTCCTAGGTATCCCACATTGATATATGATATTACTCACGATGAAGTTGATGACACGTTTTGTTGTGATCGTGGTCATCTACTCGGCCTCCGCCCACTTCGTGAAATAATCTACCGCCACGATCGCATACCGGGCTCCTCCCTTCGAAATGGATAAGGTTCTAATGATGTCTATTCCCCATACGGCATATGGCCAAGGGATGACCATTTGGGTAATCTTTGTCGGAGGAGCTTGTGGGATTTGCGCGAACCTCTGGCATTTATCGCATCTTTTGGAGTAGTTGGTTGCGTCTTTGCTGATGGTCCGCCAGAAGTGCCCATATCGCAACACTTTCCTAGCCAAGGTTTGTCCCCCAATGTGTGCTCCGCAGTCCCCTTCATGTACTTTCTTTCAATATCCTCTTAATATCAACATTGGCCACACACTGAAACATGGGAATGGAGAAACCTCTTATATATAATTGGTTTTGTTGAATAACGTGCCTGGAAGCCTGTCCTACAATAGCTCGTCTCTCATTTCTCTTTTTGGGTGACGTGCCATGAAGGAAGAATTTTTTAATGGGAGTCATCCAAGATTCTCCTTCCGACTCGGTATCAGCTTGGTCGAGTTCCATCTGTTCGATGCTTGGTACGCTCAGGGTCTCTATAGGAACTATCCCTATTTCGCCTGGGTGGTCTGAACTGGCTAATTTTGCCAACCAATCTGCCTTTTGATTTTCCTCTCTAGGAATGTAAGAGATGTTGTACTGGTCGAAATCACGTAACAATTTTTCGACCTGCTTAAGATAGGAGGTCAGTCAAGCTCCTTTTGTAAGATAACCACAAGTTATGAATCACAAAAAATATCGAGCAACGTTATTTTCAGGTCCCTCGCGAGTTTGAGCCCGGCAATCAGGGCCTCATATTCGGAGTAACTGTTTGTTGCTAAAAAAATTAATCTTAGGGCATAATAAACTGATCTTCCTTTAGGCGACAACAACACTACACCAGTACCCGAGCGCCGATCATTACGAGCGCCGATCATTACGAGCTCCATCAGTGTACAGCTTGTAGACGACTGACTTTGACTCGGTCTTCAGGGGCCCGATATTATCCTCCTGGTCTTCATCTTCCGTGGTAGTAAATTCAGCTATAAAATCATTTAAGGCCTATCCTGGATAGATTTTTGCAGAAGAAAAGTTAAGTCGAATTGACTCAACTCGATGTTCCATTTAAGCAATCTTCACTTGCCTCGAGTCGCTGCAAGACCTGCTGAAGGGGTTGGTCGGTAAATATTTTAATTGGATGGGCCCGGAAGTAGTGTCGAAGTTTTCTTGATGCAACTAATAAGTTGTAGGCAAGTTTCTCGATCTTCGAATAGTTGCGCTCGGCCGCTGTCAATTTTTTGCTTACATAATAAATTGACCGTTGCACCCGATCTTCTTCACGGATTAGGGCCGTGCTGATCTTCTTCACGGATAGGGGTTTCTCCAAATGGTCGAGCGGGTTTTGGAAAGCTCGACACAGTCTGATGTCCAAGCAAAGTTCTGTTTCCCTCTTTTAATTAATTCAAAGAAGGGTAGGCATTTGTTGGTCGCCTTAGAAATTAATCGACCCATTGCTACTACCTTACCTGCCAAGCTTTGTACATCCTTGATTCTTCTAGGTTCCTGGATTCCCTTAAGGGCCGAAATCTGGTCGGGATTAATTTTGATCCCTCGGGAGCTAACTATGAAACCCAAAATTTTACCTAATGTTACTCCAAAGGAACATTTTAAAGGATTCAATTTCATTTCATACCTTCAGAGTATACCGAACATTTCTGACAAGTTGATTACGTGATCGGAGGATTTTCTTGACTTTACCAGCATGTCATCCATATATACCTCCATTGTCTTCCCTATCTGATCGTGAAACATCCGATTAAGCAATCGTTGATAGGTTGCCCTCGCATTCTTCAGTCTGAAGGGCATTACTGCTTAACTGCATAACAATGCAGCCCAAGGTCAGTGATGAAGCTGGTGTGCTCTTGGTCGGGAATATGCACAGCGATCTGGTTGTATCCCGAATATGAGTCCATGAATGATAATAGTTCGTGTCCTACGGTCGAGTCAACCAATTGATCGATCCTAGGTAATGGGAAGTTGTCCTTAGGGCAAGCTTTATTCAGGTTGGAAAAATCAATACAAGTCCGCTACATTCCATTAGCCTTCTTCATGAGTACTGGGTTAGCTATCCAATCATAATAGGTCCAGTCCCGGATGAATGAATTGGCTTGTAGCTTCCCAATTTCCTCTTTTAGGGCCGCAGACCTTTCGGGGCCGAGCATTCATCTCTTTTGCTTTATGGGGGTATACTTCAAACTAATGTTGAGGGAGTGAGTTATAATGAAGGGTGAAATTGCACACATGTCAATGTGGGTCCATGCAAACACATCAAGGTTTTCACAGAGAAATTCAGTCAGTTCCCTCGTCCAAAGGGGATCAAGATGGGATCCGATCTTTAGAACCTTGGTAGGGTCATCTCCATCGATTGAAATCTCCATGGTAGCCTCATTCGGGGCTACCTTTCTACATCCCAGTTCTTCGTTCGCTCTGGGGTTGATGTCCTCGACTTCACAAATGGACGGTTCCGACCGGGATGATCTTTGTAATTGCTATGCCTCATTCCCCTCCATAGGCGGAGGATTGTCTTTTGATTGTTTGCCACTCTTGTTTTAAAGATCTTTCCACTCCGCTAAGTAGCAAGCTCGCCCCATCACTTGGTCCCCACACACTGTTCCAATTCTTCCATCTAGTCGGGAATTTCAATAGCAGGCACCAGGGGGCGATGTAGGCTCTAAACTCCATTAAAGTTGGCCGCCCTAAAAATGCATTATATCGGGATTCGAGGTCCATCACAACAAATGGTAGGAGTCGTACCCTCCTCCGATCTCCGTCTCCTAGTTCCACGGATAACTTGATCATTCGAATAGGCTTGGTGGAGGATCCATTGAAGCCGTGTATCTGGTCGCTGCATGGCCCCAAGTCTTTCATCCCAAACTTCATCTGATCATAGGCTTGCTTAAACAATATGTTGACCGAACTCCCATTGTCGATTAGCACCTTCCTCGTTGTTGTTGGGCCTATGATTGTGGTTATTACTAGTGGGTTGACCGTTGAGCTTCTATGCCAATTGCTTCCCTTTCTCGAAAGATAACATCTTCTTCCTTCATTTTCCTTTGCTTCACGATGCTTATAACTTCAGGGATACTGGTCTCCGCAACATCAAGGTGTTTCGCAGAATTTACATATTGCTCTATAGTCCTAACGCTGAACCTGGAAGGGTTCAGTCCTCCAACTATGGCATTGATGACTATCCCTTTCCCCTTCTCTTGGGCGGTAGCTCCAGGTGCGGCTTGACTTTGCTTAGGTGCTGAAGTCCCTTGCCCTATCTCTTGAGGATGTTTTATATTCATCAATTTTTCCTTCTCGAATCAATTTCTCAATGATGTCCCTAAGATGTCGGCATTCGTTGGTCGTATGTCCGAAAATTTCATGAAATAGGCAATACTTCCCAGTCGCCCGCTCCTTCTCAGTTGCTTCACGCGAAGGAAGCTTCTTATACGGGAATGTGCTATAGATATCGATATAAATATTCTCCAATGTGTCATTCAAGGCTGTATAAGTTTCGAATACTAGAATCGGAGTCGCTTTCTGGCGTTCCCTCTTTATCCAGAGTTCCCATTGGCTTCCTTCAATCCTTTGCCATTTCATTTGCTGTGGTTTCCAACATTCATTTCCACTTTTCCCAAGTTATCCCCAGGCTGTTTGACCGCGACATTGTTCTGGATCGGTGAGGTAGATACATCTTTCGGCCTATCCTCCTTTTCTAACTGTGCATCCTCTTGCCTCAGTCGGATGTGGGCCATGTCATAGAAAGTTTCAATCGTTGTGGGTGGCTTCCCAATCAAATACTTTCCGAAATCTGTTCGTTTGTCAATGCCATCAACCATTGCCACCAGGACGGTTTTGTAATTAGGGTTTCTTACTTCGATGGCAGCCCGATTCAATCGATCAAGATGGTTTCTCAGGGATTCGCCTTTTCCCTGCTTGACTGCTGAAAGAGCCATGACATGCTTCGATTTGGTCACGTGGAGACGGAATTGATTCAAGAATCTCTCACTCTAATCTTTAAAGTTCGAGACCGATCTCGCGGGCAGGCGCACGAACCACATGAGTTCTACTACACTCAAAAATATTGGAAAGGCTTTGCACTTGATAGTATCGGGAGCTACTGCCACCTCCATGTGCCACGAATACCTCATCAGATGTTGTTGTGGGTCGAAGGTGTCGTCCTACTGGTTCATCTAGGTCATATTGAATCTCCTAGGGAATTCTGCTCTAAAGATGTCATCGGTGGATATTGTATGGCTTTGATCGATTCCCCTATCCTCATTCCTATGTCCTCGACTGTCATTCATGATCTATCATACCATGGTGGTCAAATTCGGTGGAATGATTGTGTCTTGATCGGCTTCCTCGACCGATCAACCTCTCCTAGTTCTTTCATCGGGTAACGTCTCTAACTTGCTGTCCGGGTAGTCCTTCTTCCTCCCGGGGTATTTCGGTCGATCACAAGATTCCGCAGGGGATGAATAGGGTCCCAATCTCCCCGGGTAGCATTCTGATGAGCAGGAGGAGAGGCTTCTAGGTTTTGTAGGGCCATAGGACCGACGGTCTCCATCTCGACTCGATCGTCCTGAGTTTGATCGCTTGCCCTTGGCTGATCTAGACGTCCCTCGAGACGTAATTGACGGACATTCTTGGATCTTTCTAACGGACGTTGAGTCTGATGTGGATCCCTGCTTCCCCTGGACGATGACAAGCTCTCCGAAATATGGTCTAACTGGGGAGGAGGGAGTTGATGGTCCCTGACCCCTCGAGTTTGCTGATTCCTGAACTCCTCCCATTGCCTTGGCATGCGATTCATATCCTATCGCATCGTAACATTTTCGCGAGCGTGAACTTTTAAGACATCCGTAGTTTCCCGAAGCTGATTTAACACAGTCATAAACTCATTTCGGCTGGCGAAAGCTGAGGATGGAGCCGGATCAGCTACTGGGGGCAAGACAGCTTGATCTAAAGCAGTTTCAGGTACGGCTGATCCGCCGGCCGCTTCCGCAGATGTCCAAACCTGTGGCTGTTTTTCGGTATTGCGAGTTGTTTTTCCATCCATAACTCAACAATGTAAGAACGAAGGTATGATTTTCGTCTCGGAGTTGGTGATTTGAAAGTAGAACAAAAATCTGTATTAGGCTGAGAATATCTCTTCTCAGTGAAAGCATCAAAGTGTTGACACCAAAAATTGGAACAACACCCCAAAGAAAGGGTTATGTGGAGAATAAATGAAGATAAGTGATTGAAAAAACTTAAAATAGAGAAGATCACACACAAATTTATAGTGGTTCGGCGCTAATGAGCCTACGTCCACTTTATAATCTCGTATAAACTCTTTAAACTACTAGACAGAATAGTTACAATGGCAGTACAACGAGAGATCAACAAATATTCGAAAGCTAGTGTATTCAATCTTCCAAAAGTCCCTGCTTCTAAGTCCAGAAGAGGTATTTATAAGTGATATAGGATCCAAAAGAGTAGTTAAGTCTGAAGAAGTATTTTCCGCTTAAGGAATTGGTATTCCTCGAATTATTGGCAATAAGTGGTAATTGATCTGTCTGATTCGGATGGCTTGAAACGGGTAAGGTCAGGCATGAGCAATTCTACAGGCGGGCCTCTGGTTCGAAGCTTGGTGCGATATGGCTAAGTATGCTTGATCACATCGGGCTTCTCTTGGATCGTGCCTGGTATGGGAGATAAACTTAAGCGACGGGCCTCATCAGTCAGCCCACTTCTTGACTTTGGCTACCTACTTCGGGCATCCAAGGCACGACCCGGTGGCATTGTTGAGTCTTGATGGGCTGTTCAAAAGGCCCATCAACAGATATTTTATATTCATGTAATGCTCATGAATTATCATTGGACTTCCAAGAAATTATCAAATAAAATGGATACCATATAAAAATGAATATTGTGTATAGAGATTATATTATGACCATATACAACTTTACATTATTCAAAGAATTGCAGTTTCATTGACGAACGCCAAGTTTAAAAAGTCTTGAAAATAGACTGTCCAACGCTATGCATGGAAGTAATACAATAGAAAGACGCGCCTTAGAATTCACCAAACTATACATAAGGAAAAAAATGCAGTTTAAATTCAATAAAAGAGTGATTACATGTTTCATGTTTAACTTTAAAAAAAGAAATATGAAGTTTAAATTCACCAAACTATACATGTGTCATCATGATTACATGTTTCATGTTTGTAAACTCAGTATTGTTGGTAGTGGTGATACCTTAATGCAGTTCTCTTAAGCAGAATGATATTCTAACAACCAACAAAAAAAAAGCAGTGTTCTATACTTGGATTCTAGCAGTTCTATTGATATCTTGGCCTTAGGGACAAATTTATCTAATAGAGTTCAAAAACTGAGCTAGTATTATTCAATTATACTAAGTGTATGTTATAGAAATCATGAAACATGGAAGGGACATAATCACTCTTATAACCCAAAAAATTCAAACTTGAATCCCAAACATTGAAGATAACATGACAATATAGAAAAGGATGTTGAACATTCTTTTTTTAATTGATGCGCAACTTTATTAAAATAATTCATTCCACTATATGACAAACTGTTGCATTAATTAAATAATTTTATCAAACCAGCCCTCTCTAAAGAAACCCAAAGCCAAATGCCAATTAAATTGAATCCAGCATATGAAGAAATGATAAGAACATCTTCAATAGTTTCATCCCTTCTTCAATATAGCTATATAGATAACATGAAATACATGAAAAGATCATGTGGGCATTTCCAAACATAAAATTATGAAAATGCCTCTATAACATCTCCAAACGTCGATTAAAAAAATAATGGTTGAATTAATAAATTAATTACATTACACAAGCCAAAACTAAACTGATTCAGTGAACGTAAAAATTGATCTCATTTTGAGTGCAAATATTGGAAAAAATACGCAGACTCAATCAAATCCAAACTCAACAAGTTCAAAAAGAATAAACAACGTGAAATAACACATGCAGTATAGCTACCAACTATCCTGAATCATTTCAAGCTTCACTTTGGGTTAGACCATTTTCTAAAACGCATATTTGAACAGTTGAAATAAACAGTGCTTAAAATAGACTGAACAAACAAAATCCAATCAAATTACAACTAGTACCCATAAAACGATTGGTGTTAATATCCAATTTACACCATTAAGAATAGATCAACTACAAACATATGTTTTCAAAGTCATTACATTAAAAATTTATACGAACTTAATTTGTAGAGAATAATATTATAGTTCCAACAAATATGCTATCAAGCTGTGCTAACAATTCCAAAGAGGATGGCTTTGGGAACAGCAAAACCAGTCTTCACTTTGCACCCATGGATTCCGATCTTTAGAATGAGGATTATTGGTGAAGGAATGGAAATCCATAAAAGAATATCGATTCGCCCGAAGGAGAAGCGGATTCACTTGAAGGAGAATTGATTAGAGAAGAAGCTAATTCTGTTGCCTAAAGGAGTGGAGGACGCTGGTTCAATTGAAGGCGAAAGCGATCTTTAGATTTTTTGTTTCTTTTTGGATGTCTAATTTGATGTTTATGCGGCCGAAGAGTGGAAGAAGTGTTTACAAGCATTGTGGAGCTAGATATTAGGGTTACTCTTGGTCTTATACATTTTTCCCCCAAGAACGAAATTTACTATATGTGTTGGCCAAAAAGGAAACGTGGATAAGTATTTTCAGTGACACCTTTTTTAATTTAGTAATGCTTATTTTGGTGATTAATCTACAATGGGAATAAGTATTGGCATCTAAAAAAAATAAGTATCATCAAGTGACTATTTTGGTGCAGTGAATTGTCAAAAACTCTCAATAGTTCATTTTTCTGTTAAATATATATATATATATATATATATATATATATATATATATATATATATATATATATATATACTATATTATAATTACTGGGCTTGCATTCTAGCTCTCTCAGCCTTTCTCAGAACTTAAACCTCAACCGTCTCGCTAATAAATGGAACGTGAAAAATGCATTAAGCAATCTACGTCTCAATCCTCCTTAAATTTTCTAAGTCATCCCTCTTTTACTTCTGCTTACGTTCTATTCTCCTAAATTTTCTTTTCCTTCGTTCTTCTTTTCCTATTTATGTTCTTAACCCTAATGTCCAGTTTTACTCTGCTGCCTACTGGGTCCGCTCCGCTAAATACCTAATATTCACCCCGCCACACCATCTCGAGCAACGTCAAACCAAGTCTTTTTACCACCGCTACTGGTCGTCCGCTGTGCCATTACCATGGAAGCGGTGGTTCTTCCCTTTATAGGGTCAGCGGCGTCTACAGTTCATTGTTATTATCAATCGATGCATTGACCATATAGATCCGATTGAACAGAGAAGATAAACGAGGAAGAACTTTCTGAGTTTTGGTATTATTATCGTTCCAAGTTATTTTAAACGAGCAATTTTTCAGTAGTTTAATAATTAAAATTAGCCTAATTTTATGTGAGTAGGTAATATGTTTGCTATTTTTATGTTATAATGAAACTGGATTTTGTAAATTTTCGATCTCATTTGAAAGTTTGTTTTACTTGAAATTCGTTTGTATGTGATATAAATTAATTATTCAATTCAGCATAGTTAATTTGTCCATGCAGTAAGGTTCACAAAGTTCAATATGGTTGACGAATGTTTCTGATTTTATATTTAGAGAGAGATTACTAAGATATTGAGGAAGTTCCAGAGTATAGCATGGTAGATACTTGAATACTGTTTTATTATTAGTAATGTTTCTTCTACTCTTTTCTTAGAGCAGCAGAACAGTTTTGAGACTGACTACCTATGGCATAACTTCGTGTCAGTTAATCAACTTTGTTTATTCCTTCTTTCCACAGCTTTATGTAAATTATTTGTCTCATATTTTGCGACTTTTTATTCTGTTTGAGTAAACTCTTCTTTTACTGGATTTGTAAGTGTCAATTTATAGGAACAAATTGCTAAACAGTTATAATAAGAGAGTGATTGGTTGTCCTTATAAGGTGGTAGTGAATTGTAGTTGTGTGTCAACATTTAACTTTTTAGTAACAAGATGAATATTAACATAATTATATTGTTTGTTTGCAATGCTTCTGGTATATTGTTAAAGATAGTGGTTAATATTTCAATATAATAGTCTCAACTCTTAATGATGTAGCTATACATTGAAAGTTACCTACAGGTAATATTAGATGTTATATACATGCAAGAAAATATTTGTGTAAGAATGATTAGTAACAAGATATTCATTTTTTTTTTTTTACTTATCATGAGCGTTTTCTTTTTAAAAATAAACTCAGGCTAATTTATTCGCATCGCTTTTTCAGTTTTATGGCTAATTTTTTTGTTTACTATACCTTTGCAGTTCTAAGATGTCCTAGAACAGTATATTAATTCGACAAACTAAAGGATATTCATTTCCGTTTTCTTCCCCGATCCCAGTTAGAATTTTTGAACATTAGTTGTGCAAAGTTAACTTCCACACAACTATATGGCAATTATATGCAGCATTCCTTGAGCCTGTAAGCTCTAATAAGGATTGTTCAAACTTCCATTGTGAACATGTTGAAGATCTCTCTATATAACCTCATATTTTTGTTTCCATGTCCACGGTGAATTTTTTTGGCAGGTCATCCTAAATTTTTTTTACTGTCCAACAGCTCAATGATAATGCTATTGTAGAAAGTGTGAAGATTTCTCTTATGGTCAAAGCACTAAGAAAAAGCGATCCTTCGGTGACTTCCCGTTCATTCCATCATTTGAGTGATGAAAGTGTAAGTTCTTTCAAAATTATTGCAAGTTTGTTTTCCTTTCAATTTGAAGATATTTATTTGATCTCCAAGTATATTTTGATACATGTTCCAAGAGTTTAATTTCCTTATCCTTCTCTAATATATGGAAACCAGATTTCAAGCTTTAAGTGGATCTAAATTTGCAAAATGTGGAATTCAGTGCATAATTTTAGATAAAAATTGTTTACTTAGACATAAAATAATATGGAATGACATACTTTGCTATCTGAACAAGAAAATGAGTGTGTCAACAGACACTTTTTCTTCTTTACATTTGTAAACATGTTTTCCTTTTACATGTATGTGAACATATAATGATTCCTCGATATGTTAACATATTTGACATACGCATTAAGATGATGATTGAGAGGTGTAAGTAGGTTGTAAAAATCTACTGAACGATGTTAGAGAATGAATTTTAATTATAAATTAATTATCCAGGCAAGGAGTAATAGACGATTAATCTGAGAACAAAATTTCAGTGGAAAAATAAATATCTATTATACTATTATTAGTAAGTGGAGCTTCTATATCTCTGAAGGTATCCATTTAGATCTCAAAACTAAACCGTCTGAAAAATTGTTTTCTTTTCGTTTATTTTCTCTTATCTTTAAAATTTATCCATATAGATGATATTCCTTTAGTGCATGTCAAGAAGTCATAGGGATTTTTCTGAAGCTAATGAAATTATATACGCATGTAAGCTGTAGACTAGAACAAGTATAATATTTCAAGAAACTAAGGCTTTGTCAGAGTAGGGTATGTTAAACGTCAAATGTGGATTGTAAATAAAATTATGGATGCTAATTACTAAATGTTCACGTGGCAATGATGTTTATAAATAAAACACTTACTTCGATAACATGCTTAAAGAAGTTTCATTTTCAAATGCAATCTAGCTTCTTTAAATTTAATAATATCATGTGTTAAACCGTGGTCCATCTTCTCCATAACCCATAAAGAATCAAACAAATATTGAACGAGAATGAAATTCTTTTTTCAAACTTAAGGGAGAACCGAACAAGAAAGCTATATTCTCATAAACAAACATAAGATTGGCATGAAAATTGGAATTACTTCCCAGGCCTGAGAAACAATGGTAAACTTCGGTAATATTGATGTTAAGATGGCTGAAATTTTGATTGCTTTTTTTTTGGGCTTCGTCATTTAAAGCATTACGATATCAATTTAAATGTGGCAGCGACAATAGACTAGACAAATAGCGTTGCATTGCCAACCCTAGATATTCTTGAACCTTGATTATCCATAATAATTCTTGACTTAGATGCTAATTTGTTGTATAATAGGCCATCTTTTCAATTTCGTCCTTGAATTATGTGAATAATTTGTGTTCACATCCGTTAATATGGTTCGTTTAGCGAGTGACTATCGTATGCTGAATAAGAGTTCTGATTACTCCCAGTATCATTATATTAGCGAGTTGAATAAACAATATTTTTGTTTGAACTATCATTTAAAAATTAATCATTTGCAGAGATAATTAGCGTAGATCATTTCAGGTCTTTTATCTGTTTTTTTGGTCAACCAATATATCTTATGTTATGCATATTAAAATCAATCTCATGCAAGATTTTTTGGTTCTTTCCAATATAAATATTTAGCTCTCCACTGTTTAGTATACTCGCAAGTTCAAATCCCATTAAACATGATGGTATCTTATGTATGTTAGAACCACCACCATTTCATTGATTTACTTTAATTACCCAAGCACCTCGATTCAAAACCCGTTAACCACGATTTTCCTAATATATTATGGCATTACTTAGTTGACTCAAAAAACTTAACCTTTCTCTTACCAACTTCCTTTAAACCAAGATTTTATATCGTTAACTTTTATTCATTGAAATATAAACTCCATCTAAAATATAATATATGTAACGACGCATGACCAGCCTAAATTTATACATATATGGACTGAGTGTTGTTTTATCCTTAACTTTGTTGTAAATTGAACCACCGGTTTTTCCAAATACGTATGACAGACTGCCTCCATTTATCCCAACTTCAACTACTATGTAAACTTTCAAATTTTTGGATCAAATTTAAAAGAAAATAAGAAGGAAATACGTTTGACCTATAACCTGACAGAACACCATTTCACGTTTCAAAATACTTCGCCTGTTCATAAAATCATATTTTGAAAAACACTCTAATTTTGTATTTATGCCAATTTTATAAATATTCATAGTTAAAACTACAAATATTTACACTTTCTGCAAAAAATTGCAGATAATAGTTCAATTTTGATCGTATTAAAATTCTATTTTGCAGATATGATTTAAGAATGGAATGTAATAAACAATTGTCCAAAATAATTTTAAAAGAGTAACATGGAACCTATCTTAAAGGTGTTTCGTATGTTACATTTCAAAATACGAAAATGATCCTTTTTTCCAGTGTTAGTGATCGTAAAATTGGCATTAATTCACATAATAGCATAATTAACCCAAAGCATCCAAATGAATGTTAATGGTAATTGTTACTAATTATTATGGTAAACTTAAAAAAAGTCAACATCATTTCACAATGGTCAAATATAACAAAATTAAAGTTTATGTCACAATTGTAAATAAGTAAACAAATTTGACTATTCTATGTTTTTTTTAATTATTAAACTTTTATTACGAATTTGTTTATTCTATGTTTTTTAATTAGGGTTTTGCATATAAGTCCATATTTCTGAAGTAATTATAAGAAATGTCCCTGTAACAATGAACATTCAAATAAAGTTCCTATTTTTTTTGAATTAAAACGCACGAATGGTTTACAGTTTCGGATAGAAGTGAAATTAACTTGCAATTTTCGAACTGTTTTGCAAAGTTTGAAAAATCAAAAAAAAATTATTTGTAGATAGTAATAATTGTTATTTAAGTGTAATTTAACAAAAAATTGCTGTTTTTTTTACCATCATCAATTTTTATATAAAAATTCTAAGAACTGTACATTCTAAGAACTGTACATTGCTTTGCATCTTCTGTCAAAAAAGTGCAAGGTGTGTTGCTTTTCCTGTAGTTTACAAACATGGACCTAATTTACAAACTCATTTATGCATGGACTTTTCTTACAACAGCATTAAAAACCGGGGGCTATTGCTCTTTTCTCATTTTTAATTATTCAATGTTTTCATATGTAATTTCCAAATATAACACCATCAAAAATACGTTCTTTTTCAAATGATTGAAAGGAATTGTGTGTTAAAAATATGCATAGGACTAAATATTGAAGTTCAAGTAATCAATAGTTAAGTAAAAAAGCAGAGGCGAATATTCATAAGGAAGTTGTATTTTGTTATTCCATACTTCACTACACTAAATAGGTAAATTTGGAACACATAAAATTTCTAGGTTGAAACATCTTTTTAATTTTTTAGCTCTAAATCAGGTAAATAATGTAGTTACATGCACAAATGTTTCATTTTTTTATTTAATTTTACTGTACGTTTTATTTTCTGGTAGCTGATTTGATTTGATTCGATTCGATTCAGTGAGCTGGTTTGATTTGATTTCCAGTTTATTCCTTTGTTTTCTCTGAATAATGTTTATAAGATGTTGTTTCTCTGTATATTGGTTTTGCTTTTTCCGAGCTATCGAGGTAGGATGCTTCTTACCTTGCCTTCTCCTTTACACATGCCCAGAAGAACAGTTTTAACTTACTTTTGCAATGTATTCACTGTTTGCAGCAGTATTCTTTGATAGGAACCTAAAGGGGCATGGAGACAAGCTACCACAAATTTTCGCTTTTTTTTTTTAACTAAATAGGACTATTTTGTGGTTGTTTAGTTGGACAACTCAATTCGTTTATCAAAAATAATTGAAGTATTGAAGTTGTAATTGTCTTAATGATTAGTTTCAATTATTTATTCTGCAAAAAGTAGTACGTACGCATGATATACAACAACTTGATGAACATAAATCAAACTTGAATTTATGGTAATAGTTTCAGGACATAATTCATTGTCTTACTCAACTATTTAAATCTCTCTTTTCGGAGGCCATGTTGCAATGGAATTCAGATTTTCTATTATGTTTTGCTTAATACATGTGAATCATGAGTAAGATTATGCTACCATCCAATTTCTTTTTGTTATTTTGTTCGTGCATATCATACACAAAACATTTGTATTCTACTATCGTTTTCCATGTAAAATACTCTCACGTTATAAATAGTGTCGGTTTTAATCACTCAGAAAAGCCTATATTATGTCTCAAAGTATCGCATGTGCTTAGAGTCCTCCACATTTTATTCATTGGCTTTCGAATTGCTGTGTCTGTATTCTTTAATCATCAAATATTTTTCTACCTGTGTAAGGAAAAGGCATACAACCCATTTTGAGGATACAACTGGGTGGCATGAACAAAATGGAGGCGATTTGGAGACTGAAGTTGAGGATCTTGCACCACGAGACCAATATATATAGAACAATTCCTCCCAATTGATTAAAGGTAATTTACTTGATTTTTTTAGGCTTTTGTATATCATATATATGTTTCTCTATGATTTTGGAAACTTAAAGAAAGTTCAGCCCATGTCTTGGACATGCTAATATGAATCATGTATTTTTTTTTTTTTAAAGAAAAATCTTATAATATTTGATAGCAAATGTTGTAGACATGGTAATGGTTATTTCATTCTTCTTTAACAGAACTGGAACATGTAAACAAATTTCTGTTCGGACTATGAATTTTCCAAAATGACCCATATAAGATAACAAGTTTGAATCCCAATAATGATAAACATCCCATTTAGTTTTAACTGGAGTGAATATATTTGGCTCAATGCTCTATAAGTGATATTATATTATACCATAAATTTCTCTTCTGAACTCATTATAAACCAACTGGAACGTCAGTTATTGATAAAAATAAAGGTAAACTACAATAATTTAAAATTTCTTGCTGCATTTGAAAGAAAAACCTTTAATTATATTATAAAATGTGCAGTTTAATTTTTGCAACAAAAATTCTGCTATTCTGTGAAAGAAAGTTGTTTATTTTTGTAGTAGCTTAAGTTTTTATCTTTATTGCTTTTGTCAAATAAAATTGAATTCCTGCTTCACTTAAGTGCCTAGCAAATACTGGTATTTCTTGATTAAAGTTAGCTTATAAAATAATTATAAAACTACGATAGATCTGGTGCAAATGGTTTGGGTTCACCGATCTAAATTTTCATTATTGAGAGCCAATCCTTTTACACTTGCCTTATATTTTATTGAGTAGGTTTGTGCTATGTGAACAAAATTTTCAATTGTATGCATCATGTAGAAGTTGGATAGACTAATGTAAGCCGAATGATTATCGTTCCCATAGAACTTTCATTATTGCTAGACTCTCCACCTGCTTTATGATTATGCCATAATGTGCACTTGACGACTAGGGTTTGATTTAATTGTCGTGCTTGCTAAGTTAGATCTTACAAACCAACACATTGCCAAAAAACAAAATTAATATAATTAAAAAAAATTCCATCATTCGATCAGGTGTAATTATCTCTGTATAAGGTACGTTCCAACTTTTTCCTAATATAATTATTTGCTAATTTTTTCTGCGTGAATTCTAAACTAAGTAAAATGAATGTTGACCTTAAAGAATGGCTCATTAATTTCTTATTTAGTTTAATTTGGCCTATGAAATCCAAATCAAATAATGGCTAAACACAAATTACTGAATATTTCGAAATTCCCTAGAGTTTATTTAAATAAGTTTCATAGTTAATTAGTTCATTGAATTTACGAAACACACACATATATCTGTATGATAGGTTATCTTATGGTCTGTTTTTTTTTTATAACTTTTTTGACATAAAACCTGATTTTCTACCTCTTACTTTTTTATTCTAACTATATATAGTTCTGATATGTTATCATCATTAGCTGAATTTTCATTTATGCAAATTCCTTCATCGGTTTAATCATAAGTTGCATAACTTTTTCGTATTCATCGGTTTAATGAATGATGTGATGCCTTTTGTTCCTATGGTCTACATCTCCTTTCTTTCTTCCAAATGAGTAATCTCTGCTTTCACGTATTTTAATACATTTGGTCCGTTAACAATCTCATTTTTTTCTGCTTTAATATCATTAAAGTCAAATAGTTGTTGGGTTTTCTTTCAGGTTTTGTGTTCTATTTTTATTTTTTATTTATGTGTTCTCTAACCTAAAATTCAAATTTATTCGTTGTTGTTTAAAGCTATTATTTCTTTTTCCAGCTTTGAGTGGTCATTGGAATACATAGGATAAAGATAATGAGAACGGAGAAATTTATTCATATAATGAATGCAGTACAGTACTATAACTTACATTTCTATTAAATTCTTTTACTTAATTAATGTGGGTATTACATGGATTCATATAGGAATGTTACTTATTAGATCAGTTTTCAGACTATTTTCATTCAAGTGATAATTTTGCTGTCATTATTTTAAATTTAAGCTTATATTGATTGTTATATTTATATAAGTTGACAATAAAAAAGGTACTGCATGATTTAGCTGTAGTACCAACAATTATTGATCATGATCTTACTATTAAACATGTGTGTGCATACGTGTTATATAATATATTGATCATGATCTTACTATTAAACATGTGTGTGCATACGTGTTATAATATATATATATATATATATATATATATATTCAATAATGATAATGACGGTGGTTGTGGATGATAAGAATAAGCTTTCTATTAGTTTCATTAGTGTGAAAAAATGGGAAGTATGAAAAATTTTGAATGGGAACTTAATTATTTTACTTTGTATATAACGAACGTGTTATAATTTTATTTTGCATACTCAACACAGTTTTTACTCTATTTTTTCTAAAATTTGATGTCATAGTATTTTACCTATTGCATAGGTATCATTCACATCCCTTTATTAAAATTTGAATTTATGATCGGTCCTTAACGACTACCTTCAGAAAAGTCTAATTTATGTAATTTCAGTTGCCCATTTGATATAGATTCATTTTTTGCTATTTAACAACAGATGGTCGTTTAGTTTAGAGATGGTCCCTTCAGTGTAGTGTCGAGTAACAGAAAAACAGCAAAAAAAATCCACTTTACTGTAGTTATACAAAATTTGCAGTCATTATTTAGGAGTTGTAGATTGATAGGTTACTGTAATTGGATTGAAGTAGTTAGGCGGAAGTCTGGCTAGGAAATTATATATAATTTTTTTAATTTGATTGACAGAGGCTGATTGGACTGCTACTGAATTTAACAAACTGAATGAGCTGATGTATATAGAGGTTGACTGTAGGAAGTTGGTCGTGGCATAGCTCGGGTTAATGGTTTGACAGACTAAGTGGTTGAGGCTGAAGTTGTTAGTTGCTGAAGCTTCTACTGACACAAGTATAAAGAATAAGCATTGAAATCTAAAGCTTTGGTTCGTGGTTTCTAGCAATTGTTATTGAATATACATGAATGGAGGTGAATATTTTATTGTCATAAATTTTGATAAAATGTTTTGTTGATGAATGTGATATACCATTCAAGCCAGAAGCAAGAACAATGGTAATGTCAGTGTTGATGTATAATTTGGTTTTGTGTAATAAATTTTAAACATTCTTAGCTATTTCCAGTTTATGAACTGTCTTTTAAGTGTGGATCATAATAATTGTGTTTAATCTCAAACCAAGTGTGAAACCATCTTTTCAGTGCGAACAGAATAATTGTGTTTAACCTCAAACCAATTGTGAATGATATATTTACATTTAATTTTTTTATCACTACCGTGAGCTTATGTTACCATGAATTATCAAATCATTTTCGTAATTATTAAGAAAAAAAATACACGATCAGTGTTCTTTAAATGGTGAAGGGTGAGATGTATATTGCAGGGTAAGCGGCTTAGGTGAATGATTCCTTCAATTACATCTCTATATTCAATATTTTTGAAATGAGTTAATCAAAGCCTCAAAGGAAAATGATATTGTTTGAAAGTCAAAAACCTTTTTGTGGAAAACAAACTGAATAAAATATTGTAGTTAGATCTTATTATAGTTAGTTTTTCTACTAGAAAATAAATATCCAAAAATAATTTAGTAGAAGTACCGTGTAGCTCGTATGCGAAGCACGGGTCCGCACTTGTATATATATATGTATATATATATATATATATATATATATTGTGTGTAAGTGTGTAAGTGTACATGTTTGTATATATGTTCATATAACACTATATAAATTATATTTACGTTTCCCTTATTATATTTATTAGCATATTGTTAGACCCAAAAGTGGTTCTAACACCCAAATTGATTTGAAACAAGATAAAACAAGATAGAAATAAAAATGAACACACAAGATTTATAGTGGTTCGGCGAACAAATGCCTACGTCCACTTCTTCTTTACTATATTCACTAATTCAGTTGCAAATACAATGATAGATTCACTCACAACTCACTTTTGTTCACTCAATTGACTAAAACAATAAATAAAAGATGATTTGGATTCTCCGGGAGTAAAAGAGTTCGGATGATGGAGGTACTTGGATTCTCAAAAGTGCTGAAAAAGATCCTTCTCTTTGTCTCTAGATGGGGTATTTATAGGTGTGAATTTGCCTGAGATTCAATCCGGGTCGGAACACGTGTCATCCATCGCACTCTCTTCGGGTTCGGATGAACTATCAAGCTGACAACACATCAAAGAGATGGACGTTAGGGGTAGGAATTAGTCATAGCCGGTCCGGTTCTCCAGGCTACTTTATAGGAGATTAACCTAGATCATGGGTGCGGGTCGGAGGCGTGCAGGTTGGGGGTCGGATCGGAATACCCGATCCGAACCGGAGTGGCTCGGACGTCTCTCCTTCACTAATCATACTCCGCTCCGCTGCAGCGTCGTGGCAAGCAAAAGGCTTTCCGATCCATTTGAGATTCATTGGCCTTCCGATCCGATCAGATATGTTTTGCCAATTTACCCAGTAAGAGCCATCCGATCCGAACAGGGAACTCTATCCGATCCGAACCAATATGCTGCTATCAATCTGAATTGTGGTGTTTTCTTCCGATCCGAACCGAAGTCTTATAACTTAAAATACTCTTCAATGGTTGGTTTCTTGACTTTGTGTTGCCTAGTTCACAAAGTAGGCTAACATTTTGCCCCCTCAAAGGATGCTTTCGTTGTACAAAGCGTGCTTTGATGTCGTTTAATCAGAATTGTGAGGAGTAATGCACAGATTTCTATTCGGTTCGGCGTCCGATCCGAGTACCTTTTCTTCATTTCTGAGCAAATTCGGGAACTCTTCTCGCCATGTAATGCTTCTTGCAGGTATGCTCTTCCTTTACTCTCCTTCTCTTCAATTCGAGTCGGATGCTAAATCAACGTGTGAAATTTCCACTCGGTTCGGATTCCGATCCGAAGCGTTTTCGTTGGTTAGGTTCTTGGACGTTGGGCCTTCAGACAAAGTCATGCTATTGGGCCTTCACTCCGGTCCGAGCGGGTGAGACAAAATAGGAAGACGAGGAGTCAACACCATTCCCTATATAAATTCACTACTGCCTTCATTCTTTTCTCCTTCGTTTCTATTGCCGCTCCCAACCTAAGTATTTGAAAACGTCCAGAAACTCGGATATTCTGAAACTATTCCTCGTAGATTTCTTAAATCGAACACATAGGTAGCTTTTCTAATCTCGAATAGCTTCGTTGTAACCGTTTTCGATTTCAATTCGCGTTGGATTGGGATGGCTTGGCCATAAGCTTCGCTTGAACCCCCCGCCGCTGCTGGTGGATGCGCCATCGCTTCGAGGCGTTGCGAGGCTGGAGAGGGCAGAATATTTTATCCTCAATGGTGGCTTTGGTGATAACATGGACTTGTTTGTGAGAAAGGGGGGAAAGAGGAAGAAGATGAGGAGCGTGGTGACCAACTGGAGTCGGTTCGGGTAGAAGACGGAGGACCAAAAAAGGAAGGAGAAGGAGAGGGGATCGGCTCGGATCGCACATTTTAGAAAGACGGGAGGAAGGAAAATGTCGGCTCGGGTCGGAGATGAGAATGAGATAAGAGGCTGACATGAACGGACTGGTTGAGTGATGCTGGTTCGGTTCGGATCGGGTCACCCGATCCGATCAGATCAGTCCTGCCTCCGAACCCACTGTCTCCCTTGTCTTGAACTATCCAAGCCTTAACGATGCATCCGAACCGAGCCTACATCTGCATCTGTGTTGAGCCAATCATCACATGCACATCCGAACCGAACCGAACGCATCAAACTTGGCACATAAAGACTACTCAACTAATTCAACTAACACTTACTCTAGACGAATATGCTTCATGGACAGTTAGGATAGTGCCTTGTGAACATAAACGAGAATCAAGAACAACTCTGACTATTACTTTCTCTCTAAAGCTTCGTCTTACATTGCTGTACTTCTATTTTGTATTTTCCACATTTGCTGCACACACTTTAGTTCACACACATACACAAAAAAGGGGGACACGGGATAATTTACTCTAATTCGTGCTATTGCTTCTTCAATAGTTCCATGACAATGAGGCCCAGACGCTCTTCTCGTCTAGCTGAGAGGAAAGAGGCTCCAGAATCCTCCAACAAAACCACTCTCGAGGATATATCTTCTTCATCTGACCCAGAATGGAACAGCGAGGGTCCGGATTACGGAGTTGGCCATCGGGAAAGTGACGAAATGTCTTCAGAAAATGAAGTTTCCTTAGGCTTTGAGGAGGAAGGAGGGATCGGTGACAATCGAGCACCCGACGAATTTGACTCAGCCATTATATTGGAGTCGCCTCCAGATTCCGTAGAATCGACAATTGACAACGACCGACTTGTGAGAATTTGCTTGAAGTATGGAATAATGAAGAGAGACACTTTAGTGCCCTCACGTTCTGACCGTCCCCATAACCCTCCAGAAGGATATATGACGGTTACTCGACTGATGTGCATGGTTGGCGCCATTCCTCCATTCTCGCCTTTCATCGTTGACTTCTTAAGACAAATGCGGATCGCCCCCATGCAGTTGCATCCCAATTCATATGCCTATCTGCATACCTTATTCATAGCATATCGTGAAATTTTAGGCGTGGAGCTCACGTTCGACGATGTTCATTTCTTCTATAATTTCAAACATCGGACTAGAGAAACCCCTTCTTTCTGTTACTTCGAGTCGGTCCCAAAGAGGAAGATAATCTCTACGCCGTTTAGCAGCAAAGCTGGAGATTCCAGACTAGAGTGGTTCTATATAAAGCAACAGTCTGGATGCGCCAGGAGATGGACAAAATCAAGTAAAGCATTGATTTTCTGAACCCGGACTCTATACACTTGAATCATCACTCTGACCTGTTTTCCTTTTTGTTTGCAGTCGACAACCCCAAACAGATATCGGACCAAGCATTCTTTGATCGGATGCACCATCTTCTTAATGGCGACCAAAAATTCCTGACCATTGACGAGGTTCTTAAAGATGAATATCTTCATTTTCACGGGCTGTTATCCGTCTTCCGCAGCATCGGTCATGGGACGGTCCCTTATGCATATATTCCTCCAGTGGAAACAGTTCCAGAATTAGGAGAAGGCTCGGGAATTCCTGCAGCTCCTCTTCAAACTTCACCTTCTCCCTCTTCCACACAAGATGACGAACTGGCTAATCTGGCCAAAAAACATCGTGAAGGGTATATTGCCCCCGAGGAAACTACTTCTCCAGATAAGTCAAAGTCTTCCCAAGTGTCGCCACTTCGCGCTTCTGAAGGGGATGTTCCTAGCACCGACGAGCACATATTTCAGGGTTTGGGGGATCTCCCCTTACCCGAGACCATATATACTTCAGAAGATTTCAGGAAGGACCCTTTAGTCTTCACTTCTTCTGAAGAAACTACTCCTGCTAAGGCTAAAGAGCCTGCCCGCACCAGTCTAGCTTCAGACTCGGGTTGGTTGGGGGGACACACACACCACTTAGGATGCACTCTACACCACAGCATTAACATTCGTTGCACCTTTTGCTCCATGAATCCATTAATTCTAAACTTCATTTATTTTACCGTGCAGGTACAATGTCTCGATCGCATTATGACATAAGAAAGCTTCGTCGCAGTATGACCAATCCTCCTCAGGACGCCGAGCATGATCGCCGGGATGACCGTGGTAGGGAGGAAAGAAGACCCTATGATCCCTATCGATCTCGACCCTCACGCTCCCGCTCACCGGTGCGACCGGAACAAGAGAAATACAAGAGCTATCAAGGTCGTAGGGAGGAGGATAGACCGCAATCTAGGGATTCCACTTCCTCCCATGAAAAACGGAGTAGAGAGAGAACTCCTCCAAAGGAAACTGGGTCTAGAAGTAAGCAAAAAGTCCCTGCCACTAAACGACCTAGAACAGACAAGGGTTCTACAGAATCTTCTTCAGGAAGGGACACTGAACTAACAATCCTCGCTCCTCCTCCACCAGATGCGGGAACCGCAGTAAGGCTGGCATATTTAAAAGAGCAATTTCCCGAGCACTACTTTGAGACTCTGACCTTCCTACCTACCCTTGAACCTATTTCTTCTAATTGGGCAGAGGAGGCCAAGGCAAAAATCGATTTGGTGGAAAAACAATATACCGAGATGTTCAAGTATTCTCGCAATCTTTCTAGAATCATCCGCACTCTAATGACAAATGCGGACTCAATGCACAAAACTGCGGAGGAAGATGCTAAGGCCCTAAAAACCTTAGGAAAAGATTTAGAAGATACTCAAGCTCAACTAGCTATCGCTCAGAAGAACGCTTCTAACTTCAAACAACAGTTTGAGGACATGCAAAAGCGCTATCATGACTTACTTGAGTCCCACACTCAGGAGCGTTCTGAGTTGAAGAAGCAAGCTGACGAGGCCAAATCAGAGGCTGCTAAGACACGCCTTGCTTATGCTGAGCTTGAGCAGAAAAACGCCGAGTTAGCAAAAAGGAGTGCTGAGTTAGAAAAGAAAAACGCAGACTTGGCTTCAAAATTGTTGGAGGCGGAAAACAGAGCTGCTCTGGCTGAGGGCAATGTGGAATGCGCTATTAAATCTGCGGAGGAAACTCGCAAACAACTATCAGAGGCGGAGGCTGATATTCAGGGCTTTGGCGAGCTAATGATAGAATTCTTCGCGCACATTATTCGTCGTCGAAACATTTCCTGGATCGAGGACTATCCATCCACTCTGGTTCATGTGTGGAATCAAATCGTCGAGTGGGAAAAAGAAGAACTTAAAGTCGATTCCCTCGATGAGGATAAGCTGATGGAGAAGTACTTGAGAGACGACGAACCGGAGCGTCTAGCTGAAGGGCGCCGTCTAATTGCTGAAGCCATGGAAGAAGAGAGGCGGAAGTCTAAACAGAAAACCATTCCTGAAGCTGGTTCCTCTTCTTCTGCTCCTGTAACTCCCGAAGTAGAAGGGTATGATCCCGAAAACCCGGGAATTCCCCGAACAACTTTACTATCTCCCATTCCTGAAATAACTCCAGAGGTAGTAGTCACCCCCGCTGAAAAGTCTTCAGAAGGTATCCCTATCTTTTCTCCTCAATTTGTCAAGGCTACTACTACCTTTGGCTACATGACTGAATGTTCGATGAGAAATCCTTTGCTCTCGCCTGAGCTGATAACCGATGTTTCTCATTTTGTAGGCATTGAATCATTCGCAAAGACAGACGTAGCTCAAGGAGCTACCGCCGGGACAAAGCCCGCTGATAGGGTCAAAGAAGGGGAAGACAAGGCTGCTTCAACTGACCTGGGGGAAAGAGGCGAACCAACTAAGGTCACTACTCCCCATGATGAAGAAATGATTGCAACTTTAAAAGACGACGGAGGAGACGAGGGGCATGATGAGGAACCGGAGGTTACAATAACCGGGGAGTCAAAAAGCGCCGATGACGTTACCTTGGCGGCCATGAAGGCTGATCAAGACAAGCGCTTGCAATTGAAGGCTGAAGAATTAGACCCTGAGGTCCTCAAGCCCCTCGCAGTTGTGGATGCAGGTTCAAGGTTAGTTGTTAAGCTCTCCACTAGATCTATTACCGAAGAGCTTGCTAAAAAATCTTCTCTTGATTCCAGTGCCCCGCCCTCTGGGAAGAAGTCTGCTGGCTCCAGTACTACATCTTCAGGGAAAAAGAAATCAAAGCGAATCTTGACTGAAGCCGAGAAGGAAGCAAAGGACGTGGAAAAAGCTGCCAAGAAATCGAAGGCTCATCCCAAACCCAAATAGTGGGTTCCCCTGTATCTTTTTAGCATTTTTGTAAACCAATAAGTGCTGCTACACCAGCAGCTTCCGCACTTTCTTTTTCAGTTATTTCCCTGTACAAATTCATTCATTTGTAAATAAAAATAATTCACCTTTTGCAATGTTTATCTGTTAGCAGTTCTGCACTTATGTAAAAATGCATATCTATAGTTATGAAACAAAGTTGTGGAGAGGGGAGATATGTGTATGTATATGTGTCCCCAGTCAATCTCCATAAGTTATTCAGTGCTTAACCATGTAATCTGAATGCTCCCGATTCTCTAACGGGATAGTATTTCCTGTGTCATCAATACCTGTTGTTTTTCCTGGCATTTCTTTTATACTCTCTCTCATTCTCTTGAGAGTTAGAGTTCGAATTCAGTTATTTGTTTATTCCCCGGTCGTTCAACGGGAAAAGATTTCTTTCTCGGCGCTCGGTCGGAGACGCCTTTATACTCTCTTTCTCTCTGGAAAGTTAGAGTTCGGAGTTGAACCTCTTTCTCAGCGCTCAGTCTGAGACGCTTTTATACTCTCTCTCTTTCTCTGGAGAGTTAGAGTTAAGAATGTCGTTTTCTCATTCTTTTATGTCTTATTGCACAAATAATCATTGTGCTTCTTTTTATGTCCAAACTGTTTCAACCTTTTTAGGCTCTAAGTTATCCTGTATTTTATAATCACAACAGAACAACTAACGAATGTAAATGCATAAAAGTAAATAACACACAATATTTTTATAGTGGTTCAGCTAAGTCATAGCCTACATCCACTTTATAGTCCTTTATTCATATCATCAGATTTTCCCAAGGCAAAGCATGTCTTGTTACAGAATCCACAGTAAAAATAAAAAACATAGCATTTCTAATCCAAATATCGCATTAAGTGTTGGGCATTCCATGCTCGAGGAACTTCTTCGCCATCTACGGTCGTTAACTTGAAGGTTCCCTTTTCAAGTTTCCGTTGGATGACAAAGGGTCCTTCCCATTTTGGGCCGAGGTGAGGAAGGGATGGAAAAACTCTCTTTAGTACCAAATCTCCTGGTTCAAAAGTCCTGAGACGAACTTTTTTATCATAATAGCGTGCCATCTGACGCCGATGTCTCGCTGCACGCAAGTCTGCTTCGTCCCTTTTCTCTTCGATTTCATCAAGAGACTCAAGTAAAAGTGCCTGATTCGTCATCGGGTCATAATATGTCACCCTGTGGGAAGGAACTTCCAGTTCAACTGGAATTACTGCTTCTGAGCCAAAGGAGAGAGAGAAAGGGGTATGACCGGTAGCCGTTTTAAACGTTGTTCGATATGCCCACAAAGCTAGGGGCAATTCATTAACCCATTTTGCCTTTGCACGCTCTAATCGCTTCTTGAGGATGGATTTTATTACCTTGTTTATTGCCTCTACTTGCCCATTAGATTGTGGATAGGCAACTGCAGTATATCGTTTGTCTATCTTATATTTCTGGCAAAAGTTTCTGAATTCAGTGCTATCAAATTGGGTCCCGTTGTCGGTAATAATCGTCCTTGGGATCCCGAATCGGCATATAATATTTCTGACCACAAAACTTATCACCTTTCTTGTGGTGATCTTAGTCAAGGGCTCAGCTTCCACCCACTTTGTGAAATAATCCACGGCTACTATGGCATACTTAGCTCCCCCTTTAGCAATCGGTAAAACTCCAATGATATCGATTCCCCATATGGCAAATGGCCAAGGACTCACCATCGATTTAAGCTGGGTTGACGGTGCCCTGGGGATTTTGGCGAATCTCTGGCACTTATCGCAGCGTCGTGAATAATCAGCTGCATCCTTGTTGATCGTAGGCCAGAAGTATCCGTACCGCAATATTTTCTTTGCTAAAGTTTGACCTCCTGTATGATCTCCACACTCACCTTCGTGCACTTCTCTCAGTACACGCTTGATGTCGTCGTGTGCGATACATCGTAACAGGGGCATAGAAAATCCTTGTCTATAGAGGGTATCGTCTTGCATAACATATCTGGCAGCTTTGCGAACTACAGCTCTTTTCTCACTTTTCTTCGATGGGAGTGTCCCATTCTTAAGAAAACTCTTGATTGGAGTCATCCATGACTCCTTCTCTGGTTCCGCTTCATGAACGAATTCAATTTCCATTGACTCAAAGCTTGGCGATTCCAACGTTTCAATTGGAATTACCTCAGTCTCTTCTGGATTGTCGGAACTAGCCAATTTTGCTAGTCTATCCGCTTTCTGGTTTTCTACTCTGGGAATATGTGTTATGTTGTACCGCTCTAAGCTATTTAATAGCTCTTTCACTTTCTTGAGGTAAGCGACAAGTCGAGGTCCTCGAGCCGCGAATTCCTCTCGCACTTGACAAACAACAATTTTAGAGTCACAAAATATGTCCATCATTTTTACTCCGAGGTCTTTAGCGAGTTTCAGCCCGGCAATCAGGGCTTCATATTCAGAGTCATTGTTTGTTGCTGAAAATTCTAATCGCAGGGCGTAATATAACGACCGTCCCTCGGGAGTGACTAAGACAATTCCAGCTCCGGATCTTCGGTCATTTTTAGCTCCATCTGTATATAATTTCCACGGATTCATCTCTAGCTTATCATCGGATTTGACCACTCGGTCATTGATTATTTCTTCCTCTGGAATGGTGAACTCCGCAATAAAGTCTGCTAGAGCTTGCCCCCTGATTGACTTTCGTGGTTGAAAATTCAATTCAAACTGGCTTAGTTCTATGTTCCATTTAATCAACCTTCCCGACGCTTCGGGTCTCTGCAACACCTGTCTTAACGGCTGATCGGTGTATATGGTTATTGGATGGGCTTGGAAGTAGTGACGAAGCTTTCGGGATGCAATCAGGAGGCTGTAAGCAAGCTTCTCGATCTTTGGGTAGTTGCGCTCTGCCGCTGCTAATTTCTTACTCACATAGTATACTGGCCTTTGTACTTTATCTTCTTCTCGAACCAGGACTGTGCTAACAGCGTGAGCCGAGACTGCTAGATAAACAAATAGTTCTTCGTGATCTACGGGCTTTGATAAGATTGGCGGTTTTTCTAACAGCTCTAACAGATTTTGAAAGGCCTCGACACAATCGGGAGTCCACTGGAAGTTCTTCTTTCCCCTTTTTATCAAATCAAAGAACGGAACACATTTATCGGTGGCTTTGGAGATGAATCTACTTAGCGCCGCTACCTTCCCTGCCAGACTTTGGACGTCTTTAATTCTCCTTGGTTCTTTGATATTTCTAATCGCCGCTATCTGGCTAGGGTTGATTTCAATTCCTCGGGAACTCACAATGAAGCCAAGGAACTTTCCCGACGCCACTCCAAATGAACATTTTAAAGGATTCAATTTCATACGGTATTTTCGCAAGATACCAAACATTTCCGCTAAGTCTTGCGTATGACTGGAAGACTGCTTCGATTTAACAAGCATATCATCCACATAAACTTCCATAGTTTTTCCTATTTGATCATAAAACATTCTATTTACCAACCGCTGATAAGTAGCTCCAGCGTTTTTTAATCCGAACGGCATTACAACATAACAATATAGCCCCAAATTCGTAATGAAACTTGTGTGCTCTTGGTCTGGTACATGCATAGGAATTTGATTGTATCCAGAGTATGCATCCATGAAAGAGAGAAGTTCATGACCTGCTGTCGAGTCTACAAGCTGGTCAATCCTGGGAAGTGGGAAACTATCTTTTGGGCAAGCCTTATTTAAATCTGAAAAGTCAATACAAGTTCGCCACTTTCCGTTTGGCTTTTTTACCAAGACAGGATTCGATATCCAGTCGGGATAAGTCGAATCTCGAATAAATCCATTTTGCTTCAATTTCTCTACTTCCTCTTTGAGAGCAGCCGACCTCTCTGGGCCCAGCATGCGTCTCTTTTGCTTTACAGGTGGATGCTTCGGATTTACATTCAATTTGTGACTGATAACGGAAGGTGATATCCCACACATGTCAGCATGGGTCCAGGCGAACACATCTAAATTCGCCTTCAAGAAGTCCGTCAGCTCTTCAGCATGACGTGGATCCAATTGGGAACCAATCTTCAAAACTTTCGTCGGATCAGCTTTATCAACAGGAATTTCCACTGTCGCTTCATTAGGAGTTGCATTCCTAGCCTCTGGTTCCTCGTCTTTTCTAGGATCCAGGTCTTCTGGCGTTCCTTTGGGCAACTCCCTTGGGTTCAATCTCTCTAATTGCTATGCCGAGTCCCCCTTTGAGGGAGATGAGGCATCCTTACTTTCAGCATTCACTCCTTTCATCAACATCTTCAGTTCAGCCACATAGCAGGCCCGTCCAGAGACCTGATCCCCTCTTATTACTCAGTTCCGGCTTCGGTTGGGAACTTTAGTAACAAGCACCAAGGGGCGATACAAACTCTAAATTCAGCGAGGGCAGGTCTCCCTAAAAATGCGTTATATGGCGAATCTACGTCTAGTACTACAAACTGAAGCATTCGCACTCTTCTACGTTCTCCTTGCCCTAGGGTCACGGGCAACTCTATATATCCCATGGGAGCTGTCGTCGCTCCGTTGAAGCCTCTAATCCATCCTTCACAAGGTTTCAGATCTTCGGGCTCAAGCTTCATCTGATCAAATGACTTCTTGAACAAAATATTAACGGAACTTCCGTTGTCTACTAATACCTTATGGACCAAGGCCGGCCCAATAGTGGTAGTAATAACCAACGGATCGTTGGTGGGAGATTGTATCCCCGTGTTGTCTCGGCTGCGAAATACTACGTCGTCGAACATGGTTTTTTGTTGTTTTATAGGGGTGGCATCTTCCAAATCGTCACCTTCATTCACATCTAGATGCTTGGCAGCATTCACATATTGGTCCATTGACCTAAAACTTCGGATTACCGGGTGAGGTCCGCCTACTATGGAGTTGATGACGATCCCTTTACCTTTCTGCTGCGTGGTAGGCTTAGGAGCAGGTAGGATCTGTTTTGGAGCCTGCTCTCCTTGCCCCCTGTCCCTCGGGGCAACCTTGTACTCATCCAACTTTCCTTCACGCAGCAGCTTTTCAATTACATCCCTCAAATGCCGACACTCATTGGTCGAATGTCCATGTGTTCCGTGAAACAAGCAAAATTTCCCTGTTGCCATTTCTTTCTCGGTCGAGTCACGAGGTGGCGGTCTTTTGTACTGCAACACGTTGTACGTATCCAGGTAAATATTTTCCAGGGTGTCATTCAATGGTGTATAGTTCTCGTAGTTCTGGAATCGGGGCCTTTTGTTAGGGTCGCTTCCCCTATTTCTGTTTCTCCTGTTACCGTTCGAATTACGGTTGTTGTTGTTTCCCCCGTTTCCAGTATTGCTGTTTCCACCCTTGTTTCCTACATTTACTTCAACCTTGCCAGAACTTTCCCCAGACTGCTTCACGGCAATATTACTCTGCACATTCTCCTTTGAAGCTGTCTCAGACTTTCTCTTCCGGTTTGCCCGGGCCTCCTCTCGTCTTAGATAAATATCGGCTTTTTCGTAGAATATTGCCCTTGTGGGGGGTGTCTTCCCAGAAAGGTAGTCTCCAAACTCAGATTCAGGATCGACTCCTTCCTTCAATGCCATCAGAATAGTGGGCTCATGCGGGTCACTGACCTCAGTTACAGCTTGGTTAAAACGATCTAAATATGCCCTTAAAGACT
Source organism: Allium sativum (assembly GCA_030737875.1). Taxonomy (NCBI): domain Eukaryota; kingdom Viridiplantae; phylum Streptophyta; class Magnoliopsida; order Asparagales; family Amaryllidaceae; genus Allium; species Allium sativum. Next base: position 9,437,168 of record CM060921.1, on the reverse strand, counting down.
CTCCCGGTGCCTGTTTGATTCTCGACAATTCAATAACACTCTTGGACTTTCGGGCATGTAGTCGGAACTGGTTCATGAAACGCTCGCTTAGTTCTTTGTAATTAGAAATTGAACGAGGAGGAAGCCGGGTAAACCAGAATAATGCCACATCTTCCAGGTAGATTGGGAATGCTTTGCACTTCACTTCATCAGGGGCAGCAGTGGCGTTCATGAGCCACGAATACCGCATAAAATGCTGTCCCAGATCAGTCCTTCCGTTATATTTGTCCATCTGTGGCAAGTTAAAGCGTCGGGGAAACTGGAAGTCTAGGATATCGTCAGTGAACGGAGTATGGCTTCGCTCAATGCCATAGTCTTCATTTGTATAATTCCGGCTCTCGGACATAATTCGGCGAACCATCGCCTGCACATCGGCACTAGTTAAGTGCTGCTCAGGTTCCCTGGCCCTAGTGTCCGAGTTCCTTCGGGGCTCTTGCTCAGGAGATGCCCTTCTTCTTCGAGCTGCCTCTACTCGATTCCTTTCCCTGTGTTCCCGGTCGATCTCGGGATGAGGGGACTGGAGTCTTTGCCCCCGAGCGGGGCTATCGTTTCCTAATGCCCGTGCGATATCCTCGCGAGATCCCAAAGATCCAAACGTTAGCTGCTCCACGTTCTGAGGTCGTTCGAGTGGCCTTCGTTCACGGGGCCTCTCTTCCTCGGAAGATGAAGATTGATCTACGGGTGTGTGACGAACCGGTGATGGAGTTCTTTGCCGGCGGAGCTCATTGATCTCCCGACTCATGAGCCTCATATTTTCCTGCATCATGAGATTAGTGCGCTCATGAATTCTCATAGCTTCCCTCGTGCTCTCAAGCATATCAAGCAAGCGCGAGAAATCTCCTTGAGTGATGGGCGCAGATGAATTGACCTGATCTCCAACCCTGGCAGCTGGAATTGGAGCATTCGTGGCGACTCGAGTAGATGTTCCAGCTTCACCAAGCATCGGGTCGGATCGGAGGTAGGAAGCCGGGTCGGATCGGAGCTGGGGTGCCTGGTCGGATCGGTGTGCAGCGAGCAACTCGGGTCGGTTCAGATTAGGGGAGTGCACTGCTTCAGAGTCTCCTACCCGGATCGGATCGGAGCTCTCCCCTTGCTGTCGGTTCGGATTTCCTGCATTGATTCTTCCTGCTGCTGAACTCTGCCCCCGAGACCTTGTTACAACAGCATGTTGCTGATCTTCGCCAGCTCCATTTCCTTGAACAGACTGAACTTCCTTGCCTTTTCCTTTGGCCATGAGTCTTTGACAATTACTTCAACTAATGTAAGAAAGCGGAGAAACTTAACGATTCACTTCTTTGAACTCAACGGTCCAAAAAGTAGAAAGAGATCCTGGAAAATAAAGAATTTAGATGAGGATTCTCAGTGAAAGCACCAAAATGTTAGACCCAAAAGTGGTTCTAACACCCAAATTGATTTGAAACAAGATAAAACAAGATAGAAATAAAAATGAACACACAAGATTTATAGTGGTTCGGCGAACAAATGCCTACGTCCACTTCTTCTTTACTATATTCACTAATTCAGTTGCAAATACAATGATAGATTCACTCACAACTCACTTTTGTTCACTCAATTGACTAAAACAATAAATAAAAGATGATTTGGATTCTCCGGGAGTAAAAGAGTTCGAATGATGGAGGTACTTGGATTCTCAAAAGTGCTGAAAAAGATCCTTCTCTTTGTCTCTAGATGGGGTATTTATAGGTGTGAATTTGCCTGAGATTCAATCCGGGTCGGAACACGTGTCATCCATCGCACTCTCTTCGGGTTCGGATGAACTATCAAGCTGACAACACATCAAAGAGATGGACGTTAGGGGTAGGAATTAGTCATAGCCGGTCCGGTTCTCCAGGCTACTTTATAGGAGATTAACCTGGATCATGGGTGCGGGTCGGAGGCGTGCAGGTTGGGGGTCGGATCGGAATACCCGATCCGAACCGGAGTGGCTCGGACGTCTCTCCTTCACTAATCATACTCCGCTCCGCTGAAGCGTCGTGGCAAGCAAAAGGCTTTCCGATCCATTTGAGATTCATTGGCCTTCCGATCCGATCAGATATGTTTTGCCAATTTACCCAGTAAGAGCCATCCGATCCGAACAGGGAACTCTATCCGATCCGAACCAATATGCTGCTATCAATCTGAATTGTGGTGTTTTCTTCCGATCCGAACCGAAGTCTTATAACTTAAAATACTCTTCAATGGTTGGTTTCTTGACTTTGTGTTGCCTAGTTCACAAAGTAGGCTAACACATATAGTTTCATTCACTACACCAAAATAGCAAATTTGGCACACCAGGATGCAGATATTTGATATGGTTTTAAGCCGTATCAAATTTGATAGTGTCCATAGCCGTGTCAACTTTCTTTTACCCGTGCCAGCCTTCTTTTGCAATCCAGACCTTCTCAAAATGGTGAAATCTGACCGTAGATCACTCATTCTTCGGATCAGTTCATAAAGGCACCAAATTTTCACTCCCCCCGTTATTTTTTCATTTTCCACCATCCGTATCAAATTTATTTCCCTCGTCAATTTTCATTTTCCCTTTCATCCATTTTAATTTCAATTCGTCTTACTCCAGAAATCGCGTATTCCTTCGTCCTCCATTTCTGGAATTGCGACGTGTGAAGGTAAGCTTTTATTTTGTTAACCCTAATTTTTAGTTGAGTCTGAAATCGCGAAGAATCATGGTTAAATCGGTGATGGATGTTAAACCTAGATTTCAGAATCGTGTTAGAAAATTGGAAACTAATGAAATCATTTGTTAATTTATCCACATACGTATTAGAAAATTAAAATCGGTGATGGATGTTAAACTTAGGTTTATTAGTTTACAATCGACAGCAGTACTTCTGTTGATCTTTATTCAATTTCGCTAATTTCGTTTTAAATCATTGATTTTCTCTGGCCCTGGTATTGGATCTTAAACAGAAGTGTAGTTGAAGACAATTTAGTTGACCTTGATGAAAACCTGCAATGCATCTGTTATTCTTCTATTTGATACCAATCATCCTAAGGTATTTTATAAACTGTTGTACTGCTTATACAATAGAATGATGAATATGGCACTGAGTTGCTATTTTTTAACAGTTTCGTGGCTATTTAGTAAGCAATTTAATCATCAAATGGTCACCAATTTTGTGGAAAACACACGATTTTGATTGTTTGTGTTCCTCTTTTGGGGGGACATCAGTGAAACAATGAATAAATAAACTTAAAAATGGGAATTCACATAGTTTCAAGCATTTGAGCCCTATCAAATATTCACATGACATTTTTTTCTTTTTCCGTTTAATAAAAAAAATACTTTTGAGGATAACAATGCTGCAATTGGAAATATAAATTGTTATGGTTTGCTAAGTTGCAAAACTAGGTGAATTTTATAAAACCAAACATGCAAAGTGGAAACTTTGAGGCCCATACATGTACTATGTAGTCTGTACCTATGATTTTCCTTTGGAAGATGATTTATAACTTATATTATAGTGTGTGTCAATTTCCAAGTTCATTAATGAATAATGAATATATCTGTTTGCCCCAAATCAAATATGCTATCCTCTTCAATACTGAATACCAGTACCTAATTTGAAATATGTTGTGTCCCACTAAGTGAAAACTTTGTTTGTCATCTTTATTTTTGTAATTAAACATTGGTATAGCAGGTTGTTGCATATGGCTCACAGGAATGCTGGTTTTACAAAATGATATAGAGATGTGAATATTTGAACATTTACATTAAGCTACGAATAACTGACTATAATGTTGCAGTTCTGTTTCACTCCCATCAATGCTCGCTGTGATTTTCATTTTCATGTTCCGTGTTCAAAAAACCTGCTCATACAAAATTTTGCTAAATGGTTAGCATGTCACTTTTTTTCCTCCAGATGTTGTACTTCAACACGAAATGAGAAACTAACCTGTTTTGTGCTAATACGACAACCATTTCCTTTTGCTGGAATGTTTTAGACCATTTATCGAACAATCTTTTCTAATCAGAAACCTGTATCGAGAGCATTTAGGATTGGTTTTGAAACTGAAGCATTTTGTTTTGCATTTTCACGTTGGAGACACAGATCAAGTGAAGGCAATGGTACTCCATTAGAATGAAATTTACACACTTTTTTTTAATTGTAATCATAAGTTGTCTAAAAGGTAACAAAAGTATTTTAAACATAATTTCAGTGGAAGTGCATGTTAAAAAAGTGAGTACCAGCAATAATGGCATGATAACATTTTTGATATTCATGTTTAAAATGACTGTCTTTTTGGCACTGAGATTACTTTAGCATGAACGGCTGTTGAATTTTTCATCCTCTTCTATAACAATTGGCTGACAGCACTTTGTTGTGGGCTGGAACCATTGCTTATCTGTAACACATAATTAAACAAATTAGTAAGTGAAGTGTATTGTTTTTGCTGGTAAACATGTCGACGAACTCACAGACAACCATGATATAAAACCTTATCAATCCCATGGTATATATATCAAAAATATCTAATTTACAATCTCATTGCAACATCCTAATAAGGTCAGCGGTTTACCCTCGTAGTTTCAACATTTTTTCATATATTACGAATAGATCTCATATAAGTACGTACTGCATTGATTGATTATTTAGTTATAGGAAATACTGTCTGTGGGTTGTCCATACTCTTTATATGTTTTTTTTCAAATATTTTATAGTTATTCCATGGTAATTACTTATTCTAAAGCCAAGTTTGATGCCCTGGAAAGTATTTGCATTTTTGATATTCAATTTGGGCATATTGGAAAAAAAAAGGAAAACTTCTGGAAGATATTAAATTTAGGCATATTGCAAAAACAAGGAAAACTTCTAGAAGATATTCAATCTGTTTTCCTAAATTAACCTTCATTCCAAATTTTCTCTATTTATTTGTTACAAAATTGGGAAAATCTACTATTATCAAATTTATCTTTAAGAAAAAAACTTGTTTCCTATAAGGTATATTTAAGATTTTTGGGGATAATCAATAATTTTCATATGAATGTTCTTTTTTTTTTTGAAAGCACTTGCATTTATCTCAATTATTTTTGTCTATATGCATTTGAATTAGAACACAATTAATTTGTCAAAAGAAATCCCAAAACATGGGAAAGTAGATGAATTTTAGAAATGTGATTAAACCATAATCAGTACATGGATATTAATTTATATATTATATCAATCAAGTTCACCCTTTATTTTCTAAGAAAGCATTTAAAGACCGATTTGGGTAGCATTAATCAATATTTTACAGATGTTATCAAGAAACGAATAAAGGAAAGAAGAAAAGTGCATCCAACTTGGGAAAGCATTCATATACTTTATCATTATACCTTTCTGCATGGAAATTAGTTGGCAGCAAAAGCAGACAATTGATCATTTGGCAGCAAAGCTTACTGTAATAATTCTGTGCATTGCACATGCCACATTTACATGTGCGTCCTTTTACATATTTAAAACTCGAGCTTGATCCCTGCTCTTTTCGCTGTCATCATCGTTGTTTTCATTGCATGTTCGACATATGGAAGGTTCTTAATAGCCATCATACTTTCATCATACATCAAACATTTCCATTAGAAGAATTAATGCTTCAATATATCATTATTGTACTTGAACTCTCAAAAGTGGTATTAACAATGCCCATCCAAATAACTGGCAACTTTGAGGAAACCTAATCGATGAATGACTGTCCGTAATAGGGAGTCCGTTGAAGATGACAACTTCGAAATAAGGGCGTAGGAAAATTGGAAGGTACAAAGAGAGTAAGCGACCGGTAGCCATTCCCATAAAGAGCCGGAGTCGGCCATGTTGGCAACGGGAGAAAGGATGGAATCACAACAGCAGCAAAGAGGAACAGACACAATTCAAGTGGGAGCTTTTTATCTAAAGTGGTCCAAATAGTAGAAAGGGGATAGCAGCGTTGAGATCAAATTTAATTAAAAAACCATGGTGATTTCGTTTGGACGTTTGGTGATTGGAGTGAAATTGAAATTTACACACTTTGATATCATTCTTCATGTATATTATGAAATGTATACATGTTTTAACACCTGTTTTCATTTAAATTTTCATTCAAGGTGGTAAGTTAAACAGTAGAGATCCTTATAGAGATGGCATTAACTATCATTTTTTTGAGGTATTGGAAACCCCAGAACCATCTTATAAAAGAACAATGTCAGTAGTTTAAATAGGATGTTAACTTGATTATTTGGAAGCAGAGATGCTTCAGTAAATTCATGTTGGGTTTAAACTATGTATTAAAATGAGTGAGATTAAATGTAGTTCACTGATGAATGGTATTTGAATAGTTTGTTTTCATTGTATACTTTTATATTTTGCTTCCATAATTATGGACTATGTGAAGCAGAAATTTCATATGGATTTATTGCAGCAGAATCCATATTATTATGTGCCATAAAAATTAGGTATCATCTACTGCTTTTTAGCAACACCGTTATTGTGCAATTTTATATATCATTCGGACTTATGCCTAAATACTGCTCATAGTTAATTGACTCAGGCTATGCCATCTTGGATATCGGTCAACGGTAAATAATCTTAAGTGTTTAACAATCTATTCTGATAATGCAACGAAATAATATCATTTTTATGACCATTTTTAAAGTACTATAGCTGCAACGTTTACAGTTAATAATCATCATTATCAACCCACTCACTGTCCACTATAGTCATACTAATATATGAAATTTATGAATTTCAGAGTGATTAGTATTGAATGATAAATACTCAAATTTAAAGTTGAACACATTATTTGACTAGGTGTAAAGTAGTTGATCTTAAGTGCATATGACCAATCCTTATCTACATCGCATCTATTTGTATTGTTATCATGTCTCTTTTTTTTTCTACCTTTTGATTTATACAGATCCCCAACTCTTGATTTTGCAGGAGTTCTTACCGAAAATGGATCATGTTCATCTTTTAAAAGCAATTTTGATCATAAAATCGAGTCTTCTTCTGCAAAGATGTACTTCAATTACTATGGACAACTGCTACATCAGCAAAATATGCTACAAGATTATGTGAGGACAGGTTATTATTGCTGGACTCGGATTACTATTTTACCCAGATATAGGGTTAGATCATTTCCTAGTTGCATGTCATGACTGGGTACATTTCTCGTTACTTCCAGTTGTAGTTTTCAAACTGTTCTCAAGTTTATTTCTTTTGGTTATTCTGACTACTGTTTTCATATAAGCTTTGCATACACAGTTTTTCCAATGATCTACTTAGAGTGCAGTCTTTAGGAAAAGCCTAAATTATTTTAATGATCAAACTGAATAAATATGGTACTATGTTCGAGCTAAAAGACAGTCTTAGAAGATTGTATATTTAGGCAGTTTAATTTAAAAACAGAGAAGAAACTCTATAAATTCATGCAATAATGTGGATGACGAAAATGTGACTGACACATCTCGCCGTTAACAACAGTCCACAATGGATTCAAAAAAAGTTGAACGAGAAAGATGAGGACTTAGGCGAGCCATTGAGTCTCAGTTTGCAACTCAACTGCAAACAGAGTCCAGTTTGCAAACTGAAGTTTGGTTTGCATCTCAGTTGCAAACTGAGTTCAGTTTGCAACTCAGTTGCAAACTAGATCAGTTTGCAACTGAGTCTCAGTTTGCAAGTCACATTCTTCGATTACTTTTGCAGAAGGGGCCGCTTTTTGGTTGGTGTGTGTTTCCTTATATATTTTAAAATGGATTTACAATCTACATGCAGTAGAATCATGCTTAACGCCACTTGAATATGTAATGAGATTAATTCAGATAAATACTACAAAAACTTGTTTTGATTGGCTATGTTAAAATTGTCATAAAAAATGAGCATTGAGTTTTGCCTAATGGAACAATGGCTTTTCCTGGTAGCAATTAAGGCCAAGTATATTGATATACAAATATAGTGTAAGACAAACATATTTTACTATTATTATCCAAATTATGGAAGATATTTGTGCATGTTATAATCCCATTTAATAATTCTGAATCATTGATATGTTGCTTCATTATCAATTATGATGCACGCTTAATATTAGATCTAGAACATTATGTCCCTCTGTTATTTGTGGCGCACAAGGCACATGTGACTAGCGTACTTTGGGAGATTGACAGTCTGTGTTTCCTTTCAAAAAGTTAGAATACATAATGTAATATGTTACAGAAACATGCTTAATGTCTAAAGTGTGATTGTTCAAAGTTTCTCGCATTTCAGTGTTTACAATTAACTGGCTCAGCCCGCAGACTTTAATAACGGGTCTGATGGTTGTGGACTAAAAACCCCGATCGAGCATTGATTATCAATTATCTTTATTTCTTTTAGGCAGAACATTTTCATTTATTTAATTCTGTGTAGTAATAATAAATATACTCTCTGAGAAGTGAGAACTAGAAAGTAGGAACATATATATGGATAGACCTGCCTATCTTGTACCCTAGGCTACAGCCCGGGTCATTTATTTTAATATGTGACATGAATCATGATTATATACTAATGATAATCTAACCACTTCATTTTACAATCATGTTTGTTTATACTTTTAGTGAATATATAAACCCATACCAGATGTACAGGCTATATTCCTAGAACAATATTAAGATGTGTTTGAGAACTTCAAAAAATATCAACAAATTTGAAAAAATATATCTGGAAAAGGGTTGAAAGAACTTCAAAAAATTCTGAATAAGTTTGAGACATTGCCTCTTTCAAACAACTGGAAAAGGAAGCTTTGTTAATAAAAGCCTCTGCATTGACAACATCATCATCCTCAAGATAAGGACGAGTAATTTAGTCACACTTGGACAGTTTATATGTTTCATCAAGCATCCTTATTCCTGATTCTAAGTTAATCCCACTTAACATCTGGGCTGCCTTGGACCATTATTGCTCAGACTCATAAAATTTTGCAAGTTTGTCCCATATAATTAAAACCTGCTCTTCAAAAGAAACAACTCGAGGTTGAATCTGAGTTAATGCATGGTGAGCAATCTCCTTCTGAAAACTAACTTCAAAAAATAATCTGGAAAAGGGTTGAAAGAACTTCAAAAAATTCTGAATAAGTTTGAGACATTGCCTCTTTTTGAAACTTTCAAGCAACTGGAAAAAAAAGTGATCATGTTGGAAATTTGATATTGTTATTATGCAGTAGTGATCATATAAAATGCAGTAGTGAATAAGCATATGAATGTCATTTTCTTGCATCAGGTCCTTTAATTGTATGTTGACATTCTTTAATCATTTTGTAGGCATTGTTGTTATGCATGACATTCTTTAATCAAGAGACCTGCTGCCATTTTTTTTGTTTACTGCACCTACTGAGAAATTTACTCAATGCCTACTAAACCAATGTTTGTTATTTTAATTTCTTTTCAGGCTTTGGAACAAGCATGAGTTGTATGAGCTCGACAACTGCAGTTTTGTAGAATATTTTTTTTTATTTTTTTATTTTAGAGGAAGAACTGTGAACATTATGCTTTGTATATATTGTGTTATGTATTAACTGAAGTTATGAATTATGTATTAATCGAATTATTCTTAGCGTATCTCTTCTTTATATACTGTTATATGAGTGTTAGTGTATCTTCTTTATTGTGTGTGTGTGTATATATATATATATATATATATATCAATGGATGCAGTGATTTTGTAAATTGCATATATGATATACCGATTTTGATACGGTTAAAAGCCGTATCTAATTCATTGTTATCATTGTAGGAGTGAGGCATTAAGCACGGTTTTGAGCCGTATCAGTATACTATTTTAATACGGTTATAAACCGTATCAAATTTCTCAACTGATATGGATTAAAACCGTATCCATCTAAAAATTGAAAGTGCCAGCATACAAATTTGACACGGTTTTAAGCCGTGTCAATTGAGAAATTTGATACGGTTCTGAACCTTATCAAATTAGCAATTTGATACGGCTTAAAACCGTATCAAATATCTCATTTGATACGATTTTAAGCCGTATCAAATTGCTAATTTGGTAAGGTTCAGAACCGTATCAAATTTCTCAATTGATACGGCTTAAAACCGTATCAAATAAACAGAGACGCCATTTTTTGATACGGCTTAAAACCGTATCAAATCGATTTTGATACGGCCATTAACACTGCTAAATTGGTATTTTTGGTGTAGTGATTGTACTAGTTTTAAGGGGAGTTATGTAGTTTAAGTTAGTTTTTTTGATAAAAAAAAGGAAGAGAAGTGTAAAATAGATAGATTAAGGGAGAGTTAGTAGATTAAGGGGGAGTTAATGAAGTATGGGGGAGTCAGGAGCAGAAAAAGAGTTTGGTGGAGTACATTTTATAAATATAATTTGTCATCTTCAAAAAAGGGAGGTTATTAGTTCTTGAGATGATGGTTTTGATTACAACAACCTTAGAATTTTTTATAAAATATAAGTACTAACATTCTTATTCAGATATATATATATATATATATATGTGTGTGTGTGTGTGTGTGTGTGTATTTGTGTATACGCATGTAACAACCTGAATTTTTAACAAACAATAATTAATTAATTAATTAATTAATTAATTAATTAAGGAATAAATTAAGAAAATAAATATTAATAAGAAAAACATTGAGAATTGAGCGAAAAAGTATTTCACCATTACGTCCGTTACGAAATTCTAATTCATATAGACTTTTAGTTTGCGTAAATCAGACTAAAAATGAAGAAGTTATAATTGTTTAAAGATAAAAAAATCCAAAAAAAAACACAAAATATATTAAGAGCTGGGTCGACCCATGGCCTAAGTGGTTCGACCCCTGTGTCGACCCGCTTGATAGGGTGGGTTGAACCAGAGTGGCCTGGTAATGTTGTTTGCCATGCACGATTTCAACCGTTCGGGCCCTGTTTTTGGTTTTGCTTCCAGATCCTTCTTTTAATCTAATGACCTAAAATATAAACATAAAATCTAGTGATCTTGGAATAAATTCCAATGAACTTTAACACGCCAACTCTATTATAAATAACCCCCAATCATAATCTAATCTTCACTACCTCATTTCTCTAATCTTCACTACCTCGTTTCTCTACCTCTCTCAAATAACCCTCTTCTCAAGTATAATTTTAATGGAGTATTGGGGCTTGGTTCTACACATATTCCTAGGGCGATATTCATAGATAGAGAGGATCTACCAAGGCTTATTGGATTTTCCCAAATTTTTATGAGTATTTCCATGATTACAAGATTTCATCCAAGGTTAAAATTGATACAATAATTGTTACAGTGATTTCAGATCTTGTTCATTTGTTGTTTATTTGCAGATCCAACTATCTCTAATTCTTTTCTCTGTAAATAATTCTTTTAGATCTGATTTTTATTCATGTCTTCCTTTTTTGGTTGTTTTATTAAATTCATTATTGTATTTTATTTCAGTTATCTATAGCTTTGTTCGTTGTAGGAAATTTTATCGCAATTCTGTAATTAGACCTACTTTTATTCCAGATCTATTTCTATTCATTTGAGCCTAGGCCATGCGAGAGCCTAGGCTATTTCCTTTTTATTTCTAACGTTGAGTTTAGGCCTTTTTGAACCTAAGCCTTTCAAGTGTTCTTATTTTGCATAAATTCGATTAACCAACGTAATAGGATAATAATAGGAAAATGCATAAAAAGGATTAATCAGAGCTTAGTGAAATTTTGTACAATAATAGGTATAAAAGAGGCATGTTGAAATTTGATTAAAAGATGTAATAAACAAACGAACAATAATATTTAGAAACATGTGAACTGGAATTAATTGCACTTAATTTAACATTAAGTGACAAGTATCTGGAAAACATGTTAATTGGAATAAATTGTACTTAATTTGACATAAAGTAACCTATATTTAAAAACCTTGTTAATTGGAATAAATTATAATTAATTTGGCATTATGTACCCTGTATTTGGAAAACATGCTAATTGGAACAAATTGTACTTAATTTGACATTAAGTAACTTGTATTTGGAAAACATGTTAATTGGGATGAATTGTAGTTAATTTGACATTATGTGACATGTATTTGAAAAACATGTTAATTGAAATAAATTGTACTTAATTTGACATTAAGTAGCCTGTATTTGGAAAACATGTTAACTGAGATGAATTATACTTTAAATTGACATTAAGTAGCCTTTTTTGAAAAACATGTTAATTGGAATGAATTGTACTTAATTTGACATTAAGTAACCTGTATATGGAAAATATGTTAATTATAATGAATTGTGTTTAATTTAACGTTAAGTAATCTGTATTTGGAAAACATGTTGATTGGAATGAACTGTACTTAATTTGACATTAAGTAACCTATTTTTGGAAACACGTTAATTGGATTGAATTGTACTTAATTTGACATTAAATAACATGTATTTAGATAATATGTTAATCAGAATGAATTGTACATAATTTGACATTAAGTAACATGTATTTGGAAAACATGTTAATTGAAATGAATGGCACTTAACTGTACATTAAGTAACTTGTAACTGTAAAACATCTAAGCAGCGATGCATTGGACTTGTCTGACTTGAGGAAGGGTTGTAAAAAAAAGACTACATATAATTAGAATGTTAATTACATCCTAGAAATATAACACGAGGTTATATTGGGCTTATTAATGAACTTAAACGTGCTAAGTTAAACATGTCTGATTAATAAGTTAAGGGGTCCATTCCAGTGAGATATAAGGGGCTCGTAGAAATCCTAGTCATAACTTGGGGACCAAGTCTAAGGGTGGCTTGTGTCAAACACTTGCTTGTGTGGAACCCGTATTAATCAGTATCCCTTTTGTTATCAACCGGAGCCTCGCACTAGGCAGACGCTAGGGCACGCTTTACTGATCTGGATAGTAAGAGGTTCAAAACGAGAGGTGGGTATGGGCGTATTTCGACGGAACGATAAGCATGCATCATTACGAATAAGGAAGGACGCTGTAATGTCTGTGATTAAGGCTATGTCATTTTAGTTGATGGATTCGGGAATTGATTACCCCGAATTTCATAGTTGGCATAGGTTATTCACATATGGAAAGCAGATCGATGGGTAGCATTAGGAAATTCCTTCCTAATTACTTATTTCTATTTAAACTTATAGGAGCACAAAACAGTCAACCAACTTGATACGATCATTATTATTTTTCATAAGAATAGCGATCTTTGTTATCAATTCATACCAGTTACTGTCTACCTTTAGATGTGCACAGACACTGACCCTTTAATGACACTAGAACCACTATTTATCTTTTTTCTTAGCTTAGCAGTCGAGCTGGTAATCATGGCAGCTCACCAAGCTTTATATTTTACCCTTTACCTTTCTTACTTTCTCTTTTCTTCCCCCCAGGATTACAGGGAGAAAGTGTAAAGTTTATATTTCTTTGTTGATTTTGTCATGAAGGATTTCTGCAAAAGTTGGATCACTTCCTGTTCTCTTTCCACGGTTAGGTTGTATCTTTTTGGCTATTTACGGGATAATATTATTTCACTCTGATGTTGTTTTTAACTGTGATTTTAAGACATGACATTTTGTAACTATTTGGTTAATTTAAAAAAAGATGGTTTTGTATTTAAAAACGAAAGTTTCTTCTCCCACTGTAAATTTTGTTATTTTATGTCTTATGAAATCTTAGTCTCTATGATGTTTTACGTCTTTATACCTACAACTCTCCATATTTTCTTCATGCAATACTCATGCGGGTGGCATTATGGAATGTGAGGTATTACATTTGATATCAGAGCTTAAGGTTACCAAGATCACTAAATTTTTATTTTAAAAGAAAGTATTTTCAAAAGAAAACGCATTTTTCAAAAACCAAAAGTTACCTTTTAAAAAAATCCCCTATATCTAGCTATAACCTTCCTTTGACTCTTTTGAATTCTGAATCTTTGTTTTTTCTTCCTTAAATTATAAGGCATTCTATCAAACTTTTATTTGTTGAAAATTTGATTAATGGACAAAAACCGTTTAGCTCAGTAGTTGGGAAAGGTCAATCTTAGAAAGGACTTGCTATGTGACAAATATTACAAAAAGGTTAATCATGGATGGAACAACTTTATTAGTTTAGTGAGAAAAGGATATTGTAAAAGTTAAGAATAACCTAAATTGATTGGTTAAGAAAAAGGGATGTATTTACATAGTTTGATTTGAAATTAACATAGATAACGTCATTGCAAGAATGAATGGATTGGTGCGGAATAAAGGTTTTATTGTATTGCGCGCTATTCGCTAACTTAAAGATAGTTAAAAAAAATATCTTGCAATTACGAATTTCTATAAAATAGATTGTTTTATACTATGGAAATCGATTTTTAATTTTTTTTTGGTAACCAATCAATTAGAGAACTTCCAAAAGGATAAATTTAAGGATGGCAAGTGAAAAATCAACATGAGTATATTAATGTCGAAAAGATTGTTGGGAAAGGTGTTGATCAGAAGTAATCGAGAAATGGGAGAAGGCAAGGGTTGGTGAAAGAAAGAATGGCATTTATCTTTAGTTCTTTCTAGTTTTCATATTTGGTTTAGGAATATTTTGTCCCTTTTTCTTTGACGTGTTGGTTATGGTGGTTGCGTAGGGCTATAGCCACGATGAGCTGAGTCTTGTGGAGCATCTGTATTGTAGGCCTAATGAAGTGGACCTTTACAGATATAGTGGATCCTCGAGGGTGTGATGATAGAACCAGTGATTGTTTTGCACTTAGGCCCAGTAGCAGTTTCTGAACCCCGTAGGGATCGGCTTGATTATTTGTAGAGAATCGGGGTCGAAATTAGAAATCTTGATGTTTGGGGCATTTCCGGGTATGGGTTGGTTTTGGGCCTAGATAGTTTAACTATGCAATTGGTTATCCCTGATTTTTGCACTAGTAATAGAGTTTGATTGAGGTGCTTATATTCTAAGGTTTTGAAGTAGGAAAATTTGAAGGATGGAGCAGTTAGTCAATTGGGGACTATTTTGACTACAAGAAGAAAATGGTCAGGTTAGGTTATATGATGGACTAATTTTTGAGACTTGTTGCGACCCAAAGAGTCAGTCATGTTGATATTCCTGTTTTTCTTAGTGCATCTGTAAGCAGTATCGATTCAGTTCTCTTTGTGCTATATATTCTGAATATGGTAAATGGTTGAAAGACTAGCTCTAGAAGAGAGAGATTGATTATAGGATTTGTATTTGTGATGATGCTAAACTTGTAGCAATTTAGATTAGAAGTGTCATTTTTCTTTATTTCAAAGACAGTTAGCTCCCTTGGTTTAGTAGTAGTTAAAAGTAACATTGGTAAGAAAACCTATAAGGGTGGTTATCTCGGATTTACTACCATTAGTTTACAATGAGAAAGAACCATTACATACTATTGAAAAAGTCTGAATTTTTAGTAACCATAAGTTTTTGCTTATTTATTTCCTTACTGGGAAATGGGGCTTTAAGACAAGGAAAATATCTCGAATACGTAGTTAACAATTTTTGGCTTTTTGGAAGTTTAAAGGATTCATGTAACATTAATGGGAATATTTTGTACGCCTAAGAATTTAACCTGAGATTGTATCTTAATACTGAATATGAATTCACTATTTAATAAGGTATATTATTGAGATTCAATGCTTATCGGAGTTTTTTCATTTAGACAAAAGAAGTAGATTTTAGGAGTTCTGACTAAATCTTTATATGACCATAGAATTGAGGCAAGTAACAAGTTTGGTTAATGGATAAGTGAATAAAGAGAATATGGAGATTTTAAACGAATAATTGTGTTCTAAGACAAGAGTATAACAAGGAGGTGTTTTATGGAAACTTGTGGAACCACTTTAGGTCGAAACCCCATATGTATAAAATTCTAGAAAGGGAATTTTAAAAGACTAATGTATTTAGATATGAAATTTGTAGTTTGGAATTTCATAAAAACAACTATATATATATATATATATTTCAAAAAGAAATTTTTGCAACTGAAAATTTTGCCTTATTAAGATTTTTCAAATAAGATTTTGTAAAACTATATATATAGTGGGACGTTACATAAACTTTTATGGGATTGGATAATATAAGTTGAACGAACCAAGGAACACAAAATGGGTAAAATAAAGACTAGAAATTTGAGGACTGAAAGGAGGAAAAAATGTGACTTTACTTGTAAGATTAAAGTAAGCTTTTGGATTAGTTCACTTGAGAGTTTCTCCCCAAAGTAACAAAGATAAGTGAGATGAAAAAAACTACACTGAGGTATTCAAGTTTCTTTCCCTTATTCTTTTGGCAAGTATTTCCTCTTTGATGTTCTTTCAGTAGCTTCTTCCTTTGATTAAGGACTACCTTCTAGTATATCCTTGGGAAGTTTAGATCTTAGGATTTGAGCTTATAGATGATAGGATATAGTTGAAACATGTGTTCGAGACATGTTATGTTTGATGGTTGCAAATGGATGCAAGTGTTTGCTAGTGGATGCATATACACACAAGGCACTAGATTAGGGATCGGCTAAACTAGGACGCTTACATATTGCATATGGATGTGTGCTCATTTTAATTTATTTTCACCGTGGATGAAAAAAAGGTTGAATCATCACTTGGATGTTGCATTTTGGTGAATGAATGTTGCACACACATAGATTTTTATATGTACCATTAGGATTGTCTTGCATACATATTGGGTGCATAGCATAAAAATAAACTGCATTGAGGAGGTCAACTGAATCAGTAGACCGCCTGATTTTCGCATTAGCTTAGGGACATATACATGACACCTTCGCA
The DNA here is from genome assembly GCA_030737875.1 of Allium sativum. Classification (NCBI taxonomy): domain Eukaryota; kingdom Viridiplantae; phylum Streptophyta; class Magnoliopsida; order Asparagales; family Amaryllidaceae; genus Allium; species Allium sativum. The sequence goes on along the minus strand of CM060921.1, from coordinate 9,420,381 downwards.
TATGTTCATACAAAGCATTAGAAATTCTAAGGACATTGGATGCCAGTGGTTAAATGTTGAGTAGATGGGTGCAGATAATGGTTGATGGCATTAAGAACATTCTTCTAGCCTTGGAGATTTTGGGGATGAAATCCTTTAAGGAAGGAAGAATGTAACAACCTGAATTTTTAACAAACAATAATTAATTAATTAATTAATTAATTAATTAATTAAGGAATAAATTGAGAAAATAAATATTATTCCAAAAATATTGATAATTAAGAAAAAAGGAATTCAATATTACGTCCGTTACGAAAATTCTGATTTAGATAGACATTTAGCTTGCGTAAATCAGACTTAAAACAAGAAGTTATAGCTGATTAAAGATTAAACAACCAAAAAAAAAATTGACCCAAGCTGGGTCGACCACTGGATCGCCGTAGGACCCAAGCAGGTTAACCCCTATGTCGACCCACATAAAGGGGTGGGCCGACTCATAAGTAGCCTTGTAACATTGTTTGCCAGGAACGATTTTAACCATTTGTGCCTTGTTTTGGTTTTGCTTCCAGATCCTTCTTTTAATCTAATAGCCTAAAATCTAAACATAAAATCCAATGAACCTGGACATAAATTCCAAGGAACCTAGACATCCTCACTCCATTATAAATAACCCCCAAACCCAACCTAATCTTTATTACTCCATTTCTCTACCTCTCTTTACTACTTGGAAAACATGTTAATTGGAATTAATTGTACTTAATTTGACATTAAGTAACCTGTAACACCCCGTAAATTTAAAGAACACTATAATGATAAACTAAAGAATACTTAATTAAATATTGGGAATTAAGTAAAATGGACTGCGCCATTGCGTTCGTCTCGGAATTCTGCTTAAGATAGACTCCAATTTTGCGTAAAACGAACATCGTATGAAGAAATTATTAAGGTTTGAAGTTTGCATACACATAAGTAATATATATATAATCAAGTCCAGGAAATCAAAGAGCGAGAGAGGGAGGAAAATCGACCCATTAGGAGTTGACCCTATGCCCCATGGGTGTCGTCCCATGGGTCGACCCCTACACAGGTGTGTCGACCCTAGGGTCGACCCTACCCAGATATGTGGCAGATCCATTCTGTGAACCGAGACTTGATTCTTGACCAGATTCGTTGACCGTAGGCTATAAATAGGACCTCATTTCTATTGTTTTATTCATCAAAAACAATGAATACAACGAGGTGTTGCCCAACTCAGATTGAATTAGCCTATTCTTCTGCAATAACTTATATGTATTCAAGAATATCTGTTGCAACATCAACAGTCATTTCTCTGTTTTTTATATCCAGTCCCTGTGAGTTTATGTTGCTTTTAGATATAAACATTTAATAAGTAATTTTGACATGTTATAAGTTTGGATCTAAACATGTGCCTATTAATAACCTAAATCATAACTAAACAGATCTGCCATTACTTGTACATCTGATCCACTATTTAGTTCTCATATGCATATCCCTGATATGCCTATTCTGTTATTATGTCATCATATGCCCATTCTGCTACTATGCCTATTTCTGTCACCATATGCCTATTCTGTTATTATGTCATCATATGCCCATTTTGCTACTATGCCTATTTCTATCACCATATGCCTATTCTGTTAGTATGTCTATTTCTGTCATCATATGCCTGTTTTGTTATTATGCCTATTTCTGTTCTATTCTCTCCCTTCTTCCCTTTTTATTTTTATAGCTAGGCTACCTTCGAGCCTAGGCCTACCGGGGAAATATGCGAACGAACAAAATTGGGAATGGTTGGGAATGATCAATTAGGGGCATAACTTATACTGTAAAACATGACTGGGATATGGTGGCATAATCTATACCCCTTTCTAAAACTTTAATTTGGGGCATAACTTGTATCGTGAATCAGATTGAAATTTAGGGCATGAAAAACCTGTGATGAACATAAACAATTGTCTAAGAATGAACATACCTAAATTTACAGTAAATAGAAACCGTAACCGCACTCAGACACGAGGTTAGATTACACTTGTGATAGAAGTCTGCTTGGAACCGCACGGCAAATCCAGCATCCACAAGTGGTTAATCTAATGTGAGGAGTCTAGTGTGTAAACGTACATGTAACGGTGCTAAAACACGAGGTTAAGTCCGACTTGTGGTAGAAGTCTGCCTGGAACCGCCCGGCATATCTAGCATCCACAAGTGGTCGACTTAATGTGAGAGGTATAGTGCATTAATAGATATGAGTGGAATAATGATAATAACCTGTTAACCTGTAATACTTAACCTGTTTGAATCTATGGGGGTTATATATGAACCTGTCAAAATTATGTAAGGGTTAAGTAAACTTGCTTGAATCAACGAGGGGTTAAATTAATTTGTTAAATCTATGGGGCGGGTTATATGAACCCGACAAAATTAACCAGTTTTATGCGGTGGGGTTATGTGGGCTTGCATTCCATCGGGTCCATATGCGTGCATGAATCCACTTGCTTGGGATAATAAGACACTGTACCATCAGTACATATGGTCGCGCTTCTCGAAAAAAAAGGGGTTGCCACTTTAGAAGGTGATACATCCTACTGTGGGGACACCACAGGGTATCTACAGGATAGGGAGCTAATCGATTGGGGTAGTAATTTGGGTACATATAGTCCTGCTTGTTTAGGAGCCCGTTATTATCGTTGGGGGTAACACCTGTCATTTCTGTTGGTCTGTCTGCTATTATTGTTGGGGGTGAAACCCGTCACTAGAAGTGCACCTAAGTCTACTATTTTTTTCTATTATACTAATATTGGTGTAGAGAAAAGTACTTGATAAGCGCAATATATCCTGTTCTATTTATCCTACTCGCTTTGTTATACATGTCTTTTGAAACTGTTATATTTCTCATCCAGTTTATATGCATGTCATGATGCTTTTACTTATTTATATGCTAAAAGTAATTGGACTCGCCAGACTTATGTCTAACCCATTTTGTTCCCTTTTCTCTCTCTCCCCCCTCCCCCCTCCCCCAGGTTCTCAGGGTGGGAATACTCAGGCTTGATTAGGATTCTCTCTTTCGTTCTGCTTGGAGCTGCTTAAATGTACCGCTTTGATTTCCTATCTACTCTCATATGGCTTCTTTTCGGGGACTATGCTTTTATATTACTATACTCTGATGATTTTAATACAAGGCAGACATTTCTATTTGATGTAGTAGGTTTTCTGTACTTCAAACTTATGTTGTAACTGGGTTTTGGATCATGATGTTTTCTATTTGGAAAATAAAGTTTTAAATTTCGCTATTATTTTATATCTGCCTTGTGATGTTTTTGTTTCTGTTTACCTATAACGCTTCACGAAACTTAATGCATTCTGTTAAAGAGTGACATTAACGGACGTGGAGTGTCACATTTGGTATCAGAGCTAAAGGTTACCAGAACAGATAAAAAGGTCTAGAAAATTATTTTAAAAAGGTTTTTAAAAGAAAGCATTTTTCAAAAGAAAACTCTGTTTTGAAAAACATATTCCCTAAAGCCATATGAAATATCTTTTGACTCTCTGTTTGAATCCCTTTTCCTTTTCTTTTCAGCATGTCTGGGGAACCAATTTTTCCTGAGGGCGTTACGATACCAGCTTGGTTTCATAGATATCTTGAGGCTATGGCACCTGCCGGAGGCCAAGCAGACGCCCATCCCCCAGCTTCAGCCGCTGTTCCACCTCCTCCTCTATGGGCGTATAATTTCTCCAAGATATGCAAGGATTTCTATGTTATGGGAGGAAAGCCAATCCGAGGAACTGAGACTTTTATAGAAACAAGTAATTGGCTTAAAGAGATAGAGGATTTGTTTGGGATCTTTGGGGTTGACGACCATAGGGAGATTTAGTTGGCCGTTTGGCAATTGAAAGATGAGGCTTCATTCTAGTGGGAAGTGACGCAAGCGGGGCGTCCAGTTGAGACTTAGGATGACTTCCGACAGAGATTCGAGATGAAATTTCTTTCTCAAGCTGAGCAAAGTATGCAAATGGAAAGGTTTCTGGCAGTTAAGAAAGGAGGCATGTCAATCAAAGAGTATGTCAATAAGTTCAATCAATTGGCAAGGTTTGGTTTGGCGCTAATGAATACCCCGCACAAGAAAGATTTGAGGTTTGCAAGAGGATTAATTGAATCCCTCCATGGATTGGCTATGTTTCATATTCTGATGGGGGCAACTTTCGAGAAACTCGTTGATATGGCATTGATGCACGAAGAAGATAAAGGTGAAAAGAAAGAGGCTAAGATTGATGAAACACAAAATAAGAAAGTATGGCCAAGAAAGAAAAACAACAGCAAAAGAAGGGCATAAAGAACGACAAAGCCCGAGAAAACAAGAAATGCCATACTTGCGAACGTGTGGGACATTTGAGCAAAGATTGCAGAAAAAGGAAAAATGCTTGTTTCCAATGTAGAGAGGTCGGACACCTTATTAACTGCTCGAAGAAGCAAGGACATGGCCAAAGGGCAGGACCTTCTGGAGGGCAGATGCATGCTCTCATGGCCGATGTACCGGATAGAGGTAAGAAAGTTTCTGTTGAAGGTTTGATTTCTCTTTCCAAACATCCTGTTAGAACACTTTTTGATTTTGGCGCTTCCCATTCTTTTATATTTGATTCTTTTTTTGAGTCTCTACACCTTAGTAATAGTATGGTTTTGGATCCCGTTGTTGTCTCAAACCCCATTGGAGGTACAGCTCATTTATCTATGATTTGTCGAGGTTTGAGAATATCTGTGTTAGGCGTCGAGTTTGAGTGTGACGCATACGTGCTTGGTTTCATGGGCTATGGTTTGATTCTAGGGATGGATTGGCTAGTCATGTATGGTGCCATTCTGGATTGTGAGAGGAGGGTTGTTAGGCTTTTGACTTGTGAAGGACCCTCGAGATTTCTTGTGACCCTAAGGGTTCTGTCATGCTTAGTTTCCTGGAGTCGCTTGATGCATCTATCGATGATTTATAATCTGCACCAGTAGTCTGTGAGTATCCTGATGTTTTTGAGGAGGTTCGAGGCTTACCTCCAAGGCACAAGATTGATTTTCGAATATACTTGGTGGACAATGCAAAGCCAGTTGCATTGCCTGTGCGCCATATGGCTCCGAGAGAAAGGAGGGAGCTCAGCAAGCAAGTAGGGGAACAACTTAAGAAAGGGTTCATTAGGCGAAGCATATCTGAATGGGGTGCTCCAGTAATATTCGCCACTAAGGCAGATGGTTCGCTTCGCTTATGCGTGGATTTCAGGGAATTGAATAAGCTCACTAAGAAAAATAGGCACCCACTCCCGAGGATAGACGATTTGTTAACCAGCTTGTTAGTGCGTCTGTTTTCTCCCAGTTAGACTTGGCCACGGGGTTTCATCAGTTGAGGATGGCCTAATACAGTATAGACAAGACTACTTTTAGAACTCCAAACAGTTTCTTCGAGTGGCTCGTCATGCCTTTTGGGTTGACGAATGCACCTGCCTATTTTGTGGATCTGATGAGTAGGGTATTTCGGGAGTTCTTAAATAAGTTCATTGTGGTCTTTGTTGATGACATCTTGATTTTCTCAAAAAGCAAGGAAGAGCATGCCCTACATTTAAGGGAGATTTTGAAAACACTTTGAGTGCATCAACTTAAGGCAAAATTCTCTAAATGTCATTTTCGGAGAAAGGAAGTGAGATTTCTGGGGCATGTGGTCTCTAAGGAATGGATAGTAGTGGCTCCTGCAAAAGTAGTTGCAGTTCAAGATTGGAAGATTTCAAATAATGCGACAGAGGTGAGGAGTTTTCTTGGTTTAGCGGGCTATTATAGGAAGTTCATTAAGGACTTCGCAAAGATATCAGCCCCACTCACCAGACTGATAAAGAAGAATTTAACTTTTTCTTAGGATATAGACTGTGAGATTGCTTTTCGGCGATTAAAGAGGACTCTGACAACGACCCCAGCCTTGACTTTGCCTGATGGGAACAAAGTGTTCACAGTTTACACTGATGCATGTGGTACAAGGCTTGTTGTTGTTTTGATGCAAGAGGGAAGGGTAGTATGTTATGGAGGTAGACAGTTGAGAGTTCATGAGAAGAACTACCCTACCCATGACTTAGAGTTGGCTGCCATTGTATTCGCGCTTAAGACTTGGCGCCATTATCTACTTGGAGAGAAGTTCGAGTTGTATACCGATCATAAATCTCTCAAGTATTTGTTCTCCCAAAAGGATCTCAACTTGGGGCAACAGAGATGGATGGAGTTCCTAGCGTCCTATGACTTTGAGATTGCTTATACATTTGGCAAGGGTAATGTGGTGGCGGACGCATTAAGTAGGCAGAGGATGACTTTGAGTCCACTATTTGTAGAGAGGTGGGGCTTGGAGTATATATCGACCTTTGATTTTAGGCCATCTACGGATCTTATACCTGGTTTGTTGGCATCCTTAGAGGTGCGACCTACTATTATGGATCAGATAGGATAGGAACTTCGCAACGAGAGTACCCACAGATAGCAGACATCTTGGATAGGCTCAGTAGAGGCGAGACTTTTAGTCACCTCAGTAGATATTCCATGGATGACAGAGGATGGTTGCGACGAGATGGAAGGCTTTGTGTTCCCCGAGTTAGGAGTCTGTTGAAGACAGTCATTGAGGTCTAGGATGACTATCCATCCAAGCAGTGATAAGATGTATAGAGATATGAAGAGGGTTTTCTTTTGGGCTGCGATGAAGAAAGATGTAGCGGAGTTTGGTTTTTGATGTTTGATTTGCCAGCAAGTCAAAGCTGAGCAAAGAAGCCCGGTGGTTTACTTCATCCTTTAGATGTCCCACAGTGGAAGTGGGAGAGCGTCTCTATGGATTTCATTGATAGTTTTCCTAGATCGAGGAAAGGCAACACCTGTATTTGGGTTATGGTTGACAAGCTTACTAAGAGCGCTCATTTCGTTCCTGTTAAGAGTAAGAGAACGACAGCATGGTTGGCGGTAGTTTATCTTTGTGATATAGTCCTTCTACATGGAGTACCTTCCAGAATAGTGAGTGATCCTGACCCCATATTCACTAGTGAGTTTTGGAGGAGCTTGCAGGAGGCATTAGGTACACAGTTGTGTTTGAGCACCGCTTATCACCCTTAGACCAATGGGTAGACGGAGAGGGTGAATAGAGTTCTTGAGGATCTTTTAAGACTGTGTATCCTAGACTTCGAAGGGACATGGGAGGATCATCTTCCTTTGGTAGAGTTCGCCTACAAGAACAGTTATCAAGATAGTATTGGCATGGCACCCTTCGAGGCACTATATGGACAACCTTGTAGATCACCGACTTGTTGGTGGGAGTCTACAGATAGGCTTCTACTTGGACCTGAGATTATTAGGGAAACTTCAGAGAATATTGTTCTTATTCGCAGACGCATGAAGACAGCTCAGGACAACCAGAAGTCCCACGCAGATAAGAGAAGAACTGATATTGAGTTTGAGGTGGGAGACATGGTTTTCATTAAGGTATCACCTTTAAGGAATGTGGTTCGCTTTGGGTCTCTAGGGAAATTGGCACCAAGGTTTGTAGGGCCATTCCCCGTAATAGAAAGGATTGACCAATTGGCTTAAAGGGTGAAGCCACCTGAGAGGTTGATGGGTATTCATGATGTTTTCCACATTTCTCATTTACGAAAGTGCCTGATGATATCACATAAGTAGTTGAACCGAGTATGCTTGAGGAAGTAGAGGTGGAAAGAGAGCCGATAGTTAGATGAGTTCCTACCCGTATTCTTGGATCAGAGTTTAAAAAGCTACGCAACCAAGAGGTCAAGTTGATGAAAGTTTAGTGGGGAGATGACCACGAGGATGCAACTTGGGAGACTGAAGACAAGATTCACACTTCGTACCCTTTTCTTTTCAAGGGTATGTTCTTAACTTCTTTTCCCAGACTTTTATTTGTACTTGCTTCTGTCATTTAAGTATATCCTATCTATTGAATCTTCGACCTTTAGGTAGGGAACCAATGGATGTAAGCATGTTTTTGAGACATGTTATTTTTTATGGATGAAAATGGATGCAAGTGATTGCTAGTGGTTACTCGTGGATGCATATACACATACATTAGGAACTAGATCGGCTCAATCACTCTCATACTGCATATGGATGCGTGTGCATTTCTTCTTCTTTTATGGATGGAAATGGGTGTATCATCATATGAATGTTGCATTTGATGAATGATTGTGCACACATATAGAACTTACATATTATACTAGGATATTTGCATACATTTTGATTACATGGCACGAACATAAATTGCATTAAGGAGGTCAACTGAATTAGTCGACTGCCTGATTTCTCGCATTAGCATAGGGACATATACACACACCTTTGCATATGTTCATATAAGCATTGGAAATATTTTAAGGACAATGAATGTCTGTGATTGGTGGATGAGTAGATGGATGATGGATGTTAGGATATGCATTCTTCTTAACTTGGAGATTTCGAGGACGAAATCCTTTGAGTAGGGGAGAATGTAATCCCCTCGTAATTTTAAAGAACACTATAACGATAAACTAAAGAATACTTGATTAAATATTGGGAAGTAAGTAAAACAGACTGCGCCATTGTGTTCTCTCAGAATTCTGCTCAAGATAGACTCCGAGTTTGCATAAAACAGACATTGTATGAAGAAGTTATTAAGGTTTGAAGTTTGTATACACATAAGTAAAATACATATAATCCAGTCCAGAAAATCAAAGAGCGGGAAAGGGAGGAAAATCGGCCCGTTGGGAGTCGATCCCATTCCCCATGGGTGTCGACCCATGGGTTGACCCCTGGGTCGACCTCTATAGGGGGTGTCGACCACACCCAGATCTGGGGCAGATACATTTAGTGAACTAGGACTTGATTCTTGACCAGATTCGTTGACCGTAGGCTATAAACAGGACTTCATTTCTATTGTTTTATTCATAAAAAACAATGGAGACAACGAGGTGTGGCCCCAACTTAGATTGAATTAGCCTATTCTTCTGCAACAACAACTTATACGTATTCAAGAATCTCTATTGCAACATCAATTGTCGTTTCTCTGTTCTTTAGATCCAGTCTCTATGAGTTTATGTTGCTTTTAGATATAAACATTTAATAAGTAATCCTGACATGTTTATAAGTTTGGATCAAAACTTATGCCTGTTAATAACCTGAATCATAACTAACAGGTCTGCCATTACTTGTACTTTTGATCCTCTGTTTAGTTCTCATATTCCTATTCCTGATATGCCTATTCTATTGTTATGTCATCATATGCCCATTCTGCTACTATGCCTATTTCTGTCACCATATGCCTATTCTATTAGTATGCCTATTTCTGTCATCATATGCCTGCTTTGTTACTATGCCTATTTCTGTCATCATATGCCTGCTTTGTTACTATGCCTATTTCTGTTCTTTTCTCTCCCTCCTTCCCTTTTTATTTTTATATCCAGACTACCTTTGAGTCTAGGCCTATCGCGGAAATATGCTAACGAACGAAGTTGGGAATGATAAACTGGGGGATAACTTGTACTGTAAAACATGACTGGGATTTGGGGGCATAGTCCATACCTTGATCTAAAACTTTAATATAGGGCATAACTTGTATCGTGAATCAGACTGGGATTTTGGGCATGAAAAACCTCTAATGAACTTGAGCAATTGTCTAAGAACGAACATGTCTAAATTTACAGTAAATAGAAACTATAACCGCACTCATACACGAGGTTAGATTACACTTGTGGTAGAAGTCTGCCCGGAACCGACAGGTAAATCCAGCAACCACAAGTGGTTAATCTAATGTGAGGGGTCTAGTGCGTAAACGTACATGTAACGGTGCTAAGACACGAGTTTATGAACGGCTTGTGGTAGAAGTCTGTCCGGAACCGCCCGACATATCCAGCATCCACAAGTGGTCGACTTAATGTGAGAGGTCTAGTACATTAACAGATATGAATGGAATAACGATAATAACCTGTTAACCTGTATTACTTAACCTATTTAAATCTGTGGGGGTTATATATGGTTCTGTCAAAATTGTGTAAGGGTTAAGTAAACTTGCTTGAATCAATGAGGGGTTAAGTTATTCTGTTAAATCTTTGGGGGCGGGTTATATGAACTTGACAAACTTAACCTGTTTTATATGGTGGGGTTATGCGGGCTTGTTAATCTGTTTGGCATAACCTGTCAAAATACTAGTAGTGGGGATACAAGCCTAAGGGATGGCTTGTATCATCTGTTGTGTGGGACCCATATCAATTAGTAACCCATCTTGGTATCAAAAGGAGGACCCCGAACTAGGTAGGGGTCAGGGCACGCTTACTGAGCGGATTATAAGAGGTTCATCTAAGTGGGGGTACTGATGGTGCATTCCGTCGGATTCACGTGCGTGCATGAATCCGCTTGCTTGGGATAATAAGACGTTGTTGGGTGTAAAACCCGTCACTAGAAGTACACTTAAGTCTACCATCTGTTTTTGTTGGGATAATTCTGTTTCTGTTATACTAGTATTGGTGCAGAGGAAAGTACTTGAGAAGCGCAATATATTATGTTTTGTATATTCTGTTTATCCTGCTCACTCTGTTATACCTGTCTTATGATACTGTTATATGTCTCATCTAGCTTATGTGCTTGTCATGATGTTTTTACTTATTTATATGATAAAAGTAACTGGACTCGCCAGACTTTATGTCTGACCCGTTTTGTTCCCTTTTCACTCTCTTCCTTTTCCCCCCAGGTTCTCAGAGTGGGAATACTCAGGCTTGATTAGGATTCTCTCTTTCGTTTTACGTGGAGCTGCTTAGATGTACCGCTTTGATTTCCTGTTTACTCTGATATGACTTCTTTTTGGGAACTATGCTTTTATATTACTGTACTCTGATGATTTTAGTACAAGGCAGACATTTTTATTTGATGTAATGGTTTTATGTACTTCAGACTTATGTTGTAACTGGTTTTTGGATCACGGTGTTTTCTATTTGGAAAATAAAGTTTTAAATTCCGCTGTTATTTTATATATGTCTTGTGATGTTTCTTTTTCTGTTTACCTATAACGCTTCACGAAACTTAATGCATTCTGTTAAAGAGTGACATTAACAGACGTGTGGTGTCACATAACCTGTATTTAGAAAACATGTTAATTAGAATAAGTTGTTACTTAATTTTCATTAAGTAACCTATATTTGGAAAATATGTTAATTAGAATAAATTGTACTTAATTTGACATTAAGTAACCTGTATTTGGAAAACATGTTAATTGGGATGAATTGTACTTTAAAAACTATCGACCAATCTACTTTACCTCTTTTAAGAGACGGGTAAGGAGCATAATAAACTTGCAATGCTTGTTTGGCTGGTACAAAAGGATCATACTTGTGATAATGCGGTGTGTGTTTTATTTTGTTAAGGTTAAAATCCTTGTGCACATTAATTCCAAAACCTGGAACATTGCTAACCAATTGCATCTAAATAGAAACACTTCCTCCACGGGGAGTGAGAAATATGTTAGCTGCGAAAATTTGTGTTAAAATGTCATAAAATCATTTACGTGATTTTCTGGATCGTCGCTACCTTTAACAAATACACACGTATTATGGATTGATTTTCCTGCACCGTATTCTTTGATGTTAAATTTATATCCATTAACGAAATATATTGTATATGTCCTCACCACTTTTTTCAGTCCTACCGCAATATGTTTCAACCCTTCATCAACAATACAATTTTTTGGCTCGTAAATATATTTTGAAAACTAACCGGAAAATTCTTTACTGAGATCTCAGCTCGGATGTTCACGTTCATAAACACTATATATAAATAAAATATTACATTAGACTTCACATGCGCATGCATTATAGAAATGAATAAAAAACACAAATTATTATTTTAGATTACCTAACAAATGGTGCAACCTCGCCATAATTTAGAAGAATATAGGTATGTGCCACATGACGATCTCTATCGTCTAGCCATATTTCTATGCATTTCCCAGAACCCGACCATATTGTCTAAAATATAGATAACACTATTCGAGAGGACTCTTATTTGTCGCCTTCGCCATTACGAGGAACAATTTCAAATGATATATTCACATGGTCACTGAAATAGTGATAAAAAAAGAATGAAGCTTCTTCTTCAATGTAAGATTTACATATCGGACCTTCAACTCTTGCTTTTTGCGTCACTTTTTTCTTTAGATGATTCAGATATCTATGCAAAATTAAATTACATTAACTTCATATTTTAAATGCAATTAAATTACTAGGTAACACATGTTATATACTTCTCAAATGGATACATCCATTCACATTGGACAGGACCTCAAAGTCGTGTTTCAGATGAGAGATGAAAAGGTAAATACTTCACTACATTAAAAAAAACCTGACCGAAATATTTTCTCCAATTTGTGAGCAATATAGGAATATATACTTCAAGTTTTCTTAAACGTTGCACTTTTAAAATAGTCGAACAAAACTCTTTATAAAACATACTAAGCTCCGTTACTACTTATCAAACTTTTCACGGCAATAGTTTATTTAACATAATAGGTAATAAATTTTCCATCGCTATGTGATAGTTGTAGCTTTTCATTCCACTCAATCTACCATTTTTAAAGCCAACACATCTACGAAAATTTGATGAAATTCCATCAGGAAATATTAACCCTTCCACCCGTTTTAACACAACTTTAACTTGATTACTATCTAATTCGTAACATGCCTTTGGTTTAATATGAAGCTCAGAACGTTTGCATAATTCTTCTATATTGCGTCTTGTGTTAAAGACATTATCAAATACAATTTTCATATTGTGCATCATATGAATATTATGACGAAACAGAAGCTGTTTCCAATACGACAAATCCCAAAAAATAAACTTTGCACCAATTATGAATAATCAAATTGCCTTCGATTTATGTTTGCACTCCAGTTGCATGTATCTTTGGATAGTCCCTAACTAGTTCGTATATGCCTTCGCTTGACCATATCGTTGGTGGTTGCCTGGTTTCTGCTCTATTAGCGAAAAGGTTTATCTTGTCTCCTCTAAAAGGACGATTTACATGGAGAAAACATCGATGATAGTCAAACTATGAAATTTTCTTATCATGCGGTAAAGAAAACGCTCGTGTTTCTTCCGTGCAATATGGACATTCCAGATGACTGGTAGTAGGGTTGCACACAACCCATATCCAACCCGACCCAACCCACCAACCCGACCCAACCCACATAAACCCAACCCAACCCATCCTAGTTCGGGTCGGATATGGGTTACAATTTGTAACCCATACTATATGCGGGTCGGGTTTGACATTTTGTTCAACCCAACCTCATTTTAACCTAACCCAAACCTATTTTAAAAAAAACTAATTTAATATCCATCCAATTAAAATTAGAATAGTATAATCCTAGAATAATGTTTATGTATTCTATAATAAATGTACAAAAAAATATTTCATGTCAATCCAAACTAGATAGAATTTGATAAATATATTTTAAAGAGCATTTTAATGTATTTTAAAATGAAACACTTACTCAACTATGTAGTAAATTAATTTCATATGATGTGTTTTACAATGAAATTTTAATTATATGTCTTGTAATGAATCAGTTATTTTAAATGCATTATGCTAGCTAAAATCTGATATATTATGCTGAATATTTTGATATAATTTTTAGAAAAAATCCCTCATATTCTCATTTTTTATTGTATTCAAGTGACCCAACCCAACCTTACTTAACCCGACCCAACCCATACTTCAACCCAACCCATATCCAACCTCATATAGGGTCGGGTACGGGTTGAGCTACCTTAAACTCATACCTATGTGGGTCGGATAAAGTATTTGGTCTAATCCGACCCAACCCATACTTTGTGCAGCCCTAACTGGTAGTACTCTATCCTGAAAGCCTAGCATAGGCAGGAAAATCGCTTATAGTCCACAATAAATGAGCACACATATGACAAATTTCTTCTTTGAAACATCGTATGTTTCTACTCTTTCATTCCACAGTGTTTTTAATTCCTCAATCAACGGTTGTAAACAAACATCGATTTCTTATGTCTGTTCATCGAGGCCAGGAACGACAACTGTAAGAAATTTATATTTCGTTTTCATACACATTCATCAAGGTAAATCATAAAGTGGGCTATGATGAATATTTAGCACCAAATTGAGAAAATGGTGAAACACCATTCATACACAATCCTATCTAACATTAGGACTCTCCTCTGCAAAATTGAGATAACTTTTATCAAAATGCCTCCATGCTTCTCCATTGACTAAATGGGTCAACGTACCCTCTTCCTCCGATATCACACTATGCCATCTCATATGAGATGCAGTTACAGATGATGCATATAATCTTTGAAGCCTTGAAGTGGTGGGTAAGTAATGCATAGTAGGGAACTTCCTTGCCCTTCTTTCTTCTTGGTTTGTTCTTTTCTTGATTGCATATTTTACAATTTATAAGGTTTACGTCATCTTTCCAAAACAACATGCAGCCATTTAAACATGTTTCTATTTTTTGATAAGGTAAACCAAAGCCGACATATGTTTTTTTTACTTCATAACAGTTTTCACACATTAAATTATTGGGCGGCATGCGTCTTTTTGCAGCTTGTATAATAGCTGTAAATTCAGCATCAGTGATGTATTTTGACTTCATCGCAATGTGTTCAACGATTACTGATAGCTGAGTGTCGTGTTTACAACCATCCCGAATAAGTTTCTTAGCAACATCCAGTAAATCATAAGTTTTTTTCTTCAAAATTTGGTTCTTTAACATTTCCATCATCGTCGTCAACTTCTACCATAGGAAACATTGATCGTGCTGCATCTTCGACCATATTAACATTTTCATTAACAACACTTTCTACTTCAGACTCCATGGAAATATTAACTACAACTTCTTCATGATGATCCCAAACATAATACTCAGGTACGAATCCGTTTTTGCACAAATGGACTTTCATAATATCAGGTAACGGATACTTCAAATGTCTACACTTACTACACGGACAATGAATTTGTGGATCGTCTCCGTTATTACTTTAAGCGAACTCAAAAAAAAAAGTTTATGCTATTAAAAAAATTTCTTTTATTGAGTCTCTTTGTCTTCTTCTTTGATACATCCAACTCCTCCGACCAACAAAATAATCAATCATATTTTCTATTTGAGAAAATGTGTCAAGATCCAAAAATTAATATTTATTTTCAAGAATACAAATTTGAACAAGTTTATTTTCATGATCATATTACAAATGTATAATTTTTTTATTTTCAAGAATAACTTTTACACAAATTCAAAAATGTTTTCAAATATGCCACGTTTTTTTTTGAACTCATTGATACAAAAAGTTATACAAAGCTATTTTTTTTCCATGGTCAACATCCTACTTCCCATTACAAACACAGTAATCATTTACGTTTCATATATTGTTTCCCCTAAAATGATTTAACAAAATTTCGACAGCATTTCTCTTTGTTTCCTACATTGTACACAAATGCATGTACGTAGGAAACAAAAAAGTCAGTTACGCCAAAATATTATGAACCATTTGAACGAAGTAATATGCGAAATATACTAGCCCAATGTATTAATAACTTGTCCAAGTATAAGGACAAATCCAATAAGCATTGTACCAGATGAATATACATGGTCGTTTTGTGATGAAAACGGTTATTTATATAACGATCATGTACAACACCCGTTGGACGTGACCAACAATTATCTAAGCGACATTAATCAAGATGTGCGCATTTTACGAAAAATAATATTTTTACTTAATGTTATATATTTAAAAAATATTTAAATTTATCGCATTTTCAACATATTTCATTGATTTATATAATTAACATTGCTTTAGCATTATTGTTAGCACACTCAAATCGCTTTTATACTCATGCATTCTTTTTTTTCTTTTTTTTTGCATAAGTTAACACGGGAACAATATAATATTTCTAATTTGTGCATTAAAATTAACCAGATACAATAGTAACAACACATACATACAACAGTTTATTTACATTTACACAAACAACAACAATTTGTACATACATTTTGCAACTTAACATTAACGTATGAAATATGCACACAAAGCGATGCTATATACCATTACTACACTACTAGATGTCATTGCAACCATTACATAACCCTAATTTACAAGTATATGTAAATATAGGTTTAAGGTAAAAAAAATGTTTTTTAATGAAACTAACAGATAATACCTAAAATTAATTGTTGTAGAGGTTGATTTTGACGTCGGGGAGGTTTTAAGTGATTGGAATCGGTTTTTTGGGGCTGGAAAATTGAATTTGGGGGAATTGGGGAGCAGTTGAAATGGGGAAAAAGAGTCTAAGTTAGGCAGATATTCGTAATATTTCGACGGCTTCTGATGACCCGTGGAAAGACGTTGGAAAATAACTGTCGGAAGCCATCGCCCCTCTTTACCAAAAAATTAGGCTTTTTCAGCAGTGTATTAAAATATTTTCACCTTGTATTGAACTATATATGTCTATATGTGAAGAGTGTACCATATCAGGTATACATCTTCTTGGATATACCCACTGAATATCATACTCGCATCAATGTAACGTAACTCTTAGCTAAAATGGGTAAGTTCATCTTAACTGGGTGGTTTTGAGCTGGGAGTTCCAAATGGAACTTGAAAGAAAAATAAAAAATAACCATTCGTATGTGATGGATTTTGAACTTGGAGTTCCAAATGGAAAAGCTCATCTTGGCTGGGTGTTTCAGTTTTAATGGGTTCCTCCTACCGTATGTGCATGGGGTCGTTTTCTTAAGTGACTAATTTAGGATCTTTTACCCAATTTGCATCCATTTGATAGCTTAAAATAAGAAACTTTTCCACTCTCTTGTTTTCCTAAGAAACAAAAAAAAAGAAATATCTGTATAAATGGGGAAATTTTATCAACTTTTGAAAAGTCACCTTTTCAAAAAATTGTTGCTTTATTTTATACATATATATACACATATTACTGGCAAATTCTGCATGAACAGTCATATTTTACTGAACACCGACGTCAAATTTAGTTTAAGGCTTAATGAAACAAAAAAGTGAATTCAATTTCCAGTGTGATAAAACATATAATGCAAACTAGCAACTTAAAAGGTTATAATCACCAAGTACTCATGTTTTACAGCAAATAAAAATGGCAAGCTGAACCATAACACACGTAACTTAATCAAATACGTTAGACTATAACCAACCATCCGTTCTGTTCACTTCATTCTCTCTCTTATTTTACAACTAAACAAGCCACATGACACCCAGAGAGAAAAACTAGCCACGAATCTACTTAAATAATAACATTAAAAAAATATAATAAAAAATTATTTTTTGTTTATAACGGCAAACTCTTTGCCGTTATAAACATAAAACACACCAGAAACCATAAAACGGCAAAGACTTTGCCGTTATAAACTTATAACGGCAAAGTGTTTGCCGTTATAATCTTATAACGACAAACAGTTTGCCGTTATAAGAACCAGTCTCTGTTGGGTGAACCAGCCACGGAGGAGCTCAAAACTAGCCACAGACCAGCCACGGGTGAGTGAACAAGTCACACCTGGTTGCTCCATGACTTGTTTAGTAACTGAACAAGCCATTGTTGGTTGTGCTCTTAGACCGACCACCACTATACTGATATGATGTTATATTGATGTTGTGTATTGGTAGACTTGAAGAAGTGGTTAGTAAGTGGAGTGAGTAAGTTGTTGGTGGGTTGTTGTGTATTGCTGGTTTATGGTCAGTAAGTTGTTGGTGGGTTGTTGTGTATTATTGGTTTGTGCAGAGCTTGCGAGTTTGTGATATGGTGGGGAGGTGAAGGAGGAGGATTGTGAGAGGTAGTAGTGGATTTTGCAAGGTGTAGGAAAGTGGTGCAGAGTTTATGGTGGACAAATTATCATTATGAAAGCGGTGCAGCTAATACTATTTCATAAACATTGCTGATTATGAGAGTGGTGCTGAGTTTTTGGTGGACAGAAATGGTTGAAGGTTGAAATGTAGGTTACTCTGAGGTTGTTGGGTTGGCTATGAATGGTCAGTTGGTATGCTGGAGGCTCTATTCCAATGCTTGGTGTCTATTTATGTTGTGGCGATAATTTAAAGGCAGTGCATGTATATACCGTGCACATGTATATCAGTCTTTAACCCTGTCGCATTAATCAACGTTTCTTGTTTGTAAGGAATGGCTTGTGCAATGGATGGAGAGGTTTCATATAGGTGATAAGTGGTTTTAGACCAGGGGTAGTATTTGGAAGAGGCTTGTGCAATGGTATGGTTTAGTTTTGTTAGACATCAGACATGAAGAGGTGTTTCGTGAACACTATGGAGAGGGAATCTATAGCTAAATTAATTACGAATACACATGATTTAATGTGCTTTAAGAATATCGATTACTGTGGTACCGAGAAAAAGCATATGCTTAGCGAACAGAACAAGAAAAGCTTGTGTTGTTGTTCTATAATTTGCAACGTAGAATTATTCCGTGAAACTAAATTATTTCAATGCCAATATCAATATAATATAATTGATAATGTAAATAAATATAGTTAAAAACTACACCAGTGTACCATCTAGTTTTGAACATAATAAACAAAACATCTGCCTTCAAGAGTTTCTCATAGTTATTGGCTTGCATTTACGTACTTAATTAAAATGTCCAATTAAAAAAGAAAGTTTAATGATCGTAACTTGTGCAAGTGGACCAAAGTAGGGCTGCACACAACCCATATCCAACCCAACCCAACCCACCAACCCGACCCAACCCACATAAACCCAACCCAACCCATCCTAGTTCGGGTCGGATATGGGTTACAATTTGTAACCCATACTATATGCGGGTCGGGTTTGACATTTTGTTCAACCCAACCTCATTTTAACCCAACCCAAACCTATTTAAAAAAAACTAATTTAATATCCATTCAATTAAAATTAGAATAGTATAATCCTAGAATAATGTTTATGTATTCTATAATAAATGTACAAAAAAATATTTTATGTCAATCCAAATAAGATAGAATTTGATAAATATATTTTAAAGAGCATTTTAATGTATTTTAAAATGAAACACTTGCTCAACTATGTAGTAAATTAATTTCATATGGTGTGTTTTACAACGAAATTTAATTATATGTCTTGTAATGAATTGGTTATTTTAAATGCATTATGCTAGCTAAAATCTGATATATTATGCTGAATATTTTGATATAACTTTTAGAAAAAATCCCTCATATTCTCATTTTTTATTGTTTTCAAGTGACCCAACCCAACCTTACTTAACCCGACCCAACCCATACTTCAACCCAACCCATATCCAACCTTATATAGGGTCGGGTACGGGTTGAGCTACCTTAAACCCATACCTATGCGGGTCGGATAAAGTATTTGGTCTAACCCGACCCAACCCATACTTTGTGCAGCCCTAGACCAAAGACAATGATTATTCCATTATGCATTCAAAGCCAAAGAATACAAAATTAAACATAAACGAAAGTCATTGTTATTCCTAATGGAATAATTTTATTCATGAATATCTTTTCTGCCCACTGTAATCTTTATTAACCCCCTTACATACACTAATCTTGTTGTTTTCCTACATTACTAATCACTTCTTATGACGGATTAGCCTTCTACCCGTGTGATGTGCGTGTAAGCAAGGACTTAGAGAACAAAAAAACGTTTGGCAATAGAACTACTGCGCTGATCTATATATCCATTGTATATTTCAATTACCCGTCAGTCAAAGGGTGTGGCAAACGCAAACAGCTTGCATTAGGTTTTCGGTTACTTTCTTGGCTGACATGGAAACAATTTTTTTTTATCTTCGACGTTTAAGCTGGTTATTCATTGTTATTGTTATTAAATTTGACACCAAAAAATTGTTGTTCTTGACTTTACTCCATCAATAAGAAGAGAAAATTGCACTCCCAGGTAACCTGACTACTTTTCCTTTCATAGCTAATTTCTGCAGTGATTGTGATAATTATAACATTTCTTGCTTAATTGCTTCTTATAAGTCCAATACTTCATAGTATAGTTTTTCTGATTTTTTTTAAGAACTGCTAGTCATGTCGTTTAATTATGAATTTAATACATGTTTAAAATGCTTACGTTATGTGCTATAAAGATGTTTCCGGTGAGCTAATACACGTTATATGCCAATGTGAAAAACTATAAATTTGTGACTCGCGTGTCACTAAATATTTGATAAAAGCCATGTATGTTCACGAGCTGCCACATGTTCTAACATAGTTTTTCTTTTAAGGGACGATTATTTAAAAAAAACTACGAAATGGGCAAGAGAGCAAACTTCATGAAGTGGTTGATTGATAGTTTGAAGAATCTCTTGTCCATATTCCCAATTTTCTTCCAATATACACCAAAACTGTTTGATTCTTTGTGGACTACTATAGGAACAACCACAATCCTATGAAATACTGGTAGAAAATTAATCAACCATCACGAAATAATGAAAGAAATTGCATCTAATAAGCTGAAATTATAAAACAGCTCGTTCACTTAACACGTTATATAAAACACAGTAAATATTAACGAACACTAGAAAAAACCAGATATCAAAAATCAAAATTAAATGAAATTATGAACTGCGTTTAATACCTCCAAATCTTGAATAAAGATACTACATGGAATTGCAAACCAGATGGCTTGGGGTTATAATAAACGATCTAAATATATTTAAGACCAAAAAATCATCTTATTTGATGACATAGGAAAAAAAAATACTAATTTGAGATGGTAGATAGAAGTATAGAAACCAATAAGAAACAATAAAAATAGCTGGCAGGAGAACTGAAAAATTCCTAAAAAATAGTGGAATTAAACTGTGACAATATAGTGTCATTACAGACCTTCATTCCAGCAGAAGAATCAAGTTGTTCATAAATTAAATTAGCAGTAAACACATTCACAAGCACAACGTGGTCATTGCTATTTCATTTTGCTGCTTATTACTAGTCCATAGATTAAATTTAAGAATGCCAGATTTCATATGTTAATCCCAATTCATAATGACATATCCTTTGTTCTATACATCGGTTTCGCTGATATTGTGCAATCACTTTTTTGTGTACATCAGATTCAGTTTGAATTCAGAATGCCAAATTTGAAATTCTTTGATTTTTTTTTGCTTTATAGGTAGATAGACGATGTTGATGGAAAACATTATTGCAATTAGTTATCGATCGAAGTTATTCGTACTGCTATGGCTACATTTTGGTGTAAGAATGTATGTACTTCTATTCGTTGATCGCTACTGCTTGTGTATGTTTGATATAACACTATTATTTTGTGAATTATTATGGACCTATTGTGTATATTCGATGTAAGAATATTACATATTTTGATCATAGAGTTTTACTTGTTGGTTATGAATTATGCGATCAATATGAAATGTGTTATTAATACGATGCGCTGATTACGAAACGTGGTGTTGATATAATATGTAGATTTTAAACTACTAGAAACATGCAGAGATTTTATTTTGGACTTTTTACAACGTTTTTAAAAAGCCATTGAATTTTTTCATGGTGTTTTCCCGATGACGTTTATGAAACGTTGTAAATAATTTTTAAAAAAATTGTTATACAAACACTTACAGCAATTGATAAACATTGAAAACCAATATCACAACGAAAAATAAATGCTATAACTTCCTTTCATAGCAAGTAAAAGACATTGAGAAATATTTTTTATGGCACCAAAAAACGCTGAGAAGAAATTCTAACAAATTAGCCTAAACGTCATGAAACGTGTTAACAACACTGAAGGAATGCCATTGAATAATTATTCAGGATGTAGTATGTTTCTGACTTTTAACTACATGTTGGTTCATAACGTACCTAAAAACGCTGTTAATACTTTTATGGCGTTTTTTAAACGTTTACAACGTTCTTTTTGTTGTAGTGGCCTGAATGGATAAGGTTCATCTACCTTGTATTTAAGAGCAAGGTTAATGCACTTAGAATAAAATTCCCAGTATTAATAAGAATAAAATAGTAAATTTCAATTGTTGAAATTACATTTAATGGGTTTATTATTCATCATGCTCACGTTAACCGAGTTTGCTTACAAAATAATTGTTTGTTGTGACTTTATACTTTGGTACATGCGTGTTAGATTGTAAAATTAATTTAGAATGAACTGTCTGCACATGGTAAGCAAGGTGTCAAAGTCGATGAGAGCAATACCAAGTTTGTGAGTTTTAGAATATAGCCTATGAAAAGATGCAAAAGTCTCATTTTGTAAGCATCATGCACGAACAAGCGTTTCTGATATAAATATGTAGCAGTTCAATTTTCAGTTGAATTGCACAGTAAGTGCGTGCTCATAAGAAGTAACAACTAAAGACACACACACAAAAATATATAAAGTATGAATAAACTATACATTGATGATTGTTGACGGTGTATCGATGTTAATGCTTTTTTACATGACGCCCAAACAAACGTGCACTCGACCTAATGGCCTCGTGCGCAACTTGCATTCAAGGACTCGATGGTTCATAGGATTCTGCAATTCAAACAAAGTGTCGCATTTCCCTACGTTCTTCATCAACACGAGTGTCGAAATGTCCATTGTCAGAAGTCATTCAGGATGTGAAGACCAGTGATAGTTTGGCTCTTTAACCATTGATGTTGATGGAAGTAATCCTCTTATTTTTTATATTTAATATAGATTCAGATCAAACCAGACCAAAATCAACTGCATTACATTAAACTAAAGTGAAATCAAACCATTTAAAAGATTAACACGATGGTTTGTATTTTTGATTAGTCGTTTGGTGCCATGCAGAAGCGGCTTAAGCTCCAACTACATTAAACCAACCCGAGCATGTCCAATTCTACTTTGTGTCATTTCATGATATTTTTATATTTCAATTTCTGTTTCCATTGTGCTACTTCCTTTAGAGTTCCATTGCGTAGGTCGCTAGTTAAACAATATTTGAAAACGATATCCTTTTACGGCTTTTAAGGATATAGTGGAACAACAAGGCATGAAGTTACAAGTCATTAAAAACCGATCTTTCAACCTTACTGAGAGGCATTTTGATTCGATAATTTTTATTTTTTTTAATGATTTAGAAGTTTCTAGGAAACATATGCTTGAACGCCTAAACACATGTAAACTAGATTCACACCACAACAACTACTGAAACCCAACCAGTTTTTTATTTCATGATCAACGACAAGTCCATTACTCATCTTAATTGATAAAAAAAAAGAGTTTAATTAAATAGCATATAGTCTTTGTGACGTTAATTGATGGTTTCTTCGCAGTTTAAATCACATTTGTGATATTAAATGTAGATATAAGTAAATGATTGGTTCGACTTGAAATCGATCAAAAAAGTTGACATCAAAATTACCGTATAAGAAGCGTAAATCGAACCCGAACCGATACTTTTCAAAACCAACCAATCAAACTAATAATATCTGGTATGGTTTAATTGGTTTATTTTAAGATGAAATAAGCCTTTTAGTTATTGATATAATATAAGTTAAAACAACAAATTGATTATAAACGATGCAAACATTTTTTAAAACAAATTATTCATTTAAAAATATTAATACGAGCTAAAAGAAAATTAAAGAAACTAATATTGTTATAGAGATGTGGTAATAATCGTATTATTGATGGTAATCTTCTAACTTTAAAATGATTTCACTATTAAATTTCATTTGATTGATTGGTTCAGTTTTCAAATATCGTAAATCAAACTCGTTCAACAAACGAAAATAATTTTGAAATAAAAGCCAAAACCAATCAATAAACTAACAAAACCAAACAGATCGATTCATCTGATTTAATAAACATACATTCATATCTAATCAAGACAACGTTCTTTTTTCAATCAGGGTAGTTCGAGTTGAGGGCGTAGACCCCACCGAACTACCCTATTTAAAATGAATGTTGAAATCTTAACTTCGCGTATGCGTTCGAAATAAACACACTCATGATAATCCAGAGGACGTGTAAGTGTTGCCTTGTCGATGAAAATTATATTATTGTTAGTGCCACAAAAAAAACTATTAAGGGGAGGGGGTCATTTTTTTTTTTTTTTTTTTTTTTTACTAAGGTGAGGATCATTTAACATAGCCCCCCTAACAATTATTAAAATATAGACCAAAATGTCCTTTTATTATTTTACCTTAATTACATTTTACTGTTCGTTAAACCCTAATCATTTTCTTATTCTCAGAGGAAACAACTAATCACTTTTTTCATGGAGAAACCAATTTCTAATGAAATTTATAACTCTAAAAAAGAAGACAATATGATTTTACTTAAAAAAGTGAACGACATGTTGAATTTGTTGAAGAAATCACCGAAAAGGTAACAATTTACTGGAAAAACGGAGACCCTTTTTCGATTATCAATTTTTAGCATGTTATTTCCAAACTTTGTACTAAATTTCAATATGTTTTTGTTGATTTTTATTGTATTTTGTATATTTGAATGAAGGGTAAAATCAGTTTTTTATTTTATTTTATATTGTGTTTGCTCCCCTCTTAACTATTTAATTTATAATGGAGTGAAAATAAAATACGAACTTATCTTATTCGTTTTTGGAGTCACATTAGCAATACTTGTTTTTATATCGCGAATAGAGTTTTCTTTCAAATGACCAATCCTATATACAAAACAAGAAGCACAGCTGCCTCAAAGAACACCTTCCAGAATCAGATTCCAGCTCATTAATCCTCGTCTCCCAGTGCGATTAACAAATCTCAACCATCAATAGCACGACGATCTAACGCTTCAAATCCGTCTGTCGTTACGATCTGCGTCTTCACCTTTCGTCCAATCAACAACTAGCTCGACGCATTTATATAGCAGCCGAACTTCATGCTGCTCATCACAGTCCGTCTTTTTCCCCCAATTCTTCAAATTGAAATCCATTTCTAAGAACCCTAACTTTTCACAATGGCACCCAAGGCCGAAAAGAAATCCGCAGAAAAGAAACCCGAGGAGGAAAAGAAAACTGCTGAGAAAACACCTGCTGGCAAGAAACCCAGAGCCGAGAAGAAGCTCCCAGCGAAAGAATCCTCAGCAACTGCCGACAAGAAGAAAAAGAGAAAAATGAAGTCTATTGAAACCTACAAGATTTATATTTTCAAAGTGTTGAAACAAGTGCATCCTGATATCGGAATATCAAGCAAAGCTATGGGAATTATGAATTCTTTCATTAACGACATTTTCGAGAAGCTCGCTCAGGAATCTTCCAAATTGGCAAGATACAATAAGAAGCCGACTATCACTTCTCGTGAGATTCAGACATCTGTTCGTCTCGTTCTCCCTGGCGAGCTTGCAAAACATGCTGTTTCTGAGGGTACCAAGGCTGTTACCAAATTCACAAGCGGTTAGATCTGGAAGAACAGTTCGCTTTCTGTCTTTTAATTATTTTATAACTTGTCATGTTATGAGTTTTGCTTAGACCTGTAAAGTTTCACTGTTGGTTTCAAGTCATCTGTCCCTCTGCATTTGAACCTTTTGACTACTACAGAATGTTCCAAGGTCTGAATTAGTTAAACTATGTCTGTTTTAGTTTAAATCAATTTTTTCTCATTTCTCCCTTGCATAGTATGTGACTGGTTATCCTGTTGTTTGATCAATTTTAAGTGAATAAATTTATATCTGTCTGTTGCACTATTGAGTTTCTGATCTTCATAAAAAAATGAAACGTTATTCTGTATTAGTCCGGTTGGTGAAGTCTCATGTTTTGGGATATGTGATTTATCAATTTCTACCCGTCCCAATCGCATCTGTCGTCAAATGTCTGTATATTCACGTGTTGATTTTGAGTGTTATATTCGAGTGTGAAAACATATTCTAAATGTCATGGCTTTCAAAGGTATAGTACTGCAGTCGTCCACATAACTGGGAAAAAAACACCGATATAAACAAGAGTATATTCTATACAAATGAAAACTAGGTGGAAAGTGGATCTAATTCAATACCCTTTTGTTTTGCATTTCCCATATTATATCAACAATGTTTTTACCTTACTGCCACAAAAATGCTTGAAAAAAGGTTGAAGGCTACTAGTACTAAGGCTTGTGGAAATATCAGAATTTGCAAAGTATTTTGTGAATTTGGCTTCTTATATTCATCTGTTATCCCGTGCTTAGCTTGGTACGAACTTGTGATCAATCTGCGTTCCCCTTAGAGGTTAATAAAATCTCCAAATCAGATTATCAAAATGTATCTACTTTGGGTTGGACCTTATTAATAGGAAATTGAGTGAAACTGACAATAAAAATTTTCTTTTCAGCAAATTGTTT
Organism: Allium sativum; assembly: GCA_030737875.1. Taxonomy (NCBI): domain Eukaryota; kingdom Viridiplantae; phylum Streptophyta; class Magnoliopsida; order Asparagales; family Amaryllidaceae; genus Allium; species Allium sativum. The sequence goes on along the minus strand of CM060921.1, from coordinate 9,394,068 downwards.
CAGCAGATTGAAAAAAAGGGACAATTTGATATGTAGAGCATCCATGGATTGCAAGGAGTGAATGAAACTCGTTGGTGTGTGCTATTAAGGAGAAGAGGGAGCTTGATTGTCAAGCACATATGCAGTTTCCATATGCAGCTAATTAAGATCTTGGAACTTGTACATAGAGCTGATTTCTCCTAAGTAGAAAAGTGGAGGCTGAGTGAAAGATATGGAGAAGGGTAATTTGATTATTTTTGTTAAGTTTCAAAATACACAAACTTCAATATAATTGCAAAAAATCAACGTAAAAAAACCATCAAACTTAATTCCAGTGCCGGCCCTGGGGAAGATGGGGCCCTAGGCAAAAACTTTTTTTGAGGCCCATTGTTTTGTGAAAAAACAGAAAGCAAGTTGAAAGCTGGTAGAAGAAGCAAAAACAAAATTACATGATGTGCACAGGAGCACTCGAAATATGGTTGCGGAACAACAATTTGAAAGTATAACTAGTGGGCCAATCCAGTTTTGTGCTTGAGTGAACAAACTAATTATATGAGTAACCTTTTTAACCAAAAGCCTAAGGCCCTCTTTCTTCTTCCTCCTCCTCCCCACGGACCCGAGGCCCTAGGCGGCCGCCTGAGCCGCCTATGCCCAGGGCCGGACCTGCTTAATTCAATATATAATCATTTTTATATTCATGTAAGTAAAAATATATTTAAAAAAAATCATGATTTAGTTAAAATACAAGAAAACTAGCAATAATTAAAAAAATTGCAGACATCATAGCAATTATATTAAAATATTGTATGTTTTAATGCAATTTTTGCTGAATGCTTCAAAATTTCAAATTTGATGTATACATTTATTCAAACATGACATTGTTGCAAAAAGATCATAAAAAAAACAATGAACATTGCATACAAATGAAAGATATATAACTTCTAGTAAAATTGCAGAAATAATAACAAATATACAGTTTTTTGGCATATTGAAAAATGTTTGTAATACATTGGGAATTTTTGTGGATATATCAACACTTATTTACAATTAGTATAGACGTTTCAGCAACTTGTTTTCATTTACTCAATACACTATGGAATGGTAGCTGATATGTATGCGCCTTTCAAAATAAGTGCAAACGTTTCACCAATTTTTTTCCTTTTAGTAATCTTCCGTTGACTTTTATAATTTTTTTGAAACTTTTTGGTTTGTAGTGCAAACATTCATGGGGATATATTGCACTACACCAAAACAGGGGATTCCCAACAAGTATAGGTGTAACAAATAATTTCTGTAACACTTTTAAGTGTTACCAACAGCATGTGAGGAATTTCCTGTAACACTTATAAGTGTTACAAACAGAGTAACTACTAACACTTATAAGTGTTACAAGCATATTCATTGCTAACAGTTATAAGAGTTACAAACATATTCATTGCTAACACTTATAAACGTTGGAACCATAAGATATGGTAACACTAATAAGAGTTGCAAACATATTCATTGATAACACTTATAAATGTTGGAACCATAAGGTATGGTAACACTTATAAGAGTTACAAACATATTCATTGCTAACACTTATAAATGTTGGAACTATAAGATATGATAACACTTATAAATGTCAGTATCATAATCCTATTAACTCCCACTACAACAAAATGACCCTATTACAACGGTGGAACACCGTTGTAATATATTTTTACAACGGTGGGCAAACCGTCGTGTATTAAGAAGTAATAAACTAATATCTTTTACAACTTTTTTGCACTGTTGCAACACGGTTGTAATATGTATATTTTACAACTTTTTTCCACCGTTGTAATAAACAGTTATGCAACCTTGTAATAAAATCTACTACAACTATTATGCAGCGTTGTGATTGACATTTGGGTTTTTTAAAAAATAAACATCTTTTGCAACCGAAAAGAACAATACATTAAATGTAGCAATACTCCATAAGCAAATCAGATGTTACAGTTATTTGCAAACTAATTTATTAAAATACTCAAATATTCAGTATTACAAACAATAAGTTTTAGACAACATTTCGTACATTATTACATACTTGACCATTACAAAGCATATCACTCTGTGTGCAACCATCTTGGCTATGCTGAAGTAGAAGCATGATCATAGGCCAGAATTTGTCTGCCAGGCCAACTTTAATCATCTTCTCAAATGGGACAGCGTGGACAAAACTTCAGCAATCAGAAAAGGCGAAAAATCCTAAATAACATCGTGATTGAGTTAATGGTTATGATGTAAAAAAAATTCTAATTCCAATCTAAATAGAACTTAAAAGAAAATTATGAACAATTTTTAGTTAATTTCTTTAATTTTTAATTCTAACAAGAATTTGATGGAATCCATGAATGCGTTGGACATTATGAAAAATCGATGTAAAAAAAATACAAGAATGATTTAAGTACATACCGGATCGAGACGGTAATCAGCACAAAGTCTCGACCGACCAGTATGTCAAGTTATTCACAGAAGCGTCGGATGAAATCCATTCCAGAATACATCCTTGTCCCAATTGCTGCACGACGCTTAAAACAAAAGGCTCATCATCTATCCATGGTTCCTTCAAATGCCACAACATCCATAGTATCTCACTAAACCCTGTTATTTTCAAGGGTATAAAATTACAACTTTCATGAATGAAACTCAATAATTTTGCAACCCATATTAAGCTTTTACCACTGCTACTATCTGACGATGCATTGACAATGATATTATTGCTTATTGGACATGTTTTAACTTTTTTTTGCAAATAAACAATTCTATCTTATAACATGAAATTTTGATAAATGTCAATAAAAGATAGGGTCATGATCCTTAATCGAAAAAGCTGAGGTTAAATGTATAGTAGAACTGTTGCACGAGAATTGTGTTTGCTTCTTTCACTGTAAATTCCAAGTTGAGTTTAATGCTCATCCATTACTTTTATTTCCTTCTCCTTCCATCAATTTATTATATTTTTATTCACTGATTAACACATCATGTTATCAAATCTCATTATAGTTGAAAAAAAGCATGCATATTCTATTTACTTGGAATAAACATTGATGCAAAATGATAAAAGGTAACATATATTATTATATATTGCACCATTAGTGAAATTAAAAGAAGAAACTTACAAATAACATCAACAGTAGTTGTTATGCCGTTGCTGAACCATTAGTGAAATTAAACAATAAACTTTGATTCACTTGCCATAAGGCAGGAACCACAACGATTTCCAGCATCGGATGAGGATTCCGGCCTACACCAAGCAAATCTGAGATTTTTACACGTGAATTCATATAGAAAGATTACAAATGCAAACTAAATGTACTGCAAAACTGTAACAACCCGTATTTTAATAATGTGTTATAACCATAAATCAAGGCAGAATTAATTTTTAAAATAAGGATCAAGGGCAACAGGTTACGCCATTATGTTCGTCTCGAAATTCTGCTTGGAAACGAGTCCGATTTTCGAAAATCGGAGTCCGTATGACCAAGTTATGACCCTTCAAAGTTTCAGAATTTTCAAGTTCAAAAACAGCTCAGGATCTGAATTCAAATTTCGAATTCAAACCCCAGAACGGACTAGGCGGGAAATTTCCCGCTCAGGACCAGGTCGACCATAGAGTCGACCTGGATGTCGACCTGGTTGCCGAGCCCATTTTTGAGTCAAAGTTCACTCTGATGTTTCTAGTCCGATTTCTGTCTAAATTCGTTGGTCTGACCCTATATAAACAACCCCTAACTCTAGTCTCTCTACACAAATTCTCTCTGGCCTTATGCTGCTAAAACTCTGGTTGAAAAGTTAGAGAAAAGGGATTGCTTCTTCTCCAACAAGGCTACGTGTAGAGTATTGCTGTTTGGGGGATTTCTGTTCGACTCGAGATTCAACATCGCCTCTTTGTTTTCTAATTCTCTAACCACGATCTGTAAGCCCCAGTTATTTTTGGATCTAAACTTTAAACTTAATATGAACATGTTGTATATTGAAACTGAACCTAAGTATGACAATTATCTTGGATCTATCATTGTATATCTTGGATCTATCATTGTTCATTTTGGATCTACTATTTGTTCACCTTGGATCTATTCATCTTGAATCTTGACTTGTGGTAATATTTATATGAAATTGATTTGGGGCCTATATATGTTGTAGATCTAAAACCCCTAATGTCCATAATATTCATGCCTGTGATGTTGAATTAGTTGTTATTCACAAGTTTGAGGTTATTATCTTATGTCAACTGTTACCATAACTATCACCCTATTTTGCTAGATTTGATATTTGAGACCACTACTCCATATGCCAGTATTGTTGTAATCGTTTATCTCAAGTTATACCATGCTTGACTTGTAATCACTTTTGCCACCTTAAGCCCGTTCTTTCTATGTTATTCCCTAATTAGATTTGTTTGTATCAATTCGAATTCACATGCAATGGGAATACGATTTGGGTAGTTTAGGCAAACCTGAATTTACCATGAACTTGGAACATGAACATTGTTATAACTTGAATCTGAATATGGACATGAAACTTACCTTGAAACTTGTCACGGATTTGATATGAGACTTGAACATGGTCATGACTCTAGAACGAACTTGAAAATGTACAACTCGATGTTGGGTTGAGTTTGCAGTGTAAATCTGCCCGGAACCGCCCGGCGAATCCAGTGACTGCAAACAATAGGATCCAATATGGGTAGTGGCCATATCGCACCCAAAACCCGAGGTTAGACTATGTTGTGGTGTAAATCTGCTCGGAACCGCCTGGCAAATCCAGTGACCACAACAACTAGTCTAATGTGAGAGGTTGGGGTGCATTAATGAATTTATGCTACATGATAGGGTTAAGTCATGAACATGAAAGACAACACTTAACCAACTTGATACATGATTGGATAGGGTTAGGTCATGAATTTGAATGACAACACTTAACCCATTAGAAACCCTAGTTACGCGGTCCTTTTCAGCAGTTATCCACTTAGATGTATCACGATACCCTGGGACTAGGCAGGGTGGGACACGATTACTGGGCTGATTGTAAGCGACCAGAAAGACGGCTGAGTTGGTGCGCCATTGTAGGTTCATGCGGACTATGGTTGTGTACGTAGTCCGGAGTTGAAAAAGCAGGCATTGGGCACCAGTAGGTTTACACTGTGCGTGCTTGATTCGTGTCGATGGTTGGCACCCTAGGGCTTGATACACCCTATGGTGGACCTAGCACAGGTGACTACATTTCGTGATTGGGCCGTATGACACAGACACATGACGAGCTAGAACTTGTAGGGAGCCGATCGATTAGTAGATCGTAGGTAGGACCCCGTAATGGGTCATTTCATGATATTGGGCCAAGGGATCATTTCATGGTTAATACTTGACATGGGTTAGAATACTAGTACAGTTGGTGCAACGAATCTTGAATATGCGAGGCTAGACTTGACTTATCTTGTTATCTTAGTTATCATATCAGTCCTGTTATCATCCTTATGTTTAATTCCAGTTTTCACATGTCATGTTACTTTTACTAGTTTTTATGCTGAAAGTCACTAGGGCTTACCAGTCTTTATGATTGACCCTTTTTCTTTCGTTTTCCCCCCAGGTTCTCAGGGAGGAAACGCTAGCTCTTAGCTTGGATTTAGCTTGCTTTCTGTCAGCTCATGTACGGCTTGGTCTTGAGCTATGCTATGGCTGCACTTCTGCTATTTTTGGGGAATAATTTACTTTTGTTATCTTAAGTTTATGCTTTTTTTATTTAGAACTTGATGTAATGGAATAATTTGTACTTTGGATATATGAGGTTTTGACTCTTTTCTTGAAAGTAATGAAATTTGGTTTTTAATTTCTATCGCTGCTTTATTTATGTTCTGCCTTGTGATATCTCTGTGTATGTTTACCTAGATAATACTCCACCAAAACTAGTGCATTCCTTTTGTGAGTGACCCTAGCGGAGGTGGGGTGTTACATTTGGTATCAGAGCAGAAGGTTAACAGACGGGGCAAAAGTTAAAAAAAAAACCCATCTAAAACTATTTTCCCAAACCGTTTATAAAAAAGCATTTTTCAATAAAAGTTTTATGTTTAAAAAAGGCTATTCCCCAAAAGCCATTAGCTCTTTCCTTTGTTTCCTTGTTTGAATCCTTTTCTTTTTCGTTTTTCAGCATGTCTGATCTTAACCTTCCTGAGGGAGTACCCGTACTTGGATGGTTCCGAAGGTACTTAGAAGCCAGGGCCAACGGCGCAGGCCCAACAGACATCCCTCCTCCTCCTCCCCCAGTGGCCGCGGTTCCTCCTCCTCCTCCTTCTAGTACCGCCTTTGCCAAAATATGCAAAGACTTCAAAGCAATGGGCGGCAAAAACTTCGTTAGAACTGAAACCTTCGTTGAGGCACGAAACTGGCTAAAGGAGACTGAAGACTTGTTTATTATCTTCGATGTGGAGGATCATAGGAAAGTTCAGTTGGCAGCATGGCTGTTGAAAGAGGAAGCTGCATTTTGGTGGGAAGTCACCAATGCTACCAGACCAGTTGAGACTTGGGCAGACTTTAGAGAGAGGTTTGGGCTTAAATTCTTATCATCAGCAGAAGAGAACCTTCGGATGGAGAGGTTCCTAGCACTTAAGCAAGGGGACATGACCGTTAGGGAGTACGTGAATAAGTTTAATCAGCTTGCTAGGTTCGGATTGGACTTGGTTAACACAGCTCAAAAGAAGGCTGTACGCTTTGCTCGAGGATTGAACGAGCCACTACACAGTTTGACCATAACTCATATACCCATGGGGGCGACCTTTGAAAGCTTGGTGGATATGGCCCTACTTCGTGAGGAATACAAGAATAGCAAGAAATAGGTTAAGCCTAATGAGACTCAGAATAAGAAGGTTGACTGCAAAAAGGGAGGCAACAAGAATAACAAGAACAACAATACTAACAAACCACGTGAGACAAGGAAGTGCAACTTTTGTGGTATTACGGGACATCTAGCTAAAGACTGTAGAAGGAAGAAGAGAAAGTTGAGTGAATGCTTTCATTGTGGATATACTGGACACATCAGCATAGATTTCCCTAAGAAGCAAGGGCAGGGGCAAGGGCAGGCCCAGCGAGCAGGACCTTCTGGAGGGCAGTTGCATGCTCTCAACACCACTCCAGCACTTGACCGAGGTAGTAATATTTCCGTAGAAAGCCTTGTTTACATTTCTGAATTTCCTGTTCGAACCTTATTTGACTCTGGCGCATCGCATACTTTTATTTCTTCTGATGTTGTTAAAAATCTGCACATAAGTACTAGTCTGGTTGAGGACCCCGTTATAGTTTCAAATCCAATTGGGGGCTCCGCTCATTTATCTATGATGTGTGTGGATTTGAGGATTTCTATCTTAAGCGTAGAATTCACGTGTAATGCTTATGTTCTCGGATTTATGGGATACGGTTTGATCCAAGGTATCGATTGGCTGTCCAATTATGGAGTCATTCTTGATTGTGAACGAAGGGTAGTGAAGCTCATGACTCGCCTTGGTAATACCCTTGAAATTTCTTGTAACCCTAAGGGTCCGGTCATGCTGTGTTATCTTGAATCTCTTGACTCGTCCATCGACAATTTGCAATCTGTAAGAGTGGTCCGAGAATATCCAGATGTCTTTGATGAGGTGAAGGGGTTACTTCCTAAACGCGAGATAGACTTCCGAATTTATCTTGTTGATAATGCCAAGTCAGTTTCATTGCCCATTAGGTACATGGCCCCGCGAGAAAGAAGAGAGCTCAGTAAACAAGTTAAGGAGTTGCTTGAGAAAAATTTCATAAGACGAAGCATTTCTGAATGGGGTGCTCCGGTGGTATTCGCTATTAAGGCGGATGATTCGCTTCGTCTATGCGTAGATTATCGTGAGTTAAACAAACTAACTAAGAAAAATAGACACCCACTACCAAGAATTGACGATTTGTTTGACCAGCTTGTGGGAGCATCTGTTTTCTCTCAACTCGATCTAGCCACAGGATTCCATCAGCTTAGAGTGGCTGAGGATAGCATTGACAAAACTGCGTTTATGACTCCAGATGGGTTCTTCGAATGGCTCGTCATGCCGTTTGGGTTAACGAATGCACCCGCGTACTTTGTAGATTTGATGAGTAGGGTGTTTCGGGAGTTCCTTAACAAGTTTGTAGTGGTTATCGTGGACGATATTTTGATCTTCTCAAAGGATGAAGAAGAACATGCTAGACATCTCAAGGAAGTCACGGATACGCTTAGAGCACACCAGTTGAAGGCTAAGTTCTCCAAATGCCATTTTTGGAGGAAGGAAGTTCGGTTTCTTGGACATGCAGTTTCTAAGCAAGGCATAGCCGTGGACCCCGCAAAGGTAGTTGCGGTGCAAGACTGGAAAATTCCTAAGAACGCAATGGAGGTGAGAAGCTTTCTCGGTTTGGTAGGCTATTATAGGAAGTTCATTAAGGAATTCGCTAAGATTTCAGCCCCTCTTACTAGGTTAACGAAGAAAAACCTAGTGTTTGCATGGGACATAGAATGTGAGATTGCTTTTCAGAGACTCAAGAGAGCCCTCACCACAGCTCCAGTTTTGGCATTATCCGACGGAAGTAAGATGTTTACGGTGTACACAGATGCGTGTGGCACATGATTAGGCGTTGTCCTAATGCAAGAAGGGAAAGTGATATGCTATGGGGGTAGACAAATTAAAGTTCATGAGAAGAACTATCCCACACATGACTTGGAGTTGGCGGCTATCGTTTTTGCACTTAAATCTTGGCGCCATTATCTTCTAGGGGAGAGGATCGAGCTGTATACCGACCACAAATCTCTTAAGTACCTCTTCTCACAGAAAGATTTGAATCTGATACAACAGCGGTGGATGGAATTCTTGGCATCATATGACTTCGATATAGCTTATACCCCTGGCAAGGGTAACGTGGTGGCAGATGCGCTAAGTAGGAAAAGGTTGACCATGAGCCCCTTGTTTGTTGAAAGGAAAAGTCTAGAGTTTATAACAACCTTTGATTTTACACCTGCTGTTGAGTCATTGACTGTTACGTTAGCATCTCTTGAGTTAAGACCAACACTTCTAGATCAAGTAGGGACTTCACAGAAGGAAGACCCACAGATAGTCGAAATCATGGACAAGCTGATTAGTGGTGAGACGACAAGTCACCTCGGTAGGTATGCCATAGATGACAAGGGATGGCTAAGGCGTGATGGAAGGCTTTGTGTCTCACAAGTGGGAGACTTAGTAAGGAAAGTCCTCGAGGAGGCGCATCACTCGAAGATGACCATACATCCCGGAGGGGATAAGATGTACAGGGATATGAAACACATTTTCTATTGGCCTGGAACGAAAAAGGACGTGGCAGAGTTCGTTTCGAAGTGCATGGTGTGCCAACAAGTAAAGGCCGAGTTGAAGAAGCTCAGTGGGCTATTACATCCTTTGGAGGTTCCGCAATGGAAATGGGAGAGTATCTCGATGGATTTCGTGGATGGACTGCCTAGGTCAAGGAAGGGAAATACTAGCATATGGGTCATAGTTGATAGACTCACGAAAAGTGCTCACTTTATTCTGGTGAAAAGCAAGAGGACCGCATCATGGCTAGCATCCATTTACCTTCGAGAGATAGTACGGTTGCATGGGGTTCCTTCTAGTATAGTTAGTGATCGTGACCCGATTTTCACTAGCCAATTTTGGAATAGTCTACAAGAAGCAATGGGTACACGACTAAGTTTAAGCACGGCCTATCACCCACAGACGGTTGGACAAACCGAAAGGGTAAATAGGGTACCAGAGGATCTTTTGAGGCTATGCATTCTTGACTTTGGTGGTACTTGGGAAGACCATCTTCCTTTCATGGAGTTTGCATATAATAATAGTTACCAAGCTAGCATCGGAATGACACCGTTTGAAGCTCTGTATGGAAGACCGTGCAAGTCGCCAACTTGTTGGTGGGAGACGACAGACATGCTTATACTTGGGCCTGACATGATAAGGGACACTTCTGAGAAGGTTGAGTTGATACGAAGACGGATGAAAACGGCCCAAGATAGACAGAAAACTTATGCGGATAAGAGAAGGACAGACCTAGAGTTCGAAGTCGGAGATATGGTCTTTATAAAAGTTTCTCCTTTACGCAATGTGGTTCGTTTTGGAGCGGTTGGAAAGCTAGCACCAAGGTTCGTAGGACCGTTCCCTATCACTGAGAGGATTGGGCAGATGGCTTATAAAGTAGACTTACCCGAGAAGCTGACCGGAGTACACAATGTCTTTCACGTCTTGCATCTCCAAAAGTGCTTACATGAGTCGGCCGAAGTGGTTGAGCCAAGTGTAACAACCCGTAAAATCTGGGCCAGTTTAAAATTTTTATTTTGGCAATTTTAGCTAATTTTAATTATTTAAAATGAATTATTTTAAATAATATCGACGAGAAATTTATTTTGAATAGAATTCGATCGTATATATTATATACGTCGTCGTTAGAATATATAATAATTATATATAATTATAAAAGGAATTGAAAATGGCGCGGTAGTTCGAAAATTCGATTTCTAATTTCAAATGAATATACAGAATTCAATATAAGTCAGAATTGAACGAAACAAGAAATATTTGAATCTGTATAACTATATCTTTGTAACGAAGTTAACAAACTGAGATTTCATCTTAGAAATGATAAGATATGTCCAGTTTAAAATTAGAAATAGTCGCTGTGGAATTTATATATATTTTTATATATATAAGGCCCTTAAAAATAGCAATTTTGCAGACGACCTCGGATTTCGACGAAACCAGTTTTGTTGGGTCCGGGATGTGAAGTTATTGCTAGGTTTCAAATTTCATAATTTTTCGAATCAATATGTGAGCGTGGCAAAGGAAAATGCGTTTGACCATTTTCAGTGGATTTTAATCGACTGGAAATTGGCCATTTTTCATACGGTCTCAGAATTCGACGAAACTAGTTTTGTTAGGACCGTATCGTCAATACGAAGCTAGAAAATATTATTCGGAATTTTTCTAGTTAGTATGTGGCCCCGGTAAATTGAAATGTACGTTTAAAATAGAATATATAGATTTAAATTGTAATTTCAACGAAAACTGATCAAAACATTAGAATTGTCTTATGAAACATATCCCATTGTGTTCGGAATGGGGGTAATTAGCTAGGGACGATAGTCGGTGGGTTTGATTTTGAGTTCGAAATTTAAACTAACTTTTTTTGGAAAAAAATTTATAAATTAATATATTTATTATATAAAACCTTATCTCCCTCTCTCTCTTCCACTATTCTCAGTCAACGTTCGAAAAAAAAAAAAAAGAAGCCCCGTGACCTAGAAAACCCGATGTCGCCCATCACCCTCGCGCCCTCCATCACCATCGTTCCACCGCCTCCACCTTCGTTCCTCCCTTCGCCAAATCACCCTCCACCTCGACGACGTCCCACCCTCCGCCCCTCGCACTCGAATCGAGATCGTGGGAGGTCTCAGTGCCGGCGAGCGACAGACCGCCTCCCTCCTCCGAAGTACCCAGCACCGCGCCAACCCCCACAGCCCGACCACCTGAGCGCCCCCCCTACCATCCTCCTCCGACGCAGGAAGAAACCCCCCCCCCCCCCCCCGCTCGGCTGTAAGTATTTGTTTTTGTTTTTTTTTGATTTTTATTAATATTTTATTTTGTTTTATATTTAGTTTAGAAAACTGATTTTATTTAGTTTAGAAAACTGATTTTATTTAGTTTAGAAAACTGATTTTAATGTTTTAGGAAAATAAAGAAAAAGATTTGATTTTGGAAAAGGCGCGATTTTTATATATTGAATAGCAAATTAAAAATATGATTTTTATATATTGAACTTCGTATTAAAAATATGATTTTTATATATTGAACTTCGTATTAAAAATATGATTTTTATATATTGAACTTCGAATTAAAAATATGATTTTTATATATTGAACTTCGTATTAAAAATATGATTTTTATATATTGAACTTCGAATTAAAAATATGATTTTTATATATTGAACTTCGAATTAAAAATATGATTTTTATATATTGAACTTCGAATTAAAAATATGATTTTTATATATTGAACTTCGAATTAAAAATATGATTTTTATATATTGAACTTCGAAATAAGAAAAATATGATTTTTATATATTGAATAGCGAAGTAAAAATGTGATTTTTACGTATGTAGTGAAAGCAGCAACGAAGGTGACAAAAAGGCGAAACGACGAAGACTTCTGCAAATGAAGTGCCGTGGAGCTAGGATAGCTATAAGTGAGAATCTCTCACTCTAAATTTCTTTTCTAGTTATATATATATACTAGGATGCAGACGGTGCTTAGTAGCACCCGACACAATCGTCCACAGACCATGGACTTGTTTGTTTGGCTGTTTGGTTATTGATTGTGATATTGGTTTGAATGTGGTTTGTGGTGTGAGAAATCGAATCGATAAATTGGTTAGGATTAGACGTGCGCCGTTATAAGGCGAAGGAGTAAGGCTAGGTTAGACTCTTACTCCAAATTTTGTGGTTTGCATAATAAAATTTATATGATTGATGTGTGAATGGCGTGGGCCTTCACTAGACCGGGGATAAGGCTAGGCCTCGTCCTGTTTCTAGTATCGTGCCGTTATGCCGCCGAAATTTTCTAAAATAAGTTAGAAAAATAAAAATATCATTTTATTGAATAAATGAATTGTATAGAAGTTCATAGGTTGGAATAAAATGTTTTATCGTTAAAAATATAATTTTTAACGTGATGTGAATAAATAAAATATTCATTTATAAACCGGACGGTTTGTTTATGTACACCTATTTGAAGGACATTGATTGGGTCGATAAATTTTACACATCGCCCAACAGCACAAATAAAATATGTGTTTGATTGTTTGAAACCCCACACGGGTGTTAGGATGAAATTTGAAGTTCACTCATCCTGATTGATTAAATATGTCGATCGATTGATTGACAGGCTGTTATAAGCGTTGAATATCTATATTTGATGCTTATACAGTGTAGTGCACTTTGGTTGATGGTTGATTATTTTTCAATGCTATGATATACATGTGTTGTATGAAAATCCATATAATTAACTTTATATGGTAATTGATTGGGCCTCATTCCAATTTGAAAAATAAAGAATATTATAAAATAAAAGTTCATGTGTTGACAGTACTCATTGAGATTGGTCATGTGTTGAACGAAATATTTTAGTAATAAAATTTGCACCTTTATCGATATAAAATAAAAGTTCATGTGTTGACAGTACTCATTCATTGAGATTGGTCATGTGTTGAACGAAATATTTTGATAATAACAACTATTTTGAAAAAAAGAATATTTGGAATAAATATTTGAAAATAGAAATTTATGAAGCCGTGTTGATTAGATTGACGCCATTTTGACGTGAACGATATTTATATCGATTTTATTCATTTTAAATTGAATATTGAAAAGCGATTTCGAAATAAAATGAATTGAAAACGATTTCGAAATGAATTGAATTGAAAACGATTTCGAAATGAATTGAATTGAAAACGATTTCGAAATGAATTGAATTGAAAACGATTTCGAAATGAATTGAATTGAAAACGATTTCGAAATAAATTGAATTGAAAACGATTTCGAAATGAATTGAATTGAAAACGATTTCGAAATGAATTGAATTGAAAACGATTTCGAAATGAATTGAATTGAAAACGATTTCGAAATGAATTGAATTGAAAACGATTTCGAAATGAATTGAATTAAAAACGAATTCAAATTGAATTGAAAACGATTTCGAATTGAATTGAAAACGATTTCGAAATGAATTGAAAACGATTTCGAAATGAATTGAATTGAAAACGATTTCGAAATGAATTGAATTGAAAACGATTAGAAATGAATTCAAATTGAATTGAAATTTGAATTGAATAGAAATGAATTTTGAAACGAATTTATAAAGAAGAATTCAATTTTGATTTGAATTGAAAAGGAAGTTGAAATTGCTTTTGAAACGAATTTAAAACTATTTATATAATTCGTTTTAAATAGAAATCGACGAAGTATATATTATATATATTATATATATAATATAATGGCCTGAATAGAACGCGCCGCGCCGCGGCAGTTCGTGAATTTTGACCATTTATTTCAAACGGACATTACGGGAGATCCGACCGTCGGATTCTCCTAAAACCGGAACCGTTGGGTTCGTATCGAAAAGAGCTTTCTAGCGAATGCTAGAAATTAGAAATCTAACGGTTGGATTTGGAATTATGTCCAAATCAAATTCGAAAAAGGTCGCTGTAAGTGCAGTTCGATGGCCGTTAATGGAAATCGACTGTACGGGCCTTGATAAAATTATTAAAAATAGTAATAATTTGTGTAAAATCATAAGAAATGATTTGTGAAAGTTTGGGATGAAAAACTCCATATTTGAAAAGATAAAAATAGATTTTTATCGAAATGAACTAGAATTATAATTCTATTTATTTTTAAATAAATAAATTGAATTCGAAAAGGGTTTTAAAAGTAACCAAAATTCCAATGATTGCATTGGAGTGGATTTGAATCGAAATTGTCTTCGGAATATTTCGATGTTGGAATTCGGGATTATACAGGTGTTGTTATGGAAATTTGAAAGATATATATTTATATCGTTATTTCCAATACGACATTTGTTAGTCGTAGAATTCGATATTGAATATAAGCCGATATATTTTCTATTCAGAGCCTTGTATTGAATATCGAATGTGATTTGGGTTTGTCGTGAATGGTGTCTTCACTAACACTGTTCTTGAACCCAGTTGAGAAAAGATTAAATCTTTTTATTTAGATTTAATGAAGTTTACCAATTAAATAATATTTAATTGGAATTGAATTGATATTGATTTTTGGGTTTATCGTGAACAGTGTTTTAAATAACGCTCGTTCTTTAACCCGATAATTAATGAAAATGTGATTTTGGGTTTATCGTGAACCGTGTTTTAAATGACACTGATTCTTTAACCCAGTCACAGATTAAAACTAAGTGGAGTTTTAATGAATCTTTAATTAGATTGAAAAGATCGAAAATGGAGTACCACCAGTTTTGCTCCAGGCGATAGTTAAATCTTTAATTAGATTTGAACGTGAAATGGTAATTGAATTTACCGATAACACCGTGGTGTTAGATATGAAGTATTACCAGTTTTACTTCATGGGATGAATAGGTTGGGATTGGGAAATTAAAACGAATGATTACTTCGGTAAGGATCGCTAATCCCGACTAGTTTGAATTGATATTCCAAAATAGATTAAAGAATAAATTCAAGAATTTATCTTTGATAAAATTAATGGGAATCTTTCCCTATGAATGTGAAATTCAGAAACTAACTGTCGGTTAGCTAAGCGGAATGGTTTTCTGGATATTGATCTGATGTTGGTTTCGGCCTTCGGGGTTAATATTTGGGAAATTATTCTCTTGATTAATTTACGGTTAGTGACTAATGAATTGGAATGAGGCGTATGTTGTGTTTGTGTAACACTTATTTAAAATATACGCGAGTTATTCGGAAAGACCGGGTTTATCCCATTCTGAATAGCTGATACGACGATAAGTCGAAGATGAAGACGATGGTCGAAGACCGGAAGTCTTCACGTCGTTTGGGTAATTACTGATGATCTTGATTGGGCTGTACACCCAAGAAGATGGAAACAGTTAGTGATCGTCCAGACATACTTGGAGATCGATGGATATGCGAGGTACTAGGTGCCTCCGGTTTCGTTCAGACCCAGAACGGACTTGTAAATGGACTGTGTGTCTGACATTGGATTTTAGTCCGTGTGATTGATCTCTATTAAATATATATCTGCTTGGCGGCGGAGAATTTATTCTCTTGCTTAACGCCCTTCTCTGAGACGTACAAGCTCAGGGGTTATATATTGATGGATATCAAACGCATGGAGTGAATTGCCTGTGTGGCATGCCTAAGTGGCAATTGATCAAGGCTTCTGTTGAAAAGCAAAGTCTTGTGGTGATGATCAAAGCAAAGCCTTTGTGGCGTAGCTTTGTGTAACGTTTACCTCGCGTGTTTCACACCCGGTATGAACCAAAAAGGGAGACGGACCTCAGGGAGGGCATGCGTTTCTTTCTAGTTAGAAGTGGCGTCAGTGGTTTTACACGCCCTGACGAGTTTGACTTATGTGGTTGTTGCTGTTGCGAGGCGCCTCGGATTGATCGGTCGTTCTCGAACCGATGGAGTCATTTAGTTGGCTCGTTTACGCCCCATAGGGCGGGGAAATGCATGTTCAGGGTTTAAGTTTAATCCACATCGGTGGACCGGCCCTGTCGCTCCAAGGGTCACTCGAGCTCTGATCCTGAGGGGCGGACTAGAGCGTCTCGAATCGGTTGAGGACTATCTTTTGCCTCGGTTCATAGATGGAAATCCAATTTCCAAATACGTGACATTTGCGGTTTTATTTGTAAACCTATATATGGCGACATGATATATGGTACCCATGCCGCCTATGATTGATACTTATGATTTGAAGTTGTTTTATACACTATGCACTTATTATAGTATCAAATGATTCGTTTTAACCGTATCAAGCATTCTTTGGCTGTTATAAGGGAAAACCCTATCCTCGGCTGCGTTGCATTGTGTGATGGGACCTGGGTCTTATAACAGCTTCATTTTCCTTTATTTAGCATTGCGCTGTTTTGTTTTATGCACTGGTATCCTTGGGAGGAAACCCGTTCCGTGTTATACGGCGTGGTCCCTTGATTTACCTAATTTTAAAATAAAGGATAACAGTTTTAGTTCTCACACCAGTCACATGACTGACCTGGAGTTTATTGTTTTAACCTAAACTCTGGGTGCCCTCATTTTGACACGGGCAGCTAGTAGTTTTGGTTTTGCAGATTTATATTCACAGGGTCCTGGTTTACAGCTGGAACGATATCCGGAAAGCTTTGTATCCGTATATCTACTTCTAGTTGTGTATTGTATTATTTTCCGCTGCTATGTATTTAAATGTAATTTAAATCTCTGATATTTCTGTGTAATATTCAATTATACTCTGTATATTCTTGTAATCTGATGCATTGTTGTAATATACAATGAAATGTTCTTCTGTATGCGTTCTGTTTTGTCCTGTTCTCAAACGATAGGGCGTTTCGAACGGTCTGGGTCGGTTTAGCGACTGGTTCGGACCGAGCGAAATTCTTTCTCGTCACAGTTGGTATCAGAGCTTTGGTTTACAAAGCTCAGAGAACAAGACACATTAGAACCCTATGAAAGAATTCATCAGATATGGGATTAGTAACATCCAATGGGAATGACTCGTTAGAGATAGGATCAGTAGTATCCTAGAACGAGTGTGAAGAGTATATTTTTTTTTAAGTGAAAATCAATTTTGTTTTGAAAATTTAAAATCAACTATTCGTATTTGATTATTTATTTATATTGATTTTGGACAATTCAGTATATAAAGAATTTGCATATACGCCTTGCAAACGTATATTCAAAGTTTTAATATACTGGATAGATATAGATTCACACTCTAGTCGCCCGAAGATGATTCTGATGATTGTAGCTACATCATCAGAATTAGTGTTCGAGAGTCGAAGGTGTGATATTTATATATTTACTATTGGCTGGTGTGAGAACCAAAATTAGATAGGGCCTATTGTTGTGATTTGGCATCAAAAACATGATTTTTGTGTATGTATCAAAATTATGAATTTCAAATGATAATTCACTAATTGATTGATATTTGTGTTGTTTGTTTATTTGTTTGCTAATTTTTAGCCATTTAGCCTAATAGCATCAAATATTGAATTATATCGAAAATTAGTTGCGTTTGCTTGCATATACATATATATCATTGAACAGGTCATAGCAAGGAGGCTAGAGCCAGAGAATAAAATTTGTTTGCCCGACAAATAGGTACATGTTTACTACATAATTTCCTGTTTTGTTTGGGTGATGATGATTTTGTGAGCCTATTGGCTAGCCGCTTGGCTTTTTCTTTTTCTTTTTGAGATCTGAAGGACCGGGGAAGCTATTTGAAATTCCCCGATGCTCCCGGTGTAGGGGAGGTTATGGCGAAATTTTTCGAAAATTTAGGGTGTTAGCCAAATTTTTGAAATTTTGAAAATTCTCAGAAACTAAAGAGTTGGAGAATGAAAGCCAGATCGAATGTAGAGCTTAATAATCAAACCACTTTCGACTTTGTTCCTTTTTGGGGACGAAAAGTTTTAAGTGGGGGAGATTGTAACAACCCGTAAAATCTGGGCCAGTTTAAAATTTTTATTTTGGCAATTTTAGCTAATTTTAATTATTTAAAATGAATTATTTTAAATAATATCGACGAGAAATTTATTTTGAATAGAATTCGATCGTATATATTATATACGTCGTCGTTAGAATATATAATAATTATATATAATTATAAAAGGAATTGAAAATGGCGCGGTAGTTCGAAAATTCGATTTCTAATTTCAAATGAATATACAGAATTCAATATAAGTCAGAATTGAACGAAACAAGAAATATTTGAATCTGTATAACTATATCTTTGTAACGAAGTTAACAAACTGAGATTTCATCTTAGAAATGATAAGATATGTCCAGTTTAAAATTAGAAATAGTCGCTGTGGAATTTATATATATTTTTATATATATAAGGCCCTTAAAAATAGCAATTTTGCAGACGACCTCGGATTTCGACGAAACCAGTTTTGTTGGGTCCGGGATGTGAAGTTATTGCTAGGTTTCAAATTTCATAATTTTTCGAATCAATATGTGAGCGTGGCAAAGGAAAATGCGTTTGACCATTTTCAGTGGATTTTAATCGACTGGAAATTGGCCATTTTTCATACGGTCTCAGAATTCGACGAAACTAGTTTTGTTAGGACCGTATCGTCAATACGAAGCTAGAAAATATTATTCGGGAATTTTTCTAGTTAGTATGTGGCCCCGGTAAATTGAAATGTACGTTTAAAATAGAATATATAGATTTAAATTGTAATTTCAACGAAAACTGATCAAAACATTAGAATTGTCTTATGAAATATATCCCATTGTGTTCGGAATGAGGGTAATTAGCTAGGGACGATAGTCGGTGGGTTTGATTTTGAGTTCGAAATTTAAACTAACTTTTTTTGGAAAAAAAAATATAAATTAATATATTTATTATATAAAACCTTATCTCCCTCTCTCTCTTCCACTATTCTCAGTCAACGTTCGAAAAAAAAAAAAAAAAAGAAGCCCCGTGACCTAGAAAACCCGATGTCGCCCATCACCCTCGCGCCCTCCATCACCATCGTTCCACCGCCTCCACCTTCGTTCCTCCCTTCGCCAAATCACCCTCCACCTCGACGACGTCCCACCCTCCGCCCCTCGCACCCGAATCGAGATCGTGGGAGGTCTCAGTGCCGGCGAGCGACAGACCGCCTCCCTCCTCCGAAGTACCCAGCACCGCGCCAACCCCCACAGCCCGACCACCTGAGCGCCCCCCTACCATCCTCCTCCGACGCAGGAAGAAACCCCCCCCGCTCGGCTGTAAGTATTTGTTTTTGTTTTTTTTTGATTTTTATTAATATTTTATTTTGTTTTATATTTAGTTTAGAAAACTGATTTTATTTAGTTTAGAAAACTGATTTTATTTAGTTTAGAAAACTGATTTTATTTAGTTTAGAAATCTGATTTTATTTAGTTTAGAAAACTGATTTTAATGTTTTAGGAAAATAAAGAAAAAGATTTGATTTTGGAAAAGGCGCGATTTTTATATATTGAATAGCAAATTAAAAATATGATTTTTATATATTGAACTTCGTATTAAAAATATGATTTTTATATATTGAACTTCGAATTAAAAATATGATTTTTATATATTGAACTTCGAATTAAAAATATGATTTTTATATATTGAACTTCGTATTAAAAATATGATTTTTATATATTGAACTTCGAATTAAAAATATGATTTTTATATATTGAACTTCGAATTAAAAATATGATTTTTATATATTGAACTTCGAATTAAAAATATGATTTTTATATATTGAACTTCGAATTAAAAATATGATTTTTATATATTGAACTTCGAAATAAGAAAAATATGATTTTTATATATTGAATAGCGAAGTAAAAATGTGATTTTTACGTATGTAGTGAAAGCAGCAACGAAGGTGACAAAAAGGCGAAACGACGAAGACTTCTGCAAATGAAGTGCCGTGGAGCTAGGATAGCTATAAGTGAGAATCTCTCACTCTAAATTTCTTTTCTAGTTATATATATATACTAGGATGCAGACGGTGCTTAGTAGCACCCGACACAATCGTCCACAGACCATGGACTTGTTTGTTTGGCTGTTTGGTTATTGATTGTGATATTGGTTTGAATGTGGTTTGTGGTGTGAGAAATCGAATCGATAAATTGGTTAGGATTAGACGTGCGCCGTTATAAGGCGAAGGAGTAAGGCTAGGTTAGACTCTTACTCCAAATTTTGTGGTTTGCATAATAAAATTTATATGATTGATGTGTGAATGGCGTGGGCCTTCACTAGACCGGGGATAAGGCTAGGCCTCGTCCCGTTTCTAGTATCGTGCCGTTATGCCGCCGAAATTTTCTAAAATAAGTTAGAAAAATAAAAATATCATTTTATTGAATAAATGAATTGTATAGAAGTTCATAGGTTGGAATAAAATGTTTTATCGTTAAAAATATAATTTTTAACGTGATGTGAATAAATAAAATATTCATTTATAAACCGGACGGTTTGTTTATGTACGCCTATTTGAAGGACATTGATTGGGTCGATAAATTTTACACATCGCCCAACAGCACAAATAAAATATGTGTTTGATTGTTTGAAACCCCACACGGGTGTTAGGATGAAATTTGAAGTTCACTCATCCTGATTGATTAAATATGTCGATCGATTGATTGACAGGCTGTTATAAGCGTTGAATATCTATATTTGATGCTTATACAGTGTAGTGCACTTTGGTTGATGGTTGATTATTTTTCAATGCTATGATATACATGTGTTGTATGAATATCCATATAATTAACTTTATATGGTAATTGATTGGGCCTCATTCCAATTTGAAAAATAAAGAATATTATAAAATAAAAGTTCATGTGTTGACAGTACTCATTGAGATTGGTCATGTGTTGAACGAAATATTTTAGTAATAAAATTTGCACCTTTATCGATATAAAATAAAAATTCATGTGTTGACAGTACTCATTCATTGAGATTGGTCATGTGTTGAACGAAATATTTTGATAATAACAACTATTTTGAGAAAAAGAATATTTGGAATAAATATTTGAAAATAGAAATTTATGAAGCCGTGTTGATTAGATTGACGCCATTTTGACGTGAACGATATTTATATCGATTTTATTCATTTTAAATTGAATATTGAAAAGCGATTTCGAAATAAAATGAATTGAAAACGATTTCGAAATGAATTGAATTGAAAACGATTTCGAAATGAATTGAATTGAAAACGATTTCGAAATGAATTGAAATGAAAACGATTTCGAAATGAATTGAATTGAAAACGATTTCGAAATAAATTGAATTGAAAACGATTTCGAAATGAATTGAATTGAAAACGATTTCGAAATGAGTTGAATTGAAAACGATTTCGAAATGAATTGAATTGAAAACGATTTCGAAATGAATTGAATTGAAAACGAATTCAAATTGAATTGAAAACGATTTCGAATTGAATTGAAAACGATTTCGAAATGAATTGAAAACGATTTCGAAATGAATTGAATTGAAAACGATTTCGAAATGAATTGAATTGAAAACGATTAGAAATGAATTCAAATTGAATTGAAATTTGAATTGAATAGAAATGAATTTTGAAACGAATTTATAAAGAAGAATTCAATTTTGATTTGAATTGAAAAGGAAGTTGAAATTGCTTTTGAAACGAATTTAAAACTATTTATATAATTCGTTCTAAATAGAAATCGACGAAGTATATATTATATATATTATATATATAATATAATGGCCTGAATAGAACGCGCCGCGCCGCGGCAGTTCGTGAATTTTGACCATTTATTTCAAACGGACATTACGGGAGATCCGACCGTCGGATTCTCCTAAAACCGGAACCGTTGGGTTCGTATCGAAAAGAGCTTTCTAGCGAATGCTAGAAATTAGAAATCTAACGGTTGGATTTGGAATTATGTCCAAATCAAATTCGAAAAAGGTCGCTGTAAGTGCAGTTCGATGGCCGTTAATGGAAATCGACTGTACGGGCCTTGATAAAATTATTAAAAATAGTAATAATTTGTGTAAAATCATAAGAAATGATTTGTGAAAGTTTGGGATGAAAAACTCCATATTTGAAAAGATAAAAATAGATTTTTATCGAAATGAACTAGTTTTGAACTAGAATTATAATTCTATTTATTTTTAAATAAATAAATTGAATTCGGAAAGGGTTTTAAAAGTAACCAAAATTCCAATGATTGCATTGGAGTGGATTTGAATCGAAATTGTCTTCGGAATATTTCGATGTTGGAATTCGGGATTATACAGGTGTTGTTATGGAAATTTGAAAGATATATATTTATATCGTTATTTCCAATACGACATTTGTTAGTCGTAGAATTCGATATTGAATATAAGCCGATATATTTTCTATTCAGAGCCTTGTATTGAATATCGAATGTGATTTGGGTTTGTCGTGAATGGTGTCTTCACTAACACTGTTCTTGAACCCAGTTGAGAAAAGATTAAATCTTTTTATTTAGATTTAATGAAGTTTACCAATTAAATAATATTTAATTGGAATTGAATTGATATTGATTTTTGGGTTTATCGTGAACAGTGTTTTAAATAACGCTCGTTCTTTAACCCGATAATTAATGGAAATGTGATTTTGGGTTTATCGTGAACCGTGTTTTAAATGACACTGATTCTTTAACCCAGTCACAGATTAAAACTAAGTGGAGTTTTAATGAATCTTTAATTAGATTGAAAAGATCGAAAATGGAGTACCACCAGTTTTGCTCCAGGCGATAGTTAAATCTTTAATTAGATTTGAACGTGAAATGGTAATTGAATTTACCGATAACACCGTGGTGTTAGATATGAAGTATTACCAGTTTTACTTCATGGGATGAATAGGTTGGGATTGGGAAATTAAAACGAATGATTACTTCGGTAAGGATCGCTAATCCCGACTAGTTTGAATTGATATTCCAAAATAGATTAAAGAATAAATTCAAGAATTTATCTTTGATAAAATTAATGGGAATCTTTCCCTATGAATGTGAAATTCAGAAACTAACTGTCGGTTAGCTAAGCGGAATGGTTTTCTGGATATTGATCTGATGTTGGTTTCGGCCTTCGGGGTTAATATTTGGGAAATTATTCTCTTGATTAATTTACGGTTAGTGACTAATGAATTGGAATGAGGCGTATGTTGTGTTTGTGTAACACTTATTTAAAATATACGCGAGTTATTCGGAAAGACCGGGTTTATCCCATTCTGAATAGCTGATACGACGATAAGTCGAAGATGAAGACGATGGTCGAAGACCGGAAGTCTTCACGTCGTTTGGGTAATTACTGATGATCTTGATTGGGCTGTACACCCAAGAAGATGGAAACAGTTAGTGATCGTCCAGACATACTTGGAGATCGATGGATATGCGAGGTACTAGGTGCCTCCGGTTTCGTTCAGACCCAGAACGGACTTGTAAATGGACTGTGTGTCTGACATTGGATTTTAGTCCGTGTGATTGATCTCTATTAAATATATATCTGCTTGGCGGCGGAGAATTTATTCTCTTGCTTAACGCCCTTCTCTGAGACGTACAAGCTCAGGGGTTATATATTGATGGATATCAAACGCATGGAGTGAATTGCCTGTGTGGCATGCCTAAGTGGCAATTGATCAAGGCTTCTGTTGAAAAGCAAAGTCTTGTGGTGATGATCAAAGCAAAGCCTTTGTGGCGTAGCTTTGTGTAACGTTTACCTCGCGTGTTTCACACCCGGTATGAACCAAAAACGGGAGACGGACCTCAGGGAGGGCATGCGTTTCTTTCTAGTTAGAAGTGGCGTCAGTGGTTTTACACGCCCTGACGAGTTTGACTTATGTGGTTGTTGCTGTTGCGAGGCGCCTCGGATTGATCGGTCGTTCTCGAACTGATGGAGTCATTTAGTTGGCTCGTTTACGCCTCATAGGGCGGGGAAATGCATGTTCAGGGTTTAAGTTTAATCTACATCGGTGGACCGGCCCTGTCGCTCCAAGGGTCACTCGAGCTCTGATCCTGAGGGGCGGACTAGAGCGTCTCGAATCGGTTGAGGACTATCTTTTGCCTCGGTTCATAGATGGAAATCCAATTTCCAAATACGTGACATTTGCGGTTTTATTTGTAAACCTATATATGGCGACATGATATATGGTACCCATGCCGCCTATGATTGATACTTATGATTTGAAGTTGTTTTATACACTATGCACTTATTATAGTATCAAATGATTCGTTTTAACCGTATCAAGCATTCTTTGGCTGTTATAAGGGAAAACCCTATCCTCGGCTGCGTTGCATTGTGTGATGGGACCTGGGTCTTATAACAGCTTCATTTTCCTTTATTTAGCATTGCGCTGTTTTGTTTTATGCACTGGTATCCTTGGGAGGAAACCCGTTCCGTGTTATACGGCGTGGTCCCTTGATTTACCTAATTTTAAAATAAAGGATAACAGTTTTAGTTCTCACACCAGTCACATGACTGACCTGGAGTTTATTGTTTTAACCTAAACTCTGGGTGCCCTCATTTTGACACGGGCAGCTAGTAGTTTTGGTTTTGCAGATTTATATTCACAGGGTCCTGGTTTACAGCTGGAACGATATCCGGAAAGCTTTGTATCCGTATATCTACTTCTAGTTGTGTATTGTATTATTTTCCGCTGCTATGTATTTAAATGTAATTTAAATCTCTGATATTTCTGTGTAATATTCAATTATACTCTGTATATTCTTGTAATCTGATGCATTGTTGTAATATACAATGAAATGTTCTTCTGTATGCGTTCTGTTTTGTCCTGTTCTCAAACGATAGGGCGTTTCGAACGGTCTGGGTCGGTTTAGCGACTGGTTCGGACCGAGCGAAATTCTTTCTCGTCACAGTTGGTATCAGAGCTTTGGTTTACAAAGCTCAGAGAACAAGACACATTAGAACCCTATGAAAGAATTCATCAGATATGGGATTAGTAACATCCAATGGGAATGACTCGTTAGAGATAGGATCAGTAGTATCCTAGAACGAGTGTGAAGAGTATATTTTTTTTAAGTGAAAATCAATTTTGTTTTGAAAATTTAAAATCAACTATTCGTATTTGATTATTTATTTATATTGATTTTGGACAATTCAGTATATAAAGAATTTGCATACTTCTAAAACTCTGGTTGAAAAGTTAGAGAAAAGGGATTGCTTCTTCTCCAACAAGGCTACGTGTAGAGTATTGCTGTTTGGGGGATTTCTGTTCGACTCGAGATTCAACATCGCCTCTTTGTTTTCTAATTCTCTAACCACGATCTGTAAGCCCCAGTTATTTTTGGATCTAAACTTTAAACTTAATATGAACATGTTGTATATTGAAACTGAACCTAAGTATGACAATTATCTTGGATCTATCATTGTATATCTTGGATCTATCATTGTTCATTTTGGATCTACTATTTGTTCACCTTGGATCTATTCATCTTGAATCTTGACTTGTGGTAATATTTATATGAAATTGATTTGGGGCCTATATATGTTGTAGATCTAAAACCCCTAATGTCCATAATATTCATGCCTGTGATGTTGAATTAGTTGTTATTCACAAGTTTGGGGTTATTATCTTATGTCAACTGTTACCATAACTATCACCCTATTTTGCTAGATTTGATATTTGAGACCACTACTCCATATGCCAGTATTGTTGTAATCGTTTATCTCAAGTTATACCATGCTTGACATGTAATCACTTTTGCCACCTTATGCCCGTTTTTTCTATGTTATTCCCTAATTAGATTTATTTGTATCAATTCGAATTCACATGCGATGGGAATACGATCTGGGTAGTCTAGGCAAACCTGAATTTACCAAGAACTTGGAACATGAACATTGTTATAACTTGAATCTGAATATGGACATGAAACTTACCTTGAAACTTGTCACGAACTTGATATAAGACTTGAACATGGTCATGACTCTAGAACGAACTTGAAAATGGCCAACTCGAGGTTGGGTTGAGTTTGCAGTGTAAATCTGCCCGGAACCGCCCGGCGAATCCAGTGACTGCAAACAGTAGGATCCAATGTGGGTAGTTGGCCATATCGCACCTAAAACCCGAGGTTAGACTATGTTGTGGTGTAAATCTGCCCGGAACCGCTCGGCAAATCCAGTGACCACAATAACTAGTCTAATGTGAGAGGTTGGGGGTGCATTAATGAATTTATGCTACATGATAGGGTTAAGTCATGAACATGAAAGACAACATTTAACCAACTTGATACATGATTGGATATGGTTAAGTCACGAATTTGAATGACAACACCTAACCCATTAGAAACCCTAGTTACGCGGTCCTTTTCAGCAGTAACCCACTTAGATGTATCACGATACCCTGGGACTAGGCAGGGTGGGGAATGATTACTGAGCTGATTGTAAGCGACCAGAAAGATGACTGAGTTGGTGCGCCATTGTAGGCTCAGGAGGACTATGGTTGTGCACATAGTCCGGAGTTGAAAAAGCAGACATTGAGCACTAGCAGGTTTACACTGTGCGTGCTTGATTCGTGTCGATGGTTGGCACCCTAGGGCTTGATACACCCTATGGTGGACCTAGCACAGGTGACTACATTTTGTGATTGGGCCATATGACATAGACACATGACGAGCTAGAACTTGTAGGGAGCCGATCGATTAGTAGATCGTACTGTAGGACCCCGTAATGGGTCATTTCATGATATTGGGCCAAGGGATCATTTCATGGTTAATACTTGACGTGGGTTAGAATACTAGTACAGTTGGTGCAACGAATCTTGAATATGCGAGGCTAGACTTGACTTATCTTGTTATCTTAGTTATCATACCAGTCCTGATGTCATCCTTATGTTTAATTCCAGTTTTCACATGTCATGTTACTTTTACTAGTTTTTATGCTGAAAGTCACAAGGGCTTACCAGTCTTTATGACTGACCCTTTTTCTTTCGCCCCATTTTCTTTCGTTTTCCCCCCAGGTTCTCAGGGAGGAAACGCTAGCTCTTAGCTTGGATTTAGCTTGCTTTCTGTCAGCTCATGTACGGTTTGGTCTTGAGCTATGCTATGGCTGCACTTCTGCTATTTTTGGGGAATAATTTACTTTTGTTATCTTAAGTTTATGCTTCTTTATTTAGAACTTGATGTAATGGAATAATTTGTACTTTGGATATATGAGGTTTTGACTCTTTTCTTGAAAGTAATGAAATTTGGTTTTTAATTTCTACCGCTGCTTTATTTATGTTCTGCCTTGTGATATCTCTATGTATGTTTACCTAGATAATACTCCACCAAAACTAGTGCATTCCCTTTGTGAGTGACCCTAGCGGAGGTGGGGTGTTACAAAAACCAACATCTGAAAAACTAACTCTGTAGCATGTAAACAGACTAAGCCAGCTCTATACTAATAGGACGTGAGTTGCTAACACTACAACAATATAATAGACAAAGTCAAAACCAAATAATCTTGCACTCCAAAGGATCTGGACCATCACTTACAGGATAGTCTATCAATAGGAAATCACTTCCTGTAGCTAAACTACAAAAACCAAACGATAAATGCTTCCCGAACAAGGTAGCGACATATACCATTAACTCAGACGATAAAACCCAAAACCCAAAAACTACCGCACCTATAACCCACTCTCGAACCATAAGAAGGTTGGGTAATACCGAAAGTGAAGAAAAAGCAACCAAATACAACTGCCATAAGAACCTTGGCTGAAAACCCGTGAAAAGAAAAGAAAAAAAGTTAAAAATTACTGTGAAAGAACCTTCATGTTAGCTTGAGACCCGAGCCTTCTTCATCATTTGTCGATATCGTAGCAGACTGGACTACAGTTTCATCCTAGTTCCAAACTCTGGTATTCTCCTCGACTGGTCCATATTGTGAAAACCCACCAAATGATAGGGAAAGACGGAGATTCAACTTAAAGCTTGCGGAAAGCGGTGATGGAGGAGGATGAACATCACTTGAGGAGGAGGAGTCGAGGGACTTACGGAAGAAGTTGATTTGGGTTGGGGCTTGATTTCGAAACCGGACTCTCCAGCTCTCTATCCGTCTTCATAGCCGACGACAACAGATAAAAAAAAACGAGAGCTCAGCTTAACTTATTTTTTGATTTTGAATTTTGAAGAAGGGAAGAAAGGTTTGTAAATCGAAAATTGGATTTTGTCTGAAGGTTTTGATTTTGATTTAGGGTATGAGAGAGGAGGACCGCCTAAATTTTTAGATTTCCCACCTAAATTTTGATCTATGAAAGACGTGAAGTTATCTCTGGAACCAGTTTTCACGTTGCCTACTAAGTTTTATATTTTTGTGCTAACATTCCATGACCATCAAATTTTCTCGTAATCAAAATTTTACCAAAATGTATATACTTGAATGTTACAAGTTAGAATTAATAAGTAAAAAATTTATATTAAATATAGTATGGATTTCTTGCAAATTAATTTTTATTAAAATATTAAATATTATTTATTAATGATAATTACTATTAATTCTTACTTATTTATTCTTATTTATATTTGAATACTAACTATTAAAAGCTTATTAACTGTTATTATTATCCTAATTATTAATTATTGAATGTTAATTATTAACACTAATTATTTAATATTTCAAATTAATTATTTTTATTTAATAACGGTTATAATTTATTAAGTATTGAGTATTATTGTTTAATAGCAATCATTGATTGTTAATGGTTAGCATTAATTATTATATTTCAATTCTTAACTATTTAATAGTAATTATGTAATATTAACTGTATTTTTTAATTATTCTTCTTAATTGCTAAGTATTAAATATTACATATTGATTATTAATTATTACTTGCTAATTGATTATCAATAGTAATCATTAGTCATGAATTGTAAATAATCAATATAAATGTATTAAATATAAATTAATAGTTATTAATTATATTAAAATATAGTCATATATTACAACAGTCAAAAAAATAAAAGTTGTGATAGGCTTTTATTACAACTGTTAACATAACACAGTTGTTAAAAATAAGTTTATTACAACTTTTCTGGAAAAAAGCTGTAAAAAACATTTATTACAACAGTGCTTTTACTACCATTGTAAAATTAAAGTTGTAATATTGCGTTTTTGTTGTAGTATCTTATAAATGTTGGCATACATAAATTGCTAACACTTATATGCATCACAGTATGAAATTAAGTTCTTCTCTATTTTTTACACAATAAATATTAAAATTCTCAAAACAAATGAATATAACATATCTTTGTGATTTTCATATCACATATATAATTCAACATATCAATTCAATACAAGAATTAGTACACTTCCATACCTCAAATTCAACAATGTCGCATTTTCATAATACTCAAATTTGAGCTACATGCTTCTGATTTCAAAATACTATAATATCATGTCCAAACTGTAAAATATAAATGCACTCGTCACATTCCAAAAACTTTAGAGATAAGATCACAGTCAAGGTCACACGTGTTTGATTTCTTTATGTTTTATCCCTCCTCCATGAGTGCCTGCAAAATATAAATGCATTCATTTTTAGAAGAAGAAAAAAAAAATGAGAAGTTGCAATGGAACATTTTTCACTAAGGTAACACATGCATCAACAATCGAAAACCAATCCTTACAACGGCATATCCACCGATCAAGTAAATAGCTTAAAGATCACTCATAAGTAGATATGCTTTTGCTGTGTACAAACATAAATAGAAAAACATACAGCTTTGGTCATGCTAAGTCAACTATCAATAATGTTTTAAGTTTTCAAAACTGAGTTGCAAAATTAGCTTTCAAAACTGAGTTGCAACTCATTTTTGGAAAGTGAGTTGCATAACCCGGTTTTAAAAAAATGAGCAACATAATTCAGTTTCCAAAACTGAGTCGCAAACACAAAAAGCACAGTGTATATAATATGTAATTGCCATACTTTGTAAGTGCTAAAGCTGTAAAGAAAACAAATAAGTAAAACCACACAAAATATCTTCAAGTGCAAGAAGCTTAATTAACATACCACCAAAACAACAAAAATTGGAAAACATTAAACCAAACCCTTTGCATTTGAAAAAAAAAAAAAATTCAACTCAAATTAATCTAAACTGATCTGCAACTCAGTTTCGAAAACTGAGCTGCAGACTCAGTTTGCGAAACTGAGCCGATTTTGCAATTCAGATTTCGAAACTTAGCATCGACTGAGCTAAAGCTCAGTTTCATAATTGAGCTTTAGCTCAGCTTTGTAACTGAGCTTAGCTCGGGTTTGAACTGAGATTATCCCAGTTACAAAACAGAGGTGATAAGGATAATTTTAGAAATAATCATAAAGATAAAAGTAGTGATGCTATAATAATTTGATGTTGTTCTCATTTTGCTAATGGATATATCCTCTCGATAGCAATTGAATTGTTATCTTTCTTATTGTTGATAGTTGATAAGGATAATATCTAGTTAAGATGCTTTTCTGTAAGTATGAACTCAAACATGGCAATACACAGACTTTTGATTCAGACATACGTGCATGCATAGATAAAGCTCTGTGTGTGTATTATAAACATGACCTGCTTTGAATTACATATGTTATAACCAATTACATGTGGTTATAATAGTTATATAATTTTACAACTGTGCATACATAATGTGTTGGGTTTTTGAGAAAGCATAATTACAAAATATATAAATTATGCACACAACTATCAGATGGATTCTTTGTTATTATAGTTATATATATATATATATATATATATATATATATATATATATATATATATATTGGACATGCTCCATAATCATTGTTATTATCAGTCATTTTTCAAAGTTAGATGGATTCTTTAAACAAACTTGTTTTATAAATGCATTAATGCTTTGATTTTACCAATATGAGGATGCTACCCTCTGTTGCAAACTTCCAAGAGCAGTTACCAAGTTCCTTACCCTTTAGGCTTCTTTGTATATTACCTGGAAGATCAACATCAAACAGAGAAAGGAGCGTACAAAAATGGATCATTAAGATAAAATAAATAGTTATTTAAATTACACACATGTAATTTCTTTCTATGTAAACTATGCAGACATATATAACTTCCGAAAAAAAGACAGATATATATAAGCTAAGGTAAAAGATACTATTACGGAGAAAAACTTCCATATATTGCACAAAGATGGCAAGCACGTAACTGGCAAGCTAACGTGGGGGCAACCTTTTTTTTGGATAGACTTTGCCTCTAAAATCACTTGCTATACTATTTATTAATCTGCTCTCATTTAGTTGGCTGTGATTATAAATTATCTGCGCTTCTGAGATTTAATCAATGGAGTAAAGGACAAAACAGTGGTTGAATTTCTTATTATGAGCCGGCTTACAATTATTTATGTCTTAAATATTTATAAATTGATTGGGCAATAACGATGATGCAACACATCTTTAATTGCCAGTTCTGCTTCTGATTCATCTTGATTGATAAGCTGAATTTAACTAAGCCTTATCGATACAAATTTTATTAGTTGGTTTTTGTTGTATTTGCGTGTTTATGGTTTTTGGATATATGCCAGTGATGTGACATTTTTACTGGTAATATGAATTTCCAAACTGATTCTACTATGTTTATTTTATTATTGAACTAGCACATCACTTATATTCTTTGATTGTTTAGAAGTATGACTGCATGGGTTTTTATCGTCTGAAAACGAAGGGGATAAGTGAATAAGTAAATCAATAAAATTATCATGAAGGGGATAAGTGAATAAGTATACGTACAGTGGATTATACCACTTGCAATGTTGGTTGTTATGTTGATTAAAATATGGACAAAGTTAGGATTTCTCAAATATATAATACACGATCTGAATGTTTTATCATGTGCACCCAAAAAACATGTTTTCTTGTATTAGCTTTTCAATAGGAGTTTACACCTAGTTTGCTTATCCCTACTGCTTTTCTCTCTACCTATTTCCTTCATTAGAAAAGGAAGGGAGCTTGTACACAAAACGAAGGTCAACACACATTTTTTTTAATCCAATAATTGAATGAAGTATTAAGTTATGAACCACTTATAGAAAATATGCTTTACAGAAATCAACTCCACTCTCCCTCACCCACCTTCCCTCGCCAGCCTGCCCATAAGGTTCACAATTTATTTTGTTATAATTTAAGATAATGAAGTATTTTTTTGGAGATATTCATGGACATTTTCACCAAATATAAAGTCTAGTATGCACTATATATTCAACGAAATATGGCCAGAGTGCGGTGTGATTACACTCAATGTGTTTGATGTTTTATTAATTCGAAGCATGTTTAGATGTGAAATATAGAGTTTTAACCGATGTATAAAACTATCACCACTGTCATGTATATTTGAGTTGCCCTTGTATGCATAAGCTATTTGTGTATATTGCAGGATTTTGGTATATAAGTGAGATAAAGTTATGTAAATGAGGTATTATTGTATGATAAGCATTGCCACAAAATAACATGCATTTGACATTTCAACCAAGGTTTTATAATTCCAAATTTGCCCAGCATAGTTTAAAAATTAACTAGAATTTTCTTCTCATTGATGAAATATAGAACATAAACTGCAATTTCTAATTACCTCCATCATATAATCCCACCAAGCTGCAGATTATCTAATGCAAAGTGATGCAAGAACATACTTTGTGGTGACTCTTGAACTCTCTGTCACTTATGCCAAGTATAATGAGACATAACAATCCCACGTAAGAACGCTGTCAGAATGCCACTTAAATCCAACAAATAAGATACGGATTAAAGACACAATTAAAATCTGTTCATTTGGTGAGCAGTCTACTAAATATTGATTTTTTTTTTCAAATAAGAATGCTCAACTCAGTCAACACATATGAAAGATAGGCCATAAGCATCATGAGTGCAACTTCATGACCTTTAGAATGCCTAAAGCAAAAAAATTATGTAAAAAACATGTACGTTTATCAAGTAAGACTAGAGGGAGTTGTATAAATTTCAGAACAGATGGTATATTTTAGAAATTTTCCCATAGTTGACCAAGGGCTAAAGAAGGAACCAATATATTTACAATCAAACAGCAAAAAAAAAAAAAAAAAAAAACAAACAAACCTGCCATAATACACTTTTTTGATGATGTATGCACTCAGCGGCCCAGCCTGAAAATAGTAAAATACTTAGTAGCATATATACTCAAGTAGTGTATGACTTTGTGTTATAACATTGGAAATTGTTTATGTTACACTAGAAGAAATTACCAATATGCCCTGGGACTCCAATTACAATCCAGGCAGAATCATGCGTATTTTGGTAATTTCATATGTTATAATATCGGTTATGTTAAATGTTCTAACATTGGTCTGTTATATGTTCTAACAAGTATAATTTTTTTTTTGTTCATACATACATTTGCTCATAAATATAATGCAGAGTTGAAATGAGGAACTTACAAGTGCTCCTAAGAAAGTACTCATTACAAATAAATAAAAGAAGTTTTCAATGAACTTCAATATTACGGTTGCATCAATATTTCCAAGATCAGAGTTTTGAATTGCATTGAAAAGCACTACAGAGGTGGCATCGTTTACAACTCCTTCACCAAAAACTAAGCTATATTGGAAAAGCGTCTCGTCTTTGATTGAGAACCTAGGGTATTTATTTACTATATTACATGAAGGCACTTCTTATAAAAAGAAATATCTGTAAAGTACACAGAATTAGTTGTAGAGAATGTAGAATAATTGCTACCATAACCCCTTCTCCTTATGGTGAATTCATTTTCTCGACTACAACTTACAATGACCCCTAAAACCCAATCAAGTAAAAAAAACATGGAGAGCTGAAATTTTACCATTTCTATGAGGTTATAACCTTGAACGTGGTGCTACGATGGTACCATATGTCATCCATCCATCAAAAAGACATCAGTTCAAACCCAACCAGATAGGGTGCTTCATGATCGGTATAGTATTTTCTTTCTGAATCTACTACTGTAAATGTTGATGACAGACTTACAGTACCTGCTTATACAAGGGAGCCCTAGTATAACATTCCACATACAGATGTATAATTTTAGCCTATCTAAATGGATATTTAAGTGACAACCTTTTCAAATCTTACAACAAGTGGTTGAAAATCTCGCAGCAAACGGTCGATATATTTCCAACATAAAACTTCACCAACTAGACTGTCAACTAATAATATATAGACCCACCCGAGATTGTTTATAGATTGAACAAGATAAAGAACAAAAACTGAATATATTTAAGCTTGTAATCAAGTTCTTAGCTTATAGTAAAATTTGATCATTATACGACGTCTGAAATTTTATAATAATGATTATAAAAAAACTATAATTCAAGAATAAATAATAATAAAATTAACTTTTTCATAAATAACTCAATCCAAATAAAGTTGAATGAAATATTGAATAATACACATCTTTTTAATCTATCATTAAACTGTATTAATACAGTATTAACTATCAATTACTTTATAATTATGAATAGCTTCTCATACACCACAACCAAAATGTCTTACCCTGAATTTTATGACTGTTGCATAGCCTGATAAACAATTCAATTATGCATAGCGTATTATTCAAGCAGTAATGTAAAAGTTTGCTAATTTAAACAACAATTGTTGAATCCAACATGCACTAACAAAGTCAAAATCATTCACGCAAAGCCAAAATGCAAAAATATAAATAAGATAAATAATTAGCCAAAATCAATCACTGAAGCCAAATGTGGAATTAAAATAGGTCAAGCCTTGAAAATCGCTCACCTAAAGCCAAAATCCAAGAGCTAAAAACGTGACTCGAACTCAACATCGAGTAGCCTATTTCCAGTCTACACGAATCGGAAGTCGAGGATGAGGATCCAATTCTCTAAAGCCATAGTCAATTGTGATTGCCCAAATTCGAAGCCAAGGAGTCTAAAGCCGAAGTCCCCAAATTGGCGAAGCACAATTCGTGGAGTCTGAAGCTCGCCTCCAAATTCGAAGCCGATTAGAAATGGATCAATAGAGGACTGAGATTGGGATTGAGAAATAGGGTTTGAAAACGTTCTAAATCGCTTTTTTCTTTTTCCAAAGAAGCGGCCTACCAAGTAGAAAGCATTTAGAAAGGAAAGGAGAGAGGGATTAGGGTTATGGGATGAAAATAATAGTTTATTTGCCTTTTTTGCACCTAGACATCATCTTTATTTCAATTCGACCAGGCATACTAACATATATAAGTGTTGGCAATAAAAAAATTATAATTATGTACTTTTGGTGACACATATTTTATATAGCAACACATATAACTATTACTGGTTTACATCACAAATAAGTGTTGGCAATTGAAAAAAAATAAGTGTTACCAAATGACCATTATGGTGTAGTGTTGCTATAGTAAATTAGAATCCCGTTTAACATTAAAACTTAGACGATGATCCGTTTTATATTAAGTTTTATTTTAGGGATGTATCAACCAATGCCTTATGTTTCTAAGGCCGTTATGATTATGGTTACCATTGAAGTACCATTTTCATCAACAAATTCAAAATGCTTACGGTATTGTTGTCGATATTACTTGTATACCCACAAGTGGATATACCGATGCTTCAGGTACTTCTAACATATACGAAAATCTTTAACTCATGTTTCAAATTGAAATCACATTGAAAAAAACTATCATCAAATATAAATCCTTGCCAAAAATGCACTTAAACTTATTTTTATGGAACAACCACGATTCCTTGTTTAAAGTTCACCGGAATGCATTAAACAAGGGCATAAACATGCATCTTTTCATTGTGATAACTACAATTTCCTTAGCATAGATTAAATTCAAAGATAGGATTAGTAACATCCTATAAGAGTGACTCATTAGAGATGAGGTTGGTAATGCTCTATAATGAGTTTGAAGAGTATTATATATATAGAAAGGAATGAATTTGAGTATTCATAAAAATGAATTTGATTTTGAAAGATTATATCTTATAATAAGAGTTTGGGTATTTTATTTGACGTCGAGGTTGGATTATCAAGTATAAGAAGATATAAGAGAGGATTATGGTTATTGAATGGAAGCTAAGCAGAGTAATAAAATTGCATGCCCTACACAAGGG
Source organism: Allium sativum (assembly GCA_030737875.1). NCBI lineage: Eukaryota > Viridiplantae > Streptophyta > Magnoliopsida > Asparagales > Amaryllidaceae > Allium > Allium sativum. The sequence continues at coordinate 9,357,744 of CM060921.1, read as the reverse complement.
TACATATTTATTGTATTGATTGGGTGATAATTTTGTGAGCTGATTGGCTAGTCGCTTGAATTTTTGGATTATCTTTTTTATTCATGAGGGCCTAGAGAGGTAAGTTGTAGTTGTACCGACTGACCCGTACAAAGGAAGTTACGGTGAATTTTTTTGAAAATGTTAGGCGTTAGCCAAATTTCGAGAAATTGAGAAGTTATTAGAAAACTAAAAAGTTTAAGGACTTGAGTAAGTTAGAACGAAGTCTAAGTTAGTTAAGTAAACGGCCTTCAGTTCCATCTTCGATTTCCAGGATGAAATCCTTTTAAGTAAGGGAGAATGTAGCGACCCCAAATTTATTAAGAAATATTTAATGGATTTTAAATATTTAATACGATTTATTTTAAGGATTAATGACTTAACGAAGTTTGAACGTATAAGTGTATAATAATTACAAAATGAACTCGTAACGTCTTGGTAGTTCGAAAAATTGAGTTTTGAACTTTAAATGAATTTACATCGTTTAATGTAAGTCAGAATTCGTTGAAACAAGAAACGTTAGTTTTACTTAATTATATCTTTCTAGTATAGATTGCAAGTTATGCCCAAATCAAAATTTCAAATAGTCGCTATGGAATCGTTTATAAATTATAATGATTTATTGAATTAAATAAAAAGGATTTATTATAAAATTGGATATCGATTTAACAAAGATTTAGAAAATATCGAAATATAAAGCCAATTACGTTTGTTTCGGAATTATATGATATTCTATTTGGATATATATATATGATAATATTAATTTATTATTATTAAATTGATCTGTTTTTGGATTTATTAATATTTTATTGTTTTTATTTAAGCCTTAAATAGTCATTTTTCAAATGACCTCCGTTTCCAACGAAACTGTAAGAACCCGTTACTTCTCCGTGAAGGAAAGAGCGGATACTTCGAGAACAAGCCACAACAGAACGTAGATGGAAGAACATTTCTTTGTATATTACAACAATTCATCAGATTACAAGAATATACAGAATATAAACAAATATTATACAACAGAAAATATCAGAGATTACAATACATTACATAGCAGCGGAAAATAATACAATACACAACTGAAGGAGATATACGGATACAAAGCTTTCAGGATATCGTTCCAACTGTAAACCAGGATCCTGTGAATATAAATCTGCAAAACCAAAAATATTAGCTGCCCGTGTCGAAAATAAGGGCACCCAGAGTTTAGGTTAAAACAATAAACTCTACGTCAGTCATAGGACTGGTGTGAGAACTAAAACAGTTATTAATCTTTATTTTAAAGTTAGGTAAATCAAGGGACCACGCCGTATAACACGGAACGGGTTTCCTCCCAAGAATACCAGTGCATGAAACAACAGCGCAATGCTAAATAAAGAACAATGAAGCTATTATAAGACCCAGATCCCATCACACAATGCAACATAAACCGGAGGATAGGGTTTTACCTTATAATAGCCAAAGAATGCTTGATACGTTTAAAACAGATTATTATGATAGTACTATAAGTGTATAGTGTCAAAAACAATTTCAATCATAAGTATCAATCATAGGCGGCATGAATGCCCTATACCACTATGTCGCCATATATAGGTTTACAACTAAAACCGCAAAGTGTCGTATTGGAAATTGGATTTCCATCTATGAACCGAGGCAAGGGATCGTCCTCTACCGAATTCAAGACAATCTAGCCCATGTCTCAGGGACAGAACACATCGACCCTTGGATCTTCAGGGCCAGTCCACCGATGTGGATTAGACGAAATCCTGAACACTACGTCTCCCCGCCCTATGGGGCGTAAATGAGCCAACGAATGGCTCCATCGGTTCGAGAACGACCGATATATCTGAGGCGCCTCGCAACAGCAACAACCACATAAGTCAAACTCATCAGGGCGTGTAAAACCACTGATGCCACTTCTAGCTAGAAGGAAACGCATGTTCTCCCTGCAGTCCTCTCCCATTTCTGGTTCATACCGGGGTGTGAGGCTCGCGAATTCACGTTACACAAAGCTACGCCACAAAGGTCGTGCTTTGATCATCAACCACAAGACTCATCTTTTCAACAGAATCCTTGATCATTTGCATCTTAGCATGCCACACAGACAAACCACTCTATGCAACCGATATCAGTCACACAAAATGAAATCTGATGTCAGACACACAGTTCATTTACAAGTCCGTTCTGGGTCTGAACGAAACCGGAGGCACCTAGTACCCCGAATATCCATCAATCTCCAAGTACGTCCGGACGATCACCAACTGATTCTCTCCTCTTGGGTGTACGGCCCAATCAAGATCATCAGTAATTATCCAACCGACGTGAAGACCTCCGGTCTTCAACCATCGTCTTCATCTTCGACTAATCGTCGAATCAGTTATTCAGAATGGGATAAACCTGGTCTTTCTGAATAACTCGCGTATATAATAAACATGTGTTACACAAACACAACATACGCCTCATTCCAATTCATCAGTCACTAACCGTAAATTAACCAGAGAATAATTCCCCAAATATTAACCCCGAAGGCCGAAACCAACATCAGATCAATATCCAGAAAACCATTCTGCTTAGCTAACCGACAGTTAGTTTCTAAATTTCACATTCTTAGGGAAAGGTTCCCATTAATTTTATCAATGATAAATTCTTTTAAATTTATTCTTTAATCTTCTTTTGAATATCAATTCAAACTAGTCGGGATTAACGAACCTTACCGAAGTAATCATTTTTTTTAATTTCCCAATCCCAACCTATTCATCCCATGAAGTAAAACTGGTAACACTTCATATCTAACATGACGGTGTAATCGGTAAATTCAATACCATTTCACGTTCAAATCTAATTAAAGATTTAACTATCGCCTGGAGCAAAACTGGTGATACTCCATTATCGATCTTTTCAATCTAATTAAAGATTCATTAAAACTCCACTTAGTTTTAATCTTTAACTGGGTTAAAGAATCAGTGTCATTTAAAAACACGGTTCATGATAAACCCCAAAATCACATCACATTTCAATCAGTCCCTAACCGTAAATTAGCAAATGAGCAATTCCCTAACTATTGACCCCGATGGCCGAAACCAACATCAGATTAATACCCCAGAAACCATTCAACTTAACTAATCTCCAGTTAGTTTCTGATTTTCTTAACTCCTTTAGGTCTAAGAACAGTATTATTGAAGATACTGTTCACGACAACCTAAAATCACGTTCCATTAATTATCGGGTTAAAGAACAAGTGTTATTTAAAACACTGTTCACGATAAACCCAAAAATCAATACCAATTCAATTCCAATTAAATATTATTTAATTGGTACACTTCATTAAATCTAAATAAAAAGATTTAATCTTTTTTTTTTCAACTGGGTTCAAGAACAGTGTTAATAAAGACACCATTCACGACAAACCCAAATCACATTTGATATTAAATACAAGGCTTTGAATAGAAAATATACCGGCTTATATTCAATATCAAATTCTACGACCAACAAATATCATATTGGAAATAACGATATATATATATATATATCTTTCAAATTACCATAACAATATCTGTATCATCACGAAATCTAACATCGAAATATTCCGAAGACAATTTCGATTCAAATCCATTCCAACATAATTATCGGAAATTCTGGTTATTTTCAAAACCATTTCAAATCCAATTTATTTATTTAAAAATAAATAGAATTATAATTCTAGTTCAAAACTAGTTCATTTCGATAAAAATCTATTTTTATCTTTTCAAATATGGAATTTTTCATCCTAGTTCTTCACAAATCATTTCTTATGATTTTACACAAATTATTACTATTTTTAGTAATTTTATCAAGGCCCGTACAGTCGATTTCCATCAACGGCCATTGAACTGCACTTACAACGACCTTTTCCAAATTTGATTTGGACATAATTCCAAATCCAACCGTTAGATTTCTAATTTATAATATTCGTTAGAAAGCTCTTTTCGATACGAACCCAACGATTCCGGTTTTAGGAGAATCCGACGGTCGGATCTTCCGCAACATCCATTCGAAGTCAATGGTCGAAATTCGTGAGCTGCCGTGGCGCGGCGCGCTCTATTCAGGCCAATATATTATATATATAATATATACATTGTCGATTTCAATTCAAAACGTGCTTTATAAATCGTTTTAAATTCATTTTCAAAACGGTTTCAACTTCATATTCAATTTCAAATCAAAATTGAATATTCCAATATAAAATTGTTTTAAATTCATTTCAAATCGATTCCAATTCAATTTCAATTTAATTCGAATTTCAATTCTATTCAATTTAATTCGAATTTCAATTCTATTCAATATAATTCGAATTTCAATTATTTTCAATATAATTGAAACTTCATTCCAAAACATTCGATTTTGAAATCACTTTTCAATATCCATTATAAAAACGAATATAATAAATATAAATATCGTTCACGTCAACCTAATCAACACGGCTTCATATATTCTATTTTCAAATATTCTATTTCAAATATTTCTTTTTCAAATATTTCTATTCAAATATTTCTTTTTCAAAACTGGAATGAGGCCCAATCAATTACCATATAATGTTAATTATATGGATTTTCTACAACACATGTATACAATAACAAAGATGAATAATCAACCATCATCCAAAGTGCATTCTACACTGTATAAGCATCAAATATAAATATTTAACGCTCATGACAGCCAGTCAATCAATCGATCGACATACAACTAATTATTGGGATTAGTGTATGTCATATATCACCCCAATACCCGTGTGGGGTTTTCAAACAATCAACCACAGAATTTATTTGTGCAGTTGGGCGATGTGTAAAATTTATCGTCCCAATCAATATCAGTCAAATGTGTGTATATAAACAAATCGTCCGATTTGTTAATATTTATTTAATTTCAAATACATGTTAAAAATTCTATTTTCAACTATAAAATATTTTAACTATATAAATATTTTATTTCATTTCACATCACATCACACAATCAACTACACATCAAAAGCAAACAAACAAGAATACAAGCCGTCCATGGTCTGTGGACGACGGGTGTTGGGTGCTACTAAACACCGTCTGCATCCTAGTATATATTTTAACTAGAAAATTAAATTAAAAGTGAGAAGTTCTCACCGATAGCTAATCCAACTCCACGACACTTCAAATGTAGGATATCTTCATCGTTCTTCCTTTTGTCACTTCCACCATCCGTGTTGCTACATATAAAAAAATCGAATTTTTACTTTGCTATTCAATATATAAAAATCGAATTTTTACTTCGCCATTCAATATATAAAAATTGAATTTTTACTTCGCTATTCAATATATAAAAATCGAATTTTTACTTCGCTATTCAATATATAAAAATCGAATTTTTACTTCGCTATTCAATATATAAAAATCAAATTTTTACTTCGCTATTCAATATATAAAAATCGAATTTTTTACTTTGCTATATATATAAAGACCAAATTTTTATCTTCCTTACTTATAAAAATCATATTTTTAATCTGCTGCTTATATAAAAATCGAATTTTTATCTCGCTACATCGTATATAAAAATCGTATTTTTATACCCTCTACCTTATAAAAATTATATTTTTATTCCTTTACTAATATAAAAATTATATTTTTAACCTTCACATACAATAAAAATCACGCCTTTATATGATTAAAAATCAAATCTTCTTGCCGCTAACTTCCATATAAATATTCGATCTTTCCACTCTCTACATACATATGAAAATCATTTTCTTCTTCACCATTTCATATATTAAAAATCAAAATGTTCTACTATGTTTTCTATAAACTAAAACTGAGAATAAACAAAGCAAATTCATATGTATAAAGATAAAGGAGAAGGCTCACTTCGACTTTCAAAGGGGGGGGGGGGGGAGGGAGTGATCGGAGTTACTGTTCCCGGTAGTGGAGGCCTTCCAGGTCGGCAACAGGCCATCAGGTGGCACAACGGTGGGATCTTGGCCACAGGGGTTCGCGGTTCTTCGATCTGGGCTGGAGTGGTAGGGGTTTCCGGTGGGTTGGGGTTCGGTTTTGAGAAGGGGAGAGAGAATCGAGGGGGGTGAGGCTGCGGAGAGGGTGCGGTGGCAGATCGACGGAGGGGGCGGCGTTCATGGTGGCGCGATAAGTCTAGGTTTTTTTCCCTGTAAGATGATAGAAGAGGGGGGGGGGGGGGGGGTGTTTGACCAACGGGAAGGGATAAAGAAGTAGAGGGAATTATATTATTTATTTAATTTATTTTTAATCCACCAAAAAGTAACTTTTTCTTCCGAACTCAGAATCGAACCCACCACCTGTCGTCCATAGCTAATTACCCCCATTCCGAACACAATGGGATATGTATCGTAGGCCGATTCGATCGTTTCGATCATTTTTCGTCAAAATCAACATATAACTCTATATATTGAATTTGAACGCGCATTTCAATTTACGGGGCCACATACTAACTCGAAAAATTCCCGAAAAATATTTTCTAGCTTCGTATTGACGATACGGTCCTAACAAAACTAATTTTGTCGAATTCTGAGACCGTTTGAAAAATGGCCATTTTTCAGTCGATTAAATCAACTGAAACTGATCAAACGCGTTTTCCTTTGCCACGCTCACATATTGATTCGAAAAATTACGAATTTTGAAGCCTAGCAATAATTTGACATCACGGATTCAACAAAAGTGGTTTCGTCGAAATCTGAGGTCGTTTGCAAAATTAACATTTTTAAGGGCCTGAATTCCATAGCGACTATTCGGAATTTTCAACTGGGCCTATCTTTTGATTCCCGCTATGAAATTTCAATTTTCCTGATTCGTTGGAAATATATTCTCAATTTGATTCTAATATTTTTGGTTTCACTAAATTCTGGTTTATTTTGCACTCGGTACATTCATTTGAATTTTGAAATCGAATTATCAAACTACCGCGCCATTTTCAATTCCTTTTATAATTATATATAATTATTATAATCTAACGACGATCTATATAATATATACGTTCGAATTCTATTCAAAATAAATTTTTCGTCATTATTATTTAAAATAATTCATTTTAAATATTCAAAATTCATCGAAATTGCCAAAATAAAATTTTTAAATTGGCCCAGATTTCCGGGTTATTACAGAAACCAATTTTATTTGATCCGAAACATTGAATTTTTGTAGGGTTTCAAATTTTGCGCCAATTGAAGTTAGTATTTAACAACCCGTCATTTTGACCGTGTCGAATCGACAAAACATGCCAACTCGAACCCTAAAAAATGATAGATTGTTATTAGCTTCTGGGGTAGATAGAATAAATCACAGAATCATAGATCACAGACACAAATACAGAGCAAAATAATATCTCGTAGCGGAAAAATAAATAGGACAATAGTAGTTTGTGAAGCTATTAAATAAAATTTTACATCAGAGTTTACATAAACAATACAACAATAGTCTAATATAATGATTTCAGATACATAATAAATAATAACAATATGAGACAGAGACGACAAGAAACAACTGAATTGGAACAACTGATCAATAGGTGGATACTAGTGAGCAAAACCCAATATAAGCTCCAACTCCAAGGGTGAATCTCGAAAGTTGTAATACTCGATCTGACCCGAGCAATAATGCAAGACAAAACAACTCGGATCAGGACTAACATTCTCATGGAAGTAAATCAACTCAAATGAAATGTTCGATGAAATGCATTCAGTAACTTAAAGGTTGTTTGGGATCACCATCCTCTAAGGATCCGTCAAACTAATACTATATAGCATAATACGCTATATACAATAGTGTCTACCAGTAAAGTATCAAAATAGCATGAGCGGGATTACCATATTACCCTTACATCGTTTATATATTCCCATAGTATATACAATACCGTAATTCCTCCATAAATCGGAGGTTGATTAGAGAGCACTCCATATAAAACAGTACAAAACAAAGTCATAGTGGGCTCGTATAAGGCATGTGACAAGGCACACATGGAATGCCAGGGTTGATTCACCGTTTGCAGATCCGAACCGGTGTTAATGCATAGCAGCTACTACCGCCACCTCGAAACACACTCCTAAAATCCAAAGGGCCCAATTAAATCTCAATAGCAATAGAATAATATCGAAGAAGTGCACTCGATAGGAGGTATAACCTCACTTGGTCTCGGCGTAGCTCCTGTTTTAGTCACATCAAGATGACTCAAGGTAGCCAGGGTCTTGTAATTAATATGAAATAGAAAATAGAGTCATTCGCCAAACCATCCTACTTCATTTTGGAACTCCACCGCGTACACAATTGTCAAAGTGATTTCGGTATTGGCAGAGAGTATGACAATAGTCGATCCCGGTCTCTTTAACAACCAAACGTTTACATTTTTTTACACCGTGGTCATTATTTTATAAATTGCTTTATAAAATAGTTTATACGAAATCTCATATTCGAATTTGAATTCAAAATTAAATGTCTAACTTTGGATATAACAATTTTGGAAACAAATCACGTAAATCGCTTAATTCTAATTGATTTAGAAAACCGTATCGTAAAAATATCAAAATATAGTATAAACTATACTATACATTTAACTTTGATTATAATTTCCGAAGGTATTAGCATAACTAATTTCAAATCAAAAATCGACTTATATAAAACATATCTCAAAGGCCATATAAATCAAAACTAGATTCCATAACTTCGATATTATTTAGCTTGAATTATATTCGTCAAAATTTCAAGTTCGAACAGTTCAAATGATTTAAATCCTTCTTTTATTAGAATTCCTTTAAGTCGATTCATATAAATCTAACATTCGAATTTAAATATACAATTCAAGTCTAAACTTACATTTCAATTGAAACAAATCATATCTTGTTTGTAATTCAAGTCATACGATTCGAAATCGTTATTTATAAATTCAACCGACTTATATAATCCAGTTTTTCTTTATAAAATTCGATTGAGTCGATTCAAAATTTTATTACTTAAGTTCAAATTCAGGTTATATAATTCATAACAAATCTTATATCTTTAGTTTCAAAATCATATCATAACGTTTGCTCAAGTCATACAATTCAAATTCACTACTTATAAACTCGAATCAGAGTCTTAAATTTCAATTTTAACTATTCATACAATTTTAAAACCATTCTCGTAAATCGATTTAACAAATTTCCCAATTCAAAACCAAATGATTTATAAATCAATTCTATATATAAAATTTGTATATATTCAAATTCACGATCGGTCACTTTAAAAAACTTCGAATTCAATTTGTATCGATTATACATTCAAATAAAAATCAATTTACGTAATTCACTTTCATTTCTTATAAAAGTTCATAATTTAAACCAATTCAAATTCGCGTTCAAATTCATCTCTTATAAGTTTAAATCAATTCGAATTCAAATCTTAATATCAGTTCATTCGTCAAACCAAATATCATAATTTAAATTTAAATCTTTAAACCTCGAATTTAAATCGCAAATCTGAACTTATCCATCTCTTTGTTTATTATTAAAGCTTTTATAAAAAAATATATATAAGAAAATTTAACTTTGAAAAAATATATATGTATATATAAGTTTATAAAATTCTAAAATTAATTAGAAAATAGATTATAAACATATATAAGTTTAAAATAATATAGAAATAGGTTTAAAGGAAATATTATTATAATATATAAAAGTTTAATATATTTATATAATTATATTATATGGTTTAAAATAAATAAAACTATAAGCAAAATCTTAAATAAGTATTTAAATCTATATTTACTTATAAAAATCATTTTAAAACATATAATTTAAAATTTGTAAAATATATGATTAAAATCTTAAAACATAAATATAAAAATATAAAGTCTTAAATTATTATTTAAAAATCAAAATTTCCAAATCACTTTACTTCGAAAACATGACCAATGGTGTCCGTATATAGTTTTCTACCTTATGATCAAGTGATATGGATATTTTTCATTTCAGTCCGCAATTTATGAAATTTTACGTGTATATATCATTTCATCCTGTAATCCCAAATTTAGTAAATATCGCTTAGGTCTATCGTTTCAACCCATAATGATTTTTCCTTAATCTAATGTCCGCTCGGGTATGTACCATTTCAACCCTTAGTGATTATTCCTAAATTAGGGGAATCAACAACATCAATCAACAAATCACATAACATCAATCACATCATAAGTCATATATCATCAGTGCACCTACATGTCATATAAATATCGTGCCATATATGAAGTGTACATATTAGACAAACAATTTTTACTGTCAATCCTATACATTTCATAACTGTTCATTTGTACTGATCTAACAACCATGAAACAATGTACGTCAAGTGTGAGATAAACTCACCTTTCGTGGCATAGAATGGAGATAGCAGACGGATCGACTATCAAAAAATCAAATGATGTCTTCTAAGAACGACTCAGACTGGATTCAACTCGATATCACTGAATATTATTTTTATTTTTATAGAAGAGTTAGAGGAATTTTCTTAACGGGTCGGCATGGCTATTGGGTTTTGGGATGGGTTTGAAACTCAACACCAAACTCAATTAAAATAAGCACAACAAAATTATTATGAAAATAATATATGTTTATTTCTATATATACACATACAGTAAAATTTATATATATTTAAAATCAAACACCCCAAAACTGTACAATAATATAAATTATATAACGCAACCAAAACAATTGTAATATATATATATATATAAACCCACATACATAAATAATACATCAAAATAAATTAAATAAATAAATATATGTATATATACACACTTCACCATACAAAAACACGCACTTGCATACGAACACACACCCATGCACAAAATCTCGCACAACCATACATATCAGCACTCAACACATCAATACACACACCACACACAAACACTTACTACTCAAATACACACACAAACAATGACATACAGTCATACACAAATATACACAGGCAGCAAGACAACACCAACACAACCCACACACAAATATACCCAAACAACACAAATATACACATACACACATTCCATCAACACACGCGACACTCTCATACTCAAATTTTCAACTCAACACTCACATGGGAAGGTGGTTGACAGTAGGAACGACTTTCAAAGAGGGGTTCGACCATGATGGGCGCGTCTAAAAGGGGAGGCAACTAGCGTCACGACAACAGAGGGCCGACTTCTGACAGTGGTTTTGGGGTTTGGCAGAGGGTGATGACGTGGAGCAGTTGGGCGGAATGAGAGGAGCAATGGTTCAGACTGAAGGGGATGGGTCATGGAAGCAAGGGTTCAGGGCTTCAAGGGTTCGGCCTAGTTCATTCTTGGAGTTAGCTCGGTTGGAGGTGCTGGAAAAGTAGGTCGCTACGGCTACATGGGAGGCGGCACGGTCAGAGCAGTTGTTCTGGGCGGAGGGAGAAATAGTATTTTTTTACTATTCGCATGAAGAAATAAAAATTTAGAGAAGGGTACTGTATTTTTTTATAAATGGAAGGTGCATTGGGAATATGCAATGGTTGGGAAACACAAAAGGTTGTTTTGAACGATGGCCTTGGAAACGAATGACAATGGTTTGCATGAAATAATAAAGGTCGTGCAAGCATTTGGAATATAGGAAAGGTTTTTTTAGGATTAATTTTCTAGAATAATCTGAAGTTTAACTTGTCTTTCCAAGTTCCCATAATAATCCCAAGTTTGGATTATTTCTGAATAATCCGAAGTTTGGGGGGTGTCTTCTCATATTGATCCCGATGACCCGCTGACGTGTTATTTTGGGATCATTATGGAAAGACACCCCCAAACTTCGAATTAATATGGGAAGACATTAAGTAAATAGGATTAATATGGGAAGACACCCCCAAACTTCGGTTTATTCAGAAATATCCAAACTTGGGATTATTATGGGAAGACACGTTAAAATTCGGATTATTCTTGACAATTAATCCTTTTTTTAATAAAGCAACGTTTGTAAAGTTTGGAAAAAAAATTCAAGAGAGAAGGGAAAGGAAAGACGCACTGGGAAGATACACACATGCATGTATATTTAGAAATCAATGCGCATGTTTTTTTTAAAAACCAAATGCACTAAGCGTTGGAAATAAAAAAAATAAACAAATGGTTTAGCAAAATAAAAGGATAGGCTTTGCTGACCCAAAATGTCTAGAAAACTATGCGGGACCCAAATAGGGATACATCGAACTCAAATGACTTTGTTTCAAAAATGAACTGAGCAAGCCTTTTCGCAGTTTTAGCGCGAACCGAGCACCGAAACCGACAAATAATCATATTACGGAAATCAACATGATGAAACAGATAGAATGCTATATAATTTGCAGTGTCACGATGCTCCGTTCAAAAAGGCGTTAAGGACCCCTTTAAACGGAAAATACAGATGGAAAGCTGAGGAAAAAACGTCTGAGTTTCGCGAAACAAATTTTGCCATTGGATTCGTGACAATGAATAGAATATTTCTCATGTTTGTCTGAACTGGTTTCATAAAGATTTTAAGATAGTTAAATTTTGAACCGTTATGCGCAGCTTTGCAATGAAAATTGCGCGATCGACAAACATTCAAATTTTCCGATGAAATTTTCACAGCTACTACGTCTTGCTGAACGTATTTTAAATTCCAAATCCCCGTTATAAGAAATTATAAAATATTTTTAAAATAAAAAATCGATTTAAATCAAAATTATAAATCGTTAAAAATAGCGGGTTATTACAAGTATATGACCGTGCATAATTTAAATATGAACTGATCAATAGTTTGACTTTAAAAATATGTTGTTTACGCAAACAAACTCGGAATTCAACGTAACAAGTTTCAGTGGGTTCGTAATGTCAAACCATAGCTGTCTGTCCGTTTTCATCGAAAACGAGAATCTATGTGATCATAGGAATTTATTTTTAGACAAATACAGACAACGACTGAATAAAATAAATATAATATGTTAAACCAAAATATGCCTCTAGCACCCAAATTATCTTGATTTGCATAAAATTAAAGCTAGAAATGCAATAAAATGCAGAAAACACACCAAATTTATAGTGGTTCGGCGTTAAAGAGCCTACATCCACTTTATATGATTTTGATTATATGTTTGAATGCAAGTACAATCAATATTTTCTCTCAATCTAACTTTTACAATGATAATTCGCTCAGTAAATTCGAGATAACTCTGAATGGGAATGATGAAGGTATGATAATGGTGGAATCAGAGCTCTAAATTGCCAAAAGATCATGAAAAATGCCAAGTATTGGGCTATTTATAGGTGATTTCTACAGGCGGTTCGTGAAGACACGTGTCATGAATCCTGAGGATCTCGGAGCCGCTCGTGAGTGGGTAGAGAAATGGTCAATATGGCCGTTGTGGACACATGTTGCTTGATCCTTAGGTTTTGGTTCGTGAGTGACTAGGTCGTGGCCACTATCTTCTGAGTTCCGGGTCGGTTCGTGGTACTTGGTCACGATCGGGTCGTGGATGGAAGTCACGAACGGGTCGTGGTTGGAGGTCACGAGCGGATGGGAACAACTGGGTTACGAGTAGGGTCCACCTAGGCATGTCACGAACCAGTGTGCTTCCCTTTGAGTTCATACGTGTGAGTATCCTTGTCTATCCAAATACTAATGCTTATATTCTTGGTGGCTTGGTCAAAAGAGCTAGCCAACATTTTGCCCCCTCGAAGTACATTTTATCAGAGATGAAACATGCTTCAAAATTACGAAGATATCTTTTCCCGAAACGCTGGGAGTCAACAGTCGTATCTGCTTGCAAGGTCGCTATGTTTGAAAAGGCCATATCCTTTGACGAGTATAAATACATCACTGAGTTTCCAATTATTTTTATATTTATTAGTCATCTTCTATCTTGAAATTCCAGAATGTGTTGTGAGAAATTCTTCAGGTAAGTTCTTAAATTTTTCATAAACAATTTTAAAGAAGTTCATTATTCCTATCGGTAAAAAGTCCCAACTTTTGAATCCCATAATTATCTTGAAATCTGGGTTGCTAAGTCACACTATGGTTCGCGCCCTTTGGTATGCATCAAGAATCAGCGGTAGAAGACATTCTTGCTTAGACAACGTCAGGCTGGTTCGAGTGTTCGTGGCCCATTGGATCAAGCCGTTCCAATAAGACAAAAAAGGGAAGACTAAAAGCCTTCGCATAGGCTATATAAGCCGATCTATCCCTCATCCTTCCACCTCTCCTTTCCATTTTTGCTGCCGTCGCCTCTTCTTCCCCAATCTCCAACCTTAAATTATATCCTCCAAATTCATACAATTTCGAAACCATCCAATTAATCCAAAAAGGTAGTTGTAACGATAAAGAGATTCTTGATTTTAATTATCATCATATTGCTTAGAATATTGCATCGGCTCAAGCATGAACCCCTCTTTCACTCTTCTTCGATTCCCATGGGTCCGCCGTTGATTTAGAAATCGTTGCAGACGATGGCGATAATTATCATCTTCAGGCGTCAAGTCGAGATCTGGTCGGGCTTGAAAATATGGGTGAAACGGTTGGTGAGTGGAGGAATGTGGGCTCGTAAATGGATTGGATCGTCGGGAATGAATAGGCTGTTCGTGGTTTGGGAGAGAAATATGATACCCTAGTGAGGAAGAAAGGGAAACGCGTGCTTGCAAAATCCTCAGCGCTTCCTGGAGTTGGACGGAGAGGAGTGAGACTTTCGGTCGTGACAGTAGTGAGATAAAATGGTGGGTCGGGTCCTGAAGATGGGGAAAGCGTCGGTTCATGAAAATGGAAAAGGGAACGGGTCTTGGGGGTACCTCACGATCCATATAGGGTGAGCCAAAGTGGTGTCCACGAGGATTCTTAAATACAAACCGTACTATAATCACGATCCTAGATACTGCCCACGAGCCGATTTCTTTGTCACGAACCGGGTTCCTGCTCACGAACCGACTCCTCGCCGTCAGCCGTACTTTAGAACTTCATGAATCGACTTGTCTCTGAGCCAATTCTTATTACATGACTACACTTGACTTTATAATATAAACTAGCCAAACACGTCAACCTATGCTCTGGTTAGAAATTAACTATAATTTGAATGAATCGATGGACAGTTAGGTTAGAGCCTTCGAGACGAGCTTCTCACATTGTATTTGAACAGAGACTTAATTTAAAGGCATTCGATGACTGATTTTTCATTCATCTGCTTTACTTCATGCTTTTCTTTTCATCAATGTACACACTGGCACTTGCGCATACACGGGGTTCACGAGTATTTATGCACTAATTGCTCATGTTTATTCACCAACACAGCCATGCCTGATAGATGCTCAACAAGAATATCAGAGAAAAGTGCAGATCCAGAGTCATCAAGTTATTATAATCCCGATGTACTCCCGTCGGACCCGTACTGGGATAACTCTGGATCTGAGTACGAGACAAATCTTGATACAGAATCAACATCTCCAAGAGAACATCACTTGAGGACGAAGAGGATGGTCGAGCTCTCGATGAGATTCATGGTGTTAAAGAAGTAGACAAGCTGAGTGACTCTGTAGCCTCCAAATTGGATAATTTAAAGTTAAAGAAAATCTTCTTAAGACATGGGATCCCCTGGGATAATGTGAAAACTCCGGACAAAGAAATGGCTGGCTTAGAAGATAAACTTGCTCATGCTGAGGAGAAAGCAGCTCTCGCCGAAGGTAATGCTAACAAGGCCCTTGAGTCCGCCTCCGCTGCTACCGCTAAGCTTGCCGCGGCCGAACAGAAGATAGAGGGGTTCGACGAACTGTTAATGGACTTTTTTGCTCAAGTCATTCGAACCCGAGATATGTCTTGGATCAGCAACTATCCCACTACCTTAGTTGATGTATGGGACCAAATTATCTAGAATGAAAGGCGACGCTTAAAGGTCGAGGATATCGATGAGAACCAACTTATGCAGACCTTTCTCAGGGGTGGAGAGCTTAAGGCTTTAGCAGAGGGAAGGCGTCAAATTAAGGAGTCCCTGGAGTTGGAGAGGTTTAAGATCAAAGGCAAGAACAAAATTGGCGAAGGCTCAAGCTCAGCAACGGAGCTCAAGACTTCTGGGGTTGAGGAGTATAGTCCGGATGATCCATCGATCTCCGAAGTCCCAGTTCCTCCAGCTGTCGGGGTTTCCACTGCAGCTTCGGGTGAGGAGTCAGTGGAAGGTATCTCCATATTCTCTCCACAATTTGTTAAAGCTATTGTAATTTGTCGTCACATTGTGGAGCAAACAATCGAGAAGGCCACATTTTCTCCCAAATTAATAACAGTTACTTCTCATGATATAGGCGCCAAGCCGGCCGAAGGGATTGTAGAAAAGCAAGCAGAGGTTGAGAAGGTCAACGTACCATCAAGTACCGAGGTCCCTGAAGTTCCAAAGCAAACCAAGATCGAAGCAACCGAGAAGGCAGTTGTGGCATCAAGCGCTGACGGTCCTAAGGATGTTTAAATCATCAGAGCCTTAAAGGATACCGATGGTGACAATGTGGATGAAGAAGAGGAGGTCGCCATCATGGGAGAGACAAAGGATGATAACAACACGACCTTAGCCAACATGAAGGCCAAACAGAATGAACAACTTAAATTGAAAATAGAGGAAGAGCCTCTAAATGTGTCACCTATCTCTGCCGTTGATCCCAAATCTGGATTAATTATAAAGCTCTCCACCAAGTCGATAACTACACGACTTGCATCCCTATCCTCTGACATTCCACAAGATACCCCTTCGGATAAGAAGAAGAGGAAGAAGCATGACAAATCTAATGCCAACATGGAGCCAGAGAAGCAAAAGAAAGAGAAAAAGTCAAAGTCGTCCCCAAAGCCCAAATAGAGCTTGTTTGTTTATGTTTTTTAGATCTTCCACTGGCCTTATGATGTAGTCATGAGAATGGCCCTTACTTTTTTTTCCAGCTTTGTTTTGTAAACCTGCATTAGTAAATAAAGTTCTGTTTCTTTTGCATTGTTATGTACCTGCAAGTTTATCATACTTAGTCATACATAAATATTTGGATCATAACTAAGTCAAAATCATGTGCAACAAAAATTTAAAATTCCTGCACTACATGTATATGTGTATGAGTATACCTCCAATCAATCATTAACATGATGCCTCACCGGGGCTTATTGAGGATTGATTAAAGTCGAGCATATGTTGCCCCCTATGTCCGAAAATAAGGGGTTCGAGCTCAGCTTTCATTCTGGTCCCCAGTCCTGTAATGGGATAGGATCCCTTTCGTGGCGTTTAATCAAAACGCTTTATACTTTCCTGTTGTATGCCCAGGATAGAGTTCTAACTCAGCTTTCAGTTTTCCCCCCAATCCTTCAGTGGGGTAGGAGTTCATTTGCTGTGCCGAGTCCCTGGTGCCTTTATACTCCCGTCGGATGCCCAGGGTAGAGTTTAGTCGAGACGGAATTTTTAATCGTGGTGCACCTTCACGCCTCGTGGACAATTCATTTCCTTGTTCTTTATACTCTTTCTCAGGTCAGGAGAACTGGAGTGTCGATAGTTGTGTCGTTTACTTTGTTGCACCCTCGATGCTCTGCATACTGTTGACCTCCTGATCTGATAGAAGGCACTTTGAATTACGTGCTTCACGATTTCCGCGAGGTTTATAGCAAATTTCATAATTATAATAGCTTATATAAGTAAAGAATGAAAGGGTAAATAAGAAATGGTGCGGTAAAAGTAAATGACACATGGTATTTTATAGTGGTTTTGTCGAATCATGACTTACGTCCACTTTATAATCTGTTCCTTATGTAACCAGATTGTTCTAGGCAAGTCGTGCCTTTTACATGGTCCTACAAACAAAAGAGTAAAGATGAAAATTTCTTGTCAAGTATTGCCTTAAATGTTGGGCGTTCCACACTCTGGGGATTTCATCTCCGTCCACGGTCGCTAGCTTGAAGGATCCATTACCAAGCCTCGTTAGGATGGTGTATGGTCCTTCCCATTTCAGACCAAATTGGACTGGGGGTGGAAAGACATGCTTTAGAACCAAGTCTCCGGGTTCAAAGGTTCAAGCTCGGACCTTTTTATTGTAATATCGAGCAATCTGCTGCTTGTGCCTCAAGGCACATAGGTCCGCTTTGTCCCTTTTTTCTTCAACCATATCCAGGGACTCGAGGAGCAACTTATTGTTTGTGATTGGGTCGTAATAAGATGTTATGTGATATGGTACTTCTAATTCGATCGGGATGACCGCCTCAGATCCAAAAGCAAGGGAGAAGGGTGTATGCCCAGTAGCCGATTTATAGGTTGTTCTGTAGGCCCGCACTGAGACGACCCCAAACCCCGTACTGACGGTGGCGAGGGTTATCTTTGGAATATAACACAGAAACAGATAATTGCAGAACAGAATTAAGTAAATACACCAGATAATGAACAATAGAATATACTGGATAAAAGTAATCATCAGAGTTACACAGTATACAGGATCTTACTTAGTACAAATACAGTTCAGCTATACATAAATGTCTACAGCGGAAAACAAACATAATATGTACAATAGGAGCTGAACAGCATAAAAAGAGATAAATGATAGAATCCATCTTCAGCTCCATCTATCTAGAAAGAACCAGCTAACCTGAATACAAGGCTGCCCATATAGAAAAAGGGGCACCTGAGTTTGAAAGTGAAACAAACTACGAGTCAGTCATGGGACTAGTATGAGAAATCTACTCAACACATATAATATGGCTAATCACAGGACCACGCCACTTTCGTGGAACGAGTTTTCTCCATTGGATTGCCAGTGCTTTAAAACAAAACATTCTTTTAAACATCGCAATGCTTTTTATAAAAATGAAGCCATTATAAGACTCATTTCCCATCACACAATGCAACGCAAACCAGAGGATAGAGTTTTTACCTTATTACGACCAAAATATGCTTGATACGGATAAAACAAAGGCATTTGATATTATTGCTAGTGTTTATATGTTTTGAAAGCAATTTCAAATCATAACTATCAATCATAGACGACATTAATGCCCCATACCACTATGTCGCCATATATAGGTATACAATCAAAACCGCACGATGTCGTATTTGGAAATTGGATTTTCGTCATGAACCAAGGCAAAAGATAGTCCTTACCGAATTCGAGACGCTCTAGCCCGTGTCTCAGGTACAGCCGCAACCATACCCTGGATCGTCAGGGCCGGTCCACACGAAGTGGATTATAATGCCTGAACAATGCATTTCTCCACCCTTTGGGGTGTAAATGAGCCAACGAATGACTCCATCGGACCCGGATCGTCCGATCAAACCGAGGCGCCTCGCAACAGCAACAACCACATAGGTGAAAAGTATATAAATGTCAAGGCTGGTAGGTCACTGACACCACCCTAGCTAGAAAGAAAACGCACGTCCCCCCCGAGGTCCTGCTCCTGTCTCTGGTTCATACCGGGGTGTGAGGCTCGCGATTTCACGTTATACACAAAGCTACGCCACACAGGCGGTGCTTTGGTCATCGCCACAAGACTTGCTTTTCAACAGAAGCCCTGATCACTGCATCTTAGCATGCCACACAGGTAATTCATGCCATGCGACTGATGTTCATCGACATACAACCTCTGAGCTCGTGCGTTTCAGAGAAGGGCGTTAAGCGAAAGAATAAATTCTCCGTCGCCAAACAGATGTATATTTAACAGAGATCAATCAACACAGAATAAAATCCAATGTCAGGCACACAGTCCATTTACAAGTCCGTTCTGGGTCTGAACGAAACTGGAGGCACTAAATACCTCGCAAACCCATCGATCACCACGTACGTCTGGACGATCACCACTCATTATCCGTATTTCGGGATGCCTCCCAATCAGGACCTCGGTTCCCATCCAAACGAAGTGAAGATCTCCGGTCTTCGACCACCGTCTTCATCTTCGACTTTCAATCGTCGGTCAATTATTTGAAATGAGAATTAACTCGGCCTTTTCAAATAATTCACGTATATTTAGAATTTCAAATCAATTTATTTCAATGGTTAAATCATTCGACAACACCAATTTTGTTCTTTAATGTAATTTTCACACCAAACACGTTCAACCATCAAATACCACATAAATCGAGCAAATTCAGTTTATTTCCATTCCATATCGTTTATGATATTTTATAACGATTTATCGCTATTTTTATTTATTTTAAAATAGCCAATTTATTCAAAACGACGCTTCGGGCCATAACGCGGCCGTGGCGCTGTTTTTCTTCAGATTTGATTTACACATATCTAAAAATCTAACTGTTGGATCTTCACAAAATTTACATCATTAGAAAGGTCTTTTCAAAGCGAATCCAACGGCTCCAGTTTCGGGAAAATCCGACGGTCGGATCTCCCGGTACAATCGTTTGAAGTTTCGATTTCAAAATACGAACTGCAGCGTCGTTATTCGATTAAATATAATTATATATATATATATATATATATAAATATAATCGTTTCTGGCGCTGTTTTTCTTCAGATTTGAATTAAACATTCCAGACAATCCAACCGTTGGATTTTTACAAGGTTGGTGCCGTTGGAAAGATATTTCCAAGGCGAACCCGACGGTTGCGGTTTCGGGAAAATCCAATGGTCGGATTTCCCGCACTAGTTGTTTGAAATCACGGTTTCAAAATACGAACTGCACGACCACGTTTCGTTTTAATTTTATTTATATTTATATATTTATATAAATATAGTTCATTCAACCATTTCAATATCGTTTTTTTTTCACTTCAAATATTTCACTAACGCCTTAAAATTTTGGAAAATTTCGCCATAACCTCCTTTGTACGGGAGGGGCTGGGAAAATTCCCAAATAGCCACACGGGCGTCTCATGTCGAAAAGAAAAAGAAAAAGCCAAGCGGCTAGCCAACAGGCTCATAAAATCATCACCCAAACAAAACAGTAAATGTGTACCTATTTGTCGGGCACAAAATTTTATTCCTCTTCTCTAGCCCCTTTGCTATAACCTGTTCAATAAATATGCATGTACATATATATAGTTCTTATCACTTATCATTTTCTATTCAACTTCATATTTGATTTCCATTTGGTTTAAAAACACCATTCATTCTAATGTTGCATGTATAGGCAAAAATCATATCATTAGCTAATTAATGAATATTTCAACTCATATATGTTTATTTGAACGAGTGGCTATTTTTAACACTTCACATTTCAACGATTCATGTATATAATAAAAGTGAGATTTTTATTGTAAAACAATTCATTTCAAAACACTATTATTCTATATAGTTTATATAGGTGATAAAAATAGGATTTTTCTTACAAAGCAATCTCTTTTAAAAACGAGATTATTTTTCATATTCCATATAGTTGATAAAAGGTGATTTTTGTTATGAAACAATTTATTTCAAAATATGAATACCATTCAACACATGAATTTCTAATTAACGAATGAATATCGATTCAACACATGAAGGTTTTCTATAGTTTCTATATATAGATAAAAATGTGATTTTTATATTTAAAACGTGAACACCATTCAACACATGAATTTCTAATCAAGGAATGAATATCGATTCAACACATGAAGGTTTTCTATAGTTTCTATATATAGATAAAAATGTGATTTTTATATTTAAAACGTGAATACCATTCAACACATGAATTTCTAATCAACGAATGAATATCGATTCAACACATGAAGGTTTTCTATTCAACGAATAAATATAGTTTTAGCAAATGAAAATAATTCAAACACATGAATATTATTCAAAATTTCGGCAGCATAACGGCAGGGTAGTTAAAACCGGGACCGTCCCTAGTACGGCTCCTTGCTCTACCTTAAAACCTCGCGGTTTTTGACAATGGGAATCATGCATCTAGTTCGCACGCAGGCGGCATGTATATATTTATTTCATTTCCACAAACTAATCCTATGTGGTTTCAACCAAATATTTCTCAACCACAAACGGGTATTTTTCAACCACAATCAATCAATATCAACCACAAACAATCCCAAACAACCATTCGCTATCAATCAATTTTCACACCAATCACAATCAATAAATATCCTCCATGGTTTGTGGACGAGGGGCATGTATATATATATATATATATATATTTATATATTTATATATAGCAATTCACTTTTATTTCAATACATATATAATTTTTACAACGCATATACAACTTATACATCGAGCATACAACTTATACAACGCTTATACATGAGGTGTACAACGCTTATATAACTCATACATCGACTATATAATTTATACATCATCGTTTTTCATATTGTTTTTAAATCAGAAATCTCACATTGGGTTCCACTCCACCAAAAATAGCAGAAGGCTCAGAAAAATATGCGGTCTCTTCTAAAATGTAGAAGGCGTCCACACGGTCACGATGTTTCTTGTTTCATCGAATTTCGTTAACGAAGCAAAAAGATATAAGAGTTTGAATATTAATCACTTTTATAAACTAATTAATTAAGTAATTAATTTAAAAATTTCCTAACCCTCCTTCTTCACGTTTTAACTCAGAACTGTTGAACCCAAACCCTCGTCCAACTCAACCACCCGCCGCCGCTCTTGTAGATGATCGGAGTCCCATCGGAGCAGCTCACGAGGAGCGCCTCTCGCCGCCGCACCCACACCCTGCTGGCCGCCGAACTCGAACGCCTAGGGAGGCGTGGAAACCCGCGCGAACGGTGGCGCTTCTCGCCGCGATTTCTCCCTCTCCGTCGAACTAGAACGGATCACCACCGTTCACCTTCGAGAGCTCGCTGAGCTGATGATTTTCCCTTTTGGAGCTTGCAAAATTACTGAGTAGATGTTGAGATCGGAGGGGGGAAAGGTTTGAGCGATTCTGGCCATCGGTTTGGTGATAACGGCGACTCCAAAAAAGTGATGGATAAATTAGGGTTTTATAATAATTTTAATATTATTTAATTTATTTAATTCGAAAAATGCTTGTTCATCGATACAATCTCCAAACCAAGCCCAAAGACTGTCGCCCCTAGCTAAATACCCCCATTCCAAACACAATGGGATATGTTACGAAGGCCCATTCGACTGTTTCAGTCAATTTTCCTTCAAATTAAAATATAAAATATTCAATATTTAATTTGAACATACATTTCAATTTGCCAGGGCCACAAACTGATTCGAAAAATTCCAGAAGAATATATCTAGCTATGTTTTGACGATACGGTCCCAACAAAACTAGTTTCGTCGAATTCTGAGACCTTTTGCAAAAAGGCCCATTTCTGGTCGATCCAATTTAACTATAATTGACCAAAACACATTTTCCTTTGCCACGCTCACATATCAGCTTCAAAAATTATGAAATTTGAAACCTAGCAATAACTTCACATCCTGGATCCAACAAAAGTGGTTTCGTCGAATTCCGAGGTCGTATGCAAAATGGCCAATTTCACGGGCTATATAAATTTCATAGCGACCTTTCTGAAAATTCATTCGGCCATAACTTTTGCTTTCCGCTATGAAAATTCGATTTTTCAGATTCGTTAGAAAGGTATTCACTAACAGATATAAATATTTTTGGTTTCACTAAAATCCGGATTGTTTTGCACTTGGTACAATCCAACAAAGTTTGAATTCAATTTTTGAAACTGCAGCGCCATTTCAGGCCTTGTTTATAATTATAATTAATTATATTCGTTTTCAATTGTCGATTCAACTCACTTTTCATTGCCTTTAGCTAAAATATTTATTTTAAATATTTAAAATCCATTATTTTAGCCAATTTAAAAATTTTAAATTGGTTCAGATTTTCTGGGTCGTTACACGCACTGTCAAAGGTAACTCGTCGACCCACATGGCTCTGGCCCGCTTTAATTGCTTCTT
Organism: Allium sativum; assembly: GCA_030737875.1. Classification (NCBI taxonomy): domain Eukaryota; kingdom Viridiplantae; phylum Streptophyta; class Magnoliopsida; order Asparagales; family Amaryllidaceae; genus Allium; species Allium sativum. The sequence goes on along the minus strand of CM060921.1, from coordinate 9,333,909 downwards.
CAGAATGGACTTGATTACTTTGTTCACTGCTTCTACCTGTCCATTCGATTGTGGATGTGCCACGGCGGTGTATCTTTTCTCGATATGATATTTCTGGCAGAAGTCCCGGAACTCGGCGCTATCAAATTAGGTCCCGTTATCTGTTATGATGACTTTTGGGATTCCAAATCGGCATATCATGTTTCTGACTACAAAGTTTATCACTCATTTGGCTGTGACCGTGGTTTGCGGTGCAGCTTCGACCCACTTTATGAAGTAATTCACGACCACAATAGCGAACTTTTCTCCGCCTTTTGCAATGGGGAGACTTCCGATAATGTCAATTCCCTAGACAACAAAGGGCCACAGGCTCATCATCGTCTTTAATTGGCTAGGAGGTGCCCTGGCAATCTTAGAAATTTTTTGGCATCTATCACAACGCCGTGCATATTTAGCCTCATCTTTGTTTACAGTAGGACAGAAATAGCCATACTGTAATATCTTCTTTGCCAATGTTTGGCCTCCATTGTGGTCTCCACATTCACCTTCATGGACTTCTCTCAATCCTCGTTCGGTGTCGTCATAAGCTATACACCGGAGGAGTGGCATCGAGAACCCTGTTCGATATAGGACTTTGCCTTGCGTGACCTATCTGGAGGCTTTACGAATGACGGCACGCCTTTCGCTCTTTTTGGTGGGAAGTGTCTCATTTATCAAGAAGTTCTTTAAGGGTGTCATCCATGACTCCCTTTCTGGCTTAGTCTCCAGAACAGGACCAATTTCCATCTGATCGATGCTCGGAGATTGCAATATTTCAATTGGGACCGTCTCTGTGTCCTCAGGGCTATTAGAGCTAGTCATCTTGGCCAACTTATCTGCCGTTTAATTTTCTGATCGGGGGATATGGGTTATGCCGTAGTGTTCGAATCGGTTTAGCAACTTCCTCACTTCCTTCAAATATGATACAAACCTAGGCCCCTTGGCTTGGAACTCCTTATTGACCTGGTTTACAACTATCTTGGAGTCGCAGAAGATATCCAACTTCGCTATCCTTAACTCCTTTTTTTAGCCCGACAATCAGGGCTTCATACTCCGAGTCATTATTCGTGGCATGAAACTCTAATTTCAAAGCATAGTATATTGATCGCTTCTCGAGAGTAACCAGTACAACTCCGACACCAGACCGCCTATCATTCTTAGCACCGTCTGCATACAACTTCCAGGTATTGGGGTCGAATAGTTCTTTTGAGGGACCGACTTCTTCAATCGTTACATCTTCCTCAAGGACAGTGAACTCTGCTATGAAATCAGCCAACATTTGCCCCTTTATCAATCATCGGGGTTGAAAGTTCAGATCAAACTGAATCAACTCTATATTCCATTTAAGTAGCCTCCCTGATGCTTCTGGCCTTTGCAAGACTTGTCGGAGCGGATATGGTCAATGTATATGGTAATAGGATGAGCTTGAAAGTAGTGGCAGAGCTTTCTAGATGCGATCAGCAAGCTATGCGCAAGCTTTTCTATCTTTGGGTAGTTTCGTTTTGCTGCCGCTAGCTTCTTACTCACATAGTACACATGCCTCTGGACTTCATCTTCTTCTCTTACCAAGGATGAACTTATTGCGTAGGACGACACTGCCAAGTACACAAACAGATCCTCGTGGTTTACTGGCTTGGACAGTATCGGGGGTCTTTTTAGATGATTCAGTAAGTTCTGAAAAGCTTCAACACAATCAGGAGTCGATTTGAAATTGCATTTTCCTCGCTTTATCAAGTCGAAGAGTGGAATGCACTTATCTGTAGCTTTAGAAATGAATCTACTTAATGCGGCTACTTTTCCAGCGAGGCTCTGCACATTTTCAATCTGGCTTGGTGTTTGGATATTCCTGATTGCTGCGATTTGATCTGGATTGATTTCAATTCCACGTGAGCTAACAATAAAGTATAGGAATTTTCCAGATGCAACTCTGAATGAACACTTCAAAGGGTTGAGCTTCATCCCATATCGACGAAGGATGTCAAACATTTCTGCTAGGTCGCCGGTATGGTTGGACGATTGTCTGGATTTTACTAACATGTCATCAACATACACTTCCATCGTCTTTTCGATCTGATTGTAGAACATTCGATTCACTAGCCGCTGATAGGTTGCTCCGACGTTCTTCAAATCGAAGGGCATCACCACGTAGCAGTATAGTCCCAAATCTGTGATGAAGCTGGTGTGTTCCTGGTCCAGAACATGCATGGGAATCTGGTTATATCCAGAGTACACATCCATAAAGGATAGGAGTTCGTGACCTGCTGTTAAATCCACTAGCTGGTCGATTATATGAAGAGGAAAACTGTCATTTGGGCAAGGTTTATTCAAGTCTGAAAAATCAATGCATGTACGCCACTTTCCATTGGCCTTCTTTACTAAAACAGGATTTGAGATCCATTCTGGGTAAACCGAACCTCTAATGAATCTGTTGCTCCTCAATTTCTCAATTTCTTCCTTTAAAGCAGCTGACCTCTCTGGGCCGAGCATTCGCCTCTTCTGCTTAACGGCAGATGTTTTGGGTTGATAATCAATGAGTGGCTCATAATTGAAGGTGATATCCCACACATATCGGCGTGGGTCCAAGCAAACACATCCAAATTTGCCTTTAAAAAGTCAGTCAATTCCTTTTCCCGAAGCGGATCTAGCTGAGATCCGATCTTTAAAACCTTCGTTGAGTCAGTATTGTCAATCGGGACATCCACTGTTGTTTCATTGGGCGTCGCCATTCTGTCCCCAGGCTCTTCGTCCTCTCTGGGATCTATATCCTCTGGCAATTGTCCGGGCGACTCCCTCGGGGTTGTCTCCCTTAGTTGCTATGCCGACCCCTCTTTCATGGGAGGGAAAGAACCCTTGGTTTTTACATTCAGTCCTTTCATCAACATCTTCAATTCCGCCATATAATAGGACCGTCCAATGGCCTGGTCACCTCTAATTACTCCCACTTCCGCATCTGTTGGGAATTTCAGCAATAAGCACTAGGGCGCTGTTAGACCGAAATTTGGGCCTAACACCCAAATGCTATGTGAAAACCTCATAATCACAGATTAATGCAGAAAAACCAATAAAATAAGATGAGACACACGAGATTTTTATAGTGGTTCGGCTCAAACCAAGCCTATGTCCACTTTATAGTTTCTTAAATCCTAAGAAGCTATTACAATACAGTTTGCTTACGGTTTATACACGAAATCCTCGTGTTTACCATGAAAAGAAGTGAGAAAAGTGGAGATTATACACGAAATCCTCGTGTTATAATGTGTAATTTGGCTTCCTTATTGAGCAATGACCTTGTGTTGAAGTAGTAGTAGAAGCCATGATCAGTGAGAAAAGAAAAGATCCCCTCAAATGTCCATCTCACGGTGTATTTATAGGCGTAGAGGGGCCTTGCCAGGCGTAGAAGCGGTCCGGTTCGGATGGGCCACGTGGAGGGTAGAGAGGCCATCTCGGAGAAAGTGGAAGAAGTGGTCTTCAGATCGTGCAAGGACAGGTGGAAGCCGATCTGGATTAATAGGAGGAAATGGTGCCACATGAATAGGTCAATTCTGAAGTGCAGTAGCAGGTCGAAGGGGGTCGATTCAGTTCTCCATCTGATCCGAAGTATCCAAAGCCAAGCGAGCTTGACGAGTAGAAAGAGCCATGTGCGGGTCGGGTCTTCCTTTAGCTGATCCGAACCGAGGAGTACTAAATTTCCTTTTGCAAAGTTATGCCATTGGGTCCTCTCACCCGATCCGAACCGTACATCCGATCCGAACGGGTTATGCCAATTCTAGATTCCAAGTTCTCGGTTCTGAACGCGTTCACGGAAACGGGCCTAACTTTCAAACCGTAAGTCCGTTTTAGCTGAACGAAAGCTCGATTCGAAGCTGATTCAGAGAGCTACAAGAGTTACGGAGCCCAGATTTGTTATCGCTGTTTTCGGGCCCAAAAGAGGTCGTCTGATAGGAGTTTCAGGCCTTTCTTTGTTAGTGATGCGATTTTGACCAAATCACTTCCTGTCTTCTGACGACGTTCCCAATACTTGAGTGTATTGTTGAGCAGAGATTCCATGTGTGACAGCTTTGACTAAAAAGCGGGTCAACAGGCGCGATGCAGGCCTTGAATTATGCAAGGGCAGTCGGCCCAAAAAGGCATTATAGGGCGAGTCAATGTCCAAAACTATAAATGGGAGAATCCTCACACTCCGACGATCTCCTCCTCCCAGGGTCACTGACAATTCTACATATCCGATCGGAGCCATCGAGGCCTGATTGAAGCCGCGTATCCATCCATCACAGGGCCTCAAATCGTCGGCCTCAAGCTTCATCTGATCAAACGCTTTCTTAAATAGAATGTTGACTGCGCTTCCGTTGTCCACTATGACTTTTTGGACTAAAGCAGGACCAATATTGGCTGTGATCACTAAGGGATCTTCGGTAGGGGAATAAACTCCAACACTATCTCTATCGCGGAATATGACATCGTCAAGCATTGTTTTTTGTTGCTTTACGGGGGAGGTATCTTCTAGATTACTGCACTCCCCTATTCCAATGTGTTTAACTGCATTCACATATTGGTCCATCACCCTGAAGCTGTGTCCAGCCGGATGAGGCCCTCCAACTATAGTGTTAATAACAATATTCTTTCCCTTCTGCTGAGTAGTGGGCCTATGAGCAGGTTGGTTTTGATTCGGGGCCCATCTAGCTTTCCCCCTGTCTCTTGGAGCAACCTTGTATTCGTCCAACTTCCCTTCTCTAAGGAGTTTTTCAACAGCGTCTCTCAAGTGACGACACTCGTTAATGGAGTGACCATGAATCTGATAGAAAAGGCAGAATTTTCCTGTCTCATGCTCTTTCTCTGTTGAATCTCTTGGTGGAGGCCTCTTATATTGGAGAACATTATAAGTGTTCAGGAAAATATTCTCTAACGTATCATTCAACGGTGTAAAGTTCTCGAACGCTTTGAACCGAGGTCTCTTTTGTGAATCATTTCCCTGATTCTTCTTCCAATTGTCATTCCCATTCTGGTGGCCACTACCTTGGTTCTTATTTCCAACATTTACCTCTACCTTTTCAGAGCTATCTCCAGACTATTTAATGGCCACATTACTCTGTATATCTTCCTTATAAACGACTTTCCTCTTTCGATTAGCATACAACTCCTCTTTTCACAGACGGATATTGGCTTTCTTAAGAATATTTCCCTGGTGAGCGACGGTTTTCCAGCTAAATATCTGCTGAATTTTGTATCTTTATCTACTCTGTCAATTAAGGCCATCAAGACCGATTGTTCATGAGGATCTCTAATCTCCGTAATCGCTAAGTTGAAGCGATCTAGGTATGATCTCAGAATTTCTTCAGGGCGCTGCTTGACGAGTGATTGTTCAACAATGTTTTTGGACCTTTGATTATGAAGTTGGAATTGATTTATGAATCTTTCGCTCAATTCCTTGAAGCTGGAAATCGATCGAGCCGGCAAGCGGGTAAACCATATTAATTCCACATTCTCTAGAAAGATCGGGAATGCTTTGCACTTCACTGCATCGAGAGCGGCTGCAACATTCATGACCATGAATATCTCATCAAGTGTTGGACCGGATCCATCCTGCCCGAATAACGGTTCAACGTCAGCATGCTGAATCGCCTCGGGAATCGGATGTCCAATATGTCATCAGTGAAGGGCGTATGACTGCGATCTATACCCAAATTTTCATTCCTTTGTCCACGGCTGTCTGCCATGATCTGCCTTACCATTGCTTTAACATCGGCATTAGTCAAGGCAGAATCAGGATCAACACTCCTTGCCCTGCGAGGCCCTCCAATGTCTCTTCGGTGTATTGCTCCAAAGTCTGGGGCTTGAGCAAAACTTCCTAGCCCCCGGTGGCCATGGTCAATCACACGACGAGGGGGTCGCAATGGTTGATTCTCAATAGGGTTGTCGATAACCTGAGCCCTCGGTAGTGCTGCAAGCCCTTCTACAGGTAACTGGGCAGGATTATTCCTGTTACGATTGTCCTGTCCCAGATTAAGTGTCGTTTCTTCTCGAGAAGGTAGGGATCCGAAGCGAAGTTGCTCCGCGTTCTCAGCCCTTTCTAATGGCCATCGTGGGGGTCTAGGAGGTTCTCCCGATGGGGAGGAATAGTCGAGGGTGAAGCAATGAGTCAATGAAGGTGTTATCTGCCTTCAGAGTTCGTCGATTTGTTTGCCTATTGTAGTAATATTTTGTTATAACAAAGAACTCTCTTTCCTTTGAGTTGCCAACTCATCATTCATCCTTTCCAACATATTGAGTACACGAGATAGATCTCCTTCTGTTACCGGCGCAGAGGCAAGTAGCTGGTCATCAATATTCGCTGTTGGACGTAGAGCACTTGCGCCAGGTTGAGCAGAAGCACTAGCGTGAGCAGAACCAACCATAATCTCTTTTCCAGGTTGGGTTGTGGTCCCTTGGTGAGGGATGTTCGTAACCCCTCTGGTTGGTGGCTCGTGGTTTCCTACTGAAGGCAGCTCGTGGCTCTGTCTCCCTGGTGGCTTGTAGTACCTTTTGTGGGGCGGCTCGTGAGTTCCATCTGACAGCGGGTCGTGGCACCTTCTTGGGCTCGGTTTGCCCCATGCGAGCCGCGAACCGTGGAGTCCACTTCGACCTGCTCCTGAACATTTTCGTTATTAGCTTCATTTGCTCATTTGCTCGTGAATACTTGGATTTTTTTGCGGCCATAACATCTCGTCTTTACTGAAATCTCCAAAAACCAAAACAGTGGAAATGCAGACTATTTTCTTCAAACTTGAAAATCCAAATAGTAGAGAAATAACCCGATAGGCTGTGAATTCATATCTCAGTAAAAAGCACCAAAATGTTAGACCAAAATATGGCTCTAACACCCAAATTATCTTGATTTGCAGAGAATTAAAGCTAGAAATGCAATAAAATGCAGAAAACACACCAAATTTGTAGTGGTTCAGCATCAAAGAGCCTACGTCCACTTTATATGATTTTGATTATACGTTTGAATGCAAGTACAATCAATATTTTCCCTCAATCTCACTTTTACAATGATAATTCACTCTGGAAATGATGAAGTTATGATAATGGTGGAATCAGAGCTCTGAATTGCCAAAAGATCTTGAAAAATGCCAAGTATTGGGCTATTTATAGGTGATTTCTACTGGCTGTTCGTGAAGGCACATGGCACGAATCCCGAGGATATCAAAGCCATTCGTGAGTGGGTGGAGAAATGGTCAATATGGCCGTTGTGGACATGTGTTGCTAAATCCTTAGGTTTCGGTTTGTGGGTGACTAGGTCATGGACACTATCTTCTGAGTTCCGGGTTGGTTCATGGTACTTGGTCACGGGCGGGTCATGGATGGAAGTCACGAACGGGTCGTGGTTGGAGGTCACAAGAGGATGGGAATAGCTGGGTCACGAGTGGGGTCCACCTAGGCATGTCACGAACTGGTGTGCTTCCCTTTGAGTTCACATGTGTGAGTATCCTTGTTTATCCAAATATAAATGCTTACATTCTTGATGGCTTGGTCAAAAAAGCTAGCCAACATAATAATTGAATAAAAAATTTATTTCGCCTCCTACGAATAATCCTAACTCCTTCAAACCCTCTTCATATCATTCCTTTGATCAATCATGAGTCGCCACCCAATGAAACCAACATGAGAAAAATTAATCTACAAAAAATTAAAACAAATTGAATTCTTAATGGAATTCACTTCCGTTTGATCTAATAAGCTCATTTATGTGCGAGCTTCATCTTTGTACCATTCATTTATGGTGCGCACGTAGAAATAGATGGATGGGTTCATCACAGTAGTTCTAGGGTCATCATTTTGGTAAATTGAAGTAGTGATTTGATTTTTGGCTATTGTATTTGAGATTGTGAATGAGTTTAACATTGTTCGAGGAATTATTAGGGGATTCGATCGACATTGATGTCACGGTTTTTAGTATGTGCATGGATAAGGGCTGCAGTCACAACTTCCATGGCAGCGACGAGTTGGTGATGGCGCGTATGGTCTTGTGCCACTCGTGAAGATAAGCTTAGTGGATTTGTCGGTTCGATGAACTATGGAGTATGGCATGAGGTTGGAATGAGAGGGGGAGTGTGGCCATCTCGTTTTTTCATGTAGGGGGGGTCAGGTAAGAATACAATGAGCGTGGGATTAGGCGTGGATTGGGATAATGAAATCAAAGGTTAATTAATTATAAATCTGTTTAATGATATTTTAAAATGTATTCAAAACTTATAAAATGTACAACTTTTCCATAAATTATCAGAATTGAGCATCGTCTGCCACATTGGAATCGTTTGGACGCAGGCTACACAATGAAACAAGTTTGGAGTGATTTGGAGCTCATTACATATTTATATTATGGCAAAATAAAATGCCTGCTTGAGCTATCAGAAATTTATCATTATTTTAACGATTTCAAACCGATCAAAGTGAGAACTCACTCAGCTAGTTTTTATAGTTATTATAATCATACCTGAATATGTATTGACTGCCTGTGATTGCAATGTTTGTTTCGTGGTTGATGAATGATATTTACAGTTTTTATTATTGTTAATATTATTAAACTGTGAATATAAGCGTTGATGATAAAAACACTTATTTTATAATCATTCGTTGATGGATGGTAGTTAATATGGACGTGTTTATATTATTGACCCAAAATTGACACTGGGAATCTGGGAAGTTGTAATATCAAAATATTCATTTAAATGAATAATTGTTGTAAATGGTCAAAATAGTGAAATTTGATTCTGGAAATATGTTTGATTATAAATATAAGCTTACGCTGAGGTTAATAAAATCAATTTCGATTTGAAATTAATTCTGGTCAGAATAGGATGTGTCGCGCAACGACATTCGCGTGTTTCGACCATTGATTTCAAATGGACATACCAGGAGATCCGACCATCGGATTTTCCCAAAACTAGAAGCATTGGGTTCGAAATAAAAAGAGCTATCAAAAGAAAAGAAAATTTTCAAAATACAACAGTAAGATTTCAAGATAAGTCCAAACTAATATTTGAAAAGGTCGTTGTAAATGCAGTTCGAAGACCGTAATTGGAAATCAACCGAAATAGCCATATTAAAATTACAAAAATATGGATATTTATGTTAAATCATAATAAATGATTTGGATGAGTTATATACCAAATATACTTGGTTTTTGATATTTATTATTGTCGATTGATTGTTTGGATTGTGCTCGACCAGTTTATGAGCAAATATGCTTTTATATTTAGCATTTGGTTGGGTAGAAAATACTTGTATGTTAACACCTTATGATTTATTTCACAATTTGACTATGAAGTGTTTAGCAACATTGTTGGGTTCATTTCAATTTAATGAATGATTTTTGAAATGAGATTTTGAGAAGAGAAATGATTTTTTTTTCGATTTTGGACACGGAATTACCCTTTGGAGTTGAACAAACTAAAGTGAAACAAAAAGGATTTCGAGGACTAAACCCAATGATTTTGAGATGATTTGGAAATGGAAAGTGTTGTAGATTTGATTTATTTGTGATTATTGGTGTCAATAATTTTGCCACTTCGGGATATAAAATGCTTTAGTATATGGCTAAAGATTCGGGTAACCCATAATTAATAGTATGGGTAGCAGGACCTTAATTGGTTATTGGTCGGTATAGTCTGCTTCAATTAGTGGGAGATGCACCTGTATATCGAGCGAAGATTGTGCATGCCCATTGTCTGATGAGAGAAACCTCTGGATATTTGGTTGCATACATTTCGTTATGCATTAATTTTGATATTTCAGAATTAAATTTCCAAGTGATTTGGTTTGAGATCCCGAAGTGAAAGCTAACTTGATATGAAAGCTAGATATGAATTTCAAATGATTCGAAATAAGAATCCGAGAATATAGTCCAAAGAGATAAGTTATGTAAAGTTAATTAGATTTTGAAAATCTAAGTTTAGGGATTAAGTCAAAATGGGTAGTTTGAGGAATTGAATATTGTTTGTTGCATCGTAGGCTCCAAGAGTCTATTTATGATAGTTGTTTATGATGGGAATTCATGAGGAGAAAACTCGCTGTGTGTTATATGGCGTAGTCTCATGATTTACCTTAGTTTAAAATAAAGATTAGCAACTGTTTTAGTTCTCACACCAGTCCCATAACCGTCCTAGAGTTTATTGTTTCCCACCTAAACTCTGTGTGTCCATATTTTCCACACGGGCAACTTGTAGTTTTGGTGTTGCAAATACGGTATAGAGCAGGACTCTGGATTGAAGCTTAAAGTTGTGTCCGGAGCATTTGATAGTCTTCCGCTGAATGTAATTATGTTTCCACTGTGTATTGTAATTTGTTATTTTCTGATATTTGTGTTGTACTTTGATATATTTTGTACTTTGATGTAAAATTGTTGTAATAACAATGAAATATTCTTTTGCGTTTTGTTCAGATGTGCTGTATCCCATAACGGTTCGAGGATTTATGCCGTTTTGGATCAGACTTGTGTGGCTTATGGTCGATTCAAAATGGGGATTTTCGGGTCGCCACAAGCCTTGAAGCAGGATTGGTATTATTTACGTTGTTTAACATCTGTTGATGCAGTGAAAACAAGTTGAAGGGATCCTACTGGATTCCTAAACAATTTTATTATTTGTTTCATATATAGTGTTATATGATATGATAAACAACATAGGATTGATTATTGAGTGTTTTGAATGTTTGAATAACACTGGCCGTAAATATTGGTATTTAAATGGCATATAAATATATTCAAATGAAAAGGAAGGAATTCCAAGATTTTAAAAGGAAAAATTTGTTATTTTCAAAATAAGATTTGAATTTCGAATGGGCAAGGAAAAATAAACTTGTTTTTAATAATAAAAACAAGTAGTTAAATTTATAAACGATGTTTATAAATGAAGAGAAATAATTATCCTTGGATAATCTTAGGAATGTAAATTCAGATGTGAATATAAAAAGGGGAATTTATTTTCCTAAAGTAGAAATTGAAAGTGAATTTTGAAATAGAAGCTTGTTTTAATATATAAAACAAGTAACTGAGTTTATTAACCACATTAGAAATGAAAGTGGAAAAATCATCATTAGACAATTTGAAGATTTAAATTTTAGGTATGGAAAAACGAATTGGAAATTGTTTCAAAAGAGGAACGATACATTTTATTTCGGAATTCGGAATATAAATTGAATTGAGATGAAACCAAAAGATTTATAATTGGAATTCGATTGTATAAATTTTATAAAATAATTCATTTCCAAGGGAATTGGAATTTAATATAAAAGATTAAGTTGTAAATAAATCTGTAACTGAGTTATGAAATAATCGACGATTTATGGCAATTGGAATGTTTAAGTTAGATTTGGAAAGCTGGTTTAATTTATATTTAAATATTAAAGAATGGAGTTGGGATTTATCAAATAAACGAAGTTTAAACGTTTTATTTAAATTTAGTTAAAACGAACTCGTCGCAGCGTGGTAGTTCGTAATTTGATGTTTCAAACTTCAACTGACTATGTAAAACTCAATATAAGCCGGAATTCTTTGAAACAAGAATCGTCGAGACCTATCGAGTAATAGTTTTCTAATAGAGTGGAGAAATTTGATTCCATCTTATGAATTTTGGGGTATCTCAAAATTAAATTTTCAGAAAAACAGTCCTATAATCGTTTATAAACCATAATAGTTTATTAAATAAAATTAAATGATTTTAAGTTAATAAAATTTGGATTTTTCATTATAAAAATACAGACTTGAATTATAAAATAAATATGAACTCACGTGGAATAAAAGGATTAATTTTGAAACAAAACTCGAATTTTCAATTATTTAATAGAATTAATTAATTAGAAGAATAATTAGTTAATGGAGTTTTGGATTGAATTTGACTTTGGATAAGTAAATAGGATTTGTGAATTCATATTCGAAATCGAATACTGAACTTGAGTTGAAAATGGAATTTGATTGGTTTATACACAAATTAAAAATATATATGAATGTGATATGATTTCGTCATCGTACTTTTTAACTGAGATTTAATTTTTAGATCTTCTTTTAGGCCTGGCCCCTTTTCCTCCAAACGAATGTTTTTTTATCTTCTATCACCCATTCCTATTTCCACCGTCATTTTCTTCTGCTACTCTTTCATAGAATCACGCGGTCCCCATGTTTTTTGAATTTTTCCTCATATTTAAGTCATTGTTTTTTGAGTTTTGCGACTTTCCTTCAGCCTGCTCCTATAATGTGCTTTGTCTGGTACCCAGGTGAGTTCGGGTTCGCATTGCCTGGTGAAATTTTATCCGACGAAGTCTGATCGTCGTCAGGTGGTGCAGTTGGAAGGTGATTGTTAGGCTCCTTTGATTCTGAATTGTGTTTGAGGTCAACTGGATAATTGATTTGGGTCGACTGGTGATTGTATTGAAGTCTCCTTATAACCGTTGAGTATTCTTCTACTCTATTTGGTTACACTTTGAAGATGAATCTCGTGTCTCTACCTAGTTGCTCTGGAAGCCATGCGTAAAGCACTGTATGTATCAGGTATGCCATTGGAGCTATGTGATGTCTCTAGCCTGTTGATCCAACAATGTGTCAACACGTTGTCTTGAAAAGTAGGTACGTGATGGGTTACGTTTAATGAGTTTTATTGAATGGGGTTTAAGTTGTTCGCCTTGGTGTGTGTGAGTTGGTAGAGTTTGCAACGGTGATGTGTGGAAGTTGTGTGTGAGTGGATATTTTCTTTCTTGTTTGGAGATTGGGATGAATGTTTGATGAACATTCTGTTATGATTCTGATATGCAAGTTTGAGGTTCGTCTTTGTTATTTTGTGAGTGGTTCATGTCTGGAAGGTGTTGGTGTTCTAGATAATTTGCTTGGCCGTATTTGCAATACAAGGAAGTTTACGCTTATATCTTTGTGAATCTATGGCCAACAATCCTCCTCTCCTTGCAATGTTTATGAACAACTTACTAGGTATTCTAATATGCTATCATGTTGGCTATGGTCTTGGGTTGGTATTGGGTGCGATGCTTTTGCTGCTACATGCAAGATCAACCTCTATAGATCTGTCATCGTGTTGGGTTCCCATGAGCTTCCAGCTTTTAAATTTGAGAGCCCGGTGCAAAGGTAGCCGCGCAAGTACAAGGTGGTTGGAGATAGGACTGGTAATGGATACCCAAAAAATCCGATATCCACCCGCATCTGCATCTGCATTCACATCCGAAAAGCGGATAATTATCCGATATCCGAAAAATAGATGCGGATACGTAGATATCTATATCCAAAAATTATCCGTTTGATTTTTTCAGGTATTATGCTCAAAATTATATATATTTTAGTACAATTAACCAGATTTATTTATTGCTACACTAAGTCAAAGGTTTATATTATATGCACTAAATGCATGTTAGCTACTCAAATCTATTTAATTTTATCATATATGTTTATTTTTAACATCTTAGTGATCAATGGAATTGAAAAACATTTATGTTAAACTAGAAATTTTCATTTATATTTCTTGATTTATCGATCATTGGCGGATAGGATAATTATACGATATCCATCCGTACCTGCAGATACAGATATCCGATATCCGAAAATGTTTTCGGATACAGATACATATATATAGCACTATCCATATCCGAAAGTATCCGTTGATGGCCCTAGTTGGAGAGAACTTGCTCTTGTACTAGCCAGGCACAACTTTACGAATCCTGCTTTTTCATGTGTAATATGATTTGATATGTAATTCAATCCTCCATAGGTGGAGTGCATGTGAACAAGAAAGATTGTAGACTAGTTAAATTTGACTAGCTCCAGTATTGTAAGCCTGTAACGTTGAGTGGACGGAACACTTTAAATTCCGTAAATGGTGGATGGTTCATCTTAAAAACCGACGTAGTCAATTATTAACCGCAATCACCTATATCATATTGTATATTTTTTTATTAGTTATAATAAAATGGTGTTTGCAGTCACCTTAAAAACTGGACGGCTTTTCCAGGAAAAAGAAAAAGAGAATGAATTAGTGAATTGAGTTAAAAACAATTGGATTGAGTTGGAATAAATTGGAAATGGTTGGATATAGGTCAAACGGGTATGAACTGAAGCTAATGGAAGAAAACAAATTGAATGCCCAACAAAAGAAGTACTTATTTTAATCGAATACGATATTTTATGATCCTATTTGGCAAGCCGCTTGGCTTTTTGTTTTTCTTTTGAATGGAAAGACCCAGAGAGGCGATTTGTAGTTGTACCGATTGAGCCTACAAATGAGATGCGGGCGAAATTTTCCAAAAAATTAAGGAGATAGAAAAATTTAAGAAAGTTCGATAACTAGAAACTGACTTATCAATTATATATGGAATTTAATAAGAGAATAAACCTATAATGGAATTGTATAAATAAGGAAATTGGAACCTATTGTACATTGGTTGAGTCGAGTAACTTTCGGGGTATAAATCCGATGTTGGCTTTGGCCTTCGGGTTGTATATTTACAATGAGAAGTTAATAAAGTAAAAGTGAAATGATAATTGAATATTCTTATAATGAAATGGGGAAATGAGAAATTAATTTAATGGGGCTTAGTGTTGCTTGATGCTTGATTAGTAGAATTTCCATTTGGAAATAGGATCGTTGGTTGTATCTATGTTTCTTTGATAGTTAAATAACCGGCAATCAAAGTTTTGGTCCATTTTATATTTCCGTTGTCAATATGAAGAGACCAGGATCAGATTTATTATCTGAAAACTACTCCGCATAGGCATAAATGCAACAAATCAAATATGATGAAGATAAGTGAAGATGGAGTAAAATGCAAGGGTTGTTTTATTTATCCTAGGTAGAAATTACCTAAGATGGATTGGTGGAATAGTGCCTTCAGTTTTTCCAGTCCCAAGGCAACTTGTATGGACGAATGTCTGACAAAGTATGCTTAACAGTTCATCTACATTGATTTCTTCAAATGTATTTACGTTTGGTGGCAGAGGGATTCGTTTCCCTTGGCTTTACGCCTAGGATATTTTTGGGGAAATCATACTAATGATTTGGCAGGTTTGAGGATGCGACATTCAAAGTGAATGATGCTATGATATTAAAAAGGTAAGTATAGCCTCTAGCCTCACAGCCATGAAATGGTATAAAATCGGGTAGGTCGCATGGCTATGTGGGTTGCTCCCATTAGGGTGTATTAAACCAGATCTAGAGAAAATCCAGTTGCTTCCTTATTCTATCGCTGCTGTATGCTTTCAGAAATAGTTGCTGATTCCAACAGTTGGTGATAATACATTCGGAACACTCAAGAAAAGTGAGTGGCCAGTCATGTTTAGCCTGGGTTGCAATGTTCTTGTTGAACCCGGTGTATTACTCTCTAGAGATACACTGTCAGAAGATATTCTCATACCTTGCCAGGTGGAATCCATTATCCAATAAGAGCCCGCGGTTTTGATTGTATACAATGCATGCAGAGCGTGAGATGCAAGCATTCTACCAGATTGCTATTTATTTGATTTATAGACTGTTATAATATCAGAATAGTATGGGTTTGAAGAATGTTTTGGGTTACCATAAGGTAAAACCCATATGTGTTTATATGTGGATCGGTCTTACGATTATATTTTCTTTGAAAAAGAATTTTTAAAAGTTAAACTACATAGTTGGAGTTTATTCACACCAGTCCCATGACTAACTCAGAGTTTATTTTGTTTTGTTTTACCCTAAACTCTTGGCTGCCTAAATTTGTACGGGTAGTCAAGTAATCAGGAATTTACAGAAATACTTGGAGAAGCTTGGAGCAGGAGGCTTCATCGTTATATAGTTATTATTATTTCTGCTTTGTTGTAAGTGTTGTACTCCGATAATGGTATGTTTATATAGTTAAAATTTTGCATTCTAAAAGCTGTTATACATATTATATTTTATTCTACTGCGATGTGAGATTCCGTGTTGTCGTTGTTTGTTTCTACTTCTATCTTTTCCTTCTTATTCATAATGATTAGTATTTCTGTGCAATTTGGGTTGGACGTGTGGTGTATTTAGTCGACTCAAAGAGTACAGAAATTTGGGCCATTACAGGTGTCCTTATTCATAATACAACCAATAACTTGATAGTATGTTAAACTTTGAGAAAATATAGCATATAAAACTCCTTCAACCTATAAGTATGAGCGTAATACGTATATGTATATAGTCTGATCGTTTAGGTTTTCGAGTTACAGTTTCTCTTTATCATAAAATTACCTACTGTCAACATAGTTATAGGGATAATGATATTTTTGATCATATACTTCAATAAGATATTATTTTGCACAAATGATCGACGATGATTAGATCCGCTATGCAAATAATTACATATTTCAATGATCATAAACCCCAAAATCCGACTTGAGCACAGATCAAGGATAAAAACTAGTTAAATGCAAAGCCCTCCTTGTGTTTATAAAGAAGATTCAACATCCTGGGTTATATCACCCCAAATATTCCTAATTTCAACGATTGGGTTTGATCAATTTTATTGTGAAACGATATAAACAAATTTTATAAAATCTACAAAGTTTCATAACGTATATAATAGCATAACTCCAAATAGGGGTGGGCACGGTTCGGTCTGGTGCGGTTTGGAGCCCAAACCGCATTCGCACTACATCAAACGGATGATCAAAAAAACAAACCATTATACTAATTGTTCAAATTGTTCGGTTATGGCTTAGTGTTATTGTAATACGACCCGGTTTTGGTTTCGTTCAGTTTGAACTTGTATTAAATATCAAATAAGAGAATTAATTACATCAACAATCCATTTATAGTTGTGTGACATTATCACTTAAAAGTTAAAACACACAGTGTAATCCTGAATTGAAAGATTGGTTTCTAGCTGTATGAATACTTCAATTTTACATTAATGAAAAACATTAACTCAGCATGAGCGTTAATTAATGTATGAACATTAAATAAAATAACTCAAATAATATAATAACTAATATTACCCAAAAAATGATATAGAAACTATTATACTAAAACTATAAAATTTTCTTTTGTGATAACGATTATTATTAATATAACAACAACATACGTTGAAAATAGAATATGCATCGTTAAAATAAAAAATTAGATAGGAATTAGTTATATTTTTATCATAAGATTATTAGTGCAGGTATTCGGTTTGGTATGTTTTAAAACAGTTTGGAAAACAGTTCGAACCGCAACTGAACCGTATCATTGCAGGCCGACTCGGTTCGGGTTATTTGCTTTAGAGAGAGGATTCAGTGCGATTTTCCGTACAGTTTTTACAGTCCTGTCTGGGCTGCTTCCGTATTGCGATGCAGTTTATTCCTACCTCTACTTCCAAATATGATAAAAATGCTAAAAATATGCTATGATAGGAAATGTCGTTGAGCCTTTATATGTAACACGTTATTACGCTCTTATATTAAATTAAGTTGAAAAAAGTAAACGTGTATACAAGGAGGATTGAAACACTAACAAATTGGAAATCATATCTATATAAACATTTCTCTACATATGATCATCACCATCCGTTTATAATTAATTAATTTAGTTAATTACTAGTTAAATAAATTGATTATGATGAATGCATAAAGAGAAGGCATTCTGAGGGTATGTAACGTCAGTTGAAAACATAACAACAAATAATCTAAGTTCTTGTAATGTAATTGTAAATAACTATATCTCTATAGTATAAACTAGTCCACATCCTTGTTATCATTCAATCATTTTAGCTTCAAAAACTTCGACTCATTGCTCCGATAAAAGAATTATAAACAAGTTGGGTGATAAGGAAATAACAAAGATGTTGTCATCATTCATCATAGCCGTTCATTTTGAATAAGGTCTCATATACATCGTACTGGGCTCATTTATAGGTTGGGGCTTGACAATGTTATATACGGCAAGTATTATACTAGCTGTTACAATGTTATAATCAGCAAGTATTAACCATTACAATGTTATATACAACAAGTATTATACTAGCCGTTACATCTTTATGTACAAATACATGGTCTTTGTACCAATCTTATCAATCCATAAAATTATAATAAAATTCTCTGTTTAATTTTCTCTACTTCTCTTTATGGTATCAGAGCTCTAATTTGCTAAAAGGCATTATTCTTCCTGTGCCACCTTGATACTGCCATGCCATGGCCAATGACAATGAAGCTACTTCTGCTCTGTTTGGCAGCAATGTCAATGGCTCATCTCCATGCCTCATGAACCTGATTAAGCCAGAAAGTCAAGTTATTACAACTTCATTTGATGAGGATAACTATATTCTATGGAAATATCAAACAGAAATTGCTCTCAAAGGCTATGGTCTACATGACTACATAAAAGGAATATTAGTTACTCCATTAGTAATGATTACCGATGAAGAAGGAAAAACAGTATCAAATCCTAAATACATCAAATTTCAGAAGCAGGATTGCTTACTATCATCATGGCTATTATCTTCTATCAGTTCTAATCTATTATCACAAATTATTGGATGCAACTCATCATAGGAAATATGGACTACTATAGAGCAAATTTTTAGCTCTCAATTTGCAGTAAGGATCATGCAATACAGAAGGGAACTTCAAAATTGCAGAAGGGAAGATATAAGCATGAAAGATTACTTAGGAAAAATTAAAAACATATGCCACAAATTAAATGCTATTGGACATAAAATTAATGATAATGAGCAAATACTTTTTATTACCGGACGACTTGATGAAGAATACGAGTCTTTAGTAACTGTTCTTGCTACTCAACAAACACTATCTGATCTACAGTTCATCTGATCTGCACTCCACGCGCATCAAGGAAGGATCGATCAAAGGAAAACAACACAGGGTGAATTTTCTGCTAATTACGCTGTAACTAAAAATAGGCAATCACAGGCAAGCAACAATAACATCAATGCAAACAGACAAGACAACCAGTATTCAAGGGGATTCCAGCCACAAAGAGGAGGCTTTTAGCCACAAAGAGGACGAGGATGTGGCAGATGGAACAACAACAACCGGGTAAAGTGCCAAATATGTCAAAAGTTTGGTCATATGGCAAACAAATGCTATTTCATATATAATACCAATAATGAGCAACAATATAATCAAAGAAATTCGAGTCAGAAGGCATCACAAGCCAATATGGCTATGATGAACTCAAATAGAAGTAGGAATGATGAAAATAATAGTCAGAATACAAGTAATGATGTTGGAAGTAAGAATGAAGATAACGATTTTGAAGAATGGTACCCAGATTCAGGTGCCACTCATCACATAACAAATAATCTCCCAAATCTTAAAATTGGAAGCAGAAAGTACTCAGGTATTACATATAGGTGATGGTAAAACTACATGTATAACACATATTGGCAAGGGTTCCATCTTAGAAAAAAGGCAACTTAAATTGAACATAATGCTTAGAGTACCTTTTACTAATAAAAATTTGTTAAGTGTGTAAAAATTTGCCAATGACAATCACATATTTTTTAAATTTCACCCTAAATTCTGTGTAGTTAAGGATTTACTACATCACGAAATATTACTACAAGGTAATGTGCATGATGGGCTTTACAAGTTTGACACCTTGAAGACTGGAAACTCTAGTGGCAAACTCTGGTGTAATAATGTAGAAACTAGTAGTAATGATTGTAATAGGGAAACTAATGTTAGTAGTAACAATGGATATGATGGAAATATTGAATCATGGCATATGTGACTAGGGCATCCTAGCATTGAAACTGTTATAACTTTTTTAAGCAATAATAATATTTCTTTTAATAAAAGCATACCTATTAAGCACACATGAAAACACTACCAATTTGGCAAAAGTCATAAGCTTCCTTTTAGAGATTCTGAAACAAAGTATAATAAACCCCTCGAGTTGATAGCTGCTGATATGTGGGGACCAGCACCACTGAACTCATATCAAGGAAACATGTACTATCTTTCCTTTGTGGATGCCAATTCGAGATATACTTAGATATACGTGTTAAAGAATAAATTAGAAACACGTAATACTGTGATACAATTCATAACTCATGTTGAAAAAAAAAACAATTGTAGTGTCAGAACTATCCAAATAGATGGTGGGGGAGAGTTTAAGCCATTAAATAATTATTTTATTAAAAGAGGAATCAAGTATAGGCTGACTTGTCCTCTCACATCTGAACAAAATGGTTTGGTTGAAAGAAAACATAGGCACATTGTAGAGACTGGTCTAACACTAATGTCTGAAGGCTCAGTACCAATGAAATACTGGAATGAAGCTTTCTGCAGTTCAGTTTTTCTTATTAACAAATTACCAACTAAGGTTTTATATAATAAAACTCCACATGAAATGATATATAATGTTAGACCAGACTATAGTTTTTAAAAGTTTATGGTTGTTTGTGTTTTTCATGCTTAAGAGACTACAATAGACACAAACTAAGCATGGGATCAAGCCCATGCACTTTCATTGGGTATGCTCAGAATAAAAAAGGATATAAATGCTTAGACAAAAATGGAAGAATTTATATTTCTAGACATGTAGTTTTTGATGAAAACACTTTTGCCCTTGTAGGAAAACAAGAAGCTAAAAATTAAGAAGAGCATTCTATCAAGGGATATCAATTCAAACAGTAACTTACTGAACCACCTATTGATGGCATTAGTGAAGACCGGATAGACATCAGCATGCAGAATGACTCCATGTAAGTAACAAATGCAAATACAAATGAGTCACAGAACAGTTCATAAAGTATGCACACATATCAAATCAACGAAGATATGCAAAGCAATGATGCTACAAGAACCAACAATAATGGAGCAATAGGAACAAGGAGCAACACTGACAAACACCAACAAACACACAATACCAACAAGCACCAACAAACACAGCAAGGACATCATATGACAACAAGGTCGAAGAGCGGCATATATAAACCTAAAGTGTATAACATCTTAGTTATTGAAGTTGAACCAATCAACTTCAAGCAAGCAATAAAATCAGAGAAATGGAAAGAGGCTATGAATGTTGAATATCAGGCACTCATGAAAAATAATACATGGAGTTTTGTGACACACCACCAAAACATAATAACATTATTAGATGTAGATGGGTATTCAAAATAAAGAGAAAGGAGGATGGAACTATTGACAAATACAAAGCTAGACTGGTTACTAAGGGTTATGCACAACTGTTTGGATTCGATTTCAATGAGACTTCTTCTCTAGTCATAAAACCCACAATAATTAGAATCATATTAACCATTGCTATGAGCAAAGGATGGAACATAAGGTAGTTGGATGTCAACAATGCTTTCTTGAATGAGGAGTTGACTGAGGAAGTTTATATGTATCAACCCAAAGGTTACAACTATGTCTACAAAGTTTGCAAGTTACATAAGGCTATATATGGTTTAAAACAAGCTTCGAGGGTTTGGTATGAGAAACTCAAGTTAACTTTATCCAACATGAGTTTCATGCAAGTCAAATCAAATAATTCGTTATATATGAAGAGAAACACACATGGAATTGTCTATATTTTGGTATACATAGATGGTATATTGATAACAGGAGATAACAACCAAGAAATAGATAGCATCATATGAAGACTAGATCAAAACTTTGCTATAAAAGACATGGGGGAACTAACTTTTTTCCTTAGAATACAAGTTATCAAGAAAAATGATAGAGAATTATTTTTATCTCAACAAAATTACATTTCAGAAACCTTGCAAAGGTCTAGAATGCATCAAGCAAATTCTTTACCTACGCCAATGACAACAATCTAAAACTTTCTAAGTACAAAGGTGAAGCAATCAACAACATCAAGGAATATAAAAGCATAATAGGAGCACTTCAATATACAATGTTACTCGTCCAGATATATGTTATAGTGTTAACAAATTAAATCAATACATGAAGAATCCTCTATTAGAACATTGGATAGCTCTTAAAAGAATACTACGATACATGCAAGGCACAAAATATCATGGTATAATAATAAAATCTGAGAATGAACTTAGCTTACAATGCTTTAGCAATGCTGATTGGGCAAATGATAATGATGACCGAAAGTCAGTATTAGGGTCTGTGTTTATCTTGGCTCCAAAATAGTATCTTGGTGCACGAAGAAGCAAAAAACAACTTCCAGGTCCAGTTCGAAGGCAGAGCATCGACCAAGCGCAACGGCGGAAGTTACTTGGATACAGTCACTATTGGAGGAGCTAGGGTTTACTCTAAACTGAAAGCCTGTTATTTGGTGTGACAACAAGAGAAAGTTATCTCTATCACTCAATCTGATTCAACATTCGAGGATGAAGCATCTTGAAATTGATCTTCATTTTGTTAGAGAAAAAACTCAAACTGGCAATTTGTCATATCCCCGCGTATTATCAGCGAGCTAATGTGCTTACAAAAGCTTTTCTACCAAGAATTTTATACGATTGAGGGAGGATCTAAAAGTCGTCGATGGAGACAGAGATAGAAAAGGGAAAGTAATTGATGGAGGCTGAGATAGAAATGGGAACCCTAGTTTAGTTTGAGGGAGAGCAACTAAATAATAAAGATTTTGTCATCATTCATCACAACCGTTCATTTTGAATAAGGTCTCATATACATCGTATTGGGCTCATTTACAAGCTGAGGCTTGACAATGTTATATGCGGCAAGTATTATACTAGCCGTTACAATGTTATAATCAGCAAGTACTAGCCATTACAATATTATATACGACAAGTATTATATTAGCCGTTACATCTTTATGTATAAATACATGGTCTTTGTATTAATCTTATCAATCAATAAAATTACAATAAAATTCTCTATTTAATTTTTTCTAATTCTCTTTAGATGTAAAGATACATGTACCTATCACAGTGTAGAAAACTAAAGATAAAAACAACTGTTCATCGCAATTTTCTGGATATCACCCTTTTCTTCCCCCAACAAGGATAGATTGTGAACGACCAACACCACTATGGGTCCTAATTTTTCCCTTCCCAATTCAAGATCTACATATGCCTGTTGAATTTCCCTCTCATTTTCTTTAAGCATGTCATCAAGGTTGAGATTGCTACCTAGATGCATCAGTGATCCTGAATACAATATCTCGTTCTACTTTGAATTATAACTCTGTGTTAATCATAAAGAAATAAAATCGATGACATGCCGAACAAGAATCGATGTATAATGTTCTGGAATTATTTTTACCAATGATCCCCAAACTACATTTCCTTGGTATTATATTATTTAAAGCAAAGTACATAAAGAAGAAACACTGATAGCTTCAGTATGAATTATAACTTGACCAAGGGTAACTGCATTTCAACGCACATGCACACATCATCAAGAACAACAATATAAAACAAAAAGTAAAAAAGAGGGAAACCAAAGGATTTTTATGTGATTTATATTTTTTACAACTTAATCCACAGTATCGTCCTCTTCTTAAAAACAATTCGATTATTCTACTTTTTGTGACCTTCCAAAAGATATAGTTTAATTTCAGATTATTCTAAATAATAGTCTTCCGCTAGTGCTACATGGTTAAAAGTTCTTTCAGAATCTCAATAGCCTTCAATATGATATATTACACCGTATTAGAGTGCTGAATTCATGTAGTATAGAAAGATATTTGTGATGATAAAGCACAATCAATTAAAATTAAAGAATAAAAATATATTAATTGGAGGGTTATACATTAGTAACACATAGTCTTATACTAAAGTGATATTTTGTTTACAAATAACTCTAAAAGTTTAAATTTGGTATTAAAATTATAATATATTATGCTACATTTAAGCGATAGTATTTCAGTTAAATAGTTATATTAGACACATTGATTATGTAGTAACTTCCCTATTATAAGTAAAAAATTAGGAGCAGATGTGATAATCACGATCATAATATTTTATTGCCAACTTAGTATACTTTTGACTTTGAAATCATGATATATAGATACCAAGGCATGGTTATAAATTAGCAGTTGAGAATGTGCATAATTTATAATTGTTGTTTGTAATATTTTTCGAAATCTTTGTAGTCTGTTTTGTTAATACCTAATGTGTGAAACTATAGGAAAGAATTATTTCGTTTAATTTCTTTTTCTTCTGAAACTAAGTAACTTTTATAGGTCGATACCATCAACATAATATGATAGAAGATTACATATCCAAATAAAATAAATGCATATTACAGGATAAAAAACATGGATAATAGTAATCTGAACAAATTTTCAAGCACTAAAATTTGGAATAATAATATAGCCCTCGAATCCTAATTTAGACCAGGACCAAATATTGATGCAATTTTATATTATTGTGTTAAAGTAAGCTAAGTGGCACCTAGGTGAAAGTGACAAAGATCAAGAGTGTAACCAGACGATTGCTTTCTAGATAATAGACATGATTATATACGCATTAACCAATTGCAGCCATAGACAAAAGGGAAAACAATTTTTTATCCTAGAAGGGATTACTTGAACCCGCTATAACACCCAATGTGGAAAACATGTAATCCATGTAAAAAACCTATGCCATATGTTAACAGATAGGAAATATGCATCCTTATTTTGTTTATATATGTTGAATGCTTCTATGTTTCATACAAAGCCACTTGACTCTCTCTCACACATGCAGACACACGCATGCACGCGCACGCGCGCACACTCACATTATAAGACAAAAGACTACATGATAAAGACACTAACTGATGACTTTTCCATTGCACACTCACATATTGGTAGATGTAAATTTATCACGTCTCTCGTATTAAAAATATTCAACTATCATGTCTCCTACAAATCTTAACATAGAAGATAAAGGAATATACATTCCTCTGTAATTCACAATTGTTCTAATCTTGTTTAAATTCTAAATTGGAGTTGATGTTGTAGATAATCTTAAAAGAATTATAGGTGTAGCCAGAAATTTAATTTAAACCATCCATGTGTATTACTGTATCGAAAGTTAATATCTGATATACTCCAGATTTTTTTTCACTTAATATTGAACATATGTAGAAAATCAGGTTTGTGATCTTCGTACTTCATGTATAAAATTTGTGCTTTTTTCAAAAAAGATAAAACAATCACACTGTTCAGACGTGGACGTATGCAAGCATTTAAGTTAGCAAATAAACATTGAAATCATCAAAAATGCCTTTTTTTAATAACCAAATCATAAAAATTTGCATTATACTCTATAAACTGTATACCTTTTTCTGCCTATAGTCAAAACGCCTGATAATGCCTTCAACCATTGAAAATAACAACACCTAATGCAAGCTAATGTAAATGAATGAATTCCAATAGCTAAAATACCCGGTAGTTACAACATCGTACGAGGGGGTGTTTAGTTGCATTTGGTGGTGGGAAGAAGAGATCTAAGCATGAATTTAGTCTTTTTAGGTCGGTTTGATGCGTTGATCTATGGCGGTTGGGGGGAGAGAGAGATTTTATTTATGCTATAGAGAAAGGAGAAAGAACTTTATTCTTCGTAAATTAGGTCGAAACACCGAGGCTTTTTTTTCTGAGTTCAAAAAAAGTTGATTTTGGATAGTGACACTAAGCAAAACATCCTAATGGTCGATTTGATTATATGCAATAATAATTGTTCAACGTATAAAATGAGCATAAAACACATCATCATTAATCGATCAATTAAATATATGATCTATATAAAAGGTGATTTATACACAAATTACTTTTCATAGTCACAACCAGTGTTTAATCTGTGCATTACACATGATAATATTGTAGAACACTCTATTTAAAGTTGTAATGTTAAAACAAGAACTTTCTTATACAACACATGATGAATCCAGAAAAATAAATATACCACAAAATTATTGTTGTCGTATATGTCGTGTACCTTGTACTTCTTTGAAGTAAACAATATTTTTATGGTTCTTATTACTGTGAGCAAGTATTCATATTGAAAATAATGTATTTTATTTAGATGAATTAACAAATATTATTTATCTTATTTCCTTTTGAATTTGTTGAATTCGAGACTTTTAATTAGTTAAAATATAGTGACTAAAGAGTAAATAAGATGAACAAATTGAGAATGATTTCATTAAAAAAATTACCGATATCTTAATGTAGAGTTATTAAATTAGATTTTTTTTTTTCAATGTAGTGCATGGTACATTTACCGTTTATGAATATAAATGATTATAGTTAGCCTATAAATTAACTTTATTATTATTGCTTATGTGCATAAATGTATGTATGTGATATATATATATCTATATAGTTAAACAACTTTTTTGTTGTAGCTTTTATTTGTATGTGTGCGTGTGTAAATTTACAAATGATATATTGATTATTAAAATACTTCAATTTTGAGATTTCGTAAGCATTTTAAATACATGGATCTAAACATAAAGGATTGAAAGATTAGAAAACAACCAATGAAATTGTACACAACTATAGAAATGTCAAAATACGGATATTTGAAGTTAAAAATAGAATTCTACAATGTAGGTAAATTTATTGAGATAAATGAATAATTAATTAGTTTTGTAAATGTCATCCATCTATATTATTTAAGATATCTGAGTTATGTTTTTCTAATATTTAAATGAACACTCTATTTGACTATTTTTTTTAACATGAATATGATATATACAACCATCACATTTAGAGATTTATTAAATGAATTAATGGATATTTATTAATTAAATTTATTCAAATAAATTAAAATCGGTATTATATGATTAATTAAAAATATATTGATGTAAATGTACAAATTTATGTGATTTTAAGGTGAGTTTTATAAGCAACCATTGAAATTTCAGATAGGAGCATTAGTCAAAATAAGAATTTTACAATGTCACACATTAATATAGTAGAGTAGATAAATCATAAATTAAATTTGCAATTATTGGTTACATACACCATAATGTTATGTGACTGATATATTTGTATATCCAAATGAATTTTATCTCCTTTTTTGTTGATTAAACATTGTGTAAATACTGAAATTTTCATATTTTTATGATTGTTTGACACACCAGCAACTAATAGTTTATTAAATTTATTTATAGTCTTAAGATTCATGATTAACTCTAATATATAAGCTCAAATATAAAATATTAGAGGGGTGTCGTGATAGTTCACTAAAAGATTGTAGGAATTTTAAAATTGATTTTTTTTCTTGGAAAAAACATAACTTTGTGATGCATGGTGAATTTTATTGATACTTGTTCCAATATATTTTTGTTATTATTTTCTGTTTTATTTCAAAAATCACACTTGTATTTAATCTCACGTCTTATAAATTATTTTTTAAATTTTCATCGCAAAAGTGCATTTTTTTTTCAAAAGCATTTTTTGTTTTTATGGAAATTATTTACAGATTGAATAAAACTTAAAGTAATAATGTTTTCAAGACATGCTTTTGAGAAAGAACATCTATGTATTTCAAAATTTAAAGAGTGTAACTTATAGAAGTTTCTTATTTTTTATGTTATGTTGTACGTCGTGTGATTTATGTATTTTACTTTACCGAAAATGCAATTTTATCATATTTTACTAATATGGATATGATATATATTGTTGAATATACACATGCCCTGCTTCTATACATAGTAGCAATCTATCTCTTATTGCTTACTCTAGTGTTCGCCTCAAACTAACATCGCAAGGAATAGATATCGCTCGTAGTCATTTATTGCTTACCAAAGTTGTCTATGAACCCGCTAGGACTAGATATCTTTCCTATCATAGCCACGAGAACATACAACCTCTTATTGCTTTCCTTGATGTTACATGCTCCACTTCGTCAAGATCAAACTCCATCTTGCCTCGTTCCTACCATTGGCTACTTGTTTTCTACTCTAATGTTGTATGCTCACTTATCGTTAGGACATGCCCCTACCAAATCTAGTGCTTACAACCCAGTTCCCGTAAATGGACCGCCCAAATGACCATGTCATGACCTACTTCCATATTATCCACAACGGACCACCCTAGTTTCCTACGTGGGGCACTGAATCGCTTCTAATTACCTAAGTTGTCTGCTTACCAAATCAATTCATCTAGTCGGTAGAGAAGTTAGATTCTACTTCCCTTTCCATGGTTAAACATATAATCCAATTTCCTAAACGAATCCATCAAACCTGTGTCTAATGGCCCAAGGTATATTAGGCCCCTAAAAAGGCGCACGATCGTCCATATCCACCAAAGGTCAACTGTCGCTTGTCGATGGCGACTATCTCACCTTCTCGCCTCCATGTGTGGTTTTCACTGCAAATTAATTACTTTGTTTCTTTTTAGTTGTTCCTTACCATGTTTATCCCTTTAGTTTAGAATTAATATTTTTTTCCATTCCGATTAAAATTAGTTTTAGTATATTCTGAAATAGGGTTCTAAATCTAGTTATTTTAATATAATCCAATATTTTACAAACTCAATTCGGATTAAGGTTTATAGATAAACCATTAAATGATATATGTTTAAATTTCTAGATCATAACTCATAAATTATATCTAACATAAGTAGAACCAAATTATCACTTCTAAGTTTATAAATTTCAGATTCATCCCTTTATTAATATAATGGTTTGGAGGACATTTAACACTAATCAATTTTATCTTTCTAATCCTCTAACAACCTGGATTTTGAGCGTCTTAAGAGGGGATATCTGAGTTATCTAATTGTCCAAATATGAATGAACTTGGAATTATAATCCAGTTAGGAGCACTTAATAATGATTTTGGGGCAACTGAATAGATGTATGTATGATCAATAAGGGAGATTATATCGAAGAGGATTTAATAACTGTATTGATTATTCAAATAAGTATTTGAATAACGATAATTAAATTTAAATATGTTATATGTGAGTAACAAATCAATCGTAAACAAGTTTCGTAAATGGATATAAGTAACTTGAAAAAACAGTGAAAATCAATATTGGAAATAAATGTTTAGTAATATTAGATAGGGTTTTAGTACCCAAATGATCATGTTTATTTATTTAAAAACGATAAAAGTTTTTTTCAAAATTTATTTACTAAGAAAGTAGTTTAACAAAAAAATAAAAATGTGACGGATAAACGAGTTCCAGATTCTCTATGGTTTAACGAATATGGGTTGTACAATGTTGCATATCACATATGTCATATATATATATATTCACATGGTAACATATTATCCATATAAAGCTAATGAAGTAGTTAAATAAAGTATGAGAGATTAGGAAAAAGTAAACAAAAGAAGACAAAATGAGTTTACTTTAATAAAATGGTACCTTATCTGTTACACACACCATAACCATACACATACATGCACTTACCAAATCACTCATACACACAAGTACAAGCATCATCAAGGGGTAGGAGGTTGAGCCGAAAGAAAGGGGAGAGGATGAAGGCATTTTAAAGAATTTTCCAATACATTTTTTCTTTAAGTTTTTTTTACAAATACCCAACCTCTTTCTCTCATTTATTCACATAAATGTGACACCGCCCTATACCTCGTGCACCAAAGTATAGAAAAAGCGCAATGTATATCATGCTAGGTCGATATTGGATGATAATCAAGGAAGATAATCCGAAACAAAACCTTTTGTATAACTCACAACGCATGGATAACGTATAATAATAAAATTTACAATATGATATAATTGTGAAGCATGATAAAGTAGAAAATTCCATCTACATAAAATATAAAAAATCATGTACAATATACCACAAAATCCTAATACATCAAGCAATACTACATTCCTCATCAAAGTATATAATAGTCAACAATGAAAGTCATCTAAATAGATATATAATAGGATAATAATACACAAGCCTCTAACTTGTGTCAGCCCATACACTCAGTCACTTTCCACTAAGTGTTTGAATATTCTTCATCCTAGCTTCGAGCACATCCTCGCTGAGCCATTCGCACGTCCATACTCCCCATGGGTTTCTCATGCAGTCTATCAACGTGTACTCGAGATTATGCACTTCGACCTACCCAATTCCAACCAAACTTTATCTGTAGCCTCTCGAGACCCCTAGATGCCACGCTCCAAGTTTCGACTCCATACGTGTTGATTTGGTGGATCAGAGCTGGTCCGTATGCTGTGGAGTGGTATTGATTCATACACTTAGCTTATTTTCGCGTGAAATTTTTATGTTTCTTCTTGACAACCTCTAGAAATCCTTTACTAAGTTTCATTTGAATTCAATCATCTGAACCTTTGATTTTCTCTAATCTTCGATTATGAATCCTAATACACATAATTTAAATGAAAAAATCAGGCATAACATCCAATTCTATCATGTAAGTAGTAATTCATGCAGTTTCAAACATATACAACCATATTAACATAGTAATATATGAATCACATCATAACAATGATAGATTTAGTGTAACTGCTCAACTTCCAACCGCCTCGAGTCGATGTTTAAACCAACTCCAAACGTTTGAAAAACGGATTCACCAGAGTAATACACACATTAGAACATAATAAAATAAACATTTTTTTCTCAACATTTGATTACAACAGAGTTTACAATACTAGAGTTATAATAAAATACACAGTGGAAAAGAAAACTGCAGCAGAAGAAACAATATGATATAGTGAAGGAACTCCAACTCTAGCTCGAAGCTCCAACCCAAAAGCTCTTCAAATCTTGCTCCTAGGATCTATAACTGTAAAACTAAACTACTAGATGCCCGTGTGAAAATTTGTGGGCACCCAGAGTTTAGGAAGGAACAATAAACTCTAGATCAGTCATTGGACTAGTGTGAGAACATAGAACATTTTATTTTATATTAAGGTAAATCACAGGACCAATCCGTATAATACGGAACGTGTTTACTCCTATGATCACCGGTGCATAAGTCATTCATGAGTTTTGAAAAATGAGACTATTATAAGGCTCGCCCTAATACACACCAAAATAATAAATGCAAATGCAAGCGCACACATGGACGAGTTTTAGCCTTATAAAGCTAAATCAATGATATATGCCAACGGTGTGTATTATTACTACAAATGACATTTTAAAACATTTCGCAAATAAATTTACAAATCTAGCAAACATAGTGACTATGCCCACATACATAGTTTACAAACAATGCGAAAGGCTCGTATCGGTTATTGTATTTCCAATAAGATGGTTCCTGGCACAGATTAATCGAGGATACAAGCTAAGTATCTCCCGGTTAACATGCAGACATCGGACACCAAATACAGAGTGCGAAGTATATATCTCGGTTTTCACCAGACATCAGACACCGTATATACATTATTTTCCCCAGGTTTCGCAAGTAGATCTAGCGCCGAAGCTTTCGAGTTTCAAAAGAGATTAAGTAGAACCTAACCGTCAGTTTCCTATCATTTCGGGTTGTGAGGTTCGTGAGGTTCGAACAAAGCTACGCTCTTACACTAAGCCATGATTTGATCATTTCATCAACTGCAACACTTCGCATGCCACACTGTCGTTTTATAATCTACAACTGATAACCACTATCCAAATAACTTTTAGCCAAGGGGATAAATTCCCATTACCAAACAAAAATATGTTTAGTAATAATCAGTTAATACATTATAAGATACAGTGTCAGACACACATCCATACAAGTTCGTTCCGGGTTCGAACGAAGCCGAAGGCGCCTTATTTTACGACTCAGGTTTGAGTGCGAAGGCCCTTGCAATCCGAAAGTTCTTAAAATACGTGCGGACTTTCTGCCATTCCGGTAATAGGGTCATCTCTCTACTGTAGCTATTCAGTAAAGAAACAAATCAGCTGGCAACCCGTTCGATGTAAAGAACCACGGTCTTCAATCGCCGTTTATATGTCTTCATTTATTTCGTTATACAATTACTTGGAATTGTTTTCGAGATTTAAATCCCGATTCCGATCTTTCCAAATAACCAGCGCATTCTATGGACTATAAAATCTCAAATTAAGTTCTTTCCATCATATATATGCATAATTTAATTCATTTTAAATTTAGAATGATCATCAAACAATCATTTATAAATCAAGCATCAAGATTTACATTATTTCTTTAATTTGAACTCGTTATGTTTATTCAATCAAGGATTGGTTATATTCGAGTCAAAGGTTTCAGGACTGGAACAATTACCCATTTTAATTAAATAAAATATTCGAAATAATAAATTTTGTTATAAACTAATTTATATATATTTAGAAAATCTTGAAATAAAAATGATAAAACAATTACCTACAATAAATTAAAGTATAAAGAAGTAAACAGAATGATTTAAACATATACATATCCTTTGAATCAAATAAGTCTTATTTAAATATTTTTGAAATTAACATACCATGTTTTATATAGTTGAAAACCTTTATAAATATACAAATACTTTAAATTGGAATT
Source organism: Allium sativum (assembly GCA_030737875.1). NCBI lineage: Eukaryota > Viridiplantae > Streptophyta > Magnoliopsida > Asparagales > Amaryllidaceae > Allium > Allium sativum. The sequence continues at coordinate 9,301,568 of CM060921.1, read as the reverse complement.
GTATCCTTTCCATGTCGTTTACTTGTATTTATATTCATATTTAAAAAGTATAACTGGTTTCGATAATCTTGAGTTCATCCAAAGACATTCAACTTATTTACTTTTGTTCACTTAGTTCCATATTTACTTCCATAATTAATGTAAACCTTACTTGGGTAAACAATATTATCATCATAGCATTCAACTTAAATCCAAACGATTTATGTTAATTTACAATTGGTTAGAAATCGAAACTTCTTATACCCATTATTTGTTTCTGTATTAAACTAATACTATAAGCGGAATTACAATATTTCTACCGTTTAATTCCTCTAATAGTATTAGTCATCATCTACAGAACTTATATTAAATATCTGAAGATAATTTCCAACCAATTTAACCTAATTTTAAATTGGAAAACTATTTATTATTGTTGCCGTTTCACAATATTCGAGATTCACTTTCAATTTTCTCTTTTACCAGCCTAGATAAGTAAACGTTGGCCAGGTAAGTTCAACGCACTGGTTGCTGCATCCCTTACCTTAGTTACGCACCCTATTTACCATTTCATAATTGATAATGGAACAAACCTATTTATGTACCTGAAACTCAAGTTCATTCCTTATTTAACTTCAAATTCAAATTATTATTCAAAGCAATTTAGAATATATTATTATAAAATTTGTCTAAACTTATATCAAATTGCATACTAAATAATGCAAGTTTAAATATATTTTCAACCAATTTTTATTATTATAATATTATTTCAAATTATTATCTAAAGTCATATTAGATTTCAAAATAAAATGTTCGAGTTTGCCTAATTTATGCAATAATTCATTAATCAAAGCGATAATTAAGTTCAAAATCAAAAGTTTTAATTCAATGTCCCTTTTAAAATAAGATATGATATCAATTCATATTGAACATAACATTTTAATTAGTTTTTTTCAAATTCAATTTATTATGCCATTAAATCAAATTAACAGCTTTCCCCAAGTACTACTCAAACCATTATTTAATTCAATATTTAGAATATTCTTAACATAGCTTAATTAATCAACCATTTTAAATAACATCATACAATTAAATCAACATTATCAATTCAATATCTTTTATAAAGTGTTAACTATACAGATTATTTAAATAATCAAATATTGCTTAACTAACAATTTATTATCGTAATTAAGAATCTTAATAACATTGTTAAATCAATAAACATTGACTAATTTATAGTATTAAATTAATAAAAACACCACATAATCCTTTAAATGTCATTTAATCCATAACATGTGTTAAATAGACGAATTACTAGTGCATATAACAGTAACATATTTTAGGCACACAATCTGTACTCCTAATTTGCTCTTTCTTAATTAGATGATTTTATTTTCCAAATGAACCTTGAAATCATTACCTTATTTAAATCGACGTTATTTAAAGCTATACTTGTGGAACAAAGATGTGCATAAATTATATTGTCATTGTATAGTATTCAAGTATATATATATAATTTACTAGTTCCTAAATATCACCCATAATGTAAATATGAAAAGTATAATTTTCTGAATGAGTGCCGTATTAATTTACTTCCTAGTATTCTCCTTAAATAAATATGAAAAGTATAATTTCTGAATAAATGACGTATCAATTAACTTCCCAGTATTCACTAATGAAAAGAAACAGTCCTTTCGAAAACGATAGTTATATTTAGAAACAGTAGAAGAGGAAAAATGTTTGGCCAAATTAAAGGCATGAATTAATTGGAGATTTTGCAATAAATGAATGATTTAAAATTTGAAAACATCGAATGTACTAGCAAAGGAATTATACTAATAAATGGACGTTGAATTCTATAAAGGTAAACATTGATTGCAAATAAAAGGAAAAATATAAATATTAAATTCAAAGGAACCAACAGATATTGGCAATATATAATTAACAAACAATTTTGCAAATCAAATAAGTAATAGAAAATATCAAAGGAAAATAAATCAGACAAAAAAAAAATGGAAATGTTTGCATCAACAACAATCAATACGCATTGCAGATCTAAAAGAGAGATAATTCAAAATCAAATCAAACATATAATTTCATAAATATTGAGAATGGACTATATACTTATACGAGTTTTAAATAAAATTCAAGATTGAATTCAGATTCAAATAAATAATTTGATTAAAATTTACCATAAATAAGATTCTAAAATATTTAATATTGATTTGTATTATAAATTATATCAATATCAAACAAAATCATTTGCTATATGAAATCCAATAATTTAGTTATAAATCATAAATCAAAATTGTTATTTCAAAAAAAAAAAATCAAACAAATATAACAAAATTTAACTTAAATCATTAAATAAAATACACTTAAAATTGGGGTTGTTACAATCTCTCCTACTCAAAACTTTTCATCCCCGAAAAGGAACGAGGTAGAGAAATGGCAATTAAATAATTAATATATTTTATCCAAATGTTTCATATTTATATTCATACCTATATATATTCAGAAATATATATATAAATCAAAAGTTAAAATATTTTCGAACATATTTAAAAATAGTTTTAAGTATTCACTCAATGTTTTGATTGGCAATATATATCTATCCTACTTTCGAAACCTGAAAATAGATATCGATGATGCCGCGGTCATCATCAGAATCATTTTCAAGCGACTAGAGTGTAACTCTATATCTATCTAATACATATAGGATTTAACATATACGTTGATCCGACGTACACCCAAATCACAAGATATTCGATAGGCTAACTTTAACGTCGGATAAGTACTCAAAACATCTTTTTATATTTAAACAGGATATATACCAAATTTTCAGTCATATATTATAAATAATATATTCCAAATCATTAAAAATTTAAGTAGGAAAATTTTTATATCTCTCCCCTACTCATTTATTTATTAAAATTTCAACCTCAATCCCTGATAAATATACAAACAATATTATTATTAAATCAAATACAAAATAACATTATTCTATACTATACCTAATATTTTCAAATCCTTGTTATCTATATTCAATTTATAAACTTGTTAACTTCGATAGGCTCAATCATATATATATATATATATATATATATATATATATATAGGTTACAAATTAAAATCTTTATAACCAATTTAAATAAAAAAATTCCTATATTTATAAACTATATCATTATAGACTTCAACTAAGATAATTTTATTTTCTTATAAAATATACATCTTTAAATCTTATTTAAAGTATATAATTTATAAAATATAAAATCTTAAAGTGTAAACATCAAATCTTTCCAAAATTTTGGTACTACCCAAACATATTTTATTCATGAATATATTTATATATATAACAAGAAATCATATATTATAATACCCTTAAATCATATATTATAATACCCTTCAAAATAACAATTTCAAATCCATATTAAATAAGAATGGAGTCGCTAAAGTCTTATACTCTTCTTTTACTTCTTACCTTGTTATTGATAAGGATAAGTTATAAAATTCGAGGTAAAAGCTGAACAAACGAAAGAACCTAATCGAAGACGGTCTACAAGGAAGATGGATTCAAATAGAAAGGAAATCAGAAAAAGATTTAAATGTTAAACAAAATTTTATTTTCGAAAATATTTGTTTTAAAAACAGTTTAAACGATTTTAAAAACTATTTATACTTACAAAATACGCTCTCTCTCAAGAAGGATTCTGCGACCGATTCCACTCATTCTAGGGTATCACTACCCTATCTCTAATGAGTTTCTTACTACGTTATTCTGATACTAATGAACATACCCCTTGAGCTGGGTTCCATCACAGCTCTGATACCACATGTAATGGCCCAACTTCCAATCGCCTCGAGTCGATGTTTAAACCAACTCCAAACTTTGAAAATCGGATTCGCTGGGGTAATACGCATTAGAACAGAATAAAATAAACTTTTATTTCTCAACATTTGATTACAATAGAGTTTACATTATCAAAGTTACAATAAAATACATAGTGGAAAAGAAAACTATAGCAGAAGAAATAATACGATATAGCGGAAGTACTCCAACTCTTGCTTGAAGCTCCAATCCAAAAGCGCTTCGAATCTTGCTCCAAGGATCTATAACTGTAGAACCAAACCACTAGCTGCCCATGTGAAAATCTGTGGGCACCTAGAGTTTAGGAAGGAACAATAAACTCCAGGTTAGTCATAAGACTGGTGTGAGAACATAAAACGTTTTATTTTATATTAAGGTAAATCACAGGACCACGCCGTACAATACGGAACGGGTTTACTCCGATGATCACCGGTGCATAAGTCGTACATGAGTTTTAAAAAATGAGACTATTATAAGGCTCACCCCAATACACACCAAATAATAAATGCAAAAGTAAGCACACATATGGACGATTTTTAGCCTTATAAAGCCAAATCAATGATATATGTCAACAGTGTGTACTATTACTACGAATAACATTTTAAAACATTTCGCAAATAAATTTACAAATCTAGCAACATAGTGACTATGCCCACATACATAGTTTACAAACAATGCGAAAGGCTCATATTGCTTATTGGATTTCCAACAAGATGGTTCTTGGCACGAAAGATTAATCGAGGACATAAAGCTAAGTATCTCCCAGTTAACATCCTGACATCGGACACCAAATATAGAGCGCGAAGTATATATCCCGGTTTTCAACCAGACATCGGACACCGTATACACTTTATTTTCCCCAGATTTCGCAAGTAGATCTACTGCCGAAGCTTTCGAGTTTCAAAAGAGATTAAGTACAACTTAACTGCCAGTTTCCTATCATTTCGGTTGTGAGGTTCGCGAGGTTTCGTACCACAAAGCTACGCCCTTACACTAAGTCATGCTTTGATCATTTCATCAACTACCGCACTTCGCATGCCACACTATCATTTTATAATCTACAACTGATAACCACTAACCAAATAACTTTTAGACAAGGGAATAAATTCCCATTACCAAACAAAAATATGTTTAGTAATAACCAGTTAATACATTATAAGAGATAGTGTCAGACACATATCCATACAAGTTTGTTCCGGGTTCGAACAAAGCCGAAGGCACCTTATTTTACGACTCAGATTTGAGTGCGAAGGCCCTTGCAATCCGAAAGTTCTCCAAATACGTGCGGACTTTCTGCCACTCTGGTAATAGGGTCATCTCTCTACTGTAGCTATTAAGTGAATAAACAAATCAGCAGGCAGCCCATTCAATGTGAAGAACCACGGTCTTCAATCGCCGTTTATACGTCTTCATTTATTTCATCGTACGATTACTTGGAATGGTTTTCGACAATTAAATCCCAATTCCGGTCTTTCCAAATAACCAGCGCATTCTATAGACTATAAAATTTTAAGTTAAGCTCTTTCCATCATATATATGCATAACTTAATTTATTCTAAACCAGAATGATCGTCAAACAATCATTTATAAATCAAGGATCAAGATTTACATTATTTATTTAATTCGAACTCATTGTGTTTATTCAAACAAGGATTGGTTATATTCAATCAAAGGTTTCAGGATTGGAACAATTCCCCATTTTAATTAAATAACATATTTGAAATAATAAATTTGTTATAAACTAATTTATATATATTTAGAAAATCTTAAAATAAAAATGATTAAAACAATTTTTACTATATATTAAAATTTGAAGAAGCAAATCGAATGATTTAAACCAATACATATCCTTTAAATCAAATAAGTCTTATTTAAATATTTTGAAATTAACATACCATGTTTTATATAGTTGAAAACCTGTATAAATATACAAATAGTTTAAACTGGAATTGTTTCCTTTCCGTGCCCGTGACTTGAATTTATATTCATATTCGAAAAGTATAACTGGTTTCGATAATCTTGAGTTCATCCAATTAATCTCAAAGACATTCAACTTATTTACTTTCGTTCACTTAAAAATTTTAACCTAAACCTTACTCGAGTAAACAATATTATCATCATAGCATTCAAGTTAAATCCAAATGATTTATATTAATATACAATTGGTTAGAAATTGAAACTTCTTATATCCAATATATGTTTCCATATTAAACTAATGCTATAAGCAGAAGTACGATATTTCCACTATTTAATTCCTCTAATAGTATTAGTCATCATCTACAGAACTAATATTAAATATCTGTAGATTACTTCCAATCAATTTAACCTAATTTTAAATTGGAAAACTATTTATTATAGTTGTCATTTCACAATATTTGAGATTCACTTTCAATTTGCTCTTTTACCAACCTAGACAAGTAAACGTTGGCCAGGTAAGTTCAGCGCACTGGTTGCTGTATCCATTGCCTTAGTTACACGCCCTATTTACCGTTCCAGAATTGATAATGGAACAAACCTATTTTTGAACTCAAAACTTAAGTTACATTCCTTATTTAACTTCAAATTCAAATTATTATCCAAAGCAGTTTATAATATATTATTATAAATTTATCTAAAAGTATATCAAATTTCATACTAAATGCAAGTTTAAATATCTTTTCAACCAATTTTTATTTTTATAATGTTATTTCAAATTATTATCTAAAGTTATATTAGATTTCAAAATCAAAACATTCGAGTTTGCCTAATTTATTCAACTATTCATTATTCAAAGCGGTAATTAAGTTCAAAATCAACAATTTTAATTCAATGTCCCTTTTAAAATATGTTATGATGTCAATTCATATTGAACATAACATTTTAATTAGTTTTTTTTTCAATTCAATTTATTATGCCATTAAATCAAATTAACAGCTTTCCCACGTACTACTGAAACAATGATTTAATTCAATATTTAGAATGTTCTTAACATAACTTAGTTAATCAATCGTTTTAAATAACATCATACAATTAAACCAAAATTATCAATTCAACATCTTTTATAAAATGTTAACTAGAAAGATTGTTTAAATAGTCAAATATTGCTTAACTAACAAATTATTATTGAATTGAAGAATCTTAATAACAATGCTAAATCAATAAACATTAGCAAATTTATAGTATTAAGTTAATAAAAATACCACATAATCCAATAAATGTCATTTAATCCATAACTCACTCTTTAATTATATTTAACAAATTACTAAATTTTCTGCCGAAAATCAGTACATATGCGTATTCACACATTCAACAACCATTTATGCATCCATTACTTAAAAGCACACCACAAACAATTCATGAATGTGCATTATACCACTAATGCGCCTTGATATGTATTTACTGGCAACGATGACAACATCATATACATATTCAAATAGCAATATCATCCACTAATCAGTAATTAACCATTCATGCAACCAATTACCATCCATTAACTACTCAGTATATCATTACTTTAAATCATATTAAATAATAAAATTGAATCGTAGGGTTCTCACCAATAATGCTTTCCAGAAATGGTCTACCTAACTGCTATCCCCTTCTATGTTTTGTGTTCCCCGTGTCTACGCCTGCTCCCTCTCTCTTGATCTTCCCTTTCTCTACGTCTCCTCTTTTCTTCTTGCAGTTTTTTTCTATAAAAAGCAGGCTTTTAAATCAGCAAAAGAAAATACAAGCACATGCATGCAAAGGAACGTTGTTGCGTAATGGAAGGGTCTGGACCTAAGACGACCCAAACTTCCCCATGAAGGAAAGTCTGGATTGAGTTGAGAACACGACAAATATGGATACAAACAGAAGAACATATCATTACTTATTACAACAATTTACATCAGAGTACAAGAATATACAGAGGATTAACAATTAATATACATTTGATAAATATCAGAGATTTAAATTACATTACATAGAAGCGGAAAATAATACATAACACAACTGAAAGAGATAAACAGACATAGAGCTTTCTGAATATCATTCCAGTTGTAAACCAGAATCCTGTGAATATAAATCTACAAAACCAAAACTACTAGCTACCCGTGTGGAAAATAGGGGCACCCAGAGTTTAGGTTAACACAATAAACTCCAGGTCAGCCATGTGACTGGTGTGAGAACTAAAACAGTTATTTAATCTTTACTTTAAAAATAAAGTAAATCATGGACCACACCGTATAACACGGAACGGGTTTCCTCCCATGAATCCCAGTGCATAGAATAAACATCGCAATGCTTCTTGGAAAAAATAAGCTATTATAAGACCCAGGTCCTATCACACAATGCAACGCAATCCGGAGGATAGGGTTTTCCCTTATAATAGCCAAACATGCTTGGTACGTTTAAGACAAATCATTTTGATACTATTATAGTGTAAAGTGTATGAAAACAATTTCAAATATAAATGTATCAATCCTAGACGGCAGGGGTACCATATATCATGTCGCGAATACTAGGCTCTACAATCAAAACCGCAATTGCCACGTATTGGAAGTTGGATTTCCATCTATGAACTAAGGCAAGGAACCATCCTTACCGCTTCGAGACGCTCTAGCCCATGTCTCAGGAACAGCCGCAACTGCACCTTTGATCGTCAGGGCCGGCCCACACGGAGTGGATTAAAATGCCTAAACATTGCGTTTCCCCACCCTATAGGGCGTCAATCTGGTCTATATAAAGACCATACCATCCATCGGCTCCACGGAGACCGATATAACTGAGGTGCCTTGCTATCCATTATCCACATAAGTAAAACATCTAGACGTGCAAAACCCAGACACCACTCCTAGCTAGAAGGAAACGCATGTCCTCTCTAAGGTCCTCTCCCATTTCTGGTTCACACCGGGGTGTGAGGCTCGTGAATTAACGCTACACAAACCTATGCTATATTAAAGTCGTGCTTTGATCATCAACCACAAGACTCTGCTTTTCAACAGAATCCTTGATCATTTGCATCTCAGCATGCCACACAGGCAATTCACGCTATGCAACCGATGTCTATCAATCACACAAAATTAAATCTGATGTCAGATACACAGTCCATTTACAAGTTCGTTCTAGGTCTGAACGAAACCGGAGGCACCTTATTCCTCGTCCCATATGTCCAATACATGAGAGAGGTCCTCGCATATCCGGTCGATCTCCAAGTACGTCTGGATGATCACCACTTATTACCTTATCATGGGTGTACAGCCCAATCAAGACATCAGTAATCATCCAAACGATGTGAAGACCTCCAGTCTTCAACCACGTCTTCATCCTCGACATATCGTCGAATCAGTTATTCAGAATGGGATAAACCCAGTTTTTCTGAATAACTCATGTATATAATAAACAAGTGCTATAAAAACACAACATACGCCTCATTGCAATCCAGAATATTCCTTTATTCAAATATTCTTATACTTTGGGAAAGATTCCCATTAATTTTATCAAAGATAAATTCTTTAAATTTATTCTTTAATCTTCCTTTGGATATAATTCAAACCAAATTATGGTTTATCCAAACTAGTCGGGATTAGCGAACCTCACCAAAGTAATCATTTGTTTTAGTTTCCCAATCCCAACCTATTCATCCCATGAAGTAAAAATGATAATACTTCATATCTAACACCAGGTGCTATCAGTAAAATTAATTACATTTCACGTTCAAATCTAATTAAAGATTTAACTAACGCTTGGAGCAAAACCGCTTATACTCCATTCCCGATCATTTCTTGGATTTGATAATTTTAGTTAGCTAATTCACCTTTCAATCTATTTAAAGATTCATTTAAAAATCTAATTCAGTTTTAGTTTCCAACAATCATTACTTAATGATTTTTCCAATTCAGGAAATAAATTCTGTCTTTAACTGGGTTAAAGAACTAATGTCATTTAAAACGCAGTTCATGATAAACCCAAAATCACATTCCATTAATTATAGAATTTTCACGGAAAAACAAACCAATATATAATCGATATCAATTTCTGTATCCAACTAAAATTATAAATGGAATAACGACAAAGCCTTTTAAATTCCATATATATTATCAATCTTCCTCCATAGAAGTCCATTTCGATTATTATCAAATTGAATCCCATTTAATTCCAATTTATTTTATTTAACTGAAAAACTTTACTTTGGAAATTCCATTAAATCTTAGGATAAATATTTATAAATTCCAAATCACATTTCACTACAAATCGGGTTAAAGAACGAACGTCGTTAAAACACAGTTCATAATAAATCGGATTTACATTCCATTTCAATTCCAATTAAATGTTCATTAATTGGTACTTCTTCTTTAAATCTTAGTTTAAAGACTTATTCTTTTCACACGGGGTTTCAGAATAGTGTTGATGAAGGCACCATTCCATCACTCTCTAACCGGAAATTAGTAAGAGAACAATTCCCTAAGTATTAACCCCGAACGCCAAAACCAACATCAAATCAATACCTAGGAAACCATTCAACTTAGCTAACCTCCAGTTAGTTTCTAATTTCCTTAACTCCATTAGGTTTAAGAATAGTGTTAGTGAAGACACCGTTCACGACAAACCCAAAATCCCATTTGATATTAAATACAAGACTCTGAATAGAAAATATATCGACTTATATTCAATATCAAATTATGAACTCAACAAACATCGTATCGGAATAGCGATATATATATATCTTCCAAATTCCTCCACAATGTCCGTATAATCACGGAATCCAATATTAAAATATTCCGAAGATAATTTCGTTTCAAATCCATTCTAATTCATATATTGGAAATTCTAGTTACTTTTAAAACCATTTCAAATCCAATTTATTTATTTAAAAATAATTGGATTATAATCCTAGTTCATAACTAGTTCATTTCGATAAAAGTCTATTTTTATCTTTTCAAATATGGAATTTTTCATCCCAATTCTTTCTAAATCATTTCTTATGATTTTACACTAACCATTGATATTTTTAATAATTTTATCAAGGCCCATACAGTCGATTTCCATAAAAAGCCATCGAACTGCGCTTACAGTGACCTTTTCCAAATTTCATTTGGACATAATTCCAAATCCAACCATTAGATTTCAAATCTCTAATATTCGTTAGAAGGCTCTTTTTGATACGAACCCAAAAGTTCCGGTTTTTAGGAGAATCCAACGGTCGGATCTCCCGTAATGTTCATTCGAAGTCAATGGTCGAATGCCGCGGCGCGACGCGTTCTATTCAGGCCATTAAATATATATAATATATATATTTCGTCGATTTCCATTTAAAACATATTTTATAAATCGTTTTAAATTCGTTTTCAAAACGATTTCAACTTTATATTCAATTTTAAATCAAAATTGAATATTCCATATCATTAATATATTAATGATAGTATTTTCAAAACATTAGATTTTGAAATCACTTTCTTTTTTATATTCATTATAAAAATGAAAAAAATCGATATAAATATCGTTCATGTCAAAATGGCGTTACTCTAATCAACACGGCTTTATATATTTAAATATTTTTGTGTCCATCCCAAATATTATTTTAAAATATTCCTTATTTTAAAATATTTGTTCTTCCGAATTGGAATCAGACACAATCAATTACCATATAATTTTATTTATATGGATTTTATACAACACATGTATATATCAACGATGATAAATAATCAACCATCAACCAGAGTGCACTACACAACTGCAAAAGCATTAAAATAAATAATTAACGCTTACAATAGTTCGTCAACCAATCGATCGACATACTACTAAGCAACTGGAATTAGTTTATGTCAAATATCATCCCAATACCTGTGTGGGGTTTCAATCAATTAAACACAGATTTTATTTGTGCAGTTGGGCGATGTGTAAAATTTTGTCATCCCAATCAATATCAGATAAATGTGTGTACATAAACAAATCGTTCGATTTGTAAATAAATATTCAATTCTTTTCAGGACAATTTCATGCCATTCATTTATACGTTAAAAAATATATTTTTTAACATTAAAATATTTATTCAAACACTTTGTTATTTTTAACAGTTCATACATTCAATAAAAATGTTATTTTTTTAACTAACAATTTTATTTCAGAAAATTTCGGCATTATAACGGCGCGATATTGAAATTGGGTAATGTCTAGAATTATCCCTCTCCTAATATTGGCTCGCGCCATACACATATCAATTCTAATCAATTCATTTCACCCAAACAGCCAAATTCAAACAAATAATCCAATCAACCACACAACCTAACAAATAAGTCGTCCATGGTCTGTGGACGACGGTGTCAGATGCTGCTAAGCACCGTCTGCATCCTAGTATATATTTTTAACTAGAAAATAAATTTAAGTGAGAGGTTCCCACCTTTGGGATCCACTCCGTCATTCTTTAATTGCCGGATTTTGTCGTTGTGCTCCGCTTTGTCGCTTTCTCGCACTTGAATTCGCCTCTTTGGCCCTAGAATTTGCGTATAGTCTCCAATCTTCACCAAACTTTGTCACTAGCCTAAACGCGCCATTCCGGACAACTTTTTCCTAGTGGACTTTCTTCCAAAAATGCACCAATTCGCCGGAAATCGCGATAAACAGCAGTAGATCCGTTGACTTCAGACGCGATTTCCGGACAGATCCGCAATCCAAAATAGGACTTCCATATACCAAATCGAAGAGAAAATCGTGCTCTTCGACTTTGGTAAAGCGGAATTTAGGCTAGAAATGCACAGTTTGGGAGTTATTGGTGAAATAGTGGCAGAGTGTTTTTTGCAAAACAGGATTTTTGTGAAAAAAGGGTTTTTGGTGATGGGGAGCCCACGACCGGAGCTGGGTGGTGGGTGGCGGCGGCAGGGCATGACTGGGCGGCGGGACCCCGCGGGTGGTGGTGGTGGGGCCGTTAGTGGTGGTGGTGTTTGGGTCTAGGGTTTGGGTTTGTGAAAGGAGAGAGAGAAAGAGAAGAGGAGGAGGAGTGTAACGACCCGAACTTCCTCGCGAAGGAAAGCCCAGATTGACTTTGAGAACACGACAAATCAGAACACAACAGAAGAACATTTCATTGCTTATTACAACAATTTCATCAGAATACAAGAATATACAGAGCATGAATAAATTTTACACATTCGACAAATATCAGAGATTCAAATTACATTTAAATGCATTGGAGTGGAAAAATAATACAAACACAACTGAAAAAGATGAACGGATACAGTGCTTTCCGAATATCATTCCAGCTGTAAACCAGGATCCTGTGAATATAAATCTGCAAAACCAAAACTACTAGCTGCCCATGTGGAAAATAGGGGCACCCAGAGTTTAGGTTAAAACAATAAACTCCAGGTCAGTCATGTGACTGGTGTGAGAACTAAAACAATTATTATCTTGGCTTTAAAGTAAGGTAAATCAAGGGACCACGCCGTATAACGCAGAACGGGTTTCCTCCCAAGAATACCAGTGTACAAAAACAACAGCGCAATGATAAATAAAGAACAATGAAGCGATTATAAGATCAGGTCCCATCACATAATGCAATGCAGGCCGGAGGATAGGGGTTTCCCTTATAATAGCCAAACATGCTTGGTATGTTAAAACAAATCATTTGATACTATTATAAGTGCATAGTGTATAAAACAACTTCTGTAACGATACACATTCTACGCATCGAAGGATCGTAGAATATTTATTTCTTTTTCATGTGAAGTCGTATGGTCATGTAAATTTGGGAGACGACTATTGGGGTCATTTCCCATGTTCATGATTTTTGTCGATTTTTAAATGATCGTTTTCCCCCTAGCTGATCTTGTTTTGGCCATAACTTTTGATTGGTCATGAATTTTGACCTGAAACCACTTCCATTAGATCCGAATGATGTTTACCTTTCTGTAGAGTGGTCATATTGAAAAACGGACTTATCGTTTGGGAGATATGGACAAAATAATGTTTAGAAGGTTAAAAATTGCTTAACCGGGCCAAATGTGGTGATTAGTGAATGAGCCCGTAACCCATTTCGGGATTAGGGTTATGGGGAGGCTGAAATGAGTTAGGTTTTCATTCTATTTCAGTTTTCTATCCGCCATTTACCTCTTAGAAACCCTAACAATGGCCTCCACCTTCTAATTTCATCCCAAATCACTCTTTAATCAAGGATTAAGCTTAGCAACATCAAATGAAGGAGAAATAGCACCAAAGCAAGGTTGGAGCTACTGTTAGACATCAGTATTCACCCAAATCAGTGGAGTTTCAGTTCTAAAAGTTTTATTTGTGGCCAAGGTGAGTGATTAGCTTTGTTTTCACACTAATTACAGTTAAATAGGGCGATTAATGTTAATTAACGAATTTAAACATGATTAAATTCTAGAAAAATATTTATAAATTTTGAAATATTGTTTTAGGCCTCTGTTAGGAGTTTGGGTTGGTTTGGTTAAGTTTTATTAATAAGGGGAAAATAAGGGGTTTTGAGTATGTTTGATCCATTTTACATTTCATGATTGTTATTTTGGTGTTTATTGTTGATTCTCTATATTGCTATGACTGTATGGTATGCTTTGTGATTGATTAGAACAGTTAGAATGGTCGAAAACGCCGTCGTATGGCGTAAAAACAATTGCTAAAAGTTGCAAGAAAAACATGCAGGGACCGGATCGGATCGCCCCTACCCGACCCGACCCCGCTCGTGGTACAAACCCCCTTCACGAATAGGAGTTGTACAAGCCATTTCTCCTCGAGCCTCACGAGTCGCCTATTTGAATCTTGATGATGAGCCAACACTAGGAGATAGACCACGAACCAGGAAGCACGAGACGACAGGTGTGCCACCAACGAACCAGAATGACATACCATGGATTAGAGTTGGAGCATGTCACGACCCGAGCCGGAGGAGGATCACGACCTGGAGATGAAGTCATGAACCGACCCGACCTGGAGAGGGATCCACGACCCGACCCGAGCGAGGTTGACGACCATGGACTGAACGAGAAGAAGAAAACCAATCTGAATAGAAGCTTGTTTCCGAACCGATCCGGAGGAGACCAAACCGGAGATGCAAAGGTAGTCCAAGTGGGAAGTTTGTACACAGGATCCAGTTGGGAACCAATGAGTTAACTTCATGATTGGACTTTGCTGCGGGACGTGTGCTAACGAGTTATCGACATCCATATCTTTGATTCACCACCAAGACGGATGTTAGGCTACGTATCAGTGCAGTGGGGTAGTTATTACTCCATGGGGCAGAGTAATCGTAGCATTGCTATGAGTCAGTGCAGTGGAGTCATTATGACTTCATGGGGGCAGAGTGGACATAGCAAGGACTAGTGGCTATGGACCAGTGCAGTGGAGTCGCCATGACTCCATGGGGGCAGAGTGATCATAGCAAGGATTTAGGTGATCAAAGTGGATGATATCGTATGCTTTATGCACTGAGTGAGAGATGTGAGGATGGTTGCTATGCTTGATTGTTTGCCATCACTATGACATGCACACCCCCCACCCCCGTATCCTTTACACCATATGTTAGTGGCACCTTAGAGTATTGTACGGTATGTTGTGCTAATTCTTTGGTTGCAGGTCCAGTTTCAGGTATGGTTTAGTATACCTGTTATTGTTCTGTTTTGCTGCTTATCGCTCATACCAGACTTTTGTCTGACCCAGAGTTTTATGTCTCTTCTTATTACTCTGGGTGCTCTTAAACGGGAAGACTAGAGATAGGTTAGTTGGTTGTGCACGAGTAGCTGTTCGGAGATGAGCAGGAGGCTTACACGTACTATTCTCTATACATTCCCCCTGTGTTGCTGTTGGTCACTACTTAGGGCATTAGTAGTGTACCTTTCCTTTCTTTTGCTTTAGAGACAGTTTTTAAATTGTAATAATGATAAGTGGAACATAAGTTGTATTATGATTTTCCGCTGCTATGATGTTTAGTTTTCAGCTTGTGCACTATCTTGCCTATTTTTATGTCAAAGTATGTTATTATTATATTTTATTCCATGTGCTTGAGACATTCTACAAGTTCTTTGTTAGTCCATTGTTAAGTTTCCTTCCCTTTCCTTTTTTGGCGACCGTCCCGTGCCAGTTGGACATTGGCACATCGCACTTTCCTTGGAAATGTCGGCTGGTGCGGGGAGGGCGGTCACATTTGGTATCAGAGCTCTAGGTTGCATAGTTGACCTATGGCAAGACACCAGAGAGAGATAGTACGTATATGAGAGCGCGCATTTGTGATATTTTGGTTTTCAAAAGCTATATATATAACATTAGTATATTTAAGGATGAAGTCACATTGCACTGGCACCACTGAAGAGATGGTTAATCGTTTTCATCTTACAGATTGAACGATTAGCCGATATACTAGGGGTACTGGTATAGGAGCTAATAATGGAAATGCTCCTGATATGAGGACGATGTTCACTGACCTCATGAGAGAGATGCTTAGAGATGTTCAGAGGGTAGCTCCTAACGCTACAAATGGTGGTGGTGCAGCGGTGCAGGCGCCTAGGGCCGATTTCGCCAAGCTCTGTAAGGACTACACTAGTCTTGGTGGGAAACCATTCCACGGAACGGAGTTGGCTACGGATGTTCAGAATTGGTTGGATAACTGTGAGCGTATCTTCGAAGACTTGGGTATCGAGGATGCGATGAAGAGAGGCTAGCATCCCTTCAGCTGCGAGGATGGGCGATGAATTAGTGGAATTCTATTAAGGCAGCTACTCCAGAGGATCAAGTTACTTGGGACCAGTTCAAGACCTGCTTTAGCGATAAGTTTATCCCAGCTGCTCAGAAATCAGAATTGTTTAAAAAGTTCTTGGAGATTAAGCAGAATGGTAGGGAAGTCTCGGAATATACTGATAAGTTCGATACTTTATCGAAGTATGGATTATCCCTTATCGACACTGCCGAGAAGAATAACGAAAAACTCAAAACAGGCTTAGATCAGTACTTGGGGGGAAAGGCTTATAAACCATATCGATGAGATGTTTGAATCGATTGTGGGGAAAGCATTGAGATCAGAGAGTCTGTGCCCTAAGTCGAAGATTGAGGTTGCATCTGTAGAGGAGCCAAAACCGCAAACAAGCGGTGGAGTCAAGAATAATTCTCAGAACAAAAGGAAACAAAACCAAGCTAAGGATGGTCAAAAAAATAGTAAGAAAGATGTTGAATGCTTTAGCTATGGCAAGAAGGGCCATTATGCTAAAGAATGTCGAGCGAAGCCAGCGGACAGGAAGTGCTTCAACTGTGGCCAAGTGGGACATCACAAGGATAAGTGTCCGCAACCCCCTAAAGAAAAGCAGATTGTGAAAGCATATGCTCTTAATGTTGTTCCTTCTTTGTCGAATACCCCAACTGCGGCGGAGAAAGGAAAAAATATCGTCATTCAAGGTATGCTTTCTATTTATGATGTTCCTGTTCGAGTATTGTTTGATACTGGAGCTTCCCGTTCCTTCATATCTAGTGACCTGGTAGATAGGTTGGGATTGGAACCCGAGATAGTCGATAGACCTTTAGTTGTGACGAACTCGATTGGTGGTTCGACTAGCCTTAGTATGATTTGCTGTAATGTGGTCTTATTGAGTCATGGTTGTATGTTTGTGATTGCTTTGTTTTGGGCTTTACTGGGTTTGGCATTATTTTAGGAGTCGATTGGCTCCAAAGATATGGAGTGGTGGTAGACTGTGAGGGCGTTTTGGTGACAGTTAGAGCGAATGATGGGCGGAGGGTAGTGTTTGGTGGTCTACCTAGTGATGGGGTAATGGCTTGTTTTCTAAATTCCCTCGACATTCCGCATGATGAGTTGTCAGATGTGCCCATGGCTGGCCAGTATCCGGACGTCTTCGAGGAAGTGACCGGACTTCCACCACACCAAGAGATTGAGTTCCGTATTGATTTAGTGAAAGATGCCAGACCTATAGTGATGCCACTTCGTCGTATGGCACCAAGGGAGAAGCGAGAGCTCGGGTGCAAGTAAGCGATCTATTGAAGAAGGGATTTATCAGAAGAAGTGTCTCCGAGTGGGGAGCACCAGTCATGTTTGCTACTAAGGTAGATGGTTCCCTTTGTTTGTGTGTGGACTATCGCGGGTTGAATAAGATGACGAGGAAGAATAAGTATCATCTACCGCAGATAGATGATTTGTTTGATCAGTTGAGTGGTGCGAGAGTGTTCTCCCAGTTGGATCTCGCGACAGGTTTTCATCAGCTTAGAGTGGAAGCTGAGAGTATAGCTAAAACGACATTTCAGACGCCGTTTGGATTTTATGAGTGGTTGGTCATGCCATTCGGGTTGACCAATGCACCAACATATTTCGTGGATCTTATGAATAGGGTATTCAGAGATCAGTTGAATAGGTTTGTTCTTTTGTTCGTGGACGATATATTGGTTTATTCAAGGACAGAGGTATTACGCAAGGAACATTTGAGGATAGTGACGGAGGTGTTGAGAAAACACCAATTGAGAGCGAAGTTTTCTAAGTGTCACTTCTGAAGAAGGGAAGTGAGATTCTTGGGCCATGTTGTTTCAGAGAATGGTATTGCCGTGGACCCCGCGAAGGTGGCTACGGTACAGGATTGGTCTACGCCCAAGAATGCAATAGACATAAGAAGTTTCTTGGGATTAGCTGGATATTATCGCAAGTTTATTCAATACTTCTCTAAGATAGCAGCACCGTTGACTCAGTTGACCAATAAAAATCAAGCTTTCGTCTGGGACGAAAAGTACGAGAATGCATTCAAGAGTCCAAAGGAAAAGTTGACATGTGCACCAGTGTTAGTCATTCCTAAGGGGAATGAAAAGATGACAGTATATACAGATGTATGTGGTACCAGGCTAGGTGTTGTACTGATGCAAGGAGGTAGGGCTGTAGCTTATGCAAGTCGGCAACTGAAACCGCATGAGAAAAGATATCCTACCCACGAGTTGGAATTGGCAGCGATTGTGTTCGCGTTGAAGATGTGAGACATTATCTATTGGGAGAAAGATTCGAGTGGTTTACTGACTATAAGTCTTAAAGTATCTTTTCTCTCAGAAGGATCTAAATCTCTGACAACAAAGTTGGTTAGAATTCTACACCAGGAAAAGGCAATGCAGTAGCTGATGCCTTGAGTAGGAGACATGCCAGTTTAGGGGCTATGTTTCTGGAATGGAAGCAACTGGAGTATATCATTGGGTATGATTTCAGACCAAAGTGTGAACTGGATCCAGAAATGTTAGCAAGTTTGACAATCAGACCCACTTTGATTGAGCGGATTGGTTCCAGCCAGAGGGATGATCCTAACCTATTGGAAATCATCTCAAAGTTAGAGATGAGAATCGACGAAGAGATGAACAAGTATGGGCTTGATCGAGATGGATGGCTTAGAAAGAATGGAAGACTGGTTGTACCCAACGTGCATGGATTGAGAGATGAAGTGCTTAGATAATGTCATCACTCAAAAATGACTATACATCCCGGTGGTAACAAAATGTATCGAGACATGAAGCAGACCTACTACTGGGAAGGGATGAAAAGAGTCGTTGGGAAGTTTATATCCAAATGCGTGAATTGCCAGTTAGTTAAAGTTGAGCAAAAGAAACCTAGTGGTTTGTTGCAACCATTAAAAATTCCAAAATGGAAATGGGAACAAGTCTCAATGGATTTCATTGATGGGTTACCAAGGACTAGATCGGGCCGTGATAGCATTTGGGTGATTGTGGACCGATTGACCAAGAGTGCAAGGTTTATACCTATCAAGTCGAATAGAACAACAGATAAGTTAGCGGAACTATATATGAAGTGGGTAGTGAGATTTCATGGAATACCCAAAGGCATTGTGAGTGACCGAGATCCGTTGTTCACTAGTGGATTTCGGAAGAGCTTACAAGCGGTGTTAGGATCAGAATTACATCTCAGTATCGCGTATCATCCTCAAACCGACGGTCAGACAAAGAGGGTGAATCGTATATTAGAAGACCTCTTAAGAGCTTGTATATTGGATTTTGGTAGATCATGGGATGACCATTTATATCTAGTGGAGTTCGCATATAACAATTGTTATCAATCCAGTATTGGTATGGCTCCATTTGAAGCTTTGTACAGAAGACCGTGCAACTCACTGTCATATTGGTTAGAAACCGATGAGAAATTTGTGCTTGGGCTAGATGTGATAAGAGAAACCTCAGATAAGATCGAAGTTATCCGACAACGAATGAAGGCTGCCCAAGATAGGCAAAAGAGTTAGGCTGATAAGATGAGAAGAGATTTAAAGTTCTCCATTCGCGACTTGGTGTTTGTCAAGATTTCTCCATTAAAGAGCGTGATATGATTTGGCAGGAGAGGCAAGTTAACACTAATATTTGTTGGTCCATTCCAGTTCTCTAGCAAGTTGGGAATTTGGCGTATAAAGTTGGATTACCAGAGAAGATGGCAGGAGTTCATAACGTATTTCATGTTTCCTAGTTAAGAAAATTCGTGCACGACCCCGATATGACTATTTCACCGGATCAGTTGGACGATATCGAGGTTGAACTCGAGGTGGTTGGGAACCGCAGACCTATGCGTATTGTTGGGAACGATACGAAGCAGCTTCGAAGGAAGGCGGTGAAACTAGTCAAAATCCAGTGGGGTGCTGATAAGGAAGACTGTACTTGGGAAACAGAGGAGAACATAAGGAGAAAGTATCCAGAACTCTTTGCCTAGTAAGGTCTTTATATCGGTATTGTACTCCCTTGTTAGTAAGCCGCATGCTAGGATAGGCTTGTTGTGTTGTTTTGTATGCTATATTATTTTGTTAATGATGGGTAGGCATGCGGTATCCTTTGTATGTTTTGGGTTAAGGAATTTCGGGGACGAAATTTCTTAAGGGCCGGAGGGGGGGGGGGGGGAGAATGTAACGACCCGCATTTTACGCATCGGAGTATCGTAGAATATTTATTTCTTTTTCATGTGAAGTCGTATGGTCGGGTAACTTTGGGAGACGACTATTGGGGTGATTTCCCATGTTCATGATTTTTGCTGATTTTTAAATGACCGTTTTGCCCCTAGCTGATCTTGTTTTGGCCATAACTTTTGATTGGTAATGAATTTTGACCTGAAACCACTTCCATTAGATCCAGATAATGGTTTACTTTCCGTAGAGTGGTCATATGTGAAAAACGGACTTACCGTATGGACGAAATACGGTTTTGAAGGTAAAAAACTACTTAACCAGGCCAAATGAGGTGATTAGTGAATGAGCCCATAACCCATTTCGGGATTAGGGTTTTGGGGAGGCTGAAATGAGCTAGATTTTCATTCTATTTCAGTTTTCTAGCTTCCATTTACCTCTTAGAAACCCTAACAATGGCCTCCACCTTCTAATTTCATCCCAAATCGCTCTCTAATCAAGGATTAAGCTTAGCAACATCAAATTAAGGAGAAATAACACCAAAGCAAGGTTGGAGCTGCTGTTAGACATCAGTATTCGCCCAAATCAGTGGAGTTTCAATTCTAAAAGTTTTATTTGTGGCCAAGGTAAGTGATTAGCTTTGTTTTTACACTAATTACAGTTAACTAGGGCGATTAATGTTAAGCAGCGAATTTAAACATGATTAAATTCTGGAAAAATATTTATAAATTTCGAAATATTGTTTTAGGACTCTGTTAGGAGTTTGGGTTGGTTTGGTTAAGTTTTGTTAATCCTACCATTAGATTTGCTTAAATATGCTTAAGGGGAAAGTAAGGGTTTTTGGGTACGTTTGATCTATTTTACATGCAATGATTGTTGTTTTGGTGTTTATTGTTAATTCTCTATGTTGCTATGACTATATGGTATGCTTTGTGATTAACTAGAACAGTTAGAATGGTCAAGAACGTCGTCGTATGGCGTAAAAACAGTCACTGGAAGTTGCAGGAAAATCATGCAGGGACCGGATCGGATAACCCCTACCCGACCCCGCTCGTGGTACACACCCCCTTCACGAATCGGAGTTGTGCGAGCTGTTTCTCCTCGAGCCTCACGAGTCGCCTGTTTGAATCTTGATGACGAGCCAGCACCCGGAGATAAACCACGAACTAGGAAGCACAAGACGACTGATGTGCCACCTACAAACCAGAATGACATACCGTGGACTGGAGTTGGAGCATGTCACGACCGGAGCCGGAGGAGGATCACGACCTAGAGATGAAGTCACGAACCGACCCGACCTGGAGAAGGTCCACGACCCGACCCAAGCGAGGTTGACGACCATGGACTGAACGAGAAGAAGAGAACCGATCTGAATAGATGCTTGTTTTCGTACCGATCCGGAGGAGACCAAACTCGAGATGCCAAGGTAGACCAAACTCGAGAATGTAACGACCCGCATTTTACGCATCGGAGGATCGTAGAATATTTATTTCTTTTTCATGTGAAGTCGTATGGTCGGGTAACTTTGGGAGACGACTATTGGGGTGATTTCCCATGTTCATGATTTTTGCTGATTTTTAAATGACCGTTTTGCCCCTAGCTGATCTTGTTTTGGCCATAACTTTTGATTGGTAATGAATTTTGACCTGAAACCACTTCCATTAGATCCAGATAATGGTTTACTTTCCGTAGAGTGGTCATATGTGAAAAACGGACTTACCGTATGGACGAAATACGGTTTTGAAGGTAAAAAACTACTTAACCAGGCCAAATGAGGTGATTAGTGAATGAGCCCATAACCCATTTCGGGATTAGGGTTTTGGGGAGGCTGAAATGAGCTAGATTTTCATTCTATTTCAGTTTTCTAGCTTCCATTTACCTCTTAGAAACCCTAACAATGGCCTCCACCTTCTAATTTCATCCCAAATCGCTCTCTAATCAAGGATTAAGCTTAGCAACATCAAATTAAGGAGAAATAACACCAAAGCAAGGTTGGAGCTGCTGTTAGACATCAATATTCGCCCAAATCAGTGGAGTTTCAATTCTAAAAGTTTTATTTGTGGCCAAGGTAAGTGATTAGCTTTGTTTTTACACTAATTACAGTTAACTAGGGCGATTAATGTTAAGCAGCGAATTTAAACATGATTAAATTCTGGAAAAATATTTATAAATTTCGAAATATTGTTTTAGGACTCTGTTAGGAGTTTGGGTTGGTTTGGTTAAGTTTTGTTAATCCTACCATTAGATTTGCTTAAATATGCTTAAGGGGAAAGTAAGGGTTTTTGGGTACGTTTGATCTATTTTACATGCAATGATTGTTGTTTTGGTGTTTATTGTTAATTCTCTATGTTGCTATGACTATATGGTATGCTTTGTGATTAACTAGAACAGTTAGAATGGTCAAGAACGTCGTCGTATGGCGTAAAAACAGTCACTGGAAGTTGCAGGAAAATCATGCAGGGACCGGATCGGATAACCCCTACCCGACCCCGCTCGTGGTACACACCCCCTTCACGAATCGGAGTTGTGCGAGCTGTTTCTCCTCGAGCCTCACGAGTCGCCTGTTTGAATCTTGATGACGAGCCAGCACCCGGAGATAAACCACGAACTAGGAAGCACAAGACGACTGATGTGCCACCTACAAACCAGAATGACATACCGTGGACTGGAGTTGGAGCATGTCACGACCGGAGCCGGAGGAGGATCACGACCTAGAGATGAAGTCACGAACCGACCCGACCTGGAGAAGGTCCACGACCCGACCCAAGCGAGGTTGACGACCATGGACTGAAAGAGAAGAAGAGAACCGATCTGAATAGATGCTTGTTTTCGTACCGATCCGGAGGAGACCAAACTCGAGATGCCAAGGTAGTCCAAGTGGGAAGTTTGTAACACCCCACCTCTGCTAGGGTCACTCACAAAGTGAATGCACTAGCTTTGGTGGAGCATCATCTAGGTAAACATACACAGAAATATTACAAGACAGAACATATAAAACAGCGGAAGAAGAACCAAATTTCATTGCTTTAAAATCTAGAAAGGTCTAAAGCCTTTTACATCAAAATGATATTAAATCCATTACATCGAAATCTGTCTTGCAATAGTAAGGAAGAATAAAACCATAGTCATAAATCATTCCCCAAGTAAAACAACAAAGCAAGCCATAGCCAAGAGAAGTCCAAGCAGTACATGAAAGAGCCTTGGAGCTCGGTAAGATCCGAACTAAGCTGTATTCCCACCCTGCGAACCTGGGGGGGGGGGGGGACAAAAGAAAAAGAGGCGAAACAAACTGGGTCAGTCATAAAGACTGAGTAAGTCCTAGTGACTTTCAGCATAAAAACATGTGAAGATAATATGGCATGAATAAACTGAAAGTAAACATAAGCATGCTGACAAGGTAAGCTACAGGCACGATGAATCAAGTATAACATCCCATGCTTCCTATCAAGAGTACCATCACAAGGTTCCTACCAAGTATCACATTGCAAGGTTTATATTAAGTATAACATCGCAAGATTTCTAAGCTTCACCATTCCACTATTTTCTTTGATTTCCTATGTTCTCTGCACCAACTGTACTAGTACCCCAACCCGTATCATCCTTTCCATGTATGTGTACAGTCCCTTGCCGTATATCGTACGGGTTTCATCACGTATTTCTATACTACTTCAACATAGTGCCACCATTCTTGAAATCGTTTGGACCGCCACCCTTGTTCTGGCTAGGTTTCCTTATCATGAACTATCGCGTGTTCAACTAGGATTTATGCCACCTTGGACCACTAGGGATTATGCTACCTACTGAACGTTTTCTAGATTCGATTAGGGTTTATGCCACCTAGGACCTCTAGGGATTATGCTGCCTAACGAACAACACCCTTTTTCCACGTAACGATCTATTAATCGATCGGCTCCCTACAAGTCCTAGCTCGTTCATGTGTTTGTGTCATACGGCCCAATCACGAAATGTAGTCACCTGTGCTAGGTCCACCATAGGGTGTATCAAGCCCTAGGGTGCCAACCACCTACACGAATCAAGCACGCATAGTGTAAACCTACTGGTGCCCAATTCCTGCTTTTTCAACTCCAGACTACGTGCACGACCATAGTCCGCCTGAACCTACAATGGCGCACCAACTCAGCCGTCGTTCTGGTCGCTTACAATCAGCCCAGTAATCGTGCCCCACCCTGCCTAGTTCCAGGCTACCGTGATACATCTAGTGGGTTACTGCTGGAAAGGACCGCACAACTAGGGTTTCCATCCAGTAGGTTAAGTGTTGTCATTTAAATTCGAGACTTAACCCCACCAGTCTAGCATGTCAAGTTGGTTAAGTGTTGTCATTCAAGTTCGTGACTTAACCCGCCTACGTGTCATGTCAAATTGGCTAAGTGTTGCCGTTCAAGTTCATGACTTAGCCCTACGAATCATCTGTCAAGTTGGTTAAGTATATTCAATCGGTTCATGACTTAACCCTATCAAATCATCGTGTCCAATTGGTTAAGTATATTCAAGCGGTTCATGACTTAACCCTATCAAATCATCGTGTAAAATTGGTTAAGTATATTCAAGCGGTTCATGACTTAACCTTATCAAATCATCGTATCCAATTGGTTAAGTATATTCAAGCGGTTCATGACTTAACCCTATCAAATCATCATATCCAATTGGTTAAGTATATTCAAGCGGTTCATGACTTAACCCTATCAAATCATCGTGTCAAATTAGTTAAGTATATTCAAATAATTCATGGCTTAACCTGCCCACGTATCATGCTAAGTTGGTTAAGTATTATCTATATGTTCAAGTTGACTTAACCCTGCCACCTGTCATGTTATATTGGTTAAGTGTCATTAGTCTAGTCATATAACTTAACCCATCCATTGGTCTGATTAACTATTATGTTGGTTAAGCCTACATTTGTAAGCTTTACATGTTCTTAACTCATACCGGTTAGGTCCACATTTACATGTCAAATTTCCATGTCATCCTACCTAACCCTCTAACCATACCCACGTCTTATTATGGTTAGTATTCCTTAATTCATTCATTATGACGAACGAATCATGACCTCTCACATTAGACCGTGCATTTTGTGGCCATTGGATTTGCCGGCGGTTCCGGGCAGATTTACACCACAAACTGGGTCTAACCTCGTGTCATAAATCGTTACGCCTACAATTCGACCTTCGACCTCTCACATTAGACTGACACTTTGTGGCTACTGGATTTGCCGGGCAGTTCCGAGCAGATTTACACCACAAACTGAGTCTACCCTCGTGTCAAAGGTTCATTAATGGTCGTATTCCACCCAAAACCCAAATATCAGTTCATGCGTTTAACATATAGAAATATTCATGATTCACGTTTTTGCCCCAAAACGTATTCCCAAATTATTATCGTAATTCACTATAAGGTTATGCCAAGTTATAGCCTTTTATTTACAATACATGCCAACTACCCAAAACCCAACTTAGGCGCATTCATATTAAACCTTTACCAAGTCATTAATTTTCATATATGTTTCAACTCCAAATTTTACAAAATTAACATATGCCCAAGTTCTAGATTACATGTAAATTTTACATATGCCCAATTCGTATCAAATTTACATATGTTCAATTTATGCCGTTTTACATATATGCCAATTTTATGCCATTTTACCATGTCAAGTTCTAGCCAAAATTACATGTATCAAGTTTCATACCCAATAAACCCAAATCATGATTCATGATGTAGTTATCCCAAACTATAATCTTTTTATTACAGTACATGTCAGTTGTCCAAGTTCATAATACATGTTTATGCCAAATTATTTACATGTTATATATACCAAATCTCATGTTACATTACATAGATCCTATTTGTGCCAAATTCCATGTATATAATATTTATGCATATTTTTCATAACAAGATTATACCAAAATTTACAGATCACGCCCAAACTTGCAAATACAATGATAATATCCAATTTCATGTTGCCAATTATTACATCATATTCATATAGGCAATAATCCCATAATTCCCCCATATACATATCGTACGCAAATCGCGATTTTAGGCCAAGGTCCGAAATTAACCAAGGTTCATGAAAGAAAATAAATTGGGGGAGATAGAAATTGAATAAAAATGAGATCAAAGGAAAACATCATCATAGGCATAAATATTACAGCTTGATGATAACGTCATTACGAATCAAGAAAATTGCTGAATAGATCATAAACTTGTCATGAGCATAAAGATAGACACTCCCAAAACACAAGATTAAAGGAGCAACAGAAATAGATCAGAATCGATAAACATACTTAAATCCAATTCCACTTTATTCCATGGCCACATTATAATTAAATGTTTAAATCTAAAAACAACTAGAACTTACAGAGCATGGCTAGTGAATTAGGAACTGAATTTGTTGTACAAATGTTGCGGCGTTGTTGATTTATTGTCTTGAATCATTGTTAAAGCTTTGTTCTTCGAATTGATTTGAGTTTGAATGCTTAAGCTTTAATTTTTGGCGGCGACCATGGTTCAAGAGGGATTTCAGCAGCATAATAGTGTAAGCATGATTTGATATGAATTAGGTTAGGTCTAAGGGTGTTTTTATAGGTGTAACAACTAGTTTAGGCCCTTAGATTAACCCTAGAATCAATCCGGACCGTCAAAACACGTCTCAGGCTTCAAAAATGAGTTCTGGTTCAAAACAAGCCGACCAGGCCGACCTGTAAGGGGGGAAGGTCGACACTATGGTCGACCTGGGAGGTAGGTCGACCCTATGGTCGACTTGGGGGGGGGGAGGGGGGGGGGGGGTAGGTCGAGCCTATGGTCGACCCCCTGGTCCAGTGCTGCCTGAAAACTGCTAAAACTTGTACATGCCATAACTTCTTCATCCGGACTCCGATTTTCGAAAACTCAGACTCTATTTCATGTAAAATTTCGAGACGAACGCAATGGCGTAACCAGTTTCCCTTGATTCTTATTTTAAAAATTAATTATACCCTAATTTCTAGTTTTAATATGTTATAAAAATACGGGTTGTTACAAAGTTTGTACTCAGGATCCAGTTGGGAACCAATGAGTTAACTTCATGATTGGACTTTGCTGCGGGACGTGTGCTAAGGAGTCACCGATGTCCATAACTTTGACTCACCACCAAGACGGATGTTATGCTACGTATCAGTGCAGTGGGGTAGTTGTTACTCCATGGGGCAGAGTGATTGTAGCTTGACTTTGAGTCAGTGCAGTGGAGTCGTTATGACTTCATGGGGGCAGAGTGGACATAGCAAGGACTAGTGGCTATGGATCAGTGCAGTGGAGTCGCCATGACTCCATGGGGCAGAGTGATCATTGCAAGGATATAGGTGATCAAAGTGGTGGATATCGTATGCTTTACGCACTGAGTGAGAGATGTGAGGATGGTTTCTATGCTTGATTGTTTTCCATCACTATGACATGCACACCCCTACCCCCGTATCATTTACACCATATGTTAGTGGCACCTTAGAGTATTGTACAGTATGTTGTGCTAACTCTTTGGTTGCAGGTCCAAGTCCAGGTATGGTTTAGTATACTTGTTATTGTTCTGTTTTGCTGCTTATCGCTCATACCAGACTTTTGTCTGACCCAGAGTTTTATGTCTCTTCTTATTACTCTGGGTGCTCTTAAACGGGCAGACTAGAGACAGGTTAGCTGGTTGTGCATGAGTAGCTATCCGGAGACGAGCAGGAGGCTTACACGTACTATTCTCTATATATTCTCCTTGTGTCGCTGCTGGTAACTACTTTGGGCATTAACAGTGTACCTTTCCTTTCTTTTGCTTTAGAGACAGTTTTTAAATTGTAATAATGATGAAGTGGAACATAAGCTGTATTTGGATTTTCCGCTGCTATGATGTTTAGTTTTCAGATTATGCGCTGTCTTGCCTGTTTTTATGTCAAAGTATGTTATTATTATATTTTATTCCATGCGCTATGGGACATTTTACAGGTTCTTTGTTACTCCACTGTTAAGTTTCCTTCCCTTTCCGTTCTTTGGCGACCGTCCCGTGCTAGTTGGACATTGGCACAACGCACTTTCCTTGGAAATGTCGGCTGGTGCGGGGCGAGCCATCACAACTTCAAATATAAATGTATCAATCCTAGGCGGCATGGATACCATATATCATGTCGCCAATACTAGGCTCTACAATCAAAAATGCAAAGTCACGTATTGGAAGTTGGATTTCCGTCTGTGAACCAAGGCAAGGGATTTTCCTTATCGCTTCGAGACAATCTAGCCCATGTCTCAAGATCAGAACGCATCGACCCTTAGGAGCCACAGGACTGGTCCACGCATGTGGATTAAAATGCCTGAACACTACGTTTCCCCACCCTATGGGGCGTAAAATGGTCTGTATAAAGACCATCCATCGGCCCCGGAACGACTGATATAACTGAGGTGCCTCGCTATCCATCATCCACATAAGTAAAATGTCAGGGCTTGTAAAACGCTAACACCACTCCTAGCTAGAAGGAAACGCATGCCCTCTCTGGATCCTTCTCCCGTTTCTGGTTCACACCGGGGTATGAGGCTCGCGAATTAATGCTACACAAAGCTACGCTATATTAAAGCCGTGCTTTGATCATCAACCACAAAACTCTACTTTTCAACAAAAGCCTTGATCATTTGCATCTCAGCATGCCACACAGGAAATTCACGCTATGCAACCGATGTCTGTCAATCACACAGAGTGAAATCCGATGTCAGACACACATCCATTTACAAGTCCGTTCTGGGTCTGAACGATACCGGAGGCACCTTATTCCTCCCCACATGTCCAATACAGGGGAGAGGCCCTCATATATCCGGTCAATCTCCAAGTACGTCTCACCATTTATTACCTTGTCTTGGGTGTATAGCCCAATCAAGACATCAATAATCATCCAAAAGATATGAGGACCCCCGGTCTTCGACCACCGTCTTCATCCTCAACATATCTTCGAATCAGTTATTCAGAATGGGATAAACCCGGGCTTTCTAAATAACTCGCGTATATAATAAACAAGTGCTATAAAAATACAACATACGCCTCATTCCAATCCAGAATACTCCTTTATTTATGTATTCATATCCTTTGGGAAAGGCTCCTATTAATTTTATCAAATATAAATTCTTTAAATTTATTCTTTAATCTTCCTTTGGATATCAATTCAAACTAAATTATGGTTTATGCAAACTAATCGGGATTAACGAAACTTACTGAAGTAATCATTTGTTTTAATTTCCCAACCCAACCTATTCATCCCATGAAGTAAAACTGGTAATACTTCATATCTAACACCATGGTGTTATCGGTAAATTCAATTACCATTTCACGTTCAAATCTAATTAAAGATTTAACTATCGCCTGGAGAAAAACTGATGATACTCCATTCTCGATCATTTCAATCTAATTAAAGATTCATTAAAACTCCACTTGGTTTTAATCTTCCTAAAAATCAATATTAATGATTGCTTAACTTGGGAAATCATATCCTATCTTTAACTGGGTTAAAGAACCAATGCCATTTAAATCACGGTTCAGTATAAACCCAAAATCACATTCCATTCCATCAGCCTTTAACCATAAATTAGCAAGTGAACAATTCCCTAAGTATTAACCCCGAAGGCCGAAACCAACATCAGATCAATACCCAGGAAACCATTCAACTTAACTAATCTCCAGTTAGTTTCTGATTTTCTTAACTCTATTGGGTCTAAGAACAGTATTATTAAAGATACCATTCACGACAACCCAAAACCTCATTCCGTCGTTAATCGGGTTAAAGAACAAGTGTTATTTAAAAACACTATTCACAATAAACCCAAATCACATTCCATTAATTATGGAACCTTCACGGAAAAACAAATCAATATATAATCGATATCAATTTCCGTATCCGACTAATAATATAAATGGAATAATGGCAAAGCCTTCTGAATTCCATATGTATTAATAGTCTTCCTCTACTGAAGTTCACTTCGATTATTATCAATCGAATTCCATTCAATTCCAATTTAATATATCAAATTGGAAAACTGTTACTTTGGAAAATTCCCCTTAAATCTTAATAAAAAAGATTTATAAATTCCAAATCACATTTCATTGTAAATCGGGTTAAAGAGCGAATGTCGTTAAAAACACAGTTCACAATAAACTCAATTCACATTCTATTTTAAGTTCCAATTAAATGTTAATTAATTGGTAATTCTTCTTCAAATCATAATTAAAAGATTTATTCTTTTCACCCTGGGTTTAAGAACAGTGCCATTTAATACACAGTTCACGACAAACCCAAAATCCCATCAGTCTCTATCTGTAAATTAATAAGAGAACAATTCCCTAAGTATTAACCCCGAAGGCCAAAACCAACATCAGATCAATACCCAGGAAACCATTCAACTTAACTAATCTCCAGTCAGATTCTAATTTTCTTAACTCCATTGGGTTTAAGAATAGTATTATTAAAGATACCATTCACGACAAACCCAAAATCCAATTTGATATTAAATACAAGGCTCTAAATAGAAAATATATCGGCTTATATTCAATATCAAATTCTGAAACCAACAAATATCGTATTGGAATAACGATATATATTCCAAATTCCTCCACAATATCCATATAATCACGGAATCCAATATCGAAATATTCCGAAGATAATTTCAATTCAAATCCACTTCAATTCATATATTGGAAATTCTGGTTATTTTTAAAACCATTTCAAACCCAATTTATTTATTTTTAAAAATAATGGATTATAATTCTAGTTCAAAACTAGTACATTTCGATAAAAATATATTTTTAGCTTTTCAAATATGGAATTTTTCATCCCAGTTCTTTCCAAATAATCTATTATGATTTTACACAAATTATTGATATTTTTAATAATTTTATCAAGGCCCATACAGTTGATTTCCATAAACGGTCATCGAACTGCACTTACAGCGACCTTTCCCAAATTTTATTTGGACATAATTCCAAATCCAACCATTAGATTTCAAATCTCTAATATTCGTTAGAAAGCTCTTTTCGATACGAACCCAACGGTTCTTGTGTTAGGAGAATCCGACGGTCGGATCTCTCGTAACGTCCATTCGAATTCAATGGTCGAAATTCGCGAACTGCCATAGCGAGGCGCGTTTATTCAGGCCATTATATTATATATAATATATATAATATATATTTCATCGATTTCCATTCAAAACGTATTTTATAAATCGTTTTAAGTTCGTTTTCAAAATGATTTCAATTCATATTCAATTTCTAATCAAAATTGGATATTCCATATCATTAATATATAAATGATAATATTTCCAAAACATTAGATTTTGAAATCAATTCCTTTTGATATTCATTATAAAATTGAATAAAATCGATATAAATATCGTTCACATCAAAATGGCGTCAATCTAATCGACAGGGCTATATATATATATTTAAACATTATCGTGTCCATCACAAATCAGACATCAAAATCATATTTTGATCTTTTACTGAATATTATTTTAAAATATTCATTATTTTAAAATGTTCATTATTTTAAAATATTCTTTTCTTCTGAATTGGAATGAGACACAGTCAATTACCACACAGTGTTATTTATATGGATTTCACACAACAAATGTGTATAACAACAATTAATAAACAATCAACCATCATCCAGAGTGCATTCTACACCGTATAAGCATTAAATATAAATATTCAACGCTTACACAGTTTGTCAACCAATCGATTGACATACAACTAAATATTGGGATTAGTGTATATCTAATATCATCCCAATACCCATGTGGGGTTTCAATCAACAAATAATGAATTTTATTTGTGCAGTTGGGCGATGTGTAAAATTTATCGTCCCAATCCATATCAGATAAATCAGTGTACATAAACAAACCGTCCGGTTTGTAAATGAATATTTATTTCAACACAGGACTATTTTATACCGTTCATATATACAATAAAAATGATATTTTTATTGTTCAATTATTTTATTTCATACATGAATATTTTATATATTTTATATATACAATAAAAATGATATTTTTATTATTCATATATTTTATACAGTCCATTTCACATCGCAATCAATTTTCACGCAAAATACAATCAAACAAGTCGTCCATGGTCTGTGGACGACGGGGAGCAGTTCATAAACGCTGTTGCAAAATAATTAACTGTACAGGAATAATTTTAGTGAGGAGAATTCTCACAGTCGGTTTCCACTCTGCCAATTTCTATTTCTAAATTGCTATTCTGTTTGGTTTTGAATTTGTTTGAAATTCTCATTTGCTCCTTTTTTGTTTTGGTCTCTTTTGAAATGTAGAATTTTTCGTTGCGGATCCAATGCATTTTGTTTCACTGAATTTCGATGTCAAACGAATAAGTTACGGACCTTTATACATTGATATATATATTTAAAATTATAATTAACTTAATAATTATCCCTTAATTACCCCTCTAATTCATCTTCCACTGTTCCAACCCATTCACGATAAACCCATCATTGCCCAGAAATTAACGCCATCGCCCATCCCATAGTCGACCAGAATCAGATCAAGGGCCATCACGGGACGCGCCTCCGTAGGAGCTCCCCACGGCCACCACCTCGACGAACTCACGCGCCTCCTCAACCCAGAAATTGTGTGCGATGGTGGCTAGTTTGAGGGCCAATTTCTCTCAATCGAAGGGCCTGAATCCCATCTCAGCCGTTGGAGATATGGATCTCTCGACCCTCTTTCGTTTTGCTTTGGAATTTTGGGAAATGGTTGATTGGGGAGGGAGATCGGAGGCGATACGTTTTAGAGCATGAGGGCCCTTCGTTTCTATTGTGGCGGCAGAAAGAAAGGGAATGGGCTAGGGTTACGGGGAGGGGTATTTATATATTTAATATTTTATTATTTTTAATTCTTTTAATTTCAAAAAGGCATGTTTACCAATTCGAACTCCAAACGAGACCCAACGACTGTTGCCCCTAGATAAATACCCCTATTCCGAACACAATGGGATATGTTTCGTTAGCTAATTTTATCATTTCGATCAGTTTCCGTCAAATTTAAAATATAAGTCATTCTATTGAATTTTAAATGTACATTTCAATTTACTGGGGTCACATATGAACTCTATAAATTCCAGAAAAATTATTTCTAGCTTCGTATTGATGATACGGTCCTAACAAAACTAATTTCATCAGACTTGGAGACCGTTTGAAAAATGGCCATTTTCTGGTCGATCCAAATTGACTGAAACTGACAAAACACGTTTTCCTTCGCCACGCTCACATATTGATCCCAAAAATTATGAATTTTGGAATCTAGCAATAATTTGACATCCCGGATCCAACAAAAGTAGTGTCGTTGAAAACGGAGGTCGTTTGCAAAATGGCTATTTTTAAGGGTTATATTTCTATAGCGACTATTTTGAATTTTCAATTGGACATAACCTTTTATTCCCGCTAAGAAATTTCAATTTTTCAGATTCGTTGGAAAGACAGTTTCAAATAGATTCAAATATTTTTGGTTTCGCTAAAATCCGATTTATTTTTGAATCTTGTACAATCATTTGAAATCGAATTTTCAAACTACCACGCCATTTTCAATTCCTTTTATAATTAAAAATAAATATTTATATTCTAACGTCGATTCAAATAAATATATACATTCTAATTCTGTTTGAAATAAATTTCTAGTCGTTATTATATAATAATTTATTTTAAATATTCAAAATTCACTAAAATTGCCAAAATAATTTGTTTTAAATTGGTTCGGATTTTCCAGGTTATTACAAGGAGGGTGGCCGGAGGGGGTGCGGCAGCCTGTGGTTGTGCGGCGGTGGCTGAGGGGGGTGCGACAGCCAAGGATAGGATAAGGAGGCCATTTTTGAGGAAAATGAAGAAAAGAGCAAGGAGGAAATAATGAAGAAAGAAAAGGAGGAAAGTGATTATATGTTAGTTTCTTGCGTATCGTCCGAATGCCGACGATCTGTAAATGTCGCGAATTTCGGACATGACATAGTAGACGTGGAGACAAATCTAATGAAACAAGTTTCATCGAATTCCGAGTTCGTTTGACCATCCGTTAAAATTCATAAAGATGCTCAGATATTGTTCAAAAATGCGATTTTAGCGCACCTTTTCTTCTTGCACGCTCACACACTAACTCCAAAAATCATACTCTTTTAGATTTAACCTTTTTTTTTTATGATACAAATCCAAAAAAAAGGGAATCAAATTCTGAGGTCGTATCAATAAGGTTCCTTTGTAAAATGACTACCTGTTTTACCTTGAACTGTTTTAGTTTGCAGGCCACATACTAACTCCGTTCGACGTGAATTTGGGAACTCAACAATGATTTGTCATTATGAATCCATAAAACTTAATCTCGTCGAATTCTGAGCTCATATGCAAAATTTCACTTTTTAAGGGATATGTATTGATAACCGAAAACCCCATCCAATTCTCACTATTCCGGATCTCGGAATATATCGAAGCTTATACTTTTCGGAGTCGCAAACGGCATTTTGAACTCCATGGAAGTGGTTTCGAGTCCAAATTCATTCGTATGCAAAATGTAACTTTTTTGGGCTATATTTCTATAGCGACTATTCTGAATTTTCAACTGGGCATAACTTTTTATTCCCGCTATGAAATTTTGATTTTTCAGATTCGTTGGAAATATATTTTAAAATAGATTCTAATATTTTTGGTTTCGCTAAAATACGGTTTATTTTGAATCCTGTAGATTCATTTGAAATTTGAAATTGAATTTTCAAACTATCGCGCCATTTCAGGCTCATTATACAATTAAAATAAAATTATTTGTTTTGACTTCGATTAAAATAAATTTATACGTTCTAATTCTATTCAAAATAAATTTCTAGTCGTTATTATTTAAAATAAATCATTTTAAATCTTCAAAATTCATTAAAATTGCCAAAATAAATTTTTTAAATTGGTTCTGATTTTCCGGGTTATTACAATCTCCCCCACTTAAAATCTTTTCGTCCTTGAAAAGGAACGGAACTGAAAGTTATTTAACTAACCAACTCAACTTTCATTCTGGCTTCCATTCTTCAACTTTTCATTTTCTAAGAATTTTCAAATTTCTCAAAAAATTTGGCTAACACCCTAAATTTTTGAAAAAAATTCGCCATAACCTCCTTTGTACGGGAAGGAGTTTGGAAATTTATTGGGCCGTATTAGGCACCCAATAAATCCTAAAAAGCATACACATATTTATAGTAATATATTCCGGAGTCCGCAGGGGAGTGTGTATAGATCATAACTCCAGAGAATAAATTCTCGTCACCCTATAAACAGTTTTTGTGCCTTAATGACTAGAGAGACGTGATTATTGTCAACTCCAGACCCATATGGGGTTTTTATTAATCTGGCAATGTACCGTTACATTTTATATAGTCCATATCAGTCTTCGGTTCAACCTGAAATATAGTCATCGCTATACAGGCCTCTCACTTGTATGGTAAATCTTCAACCTCGTCACACAAGCTCCAAGTGCTTATGTGGTATATGATAGAGTATGCTATCTTCATGTAGTATGCCATGTAATGTAGTTCAAAATTAATTGTTACTATCCTATGGCGACATTTATAATCTCACACAGAACAACCAACACTCCGCATCCAATGACATTCACAGTAGTTTGTATAATAAATAAAACTTCGCATCCAAATCATTAAGGTTTACCTATTTGTCGGACACGCAAATAAATTCTTTACTCAACATCAAATCCATTTATCTGTTCAATATATATGCATGTATATATAGGAAACTCTAACAAAATTACAATCCAGTTCAATATTTTGATTCGATTTGGCTAATGGTTCAAACTTTTAATTAATCAAACCAATAATCATACAACACAACCAGCAATCTATTAGTTGATTAGTTTTTCAAACATATTACTTTGATATAAATGTTCAAAATCTGTTTTTTGTTGCCAAATCACAACAGTAAGCCCTATCTAGTTTTGGTTCTCACACCAGTCAATTGGAAATATATAAATATCCCACTTTCGAAACTCGAACACAAATGTTGATGATGCCATGGTCATTATCAGCATCATCTCTGGGCGACTAGAGTGCGGTTCCATATCTATCTAGTTTATTAAAACTTCGAATCTATGTTTGCAAGGCGTATATGCGAAATCTTTATATATTGGATTGTCCAAATTCAATATAAAATAAATATTCAAATACGTATAAAATTGTTTATATTTTCAAAACAAACTTTCTTTTCATTTTTATTTTAAAAATAACATTCTTTGAACTCATTCTAGGATACTGCTGATCCTATCTATAATGAGTCATTCTCATTGGATATTACTAATCCAATCTCTGATGAATTCTTTCATATGGTTCTAATGTGTCTTGTTCTCGAGCTCTGTAAACCAAAGCTATGATACCAACTAAGATAGCCCGACGAAATCCTGTAAGCTTTGCAACCATCCCTTCAACCCCCAAAGCAGCAGGTAGTACCCACTGTGGCTCCCAGATGATCCCCCAGTCACCTTGTTTTACGGCCAACCTCTCAACTAATGAACCAACCCTAAACAGGGGCATGTAGGGGTAAGAGACCATTGTTCACCACCAAACCCCATGGCGAGAAATCCCCTATCATGCTGCACCCTATTACTCGGCATGCCAAACAAGGACTGGTGTGAGAACTAAAACATTTATTTAATCTTTACTTTGAAAATAAAGTAAATCATGGGACCACGCCGTATAACACAGAACGGGTTTCCTCCCAAAAATACCAATGCATAGAATAAACATCGAAATGCTTTTCGGAAAAATGAAGCTATTATAAGACCCAGGACCCATCACACAATGCAACGCAAGCCGGAGGATAGGGTTTTCCCTTATAATAGCCAAACATGCTTGGTACGTTTAAAACAAATCATTTTGACACTATTATAGTGTAAAGTGTATGAAAACTATTCAAATATAAATGTATCAATCCTAGATGGCATGAGTACCATATATCATGTTGCCAATACTAGGCTCTACAATCAAAACCGCAATTGTCACATATTGGAAGTTGGATTTCCATCTGTGAACCAAGGCAAGGGATCATCCTTGCCGCTTCGAGACGCTCTAGCCCGTGTCTTAGGAACAGCCGCACGATCCACACGGAGTGGGTTAAATTGCCTGAACACTGCGTTTCCCCGCCCTATGGGGCGTCAATCTAGTCTGTATAAAAACCATACCATCCATCGGTTCCGCAGAGACCGATATAACCGAGGTGCCTCGCTATCCATCATCCACATAAGTAAAACATCTGGCCGTGCAAAACCCAAACACCACTCCTAGCTAGAAGGAAACGCATGTCCTCCCCGAGGTCCTCTCCCGTTTCTGGTTCACAGCAGGGTGTCAGGTTCACGAATTAACGCTACACAAAGCTATGCTATATTAAAGCCGCGCTTTTATCATCAACCACAAGACTACGCTTTTCAATAGAAGCCTTGATCATTTGCATCTCAGCATGCCACACAAGCAATTCACGCTATGCAACCGATGTCTATCAATCACACAGAATGAAATCCAATGTCAGACACACAGTCCATTTACAAGTTCGTTCCGGGTCTGAACAAAATCGAAGGCACCTTAATCCTCGTCCCATATGTCCAATACAGAGAGAGGTCCTCGCATATCCGGTTGATCTCCAAGTACGTCTGAACGATCACCACTTATTACCTTGTCATGGGTGTATAGCCCAATCAAGACATCAGTAATCATCCAAACGATGTGAAGACCTCCGGTCTTCAACCACCATCTTCATCCTCGACAAATCGTCAAATTAGTTATTCAGAATGGAATAAACCCGGTCTTTCTGAATAACTCGCGTGTATAATAAACAAGTGCTATAAAAACACAACAAATGCCTCATTCCAATCCAAAATATTCCTTTATTCAAATATTCTTATACTTTGGGAAAGGTTCCCATTAATTTTATCAAAGATAAATTCTTTAAATTTATTCTTTAATCTTCCTTTGGATATCAATTCAAACCAAATTATTGTTTATCCAAACTAGTCGGGATTAGCGAACCTCACCGAAGTAATCATTTGTTTTAATTTCCCAATCCCAACCTATTCACCCCATGAAGTAAAACTGGTAATACTTCATATCTAACACCACGGTTTTATCGGTAAAATTAATTACCATTTCACGTTCAAATCTAATTAAAGATTTAACTAATGCTTGGGGCAAAACTGGTGATACTCCATTCCCGATCATTTCTTGGATTTGATAATTTTAGTTATCAAATTCACTATTCAATCTATTTAAAGATTCGTTTAAAACTCTAATTCAGTTTTAATTTCTAACAATCATTACTTAATGATTTTTCCACTTCAGGAAATAAATCTTGTCTTTAACTGGGTTAAAGAACTAATGTCATTTAAAACACAGTTCACAATAAACCCAAAATCACATTCCATTAATTATGGAATTTTCACGGAAAAACAAACCAATATATAATAGATATCAAATTCCGTATCCGACTAAAATTATAAATGGAATAACGACAAAGCCTTTTAAATTCCACATATATTATCAGTCTACCTCCACAGAAGTTCATTTCGATTATTATCAAATCGAATCCCATTCAATTACAATTTATTTTATTTAACTGAAAATTTTTACTTTGGAACTTCCATTAAATCTTAGATTTTTTTTTATAAATTCCAAATCACATTTCACTGCATCTGGTTAAAGAAAGAATGTCGTTAAAACATAGTTCATAATAAACCCGAATTACATTCCATTTCAATTCCAATTAAATGTTCATTAATAGGTACTTCTTCTTTAAATCTTTGTTAAAAGACTTATTCTTTTCACACGGGGTTTCAGAACAGTGTTGGTGAAGACACCATTCCATCAGTCTCTAACCGGAAATTGGTAAGAGAACAATTCCCTAAGTATTAATCCCGAAGCCCGAAACCAACATCTGATCAATACCTATGTAACCATTCAACTTAGCTAACCTCCAGCTAGTTTCTAATTTCCTTAACTCCATTGGGTTTAAGAACAGTGTTAGTGACGACGCCGTTCACGACAAACCCAAAATCCCATTTGATATTAAATAGAAGGCTCTGAATAGAAAATATATTGGCTTATACTCAATATCAAATTCTGAACTCAACAAACATCGTACTGGAATAACGATATATATATCTTCCAAATTCATCCATAATGCCCGTGTAATCACGGAATCCAATATCAAAATATTCCAAAGATAATTTCGATTCAAATCCATTCCAATTCATATATTAGAAATTCTGGTTACTTTTAAAACCATTTCAAATCCAATTTATTTATTTAAAAATAATTGGATTATAATCCTAGTTCATAACTAGTTCATTTCGATAAAAATCTATTTTTATCTTTTCAAATATGGAATTTTCCATTCCAATTCTTTCCAAATCATTTCTTATGATTTTACACTAATTATTGATATTTTTAATAATTTTATCAAGGCCCGTACAGTCGATTTACACAAACGGCCATCTAACTGTACTTATAGCGACCTTTTTCAAATTTGATTTAGACATAATTTTAAATCCAAATGTTAGATTTCAAATCTCTAATATTCGTTAGAAAGCTTTTTTCGATACAAAACCAATGGTTCTGGTTTTAGGAGAATCCGACGGCCGAATATCCCGTAATGTCCATTCGAAGTCAATGGTCGAATGCCGCGACGAAGCGCGTTCTATTCAAGCCATTAAATATATAATATATATATTATATATATTTCGTCTATTTCCGTTTAAAACGTATTTTATATGTCGTTTTATATCCGTTTTCAAAACGATTTCAACTTCATATTCAATTTTAAATCAAAATTGAATATTCCATATCATTAATATATAAATGATAATATTTTCAAAACATTAGATTTTGAAATCACTTCCTTTTCCATATTCATTATAAAAATGAAAAAAAATCGATATAAATATCGTTCACATCAAAATGGTGTTACTCTAATCAACACGACTTTATATATTTAAATATTTTCGTGTCCATCCCAAATCGGACATCAATATCAGATTTTGATCTTTTACTGAATATTGTTTTAAAATATTCCTTATTTTAAAATATTAGTTATTTTAAAATATTTTTTCTTTTTGAATTAGAATCAGACACAATCAGTTACCATATAATTTTATTTATATGGATTTCATACAACACATGTATATATCAACAATGATAAACAATCAACCATCAAACAGAGTTCACTACACAACTGCAAAAGCATTAAAATAAATAATTAACGCTTACAACAGTCCATCAACCAATCGATCGACATACTACTAAGCAGTTGGGATTAGTGTATGTCAAATATCATCCCAATACTCGTGTGGGGTTTCAATCAATCAAACACATATTTTATTTGTGTAGTTGGGCGATATGTTAAGTTTTATCGTCCCAATAAATGTTAGATAAATGTGTGTACATAAACAAATCGTTCGATTTGTAAATGAATATTCAATTCTTTTCAGGAGAATTTCATGTCGTTCATTTATACGTTAAAAATTATATTTTTAATGCTAAAATATTTATTCCAACACTTTGCTTCATACATTCAATAAAAATGTTAATTTTTTAACTAACACATTTTATTTCAGAAAATTTCGGCATTATAACGGCGCGATATTGAAATTGGGTAATAACCAACACATATCATTTCTAATCAATTCATTTCACCCAAACGACAAAATTCAAAAAAATAATCCAATCAACCACTCAAACCAACAAACAAGTCGTCCATATTCTGTGGATGACGGTGCCAGGTGCTGCTAAGCACCGTCTGCATCCTAGTATATATTTTTAACTAGAAAATAAATTTAAGTGAGAAGTTCCCACCTTTGGGATCCACTCCGTCATTCTTTAATTGGCGGATTTTGTCGTCGTGCTCCATTTTGTCGCTTTCTCGCACTTGAATTTGCCTCTTTGGCCCTAGAATTTGCATATGGTCCCCAATCTTCACCCAACTTTGTCACTAGCCTAAACGCGTCATTCCAGACAACTTCTGCCTAGTGGACTTTCTTCCAAAAACGCACCAATTCGCCGGAAATCGCGAAAAACAGCAGTAGGTCCGTTGACTTCGGACGCGATTTCCGGACAGCTCCGCAATCCAAAATAGGACTTCCATATACCAAATCGAAGAAAAAATCGTGTTCTTCGACTTTGGTAAAGTGGAGTTTAGGCTAGAAATGCACAGTTTGGGAGTTATTGGCGAAATAATGACAGAGTTTTATTTGAAACGGGATTTTTGTGAAAAAAGGGTTTTTGGTGATGGGGGGCCCACGGCCGGAGCTGGGTGGTGGGTGGCCGCGGCAGGGCCTGACTGGACGGCGGGAGCCCGTGGGTGGTGGTGGTGGGGCGGTTAGTGGTGGTGGTGTTTGGGTCTAGGGTTTGGGTTTGTGAATGGAGAGAGAGAAAGAAAAGAGGAGAGAGAAGAGGAGGAGGGTAGCCGGAGGGGGTGTGGCGACCTGAGGTGGTGCAGCAGTGGCTGAGAAGGATGCGACGGCCTGAGGTGGTGTAGCGGTGGCTTAGAGGGATGCAGCAGCCAAGGAGAGGAGGAGCCCATTTTTGAGGAAAATGAAGAAAAGGGGAATGAGGAAATAAAGAAGAAAGAAAAGGAGGAAAGTGATTATATGCTAGTTTCTCGCGTATCGTCCGAATGCTGACGATCTCTAAATGCCACGGATTTCGGACATGACATAGTAGACTTGAAGACGAACCCAACAAACAAGTTTGGTCGAATTCCGAGTTCGTTTGACCATCCGTTAAAATTCACAAAGATGCTCAGATATTGTTTAAAAATGCGAATTTAGCGCACCTTTTTTTCTTGCTCGCTCACACGCTTACTCCAAAAATCATGCCCTTTTGGATTTAAACTTTTTTTTAATGATACGAATCAAAAAAAAGTAATCGAATTCTGAGGTCGTATCAATAAGGTTCCTTTGTAAAATGACTGCCTGTTTACCATGAACTGTTTTAGTTCGCACAGGCACATACTAACTACGTTCGACGTGCAATTTGGTACTCAATAATGATTTGTCATTATGAATCCAGAAAAATTTATTTCATCGAATTCTGAGCTCATATGCAAAATTTCACTTTTTAAGGGCTATGTATTGATAACTGAAAACCCCATCCAATTCTCACTATTCCGGATCTTGGAATATATCGAAGCTTATACTTTTCGGAGTCGCAAACATCATTTTGAACTCAATGGAAGTGGTTTTGAGACCAAATTCATTCGTATGCAAAACGTGACCTTTTTGGGCTATATTTCTATAGCGACTATTCTGAATGTTCAACTGGGCATAACTTTTTATTCTCGCTATGAAATTTGGATTTTCAGATTCGTTGGAAAAATATTTTCAAATAGATTCTAATATTTTTGGTTTCGCTAAAATTTGATTTATTTTGAATCCTGTAAATTTATTTGAAATTTGAAATCGAATTTTCAAACTACCGCGCCATTTCAGGCTCGTTATATAATTAAAATAAAATTATTCGTTTTGACTTCGATTAAAATAAATTTATACATTCTAATTCTATTAAAAATAAATTTCTACTCGTTATTATTTAAAATAAATCATTTTAAATCTTCAAAATTCATTAAAATTGCCAAAATAAACACTTTAAATTGGTTCTGATTTTCCGGGTTGTTACAGGACCAGCAGAAACAGTGCATGCAGGCTTCCAATTTTTTTTTTCCGAACTGAAATGACCGGAATCTAGAAAAGTTGGGGAGAAGGAGTTTCATAGTGGAGAAGAATAGGCATGAGGGTCATGAACACGGTGAGAAGAAATACAGCAGAGAAATATAGGCGATGTGTGAAAATAAAAGTTAACTAAAGTGGGTAGCATGCGTCCTATATATATTAGTGGATAAATGTCCCTTGTTTAGCCTTGTTTGCCTACAGGTATGAAATAGACGAATTTCTAGTAGTGATGTATGCATATAACAATAATATATTTTAGGCAAAAAATCCGTACTATTAATTTGTTCTTTCCTTAAACAAATGATTT
Organism: Allium sativum; assembly: GCA_030737875.1. Lineage (NCBI taxonomy): Eukaryota > Viridiplantae > Streptophyta > Magnoliopsida > Asparagales > Amaryllidaceae > Allium > Allium sativum. The sequence goes on along the minus strand of CM060921.1, from coordinate 9,257,812 downwards.
TATTTTCCAAATGATCCTTGAAATCATTACCTTATTTAAATCGATGTTATTTAAAGCTATATTTGTGGAACAGGTAAATGTGCATACCTTATATAGTCATTGTATAATATTCAAGTATATATATAATTTACTAGTTCTTAAATATCACCCATAATGTAAATATGAAAAGTATTATTTTCTGAATGACTGACGTATTAATTTACTTCCCAGTAATCTCCTTGAATAAATATGAAAAGTTTAATTTCTGAATGAATGACGTATTAATTTACTTCCCAGTATTCAGTGATTGAAAAAAATGGTCCTTTTGAATTAAAACGAAAGTTATATTTGGAAACAATAAAAGAGGAAGAATGTTTGGCCAAATTAAAGGCATGAATTAATTGGATATTTTGCAATAACTGAACGATTTAAAATTTGGAAACATCGAACGTATAAGCAAAGGAATTATATTAATAAATGGACGTTGAATTCTATAAAGGTAAACATTGATTGCAAAAAAAAAAAAGGAAAAATATAAATATTAAATTCAAAGGAACCAACAGATTTTGGCAGTATATAATTTACAAACAATTTTGCAAATCAAATAAGTAATAGATGATATCAAAGGAAAATAATTCAGACAAATAAAAATGGAAATGTTTGCATCAACAAAAATCAATACGCATGACAGATCTAAAAGAGAGATAATTCAAAATCAAATCAAACATATAATTTCATAAATATTGAGAACAGACTGTATACTTATACGAGTTTTAAATAAAATTCAAGAATGAATTCACATTCAAATAAATAATTCGATTAAAATTTACCATATATAAGATTCTAAAATATTTATAATTGATTTGTATTATAAATTATATCCATATCAAACAAAATCATTTGTTATATGAAATCCAAATAATGTAGTTATAAATCATAAATCAAAATAGTTATTTCAAAAAAAAAAAAAAACAAATATAACAAAATTTAACTTAAATCATTAAATAAAATACACTTAAAATTGGGGCTGTTACATTTAGCGTTATTTAGCACTAGTCACTCACTAATTTCATATTAAACATCATGGATCTAGCAATTACTTATTAAAATGTCAAAATTAGGTTATCCTAAGATGTTTAGATCTGAAATAAACATGTATGATCTATTTTTAATGTAGAATTAATACATAAAGTGTATAATTAACCTAATTAAAACATATGATCCATGATAGTCGAGTGAAAGATCTCTATCACTCACCGAAACCTAGAATTCAATCCAAAATAATACAATCAAATCCAGCAATAAAGAAATTTCTCAATTATGATGCTAAATGACGAGATCCAATCTTTCTTGATGTACATCTTACCTCTATATGCTATGTATGATGATTTGATAATGAAAAAGATTAGGATTTGAGATTAAGTTGGACCAGAAAATCACAAGCGCCAACCTAATGTTTACAATAAAGAGAAAGGTTCTAACTCTCTCCCTATAACCACTATTTATAGCTGTAGGTAATTTGCTTAACAGGCTTACTAATAAGCCCATTAGCTATTAATTAATTTATCCTATAGAAATGAAAACTTAAAACAACAAAATTTTCCTAATCCACTAAGCCATATCCTTAATATGACCACTTTGCGGAATGAACAACCACTATCTGTTCCAATGAGACCGGTTAGAATACCTAATTCAGTCTCATGCAAATGTTATGGCTAAAACAGAAAAACACATGGGAAAATGGTTATGAAAAGATTTGGTTAAAATAATGGATATGTCTCACATCCTTATGAAGCACATATCATAATACGAGAATGATAGGACAACTAGGGAATTAAATAGAATTATTTTATGATCCTTCGATATGTAAAAATGGGTCATTACATTCTCCCCCTTTAGGAATTTCGCCCAAAAATCCCAAGCAAACAGAGCATCCTGCATGCCTACCATCCACGAGTAGCCAATTTATAATCCAATCTAGCATTTAGCAATCCGCGCAAGCAAAAATCTTATCCTAGCATGCAAAACTCTAATAGTACATGACATAGTGACACAATCAAACATGAAATCTGGGACATACCACTCAAACAGTTATGGCTTGGTCGACTTCGTACTCACTTCCACTTCCCATATGGAATCGTCATTATTCTCTCTCTAATGAATCTTCACTAGCTTAACAACCTCCTTCCTAAGTCATTTCATATCATTCCTGTAACACCCCGTATATTCTATAACAGTAAAATTCACAAATTAAAGTATAATTAATTTCAAATCAAAGAATTAAGGGAAACGGGATACGCCATTGCGTTCGTCTCGGAATTTTGCTTGAGATAGAGCCCGAGTTCGCGTAAAACGGACTCCGTATGAGGGAGATATGACCTCCGGAAGTTTCAGAATTCAGTTTAAAAATTCAAACAGACAGAAGCAGTTCAGAAACGAGTTCAAAATTCAAAACCGGACCCAGATTGGGCTGGGCGGTAATTTTCCCGCCTAAGACCCAGGTCGACTGGGTAGTCGACCTGGGAGTCGACTGGGTAGTCGACCTGGCCCCTGAGCCAGGTCGAACCCAACCCCTTCTGGCTGGCCTGGTCTGTGCTTGGCCGAATTTCTAGACTTTGTCTTGTCACTAGGGCTTATGTGTCAAGTCTTGATTGGTTTCTCTTTAAAACGAACGGCTTATATTAATCTAAGCTCCATCGACGGCTCTAATCAATTCACAAACTCTATAAAATGGACCTAAGACTCCACCTAATTCACACAAATAAAAATGAGAATGGAGCTGTCATGCTGCTGAAGAAAGACTAGGAATAGCCGTCAAATCGAGAAACGATTAGGAGTTGATTCAAAAGCTTAAAGCAATGACAATTAAATCAAAACAACGCCTACAGCAAAGGATAGCATCTCCAAATTCAGAATTCAGAATCCTGAATTGAAGATTCGTCATACGTTGTAAGTAGAATGCTATTCCGATGTGAATGAATAATTGAGATTTGATCTGTGTAAAATGAGAAATGGAATTGTACTTAATTTGTGGTGATGATAATTCATAATTGTATGTTGCTATGATTCTAATTATGAATAGATTTGGGATGTTGAGGTATAATGATGTTAGATCTATTGGATATTTGCAAATATATGATTCATGTTGAAAGTTAACAACTATATGTTTGTGGTAGTTTATTACAACCAAGTTGAGACTCATGCAAGTATATGATTCACTATTATGCCAACATGATTTTAGATCCATCTATGTATATTTCTATGATCATTTTTAGTGTAGTTGGATCCAATTGAGTATTATGATTCATATGAATTTACGTTGGAATTGGCATCATGATTCAAGTGTAAAACCATACTTTTGTATCAGTGACAAAAGCAAGCATCTTTGTGAACTTGTGTTGACTTTATGAACATGGCTAGTTTATGTTTAACTTTATGCCCAAACAAAATATGTTTTAGGCTTAGGTTGTTGTTAGAAAACATATGATAATATATGTGGCACATAATTAAGTTAGATTCATGCTTTAAATAAAAGTTTACATGATTATATTAAAACCATGATTCATGTTTAGGTATGTTTTATGTCAAGATTTTATGCTATTACAATGCAAGTTCACAAGTGCCTAATTTATGTTAATTAGACCGCTATGTTGCAAGTTCATGCGTTTACACACCCCTTTTTGATGTTACTTAGAATATATATATACATCATGTTCTAAGCCTCCCCCTTTTCATGTGGCTAAGTTAGGCTTAAATGTTAAGCCCATCATATGTTATAATATAGCGAACATATAAAACGAGGGTAATGACGTTGGGTTAAAAATATAAAACATATGTGTTGGCATGTTTGACGCATGCCAACGACCTTGAGAACATTTAAGTGGTATAAATTAATTTTACCCAATAAAGATGAATTTGAATAATGGGCTGCAAATATTTACATATAAAAAGAAAAGAGACAAAATATGTAAACTTAGAAAATACGAGGTGTTTAACCCGAGGTTGGATTGCGTTGTGACATAAACCTGCCCGGACCCGCCCGGCTATCCAGTAGTCACAACAATACCTATCCAATGTGGGTGGTTAAATATTGAGCCCAATAAAGACACAAGGTTACACTGAGTTGCGACGTAAGACTGCCCGGACCCAACCGGCAACAGGCAGTCACAACAATACCTGTCTAATGTGAGTGGTTGAGGCTTTAACAAGAAAATTAAGGCTGAGTCAAGATTGATAGGATTAAGTAAATTGAATTAATACTTAATCAAATTGAACATGCTAAACTATACAGACTGATTGGGGGTTAGGTTTATACAGAACACTCAACCAACTTAGCATGTTGGCTAGAAATAGAAAACCTAGTAGCGGGGGACCCTTTTCAGCAGTAACCCTACAAGGTGTATCAGGATACCCTGAACTAGGCAGGGTGGGGCACGATTACTGGGCTGACTATAAGAGGTCAAATCGACGGCGGTGGTGCAGCAGTGTAGGTTCTAACGGGGTGCGGGCGTGCACACACTTCGGCGCAGAAAAATTAGGCACTGGGCACTAGTAGTATACCTTTGCATTCTAGAATTGTGTCGGGCCGCCACCATGGGACTTGATACACCCCATGGTGGGACCAGCATAGGTAGCTACAACATCGGGGGCCGTAAGACACATGTAATTATGCGAGTAGGAGCCGATCATTAGAAATGGATCACTTCACCCTGATTATGGGGTTCCTGTTGGGAACTAGTTTATAGGGGTGCAGAGATTAATATGGGGTACGATAGTGTATTCGACTCTAGACAACTTAACTTAGTTTATGGTGCTTCCCCATTTCCAGTTTATACTTATCATGCTCTTTTTCTTATTCATAGACTGAATAGTCCTAGACTTACACAGGCTTTATGTCTGACTCTACTTTTCTTTCGTCCCCCCCAGGTCCACAGGGAGGGAATACCGCAGCTTGACCAGTTTTCACATCCAGGTTGAAGAGAAAGAATGTATTGCTTGGATCTCTTTCGTTTTGGACTATGGCTTTGGATAGCAATTATGGGGACTTATGCAGTTTACTTATGTTTTTATGCTTCTTTAAGTTATGAAATCAAGACAGTTATGGAAATGTAATGTTTTTTTTGTAGTATTGTAAGACAATTGTGGTATGGTTTGTGTAACACGTATTTTGATGAAATAAAAGTTGCTGTTGTTTTCCGTTGTTCAAAAATATGTGCATTTATATCTATCTTGTGTATCTGTGACTTATACTTATAAACCTCCACCAAAATTAGGGCTTTCCCTTTGAGAGTGACCCTAATGGAGGTGGGGTGTTTCACGTGGTATCAGAGCATAGGTTAACCAAGTCAGATAAAAAGTTTTGAAAACTTATTTTCAAAAGAAAAATTTAAAGAAGCATTTTTAAAGATAAAATGTTATTTTATTTTAAAAAGGCATAGTCTCCCCAAAGCCATAGGTACTATCTTTTATCCTTAATTTTGAATCTATCCTTTTTGTTTCAGCATGTCCGAAGAACTTAACTTGCCAGAGGGTGTACCAATACCTGGTTGGTTCAGACGATTCTTAGAAGCAAGGGCCAATCAGCCAGGTCCCACTATTCCTCCTCCCCAGCTGCAGGAAATCGTCCAGCTGCAGCAGCACCTCCACCTCCTCCACGTGGTAATACTTTTGCTAAGACATGTAAAGATTTCAAAGCTATGGGAGGGAAGGACTTTCATGGAACCGTGTCCTTCGTGGCAGCCAGGAATTGGCTGAAGGAATCCGAGGACTTATTCGTCATCTTTGAGGTAGAAGATAGGCAGAAGGTACAACTGGCAGTATGGCTACTTAAAGGCGAGGCTTCCTACTGGTGGGAAGTTACCAATGTAGAAAGACCAGTGGAAACATGGGAGGACTTTAGGGCGAGGTTTGAGGCTAAATTTCTCTCAGAAGATGAAAGGAGTCTTCAATTGGAAAAATTCTTATCTCTTAAGCAAGGGAATATGACAGTCAAAGAGTACGTTAATCAGTTCGATCAGCTGGCTAGGTTCAGACTGGACCTAGACAACACTCCGCACAAGAAGGCTCTCCGCTTTGTCAAAGGATTGAATGAGCCATTACACAACTTAGCCATGACCCATATATCTATGGGAGCTACGTATGAAAGGTTGGTGTAGATGGCATTGCTGAACGAAGAGGATAAGGGCAAGAAGGAGACAAAGGCAGAAAGCTCTCAAGGGAAGAAAGAGGGTTTACAGCCTAAGAAGACAGACTTTAAGAAGGGCGGGAAAGACAACAAGTCCCAAGAGAAGAGGAAGTGTAATTTCTGTGGCAAAGTGGGGCACTTAGTGAAAGATTGCCGGAAAAAGAAGGCCAAGTTGAATGGTGGGTGCTTTTCTTGTGGTGAGACAGGCCACATGGCTAAGGATTGCCCAAAGAAGCGAGGGCAGGGGCAGAAGGCTGGATCCACCTCAGGAGCACAGGTTCATGTGCTAGAAGCGCCACCTCTACAACAACGAGGTATAAATACTTCTGTAGAAAGTGTAGTTTATCTTTATGATCACCCAGTTCGCACTTTTTTTGATTCTGGCGCATCACACTCCTTTATTTCATCTGCTTTAGTAGAATCTCTACATCTAAAAACTAGTATGGTAGAGGACCCCTTAATTGTTTCAAATCCAATCGGGGGCCCAGCTCATTTGTCTATGATCTATATGGGATTGAAAATTTCTATTCTAAGCATAGAATTTAGATGTAGTGCCTTTATTTTGGGCTTCTCGGGATATGGTTTGATTTTGGGCATGGATTGACTATCCAGTAATGGTGCCATCCTTGATTGTGAGAAAACGGTGGTTAGACTTCTGACCCAACTCGGTAACACTTTGGAAATTACTTGTAATCCCTCGTATGCGGTTATGCTTAGTTATCTTGAATCGCTAGATGCTTCTGTTGAGAGTTTGCAATCAGTTATAGTGGTCCGTGAATATCCGGATGTCTTCGAAGAAGTGAAGGGCTTACCTCCGAAGCGGGAGATAGACTTCCGCATATATCTTGTAGATAATGCAAAGCCCGTTGCGTTGCCCGTTAAACACATGGCTCCATGGGAAAGGAAAGAGCTCAGTAAATAGGTTAAAGAGCTTCTAGAGAAGGGGTTCATTAGAAGGAGCATTTCAGAATGGGGCGCTCCAGTGGTGTTCGCCACAAAGGCGGATGGTTCACTTCGTCTATGTGTTGACTATAGGGAGCTCAACAAACTAACGAAAAAGAATAAGCACCCTCTCCCCAGAATTGATGATCTGTTTGATCAGCTTGTAGGAGCGTCTATTTTCTCCCAACTCGATTTGGCGACCGGATTTCATCAACTAAGGGTGGCTGAAGATAGCATCGATAAGACAGCATTCAGAACCCCAGACGGCTTCTTTGAATGGCTTGTCATGCCTTTCGGCTTGACAAACACACCCGCTTATTTCGTGGACCTGATGAGTAGGGTGTTCAGAGAATTCCTCAACAAGTTCATAGTGGTCTTCATAGACGATATCTTGATCTTCTCAAAGAGTGAAGAAGAACATGCTCAGCACCTAAGGGCAATCATGGAAACTCTGCGAGTCCATCAACTAAAAGCCAAATTCTCCAAGTGCCACTTTTGGAGAGAGGAAGTAAGGTTTCTTGGGCACGTAGTATATAAAGATGGGTTAGCTGTGGACCCTGCTAAGGTAGTAGCGGTACAGGATTGGAAGACACCAAGGAATGCAACTGAGGTCCGGAGTTTTCTAGGACTAGCAGGTTTCTACCGAAAATTCATAAGGGATTTTGCAAAAATCTCAGCTCCACTCACAAGGCTGACAAAGAAGAATCTAGTGTTCAACTGGGACTTGGATTGCGAGTTTGCTTTCCAACGACTAAAAAGGGCTCTTACAACAGCCCCAATTCTGACGTTGCCGGACGGAAGCAAAATGTTCACAGTTTATACAAATGCATGTAGGACAGGGCTAGGTGCTATCTTGATGCAAGAAGGGAGGGTAGTAGCTTATGGTGGAAGGCAATTGAAATTTCATGAAAAGAACTACCCGACCCACGATCTTGAGTTAGCCGCCATCGTCTTTGCACTTAAGTCTTGGCGACATTATCTCCTAGGTGAGAAGTTCGAACTTTACACTAACCATAAATCATTGAAATATCTTTTCTCGCAGAAAGATCTTAACTTGAGGCAACAAAGATGGATGGAGTTTCTTGCCTCGTACGATTTCGAGATCTCCTACACTCTGGGCAAAGGCAACGTAGTGGCAGACGCGTTGAGCCGAAAGAAACTGACCCTAAGCCCGCTCTTTATAGAAAGGCAAAGCTTGGAGTATATAGCCAGTTTTAACTTTAAGCCCTCCTCCGATTTTGTATCGGGCTTGCTAGCATCTCTCGAAGTACGCCCGACTCTAGTGGACTCAATAGGGACAGCACAACGCGAAGACCCTCAGCTTGTGGAGACGATTGATAGGCTAATTAGGGGTGAGACTTCAAGTCACCTCAACAGATACTCCATCGACGATAAGGGTTGGCTAAGGCGAGACGGAAGACTATGCGTCCCATGGACAAAGGATTTAGTAAAGACGGTTCTCGAAGAAGCACATCGTTCCAAGATGACAATACATCCAGGCGGAGACAAGATGTACAAGGACATGAAAAGAGTTTCTTTTGGAACGGCGTGAAGAAGGACGTGGCAGATTTCATTTCTAAGTGTATGACTTTCCAACAGGTTAAGGCAGAGCAGAAGAAGCCTGGCGGTCTGCTCCATCCTCTAGAGGTCCCACAGTGGAAGTGGGATAGCATTTCAATGGACTTCATTGATGGGCCTAGGTCTAGAAGAGGCAACACTAGCATTTGGGTAATAGTGGATAGGCTTACTAAAAGCGCCCACTTTTTACCTGTCAAGAGTAGAAGGACTGCCTCATCCCTAGCATCTCTTTATCTCAAGGAAATTGTTCGACTCCATGGAATACCCTCCAGCATTGTTAATGACCGAGACCCTATCTTCACAAGTGAGTTTTGGTGGAGTCTGCAAGAAGCAGTAGGCACACAGTTATGCTTGAGTACAGCCTATCACCCCCAAACCGACGGCCAGACAGAAAGAGTTAACAGAGTTTTGGAGGACCTTTTAAGACTATGCGTCCTTGACTTCGGAGGGACATGGGAAGACCATCTTCCTTTGGTGGAATTTGCCTACAACAACAGCTACCAAGCCACCATCGGAATGGCGCCCTTCGAGGCTTTATATGGAAGACCGTGCCGATTGCCCACTTGTTGGTGGGAGTCTATTGACAAGCTCATACTTGGACCAGATATGATCCGAGAGACTTCAGAGAAAGTAGACTTAATACGGAGAAGAATGAAGACAGCCCAAGACAGACAAAAATCCTACGCAGACAAGAGGAGGACCGACCTTGAATTTGAGGTCGGGGACAGAGTTTTTCTTAAGGTATCTCCTTTAAGGAATATCGTTCGTTTTGGAACTACAGGGAAGCTAGCACCAAGGTTCGTAGGACCGTTTCCTATTATCGAGAAAATTGGGAAAATGACCTATAGATTAGAGCTACCTGAAAAACTAGCTGGAGTTCACAACGTCTTTCATGTTTCGCACCTCCGAAAATGTCTACATGAATCCGCTAAAGTGGTAGAGCCAAACATCCTTGAAGAAGCTGAAGTGGAACGCGAAGCAACCGTGAGGAAAGTTCCAACCCACATATTAGGAACGGAAGTGAAAAAGCTACGCAACCGCGAAGTCAAGCTCGTCAAAGTTCAGTGGAGCGACGCCGAGGAAGATGCGACTTTGGAGACTGAGGCTAGAATACGCGCAGCCTACCCTTTTCTTTTTGAGGGTACATCTTTGATCTTTCTTTTTCCTTAAGTTGTGCTTTTATCTATCTTTTAGGGTATATCTCTTCGACCTTATCTTTTAGGTAGAAACCCTTTGGATGAAAACATGTAATTGAAACATGTTATGGATGATGGTTGCAAGTGGTTGCAAGTGATTGCTAGTGGTTGCTCGTGGTTACATATACACACACAATCTAGGTTTTAGATCGGCTCAGTCACCTCATATTGCATATGCATATATGTGTTTGCATTCTTATATGGTTGAAGTTTAAGGTGCTGTCATATAGATGTTGCATTTATATGAATGATTGTGCACTCATGTAGAATCATGAATAGGAAGGTTTGCATACATAATGGATTCATGACACTTACATAATTTGCATTAAGGAGGTCAACTGAATCAGTAGACCACCTGATCTTGCATTAGATAAGTACATGTACACACACCTTGCATATGATCATGAAGCATTAGAAGTCTTTTAAGGACAACGGACGCTCGTGTTTGATGGATGAGTAGATGGACGTTTGGATGTTAGGATATACATTCTTCCTAAACTTGAAGATTTCGGGGACGAAATCCTTTTAAGTGGGGGAGAATGTAACACCCCGTATATTCTATAATAGTAAAATTCACAAATTAAAGTATAATTAATTTCAAATCAAAGAATTAAGGGAAACGGGATACGCCATTGCGTTCGTCTCGGAATTCTGCTTGAGATAAAGTCCGAGTTTGCGTAAAACGGACTCCGTATGAGGGAGATATGACCTCCGGAAGTTGCAGAATTCAGTTTAAAAATACAAACAGACAGAAACAGTTCAGAAACGAGTTCAAAAATCAAAATCGGACCCAGATTGGGCTGGGCGGGAATTTTCCCGCCCAAGACCCAGGTCGACTGGGTAGTCGACCTGGGGGTCGACTGGGCAGTCGACCTGGCCCCTGAGCCAGGTCGAACCCAACCCCTCCTGGCTGGCCTGGTCTGTGCTTGGCCGAATTTCTGGACTTTGTCTTGTCACTAGGGCTTATGTGTCAAGTCTTGATTGGTTTCTCTTTAAAACGAACGGCTTATATTAATCTAAGCTCCATCGATGACTCTAATCAATTCACAAACTCTATAAAAAGGACCTAAGACTCCACCTAATTCACACAAATAAAAATCAGAATGGAGCTGTCATGCTGCTGAAGAAAGATTAGGAATAGCCGTCAAATCGAGAAACGATTAGGAGTTGATTCAAAAGCTTAAAGCAACGACAATTAAATCAAAACAACGCCTACAACAAAGGATACCATCTCCAAATTCAGAATTCAGAATCCTGAATTGAAGATTCGTCATACGTTGTAAGTAGAGTGCTATTCCGATGTGAATGAATAATTGAGATTTGATCTGTGTAAAATGAGAAATGGAATTGTACTTAATTTGTGGTGATGATAATTCATAATTGTATGTTGCTATGATTCTAATTATGAATAGATTTGGGATGTTGTGGTATAATGATGTTAGATCTATTGGATATTTGCAAGTATATGATTCATGTTGAAAGTTAACAACTATATGTTTGTGGTAGTTTATTACAACCAAGTTGAGACTCATGCAAGTATATGATTCACTATTATGCCAACATGATTTTAGATCCATCTATGTATATTTTTATGATCATTTTTAGTGTAGTTGGATCAAATTGAGTATTATGATTCATATGAATTTACGTTGGAATTGGCATCATGATTCAAGTGTAAACCCATACTTTTGTATTAGTGACAAAAGTAAGCATCTTTGTGAACTTGTGTTGACTTTATGAACATGGCTAGTTTATGTTTAACTTTATGCCCAAACAAAATATGTTTTAGGCTTAGGTTGTTGTTAGAAAACATATGATAATATATGTGGCACATAATTAAGTTAGATTCATGCTTTAAATAAAAGTTTACATGATTAGATTAAAACCATGATTCATGTTTAGGTATGTTTTATGTCAAGATTTTATGCTATTACAATGCAAGTTCACAAGTGCCTAATTTATGTTAATTAGACCGCTATGTTGCAAGTTCATGCGTTTACAAACCCCTTTTTGATGTTACTTAGAATATATATACATCATGTTCTAAGCCTCCCCTTTTTCATGTGGCTAAGTTGGGCTTAAAAGTTAAGCCCAACATATGTTATAATATAGCGAACGTATAAAACGGGGGTAATGACGTTGGGTTAAAAATATAAAACATATGTGTTGGCATGTTTGACGCATGCCAACGACCTTGAGAACATTTAAGTGGTATAAATTAATTTTACCCAATAAAGATGAATTTGAATAATGGGCTGCAAATATTTACATATAAAAAGAAAAGAGACAAAATATGTAAACTTAGAAAATACAAGGTGTTTAACCTGAGGTTGAATTGCGTTGTGACATAAACCTGCCCGGACCCGCCCGGCTATCCAGTAGTCTCAACAATACCTATCCAATGTGGGTGGTTAAACATTGAGCCCAATAAAGACCCGAGGTTAGACTGAGTTGTGACGTAAGACTGCCCGGACCCAACCGGCAACAGGCAGTCACAACAATACCTGTCTAATGTGAGTGGTTGAGGCTTTAACAAGACAATTAAGGCTGAGTCAGGATTGATAGGATTAAGTAAATTGAATTAATACTTAATCAAATTGAACATGCTAAACTATACAGACTGATTGGTGGTTAGGTTTATACAGAACACTTAACCAACTTAGCATGTTGGCTAGAAATAGAAAACCTAGTAGCGGGGGACCCTTTTCAGCAGTAACCCTACAAGGTGTATCAGGATACCCTGAACTAGGCAGGGTGGGGCACGATTACTGGGCTGACTATAAGAGGTCAAATCGACGGCAGTGGTGCAGCAGTGTAGGTTCTAACGGGGTGCGGGCGTGTACACACTTCGGCGCAGAAAAATTAGGCACTGGGCACCAGTAGTATACCTGTGCATTCTAGAATTGTGTCGGGCTACCACCATGGGACTTGATACACCCCATGGTGGGACCAGCATAGGTAGCTACAACATCGGGGGCCGTAAGACACATGTAATTATGCGAGTAGGAGCCGATCATTAGAAATGGATCACTTCACCCTGATTATGGGGTGCCTGTTGGGAACTAGTTTATAGGGGTGCAGAGATTAATATGGTGTACGATAGTGTATTCGACTCTAGACTACTTAACTTAGTTTATGGTGCTTCCCCATTTCCAGTTTATACTTATCATGCTCTTTTTCTTATTCACAGACTGAATAGTCCTAGACTTACTCAGGCTTTATGTCTGACTCTACTTTTCTTTCGTCTTCTTTTCTTTTGTTGCCCCCCCAAGGTCCACGGGGAGGGAATACCGCAGCTTGACCAGTTTTCACATCCAGCTTGAAGAGAAAGAATGTATTGCTTGGATCTCTTTCGTTTTGGACTATGGCTTTGGATAGCAATTATGGGGACTTATGCAGTTTACTTATGTTTTTATGCTTCTTTAAGTTATGAAATCAAGACAGTTATGGAAATGTAATGTTTTTTTTGAAGTATTGTAAGACAATTATGGTATGGTTTGTGTAACACGTATTTTGATGAAATAAAAGTTGCTGTTGTTTTCCGCTGTTCAAAAATATGTGCATTTATATCTGTCTTGTGTATCTGTGACTTATACTTATAAACCTCCACCAAAATTAGGGCATTCCCTTTGAGAGTGACCCTAACGGAGGTGGGGTGTTTTAATTCCCAATGACGCGAAGTGGCCTACGAGGTCTATAAACTTCTAGCTTTACTTGTACGTCTAAGCCTTCTATCTGATCTTGAGATTCTACAACAATTGAGTCGTGCACAAATTTCCATAAATAAGAAACATGAAAAACATTGGGGTACACCCACCATCTTCTCAAGTAAACCCACTATATTAGTATGCTTCACAGCACGCTCTATAATTAAAAATGGTCTAACAGATCTCGAAGCTAATGTAATGGCTGCCCCATACCTCCTATACTAGACTATAGGAGAAATGCACTATATGACGACCCAGATCGATATAGGACGTCATCAAGGAAAGATAAACTGAAACCAAAATTTTTGTATAACTCACAATGTATGGATAATATATAATAATAAAATATACAACAAGATATATAGTGGTGAAGAATAATAAAGAAGGAAATCACATCTCCATAAAAATCTTAAAATATCGAATACATAACATCTCAGTAACTGAATATTTGAATACATCATGCCTCACTACATCCCTCATCATATTATATAACAAGTAAACCAATAGAAAATATGCAAATAGCCATATAGTAAGAATAGTAGTACGCCAGTTTCATGCTCGTCATCACACAACATGATCACATCGACCTGTCACCTGTACTCAATATGTTCATCAGCATCGTCGATGAACACTCCAAGGTAATAAGAGGAAATATAAAACCTTGAGTCTAACAACAATTTGGTATAAATGATAAAAGATCAACAATAACTACACATGACAATATGATTGTAGGAAGTTCAAGTATCACCTGACCTCTCTCTACAACCAAAGAGGTAGCACATGATAATATCATTAAATATGCTACTCGAACACACAAAAATAGATACTAGTCAGAATAGGATACCCAATCCCCCTTCTCTTCAGTATCCTAAGGTAATAGACCACCTAGAAAAAATAGAAGAAAACGTACAAGTAGAAAAAGCATCCATAACAAGAAATAAACTAGCTATCACCAACTAAGGCCTGAATACTTTGATATCGAATGATTGGTCGTTTCCATCCATCAAGGGATAGTGGAAAACCCTAGTTTTAGTAGGACTACCGTACGTCCAACTTACGTTCGTCTTCCAAAGACAACTGGATCACTTCCACAGCAATCCAAGGTTCTCGATCTCTAAGATCCTAATAGGCTCCCCATGATGCCCCTATTTTGGTCCACTAGAATCCTTCGAACTATCAACGATTCCTTATAGCTTTCGATCATATAATCCATCCATGACACCATCTTTTAGCTCGAGTCCCATTCGATTCATTCCATTATCTCGTAGCCTCGTTCTACTTTAAGCTCCCTATCTCTTTCACCTTCAACCGCTCCCTCTTGAGTTTAAAATCAAAGTATAAACACCACTTTGACGATAATTTCCACCCCGTAGATACTATTGACTAACGGAGACCACCATCATGCTCCAGAAGACTCCTGCTTCTCATTTAGGACCCCGGACCCCAACTATCAACCATGATGGATAGGTACTGATCCATCCCCTATGGATCGGTACTGATCCATACACTTAGCCCAAAATTAGCTAAGTTTTGGATCACTTAATTCCCTACCTTAACTATTTCTCTTCAGTCCAATTTCATAGCCTGACTCCTCCTCAAATTCTTATATGCCAGTCCATGGATGAATATTCGAGCATTTGCACTTCAACCCATCCAATCATCACCAAACTTTGCACCTGACCTGTATGAACCCCCACATCAAGTTTCAACTCTCTATGATCTATCATTATAGATCGGTATAGATCCATTTGGCATGGATATGTACTGATCCATTACTTAGCTGTACGAAAATTTTCGTGTCATCTTCCAGTGTCCTGCAGAGCTTTTCTGCCAAGTTTCGTTTGAATCCAATCTTTTGAAACTCTGATTTGATCTATTCTTCGATACTAAGTCCTATGAAACACAATCTAAATAAAAAAATCACACAATAATACGATTCAACCAAACTAAACAGTAATTCATCCAATTTTGAACATGAACAATCATATAAACATAAACATACATGAATTATATTGCATAAACCATGGATCTAACACAAAACATACATAAAACACGAGGGATCTAACATTTATAGGTTGCATGATTAAATTTGACTAAAATAGGATGTCTAGATCTAAAAAACACATATGATCGGGATTGGGGGTAAAATCAGCATATGAGGTGTTTAATTAATCTAATTAACACATACAATTTGTAGTAACTATGTAAGTGATTTTTATCACTCACCAAAACCTACATCCGATGCAATAGAGATGAAACCAGTTTGGATAACGAAGAAATTTCTTGAATATAATGCAAAACAGTGAGATAAATCTCTTTGATGTAGATCTTGCCTTTAGATGCGATATAGAATGATTTGATGAAAGAAAACTAGGGTTTTGGGGATTAGGTTGAACTGGAGATTCAGAGACGCTCACCTAATGTTTAGAATGAGGAGAAAACTCTAATTCTCTCTTCAAACACCTGTTTATAATCTCAGATCATTAGTCTAATGGGATCACTAAAAGGTTTATTAGCTGTTAATTAACCTAGTCACTAGAAATAAAAACTTAAAACAATGATATCTCCTAAATTGTTGGGCTAATTCTTTAAAGTGACCACTCTATGGAATGGCCAACCAACATCCCGTTCTAAAGAAACCAATTATATCACCTAATTCGGTCGCTAGTAAAAGTTATGGGCAAACTAGCAAGTCATAAGGGGAAAATGAACACAAAATGTCTCGGTAAAAATCATGGACATGTATCACACTCCAATGTACTACATATTTAAATATAAGGATAATATGACCGCAAGGGATTTAAGTAGAATTATTTTAGGATTCTCCAATACATAAAATATAGGTCATTATATTTCCCCAAATAAATAATTTCGCCCCACCCCCAAATTCCAGACAGACATAAGCAAACAAAGTATCCCACATGCCTACTATCTACAAGTTGCCAACTGTCATCCAATCTAGCATCCAACCATTAATGCAATCAAAATTCTACCCTAGCATGCAAAACTTTAATAGTAAAAGTCACAGTCGTGCAAGTAAGATACGATATATGACACATACCACTCAAAGAGTTCTAAATGGGTCGTCTACATTCTCTCTTCCGTTTTATATGTGCAATAGTCATTGTCCTCGCTCCATTGTACCTCGACTAGCCTAATAACCTTTCTTCTAAGTTATTTCCTGTTATTCTCAATAATGCAGATTGGCTTACATGCCCTATAGACTTCTGTCTCCATTTCTATGTCTTCCATCTGATCTGGAAATACTATCAAACATAGGTCGTGCACAAACTTCCGTAGATACGATGCATGAAAAACATTGTGCACACCCACCATCTTCTCATGTAGATCCAATCTATAACAAAAGCTTCCTAATACGATCAGTAATCAGAAATGGCCCATCCTTTCAATCTTCAAAGGTAAAACTTTCACAAATACCAAATCTCCAGCCAAAAATTCCAAAACCTTTCTCCTTTTATCGGCATAGTTCTTCCGACGATCTTGTGCTACTTTCATTCATT
Source organism: Allium sativum (assembly GCA_030737875.1). Classification (NCBI taxonomy): domain Eukaryota; kingdom Viridiplantae; phylum Streptophyta; class Magnoliopsida; order Asparagales; family Amaryllidaceae; genus Allium; species Allium sativum. The sequence goes on along the minus strand of CM060921.1, from coordinate 9,240,705 downwards.
GTCGAACTATTTCAATCTTATCCGTTATAGCCTTATCATTTCTGGCCCAAGTATCATTTTTTCTCCGGCCTTGAACCAACAAGAAAGTGAATTACACGGTCTATCGTGCAATGCCTCATACAGTGATATACCAATACTCAACTGCCTAATGTTGTTGTAAGCAACTCAACAAGATGAAGATGGTCTTTCCATAATCCTTTGAAATACAATGCACAAGCTCTTAGCTGATCCCCCAACACTCGATCAATTCTTTCAGTGTGACCATTAGTTTGGGGATGATAATCCGTACTCATATATAGATTGATTCTCAATGATTTTTGCAAACTCTTCCGAAATCCATTGGTAAACAAAGGACCTCGATCACTTACTATACTCTTAGGTATTCCACGGAATCAAACTATCCATTTAGTGAATAACTTAGCAATATTGATGTCGTCCTGGTAGTTTTGACATGAATAAACCTTGCAATCTAGTTAAGCGATCCACGATTACCTATATACCATAATATCACGCCTTAGTCCTCGACAACTATTAATAAAATCCATCGACACTTGCTCCCAATTCTATGTACGAACTTCTAATGGTTGTAATAATCCAATATGCTTCTTCTGCTCAGCTTAAACCAACTGAAAATTCATACACTTCTAGATGAATCTCCCGATATCCCAATTTATACCCTTCAGCAGTAAACTCCCTTTATATCTCGATACGCCTTGTTACCACCAGATAAATAGTCAGTCTAGTGTGATGAAATTCTCTCAAAATTTCATCTCTCAATCCGGTCTTCTATCCTTGCGAAGCCAATTATCTCGACTGAATTTGTTACTCTTCATTTTCTCACGCTCGACTCTTATTCCAATCTCTAGAGAATCTAAACAAGCTTAGCATGTCACTTTTGACTTTAGCCAATCCTTTTGACGAGAGTAGGCCTAATCAATAAACTTCCAAACATTTTAGGATCTAACTCATTGTGCGGCCTAAATCAAATCCAGCCAAATAATCTAGGTGCTTCCATTCGGTAAACATGATTCCTAAGCTCGCTTGTCCTTTTCAAAACGCATTGGTCACTGCATTACCTTTCCCAAAAGTATAGGCAAGAATAAAATCGCATGACACAAGAAACTCTAACCACCGTTGTTGAATGATGATTCTAATCATTTTGGTAGAAAATATACTTCAATGACTTATGGTCTTTGAATAAATCAAATCTAACTCCCAACAAATAATGTCTTGACAACTTTAAAGCAAGTACTACCGCCACAGACTCTAAGTCGTAAGTTGGGTATCTCCTTTTATACGACTTCAGTTGTCAACTCACATAAGCCACACTTTATTTTTCTGCATTAGCACTTCTCCCAATCTAGTAGCACATGCGTCGATATAAACAACCATCTCGTCATACCCACTTGGAATAACCAATACATGAACACTTGGTAATCATTCTTTGAAGACCACAAAAGCCTGCTCCATGCGAAGACCTGATTCTTCTTCGTCAATCCATTAATAGTGCAACTATCTTTGAAAATTCCATAATAAAACGTTGAAAGCATCCAACTAAACCAGGAAAATTTCTAACATCCGTAGCGTTCGTAGGGCGTTCCCAATCCTGGGTTGCTGCAATCTTAGCGGAATCCACTACTATTCCTTGCCTCGATATGATATGACCCCAGAATCTCACTTCCTTCTTCCAAAAGAGTCACTTCGAAAACTTAGCACTCAGCTCATGCTTTCGCAAGATTTCCAAAACAATTCTCAAATGTGTCTCGTATTCTTTCTCAGTCTCAGAGTAAACCAATATATCGCCAACAAACACAAGCACGAACTTGCTTAGTTGATGTCTGAAAATTCGATTCATAGGATCCACAAAATATGATGGCACGTTAGTCAGTCCAGACGGCATCATCAGCCACTATAAAATACGGATGGTGTCCTAAAAGCACTCTTCGACACATTATCCCTAGTCACTCTTAGTTGGTGAAATCCTGTCGCCAAATCCATTTTGGAAAACACCTTGGCTTCGTGAAGCCGGTCAAACAAGTCATCTATCCTCAGCAATGGATACTTGTTCTTCTTGGTCACCTTGCTCAGCTCATGATAATCCACACACAATCGCATCGATCCATTGACCTTAGTTGCAAACACAACTGCTGCATCCCACTCAGATACACTTCTCCAGATGAATCCTTTACTCAGGAGATCGTTCACTTGCACTCTAACTCTCGCTATTCCCTTAGCGCCATCCTCCTAAGAGACATAACAATAGGTCTGGCCCCATCCACTAGATCAACACGAAACTCAATTTCCCTTTGAGGTGGCAGTTCTTTGACCTCATCAAAGACATATGAAAACTCTTTATCGATTAACATCGATGAAAATTCATACCATGGAATTGCAAGTGAACATAAAAAGCTGACTAGAACCCTGTCCTCTAGAAAGCAGTGTATCACAATTGTTTTCCCTTTCATATTCCCGATTATCACCTTGTGCTTCTCGCAATCAACTGTAGTTGTATGTCCCTTGAGCTAGTCCATACCCAGAATAATCCCAGACCTAATGAAGTTGAAAACAAAACAATCATACACAAAAGAGGGACTATATCACGACAAATTATACAATGACTAGAAGAAACCCCTACTGGGTTAGTCACAACCAATGGTCCATTAACAATATTAGGTTCTAAAGCTAACTTGCAAAAAAGCTCATTATAGATAAAAAATGTGATGCTCCAGTATCAAACAAAACTCGAACCAAAACGCCTCTGATAGAAAACATACCGTGCCCAACAACACATTTCCCCTTCTCTCCTGCAGTTGGAGCCCTTAAGGAAGATGGCATGTAACACCCCGTGAATTCTATAACTGTGAAATTTACAAATTAAAGTATAATTAATTTTAAATCAAAGAACTAAGGGAAACGGGATACGCCACTGCGTTCGTCTCGGAAAAATACGCGAAATAGAGTCCGAGTTTTCGAAAAACGGATATCGTATGAAGAAGTTATGGACGAACGAAGTTGGGCGAAAAACCGGAGAAGGGTCAGAATGCACTGGCGCACTTGGGAAGTGCGCCAGAACAAAAATGAACTGGCGCACTTGTGAAGTGCGCCAGTACATTTTTGACCTGGCGCACCTGCCAAGTGCGCCCAGGTCAAAAATGACCTGCTGGCCAGGTCTGGTCTAGCCCTGGCTGGCCAGGTCTGTGTTTGGCCGATTTTCAGAAGCTTGCTTTGTCATTAGGGCTAGGTGGCAGGCTCTAATTGGTCTCTCTTTCGAATGAATGGCTACGATCAATCCAAGCAACATCAATGGTCCTAATCAGTTCATAAACCCTATAAAAATGACCCTAGACTCACCCTAATCTATTCATTCAAAAATAAGAACAAAGCCGTCATGTTGCTGAGGAACGACTAAGAGTAGCCGCCAATTGGAGAGAGGATTAGGAGGCAAATTCTAAAGCATAAAGCAACCTAAACAAATCAAATCAACAAGGAATCGCATCTCCAAATCCCTAAATTGGAGAATTCGCCACACCATTGTAAGTAGAGTATTATTTTGGTATGAACAAATAATTGTGTTGGTTTGTATACTTGATTTGTGGCAATAAAGTAATTCATATTTGTGCGATTCTATGATTCTTATCGATTTGGAATATTGTATACGTTTGGATATTCTCGAATTATGTTATTCATTATAAACTACATGCGGTAGTTTTATGCAAGTATACGTTTGGAATATTCGTAAATTATGTAATCCATGTTGAAGCTACATGTATGTAGTTGATTAATTGAAATTCATGCAAGTTTGGGGTTTTGCTACTATGCCATCATAATGTATATTTTTGTACAAAAATCACTTTGTACGTAATTGGAACAAATTTGGGTTATTATAGTTCATATGAAACTATGTTGAAATTTTGGCACCATAATCTATGTATTAAGCCATGCTTTTGTACTAGAAAACTTATTTGCAAACTTATGAATATGACTAGGCTATGATTGATATTTTGCATAATTGAAATCCATGATAGGTCTATATTGTTAACAAAAATTATATGATGACATATGTGGTACATAGCTAGGTTAGATTCAAAATCCCATTTGCAAGTTTGCATGACTAAAGTAAAAATCATGATTTCATGTTAGAAATATTTATGCCATGGTTATGTGAATAAATTTAACTATACTTTTGTATTAGTCACAAAAGTAGGCACCTTTGTAAACATGTAGTAGTCTTATGAACATGATTTGCTTATGTTTGACATTATGCCTGAATAAAAATATAGGTTTATGTTGTAGTTAAGCCTATGTGTCGATAGTGATATTCTTAACTTAACTACAAGTTTACATGGTTTGATTCATGTCACTTATGCTTTATGACCAAAGTATATGTTACCACTATGCAAGTACACCAGTTTCTATTTTGTAGTTCCAACGTCACGTTGCAAGTTCATGCGTTCACATTCCCCTTTTTGTGTATGTAATCACGCTTTAAGCCTCCCCTTTTTCTCATGGCTAAGTTGGGCTTAAAAAGGCTAAGCCCAACATATATATAATAAACGGACGTGTTAAACGGGGGAAAATAACGTTGGGTTAAATTAATTAATAAATGAAAACATAAAGTAGAAGGGCCCAAATTCAAGTATGGGTTGGGCCCATGATTGGTGTAACCTTTACACCATTAACTTAATAATGGGCCGCAAATATTTACATATAAGAAAATAAAGAAGAAAGACAAAATATGTAAATGTAGAACATACGATGTGTTTAACCCGAGGTTGGATTGAGTTGTGATGTAAACCTGCCCGGAACCGCCCGGCTGTCCAGTAGTCACAACAATACCTATCCAATGTGGGAGGTTAAACATGGAGCCCAATAAGGACCCGAGGTTAGACTGAGTTATGGCGTAAGACTGCCCGGAACCAACCGGCAACAGGCAGCCACAACAATACATGTCTAATGTGAGAGGTCAAGGCTTTAATAAGACAATTAAGGCTGAGTCAGGATTGTTAGGATTAGGTGAACTAAAGACTTAATCAAAATGGAACATGCTAAACTAAACGGACTGGTGGGGGTTAGGTTAGAAAACACTTAACCAACTTAGCATGTTGGCTAGAGATAGAAAACCTAGTAACAGGGGACCCTTTTCAGCAGTAACCCTAGAATATGTATCATGATACCCTGAAACTAGGCAGGGTGGGGCACGATTACTGGGCTGATTGTAAGAGGTCAAATCGACGGCGGTGGTGTAGCAGTGTAGGTTCTAACGGGGTGCGGGCGTGCACACACCCCGGCGCAGAAAAATAAGGCACTGGACACCAGTAGCATACCTGTGCATTCTAGGATTGTGTCGGGCCGCCACCATGGGACTTGATACACCCCATGGTGGGACCAGCATAGGTAACTACAACATCGGGGGCCGTAAGACACATGTAACTATGCGAGTAGGAGCCGATCATCATAGAATGGATCACATCACCCTGATTATGGGGTGCCAGTTGGAAACTAGTTTATTTGGGTTCAGAGATTAACATGGGGTACGAGAGTTTATTCGACCCTAGACAACTTAACCAAGTTTATAGTGCTTTCCCACTTCTTGTTTATACTTATCATACCCAGTTCTTTATTCATAGACAGAATAGTCCTAGACTTACTCAGGCTTTATGTCTGACTCTACTTTTCTTTCGTCTTCTTTTCTTCCGTTTCCCCCCCCCCCAGGTCCATAGGGAGGGAACACAGCAGCTTGACCAGCCTTAACATCCAGCTTGAAGAGGAGAAATGTATTGCTTGGACCTTTTCGTTTTGAACTATGGCTTTGGACAACCACTATGGGGCTTTTGCAGTTTATCTACGTTTTCTTTATGCTTCTTTAAATAACGTAATCAAGACAGATTATGAAAGTGCTATGTTATGTTTTTGGAAAAGATGTAAGACAATTATGGTGATGTTGTTGTAGCACGTATTTGCTTTTATGAAATAAAAGTTGTTATTTTTCCGCTGTTTACAAATATGTGTTCTTATATCTGTCTTGTATATCTGTGACTTATACTTATAAACCTCCACCAAAATTAGGGCATTCCCTTTGAGAGTGACCCTAACGGAGGTGGGGTGTTTCACTTGGTATCAAAGCATAGGTTTACCAGATAAGATAAAAAGTTCTAAAAAAAAAAATTTATTTTCAAAAAGGAAATTTAAAGAAGCATTTTTAAAAGAAATATATTATTTTATTTTAAAAAGGCAAAGCCCCCCCAAAGCCATAGGTATTATCTCTTATCCTTCGTTTTGAATCTATCCTTTTTGTTTCAGCATGTCCGAAGAGCTTAACTTGCCAGAAGGGGTGCCAATACCTGGTTGGTTTAGACGGTTCTTAGAAGCAAGAGCCACTCAGCCAGGTCCTACCGTTCCTCCTCCCCCAGCTGCAGGAAATCATCCAGCTGCAGCGACACCTTTTCCTCCACCTCCTCCACGGGGAAACACTTTTGCTAAGATATGTAAAGATTTTAAAGCTGTGGGAGGAAAGGATTTCCATGGAACTGAGTCCTTCGTAGCAGCTAGGAATTGGCTGAAAGAAACTGAGGACCTATTCATCATCTTTGAGGTAGAGGATAGACAAAAAGTACAATTGGCAGTGTGGCTATTGAAGGGCGAGGCTTCCTACTGGTGGGAAGTCACTAATGCTGAAAGACCAGTGGAGACATGGGAGGACTTTAGGGCAAGGTTTGAGACTAAATTTCTCTCAGATGCGGAAAGAAGTTTGCAGTTGGAAAAATTCTTATTTCTTAAGCAAGGGAACAAGACAGTCAGAGAGTATGTGAATCAGTTCGATGAGCTGGCTAGGTTTGGGCTGGACCTAGTCAACACCTCGCACAAGAAGGCTCTCCGTTTCGTCAAAGGGTTGAATGAGCCATTACACAGTTTGGCCATGACCCATATACCCATGGGAGCCACGTATGAAAGATTGGTGCAAATGGCATTGCTGAACGAAGAGGATAAGGGCAAGAAGGAGACAAAGGCAGAAAGCTCTCAAGGGAAGAAAGAGGGTTTGCAGCCTAAGAAGACAGACTTTAAGAAGGGCGGGAAAGGCAACAAAGAGAAGAGGAAGTGTAATTTCTGTGGCAAAGTGGGGCACTTAGTAAAGTACAGCCGGAAAAAGAAGGCCAAGGAGAATGGTGGGTGCTTTTCTTGCGGTGAGACAGGCCACAGGGGTAAGGACTGCCCAAAGAAACGAGGACAGGGGCAGAGGGCTGGATCCACCCCAGGGGCACAGGTTCATGTGCTGGAAGCGCCACCTCTGCAACAGCGAGGTATAAATACTTCTGTAGAAAGTGTAGTTTATCTTTATGATCACCCCGTTCGCACTTTATTTGATTCTGGCGCATCACACTCCTTTATCTCGTCTGCTTTAGTAGAATCTCTGCACCTAAAAACTAGTATGGTAGAGGACCCCTTAATTGTTTCAAACCCAATTGGGGGCCCAGCTCATTTGTCTTTGATCTGTTTGGGATTGAAAATTTCTATTCTAAGTGTAGAATTTCAATGTAGTGCCTTTGTTTTGGGCTTTTCGGGGTATGGTTTGATTTTGGGTATGGATTGGCTATCCAGTAATGGGGCCATCCTTGATTGTGAGAAAAGGGTTGTTAGGCTCCTAACCCAGCTCGGTAATACTTTGGAAATTTCTTGTAATCCCTCGTATGCGGTTATGCTTAGTTATCTTGAATCGCTAGATGCCTCTGTTGAAAATTTGCAATCAGTTAAAGTGGTCCGGGAATATCCGGATGTCTTCAAAGAGGTGAAGGGCTTGCCTCCGAAGCGGGAAATAGACTTCCGCATATATCTTGTAGATAATGCAAAGCCCGTTGCGTTACCCGTTAGACACATGGCTCCACGGGAAAGGAAAGAGCTCAGTAAACAGATTAAAGAGCTTCTAGAAAAGGGGTTCATTAGGAGGAGCATTTCAGAATGGGGCGCTCCAGTGGTGTTCGCTACAAAGGCGGATGGTTCACTCCGTCTATGTGTTGACTATAGGGAGCTCAACAAGCTAACGAAAAAGAATAGGCACCCTCTCCCTAGAATTGACGATTTGTTTGACCAGCTTGTAGGAGCGTCTGTTTTCTCCCAACTCGATTTAGCGACCGGTTTTCATCAGCTAAGGGTGGCTGAAGATAGCATCGATAAAACGGCGTTTAGAACCCCAGACGGCTTCTTTGAATGGCTTGTCATGCCTTTCGGCTTGACAAATGCACCTGCTTACTTCGTGGACCTGATGAGTAGGGTATTTAGAGATTTTCTCAACAAATTCGTAGTGGTCTTCGTAGATGATATCCTTATCTTCTCAAAGAGTGAAGAGGAATATGCTCAGCACTTAAGGGCAATCATGGAAACTTTGCGAGTCCATCAACTAAAAGCCAAATTCTCCAAATGCCACTTTTGGAGAGAAGAGGTAAGGTTCCTTGGGCACATAGTATCCAAGCAAGGGTTAGCAGTGGACCCTGCTAAGGTAGTGGCGGTACAGGATTGGAAGACACCAAGGAATGCAACTGAGGTCCGAAGTTTTCTAGGACTAGCAGGTTTCTATCGAAAGTTCATAAGGGATTTTGCGAAAATCTCAGCTCCGCTCACAAAATTGACCAAGAAGAATCTAGTGTTCAACTGGGATTTGGATTGCGAGTTTGCTTTCCAACGACTGAAAAGGGCTCTCACAACAGCCCCAGTTTTGACGCTGCCAGATGGGAGCAAGATGTTCACTGTTTATACGGATGCATGTGGGACAGGGCTAGGCGCCGTCTTAATGCAAGAAGGAAGGGTAGTAGCTTATGGCGGGAGGCAGTTTAAGGTGCACGAAAAGAACTACCTGACCCACGATCTTGAGTTAGCCGCCATCGTCTTTGCACTCAAGTCTTGGCGACACTATCTCCTAGGTGAGAAGTTCGAACTTTACACTGACCATAAATCGTTGAAATATCTTTTCTCGCAGAAGGATCTTAACTTGAGGCAACAAAGATGGATGGAGTTTCTTGCCTCGTACGATTTCGAAATCTCCTACACTCCGGGCAAAGGCAACGTAGTGGCAGACGAGTTGAGCCGAAAGAAATTGACCCTAAGCCCGTTGTTTGTTGAAAGACAAAGCCTAGAGTTTATAGCCAGCTTCGACTTTAGGCCTTCCTCCGATTTCGTACCAGGCTTGCTAGCATCTCTCGAAGTGCGCCCAACTTTAGTGGATTCAGTAGGGTTAGCACAACGCGAAGACCCTCAGCTTGTGGAAACAATTGATAGGCTAATTAGGGGTGAGACTTCAAGTCACCTCAACAGATACTCCATCGACGATAAAGGTTTGCTAAGATGAGACGGAAGACTGTGCGTCCCACAGACAAAAGATTTAATAAAGAAGGTTCTCGAGGAAGCACATCACTCCAAGATGACGATACACCCAGGCGGAGATAAAATGTACAAAGATATAAAAAGGACTTTCTTCTGGAACGGCATGAAAAAGGACGTGGCAGAATTCGTTTCTAAGTGTATGGTGTGCCAACGGGTTAAGGCGGAACAGAAAAAGCCTGGCGGACTACTACATCCTCTGGAGGTCCCGCAGTGGAAGTGGGATAGCATCTCAATGGACTTCATCGATGGGCTGCCTAGGTCTAGGAGAGGCAACACTAGCATTTGGGTAATAGTGGATAGGCTTACTAAAAGCGCCCACTTTTTACCTGTCAAAAGTAAAAGAACTGCCTCATCCCTAGCATCACTTTACCTCAAGGAAATCGTTCGACTCCATGGAATACCATCTAGCATTGTTAGTGACCGAGACCCCATCTTCACCAGTGAGTTTTGGCGGAGTCTGCAAGAAGCAGTAGGAATGCAGTTATGCTTGAGCACAGCTTATCATCCCCAAACCGACGGCCAAACAGAGAGAGTGAACAGAGTTTTGGAAGACCTTTTAAGGCTATGCGTCCTCGACTTCGGAGGGACATGGGAAGACCACCTTCCTTTGGTGGAATTTGCCTACAACAACAGCTATCAAGCAACCATCGGAATGGCGCCCTTCGAAGCTTTATATGGAAGACCGTGCCGATCGCCCACTTGTTGGTGGGAGTCTACTGATAAGCTCATACTTGGACCAGATATGATCCGAGAGACTTCAGAGAAAGTAGACTTAATACGAAGAAGGATGAAGACGGCCCAAGATAGACAAAAGTCCTATGCCGACAAGAGAAGGACCGACCTTGAATTTGAGGTTGGAGACAGAGTTTTTCTCAAGGTATCACCGCTAAGAAACGTTGTTCGTTTTGGAACCACAGGAAAACTGGCACCGAGGTTCGTAGGGCCATTCCCTATCATCGAGAAAATTGGGAAAATGGCCTATAGATTAGAGCTACCCGAGAAGTTGGCCGGAGTCCACAACGTTTTTCACGTTTCACATCTCCGAAAATGTCTACATGAGTCTGCTGAAGTGGTAGAGCCAAATATCCTCGAAGAGGCCGAAGTGGAACGCGAAGCAACCATAAGAAAAGTTCCAACCCGCATATTAGGAACGGAAGTGAAGAAGCTACGCAACCGCGAAGTCAAGCTCGTCAAAGTTCAGTGGAGCGACGCCGAGGGAGACGCGACTTGGGAAACTGAAGCTAGAATATGCACTGCCTAACCTTTTCTGTTCGAGGGTACATCCTTGATCTTTCCTTTTCCTTAAGTTGCGCTTTTATCTATCTTTTTAGGTATATTTCCTCGACCTTATCTTTTAGGTAGAAACCCTTTGGATGGAAACATGTAATTGAAACATGTTATGGATGATGGTTGCAAGTGGTTGCAAGTGATTGCTAGTGGTTGCTCGTGGTTGCATATACACACACAATCTAGGTTTTAGATCGGCTCAGTCACTTCATATTGCATATGCATATATGTTTGCATTCGTATATGGTTGGACTTTAATGTGTCGTCATATGGATGTTGCATTTGTATGAATGATTGTGCACTCATGTAGAATCATGAATAGGGAAAAATTTGCATACATAATGGATTCATGGCACTTACATAATTCGCGCATTAAGGAGGTCAACCGAATCAGTAGACCGCCTGATTTTGCATTAGATAAGTACATGTACACACACACTTCGCATATGATCATGAAGCATTAGAAGTCTTTTAAGGACAATGGATGCTCGTGTTTGATGGATGAGTAGATGGATGTTTGGATGTTAGGATGTACCTTCTTCCTGAACTTGAAGATTTCGGGGACGAAATCCTTTTAAGTGGGGGAGAATGTAACACCCCGTGAATTCTATAACTGTGAAATTTACAAATTAAAGTATAATTAATTTTAAATCAAAGAACTAAGGGAAACGGGATACGCCATTGCGTTCGTCTAGGAAAAAAACAGCGAAATAGAGTCCTAGTTTTCGAAAAACGGATATCGTATGAAGAAGTTATGGACGAACGAAGTTGGGCGAAAAACCGGAGAAGGGTCAGAATGCATTGGCGCACTTGGGAAGTGCGCCATAACAAAATTGAACTGGCGCACTTGTGAAGTGCGCCAGTACATTTTTGACCTGGTGCACCTGCCAAGTGCGCCCAGGTCAAAAATGACCTGCTGGCCAGGTCTGGTCTAGCCCTGGCTGGCCAGGTCTGTGTTTGGCCGATTTTCAGAAGCTTGCTTTGTCATTAGGGCTAAGTGGCAGGCTCTAATTGGTCTCTCTTTCGAATGAATGGCTACGATCAATCCAAGCAACATCAATGGTCCTAATCAGTTCATAAACCCTATAAAAATGACCCTAGACTCACCCTAATCTATTCATTCAAAAATAAGAACAAAGCCGTCATGTTGCTGAGGAACGACTAAGAGTAGCCGCCAATTGGAGAGAGGATTAGGAGGCAAATTATAAAGCATAAAGCAACCTAAACAAATCAAATCAACAAGGAATCGCATCTCCAAATCCCTAAATTGGAGAATTCGCCACGCCATTGTAAGTAGAGTATTATTTTGGTATGAACAAATAATTGTGTTGGTTTGTATACTTGATTTGCGGCAATAAAGTAATTCATATTTGTGCGATTCTATGATTCTTATCGATTTGGAATATTGTATACGTTTGGATATTCTCGAATTATGTTATTCATTATAAACTACATGCGGTAGTTTTATGCAAGTATACGTTTGGAATATTTGTAAATTATGTAATCCATGTTGAAGCTACATGTATGTAGTTGATTAATTGAAATTCATGCAAGTTTGGGGTTTTGCTACTATGCCATCATAATGTATATTTTTGTACAAAAATCACTTTGTACGTAATTGGAACAAATTTGGGTTATTATAGTTCATATGAAACTATGTTGAAATTTTGGCACCATAATCTATGTATTAAGCCATGCTTTTGTACTAGAAAACTTATTTGCAAACTTATGAATATGACTAGGCTATGATTGATATTTTGCATAATTGAAATCCATGATAGGTCTATATTGTTAACAAAAATTATATGATGACATATGTGGTACATAGCTAGGTTAGATTCAAAATCCCATTTGCAAGTTTGCATGACTAAAGTAAAAATCATGATTTCATGTTAGAAATATTTATGCCATGGTTATGTGAATAAATTTAACTATACTTTTGTATTAGTCACAAAAGTAGGCACCTTTGTAAACATGTAGTAGTCTTATGAACATGATTTGCTTATGTTTGACATTATGCCTGAATAAAAATATAGGTTTATGTTGTAGTTAAGCCTATGTGTCGATAGTGATATTCTTAACTTAACTACAAGTTTACATGGTTTGATTCATGTCACTTATGCTTTATGACCAAAGTATATGTTACCACTATGCAAGTACACCAGTTTCTATTTTGTAGTTCCAACGTCACGTTGCAAGTTCATGCGTTCACATTCCCCTTTTTGTGTATGTAATCACGCTTTAAGCCTCCCCTTTTTCTCATGGCTAAGTTGGGCTTAAAAAGGCTAAGCCCAACATATATATAATAAACGGACGTGTTAAACGGGGGAAAATAACGTTGGGTTAAATTAATTAATAAATGAAAACATAAAGTAGAAGGGCCCAAATTCAAGTATGGGTTGGGCCCATGATTGGTGTAACCTTTACACCATTAACTTAATAATGGGCCGCAAATATTTACATATAAGAAAATAAAGAAGAAAGACAAAATATGTAAATGTAGAACATACGATGTGTTTAACCCGAGGTTGGATTGAGTTGTGATGTAAACCTGCCCGGAACCGCCCGGCTGTCCAGTAGTCACAACAATACCTATCCAATGTGGGAGGTTAAACATGGAGCCCAATAAGGACCCGAGGTTAGACTGAGTTATGGCGTAAGACTGCCCGGAACCAACCGGCAACAGGCAGCCACAACAATACCTGTCTAATGTGAGAGGTCAAGGCTTTAATAAGACAATTAAGGCTGAGTCAGGATTGTTAGGATTAGGTGAACTAAAGACTTAATCAAAATGGAACATGCTAAACTAAACGGACTGGTGGGGGTTAGGTTAGAAAACACTTAACCAACTTAGCATGTTGGCTAGAGATAGAAAACCTAGTAACGGGGGACCCTTTTCAGCAGTAACCCTAGAAGGTGTATCATGATACCCTGAAACTAGGCAGGGTGGGGCACGATTACTGGGCTGATTGTAAGAGGTCAAATCGACGGCGGTGGTGTAGCAGTGTAGGTTCTAACGGGGTGCGGGCGTGCACACACTCCGGCGCAGAAAAATAAGGCACTGGACACTAGTAGCATACCTGTGCATTCTAGGATTGTGTCGGGCCGCCACCATGGGACTTGATACACCCCATGGTGGGACCAGCATAGGTAACTACAACATCGGGGGCCGTAAGACACATGTAACTATGCGAGTAGGAGCCGATCATCATAGAATGGATCACATCACCCTGATTATGGGGTGCCAGTTGGAAACTAGTTTATATGGGTTCAGAGATTAACATGGGGTACGATAGTTTATTCGACCCTAGACAACTTAACCAAGTTTATAGTGCTTTCCCACTTCTTGTTTATACTTATCATACCCAGTTCTTTATTCATAGACAGAATAGTCCTAGACTTACTCAGGCTTTATGTCTGACTCTACTTTTCTTTCGTCTTCTTTTCTTCCGTTCCCCCCCCCCCAAGGTCCACAGGGAGGGAACACAGCAGCTTGACCAGCCTTAACATCCAGCTTGAAGAGGAGAAATGTATTGCTTGGACCTTTTCGTTTTGAACTATGGCTTTGGACAACCACTATGGGGCTTTTGCAGTTTATCTACGTTTTCTTTATGCTTCTTTAAATAACGTAATCAAGACAGATTATGAAAGTGCTATGTTATGTTTTTGGAAAAGATGTAAGACAATTATGGTGATGTTGTTGTAGCACGTATTTGCTTTTATGAAATAAAAGTTGTTATTTTTCCGCTGTTTACAAATATGTGTTCTTATATCTGTCTTGTATATCTATGACTTATACTTATAAACCTCCACCAAAATTAGGGCATTCCCTTTGAGAGTGACCCTAACGGAGGTGGGGTGTTTCATGGCACAACATCCCATGCATATGCCTTCAGCACCCGCTTGCTCTGGGAAGTTCTTCTTCGAACGCTCAGTCTTATCATAGTTGAAGCACTTTCTTTCCACCTTAGGAGCTTTATGATACTTAAAATAATGAGCCTTCTCATAATAGTTAAAGCAAGTCACCTCACCTTTAGGATTCTTCTGGCCATTCTTCCCTTGCTGTAGTTGCTTCCTTTTCCCATTCCACTTCTTCTTATTTCCACCACCTTGCTATGGCTTTGGCTCCTCCTTACATTTAACATCACCTTTTTTCTTCGGGAAAAACTCTCGTGCCTCAAAGCTTTCTCGACCAACATCTCTTATAGATCCTCAATATGATCCGCTAATCATTCTCCAAGACACTGAACCAATCCCATAATAAACTCCTTGTTCTTTCTATATGTAGTCTCAATATAAGAACAAGCATGATTCGAGAAAGCCTCAGACTCTAATATATACCTAGCCATAAGTCTCCCACCTTACTTACAAATCTTTTGAAGAGAGTTAACTTCTGGACCGTAGAGATAAATTCTCCTTAGACTTTGTCCTGAATTGATTACAAGTAATCCGATCCTCTGGAGTCTTAAGAGTAATGGAGTTATACTAATCCATCGATCGCCCTTAAAATGCCTTAACTTAAGATTCCTCTTCATTGCATCATTGATTTCAAAGTCTTCGAAGATGCGAACACAAGTTTCCAACAATTTCTGGACTTCGTTTATAAATTTCGTCCCATTAAACGATTTGCCACCCAAAGAGGTATAGTCTTTGCACAACTTGGCGAAATCAACAACCCCAAGTGACTTCATGGAAGCCTCCTCTAGAAGTGGGCATCCTTCTCATGATCGCTACCATCATATCCTAGAACATAGCAGGAAAATCGGGCATAGCAGCAACAGTTCCCGATTGACTACACACGCTTACCTCTCTAGTAGCAGGCTCACCCCTGGCAACATTCCTTGTATTTCAATGACTCATTCTTTATTTGAAACAGGAATGAAATCGGAGAAAGGTCGCAATGGTGCTCAAGTTCTTACCAATATATTATACTGTATATAACATAGTATACATATCATCCAATGAAATTACAAGTACATCTCTCATACAGTTTTGCGCTTCTGAACTTTAGGTAAAAATCATTTAACCAAATCTTTGATACCAAGTGTGACGAGCGCCCTATATCTCCTGCACTAAACTATAGGAGAAGTGCAATGTATGATGTGCCAGGCCGATATGGGATGATCATAAAGGAAAGATAAACCGGAGCAGAACCGATCATATAACTCACAACACATGGGTAATATATAATAATAAAAAATACAACAAAATATATTAGCGAAGCATAAAAAAGCAGGAAAACCAACCTTCATAAAAATCTCAGAATTTTAAGTACAAAGCATCTCGGCAACTAAATCTCTGAATACTTTATACCTCACTACATCCCTTATCGGAGCATATAACAAGTAAACTTATATAAATTGTCCCAATAGCTATAGAGTAAGAATAGTAGTACGCCAGCCTCTTGCCCGTCATCGCAAAACATCTTCATCACCGACCCAGCTTATGTACTCAATCGTTCATTAACCTCATTGGTGAACACTCTAAGGTACTCAATCTGACAACATTTTAGTGCGAGCGATAAAAGATCAACAATATCTACATAGGATAATATGATAGTAGATGGTTCAAGTCTTACCTGACTTATCCCTACTACCAAAGAGTAAGCACATAATAATCTCATTAAATATGTTACTAGAACACAAAAAAGTAGACATTAGTTAGAATAGGATTCCAAATCCCCTCTTCTCTTTAATATCCTATGGTGATAGACTACCTAGAGAAAACAGAAGAGAACATACAAGCAGCCATATCATTCATAACAGGCAATAGCCTTGCTATCATCAACTAAAGCCTTGAATACATCGGCATCGAATGGCTGACCATTGCCTTCCATCAAGGGCTAATGGGAAAGCTCGATTCTAGTCGGACTAGCATACACCTAACATACATTTGTCTTCCAAAGACAACTAGATCACTTCCACAACAATCTAATGTACTCAATCTCCAAGATCCCGATAGGCATCCCCACGATATCCCTATTTTGAGTGTGCTTTCGAACTATCAACGATTCCTTGGCGCTTCCAATCATATAAGCCATTGATGACTCCACGTTTTAGCTCGAGTCTCACTTGAGTCTATCCATTATCTCATAGCCCCGTTCTACTTTGAGTTGTCTATCTCTTTCGCCTTCAACCACTCCCACTTGAGTTCGCAATCAAAGAATAAAAATCACTTTGACAATAAATACCACCCTGTAGATGTTATCAACTAACGCAGATCCTAATCATGCTATTGAAGATCCCTTCTTCTCATCCGAGGACCCTAGCGCCAACTATCTACCATGATCGATTGGTACTGATCCATACACTTAGCAAAAAATTGGCTAATTGTTGGATCACCTAATTCCCTACCTCGAGTACTTCCTTCATATCAAATTTCATAGCCCAATTCCTCCTCGAAGTCTTCTGTGCCACTCCTTTAACGAGTATTCGAGAGTTTACACTTTGAACCACCCAATCATCACCAAATGTTGCACATGACCTACTATTGATCACGTGAACCCATGCATCAAATTTCAACTCTCCACAAGCTACCATAACAGATCAATAACGATCCATAGGGCATGGCTCGGTATTAATCCATGTAACTAGTTGATTTCAACATGAAAATTTTCATGTTTTCTTCCAACGTCCTCCAAAGCTCCTCCGTTAAGTTTCGTCGAAATCCAATCGTAAACCTCCGATTTACTCTACTCTTCGATCCTAAGTCCTAACAAATAATGCAATCATACAACTCAACCAAATCAAACAGTAATCCATCTAATTTCAAACATGAACAATCATATAAACATATTATATTGCAAAAACCATGGATCTAATGCAAAACATATATAAAACATGATGGATCCAACAATTTACAGGTTATATAATCAAATTAGATTATCTTAGGATGTATATATCTGAAATAAACATATATGATTCGATTTGGCTAAAATTAGCATATGAGATGTTTGATTAACATAATTAACACATATAATCTATGGTAAATATGTGACAGATCTCTATCACTCACCAAAACCTAGATCTGATGCAATAGTAATGAAACCAAATCTGGATAGCGAAGATATTTCTTGAATATGATGCAAAACAATAGGATGCAATCTCCTTTGATGTAGATCTTGCCTCTAGATGTGATATAGAATGATTTGACGAAAGAAAACTAGGGTTTTACGAATTAGGATTAACTAGAGATTCACAGACGATCAACCTAATGTGTAGAATGAGGAGAAGAACCCTAATTCTCTACCCAAACCCCTAATTTATAATCTCATGTCATTAGTCTAATGGGCTTACTAATTAGCCCATTAGCTATCAGTTAACCTGACCAGCAGAAATAAAATCTAAACAGTGATACCTCTAAAACATCGAGCCAAATCTTTAACGTAACCACTATATATAATGGCCAGCCACCATCCCATTCCAATGAGACCCATTATATCACCTATTTCCGTCCCTCGTAAAAGTTATAGTCAAAACAATAAGTCATATGGGGCTAATGGTCACGACATGACTCGGTAAAAATCACGGACATGTATCACACTCCCATGAACAACATATTAAAGTATAAGAATGATACAACCATTAGGAATTAAATAGAATTATTTTATGATCCTATCATACATAAAATACAGGTCGTTACAACTATCTTGCCTTGTCTATCCAATCAAATAACATTCCTCAAAATTGGAACCTTCACATATACCAAATCTCTAAATGGGAATTATAAATCCTTTCTCTTCTTATCAGCATAACTCTTCTGGAAATCTTGGGCTGCCTTCATTCGTTATCGAATGATTTCAATCCTATCCATTATTTCCCTTTTCATTTCTAGCCTAGGCATCAACTTTTCTTAAGTCTCTAACCAATCGAAAGGAAAATTGCCTGGTCTACCGTACAATGCCTTATACAGTGTCATACCAATACTCGACCGATAAATATTGCTATATGAAGATCTTCCATTACTCATTTGACTCTCTCAATTCGACCATCAGTTTGGGGATGATAAGCCATACCTTGTAGCTCGATTCCCAATGCCTCTTGTAAACTCTTCCACAATCCACTGGTAAGCAAAGGATCTTATCACTTACTATACTCCTAGGTATTCCATGAAATTGAACTATTCAGTTAATAAATAGTTTAGCCAATTTGGATGCCATCCTTGTAGCTTTGAAAGGAATAAATCTTGCACTTTTGGTCAAGCGATCTACAATTACATATATACCATCATATCATACCATTGTCCTTATCAACCCATCAATAAAATCCATCAACACTTTCTCCCATTTATACATAGAAACCTATAGTAGCCGCAATAATCCACTCGGCTTCTTCTGCTCATCTTCAACTAACCGATAATTCATAAACTTCGAGATGAATCGTCCAACATCCCCTTTCATACCTTCGTAGTGGTAAAACCCTTTTATATCTTGATACATCTTATTGCCACCAGGATGAATAGTCAATCATGAGTGATGATGTTCTTTTAGAACCTCGTCCTCAATCCATCTGTATTAGTAACAACCAATCTTCCATTTTTATGAAGCCAACTATCTCGATCAACTTCTTAACTCTTCACTTCCCTGGACTTGACTCTCATCTCTAACCTCTTAATAATCTCGACAAGCTTGGCATCACATCTTTGGATTTTTCCAATTCATTCGAGTAGAGTAGATGTAATAGATAAGCTCGCCAGCATCTCAAGATCCAACTCATAGTGGGGGCAAAAATCAAATATATCCAAGTACTCTAGGGGCTTCCACTCAGTAAATATTAGTCCCAAAATCACATGTCTTTTAATCAACACATCGGCCACTGTGTTTCCTTTCCCTGGAGTATAGGCAAACAAAATCACAAGAAGCTAGAAACTCTAACTACCATTGCTACCAAAGATTCTAATCCTTTCAGGAGAAAAGATACTTCAATGACTTATGATCCGCGAATAACTCAAATCTAACTCCTAACAAATAATGTCCCAGTATCTTCAGAGCAAACAATATCACTGCTAACTCCAAATCATGAATCGGGTAATTTCTTTCGTGCGGCTTTAGTTGTTGACTTGCATAAGCCATAACCTTTCCTTTATGCATTAGCACTTCCCCTAACCCAATACCACAAGCATCAGTATACACAACCATCTCTTTTCTCCCACTCGGAATAACCTACGCAGGAGCATTAGCCAACATCTCTTTCAAGATAATAAAAGCATGCTCCTGTGCAATTAATGCTCCGCTATAACCCAGCTATACCTCAAAGCGGATTGCTACCGCTACGCTTTTCCTCATATAGCATTTAATATAGCTTTTTGCTTTAAACCCCTCTATATTCCACTGTTCCTGATATATCCCGTTATTTCCGCTATATAACGCCATTCCCGCTACATCTTTAATGAAAGAAATGAACCGAAAAATGAAATACAATATAATTTTTTTGAAATTAGGTTTTCTAATTGAATTTTTAATATATATTTTAAGAAATAAAAATACTCTAATATTCTATTAAATTTAACAAAGTTAAATAACAATTTAAATTTATTTATAGATATATGCACATGTTTTTACTTAAAATCAAGAATGAACTAATTATAATTAAATTGGCTATTAGTTTTTCATTTAATTACTATTTATATATTCGTATAAACATCAAGAATGAGTTATATGAGCTATTTTAGAGTTATCAATTATATCATGCTGTTTACTCGCTTTATCCCCGCTATGACTTTTTGGACCTCCGCCGCATTGAATCTGCTAAGCATTTTAACTGCATGCATGCTCATACCTCGTATCCTATATGTAGGAAATTCTTCCTTGTCAATTCAATCAATTGTGCAAGTATATTCGAAAAGTCCTTGATAAAACATCAATAATACCCAGCTAGACCAGGAAAACTTCTAACATCCATAACACATTCTTAGGTTAATCCTAATCTTAGATTGCGGCTACCTCAGTAGAATCCACTGCTATTCCTTGTCTTGATATGACATGACCCAATCTAGAAGTGACACTTCAAAAATTTAGCTATTAGATGATGCTTTGGCAAGATTTCCAAAACAATCCTCAAATGCTACTTGTGTTCCTCCTCAGTCCTGGAAAACCAATATATCATCCATGAACACAATCAAAAACTTATTCAACTAATATCTGAAAACTCAATTCATAAGATCCAAAAAATATGCTGGCGTGTTAGTCAATCCAAAAAGCTTCACCAGTCACTCATAAAATTTGGATGCTTTCCTAAAAACAGTCTTTGGCACAATACACCTGACCACTATCAATGGGTGAAATCGCGTTGCCAAATCCATTTAGGAAAGCACCTAGGCTTCATGAAGCCCACCAAACAAGTCACCGATCCTCGATAATGGATACTTCTTCTTCCTGATCACTTTGTTTATCTCATAATTATTCACACACAATCTCAAATATTTATTAACCACAACTGGTGCACCCCACTCGGATACGCTTCTCCGAGTGAGTCCTTTACTCAAAAGAACGTTCACTTGCACGTTCAACTCTCGTTGTTCCCTAGGCGCCATTCTCTTGAGAGATATAACAACAGGTGTGGCTTTGTCCACTAAATCAATCCAAAACTCAAATTCCCTTTTCAGTGGTAATCCTTTGACCTCTTCAAAGACATCAGGAAACTCTCTAACAATCGACACTAATGACAACCCATCCTGTGGAATTTTAAGTGAATATAAAATCTGACTAGGACTCCATCCTCTGGTAGACAACGTATTACTCGCTCTTCCACATTCCCGATTGTCACCTTAAGCCTCTCACAATCCAGTATAGTTGCACATCTCTTTAGCCAGTCCATACCCAAAATGATCCCAAACCGGCGAAGTTTAAAATAAAAAAATCACAAACAAAAAAGCAACCATGACTTGATAAGGCTAGACCACAACAAAGCATACAAAGACTAGAAGATCCCCTTATTGGTTGTCACAACCAATAGTCTATTAACAATCTCAGGTTCTAACTTAATCTGCACACTAGTTCATTACAGAAAAAAGGATGTGATGTTCTAGTAGCAAACGAAACTCTAATAGAAACACCTCTAACAGAAAACATATTTTGCACAACTACATTCTTCCCCTTCTCTTTTGCAGTAGGAGCTCTCGACAACACACCATCCAAAGCATACGTCTTCACATACTACTTATCCTTTGGCGACTGTGGGTAGTTCTTCTTAATGTCCTCTGGTTTGTCATAGCTAAAGCACTTCTTTTCTGCCTTAGGAGCCTTGCAGTACTTACAAGAATGGTCTTTATCACGACAATTGAAGAAAGTTACCTCACTCTTAGGTTTCTTTTGGCCATTCTTTCTTTTCTGCTGCTGCTTTCTCTTTCCATTCCTCCTTTTCTTATTCCCTCCACCTTATCGTTGCTTTATCTCTCCCTTCTCAACATTCTCAACAATAGCTTTACTCTTCTTAGGAAACAAACTCTCATGCCTCAAAGTCCTCTAGACAAACTTCTCAAATGGGACCTCAATATGGTCAATAAGCTTCTGCCCAAGGTACTCATCCAGTCTCGTGATAAACTTCCCATTCTTTTGATAAAGAGTCTCGATAAGAGGGCGGCTATTCTTAGACAAGACCTCAAATTCCACCACATACTCAGCCATTGGTCTTCCATCTTGCTTCAAATCAACAAATCTCTTGAAGAGAATTGACTTTTGTAACGTAGAGATTAACTTCTTCTCGGACTTAGTCCAAACTTCTCCTATGTAATCTGGTTCTGTAGGGTACGAAGAGTAACCTGTGTAGTTAAAGAACTCAGCGGATCCAATGTGGCAGAGGTGCAAAAAGCTGTAGCGGGGATAAATCGATGAAATAACAGGATATAACAGATGAGTCTCAAATAGCATATAAAACTCGTATTTAATGATTTCAAATAAAAATATATGATAAATAAATGGAAAATCTACAATCAACTTAATTATAATTAGTAAATTCTTAATTTTTAATAAAAGCATAAGCAAATATATGTAACTAAATGTATACTTCTATTTAGCTTGATAGAATTTAATAGAATATTATATATTTCATATTCTAGAAAACATATATTAAAAAGTTATATTAAAAAAAAACTAATTTTATGAATTTTATAATGTATAAATATCATTTTTTTAATTCATTTTTTTACATAGCAAAAATAGCAGAATATAGCCGAAATAATGAGATATATCGGGAATATCATAATATAGCGGGGCTTAAAGCGGAAAGGCTATTTGAAAATAGCGTACCAG
Source organism: Allium sativum (assembly GCA_030737875.1). Lineage (NCBI taxonomy): Eukaryota > Viridiplantae > Streptophyta > Magnoliopsida > Asparagales > Amaryllidaceae > Allium > Allium sativum. The sequence continues at coordinate 9,217,799 of CM060921.1, read as the reverse complement.
TAGAAACCCGCTACATGATATAACAGGGGTATGGTGGGGTAATAGCGGGGAATAAACTGCACATAGAGTAACAGAATTCCACCAATCCATAGCTCGACTCTGAAGTTGTTTCAACACGGGCTTCGTCTTCATTTCATCATCGATCCACAAATCTTTGAAGATGCCAATAAAACTATCCAACCAAGTCTGGACTTCGATTGAAGATTTCATTCCAACAAACGACTTGCCTTTGAGCGAGCTATAATCCTTGCACAGCTTAGCGAAGTCAACAACCTTAGGTGCCTGCATAGGAGAACCACCATCTACTGCCACTTCTGGATTTGGTATCCTTTTCATGATCAAGGCTATCATAGCCTCGAACATAACTAGAAAATTGAGTGTAATAACTCCTGATTGACCATCTTCTCCTACTTATCTAGAAGCATGCTCATTCCTAACAGCGATCCTCATATTTTGACGACTCATTCTTTATTTGAAACAAGAACAATTAGTCCATATTAAAGAACAGCCACAATGGTGCTTAAGTTCTTACTAATCTCCTATACTATATATCATATAATATAGTTATCTCCCAAATCAAATTATAATTACATATCTCATACGTCTATACGCTCTCGACCTTTGGGTAAAATCTATTAACAAATGCTCTGATACCGAGTGTGACAACCACTCCATAAATCCTGAACCGAAGTATAAGAAAAGTGCATTGTATATCATACCAGGCCAATATGCGATGATCATCAAGGAAGATGAATTGAAACAAAATCTATCGTATAATTCACAGTGCAAAGATAGCATTTAATAATAAAGTATATAACATGATATAATAGTGAAGCATGATACTACAGAAAATCCTGTATCTATAAAATCATAGAAATCATGTACACTACATTACAATATCTAAATATATCAAGCCTTACTACATCTCTCATCAGAGTATATAATAGTCAACAATAAAATTCATCCAAATAGTTATATAATAGAATAATGATACGCAATCCTTTAGCTCGTCACCGTATAACAACATCATCACCAAATCTGCTATCTACTACTCAGTCTATTCAACATCATTAATAAGCATCCTAAGGTAATAAGAGGGTACATAAAACCTTGAGTCAGACAACAACCTGGTGTGAGCGATAAATAACTATCAACAACTATATAGGAAAACATGATACTAGATAGTTCAAGTCTCACCTAAGTTGTCCCTGCAACCAAAGAGTTAACATATAATAATCACATAAAATATGCTACTCAACCAATACAAAAATAGGCATAGGCCAGAATAGGATTTTTAATTCCCACCGCTCTTCAATATCCTATTGTGATAGTCTGCCCGGAGAAAATAGTTTAGAACATACAAGCAATCATAACATCTATAAACAAACCATACCCTAATTATCACCGTCCAAGGCCTTGAATATGTTGATATACGAGTGAGCAACTACTGTCATCCATCGAGGTGTAATGGAGAACCCTGATTCTAGTCGAATTATCGTACATTCCACATATGTTTATCTTCCCAAGACAACCAGATCACTTCTGAAGCGATTCAGGGTACTTGATCTCTCGAACCTAATAGACATCCCCATGATACCCTTGCTTCAAGCTCGCTTGAATCCTCTGATCTATCAAAGATTCCTTGGCACTTTCAATCGCAAAAGTTATCCATAATTCCATCTTTAGCTCAAGTCCTACTCGAGTCAGTCCATTATCTCGTAGCGTTGTTCCATCTCGAGCTGCCTTTCTCATTCGCCTTCGTCTACTCCCGATTGAGTTCATAATCGAAGAACCATCACATCCAAAATGATAACTTCCACCCCGTATATGCTATTAATGAACAAAGACCACCTACAACCTCTAATCCCATACCTAGGACCCTTGCCCTTATCATCAATTCGGTGGACCGGTAATGGTCCATTTACTTATGGACCATGCTGGTCCATACACCTAGTCAAATTCGGTTAAGTATTTGGATATTTTTCATCTTGGCTTCGAGCACATCTTTCTAGAGCCATTTGCACATTCAAACTCCTCCCTAAGGTTCTCATGCTGGTCCATCAAAGTTTACTCAAGAGTCTGCACTTCGGCCTATCCGATTACAAACAAACTTCATTCACAAGCTCCCCCAGAACCTTAGATATCCTCTCTAAGTTTCGATAATGGACTAGTTGCAGTCCATAGGTTATAAACATCTGGTATATATTTTTAGCTTTTTTTCAAGTTAAAAATTTAGGGTTTCATCCAGATGACCTCTAAAGCTCCTCCAACAAGTTTCATCTAAATATGATTATTAGAACATTTAATTTGCATTGATCTTCAATTCTAATACCTAATATGCATAATTCTAAATGACCAAATCAAAAATAGCATACAATTTAATCATACAAATAGCACTTCATGCAATTTCAACAATTTCAAACATATACAACCTTACGAACACAAATATATATGAATCACTTAGGCTCTGTGCGGTTTATGCCCCGCTATTACCACACCATATCCCACTATATCGTGTAGCGGCTTTCTACTGCTATGCTATTTCCAAATAGCCTCTGAAATAGCCTTTCCGCTGTAATCCCCGCTATATTCCGATATTCCCGATATATCCTATTATAATGTTATATTCTGCTATTTCCGCTATGTCTTCTATAAAATAAATGAATTTAAAAATGACACTTATACATTATAAAATTCATAAAATTAGTTTTTTAATCTAACTTTTTAACATATGTTTTTAAGAATATGAAATACTATAATATTCTGTTGAATTCTATCAAGCTAAATAGAAGTTTACATATATTTACTTATGCTTTTATTAAAAATTAAGAATTTACTAATTATAATTAAGTTCAATGTATATTTTCCATTTATTTATCATTTATATATATTTAAAATCATTAAATACGAGTTTTATATGCTATTTGAGACTCATCCGTTATATCCTTTTATTTCATCGCTTTATCCACGCTATAATGTTTTGCACCTCCACCGCGTTAGATCCGCTGAGCACTCAAACTGCATAGGATTTAACATAATTTGACATTAATCATACACTAATTTTATATTAAACATGATGGATCTAGCAAATTACTTATTACATGTTAAAATTAGTTTATCCTAGGATGTCTAAATCTGAAATGAGCACGTATGATCCGATTGTAAGGTTGAATTAACAGATAAGGTCTAAAATTATACTAATTAATATATACAATCCACAATAGTTATATGAGAGATCTCTATCACTCACCAAAACCTAAAATTCTATCCGAATGGGTGAGATCAAATATGGACAACAAAGAAGTTCCTTAATTATGATTATAAATGATGATATCCTTCCTTGATGTAGATATTTGCCTCTAGATGCTATGTATGATGATTTGATAATGAAAAAGTTAGGAATTTGAGATTAGGTTAAACCAACGAATCATAGGCGCCAAACCTACTTTTTAGAATGTGGAGAAGAGTTATAATTCTCTCCCCCACAACCCTTATTTATTGTTGTTGATCATTAGCTTAACGGGCTTACTAATCTGACCATAAACTGTTAATTAATCTGTCCTGCAGAAATGAAAATTAAAAACTGCAATTTCTCCTAATCCACAAAGAAGAATCCTTAATGTGCCATTCTATGAAATAACTAACCACCATCTTGTTTCAATGAGACTAATTAGAAAACCTAGTTAGATATCAAACAAAAATTATGGCTAGAACAATAAATCATAGGGTAAAGATGGTCACGAAAGGATTCAACGATGATCAGGGGCATGTCTCCTAACCAGTTGGAAAGTTCTATTTATTGTTGAGTTGATTTGAAATACAACCAAAACAAAAAAAACATCGCTGTTTTGTAGTCGGAATTTAGAAAATTCAATTATTCAAAATTAAGATTCCCAATCTCTTCAAAATGTGGAGTATATGCAATAAATAATTTAAAATGTTCTAAAATTGATTTGAGCTGAATATATAAATTTTCCAATGATAGAAAATTGTTTTCATCAATTAAGCAAAAAGAGCACCTTTCGTAGTACTTTTCAATAATGATTGAATTTTAAGTTTAAATTCAGAAAGTCTTCTTCGAACCTTTTATGAATGTTTCAAAATGATAAAAGAAGTAATATAAATATTTTTGGAGTACTTTTCAATAATGATTGAATTTTAAGTTTAAATTCAAAAACTCTTCTTCGAACCTTGTATGAATGTTTCAAAATGATAAAAGAAGTAATATAAATATTTTTTGAAGGTTATTTAATTTACCCAAAAGTGTTTTAAAGATTGTATCGAATCAAAATATATATTAAGCAATTGATTTAATCTTGGCTCTAATATTCCGAAGAGTAAGCCTGATTTTTCTATTCGGTAGATCTAGTCAGTGTCTAACTAAGGATATGTTCAGGAGTAACCAGTGTCATGGCTCACCTTGCCATTTTGCTGGATCATGGATAAATATAGTTGAAATGTCCGAAATATGTTAAGTATAAAATATCAAGTTTCCTTAAGTTAAATAAATAAGATTAATTGAAGATGATCTTGTTATATTTAGTATCAAATTCCATGGAGGGAATCCTTACCATCTGTGAGAATTCAAAATGTTTTTACACTATTATCCGACGAATAATAGAATTTGAACACAAGAATTGATATCGAGTAGAATGAATATGATTTCTTTGGACATCATCCTAAAATAAATTTACCATATGCGATGACATAGTTAATGAATGAGGTTTAATGATTCCATGTATATACTTGAAGAATATTTGAAAGATATCCTTAAAAGATATTTTGCACAGAAATGAAGAACATTCAATATGAATTAAACAATAATTTTTTATAATTGATTTGAGGAGACATTGATCAAATTTGAATGATTTCTATTCGAAAATCACTTCGATTAAGTTGACATTTCGGAGCAAAAGAGATGAAAGACCACTTTGATTCCAATTTGAAAATCATTTTGAACGGTTCCCATCACTGACCCTTAGGGGATTTTTTCCCATAGTACTAATTGATTGCAGATCTTCAATGCATGGGCTTCTCTCTACTAGATTATACGATATATGGGGGAAATGCCTTTGATTTATCCAAATACAGGATGACTTGTATGGATGAATGTATGACATTGCATTTCTAATGTGCGTATACTGATCACCATGAATGTACATCTATTCAGTGGAATGGGAAGTAACTCTCTTACCCCATATACAGCCTTTTATGAGATGTACGAGCTCAAGAGTTGTACATTAGTGGAATCAATTATGTGTGTTGGTGTAACAACCCACACTTTTTTAATCTTGAATTTCGATAAAAATCAAAACTCAAACCTATTCAATAATGGATAGTATAATTTTGGTACCCGCAAATAATGAGCATGAGCATAATCAGAGTAAAATAAAACTAACTCACAGCGGAAACAAAATAAGATAACTAATACTGACTAAGGTGACTATCATAAAGCATATCGCCTCATCGATATTGAGCATGAAAGAACTAGAATCGAAAACAAAACTGAACACCTATTAAGACCCGTCTCATCCACATAAAAATGAGAGTTGTTATGAGCATGAGGTTAGAATAGCAAGTCCGAGTGAGTAGAAAATGTGTAACATTGTCTACAATACGTAAATGTATCCTGTTTGATCACAGTAGAAACATATGTCTAACAAGGCAAGTAATTCTAACATATCCTTATAAAGATTTACGCACGACGACTAACCACCATACCTAAGGTAGCATCCTCAAGGATAACGATATAACAATACTGGGATAGAAAGTTTACACATAAGTATGAAGCCTTTAAACCACCATTTAACTAATCACCAAAGACTAAGAGGTGGGTTCCCAACTAATTACGGTTCCATAAGGAGATTAGTATTTCTATATAGCCACTTAAGACCTTAATGTCAATATAAGATAAGGATGGATCTTTTCGATCACTTAAGACCCTTTGGTGGACTTCCATTTTACTATCGAGCTGACCTTATTAGATAATCCCCTAGACGCTAATACATTTTGCATGATGGGAAGACTCATGGTACCTCCTTAATTGTCATTTAACACCTAATCCCAACGCAAACTCTCGCCCTAGTCACTTACTACCTAGAGGAAGTAAACCTATGCAGGGATTACCAAACTCATACCCAATAGCTATGACACCCCACGTCCGTTAATGTCACTCACTAAGGGAATGCATCAAGTTTCGTGAAGAGTTATAGGTAAACAGACACAGAATAATTATAAGACATATATAAATAAGATAGCAGCAGAAATTTAAATTTTTATTTCAACATAAATCATAATACTGTAGTCCATATGTAATGACCCGTATTCTACACATCATAGGATCGTAGAATATTTATTTCTTTCCCATATGAAGTTGTATGGTCATGTAACTCTAGGAAACATCTATTAGAGTCATTTTCCATATTCATGATTTTTGTCGATTTTTAAATGACCATTTTGCCCCTAGTTGGTACTGTTTTGGCCATAGCTTTTGATTGGAAAGGAATTTTGACCTGAAACCACTTCCATTTGATTCGTTTGATGGTTTCTCTTTCCGTAGAGTGGTCACATTAGCCAAACGGACTTACCGTTTGGGAGATATGGCTGAAACGAGGTTTGGAGGGTGAAAAACTGCTTAACCGGGCCAAATCGGGTGATAAGTAAGTAGGCCCATAACTCATTTCGGGATTAGGGTTATGGGAGGGCTGAAATGAGATGGAGAATCATTCCATTTCAGTTTTCTAGCCTCCACTTATCACCAAGGATCCCTAAAAATGGCCTCCAACCTCTAAATCACCTCCAAATCACCTTTAGGTTAAGGATTTGGCTTAGCAACCCCTAATCAAGAAGGATCTTCACCAAATCAACAAAGGAGCTGCTGTTTGGTATTGAAATTCGCATCAAATCAGAGAATCATTTCAGATCTTAGTTTATTTTGTGGCTAAGGTGAGTGATTTGCTTAGTTTTGCACTAATTATGGCTAATTAGGGTTGATTAGTGTTAATTAGCGAATTTAAACATGATAAAATTCTGGAAAAATGTTTATAAAATTCGGAATGATGTTTTAGACCTCTGATATGAATTTGAGTTAATTTGGTTAAGTTTTGATAATCCTATCATTAGTTTCACCTAAACATGCTTAGGGGAAAATATGGGATTTTAGGTATGTTTGATCAATTTTTACCTATCATATTGATGTGAATGATGTTTGTGGTTGATTATGCATGTTGCTATGACTATGTGAAATGTTTTGTGATTGGTTAGAATAGTTAGAATGGTCAAAAACGCCGTCGAGGGGCGTAAACTGCTCGCTGGGAGAACCGCAGGAATCTGCCCGAACCGACTGGATCGGTAAGCATGGGGGCGATCCGATTCGAGGACAACGATCCGTATGGCCACCCCGATCGCGAATCCTCTCCACGATCCGATCCAACTTGATGAGGCGCCACGATCCGAAGGGAGGAGCACGACTCGATCCACTTCAGAAGCTCACGAGCTGACGACATGGGAAGATGCACCCGATCCGACCCGACCAGTGGGGGAACATGAACTGACGAGGAGGAGGAACCCCAATCCGATCCGAATGGGTGACTACGATCCGATCCGAATAGGTGACCACGACCCGATCCGAATGGGTGACCACGAGCTAATGATGTTACTCGACCCGAACCGTGGTGAAGAGGGGAACAGGACCCCGATCCGATCCGATGAAGAATGTGAAGGCTGATCCGATCCGATTCGATGGTAATGACCAATAACCCGAGATGCAAAGGTAGTCCAATAGGGGAAGTTAGAGCTCAGGATCCCGGAACCAGTTGGGAACCAACGAGTTCACTTCATGGTTGGACTTTGCTGCGGGACGTGTGCTAAGGAGTTGTCGACGTTCATAACTTCGATTCACCACTAAAAGGAATGATGGGCTACTTATCAGTGCAGTAGGGTCATTACGACCTGAGGGGCAAGGTGATGGTAGCAGGACTACATTATCAGTGCAGTAGGGTCATTATGACCTGAGGGGCAAGGTGATGCGTAGTAAGACTATGAGCCAGCGCAGATGGGGTGAATAACTCCATGGGGCAAGTGGACATAGTAAGGATTGGTAAGGCTATGAGCCAGCGCAGATGGGGTGAACAACTCTATGGGGCAAGTGGACATAGCAAGGAATTAGTGGCTACGTTATCAGTGCAGTGAAGCCATTTATGACTTCATGGGGCAAAGTGATCGTAGCAAGGAATGTTGGGTGATCGAAGTGGTGAATATCGTATGCTTTACGCACTGAGTGAGAGATGTGAGGATGGATGCTATGCTTGATTGTTTGCCATCATTATGACATGCACACCTCCCCGACCTCCGTATCTTTATACTGTTTGATATGATACCTTAGAGTGTTGTACAGTATGTAGTGCTAACTCTTTGGTTGCAGGTCCAGGTTCAGGTATGTTTTAGTCTACCTGTTATTGTTCACTTTAGATGCTTATCGCTCATACCAGACTTTATGTCTGACCCAGAGTTTTATGTCTCCTCTTATTACTCTGGGTGCTCACATGAGCAGACTAGAGACAGGTTAGCTGGTGATGTGCGAGTAGCTGATTCGGAGGCGGGTAGGAGGCTTCCACGTATGATATATATATACACATTCTCCCTGTGTCGTTGGTGGTCGCTACTTGGGCATTAGTAGTGTACCTCATTTACCTTACTTTTGCTTTGAGACAGTTTGAAAGTTGTAATAAGCTGTATTCTGAATTTCCACTGCTATGATGTTTAGTTCTGATTTTCAACTTATGCACTGTCTCTCCTATTTTATGTCAAGTATGTTATTATTATATTTTGTTCTATGCGCTGTGAGACATTCTACAAGTTCTTTGTATGTTCATTTCCTTCTTCCTTTTTCCCCTTCTGGCGACCCGTTCCGTGCTAACTGGACATGTGTACAGCGCACTTTTGGAGTAAATGTCGGTTGGTGCGGGGCGGGCCGTCACCCTTGGTATCAGAGCTCTAGGTTGCGTAGTTAACCTAGGGAAAGACACCAGGGAGAGAAAGTATACGTATATGAGAGCGCGTATTTGTGATTACTTTGGTTTTCAAAAAGCTATGTATGTATATACTATTAGTAGTATAAAGAGGAAGTCGCACTGCACTAACACCACTATGAGGTCGTTAATCGTTTCCCTTTTTCGGATTAACGATGAGCCGAGACACGAGAGGTGCTGGTAGAGGGACCAACCAAGGGAATGCCGCTGACATGAGGGCTATGTTTACTAACCTCATGAGAGATATTCTTAGAGAAGTGCAAGGGGCAGTTCCCAATCCCGGAGTTGGTGTTGGCCCAGTAGTGCAGGCGCCTAGGGTCGATTTCGCCAAGTTGTGCAAGGATTACACCAATCTTGGTGGGAAGCCGTTCCACGGGACGGAGTCGGCTACGGATGTTCAAGACTGGATGGATAGCTGTGACCGTATCTTTGATGACTTGGGTCTCGAGGATGCGATGAAGAGAAGGCTAGCGTCTCGTCAGCTGCAAGGGCGAGCGATGAATTGGTGGAATGCCATTAGAACAGCTACTCCAAAGGACCAAGTTACTTGGGAACAGTTCAAGGCTCGCTTTAGCGAGAAGTTTATCCCAGCTGCCCAGAAGTCAGTGTTGTTTAAGAGGTTCTTGGAACTCAAGCAGAACGGAAGGGCAGTTTCTGATTATATTGCTGAGTTCGACACTTTGTCAAAGTATGGACTGTCTCTCATTGATACTCCTGAAAAGAAGAATGAGAAGTTCATTACTGGTCTGGATGGGTACTTGGGGGAGAGGCTTATCAACCACATCGATGAGACTTTTGAATCGATCGTGGAAAAAGCTTTGAGGTCAGAGAGCCTTTACCCTAAGTCAAAGACTGAGGCTGCATCTGCAGAAGGGCCAAAGCCGCAAGCAGGCGGTGGAGGCAAGAATAATTCTCAGAATAAGAGGAAGCAGGACCAATCTAAAGGTGGCCAGAAAAAGAGCAACAAGGATGTTGAGTGCTTCAGCTGTGGAAAGAAGGGCCATTATGCTAAAGAATGTCGGGCCAAGCCAGCGGAAAGGAAGTGCTACAACTGTGATCAAGTGGGACATCAGAAGGATAAGTGTCCGCAACCTCTTAAGGAGAAGCAGATTGTGAAAGCATATGCTCTTGATGCTATTCCTTCTTCGTCGAATGCCCCAACTACGGCAGAGAAAGGAAAGAATGTTGTTATTCAAGGTATGCTTTCTATTTATGATGTACCAGTTCGAGTTTTGTTTGATACTGGGGCTTCCCGTTCCTTCATATCTAGTGACCTGGTAGATAGGTTGGGACTGGAACCCGAGATAGTCGATAGACCGTTGATTGTGACGAACCCGATTGGTGGTTCGACTAGCCTTAGTATGATTTGCAGGAATTTGGTCTTATCGAGTCATGGATGTATGTTTGTATGTAATTGCTTTGTTTTGGGCTTTACTGGGTATGGCATTATATTGGGAGTCGATTGGCTCCAAAGATACGAGGTGGTGGTAGACTGTGAGGGCATTTTGGTGACAGTGAGGGCGGATGATGGGCGGAGGGTAGTGTTTGGTAGTCTACCTAGTGATGGGGTTATGGCTAGTTTTGTAAATTCCCTCGACATCCCGCAAGATGAGTTGTCAGATGTGCCCGTGGTTGGCCAGTATCTGGACGTCTTCGAGGAGGTGACCGGGCTTCCACCACACCGAGAGATTGAGTTCCGTATTGATTTAGTGAAAGATGCCAGACCTATAGTGATGCCACTTCGTCGTATGGCACCAAGGGAGCAGCGAGAGCTCGGGGTGCAAGTCAGCAATCTATTGAAGAAGGGATTTATTAGAAGGAGTGTCTCCGAGTGGGGAGCACCAGTTGTGTTTGCCACTAAGGCAGATGGTTCCCTTCGTTTGTGTGTGGACTATCACGAGTTGAATAAGGTGACGAGGAAGAATAAGTATCCTCTACCGCGGATAGATGATTTGTTTGATCAGCTGGAAGGAGCTAGAGTGTTCTCCCAGTTGGACCTCATGACAGGATTTCATCAGCTTCGAGTAGCAGATGAGAGTGTTCCGAAAACGGCATTTAGGACGCCGTCTGGATTTTATGAGTGGTTGGTCATGCCGTTTGGGTTGACCAATGCACCAGCCTACTTTGTGGTTCTTATGAATCGAGTATTCAGACATCAGTTGAATAAGTTTGTTCTTGTGTTCGTGGATGATATCCTTGTTTACTCAAGGACAGAGGAGGAACACAAGGGACACTTGAGGATAGTGATGGAGGTGTTGAGGAAACACCAATTGAAAGCGAAATTCTCTAAGTGTCATTTTTGGAGAAGGGAAGTAAGATTCTTGGGCCATGTTGTTTCAGAGAGTGGTATTGCCGTGGACCCTGCGAAGGTGGCTACGGTACAGGATTGGCCTACGCCCAAGAATGCTACAGATGTAAGAAGTTTCTTGGGATTAGCTGGATATTATCGTAAGTTTATCCAGGACTTCTCCAAGATAGCAGCACCGTTGACTCAATTGACTAAGAAGAATCAGTCCTTCGTCTGGGACGGAGTGTGTGAGGATGCCTTCAAAAGTCTAAAGGAGAGGTTGACGCGTGCGCCAGTGTTAGTCATTCCTAAAGGGAATGAAGAGATGACGGTATACACGGATGCTTGTGGTACCGGACTAGGTGCAGTATTGATGCAAGGAGGTAGGGTTGTAGCTTATGCTAGTCGACAGCTAAAGCCGCATGAGAAGAAGTATCCTACCCATGATTTGGAATTAGCAGCGATTGTATTTGCGCTGAAGATGTGGAGACATTATCTCTTGGGGGAAAGATTTGAGTTGTTTACCGATCATAAATCGTTAAAGTATCTTTTCTCTCAGAAGGATCTGAATCTCCGTCAGCAGAGATGGTTAGAGTTCTTGGCTTCGTATGATTTTGATATCGCATATACACCTGGGAAAGGTAATGCAGTAGCCGATGCCTTGAGTAGGAGACATGCCAGCTTAGGGGCAATGTTTCTTGAATGGAAGCAGCTGGAGTATATCGCGGGGTTTGATTTCAGACCAAAGTGCGAATTGGATCCAGTTATGCTAGCTAGTTTGACAATTAGACCCACTTTGATAGAGCGGATTGGTTCTAGCCAGAGGGACGATCCTAACCTATTGGAAATCATTTCCAAGTTAGAGATGGGTATTGATGAGGAGATGAATGTGTATGGGCTTGATCGAGATGGATGGCTTCGAAAGAATGGAAGACTAGTTGTGCCCAACGTGAATGGTTTGAGAGATGAAGTGCTTAGAGAATGTCATCACTCAAAACTGACTATACATCTCGGCGGTAATAAGATGTATCGGGACATGAGACATACTTACTACTAGGAAGGGATGAAAAGAGACGTTGGGAAGTTTATATCCAAATGCATGAATTGCCAGCTAGTTAAAGCCGAGCAAAAGAAGCCTAGTGGGTTGTTGCAACCATTGGAAATTCCCGAATGGAAATGGGAGCAAGTCTCGATGGATTTCATCGATGGCCTACCAAGGACTAGATCGGGATATGATAGCATTTGGGTAATTGTGGATCGATTGACTAAGAGCGCAAGATTTATACCAGTCAAATCGACCAGAACGGCAGCCAAGTTGGCCGAATTGTATATGAAGTGGGTAGTGAGATTTCATGGAGTACCCAAAAGCATTGTGAGTGACCGAGACCCGTTGTTCACTAGTGGGTTTTGGAAGAGCTTACAAGAGGCTCTAGGGTCAAGATTACATCTCAGTACCGCATATCATCCTCAGACCGACGGTCAGACGGAGAGGGTGAATCGCATATTGGAAGATCTCTTGAGAGCGTGTATATTGGATTTTGGTGGATCATGGGATGATCATTTGCATCTAGTAGAGTTTGCATATAATAATAGCTACCAATCCAGTATCGGTATGGCTCCATATGAAGCTTTGTACGGAAGACCGTGCAACTCACCATCATGTTGGATAGAGACTGGCGAGAAGTTTATGCTTGGACCAGATGTGGTGAGGGAAACTTCAGATAAGATCAAGATCATCCAGCAACGAATGAAAGCTGCTCAAGATAGGCAGAAAAGCTATGCCGATAAGAGGAGAAGAGACTTGAAATTCTCCGTTGGTGACTTGGTGTTCGTCAAGATCTCTCCGTTGAAGAGTGTGATTCGATTTGGCAGGAGAGGCAAGTTGGCACCAAGATTTGTTGGGCCATTCCCTGTTCTTGAATTAGTCGGGAATTTGGCGTATAGAGTTGGCTTACCAGAGAAGATGGCAGGAGTTCACAATGTATTTCATGTTTCCCAACTAAGGAAGTTCGTTCACGACTCAAATGTGACTATTTCACCTGATCAGTTAGAGGACTTCGAAGTAGAACCCGAGGCGGTTGGGAACCCAAGCCGATTCGTATTGTGGGGTACGATACGAAGCAACTTCGAAGGAAGGCGGTGAAGCTAGTCAAGGTTCAGTGGGGCGAGAACGAGAATGATTGTACTTGGGAGACAGAGGAGAGCATTAGGAAGGCTTATCCAGAACTCTTTGTCTGGTAAGATTTACGTTGCGATTTAGTTTTCCGCATGCTAGGATAGACTTGCTTTGCTTGTTTGCATGTTTGATTGTTGTTTTATGATTGATAGGCATGCGGGAACCTTTGTGTGTATTTTGATTAGGGAATTTCGGGGGCGAAATTTCTTAAGGGGGGGAGAGTGTAATGACCTGTATTCTACACATCATAGGATCGTAGAATATTTATTTCTTTTCCATATGAAGTTGTATGGTCATGTAACTCTAGGAAACATCTATTAGAGTCATTCCTATATTCATGATTTTTGTCGATTTTTAAATGACCATTTTGCCCCTAGTTGGTACTGTTTTGGCCATAACTTCTGATTGGGAAGGAATTTTGACCTGAAACCACTTCCATTTGATTCGTTTGATGGTTTCTCTTTCCGTAGAGTGGTCACATTAGCCAAACGGACTTACCGTTTGGGAGATATGGCTGAAACAAGGTTTGGAGGGTGAAAAACTGCTTAACCGGGCCAAATCGGGTGATTAGTAAGTAGGCCCATAACCCATTTCGGGATTAGGGTTATGGGAGGGCTGAAATGAGATGGAGAATCATTCCATTTCAGTTTTCTAGCCTCCACTTATCACCAAGGATCCCTAAAAATGGCCTCCAACCTCTAAATCACCTCCAAATCACCTTTAGGTTAAGGATTTGGCTTAGCAACCCCTAATCAAGAAGGATCTTCACCAAATCAACAAAGGAGCTGCTGTTTGGTATTGAAATTCGCATCAAATCAGAGAATCATTTCAGATCTTAGTTTATTTTGTGGCTAAGGTGAGTGATTTGCTTAGTTTTGCACTAATTATGGCTAATTAGGGTTGATTAGTGTTAATTAGTGAATTTAAACATGATAAAATTCTAGAAAAATGTTTATAAAATTCGGAATGATATTTTAGACCTCTGATATGAATTTGAGTTAATTTGGTTAAGTTTTGATAATCCTATCATTAGTTTCACCTAAACATGCTTAGGGGAAAATATGGGATTTTAGGTATGTTTGATCCATTTTTACCTATCATATTGATGTGAATGATGTTTGTGGTTGATTATGCATGTTGCTATGACTGTGTGAAATGTTTTGTGATTGGTTAGAATAGTTAGAATGGTCAAAAACGCCGTCGAGGGGCGTAAACTGCTCGCTGGGAGAACCGCAGGAATCTGCCCGAACCGACCGGATCGGTAAGCATGGGGGCGATCCGATTCGAGGACAACGATCCGTATGGCCACCCCGATCGCGAATCCTCTCCACGATCCGATCCAACTTGATGAGGCGCCACGATCCGAAGGGAGGAGCACGACTCGATCCACTTCAGAAGCTCACGAGCTGACGACATGGGAAGATGCACCCGATCCGACCCGACCAGTGGGGGAACATGAACTGACGAGGAGGAGGAACCCCGATCCGATCCGAATGGGTGACTACGATCCGATCCGAATAGGTGATCACGACCCGATCCGAATGGGTGACCACGAGCTGATGATGTTACTCGACCCGAACCGTGGTGAAGAGGGGAACAGGACCCCGATCTGATCCGATGAAGAATGTGAAGGCTGATCTGATCAGATTCGATGGTAATGACCAATAACCCGAGATGCAAAGGTAGTCCAATAGGGGAAGTTAGAACTCAGGATCCCGGAACCAGTTGGGAACCAACGAGTTCACTTCATGGTTGGACTTTGCTGCGGGACTTGTGCTAAGGAGTTGTCGACGTTCATAACTTCGATTCACCACTAAAAGGAATGATGGGCTACTTATCAGTGCAGTAGGGTCATTACGACCTGAGGGGCAAGGTGATGGTAGCAGGACTACGTTATCAGTGCAGTAGGGTCATTATGACCTGAGGGGAAAGGTGATGCGTAGTAAGACTATGAGCCAGCGCAGATGGGGTGAATAACTCCATGGGGCAAGTGGACATAGTAAGGATTGGTAAGGCTATGAGCCAGCGTAGATGGGGTGAACAACTCCATGGGGGCAAGTGGACATAGCAAGGAATTAGTGGCTACGTTATCAGTGCAGTGAAGCCATTTATGACTTCATGGGGCAAAGTGATCGTAACAAGGAATGTTGGGTGATCGAAGTGGTGAATATCGTATGCTTTACGCACTGAGTGAGAGATGTGAGGATGGATGCTATGCTTGATTGTTTGCCATCATTATGACATGCACACCTCCCTCACCTCCGTATCTTTATACCGTTTGATATGATACCTTAGAGTGTTGTACAGTATGTAGTGGTAACTCTTTGGTTGCAGGTCCAGGTTCATGTATGTTTTAGTCTACCTGTTATTGTTCACTTTAGATGCTTATCGCTCATACCAGACTTTATGTCTGACCCAGAGTTTTATGTCTCCTCTTATTACTCTGGGTGCTCACACGAGCAGACTAGAGACAGGTTAGCTGGTGATGTGCGAGTAGCTGATTCGGAGGCGGGCATGAGGCTTCCACGTATGATATATATATACACATTCTCCCTGTGTCGTTGGTGGTCGCTACTTGGGCATTAGTAGTGTACCTCGTTTACCTTACTTTTGCTTTGAGACAGTTTGAAAGTTGTAATAAGCTGTATTCTGAATTTCCGCTGCTATGATGTTTAGTTCTGATTTTCAGCTTATGCACTGTCTCTCCTGTTTTATGTCAAGTATGTTATTATTATATTTTGTTCTATGCGCTGTGAGACATTCTACAGGTTCTTTGTATGTTCATTTCCTTCTTCCTTTTTCCCCTTCTGGCGACCCGTTCCGTGCTAACTGGACATGTGTACAGCGCACTTTTGGAGTAAATGTCGGTTGGTGCGGGGCGGGCCGTCACACCATAATACCATAAGTCACTAAAATCATTACAATAAAATAACTTCTGTCTCGCGTCATCAGAGTACATAAGAATATAAAAACATAATTCCCCAATTGAAAGAGTTAAGCCATAGTAGAGACAAGAACTTGAGCCATACCTCAGAAGTAGTTCCTAGCAAGATGATATCTGAGTCCTGACTAAGCCTAAGTGTTTTCTCCCTGAGAACCGGGGGGGGGGGGGGAAGAGGGGGGAACAGAAGAAAGAAGGAGAAATAAAAGGGTCAGACATAAAATCTGGCGAGTCTAGTTACTTTTAGCTAGTAAATAAATAAAAGTAACATGATAGGCATATAAAGTGGATAAGAGAGGTCACTATATAAATGGCAGGTGTGACAAGGTAGATAGGGTAAGGTGTATACACTTCTCTAATGATTACTCTGCACTATTACTAGTGTAACCAGAATGAGATGATCCCTTCCACTTTAAGGTGGTAGAATTAGGGAATATGTCCAAAATATACCCTAACCACTACCCTAATCAATCGGGTCCATACTTCGTAGATACTCTGTGCCGACCCCACGGTAGGATGTATCATGTCCTACAGTGGCAACCCTTCACTGATATGCACAACCCCATACCTACTGGTGTCACGGTCATCTTGTCACCATCTGCCCGGCTGTAACGACACAGATTTTTCCTGGACCAAATCGATTGCTAAATCGACCAAGACCATTCGAATTCCGCATACGCTAACTTTGGGCATTCAACACATCAGAGCAAATAACAGAAGACTTTTATTACATCATAATAATGCAACATCAGAGTACGTCGAATATAATAATACAACAACAGAAGATTAATTTACATAAATTTAATACAACGCAGCGGAAGACTATCAATGCTCTGGATACAACTTTAAGCTTTAATCCAGAATCATGTTAAAAAAATAAATATCTGCAAAACAAGCCACTCGATTGCTTGTGTGGAAAATAAGGGCACCCGAGTTTGCAAGTGAAACAAACTACAAGTCAGTCATGGGACTGGTGTGAGAAATCTTACTTAACTTATTTAATAATAATTAAACTAATCACAGGACCACGCCGCTAACGCGGATTGGGTT
Organism: Allium sativum; assembly: GCA_030737875.1. Lineage (NCBI taxonomy): Eukaryota > Viridiplantae > Streptophyta > Magnoliopsida > Asparagales > Amaryllidaceae > Allium > Allium sativum. The sequence goes on along the minus strand of CM060921.1, from coordinate 9,200,316 downwards.
TACTCCATTGGTTTGCCAATGCATAAACATCAACCATAAATAAATATATGGATCTACAATGCATAAATCAACATGCAATTCCTTAATCTACCCATGTATGCTTAATCCCTAAACTTAGATTTCAAAATCCAATTCACTTTATATAAATTATTCCTTTGGACTTTATTCCCCGATTTATTTTATTTCAAATCATTTAAAATACATATCTAGCTTTTATATCAAAGTAGATTTCACTTCGAGATCTCAAAAACAAAACATTTGGAAATATGAATTCCAAAACGTAACAATGTATACAAACAAGTATGCAACCAAATATCGTGCTCCCCGTCGACAAGGCAAAGGGCACACACCTAAGTAACTCAATATATATATATATATATATATATATATATATATATATATATGCACCTCCCACTATGGAGCAGGCTATACTGACGATGCACCATCCCACCTATGGGGGAAAACATACACCGCCCAAAGCCATTTAAGGCTATAACACCCATACTTTAGTCGTCTGGGTTACTCGAATCTCAAACCACATACCAAATCATTTCATATCCCGAAGTAGGGAAAATCATTTCACAACATAATAATCACAAGTACTTTCAAATCTATATAGATTTCCAATACCAAATCATTTCGAAAACATTGGGTATAGCCCTCGAAATCCTTTCTGTTTTATAAAGCATTTTATAAAACATTCGCTATCCAAAATCGGGAATACTATTCTTTTTACTTAAGAAATCTCATTTCAAAAATAATTTATTAAATTTTGAAATAAACAACATCGCTAAGCACCTTATAGTCAAATCATGAAGTGTTTCACATGGTGTTAGCACATAGACATTTTTACCCAACCCAATGCTAAATATAAAGCATACTTTGCTCATAAACTGGTCGAGCACAATCCAAACAGTCAATCCATCACAATCAATATCAATAACCAAGTGTATTTGTTGGCTCAATCACATTTCATGTTATAATAAAAGAGTATTTTATTGTCTACACATTTTCTATGTTTCATATGCATATAATAAAAAGAATATTTTATTGTCTATACATTTTCTACATTTCATATGCATACAATAAAAAGAATATTTTATTGTCTATACATTTTCTACATTTCATATGCATACAATAAAAAGAATATTTTATTGCATAACAAATTCTATGTTTCTAATGACAAATAAAAAATAATTTATTTACATACATTTTTCTATGTATTCTAATGACAATAAAAAGAATAATTTATTTGCATTCTATATATTCTAATGACAAATAAAAGAATAATTTATTTGCATACATTTTTCTATGTATTCTAATGACAAATAAAAGAATAATTTATTTGCATACATTTTTCTGTATTCTAATGACAAATAAAAGAATAATTTTTTTGCATACATTTTTCTATGTATTCTAATGACAAATAAAAGAATAATTTATTTGCATACATTTTTCTATGTATTCTAATGACAATTAAAAGAATAATTTATTTGCATACATTTTTCTAAGCATTCTAATGACAAATAACAGAATAATTTATATGCATAATTTTTCTATGTATTTCTCTATGTATTCTAATGAAAAATAAAAAGATTATTTTATTTGCATAACTAATTTCCTATATTTAACAATGACAAATGAAAATGAATATTTTTATTTGACAACAATTTCAATATTTAACAATGACAAATAAAAACGAATATTTTTATTTGACAACAATTTCAATATTTAACAATGACAAATAAAAAAATAAATATTTTTATTTTGAAAAATATTTCAATATTTTTCAATGACAAATAAGAAATGAATATTTTTATTTGACAACAATTTCAATATATAACAGTGACAAATAAAAATGAATATTTTATTTGACAACAATTTTAATATTTAACAATGACAAAAAAAAGAATATTTTTATTTGACAACAATTTCAATATATAACAATGACAAATAAAAATGAATATTTTTATTTGACAACAATTTCAATATTTAACAATGACAAATAAAGATGAATATTTTTATTTTGACAACCATTTCAATATTTTGACAAAAATGCAAATTTTGTTTCAACTATTCTATTCAACAAAAATGTCCTTTTTTATTTCAACTATTTGGTTTCAACAAAAATGATATATTTTGTTTCAACTATTTTGTTACAACAAAAATTTCCTTTTTATTTCAACTATTTGGTTTCAACAAAAATGATTATTTTGTTTCAACTATTTTGTTGCAACAAAAATGTCCTTTTTATTTCAACTATTTAGTTTCAACAAAAATGATATATTCTGTTTCAACTATTTGGTTACAACAAAAATGTCGTTTTTACTTCGGCTATTTGGTTTCAACAAAAATAATGTATTTTGTTTCAACTATTTTGTTACAACAAAAATGATATTCTTGTTTCAACTATTTTATTACAAAAAAAATGTGATTTTTGTTTTCAATAATTTTATTTCAACCAAAAAGGTTAATTTTGTTTTCAATAATTTTATTTCAACACAATAATCATCAAATTAACAGATCTACATAACAACATCAATCACCAATCCCAGATCAAATCACGTATAACATCAAACTGAATTTTACATCGGAATGGATGAAAAATCACAACCATAAATAATTAATTTTCATTATATATAAAAATAGAATTCTCACCTATAAGCTAAGAATTATATTTTAACGAACAAATATTTTGTGATGATTAAATACAAATAAAAATCATGTCAGTTTATATAAGTAACTGTATAAGAAAATTTAGTTAGAGAGTTCTCACCTTGATCGGTTTAGAAATCGTTTAAAACGATTGTTTTAATTAAACCAAAAATTGTAACTACATCCAATCTTGTCCAAATTGACTTCATTGCGAAGCCTTCGTTGCCACAGTTCCAACGCATTTGAAATCGTCGAATTTTGTTTTTGTATGCAAAAGTTATGGGGTTTTATATGTTAATAACACACTTTAATTAACTAATGATAATTAATAAAGTAATTAACCTAATTAACTACCTTCCCTCTCCTTAATTTCTCTCCTCCCTCACATTCCCATCGCTCCTCATCACGCACGCAGCAAGAAAACACGAAGCCCCTTCAAATTTCGCATCCCATTCCAATTCTCCCGGACCCGGTCTAAATACACCACATCGAAGGCCTTCTTCTTCTCCATCTTCACCATGAATAGCTTTGAATTTGAGTTCCCTCATGGCCATCAATTTGTAGCAAAAACGCAGCCCTTGAGGCCTGAGATTCGCGAAAAATATTACACAAAACATGATCTTAACCGTATGGATTTGTAGAGCATGTGAATCTCTACAGCTTTCATGGTGAAATCATCATCTAATTCTTGATGGATTGAGAGAAAAGAGGGAAAGAAATTAGATTTATTTCATCCTTGAAATGAAAACGGCGGCTAGGGTTTTGATAATGAGGGTTTGGGCTGAAAATGGGCTATTTATACCCTATTTTATATTATTATTTAATTCCATTATATCCAAAAAGTGAAATTTTGCGTTCGAATTCGAAACGAAGTCCAACGACTGTCGTTCCTAACCAAATACCCCATTTCGGACACAATGAGATATGTTTCGGAAGCCAATTCTACTGTTTCGATCAGTTTTTACCAAAATTGAAATATAAGTTAATATAATGGTCAATATTGAATTTGAATGTACATTTTTAATTTATCGGGGCCACATATTGACTCCAAAAATTTCAAAAAAATAAATATAACTATGTTTTGACGATACAGTCCTAACAAAACTAATTTCATTGAATTTGTAGACCGTTTGAAAAATGGACATTTTCTGATAGATCCAATTTGATTGAAATTGACAAAACACGTTTTCTTTTGCCACGCTCACGTATTAATTCCAAAAATTATGAAAATTGGAATCATGCCATAATTTGACATTTCAGATCCAACCAAAATGGTTTCGTCGAAAATGGAGGTCATTTGCAAAATGGCTATTTTAAAAGGCTATATATTATATTAAATTCCATAGCGACTATCCTGAATATGTAACTAGCCATAACTTTTTATTCCCGCTACGAAATTTCAATTTTTCATATCCGTTGGAAAGATATTTTTGAACAGATTTTAATATTTCTGGTTTTACTGAAATATGATTTGTTTTGAATCCTATACATTCAGTCAAAGTTCAAAATCAAAATTTCAAATTACCGCGCCATTTCAGGCTCGTTTTATAATTAAAATAAATTTATTCATTCTGACTTCATTTAAAATAAATTTTTAGTCATTATTATTTAAAATAACTCATATTAAATACTCAAAATTCACTAAAATTGCTAAAAATAATAAAATAAATTGGTTCCAAAATTCTGGGTTGTTACACCGGCTCATGCACGCACATGGCTCGGTCGGTTTGCGCTGCCCACACCATTCACCACGTTTGGATCTCTTACAATCAATTAGTAAGCGTGTCCCCTCTCCACCTAGTACGGAGTATTTTATTTGATACTTACACCATGTTACTGACTGAAATGGGTCCCACACAATATGATACAAGCTCTCCCCTTCGTCTTATATCCCCCACTAGTTTTTTCATTGACTGTGTATACCACTAGGTGTCTTTAATTACGTAGCCCTATACCAGTTATGCTTACCCTAAAAGGTGTCTTTAATTACATAAATTTACTATTTTCTCCGGTTATGTATACCACTAGGTGTCTTTAATTACATAACCTTATCGGGTTAAGTTCGTGGGCCTATATGTAAATATTATCCACCCCTCCAGATTTACTTAACCCATCCACTATTCTAATCAATTTACTTAACCCTAACCTTAGTTCATAATCATACAATCCCTATGGATTAGATTTGGTTAAGTAGTCCAATTCATTAACATGTCCATTTATGGTTTATAACGGGCTAAACCTCCCACATTAGGCCTACAACGTGTGGATGCTGGATATGACAACCGGGTTCGGACAGACTTATTCCACAGTTGGGCCTAACCTCGTGTCTTAGCCCGATTCGTCTTGGCATACTTAGACCTCCCACATTAGGTTCAACATTAGTGGCTGTTGGATATGTCGGTCGGGTCCGGGAAGACTTCCACCACTAATGCAACCTAACCTCGTGTCATAAGTACAATTACAATTCCTAATTGTAATTACTATACATTCCATAATTAACCAATTAATTAATCCTTTCCTTTTATAGGTGTTAATACCCATTTTACCCAACAATTTGAATTATATGTCCAGAAATGTTCATATTCAAATTATGCCAAAATTAACCCTTTTCCCCCGTTTCCTAACTAGCGCACTCATAAACTGGTGGCATGCCTAGGATAGACAATAGCCTAGTTATTAATGATAATAGGAAAATTAATGGGAATACAATCAAAGTGACCATTTTGGCATAAACATAAACTAGCATGGTGACAAGTGAACATACATACTGGCATGGACATGTAATTAACATCATAACAATATGAACATAAAACTGGTGAACTTGTGGCAGTCAATTGTTTCTAACATAACTACGATGTCTCAATAAGCATAGTAAGATCTAAATTAGCAGTTTAGATGTCCAATTGGTTTCGATCTAACATGATAACACAAGGTGGTAAATTAGATCACATAATTTAGATCTAGAGGTTAAAATAGATCTAACACCATTAGAATGACATAATAGCATGTTTATATCTAAATATGGATTCACATGTCCAGTTTACAACATATATAAGTTAATCACAACATTACAGGTGAAAGGTGATTTACATAAAGAATTAGATCTAATCAATGTTGCAACTGTCAAAATTAACAGATTTACATTCACCACAACATAGTTACAAGTCAAGATCCACATAGGCAATATAATATAATAACCACAATTGCATTAGATCTAGAGGTGTAGATCTATCATGACATAGTATGAGTTTTAACAATAACATAGATTCATATTTTACACATATCCAATTCACAGTCTTTCATAATTCCCTATTATTTATTTAAATCTAAAAGCAACTAGAAACTCACAATGTTAGGTTTAGAGAATCGAGAAAGAATGGATCTTGAATTTTGGATTTGATTTGCCTTAGTTGATAGAAGAAGATAAGGGATCCGGTTTAATTCACACACCAGCAGAGTTTGGCCGCCATTGATTCTTTGTGAAGAAAACAAGAGAACTGAGGTATATATATATATAGCTGCTAATGTCCAGAATTCGAATGCCACCTCAGCCCTAGAGTGAATCAGGTCACGGGTTGCCACCCACTTGAAAAAGGCCAGAATACCCAAAAACCCCTATGGGTGCACTTTACAGGTGCGCTAGTGTAAAATTGTCTTGGCGCACTTGTGAAGTGCGCCAGTTATACCTAGTTTGATTGTCACAATTTTATCATTTGCAACTTCTTCATATGTCATCTATTTTATGCAAACTAGTTGTCATCCTGACCAGAATTTCAAGACAGACGTAATGACGTAGTCTGTTTCCCTCAATTCTTAATAATAAATTAATTATTATTTAATTTATCCTCTTTAATGTTAACAAAATTACGGGGTGTTACATTACCCCCCTACTTAAAGGATTTCGTCCTCGAAATCTCCAAGTTGAGAAGAATGCGTATCCTACCATCCATCATCGATCTACTCATGCATCAATCACTGGCATCCATTGCCCTTGAGGATTTCTAATGCTTACATGAATATATGCAAAGGTGTTTGTATATTTCCCATTACTAATGCGAAGATCAGGCGGTCTACTGACCTCCTTGCTGCAATATATGTTGGTGCCATGAATCCAATAGGTATGCAAATAAGCCTATTATAACATGTAATGAAACACCCCACCTCCGTTAGGGTCACTCTCAAAGGGAATGCCCTAATTTTGGTGGAGGTTTATAAGTATAAGTCACAGATATACAAGACAGATATAAGAACACATATTTGTAAACAGCGGAAAATCAACAACTTTTATTTCATAAAAGCAAATACGTGCTACAACAATGTCACCATAATTGTCTTACATCTTTTCCAAAACATAACATAACACTTTCATAATCTGTCTTGATTACATATTTTTAAAGAAGCATAAATAAAACATAGATAAACTGCAAAAGCCCCATAGTGGATTGTCCAAAGCCATAGTTCAGAACGAAAAAGTCCAAGCAATACATTTCTCTTCTTCAAGCTGGATGTTAGGGCTGGTCAAGCTGCAGTGTTCCCTCCCTGTGGACCTGGGGGGGGGGGGGAACGGAAGAAAAGAAGACGAAAGAAAAGTAGAGTCAGACATAAAGCCTGAGTAAGTCTAGTACTATTCTGTCTATGAATAAAGAACTGGGTATGATAAGTATAAACAAGAAGTGGAAAAGCACTATAACTTGGTTAAGTTGTCTAGGGTCGAATATACTATCGTACCCCATGTTAATCTCTGAACCCATATAAACTAGTTTCCAACTGGCACCCCATAATCAGGGTGAAGTGATCCATTCTATGATGACCGGCTCCTACTCGCATAGTTACATGTGTCTTACGGCCCCCGATGTTGTAGTTACCTATGCTGGTCCCACCATGGGGTGTATCAAGTCCTATGGTGGCGGCCCGACACAATCCTAGAGTGCACAGGTATGCTACTGGTGTCCAGTGCCTTATTTTTCTGCGCCGGAGTGTGTGCACGCCCGCACCCCGTTAGAACCTACACTGCTACACCACCGCCGTCGATTTGACCTCTTACAATCAGCCCAGTAATCGTGCCCCACCCTGCCTAGTTTCAGGGTATCATGATACACCTTCTAGGGTTACTGCTGAAAAGCCCCCCCCCCCCCCCCCCCCCCGTTACTAGGTTTTCTATCTCTAGCCAACATGCTAAGTTGGTTAAGTGTTTTCTAACCTAACCCCCACCAGTCCGTTTAGTTTAGCATGTTCCATTTTGATTAAGTCTTTAGTTCACTTAATCCTAGCAATCCTGACTCAGCCTTAATTGTCTTATTAAAGCCTTGACCTCTCACATTAGACAGGTATTGTTGTGGCTGCCTGTTGCCGGTTGGTTCCGGGCAGTCTTACGCCACAACTCAGTCTAACCTCGGGTCCTTATTGGGCTCCATGTTTAACCTCCCACATTGGATAGGTATTGTTGTGACTACTGGACAGCCGGGCGGTTCCGGGCAGGTTTACATCACAACTCAATCCAACCTCGGGTTAAACACATCGTATGTTCTACATTTACATATTTTGTCTTTCTTCTTTATTTTCTTATATGTAAATATTTGCGGCCCATTATTAAGTTAATGGTGTAAAGGTTACACCAATCATGGGCCCAACCCATACTTGAATTTGGGCCCTTCTACTTTATATTTTCATTTATTAATTAATTTGGCCCAACGCTATTTTCCCCCGTTTAATACGTTCGTTTATCATAATATATGTTGGGCTTAGGCCTTTAAGCCCAACTTAGCCATGAGAAAAGGGGAGGCTTAAAGCGTGATTACATACACAAAAAGGGGAATGTGAACGCATGAACTTGCAATGTGACGTTGGAATGACAAAATAGAAACTGGTGTACTTGCATAGTAGTAACATATACTTTGGTCATAAAGCATAAGTGACATGAATCAAACCATGTAAACTTGTAGTTAAGTTAAGAATATCACTATCGACACATAGGCTTAACTACAACATAAACCTATATTTTTATTCAGGCATAATGTCAAACATAAGCAAATCATGTTCATAAGATTACTACATGTTTACAAAGGTGCCTACTTTTGTGACTAATACAAAAGTATAGTTAAATTTATTCACATAACCATGGCATAAATATTTCTAACATGAAATCATGATTTTTACTTTAGTCATGCAAACTTGCAAAAAGGGACTTTGAATCTAACCTAGCTATGTACCACATATGTCATCATATAATTCTTGTTAACAATATAGGCTTAACATGGATTTCAATTATGCCAAATATCAATCATAGCCTATTCATATTCATAAGTTTGCAAATAGGTTTTTCTAGTACAAAAGCATGTCTTAATACATAGATCATGGTGCCAAAATTTCAACATAGTTTCATATGAACTATAATAACCCAAATATGTTCCAATAACGTACAAAATGATTTTTGTACAAAAACATACATTATGATGGCATAGTAGCACAACCCCAAACTTGCATGAATTTCAATTAATCAACTACATACATGTAGCTTCAACATGGATTACATAATTTGTGAATTGTTAGACCCAAAAGTGGTTCTAACACCCAAATTGATTAAAAGCAAGATGAAATGAGATAAAAATACAAAATGAACACGCAGGATTTATAGTGGTTCGGCGAAGAAATGCCTACGTCCACTTATCTTTCACTATATTCAATAATTCAGTTGCAAATACAATGTAAGATTCACTCAATTCCGCTCACAACTCACTTATGTTCACTCAATTGACTAAAACAAAGAATGAAAGATGATTTGGATTCTCCAGGAGTAATGGAGTTCGGATGATGGAGGTAGTTGAATTCTCAAAGTGCTGAAAAAAGATCCTTCTCTTTGTCTCCAGACAGGGTATTTATAGGTGTGGATTTGCTTGAAACTTGATCCGGGTCGGGGCCACGTGTCATCCATCGCACTCTCTTCGGGTTCGGATGAACTATCATGTTGACAACGCATCAAAGGAAAGAACGTTATGGGTAGGAACTGGTCGTAGCCGGTCCGGATATCCAGGCGCTTTTGCAGGAGAATAACATGGATCATGGGTTCGGGTCGGAGACGCGCAGATAAGGGGTTCGGATCGGGATAGCCGATCCGAACCGGATTGGCTTGGGTGCGACTCTTCTTCTCTAATCTGTTCCGCTCCACTTCATTTTCGTGGCAAACAGGTGGCTTTCCGATCCATTCGAGATTTAGTTGCCCTCCGATCCGATTAGATATGCCTTACCAATCTACTCAGTAATAGTTCACTGATCCGAACAGAGGACTCTATCCGACCCGAACCGATATGTTGCTCTGACCCAACCCAAACAACTGCAGCTATCAATCTAGATTGTAGTGTTTTTCTCCAATCCGAACCGAAGTCTTCTAATTAAAAATTCCCTTCAATGTCTGGTTTCTCGACTTTGTGTTGCCTAATTCACAAAGTAGGCTAACATTTTGCCCCCTCAAAGGATGCTTCTGTTGTATACGAAGCATGCTTTGATGTTGTTTGAATGCTAGTCCTTGAGTCAGAACAGTCAGAAAGTCACTTTTGTTCGTTTGTGAAGATGCGTTGCTTTATGAGGACATGCCTCTTATCACTTATATATATGTCGTGAAATACTTGATTCATTTTCTTCATTTTCTTCATTTTTGAGTCAAGTCCAGAATTTCTTCTCGACATACAGTATTCTTCTCAGGTATGTTCTTTCCTAATTTTTCTTTTAAATCCAGTTCGAATGCTAGAGGAATGCACAGATTTCTACTCGGTTCGGATGCTAGAGGAACGTACAGATGTCTATCCGGTTCGGTGTCTGACTCGAGCACCTTTTCTTCCTGTTTCGCTTTGCACTGGGTCGATGGACCAGAAGGTGTGGGCTAGCTTGGACTCGGTCCGAACAGAGTAAAACACGGGGAATACAAAGAGCCATCTCACGTCTTATATAAACTCGACCACCAAAACTCTTCTACCTTCTTTACTCCCACAATTCTTGTTCTCCCAGTTTTACACCGAAACCCCACTTCCTAAAAAATCTAAAAACTCCAAACTCCTCGTCTCAATCTTCGAATAAAACATCTAGGTATTTTGAATCTCCGATTATTTATGTAATAACTAACTTTATCTAGGATTTGCGGTTAAATCGAGCGGTTGGAGTGTGGTATTTGTTGAACTCCGACGCCTGGATCTCCTCCACCGTTTATCATCGTCGTTGATGGCATCATCGCCGTCTCAAGGTAGCAACGGGGGTCATTTGGATCCAGCGTTAAACATTCAAGCACATAAACGCTTAATTTCGTTCGGGTCTAATGAAATTTGAAGACGAGAAAGGGGAGAATTGGAATTGGGTTCGGTTCGGGTTAGGAAGTGCTAAAGCAGCAGAGGGGAGGACAAGTTCATGTGTTAGGATCGGGTCGGAATGAAATGCGATGTGGAGAAAGCCATGCTTGTCCGACCAGGTCGGGTCGGGGGAAGAGATAGAGAAAGGGAAAGGACGTATGGATCTTTTTGTTTGCTGAACCACTCCGAATGCTTACTTCGATCCGGATTTAATCTGCCAAACATGAACGTCTTCTCCGAACCAAACAATACGCAGACCCGAACCGATCCCAGCTATATGCACATCCGATCCGAACCCAACAATGAACGCACCCTATCCGAACTGAATGATATGCATATTCCAACTCAAAGCACTAGATTTTATCCAACCAGGGTTAATCAATGCTTGACATAATCTTCAACTTAATGAGCAGTTAGGATAGTGCCTTGCGGACATAAACGAACATTAAGAACAACTTTGACTATCACTTTTTCTTCAAAGCTTCGTCTTACATTGCTGTACTTTTATTTTGCATTTCCCACATTTGCTGCACACATTTTAGTTCACACACATACACAGGGGGGCACGGGATAATTTACTCTAATCCGTGCTATTGCTTCTTCAATAGTTCTATGACAATGAGGCCCAGAAGCTCTTCCCGCCTAGCTGAGAGGAAAGAGGCCCCGGAAAATTCTAACGGAATCACTCTTGAGGATATATCTTCTTCGTCTGATCCAGAATGGGACAGTGAGGGTCCTGACTACGGGGTTGGAGATCGAGAAAGCAACGAGGCGTCTTCGGAGAATGAGGTTTCTCTGGGTTTTGAGGAGGAAGGAGGGATTGGTGACAATCGAGCGCCCGATGAATTTGAATCAGCCATCATATTGGAATCACCCTCGGACTCCGTTGAATCAACAATTGACAACAATCGACTTGTCCGAATTTGCCTAAAATACGGGATAATGAAAAGGGACACTCTAGTGCCTTCACGCTCTGACCGCCCCCACAACCCTCCTGAAGGATATATGATGGTCACTCGATTGATGTGCATGGTTGGTGCCATTCCTCCATTCTCTCAATTCATCGTTGATTTCTTAAGACAAATGCGGATTGCCCCCATGCAGTTGCATCCCAATTCATATGCCTATTTGCACACCTTGTACATAGCATATCGTGAAATCCTAGGCATAGAGCTCACGTTCGATGACGTTCACTTCTTCTATAATTTCAAGAATCGGACTCGAGAAACTCCATCCTTCTGCTACTTTGAATCAGTTCCAAAGAGGAAGATAATCTCTGCACCATTTAGCAGTATAGCTGGAGATTCCAGACTTGAATGGTTCTACGTGAAGCAACAGCCTGGATGCGCCAGGAGATGGACAAAATCAAGTAAAGCGTTGATTTTCTGAACCCGGACTCTATACACTTGAATCATCATCCTGACCTGTTTTCCTTTTTGTTTGCAGTCGACAATCCCAAACAGATATCAGATTAGGTGTTCTTTGATCGGATGCACCATCTTCTTAATGGCGATCAAAAATTCCTGACTATCGACGAGGTCCTTAAAGATGAATACCTTCACTTTCATGGGCTGCTATCCGTTTTTCGTAGCATCGGTCATGGGACGGTCCCTTATGCATACATCCCTCCAGTGGAGATAGTTCCAGAGACAAGAGAGGGCTCGGGAATTCCTACAGTGCCTCTTCAAACTTCACCTTCTCCATCTTCCACACAAGATGATGAATTGGCTAATCTGGCCGAAAAGCATCGTGAAGGGTATATTGCCCCCAAGGAAACTACTTCTCTAGACAAGTCAAAATCCTCCCAAGAGTCGCCACTTCATGCTTCCGAAGGGGATGTTCCTAGCACTGATGAGCACATATTTCAGGGTTTGGGGGATCTCCCCTTACCTGAGACTATATATACTTCAGAGGATTTCAGGAAGGATCCTTTAGTCTTCACTTCTTCTGAAGAAACCACTCCCGCTAAGGCCAAAGAGCCTGCCCGCACTAGTCTAGCTTCAGACTCGGGTTGGTTGGGGGGACACACACCACTTAGGATGCACTTTACACCACAGCATTAACATTCGTTGCACTTCTTTCTCCATGAATCCATTAATTCTAAACTTCGTTTATTTTATCGTGCAGGTTCAATGTCTCGATCCTACTACGATATAAGAAAACTTCGTCGTAGCATGTCCAATCCTCCTCAGGATGTCGAGTATGATCACCGGGATGATCGTGGTAGGGAGGAGAGAAGACCTTATGATCCCTATCGTTCTCGACCCTCACGTTCCCGCTCACCAGTTAGGCCAGAACAAGAGAAATACAAAGGTTACCAAAGCCGTAGGGAGGAGGACAGACCACAATCCAAAGACTCCTCCTCTTCCTATGAGAAACGCAGTAGAGAGAAAAGTCCTCCAAAGGAAACCGGGTCTCGAAGTAAGCAAAAGGTCCCTATGACTAAACGACCTAGGACAGACAAAGAGACTACAGAATCCTCTTCAGGAAGGGACACCGAATTGACAATCCTCGCTCCTCCCCCACCAGATGCGGGAACTGCCATAAAGCGGGCATATTTGAAAGAGCAATTTCCCGAACATTACTTCGAAACTCTGACTTTTTTACCTGCCCTTGAACCTATTTCATCTAATTGGGCAGAGGAGGCCAAAGCAAAGATTGATGCGGTGCAAAAACAATATACTGAGATGTTCAAATATTCGCGCAATCTTTCTAAAATCATCCGCACTCTAATCACAAATACTGATTCAATGCAAAAGACCGCGGAGGAGGATACTAAGGCCTTAAAAGCTCTAGGAAAAGATTTGGAAGACACTCAAGCTCAGCTAGCGGTCGCTCAAAGGGACGCTTCTAATTTCAAACAACAATTCGAGGACATGCAAAAACGTTATCGCGATTTGCTTGAATCTCATACTCAGGAGCGTTCTGAATTAAAAAAGCAAGCTGACGAGGCCAAGTCAGAGGCTGCTAAGACACGCATTGCTTATGCTGAGCTTGAGCGGAAAAACGCCGAGTTAGCAAAGAAGAGTGCTGAATTAGAAAAGAAGAACGCTGACTTGGCGTCAAAGTTGTTGGAGGCAGAGAACAGGGCTGCTCTGGCCGAGGGCAATGTGGAGTGTGCTATTAAATCTGCGGAGGAAGCCCGCAAGCAATTATCAGAGGCGGAGGCTGATATTCAGGGCTTTGGCGAGCTAATGATTGAATTCTTCGCACACATTATTCGTCGCCGAAACATTTCTTGGATCGAGGACTATCCATCCACTCTGGTTCAAGTATGGAATCAAATCGTTGAATGGGAAAAAGAAGAACTTAAGGTCGATTCCCTCGATGAAGATAAACTGATGGAGAAATACTTGAGAGATGATGAACCGGAGCGTCTAGCTGAAGGGCGCCGCCTCATTGCTGAGGCCATGGAAGAAGAGAGACGGAAGTCTAGACAAAAAACCATTCTCGAAGCTGGTTCCTCTTCTTCTGCTCCTACAACTCCCGAAGTAGAAGGGTATGATCCCGAAAATCCGGGAATTCCCCGAACAACTCTGCTATCTCCCATTCCTGAAATAACCCCAGAGGTAGTGGTCACCCCCGCTGAAAAGTCTTCGGAAGGTATCCCTATCTTTTCTCCTCAATTTGCCAAAGCTATTACTACCTTTCGCTACGTGATTGAACAATCGATGAGAGACCCTTTGTTTTCGCCTGAGTTGATAACCGTTGCTTCTCATTCTGTAGGTGTTGAATCATCCGAGAAGACAGATGTAGCTCAAGGAGCTGTCGCTGGGACAAAGCCCGCTGATAGGGCCAAAGAAGGGGAAGACAAGGCTGCTTCCATAGACTTGGGGGAAGGAAGTGAGCCAACTAAGGTCACCACTCCCCATGATGAAGAAATGATAACAGCTTTAAAGGACGATGGCGGAGACGGGGGGGGGGGGCATGATGAGGAACCAGAAGTCGCAATAACCGGGGAGTCAAAAAGTACTGATGACGTTACCTTGGCTGCAATGAAGGCTGACCAAGAAAAGCGTTTGCAATTAAAGGCCGAAGAACTAGACCCTGAGGTCTCAAGCCCCTCGCAGTTATGGATGCGGGTTCAAGGTTAGTTGTTAAGCTCTCAACTAGATCTATTACCGAAGAACTTGCTAAAAAATCTTCTCTTGATTCCAGTGTCCCGCCCTCCGGGAAGAAGTCTACTGGCTCCAGTACCGCATCTTCAGGGAAAAAGAAATCAAAACGAATCTTAACTGAAGCCGAGAAGGAAGCAAAGGATGCGGAAAAAGCTGCCAAGAAATCAAAGGCTCATTCCAAACCCAAATAGTGGGTTCCCCTGTATCTTTTTAGCATCTTTGTGAACCAATAATTGCTGCTACAAAAGCAGCTCCTGCACTTTCTTTTCTAGCTATTTCCCTGTACAAATTCATTCATCTGTAAATAAAAATAATTCACTTTTTGCAATGTTTGTTTGTTAGTAGTTATGCATGTCTACAGTTGTGAAACGAAATTGTAGAGGGGGGAAATATGTGTATGCATATGTGTCCCCAGTCAATTTCCACAAGTTATTTAATGCTTAATCTAGCAATCTGAATGCTCCCAATTCTCTGACGGGATAGCACTTCCTGTGTCGTCAGTACCTGTCGTTTTTTCTGGCATTTCTTTTATACTCTCCCTCTTTCTCTTGAGAGTTAGAGTTCAAGTTCAGTCATCTGTTTATTCCCCGGTCGTTCAACGGGGAAAGATTTCTTTCTCGGCGCTCAGTCGGAGACGCCTTTATACTCTCTTTCTCTCTGGAAAGTTAGAGTTAGGAGGAAAATTTCTTTTTCAGCGCTCAGTCGGAGACGCTTTTATACTCTCTCTCTTTCTCTGGAGAGTTAGAGTTAGGAAGAGAATTTCTTTTTCAGCGCTCAGTCAGAGACGCTTTTATACTCTCTCTCTTTCTCTGGAGAGTTAGAGTTAAGAATGTCGTTTTTTCATTCTTTTATGTCTTATTGCACAAACAATCGTTGTGCTTCTTTTTATGCCTACACTGTTTTCAACTTTTTTAGGCTATGAGTTATCCTGTATTTTATAATCACAACAGAATAACTGATGAATGTAAATGCATAAAAGTAAACAACACACAATGTTTTTATAGTGGTTCGGCTAAGTCGTAGCCTACATCCACTTTATAGTCCTTTATTCATATCATCAAATTTTTCCCAAGGCAAGTCGTGCCTTATTACAGAGTTCATAAGAAAAATAACACAAAGTACAGTGTTTTTAATCCAAATATCGCATTAAGTGTTGGGCATTCCATGCTCTGGGGACTTCTTCGCCATCCACGGTCGTTAACTTGAAGGTTCCATTTTCAAGTTTCCGTTGAATGACAAAGGGTCCTTCCCATTTCGGACCAAGGTGAGGAAGGGATGGAAAAACTCTCTTTAGCACCAAATCTCCTGGTTCAAAAGTTCTGAGGCGAACTTTTTTGTCATAATAGCGTGCCATCTGACGCCGATGTCTTGCTGCACGCAAGTCTGCTTCGTCCCTTTTCTCTTCGATTTCATCAAGAGACTCAAGTAAGAGCGCCCGATTCGTCATGGGGTCATAATACGTCACCCTGTGGGAAGGAACTTCCAGTTCAACTGGAATTACCGCTTCTGAGCCAAAGGAGAGAGAGAAAGGGGTATGACCGGTGGCTGTTTTAAATGTTGTTCGATATGCCCACAAAGCTAAGGGCAATTCATCAACCCACTTTGCCTTTGCACGCTCTAATCGCTTCTTGAGAATGGATTTTATTACCTTGTTTATTGCCTCTACTTGCCCATTCGATTGCGGATAGGCAACTGCAGTATATCGTTTGTCTATCTTATACTTCTGGCAAAAATTTCTGAATTCAGTGCTATCAAATTGGGTCCCGTTGTCAGTAATAATCGTCCTTGGGATCCCGAATCGGCATATAATATTTCTGACCACAAAACTTATCACCTTTCTTGTTGTGATCTTAGTCAAGGGCTCAGCTTCCACCCACTTCGTAAAATAGTCCACGGCTACTATTGCATACTTAGCTCCTCCTTTAGCAATTGGTAAAACTCCAATGATATCAATTCCCCATGTGGCAAATGGCCAAGGGCTCACCATTGATTTAAGCTGGGTTGACGGTGCCCTGGGGATTTTGGCGAATCTCTGGCACTTATCGCAGCGTCATGAATAATCAGCTGCATCTTTGTTGATCGTAGGCCAGAAGTATCCGTACCGCAATATTTTCTTTGCTAAAGTTTGACCTCCTGTATGATCTCCACACTCACCTTCGTGTACTTCTCTTAGTACACGCTTGATGTCGTCGTGCTATACATCGTAAAAGGGGCATAGAAAATCCTTGCCTATAGAGAATATCATCTTGTATGACATATCTGGTAGCTTTGCGAACTACAGCTCTTTTCTCACTCTTCTTCGATGGGAGTGTCCCATTCTTAAGGAAATTCTTAATTGGAGTCATCCATGACTCCTTCTCTGGTTCTGCTTCAAAAGCGAATTCAATTTCCATCGACTCAAAGCTTGGCGACTCCAACGTTTCAATTGGAATTACTTCAGTTTCTTCTGGATTGTCAGAACTAGCCAGCTTTGCCAGTCTATCCGCTTTCTGGTTTTCAACTCTGGGAATATGTGTTATGTTGTACCGCTCTAAGCTACTCAACAGCTCTTTCACTTTCTTGAGGTAGGCGATAAGCCGAGGTCCTCGAGCCACGAATTCCTCTCGCACTTGACAAACAACAATTTTAGAGTCACAAAATATGTCTATCATTTTTACTCCGAGGTCTTTAGCAAGTTTCAGCCCGGCAATCAGGGCTTCATATTCAGAGTCATTGTTAGTTGCCGAAAATTCTAATCGCATGGCGTAATATAACGACCGTCCCTCGGGAGTGACTAAGACAATTCCAGCTCCGGACCTTCGGTCATTCTTAGCTCCATCTGTATATAATTTCCACGGATTCATCTCTAGCTCTTCCTCAGATTTAACCATTCGGTCATTGATTATTTCCTCTTCTGGAATTGTGAACTCCGCAATAAAGTCTGCTAGAGCTTGCCCCCTGATTGACTTTCGTGGTTGAAAATTCAAATCAAACTGACTTAGTTCTATGTTCCATTTGATCAACCTTCCCGATGCTTCGGGTCTCTGCAACACCTGCCTTAAGGGCTGGTCGGTGTATATGGTTATTGGATGGGCTTGGAAATAGTGACGAAGTTTTCGGGATGCGATCAGGAGGCTGTAAGCGAGCTTCTCAATTTTTGGGTAGTTGCGCTCTGCCGCTGCTAATTTCTTACTTACATAGTACACCGGCCTTTGTACTTTGTCTTCTTCTCGAACCAAGGCTGTGTTGACAGCGTGAGCCGAGACTGCCAAATAAACAAATAATTCTTCGTGATCGACGGGCTTTGATAAAATCGGCGGTTTTTCTAGCAGTTCCAACAGATTCTGAAAGGTCTCAACACAATCCGGAGTCCACCGGAAGTTCTTCTTTCCCCTTTTTATCAAATCAAAAAACGGAACACATTTATCTGTGGCTTTGGAGATGAATCTACTCAGCGCCGCTACTTTCCCTGCCAGACTTTGGACGTCTTTAATTCTCCTCGGTTCTTCGATGTTTCTAATCGCTGCTATCTGGCTAGGGTTGATTTCAATTCCTCGGGAACTCACAATGAAGCCAAGGAACTTTCCCGATGCCACTCCAAATGAGCATTTCAGAGGATTCAATTTCATCCGGTACTTTCGCAAGATACCAAACATTTCCGCTAAGTCTTGCGTATGACTGGAAGACTGCTTTGATTTGACAAGCATATCATCCACGTAAACTTCCATAGTTTTTCCTATTTGATCATAAAACATTCTATTTACCAAGCGCTGATAAGTAGCTCCAGCGTTTTTTAACCCGAATGGCATTACAACATAACAATATAGCCCCAAATTCGTAATGAAACTCGTATGTTCTTGGTCTGGTACGTGCATAGGAATTTGGTTGTATCCAGAATATGCGTCCATGAAAGAAAGAAGTTCATGACCTGCTGTCGAGTCTACAAGCTGGTCAATCCTGGGAAGTGGGAAACTATCTTTCGGGCAAGCCTTATTTAAATCTGAAAAATCAATGCAAGTCCGCCACTTTCCGTTTGGCTTCTTTACTAAGACGGGATTCGATATCCAGTCGGGATATGTCGAATCTCGAATAAATCCATTCTGCTTCAACTTCTCTGCTTCCTCTTTGAGAGCAGCCGACCTCTCTGGGCCCAGCATGCGTCTCTTTTGCTTCACAGGCGGATGCTTCGGATTTACATTCAATTTGTGACTTATAATGGAAGGTGATATCCCACACATGTCAGCATGGGTCCAGGCGAACACGTCTAAGTTTGCCTTCAAGAAGTCTGTCAGTTCTTCAGCACGACGTGGATCCAATTGAGAACCAATCTTCAAAACTTTCGTCGGATCAGCTTTATCAATGGGAATTTTCACTGTCGCTTCATTAGGAGTTGCATTCCTAGCCTCTGGTTCCTCGTCTTTTCTGGGATCCAGGTCTTCAGGCGTTCCTTTGGGCAACTCCCTCGGGTTCAATCTCTCTAATTGCTATGCCGAGTCCCCCTTTGAGGGAGATGAGGCATCCTTACTCTCAGCATTAAATCCTTTCATCAACATCTTTAGTTCGGCCACATAGCAGGCCCGTCCGGAAACTTGATCCCCTCTCATTACTCCAGTTCCGGCTTCGGTTGGGAACTTAAGTAACAAGCACCAAGGGGCGATACAAACTCTAAATTCAGCGAGGGCAGGTCTCCCCAAAAATGCGTTGTATGGCGAATCTACGTCCAATACTACGAACTGAAGCATTCGCACTCTTCTACGTTCTCCTTGCCCCAGGGTCACGGGCAACTCTATGTATCCCATGGGAGCTGTCGTCGCTCCGTTGAAGCCTCTAATCCATCCTTCACAAGGTTTCAGATCTTCGGGCTCAAGCTTCATCTGATCAAACGACTTCTTGAACATAATATTAACGGAACTTCCATTGTCTACTAGTACCTTATGGACCAAGGCCGGCCCAATGGTGGTAGTAATAACCAACGGATCATTGGTGGGTGATTGTATCCCAGTATTGTCTCGACTGCGAAATACTACGTCGTCGAACATGGTCTTCTGTTGTTTTATGGGGGTGACATCTTCCAAATCATCACCTTCATTCACGTCTAGATGCTTGGCAGCATTCACATATTGATCCATTGATCTGAAACTTCGGATTGTCGGGTGAGGTCCGCCTACTATGGAGTTGATAACAATTCCTTTACCTTTCTGCTGCGTTGTAGGCTTGGGAGCAGGTAGAATCTGTTTTGGAGCCTGCTCACCTTGCCCCCTGTCTCTCTGGGCAACCTTGTACTCATCCAACTTCCCTTCACGCAACAGTTTCTCAATCACATCCCTCAAATGCCAACATTCATTGGTCGAATGCCCATGAGTTCCGTGAAACAAGCAAAATTTCCCTGTCGCCATTTCTTTCTTGGTCGAATCACGAGGTGGCGGTCTTTTGTACTGTAACACATTGTACGTATCCAGGTAAATATTTTCCAGGGTGTCGTTCAATGGTGTATAATTCTCGTAGTTCTGGAATCGGGGTCTTTTGTTAGGGTCGCTTCTTCTATTTCTGTTTCTCCTGTTACCGCTCGAATTACGGTTATTGTTGTTGTTTCCCCCACTTCCAGTATTGCTGTTTCCACCCTTGTTTCCTACATTTACTTCAACCTTGCCAGAATTTTCCCCCGACTGCTTCACGTCGATATTACTCTGCACATTCTCCTTTGAAGCCGTTTCAGACTTTCTCTTTCGGTTTGCCCTGGCCTCCTCTCGCCTTAAATAAATATCGGCTTTTTCGTAGAATATCTCCCTTGTGGGGGGTGTCTTCCCAGAAAGGTAGTCTCCAAACTCAGATTCAGGATCGACTCCTTCCTTCAATGCCATCAGAATAGTGGGCTCATGCGGATCACTGACCTCAGTTATAGCTTGGTTAAAACGATCAAGATATGCCCTTAAAGATTCTCCTGGTGCATGTTTGATTCTCGATAATTCAATAACACTTTTGGACTTTCGGGCATGTAGTCGGAACTGGTTCATGAAACGCTCGCTTAGTTCCTTGTAATTAGAAATCGAACGAGGAGGAAGTCGGGTAAACCAGAACAATGCCACATCTTCTAGGTAGATTGGGAATGCTTTGCACTTCACTTCATCTGGGGCAGCAGCAGCATTCATGAGCCACGAATACCGCATCAAATGCTGTCCCGGATCAGTCCTTCCGTTGTACTTGTCCATTTGTGGCAAGTTAAAGCGTCGGGGAAATTGGAAGTCGAGGATATCGTCGGTGAAGGGAGTATGGCTTCGTTCAATGCCATAGTCTTCATTCGTATAATTCCGGCTCTCGGACATAATTTGGCGAACCGTTGCCTGTACATCAGCATTAGTTAGGGGCCGCTCAGGTTCCCTGGCCCTAGTATCCGAGTTCCTTCTGGGCTCTGGTTCAGGAGATGCCCTTCTTCTTCGTGCTGCCTCTGCTCGACTCCGTTCCCTGCGTTCCCGGTCGATCTCGGGAAGAGGGGACTGGAGTCTTTGCCCCCGAGTGGGGTCATTGTTTCCTAATGCTCGTGCGATATCCTCACGAGATCCCAAAGATCCAAATGTCAGCTGCTCCACGTTCTGAGGTCGTTCGAGTGGCCTTCGTTCACGGGGCCTCTCTTCCTCGGAAGATGAAGATTGATCTACTGGTGTGTGACGAACCGGTGATGGAGTTCTCTGTCGACGGATTTCACTAATCTCCCGACTCATGAGCCTCATATTTTCCTACATCATGAGATTAGTGCGCTCGTGAACTTTCATGGCCTCCCTCGTGCTCTCAAGCATATCAAGCAAGCGCGAGAAATCTCCTTGGGTGATGGGCGCAGATGGATTGACCTGATCACCAACCCTGGTGGCTGGAATTGGAGCATTCGTAGGGACTCGAGTAGAGGTTCCAGCTTCACCAAGCATCGGGTCGGATCGGAGGTAGGAAGTCGGATCGGTTCGGAGCTGGGGAGCCTGGTCGGATCGGTGCGTGGCAAGCAGCTCGGGTCGGTTCAGACTGGGGGAATGCACTGCTTCAGAATCTCCTACCCGGATCGGATCGGAGCTCTCCCCCTGCTGGCGGTTCGGATTTCCTGCATTGGTCCTTCCTGCTGCTGAACTCTGCCCCCGAGACCTTGTTACAACAGCATTTTGCTGATCTTCGCCAGCTCCATTTCCTCGAAAAGACTGAACTTCCTTGCCTTTTCCTTTGGCCATGAATCTTTGACAATCACTTCAACGAATGTAAAAAAGCGGAGAAACTTAAGGATTCACTTCTTTGAACTCAACGGTCCAAAAAGTAGAAAGAGATCCCGGAAA
Source organism: Allium sativum (assembly GCA_030737875.1). Lineage (NCBI taxonomy): Eukaryota > Viridiplantae > Streptophyta > Magnoliopsida > Asparagales > Amaryllidaceae > Allium > Allium sativum. The sequence goes on along the minus strand of CM060921.1, from coordinate 9,177,915 downwards.
ATAAAGAATTTAGATGAGGTTTCTCAGTGAAAGCACCAAAATGTTAGACCCAAAAGTGGTTCTAACACCCAAATTGATTAAAAGCAAGATGAAATGAGATAAAAATATAAAATGAACACGCAGGATTTATAGTGGTTCGGCGAAGAAATGCCTACGTCCACTTATCTTTCACTATATTCAATAATTCAGTTGCAAATACAATGTAAGATTCACTCAATTCCGCTCACAACTCACTTATGTTCACTCAATTGACTAAAACAAAGAATGAAAGATGATTTGCATTCTCCGGGAGTAATGGAGTTCGGATGATGGAGGTAGTTGAATTCTCAAAGTGCTGAAAAAAGATCCTTCTCTTTGTCTCCAGACAGGGTATTTATAGGTGTGGATTTGCTTGAAACTTGATCCGGGTCGGGGCCACGTGTCATCCATCGCACTCTCTTCGGGTTCGGATGAACTATCATGTTGACAACGCATCAAAGGAAAGGACGTTATGGGTAGGAACTGGTCGTAGCCGGTCTGGATATCCAGGCGCTTTTGCAGGAGAATAACATGGATCATGGGTTCGGGTCGGAGACGCGCAGATAAGGGGTTCGGATCGGGATAGCCGATCCGAACCGGATTGGCTTGGGTGCGACTCTTCTTCTCTAATCTGTTCCGCTCCGCTTCATTTTCGTGGCAAACAGGTGGCTTTCCGATCCATTCGAGATTTAGTTGCCCTCCGATCCGATTAGATATGCCTTACCAATCTACTCAGTAAGAGTTCACCGATCCGAACAGAGGACTCTATCCGACCCGAACCGATATGTTGCTCTGACCCGACCCGAACAACTGCAGCTATCAATCTAGATTGTAGTGTTTTTCTCCAATCCGAACCGAAGTCTTCTAATTAAAAATTCCCTTCAATGTCTGGTTTCTCGACTTTGTGTTGCCTAATTCACAAAGTAGGCTAACACGAATATTCCAAACGTATACTTGCATAAAACTACCGCAAACATGTAGTTTTCTATAATGAATAACATAATTCGAGAATATCCAAACGTATACAATATTCCAAATCGATGAGAATACAAATATGAATTACTTTATTGCCACAAATCAAGTATACAAACCAACACAGTTATTTGTTCATACCAAAATAATACTCTACTTACAATTATGTGGCGAATTCTCCAATTTAGGAATTTGGAGATGCGATTTGATTTGATTAAGTTGCTTTATGCTTTTAGAATTTGCCTCCTAATCCTCTCTCCAATTGGTGGCTACTCTTAGTCGTTCCTCAGCAACATGGCGGCTTTGTTCTTATTTTTGAATGAATAGATCAGGGTTGAGTCTAGGGTCATTTTTATAGGGGTTATGAACTGATTAGGACCATTGATGTTGCTTGGTTTGATCGTAGCCATTCATCCTAAAGAGAGATCAATTAGAGCCTGCCACCTAGCCCTAATGACAAAGCAGACTGCAGAAAATCGGCCAACATAGAATAGGCCAGCCAGGTTGGGCTGGGTTCGACCTGGCTCTGGACCAGGTCGACAGCCCTGTCGACAGCCCTGTCGACCTGGCTAGATCAGGTCGACAGCCCAGTCGACCTGGGTGCCTTAGGCGGGTATTTTACCGCCCTGGCCCATTGGGCCCGATTTTGGAATTTAAACTTGATTTTCTGTGCTATTTTATTCTGTTTGAATTTTAAACTTAATTTAGAAACTTCCGAAGGCCATATCTTCTTCATACGGACTCCGTTTTTCGAAAACTCGGACTCTATTTCGCGTATTTTTCCGAGATGAACGCAATGGAGTATCCCGTTTCCCTTAGTTCTTTGATTTGAAATTAATCATACTTTAATTTGTGAATTTCACAGTTACAGAATTCGCGGGGTGTTACATGTAAGCTATATGTGTGTGAACACTTATTCGTCCAAATGCAACATCCATATGTTAGTTCATCCATTTCCATCCATAAAAGAGAAAATGCACACACATCCATATGCAGTATGTAAGTGATTGAGCCAATATAGTGCCTAATGTGTGTGTATTTGCATCCACAGGCAACCACTAGCAAACACTTGCATCCACTTGCATACATCAATCATAACATGTCTCAAATACATGTTTACATCCATTGGATTCCTATCTAAAGGTCGAAAATACTACTGATAGGACATACTCAAATGATAGAAACATGTACTGATAAAGCTTTGGAAAAAAAGGAGTTAAGAAGATACCCTGGAAAAGAAAAGGGTTTGAAGCACGAATCTTGTCTTCGGTCTCCTGTGTCGCATCCTCTGGGTTATCTCCCCATTGAACCTTTAGCAACTTGATCTCTTTATTGCATAGCTTCTTAACTTCTGATCCCAGAATATGGGTAGGGAGTTGCCTGACTGTCGCCTCCCATTCGACTTTGACTTCTTCCAACACAGTCGGCTCAATGATTATTGCGATGTCATGCAGGCATTTCCGCAGATAGGAAACGTGGAAAACATCATGAATGCTTGATAGATTTTTTGGGAGTTTTACTCTATAGGCCATTTGCCCAATCCTCTCGGTTATGGGAAATGATCCCACAAACCTAGGTGCTAACTTCCCTACCGATCCAAAATGACCCACATTCCTCAGAGGCGACACTTTGATAAAAACCAAGTCTCCTACTTCGAATTCAAGATCAGTCCTTCTCTTATCTACATAGGATTTCTTCCAATCTTAAGCTATCTTCATCCACCGTTGAATAAGGTCAATCTTTACGGACGTTTCCCTAACTATATCTGGTCCAAGTAATAATCTTTCTGTAAACTCCCACCAACAAGTTGGTGATCTACAGGGTCGTCCGTACAATGCTTCGAAGGGTGCCATGCCGATGCTAGCTTGATAACTGTTATTATAAGCAAACTATACTAAAGAAAGAACTCTTCCCAAGTCCCTCCGAAGTCTAGGATACACAGCCTCAAAAGATCTTCAAGAATCTTGTTCACCCTCTTTGTTTGTCCATTGGTCTGAGGATGATAAGCGGTGCTCAAACACAACTGTGTACCTAATGCTTCTTGCAAGCTCCTCCAAAATTCACTTGTAAAGATGGGGTCACGATCGCTCATGATGATGGAAGGTACTCCATGAAGAAGAACTATCTCACAAACATAAATTACTGCCAACCACGATGCCTTCATCTTACACTTACCTGGAATAAAGCGAGCGCTCTTAGTGAGTCTATCCAGCACAACCCAGATAATGGTGTTGCCTTTCTTCGATCTAGGCAAACCATCTATGAAACCCATAGAGACGCTCTCCTATTTCCACTGCGGAACCTCCAATGGTTGAAGTAATCCACCGGGCTTCTTTTGCTCAGCTTTGACTTGCTGGCAAACTAAACATTGAGAAACAAATTCGGCCACATCTTTCTTCATCCCAGCCCAAAAGAAATCCCTCTTCATTTCCCTGTACATCTTATCACCGCTTGGATGAATGGTCATCTTAGAATGGTGGGCATCTTCTAGGACTGCCTTTATCAAGCTTTTATTTTGAGGAACACAAAGCCTTCCATCTCGTCGCAACCACCCTTTTCATCTATGGCATATCTGCTGAGGTAACTAGAAGTCTCCCTCTTTTGAGCTTATCCATGATGTCTAGAATCTGTTGGTCACCTTGTTGTGAAGCTCCTATCTGGTCCATAAGAGTCGGTCGCATCTCCAAGGATGCAAACAAATCAGGCAAATTCTCAATAGAGGGTCTAAAATCAAAAGCTAATATGAACTCCAAGTTCTTTCTTTCCACAAACAGAGGACTTAGGGCCACCCTTTGCCTACTTAGTGCGTCTGCCACCATATTACCCTTGCCAGTGGTATAAGAAATCTCAAAATCATAAGAAGCTAGAAACTCCATCCACCGCTATTCCCTTAAATTGAGATCCTTCTGCGAGAACAGATACTTGAGAGATTTATGATTGGTGTATAAATCGAACTTCTCTCCAAGTAAATAATGGCGCCACATCTTTAATGCAAACACTATGGAAGCAAGCTCTAGATCATGGGTGGGGTAGTTCTTTTCATGAGCCCTCAACTGTCTACCCCCATAACACACTACTTTCCCATTTTGCATTAGAACCGCACTAAGCCCTGTACCACACGCATCAGTGTAAACAACAAACACCTTATTCCCGTCAGGCAAGGTCAAGACTGGGGCTGTTGTCAGAGCCCTCTTCAGTTGTTGGAAAGCAACGTCATAGTCTACATCCCATGAGAATGTCAAGTTCTTCTTTGTTAGCCTGGTGAGTGGGGATGATATCTTTGCGAAGTCCTTAATGAACTACCTATAAGAACCTGCTAACCCAAGAAAGCTTCTCACCTCGGTTGCATTTTAAGGAACTTGCCAATCTTGCACTGTAACCACCTTTGTGGGATCTACAGTTATTCCTTCTTTGGAGACCACATGCCCTAAGAATCTCACCTCTTTTCTCCAAAAATGGCATTTGGAGAATTTTGCTTTAAGCTGATGATCACGGAGAGTTTTCAAAACTTCTCTCAAATGTTGGGAATGCTCTACTTCGCTTTTGGAGAAGATCAAAATATCATTGACAAAGGCTACAACAAATTTATTTAGGAACTCCCGAAAAACCCTACTCGTCAGATCGACAAAATAGGTGGGTGCATTCATCAGCCCAAAAGGCATAACTAGCCATTCTAAGAAACCGTCTGGAGTCCTAAAGGCAGTCTTATATATGTTGTCCTCAGCTACCCTCAACTGATGGAACTCCATGTCCAAGTCTAATGGGGAAAATTCCGAGGCACTAACAAGCTAATCAAATAGATCATCAATCCTCGGGAGTGGGTGTCTATTCTTCTTAGTGAGTTTATTCAGCTTTCTATAATCAACAAACAAACAAAGCGAACCATCCGCCTTAGTTGCGAATACTACTAGAGCCCCCCATTCAGATATGCTTCGTCTAATAAACCCGTTCTCAAGCAGCTCCCCTATTTGCTTACTTATCTCCCTCCTTTCCCTTGGAGCCATGCGGCGCACCGGCAATGCAACTGGCTTTGCATTTTCCACCAAATATATACGTAAGTCGATCTCGCGCCTCAAAGGTAAACCCCAAACCAGATAAAAAACATCGGAAAAATCCTGAACTACTGGAACAAATTGCAGATCGTCGATAGATGCATCAAGAGACACTAGGAAACTAAGCATAACCAACCCTTGTTGGTCACATGAAATCTCGAGGGTTCTCCGATTACAAGTCAGAAGCCTGACAACCCTCTTTTCACAATCCAGAATGACACCATACATGGTAAGCCAATCCATTATTAAAATCAACCCATAGCCCATAAAACCGAGCACGTACGCATCGCATTCAAACTCGACGCCCAACACAGATATTTTCAAACCCTGAAAAATCATAGATAAATGAGCCGAACCATCAATGGGGTTTGAAACAACTACGGGATCCACTACCATACTAGTAATTAAGTGCAGAGATTCAACTACAAAACTTGATATGATAGTTTGAAAGAGAAATTAAACATTCCACATAAATTTTTCTACCTCTATCAGGAGAACTAATTGCGAGAGCATGCACATGCCCTCTAGAAGTCACTGTCCTTTGACCTTGTCCCTGTGATCCCTGTTTCTTCGGGCACTATTTAGCAAAGTGTCCGGCCTCTCCACAGTGGTACCAAGAGTTCTTCCTTCGCTTGCAGTATTTAACCAGATGACCTTCCTTCCCACAATGGTGACATTTTCTCTTATCCTTGCCTTTATCATTTTTTCCTCATTTCTTCTGCTGTTGTTGCTGCCACTTCTTGGGCCACACCTTCCTATTTTGCGATGTCTCCTCAGCCTTCTTTTCTCCCTTGTCTTCCTCATGCATTAGGGCCATATCGACAAGAATTTCAAAAGTATCCCCTATTGGAATATGGGACATGGATATACCATGCAGAGGCTGGTTCATCCCTTTAGCAAACCGCAAAGCCCTTTTGTGCGGCGTATCCACCAACTCTAGACCGAACCTTGCTAGTTGGTTGAATTTATTCACATACTCTTTTACTGTCAAGTTTCCTTGTTTGAGTGCTAAGAATCTCTCCATCTGCATGCTGCTTTCGGCTTGGGAAAGAAATTTCATTTTAAAACTTTGTCTAAAATCTTCTCATGTTTCCACCGAACGTCTAGCCTGAATGACTTCCCACCAAAATGAGGCTTCATCCTTCAACAGCCAGGCGGCTAACTTAACCTTCCTTCTATCCTCTACTTCAAAGACTATGAATAAATCCTCAAGTCTCCTTGAGCCAATTCTGAGCTTCTACGAATGTCTCGTTCCCATGGAATGGCTTCCCTCCCACAACAAGGAAGTCCTTGCTGATCTTGGCGAAGTTATCTACCCTTGGAGGGGGAGGAGTAGGAATGACTGGTGCAGATGAGGGAGGAACATTTCGTTTGCCATCGGCAGGTGTCCTGGCGTCCAAATATCTATCGAACCATCCGGGTATTGTGACGTCCACTGGGATATTAGGAATGTTTTGTTCCCCGGACATGCTGAAAAAGGAAAAAGGAAGAAATTTAGATAAATGACCGAAGGATACTACATATGGCTTTTTGGGGAATGTTTTCAAAACAGACTTTTCTTTATGAAAATGCTTTCTTTTAAAACTTTTTTGAAAATAATTTTCAAAAACTTTTATCTAATCTGGTAACCTTCAACTCTGATACCAAGTGTGACACCCCAAGTCCGTTAATGTCACTCACAACGGGAATGCATTAAGTTTCATGAAGCGTTATAGGTAAAAAGACACAGAATAATGACAAGACATATATAAATAAGATAGCAGCGGACACAAAATCATAATACCGTGGTCCACAATACCATAAGTCACAAAAATCATTACAATAAAATAACTTCTATCTTGCATCATCAGAGTACATAAGAAAATAAAAACATAATTCCCTAATTGAAAGAGTTAAGCCATAGTAGAGACAAGAACTTGAGTCATACTTCAGAAGTTGCTCCTAGCAAGATGATATCCGAGTCCTGACTAAGCTTGAGTGTTTCCTCCCTGAAAACCTGGAGGGGAGGGGGGAACAAAAGAAAGAAGGAGAAACAAAAGGGTCAGACATAAAGTCTGGAAAGTTTAGTTACTTTTAGTCAGTAAATAAATAAAAGTAACATGATAGCATATAAAGTGGATAAGAGAGGTCACTACATAAATGGTAGGCGTGACAAGGTAGACAGGGTAAGGTGTATACACTTCTCTAATGATTACTCTACACTATTACTAGTGTAACCAGAATGAGATGATCCCATCCACGCTAAAGTGGTAGACTTAAGGCATATGTCCAAAATATACCCTAACCACTACCAAAATCGATTGGCTCCCTACTCCATAGATACTTTGTGTTGGCCCCACGGTAGGATGTATCACGTCCTACAGTGGAAACCCTTCACTGATATGCACAGCCCCATATCTACTGGTGTCACGGTCATCTTATCCCCCTATGCCCGGCTCATGCACGCACATGGCCCAGTCGGTTTGCACCGCCCACACCGTCCTCCACATTAGGATCTCTTACAATCAGTCAGTAAGCGTGTCCCCTCTCCGCATAATGCGGAGTATTTTATTTGATACTTACTCTGGGTTACTGACTGAAATGGGTCCCACACATTATGATACAAGCTCTCCCCTTCGTCTTATATCCCCCACTAGGTTTTTTACTGACTATGTATACCTCGAGGTGTCTTTAATTACATAGCCCTATGCCAATTATGCTTACCCTAAAAGGTGTCTTTAATAACATAACTTTTTTATTTTCTTCGGTTATATATACCACTAGGTGTCTTTAATTACATAACCTTATCGAGTTAAGTTCATGGGCCTATATGTAAATATTACCCACCCCCTCCTGATTCAATTAACCCATCAACTATTCCAATCAATTTACTTAACCCTAACCTTAGTTCATAATCATACAATCCCGATTGATTAGATTTTGTTAAGTAGTCCAATTCATTATCATGTCCATTTATGGTTTATAATGGGCTAGACTTCCCGCATTAGGCCTATAACGTTTGGATGCTGGATATGTCGGTCGGGTCCGGGCAGACTTATTCCACAGTTGGGCCTAACCTCATGTCTTAGCCCGATTCGTCTTTGTGTACTTAAACCTCCCACGTTAGGTTCAACATTAGTGGCTGCTGGATATGCCGGTCGGGTCCAGGCAGACTTCCACCACTAATGCAACCTAACCTCGTGTCATAAGTACATTTACAATTCCTAATTGTAATTACTAGACATTCCATTTTTAATTAATTAACCAATTAATTAGTTCTTTCCTTTTGTAGGTGTTAATACCCATTTTACCCAGTAATTTGAATTATATGTCCAAAAATGTTCATATTCAAATTATGCCAATATTAACTATTTTTTTCCCTGTTTCCTAACTAGCGCACTCATAAACTGGTGGCATGCCTAGGCTAGACAATAGCCTAGTTATTAATGATAATAGGGAAAATAATGGGAATATAACCAAAGTGACCATCTTCGCATAAACATAAACTAGCATGGTGACAAGGTGAACATACATACTGGCATGGACATGTAATTAACATCATAACAATATGAACATAAAACTGGTGAACTTGTGGCAGTCAATTGGTTCTAACATAACTATGATGTCTCAATAAGCATAGTAAGATCTACATCAACAGTTTAGGAGTTTAATTGGTTTAGATCTAACATGACAACACAAGGTGATAAACTAGATCACATAATTTAGATCTAGTGGATAAAATAGATCTAACACCATTAGAATGAAATAATAGCATGTTTATATCTGAATATGGATTCACATGTCCAATTTACAACATATCTAAGTTGATCGCAACATGACAGGTGAAAGGTGATTTACATAAATAATTAGATCTAACCAATGTTGCAATTGTCAAAATTAACAGATTTACATTCACCACAACATAGTTACAAGTCAAGATCCACATAGGCAATATAATATAATAACCACAATTGCATTAGATCTAACAGTGTATATCTATCATGACATAGTATGAGTTTTAACAATAGCATAGATTCATAGTTTACATCATATCCAATTTATAGTCTTTCATAATTCCCTTTTATTTATTTAAACCTAAAAGCAACTAGAAACTCACAGCGTTAGGTTTAGAGAATTGAGAAAGAATGGATCTTGAATTTCTGGATTTGATTTGCCTTAGTTGATAGAAGAAGATAAGAGATCCAGCTCAATTCACACACTTATAGAGTTTGGCCGCCATTTATTCTTTGTGAAAAAAACAAGAGAATTGAGGTATATTTATTGCTGCTAATGTCCAGAATTCGAATGCCACCTTAGCCATAGAGTGAATCAGGTCACGGGTCGCCACCCACTTGAAAAAGGCCCGAATACCCAAAAACCCCATTGGGCGCACTTTATAGGTGCGCCAGTGTGAAATTGCCTTAGCGCACTTGTGAAGTGCACCAGTTATACCTGGTTTGATTGTTAAACTTTTATTGTCCGTAACTTCTTCATATGTTATATGTTTTATGCAAACTAGCTGTTTATCCTGACCAGAATTTCGAGACGGACGTAATGACGTAGTCTGCTTCCCTTAATTCTTAATATTAAATTAATTATTACTTAATTTATCCTCTTTAATGTTAACAGAATTACGAGGTGTTACAATAGCCATTCAATACTTCTTATTTATGGGGAGCGAGCTACGCAATCACTTAATACTCGTTTAAGGGTGGATCTAACTACTTGATACTTCTAATTAATCAGGCTACACTTACAAATTATTTCCTTGATGGTTTCATCTTTTGGGAACTTATTTTAGTAAATAATTCTTGCTACGCAATTAAATATCATCATGGGTGCCTATGGATAATGACATCTCGCATCTGTTGTGCATATATCCCACTGCTGAAAAATGTGGACTTCTTTCAAATAAGGAAACTGACCTTACATCATTAACCTACTACGTCCAACTTTTATTTCTAATTATATTAATTCTAATTTAACTAGAATAAGATAAGGAAAGATCTATAACTTCCTATCCTAGGATGTTTAATTATTTATTTCCTTATTGGACTTGGCATTTAATACGACAATCAAATCACATTAACCCCCTTTAATTCCATTGTGACTACTAATTAAGTTACTTTCCATTACTGACCCTAACGTTCATATTTACTAAGGCATCAATTAACCTATTTATTACCATTTTTATCAATCCCATTTAAATTTTGATCTAACTATTGTAACTCTCGAATATTACTATAAATTTAATTCCGTTTAATTCTTAGCTGAATACATACTTATAAGTTTAGTTTTTATTTATTTCCCAAGTTGGAGCTACAATCTCTATTCCTAAAACCAATTTAGTTATAACCATTTTGGCATATTTATTATATTCAATCCATTTCCCCAAACAAACATGGTTACAAAATTTATTACCTTTCTTATTACCCTTTTTGTATATAGAAAATCAGTTACATTTATTGCTATAATGGTCATAATATCATTTCCATTCAATATGGGTTATATTACTTATACATCCCCATAAAACAGAAACTATTCAAATACATAACAACAAACAAGCATTTAATATAATAACATTACTTAAGTAGATTTGGATTGATAAGTTATAATATATACATATATATATATATATTTATATTTTAAATGCATTATTAATGTGGTTACGAATTTTATCTTATTAATATTTATTATTTATGTTCTGGTCTAAACTAGCGATTAAAACATTCCCTTTTATGTTTAATCCTGTTTTAAGATTCAAAATCCTATAAAAGGTTATTTATTGTAATTATTTATATTTTGTGCAAAATATTAAAAATAGGGAAATTGATATTATTTCAAATCCTAAGGAAATTGGTTAATATTTTTTTAGAATAGATGTTGTAAACTACGTACAAAAATATGTAAATTAAAATGATTCCTTTTAATGCAAAAAGAACAAAAAGGACAAAACTACAATAACCAAGTAAAACCATAACAATATCAAACGCAAATAGGATTATTATTGTTTTAACCAAAACAACACAACAAATGAACACTCAAATCCTATGAATCTTGAATAAACAACAAATCTAATAATGGTTTTGGGTCCAGATCCGAGGTATTTACAATAGCCACAAATAAATCTAAGAACAATTATAGGCTATATAATGATTAATTTAAAAGGCTTACAAATCCATGTCTAAACTTTAACATATAAATTCAAATTTTGATAAAAACAAACAAATTTAATGAATTTTTAGGAATATTACTCAAATTCAACACAAACGAACTACACAAGTTATTACGAACAATGTATATCATTTCCTACTTACCTGAATGCTATCAAAATATAGATCTGATATAGCTTTTAGGCTTAAAATTACTTAATCCTACATATTTACAATTTAATTTCGAAGGGGATTAACAAACATGGATTTGGATTTGTAGATATGAAAGAAGAATAGGAAAAGTAGAAGGGAATTCAATAATATAAATTACCTAATCCAAGGACCACCTATTCTTCAATAATCTGAATCTAATCTTTCCAATTCTTGTTAGTCTGATTTGTAAATGTTCATGATTTATGTTTTAGAAGAAATTGGTGGATTGGAAATGGCAGAGCTTCGCTGCTGCCTCTAGAAAATATTAGTAAGAGAGTGATGGTCTGGCCCTTTATTTATAAGCATTAAAATGGCCCTAGACCATTAGATTTAAATATATAAAGACCCATTAGTTAATATAAAATTATAATAAAAATACCCCTTAAAACCTAGCTGTCACTGGCTATTTTCGACCAGAGGGGTCGACCATTATGGATCGAAAATGCCCAGTGAAGTCGGGTTATAAATGGTATTAAATATTCTTATATATTTATTTTCCATCCATTTTCGTATTTCATCCGTAACTTTTCAGACGGATTCCGTTTGCGAAGTTCCAAACATGAAAGTTTACTAGAATTCCGTCACAAACGCAACGATGCAAGTTTCGTCGTTAAATTCTACCATTTGAAAAAAATTCCATTTCTTGAAAATCTAGTAACTAAATTAATTATCGCCAAAATTCTAGGTTGTTACAGTTGGATTTGGCAACGTGGCATTCAAATTAAAGAACGTGCTTGGTGTAAGGTAATCAGGGACTTTAAGCTTTATCACCCAATAATGGTGAAAAATGGTGCAACGTGAGGCTATATGGGTAACATGCTTAGGATATAATCATCACCTTTCTAGATTACTCATTATATGTTGAGTAAGTGGAGCATGAAATAGACGTCTCATATAAAACAGTTACAACTAAGGTTATACATATTCGGTCAATGCACCAACTTTGTGTCTTTATAACCGGGTCGGTTTTAACTGTAGCAGAAGGAAGTTGGTCCTTGGTACATCCGTCTGCATGTGTATTGTACGATAGTCAGTCTATTACCTTATCAATGTATGGAGATCCATTTTTCCTAAGAGCTTGCGATTTTGCTTTTACTGCCTAACATACGCAGAATTTTATAATGGTAACATATTCGGATAGTAAATTTATTTTGTTCATGGGTGTTATCCCATAAGCCATTAAAGAGAATATTAGATAATTTTATGTAGCAAAGCATGGTTACCATAAAGAAAAAACTGGTTCATGTTTATGTGTACTCATCGTCTTATGGTCTTTTCAAAACCAATGGATTTGAATTTTTTAGACTATTTCCACGACTGATCCAGAATTTTTTCCCCTTAAAACTCTAGTTCCCTTTTTTTTCCTGGAAGCCTATTAGCTCAAGATTTACTTGGACTAATTGGAGGGGGATCGAAGCTGAAGATTATGCAGATAGCTATCTATTCCCACTTTTACTTTACTTAGTTTTATTCAGAATTTGTGAGGATGGGTTTTGTAACTATATAGGTTGACACTAGTTATACTTTAATATGCTCTAATTTCCAATTTGGAATCTTAAATGAATTAGTAATCCACCAGGTTTTCCTTGCTTCACTTTTGTTCTTTGGCATACCATGCACCTAACTACAACTCAGCCAAACTTTTCTCATTCCCACCCAAAAAAGTCCTTTCTGTATCCTTATACATCTTGTCTCCACTGGGGTGAATGGTCATTCTTAAACAATGATATTCCCCAAGTAAACAATGATAATCCCCAAGTATCATGTCAACCAAATCCTCAACCATCGGAGTGCAAATATATTTACCTCTCCTTAAACATCCTTGATCATCTACAGAATATCTACAAGAAAGAAGAAACTGTTCCCCTTCTTCAATTTTCCCATTATTTCCTTTAGGTTCTAATCCTTTTATTACTCAAGCTCAATCTATTCCATCAAAACTGGTCCAATCTGCATAACTATTAGGAACCCTTCGATATGTTCTTCCGGCAATTAGAAGTAAAGTGCAAGCGAAAATCCAACTGCTTCCATTCATATATAGAACCTAAGGCAGCATGTCTCCAACTCAAGGCATCTGCGACCACATTCCTTTTACAAAGGTATTGTAATGACCCATATTTTACATATCGACCAATCGTAAAATAATTATGTTTTATTCCCTAGCGATTAGATCATTCTCATATTTTAGTATGTCATTCGTGGAAATGTGAGACATGTCCATTATTTTTATCGAATTCAAGTATGATCATTTTACCCTTAATTTTACTATTTGGGCCATAACTTTTGAAAGGGATCGAATCATGTATTGAGATCAATTCAATTAGATTGGAATGGTTATTTAGGATTTCGTAGAGTGGTAACATGAAGGATTTGGTTTAGCAGTTTGGGAGAAATCAATGTTTTAAGTTCCAACTTGTGTTTAGCCAGAGTGGTCAGCAGCTAATTGGTTGATTAGCCAAACCAATTAGACCTAGGATCAGCAAATATAAATAGGGGGACTTAGGGAGAGAATTAGGGTTACTCTCTTCATTCTAAACCTCAGGTTCGACGATTCTTCGGTTCAACCTAAAACCCTATTTCTCCATTCTTTTTAGTCAAATTCAATGTAGATTGCATCTAGAAGATAGATCATCATCAAGGAAGGTCAGATCACATCAAATTGCATCGAATTCAAGGGTTTCAGTGCTATCCACGTCTGATCTCATTGAGTCCGCATTAAACATAGAAATTGGTGAGTGATAAATATTCTCATACGGAAGCTATAGATTATATAGGTAAATTAGGATCATATTCATATTTCCATGTTAAAATCACCTTAGATATGATCATATATGTTTAACTCAGATTTATAAACCATAGGAAACCTAATTTGATCATATTAACTAGATAACTGTTAGATTAATTATGTTTATTCATATGTTTAGATCCAAATCATGCGAGATATCATAATTGTGATATGTTTATGCTATGTTTATGGATGGTCTATGTTTGTATGATCAATGCTGCATGGATTGATGTTTGTTTTGATTGAATTGAATATGTTGCTTAAGTTGTATGTTAGATTGTTTGCCCTAGAATCATATGATTGAAGAACATAGCAAATCAAAGGTTCCAATGATCAGATTCAGATGAAACTTAGCGGAGACACTCTGGAAGACGAAGGAATGGAGCATACAAGTTTTGGTGCCCTAACACACTAAGTGCATGGGTCGACACCGGCCAATGATGGGTCAACACTGACCCATGATTGGTCGGCCTGACCCATGTGGTTAGCTCGAGTGGAGACGAATTTGTGAGGCATGGCATAGAGGCAATGAGCAGAGGCCATGTGAAAATTTTCGTAATGTTCGGAGTTGATTTGATGTAGATTCAACCATTTTGATGTTCACTAACTAAGACTTTTGTCCTACTCAGGGTTTTATATTTCCCACTTATCACCTTGGGTTGTTCACCAATTGGATGATGAGGCAGACTGAGTAGCAGGTACCGGTTTTGGTGCCGATGTTGTCGTGCGGTGACAAGCAGGAGGCTGGCATACTATTACTACTTGTTATTTAGCTATTTATTTCTATTTCTGTTGTATGTTGAGGTTATTTAGACTCTGAGGGATGTATTGAGGCATATTGTATCCAGATATTTTTGTATCGAGAAGGATCATACTCAAGATTCTATGGTTTATGGAAATTTGATTCTTTGTTCAGTTGTGCTCATTACTATACCCAGTTGTTTATTTTATTATTATATATTGTCAATGCGTTCTGAGTTATATGACAACTTATGTTTTCGAGTTGTTTTACCCTGATGATCGTCCTATATCCTCCTGACATGCCACACAACGCACCTTTTTCTTTGTTCTATGCAGGAGGTACGAGGCGGTCATCACATTTGTCATCAGAGCTTTGGTTAATCAATTTTACCCAGAGTTCGCAAGCGTAAAAACATATGAGAGACGTATTTTTAATTTTATTTGGATAATTACTATATTATATACGTATATAGTATAGTATAATAGGTTAGTAAACTCTTGAACACCAATGCGGCTTTCTCTAATGTGAATTGAATCTCGTTTTAGAGTAAGGGTGAGTCGACGAATTGTGAGACAAACGGCTACAGATGAGCCTGCAACTAGTGGGGTAGGAGACGGTAGTAAGTTAGGAGCTACAGCTGCTATGCCCGATTATCTTCCTATGTTGAAGGCCATGATGACAGCGATCATGAGAAGGATGCCCACTCCATGAGAGGCCGTAGAGCAAGGTGTTCTTCTGTACGCGCCTAGGGTAATTGATTTTGCGAAGCTCTACAAGGACCGCGCTTCTCTAGGTGGCAAGCCATATGTTGGTACAGAACCAGTTATGGAAGTTTAGCATTGGTTGGATAACCGTGTTTGAATTTTTGTAGACTTAATCGACAATGCAACTAAGAAAAAGCTTGCATCGAGGCAGCTGCAAGGACGAGCGATGGATTAGTGAAACTCTACTACTTTGGAGACTCCGGTGTACCCGATAACTTGGGATTAATTCAAAACTAAGTTTGAAGGGAAGTTCATTTCTACAGTCCATAAATTGATGTTGTTTAAGTAGTTTATTGAACTTAAGCAAGAAGTTCAACCAGTGTTTGATTATGTGACCGAGTTTGAATCTTTGTCCAAGTATGCCCGTTCGTATATCGAAACTCCTTATCAAAAGAATGTGTTATTTATCTTGGGATTAGATGAGAAAATTGGAAAACAATTGATTGACAATATTGATGGCTCTTTTGAGAAGTTAGATGAAAAAGCCGAGGAATGAGAGTTTGTTTCTGCAAAAGGTTGAGGTTATTGTTGAAAATAAAAAGAAGGATTCAAAACCAAAACAACGTGAGTGTGATCAGAAAATATGGAATGGAAAAAATAACAAGGAAAGAATTTCCAAGAGATGCCTAAGGGCGAGATTACTTGTTATAATTGTCAACAGAAGGGCCAACTTTTCAAGGATTGTAAAAACGCGAAGGTGGAAAAGAAGGACTTTAACTGTGATAAGTCTAGGCATATAAGGAAAAATTGTACAGAACCACCAAAGGATAAACAGGTTGTGAGGGAGAATGCTTTTGATGTTGTTCCATCTTCTTCGAGGGGTTTGACTGTGGAGGAGATGGGAAAGAATGTTATTGTGCAAGGTACGCTTTCTGTTCGAGGTATTTTAGTTTGAGTTTTTTCAAATCCTAGAGTATCACATTCTTTTATTTGTAATGAGCTTGTCTGCAAGTTAAGTTTATAACCAAAGATTGTTGATAGACCATTAGTCATGACTAATCCAGTAGGGGGTTCGTCTAGTCTTTGTATGATATTTCGTGGTCTAATTTTATCAAGTCATGGTTTCTCTTTTGTGTTGATTGTTTTATTTTGAATTTTTCTGGGTTTGGGATTATTTTGGGTATGGGCTGGCTCAAGAAGTATGTGGCTAATGTTGATTGCGAAAGGCTCGAGGTGACAATCGAGAATGTGGAAGGGCGAACGATTGTAATATGTTGTCTACTAAAGGATGGAGTTCTGGTTAGGTTTTTACATTCGCTTGTGATTCCACGGGATGGGTTGTCATTGGTGTTGATCATACGTGAGTTTTTTGATGTGTTTGACAAAATCAGAGGGTTGCCACCACAGCAAGAGATTGAGTTTTAGACTGATTTAGTGGATGGAGCCAGACCTATTAATTTGACTGTTAGGCAGATGGCGCCTAAGAAACAACGAGAATTAGAGGTGCTAGTGAACGAACTTCTGAATAAAGGATTCATTCGGAGAAGCGTATCCGAAAGTGGTGCACCAGTTGTGTTTGCGACCAAGACTGGAATCATTGTGATTATGCGTGGATTATCGTGAGCTGAATATGGTGACCAAGAAGAACAAGTACCCATTGCAGGGAATAGATGACTTGTTTGATCACCTCCATAAAGCCAAGGTGCTTTCCTAAATGGATTTGGCAACGGGATTTCACCAATTGAGAGCGGCTAGGGATAACATGCCAAAGATTGCTTTCAGGAGTCCTTCCATATTTTATATGTGGCTGTTGATGCCATTTGGATTGACTAATGCGCTAGCGTATTTTGTGGATCTTATGAATCATGTCTTTAGAGATCAGTTGAACAAGTTCGTACTTGTGTTCATATATGATATTTTGGTTTATTCGAGGACTGAGGAGGAACACAAGACGTACTTGAGAATTGTTTTGGAAATCTTGCGAAAACATTAGTTGAGGGCTAAGTTTCAAAATGTCACTTCTGGAAGGAAGAAGTGAGGTTCTTGGGTTATGTTGTGTTGGGACAAGGAATAGCGGTGGATCTTGCTAAGGTAGCATCAATCCAAGATTGGGATCGACCTAAGAATGCGGTGGCTGTTAGAAGCTTCCTTGGTTTAGTTGAATATTATTGGCGATTTATCAAGGATTTCTCTAATATAGCTGCACCATTAACCGGATTGACGAAGAAGAATCAGTTCTTCACGTGGGATGCAAAGTTTGAGCAAGCCTTTGGAATTTTGAAAGAGAGACCGATGAGTGCTCCTGTTTTAAATATTACAAATAGGAATGAAGAGATGATGGCATGTACCGATGCTTGTGGCACTGGACTTGAAGCAGTGTTAATGCAAAATGATAGAGTTGTGGCTTATGTGAGTCGACAACTGAAGCCGCACGAAAGGAATTACCCGACTCATGATTTAGAATTAGCAACAATAGTGTTTGCTCTGAAGATTTGGGGGTATTATTTGTTGGTAGTTAGGTTTGAGTTATTTACGGATCATAAGTCTTTAAATTATCTTTTCTCCCAGATGGATTTGAATCTTCGGTAGTAATGATGGTTAGAGTTTTTGGCATGTACAATTTTGGAATAACTTATACTCCAGGAAAGGGTAACGCGGTGGCCGATGCTTTAAGTCGAAGTCATGCAAGTTTGGGAGCCATGTTTTCAGAATGGAAACATGTCGAGTATTTGGCCGGATTTGATTTTAGACCTCATTGTGAGTTAGAACTCGAGATGTTAGCAAGCTTATCGATTAAACCGACTTGCATCGTAAGGATTGGCGAATGCCAAAGGCGAGACGATAAACTTATGGTAATTGTTCGAAGGTTAGAGATAAGAGTAGAGCTAGAGAAGATTAAGGATTTTTGGAAGTTGATCGGGATGGTTGGCTTCGTAAGGATGGGCAATTGGTTGTTCCAAACAAAGATGGATTGAGAGATGAGGTTCTGAGGGAATGTCATCACTCTAGATTGTTGATACTTCCAGAAGGTAATAAGATGTATTGAGATATGAAGCTAGTCTACTATTGGGAAGTTATGAAACGGGATGTTGGGAAATTTATCTCAAAATGTATGAACTGTAAATTGGATAAAGCCAAGTGGGTTGTTACAGCCATTGTAAGTTCCTACGTGGAAATGAGAGCAAGTACCGATGGATTTTATTGATGGATTACCTTGGACTAGGGGAGGAAATGATAGTATTTGGGTTGTCGTAGATCGCTTGACTAAAAGAACAACGTTTATTCCTATCAGATCGACTAGGAAGACATCGGAGTTCGCTGAATGATATCTTAAGTGGATATTTGGATTCCATGGGATTTCGAAGAGTATAATTAGCGATCGAGATCCGTTATTCACCAGTAGAATCTGGAAGAGCTTGCAAGAGATGTTGGGAACTGAGCTATGTATGAGTACGATTTATCATCCCCGGACAGATGGTTAGACTGAAAGAGTTAATCGAGTATTGGAAGACCTTCTTAGAGCTTATGTATAGGATTTTTGAGGATCCTGCGAAGACCATCTACGTTTAGTCGAGTTTGCTTGCAATAATAGTTACTAGTCGAGTATTGTGATGACACAATATGAGGCATTGGACGAGAGGCCATGAAATTATCCATCTTGTTTGTTGGAAACTAGCGAGAAGTTGGTATTTGGGGCTGAGATGGTAAGAGAAACTCTGGATAATATTGAAGTCAATCAGCAACGAATGAAGGAAGCCCCAAGATCGTCAGAAAAGCTATGCCCATAAGCGATGTAATGATATGGAATTCTCAGTTGGAGATTTGGTAATTGTTAAGATTTTTCCTCTAAGGAATATCGTTCGTTTTGGGAAGAAAAGAAATAGCACCAAGGTTTGTCAGGTCGTTTTAGATTTTCGAGTGTATTGAAAAGCTCACTTATAGATTGGGCTTAACTGAGAAGATAGCGCGTGTGCATAATGTTTATCATGTGTCATTTCTACGGTAGTTCGTGCACGACTCAAATGTTACGGTATCTCCAGATCAGCTTGAAGATTCTGAAGTCGATCCCAAAGTTTCTAGGCCTCGTAAGCTGCTTCGCGTCATGGGAAGTGACACAAAACAGCTTAGAAGGAAGGTTGTTAAGCTAGTCAAGATACAATGGAGCGAGAACGATGGCGATTTCACATTGTAAATGGAAGAGAGTATGAAGTTGACCCATATAGAACTCTCTGAGTCGTATGTCCTACATGTCATATCTTATTTGTACCATTGTGCCTTGCACTATTAGCATTCCGCATGCTAGGTTATTAGAATTCCGAATGCTAGGATATGATTTTGATTGCATGGATTGTTGAATGCTAGATTGGATGGTAAATTGGCTACCCGTGGATGGTAGTCATGCAGGATATTATGTTTGCTCGTATTTGCTTAGGATTTTTGGGGCGAAATTCCTAAAGGGGAGGAGAATGTAACGTCCCGTATTTTATGTATTGACCGATTGTAAAATAATTATATTTTATTCCTTAGTGGTCGGATCTTTCTCAAATTTTAGTATGTCATTCATGGGAATGTGAGACATGTCCATGATTTTTACTGAATTCAAGTATGACCATTTTTCCTTTGAGTTTACTGTTTGGGACATAACTTTTGAAAGGGGTAGAATTAGGTGCTGAGATCAATTTAATTGGATCAGAATGGTTGTCTACGATTCCATAGAGTGGTCACATGAAGGATTTGGTTTAGCGGTTTGGGAGGAATCACTGTTTTAAGTTTAAGCTTGTGTTTAGGCAGACTGATTAGCAGCTAATGGGCAGATTAGCCAAAACCCATTAGACCTAAGACAAGCAAATATAAATAAGGGAACTTGGGGAGAGGATTAGGATTACTCTCTTCATTCTAAACTTCTGGTTGAGTGCCTATGATTCTTTGGTTCAATCCGAAACTTATTTCTCCATTCTTTTCAGTTAAATTCATTGTAGATTACATCTAGAAGATAGATCATCACCAAGGAAGGTTATATCGTATCAAATTGCGTCCAAATCAAGGGGGTTCAATGCTGTCGATCTGATATCATTGAGTTAACATCAAACCTAGAAGTTGGTGAGTAATAAATAACCCTCACATGGAAGCAACAGATTGTATGGATAAATTAGGATCATATTCATATGTTTCACGTTAAAATCACCTTAGATCTGATCATATATGTTTAACTTAGATTTAGAAACCCTAGGAAACATAATTTGATCATATTAATCTAATAAATATTAGATTAATTATGTTTATTCATATGTTCAGATCATAATCGTGCTAGATCACATAATTGTGATATGTTTATGGACGGTTCATGTTAGTTTTGTCATTGCTGCATGGATTGATGTTTGTTTTGAATGAGTTGATTGTTGTTAGCCTGCTTTGTGACCAGGCTACCCAAAACAAATGATTTGAATATGAACATGAATTGATCAGCAATCGCTTGGTTGAAATGGTAAAATAGCATCACTCTCTGGCATTGGAAGCATCGTCAGAAGACACGGGGCAGTTTGGTCAAAATCACAACATCAGTATAAACTGGCCTGAAACTCCTATCAAACTATCTCATTTGGATCTAAACACATCAAATATTTGTAGCCCTCTGAATTAGCTTCAAGTAGAGCTTTCGCTTGGCCCAATCGGCCTTACGGTTTGAAAGTTACGCCCATTTCCATGAATGGGTGTAATCTGGCAATCATTTGGATGAAGTGACGAAGCATCACCTTCTGGACAGGCTCACCCTCTTCGGATCGCCCCCCTCAGCTCGCCCTTATCACGATCTGTTCGTGACACACCCATGATCCACGATCCGACTCATGGAGCTCCTCATGACCCCGACCCGATCCGTGTGCACAACATGGTCATGAACCGCCTGGACCGAACCTGCTTCTATGCATGGATGTCGACCTATTCTTGAGGCTATGACCACTCCTACTTCCCCCGGATCGGGTGCCACGTGCCCTACCACGACCTGGTCACCATATGGGCTTTCCTATAGCTATAAATACACCTCCAGGGTGCATTTTCAAGGGACTTTTGGCATCTCAACATCCATGGCTGCCATGGCTAACACTTCCCCATGAATAACCACCATTTTCCTCAATAAAATCATTGAATTCAGAGAGAATTATTCATTGAATTCGAATGATTGAGAGACAATCTTTATTGTAATTGTAATCTGTGAATGAAATGAGAAAATATGAAGTGGATGTAGGCTCGTTAACGCCGAACCACTATAAAAATCATGTGGTCTTGCTTTTTCTCTAATTTTTCAGTTATTTCTTCGTGTCCTATACTCTAAATATGATAATTTGGGTGTTAGGACCAT
Organism: Allium sativum; assembly: GCA_030737875.1. Classification (NCBI taxonomy): domain Eukaryota; kingdom Viridiplantae; phylum Streptophyta; class Magnoliopsida; order Asparagales; family Amaryllidaceae; genus Allium; species Allium sativum. Next base: position 9,155,940 of record CM060921.1, on the reverse strand, counting down.
TTTTTGGTCTAGCATTTTGGTACTTTCACTGAGAAATGAATTCTCAGCCTATCGGATTGCTACTCTACTATTTGGATTTGAAAGTCTGAAGAAAACAGTCATTGTTTCCCATTTTTGAAGATTTTAATGATTCTAGTAAAATCAGAACTTCACGGCTCCTAAAAGAAGTAAGAAAACGCAAGCTTCCCAAGCGAATGAGGAGCGAACACGTGGTTTGCAGGGGCATGTCGAAGGGTTCATGAACATGGCTCGTGATGAAGGGTTATGGAACTGTTCATGATGATGGCTCGTGGCTCGTGATGATGGCTCGTGGAACATACAAACACATATAACCCGCTCGTGAAGACATTCAATTAACTCGTGAAAAGTCCATTAAATCTGCTCGTGAGGGCATATTCAACTGGCTCGTGGAGGCATACCCGACCCGATCCCAAGAAGCAGTGAAATTACAGTGCGGATCGAACCTGGAGCAACTACTATGACCCGAAGGCAAAGGGTCCTCACGACCCGATCTGCAGAAGCGCTCAGCTCCATGCAGAGAGGTCTGAACCACGAACCAGTGACACTTCGACGATCCGACCTAGACCAAGTGTTGGACCACGATCCGAAGGAACTCAGTGAACCGACTCGGGTCTAAATAGCTATCACGAGCCGAAGAGGATATCAAATTGAAGCTGTTATCCGAACCACGAACCAGAGGACAGTAGTGAACCGCGACCCAGAAAAATGATGACAAACAAGGTTCACGACCCGATCCGGAAAAGTGACAGTTTTTGGAAAAAATACAATTTTCAGATCATTTCAGAAAAGGCTCCATCGTCCAATTTTCAAATCATTTCAGAAAAATGATGACGAACAAGGGTCACGACCCAATCCGGAAAGGTCGATCGCCGTCGGGACTGTGGAGCCCCGGACCCCCACCGGCGCTGCGACTGGACCCGCTGACGGCCTCGCCTTCGGCTCGGAGCATGGCTCGCCTTCGGCTCGGAGTACGTTTTTGTCCTGCAATAATCATTAAGGCTTATCAACCAAGATTCAGTAGATAGTATGGGGAAATCGACTGCAAATTGGCAATGACGGGTATTCTTCCTAGAGCCATCACACATATTTATTGGTGTTATTCAATATGAGGAGCTATTGAAAAGATTTGACATGCTAGATACGACAGTATACGAGATAATGATTGTCTCATAGCAGCCTCTTCTCCCAGAGTTCTGCGGGTGTATTGATTTCACCAAAGCAACTGGTGTTTTCCATGAACGAGTAGTAATCACCGGGTTTACATGACTTAAACCTATCCGATGGGTGGGGTCCCAGATGGCATTAACATGGAACCGTCCAGGCAGTATTCTGGAGACTCGGATGATCATAACAACGATGACTCGCAATGACAAGATACTAGAAAGTGACTAAGGATTATTACAAATCTACAATTCACTTGTATGGTATAATGAAAGACATATATCCTACGATCTATACCTAGGAGAACTTAGTTGACTTTTCCAATGCATAACTGCTATCCATAACATTAATAAACATTGATTTCCATTATAAAGGGGTCACATCAACACACTTTGGTGCCCAGAGTTAGGTACCAGTTGAACTGCCGCAAGCCATGATCAGATATATGGATCTTTGCACTAGTGATAACAACTTGATTGCTCATCAGTCACCATATGACCTTGGTCAAGAGACGAGAGCTTGAGATTAACGCAAATATGAATCAACCATTAGCTCTCCACTTCATTTGCCAGCCACGCTATTGCATTTAAGATTATCTGATCAAGGTCTCGACCAACCAGATCCAATAGAATTTAGAGCCTGCATTGCACCCTACTGCCTATTGCTAAATATCCCAACCGAAGATGGAGTGGGAATGGTCTATGGTGACCAAGTTATTGGAGAAGCCGACTATTTGGCTAGAACATGCTACACAACACAGATGGCATGAAACCCAAAGACACTTCCCCTCCAGATGAAATGGAGTGTGAAGGAGGTGTCGATATTATGAATAAATGGAACATCACAAAAGGAATTGCCCATTGATCTGCCTGAAGACATGGACCCCAGAGAAGATGGTGATTCAGATGTAGAAGGGTGACATCTAATGAAGTAACTGCGCAAGTTCCGATTGTTGACGCCGACCTGACTAAGGTCTTGAAATTAGATCTCATTTAGACCTCTTTCGAACGAGGGAACTGACATCCTTTTTGCAGGCGAGACTGTATTTGTTCACTTGGACCTATGCTGATACTCGCGGGATTTTACCATAGATTATGAGTCGCTTGTCAAGTATAAAACTGAAGTGTGCTCCTGTCAAGCAAATAAGGCGTATGAGAGCATCTGACTTGAAGTGAGATGCCACACATCCCGCTTGGATATCAAATCCCATCCTCGTCAAGAATGCTAATGGAAAATGGCGCACATGCATTGATTTTTCAGATTTGGACAAAGTTCGCTCTAAAGGAAGATTCCCATCACTCAGAATTGATCGGCTTGTGGATTCAATGACTGAACACAAACATCTCCCTCATATGGACATGTGCGCAAGTTACAACCAGATTTTTATGCATGTGCCTGATCATGAATAAACTTGTTTTATCATGGACCTAGAACTGTACTATTATATGGAGCTGCCATTCAGACTGAAGAATGCAGAAAGGCCTATGGAAGTCCATATAGATGATGCAATTGTGGAGTCCAAGCGATCAACCCACTACATTTCAAGTCTGACTGAGAAGTTCAACATCTAAAATGAAGCTACACCCTTTAAAGTGCTCGTTTGGCGTTGCATCGAGAATGCTTCCTGGCCTCATAGTTAGCTCACACGGAATCGAAATCAACCCTAATAAGATTGCAATGATCACAAACATCCATGAACAACAAAGAATAAAAGATGTCTGACGCTCGACAAGAAAGTTGACACCACTTACATGTAATGAGGAAAATGTGCAGGAACTAGTCTATAATGTGAGCAAGAAGGTCGACGTGGTAGAGCGCAACTACCCAAAAATTGAAAGGATCATCCATAACTCGCTAATTACTCTGAAAAATCTTCCCTGCCACTTCCAAGTTCATATGATTGTTATATGCACTTGTGAGCCGCTGCAATAGGACATGCAGTGATCTGATGCATCTGAAAAGTTGCTCGAACGAGACATAGAGCTGAACTAGTTTGACCCCAATTCCCTCCTAAAGAAGTCCGTACAGGGGCAAGCATTAGCCAACTTAATCGCTAAATGTATCGTTCCCGAAGAGGATATGTTAAATGAAGAAAATGGCCCCTCGGAATGAAAGACGAAATCAAGCATCTGGAAACTGCATACAGAAGGTGCAAGAAATGATCGACAATCCAATGCCGGAGTTTTGCAAATAACCCCCGAAGGGCGGCTCGAAAGGCATTCCAGTCGAAGAAACCACAATAGTAGCTTACCTAGAACCAGTAGAAGGGATGTTGGATGGATTGGAACGTTACAACATACCTCATATTCCGCATATAGAAGGTCATAAGGCATATAATCTGACCATGTTAGAAGGTTGTGACAATCCAGAAAAGACGGAAATGATCCCCATCAAAACACTATAAAATCCAATAATTGATCAGATGGAAGTTGATCTAATATTGGATACCGAGCCCTAGAAGGAGTTATAGACAATCCCCGTAAAGATCTTCCTGTAGCACAGAATGCTTCCGGCAATAGGAGGTGAAAGGTGAACCATCGTTCGTTGTATCTAGAAGATATGACATGCATGGCGACATTGCTAATTTCTCTTCGAAGGTTGTCCCAAGACAGACACCAACAAGTCCCATTGCTGAATCACCGCCCTAAGTGATTCGATAAAATCACTAATTAGTCACTCATTAGATGGGAGATGTACATGAATGAAACTTCTGGTGAACGGCGTTTTGAAGCTAGAAAGCGAAGACTCACAGTTCCACCCCTTTCATCAGTTATCTGTCAAGCAACACATGCCCCAAACGGAGGGGCAACTAGAGATCGAGCATGGATTGCTCATGAATACATCATCTAATTCAAAGACGATAAATCGAACGCTTGCATGACCAATTGCCTTAGTCTTGCCTAAAAGTTAGCTAGTTGAAAGTTTAGAATGCTCACGCCCGAAAGCTGATTGATTGTTTATGCACCAACCCTTGTCCCGATATGGAATCGAAGGCCCATCAGCAAATCTATGAGATATGACTATCCCACCAGTTGCAATATCCCATTTTTTAGCACATAAAGTGCAAAAGTTTCTATAAACGTAAATCCATTGTTCTCATGCCAATTGCCATCCTAACACCAATGCGATGGTGTGCTTCCATTAGCGGTACAGTCGCGACTTCCTGACACTCTATCCTTACCCTTGGCATGGTGGCAAAAAGGCGATTCAAAGGAGATGCGACCTCATCAATCGCTTATGATATTTACCTAACCGCCTTTGCCATCTCAAAATCCCGATCAAGATCTATTCATTCTTGGGACCGGCGCCCCGCAATAATTTGAAAAGATATTTGTGATCAGCTTAAGATTCTGGCATCCATCCCATGGCAGAGACAGGATAAGGAAGAGTTAACTGGAAAAGAGCATGCAAAGGTACCTCAGATCTGGTACCGATCAGACTTTTAACACCCACGTGTAGAGTTATGGAGCACTGCTGTAACGGGCCCGACTGGACTGCTCGTTTCCAAAGTCGCGCCCCCACGTCTAACGAAAGTTGTATAACTCAAAGTGGATCTGAGATGACCATCTGATCCCTGGCTCACACGTGGCAGACCACAAGACAATTGTACATAAATCATTGAATTGCAAAGTCGGAGTCAGAATCCAGATGGACGCGGTGTAACCATGTATATGGCTCGATCCTATCCTTGATGCCACCAGATTACATGAACCCCGATACGGGGGGCGGCAGTGCCCATTGATATTCTTATTTTCCAATCATGAAATTTGCTTTTACATGCCTCTTGAGTTATTGATATGACTAACTCATATGATATGAATGATGCAGGTACCCTGAGTTTGGTGCCAACTACTCCTCCCATAGATTGCTTGGAGGAACGCAAAGCCTTGGAAAATGCTTTCCAACTGTTTGACTGACTGATATTATCCACAGAGCTTGGATAGAAATATAAACCTAGGATGAGTGTGACCCGACCACTTGTCTGAAAATCTCCATTCACCAGAGTTAAGCATGGAGCATGGACCAGAACCGATGTCTAGAACGACACCCAAAACGGCAGAGTCCCACTCTTTAAACTAGAGAGTAGAAGGAACGCCGAGGCGAATGATATGACTGTTCACCTGAACCACTCTAACTCTCATGATTCGAGAGAGAGTATAAAGGACTAGAGAGAATGTCCATGAGGCATAATGGTGCACCGTGACTAAAACCGCCTCGAAATACACTCCACCCCACTGAAGGATCGGGAGAGTATAAAGGCGCTAGAGACTTAGCTCCCCCAGAACTTCTGCCCCGCTGAAGGATCGGTGAGCAGACTAAGAACCGAGCTCGAACTCTAACCCGCTGAAGGATCGAGAGAGTATATAGGTGCTAGACACTTAGCGCTACAAGAACTCTTACCCGCTGAAGGATCGGGAGAGTATAAAGGCATGATGACACATGCCACTCAAGGGCTCCTATCCTGTTACATGACTGAAAAAAGAATGAAGGCTGAGCCCGAATCCTTTATGTCCGAACATGGAGGCAACACAATTATGGTCCTAATCAATCCTCAACCAGCCCTGGCCAGGCACTAAGTTAATGATTGATTGGGGGCATACCCATACAAACATACTACTTTAGTGCATTTTCATTTATAGTTGCATTGATAACTTATAATGTTTCATGAACTATTTGCTTATGTGCTTATGGAATGCTCGCAGGTGCAGGATAATGCAAAAGAAAAAAAAAATCATTTACCAAGTGCAGGTTCGCAAAGCAAAGCTAAACAAAATGCGAGGGCCGCACTCACAACAACAATAACAGACCAGTAGAAAGCAACTAAATGGGGATGTGCAGGAGGCTGACACCAATGCCCAATGCTATACTTCCGACACAATTCAAGGAGGCAACCGAAAGGAAGCCTTGAGAATGAATTATTCAATGACATGTCATGCGACTTGATATTCGTGACTGGGAAGGACTCGGTGAAGCCCTGGGATTTTTGTATTTCTATCCGGACTTAATACAATCATGAGCAGTCATTGGTTTTCCGGTCATAATACGATCTGGCACGATCATGGCATTTAGGATTAAAGATTTCCCCAACTATCCAGAATACGCCATCCTTCATCTAAATTTGAAAGGGAATTGATCCGAATATCTGTCTTATGCCATTACCCCTGAACTGGAGGCATAACCATTGAAAATATTCACAAACGGCATAGCTTACGTGCTTGTATTTAACTTATGTTGTGATCTTTACAGGCCCCTTGAGGTCCACGAAACGGATGCAAAGAGAATGTCCATTTGCTAGTCCAAACTTACTTCCAGACTAGAAAGTTCAGATAAGGCTGGGCATATCCTATGCAGCAATTAGGGCCTGGATAGGAGACAAGACATTAGCATGGACCGAGTACCAACATATCGATTTTCACCTAACTCCGACTTTTGGTGCGAGGAGTGAATATAAATCCAGAGAAGATATGGATTCGAACCCTGCTACTCAGAACAAACCCCCGAGGATGGGGGCACGGAATGCGAGCCACAAGCAGCATAGTTCAACTACTCGATGCCTCCGTTCCCAGTTGAGTGACAGAAGCCTGATTGATGGCTACTGCACATGTGGATGATAAGAAGCCTGAGGACGATCTTCACTTATTTCAAGACTTTACGCTGGGGGGATCAATGACAATTGAAAATCCAAGCAACAATCATCAATTCATTTGAAATGATAAAATTGAAGTTCAAGCAATGACGAACTTGGCTCGGCCAGATAGCAACCATCAGCTCGGATTGAACACAAACCAATCAGCAGGCGTGCAACATGGGGCTTCGATTCAGAACATCGTGGATGGAAACATGGACAATGGAACAGCTACCTGCAACATCCTAGATAAGAATGCAAGAATTATAACAAAACTTAGGTTATGCACGACTAGCTTTAGCTCCAACTCGAATGGATACTCGACCGACATTCCATACTCGGCTCCAAGCAAGAACCCAACAATTCGAAGAACAGGAACCCGGTCGGGTTGAATGACTCGAACCACGACTCGGGGGCAATGTCGACACGGAATCAAGAAATCAACAAAGACCCCCATTTGTAATCTCAGATTCAATGCTGGGGGCACCAGCCATGATCTTAACAATGTGCATCAATTCTTTGACGGCAACCTGCTCGCCAGTTTGATTCAGCACCTCTCGAGAAGCGATACTTCTCATGATGTTGTGGGTAACAACCATCATAGTCTTTTCACACAAGACATAAGAATATCCTATTATTCCCATAGATTTCGATTTTTCACCACAACGAGACTTGCTTAGAGACTTTGATGAATTCAACCCTGAGGTGGATAGACTTTCATGACAAAAAGGTGTTAACATCGAGAAGAATGATCAAGATGCTTTTCCGACTGAAGAATGGAGCACCTTCCAATTCCTGAAACAATAAGGACAAAGGAGAAGCCCTGGAAAACAATGACAAGAATGTGCAATTCCAAAGAAAATCTATACCACTAATCATGCTCATGATCTTGTTTGTCAAGCTCAATTGAACCGAGCATGAGAAAGAGACTCAACAAGACTATGACGACCACTTCAGACTATGCTGAAGCATAAACGGATGGGCCCAACTAACTTCATAATGATATTTATCCACTTGCGTTTAGCAAGCTTACTTAATTTCACAACTGGTCCAATGGGAGTAACCGAATTCGCTGACGTCCGATGAGGCAATCCTCACTATCCGACTAAAAAGTAGAGACGATATCAAAGAAAATATAATTCAACAATTTGCGTATACAACACCAACTCTTGCTGAATCGAGAGAGAGCATAGAATGTCTTGGATCGACTAAGATTGTTGAACCTGTAATCTTACCCGATGCAATGACTGGAAGTATAAGACCCTGAAGATTGGATGCCTGATTGACTTACTTTAACCCCCATCAATGCTGGGGGCATAAGCCCTGACTTTGCTTGTCCTCCGATGGCACTGAGAGCACAAGTGTCGATTCGTAGACTAACTCTAAAGACAATCCTAGCATGGAATGAGATTCAAAACATGTACGTTACGCCTCCAGAGTATGACCTGATTCATCTTCCCAGACCAAGCGAGCTAAATTGCAGATCAAATGTGAACTTACAGAGTCAAACTACACCGGATGGAAGGTGTGACTAACCTGTCTACTACCTTGCGATGGTGACGATCCTATAGGCACTGATCCACATGATTTTAACAACATCCCTTACTGACTACTTCATATGTGAATATGGGATGAAGAAATGATCTATAACAATTGTGGATTCCGTCGACTACGTTCCAAAGTTATCATGGCTCCCGGATTCCTTACTGTTATGATTCAATGCGATTAAAGATCCTGGATCAATACCAAGATATCAAGATAATCCAAACTTGAGTACAAATGACAAATTCATACGTTGATTCTGATATGCTTCATCCAAACAGTCTAGTTGTTAGCTCAGAGCCCAAAGATTCTTACATTGCCCCATGATTTGGGTGGCTACTTCATACATTGGCTCATATGAAAAAGAAAGTCCAACCCTACCATGCGCTTTGCTTGCATAGAATGATGATGTTGTTTGGCAACGACCTGTGCGTGTAGAATCATGCTCGGGAGCCGAAGATTTAGCATGACTTCTGACGGATGAATTAGATCTTTTGATTCGACAAGGTTTAAACAATTTCTTGATCATCTCGAATACTCCTTCTATGGAACTTGGCCTGACTAGCTCCCAGGGAAGCAATGCAAGAGTTGTATAAAGCCTTCTCAAGGATAAATGACGTTCCAGAGAGATTTAGCTCAACATATTCAAAGCACATCTCACCTGCGATAAGATGTACTTTGGGGGGGGCAAAATGTTATCTTGCTTTATGACCAGGCTACCCAAAGCAAAGGATTTGAATATGAACATGAATTGATCAGTAATCGCTCGGTTGAAATGGTGGAATAGCATCACTCTCTGGCATTGGAAGCATCGTCAAAAGACACATGGCAGTTTGGTCAAAATCACAACATTAGTATAAACTGGCCCGAAACTACTATCAAACTACCTCATTTGGATCTAACACATCAAATACTTGTAGCCCTCTGAATTAGCTTCAAGTAGAGCTTTCGTTTGGCCCAATCGGCCTTACGGTTTGAAAGTTACGCCTGTTTCCGTGAATGGGTGTAATATGGCAACCATTCGGATAAAGTGACGAAGCATCACCTCCTGAACCGGCTCACCCCTCATCGGATCGCCCCCTCAGCTCGCCCTTATCACGATCCGTTCGTGACACACCCATGATCCACGATCCAACTCGTGGAGCCCCTCACGACCACGACCCGATCCGTGGTGCACAACATGGTCACGAACCGCTTGGACCGAACCTGCTTCTATGCTTGAATGTCGACCTATTCTTGAGGCTGTGACCACTCCTACTTTTCCGGATCGGGTGCCACGTGTCCTACCACGACCTGATCACCATGTGGGCTTTCCTACAGCTATAAATACACCTCCAGGGTGCATTTTCAAGGGACTTTTGGCATCTCAACATCCATGGCTGCCATGGCTAAAACTTCCCCATGAATAACCACCATTTTCCTCAATAAAATCAATGAATTCAGAGAGAATTATTCATTGAATTCGAATGATTCAGAGACAATCTTTGTTGTAATTGTAATCTGTGAATGAAATGAGAAAATTTGAAGTGGACATAGGCTCGTTAACGCCAAACCACTATAAAAATCCTATTATCTTGCTTTTTCTCTAATTTTTCAGTTATTTCTTCGTGTCCTATACTTTAAATACGACAATTTGGGTGTTAGGACCATTTTTTGGTCTAATAATTGCGTTGCTTAAGTTGTATGTTAGATTGTTTGCGTAGAATCATAGGATTGAAGAACAGAGCAAATCAGAGGTTTAGATTCAAACGAAACTTAGTGGAGGCACTATGGAGGATGAATAATAGAGCATACAGGTTTTGCTGCCCTAACGCACTAAGTGCATGGGTTGGCATCTGCCCATGGTGGTTCAGCACCAACCCATGATTGGTCGGCACCAGCCCATGATGGGTCGACATCTGCCCATGATGGGTCGGCACCAAACCATGTGGTTGGCTCAAGTGGAAACGACTTTGTGAGGCGTGGCATGGAGGCAATGAGCAGCAGCCATGTGAAAATTTTCATGATGTTCGGAGTTGATTTGGGATGGGTCGAGGGTTGATTTCTTGAGATGTGAATGGACTAGCAGAATCTTCAGAAACGAACTTCGAAATGATTGGAGATTGGACAGGAGGAACATGCTCAAGGCAAGAATGGAGATGAGCCGACCATTAGCCAAATTTGGCTAAGTGGGTGGGTCGACATCGATCCATGAGGGTGGCGAGTGAGGAGTCATGGCGAGTGGGAACAATTATCTTGGCTTCCTGAAATTTGTACTAAAGTTCGGATTGAAATGGACTTCAGATGACTGATGAACGCAAAGATTGATGGTGCTTTGATTGTGATCTTCGATTGTGAACTTGTGATGGAGTGGTCGGAGCCAAATTAATTTGAAGCTAGTCATGATTCGATATATGATCCAGTATGATGTGGATTGACAGAATATGAGTCAATCATGGATGATTATGAAACAACTCGAGGATTAGATTGAGTCTCCGAAGTGAAAGGCTTGATATGCCAAGGAATCGTTGGTTATTGAAGTGTTCTGGCAGACTGAAAGCAGGGATATTATGGGGACTCCCATTAGGATCAGATTCGAGAGATCATGTACCCTAGGCTATCATGATGGACCAATTATCAAGAATGGAAAAGACAAACATACGTGTCACGATGGCGTATGGTAGTTTGGCTAGAACCGGGGTTTTCCATCATCATTTTGATCGTTGAAAAGAAAATTCAATAATCAATGGATTCACGGCTGTAGACGGTGATAGCTAGGATATTGGATGTTATGGTTAATTCTGTCTGCTTTCTTCTCTGATTCCTCTAGGTAGTCTTCCACCGTAGGTTGTCGAAGAGAAGCCGGATCGAGGTTGTCTTTTCTTATTTCTGATGTGACATGTGATGGACTGTTTTTCACGTGTTATCTTGATGGTTTCTGGCCAGAGAAGATGTTTGATTCGCCAATTCTCATATTATCTTGTGTAATTGTTGTTAGCTATTTTATCGCTCACTACGACTATTGTTTGACTCCGGGTTTTATGTTTCCCTCTTATTACCTTGGGTTGTTCACCAGTTTGATGGTGGGCAGACTGAGTAGCAAGTAGCAGGTTTGGTGTCGTCGTTGTCGTGCAGTGATGCGCAAGAGGTTGGCATACTATTACTACCTATTAATTAGCTATTTCTTTTCTATTTCCTTTGTATGTTGATAATATTAAGACTATGAGAGATGTAGTGAGGCATATTGTATTCAGAGATTTTTGTTTCAAGAAGTATTGTACTCAAGATTCTATGGTTTATGGAAATTTGATTCCTTGTTTAGTTGTGCTTTATTTTGGCAAAGCCTGTCGGTTTTATACTGGCCATGCCACTTTTGTTAGTATCGTAATAGGAAGAAAGGATTCCTACATAGGCACAGAAATCTCATCTGGTTTGAAGTGCTAGAATACTATATAATACAATACATGAGAGAAACTGAGTGTTTCTACAACCACAAGTGCCACAGCTAACCCTCCACATCTGAGGAACTACTGGGTTCATCACTACCTATAACATTGACATACGAAGAAAAAAGTACAGCAAGGCTAGGTACATAACATGGGTTAATACTATGAAACTCGTATTTTGGATTCGATGTAGTGTGTTGTTATAGTGACCTATTGTTCTCACCTAGATCCCCCACTGCAATAAGCTCAAAATCATCTCACTCAACCCAATATTCCAATCTGCTGTAATAACCCTCAATATTTGAGACATATTTATAGTACATGTTTTCTCTTGGATCATATCTCATCCTAGAGTTATCATGGACCCATGGTTGATATTCGCGTTCTAATATATTCCATCTTCATCCGATTCAACTTCAAAAGTAGCATCTTCATTTTCTATAATTTCATCATCACATGGGAATTCATTTCTTTTCGATTCTTCTTCTAATCTTAGTTCCTCATCAGCTTGTGTAACACCCCACCTCCGTTAAGGTCACTCGCAAAGGGAATGCCTTAACTTCGGTGGAGCGCTATCGGTAAAAGATGCAGATAAATTACAAGACAGACAAATAAAGCAGCAAAAAATAAAGTCATTTAATAAACAATGTGGTCCAGTCAAGCTTTTACAACAATTCTCTCAATCATACTTAAAAATAATACATAGAACTTGCAGCAAAAAATAAAGTCATTTAATAAACAATGTGGTCCAGTCAAGCTTTTACAACAATTGTCTCAATCATACTTAAAAATAATACATAGAACTTCTATCTTGATTCAAAAACTCCCAAGTATTAAAAAAGCATAAAAGAAACATAAAAGTAACAATGATATTCCCCAATAAAGCATGAACCAGCCATAGCAGTGGAAGAGAGAATCCAAAGCAATTCATCGACTATCTCCGTGCTTGGAAAGAAAACTACTAAGTAGTAACATTTCCTCCCTGTGAACCTGGGGGGGAGGACGAAGAAAAGAGGTGAAACAAACTAGGTCAGACATAAGTCTGGTAAGTCCAGTGACTTTCAACATGTAAATAGGAAAAAGCATCATGACATGAGCAAACTGAATATAAGACAATACCGTGAGAACAAGGATAACAAGATAACATACGATTAGTTTAGATATGATAAGGAAAGATAAACTGAATGCGCTTCTACTCCTTCTCTGCTTCGCTACTACCTTGTTATTCTGATTTTTATATCTTTGCACCGCCTAACTAGTGTCCCAACAAGTAATCTGTGTAAAGTGATAATATTACCACGTGATCCCAATCCCTACAATTATGGTAGCCTTCAGGTGTACATCTAGTATGAGGATCTTTACCTCAATCAGCCTAACTGCCATGAAGATGTTAGATGTACCCTTACTACCCATCTATCGGCTCCTTACTTGTATTAATGTTCCATGTGTCTATGTCAATCGGCCCTCTCTTGCATGTAGATACCCTGTGCTGGCCCTACCATAAGGTGTATCAATCCCTACGATAGCGACCCAACATGATTCAAGATGCACAGTGTATAACTACTAGTACCCAGTGCCTTCTTTTTCCCAATTCAGAGTACGTGCACGCCCGTAATCCGTCGGAACCTACACTGACATACCCACTGCCGCTATTTTGACCGCTTATAATCAGCCAAGTAATCGTGCCCCACCCTGCCTAGTTTCAGAGTACGTTGATACATCTATGTGGGTTACTACTGAAATGGGTCCTCATTACTAGGGTTTCTTACTTTTTAAGTTTGTGGGCCTGTATTTACTAATATTTTACCCACCAGCCCGATATGCACTTAACCCTCCCACTGATTCAAACACGTCTACTTAATGGTTAAGTTTATGGGCCTATATTTACTAATATTACCCACCAACCCGATATGTACTTAACCCTCCCACACATTACGTCATATTGGTTAAGTGTTGTCCATTCATGTTAACTTTACCCACCCACTCATCATGTCATGTTGGTTAAGTGTTTCTTATTAATCCTTCTCACTCGTCATATTGGATTGGTTAAGTGTTTCCTATTAACTTAACCCCGTTCATTCATCATGTTATATTGGTTAAGTATTTCCCATTAACTTAACCCCATTCGTTCATTAGGTTACATTGGTTAAGTGTATCTTATTAACTTAACCCCACGCGTTCATCATGCTGTATCGGTTAAGTGCCATCAATCAATTCAAGTTAACTTAACCCACCCTCTTGTCTAGTTACACTGGTTAAGTGTTGCCTTCTTGTGTTAACTTAACCCTTCCACGCATCCTGTTATATTGGTTAAGTGTTGCTCTCTTGTTTTAACTTAACCCTACCCATTCATCATGTCATATTGGTTAAGTGTTTCTTATTAACTTAACCCTTCTCACTTTTAAAATTAACATGTTATAACGGTTAAGTGTTCTAAATTTACTTAACCCCACATTTTTGTATAATTAACATGTTATAACGGTTAAGTGTTTTAAATTTACTTAACCCCATCCATTCCCAACATGTCTTCATTAGCATTAATTGATTTATTAATGCATCAACCTCTCACATTAGATCTATGTTGTTGCGGTTACAGGATGTGCAGGGCGGTTCCGGGAAGTTTTACACCACAACTCGATCTAACCTCGGTTTTTTCTTAGGGATGATGCACTAACCTCTCACATTAGATAGGTGTTGTTGCGGTTGCTGGATGTGCCGGGAGGTTCCGGGCGGTTTTACACCGCAACTCAATCTAACCTCGGGTTAGCCACATTTATCTTATAGCATATTTTTACCATACATGTCCAAGTCTAGATTTTTTTATATACTAATTATCTCAAATTCAAAAAACTAGTCACGTTCCAATTCGCAAGTTATCCGTCAACAAAGCTAATTTCAAGTTATGCCCCACAAATTCAAATTCAAGTTATTATTCAAAATAGGTTACACCCAATTTTTCCAAATTTGCAGTAATAATCATGCCCCAAAAATCACAATATACCACACGCCCTAAGGTTTAGTCATATTGCACCATACAAAATATTCTCCCAAAAACCCCAATCATGATTCACAGTATAAACTATGCCAAATTATAGCCTTTAATTACAGTGCATGCCAACTACCCAAAATCCCAATTTAGGCGTGTTCACATTTAACAGTTATCCCTATCTTACTATAGGTTTTTTATGCCTAAGCCATATATCACTATAAACAATGATTTCCTTCTTCCAAGTCATAAACTATCATATGTATATATGCCCCAATTTTTGGTCTCAAACCACAACGTGTACTTCGCCTTATATATTTACAGTTCAATTTACGCCCCAAATCCCAAGTTATATGTACAATATACTTTATATCTCAAATCTCAAGTCATATGTTTGACACACTTTATGTTTTAAATACAAACTATGTTATGTCCTCAAATCAGTTACGTCCAATTATACATAATTTAATACCTTTACCAATTTTAGCGCTGGTCATATCCAAATCATATATTATGCCAATTTTAGCACTGGTCATGTTCAAATCATATATTATGCCCAATTTTATTTCTAATATATGTTCATCTCTTATGAGATTTGGCTCAGGCTCGCAGTAGCCTGGCTATAAAAACAAAAAGGGAAGAAGGAAAGTAGAGACAAAGAATGGACATAATAATATCAAATGAGATGGATCCAATGGATGTAGAAAGATAGATAGAAATAGGCATAATCTCATATTCAGATTTATTACAATTTCAGAATCACAATTGAATTTTACTTCTGAAAGTAACATGAACTTACAAATTACAGAACGGTCTTGAATTCTGGGATCTGATTTCTGAATTTTATTAGCAACTCCTTTGATGTAGACTTTGATTGTTAACTTGAAAACTCTAATTTGATTGATTAAGGTGGAGGCTAGGTCACTTCAGGTTTTAGCAGTATATAAACGCTTATTAGTTGGTGTGGAGAAAACAATAGGTTTAGGGGTCTTTTTATAGATGTATAGGGAGATTTAGAGCCTTTAGATCAGTCTAGAAGTCATCAAAATCGTTCATAGTAGAAAAATACGTCACACAAATAATCAGGGAGAGACACATCAGCCAAAAAACATCGTCTAGAAATTTCGTCCAGATCTGGAAAAGGGGTCGACACCCTATAGGGGGGTCGACACCTATGTAGACTCCCCTATAGGTGGTCGACTCCTATGTCGACTCCCCTTAAGGGGGCTCGACACCCGTTGAGCGGGAATTTTCCCACACATTTCCCTTTGGCTAATTTCGAATTTTAGAACTATTTTGACCTCTGGAATTATTTTATATGTATATATATATTTCCTTACGCATATACAAACTTCTAAGGCTTATAACTTTTTCATACGGTGTTTGAGTTACGCAAACTCGGACTCAATCTCAAGCATAATTACGAGACGAACGCAATGGCGTAACCCGTTCCCCTTAATTCTTACTTTTACAATTAAGTATTCTTTAATTCGTTATTTTATTATTCACAGGAAGTACGGGGTGTTACATTCTCCCCTCCTTTAAAGGATTTCATCCCCGAAATCTCCAAGTCAAGGAGAATGTATCCTAACATCCAACATCCGTCTACTCAACCATTCAATCACAGGCGTACATTGTCCTTAAAAAGATTTCTAATGCTTTCATGATCATATGCATAGTGTGTGTACATGTCTTTATCTAATGCAAAATCAGGCGGTCTACTGATTAAGTTGACCTCCTTAATGCGAATTATGTCAGTGCCATGAGTCCATCATTTATGAAATTATTCCTAATCATACTTTATAACTTCTACATGAATGCACAATCATTCATACAAATGCAACATCCATATGATAACACATTAAGTTTCAATTCATATATACAAAAATTCACTCATGCATATGCAATATGAAAGTGACTGAGCCGATCTAGTGCCTAATATGTGTATATGCATCCACAAGCAACCACTAGCAAACACTTACATCCACTTGCATCCACCAAACATAACAGGTTTCAAACACATGTCCACATCCATTGGCTTCTACCTAAGGATCGAGGATAGGATCGAGAGGATATACTTAAAAGATAAAGACTAGCAAATAAACTTTATAGAAAAAGAGAGATCAAGGATATACCCTAAAAAAGGATATGATGCGTATATCTAGTCTTCAGTTCTTTTAAGTCGCATCTTCTTGAGCTTCATTCCATATAGCCCTGACTGTCTTAACTTCACGATTTGCATAGCTTCTTAATTTCTGTTCCCATAATATGCATTGGACCTCATTTCACTATCGCCTCTCGTTCCACCTTTTCTTCTTATAATTTACTTGGCACTATAACCTCTACCGTGTCATGCTAACAATTCCAGAACTATCTCTTGAAAATAAACAGATGCTATCCATGTTACCAAGTGTATATACTAAGATGATCAGATTCTTCATCGTCAATCTAGTAAGTGGGGCCGATACTTTCATAAAGTCCTTAATTAACTTCCTATATTAGCCTGCTAGTCCAAGAAAGCTTCTTACTTTTGTTGCATTCCTTGGGGCCTTCCAGTTTTGCACTGCAACTACTTTTGCGGGATCTACTGCTATCCCTTCTTTGGGCGCCACATGTCCTAGAAACCTTACTTCTTCTCTCCAAAAATGACATTTTTGGACAACTTCGCCTTAAGTTAATGCGCTTGGAGGGTATCCGAGACTTCCGTTAGATGCAAAGCATGTTCTTCCTCATTCCAAAATATCATCTATGCAAAAGTGAAGTGAACCATCCGCCTTTGTAACGAAAACGACTGGAGCACCCCATTCAGAAATACTTCGCCTTATGAACCCTTTCTCAAGTTACTCTTTTACTGATTTATTGAGCCTTTCCCTTGGAGTCACATGTCGTACAGGCAATGCAACTGGCTTTGCATTGTCAACTAGATATATGTGGAAGTCTATCTCGCGTTTTAGGGGATAAATCCCTAACCAAATCAAAAACATCTACGTACTCATGGACTACTCCAACGGATCGCAAATCGTCGATAGATGCATCAAGTGATTCTAGGTAGCTAAGACAAACCGCTCCCTTAAGATCGCACAAAATCTCGAGGGTATTCCCGAGGCAAGTCGAAAGTCTAACTACCCTCCTTTCATAATTACTAGCTAACAATCCATGCCTAGAATCAACCCATAGCCCATGAAACCAAAAACATAAGCATTACACTTAAACTCAATACTTAACATAACTATTCTCAAATCCTTACAAACCAAAGACAAATGAGTCGAACAATCAATTGGATTTGAGACAATAATGGGATCCTCTACTATACTAGCTCTAGAGTGCAGAGACTCAACTATGGAAGCAAATATAAATGAATGTTAAGCGCTAAAATCAAAAGAATACTAATAGGATGATAAAAAAGAAAACTAAATTTTTCCAGCCGAAGCTTTACTACCTCTCTCTTAGGTACGCTAGCGGTGAGAGTGTGCACTTGCCCTCCGGAAAATCCTGGCCTTTGTTCTTGCCCTTGTCCTTAATTGTATGACCCGTTATACCATACTAACGACACTTCCTCTTGTCTTAGATTTTCCCATTCTTCCTTCCCTTCTTGTCATGTGATTCTTCCATTTACACCTCTTTCTTTTTACCTCCTTTGTGAACCAAGTCTATATCCATGAGTACCTCATCCTTGGGTTGTGCTCCTTAGCCAGACTCCCTTATTCTCATCTTTTCTATCATTGTGTAACTTGTTGACAAGTCTCTTGGAAGATGCCTCCATCGCACGGAAAACCCTACAAAGCTTGAAAGAAAATTAGCCACATGTGAAACTATAGCTGCTATAGATGGAAGTTGGGCACTTCTTCGCCCTTTGACAGGTGTCATAGTCTCATCAAGCCTACAGAACCATGCCGCGATGAGGTTACCTCCCAGAAAGCCAGGAGCCCGGGAGACTCAAGAAAGAAGGAAACAAGGATTCAAACAGAGGATCAAAAGATAGTGCATATGGCTTTGGGGAATATGCCTTTAAAACAAAACTTTTCTTTTGAAAATGCTTCTTTTAAAACCGTTTTGAAAATAAATTTTTTCAAATCTTTTATCTGATCCGATAACCTTCAGCTATGATACCAAGTGTAACACACCACCTCCGTTAAGGTCACTCGCAAAGGGAATGCCTTAACTTCGGTGGAGCGCTATAGGTAAAGATGCAGCTAAATTACAAGACAGACAAATAAAGCAGCGGAAAATAAAGTCATTTTATAAACAATGTGGTCCATTCAAGCTTTTACAACAATTGTCTCAATCATACTTAAAAATAATACATAGAACTTCTGTCTTGATTCAAAAACTCCCAAGTATAAAAGAAGCATAAAAGTAACAATGGTATTCCCCAATAAAGCATGAACCAGCCATAGCAGTAGAAGAGAGAGTCCAAAGCAGTTCATCGACTATCTCCGTGCTTGGAAAGAAAACTGAGCTAAGTGGTAACATTTCCTCCCTGTGAACCTTGGGGGAGGAAACAGAAGAAAAGAGGCGAAAAAACTAGGTCAGACATAAGTTTGGTAAGTCCAGTGACTTTCAGCATGTAAATAGGCAAAAGAATCATGACATGAATAAACTGAATATAAGACAAAACCGTGAGAACAAGGATAACAAGATAACATACGATTAGTATAAATATGATAAGGCAAGATAAACTGAATGTGCTTCTACTCTTTCTCTGCTAAACTACAACCTTGCTATTCTGATTTTTATATCTCTGCACCGCCTAACTAGTGCCCCAACTAGTAATCTGTGTAAAGTAATAATATTACCACGTGATCCCAATCCCCACAATTATGGTAGCCTTCAGGTGTACATCTAGTATGAGGATCTTTACCTCAATCAGCCTAATTGCCATGAAGATGTTAGATGTACCCTTACTACCCTATCGATCGGCTCCCTACTTGTATTAATGTTCCGTGTGCCTGTGTCAATCAGCCCTCTCTTGCATGTAGATACCCTATGCTGGCCCTACCATAAGGTGTATCAATCCCTATGATAGCGACCCGACACGATTCAAGATACACAGTGTATAACTACTGGTACCCAGTGCCTACTTTTCCCACTTCGGAGTACGTGCACGCCCGTAATCCATCGGAACCTACACTAATGTACCCCTTTCCGCTATTTTGACCGCTTATAATCAGCCCAGTAATCGTTCCCCACCCTGCCTAGTTTCAGGGTACCTTGATACATCTATGTGGGTTACTGCTGAAATGGGTCCCCGTTACTAGGGTTCCTTACTGGTTAAGTTTGTGGGCCTATATCTACTAATATTACCCACCAAACTGATATGTGCTTAACCCTCCCACTGATTCAAACACGTTTACTAAATGGTTAAGTTTGTGGGCCTATATTTACTAATATAACCCACCAACCTGATATGTAGGTTAAGTGTTGTCCATTCATGTTAACTTAACCCACCCACTCATCATGTCGTGTTGGTTAAGTGTTTCTTATTAACCCTTCTCACTCATCATGTTGGATTGGTTAGGTGTTTCCTATTAACTTAACCCCGTTCATTCATCATGTTATATTGGTTAAGTATTTCCCATTAACTTAACCCCATTCGTTCATCAGGTTACATTGGTTAAGTGTATCTTATTAACTTAACCCCACGCGTTCATCATGCTGTATTGGTTAAGTGTCATCAATCAATTCAAGTAAATTAACCCACCCACTTGTCGTGTTACATTGGTTAAGTGTTGCCTTCTTGTGTTAACTTAACCCTTCCACGCATCCTGTTATATTGGTTAAGTGTTGCTCTCTTGTTTTAACTTAACCCTACCCATTCATCATGTCATATTGGTTAAGTGTTTTTATTAACTCAACCCTTCTCACTTTTCAAATTAACATGTTATAACGGTTAAGTGTTCTAAATTTACTTAACCCTACCTTCTTGTCTAATTAACATGTTATAACGGTTAAGTGTTTTAAATTTACTTAACCCCATCCATTCTTAACATGTCTTGTTCATTAGCATTAATTGATTTATTAATGCACCAATCTCTCACATTAGATCTATGTTGTTGCGGTTACTGGATGTGCCGGGCGGTTGCGGGCAGCCTTACACCACAACTCAATCTAACCTCGGGTTTTTCTTGGGCATGATGCACTAACCTCTCACATTAGATAGGTGTTGTTGCGGTTACTGGATGTGCCGGGCGGTTCCGGGCAGTTTTACACCGCAACTCAATCTAACCTTGTGTTAGCCATGTTTATCTTTTAGCATACATGTCCAAGTCTTGATTTTTTTTATATACTAGTTATCTCAAGTTCACAAAACTAACGACGTTCCAATTCTCAAGTTATCCCTCAAAAAAGCTAATTTCAAGTTATTCCCCCACAAACTTAAATTCAAGTTATTACTCAAAATAGGTTACACCCAATTTTCCCAAATTTGAAGTAATATTCATGCCCTAAAAATCACAATAGAGCGCACGCCCTAAGGTTTAGTCATATTGCACCGTACAAAATATTCTCCCAAAAACCCCAATCATGATTCACAGTATAAACTATGCCAAATTATAGTCTTTAATTACAGTGCATTCCAATTACACAAAATCCCAATTTAGCCGTATTCACATTTAACAGTTATCCCTATCTTACTATAGGTTTTTCATGCCTATGCCATATATCACTATACACAATGATTTCCTTCTTCCAAGTCATAAACTATCATATGTATATATATATATGCCCCAGTTTTTGGTCTTAAACCACAACATGTACTACGCCTTATATATTTACAGTTCAATTTACGCCCCAAATCCCACGTTATATGTCCAATATACTTTATGTCTCAAATCTCAAGTCATATGTTCGACACACTTTATGTTTTAAATACAACGTATGTTATGTCCTCAAATCAGTTAGAAATCAGTTACGCTCAATTATACATAATTTAATACTTTTCCTAATTTTAGCGCTGATCATGTCCAAATCATATATTATGCCCAATTTTAGCGTTGGTCATGTTCAAATCATATATTATGCCCAATTTTATTTCCAACATACGTTCATCTCTTATGAGATTTGGCTTAGGCTCGCAGTAGCCTGGCTATAAAAACAAAAATGGAAGAAGGAAAGTAGAGACAAAGAATGGACATAATAATATCAAATGAAATAGATCTAATAGATATAGAAAGACAGATAGAAATAGGCATAATCTCAGATTCAGATTTATTACAATGTCAGAATCACAATTGAATTTTACTTCTGAAAGTAACATGAACTTGCAAATTACAGAATGGTCTTAAATTCTGGGATCTGATTTCTAAATTTGATTAGCTACTCCTTTAATGTAGACTTTGACTGTTAACTTGAAAACTCTAATTTTATTGATTAAGGTGGAGGCTAAGTCACTTCAGATTTTAGCAGCATATAAACGCTTATGAATTAGTGTGGAGAAAACAATAGGTTTACTGGTCTTTTTATAGGTGTACAGGGAGATTTTGAGCCATCAGATCAGTCTAGAAGTCATTAGAATTGTTCATAGCAGAAAAATATGTCACATAGCGAATCAGGGAGCGACACATAAGCCAATACACGTCATCTAGAAATTTCGTCCAGATCTGGAAAAGGGGTCGACACCCTATGGGGGGTCGACACCTATGTCGACTCCCCTTAAGGGGGTTCGATACCTATGTAGACTCCCCTTAGGGGTTTGACACCTGTTGAGCGGGAATTTTCCCACCTACTTCCCTTTGGCTGATTTCGAATTTTAGACCTGTTTTGAATTCTGGAATTATTTTATATATATATATGTATATTTCCTTGCGCGTATACAAACTTCTAAGGCTTATAATTTTTTCGTACGGTGTCCGATTTACGCAAACTCAGACTCTATCCCAAGCAGAATTCCGAGACGAACGCAATGGAATTACCCATTTCCCTTAATTCTTACTTTTACAATTAAGTATTCTTGAATTTGTTGTTTAAATATTCATAGGAAGTACGGGATGTTACAGCTTGCTTATCAACTACTTTAGATTTTGGAACGTAAATACTTGGAGGAATCTTCTTAAGAGGAGAACATACCTTAGGAGGTCCTACTAGCTTACAAACTTCATTGAGATGTCCAAAGGGATGACATTTAATGCAAATTTCAGGTTTCCATGAGTACTGAACATCAACAAAGGAATCATAGCAATCTATAGTGACTTTGAGCTTTTTTGCTATAGGTTTGCTTAGTGTTATTTCAATCGATGATTTTGCGAAAGCGAGATTTTTCCTAGTCTCTATGTTAGCATCAAAACGTTTAAAGTTCCCAATTCTACCAGCAAGCCAATTCAAACCAGGAAGCATTTAAAGGACCGATGGAATCCTTGTAAATAAGTACAAACTAGATTGCAAGAGACACACTTTCTAGCACTCTCAGCTGATGTACTCCAAGATGTAATTATAAACGGTTTCCCATCAATGATTGCGGGATCTGATTCCAGCACTTTTCTTTTCTCCTCTGCTATTGATAATTTGAAGTGAAACATTCCATTAACAATATTAACTCATAGGCCACCTTTCAAGTTCCATTCTTTACGACAATGCTCACGTACATCAAGATATGGGACATCGGAGTCTAGAAAAAACCCACAATGTGGTCTTTCCAAAATAGTTTACCATTTTCTATTATTCTAATAGGTGGAACCGTATTTTCTGTGGATATATTGAAAATACGGGGATAATATGCACCTGCACATCGATGCAGGGAAGTAAAAAAGTAGTAACTTGGCTTGGTTTGAGTGTCGATTTTCTTTCCATTTGGCGTGGAGTGAGGCAGAACAGAGTATGGCATAGCAGGTTTTAGTGATGCATTTTGTCGAACACTACGTGTGCATGATTTTCCAGGAGAGGTGTCAGGTATTACTGCTGCAGTGGATGGCACAACTACATCAATTCTTTCCACCGTTTTCCCGTTCTCGTTCACATTATTCAACCCTAGCATTGTACTGTCCACATCATCCTTAGCTAACGTATTGATTATGCTGGCAACACCACTGTTGTCAGATGCAATACCAGTATTTAGAGGATGACAAGATTTTTTTCCTATAGGGGATGTTTTGGTGACTGCTTCGAAGTTAGATGAGAATCTAGTTTTTTGCATCTATCTATAGTCGTTTTTCGGATAGCATAGTTGAGACTGGTGAGGAGATAATTTCCTTTAAGACAGATATAGGAATAGCCAGAGCAGACTTTGGTAAATCAGTAACCAAATCATGTAATGGTGAGGTACTACTTCGAGCTACATGTGACGTTTGGAATTTGATAATTCGACCAGATCTACTCACCCTAGTCGAGAAATGATTCTTATCCTTCTTATTTTTTGGTATGAGAGATTAGTGGGTGGAGGAAGTCTAGGGCCCGATCTAGAAAGAGGAGGCTGATAGGGGAATTAGGGCGTGGAGACGATGGATAGATGAAAGATAAAAAGCAGATCACCAAATTCAAGTATGCCATTTCCCTGGTTCACATTCGATAATAGTTTTAAAATTATACAGTTGTGCTTCGTTACTATATCCTGTTGTATTCTGAATTACCATATATTATCCTTGCGCTGTGAGTTATACGACAAGTTCTGTTTTCGAGTTACTCTACCCTGATGATAGTCCCGTATCGGCCTGGCACGTCATACATCGCACCTTTCCTTAGTTCTATGCAGGAGGTATGGGGCGGTCGTTACATTTGGTATAAGAGCTTTGGTTAATCGATTTTACCCAAAGTTCGCGAGCGTAAAAACGTATGAGAGACGTATTTTTTTGAACTAGACGGTTGTGTAGAGGGTTTCTACACACTTGATTTTTTATATAGTAAATAAATGGATAACTTAGCAGTTAACAAGCCTGAGCGGTGGCCAAAATACAACAAGTTATGCATGCGCCATGCATGTAGGTGGAATACGTAGTGCTGAGCGCAAATATACAAGTAAATATTGATAAAAAAGACACAACAAAAAGAAAAACATGACCTGAACAACTGAAAGAAGCGACTAAAAACAACTAACCAAAATACTGGTGATAGCTTACAAGATGCGTGAACTTTGCATGTGCAGGAGTACATTATCATGGGCGAGGAAAGGACCGATGCTGATGCATTCCGCCAAACTGAGAGTTGCCTACCGATTCATCCCAATCAAGTGAGGTGTCCATGATGACTAGAATAAATGGTTGCATTTGTGTAGCAGAAGATGATGCATGAAGTCTGGCGCTGCGTCTGACTGCCGAGGTGGACAAGGCAGGAGTGATCATCGGAGAGATCCCACTGGTAGTTGAAGCTAGAGGAGGTGGTAGAGAGACATTCTGAGGAATTATTTGCATGTATGAGATGATGGAGTTGATAGGTTGGGGGTAAGGGTCTAACGGATCTATATCAGAGAGAGGGTCCCACTTAGGTTCTGGTGAAGGCCAAGGGTCCTAGCCAAGGGGGAAGATGACCTCAATTGAGCTGTCAGAAGTGGTGGTGGGAGCTAGGTTTGTAGAAACGGGTGCGATGGGTTCGGGAATAATGGATTCAATAATGATGGTGTCAAAGCGGTTGTCTGGCTCATGAGATGGGTACGATAGGTTAGCTGGAAAGGGTAGGTGAAAGGGGTCCATCATAAAATCGCGATTATTCTCCCACTAATTTCCAAGGAGACGGTCAATTGGGTTCAGGGTGGGATGAAAGTGGTCCCAATCTTCTACGGTGATAACATAATGGCCATTGTTAAGGTAAACAGAGTAGGTGCAAGGATGGTTGATGGCCTTAAGAAGTCCCACTCTGGCGAACACAAACCGGAAATCTAACCGGGCCAACCCATAGTCATCAGCATGGAGGTAGATACCTACTGGGTAGGTGGTGGTGAGGCATTCGTGAAGGTGGCAGATATGGATAGGAAGCCTCTAATTCTGACCCAAGTAGTTAGTCAGAACTCTCTAATGATGGTTTCAGAGGCTGGGGTCCTGGCTTTTAGGCTAGGGTTGCGCCAGGTTTGGAGATGAACTGATGGTTAAGGGTTGTATGGTAGAGATCCCCGACGGAAATTGGATAAGGTAGTTGTGGTAAGCGATTATGTAGACGTTCTAGTCGTAGTGATGGAAGAAATCAGAAAGGGTGGCATATACATTGTTGAGGTTCCAATAACCGACGATGGAAGCTTTGACGAGGTGGGAGGCATTTGCTGGAAGCGCCATTTCGGAAGAGGAGAGAGGAAATTTGTGGTTATCAATGGAAGTGAGGTAATTAGTGGGAGAAAGGGTGGATACAACGCGAGAAGTTGATTTGACGGTGAGAGATTAGGATGCTTCGATCTGCGGCACGTGTGAGAAGAGAGGCTTTGATGCGATGGACAAAAGATTTTTATCAGAAGAATGCACATAGACTTTTGGGGGAATCGAAGCTGCGTTTGTTTAAACTTGGTTATCCCTTTGTGTGCAACTTTTATTAGCATGCCCAAAAAATCCACATCTATAGCATATCCTTTCATTCATATAGCTCTTTGCCACGTGTCCCTTAGAAGCATAGTGGAACATTGGAGGTTGTTTTTAAAAATTGAAGTGTATGAGAGAATGATTTGAATATCGGTAAAAGACCCCTTCTGATGGATGGCTCCATCGCCGGCGATCCTGACCGAGCATGTCTGGAGCGACATTAAAGCGCCGACACATAGGATAAACGTTGAGAATCAGGCGGTGTGGGTAGCAGCGGCGGAAGCTTTGCTAGCAGAGAAGGAAGCAGTTGTGGAGGAGGAAGTAAAGGTGGTTGAACTGGCTGGTGGCAAAGCGTTGGAGGCTTGCTGGTGATGAGGGATTCGTTGATCATCGGATCCTTGTTGTTTCCCAAAACCAGCTGAGAAGGGAGGGAGTCGAAGGTTGTAGTGGTGATAGGAGGTGGAAGTGGTGGAGGATGAACAGTGGGATGAATGGGCGGCTCTGTGGCAGTCCAGCGTTATGGTGGAAGCCATTTGTGGACCCCTTCTAATTGTTATGAAATGTATGAGAGATGTATTTGTAATTGTATTTGGATGATTACTATATTATATACGTAAATAGTATAGTATAGTAGGATAGTAAGCACTTGAACACCAATGCGTCTTTCTCTAATGTGAATTGAATCTCGTTTCAAAGTATGGATGAGTTGACAAACTTTCAAGACACGCCGCCAAGAATGAGCCTGCAACTGGAGGGGTAGGCAAGGGTAGCCAGTCGGGAGCTGCAGCCGCTATGCCCGATTATTCTGCTATATTCGAGGCCATAATAACAACGATCATGAGAAGGATGCCTACTCTAGGAGCGGTAGTAGAGAAAGGTGTTCCTGTGTATGCTTATAGGATTTTTGATTTTGCGAAGCTTTGCAAAGACAATGCTTCTCTAGGTGGCAAGTTGTTTGTTGCGACGGAACCAGCTATTGAAGTTCAGAATTGGTTGGATACATATGTTCGAATTTTCGGAGACTTAGGAATTGATGATGCAACTAAGCGAAAGTTGCATCGAGGCAGCTACAAGGATGAGAGATGGATTGGTGGAACTCTACTACTTTAGACACTTCAGAGGACCAGATAACTTGGGATCATTTAAAACTAAGTTTAAGGAGAAGTTCATTCCTATGGTCCACAAATCAATGTTGTTTAAGAAGTTCAATGGGTTTAAGCAAGGAGGTTGACCAGCGTTTGAGTATATGGCTGAGTTTGAAGCTTTGTCCAAGAACGCCCATTCATATATCGAATCTCCTTATTAGATAATGAGAAATTTATCATGGGATTAGATGACAATATTGAAAAACAATTGATTGAACATATTGATGACTCTTTTGAACAGTTAGTTGAAAAGGCTTAAGGAAGGAGATTCTGTTTCCAGAAAAGGTTGAGGTTGTTGTTGAAAATAAAAAGGGGGATTCAAAACTACAACAAGGTGGTGGTGATTCGAAAAAGTGGAATGGTAAATGAAAACAACAACAAGAAAAGGACTTCTAGAAGAAGCTGAAAGGCGAGATTACTTGTTATAATTGTCAGCAGAAGTGCCATTTTTTCAAGGATTGTAAGAATGCGAAGTGGAAAAGAAGTGCTTTAAATGTGATAAGCCTGGGCATAGGAGGAAAAATTGTCCAGAACCACCAAAGGATAAACAGGTCGTAAGGGCGTACGCTTTGGATGTTGTTCTGTCTTCTTCGAGGGGTTCGACTGCGGAGGAGAAGGGAAAGAACGTTTTTGTGCAAGATACACATGTTCGAGGTATTTCAGTTCAAGTTTTATTTGATCCTGGATCATTGCATTCTTTTTTGTAATGAGCTTGTTTGCAAGTTAGGTTTAGAACTTGAGATTGTTGATAGACTATTAGTCGTGACTAATCTTGTAGGGGTTCGTCTAGTCTTTGTATGCTTTGTAGTGGTCTAGTTTTATCAAGTCATGATTGCTTTTTTGTGTGTTATTGTTTTATTTGGAATTTCGCTGGTTTGGGATTATTATGGGTATGGACTGGCTTAAGAAGAATGCGGTTATTGTTGATTGCGAAAGGCTCGAGGTGACAATCGGGAATGTGGAAGGGCGAACGATTGTAATACATTGTCTACTAGAAGATGGAGTTCTAGTTAGTTTTTATATTCGCTTGTGATTCCATGAGATGGGTTCTCTTTGGTGCTAATCGTACGAGATATTTCTGATGTGTTTGACGAAGTCAGAGCGTTGCCGCTGAAGCAGAAGGTTGAGTTTCGGACTAATTTAGTAGATGGAGCCAGACCTATTGTTTTTCCTCTTAAGCGAATGTCGACTAAGAAACAGCGAGAGTTATAGGTGGAAGTGAATGATCTTCTAAGTAAGGGATTCATTCAGAGAAGCGTATCCAAATGCGTTGCACCAGTTGTGTTTGCGACCGAAGCTGATGGATCATTGCTGTAACACCCCGTATTTCCTATGAATATTAAATTAACAAATTAAAGAGTGCTAAATTTTAGAAGAAGAATTAAGTAAAACGGATTGCGCCGTTGCGTTCATCTCGGAATTCTGCTTAAGATAGAGTCCGAGTTTGCTTAAATCGAACAACGTATGAAGAAGTTATAAGCCTTAGAAGTTTGTATACGCCCAAGGAAGTATATATATACATATAAAATTATTCCAAAAGTCAAAATAGGGTTCAAATCTCGAATTTGGGTCAAAGAAGGTGTAACATCCCAGATTTTTCGGCCATTTAAATTCGAATATTTAAATTTGCTTATATATTATATAATGAATTTTTAATCGAATTTATTTATTTGAATAGAGTTCGAATATATATATATATATTTATATATTAATTAAAAACGAGCTCGAAACGTCGCGGTAGTTCATAATTTTCGATTTGAACTTTAACTGAATATACAGGATCCGATATAAGTTGGATTTCTGTGAAACGAGACACGTTTGAACAGATTTGATTATATTTTTCTAATGAAAGAGAAAAATCGAAATTCCCGCTTATAGATTTCAAGTTACGTCCAATTCAAATTTTCAAATAGTCGCTGTGAAATTGTTTTTAAATTATATCAATTTATTTATTTTAAAGGATTTATTTTTATTTTTATGTAAATAACATATCATCGAAAATCATAAATTTTATTGTTGAATTTTGAACTATATTAATCAGATTGAAGCCGTTTGTTTTAATCAACACTATAACATTAATTTCTTATCGTTAAAATGGGCCGCTAGAATCTAATATTTCCAGTTCATTACGAATATCATACATATAATAAGAAAGAAACAGTAGCGTTCCAAACACCGGTAATTGCACATGTATGAACTTTTTATACTAATGTTGCTCTGATTTCTGTTGTGTTTAATTAATCATACCAAAGAGATACTACAAGTTGGTAATACACACATGTATATTTGACTACAACTGCCACTCTAGATTGTTACAACATCTCCTTTATATCATAACCATGGAAATGGTTTTATGTATTATTAGCTGCCAATGTTTTAATATAAAGGACCCATGTATGCTTTGGCTCATGGTACGAATTACTAGCCTTTCAGTTCATTGTGCTCATGTTAGAAACCTCAATGATATACACTTTAAACCAAAATTTCGATGTATGTATAAGAATCCATAATGAACAACATTTACAGAATACAAGAAAAATGTAAAATCATGAGTAAATACCATACAAAGAAAAACAAAAATATGAATACAGTATTACATCAGTTGTACAAGAACAGCTAACAAAGAACTAAAAGGATTCATTATCTAATGTCAGCAGGCCTTTGTTGCTTTTGAGAATCAGGGAATCCATCTCGATCAACTTTGATCTACGAAAAAAAAGGAAGAAAACCCATAAGAAGGGATGATTTCATAACAACAATAAACAGTATAAGAAAGTAGCTAAGCAGACAAGGAAAAGATCATGAACAAGACAATACATAAGAATAGAAAAAGAAAACTTATAGAGACAGCTAAATCCAAGCATAGGAATAGCTTAAAGAATTGAAAGAAAACAGCTAGTATAGTGACAGCTACAAGAAAGAGGTCATGAATAGCTAAGAGGAAACTAGTATGAATCTACACAAAATCTTTATCGAACAGTAAACTCACATGTATAAATAGTGAAATTCTGATACCAAAAATTCACTGGTTACTTGTACTTAAAAATGGAAATCAAATCTTTATGACAGATCACAAATCTCTGAATAAAACTGACAATTTAAAGCCACATGCCTAGCCTAATCTAACACATCATTATATATATTTTCACAATCGAATTCAAATCAGAATCGTACCACAAAATCAACCACAAACAAACACAACCGAAAGTAAAACCCCATTTGAGACCATACGAAATCAAAACAAAGGAGTACAGAAATAAAAAATTGAGAAGAGAAAAAACTTAGCTTAATTCAAGGGAGGCTCGATTTGGTTCGCTCGTCGTGGTTCTGGAAAGCTCGGGGTTGCTCGACAGTGTGGCGGTGGATCGTTGGAGGAGCTCGAAGGGGGTTGCGACGCCATTATTTTTGGTTTTGGCTGAAGAATCAAAAGGGGATTAGGTTTTTTTTATGTCGGCCTTGGTTAATTTGATGAGGCGGCTGAAATGATCAAAAGGGGAATGGAGTAGGGTTTTAAAAGGGACGGGTTTGAGATGTGTTGGGCCGGTAATCAAAAGGTAAAGCCCTATTTAAATTTAAAAAGAAAATCCATGTTTTAATATAATTAGTTTTTAAATTTGTTTATGCGATATTTCCTAAATACATTATCATATTCAAACGCGGTAAGTCTTGTTGGGACAGTGGAGACGAGAACTTCGAGATGGAGCAGGTCTAGTCCGGATCTGAAGTAACTGGAATTTTTATTCGAATTAAACGTCAGTTCAATTTGACTAAAATAGACTATTTTCTGACGGAATCAAATCAAGATGAGTTAAACTCACTCGGCTCTTCCCATTTATATATACAAATTGGGTTTTTATTTTGCGTGTTCTGGTTGTTAGT
Source organism: Allium sativum (assembly GCA_030737875.1). NCBI lineage: Eukaryota > Viridiplantae > Streptophyta > Magnoliopsida > Asparagales > Amaryllidaceae > Allium > Allium sativum. The sequence continues at coordinate 9,124,726 of CM060921.1, read as the reverse complement.
GATTGACCGCTTGCTAGTTATATAATTATTATTGATTTAAATACTGGAAATGAAATGGTCATTTAATTTCAGAAGAAATACCAGTTGTTTTGATTTGACCCGAACAAGGGAGTTTCCCTTGATTGATCACATTTATAAACGTGCTGGAATTGTTTGAATTGGCCGTTAGTTGATTGATTATTATGGTTGATGGTTGAACCGTATTTCAACATTTATTCTAATATGGACCATTGGATGGTATGGATTGGGTAATTAGCATCACCTGGCCGACAAATCAATCGATTTTTAAATATGAATTTTATTGACTGTAAGTCGACAGAGTTAAAGTTATAAATATATTTTATAACTGGAATAAGTTTTGAAAGCTGTCACTTTAAATAAAAGTATTAAAAAGGGAATAAATATTAATTATTTATTTAGTAAAGTTTATAAGTAATTATGGAATTTGTTTTATTAAACAATTTCTTATGTTGATAAGAATTATAAACAAATGAAAATAACCAAGCGGTTAAGTATTCGAGTAATCGTGAGAAGTTAAATAAACTTATTTAAATTAATTATATTTTAATTGATTTTAAAGAAGAATTAAATAGAATTGATTAGAAGAGTAATCATGTTTGTGTTGACTAAGTCAACCATTTAAAACTAAGTTAGATTTTAAATTAGTAAAAATAACTTAGCGAATAATTGGTTAATCTTAGTAAGAGTTTAAAAAGGAAATTTATTATTTCAGTAAATAAAGGAGTTAATAAAATTTCAATGATTAATGTTGAAGTAAATAATCTCTTCTTAAATGTAATACATTTAAGTAAACAAGTTTGAAATGAAATATGGTCGAGTGTTGGAAAAGGCTAGGGATGAGTTTATTTGAGCTCGAGTTTTATAGTGAAGCAATTAAAGGATTTAAGAAAATACATAGCTTAAATGAAAGGTCAACCTGACGTTTGAATTAAGTAAAGAGAGATGGAGATATAAAGGGTTTATATTAAACTTAGAATTTATAAACAAGGTTAAAACATTGTTTTAAATTGGAAATATTTAAAAAGGGTATTAAGTTAAATCGATGGATTCAAAAGGGAATTTCTTGAGAAAAAGGGGATTGAAAAGGGGTTTGTTTTGGGCTTGGTAAATAAGGATGGAAATGGGATTTGTAATTCACTTTGTGAAACGAAGTCATTTTGATAAGTCGAGAGTAAATAAACTGAAGTGTAGTAAGGATTTTAAATAACAAATTAAGCGATATTAATTATATTTTAAGAGGAATTTCCAAAAGATAAAGAGTACTGTAAAGCGATATTTTAAAATAGTGGGATGTGTTTAATATCGGTTCTTGAATTACAACTCGTATTTATCTGAAGATAAGAACGTTATTGATCAAGGTCTGAGAGGTAACTAAAATACCCCAACTTGAACGACTTCGGGACTATCCAAGGATGATACTGGTTGGTATGTCAAGAATGTGTGATTAGATTTTCCAAATTAAAGGGAATGATATGAGATTATATTTTCCCGAATAACAGAATTAAAAGGAGATCGGGCGATAAATTTTAAAAGCCAAGTGATGCTGAGTGCTTGACCAGTGAATCTATTTTTATGATTTCATGGATGTTTACTTGATAGTTAAATAACCGGCTATCAAGTCTGACCTTTACGATTGTTGGTATGGAAAGACCGGGATCGAATATATATTCGAAAACCATTCCGACCAACAAATACGAAATATATATAAGATATCAGACGACGATCGAGATAGATCATTTGAAGACCATAGATCTTCATAAAGTGGAAGAACCACTTAAAATCTCTGATTCGACCCAGAGATATACTGGTGTTCGGTCATGGTTAGAATCTGTGGAATGCAAGGACTACTCGCCACTGATCCATAAGTGATTCCTATATTGGATGCAGTAGGAGGGTACCTTCGGTTCTTCCTGTTCCTGGATGACTTGTACGGACGGATGTCTGACGGAGTATTTCCAAAGGAATTATATGCGTTGATTTCTCCAAACGTACCCTAGTTGATGGCATAGAAATGGTTATTCTCTAGCCAAATAAACTAGAGTATTTTTGTGGACGTCAATTAGTGTGATCTGGAGGATCTGGCGATGTGGCATTCAAAGTGTATGATGACCAGATGTGTTCTGACCTCAAGCCTCATCAACCAGGACATGACAAAAATCGGGCATGCAGCATGGCTATGTGGGTCCCTCCCATTAGGGTGTATAATCACCTATCTAGAGAAAATCCATTTCATTCTTTAATCTATTTCGATGTTGCCCCTTATCGGTCATGTGAAGGCTGGGTTGTAAGACGTTCTTGTTGAACCCAATGTATTCGCCTCTAGAGATACACGATCGGCAGGTGGTCCCATAACTTGTCATAGTCGGAATCCAATCTCCAATAAGCGCTCACGGTTTTGTTTGTATATATATATGTGGAGCGTGAGATGCAAGCGTCCCACTAGATTGATATTTACTTGTATCTAGACACTATTATAATATCGGAAAAGATATCGATTTCAAAGGTGTTTTGGGTTATCGTAAGGTAAAAACCGTCTGTGTGTATGTGTGGATTTGGTCTTACAATTATCCTTTTCTTTCGAAAGATTTCTAACTTTAAAAATCAGGTTGTGTGATACCTTAATACTGTGCGAGTTTTTTTCTCACTCTGGTTCACCAGACTTACTCGGTGTTTTGTAAATGCTCGGGTTAGCCCGGGATGTACAGGTTCAGGTTATCAGGTACCGTGAAGTCCAATGACAAGCTGAAGGTGTTCAGATATGATTACTATTCCCTGTGTGATTGTGTATGAGGATAGATTATTATAACTGTCCACAGATGTGATGTACTCTGATATTGTAAGTATTTTTCTAAGCTCTCAATAAAGATTTATTTCTGTATTATATTGTGTTCCGCTGCGATGTGAGGCTCTGTGTTGTGTTGGTTCTTCTTCTTCTCCTATTCTAAATTTCTTTCTTTCTTATCTCACCCTTAATTTCTTTCTATAAAAGTTCCAGTGTTTTCGTTGTTTGGAAGGTCGGCATAAGTTATGGTGAAGGTATTTATGTCGATTTTCGGGGCCCAGAATTCCTGGGTCGTTACAGTGGTATCAGAGCTATTGGTTGAATAGTAACCTTGGCCCTGTGGCATAACTCAATAGAGATGGGGTTAGTAACACCCTATATTGAGTTGACTGTATATATATGAGAGTGTATTTGTAAGATTTTATATACAAATGTTTTGTATTGTATTATTTTTCTGGTTCAAGTGTTGAGAAGCATTGAACTAGTGAATGGATACAATATTGTTTATAAAAGAGGGTAAATGAAATAATTTTACCCAATGTATATTTTTATATAGAAAAAAGGAATTTATTTTCTTACTATAATAATGTGGGGTATTTGTTTATTTGTTCAGATTGATTTAATTTGAAATCAAATTGGATTATGAAATAACGTCGAACTGATTAGAAAATCAATTCATCAGCTGGATCGGATATGAAAGCGAAACTGAACCTGGTTAAGTAAAACCAATTTAAGAACTAATTCGGAAAGAATGAAGTCAAATAAATTGGGATTTAAAAATTTAATGGATAAATAGATTGGGATTCAAATAAAGTAGACTGCCATTTGGATTTTGAATTTTCTTTTCGAAGAAATTGAGGCCTAGGGTGGCAGTGGTAGTCGTAACAATCGAGCCATGCGGAGGAGGTGCTGAAAAAATTTCAGAAACATTTTAGAGTTAGAATTTAATTTGAATTTAATTCAAAAGTAATGATTTTAATATAATTCGATTCGGAATATTCTTCTTACTTTGCAATTTCGAGGACAAAATTATTTTAAGGGGGGAAGAATGTAACATCCCAGATTTTTTGGCCATTTAAATTCGAATATTTAAATTTGCTTATATATTATATAATGAATTTATAATCGAATTTATTTATTTAAATGGAGTTCGAATATATATATTTATATATTAATTAAAAACGAGCTCAAAACGTCGCGGTAGTTCGTAATTTTCGATTTGAACTTTAATTGAATATACAGGATCCGATATAAGTCGGATTTCTGTGAAACGAGACACGTTTGAACCGATTTGATTATATTATTCTAATGAAAGAGAAAAATCGAAATTCCCGCTTATAGATTTCAAGTTACATTCAATTCAAATTTTCAAATAGTCGCTGTGAAATCGTTTTTAAATTATATTGATTTATTTATTTTAAAGGATTTATTTTTATTTTTATGTAAATAACATATCATCGAAACCAAAAAAATTCATTCTTGAATTTTGAACTATATTAATCAGATTGAAGCTGTTTGTTTTAATAAACACCATAACATTAATTTCTTATTGTTAAAATGGGCTGCTAGAATCTAATATTTCCAGGTCATTACGAATATCATACATATAATAAGAAAGAAACAGTAGTGTTCCCAACACCAGTGATTGCACATGTATGAACTTTTTATACTAATGTTGCTCTGATTTCTGTTGTGTTTAATTAATCATACCAAAGAGATACTACAAGTTGGTAATACACACATGTATATTTGACTACAACTGCCACTTTAGATTGTTACAAAATTTCCTTTATATCATAACCATGGAAATGGTTTTATGTATTATTAGCTGCCAATGTTTTAATATAAAGGACCCATGTATGCTTTGGCTCATGGTACGAATTACTAGCCTTTCAGTTCATTGTGCTCATGTTACAAACCTCAATGATATACACTTTAAACCAAAATTTCGATGTATGTATAAGAATCCATAATGAACAACATTTACAGAATACAAGAAAAATGTAAAATCATGAGTAAATACCATACAAAGAAAAACAAAAATATGAATACAGTATTACATCAGTTGTACAAGAACAGCTAACAAAGAACTAAAAGGATTCATTATCTAATGTCAGCGGGCCTTTGTTGCTTTTGAGAATCAGGGAATCCATCTCGATCAACTTTGATCTGCGGAAAAGAAAACCATAAGAAGGGATGATTTCATAACAACAATAAACAGTATAAGAAAGTAGCTAAGCAGACAAGGAAAAGATCATGAACAAGACAATACATAAGAATAGAAAAAGAAAAATTATAGAAACAGCTAAATCCATGCATAGGAACAACTTAAAGAATTGAGAGAAAACAGCTAGTATAGGAACAGCTACAAGAAAGATGACATGAACAGCTAAGAGGAAACTGGTATGAATCTACACAAAATCTTTATTGAACAATAAACTCACATGTATAAATAGTGAAATTTTGATACCAAAAATTCACTGGTTACTTGTATTTAAAAATGGAAATCAAATCTTTATGATAGATCACAAATCACTGAATAAAACTGACAATTTAAAGCAACAAGCCTAGCCTAATCTAACACAACATTATATATATTTTCACAATCGAATTCATTTCAGAATCGTACCACAAAATCTACCACAAACAATGTATAGTTCACTGTCATTTGATCAGTTCTATCAAATTTCCATTTGAACAGATCACCATCAAGAAAACCCAACACTACCATTGTAATTTCATACAATCTGGAAAGGGGATCAAAACAAATGGCCTAAGCTTGTAGTAGCTACCTTAAGAATTAGACGTTGTTCTTATCTAAATCTAAGGATACTAAAATAGACCTTTAAGCAGAAAGTGTTTCATACATCACAAAACCACACAAACAAACACAGCCAAAAGTAAAACCCCATTCGAGACCATACGAAATAAAAACAAAGGGGTATAGTAATTAAAAATTGAGTAGAAAAAAACTTAGCTTAATTCAAGTGAGGCTCGATTTGGTTCGCTCGTCGTGGCTCTGGAAAGCTCGGGGTTGCTCGACGGTGTGGTGGTGGATCGTTGGAGGAGCTCGAAGGGGGTTGCCACGCCTTTATTTTTTGTTTTGGCTGAAGAATCAAAAGGGGATTATGGTTTTTTTATGTTGGCCTTGGTTAATTTAATGAGGCGGCTGAAATGATCAAAATGGGAATGGAGTAGGGTTTTAAAAGGGACGGGTTTGAGATGTGTTGGGCCGGTAATCAGAAGGTAAATTTAAAAAGAAAATCCATGTTTTAATTTAATTAGTTTATAAATTTGTTTATGCGATATTTCCTACATACGTTATCAGATTCACACGCGGTCAGTCTCGTTGGGACCGTGGAGACGAGAACTTCGAGATGGAGCAGGTCTAGTCCAGATCTGAAGTAACTGGAATTTTTATTCGAATTAAATGTCAGTTTAATTTGACTAAAACAAACTATTTTTCGATGGATTCAAATCGAGGTGAGTTAAACTCACTCAGCTCTTCCCATTTATATTTTATATAAATTGGGTTTTTATTTTGCGTGTTCTGGTTGTTAGTGATTGATCGCTTGCTAGTTATATAATTATTGTTGATTTATATATTGGAAATTAAATGGTTGTTTAATTTTAGAAGAAATACCAATCGTTTTGATTTGACCCGAACAAGGGAGTTTCCCTTGATTGATCACATTTATAAACGTGCTGGAATTGTTTGAATTGGCCGTTAATTGATTGATTAATATGGTTGATGGTTGAACCGTATTTCAACATTTATTCTGATATGGACCATTAGATGGTATGGATTGAGTAATTAGCATCACCTGGCCGAGAAATCAATCGATTTTTAAATATGAATTTTATCGACTGTAAATCGACAGAGTTGAAGTTATAAATATATTTTATAACTGGAATAAGTTTTGAAAGCTGTCACTTTAAATAAAAGTATTAAAAAGGGAATAAATATTAATTATTTATTTAGTAAAGTTTATAAGTAATTATGGAATTTGTTTTATTAAACAATTTCTTATGTTGATAAGAATTTTAAACAAATGAAAATAACCCAGCGGTTAAGTATTCGACTAATCGTGAATGATTAAATAAAGTTATTTAATTAATTATATTTTAATTGATTTTAAAGAAGAATTAAATAGAATTGGTTAGAAGAGTAATCCTGTTTGTGTTGACTAAGTCAACCATTTAAAACTAAGTTAGATTTTAAATTAGTAAAATAACTTAGTGAATAATTGGTTAATCTTAGTAAGAGTTTAAAAAAGAAATTTATTATTTCAGTAAATAAAGGAGTTAATATAATTTCAATGATTAATGTTGAAGTAAATAATCTCTTCTTAAATGTAATACATTTAAGTAAACAAGTTTGAAATGAAATATGGTCGAGTGTTGGAAAAGGCTAGGGATGAGTTTATTTGAGCTCGAGTTTTATAGTGAAGCAATTAAAGGATTTAAGCAAATATATAGCTTAAATGAAAGGTCAACCTGACGTTTGAATTAAGTAAAGAGAGATGGAGATATAAAGGGTTTATATTAAACTTGGAATTTATAAACAAGATTAAAACGTTGTTTTAAATTGGAAATACTTAAAAAGGGTATTAAGTTAAATCGATGGATTCAAAAGGGAATTTCTTGAGAAAAAGGGGATTGAAAAGGGGTTTGTTTTGGGCTTGGTAAACAAGGATGGAAATGGGATTTGAAATTCAGTTTGTGAAACGAAGTCATTTGGATAAGTCGAGAGTAAATAAAGTGAAGTGTAGGAAGGAATTATTTATATAACAAATTAAGAAATATTAATTATATTTAAAGAGGAATTTCCAAAAGATAAAGAGTACTGTAAAGCGATATTTTAAATAGTGGGATGTGTTTAATATCGGTTTTTGAATTACAACTTATATTTATGTAACACCCCACCTCCGCTAGGGTCACTCACAAAGGGAATGCACTAGGTTTGGTGAAGCATTATCGAGGTAAACATACACAGAAATATTACAAGACAGAACATATATATATATATATAATAGCGGAAGTAAAACAAATTTCATTACCATATAAAATAAGGTCTAAAGCCTTTTACATCAGAATACATCAAAACCTGTCTTGTAATAGTAAAGAAGCATAAAACCATTTCATAAATTATTCCCCAGGTAAAACAGTAAAGTAGCCATAGCCCAGAAAAGTCCAAGCCATGCGTGATGACCTTCAAGCAGAAGAAGTCCGAACTAGATAACAGTGTTTCCTCCCTGAAAACCTAGGGGGGGGAAGCGGAAGACAAGAGGCGAAAGAAAACGGGGTCAGTCATAAAGACTGGTAAGTCCTATCTACTTCCAGTATAAAAACAGGTAAAGGTAACATGACATGCATAAACTGAAAGTAAACATAAGGATGACTACAAGATAGATAAACTAAAACAGGCTGAACTACTGTAGCAAGGTAAACTAAGATATCATGATAAACTACGGTGTCATGATAAGTCAAGGTATCACATCGTCCGGTTCCTATCAAGTATACTATCCCGAGGTATCTATCCTGTACAACGTCCCACGTTATCTACCATGCATATTTCTCACGGTCCTAACATGTGTATTTGCTCTGCACCCCTCGTACTAGTATCCCAGCTCGCGTCATGTGTTAACTATGAATGTCCCTTGCCCAATGTCATGTAATGGTTCATGTCAACCTAATATATAGCATATGTAGGTTTTCCCAACACGTACGTTTCTTTCCATGTATAAGTTCAGTCCTTTGCCGTAGGCCATACGGGCTTTCCCATGTAAACGTTTTATCCTTGAGGTTATTTTGGAGTGCTACCCTTGATCTAGTTATGTTTCCTTACCATGAACTATCGCGCGTTCACTTAGGATTTATGCCGCCTAGGACCACTAGGGAATATGCTACCTAATGAACGTTTCCGTGTCTCGGTTTGGGTTCAGCCACCTAGGACCACTAGGGATTATGCCACCCGTCAACCGCACCCTTTATCCCGCGTATGTATCGTGAATCGTTTTCCATGTCTAGACGCACATGTTCCTCGATGTGCCATCCGAGTTCCGTGTCAGGGCAAATCAAGAAATACGGAACTCGGTCGGGAGCTTTAAGTCGTCTGCTGTTGCAGATATCAAGGTCTGTTTTTGTACCCGTGGCTATGGTCCCACGTGACCCCTCCCTCAAATACTGAAAGGCAACCCAAGAAAAATCATGTATGAGAACTACACTACGGCCCATCGATGCCCATTTCCAGATAGCCAACCTCACCCATAACTCGATAGCTAGTATATGGTCTTTTGGGAGTTCCCTGCCTTTCCGTACGTACACGATTGACTAAAGATGGTAGGTAGTCGGCGACATGCTATCCCGGAGCAAAATCAAGTATCGTCGACTCCATGCTAATCCATCCCAGTCTTTAGGTCGCTCGCATAGCAACCAAGGCATACTCTTGGCTCTTCTACCGCAGACCTTAACCCCTGTGAGGCCGGGTTTCATGGACCACTCGCCACCTCACAGAGGGATACCAAGAGTACCCTCACGTTCCCCGAAGCTTCCGCTTCGTCACCCAGTTCGCTGGAGCTTTTATCCAAGTCAGATAACTTGCTCCTCCTCGTATACTAAGCGATGACCTACCGTACCAGGTTACTCATCTCTTTATGAACTAGTCCCATGTCCTTAGCTAAGAATTATTACTTAGTTACCCTTAACTAAGGTTTACCACTTAGCCCCTCTTTCCGCTATCCTGATTAACTACGATTTCCAACCTAGTCCCCTGAGCTAGGGTTTTGTCAAATGGGTTATGTGTTGTTATCCAAGTTCATGATTTAACCCGCCTACGAATCATGTCTAGATTGGCTAAGTACTCAAGTTCAAGGCTCAGCCCTACAGGTTGGTTAAGTGTACCAAGCAGCTCATGACTTAACCTTATCAAGTCAAACTGGTTAAGTATTTATTTGTCTTAACCCTATCAGATTATCATGTTAGATTGATTAAGCATGGATTATCTTAATCCCATCAGATTATCGAGTCGGACTGGTTATGTATGGGTTAGCTTAACCCCATCCACTAATCGTATTACCATGGTTAAGCCTACTTTTAAAAGGCCTTGTGACTTAACCCTATCAGGTCCACCTATTAGATTGGTTAAGTATAGGTTACTTAACCCCATTAAATTATCATGTTAAATTGGTTAAGTATTGGTTACTTAACCCCATCGAATTACCAAGTTTAGATTGGTTAAGTGTTTAACTTAACCCCATCGAATTCCCGTGTTTAGATTAGTTAAGCATAGGTTACTTAACCCCATCTAATTACCGTGTTTAGATTAGTTAAGTCTTAATTACTTAACCCCATATAATTACCGTGTTTATATTAGTTAAGTCTTAATTACTTAACCCCATCTAATTACCGTGTTTAGATTAGTTAAGTCTTAATTACTTAACCCCATCTAATTACCAAGTCGGATTAGTTAAGCGTAAATTACTTAACCCCATCCCCTAATCATCTTGTATGGTTAAGTGTCATTAAGAAATCAAACCTGGTCCCACTTAACCTACCCATTCGTGTCGTATCGGTTAAGTGTCATTAATCAAATTTACTTAACTTTATCATGTGGCATTAATTTAATTAATGCACTCTCAACCTCTCACATTAGACCTTGTTGTGGTTACTAGTTAAGCCGGGCGGGTCCGGGTAGTTTTACACCACAACCTAGTCTAACCTCGGGTCTTAAGCGCGACATGACCGACTTCTCACATTGGATCCTATTGTTTGTAGCCACTAGTTAAGCCGGGCGGGTCCGGGTAGATTTATGCTACAAACTCAACCCAAGCTCGAGTTGGCCACTTTCATGTTTGGTCTAGTGTCTTTTTACACTTACAACCCACCCATTTCTAGTTCAAGTTCCATGTTTTCCCACGTGTCATGATCATATTTAAATGAATAATGAATGTCATGTTCTCATGTAAGCCCCATGTCAAGTTTTTCATGTCATACCCACGTTTTTCCTAAGCTACCCAAACGTATTTCCAACCCAAGTGGAAGCGAGTCACATAGTAGGGTATTATGCCAACATATTGGCCACAAACATTCATAGTATCATAAGGGAATTTGGCCACAAGCATGCATGAAAAATCAAGAAGGGGTTGGCCACAAGCATGCATAACTTAAAAAGGTGATTGGCCACAAACTTGCATATTATCATAAGGGGTTTCGGGTTCATATACTTGCATAAGCCCCAAGTTAAGTTCATGCACATATTATCATAAGGGGTTTCGGGTTCATATACTTGCATAAGCCCCAAGTTAAGTTCATGCACATATTTCACAAGCCCAAAGTGGTTCTAAGGTCTTATGCCCACATTCACAAGTTAAAGGTTCAATCTTTCATGATAGACTAGGCTAAATATAACATGAGTGACATGACATAGTCGCTAAAACATAGTTCCAAGTCATATATTCAAGGTAAGAGGCAAAACTAGGTTCACATAGGTTATAGCACTTATGTTTAATCGCATTTTATCCCATGCCATTATTAAACTACCGTTAACATCTCGAAGTAGCTAGAACTTACATAGCGTGGCAAGAGGACTAGGAGCATGAATCATTTTGACGAAGAAAGGTGGCTCCTTTGATGAAGAACCATCATGAAATCGCCATAGCAACGTTGATCCACTCCCTTGATTTGATGTAGCAAGCTAGCACCTTTGATTCGGATCTTGATTGAATGCATAGGCTCTTGAATTTGGGGATGAAGGCCATGATCAATGTAGATTTGGGCAGCACTTCGTTGCAAGAGTGATATGTGAGGGTTTAGGCAAGTCTAGAGGTGTTTTTATAGAGATTAGGGTAGTTTTAGGCCGTTAGATTAACCCTAGGATAGATCACAGCCCTCAAAAATCGTCACAAGCCTCCAAAACCGAGCCAAACAGCAAAACAGGTGCACCAGGCTGCTTGGGTCCGACCAGGCAGGTCGACCCCCAGGTCGACCCTGGGGTCGACTCCCCAGTCGACCTGGCTGGCAGGGGGTCGACTCCCCAGTCGACCTCCCCTGGTCTGGCGGGAAATTTTCCCGCCTCTTCTGAATTCTGAAATTTGAATCTGTTTTCGTTTTTGAATTTTTCGTGAAACTTCCGAAGGCCATATTTCGGTCATACGGACTCCGATTTATGAAATTTCGGACTCTATTTCGAGTATTTTTCCGAGACGAACATAATGGCGCAACCCGTTTCTCCTGATTCAGATTTTAACATTTAATTCTGCCTTGATTCTTGTCTTAACACATTATTTAAAATTCGGGTTGTTACATTCTCCCCTCCTTTAAGGGTTTCGTCCCCGAAATCTCCAAGTTAGGAAGAACGCATCCTACCATCCATCATCCATCTACTCAAAACATCATCCACAAGCAAACATTGTCCTTAGACGATTTCTAATGCGATATGAGCATATGCAAAACGTGTGTGTATATGCTCCTTAGCTAATGCTAATGATCAGGCCTGAATGATCTTTCTAATGCAAAATATGTTTAGTGCCATGAGTCCAACATGTATGCAAATAGTCCTAGTCATATAAGTACTATATGCATGCACAAACATTCATTCATATGCAACATTCGCATGATAACACATTCAATTTCATCCATAAACAAGTATAAATACTCGTGCATATGCAACATGAATCGTGACCGCGTCAATCTAGTATCTAATGTGTATTCGCGCATCCACGAGCAACCACTTGCAACCATTTGCAACCATATCAATCATAACATGTTTCAAATACATGTTTACATCCATAGAGTTCTATCTAAGGTTCCCAAGATAGGATCGAGGAGATAAACAAGACAAACTCCTTACGGGGTTTGTAACAGAAACAGGACCGAGAGGATATCTACCAAGCGATATCATGTAAGCAAGCTCTACAGGAGAACCAAGGATCAAAGATATACTCTTAAAAAGAGACATGATGCGCGCGTCCAAGCTGCATTTCCATGAGCTTAATTCCATCGTGCCTTGACTGCCTTGGACTTCATGATTTCATAGCTCCTTGATTCCTATTTCCAAGGTATGAGTTAGAACTCATTTCATTGTCGCCTCTTATTCCACTTTCACTTATCCTTTCCCTAGTATACTTGGCTCAAACATATCCACTTACTCATGCAAGCTCTCCAAAATTCACTAGGGAATTCTGGATCTCGTTTGCCGATGCCAATCCATGTTGCCAAGAGTAATTACTAGGGTGATTCCCATAACTCATGCATAAGCGAAATGAACCATCCGCCTTAGCGGCGAATTCTGTTCGAACGGATTACCAACAACTGCATCCCGAGATTCTAGGTAACTAACCATGACAGAACCCAAAAGGTTACACGAGACTTCGAGGGCATCACCAAGGTGAGTCGAGAGTCTAACTACCTTCTTTCCAAAACCGAGAATGGCACCCCTTGTTGGGTGACCACTTCAGCCCTAGAATCCATCCGTAGCCGAGACATGTCATTCTCAAATCAAAACAAGTCATGAAGAAATGGACCAACACTCCAACCAGATTTTTGGGACAAAACTGGGATTCTTTACCATGCTAGTACTAAGGTGCAGAGACTCAACTATCCAAGCAGACTTAAATGATACGATGATCAAGACAAAGTCTGGACGGGATGATAGAAAAGAACGACTAAACCTTTACCAGAAACGGTACCATTTCTTTTAGGTACCCTAGAAATGGGGGCGTACAATAGCCCTCTCCGATGATCTTATCCTTGTCCTCCTTGATGGACTAAGCCATCCCAACAATTGCTCATCCTTAAGCTCGCGTCCTTTATCCTTACTCTTATTATCCCTCCTTGTACCACGGCAACAGGTCTCTCGAGAACCACCTCCATCGTACGGAAAACACCTACGTGGCTAGACAAAGATTGGTCACAGTTAGAACTACTGTGACCACAGATGGAGGAAAGAAAGGAAAAGAGATTCAATCAAGGAATCAAAGGACAGTGCTAATGGCTTTGGGGAATAGCCCTTAAAAACTTTTCTTGAAAAATGCTTCTTTGTAAACGGTTTTTCAAATAGTTTTCAGAAGGTTTTAAAAACTTTTGCCCAGTCTGGTAACCTTCTGCTCTGATACCAAATGTAACACCCCACCTCCGCTAGGGTCACTCACAAAGGGAATGCACTAGGTTTGGTGAAGCATTACCGAGGTAAACATGCACAGAAATATTACAAGACAGAACATATATATATAAAACAGCGGAAGTAAAACAAATTTCATTACCTTATAAAATAAGGTCTAAAGCCTTTTACATCAGAATACATCAAAACCAGTCTTGTAATAGTAAAGAAGCATAAAACCATTTCATAAATTATTCCCCAGGTAAAACGGTAAAGTAGCCATAGCCCAGAAAAATCCAAGCCATGCGTGATGACCTTCAAGCAGAAGAAGTCTGAACTAAATAACAGTGTTTCCTCCCTGAAAACCTGGGGGGGGGGGAACGGAAGACAAGAGGCGAAAGAAAACGGGGTCAGTCATAAAGACTGGTAAGTCCTATCTACTTCCAGTAGATAAACTAAAACAGGCTGAACTACTGTAGCAAGGTAAACTAAGATATCATGATAAACTACGGTGTCATGATAAGTCAAGGTATCAAATCGTCCGGTTCCTATCAAGTATACTATCCCGAGGTATCTATCCTGTACAACGTCCCACGGTATCTACCATGCATATTTCTCATGGTCCTAACATGTATATTTGCTCTGCACCCCTCGTACTAGTATCCCAGCTCGCGTCATGTGTTAACTATGAATGTCCCTTGCCCAATGTCATGTAATGGTTCATGTCAACCTAATATATAGCATATGTAGGTTTTCCCAACACGTATGTTTCTTTCCATGTATAAGTTCAGTCCTTTGCCGTAGGCCATACGGGCTTTCCCATGTAAACGCTTCATCCTTGAGGTTATTTTGGACTGCTACCCTTGATCTAGTTATGTTTCCTTACCATGAACTATCGCGCGTTCACTTAGGATTTATGCCGCCTAGGACCACTAGGGATTATGCTACCTAATGAACGTTTCCGTGTCTCGGTTTGGGTTCAGCCACTTAGGACCACTAGGGATTATGTCACCCGTCAACCGCGCCCTTTATCCCGCGTATGTATCGTGAATCGTTTTCCATGTCTAGACGCACATGTTCCTCGATGTGCCATCCGAGTTCCGTGTCAGAGCAAATCAAGAAATACGGAACTCGGTCGGGAGCTTTAAGTCGTCTGCTGTTGCAGATATCAAGGTCTGTTTTTGTACCCATGGCTATGGTCCCACGTGACCCCTCCCTCAACTACTGAAAGGCAACCCAAGAAAAATCATGTATGAGAACTACACTACGGCCCATCGATGCCCATTTCCAGATAGCCAACCTCACCCATAACTCGATAGCTAGTATATGGTCTTTTGGGAGTTCCCTACCTTTCCGTACGTACACGATTGACTAAAGATGGTAGGTAGTCGGCGACATGCTATCCCGGGGCAAAATCAAGTATCAACGACTCCACGCTAATCCATCCCAGTCTTTAGGTCGCTCGCATAGCAACCAAGGCATACTCTTGGCTCTTCTACCACAGACCTTAACCCCTGTGAGGCCGGGTTTCATGGACCACTCGCCACCTTACAGAGGGATATCAAGAGTACCATCACATTCCCCGAAGCTTCCGCTTCGTCACCCAGTTCGCTGGAGCTTTTATCCAAGTCAGATAATTTGCTTCTCCTCGTATACTAAGTGATGACCTACCGTACCAGGTTACTCATCTTTTTATGAACTAGTCCCATGTCCTTAGCTAAGAATTATTACTTAGTTACCCTTAACTAAGGTTTACCACTTAGCCCCTCTTTCCGCTATCCTGATTAACTACGATTTCCAACCTAGTCCCCTGAGCTAGGGTTTTGTCAAATGGGTTATGTGTTGTTATCCAAGTTCATGATTTAACCCGCCTACGAATCATGTCTAGATTGGCTAAGTACTCAAGTTCAAGGCTCAGCCCTACAGGTTGGTTAAGTGTACCAAGCAGCTCATGACTTAACCTTATCAAGTCAAACTGGTTAAGTATTTATTTGTCTTAACCCTATCAGATTATCATGTTAGATTGATTAAGCATGGATTATCTTAATCCCATCAGATTATCGAGTCGGACTGGTTAAGTATGGGTTAGTTTAACCCCATCCACTAATCGTATTACCATGGTTAAGCCTACTTTTAAAAGGCCTTGTGACTTAACCCTATCAGGTCCACCTATTAGATTGGTTAAGTATAGGTTACTTAACCCCATTAAATTATCATGTTAAATTGGTTAAGTATTGGTTACTTAACCCCATCGAATTACCAAGTTTAGATTGGTTAAGTGTTTAACTTAACCCCATCGAATTCCCGTGTTTAGATTAGTTAAGCATAGGTTACTTAACCCCATCTAATTACCGTGTTTAGATTAGTTAAGTCTTAATTACTTAACCCCATATAATTACCGTGTTTATATTAGTTAAGTCTTAATTACTTAACCCCATCTAATTACCGTGTTTAGATTAGTTAAGTCTTAATTACTTAACCCCATCTAATTACCAAGTCGGATTAGTTAAGCGTAAATTACTTAACCCCATCCCCTAATCATCTTGTATGGTTAAGTGTCATTAAGAAATCAAACCCGGTCCCACTTAACCTACCCATTCGTGTCGTATCGGTTAAGTGTCATTAATCAAATTTACTTAACCTTATCATGTGGCATTAATTTAATTAATGCACTCTCAACCTCTCACATTAGACCTTGTTGTGGTTACTAGTTAAGCCGGGCGGGTCCGGGTAGTTTTACACCACAACCTAGTCTAACCTCGGGTCTTAAGCGCGACATGACCGACTTCTCACATTGGATCCTATTGTTTGTAGCCACTAGTTAAGCCGGGCGGGTCCGGGTAGATTTATGCTACAAACTCAACCCAACCTCGAGTTGGCCACTTTCATGTTTGGTCTAGTGTCTTTTTACACTTACAACCCACCCATGTCTAGTTCAAGTTCCATGTTTTCCCACGTGTCATGATCATATTTAAATGAATAATGAATGTCATGTTCTCATGTAAGCCCTATGTCAAGTTTTTCATGTCATACCCACGTTTTTCCTAAGCTACCCAAACGTATTTCCAACCCAAGTGGAAGCGAGTCACATAGTAGGGTATTATGCCAACATATTGGCCACAAACATGCATAGTATCATAAGGGAATTTGGCCACAAGCATGCATGACAAATCAAGAAGGTGTTGGCCACAAGCATGCATAACATAAAAAGGTGATTGGCCACAAACTTGCATATTATCATAAGGGGTTTCGGGTTCATATACTTGCATAAGCCGAAGTTAAGTTCATGCACATATTATCATAAGGGGTTTCGGGTTCATATACTTGCATAAGCCCCAAGTTAAGTTCATGCACATATTTCACAAGCCCAAAGTGTTTCTAAGGTCTTATGCCCACATTCACAAGTTAAAGGTTCAATCTTTCATGATAGACTAGGCTAAATATAACATGAGTGACATGACATAGTCGCTAAAACATAGTTCCAAGTCATATATTCAAGGTAAGAGGCAAAACTAGGTTCACATAGGTTATAGCACTTATGTTTAATCGCATTTTATCCCATGCCATTATTAAACTACCATTAACATCTCGAAGTAGCTAGAACTTACATAGCGTGGCAAGAGGACTAGGAGCATGAATCATTTTGACGAAGAAAGGTGGCTCCTTTGATGAAGAACCATCATGAAATCGCCATAGCAACGTTGATCCACTCCCTTGATTTGATGTAGCAAGCTAGCACCTTTGATTCGGATCTTGATTGAATGCATAGGCTCTTGAATTTGGGGATGGAGGCCATGATCAATGTAGATTTGGGCAGCACTTCGTTGCAAGAGTGATTTGTGAGGGTTTAGGCAAGTCTAGGGGTGTTTTTATAGAGATTAGGGTAGTTTTAGGCTGTTAGATTAACCCTAGGATAGATCCCAGCCCTCAAAAATCGTCACAAGCCTCCAAAACCGAGCCAAACAGCAAAACAGGTGCACCAGGCTGCTTGGGTCCGACCAGGCAGGTCGACCCCCAGGTCGACCCTGGGGTCGACTCCCCAGTCGACCTGGCTGGCAGGGGGTCGACTCCCCAGTCGACCTCCCCTGGTCTGGCGGGAAATTTTCCCGCCTCTTCTGTATTCTGAAATTTGAATCTGTTTTCGTTTTTGAATTTTTCGTGAAACTTCCGAAGGCCATATCTCGGTCATACGGACTCCGATTTACGAAATTTCGGACTCTATTTCGCGTATTTTTCCGAGACGAACGCAATGGAGCAACACATTTCTCCTGATTCAGATTTTAGCATTTAATTCTGCCTTGATACTTGTCTTAACACATTGTTTAAAATTCGGGTTGTTACAATTTATCTGAAGATAAGAACGTTGTTGATCAAGGTCTGAGGGGTAATTAAAATATCCCAACTTGAACGACTTCGGGACTATCCAAGGATGATACTGGTTGGTATGTCAAGAATGTGTGATAAGATTTTCCAAAGTAAAGGAAACGATATGAGATTATATTTTCCCTAGTATAAAATTAAAAGGAGATCGGGCGATAAATTTTAAAAGCCAAGTGATGCTTAGTGCTTGACCAGTGAATCTATTTTTATGATTTCATGGACATTTACTTGATAGTTAAATAACCGGCTATCAAGTCTGACCTTTATGATTGTTGGTATGGAAAGATCGGGATCGAATATATATTCGAAAACCATTCCGACCAAGAAATATGAAATATATAGAAGATATCAGACGACGATCGAGATGGAGCATTTGAAGACCATATATCTTCATAAAGCGAAATAACCACTTAAAATCTCTGATTCGACCCAGAGATATACTGGGGTTCGGTCGTGGTTGGAATCTGTGGAATGCAAGGACTACTCGCTACTATTCCATGGGGTGATTCCTATATTGGATGCAGTAGGAGGGTACCTTCGGTTCATCCTGTTCCTGGATGATTTGTAAGGACGGATGTCTGACGGAGTATTTCCAAAGGATTTACATGTGTTGATATCTCCAAACGTACCATAGTTGATGGCGAAGAAATGGTTATTCTCTAGCAAAATAAACTAGAGTATTTTTGTGGACGTCAATCAGTGTGATCTGGCGGATCTGACGATGTGGCATTCAAAGTGTATGATGACCAGATGTGTTCTGACCTCAAGCCTTATCAACCAGGACATGTCAAAAATCGGGCAGGAAGCATGGCTATGTGGGTTGCTTCCATTAGGCTATATAATCACCTATCTAGGGAAAATCCGTTTCATTCTTTAATCTATTTCGATGTTGTCCCTTATCGGGAAACGGTGGTTTGAGTCCAACCGTTGGTGATATACATTCGATACACTCAAGCGAAATGAGTGGTAGGTCATGTGAAGGCCGGGTTGCAAGACATTCTTGTTGAACCCAGTGTATTCTCCTCTAGAGATACACGATCGGCAGGTGGTCCCATACCTTGTCATAGTCGGAATCCAATCTCCAATAAGCACTCACAGTTTTGTTTGTATATATATATATATATATATATATGTGTGTGTGTGTGTGTGTGTGTGTGTGTGTGTGTGTGGAGCGTGAGATGCAAGCGTCCCACTAGATTGATATTTACTTGTATCTAGACACTATTATAATATCGGAAAAAATATTGATTTCAAAGGTGTTTTGGGTTATCGTAAGGTAAAAACCGTCCGTGTGTAAGTGCGGATTTGGTCTTACGATTATCCTTTCCTTTCGACATATTCCTAACTTTAAAAATCAGGTCGTGTGATACCTTAATACGGTGCGAGTTTTTTTCTCACTTTGGTTCACCAGACAAACCCGGTGTTTTGTAAATGCTCGGGTTAGCCCGGGATGTACAGGTTCAGGTTATCAAGTACCGTGAAGTCCAGTGACAAGCTGAAGGTGTTCAGATATGATTCCTATTCCACTGTGTGATTGTATATGAGGATAGATTATTATAACTGTCCAAAGTTGTAATGTACTCTGATATTGTAAGTATTTTTCTAAGCTCTCAATAAAGATTTATTTATGTATTATATTGTGTTCCACAGTGATGTGAGGCTCTGTGTTGTGTTGGTTCTTCTTCTTCTCCTATTCTAACTTTCTTTCTTTCTTATCTCACCCTCTAATTTCTTTCTATAAACGTTCCAGTGTTTTCGGTGTTTGGAAGGTCGGCATAAGTTATGGTGAAGGTATTTATGTCGATTTTCAGGGCCGAAAATTCCTGGGTCGTTACAGCAGGCTGAGCGGGAAATTTCCCGCTCAGAGGTTACGACCCCCCAGGGGGAGTCGACATAGGTGTCAATCCCCTATAGGGGTGTCGACATAGGTGTCGACCCCCCGTATGGGGGAGTCGACCCCTGTTGGCCTAGATCTGGCCGATGACGTGTTTCGCCACGTGTCGCTTTCTGATTTGCTGTGTGACGTGGTATTCTGCTCTGGACGATTCTAATGACTTCTAGACTGATCTGAAGGCTCTAAATCTCCCTATACACCTATAAAAAGACCCATAAACCTATTGTTTTCTCCACACAAATTCATAGGCGTTTATATGCTGCTAAAACCTGAAGTGATCTAGCCTCCACCTTAATCAATCAAATTAGAGTTTTCAAGTTAACAATCAAAGTCTACATCAAAGGAATAGCTAATCAAATTCAAAAATCAGATCCCAGAATTCAAGACCATTCTATAATTTGTGAGTTCATGTTACTTTCAAAAATAAAATTTAATTGTCATTCTGACATTGTAATAAATCTGAATTTGAGATTATGCCTATTTCTATCTATCTTTCTATATCCATTGGATCTATCTCATTGATATTATTATGTCCAATCTTTGTCTCTTTTTTCCTTCTTCCCTTTTTGTTTTTATGGCCAGGCTAATGCGAGCCTGAGCCAAATCTCATAAGAGGTGAACGTACATTGGGAAAAATTGGGCATAATATATGATTTGGACATGGCTAGCGCTAAAATTGGGAAAATTATTAAATTATATATAATTGGGCATA
The DNA here is from genome assembly GCA_030737875.1 of Allium sativum. Taxonomy (NCBI): domain Eukaryota; kingdom Viridiplantae; phylum Streptophyta; class Magnoliopsida; order Asparagales; family Amaryllidaceae; genus Allium; species Allium sativum. The sequence continues at coordinate 9,103,839 of CM060921.1, read as the reverse complement.
ACTGATTTGTAACGGATTTGAGGACATAACACATGTTATATTTAAAACATAAAGTGTATCGAACATATGACTTGAGATTTGAGGCATAAAGTATATTGGACATACGAATTGGGATTTGGGAAGTAAATTGAACTGTAAACATGTAAGGCATAGTACATGTTGTGGTTTAAGACAAAAAACTGGGGCATATATATATATATATATATATATATGATAGTTTATGACTTGGAAGAAGGAGATTATTGTGTATAGTGATGTATGGCTTAAGCATGAAAACTATAGTAAGACAGGGATAACTGTTAAATGTGAACACGCCTAAATTGGGATTTTGGGTAATTAGCATACACTGTAATTAAAGGCTATAATTTGACATAGTCTATACTGTGAATCATGATTGGGGGGTTTTTGGTGAATATTTTGCATGGTGCAATATGACTAAACCTTAGGGCATGTATTATATTGTGAATTATGACCATGATTTTGGGCATAACTATTGGTTGGGATGCCAATCATAATGTATATTGTGATTTTAGGGCATGACTATTATTGCAAATTTGGGAAGATTGGGTGTACCCTATGTTGAGTAATAACTTGAATTTGTGGGGCATAACTTGCAATTAGCTTTGTTGAAGTATAACATGAGAATTGGAACATGACTAGTTTTGTGGATTTGAGAAAATTAGCATATAAAATCTAGACTTAGACATGTATGGTAAATATGCTAAAAAAAATAAACATGCCTAACCTGAGGTTAGATTGAGTTGCAGTGTAAAACTACCCGAAACCACCCGACACATCCAGTAACCGCAACAACACAGATCTAATGTGAGAGTTTAGCGCATTTAGCCCAAAAACCCGAGGTTAGAATGAGTTTGCAGTAGAAGTCTGCCCGGAACCGTCCGACGCATCCAACAATCGTGAACAATAGTTCTAGTGTGAGAGGTTAAGGCGTTAATGAATAAATTAATGCTAATAAGCAAGACATGCTAATAACTGAATGGTAGGGTTAAGTTAATTTAGGCAACACTTAACCAATATAGCATGTTAATTAAACAGGTAAGTAGGATAAAGTTAATAAGAAACACTTAACCAATATGACATGATGAATGGGTAGGGTTAAGTTACAACAAGAGAGCAACACTTAACCAATATGACAGGTTGCGTGGAAGGGTTAAGTTAAAACAAGAGAGCAACACTTAACCAATATAACATGATGAATGGGGAGGGTTAAGTTAACACAAGAGGGCAACGCTTAACCAATGTAACACGACAAGTGGGTGGGTTAAGTTAACTTGAATTGATTGATGACACTTTACCAATACAGCATGATGAACGTGTGGGGTTAAGTTAATAAGAAACACTTAACCAATGTAACTTGATGAACGAATGGGGTTAAGTTAATGGGAAATACTTAACCAATATAACATGATGAATGAACGAGGTTAAGTTAATAAGAAACACTTAACTAATCCAACATGACGAGTGAGAAAGGTTAATAAGAAACACTTAACCAACATGACATGATGAGTGGGTGGGTTAAGTTAACATGAATGGACAACACTTAACCAATATGACATAATGTATGGGAGGGTTAAGTACATATCGGGGTGGTGGGTAATATTAGTAAATATAGGCCCACAAACTTAACCATTAAGTAAACATGTTTGAATCAGTGGGAGGGTTAAGTACATATCGGGTTGGTGGGTAATATTAGTAAATATAGGCCCACAAACTTAACCAGTAAGAAACCCTAGTAATGGGGACCCATTTCAGCAATAACCCACATGGATGTATCAAGGTACCCTGAAACTAGGCACGGTGGGGCACGATTACTGGGCTGATTATAAGCGGTCAAAATAATGGCAGGGGGTACGTCAGTGTAGGCTCCGACGGATTACGGGCGTGCACGTACTCCAAAGTGGGAAAAAGCAGGCACTGGGTACCAGTAGTTATACACTGTGCATCTTGAATCATGTCGGGTTACTATCATAACGATTGATACACCTTAGGTGGGACCAGCATAGGGTATCTACACGCAAAAGAGGGCCGATTGACAAAGACACATGGAACATTAATACAAGTAGGGAGCCGATCGACATGGTAGTAAGGGTACATCTAACATCTTCATGTCAATTAGGCTGATTGAGGTAAGATCCTCATACTAGATGTACACCTGAAGGCTACCACAATTGCGGGGATTAGGATCACGTTGTAGTATTATCATTTTACACAGATTACTAGTTGGGACACTAGTTAGGTGGTGCAGAGATATAAAAATCAGAATAACAAGGTATTAACGAAGCAGAGAAAGAATAGAAGCGCATTCAGTTTATGTTGCCTTATTATATCTATGCTAATCACATGTTATCTTGTTATCCTTGTTGTCACGGTATTGTCTTATATTCAGTTTATTCATGTCATGATGCTTTTGCCTATTTTCATGCTGAAAGTCACTGGACTTACCAGATTTATGTCTGACCTAGTTTGTTTCGCCTCTTTTCTTCCGTTCCCCCCAGGTTCACAAGGAGGAAATGTTACCAGTTAGCTCAGTTTTCTTTCCAAGCTCGAAGATAGTCGATGTATTGCTTTGGATTCTCTCTTCAACAGCTATGGCTGGTTCATGCTTTATTGGGAATTATCATTGTTACTTTTATGCCTCTTTTATACTTGGAAGTTTTTGAATCAAGACAGAAGTTCTATGTATTATTTTTAAGTATGATTGAGACAATTGTTATAAAAGCTTGACTGAACCACATTGTTTATAAAATGACTTTATTTTCCGCTGCTTTATTTGTCTGTCTTGTAATTTATCTGCATCTTTTACCTAAGATGCTCCACTGAAGTTAAGGCATTCCCTTTGTGAGTGACCTTAATGGAGGTGGGGTGTTTCACTTGGTATCAGAGCTGAAGGTTACCGGATCATATAAAAGATTTGATAAATTACTTTCAAAAAGGTTTTAAAAGAAGCATTTTCAGAAGAAATGTTTTGTTCTAAAGGCATATTCCCCAAAGCCATATGCACTATCTTTTGATCCTCTGATTAAATCCTTGTTTTCCTTCTTCACTGGGTCTCCGAGGCTCTTGGATTTCTGGGAGGTAACCTCATCACGACATGGTTCCGTAGGCTTGATGAGACTTCGACATCTTTCAAAGGGCAAAGAAGTGCCCAACTTCCATCTATAACTGCAATAGTTTCACCTACGGCTAATTTTCTTTCAAGCTTTGTAGGGATTTCCATGCGATGGAGGCATCTTTCAGGAGACTTGTCAACAAGTTACACAAGGATGGCAAAGATGAAAATGAGGGGGTTTGACTAAGGAGCACAACCGAAGGATGAGGAACTCATGGATATAGACTTGGTTCATAAAGGAGGTAAAAAGAAAGATGTGTAAGTGGAAGAATCACAGGTCAAGAAGGGAAGAAAGAATAGGAAAACCTAAGATAAGAGGAAGTGTCTTTATAACGGGTCATATAATTAAGGACAAGGGCAAGAACAAAGGATAGGATTTTCAGGAGGGCAAGTGCATGCACTCACCACCAGCGTACCTGAAAGAGAAGTAGTAAAGTTTCTGTTGAAAAAGTCTAGTTTTTCTTTTTGATCATCCTATTAGTACTCTTTTCAATTTTAGCGCTTCACATTCGTTTATATCTGCTTCCACATTTGAGTCTCTGCACCTTAGTACTTGTATAATAGAAAATCCCATTATTGTCTCAAATTCGGTTGGTGGTTCGGCTCGTCTATCTTTGGTTTGTAAGGATTTTAGAATAGCTATATTAAGTATTGAGTTTAAGTGTAATACTTATGTTTTTGGGTTTCATGGGCTATGGGTTGATTCTAGGCATGGATTGGTTAGCTAGTAATTGTGAAAGGAGGGTAGTTATACTTTCGACTTGCCTCGGGAATACCCTCGAAATTTCGTGCGATCCTAAGGGATCAGTTTGTCTTGGCTATCTAGAATCACTTGATGCGTCTATCGACGATTTACGATCTGTTAGAGTAGTCCATGAGTACGCAGATGTTTTTGATCAGGTTAGGGGTTTATCCCCTAAAACGCGAGATAGACTTCTGCATATATCTAGTTGATAATGCAAAGCCAGTTGCATTACCTGTACGACACATGAATCCAAGGGAAAGGAAGGGCTCAATAAACAAGTAAAAGAGTAACTTGAAAAGGGTTTATAAGGCGAAGGATTTCTAAATGGGGTGCTCCAGTCGTTTTCGTTACAAAGGCAGATGGTTCACTTTGCTTGTGCATAGATGATATTTAGGAATGAGGAAGAACATGCTTTGCATCTAAGGGAAGTCTCGGATACCCTCCAAGCATGTTAACTTAAGGCGAAATTCTCCAAAAATGACATTTTTGAAGAGAAGAAGTAAGATTTCTAGGACATGTGGCGCCCAAAAAAGGGATAGCAGTAGATCCCGCAAAAGTAGTTGCGGTGCAAGACTGGAAGGTCCCAAGGAATGCAACAGAAGTAAGAAGCTTTCTTGGACTAACGGGCCAATATAGGAAGTTAATTAAGGACTTTATGAAGGTATTGGCCCCACTTACTAGATTAACGAAGAAGATTCTAATCATCTTAGTATATACACTTGGTAACATGGTTAACATCTGTTTATTTTCAAGAGATAGTTCTGGGAATGTTAGCATGACACGACAGAAGTTGTAGTGCCAAGTATACTATAAGAAGAAAAGGTGAAACGGGAGGCGATAGTGAAATGAGTTCCAACGCATATTTTGGAAACAAAAATTAAGAAGCTACGCAAAACGTGAAGTTAAGACAGTCAGAGCAATATAGAATGAAGCTTAAGAAGATGCGACTTAGAAGACTGAAGACTAGATATGCGCATCATACCCTTTTTGAGGGTATATCCTTAATCTCTCTTTTTCTGTAAAGTTTATTTGCTAGTCTTTATCTTTTTAGTATATCCTCTCGATCCTATCCTCGATCCTTAGGTAGAAGCCAATGGATGTAAACATGTGTTTGATACATGTTATGTTTGGTGGATGCAAGTGGATGTAAGTGTTTGCTAGTGGTTGCTCGTGGATGCATATACACACATTAGACGGCTCAGTCACTTTCATATTGCATATGCATGAGTGAATTTTTATATATATGAATTGAAAGTTGATGTGTTATCATATGGATGATGCATTTGTATGAATGATTGTGCACTCATGCAGAAGTTATAAAGTATGATTAGGAATAATTGCAGACATGATGCACTCATGGCACTAACATAAATTCACATTAAGGAGGTCAGCTGAATCAGTAGACTGCCTGATTTTGCATCAGATAAGGACATGTACAAACACTATGCATATGATCATGAAAGCATTAGAAATCTTTTTAAAGACAATGGACGCCTGTGATTGAATGGTTGAGTAGATGGATGTTGGATGTTAGGATACATTCTCCATGACTTGGAGATTTCGGGGACGAAATCCTTTAAAGAAGGGGAGAATGTAACACCCTGTATTTCCTGTGAATATTTAATTAACAATTAAAGAGTACTTAATTTTAGAAGAAGAATTAAGTAAAATGGATTGCGCCATTGCATTCATCTCGGAATTCTGCTTGAGATAGAGTCCGAGTTTGCATAAATCGGACACCGTATGAAGAAGTTATAAGCCTTAGAAGTTTGTATACGCCCAAGGAAGTATATATATACATATAAAATAATTCCAGAAGTCAAAACAGGGTTCAAATCTCGAATTTGGGTCAAAGCAGGATGAGCGGGAAATTTCCCGCTCAGAGGTGTCTACCCCCCAAGGGGAGTCGACATAGGTGTCGACCCCCCTAGAGGGGTGTCGACAAAGGTGTCGACCCCCGTATAGGGGAGTCGACCCCTGTTGGCCCAGATCTGGCCGATGACGTGTTTCGCCACGTGTCACTTTCTGATTTGCTGTGTGACGTGGTATTCTGCTCTGGACGATTCTAATGACTTCTAGACTGATCTGAAGGCTCTAAATCTCCCTATACAGCTATAAAAAGATACCTAAACCTGTTGTTTTCCCCACACGAATTTATAGGCGTTTATATGCTGCTAAAACCTGAAGTGGCCTAGCCTCCACCTTAATCAATCAAATTATAGTTTTCAAGTTAACAATCAAAGTCTAATCAAAGGAATAACTAATCAAATTCAGAAATCAGATCTCAGAATTCAAGACCATTCTGTAATTTGTGAGTTCATGTTACTTTCAGAAATAAAATTTAATTGTGATTCTGACATTGTAATAAATCTGAATCTGAGATTATGCCTATTTCTATCTGTCTTTCTATATCCATTGGATCTATCTCATTGATATTATTATGTCCAATCTTTGTCTCTTCTTTCCTTCTTCCCATTTTGTTTTTATTGCCAGGCTACTACGAGCCTGAACCAAATCTCATAAGAGATGAACGTACGTTGGGAAAAATTGGGCATAATACATGATTTGAACATGGCCAGTGCTAAAATTGGGAAAAGTATTAAATTATGTATAATTTGGCATAACTGATTTGTAACAGATTTGAGGACATAACACATGTTGTATTTAAAACATAAAGTGTATCGAACATATGACTTGAGATTTGAGGCATAAAGTATATTGGACATATGAATTGGGATTTGGGGCGTAAACATGTAAGGCATAGTACATGTTGTGGTTTAAGACCTAAAACTGGGGCATATATATATATATATATATATATATATGATAGTTTATGACTTGGAAGAAGGAGATTATTGTATATAGTGATGTTTAGTTTAAGCATGAAAAACTATTGTAAGATAGGGATAAGTATTAATGTGAACATGCCTAAACTGGGATTTTGGGTAATTGGCATGCACTGTAATTAAAGGCTATAATTTGGCATAGTTTATACTATTAATCATGATTGGGGTATTTTGGGAATACTCTGTACGGTGCAATATGACTAAACCCTAAGGCATGTATTATATTGTGAATTATGACCATGATTTTGGGCATAACTATTGGTTGGGATGCCAATCATAATGTATACTGTGATTTTGGGGCATGACTATTATTGCAAATTTGGGAAGATTGGGTGTTACCTATGTTGAGTAATAACTTGAATTTGAATTTATGGGGCATAACTTGCAATTAGCTTTGTTGAGGTATAACTTGAGAATTGGAACATGACTAGTTTTGTGAATTTGAGATAATTAGCATATAAAATCTAGACTTGGACATGTATGGTAAATATGCAAAAAAGATAAACATGCCTAACCCGAGGTTAGATTGAGTTGCGGTGTAAAACTGCCCGGAACCACCCGGCACATCCAGTAACCGCAACAACATAGATCTAATGTGAGAGGTTAGCGCATTTAGCCCAAAAAAACGAGGTTAGAACGAGTATGCAGTAGAAGTCTGCCCGGAACCCCCCGGCACATCCAACAACCGCAAACAATAGTTCTAATGTGAGAGTTTAAGGCGTTAATGAATAAATTAATGCTAATAAGCAAGACATGCTAATAACTGAATGGTAGGGTTAAGTTAATTTAGGCAACACTTAACCAATACAGCATGTTAATTAAACAGGTGAGTAGGGTTAAGTTAATAAGAAATATTTAACCAATATGATATAATGATGGGTAGGGTTAAGTTAAAACAAGAGAGCAACACTTAACCAATATAACAGGATGCGTGGAAGGGTTAAGTTAAAACAAGAGAGCAACACTTAACCAATATTACATGATGAATGGGGAGGGTTAAGTTAACACAAGAGGGCAACGCTTAACCAATGTAACACGACAAGTGGGTGGGTTAAGTTAACTTAAATTGATTGATGACACTTAACCAATACAACATGATGAACGTGTGGGGTTAAGTTAATAAGAAACACTTAACCAATGTAACTTGATGAATGAATGGGGTTAAGTTAATGGGAATTACTTAACCAATATAACATGATGAATGAATGGGGTTAAGTTAATAAGAAACACTTAACTAATCCAACATGACGAGTGAGAAAGGTTAATAAGAAACACTTAACCAACATGACTTGATGAGTGGGTGGGTTAAGTTAACATGAATGGACAACACTTAACCAATATGACATAACGTATGGGAGGGTTAAGTACATATCGGGGTGGTGGGTAATATTAGTAAATATAGGCCCACAAACTTAACCATTAAGTAAACATGTTTGAATCAGTGGAAGGGTTAAGTACATATCGGGTTGGTGGGTAATATTAGTAAATATAGGCCCACAAACTTAACCAGTAAGAAACCCTAGTAACGGGGACCCATTTCAGCAGTAACCCACATAGATGTATCAAGGTACCCTGAAATTAGGCAGTGTGGGGCACAATTACTGGGCTAATTATAAGCAGTCAAAATAGCGGCAGGGGGTACGTCAATGTAGGTTCCGACGGATTATGGGCGTGCACGTACTCCGGAGTGGGAAAAAGAAGGCACTGCGTGCTAGTAGTTATACACTATGCATCTTGAATCATGTAGGGTTGCTATCATAAGGATTGATACATCTTATGGTGGGACCAACACAGGGTATCTACACGCAAGAGAGGGCTGATTGACACAGACACATGGAACATTAATACAAGTAGGGAGCCGATCGACAGGGCAGTAAGGGTACATCTAACATCTTCATGGAAATTAGGCTGATTGAGGTAAGACCCTCATACTAGATGTACACCTTAAGGCTACCACAATTGTGGGGATTGGGATCACGTTGTAGTATTATCATTTTACACAGATTACTAGTTGGGACACTAGCTAGGCGGTGCAGAGATATAAAAATCAGAATAACAAGGTAGTAGCGAAGCAGAGAAAGAGTAGAAGCGCATTCAGTTTATCTTGCCTTATCGTATCTATGCTAATCGTATGTTATGTTGTTATCCTTGTTGTCACGGTATTGTCTTATATTCAGTTTATTCACGTCATGATGCTTTTGCCTATTTTTATGCTGAAAGTCGCTGGACTTACCAGACTTATATCTGACCTAGTTTGTTTCGCCTCTTTTCTTCCGTTCCCCTCAGGTTCACAGGGAGTAAATGTTACCACTTAGCTCAGTTTTCTTTCCAAACTCGAAGATAGTCGATGTTTTGCTTTGGACTCTCCATTCCACTGCTATGGCCGGTTCATGCTTTATTGGAGAATATCATTGTTATCTTTATCCTTCTTTTATACTTGGAAGTTTTTGAATCAAGACAGAAGTTCTATGTATTATTTTAAGTATGATTGAGACAATTGTTGTAAAAGCTTGACTGAACCACATTGTTTATAAAATGACTTTATTTTCCGCTGCTTTATTTGTATGTCTTGTAATTTATTTGCATCTTTTACCTAAGACGCTCACCCGAAGTTAAGGCATTCCCTTTATGAGTGACCTTAATGGAGGTCGGGTGTTCCAATTGCAATTATGCATGGATCATGAGCTAAATAAGGTGACTAAGAAGAATAAGCACCCTTTGCCGAAAATTGATGACTTTTTTGATTAACTTCACGAAGCAAAGGTGTTTTTCCAAATGGATTTGGCAATGGGTTATCACTAAATGAGAGTGGTTAGGGATAATGTGCTGAAGACTGCTTTTAAGAGTCTATCTGGATTTTTGAGTGGCTGGTGATGTGTTTGGGTTGACTAACTTGCCATTATTTTTTGTGGATTTATGAATTGTGTCTTCAGAGATTAGTTGAATAAGTCCGTACCTATTTTTATAGATGATATATTGGTTTATTCCAGGACTGAGGAGGAACACAAGATTCATTTGAGAATTGTTTTGGAAATCTTGCGAAAACATCAGTTGAGGGATAAGTTAACGAAATTTCACTTCTGGAAGGAAGAAGTGAGGTTCTTGGGTCATCCGTATCAGGATAAGGAATAGCAGTGGATGCTGCTAAGGTAGCAGCAATCCAAGGTTGGGATCAACCCAAGAATGCAATGGATGTTAGAAGTTTCCTTGGTTTTTGCTAGATATTTTCAATGATTTATCAAGGATTTCTCTAAGATAGTTGCACAGTTAACCAGATTGATGAAGAAGAATTAGGTCTTCGCATGGGATGCGAAGTGTGAGCAAGCCTTTGTAATTTTGAAAGAGTGACTGTCAAGTGATCCTATTTTAATTATACCAAATGGGAATGAAGAGATGATAGTATATATCGATGCATGTGGCACTAGACTTGGAGCAATGTTAATGCAAAAGGATAGAGTTATGACTTATGTGAGTCGACAACTAAAGCCGCACGAAAGGAGTTACCCGATTAATGATTTAGCGTTAGTGGCAATAGTGTTTGCTCTGAAGATTCGAAGGCATTATTTTTGGGAGTTAGGTTCGAGTTGCTTACGAATCACAAGTCGCTTAAGTATCTGTTCTCCCAAAAGGATTTGAATCTTCAGCGGCAACGATGGTTAGAGTTTCTGGAATCGTACGATTTTGGAATATCCTATACTCCAAGAAAGGGTAAAGCAGTGGCCGATGCATTAAGTCGAAAACTTGCGAGTTTGGGAGCCATGTTTTCATAATGGAAACTTCTAGAGTATTTGACCGTATTTGATTTTAGACCTTATTGTGAGTTTGAACCCGAGATGTTAGCAAACTTATTGATTAGATCGACTCTCATTGAAAGGATTGGCAAATGCCAGAAGCAAGATGATAAGCATATGGAAATCATTCGAAGTTTAGAGATGAGAATAGAACTAGAGGAGATTAAGGATTTCAAAGTTGATTGAGGTGGTTGGCTTTTTAAGAATGGAGGATTGGTTGTCCCTGACATAGATGGATTGAGAGATGAGGTGTAACACCCCTCTCGAAAAGCTAACACAAAGATCATTTAGCACAGTTGCTAGTGCGTGGTGTCGCTTTTCAAGAGGTCGGTTGTTCGAATCTCGTGGTTGTCACATTTGGTATCAGAGCTTATACCCAGTCGGAATTGTGTGCTTAATGTTGCAGATGTCAGTCAGTGTGGTATGATGCGGGTTACATGCACAATGCCTGGGTGGTGAGTGATATGAGCCAACTAGGACATTAGGCTCTTTAAGTGGGGTAGTCTATAACACCCCTCTTGAAAAGCTAACACAAAGATCTTTTAGCACAGTGGTTAGTGTGTGGTGTTGCTTTCCGAGAGGTCGGGGGTTCGAATCTAGTGGTTATCACATGAGGTTCTGAGGGAATGCCATCACTCTAGATTGACGATACATGCATGAGGTAATAAGATATCAAGATGTGAAGCGAGTCTAACATTGGGAAGGTATGAAACGAGATGTTGAGAAATTTATCTTGAAATGTATGAACTGTCAGTTGGTTAAAGCTGAACAGAAGAAACCGAATGGGTTGTTACAGCCATTGGAAGTTCCTACGGGAAATAGGAGCAAGTATCGGTGGATTTTATTGATGGATTACCTAGGACATGGGCAGGAAATGATAGTACTTGGGTTGTCATAGATCGCTTGACTAAAAACGCAAGGTTTATCCCTGTCATAACGACTAGGATGGCCTCGAAGGTGGATGAATTATATCTTAAGAAGATACTTTGATTCCATGAGATTCCAAAGAGTATAGTTAGCGATGAAGATCCGTTATTCACCCATATATTTTGGAAGAGCTTGCAAGATATGTTGGGAACCGAGCTATGTATGAGTATGACTTATTATCCCCAGACAGATGGTCAGACAGAAAGGGTTAATCTAGTATTGGAAAACCTTCTCAGAGCTTGTGTATTGGATTTTGGAGGACCATGGTAAGATCATCTTCATTTAGTCGAGTTTGCTTACAATAACAGTTACCAGTCGAGTATTGAGATGTCATCGTATGAGGCGTTGTACTAGAGGCCGTGTAATTCTCCATCTTGTTGGTTGGAAACCGGCGAGAAGTTGGTACTTGGGCCCGAGATTATAAGAGCAACTACGGATAATATTGAAGTCATTTGGCAATGAACGATGGTAGCCCAAGATCGTCAGAAAATTTATGCCGATAGGCGATTTAAAGATTTGGAATTCTCAGCTGGAGATTTGGCATTCATTAAGATCTCGCCTCGAAGGAATACTGTTCATTTTGGAAAGATAGGAAAGTTAGCACAAAGGTTTGTTTGGTCGTTTCCGATTATCGAGTGTATTGGAAAGCTCGCTTATAGATTGGGATTACCTGAGAAGATAAAATGTGTGCATAATATTTTCACGCATCGTTTCTACGGAAGTTCGTGCATGACTCGAATGTTACGTTATCTCTAGATCAGCTTGAATATTTTGAAGTCAGACCCGAAGTTTCCAGGTCTTGTAAGTCGCTTCACGTCATAGGAAGTGACACGAAACATCTTAGGAGGAAGGTTGTTAAGCTAGTCAAGATACAATAGAGCCAGAATGATGACGATTGCAAGTGGGAATGGAAGAGAGTATGAAGTCGATCCATTCAGAACTTTTTGCGTTGTATGTCCCATATGTCATACCTTACTTGTACCATTTTGTCTTGCACTATTAGAATTTCGCATGCTAGGATAGTTTTTTGATTGCATGGATTGTTGAACGCTAGATTGGATGGTAAATTGGCAAATCGTGGATGATAGGCATGCAGGATATTGTGTTTGCTCGTGTTTTCTTGGGAATTCGGGGGTGAAATTCCCAAAGGGGAGGAGAATGTAACAACCAGTATTTTACGTATCGACTGATCGTAAAATAATTATATTTTATTCCCTAGTGGTCGAATCTTCTCTGATTTAAATAATATTTCATTCATGGGAATGTGAGACATGTCCATGATTTTACCCGAACTCAAGTATGACCATTTTGCCATTGAGTTTACTGTTTAGTCCATAACTTTCAAAAGGGATCGAATCAGGTAATGAGATCGATTCCATTGGATTCAAATGGTTGTCCACCATTCCATAGAGCGACCGCGTGAAGGATTTTATTCAGTATTTTGGGAGAAATTGCTATTTTAAGTTTCAACTTGTGTTTAGGCAGACCGGTCAACAACTAATGGGCTGATTAGCCAAACCCGTTAGACCTACGACAAGCAGATATTAATAGGGAGACTTGGGGAGTAAATTAAGGTTATTCTCTTCATTCTAGACTTCAAGTTGGGCGTCTGTGATTCTCCGGTTCAACCTGAAACCCTATTTCTTTATTCTTTTCAATCAAATTCATTGTAGATTGCATATAGAAGATAAATCATCATCATATAAGGTTAGATTACATCAAATTGCATTAAATTCAAGGATTTTCATCGCTGTGCAGATCTGGTCTCATTGAATCTACATCAAAACTAGAAATTGGTGAGTGATAGATATCTCTCACATGGAAGCTATAGATTGAACGGGTAAATTAGGATCATATTCATATGTTTCATGTTAAAATCACCTTAGATCTGATCATATATTTTAACTTAGATCAAGAAACCTAATTTGATCATATTAACCGGATAACTATTAGATTAGTTATGTTTATTAATATGTTTAGACCCAAATCATGCTAGATATCATACTTGTGATATGTTTATGCTATGTTTATGGATGATTCATGTTTGTACGATCATTCCTGCATGGATTTTTGTTAGTTTTGAATTAATTAATTATGTTGCTTAAGTTCTATGTTAGATTGTTTTCCGTAGAACCATAGGATTGAAGAATAGAGCAAATCGAAGGTTCAGATGATCAGATTCAGACGAAACTTGGCGGAGGTGCTTTAGAAGATGAAGGAATGGAGCATACAAGTTTTGGTGCCCTAATGCACTAAGTTCTTGGGTCGGCACCGACCCATGTGGTTGGTTCGAGTGGAGACTACTTTGTGGGGCGTGACATAGATACAATGAGCAGAGTCCATGCGAAAATTTTCTTGATGTTCAGAGTCGATTTGGGTTGGGTCGAGGGTTGATTTCTCAAGATGTGAATGGACTGGTAGAAGCTTCATAAACGAACGTCGAAATGATTGGAGATTGGACCGGAGGAACATGCTCGAGGAAAGAATGGAGATGGGTCGACCACATAGCCATATTTAGCTAAGTGGATGGGTCGACACCGATCCATGAGGGTGGCGAGTGGGGAGTCATGGCTTTGTGGAAATCTTGGCTTCCTAAAGATGCTGGTGAAGTTTGATTGAAATGGACTTTAGATGATTATTGTGCAACTCAAAAATTGATGGTGCTTCGATTGTGAACTCATGACGGAGTGGTCAGAGATGAATTGATTTGAAACTGGTTGTGATTCGATATACGATCTGGTATGATGTGGACTGACAGAATGTGAGTCAATCATGGGTAATAATGGAATGGCTTGAGGACTGGATTGAGTCACTGAAGTAAAAGGCTTGATAGATTTGGTATGCCAAGGAATCGTTGGTTATCGAAGTGTTCTGTCAGACTCAAAGCTAGGGTGTTGTAGGGACTCCCGTTAGGATCAGATTTGAGAGATCGTGTACCCTGGGCTGTCATGATGGGCCTAGTTGTCGAGAATGGAAAAGAAGTACATACAGTCCCAACGGCATATGGTAGTTTGGCTAGAACCTCGGTTTTCCATTAGTTCTTTTGATCGTTGAAAAGAAAATTCGATAGTTAATGGATTCACGGCTTTAAACGGTGATAGCTAGGACATTGGATGCTATGGATGTTATGGTTGATTATGTGTGCTTTCTGCTCTATTTTCTCTGGGTAGCTATCATCGTAGGTTGTTGAAGAGAAGTGGGATCGGGGTTGTCCTTTCTTATTTCTGATGTGACGTGTGATGGACAATTTTTCGCGTGTTGTTTGATGGTTGCTGGGGAGATCAGATAGTTGATCCGCCTATACTCATATTATCCTATGTATCTATTGTTAGCTATTTTATCGCTCACTAAGACTGTTGTCTGGCTCCAGGATTTATGTTTCCCTCTTATTACCTTGGGCTGTTCACCAATTTGATGGTGTACAGACTAAGTAGCAGGTAATGGATTTGGTGCCGGCGTTGCCGTGCGGTGACGAGCAGGAGGCTAGCATACTATTACTACCTATTATTTAGCTATTTCTTTTCTATTTCCACTATATATTGATGTTATTGAGACTCTGAGGGATGTAGTGAAGAATATTGTATTCAGAGATTCTTGCATCGAGAAGTATTGTACTCAAGATTCTATGGTTTATGGAAATTTGATACTCTATTCAGTCGTGCTTCATTACTATATCTTGTTGTATAATTTATTATTATATATTATTCATGCGTTGTGCGTTATACGACAAGCTCTGTTTTTAAGTTACTCTACCCTGATGATCATCCCATATCAGCCTAAAACGTCACACAACACACCTTTTCCATAGTTCTGTGCAAGAGTTATGGGGCTGTTGTCACATGTATATTAAGTACCAAAATTATGATGATATATACTCCATTCATATCCGCTTCATAAGATTTATTTTTTGGTATCTTAGCGATTTTTGATTAGTGAATAACACTAACCTTTTGGCCAAAAGCTAATGCTTCCATATTTTAAGGGGAAGAAAAATGGATGCTAATTACAAGTCACGCATAGGGCACTTATTTTCATGATCATTCAGTTATCTACTTCTGTAAGCTATTACCCTTCCTTCTTGCATTAAAACAACTCCTAGTCTTATGCCATGTGCATCAATATAAATTGTAAGTTGTTTAGCTTCATATGGGATAGTGAGTATATATGCACTTGTTAGTGATTCTTCAAGCTTCTCAAAGTCCTTTTTGCACTTATCATCCCAAGACAAAACTAAATTATTCTTAGTTATTAAGGTAAAAGAGGAGACAATCTATGCGAAATCCTTGATGAATTTCCTATAATAGACCGCTAACCCTATAAACTTCTAACCATAGTCACATTTTGTAACAACTATCTATTTTATTGGACTTTAAATATTTAATTAATTTTGAACATTTAAACAATTGGATTTTTGGAATTGAGTCACTTTAATTCCAATTTAGTGTTAAATAATTGCAATATGTGCACTAAATATTAGTTGAACGATTCAATAGTTTTCGTTGACTTCTTTTGGTTAATTAATATCGATAATAAATCCATTTTATAAATCTATTTTAATAATAGATATTTAGGACTAGAATTGTATTATAAAATAATATTTTGTCATGGAAAATATCATTTGTGCAAACTATCTTGGATTTCAACGAAAGTAATCTCATTGTATCCAAAATAGTGAATTATTATAAGTTGTTATCTTTCATGATGATCGGACTTATTGTGAGATCATACGAGCTTAAAACATGTCGTAATTAATTTCTAGGATTTAACTAACATGATTTGTTTTTTATTATTTAAATAATCTACTTTTCAGAACTTATAAAATTTAAATTTCCAACTTAATTTGATTGACATGAAGGGTTGTTAAAGATTTGAGGTTTTCCTTAACATCTAGTTTATCTTGGAATCTTGGTTTATTCCATTAGCAAAAGATGTGGATAGGGAAACGATATGCTTGATCTTAAATTTTTTATCCTCGACATGAGAAGATAGAAAATCATGAACGATCGCTAGATGAATTCGTTGTCTTCCCAATTGCAATCATTTGAATTTAGATTAACAAATAGCACATGCATCAACAATATAGCTCCCTCCTAGCATTGTCAAGTACTATATACGTATTCAGGTACCCATTACTATGGCCCCTGCAGGGCGAGTGTAATTTAACCCCATGTCTAAGTGAATATGTAAACATACGACCCTCTTAGGCCAAACTCCCCCACGGAGCAAGTATTAGATACTAGAACAAACAAAAACAATGTGTCCCGGATTTCCAAACAACAATCCAAAAAGAAGAAATAATACATCCTATACCGAACGTTTCACTAATCGATTTACTACTAGTTAACCAACTTCACATTAAAGAAATAGCTTTAACAAACTTGTCTAGGATTAACTGATATAATTAACCTACGTGTCCCATACTGCACGATAAGTCCCATTCTTGTCTTCATGTGTGCAAAAATGTGTAGTTTATATATTAAAAATGCTTGGATTGAATAACGAGTTTATAAAACGACTTTGAAATCATTTAGAACTATTTTCTTTAAAAATTTCTATATATTTGTAAAGACTATATATGTAATGTCTTGGTTTATAAATTACTTGGTTAATAATAAAACATTGAATTTTACAAGGTAATTTAATTAAAATGGAATTTAAAATATAATAATCGACTAAAAACTTGTGTGTAAATATAGTTATGAATATATATGTATGTATAGATATACATACATTTTAGCTTATATCTTAACATTTAATATTTAATTAAATGTTGCAATTAAAAATTCATACACTAGAGTTATATACATACATCTATAACATAATGTATATGTTCATGAATATAATGTGACATTTAATTAGTAAAGGAATGGAGGTGATCTCTAAATCCGGAATCTGTGTATACCATGAAGTGGAAAGGTATGCAAAAGTGATCACAGTAGAATGGACGTCCATGAAGGGTTAAATATAAACCATGTTGAAAAAGGCACACCACGTGTATGTTAAAATGCCCAAATAAAAAAAAAGTGTATACTAAATAACAAACAAGAAGTCAACATCTTGATGAGATTTAACATTTATGGCATGTTTGTGCATTCCCTAAAATATGGTTGTTCATCTCAAAATCGTAAAAGGGACAAAATATCTTAATGTGATGAGAAGGAAATTTATTTTGAGGGAACCAATGTCAAACTTATGTCATGCAAATGGGTGAACTAAAGGTACTATAGCTAAGATTAAACAAACACTAAAACTAGTATATTTTGTCAACATGAAAAGATTTAACAAACAAGGAACCATTCCGCTACATTTAATAAATATGGCCACATATTTGTAAACTAATTTCTAAACAATAGTACAAAAATATTAATAAGATGTGTTCTGCCTAACCTTGTCTAACGATAAATGCTGTTGCTAAAGAATTAAACAACAATTAATCTTTCTTATATTTTTGTCAAAGCTGGAAGACATTTCGTCCAACATTAATTTGATTGAACCAAAGAAAAGATGTAATGATTCTAAAAAATTAAGCAATAGTATGAGGTAGGGTATATTTTTATTCAATCTTGCAAGTGCTAGGAACTGAAAACCTGAAGCCTCAATAAGTTGTTATATAAATATCTTAATGTGTAGGGTAAAGGAGGCTACAACAATTAAATTAAACTAATATTTTAATACTAATTTGGGTTTATAAATATAGGCTAAACGCACACTTTCCCTCACACAAACAAATTGAACATGAGAAATAAAGACATAGCAGGAAAGTCTAAAAAAAGAGGAGAGAAAACTAGTGAGTAAACTAAATCTTCATATTAGTTGTTGTTCTTTTTATTTAATACCAGTGTTAAAATGAAATGTTGAACCTTGTCTGATCATATGCTAAGTTTAACCCTGCATAAGTTGATAACCTGCTGTGTATAATTTTTGTCTATTTTACACCTCTGTTTCCAGTGATGAATGCCAGATAATTTTACTAAATAAAACCACATATATTTATAAACATGTATCACCTTGAGGCTAAGTAATGCTATCAACAAGTTAGAACTAGTTTGATGAAAATACTGCTATTATATAACACCTGTTTCCCAGAAGAGAATTATACAAGATTCTCATATTACGAAATTATCTGAATACAAGAATCTATGGCATCCTTCGGTAGTGTTTACTTAGTAATACAAACAAGAATAGCATTAAAATTTGTAAGTATATACAAAGAAAACCCGAACCTGTTGTTCTTTGTAACAAACATTTTAACATGAAAATTAAAATAAGCAGAATCATGATTTGAGTATATAAATGAAATCATGACGCCAAGCGATGATTTTTAGTGATGGTTTCAAATTTTTTAAGTAAATGATTGCCATGATAATGTGTGATGAACGGAAAATACATCTTGATCAATTTCCGGTGACCGAAGCAGTCGGAGTCCATGGCGTGAGGAAGGAAGCAACATCTAGGATAGAGGATCACAGGAAAAATATAAAACGAATTTTCTATTGTGTGGATTTTGTGAACATGGCATAATTAGGTTTATGGATCCATTTTTTTAAAACCGTCGCATCTCGTCAAAACTGCATCGCCACAGTGATGAACGAAGGCTGCACACCGGGGGTTCGATGCCGAAGAGGACCACCTTAGTGTAGCTCGAGTTAGGCAAAGTTCTGTGGAAGGAGGTGAGAGCAGTCGAAGCATTCTTCGATGGAACCCATTCAAAGAAGATGGAGTAAAGCAGCATAAACACTGTAGAGGCTCGGGTGATTGGATCTGAGGGTGGTGGCGAGGTCCGGAGATGATTAGTGACGTGCCTGGATGATCGCGAGAGGTCAGTGGTGGCTTGATTGGTTGTACACGTGCATCATGAACCTGTGTACATCAGCAGGAAGAAGGAGAAGGAACAGGGTCGAGCATGAATATCTTGGGTGAACGGATGTGTGTGGCAAGGAGTTTTGGGATGTGGTACTTTGGTGAAGTGGTACTTTGGTACTGGTGTTTGGTACATGGTCGAGCGTGGAGATTTGGTGTGGATTAGCAGGCGCGGCATGGAGTTTTGGTGATTTGGCAAGCTGATACTTTGGTAAGGTGTATTGGATACTTGGTAGTGGCTGGAGCATGGGGATTTAAGGTGATCGGATGTGCGCAGCATGGTGTTTTGAAGTGGTACTTTGGGCAAGTGGAGGAAAAGGATTTTTTTAATGGGTTTTAAATTAAAATCAATTTTAAATAAAATATAAAATCAAATAAAATTAAAGAAGAAAATTAATAAATGAATAAAAAGAGATTTTTATTTTATGACCAAGAGAAGCAGAATATAGTGGACCGGTGGAAGGAAAGGCAAAAGAAGGGAAATCGAACATAGTAGTTTGGCTTAAGAGGTCCAACAAGTTTAAAAACTTAACAAAAAGGAAATAATAAAATATAAAATAGAAATTAGTATAAATTAAATTATTAATGATTGTTTAGAAATAAAAAGACAATTTACAAGTGAGACAAAAGGTAAAAATTGCAAATAATTATTGTATAAACAACCCGACATTTTTAATAAAGTACTATGTGCGAAGAACACACTTTAGTTGTTCATTTATAAAAGACAAGTCGAATGTCTGGATTTAAACAATACAGATATCTACAATTTTATTTGGTCAAAGCTCACAAAATAGAGGGTATATAAAATGAATTGTACTTGATTCAGTTCATTTTAAGTTGATAACTATTTCCTTTGAACAAGAAATGTTTTGAGATCAAATTAATATTGAAAACAGTTTTCTTAAGTATCGACTAACCGTAACGCTAATCATTTCGAAGAGCCCGGAATTAATATTCCACTCCGATTTGATTTATACGTCGCGTGTCAGAAATTGATTGAAGAAATTGAAGACGGAGATATGCAAGGGCTATTTGTTTTAACAAAATAGTGCCTTCGGTTTGTCCAGCCCCAGGACAACTTGTATGGTCGCGTGTCAGACAATGTATATCTATCAGATCTTACACATCGACTTTTCTGAAGTATATTATGTTAATGGCGAAGGAATTCGTTTCTCTTAGCTTTATGCCCGTAATGTATTTGGGGAAATAAATTGTGTGTTCTGACAGATATGACGGTGTGGCATCCAAAGTGGTTGAAGAAGTGATCTGTCAGAAGAACGGAATGACCTCAAGCCTCACAACCAGGAAAAGAAAAAAATCGGGCAGGCAGCATGGCTAGGTGGGTCATTCCACATCAGGGTGTATTATCACCATCTAAAGAAATTTCTTTTGTCTTCTTAATCTATATTTCGATGTTGCAGCTTTTAGGACGGTTGGCTAGCTACCACCGTGGGGTGATAATATATTCGCTACACTCAAGCTAAATGAGTGGGCGATCATGTGTGGCTGGGTTGCAAGACGTTCTTGTTGAACCCCAGTGTATCCTATCTAGAGTACACTGATCTGCAGGTGGTCCCATACCTTGTCATAGTTGGAATTTAATCTCCAATTAGAGCCGGTGGTTTTGATTTTATATTATATACCTTGTCCGTATTTATGTATGGGATGATCTTACTATTACCCTTTCTTTTGGAAAGGTTTTCCAAAGTTAAATTAATCTGTTCTCATAAGAGAAAAACCCCATTCCATATTTCTTGCTTTCAAACTATTTTTAAATTTTTTTACTCATATCAATCCCCTGACTGACCAGAGTTTATTTTTCTATGTTTTTCATAAACTCTTGGGTACTCATAACAATTGTTATGAGTAGACAAGTGATCCAGGTAGTTAATGGAAATCTGTTGGAGTATTTTGGACTGGAAATCATGGAGTCAGCTTACTAGTTATATCTATATCTAAGTATCAAGTTTGTACGTTGTATTGGGCTCGTAATCACATAAGATGCATTCTGATGTAATAGACTCTGATATGTGCTATGTAATGTAATATTATATTTTGATAAAATCCCGCTGTGAGACTCTGATGTTTTTGTTAGTTCTATTCTCTATCTATTCTATTTCTTAAATAATGACACGACTTCCAAGGTCATTGAAAGTCGTGCCGTTACTGTTGGTATTAGAGCATATGGTTTATCGAATACCTAGGCTCTGGGTGAGTGTATTGAGAGAGCGTATTTGAAAATTTAAACTATAAATTATTTATACTTAGTATAGGTCAGCTAGAGTTATTGACTTAGGTCACCTTAAAAAAAATATCCCGATTAAGTATCGATTATAAAACTGTATAATCATATACTTGAAGATGAGTTCTCGTAAAAGAAGAGATCAAGGAGCGAGTTAGACAATCATAAAAACCAATGGAAGGAGTTAAATGGATTAGGGTCAACCTCGGGATAAGTTAATTAGAGTTAAATTTAATTGAAAGGTATCTGGTGGAATAAATATAGGAAACAAAGTTGAATAGTGAAATAAAGTTTCAAAGTACTAATTGGATTAAAACGAGTTTACCGCGAAGCGGTAATTCAAAATTTTAGACTTAAATTTAATATATAAGATTCATTTTGAATCAGAATTCTTTGAAACATAAATATTGAGTTCTAACCAATTAACTAATTAAGAAGTACATCTAGAAGGTGTGATAAGCAATTATGGATGTCTATTATAAATATTTGACTTCAGTTAATACTAAAATCTATTCGTACTCATTAATTTTGGGGAAGAAATTCTTTAAAAGGGGTAGATTGTAAAGTCCCGATTTTTAAACGACGTGGTTAATAATAAAAAATTGATTTTTACGAGGTAATTTAATTAAAATGGAATTTAAAATATAATAATCGACTAAAAATTTGTGTGTAAATATAGTTGTGAATATATATGTATGTATAGATATACATATATTTTGGCTTATATCTTAACCTTTTATATTTAATAAAATTTTGCAATTAAAAAATCCATACACTAGAGTTATATATATACATCTATAACATAATGTATATGTTCATGAATATAATGTGACATTTAATTACTAAAGGAACGAAGGTGATCTCTAAATCCGGAAACTGTGTATACCATGAAGTGGAAAGGTATGCAAAAGTCATCACAGTAGAATGGATGTCCATGAAGGGTTAAATATAAACCATTTTGAAATAAGCACACCACGTGTATGTTAAAATTCCCAAATAAAAAAAAGTATATATTAAACAAAAAACAAGAAGTCAACATCTTGATGAGATTTATCATTTATGGTATGGTTGTGCATTCCCTGAAATATGGTTGTTCATCTCAAAAACATAAAAGGGACAAAATATATTAATGTGATGAGAAGGGAAATTTATTTTGAAGGAACCAACGTCAAACTTATGTCATACAAATGGGTGTACTAAAGGTACTATAGCTAAGATTAAACAACAACTAAAACTAGTATATTTTGTCAACATGAAAAGACTTAGCAAACATGGAACCATTTCACTGCATTTAATATATATGACCGCATATTTATAAACTAATTTCTAAATAGTAGTACAAAAATATTAATAAGATGTGTTCTGCCTAACCTTGTCTAACCATAAATGCTACTGCTAAGGAATTAAATAATAATTAATCTATCTTATATTTTTGTCAAAGCTGGAAGACATTTTGGCCAACATTAATTTGATTGAGCTAAAGAGAAGATGTAATGTTTCTAAAAATGTAAGTAATAGTACAAGGTAGGGTATATTTTTATTCAATCTTGCATGTGCTAGGAACAGAAAACCTGAAGCCTCAATATGTTGTTATATCAATATCTTAATGTGTAGGGTAAAAGAGGCTACAACAATTAAATGAAACTAATATTTTAATACTAATTTGGGTCTATAAATACAGGCTAAACCCACACTTTCCCTCACACAATCAAATTGAACCTGAGAAATAAAAACATAGCAGGAAAGTCTAAAAACAGAGGAGAGAAGACTAATGAGAAAACTAAATCTTCATATTAGTTGCTGTTCTTTTTAGTTAATACCAGTGTTAAAATGAAATGTTGAACCTTGTCTGATCATATGCTTAGTTTAACCCTACTAAGATAATAACCTGCTATGTATAATTTTTGTCTGTTTTACACCTCTGTTTCCAGTGATGAATGTTAGATAATTTTACTAAATAAAGCCATGTATATTTATAAACATGTATCACCTTGATGCGAAGTAATGTTGTCAACGAGTTAGAACTAGTTTTGATGAAAATACTGTTGTTATATTACAACGTGTTTCCCAGAAGAGAATTATACAAGATTCTCATATTAGGATGTTATCTGAATACAAGAATCTGTGACATCCTTAGGTAGTGTTTACTTAGTTATACAAACAAGAATAACATTGAAATCTATAAGTATATACAAAGAAAACCCAAACCTGTTGTTGTAATGACCCGCATTGGCAGAGGTATTAGAATTAATTTATTTAATTATATAAATGGTGGTTAGTGAATTGAATGGTCGTAGAATTTAATAATTGTGAATATTTATTTAAAATAATAAATTAAATAATATATTTAATTCTGAAATAATCAGAATTGGCTGAAATGGCGATACGGTGTGAACTGGATCATCTATGATATTTAATTCAGCTTGGAATTGAATTTGAATGACGAATATATTCAATCGTCGACAGTTGAACGTATAATTTATAATATAATTATAAACGAGCTCGAAATGACGTTGCAGTTCGTAAATTGGGGATTCGAACTTCAACTGAATGTACAGGATTCTTTTTAAGCCGGATTTCTGTGAAACAAGAAACGTGTGGAGCTGGTGGAGTATATCTTTCTAGTGGAAGAGAAAATTCGGGATTTCATCGTGTAGATTTTGATGTATGTCCAAATCAAATTTTAGAAAAGTCGCTGTGGAATTCCTTTATAATTTATAAAGGAATTATTTATATTTTTAAAAGGGAATTTCAATATAAATCGAATATCGATTTAATCGGGATTTGAAATATCAAGTTAAAAATGCCAGTAGAGGTGTATGGTATGCCACTGTGAATATAGACAATAATAATTATTTTTAAATATTAAATTTAATTATATTTAAATATATTTATATATTTAAATGGGTCATCCAGAGCTTTAAAAATAGCCACTTTTACAAACGAAGTCGAAATTCGACGAAATTAATTTTGTTGGATCTGCAACGTCAAATAGTTGCTAGATGTCAGTTTCCGTGATTTTTAGAGTCACTGTGTGGCCGTACGGATTTTTAGAGTGTAAAACAATCAGTATTTTGACAGTTAAAAATACGCTGTGTGAGCATACAGAATCGGAATTCGATGAAACCAGTTTCGTTGGGACCGTAATGTCAAACTCTAGCTGCATATCTACTTTCGTGATTTTTAGGTAAAGTGTGTGAGCACACGAATTTTTAGAAAGCAAAAATAAAAAAGAAAAGAAAATATCTAAAACAAAATGTGTGGATATTAAAGGAACCACATCCTTCTCTCTCAGCCACACAAGACATCGCATCCAGTTATAAAAGAAATGAGCCGCCGAATGCTTCAGGAAAACCAAAAACGTGAACATCCCTCTTTCTAAAATCAAACAAATTCAAAGTAAAATCCTATAAAATTCTATAACTCTTAATACTCATATATTTTGGTTCACTGAGTGAATATCTTCGATTCAGTGCCATTTCTGAGACGTTCGATTGGTATTTGATGGGCTCGACAGTTCCAACATGAGTGGATGCTGCTTAGGGTTCATCGATTCAAAAGGTTTGTAGCCTTTGTGTAGGAATTTGACCTCGTATTGGGGTTTCTTGCATCAAACGACCGCTGTATGGAATTTTTGGATTTTAAAATTGTCGACGGTTTTGCTAGGGCAACAGCTCGACGCGACCAAGAGAGGGAGTTCGAACTTTTCATTTTGGGTATGGAAGGGTGCGAATTCGAACGAGTTGAGGAATGGTGATGTTGGATTTTTAAAAGTTTGGAAGATGGGAGGAGTAAAGTGCCGGAAATGGTGAACTAAAAGGAGCAGGTCACGATGGATATAATCGGGGAAGAAAGCAAAACGTTCGGGCCTGGTAATATAAGGGAGATGGGCCGGCAAATGTTTGGGTGAGGCCCAAAAGCTTTTAAATAGAAATTTAGTTTTATTTAAAATTCAAAATAGTCCATCAACTTTGTAATGGTATAAATTGATCATACGATATCAGATTGACGAACCGTAAGTTGCGTTGGGATCGTATGGACGGGAGCAACGCAATGAGACTGACCGGGAGTGAATCCAGGCTCGTTGGAATTTATGGCGAAATAAACTGTTTTATTCAGATCAAATAACAGTTTATCGTTCTTTAATGATGAACTGCAAATGTGAGTAAATCTCACTAACTCTGAACAGTTTATAAATTCATGTTGTATTTTTAGAACTGTTAAATATTGGCTGATTGACTGTATGTTGACTGTTTGATTGAACTGCTAGTCAGTTAGTTGAATTTCTATATTGATTCTGTTTAACAGAATATATCATATGGAACAGAAAGTGATGTTATCTATATTGTTTAACATATGTGATGCAGGGAAACCGGTTGGAGGAATCCAACTGGATTCCTCAACAGTTATTTTATTGTTTTTCTTATATTGTGATACATGATGTGATATATAATCTGTTGTCGGTTATATGTGTTTGGACGATACTGATCATCGTGATTTGATATGTTGAATACCCTAACATACCGAAATGTTGATAAGGGAATATTTTCAAAGTAATATTTGAAAATAAAATATTTATAAATGGAATATTTTATAAATAAGAAATATTTATAAATTGGAATATTTATAAATAGGAGATATTTAGAAAAAGGGAAAACGTTAAAAAAAGGAAACTGTTATAAGAAGGAAATCATTTTAAAGTGGAGAACCGTTACTAAAAATAAATCTTTAAAATGAATAAATGTTGTTAAAAAGGAAATCTTTATAAATGAATAGTTTATTCGAAAAGGAGTTAATCGAATTAGTTATTCGAATAGAAAAAGGGAGTTATCGAATAAAGTTAAAAGGAGGTATTCAAATATAGTTTAGCCAAAAGGAGTTATTCGATCAGGATTCATCGAATAGAATTAATTGATTAGAGTAAATCAACCAGGGTTAACCAGTTAGAGTAGATCAGTTAGGTTAAAGCGCAGAGTTAAACCAGTTAGAGTTATCAGTTAGAGTTAAAACAAAAAGGAGTTAATCGATGTTAGTTTAATCGATTAAAGTTAAAGTAAAAGGAGTTAATGATGTTAGTTTAATCGATTAAAGTTAAAGTAAAAGGAGTTAATCGATGTTAGTTTAATCGATTAAAGTTAAAGCAAATAAGTTAATCGAATATAGTTTATTCGAATAGAAAGTAAAAGGAGTTAATCGAATATAGTTTATTCGAATAGAAGTGTAACGACCCTGAATTTTGGGGCCAAGTTAAAATTTATTTTAAGTGATTTTAAATGAGTTTTGATATTTAAAATAATCTATTTTAAATAATAAGGATCACGAATTTGGTTCAAATCGAAGTTAGAATGAATAAATTAATTTTAAATATAAAAAGAGCTAGAAATGGCGCGGTAGTTTGAAAAGTCAAACTTGAACTTTGACTAACCATACAGGATGCAAAATTTAACGGATTTTAGTAAAACCAAAAATATTAGAATCTATTTAAAAATATCTTTCCAACGAATCCGAAAAATCGAAATTTCATAGCGGAAATCAAAAGTTATGGCTGATTCAATTTTTAGAAAGGTCGGTGGGTAATTTGCATAAGACAAAAATGCTAATTTTCACATATGTAGGAATTTGAACTCGAAACCACTTCCATTGGTTTCAGAATGACGTTTCTGCATTGAAAAACAGTAAACACTTATATGTTTCGAGTTTCAGAAAATATTTGTTTAAAAATGTATTTTTAATATACTGTGACGACCCCCAAACTTCCACGAGTGAAAGCAGGAGAAATCATTTTTGGAATACAACATAAATACAATAAAACAGAACACAGATACAATATAGCAAAGGAGATTCATAGAGTAATAACATTATAGCAGCGGAAAAATATAATGTCATCAATCACAGAAAATCCACAGTCACAGGCATGCTAAACAAGGACTGGTGTGAGAATTCTTAAATAACTTATACTAATAAGGCAAATCCAAAGACCACGCCGCTACCGCGGAACGGGTTGTACCAATGGATTGCCGTGCATAACTATAGGGTCATAATAAATGATTAAATAAGTCGTCAACAACGCAATGTCTTTTGAAAAATGGAACCACCATAAGACTCAGGTCCCATCACACAATGCAACGCACACCAAGAGGATAGAGTTTTACCTTATGGTGGTTAAACATGCTAAATACGCCAAATACGTAACTAATACTATTATTAGTGTATATGTTTTAAAACAATTCAAAGCAATGTATTAATCCTAGGAAGCATAGGTACCATATATTATGCCTCCAATACTAGTAATACAATCAAATCCGTCGGGGTCGTATTGGAAATTTGGGTTTCCATCATGAGTCCAGGCTAGGGAGGACTCCTTACCGATTCGAGACGCTCTAGTTAACGTCTCAGGATTACCCGCAGTTAACCCTTGGATCCTGCAGGGCCGGTCCTCACATACAGCTTAGAGGATTGGCAATTCCTAAGCACACGTTTCCCGGTCCTATAGGACCTATCCGAGGCGCCTCATTTCATCATCCTCCAAAAGTAAAATGACTACTAACTAGAAAGAAACGTGCTACTTTCCCTGCGTTCCCTTCCCCCTTTTTAGACTCTACCGGTTTGTGAGGCTCGTGAAGTCATGTTCTTCATACCACAAGGTTCTGCTTTTCAACAAGAAACCCTGATCATTGCATCTTAGTATGCCACACCGTCACTCCATACCGTACTATTGATCGTCCGTCACTATATAAACGGGTGTTAAGTAGAGAATAAATTCTCTACCACCAATCGTTTATATATTAACTGAATATCAACAACATAATATTTTGTGGGGTACGATGTCAGACACACTATCCATTTATACCCATGCTCTAGGTCTGAACTAGGGTCAAACCCGTGAAATCAACACGTACGTTTGGGCAATTACCCCGACCCTTGAATTGGGAGCAAACCAATTCAGAGTCTTGATCGTTGTCCATTCGAGGGGAGATTTACGGTCTTCATGCGCCGTCTTCATACTTGAATTCTTGGAATCGTACGATCATTTGGAATGGGATTAACCCGGACTTTCCAAATAATCTCGCATTCATATATTTTGAGAAAAACATATTTCATCTCGTTATTTTATTTTATAACGATTAATTCTTGCCTTAATTATTTTAATATAATTAATTCCTTATTTAACGACGCTTCAGGTCAAGGGCGACCTTGGCGCTGTTTTCAATCAATTTTGTTATTCACTTTCCTCAAAATCTAACCGTTGGATTTTAGCGTAGCATATATCGTTGGAAAGATTTTTCCAAGACGGTCCTAACGGTTTCAGTTTTGGGAAAATCCGACGGTCGGATCTTCCGGTATATTCGTTTAAAAGTTCGATTTCAAAACGCGAACTACTGCGTTCGATTCGCTATATTTTAATTATATATATATATATATATATATATATATGAATAATTCGTTTAGTTTATCGTCCCTACGTGCAGCTTACATTTTTCTTAACTTTCACCTTTATACTTACATGACAATGTAGTTTAGGATTAGACGATAATTCTTCCCTTATTTCATTATTGCTTATTTTTATTTTTTTATAATTTACATTTGAAAAATGTAAATTATAACATACCATTCCATTCATCTCTTTATATATTTCTTCATGAACAATTTCATTATGAATAATGAACACTTTCTTATGGAGTAAATTCCCTTTTATTATGCATAAAAGAAAATGAATATGTTCTTACAATGCAAATTCTCTTTTTATTTTACATTATAAATAATGTATAAACTTCCTACGGTCAAGTTCTTTAAATCTTAACGTTATAAAATAGTGTAACTATCATACGGTGAAATTTTCCTTTTATTTAACATTGTGAATGATGTTAAATTTACATACACTTCATTTTCCTTTTTATAACATTGAAAATATATTATTAGAAAATATAGATTTCCCAATATCATTAGAAAATATAGATTTCCCAATATTATTTCTTTATCTTTTACATTAGAAAAAAAATGTTAATTCTTTTCATACAGTTTCATTTTTTTTGCTTAACATTAAAAATAATGTTAATTCTTGCATATAGTTTCATTTCTCTTATTTAACATAAAATAAATGTTAATTCTTCCTACGGGGTGAATTCTCTTTTTATTTTACATTATAAATAATGCTTATTATCTTACAATACAAATTCTCTTTTAATAAACATTATAAATAATGTATATTTACATGACATGCATTTTCTATATTGTTGACATGACAAAATATTATTTTTCATACAATGCATGTCTTATTTTAACATAACAAAAATATTCTTTTACCTACAATGCATTTATTATTTTCTAACGTAACAAAATAGTAGTTTCATACAATGCATTTCTATTTCTCTAACATGACAAAATAATATTTTATGCAATGCATTTCTATTTCTCTAACATGACAAAATAATATATTTTACAATGCATTCCTATTTCTCTAACATGACAGAATAATATTTGCATACAATGTATTTTCTATTTTTCTAACTTGACAGAATAATATGTTCATACAATGCATTTATCTATTTTTCTAACATGACAAAATAATATTTTCATACAATGAATTTATCTATTTCTCTAACATGACAAAATAATATTTTATGTAATGCATTTCTATTTCTCTAACATGACAGAATAATATGTTCATACAATGCATTTCTATTTCTCTAACATGACAAAATAATATATTCATACAATGCATTTCTATTTCTCTAACATGACAAAATAATATATTCATACAATGCATTTCTATTTTTCTAACATGACCGAATAATATTTGCATACAATGCACTTCTATATAACGTTCTAACTTGACAAAATATTATTTGCATACAATGCACTTCTATATAACGTTCTAACTTGACAAAATATTATTTGCATACAATGTATTTCTATTTTTCTAACTTTGACAAAAATAATATGCATACAATGTATTTCTATTTTTCTAACTTGACAAAAATAATATGCATACAATGTATTTATCTATTTTTCTAACTTGACAAAAATAATATGCATACAATGTATTTATCTATTTTTCTAACTTGACAAAAATAATATGCATACAATGTAATTTCTATTTTTCTAACTTGACAAAATAATATGCATACAATGTAATTTCTATTTTTCTAACTTGACAAAATAATATGCATACAATGTAATTTCTATTTTTCTAACTTGACAAAATAATATGCATACAATGTATTTATCTATTTTTCTAACTTGACAAAATAATATGCATACAATGTATTTATCTATTTTTCTAACTTGACAAAAATAATATGCATACAATGTATTTATCTATTTTTCTAACTTGACAAAAATAATATGCTATTTTTATATAGTGCCATCTTCTATTTTATATAATGGACAAAATATAGTTCATTAACATGCTATGCTATTTTTATTTTTAATAATGAACAAAATATAGTTCATTTACATACGATGTTTTCTTCTTTGATAATGAACAAAATATATTCATTCAACATACAGTGCTTGCTTATTGTTACTAATGAACAAAATATTAGTTCATTACATATAGCGACTAATTCTATTTTTATTAATGAACAAAAATGGTTCGTTTCACATAGCGACAAATTTTATTTTGAATAATGACACAAAATATAATTCTTTACCATAGCGACAAATTCTATTTTGTTAATGACACAAAATATAATCCTTTAACATATAGTGCTTTCTTATTTTATAAATGAACAAAATATAATCATTCACATATAACGACCAATTCTATTTTATAAATACACAAATTTGTTCATTCAACATACGGTGCTAATTTTCTTATTTTGATATTGACAAAAGTGTCAATTTACATACGGTGTTCATTTTCTTATTTTGATATTGACAAAAGTGTCAATTTACATACGGTGTTCATTTTCTTATTTTGATATTGACAAAAGTGTCAATTTACATACGGTGTTCATTTTCTTATTTTGATATTGACAAAAGTGTCAATTTACATACGGTGTTCATTTTCTTATTTTGATATTGACAAAAGTGTCAATTTACATACGGTGTTCATTTTCTTATTTTGATATTGACAAAAGTGTCAATTTACATACGGTGTTCATTTTCTTATTTTGATATTGACAAAAGTGTCAATTTACATACGGTGTTCATTTTCTTATTTTGATATTGACAAAAGTGTCAATTTACATACGGTGTTCATTTTCTTATTTTGATATTGACAAAAGTGTCAATTTACATACGGTGTTCATTTTCTTATTTTGATATTGACAAAAGTGTCAATTTACATACGGTGTTCATTTTCTTATTTTGATATTGACAAAAGTGTCAATTTACATACGGTGTTCATTTTCTTATTTTGATATTGACAAAAGTGTCAATTTACATACGGTGTTCATTTTCTTATTTTGATATGGACAAAAATATCAATTTTATCCTACGATGAACATTTCCAACATTTTCTATTTTTAATATATAAAAATGTTAATATAACATACAATGAACAATTTTGATATGTTAACATTTTAACATATAAACATGTCACACAACATACATGAACGATTTTAATTTTGACATATCAACATGTCACACAACATACATGAACGATTTTTAATTTATAATTTTGACATATCAACATGTCACACAACATACATGAACGATTTTAATATATTTAATTTTTATGTTGTAACATCTCAACATACAGTGGGTTTTGACCTAGCATACGCATACAGATTAAGTCATAGCAGATTCACATACAGTTTATATCATAGCAGATTCACATACATATATGATTATGAATGCGAACATCCATAATTAAAACATAATTACTTAAATAAAATAAATAGGATTCTCACCTCAATTAGATTAGAGTTTGTTCCCAATTGCTCTGTATTAAAGTTGTATTCGAAGTCACGGTTCCATCGGATCTGAAATTTTCAGAATCGGTGTTCATATGCATAAGTTATTGATGTTTTAAATCAAACAGACTTTTAACAACTGCTTCTGCCACGCTTAAAAGCGTGACAAAATCTGAAGCATACCTCAATTTCAGAATTTGTTCAAAACTTCAAATCGCGATAACTTTTGATTTACTGAACGGTTTTGGGTGCGGTTTTTTGGAGAATGACCGCCTTGGAGAGATCTTTGCACGGCCAGAAGGGGGTGGAGCTCGGTCGAACGTGGTGGGCCCGGCGTGGCTGCGACCGGCGGAGCTTCTCGGGCTCAGGGCGGGCGGCACAGGCGACGGAAAGGGACGGGACTTGTCGGAGATCGAAGAGCTCGGCGAGAGCTTCGAAACGTGTACTCACACGCAAATTTTCGTTGAGAAATGAAGGAGTTATGAGGGTTTGAAGTTTTCAGCCATGATGGGTTTGTGCGGCTCAGCAAAGAGGAAGAAGATGGACGTGAATAGTGTTTTTATATTAAAATATTAGGTTAAACTAATCATTATTTAATTGGCCCGCTTAAACCCGTTTTGGTCCGAACTCCGATTCAAGCCTGCTTACTGTCGTTCATACCATTTAGCCCCCGTTCCGAACTCATCTGGATATGTTTCATCAGCCCACGAGATCGTCTTGGCCTTCGTTTTTCAGTTTTAAATATAAATCATTATTTTAAATTCAAACGTACGTAGAAATTCACCCAGGTCACCAATTAACTTCAAAAATCCTCGAAAAATATATTTAGCTATGTTTTGATGCTGTGGACCTATGAAAATTAATTTCGTTCAATTCTGGGCCTT
Source organism: Allium sativum (assembly GCA_030737875.1). Taxonomy (NCBI): domain Eukaryota; kingdom Viridiplantae; phylum Streptophyta; class Magnoliopsida; order Asparagales; family Amaryllidaceae; genus Allium; species Allium sativum. The sequence continues at coordinate 9,070,555 of CM060921.1, read as the reverse complement.
TTTGAAAAATGGCTATTTTCAAGGCGAATATATTTAATATTAAAAATACATTTTTAAACAAATATTTTCTGAAACTCGAAACATATAAGTGTTTACTGTTTTTCAATGCAGAAACGTCATTTTGAAACCAATGGAAGTGGTTTCGAGTTCAAATTCCTACATATGTGAAAAGTAGCATTTTTGTCCTATGCAAATTACCCACCGACCTTTCTAAAAATTGAATTAGCCATAACTTTTGATTTCCGCTATGAAATTTCGATTTTTCGGATTCGTTGGAAAGATATTTTTAAATAGATTCTAATATTTTTGGTTTTACTAAAATCGGTTAAATTTTGCATCCTGTATGGCTAGTCAAAGTTCAAGTTTGACTTTTCAAACTACCGCGCCATTTCTAGCTCTTTTTATATTTAAAATTAATTTATTCATTCTAACTTCGATTTGAACCAAATTTGTGATCCTTATTATTTAAAATAGATTATTTTAAATATCAAAACTCATTTAAAATCACTTAAAATAAATTTTAACTTGGCCCCAAAATTCAGGGTCGTTACAGTCTCCCCCACTTAAAAACTTTTCGTCCCCGAAAAGGAAAAAGAAAAATAGAAGAGGAAAAGAGGAAGAATAAACACGGAGAATGTTTTTAACAGAGATGGTACCGTCTATAACATCAGGCTTTCCTCCTCCTTCAGTAAAAGCTGCTACTTATAAATTTTGTCAAGTTATTCAAACGCACTTATTTTGATGTCTTAATTATGGTGTGTTAAATATATTCGCCTTGAAAATAGCCATTTTTCAAAAAGTCTCAGAATCGAACGAAATAAATTTTGTTGGGTTCGTATCATCAAAACAAAGCTAAAAATGATTTTTTGGTAATTTTTAGAATTAATATATAATTATAATTGATTTTTCAGCATAAACGGGCAAATTTTTGACTTTAAAAATTCATTAAAAATTCAAACGGGCCCAGAATTGAACGAAATTAATTTTCATAGGTCCACAGCATCAAAACATAGCTAAATATATTTTTCGAGGATTTTTGAAGTTAATTTGTGACCTCGGTGAATTTCTGCGTACGTTTGAATTTAAAATAATGATTTATATTTAAAACTGAAAAACGAAGGCCAAGACGATCTCGTGGGCTGATGAGACATATCCAGATGAGTTCGGAACGGGGGCTAAATGGTATGAACGACAGTAAGCAGGCTTGAATCGGAGTTCGGGCCAAAACGGGCTTAAGCGGGCCAATTAAATAATGATTAGTTTAACCTAATATTTTAATATAAAAACACTATTCACGTCCATCTTCTTCCTCTTTGCTGAGCCGCACAAACCCATCATGGCTGAAAACTTCAAACCCTCATAACTCCTTCATTTCTCAACGAAAATTTGCGTGTGAGTACACGTTTCGAAGCTCTCGCCGAGCTCTTCGATCTCCGACAAGTCCCGTCCCTTTCCGTCGCCTGTGCCGCCCGCCCCGAGCCCGAGAAGCTCCGCCGGTCGCAGCCACGCCGGGCCCACCACGTTCGACCGAACTCCACCCCCTTCTGGCTGTGCAAAGATCTCTCCAAGGCGGTCATTCTCCAAAAAACCGCACTCAAAACCGTTCAGTAAATCAAAAGTTATCGCGATTTGAAGTTTTGAACAAATTCTGAAATTGAGGTATGCTTCAGATTTTGTCACGCTTTTAAGCGTGGCAGAAGCAGTTGTTAAAAGTCTGTTTGATTTAAAACATCAATAACTTATGCATATGAACACCGATTCTGAAAATTTCAGATCCGATGGAACCGTGACTTCGAATACAACTCTAATACAGAGCAATTGGGAACAAACTCTAATCTAATTGAGGTGAGAATCCTATTTATTTTATTTAAGTAATTATGTTTTAATTATGGATGTTCGCATTCATAATCATATATGTATGTGAATCTGCTATGATATAAACTGTATGTGAATCTGCTATGACTTAATCTGTATGCGTATGCTAGGACAAAACCCACTGTAGGTTGAGATGTTACAATATAAAATTAAATATATTAAAATCGTTCATGTATGTTGTGTGACATGTTGATATATAAAATTAAATATATTAAAATCGTTCATGTATGTTGTGTGACATGTTTATATGTTAAAATTTAATATATCAAAATTGTTCATTGTATATTATATTAACATTTTTATATATTAAAAATGGAAAATGTTGGAAATGTTCATCGTAGGATAAAAGTGACATTTTTGTCAATACAAAAAAAAAAAAAAAAAAAGAAATTGTTCATGTATGTTGTAAAGTGACATTTTTGTCAATATCAAAATAAGAAAATGAACACCGTATGTAAATTGACATTTTTGTCAATATCAAAATAAGAAAATGAACACCGTATGTAAATTGACACTTTTGTCAATATCAAAATAAGAAAATGAACACCGTATGTAAATTGACACTTTTGTCAATATCAAAATAAGAAAATTAGCACCGTATGTTGAATGAACAAATTTGTGTTATGATAGAATATTAGCACCGTATGTTGAATGAACAAATTTGTGTATTTATAAAATAGAATTGGTCGTTATATGTGAATGATTATATTTTGTTCATTTATAAAATAAGAAAGCACTATATGTTAAAGAATTATATTTTGTGTCATTAACAAAATAGAATTTGTCGCTATGGTAAAGAATTATATTTTGTGTCATTATTCAAAATAGAATTTGTCGCTATGTGAAACGAACTATTTTTTTTGTTCGTTAATAAAAATAGAATTAGTCGCTATATGTAATGAACTGATATTTTGTTCATTAGTAACAATAAGCAAGTACCGTATGTTGAATGAATATATTTTGTTCATTATCAAAATAAGAAAAGCACCGTATGTTAATGAATAATATTTTGTTCATTATCAAAAGAAGAAAGCATCGTATGTTAATGAACTATATTTTGTTCATTATTAAAAATTAAAAATAGCATAGTATGTTAATGAACTATATTTTGTCCATTATATAAAATAGAAGATGGCACTATATAAAAATAGCATATTTGTCATGTTATCAAATAGAAAAAAAGTGCATTGTATGCATAGCATATTATTTTTGTTCAAATAGAAAAAGTGCATTGTATGCATAGCATATTATTTTTGTTCAAATAGAAAAAGTGCATTGTATGCATAGCATATTATTTTTGTCAAATAGAAAAAGTGCATTGTATGCATAGCATATTATTTTTGTCAAGTTAGAAAAATAGATAAATACATTGTATGCATATTATTTTTGTCAAGTTAGAAAAATAGATAAATACATTGTATGCATATTATTTTTGTCAAGTTAGAACGTTATATAGAAGTGCATTGTATGCAAATAATATTTTGTCAAGTTAGAACGTTATATAGAAGTGCATTGTATGCAAATATTATTCGGTCATGTTAGAAAAATAGAAATGCATTGTATGAATATATTATTTTGTCATGTTAGAGAAATAGAAATGCATTGTATGAATATATTATTTTGTCATGTTAGAGAAATAGAAATGCATTGTATGAAAATATTATTCGGTCATGTTAGAAAAATAGAAATGCATTGTATGAATATATTATTTTGTCATGTTAGAGAAATAGAAATGCATTGTATGAATATATTATTTTGTCATGTTAGAGAAATAGAAATGCATTGTATGAACATATTATTCTGTCATGTTAGAGAAATAGAAATGCATTGTATGAAAATATTATTTTGTCATGTTAGAAAAATAGATAAATGCATTGTATGAAAATATTATTTTGTCATGTTAGAAAAATAGATAAATGCATTGTATGAACATATTATTCTGTCAAGTTAGAAAAATAGAAAATACATTGTATGCAAATATTATTCTGTCATGTTAGAGAAATAGAAAGGCATTGCATAAAATAATATTTTGTCATGTTAGAAAAATAGAAATGCATTGCATAAAATAATATTTTGTCATGTTAGAGAAATAGAAATGCATTGTATGAAACTATTATTTTGTTACGTTAGAAAATAATAAATGCATTGTAGGTAAAAGAATATTTTTGTTATGTTAAAGTAAGACATGCATTGTATGGAAAATAATATTTTGTCATGTCAACAATATAGAAAATGCATGTCATGTAAATATACATTATTTATAATGTTTATTAAAAGAGAATTTGTATTGTAAGATAATAAGCATTATTTATAATGTAAATAAAAAAAGAGAATTCACCCCGTAGGAAGAATTAACATTTATTTTATGTTAAGTAAGAGAAATGAAACTATATGCAAGAATTAACATTATTTTAATGTTGAAAAAAAAAATGAAACTGTATGTAAGAATTAATATTATTTTTAATGTTAAATAAAAAGAAATGAAATGGAGGAAAAGATTTACATTATTTATAATGTATAAAGAGAGTTTACACCATGGGAAAATGTTCATTGTTCATAATGAAATAGGAAAAAGAAATAATGGGAATGAAGTTTTATAATTTACATTTTTAAATGTGAATTATAAAGTATAAAATGAAAATAAAATAAAAAGAACAATTCACCGCCTAATTATGAAATACATTTTCATGTAAGTTAAAGAAGTTAAAGGATAAAGAAAAGGCAGATGTAAGTAAGGACGATGAGTTAAACGAGCTAATGTATATATATATATTTATATATATTTATATATATATATAGTTAAAATATAACGAATCGAACGCAGTAGTTCGCGTTTTGAAATCGAACTTTTAAACGAATATACCGGAAGATCCGACCGTCGGATTTTCCCAAAACTGAAACCGTTAGGACCGTCTTAGAAAAATCTTTCCAACGATATATGCTACGCTAAAATCCAACGGTTAGATTTTGAGGAAAGTGAATAACAAAATTGATTGAAAACAGCGCCAAGGTCGCCCTTGACCTGAAGCGTCGTTAAATAAGGAAATTAATTATATTAAAATAATTAAGGCAAGAATTAATCGTTATAAAATAAAATAACGATATGAAATATGTTTTTCTCAAAATATATGAATGCGAGATTATTTGGAAAGTCCGGGTTAATCCCATTCCAAATGATCGTACGATTCCAAGAATTCAAGTATGAAGACGGCGCATGAAGACCGTAAATCTCCCCTCGAATGGACAACGATCAAGACTCTGAATTGGTTTGCTCCCAATTCAAGGGTCGGGGTAATTGCCCAAACGTACGTGTTGATTTCACGGGTTTGACCCTAGTTCAGACCTAGAGCATGGGTATAAATGGATAGTGTGTCTGACATCGTACCCCACAAAATATTATGTTGTTGATATTCAGTTAATATATAAACGATTGGTGGTAGAGAATTTATTCTCTACTTAACACCCGTTTATATAGTGACGGACGATCAATAGTACGGTATGGAGTGACGGTGTGGCATACTAAGATGCAATGATCAGGGTTTCTTGTTGAAAAGCAGAACCTTGTGGTATGAAGAACATGACTTCACGAGCCTCACAAACCGGTAGAGTCTAAAAAGGGGGAAGGGAACGCAGGGAAAGTAGCACGTTTCTTTCTAGTTAGTAGTCATTTTACTTTTGGAGGATGATGAAATGAGGCGCCTCGGATAGGTCCTATAGGACCGGGGAACGTGTGCTTAGGAATTGCCAATCCTCTAAGCTGTATGTGAGGACCGGCCCTGCAGGATCCAAGGGTTAACTGCGGGTAATCCTGAGACGTTAACTAGAGCGTCTCGAATCGGTAAGGAGTCCTCCCTAGCCTGGACTCATGATGGAAACCCAAATTTCCAATACGACCCCGACGGATTTGATTGTATTACTAGTATTGGAGGCATAATATATGGTACCTATGCTTCCTAGGATTAATACATTGCTTTGAATTGTTTTAAAACATATACACTAATAATAGTATTAGTTACGTATTTGGCGTATTTAGCATGTTTAACCACCATAAGGTAAAACTCTATCCTCTTGGTGTGCGTTGCATTGTGTGATGGGACCTGAGTCTTATGGTGGTTCCATTTTTCAAAAGACATTGCGTTGTTGACGACTTATTTAATCATTTATTATGACCATATAGTTATGCACGGCAATCCATTGGTACAACCCGTTCCGCGGTAGCGGCGTGGTCTTTGGATTTGCCTTATTAGTATAAGTTATTTAAGAATTCTCACACCAGTCCTTGTTTAGCATGCCTGTGACTGTGGATTTTCTGTGATTGATGACATTATATTTTTCCGCTGCTATAATGTTATTACTCTATGAATCTCCTTTGCTATATTGTATATGTGTTCTGTTTTATTGTATTTATGTTGTATTCCAAAAATGATTTCTCCTGCTTTCACTCGTGGAAGTTTGGGGGTCGTCACAAGAAGCAAATGAGTTAATCGAATATAGTTTATTCGAAGAAAGTAAAAGGAGTTATCGAATATCATTTATTCGAAAGGAGTTAAGTGAAATGAGTAAATCAATAGCGTTAGTTAAATAGAGTTGATCCAATAGTGTTAGTCCAATAGATTTAATTGATAAGGGTTAATCGAATAGAGTTAAGTGAAAAGAGTCAATCGAATATAGCTATTCGAAGGAGGGTTAAGTAAGGAAGTTAGTAAAAGGAATATAAAGTGAACTTTGCCTATTTCAAAGTTAGAAATGTTATTCAGTTAAGGTCTGAGAGGTAGTTCTACCCCAACTTGATTGGCTTCGTTTTTAACTAAGGAATAGTTAAGGTTTAGCAGTAAAGGAAACGGTTTGAGTTGGCATAGCGATGTTTGTTTAAACATCTGTCTACGTCCAGTGAAGAAGCTTTGGAAATGTTTTCCAAATAAGAAACCAGAAATGTTTTCTAATAAAGAAAACAAGAAATGAAAATTTTTTCCATTGTTAATAACGTATATTTTCCAAATTTAGAATATAAGAAATATTGAATATAGGGAAACGGGAGATAAGTAAATTAAGGAAATAAAGAGATAAATGTTGAATGATGTTTTGATCGATATAAATTTCCATTTGGAAATAATATCGTTGTTTGCACATCTGTTTTTCCTCGATAGTTAAATCACAGACTATCAAAGTTTTGACCATTTTAACGTTGTTAATATGGAGAGACCGGTTGGATTATTATCCAAAGAACCACTCTGTATTGGCAAAAGCGTAGCGAATCATATATGCCAAAGGAAATTGAAGATGAAGCTATGCAAGGACTATCCTGTTTTCAGAATAGCGCCTTCAGTTCATCCTGTTCCTGGATGACTTGTATGGACGGATGTCTGACAGAGTATTTCCAAACGATCACGTATATTGATTTCTCCAACTATACCACGAGTGGAAGCGGAGAAGGAAACTTCTTTTAGCTAACACATAATGTATGGTTGAGGACGTCAATCGGTGATTTGATGGATTTGACGATGTGACATTCAAAGTGAATCTGGTGTGATGATAAAGCGTAGCTTCTAGCCTCACATCCAGTAAATGGCAGAAATCGGGCAAGCAGCATGGCTAAGTCGGTCGCACCGAAGTAGGGTGTATAATCACCTGATCTAGAGTTTCATTTACTTCTAAAAATCTATTGTTGATGCTGTCCCATTCGGGAAACGGTTGCTGATCCCAACCGTTGGTGATATACATTCGATACACTCAAGCGAAATGAGTGGTCGGTCATGTATGGCCGGGTTGCAAGATGTTCTTGTTGAACCCAATGTATTCCTCTCTAGAGATACATTAGCGAAAGGTGGTTCCATACCTTGTCATAGTTGGAAATCCATTACCTAATACGTGCTTGCGGTTTTGATTGTATTCCATATATGTAGAACGTGAGATGAAAACGTTTCTGCTAGATTATTATTATACTGTGGTTGATAAACATTATTATAATATCAAAATGTTTTTAATATAAAGATATTTTGGATTCTCATAAGGGAAAAACCCGTTCCGTTATACGGCGTGGTCTTATGAGATATCGTTTACTTGTTCAACTGTTTTAAACTGTTTTACTCATACCAGTCCCATGACTGACCCAGAGTTTATTTTGTTGTTTTCCCTAAACTCTTGGGTGCCTAAATTTGTATGGGTAGTCAAGTAGTCGGGATTTTACAGATACACTTGAAGAGCGGGAGCTGGAGGCTTCAGGATTATATAGCTATAGTTATTTCCGCTATGTTGTAAGTGTTGTTCTTTGATAATGATGTATATTCAAGTACAAATGTATATTTCAAGTTATGTTATATGAAATATATTTATTCGTTCCGCTGTGAGATTCATGTTACTCTGATATTGTGTTCTTCTTCTTCTATTCTAAGTTTCTATCTTATCTATTCTCACCCTCTAATTTCTTTCACTAATGACCGGTATTTTTCGATATTTGGTTAGTCGTCATTGTGTTTATGGCGATAACCAAAGTCGACAAATTCCCGGGTCATTACAGTTGGCATCAGAGCATAAGGTTAAGTGAATTACCTTGGCTCTATGGCGTGACTCGGTAGAGATAGGGTTAGTAATACCCTAGATTGAGTTTGAATGTATATACGATTGAACGTATTTGTTAATGACATAAAAATTTATTTTATATTGTGGGGATTCATTGGTTGAGTTGTTTATGGGTTCTGGTCGATCAGTTTGATCCACTATATCGATAGGAGTTACTAAACACTCGAATACGATGGGTCATCACGATATGTTTTGAAAAGAGGGTAAATGAAAATAAGTTTACCCAAAGTATATTTTAATATATATTGGATATATTGGGTGTTATTATAATCGAGTAAGATTATAAATTAAATCATTATGTAAATAACCAATCAAAATTCATATAAGTGAAATACGTGAAATCAGATGAGTTAAATCTGAAATTTTAAACTAGAGATGGAATTAAAATTCTGGAAAATTGGATAAGTGTTTGTAAATGGGATTTGGATTAAAAATAAGGAAAATTTAAGATCCTGGGAGATTTTAAATTGTTTTGCAAGCAGTGTGAATTATATTTTGAAATGAATTTCAAAGTGAAAATGTTTAGAAATGGTTTTATAGTATTGAACTCACTTCGAAAGCTAGAAAATAGATTCTGATGATGACAGCTGCATCATCAGTATTCATTTTCGAGTTGTAAGTGACGAATTACTACCAGAGATACTGTTTCGAATTTGTTTTGGGAAAGTCAAGTTGTGTTGAATTTCATAATGGGATTTATAATAAAGAATGAATAAAGAAAGTTTGAAATAGAAATTGAATATATGAAATTCAATGGAAGTGAAAATGAAATTTGAATATAGAAGATTCAAATAGAATTGAAATGAAATTCAAATATAGAATTTGAATAAGGGATTTGAAATGAAATTCAAATATAGAATTTGAATAAGAGAATTGAAACGGAATTTGAATATAGGAAATTCAAATAGAATTGAAATGGAATTCAATTAGTTGATAAACAAGTTAAACTTATATTTGAACATGTATATTCAAATAAAAAGGTGAAAAGGATTATCATTGGATAATTCAGAAATAAAAATATAATTGAAAGGGAAATCTATTTTCCAAAGATAGAAACATCGATTTCAAAAGGAATTGAAATCGAGACTTATTTAAAGGAATTTGAATAAAGGAAGTTCAAACATAGAATTTAAATAATAAAATTCAAAGGGGATTTGAATATAGAAATTCAAATGAGATTTGAATAAAGAAGATTTAAATAATGGAAAATTGAATATAGAATTCATATAGAGTAATAATAGGACTTGAATATAGAAATTCAAAGGGGGTTTGAATATATGAAATTCAATGGAATTGAAATAGAGTTTGAATATAGAAATTCAAATAGAATTTGAATATAGAAATTCAAATGGAATTCAAATATAGAATTTGAATATAGAAAATATAAAGGAATTCAAATATAGGATTTGAATATATAGAATTTGAATATAGAAATTCAAATGGAAATTCAACTATAGAATTTGAATATAGAAAGTGAAATGGAATTTGAATGTATGATTGAAATAGAGTTGAATTGGAATTTGAATATAGAATTCAAATAGAAGTGAAATAGAATTTGAATAACAGAAGTGAAATAGAATTTAAACTATAGAATTTGAGTAGAATTTGAGTAGAATTTGAACATATAAATTTGAATAGAAATTGAATAGAATTAACTAAGTCAAAGAGAAATTAGTTAATCGAGTTTTGAATTTGAAGTTGAACTTTGAAAGGTGAATTGGATTTGTAAATGGATATTCGAAATCGAATATAAAACTTAAGTTTTAAATTGGATTCAAATTAGTTAATAAGCAAGTTAAAATATATTTGAACATGTCATGTTCAAATATAAAAGTGAAATGACTAAATAGTTAATTAACAAATTAATTAACGAATTGAGTTAAAACGATCAGGTATAGTTAAAATAGATTGGGCAGGTATAAATATAAATGAGATAGGTATGGATAAGCTATGAAGGTATACAAATAGAATGCTTGACGAAAAGGTATGTATTTAATTCATATATGAGATTTTATGCGCCGTATCGGCTAGCCGCTTGTTTTTTTTTTTCTTTTTCTTTTGGATTGGTGAGGGCCATGGGAGGCTATTTGAAATATCCTGATGCTCCTGGTACAAAGGAGGTTATGGCAAATTTTTCCGGGAATTTAAGGAGTTAGAATATTTTTAAGATAATGTGATAGATAGAAATCAACGTATCGATATATATATATATATATATATATATATATATATATATATATAGAAGTCGATAAGGAAACGAACTTAGAAATAGAATAGTAAAATCAAAAAGGAAGACTAAGAATAAAATCTAGTAAGAATAGAAAGGGGAAGCGTATACGTGTTTAAAAGTGAATAAGTGGTTGTATGGTATTGATTATTCGAGTAAGTAGTCATATCTGTTTTGACATTATAAATGTTATTCAGTCAAGGTCTAAGAGGTAGTTATACCCCAACTTGATTGATTTCATTATTAACAAATAAATAGTTAGATTTCAGGCTCGAAGATCAATGTTGAATAAGAGTTAGTTGTAACACCCCGCCTCCGCTAGGGTCACTCGCAAAGGAATGCACTAGCTTTAGAGGGGCATTATTGGTAAACATGCACAGAAATATCACAAGACAGAACATATAAAATAGCGGAAGAAAAATCAAACTTTCATAACATGAATAAATAAGGTCTAAAGCCTTTTACATCAGAGTACATCAAAACCTGTCTTGCAATAGTAAAGAAGCATAAAGACATTTTCATAAATTATTCCCCAAGTAAAAACAGTAAAGTAGCCATTAGCCAAGAAAAGTCCAAGCCATCCATGATGACCTTCAAGCAGAAGAAGTCCGAACTAAACAACAGTATTTCCTCCCTGTAACCTGGGGGGGAAACGGGAGAAAAGAGGCGAAACAAAATGGGTCAGTCAAAAAGACTGAGTAAGCCCTATCTACTATTAGCATAAAAACTAGTAAAGTTAACTGACATGAGAAACTGAGATGAACATAAGCATGATAACAAGATAGATAAGCTAAATCAAAATAACAGGATGAACTACTGAACTCAGATAAACTAAGGTGTCATGATAAATTACGATGTCAAGATAAAAACAAGGTATCACATCGTCAGGTTTCTATCAAGTATAATATCCCCAAGATATCTGTCACGTATAACGCCCCGTGATATCTATCCTGTATTTTAGCTCTGCACCTACCGTACTAGTATCCCCACCATGTCATGTGTTAACCAAGAATGACCCTCACTCAAAAGTCGTGTAATGGTCCATGTCAACCTAATATATCGCATATATAGGTTACTCAACTTGTATGTTTTATTCCATGTAAATGTTCAGTCCCTTGCCGTAGACCATACGGGCTTTCCCATGAGATTCTATATTACTTTAACATAGTTCCATGATCCTTAAGATCGGTTTGGACTGTTACCCTAAACCTAGCTAGGGTCTTCCAACATGAATTATTGTTTGTACAACTAGGACTTATGCTACCTAGGGCTGCTAGGGATTATGCTTACCTATTGCACGTTTTCGTATCTCGGTTTGGGTTCAACCACCTAGGGCCACTAGGGATTACGCTAACCGCCAACCGCGCCCTTTTTCCCACGCATTCATCGTGAATCGCTTTTCCATGACTGTATGCACATGTATCACATCGTGCCATCCGAGTCCTGTCACAGGGCAAATCAAGAAATACAGGACTCGGTCGGGAGCTTTCGATTTATCTGCCGATGCAGATGCTAAGGTCTGTTTTTCTTATATGTGGCTATGGTCCCACGAGACCACTCCCTCAACTAGTGAAAGACAAGACAGGATAAATCCTGTATGAGAACACAACACTGGCCAACCCACATCCAAGCCTTACCGCAACCATAATTAGATAGCAATTATGGTCTTTTGGGTGTTCTCTGCCTTTCCGTACGTACACGCTTGACCAAAGATGGTAGGTAGCCTGACGAAATGCTATCTAGGGTACGACCGTGTATCGTCGACTATCCCCTATCCATCCCCGTCTTTAGGTCGCTCGTATAGCAACCAAGGCATACTCTTGGTTCTTCTAACGCAGACCTTAACCTCTCATGAGCCTAGTATAATCACCTGGAAGCTCATAGAGGGATACCAAGAATATCCTCACGTTCCCCGAAGTCGCTGCTTCGTTACCCAGTTCGCTGGAGCCTTTATCTAAATCAGATACTTGCTCCTACTCGTATACTTAAACGATGACCTACCGTATCAGGTTACTCATCTATCTATGAACTGGTCTAAATTTCCTTGACTAAGAATCATTACTTAGTTATTCTTCAACTAAGTTTTACCACTTAGCATTGTTCCCGTTATCCTTGTTAACTACGGTTATCCACCTAATCCTCAGAACTAGGGTTTACATAATGGATTAAGTGTCACTTAAGTTCATGACTTAACCCGTCTACAAATCCTGTCAAAATTGGCTAAGTATCCAAGTTCAAGGCTTAACCCTACAAACAATGCTCAAGTTGGTTAAGTATATTAAGCAATTCACGACTTAACCTCGTCCAATTATCATTCTAGATTGGTTATGTATATATTAACTTGACCCTATCAATTTACTTAGTCAAATCGGTCAAGTGTATTCAAGCGATTCGTGACTTAGCCTTATCATGTTTTCACGTTATATTGGTTAAGTATTGGTTAACTTAACCACAATAAATTAACGAGTTAGATTGGATAAGTATAGGTCACTTAACCACATCAATTCATCATGTTTAGATTAGTTAAGTGTTTAACTTAACCCCATTAAACTACCAAGTGGGATTAATTAAGTCTAGGCTAACTTAACCCTATCTGATTTCCATGTTTAGACTAGTTGAGTCTAATCTTAACCCCATTCGTTAACCGTATTTTTCGGTTAAGCGTCATTAAGAAAACTTACTTAACCTTACCAAGTTATCGCGTTGGATTGATTAAGTGTTGGTTAACTTAACCCCATCCACTAGTCATATAAAAATGGTTAAGTGTCATTAGGCAAATCAAGTTACTTAACCTACCCAACCTTGTCATGTTTTGTTAAGTATCATTAGCCTAATCAAATTACTTAACCCATTTGTCCATGTCATATTTGGTTAAGAGTCATTAATCAAATTAACTTAACCCTATCATGTGGCATTAATTACTTAATGCACCTTCACCTCTCACATTAGACTTTGTTGTGGTTACTAGTTAAGTCGGTCGGTTCCTGGTAGCTTTACACCACAACTTGGTCTAACCTCGGGTTCAAGCACAACATGACCAACTTCTCACATTGGGTCCTATTGTTTGCAACTACTAGTTAGGCCGGTCGATTCCGGGTAGTTTTACGTTGCAAACTCAACCCAACCTCGAGTTGGCCACACTTATATTATCTAAGTGTCATGTCCATCATGTTTCCCAAAACATGTTACAAGTTTTCAAGCATTTGGGTAGACCTAACTTAATAGGTAAATTCCCAAAGGGTAGACCTAACTTAATAGGTAAATTCCCAAGCTTATGTTTTTATGCATACTTACATGTCAACTTCCATGTTATATTTCAAGTCATGTTTTCAAGTTGTATTTTCATGTCATTAGAAATTACCCATAACATAACCCAACGCTTTTAAACTCGCATATACGTTCGCGACAACGTAATGGATTAAAAGAAGAGACTTGGCAAAGGCATGACAAAAATGGATATTAAGCCACAAGTTAATCATGGTGGCAAATGAGGCACAAATGTGTTCATTAACTTGCATGTTACATTCTTAAGCCTCAAAACATGCATAAACCCAAACTTGGCACATAAGCGAATCATGGTGACAAAAGATATGGAATGATGACTAGTAACTCGCATATATCATCATATAAGGGTTATGACTTCATATGCAAGTTGACATAAAGGTTATGAGGGTTCTCATGTTGCCTAATGCAACATTTCAACATAAAGGTTGTAGCTTTTAGCTCACAAGATCAAGATAATGACTTCATAAACTTGCATGACATGATAGCATGTATCATACTCAATGATCAAACCCAAACTTGCAACATGAACATTTAACTTCATAGTTAATATCTAAGAGTAGGGAAAGGGCTTACATTGCTATGAAGGCACAAAAGATATGACAAAGCCCTTATGCAATCAAATAGACCCAAAATGCAAGCTCTAACATAAAAACCCTTGAGCCAAAATGATCAAAACCCTTGCTTTATGATGCAAAGATAGAAACTTGACTTGAATGCAAGCTAATGACACTCATACAAGCTTGAAAACACTTGTATGCATGGAAAATCTCTCACAGAAACCATTTAGAAATTTAATGAAGAGAGTGGAGGCCATGAGAGGTAAAATTTTGCCATAGTTTAGTTGCATGAATGAATAATGAGGATTTAGGATAGGTTAGTGTCTTATTTATAGATTAGGCAAGTGTTTTAGGCCATAGGATTAAACCTAGATTAAATCCAAGCCATCAAAGCATGTCTTGGGGAAGAAGTCAAGTGTAGGAACCATCTAGGGCCTTTAGATTAAAGATGAACCATGAGAACCATCCAAATGCAAAATCTTCATTTGAGCAAATCGGCCCACGGGTTAACAGCCAAACACCCTGGATTAACCCCTAGTCGACCCAGCGAGCTCGGGTCGACCTCAAAAATCGGCCGGTTCGGTTATTCCCCTCTCCCAATTCGCTGTTTTGAACATTTTTGCATATTTATTTATTTATTTTTCAATTATATATATATATATATCAATATATATATATATATTTCTATGCGCAACCCATTTCACTTAATTAAGTATACTTTAATTTGGAAATTTTTCGTGAAACTTCGCAAGGCCATATCTTGGTCATACGGACTCCGATTTTCGAAAACTCGGACTCTATTTCGCGTATTTTTCCGAGACGAACACAATGGCTTAGCCTGTTTCCTTTGATTCAGATTTTACAGTTTAATTCTGCCTCCATTTATGTTATAATAGGTTATTGAAAATACGGGTTGTTACATTAGTTGAATATAGTATTTGGGTTGTCGTAACGATGTTTTACACAACATCTGTTTTAACCCAAATAAGTGTAAGCTTGGAAATATAATAAAGAATATTTCCTAAGTATAGAAATAAACGAGATCGAAAAAGAGATAAGTAATTGGAATATTTTCCAATTATAAATAGCATATATTTTCTAAGTTTAGAAAATAAAGGAAGGCGATATTCGGAAATGTTTTCCAAATAACATAAAAGGCCAATATGGTTATTGAAAATATGTGGTTAACAAATATTGATGAAGAAATAGAGAAGTGATTTAACTAATGGAATATTAGTTAAGGGCTCAGTGGCATGTTCAAAAGGAAAATTTGATTTTTGAAAAGAGTAAACTGTTTGAAAACTCCCAGGGAAAGACTGTTTGAATTAAAAACAAATTTAACAGGAATTTGTGAAAGCAAATTTGAATTAAAGTAAAGCCAGTAAAGTGGTAACTGAAATTTAATTAAAATGATATCAAGACAAATTGGATTGTGAGATTCAAATTTGAAGTGTAATGTGATAATCAAGTTAAGAGTTGGGAATCGAGAAGAAACTCGAGTTGAAATGATATTTGGCTCGGATATAAGCGAATGGTTGTGTTGTGGATAAAAGCAGATTGGAATTTGATTGGGATGACCCTTGTATCCGCTGAATTGATAACAGGTGAAAAGGATATAATGATATGCCGACAAAAGGTACAAGTTTATATTTCTATTAGATATAAGATTTATGAGCCAAATTGGCAAGCCGCTTGGCTGTTTGATTTTCTTTTGGGTTGAAGATGGCCCAGAGAGGCGAGTGGGAGTTTGACCGATTGACCAGTACAAAGGAGTTGCTGGCAAAAAATTTCGAAGAGTTAAGGTGTTAGAAAATTTTCAGGATTTTTGAAAATTTTCGTTGATAAGAATTAATTAATAATTTAATTGAAATTAAATTGTTTTAGTTGAAACTGAAGATTAAGAAGTGAACAAATATGTTCTAACCAGTCGATAGGGTCGTTCTCTACCTTAGCAATTTCGAGGACGAAATTATTTTAAGTGGGGAAGATTGTAATGACCCGCATTGGCAGAGGTATTAGAATTAATTTATTTAATTATATAAATGGTGGTTAGTGAATTGAATGGTCGTAGAATTTAATAATTGTGAATATTTAATTAAAATAATAAATTAAATAATATATTTAATTCTGAAATAATCAGAATTGGCTGAAATGGCGATATGGTGTGAGCTGGATCATCTATGATATTTAATTCAGCTTGGAATTGAATTTGAATGACGAATATATTCAATCGTCGACAGTTGAACTTATAGTTTATAATATAATTCTAAACGAGCTCGAAATGGCGCTGCAGTTCGTAAATTGGCGATTCGAACTTCAATTGAATGTACATGATTCTTTTTAAGCCGGATTTCTGTGAAACAAGAAACGTGTGGAGCTGGTGGAGTATATCTTTCTAGTGGAAGAGAAAAATCGGGATTTCATCATGTAGATTTTGATGTATGTCCAAATCAAATTTTAGAAAAGTCGCTGTGGATTTCCTTTATAATTTATAAAGGAATTATTTATATTTTTAAAAGGGAATTTCAATATAAATCGAATATCGATTTAATCGGGATTTGAAATATCAAGTTATAAATGTCAGTAGAGCTGTATGGTATGCCACTGTGAATATAGACAATAATATTTATTTTTAAATATTAAATTTAATTATATTTAAATTTATTTATATATTTAAATGGGTCATCCAGAGCTTTAAAAATAGCCACTTTTGCAAACGAAGTCGGAATTCAACGAAACTAATTTTGTTGGATCCGCAATGTCAAATAGATGCTAGATGTCAATTTCCGTGATTTTTAGAGTCACTGTGTGGCCGTGCGGATTTTTAGAGTGTAAAACAATCAGTATTTTGACAGTTAAAAATACGCTGTGTGAGCATACAGAATCGGAATTCGACGAAACCAGTTTCTTTGGGACCGTAATGTCAAACTCTAGCTGCATATCTAGTTTCGTGATTTTTAGGTAAAGTGTGTGAGCACACGAATTTTTAGAAAGCAAAAATAAATAAAAAGAAAATATCTAAAACAAAATGTGTGGATATTAAAGGAACCACATCCTTCTCTCTCAGCCATACAGGACATCGCATCCCCTTATAAAAGAAATGAGCCGCCGAATGCTTCAGGAAAACCAAAAACGTGAACATCCCTCTTTCTAAAATCAAACAAATTCAAAGTAAAATCTTATAAAATTCTATAACTCTTAATACTCATATATTTTGGTTCACTAAGTGAATATCTTCGATTCAGTGCCATTTCTGAGACGTGCGATTGGTATTTGATGGGCTCGACAGTTCCAACGTGAGTGGATGCTGCTTAGGGTCCATCGATTCAAAAGGTTTGAAGCCTTTGTGTAGGAATTTGAGCTCGTATTGGGGTTTCTTGCATCAAACGATCGCTATATGGAATTTTTGGGCATTTTTGGATTTTAAAATTGTCGACGGTTTTGCTGGGGCAACAGCTCGACGCGACCAAGAGAGGGAGTTCGAACCTTTTCTTTTGGGTATGGCAGGGTGCGAATTCGAACGAGTTGAGGAATGGTGATGTTGGATTTTTAAAAGTTCGGAAGATGGGAGGAGTAAAGTGCCAGAAATGGTGAACTAAAAGGAGCAGGTCACGATGTATATAATCAGGGAAGAAAGCAAAACGTTCGGGCCTGGTAATATAAGGGAGATGGGCCGGCAAATGTTTGGGTGAGGCCCAAAAGCTTTTAAATAGAAATTTAGTTTTAGTTAAAATTCAAAATAGTCCATCAACTTTGTAATGGTATAAATTGATCATACGATATCAAATTGACGAACCGTAAGTTGCGTTGAGATCGTATGGACGGGAGCAACGCAATGAGACTGACCGGGCTTGAATCCGAGCTCGTTGGAATTTATGGCGAAATAAACTGTTTGATTCAGATCAAATAACAGTTTATCGTTTTTTAACGATGAACTGCAAATGTGAGTAAATCTCACTAACTCTGAACAGTTTATAAATTCATGTTGTATTTTTAGAACTGTTAAATATTGGCTGATTGACTGTATGTTGACTGTTTGATTGAACTACTAGTCAGTTAGTTGAATTTCTATATTGATTCTGTTTAACAGAATATATCATATGGAACTGAAAGTGATGTTATCTATATTGTGTAACATCTGTGATGCAGGGAAACAGGTTGGAGGAATCCACCTGGTTTCCTCAACAGTTACTTTATTGTTTTTCATATATTGTGATATATGATGTGATATATAACCTGTTGTCGGTTATATGTGTTTGGATGATACTGATCATCGTGATTTGATATGTTGAATACCCTAACATACCGAAATGTTGATAAGGGAATATTTTCAAAGTAATATTTGAAAATAAAATAGTTATAAATGGAATATTTTATAAATAATAAATATTTATAAATTGGAATATTTATAAATATGAGATATTTAGAAAAAGGGAAAATGTTAAACAAAAGGAAACTGTTATAAGAAGGAAATCATTTTAAAGTGGAGAACCGTTACTAGAAGTAAATCTTTAAAATGAATAAATGTTGTTAAAAAGGAAATCTTTATAAATGAATAGTTTATTCGAAAAGGAGTTAATCGAATTAGTTATTCGAATAGAACAAAGGAAGTAATCGAATAAAGTTAAAAGGAGGTGTTCAAATATAGTTTAGCCAAAAGGAGTTATTCGATCAGGATTCATCGAATAGAATTAATTGATTAGAGTAAATCAACCAGGGTTAACCAGTTAGAGTAAATCAGTCAGGTTAAAGCGTAGAGTTAAACCAGTTAGAGTTATCAGTTAGAGTTAAACCAAAAAGGAGTTAATTGATGTTAGTTTAATCGATTAAAGTTAAAGCAAATGAGTTAATCGAATATAGTTTATTCGAATAGAAAGTAAAATGAGTTAATCGAATATAGTTTATTCGAATAGAAGCAAATGAGTTAATCGAATATAGTTTATTCGAAGAAAGTAAAAGGAGTTATCGAATATAGTTTATTCGAAAGGAGTTAAGTGAAATGAGTAAATCAATAGCATTAGTCAAATAGAGTTAATCCAATAGTGTTAGTCCAATAAAGTTAATTGATAAGGGTTAATCGAATAGAGTTAAGTGAAAAGAGTCAATCGAATATAGCTATTCGAAGGAGGGTTAAGTAAGGAAGTTAGTAAAAGGAATATAAAGTGAACTATACCTATTTCAAAGTTAGAAATGTTGTTCAGTTAAGGTCTGAGAGGTAGTTCTACCCCAACTTGATTGGCTTCGTTTTTAACTAAGGAATAGTTAAGGTTCGGCAGTAAAGGAAATGCTTTGAGTTGGCATAGCGATGTTTGTTTAAACATCTGTCTAAGTCCAATGAAGAAGCTTTGGAAATGTTTTCCAAATAAGAAAGCAGAAATGTTTTCTAATAAAGAAAACAAGAAATGGAAATTTTTTCCATTGTTAATAACGTATATTTTCCAAATTTAGAAAATAAGAAATATTGAATATAGGGAAACAGGAGATAAGTAAATTAAGGAAATAAAGAGATAAATGTTGAATGATGTTTTGATCGATATAAATTTCCATTTGGAAATAATATCGTTGTTTGCACATCTGTTTTTCCTCGATGGTTAAATCACAGACTATCGAATTTTTGACCATTTTAACGTTGTTAATATGGAGAGATCGGTTGGATTATTATCCAAAGAACCACTCTGTATTGGCATAAGCATTGCGAATCATATATGCCAAAGGAAATTGAAGAAAAAGCTATGCAAGGGCTATCCTGTTTACAGAATAGTGCTTTCAGTTCATCCTGTTCCTGGATGACTTGTATGGACGGATGTCTGACAGAGTATTTCCAGACGATCACGTATATTGATTTCTCCAACCATACCAAGAGTGGAAGCGGAGACGGAAACTTCTTTTAGCTAACACATAATGTATGGTTGAGGACGTCAATCAGTGATTTGATGGATTTGACGATGTGACATTCAAAGTGAATCTGGTGTGATGATAAAGCGTAGCTTCTAGCCTCACATCCAGTAAATGACAGAAATCGGGCAGGCAGCATGGCTAAGTCGGTCGCACCGAAGTAGGGTGTATAATCAACTGATCTAGAGTTTCATTTACTTCTAAAAATCTATTGTTGATGCTGTTCCATTCGGGAAACGGTTGCTGATCCCAACCGTTGGTGATATACATTCGATACACACAAGCGAAATGAGTGGTCGGTCATGTGTGGCCGGGTTGCAAGATGTTCTTATTGAACCCAGTGTATTCCTCTCTAGAGGTACACTAGCGAAAGGTGGTTCCATACCTTGTCATAGTTGGAAATCCATTACCTAATACGTGCTTGCGGTTTTAATTGTATTCCACATATGTAGAACGTGAGATGAAAGCGTTTCTGCTAGATTATTATTATACTGTGGTTGATAGACATTATTATAATATCAAAAGGTTTTTGATATAAAGATATTTTGGACTCTCATAAGGGAAAAACCCGTTCCGTTATACGGCGTAGTCTTATGAGATATCGTTTACTTGTTCAACTTTTTTAAACTATTTTACTCATACCAGTCCCATGACTGACCCGGAGTTTATTTTGTTGTTTTCCCTAAACTCTTGGGTGCCTAAATTTGTACGGGCAGTCAAGTAGTCAGGATTTTACAGATACACTTGAAGAGCTGGAGCAGGAGGCTTCAGGATTATATAGCTATAGTTATTTCCGCTGTGTTGTACTTTGATAATGATGTATATTCAAGTACAGATGTATATTCCAAGTTATGTTATATGAAATATATTTACTCGTTCCGCTGTGAGATTCTTGTTACTCTGATATTGTGTTCTTCTTCTTCTTCTTCTATTCTAAGATTCTATCTTATCTATTCTCACCCTCTAATTTCTTTCACTAATGACCGGTATTTTTCAATGTTTGGTTAGTCGTCATCGTGTTTATGGCGATAACTAAAGTCGACAAAATCCCGGGTCATTACAGTTGTTCTCTGTAACAAACATTTTAAAATGAAAATTCAAATAATGCAGAATCATGATTTGAGTATATAAATGAAATCGTGACGCCAAACGATGATTTTTAGTGGTGGTTTCAAAATTTTCAAGTAAGTGATTGTCGTGATGATGTGTGATGAACGGGAAATACATCTTGATCAATTTCCGGTGACCGAAGCAGTTGGAGTCCATGGCGTGGGAAAGGAAGCAACATCTAGGATAGAGGATCACAGGAAAATATAAAATGATTTTTCTATTGTGTGGATTTTGTGAACGTGGTATAATTAGGTTTATGGGTCCATTTTTTTAAAACCCTCGCATCTCGTCGAAACTGTATCGTCACAGAGATGAACGGAGGCTACGCACCAGGGGGTTCGACGCCGGATGGGACCACCTTGGTGTAGCTCGAGTTGGACGAAGTTCTATGGAAGGAGGTGAGAAAAGTCGAAGGATTCTTCGATGGGACCCATTCGAAGAAGATGGAGTAAAACATTGAAAACACTGTAGAGGCTCGGGTGATCGGATCTAAGGGTGGTGGCGAGGTCCGGAGAAGATTAGTGACGTGTTTGAATGATTGCGAGAGGTCAATGGTGGCTTGATTGGTTGTACACGTGCACCATATACCTGTGTACATCAGCATGAAGAAGGAGAAGGAACAGGGCTCAAGCATGAATATCTTGGGCGAACGGACGTGTGTGGCAAGGAGTTTTGGGATGTGGTACTTTGGCGAAGTGGCACTTTGGTACTGGTGTTTGGTACTTGGCTGGAGCGTGGAGATTTGGTGCGGATTAGCAGGCGCGGCATGGAGTTTTGGTGATTTGGCAAGCTGGTACTTTAGCAAGGGGGTACTGGATACTTGGTAGTGGCTGGAGCATGGGGATTTGAGGTGATCGGATGTGCGCAGCGTGGTGTTTTGAAGTGGTACTTTGGGCAAGTGAAGGAAAAGGATTTTTTTGATGGGTTTTAAATTAAAACCAGTTTTAAATAAAATAGAAAATCAAATAAAAATAAAGAAGAAAAGTAATAAATGAATAAAAAGAGATTTTTATTTTATGACCAAGAGAATCAGAATATAGTGGACCGGTGGAAGGAAAGGCATTAGAAGGGAAATCAAACATAGGAGTTTAGCTTAAGAGGTCCAACAAGTTTAAAAACGAAACAAAATGGAAATTATAAAATATAAAATAGAAATCAATATAAATTAAATTATTAATGATTGTTTAGAAATAAAAAGACAATTTACAAGTGAGACAAAAGGTAAAAATTGCAAATAATTATCGTATAAACAACCCGACATTTTTAATAATGTAATGTGTGCGAAGCACACGCTTTAGTTGTTCATTTATAAAAGACAAGTCGAATGTCTGGATTTAAACAATACATATATCTACAATTTTGTTTGGTCGAAGCTCATAAAATAGAGGGTACATAAAATGAATTGTACTTGATTCGGTTCATTTTAAGTTGATAACTATTTCCTTTGAACAAGAAATGTTTTGAGATTAAATGAA
This sequence comes from Allium sativum, assembly GCA_030737875.1. Lineage (NCBI taxonomy): Eukaryota > Viridiplantae > Streptophyta > Magnoliopsida > Asparagales > Amaryllidaceae > Allium > Allium sativum. The sequence goes on along the minus strand of CM060921.1, from coordinate 9,047,552 downwards.
TATTGAAAACAGTTTTCTTAAGTATCGACTAACCGTAAAAGAAATTACGCTAATCATTTCGAAGAGTCCAGAATTATTATTCCACTTCAATTTGATTTATACATCGCATGTCAGAAATTTAATGAAGAAATTGAAGATGGAGATATGCAAGGGCTATTTTGTTTTAACAGAATAGTGCCTTGGATTTGTCCAACCCCAGGACAACTTGTATGGTCGAGTGTCTGACAACGTATGTCTATCAGATCTTGCACATCGAATTTTCTGAAGTATATTATGTTGGTAGTGGAGGAATTCGTTTCTCTTAGCTTTATGCCCGTAATGTATTTGGGAAAATAAATTGTGTGTTCTGACAGATATGACGGTGTGGCATCCAAAGTGATTGAAGAAGTGATCTATCAGAAGAACGGAAATGACCTCAAGCCTCACAACAAGGAAATGACAAAAATCGGGCCGGTAGCATGGCTAAGTGGGTCATTCCCAAGCATGGTGTATTATCACCATCTAGAGAAATTCCTTTTGTCTTCTTAATCTATATTTTGATGCTGCAGCTTTCGGGTCGGTTGGCTAGCTACCACCGTGGGGTGACAATATATTCGCTACACTCAAACTAAATGAGTGGGCGGTCATGTGTGGCCAAGTTGCAAGACATTCTTGTTGAATCCCAGTGTATCCTATCTAGAGTACACTGATCGGTAGGTGGTCCCATACCTTATCATAGTTGGAATCCAATCTCCAATAAGAGCCCGCGGTTTTTGATTTTATATTATATATATGGAGCGTGAGATGCAAGCGTCCCGCTATATGGTTATTTATTTGATAAAAACTTTTATAATATCAGATGATTTTGATATCAAAAATATTTTGGTTATAGTAAGGTAAAAACCATCTGTATTTATGTGTGGGCTGGTCTTACTATTACCCTTTAGAAAGGTTTTCTAAAGTTAAGTCAATATGTTCTCTTAAGAGAAAAACCCCGTTCCATATTTCTTGCTTCCAAAATATTTTAAAATTTGTTTACTCACACCAGTCCTATGACTGACCCAGAGTTTATTTTTCTGTGTTTTTCATAAACTATTAGGTACTCATAACAATTGTTATGAGTAGGTAAGTGATCCAGGTAGTCAATGGAAATCTGTTGGAGTATTTTGGACTGGAAATCATGGAGTCAGCTTACTAGTTATATCTATGTCTAAGTATCAAATTTGTACATTGTATTGGGCCCGTAATAATATAAGATGTATTCTGATGTAATAGTCTCTGATGTGTACTATGTATGTAATATTACATTTTGTTAAAATTCTGTTGTGAGATTCTGATGTTTGTGTTAGTTCTATTCTCTATCTATTCTATTTCTTAAATACTGACACGACTTCCAAGGTCATCAAAAGTCGCGCCGTTACAATATATTATATGACTTTGAAACAGATTTACTTTAAAAACAAATCTAAAAAGCATTTACCTCCAAGTAATAATTTATATATAGAAAACCCTTTAAAAATTGGTTTATAAAAATGTGCATAATGACGGAAAACTCATGAAATTGTTCATGAAATAAACACATATAATTCATATAAAACGTCACTAATCTGAAGTATGAATTTGTGACAATATTGGCTTTTCCAATATATGATTAAACCTAAGAAAACAACACGAAATAATTTTTTGAGAAATCATTGAAAATCATCAAGAAATACTTCTGAAAAATAGTTAAAAGTGATTGGAATTAGATATAAACATCCATGTTCGCAATGCAACAAGGGGTTGACCCCTTTCAGGTCGACCTAAATATCCTTTGGGTTGAACTGTAGTTAGGGTCGTCAATTTCTAACATGACCCGAAACATGAATCGTAACCCACACGAAAAAAACCCGACCCGACCCACTTATAAACGGGTCAATTTCAGATCAACCCACTCTGATCCATTTAATAAACGGGTTGACCCGACCCGTGAACCTCTTTCTACCCCGTCATGACACATTTAATATAAAACATATTTTTATTACTCTCCAATCTACAAAACATAGGCCCAGCCCAGTCCACTACCCATTTTCCGCTTTACCCTAATTTACCAATTACCAAGCCACCGCTCATTCAGTCATTCTAATTTCTGCGGTTCTACCTCTTTACTGATTCACTCCTTCACGTTTTCATGTTTATTCCCACATTAACAACTTTTAAATTTTTTGTTCTCATCTTAGCTTGCAACAAGTGAATGATGAAAACAACCTTCTTCCATGTTTTCATCTTTTTATACAAATATTTTTCTTAATGAGTTACATGAATCAAACCCGAAACCCGCACGATTATAAATGACCCGACTCAAACCCGGCCCGTTTAATAAACGGGTTGAGCTGACACGACCCGAACATGACTTGACCCGACCCGTTAACAGCCCTACCTGTAGGTCGACCCTGTCAAGAGTAGTTAGGTTGACTTGGGTGACACGAATTTCACCCAGGCATACTTCTTCTCAGATTCAAAGATTGACAACAAAGTTCTGTGTCCTACCAAGGTCATACGAACCAAAAAATTGACATGCATACCGCTCACACAACTCTAACATCCAAAAAAGTTTGGATACGTTTTTAGCAAGAAACAAGAGTGATATAACATCACAATGTAGGACTTACAACAATTTTTTTACTATAAACATAAAATTTAGCTTTATGTTTATGAAGACACATAAACTTATTGAAATAACTATAGATCTTCAACAATGTTCTGTATAAACTATATAGTTTGAGATTATCTCAACACTTATGTTTAAGGCAATGATTTGGAAGATTTACTGCAAGGATTAAATGCAAAGTTGATTCTTTTAGGCTTAAGGAATCTTATCAACACCTGTAGAATAGTTTATTGTAACATGCAAATAAATTTGAACATACACTAAGATGAAAATTCACATATCTGAGAAAACTTGAAATAAATCAATGGTTTCGAAAAGATTACCTGTTGGAACCTAATTTGTAGCTTATTGTCAACTTTGATTTTGGTTTTGAGGTTAACTTTTTGTGGTTGCAGAGGAAAAAAAGTTTCTCTGTTAAAAATTTGTAAGGAAGAAGGAGAAGTTTTCTCTAGAAAAATGAACGTACAATCGATTCTTAGGTTTCCAGACCTTTCTGTCCTAACCATTTGATTATGACCTAATTCTTTGCCCAAATCCCTTAATTAGGCTATGTTTAGTAAAATTAGGCTTGGGTAGATTAAATTACTCTATGTAACAACGAATTATCACTATATTACTAATAAATTCCCAATACTTACAAATTTGACATTTTACAAATTTACAGAAATTATACAAGCTTGCATAACCCCTTAGTAAACACTTTTTACCTTATGTTTACATGTTTAAACTAAAATTTACTTTTACTACTAAATTGTTCATTTTACACTTTCATTGAACAAAACATACATTTTATACTAATTTTGAACAAATTATAAAAAAATTAAACTCAATATTGTAATTTAGCATAAAAATATTTATTTTCAATCAATAATTTAACATAAAAATATTGATTTTCAATCAATAATTGTAATTTATATTTTATTTTCAACTCATTATATTCGAAACACAGAATTTTCATATTAAAATCCATTGTACACATATATATTTCAATATGACATTTATATCACAATAAATATCTTTTAAGCACATATAATCAAAAATACATAATATATAGTTTTTAAAATTTTATTCTTTATATTTAATTTATTTACTTTAGTTTAACCACTAATCTCATGCATTTTCCTAAAACTCCATATTAAATCATTTTAATGATTAAATAACCATTTTTTCAAAAATTTCCAAGTTAACACAAAACCCAATATTAAATTAACATAGACAATTTATTTAAATTATCTTCCCTATATAATATTTACTTCTCATTTAGTATATTATATATTTACTATAACTAATTATTATTCCAAGTAATTGCAAAACCAGGTTTGTTACGTTCAATCTAAATTTTTGGATTAGTTTCTTTGTTTCTATCGAGAAGTGTTGTTAGCTCTTTTTCATATGTTGTTGTTTAGTTATTTCCTTTTTATTGGTATTTTTAATATATAACATTCATTTCTTTTATATTCCAGTATTCCTTATTTTTGTTAATGCTTATATATATATATATATATATATATATATATATATATATATATATATTGAATTTGTTTAGGACGAAAACCGACCGGAGTCGTAAAACCCTCCCTAATGCACTTATCCTGCTTCGCGAGCACCACATAAGTGGTTGATCTTAGCGTATGCACGTGGTAAACTTTTAGCACGCCATTCCGGTTTTCGAACTCACGTCACTATTACCATGGCAAAAAGTCTTTATCCGTTAGGCTACCACTGCGGACTGTTATATATATATATGTATATATGTATATATATATGTATATATGTATATATATATGTATATATGTATATATATATGTATATATATATATATATATATATATATATATGGGGTGGCTATTTGAATACAAAATTAGATACAAAGGGAGAGACACGGAGTCTTAACCGTTGGATCTTTTTGTGTTTACATGGACAGATGTAATTCATAGGGTAATCCAATAATGTAAATAAATTGTGTCACCATTTGTGTCTCTGTAGACTTTCCCATATATATATATATATATATATATATATATATATATATATATATATATATATATATATATATATATATAAGGCAGGTTAATGTAGCACCCCATTTGCCCCTCCATTTCCATCGAGTATTTCTCCTCCATATACATGAGCCACCCTTTAAACTAATGGATCATGTTAGTCAAGTGAAGAGCAACGTTTTCTCCCAAAGCGCACGTGGGCTGAGGCAGTTTGCAATGCTGGTGTCTTCATCCAACCTGAGACCTCTGATCTGCATTTTTTCCAACCGATAAATGACGAAGTCCAACAAGCGGCTTTTATGCTGGCTGAAGTGATGAGAGAAAATGAGGGTAAATGGACAAATACTTTAGCATTTTATCTCATGGGAAGGAGGCCTTTGTACGCACAATTCAATTTTTTTTGTAGAATATAAGATGATGCTGCAATCTTGTTTTAAAGCCTTTTTACAAACCAAATGGGTTTATTCTTATCTGATTGTCTTCTAGTGTTGACGTAGATGAAATAATGAAAGGGGGACCATGTACTTATAATTCCACAATATTGATAATTAAGAAATGGCTTCAATGTTGAAATTTTCTAGGGAATCTTTCTCCACCATACCTACATGTATTAGGCTGATTTATTTGAATTTGGCTTACTGAAGTGTTGAGGTAATAAGTCGTATCATAAGTGCATTGGGAAATCCAATTAAATTGGATGATACCATGAAGAATGAGTCGTGGTTAAACAGTGCAGGAGTTTTGATTGAAGTTGATGCCAACTTTTAAGTACCCAGAGAAAGCAAAAGTTGTACATTCAAATAATGTGATAGATTATGTCGTGTTGCGATATGAATGCAAACCACAAATATGTGAATTGTGTATACTATATGGTCAGAATGCTGAATATTGCTTTGTTGATACACAACAGAGATGGATTTCAAGATGTGCTAATGTCATTTGAGATACTGTAATCACACATACATCAACTGCAAGCACTAGTTCGGTTACACTCATGGATTCCAAAGAAGCCCCCACTGATAATGTACTAAACAGTTCATATATTATTTTACAAGAAGATAAAAGTAATACATGGCATAAAAATAGTTCAATTCAAAAACTAGTAATATAAAATATGTAGACAGATGGAAGGGCCAAGGAAAATTGATTTCCACTGATGTCTTCACAGAAAAATCCTTTCAGCTTTTTACAACCTGGTTAAGAAGGAAGGACTAACGAATCTGAACTAATTGCTGCCGCTTCTTCGAGTAAGCCTCCTGCAAAAAAGGTAGGGAATGTGGTTAGTAATCCAGATGATGTTATAATAGAGGAATGCATTTTTGATGATTTCGATTTCGTTGATGCGTTTGACCATACAAAAGAATTCGTTTGACCATGTAGCCTGACAAGTGCATGAACAGCCAAAGAAACCAAAGATTGTCAATGTTTCCCAAATAATTAGAGATAATCCAAAATTTGATGCTAAACATAAGAGAGGTACTCCCGATAGATCCGCTCTGCCTAAAAGACAGACATGGAGCGCTAATGTGATTAAATGAATACCATGTCCTAGAGCATACGAGGGTTGAGTAGTGATACGAAGAAACATCACGTTTTCAACGTTAATTTGCACTACCAAAAACACTATATTTTGATTTTTATGAATAATAAGTTAGATACTAATAGCATAACTCGTTTTCAAATTCAGTTCTAGAAGCAATGGCATTTTATACGTAATAATGACTAGGCATATAAGGGTCGTATATCAGTGATATTCTGTAGTTTGGAATTATCAGACTTTAGATAAAGATGATCAATATATTACAGCTTAAATGAAAAACTAGGTTGGCCTGGACTGATTCTTAACGTTTGCGTATGTTAGCAATTCTTTTAAACAACGAGAAGTTCTTTGGGAGCACCTTAATATGAATGCATTGGACATTGAATTGCCCTGGTTAGTAAAAGGAGATGATGATAATGCTTCCAGTACAAAGGAGAAAAAAGGTGGGTTACTTATCCCTATGTCCTATAGTAAATTTCAGAAACTATATGATGCGATGTGCACTCTTAGTAAGTGCACTTGACAAAGAGGGGGTATAACAACCAACATTGACAAAGTGCTGGTGAATTATGCTATGTAGACAAAATTCCCAATTTAGTAACTTTTGCTATTCCAGATCAAAATACTGACCACACTTCCATTTTAGTTCATCTATCACCTAAACATATTGATGTGAAAGGCAGGTCATTTAAGTATATCAATACTTGGCATGCGCAAGACGAGTACAGTCAATGTGTCCATACACAAACTACAAGCCGTCAACCAAAATTTGAAGCCATGGAATAGGGCTCGATTGAACTCTGATCCAATTAAACAACTAAAAGAGTATAAAACTGTTTTTATGCAGGTTAATAGTGGCCCTAAACAAGTGGGGCGCCATGACAAATTACTACACCTTCAAATTAGTATTGGTAAGCTAATGAAACTTCAACATGAAGTACACAAACGGGAAAGTAAGGTAGCATGGCTGCAATGTAGCGATACTAACACAAAATTTCTTTATGCGAAAATGTCAATCAGAAAGCATAGAAACAAAATTCATGTTATGAACTCGATGGGGCAATATGCCTATGATGAGGATCAAATTATTGCTCAGCCAATTTTTTATTACATAGATTTATTTAATGGTCGTACTGATGGTAATTTGACTTCAGTTGATCTTAGAAAAACTATATCAGTAGAAGGGAAAGAGTGTTTATCTGTTGCAGTCACCATTATGGAATTTAGAGAAGCGGTTTTTTCTATTGAGGAATTCAAAATCCCTGGACCTGATTGATGGTTACTCCTCGAAATTTTGTAAGCTACACTGTGACTAGGTCAAAGACAGCATTTTTATGTTGTCAGCTGTTATTGAACGAATTCAATTTGCAGGCCATTTCATTATTTCCAATCCTTTTATATAGGAGTTCAAGGCTGCAGATGTTTACAGGGATTATTGCAATCAAATAGATATTAACGTAGATAATATATATTACCATATTTATATATATATATATATATATATATATATATATATATATATATATATATATATATATATATACATATATATTAACATTGCAATACGTCATGTATTGCACAATACAACATCAGAGAAGTGATGCAGGAAGTACTAAAAAATATTACTATAAGCAAAAAATGATCTGTGACAATACTTTCTCGATGTTGCATTTTGTCGCGTTGTCATAGAATCAAAGGCAATACCTTTGCGATCTAGTGGTGACATTTTCATGGTGATGTCGTAGATATTAATTTTACTTAAAAGTGGGCCCCAAATTATCTATAACAGCACTTTTTCTATCCAATGACAATACTTTTACCATCCAATGACAACATTTATACAAGATTAAATATTTCTTAAATAAAATACTAATGCACAGAATTTGAATTCAAACAATGTTTTATTAAATAAAATATTTTATTTCTACAACTGAAACAGTACAAATTTCTGACTACAACTATTTACAACTTAATGATTTACTACAACACTGATTATTCACATATACAGATATTCCCCACTACATCACTCAGTTAACTCATTACATATGCAGTTTCAATTTATACAGACACTAACACTGATAAATATATACCCAGCCGAAAATGAGCCGTCCACGGGTCCGGGCACAACGCCGGTGGGGGCCCGGGGGCCACAGTCTCGGTGGCGATCGACCTAACTAACAAGTGGGCACCGCCCGATTCATCTGATTTTGGAAGACCAAGTCTTCTTTGAAACACTACACACCAAGTCCATCATCACCCAAAGCCTTAAACAACAACAAATATTAAACTTCAAAACTTCCACTTCCGTGGCATACTTACATACTCTCCGACCACAAACACCTTATGTCCCCCTGCCTGCACTTATCCTCCTTCGGCACCACCTTTGTATTTAATCTGTCTTGATATCTGACCCAACCATGCATATGCAAATTTATACGTTCCTGTAATTATCAAGAGTAAGAGATCAGTATTTGATCTATATTGATATCTAATTAACCAACCATCATCTCTGAAAACATGCATTCTGTTTGATACTAGTAATACAACAACGGTTTATATTAGGTAATGGTGATGCTTTACACTAATATCTTAACTGATATTGATATGGATTAAAAGTTGCACATGTTAAGAAAGAAGACAAGTAGTTTTCACTTGTTAAAATGGAAAAGAAAATAAATGAAAAACAAGGATAATTATTTGAGGTTGGAAAAACATTACCAGGTTGCACGCATTCTCAATATGACTTCATACATTTTTCAACCTCATCTCTACAACACATCAAACACCCGCAGTGCAAAACACCAATGATGTCTCAATCATCACCGACAACAACAACCTGAGAAACCTGTTGGAAATTTTATGTGAATTATTAAAATATTGAGATAAGTGTATGAATGACTCCCTTATGTGAATAGTCCCACATCATGGGATTATATGGAAGAGGCAAGTATTTATATTTATTTCTAAGAAATCTTGTTGGAGCCTTGGGCTCCCAATGCATGCTTTGTTGTGAGGAGGGAGACCATGCATCATGACCACCACACAAGCGCGTGCGAACGACTCGACTCGATCCGGCCCGGCCCGGCCCGGCTCGGTTCGGTTCGGTTCGGGCTTGGGCCTTGGCTTTGTGGTGTAGACAGTTATATTTTTGGTCCAGAAAACACTGCGTTTTTCGAACTATTTTTTAATACGGAAAACATTTTTGAGCGGACTTATATATGAATCGGCAAACTTTTGACCAAGTATTTCGCAGATCCTATTTTCCTCCACTGACCAGTATTTTCGTTCAGCCCTAATCCCGTTTATATATTATCTTCAGTTGTAGACGAGATTGATATAGAAAAAAAAAATTCTCTTCCTTCGCCATTAAAAAAAATATTCTTCCAGAAATTTTCGAGCGGTTAAATTCGAAAGTGCAAATCTGCACTGATTTGTTATGCAAAGCAAATCAGTTATTCATTTTAGAGAGGTTGTTTTATCCTAGAGGCGGCGGCGGAAGTACGAACTAGTTTTGCACTACCGACCAGATCGCCGAATTTTCTTCAAGAGAGCGACCTAGTCCGCGACTCAGCCATTGTTTCCCAACACTTTGAAGACGTGAAATGAAACAATGGCTTTGTCTGCTGCCCCATTCAGTCTCGGCGACCTAATCTCAAATCGCACTGCTTAAGAACAAATTCAGTCAACTTGATCAGCATCTGGATTCTCGAGCCAGCGGTATGGGTCGGACATCTGGACCCATGGTAGTTGTCGATGATGATTAATCACGACAAACGATTGGATAGTGAAGAGCTGGAATTGGCAAGCAGAACAAATTGGACCTGCTAGAGAGACTGTTCATCAAATTGCAATCGGGCAGTTGCATTATTTTCCAACAAAGTTCTGCACAAGTGGTGGAAGAAGCTGGATAATAAAAAGGAGTAATCACTTGGAGATTCAGACTTCATGAAGATACATTCTATTAACGGGATTTATTCTCTATGCTGATTATGTGCAATAAAACAAATATGGAACCATGAATGGTAGACAATTTTTAAACAAGATGTTGCTCATAATTGTTAGATCTAGGAATTTTCAAGTTACACCTAAGATAGTTCCAAATTTGCTTGAAATATGAGCAGTTAAGACAAAGAAGTTTTATGTCTTCATGAAGGTATTGAGCACAAATTACACTTAGGATCGGTAGATACGTTCCAAGTGATAATTTTATCTTTGGTAATGAACTTATTATTTGGAACCAGCAATGCGTTTAAGGACATTCTGGGAGCACATGTACAATCCCAAATCAAAGAATTTGACCGAACATGGTTCCATACTGAATTAAAATCAAAGTTTTCATTACCAATAGGCAACTAATGCTAGATATCGCTGTCTTTTGTGAGATTTCCTCTGTGAGATGCATAGCGTAAAGAATGCTTATGCAGATTTTGATTTTCTGATTTAGATTGAGATTGAGTTCTAAGTATCTATTAAGACTGATAAGTAAAAATGCAGAATTTTTTTTTTTTTTTTGTGATTCAGTTATGTTAGTCTCTGAGTTTATGAATATTTTCCTATGAGAAAACATAAATTCTCAAATATATGAACATTTAAAATAGTAAGCATCCACAACCGGTCAGTAAATAACAGAATGGATTCCGCAAGGAAACCATAAACGAAAGCAACAACCAACCCAAATGAATAATTCTGGACAGTTATTCTATAATACAAATGTAGAAAACCAGGTCATATGGCACAAAAGTGTCGGAATAGGCCAGATCCTGCACCGCAGGCAAACCTGACTGAGGAGCCTCTAACGGCTATGATTACTGAGATTCACCTTGTTGGTGAATCAGAGGGTTGGTGGGTAGACATTGTTGTTTCTCGTCATGTTTGCTATGATCGTGATATATTCACAATATACACGATTGCTGACGATCAGAAAGTGTGTTGTGAGATCCTCACACCACTTAAGCTGTAGAGACTGGTAATAATGAAAATAAAGCATATGATTGGAAAGACATTGATTCTTAAAGATGTGATGCATCTGATATGTTTGAAACATTCAAAATTGAAATCAAGCAAATAGGAAAATTAAGAGACTACATAGTGATAGAGGAACAGAATACGAATCAAATTATATTCTGGACTTTTTATGTGATATATTTTACATAAGAGAACTGCACCCTATTCACCTGAAATGAACGGTAAAGCTGAAAAAATAGGTCATTTACCGAATTAGTAATTGTCATTTTATTAAATTTCGGTGCAGCAAAACATTAGTGGAGGGATATTTTATAGACTGTATGTTATGTTCTGAATAGAATCCCCAAATCTAAGAATAAAATTTCGCCTTATGAAATTTTAGAGAAATATAAATCCAATATGTCATACTTTAGAACTTGGTGTTGCTTAGCATATATTCGCATTCCAGACCCTAAGAGAATTAAATTGGCAAGTAAATCATACGAATGTGTATTTATAAGCTATGCTGTTAATAGCAAAGCATACAGAATTTATGACCTAAATACACAATATATTTTGAATTTAATGATGCCAATTTTTATGAAACGAAATTTTCTTTTAAATTAAGGAATAGTGGGGGCACATCAAGTATGCCTATTAGAACAGAACTTACTAAAAGTTCTGAAACTGAACCTAGAAAAAGTAAAAGAGCAAGAACCGTAAAAGATTTTGGTTCATATTTTTTGTGCTTTTACTATAGAGGAGGATCCCTTAAACCTCCAAGAGGCCTTATCTTCTTTAGATGCCCTTTTTTTGGCAAGAGGCTATAAATAATGAGATGGATTCTCTGGAATCTAATAAGACTTGGCATTTGATAGATTTACCTCCTGGTTGTAAATCTATAGGCTGTAAATGGGTACTTAAAAAGAAACTAAAACCTGATGGTACTATAGATAAATACAAAGCACGACTAGTAGCTAAAGGTTTTAGACAAAAAGAAAATATATATTTCTTCGACACTTTTCACCTGTAACTAGAATTACGTCCATTCGGGTGTTAATCTCACTTGTCTCTATTCATAATTTATTAATACACCAAATGGATGTGAAAACTGCATTTTGAATGGTGAATTAGACGAAGAAATTTATATAGACCAGTCTGAAGGATTTGTAGTACATGATCAAGAACATAAAGTATGCAAATTAGATAAATCATTATATGGTTTAAAACAAGCACCTAAACAATGACATGAAAAATTTGATAACTTTAATCATTTCACATGGTTTTAAAGTTAATGAAAGTGACAAATGCATTTATTACAAATCTGAGAATGACATTTGCACTATTATATGCCTTTATGTAGATGACCTACTCATTTCTGGATCAAACATTCATGCCATAAACTCAGTCAAATCCTTATTAAGTGCCAGTTTTGATATGAAAGATCTAGGTGAGGCGAGTGTAATCCTTGATATTAAAATTACTAGGTCCGAAAAAGGGATTTTCTTTGGATCAATCTCATTATATTGAGAAGTCTCTAAAGAAAGACAATTACTTTGACTGTAAATCTGCATGTACATCATACGATCCCAATGCAAAGATATTGAAGAACACTTGTGAAGGTGTAAGACAGTCTGATTATGCGAGCATCATTGGCAGCCTTCGGTATGCCACTGATTGTACTAGACCCGACATTTCCTATATCGTGGGATTATTGTGCAGGTTTACCAGTAAACCTAGTATAGAGCACTGGCATGCTATTGAAAGGGTCATAAGATACCTTAAACGAGCCATGAACCTTGGATTACATTATGAAAAGTTTCCAACTGTACTTGAAGGATATTCTGATACAGACTGGAATACTTTATCTGTTGATTCAAAAGCGACCAGCGGCTATATATTTAGCATAGCTGGAGAGGATGTCTCTTGAAAATCCAAGAAACAGACTATTTTGACTTAGTCTACTATAGAGACTGGGATAATGGCTTCGGTAACCTAACGGTAATTAACCCTTTAGCATATATTTGATTATTTCTAACTTGGACAACCTATTTTTAACTTAGAATTTAATTTTCTCATTTTCATATTATGACAATTCGATAAATTCGAAATTAGATCGTATGCTTCTTCCCGAAGTGCATAAACACCAAGATGATAATACTTCATATTTTAAAGCTAATTTTAGATTTGTCAGAAACAACCCTAGTTAAAAATGTTAATTTTTATAAACTTAGTAGATAATATGCATAATTTACCAAACATCTTCATTTTTTAAAATTTTGTTGGCAGTTGATATTGCAGTAAGCTAATATTTTTTTATTGGTTTCTAAAGCAATATCATATTTATTTTCTTGTTTACTATATATACAAGCTAACATGTTTTCATGGAATATGACTATCTATTTTACTTAACATGAATAATAATATGACTACGCCATAAGTTATGAACTATGATGGACAATTAGATACGCAAATGAATAATATTAAAAACAATAGTATCAATATTTGACTACTAGTTTAGAAAAGTTCATATGTAATTTTCACTTTGCCAAAAAATGAAGTTCGTATCTAATTTTTCATTTCCATGCAACATTCTTATTTTCATTTCCATATTTCTTGCTTTTATACATGTATGCACCTATTTTACAAACATACTGTTTGTGTTGTAACATATGAATTTACAATGAATTGTTATATAATGTTTGTGTTATAACCTAGCGTGTAAATATATAATGTTATAATATTTTATATGCTGACTTAACCTTTTTGCTAATCATTCTATTTGCAGGCTCGATAAGCTAAGAAGGCCCAGGACAAAGAAGAAATTAAGGAGCTTAGAGCCATGATTGAGCAGCTGGAAAAGGAGAATAATTTGTGGGCAATACAGATGGAGCAGCTAAGTTAGAAGCTTGCAGAGTATGTGCAGAATTATGATATTTTTCCTTCATCGTCTGGTGCTTCCAAAAACGATGATAATGATGCTTGAGGTATGTGTTTTTCTACGACTTGTAGATGGTGACATTTTATTTGATTGTTTGTATATACTGGCACAGAGTGGGTGATGATGATACTTTTGATATGATCTGATGGTTTGTGGATATGTAACTTTGATGTATTTGGTGTACAAGAACATGTATGTGTTGGTTTTTTTGGATGTTTGGATGGTTCTGCATTATATATATTGATGTTTCTTTGATTTATTTTGGTTGTTTATATTGTTGTTGGTATATATGTGTTGTATATATGTGGAATTGATTGGAAATGAGGTGGCTGGAAGGTTATATGCTTGTTGATATAAAAAAATATCCCATTTTTTCCAACGGCTACCATCAGATTCCAACGGCATACATGTCCTTATTTTTAAACGGTTTCTAACGGCTTGGACCGTTTGAAGTCGTTGGAACAACCGTTGGAAACTATCCGTTGGATGTGTTGGAAAGCGTTAACACTATTCCAACGGTTTCAAACGACCGCCAATGGCTTTCTGTCGTTATAATAGTTGTATATTTTTGTAGTGCGAGCCAAACTGTCCCTTTATAAATTATAGTACTGGAGATGCTCACATTATTTGGTTTACTGTAGGGTTCTACGAATTGTTGTATCATTTTTAAATTATAAATTTAAAATTCTACATTGTAATGTTATTTTGTGATATTTGTAAAGTGGTTTTTAAGTGATGGTACTATTTTTTCCTAGGTTTGTTTATAATAGCACTGTATACTTTTGTAGAAATTAAATATTTATATTTATTGTTTTGCTTTTCTTAGTTTTCTTAATAATGGTACTGTGTAGTATTCGCTAGGGCTTTTATGGTAATGACTATCGTTACCATTTGGCAAGTACTGTTATCGTACCATTTTTATTGGTAAGCCAGAATTGTTTATCATTAGTGCTAATGATAGACTGATATACCCAAGACTAGTATACCGATAATATGATAACCGTTAAACTAGTAATGGTAAATCACCGTTTGTCAATCAAAGTATGTATATTGACATGTTTTTTGTACGCGGTGCATCTTTATTATGTTATATGTAATGTTAGTTCAAAAGTTCAAAAAAAACATAAATCAGAAAACTAATAATTGTACTTAGAATTATGTTATTTGATTATTGAATTATATATATTTATTTATTTGATTCTAAATGCATGTAATAAACCATATTAGATGAATATACATATATTTTAAATTTATTGATAAAATTACTATTACTGCTGGTATTGAAGAAATGTTACTGATAATTTACCATAAAAAATAATAAATTTATCGCTACCATACCATTTTAATTGGTGTACTAATTTCAATCAAAATTGGTTACCGATAGATTGATAATGGGTGATATGGTAATGGTAACAGTCTAAGTATTGGCATTGTATTTAATAAATTTTAAAAAAGAAGTGCTTATATTTTAACTTGATCCTGTTACAGTTGGTCTAATCTTACAGTTGCGTTTTACGGTTAGATGGTATGAATCTAGTTTCTGCAAATTTTATTTTGTAGTATTTCTTTAATGGATAAAATTTGGCCTTAAAAAAATTAGCAAGATGCCTCCGCGGTTGAAAATAAAACGAATAATGAACCTGTCGAAACCGTCCTAGTCAACCAGCTCATCGTAAAACAGAACTAAAAAAAGGAGGCAATAACTGAACAGTAGCGTCAGCCATGTGGGTAATGCCACCTTTGTCTTTGCCAGTGAGTGGGTGCTTCATAAGACATGTGATCCCATAACTCAACCGTACAATCCTATGCATTTATTTATCAACAGCCACTGTCTGGGTTAGTTGCATATCCAAACAGAAAAAAGATTCCCATCCTCCCAGCATATATATATATATATATATATATATATATATATATATATATATATATATATATAGTAGAGGATTCCGCTGTACCTTTTATATTGCATTTGAACTCTCCTCCTTAATTTTTACCATCCATCTCCGCATTCATTCTCTCTCTTTCCATTTCAATATTGTTTTTAGTGAAAAAAGAGAGAATGAGTGAAGAAATAAGCGGTGGAGATTAAGGAGGAGAGTTCACGTGCAATATAAAAGATGTAGCGGAATATATATATATATATATTGAATTTTTCCAGAGGAGAAACCGACACTGCCGTAAAACTCTCTCTATTGCACCTAATTCGGTCCGCGGATTCATCAGACTTATGCATATGGTAAATCCTATTGCGTGAGGCGGAAATCGAACCCTCTTCCTCTCCCTGGAAGCTAGGAACCCCACCTCCAGCATCCGTACCAGAGCAGTACTACGGACACACACACAACATATACATATACATATATATATATATATATATATATATATATATATATATATATATATATATATATATATATATATATATATATATATATATATATATATATATACACACACACATTTTTCTTTTACTTTTATTTTCTTACCATGCAAGCTTATTTAAATTGAATAATTCAAACCTCCAATTAATCTGCTATTTGTAACATGCAATGTCGAATTTTACCAGAAAATTTACTTATATATTTCGAATATTTTAGCTACACCAGCAACCGGTCAAATATATACGAGATCAACGTCCATACTAGAAGGTCAAATATATGAGCAGTAGTTTATTTATCTCTGGAAATAAATGTAGACATGGAGTGAGACTGGGAGGCAGCTAAGCTTGACGATTGACACAAAGATTTGCTGGTTTTAACGACTTGTATATGCGGTCCAATGCAGATTAATCATCATAAAGTGCACTAATTGACAATTGTCCCACAATTATTAAACGATATAAGTTTATCTAATATTATCCAATATAATAATGTCCTCTGTCCCCTGCATACAACAGGATATGACATGCTATCAATATGAACCACCTCTTCTTCCCGTTTCCGACAATAGGAGTTTGGTCAAAGCGTGAAGGATTATCCTTATCAAACCTCTCCTTTTGTTTCTACTACTTGACAAAACGATGGTAAATTTTGTCAAAGATAATTGTTGAACCAAGACCGGCCATGAAACACAAAATAATATCGGAAGCCCTAGGCAAATCAGAATATCAAAGACTTTAAACTATCAAAATATGCTCTAGCAAACGCAGTATGAGGTCGGAGGCCCTAAACAGCCGTCTTGGTGGCCTTATCCCAGGGCCACTCCTCTCGGAGAATGCAGAGATTTGAAAGGTAAGAATCTAAACTTTATTTCTTTTGATATTGCACAAATAATACTTGAATGAATATTATACAAGCACTGAACGTTGCCTTTATATGCAGGTTTGGCAACATGGGACCCTAGTTTTGGTTTATATGATGTACCTTATTTAAGACAAATCATGTTAAAGCATTAGACAAAAGAATAGCCATTATTTATTCTCTTCCATAGACAAATCAAAAGCAAATTTTTATCCATCGTTTTACTTTTTATTTTTAGGACATCATTCTTTTTCTTAAATCGATCTCCCCATTTTACCTTCTCAATTTCTATGACATTTTTTCATGTTCTACTCTCTGCTAAGATCACGTCTTCTTCTCCCACCCATCCTGCCCTATCAACATCATGTTCAACTTCATCATTTACACCTTCTCTGATTCCTTAAATCATCATTTCTCTATTAGACTATTATTATTTACCACGTCAATGTAAATTTTTGTTTGTTTGATAGAAGCCGATGAAGTTTTAATGCAATATAAATACATTTGAAATAGAACAAAAAAAGATATTGTTTATTTTTGTTCTTACTTCATACTATAAAAAATATACTAGAATTCAGCTTGAACGTTGCATTTATAATATTTTTTTATCTTGTTTCTGCTCGAACTATTTGTATCCAATTAAATATTGTAGTGTCATGTGCACATAAATGATAATCATCATTTACTTTCAATTAATATAATCCTCTCATAAAACAGATATATCTAGATATGTACAAAAATATAACTCAATGTTGTTGTTTCATATAATATGATGCTCTTACAAAAATATTATCTGTATACGTGCAGAAATGATACTCAGTAGCAGTAGAGCAGTTAACTTTGTACGAGTGTCTGATGTTTGTTCATGTCCGTTTGTACCCATGTTCGAAAACATTTGTCTACATTCGTCCGATCCATTTAGAAAACAAGCTAGGACAATGAAATTTGTACAAGCATAAATCTTGTTCGATTCAGTTTCGCTTAGAGCAAATTGAACACACCTTGCCCGGTCAAGTCCAATCGATTTGCATTTCCTAATTATAGTTGTTCCGTAACGTATAATGTTTTAAAATTTTAACTATTTATTTAACTGTCATATATGACAAAAGTGATATCAAAAAAATGTAAATTTATACATAATAGGTATTTTGTTTGAATTCATGCTTTTTTATTATAACTTATTTTAAATGTTATTTCCAATAAAATTTGACATCAAATTCTTGCCAGACGACCCTTTTACACTTCTACATTACATACTGAGCTTGCAGCTCTTTGCAATAAAATAATAAACATTATATATTGACATATAACCTCATAATTCTTCTCATTTTCAACACTAGATAACTCAATAAACAATTCATTCCAATCACTTCGTTAAAATTACCATGTAAAAATGATATTATTTGCATATAGAAAATGATATTGTGGTTATATATACCTAAAAGTGATATAAAAACATGTAAAAACTAATAACTTAATTTGTGATACATGAAACTGATAAAAATTACATATATACAATACTGATATCATATTTTTACATGCTTCAAACTAATACCAATAATATTAGAAACTAATGAACAACAAATATTACATGCTACCTGTACATTCTCAAAAAATAACAATCAACTAGAAGTGATACTGTATAAAAAAAATTCAATTACTAAAAGCAAATCAATGCAAATTTTGATATAATTCAACCAATATACTTACATCACCAAATTCCATTACATAAAGTTTCCAAAAAAAAAAAAAAAAAAAAAAAAACATACAACAAGTAGATAACTCAACAAATGCATATATGCTTAGAAGCTTTACAATAATGCTTATTGTGACAATACTACTTGCATAAACTACATGTATTTTGTTTATTTAGAAAGTATGTAAATCATCATTTCCATTTTAATCGAGTGTTTGAAAATATTATCAATGAATACAAACAAAACATGAAGACTATTTGTAATAACCTTAGTTTTGCGATTACCTCTAAATAATAAAAATAAATAAATTATAATGAAAATTGTACTTTATTAATCAAGAGACAATTACTATTAGGATAGATAATTTAAATAATTATCTAAAAAAGAATTTAGAATTAGGGTTTTTGGAATCAACTTAGGGAAAATTTGAGAAAATGGCTGTTTAATCATTGAAAATAATTAAATATGGAATTTGTGTGAAATACATTTAGTTTTGGGTAAATTTGAAGGAAGTAAATTTAATTAATGTATTTTGGCGAAGAACCAAGTAATAAATGGGTTTTGAGGTCATATTGTGTTAAATAAAATATTGGGAATAAAATTGGGTTTTTTATTAGAAAATCACTAATAGAAAGTTTCCATATTTATGTGATTTGATTATGTGATAGGAAATTTCCGTTTTTATGTGGTTTGATTATGTGATACGAAGTTTTCCTCTTTATGGTATTTGATTAGCTGGTAGTCATTGTATATATATTGATTTTGCTAATAAATAAAAGTAAAGCAGAGCTTAAGAAATACTTATACTTATCATGGTATTAGAGCCTGGTAAACACTAAAAAAAAGTCCTTTAAAAATTCAACCATCACTGGTAAAACAACTCCACCGCCATCAAATATCGAACCAAACTCTCTCTTTTACCTTGGACCACAAGATAAACCAGACATCAGTCCTCCTTGTACCAAGGATGATTGGTACATAATTCATTGTATGCTTGTATTATGACTTATGAATATGATAGATCCGGAGATTGCACAAGAATAATGTGTTAGAGGGACTACACGCATAAAGAAGGAGAAGCTTGAGGTTGCTGGTTTTGTTGTGCGCATGGAGACTCGACCAAAACTACGCCCTGACAAGGCGCAAGAAGCTGCTTTGAACTGCACATATTGCCATAAATCAGGTCATGATGTGACCACATGTTTCGATCTTCGTGGGGTTCCTGATTGGTACATCGAGAAATATGGAAATAAAACAAAAAAACAAGGGTGGTCTGTGTGGGAAGCAATGTAATGAGGTGATCTTGTCATCTACTGGACGTATGCATTGTACTGTGAAAGCTAATGCTGCGAACTCTCTCATTCTGCATCGACTATGTCAGATGCCTCTGGATCGACGCCTCACCCAGGCTTTACTGCAGAGGAGTGGCAGACTCTTGATTGGGCTGTCAAAACAAAACCCAAAACCAAAACAAAACCTAAAACAAAACAAAAACAAAACCAAAACCCCACTACAACAAAAATACCGTATTACAACAATAGTTTTACAACTGTCACAAAACGACAGTTGTAGTAAACATTTTTTTACAAATTTTTTCCAGAAAGTTGTAAAAAAACTTATTTTTAACAATTCTATCAGTTGTAATAGTTGTCTATTACAACCTTTACTTTTTGTTTGTGGTAGTAAGTGCATATTAACTTCTTTTCCTGCAGCTATAGTAGATTTCTATTACACTATTTAAAAATTCAAAATCGATATTAAGTAGTGGTTAACATTTAGAATCAATAAAAATATATCTAACAACTAAAAATTAAAAATAATGTAATATAACAATAATTAATAATTAATAAAAACATAATGCTAAGTACATAATATAGGAGTAAATCATAATAAAACATTAATATGTAATAATTAGTAACTACTTTTAAATAATTACCATAATTAAGGATTAATTTAAAATATGAAATAATTCTTATTATAATTTGTAATTATTAACTAATTAGTGATCAATAATCAAAATATGTAATAAATACTTAATTAATAAATAACAATTACTATGAAATAATCGTAATAAATGATTAAAATACAATAACTTTTTATAATAAATAATAATTAGTTAAATAATAATTATAATTTAAAAATCAATATTAATTGATAATTAGTATTAATAGTAGTAATAATAATTAATACATAATAATAATTAATATTAATACATACATAATACATAAGTAATAATAATTTAACAATAATATACAATAATTCAAAACTACTATTAAATCATATGATTTGATAATTAATTTAAAATATGAAATAATCCTAATGATCAGTAAACAGTGATGAATTAATAATTTAGAACTAAGTAGTAATTAATAATCAATTAATAAGTATTAAATATTATACATTTCATTAATAATTAATAATTTATAAATAATTCGCTATTTTTTACTTGCTCCAAAATCAAATTTTGCACGTGTGCCTAGAATTTTCAGTAAATCTTTCTATGTTTAGCCAATAAAAATTTGGCTCCACTTCTCAAAATTTTGGCTCCATCCCTCGAAATTTTTGGTGCAATTCCTCCAAATTTTGGCTCCTGCCTTAATTCCGTCCTTTCTATTGATTCACATTCCACTTCGATTATCTCCATCTTCACATTATCTTCTCAAACAATCCCAGCCACTTCAGTTTAACCCTTGTCCAATTTTTATCAGTCACTTCTGCTGGTTGTTTTGCTTCTCACCTACCCACTCCCTATGTCTCTTTCTGCCCATATCTTCATGTCCTCCTCGCGCAGCTTGAAATCTCCGCCTTCGTCTACTACTAGATCTGGATGGACATTCAATTTAATTACAATCTGTTAGCTCTAGTACCTGCAAGTTCTACATCTGCTACTGGTTTGTGTACTAGCATACTTTGCGACCTTAGCTTTGCCACAAAAGTGACGTCGCCAAGAGCATTCGCTCTTCCACTTAACCTAGAATGCACCTCTGACTCATAACACTATGGTAATGGTCGAAATTTAAATCTTTGGAGTGCCTACCTCGGAGGCTGACATAAATAGGGCAACCTTACTTTCACCTCTTTATGGTGTTGTTTATTGTCCAATGGGCCAAATATGGGAATGGTGATGCTGATTTGGGAAAGTGCGGTGGTTGTAGTACCTGTTACAGGAGCCAATTTCCCTTTATGTTCAAGTAAAACAAAAGCACGCTAAGTTCTTGTGATATTTCCATGTCAAAACGTGCTACAACTTGAACGTCAAAATAAATGTTGCTGAGTTGAAAATATTTGGACAAAGTCTGTGTTTCTATTTTTTTTATTATTATTTACTACATCTTGGATTCAAATATAAAAAACATGTTATATCGTATTATTACAGTTCAACAGGAAGGGGGGAAACTGCACACAAATAGTAACTGAATCAATCACCAACACTAGATCAACTAGCAGTTAACTATACAATGTAATATACACACGAAGTCACTTGAATTCAGCGCAAGCTGATTCCTATCAAACCTGATCATACTGCATGGCTTGAATGAGATCTAGCGTTAGGGATCCAGCTTCATGTTTGCATTCTTAAGCTGAGATATTTTCTCCCTTTTCCATTTCATCTCTTCAGATAACAATAGCCTTTTCTCCATATTTATGTGATTTGATTATGTCATAGAAATTTCTCTGTTTATGTGATTTGATTATGTGATAGGAAGTTTCCCTGTTTCAGGGATTTGATTAGCTGGTAGTCACTGTATATATATATATATATATATATATATGTGTGTGTGTGTGTGTGTGTGTGTGTGTGTGTGTGTGTGTGTGTGTGTGTGTTTTTGCTAATGAATTAAAGTAAGGCAGAGCCTAAGAAATTCTTATTCTTATCAGTTTTAGATCCAATATTTGAATGTGATTATATTCGAAAATAATAAATAAAGTTTTAGAAAAAACTTTATAATGTCTAAATTTTGATAAAATAAATATTTATGCAATTCCTTTGTGTTATATATCATTAAATTGCAATTTAGAAAACAATGAAATTTAGAACAAACGCTGTTTTTTTGTACAATTTTGTGTTGAAAATAAAATATAAAGTGTAAATATTACCTAGAAAGTATATATATGGGTAATAAAATAATTTTTGCATACTTCTAAATTTATTTATGTCAAAATAGTGTAGTATGAGTAACTTTTACATTTACAATTGTAAGATTTGCCTAAATTGTGTGTTTTTGTAAAAATTGTAAATTTTGGTATAAATAAGGCCGAAATAGCATTTAAATTCGTTAAAAATATTTTAAAACATGCCTAGTTATTTTTAGTAAAGTGGTTTAAGTGTTAAAATTATAAATTGCAAGCTTAAACTATGGAATTATTGAAAATGGCCTAAAACAATGTTAATCATGCCACTTCACTTAACAAAGCATAGAATAATTACTAATAATTTTAATTAGGCTTAATTGAGCCTATTAACAAAGAAAATTAAGTAAGAATTGTTTGGAAACATTCCGGTATGTATCTTTCTTCCTAGTAAAATGTTTCCTTCTCCTCTTTTGATACTTACAGTAAAAAGAAAATATAACCCTTCTTGCAAATTCAATCCCTAACCCAAAACTTAATCAAAAGATGAACTTGGTTGTTAAGCAAAGGCAAACATAGGTAATCAATTCAAAACTATGAATTTATTTCCCTAATATTTCAAATTTTGCGAAGCTGATACCTATATGTTGAAATTTCCTTTACATGTCACTGTAAATGCTACAGGTGCTGAAACTTCAATCTAGGTCTTCAAGCTTCAGTTGGCATCAAATTTCTTGTTGTAAAGCGCTAAATTGCTTGCTATGAATCAAAGGTGAGATTCTCTCACACTTTTTAACTTGAATCAAGCTCTATAAATAGAAATATATGTCAGTTTTCTGAAAAGTTCATTGTTTACAGTAAGAGTTTTGAGTTTTCTCAAATGTTGTAAACAAGCTCTCAGTTCATGTTTGAGGCTATGTAACTCCTTTGCTACATACACGAATCATGCCAGATCTCTTTTGGTTTATAATCTGAAGTACATTTGTCAATTTGCTAGAATTTGAACTTGAGTATTGCCTGGAATTGATTAAAAAACTTGTTGGAAGTTGAACACAAGACAAGCAAAAACTTGCCTATAGTTTTACGTCCTAGGGGTCAACCTGGACCCCTAGTGGGTCAACCGTGAATAGGCAATGTAAAACACTGAAATTTTAACGATAATAAAGATGATGGATTAAGGACAACTTAATTTAGTAATCAGAATTAAGTAAAATGGATTATGCCATTGCGTCTGTCTCGAAATTCTGGTCAAGACAGACACCTGGTTTCCGTAAACCGGACATCGTATGAAGAAGTTATTGAGGTTTGAAGTTTGTATACGTATAGGAAGTATATATATATAATAGGTTCAGAAATTCAAAAATGGGTCCAGAAATTTGAATTTCGATTCAAAATTCGAAATTTGGGAAGGCGGCAGATTTCCCGCCCAGGTGGGTCTACCCACTCAAAGTGGGGTCGATCCATAGGTCGACCTTCCCAATGGGGGATCGACCCACTCAAAGGGGGGTCGGCCTACCCTTGACAGATTTGGGCGAAATACTTCGTTTTGTATCTGGACACCTTTCTGAGTAAGATTCGTTGAACCCTAGGCTATATAAAGGACCCTAGACCTAGGTTTAATTTCTCTAAAAATAATGCTGACGGAGAAGCTCTGTTCCAACAAAAATTAAAATGGCTTCTCTTCTTCTAAATCAATTCAAAGAAGATTATACATATTCGAAGATTGCTAGAACAAATTCAGTGATGGCTACAATAACTTATCCAACATCTTCTTTACGGTAATTTGGATCCATTTCCTTAGATCTATTCCCTGTGAGTTCATGTTATTTTTAGATCTAAATATTTAAATAGTAATCTTGATATGTATGTAAAAATTGGATCTTGAATTGTGCCTATTCAGTTCTATTATGACAAAACTATCGGATCTGCTTTTATATGTTCATACCGCCGCCATGTTAAATCTTGTCATAATATGACTATTTAGTTTATGCTAATTTCTATCAGTTTATTATTGATTCATTATTATGCCTATTCTTGATTCTCTTCTTTCCCCCTTTTTCCCTTTTTATTTTTATATAGCCAAGCTACCTTCGAGCCTAGGCCTAACGCTAAAAAATGGGAGCATGCGAAATTGGGAACAATTGGGAAAGACATAATCGATCTAAATTTGGGTATAAATTTGGAAATATACGAATATGGGTTTGGGGGCATATGTCTTGTTGGATAATATGAATTTAGGCATACGTTGGAAAATATAATTTGAACATAAATTGGACATGTGTAAGTACTGATTTGGGACATAAATTGGGACGTATGTGAATATGAATTTTAGGCATACATTGGAAAATATGCGAATATGGATTCGGGTATAACTTGTATTGAAATTGGTGAATATGGACTAGGGACATAAATTGGAAAATATGTATATTTGGTTTTGTGCATAACACACACACACATATATATATATATACATATGTATGTATATTCCTTGACTTATTACTTGGGGGAAAAGTGTATACGGTGCATAATTAAAAGGTGAATTGAAAAGGGGTACAAAAGTCTGTGATTTGAATAGTGAATTAGGCATATAATTAAATATCGGGAAAAAAGAGAAATAATCACCTATAATGACATAGATAGATTTGGATAAAAATGGAATGTCTAGTAATTACAATTAGGAACTGTAACTACACTTATGACACGAGGTTAGGTTGCATTAGTGGTGGAAGTCTGCCCGGTCCCGACCGGCATATCCAGCAGCCACTAATGTTGAAACTAATGTGAGAGGTCTAAGTGTGCAAATAAGAATCGTGTTAAGACACGAGGTTAGACCCTACTATGAAATAAGACTGCCCGGACCCGACCAGCATATCCAGCATCCACACGTTGTAGGCCTAATGTGGGAGATCTAGCCCATTATAACCATAATTGGACATGGTAATGAATTGGACTACTTAACCTAATTTAGTCCATAAGTATTGTATGATTATGAACTTAAGTTAGGGTTAAGTAAAATTGGATGGGTAGTGGGTGGGTTAAGTAAAATAAAGGGGGTAGGTAATATTTACATATAGGCCCATGAACTTAACCCAATAAGATTATGTAATTAAAGACACCTAGTGGTATACATAACCGGTAGAAAATATAATAAAGTTATGTAATTTAAGACACCCTTGTAGGGTAAGCATAACATGTTATTGTAATAATGTAACCAAGCAAGAATATAAAATAGATTGTGGATTACATACCATGGGCTACAATCTAGAGAATAACATGTTGTGGGCTTATTAATAAACTTAAATGGATTAAGTATATGATTGAAATTAATAAGCAAGAGAAACTTAGTAAATTGGAATAAGAATTCAATATGAACGGGAATAACCAAGTTAAATGGGAACTGGGTGAGGTAAGGCAAGCGCGAATAACCCGACGGGGTAGATCATCGAGGTGTTATAAGACAAGAGGGGAGCGCACATTCATCTGATTGTTATGACAGCTCCAAAGGACTGGACGGGGAAGCAAGCGGCTTCCTGAAGTATGTAAGGTGATCCTAGTAGTCCTCTGTGTGGTAACAGATGTCTTAGGCTGTACTGCAGAGGTTGGGTCTGCACGTAACTACTAGGTGGGGCGGCCTTGACTGCAGATGTAGCTATGTTGTCAGAATGCTGTGACGAGGTGACACCAGGGTGAATCGACGATTGCCTCACGAGGAGGTAGAGAGGGTCACAACCAACAAGGATAGTAGACCGTCGGATATCCGTCATCGGCAGCCAGCGGGATGCGAAAAGACTAGAGCTGAACCCAAGATATCATTTCACCTTTCACTATCCAGGTACGAGGTTGAGCATAGATGACACATGGATGTTTAGATTGGTTGTATTAGGAGCATTCGCTTAGCTCTTGCAGTCTTTACTAGTTGAGGGAGGAGCCGAGGTGGGCCCATAGCCAACATGGAAAACAGACCTGAGGAATATCTGTATTTGGAGGCACTTAAAGGCGGCCTGCACAAGTATGGAAAAGCTCCCGACCGAGTTCCGTGTTCTTGTTTAGCCCTGCCATGAAACTCGGTGCACATTAGAGGACGTGCGATTGAGGCATCGAGCTACAGTTACAGTACATACGTGGGACAGTCTAGATGCATGCATATCTGCTCTGGATGGTGTATCATTGACTAGAGGGCATTATTCCGATATGGAATCTGATTTGATCGATGGTGGCAGTTTGTATGCTTGCATAGCATAGTAATGATAGATATATGCGGAACGTAACATCGGTATATAGAGATCTGTACGTCACTCCAGCATAGAATGAGGGACCGCGTTCTTTATGGTAGAGACCGTGCGAGTGGGATACCATGGGGTATATCTCAATATTGAGAGATAGCTACATATATTGTTTTAGGTGAATCCATGGGAAAGTAAATGGGTACGATGCACGAATAAGTCTTGAGTTCTATTAACTCAAGTAACCTAATAATCAAGAAAATGTAATGGAATGGTATTAGTAGGGATCATTCTACTTTTGATATACTAGTATCTGCGCGGTGCAAAGAAATGTATTTAAGAAGCACATTATATCGTGTTCATCTTATCTTGCTCAGTTCACACTTGTTATTGTTACTGTTATCTTGTTCTTCCAGTTTTATATATACCTGCCATGATACTTTTATTTATTTATATTTAAAAGTAACTGGACTCGCCAGACTTTATGTCTGACTCTTTTTGTTTCCTCTTCTCTCTCTTCCGTTCCCCCCTCAGGTTCTCAGGGTGGAAATTCTTAGAGTTGATTTGGATTCTTTCAGCTTAGCTTGGATTTTGGATATAGATGTATTGCTTTGACTTCTGGTCAACTCTCTTATAGCTTCACAGGGAAATATGGTTTTATGCTTTTGTACTCTAATATTTTTGGCAAGACAGATTATTAATGTAATTAGTTACTTTTGATGTGAACTCAGTATTTGGGACCGTGATGTTTTGATTTAAATAAAGTTTTTTAAAGTTTTTAATTCCGTTGCTATTTTACATGTTCGTCTTATGCTATTATATTCTTATTTACATATAACGCTTCACGAAACATAATGCATTCCCTCAGTGAGTGACATTAACGGACGTGGGGTGTTACATTTGGTATCAGAGCATATGGTTGTAAGGTCGGATAAAATATTTTGAAAATGGTTTTCAAAAAGGTCTCCAAAACAAATTATTTTAAATAAAAATCTGTTTTTGAAAAGCATATTTCCAAAAGCCATAAATGACTTCTCGATTATCCGCTTGATTTCATTTCCTTTATGTTCGGGGAACCGTTTCTTCCCGAAAGGGTATCCAAATTCCGGCATGGTTCCGCAGGCATGTCAAAACTTTGGTACATGTCAAAGGGCAAAGAAGTGACCAACCTCGATCTTTAACCGTAGTGGTTTCACCTACAGCTTATTTTTCTCTCATGCCTCATAGGTATTTCCGTGTGATGGAGGCAACTTTCAAGAGACTAGTTAGCATGTGGCAAAAAGGAGATTAAGCGAGTTGGGGCTAAGGAGCACAACCCAAAGATGAAAGAAAATGATGGCTTAAGAAGGAAATACAGATGAAAAATAAACGAGGAAATACCATAACTTCGGAATAGTGGGTCATCTGGAAAAGGATTGCAGAAAGAAGAAAGGCGTTTGTTACCACTTTGGTAAGGTAGGACACCTCATTAAGGAGTGCCCGAAGAGACAAGGATAAGGCTAGAAAGCAGGAACTTCCAGAGGGCAAGCTAATGTTCTCATAGACGGTGGATAGGATAGGGGTAGGAAAGTTTCCATCGAAGGATTGATTTCTATTTTTGATCATCCTGTTAGGATTCTTTTCTGGCGTTTCACATTCTTTTGTATCTAATCCTTTAGTTGAATCTCTGCACCTAGATACTAGTATGGTTTTGGATCCCAT
The DNA here is from genome assembly GCA_030737875.1 of Allium sativum. Taxonomy (NCBI): domain Eukaryota; kingdom Viridiplantae; phylum Streptophyta; class Magnoliopsida; order Asparagales; family Amaryllidaceae; genus Allium; species Allium sativum. The sequence continues at coordinate 9,018,567 of CM060921.1, read as the reverse complement.
TATTGCCTCAAACCCCAGTGGAGGTATGGCTCATTTATCGATGATTTGTCGGGGTTTTAGAATCTCTATGTTAGGTGTCGAGTTTGATTGCGACGCATATGTTCTTGATTTCATAAAATACGGTTTGATTTTAGGATGGATGGGCTAACCATATATGGAGCCATTCCAGGTTGTGAGAGGAGGTTCGTTAGACTTCTGACCTGCCATAGAAAGACTCTCGAGGTTTCTTATGAACCCAAAGGGGTCTGTCATGCTGAGTCTCCTAGAACCTCTTGATATATCTATCGATGATTTGCGACATGTGACTCCTAAAAGAAAAGAGGGAACTTGATAAGCAAGTAGGGGAGCTACTTGAGAAGAGGTTTGATAGGTGAGTCTTATCGGGATGGGAAACCTATTGAAGACAGTCCTTGAGGAAGCCTGTCATACTAAGATGACTATACATTCAAGAGGCGAAAAAAATGTATAGATTTCGAGGTAGTGAAGCCAAACTTGCGAGAAGAAGTGAAAGTAAGAAGGAAGCAATGATTGGACGAGTTCTGACTTGCATACTTGGATCGGAGGTTAAGAAATTGTGCAACAAAGAAGCGAAGCTAGTAAGAGTGCAATAGGGAAAGGGCCGCAAAAATGCTACTTAGGAGGTTGAAGAGAAGATTCGCGCTTCATATCCTTTCCTTTTCGAGAATATGTTCTTAACTTCTTTTCCAAGCTTCCAATTAATACTTGTACCTATCGTTTGAATATCTCCTATCGATCAAGCCTTTAGGTAGAAAACTAATGAATGTAACATGTGTTTGAGACATGTTATGTTTGATGGATGCAAGTGGTTGCTGGTGATTGCTCGTGGATGCATATACACACACAATAGGCATTGGATCGGCTCAATCACTTACATATTGCATATTGATGTGTGTACATTTTAAAATTTTATGGATGGAAATGTGTGTATCATTACATTGATGTTTCATTTGGATGGATGATTGTGAAAACATATAGAACTTACATGTATTAGGACGATTTGCATACATTTTGGTTACACGTCACAAACATACATTGCATTTAGGAGGTCAATTAAATCGGTGGACCGCCTGATCTTTCACATTAGTTTATGGACATAAACACACACTATTGCATGTGTTCATAAAAGCATTAGGACTTCCTTAAGTACAATGGATGCCTGTGATTGATAGATGCATGTATGATTGTTGGACGTTAGGATATACGTTCTTCTTAACTTAGAGATTTCGGGGAAGAAATCCTTTGAGTAGGGGAGAATGTAACACCTTGAAATTTTAACAATACTAAAGATGATGAATTAAGGAAAACTTAATTCAATAATCAGAATTAAGTAAAATGGGCTGCGCCATTGCGTCCGTCTCGAAATTCTGGTCAAGATAGACACCTGGTTTATGTAAATCAAACATCGTATGAAGAAGTTATTAAGGTTTGACGTTTGTATACGCACAGGAAGTGTGCATACACATATAAATAATAGGTTCATAAATTCAAAAATGGGTCCAAAAATCCGAAATTCAGTTCAAAATTCGAAATTTGGGAAGGTAGCAGATTTCCAGCCTTGGTGGGTCTACCCACTCAAATGGGGGTCGACCCATAGATTGACCCACTCAAAGGAGGGTCGACCCACCCCTAACAGATCTGGGAGAAATACTTCGTTTAGTATCTGGACACCTTTATGAGCAAGATTCATTGAACCTTAGCCTATATAAAGGACCCTAGACCTAGGTTTTATTCATCTAAAAATAATGCCGACGGCGAAGCTCTGTTCCAACGAAAATTAAAATGGCTTTTCTTCTTCTAAATCAATTAAAAGAAGATTATACATATTCGAAGATTGCTATAACAAACTCAGCGATGGCTACAACAACTTATTCAACATGTTCTTCGCAGTAATTTGGATCCATTTCCTTAGATCTATTCACTGTGAGTTCATGTTATTTTTAGATCTAAATATTTAAATAGTAATCTTGATATTTATGTAAAAATTAGATCTTGAATCGGTGCCTAATCAGTTCTATTATGAGATAACTATCAGATCTGCTTTTATATGTTCATACCGCCGCCATGTTAAATTTTGTCATAATATGCCTATTCAGTTTATGCATATTTCTATCAGTTTATTGTTGATTTGTTATTATGTTATTCTTGATTCTCTTCTCTCCCTCTTTTTCCCTTTTTATTCTTATATAGCCAAGCTACCTTCGAGCCTAGGCATAATGCTAAAAAATGCAAGCATGCGAAATTGGGAATGATTGGGAAACAAATAATTTGGGGCATAATTGATATTGGAAAATGTGGAACTAAATTTGTGCATAAATTTGGAAATATACGAATATGGGTTTGGGGGAATATGTCTTGTTGGATAATATGAATTTAGGCATACGTTGGAAAATATAATCTGAGAATAAATTGGGACATGTGTAAGTTCTGATTTGGGACATAAATTGGGACGTATGTGAATAAGAATTTCAGGCATACACTGGAAAATATGTGAATATGGATTTGGGTATAACTTGTATTGAAATGGGTGAATATGGACTAGGGACATAAATTGGAAAATATGTAGATTTGGGTTTGTGCATAACATATATATATATATATACATGTATGTATGTATATATGCCTTGACTTATAACTTGGGAAAACAAAGCATATGGTGCATAATTAAAAGGTGAATTGAAAAGGGGTGTAAAAGTCTATGATTTGAATAGTGAATTGGGCATATAATTAAATATGGGGAAAAAGAGAAATAATCACCTATAATGACATATGTAGATTTGGATAAAAATAGAATGTCTAGTAATTGCAATTACGAACTGTAATTGCACTTATGACACAAGGTTAGGTTGCATTAGTGGTGGAAGTCTGCCCGGATCCGACCGACATATCCAGCAGCCATTAACATTGAACCTAATGTGAGAGGTCTAAGTGTGTAAATACGAATAGGGTTAAGACACAAGGTAAGACCCAACTGTGGAATAAGACTGCCCGGTCCCGACCGACATATCCAACATGCACACGTTGTAGGCCGAATGTGGAAGGTCTAGCCCATTATAACCATAATTGGACTACTTAACCTAATTTAATCCAGAAGGATTGTATGATTATGAACTTAAGTTTGGGTTAAGTAAAATTGGATGGGTAATGGGTGGGTTAAGTAAAGTAGAGGTGGTAGGTAATATTTACATATAGGCCCACAAACTTAACCCAATAAGGTTATGTAATTAAAGACACCTGGTGGTATACATAACTGGTGGAAAATATAGTAAAGTTATGTAATTAAAGACACACTTTTAGGGTAAGCATAACTTGTACAAATGATAGAATTTGATATGCGTAATAATCTGCTAAGTAAATAACGATAAGTTGTAGGGACGGTGTAAATTGAATTTATGATTAAATGAGGAAGAATGAGGAAAACTTGTAAAATAAATAAGCTATATTTAATCATAAATGGTAAGTGATATGTTAATTAGGGAACATGTAAATTGAGATATACTTAATAACGTATTAAGGAGAACATGTTATTGTAATAATGTAACCAAGCAAGAATATAAAATAGATTGTGGATTATAGACCTTGGGCCACAATCTAGAGAATAACATGTTGCACTACTACAAAACAGGTCAGTTGCTTCGGTTATTTACCCCCTATTGCTTCTGTTCTGGAACCGAAGCAACTGTAGAAGACACAACAGACCAAAATTTGTTGCTTCAGACAAACAACTGAAGCAAATAATAATTTTTGCTTCGGTTGTTCACTCCTTGTTGCTTCAGTTCAATAAACGAAGCAAATGAAGAAGATGCAACAGGTCTACACTTGTTGCTTCTGTTCTATGTAGGAAGCAAATGACCAGTATTTTGCTTCAGTTGCTCCAAACAACTGAAGCAAAAAAGTGACTGAATCAAGAAAAAATAATACTGCTTCATATTTTAATTAAAACCTGAAACAACATCTGATTGCATTTAAGATCAGAATAAAAAGCACAGCAACGTCACTAAACTTGACTACAATAACAACATAAAACATTGAAATAAAGCTAAATATCAATACTATATCTATATATAATATTGAAATCTAACTAAATTCCAATGTTACACATCAAAATAAAACTAAATAGTATAACAAAGTGAAATAAGACTATGCCGTATCAAATTCAGCCAATACACAACACACATCGCTAGGACTGTTATGGTAACGGTTACCGTTTCCATTATACAAATAACGTTACCATACCGTTTTCTTCGGTAAATCAAAAACGCATACCGTTACCATTACCGATACGTCGGTAACCGTTTTGTTGGTATAACGATAGGTAGATAACCGTTTTGTCGGTAACGGTAAATTACCGTTTTCAAAAAATAACCTACAACTGGTATATTTAATATTTCTAGCAAACATGCTTGTATAACATAATTTCAGTAGTTTCAGCTCTCATTGACCGATAAACAAAGTCACAAACATATACATTTTAAGTTAAAATCATCAACATAAATATTAATAAAACCTTCAGTTAATATTAAAACTTTCAGTATATGACTTCAACAAACATATAAGGAAAGATCTGGAATATCCTTCTCGGTAAGCAACCTAATCCAAGCCTGCACAAGGAAAATCAAACCATCATAGGGGCATATGCATTATTATTTAGAACATATAGCAAAGACAGTCCATGATATAATTTGCATCATTTTGTAAAAGGGCAGATGATACATTTTGCATCATTCTGTAAAAAAAGGGCACATGATTAACTAGCATTATTTTGCATCATTCTATAAAAAAAGGGCACATGATTATATTCACCAGAACCATGCATTTCCCTACATAGTGCTACCACAAATCCTAATCCCAGTTCCTACCTTAACCAAAAGTTAAGCTCTAATTTAGATTCTTACCCTAATTCTGATAGTCTTATATTTCTGAGGTCAGACAGAAAAATTTAAACAAATCATTCACATTTTTAATTTGTACTTAGCTACGTGCAAAAGATATTAAATATTTTATGATCAAATGTATCATTTAGTCCAGTATTCTAATAAACTATTCTGTATTTTCATGATAGAATTTAATGAAGAAGTTATATTTACGCAGTCAGAATAAGTTATCGTTAATTAATAGTCATACATTACTTTAAAAATACTTGTTATATATAAGCAATTAGATTTGAAATGAATAAACATAAACGACGACTTTAGAAATACTTGCTATAGCATGAACAAACATAAACAAGAAAAAAATATCAATCAGTATTGAAACGAATCTATTTCCAATAGAATACCATTTATTCAAAGTAAAAACGACGACTTTAGAAATACATTTCAGCAACAAAGTATATTGCATTAATCAGGCGTATTAATCAGCCCTACAACAAAGGAATAAACAAGTAAGTCACAAAGAAGTTACCAGTAGCCTTTGCTGGGAAACGAAGTCAATCTAAAATGGGAACATTTAGGGTGGGATCAATTGACTAAAATACAACTTCAATCATTAATGTAAAATAGCGTTTAATTAGACGATGAGAAATAATATGATATACTACTAAACAGTATAAACTTGTATATTGTTGGTATCACAAGTCTTCGCATAAAAAATGTAAACAAAAACAAACTTAATAATTGCTTACTCGATTCATCTCTAACTGGCGAGATGAATGATTCAGCATAAACCTTATTGATACATAATTCGGCAAAATGACAATCTACAAACAGAAGAGTATGAGTGCATGCAAAATCAAAGATGAACAATTGACAGTTGATTAGATATTCCCGCAAAATCACATGCAAAATCACAGGTGAACAATTGCAAACAATGGAAACAATCTGTTGTATTTCCTCAAAGCTCTTCACAGGCTGATTAAAAACTAATTAATCAGATTGAAACCAAAATTCAAATCAATAAATTGATGATCTCACCTCTGACTTCACCCATTCCACAGCACTCATAAAATCCTTCATGAATTCCCCTAAATCCTGACCATCAAAATAAATAAATAACAATTAAACCCCAAAATTATTAATATAATTATAGTTGAAAATTAATTTCGCTTTTGGGAGGGAAAAAGGGAAAGAAAGAAAGTAACGGAAAGTCGTTGACGCCGTCAAACTTACCAGAGTACGCTTCCTGAATCCTCTGAAACCTCCTCTTCGCCTAATTCGCTGCCTTCAGGTTTCTCGCCCATCTATCTGGGTGCCATTTCTTCAAAACACATGAAACGATTCAATAATTGCACAAAATGCGATACCAGATGCCCGAATTGAAATTTTATGAATTAATTACCAAAGCAAGTTTGCGGTAAGCGGCGCAGATATCAGACTAGGTGGAGTCAGGGCGGATGTTAAGGAGGGAGTAGAAACAGGTGTTATCAGATCCGGATCCGTTGCCGTCCATGGATGCATCCTGGTAACCGCTTAATATATATGCGATGGTACTGTATTTTTTGGGAAGATTACAAAATATCCGAGGGCTAGGTTTAGTAAGTCGGATGTTTGTAATCGTTGGACCGTCCAACGGAGCAGAAGGTTCGAGAGTGTTAGGCTGGTATACGAGATATTTTGAATTAAACATAATTACTATTATTTTTGGTAAGGCTTAAATATAATTATTAATTATGGTTAAAAATAAAAAATTATAAATATTTTTCATGCTAATTGAACTATTAAATATTTTCTTAACTATTAATCATTAAATATAAAAAGTCATTATTGATTACTAATTATTTAAAATTAATCATTATTATTTTGGGTAAGGCTTAAATATAATTATTAATTACGTTTACAAATAAAAAAAATTAGATATTACTTCTCAATTCATGTTTCTTACTAATTGAACTATTAAATATATGTCTCTTAACGATTAATCATTAATTTTTAAATAGTCATTATTAATTAATAATTATGTAAAATTAATCTTTAGATACTAAATATCACTTCATAACTAGTAAACTTATTTTTAATTAATTATTATTAAATATCAATTTTAAATATTATATTATTATTGTTAATTAAATATTTGGTAATAATAATTAATTAATTAATAGTAATTATTAAACAGTAATTAACGAAAATTAATTATTAGATAATACTTCTTAATTATTAATTAATACTAATTATTTTAATAATAAATTTTAAAAATTCAATATTTAATATTATATGTTAATTATTTAGTATTAATTATTAATTCATTTGTTAATTATTAAATGAAACTGATAAATGTTAACTACAATCTACTAAATATTACTAATTAAGTACAATAAATTATTAAAAATAAAATATAATTATTAATTATTTGTAATAATTTTTAACTATATATTATTTATTAACAATCATTTGTTATAATAAATTATAAATAATTACATATGTAAGGTTATCTATGATTATTGATATTTGCATTTGCTTTGGTAAAATGATTCATTGTTGCTTCGGTGCAGTTGCTTCTGTTCTTATGGAACTGATGCAAATACATTATTTGCTTCGGTTTATTTGCTTCAGTTTCTAAGCAACCGATGCAAACAACACAATTTGCTTTGGTGTATTTGCTTCGGTTTTTGGTACAACAGAAGCAAATTATACTATTTGCTTCTGTTATTGGCATAACCGAAGCAAGTAATACCATTTTCTTCGTGCACTTGCTTCTGTTGCTAACGGAACATAAGCAAATGATATTATTCGCTTCTGTTATAAGAACAACCGAAGCAAATGAGGCGAAGCAACAGATCTTTTTTGTAGTAGTGTTGTGGACTTATTAATAAACTTAAATGGATTAAGTATATGATTGAAATTAATAAGCAAGAGAAACTTGGTAAATTGGAATAAGAATTCAATATGAATGGGAATAACCAAGTTAAATGGGAATCGGATGAGGTAAGGCAAATGCGTAAAAGAATGTTTAGACATAGGTTCTAACAACATATCAAAGAAAGGCGCTTGGACCAGTCCGTACGTTTGAGCGTGAATAACCCGACGAGGTAGATCATCGAGGTGTTATAATACACGAGGGGAGTGTACATTCATCTGATTGTTATGACGACTCCAAAGGACTGGAAGGGGAAGCACGCGACTTCTTGAAGTACGTAAGGTGCTCCTAGTAGACCTCTATGCGGTGACAGATGTATTAGGCTGTACTCGCAGAGGTTAGGTCTGCGTGTAACTACTAGGTGAGTCGGCCTTGGCTGCAGATGTAGCTATGCTGTCAGAATGCTGTGACGAGGTGACACCAAGGTGATTCGACGGTTGCCTCACGAGGAGGTAGAGAGGGTCACGACCAATAAGGATAACAGATAGTCGGATATCCGTCATCGGCAGCCAGCGGGATGCGAAAAGACTAGAGCTAAACCCATGATATCATTTCACCTTTCACTATCGAGGTACGGAGTTGAGGGTAAATGCCACATGGATTTTTAGATTGGTTGTATCAGGGGCGGTCACTTAGCTCTTGTAGTCTTTACTAGTTGAGGGAGGGGCCGAGGTGGGGCCATAGCCACCATGGAAAATAGGCCGGAGGAATATCTGTATTTGGAGGTACTTAAAGGTGGCCTGTAAAGGTACGGAAAAGCTCCCGGTCGAGTTCTTGTTTAGCCCTGCCACGGAACTCGGTGCACATTATAGGATGTGCGATTGAGGTATCGAGCTACAATTACAGTACATACGTGGGACAGTCTAGATACATGCATATCTACTCTAGATGTTGTATCGTAGACTAGAGGGCATTATTCCGATATGGAATCTGATTCGATCGATGGTGGCAGTCTGTACGCTTGCATAGCATAGTAATGACAGATATATGCGGAACATAACATCGGTATGTAGAGATTGGTACATCACTCCGGCATAGGATGAGGTACTGCGTTCTTTATGGTGGAGACTATGCGAGTTGGATACCATAGGGGTGTATCTCAGTATTGACAGATAGCTACATATATTGTATTAGGTGAATCCATGGGGAAGTAAATGGGTGTGATGCACAGATAAGTCTTGAGTTATATTAACCCAAGTAACCTAATAATCAAGAAAATGTAATGGAATAGTATTAGTAGGGATCATTCTACTTCTGATATACTAGTATCTATGCGGTGCAAAGAAATATATTTAAGAAGCGCATTATATCCTGTTCATCTTATCTTGCTCCAATTCTTGAATTTTAATTTAAATTACCATTGCAATAGAGAAGCAAAAATTATCACCAATCTATAGTTTGAGTTTGATGAATGTTCGAGTAAAATTTAATGATTATCTTCATGAGTTCTTGCGATATTTCTTTGTACACATGCATGCATTTTATAAACTGTTTTAAAAGAGTGTATGTACATGTAAGAATTGGTTTAAGGACATGTTTTACGGTGTTGTTTTAAAATATTAATATTACTTTAAAAATATAATATATATAAATATTTTTCTGAATCATTTTATAACCTTAATTTTCCAACGTACATTTTTCTATATAAATCCACACGTTTTAGCACCCTTCGAGAAGACGAGGTTGTGATTTAAACGCTTTAATAAACCGTGTGGTATGGGGGATATTGTTTTATTATATCGCTTAATTCTCGACTAGTTGGTTGAAGATATTTTAGTTTTTAATTGGCAGTATCAAGACTTGTAGTGAATCGATTAGTGAAACGTACAGTGTGGGACGTACTGTTTTCACCTTCGAGTTCTTTTGGACATTCTAGAGATCTAGGTGCTAGTACATGCTTTCGAGGAATGCCAAGCCTAGAGTGGTCGTATATATGCATTCACTTGGTCGAGGACCAAGTAACACTCGATTGAGGAGTGTAGTGTTGCACGCCTGAATACGTATATAGTACTAGGCAAAGATCGAGGAGCTATTTTTTTGCATGTGCAATTTGCTGCTTTGGATCCAATCTGAGTTATTTTTTATATTTCACTATTTATGAATTATAGAATTATAAGATTTCCTTTTTATTTCACTATGCTGAGTTTATCATTATATATATATATATACATACATATTGGGGGCTATTCTAGGACTTATTATATATATAGTGATTTCATTTTTGTATTATGAACTCTTAACCGAGTTCCTAAGTTATGAGATTTCTGTGGTTTCCATCCTGTGGTTTATGCAATATTAAATCTTATAAATCATAATATTACAATCAAATGAAATTAATTAATGGAAATATCTGAGTTAGTTTATTTAACTAGCATGACATTCTCATATGTTATTCAGTGATCTCTACACATATATAATGTGTAAATCGGAGCTTATACGATTCATTATATTTTTAAAGGAATTACTTCTTTGTGTATCATTTTACGTATCTTATCACTAACAAATCATCTTGTTTATCTTAGACTGACCCGTATGTTTCGTGTACTCGAGTCTGACTGAGTTGTAGGTTAAGATTATCTTTGGTCTTTGCTATCTCACTTTGGACATCTTTATTGACTCTTTTAGACCATTATGCATAGTTTTTGTGTAGTTTTCCTTATAGTTACTCTGCGCTCTGATCCTTATGTTAATATTCTTTTGGGAGGCTCGACGTTGTATATATTATGGTTTTATAACCTATATGCACGTCTCTTTGTACTGTATTTGATGTATGTATGTATATGTACATGGTTTCACTGTTTTGTGATTTGCAATATATATTATTGTTGTGTTCTATTCTGAATTGATCCTGTAGCCGTCGTGATATTGTACTAGGCGAGAACTAAATATGTCGATCCACCAAGGAAAAAAATGATGAGCATTTTATCGACATGTTTAATACTTGTTTAATACAAGATGACAGATGATCGCTCATAACCAGCCCTATTCATTGTATTAGTAGACAACATTACTCGTTAATGCTCCTTGTTAATATGGATCTCGGAGTGGGGCATCATAGCTTGGAATTAGAGAAAAATTCAAAAAAATGTGATAAATAAAGAACAATATACATAATATAATACATCAAAATACAATACAAGTGAAACATCGTCTCGAATCGAAGATGTCCTTAATTTTATCCTTGACCTTTTTCATATTCTTTGGAGGTAGAAATAAGTGGGAATACATCTTGGAATGTAAAGTTAATTCCATAGTATTCCAATTATGTAAGTTGAATTCGATTAATTATATCATACCCCTTGTGAGTAATCTTTCTTTTCTTAAGATCTTTCCTTTAATGGAGGAAAAGAATTCCATAGGCGTCTCTAGAGCTGGGCTGACCAATGGCCTACGCCCACAGGGCATATTTTTGTCGACTGATCAGATTCTTTAGTTTATTAGGTGTACTCATCCTCCAAATCCATCTCGTTCTTCTCCTTTATGCAAATCTTCATTTGTGTGCATGTGCGGTGACTTCACTCATCTCGGAAGCAAGCCGTTCAAAGATTCCAAGTTAGTTTTAGATATTCAGGGTTGGCTCCATACTTGCGAGCGCTATTTCACTCATATGGACATTTCAGACCATCCCGTATTCTTAGATCATCGATCATGTTAGAAGATCGTGCATTGAATTGTTATGAGTTGTTACTGGCAGAGATTGATGAGTCCACCTTAGAGTAAAAGAATTTCAAAGAAAGATTTATGCTCAAATTTGTGCCTAAGTTTGAGATGGAAATCCTAGCTCGACATTTCCTTGACCTTAAGTAAGGGAAGTCGACCATGTCTGTGTATATCACTTCTATTAAGGCCTTATCCAAATATAGCCTAGAGCATATTAGTACTTCCTACAAAAAGAATCTCAAATGTGTAAATGCTCTCAAGAAATATATTAAGAAATCTCTTATGATGCAACTTAAATTGACCTTCGAGGAGCTTGTAGATGCGGTCATTTGTGTTGAAGAGGTTGAGAATGAAAATGAGAGTGGAGATAAGTCAGAGGTTCAGAAGAATCTAAAAAAACACGGTTCCCCTTCTCTAAGTCCAAGTTTTTCCAACAAAATAAGAAGAATAAGTCTTGCAGATCTAGTTCACATTCTAATGTAGCACCCCCATAGACTAGGACTTTAGAGTGTTACAACTGTGGCTCTCGTAACCATTTTGTAAGAGAGTGTCCAAAGCCCTATAGATGCCGCCATTGTAAGCAAGGGGGGTATTTGACCTCTGCATATCCTAAGAAGCAAAGGAATTCTAGTTCAGGCAGTCTTAATGTTGTTAATGAATTAGAAGGTTCATCTTAGCCTCTAGGTACATCTTCTTTCATTCTTGAGGGTTGTTTATTATTGCATAACCATTATGTTTGAGTTTTATTTAATATAGGTTCGTCACACTCATTCATATCGAAGGAACTCGTTGGTGCTCTTTCGTTGGATCTTACATGTTTGATGACTTTGCGAATCCTAATGAGGATCCACAACCCTTAGCATGCTTTGTGAGAATATTAAGTTATTTATTTATGGCCTTTCTTTCCATGCAAATTTGCATGTAATTCATTTTTTTAAGTTTGATATGGTATTAAGTATGGACTAGCTGTGTGATACAAGGCCAAGATTTTATATCTTGAGAGTATCTAGTGTCTTCGACATCCCGATTCATCAGCTTAGTTATTATCCCTTATTCTTTGGGACGTTGATCATGAGTCCAAAGCATCATTATATACTCTTGATTCCCGAGATGAGGATGATATGTCTCGGATTCCAGTTGTTCGTGAGTTTGTAGATATCTTTGAGCCTGTTTTGGGTTTTCCACACAAGCGGGATATCGAGTTCCACATCGACTTGATTCTAGGTGCACATGCAGTTAGAAACTATTGGATCATGAAGCAAAACAGTTCATTCAGTCTAACTCTTTACCATGGGGTGCCACGGTGGTATTCGTAAATAAATTCGATGGACTCTTAAGCAATGCATCAAGTACTGCAAGCTTAAAAAGTTAACCATCAAGAACTGATACATGTTGCCCAGGATTGACGACATGTTCAATCAGTTGAGTGGTACAAAGGTCTTTTCTCTTCTTGACCTCACTACAGGATTTCATCATCTTTGAGTTGTGAAAGATAGCATTCCTTTCACATCATTCTACACTCGATACAGATCATAGGAGTGGCTCATCATGCCATTTGGTTTGGCAACCGCTCCTGCATGCTTTGTCAACCATATGAATCAATTATTTTAGGAATATGTTGATACTTTTATTCTTGGATTCATTGATGACATTCTTGTTTATTTGAAGATTGAAGCTTGATTATGCCAATCATCTAAGGATTGTTCTGGGTACTCTTTGATAACATGAACTCAAAGAAAATTTTATAAGTGCCATTTTTGTGAAAAGCAAGTCAAATTCCTTTGCAATGTAGCATCATCTGATGGTATTTTGGTCGATCCATCTAAGATCGAAGCCATCCATAATTGGAAAAAGCTTGAGAATGTGATAGAGATTCATAGATTTCTTAAACTGGTGGGTTAGTATCGTCGGCAAGCCCAGTCCTGGGGTTAGGCGACCTAGGTGATCGCCTAGGGCCCTGGGTCCAGGAGGAAGAGGAGAAAGGAGGAGAGGAGCCTCAAAGTTCTGGGTTTCTAAGTAAAAGAGATACTAATACTTTATGTTTTTATCTCTTTTGTGTAAAATTGCCTTGGTCCAGTGGTATGACGTGCAGCTCTCTTGTTTGCAACCAAATTTGAAGTCCTGTTGTGCTCAACTTTGTTTACTTATTACTAGTTTTGCACCTGCCTTCCACCACTACACAAAATTTTTGGGCCATAAATTTTTTTTAGCCTACGGCCCCGATTTGTCGAGGGTCGGCATCGATCGTCGATTTATCAAATACTTTACCCATAGCATGCTTCCTCTTGCTAGGCCTTACTCGAAAAAGCATTCGCTTCATTTGGTCTGATAAATGCGAAGCTTCTTTTCAGAGATTGCAAGAGCTTCTTACTTGTAACGAACACAGATTTTCGACCTCGAAAATCGACACAGAAACACCATGTCGAACCTTCAAGCATTGAAAACACAAGAATGTTATTAGAAAGAAATTAAAGGGTGAGATAAGAAAGAATGAAATATTAGAATAGAAGAAGAAGAACCAACACAGCACAGAGTCTCACATCACAGCAGAACAAAATATAATATAGAAATAAATCTTTGCTGAGAGATTTAAATAAAAACTTACAGTCATAATAGTACATCAACACATCTGGACAGTTATATTAATTTGTCCTCATATACAACACACAGCGGAATAATATCTATATAATATCATACATCTGAACTCTTCCAGCTCGTATCTTCACCGCAACCGATAACCTGAACCTGTACAACCCGGTCTAACCTGAGCATTACAAACGCCAGATCAGTCTAGTGAACCAGAGTGTGAAAAACACAATAAGTTGAAAGGTATCACACCACTAGATTTTAAAGTCAAAATCTTTTTGAAAGAAAAGGATAATCATAAGACCAAATCCATACATAAATATAGATGGTTTTTACCTTACGATAACCCAAATAATTTTTTAAATCAATATCTTTTCTTATATTATAATAGTGTCTAAATACAAATAAATATCAATTTAGCAGAACACTTGCATCTCACGCCCTGCATACATAGTATACAATCAAAACCGCAGGCACTTATTGGAGAATGGATTTCATAGCAAGGTATGGGACCACCTTCTCGAAAATGTACCTCTAGAGATGAATACATTGGGGTTCAACAAGAATATCTTGCAACCCAGGCTAAACATGACCGGCGCCTCACTTCGCTTGAGAGTACCGAACATATCATTACCATGGTTGGGGGCCAGCCAACCGAACCGATAGCATACATATAAAAATAAAAGGGAAAACCGACGACATTTGATTTCACCGGATCAAGTAGCCATGTGACCTACCCGATTCTGTGCCATTTCTCAGTTGATGAGGCTTGAGGTTAAGATTACCCTTTTGAACATCATATCATCATTCACGTTGAATGCTACATCGTCAAATCCATCAAATCACTAATTGACGTCCATAAAAATATTGTGTAGCTAACAGAAGTACATTTGTAAAAATCAATGTATATGATTCTTAAGAAATACTCTGTCATACATTCGTCCATACAAATCATTCAGGAACAGGATAAACCGAAGGTACCCTCCTACCACATCTTATATAGGTATCACGCTAGGGATCAGTAGCGAGTAGTCCTTGCAACCTGGAGAATACAACCACGACAAAATCACCGCCGAAATATCTTTGGCCACTAAAGAAGAGAAATTCAACAAGTAGTTCTTCCGCTTATGAAGATCCACAGTCTTCAATTGCTCCATCTTCAATCTGTATTTTTAAGTATTTGTTGGTCGAAATGGTTTTCGAATATAAAGACGATCCCGGTCTTTCCGTACCAACAATCGTATTAGCCAAGTTTGATAGTCGGTTATTTAACTATCAAATAACAAATCATGAGACGATCCCAGTCTTTCCGTACCAACAATCGTATTGGCCAAGTCTGATAGTCGGTTATTTAACTATCAAATAACAAATCATGAGAATAAAATGATTTTACTGATTTAGTACTTGGCATTATTTGGCCTGGTTAATTAAATATCTGTTAATTTTATTCTTAAAATCTTCTAATTTTTTGTAGTTTATCTTCTACTTCTTATTATAAATAAGAATCATCTTAAAAATCATCTCATTCACTTATAAACTTTTCGAATACAGTTTATAATATTAATTATGGAAATCATAACTTATGTTTCTCTCAATTTCTTCTTGTTTATAAACTAATATCATTCTTGGACAATCACGATGTCGTTTAAGTTGGGGTATTTTATTTACCTCTCAGACCTTGACCAACAACATTCATATCTTAAGAATAGATAGAAGTTTATTAAACACACGTTTTCCTTTGAAAACCTTATTTAAATCTCAACACCGTTTACTTAATTAATTATCAAGTAAAATATTATTATATTTCCTTATTAATCGTCAATAATCCTTTATAATATTACACTCGAGTTACGACTCCATTATAAATAGAATTCTTTATAAAATTTCTTCGACATCTCGTTATGAATATTCTTCAACTTGTTTGCAACAATAATAATATATTTTGTTTTTAAATCATCTATAAATATCTTTACCAATCTTATATAGATACCTTTATAAATCCTACCTTTATCTTTTACAATTTTAATATTTATTTTTATCGAAACCATTCAACTTATCATCTGTAACAAAAACGTTACAGATTCCATTTCAAAAACTTTTCATTTTCTTTATTATACTCTTTTCAGATCATTTCGACAACTTATGCGTAGTCTAAAATCACCCAGCGATCTTTTTAGCGATCTTCATTTTATAAATCACGTGGTTCAATTTGTTATTTGTAACAATTGTTACAAATTCATTTTTCAAAATTCATACTTCATTTACAAATTCCATTTGTAAATTATTATCGACAACTAATATTTCAGTTACATTTCTAAACTCTTTAACTTCCATTTACAAAATCGTTTGTAAAACATTTACGACAACTTATATTCATTGCCATTTCCGAAACGTTTACTTAGCTTATACTCTCGACTTCTCTTAACATTCCGAATTTCGGAATATCACATTCTGATCCTCGGAATAAATCTCACTTCCTTAGCCATTCCGAACTTCGGAATATCACATTCCGAACCTGGGAATAAATCTTACTTAGCCATTTCATAATTTTTACAATTTCTAATTTTCCTTTTTCTAACTTCAAATATTAAGTAAATATTTAATTTAAGCTATCACATTCGCTTAAAAATCCCTTTTATTACTTCATTATAAAAACTCGGTCTTAATATAAAACCCGTTCGTCAACTCCTTTCACAATTCAAATCTATTCAATTCAACTTCGATTGCTTTTTAAATGAAATCCAATTAAAAAGTAATCTCCTAAATTATTATAATTAAAATAATAATTTATTTCAATCATTAACTACTGTAGTAGTAGTTAACTTCTTAATTTACTAAAATAAATAATAAATTTCTTTTTAAAATCTTATTGAAATTTGAAAAAATTGTTAAACTATTTCATTAGATTAATTCAAAATGAATTAATTTAATAAACGATCCCACTTAAAACGGTCTACTAAGTCAACTCAAAACAAAATTAATTCGTTAATCAATTCCAATTATAGCCCTTTCTTTAAGTCAATTAATAATATAATTAATTTAAATAATCCTATTTAATTGTTTTCTTAAATACAATTACCAAATTCTTAACTGTTAGGTTAAATTATGCTCCTACGCTTATAAATCTTATTAACATAAATGTTTTCTTTATACAATCATTTTACCATTACTTATGAATTTAAATAATATATAATAAATAATGATTTCCTTTTAACAAACTTTTATTCAAGATACAAATTTAAAAATATGTCTTCAGTTATAAAATAAATTTTATAACTTCACTTCTATTGATTCACCTGACGGTAAATCCATATTTGGAAAAAAACGATTGATTTATAGGCCATATACTACCAATTACTCAACCAATATTGCCCATTGGTTAAAACAAAATAAATGTTGAATCTCAGGTTAACAGTCAACAATCAAATCAATCTTCTAATCAGAATAGTTCATGTAATGATAATATGAAAATAAATATCATTAGATATGTTTGAGGAATCCCGTTGGATCTCTCCAACCTGTTCTTCCCCGTATCTAAATATGTATTCTTAATATAATCATTTAATTCAAATAATAATGGTTTTCATAACAGTCAATAACGACAATTCAATATTAATCATTTTATTTCACACAACCATAATAATTCAAATAATTCATTAAATTAAACACGTTTATTTTGTGACCAATAAGGTAAGTTACCTTATTTGGGACCAATCGTTAAAATAATGATTTGGTTTTCTGCTGAAATTAAACAACGTTTAATTTCAATTGTTCAATCAATATATGAATATGTATTTAACAAATAAACAAACAGCCAACCATTAGCAACCATAGCACACAATTATAAAACCTGACTTATATAAAATATAAGTAGGGAGAATTTGGTGAGTTTACCTCACCTTGTTTTGATTCATTTATGAAATTGTTCGGCTACAATTAAATTAAAAAGTCGTTTAATTTAAATGTAAATTTCAATCGTCTCCATTCATGTCCAGATCAGTTACGTGGCGTAAACCTCGTTTATACGGTTCCAACATATCTTGAACAATCCAATTCTGTTGATATATGGACAAGTTATTGATTTTCAAAGTTAATATAATTAAATTATAATTTAATCCCTAATTTGTTTTATTAACCAAATTAATTACGGTTAACATTTTTAAATAGCTGATACTTTTGGTATTCAAAACCTGGCCCAAACTTGTTTAAAAAACAGTCGCACTCCTAATTTAGTTGTTACTCCATTAATCTCTAAATAACTATTTTTAACGCATTCATAACTAATTCTTAGTTAAATTTAGGTTTAACAAATTACACTGTTAATATATGCAGCCCAGTGGTGTTCTTGGCAAGATGTGGCAAGTTATGTGAGTAACTGCATGACTTATTAGCTCGTGGAAGCAGAGAATCAATGACTCAGTGGTATCCTTTAACCTTTGAAAGTCCCGATGTGGAAGTGGAACCAGATCTCCATGGATTTTGTTGATGGCTTACCTCGTTCGAGGTCAGGCCATAGTAGCATTTGGGTTATTGTAGACCTCCTTACTAAGTCCGTGAATTTTATTCCAGTTAAATATAGTAGGATGACCTCTCTTCTTATGAAGCTTTATATTAATGAAATCGTGCAATTGCATGGTATTCCTAGCTCTATAGCATGTTACCATTATCCACTCTTCTTGAGTCACTTCTGATAGAGTCTTCACCAAGCTTTGGGCATAATTCTTAATTTCAGCATCGACTACCACCAACTATGATGGACAAACTGAGCAGATGAATGCTACTATTCTAGATGATCTATTTCGAGTTATATTTTGGACTTCAGTGGTTCTTGATAGGATCATCTCCCTCTTGTTGAGTCTTCATATAATAATAGCTATCCATAATCTATCAATGTGGCTCCTTTTGAGGCCTTATATGGAAAACTGTGTCACTCTCCTTCTTGCTGGCTCAAGTCTGTGGAGAAGCTTATTTTAGGTCACAAATATGTTTGTAAAGCATCCAAGAAGACATCTCTTATTAGATCAAGAATTGAAAGGACATAAAGTCATCAAAAAACCTACATGGATAACCGTAAGAAGCCTCTTGAATTTTTGGTTAGTGATTACATCTATATTCGAGCTTCTCCTTTGAAATAAGTGAAACGATTTAATCAGATTGGGAAATTGACACCATAATATATAGGGCAATTTCATATGATGGAGTGCATCGGTCCTATAGCTTATAGAGTAGCACTTCCTGGTTGATTTTCTAGAGTCCATGATATGTTTCACATCTCTCAGTTGAGGAAGTGTTTATGAGATTCAGATTCTCTGATTGCTAAACGTGCATTATAGGATCTTAAGGTCTCATCTTGTCTATCGATTGTGCATCATCCTGTATGTATCATTGTTTCGGAAGCTAAACAACTTAGGAACAAGAAAGTACCGCTCATGAAAGTTCAATGGCCTGATAATCCCAATGATTGTACATGGAAACCAGAGAATTCATCGAGCAATCATATCCATATTTTCTATCTTCTTAGGTCATGGGTAAGAAATTACTTTAACTCTAGGTACCTTTTCCTCTGTATATTTCTTTTGAAAGTGAGATAAATTTGAGTTGAATATAACTTTTCTCTAAGGAAATTGCGAGGACACAAATTTTGTAAGGAGAAATATGTAGCAACCTTGGTTTTGCGATTACCAGTAAACAAAAAAATAAATAAATTATAATGAGAATTATAATTTATTTGACACGACCCAAACTTACCCGTAAAGGAAAGCCCGGATTAAGTTGAGAAAACGACAAATCAGAACACAAATAGAAGAACATTTCACTGTTAATTACAACAATTACATCAGAGTACAAGAATATAACAGAGTATGGATAAATAATATACATTTGATAAACATCAGAGATTTAAATTACATTTAAATACATAGCAGCGGAAAAAGAATACATAACACAACTAAAAGAAATATGCAGATACAGACCATTCCGAATATAGCTCCAGCTGTAAACCAGGATCCTGTGAATATAATATCTGCAAATCCAAAACTACTAGTTGCCCCTATGGAAAATAGGAGCACCCAGAGTTTAGGTTGAAACAATAAACTCTAGGTCAGTCATGTGACTGGTGTGAGAACTAAAACAGTTATTAATTCTTTACTTTAAAAATAATGTTAATCAAGGGACCACACCGTATAACACGGAACGGGTTTAACCCCAAGAATACCACTGCATATAACAAATAGCGCAATGTTTTTTTGGAAAATGAAGCTATTATAAGACCCAGGTCCCATCACATAATGCAACGCAAGCCGGAGGATAGAGTTTTCTCTTATAATAGCCAAACATGCTAGGTACGTTTAAAAACAAATCATTTGATACTATAATAAGTGTATAGTGTCGAAAAAAACTTCAAATATAAATGTATCAATCATGGACAACATGGGTACCATCTATCATGTCGTCATACTAGTTCTACAATTAAAACCACAAAGTCACGTATTGGAAGTTGGATTTCCATCTGTGAACCAAGGCAAGGGATCGTCCTTACCGCTTCGAGACAATCTAGCCCATGTCTCGGGATCCAAACGCATCGACCCTTGGATCATCAGGGCCGGTCCACACTGAGTGGATTAAAATGCCTAAACAATACGTTTCCCCGCCCTATGGGGCGTAAAACTGGTCAGTATATCGACCAAACCATGCATCGGCCCCGTAGTGACTGATATATCCGAGGCGCCTCGCTTTCCATCATCCACATAAGTAAAAATGTATGGGCTCCATACCATGACACCACTCCTAGCTATAAGGAAACTCAAGCCCTCCCTGAAGTCCTCTGCCTTTTCTGGTTCCCACCGGGGTGCGAGGCTCGCGAATCAACACTATACACAAAGTTATGCTATATTAAAGTCGTGCTTTGATCTTCAACCACAAGACTCTGCTTTTCAATAGAAGCCTTGATCATTTGCATCTCAGCATGCCACATTGACAATTCACTTCATGCGACTGATGTCTATCGATATATAACCTCTGAGCTCGTACGTCTCAGAGAAGGGTGTTAAGAAAGAGAATAAATTCTCCGCCACCAAATAGATATATATTTAATAGAGATCAATCAACACAGAACAAAATCCAATGTCAGACACACACATCCATTTACAAGTTCGTTCTGGGTCTGAACGAAACCGGAGGCACCTTATTCCTCATTCCATATGTCCAATACGGAAGAGAGGCCCTCGCATATCCTATGATGTGTCACTCTCTCCTTACTCCTCTTTTCCTATAAATACCACCCTTTCCTTCCACTTTTTCATCCATTCTCACTTCTTTTCTTTCTCTCTTCTTCTTAAAGCTTATGGCCATTGTTTCCATGGCATAAGTCTTCCTCTTTCCACCACCACATTGCCAAAGTTCGTCATTCTCCTCCTCCTCTTATAATATAAAGAGAGATTAGTGTATATTGTATTATATATATATTTTTTTAGTGAAGAAGACGTTGCGTTGAAATACTGCCCGACGATTCGCTTAGCTAGGCTCGCCTACCATGAAGATTTGGAAAGCTATTAGGTGAGAACTCTTTAACCATGGTTTATATATTTAATTAGTAGCTAGACTAATTTAAATATAGTCATGAATTGTTATTGGTTAATGATGATTGATATTGGTGTGATGGATGATGGATGCGAAGTTTAGAACACACACGATTAAGCATTAGTGTTGTAACGCTTGTGCACAATTATGATTGATTGAATCATGTTGATGATGGTTGCTATGGATGTTTAAATGGTTGTTGATGTTGTTTTGCACACACTATGACACAACTATTATGGTATCACATTGGTGATCGAAAAATCTCCATAATTAAAAGCAATATCATTATTGAAATTGAAGGTTAATAATTGGAAAAGGCCATATGTATGAATTCACTTATATTGTTAAAGTCCTTTAAATGAATAAATAAATAACGGAACATTCTAGGATGACAGAGAGGATAGTGTCTACGCTTGGGTTTGGAAATGAAGTTTCCTGCTCTCCCTGGCTATCCCTAACTGATTCGACGATTGGGAAGGTTAATTTGAAGTTATTTGAATTTAGAAATGAATTGGAATTTATGAAAGTTGAGTTTTAAATCCAAAATAATTGAAAAGTAAATTTAAATGATTTTAAAAGGGTTATATAAGGATATAATGGTTTTCTAAGATAGTTTGAAGTATCGTAGAATAATGGTTATTATGGTCAAAATAGAGCTTGTCGCATAACGACAATTTACGTATTTTAGATGGAAACTTTAAACGCTTATAACTTTTGCAATCTAAATCGGATTTTCATAAAATGAAAAACGTTTGATTTCCATTAACAAGAACTTTCAAATGAGTGAAAGAAGATTTTAAATTCGGGTTATAATTTTCAAGTTATGTTTGAAACTATTTTGGAAAAGATCGATGTAAGAACAATTGTTGAGCATAACTATAAACAGCTATTTTTAAATGTTTTAAAAATATGGATTTTTTTGTAAAATCATAATAAATTATGTAAAAGTGTTTTGAATTGTAAATTTTAAGTTTTGGCTAAGATAAACGATGTTTTATCAAAGTAGTTAAGATAACTGTTTTGTAACGCTTTTGAAATGCTATTGTAACGTTTCCTTCGAAAACAATCTATTTTGAAGTTTTAAACCGTAAACTATTTTCCGAACTGTAAGTAATGATTTGTGGAATATTTTTAAAGGTTTAAAAATATTAGAAATATTTTATATGCAATTTAAATTGATATTAATATGGGTTTTCAATTTTAAATAATTGGATATGGTTGGAGATAAATCTTCGGATGTTTGATATTAATCCGATAGATGATGATTCTTACTATTTGAGGAATTTAAAAAGTAGTTCACCATTATTCCACTTATAGTGTGAGTTGGGTATGGAGATTAATATTAAGTATAAGTTGATGGTATTTCTAACCAGGTCTAATGTCAAAGAGTTGGATAAATCTTTTAATTAAGATACGAGTTTCCTAAGTTGACTGGGATAAGTTGGATAGAAATAATCTTCAGATATTTGATATGAAATTCTGTGGTGTAAATGTATACTATTTGAGGAATTGCGAAGATATTATTATATCGTTATTCCACTTATAATATTCGTTGATTATGAGAATTGATATCGAATATAAGTAGATACAATTTCTGTGTAACTTATGTTCAATATCAATTGATTTGGGTTTGGTCGCGAATCATATCTTCAATAATATCATTTTTGAAACCCCATGAGATTGAGTTATGAAAATTCATATCGTAATTTGAGGATTTAATCAGATCTTTGATTTGAGGAAATTAAAAGTGAGGAATTGGAAAGAAAGCATAATCTTTTAGTTAAGATTAAAGAATGGAATGTTAGAAAATCAATTTAATTGGAAACTATGGTTGAAATGTGGATTAAGGATTTTCAAAAGAAACGGGATTTTTGATAACGAGTTATCAAATGGAAAATTAATTAAGGCTTTAAGGCTAAATCATCTTTGATTTAAAGGATGTGTTTTAAAAGAGAAAGGTTAAATATGGATTTTTTAATAATTTGAGAATGGGTTTAAAGAAGTTTAATTTTGACAAAATCCAAGACGGAAGGAGATTGGTAGAAAGCCTGTACGTTCTATAATTGTGTTTTTTTAAACTGCGCTTATTATTTGGAAAGACTGGAATCGGATGTATGTCTGAAAAGCATTCCGAGTAATAATACGACGTTGTGGAGCAACTGAAGACAATGGAGACGACACTGAAGACTGGGACCCTTCATGTCGTAAGGACGATTTGCTGAATGTCTCGAATGGGTTGCTCCCATTTGGAGATGGATTTTATATCAGTTAAGTGGCAAGAGGCCCGAACGTATGTGAAGGAATTCCGGATTGTTGTTTCACTCAGACCCAGAACAGACTTGTATGGATTGTGTGTCTGACATTGTAATTGACTGCGTAGCACTGATCTTTGTTAAATATATATCCGCTTGGTAGCGGAGAATTTATTCTCTTGGTTAACACCTTTCTCTAAGACGTATGAGCTTAGAGGTTATATATTGATGAAAATCAGTGATGCGTAGTGAATGGACAATGTGGCATACTTAAGTTATGAGATGGGCTATGGATGATCAAAGCATGGCTTATTTAAGCATAGCTTTGTGTATATTGAGACCTCGACGAACCTCACTCCCCGGATTGATGGTAAACTGGGGGTCAGATTTTTATGTTCGTTTCGTATGTTCGGTGCACCGGGATGTGATGATGAAAGGGTACTGCAAAGTCCCCAGTCTGGAACGCTATTTGTTGGGTACTCTGATTCATGTATGGTGGGTTAGTATAACGGAGTCCGAGTCTGGACATTATCCGCGAGTATTGGGATGATGCGTGCAAGAAAGTCTGTGAGCCCACGAATGATCTTTCGTACCAGGAACCATAATGTTCGAAACCCAATCTCCACTACGAGCCTGTACGGTTTTGATTGTATAGCCTGCTGGTTACCGGCATGATTGTCAGTATAATGGGATGAGGCATTATGCTGGCGAGGATTAATACATTTATTTGCGAAAAGGTTTTTCACATTATATATAATAGTAAAAGAGGATTTTCACGTATGAATGCATTTTTGGTTATCATAAGGCGAAACTCGCCCATTTGGTGTGCGCTTGCATTGTGTGATGTGGGACGAGCTTATGATAGCTTCATTTTTACAAAAGTCATTGTAGATTTCTATGCACTGGTATCCACATGGAGTAAACCCGTTCCGCATTAGAGGCATGGTCCGGTGAATTACCTAACTTTAAAATAAACCAAAAAAACAACTGTTTTGAGTTCTCACACCAGTCCCACGACTAACCTAGAGTTTATTGTTCCTTCACCTTAACTCTGGGTGCCCATAATTTTTACACGAGCAACCTAGTAGTTTGGTTCGCAGATTTAGCCTTGGAGTTAGTTGGAGCAGGATTCTGGTTTTAGCTGAAGTTATTATGACTTGGAGCATTCGCATTCTTCCGCTGAGTTAAGTATCTTTTCCGCTGTGTAAACGATGTACTTTGATGTACCTTTTGTTACTCTGATGTAATATTATTTTAATGATAATGAAAAAGTTGTTTTTATTTTGTGCAAATGTGTAAGTGCCCCTAACAATACACCTTTATGAACGGTTTAAGTTGGTTTAATTACCAGCGAAAATCGAGCAAAAAGTCGGGTCGTTACAACTAGTATGTAACCTGTGCGTTGCACACGATAATATTAAAAATAATATTTATTATTTTAATGTTAAAAAGACAACTGTGTTATGCAATATATGAAGAAAAAAACGTGAAATACACAAACTATTAATTAAAATTATTATTATTATTTATGTGTTTATGTTCTATAGCATACATAAACGATATGTATATATTTGTATTTGAGATTTTTTTTCTTCTTACTCATTTTGTTAATATATATGTTGAAGTTGGCGTACGTTAGTAACCAATTTGATGAATTGGCAAATATTATTTAATATAATTTGTTCAAATAAGTTAAATGTAAAATTACGAAGTTAGTTTAACTGTATAGCATAGCAAGAAGAATTGAACGTTTTTTTTGCAAAAAATGTAAAAATTTATTGTTGAGTTATTATGCTCAAAAAGAATTTTATGATATAATTTATGGTAAATTCTTGATATAAATGAATAATAACTAATTTACAAATTAACTTTGTTTTTATTGTAGATGTACGTGGTTCATATTATGTGATTTATACATCTTTATAAGTGCATGAAAAACTACCATTTCTAATATGAATGTGGTATATACATAGTAAAATTGGCGTATATTTTAAGAACTATTAGAAAACTGGACTATATACACTTTACATATTATTAAATAAAATTAAGATTTCAAAAGTAGTTTAAATATATAGAATAAATTATAAAATATCATGAAAGAATTGAGGAAGTTCAGCAAATAATTGCTGAAATGTTAAAATGCATATATTTAAAGCAGAAATTGTTTTCTTCAATTTATGATAAACAATTGAGATAAATGTAAAATATATTAATTTTTTTATTATTGTTTACATGTATTATGTAAGCTGCGTAACTTACTTAACTTTATATTTGAAAAAAAAAAACTAATTTTTTTTATTTTTGTTAATACGAACATGGCGTACGTTTTAAAACATCACACTTGGCATTAATTAGATGAATTAACAACAATTTAGTGATTGATTTCATTTTTTAAATTCAGAATCACATAATTAATTTAAACATATTAACACAGATGTACAATGTTAAATGATATTGTTTGTAAATGACGAAATTTTAAAATGTAGGCGTTTGACATTAATATTACAATACAATACCCAACAAATATATCAACGTAAATGAGTTTAATTTTGAACTTTGTGATAATTAATTATGTATATAATTTATGTTATGTAATTGAAAGTGTTTATATATTTGATTTTTTTTTCATTTTTGTTAATATGAATATGGTTAATTTTGATGTAATTTAATAGGTGAATCAATGAATAATAGTTTGCTAAAGTTATTTAATAGTTTTAATGTTATGTAATTAATGGTAAAAATACGATACTAAATGTAAAATGTGAAAAAAGAATCAAAAGAGACATACATGGAAAAATTGAAGTGTCAGTATTTAGAGCTAAACAACTTAATTTTGTCACTTTTTGTACTTAAAAGAAATATTAGCTAATTAAATTTACAGAAAAATATTTACAAGGACAAAATTGAAGGCTTTTTTAACCATAAGGACATCCCACTAAAATTTTACTCAAAAAGGACAATACACTGTTTCTTTTCTTCTTTATTTGCGCTTATTTCTTCTTCCTTCGCAATCGGCTATCTCACATTTCTCGATCTCATCTCTGATTTCCAACGCGAAATTTTTTCTTTTCCAAATTTTTTCTTCAGCAATCGTCTTCTAACATGTATATCGATCGCGACTTTCAATTTTGATTAATTCGATCTCGCGCGTATTCGATTGCTGAAATCGTTCACGAAATTAGGGTAAATTCGATTGCTATGATTCGCTTGGCATTAAATATGATTTCGATATTTATTGATTTTGTGAATTTGTCGTATAAAAGCGAACGAGAGAGATGAACGAGAAAAAAATCACTAGAAAAAACTTTTTTTTACGGTGAAGTTAGCAGCAGTTTTTAGGTATTATTTTGCTATTTTTTTTAGGGATCATTTTTCTTGTATTAATAATGTTATGCTGTTTTGTTTATAGTTTTGATGCTATATCAGTTTTGTACTTGTACTGTTGCATTAGATTTGCAACTCAGTTGAAATTATGCCATTTTACTCAACCAAAGTAGGATGCAAACGTTTTTTTGTATTAGTTTTCCTTCAAGATATCAAACCACTTTTTAGGTATCAGTTCTATATTTTTTTAGGTATCAGTTTTATATTTTTTAGTTGAATTTAAATCATAGCAGTTTTTAGGTATCAGTTTTATATTTTTCTAGTTATTAGTTTTATATTTTGTAGCTGAATTTACATCATAGCAGTTTTTAGGTATCAGTTTTTTTTTTTTTTATGTATCATTTTTGTTTATTAACACTGTTTTATATTCGTTTGGTCTGTTTTTAATGTTGTATTTATTTTGTAGTTGTATTGTTGTATTATCTATGTATTACAGTCGAACTTACTTCGTTATAATCAACCAAACTGTGATGTAAGTATTTTTTGTTTTACTTTTTATTTAAAACATTACAGCAGTTTTTAGGTATCATTTATATATTTTTTGGGTATCATTTTTGCTATATTCACCGTGCTATGTTTTATTTAGTTACTTTTTGTTGTTGTACTGTTGCACTAGCTTTGTAATTCAATTGAATTTATTTCATTTTAATCAATCAAATTATGATTCAAACATTTTCTGTATTACTTTTGTCGTTAAAATATTATAGCAGTTTTAATGTATCATTTTTATATTTTTTTAGGTATCATTTTTTGGCTTTGTGTATGAGAACTATGGCAAGTAGGTAGATTTGTGTTGTTTGCTTTGGTAATTGACTTTTTTTGATACATAACATTAATTCTAATTGATACCCACTGATAAAAAATAACACCCACCTACTCAATTCAAATCTCACAAAAATAATATTTATTCTCAATAATACCTACTGATTAAAAAAATTATAGCAATCGATTCAATTCAATTATCACAATCAGTTCAATTCAATTATCACAAAAATGAAAATAACAAAAACTGATACCTACAATGCCATAAAAATGATACCCAAAAACTATAAAGAAGAAAATAACAAAAGTTGATACCTACAATGGTATAAAACTGATACCTTGTACTTGTAACCAATAAATAATACGGAAAACTGATACCTACAGAGTGGTAAAACTGATACCCAGTGTAGGTTCAAAGATGATTATGATAAAAAAAAGCCGCATACATAATGCTAACAATGATCATACAAACCTGAGATCCTATTATATAGCAGCACAATAATTTGAAGATTAAAAAAAAATACAAAGAATTTGTATAGAAGTTATAAACGATTCAGCACATTTCCATTTTTTTTTTAAAACAATGCAGCAGTTTTAAGGTATCAGTTTTTCTGTTTTAAATATATAATGTTTTTTTTTTAATGTGACTTTGTTGCTATGTTAATTTTTTAGTTGTATTGTTGCTTCAACTTTGTAACTCAGTCGAAATTATTTCATTTTAATCAATCAAATTATTATGTAAATATTTTTTGCATTAGATTTTCTTTAAAACATTGCAATAGTATTTAGATATCAGTTTTTTTTTTTTTTTTTCAAGTATCAGTTTTTGAGTATTAACTGGTTATGTTTTTTTATATGATTTTGGTGTTGTGTCAATTTTGTACTCGCATTTTGTGCATCAACTTTGTATTCCTCACTTGTATTACAGCATATATATAATTGAAGTTACACAAAAAATCATATGTTTTCCAATTGAATTTCACCAAAAATCTGAGACAACTATTTTGAAGAAATAAAATGATAAAAACTGATACTTACTTTATTATAAAACTGTTATCAACAATGATACCGAACTAAAAACCAGCCATTGAAATTAAGAAAAAAATATAAAACTGATACCTTTATAAATATAAAAATGATACCAAAAAACTGCTATGATGTAAATTCAACTAGAAAATATAAAAATGATACCTTAAAAAATATAAAAATGATACCTTAAAACTGCTGCAACGTTTTAAAGAAAAATTAATGCAAAAAATGTTTTCATCACAATTTTATTTTTTAAAATGAAATAGGTTCGACTGTAATACAAAGATAATGAAACAATACAACTACAAAATAAATACAACATTAAAAACACATCAAACGAATATAAAACAGTGGTAAATAAACAAAAATGATACCCATAAAAATATAAAAATGATACCCAACAGCTGAAAAGTTGAACATTAAAATTGCGAAACAAAAAAAACATGAATCACCTTGCGAAATAAAAAAAACTAATCGGCAGAAATGAACAAAAATTATATTGACTATAACAACCAAAAAAATTTTCAGTCGAGGTTGATTGTTGAGATCGATTTCGTGCCCTAGATTTTGCTGTTCGATTTATGTTTGAGGATCGATTGTATGAGATGCCCCGGATTTTGATTTGATTGATATTAAAAATGATTTCGTGATAGAAAATCGTTCGAGATGATGAACGACGAGGTGATGAACGAGATTCTTAGTGGCGCGATGAAGAACGATGGAAAAATTTAATACCGCTTGTCCTTTTGAGTAAAGTTTTAGGTGCGTGTCCTAACAAATAAAATTTTGATACCGCTTGTCCTTCTGAATAAAATCCCCTTAAATTTATCTAAAGTACTTAAATTTCGTATTTTGTAATTAATTTAAATGCGTAGATTTAAATGTAAAATGTTAAAAGCTAACTGTTAGTAAATAATTATGTATTATTTGAAATTTCCATATAAAATTGTAAAATGACGTATACTGCCTCTACCTTTCTACTAAATAAAATAAAATTGTAAAATGACAAAAGAATTAATATAATGTGAGAGAATTAGTAAATAAGTGTAAAGTGGTAAGCTGATTTAAAAATAAAATATCTGTAGAGAATCAGAGAATCAAGAAGAAAAAAGAAAACTCCTAAAATTAATGAGAGAGTTTTAAAAGGTTCTGCTTTACTATTATTTAATGGATAAACGATGTTTTTTTTTTTTTTTTCTATGATAGAAACATTGATTTCTTTGTTTTATCCTAAATTGAGTATTTTATATTCAAGTTTAGATGTTATACAACATACTATATGACAAGTGAATTTAATCATGCAAAGCAAAAATCAAACCCATGGGACCATGACCTTTTATATAACATCCAAATGCACCATATTGAAGTCTCGTATTGGATCGGGTGCTTTTGTGATTGTAATTTTTTTGTTGATTGTGGCAGCAAGTAGATCGAAAATGTTATAACAAACAACCAACTTAAATGTGCTAAGGTCGGTATAAATTCACGAGGAAAGGGTGCCCTCCTGTGAAATTTCAGCAGTTACGGTTCCATTAAAACCCCACGCATATAACCTGCTCCCACCTTTTCCTTTCCATAATCAAAGGGCCTCAAAAGAAAATACAACAATGGCAGCGGCGTTAGAATGCTGGTCAGGCCGACCGAGCACTGACGAAGAAATGATCGAACAAGTCCTAATGAAAAACTCTGACCGTTCAGAAATAATCGCTTCTTCCTTCTCCGCTCCTCCTTCCCCTTCCCATTCCTCGGTCTCTAACCTTCCTCCTAAAAAATGGCAACGCTTCAGCAGAAACTTCACCAACACTCTCGCAAACTTAAAAAACAACTTGCTTGAGTCCAACTCTCAAAGGTTGGACAAGCATTTATGGGGCGGCGTTGTTAGAAGCTTAACTCAACTGTATCCTGGAAGCCAGTTGCCTGAAAAGCTCATTTCTGATATTAAAAAGCATTTTGATTCATTACCCAACAGGTGCAATGGTTTGAAATGCTTAAAGTTCGAGTCTTGTGAGTTTTTACAGCGTATTTTTCACCTTTTTTTTTTTTTTTTTTTTTTTTTCCCCTCCAGCTATGCGCAAGCTGGGTTTGATGCAAAGGATGTCATGCTGCATGTGAGACTAATGGAGAAAGCACTGGCTGAAGACCAACCAGCTCTAAATGTACAGGAAATAAAAACTGATTCCGAAGAAGAAGAAGAAGACGAAGTTGGATCTGTTTTGAAAATAAGCTTTGCTTGCAACTCTTCAGTTTCATGGCAAGCCATTTCTTGTTCACTAGACGGATCTTTGATTTGTTGCAAAAAGATTCAAAGTTTTGAGAAGAAAGGAGTTACACTCGGAGTTGTGTCAGTTTTAGTCAATACTGGCAGTGAAAAACAATTTATAGCAAAATTAGAAAGTTCAATTAGATCTGCAATTAAGAAACCAAAGAATGGAGGAGTTAAGTTACCATTTGGGCTTTGTGGCCGCCAAGAAGATAATACAAAGAACATTGATTATGATACTGGTAATGTATACGATGCTGATCAAATTCAGCTATCTTCGCCTTTGCCTGAATCATCTGTTGTGATTTCAGTTGATGAATGGCAAACAGTTAAATCGGGCAGCGATGAAATTACTAGATGGATTATAAATTCAGAAGATATCGAGTTTCTAGAAAAGAAAGGGGCTAATTCATTCAGAGGGGTGTGTAGAGGCAAAAAGGTATGGATTAAGAAATTGAGAGGCTGCGAGAAAGGAAATGCTTATGAGTTTGAAATCAGGCAAGATTTGTTGCAACTAATGACTTGTGGCCATAGGAATGTGCTTCAATTTGTGGGTATTTGCATCGATGAGGTTAACGGGTTGTGTGTAGTAACTAGAATGATGGATTGTGGATCAGTGCATGACATGATTCAGAAGAATAAGAAAACAAACATGAAGGAAGTTATGAGGATTGCTTTAGATTTAGCTGCCGGGTTGATGTTTATAAATAGCCATGGAGTTGCTTTTAAAGATTTAAACACCCAAAAAATATTGCTGGATAGGCAAGGAAATGCTTTTCTTGGAGATATGGGAATTGTTACTTCATGTAATAATGGTGGGGAGGTTACCGAGTATGAGACCGCTGGATATAGATGGCTTGCTCCTGAGGTATATAGTTTGTCGAAATCACATTGATTGTATATATCATAATTTTACATTGTATTTAGCTTGTTCAATTCTCTCAGCCTCCTACCGTAGCCTACCCCACCACCTTGCACTCAGTATTCCATCGATGACATGATGAGCTTCATTATGTGTTTACTAGTAAGAATGAGTGCAGTGTCTCACACTCCTATAAGAGTTACATTTATCGTAATGGTAAATTGATACTGATAACCTAACCACATTCATGGGGAAAAAACACAATTTTAACATGATGAGCCAAAATTGAAGGTCTAGAGCGTAAACTGAGTATATATTTATCTCTAACATGTGTTTATCCTTTACACTACCATTATGATTCGAACTCTGCACTTAACGTGATGATGTTATATAAATTTAACCGTATCTTTAACAAATTTATGCAGATAATAGCTGGAGATCCAGAAAGTGTAACGGAAACATGGATGAGCAACGTGTATAGTTTTGGGATGATATTATGGGAAATGGTAACAGGAGAAGCTGCATACTCTTCATATTCACCCGTCCAAGCCGCAGTCGGTATTGCTGCTTGTGGACTGAGGCCCGATATTCCAAGGGACTGTCCCCAAATTCTGAGGTCACTAATGGTGAAGTGTTGGAATAATCGCCCTTCATTGCGCCCTACTTTTTCAGACATCATTTCTAGTCTACAAAAGCAAAACATTCGCTAATAAATCTACATGCACATACATAGAAGAAGCTCTTCGATAATATTAAACGTATCTGTGTGTATTGGGACTCATCGAAGCGATGTCTCCGAAATAAGCTAGAGAGCCATAGCCAGGCAAGGGCATTTGAGGTTTGGCCTCTGCTCTTTGTCAATATATCTTTACTTAGCAATAGATAACTGTCTTGGACTCTTGTTTAGCTATTTACCGAGATGGGTACTTTAACATTCCAAATAAAGATGAGTAATTGTCATGAACAATAAACATATGGGTCCTCAAATCTGTCTATAGCGTTGTGTATTCATCTTGGTTGTCGGGTTTTGGTTGTTGTATTCTCTTAGATTTGTATAACAAGAGTTTTGTTATTATATGGAGTGTTTAGTTGGTTGCTTGCTGTATTCCTGGTGCATGCAGCATGTTTAGCAATCTTAACAAGTTATTATCCTAAACAGAGCGTTTTCTATTAAAAAAAAAAAGTGTTTCCTTGGTGTAAGAAAACGACATTATCGTGTTCTACAGGAAGGAATCTAACATAATTGTAACAGTAGTCTTAAATCGTTGTTCTTTTGATGTTTTCATCAGTAAACTGTTTTCCTCCACTCTGGTTTGTCTAGCACGTTGCTTTATTATTCCGCTAATCTCCCTAATAAAAACATAATTGTGGACCACGGCAAGACCCATCCATCTTTTCTATTCAATGATGTAGACATCAAAATGTTCATGTGACAAGTGTATTAGAATATGCATTCATTTTGAACTGACTAAAGTGTCGTTGAAAGGAGAGGTGGTTAATAAGAATATTTGCGAATATTGTATACAGTAGAAACAATAAATCCTTTTTTTTTTTTTTTTCCTTGTGCATTATTAACAGAGTTTAATGACAAAGATGACATAGAATGGATCTAGAGCAGTGAGTATTCAATGCCATTGATTATCCTGGTCGTAATCAAATGTCATTAATTGCCTGCGCTTAGTTAAGCGGTGGAGAATTGCTGGGTAGTGTAAATGTTAAGTCTTTCAATTGTGAGACTTTGTCATATCCAGAGTTATATAAATTTCTTCCTGGCTTGATAAAATTAAAAGAAAGTTAATTTGATGAATGATTCGAAGTTGTAATTAACAAATTATTTACTTTGCTTTGTCATAGCTTTAGTTCTATTGGATGCACAAGGATGGACCCAGGAATCAAGTCTATGGCAGGATAATTTTAAAGCTACCCTTTTTTAAAGCTGTATGATTACTACTACAAAACAATAATCACAAGAAAAGATTCAAAATAATAAGATGTAGATTCATATTTGACTTTCAATACATAACATTTAGCTAAGTTGTGCACGATGGGTCTTTGCGGAGTCAAATTCCTTAACTATAAAATCTAGGACTGTCATTGGATACCCCAAAAATCCGAAATCCGTCCGCATCCGCATTCGAAAAGCGGATAAATATCCGATATCCGGGAAAGAGGATGCGGATATAGGCATATCCGCATCCGAAAATTATCCGTCCGTTTTTTTTCTAATTATAGCTTGAATTATATGTATTTTAACATAATTAAATATACTAATTTATTAATTTGCAAAATTAAAAGTCTAATAATAAGCCCATGTTAATTGCTCAAAATTATATATTATTATTGTATGTATTTATTTTTAGCACTTTAGTAATCAATTAGGTTGAAAAAGCGTAATGTTAAGCTAAAAAATTCATTTATTTTCATTGATTTATCGATTGTTGGCAGAGCAGATAATTATCCGATATCCGTCCGTATCCGCGGATGCGGATATCCGATATCCGAAAATGGTTTCGGATGCGGATACGGATATGACATTATCCGTATCCGAAAGTTTCCGTTGACAGCCCTAATAGAATCCAAATCAATCTTCCAAGCAGAAGCACGTTTTAAATAAGGATCACCAATACCGAATATTTCACAAACAAAAAGGGAGAATCTTAATATGATATATTGTTTAAGATGACGTATCTTGACTAGTAGCGGAAGATGTAATGGCTGTCATCTTCTTTCTTTGATTTCTAATGTTTACTCTTCTTCTTAGAATTCGGTTTCTCTCTTACCCTATTTTCTTATGTGTTTCTAGATGAAGAAGAATACAACTCTTTTCTTAGGGACATAAATGACCCAATCCTTTATATAACATTTAATACTAAATCTGATACGTCCATCATATACCAATTCAACGCTTAAGATTAATCACAAACCTAACGTTCAAAATATAAACGATCTATTTATGTCCCAATTAATCGGGTCGCATTAAGATTAGAAACTGCATAATGGAAAATGAAACACTTTATTAATGACCCAATTAACAGGGTTCAATTAAGATTAGAAACCACATAACGTTAAAGGTAAATAAAACGTTTTATTGCATTTTTCAATAGTGGATTTCTAGCATTCTCCCACTTGACCCGATTATTCATAATATCAGGGGTTGAACATCATACTACGATAAATTGCTGAGAGTTATGGCGGTTGTGCATTATTAATTCAATGCATTCCCTTCCATATACTATAATACTAGCAGTCCATCAATTTACATTAATAATTTATATAAAATAGCATAATGGTCTACGTAATGTCTTATATCATAATGATTAAACATAATATCTTTATAAGACTTTTTCTTGTTTAAAATTACATAAAGTACGTACTACCACATTAAAACAAGAGACACATAATTGTATATCAGAAACGCATAAAAGAGCTTAGAATGTTATACATCAATCGTTATTAATAAAACCAAGACCCATTTTTTGAACATGTTCCTCAAATTGTTTTGGCTGTAACCCTTTCGTCAAAGGTTCTGCAATCATAAGTTCTATCCTAATGTGCATGACTAACACTCTTTGTTTTTGAACCTCATCTTTCACAACAAGATACTTTAGTTCCATATGTTTGGCATTTTTAGAGTACTTGTCGTTCTTTTAGTAAAATACTGCTGCAGAGTTATCACAATAAATTTTCAGCGGCTTGCTAATGGTTTCGACAACCGCAAGTCCGGAAATAAGGTTCCGCATCCATAATGCATAAATTGTGGCTTCCGTAACATGCCACAAATTATGCCTCCATAGTAGATGAAGCAATGATAGTTTGTTTCGCACTTTTACATGATATGACACCTTAAGCAAACATAAACAGGCAATCAAAAATCGATTTTCTAGTACCGATGCATCCAACAAAATCTGAATCGCTATATTCAATTATCTCCAATTCATTGGATCTACTATACATGAGCATGTAATCTTTTGTGTCTTGTAAGTACCTCAAAACTTTCTTTGCAGTGTTCCCTTCCTGGATAACTTTGATACCTCCTTAACATACCGACCACAAAACTGATATCTGGTATACTGGTTTGAGCGTACGTTAGGCTACCAACTACATATGCATATGGAATTGATTCCACTTCCTGTTGTTCAATGTCATTCTTAGGACATTGCATGAGATTGAATTTATCACCTTTATGTACAGGAACTTTCCCGTGTGAACATTTACTCATTCCAGATCTCTCTAGAATCCTTTCAATATATCCTTTCTAAGACAATCCCAATATTCTTTGTGATCGATCACGAAATATTTCTATTCCAATCACATAACATGCCTCTCTCATATCTTTCATTTCTAAGTTCATTAAGAAATTTCTTAGTCTCATGTAATATGCTTAAATTATTTGCAATAAGCAAGATGTCATCAACATAAAGAACTAGATAAATAAACTTGCTCCCACTGATATTTTGGTATAAACAGCGATCAACCGTATTTTCCTTAAAACCAAAAGACGTAATAATGGTATTGAACTTAATATACCATTGCCGGGACGCTTGTTGAAGTCCATATATTGACTTCTTAAGTTTACACACCAATTGTTCTTTACCTTCTACAGAAAAACACTCAGGTTGATCCACATAAACTTCCTCATCAGGATCTCCATTCAGAAAGGCTGTTTTCACATCCATTTGATGCAATTCCAAATCATAATGAGCTACTAATGCCATTATAATTCTTAGTGAGTCCTTTTTCGAAATAGAAGAAAATGTCTTCTTGTAGTCAACGCCATCTTTCCGAGTGTAACC
Organism: Allium sativum; assembly: GCA_030737875.1. Lineage (NCBI taxonomy): Eukaryota > Viridiplantae > Streptophyta > Magnoliopsida > Asparagales > Amaryllidaceae > Allium > Allium sativum. The sequence continues at coordinate 8,981,592 of CM060921.1, read as the reverse complement.
CTTAACAACAAGTCTAGCTTTATACCGTTCGATATTACCACTAGAGTCATGTTTTGTTTTAAAAACCCACTTGCATTCGACTCTTTTACACCCATGTGGTAACTCAACGAGATCCCGAACTTCATTCTTTTGCATGGATTTCAGTTCTTCTTTCATGTCATTAATCCATTCCTTTGACTCTTTACTTTCTATAGCATGTGGAAACGAAACTAGGTCCTTGTTGATTTCTATATCATAATCTGATTCTTCCATATAAACCACCTAATCATTAGAAACAACTGACCTACGATCTCTTTGAGATCTTCTTAATGCTTCTTGTTGTGGTTCATGCGTATTAGCATTATGTAAGTCATTTCCTTCAGGAAGTACTTCCTCATGGATATGTTGTTTATCAACATGATGTTCTTCAACAGCTGGAACAACATTTGGAGTAATAGTTGATGGAGGAGCTATTATAGGCAGTGTAACATTTACCCCTGTTTTCCTTATTTCTACTATTTCTCTTCTATTACTCCCACTGACTTCATCATTCTCAATGAATCAAGCATTACCAGTTTCTATAATTCTTAGACTACGATTACGACAATAAAACACACACCCTTTTGATTTTTCAGGGTAATCTAAAAAGTACCCACTAATCATTCGAGAATCTAATTTCTTTTCATGTGGATATTTTCGCTTCTGCTAGACAACCCCAAACATGAAAGTGTCTTAAGCTAGGTTTCCTATTAGTCCATAATTCAAAAGGAGTCTTTTGAAAAGCTTTACTAGGAACCCTATTCAACAAATAATTAGCGGTTTTAAGAGCATACGACCACAAATTCTTAGGTAGTGTAAAATCTGACATCATACTCCTAATCATATCTATTAACGTCCTATTGCGCCTTTCTGCTACACCATTTTGCTCTGGTGTACCTGGCATTGTGTACTGTGCACATATGCGCCGTGACTTTCGAGAAATTTTGATAATGGACCTGGACACTGGCCTGACTCATTATGTTTTCCATAATATTCACCACCTCTGTCAGACCTTATGGTTTTCACCTTTTTATCCAATTGCCTCTTAACTTCCTTTATAGACATCTCAAGGACATTCACATATTGAGAATTTAATGAAGCAAATAGACATAACCATAATGGGAAAAATTGTCAATAAAAGTGATGAAATACTTTTCTCCATTAAAAGCTGGAGTGTCCACAGGTCAGCAAACATCAGTGTGAATTATTTCAAGGAGATGGCTGCTTCTAGTGGCTCCTTTCTTATTATGTTTGGTTTGTTTACCTTTAATACAATCCACACATGATTGTAGATCACTAAAGTCCAAATTTGACAAAATTTCATTAATTACTAATCTCATCATTCTTTCTTTGGATATGTGACCTAGTCTTATATGTTATAAGATAGCAGAATTTTCATTCAACATGCCACGTTTGCATCCAACATTATTTACTACATTCAACAAGGAATTCACAAAATTATCATTCAGTTTCAATTTATATAGACCATCAATTAGAATACCAGAACCAACATTTTCAGTATTCTTATATAAATCAAAATAACTAGATCCAAACATACATCTCAAACCAGAAATATCCAATTTATTTACGGAAATAAGGTTTCTAGATAATGAAGGTACATAAAGGCTACTATATAAGTCTAATACATATCCACTTTCTAGAATTAGACGATAAGTCCCAATGCCTTCTATTGTGGATTTCATTTCGTTTCCCATAAAGAGAGAACGTCCGTCATTTGGATTTATAGTTTGGATCATAAGAAATCCCTGCACATTATTGGAAACATGTGTTGTAGCACCAATATCAAACCACCATGTATTAATAGAAACTTCAACTAAATTTGATTCAAAACATACGAAAGATAGATGATTACCTTTCTTTTCGAACCAAGCTATCCTTTTCGGACAGTCAATTTGATAATGTCCTTTCTTTTTATAGAAATGACATCGAACGTCCTTTAGTTCCTTCTTTTCCTTATCCTGCCCATTTAGTAGGTGCCTTTTTCTTCTTTAAGTGACTTGATTTTCCATTCTTTTCTTTACCGGCTTTATTACTCACAAAGCTTATTGAGCGATTCACTTGATTTTTCAAACATCCTTCTTCCTCAACAAGTCTACTGGCCAATTCATTAGCATTCCACTTATTCTTTATAGTGTTGTAGTTGATTTGAAAAGGTCCATATTCAGAAGGTAGTGAGTTCAGAATAAACTGGACAAAAAAAGAATCCTCTATAATGAGCCCAAGGGAGTTTAACCTTGCTGCAAGATTAGTCATTTCTATAATGTGCTCTTGCATAGTTCGCGACCCATCAAACTTCATGGTCGTGAGTTATCTTCCATAAGAGTACCAGCGAGTGACTTATCAGCTGAACGAAAACGTTTTTCCACAAACTGCATATATTCCTTAGCAGTTTCTGTTTGCGGAATTGTTGACTTGATGTTGTTAGCAATAGTCATCTTGATAAACATAAGACTCAATCTGTTACTACATTCCCATGCTTTATGGTGTGATTTTTCTGCCTCAGTACTAGCTGCTACAAGAGCAACAGGTTTATTCTCAAAGAGTGCCAAGTCAAAATCTTGAACACCTAAATGGAAATTGACTTGTTCTCTCCATTCAGAAAAATTGACACCAGTGAACAATGTAACATATGAAGCATGTGTATTCACGGGAACTACTGCAAATAAAAATTGGAATAATTATAAGCTCATAACTAACGAGATTCAGATATGTACATAACAATATAATATAGCACTCCTTTGGGTATATACTATCTTATACTTAACATAATTAAATACCAAAACATAAGTGAGTAATAAATATATTCAATTAAATAGAACTGACATCTTTGGATGATCAATGTTTATTTAATCAAAATATCTATTAAACGTCATCATGTCAACTAGTTATAGAACAAGACTTTCCTTTGGATAAGTTCTCAGGTTCTATCATTAATGACGCCAGTTTTTTTTTTTTGTATAATTGTAACTGGCAATTTCTATCAATAATCAATATGCCACTTATGCACTAAATGATTATTCTGATTTTGACCACTTCGGTGATTAACAAAATCATAAATCTCATGTGCACAAATGACTTATTACACATACTCGATTAAACATCATGAGTAAAGCATAGAATAAATCAATTGCAATCATAAGAAATATTCAGTTATTGGTTTGATACCACATGTAAGAATTTTCTTTATTATTCAATCTTTAATGATTAATGATGTACGATTCAATTAAATAGTCATAGGATCACCAATACCGAATATTTCACAAACAAAAAGGGTGAATCTTAGTATGATCTATTGTTTAAGATGACGTACCTTAATTGGCAGTGGAAGATGTAATGGCTGTCATCTTCTTTCTTTGGCTTCTAATGTTTACTCTTCTTCTCGGAATTCAGTCTCTCTCTTATCATATTTCCTTATGTGTTTCTAGATGGAGAAGAATACAACTCTTTTCTTAGGGATAGGAAGGACCCAATCCTTTATATAACATTTAATTCTAAATTTGGTACGTTGATTATATACCAATTCAACGCTTAAGATTAATCACAGTCCTAACATTCTAAATATGAACGGTCTATTTATGTCCTAATTAATCGGGTCATATTAAGATTAGAAACTGCATAATGGTAAATGAAACACTCTATTAATGACTCAATTAATAGGGTCCCATTATGATTTGAATCCGCATAATGTTAAAGGTAAATAAAACGTTTTATTGCGGTTTTCAATAGCAGATTTCTAACAGTTCATCATTCATAACATTGCGGATCACCGTTTTCACATGTTTCATACCTGGAAATTCTCTTTCCGTAGTTGTGGTAGTGGTAGGAAGAGTTAGCATAAGATGGGTCGATTTATCAATCAAATAATAGATCTAAAATTTTCTCGTTACAAATAGTGATTGACATAAGCCACCATGGTTAGTTAGATTTTCAATTCGAGGATCGCTTTTAACATCAAGATGATAGTGCATCAATTGACATTGCGAAGCATAAATGTCTTGTCCACTAAAATCCATAAAGTTAAATTTTTTGGCAAGCTTGCATATATTTTCTCCATTAAAAGACTTGAAGGTATCACTAGGATTTAAAGCTGAACTAAGAGCAAGAAGTTTAACCACAACACTATTGAATCTATTTTCTAACTCCATTAGCTGGAAATCGATTGTAGAGTTAAAAATGTCATAATCATAATGATGTTCAACCACGATGTCATCCCGTTGTTGGCAATTACGAATTGTACTCTCTTTATATGGAGAACTCATATTAGGAACTACAATGTCATGATGATGACAAAAAATTAAGAGTATCTATAAACATATATCCCATTGCTACAACCTTAGCTTTTGAAGTAGAATTTTTGTTGTTGAAACTAATTTCAGCGCGTTCAAAATATCTTGAGATTTGCGTTGTAATGCTTGGCAAAGTCCATCGGTGGTGCCTATTATTTTATCCATCAAGTTCAAAAAAAAAAAAAAAAAAAAAAAGAGAGAGAGAATCAAAGCTTCTTAAAGTTTTGAATTTACCGAAAACTTGACCTTTCATCGTTTGATGTTCACTCCTTTTAATACATTCAACAACCAAGCAAGCAACATCATACATCTTTATTAAATCTCTCACATATTCATAATGTGAGCTACAACGAGTATCTCCTGAACGGTATAAAGTACCAATTGTATTAACCCCTGTGTTTGTTTGTCGTTTTGTACTAAGCAATATTTTCTCAGTCACATTTTTCTGAACAGTTTTTAACTTGTAAAGACGTTTTGGAGATGCAACAACAAGATTAACCACACATGTTAAATGAGAATAAAATTGTCAAACATTAGATTCGCTTTTTGCTACTACAACTAGTGCTGGTTGTAATCGATGAGCAAAGCAATGCACATAATAAGCAGATGAACAATCTTCAAGAATCAATGCTTATAAATCTTTCCATTCTCCACGTGTATTACTAGCATCGTTATAACCTTACCCCCCTCCCCTCAAATTTTGAACTGTAATATTAATTCTTCCAAACATTTTAGATATCTCAGTCTTAAGACATAGTACTGATGTATGCCAATAATATATTAAAAAACATTCTGCTACTAAACCATCTTATGTGACATATCTTAATACCAGATCCATTTGTTCCCTTTTAGCTTCATGATCACTACACCATATATGCTGATTAGGCTGTGTTTTTAGCCGCATCTAAAGCATGTAGGCACGACAAAAAGCCGTATCAAAAAACGGTGTGTTAAATTTTTAGATACAACTCAAAACCGTATCCCAATGTGATAACATACGGCTATTGGCTTTATCTAAAGTATAAGTAGATATGGCTATAAACCGTATCTTATATATATATATATATATATATATATATATATATATATATATATATATATAAGCAGAAACTGCAGCACATATTATTTGTAACACAAAGCATATATAACACATGATACGCTAATTCACAATTGTAACAGTAAACGAAACATATGTATGAAATATTTCATTACATTACAATATATAATGATACATGCTATTTGATTACATTACAATAATAAGATACACGATATTTCATTACATTAAAGAAGATATTTTAAAATGCAGCCACCTGTTGAATCAATGCTTCCTTCAAGATGAACATCCTCCAAAACAGACAAAAGATCACAAACCAGCCAAGCAACATTGCATTCTATCAGAAAACAATACAAAGGTAATCTCAAACCAAACAAGAACCACTGGCAGAACCATGCTTATTAGCTTCATCCAAAAGCCAGCAACTAAAACTCAAACTAGAGAAAACCGACAACTAAATCCATGCTTATTAGCTTCATCCAAATCCATGCTTATTAGCTTCATCCAAATGACGGATGCTGCTGCATGCACACACATGTTATAATAGTCAGGGGTGAATACAGGAATATATATGAGAAGGGGCAACAACAATCATTCATAAAAAAGTTATATATTGATGTACAAAAATTCATCATCCGAACGCATATCCATAATATAAGTTTCAAGTTGATTCTCAAGTACCACAATATCATACATGGAAAAATCTTTCGGATAAAATCGAGCAAATTTAATCAACTTTGCAATGTTGAAAGTAGAAAATGAATCGATTGGATTAAGACTTACCATACACAAAAGTAACTCGCTATTTTGCTCTGTATAAAACCAATTGTTTAGTTCCAAAAGTTGCAAATTTATGATGGTGTTGCAAACATCGACTCGTATGTGATGTAAATTTGTAATTTTTTCAACTCTCCCTCTTAAACTTTTACGAGCTACATACTCATCATCCATGTTAGGTAAAATAATTCCATTCAAAGAACAAAATAATAACACTTCCTCTAGCAAAGATTCTCACTTCACATCATTACATCTAATGTTTTGTAGGCGCATTTTTGATATTTTTACTAAATTCAACACATTTTCAATCTCTTGATCTTTTTTTTGCAATGTCAATGACAAGTCATTAGTTATTCCTAAGATATTTTTCATCAAGTGCATGGTAAACAAAATGTCATATGAGTGCATTATGTCTAGCAAAACTTGTGCATTGACCTTTTGTTCTGAACTAATATCGTCATCCACAATAATTTCTAACACCTCACGTACAGAATTGAACATAGTAATAAGTCTAATAAGTGTACCATAGTGTGATCCCCATCGAGTGTCACCAGATCGTTGTAAACTTGTTTCTTGATCCAATCCTTTTCCAGTAAGAATCTCTCCTTTAGTCAAAGCTTCAACTTCAGATCAGTAAGGATCAGTGTACAAGGTGCAATAATACACACAAATCAGCAAGGCGACACAAGTAAAAGTGTCTGAATTCAAGGTAGACAAATATAGCACAAGTAAATGATAGCAAATACACTTGCGTACTATAAGACTGGGGATAATACCCAATTTAAATACAATAGCAGCATGAATTCTAGGTAGACAAGCACATGCAACTATCTATCATTCATATTTTTGAACAAAAGCATGGAAATTCAAATTAAACCCAATTTGAATTCAAATTAAACCCAAAATAAACCCAATTCATATTTAAATTTAATCGTGATCTAGTACTCTCCTCCAATGACGATGAGAAGGATGGACAGCGGTGGACTGAGGCTTCGCCGGTCAGCTGAAGGCAGCGCGATGTGACAATAACTCATGGACTGCGGTGGATGGATTATTGAAAAAGGAAGTTGGTCGATTACCAAAACCCTAATTTGGGTATTTGGTAGTCGCCATTGCAAAATAAAAAGAGGATGATTCGGCCGAAAGTTTTGATGTGGCAAAAGTCGATTGTGCCTGAGTAGAGGTATGGAGGGAAAAATTTGATACGCATTTCATATGGTCCAAAGCAGTATCAAATTAACTGATCCGGGGCTTCGTCAATGGACGGTCAGATTAAGGGTGTTTGGGATGGTACATATCGCAAAATGTAGTTTGAGACGGCTTTGAGCACTATCAAATTTGATACGGCTTATAGCCGAATTGTATATCCGCATCCCTGTGTGCCAAATTCGCCGATATGGTGTGGTGGATGAGATTTATTAACAAGAATACAAAATTTGTAATCCCCAATTTCATCATGGATCATGTTTCTTATTCTATTGGCCAAGATATGTAGGGTCTCCTTTTGAATTTTAGGAGAAGTATATTTAGCATTTTAAGGGACATTATCCAATATATTTCTTGCAAGGCTATCATTTCCTTCTGCTTTAAACTTTAATAATTCAAAGAAATTTCCTCGGTATAATGAACTTGGGCTTTCATCATGTCCCCTAAAATCAACATCCTAAAGAGCAAGGTAGCGAACAACTTGAATGCTTGTTTTAAGCTGTGTTTGGTTCTTTAAATTTTCCTCTCTTGATTGAGAACTGATCACTCTATCAATTTGTTGGGGATTGTTTTTAATTTTATTACGCACTCCTCACATTTGCTATGTGACGAAGTGGTAAGGCCAACATGTTGTAAAAATGCGTATTTTGTTCCATCATTAACCCTTTACCATGAGTTAAATCCCTCTGAAGTTAGGGTGGATTGTGCCCCATATGATCGACTTCTCTCTCCAAAAAGAAAACAAGGAAAACATCATGCTCTATCACTAGTGGAAGAATACTCCAACCAAGGAAATTGAAACCACATAGCATGAAATCAACGGTGTTGCTTTTCGACAAGCGTTTTAGGGTATTCAGTCAATTTGGGTATATATGGGACTAAATTTATATAAGCACGTCGAACCTCATCTCTTTTAGTAAAAAATTCAATTTCAAAAATCGTTGACCGTAATGCTGGATCCCATTCAAGTGTTGTTGAATTGAACTGAGGAATAGTGACTAAAAGAGGTTGAACATAAGACTTGAAGTTGAATTGAGGTGTATCGGCTTCCAGTATTAAATGTTCGTTTGATGACCCATCATTGTTGCTCTTTTTTAAAAAGAAGATAGAAGAGTTTTTGATTTCTTGCTTGGTTGTTTGACTTTTTAATATAACCTATTAAATATTATATCATGTAATTAGCAAAATTCGACATTATCAGATTCGATAGAATAACAAAAAATTAATGTAGTAATGTAATATTTTTGTTTAAGGACAAATGAACTCAATAACAAGGTAATTGATTTTCCTCTTTGAATAATACCAAATCATTTTCAGTTTTTCAATATTTTTTTTAAAGCTGCTTTAGCAAAAGAATAATTTATCTAAAATTTTAAAATTGTGTTCTCTTTTCAATCTTCAAGCAAAAACCAATTGGTTTAACAATCACAAACATTCAAACCTAATTCAATAATACCTAAAGAACTATGTGCTTGTCTGCGGGTGTGGCGCAGTGGAAAAGAGGCCTAACTTCCTAGTCAAAGGTCACAGGTTTGATTCCTACCATGCGCTTCCCCATCCTACATAAATTTACCCGGGGGTATTGGGCTTGGATTAGCGGACGACTTTACTGTACCCTCCTCAGTAGGGATGGCAATGGGGCGGGGCGGGCGCGGGTAGTACGACCCCATCATCCGCCCCATACCCGCACGGGTACCCATTAAACGGGTTTTAAACAAGTTGCGGGTAATGGTGGGTATTCGTAGGTATCCGTTATATTTTCTCAATTTATTTTTTAGCCTTTTATTGAAATTATTCAAAAGTACATTTGGTAAAAAAAACGAATTAGACTAATACGCAAATGCTAACCTCAAAATACCAGTACGTATTTAAACTAACATCTAGAAAATAAGAGACAACAACAGAAGCATCCATCAAAATATCAACAGCCAGTTATAAATTGTTGAGTAAAGACATGTACATAAATACCCAACAACCAACAACAATGCTTTTTGTATTGACTATTGATAATAAATCACATTCAACACGGGTACGGGTACCCACGGACATGGGTATCTTACTATCTGTACCCGCCCCATTAATTAACGGGTATTAAAAATACCCATTTATTTTACCCACGGATACCCATTTAACTATCCGTTTCATATCCATGACGGATTTTACCCGCGGATAATCGCGGGTACGGATTTTTTTGCCATCCCTACTCCTCAGGAGTTTACCGGCCCGCTGGATTCTCCTGGGTTTTCAAAATAATAATAATAAAGAACTATGTGCAATAATGCAAATTGCTACCCAAAAATTAGGAATTTTCCTTCAAAGAATCAATTCCCAATCTAATAATTTGAAAGCAAATGAACAAATTACCTGAACTGATTCAGGTATTGGGCTAATCTGTTGGACTGGAGAATCACCCAATGCCTTTGTTTGCGCAAGAAAACTGGAGAAGCATGCATGAACTAATACGCTCTTTTTTTATGCTTCCTTCTTCCTGCTTTTGGGAGCTGGGCCGAGGTAGTACTTTTTTTAAAAAACATTGGGTTGTTTTTCTATGCTAGGCGGTAGCACAGTTGAGCCTAGGCCTAGTTTCGCCATTGCAGATGCATATTGCACTATAATCAACAAATGGATGGCATGACAACTTTTACTTTTTTGACGCTATCATTGATGCTTATCTTATGTTTTATTTTCAGCAGGCGAGTACTGAAATAGCAAATGAGATTGAATCCTAGTTTTCGTAAAGTTGAATCTCGATCACTTAAAGTTTGAGATTTTGATATGTTAAACCATCAGATCTTCTTTTTTCTAAAATTTACACATTGACTACAAATGCAAAAATATTAAAATAAAAATGCAACGTATCAAGCCGTAAATGATCTTCAAGGTTTGTATTCGAATTTGTGTACGATTGTAGCATACAACTACGATAACATAATTGTAGTTTATACACAATAGTAGTACATAGTGATGATGGTTTTGTTATGGTGAGCATGATGAATCATGTAATGGTTTTGAAGGATTTTGCAATGGCAAAAAATGAAGTGTTAGAGATTGTTGTTTTGATTTTTAGATGATGATTATTTTTTAATATGGACTTATGTTTGTATCGAAAATGGTACAAACACCTAAGAGAAGAGAAGTAAAGAATAAAATATGAAAAAACTAAATGAAAAGAGTCCATAAACAACCACACAAATTTATTTTGGTTCAACATTTTTAACCGACGTCTACTTGAAAGATTTTATTGCTTTTGCACTAAATTTTTTGATTACAACGGGGAGGGACTGGTAAGGATCCCAAAATAGAATCGAGTTAGTATGTAATAGAGTGCTAATATCCTTAGAATGAACTACGCTCCCTGTATTTATAGATGTAGACGATCAAATGTATGGTTAATATTTCTCCCATTTAGTCCCACCTTGTCGACGAAATTACCCAAAAGATCTCGACCTCCAATTCTTTTGGTAGGCGAGTTAGTACATATTCCTATAAGGGAATATTTGTACCGATCCCTAGATATCTTGATTGGGATCTTGTAATTTCTTGTACCTATTTGTCTAGTTTTTGGCTTCGTGTTTCCAAGGTTTTTCTACGTAATACCTTATGTGTTTTTTATCCAAACGATAGATCTAAAGAATGCTGAATTGTTGTTTGTACACAGAGATTGTCAATACCATACATATGAAATTTAAAACAACAATTACACCAAGTTCTATATAGCTAGAGAAGAGTGTCATAGGAGTGGATACAATTTTGGGTGTGCCCATTAGGACCACTGTCGATCCTCTATGTAGGTGGACCGCAATTCTTTACTCAATGTATTCCAAGGAGTTGCTCTTCCGAGTGCGCTTCACCTTCTTATCGCGATCTTGTCTGTACTTGGTATCTGAAACTTTAAGATTATCTTCTAGGTTGTTTGACTTGATAATAATCGAGTCTAACTTGTACAGTTTGTCTGAATATAACTGAGGTAACAAGCCGGATAACACATCCCTGGGGTTGTCCGTAAAGATTTCACTGTACGCCTTGAATGGTCATCTTCCTTTCGTCGAGTTGTTTTTCAAAAAGAGTTCAAGCTTGTTCTTTTTGTTGCGATGCTTAGTCAGTATTTGATACTATAAGAACCATAATGCAGTCTCTAGATAAGTATATGTGCTTGGTTCCATTGAGCTAGTTGTATGAGTTAGTAGGCCTCAGTTATCTGGATGGTTTTTCCTTTTGGAATTCCCATGTAATCACCCAATTTTTATCGATTTAAGAAATGGAACACTAGGTGTGCATGCACGCTCGTACAATCATATGCGAACTTCTGTCATTGGATCTCAAGCACGTTTGCATCCCCAGAGGTCATTACCAAGTCTTGAGAAATTACAATCTCTAGCGCATCATTTATTTTGTTTTATTTTTGTCTTTAAAGTATATGGTAGAATTGGTACCATCTCCTTGGTAAAGGGATCGATACCGATTCCTTAGCCTAAGCATATTTAACAACACTAAGTTTAAGAGCTTCGTGTTGCATGGTACATAAGTTAGTACTTAGCTTTATCCTGCTCATTTCATTCACTTATGTAAACCTAAACCATACTTCCTCACAGGTCACCATCAACATCTCTTGAAGCTTAAGGACTTGCTTCATCCTTCCAAATCCATCGTTAATTTGATCGCTCCTCCCCTTTATAACCTTCATCGTTACCTACCTTGCATCTTCACTCAAATCAACCGATTTAAACTCTAAACCAAGTCAACCTGAACCCTATACCCAGCTCTAAATCATTTTTTCATATGCATGGTTTTACGCTCGAGAAAATAGTGATTGGGGATTATCGAGGCTAACGTTAAATTTCACATTGATGGGAACTGGATTAGGGATATGTTGTAGGAGTTGCTGGAATCTTAATTTTATATCAACTGTTTGCATGGGAAACCTTGAATTTGCATAACAGAATCATCTGGCCATAGGATCGATACCAATCTCATGCATAAGCAGACTTTTTAATTGTACCCTTATGCATTCTTGATCCACATGAACTCTTGCTTTGTAAACTTGTGTACCCGAGATAATTGCGTATGACTTAAACTTTTCGACTTGACTTTGAATTTAGACTTTGACAAGCACATGTATGTATACTTCTATGATCTTGAACTTGGACATATGAAAATTTGGATTCATGCTTGTATGAACTTGAATATGTACAACACACTCGTGTATGTCGATAACTGATATAAGAACTTCGATAAAATCCTCATTCGAAAACCGTCGACATGAAGGCGAGTTGATATGGTCGACAACAACGGTTAATACTGTCGAATTCCCATGTCTAATGATAACTATCGTATAATGTTGAACTACACAACACTACACTATTCATTTCGCAGTAGACTGCATTTAGCATAAGGAACAAGTTAATCAATCCAATTATGATTACCATCTGAGTTTGATAGCCATAGGTTCTGGACGCTCTGAGAATTTAGCTGTAATGGCCGTCCATCATGCCATTATACATGTTGAATTTGACGATGAGTTCAACGATTCCCTCCTCTCAAGACTTCAGGCCATTAACCAGAACAACTTGAACGTTCACAATAAATGCAAGAAGTGTAAGGACCTGGAAATTTTAGTGCTTAAAAATCAATGTTTACACTTGGGATTTTGCTTAGAAATTTGAAATCTAACCCTTGTGAACCTGGTTTTTGAATAAAAATTTAATTATGATTATAATTTTGAAATTTAATATTTGAGATACTTTTCATAGTAAAAATACGAAAGTTGTTACGTTGGCAACAATTCAGTTAAGCATCTTATAAATTACTGGAAATTTAACTTCATCGGAATTTGAGGAAATTCAAACTAAAAATACTAGGTTTAATTCTAAGAACACTATTTTCCATTTTGTAAAATTCGAACGTTTGATGTTCTAAATCTTTAACTTTGTGTCAAAAATGTACAAAACAAACGAAATTTGTTTTGTATATTTCTTTCTCTATCTCCTTCCTTCTTCTTATTTGTTTCATAAAAAAATGTGATAAGAAAAGGAATTTTTGATTTAAAAATTAAGTATTTACATTTGTTAAACATAAGCTACACTTGCAAACTAAGGAAAACACATTCAATACTTGTCTTTACTGTGCTGAAAATCAACCCTTGTTATTAGTCAAATAAAATCACCTGTCCCCAAAATTCTCTATCTCCCTATACCCAACCAATCAGCACCCCCTGAATTCCACCTTTTTGCAATTAAAACCTCCTTTGTTCTTGGACTTAATTGTAAAAAGATGAAAATCAGGGATTCTTATTGGTTGGGTACAGGGAGACAACGAATTTTGGGGACAGTGGATTATATTTGGTTCTTAGTTTTCTGAATTTCTTACCACCTTTCTGTTTTCTCATGCTATCTGTTTCCCTCTTCTACCTGTATAAAAAGATTACAACCTACAAACTAAGGGAGTGTTCGGCACAAGCGGAAGCGGAGAATTTGGGCAGAGATTTTGAGTGGAGAATGTTAGCGGAGAATGTGTTTGGTGCGTTAAGCGGAGAATTTGAGCAGAGCATTTAGGCGGAGTATTTTATTTTTATTTTGTAATTTAATTATTTAATGATTAAAACTTAACAATATGATTAATGCAAAATAACACATTTAACCAAACATATCATTTCAGTACATAATAATATTTCATACCAGTTCACTACATAATAGTATTTCATACTCGTTCACTACATAATAATAAAACGAAAACCTACAACAAACTACTAACGTCTGCGGAATCTTGAAAGATGATAACTCATGTACCCCCATCAACTCCATATCAGGCAAGGTCTCAACCACCTCCAAAATAGACCGGTCGAGATGAAAAATCTCAATAATCTCCCACTTGTCGACATCAGTGATGGGCGGGAGAATGACATAGCATCGGTCCACTGCCATGGAGAAACGCTCTGTCTGAACGAAGGCCGGTTCGGGAGGAGCTGCCTTACTAGATGTGGCACACGTCGACTTCCTCCGTGCAGACTGAACCGAGCAGGGGGATCTGATAACTGCAAGTGCCTACGCCAATGCAGCCATCAAAAAGTTGGTCCTGCTCACGAAACTTCAGAGGTTGTTGTCTCCTAAACTTCTGGTACATGCGTGCAGCCTCATGCCACCAGTCGTCTGATCCATCCAAGCGATCCTGCGAAGCATCCCAAAAACCGCCAGGTATTTATAACAGTGTATTCCATGAAGTCCAGACCCTCTTCAGATTATCCCATTTGTTTTTTATTTGGGTCTGAGTCATCTCGTCTTCAAACATCTCATTGAATCCAGTCTGCACAGCAATGAGGAATCTGTTGGTTCCTCGAACATGAAAATTATTGAGATAAATATCTATGAAAGCCTCAGTGCGGTCCACTGGCCATAAAGCATTCGGGACGTTGGAAGAGCCTGAAGAAGAAGCAGAAGAATGTGATATTTGACTGAAAAAAGAAAAAATAAACATAAATAGAAAAAAAATACCTTAAGGAGGAAGAACGAAGCAGAAGCAGGAAGAAGTGAGGAGAAAGGAAAGAAGGGTGGATTTATAGGGGGGGGGAGGAGCCAACGGCTCAATTTTGAGCCGTTGGTCTCGACGGTCCTAAAAGGACCATTGGGTAACGGACGCATCAGACGCGTCTGTCAACCAATCGGTCCGTTTAGGACCAAAGAACGGGCCCTAAAACCATCTCCTCTTCATTTTCAATCGGTCGATACAATTTCCTTTTCCCCAAATTCTCGTTGCTTCTCCTCTTTCAAACCAAATCCCCATTTTAAATCGTCATCGGCTGCCTTCATTCGCTACCCAACATCAACCGCCCTCATCCCTCTAACACAAATCGATTTCGCACAGCCACCAACTAAAAAACAATCAACCCTCTACCACAAGCCACCGCCAGCCCCCTCCTTATTCCTTTCTGTCTCTGTCCCTTTTACGTTGGATTTATGATAAAGGATAAAACCTTGAACCACCCAAAGCATGGAAACACGAAATACGTGATCCAAAACCTGTGGCGCTCTTCCCTTGCTACTCATCAACGACATGCGCATTAAAGCTAACCAGACAGTGCTTACATAGACACTTTCCCCGCTCCTTTTCTCTTCCAGCGTTCTGCGTGCTCAGGTGAGTTTGCTCACTGTTAGAGAACCCCAAATTATCACAAAACCAATTGGTAATGTAAATGGTCGACTCTTAAGAGTTATACATGTTTTATTTTACAAATTCTCCTGTGGGACTTGTTTCAACACTCACGATTTACTTGATGCAAGTATTTTAACATTAATATAAAACTGAGTAGAATAGTAATGCCTTCGACCGTGAACCGTGTTTGTTACGGCCAAACTTGATATTTGCCATCTTGTTTATACCATTGTTTTCTATTTTATTTTGTAGTGGCTCTGTGCGTTAGCCATTCCCTTACTGTCACATGCTTACCACTGTTTTGTACCCTGGAAACCCATCTCGTTTTTTCTCATGTTTTCACTAGTTGTTGGGTTGTGGTGCTAGATCCATTTCTGTTTACAGCTGCTCATATTGGTTTATATTTACCCTGCTCATGCACTTCTTTGTTCCCTATTGCGCTTGAAACTTGGTATTCTTGACTTGGTACTTCATGGCCATGTGCCTGTACTGCCCGACCTTATTTATTGTTGTTGCACCATGTATCTTTGATGGTCCTTCCATATATGTTACATGTTGCATGCACCTGCACACTTTATTTTATATATATGTGTATACATGCATGCTTGTGAATATCGAACCGGACGTCAAACCGTGGTAGCACAAAGTCCAAGGTTCTCATGGTTCAATCAGTCAGACCGTGAGAACTACGCCGATAATTTATTTATATTTTTCTAATTTAAATGTAAAATTATTTTAAATATAGATAAAATTTAATCAATTATGAAAAACACCCGTGTCCAAACTAGTTAAGGCACTTTGATATGATCCAAGAAGTCATGAGTTTAATTTTTGTCTTTAACCCACTTGTCATGTTGTATGTTATATACTTCCTAATTGGAATAATTATAGAACAACTTATAATAGCAAAGTCATAAATTACTAATTTTTACAGTGAAAGAGGATTAGTTCAACAATAGTTCGTAAAATGTACGTAATAATAAATTGTATCATCCAAAATTTAATGACAATTGCTATGGAATTATTTGTATGTTAAAAAATGAAGAGTGAAGAAATTATTTTTTCTCAAATTTTTAGAACCTTGAGGTTCAAAGAGGTTGGTCTATAGGTTTTTAAAAGGTTTTGAGGTTAAACCGCGGGTCTGTGCATGCGCAAGATTATTTCATTTTCAGAGTCGTAGCACTCCAAGGTCGAAGGTTAATCGTGGTAGAACCGAGGTTGGGTTGAGTCTTTAAAACACTGTATGCATGTATTGTAATTGTGCATTTCGATTTTTGATATTGAACTCTTTATAATATTCACCTTGATGAAATTGACATAATTTAACTTTGTATATATGTCGAGACAACATATCTATATATGCGTTTTTATATATGTATACATGTGTATTGGCACCCACATATATACTTACGTAGCGGTGGTGGATTCATACGTAATTTCTTGTAGCCAATATATAATACAAACATGTTTACCTTGTTACAAAACGGTAGTCACGAAATTCGGGGGGGGGGGGGGGTCGTGGGATTAAAGAAGGGGACGCAGCACGAGGCGTTCGATTCAGTTTTCGCACATATTGACAAAAATACAGTCGGGCTCTTTAGCATTACTGTTCCTTGTTTTATAAATCTAAGACACACATACCTGGTTCACGCAATTACCTGACTGTGCCTCGCTTTGAAACGCATGTCGCACCTTTTATATTAACCGTGAATATGTACGGTAACCGCGCGTATGCATACACCATGCACATGCTGCTCACATACCTACTGCCATGAAGTTCCATATATACACTTGTGTATTTTAATTTTATTTGTATTTAGGCTGTGCATTAACAAAATATGTGTTGTAACCACATGTGTATACATGTATACCAGGCATTGATACCCGTTAAATGTAGGGCATGTACTTCACTTTTGCAATAATCTGTAGAAGAGGACACCTTGTTCGCCTGAAACCTAGAACACACGTATTGAAAACAGCATGCTGCCTTGATTTGTAAATGTGAAACACATAATGTATTCACATATATTAACTTTGTACTCTTGAAATCTTGAAATACCCTTTTTGACATTTATTGAAATAACCAACAAATAAATCACTGTTTGGTCCACCAATATAATTGTAACAACCCATAATTTTCAATATTAATGTTCACAAATTAAAGAATAACTAATCTCAGATGTGATAATTTAGGGAAACAAGTTGCGCCATTGTGTTCGCCTCAGAATTCTGGTAGAGATAGAGTCAGAGTTTGCATGAATTGGACTTCGTATGAAAAAGTTATGGCCATCGGAAGTTTCAGAAAATTCAAAACAGATTTCGAAAATTCAAAATTCAGAGTCAGATTGGGCTAGGCGGGAAATTTCCCGCCAGGGCCCGGTCGACCAGGGGGTCGACCTACCCACACAGGTCGACCTGCCCCCCCCCCCCCCCCCCGAGCAAATTTGTTTGATGACCTGTTTATGACTGTATGTAGAGTCATTAGGGTTTCTGATCTGCTCTGAATGGCTGGGGTTAATTCTGGGTTGATCAGACAACCTAAATTAATCCTAAACTCTATAAAAAACACATGTAGTCTCAAACCCTAAAATCAAATTAAAATTAGAATCATGGCCTCCATGCCGTCACCTTGCAACCTAGAATAGCCGTCACCAATTAAAGAGGAAGAAAAGCTAATCAAATTCAATTCTAATCTAAACCGCAACAAAATGTCTTCTTCAAAGGAAAGCTAAATCAATTTCAGAACTCATATTTCAGAACTCAAGACCTTCTTTGAGTTATGAGTTCGATTTCTTTAATAAGATAATTAGCAATTTAATTGGATTGAGCTATGATTTGGATTATATGGTTATGTTGTGAATCATTGATCGTATGTTATCATCTATGTTGTAAAATTATGATGTTATCATCTATGTTGTAAATTCTATGATGTTATCATTTATGTTGTAAAGTTGTGATGTTATCATCTATGTTGTAATTCTATGATTGGCTTATGTATAATCAATTCATAATGATGTTTCATATGCTAGTTTGGTTATGTTGATATGATAAGTCATATGTATGTATGCAAGTTTAGATGTTAATTTAGATACGAATCATATGCAAGTTAGTGAAAATTATATATAACCTTACATGTTTCATGACATCTATTTTATGTGTAAAGTGGATCTAAAGTTAAGCTATGACAAGTGTGAGTTATATGCTAGTATGCAAAAATTCTATATGCTAGTTTACATGTTAGATGTAAGTTTACACCATCGTTTATGTTGCATAAATCACATATGCAAGTGTGTGTGTGTGTGTGTATATATATATATATATATATATATATATATATATATATATATGTTGTTTTGGAGTATGAACCATGCCTATGCAAGTTTATCCCTTATGGTTAGATCCATGACATACATGGTTTATGCAAGTTTGTGACTATTACCTAAACAAGTTTACACCTTTAGATTTTGATCTATGACATATGTAGTTTTATGCAAGTTTGTGACTTTGGCCTATGCAAGTTTTTAGATGAAGAACCTCATTCACACATGCAAGTTCACCCCTTATGTTTAGATCTAGTTTTATTTCTATGTACATTGTGATATTTTCTCTTTATTCCATAAGTTAGACTATTCGAGTCTAACGTATATTTTACGTTAAACGAACGAACGTACAACGTGGGGCAATGGGATAATATTAAAAGATTTAATATTGAGAATTGGCATAAATGCCTTAAATGGCATAGAATTAATTTGTAATGAAAATTGGTATGATTTTGCATAACATAAATAGATGGACATAATTGAGTCAATTATGGACATAGTTAAATTTGGAATTGATTGATAATTTGAATAGGGAAATTAATTCAAATTGGGGGATAATTAATTTAGTGTAATTAATCGTCTAAGACACGAGGTTAGGCTCTTTTGTGGTGTAAGACTGCCCGGACCCGCCGGACAAATCCAGCTGCCACAAATGCCAGTCTAATGTGGGAGGTCTTAGGCATAAATTAAATGCGTAATAGTTGTAAAGACACGAGGTTAGGCTCATTTGTGATGTAAGACTGCCCGGACCCACCCGGCAAATCCAGCTGCCACAAATGCCAGTCTAATGTGAGAGGTCTCTACAAGGTTACGGTGTTAATGAATTAAGAAACACTTAACCAGATAAACATGTAAGTGGGACATGGGGGTTAAGTGGGTGCTGGGTGGCTTGTGAAATACGATTAGAAACACTTAACCAAAATTTTAAACATGTAAGTGAACATGAATAAGAGGGTTAAGTGGGATGTACTAGAGGGGACCAAGCTTAGGTGGATAGCTTGTGTCAAGTAATAGGGGCCTGTTTCAACCAGTAACCCATACGTATCTTTGTGGGCTCGACCCAAGTCGAGGACGGGACACGCATACTGGGCTTGACTGTAAGAGGCCAAAACGGGTTAGCGGTTGCAACGCAAGTCCAACGGGTTCATATGCGTTTGTGGGCCCGGGCTGGTAAGTAAGACGTTGTTGCATCGTGTAGGTATAAGCCGTGCATTATTGGTGGTATCGGGTTGCCACTTTGGGGAGTGATACACCCCACTGTGGGGCCAGCATGGGTATCTACGAGTTAGGGAGCCGATCGCCTGGGGGTAGAGGGTACACCTAGTGGAGATAGGGGCAGGCGGCACCTATGAAGGAAACTAGGGGTGACCGAAACTACTATTATCATTATTAAGTTTTGTAGGCGGGATCAACCTTTTGGGTGACTAGTGGTGGTGCAGTATAGTAATTATCTTATAGTGGTTTAGGTGCGCCTTTAACGTTATCTTTGTTCATCTTATTTCCTTGTTTACTCTGTCATACCCAATTGTTCACAGTCACTTCCTTATTTTCCAACTTATGCCTTAGCCTAGTTATTTTGGTAATTATATTGTTAAAGTTATTGTACTCGCCAGACTTTATGTCTGACCCACTTTGTTTCCACCTCTTTTCTTCCTTTTCCCCCCAGGTGCTTAGGGTGGAACTAGCACCAGTGGAGCTTGATTTTGGTCAGCTGTATCTCTTGCTTTTAGAAGTTGCTTGGATCGCTGAAGTAAAAGTTCAGCCTATCTTATTTATGGATATTTTGTGTTGGGGTTATGTCTTTCAATTTATGTACTCTGATCTAGTCAAGATGGATATTATGTACTTTGACTCTGGTTTTTGATGATGTAATCAAACCTATGTATTTACCGCTGCAATGAATAAAATCTTAAATTTTTAAGTATTGTTTATATCTGTCTTGTTGTTAAGTTTCTGTTCTATACACACTTAAAACGCTCTATAGAAGTTAATGCATTCTCTTTGTGAGTGACATTAATGGACGTGGGGTGTTACATGTGGTATCAGAGCTGAAGGTTACCAGAACAGATATGAATTTTGAAAAAATGTTTTTCAAAAACACTTTTATAAAGAAGTACCTTCAAAAGTATGTTTTAAGGAAAGTATTTTCAAGAGAAAACCTTATTTTAGAAAGCATAACCCCAAGAGCCATATATCTTTCCTTTGGTTCTTTTGTATTGAATCTTTCCTTTTCTTTTCAGCATGTCCGGAATTCCCGAGATACCCGAGGGGATACCAATACCAGGATGATTTAGGAGGTATTTGGAGACTAGGGCCACCACTGCAGGTCCAACAAATGCTCCTCTTCCTCCTCCTCCTCCTCGTGTCGATACTTTTGCAAAGATATGTAAGGACTTTCGGGCAATGGATGGAAAACCTTTTCACGGGACAGAGACATTTGTCGATGCTCGAAATTGGCTAAAGGAGGTGGAAGAATTGTTTGAGATCTTTGAAGTGGAAGATGGAAGAAAGGTCCAGTTAGCTGCCTGGCTAATGAAGGATAAGGCCTCGTTTTGGTGGGAGGTCACTAATGGAGAGCGTCCAGTTGATACATGGTCAGATTTCAGGCGGAGGTTTGAAGCAAAGTTTCTCTCACGGGATGAAGAGAATTTGTACATGGAATGGTTTTTGGCATTGAAGCAAGGGAATCTGTCAGTGAAAGAATACGTCAACAAGTTCAATCAGTTGGCGAGATTTGACTTGGACTTGGTGAATACACCAGAAAAGAAGGCCCTGAGATTTGTTAAGGGTTTGAACGAGCCGTTTCATGGGTTAGCTATGACCCACATTCCCATGGTGGCTACCTTTGAGAGACTAGTTGACATGGCGCTTATGCATGAAGAGGAGAAGGGTGCCAATGCTAATAAGGCACCCGAGAAGAAAGGGGATCAAAAGAAACCGCAACAGCAACAACAGAACAAGAAAGGTGGTAAAGGCAACAATGGTAAGGGAAAGAAAAGATGCTTTAACTATGGGACACCAGGCCATCTAAGCAAAGATTGTAGGAAGAAAAAGAAGACTGGCTGTTTCCACTGTGGCGAAGCAGGACATCTGATTAAGGATTGCCCAAGGAAAGGGCAGAGGGCAGGGTCTACCTCGGGAGGATAGGTGCAGGCTCTTATGGCACCAGGGCAGGCAAGGGGGCAAGTTCAGGCTCTCGTGGTCCCACCGCTGCAAGAACGAGGTAGAGTAATTTCCATTGAAAGTTTAGTTTTTCTGTTTGATCATCTTGTCCGCACTTTATTCGATTCTGGCGCATCACATTCGTTTATCTCTACATCATTAGTTGAAACATTGCACCTAAATACTAGTCTAGTTAGAGATCCCTTAGTAGTCTCAAATCCAATTGGTGGTTCGGCTCATCTTTCTATGATCTGTCGGGATTTGAGAGTGTCTGTCTTGGATGTTGGGTTTGAATGCAATGCCTTTGTTCTTGGCTTCATGGGTTACGGCTTGATTCTAGGTATGGATTGGCTAACTAGATATGGGGCCATCCTAGATTGTGAAAGAATGGTAGTAAGATTGTTGACTCATTGTGGAAAGACCCTTGATATTTCTTGTGACCCTAGAGGTCCAGTAATGCTTAGCTACCTAGAATCCCTTAACGCATCCAATGATGATTTACATTCTGTTCATATAGTCCGTAAATATGTTGATGTCTTCGATGAGGTGAGGGGTCTACCCCCAAAACATGAGATAGACTTTCGAATATATCTAGTAGATAATGCAAAGCCAGTTGCATTGCCAGTGCGCCATATGGCTCCAAGGGGGAGAAGAAAACTCAGTAAGAAAGTGAAAGAATTGCTTGAGAAGGGGTTCATAAGACGTAGTATATCAAAGTGGGGTGCTCCAGTAGTATTTGCCACGAAGGCAGATGGGTCCCTTAGACTTTGTGTGGACTATAGAGAACTTAATAAGCTTACTAAGAAGAATAGGCACCTACTGCCGAGGATTGACAATCTCTTCGATCAGTTAGTTGGCGCCTCAGTGTTTTAGCAGTTGGACTTAGCCACGGGTTTCCATCAGTTGAGAGTGGCTGAGGATAGCATAGACAAGACTTCCTTTAGGACTCCAGACGGCTTCTTCGAGTGGCTTGTGATGCCCTTCGGTTTGACAAACGCCTCCGCATACTTTGTTGACTTGATGAGTAGGGTGTTTAGGGAGTACCTTAATAAATTTGTGGTAGTCTTTGTGGACGACATCTTGATCTTTTATAAGAGCGAGGAAGAGCATGCCCTACATCTTAGGGAAGTGTTGGAGACCCTTCGAGCGCATAGCCTTAAAGCTAAATGTTCTAAATGTCACTTTTGGAGAAAGGAAGTGCGATTCTTAGGGCACGTGGTTTCCAAAGAAGGGATAGCTGTGGATCCCGCGAAGGTAGTGGCCATCCAAGATTGGAAGGTCCCTAAAAATGCTACCGAGGTGAGGAGTTTCTTAGGGGTGGCTGGCTACTATAGGAAGTTTATCAAAGACTTTGCAAAAATATCATCCCCATTAACACGCTTGACGAAGAAGAACCTAGTTTTCACATGGGACGTAGATTGTGATGATGCGTTCCAACGTTTAAAGAGAGCTTTGACCACAACCCCAGTCTTAGTGTTGCCAGATGGGAGTAAGCCATTTACCGTTTATACCGATGCTTTTGGGACAGGACTAGGCGCAGTCTTAATGCTAGAGGGAAGGGTAATAGCCTATGGTGGAAGGCAGTTGAGAGTGCATGAGAAAAATTACCCTACACATGACCTAGAGTTGGTCGCTATTATTTTCGCTCTTAAGTCTTAGCGCCATTATCTTCTTAGCGAGAAATTCGAATTGTTCACTGACCACAAATTGCTAAAATACTTGTTCTCTCTAAAAGACTAGAACTTAAGGAAGCAAAGGTGGATGGAATTCTTAGCGTCCTACGATTTTGAGATAGCATATACCCCTGGCAAGGGTAACGTGGTGGCAGACGCCTTAAGTAGGAAAAGGTTGTCCTTGAGTCCGTTGTTTGTTGAGCGGCAAAGCTTAGAGTTCATCTCTACGTTTGACTTTAGACCTTCCATTGATTTTGTACCCGGTTTGCTAGCATCCTTAGAGGTCAGACCTTCGCTTTTGGGATGAATTGATGAGGCATAGCGAGATGACCCACAGTTGGTTGAGTTAGCAGAGAAGCTCAAAAGGGGGGAGTCATCGAGCCATCTCAGTAGGTATACCCTAGACGATAAGGGTTGGTTACGTAGGGACGGTAGACTTTGTGTACCACAGGACGAGAATTTGGGGAAGACCATTCTTGATGATGCACATCGTTCGAAGATGACCATCCATCCAGGCGGGGACAAGATGTACATGGACATGAGACGAGTTTACTTTTGGGCCGGCATGAAGAAGGATGTGGCTGAGGTTGTCGCTAAATGCTTGGTGTGCCAACAAGTAAAAGCAGAGCAAAAGAAGCCCGGTGGGTTGCTTCACCTGTTGGAGGTCCCACAATGGAAGTGGGGAAATGTCTCGATGGATTTTATTGATGGGTTACCGAGATCGAGGAAGGGTAATACGGGGATTTGGGTCGTGGTAGACAGACTTACTAAGAGCCCCCATTTCATTCTCGTGAAGAGTAAGAGGACTGCTCCATGGTTAGCCTCTGTATACATTCGAGAGATAGTTCGTTTGCACGGTGTTCCTTCTAGCATAGTGAGCGACCGCGATCCTATCTTTACTAGCGAGTTTTGGAAGAGCTTGCAAGAGACGGTAGGGACTCAGTTATGTTTGAGCACCGCATATCATCCTCAGACGGACGGCCAGACCGAAAGGGTGAATCGTATTCTAGAGGACCTATTGAGGTTTTGTGTCTTAGAATTCGGAGGTACATGGGAGGAACATCTTCCTTTGGTGGAGTTCGCATATAATAATAGCTTTCAGTCTAGCATTGGCATGACACCTTTCGAGGCTCTTTGTGGACGGCCGTGTCATTCGCCTACATGTTGGTGGGAATCGACAGATAAGATCTTGCTTGGGCCCGATATGATTAGAGAGACTTTGGAAAAGGTCGATTTGATTCAAAGGAGGATGAAGACAGCGCAAGATAGGCAGAAATCTTATGCGGACAAGAGGAGGACAGTTCTTGAGTTTGATATTGGGGACATGGTCTTTGTCAAGGTGTATCCATTACAGAATGTTGTTCTCTTTGGGTCCGTTGGGAAGTTAGCACCAAGGTTCGTAGGGTCGTTTCCTATTAAGGAGAGGATTGGACAGATGGCGTATAGAGTAGAGTTGCCCGAGAGACTTAGTGGGGTACACGACGTATTCCATGTATCACATTTGAGGAAGTGTTTGCATGAGACCGCGGAAGTGGTAGAGCCGAGCTTGCTTAGAGAGGTGGAGATAGAGCGTGATGCGATGATTCGACGAGCTCCTACGTGCATTCTTGGGTTGGAGATTAAGAAGTTGAGGAATCGAGAGGTCAAGCTAGTCAAAGTGCAATGGGGAGATGATGAGAGCGACGCTACTTGGGAGATGGAAGAGAAGATGCATTCATTGTACCCTTTTCTTTTCGAGGGTATGTCTTTTAATTTCTCCTTTATCGCTTAGCTTGTACTTGTTTTATCTTTAGTGTGTCCTCTCGCTAGTATCTTTGACCTTTAGATAGGGTAGTCCTATGGTTGAAACATGTGTTTGAGACATGTTATGTATGATGGATGCATATGGATGCAAGTGTTTGCTAGTGGTTTCTCGTGGATGCATATACACACACTTTAGGCACTAGATCGGCTCAGTCACTTCATATTGCATATTGCATATAAATGTGTGTACATATTTAAGTAGTGGTTGTATAATGGTTGTACTATCATATGGATGCTGCATTTTGGTGAATGGTTGTGCACACATGTAGAAATAATATGTATCGATAGGATTCTTTCGCATACATAATGGACGCATGGCACTATCATGGTTTGCATTAAGGAGGTCAACTGAATCAATAGACCGCCTGATTTTGCATTAGATAAAGAAAATATACACACACTTCTTGCATATGTTTATACAGCATTAGGAATTTTATAAGGACAATGTATGCCTGTGTTTGATGGTTGAGTAGATGGTTATTTGGATGTTAGGATATGCATTCTCCTTAACTTGGAGATTTCAGGGGCGAAATCCTTTAAGGAGGAGAGAGTGTAACACCCCGTAATTTTCAATATTAATGTTCACAAATTAAAGAATAACTAATCTCAGATGTGAGAAAGGGAAACGGGTTGCGCCATTGTGTTCGTCTCAGAATTCTGGTTGAGATAGAGTTCGAGTTTGGGTGAATTGGACTTCGTATGAAGAAGTTATGGCCATCGGAATTTTCAGAAAATTCAAAACAGATTTCGAAAATTCAAATTTCAGAGTCAGATTGGGCTAGGCGGGAAATTTCCCACCAGGGCCAGGTTGACCAGGGGGTTGACCTACCCACACAGGTAGACCATAGGGTCGACCTGCCCCTCCCCCACCCCTCCCTGGGAAAATTTGTCTGATGACCTGTTTATGACTGTATGCTGAGTCATTAGGGTTTCTGATCTGCTCTGAATGGCTGGGGTTAATTCTGGGTTGATCGGACGGCCTAAATTAATCCTAAACTCTATAAAAACACATGTAAACTCAAACCCTAAAATCAAATTAAAATTAGAATCATGGCCTCCATGCCGTCACCTTGCAACCTAGAATAGCCGCCACCAATTAGAGAGGAAGAAAAGTTAATCAAAATTCAATTCTAATCTAAACCGCAACAAAATGTCTTCTTCAAAGGAAAGCTAAATCAATTTCAGTACTCAGATTTCAGGAATCAAGACCTTCTTTGAGTTGTGAGTTCGATTTCTTTAATAAGATAATTAGCAATTTAATTGGATTGAGCTATGATTTGGATTATATGGTTATGTTGTGAATCATTGATCGTATGTTATCATCTATGTTGTAAAATTGTGATGTTATCATCTATGTTGTAAATTCTATGATGTTATCATTTATGTTGTAAAGTTGTGATGTTATCATCTATGTTGTAATTCTATGATTGGCTTATGTATAATCAATTCATAATGATGTTTCATATGCTAGTTTGGTTATGTTGATATGATAAGTCATATGTATGTATGCAAGTTTAGATGTTAATTTAGATATGAATCGTATGCAAGTTAGTGAAAATTATATATAACCTTACATGTTTCATGACATCTATTTTATGTGTAAAGTGGATCTAAAGTTAAGCTATGACATGTGTGAGTTATATGCTAGTATACAAAAAATTCTATATGCTAGTTTACATGTTAGATGAAAGTTTACACCATCATTTATGTTGCATAAATCACATATGCAAGTGTGTGTGTGTGTGTGTATATATATATATATAAATCATGCCTATGCAAATTTATCCCTTATGGTTAGATCCATGACATACATGGTTTATGCAAGTTTGTGACTATTACCTAAACAAGTTTACATCTTTTTATTTTGATCTATGACATATGCAGTTTTATGCAAGTTTGTGACTTTGGCCTATGCAAGTTTTTAGATGAAGAACCTCATTCACACATGCAAGTTCACCCGTTATGTTTAGATCCAGTTTTATTCTATGTATGTTGTGATGTTTTCTCTTTATTCCATAAGTTAGACTATTCGTGTCTAACGTATATTTTACGTTAAACGAACGAACGTACAATGTGGGGCAATGGGATAATATTAAAAGATTTAATATTGAGAATTGGCATAAATGCCTTAAATGGCATAGAATTAATTTGTCATTAAAATTGGTATGATTTTGCATACCATAAATAGATGGACATAATTGAGTCAATTATGGACATAGTTAAATTTGGAATAGATTGATAATTTGAATAGGGAAATTAATTCAAATTGGGGGATTATTAATTTTGTGTAATTAATCGTCTAAGACACGAGGTTAGGCTCTTTTGTGGTGTAAGACTGCCCGGACCGCCCAGCAAATCCAGCCGCCACAAATGTCAGTCTAATGTGGGAGGTCTTAGGCATAAATTAAATGCGTAACAGTTGTAAAGACACGAGGTTAGGCTCGTTTGTGGTGTAAGACTGCCTGGACCCGCCCGGCAAATCCAGCTGCCACAAATGCCAGTCTAATGTGAGAGGTCTCTACAAGGTTACGGTGTTAATGAATCAAGAAACACTTAACCAGATAAACATGTAAGTGGGACATGGGGGTTAAGTGGGTGCCTTGGGTGGTTTGTGAAATACGATTAGAAACACTTAACCAAAATTTGAAATATGTAAGTGAACATGAATAAGAAGAGGGTTAAGTGGGATGTACTAGAGGGGACCAAGCTTAGGTGGATAGCTTGTGTCAAGTAGTGGGGGCCCGTTTCAACTAGTAATCCATACGTATCTTTGTGGGATCGACCCAAGTCGAGGATGGGACACACATACTGGGCTTGACTGTAAGAGGCCCAAATGGGTTAGCGGTGGCAACGCAAGTCCAACGGGTTCATATGCGTGTGTGGGCCCAGGCTGGTAGGTAAGACGTTGTTGCATCGTGTAGGTATAAGCCGTGCATTACTGGTGGTATCGGGTTGCCACTTTGGGGAGTGATACACCCCACTGTGGGGCCAGCACGGGTATCTACGAGTTAGGGAGCCGATCGCATGGGGGTAGTGGGTACACCTAGTGGAGATAGGGGCAGGCGGCACCTATGAAGGCAACTAGAGGTGCATGAAACTATCATTATTAAGTTTTGTAGGCGGGATCAACCTTTAGGTGACTAGTGGTGGTACAGTATAGTAATTATCTTATAGTGGTTTAGGTGCGCCTTTAACGTTATCTTTGTTCATCTTATTTCCTTGTTTACTCTGTCATACCCAATTGTTCACAGTCATTTCCTTATTTTCCAACTTATGTCTTAGCCTAGTTATTTTGGTAATTATATTGTTAAAGTTATCGCACTCGCCAGACTTTATGTCTGACCCCCTTTGTTTCCACCTCTTTTCTTCCTTTTCCCCTCAGGTGCTTAGGGTTAAACTTGCACTAGTGGAGCTTGATTTTGGACAGCTGTATCTCTTGCTTTTAGAAGTTGCTTGGATTGCTGAAGTAAAAGTTCAGCCTATCTTATTTATGGCTATTTTGTGTTGGGGTTATGTCTTTCAATTTATGTACTCTGATTTAGTCGAGATGGATATTATGTATTTTGACTCTGGTTTTTGATGATGTAATCAAACCTATGTGTTTACCGCTGCAATGAATAAAATCTTAAATTTTTAAGTATTGTTTATATCTGTCTTGTTGTTAAGTTTCTGTTCTATACACACTTAAACACTCCATAGAAGTTAATGCATTCTCTTTGTGAGTGACATTAATTGACGTGGGGTGTTACAATAATGGCTTGGAAAATAGTAGATACTAGGAAATAATATTTTGGCCAATTTATCACTTGCGTTCTTGATGTGGTCAGTGTTGCTTCATCTAGTAAAGGCCTGTTGCGAAAAGAAAACAATTTATGTTTGTCAGTTTATGTTTGCATTAAGTAATATATTGCTAAGTCGAACCCGAAACACTCTTTGGTTGTATATCCAGATTTTATGTTGACCATGATTAGATAGAAATTTGGACATATATTAAAAAAATTAGCAATTGCTCATTTCATTTAGTAACCTGAAACGCAGATGATTTGATTTCCATGCCAAATATATTCAAACCGTGAATACTTGACAATTGGACATATATTCAAAATTAGTAACTTCATATACAAGTTTGGCTCAATTATTATATTTTAAGTATTTCATTGAAGTTGATTTACTTGAATTAAGTTAATCCTAACTCGAGTGTTCTATGTTTTTGCATAACGCTCAGGTCAGACCGAGTATTACAGTTTAAGATCAACAGTTGACAAAGCTGGAGATTGGTGAAGACGTCGCCTCGGTTTAACTATTTCTGATCATTTTATATGTTAATAAATTTATGTACTAGACTTTACGCTATATAAAAATTTGGTAATTTTGATAATTTTTGTAAATTATTTCGCTATGAAATATTGCATTTTATTCTATGGTTGCGATTCCATGATTTAATTCGGTTAAACCCCATAAGCAATAACAATCTGCTGTTTTCGATAGTTTGAGTTGGTCTAATTACCAATTAACTTAAAGCGGTTAATAAAGCAGGTCGTTACAAGAAGCCTCTTCAAGTCTAGAAGAAGAAGATATCAAAGAGTTGGCTCCCCACACTCTAGAGGATGCCACAGTTTTAGAGAATCTAAAAGATTCCACGGATTTGAAAATGAACGAGGCGTCCTTGCATAGAATTTGTATTAAGCACAGAATCCCTTATGTGGACATAAAAGTCCCTCTTGTCATGATAAACCTCATCTTCCTCTGAAAGAGTATCTCTTGCAATAGATATATATGTTGGGCAGGATGTGTTCGACCTTCGAGTCTATTTTTTTCCAAGATATTGCACGTCATGCGGCTTGCTCACGCTCGACTACATTCAAACAACAATCCATTTTTATAGGACACTTTATGTTTTTTCTTGAATTCCAGAATCCCGAACCAACTGATTGAGACTTCAGATTCATCTACAACTTTAAGCGACAAAAGGAAACCCTCTTGTTCACTTATCATGAGGCAATTAATCAATGGCTGCGGGGTCATAATCAATGCGTGGAATAAACCGAATTACTTCAAGAGTGAATGGTTCTACGTACGTTGTCCACCTGGTCATTACATAACGATGGCTAGTAATGCACAAGCATCCTTTCAAACACTATTGTAGATGCCTTAATTAAGTCGTATCCTGATCATTGAAACTTTCTGAATTGTACAATATCCGTACGAGACCAGCAAAGGATTTTCGACCGCAATTACCATGCTAAGGAACGTTCCTGAAGAGGTTAAGAAGGTCAGGCCCCTTACTATTGACGCTTGTCTCTTAGCCTATCATCTTTTAGAAGTGGGTCGAAGCACATGCCAAGTCGGGGACGTCGATGAAGTAGTAGTAGGAGGAGGTGAGGATATTAAATAAGAAGGAGGTGATGTCGGTCCTATCATGCCCTCATCCCTATTTAAGGAGCCAAAGGAGCTAAGGTTGACAGCGAAGAAGGTGAAAAATAGGTAGTGGTGACGTGGTAGGCTACGACCATGTGGGCTCAAATCATGAGCCTCAAGCTAGGAAAATAGAGGAAGGTGAGTTTCTTGCTTCAAGAGCAAAGCTTAACGTAAAGTTCCACAAAGGGAAAACTTCAGAACAACCTGCTCTAGTCATCATCATTGATCAAACTGTCTAAACTCAATCTAGAGATATATTGAAAGTACTCAAGCCTATCCCATCTGATGTGGGGACACAATTTGGCTAATATCCCTGATAAGTTCAACTGTATAGCATTATTTGATGGTGATATCTCCCCATTAGTGGAGGAGAACTTACATCGGCTAGCAAAGCGCCAGTGCACGGTCCGTCGGGGGATGCTAGGATACTTACATACATGAATACTACACCATATAAATTTTTCTCGATTCTTATTCTGTTGGTGCTAATTCATTTCCGTTTCATTTGCAGGAACAATAGGCAGGAAAAGGAATTTGTTTAAATCTCTTGAAAACATAATGGTTAAGCATTCACATAACGAAAGCATTGTTTAGACATGTATCATCACAACACAAACCAAGATTTTGACCGTCGGTCAGGCTGTGATAGGAGTGGCCAGAAGGAGATTATCTGGAATATGATTCGACAATTAAGCGTCGCCCCAGGTCTCAGCCTCCCCCTCCCAAAGGTTTAAACAAGCATTCTGGTTATCGCAATAATTCTTAAATAAGTGACACTACTCGAGCTACTCCCTTGCCTTCACTTCCATCAGTGCACCTAGGTCTTACCCACGTCAGACAAACCACAGATTTAATAACCCGTATTTTTGGCCAATTTGAAACTTGAATTTTAATATATTTCAATGAATTCTGAAATAGAAAATGCTGATTTTGGAGTTGATAAAATTTGAGAATAATTTTAAAAGTTGTTTTAATGTTTTATTTGACTTCAAACAGGGCCAATAAAAATTTTGAATCAATTTAAAAGCTCATATTTAGAAAATTGATATCTTGAAGTTATATTGACCCCCTATAAAAGGATTATTTTAGAGACAGCCTCGGAATCTGAAGAAACCATTCCTGTTGGATCCAAAATGTTGAAATATGGTAGAATCCAAAATTTTACGTTGAACGGAGTTCGTATGGGAGAGAATGATATATAAACAAAAGCTGAAAATTCAATTAGTTTTTGGTTCAAGCTAGAAATAAGATAATTTTTCAAATGGTCTCCAAATTCGACGAGACTAGGTTCATTGGAAGCGTAATTCCATAATATAGCGAGATTTCAAATTTCGTAATTTTTGGAGTTAACGTGTGGTTGTGCGACTAGAACGAAGTTTGCAAGGTGTAATTAATACACTACTTAAAACATCACTTCAAGCTACATTCTCCAGCCTATTAAAATTAGACAACACATGCCCTCTCTCGACCACATGTCACATTCTTCCACACTAGTCATTCTTTATTTTATTTATACCTACATAGGTTTAATTAATTCTTAAACCTATCTTCCATTTGAAAATTACACCTTAAAGCACGAAAATACATCTCTTATGGAAACCTCCCCTTCTTAGATCCTAACGCCGCCACCCAAGAGGCCTGCCACCACCGTCGCCAGCCTCCTCAGACCCCCCCCCTCTGATGCTACAGTAGGCCAGCGTGGCCGTAGTCCCCCTCTCCCCCTCTCGAGAACCCTCAAATCCTCTCTAAATTTAAAAAGGTTGCACCTTTAAGTGTTTAACCCATTTCTACCACCTCTAAATGGCCCCACCTTGCCACATCATCACCCCACACCCTCCAGCAACGTTGTACCGTGCTGGACAGTGAATCCGTGGGCCCCCTTGCCTCCACAAGCCCACACACCACTAAAAATCTCACCTTTATACTCTACAATGCGTATTAGAGTGTGTTCGTGTGTTGCTGAGAAGTGTTGAGTTGATTTAGAGAGGAAAGTGCGACATTTTCAGCTCGTAGCAAGCTCGTGGAGATCCGACGCTAAAGTATTTTTGTATTTGATGGATTTGGGTGAGAATTTCCCACTCAAAATATTTAGTTTGTGTAGTTAAAATCAAAGTTAAGTTGTTAGATGTTTGTAGAAGCATATATGAAAACTTGTAAAAATCATAACTTTTTTATACTTTATCGGAATTCAGCGAAACATGATGCGTTGGAACCATATCGATGAGAGCTTCACAATGAAATTGAATTCGAGCAATTTGGAGGTTGTGGCAATTTTTAGCGAAAGAATACGTCTGATTCAATTAAGCAACGTTTACCGTTATTTAACAATAAACGACCAATGCGAGGAATCCCATTCAAACTGATTTTTTTTACAGTTAATATAATCATAACTGAATATATATTGATCACTTATGATTGTAATATTTTCTTTATTGTACTTGTTATAGGCTTAAACGCCCATTTACAAGTCAAACAACGCATGAATAATTACTTGTTTCAGTTTAAGTTATGTGATAAGTATTGGTTACTAATACAAGTTTATTATGATATTAAATAATCATTAGCATGTTAAAAGTATCATTTTTAATTGATATATGTGAAATTGCTTAAATAAGTGACATATAAGCACAAACAGTGTTAATTGAGAGAAACCTAAACTCAAGTAGTTAGGGAATAAATTTAATTAACTACATATGGTTAATTAAAAATGTTTAGAAATGTTTAACGCTGATTACACAAATTTTCTGTTATGTAAAACATGGACTAATGTGATAAAAATGTGACTTTTGTCGGTTATTTGTGATGTTTTTTGAATATACGACACCCGTATCTCAAACGATGTTGATTGAAATTGGTTGGACCTTAAATGGTTGTTGGATGTACAATTAATTAACGATTATACATCGACTTTATATATATGCTAAAACCCCACATGGTCTTGAGAGGACATGTGCTTACACGTCTCTCATGTGTGTATGTAAGATACATGGATTTTTATGTAAACCCCACATAGGTATTGGGATGATATTTCTGCATATCTCCCAAGTGTGTGTATAAGCCAATTGAATGAATAGTGAACCTGACACGGGTCTTGAGATGATAGTAATTCACATGTTTCTCTTGTGTGTATGTAAGCTACATGGATTTTGATATAAGCCCCACATGGGTATTGGGATGATATTTTTACACATCTTCCAAGTGTGTAGATAAGCCACGAATGATTGTGAATGTGATGTAAACGTCACATGGGTATTGGGATGATAATTTATTTATACATCTCCCAATTATTTTGTTTGTACATCAAATTATTGATTGATGGGGGACCTAGAGAGGCGGGTTGTGGTTTTACCGATCTACCCGTACAAAGGAGGTTATGGCGAAATTTTTCGAAAATATAAGGCGTTAGCCAAATTTTGAGAAATTAGAAACTTCTTAGGAACTCTGTATGCGAAATGGATGTTGTTTAATGGATGGTAGTTGATATGGATGTTAACGATGTGTGAAATCCATATAAATGGTTGAATCTCATTCCAATGTGGAATAAAATTAAATATTTTAATAACAAAATATCCTGTGAAAAATTAAAGTTTGATTTCGAGGTCCGATTGTGAATGGAAACGTAGATTGTAAAATATCAATGAATATTTCCGGTAGCTATTAAATAGTTAATAAAATATTTTTGGATGAATTTGATTCGGTTTTTAAATAATATAAATCGAAGTTTGGTTTGAATAGAACTTGCCGCACCGTGACAATTCGCGGATGTCAATTGTTAACTTCAAATGGATGTATCGGGTGATCCGACCGTCGGATTCTCCCAAAATTGAAAGCGTTGGATTCGTATTGAAAAGTGTTTTCCAACGATAATAAGAATGTTAAAATACAATGGTTAGATTCAAAATTTGAAAAAAAAGCACTGTGAATGATCTGAATGAATTTGATTATTTTTATATAATTAAAAATAGATAAAAATTATGATAAATCATAATAAATGATTTGAACAGATTTACGGTTGAAATACTTCAAGTACAAAAGCCAAAAGATATTTTCATCTAAATGGACTAGCTAGCAACTAGAGTAAAGAACCAAAAGGAATATGCGATGATTCCTGAGAGTACAGTCTAGTAGCACCCGTGATATTTAACTGGAAATTATTCCGTTAGGCGAGGGGTAGGAAGAACCGAAAGGACATCGGATATTCGACTAAGAACAGACGATGTTTTCTAAAGATGAATGAACCAATGGTTTTAAATTTAGATAGTGGATTGTGAATGGTTTTAATATAACCAGTGTTTTTCCAACATATAAATTGAAAAGGATTTGGACGGAAATATTTTTTGGATATTTCAGTATTAGATTCCGTGATTATACGGATGCTGTTGTGAGGAATTTGGAAGATATCGATATTGTTATTCCCGATACGGTATCAGTTGGTTTCAGAATTTGACATTGAATATAAGTCGATATAATTTCTATTTAAAACCTCATATTTAATATCAAATTGGAGTTTGGGTTTGTTGTGAATGTCGTCTTTAATAACACCATTCTTAAACCCGGTTGAGAAAAGAATAAATCTTTTAATTAAGGTTTTGTGAAGTTTTCCGGTTTAATTAATTAAATTGGAATTGAATGAAATTTGAATTAATAGTAATCGAGATGAGCTTCCATAAAGGAAGAATGTGACTATTTGTGGAATTTAAAAGGCTTTGTCGTCATTCTCTTTATAGTACTAGTCTGATACAGAAATTTATATCGATTATGACTGATCAGATTTCGATGAAGTTTCCGTTAGAATTGAAGTTGGGTTTATCGTGAGCGATGTTTTAAACGACATTCGTTCTTTAACCCAGCTAAAGACAAGATTAATTTTCTAAAAGTTGAATAATCATTAAGTAATGATTTTTGAGATTAAAACTAAATTGGAGTTTTAATGAATCCTTAATTAGAATGAAATGTGAATGGGGTAAATAAATTTACCGAATTTGAGAAGTGTTCGAGATGGAGTACCACCAGTTTTACTCCATCAATAGTTAAATCTTTAATTAGATTTGAAGCGTTAAATTGTAATTAACTTTACCGATAACACGATGAGCGATAGATATAGAGTACTAACAGTTTTGCTCTATGGGATGAATAGGTTGGGATTGGAATAATAAAAAGAATGATTACTTCGGTAAGGGTCGATAATCCTGATAGGGCTAATAAACCTTAGATTGGTTTAAGTTGTGAAAAGATATTACAAAATCTTTTGAAATGATTTCCGAGGAAGGATTTAAACAATAAGTTTAAATGATGTAAACCTTTAATAAGATTTGTGGGAATAATTCCCAATATAAAGAATATTTTAAGAAAATAATATTCTGGATTAGAATAGGCATATGATATGTTTATATATCACTTGATTATAAAGATACGTGAGTTATTAGGAAAGACCGGGTTTAACTCATTCTGAATAATTGTCACGATGATTAAAAGTCGAAGATATAAAGACCGGAGATCTTCACATCGTTGAGATGATTGTTGATGTCTTGATTGGGATGTACACACAAGACGAGGTAATAAGTGGTGGTCATCCAAACGCACTTGGAGATCGACTGGATATGCGAGGGCCTCTCTCCTGTATTGGACATATAGGATGAGGAATAAGGTGCCTCCGGTTTCGTTCAGACATAGAATGGACTTACAAATAGATTGTATGTCTAACATTGTATTTTGTGCTGTATTAATTGATCTTTGCTAAATACAGATCTGTTTGGTGGAAAGAATTTATTCTCTTAGCTTAACACCCTTCTCTGAGACATACGAGCTTAGAGGTTATATATTGGTGAAAATCAATTGTATGGACTGACAATGTGGCATGCTGAGATGCATGGATCAAAGATTTTGTTGAAAAGACAAGCTTTGTGGATGATGATCAGAGCATAGCTTATATAGCTTAGCTTTGTGTATGGTGTTAATTCGCGAGCTTCACACCCCGGTATGAGTCAAAAAGGGGATGAAGGACTGCAGGGAGGACATGCGTTTCTTTTTAGCTAGAAGTGTTGCCATGGTATGGAGCCCAAGTAATTTTACTTATATGGATGTTGAGAAGTGAGGCACCTCAGATACGGCCGAACAAGGCCAAGATGGTCGAAATACCGACCCAGAGGTCCGATAGGATTGGGAAATGTATAATTCAGGTAATGTAAATCAGCGATGTATTGCTGACCGACCCTGCCGATCCAAGTGGGATACGTTTTCCCCAGGACATTTTGCTAGAGATTTTCCGAAGTTCGGTGAGGAGAGATCCCTCGCCGCGGCTCATGATGGAAATCCAAATTCCAGTACGTGATTCTACGGTTTTAGTTGTATACCTATGGTGACATAGTAGGATGGGGTATTATGTCGTCTAAGATTGATACATTTAATTTTTGAAGTTATTTTCTTCACTATGCACTAGAAATAATATCAGCAATATTCTTTTCAAAGCATATCAAGCATGTTTGGCTATTATAATGTAAAACTCTATCCTCCGGCTTGCGTTGCATTGTGTGATGAGACTTGAGTCTTATAAAGGCTTCATTTTCAAAAAGCATTGCATTGTTTATTTTATGCAATGGTATTCATATGGAGTAAACCTATTCTGTGTCATACGCGTGGTCCCGTGATATGCCTTATTTTAAGTAAGTGTTTTGGTTTTCATACCAGTCCTATGACTGACCTGGAGTTTATTGTTCCCCACCCAAACTCTGGGTGCCCATATTTTCCACATAGGCAGCTAGTAGTTTTGGGTTTTGCAGATATTTTTAAAACAGGATCCGAATTTTTGCTGGGGCTATTCTCTGGACTATTTCAAGTCTTCCACTGATAATATTTATGTATTCAAATTTCCACTGTATTGTAATTCATTATTCTCTGATATTTCCGCCTTTGTATATTATCTGTACTCTGATGTAAAATTGTTGTAATAACAATGAAATGTTATGTTGTTCTATGTTATGATGTGTCGTGTTCTCATAAAAATTTGTCATTTTTCTGTCATTTTGGATCGGACCTGTTTGGATTATGGTCGGTTCGAAAGATGGGAAAACTCAGGTCATTGCAACTGATTTCAAGGACAAGAAAATTACGTTCAAACCTCATTGCCAAAGGCCTGGGGAAAAGCTTATCTAATCTTTAGGTACAAAAGAACAAGAATTCCTGATCGTGGAAATGAGGACCAAACTTGAGGATGAGTTTCCAAGTATCTGCTTCGACATACTCAATTTTTCTTCTTCACTGCATCAAATCCCGTCAAATGCTAAAAACATGATGCTCTCTTATATTATCAACGCTTATAATCAGCATGATATGTTTGTATGATAGGCTGATAAGTTCTCTAGAAATTTCTATATAGAGATAACACAAAGTTGATCATTTGACACTTGACCTAAACCAAGAAAAGGAGTTCATAAGACAATTGGATGAAAAATTTAAGGTGTTAAAAAAGAGATTAGTTGATGTTGAGAAAGTAGCCAAGGATTATTCTAATTTTTTAAGGACAAGAAGACACGACAACGTGAACAGCTTGAGACCTCTTATCTTTGTAACCATGAGCTTCTGAAAGAGAACACAAACCTGATGGCTAAGTTTGTAGAAAATACCTATCTAAATCTAAGTTAGATGTTGCATTTAAAAGCCATGGAGGAGGCCTAGAAGGAGTCTTAGTTTCTTTATGAGAAAATCATCAATACTTGGGTGGACAGAGCAGATGTTGTTGCACGTGCCCAGGATGTGGACGTGCGTATACATGTAGAGGTTGCAGAGGCCGAGTCCCTAATGATGGAGAGGTTTAAATCTATTCTTGTTAATTTTTATGCTAAAGTGCTCAGGCATCATAACTTGGGATGGTTGTATGACTATCCTCATACTTCGACCCTCGCTTAGTACTAGGTTTGGGGGGGGGGGTGAAAAGATGCTTCTAGAGGGAGCAGAAGTGGATTTGGAGGTGGTAATGAAATATATCTTGTTTGATAATGAGCCTATGTTGTTCGGGGTAGGACAGCTCCTTTTAAATTTTGAGTCGGTGATGTCAAACAAGTTAAAGTTGCTGGAAGCTCCGGGATTGGTCACCAGGAAGCTACTACCAGTTAGCTCCTGAATCATGAACCTACTGCCCTAGATCCTTTTGCTTAGCATACCTTTGGACATCTGAATGTGCCTGACAGATTATTCAATCCAAAGTACAATCTCGATGTGCTCGGGTATCTTGGGTCTTCTAACTTGTTTTTGATCATGGAGTGTAGCATTCCGACTCAGATCGGAGCTCAAATGACGAAAATTCGAGGGTTTCAATATTTCGTTGAAAAGCTATGTATTTCTATTCTGAATTTTCTCAAACTACAAAATCAGTTATGGGTCGTCAACATTCCTACTAAAGGCGGACAATTCGATCAACATTTTATGATTACCGAGCCTGCAATAGTCTCCACATCATAGTTGGTCCCAAGTGCTCCGGTTAGTATAGACTTCCAATCTCAATGCGGGTAATTGATGGCCTTGCTAAAGAGAAGACTGGCAACCATCAAGTTCATGGCGAGGAAGAAAATGTCATGACAACCTGCACTATTGGACATACTGACAACATCTTGGCAAAGAAGAACATGTTGGGGGAACAACATCGGTTGAGACCACTCAATCCAATCCCAAACACAGCAAAAAAACAAGCTAAATCATGCTAGATCGTGTGCACAAACAACCAATCTATAATCAAACCAACCTCAAATGATTCAAACCCAATCACAACACAAAACAAGAGATGCAAATGAAATGATAACAATAACCAAATCACACCAAGATTTATAATGGTTTCACTAATGATTTGTTAGTGTATATTCATTTTAAGAGAGAGCTTTTATTATCACCAAATAAGGAGAGTACAAGAGATTGATTACATCAGTGGTACCACACCATCATCTTCAACCGATAGTTCCAACTATCACCACTTCTACATTCACCCAACTTTGAATGTTTCTCCCAATGAGCTCCAGTAAAGCCACCCCCGTTGCAATTCATCGACAAGTTCAGACAAAGCCCCCACCCATTAATAAAATGTTGAATGCACTCAACTCCAAAACCGTCTCAATCAAAGACTAAAGTACTCAAGAATGTCAACTAGTTCTTACAATAAGATAGAACTTCAATATTGCACCACTACTCTTCCTCATAAATATAAAGTTTCTCTCTCAACTGTGACACCTAGTGGCACCTAGTACTTCTCCAAGCGAATCAAGTTCGAGCAATGCTTGAACTTCCCAATTGGCAATGTCTTTGGTGAACATACCCGCCGCGTGTGGACTTTTCGAAGACATACTTGTTTATCTTCATCCATGGCTATCAAAAAAGGCTCTCTCACTTCTATGTTCTTAGTCAGTGAGTTAAGCACCAAGTTCTATGCTAAATGGATAGCGCTTTGGCTATCACAATGAACACCGATGCTTTCATGTTCATAACCCAAGTCACATAACAAACTACAGATTGCAGTCTCCGCCTCCACCGCGGCTATCAACTCCGCCTCCGTAGTGGATAAAACAACTGTGGTTTGCAATCTCGATCTCCAACTTATGGCCATGCCACTTAATGTGAAGACATATCTGGAAGTTGTCTTTCTCCGATTCCTATCACCGGCGTAGTCTAAATTGCAATAACCAACCAAATTGCGACTCTTTTCCTTACTACCCCCAAAGACAAGTCCATGAGATGTTGTACCTTTCAAGTATCTCAAAATAAGCTTGACCGCTTCCCAATGCGATTTTCCCGGATTAGCCATATACCGATTAACTACCCCGACGACATTTGTAATATCGGGCCATGTGCACATCATGGCATACATCAAACTACCAACCACACTTGCATATGGCACCACTGCCATATAAGCCTTGTCCTTTTCCTTGATAGGTTATTCTTGACTTGAAAGCTTCACATGCAAAGGTAAAGGTGTATTCGACGCCTTTGCATTCCCTATACTAAACCGGCAAAGCACTTTTTTTATGTACTCCTTTTGAGTCAATTTCAACTCATAATGCTTTCAGTCCCTTTTGATTTCCATGCCCAATATTTTATCTTCCCCAAGGTCTTTCATTTTGAATTCTGCTTTCAATCTCAGCTTTAACTTGTTGATTTCCGCCTTTTCCTTTGAAGCTATGAGCATATTGCTCATGTACAAGAGCAAATACACCCCCACAATCATTTCCCAACCTCTTGAAATATACACAAGCATCTTTGATGCTTCGATGAAAGCCACTTTCAAGCATGAAATGATTGAATCTCTTGTACTATTGCCGAGGCGATTGCTTCAACCCGTATAGTGATTTCTTTAGCTTACATACCAAGTTTGACTTACCATCTACCATAAACCCTTCTGGTTGCTCCATATAGATGTCCTCATCCATTATCTGGAAAGAAGTACAACAAGTAATATCTGAAAACAAGTATGACATACAAACAGTGTGAATATCTCATCATACTCCTTTCCCTTCCTTTATGCAAACCCCTTTGCCACTAGCCTAGCTTTCTATCTTCCATCATCTTTCACCTTGTATATCCATTTGCACCCAATTGCCCGGTTTCCTTTAGAAAGTGGAACCAACTTCCAAGTATGGTTCTTCATCAACGATTGCATCTCTTCCTCTATGGCACAAATCTATTTCGAGCTATCACTCGATTTCATGATGTCATGAATTTCCATCGGTTCAACTTGGACTATATGAAGCGCATAGTCCAACCTATCACAAAAGCTTAGGTAGTTCCAATCATCATACCCCTCGGGTGGCCTTATAGCACGATGAGCAACCCGAGTAGCAACACCATCATTTGGATTTCCTTCAGCCCCACCTTGAACTGAATCTTCTCTAGAATTGTGCGCATCGCCAACACTACTAGAGGAACCTTGTACAGTGTGTGTGTTTTATCAACCGCTTCTTCCCCACAAGCATCTCAATAACTCTACTCTTTCTTACCCTTGGACAAAATGTGGTAATGACCTCCTTCTCCTTTGATTCACAATGAACCAAATTCAGAACGTCTGATTAGCCATCATTCTCTTTGAACATAGCCGACTCATCAAAAGTAAGATGACGAGA
Organism: Allium sativum; assembly: GCA_030737875.1. Lineage (NCBI taxonomy): Eukaryota > Viridiplantae > Streptophyta > Magnoliopsida > Asparagales > Amaryllidaceae > Allium > Allium sativum. Next base: position 8,939,610 of record CM060921.1, on the reverse strand, counting down.
TAATCAAACCTTCATAGTTTCCGGATTCCAAATCGGATAGCCTTTCACTCTGTCCTCATAACCCTGTAAAATTCCCTTGAACGTTTTAGGCTCAAGCTTGTCACCCGGGTCAGGCATATATACGGGACATCCGAAGACACGAAGATAACTCAAGTCATTGCCCTTTCTCTTCCATACTACCTCCAGATTATTTTACTAGTAGCCAAGAATGGAATTCAATTCACAATATGCACCGCGGTTGACAATACTTCGGCCCAAAATCCCTTAACCCGATGTCAATCTCAAGCATCAAACTCTCTCAAGTAGAGTGCGGTTCATCCTTTCCTCAATCCCATTTGATTGCGAATCTCTCGATGAAGTAAAATGCCTCCAAATACCATGATGCTTGCAATAATCCAAGAATTATCCTGAAACATACTCCCCGCCATTGTATGACCCAAGAACCTTCAAAGACATACCACTCTCATTCTCAACAAGAGGCCTCCATCTTTTGAACTTAGCAAATGACTCTGAATTGTTCTTCATTACATACACCCAAACTTTACGAGAAAAATCATTTATAAAGGAAATATAATACCTTGCCCCTTCCAAAGAAGCTACCAGTGTTGGTCCCCAAACATCCATGTGCACATACTCAAGAATTCTTCTAGAATCTTGTTTCCTTCACCGAATGTCACTTTAGTTTGCTTCCCTATGACACACTCTTTGGAAAACTCCAACTTGTTGAAACTTTCTCTGCCAATCGTCTCCCTTTTTCGAATAATATCCAAACTCTTCTCCGAGACATGACCCATTCTCAAATGTCACAACCTTGTTGCATCCAAGCCATGAGAACTATCAACGCCTAAGCAAGTTTCACCATCAGCGGTCACTCCTTGAAGCAAAAATACGCCATTAATTCTAGCAACTTTCATAACCACAGGAGCCCCCTTCAAAACCATCAAGCAATCACTCTCAATAGTGATCTTGTATCCCAAAGAATCCAGTTACCCTAAAGAGATAAGAGACTTTTAAGTCCCATAACATAGCACACATTGGTGAGAGTATGACCCACTCCGTTAAGCATCTTAATTTGCACGGAATCAGATCCTTTTACCTACATATAGAACCATTACCCATAACAATTTAATTTCCTTCCTTGTCGACATAATAAGAAAATGAATTCCTATTTGGCATCATATGATAAGACTCCTCCGAATCGAGCACCCAATTGCTACCTGAAACATATGATGCCACCGCCGTCAAAACATCCATGTCTTCATCACCAACACCTCTCTCCACCACTACGGATGAAGAAGTTACATCCTTCTTTGCCTTCACCTTGTTTGGACACTCATTCTTCCAATGATTAGACTTCTTATAAATATTACACTTGCCTTTCCTTTCCTTTGACTTCCCTCTCCAGTCGGGATTCCTAGATTTGGAATGCCTTAGGTTCTCCTTCTTCACACATTTCTACTTCTCCAAATACAAACCTTGATCATTACCGGCACTACTACTTCTCACACTCAACACCTTCATTTGATCTCTCAGTTCATCACTAAGAAGACTCGTCTTGACATCATCCATTATCAATGTATCCCGGCTACAGATCAAACTATTTGAGAAACCCATATAGCGGTCCGGCAATGGACAAAACAATATCATTGCCTTTTTTCTTCCTCAATCTTCAAATCTACCTTCTTCATCTTCATTAGAAAATCATCAAACACGTTCAAATGTGCCTTAAGTGAAGTCCTGCTTTTATCTTATAGGTGAAAAACGTTCACAACTAGATCAAATAATTAGTGACTGACTTCTTCATGTATAACTCCTCCAACTTCTCCCAAATACCCTTAACAGTCGTCTCACCGCTAATTTCGGAGATAACATTCTCTTCTATAGCAAGTTGTAGTGTAGTAAATGCCCACACTTTTATTTCCTCTCTCTTAACATCCGAGATGTCCGTTGGCAACAAATTTGTATCAAACACTAATTGATGCTCCCGTTTCCTCCTTAGAACCGCTGTCATCTTCCATTACCACTTTTCAAAATCATTATCGCCATTTCACTTGTGATCGCAATGTTGCATATGATCCACGTACATACAGCAGTATTCCACTTGAAACAACCATCGAGGGACTACTTGGATCCAATTCTGGTATTTCTACAACCACCTAACAGCACAATAGCTCTGATACCAAATGTCGGGGGAACTACACTGATTGAGACCACTCAATCCAATCCCTAACGTAGCGGAAACCAAGCTAGATCGTGCTAGATAGTGCACAAACAACCAATCTATGGTCAAACCAACCTCAACCAATTCAAAACCAATCACAACACAAAACAAGCAATATAAATGAAATGATAACAATAACCAGATCACACCAAGATTTATAGTGGTTCCACTAATGATTTGTTAATGTACATCCACTTTGAGAGAGAGGTTTTATTATTACCAAATGATAAAAGTACAAGAGACTGATTACAATGATCCAATATTTACTAGAGAATATCTGTTTGTGGAGATTAGAATTGAAGAAATATTAGGATTGCCAAACCCTAATTAATGGAGGACTAACCCCTTGCTTTTGATGAACTAATCACTGCATTTCAAATAAGATAAAGAATAGCTTATATATTTGTGTAGAGAGCCCAGGAAAATGTCGACAATGCCCCTTGCTAATTCACAAATCATCACTTTCCTCTAGGCTTGAAAAACAGCCCAGGCTCTATTCTATACGTTTGGCTCTGAATTCCAGATGTTTGGAATTTCTTTCAGGAAACCAATATGGCTTGTTTCAGACATCTGGAATTTCTTCCAGGAAACCAATCTGGCTCGTTTCAAACGTCTGGATTCCTTCCAAGATGCTTGAAAAGAATGTCAGACGTCTGAATGGCTATTCAGGATATACCCTGGCCAAATTCAGACATCTGAAATGCTTTTCAAACGTCTGAAACTGCTCTCAGCCCAAAACCCAATGCCTTCTTCATCGTGTTTTTTACATATGAGCTCTGATTCGCGAACGGTCTTCTCCTACATGAAGTTACTTCCATCCTCTTCAATACTACCATATAATATCGCAAAATTTGATAGAACGAGCTTGAGAAGCGATGATAGTGGATACCAAGAGAAAGCTTGTCCACGATGTTGAGATTACAAGAGAAAACTGAATCATCGATGCTAAAATGATGTGGGTATGCCACTAAAAAGGAGGTAATAAAACAAGTGTTGAAAAAAAATTGATGCATTTTTATTGCCTTTTGAAGTTGTGCTTTGGTTATTTTCCGATACTTTTCCGATGTTATTTTTCCCATGTCTTGGCAATTCCATTTTCAATGGTTTTTTTAAAGATGAAAGGAAAAATAAATTGCTAAGTAAAAAAGAGCTTTCCGGCTTTAGATAATGACATAACAAAAAGATGAAGAAGGAAAAAACAGGGGAAGGCTACTAATTATACAAATCAGTTATGCTCAACGACAACTAAATCTACCCATGAGAAAAAGAACTCCTAATTGCCAATAAGAGGGAAACCTTTCTACACCAACCAGATCTCGAACCGATGAAGGGAAATGCGATGCACCAAACAACATTCTTAATGATAATGTCTAAAGTCTGCGTGAGACTATCAAATGAAGCTTATTTAGGCAGTCAAACGCCTTGTTGAGTCGAACGGTTATCATGGGAGTGGCCAAAACAACACAATTCTCACACCCAAAAGGATTAAATTTGTACAATATCGGAATAGAATGAGGCTGACTATAGAAGATATCAACCATGACCATCGTTGGAATTGCCAACGAAGCATGCATTTCCGCCAAAATTCTAGCAAATTCCAATCTCGTTAAATCATTCGTACATTTATCCATCGTGATTGGAGTGTCAAGCACACTAGAAATTGCACTAATAATCTTGGGCTCCCAAAATTCAGCATCAAGATCTAAGCGTACCCAAATAGGCAACGAAGAGAACAAATTTCTTAGATAAACAGAGATTCGACTTCCGTTTCAGAATCATGTTAAATGGAAGCCGAATAAGAATGGATCATCCGTCAAGATGCTCTTAATTCTCAAACAACTCAAATTTCATGAAGAAAAAAACATTTTTCTTGGAAACAGTAACACCCCGTAATTTTATAAGACACTATAATTATAAATTGAAGAATACTTAATTAAATAATTGGAATTAAATAAAACAGATTGCGCCATTACGTTTGTCTTGGAATTCTGCTTGAGATAGACACCAAGTTTGCGTAAAACGGGCATATGAAGAAGATATTAAGGTTTGAAGTTTGTATACGTATAAGATGTGTGTGTGTGTGTATATATATACATACATAAACAACTTAAAACGTTCAAAAAAATTCAAAAATAGAAGCGTGAAGTTTGCGAGGGAAATCGGCCCGCTGGGTGTCGACCCATGGGTCGACACCATAACAGGGGTGTCGATACCCATGTCGACACTCCCCCTGAACTGGACAAAATTCATTCCGGCATACGTGGACTGAACTCTTGGCTAGATTCGTTGACCTTATGCTACAAATAGGACTCTATACCCATTGTTTTATTCATCTAAATCAACGGCGACAATGAGGTGCTACCCCAACTCAATCTGATCTAGCCTATTCTCCTTCAACAACAAGAGTTGGACAAATTTAGAGATCTATGATATGTCATCTACATCTTATTCCCTGTTCTTAGATCCATTCTCAGTGAGTCTATGTTAATTTTAGATATAAACACCTAAAATGTAATCTTGACATATATATGAATTGGGATCGAAAACTATGCCTAATCGGTTCTATTATCACATGTTCATCAGATCTGTTCTTATATGCCTATTTCTGCTATCATATGCCCATTTCTGTTACTTTTGGTTTTATGCCAATTCTGTTATTCTCTCTCTCATTTCCTTTTTATTTTTATAGCCAGGCTACCTTCGAGCCTAGGCCGATATCGCTGAAATATGCGTACGAACGAAATTGGCTTAAATTGGGAATGATTGGAAATGGTAATTTAGGGGCATAACTTGTACTTTGAATCACAATTGGGATTTGAGGGCATAAACTATATTGTGGAATTGGACTAAAAATTTGGGCATGATTTGTACTGTAAATTTTGACTTGTGGTTTGGGCAATAATTCTTGTTGTAAAACATGATTGGGAATAAGGCATAATCTGTACCTTGAGCCAAAACTTGGGATTTGGGAGCATATTCTATATCTTAATCTAAACCTGGGGAATAACTTGTATTGTAGATCGGACAGTGAATTGGGGCATAATGAACATGATGATCGGTTAATAATGAAAATGCCTAGACTACAGTAAGTAGAAACTGTAACCGCGCTTAGACACGAGGTTAGATTACACTTGTGGTAGAAGCCTGCCCGGAACCGCCCGACATATCCAGCGTCCACAAGTGGTGAATCTAATGTGAGGGGTCTAAGTGCAAAAACACGTAACGCGCTAAGACACGAGGCTAAGTCCGACTTATGGAAGAAGTTTGCCCGGAACCGCCCGGCATATCAAGCATCCACAAGTGGTCAACTTAATGTGAGAGGTCTGGTGCATTAACATACATGAACAGGGAATGATAATAACCTATTATGAATAAACCCGAATGGGAAAAAGGAAAGATAATAGGTAGGCTTGTCCTAGGGACAAGTGGTAATTATAACTTAGGTTATAATAAACGATAGAGGAAGGGGATAACTTATGAAATAAGATAATTTGTACTTAATTATAAATTTAGTAATCTGAAAATATGAAAACCTGTTAAATCTGTGGGGTTAAGTAAACCTGTTAAATCTGTGGGGTTAAGTAAACCTGTTAAATCTATGGGGTTAGGTAAACCTGTTAAATCTGCGGGGTTAAGTAAATCCGTTAAATCTGTGGGGGTTGTAGGAACTTGTTAATCTAGAAGACTTAATCTGTTACATCTGTTGGGGTTATATGGACCCGTTAACCTATAAAGTTTAACCTGTAAATCTGTAGGGTGTTATATGAACCTGTTAAACCTATTAGGCATAACCTGGCAAAATCCTAGTTAATTGGGGACACAAGATCTGTAGGGGTTGGCTTGTGTCATATGTTGTGTGGAACCCATATTAGTCAGTAACCCATTCTGGTACAAAAGGGGGACCCCGCACTAGGCAGGGGTCAGGGCACACTTACTGAGCTTATTGTAAGAGGTTCATCTAGGAGGAGGTGTGTACTGGCGCGCTCCAACAGACTCATGTGCGTGCATGAGTATGGCTTGCTTTGGGAAAATAAGCCATTGTAGCACCAGTAAATAGGTCTGTGTCCTTCTGTAGGTTGCCACTTTAGGAAGTAAGACACCCTACTATGGGGCCGACACAAGGTATTTACGTGATATGGAGCCGATTGATGGGGGAGGGAAGTAATTAGGGTACATCTAGTCCTGTCTGTTTATGTGGGGTACCTGTATTTCTATTTGGGTTAACACCCGCTATTTCTGTTTAGGTACCAGTTAATTCTATTTGGGTAAAACCCGCTACTATAGAACACCTAAAACTACCATTATATTCTATTTAGATCATCTTGGTTTTGTTATACTAGTATTGGTGCAGAGAAAAGTACTTGAGAAGCGCAATATGTTCCGTCATGTTTATCCTGTTTATCCTGCTCGGTCTGTTATACCTGCCTTATGATATTGTTATCTCTTTCATCTAGTTTATATGCCTGTCATGACGTTTTTACTTATTTATATGCTAAAAGTAAATGGACTCGCCAAGCTTTATGTCTGACCAATTTTGTTTCCTCTTCCCTCTCTTCTGTTCTCCCCCAAAGTTCTCAGGGTGGGAATACTCAGGCTTAATTTGGATTCTCTCTTTCATTGGAGCAGCTTAGATGTACCGCTTTGATTTCCTGTCTTCTCGGATATAGCTATATTTATGGGGAACTATGCTTCTTTTATTACTATACTCTGATGATTTTAGTACAATACATAAGTTTTAAACTGATGTAATGGGTTTTCAGTATTTTAGACTTATGATGTGATGGGTTATACGAACTTGTTAATCTAGAAGACTTAACCTATTACATATGTTAGGGTTATATGGACCCGTTAACTTGTAAAGTTTAACCTGTAAATCTGTAGGGGGTTATGCGAACCTATTAAACCTATTAGGAATAACCTGGCAAAATCTTAGTTAATTGGGGACACAAGATCTGTAGGGGTTGGCTTGTGTCATCTGTTTTGTGGAACCCATATTAGTCAGTAACCCATTCCGGTATAAAAGAGGGATCCCGCACTAGGTAGGGGTCAGGGCACGTTTACTGAGCTGATTGTAAGAGGATTATCTGGGAGGAGGTGTGTACTGGCGCGTTCCAACGGACTCATGTGCGTGCATGAGTACGTCTTGCTCTAGGAAAATAAGCCACAGTAGCACCAGTAAATAGGTCTGTGTCTTTCTGTAGGTTGCCACTTTTGGAAGTAATACACCTTACTGTGGGGCCGACACAGGGTATTTACGGGATAGGGAGCCGATCGATGGGGAGGGTAGTAATTAGGGTACATCTAGTCCTGTTTGTTTCTGTGGGATACGTATATTTCTGTTTGGATTAACACCCGTTATTTCTGTTTAGGTACCAGTTATTTCTGTTAGGGTAAAACCCACTACTAGAGTACACCTAAAACTACCATTATATTCTGTTGGGATCATCTTGTTTCTGTTATACTAGTATTGGTGCAGAGAAAAGTACTTGAGAAGCACAATATGTTCCATCATGTTTATCTTGCTCAGTCTATTATACCTGTCTTATGATACTGTTATCTCTTTCATCCAGTTTATATGCCTGTCATGATGCTTTTATTTATTTATATGCTAAAAGTAACTAGACTCGCCAGACTTTATGTCTAACCCATTTTTTTCCTCTTCACTCTCTTCCGTCCCACCCCGGTTCTTAGGGTAGGAATACTCAAGTTTGATTTGGATTCTCTCTTTCATTGGAGCTGCTTAGATGTACTTCTTTGATTTCATGTCTTCTCGGATATGGTCATATTTATTGGGAACTATGCTTCTTTTATTACTGTAATCTGATGATTTTAGTACAAGACATAAGTTTTTAACTGATGTAATGGGTTTTCAGTATTTTAGATTTCTGATGTCACTGGGTTTTGAACCACGATGATTTCTGTTTAATAAAATTTTAAATTCCGTTGCTATTTTATATCTGTCTTGTAATGTATCTGTTTTTGTTTGCCTATAACGCTTCATGAAACTTAACGCATTCTGATAAAGAGTGACATTAACGGACGTGGGGTGTCACATTTGGTATCATAGCCGAAGGTTACCAGATCGGATAAAAGATTTTGAAAGTTGTTTTCAAAAAGGTTTTAAAAGAAAGCATTTTCATAAGAAAAGTCTATTTTGAAAACATATTCCCCAAAGGCATAGGAAATATCTTTTGATTCTCTGTATGAATCCCTTTTTCCTTTTCTTTTCAGCATGTCTGGGGAACCTAATATTCCTGAGTGCATTACGATACCAGACTAGTTCCATAGTTATCTCGAGGCCACGGCGCCTGCCGGAGGTCAAGCAGACGTTCCTCCCCCAGCTGCACCTGCTGTTCCTCATCCCCCTCCTTCGCAAGTAGATAATTTCTCTAAGATCTGCAAAGATTTCTGTGCTATGGGCAGAAAACCATTCCGAGGAACTGAGTCTTTCGTAGAAGCAAGAAATTGTCTTAAAGAGACAGATGATTTGTTCGGAATTTTCGAAGTTGACAATCGTAGAAAGTTTCAGTTGGCTGCCTGGCTGCTAAAAGATGAGGCTTCATTCTGGTGGGAAGTGACGCAAGTGGAGCGTCCAGTGGAGACTTGGGATGATTTCTGACAGAGATTCGAAATGAAGTTTCTTACTAAAGCTGAGAAGAGTATGCAAATGGAAAGGTTTTTGGCGCTCAAACAAGGAGGCATGACTGTCAAAGAGTATGTTAACAAGTTCAATCAACTGGCGAGCTTTGGGCTGGAGCTAGTAGATACCCCGCATAAGAAAGCTTTGCGGTTTATTAGAGGATTGAATGAACCCCTTCATGGGCTGGCGATGTCTCATATTCCGATGGGAGCAACTTTTGAGAAACTCGTTGATATGGCATTGATGCATGAAGAAGACAAAAGTGAAAAGAAAGATGCTAAGGTAGAGGAAACACAAAACAATAAAGTGTGGCCCAAGAAAGAACAACAACAAGAGGGAGGAAAGAACAAAAAAGCTCAAGGAAAAAAGAAATGTCATGGTTGCGGGGACGTGGGTCATTTGGTCAAAGACTGCAGAAAAAGGAAGAATGCTTGCTTCAGCTATGGTGAAGTCGGACACTATACTAGGGAGTGCCCGAAGAAGCAAGGAAAAGGTCAAAGGGCAGGATCTTCTGGAGGGCAGGTGCATGCTCTCGAGGCCAGTATACTGGACAGAGGTATGAAAGTTTCTATTGAAGGTTTGATATCCCTTTCCGATCATCCTGTTAGAACTTTTTTTGATTCTGGCGCTTCGCACTCTTTTATCTGATTCTGTGGTTGAGTCTTTGCACCTTAGTACTAGTATTGTTTCTGATCCCGTTATTATCTCAAACCCCATTGGGGGCACAGCTCATCTGTCTATGATATGTCGCGGTTTGAGGATATCTATTTTGGGGGCGTCGAGTTTGAGCACGATGCATATGCACTTGGTTTTATGGGATACTATCTGATTCTAGGGATGGATTGGCTATCCAAGTATGGTGCCATTCTGGATTGTTAGAGGAGGATCGTTAGACTTCAAACTTTCCGTGGGAGGGCTTTCGAGATTTCTAGTAATCCAAGGGGGTCTGTCACGCTTAGTTTCCTAGAATCACTTGATTCTTCTGTTGACGATTTGCGATTTGTACCTGTAGTTTGTGAGTATCCAGATGTTTTCGAGGAGGATAGGAACTTACCTCCGAGGCGCGATTTTGATTTCCGGATATACTTGGTAGATAATGTGAAGCCAGTCGCATTACCTGTGCGCCACATGACTCCTAGGGAAAGAAGGGAGCTCAGCAAGTAAGTAGGGGAGCTACTTGAAAAGGTGTTGGTTAGGCGAAGCATATCAAAATGGGATGCTCCGGTCGTCTTTGCAGCAAATACGTACAACTCACTTCGCTTATGTGTGGATATTCATGATTTTTTCCTCATTTCTTAGTTACGAAAGTGTCTGCACGATACAGCAGAGGTAGTTGAGCGAGCATGCTTGAGTAAGTAGAGGTAGAACGTGAGGCAACAATTAGACGAGTTCCTACCCGTATACTTGGATCAGATGTTAAGAAACTGCGCAACAGGGAGGTTAAGTTAATAAAAGTACAATGGGGAGAAGACAGCGAGGATGCGACTTGGTAGACGGAAGACAAGAGTCGCGCTTCATACCCATTCCTTTTTGGGACAATGTTCTTAACTTCCTTTTTCCAAACTCTTATTTGTACTTGCTTCTGTCATTCGTGTGTATCCTATAGATCGAATCTCTGACCTTTAGGTAAGAACCCCATGTATGTAAACATGTGTTTGAGACATGTTATGTTTGATGGATGCAAGTGGTTGCTAGTGTTGCTCGTGGATGCATATACACACACATTAGGCACTATAACGGCTCAATCACTCTCATACTGCATATGGATGTATGTGCATTTTTTTTCCTTTTTAATGGATGAAAGTGGGTGACCATCAAATGGATGTTGCATTTGGATGAATGATTGTTCACACATATAGAACTTACATGATATAATAGGATTATTTGCGTACATGTTGGATTCATGGCAATAACATACCTTGCATTAAGAAGGTCGACTAAATCAGTAGACCGTCTGATCTTCCGCATTAGTCTAGGGACATGTGCACACAAATTTGCATATGTTCATATAAGCATTAGAAATCTTTTAAGGACAATGGATGCCTGTGATTGGCGGACGTGTAGATGGATGTGGAAGTTAGGATACACGTTCTTCTTAACTTAGAGAGTTCGGGGACGAAATCCCTTGAGTAGGGGAGAATGTAACACCTCGTAATTTTATAAGACACTATAATGATAAATTGAAGAATACTTAATTAATAATTGGAATTAAGTAAAATGGATTACGCCATTGCGTTTGTCTCGGAATTCTGCTTGAGATAGACACCAAGTTTGCATAAAACAGACATCGTATAAAGAAGATATTAAGGTTTGAAGTTTGTATACGCATAAGGTATACATGTACATAAACAACTTAAAACGTTCAAAATAATTAAAAAATAGAAGCGGTAAGTCTGGGAGGGAAATCGGCCCATTGGGTGTCGACCCACTTTAGGGGTGTCGACCCATAGGTCGACACCATAACAAGGGTGTCAACTTCCATGTCGACACCACCCCAGATCCGGGCAAAATTCATTCCAGCGTACGTGGAATGAACTCTTGGCTAGATCCGTTGACCCTATTCTATAAATAGGAGCATATACCCATTGTTTTATTTATCTAAATCAATGGCGACAACGAGGTGTTTCCCCTACTCAATCTGATCAAGCATATTCTTTTTCAACAATAAGATTTGGACAAATTCAGAGATCTGTGCTACGTCATCTACATCTTATTCCCTGTTCTTAGATCCATTCTCTATGAGTCTATGTTAATTTTAGATATAAACACCTAAAATGAAATCTTGACATATATATGAATTTGGATCTAAAATTATGCCTAATCAGTTCTATTATCACATGATCATTATATCTATTATTATATGCCTATTTATGTTATCATATGCCCATTTCTGTTACTTTTGGTTTTATGCCTATTCTTTTCTTCTCTCTCTCATTTCCTTTTTATTTTTATAGCCAGCTACCTTCGAGCCTAGGCCGATATCGCTGAAATATGTATACGAACGAAATTGGGTTAAATTAGGAATGATTTGAAATGGTAATTTAGGGGCACAACTTGTACTTTGAATCACAATTGGGATTTGGGGGCATAAACTATATTGTGGAATTGGACTAAAAATTGGGGCATGATTTATACTGAAAATTACGACTTGTGGTTTGGGGCATAATTCTTGTTGTAAAACATGATTGGGATTTTTGGGCATAATCTGTATCTTGATCCAAAACTTGGGATTTGGAAGCATATTTTATATCTTAATCTAAACCTAGGGCATAACTTGTATTGTCGATCGGATGGGGAATTGGGGCATAATGAACATGATTATTGGTTAATAATGAAAATGCCTAGACTACAGTAAATAGAAACTATAACCGCACTTAGATACGAGGTTAGATTACACTTGTGGTAGAAGCCTGCCCGGAAGCTCCCGGCATGTCCAGCGTCCCCAAGTGGTGAATCTAATGTGAGGGGTCTATGTGCATAAACACGTAATGTGCTAAGACACGAGGTTAAGTCCGATTTGTGGAAGAAGGTTGCCCGGAACCGCTCGACATATCCAGTATCCACAAGTGGTCAACTTAATGTGAGAGGTCTGGTGCGTTAACATACATGAACGGGGATTGATAATAACCTATTATGAATAAACCCGAATGGGAAAAAGGAAAGGTAATAGGTAGGCATATCCTAGGGACAAGTGGTAATTATAACTTAGGTTATAATAAACGATAAAGGAAGGGATAACTTATGAAATAAGATAAGTTGTACTTAATTATAAATTAAATAATCTATAAATCTGGAAAAAATGTTAAATCTGTGGGGTTAAGTAAACCTGTTAAATCTGTAGGGTTAAGTAAACCTGTTAAATCTGTGGGGGTTATACGAACTTGTTAATCTAGAGGACTTAACCTGTTACATGTGTTGGGGTTATATGGACCCGTTAACTTGTAATGTTCAACCTGTAAATATGTAGGGGGTTATGCGAACCTGTTAAACCTGTTAGGCATAATTTCGCAAAATCCTAGTTAATTGGGGACACAAGATCTGTAGGGGTTGGCTTGTTTCATCTATTGTGTGGAACCCATATTAGTCAGTAACCCATTCTGGTATAAAAGGGGGAACCCGCACTAGGTAGGGGTCAGGGCAGGCTTACTGAGTTGATTGTAAGAGGTTCTTCTGGGAGGAGGTGTGTACTGGCGCATTCCAACAGGCTTACGTGCGTGCATGGGTACGGCTTGCTCTGGGAAAATAAGCTGATGTAGCACTAGTAAATAGGTCTGTGTCCTTCTGTAGGTTGCCACTTTAGGAAGTAATATACCCTACTTTGGGGCCGACACAGGGTATTTACGGGATAAGGAGTGTGACACCCCACGTCCATTAATGTCACTCGCAAAGGGAATGCATTACCTTCCATGGAGCATTTTAAGTGAATATAGAACAGAAAATCACAACAAGACAGATATAAAGCAGTACTTGAAAATTTAAAACTTTATTTATTGCAGCAGAAGGTAAATATGTTTGGTTACATCATCAAAAACCATAAACCAAAGTCAAGTACATAATATCCATCTTGATAAAACAAAGTACACAATCCCACTACTACAAATAGCCATAAAGAAAATGATAGACTGAAATTTACTTCAGCAATCCAAATCCAAGTGCTCCCAAAGAGATCCCAATCAAGCTCCACTAGTACTAGTCCCACCCTTAGAACCTGGTGGGGAGGAAGAAAAGAGGTGGAAACAAAGGGGGTCAGGCATAAAGTCTGGCGAGTCCGATAACTCTAACAACATAATTATTAAAGCAATATGATAATATATAAGCTGGAGAATAAGGTAATGACTGTGTGAACCACATGGGTATGGCAAGGCAATCAAGAGAAACAGAGATAACGTTAATGACGCTTCCTAATCAATATAGGATAATTACTATACTCTACCATACTGTACTGTACTAACACTAACTGCACCCCTACTAGTCACTCTAGAAATTTGATCCCTCTTGGCTAAATAGAACTATGATAGCTTCGTGTACTACTAGATGTACCCACTATCCTCCATGTTTGACTGTATATCTCTAGTTGCTATCATAGGTACCCAGCGTGTACCTATCCCCACTATATGTACCCCCTTCAATAAGTAATAATGGTAATTCCATGTACTCCTAACTGACGTCATAGGTGCCGCCTGCTCCTATCTCCACCAGGTGTACCCCCTTAATAATTATTAATAATAGTGGTAGCTTCGTGTACCCCTAGCTGACTACATAGGTGCCGTCTGCTCCTATCTCCACAAGGTGTACCCACTACCCTGCCCCATTCGATCGGCTCCCTAACTCGTAGATACCCGTGCAGGTCCCACAGTGGGGTGTATCACTCCCCAATATGGCAACCTTATATCATGCAAGGAATGCACGGCTTATAACTACACGATGCAACACCGTCTTACCTACCAGCCCGGACCCACGCACGCACGTGACCCCGTTGGACTTGCGTTGCCACCGCTAACCCGTTTTGGCCTCTAACAATCAGACCCAGTAGGCGTGTCCCGTCCTCGACTTGGGTCAAGCTCACAAAGATACTTAATGGGCTACTAGATTGAAACCCCCCCCCCCCCCAAGCTTGACACAAGCTTTCCACCTAGGCTTAGTCCCCTCTAGTACATCCCACTTAACCCCCTTCATGTCCACTTACATGTTTTAAATTTGGTTAAGGGTTTTTATTAGTAATTCCACATGCCACCCAAGGCACCCACTTAACCCCTATGTCCCACTTACATGTTTTACCTTAGTTAAGTGTTACTAATCGTATTTCCTCATGCCACCCAAGGCACCCACTTAACCCCCATGTCCCACCACATGTTTTACTTTGGTTAAGTGTTTCTTAATTTATTACTACCGTAACCCCTGTAGGACCTCTCACATTAAAATGGCATTTGTGGCTGCTGGATTTGCCGGGCGGGTCCGGGCAGTCTTACACCACAAACGAGCCTAGCCTCGTGTCCATACAATTGTTACGCATTTAGTTTGGGCCTTTGACCTCTCACATTGGGCTATCATTTGTGGCTGCTGGATTTTCCGGGCGGGTCCGGGCAGTCTTACACCACAAATGAGTCCAACCTCGTGTCTTAGGCAATTAATTATACATAATTAATTTTCCCCAAATTTGAATTACTTTCCCTATTCAAATTTCCATATTTATTTATGTCCATAATTTATCACCTAAATTATGCTAATCTATTTATGGTATATAAATTATACCAATTTCATCACTAATTAATTTTATTCCTTAAAATTAATTACATGCCTTTTTAGGCCATTACATGCCAAATTCACAATATGTGTGTATCCACTATTATCCCCATCGTACCCCCATCATTCGTTCGCTTAACATGACATATACATATTAGACTAGCAAATAGTCTAATACTTAAAAAAAGGGAATAAACGTCACAAAGTCACATACCCACAAATATAGATCTAATTTGCATCTAACTTGCAATTAAGAATTACAACATACTTGCATAATCTTTGTACTATCAAGGATCCAAAAATCATAGGTCTAAAAGGTGTGAACTTGCATGTATGAACATAGTTTTACACCCAAGTAGCCTAGGTAATTATCACAAACTTACATAAACTATGTATGTCGTCAACCTAAACATAAAGGTGTCATCTTGCATAACTATGGTTCCAATAAAAGGTGTTAACCTGAGTAAACTATGGATCCACATAAAGGTGTAAACTTGCATAACTATCCATGTCATAGTTTCAACATAAAAATGTCAACTTGAATATGGATCTAAACTTTAAAGATGTGAACTTGCATATATGTGAATCCAATTATCACTTAAACTTGCATATGAACATAATACTTATACGAACTAGCATATGTTCCACATCCATATTCGCATAAAAACCGATGTTATAAACGTAGGTGATTGGATTATAAAAAGGGATTCATTGACACAAGTTAACATCATGAACTACTAGCATATATTTTAGATCCAAACTTACATAACATCATATAACTCGCATACAACTTGCGTGATCCTATTAACTTGCATAACATCATATGTACAACTTGCATAATCATATTAACTTGCATAACATCATATATGAAACTTGCATAATCATATTAACTTGCATAACATCATATATGAAACTTGCATAATCATATTAACTTGCATAACATCATATATGAAACTTGCATAATCATATTAACTTGCATAACATCATATAATATGAATCAAGTTAACATACGTGATTAAACATATGAATTAGATTCACAACCACAACTTATAATCCAACGTATATCACATCATAATTAATTTAGCAATTATTTTGTTAAAGTGATCGAACTCACCATTCAACGAAGTTCTGGAATTTATTAGCGTCCCTTTGTTGTAGTTGAATTTGCTGTTGGATTGAATTGCTTTAATCTTCTTCTAATTGGTGGCGGCTATTCCAAGTTGTAGACTGACATCATGACGGCCATGGTTCTAATTTTATTTTATTTTAGAATGTGAGTCTACCCATGTATATATAGAAGTTAGATTTATTTACAGCCATCAAATCATCCTAGGATCCATCTAAGCCTTAGAAACCAAGAAATGATGTCAGCAGACCAACCAGAAATCGCCACATAAGCCCCAAAACATAAAATTTCGTCATAGACCATTCAGAGCCGATGGGACCAATTCCAAACCTCCTGAGTCGATACTGGGGTCGACCCAACAGCTCTCGGGTCGACTCATAAAATAGGTCGGTTTGGTGTTTTGCCTTCCCGCTTCCGCTGTTTTGAATTTTTTTCTTAAATTTTAGGTTGAATTTTATTTTATTTATATATATATATTTCTATCCTCCTAATTAACCATTTTAACACTAAACCACTTTTTGAACTGCGTTCACATTAAGCCATTTTTAAGCCATACCCCTAAAACAAAAATATGGCGCTGGCGGGGATCGAACTCTGTACCCCTTGTATGCAAGTCAAGTGTTCCAACCAAATGAGCTACTAAGTCTTTTTCTTACAAACCTTAGAACAATGCTAAACATTATTCTTTAATTTAGTTAATTCGATTATTCAAACATCCAGGGTGTTACATTCTCCCCTCCTTAAAGGATTTCGCCCCCGAAATCTCCAAGTTAAGGAGAATGCATATCCTAACATCCAAACAAACTTCTACTCAACCATCAAACACAGGCATCCATTGTCCTTATAGAATTTCTAATGCTATATGAACATATGCAAAAAGTGCGTGTATATGTTCCTTATCTAATGCAAAATAGGGCGGTCTGCTGATTCAGTTGACCTCCTTAATGTAAACCATGATAGTGCCATGCGTCCATTATGTATGCGAAAGAACCCTATCGATACATATTATTTCTACATGTGTGCACAACCATTCACCAAAATGCAACATCCATATGATAGCACAACCATTATACATCCAAAATGCACACACATTTATATGCAATATGCAATATGAAGTGACTGAGCCGATCTAGTGCCTAAAGTGTGTGTATATGCATCCACGAGCAACCACTAGCAAACACTTGCATCCACGTGCATCCATCATACATAACATGTCTCAAACACATGTTTCAACCATAGGACTACCCTATCTAAAGGTCAAACATACTATCGAGAGGACATACTAAAGATAGAATAAGTACAAGCTAAGCGATAAAGGAGAAATTGAAAGAAATACCCTCGAAAAGAAAAGGGTATAATGAACACATCTTCTCTTCCGTCTCCCAAGTAGCGTTGCTCTCATCATCTCCCCATTGCACTTTGACTAGCTTGACCTCTCGATTCCTCAACTTCTTAACCTCCGACCCAAGAATGCACGTAGGAGCTCGCCGAATCGTCGCATCACACTCTATCTCCACCTCTCTAAGCAAGCTCGGCTCTACCACTTCCATGGTCTCGTGCAAGCACTTCCTCAAATGTGACACATGGAATACATCGTGTACGCCACTAAGTCTCTCGGGAAACTCCACTCTATACGTCATCTGCCCAATCCTCTCCTTAATAGGAAACGGCCCTACGAACCTTGGTGCTAACTTCCCAACGGACCCAAAGCGAACGACGTTCTGTAATGGAGAGACCTTGACATAGACCATGTCCCCAATATCAAACTCAAGATCTGTCCTCCTCTTGTCCGCATAAGATTTCTGCCTATCTTGCGCCGTCTTCATCCTCCTTTGAATCAAATCGACCTTTTCCGATGTCTCTCTAATCATATCGGGCCCAACTAAGATCTTATCTATAGACTCCCACAAACAGGTAGGCGAACGACAAGGCCGTCCATAAAGAGCCTCGAATGGTGCCATGCCAATGCTAGACTGAAAGATGTTATTATATGCGAACTCCACCAACGGAAGATGTTCCTCCCATGTACCTCCGAAATCTAAGACACGCAACCTCAATAGGTCCTCTAGAATACGATTCACCCTCTCGGTCTGGCCGTCCATCTGAGGATGATATGCGGTGCTCAAACATAATTGAGTCCCTACCGCCTCTTGCAAGCTCTTCCAAAATTCGCTAGTAAAGATAGGATCGCGGTCGCTCACTATGCTAGAAGGAACACCGTGCAAACGAACTATTTCTCGAATGTATACGGAGGCTAACCATGGAGCAGTCCTCTTACTCTTCACGGGAATGAAATGGGCGCTCTTAGTAAGTCTGTCTACCACGACCCAAATCCCCGTGTTACCCTTCCTCGATCTTGGTAATCCGTCAACAAAATCCATCGAGACGCTTTCCCACTTCCATTGTGGGACCTCCAATGGGTGTAGTAATCCACCGGGCTTCTTTTGCTCTGCTTTTACTTGTTGGCACACCAAGCATCTAGCGACAAACTCTGCCACGTCCTTCTTCATGCCGGCCCAAAAGTAAACTCGTCTCATGTCCATGTACATCTTGTCCCCACCGGGATGGATGGTCATCTTCGAACGATGTGCATCATCAGGAATGATCTTCCTTAGGTCCTCGTCTTTTGGTACACAAATCCTACCGTCCCTATGTAACCAGCCCTTATCATCTAGGGTATACCTACGGAGATGGCTTGATGACTCCCCTCCTTTGAGCTTCTCTACTAACTCAACCAACTGTGGGTCATCTCGCTGTGCCTCACCAATCCGTCCCAAAAGCGTAGGTCTGACCCCAAGGACGCTAGCAAACTGGGTACAAAATCAATGGATGGTCTAAAGTCAAAGGTAGAGATAAACTCTAAGCTACGTCGCTCGACAAACAAAGGACTCAATG
The DNA here is from genome assembly GCA_030737875.1 of Allium sativum. Taxonomy (NCBI): domain Eukaryota; kingdom Viridiplantae; phylum Streptophyta; class Magnoliopsida; order Asparagales; family Amaryllidaceae; genus Allium; species Allium sativum. The sequence goes on along the minus strand of CM060921.1, from coordinate 8,920,485 downwards.
TCAACTTTTTCCTACTCAAGGCATCCGCCACAACGTTACCCTTGTCAGGGGTATATGCTATCTCGAAATCGTAGGACGCCAAGAACTCCATCCACCTTTGTTGCCTCAGGTTTAGATCTTTCTGAGAGAACAAGTACTTTAGCGACTTATGGTCTGCAAGCAACTCAAACTTCTCACCAAGCAAATAATGACGCCAAGACTTGAGCGCAAAAACTATGGCAACCAATTCTGAGTCGTGGGTACGGTAATTCTTCTCATGGACTTTCGACTGTCTTCCACCATAACATATCACCCTTCCCTAGAGACCACATGCCCTAAAATCCTCACTTCTTTCCTCCAAAAATGGTATTTTGGAGAACTTAGCTTTAAGCTGGTGCGCTTGTAGGGTCCCTAAGCTTTCCCTAAGATGTAGGGCATGCTCTTCTCTGCTTCTAGAGAAAACCAGGATATTGTCCCATGCAAAATCGTCACAACTATCCATCTCTCACACAGACCATCCTAGTCGAACTCGACGTCCCCCAAGTGCAAGCCCCAAAGGCCTAAACCAATATCAGACAAACACCCAAGGGATACCTCCTTCGAATTCAGACGACCTACGTGAGATGATACTAGTAAGACGACCAACAAATTGAGCACTTGACCGACTCTGGCAGTCCTTACCAGTCTTGCTCCAAAACCACCGCTGATCACATAACTGGCTTTGCTTAATCTACTAAGCACATACGAAAACTTATTTCGCGCCTCTGGGTAAACCCCGCACTTTATCAAAGACGTCTCCATACTCACGGACCACACAAACAGACTCCCAATCATCGTTGGATGCGTCAGAAGATTCAAGGCAACTAAGCATCACTGAACCCCTAGGGTCACAAGAAATATGAGGGTCTTTCCATAACGAATCAATAGTCTAACTACCCTCCTTTCACAGTCTAGGATGGCACCCCGCCTGGCTAGCCAATCCACCCCTAGAATCAAACTATAGCCCGTGAAACCAAGGACGAAGGCGTTGCATTCAAATCCAACGACCAAGATAGACACTCTTAAGTCCCGACAAACCATTGAAGGATGAGCCGAACCACCAACAGGATTTGAGACTAGGATGGGATCCTTAACTAGACTAGTATTTAGGTGCAGTGTTTCAACCAACGAAGCAGATACTAACGAGTATGAAGCGCCAGAATCAAACAAAGTTCAAACAGGATGATAAAGAAAACCAAATTTCAACCTAGATGGTCCTACACCCATCAGGTATACCAGCCGTGAGGGAATACAACTACCCTACAGAAGATCCTGTACTTTGTCCTTGCCTCTTTGGACAATCCTAAGGTGTCCTATTTCTCCAAAACAACTAGTCTTCTTCTTCACATTCTCCATTCATGACCTCCCACCAAGATGAGGTTTCGTCCTTTGTTAACCAAACAGCTATTTGAACCTTCCTCCCATCGTCTATCTTAAAGGTACCAACAAGCCCTCCACTTCCTTGGACTAACTTCTAGCCCGACAAACGTCTAAGTCCCTTGAAGTGGTTTTCCGTCCTTCGTACGGAAGTCCTTATTTATCTTAGAAAAAGCATCTATACGCGGGGAGGGGGGGGGGGAACTCAAAAAGAGAAAGAGATTCAAAACGGAGAATCGAAGGAAGGATATATGGCTCTTGGGGATTATGTTCTTAAAATAAACCTTTCTTTCAAAAATACTCTTCTACAAACATATTTTTGAAAGTATTCTTTATAAAAATTCTTTTGAAAAATAATTTTTCAAAATATCTTATATGTTTTGGTTACCTTCAACTCTGATACCATGTGTAACACCCCACGTCCATTAATGTCACTCGCAAAGGGAATGCATTAACTTCCATGGAGCATTTTAAGTGAATATAGAACAAAAAATCACAACAAGACAGACATAAAGCAGTACTTGAAAATTTAAAACTTTATTTATTGTAGCAGAAGGTAAATATGTTTGGTTACATCATCAAAAACCATAAACCAAAGTCAAGTACATAATATCCATCTTGATAAAACAAAGTACATAATCCCACTACTACAAATAGCCATAAAGAAAATGATAGGTTGAACTTTACTTCAGCAATCCAAATCCAAGTGCTCCCAAAGAGATCCCAATCAAGCTCCACTAGTACTAGTCCCACCCTTAGAACCTGGGTCGAGGGGGAAGGAAGAAAAGAGGTGGAAACAAAGGGGGTCAGACATAAAGTCTGGCGAGTCCGATAACTCTAACAACATAATTATTAAAGCAATATGATAAGATATAAGCTGGAGAATAAGGTAATGACTGTGTGAACCACATGGGTATGGCAAGGCAATCAAGAGAAACAGAGATAACGTTAATGGCGCTTCCTAATCAATATAGGATAATTACTATACTCTACCGTACTATACTGTACTAACACTAACTGCACCCTACTAGCCACTCTAGAAATTTGATCCGTCTTGGCTAAATAGAACGATGATAGCTTCATGTACTACTAGATGTACCCACTATCCTCCATGTTTGACTGTATATCTCTAGTTGCTATCATAGGTACCCAGCGTGTACCTATCCCCACTAGATGTACCCCCTTCAATAAGTAATAATGGTAATTCCATGTACTCCTAGCTGACGTCATAGGTGCCGCCTGCTCCTATCTCCACTTGGTGTACCCCCTTAATAATTATTAATAATAGTGGTAGCTTCGTGTACCCCTAGCTGACTACATAGGTGTCGTATGCTCGTATCTCCAGGTGTACCCACTACCCTGCCCCATTCGATTGGCTCCCTAACTCGTAGATACCCGTGCAGGTCCCACAGTGGGGTGTATCACTCCCCAATATGGCAACCTTATACCATGCAAGGAATGCATGGCTTATAACTACACGATGCAACAACGTCTTACCTACCAGCCCAGACCCACGCACGCACGTGACCCCGTTGGACTTGCGTTTGCACCGCTAACCCATTTTGGCCTCTAACAATCAGACCCAGTAGGCATGTCCCGTCCTCGACTTGGGTCGAGCTCACAAAGATACTTAATGGGCTACTAGACTGAAAAGGGCCCCCCATGCTTGACACAAGCTTTCCACCTAGGCTTGGTCCCCTCTAGTACATCCCACTTAACCCCCTTCATGTCCACTTACATGTTTTAAATTTGGTTAAGGGTTTCTATAAGTAATTCCACATGCCACCCAAGGCACCCACTTAACCCCTATGTCCCACTTACATGTTTTACCTTGGTTAAGTGTTACTAATCGTATTTCCTCATGCCACCCAAGGCACCCACTTAACCCCCATGTCCCACCACATGTTTTACTTTGGTTAAATGTTTCTTAATTTATTACTACCGTAAACCCTGTAGGACCACTCACATTAGACTGGCATTTGTGGCTGCTGGATTTGCCGGGCGGGTCCGGGCAGTCTTACACCACAAAGAGCCTAACCTCGTGTCCATACAACTGTTACGCATTTAGTTTGGGCCTTTGACCTCTCACATTGGGCTACCATTTGTGGCTGCTGGATTTGTCGGGCGGGTCCAGGTAGTCTTACACCACAAATGAGTCCAACCTCGTGTCTTAGGCAATTAATTATACATAATTAATTTTCCCCAAATTTGAATTACTTTCCCTATTCAAATTTCCATATTTATTTATGACCATAATTTATCACCTAAATTATGCTCATCTATTTATGGTATATAAATTATACCAATTTCATCACTAATTAATTTATTCCTTTTAGGCCATTACATGCCAAATTCACAATATGTGTGTATCCACTATTATCCCCATCGTACCCCTGTCAATCGTTTGCTTAACATGACATATACATATTAGACTAGCAAATAGTCTAATACTTAAAAAAAGGGAATAAACGTCACAAAGTCACATACACACAATAATAGATCTAATTTGCATCTAACTTGCAATTAAGAATTACAACATACTTGCATAGTCTTTGTATTATCAAGGATCCAAAAATCGTAGATCTAAAAGGTGTGAACTTGCATGTATGAACATAGTTTTACACCCAACTAGCCTAGGTAATTATCACAAACTTACATAAACTATGTATGTCGTCAACCTAAACATAAAGGTGCCATCTTGCATAACTATGGATCCAATAAAAGGTGTTAACCTGAGTAAACTATGGATTCACATAAAGGTGTAAACTTGCATAACTATGCATGTCATAGTTTCAACATAAAAATATCAACTTGAATATGGATCTAAACTTTGAAGGTGTGAACTTGTATATATGTGAATCCAATTATCACTTAAACTTGCATATGAACATAATACTTATACGAACTAGCATATGTTCCACATCCATATTCGCATTAAAACTGATGTTATAAACCTAGATGATTGGATTATAAAAAGGGATTCATTGACACAAGTTAACATCATGAACTACTAGCATATATTTTAGATCCAAACTTACATAACATCATATAACTCGCATACAACTTGCGTGATCCTATTAACTTGCATAACATCATATGTACAACTTGCATAATCATATTAACTTGCATAACATCATATATGAAACTTGCATAATCATATTAACTTGCATAACATCATATATGAAACTTGCATAATCATATTAACTTGCATAACATCATATATGAAACTTGCATAATCATATTAGCTTGCATAACATCATATAATATGAATCAAGTTAACATACATGATTAAACATATGAATTAGATTCACAACCACAACTTATAATCCAACATGTATCACATCATAATTAATTTATCAATTATTTTGTTAAAGTGATCGAACTCACCATTCAACGAAGTTCTGGAATTTATTAGCGTCCCTTTGTTGTAGTTGAATTTGATGTTGGATTGAATTAGTTGCTTTAATCTTCTTCTAATTGGTGGCGGCTATTCCAAGTTGTAGACTGATATCATGACGGCCATGGTTCTAATTTATTTGATTTTAGAATGTGAGTCTACCCATGTATCTATAGAAGTTAGATTTATTTACAGCCATCAGATTATCCTAGGATCCATCTAGGCCTTAGAAACCAAGAAATGATGTCAATAGACCAACCAGAAATCACCACCTAAGCCCCAAAAAATAAAATTTCGTCATAGACCATTCAGGGCCGACGGGACCAATTCCAAACCTCTTGAGTCGATACTGGGGTCGACCCAGCCGGTCTTGGGTCGACTCATAAAATAGGTCGGTTTGGTGTTTTTCCTTCCCGCTTCCGCTGTTTTGAATTTTTTTTCTTAAATTTTAGGTTGAATTTTATTTTATTTATATATATATATATATTTCTATCTTCCTAATTAACCATTTTAACATTAAACCACTTTTTGAACTGCATTCACACTAAGCCATTTTTAAGCCATACCCCTAAAACAAAAATATGACACTGGTAGGGATCGAACTCTGTACCTCTTGTATGCAAGTCACGTGTTCCAACCAAATGAGCTACTAAGTCTTTTTCTTACAAACCTTAGAACAATGCTAAACATTATTCTTTAATTTATTTAATTTGATTATTCAAAAATCCGGGGTGTTACAGGGAGTCGATCGATAGGGGAGGGTAGTAATTAAGGTGCATCTAGTCCTATCTCTTTCTGTGGGGTACCTGTATTTCTGTTTGGGTTAACAACTGTTATTTCTGTTTAGGTACCAATTAATTCTGTTAGGGTAAAACCCGCTACTAGAGTACACCTAAAACTACCATTACATTCTGTTGGGATCATCTTGTTTTTCTTATACCAATATTGTTGCAGAGAAAAGTACTTGAGAAGCGCAATAAGTTCCATCATGTTTATCCTTTTTATCCTGCTCAATCTGTTATACATGTCTTATGATACTGTTATTTCTTTCATCTAGTTTATATGCCTGTCATGATGCTTTTATTTATTTATATGCTAAAAGAAACTGGACTCGCCAGACTTTATGTCTGACCCATTTTGTTTCCTCTTCCCTCTCTTCAGTCCCCCCACCCCCGGTTCTCAAGGTGGGATTACTCATGCTTGATTTGGATTCTCTCTTTCATTGGAGTTGCTTAGATGTACCGCTTTGATTTCCTGTCTTCTCGGACATGGCTATATTTCTGGGGAACTATGCTTCTTTTATTACTGCACTCTGATGATTTTAGTACAAGACATAAGTTTTAAACTGATGTAATGAGTTTTCAGTATTTTAGACTTCTGATGTAATGGGTTATACGAACTTGTTAATCTAGAAGACTTAACCTGTTACATATGTTGGGGTTATATGGACCCGTTAACTTGTAAAGTTTAACCTGTAAATCTGTAGGGGTTTATGCGAACCTTTTAAACCTGTTAGGCATAACCTGGAAAAATCCTTGTTAATTGGGGACATAAGATTGTAGGGGTTGGCTTGTGTCATCTGTTGTGTGGAACTCATATCGGTCAGTAACCCATTCTAGTATAAAAGGGAGACCCCGCACTAAGTAGGGGTCATGGCATGCTTACTGAGCTGATTGTAAGTGGTTCATCTGGGAGGAGGTGTGTACTGGAGCGTTCCAACGGACTCATGTGTGTGCATGAGTACGGCTTTCTCTGGGAAAATAAGCCGTTGTAGCACTCGTAAATAGGTTTGCGTCCTTCTGTAGGTTGCTACTTTACGAAGTCATACACCCTATTGTGGGGCCGACATAGGGTATTTACGGGATAGGGAGCCGATCGGTGGGGGAGGGTAGTAATTATGGTACATCAAGTCCTGTCTGTTTCTGTAGGATACCTGTATTTCTGTTTGGGTTAACACCCATTATTTCTGTTTAGGTACCGGTTAATTCTGTTAGGGTAAAACCCGCTACTAGAGTACACCTAAAACTACCATTATATTCTGTTGGGTCATCTTGTTTACGTTATACTAGTATTGGTGCAAATAAAAGTATTTGTGAAGTGCAATATGTTCCGTCATGTTTATCCTGCTCAGTCTGTTATACCTGTCTTATGATACTATTATCTCTTTCGTCCAGTTTATATGCCTGTCATGATGCTTTTACTTATTTATATGCTAAAAGTAATTGGACTCGCCAGACTTTATGTCTAACCAATTTTGTTTCCTCTTCTCTCTCTTTCGTTCCCCCCTCCCCCCAGGTTCTCAGGGTGGTAATACTCAAGCTTGATTTGGATTCTCTCTTTCATTGGAGCTGCTTAGATGTACCACTTTGATTTCATGTCTTCTCAGATATGGCTATATTTATGGGGAACTGTGCTTCTTTTATTATTGTACTCTGATGATTTTAGCACAAGACAGAAGTTTTAAACTAATGTAATGGGTTTTCAGTATTTTTGACTTATGATGTAACCGGATTTTGAACCACGATGATTTCTGTTTAATAAAAAATTAAATTCCGATGCTTTTTTATATCTGTCTTGTAATGTTTCTGTTTCTGTTTATCTATAACGCTTCACGAAACTTAATGCATTCTGATAAAGAGCGACATTAACGGACGTGGGATGTCACAGAAACTAACTCAAACTTGCCTACTAAATCCCATATATGTGTAAACATGAAAATGAAAGTAATACGACTTAGCACCAACCACATGTAACATCAAATTATAACTCTATTTCTCAATAAATTTTTGCAACATCATTTTGAAGACAAACTCCCAAGATGTACCTGAAATGTTATAGGGCTCAATAAAGCGTAGATGAGGGGATTTGTTGATCATAGTCATGGCAAGGTTGTACTTAGTTGCCATCTCTAACCAATTCAAACCATCGGGCTTCACAACAGATGGACAACCCATAACAACGTACAAACAGGGCCCAACCGCGCCAGAGGAATAACCAAAATGGAGAAGTCATTTGACACGGGTCCAACCTCCTCGCAAGCGATGATAAAGGTGTAACGACCAGCTTTTTGACCGCTTCAAGTTGGTTATTAAACCAACTTGAACCGTTCAAAATGGCAGATTGTTATTTAGCTTACATGGTTTACAAAATCGAATCACAGAATCACAACATAGAATAGACAGAATAATATCTTACAACGGAAATTTTTATACAAAAATCAGAGTTATACATTATTTATTACACAGCGGAATTTTTAATACATACGAATTTTAATAAAATTACAAATTTGACGAACCCAAAGCGAACGTCTTCACCACTCTCTAACTTCGATAGTTGCAATCTTTAAATCTGTAACACTCGGTATGACCCGAGCGTTTCATGCCAAACTCAAAACACTTGATTTAGGATTAACTTTATCCAAATAAGTCAACTTCAATAAAACACTAAATATATCAACTAATCCAAACTTTATATGCAATTACTAAAATTTCCATGATATATGCCAAATACCAAGTATACACAGTTTGAATGTGTTTAGCGTGGGAATCCAAGCAGGTTAATAAATGGAACACGCAATTGCTAAATTGCTAATTGCATATGGTAACATAAAAATCTGGTTATACAACAAACAACAAGTGTTTCAAGTTCAACTTAGGAATATATTTCTTATTTCCAACATAAATGACAAACATAAATTGTTTGTTCCTTTCTTTTCTACAGATCAATACTAGTGATGAATTAATCAAATTTTTACTTCCCAGTGTCAACTATTTTCCAAGCCATCAGAAACAAGGAGAAAACTAGGTTTCAACTGTCAGTTATTTCAATGGATGTCCATGGGGTATTTTCAAGAGTACAAGGTCAGTACATGCAACATAGTATGGGTTTCACGTTTCCGACAAAGGATGCTGGCTATTTTTATACATGTATTTTAGGTTTATCCAACTGGGTGTCTTCTTTTTACAAAAGTGAAATTCATACCCCATATATACACGGATATCGATACACTGGTATTTATGCATATAAGTCATATATATACATGCGGGTTCGACATATTTAGTTAATGCGCAGCCAAATACATATATAATTACAATACACAAGTGTTTGTCTTGAAGACCAAAGCCAGTAAGAAGAAGAACGAATATATTGTGTTTCCATGTAGAAGAAAACACAATACATGTGCAGACAAACTGAATGTAGGTGCGAGTAAGAGGAACAAATACACTGGGTTCAAATGCAAACCAAGCAAAAAAAAAATATGCAAACAGGCCATATACATGTGCAGGCCGACAAGTAGGCAAGCCATGCAAGGGTGTAAGCCACAGCAAGTAAGTAAAATTTATTGGGTTCCAATGGAAAACAAATGTTTGCATCAACTGCATGGCAGTGGAAGTGGAGATGTTTGCAGACCGATAAGTTGGCAAGCCATGCAAGGGTGTAAGCCACAACAAGTAAGTAAAACTTTTTGGGTTCCATTGGAAAACAAATGTTTACATCAACTGCATGGCAGTGGAGATGCGAGCGGCGTGAAATCAACACACAAATAAGTCAACCAAATAACAAGGTTACAGAATAACACATTTCAGGTCAAAGGATTTACACGAAACAATAGAGATAGACAAGGGTGGCAGTATATACTAAAGGTGTGCCTTAGACCTTTTCAAACCGGACATGTAATAAAATCAAGGCAACATGTGGAAAAGTGGTTATGAAGCCCACAGTTATTAGCATGCCAACATATAGCAGATGAGTGTTCATATTTCACAACTAAGCTAGGGTGATTGGTGCATATATATACATATATGAATACATACACACACATATATATTGTCACAAACCCATACATATATAGTTTAAGTCACAACACATATATGTATACACATATATTATATGTATAAACACATATAAGTCAAAATGCAGGTAATATTTGTATGAACATCCGACACAGGAATACCAAGGCCATTTCCACACATGGGTTTGGCGTTCCAGGCAAACAAAATCCAATGCATATGAAGTTACTAAATTCGCGCATGTGTCTAAATTTCCAAATAATCACTGTCTACATAAAACTGGTGTAAAGGTATGCGGTGTGTTATAAGACATAACATTGCAGATTCACAAGACAAGCAAAAACCAAAATGCCCAAATTTCAAACAATAAAATACTTGAATAAAACTAATCGTCAGATAAACTCACCTCTAGAAAATGATTAAGGAACAAGAGCTGGAGCCAGTGTGCATTGTTGGCAACGAAAAGAGGGCAGAGACATTGGCTCGATGCAAGGCTGCGATGGAAGGCGGCTTCAATTCGGATTGTTAGAGGAGGTCAGTTTTCGATTTGGCGAGGAAGATGGAGAAAGCGAATCGGGAGGCCATTATCACTTTTGGGGAAAAGGGTTTCCTTGGCTGATGGAATTATGAAGAGGGGACGGTGGAAAGGAATTAAAATAAATGTGGTCAGGGAAGTTTTCAGAGAAGGGACAGGTGTTAGAAAATTTAGCAATTATTGCACAAGTGTCACTCTTCTAGGGGATAGTTTTACAAGTGTCCATTTTATTGAAGAATTATATTTCAAAGGGTATATATTATTTTATTTTACTTAAGTGTACATACATATAATATACATTTTCAAATACAAGCCTTAAATTAATTTAAAACAAAATTCAATCTAAATAAAATAAATTAGATAATGAATTCTCACATTAAATTTCAAAAATCAAAATTTACAAATATTCAACAATATATTTATCAATTAGCTAAAAGGTTAATAACGTTAAAACTTAACTATATATGATGCTAAAATAAGTTAAGTTTAAATTTCTAAATAAATTTCAAATATAAACATTAATTTCAACACTAAAATCTAAATTAATTTCATAATTTGAACGTCGAAAAATCTTGAGTCATTACAACAGGTTCTAAGACGGAGACCGTTGCCTTGTCATCCAACTTCGAAGGAGTGGTGAAGCCGCCATCAAACAAGTAGTCAGGGGGCGCCTCAACATGATGAAAGTGATGCTAACTCTTCGCTTACCCATAAGTTGACTACGACCTAGCACGATCGAAAGAATGATGAATTTTAGGCCCAAATCGATTTGGTGAGGAAAACCTTATTTCCATGCACCTAGCCACCGTTGCATGTTTAGATAATCGAGCTTTCAATGTCTTTCTAACGCCATAACAACACCAAATTTAAAATACAATTTTTAGTTTTTTACACATCTTACTGACGTTTTTTCGACGCCTTCTCTTGACCAAATTTTCAATTTTTTTCCTATATTTCTAGCCATCAACTCAATATTGAATGCATTCATTCCGATAATACCAAAAAATGCAATGATATAGGCGATGCAACGTACATGTAACACATAAGCATTGACAGTATTATCGATCCCACTTAACTAATACTACATATATGCATGTCTAAGCGAAAATCATGTCTACTTAGAAGATAAATATATACACACTTGTCTAAAATTGTATTTTTTAAGCATAACTGCATAATAAACAAAATCTTCACTTGCCTATTGCGTGGTCATGATCCTCAGAAGGCGCGATTGCTTATTCACCCTTGTGTTCGTCAACAAACAGACTAAGCCTTTTGTAATCTATTAAATAATAGTAAAGCAGGAGAATTTTAAGCTCTCTCATTAAATTTTGGATCTATCTTAATTCTCCGTAATTCTCTCCGATTTCATATATTTTAATTTTAAAATTTTAATATCTGCCATTTTACAATTATTTACTATTCTCTTTTACAATTTTATATTCAGACATCCACTTTTAAATAATCTACAATTATCTATAAATGTTCCTCTGTTATCTCCCAGTAATTTGCACAAAGACCCAAATATTTAAATAGTAAATTGATCCGAACTTTAAATTAATTGATGATATATTAGTCAACTTATGTTTTGAAAATTTCAGTATGCATACTACGCACATGTCAACAAACCGGTAAAAAGAACATTTAGATACAAAAATAAATAAATTGCATAACGCAAATTATGTACATTAATGATAATAATAAATTTATTTTATAATAGTTCTTTCACAAGTTTATCATATATGCAGTACTTTAGCATCTATTTTTTTTACAGTTATTTAGAAACCCTTCTTAGTTTCTTTTAATATTTTACACTCAAGTCCATATATATATATATATATATATATATATATATATATATCTAATTAACTGCGTAAATCTTAAATTTGAACTATTTAAATATTCAGGAAAATACCCTGAAGGATAAAATGAACAATAAATTGTTCCATAAGGAAAAGGGGGCAAAATTTTGTCCATAAGGACAAGTTTTAGTGTAAACGGAGGAATTATAGTGGACCCCTGAGTTCCTCCATTTATACTAAATTTTGTACTTGAGGATAAAATTTTGCACTCTTGTCCTTATGGAACAATTTTTCGTTTCTTTTGTCCTTGAGGGTAAAAAGCCCCATAAATATTTGACTAATTATAATTCATTAGTCTATAAAAATCCTAAAATTACAAAAATTTCAATGTATGTGATACTCCTATGCAATTAAAAATGATATTAAAAAAAAGATTAGTCAGATGAAGTAACTTAAATACTCAAATAACATATCTCTTTTAATTTTCAACTCATTTATCCAAAAAAAAATATTCATTGCATAATGGAATTTTATTTTTAGCGACTTCTAAAAGACAAATCCATATTTTACAACATTAAGATGTGAACGCACAAAATAGTTAAGAAAAATATATTAACATTCCTTTCAATACAGTATAAACCATATCCAAAATACAATTCACCTTGATGCTACATGAAATTATTTTGCAGTTATCACAGTTGTAAGTATGACCCTTACAATTACATAAAATAACGGTTGACTACAAAGATAAAACTGTTTAAAAAGTAAAACCAAGTAATAAACAAAAGCTCTTCTCAATTATAAAATACATACAAAGTTTTTTCAGTTGTTTTTAAACTTTTTTACATTCCACCCTTTGATTGACTTTTGATTATAAATAACTTAAATTATTTAACATTCATTCCTTCATATCATTATAGAAAAATGTGAGTTGAATGTACATACAAAAACTATACAACAAGAATGATAAAATTGTTTATCCACTCATACATAAAATAAACATATCTCACATAACATAAATTATTTACATATACATAATTAAAAATTTTAGGTTTTCCTTCTGCAGGTAAGACACTAATAGCTAGAGATACACGTAGTTAGCGATAACTGAATATCATTTTAGTTTGTAATTGATATATCACAATAAAATTTTCAAAGATTTTTACATCATATCATTTTAAACAATAACTAAAATACAATTATTATTATTTTTAACAATATTATCGTGTGCCATTTTACACTTCTTCTTAATTCTCTAGATATTTTATTTTCAAATTAGTTTATAACTTCGCACTTATTTATTAATTCTCCCACATCACTTTACATCTCCTGCCATTTTACATTTTGGGATGGATATTCTAAAGGTTATACAGTTATTTACATTTAGTTTAGCAGTTAGCTCCTATTGTTTTACATTTAAGTCCGCATATTTAAATTATTTGCATAACCCGAAATTTAAATTATTTAAATAATTTTAATTAACTACTATTTCTTACAAATACCCAAGAATGACAAAATTATTGTTTTCTACTTCGAATGCCTACACTTTAAAATTTATATAATCATTTACAAAGCCTTTCTTAGTTCTTTTCTGATATTTAACATTTAAGGTCGTATATTATAACAAATTACATAATACTAAAGCTATTTAAATAATTTTAGCAAACTACTATTCATTAATTAACCTATTTAGCCACATCAATATTAACCATGTTCATATTAACAAAAATGAGAACAAATAAATCATTCAAATATATAAATACAATAATCACATAACATAAATTATATACATAAATAATTATCATAAATTCGGAGTTTGATTCATTTATATTAATATATTTACTATGTATTGCATTGTAATATTAATGTAAAGTATTATATATATATATCAAAGTTTATTTAGTTATTTATGGAACACCCACAATGTCATTTGACATTGTACATCTAAATCAATATATTTAAATTTCTTATGTGATATTAAATTTAATTAATATATTCAATTGATAAACAGTTGCTAATTCGTCAAAATAATGCTAAATATGACGCTTTAAATATATACTATGTCATATTAATAAAGGCGATAAAATTAGTTTTTCATCCAAATATGAAGTTAAATAAGTCACGTAATATAAATAGTATATGTAAACAATAAAAAAATTAATTTTATATTATTCATATATCTCGATAAATTTATCATACATTGAAGAAGAAAACCCTAGCTTCAAATATCAACAATTTAACATTTTTATAAATATTTACTAAAAACCCTTATTATTTTTATGATATCTTATATTTTAATCCATATGTTTAAACTGTTAGGATTCCCTCGCATGTTCTTAAGGAGGAATGATGGTTTGGATACAATAGTCCCACATCACGGAATATATTGAAGGAATTGTGTACAAATATGAGCTGGTAGGCACGTAACATAAGGGATTCCTTTTGTTATATGGGAGTTATGTACTAGCTCATATGCGTGCAAGGAAGGGAGGCTTTGTTCCGACCGTCTTATATAACAGTGGTATCGGAGCCGAAGGTTACGGACTGGGCCATGCAGGCAAGGCAGTGCTCTCAAAAGATATTTGTAGGATGCGAGTCAAGGGGGAATCTGTTAGGATTCCCTCGCATGTTGTTAAGGTAGGAATGACGGATTGGAATTAATAGTCCCACATCATGAAATAGTTTGAAGGATTTGGGTACAAATATGAGCTGGTAGGCACGTAACACCAGGGATTCCTTTTGTTATATGGGAGTTGTGTGCCAGCTCATATGCATGCAAGGAAGGGAGGCTTTGTTCCGACCGTCATTACATAACATAAACTACTCGTGAAATATTAAGTTCAAATTACTTAAATAAACTTAGTGAATATTTAGTCCACTTTCTAATAGATCTAAAAAATATGCATCAATTTCAACATATATATATATATATGTATGTATGTATATGTATGTGTGTGTGTGTGTGTATATATATAGAAAAAGACTATTTTTCATTCAACTATAAAATGTACAAATCACATGACATAAATTATGTACATCAATCAATATGTAAATCAATTATGATTTGTTTATAACAAGAACTTATCACACATTATATCATGAAATTCTTTTTTTAATGTTAATTAATTTAGAATATACCTTTTTCATAAATTTTGTTCTTGGTTCTTCCTACTGTAAGTTTATATATTTAAACTAATTCATAATTTTAAATTTAACTTATTTAAACAAGTTTCATTAAATAATATTTATTAATTTATCCATTAAACTAATAACGGCTTCAACATGTATAGCATATTCATATTAATAAAAGCGATGAAAGTATTTTGTTTCCCGAACACACATACATATTATATGTAGCCATAAATAAATTACATATAAAAAATAATAATTGTATTAATTTATTGCATATGAATCTCACCAAAATTTATCTAATACTGCATAGCAAAGTTATAATTTTAATACTAATATAATAAATATTATATTTAATAATATTGTCGTATGCAACACATATGTCACACAATAGTTTATCTGAGGCAATTTTACTCTAGCCTCCGTCGCTACCAAATTCTTCTCCATCTAGCATCTTTTGTGTTCATATGTAAATTTCTAGTTTTCTGATTAATTAAAATAAGAAATTAATTGAATTTCGGACTTGCCCATTGATATATTAGTTAAGATAAATATAAATAACACATTGTAATCTTCATTTTCTGGTAAGAAACCAACAGAGAAAAGCGCAGGCTGTGGATATGGTGACCGTTTACACAGAGAAAAATGCATGCTATAAAGAATTATGGCATATGTTATTAAACTAGCAATTTAGTTGCGTACTTCTAATAATAAAGCTTTACATGTGGGAATATGATTTGAATACGCCAGTAAATATATTACAATCTTACAACTATTAACCATATCTGAACGAGCTCAAATTTGAATAGATGACAATATATATATGTAGATTGAACATCTGCAAAATCTTGTTGGGTTTGGATTAGTGTAGTTCAGGATAGGGTAGGAGTGCTAAAGGGGTGCTACAAAACAAGGGTGCTCCGGAATGCTCCTTATATATATATATATATATATATATATATATGTGTGTGTGTGTGTGTGTGTGTGTGTGTGTGTACACACACACACACACACACACATATATATATATATATATATGTGTGTGTGTGTGTGTGTGTGTGTGTGTATTACCGTTATAACTTTGAATGGCTCTATTGCAATAATGGATCAATAATAAATTCTTAGTAACTGTAATTTTTCTAAAATAAATTCACTATATATACAAATCGTTTCCAATAATTTCCCACTTGAATTTTTTCTTGGAGCAGTTTCTAAATACATAAGATTGTGCATAAACAAAGGCGTCTTCCGACTTGAACCTTTGCATAGTGGATAAGATTCAGTTTTTACTAGAGTGACACATGATCTTGAAATCTATTCCTAACATCAGACCATATACAACCTTTTCTATAGTGCAATCAAATAAGCCCGTGCGTTAATGGTCATGCACATCTATCCTAGTTTAGTGAACACTCTAGAAGTTTCACCCAAAACTTCATAGGAAACGACCACATTTCCACATTCACATAGGTTAGTCTATTAAGGGCATCCTAAAGGTAGGTACTCCGCCTCCGCCTGCAAATAGATTATAGACCTCATTAAGTGTTTATATTAACTTACCCTCTAATCACTTCAGGAATACATGTTTCTTAATATACAAAATATAGCATATTCAACTGCTATCACTACAAACTTGTTTTTACCCATTGAACCTAGTTCTTCAGATCTCTAGGAATTAGGTCGAGCTACCATTGTGCATGACTCAACAATTTAAAGACAATAGTCCCATTCTTTTAGAGGTGTTAAGGACTTTCTCTATAGACAGTCCTTTCGTCAAAGGATCTGCCAAATTTTCATCACTATGTATGTGATCCACTCTAACAGTACCTGAAAAGAGTAGCTCTCTAACAGTACTGTGCTTACGACGTATCTGTCATCTCTTATCGTTATAATAATGTTCCGAACTTCTGCAATAGCCGCGGTACTATCGCAATGGATCAACACAGCTGGTATCAGTTTTTCCCATAAGGGAATCTCAGATAAAGTATTCCGGTCTGCATTAGAATACCCTTCAAGTACAACGGGAAACTTTTCATAATGTAATCCAAGATTCATTGTTCGTTTTAGGTATCTCATGACCCTCTCAATAGCATGTCAGTGCTCTATACTAGGTCTACTGTTAAACCTGCACAATAATCCCATGACATAGGCAATGTCTGGTCTAGTACAATCAGTGGCATACCGAAGTCTGCCAATGATGCTTGCATAGTCAGACTGTCTTACACCTTCACCAATGTTTTTAAATAGCTTCACACTGGGATCATATGGTGTACATGTAGGTTTACAGTCAAAGTAATTGTATTTCTTTAGAATCTTCTCAATATAATGAGATGAATTCAAAGAAAGTCCCTTTTCGAACCTAGTAATTTTAATTCCAAGGATTACACTCGTCTCGCCTAGATCTTTCATATCAAAGTTGACATTTAGCAAATATTTAACATTGTTTATAGCATGAATATTTGAACCAAAAATGAGTAGGTCATCTACATAAAGACATATAATAGTACAAATGTCATTCTCAGATTTGTAATAAATGCATTTATCACTTTCATTTACTTTAAAACTATGTGAAATGATTAAGTTATCAAATTTTCATGCCATTGTTTTGGTTCTTGTTTCAAATCATATAATGATTTATCTAATTTGCATACTTTATGTTCTTGACCATGCACTACAAATCCTTCAGGCTGCTCCTTATAAATTTCTTTGTCTAATTCACCGTTTAAAAATGTGATTTTAACATCCATTTGGTGTATTATTAAATTATGAATAGAAACAAGTGATATTAATACTCGAATGGATGTAATTCTAGTTACAAGTGAAAAATTGTCGAAGGAACGTACATTTTTTTCTTTGTTTAAAACATTTAGCTACTAGACGGGATTTATATTTATCGACAGTGCCATCAGGTTTATTTTCTTTTTAAGCACTCATTTACAGCCTATAGATTTACAACCAGGTGGTAAATCAACTAACTGCCAAGTCTTATTGGATTCTAAAGAATCTATCTCATCATTTATAGCCTCTAGCCAAACATCAGCATCTAGTGAAGATAAGGCCTCTTGGAGATTTAAGGGATCATCCTCTATAGTAAAAGCACCAAAATATGAACCAAAATCTTTTGTGGTTCTTGCTCTTTTACTTCTTCTAGGTTCATTTTCAGAATGTGCATTAGGCTATGTTCTTACAGGTAATAAATTACTTGATGTGCCCCCACTATTCCTTAAAAAAGGAAATTTTGTTTAATAAAAATCAGCATCATATGATTCGATTACATTATGTGTATTTATGTTATAAAATCTGTATGCTTTGTTATTAACAGCATAGCCATTAAATACACATTCATATGCTCTACTTGCTAATTTTATTCTCTTAGGGTCTGGAATATGAACATATGCCAAGCATCCCCAAGTTCTAAAATAGGACGCATTGGATTTGTAATTTTACTTTTTGATTTAGGTATTCATTTTAGTACATAACATACCATTAATAATATATCCCCTCTCTAATGTTTTGCTAAACCATAATTTAATAAAATGGAAACTTCTAATTCAGTAAAGGTCTTATTTTTTCTTTCGGCTTTACCATTTATTTCAGATGAATAAGGTGCAATTCTTTCATGTATAATACCAAATGGTTTATAGAAATCCAGAACAGAACTAGATTCATATTCCGTTCCTCTACCACTATGAAGTCTTTTAACTTTCTTGCTTGATATATTTTCAGTTTTAGTTTTGAATGTCTTAAACATATCAAATGCATTACTTTTATTTTTCATGAGATATACATATGTGAAATCAAAACAATCATCAATAAAAGTGATAGAATAACGATGTCCGTGTCTAGTTAAGGTACCATCAAGCTCACATATATCAGAATGAATTAAATCTAAGGGTTCAGATAATCTATCAACAAACTTATGAGGTTTCTTTGTGATTTTAACTTGAGTATAGAATTCACAATTATCAAAATCAGATTCTGACATTTTAGAAATCATATCTAAGGTTCTCATGTTATGAATTATGTGTTTGTTAACAAGACATAATTTAGAGTGCCAAATATTAAAATCGCACAACATATAAGCAGAACTAGTTACTTTATTAGATTCAACATTCAACTTAAACATACCCTTACAAGCATAACCCTTACCCACAAAAGTTCCCTTATAAGTTAAGGCATACAAATCAACCCCTATAACTTAAGTAAAGTCAGCTTTATTCAGAAGAAAGCCAGAAACCAAATTCTTTATCATCTCTGGAGTATGCATCATGTCTTTCAGAATCACTGTCTTCCCAGAGGTAAACTTGATTTCCACATTTCCAACCTCAACAACTTTAGTGGTGTGAGAATATCCCAACAACACCTTTTGATCATCAGCAGCCGTGTATGTAATAAACATATCACGATCAAGGCAGACATGGCAAGAAGCACCAGTACCTACCCACCAGCCCTCTGATCCACCAACAAGGTGAATCTCAGTAATCATAACCATTAAAGACTCCTCAGTCAGGTTAGAATGCGGTGCAGGGCCTGGTCTGTTCCGACACTTACGTGCCATATGACCTGGTTTTCCACAGTTGTAATTGAGAAACAACAGTCCAGGTTCACTCTTTTGGGCTGGTCGCTGCTATCCTTTTTAGTTCCTTGCGGGTTCCAATTCTGTTTGTTGTGACGATTTTGATTTTATAATGCATTCGCATTTGGTTTTAGAACAGCTCGTTTGTTCTCTTTAGTCCTGTTGTTTGTGACCACCAGCACTTCCTCTTTCTGGTCCTGTTTGCGTGCCTCCTCCTCAATACGGAGGCATGTGACTAAGCTCTCTAAGGAAAATTCCTTAGTCTCGTGCCTTAGCACATTCTTAAAATCTTTCCATTCTATAGGCAATTTGTGAATTATTACAGTAATCTGAAATTGTTCATCCAAAGCCATACCTTCAGAAATGATCTCATGAGCTATTTTTTGAAGCTCATGAGACTACATCTCTACTGACCTGTCATCCGTCATCTGATATTTGAGGTAGCGGCTGACTGCGTACTTCTTTGCACCTGCCTCTTCAGTGTCATACTTCTTCAGAGCCTCCTAGATCTCCTTTGCTGATTTGTCTGATTTGTAGTAGTCGTACATACCATTGTTGAGGCCATTGAGAATGAATTTCTTGCACATGTAGTCCTGTTCAATCCAAGTCTGCAACTGGTTCGATTTCACAGTTCAAACTGCCATCTGATCTGCATCGGCTTCATTTGGTTTCTCTGGCAATTGCGGTTTCTCAGTTGATAAAACGCTGACGACTTTTCCCATAGTCAGAAAAAACTCCATTTTTTTTTATCGCCAACGTTTGAAATGGAGACCTTCAAACCTGAAAGGTGCAGGCGCGACATTGTTGGTGTTGTTTGCAGCGACAAAGGAAGCAGAAGCCATTAGTTGTCTGATCGTCTACAAATTTAGTGGAAAACTAACGGCTGATTCGCGGACAACGTCGCTCTCTTGAAGTCGTTTCAGCGATTTGCTCAATGGTGCAAAGTAGTTCGTACCTTTTGTCGCCGCCTCTAGGACAAAACAGCCTCTTCTTTAATATCAATTCGTTTGCACAAACGAATCGAGCCTGATTTGTACTCAAAATAATAAAAAAAACCATACCACTCTTTTCTTTTTGTAATGATCTTTTTTAATGAAGATAAGAAGGTTTTTGAAGAGAGAGGAAGATGAAAAAATTATTCTATATTTTGCTTTGCCTATTCTATTTCTTATATCGACAGAATGCAAAAATGTAACTTCGCTATGTTAGTGGAAGGAAAGTTGGATCACAATTAATACCATAATAAATAAAAGACACGGTCAAAAAACTGCAATTTATAACTTGTAACTTGTATAAGTTTTAAAAGTGATGAATGTTAATAAGTTTTAGTTTATTATCATTCATAGCAATATTTTAATGCCATTTGTTTTTGTAACAACTCGTTAAAAGGTCATATAAATATATGATTGTTGTGCTAGTGTAACTGTTCAATCACAATAATGACTCATATATATATATATATATATATATATATATATATATATATATATATATGTGTGTGTGTGTGTGTGTACCGTTATAACTTTCAACGACTCCATTGCAATAATGGCTCAATAATAAATTCTTAATAACTGTAAATTTTTTAAAATAAATTCACTACATACACAAAACGTTTTCAACAGTTGCTTTTAAAGATTTAAACACAAAAAAATATTATTGGATAGACAAGGAAATACTTTTCTTGGAGATATGGGAATTGTTACTTTATGTAATAATGGCGCGGAGGTTACTGAGTATGAGACCGTTGGATATAGATGGCTTGCTCCTAAGGTATATAGCTCATCGAAATCACATTGATTGTATATATCATAATTTTATTTTGTATTTAGCTTGTTCAATTCTCTCAGCTTTGTAACACCCCACCTCTGCTAGGGTCACTCACAAAGGGAATGCACTAGTTTTGGAGGGGTATTATCTAGTAAACAGGCACAGAGATAACACAAGACAGAACAAAAATTAAACAGAGTATATAAAGCAGCGGATATAAATTTAACCAAATCTCATTACGTGGAAAATAGATTCAAAACCTCTTACATCAAAATACCAAGTCATTATTTCATTACATCAAGTTCTAAAGAAGCAAAGTACTTAAAACGGCATAAGTCCAATATTATTCCCCAAAAAGAGCATGAGTGCAGCCATAGCATAGCTCAAGACCAAACCGTACATGAGCTGTCAGAAAGCAAGCAAAGTCCAAGCTAAGAGCTAGAGTTTCCTCCCTGAGAACCTGGGGGGGGGACGAAAGAAAAAGAGGTGGAAGAAAACGGGTCAGTCAAAAAGACTGGTAAGCCCTAGTGACTATCAGCATAAAAACTAATAAAGTTAACTGGACATGAGAAACTGAGATTAAACATAAAGATAATAACTGGATTGGCATGATAATATAACAAGATAAGAGTGGCATCGCATATACAAGGTTTACTGCACTAACTGTACTAGTTTCCAAATCCATGTCAAGTATAAATCCAGAAATGATCCCTAAACCCAATAACATGAAATGACCCAATACGGGGTCCAACAGTCCATCCTAATCGATCGGCTTTACTCGTCGTGTGTCGGGGTTATACGGCCCAATCGCGGAATGTAGTCACATGTGCTAGGTCCACCCTAGGGTGTATCAGGTCCTAGGGTGTCAACCACTGACACAAATCAAGCACGCACAATGTAGTACTACGGGTGCCCATGCCTACTTTTTCAACTCCGGACTAAGTGCATGACCCTAGTCCGCCTGAACCTACACTGGCGCACCTTACTCAGCCGTTATTCTTGGTCTCTTACAATCAGCCCAGTAATCGTGCCCTACCCTGCCTACCACCTGTCATTAAAAAGGTCATGACTTAACCCCTATCCAAACATGTATCAAATTGGTTAAGTGTATTCAAGTGGTCCATGACTTAACCTTACCATGTGGCATTAATTTACTTAACGCACCCCAACCTCTCACAATAGACTTAGTTATGGTTACTGGATGTGCCGGGCGGGTCCGGGCAGCTTTACACCATAACCTAGTCTAACCTTGGGTTTAAAGTGCTATATGACCAACTACCCACATTGGGTCCTATTATTTGCAACTACAAGATTTGCCGGGCGGTTTCGGGCAGATTTACGTTGCAAATCCAACCCAACCTCGAGTTGGCCACTTTCAAGTTATCTAATTGTCATGTCCCAAATTCATGTTTTTCAAGCTTATTCTCATGTCAAGTTTTCATGTCATATTTTCATGTCATATCATGTCAATTCCATAGCCAATTTCAAGTTTGCCTAATCTACCCCAAAACGTATCCCCAACGTACGTGAATTCGCATTAATACAACATGTCATATCATGTCAATTCCATAGCCAATTTCAGGTTTGCCTAATCTACCCCAAAATGTATCCCCAACGTACGTGAATTCACATTAATACAACATGTCAAAATAGGGATATAACACAAAAAGGATAGTCATAGGATGGCAAAGGTGTTCACAAGTTAAGCATGATGATTATAACATTACAGGCATATGAAATAGGGTCTCAACATCAACTTGGCAAAATATGGTGATAGACATGGTAAAGGATTGACATAAGATAGTAACCCCAATAATAAATTCAACATCACAGGCATGTCAAGATAAAGGTCATGGGGGTTTTAGATTAAACATGAATATGTCCAAATCAAGTTCATACTAATATTCCACAAGTCAAAATTTAAGATGAATAGATCTAGGGTGTACAAAACTAGATCCAAAATAACAGATCTAAAAGGGATAGTCATAGATCAAAGATATACCATGGTAGATCCAACCTAGTTATCATGTTTAGGCATAATTTCAGTTTACATCGTGTTCATGTTAAATTTACAGTTTAGATCTAAGAGTGACAAAGGGCTTACAGATCGTGGTCTAGAGAATGAGAAAGCAAAAGAGTAGAAGAAGAATCTCTAGCAAATCCCCAAATCAACGTAGCTCTAACGAAGTCTTGAATAGCCTCCTTGTCCTCTATCTTCCAGTCTGAACCTCAGCAGCATAAGGCCGGATAAGAATGTGATAGAGAGTCTAGGGTCAGGGGTTGTTTATATAAGGTTTAGGGAGCTGAACCTGGACAGGCAACAAGACCAGATACATCTATCCCAAAAATAGGCTAGGTGACCAGGTCGACACCCAAGTCGACTGCCCAGTCGACTTGGTCTGGGAGGGGGGGGGGGTCGACTGCCCAGTCGACTCCCCAGTCGACCTGGTGCTGGCGGGATTTTTCCCGCCCAGTCTGTCTGGGTTTTGAAATTCGAATTTTGAACTTGAATTCGAACTGTTTTGAACTCTGGAATTTTCTGAAACTTTGGAGAGCCATATCTTGGTCATACGGACTCCGATTTTCGTAAACTCGGATTTGTTTTCAAGCAGAATTTCGAGATGAACGTAATGGCGTAACCCGTTTCCCTTGATTCTTATTTTAAAATTTAATTCTGCCTTGATTTATAGTTATAACACGTTATTAAAATACGGGTTGTTACATTCTCCCCTCCTTAAAGGATTTCGTCCCCGAAATCTCTAAGTTAGGAAGAACGCATCCTACCATCCACATTCATCTACTAATAACATCATTCATGAGCAACCATTGTCCTTAAAAAGATTTCTAATGCTGTATGAACATATGCTGTATGTGTGTGTATATGTACTTATCAAATGCAAAAGATCAGGCGGTTACTGATTCAGTAAACCTCCTTAATGCAAGATATGTTAGTGTAATGAGTCCAACATGTATGCAAATTCCTAACATAACTTAAAATTTCTACATGAGTGCACAAACATCGTCCATATGCAACATCCACGTGATAGCATAACAAGTTCATCCATGTACAAGTATAAGAACCCATGCAAATGCAACATGAAAAGGTGTCTGAGCCGATCTAGTGCCTAATGTGTGTCATGCATCCACTAGAAGTCACTTGCAAACACTTGCAACCATTTCAAACATCAACCATAACATGTTTCAAATACATGTTTACATCCAAAGAGGGTTATAAGGTTCTCAAGACAAGATTAACAAAACAAACATAGGTAGCATGATACGAAAGGTTTACAAGCTCAAAGGAAAAAGAGATCGAGAAAGTACCCTAAAAAAGAAATGGATAAAGCGCGCGTATCTTCTCCTCGGTTTCCCAAGTTGCGTCTTCTTGGGCTTCACTCCACTGTACTTTGACTAGCTTGACTTCGCGATTCCTTAGCTTATTGATCTCCGTCCCTAAGATATGAATAGGAACTCGCCTCAGCGTTGCTTCTTTCTCTACTTCTACGCCTTCGAGGATGCTTGGCTCAACCACCTCAGCTGATTCATGTAGGCACTTTCGGAGATGCGAGACGTGAAAGACATTGTGTACTCCGGCCAGCCTCTCAGGTAACTCTACCTTATAGGCCATCTGCCCAATCCTCTCAGTGATAGGGAACGGTCCTACGAATCTCGGTGCTAGCTTTCCAATTGCTCCAAAACGAACCACATTGCGCAAAGGAGAGACTTTTATGAAAACCATATCTCCGACTTCGAACTCTAGGTCTGTCCTTCTCTTGTCCGCATAAGATTTCTGTCTATCTTGGGCCGCTTTCATTCGTCTTCGTATCAACTCCACCTTCTCAGAAGTGTCTCGTATCATGTCGGGCCCAAGTATAAGTCTGTCAGTCATCTCCCACCAACAAGTTGGTGACTTGCACGGTCTTCCATACAGGGCTTCGAACGGTGTCATCCCTATGCTAGCTTGGTAGCTATTATTATAAGCAAACTCCACGAGAGGGAGATGGTCTTCCCGAGTACCACCAAAATCAAGAATGCATAGCCTCAAAAGATCCTCTAGTACTCTATTTACCCTTTCGGTCTGTCCATCCGTCTGAGGTTGATAGGCTGTACTTAAATTAAGTTGCGTACCCATTGCTTCTTGCAGACTATTCCAAAACTGGCTAGTGAAAATTGGGTCACGGTCACTGACTATGCTAGAAGGAACCCCGTGCAACCGTACTATCTCTCGAAGGTAAATAGACGCTAGCCATGATGCAGTCCTTTTGCTTTTCACCGGAATGAAGTGAGCACTCTTCGTGAGTCTATCAACAATGACCCATATGCTAGTATTCCCCTTCCTCGACCTAGGCAATCCATCCACAAAATCCATCGAGATACTTTCCCACTTCCATTGCGGGACCTCCAAAGGATGTAATAGCCCACCGGGCTTCTTAGATTCGGCCATGACTTGTTGGCACACCATGCACT
The DNA here is from genome assembly GCA_030737875.1 of Allium sativum. Lineage (NCBI taxonomy): Eukaryota > Viridiplantae > Streptophyta > Magnoliopsida > Asparagales > Amaryllidaceae > Allium > Allium sativum. Next base: position 8,894,627 of record CM060921.1, on the reverse strand, counting down.
TTGAGACGAATTCTGCCTCGTCCTTTTTCATTCCGGCCCAAAAGAAAATGCGTTTCATATCTCTGTACATCTTATCCCCTCCGGGAAGTATAGTCATCTTCGAGTGATGCGCCTCTTCGAGAACTTTATTTACTAAGTCTCCCACTAGTGGAACACATAGCCTTCCATCGCGCCTTAGCCATCCTTTGTCATCAATGGCATACCTACCAAGGTGACTTGACGTCTCACCACTGATTAACTTGTCCATGATTTCGACTATTTGTGGGTCTTCTTTCTGCAAAGTCCCTACTTGATCTAGAAGCATAGGTCTCAGCTCAGGAGATGCTAATGTACCAGTCAATGACTCAACAACAAGCGTAAAATCAAAGGTCGCTATAAACTCTAGACTTTTTCTTTCAACAAATAAAGGGCTCAAAGTTAACCTTTTTCTACTTAGCGCATCCGCCACCACGTTACCCTTGCCAGGGGTATAAGTTATATCGAAGTCATATGAGGCCAAGAATTCTATCCACCGCTGCTATCTCAGATTCAAATCTTTTTGCGAAAAGAGATACTTAAGCGATTTGTGGTCGGTGTACAGCTCGAATCTCTCACCTAGGAGATAATGGCGCCAAGCTTTAAGTGCAAAAACAATTGCGGCTAACTCCAAGTCATGTGTGGGATAGTTCTTCTCGTGAACTTTATGTTGTCTACCCCCATAGCATATCACTCTTCCTTCTTGCATTAGGACAATGCCTAATCCCGTGTCGCACGCATCTGTGTACACCGTAAACATTTTTCCTCCATTGGGTAATGCTAAAACTGGAGCTGTGGTGAGGGCTCTCTTGAGTCTCTGGAAAGCAGTCTCACATTTTATGTCCCATGCAAATGCTAGGTTTTTCTTCGTTAACTTAGTAAGAGGGGATGAAATCTTAGCGAAGTCCTTAATGAACTTCCTATAAAAGCCCACCAAACCGAGAAAGCTTCTCACCTCTGTTGCATTCTTAGGAATTTTCCAGTCTTGCACCGCAACTACCTTTGCGGGGTCCACGGCTAAACCTTGCTTAGAAACCACGTGCCCAAGAAACCGAACTTCCTTCCTCCAAAAATGGCATTTGGAGAACTTAGCCTTTAACTGGTGTGCTCTAAGCATATCCATGACTTCCTTGAGGTGTATAGCATGCTCTTCTTCATCCTTTGAGAAGATTAGAATATCGTCCACAAAAACCACCATGAACTTGTAAAGGAACTCCCAAAACACCCTACTCATCAGGTCTACAAAGTACGCGGGTGCATTCGTTAACCCAAACGGCATGACGAGCCATTCGAAGAACCCATCTGGAGTCCTAAACGCAGTTTTTGTCAATGCTATCCTCAGCCACTCTAAGTTGATGGAATCCTGTGGCTAGATCGAGTTGAGAGAAAACAGATGCTCCTACAAGCTGGTTAAAAAGATCATCGATTCTTGGTAGTGGATGCCTATTCTTCTTCGTCAGCTTGTTTAACTCACGATAATCTACGCACAGATGAAGCGAACCATCCACCTTAGTAGCGAATACCATCGGAGCACCCCATTCAGAAATGCTTCGCCTTATGAAATTTTTCTCGAGCAACTCCTTGACTTGTTTACTGAGCTCTCTTCTTTCTTGCGGGGCCATATGCCTAACGGGCAATGAAACAGGCTTGGCATTATCAACCAGATAAATTCGGAAGTCTATCTCGCGTTTAGGGGGTAACCCTTTCACCTCATCAAAGATATCTGGATATTCTCGGACTACTCTCACAGAGTGCAGATTGTCGACGGACGAGTCAAGAGATTCAAGATAACATAACATGACCCGACCCTTCGGGTTATAAGAAAGTTCAAGGGTATTACCAAGGCGTGTCATGAGCCTCACTACCCTTCGTTCACAATCAAGGATAGCTCCATAATTGGACAACCAATCCATGCCCAGAATTAAACCATATCCCATGAATCCGAGAACATAAGCATTACACGTGAATTCCACGCTTAAGATGGAAATCCTCAAATCAACACAAATCATAGATAAATGGGCGGAGCCCCCAATCGGATTTGAAATACTAACGGGATCATCAAATAGACTAGTACTTAAGTGCAGATTTTCAACAATATCAGAAGAGATAAAAGTATGCGATGCGCCAGAGTCAAATAAGGTTCGAACAGGAAATTCAGAAATGTAAACAAGGCTTTCTACAGAAATATTACTACCTCGGTCAAGAGCTGGAGTGGTGTTGAGAGCCTGCAACTGCCCTCCAGAAGGTCCTGCTCGCTGTGTCTGCCCTAGCCCCTGTCCTTGCTTCTTAGGGCAATCCTAACTGATGTGTCCAGTATCCCCGCAGTGAAAGCATTCACCTAACTTTCTTTTCTTCCTCCTACAGTCTTTAGCTATATGTCCCGTGATACCACAAAAGTTGCACTTCCTCGTCTCACGTGGCTTGTTAGCATTGTTGTTGTTGCCCTTGTTATTCTTGTTATTCTTGTTGCCTCCCTTCTTGAAGTCAACCATCTTGTTCTGAGTCTCATTAGACTTAACCTCCTTTTTGTCACCCTTGTCTTCCTCATGAAGTAGAGCCATATTCACCAAGCTTTCAAAGGTCGCCCCCATGGGCACATGAGTCATGGCCATAGTGTGGAGTGGCTCGCTCAATCCTCGAGCAAATCGTAGAGCCTTCTTCTCAGCCGTGTTGACTAAGTCCAAACTAAACCGAGCAAGCAGATTAAACTTATTCACGTACTCCCTAACAGACATGTCCCCTTGCTTGAGTGCCAGGAACCTCTCCATCTGAAGGTTCGCTTCTGCTGACGATAAGAATTTAAGCCCAAACCTCTCTCTAAAGTCTGCCCAAGTCTCAATTGGTCCGGTAGCGTTGGTGACTTCCCACCAAAATGCAGCTTCCTCTTTCAACAACCATGCTGCCAACTGAACTTTCCTATGATCCTCCATATCGAAGATAACGAACAGGTCTTCAGTCTCCTTTAACCAGTTTCATGCCTCAAAGAAGGTCTCAGTTCCAAGGAAGCTCTTGCCACCCATTCCTATAAAGTCTTTGCATATTTTGGCGAAGGCGATGCTGGAAGGAGGAGGAGGAACCGCGGCTACTGGAGGAGGAGGAGGAGGGATGTCTACCGGGCCCGCATCGTTGGCCCTAGCTTCCAAGTACCTTCAGAACCATCCGGGTATGGGTACTCCCACGGGAAGGTTAAGATCGGCCATGCTGAAAAACGAAAAGAAAAATATTCAAACGAGGAAACAAGGAAAGTGCTAATGGCTTTTGGGGAATAGCCTTTTCTCAAAAATAGAACTTTTCTTGAAAAATGCTTCTTTATAAATGGTTTTGAAAATAATTTTCAGAAAGTTTTTAAAACTTTTGCCCAGTCTGGTAACCTTCGGCTCTGATACCAAATATAACACCCCACCTCTGCTAGGGTCACTCACAAAGGGAATGCACTAGTTTTGGAGGGGTATTATCTAGTAAACAGGCACAGAGATAACACAAGACAGAACATAAATTAAACAGAGTATATAAAGCAGCGGATATAAATTTAACCAAATCTCATTACGTGGAAAATAGAGTCAAAACCTCTTACATCCAAATACCAAGTCATTATTTCATTACATCAAGTTCTAAAGAAGCAAAGTACTTAAAACAACATAAGTCCAATATTATTCCCCAAAAAGAGCATGAGTGCAGCCATAGCATAGCTCAAAACCAAACCGTACATGAGCTGTCAGAAAGCAAGCAAAGTCCAAGCTAAGAGCTAGAGTTTCCTCCCTGAGAACCTTGGGGGGGGGGGACGAAAGAAAAAGAGGTGGAAGAAAACGGGTCAGTCAAAAAGACTGGTAAGCCCTAGTGACTATCAGCATAAAAACTAATAAAGTTAACTGGACATGAGAAACTGAGATTATACATAAAGATAATAACTGGACTGGCATGATAATAAAAGGTAACAAGATAAGAGTGGCATCGCATATACAAGGTTTACTGCATTAACTGTACTAGTGTCCAAATCCATGTCAAGTATAAATCCAGAAATGATCCCTAAACCCAATAACATGAAATGACCCAATACGGGGTCCAACAGTCCATCCTAATCGATCGGCTTTACTCGTCGTGTGTCGGTTTGATACGGCCCAATCGCGGAATATAGTCACATGTGCTAGGTCCACCCTAGGGTGTATCAGGTCCTAGGGTGTCAACCACTGACACAAATCAAGCACGCACAATGTAGTACTATGGGTGCCCATACCTACTTTTTCAACTCCGGACTAAGTGCATGACCCTAGTCCGCCTGAACCTATACTGGCGCACCTTACTCAGCCGTTATTCTTGGTCGCTTACAATCAACCCATTAATCGTGCCCCACCCTGCCTAGTCCCCAGGGTATCGTGTTACTTCTAAGTGGGTTACTACTGAAAGGGACCACGTGGCTAGGATTTCTAATGGGTTAAGTGTTGTCATTAAAAAGGTCATGACTTAACCCCTATCCAAACATGTATCAAATTGGTTAAGTGTATTCAAGTGGTCAATGACTTAACCTTACCATATGGCATTAATTTACTTAACGCACCCCAACCTCTCACATTAGACTTGGTTATGGTTACTGGATGTGCCGGGCGGGTCCGGGCAGCTTTACACCATAACCTAGTCTAACCTTGGGTTTAAAGTGCTATATGACCAACTACCCACATTGGGTCCTATTATTTGCAACTACAAGATTTGCCGGGCGGTTTCGGGCAGATTTACGTTGCAAATCCAACCCAACCTCGAGTTGGCCACTTTCAAGTTATCTAATTGTCATGTCCCAAATTCATGTTTTTCAAGCTTATTCTCATGTCAAGTTTTCATGTCATATTTTCATGTCATATCATGTCAATTCCATAGCCAATTTCAAGTTTGCCTAATCTACCCCAAAACGTATCCCCAACGTACGTGAATTCGCATTAATACAACATGTCAAAATAGGGATATAACACAAAAAGGATAGGCATAGGATGGCAAAGGTGTTCACAAGTTAAGCATGATGACTATAACATTACAGGCATATGAAATAGGGTCTCAACATCAACTTGGCAAAATATGGTGATAGACATGGTAAAGGATTGACATAAGATAGTAACCCCAATAATAAATTCAACATCACAGGCATGTCAAGATAAAGGTCATGGGGGTTTTAGATTAAACATGAATATGTCCAAATCAAGTTCATACTAATATTTCACACGTCAAAATTTAAGATGAATAGATCTAGGGTGTACAAAACTAGATCCAAAATAACAGATCTAAAAGGGATAGTCATAGATCAAAGATATACCATAGTAGATCCAACCTAGTTATCATGTTTAGGCATAATTTCAGTTTACATCGTGTTCATGTTAAATTTACAGTTTAGATCTAAGAGTGACAAAGGGCTTACAGATCGTGGTCTAGAGAATGAGAAAGCAAAAGAGTAGAAGAAGAATCTCTAGCAAATCCCCAAATCAACGTAGCTCTAACGAAGTCTTGAATAACCTCCTTGTTCTCTATCTTCCAGTCAGAACCTCAGCAGCATAAGGCCGGATAAGAATGTGATAGAGAGTCTAGGGTCAGGGGTTGTGTATATAGGGTTTAGGGAGCTGAACCTGGACAGGCAACAAGACCAGATACATCTGTCCCAAAAACAGGTTAGGTGACCAGGTCGACACCCAAGTCGACTGCCCAGTCGACTTGGTCTGGGGGGGGGGGGGGGGGTCGACTCCCCAGTCGACCTGGTGCTGGCGGGATTTTTCCCGCCCAGTCTGTCTGGGTTTTGAAATTCGAATTTTGAACTTGAATTCGAACTGTTTTGAACTCTGGAATTTTCTGAAACTTTGGAGAGCCATATCTTGGTCATACGGACTCCGATTTTCGTAAACTCGTACTTGTTTTCAAGCAAAATTTCGAGACGAACGTAATGGCGTAACCCGTTTCCCCTGATTCTTATTTTAAAATTTAATTATGACTTGATTTATAGTTATAACACGTTATTAAAATACGGGTTGTTACAAGCTTCCTACTGTAGACTAACTACCCATCCCACCAACCTTGCACTCAATATTCCATAGTTGACGTGATGAGCTTCATTATATGTTCGCCAGTAAGAATGAGTGCAGTGTCTCCCAGTCCTATTAGAGCCTTACATTTCTCTTCATGGTAAATTGATGCTGATAACCTAACCACATTCATGGAGAAAAAAACACAAATTTAACATAATGAACCAAAAATGAAGGCCTAGAGGATAAACTAAGTATATATTCATCTCTAACATGTGTTTATCCTTTACACTTGTTGAATATATTTTAAGGAGAAAGAGGAAAAGAATATGGGAAAGAAAAAATTATATTTGAAAACATCTTTTTATTGATTTTATTTCTTGCTTGATACAACTTGATTAATACAACAGATGAGAGAGTCTCTATATATAACATGACAAGTGTTCTAGACTCTTCTTTCTCTAGAATCTTCCTTTATCCTCTAATTTCTAATCTTTCCTTAACAAACCATTCTCTAGATAATTCTATTACATATTTGATAACTCTAATATTTATTACCATTTATTTTGTCCTTCCCAAAATACAAGAATTAAATTTATTACATAATCAACGTTTCCTTATAAAACCAAGTTTATTTTCAACATCCCCCCGTAAACTTGGTTTTATTTCTCCAAGCAGATTCCTTTGTATCTCATGTGTTTTGGCAAGAAATAGAGTGATGTGAATAGACATTTGTTGACTGCAATGACTTTGTTATCCATCGTTGAGCTCTTCAAAGAAAAATCATGAGTTTTCCTTTTGTTTTTATCAAGTCTTCCATAATTCCCCAAATATAAAAATTCTGGCATTCGATTACTTTTATTGTTATAGATTTTGATTAACACATTTGAGTGTTCTTCTATGTCCACATCATCTACTTCCATGATTTTCGCTTTGCTTTGTTCACCTACCTCCTTAGCATTGTTTGTAACATTTTCATCCTCCAACTTATTCTTATCTTCAATTCCTGTTGCAGGTTCATTTGGATTTTCCAATTTACTAGCATCCTTCATATCATTCTTATTTTCCTTGTTTATAGTTTCTGTCATTCCTTGGGAACTTTTTCCAAGATCTACAACTTTCAAGCCATTTTTCCCTTCCACTTTCATTTTTCTTTCATCCACTTTCATTTTGCTTTTATCAATATCATTTTGCAATTCTTTCCCACTTCTTTCCTCCTCTGTCATGTTAGCATTTTTGCATCGTCGGTACCAATTACTTCTTCAATATCTGTTTTTTCTTCTTCTGCCATGTCTATAACATCCTCGCATTTCAGATTGTTTTCATTACCCTTTCTTTCTGCTTCTTTGATTTCTTCTTCAGCAATTTCATCTTTTTCTTCTTTATACTCTAAAAGTTTTTCTTCATCCAACTTCTCCTCCTCTAATTTCTCTATCTTCAATAATATTTTCGCATCTTCCTTCTTTTCACTATCCTTCTTTCCGTCTTTCTCATCAATCAACTTATCGTCATTCATTATTCTTGCATCATATTTTCCAAATATCTTTTTCAAGAGATTCCATGAATCTTTTGCACACGTTTCTCCAAAATTGAGACCTGAAGCTTTCTCAACGACGTTCTCAGCAATCACAGAAAGAGCACGGTAATCATTCTGTTTTAATTTTGCAAGGCTTTCTTGTCCATTTGCGACATGCTCTCGAAGTTATTGCGCCATTCATAGCCATTTCCTACAATCTCCCATAAACCTTTAGAGAATAGCTCCTCTTTTTTTCTACTACTCCATTCCTCAAAATTCTCTTTTGTGAGGACAAACGACGAAAGAAATAGAAATGCCATAATTTCAACCTGGCTCTGATACCACTTTGTTGAATATTTTTTAAAGAGAAAGAGGGAGAGAATATGGGAAAGAAAAATTAATATTTGAAAATATCCTTTTATTGATGTTATTTCTTGTTTTTCACAACCTTGATTAATACAACATATGAGAGAGTCTCAATATATATAACATGACAAGTGTTCTAAACTCTTTTTCTCTAGATTCTATCTTTATCCTCTAATTTCTAGGCTTTCTTTAACAAACCATTCTCTAGATAATTCTATTACATATTTGATAACTCTAATATTTATTACCATTTATTTTGTCCTTCCCTAAATACAAGAATAAAATTTATTACATAATCAACGTTTCCTTATAAGACCAAGTTTATTTTCAACACAATTTAACATGTTGAACCAAAAATGAAGGCCTGGAGGGTAAACTGAGTGTATATTCATCACTAACATGTGTTTATTCTTTACACTGCCATTATGATTCGAACTCTGCACTTAACATGATGATATTATGAATTTAACTATAGCTTTAACAAATTAACGCAGATAATAGCTAGTGATCCAGAAAGTTCAACGAAAACATGGATGAGCAACGTGTATAGTACTGGGATGATAGTATGGGAAATGGTAATAGAAGAAGCTGCATACTCTTCATATTCACCTGTCCAAGCCGAAGTTGGTATTGCTGCTTGTGGACCGAGGCCCAATATTCAAAGTGAGTGTCCCCAAATACTTAGATCTCTAATGATGAAGTGTTGGAACATTCGCCCTTCATTGCGCCTTACTTTTTTAGACATCATTTCTAGTGTATAAAAGCAAAATATTCGTTAATAAATCTACATGCACATACATAGAAGAAGCTCTTCCAGAATATTAAACATATTTGTGTATTGGGACTCAAATAAGTGATGTCTCCGATATAAGCTAGAGAGCCAGGCAGGGGATTTTGAGGTTTCGCCTCTGCTATTTGTCAATATATCTTTACTTAACAATAGATTTCTGTCTTAGACTCCTGTTTTAGTTGTTTAATGAGATGGGTACTTTAACTTTCCAAATAAAGATGAGTAATTGTCATGAACAATAAACATATGGGTCCTTAAATCTGTCTATAGCGTTGTGTATTCATCTTGGTTGTCGGGTTTTGGTTGTTGTACTTGTTGGAAATGAATGAGCAAGAGAAAGAAATTTGGGAAGAAGAAGAAGAAGAGATAACAACATATAAGTCCCACATCATAAAAATATTAACACAATCTCTCCTAATATATTAGAAGCCAATGGCCTTATATAAAATAAAAAAAGAGGGATAATATGGGGATGTGTGGGCTTGGCCATGACATAATAATACATTAAAATGTCAAAGATTCGGCCTTGGGCCTTGGGGCTCTTGGGGTCTCTTGATTGAATATGGCCAATGGTTGCTGATTGGGCTAGTGCACTGAAACGAGAATTTTTCTTCTCAGAATTTTAAAGGTGTGTCCGTTCAGCCTAGACTTCGAAAGGCATGTCTGTTAGCTGAGTGAATACAACCATTTGAATTATCAGCGTATGCACATTAATGACCGGGCGTTTAAAGGGTCGCAACCTTTCCAGTTCTGACGGTTACTAATGCATGCAAACAGGCACTCCTCCTTGCCTATAAATACACTGCCCAAACAAGACAGAATTCACCTTTTTGCTCGCATTACTTCTTCTTCTTCAAAGTAATCATCTGATTTAGTTTCTGTAATCTACTTCAGTTCGTCAGAACTCCGTTTGCTGGCACTACGCTGTGGAGTTGGTCAATTTTATCCTGGGAAAGAAATCGCAACTACGTCACCAAGGCATACGATGGCAATATTGTTTCAAGGAAACAGAATATTCTGGACTTGGACATTACTGAAAAAAGAATACTTTCTGTATATCTTTAATTTATTGCACAATCGGTTGCGCTTTCTATGATCATTGTAAACACAGCTTGACACGACAATTGTGGCATAATTAAATAATACTGATTGTTGTTGTTGTCTATTTTTAATACAATTGTGTATTTACAAAAGTTCTAACAATCTTGAAACAATATTTGTTGCTGATGATGCAAAACAGCAACAATGATTCTACACCTATTTAGACGGTGACAAACTCTCCACCAGCGCCTGTGCTTCCAATTATGACTCTATCCCATGTAGAAAGGCCAGAGAAATTCAACAGAATTAATTTCAAGCATTGGCAACAGAAAATGTTTTTTTATTTAACAACATTGAGCCTTGCCAAGTTTCTGATTGAAGAGGCTCCTGTGGTAGACGAACATGAACCTGATGCTACCAAAGTAGAGGCTCTGACTATCTGAAAAAACTCAGATTTCATGTGTCAAAACTATATTCTGAATGGTTTGGATGATAGCCTCTACAATGTCTATTGTACTATTGCAACATCCAAGCAACTCTGGTTGGCTCTAGAAAAGTAGTACAAAACTGAAGATGTAGGCATGAAGAAATTCATTATTGGAAAAATTTTTGACTTCAAAATGGTTGACTCAAAGACGGTGATAAGTCAAGCTCAAGAACTGCAACTTACCATCCGTCAACTAGAAGATGAAAAGATGAATCTTAGCGAGACTTTTCAAGTTGCCGCAACTATTCAGGAATTGCCTCCTTCTTGGAAGGACTTCAAAATTTACCTTAAGCACAAGCGTAAGGAAATGACAATGGAAGATCTCATAGTTCAGCTACGCATTGAGGAAGATAATAGAAATTCTGAGAAAAAGATTTCTCAGAATATTGCTACCAAAGAAAATGTTGTTGAGTCAGACAAGACTAAAAAAAGAAAAAGGGAGAATGCTCCTAGGAAGTCAAAGAAATTTATGGGTTCTTGCCACAACTTTGGAAAGAATGGGCACAAAGCAGCCGAATGTCGTGCATCTAAAAAGAAGAAGTTAGAAGAAAATATAGCTGATGTTTCGAAAGGCATTTCTGATCTTGATTTATGTGCAGTAATATCAGAATGCAACCTTGTTGGTAACTCAAAGGAATGGTTTGTAGACACTGGAGCCACTCGACATATATGTGCTAACAAGTGGATGTATACAACCTATACAACTGCAACCAATGTTGAACAACTTTTTATGGGCAATTCTTCTACTTCAAAGGTCGAAGGCAAAGGAAAAGTTATGTTGAAAATGACTTCTGGACAGGAACTGACTTTAAATGATGTTTCCCATGTTCCAGAAATTCGTAAGAACCTGATTTCAGGATCGTTACTGAGCAAGCATGGCTTCAAATTGACCTTTGAAGCTGATAAATTTGTGCTTTCCAAGAATATAGTGTATGTTGGAAGAGGATATGTGTGTGATGATTTGTTTAAAGTAAATGTAACCACTATTGTAACACGCACTGATATGAATGAGAGTGAATCTTTTTGCCTATATTGTTGAATCTTCTAACATATGGCATTCTAGATTAGGGCATGTAAACTTTGATACATTGAGAAAGTTGATTAATCTAGAATTTATACCAAAATGCAATATAGATTCAAACTGTAAATCTCAAGTTTGTGCAGAAGCAAAATTGACAAGAACCTCATTTCATCATGTTGAATGAGATACCGAACCTCTAGACTTAATACATACTGATGTATGCAATTTGAAAATGTGTTAATCTAGAGGTGGATAAAGGTACTTTATTACATTCATTGGTGATTGCACCAGATACTATCATGTATATCTCCTAAGAAGTAAGGACGAAGCATTTGAAATGGTTAAACAGTATAAGGAAGAACTTGAGAATCAACTCAACAATAAAATCAAATCTTTAAGAAGTGATAAAGGAGGAGAATACGAGTCCCTATTTGAGGAATTCTTTGTTAAGCATGGAATTATACATCAAACTACAAACCCGTATTCACCTCAATCCAATGGTATAGCCGAACGAAAAAATAGAACTCTTAAAGAAATGATGAATGCCTTACTAATTAGCTCTAGCTTGCCAGATAATTTTTGGGGAGAAGCTATTATTTCGGCAAATCATATTTTAAATAAAATATCCCGAAAGAAAACATCTAAAACTCCTCATGAACTTTGGAAAACAGACCACCATCCTACAAATAATTAAAAGTGTGGGGGTGTCTTGCCAGAGTATAGGTACCAAAACCAAAGAAGGTCAAAATTGGACCAAAACTATTGATTATGTATTCATCGGATATGCACAAAACAGTGTCGCATATCGATTTTTGGTACACAAATCTGGAATTGTTGATATTCATGAAAATACCATCATTGAGTCGAGAATTGCTAGATTTTTCGAACATATATTTCCCTTGAAACATGGTACAAAAAAGCATACACCTAAGAGACCAAAGGAAGATGAAGTTCCTCATAATTCTCTTAAGAATGCTGAACAAAATAACACTCAGCAAAATAGTGTTGAACAACAAGTAGAGGAACCAAGAAAAAGTAAAAGGTCAAGGACTTCAAAAACCTTTGGACCGGACTTCTATACATTTATGTTAGAAGATGATCCATTGACATACAAACAAACTATGTCTTCCAGCGATGCCCCTTACTGGAAAGAGGCAATTAATAATGAGATCGAATCAATTATGTCTAATCATACATGGTAATTAGTTGATTTACCTCAAGGATGTAAGACCTTAGGTAATAAATGGATATTTAAAAAGAAATTGAAACCTGATGGTTCAATAAACAAGTACAAAGCTCGTCTGGTAGTCCAAGGATTTAAACGAAAGGAAGATCTGGACTATTTCGATACATATTCACCTATAACGAGGATAATGTCAATTAGAATGCTCATTGCAATAGCATCCATACATGATTTAGAAATGCATCAAATGGATGTTAAAACTGCATTCCTGAATGGTGAACTAGAGGAAGAAATCTATATGAAACAACCTGAAGGATTTCTAAGCTCAAAAAATGAGAATAAAGTTTGCAAACTGTAAAATCACTTTATGGCCTTAAGCAAGCTCCCAAACAGTGGCATGAGAAGTTTGATAATACTATGTTATCAAATGGATTCACGATAAATGAATCAGATAAATGTGTGTACATAAAACATACACATATTGGAAATGTCATCGTTTGTCTTTATGTTGATGACCTATTGATCCTAGGCATAACAAGGCCATAATAACATCTACAAAGATATGTTATCCTCTAGATTCGATATGAAAGACCTAGGACTGGCTGATGTGATATTGGATGTAAAAAATTCTGAGAATACCACAGGGACATGCATTATCCCAATCGCATTACATCACCAAAATACTTGAAAAATTCAAGCAACATAATGTAACTATTGCAAAATCACCAGTAGATATGAACCAAAATTAGGTAAAGAACACTGGTGATGGTATCTACCAATTGGAATACTCTCGTATACTGGGAAGTATCATGTATATTATGAACTGTACTAAGCCTAATATCGCATATGTTGTATGCAAACTAAGTAGATTTACCCGCAATCCTGGTAAGCATCATTGGAAAGCAATAATCAGAGTTCTATGATATCTAAATTATACACAGATTTATGGTCTATACTATACAAATTATCCTTCAATAGTGGAAGGATACAGTGATGCAAATTGGATCACTGGATCAAATGATACAAAGTCTACAAGTGGATACATGTTCACATTAGGAAATGGAGCAATTTCATGTAAATCATCCAAACAGACTTGTATCGCTAGATCTACGACGGAATCAGAGTTTACTGCACTAGATAAGACTGTAGAAGAAGCAGAATGGATTCAAAGCTTCACGGAAGACATTACTAATTGGAGCAAACCTATGCCTCCAATATGTATACATTGTGATAGTCAATCTAATATTGGAAGAGCTAATAGTACACTATATAATGGTAAATCTAGGCATATTCGTCGTAGACATAAAACCATAAGACAACTTCTCTCTAACGGGGTTATCATAATAGGTTACATTCGATCTAAAGATAACTTGGCGGATCCGCTTACAAAAGGATTGCCAAGAGAGAAAGTTCAAACCTTATCGATGAGAATGGGGCTAAGGCCTATTGACTAAAGGTTTTTCTAAAATGGAAACCCCACCTAGTTGACTGGAGATCCTAGATCTAGGTTCAAAGGAACAACGAAGTTTAAGAGAGAAACTTGACGGCACTGTTATACACAAACCATTCCTATGATAAGTCGGTGCATTATATGTTGGATAAGGATTAGTATTTTTAATGATGTCTGTATTTGAGGAATTAGAGAATACCCTTTTACAAAATCATCGTAAGTGCGAAGGAGCTGCTTCAAAGAGAATCATGAGTCCAAATTCTCTAAGCACTTATGAGACCAGGCAGATGTTCAAGGCAAAAACGAACACATACAGAGAACAAAGGGTTATAAGAAACATTTATCGTGTGTTATCTAGTTTGGAATTACACAAAGGCTTATAGTTCAAGGACAGTCTATGTCTACTGATTCGCATGTGATTCAAATAGGTAATCACTAGGAAATTTCAAGGCCCATGCGCTACTTTAACTGATGCGATAAATGGTTCGTGAAACTAAGATCGACTGCTCATTAATGTGGGCGACTGTTGGAAATGAATGAGCAAGAGAAAGGAATTTGGGAAGAAGAAGAGATAACAACATATAAGTCCCACATCATAAAAATATTAACACGATCTCTCCTAATATATTAGAAGCCAATAGGCTTATATAAAATAAAAGAAAGAGGGATTATATGGGGATGTGTGGGCTTGGCCATGACATAATAATACACTAAAATGTCAAAGATTGGGCCTTGGGGTCTCTTGATTGAATATGGCCAACGGTTGCTGATTGGGCTAGTGCACTGAAACGAGAACTTTTTTCTTATAATTTTAAAGGTGTGTCCGTTCAGTCTAGAATTCGAAAGGCATGTCTGTTAGCTGAATGAATACAACCATTTGAATTCTTAGCATACGCACATTAATGACCGAGCGGTTAAAGGGTCGCAACCTTTCCAATTCTGATGGTTACTAATGCATGCGAACAGACACTCCTCCTTGCCTATAAATACACTGCCCAAAACAAGACAGAATTCTCCTTTCTGCTCGCATTACTTCTTCTTCTTCAAAGTAATCCTCTGATCTAGTTTCTGTAATCTACTTCAGTTCGTCAGAACTCCGTTTGCTAGCACTACGCTGCGGAGTTGGCCCATTTTATCCTGGGAAACAAAATGCAACTACGTCAACCAGTGCATACGACGACAATATTGTTTCAAGGAAACAAAATATTTCTGGACTTGGACATTAATGAAAAAAGAATACTTTCTGTATATCTTTAATCTATTGCACAATCGGTTGCGATTTCTATGATTATTGTAAACATAGCTTGATGTGACAATTGTGGCATAATTGAATAATACTAATTGTTTTTGTTGTCTATTTGTAATACAATTGTGTATTTACAAAAGTTCTAATAGTATTCTCTTAGATTTGTATAATAAGAGTTTTGTTATTATATTGAGTCTTTAGTCTTTTAGGTTGGTTGCTTGGTTGTTGTTTTCCTAATGCGTGCGACATGTTTAGTAATCTTAACAAGTTATTATCCTAAACAAAGTGCTTTCTTTTAAAAAAAAGTGTTTCCTTAGTGTAAAAACCCATCATTATCGTGTTCTACAGTAAAGAATCTAACAAAATTGTAATAGTAATCTTAAATCGTTGGTTCGTTTGATGTTTTCATCAGTAAACTGTTTTCCTTCACTCTGGTTCTTCTAATACATTGCTTTACTATTTCGCTAATCTCCCTGATAAAAACATAAATTGTAATTGTAGGCATCAAAATGATCATGTGACAAGTGTATTAGAATACGCATTAATTTTGAACTGACTATAGTGCCATTGAAAGGAGGTTAATAAGAATATTTGTGAATATTGTATACAGTAGAAAAAATAAATCCTTTTCTGTTTCTTGTACATTATTAACAGAGTTCAATAACAAAGCTGACATAGAATGGATCCATAGCAGTGAATATTCAATGCCATCGATTATCCTAGGCGTAACCAAATGCCACTAATTGCCTGGACTTAGTTAAGCGGTGCAGAATTGTTGTGTAGTGAAGATGGTAGCCTTTCTATGAGACTTGGTCATATCCAGTAGTTATTTAATTTTCTTCCTGGCCTTGGATAAAACTAGGGGTGAGCGTCTCGGTCAGTTCAGTTGGTTTTGAGGTAAAAAACTAAAACCGAATTAGAACCAATTTTTTTCTTCAAACCGAACCGAATCGAATTAGTTTGGGTTAATTCGGTCGATAACCGTTTTAACCGAACTTGAAAGATGTATTATTATTCAAAGGATGAATTCACTCAAAGTAAAACAAAATTTTATGTTTGGAAAATTTTGTATGGTAAATTTTATATTTATAATAAAATTTGATCTATTTGCAACAAATGTCATTGTATTATATCACTCAGTTCGGTTAAACAGATAACCAAAAAAAATTATTTTATAAATCGAATTCAAACCGATTTAGTTTTAGAACCGAACTGAACAGACCCAACCAAACCAGTTTGGTCGGTTAATTTGGTTTGAACCGAATATTTCTCACCCCTAGATAAAACAAAAGGAAAGTTAATTTGATGAATGGTTCAAAGTTGTAATTAACAATTTTTACTTTGCTTTGTCATAGCTTTAGTTCTATCAGATGCATATTGCATTATAATCAACAAATGGTATCACAGCTTTTACTTTTTTGATACTATCATTGATGTTTATCATTATATTTTATTTTCAGTAGGCTAGATACTGAAATAGCGAGTGAGATCAAATCATAGTTTTCATAACCAAACAATGAGTTAATTGAATCTCAATCGCTCAGAATTTGAGATTTTGATAGGTTAGATCATCAAAACTTCTTTTTCTGAAAATTTACACATTGACTACAAATGCAAAAATATTAAAATAAAAATGCTACGTATTAAGCCATAAATGATCTTCGAGGTTTGTATTCGAATTTATGTGCTATTATAGTGTACAATTGCAATGGCATAATTGCAGTTTACACAATCGTAACGATGAACATGATGAATCTAGCAATGGTCTTGAAGGATTTTTCCAATGGTGAAAAATGAAGTGTTGGATTTTGTTGTTTCAATCTTTAGATGATGGCTATTTTTAATCTGGACTTATACCTAAGAGAAGAAAAGTAAAGAATAAAATGAGGAAAAAGTGAATGAAAAGAGAGCAGAAAAAATCATACAAATTTATGGTGATTCAACATTTGTAACCTACGTCTACTTGAAAGATTTTATTGCTTTTGCACTAAAATTTCTGATTACAAAGGGGAGGGATCGATAAGGATCCCGAAGTACAATTAAGTTAGTGTGTAATAGCATGCCAAGATCCTTAGAATGAACTATGATCCTTGTATTTGTAGGTGTAGACGATCAGATATCTGGTTAATATTTATCCTATTAAGTCCCGCCTTGTCGATGAAATCACCCAAAAGATCTCGACCCCCAATTCTTTAGGTAGGCAGGTTGGTACAGATGACTATAGGGGAAAGTGGTATCAATCCCTAGATATCATGATTGAGATCTTGTAATTTCTTGTACCTACTCGCCTAGTTTTTGGCTTTGTGTCTCCAAGGTTTTTCTACATAGTCCCTTATGTGTTTTATGATCAAACGATAGATCAAAAAAATGCTGAATTGTTGTTTGTATGTAGAGATTTTCAATAAGATGCGTAGGAACTCCCAAATTCTATACAGCTAGAGAAGAGTGTCATGGGAGTGGAGAACATTTTGGGTGTGCCATTAGGATCGGTGTCGATCCCCTATGTAGGTAGAGCACCATTCTTTACTTAATGTATTCCAAGGAGTTGTTTTTCTGAGTCCGCTCGACCGTCGTCTCATGATCTTGTCTGTACTTGGTATTTAAACCTTAACATCATCTTCTAGGTTGTTTGCCATGATAATAATCATGTCTAACTTGTACATTCTGTCTGAATATAACTGGGTTAACTGACCATATAACACTTATCCTTGGGATTGTCCTAAAGGATTTCAATTTGTGCCTTGGATGGTCATCTTCCTTTCATTGAATTGTTTTCACAAAGAGACCTTGCTTTTTCTATTTGTTGCGATGCTTAGTCAGTATTTGATACTATAAGTACCAGAATGCACTTTCTAGATGAGTATATGCGCTTGGTTCCATTGAGCTAGTTGTATGAGTTAGTAGGCCTCGATTATCTGGATGTTTCTCCTTTTGGAATCCCCATACAATAACCTAATTTCTATCGGTTCAAACCTAACCCTATACCCAACTCCAAATCATTTTGCATATACGTGGGTTTAGGATTGAGCAAATAGCGATTGGGGATGACCGGGGTTAAGGCTAAATTTCACATTGATGGGAGTTGCATTGGGGAAAGGTTGTAGGAGTTAGTGGAATTTTAATTTAGGATCGACCGCTGGCATGAGAGAGCTTGAATTTGCTTAAATGGAATCCCCTAGGCATGGGATTGGTACCGATTCCATGCATAGGGAGACTTTATAACTATACCCTTGTGCATTCTTGGTCTACATGAACTCTTAATTTGCAAATTTGTGTAATTGAGATAATTGCGTATGACTTAGACTTTTCGACTTGACTTTGATTTTAGACTTGGACATGCACATGTACACGTATACTTCTATGATCTTGACCTTGGATATATGCAAATTTGGATTTGTGTTGGTATGAACTTCAATATGAACAATACACTCTTGTATGTCGATAGCTGATTCGAGAACTTAGATAAAATCCTCATTCCAAAATCGTTGACACGAAAGCTATTTGATATGATCGATGAAGACGGTTACCACGGTAAAATTCCCATGTCTAATCATAATTATCATATAATTCTAGAAGACACATCACTACACTTCACATATCGCACTAGACTGCATTTAGCATAGGGGAACACGTTAACTGATCTAATTATGATTACTGGCTGAGTTTGATAGCCATTGGTTCCAGACGCTTTGAGAGTTTAGCTGCAATGGTCATCGGTCATGCCATTATACATGATGAACCAGAAGCAGGGTCGAGTTCAATGATTCTCTCCTCTTGAGAATTCGGTCCATCAACCAAAACAACCCGAAAGTTCACAAAAAATGAAAGATGCCTTTCTAAGTCTAGAAGACGATATCATAGAATTGGCTCCCCACACTCTAAAGGATGCCACCGTCTTAGAGAATCTAGAAGATTCCACAGCTTTGAAAGTTTATAAGGAGTCTCTGAATAGAATTTGTATTAAGTATGTAATTCCTTTTGAGCACATAAGTATCCCGTCTTGTCATGATAGAGCTCATCTTCCTCCGAAAGTGTATACCTCTTGCAATAGATATATGTGCTGAACACGATGTGCTCGACCTTCGAGTACGTTTATACGCAAGATATTGCACTTCGTGTGGCTTGCTCTCGCTCAGCTACATCCAAACAACAATGCATTTTTACAAGACACTTTATGTTTTTTCTCGAATTCTAGAATCTTGAACCAATTGATGGAGACATCAGATTCATCTACAGCTTTATGTGTCGAAAGGAAATTCCCTTATTCACTTATTGTAACAACTTAAATTTCAGAAACCTCAATTTTTCGCAAAATGCTAAAATCCAAGTCTACTGAAACTCGAGTTAGTTTGTCTAGTATCCTGCAGAAAGCCAAAGATAAATATATCAGAGCTCACAATAAAATATCTTACAGCGGAACTGAATAAAATATGATAATAAGTAAATGCTTACCACAATAATGACACTGACTCGCTAGTGTCTCAAGCTGTAATATCTTTGCCACCTGTCTAACCTGCGGGGTCGTTATGAGGGGGGGCAGATCAAAAGTTCTGGATCTTATTTGAAGTTCAAATTATTATCTACAGTCTTTCCTGTTTGAATCTACAAACTCATACGGATAGTGAATTTGGGCATCTTAATCTTAAATATACAAATATCTGCCTCCAACTTGAGTCGGATAGCCTAAATTTAATATTTACTATTCTGAAGAATTAGAGGGGAAAGGAAATAACAGGCTTCAGTGCGTACTCAGAAAAATATGAGTTTGACAACTGGCCCTGTAGGTTTTTTTATAGATTTCCATACTAGCTGCGTCCATTCGATTCAAAGAAACAAAATCCAAGTCGTCAAAACAGAAGAAAACATGTCGTTACAGGACGTGATGGGTCGACCGTTCCCAAACATGGGTCGACCCAATCCCTTGATTGAGCCGTGTTTCCTATTTTGGTACATGCGTGTTTATTTCATCTTTAATTCTTTCAAACGTCATTATTGTTTCCGATTTTATTTGTTTTTCTTCCATTTTTGACACATGCCTAATTTCGAATTCAAACATGTATTGTTTCTGGAATTAATACGAGCATATATTTTCAAAATAAATATATTTACGCACATTTACACTTACAAATATTTCCTCTACACAAGACTTCTAACGTTAATAGCTTTTCTGTACGAACTTCCTTCAGAACATATTATATTTGTAAATTAATCAGAGAATTACTACGAATACAATAGTGCACCTTTCGAAGCCAAATTCGGAGAATCCCAAAATATATGTTTTCCATTATTAATTATTTTTGTAATTATTTCGATTACTTTTATTAGAATTGTGGGGTGTTACATTCTTTCACTCTTTAGGAAATTTCGTCCTCGAAATTTGGTAAAGGTAAAATTATGTAATTTCTCGCATAATTCACAAACATCACATGTGCATCTAGTCTTTCAACCATCCATGTACTTGTGCAGAGTGCAATACATCATAAGAATTCAAGAATGAAATGAATTCCTTAGCGACACTTTCTATATGGATGCTCTTTTGTTTCAAAAATATTTTTTAAATGTGATGCGCACAATCTAATTATACTGCCTATTTCTACATAAATGCAATAATTTAAAAAAATAAAAATATCTTTCCATTCTATTTTTTCCACACCCTTACTGAATAAGGGAATAGTTCATTCAATTTTTGCATCCAAACCCTAGCAACCAACTTTAAATTTGGGAATTTTTGAAAATTCTTATTTCTTGAATTCGATTTTTTATGTTAGAAAAAGGTAGAATGTGGAAAATTCTATATTTTCCTATTTTACGTTTACACACCCCTCTTCTCCATACTTAGAAACTTTTGCAGTGAGCAATATTAGGTTCAAAACGAAATAACTGACCAAACCAGTTCATTTTTGTTGCTTCGATTCAGTTTTAAAAATAAATCTATTTGAACTCGGTTTGTAAAATAATTCTTTTGGTTAACCGAATTAACTGAACTTTTAGTTTATTATGTAATTTTATAGTGTTGTAGTACTTTAAATAATTAGTTTAGTGATAAAATACAAAGAAATGTGTTGCAAATATGTCAAATTTTATTATAAACATAGAATTTACTATACAAAATTTCTCAAAACATGAATTTATGTTTTACTTCAAGTGGATTCATCATTTAAATATTAACACATTCTTCAAGTTTGGTTAAATTGGTTACCTGCGGCAGAATTAACCGAAATTAATTTGGTTCGGTTCGGTTTGGTTTGGAAAATTTTCGGTTTCAATTCAGTTTGAGTTTTTTGTACCTCAAAACCTACCGAACCAGATGAACGCTCACCCTACTTTTGTCGCTACTCTATAATAATTGCTATTTTCTTTTCTAAGCACAGTTTGCATAAGAAGAATTTCTTTCTCAATTCCCTAAACTTATTTTGGAAGAATTTATTTCCTCTTGTTCTCATTTATTGCAATTATCGTCTTGGCTGTTTTCTATAAATTTTTGTTCGTTTTTCTTTTAGATATTCATATTTCACTTCCATTGTTATTTTATTCACAAACACCTAGAAAGAAATATCACACTAAACTATTCAAATTTTAATAATGAAACAGAATACTACATAGGAGTGAAAATATGTACCAAAAGAAAACATGCTCTACTCCAGTCCCTACTAGGTTAAAGATACAACGACTAAATGTGGCTTGTCCATTAGGACTATGTCCCTTTGACATAAAAAGGTCTTCATCACTAAATTTAGACAACCATAGCACCCCTACTTTCCATTTACGTCTCGCTACAAATTCATGCCGCATATCTTTACTTCTCATTCCACCATAAAGTAAGAAAACATGCCAAACCTTCCTATTTTCTCAAAAAATACTAAAAAAGGATTTCCATTAATTATAAACCATGTCATAATTTCACTTATAAAAATCTCAAACATTCTCTTTCCAATCCATTTACTCTTTTTCCTTTCACATAAACTATGTAAGTTTAAAATTACCTTTAACCTCTCTATTAAACAGAAACCACTTGAGAGACATCTTTTCAAAATATCTTTTTTCTCGATTCTCTTACATTAATGTAAAACCTTTGAGTGTTTGCCATTTTTATTTCTTACATCTTAATTTCTCCCTTAAGACTTTTTATAATTACCACTCATGTTTTAAGGTTTACTCACATATTCATATAATTCCTTAAATCTCTACCAATCCTTCGAGCATACTACTAGAATCATTCTACTAAACCATCTTTAATTCTATAAAATTTTATCTTCTCAAAACCTTTCTCAAGAGTTAAAAAAACTAGGGAAGATAATATTGATTACTTCTATTCATTCACTATGGTTTTATTCTTTTAAAAAAAGGATTATGCACTTTAATTTAGTTCGAGCTAGCTCTTATGTATTTTAATGCATGTTTCTTTTCCATGAGGAATTAATAAGATTAAATTTCAATGAATCTTTTCTAAAGAGGACCTTTGTGTTCTTTGTAAAGTAACAAGGAAACTTCATTATTTTAATATTTTTCATTTCTTTATTAAAACAGGTAGCACAATATTATGGTGTTTCCCCTATGTTTAGTACACCGCTTTGGCTGTACATTTCTTTGTCACTTCAACAAAATAAGTTTACTTACAAATTTATTGATTCATAAAATAAAACTTATTATATAATTCTTGTTGTTCCGATAAGTTAAAGTGTGTCACAACTTGTTCTTTAAGAAAGACCCTTTTATTTTATTTTCAAAACAAATGAGGTGTTTCCTTTTATTCAAGATCATCTATCTTTATACTGAAACATGTCTACAGCTCATCCGTGCAAGACATATATGTCTAGTTCGTTCAAATTTGCGCTTTCCCTTAGTCACTTATATTGCTTAACCCATAACTTGCTTATGCACTTTATTCTTTTGAAGTCAAATTTGCATACTTATCTCAAAAATTATTTTAATGTTAATCTTAATATTATTAACTAGTAAATTTCCAAAAAATGTGAACTTTTAAATTTGAAACTTGAAAACTCTTCTAGAAATCTTTTTCTATACCTATTTTTTCAAGTTTTTTTAAAAGCCTAATTGTGGGGCTAAGTACGAAGTGGTTTCTCAATCTTGCATCCTTAAATCCTTTGCGTTAAATGTATGTATCTGAATTCCTAATCCATTTTTCTTCTTATTTTTTCTCAATTTACAAGGCTCTACTGCCCAAACCACTAATCTAATATACCAAAATTTAACACATGGAATTCTTCTTTTTATTTCAAAACATTTCTGTACACTTTAAGTTCTAGGTGTTCATGGGTCTATTATTTCCATAATCATTTCCTTAGTGTATAAAACTGATATTTTAACTTTTTTTTCATGTGTTGCTTCACTATTTAGTGGGTTCCTCTATAGATTTAGGTACACATATATAATATAATATATGTAAATGCATTCACTCATTACCTATACAGCAATCTTAAACCTAAGCTCTAATATCAGATGTAACAACCAAAATTTCAACAAGCCTGTATTTTTTGCAAAATGCTAAAATTATGTCCGTTGAAACTCGAGTTGGTTTGTCTGATATCTTATAGAAAGACAAAGATAAATATATTAGAGCTCACAATAAAATATCTCACAATGGAACTAAATAAAATATGATAATAAGTAAATGCTTGTCATAATAATGACAATGACTAGCTACTGTCTCTAAGCTGTAAAATCTCTACTACCAGTCTATTCTGCGGATTTGTTATAAGGAGGGGGTCTGAACAAAAGTTATAAGGAGAATGGAGTTTTGATATCAACAACCTTATTTCAACTATCATTGATTATAAAATATATACTAACATCACTACTTAGAATATATATATATATATATATATATATACACACACACACAGAGGAGTTGTATACAGGTATTAATACTGAAGACTGTATAGTTTTATAGATTCAAGAGATTTAGAATTCAAAGAAGATTCAAGACTCATGAGTAATAAAAAATCAAGAGTTCAAGATAAATATAGTAATAAAGTCTAGTTTATGTAAAACTCTGAATAGCACTCCAGGTTCAAATTCTTATTTTCAAATTTCAAATTCTATTTCAAATTCAAATTCTGAATTTCAAATTTCAAATTCTATTTTCAAGTTCAATTTCTAATTTTAACTATTTTTTCTATTTTACTTTTGATTTTAAATTTAAGTTTAAAGATTATAAGTTTATATATGTTTGTATAGTTATATACCTTTATACTTTTATATTTATATATTTTTAAACTTTATAATTTTACAAGTATGTTTATATAGTTTGTATTTATGATTTCATATGATTTTCTACTTTATAATACTTATTTATATCACTATGTTTTAATTCAAGAATTTTCAGAATCATATATATATTAAAACACTTGAAAAATACACAAATTTCAAATTTTGAAACACATGGGTCGACATACATATGTAGGGATGTCGACATACAACTGTCATATTTTCAGTTTTGAAAGGAAGTGTCTTTTCACCATTTGTAACGTTCCAGAAGCATTGCAACCTTTCAAATATTTTAAATAAGGGTTGATTTCGAATTTTAACCATTTTTCTTCTCCATCTTCATCCCTTTTCATTCCTCCATTATTATTTCATATTTTTATGATTTCTACACTTATACTTTGCCGATTTCTATTCTAATTATATAAAACTTCTTCTCTTCTCACTCTCTACTCATTACTCTCTGAATCGAAGTGCTATTGAAGAGTTATAGGGCTATTGTAATCATTTGGGGATGTTCTGGGATAGTTTAAAAACGGTGTGTTCCTTGTAGCCATGAAATCAAGGAAGGAAACGGTGTTAACCTTGTAGCCGGGAAATCAAGAGTGGTGGAAATGGTGTTAACCTTGTAGCCGTGAAATCAAGGGGATTGTACTGAGATTTTGATCAAGTAATAAAACTCTACGCAATCCAGCGTTGCGTGAGACTAGACATAGGAGCAATCCGAACCAGTATAAAATACGGTGTGTTCATTCCCTTTTTGCATTTTATTTTTGTTTATTTTTTTGTTTGTGTTTGATTCTCTGTCTGTGATCATCTCTGTTTTGTGTTATTCATATAGTAGATCATATAAATTTTAGATTTTCTTAAATTCCTCGAAAACACAATGCACCCCCTCTAGTATTAGTTTTTCCTTAAGATCAATCCCGCAATCCCTTACACCTCGTACTAGGTAGGGCCCAGGGCACGCTTTACTGGTCTGGATTGTAAGAGGTTCAAGCGAAAGGTGGGTATGGGCACGTTTCGACGGAGCCATGGGCGTGCATGGGTCGGATTAGGGGAAACTAAGATGCTGTAACACCAACAAATAGGTTTGTGTCCTATAAGTCGTCGGGTTAGGGACTGATACACCCTACTGCCGGGGCTGACACAGGATATTTGTACAACAGAAAGCCAATCACATGGGTAGTAATTAGGGTAACACCTAATCTTGTTAAATGTAGTATTGATGCAATAATTTTATTCTTGAGATATGAATGAGAAGCGTACACGATTTTTACCTATCGTGTTATCATGTTATCATATCATATGATCTCGCACTTGTCTATTTTTACTATAGTTTCATGTTCAGCATTATTTACTTGTCTTGATGCTTTCTATCTTATCCTATTGCTGAAAATCACCGAAACTCGCCAGACTTTATGCTTATTTTAATTATCTTTTCAAATCCATTAGTCGTGGCATCTTCCTCTCAAACTTTAAACCATGTATATATATATATATATATATATATATATATATATATATATATATATATATATATATATATATATATATATATATATATAGGCAGCGTTCAGCTACACCTCTTATATTGCACGTGAATTCTCCCATTGAATTTCAGCAATTGATTCCAATTTTAATATTCTTTCTTAGTGGAAAGAAAGAGAGAATATTAAAATCGGAATGAGTGACTGAAATTTAGGAGAAGAATTCACGTGCAATATAAGTGGTGTAGCGAAACGCTGCCCTATATATATGGGGACGACTATTTGAACACAAAACTAGACACAAATCAAGAAACACGAAGCCTCGATCGTTCGATCTTTTTGTCCTTACATGAAGAGGTGGAATTCAAGAGATAAACCAACGGTGGAAATCAATCGTGTCATCAATTATGTTTAAATTTTGTGTCTAAATAGACTTTCCCTATATATGTATAAGGAGTGTTCCGAGGCAGCTCTATTTTGTAGCACCTCTTTAGCACCTTACCCGTTCGTGAGCTACACCAATCCTAATCCAACATGTAGATGTTCAATCCATGTATGTGTATACACACACACACACGCACACACGCACACAATCATCTGTACAAAATTTGAGCTCGTTCCCACATTCGTAACATTTTCGAAATCTTAGCTCAATTATTCAACCTTTAGACATTTATTCAAACAGTTAAATATAAACATCAAATATATTATTCTATGAATGTCGAAACGAGCTTAAATTTTGGATAGATTATAATATATATATATATATATATATGTGTGTGTGTGTGTGTGTGTGTGTGTGTGTGTGTGTGTGTGTGTGTGTGTGTGTGTGTGGATTGAACATCTACAAATCCTTGTTGGATTTGGATTGGTTTAGCCCACGAACGGGTGGGGGTGCTTCAAAACAGGGATGTCGCAGAACGTACGTGTGTGTGTGTATGTATATACAATCTAATTTTTTAATATATATATATATAATCTATTCGCGGGGGGGGGGGGGGGGAGGGGGGGAGGCTAGGGTCGTAAACCCCTTCCAGTGCATCTAGCTCGGTCCACCAGCACCACATAAATGACTGATCTTAACGTATGCACATGATAAACTCTTTGCATGTTTTTTAAAATTTCGAACCCACACCGCTATTACCACAACGCAAATTACTTAAGTCTTAAACCATATATTCTTGCACCAATCGTTTTCCAGTTAAAGTAAACATATAAATTGGTAAAAGCAAAAGAAAATCAATCATTACCAAATGGATAGTAGAGAAAATTTGGGGAATCAAAATAATTCTACTAAGAAATTTATGAATTTTTTGTTGACTGTTTGGTGAGTTAAAGTATAAATAGTGAAGTTTTGTTTGTATTTAGTAGATTTCTGCGGTAATATGTCAGTGAACGGATGCTATTCGATCGTGTTTAATCAAACAACGATGAAGGAGAGTAAGTCAATTTAAAGATTTAAGAACCTTACTTCACTTTTGTGTTTTCTAATGTAGGATCTTACAATTCAAGACGAACATTCATGTTAAAAATTTATTTTGTCATTAGCATGTCTTTCAAAAAAGAGTAGAATTCCGATTTTATTCGCTATTGGAATTTTCCAATCTTTATGTTATTTTGAGAATGGGTAAATTTAAGAGTTTTTTTTATTTGAGAAGACTCGGCTAATTTCAGAAGTATGTTATTGCTATGACGTTGACGGGAGCACTCGTTTATACCCATGCACACGAGGCCAATTCTTCTGTACCCATCCCCTGTGTGCCCACCCAATCACAGCCCCCTGATTTCTACCTTTTGCAATTAAGTCTTCAAAATAATTGAGGAACTTAAATGCAAAAAATGAAAATCAGGGGCTGTGATTGGGTGGGCATACGGGGCACATAGGGGATGGGGACAAAACAATTCATCCCCATCCACACAAATCTCTTCCAGTATCCGTGGAGGAAAAATAGGCCTATTTTATCCAAATAGGCGAATTTAACGTAGTTAACAAGACTTCCAACTGCATGGAGGTCTAGGCTAAAAGTCTTCTGGGAAGTCAAAACATTGCACTCTATTCTTCCCCTTCAATTTCCCAATAAAATCCTGAAGCTGATGCATTCAATTTTATCCACCATACGATGTGTTCTCTTCACCACGGGGTTCCTCTCCTCCTCCTGTTACTCTTCTCCGCCAGCAACTCAACCGATACCGAACCTTCTCAATGTACTTCTCTTCTGGACATAAAACGATCGCTTACTCCCTCTCTCAGCCTTGCCACATGGAAGCGAGCTGCTGACTGCTGCAGATGGACCGGCGTGACTTGCAACTCAGGTGTGGTCACCGTCCTTGACTTAAGCAATTTCTCTATCTCCGGTAATTTGTCAACCAGTTTGTTTAATCTCACTTCCCTTGAAAGTCTTAACCTTGCCTATAATATGTTTCATGGAAATGGCATTCCAAGTGGTTTCCAGTTTCTAGTTAATCTGACTAATTTGAATTTATCGAATTCTGGATTTGTTGGGCAAGTGCCTCCTGGAATTGGGATGCTAAGGAAGTTGGAAGTTCTTGATTTGTATAGTTCGTCTTTAAAAGTCGATTCTCTTCGGCCACTTGCACTCAGTTTTGAAGAGTTTATAATGAACTTGAGCAATTTAAGAGAACTCTACCTTGATACTGTTAATATTTCAAGAAATGGGGAAAAGTGGTGTGGTGCTTTATCAAAATTTACTCCAAAATTGACTAATTTGAGCTTGTCTAGTTGTTCTATTAGCGGACCAATTGATCCGTCTTTGGGGAAGTTGAGAAATTTATCCGTTATTCGATTGAATCAGAATAACCTTAACTGTGCATTACCTGAGTTCTTTGCAAACTTTCCTTCTTTAAGGGTTATTGATATGAATTCTTGTGGACTGAATGGAAATTTCCCAAAAAGTGTTCTTCATTCGAAGAGCTTGATGGATGTTGATTTGTCGAGTAATATGAACTTGTCTGGTTCACTACCCGAGTTTGATGGCAAGAGTAAGTTGAGAAATTTGGTAATTGCAAACACAAATATTTCTGGACGGTTACCAGAATCCATCGGATATTTGGATAATTTAACAAAGTTAGATTTTTCAAAGTGTGGGTTTGAGAAAAATATGCCAGCCTCCGTTAGAAATCTGAGTCAGTTGGTTTATTTAGACCTATCAGATAATAATCTAAGCGGCGCGCTTCCTGCTGCACTGCCATTAAACGTAATGATGCTGAATTTAGCAAATAATAGGCTAACGGGTTCAATACCTTCAAATATTGGAAAGCTTCGAAATCTCACTCAAATTGACATGAGTAACAATTCAATTTCTGGTCAAATTCCGGTTTCTTTGTTCCTTCTGCCTTCATTGCAAGTGCTTAAATTAGACGGGAACAACCTATCAGGTCCGCTTCCAAATTTCTCAGGTGTGTCTTCTCGATTGAATTCTCTTCATCTAAACGGTTATAATCTTCAAGAAAATATTCCTAGATCGTTGTTTCAAATGTCAAGTCTTAGTATTCTTACACTTGGATCAAACAATTTTAGTGGGATTGTTGAGTTAGATTGGCTTAGTGACCTCAAGAATCTAACAAGTTTGGATTTGTCATATAACAATATTTCGGTACAAGATGGAAAAAATCTGGCTTCTGCTTCATATCCTACTAATATAAGCACATTGATATTGGTTTCCTGCAATCTTAGAAAAGTTCCTAACTTTTTGAAACACAAGGATAAGATGAACAGTTTGGACCTCTCAGACAATAAAATCAGTGGCTTTATACCTAAGTGGATTTGGGGTATTGGGAACCATCGGCTCACCTATTTAAATCTCTCTCACAATTTATTCACTTCTATTGAACATCCACTCCCAACATTCTGCTTCATTAGCTCAATCAATAGCCTTGATATCCATTCAAATTTGATTGAAGGTAATTTTCCACTTCCTCCATCAAATACAGCAGTTCTTGATTACTCGAACAATCGCTTTTCATCGTCAATACCATCCAACATTTCATTATACTTGAGCTACACTGTTTTCTTCTCACTTGCCAATAATAACATCACAGGAGAAATTCCTCCAATATGTGGTGCAACTTATCTTCAAGTTCTTGATTTCTCTGATAACTTATTAAGTGGCTCAATACCATCTTGCCTTTTACAAAATAGCAATTCTCTTCTTGTGTTAAATTTAAGAAATAACCTACTTGGTGGACTTCTCTCTAATAATATAAGTAAAGGATGTCTGTTAACGACTATTGAT
Source organism: Allium sativum (assembly GCA_030737875.1). Taxonomy (NCBI): domain Eukaryota; kingdom Viridiplantae; phylum Streptophyta; class Magnoliopsida; order Asparagales; family Amaryllidaceae; genus Allium; species Allium sativum. Next base: position 8,864,548 of record CM060921.1, on the reverse strand, counting down.
CTCAGTGGAAACAATTTGGAGGGAAATATACCCAACTCTTTGTTAAATTGTGAAAAGTTAGAGATTCTAAATCTTGGAAACAACCAGATAAGCGATACTTTCCCTTCTTGGATTGCAGCAATCGTTTCTCTTCAGGTATTGGTCCTACGTTCGAATAATTTACATGGTCCTGTTAAGTCAGATGCTAATTTTCCAAGTCTGCAAATAATTGATATAGCTTCCAACCGTTTCAGTGGCTCACTTTCCTTGGATTTCTTCAACAATCTAGAGGCAATGAAGCCTTTAAAAGTAAACTTTTCTAGCAATGAAGTTGCATACCTTCATCTGAACCCAGCTTACTATCAAAATCTTGTCACGGTGACAATTAAAGGCTTAGGGATGCAACTTGTAAGAGTACTTACAATCTTCACGTCATTAGATTTCTCAAACAACCAATTCGAAGGAAGAATTCCTAATACTATTGGTGAACTCGTTGCTCTAGATGTTTTAAATTTATGTAAAAATACATTCACTGGTCATATCCCTGCATCGATTGGAAACTTAAAAAATATTGAATCGTTGGATTTGTCTAGGAACCAATTATCGGGTGAGATTCCTCAAACTATAAGTAATCTCACTTTCCTTTCCTTCATAAACTTATCATACAATAATTTGGTTGGAAGAATACCATCTGGTAACCAACTGTCTACTTTCTCAAATTCATCGTATGAAGGGAACACGGACTTATGTGGTTATCCATTGATGACTAAATGCGTCCCTAATTCTGCTGAAGCAGTTGTTGAATTAACAAATGAAGTGGACTGGGAATACATGTTTGTGGGACTTGGGTTCGCCTGTGGTCTACTTGCTGTAGTTGGAGTTATTATAGCGTGCTGAAGATGGGTAATATTGGCATAATGAAAAAGTTGATGGCATTCTTACATTTTACTGGGATTTGGTTATTTTTGTGGATTTTTGGTTTTCTTTGGAGATAGAAGAGTAGCTGATGAAAATAGATTGGTTTATGACCGTAAAGAGGATTGGTAATTTGAGAGGGGAGAGGTTGTGTGTCTTTTATCAAGTTAGATTAGAATAGTAAGATTGGAATGTAATCCCTTTTTGTATGTAAAATTGGATAATTATACACGGGACCGGTTCCAGTAGTTGGGTTGCCCTAGACGAAATTATAACTGGATTGCCCTTTAGAATACAGAAAGGAGAAAAAATATATTTGATGGTGCCAAGGAATAAACCACAAACCACATACATAGCTAGCAGACAACAACCAACTGCACCAAATATAACTCGAATAAAAAACAGTGCAACAATATTTTTACTTGTTAATCATTGATCCCATCCTCACAGAACAACTTACCGAAGTTCAAATAACCTACCGGAAAGTAAATATATAGTACTTTTCATACAGTTATACAAAGATTGAAAGTTGAAAGGCTTAAAACATGCAAAAACTGTTGTCAATTTTGATTAAGGAATAGCTGCATAAGCCCGTCTGTTAGAAAATGCAGGATATTCATGTAAAATTTCTTTATTGTGTAGTATTACATAGATCCCTCATCTGCTAAAAAGCTAAGGTCAAAGCCTGAAGTCATGTTTATGAAATAAAATTGCTCTTATTACATCCTACTTGTTTATGAAATAAGTTTTAATTAAGTTTAACTCAGCTTACAGATTTCATATTCTTTAGTTTCAAACTGTAGTTTTTAAACTGAACCTGCTCAGATGAAGAAGGTTGGGTATCACTAAAATGAAGTTTAGAACAAAATTGCTCTCACTACGTAAGTGAAAATGAGAGGCTGATGACTGCCAAAACAAGGAAGTTTATAAAAACAATTCACTCCTGGATTCGACCACTACACCTTCCACTTATCAAGAACACACACAACCAACTACACTAACAGGTACTTTTTAGATATTGCCTTTAAACCTTATTTAAACAAATTTTGTAGCCATCACCAGCCACTCTTCCACGGTTGCTGCCCCCCGTCCGGGAGGGAGGGGAGGGGGAGGGTTCCCTAGTCGGTCGCCTGCTGGGCCAAGCCCCTGAGCCGGCCCTGATTATACATGAGCGTAATTTGGGAGACCAATTCTTCTGTCCACATTTCCCATGTTCCTCCAATCAAATCTCCCCATTTCTGCTTTTTTGCATTTAAGCCCCCAACAATTGAGGGATTTAACTACAAAATGTTGAAATCAAGGGGCTGTGATTGGGTGGAACACGGGAGGACGGGAGAAATGGGGACAAAACAATTGGTGCGTTATTTTGGAAGCATTGGTAGTTGATAATTCGATTTAATTGCACCTTTCAAACAGTACATCACTCTTTGATACTTTTATTTCCACCTCATATTTCTAAATCTCTCTTTTTATTAATTCTTTTTCCCTCAAACTATTATTTAAATAGAGACTTGTGGTTAGAAATAAAAGGCAATTAGGATGCCCACAAATATGGGTGCCATGAAGCTCTCATGTATGCTACGCAACATCCTTATTATGCAGCATCCCATAAGTCTTATTTTAGCCACTTCTTTGTAATTAAATAATTGAAAGTTGGAAGATAGAGGGTTAGTAGATATTTTGTTGAAATCAAGAGACATTTTGAAGTGTTGCACTTTTTGGTGTACAACAAAACTATATATATATATATATATATATATATATATATATATATATATATATGAGGAGCGATCGGGGGCACTCCTTTTTGTGAGCACCCCTGTTGCACCCTCTATCGTTAGTGAGCTACGGCGATCCAAATCGAACAAGAATTTGTGGATGTTTAATCCACACATATATAATGATCTATCCAAAATTTGAGCTCGTTCCGACATTCGTAACATTTTCAAAATCATAGCTCAATTATTCACCGTTTAGACATTTATTTAAACCGTTAAATTTAAACATTAAATATGAAAATGTTAGAATGTCGAAACGAGCTCAAATTTTGGATAGATCATTATATATGTATGGATTGAACATCTACAAAGTCTCGTTAGATTTGGATCGCCGTATCTCACGAACGGTAGGGGGTGCAACAGGGGTGCTCATAAATAGGGATGCTTCGATTGCTCCTCTCTCTCTCTCTTTATATATATACACACACACACACACATACATATATATATGAAGCGTTTTGGGGTATCCCTGTTTTGCAACACTCATATCCGTTCGTGAGTTACACCAATCCAAATCCAACAAGAATTTGTAGATTTTCAATTCATATATATATATATATATATATATATATATATATATATTATAATCTATACAAAATTTGTAGAACGAGCTCAAATTTTGAAAATGATATATATATATATATGTGTGTGTGTGTGTGTGTGTGTGTGTGTGTGTGTGTGTGTGTGTGTGTTGATTGAACATCTACAAATTCTTGTTAGATTTGAATTGGTGTAGCTCACGAACACGAAGGGGAGCTACAAAACAGTGATACCCCGGAACGCTGCTTTTTATCTTTTTTGGCAAAGCCGGCTGGTTTTAAGGTGGCCGTAAACATTTTTTTATTACAACTAATAATAAAATACAGTATGATACAGGCGATTGTTAATTGACAATCAGCTACATTAAATTTTCAAGGTTGACCGTCCGCCGAATATCGCATTTAAAGTGGGTCGTCAAGTACTCTATCCTAGATTATAGTGTAGAAGCTAGCCAATTCACTAGACTACTATATGATTACATACTCTACACAGGGAGTTGAATTACATTATCTGGGAAAATGACATAAAGCACGTTCTTCACTGGGCACCATCCAATATGATATCCAGCAAGAATCACATGGTTACACAACACACGCAACACCAAATTCCGATGCATATACCCAAAGCCAAAGGACATAGTAGCCACACAAAGGTCTTTCATCCCCATTGACATGTTACTTTGAGCCACACAATGCACGACAACACCAGAGTACTTCATGTGCAAAGCATAACAAGAAACAGTAGCTAGCATTCCATCTCAAAGACTGTACACAGATAATGCACCTATATGCTAAGTGAGATGTGACATGACATAGTAATTACATAACAGCATTCCAAGGAAATCCAAATAGCACAATGACCATGTTCAGATCGAGGTTCGATTTAAGGAATTGGGGGAGTTACGGCGAAAGGGTTTAGATCAAAAAATAAAAGATGAGAGCTTTGAAAGGCCCGCGCGTGACGAAAACAGATACGAAGGAGAGTTGAGAGAGACGGGAATTTCATTGAGGAGTAAAGAATGGATGAAGCGGTGTGATTAAAAAGGATGGAAGAAGGAAATAATATATGTCGCCACTAACATGCCTTTGCAAAGCTCTCGAACCTGAAATATGTATGATTGACGAACGCTCCTCTCTTTCTCTTTATATCTGTTAAGTTTTAATATATTTCTTATATTTGTAGTTATATATATATATATATACTTTTAAATCATTTTATACATAGTCTTCTAATCATTTTTAAATCATCTTAATATATGATTTTAATATATATTCTTACTTGAAAAACTCTATTTTAATATAAAGGAATATAGTTTGCTTTGACTTAGAAATTACCATAATTTATTTAATCATTATTTACTTTGATTGAAATTTTATTTTTTGAAAATTTTCTAAGGTATGTCGATATACCAAATATTATATGTCGACATATGTACCGCTTGTTTTCAAATTTAAATTTTGAAAAGTTGTATCTTTTGAATTCAAAACTATTCTGGAAGAATTTGACTATTGGGAGATTATAAGTTGGCTTCTAAATTCGATTTTTAACTAACTCTTCATTATCTTCTTCTTCCTTTCTTCTCTCTCTCCATTATATTTCCTAATTTCTTACAATTAATACTTATACTTTTCCAATTTTCAAAGAGAATTATATCAAACTCTTTCTATTTCAATTCTCTGTCAAACTCTCTCTGCAATTCAAGTGCTACTGAAGAGTTATATGATTTATGTAATCAAAGATCACAAGATCAAGTTATATCGAGTCTATCCTCCAAAATTGATCCTGAGAAAGGTGTGGACGTGTCCCGTATAAATCGAGTGCGTGTGATCGTGTCTCGGAAATCAATTTGGTATAGGTTATGGCCCGAAAATCAACCGAGTCTCACTGTACTCCGGAAATCAGTTGGGGTGTGCCCTTGTTGCCTTGAAATCAGGGATTGTAATATTGGATACTAGTTGAAAAGAAATCCACATTAACCCAGCGTTGCGTGGGACTGGATGTAGGGTAACTCCGAACCAGTATAAAATCCCATTGTGTACTTTTCTTCTACTACTTTTTATTTTTATTATCTGCATCTATGATTAATTCTGTGATTTGCATAACATTCTTATAAACTTAAGAAGATGTTAAGAAATTAATAAAATCCATAAAACGCTATTTACCCCCTCTAGTGTTTAGTTTATCTTAAGATCCTTAATCCGCATCCCCAACAATTGGTTTCAGAGCATTGGTTTTCAAAGTTTTCATAATCAAAATTTTTGAAAAGTTTAAATGGCAACAACACTAGAATTGTCAATAATAATAGTTCATTTATGAGGGTCGGCGCAATGTTAAACCACCATTATTCATTGTTGGTAATTATTCATATATATTGAGCATGTAGAATCAAAATTTATTTACAATCTGTAGGATTAAACACTTGGAATATCACACAAACTGAATATGTTGAACCCACTGTTAATTTTGCATAATGGATTAATGATCAAAAAGCCACTGCATAAAATAATTCTAAAGCAATGAATATTTTATTCCGTTCACTAAATAGAAACGAATTTAATAAGGTATCCGTTTGTAAATCTGCATATGAAATCTGGAATTTTTTTGCAAGTGACTCATGAAGGAACAAGAAAAGTTAAACAAACCAAAATATCTATGTTAACCAATCAGTTTGAATTATTTAAAATGAATCAGAATGAGTCTATCTCTTATATGTACTGCAGGTTTTAAGAGATCGTGCATTCACTAATGGCTTTGGAAAAAACATATTCTGAGGAAGATCAAGTCAGAAAAATCATAAATTTATTAACTTCTGATTAGGATCAAAAGACTCGTGCAATTGAAAAGGCCAATGTTATCAATGCAATGAAATTTGAAGAATTATTTGGAAATCTAATGTCGTTTGAAGTCCAGATGCAAGGAAGGAAAGAGAATAAGTCATCAAAAAAGAAATCAATAGCATTTAATGCAACAATCGAAGATTCTGACTCAAAATATGATGGTGATGAATAAATATCTTTAATGACAAGGAATTTTAGAAAATTCCTTAGATATAGAAAAATAATAATTTCAAGAGGAATGAGCGAAGAAATTCTTTGAAAAATAATGAAGTTCAGAACAATGTTTGATGTTTTAACTGTGATGAACCAGGCCATCTGAAAAGAATCTGTCCATATCCAGAGAAACAAAATCAACTTTCAAATGATAATTCATCAAAGAAGAGAAAAAAAGCATATGCAACAACTCTAGATGATTCTGATTCGTCTTTCAGTGATGAATACCATGAAACGAATTCTAATGTGTACTTCACTACAATTCACGAATCAAAAGAAATTGAAGAATGAATCTAAAAATATGTATGCCTTTATAATAATTTTTTGGTTGAATTGTTTGAATGATTGCTTGTTTGTTTGCTTTGTTTGAAAATTTGAATTTTAAAACTCAAATTTTAAAATTTAAAATAATAATCATTTAATAAAATAGTATAAAAGGTATCTTTATAATAAATATTATCCCAGGAAATAATTAAATAAGAATGTAAGATAGAAATTAATCAAGAAGTCAAATGTCATTTGAAAATTTTCAAAAGGTATGTCGACATACTGTGAAATTTGGAAATTCAAATTTTGAATTTTAAACTTTTGAATTTCCCTCCTCCTTTTAACCAAACCCAATGTACTGGTGTCTCTTGACTAAAGAACATGTCCTTTGATTCTTTATTTAACTACCTATTCCTATCATCTCTTTGCACCTTTAATTCAAAATTCAAACTTGTCTTCATTATCCTATACTCTTCAAAACTATTCTCTAATGGCTTCCTCAAGTACACAAAGCACAATGAGGCTGACTATGACCACCAAAGGTTTACTTTACAACAACCCGGATGTTATCAAAGATTACATAATTTGTGCAAACTTGTGAGCCTTATGAGCCACTCTCTGGGCTTTAATTTGATTTGTGAGCCACTGTTGGGATTTGATTGACCGTTTCAGCCTTATGAGCCACTCTCTGGGCTTTGTATGTACGATGCGTTTGGCTAGCTTATTTTCAAGTAGGGCCCAAGGACTTACCCGACCTCCCTCCAGGAGGCGCCTTAACCTGGCCATCGTAGTCAAAACTAAGGGATTATATGCTTTATCCTGGCCATCGTAGGCGCGGATAAAGGCTTACTCTTTTGGTGCTCTACCCTGGCCATCGTAGGCGCAGATAGAGGATTACATGCATACCAGCTCCTCTAAGGGGTGCCTTACCCTGGTCATCATAGGCGTGGATAAGAGTTTTCAATGTTTTACTCTAGCCCTTTTTGATTTGGATGCGAATAAAGGCTTACACCCACCCTCTTCGAGGGGCGCCTAACCCTGACCATCGTAGATGCAGATAGGGGTTTAGATGCTTCAATCCGGGGACAAAGGCTTACTCTTTTAATGCTTTAACTTGGCCCTTTCTGGTTTGTGCGCGACTAAAGGCTTACAGATCACCTCTCTCCAGAAGAAGCCTTGCCCTGGCCATCTTGGCGCGGACAAGGGTTTTCTACCATCGTAGGTAGCTTCACCCGTTTCAGGTGGTTCCAAGTTTTAAGGAGTTTCTCGTACTCTCGACCATGTAGACATTCTTTCTTCAAGTAATCCTTTTTTAGAACTAGTTTAGTCTTTTTACAAATCTGTGCGATTGGCCCTGATTAAAGAACTTGATGATCATTCCTTCGAGAACCCTACTGTGGTTGGTTTCATATCCATTCATCGTATAGTAGTGGCAGTATGACCCTCCTAATTTTACTTCATATTTAGGTTATTTAGGTTTCTTCTTTGATGTAGGACCACTTAATGCAAATATGGGGGTTGTTCCAATATGGAAAGAGTTAATGCTCTAACAATCAGGATTATACTGTTCTACTTTCCTTTTCTTATTCATTATTCACAAAGCTTCCATTCTTAACCTTTTTTCTTCAATAACTCTTGGATCAATATATCTGATGTAGCCATTCGAGGTTCAGAAAATCCTTGTTGAGACCTTTTATCCATGGTCTATCTCTTCAATGTTCTACTAACCAGATGTAATAACTAGAAATCGGAGGTTCAGGCCCTCCTTCTAGCGCAAAAATGTTAATAATAAAAATCTTCAACACTGGATTATAGGGTTATGGTTGTGTACCTAGGGGTAACCTAGTTCCTCCAAGCTTGGCTTAGTTCACTGTTTCCTAAATATCGATGTCACAAGTTCGAAGATTAGTTACTCTTGCTTCCAGAGGTGAGTATCACGTTTACGAAACTTAGGAAAAGTTTACCTTGGGATAAGGGATTAATAAGATCATTGCTAGTAAGAACTAAAATTATTATTGTGGTTGATTTGGTAATCGTTCAGATTCGTAGGTTTGGATTAGAATTAGTAATAGGAAAACAAGTGGAATAGATTGCAAGTGCTAAGTATCTCCTTTATTGATCGAGTACATAGAAGATCAAAAGAGAAATCTCCAAATTGATTTCCAAATTAGGGTTTTGACTCTTAAAAAATAAGTACAAGATTTTAGAATGAGGAGAAGTCTCCAAAAATGTGACCCCTAAGGTCTTATTTATAGAGAATTTGGACCCCCTTTCGGTAGCGGTCTCTTGGTGTTGGCGCTCTTGTGGCTCTTGGTTTCACTGGCAATTTTTTGGTATCGACTAGCTTAAGTGGTTCCTGGTATCGATTTTGATCCTACACCGCTTTATTTCTAGGTACCACTTCCATGCTTTCGCATAGTAACTAGGTATCGTCTTAATGCTCTTTCCTTTGTAACTCTGGTGTTGCTTTGTGTTGTAGTATTGGCACCAAGCTTGCTGATGTTGATAGCTCTTCTTTGCTTCCATCCCACTTGTTATTGATCTCGTGCATCCCTCTCATGCGTTCGTTTTCGGTATCGTACTCCAAGCTCGTGCATTTGGTGACGAATTAATTGCTTTCTCTTCTTCGTGTTTGGTGTCGCCTTTAGCGACATTGCCTTTCAATTTCTACTTCATACTTTGATCCTGCTTTCTTTGGTATCTGATTTATCCTTCTGTCTTCATTGTTCGATACCGACACCAAGCTTTACTGGTTATTGCATGTTGGTATTGGTATCATGCTTTTATTACCATCTTCTTAGTATGGACACCAAGCTATTTGCTCCTCTTTATCGGTGCCGATAACATATGTGCTAAGTCCTTGTTTTGGTGCCTCCTTCTACATCCTAGGTGTCGATTCCATATCTCCAATCTTGTTGTTCTAGTGTCGACTTTATTTCCCTAAAATTTTGGTGCCGGCTTTCTTTCCTAGGCCTTTGATTCGGTACCGTCCTCACTTCTACATCCTAGTGCTTCGGTATTGGTCGAGCACTCTCCAGGCTTATGCTTCGGTATCGATCCCATTATGACATCCATTCACTTTTCTCTAGTTTCGGTGTTGAAATCTTGTAGTAAAAGTAGCAATGGGATGTATAGTCAATCTCGAATGATGATGCTCTCGAACCATCTCATCCCTTAATCCATCGACATCTGGAATAAACATTCTTCCCTACTTATGCTCTAACCATCTTGGTTGAGTTGGTATTGCTTTATATTTTCAACCTCTAATCAGTCTACACCTTAGCGACGATCTCAACTAATTTGGATTCACACTTCTGAGTAGTATCGATTCTCTCAATCAAAGTAGATCTGATAATTAAGCTTGCCATATCTAACTCTAATGCAATATAAGTTGAAAATCATAAATAGCGGTATGCTCCAATTGCGTGCAATCTATAGACATAGCTCCTAAGCTAGCATTCCTCATGCTTAAAGCATCAGTGATTGCATTATCCTTCCCCAGTGTATACGCAATATAAAAATGAAAGGAAGATAGGAATTTCTACCATCATTGTTGGCAAAGGTTCAGATGTTTCTATAAAAAGAGTCACTTCAATGATTTATTGTCAGTAAATAGAATGAACCACTTTGCTAAAAGATAATTCCTCTAAAAATTTTGTGCAGCAAATCATAGATAGGGTGCTTTTTCTCATGCGACTTTTACTACTAAATAAGATATGAAACATTCTTGCCTTTTTACAATAATACCACACCCAACCGAAACACCAAGTACCCATATATACCGTCATTTCCTTATTTCCACTTGGAATAATCAACATTGGGGCACTCATCAACTTTTCATTTAGACCCGTAAATGCATGCTCACATCTTATATCCTAAATAAAAGTTCGATTCTTCTTCATAAAATGTTTTAATGGTGCCGCTATCTTAGAGAAGTCTTGAATAAACCACCTATAATATCCATCTAATCCTAAGAAACTCTTTATGCTTGTTGCAATTTCTGGCATAGTCCAATCTTGTAGTACTGCAATCTTTGTAGAATCCATGGCAATCCCTTGCTTTAAAACAACATGATCCAAAAATCCCACTCCTCTTCTCTAAAAATGACACTAAGAAGACTTTTCCTTCGCCTAATATTTTCTCACCACTTCAAGAACAATCCTCAAGTGTGTGTTATGTTCCTCCATCGTCCGTCAATATACCAAAATGTCATCAATGAACACAAACACAAATTTTTTCAATTGATCTCTTTAAACACGGTTCATAAGATCCATAAAATATGTCAATGCATTAGTTATCCTAAATGGCATGGCTGACCACTTATAGAATTCAAACGGTGTCCGGAACACCGTAATCAACACACTCTCCTTTAATACCCTTAGCTAATGAAACTTCGTCGCAAGATCCCACTATGAAAATATAATGGCATAATGAAGATGATTTAAAGTCATCAACATGCAGGAGTGGGCACTTGTTCTTTTTCATCACCTTTCTCAGAGCTCGGCAATCAACTCACAATCTAAGGGAACTATCTACCTTCTTTGTGAATACAGCAGATGCTTCTTATTCAGATATACTTTTGCAAGTGAACCCCTTTTGCAAATGATCGCTCACTTGCACCTCAAGCTCCCATTACTCTTTAGGGCCCCATCTACCTCAAAGGCATCGCTATTGCTTTAGCGTCCTTCATTAATTTAATATGTAACTTAATCTTTTTATGTGTGGAATCCCCGACACCTTCTATAATACGTCGAGATACTCCCTAGCGATTTATACCATAGACAACTCATCATGTGGGACATCGAACAAATAAAGAAAGATAACCATTACCCTATCACCAAGTAGTAGTCTAACATTACCTTCCGCCCATCATCTATCTCCATCATCACTGACGACCTCTTGTAATATACCATTACTCATACATAGCTAGTCTACCTCAAATATAATGCCAAAACCCAACAAATCCAAAATCAAAGCAATCACAAATAAGCGCATTAATGACTTGATAAGACAATGTTATGACAAATATACATAAATTAGTAATGACAATAACACGGTTTGTTGCAATAGATAGTTGGTTAATAATTTTGGATTCCAGTCCTAATCTATATGCTAAGACACCATATATAAAGGAACGAGAAGCTCCAACATCAAATAAGATCTTAACTAGGACAACAAAAATGGAAAGCACGCCTTAAATGATGACTCACTTTCCCTTTTCCTTCATGGATTGGGACATTCGACGAACTTGGAACGACATTGATAGCATATGCCTTTACCACTTGCTTCTCCTTAGCCGACTTAGGACAATCATTCTAGATGTATCCAAATTTATTATGATAGTAACAGGTCTTTCCCTCATCCTTACAATACTAACTATAGCAGACCTTCTCTACACAGTTGAAACAAGTCACCTCAAAGTGCAGTTAAAGTGCTCAGCGGTTCCATAGCGGTGGAGGTGCAAAAAGGTGTAGCGGGGATAAAGCGGGGAAATAGCGGGGATATAGCGGAGGCGCAAAAAGGTTCATAAAATGTGAAACCAAATATATAAAATTAATTAATTATCATTTTCACATTATATGTGTAAAAGAAACTGACACTAATTAATCATATATAGTAGAATCAAAGAATATCATGGTTACACACATTAGATTTGATGATTATAATAGATTTCTGGAATATATCGGACACTAATGCCTTAAAATTAGCTCTTTACCTTAACTTTAAGATAATTAGTCAAATCAACCTTTATATATTAATATTGCTAAAGCGGATGGTAAAATGCGTTGATTTAGCGGACGTAGCGGGTAATAGCGGGGCTACAAGCGGATCTACTGTTCATCAGCGCTAAATTGAAATAGCGTAGCGGTTGAAGAGTGCTACGGACTATAGCGGGGATATTGCGGGGCTTTAGCGGGGCTTTAACTGCATAGCCTCAAACTTAACCTTCTTCTTGTTACCATCCCTGCCATGAGTCAGCTTCCCCTTATTATCCCATTTTTTCTTTTCTCCTCCACTCGCTTGTTACTTTGACTCATCCTTGTAGGTAGCAACAACAATTTTTTTACTTTCGGTAATTGCTCTCAAGCCTCAAAGACTTTTCAAAAATTAGCAAAAATACATGATTTTTTTCCGGTAATTGCTCTCATTAGCAAAAATACATGATTTTTTTTCCTTCCCTTATAACGTAGGTTTTGTGATTTTGAAGAATATTAACAGTATGTGATATATGATTTTGTATAGTCCTGATAATGTTTGTTTGAATAAGATAACAGATCTGATAGGATTTAAACAGATAGTTGATTATATCTTTTTTCAGTATGCCATAAACTGCCCAATGTAACGAAATTATTTTTTTATAATGTTCATATGGCCTAATGTAGTTTGTTAAAAATGTAAAACCATATATCTTGATATAAATACATTAATAGTTTAAAATACAAAAGTCGATAATGATAATTTGTATAAACCAAATAATAATTTAAAATACAATATCTATATAGGAAGATAAACTTGTTTAATTACACTGTATAGAAATATAAACTTCTTTTATCCTAACAGCTGAATAAAATAGTATAATGATTATATAAAATCAACTGTCCTTACAGCCAAAAATGACACATAATTACTATCTTGGTATAAACTAATTATAATTATTGCATCAGCTGTAAAAACTTAAAGATAAATTCTTTTATATTTTTAATAGTAAAAGATAAAGCCAATTTACGAATGGTGTTTTATTAGTAGTAATATGGTTATACTGATATTGAAGAAAGATATATGATTTTATATTTTATTGATAATATTTCCAGTTAACCTGATTTTAGTGATGTTATTGTGATGGTTGATGTTAAAAACTTTTATAATGAATTTAATAATGAATTTGTATTATCTGATGATATTAGTTTGTAATATGTAAAATGTTTATATTGTATTTTGAAGAAAGATAAATCATTTTATTTTTTAGGCCGTAACATACTATGTTATTATAAGTATATTGTATCTATATGACGATATTGAATATACTATTACTTGTATAAGCTTTTATCTTTTTAGCTTAGCTATAGAATAAAAATGAGTATTGGAAATTCATGATAATTTATCAGAATTTCATCTTAAAATTATCAGAATTTATGTTACAGCTTGCTAGTTAACATTAGATATTACAAATTAATTGTTTTTTGCAGAATGTTGTTGGTAAGTATTTAAAAAAGATAAAATGTTTATCTTTTAATTTTAATTGCAACACAGTCTACATAAGATAATAAGTTCAAAATATTCTGTATTATAAGACAAGCATTATATCAGTTTTACATACTATACTTATTAATTATAAAACAAACCCTAAGTATAGCTTTGTACCTGGTGTAAAATAATAAAGATAAATGATTATATATTTTTGTGTAGTAAAAGATAAATTGATATATCAAACAGTGATTTAGTTAAATATATTTATACAGTTTTAACAAACTACAACACTAAATTTATAATGCAGTTAGAATATATTGAAGCAGTGTTGTTAAACCTTGAAGTTTTACGATAATTTTCATAATGCAACGCAATACATAGACATTCAACAAACACAGACAATTAACAATGTATTCAAAAAGAGTACTAACATATAAATCCATCTCGTCTATAAAGATCTTGTCCATTGTTCACCATCAAGCATTATGAACTACAAACAAAGTTGTTATCTTCAGCAGATGACTTATCCTTTGTCCAGCATAAATCTTCATTATGGAATATTCCGGATGCAATACTAGCTCTTAGGTAGTTAATTTCTTTTTGAGGTATGGTTGCAAGAAGACATCTATCTTGAGACAGTCTTGAAATGTTCATAATCACATACATTCCGCAATCATATCTGTTGTAAGAAAGATAAATCCTTTTAAAGATTGTTAAATTTAAAATAAGTTTATTATTCTTATTACAAAATTAATATATATATATATATGTATAAGTTAATGTATAAAAAAACAGAAGTTATTAAAAAAGATAAATGTATTTATTTTATTGATTTTTAAAATTGAAAATTAATATATATTTATTTTATAGTAGCAAAGATTAATATTATTATAATATGATTTAATATACTATTAAAACATTTAGTAAATTAGTTTTTCTCTTTAAAAGAATGCAGTTTTATGTATGTATGTATGTATGTATAACATAAATATCAAATTTTGAAAAAGAAAAAAATGTTTATCTTTTGGTGTTGTTGATTATATGTGGAAAAAAAAATTAAATTATTTGAAACAATAACTATATTTATTATTTTTTAAACTTCATTTATAATATAAGTACTAAAAATAATGTACATGTATTGTAAACTAATAAATATAGTGATTAATTTTTTTTAAAAGGTTGAAATTATTTATTTGAATTCATATATTAAAAAACAAATTAAAAAATTAAACAATATAGCAATTATATAGTATTACCCATTACGCTGTTGAGCACATTCTCCCACTATAAGTACAGATGATTTTTTGGTATTCTCCTTAGTTTGTTCCTTCTGAAGTTTCTTGTTTATGTCATTGACTAAATTTTGCTGTATATAATAATAATAATATTTATCAATTTAGTTAACGTAGAAAATTTAAACATTCAAAATGTCATACGATTTTTAATGCGCTTTTTTGTGCCTGCTGGTAAATCTTCCATTTCTACATCTGTTTGACAAAGAATCATACAGTATCATTCTGAAAATTCTGGTTCAAATGTTAAAAGTACCCAGTGCAACTCTTCATGAACTGGAAATAAGAGTATATCACATCTGAATCTTGTAGTGCTGCTGTCAAAGCTGGAATAAACGAATGAGTTTTGACATTTTCTATGTCAATTGCAACACTTTTCTGTATAAAAAAAAGTAAAATTTTAGTTATACAAACCAGATTTATTAACGAATCATTACATATATGTCAATAATAATGATCTTACTGTCATTGTGGTATTAAAGTAAGCTACGTTTGAATTGACATCCCACACTTTTGCTACTCTATACCAGAACCAATTAATTATCTGCACATGTATTATATCAGAGTATTTGCTATAATAAACATATACAATAAAGCAATTTTATATTGTTATGATATGCTAGTAATGGATAATTATATTTGACAGAAATTAAAGTTTATCGACACAAAGTTAGTAAAACACTTTGCAGTTATCATAATATATGTGCATTTTTTTCTTTGTAAGTTTTAATTTTTAAAATGATAAATGTATTTATATTTTTATAATGATAAAAATATTAAAAACATATGATCAATTGAAATTATTTGTTTCACCATATGGTAAATTCTATAACTCAAAGTCATATGGAAACATTTCATATGATATAAAATCATTATGTACAATATTTGTATGAAAACATTATTTAAAAAAAAAGATATATGTTTTTATCTTTTTATATTGTTAAAAGTATTAAAATTATGTGATCAGTAGAGCTTCTATGTTTCAGTAATCAGAATAAATATCATATGTGTACAAATCCATTAGTGTCATAAGTCGAATTATATTATATATTTACCTGGCCAGAAACAAATTCACCGAAAATCAGTTCTTCAGTCATGTCCTTATGACAATATTGTTTTCGTCGTTTGAATTTTAAATATCTACACTGTAAGGTAAAAAAAAGTTATAATTTAAGAAATTTGTAAAGTATATAATGTAAACAGTATATAAGCTTACTTAACGTCGCCAACTTTGTTGAAGTAATCTGATATGAACTCTTGTTCATCATCGGGCAATTCCTTAAAAAATTTAGAATTTACTATTTTCCTTTTCCTTTTTCTCATTTTTATACTTTTTGGTGTGTTGAGAGTATCCACATCTATAGTTTCTTGGTTTTCACACTTTCGCTTTTTTTTTTTTTCCTTTTCTCTTTATCTATTTTTCCTTTTTCTTCAAATTCTTCAGGATCATTATGTTCTTCTTCTTCTCCTTTATCTTCCTTTTCTTCACCATCCATATTTTCACATTCTTTTTCTTGAATTTCTTCATTTTCATTATGTTCTATTTCTTCTTCTATATCTTCCCTTTCTTCACCATCAATTTTCTCACATATTTTTTCTTCAATTTTGTTGAATTCATTATGTTCCAGATCTTTTTCTGTATCTTTGTTTTCTTCATCATTCTTTTTCTCACATTCTTTTTCTGGAATTTTAGTTAAATTGTGGTCATTATTTAACAAACTTTCCAATTCCTTTCTCTTTTTTTTTTGGGCTTGTAATTGATTTTCTCTGGACTGAAGCTTTTTGTGTAACTGTTCAACTTTTCTTTTTAACTAAGCAATTTCTTTAACTTTGCCTTCGACTTGTGTTAGAAGACAGCTTCCTTCATTATCTTTTTTTCCCCTCTTCCAAAGTCTTGTTCACTTCCAGTAGAAGTATTTTTTCATCTTTCATCATTTTGTTGAATCTCTTTGTGAACTGAAAAAATAAAATTAGGAAAACAATATTGTTACTTCATATTGTTGATTAATTTGTTATGTGCAAATTTATTTGACTTTTAGGTAAAAATACAGAATAATGATTAATATGCATAAGATTAATCAAAGGTATAGATAATAAAAACAGGAAATAATTAAAAAGATAAAAGTTGTTATCTTTTTACGCATGTGTTAAAAATTAAGTTTTTTAAATTAAAAAAAAAACTGTAAACTGACATAATCAATAAGGAAGCACACAAAAAAAAATTACCTTCTCTGACTTAATGGATTTAATTGATATGTTTTTCAAAAACGATAAATCCCATCTTAATGTTCTTGGCCTTTCATTTTCACATCCCTCTTTAACCTTAATGATTTGTGTCCTTTCACAAAGCCAATACTGTCAAAAAATTAAAATATGTAAATTTTTGAAATTAAATAAATTCGATGTACAGTAGTATTAAATATAAAATACATACCAATAATATCATGGTGCATCTGAGCATATTTCTTGGGTCTTTACCAAAAAAATTCAACATTTTGGGACACGTGTGTGTGAATAGATTTTGCCCAAGAAATGGAATTTATGTTCTTCAAATTCAACAATGTGGGAATAAATGCTCATTGTAAGTAGAATTGGTTTTTGGGGAAGAAGAATGTGATAATTAGTAACAAAAGAAGCAATTTCACTAAATCTTCACTTCCGTTCCTTTCTTCAATCATTATGTTGATTCTCTTACTCAATTTTTTCTTATTTACCCTCTCATTCCACTCGAAATGTCGATTTAGAAAACTTAAGTACTCCTCATCCAAGTTATTCCTACTAATAAATCCAATTGGAAATATATTCTTTCCGGGCTATGGAATTCCAAGTATTAAACTAATATTCTCTTCAGTCAACTTAAGATTATCATCTCCTATTTTAAATGCTTTCTCTTCCCTATCATATGATGTAATGACTTCATCTAAACTTTTTGCACTTTTTCTAATATCCTTTCATTTGATTATACCTTCCAAAAATATGTGAAATAATTTCTTGAAAGGTGTTCTATCTATATATGACATTGCAGTAAAAGAAATATGTTTTTCCTTTATTTTAGTCATCACCTTGAAGAATGCATCTAAATTACACTTATAAGTTCTTTTATTTTTTCCCTCACCCCTTTTTTCCACTTCGTATTGTTCAGCATCATCTTCAGTGTCGGGTCGGAGTTGTTGTCTAAGTTTGCATATAAACATCCTTCTGGAGGAGAGTAGACACATTCGTGAAGCTGTGGCTCTGACTGTAGTATTCTTTCCTCTGCTTCAGTGAAGTTGATTGTATGGACCTGTTATACCAAATTATTAAATGGAAATAATGTAAGTTTAAACATAGAAGAATAGTTCTATTTAGCTTTTTGTTAAGCATGCAGAAAAACAATTAAACTAAGTTTAGATGACCACATGAATAATATATCCTTTTAAAAAAGATAAACAAATTTATCTTTTTACACAATTTATATGTTTTTTTTGAATTTGTTCAGGAGGAAAATCGATCGGAGTCGTAAAACCCTCCCTAGTGCACCTAGCCTGGTCCGTGAGCACCACATAAGTGGTTGATCTTAGCGTATGCACATTGTAAGCTCTTAGCACGCCATTCTAGGTTTCAAACTCACATCATTGTTACATTTATATGTTTATTAACAATATGATATACATATTTTATCTTTAACATTTATTACATAATCATGTATTGTCTGTTAATCAAATTATTAAATAGGAATATAATAATGATATAGTCTAACTATTGCACTTAATAGTATAAATTTTTGTCTACTTACAATAGGAGTACGTGGAGGTGTTGTATTCTGCGTCGTACCGCTGTGTTTATCACAGAATGAATGTGACTGATTCCTTACATTTGAACGTTGCTATCCATTAATGTGAGTGAAGATACATTGTTGTGTATCTTCAATTACTTTGTTTTCATTAGCATTCCTTGAT
Source organism: Allium sativum (assembly GCA_030737875.1). Lineage (NCBI taxonomy): Eukaryota > Viridiplantae > Streptophyta > Magnoliopsida > Asparagales > Amaryllidaceae > Allium > Allium sativum. The sequence goes on along the minus strand of CM060921.1, from coordinate 8,845,601 downwards.
TTTCTTCTATGCATTTTTCCTGCATTGAAATATCAATTTTGTTATTGAATAATTTTTTTAATACAAATATATATGCATACTAAAATTAATGATCAACCATAAATAATTAGGTGGACTATACTTGTTATTAGCAATAAAAGTATTTAAAAATAAATTTTCGCGTAAAAAGATAAAGACAATAATCATTTAAAATTAAATATTTGTATAGAAAGATAAACTTGTTTATCTTTTTAAAACAAATACATTTAGCTTCAGAAAATTTCATAAAGATAGTTTTTATTAAATATTTTTCCTTAGTAATTTAACAAAACTTTTTTTTATAACTTGTATATCTGATTGTATAAATACAGTAATAATTAAAAATACAATATCTGTATAGAGAGATAATCTTGCATATCTTTTTAAAATAAATACATTTATAGCTTCAAAAATTTTCATAAAGAAAGTTTTTAGTTATTATTTTTTCCTTAGTAATTTAACAAAATTTCTTTAATAACTTGTATATCTTATTGTTTAAAGTCAATAATAATTTAACTTGTAATGTCAAAAAATCAAAAAGACAATAATTATTTAAAATACAATATTTCTATAGAAACATAAACTTGTTTATCTTTTTAAGCCAAATACATTTATAGCTTCAAAAAATTCATAAAGATATTTTTTATTAAATATTTTTTCCTTAGTAATTTGACAATAATTCTTTTATAACTTGTATATCTTATTGTTTAAAGTCAATAATAATTTAAATTATAATATCTGTATAGAAAGATAAACAAGAATATCTTTTTAAGCCAAATATATTTCTAGGTTTATTTTTTTTTTAAAAATAGTTTATATTATATTTTACTTCTTTAGCAATTTAACAAAACTTATTTAATAACTTGTATAACTGATTGTGTAAAGACAATAATAATTTAAAATACAATATCTATATTGAAAGATAAACTTGTTTACACAATATATAGAATATAATTTCTTTTATCCTAACAGCAGAACAAAAGATAATAATGATTATATAACATCAACTGTCCTTACAACCAAAAATGACACATAATGACAATTTTACAGTAATCATAATTATTGTATCAGCTGTAAAAACTTAAAGATAAATTCTTTTATATTTTTAATAGTAAAAGATAAAATGATATCTCTAACAGTTATTTAGTTAAATATATCTGTGCTCTTTTTACATACTAAAGCAGTGACGTAACAATGCAGTTTGAACATACTGAAGCAGTGTTGTTAAAATGGCAATTTTACGATAATTTTCGTAATCTAAATTCTCTATTTTGGTATAAAGTAAGACATGCATACACTAAACACTTAGTTCTACTTTAGTTAAGCTTAAAAATTACTCATCATTACTTAAAAGATATTTTTATTTATCTTTTGAGTAATCAAAGAGGCAAAAAAACGTCAGTGATAATTAAACAACCAAAAAAGATACAAGCACACAAGAAAAAAGAATAATAGTTGAAAAGTAGTGATTTTTAATGCTTAGATGCTTCGGTTAATGTTGAATGGTAAAAGATGAAAAACTAGATTTTGGCCTTTAAGGTATTAGCGATTTTACGATTTTACCTCGGTTTAGAATGTCGACTTGTATAAGAAGATCAAATCATTTGAGAAGATCGAATTTAGGATCTAGGGTTTTATGGAATCGCCTGTTTTGAGAAGAATGAGACGCAAATGGGCAAGTGTTTTTAAAATTGTCCTGGAAACTAATTATTCACCGCGTGTGTCCTAGAAATAAATTTTAAACATAAAGGAGACCCTTTAAGTGCCTAATCTCAAATACTATAAACAACTAGAATATATGGTATGGAAAACTATAATTGACCTGTTATTGCTTCCATAAAGATAGAACATATATAGTTTACTACTTTATTATAGTCATTGAGGGTTTACCCTAGTTAGAGTACTAGGGATTTCTAAATACCTATATTAGTGATATATACACCATGTAGCATTCCTCAGGTGGTAAGAATCAAACAAACATAATATCCATCATTCATTCTCACATTTACTCAATTAGTGGATTGGATATATTATAACATTTGGTTTCTCAATACTCAAATTTATGTCACTCAATAGGCGAGAAAACTAGAACATACATCATATGTGATCAAAGATATAAAAGATTCTCATTGCAAGATCTAGTAGCTATCATATCCCCAATTGAAGTATCCGAGGGTCATCGTATCCCTAATGGACATCACTATAAAATAGCCTTACTTCACGAGTATCCATTGGAATTTACGCTATCAAAGATTTATTTGCATATGTTCTTTGTTGCAAAATCTTCCTTATACTATATATATAGCTTCTTTCTGAAGCCATGATGGTTTGAAACCTTTCTAAACCCATTTATGTCGTAGAATATCATTTGTTTCGTAGCCCTCCTCCTACACTTCCATTATCTAGGCACATTACCCATATACACTTTGCATATCGGAGTACATCTAATCGCTATTGGAGACATTTCTTCAATGAGAATCATCACCAAACTAGAGCTAACGAATGATCAATGAAAACCAAGACCTTTCCGCGAAACCTAACTGGACTCTTGTTTACCCTAAGGGCCTCACCCCTATTAGGTGAAATATCAAGGATCAGTATCGTTTTTTTAATAGCCAATTCCTTAGGGCAGATCCTATAGTACTTGGCCTCTTATTCTTGCATTTCTCTCCACATCCTAGCTTCGGTCATTCCTAAACTTCCCACCTAAGCTTTAGTAGACCTCGTCACACCATTGTAATTATTTTTGACCTCTATATGATGCTTTCTTAAGAATCTAGCCTGAATCCCCATGCCAATCCCTAGCAAAGTCAATTATGAAGCTTCTGGCGATCCCTCTCTGATGATCCAACTATAATCCATATTTAGTCAACCATAATTTCTTAATATGAACTCCGAATGACTTGAAATTTTGAATGTGCCTTAGCAAGACCTTTCTTGTCAACCTTAAGGAATGCATGCCATTTCGAAATTTTTTAAATTTTGGATATTAGACAATCTGATCCCTCTAATCCATATATAATTCTAACTTCAATCCACCATAACTTGTTCATATATGCTCCAATCTACTTAAAATTTAACATGCAACCTTGAGAGACATTTCTTATCATCCCCTTCAAATTTCACATTCTTAAGAACTTTCACTTCATGGGACTTTTGACGATCTTTAGTAATATCCTAGATCTAATTCGTCATTTAATCAACATATTCATACATCCAAACAAAGTGAAATCATGCATATAATATTCGTAAGAGATAATAATAGACAAACAAAGTGAAATAATATGAGCGACTCGTTTAGCTTTGGAAATGGAGATAAGTTCCAATCCTCTTCCTTAATTTTCGGTCTCTTTCTTTCGATTTTTTCGTCTTTAACCTTGTCTCTCGACCTAAATAACAACTTGCTTTTGTTACGCCTGAAGCTCAGCAGTCGTACTCCTCTCAAACCGGTCGCCTTTTTGCTTAGGATCGTTTCGTTCTTCCTCTTTTGCCTCAAATTGCTTTTGATGATCCTTACGCTAAGAATCGTGCATGGTGTCCCATTCCTTATCGTCACCAACTAGGCCCTTCATTTTCTCTTTTTACCCATATATGAGACTGATATTCAGCTGTCGTGGGTATGGGAGTCTCTGGTGTTGGTTCTGATGGTTCTTCGGTGTTCTATTGTGAGTTCCTTATTTGTTTGTGTAATGACCCAAATTGTTTTAAGGACTATTTAATTAATTAAATATCATAAATGATTTATTTTAAGAATTAACGACTTGTAATTTATTTAATTTAGGGGTTTGAATGTATAATTTATAATATAATTAAAAACGAGTTCGTAGCGGCATGGTAGTTCGTAATATTACGTTTTGAGCTTTAAATGAATGTACATGATCCAATATAAGTCATAATTTGTTGAAACAAGTAACGTTCGAATCTATTGAACTATAATTTACTAATGAAAGAGAAAATTTGGGATTTCATCTTGCAGATTGTGAGTTATATCCAAATCAAATTTTCAGAAAGTCGTTAGAGAATCGGTTATAAGCCATAACGTTTTATATAATAAAATAAAAGGGTTTTTATATAAAGTGAATATCGATTTAACTTGGATTTTGAAGTATCGAGTTATAAACCTAATGTTACTACCAAAATTAACTCCTAAACAGGCCGACGAAGAAGGGGTATCGGATGAATACAAGCACAGAAGAATCCTTTGAAAACGAAAAGCCAAACACCAGAGGGAACTCAAAAGCTACAGAATAATGACAGGGTCTATCCGACGGGGTGTACTCAGCGGGTGGTTCTATAACAAAAGGTCGTCTAAGTTAGAAGCTAAGAAAGAGGGAGGCAAGAGCTCCGCTAATTGAAACCCAAACAGATGGAAGGGCTGTCGGTACTAACCTACTTAACACTGATACATCAGGAGATAAAGGCATTAAAGATACCAAGCCTAAAGTGCCTAGGGGTTATCCAAAACTAGCCTCCGAAATATTCAACCACCGTGAGGTTATTCTATTAAACAATGAGTAAAAGACCAGAAGCTACCCTCAGGAAGGCTAGACTCCATCCAAAAGCTCTACCGGAAGGCAAACCGAAACCCTAGAGGGGATAGAGGCTATCCATATTAATCTGCCTAGTGCCGACACCGACAGGGGTTCCGAACCAGCAACTATCTACATACATCACGAGGGCAAGCTCCTCAACGTATTCATGATAAAACCAGAAGCCTACACCTGAAAACCACAACCGGGAGTACAAATGTCCTCTGAAATCCATTTACATCGGAAAGCTCGTATCCATCTCAAAGAAACTTCAATTAACTGGGACCTTCACTCCGGAAGCTATAATCAGCACCATAAAGGCGGCCGGAAGCTAAACATCCGAGACCAAATAGAAAAGCGACCTTCTGCAAGCCCAATTGACCAACAGCAGAAGGGGCCCTGAATCCTCTATAAATAAGACCCCAGGTCGCATTTTAAGGGACAAATTCTTCATTTCTCAATCTTGTTTCTTCTTCTCCGAGGAGCAAACTCTAATTTTCAAATCGAATTGGGGATTTCTTCAACTCTTGTATACATCTACAATTTATGAGTGGAGAATTCTGAGACTTAAACATATTGTGATTTGATAATCTTGTTGTGCCATTTATGATAAAACATGGAGTTAACACTAACCTTTCATATGAAAGAATTGTTCACGACACCTTCATAATGGAGGAAAGGCTTCGTGGAAACCCGAAGCCTTCCTCCTTTTACCTCGAGGGTTAGTGACGTGAATTAACCCTCTCATAATGAGCCTAATGCTACTCAACCCCGGAAAAGAGGTTGTCTGCATGCTTATGACTTGATCACTGACGCAACTGAGGCCCTTCAGGCTAGCTTGATGCGGAAGGATCATTTTAGTTAATAAGTATTGCGGTACCCTTACCTTTCGATTATTGGGAAGCATTATCATGTTTTCCTCTTATCACAATGTATATCATCTTACCCATGATCTAGAGGGTAACTGATTACGTAAGGCTTCAGCTGTGCCAAACTAAATAAACCCTTCTTCAAGGTACTTCAGAACTCCATAAACCTGCAAGTGTGATATTCACCCCTGGAGGGAAAACTAATTAATCTTCAGAATGGAGATTTTGATACTTAAGAAAGGGTAGATTTATCTAAGGAGCACGGATCCTAAATTGTTATTCAGTAACCCTAGATCACGGCTGCATCAGTTTTCCTAAATACATGTTCTATACAGCCTATTCCGGGTATTGACAGAAAATATCGTTAACATTTTGGCACTAGAGGGAGGGTCTGAACCTACGACCTTATGATTAATCCATCAAAAATTAATTTGGTAAATTTATTTCTTCGTGGCAGGAAAGATGAAATAAAAAAGATTGGAGGAGCGAAATAAGGAACCAGCTCCTAATGCAACCCTTGAAGGAAACATGGATCTATCGCTCAATTTGAACAATAATAAAAGAGGAGCCATATCCTACCCAATACAACCACCAAATCCAAATGAGATGGAAGATAATGTCGCAAGAATTATAGCCTTGGAGAAACAACTCCAAGAGATGCAAGCTCAAATGAATGTTGCTCAAGCGCAAAAGTCATCAAGACTTACCAAGTCCAATCAAAGAGAAACGAATGAATCTCTGAAAAGAAAAGCTCCCATTCAACACTCTGAAGTAAAAGAGAAGCTCAAAGAGACTTACTCTAAGAAGAAAAAGTCCCTTTTGATGGGAACAGATCATCAAGGAAATCAATGCGAGAAAGAGCAATCCGGGGGTTCCACTTCCAATGGTTATTACCCTAAAAGAGCAAAAAACTACAACATAGAGGGTTATCTTAAAGACATTGCTCAGAAGACCGTTAAAGACTTGTTGGGGAGTAAGGGAAAGAGGACGCAAGATGAAAAGGTTAATGACAATGAAAGAGTAGTTCCTTTCATCGATGAAATTATGAACGCCATAATACCATCTAGAGTGTAGGTTCAAACCATAAAATATCTTAGAACAACCGACCCCGATGATCATCTAATGGGTTACGACAGCCAGATGGGTCTCTACAATGCTTCAAGAGCCGTCAGATGTCATCTTTTCCTAGTGACTTTTCAGGGGGCTGCAACAAAGTGGTACCGTCAGTACAGGGAAAACACCATTTATTCATGGAAACAGTTCTCCTACGAATTTTCCGCTTAGTTCTGCATCTGCAAAGATCCGACAGTTGACTACACAGTCATCACTAACATCAAACAGAGGCAAGGGGAGTCCTAGGAGATTATGTGAAAAGGTTCAATATCGAGGCATTAAAGGCCAAGGATATGAATGATCACAACAAGTTAATAGCCGTGCATCTAAGGTTAATTGAAAATACCCCCTTCTGGAAAGATTATACATTCATGTCTGTAAAGGCTTACAAGACTTTCACTTCCAAGCTGACAAGTTTATTCGCATGGATGAATTATACTTCACAAAGAGAAAGTTCGAACCTCAAGGGGAAGGAGGAAGGTCGAACTTCGGACGAAAGCCCCTAGAGGGAAATCAAAAGATATCAAGATTGAAAGATTCTAATACCAACTCGGTTGCGCTAAGTAAGCCCATCTCCTTTGTGTATGCTGTGGCAAAAGAAAGGGTTAATAACTTCTCCATCTCATTTACGGCCAAGAATTACCTTGAACCTTATTCCGGTGGTAAGTATTGTGAATTTCACAAAACCAATAGGCATAAGACTGATGAGTGCAAGGTGTTGGACGAGATTATTTAGAAGCTAATCTAAGTGGGACATCTAAAAGAATTTGTTTTAAACAAGAAAACATTTGCTCAACATACAAATGGATAACAAAAGGTTTCAGTAAATGCAATAGAAGTTGCTATAGAAGGGGGAAACCTAGACCTGGGTCCGCCCATAAACCGAATCAATGTGATCCATGGAGGGCCACACTCTGCCGGAGATTGTCTAAGAGCCAGGAGTTAATATATGAAGGAAGCTATAGAGGGAGTATTCTCCATTCGAGAGGAACCATCCTTGAAGAATGTTCGTTATGCTCTTAAAAGGCACAACTTAGTGGTTTCTCCAGATGAGATGAAGAAGGGGGTCCGCCATCCATATAATGATCCCCTTACGATAATAGCACAAATCGGACTCTCGCTCTGTCATTTCCAAGATCCTTTTGGACACTGGGAGTGCCATCAATGTCATCTTCAAGCATGCTTTCGATCAAATGGGAATTTCTGGGAAGAAGTTGGAGCCAAGCAATAAACCAATCTTTGGCTTCAATAACGAGGGATCAACTCCGGTGGGGTAGATCAACCTTCTGGCTCATACTGGGTTGTCTCCGCTCTATAGGACCTTCGAAACTCTCTTTGCTGTGATTGATCAACCATCATATTACAACGCCTTCTTTAGGCGACCAACTTTGGAGGAGATGGATGCTTTTTTCAACTCCAAGTATCTTATGTTAAATTTCTTAACCAAGCAGGGATGGGATACCATCAGAGGAGAACAATTTAGTTCTCGTGAATTGTATTTCGCAATAGTTGACAAATACAAAAGGGAGTGTTCTTCGTACATTGATTCTTCTATTGTTTTTATACCTTCGGATAAGGGATTCTGACATCCCACATTCGAAGCCAAGGTAAAAATTAATAAAGCTAACAAACATGCAAATGGTAGGTACATTTCTTTGAAAAGAAAAAGGAAGAGAGCTGATGATGTAAACTTGACTGAAGAAGGATAAATTGTCACAGATTTGGATTCTAGAGGGGAAATTGAAAGAATGAAACTAGTAGAGGATGTGGAAGAGGTAAATGTTGATTCAAAAATTAAGACAAAAGTTGTCAACATAGGGAAAAGGCTGACAGAGCCTCTTAAGAGCGACCTAATTCAGTTCCTGCAACTCAACAAAGATGTCTTCGCTTGAACCCATTCGGACATGGTCGGAATTAACCCTTCTATTATTAGTCATGCATTAAACATTGATCCTTCAGTAATCCCAGTTCGACAAAAGAAGAGACAGTATAATAGAGACCGATCAGAAACCTTAAATAAGGAAGTCAAAAGTTTAAAAGCAAATGGGTTTATCTGAGAAGTTCTTTACCTAAAATGGTTAGCCAATCCTGTGCTAGTAAACAAGTCTAATAGGAAGTGAAGAACATGTGTTAATTACATGGATTTAAATAAGGCTTGCCCAAACGATTGTTGTCCCCTTCCACGGATAGACCAGTTGGTCGATGCAACAAGTAGTCACAAGATACCGTCCCTTATGGATGCTTACTCGGGGTATAACCAAATTCCAATGCATAAACCCGATGAACAACGTACAAGCTTTATCACTGATTGGGGAACATTTTGCTATAAAGTAATGCCCTTTGGATTAAAAAATGCAGGAGAAACGTACCAATGGCTAGTAAATAGAATGTTTTAAGAACAGATAAGGTGCAACATGGAAGTATATGTGGATGACATGCTAATAAAGTCCATCGATGCAGAAATTCATTTGAAGGACTTAGAAGAAATGTTCAATGTCCTACCCCAACATTGTTGTATTTTGCTGGACTCTCCCCCGCTTGTTGCTCGCCTCAGCTAGACGTAGCTTATGTAGTGGGTTGTGCTCCCTAAGTATACACTCTGACTCACTGGAGGGCTTTTGAAGGTGATGCTTTAGTGTAGTTGGTCACCGGGGGTTTATGGATGGACCATTGACACTAGTCCAACATTTTTTCTCTATGGACCGAGGAGAAAGGTGGATCAGCGGGAAGAGGGTTGTACCAAGAGCAAAGCAAGGGGTCAACTGTGTAACACCCCACCTCCGTTAAGGTCACTCACAAAGGGAATGCCTTAACTTTGATGGAGCGTTTTAGGTAAAAGATGCAGATAATTACAAGACAGACAAATAAAGCAGCGGAAAATAAAGTCATTTTATAAACAATGTGGTTCAGTCAAACTTTTACAACAATTGTCTCAATCATACTTAAAAAAATAATACATAGAACTTCTGTCTTGATTCAAAAACTTTCAAGTATAAAAGAAGCATAAAAATAACAATGATATTCCCCAATAAAGCATGAACCAACCATAGAAGTGGAAGAGAGAGAGTCCAAAGCAATACATCGACTATCTTCGAGCTTGGAAAGAAAACTGAGCTAAGTGGTAACATTTCCTCCCTGTGAACCCGGGGTAGAGGGGAACAGAAGAAAAGAGGCGAAACACACTAGGTCAGACATAAGCCTGGTAAGTCCAGTGACATTCAGCATGTAAATAGGCAAAAGCATCATGACATGAATAAACTGAATATAAGACAATACCATGATAACATGGATAACAAGATAACCTAAGATTCGCATAAGATATGATAAGGCAAGATAAACTGAATGCACTTCGACTCTTTCTCTGCTTCGCTGCTACCCTATCATTCTGATTTCTATATCTCTGCACCACCTAACTAGTGTCCCAACTAGTAATCTGTATAAAATGATCATATGATAATGTGATCTCGATCCCCGCAATTGTGGTAGCCTTCAGGTGTACATCTAGTATGAGGATCTTACCTCAATCAGCATAATTGCCATGAAGATGTTAGGCGTACCCTTACTACCCTATTGATCGGCTCCCTACTTATATTAATGTTCCATGTGTCTGTGTTAATCGGCCCTCTCTTGCGTGTAGATTCCCTATGCTGGTCCCACCATAAGGTATATCAGTCCCTATGATAGAAACCCGACATGATTCAAGATGCACAGTATATAACTACTGATGCCCAGTGCCTGCTTTTGCACTCCGGAGCACGTGCACGCCCATACTCCGTCGGAACTACACTGCTGCACCCCCTGCCGCTATTTTGACCGCTTATAATCATCCCAGTAATCGTGCCCCACCCTGCCTAGTTCAAGGTACCGTGATACATCCATGTGGGTTACTGCTGAAATGGGTCCCCGTTACTAGGGTTTCCTACTGGTTATGTTTGTGGGCCTATATATACAAATATTACCCACCTACACGAGATGTACTTAACCCTCCCACTGATTCAAACATGTTTATTTAACGGTTAAGTTTGTGGGCCTATATATACTAATATTACCCACCTACCCAAAATTTACTTAACCCTCCTACTTATTAAGTCAATCTGTATTATTGGTTAAGCTTGCCTTAACCCTATCCACTTTGTTCATGTAATATTGGTTAAGTGTTGTCCATTCATGTTAACTTAACCCACCCACTCATCATGTCATGTTGGTTAAGTGTTTTCTTATTAACCTTTCTCACTTGTCATGTTGGATTGGTTAAGTGTTTCCTATTAACTTAACCTCGTTCATTCATCATGTTGTATTGGTTAAGTATTTCCCATTTACTTAACCTCATTCGTTCATCAAGTTACATTGGTTAAGTGTTTCTTATTAACTTAACCCCATGCATTCATCATGCTGTATTGGTTAAGTGTCATCAATTAATTCAAGTTAACTTGACCAACCCACTTGTCGTGTTACATTGGTTAAGTGTTGCCTTCTTGTGTTAACTTAACCCTTCCACGCATCCTGTTATATTGGTTAAGTATTGCTATCTTGTTTTAACTTAACCCTACCCATTCATCATGTCATATTGGTTAAGTGTTTCTTATTAACTTAACCCTGCCTACTTGTCAAATTAACATGTTATAACGGTTAAGTGTTCTAAATTTACTTAACCCCACCTTCTTGTCTAATTAACATGTTATAACGGTTAAGTGTTCTAAATTTTACTTAACCTTACCATCTTCTTGTCTAATTAACATGTTATAACGGTTAAGTGTTCTAAATTTACTTAACCCCACCATTCTTAACATGCCTTGTTCATTAGCATTAATTGATTTATCAATGCACCAACCTCTCACATTAGATCTATGTTGTTGCAGTTACTGGATGTGCCGGGCGGTTTCGGGCAGTTTTACACCACAACTCAATCTAATCTCGGGTTTTTCTTGGGCATGATGCACTAACCTCTCACATTAGATAGGTGTTGTTGCGGTTACTGGATGTGCCGGGCAGTTCCGGGCAGTTTTACACCGCAACTCAATCTAACCTTGGGTTAGGCAGGTTTATCTTTTAGCATATTTACCATACATGTCCAAGTCTAGATTTTATATGCTAATCATCCCAAATTCACAAAACTAGTCATGTTCCAATTCTCAAGTTATACATCAACAAAGCTAATTACAGGTTATGCCCGACAAATTCAAATTCAAGTTATTACTCAACATAGGTTACACCCAATCTTCCCAAATTTGCAATAATAGTCATGCCCCAAAAATCACGATATAACACATGCCCTAAGGTTTAGTCATATTGCACCGTACAAAATATTATCCAAGAACCCCAATCATGATTCACAGTATAAACTATGCCAAATTATAGCCTTTAATTATAGTGCATGCCAATTACCTAATTTTTGGCGTGTTCACATTTAGCAGTTATCCCTATCTTACTATAGGTTTTCATGCCTAAGCCATACACAATAATCTCCTTCTTCCAAGTCATAAACTATCATATATAATATGCCCCAAATTTTAGGTCTTGAACCCCAATATGTACTATGCCTTACATGTTTACAGTTCAATTTACGCCCCAAACCCCAAGTCATATGTCCAATGTATTTTATGCCTCAAATCTCAAGTCATATATTCGATACACTTTATGTTTTAAATACAACATGTGTTTTGTCCTCAAATACATTACAAATCAATTATGCCCAAATATACATAATATAATCATTTTCCCAATTTTTGCGCTGGCCGTGTCCAAATCATATATTATGTCCATTTTTTCCCAACGTACGTTTATCTCTTATGAGATTTGGCTCAGGCTCGCAGTAGCCTGGCTATAAAAACAAAAGGAGAAGGAGGAAAGAAGAGACAAAGAATGGACATAATAATATCAATGAGATAGATCCAATGGATATAGAAAGACAGATAGAAATAGGCATAATCTCAGATTCAGATTTATTACAATGTCATAATCACAATTAAATTTTATTTCTGAAAGTGACATGAACTTACAAATTACAGAACGGTCTGGAATTCTGGGATTTGATTTCTGAATTTGATTAGCTATTCCTTTGATGTAGACTTTGATTGTTTGCTTGAAAACTCTAATTTGATTGATTAAGGTGGAGGCTAGGTCACTTCAGGTTTTAGCAGCATATAAACGCCTATGAATTCATATGGAGAAAACAATAGGTTTAGGGGTCTTTTTATAGGTATATAGGGAGATTTAGAGCCTTTAGATCAGTCTAGAAGTCATCAGAATCGTCCAGAGCAGAATACCACATCACACAGCGAATCAGAAAGCGACATGTGGCAAAACACATCATCGGCCAGATCTGGGCCAACAGGGGTCGACTCCCCTATAGGGGGGTCGACACCTATGTCGACTCTTCCTGGGAGGGGGGGGGGGTCAACACCCTGAGAGGGAATTTTCCTGCTCAGCCTATTCTGCTTGAATTTCGAATTTTGAACTTGGTTTGAGATGTTTAATTATTATTTATATTTTCTGCTTAAACATGAAATCTTCTGAACTCCATAACTTCTTCATACAAAGTCTGATTCATGCAAACTCAGACTCTATCTCAAGCAGAATTCTGAAACGAACGCAATGGCGTAACCCGTTTCCCTTAATTCTCACCATTAAAATTAAGTATTCTTTAATTCGTTACTTTAATTTTCGTAGGAATACGGGGTATTACAAACTGCTTCAAATATACAGCATGTATTCTGGCAATGCAATGGAGTTGGACCCTCATGTCGATTCGAATGAATCAGTCTTTCCACAGAGGTAAATCTTTGCTTGCTAGGAAAGAGGGCAGCAAGTTAAATGTGCAAAAGCTCTATTTTCCTCTTCCATTCTACGAGTCTCTTCCTTATTGCGTATGACATCGCCACTCCCTTTGGCAGCATCTACTAATTCAAAACTTAATTTGAAAGCCATTTTTGATCTGGGCGATTTTGGGGTGCCCCCTTATAACCAACGAATGGCAACTGCTTTTCCTTGTGTAGATCCTATTTCAATAGGAACTTAATGAGTCGACCCGCCTACACGTCTTGCAAAGAAGTTTCCAAATGAAGTTAAACCCACAAAAGTGTTCTTTTGGAGTTCAATCTGGAAAGTTCCTAGGATATGTGGTAAGTGAGCAAGGGATTGAAGCTAGCCCTGACCAAATCCAGGACATAAGAGACATGGAAGAACCTAGAACGAGCAAAGAAGTCATTAGCTTGAATGGAAAAGTAGCAGCCCTTAGTAGGTTCATTTTCAAAGCCATTGACAATTGCGTTCATTTCTTTGATGTTATAAAGGAAAAGAAGAACTTCGAATGGAACGAAGAATGTAGAAAGGCCTTCCAAGAATTGAAAGTTTATATGGGAACGCCTCCGATTCTATCTAGTCCCGAGAAAGGAGAAGATCTAAACCTATATATGGTCGTTCCAGAATATGCAGTAAGCTTGGTCCTTATAAGAGAAAGTAATGGAACTCAGCACCCAATTTACTACGTTAGCAGAAGGTTAAAGGATGCAGAAATCCGATACCTAGTAAGGGCAAAACTAGCATATTGCTAGTACCTACCACACGAAAACTTAGAGCATACTTCCAAGCTCACCCCGTTAAGGTTTTAACTAGCTTTCCTCTTAAACAGGTATTCAGTAATCCAGAAACCTCAGGAGGGTTAGTCAAATGGGGAGTTAAACTTAGCTAATACGAGATTGAGTTTCATCCTCCAGCGGCAATTAAGGGACAAGCTCTCGCAATCTTCGTGAACGAGTGCACAAGCTTCATTATACAACAATCAACGAAAGAAAACGACTTAAAGGCCAGGTGGCAACTTTTTGTAGATGAAGCCTCAAACAAACAGGAAGCATGGGCAATTTATATTATAATTACCCCAGATGGACACCGCTTGCACTATGCCATGAAGTTAGGATTCCCAGCAACTAACAACGTAGCCGAATATGAGTCAATGATGGCCGGTTTGAATTTGGTACTGCAGTTGAAGATACATCGAATAGAAATCTTTAGTGATTCGCAGCTAATGTTAAACCAAATAAAGAAAACCTATCAAACCAAGGATGCATGGATAACCCTATATGTGAAAAGGATATTGAAGATGCTTTCCCAATTTGAGGATTTTTCAATTCATCAAATACCCCGAGGAGAGAATATCCAAGCAGATTCACTTGCAAAATTAGCCAGTTCCCGAAGGACCCCCGTAACTCGAGTAATTCCCGTAGGTTATCAAGAAAGACCTAGTATTGAGCATGAAGAATCGGAAACATGAAAAGAATCATTAGTCCTAACTAGATCCCAAGCCTTGAAAAGGGGGGGGGGGATGAAATGAACAAAGAGGAAAACTCTAATGTGGAACCTCCTTTGATGGAGATGAATTGCCACCATGAAAATACCTAGATTACTCGCATGGTAGATTACCCCCTAAACGGAACCTTACCCAATAGTAAAAAAGACGCAAGAAAGATAAAACACCAAGCTCCTACATTTGTGATTATGGATAGTATACTCTATAAAAAAGGACATTCACTTCCTTACTTAAGATGTGTATGCTTCAAAAATGGACTTAACCTATTGAAAGAGGCTCATGAGGGATTGTGTGGAGACCATTCCAATGGAATTAAGCTGGGCATAAAGGTTATGCGACAAGGCTATTATTGGCAAAAGATGGTTAATCAAGCAATTGAATACGTCAAAAAGTGTGAATGATGTCAATGGTACTCTAAGGTACCCCGGCTTCCCCCTAGTGTGCTAACCACTATCTCAAGTCCCTGGCCATTTGATATGTAGGGGATAGATCTAATCGGACCCTTGCCAATCTCCAAAGGTGGCGCTAAGTATGTCGTAGTAGCCATTGATTACTTCACCAAATGGGTGGAGGAAGAACCCCTTCCAACAATCACGTCTAAAAAGGTGTTAGGATTCGTAATAAAGAATATTGTTACCTGCTTTGGAATCCCTTACAAGATCATATTAGATAATGGAACACAATTCGAGAGCGAAGAATTCACTCAATTTTGTGAAAAAAATGGAATTATCAAAAGCTTTTCCTCACTAGCACATCCAAGGGCTAACGGAGTTGTTGAAGCTGCCAACAAAACCATAAAGACAATTCTTAAAAAGGGCTAAAACCAAGCCAAAGGAAATTGGGTTGAAGAGTTACCCTTAGTGCTTTGGGCATATATAACTTTTGCCAAAACAGTAACGGGGCATACCCCTTTTTCCTTAACATATGGATGTGAAGCCATGCTTCCGGTTGAGATTGAAATCCTATCACACAGAAGGATAGGTTATGCGTTTAATCCCAATGAGGAGTTAAGAAAGGAGTCCCTAGACCTAATACAGGAATTGAGATATGAGGCTGCAATCAGAACAGCTGAATATTAAAGGAGAAACACGAAATAATACAATACAAAGGTCAAGAGTTTTATGACGAGTGATGGCTAACACAAAGACCCAGCGGACGACCTGCTTGGCCCAAATTGGTAAGGACCCTTGATCGTCCATCAAGAAATTATGCCCAGAACATATCGATTATGCAGACCCAATGGTGATCGCGTTCCGAGAACTTGGAACATTTAAGACCATACTTCTCAATGATAAAGGAGCAAGAAAAAAGTCTTTCTTCCAAAGACGATCACATAACCAAGGGCACAGAAACCCTTTCAAAGCTTAAAGAAACCCAAAAGGGGTCAAACTACAAAAGGATCAAATCCCTTGTCATCACCAAAATTGGTCAGGACAAGGCATCCCTTGGAGGGGGATGGTGTGTTAGTCTTTCTCCATGCCCAAATCAGAGGGGGCTAGGTTAAAGCATCAAAAGTGTAAACCTTTGTTTCACACCAGAAATGATCGTGGTGGAGCATCTAAAATTAGCATGTTCTACCTCTGCTTGAAGAAGAGTATGCCTTGCCTCTGTTATGAATTAAGCACATCCTATCTCTGCTCACAAAAGAGCACGTCCTACCTCTGCCTACGTTCCATGTTACCCACAAAAGGGAATGCAAAGCCCTGTCATCACCTACGATGGTCAGGATAGGGCATCCTTTGGAGGGGGTGGTATGTACGCCTCTTTTAGTACATATGATGGTCAGTATTGAGCATCAAAAGAGTAAACCTTAATTCCGTATCTACGACGGCCTGGTTTAAGTTTCTAAGACCTTATCATTGCCTATGATAGTCAGGAGAAGGCGCCTCCTGGAGGGAGGTCGAGTAAGTCCTTGGGCCCTGCTTGTGAATAAGTTAGCCAAGCGCACCGGACGCACATGCCCAGAGAGTAGCCAACAAAGCACGTACATCCTCTGCTTTGACATCCAAAGCCCAGGGAGTGGCTCATGAAGCATGTACAACCTCTGCTTCACAAATCAAATCCAAGGTGGATACCAAAACATTAATAGCAAAAGAGGGTTTCTGGTCTTCAATCTTTAATTACCCGAATAAGGGTTGGTTCAAGACTTCTATTAATAATAGAAGAGGGTTTCTGGTCTTCAATCTTTAATTACCCGAATAAGGGTTGGTTCAGGACTTCTATTAATACCAGAAGAGGGTTTCTGGTTTTCAATCTTTAATTACCCGAATAAGGGTTGGTTCAGGACTTCTATTAATACAAGAGGTGGATTTCTAGTCTTCAATCTTTAAATTACCCATGTAAAGGTTGGTTTAAAACTACCATCAAGACAGGAAATCAATTATCAGCTTCCAATCTTTAATAGTCAAGTAAAGACTAACACGAAAACAGTACCCTGAAGGTTTCGTTATGCAATCCAATGTTAATGATAACTCACAAATAGAATGAAAAAGAATCTAGAAAAAGAAGTTTGACTTGGAAAGTCGAAAACACCCCTGCACTAAGGGGGGTAAATGTTACTACCAAAATTAACTCCTAAACAGGATCATGGTAAAGGGGTGTCGGATGAACACAAGCATAGAAGAATCCTCCGTAAACAAAAAGCAAAACACCAAAGGGAACTGCCCAGTGGTTATCCGGGACTAACCTAATTTAGAGGGAGGCAAGAGCTCCGCTAATCGAAACCTAGAAAGACGGAAGAGCTGTCGGTACTAACCTAATTTACACTGATACATCAGGAGATAAAGGCATTAAAGATATCAAGCCTAAAGCGCCCAGTGGTTATTCGGGACTAGCCTTCGAAATATTCAAACACCGGGAGGTCATTCTATTGAACAATGAGTAAAATACCAGAAGCTACCCTCTGGAAGGCTAGACTCCGTTCGAAAGCTCTACCGAAAGGCAAACTGAAATCCTAGAGGGGATAAAGGCTATCCATATTAATATGCCTAGTGACGACACCGACAGGGGTTCCGAACCGATAGCTATCTACATACATCACAAGGGCAAGCTCGTCAAAGTATTCATGAGAAAACCGGAAGCCTACACCCGCAAGCCACAACCGGGAGCACAAATGTCCTCCAAGTGCCATTTACATCGACAATCTTGTATCCATCTCAAAGAAATTTCAATTAATCCTGACCCTCACTCCGGAAGCTATAATCAGCACCATAAAGGCGGTCGGAAGCTAAACATATGAGATTAAGGAGAAAAACGACCGATAGAGGCTTCTGCAATCCCAATAGCCCAATAGCAGAAGGGGCCCCGATTCTTTATAAATAAGACCCATGGGTCACGTTTAAGGGGACGAATTCTTCATTTCCTATTCTTGTTTCTTCTTCTCTGAGGAGTAAACCCTAATTTCCAAATCGGATTAGGGATTTCTTCAACTCTTTTATACATCTACAATTTATGAGTGGAGAATTCTGGGACTTAAACATCTTGTGATTCAACTTCATAAAGGAAGAAAGGTTTCACGAAAACCCGAAGCCTTCCCCCTTTACCTCGAGGATTGGCAATGCGAGTCAACCCTCTCATAATGAGCCTAATGCTACTCGACACCGGAAAAGAGGTATGCAAGCTTATGACTTGGTCACTGACGCAACCAAGGCCCTTCGGGCTGGCTCGATGCGGAAGGATCATTTGAGTTAATAAGTATTGTGGTACCCTTACCTTCCTAATATCGGAAAGCATTAACCTGTTTTCCTCTAATCACAATGTATATCATCTTACCCATGATCTAGAGGGTAACTGATTATGCAAGGCTTCAATTGTGCCAAACTAAATAAACCATTCTTTAAGGAACTTCAGAACTCCATAGACCTGCAAGCACGATATTCACCACTTGAGGGAAGAATAACTTATCTTCAGAATGGAGATCTTGATACTTAAGAAAGGGTAGATTAAGCTAAGGAGTATTGATCCTAGATTGTCTTTCAGTAACCCTAAATCATGGCTGTATCATTTTTCCTAAATACATGTTCTATATAACTTATTCCGAGTGTTGACGGAAAATATTGTTAACACCTAAGTCTGTTTATTTTGGAGCTATATATTATTCTATGGGTAAATAGACAATAATATAAATATATTTTTATTTAATTGGAATGATTTTGAATTTTAATTTATTTTATATATTTAATTTAAAGCCTTAAAGATATCCATTTTGCAAACGATGTCGTTTTTGACAAAATAAATTTTATTGGATCTGCAATGGTTATGTGACGACCCAAACTTCCCAGTCAAGGAAAGCCTGGATTGCTTTGTGAACAATACACAACAGAACACAAACTGAAGAACATTTTATCGTTGATTACAACAATTACATCAGAGTACAAGAATGTAACAGAGTATGAATACTTATTACAGAAATAGAAATACAATAATATCAGAGTTTTAAATTACATTTAAATAGCAGCGGAAAAATGATACAAATATACAACTGGAAGGAATACACGGATACAGAGCTTTCCGAATACCGCTTCAGCTATAGGCCAGGATCCTGTAAATATATCTGCAAAAAGCTACTCGACCGCCCGTGTGGAAAATATGGGCACCCGAGTTTGCCAGTGAAACAAACTATAGGTCAGTCATGGGACTGGTATGAGAAATCTTAACTTAACATATATAATGGTAATAATAAGGCTAATCACAGGACCACGCAACTAACGCGGAACGGGTTTACTCCATTGGATTGCCAGTGCATAACATAAGGTAAATCGTTAAACAACGCAATGTTTTTTAGAAAAAAAATATGAAACCATTATAAGACCCAAGTCCCATCACACAATGCAACGCAAACCGGAGGATAGGGTTTTACCTTATAATGGTCAAAAGATGCTTGATACGATAAAATGGATTTAATATTAGTGTGTATATGTTTTAATAAAACATTTCAATCATAAATATCAATCATAGACGGCATAGTACCCCATCCTACTATGTCTCCATACTAGTTCTACAATGAAAACCGCAAGGTCGTATTGGAAGTTGGATTTCCATCATGAGTCGAGGCTATGGGCAAGCTCCTCTCCGATTCGATACACTCTAGCAAATGCCTCAGGATCCCCCACAGTGAACCCTTGGATCTTCAGGGCCGGTCCCTACCTAAGGGTAGTGGATTAATTATGCCTGAACACACGCTTCCCGGTCCCTTTGGACCTATAGTATGACCACTAACGGCTATAAAAATCCGAGGCGCCTCAAAATCCATCATCCACATAAGTAAAATGTCAGCCAGTTTGAGCACTGACACCACTCCTAGCTAGAAAGAAACGTGTGCAGTCCCTGCAGTCCTAATCCCGTTTTTGACTCATACCGGGGTGTGAGGCTCGCGAAGTCACGATATACACAAAGTTATGTCGTAATAGGCTATACTTTGACCATCCCACAAGGCCCTGCTTTTCAACAAAAGCCTTGATCAATTGCATCTTGGCGTGCCACATTGACAATCCACGCCATGTGATCAATCACTATTAACATATACCAGAGTGTTAAGTAGATAATAAATTACCCACCACCAAACAGACATACATTAATAGAAATCGATTTAATTCACATGGAACGAAATCCAATGTCAGACACGCATCTATTTACAAGCTTATGCTCTGGGTCTGAGCGAAAACCAAATCCGAACCATCAACCATAGTCCGGACGGCCACCACTGAAGCCCCTTCAAGGTAGCTACTCCCATCAAGGGTCTCTGTAGCGACACATCCATTAGATGTGAAGATCGTCGGTCTTCAAACACCGTCTTCATCTTCGACTCTTCATCGTCGTAGTAATTATTCGAAGTGGGTTAAACCCGGTCTTTCCGAATAACTCGCGTATTTTATAATAAAAATCAAGTACTATAAAACACATCCAATGTCTCATTCCAATGCAGAATATTCTTTTAAATAAAATATTCAAATTATTCTATGAAAGATAAATTCTTGACATTTACTCTTAAATCTTTCTTTTAAAGATTTATTAGAAACCCAATTTGGTTTTAAAATATCAAAAATCATTATTCAATGATTCTTTAGATTTAAGAAATAAATCTTATTCTTAACTGGGTTAAAGAACTAATGTCATTTAAAACATAGTTCACGGTAAACCCAAAATCGTCTTCCATAAAATATGGAATCTTCACAGAAATCAAATCAATATATAATCGTTATAAATTTCTGTATCCAACCAATAATATAAATGGAATAACGGCAAGGCCTCTTAAATTTCATATGTAGTATCGGTCTTCTTTTACAGAAGCTTATCTCGGTTATAATTAATTCGAATTCTATTCAATTCCAATTCAATATATTAAATTGGAAAACTTTACTTTTGGAAAATTTCCATTTAAATCTTGATACAAGATTTATAAATTCCAAATCATATTTTCATTGTCAGTTGGGTTAAAGAACAAATGTCGCTTAGAAACACAGTTCACAATAAACCCGACTCACATTTCATCTTATTTCAATTACTAAATATAATTGAAAACTTTAATAATCCAAATTAAAAGATTATTCTTTTCATACAGGGTTTAAGAACAGTGTTATTTAAGACACTATTCACGACAAATCCAAATCCAATTTATTTAATTTCAATTAAATATTGACAAATTGGAAAACTTCATTAAATCTAAATTTAAAGACTTATCCTAGTTAATAACTGGTTCGTTTCAATAAAAATATATTTTTCTAAAATATATTCTTTTGTTTTAAATATATTTTCTAAGATATTCCTTTTTTCTATAATATTCTTATTGGAATGTGACTCAATCAACACCCATATATTGCATGAAATCAACAAGCATGATAAATAATTATCAAACATCCAATTAATCAACCAAAGTGGATTCTACACTAAATATTGGGACTAGTGTAGATCAGATATCATCCCAACACCCGTGTGGGGTTTCATTCAGCAATCAAATAATAAATGATTTGTGCACTTGGGCGATGTGTAAAAATTATCGACCCAATCACATAAACAAGTCGGATGACTTGTAAATGGAAGTGTAATATTCAATTTGATTATTCTAACATTATCTGTAATACGTTTAACACTTCAACATCGTAGACATATATTTCACACATATGAATAACATGGTTTTTAATTCTTCTTACAATAAAATGTAAATTCTATTAATAACATTTTTGTAGCAAAATGTTATTTTATTTTCATACGACATTTTATGCATGTTTTATTTGCAACAAGGAATGCAAATAAAAATGTGACTTTTCATTACAATAAACATTTTCCAACAAAAATGTCGTTTTTATTCTAATTTACAATTTCTAACAAAAATGTATATTCTGCTTTGCCAACATGTTTTAACATAAAAATGTGATTTTTATTTCTACAATCATGTTTCACAAAAATGTGATTTTTGTTTCTATAATCATCTCTAAACAAAATGTCCTTTTAATCTTTCTAAAGTATATTTTAACAAAATGTTCTTATTAATCCTATTTATCATTTCTAATTCATTCTTATGTAATTAACATGTGAATTTTGTTCTAATCATTTTTATGTAATCAAAATATGATTATTTTGCCTAGCCCTTTCGATGTAACAAAATGTGATTATTTTGTTTTCTTCCTTTAAATGTATAAAAATATACATTTTATTCCATTCATCTTAAATGTACAAAAATATCCTTTTTACTTCATTTATTTCAAAGTGACAAAAATGTCTCTTCTATTCTAATTCTTCTAAAGTGACAGAAATCGTATTTTTGTCTAATTCCTTTTTAATGTACAAAATATGATATTTTTGTCTAATCTTTTCAATGTAACAAAACATGATAGTTTTGTCTAACCTTTCTTTAGTGTACAAAATATACATTTTTAACTCAATTTCTTTAATGTATGAAAATATACATTTTTAACTTATTTCCTTTAATGTATAAAAATATACACTTTTAACTTATTTTTTTTTCTAAATAAACAATAATGTAAATCTTTGTCTAATTCCTTTTAAATATACAAATATGTATATTTCCTTTTCTAATGTCATATTTTTCATAAATGTAGATTCTATGTCTAATGTCATCTTGTACATAAAAATGTAAATCCTTATCAAATCTTTTTTTTTTTAACAAAATGCATATTCTTATCAAATCCTTTTTATGTTAACAAAATATTCATTCTATTCTAATCCTTTTAAATATACAAAACCAAAATGTTAATTTTGTTCTTAATAACCTAATTAACCAAAATGTTAATTTTGTCCTTTATATCTTTTCAATGTAACAAAAATATATTTTTCCTCAATCTTTTCCATGTGACAAAAATATATTTTTCTTTAATCTTTCCAATGTGTCTAATTGAATGGTTTTAAGCCATTTCTTCTAAAGTGACAAAAATAAATGAATTCACTTCATTCTATTCAAAGTGACAAAATGAATGTTTTCTAATTCATTTCTCTAAATTAACAAATTCATTTTATAAATTTCAATGCGACCAAATGACTAATTTCGTTAACAACTTTCAATACAACCAAATGATAAATTGGTTTGTAACCTTTGATGCAAACAAAAATAAGAATTTTATTTATAAACTTTTAATGCAACAAAATGAGAATTTTGTTTTGTAACTTTTATTTTCACTAATCAATTTTGTTAAAAATATGTTATTCTTTTTCCACTAATCATATTTTGATAAAAATATGTTATTCTTTTAATATTTAACATTTCTAAACAAAATGTGCTTTTTAACCAAATGGACATTTTCTAATCAAAATGTTCTAATGTTAACATTCTTAATATTTTTAATCTAATGTTAACATTTTTAACTAAAACGATGTTTTTATTTTAATGTTAACATTTTGACAAAACGGTGTTTGCTAATATAAATGAACCTTTAAACAAAACGGTGATTTTAATCTAAATGTACATTTTAACAAAATGGTGATTTTAATCTAAATGTACATTTTTAACTAAAGCAGTGTTTTTACTCTAAAATTACATTTTTTTCCTCTTTTTTCTAACAAAACTTAGTTCATTTCTAAACTAACATAAAAATGTAATTTTTTTTATGATAACATGTTTTCTTACATGAATTCATTTCAACAAAACAACCAGAACTGATCTCATACATCACACACAATTCCATTCAGTGATTCATCGCAATACAACTAAATCAACATTTCAATGAATATATACATAACACCATATGAATGAATATAAATCTCAAACAAATTAAACAATTAATTTAAAATTTTAAAGTAGAATTCTCACATTGCTATTCAGATCTGAATTTGATCTGCTCTACTTCAGTCCTGGTTCGTTCCATCGTCTAGATCTCGTTTTTATGATTCCAACGCAACTGAAATTTCTGATTTTCGTCGCTGTTTGAGAGAGATATGGTTGTTTAAACCTTAAAACAATTTAATTAATTAATTAATGATTAAGAGCTTAATTACATTAATCAGCAAAGGAAATCCGTCGTTCCTTCTTCCTCGCGGTACCAGGTATTCACGAACCCAAAACTCCGATGTCCATCTTCAAATCGCACCACCCCTAGAGCCTCCATCCTCCGATCAACCAACCCCACTCCACAGCCGCTGACGTCGCCATCCTCCACGCCCAGGCCTGCCCAACTCGCAGCCTTCCTGGCCCCACCAAGCACCTCCAAACCGCCGGCCCTTGACGCCAAAATCCGAGAACCCCAAGCCACTAGAACCCATCACAACCGTTGAATAGGAAGAGCACTCCTAGTTCTTTGATTTGGAGTTTGTAGCCTTGAAAATCATTGAGAAAAGGAAGAGATTGAAGGGGAAGAAGTTTGGTGCAACGGTGGCCACCCATTAGAAATGGCGGTGGCTGCTCATTAGGATATTAGGGTTTCTAGATTTTTAAAACTATTATTTATAATATTTAAATAGTTAATTAATCCTATAAAGGCCCGTTTAGCCACTAACTCGGAATTAGGCCCAACGACTGTCGTCCTTACCCATTAACCCCGGTTCTGGACTCATCTGGCTATGTCCCGCAGGCCCAAACAATCATCTTAACCCCCGTTTCTCAGTTTTAAAATAAAATTCATTTATTTAAAATTCAAACGTATATAAAAATTCACCGGAGTCACATACGGGCTCAGAAAATTACAGAAAAATTATTTCTGGCTTTGTTATGACGATGCGGTCCTAACAAAACTAATTTCGTCCAATTCTGAGACTGTTTGAAAAATGGCCATTTTCACGTCGATTAAATTCGACCGAAACTGACAAAACACGTTTTCTTTTGCCACGCTCACATATTAATTCGAAAAATTATGAAAATTGAAACTTAGCAATAATTTGACATTCTGGTTCCAACAAAAGTGGTTTTATCAAAAACAGAGGTCGTTTGCAAAATGGCTATTTTCAAGGCCAATATATTATATTAAAATATATATATATTCTCTACAGCGACTTTTCTAAATTTTAAACTAGCCATAACTTTTGATTTTTAAAACGAAATTCCAGTTTTTCAGATTCGTTAGAAAGATATGGTTAAACAGATTTAAATATTTCTTGTTTCGTTCAATTCTGATTTATTTTGAATCCTGCACACTCAGTCAAAGTTTAAAATCAAATTTTCAAACTACAGCGCTGTTTTAAACTCCTTTTATAATTAAATTAAATTTATCCGTTTTAAAATAAATTTTTAGTCGTTCTTATTTAAAATAGATTATTTTAAACATTAAAATGCATTAAAATTCCTAAACTAAAAATTTTATATTGGCCCCAAAATTCCGGGTTGTTACAATCGCCCCCACTTAAAATCTTTTCGTCCTCGAAAAGGAACGAAGCTAATAGTTGTTTAATTAACTAACTCAATTAAATTTGTATTTATCGGTTTAATTAATTATCATTCTATTTAATTAGTGAAACTAATTGTCAAACATCACAACCAGCAATCAATTAGGTAATTAACTTTTTCATATATATATATATATAACTTTTATATATAGCCAAAAATCATAATTTTAGTGCAAATCATAGTAATGTTTACTAAGTTTTGGTTCTCATACCAGTCAATGGAAACATATAGAAATCCCACTTTCGAGACTCGAACATAAATTCTGATGACGCTAGCAATCATCAGAATCATCTCCGGGCGACTAGAGTGTGATTCTATATCTATCCAGTATATTAAAACTTCGAATACCCGTTAATTACTCGTATATTCGAAACCTTTATATACTCGATTGTCCACATTAAAATATAATCATATACTCAAATACGTATATTTAGATAAAATTTTCAAAACTATTTTTTTTAAAAGAAAGTAATACTCTTCACACTCGTTCTAGGATACTACTAATCCCATCTCTAACGAGTTATTCTCATTGGATATTACTAATCCAATCTCTGATGAATTCTTTCATCCGGTTCTAATGTGTCTTGTTCTTGAGCTCTGTAAACCAAAGCTCTGATACCACATGTGACGACCCAAACTTCCCAGTCAAGGATAGCCTGGATTGCTTTGTGAATAATACACAACAGAACACAAACTGAAGAACATTTTATCACTGATTACAACAATTACATCAGAGTACAAGAATGTAACAGAGTATGAATACTTATTACAGAAATAGAAATACAATAATATTAGAGTTTTAAATTACATTTAAATAGCAACGGAAAAATGATACAAATATACAACTGGAAGGAATACACGGATACAGAGCTTTCCGAATACCGCTTCAGCTATAGGCCAGGATCTTGTAAATATATCTGCAAAAAGCTACTCGACTGCCCGTGTGGAAAATATGGGCACCCGAGTTTGCCAGTGAAACAAACTACAGGTCAGTCATGGGACTGGTATGAGAAATCTTAACTTAACCTATATAATAGTAATAATAAGGCTAAGCACAGGACCATGCCGCTAACGCGAAACGGGTTTACTTCATTGGATTGCCAGTGCATAACGTAAGGTAAATCGTTAAACAATGCAATGCTTTTTAGAAAAAAAAAATGAAACCATTATAAGACCCAAGTCCCATCACACAATGCAACGCAAACCAGAGGATAGGGTTTTACCTTATAATGGTCAAAAGATGCTTGATACGATAAAACGGATTTAATATTAGTGTGTATATGTTTTAATAAAACATTTCAATCATAAATATCAATCATAGACGACATAGTACCCCCATCCTACTATGTCGCCATACTAGTTCTACAATCAAAACCGCAAGGTCGTATTGGAAGTTGGATTTCCATCATGAGTCGAGGCTAGGGGCAAGCACCTCTCCGATTCGAGACACTCTAGCAAATGCCTTAGGATCCCCCGCAGTGAACCCTTGGATCTTCAGGGCCGGTCCCTACCTAAGGGTAGTGGATTAATTATGCCTGAACACACGCTTCCCGGTCCCTTTGGACCTATAGTATGACCACTAACGGCCTATAAAAATCCGAGGCACCTCAAAATCCATCATCCACATAAGTAAAATGTCAGCCAGTTTGAGAACTGACACCACTCCTAGCTAGAAAGAAACGTGTGCACTCCCTGCAGTCCTAATCCCGTTTTTGACTCATATCGGGGTGTGAGGCTCGCGAAGTCACGATATACACAAAGTTATGCCGTAATAGGCTATACTTTGATCATCCCACAAGGCTCTGCTTTTCAACAAAAGCCTTGATCAATTGCATCTTGGCGTGCCACATTGACAATCCACGCCATGCAATCAATCACTATTAACATATACCAGGGTGTTAAGTAGAGAATAAATTCCCCACCACCAAACAGACATACATTAATAGAAATCAATTTAATTCACATGGAACGAAATCCAATATCAGACACGCATCCATTTACAAGCTTATGCTCTAGGTCTGAGCGAAAACCAAATCCGAACCATCAACCATAGTCCGGACGGCCACCACTGAAGCCCCTTCAAGGTAGCTACTCCCATCAAGGGTCTCTGTAGCGACACATCCATTCGATGTGAAGATCGTCGTTCTTCAAACACCGTCTTCATCTTCGACTCTTCATCGTCGTAGTAATTATTCGGAATGGGTTAAACCCGATCTTTCCGAATAACTCGCGTATTTTATAATAAAAATCAAGTACTATAAAACACATCCAACGCCTCATTCCAATTAGAATATTCTTTTAAATAAAATATTCAAATTATTCTATCAAAGATAAATTCTTGACATTTACTCTTAAATCTTTCTTTTAACGATTTATTAGAAACCCAATTTGGTTTTAAAATATCAAAAATCATTATTCAATGATTCTTTAGATTTAAGAAATAAATCTTATTTCTTAACTGGGTTAAAGAACTAATGTCATTTAAAACATAGTTCACGGTAAACCAAAAATCGTCTTCCATAAAATATGGAATCTTCACAGAAATCAAATCAATATATAATCGTTATAAATTTCTGTATCCAACCAATAATATAAATGGAATAACGGCAAGGCCTCTTAAATTCCGTATGTAGTATCGGTCCTCTTTTACAGAAGCTTATCTCGGTTATAATGAATTCGAATTCTATTCAATTCCAATTTAATATATTAAATTGGAAAACTTTACTTTTGGAAAATTTCCATCTAAATCTTGATACAAGATTTATAAATTCCAAATCATATTTTCATTGTCAGTTGGGTTAAAGAACAAATGTCGCTTAGAAACACAGTTCACAATAAACCCGACTCACATTTCATCTTATTTCAATTACTAAATATAATTGAAAATTTTAATAATCCAAATTAAAAGATTATTCTTTTCATACAGGGTTTAAGAACAGTGTTATTTAAGACACTATTCACGACAAATCCAAATCCAATTTATTTAATTTCAATTAAATATTGACAAATTGGAAAACTTCATTAAATCTAAATTTAATGACTTATCCTATTTTAACTAGTTCGTTTCAATAAAAATATATTTTTCTAAAATATATTCTTTTTTTTAAAATATATTTTCTAAGATATTCCTTTTTTCTATAATATTCTTTATTGGAATGTGACTCAATCAACACCCATATATTGCATGAAATCAACAAGCATGATAAATAATTATCAAACATCCAATTAATCAACCAAAGTGGATTCTACACTAAATATTGGGACTAGTGTAGATCAGATATCATCCCAACACCCGTGTGGGGTTTCATTCAGCAATCAAATAATAAATGATTTGTGCACTTGGGCGATGTGTAAAAATTATCTACCCAATCACATAAACAAGTCGGATGACTTGTAAATGGAAGTGTAATATTCAATTTGATTATTCTAACATTATCTGTAATACGTTTAACACTTCAACATCGCAGACATATATTTCACACATATGAATAACATGGTTTTTAATTCTTCTTACAATAAAATGTAAATTCTATTACTAACATTTTTGTAGCAAAATGTTATTTTATTTTCATACGACATTTTATGCATGTTTTATTTGCAACAAGGAATGCAAATAAAAATGTGACTTTTCATTGCAATAAACATTTTCTAACAAAAATGTCCTTTTTATTCTAATTTACAATTTCTAACAAAAATGTATATTCTGCTTTACTAACATGTTTTAACATAAAAATGTGATTTTTATTTCTACAATCATGTTTCACAAAAATGTGATTTTTGTTTCTATAATCATCTCTAAACAAAATGTCCTTTTAATCTTTCTAAAGTATATTTTAACAAAATGTTCTTATTAATCCTATTTATCATTTCTAATTCATTCTTATGTAATTAACATGTGAATTTTGTTCTAATCATTTTTATGTAATCAAAATATGATTATTTTGCCTAGCCCTTTCGATGTAACAAAATATGATTATTTTGTTTTCTTCCTTTAAATGTATAAAAATATACATTTTATTCCATTCATCTTAAATGTACAAAAATATCCTTTTTACTTCATTTATTTCAAAGTGACAAAAATGTTTCTTATATTCTAATTCTTCTAAAGTGACAGAAATCGTATTTTTGTCTAATTCCTTTTTAATGTACAAAATATGATATTTTTGTCTAATCTTTTAAATGTAACAAAACATGATAATTTTGTCTAACCTTTCTTTAGTGTACAAAATATACATTTTTAACTCAATTTCTTTAATGTATGAAAATATACATTTTTAACTTATTTTCTTTAATGTATAAAAATATACACTTTTAACTTATTTTCTTCTTTTTTTTCTAAATAAACAATAATGTAAATCTTTGTCTAATTCCTTTTAAATATACAAAATGTATATTTCCTTTTCTAATGTCATATTTTTCATAAATGTAGATTCTATGTCTAATGTCATCTTTTACATAAAAATGTAAATCCTTATCAAATCTATTTTTTTTAACAAAATGCATATTCTAATCAAATCCTTTTTATGTTAACAAAATATTCATTCTATTCTAATCCTTTTAAATATACAAAACCAAAATGTTAATTTTGTTCTTAATAACCTAATTAACCAAAATGTTAATTTTGTCCTTTATATCTTTTCAATGTAACAAAAATATATTTTTCCTCAATCTTTTCCATGTGACAAAAATATATTTTTCTTTAATCTTTCCAATGTGTCTAATTGAATGTTTTAAAGCCATTTCTTCTAAAGTGACAAAAATAAATGAATTCACTTCATTCTATTCGAAGTGACAAAATGAATGTTTTCTAATTCATTTCTCTAAATTAACAAATTCATTTTATAAATTTTAATGCGACCAAATGACTAATTTCGTCAACAACTTTCAATACAACCAAATGATAAATTGGTTTGTAACCTTTGATGCAAACAAAAATAAGAATTTTATTTATAAACTTTTAATGCAACAAAATGAGAATTTTTTTTTTGTAACTTCTATTTTCACTAATCAATTTTGTTAAAAATATGTTATTCTTTTAATATTTAACATTTCTAAACAAAATGTGCTTTTTAACCAAATGGACATTTTCTAATCAAAATGTTCTAATGTTAACATTCTTAATATTTTTAATCTAATGTTAACATTTTTAACTAAAACGATGTTTTTATTTTAATGTTAACATTTTGACAAAACGGTGTTTACTAATCTAAATGAACCTTTAAACAAAACGGTGATTTCAATCTAAATGTACATTTTAACAAAATGGTGATTTTAATCTAAATGTACATTTTTAACTAAAGCAGTGTTTTTACTCTAAAATTACATTTTTTTTCTCTTTTTTCTAACAAAACTTAGTTCATTTCTAAACTAACATAAAAATGTAATTTTTTTTATGATAACATGTTTTCTAACATGAATTCATTTCAACAAAACAACCAGAACTGATCTCATACATCACACACAATTCCATTCAGTGATTCATCGCAATACAACTAAATCAACATTTCAATGAATATATACATAACACCACATGAATGAATATAAATCTCAAACAAATTAAACAATTAATTTAAAATTTTAAAGTAGAATTCTCATATTGCTATTCAGATCTGAATTTTCTCTGAATTTGATCTGCTCTACTTCAGTCCTGGTTCGTTCCATCGTCTAGATCTCTTTTTTTATGATTCCAACGCAACTGAAATTTTTGATTTTCGTCGCTGTTTGAGAGAGATATGGTTGTTTAAACTTTAAAACAATTTAATTAATTAATTAATGATTAAGAGCTTAATTACATTAATCAGCAAAGGAAATCCATTGTTCCTTCTTCCTCGCGGTACCAGGTATTCACGAACCCAAAACTCCGATGTCCATCTTCAAATCGCACCACCCCTAGAGCCTCCGTCCTCCGATCAACCAACCCCACTCCACAGCCGCTGACGTCGCCATCCTCCACGCCCCGGCCCGCCCAACTCGCAGCCTTCCTGGCCCCACCAAGCACCTCCAAACCGCCGGCCCTTGAAGCCAAAATCCGAGAACCCAAAGCCACTAGAACCCATCACAACCGTTGAATAGGAAGAGCACTCCTAGTTCTTTGATTTGGAGTTAGTAACCTTGAAAATCATTGAGAAAAGGAAGAGATAGAAGGGGAAGAAGTTTGGTGCAACGGTGGCCACCCATTAGACATGGCGGCGGCTGCTCATTAGGATATTAGGGTTTCTAGATTTTTAAAACTATTATTTATAATATTTAAATAGTTAATTAATCCTATAAAGGCCCGTTTAGCCACTAACTCGGAATTAGGCCCAACGACTGTCATCCTTACCCATTAACCCCCGTTCCGGACTCATCTGGCTATGTCCTGCAGGCCCAAACGATTATCTTAACGCCCGTTTCTCAGTTTTAAAATAAAATTCATTTATTTAAAATTCAAACGTATATAAAAATTCACCGGGGTCACATACGGGCTCAGAAAATTACAGAAAAATTATTTCTGGCTTTGTTATGACGATGCGGTCCTAACAAAACTAATTTCGTCGAATTCTGAGACTGTTTGAAAAATGGCCATTTTCACGTCGATTAAATTCGACCGAAACTGACAAAACACGTTTTCTTTTGCCACGCTCACATATTAATTCGAAAAATTATGAAAATTGAAACTTAGCAATAATTTGACATTCCGGTTCCAACAAAAGTGGTTTCGTCGAAAGCAGAGGTCGTTTGCAAAATGGCTATTTTCAAGGCCAATATATTATATTAAAATATATATATTCTCTACAGCGACTTTTCTAAATTTTAAACTAGCCATAACTTTTGATTTTTAAAACGAAATTCCAGTTTTTCAGATTCGTTAGAAAGATATGGTTAAACAGATTTAAATATTTCTTGTTTCGTTCAATTCTGATTTATTTTGAATCCTGCACATTCAGTCAAAGTTTAAAATCAAATTTTCAAACTGCAACGCTGTTTTAAACTCCTTTTATAATTAAATTTATCCGTTTTAAAATAAATTTTTAGTCGTTCTTATTTAAAATAGATTATTTTAAACATTAAAATTCCTAAACTAAAAATTTTAAATTGGCCCTAAAATTCCGGGTCGTTACAGGTTAATTATTCCTAGATTACAAATTTTGGATCAATCAGAGCTGGTATGCAATCGTGCAAGCTATAAATGTTCAATGTAAAAACATATGTATATAAAATCAACAATTTGAGCTCAAACTAGTGCTATATGAGTAAATGAGCTCGGATTTCGATAAAACAATTTTCAAGTTTCATTACGACCGTAATGTCAAACCATAGCTGCATGTCCATTTTCACCGCCAACAAAGTTCATATGTAATTATTTGAATTAATTAACGTCAATCAGGGATAGCGATAAGCACAAAGTAATATAATAATTGACTAGAATAATAATAAACTGAAAATATCTCACTTATAAATACCCATAGTATTTCCTAAACTTAATTCCCAAATTCATTAGCCTCCATATTTTGCAATTAAGCTCCTCTCTCTATTTTAGTTTATTCCTCTTAAACCGTTAAGAATTGATGGAAGTCACAAACTGGAAAGCTGTAGATCATGTTGAGGGTGACACACTGACCAAATTTGGTGGCCAACGGACACCCGAGGTGGCTGGAATCACCTACAACCGTGAACTATTCACTTTCCGATTTCATGGATTCACATGCAAACGAAGGAGAGTTAGGTGTTGGTGTTTAAAGGAAAGTTGGAGAGGGGAGGATGATCTACAAGTTTGTTGTTGGTCGTTTGGTCTGAAAGTGGTTGTAGGAAGATCGGAGTGAACATTTTGTGGTAGTGGCTTGCGGATTTTGGCGATTTACGGTTGTAACGGTCGATTTCAAGCGATGGCTTCAACTTGGAAATGGAAGGGAAGGTCAAGATCTAGTTTCTGATCAAATAGTGTGGCGAATGGTGGCTTGAGACGGCGTGGGTGGCGGTTCAAAAGTTCGCCGATCGAGCTCGATTTTCAAGTGAATGGGGTGAATATGGCAGTAGCGCCGCCAAGCGTAAGTGCACCTCGGCAAGGCGAAGGCGGTGACGGCGGTAGGCGGGGATCCAGTGGCTTGTGGCACGTGCGGTGTGGGTGAGAAGGGATGGATCTCGGGTTGGAGTGGTAAACGATAGGGGAGAAGATGATTTAAAGGTTAATTAATATTTTATTAACTTGTTAATGACATCATTAATTTATCCAAGTTTGAACAATTATATCTCGCTCGTATGAACTCAGAATCTGACGAAACAAGATCCTTGGGAATCGTAGTGAAGAACACTATGTATGCAAACTGATTTGGACAAGATTGAAGCTTAAACCCACATTTAATTTAATTTAAAAGTGGTCATTATTTCAATGATAAAAAATTATTATGAGAACTCTTTTGATTCAACTTGAATAGTTATTATAATTGTCAACTAATTATATATTGATTGCTTGTGGTTGCTATGGTTGCTTCGTGGAATATGGATGTTTATTACAGTTTATACTTACAGTTTATGTACATATGAGCGTTAGCGACTATAACGCTTATATTTTTAACTATTGGTTGATGGATGATAACTGTTGTGGTTGTTATTATAATTGTTCATACAAATTGACACCATGAATACGAAATAATTTGGGAATTGATTGAATCTTGTTATGTTGGAATTTTAAATGAACAATATATTCATTTAAGTAAAATAAGATGTGAAAATGGAAATTGGATTTTTATATCCAAAACGATTTGAAAATGAAATTGAAATTACTTCAAATAACTATTGAAAAGGTTGAATGGAATTGAAAGTGTTTTAAATTAGAAATGGCTTGTTCTAATTAAAAATAGATTTTTGAATAGTAAATTCAAAAGTGAATTCGAGTTAGATATATATATATAAACGACGTTTTTAACCCGAATTAATTGTTCCAATAATCTTATTTATTTTTATAATGGATATCAGAAAAGTATGAATTTCAAAATATTCAATTTTGAAAATATTATTATTTTAATATTAAAATAATAAAATATTCAATTTTGATTTATAATTGAATTTGAAGTTGGAATCGCTTTCAAACGGTTTTATAAATGTTTTATAAAATATATTCTAATTGAATAGGATGGGTTTTATTTTAAATAATAACGTGGTTTGAATAAGACGTGTCGCGCAGCGGTAGTTCGCGAATTTCAACCATGAACTTCAAACGAGCATAACTAATGCAATTTAAATCGGATTTCATTGAGAAAAAATTCTTATTGATAATAACTTTCAAATAAAAGAAGAAATTTTGAATTTTAACTTATAGATTTCAAGTTATGTTTAAACCTAGTTTTGGAAAGGTCGCTGTAAACGCGGTTCGATGACCGTAATTGGAAATCGATCAAAATGGTTATATAAAAATTATTAAAAATATGGAAAAATTATGATAAATCATAACAAATGATTTGAGAAAGAAATATAAAGTTTTGAACTATATTTCGATTTTTGTGCTTTCAGCCTAACTTGCTGAATACAGTAAAGTGACGTTTTGTGAATTTAAGTTAAATGGACTTAAGTTAATTGGTTTATCAAATATAACTATGCTTTGAAAGTTGTGTCTAAATGGATCTTTTGAGTAGGATGGAAAGTTTTCTGAATTTAATAAACTGGATTTGGATAGAAATGATCTTCGGATATTTTGTATTGATTACCGTTATGTAGACGTTTACTATTTAAGGAATTTGGAAGATGTTTATATCGGTATTCCACTTATAGTATTCGTTGATTATGAGAATTGGTGTTGAAAATAAGTTGATATAAATTCTTTTAGAATCTTATATTTGATATCCATTGAGTTTGGGTTCGTCGTGAATGGTATCTTCAATAACATCGTTCTTTAACCCAGTTAAATGTGAAGTTATGTTTAGAATTCTAGGAAGTTAGAATATTCGTTAAGATTAATTAAATCTTTATTTTAAGATTTAATGAAGTTTTCCAAAGTTAATTTTTCCAATTAATTAAATTGGAATTGAATGGAAATTGATTTAGTGATAACAGAGATGGGTCTCTGTGGATGAAGACCTTTACCATTTACGGAATTTAAAAGGCTTTACAATTATTTCATTTATAGTATTAGTCCAATACGGGAACTCATATCAATTATAAGCTAGTATGATTTCCGTGAAGATTTCATTTAGAATGAAATTATGATTTTGGGTTTATCATGAACGATTTCTTAAATAACATTGTTCTTTAACCCATTTAAAGGAAAAGACGATTTCTCGAGATTAGTTGAAATGAAATCTTTATTTAAATCGAATATATAGATTTAAATAAACAAGTCGAAACTTGATGGTTTATCATTGAGTTAGGTGATCTTCTAGGTCTTTGATCTGATGTTGAATTAAGCCTTCGGGGTCATACACTTGATAGATTATTCTCTTAACATTGTGCAATCGAGAACTAATTCTGGTTCCCGAATGGTTTTTCTCTAACAATGCGAATAAGAAATCGTAAGTACGATTTTGGATTAGAGATATGAATCGAAGAAAGTTAAAATAAATTACTCTAATCAATGATCAATGAATGGGTTGGATTTGGGAAAATATGGTTTTCCCGCAAAGATAATCGAAATCATTAATCAAATTTTAAATGAATGAGGTAATCAAACTTACTAGAATACGATGGGCAACCAGATATGGAGTACTGTTAGTTTTTCTCCATGTGATGAATAGGATGTGAATGGGATAATGATTTGAGAAATTACCTTTTTGCGAGATTCAATAATCTCGATAAAGCGTAGAAAACTTGATTTGAGTTAAGTTTGTGAAATGAAATTTTATAATCTTTTGAAATGATTTCCAAGGAAAGATTTAAAAAAGAGTTTAAAGAAGTGTAAACTTTTGATAAGATTTAAGGAAGTAATTCCCAATGTAATGCATGATTTGAGAAAATGAATATTCCGAAATGGAATGTGACTCATGATATTTTTATATATCAATTGGTTGTAAAGATGCGCTAGTTATTTCGAAAAGACCAGGTTCCAATCCATTCTGAATAACTATACGACGAATATTTAAGAATATTTGAAGATGGTGGTTGAGGATCGGGGAGCTTCACATCGTTTGGATTACTTGTTAATGTCTCAATTGGGGTGTACACCCAAGACGAGGTTATAAGTGGCAGTCATTCAGATGTACTTGGAGATTGTCCGGATTTTCAAGGACTCTCTCATTTATTGGACGAGGAATAAGGTGCCTTCGGTTTCATTCACAACCCAAAATGAACTTGTATGGATATGTGTTTGACGTTGTATCTTGCAGTATGTAATGGCTTTTTTTAAAATGTATTTTTGTTGGTTGCGGAGAAATTATTCTCTTAGCTTAACACCCTTCTTTGAGATGTACAATCTCAAAGGTCTTACAGTTAGCGATTATCGAATATGTTATGGGATGACAATATGGCATGCTAAGTTATGAGCAATTGATGATCAAAGCTTTTTGTTGAAAAGCAGAGCTTTGTGTAAAGCATAACTTTAGGGACTCACAATCAGAATAAGCCGAAATAGGATAAAGTACAATAGAGACAAGGACTAACATTTCCTTCTAGTTGAGAAGTGATGCCATGGTATGGAGCCCAGGAAATTTACTTAGTGAATGATGGAATGAGGCGCCTCAGATAAACGTCGACAACGACCGAGGCACGTTATGTTCAGGAGAAACCCGAACTACACCTAGTATAGGTGGCCCGTCTTTGCCGATACAAAAGAAGCATTTGTTGATCTTGGGATATCCCGCTAGAATTGTTCCGAATCGTGATAAGAAAGATCCTTTGCCTTGGTCATTGATGGAACCCAACTTCCAATATGAGCCCTTTACGGTTTTAGTTGTACTCTATGTATGTAGACGTAATATATGGGTACCTACATCTTCTAAGATTTATACATTTAATTTCGAAAGTGATTTTCACGCTTTGCACTAGTAATAACAAAAGAGATTTTCGCGTACCAAGCATACTTGGTTATCATAAGGCGAAACATGCTCCTCTAGTGTATGTTGCAATGTGTGATGAGATGCGAGTCTTATGGTAGCTTCATTTTCAAAAAAAAAAAAGCATTGTATGTAGTTTTATGACTGGCATTCATAAAGGGAAACCCGTTGTATGTTATACTGCGTGGTCTTATGATTTATCCAACTTTAAAATAAAGTAAATAACTGTTATAGTTTTCACACCAGTCCCATGACTGATCCAAAGTTTATTGTTCTTTCGTTAAACTCTGAGTGCCCATATTTTCCATACGAGTAGCCTACTAGTTTTGGTTTGTAAATATTTTATAGAGCAGGTGCTGGGTTGAAGCAAGAGCTGTGTCCAAAGCATTTTATTTCTTTCGCTGAGGGTTTATGTTTTCTGTTGTGTACATGATACACTCTGATATAGTTATTTCTGTTGTGCATGTATATACAAGTTGTACTTTGTTGTAAAAGTTATTGCAATAATAATGAAAAGGTTATTTTCTTCGATTCTTATGCGTTGTAACCCCAAGCGACACGTCTTATTGATCGGTTTAAGTTGGTTTAATCATCAGTTTCAATCGGGCGGTAAGGCGGGTCATCATAGTTTGTGTTGCATCTTAGCTTTCTTTTGGGTATCTCGAGAAATGTTCTTTTCGTATTTCGGTTTCCTTCTGGTTTGAGTGGAGTTCCGTTGGGGTTGGTTTGTTCATGGTTTCTTGTTCGCCCGCCTACTAGATCTCAACATTCATGTGAAGCTAAGTTGTAAACTTGCTGACATTTCGTAGTGGTGCTACCCTTTATTTTGTCAACCCTCTCCTTCCAGGTGATATTGGTTTTATGTTAGATCTATTGTAGATGGAATGTTATACTCTAAATGTATGTATGCTTTGTTATGTGGTTATGTGTCATGTTTCATCCAATGTAATGCTTTTCTCTGGGATTATCGAGCTACTAGTGCTGAATTTGTGGTTGTTCTCCATTTTCTTGGTGATGTAATGTTCTATTATCATGCTATGGCTTTGTCTGGCATCCTATGAAGCTGGCTTTTCCTCCCTCTTATAAAATGTACAATGCGATTCATACTACCTAGCTTGGCCGATGGTAGATTTCTCTGGGGATGTCCTGCTCTCTTGTTTTTCTACCTTGCTAGTGTATTGAAGCAGCTATAGTACAATGTGTTGTTCTAAATCATATCACAAGTAGCTAGTAAGTTGCACTGTGTATATAGTGCTTTGGAGTTGTTTTTTATGTACTTTTGTACCTTAATTAGTCCCTTTGTATGATGTAACTTCATTTTGAAGTATGTAACATTGATAGCTTTGCTTTGTCTATTCACTCCTTGCGTGGAGTCTTTGTAGCCTAGAAATCGTGTCTAGCTCCAATGTCATAACCTAGATAGAATGATGGTGGACGGTCCACCTTAAAAACTATATTTAGTAGCTAGACGATCTGTCTACTCCTGTAATAATGTATTTATTATTTGTTATAATAAAAAAGGTAACAAATCACTTTAAAAACTGGTCGGCGTTGCGAAAAAATAGCCAAATAATCAATTTAAGAAAGTTTTGAAGGATTTAGATCTGAGGTAGAAATTGCATATCCATAAGAAAAAATTTGGGATCCATAAAAACACAATTTCGCAAATCAAACAAAAATCATGTAATATTCAAGCATATGATTCAAAACAACATCAGAGAATTTCTAACAATTTAGCTAGTAAATGAAAAAAATCACTCGCCTTAGCCTATGTAATTCATAAATCTAAAATGAAATGAACCCATCCCCCAACCGCAGTAATCCTTAAATCTCTAGGCTACATCTTGTTAATCCATTCTTAATTATATGATTTGGCTAATAAAGTAAGGTTTTTGAATGAATTTTTCTTAAGAAATGTTTTAATTGAGACCAGAGTGTTCTAATACGAAGAAGGAATTGTTAAAAGATATTTTAGTGGCTATCTATAGCTCTACTAACCCTAACCCAAAAATTTAGTTGCAAGCCCTACCACTAATTTCCCTCAATTACCCATTCAAGCTATTTAAAACACAATACAATTTAAAACAGTCATAACTTTTAAGCATGTTTTCTTACATAACTATTATAGAGTGGAAACATCATACCAGTCCAATGGAAGTGATTTCAAATCCAAATTTTATTCCGATCAAAAGTTATGAGAAAAAAAAAGATTCGTAAGGTATTAAACGGTCATACAAAAATTCTACCAAAATTCTTAAGATGAGAAATAACCCTAATAGTCATTCTCCCAAATTATAGAATCATGCCACCTCTTATGAAAATAATACTAATATTTGCGATCCTTCGATATGCAAAATGCGTGTCGTTACACTAGATCTAGAGAGGGACAACATGCATGTAAACTCGCATATTGACTCATCATATACTCATGCACTCCTCCCAACAATCCTAATAGCGAAATATCTCTTACATACCCAAAAAAGTCACGACCGTAACCCCAACTAGTATGGGGCAATATCTAACTTTTAAGATTTTACATTCGACCATATGATCCTCCTTATATGCACCCACGAGAATGTCCCTAATCGATCGCCTTTCTGATCTCAGCACTCTGATTAATGACCTGTACTCCAATTCCATGCACATATTTTACTATAAAAGCCCCTCTATAATGGCCTTCCACATCTAGCCTTTGATATGGAAAGGTGAGCGATTATTACCATCTGAAAATAAGATATACAAACACATTTATGCCAATGTGACCCTTTTAAACGAACATAAGGTTCCCATATATATCGGTTCAAGGCCCCTCCCCCCCCCCAAACAGTTTATCGAGCCACAATAATTTACAACGATCGACCCATATTAGTCTTAGGTCGATTGCCTACAATCCATACATTTTCATTACACATGATTTGTAACTCGAATTTGTTTTTAGTTCCTAAAAGTTATTATAGTCAGTCATTGTGCAACTGATTATTACACTTTACCAAAAATGAAATCAAATCGTTACATAGTCCGATCATCATTTTTATACAACATTAGATCTAACCATTTCGTAGCCTAATTATTACATATATGCTCCTATAACATTAGATCTAATCATTATGCAGTCTAATCATTTCATTTTTAAAATAATAGATTTAATCATTTTATTATCTCGATTCTTATTTTATCAATGCTAAATCAGTTCTTAAAATGTAATTTAGGGATTTACAACTTGTATAAGTCGAATGCAATTAAAGAAATCAACTATTTCGGATTTCTAATTTAAAATTTCAATAGATTGAATCTAGAATTTACAATTCAACCATATATGATAAAAAAATCAGTTTAGTTTAATTAGCATGTTAGATCTGTGACCATTCATCTCATTCCAAAGCCTTAACTCTACAAGCCTTATTTTGTTGATTCCGCTCAGATTCCTTCTCAAGTTGGTAGATTCCTCTTATTTTTACTTTAGATATTTAGGTTAGAAGAAGAAAAATGGATTTAGCAAATTAAGGTTTGAGAATTTAATTTAGCAGAGCTTTGTTGCGATGGAGTAGAATATGGTTTCAAACTAACCTTAGCTACCAATTTATAGAGTAACATACTCACTCCATATCGTCAAATCCAAAACCCTAGAAAAATCTGGTCCATTCCCCAATTGCTTGGATGGCACATAAAAATCAACTTTGCTCGAACACGTCTTATAAACAATGGAGACCATCAAATTTAACCTAAGTAGGGTTAACCGTCTACTACTTTAGATCGATCGTTTATGGTAGACCCAATCCACCTCGGATAGATCTGTCCTTGTATATTTTTTTTTTCTTATTTAATTTCTTTAATTTTAAACCTTTATAACTTTTTTATTTTAGCTCGGATCACAAAAGGATGAATGCATATTGTGCAAAAATTATTACAGATACGATGGTGTAAATTCTGTCGTCAAATTTGGACTTTCGTGTAAATTCTCCTTTTAGGTTCATTCTTATTATTTAGTTGTGTTTTTATATTTATTTTCATTTATTTTCGAAAAAATCCCAAGGTTTTACATTCGTGGTGCTTCCTCAATTTCCCCTTCACCTATACTTGATGCACTTGCATTCACCGATGACGTCGTTGTTTGCACAAGCGGTTACCTACATACAATCGTCAACCTATGCCTCCGCCTTTTTTTAATTAAAAAACAGGCTGTTCTTTATCACTTTCCTATTCATATTCGCAACAAATTGTGCATATACAACTATTTTATTAAGGGGTATCTTATTGTATATTCTTATGATCATCAAAAATTAGTCTGAGGTTCCTCTCAATTTTCTTGTATAAACTACATTTTTATTTAAAAAGGAAATGTGAAGTGCAATGTAGTGTTCGGATAATTTTATTACCTTTAACATATACCTTAAGGGTATGTGTCTAAACCAATAACTGTCACAATACATGTCGTAGCGATCACTTCTAAATTCAAAAATGAAAAAGGTAAAAATTCAAGAAGGGGAGATGTGGAAAATAGTTTCTAAAAGTAATGTGAATATAAAATAAATAAGTTTAGAAAAGAGTGATATAGAAAATAGTATCTAAAAGGGATGGATATCAAATAACTAATTTAGAAAGGATGGATGTAGGTAAAGGTGAATGTTTGGTTGGTTTGATGATGAAAATGGTTAAGCCAAATTGAAACCAATAAAAATGAAAATTAAACCAAACTAATCAAATTAAAGTTTGGTTAGTTCGATTGATTAACCAATTTAAACGAACTAAAAATAATTCATATTTTATGGTCGCAATATGCTTTATATTTTGAAATAAAATATAAATATATAACTGAATTATTCTCATTTAGTTTTCTTATGCATTCTAATAATAAATTAAAACACATACGAAAAATGTCGTTAAGTAAATCTAAATAGATCAGTATTACTTTAATAATTTTGACGGTGTAACAAACTTTTGGTTAATTTTGTTAAACAGCCAACCGAATTATTATTTTTCGTAGGTCTATTAAAAACTTATTTAGTTTTGAAATCAAAACAAAGGGAAAGATAAAGACTGGTTTGATCTGTTTAGTTGGTACAGCCAAATACAATACTTGTTTGTTGACACCATTTTAACGTGTGTCACCATGACACCACTAACGGTGTTAGTGGTGTATGGTTGAGATTGCCTCCTGAATTTCTCCTATTAAATCTCAGCCACACACCATTAACACCGTTAGTGGTCCCTTGGTGACACACCTTAAGCAGTTTCAGCAAACTAGCTGTCCAGCCAAATATTGCAGGCACCTGCTTCTGGCACTTATTTCCACTTGAGTAATTTTGTATTAACCGCAAGTCTTTCATTGTGAAGTCAGGCTAAAAGTCTACGACAAAGACAAAACATTGCACTGACTCCGTTCCTCCCCCATCAATTTCCCATTTAATCCCTGATGCGCTCATTTCTATCCACTTTACAATATGTGTTCTATTCACCACGCGCTTCCTCTCCTCCTCCTCCTTTTACTTTTCTCCGCCTGCAACTCTGCCGACCATTCCCAATGTAATTTTCTTCTGGACATAAAACGATCGCTTACTCCCTCTCTCAGCCTTGCCACATGGAAGCCAGCTGCAGACTGCTGCATATGGACCGGCGTGACTTGCAATTCAGGTCTGATCACCGCCCTTGACTTAAGCAATCTCTCTATCTCCGGTAATTTGTCAACCAGTTTGTTTAACCTCACTTCCCTTGAAAGTCTTAACCTTGCCTATAATATGTTTCATGGAAATGGCATTCCAAATGGTTTCCAGTTTCTAGTTAATCTGACTAATTTGAATTTATCGAATTCTGGATTTGTTGGGCAAGTGCCTCCTGGAATTGGGATGCTAAGGAAGTTGGAAGTTCTTGATTTGTCTAGTTCGTTTTTAAAAGTCGATTCTCTTCGGCCACTTGCACTTAGTTTTGAAGAGTTTATTACGAACTTGAGCAGTTTAAGAGAACTCTACCTTGATACTGTTAATATTTCAAGAAATGGGGAAAAGTGGTGTGGTGCTTTATCAAAATTTACTCCAAAATTGACTAATTTGAGC
Source organism: Allium sativum (assembly GCA_030737875.1). Taxonomy (NCBI): domain Eukaryota; kingdom Viridiplantae; phylum Streptophyta; class Magnoliopsida; order Asparagales; family Amaryllidaceae; genus Allium; species Allium sativum. The sequence goes on along the minus strand of CM060921.1, from coordinate 8,801,929 downwards.
TTGTCTAGTTGTTCTATTAGCGGACCAATTGATCCGTCTTTGGGGAAGTTGAGAAATTTATCCGTTATTCGATTGAATCAGAATAACCTTAACTGTGCATTACCTGGGTTCTTTGCAAACTTTCCTTCTTTAAGGGTTATTGATATGAATTCTTGTGGACTGAATGGAAATTTCCCAAAAAGTGTTCTTCATTCGAAGAGCTTGATGGATGTTGATTTGTCGAGTAATATGAACTTGTCTGGTTCACTACCCGAGTTTGATGGCAAGAGTAAGTTGAGAAATTTGGTAATTGCAAACACAAATATTTCTGGACGGTTACCAGAATCCATCGGATATTTGGATAATTTAACAAAGTTAGATTTTTCAAAGTGTGGGTTTGAGAAAAATATGCCAGCCTCCGTTAGAAATCTGAGTCAGTTGGTTTATTTAGACCTATCAGATAATAATCTAAGCGGCGCGCTTCCTGCTGCACTGCCATTAAATGTAATGATGCTGAATTTAGCAAATAATAGGCTAACGGGTTCAATACCTTCAAATATTGGAAAGCTTCGAAATCTCACTCAAATTGACATGAGTAACAATTCAATTTCTGGTCAAATTCCGGTTTCTTTGTTCCTTCTGCCTTCATTGCAAGTGCTTAAATTAGACGGGAACAACCTATCAGGTCCGCTTCCAAATTTCTCAGGTGTGTCTTCTCGATTGAATTCTCTTCATCTAAACGGTAATAATCTTCAAGAAAATATTCCTAGATCATTGTTTCAAATGTCAAGTCTTAGTATTCTTACACTTGGATCAAACAATTTTAGTGGGATTGTTGAGTTAGATTGGCTTAGTGACCTCAAGAATCTTACAAGTTTGGATTTGTCATATAACAATATTTCGGTACAAGATGGAAAAAATCTGGCTTCTGCTTCATATCCTAATAATATAAGCACATTGATATTGGTTTCCTGCAATCTTAGAAAAGTTCCTAGCTTTTTGAAACACCAGGATATGATGAACAGTTTGGACCTCTCAGACAATAAAATCAATGGCTCTATACCGAAGTGGATTTGGAATATCGGGAACCCTCGGCTCACCTATTTAAATCTCTCCCACAATTTATTCACCTCTATTGAACACCCACTCCCAAAATTCAGCTTGAATAGCACAATCAATAACCTTGATATCCATTCAAATTTGATTGAAGGTAATATTCCACTTCCTCCATCAAACACAGCAGTCCTTGATTACTCGAACAATCGCTTTTCATCGTCAATACCATCCAACATTTCTGCATACTTGAGTTTCACTGTTTTCTTCTCACTAGCCAATAATAACATCACAGGAGAAATTCCTCCAATATGTGGTGCAACTTATCTTCAAGTTCTTGATTTCTCTGATAACTTATTAAGTGGCTCAATACCATCTTGCCTTTTACAAAATAGCAGTTCTCTTCTTGTGTTAAATTTAAGAAATAACCTACTTGGTGGACTTCTCTCTAATAATATAAGTAAAGGATGTCTGTTAACGACTATTGATCTCAGTGGAAACAATTTGGAGGGAAATATACCTAACTCTTTGTTAAATTGTGAAAAGTTAGAGATTCTAAATCTTGGAAACAACCAGATAAGCGATACTTTCCCTTCTTGGATTGCAGCAATCGTTTCTCTTCAGGTATTGGTCCTACGTTCGAATAATTTATATGGTCCTGTTAAGTCAGATGTTAATTTTCCAAGTCTGCAAATAATTGATATAGCTTCCAACCGTTTCAGTGGCCCACTTTCCTTGGATTTCTTCAACAATCTAGAGGCAATGAAGCCTTTAAAAGTAAACTTTTCTAGCAATGAAGTTGCATACCTTCATCTGAACCCAGCTTACTATCAAAATCTTGTCACAGTGACAATTAAAGGCTTAGGGATGCAACTTGTAAGAGTACTTACAATCTTCACGTCATTAGATTTCTCAAATAACCAGTTTGAAGGAAGAATTCCTAATATTATTGGTGAACTCGTTGCTTTAGATGTTTTAAATCTATGTAATAATATATTCACTGGTCATATCCCTGCATCGATCGGAAACTTGAAAAACCTTGAATCGTTGGATTTGTCTAGGAACCAATTATCGGGTGAGATTCCTCAAACTATACGTAATCTCACTTTCCTTTCCTTCATAAACTTATCATACAATAATTTGGTTGGAAGAATACCATCTGGTAACCAACTGTCTACTTTCTCAAATTTATCATATGAAGGGAACGCGAACTTATGTGGTTTTCCATTGATGAATAAATGTGGCTCTAATTCTGATGAAGCAGTTGTTGAATTAAAAAATGAAGTGAAGTGGGGATGCGTACTTATAGGACTTGGGTTTGGAAGTGGTTTAGCTACTGTTGCTGGAGCTTTTATGACTTGGGAGCATGGGCGACACTGGTATAATGAAAAAGTTGATGATATACTTCAATGTACTGTGTTTTGGTTAGTTTTGAAGATTTCTGGTTATTTTGGAAATAGAAGAGTAGTTGATGAAAACAGAATGGATTATGATTGTACAGAGAATGATGAATTGAATGGGAAGAAGTTTTGTGTGTTTTGTACCAAGTTAGAATTGTTTCAAGGGAAAGCAAGGGTACATCATGTGGAGTGTCATTGTCTATAGTGATTCTTTTTGACGTACATACAAGAACTTGTGCATAAAATTGGATAATTATACTTGAGCATACTGTGGAAAGCATTGGTGGTTGATAGATGTATTTCATTTTTGTTTGTAAAAACTTGCTTATTTGATTACTGTTCTGATGTTTGTTTCATTTTTCGTGCTGCTATGCTTGGAATTCCATCTGGCGGACGAAGAAAACGTGAACTTCCATTTGGCAAGAAGTTTTTTTTTTATTTCCCACGGAGACTTCATTCTTCTTAAAACTTATTATCATGAAATGAAAAGCCCTTCAACAATATTTTGAACAATCGGTTTGAAGTTCGATTTATATGAAAATATGATAAATTCATATATCGTTTTGAGTTATAATGGAAATTGGTAAATTCGTTTATTATTACTTCTATATAACTAAAATTGATAAATTCATTTATTTTTTAATATTTTTTCTAAAAACCAGTTTTTCGAAAATGCCATCAATCTGTACCAAGATAAGAAGCCTTTTGAGTGAAAATTATCATGATGCATCATATAGGTGCTGCTAATTGTATATGTGATTGTGACATGACTCTAACTCACCAAGAAAATGCTTGTACTGTCAAATTTTGCATCAAATTCGTAGTTGAGCTGAAAGTACAATAACAATTTGGTTGGCTTGAGTGCTGTTATATTTTGCAACACTCAATATTGAACTGAAGTTCAATACATCACAGTGTTACTGAGTGTTAACATAAGTTACGTAATAAAATATGATCTTTAACACTGTAATTGTACTTAAATAACCGCATATGATGTTGACAAAACTACTAAAATCATTAAACAAGTTTACCCTAAATGAAAACATACTATAATTATAAGCTTAACAAAATACAAAACAGAATTGAGCTATGAAAACTACTCAATTCAATTCTAAGATCAACGAATATAGAAAGCAACCGCATCAAAGATCCAAAAATGACAGCATCATATAGTCCTTCTGAGAGTTGTCCTCATCATGCTTTGTTTCGTTGTGATGTTGCTTGCTACTAATCCTAAAGAAGTCCTGTATAAATTTTAAGAAGTTATATATATATATATATATATATATATATATATATATATATATATGCTACGTAAATCAAGCCATGCAATTACATAGGTACCATATTAATTCATTTTTAATAAAAAGATACAATATTATATAACTGAAGAATGGTCCAAATAGTGTAACATCAATCCAGACTGTTCTATAAAAAGATGCCATAGAAGAAACAAGCATCCTACAATCATTATTATAGAGTTACTAATCTGGTTATTAGCCATTCTATTAACTGTAATACAGTTATGCATTGGTGAGAACAGACTCAGTTTTTAAACTTGATAAAGCCTGTCAGTAGTAAGTATATAATTAAAAAGAACAGAAAATTCTGATCTTTAACTACTGACTTTGATTTTCAAGAATACAGGAGGGCTGATTCAGGGATAATAACGATCCAGAAGGCGTCGGATACGACAAGGAACTTGAAACATTTTAGAATTTTTGCCAACACGCTTTTGGAATTTCATGCACTGCATATATTTTCATACTCATCTATCTATTCGCTGATCTTTTCCATCTTTCTTGGCACATCCTGGCATCCATAACTATAATATATTGTGATAATACCTAACTTAGGTGTTTAGTGTTCCTTTAAAGATTCAGCTAATTACCATGGAATATTTAAATTTTGATTAAGCCTATTTATTGTCTGCACGCAAGTACATAATCATGTTAAGTCATTTGGATATCCAAAAGAACTACATGAAGTGCAAATATATAGTAACTTTTAGCAGCAGTCACCAATGTTAGAATTGTGAAACTAAAATAAAATGATGAAAATTGCAGATGTAGTTGTCCAATGATTTAAACTAAGATAAAATGCTATAATCCTAAATGATGACTTTGCTACCAACAATATTTGTCCATCTTGATCATTGTATCCATGTAAGTGCCCTCAATACTCACTTGAACAACTATTTAATATAAATAAATGAATTATTGATTATTAGTTCTTTCGTGACCAAGAAGAATAAGCTATCTATTTATTATTCTAACTTGAAATTCTCACTTTGATTTCTTTCGTTATGCTGTAGCAGTGATGATTCAAGTGTGAGAAGTGAAATAAAACGGAGATTTTTTAATTTTAAAATTGACGACTCAATCAGAAAACCGTTCTTAGTATAAACGGCAGTCAAAATTGTTATCGATAGGCAAAAGGGTTTTTCTGATTTCCGTTTAAATTTGTACATAGTACACTTATTTGTTTTGTTTTTCAATTTTTGATTTATTTTTTTAATCTTTCAATTATTATTTTAGTTGTGTATTTATAAATTTAGTCGTTTATTTATTTGTTTTGGTCTTATTTAGACGTTTGGTTGTTCATTTAGGCATAATAATTTATTTTTTGTTTTGTTGTTTATATGAAATTATTTAAATTTTAGTGGCTTTTAAATTGATTTTAAAATTTAGGAAAATAATATTTCTTTGTTTGTCGCGTACACACGTGTTTATATTTAAGGTTAGTAGTAATCAAATTCCAAAAAATAATAATAAACATGCCATTAATCATTTAATAAACTCAAAATAAACCTACAAACTCATAGCCAATCATATGAACTAAAGTAAGAAAATAGCAAACTGAAATAAGAAACTCTTAAATTAGCAATACAAACAATGTTGTTGTAACTCATCTACAACACAGAGTTTCCTTTTTTAGCCTCATATCTACGTTGTTGCGCTTATAATATGCTACGATTTGGCCAGAACCTCTCCAGATAGATGAGAAACATCTTTCGCTAAATATTTTTCCCCTTCTTTTTTCATAGACACATGTTTCACGTACCTTCTTCGGTGAAGTTCTTTCTCATAGAGCTCTAATTCTGTCTACATCTTATTAGACTTGTCTTCTAAAGTACCTAACTTTCACTATTTTAGCCTCAATCATTTCTCTTTTTTGAGGTAGGCACATTTGCAATACAACTTAGAAGTGAAGATTTTCACTATTCATTGTACAGGCACTTGCTCTTTAGTTTCTCAATGATGATCTCTTGCTTGACTTTATTCCTTTAAGGCGATTTGTAACTCTACGTACAACATTCCTAAAATAGGAGTTAATGGATTGTTATTGTTCTCCCTTCTCTCGGGTTCGCTAGCATAGTAGGTATACTTGAAACAAACTGCCGAGGAATGAACCATGAGTGTCTTGAAGCTACATTTCTTTTATTAAATTCTTGAATCTTTTTCTCACCATTCATTGGGAGTTTCCCACACGACCTCGAAGAAGGAATTTCAAATGCATCACCATTATAAGTATCATGATATATTTACCATAATCAACTTTCAACTACGTGATTGATTATCCACTCCTTATTCATTGTTCTTTGTACTATACTACGTTTTTATTTGGTATATGTAGTCATCAAGTTATAACATGTTGTCTTTGTGCTCTTAAGTGACCGTTTTTTTACATCCTGGGATTGCAATTCTCATTTATTCTCAAATAGAAGAACCTCCCAATGGAACATATTGATGGAACTTCGAATGAATGCACACATGCATTGGCCAAAATCTTATTGTAACACCCCACTCCGGCACACTTATCCAGGGACGAGGATATTACATCTAAACTATCGTGATATTCGAATAATATCACAACTTAACAAAAGTATGTCGGAATATAAAATCATTCAGAGTACATGATTTTAAGCGTAAATGTTATTATGCATTCACATCATCATATAACATGGTTACATAAGATACAAGAGTTTAACCATCACATAATTATACATATGAGTACATAAAAGGGATAACATATATAATAAAAATCTTCACTTCAATGCATCCAACTAACTTCTAAGGTTGAATAACTAACCATCTAAACTTGAAATGCTTAAGTCTAACATCATGAACAATACAGACCTAGTGAGAAGCTGTTTAAGATATAATGTTCAAGTCATGTCTTAATGAGTTATTTTAGCGAGGATTTCATATTATAGTTCCATTAAAAATATCTTCTTTAGAGGTTTTACCAATCCAGAGTTCAAAGTGATAATTAAGGAAGACTTCAAAATATTAAATCTAGCAAGTTTGTAATAAACTTCTTTCCACCAAAATCAAGATTTATCAAAATACTCATTCATGAGTTTAAACCACACCGTTGATTTGAATTAGATCCCACGATATCTTATCTAATTGCGGTCGACATCCCGTCACTAAGTAGGAACGTACTCTACTCAGCTCGATACCAATATAAAGTAATAGTGCATTACCTAGTATCTATTGTCTTATACCGCACTTACAAAGTAATTATCATTCATGAGGAAATAATTTCATAAGTAACTTAATTACTTTTCCGAACTCGTATATGTATGGATTTAAGTCAAACCCCAAACCACTTTAAAAACATTTTAATATATGTTAGTGAAGACCTCAAGATCATCGAAGTGAATTGTCACATTTATAGTTATTTATAAATGTTTTAAATTCCCAAAAAGAAAATATATCTTTTTAGAAAGTGATATAAAAAGCTTCAGTATAAATAAAAATATCAAAATAAAAACAAAAGCATTTTATAAAGTCTTGTAGTAGTTTATAAAGATTTTAGAATCAAAATAGCTATTGCAAGTTGCAACGTTTCCGGTGCATTATGGGAAGTTCTCGGATTATTAGAGTATTTTATAAACAGTTCATAAAAAAAATAAAATTTCTGATATGATATGAAAAGCTTTGGTCAAGTTAAAAACACCTTTTTTATGTTACAGGTGTGTAACAATTAAGAGGTGTAGCAAATTTCGGGTTTAAAACTTATAACAATTCACAGTAGCATTCCGAGAATGCTATTTAAGGTATTTGTAATAGCTAAAATCATTGTTGGATAGAACTGTTGCAAATCTGGTTTTAAATTACACTTTAGCTTTATTAACAGTTAGAAACATCGCAAATTTCAGAAGTGTTAAGAATTAAAAAAAAAACTCAGATTTTTAACCAGTTTTTCTGCAAAATGTTTGATTTGCTTTTTCTATGATAAAAATAGTTTTTTACTCTAAATTTTCTACAATAAGTAACTTACTTAATCTGCTTAATTACCATTGAAAATAACCTAAATTTATTTATCAAATTAATGATCAAAGTTCAAAAAAAGTAAGATATTTTCTTAAAAACACATGTTCATTTCAGGTTGACTTTTACCCGATTTTGCACTACTGAGATAAGTCCTGCATCGGGGAATTTATAAAATAAATTCTGTATAAATATTAAGAGTCCACCCTTCACATTGCCAATTGCTTTTGTGATAATTTCGGGTTCTCTAACATGGTATCAGAGCCGGGTTTAATTTGTGTGCACATAACTGCCATACTTTTCTACATCACCCAATAAGATCCACGTGTTAGGCTCAGGATATGTCACATGTGCGGAGGCATGTTGAGACAAGTCCCACATCGGAGAACTTATAAAATAAATTCTGTATAAATATTAAGAGTCCACCCTTAACATTGCCAATTGGTTTTGTGATAATTTGAGATTCCCTAGCATGCACCCTGATTTCAGGTGCTTAGACTTTCAAATATGAAAAAGTGATAAACATGAAAATTGTAAGTCTTTGAGTTAGCTTTTCAGTTCATTAAAGAAATCAAAATTTCATTAAGAATCAAGAAATTTATAGTTGAATTACCGAACATCATTTTGATAGATTCGAGCCATTATCATTTATTCTTGATATATACATCTTATTTTCATAGAATGACATGAATTTATGTACTCAATTTTTTTTTCACTCCAAAAAATTGTAGCATTAGCTTCTATTTTGTTTTCTTGGCTTCCTCTAAGTTTCTCTTATTTATCTCACTTTTGTTTTGGTTTATGAAATAGGGATATTTATACAATTTCTTAAGTTTAGTCTTGTAATTTTGCGTTGGACACTTGTCCACCTTATTTTTATTCAAGTCTTAAGATGTTGACACATGCCTCCTTAGGTTTCTTAAGATGTTTCTACACATGGACACGTAATGGTTGTATGTGTCATTATTTCCCTTAATCTTATGACATATGTATGTTCCATTTAACGCCACCTGTCTTTATAGTCTCATGCCACCAAACCTATTTATATTTTGAATATAAATGTATATATTTACATATCCTCTTTGTTTTGTTTGTAAGATTTGTGCTTATATATATATAGTACAAATATACTTAAATGTTTGAATCGAATCAAGATGGTTAAACACCAAAAAGCTTATATTAATATATTTAAAACCCTAATAGATTTCCATATTCAAAATTTAAGTTAGGTTCTTACAACCCACCACCCTTAGAAAAATATTTCGTCCTCGAAATCTAAGTTACAAACAATCCAGTTAATATTTATGGATTTATGGCTAAACATCCCATGATGCTTCGTCTATATTATGATGGTTCCATTGTACTTTTACTAAAGGAATTTCTTTCATTCTTAGCTCCTTAACTTTTCTTTCAAGAATTTGAACAGGTCTTTCAATATACTTGGTTCCCTTTTTCTCTTCAGTGTGTTTTAAATCAATCATATGAGGTGAATCAAAAATATATGTGCGTAACATCAATATATGAAGTACAATATACAATTTGATAATTTCTCAGGTAAATCTAGTTGGCAGTGCAACTTTGCCAATTTTCTTGGTAATACGAAATGGTTCGATGAATCTCCTGACAGCTTTGCCTTCTTCTTTCCAATTCAAATTACCTCTTGTACTAGAGAAACTTTAAAAAGAACTCAGTCCTCTACTTTTAATTCCAAATCTTTTCTTCTATGATCCGTGTAACTTGTTTTCCTACATTGTACTACTTGCAATCTTTCCCTTATAAAAGAATTCTTCTCTGTTGTTTCATTTACTAGATGTGAACCTAGAAGCTCACGATCTCCAATTTTTGCCCAACATACCGGTGAAGACAAGGACTTTCGTACAAAGCTTTATACGGGGCCTTATCATACTGCACGACGGCTATTGTTATATGAAGATTCTATTAACGATCTACGAGTTTCCCATATGACTCTGAATTCCATTATAAATGATCTTAATATATCTTCAATGACTTGGTTTACCCTTTCAGTTTGTCCATTCACTACACCAAAACAAGTGATTCCCAATGAGTATATGTGTCACAAACAATTCCAGCAACGCTTATAAGTATTGATGTAGGGCCGTCGGCAATTTTTACCAATGCTTACAAGCGTTGGGACATTTTTATGTCCCAACGTTTATAGTCGCTGGCAGAATTTCTTTCCTAACGGTCACAAGCGTTGCTAATTTAATCATTCCAACATATATAAGTGTCAGTAAAAACAAATTAGTAACTTAAATAAGCGTTGATAATATGCAGAATTACTGTTTCAATTAACATTATATGCATGATTATTATATAGACCATATTTAATATGAACTCTAAGTATATCTATTTGGAAATGTATAACTTAATCAATATCAACAAACTACATCCATAATCATGATAGAAACAAAGAATATCAATTGACAAATTAACAAGTACCATGCATAATTAAGTTACTAAATTCAATATATAATTAACCAATCTCGTAATCATAACAAACTGAAATGTTAAAAGACAATATACTACTCATAGTTTAATATTACAAATACCGAATACGAAACTCGAGCCATATAACGAAACCTCCATCAGAAAATTCAACAATTTAATATACTGGAACTACCACCAATCTCCTTTTTTCTTCCGGTTCTTCAAGAAGTGCCTACATACATTCAATATCACAATGAATTAAATTATTGGTTAAAGCCAAGACATCAATGCTTAAAGAAATGATGCACAAGTTCAACATTCAATAAGGTATTGCCATCATTTTACCTTCAATACAAATAAGCTTTATTTTTCTTTAATTGACAGAGTCAGTTCAACATTCAATAGTTTTGAAACTTATTTCAAAATTGAGCCTCAGGCGCTCAGTTTCGTCGAAACTGAGTATAAAAGGCTCAGTACGAAACTGAGTGTCAAATCAAATTGTTTACAAAAAAGGTATCACAGCACAGTCAACATAGCAACTCATAAAACAAGGCATCATAGCACAGCCAACACAATATTCTACTTAAATCAAATTCATATTCCAATTATATTCATTTTGAAAGCAAAATTTATAATAAACTGAACTTAGTACAACATTTTCTACAAACTTATTACAGATCGTGTGATGGTTATTGGTCCAAAGCGCTAAAAGAAAAGGCAAAGTATAATAAACTGAAATTTGTTTCATAAACTGTTTATGCTCGAAGTTAAATCAAACTTCTACAAGAATCACTTAATTAGTGATACGTTCTACACATAGGAAAAAATATGTAGAAGAAGCATAAACCTGGTTCAGCAAGTTTCTCTAATGTGCAAGTAATTATGGCTATACTATCACGATTTAGCAGACTGATACATTTTCTTTAATGAGCTATTATGGTAGAATTCTAAGAATAGACAAATTAAAAGGCAGAATTAAAAATTGAAAGAATGAAATTAGCTTTATGACCCCGAGGAGATAAGTGAAGTAGTTAATGTCTTAATGTGTAGTATAGATAAGTAATATTATTTGAGAAGCTATAATAAAATTAAAGTGGAGCTGAATACACCACCTACAAACTCCGTAGACCTTTATGTATGATGGTCAATGGTATACATCCAATTGTTATTGAAAGTGATCGACAATAAAGTATAGTATCAGTTGAAGTAATTCGGTAAAATGAAATCAGATTGAAAATGCATTTAGCTCCACTCATTCAAAGAATCAATTCGATGAAATACACCAAGCATAAAGTTTGGAAAACCAAAGGACAATATTTGAGTTTTGATGTATTAAGAAATTGGGATCAGATAGGTAAAGGATGGATGGTGGCCTAGGGTCATAACAAGCTTTAGGCGGACACCTGTCTCACACTACTTTCGTAAGCTGCTACCATTCATCACTTCCCATTTGCTGCTTGAAAGATCATACTTGTTACATCAACATAACCTACTTTTTTATACTTACTTCCACATTTAACTAAAACATTTTGAATGACATAGGACTAAGCTCAGAATATCTATATTTTAAGCGGTTAGATTACAAAAAGATGTTATTACCTGCATATATTCCTGCATAGATCACGTGAGCAATGCTATTTGTGAAGTTAATCTTCTCTCTACAAGTAGCAATCACCTTGTCTCATTGAAAGCTCAAGTAATTGTGAATAAACCAGGTACAACATTTTGGATTGATCCTGTATATAAAATACATAAAGAACCTGTATGTGGTTTATTAAAGAAAATACCACTGATGAAAAGTAATAAATTATGCAGGTGATAATACGTTGCAAAAGAAATTGAATACACATTATTTAGGTGGTCAATAGATGGATCCAACATTAAAACATATCTAGTTTTCTAATTGTAATTAACAAGCAATTAATTAGTTCAAATTCTAGTTTAACACCATTTAATTTTAACATAAATACAGATAATAATCATAGTGTTTGCAATGTCTAACCTTTAATACAATGTCAGTTAAAACATCAAAAGGGGGGTGTTAACCTAAAGACGGATAATGCAATAGTTACAACATAGAAAGAATCATAAATTGATAGTTATAGGCCACAATTCACACAAACAATAACGATAACTAATCAGCTGTGACATAGAAGATATGTATGCTAAACCTAACAATGAACTGAATGTCGCAAGAAAAAGTACTTATGAATGAAGTGTCTGAAGCCAGAGGTATGCGAGAGAATTTTGAAGCAAAAAATCAATGAAGCCATAAAAGGCTTAAATCGCAGAAATCACTAGAAGCCACTTAAATCGCGGAAATCACGTGAAACCAAAATCGATTCCTTGAACTAGAAATCAAGTTTCCCTTGATTCTAATGTCGAAGTCGACAAGCAAGTCAAAGTTGATTGTGGTTTCCCCAAAATCGCGAAGTCTTCAAACCAATTAGAAATGGATTCCATAAATTTTTATAAGCGGCCTTCGACTTGCAAAAGCATTGAGAGATGGACCTTGAAAGGGAATATAGGGTTAAGGGGAAGGAAACAAGTTGTTCACGTTTTTGCCTTCGGGAAATAGGCTTACCAACGCAAATAAGTGTTGGAAATAAAAAAATTTATAAATTTATCTTTTTGGAAGCACATTTTTAACATAGCAACACATATTATTGTGACTAACCTATAACACAAATAAGTTTTGGCAATTGAAAACAGTAAGGGCTACCAAATGGCTATTATGGTGTAGTGATTCATTCGAGGATGTAAGGAAGTACTCAAATTTAATTATTTATCTAATGCCTTTTGTAGACTTTTCCAAAATCTTGAAGTGAATTGTGGGTCTCTATCTAAAACAATGGTAACGGGTATACCATGTAGTTGAACACTTTCATCCAACTAAAATCTACTTAATTTCTCTATTGACTAGGTCATGATGTAATGTATGAAATGTGCCTAGTTTGTTAGGTGATCCACTATACATCATGACTTTATCTTGTCATTGGTAATCCAACGATATAATCCATTGTTATAAGCTCTCATTTCCATTTAGCAATAAGAAGTGGTTATAGAGGTCTTTCTAGTCCTTGTTGCTTACATTTAATTTGTTGGCATGCAAAAAATTTTGCTACAAATTCAATGACCTCCATCTTCAATCCATTCTACCAAAACTGATGAAGATCCTCAAAAAAATTGTGCTTCTCAGGTGAAATGTAAGCCTTAAGCGATGTGCTTCACTTATACTTTCAGTTTTCAATTCAGCTTCATTTGTAACACAAAGTCAATTCTTGAATCTATAACTTCCCTCTTTTCCAATTTTATAATCCGTAGGTGTTCTTCTTTCGAGTGGTTAGGTTTGTTTTTCATTTTACTATTAGGTAGTTGGTGTGTCTGGAAGTGAGGTTTTCAGGTGTTAATTTCTGGGTATGAAATCTTGTCAATTCTAGTGTGTTGTGGCTGATCTAGTAGTCGTGGAGCTTGCTGCTGGTCATGCAATTTTTTGCTTTTGGGTATCTCGAAAGCAAGTTGTGAGTTTAGCAGGTAACTGAGTCTGGTTGTTGAATTTTTAGGTTTGGTTGTTTTGATTGTTGGTGTGAAGGATCTTTGACTATTGGATCTGAAGTTAGTGTTTGGTGCAACATCAGTTTCTAGTGGTGTTTGGTTATTTTTTGTTTCAGTTCTTTAGTTAGTGGGTGTGATAGCTTAGGCTACTTGAACTATGTTAGTGTTGTATATTCGGGACAATTTTTAGCCTTTTTAAGTAATTGTTGTTGTGCTAGTTTGTATATTGGTGATTTCCCCGATAACTTGGATGTAAGTGGATTTTTTCTTGCTTTCCTTGCTAGTATCTTACCCTGAATGGTGTATCTTCTAGGGCTAGGAGATGTTTATAGCACATAGTCAATTCGACTATCTCTTGTATTCTCATCTACTCATTATTTGTTTTAATGAGAAAAGTATTACATATCACTTTAAAAACTGGTTGGCCTTGCCATTTTTTTCCATTCGGTAGGTTCCTTGTCCTTCATCTTCGTAAACAATTCGCTCAATTCTTGTCTTCCACTTGGGTTTGTAGTATTCTGCTTACTAGAGTTGGCTGGGTAACAAGGTTACATAAAAGAGCTACTTTGTTAATCATTGCTTCACCAATCATCCTTTTGCAAGGGTTCATTTCGAGTAGCATCTCTAGAGCTCTCCATTATCTTATCATTAAATTGGCTTTAATGCCATAAGGCTTCCAACTCAATGCATCTACAACTACGTTTTCCTTTCCTGGATCATAATGCAATGTAAAATCATAATCTTTTAAAAATTACAACCATATTCTTTATGTCATATTTAATTCTTTTTGGGAAAATAAATATTTTAAGCTCTTATGGTATGAGTAAACATAAATTTGTTCCCTAAAAAGATATTGCCTCTAAAATTTCAAAGCAAATATAATTGTAGCCAAATCTAGGTCATGAGTTAGATAATTGACTTCATGTGGCTTTAGTTGACAGGAGCCATGATTAATAACTTTGCCCTGCTGCATTAGTGTGCATCCTAATCTTTATTTATATGCATTAGAATATACTTTACATATGACTCCACTCTTTGGAAAGGATATAATTGGCGCCTCGGTTAATCCTTTCTTTATGGATTCAAATAATGTCTCATATTTTTCATTCCAAATAAAAATTGTTTCCATATGAGTTAACTACGTAAGTGGAGATGTTATCTTCCAAGAAATTTGAATAAACCTCCAATAGTGATAAGCTAATCCTAGTAAACTTCGTGCTACTAATGGTGTTGCCAAAGGATTCCATTTCAACTCCACGTCAACGTTTGATGGGTAGACTCCTATCCCATTCTTTGAGACTACATGTTCAAGAAATTTTACTTCCACCAACCAAAATTCACATTTATGAAATTTTGCATATAGTTGACATTTTTTTAATGTTTGGAGACATAAAAGCTAATGATACTTATGTTACTTCTTTGTTTTAGAGTATATTAGAATATGATCAATAAATACAATGACAAATTGATTAAGATATAGGAGGAACGCATGATTTTATTAAATCCATGAATTATGCGAAGCATTGGTAAGTCCATAAGGCATCACTAAGAATTCATAGTGTCCATACCATGTTTGGAAAGTTGTCTTTGGAATATATTCCTCTTTTATTTTTTAATTGGTGATACCCAAATCCTAAGTAAATTTTCAAAAATACTGTAGCCCTTTGGAGTTGATCAATTAAATAGCTGATTCATGGTAATAGGTATTTGTTATATTATTATCCTAAAAAGCTCTCGGTAATCTACGCACAAGTGAAACGTTCCATTATATTTCTTTACAAATAACACTGGTGATTTCTATGGAGATTTACTAGGTCGAATAAATCCTTGACCATCCATTTGCTTAATTTATTTCCTTAATTTTTGATTTTCCATAAGAGACATATGATAAATTACTTTACTAAAATTAGTTTTCCTTTTTGGTGGTAATCCTGGTACTTCCTAAAAAAAATTTAAATTCCTTTACTACGAGGAATGGTATGTCAGTTGACCTCAATACTGATGTGAGCTACATATCTAGATATAAATGCATCTTAGAAATTTTCACATAAATAAACAAAGGTTTAATGTTCTCGAATTGTTAAACTTATGGTCTTGTTGTGGCAAATCAATATGGCTTGATACTTAGAAAGTTAATCCGTTCAAATGGATGATATCAATAACTTCCACTAGGGAGATAATTAAATTAGCCACCATATCCTTACCTTCAAAGTTAAGGATACAATTCCTACACATACGAAGTTTAGTTTTTCCACCTATCAAATTTCAATTACCAAAGTGTTCGGTAGTTTTTCAATGGGTAATCCTATCTTAGTAGCAAATATTTCTGATATAAGAGAATATTAGCACCAGTATCAAGTAAATTTTTAGCTTAAAAGCCAAAAAAGAAGTATGGTGTCATCTACTTGATCATGTTTATAAACTACCGCATATACTCATCCTTATTGCATCCTATTGTCCTTCTTTATCTTCTTGCAATTTAGACTAATGTGCTTAGATTAATTACAATTATAACACATATTTGGCTTCGAATTTGGAGCAATGTGTTAGTTTTATTACATCGGTAACATCTCCTTACTCCATCAGTCTCATTTTTTTCCCTTTTGGGCCTTAACTTTCTCCATTTTGCCTCTTACGTTCCTATTTGGTTCTTTTGATTCACAAAATTAAAGCCTTTATTTCTTGTTGAAACTCAAGATAATCTTCTTCCAGATTTAAAGCTTCAACTAGTATCATCTCATAAGTCTTACATCAATCACTAATAACATTTCTTTTATTGGATGAATTAATCCCTTCACAAATCTCCTAGCTCGTTTTTTGGGTGTATTAATCAAATGGTTTCCAAATCGAGATAATGCTTAAAACTTATTCTTGTATTGAGCTACCATCATACCCTTTTGGGTATGATTTCATTTTCTAGGAAATACTAATCCAAGAACTTTTTGTTAAATTCTTCCTATGTCATATGTTTTTTCTCATTTGGACTGCTTGTTGTTAGAACTAGCTCTTACCAATTTCGAGTTCTTCCTATAATTGAAGGATGACTAATTTCCTCTTGTTGACTTCGCTACATTCCAAAATTCAAATATAACTTCGACAAATCAGACTCGTTGTTTTTCCTTAACTGTATTAATGTCTCTAGCTAATTTCTCTTATTCCAAAGTACTAGAATGGCTTAATACGTTGTTGGATGTAAATATTAAAGAAACATGATCCATTTGCTTGATAAAAGATGTGAGAAACTCTATAGAATTTATTCGTATTGGGGATTGAGACTCTTGACTTTGAGTTGTCGAGTTACTTTGACTTGTTATGACCTTCAGTTTTTTTTTTTAAAAAAATCTTGTTACAATCATGAATGAAATTCAAATATATCTTCTATTATAACGGAATCTTGTGATATACTCAAGTCATGTATACAAAAACATGTTATATTACTTATAACTGTTATGCACAAACAAAATTTGGGTGCTAGTTCACAACCATTTCGAAATATAGATTACCATATACACTACCTGATGTATAAACTAATATTTGACTTCCTAGTTCTTTTTTTTCTAGTCTATCACTATCCATCCATTCAAAGGAAAATAGCACCCTTTTTGTTATTCATTGTAGGAGAATGTACAATATCTTCTTGAGAGTAATAATTAAAGCCAACTGACTAAGAATCTTCTTCATCGTATCGTTCCACTATCTTAGTTGGGAACCTTTTATGTTACACATTCTCTGCTTAAGGTGGAAATTCTCCTTTTTTCCTTAGAAATTCTAAATCTTTTCCATAGTTAGTCCTTTCCTCCATTTTTCTACATCTCTAATCGCCTCTTGTTCTGAGTAAACAGTAGAGAATAAGGTCCCTCTTTAAACCTTCTTCATAATTATTTGCCCTATTATAAACTTTGTATATCTCGTCAAGGAGAATCTTCTTTTCTCTCCTCTTAAGAACTTGTTTCTCCATTGTGCAACTTACAACAGTTAATTGTTTGTTTATGTAACAACCAGCATTTTCAGAACCAATTTAAAATTTTGATTTAAGCTATTTTAATGAATGTGCGAATATAAATTGGTTATTTTTGCAAATTAAAATTTGAGAACAATTTTAAAATTTGATTTTATATTTTATTTGACTTAAAGCAAACTCAGTAAAATTATTAAATTGATTTATAATCTTTATTTTGGAAAATTTTAAAAATTCGATTTTTAAAATCATCACATAGCCCTTAAAAAATGAAATTTTTCTAGGAAGCTCAGAATTCGATTCCTTTTTTTTTTGGACTCGTATCATCTGATAATGGTTAAATCCAAAAGGCCATGATTTTTGGAGTTGGCGTTTGGGCGTACAAGAAGAAAAGTACGCTAAAATCGCATTTTTAAAGCTAATTTGAGCAGTTTTACAAAGGAACATTATTCAGACGACCTTGGAATTCGATTCTACTTTTTTTTCTGGATTCGTATCGTCGAATAATGGTAAGAGTCCAAATTTCAATATTTTTAAAATCAGTATGTGACCGGGCGTGATTTTTAAAGCGAGAAACAAACAATATTTTGGCTTTAAAAATTCGTTGTTTGTGCATACGGACTCGGAATTCGGCGAAACCAGTTTCGTTGGGTCCGTTATGTTAGAGAGCAACTATATGTCAATTTTCAGCGAAAAGGAGATCCGTAGGTGGTCACACAGATTTTTAAACAATGAAAATAGGTGTAATTTGAGTATAAAAATAAATAAATAAAGTTAATATAAAAATAATTTGCACCTACTATATAACATTCTAAACACTTCTAAAACCTGATCCTAATCATTTATTCACCGTAGCCCTTTTTCTCCACATTTCCTAAACCTAAATGCAACTTCTAAATTCCATAGCAAATCAAAGAAAATTCTACAAATTGCAAAGCTTAGATCTTTGAAATCATATGCGTGTAAGCTTCCATGTATATCAATTTGGTTGAGCTTGGTGAAGATTTTGTACGCTCAAAATTTTACAACGTGCATTTTTTGGATGTATGCAAGATAGGGTTGGATTGTTCTTCACATAGAAGCGACGATGCATGAATTCGAGTTTGTTTTGGTGTTTAGAAGGTAGAATAGCACGTTGCGGCCAAATTTAAGGCGATTCGACGACAAAAAGTGTCGGAATCGGGAGCATGCGTTCGTGAGATGATAGTAAATGCATTTTTTGGAAGCAACCTTGTGTTTGAGATTCATGTTGTTGAGATTGTAGAGGAGAAGAAGAGAAGGAGAACGGTGCATACGGTTTGTGATTTCATGGAGAAAGAGGTGAAGGAAGATTGCATGAAGAGGGACATGAGGCTACTGTGTATACGTTAGTTTTGAGGAGGAAGAAAGAGATTAGAGGATGTAATTGGTAAGGATTATGGTACTTAATTTTTTAGATAATTATGTTAATTACATATATGTACATGAAAATTGAAAAAAGCATAATTTTTTTATACGAACTCGGAATTCAGCAAAAAAAGATGCGTTAGAACCGTATCGACGAGAGCTTTGCAATAAAACTGATTTGGGATGATTTATATGTCGTATGTGAACTGTGGAGCCGAAAAGGTCGCATTCCTTTGCGTAAAAAAATGGCGGAGTGGGAACCCAAGGTAAGAACTCCTCACTAAATTATATTTTATCATGTTATTTTATTTATGTACAAAAATATATAGAATTGTCAGTGTAGGTTTTTATCAGTTTTAATCATTATAAATTGTTATCTCACCTCCCTCGTCCACTTACCATGTATGATTTAATTGACTGTATTATGTTTTTGTTTATGATGTTGTGATGATTAACACATTAAAAATAATGTTGAAATTAAGGTGGTAGTTTGAATTAAATTATAAATATCTATCTATAATTTTAACCAGTAAAATTGGCTAATTAGAAAAATAATTCAAATCAAGTTAGAATTGGTTAAATTTATTAATCAATGATTTATTTAAATAGACTGTTGTTGTTTGAAAACCCCACACGGGTATTGGGATGATATTTAACATACACTAATCCCAATATTTAATTATATGTCAATCAATGGGTTGATAGACTGCGATGAGCGTTATTTATTTGTTTATTTATTTTATTGCTCACACAATTGTAAATTTCACTCTAGATGTGAAACGACTACTTAATGGTTATTTATCATTATTGCTGAACAAATGCGATGTACGAAATCCATATAACTGAAATTATATGGTAATTGATTGAGTTGCATTCCTATTCAGAAATAAAGAATATTTTAAAATAAAGTGTTTTTAAAAATAAAGAATATAAGAATATATATATATATTAAAATAATGAATATTCCATATAAAATATTCATGTGTTGCAAAAAATGTTTGAAAAATAAAAATATAATTTTTATTGAATGTATAAACCATATATAATATCATGTGTCGCATAAAATGTTTGAACAATAAAAATATCATTTTTATTGAATGTACAAACCATATATAATATTCATGTGTCGAATAAAACGTTTGAACAATAAAAATATCATTTTTATTGTGTTGGCTAGCTTTTTGACCAAGCCACCCAGGTTCATTCACAAGAAGAAAGTATGAAACTACATTCCCTAAGTACATGAAGGAACGGATCGCACCATCGACTCGCCCCTCACCGGATCGCACCTCATCGGATCGAACCTCATCGGATCGCCCCCATTTCATCAGCGAAACGACACCTATATGCGATTCGATCCGTACATACATTACTGCCCAGTATAGACCGATCCGATCTCCTGATGCACGGCGAAGCCTCTGACCCGTTCAAGCACGAGCTAGTCTTCGGCGATCCGAGATGCACAGATCCAGCGACACGTGTCCCCAACCGCCATTTTGACTGATTCTCCCCATTTGTTCGATCCGATTTTCGAGGGGATCGCGACACCTGTCTACAACGGCTAATTTGACTATTTCTTCATCGGCTGCGATGCGATCCGATGTTCTCGGGATTCGTGCCACGTGTTACCACGATCCGCTTGACAAAATCAGCTATAAATAGCCCGGAGCTTGGCATTTTTTGGTATCTTTTTGGCAATATTGAGGACTGATTCCGCCATTATTGTCATACTACCATTTCTTATCAGTTTTATTACTAGATTACTGAGAGAAATCACAATTGTAAAAGTGAGCTATAGAGAAATCATTGATTGTACCAACATACAAAGTATAATCAATAACATATAAAGTGGACGTAGGCTTGTTAACGCCGAACCACTATAAATTCTGTGTGTTTTCTGATTTTTCTTCATTCTTCAGTCAAAACTCTATAATAGTCAGAACGATTTGGGTGTTAGATCCAAATTTTGATCTAACATTTTGGTGCTTTCACTGACAGAACAGTCCTAAAGCTTCACTATTCAGTTCTTTGAAGATTCCAGCAACTCAGATATCATGGCTGGAAAGAGATTAAGGAAGTACGAGCTTCACGAACCAATGAAACTGCGAATGAAGCAGTCGAAGAAAGTGTGCACGAGCTATGCAATGAGGGAACTTTGGATCGCGGAGCGCCGGGGGCGAACCGATCCGATGAAGACGCCACGCTCCGAGTCGACGAGAACGAGGCGATCCGGACTGCTGAAGGGGTTGTTACTCGATCCCGAGATAACGCCTCGAATCCTCCGCGTACCGTGACCACGAATCGATCCCAGGGGGGCGCTGCGAGCCACCATCCTCGAACCACAGCGATCCGAATTGATGATCGGACTACAACTCGACCTGGAAAGGAGCCTATGGCTCGCTCCTACCGTCCTGGCCCCTCCGCTCGACCTGGCTCAAGCTCTTTGCGCATAAGAGAAAGTGATGATGACCAATGTGACCCTGCTGCTCCCGTTACTGAGGTTGATCTCTCTCGCTTTTCCGAAATGTGGGAGAGACTGTTTGATGAATTGGCTGCCCAAAGGAAGGAAAGCTCCGTTCTGCGACAAAATTTGACCGCTATGGATAGAAGGCTTAATGATCTCGTAAGGCAAAGAACGCCGCCAGCTCGTCCGCTCACTCCAGGATATTCTTCTTCGTCAGAGGAATCGCCGAGACCTCCACGGCGACCATATGAGAGACCCGAAAACATAGAGCAGCTTTGGTTCGGGACCCTGCCGTCACGAGAAGAAGAGGCAATGGGTGCAGGGCCCTCAAACCACAATTTGAACAATCACGCCGCAAATCCCAGAGCTCGAGGTGCGGACAGTCCTGTACAGAACAGACTACCTCAGCCCCGTCGCCGCGCAAATGCTCATGGTAACAGGGGGCAACGAAGCCTAATCCGAGCCCCGGATTTTGTGACTGCTCCCGGAAGAGAGATTAGAGAACCCCGCTGAGCAAGAAGCACTGACCCTGAACCTCCGCTGACCAGTGCAAATGTTGCAGCTATGATCCATCAAATTCTGGCGGATAGCCGTGGACAACGGAATGAAGATTGGGGAATCGACCGCAGTCACACCCCTTTCACTGATGATATTTTGGATGCGACTTTCCTGAGGCGTTTCAACTTGCCACAGATGAACCGATACGCGGGTAGGTCTGATTCCGTCCAGCATCTGATGAGATATTCTTGGTCAATGACCGCTGCCGCAGCTTCTGACGCTGTCAAGTGCAAAGCATTTCCCATATTCTTGGAGGATGTAGCATTGTTATGGTTTACTCGCTTACCAGCGAGATCGATTTCTAGCTTCAGGGAGTTGAGTGAAAAGTTCGTAGAACAATTCCGCATCTATGCACAAAAGACAAAGAGTGTGATTGACTTGTTCCTTGTCAAGCAGCGACCAGGCGAGAGTTTGAGGGTGTACCTAGACCGTTTCAACTTGGCCGCTACTGAAGTTAAAGATCCCCGTGAGCCAACCGTTGTCGCAACTCTGATTGATGGAGTAGATAAAGACACTGAATTTGGGAGATACCTGGCAGGCAAGCCTCCCCATACTAGAGAGTTATTCTACGAAAAAGCTAACGTACATTTACGCCGGGAAGAAGTATATGCTAACTGAAAGGCAAAAACGGCCGATAAGGAGGAAATCCAGAGCAATGTCGCCATTAAGCAGACAGGAGATAGCTCGGGGAAAGTCGAGGTTAATGTCGGAAATCAAAATCAGGGTGGTCATCAGTCAGGGAACAATGATAATAACAGTAATGGCAACAACCGGAAGAGGAACCGAGGGAACGACTCCCAGAGAAGGACTCGTCCCAGGGCCTTTGAGAGTTATACGCCAATAAATGATACTCTGGAAAATATCTTCATGGATTCGTACAACGTCCTCCAGAATAAGAGGCCACCTCCCAGAGAGTCGACGGAGAAAGAACGTGAAACGGGGAAGTTTTGTCTCTTTCATCAGATTCATGGCCATTCGACAAATGAATGCCGTCACCTAAGAGATGTAGTCGAGAGGCTTCTTCAAGAAGGAAAATTAGATGAATACAGAGTAACGCCCAGAGATAGGGGCAAGCCGTACATGCCCTAAATCAGAACCAGAATAAACTTGCTGCCAGGCCAACTGCCCAGCAAAAGGGAAAGGACATCGTTATCAATACCGTAATTGGAGGACTTTATCTCGCCGGACATAGTTCCAAGGCATTGGATCAATATGTCAATGCAACCAAGCAACACCTCGAGGTAGGGGAGTGTAGCAACCCCGAGGACAATATCCCGGTAAAGCAACAAAAGATGATGTCCGACGATGTCGTTTTCCGCGAACGAGAAAGCATTGGAGTCCATGCTCCGACTGAGGATCCATTTGTAATCACAGTACCTATTGGACCAGCCATTGTTCATAAGGTTTTAGTGGACAACGGGAGTTTCGTCAACATTCTTTTCAAAAGGACATTCGACCAGATGAACCTCGAAATAAAAGACTTGAAGCCCTGTCAGGGATGGATCCGTGGATTTAACGGAGCATCCACCGCTCCAATGGGTTATGTAGAGTTACCAGTTACGCTTGGGGAAGGAGAACGCCAGAGAGTGAGAATCCTTCCCTTCGTGGTTTTGGATGTTGAATCACCCTACAATGCCTTCTTGGGCCGACCAGCCCTCGCAAAGTTTAGAGCCTGTATAGCCCCCTGGTGCTTATTATTGAAATTCCCCACAGAAGCTGGCGTTGGTATTGTCAGAGGAGATCAGGTTGCCGCACGAGCATGTTATGTTGCCGATCTAAAGTTACTTCGCAATGGAGGGGACATAGAAACCAAGGGCGCTTCTCCCCCTACAAGGGCGGAGACCTTATAGCAACTAAAGAGGATAACCGTTGGAGAGTCGCCCAGAGAGTTGCCCGAGGATATAGATCCCAGAGAGGACCAACAACCTGGGGGCAGAAAGGCGACTCCCAACGAGACAACTGTGGATGTACCGATCGATGATAGTGACCCGGAGAAGGTCCTTAAGATTGGATCCCAGTTAAATCCGAATCTCGCTAAAGAACTGATGGATTTCTTAAAAAATAACTTGGATGTATTTGCTTGGACCCACACAGACATGTGCGGGATATCCCCATCAATCATGAGCCATTCATTAAGCATTAACCCTAAACATCCTCCGGCAAAGCAAAAAAGGCGAATGCTGGGCCCAGAAAGGTCCGCTGCCTTGAAAGAAGAGGTTGGAAAGCTAAAGAGTAATGGATTTATCAGAGACTCGATCTACCCAGACTGGATTTCAAATCCAGTCCTGGTAAAGAAGGCCAACGGGAAGTGGCGAACGTGTATCGACTTCTCGGATTTGAACAAAGCCTGCCCAAAAGACAGTTTTCCGTTACCCCAGATCGACCAGTTGGTGGACTCGATGGCGGGTCATGAACTTCTCTCATTTATGGATGCTTACTCAGGATATAACCAGATTCCAATGCAAGTTCCAGATCAAGAACACACTAGTTTTATCACGGATCTGGGATTATATTGCTATGTAGTGATGCCCTTTGGCTTGAAGAACGCAGGCGCTACATATCAATGTTTAGTCAACAGAATGTTCTATAACCAGATCGGGAAAACAATGAAGTATACATCGACGACATGTTGGTTAAGTCCAAGCAATCCTGCCATCACACTACGGACTTGGCAGAGATGTTCAGCATTCTTCGAAGGTACGGAATGAAACTCAACCCAACAAAATGTTCATTCGGTGTTGCCTCCAGAAAATTCTTGGGGTTCATCGTTAGTTCCCGTGGGATTGAGATTAATCCAGACCAGATCGCAGCAATCAGAGATATTCAGGAACCTAGGCAAATTAAGGATGTGCAAAGCCATGCAGGAAAAATAGCCGCACTAAGCAGATTTATCTCCAGGGCTACAGACAAATGCATCCCATTCTTCGAACTAATAAAGCGGGGAAAACACCACTTCAAATGGACGCCTGACTGCGTAGAAGCATTTCAGAACTTACTGAGGCACCTGGAGAAACCTCCAATATTATCTAATCCGATGGATCACCAAGACTTATTCGTGTACTTGGCAGTGTCATCCCACGCGATCAGCTCAGCGTTGGTAAGAGAAGAAGATAAGGTCCAAAGACCTGTGTATTACGTGAGCAAAAAATTGACGGCAGCAGAGCGTAATTATCCAAGGATAGAAAAGTTGGCGTATAGTTTACTGATCACCTCTAGAAAGCTTCGACATTATTTTCAGGCGCATCCCATTACCGTATACACCGATCATCCACTCAAGCAAGTTCTACAGAGACCAGAGGCGTCTTGAAGATTACTCAAATGGAACATTGAGTTAAGTCAATTTGATCTGAACTTTCAGCCCCGACGGTCAATTCGGGGGCAAGTAATAGCCGACTTCATAGCAGAGTTTACCGTCCCGGAGGAGGATATAGCAAACGAAGAAGATGATCCTTCAAAATTACTTTTCGATCCCAATGCCTGGAGATTGTATATTGATGGCGCTAGGAACGACGAAAGATCCGGCGCTGGAATAGTACTTGAAACTCCCAAGAAACGATTGATATCCTATGCTATCCGGATGGAGTTTCACGCCACTAACAACGACTCCGAATATGAAGCCCTGATAGCCGGACTAAGGATCGCAAAGGAGTTAGAAGTCACAAAGCTGAACATCTTTTGCGACTCCAAGTTAGTTGTGAACCAGGTTACTGGAAAATTCCAAGCCAAAAGTGCAAGATTGATTCTATATTTGAAGAAAGTGAAGGAGTTGCTGAGCAACTTTGATCACTACAGCATATCTCACATTCCGCGGTCAGAGAATCAGCAAGCGGTTAAGTTGGCAAAGATGGCTAGTTCCGACAATCTTGAAGAGACCGGGCTAGCCCCCGTTGAAGTGCTTTGGTCCCCTAGTATAGATCGAATGGAAATCGATCCAATACTAGAAACGGAACCAGAAAGGAAGTCGTGGATGACCCCTCTAAAGAATTTCTTGATGAATGGAGCGCTTCCGACCAAGAAAAGCGAGAGGCGTAAAGTAATTCGTAAAGCTGCCCGATACGTTCTGCAAGGCGGAGTTCTTTACAGACAAGGATTTTCGATGCCCCTCCTTCGGTGTATAGCCCACGATGATATCAAGCGTGTGCTGCAGGAGGTACACGAAGGCGAATGCGGCGATCACACTGGAGGGCAAACATTGGCAAAAAAGGTGTTGCGGCATGGTTATTTCTGGCCTACCATAAACAAGGATGCGGCAAAATACGCACGACGGTGTGATGCGTGCCAGAGATTTTCAAAAATACCTAGGGCACCTCCTAATCAGTTAAAAGCAATGACGAGCCCATGGCCTTTCGCTATGTGGGGAATTGATATCATTGGAAGTCTCCCCATAGCTAGGGGCGGAGCAAAGTTCGCTATTGTGGCCGTGGATTATTTCACTAAGTGGGTCGAGGCTGAACCACTGACTACAATCACAACCAAACGAGTGATCAATTTTATCGTTAGAAACATCATTTGTCGATTTGGGATTCCAAAGATTGTGATAACGGATAACAGAACTCAGTTCGATAGCACTGAATTCAGAAACTTCTACCAGAAATACCATATTGAGAAACGGTACACCTCTGTGGCGCACCCGCAATCGAACGGACAAGTCGAAGCGGCGAATAAAGTGATTAAGTCCATTCTGAAAAGAAGACTGAAGCGGGCCAGAGCCATGTGGGCTGATGAATTTCCCTTGGCACTATGGGCCTACAGGACAACATATAAATCGGCAACAGGACATACCCCCTTCTCCCTTGCTTTTGGAACGGAAGCGGTTCCAAAAGCGGTCATCCCGGTTGAGATAAAGGTACCTTCTCACCGAGTGACTTATTATGATCTGATGACCAATAATGAATTGCTCCTTGAGTCCCTGGATATGATCGAAGAAAAGAGGGATGAAGCAGACCTGCGCGCCTTGAGATGCAAACAACAGGTCGCTCGATACTACAACAAAAAGGTTCGAGCCCGAACCTGGGAACCCGGAGATTTGGTTCTGAAACGTGTCTTTCCACCCCCAACTCATATGGGAGCGAAGTGGGAAGGACCGTACTCCATTTTGAGCAAGCTTGATAATGGAACCTTCAAGCTGGCAACCGTAGATGGAAAGGAAATCCCCAGAGTGTGGAATGCCCAACATTTACGGACGTACTTAACATAAGAGTTTCAAATCTGTTCTTTTGCTTTGTCGAAAACCATGTACAAGGCACGGATTGCCTAGAATAGTCTGATTCCTTAAAGCAAAAAATTATAAAGTGGATGTAGGTCATGATTCGACTGAACCACTATAAAAATATTGTGTGTCGTTTACCTTTATTGCATTATTTATCTGTCTTTCTATTTTTATGAAAATTACAGTGAATCATGCAATGATCCCAGAAGCATATAATCATAAATGCCGTTCATCAGAATGGAATGTAATCACAAGTCAAAATTCTGAGGATACAATAAAGTAAATTATATCGTTGATAGCGCTCTAACTCTCCAGAGCTGAGAGAGAGCATAACGGACATGAAGCCGATGTCCATAAGTCATGGCGGTGTACCATGATCGGAACCGCCTTGACGGAACTCTAACTCTCCAGAGAGAGAGAGAGTATAAAAGCGTCTCCGATTGAGTGCTGAGAAAGAGCTCCTTCCCCGCTGAAGGATCGGGGAGCGAATGAATTGCTGAGCTCGAACTCTAACTCTCCAGAGAGAGAGAGAGAGAGTATAAAAGCATCTCCGATTGAGCGCTGAGAAAGAGCTCCTTCCCCGCTGAAGGATCGGGGAGCGAATGAATTGCTGAGCTCGAACTCTAACTCTCTAGAGAGAGAGAGAGTATAAAAGCGTCTCCGATTGAGCGTTGAGAAAGAGCTCCTTCCCCGCTGAAGGATCGGGGAGCGAATGAATTGCTGAGCTCAAACTCTAACTCTCCAGAGAGAGAGAGTATAAAAGCGTCTCTGATTGAGTGCTGAGAAAGAGCTCCTTCCCCGCTGAAGGATCGGGGAGCGAATGAATTGCTGAGCTTGAACTTTAACTCTCCAGAGAGAGAGAGAGAGAGAGAGTATAAAAGCATTCCGATTAAGCACTGAGAAAGAACTTCTTCCCTGCTGAAGGAACAGGGACCGACTGAACTATTGAATTTGAACTCTAGCCCCGACAACCGCCAGGAGAGTATAAAGGAGTCTATGGTTAAGCACTGAGAAAGGTGCCAGAAATTCAGTACCACAAGAACAGTTATCTTATGAAATTTTCTAAGTCCCCCATATTCAGAAATAGGGGGCAACCTGCGAATAATGCTAATCAATCTTTAATAAGCCCTAGTTAAGCGCTACATTAACGATTGATTTGGGGCCATATGCATATACACATGAACTTTAATGCAGCAATGCAGCACAAAAATTTTCTTTCTGTTGTTTGACTGATTTGTAGTTATAATTAGATGGTCTATGACTAAACATGGAAAGTTTATTTGAATACAGGTAACAATGATGCAAAAAGAGGTAAACTTTCCTTTATATACTGCAAGCCTACGAAGTGAAAAATAACCTAGAAAACAAAAGTGAGGGCCAGTCTCATAATTACACTTCCTGGCCAGTGGAAAACCTAAAGACAAAATATAAACCAGCGACAATATCCTATTTACGCTTTGACCTCTTCTCCTGCTTCTGTTTCTCCAGCTTCGCCTTGTCAGCGTCGGATTGATCTCCTTTCTTCCTCTTCCTTTTGTCTATGAGGGGAACATCCGACTCTTCAGAAGATTCCTCTTCCGCCTCCTTTCTCTTCCTTTTATCAGCAAGGGAAGTCGGGAAATCATCAGGATTCGCAAAATGAAGTTGTCTGCTGATGGATTTGGGCTAGATTTTCAAAATCATCCCAGTTTTGGGATCAAGTTCCGCGATAGGGACTATGTTCAGAGGCTCTTGTCCCATCATCTTCAATGCCATCTCCTTTTCCTGCCTAGCTTTTCTGCTGGCCAAAGTTTCGTCGTCATCGTCTTCGGTCTCTTTGGCACCAATGATATCCTCCTCATCCTCTACATGGCGCCCATCCATGTCTTTCAAGGCCTCGATGGTTTCAGCATCCTTGGGGACATCAGCACTAGGTGCCAGGACGCTTTTTTTCTGCTGTTGTATCCTCAGTCTGCATCGATATATCAACACCGGCACCTGGCGAGACAGCCTCCTTCTCCGCCTCTTTTCCTTTTTCAACACCCTTGTCGACGGGCTCACCACCTGTATTATGGGGAACACACGTTACTAATTCAATTGGTTGTTCTACCAGACGACAACAATTCACAATTGCTTTGACAAATTGTGGGGAAAAAAGGGAGATACCTTCCGCAGATCCTCCTTCTTGGGTAGCTGCAGGAGCTCCAACAACCACAGGAGTTAGGCCCAAAGGGATTAGTGGATCATCAGGATGGTATTCCTCAACTCCGGAGGTCTTGGGCTCCATGGCTGAACTCGAACCTTCGTCAGCTTTGCCTTTACCCTTAGCCAGGGCCCTCTCCTTTTCCATTTCCGCTTGAATCAGACGACGACCCTCTGCCAGGTCCTCGGGCTCGTTATCCCTCAAGATGCTCTTCATCAACTCATCTTCATCAATTTCTTCGACTCCCAATCTCTGCTTCTCGCCCTCAACAATGGCATCCCATAAATTGGCTAAAGTAACGTGGTAATCCGGGATCCACGAGATGTTGCGGGTTTTGAGGACTTGGCCAAGGAAGTCAAAAATCATCTCTTCAAACCCCTCGATATCCTTCTCTCTCTCGAGGAGCTTGTTATTAGAAGCAGTAGCCATTTCGATGGCACTTTCAATATTCTTTTCGGCGAGAGCTGCCCGTCTCTCCGCATCCGCGACTTGATCATTCAAAATCACCTTTCCCGCTTCAGCCAAAGCTAAACTTTCTTTCAAACTTGCTTTTTCTACCTCCCAAGCAGCTCTCTCAGCTTCAAAATGGCCTTGTGCTGTTTTCAACTCAATGTTGGCCATTTTGAGATCTTCTACTTCCTTCTTTAAAGCCATCTTCTCTTGGCTATTGGAGTCAAGTTCTGAATGAAAGCGCTTCTTAGCATTCTCCAATTCAATCTTATAATTTTCAACATCTCTCCGTGCTAAGGCGAGTTGGGATTGTGCATCTTCCAAGTCCTTCTCCATCTTTGTTCTGGCCCTTTCGTTGTTATCAATTTTCACTTTAGACCTATGGGCTTCCATTTCAAGCATTCGAATGACTTCGGAAAGATTAACCGCATGTTTCTTCATCATCTCATACTGTCTGGCTACATGGCGGATGTGCCCGACAACTTCATTATCCCAGTTCTTAGGGACCGGTTCCAAGGCTGGAACAAACGTCATCCTTTCAAAGAAAATGTTTGGGAATTGTTCCCGCAGCTTTTCCAGCCTACCTTGAATCTCGGGACCATGGATGTAATCCCGTGACCCGGGGGCAGCCAACTCTGGCTGGCTGGAAGGGACGATGTCACTCCTCTCCTTTTCAGACTCTTTGATTGGATCATTGCCTTTATCCTTAGACTCGTGATGCCTTTTTGACGACTTGCTGTGAGAGGGTGCACTTTTCGGAGGAGTTAACTCTTTAGGAAGTTTCTTTCCCCCTGCAGGAACTACCGGATAACTGGGAAGCTTGGCAGATGTCGATTTCGGTGGAGACCGGGGTTGCGAGGAAGTCGGCTTGTGAGAAGGGCCGCGAGAGCGCTCAGTACCCGGATGAAGACTGGGTGTGCCCTCACGAAGAGAACGATAAGAATATGATCACCTGCGGGACATCTTTCCTGCAAAAAGAAAAGAGCATATTAAAACTTTGAATACTGACGATATAAGAGTGCGGGGTCAGACAGTGTGTGTGATTTGTGCATCCCATATAATTCCCCCTAACAGACCCGGGCCTGAAGACAGGCTCATCTGACTAGTTTCTTGTTCTCTAGTTGGAGCGATGGTCTCTTCAGAAGCAGGGAAGAATGGCTCCCCTTCAAAGTCCCTCTCTGTGTATACATCATTAGGCAGAGGAATTTTGCTCAGCTCGTTGAATAACTGTTCTTCTGTCAAATCATCGGGAGCAGCGGGTTCGATTGGAGTAGAAACTGGGATTTTCTTGGACTTGTCACCGCGGGCCTCATCCCCTCTGTATATGTTCAGGTCCTCATCGTCTTGGATGACTATCGGGGAAGGACTCTTGCGAAATTTAGTTGTTTCTATTGCTTGCGATGTTCCCTCTCCCTCCGTTGGGGGCACATATCTATAGGGTTTGCCGCCAGCGCCAAGTCCAAATCTTATATCCAGAAGATGATGCTTATGAAGATTCTCATCAGTGATGCATTTTTTGATCCTTAGAAAGTCGGATCTGCTTTGTAGAAGAATAGACAATCGATTATTGTATAACGGGCCCTCCGTTTTTGGGAAGACGTGATCTGTTTAAAACAAAGAAAAAGGGGGGGGGGGAGAATGTTAATGCTTCGGCTTCTTGAACAAGATATTTAGTCAAAAGATTAAAGTTTACTTGATTTAAGCCATCTTCTTGAGCATCCGGCCTGTTTCTTTATATAGAACCAATCAGACTTAGGATCCCCTATATTGCTGTATCCGTCATACAGAATCTTCCTGTTCGCCACCGATTCAAAGAAAGAGAAATTTGGGGTTGCCGAGGAGCGATGCTTGAAAAGAAAGAAGAATGTTAAATCTCTAAATGTGAGTTCGGTATGTAGGATCTCCGCGTATGCAATATATAGGGTGTATAGAGATGCGTAGGCGTTAGGATGAAGCTGCATCGGAGCGATACCCAGTCGTTTTAAAGTCTCGATGACGATTGGAGGAAACGGAGGAATAGCTCCTACCAAGCACACGGTTCGGCTGACTGCCATGTACCCTTCCGGAGCTAAGTGGGGTCTATCTTCGCTATCGGGTGTCCTCACATCATCCCAAGGAATCCCATGTCTCAGGCAGATTCTTTTAAGCTTTATATCATCGAGTTTAGATGCTAAATAATCAGAAAATTTCTCTATCCCGAGCACGCCAGGAATCTCGTCGGGAGCTCGCCTGTCTATCTCAGACTCTTCACTAGATGAAGTACTTTCAGATGGATCCGATTCCGTTGCCTCGTATTCAGAGCCAGAATCTTCACCTCCTGGGTTAATTGGAGGGACCTCGGGGTTGTATTGCTCAGGAACCTCGGACTCCGTTTCTGTAACGGATCTTGAAGAAGATTGATTATCCGACATTACTGTTAGGCGAGAAAACATGAAAAATGAGATTAAAACTACCCGTCCCCCGTGTGTGCAAGTGCCGGTGTGTGTGCTTGTGCATGCATTAAAGAAAAGTACAAGGGTCAATAAAATCATCCAGACATTGGTCATCATTCGATTGATAGATTATGCAGTTGTTCGATCTGGAATGTTCGTATCATGGGCTCTAACCTAACTGTTCATTGATTTGTTAAAGTCGCATCATATTATTTAGTCAGCAATCGGATCGCAAGACAGGTTCGGATCGCGAAGTGAGGACGGATCGTGGTGAAGGACTCGATACGCGGAAGGGTATTAGGTTAGGAAAAAGCTTCGAACCGTGAGGCGCACCAGCTCATCCTGAACGGATCGCGACGGCTTCTTGGCGATCCGTATCGCCCCCATCCTCCATGATCCGAAGCTCTAGTATCCCCGCGAAACGACACTCATACGAATCGAAGCCTTGTCATTTCCGCGATCCGATCCGCTACCCAAATCAACTTTCCAGTTCAGTACCCTCTCTCCTTATCTCGCCACCACTCCGAACTCCGACCTCGCCCACGAATCGACCTGGTCATCTCTTCCTTCTTCTTCCTCAACTCTCCCCTTCGCACCAGGCACACTCACGTCCATTCTCACCAAATCTTATAAAATCCCACTGTCCATGCTTTCTAAACTAGTGCGAACACGGTAGAAATTCAAGTGAAATCGTCTAGTTACCTTTTTAAAGTTCGAAATCGAGCAAGAATTTGGAAATTGAAAATAAGGTTTTTCCTTAAACGATGCTGGCGATACGATACAAAAGCAAGAAGAAGGAAGAAAGTGGAGAGGAGGGTCGACTTATATAGGCAAAAGGGCGACCGTTTGTCTCCCCTTTTTTGTCTTATTCGATCCGCGAAAATAGATGGGCCGCGAACCAAAAGCCCTCCACGTTTCAAAGAGAAGCCCATCTCATTCCGTTCCGTGAAGAGGCCCAAGTGCTCACCAAAGAACGAAGCGAATGACTTGCTAACAGACCGCGACTCGAGCACGCGATCCGAATCGATAAATGACCGACATATTCAGTGATGAAGACTCTGAAAGATCCCAGAAAAGGAATTGTTCACTGATTTGCGTCTCGTTGTGAAAAGACGATTCTATAGCTTCGAAGCATGTTCCATCATCGATAAAACATACTTCGAGGGGGCAAAATGTTGGCTAGCTTTTTGACCAAGCCACCCAGGTTCATTCACAAGAAGAAAATATGAAACTACATTCCCTAAGTATATGAAGGAACGGATCGCACCATCGACTCGCCCCTCACCGGATCGCACCTCATCGGATCGCCCCCATTTCATCAGCAAAACGACACCTATATGCGATTCGATCCGTACATACATTACTGCCCAGTATAGACCGATCCGATCCCCTGATGCACGGCGAAGCCTCTGACCCGTCCAAGCACGAGCTTGTCTTCGGCGATCCGAGATGCACAGATCTAGCGACATGTGTCCCCAACCGCCATTTTGACTGATTCTCCCCATTTGCTCGATCCGATTTTCGAGGGGATCGCGACACCTGTCTAAAACTGCTAATTTGACTATTTCTTCATCGGCTGCGATGCGATCCGATGTTCTCGGGATTCGTGCCACGTGTTACCACGATCCGCCTGACGAAATCAGCTATAAATAGCCCAGAGCTTGGCATTTTTTGGGATCTTTTTGGCAATATTGAGGACTGATTCCACCATTATTGTCATACTACCATTTCTTATCAGTTTTATTACTAGATTACTGAGAGAAATCACAATTGTAAAAGTGAGCTAGAGAGAAATCATTGATTTTACCAACATTCAAAGTATAATCAATAACATATAAAGTGGATGTAGGCTTGTTAACGCCGAACCACTATAAATTCTGTGTGTTTTCTGCTTTTTCTTCATTCTTCAGTCAAAACTCTATAATAGTCAGAACGATTTGGGTGTTAGATCCAAATTTTGATCTAACATATTGAATGTATAAACTATATAAGATATTCATGTGTTGAATAAAATGTTTGAACAATAAAAATATGATTTTTATTGAATGTATATACCATATATAATATTCATGTGTTTTAAACGATATTTGTTCTTTAACCCAATTAACAGTGAAAATATAATTTGGATTTTATAAACCTTTTATTAAGATTTAAAAATGGAAATTTTCCAAAGTAAAGTTTTCTAATTTAATATATTAAATAGGAATTAAATGGAGTTCAATTTGGTAATATTCGAGATGAGCTTCTGTGAATGAATACCGTTATATATATATATATATATATATATATATATATATATATATATATATGGAATTTAAAAGGCTTTGCCACTATTCCATTCATATTATTAGTCCGATATGGAAATTTATATCGATTATATACTATTCTGATTTCCATGAAGATTTCACTTTGATGGAGGATGATTTTGGGTTTATCGTGAACTGTGTTTTAAATGACATTGGTCCTTTAACCCAGTTAAAGATAAGATTAATTTTTTAAAGTTGAATAATCATAAAGTAATGATTTTTGATATTAAAACCAAATTGCAGTTTTAA
Source organism: Allium sativum (assembly GCA_030737875.1). NCBI lineage: Eukaryota > Viridiplantae > Streptophyta > Magnoliopsida > Asparagales > Amaryllidaceae > Allium > Allium sativum. Next base: position 8,767,021 of record CM060921.1, on the reverse strand, counting down.
TAAATTTTTAATTAGATTGAAATGGGAATGAGATGATTAAATTTATCTAATTCTTGAAATGATCGAGAATGGAGTACCATCAGTTTTACTCCAGGCGGTAGTTAAATCTTTAATTAGATTTGAACGTGAAAGGGTAAATAATTTCACTCAGAACACAGTGGGTGTTAGGTATGGAGTGCTACCAGTTTTGCTCCATGGGATGAATAGGTTGGGATTGGAAAATAATAAATGATTATTGTGGTAAGGTTCGATAATCCCGACTAGTTAATAAAATCTGTTGAAACGTATATCCAAAGGAAGATTAAAGAATAATTTTAAAAGAACTTATCTTTTATTAAATTAATGGGAACCTTTCCTTAATATTGTGAATATTTTATTAAAAGAATATTCTAAATTGGAATGAGGCATAAGATGTGTTTTTATAGCACTTTATTATTGATTATAAAATACGGAATTATTCGGAAAGACTAGGTTTCACCCATTCTGAATAATTACTACGGCGATTAAAAGTCGACGATGAAGACGGTGGTTGAAGACCGGAGTTCTTCACATCATCTGGATGATTACTGATGTCTTGATTGGGTTGTACACCCAAGATAAGGTAATAAGTGGGGATCGTTCAGACGTACTTGTAGATCGACGGATATGCAAGGACATCTCTCCTATATTGGACATATGAGACGAGGAATAAGGTGCCTCCGGTTTTGTTCAGACCCAGAATGGACTTGTAAATGGATGTGTGTCTGACATTGGATTTCATTCCATGTTGATTGATTTCTATTATATATATCTGTTTGATGGCGGAGAATTTATTCTCTTGCTTAACACCCTTCTCTGAGACGTATAAGCTTAGAGGTTATATATTGATAGACATTAGTTGCATGGCATGAATTGTCAGTGTAACATGCTAAGATGCAAATGATCAAGGCTTTTGTTGAAAAGCAGAATCTTGTGGATGACGATCAAAGTAGAACTTTAATTAGCATAGCTTTGTGTATAGTGTTAATTCGCGAGCTTCATACCCCGGTATGAACCAGAAATGGGAGAGGACTGCAGGGAGAACATGCGTTTCTTTCTATCTGGGAGTGGTGTCATGGTATGTAGCCCAGACATTTTACTTATGTGGATGATGGAATGAGGCGCCTCAGATATTGAGTCCCTAGTAGCTCAGATTTTATGCCCCATACTGCAGGGAAATGTATTGTTTAGGAATTACTAATCCACTAAAGTATGTGCGGACCACCCCTGAAGATCCAGGTGCAATCACGGCTGTATCCTGAGACATGGTAGGCTAGATTGTCTCAAATTCAGTAAGGACGATACCTTGCCTTGGTTCATGATGGAAATCCAATTTCCAATACGACATCATGCGGTTTTGATTGCAGAACTAGTATAGCAACATGATATATGGTACCTATACTATCTTGATTGATACATTTATATTTGAAGTAGATTTCTTCAATTATAATAATAATAAAAGATTAAATTTCGCGTAGCAAGCATTATTTGGCTATTATAAGGTAAAACTCTATCCTTCGGCTTGCGTTGCATTATGTGATGGGACCTGCGTCTTATAATAGCTTCATTTTTCCAAAAATCATTGCGCTGTTTTATTTTAAACTAAGATTCATGTGGAGTAAACCCATTACGTGTTATATGGCGTAGTCCCATGGTTTCCTAACTTTTAAAGTAAAAAGTTTATAACTGTTTTAGTTCTCACACCAGTCCCATGACTGACTCGAAGTTTATTATTTTAACCTAAACTCTGAGTGCCCATATTTTCCACACGGGCAGGGAGTAGTTTTGGTTTTCGTAGATATTTCTTTTAATAGGATATTGGATTACACCTGGAACTATATTCGGAAAGCTTTGTATCCGTATATCTCTTTTAGTTGTGTTAGTCGTTATTTTCCGCTATGTGTTGTATTATATTTTCTACTGCTTTGTAATTTATTAAATCTCTGATGTTGTGTTTTCAATGTGTAATATTTATTCATACTCTGCAATATTCTTGTACTCTGATAAAGATTGTTGTAATATCAGATGAAAAGTTCTTCTGTTTGTGTTCTGATGCATCGTGTTCTCAACTCAATCCAGGGCTTTCCCGTCAAGGCGAGTTTGGGTCGTTTCAGCGTGGTATCATATCTTTGGTTCACAGAGCTCGAGAACAATGCACATTAGAACCGAACGAAAGAATTTATCTGAGATTGGATTAGTAATATCCAATAAGAACAACTTGTTAAAGATAGGATCAGTAGCATCCTAGAATGAGTTTGAAGAGTATTATTTATTTATATATAAAAACAAATTTTATTTTGAAATTTAAACCCTATTATGTGTATTTGAGTATATTATTTTATATTTAATTTGGACAATCGAGTATATGAAGATTTTGCATATACCGTCATGAACATATATTCGGAGTCTCAAATATACTGGATAGATATAAAATCACACTCTAGTCGTCCAGAGATGATTCTGGTGATTGCTGCAGCATCATCAGCATTTATGTTCAAGCTTCGAAAGTGGGATATCTATATATTTCCAATTGACTGGTGTGAGAACCAAAACTTAGTTAGAGTTTATTGCTGTGATTTGCACTAAAAATATTATTTTTGACTATATATAAAAGTTATATATAGTTAAAAAGTTAATCAACTAATTGATTGCTGGTTGTGATGTTTGATGATTAGTTTAACTAATTAAAATATTGGAATGATAATTAATTTAACCAATATGTGAATGAATGAGAAATTTATCCAAATCGAATCAAATATTGAACTGAATTGAAAATTGTTTGGAATTGCCTATATGTACATACATATACATTGAACATGTCATAGCATAAATTCTATGAAGAGGATTAAAATTGTATGCCCGACAAATAGGTACATATTTATTGTATTTCTTGGGTTTGATGATTTTATGAACCGATTGGCTTGCCGTGTAACAACCCGCATTCTACGCATCAAAGGATCGTAGAATGTTTATTTCTTTCACATACGGATTCGTATGGTCATGTAACTTTGGGAGACGACTATCGGGGTCATTTCCCATGCTCATGATTTTTGCCGATTTTTAAATGACCATTTTGCCCATAGTTGATCTTGGCTATAACTTTTGATTGGTAAGGAGTTTTGATCTGAAACCACTTCCATTAGATCCGGATGATGGTTTTACCTTTCCATAGAGTGGTCACATTGGCCAAACGGACTCACCGTTTGGAGATATGGCTGAAATAAGGTTTAGAAGGTGAAAAACAGCTTAACCGGGCCTAATTAGGGTGATTTGCAAGAGGGTCCATGACCCATTTCGGGATTGGGGTTATGGGGAGGCTGAGAACAGTAGGAAAACGGATTTTATTTCATTTTCCAGCCACCTAAAACATTTCTCTAATCCTGGCCATGGCCTTCACCTTCTAATTTCATCCCAAATCGCTCCAAATCGCTTCCTAATTGAAGATTAAGCCAAGCTACATCAAATCAAAGAAAATTAGCATCAAATTGGTTATAGAGCTGCTGTGTTGCATAGAGATTCAACCCAAATCAGATAATATTTCAGATCTAAAGTTAATTTGTGGCTAAGGTGAGTGATTTGCATAGTTCCTCACTAATTATGGTTAATTAAGGGAAATTAGTGTTATTAGCGAATTTAAACATGATTAAATTCTGGAAAAATATTTATAAATTTCAAAATATTGTTTTAGACCTCTGTTAGAAAATTTGGTTAGTTTGGTTAAGTTTTACTAATCATATCATTAGTTTTGCTTAAACATGCTTAAGGGAAAATATGGGATTTTGGCTATGTTTGATTCGTTTTAACTATCAAATTATTGTTCTGGTATTTGTGGTTGATTATACATGTTGCTATGACTATATGGTATGCTTTGTGATTGATTAGAAGAGTTAGAATGGTCAAAAATGCCGTCGTATGGCGTAAAATAGTCGTTGGAAATGTTGCAGGAAATGTGCAGAGTTTCGGACCGGATCAGATCGGATTATAGGACTCGGATCGGATCGGTGGACCGGGCAAGGGGAATGTGAACCGGATTGGAACTTGGCACTAGCTGAGCCTTGGCAAGAAGGAGGGCCATTTGCAAAGAGTTGGAGTTGGGTTGGGAATCAGATCAGAGCTGAGTAGGGGATCAGATCGGAAGAAAGGGCGTGGAGATCGGATCGGATTAGAGCTAGGGAGCGGGATCAGATCGGAGGACCAAGCTTGGAGTTGGAGTTGGAGTGAAGCACCAAACCGGATCGGGACCCATGAGCACCGAACCGAACCAACCTGAAGTGGAACGACGGGGACTATCGAACCGAACCAACCTGAAGTGGAACACTGAACCGAACGGGAAGCCTAGGGGCGATGTATTCGAATCGAACTGACTGAAGCAAGCCGAACCGAACTGGATTGGAACTACGATTACGCGATGACTCTTCTGAAGACCAACTCCAATTCGACCAAAACCCGAGATGCAAAGGAAGTCCAGATGGAAGGTTATTACTCAGGATCCAAATGGGAACCAATGAGTTAACTTCATGAGTTGGGCTTTGCTGCGGGACGTGTGCTAAGGGGCTATCGATGTCTATAACTTTGGATCACTATGGAGTATGGGGTATGTGGATGGATTCCGGGCCACAGTAGCCTAGGCAGGACTATTGGCTATGGACCAATGAGATGGGGTCATTTGTAAGGATAGTCATGAATCCATGGGGCAAGCTTGGTGGTAGCAATAGTTATACAAGTCGGACTCCGTCACTGTCTCGATGGGTCTAGTGATCAAAGTAGTGGATATTGTATGCTTTACGCACTGAGAGAGAGATGGGAGGATGATTGCTATGCTTGATTGTTTGCCATCACTATGACATGCACACCCCCACCGCCGTATTCTTTACACCATATGTTAGTGGCACCTTGGAGTATTGTACGGTATGTAGTGCTAACTCTTTGGTTGCAGGTCCAGGTATGGTTTAGTATACCTGTTATTATTTTGTTTTGCTGCTTATCGCTCATACCAGACTTTTGTTTGACCCAAAGTTTTATGTATCTTCTTATTACTCTGGGTGCTCTTAAACGGGCAGACTAAAGACAAGTTAGCTAATTATGCACGAGTAGCTGATTCGGAGACGAGCAAAAGGCTTCTACGTATTATCTACATATATTCTCCCTGTGTTCTTGATGGTCATTGCTTTGGGCATTAGCAGTGTACCTCTCCTTTCTTTTGCTTTAGAGACAGTATTTTGAAGTTGTAATAATGGTTATGGATCATAAGCTGTATTTTGGATTTCCACTGCTATGATGATTATGGATTAGTTTTCAGCTTATGCACCGTCTCGCTTGTTTTATGTCAAGTATGCTATTATTATATTTTATTCCAAGCGCTGTGAGACATTCTACAGGTTCCTTGTTAGTTCAAATTCCCTTCTTTCCTTTCTTTGGCGGCCGTCCCGTGCTGGTTAGACATCGGCACAACGCACTTTCATTGGAAATGCCGGCTGGTGCGGGGCGGGCCGCCACATTTGGTATCAGAGCGATAGGTTGTGTAGTTAACCTAGGGAAGACACCAGGGAGAGATAGTGTATGTACATGAGAGCGCGTATTTGTGATATTTTGGTTTTCAAAAGATATATATATACTATTAGTTTAGCTAAGGATGAAGTCGCACTGCATTGGCACCAATAAGGAGATGGTTAATCGTTTTCTCTTTACAGATTGAACGATGGATCAAAATACGGGAAAGGCGGTGAGGAACTCCGCATCAGGAGTTGAAGAAGAAGCGGGTTCAGGAGCCAACAATGGGAATGTCCCTGACATAAGGGAGATGTTTACTGCCTTCATACGAGAGATGGTTAGGGATGCTCTGGGAGCAGTTCCTAATGCTACTAATGGTGGTGGCGTAGTAGTGCAGGCGCCTAGAATTGGTCTCACCAAGATTAACGAGGAGTCCCAGAAAAAGAGGAAACAGAACCAAGCTAAGGATGGCCAGAAAAAGAAGAACAAGAAAGATGTAGAGTGCTTTAGCTGTGGCAAGAAGGGCCACTCTGCCAAAGAATGTCGAGCAAAGCCAGGGGAAAGGAAGTGCTTCAATTGCGGCCAAGTAGGACATCTCAAGAAAGAATGTCCACAACCCCTTAAGAAGAAGCAGAGTGTGGAAGTGTATGCTATCAATGTTGTTCCTTCTTCATCGAATTCCCCAACTGCAGCATAGAAGGGAAAGGGTGTTGTTATTCAAGGTATGCTTTCCATTATGAGGTTCCAGTTCTAGTTTTGTTTGATATCGGGGTTTCCTATTCCTTCGTATCTAGTGACCTGGTAGATAGATTGGGATTGGAACCTGAGATTGTCGATAGACCTTTAGTTGTGACGAACCCGATCGGTGGTTCAATTAGCCTTAGTATGACTTATCATAATGAAGTCCTATCGAGTCATGGATGTATGTTTGCTTGTGGTTTCTTTGTTTTGGGCTTCATTGGGCTTGGCATTATTTTGGAGTCGATTGGCTCCAAAGTTACAGGGTGGTGGTAGACTGTGAGAGCTTTTTGGTGACAATTAGTACGGATGATGGGCAGAGGGTAGTGTTTGGTGGTCTACCTAGTAATGGGGTAATGGCTAGTTTTCTAAATTCCCTTGACATCCCGCATGATGAGTTGTCAGATGTGCCCGTGGTTGGCCAGTATCCGGATGTCTTCGAGGAAGTGACCGGACTTCCACCACACCGAGAGATTGAGTTTTGTATTGATTTAGTGAAAGATACCAGAACTATAGTGATGCCACTTCGTCGTATGGCGCCAAGGGAGCAGCGAGAGCTCGGGTTGCAAGTTAGCAATCTTTTGAAGAAGGGATTTATCCGGAGAAGCATCTCCGAGTGGGGAGAACCAGTTATATTTGCCATTAAGGCCGATGGGTCCCTTCGCTTATGTGTGGACTCGAGTTAAAATGGAGTTAAGGGTAGCTCTTCTGATGGAGTACCAAGGAGTCGTCGATAGTTTGGAGTGTTCTAGGCAAACTCGAAGCAGGGGTATCTGGGGACGCCCACTTACCTTGGATCCGTTGGACGTGATCTAGTTATCCTTGGAGGATAAACGTGCGTTGGACATGCGGTAGTCTATTTGGAGCCAGGGCTTCCATTAGCCCTTGATACTGGTTGGACCAATCATTCGGGCATCGACGTATTCATGGTTTTAGCGGATGATAGACATGACTTGTTCGATGAATGCGATGGATTGTTTAGGACCTTACGTTGATGTTCTCTTTGGTTCAAAAATGGCAATAACTTCGAAGTGAGATTCTTGGGCCATGTCGTTTCAGAGAATGGTATTGCCATGGACCCTGCAAAGGTGGCTATGGTACAAGATTGATCTATGCCCAAGGATGCAACAGACGTAAGAAGTTTCTTGGGATTAGCTAAATATTATCGTAAGTTTATCCAAGACTTCCCCAAGATAGCGGCACCGTTGACTCAGTTGACCAAGAAAAATCAAGATTTTGTTTGGGACGAAAAGTGCGAGAACGTATTCAAGAGTCTAAAGGAAAAGTTGACATGTGCACCAGTGTTTGTCATTCCTAAGGGGAATGAAGAGATGACGGTATACACAGATGCCTGTGGTACTGGACTAGGTGCTGTATTGATGCAAGGAGGTAAGGTTGTAGCTTATGCTAGCCGGCAATTGGAACCACATGAGAAAAGGTATCCTACCTATGATTTGGAATTGGAAGCGATTGTGTTCTCATTGAAGATGTGGAGACATTATCTCTTGGGAGAAAGATTCGAGTTGTTTACCGATCATAAATCGTTAAAGTATATTTTCTATTAGAAGGATCTAAATCTCCGACAACAAAGATGGTTAGAATTCTTGGCTTCCTACGATTTCGATATCGCATATACACCAGAAAAGGGCAATGCGGTAGCTGATGCATTGAGTAGGAGACATGCCAGTTTAGGGGATGTGTTTCTTGAGTGGAAGCAACTGGAGTACATCGCTGGGTATGATTTCAGGCTAAAGTGCGAATTGGATCCAGAAGTATTAGCAAGTTTGACGATCAGACCCACTTTGATTGAGCGGATTGGTTCCAGTCAGAGAGGCGATCCTAACCTAATGGAAATCATTTCCAAGTTAGAGATGGGTATTGACGAGGAGATGAACAAGTATGGGCTTGATATAGATATTTGGCTTAAAAAGAATGGAAGACTGGTTGTACCCAATGTCAATGGATTGAGAGATGAAGTGCTTAGAGAATGTCATCACTCAAAACTGACTATACACCCCGGTGGTAACAAAATGTATCGAGACATGAAGTAGACTTACTACTGGGGAGGGATGAAAGGAGATGTTGGGAAGTTTATATCCAAATGCATGAATTGCCAGCTAGTTAAAGCTGAGAAAAAGAAGCCTAGTAGGTTGTTGCAACCATTAGAAATTCCAGAATGGAAATAGGAACAAGTCTCAATGGATTTCATTGATGGGTTACCAAGGACTAGATCGGGCCATGATAGCATTTGGGTGATTATGGACCGATTGACTAAGAGTGCAAGGTTTATACCCATCAAGTCGAAAAGAACATCAGCTAAGTTAGCTGAGCTATATATGAAATGGGTAGTGAGATTCCATGGAGTACCTAAAGGCATTGTGAGTGACCGAGAACTGTTGTTCACTAGTGGATTTTGGAATAGCTTACAAGAGGCGTTAGGATCATAATTACATCTCAGTATCGCATATCATTCTCTGACCAACGGTCAGACAGAGAGGGTGAATCGTATATTAGAAGACCTCTTAAGAGCTTGTATACTGGATTTTGGTGGATCATGGGATGACCATTTACATCTAGTAGAGTTTGCATATAATGACAGTTATCAATCCAGTATTGGTATGACTCCGTATGAAGCTTCGTATGGAAAACCGTGCAACTCACCGTCATGTTGGTTAGAAACCGATGAGAAATTTGTGCTTGGGCCTGATGTGATAAGAGAAACCTCAGATAAGATCAAGGTTATCCGACAACGAATGAAGGCTGCCTAAGATATGCAGAAGAGTTATACTTATGCTGATAAGAGGAGAAGAGATTTAAAGTTCTCCATTGGCAACTTGGTGTTTGTCAAAATTTATCCATTAAAGAGCGTGATTTGATTTGGCAGAAGAGGCAATTTAGCACCAAGATTTGTTGGACCATTCCTAGTTCTCGAGCAAATTGGGAATTTGGCATATAAAGTTGAATTACCAGAGAAGATGGCAGGAGTTCATAATGTATTTCATGTTTCTCAGTTAAGGAAATTCGTGCACGACCCCGATATGACTATTTCACCTGATCAGTTAGATGATATCGAAGTAGAACCCGAGGCGGTAGGGAACCACAAGCCGATTCGTATTGTTGAGCACGATACGGAGGAACTTCGAAGGAAAGCGGTGAACCTAGTCAAGGTTCAGTGGGGTGAGGATGAGAATGACTGTACTTGGGAGACAGAGGAGAGCATTAGGAAGACGTATCCAGAACTCTTTGCCTGGTAAGATTTTAACTGCGACTTAGTTTTCTGCATGCTAGGATAGACTTGTTTGTTTATTTTTGTATGTTTGATTATTGTGAATGGTCGGTAGGCATGCGAGATCCTTTACTTGTTTCTTAGTTAAGGAATTTCGGGGGCGAAATTTCTTAAGGGGGGAAGAATGTAACGACCCGCATTCTACACATCGAAGGATCGTAGAATATTTTTTTCTTTCACAAACGGAGTCGTATGGTCATGTAACTTTGGGAGACGACTATTGGGACCATTTCCCATGTTCATGATTTTTGCCGATTTTTAAATGACCGTTTTGCCCATAGCTGATATTGTTTTGGCCATAACTTTTGATTGGTAAGTAGTTTTGATCTAAAACCAATTCTATTAGATCCGGATGATGGTTTACCCTTCCGTAGAGTGGTAACATTAGACAAATGGACTCACCGTTTGGGAGATATGGTTGAAACAAGGTTTGGAAGGTGAAAAACAGCTTAACCGGGCCTAATTAGGTGATTAGCAAGAGGGCCCATAACCCATTTCGGGATTAGGGTTATGGGGAGGCTGAGAACAGTAGGAAAACGAATTTTATTTCATTTTTCAGCCGCCTAAAACATTTCTCTAACCCTAGTCGTGGCCTCCACCTTCTAATTTCATCCCAAATCGCTCCGAATCGCTTCCTGATTGAAGATTAAGCCAAGCTACATCAAACAAAGGCAAATTAGCATCAAATTGGGAATATAGCTGCTGTGTTGCATAGAGATTCAACCCAAATCAGATAATATTTCAGATCTAAAGTTAATTTGTGGCTAAGGTGAGTGATTTGCATAGTTCCTTAATAATTATGGTTAATTAAAGGTAATTAGTGTTATTAGCTAATTTAAACATGATTTAATTCTGGAAAAATAATTATAAATTTCGAAATATTGTTTTAGACCTCTGTTAGAAAATTTAGTTAGTTTGGTTAAGTTTTGCTAATCATATCATTAGTTTTGCTTAAACATGCTTAAGGGAAAATATGGGATTTTGGCTACGTTTGATATGTTTTAACCTCTCAAATTATTGTTTTGGTGTTTTTGGTTGATTATACATGTTGCTATGACTGTATGGTATGCTTTGTGATTGATTAGAAGAGTTACAATGGTCGAAAACGCCGTCGTATGGTGTAAAATAGTCGCTGGAAATGTTGCAGGAAATGTGCAGAGTTTCGGACCGAATCGGATCGGATTATAGGGCTCGGATTGGATCGGTGGACCGGGCAAGGGGAATACGAACCGGATCGGAACTTGGCACTAGCTGAGCCTTGGTAAGAAGGAGGGCCATTTGCAAAGAGTTGGAGTTGGGTTGGGAATCAGATCAGAGCTGAGTAGGGGATCGAATCGGAAGCAAGGGCGTGGAGATCGGATCGGACTAGAGCTAGGGAGCGGGATCGGATCGGAGGATCAAGCTTGGAGTCGGAGACGGAGTGAAGCACCGAACCGGATCGGGACCCATGAGCACTAAACCGAACCAACCTGAAGTGGAACGATGGGGACTACCGAACCGAACCAACCTGAAGTGGGACACCGAACCGAACGAGAAGCTAGGAGCGATGTATTCGAATCGAACTGACTGAAGCAGGCCAAACCGAACCGAACCGGATTGGGGCTACGATTATGCAGTGACTCTTCTGAAGACCAACTCCAATTCGACCAAAACCCGAGATGCAAACGAAGTTCAGATGGGAGGTTATTACTCAAGATCCAAATGGGAACCAATGAGTTAACTTCATGAGTTGGGCTTTGCTGCGGGACGTGTGATAAGGGGTTATCGATGTCTATAACTTTGGATCACTATAGAGTATGGGGTATGTGGACCGATTCAGGGCCACAGTGGCCTAGGTAGGACTATTGGCTATGCACCAATGAGGTGGGGTCATTTGTAAGGATAGTCATGACTCCATGGAGCAAGGTTGGTGGTAGCAATTGTTATACAAGTCGGACTCCATCACTACCTCGATGGGTCTAGTGATCAAAGTAGTGGATATCGTATGCTTTACGCACTGAGAGAGAGAGAGAGAGATGGGATGACGATTGTTTGCCATCACTATGACATGCACACCCCCACCCCGTATTCTTTACACAATATGTTAGTGGCACCTTAGAATATTGTACAGTATGTAGTGCTAACTCTTTGGTTGCAGGTCCAGGTTCAGGTATGGTTTAGTATACCTGTTATTATTCTGTTTTGCTGCCTATCGCTCATACCAAACTTGTGTATGACCCATAGTTTTATGTCTCTTCTTATTACTATGCGTGCTCTTAAACGGGCAGACTAGAGACAGGTTAGCTGATTATGCACGAGTAGCTGATTCGGAGACGAGCAGGAGGCTTCTACGTATTATCTACATATATTCTCCCTGTGTTCTTGATGATCACTGCTTTGGGCATAAGCAGTGTACCTCTCCTTTCTTTTGCTTTAGAGACAGTATTTTGAAGTTGTAATAATGGTTATGGATCATAAGCTGTATTTTGGATTTCCGCTGCTATGATGATTATAGATTAGTTTTCAGCTTATGCACTGTCTCGCCTGTTTTATGTCAAGTATGTTATTATTATATTTTATTCCAAGCGCTATGAGACATTCTACAGGTTCCTTGTTAGTTCAAATTCCCTTCTTTTCTTTCTTTGGCGACCGTCCCGTACTGGTTGGACATCGGCACAGTGCACTTTCATTGGAAATGTCGGCTGGTGCGGGGCGGGCTGTCACAAGCCGCTTGGATTTTTTTTCTTTTGGATTGATAAGGGCCCCATGAGGCAAGTTGCGATTTTAAATATCAACCAGTACAAGGGAGGTTATGGCGAATTTTTTCGAAAATTTAGGGTATTTACCAAATTTTTGAGAAATTAGAAAATTCTTAGAAATTGAAAAGTTGAAGAATGAATGCCAGAATGGAAGTTGAGTTGGTTAGTCAAACAGCTTTCAGCTTCGTTCCTTTTCGAGGACGAAAAGATTTAAGTGGGGAAGATTGTAATAACCCGCATTTTCAGAACCAATTTAAAATTTTGATTTAAGCTATTTAATGAATATGCGAATATAAATCTGTTATTTTTGCTAAATAAAATTTGAGAACAATTTTAAAATTAGATTTTAAATTTTATTTGACTTAAAACAAGCCCAGTAAAATTATTAAATTGATTTATAAGCTTTATTTTGGAAATTTTAAAAATTCGATTTTTAAAATCATCGCATAGCCCTTAAAAAATGAAAATTTTCTAGGAAGCTCGGAATTCGAATCTGTTTTTTTTGGATTTGTATAGTCTAATAATGGCTAAATCCAAAAGGCCATGATTTTTGGAGTTGGCGTTTGGGCGTACAAGAAGAAAAGTACACTAAAATCTTATTTTTGAAGCTATTTGAGCAGTTTTACAAAGGAACATTATTCAGACAACCTCGGAATTTGATTCTACTTTTTTTATTGGATTCGTATCATCGAATAATGGTAAGATTCGAAATTTCATGATTTTTAAAATCAGCATGTGACTGGGCGTGATTTTTAAAGTGAAAAACAGACAATATTTTGGCTTTAAAAATTCGTTATTTGTGCATACGGACTCGGAATTTGACGAAACCAGTTTCGTTGGGTCCATTATGTCAAAGAGTAGCTACATGTCAATTTTCAGCGAAAATGAGATCCGTAGGTGGTCACACATTTTTTAAACAATGAAAATAGGCATAATTTGATTATAAAATAAATAAAGTTAATATAAAAATAATTTGCACCTAATATATAACATCCTAAAAACTTCTAAAACCTAATCCTAATCATTCATTCACCGTAGCCCCTTTTCTCCACATTTCCTAAACCTAAATGCAACTTCTAAAATCCATAACAAATCAAAGAAAATTCTACAAATTGCAAAGCTTAGATCTTTGAACTCGTATGAGTGTAAGCTTCCACGTATATCAATTTGGTTGAGTTTGATAAAGATTTTGTACGCTCAAAAATTTACAACGTAAGGTTTTTGGATGTATGCGAGCTGGGGTTGGGTGATTCTTCACATAGAAGCGACGATGCAAGAATTCGAGTTTGTTTTGGTGTTTAGAAGGTAGAATAGCACGTTGTGGCCAAATTTGAGGCGACTCGGCGACAAAAAGTGCCGGGACCTGGAGCATGCGTTCATGAGACGATAGTAAATGCATTTTTTGGAAGCAAGCTTGTGTTTGATATTCATGGTGTTAAGATTATAAAAGAGAAGAAGAAAAGGAGAATTGTGTTTACGGTTTGTGATTTCATGGAGAAACGAATGAGAAGGAGGTGAAGGAAGATTGCATGATGAGGGACATGGAACTACTGTGTATACGTTAGTTTTGGGTCGGAAGAAAGAAATTATAGGATGTAATTGGTAAGGATTAAGATAACTAATTGATTAATTATGTTAACTACATATATGTACATGAAAATTGAAAAAAGCATAACTTTTCATACGAACTCGAAATTCAGCGAAACAAGATGCGTTAGGACCGTATCGACGAGAGCTTCGCAAACAACTGATTTGGAATGATTTGGATGTCGTATGTGGACCGTGGAGCCGAAAATGTCACATTCCTTTGCACAAAAAAATGACGGAGTGGGAACCAAAGGTGAGAACTTGTAACACCCCATGTATTCTATAACAATGAAATTCACAAATTAAAGTATAATTAATTTCAAATCAAAGAATTAAGGGAAACGGGATACGCCGTTGCGTTCGTCTCGGAATTCTGCTTGAGATAGAGTCTGAGTTTGCGTACGGACTCCATATGAAGGAGTTATGGCCTCCGGAAGTTTCAAAATTCAGTTTAAAATTCAAACAGACCAAAACAGCTCAGAAAAACAAATTTAAAATTCAAAATCGGGCCCAATTAGCCAAGGCGGGAAAATTCCCGCCCAAGGCACCTAGGTCGACTTGGCAGTCGACCTGGGGCTAGCCAGGTCGACTGGGCAGTCGACCTGGGTAACCCATGTCGACTGCAAAGTCGACACGGTGTCGACTGGGGTGTCGACCTGGCCCCTGAGCCAGGTCGAACCCAGCCCACCCTGGCTGGCCTAGTCTGTGTTTGGTCGATTTTCTGAGCCTTGCCTTGTCACTAGGGCTAGGTGTCAGCTCCTGGTTGGTCTCTCCTTCGAACGAACGACTATTATTAAACCAAGCTCCATCGATGGTCTAAATCAACTCACAAACTCTATAAAAAGGACCTAAGACTAACCCTAATTCACACAAATTAAACGAAGATGAGACCGTCATGCTGCTGTGGAGAGACAAAGAATAGCCGTCAGAAATTGAGAGACAATTAGGAGATAATTTGAAAGCTTAAAGCAACGTCAATTGAATCAAAACAACGCCTACAACAAAGGATAGCATCTCCAAATTCAGAATTCAGATTCCTGAATTGAAGATTCGTCATACGTTGTAAGTAAAGTGCTATTCCGATGTGAATAGTTAATTGCGTTTGATTTGTGTAAAATGCGAAATGGAATTGTGGCGATAATAATCTATATTTGTATGTTATTTTGATTCTAAACGATTTGGGAATGTTATGGTATACGATTGGATATTTGCAAGTATGTGATTTGCGTTGGAAGTTAACAACGAAATGGAATTGTGGCGATAATAATCTATATTTGTATGTTATTTTGATTCTAAACGATTTGGAAATGTTACGGTATACGATTGGATTCATACAAGTATATGATTTATGTTGACAACCATATGTTGTGGTATTTTATTTGGGATTCATGCAAGTATATGATTCACTATTATGCCAATATGATGTACATACTTTTATGATCACTTTTAGTGTGTAATTGGATACGACTAAGTACTATAGTTTATATGAATCTATGTTGGAATTAGCAAATCATACTTTTGTATTAGAAACAAAAGTAAGCACCTTTATGAACATGACTAAACTATGTTTGGTATTATGCCTAGTTGAAACATGTTTCAGGCCTAAGTTGTTATCAAAACCATATGGTGATATATGTGACACAAATAAGTTAGATTTACATTCCAGTTGCAAGTTTACATGAATAGAATGATTCATGTTTAAGTATTATTTATGCCATGATTATATGAATAGAATGATTCATGTTTAAGTATTGTTTATGCCATAATCATATGAATTGAATGATTCATGTTTAAGTATTATTTATGCCATGATTACATGAATAGAATGATTCATGTTTAAGTATTGTTTATGCCATGATTATATGAATAGAATGATTCATGTTTAAGAATTGTTTATGCCATGATTATATGCTGTTACAATTGCAAGTTCACATGTGCCTACTTTATGTTAATTGAATCGTTATGTTGCAAGTTCATGCGTTCACACTCCCCTTTTTATGTTACCTCATAAACACCATGTTATAAGCCTCCCCTTTTTCATATGGCTAAGTTGGGTTTAAATGTTAAACCCAATATATCTTATATTGTAGCGAATGTGTAAAACGGGGGTAATGACGTTTGGGTTAAAATATAGAACATATGTGTTGGCATGTTTGACGCATGCCAACAACCTTGAAAAACAATTAAGTGGCATAAATAAAATTTAACCAATAAAGATGAATTTGAATAATGGGCTGCAAATATTTACATATAAAAAGAAAAGAGACAAAATATGTAAATGTAGAAAATACGATGTGTTTAACCCGAGGTTGGATTGAGTTGTGATGTAAACCTGCCCGGAACCGCCCGGCTGTCCAGTAGTCAAAACAATACCTATCCAATGTGGGTGGTTAAACACGGAGCCCAATAAGGACCCGAGGTTAGATTGAGTTGTGGCGTAAGATTGCCCGGACCCAACCGGCAACAGGCAGCCACAACAATACCTGTCTAATGTGAGAGGTCAAGGCTTTAATAAGAAAATTAAGGCTGAGTCAGGATTGATAGGATTAAGTAAATTATATTAATCCTTAATCAAAATGGAACATGCTAAACTAAACAGACTGATTGGGGGTTAGGTTTATTAAACACTTAACCAACTTAGCATGTTGGCTAGAAATAGAAGACCTAGTAGCGGGGGACCCTTTTCAGCAGTAACCCTACAAGGTGTATCAGGATACCCTGAACTAGGCAGGGTGGGGCACGATTACTGGGCTGACTGTAAGAGGTCAAATCGACGGCGGTGGTGCAGCAGTGTAGGTTCTAACAGGGTGCGGGCGTGCACACACTCCGGCGCAGAAAAATAAGGCACTGGGCACCAGTAGCATACCTGTGCATTCTAGAATCGTTTCGGGCCGCCACCATGGGACTTGATACACCCCATGGTGGGACCAGCATAAGTAACTACAACAACGGGGGTCGTAAGACACATGTAACTATGCGAGTAGGAGCCGATCATCAGAAATGGATCACTTAACCCTGATTATGGGGTGCCTGTTGGGAACTAGTTTATATGGGTACAGAGATTAATATGGGGTACGATAGTATTCGACCCTAGACAACTTAACTTAGTTTGTGGTGCTTTCCCATTTCCAGTTTATGCTTATCATACCCAGTTCTTTATTCATACACTGAATAGTCCTAGACTTACTCAGGCTTTATGTCTGACTCTACTTTTCTTTCGCCTTCTTTTCTTTCGTCCCCCCCCCCCCAGGTCCACAGCGAGGGAATACCGCAGCTTGACCAGTTTTCACATCCAGCTTGAAGAGAAAGAATGTATTGCTTGGAACTTTTCCGTTTTGGGCTATGGCTTTGGACAACAATTATGGGACTTTTGCAGTTTATTTATGTTTTCTTTATGCTTCTTTAAATATGTAATCAAGACAGTTATGGAGATGTTATGTTTTGGGAAGTATTATAAAACAAATTATGACATGGTTTGTGTAACACGTATTTTGTTGAAATAAAAGTTGTTGATGTTTTCCGCTGTTCAAAAATATGTGTTCTTATATCTGTCTTGTATATCGTTGACTTATACTTATAAACCTCAACCAAAATTAGGGCATTCCCTTTGAGAGTGACCTTAACGGAGGTGGGGTGTTTCACTTGGTATTAGAGCAAGGTTTACCAGATAAGATAAAAAGTTTTGAAAATTTATTTTCAAAAAGGAAATTTAAAGAAGCATTTTTAAAAGATAAAATATTATTTTATTTTAAAAAAGGCAAAGTCCCCCCAAAGTCATAGGTACTATCTCTTATCCTTCATTTTGAATCTATCCTTTTTGTTTCAGCATGTCCGAAGGACTTAACTTGCCAGAGGGTGTACCAATACCTGGTTGGTTTAGACGGTTCTTAGAAGCAAGGGCCACTCAGCCAGGTCCTACCGTTCCTCCTCCCCCAGCTGCAGGAAATCATCCAGCTGCAGCAGCACCTCTTCCTCCACCTCCTCCGCGGGGAAACACTTTTGCTAAGATATGTAAAGATTTTAAAGCTATGGGAGGAAAGGATTTTCATGGAACTGAGTCCTTCGTGGCAGCTAGAAATTGGCTGAAAGAAACCGAGGACTTATTAGTCATCTTTGAGGTAGAAGATAGGCAGAAAGTACAGCTGGCAGTATGGCTACTTAAAGGCGAGGCTTCCTACTGGTGGGAAGTCACTAATGCAGAAAGACCAGTGGAAACATGGGAAGACTTTAGGGCAAGGTTTGAGGCTAAATTTCTCTTAGACACGGAAAAGAGTTTGCAGTTGGAAAAATTCTTATTTCTTAAGCAAGGGAATAAGACAGTCAAAGAGTATGTTAATCAGTTTGATGAGCTGGCTAGGTTCGGACTGGACCTAGTCAACACCCCACACAAGAAGGCTCTCCGTTTTGTCAAAGGGTTGAATGAGCCATTACATAGTTTGGTCATGACCCATATACCCATGGGAGCTACGTATGAAAGGTTGGTACAGATGGCATTGCTGAACGAAGAGGATAAGGGAAAGAAGGAGACAAAGGCAGAAAGCTCTCAAGGGAAGAAAGAGGGTTTACAGCCTAAGAAGACAGACTTTAAGAAGGGCGGGAAAGACAACAAAGAGAAGAGGAAGTGTAATTTCTGTGGCAAAGTGGGGCACTTAGTGAAAGATTGCCAGAAAAAGAAGGCCAAGATGAATGGTGGGTGCTTTTCTTGCAGTGAGACAGGCCACATGGCTAAGGACTGCCCAAAGAAACGAGGACAGGGGCAGAGGGCTGGATCCACCTCAGGGGCACAGGTTCATGTGCTAGAGGCGCCCCTCTGCAACAGCGAGGTATAAATACTTCTGTAGAAAGTGTAGTTTATCTTTATGATCACCCCGTTCGCACTTTATTTGATTCTGGCGCATCACACTCCTTTATGTCGTCTGCTTTAGTAGAATCTCTGCACCTAAAAACAAGTATGGTAGAGGACCCCTTAATTGTTTCAAACCCAATTGGGGGCCCGGCTCATTTGTCTATGATCTGTGTGGGATTGAAAATTTCTATTCTAAGCGTAGAATTTAAATGTAGTGCCTTTGTTTTGGGCTTTTCGGGATATGGTTTGATTTTGGGCATGGATTGGCTATCCAGTAATGGGGCCATCCTTGATTGTGAGAAAAGGGTTGTTAGGCTCCTGACCTAGCTCGGTAACACTTTGGAAATTACTTGTAATCCCTCGTATGCGGTTATGCTTAGTTATCTTGAATCGCTAGATGCCTCTGTTGAAAGTTTGAAATCAGTTAGAGTGGTCCGGGAATATCCGGATGTCTTCGAAGAGGTGAAGGGCTTGCCTCCGAAGCGGGAGATAGACTTCCGCATATATCTTGTAGATAATGCAAAGCCCGTTGCGTTGCCCATTAGACACATGGCTCCACGGGAAAGAAAAGAGCTCAGTAAACAGGTTAAAGAGCTTCTAGAGAAGGGGTTCATTAGAAGAAGCATTTCAGAATGGGGCGCTCCAGTGGTGTTCGCTACAAAGGCAGATGGTTCACTCCGTCTATGTGTTGACTATAGGGAGCTCAACAAGCTAACGAAAAAGAATAGGCACCCTCTCCCCAGAATTGACGATCTGTTTGATCAGCTTGTAGGAGCGTCTGTTTTCTCCCAACTCGATTTAGCGACCGGTTTTCATCAGCTAAGGGTGGCTGAAGATAGCATAGATAAAACGGCATTCAGAACCCCAGACGGCTTCTTTGAATGGATTGTCATGCCTTTCGGCTTGACAAATGCACCTGCTTACTTCGTGGACCTGATGAGTAGGGTATTCAGAGATTTCCTCAATAAGTTCGTAGTGGTCTTCGTAGACGATATCCTTATCTTCTCAAAGAGTGAAGAGGAACATGCTCAGCACTTAAGGGCAATCATGGAAACTCTGCGAGTCCATCAGCTAAAAGCCAAATTCTCCAAATGCCACTTTTGGAGAGAAGAAGTGAGGTTCCTTGGGCACATAGTATCCAAAGAAGGGTTATCTGTGGACCTTGCTAAGGTAGTAGCGGTGCAGGATTGGAAGACACCAAAGAATGCAACAGAGGTCCGAAGCTTTCTCGGGCTAGCAGGCTTCTATCGGAAATTCATTAGAGACTTTGCAAAGATATCAGCTCCGCTCACAAAGTTGACCAAGAAGAATCTAGTGTTAAATTGGGACTTGGATTGCGAGTTTGCTTTCCAACGACTGAAAAGGGCTCTTACAACAGCCCCAGTTTTAACATTGCCAGATGGAAGCAAGATGTTCACAGTTTATACAGATGCATGTGGGACAGAGCTAGGCGCTGTCTTAATGCAAGATGGAAGGGTAGTAGCTTATGGCGGGAGACAATTGAAAGTTCACGAAAAGAAGTACCCGACCCACGATCTTGAGTTAGCTTCCATCGTCTTTGCACTCAAGTCTTGGCGACACTATCTCCTAGGTGAGAAGTTTGAACTTTACACAGACCATAAATCGTTGAAATATCTTTTCTCGTAGAAAGATCTTAACTTGAGGCAACAGAGATTGATGGAGTTTCTTGCCTCGTATGATTTCGTGATCTCCTATACTCTGGGCAAAGGCAACGTAGTGGCAGACGCGTTGAGCCGAAAGAAACTGACCCTAAGCCCGCTGTTTGTTGAAAGACAAAGCCTAGAGTTTATAGCCAACTTTGACTTTAGGCCTTCCTCTGATTTTGTACCAGGCTTGCTAGCATCTCTCGAAGTACGCCCGACTTTAGTGGACTCAATAGGAACAGCTATCAAGCAACCATCGGAATGGCGCCCTTCGAAGCTTTATATGGAAGACCGTGCCGATCGCCCACTTGTTGGTGGGAGTCTACTGATAAGCTCATACTTGGACCAGATATGATCCGAGAGACTTCAGAGAAAGTAAACTTAATACGAAGAAGGATGAAGACGGCCCAAGACAGACAAAAGTCCTACGCCGACAAGAGGAGGACCGACCTTGAATTTGAGGTTGGGGACAGAGTTTTTCTTAAGGTATCTCCGTTAAGGAACGTTGTTCGTTTTGGAGCCACAGGAAAGCTAGCACCAAGGTTCGTAGGGCCATTTCGTATCATAGAGAAAATTGGAAAAATGGCCTATAGATTAGAGTTACCCAAAAAATTGGCCGGAGTTCACAACGTCTTTCACGTTTCACATCTCCGAAAATGTCTACATGAGTCTGCTGAAGTGGTAGAGCCAAATATCCTAGAAGAAGCTGAAGTGGAACGCGAAGCAATCGTAAGGAAAGTTCCAACCCGCATATTAGGAACAGAAGTGAAGAAGCTATGCAACCGCGAAGTCAAGCTCGTCAAAGTTCAGTGGAGCGACGCCGAAGAAGATGCAACTTGGGAAACTGAAGCTAGAATACGCGCAGCCTACCCATTTCTTTTCGAGGGTACATCTTTGATCTTTTTTTCCTTAAGTTGCGCTTTTATCTATCTTTTTAGGTATATCTCCTCGACCTTATCTTTTAGGAGAAACCCTTTGGATGAAAACATGTAATTGAAACATGTTGTGGATGATGGTTGCAAGTGGTTGCAAGTGATTGCTAGTGGTTGCTCGTGGTTGCATATACACACACAATCTAGGTTTTAGACTGGCTCAGTCACTTCATATTGCATATGCATATATGTTTGCATTCGTATATGGTTGAACTTTAATGTGTTGTCATATGGATGTTGCATTTGTATGAATGATTGTGCACTCATGTAGAATCATGAATAGGAGAATTTGCATACATAATGGATTCATGGCACTTACTTAATTCGCATTATAGAGGTCAACTGAATCAGTAGACTGCCTGATTTTGCATTAGATAAGTACATGTACACACACATACTTCACATATGATCATGAAGCATTAGAAGTCTTTTAAGGACAATAGATGCTCGTGTTTGATGGATGAGTAGATGGATGTTTGGATGTTAGGATATACATTCTTCCTGAACTTGAAGATTTCAGGGACGAAATCCTTTTAAGTGGGGGAGAATGTAACACCCCGTGTATTCTATAACAGTGAAATTCACAAATTAAAGTATAATTAATTTCAAATCAAAGAATTAAGGGAAACGGGATACGCCATTGCGTTCGTCTCGGAATTCTGCTTGAGGCAGAGTCCGAGTTTGCGTAAAACAGACTCCGTATGAAGGAGTTATGGCCTCCGGAAGTTTCAAAATTCAGTTTAAAATTCAAACAGACCAAAACAGCTCAGAAAAACAAATTTAAAATTCAAAATTGGGCCCAATTGGCCAGGGCGGGAAAATTCACGCCCAAGGCACCTAGGTCGACTTGACAGTCGACCTGGGGCTAGCCAGGTCGACTGGGCAGTCGACCTGGGTAACCCGTGTCGACTGCCAAGTCGACACGGTGTCGACTGGGGTGTCGACCTGGCCCCTGAGCCAGGTCGAACCCAGCCCACCCTGGCTGGCCTAGTCTGTGTTTGGTCGATTTTCTGAGCCTTGCCTTGTCACTAGGGCTAGGTGTCAGCTCCTGGTTGGTCTCTCCTTCGAACGAACGGCTATTATTAAACCAAGCTCCATCAACGGTCTAAATCAACTCACAAACTCTATAAAAAGGACCTAAGACTAACCCTAATTCACACAAACTAAAATGGAGATGAGACCGTCATGCTGCTGAGGAGAGACTAAGAATAGCCGTCAGAAATTGAGAGACAATTAGGAGATAATTTGAAAGCTTAAAGCAACTCAATTGAATCAAAACAACGCCTACAACAAAGGATAGCATCTCCAAATTCGGAATTCAGATTCCAGAATTGAAGATTCGTCATACGTTGTAAGTAGAGTGCTATTCCGATGTGAATAATTAATTGCGTTTGATTTGTGTAAAATGCGAAATGGAATTGTGGCGATAATAATCTATATTTGTATGTTATTTTGATTCTAAACGATTTGGGAATGTTATGGTATACGATTGGATATTTGCAAGTATGTGGTTTGCGTTGGAAGTTAACAACGAAATGGAATTGTGGCGATAATATTCTATATTTGTATGTTATTTTGATTCTAAACGATTTGGAAATGTTACGGTATACGATTGGATTCATACAAGTATAAGATTTATGTTGACAACTATATGTTGTGGTATTTTATTTGGGATTCATGCAAGTATATGATTCACTATTATGCCAATATGATGTACATACTTTTATTATCACTTTTAGTGTGTAATTGGATACGACTAAGTACTATAGTTTATATGAATCTATGTTGGAATTAGCAAATCATACTTTTGTATTAGAAACAAAACTAAGCACCTTTATGAACATGACTAAACTATGTTTGGTATTATGCCTAGTTGAAACATGTTTTAGGCCTAAGTTGTTATCAAAACCATATGGTGATATATGTGACACAATTAAGTTAGATTTACATTCCAATTGCAAGTTTACATGAATAGAATGATTCATGTTTAAGTATTATTTATGCCACGATTATATGAATAGAATGATTCATGTTTAAGTATTGTTTACGCCATAATCATATGAATAGAATGATTCATGTTTAAGTATTATTTATGCCATGATTACATGAATAGAATGATTCATGTTAAATATTGTTTATGCCATGATTATATGAATAGAATGATTCATGTTTAAGTATTGTTTATGCCATGATTATATGCTGTTACAATTGCAAGTTCACATGTGCCTACTTTATGTTAATTGAATCGTTATGTTGCAAGTTCATGCGTTCACACTCCCCTTTTTATGTTACCTCATAAACACCATGTTATAAGCCTCCCGTTTTTCATATGGCTAAGTTGGGTTTAAATGTTAAACCCAACATATCTTATATTGTAGCGAATGTGTAAAACGGGGGTAATGATGTTTGGGTTAAAATATAGAACATATGTGTTGGCATGTTTGACGCATGCCAACAACCTTGAAAAACAATTAAGTGGCATAAATAAAATTTAACCAATAAAGATGAATTTGAATAATGGGCCGCAAATATTTACATATAAAAAGAAAAGAGACAAAATATGTAAATGTAGAAAATACGATGTGTTTAACCCGAGGTTGGATTGAGTTGTGATGTAAACCTGCCCGGAACCGCCCGGCTGTCCAGTAGTCACAACAATACCTATGCAATGTGGGTGGTTAAACACGGAGCCCAATAAGGACCCGAGGTTAGACTGAGTTGTGGCGTAGGACTGCCCGGACCCAACCGGCAACAGGCAGCCACAACAATACCTGTCTAATGTGAGAGGTCAAGGCTTTAATAAGACAATTAAGGCTGAGTCAGGATTGATAGGATTAAGTAAATTATATTAATACTTAATCAAAATGGAACATGCTAAACTAAACAGACTGATTGGGGGTTAGGTTTATTAAACACTTAACCAACTTGGCATATTGGCTAGAAATAGAAAACCTAGTAGCGGGGGACCCTTTTCAGCAGTAACCCTACAAGGTGTATCAGGATATCCTGAACTAGGCAGGGTGGGGCACAATTACTGGGCTGACTGTAAGAGGTCAAATCGACGGCGGTGGTGCAGCAGTGTAGGTTCTAACGGGGTGCGGGCGTGCACACACTCCGGCGCAGAAAAATAAGGCACTGGGCACCAGTAGCATACCTGTGCATTCTAGAATTGTGTCGGGCCACCACCATGGGACTTGATACACCCTATGGTGGGACCAACATAGGTAACTACAACAACGAGGGCCGTAAGACACATGTAACTATACGAGTAGGAGCCGATCATCAGAAATGGATCACTTCATCCTGATTATGGGGTGCCTGGTTGGAACTAGTTTATATGGGTACAGAGATTGATATGGGGTACGATAGTATTCGACCCTAGACAACTTAACTTAGTTTATGGTGCTTTCCCATTTCCAGTTTATGCTTATCGTACCCAGTTCTTTATTCATAGACTGAATAGTCCTAGACTTACTCAGGCTTTATGTCTGACTCTACTTTTCTTTCGCCTTCTTTTCTTTCGTTTCCCCCCCAGGTCCACAGGGAGGGAATACCGCAGCTTGACCAGTTTTCACATCCAGCTTGAAGAGAAAGAATGTATTGCTTGGAACTTTTCCATTTTGGGCTATGGCTTTGGACAGCAATTATGGGACTTTTGCAGTTTATTTATGTTTTCTTTATGCTTCTTTAAATATGTAATCAAGACAGTTATGGAGATGTTATGTTTTGGGAAGTATTGTAAAACAAATTATGACATGGTTTGTGTAACACGTATTTTGTTGAAATAAAAGTTGTTGATGTTTTCCGCTGTTCAAAAATATGTGTTCTTATATCTGTTTTGTATATCTGTGACTTATACTTATAAACCTCCACCAAAATTAGGGCATTCCCTTTGAGAGTGACCTTAACGAAGGTGGGGTGTTTCAGAACTCCTCACTAAATTATATTTTATCATGTTATTTTATTTATGTACAAAAATATATAGAATTGTCAGTGTAGATTTTTATCAGTTTTAATCGTTATAAATAGTTAGCTTACCTCCCTCATCCACAGACCATGGACGATTTAATTGATCGTATTATGTTTTGTTTATGATGTTATGATGATTAACTCATTAAAAATAATGTTGACATTGAGGTGGTAGTTGAAATTAAATTATAAATATCTACTTATAATTTTAACCAGTAGAATTGGCTATGTAGAAAAATTATTCAAACCGAATTAGAATTGGTTAAATTTATTAACCAATGATTTATTTAAATAAACTATTGTTGTTTGAAAACACCACACGGGTATTAGGATGATATTTGACATACACTAATCCCAATATTTATTTATATGTCAATCAATGGATTGACAGGCTGTGATGAGCGTTATTTATTTATTTATTTTAATGCTCACACAGTTGAAAATTTCACTCTGGATGTGTGTGGTCTGCTTAATGATTATTTATCATTATTGTTGAACACCTGCGATGTATGGAATCCATATAACTGAAATTATATGGTAATTGATTGAGTCGCATTTCGATTCAGAAATGAAGAATATTTTAAAATAAAGAGTATTTAAAAATAAAGAAAATAAGAATATATATGTATATTTTAAAATAATGAACATTCCGTATAAAATATTCATGTGTCGCATAAAGTGTTTGAACAATGAAAATATCATTTTTATTGCATGTATAAACCATAAATAATATTCATGTGTCGCATAAAATGTTTGACCATATATAATACTCATGTGTTGAATAAAATGTTCGAACAATAAAAATATCATTTTTATTGAATGTATAAACTGTATAAAATATTCATGTGTTGAGTAAAATGTTTGAACAATAAAAATATCATTTTTATTGAATGTATAAACTATATATAATATACATGTGTTTTAAACGACATTTGTTCTTTAACCCAATTAACAGTGAAAATATTATTTAGAACAAACATACAAAGGAAAGGAAGTTCCCAATGATCCATAAGTTTGGAGTATGGAACATTCGAGGTGCTCATCTTACAAGTAAGCTAGAGCAAGCCAAAAATATCATAAAATTTCATCAACTTCAACTCCTGGCGATTCTTGAAACAAAACTGAATCATCTTCTCACTACCAAGGCAGCTTCCTTTATCAATCCTTCTTGGAATTTAATTCATAATCTGCAGCAATCCACATATGGTAGAATTATGATTATCTTTAATCCCACCTTATACGATGTTACCCCAATTCTTTGTCATAAACAGTTCATTCATCTCCATTTATCCTGTCTGTCCACATCTTCTTCTCTTTATTTGACAATTGTGTATGCAGAAAATACTGTTTTGGCTAGGTAAGATTTTTTTGATTATCTTCCACATTTATTTCAAAACACACATCCTTGGATATTATCAGGTGATTTCAACTGCCTTTATAAGCATGGCGATAGAACTGGTGGCAACCCAGTTACCATAAAGGATCTTGTACCTCTCAACTCTACCATTGATGACAATGAGCTTTATCATGTTCCCTACTTTGGCCCTCGATACTCTTGGAATAATATGAGCCGCTCTGGTAGAAGAATTTTCTCTAAAATTGATCATACCTTCTGCAGTTCTCCTACTCTTTTATCTTGGCCTTCCATTTCTGTTACTCTTCCACCACCTTTGCTATCAGAT
This sequence comes from Allium sativum, assembly GCA_030737875.1. NCBI lineage: Eukaryota > Viridiplantae > Streptophyta > Magnoliopsida > Asparagales > Amaryllidaceae > Allium > Allium sativum. The sequence continues at coordinate 8,740,071 of CM060921.1, read as the reverse complement.
CACTCTCCTCAGCTCATTTCTTTTGACATGGGAGCCATGAAAAAGATTTCCTCCTTTAATTTTTTTAATATCTGGATTCTTGAACCAGATTTTTTGAATGTTGTGCATAATGCTTGGAAAACTAATTTTTATGGGTCTCCTATGTTTATTTTGCAGCAAAAAATTAAGAAGGTGAAGCATGCTCTAAAGGCTTGGGCTGCTACCAAATTTGACAAAGGAAATCTACTCTCAACTACTATTCAGACAGCCTTAGAAGCAGCTCAGCTTAATGCTCTGGCTAACCCCAACAATGAAGAGCTTGCTAGTGTAGAATATGACCTCCTGGAAAGATATAAAAAAGCATTGCAAATAGAGGAAGAAATATCCAGGCAAAAAATGCGGATAAAATGGAGTTTTGAAGGTGACAGGAACACTAGGTTGTTTCACAGCTCCTTAAAGAACAAGCAAACTAGAGCTAATATTCATAAAATCCATGATAAGGATGGTGTGCTTGCTGATTCCCCTGATTTGGTGGATTGTGCTATGCTTGATTATTTCTCAAATTTGCTGGGTAATGCTTCAAATTTCACTCCTGACTTATCTATTTTGGATGATATTACTTTACCTATGTTAAATGAACAACAAATAGCCAGTCTTTCAGTTGCAGTTTCTAGAGAAGAGGTAAAAAACTGTATCTTTTCTATGAATATAGAGTCTAGTGGTGGGCCTGACGGTTTCAATGCAGTCTTTTTTACTACTTGCTGGAGCATCATTCAAGATGATATATACAAGGCTGTGCTGAATTTTTTTCATAGTAATCGCATGCTATCTGGAATTAACGCCACCAACCTTACCTTGATTCCCAAAAATGATAATCCTTCCTCAGTTTCTGACTTCAGGCCGATTGCATGTTGTAACATTATATATAAATGTGTCTCCAAGATTATTGCTTCAAGATTGAAAGGGGTTATGTGTTCTCTTGTATCTGATAACCAGGCTGGGTTTCTTAGTGATAGAAGTATTTTGGATAATGTGCTTCTATCCTTGGAATTGCTGAAAGATTATGGAAAGGCTGCTTCATCTCCGAGAGCCATGATAAAGTTGGATATAAAAAAAGCATATGATTCTATTCAGTGGGTTGCTATCACTGCTGTTCTTCATAAGATGGGATTCCCTAAACACTTTGCCGCTTGGATATATACTTGTATATCTACTGCTCATTTTTCTTTGGCTTACAATGGTGGTAATGTTGGATATTTTCAAAGTAGACAGGGAATCAGACAAGGCGATCCTATGTCTTCTTATTTGTTCATTCTTGTTATGGAAGTTTTGACGACGCTCATAAAGCAAGCTGTTATCAAGAGAGAAATTGAGATCCACCCAAAATGCAAGGACCCGTTAATCACTTCTCTTATGTATGCGGACGATCTAATTGTCTTCACCAAGCCTTCTCAAAGTTCTATTACTGGTCTGCTCCATGTCCTAGAAAAGTTCTATATTTTCTCAGGTCTAGCCGTGAATACTGCTAAATCTTCTCTTTTGATAGCTGGTAATAACATGCAGAATAACATCTCGCTCTCCAATTTCTCTGGTATCCCTTTAGCTGGAAGCGAAGCTACCTACCTTGGTATTCCGATGTTTACTTCTAGAATTACCACTGTTAGCTGTATGAGCTTGTATTTAAAGATCACCAAAGCCATCTCTGTTTGGTCAGGTAAAATGATGTCACAAGCAGGTAGGCTTATATTGATAAAATCTGTGCTGCATGCATACACGTCTTACTGGTGTAGGACTTTTATGTTTCCTAAAAAGTTAATTAGCATGATTAGAAGTGCTTTTAGTAACTTTCCATGGACTGGTAGCATTTTTTCAAAAAAAATCAAACCAATCAGATTTTCGAAAGTGGAGAAAACAAGAAAGGAAGGTGGACTTGGAATTATAAGCTTAACACATTGGAATAAAGCTGCTATTAGCACACTGTTCAATAATCTCTTGATCAAAAAAGATAACATTTGGGTAAAATGGATATATAAGTATAATATTAAAAGGCAGTTTTTTTTGGACTATGCAAATTCCGAAGGCATGTAGTTGGACTTGGAGAACATTGCTTAATCTTAGAAGTTGTTTTCTCCCTCATGTTTTAATTCGTTTTACTGAAATCTCGTCTGCAAGTTTTTGGCATGACCCTTGGAGTGAAAGAGGCATCATTCTCGGCAAAGTTCTTAATCATAATCAACAAGTGCAATCTGGCATTCATCCTCTAGCAACAGTGGGACAGTTCCTATTTAATGGTAAATTAGTTTTGCCTTTTTCTTCAAATCATCATATCAGATTAATGTGGTCTAAAATCATGCTACAACATTATCCAAGTCAAGACTTGGTTGTGTGGTCAAATGCTCTTAAAGCACATTCAGTCAGAACAGTTTATAAATGTTTAAATGTTGGAGAGATTACAACTTTTGCATGGAATAGAAGGGTATGGAACCTGTACAGTAAAGAGAATGATAATATTATGCTGTGGAAAGTGCTTTGTAATGCTTTGAACACAAAGGTAAAACTTTTCAACCTTGGGATGCTTGCTGATGATACTTGTGTGCTATGTAATGAAGGTATTGAATCCAATGTTCACCTGTTCTTCAGCTGCAGGTTTACACATACGATTTGGACTAAGTTAATGCAGAAAATTGGTAGAAGTAATGTGTCCAAAGTTAGCAACATTGAGTGGTGTTATTTATACAAGGCGACGAGATGGAAACAAAAGCGTGATATTCTGATATTAATCATGATAAAGACCTTTGTCCGAGTTATTTGGAAGCATCGAAATAATATAATTTTCAACGGCGAAATGAGAAATGATGCGGCAGTATGGAATGAATGCTGGGCGGCCATCAAGTTTAGTGTGGAAAGTTGTATTTATCCTTTTGGACCTTTTAGTGACTTGTTTTGTTACTAATGTCATAAAGTAGTTAGTTAGTGTGACTAGCTCCTGTAATTTGTTTACATTATTTGTTATAATGAAAGTAGTTGCGGCCACTATAAAAAACCGGCTTAGCTTTGCTAAAAAAAAAATATTATTTAGAATTTATAAATCTGTTTTTAAGATTTAAAATGGAAAATTTCCAAAGTAAAGTTTTCCAATTTAATATATTAAATTGGAATTGAATGGAATTCGATTTGGTAATAATCGAGATGAGCTTCTGTGAATGAAGACCGTTAATATATATATATAAAATTTAAAAGGCTTGCCACTATTCCATTTATATTATTAATCTGATATGGAAATTTATATCGATTGTATACTGTTCCGATTTCCATGAAGATTTCACTTTGATGGAGGATGATTTTGGGTTTATCGTGAACTGTGTTTTAAATGACATTGGTTCTTTAACCCAGCTAAAGATAAGATTAATTTCTTAAAGTTGAATAATCATAAAGTAATGATTTTTGATATTAAAACCAAATTGCAGTTTTAATAAATTTTTAATTAGATTGAAATGGTAATGAGATAATTAAATTTATCGAATTCTTGAAATGATTGAGAATGGAGTACCACCAATTTTACTTCAGGTGATAGTTAAATCTTTAATTAGATTTGAACATGACAGGGTAATTAATTTTATAGTTAAATCTTCAATTAAATTTGAACATGACAGGGTAATTAATTTTACTCAGAACACGGTCGGTGTTAGAAATGGAGTGCTACCAGTTTGGCTCCATGGGATGAATAGGTTGGGATTGGAAAATAATAAATGATTATTGTAGCAAGGTTCGATTATCCCGACTAGTTATTAAAATCTGTTGGAATCGATATCCAAAGGAGGATTAAAGAATAATTTTAAAAGAATTTATCTTTGATAAAATTAATGAGAACCTTTCTCTAATAATGTGAATATTTTATTAAAATAATATTCTGAATTGGAATGAGGCGTATGATGTATTTTTATAGCACTTTATTATTGATTATAAAATATGCGAATTATTCGGAAAGACCAGGTTTAACCCATTTTAAATAAGTACTATGACGATTAGAAGTCGACGATGAAGACGGTGGTTGAAGACTGGAGTTCTTCGCATCGTTTGTATGATTACTGCTGTCTTGATTGGGCTGTACACCAAAGACAAGGTAATAAGTGGTGATCGTTCAGACATACTTGGAGTTCGATGAATATGTGAGGACCTCTCTCCTGTATTGGACATATGAGACGAGAAATAAGGTGCCTCCGGTTTCGTTCAGACCCAAAACCGACTTGTAAATGGATGTGTGTCTGACATTGGATTTCATTCTATGTTGATTGATTTCTATTAAATATATATTTGTTTGGTGGCAGAGAATTTGCTTAACACCCTTATCTGAGATGTACGAGCTTAGAGGTTATATATTGATAGACATCAGTTGCATGGCATGAATTGTCAGTGTGGCATGCTAAGATGCAAATGATCAAGGCTTTTGTTGAAAAGCAGAGTCTTGTGGATGATGATCAAAGCACAACTTTAATTAGCATAGCTTTGTGTATAGCGTTAATTTGCGAGCTTCACGCCCCGGTATGAAGCAGAAACAGGAGAGGACTGCAGGGAGAACATGTGTTTCTTTCTAGCTAGGAGTGTGTCATGGTATGGAGCCCTGACATTTTACTTATGTGGATGATGGAATGAGGTGACCCGGATATTGAGTCCCTAATGGCTCAGATTTTATGCCCCATATGGCAGGGAAACATATTGTTTTGGAATTACCAATCCACTAAAGTATGTGTGGACCGGCCCTAAAGATCCAGGTGCAATCTCGGCTGTATCCTGAGACATGGTAGGCCAGATTGTCTTAAATTCGGTAAGGACGATCCCTTGCCTTGGTTCATGATGGAAATCCGATTTCCAATATGACATCATGCGGTTTTGATTGTAGAACTAGTATGGCGACTTGATATATGCTACCCATGTCGTCTATGATTGATACATTTATATTTGAAGTAGATTTCTTCACTTATAGTAATAATAAGAGATTAAATTTCGCGTATCAAGCATTATTTGGCTATTATAAGGTAAAATTCTATCCTTTGGCTTGCGTTGCATTGTGTGATGGGACCTGAGTCTTACAATAGCTTCATTTTTCCAAAAAACATTACGTTGTTTTATTTTAAACTAAGATTCATGTGGAGTAAACCAATTCTGTGTTATACGGCGTGGTCCCTTGATTTCCCAACTTTTAAAGTAAAAAGTTAATAACTGTTTTAGTTCTCACACCAGTCCCATGACTGACTCGGAGTTTTTTGTTTTAACATAAACTTTGGGTGCCCATATTTTCCACACGGGCAGCTAGTAGTTTTGGTTTTCACAGATATTTATTTTCACAGGATCCTGGATTACAGCTGGAACTATATTCGGAAAGCTTTGTATCCGTGTATCTCTTTCAGTTATGTTAGTTGTTCTTTTCCGCTGCACATTGTATTATATTTTCTACTGCTTTGTAATTACTTAAATCTCTGACATTGTATTTCCAATGTGTAATATTTATTCATACTCTGGAATATTCTTGTTCTCTAATGAAGATTGTTGTAATATCAGATGAAAAGTTCTTCTGTTTGTGTTCTGATGCGTCGTGTTCTCAACTCAATCCGGGCTTTCCCATTAGGACGAGTTTGAGTCTTTTCAATGTGGTATCAGAGCTTTGGTTTACAGAGCTCAAGAACAAGGCACTTTAGAACCGAACGAAAGAATTCATCTGAGATTGGATTAATAATATCCAATAAGAATAACTTGTTAGAGATAGGATCGGTAGCATCCTAGAATGAGTTTGAAGAGTATTATTTATTTATATAAAAAAAACAACTTTTGTTTTGAAAATTTAAACCCTATTATACGTATTTGAATATATCATTTTTAATTTAATTTGCACAATCGAGTATATGAAGATTTTGCATATACGCGTCATGAACGTATATTCGGAGTCTCAAATATACTGAATAGATATAGAATCACACTCTAGTCGCCTAGAGATGATTCTGATGATCGCTGCAGCATCATCAGCATTTATGTTTGAGCTTCAAAAGTGGGATATCTATATATTTCCAATTGACTGGTGTGAGAACCAAAACTTAGTTAGAGTTTATTTTTGTGATTTGCACGAAAAATATGATTTTTGACTATATATAAAAGTTATATATATTTAAAAAGTCAATCAACTAATTGATTGCTGGTTGTGATTTTTGAGAATTAGTTTAACTAATTAAAATATTGGAATGATAATTAATTTAACCAATATGTGAATGAATGAGAAATTTAGCCAAATCGAATATGTAACGACCCGGCTTTTAGCGACTTTGGTTATTGCCATAAACTCAATGACGACTAACCAAGCATCGAAAAATACCGAAAAGTTAATAGAAAGAAATTAGATGGTGAGGAAAGATAAGATATAAACTTAGAATAGAAGAAGAAGATACAACATCAGAGTAACACGAATCTCACAGCGGAACGAACAACATATAATAGATAACATATCCTTGAAATAAAATCAATATATATATATACAGTAACATTATCGGAGTGCAACACTTACAACACAGCGGAAATAACTATAGTTATATAATCCTAAAGCCTCCTACTCCAAGATCTCCAAGTATATCTGTAAAATCATGACTACTTGACTGCCCATATAAAATTGGGCACCCATGAGTTTAGGGAAAACAAAACAAAACAAATTCCGGGTCAGTCATGGGACTGGTATGAGTAAAATAGTTTAAAACAGTTTGATCCATTAAACGATATCTCATAAGACCATGCCGTATAATGGAACAGGTTTTTCCCTTGTGAGAATCCTAAATAATCTTTATATCAAAACTCATTGATATTATAATTGTGTCTATCAACCACAATATAATAATCATTTAGCAGAAACGCTTTCATTTCACGTTCTACATATACAGTATACAATCAAAACCGCAAGCACGTATTGGGTAATGGATTTCCAACTATGACAAGGTATGGAACCCCCTTTCGCTAGTGTACCTCTAGAGAGGAATACACTGGGTTCAACAAGAACATCTTGCAACCCGGCCACACATGACCGACCACTCATTTCGCTTGAGTGTATCGAATGTTTATCACCAACGGTTGGGATCAGCAACCGTCTCCCGAATGGGATAGCAACGACAATAGATTTTTAGAAGTAAATGAAACTCTAGATCAGGTTATTATAAACCCTAATAGGTGCGACGTACATAGCCATGCTGCCTGCCCGATTTTTGTCACTTACCGGATGTGAGGCAAGAAGCTACGCTTATCTTTTACATGCCACCTCTTTATTCATTTAGAATGTCACATTGTCATACCCGCCAAATCACAAATTGATTTATCCAAAAATAACATGGGTATGCAGCTAAGAGAACCGAATTCCTCCACCACCAAACGTGAATACGTTTGAAAAGATCAACTTACGCAATCTATTAGATATACCCTGTCAGACCTTCTTCCATACAAGTTGTCTTGGGACTGGATAAACCGAAGGCACTATTCAGTATATACATCTTAGGCAATTGTTATATAAGATTTATACAACAACCCTTGCACTTTACTCCATCTTCAATATATTCAGCATACTTGCTTCACAACGCTTATGCCAATACGGAGTGGTTCTTCGGATAATAATCCAACCGGTCTCTCCATATTAACAACGTTAAAATGGTCAAAACTTTGATAGTCAGTGATTTAACTATCAGATGAAAACATGTTTGTATACACACAACGATCTTATTTCCAAATGGAATTATCGATCCAATCATCAAACAATTATATATATATATATTCATATTTCCTTATTTTCTATAATTAGAAAATATATGTTATTAACACTGGATAACATTTCCATGGCTTAATTATGCATCACTATTCTTCCACATCTATCATACTCTAACTATAAACTAACAAGAGAACAACTTCCTAAGTATAAACCCCGAAGGCCGAAACCAACATCAGATCGATACTTAGGAAACCATTCAACTTATTAATCTCGAGTCAGTTTCTAATTTTTTGTTTAACTCCATTAGATTAACGCTTATTCGAATACCCAATATTCGATTAACTTTAATTGAATAACTAATATTCAATTAACATACTCGATTAATTCTGGTTTGAATAACTATATTCGATTTAACTTCATTCTAAATAACTATGTTTGTTTTGACTTTGTTTCGAATAACTATATTCGATTCACTCTTTTCGAAATTTATTTCTCAAATATCCTTTTTATAAAATCTTTTTCGTTTTATAATATTTCCCTTTTATAATATCCTGTTTATTTTCCCAATAAATATTCCTTTATGATATTCTATTTATTTTCTAAATATATGTTCCCCTTTATAAAATCCTATTATTTTATAAATACTTTATTTTCAAAATATTTCCTTTTATAATATTGGTTGATTTTATAAAATTCCTTCATTTCAATATACATTGAAATATTTCTTTTTACATCCCAGGGTTTCTTATGATATTAAAAATATCGAATAACAATGATCAACATCATTCTAACACACCTAATCCATAACAGATTATATATCACATCATATATCAAAATATATGAAAAATAGTAAAATAATTGTTGAGAATCCAGTTGGATTCCTCCAACCTGTTTCCCTGCATCCAAAGATGTTAAACAATATAATTAACATCGATAATATTTCACTATGAAATATTCTGCTAAACAGAATCGATATTAGATTTACGATATATATATATATATATATATATCGTTATCTATAATTTCAACCAATACATTAGCAATTCAACCCAACAGTAAACACACAACAATCAACAAATAATTATCAGTTCTAAGAATGCGTTATAAAAAATATAACTGTTCAGAGTTGGTGAGTTGTACTCACTTTGGCAGGTCATCGTTAAAGAACGATAAACTGTTTGTTTGATTTGAATCAAACAATTTATTTTGCCATAAATTCAAACATGCTCCAGTCCACTCCCAATCAGTTCCATTGGGTAATGTTCGTCCATACGATCCCAACGGATCTTGTTTCGCTTGATTCTAATATCATACGAGGGAGTTGTGAATTTTAAAACTTAATACACTATTTTAAATATAAAATAACTTAAGATATTTTAATTGGGCTTTAACCTTATATGTCAGCTCATTACCTCATTTCTTGGCCCACTTAGAAACATCGGACCAGACCCATTCTTTTTGCTTTCTTCCCGAAATCCAATTCACCAGCTCCAGATCAAAACTCAAATGGCCATTTGATCTTCCTCTCCACTCAACACACACATTTCTTCACGAATCCAACGACTTAAACCACCGAACTACTCCTCTCGGCAACCTCTTTCTACCCGGCACCTCAATACCAACTACAACGCTCCAGTACGCAGCACCCACCATGAAGGGATCGACACTATTCTTGTTCGAATCCTTCAAAAATTGCTACGCAAGAGCCATACTTCCATTCGAATCTGTAACGACCCGGAAAATCTGAACCAATTTAAAAATTTTAAATTGGCTAAAATAGTGGATTTTAAATATTTAAAATAAATATTTTAAATAATAGAAATGAAAAGTGAGTTTGAATCGACGTTTGAAAATAAATATAGTTACTTTGAATTATAAACAAGGCCTGAAATGGCGCGGCGGTTTCAAATTTTCATTTCAAACTTTGACTGACTGTATCGGGTGCAAAACAAAGCGGATTTGAGTGAAACCAAAAATATTTAAATCTGTTAGTGAATACCTTTCTAAGGAATCTGAAAAATCGAAGTTTAATAGCGGGAAGCAAAAGTTATGGTCAAATGAATTTTCAGAAAGGTCGCTATGGAATTTATATAGCCATGAAATTGGTCATTTTGCAAACGACCTCGGAATTCGACGAAACCACTTTTGTTGGATCCGGGACATCGATTTATTGCTAGGTTCCAAATTTCATAATTTTCTGAATCAGTATGTGAGCGTGGCAAAGGAAAACGTGTTTTTATCAGTTTTAGTTAAATTTGATCGACCAGAAAATGGCCATTTTTCAAGCGGTCTCAGAATTCGACGAAATCAGTTTTGTTAGGACCGTATCGTCGATACGATGCTAGAAATAATTTTTCTGGAAATTTTAGAGTTAGTGTGTGGGCCTGGCAAATTAAAATGTACGTTCAAATCAGAAATTGAATGCTTTATATTTTAATTTAAAGAATAACTAATCGTAATAGCCGAAATGGGTTACGAAACATATCCCATTGTGTCCGAGATGGGGATAATTAGCTAGGGGTGACAGTCGTTGGGTTTGATTTTGAGTTCGTGTGCAAAAACCCTATTTTAAAATTTAATAAAGTATGAACCAATAGGAAATTTTCTTTCATAATTATTTAAAAAAAAAAAATCAAAAACCCCCGTATCAGCTGCTCTCGACGGCGGAAAACCCCTACGCCACTTCCCATCCACTTTCCGGCCAAACCGCTCGTCGTTGACCCCCCTCCTTTGCAACTTCCGGTAGATCTTCCTCCCCTCTACAAATCCATAGAAAGAACACCTCCTATCGTCACCTGTAGCGCCGGAATCACCTCTGGGAAGTTCACCCGCGTCGCGCCGTCCTGCTCCGCCGTACGGCCACCGGGTGGGGGCCCACCTACCTCGTCGTGCGCGCGTCGCTAGGCTCCAGGCCGTGGCACCACCCGATTTCAACAAAGTTCAACGATTTTTGCAAGAATCGAAGACCTAGTTTTGAGCAAAAATAGAGAGGTACGGCTGTGTATAGATTTGAACTGTTTTTACACTTTTATGTGTTGCAAACTTTGAAAAATCATATCTTTTTCATGTATCGACGAAATTCGATGAAACAGGAAACATTGTGACCGTGTGGACGTCTTCTACATTTTAGAAGAGACCGCATATTTTTCTAAGCCTTCTGCTATTTTTGTAGGAGTGGAACCCAATGTGAGATTTCTAATTTATAAACGAAATGGAAAACGACGATGTATAAATTATATAGTCGATGTATGAGTTATATAAGCATTGTACACCTCTTGTATAAGCGTTGTATAAGTTTTACGTTCGATGTATAAGTTGTATATGCGTTGTAAAAATTATATATGTGTTGAAATAGAAGTGAAATGCTATATATATATATATATATATATATATATATATACGCCCCTCGTCCACAAACCATGGACGATATTTATTGGTTGTGATTGGTGTGTGAAAATTGATTGATAGCGAATGGTTGATTGAAATTGTTTGTGGTTGAAATTGATTGATTGTGGTTGAAAAATACCCGTTAGTGGTTGAGAAATATTTGGTTGAAACCACATAGGATTAGTTTGTGGAAATGAAAAAAATATACATGCCGCCTGCGTGCGAACTAGATGCATGATTCCCCATTGTCAAAAGTTGCGAGGCTTTAAGGTAGAGCGAGGAGCCGTACTAGGGACGATCCCGGTTTTAACTACCCTGCCGTTATGCTGCCGAAATTTTGAATAATATTCATGTGTTAGAATTATTTTCATTTGTTGAAACTATATTTATTCATTGAATAGAAAACCTTCGTGTGTTGAATTGAAATTCATTCGTTGAATAGAATTCATGTGTTGAATGGTATTCGTGTTTTACATATAAAAATCACCTTTTTATCTATATATACAAACTATAGTAAACCTTCATGTGTTGAATTGAAATTCATTCGTTGAATAGAATTCATGTGTTGAATGGTATTCGTGTTTTTACATATAAAAATCACCTTTTTATCTATATATACAAACTATAGAAAACCTTCATGTGTTGAATTGAAATTCATTCGTTGAATAGAATTCATGTGTTGAATGGTATTCGTGTTTTTAAATATAAAAATCACATTTTTATCTATATATACAAACTATAGAAGACCTTCATGTGTTGAATTGAAATTCATTCGTTGAATAGAAATTCATGTGTTGAATGGTATTCGTGTTTTAAATATAAAAATCACCTTTTTATCTATTTATATAAACTATAGAAAACCTTCGTGTGTTGAATCGAAATTCATTCGTTGAATTGAAATTCATGTGTTGAATGGTATTCGTATTTTGAAAGAAATTGTTTTATAATAAAAATCATATTTTTATTACCTATATGAACTATATAAAATAATCTCGTTTTGAAATAAATTGTTTTATAATAAAAATCTTATTTTTATCATCAATATGAAATATATAAAATAATCTCGTTTTGAAATGAATTGTTTCACAATAAAAATCACATTTTTACTATATACATGAATTGTTAAAAATAGTGAAGTGTTGAAATAGAAGACAGTTAGATAAAAATATCATTTTTATCAAATGTATGAAAATCATATAGTTTTGAAATCGAAGAATCGATTTATATATATATATATATAAATAGAATAGAAATATATCGAATAACAAAGCTGCAGTTTGTATTTTGAAACCGTGATTTCAAACGATTAGTGCGGGAGATCCGACCATCGGATTTTCCCGAAACCGCAACCGTTGGGTTCGCTTTGGAAATATCTTTCCAACGGCACCAACTTTGTAAATATCCAACCGTTGGATTGTCTGGAAAGTTAAATTCAAATCTGAAGAAAAACAGCGCCATAATCGATTATATATATATATATATAATTATATTAAATCGAATAACGACGCTGTAGTTCGTATTTTGAAATCGAAACTTCAAACGATTATACCGGGAGATCCGACCGTCGGATTTTCCCGAAACTGGAACCGTTGGATTCGTTTTGAAAAGATCTTTCTAATGATGTAAATTTTGTGAAGATCCAACAGTTAGATTTTCATATATGTGTAAATCAAATCTGAAAAAAAAAACAGCGCCACGGCCGCATTATGGCCCGAAGCATCGTTTTGAATAAATTGGCTATTTTAAAATAAATAAAAATTGCGATAAATCGTTATAAAATATTATAAATGATATGGATGTGTAATTTAGAAACTAACTGAAGGTTGGCTAAGTCGAATGGTTTCCTGGATTTTGATCTGATGTTGGTTTCGGCCTTCGGGGTTAATATTTGGGAAATCGTTCTCTTACTGATTTACGGTTAGTGACTAATGGATTGAAATGATGCGTATGTAGTGTTTGTGTAGCACGTGTTTATTATATACGAGAGTTGCTCAGAAAGACCGGGTTTATCCCATTCTAAATAACTGAATCGACGATAATAAATCGAAGATGAAGACGGTGGTCGAAGACCGGAGATCTTCACCTCGTTTGGATGGTAACCGAGGTCCTGATTGGGAGGCATGCCGAAATATGGATAATGAGTGGTGATCGTCCAGACGTACGTGGAGGTCAATGGGTTTGCGAGGTATATAGTGCCTCCAGTTTCGTTCAGACCCAGAACGGACTTGCAAATGGACAGTGTGTCTAACATTGGAATTTATTCTGTGTGATTGATAACTATCAGTTGCACGGTGTGAATTGCCTGTGTGGCATGCTAAGATGCAGTGATCAGGGCTTCTGTTGAAAAGCAAAGTCTTGTGGTGATGATCAAAGCACCGTCTGTGTGGCGTAGCTTTGTGTATAACGTGAAAGTGCGAGCCTCACACCCCGGTATGAACTAGAAACGGGAGAAAGGACCTCAGGGAGGGAATGCGTTTCTTTCTAGTTAGAAGTGGCGTCAGTGGTTTTACACGCCCTGACGAGATTGACTTATGTGGTTGTTGCTGTTGCGAGGCGCCTCGGTTATATCGGTCGATCCAGGACCGATGGAGTCATTTGTTGGCTCGTTTACGCCCCAAAGGGCGGGGAAACATATTGTTCAGGAATTTTAATCCACATCGGTGGACCGGCCCTGTCGCTCCTAGGGTCACTCGAGCTCTGATCCTGTGGCTTGGGCTAGAGTTTTGCGAAGTCGATAAGGACTATCTTTTGCCTTGGTTCATGACGGAAATCCAATTTCCAAATGCGTGACTGTGCGGTTTTGATTGTATATATATATATGGCAACATGATATATGGTACCCATGTCATCTATGATTGATAGTTATGATTGAAATTATTTTTGAAACATATAAACACTAGTAATAATATCAAATGCTTTTGTTTTATTCGTATCAATAATATTTTGGCCATTATAAGGTAAAACTCTACCCTCCGGTTTGCGTTGCACTGTGTGATGGGAACTGAGTCTTATAATGGCTTCATTTTTATAAAAAGCATTGCGATGTTTAAAAGAAAGATTTGTTTTTAAAGCACTGGCAATCCAATGGAGTAAACCCGTTCCACGAAAGTGGCGTGGTCCTGTGATTAGCCAAATTATAAATGTGTTGAGTAGATTTCTCATACCAGTCACTCGTAGTTTGTTTCACTTTCAAACTCGGGTGCCCCTTTTTATACACGGGCAGCCTTGTATTCAGGTTTTAGCTGGCTCTTTCTGGATAGCTGGAGCTGAAGATGGATTCTATTATTCATCTCTTTTTATGCTGTTCAGCTCCTGTTGTACATATTATGTTTGTTTCCGCTGTAGACATTTATGTATAGCTGAACTGTATTTGTTCTAAGTATGATCCTATATACTGTGTAACTCTGATGATTATGTTTATCCAGTATATTCTATTGTGCATTATCTGGTGTATTTATTTAATTCTGCTCTGCTATTATCTATTTATGTGTTATATTCCAAGGATTACCCTTGTCGCCGTCAGTACGGGGTTTGGGGTCGTCTCAGAATCCAAAACCGAACTCGATTTTATGAATCAAAGCTTAAATCCTAACATTTCTCAAGCCCTAGTTTTACTGTTTATATATCGAACTTGAGAACAGCGTTCGCACCAAACAGGAATACCACCAAATTGAAGAGAAAGGTCACACAAACTCAAAACAACTCATATTGCAATTTACAGAAATTTATATGATTTGTTCTTTGATTTTTCTTCGATGTGGGTTCTTTTCGTTTTAGTTTACTGGAAGTGGCGGCTCATTTTCCTTGTGCGGAGAAAAAGAGGATTAGGTATATGAAGGATGAAAACGTTTTATATAGAAGGGTCTTAGATATTATTTTTGAGATGAAAAGGGTTTCCACATTGCCGAGGACGAATGGTGGCTGAATCATGAACAACGAGGCTTTATATAGGTTCACAAATCTTAGGATATTTTATTTCTATTTATTTTATTCATTTTATATAGTGTATTTGTCTTCTAAAAATCCGTATGAGTACACACGATACCCAAAAATCATGAAAATTGACATGCAGCTACAGTTCAACATTACAGTCCCAACGAAACTGGTTTCGTCGAATTCTGACTTCGTATGCTCAAACAGCGTATTCTTAACCATCAAAATACTGACTATTCTTCACATTAAAATCACGTACGGCCACATACTGACTTAAAAAATCACGGAAATTGAAATCTAGCAATAATTTAATATTGCGGATCCAACAAAATTAGTTTCGTTGAATTCTGAGGTCGTTTAAAATCTGGCTATTTTTAAAGCTCTAAATAACCCATTTAAATATATAAATATATTTAATAATTAAATTAAATATTTATAAATAAATTTTATCGTGTATATATTCACAGTGGAATACCATACAGCTTCAGAATATTTCTATATGAATTTCTAACTTGATATTCACTTTCAAGATCAATCGATACTCAATTCATATATAAAAACTCTTTTAAATATAAATAAATCAATATAAATTATAAAGGAATTCCACAGCGACTTTTCTAAATTTTGATTTGGACATAAATCAAAATCTACACGACGAAATCCCGATTTTTCTCTTCCAGTTGAAAAATATACTTCACCAGCTCCTAACGTTTCTTGTTTCACAGAAATCCGATTTAAAACGGCTTCTGTATATTCGTTTAAAGTTTGAATCGCCAAATAGCGAACTGCAGCGCCATTTCGAGCTTGATTATATTTATAATATAAATATACGTTCAAAATTAATTTATATAATATTTTCGTTATTCTAATTCAATTCTAAACTGAATTATATCTTATAAATAATCCAATTCACACGATATTGTGAATTTCACCATTTTTGATTATTTCTGAATTATATATATATTATTCTATTATTTGTATTAATTAAATATAATTATTATTCAATTCTAGTTATCGATATCGCCAACTCGATATTTAATAATTAAATTAATTAATTATTCGATAGCTAAAAATGTGGGTCATTACAATCTTTCCCCCTTAAAATAATTATGTCCTCGAAATTGCTAAGGTAGAAAACAAACCCTATCGACTGGCTAGACTATATTGTTCACTTATCAACTTCAGTTTCCCCTGACTAATTTAATTTCAATTAAATTATTAATTTAATTCTATTAATGAAAATTTTCAAAAATCCTGAAAATTTTCTAACTCCCAAAATTTCTGAAAAATTTCGCCAACACCTCCTTTGTACTGGTCAATAGGTCGAACTCCAACTCGCCACTCTGGGCCATCTCCAACCCAAAAGAAAATCAAACAGCCAAGCGGCTTGCCAATTCGGCTCATCAAAATCTCAAAGCCCTATATAATATAAACTGGTACCGTTTTGTCGGGCATATCAATATATCCTTTCCATCTGCTGTTAACTTATCATATACCAATGTCATCCCAATCAAACTCCAATCAGTTTTCATCCTCAACACAACCATTCGCTTATATCGAAGCCCAATATTATTCTAACCCCAATCAAAATTTTCTGAACTCTTAACTTATCCCTTAATTCCATTTTAGATTATTCTCTGATCAATTCCAGATTTTAAATACTTTTATCATATCCTTTTACTTAACTTCACAAGTTAAATTTAAATTCTAGAAATTTTAAGTTCCTGGGTTTTTCTTTCAAATCAATTTGAAATCATAATAACAATTCAAAACTTTTGAATTTATGAATAACTTGTTTTCTCAAACCAATTTAAAACAAAATCTTTGGTAGTAATATGTCACTCAACAACTCGGAAATGAACACTGATGATGCAGCTGTCATCATCAGAATCTATTTCCAGCTTTCGAAGTGAGTTCAATACATATCACTTTCAAAACCATTTCTAACACTTCCATTTTGAAATACATTTCAAAATACCATTCACAGTGCTTGTAAAACAATTTAAAATCTCCCAGGATTTTAAAATTCACATATATTTAATCCAAATCCATTTACAAATGCCTTTCCAATTTTCAAGGGTTTTAATTTAAATTCTGATTTGAATTCAGATTTAATTCATTTCAATTCATATATTACACTTATCTGAATTCTACTTGGTTATATACATAACCATTTAATTTATAATCTTACTCGATTATAATTACAACCAATATATCCAATATATTATAATCATTTCAATATAAATCCTTTATATCAAAATCTAATTTGGGTAAAATTATTTCATTTACCCTCTTTTCATAAACATACAGTGTCGGTTCATCGTATTCGAGTGTTTATAAATCCCTACCGATACAGTGGATCAAACTGATCGACCATAATTCACAAACAACTCAACCAATAAATCTCCACAATATAAAACAAATTTATATTGAATAACAAATACGCTCTCGCATATATACACTCAAAGTCAATCTAGGGTATTGCTAACCCCATCTCTACCGAGTCACGCCACAGAGCCAAGGTAAATCGCTTAACCTTATGCTCTGATACCAACTGTAATGAGCCGATTTTTAGCAACTTTGGTTATCGCCATACACTCAATGACGACTAATCAAACATCGAAAAATACCGAAAAGTTAATAGAAAGAAATTAGAGGGTGAAGAAAGATAAGATAGAAACTTAGAATAGAAGAAGAAGAAGATACAACATTAGAGTAACACGAATCTCACAGCGGAACGAACAACATATAATAGATAACATATTTTTGAAATAAAATCAGTATATATATACAGTAACATTATCAGAGTACAACACTTACAACACAACAGAAATAACTATAGCTATATAATCCTGAAGCCTCCTGCTCCAAGCTCTCCAAGTATATCTATAAAATCCTGACTACTTGACTGCCCGTATAAAATTGGGCACCCAAGAGTTTAGGGAAAACAAAACAAAATAAACTCCGGTCAGTCATGGGACTGGTATGAGTAAAACAGTTTAAAACAGTTTGAGCCATTAAACGATATCTCATAAGACCACGCCGTATAACGGAACGGGTTTTTCCCTTATGAGAATCCTAAATAATCTTTATATCAAAACTCATTGATATTATAATAGTGTCTATCAACCACAATATAATAAGCATCTAGCAGAAACGCTTTCATCTCACGTTCTACGTATATAGTATACAATCAAAACCGCAAGCACGTATCGGGTAATGGATTTCCAACTATGACAAGGTATGGAACCACCTTTCGCTAGTGTACCTCTAGAGAGGAATACACTGGGTTCAACAAGAACATCTTGCAACCCGGCCACACATGACCGACCACTCATTTCGCTTGAGTGTATCGAATGTGTATCACTAACGGTTGGGATCAGCAACAGTCTCCCGAAAGGGACAACATCGACAATAGATTTTTAGAAGTAAATGAAACTCTAGATCAGGTTATTATAAACCCTAATAGGTGCGACGTACATAGCCATGCTGCCTGCCCGATTTTTGTCACTTACCGGATGTGAGGCAAGAAGCTACGCTTATCTTTTACATGCCACCTCTTTATTCATTTAGAATGTCACATTGTCATACCCCCCAAATCACAAATTGATTTATCCAAAAATAACATGGGTATGCAGCTAAGAGAACCGAATTCCTCCACCACCAAACGTGAATATGTTTGAAAAGATCAACTTACGCAATCTATTAGATATACCCTGTCAGACCTTCTTCCATACAAGTTGTCTTGGGACTGGATAAACCGAAGGCACTATTCAGTATATACATCTTAGGCAATTGTTATATAAGATTTATACAACAACCCTTGCACTTTACTCCATCTTCAATATATTCAGCATACTTGCTTCACAACGCTTATGCCAATACGGAGTGGTTCTTCAGATAATAATCCAACCGGTCTCTCCATATTAACAACGTTAAAATGGTCAAAACTTTGATAGTCAGTGATTTAACTATCAGATGAAAACATGTTTGTATACACACAACGATCTTATTTCCAAATGGAATTATCGATCCAATCATCAAACAATTATATATATATATATATTCATATTTCCTTATTTTCTATAATTAGAAAATATATGTTATTAACACTGGATAACATTTCCATGGCTTAATTATGCATCACTATTCTTCCACATCTATCATACTCTAACTATAAACTAACAAGAGAACAACTTCCTACGTATAAACCCCGAAGGCCGAAACCAACATCAGATCGATACTTAGGAAACCATTCAACTTATTAATCTCGAGTCAGTTTCTAATTTTTTGTTTAACTCCATTAGATTAACGCTTATTCGAATACCCAATATTCGATTAACTTTAATTGAATAACTAATATTCAATTAACATACTCGATTAATTCTGGTTTGAATAACTATATTCGATTTAACTTCATTCTAAATAACTATGTTTGTTTTGACTTTGTTTCGAATAACTATATTCGATTCACTCTTTTTGAAATTTATTTCTCAAATATCCTTTTTATAAAATCTTTTTCGTTTTATAATATTTCCCTTTTATAATATCCTGTTTATTTTCCAATAAATATTCCTTTATGATATTCTATTTATTTTCTAAATATATGTTCCCCTTTATAAAATCCTATTATTTTATAAATACTTTATTTTCAAAATATTTCCTTTTATAATATTGGTTGATTTTATAAAATTCCTTCATTTCAATATACATTGAAATATTTCTTTTTACATCCCAGGGTTTCTTATGATATTAAAAATATCGAATAACAATGATCAACATCATTCTAACACACCTAATCCATAACAGATTATATATCACATCATATATCAAAATATATGAAAAATAGTAAAATAATTGTTGAGAATCCAGTTGGATTCCTCCAACCTGTTTCCCTGCATCCAAAGATGTTAAACAATATAATTAACATCGATAATATATCACTATGAAATATTCTGCTAAACAGAATCGATATTAGATTTACGATATATATATATATATATCGTTATCTATAATTTCAACCAATACATTAGCAATTCAACCCAACAGTAAACACACAACAATCAACAAATAATTATCAGTTCTAAGAATGCGTTATAAAAAATATAACTGTTCAGAGTTGGTGAGTTTTACTCACTTTGGCAGTTCATCGTTAAAGAACGATAAACTGTTTGTTTGATTTGAATCAAACAATTTATTTTGCCATAAATTCAAACATGCTCCAGTCCACTCCCAGTCAGTTCCATTGGGTAATGTTCGTCCATACGATCCCAACGGATCTTGTTTCGCTTGATTCTGATATCATACGAGGGAATTGTGAATTTTAAAACTTAATACACTATTTTAAATATAAAATAACTTAAGATATTTTAATTGGGCTTTAACCTTATATGTCAGCTCATTACCTCATTTCTTGGCCCACTTAGAAACATCGGACCAGACCCATTCTTTTTGCTTTCTTCCCGAAATCCAATTCACCAGCTCCAGATCAAAACTCAAATGGCCATTTGATCTTCCTCTCCACTCAACACACACATTTCTTCACGAATCCAACGACTTAAACCACCGAACTACTCCTCTCGGCAACCTCTTTCTACCCGGCACCTCAATACCAACTACAACGCTCCAGTACGCAGCACCCACCATGAAGGGATCAACACTATTCTTGTTCGAATCCTTCAAAAATTGCTACGCAAGAGCCATACTTCCATTCGAATCTGTAACGACCCGGAAAATCTGAACCAATTTAAAATTTTTAAATTGGCTAAAATAGTGGATTTTAAATATTTAAAATAAATATTTTAAATAATAGAAATGAAAAGTGAGTTTGAATCGACGTTTGAAAATAAATATAGTTACTTTGAATTATAAACAAGGCCTGAAATGGCGCGGCGGTTTCAAATTTTCATTTCAAACTTTGACTGACTGTATCGGGTGCAAAACAAAGCGGATTTGAGTGAAACCAAAAATATTTAAATCTGTTAGTGAATACCTTTCTAAGGAATCTGAAAAATCGAAGTTTCATAGCGGGAAGCAAAAGTTATGGTCAAATGAATTTTCAGAAAGGTCGCTATGGAACTTATATAGCCGTGAAATTGGTCATTTTGCAAACGACCTCGGAATTCGACGAAACCACTTTTGTTGGATCCGGGACATCGAATTATTGCTAGGTTCCAAATTTCATAATTTTCTGAATCAGTATGTGAGCGTGGCAAAGGAAAACGTGTTTTATCAGTTTTAGTTAAATTTGATCGACCAGAAAATGGCCATTTTTCAAACGGTCTCAGAATTCGACGAAATCAGTTTTGTTAGGACCGTATCGTCGATACGATGCTAGAAATAATTTTTCTGGAATTTTTAGAGTTAGTGTGTGGGCCTGGCAAATTAAAATGTACGTTCAAATCAAAAATTGAATGCTTTATATTTTAATTTAAAGAATAACTAATCGTAACAGCCGAAATGGGTTACGAAACATATCCCATTGTGTCCGAGATGGGGATAATTAGCTAGGGGTGACAGTCGTTGGGTTTGATTTTGAGTTCATGTGCAAAAACCCTATTTTAAAATTTAATAAAGTATGAACCAATAGGAAATTTTCTTTCATAATTATTTAAAAAAAAAAATCAAAAACCCCCGTATCAGCTGCTCTCGACGGCGGAAAACCCCTACGCCACTTCCCATCCACTTTCCGGCCAAACCGCTCGTCGTTGACCCCCCTCCTTTGCAACTTCTGGTAGATCTTCCTCCCCTCTACAAATCCATAGCAAGAACACCTCCTATCGTCACCTGTAGCGCCGGAATCACCTCTGGGAAGTTCACCCGCGTCGCGCCGTCCTGCTCCGCTGTACGGCCACCGGGTGGGGGCCCACCTACCTCGTCGTGCGCGCGTCGCTAGGCTCCAGGCCGTGGCACCACCCGATTTCAACAAAGTTCAACGATTTTTGCAAGAATCGAAGACCTAGTTTTGAGCAAAAATAGAGAGGTACGGCTGTGTATAGATTTGAACTGTTTTTACACTTTTATGTGTTGCAAACTTTGAAAAATCATATCTTTTTCATGTATCGACGAAATTCGATGAAACAGGAAACATTGTGACCGTGTGGACGTCTTCTACATTTTAGAAGAGTCTGCATATTTTTCTAAGCCTTCTGCTATTTTTGTAGGAGTGGAACCCAATGTGAGATTTCTAATTTATAAACGAAATGGAAAACGACGATGTATAAATTATATAGTCGATGTATGAGTTATATAAGCATTGTACACCTCTTGTATAAGCGTTGTATAAGTTTTACGTTCGATGTATAAGTTGTATATGCGTTGTAAAAATTATATATGTGTTGAAATAGAAGTGAAATGCTATATATATATATATATATATATATATATATATATATATACGCCCCTCGTCCACAAACCATGGACGATATTTATTGTTTGTGATTGGTGTGTGAAAATTGATTGATAGCGAATGGTTGATTGAAATTGTTTGTGGTTGAAATTGATTGATTGTGGTTGAAAAATACCCGTTAGTGGTTGAGAAATATTTGGTTGAAACCACATAGGATTAGTTTGTGGAAATGAAAAAAATATACATGCCGCCTGCGTGCAAACTAGATGCATGATTCCCCATTGTCAAAAGTTGTGAGGCTTTAAGGTAGAGCGAGGAGCCGTACTAGGGACGGTCCCGGTTTTAACTACCCTGCCGTTATGCTGTCGAAATTTTGAATAATATTCATGTGTTAGAATTATTTTCATTTGCCGAAAGGGACAACATCGACAATAGATTTTTAGAAGTAAATGAAACTCTAGATCAGGTGATTATACACCCTAACAGGTGCGACCTACATAGCTATGCTGCCTGCCCGATTTTTGTCATTAACCGGATGTGAGGCTAGAAGCCAAGTTGTAACGACCCAGAAAATCAAAACCAATTAATTTTTTTTAAATCAGCTAAAATAATGGATTTTAAATGTTTAAAATAAATATTTTATATAATGGCGATGAAAACTAAGTTTGAATCGACAATTGAAAGCGAATATAATTAATTCTAATTTTAAACAAGGCCTGAAATGGCGCTGCAGTTTTAAAAATTGAATTCAAACTTTGTCGGACTGTACCGGGTGCAAAACTAAACGGATTTTAGGTAAACCAAAAATATTTAAATCTGTTAGTGAATACCTTTCTAATGAATCTAAAAAATTGAATTTTCGTAACGGAAAGCAAAAGTTATGGCCAAATGAATTTTCAGAAAGGTCGCTATGGAATTTATATAGCCCGTGAAATTGGCCATTTTGCATACGACCTCGGAATTCGACGAAACAACTTTTGTTGGATCCGGGATGTGAAGTTATTGCTAGGTTTCAAATTTCATAATTTTTGAAGCTAGTATGTGAGCATGGCAAAGGAAAACGTGTTTTGATCAATTATAGTTAAATTGGATCGACCAGAAATGGGCCTTTTTGCAAACGGTCTCAGAATTCAACGAAACTAGTTTTGTTGGGACCGTATCGTCAAAACATAGCTAGATTTATTTTTCTGGAATTTTTCGAATCAGTTTGTGGCCCTGGAAAATTGAAATGTACGTTCAAATTAAATATTGAATGTTTTATATTTTAATTTGAAGGAAAACTGACTGAAACATTCGAATGGGCCTTCGAAACATATCCCATTGTGTTCGGAATGGGGGTAAAACGCTATGGACGACAGTCGTTGGGTTTGGATTGGTGGTCGCGTCAGAAAACCCCTTATAAATTCCACCGGCCAATAAGAATTTTTATATAAAAAAAAAGAAAATCCTTTTTTTTCTCTCTCCCCTCTTAGCCGATATCGACGATCACCGTCGCTCCCCCCTTCTCTCCTCTGCCGCCGCCGCTACAGGCACTTCCAGCCTTCGCCGCCGCCACCACTCGAAGCGCCGCTTCCACCTCTTCCAATCCGACCCCACCACGACCCCGACCGACGCCTCCATCGCCAGAATCGGCCCTCCAAAGCTCCGATCTTCTTGACGCCGCCGCCGACAGATCCGACCACCGTACCCCCTCAAACCACCATCGATCGACAACCCTCACCTCCCTCTACGACGCTGCAGCCACCGATCATCCCAGTTCTTCCCGGATTTCGCGAATTTCTCCGACCTAGTTTTGAACAGCGTATAAAGGTAATTCCTTTGTATTGTTTAAACACTTTTTAGTGTTGCAAACCCTTTAAAAATCATATCTTTTTCGTTCGTTAACGAAATTTGATGAAACAGGAAACATCGTGACCGTGTGGACGTCTTCTACATTTTAGAAGAGACCGCGTATTTTTCTGAGCCTTCTGCTATTTTTGGTGGAGTGGAACCCAATGTGAGATTTCTAATTTATAAACGATATGGAAAACGACGATGTATAAATTATATAGTCGATGTATGAGTTATATAAGCGTTGTACACCTCTTGTTTAAGCGTTGTATAAGTTGTATGTTCGATGTATAAGATATATATGCGTTGTAAAAATTATATATTTGTTGAAATAGAAGTGAATTGCTATATATATATATATATATATATATATATATATGTATATATATATATGCGCCCCTTGTCCACAAACCATGGACGTTATTTATTGGTTGTGATTGGTGTGAAAATTGATTGATAGCGAATGGTTGTTTGGGAT
This sequence comes from Allium sativum, assembly GCA_030737875.1. Classification (NCBI taxonomy): domain Eukaryota; kingdom Viridiplantae; phylum Streptophyta; class Magnoliopsida; order Asparagales; family Amaryllidaceae; genus Allium; species Allium sativum. Next base: position 8,715,384 of record CM060921.1, on the reverse strand, counting down.
TGTTTGAGGTTGATATTGATTGATTGTGGTTGAAAAATACCCATTTGTGGTTGAGAAATATTTGGTTGAAACCACATAGGATTAGTTTGTGGAAATGAAATAAATATATACATGCCGCCTGCGTGCGAACTAGATGCATGATCCCCATTGTCAAAAACCGCGGGGTTTTAAGGTAGAGCGAGGAGCCGTACTAGGGACGGTCCCGGTTTTAACTACCCTGCCGTTATGCTGCCGAAATTTTGAATAATATTCATGTGTTTGAATTATTTTCATTTGCTGAAACTATATTTATTCGTTGAATAGAAAACCTTCATGTGTTGAATCGATATTCATTCGTTGATTAGAAATTCATGTGTTGAATGGTATTCGTGTTTTAAATATAAAAATCACATTTTTATCTATATATATATAAACTATAGAAAACCTTCATGTGTTGAATCGATATTCATTCGTTGAATTGAAATTCATGTGTCGAATGGTTTTTATATTTTTGAAATAAATTGTTTTATAATAAAAATCACATTTTTATCATCTATATGAACCATATAAAATAATCTCCTTTTGAAAGAAATTGTTTTATAATAAAAATCCTATTTTTATTACCTATATAAACTATATAAAATAATCCTGTTTTGAAATAAATTGTTTTACAATAAAAATCACATTTTTATTATATAAACGAATTGTTAAAAATAGTGAAGTGTTGAAATAGAAGACAGTTAGATAAAAATATCATTTTTATCAAATGTATGAAAAGAAAGTAGCTTTGGAATCGAAGAATCGATATATATATATATATATATATAATTAAAATATATCGAATAACGATGCTGCAGTTCGTATTTTGAAACCGTGATTTCAAACGATTAGTACGGGAGATCCGACCATCGGATTTTCCTGAAACCGCAACCGTTGGGTTCGCCTTGGAAATATCTTTCCAACGGCACCAACTTTGTAAAAATCCGACGGTTGGATTGTCTGGAATGTTTAATTCAAATCTGAAGAAAAACAGTGCCAGAAACGATTATATTTATATATATATAAATATAATTATATTTAATCGAATAACGACGCTGTAGTTCGTATTTCGAAATCGAAACTTTAAACGATTATACCGGGAGATCCGACCGTCGGATTTTCCCGAAACTGGAACCGTTGGATTCATTTTGAAAAGATCTTTCTAATGATGTAAATTTTGTGAAGATCCAACGGTTAGATTTTCAGATATGTGTAAATCAAATCTGAAGAAAAACAGCGCCACGGTCGCGTTATGGCCCGAAGCGTCGTTTTGAATATATTGGCTATTTTAAAATAAATAAAAAATAGTGATAAATCATTATAAAATATTATAAACAATATGAATGTGATTTAGAAATTAACTGAAGGTTGGCTAAGTCGAATGGTTTCCTGGGTGTTGATCTGATGTTGGTTTCGGCCTTCGGGGTTAATATTTGGGAAATTGTTCTCTTACTGATTGACGGTTAGTGACTTATGAATTGAAATGATGCGTGTATATGTGTTTGTTGCACTTGTTTATTATATACGCGAGTTGCTCAGAAAGACCGGGTTTATCCCATTCTGAATAACTGAATCGACGATAAGGAATCGAAGATGAAGACGGTGGTCGAAGACCGGAGATCTTCACCTCGTTTGGATGGTAACCGAGGTCCTGATTGGGAGGCATCCCGAAATATGGATAATGTATGGTGATCATCCCGACGTACGTGGTGATCGATGGGTTTGCGAGGTATTTAGTGCCTCTGGTTTCATTCAGACCCAGAATGGACTTGTAAATGGACTGTGTGTCTGACATTGGATTTTATTCTGTGTTGATTGATCTCTATTAAATATACATCTGTTTGGCGGCGGAGAATTTCTTCTTTTGCTTAACGCCCTTCTCTGAAACGCACGAGCTCAGAGGTTGTATATCGATGGACATCAGTCGCATGGCATGAATTGCTAGTGTGACATGCCTAAGTAGCAAATGATCAGGGCTTCTGTTGAAAAGCAAAGTCTTGTGGTGATGATCAAAGCACCGCCTGTGTGGCGTAGCTTTGTGTACAATGTGAATTCGCGAGCCTCACACCCCGGTCTGAACCAGAAACGGGAGAAGGACCTCAGGGAGGGCATGCGTTTCTTTCTAGCTAGGGTGGTGTCAGTGACCTACCAGCCCTGACATTTATATACTTTTCACCTGTGTGGTTGTTGCTGTTGCGAGGCGCCTCGGTTAGATCGGACGATCTGGGTCTGATGGAGCCATTCGTTGGCTCATTTACACCCCAAAGTGTGGGGAAACGCAGTGTTTAGGAATTTTAATCCACATCGGTGGACCGGCCCTGACGATCCAAGGGTCACTCGAGCTCTGATCCTGAGGGGCGGGCTAGAGTGTCTCGAATTCGGTAAGGACTATCTTTTGCCTTGGTTCATGACGGAAATCCAATTTCCAAATACGACATCGTGCGGTTTTGATTGTATATATATATATATGGCGACATGATATATGGTAACATGCCGTCTATGATTGATAGTTATGATTCGAAATTGTTTTTGAAACATGTAAACGCTAGTAATAATATCAATTGCTTTTGTTTTATTCGTATCAAGCATATTTTGGCAGTTATAAGGTAAAAAACTCTATCCTCCGGTTTGCGTTGCATTGTGTGATGGGAACTGAGTCTTATAATGGCTTCATTTTTATAAAAAGCATTGCGATGTTTAAAAGAATAATTTGTTTTAAAGCACTGGCAATCCAATGGAGTAAACCCGTTCCACGAAAGTGGCGCGGTCCTGTGATTAGCCATATTTGAAAAGTGTTGAGTAGATTTCTCATACCAGTCCCATGACTGACTCGTAGTTTGTTTCACTTTCAAACTCGGGTGCCCCTTTTTTCTACACGGGCAGCCTTGTATTCAGGTTTAGCTGGCTTTCTCTGGATAGCTGGAGCTGAAGATGGATTCTATCATTTATATCTTTTTATGCTGTTCAGCTCCTATTGTACATATTTTGTTTGTTTTCCGCTATAGACATTTATGTATAGCTGAACTGTATTTGTACTAAGTAAGATCATGTATACTGTGTAACTCTGATGATTACTTTTATCCAGTATATTTTGTTGTTCATTATCTGGTGTATTTATTTAATTCTGTAATGCTATTATTTGTTTATGTGTTATATTCCACGGATTACCCTCGCCGCCGTCAGTACGGGGTTTGGGGTCGTCTCATTTGGTATCAGAGCTTTGGTTAAGCTTAGTGTTGGAATATAACATATTAACGAACTCATCAGAAATAAAACCAGTAGTGTTCCAGGATGGGTAACTCTATACAGATAGGATCAGCAATATCCTAGTATGAGTAAAGCAGAATGAAATTACACCTCGATAGACACATTTACATTTGAAGTATATGTTGCTATGTTTTAAAATACCTTTTCTGTGACCTGACACTTGATCTGCTGTTTGCAGAAGTACTAGAAAAATGAGTGTTAGAAACAGGAGAAATGCAGAACCGGATCTAGAGGCTCTATTAAAGAGATATCGAAATCTGAACGGAGCACAGTTCTTGGCAATGAATCTATAATTCAGACTCAAGCTTGGATGAGTTCTGTCGAAAGAATATTTGAGCGCATCCAGTTGAGAGATGATCAGAAAAGATTAGTAGCCTCTTGGGCGCTCAAAGAAGAAGCTTTAATCTGGTGGGAAGCAATCATCAAAGATAATCCAGAAGGTGATATCACCTGGGACAGATTCAAAGTGATTTTCCTAGAAAGATTTACTCCTCCTGAAGCGACGGAGCGATTATGTGATGAATTTTCTTATCTAATACAAGGTGATATGACCATCCCAGAATATCATAAGAAATTCAACGAACTTGCTCACTTTGCTCCTCATCTGATTCAAGATCCAAAGAGGAAAAATCGGAGATTTATTCATGGCCTGCAAAGGAGATATCAGAATAGTGTACTGAGGAATGTAAAACTTCCTTTCTCTGAAATGATATACATAGCTTATCAGTATGAAGATCTCCATAAGAAAGGAATGTTACGCGACGAAGAAGAGGTCAGTTCTAGTGACAAAGCAGAGTCGAAAACTGATATTCCTGAAGCCAGTACGAGATCTGAGGTCAATAAAAAGCCCAGTGCCAAGAGAAAAAGGGCTGAATCTGGGAACGAACGAATAACGACCGCCACGTGCTCAAGCTGCAATAGAAAAGGACATTTGGCGATAAGTTGCAAATCTTGGAACCAACAAAGAAAGAATAAGTTCCAACCCAAGAAGGGATTTCAAGAGAATAGAAAATGTGGTGGATGTCATCAGTCGGGTCATCTTTTAAAGGCCTACCCGCTATTCAGAAAACCTGGAACAGTATATATAAATGAAGTGGCAGAAGTGCCTGCATCTTCGTCTGCTCAAGAGAGGCCAGATGTTTTAGAAGGCACGCTAACTGTCAAAAATATTCCAGTTAAAGTACTTTTTGACACAGACGCGTCACGAATCGATGGAGCGATTATGTGATGAATTTTCTTATCTAATACAAGGTGATATGACCATCCCAGAATATCATAAAAAATTCAACGAACTTGCTCACTTTGCTCCTCATCTGATTCAAGATCCAAAGAGGAAAAATCTGAGATTTATTCATGCCCTGCAAAGTAGATATCAGAATAGTGTACTGAGGAATGTAAAACTTCCTTTCTCTGAAATGATATACATGGCTTATCAGTATGAAGATCTCCATAAGAAAGGAATGTTACGCGATGAAGAAAAAGTCAGTTCTAGTGACAAAGCAGAGTCGGAAACTGATATTCCTGAAGCCAGTACGAGATCCGAGGTCAATAAGAAGCCCAGTGCCAAGAGAAAAAGGGCTGAATCTGGGAACGAACGAATAACGACCGCCACGTGCTCAAGCTGCAATAGAAAAGGACATTTGGTGATAAGTTGCAAATCTTGGAACCAACAAATAAAGAATAAGTTCCAACCCAAGAAGGGATTTCAAGAGAATAGAAAATGTGGTGGATGTCATCAGTCGGGTCATCTTTTAAAGGCCTGCCCGCTATTCAGAAAACCTGGAACAGTATATATAAATGAAGTGGCAGAAGTGCCTGCATCTTCGTCTGCTCAAGAGAGGCCAGATGTTTTAGAAGGCACGCTAACTATCAAAATATTCCAGTTAAAGTACTTTTTGACACAGGCGCGTCACGAAGCGACGGAGCGATTATGTGATGAATTTTCTTATCTAATACAAGGTGATATGACCATCCCAGAATATCATAAGAAATTCAACGAACTTGCTCACTTTGCTCCTCATCTGATTCAAGATCCAAAGAGGAAAAATCTGAGATTTATTCATGGCCTGCAAAGGAGATATCAGAATAGTGTACTGAGGAATGTAAAACTTCCTTTCTCTGGAATGATATACATGGCTTATCAGTATGAAGATCTCCATAAGGAAGGAATGTTACGCGATGAAGAAAAAGTCAGTTCTAGTGACAAAGCAGAGTCGGAAACTGATATTTCTGAAGCCAGTACGAGATCCGAGGTCAATAAGAAGCCCAGTGCCAAGAGAAAAAGGGCTGAATCTGGGAATGAACGAATAACGACCGCCACGTGCTCAAGCTGCAATAGAAAAGGACATTTGGCGATAAGTTGCAAATCTTGGAACCAACAAATAAAGAATAAGTTCCAACCCAAGAAGGGATTTCAAGAGAATAGAAAATGTGGTGGATGTCATCAGTCGGGTCATCTTTTAAAGGCCTGCCCGCTATTCAGAAAACCTGGAACAGTATATATAAATGAAGTGGCAGAAGTGCCTGCATCTTCGTCTGCTCAAGAGAGGCCAGATGTTTTAGAAGGCACGCTAACTGTCAAAAGTATTCCAGTTAAAGTACTTTTTGACACAGCGCGTCAAGAAGCTTTATAGCAAAGGATGCAGCTAAGAAACTGGACTTGAATTTGAAAAAGCTGAAGGAACCAATGACTGTCCAGAATCCGGTTGGGGGTTCCATTGATCTCAGTTGGGTTTGTGGAGTGCCGGTTTCTTTCTCTCGTTATCGATTTCCTACCATCGCGGTCGCCATGAATTTTAAAGAGTTTGATCTTATCTTGGGGTTAGACTGGTTGACCAAATATGAAGCTGAAATTAAATGCGCCGACAGAGTCGTAAAGGTGAAGATTAAATCAGGTGATTATATAACCATTCCCTGTAAAGGTCAGAATGCTAATAGAAAAGACTTCTGGGCAGCTTTGAATGTTTCTCCAGCCCAAATAGAAAATGTCCCTGAAATCACAAAGAATATTCCCAACCTAGTGAAAGATGTTCCTGTCGTCAAGAACTATGCGGATGTGTTTGAAGAAGTTGTTCGCTTACCTCCGCAGAGAGAAATAGATTTCAAGATCGCTTTGATTCCCAATCCAAGGCCGGTAGTTCACGCTATTCGAAGAATGTCCTTGAAAGAGAAAGAAGAACTTGACAAACAAACACGACAACTAGTATGGAAGGGTCTAATCCGGCCTAGTTTCTTTGATTGGGGTGCAGCAGTGGTGTTTGTCCCAAAATCTGACGGTACTCTACGTCTATGTGTGGATTATCGTGATCTGAACAAACAGACAATAAAGAACAAATATCCATTGCCGCGAATTGATGATTTATTGGATCGATTAAATGGCGCACAAGTATTCTCAAGGATGGACCTAGCTACAGGCTTCCATCAACTTCGAATCGCCGAAGAGTGTGTTCCAATGATAGCATTCAGAGGTCCCGACTTATTCTACGAGTGGTTAGTAATGCCGTTCGGCTTATGTAACGCTCCAGCCTATTTCGTCGATCTAATGAACAAAGTATTCAGAGGAGTTTTGAATAAATTTGTTCTGGTTTTTATTGATGATATTCTAATCTTCTCTAAATCAAAGGCCGAACATGAAAAGCATTTGGAACAGGTTCTGGAGATTCTCAGAAGGAACGTATTGAAAGCAAAGTTTTCCAAATGTATATTCTGGCAGGATGAAGCGAAATTTCTAGGCCATGTCGTATCGAAAGAAGGAATTGCGGTTGATCCAAGTAAAATCACAGCTATTTAGAATTGGAAACAGCCCAGTACCCCTACAGAAGTCCGCAATTTTCTCGGATTAGCTAGTTATTACCGGAAGTTCGTTAAAAACTTTTCGAAGATATCTGGTCATTTAACAAAGCTTACAAAGAAGCACTCTAAATTCAAATGGACTCCAGAAAGTGAGGAGGCCTTTGAAGAGCTAAAGTTGAGATTAACAACTGCTCCAGTGTTAACCATCATCGATGGCAACCAGGATTTGAAAGTATGGACTGATGCTTCTAGAGAAGGCCTTGGCGCAGTGTTAATGCAGAGGGGCCAAGTGATTGCTTATGCTAGCCGTCAGCTGAAGCCACATGAGAAGAACTATGTAACTCATGATCTTGAGTTATTGGCTATAGTATTCGCCTCGAAAATCTGGAGACACTATCTTCTGGGTGAGAGATTCAAACTGTTTACAGATCACCAGTCGCTAAACTATCTGTTCACCCAGAAAGACCTGAATCTGAGGCAGCAATGTTGGCTGGAGTTTCTTGCAGCATATGACTTTGAAATTATATACACTCCAGGGAAAGCCAATGTCGTGGCCGATGCGCTGAGCCGAAAGAATGAAATGGTCGCCAGTTTTATTATCATGACTTCATTGCTAGATAAGATATCTGCTCTTCAGAAGGATGATCACTTCATTCAGAAGATCAGAGAGATAATCCAGAAGGGCGAACCCTCGAGTTTTCAGGTTGATAATGAGGGGATTCTAAGGCTTGAAGGGTCGAATATGTGTTCCTAACATTGCTGAGCTCCGAAAGGAAGTTCTGCATGAATGGCACAAGTCAAAACCGAGTATCCATCCGGGAGTAAGAAAAATGTATAGTGACATCAAACGCACTTTCTGGTGGAGGTCGATGAAGAGGGACATTTCTTTATATGTTAGCCGATGCCCTACTTGCCAGCTAGTCAAGAGCGACCAACAAAAACTGGCTGGACTGTTACAACCGCTAGACGTTCCTGGTTGGAAGTGGGAACATATTTCTATGGATTTCATTGATGGTCTGCTCAGAACCAGAAAAGGGAATGACAGTATTTGGGTGATCGTAGATCGCTTCACGAAGACCGCCCATTTCATACCTGTCAGATCAAATAGAACTGCTCAGAGTCTGGCGCAGAAATACTTCAAGAAAATAGTTAGACTACATGGAGTGCCGCTCTAGTCTGTGATAGAGACACAATATTCACTAGCAAATTCTGGGAGGCGTTTCAAGTCGAGCTGGGAATGAAGTTGAACTTAAGCACCGCTTATCATCCTCAGACAGACGGTCAGACTGAGAGGGTGAATCGTATTTTAGAAGATCTATTGTGGGCTTGTGTTATAGATTTCGGTGGATCATGGGAAGACCATCTACATTTGGCTGAATTCTCATATAACAACAGCTACCAGGCGAGTCTGACAATGTCGCCATTCGAAGCATTGTGTGGTAGACCGTGCCGATCTCCTGCTTGTTGGTCGAACCTAGAAATAGACTTGTGCTAGGGCCCGATATGATCCGAGAAGCTGCCGACAAAGTCAATTTTATTAAGAAGCGATTACTCGCCGCTCAAAGCCAACAAAAGAGCTATGCCGATAGAAGAAGAAGAGATATATCCTTTGTTGTTGGCAACTACGTGTATTTGAAAGTATCGCCGATGAGAGGAGTTATCCGGTTCGGTAAAACTGGAAAGTTGGCGCCCAAATTCATAGGTCCGTTTCCTATTCTGGAACGGATCGGAACTCTCGCTTATAGGGTCAAATTGCCTGACTGGTTGCCTGGAGTTCATGATGTATTTCACATATCTCAACTTCGAAAGCACGTTCATGATCCAGACTTGATCGTGGAAGAAGCAGCTCAGTAGGATATTGAAATTACTCCAGAATTAGCTATGAGACGAGAGCCACTAAAGATCATCGACAAAGAAACCAAAGAGCTGAGGAACAAGAAGGTTCACTTAGTCAAAGTGCAATGGAGTGGAGATCTGTGAGATTGTACTTGGGAAACTGAGGAGACCATTCAGAAAGCTTATCCTAGATGCGGAGTGGATATCTCTGATTGACTCCGGTGCAAGGTATATTTACCATACTTTGCATTACCATTTGATTCTCTACTCTGCTGTTATTTTCTTTCCATGGATGTGCACTTTTAACTCTATAGTCTGAATGATTTTAAAAGAGAATAGGAATTAATTTGTATGGTTTTGAAAAGTTAAAAACAATTTGATTGTTGCTTGTGTTGTGTGATAGTAAATTTGATTAATTGAATTACTGAAACAATAGTTAATTTAATCAATAATAGAATAATGGTAGAATTTATTCGATTAAATCACACCTTGAACTGATTAGAAAATAAATAGAAATATATACATGTGTATTATATATATTTGAACAGGTAAATGGATTAGCTGTTGAGTAAAGATTTTATTTGCGTGCCCGACAAATAGGTAAACCTTAATGAGTTGGATGCGAAATATTATTATATCAACTCATGTGAATGCCATTGGATGCGAAGTGCTGGTTTTTCTGTGTGAAATAATAAACGTCGCCATAGGATAGTAACAATTAATTTTGAACTACATTGCATGGCATACTTCTGGAAGATAGGCATACTTCATCTTATACCACATAAGCATTTAGAGCTTGTGTGACGAGGTGGAAGATTTACCATACGAGCGAGAGGCTTGTATGGCGATGACTATATTTTACAGGTTGAACTGATGACTGATATGGACTATTTTAAATTATAACGATTAAATTGCCAGATTAATAAAAACCCCACACGGGTCTGGAGTTGACAATAATCACGTCTCTCTAGTTATTAGATACGGCACACGGACTGTTTATTTCCCACACGGGGCAGGTTGACGAGAATTTATTCTCTGGAGTTATTATCAATACACGCTCCCCTTTAAACACCAGAATATATCACTATAAATATGTGTATGCTTATTAGAATTTATTGGGTACCTAATACGGCCCAATAAATTTCCAAACCTCTCCCCGTACAAAGGAGGTTATGGCGAATTTTTTTGAAAATCCGGGTGTTAGCCAAATTTTGAAGAATTTGAAAATTCTCAGAAATTGAAAAGTTTGAGAATTGAAGCCAGATCTAACGTAGAGTTGATTAATCAAACCACTTTCGACTTTGTTCCTTTTCGAGGACGAAAAGTTTTAAGTGGGGAAGATTGTAACGACCCAGAAAATCTGAACCAATTAAAAATTTTTAAATTGGCTAAAATAATGGATTTTAAATATTTAAAATAAATATTTTAGATAATGGCGATGAAAACTGAGTTTGAATCGACAATTGAAAGCGAATATAATTAATTCTAATTTTGAACAAGGCCTGAAATGGCGCTGCAGTTTTAAAAATTGAATTCAAACTTTGTCGGACTGTACCGGGTGCAAAACTAAACGGATTTTAGTGAAACCAAAAATATTTAAATCTGTTAGTGAATACCTTTCTAACGAATCTGAAAAATCGAATTTTCATAACGGAAAGCAAAAGTTATGGCCAAATGAATTTTCAGAAAGGTCGCTATGGAATTTATATAGCCCGTGAAATTGGCCATTTTGCATACGACCTCAGAATTCAACGAAACCACTTTTGTTGGATTCAGGATGTGAAGTTATTGCTAGGTTTCAAATTTCATAATTTTTGAAGCTAGTATGTGAGCGTGGCAAAGGAAAACGTGTTTTGATCAATTACAGTTAAATTGGATCGACCAGAAATGGGCCTTTTTGCAAAAGGTCTCAGAATTCGACGAAACTAGTTTTGTTGGGACCGTATCGTCAAAACGTAGCTGGATTTATTTTTCTGGAATTTTTCGAATCAGTTTGTGGCCCTGGCAAATTGAAATGTACGTTCAAATTAAATATTGAATGTTTTATATTTTAATTTGAAGGAAAACTGACTGAAACATTCGAATGGGCCTTCGAAACATATCCCATTGTGTTCGGAATGGGGGTAAAACGCTGGGGACGACAGTCGTTGGGTTTGGATTGGTGGTCGCGTCAGAAAACCCCTTATAAACTCCACCGGCCAATCAGAATTTTTATTAAAAAAAAGAAAATCCTTTTTTTTCTCTCTCCCCGCTGAGCCGATATCGACGATCACCGTCACTCCCCCCTTCTCTCCTTCGCCGCCGCCGCTACAGGAACTTCCAGCCTTCGACGCCGCCACCACTCGAAGCGTCGCTCCCTCCTCTTCCAATCCGACCCCACCACGACCCCGACCGACGCCCCCATCGCCAGAATCGGCCCTCCAAAGCTCCGATCTTCCTGACGCCGCCGACGATAGATCCGACCACCGTACCCCCTCAAACCACCATCGATCGACAGCCCTCACCTCCCTCTACGACGCTGCAGCCACCGATCATCCCAGTTCTTCCCGGATTTCGCGAATTTCTCCGACCTAGTTTTGAACAGCGTATAAAGGTAATTCCTTTATATTGTTTAAACACTTTTTAGTGTTGCAAACCTTTTAAAAATCATATCTTTTTCGTTCGTTAACGAAATTAGATGAAACAGGAAACATCATGACCGTGTGGACGTCTTCTACATTTTAGAAGAGACCGCGTATTTTTCTGAGCCTTCTGCTATTTTTGGTGGAGTGGAACCCAATGTGAGATTTCTAATTTATAAACGATATGGAAAACGACGATGTATAAATTATATAGTCGATGTATGAGTTATATAAGCGTTGTACACCTCTTGTATAAGCATTGTATAAGTTGTATGTTCGATGTATAAGATATATATGTGTTGTAAAAATTAATATGTGTTGAAATAGAAGTGAATTGCTATATATATATATATATATATATATATATATATATATATATATATATATATATATATATATATATATACGCCCCTCGTCCACAAACCATGGACGATATTTATTGGTTGTGATTGGTGTGAAAATTAATTGATAGCGAATGGTTGTTTGGGATTGTTTGTGGTTGATATTGATTGATTGTGGTTGAAAAATACCCATTTGTGGTTGAGAAATATTCGGTTGAAACCACTTAGGATTAGTTTGTAGAAATGAAATAAATATATACATGCCGCCTACGTGCAAACTAGATGCATGATCCCCATTGTCAAAAACCGCGAGGTTTTAAGGTAGAGCGAGGAACCGTACTAGGGACGGTCCCGGTTTTAACTACCCTGCCGTTATGCTGCTGAAATTTTGAATAATATTCATGTGTTTGAATTATTTTCATTTGCTGAAACTATATTTATTCGTTGAATAGGAAACCTTCATGTGTTGAATCGATATTCATTCGTTGATTAGAAATTCATGTGTTGAATGGTATTCGTGTTTTAAATATAAAAATCACATTTTTATCTATATATATATATAAACTATAGAAAACCTTCATGTGTTGAATCGATATTCATTCGTTGAATTGAAATTCATGTGTCGAATGGTTTTTATATTTTTGAAATAAATTGTTTTATAATAAAAATCACATTTTTATCATCTATATGAACCATATAAAATAATCTCCTTTTGAAAGAAATTGTTTTATAATAAAAATCCTATTTTTATTACCTATATAAACTATATAAAATAATCATGTTTTGAAATAAATTGTTTTACAATAAAAATCACATTTTTATTATATAAACGAATTGTTAAAAATAGTGAAGTGTTGAAATAGAAGACAGTTAGATAAAAATATCATTTTTATCAAATGTATGAAAAGAAAGTAGCTTTGGAATCGAAGAATCGATATATATATAAATAGAATTAAAATATATCGAATAACGACGCTGTAGTTCGTATTTTGAAACCGTGATTTCAAACGATTAGTACGGGAGATCCGACCATCGGATTTTCCTGAAACCGCAACCGTTGGGTTCGCCTTGGAAATATCTTTCCAACGGCACCAACTTTGTAAAAATCCGACGGTTGGATTGTCTGGAATGTTTAATTCAAATCTGAAGAAATACAGCGCCAGAAACGATTACATATATATATATATAATTATATTTAATCGAATAACGACGCTGTAGTTCGTATTTCGAAATCGAAACTTCAAACGATTATACCGGGAGATCCGACCGTCGGATTTTCCCGAAACTGGAACCGTTGGATTCGTTTTGAAAAGATCTTTCTAATGATGTAAATTTTGTGAAGATCCAACGGATAGATTTTCAGATATGTGTAAATCAAATCTGAAGAAAAACAGCGCCACGGTCGCGTTATGGCCCGAAGCGTCGTTTTGAATATATTGGCTATTTTAAAATAAATAAAAATAGCGATAAATCATTATAAAATATTATAAACAATATGGATGTGATTTAGAAATTAACTGAAGGTTGGCTAAGTCGAATGGTTTCCTGGGTGTTGATCTGATGTTGGTTTCGGCCTTCGAGGTTAATATTTGGGAAATCGTTCTCTTACTAATTGACAGTTAGTGACTAATGAATTGAAATGATGCGTGTATATGTTAGTGATGCACTTGTTTATTATATACGCGAGTTGCTCCGAAAAAACCGGGTTTATCCCATTCTGAATAACTGAATCGACGATAAGGAATCGAAGATGAAGACGGTGGTCGAAGACCAGAGATCTTCACCTCGTTTGGATGGTAACCGAGGTCCTGATTGGGAGGCATCCCAAAATATGGATAATGAGTGGTGATCGTCCCGACGTACGTGGTGATCGATGGGTTTGCGAGGTATTTAGTGCCTCCGGTTTCGTTCAGACCCAGAACGGACTTGTAAATGGACTGTGTGTCTGACATTGGATTTTATTCTGTTGATTGATCTCTATTAAATATACATCTGTTTGGCGGCGGAGAATTTATTCTTTTGCTTAACGCCCATCTCTGAAACGCACGAGCTCAGAGGTTGTATATCGATGGACATCAGTCGCGTGGCATGAATTGCTAGTGTGACATGCTTAAGTAGCAAATGATCAGGGCTTCTGTTGAAAAGCAAAGTCTTGTGGTGATGATCAAAGCACCGCCTGTGTGGCGTAGCTTTGTGTACAATGTGAATTCGCGAGCCTCACACCCCGGTATGAACCAGAAACGGGAGAAGGACCTCAGGGAGGGCATGCGTTTCTTTCTAGCTAGGGTGGTGTCAGTGACCTACCAGCCCTGACATTTATATACTTTTCACCTGTGTGGTTGTTGCTGTTGCGAGGCGCCTCGGTTAGATCGGACGATCCGGGTCCGATGCAGCCATTCGTTGGCTCATTTACACCCCAAAGGGTGGGGAAACACAGTGTTCAGGAATTTTAATCTACATCGGTGGACCGGCCCTGACGATCCAAGGGTCACTCGAGCTCTGATCCTGAGGGGCGGGCTAGAGCGTCTCGAATTCGGTAAGGACTATCTTTTGCCTTGGTTCATGACGGAAATCCAATTTCCAAATTCGACATCGTGCGGTTTTGATTGTATATATATATATATATATATATATATATATATATATATATATATATATATATATGGCGACATGATATATGGTACCCATGCCGTCTATGATTGGTAGTTATGATTCGAAATTGTTTTTGAAACATGTAAACACTAGTAATAATATCAATTGCTTTTGTTTTATTCGTATCAAGCATATTTTGGCCGTTATAAGGTAAAAAACTCTATCTTCCAGTTTGCGTTGCATTGTGTGATGGGAACTGAGTCTTATAATGGCTTCATTTTTATAAAAAGCATTGCGATGTTTAAAAGAATAATTTGTTTTAAAGCACTGCCAATCCAATGGAGTAAACCCGTTCCACAAAAGTGGCGTGGTCCTGTGATTAGCCATATTTGAAAAGTGTTGAGTAGATTTCTCATACCAGTCCCATGACTGACTCGTAGTTTGTTTCACTTTCAAACTCGGGTGCCCCTTTTTTCTACACGGGCAGCCTTGTATTCAGGTTTAGCTGGCTTTCTCTGGATAGCTGGACCTGAAGATGGATTCTATCATTTATATCTTTTTATGCTGTTCAGCTCCTATTGTACATATTTTGTTTGTTTTCCGCTGTAGACATTTATGTATAGCTGAACTGTATTTGTACTAAGTAAGATCCTGTATACTGTGTAACTCTGATGATTACTTTTATCCAGTATATTCTATTGTTCATTATCTGGTGTATTTATTTAATTCTGTTATGCTATTATCTGTTTATGTGTTATATTCCACGGATTACCCTCGCCGCCGTCAGTACGGGGTTTGGGGTCGTCTCACATGCTTATCTTTTACATGCCACATCTTCATTCACTTAGAATGTCACATTGTCATACCCGCCAAATCACAAATTGATTTATCCAAAAATAACACGGGTATACAGCTAAGAGAAACGAATTCCTCCGCCACCAAACGTGAATATGTTTGAAGAGACCAATTTACGCGATCTATTAGATATACTCTGTTAGACCTTCTTCCATAAAAGTTGTCCTGGGACTAGACAAACCGAAGGCACTATTCAGTATATCCATCTTAGGCAATTGTTATCTAAGATTTATACAACAGCCCTAGCACTTTACTCCGTCTTTAATATATTCAGCATACTTGATTCGCAACGCATATGCCAATACGGAGTGGTTCTTCAGATAATAATCCAACCGGTCTCTCCATATTAACAACGTTAAAATGGTCAAAACTTTGATAGTCAGTGATTTAACTATCAAATGAAAACATGTTTGTATACACACAACGATCTTATTTCCAAATGGAATTATCGATCCAATCATCAAACAATTATATATATATATATTCATATTTCCTTATTTTCTATAATTAGAAAATATATATTATTAACACTGGATAACATTTCCATGGCTTAATTATGTATCACTATTCTTCCACATCTATCAGACTCTAATTATAAACTAACAAGAGAACAACTTCCTAAGTATAAACCCCGAAGGCCGAAACCAACATCAGATCGATACTTAGGAAACCATTCAACTTATTAATCTCTAGTCAGTTTCTAATTTTTTTTGTTTAACTCCATTTGATTAACGCTTATTCGAATACCCAATATTCGATTAACTTTAATTGAATAACTAATATTCAATTAACATACTCGATTAATTCTGGTTCGAATAACTATATTCGATTTAACTTCATTCTAAATAACTATGTATGTTTTGACTTTGTTTCGAATAACTATATTCGATTCACTCTTTTTGAAATTTATTTCTCAAATATCCTTTTTATAAAATCTTTTTCGTTTTATAAATATTTCCCTTTTATAATATCCTGTTTATTTACCCAATAAATATTCTTTATGATATTCTATTTATTTTCTAAATAAATGTTCCCCTTTATAAAATCCTATTATTTTATAAATACTTTATTTTCAAAATATTTCCTTTTATAAAATTGGTTGATTTTATAAAATTCCTTCATTTCAATATACATTGAAATATTTCTTTTTACATCCCAGGGTTTCTTATGATATTAAAAATATCGAATAACAATGATCAACATCATTCTAACACACCTAATCCATAACAGATTATATATCACATCCTATGTCAAAATATATGAAAAACAGTAAAATAAATGTTGAGGAATCCAGTCGGATTCCTCCAACCCGTTTCCCTGCATCCACAGATGTTAAACAATATAATTAACATCGATAATATTTCACTATGAAATATTCTGCTAAACAGAATCGATATTAGATTTACGATATATATATATATCGCAATCTATAATTTCAACCAATACATAAGCAATTCAACCCAACTGTAAACACACAACGATCAACAAATAATTATCAGTTCTAAGAATGCATTATAAAAAATATAACTGTTCAGAGTTGGTGAGTTTGACTCACTTTGGCAGTTCATCGTTAAATAACGATAAACTGTTTGTTTGATTTGAATCAAACAATTTATTTCGCCATAAATTCAAACGAGCTCCAATCCACTCCTAGTCAGTTCCATTGGGTAATGTTCTTCCATACGATCCCAACGGATCTTGTTTCGCTTGATTCTGATATCATACGAGGGAGTTGTGAATTTTAAAACTTAATACACTATTTTAAATATAAAATAACTTAAGATATTTTAATTGGGCTTTAACCTTATATGTCGGCTCATTACCCTCATTTCTTGGCCCACTTAGAAACATCGGACCAGACCCATTCTTTTTTGCTTTCTTCCCGAAATCCAATTCACGAGCTCCAGATCAAAACTCAGATGGCCATTTCGATCTTCCTCTCCACTCAACGCACACTTTTCTTCATGAATCCAAAGACTGAAACCACCGAACTACTCTCGGCAACCTCTTTCTACCCGGCACCTCAATACCAATTCCAACGCTCCAGTACGCAGCACCCACCATGAAGGGATCAACACTTTTCTTGTTCGAATCCTTCAAAAATTGCTATGCAAGATCCATACTTCCATTCAAATCTAAAATCGAACTCGATTTTCTGAATCAAAGCTTAAATCCCAACATTTTTCAAGCCCTAGTTTTACTGTGTATATATCGAACTCGAGAACATCGTCCGTACCCAACAGGAATACCGCCAAATTGAAGAGAAAGGTCACACAAACTCAAAACAACTCGTATTGCAATTTACAGAAATTTATATGATTTGTTCTTTGATTTTTCTTCGATGTGGGTTCTTCTAGTTTTAGTTTAATGGAAGTGGCGGCTCATTTTCCTTGAGCAGAGAAAAAGAGAATTAGGTATAAGGAGGATGAAAACGTTTTATATAGGAGGGTCTTAGATATTATTTTTGAGGTGAAAAGGGTTTCTACGTTGCTGAGGAGAAATGGTGGCTGAATCATGAAGAACGTGGCCTTATATAGGTTCACAAATCTTAGGATATTTTATTTCTATTTATTTTATTCATTTTATATAGTGTATTTGTCTTCTAAAAATCCGTGTGATCACACACGATACCCAAAAATCAAGAAAATTGACATGCTACTACAGTTCGACATTACGGTCCCAACGAAACTAGTTTCGTCGAATTCTGACTCCGTATGCTCACAAAGCATATTTTTAACCTTCAAAATACTGACTATTCTTCACATTAAAATCCCATACGGCCACATACTAACTTCAAAAATCAAGGAAATTGAAATCTAGCAATAATTTAATATTGCGGATCCAACAAAATTAGTTTCGTCGAATTCTGAGGTCGTTTGAAAAACTGGCTATTTTTAAAGCCCTAAATAACCCATTTAAATATATAAATGTATTTAAATAATTAAATATTTATAAATAGATATTATCGTGTATATACTCACAGTGGAATACCATACAGCTTTAGAATATTCCTTTATGAATTTCTAACTCGATATTCACTTTCAAGATCAATCGATACTCAATATATATATATATATAAACTCTTTTTAATATAAATAAATCGATATAAATTATAAAGGAATTCCACAGCGACTTTTCTAAAATTTGATTTGGACATAAATCAAAATCTACACGACGAAATCCCGATTTTTCTCTTCCACTAGAAAAATATACTTCACCAGCTCCTAACGTTTCTTGTTTCACAGAAATCCGATTTAAAACGGCTTCTGTATATTCGTTTAAAGTTCGTATCGCCAAATCCCGGACTGCAGCGCCATTTTGAGCTCGATTATATTTATAATATAATTATACGTTCAAACTTCATTTATATAATATTTTCGTTATTCTATTTCAATTCTAAACTGAATTATATCTTATAAATAATCCAATTCACACGATATTGTGAATTTCACCATTTTCAATTATTTCTGAATTATATATATATATATATATTATTCTATTATTTAATTCCAGTTATCGATATCGCCAACTCGATATTTAATAATTAAATTAACTAATTATTCGACAGCTAAAAATGCGGGTCATTACAGAATCAAATATTAAACTGAATTGAAAATTGTTTGGAATTGCCTATATATATATGTATACATTGAAAATGTCATTGCATAGAAGCTATGAAGAGGAATAAAATTGTATGCCCGATAAATAGGTACATATTTGTTGTATTTCTTTGGTTTGATGATTTTATGAACCAATTTGCTAGCTGCTTGGCTTTTTCTTTCTCTTTTTGATTGATGTGGGCCTTTGAGGCAAGTTGCGGTTTTAAATGTCAACTCGTACAAAGGAGGTTATGGCGAAATTGTTCGAAAATTTAGTGTGTTAACCAAATTTTTGAGAAATTAGAAAATTCTTAGAAATTGAAAAGTTGAAAAATGAAAGCCAGAATGGAAGTTGAGTTTATTAGTTAAACAGATTTCTGCTCCTTTCCTTTTTGAGAACGAAAAGATTTTAAGTGGGGAAGATTGTAACAACCCGCATTTTCAGAAACAATTCAAAATTTTGATTTAAGCTATTTTAATGAATATGCGAATAAAAATTGGTTACTTTTACTTAATAAAATTTGAGAACAATCATAAAATTTGATTTTATATTTTATTTGACTTAAAACAAACGTAGTAAAATTATTAAATTGATTTATAAGCTTTATTTTGGAAATTTTAAAAATTTGATTTTTAAAATCATCGCATAGCCCTTAAAAAACGAAATTTTACTAGGTAGCTCAAAATTCGATTCCATTTTTTAAGACTCGTATCATCTAATAATGGTCCTGTCCAAAAGGCCATGAATTTTGGAGTTGGCATTTGGGCGTACAAGGAGAAAAGATACGCTAACATCGTATTTTTGAAGCTAATTTGAGCAGTTTTACAAAGGAACATTATTCAGACGACCTCGGAATTCGACTCTAATTTTTTTTCTTCTGGATTCATATCGTCAAATAATGGTAAGATTCAAAATTTCATGATTTTTAAAATCAGTAAGTAACCGGGCGTGATTTTTAAAGTGAGAAACAAACAATATTTTGGCTTTAAAAATTCGTTGTTTGTGCGTACGGACTCGGAATTCGATGAAATCAGTTTCATTGGGTCCGTAATGTCAGAGAGTAGCTACATGTCAATTTTCAGTGAAAATGGGATCCGTAGGTGGTCACATAGATTTTTAAACAATGAAAATAGGCATAATTTGAGTATAAAAAAATAAAATTAATACAAAAATAATTTGCACCCACTATATAACATCCTAAACACTTCCAAAACCTAATCCTAATCATTCATTCACCGTAGCCCATTTTCTCTACATTTCCTAAACCTAAATGCAACTTCTAAAATCCATAACAAATCAAAGAAAATTCTACAAATTGCAAAGCTTAGATCTTTGAACTCGTATGACTGTAAGATTCCACATATAACAATTTGGTTGAGTTTGGTGAAGATTTTGTATGCTCAAAAATTTACAACGTGCATTTTTTGGATGTATGGGAGCTAGGCTTGGATGGTTCTTCACATAGAAGTGACGATGCATGAATTCGAGTTTGTTTTGGTTTTTAGAAGGAAGAATAGCACGTTGTGGCCAAATTTGAGGACATTTGGCGACAAAAAGTGTTGGGACCTGGAGCATGCGTTCGTGAGATGATAGTAAATGCATTTTTTGGAAGCAAGCTTGTGTTTGCGATTCATGATGTTGAGATTGTAGAGGAGAAGAAGAGAAGGAGAACGGTGTTTACGGTTTATGATTTCATAGGGAAACGAAGGAGAAAGAGGTGAAGGAAGATTGCATGAAGAGGGACATGGGGCTGCTGTGTATACGTTAGTTTTGGGGAGGAAGAAAGAGATTAGAGGATATAATTGGTAAGGATTAAGGTAATTAATTAATTATGTTAATTACATTTGTGTACATGAAATTGAAAAAAGCATAGCTTTTTCATACGAACTCGGAATTCAGCGAAACAAGATGCGTTAGAACTGTATCGACGAGAGCTTCGCAATAAAATTAATTTAGAGTGATTTGGATGTCGTATGTGGATTGTGGAGCCGAAAAGGTCACATTCCTTGGCATACAAAAATGACGGAGTGAGAAACTAAGATGAGAACTCCTCACTAAATTATATTTTATCATGTTATTTTATTTATGTACAAAAATATATAGAATTGCCAGTGTAGATTTTTATCAGTTTTAGTCGTTATAAATTGTTAGCTTACCTCCCTCATCCGTAGACCATGGACAATTTAATTGATCGTATTATGTTTTGTTTGTGAAGTTCTGATGATTAACACAATAGAAATAATGTTGACATTAAGGTGGTAGTTGAAATTAAATTATAAATATCTACTTATAATTTTAACCAGTAAAATTGGTTATGCAGAAAAATAATTCAAAACGAATTAGAATTGGTTAAATTTATTAACCAATGATTTATTTAAATAAACTATTGTTGTTTGAAAACACCACACGTGTATTAGGATGATATTTGACATACATTAATCCCAATATTTAATTATATGTTAATCAATGGATTGACAGGCTGTGATGAGCGTTATTTATTTATTTATTTTAATACTCACACAGTTGTAAATTTCACTCTGGATGTGAATGGACTGTTTAATGATTATTTATCATTATTGTTGAACACATGCGATGTATGAAATCCATATAACTGAAATTACATATTGATTAATTGAGTCGCATTCCAATTCATAAATAAAGAATATTTAAAAAAAAAGAGTATTTAAAAATAAAGAATATATATATTTTAAAATAATGAATATTCCATATAAAATAATTATGTGTCGCATAAAATGTTTGAACAATAAAAATATCATTTTTATTGAATGTATAAACCATATATAATATTCGTGTGTCGCAAAAAATGTCTGAATAATAAAAATATCATTTTTGTTAAATGCATAAACCATATATAATATTTATGTGTCGAATAAAATGTTTGAACAATAAAAATATAATTTTTATTGAATTTATAAACTATATAAAATATTCGTGTGTCGAATAAAATGTTTGAACAATAAAATTATCATTTTTATTGAATGTATAAACCATATATAATATTCATGTGTTTTAAACGACATTTGTTCTTTAACCTAATTAACAGTGAAAATATAATTTGGAATTTATAAATCTTTTATTAAGATTTAAAAATGGAAATTTTCCAAAGTAAACT
This sequence comes from Allium sativum, assembly GCA_030737875.1. Taxonomy (NCBI): domain Eukaryota; kingdom Viridiplantae; phylum Streptophyta; class Magnoliopsida; order Asparagales; family Amaryllidaceae; genus Allium; species Allium sativum. The sequence goes on along the minus strand of CM060921.1, from coordinate 8,693,329 downwards.
TTTCCAATTTAATATATTAATTTGGAATTGAATGGAATTCGATTTGGTAATAATAGAGATGAACTTCTGTGAATGAAGACCGTTAATATATATATATATGGAATTTAATAGGCTTATCCACTGTTCCATTTATATTATTTGACTGATATAAAAATTTATATCGATTATTTGCTTTTTTGATTTCCGTGAAGATTTCACTTTGATGGAGGATGATTTTGGGTTTATCGTGAACTGCGTTTTAAATGACATTGGTTATGTAACCCAGTTAAAGATAAGATTAGTTTCTTAAAGTTGAATAATCATAAAGTAATGATTTTTGATATTAAAACCAAAATTGAGTTTTAATAAATTTTCAATTAGATTGAAATGGGAATGAGATAAATAAATTTATCGAATTCTTGAAATGATCGAGAATGGAGTACCAATAGTTTTACTCCAGGGGATAGTTAAATCTTTAATTAGATTTGAACGTGAAAGGGTAATTAATTTTACTCAGAACACAGTGGATGTTAGATATGGAGTGCTACCAGTTTTGCTCCATGAGATGTATAGGTTGGGATTGGAAAATAATAAATGATTATTGTGGTAAGGTTTGATAATCCCGACTAGTTAATAAAATTTATTGAAATGGATATCCAAAGGAAGATTAAAGAATAATATTAAAAGAATTTATCTTTGATAAAATTAATGGGAAGCTTTCCCTAATAATTTGAATATTTTATTAAAAGAATATTCTGAATTGGAATGAGGTGTATGATGTGTTTTTATAGCACTTTATTATTGATTATAAAATATGCGAATTATTCGAAAAGACTGGGTTTAACCCATTCTAAATAATTACTACGACGATTAAATGTCGACGATGAAGACGGTGGTTGGAGACCGTAGTTCTTCACATTGTTTGGATGATTACTGATGTCTTGATTGGGCTGTACACCCAAGACAAGGTAATAAGTGGTGATCGTATAGACGTACTTGGAGATCGACAGATATGCGAGGACCTTTCTCTTGTATTGGACATATGGGACAAGGAATAAGGTATTCCGGTTTCGTTCAAACCCAGAACAGACTTGTAAAACCGATGTGTGCCTGACATTGGATTTCATTCTATGTTGATTGATTTCTATTAAATATATATCTGTTTGGTGGCGGAGAATTTATTCTCTTCTTTAACACCCTTATCTGAGACATACGAGCTTAGAGGTTATATATTGATAGACATTAGTTACATGGCGTGAATTGTCAGTGTGGCAAGCTAATATGCAAATGATCAAGACTTTTGTTGAAAGAAGAGTCTTGTAGATGATGATCAAAGAACAACTTAATTAGCATAGCTTTGTGTATAGCTGTAATTCGCGAGCTTCACACCCCAGTATAAACTAGAAACGGGAGAGGACTGCAGGGAGAACATGCGTTTCTTTCTAGCTAGGAGTGGTGTCATGGTATAGAGCCCAGACATTTTACTTATGTGGATGATGGAATGAGGTGCCACAGATATTGAGTCACTAGTGGCTCAGATTTTATGCCTCATAGGGTAGGGAAACGTATTGTTCAGGAATTACCAATCCACTAAAGTATGTATGGACCGGCCCTGAAGATCCAGGTGCAGTCGCGGCTGTATCCGGAGACATGATAGGCTAGATTACCTCAAATTCAGTAAGGACGATCCCTTGCCTTGGTTCGTGCTGGAAATCAAACTTCCAATACGACATCGTGCGGTATTGACTGTAAAATTAGTATGGCGATATGATATATGGTACCTTGTCGTATATGATTGATACATTTATATTTGAAGTAGATTTTTTCGCTAATAGTAATAATAAATGATTAAATTTCGCGTATCAAGCATTATTTGGATATTATAAGGTAAAACTCTATCCTCCGGCTTGCGTTGCATTGTGTGATGGGACTGAGTCCTATAATAGCTTCATTTTTCCAAAAAGCATTACGTTGTTTTATTTTAAACTAAGATTCATGTGGAGTAAACTCGTTACGTGTTATATGGCGTGGTCCCATGATTTTCCAACTTTTAAAGTAAAAAGTTAATAACTGTTTTAGTTCTCACACCAGTCCCATAACTGACTCGGAGTTTATTGTTTTAGCCTAAACTCTGGGTGCCCATATTTTCTACATGGGCAGCTAGTAGTTTTGGTTTTCGCAGATATTTCTTTTCACAGGATCCTGGATTACAGCTGGAACTATATTCGGAAAGCTTTGTTGTAACAAATCCAGAATTTTGGAACCAATTTAAAATTTTTATTTTAGTAATTTTAATGGATTTTAAATAGTTAAAATTATTTATTTTAAATACGATTATAGATTTATTTTAAATAAAGTTAGAACGAATATATTTATTTTAATTATAAAAGGAGTTGGAAATAACACGATAGTTTGAAAATTTGAATTTGAATTTTGACTGAATGTACAGGATTCAGAATAAACTGGATTTTAGTGAAACCAAAAATATTTAAATCTGTTTAGTAATATCTTTCCAACGAATCTGAAAAATTAAAATTTCTTAGTGGGAATCAAATGTTATGCCCAGTTTAATATTCAGAATAGTCGCTATGGAATTTTTATATATATATATATATATATATATTTTAATATAATAAATAGCCATTTTGCAAATGACCTCTGTTTTCAAAGAAACCACTTTGGTTGAATCCGGAATGTCAAATTATTACAAGATTCCAATTTTCATAATTTTTGGAATTAATATGTGAGCGTGGCAAATCAAAACGTGTTTTTGTCAATTTCAGTCAATTTGGATCGACCATAAAATAACCATTTTTCAAACGGTCTCCAAATTCGAAGAAATTAATTTTGTTAGGACCATATTGTCAAAACATAGCTAAAAATAATTTTTTTGTAATTTTTAGAGTCCGTATGTGGCCCTGCTAAATTAAAATGTACGATCAAATTAAATAATTAAATGTTCTATATTTTAAATTTAAAAAAATTGGGCTGAGACGATCGAATGAATTGACGGGACCTAGCCCATTGTGTCTGAAAGGGGGATATTTGGCTGGGATCAACTCGTGTTGGGCTGAATTTAGAGCTATTAGGAATAAATGGTTTTTTTTAGATTAAGAGGATTTAATATTTAAATATTACAAATACACTAAGTTAATTAGAAACCCTAACACTAAAAACATAAGTGGCCGCCGCCATGTTTATTCAAAGGCCAGAAAGCTTCCATCTTACATCGTTAATTCCATCCAATATACACCGAATTACACTACAAATATAAAACAAATCTTGAAGAGAATTTCAAGCACATTGATTTCATACGGATAAGATGGATTTTAAGGTGGTGATTCCCTCGATTTTGGCGCTCCAACCTGCTGCATTTAAATGCAAATCCCAAGACGGAGGGTGGTGCGAGTTTGGCCAAGTTAGGGGCAGAGGTCGACGAAGGTGGCGGCGTCATCGTAGTGGGGTTCGATTGGGCCCCGCTGGTCTCTTGTGGCATGCATCAGTGGCTAGAAGGGAGGAAGCCTGTTCGAGATTACCAAAAGAAGAAGGACGTTTCTTTTTAAATGTAATTAGTAATTAGAGTTTTTATTTAATTTATTAATTAAGTTAAAATTGTAATTAACCTTTATAAGGTCATAGCTCTTTCATACAATATCAAAATCGAACGATTTTCGAAGCGTTGAAATCGTAAAGAGGAGATCTACGACACGGAACAGACCAGATCTGAAACGAAGCGATCTAAAATTTTGAAGAATTCAGAAACCACTGTGAGATTTCTATTTTTATAATTAAAATTTAGTTATTTCTCGCTATTTTGAATCCATGTAGTTACGTTAATAAAATCAGATCTGTGACGTTTGAAATTTGTTAATTGATTGTGATGCTCATGTTTGTTAGATCTGGATTCATAATAGAAATTCTTTTATTTGAATCTATCGTCTATTGTTAGATTTCGATTTAAAATAAAAATTTATTTTTATTTCAGAACTATGAATATTAGTTTGATTTTATAATATAAATTTCATCTTCTATTTAGATACATGAAACATGGTTTGTTTAGAATTAGATTAGCAATAAAAATATTCATTTCTATTGTTTATATTAAACATGGTTTTGTCAAAATTAGGTTTACAATAAAAATCCCAATTTTTTTTATTGTTTACATGAAACATGGTTTTGGTCAAAAATTTGTTTTCATTATAATAAAAAGATTACATTCTTATTGTCATTTAGTTTTCAATAAAAAGATTATAATAAAAAGATTACAATAAAATTATTATAGTAAAAGATTTCATTTTTGTTGTCACTTTGCTCAACGAAAATAAAAAGAGTAGAATGAAAAGATGTATTTTTATTGTCATTTTAGTTACAATAAAAAGAATAAAATAGAGTGATATGTTTTTATTGTCATTTTAGTTGCAATAAAAAAGATTGGTTATTAAGGAACATATATATTTTTACCATAATTTTGTTGCAATAAAAAGATTAGTTATTAAAAATCATATTTTTATTTTCACTTTGTTTAAATAACAAAAGGAAGTAACATGAAAGATCATATTTTTATTGTTCATTATTTTCAAAAAAAAGATGGAACATTAAAAATTACATTTTTAATGTAGTTTAGTTTCCAATAAAATGATTGAACAACAAAAATTAAATTTTTATTAATTAGATAGGAGTAAAAACAAAAAAAACATTTTTGTTAAGGAGATTTGAGTCATAACAAAAATACCATTTTAAGTTGAAACCAAATTTGTCACTTTTATCAAATTATAATAGTTAAAACCAAATTTGTCACTTTTATCAAAATGTAATAGTTGAAACAAAATTGGCCTTTTTGTCAATATATAATTGTTGAAACAAAAATGAACATTTTTGTCAAATTAGAATTGTTGAAAACAAAATGAACATTCTTGACAAATTAGAATAGTTGAATAGAAATATACATTTTTGTCAAATTATACATTTTTGTCAAATAGATTAGTTAAAAACAAAATACACATTGTTGTCAAAATATAATAGTTGAATCAAAAATTTATCTTTTGTCAAAACATGATGGTTGACAACAAAAATTACATTTTTGTTAAATAGATTTGAGGAAAAACAAAAATTACATTTTTGTTGAATAAATTTGGGTTATGACAAAAATTAAATTTTTGTTAATATATTTGAGTTATAACAAAAATGACATTTTTGGTTAAATAGACTTGGGTTTGAGCAAAAATATTAATTTTGTCAAACTAGAATTGTCAACATAAATGCCACCTTCACGTGTAATCATTTTGTTAAACTAGATTTGTTAACAAATGAAATTATCACTTTTAATCATTTTGTTAAAATAGAATTGTCAACAAAATGAATATATCACTTATTATGCATTTTGTTGAAATAAAATTTATATGCGAATATAAGAATCATTTTTATTTGCAAAACATACATTAGAATTTATATGCAAATATAAGTATCATTTTATTTGTCCAAACATACATTAGAATTTGTATGTAAATTAAAGAATCATTCTCATGGTCAAAACATACATTAGAATTGTATGTAAATTAAAATCACATTTTATTGTTAAATTATACAATAGAATTTGTTTGCAAATCCAAGTGACATTTGTATTGTCAAATTATACATTAGAATTTGTGTACAGAGTAAAGAGGCATTTCATATGTTATGATTTGAAACTATACACGCAAATAAAACAATTTCTTTTTATTTGTTAAAATTAAAAATCAAAATTGCATACAAATAAAAGAAAATGAAAACTATCTTTTTATTTGTCATCAGCAACAATGCCATGTAAATAAATTACATTTTACTAGACATTAGAAAACATGTAGGGAAATTATGCAAGTAAAATACATTTTTATTCGGCACTCGGAATATAATAACATGTTTTGTTCATTATCATCAACATGTTAGCAGGATTAAAATTGGTTAAATTCATTAACTAGTGATTTAGTTATATGAACTGTGGTTGTCTGAAAACCCCACACGGGTATTTGGATGATACTTGACATACACAAGTCCCAATATTTATTCGTATGTCAATCAATGGATTAACAGGCTGCGATGAGCGTTATTTATTCATTTTAATGCTCACACAGTTGTAAATTTCACTCTGGATGTGAATGGATTATTTAACGATTATTTGTAATAACCCGGAAAATCCGAATTAATTTAATTTTTTATTTCGGCAATTTAAATGAATTTTGAATATTTAAAATGAATTATTTTAAATAATAATGACGAGAAATTTATTTTGAATAGAATTAGAACGTATATATTTATTTGAGTCAACGTTAGAATATAAATATTTATTTTTAATTATAAAGGGAATTGAAAATGGCGTAGTAGTTCGAAAATTCTATTTCAAATTTCAAATGAATGTACAAGATTCAAAATAAACCGGATTTTAGCGAACCAAAAATATTTGAATCTATTTGAGAATATCTTTCCAACAATATGAAAAATTGAAATTTCATAGCGGGGATAAAAAGTTATGCCCAGTTGAAAATTCAGAATAGTCGCTATGGGAATATAGCCTTTAAAATGGAAATTTTGCAAACGACCTCCATTTTCAACGAAACCACTTTTGTTGGATCCGGGATGTCAAGTTATTACTAGATTCCAAGAATCATAATTTTCTGAATCTATGTGTGTGTGTTGCAAAAGCAAACGTGTTTTGACAGTTTCAGTCAATTTGGATCGACCAGAAAATGACCATTTTTCAAATGGTCTCCAAATTTGATGAAATAATTTTGTTAGAACCGTATCGTTAATACGAAGCTAGAAAATATTTTCAGGAATTTTTAGAGTTGGTATGTGGCCTCGATAAATTAAAATGTATGTTCAAATTCAATGTATAGATTTATATTTTGATTTTGACGGAAACCGATCGAAACAGCCAAACTGGCTTACGATAAATATCCCGTTATGTTCGGAATGGGGGTAATTAGTTAACAGTCGGTAGGTCTCGTTTGGAGGTCGAAATAAAAAGGTACTTTTTAAAATTTAAAAATAATATATATATATATATATATATTATTATACCCTCACATCTCTCTCTCCCTCTATTCAATTTCAGATAAAAAAAGGAAAAGGGGGGGTCACGATCTCCTCCAGGTGATCCATTGCCCTCGCCGCCGCGTCAGGTGGAGCCGCCGCCGGAGGCTCCTCTCCACCCCCCTCCCGACCAGCGTCGCTCCCGTCTCCAACGATTTCCCCCTTCCTCCACGTGAAAACCGCACCCCTCTAAACCCCCTATCAACCCAATCTGCCGCCTTCACCGCCCCTGGTCCCACCTCTGGCCAAGAACGCCACCCTCCGCCGAACCACAGCACCTTCCCGACGTCAAACGCCCTCCTTCTCCTCTGGTCAGCGCCGTAAGTCCTCCGCTTCCCTTTTCCTTTTTATTTATATTTTAACTTTTTCCTTTAGAAACTGAAAATTTTGTTATAGGAAAGATGAGCTATAGAAATATACATAGAAAAGAATATATTTTTAACTTAGAAAAGAATATAGTTTTAACTTAAAAAGGATTATATTTTTAAATATGAAAAGCTTAGATTTTTAAAAATGAAAAGCATATATTTTTAAATATAAAAATGTGAGATTTTTATTTCTAGGAAGGTAAAGGTTCGATTTTTATCATGAAGTAACATATAGAAAGATTTGATTTTTATAACGAAGTAGACAAAATAAAAATCTAATTTTATATATCATAATATAGGATAAAAATATAATTTTTATCATAGGAATAACAAGAAAAAAAATATAATCTTTAGCAAAGTAAAAATATAATTTTTATATAGAAAGTGGCATTATAAAAATATAATTTCTATAACGATGTAACAATGTATGAAGCGATATAAAAATATAATCTTTATAATGTATGTAGCATTATGTAAAAATATGATTTTTTATAATGAAGTAGTGATAGAAATTCAGTTTTTATATATATGAAGTAGAAACAAAAATAATGAATTATATATACAATAACAATATAAAGAAGTGATTTTTACATACATGACAACCATATAAAAATGTGATTTTTATATGTAAAGCGTAATGATAAAAATGTGATTTTAAATATCAACTGCGTCAAACGAATGACGATGGAACGGACTGAAATCAAAACGGAATCGAAACTGTCCTTTAAAGAATGGAGGAGTGGATCCCGAAGGTGAGAACTTCTCACTTTTTTTATTTTCTATTTAAAATATATACTAGGATGCGGATGGTGCTCAGCAGCACCCGACACCCGTCATCCACAGACCATGAATGACTTGTTTGTTTGATTGATGTGTTGTGAAAATTGATTTTTTGAAGTGGAATGAAGTGTTAAAAATATTCATATGTGAATAAATAGTTTGAACAATAAAAATCACATTTTTATTGTGTATATGAAGTAAATAACATATTCAAGTTGAATAAAATATTTAAATAATAAACATATCATTTTTATTGTATATATGGACTGAATAAAATATTCATGAGTTGAGATAAATATTCATTTACAAACTGAATGGTTTGTTTATGTACACTAATTTATTTGATATTGATTGGGACGATAAATTTTACACATCGTCCAACTGGACGAATAATAAACAGTATTTGTCATTGGAAAACCCACACGGGTATTGGGATAATATTTGACATACACCGATCCTGATAATTAGTGGTATATCAATCGATGGGTTGACAGACTGTACAAGCATTATTTATTTATTTTAATGCTTATATGGTTGTAGAATGCACTCTGGATGTTGTTTGAATTTTTATTGATTGTTTATCGTCATTGTTGTATACTTGTGATGTTGAAATCCATATAACTGAAATTATATGGTAATTGATTGAGTCTGATTCCAGTTCAGAATTAATGAATATTTTAAAATAATATTCAGTGAATATTGGAATTTGAAGCCGTGTTAAGTAGTTAAACGCCGTTTTAACACGAATGGGAATTTGGTCGATTTTATTCATTTTATAATGAATATCGAAAAGTGATTTCAAAATCTGATGTTTTGAAAATGTTGAAGTGATATAGAATATTCAATTTTGATTTGAAATTGAAATTGAATTGAAATCAATTGGAAATGAATTCAAAATGAACTAAAATTGAATTGAAATCAATTTGAAATGAATTCAAAATGAACTGAAATTGAATTGAAATCAATTTAAAATGAATTCAAAACGAATTGAAATTGAATAGAAATAAATTAGAAATGAATTCAAAACGAACTGAAATTGAATTGAAATCATTTGGAAATGAATTCAAAACGAATTGAAATTGAATTGAGATAAATTTGAAATGAATTCAAAATGAATTGAAATTGAATTGAAATTGAATTGAAATCAATTGGAAATGAATTCAAAACGAATTAAAATCGAATTGAAATCAATTGGAAATGAATTCAAAACGAACTGAAATTAAATTGAAATCAATTTGAAATAAATTCAAAACGAATTGAAATTGAATTTATATTGAATTGAAATCAACTGGAAATGAATTTAAAATGAATTTATAATGGAAAGTTCAATTTTGATTTGGAATTGAATATGAAGTTGAAACTGTTTTGAAAACAAATTTAAAACGATTTATAAAATACGTTTTGAAACGACCCGAACTTCCCCATGAAGGAAAGCACAGATTGAATTGAGAACAAGCCACATCGGAACGCAGACAGAAGAACATTTCAATGTTAATTACAACAATTCCATCAGAATACAAGAATATACAGAGTATAAATCAATATTACACATTTGATAAATATAAGAGATTTAAATACATTACTGCAGCGGGAAAATAATACAATACACAACTGAAAGAGATATACGGATACAGAGCTCTTCGGATATCATTCCAGCTGTAAACCAGGATCCTGTGAATATAAATCTGCAAAAAAAAAAAACTACTAGCTGCCCGTGCGGAAAATGAGGGCACCCACAGTTTAGGTTAAAACAATAAACTCCAGGTCAGTCATGTGACTAGTGTGAGAACTAAAACAGTTAATAATCTTTATTTTAAAGTTAGGTAAATCAAGGGACCACGCCGTATAACACGGAACGGGTTTCCTTCCAAGGATACTAGTGCATAAACAACAGCGCAATGCTTAGTAAATAACAATGAAGCTATTATAAGACCCAGGTCCCATCACACAATGCAACACAAGCCGAAGGATAGGGTTTTTACCTTATAATAGCCAAGAATGCTTGGTACGTGAAATTTCATCTTTTATTATTACTATAAGTGTATAGTGTCAAAACAATTTCAATCATAAGTATCAATCATAGATGACATAAGTGCCCCATACCACTATGTCGCTATACAAAGCTCTACAATCAAAACCGCAAAGTCACGTATTGGAATTTGGATTTCCATCTGCGAACCGAGGCAAGGGATCATCCTCAACCGATTTCGAGACAATCTAGCCCATGTCTCAGGCAAGCGCGCAGACAAGCCTTGGATCGTCAGGGCCGGTCGCCCAATGACTCCATCGGCTCCACATAGTCACCGATATATCCGAGGCGCCTCGCAATAGCAACAACCACAGAGGTGAAAGTAATATAAATGTCAGGGCTGGTAGGTCACTGACACCACCCTAGCTAGAAAGAAACGCATGCCCTCCCTGATGTCCTCTCCCGTTTCTAGTTCATAACCGGGGTGTGAGGCTCGCGAATTAACGCTACACAAAGCTATGCCACACAGGCAGTGCTTTGATCATCAACCACAAGACTCTGCTTTTCAACAAAAGCCTTGATCATTTTCCATTTAGGCATGCCACAAAGGCAATTCACTCTATACGATTGATATCCATCAATATATAACCTCTGAGCTCGTACATCTCAGAGAAGGGCGTTAAGCAAGAGAATATATTCTCCGCCGCCAAACAGATATGTATTTAATAGAAATCAATCACACAGAATAAAATCCAATGTCAGACACACAGTCCATTTACAAGTTCGTTCTGGGTCTGAACGAAACCGTAGGCACCTGGTACCTCGCATATCCATTGATCTCCAAGTACGTCTAGAAGATCACCAACTGATTCCCTCCTCTTGGGTGTACAGCATAATCAAGATCATCAGTAATTATCCAAACGATGTGAAGATCTCCGGTCTTCGACCACCGTCTTCATCCTCGACACATCATCGAATCAGTTGTTCAGAATGGGATAAACCCGGTCTTTCTGAATAACTCGCGTATATAATAAACAAGTGTTACACAAACACAGCATACGCCTCATTCCAATTCAGAATATTCTTTTGTTCAAATATTCTTATACTTTGGGAAAGGTTCCCATTAATTTTATCAAAGATAAATTCTTTAAATTTATTCTTTAATCTTCCTTTGAATATCAATTCAAACCAAATTATGGTTTATCCAAACTAGTCGGGATTAACGAACCTTACCGAAGTAATCATTTGTTTTAATTTCCCAATCCCAACCTATTCATCCCATGAAGTAAAACTGGTAATACTTCATATCTAACACCACAGTGTTATTGGTAAATTCAATTACCATTTCACGTTCAAATCTAATTAAAGATTTAACTATCACCTAGAGCAAAACTAGTGATACTCCATTCTCGATCATTTCAATCTAATTAAAGATTCATTAAAACTCCACTTGGTTTTAATCTTCCCAAAAATCAATATTAATGATTATTTAACTTGGGAAATCTTATCCTGTCTTTAACTGGGTTAAAAACCAATATCATTTAAAAAACGGTTCACTATAAACCCATAATCACATTCCATTACTTATCGGGTTAAAGAACAAGTGTTATTTAAAACACCGTTCACGATAAACCCAAAAATCAATTCAAATTCAATTCCAATTAAATACCATTTAATTGGTATACTTCATTAAATCTAAATAAAAAGATTTAATCTTTTTCTCAACTGGGTTTAAGAACAGTGTTAATGAAGACACCATTCACGACAAACCCAAATCCCATTTGATATTAAATACACGGCTCTGAATAGAAAATATATCGGCTTATGTTCGATATCAAATTCTATGACCAACGAATATCATATTGGAAATAACGATATAAATATATCTTTCAAATTTCCATAACAATATTTGTATAATCACGAAATCCAACATCGAAATATTCCAACGACAATTTCGATTTAAATCCATTCCAATTCAATTATTGGAAATTTTGGTTACTTTTAAAACCCTTTCAAATCCAATTTATTTATTTCAAAAATAAATGGATTATAATTCTAGTTCAAAACTAGTTCATTTCGATAAAAATCTATTTTTATCTTTTCAAATATGGAGTTTTTCATCCCAATTCTTTCCAAATCATTTCCTATGATTTTACACAAATTATTACTATTTTTAATAATTTTATCAAGGCCCGTACAGTCGATTTCCATCAACGGCCATCGAACTGCACTTACAGCGACCTTTTCCCAATTTGATTTGGACATAATTCCAAATCCAACTGTTAGATTTCAAATCTCTAATATTCGTTAGAAAGCTCTATTCGATACGAACCCAACGGTTCCAGTTATAGGAGAATCCGACGGTCGGATCTCCCATAATATCCGTTCGAAGTCAATGGTTGAAATTCGCGAACTGCCGCTGCGCGGCGTGTTCTATTCAGGCCATTATATATATATATATATATAATATATATATTTCGTCTATTTCCTTTTAAAACATATTTTATAAATCGTTTTAAATTCGTTTTCGAAACGATTTCAACTTCATATTCAATTTCGAATCAAAATTGAATATTCCACATCATCGATTTACAAATGATAATATTTTCAAAACGTTATATTTTGAAATCACTTCCTTTTTATAATCATTATAAAAACGAATATAATCGATATAAATATCGTTCACGTCAAAATGGCGCATATCTAATTAACACGGCTTTATATATTTCAATAACTTTGTTATTCTATTCAACAAATGAATATTTTCTTCAACACATGAATGTATATATTTTTATTCAACACATGAATATATATTTTATTCAACACATGAAATTATATTTTTATTCAACACATGAATATTTATTTTATTCAACACATGAATTTTCTTTCTATTCAACACATGAATTTTTATTCTATTCAACACATGAATTTTCTTTCTATTCAACACATGAATTTTCTTTCTATTCAACACATGAATTTACATTTTATAATATTCCTTATTTTCCAAATTGGAATGAGGCCCAATAAATTACCATATAATGTTAATCATATGGATTCCATACAACACACATATATAATAGCAACGATAAATCATCAACCATCATCCAAAGTGTACCACACAAGTGCATAAGCATTAAATATAAATAACTAACGCTTACACAGTCTGTCAACCCATCGATTGACATACAACTAAACAATCGGGATTAGTGTACATCAAATATCATTCCATTACCCGTATGGGGTTTCAAATCAACAAACACAGATTTTTATTTGTGCAGTTGGGCGATGTGTAAAATTCATCGCCCCAATCTATATCAGTCAAATGGGTGTACATAAACAAATCGTCCAATTTGTTTATAAATATTTATTTTATATACACGTTAAAAGTTATATTTTTAACTATAAAATATTTATAACGATAAAATATTTTATTCCTTCCACATCACACAATAAAATTTTCAGAACACAACAAAACCAAATAAGTCGTCCATGGTCTGTGAACGACGGGTGTCGGGTGCTGCTAAGCACCGTCTGCATCCTAGTACATATTTCAAACTAGAAATTAAAATAAAAGTGAGGAGTTCTCACCGAGGGTTCCACTCCTCCATTTCATTTCTGAAATTCAGAACAGTCTGGTTTTGCCCGCAATTCCAACGTAGTCTTCTCTATGCTGTTCACAATAAAAAATTTATTTTTATTGTTTCATTCCACTAAATAAAAATCAGATTTTTATTTCTACTTCACATATTTTTACGATGCTTCTTTATATATAAAAATTATATTTTTATATTTTTTCCTCTTATATAAAGATCGAATTTTTATTTCTCTACAACATATATAAAAATCCCGCCTTTCTATATATAAAAATATCGCCTTTCTATAGTTAAAAATATCGCCTTTCTATAGTTAAAAATATCGCCTTTCTATAGTTAATAATATAGCCTTTCTATAGTTAAAAATATCGCCTTTCTATAGTTAAAAATATCGCCTTTCTATAGTTAAATATATCGCCTTTCTATTGTTAAAAATATCGCCTTTCTATAGTTAAAAATATAATCTATATAATATAAAAATCATATATTTAATGTTAAAAATAAAACCTTTCTCACTACTTTATATATGTAAATCTAATTTTTTCTACCATTAAAAATCAAATCTCTTCAATGAACAAAATCTAACCTTTCTTCATATTTTAAAAATATAATCTTTGTTAAAACTCTAATCTTTTTCCGTGTTCAAAATCATTTCTTTTCAATATTCAAAATCGTATTTTTTTTGTAATGTTATTACATTCATAAAGATTATATTTTATAAAAATCAACATTAACAAAACCAATTACTTCATAATAAATGAATAAAGGAGAAAAAACTCACTTTTTACTTGCAAAGATGGAACTTTTGGTTGGAGGACCCGGGTCGGACTGGACAGCAGGGTGGTGGCGTTGGAGGTGCGCAGATGGCCAGGGGAGGTGTCAGCAGCCGCGATTGTGCTCCAGTGGTTGGGGCGGCTCCCCATTCGTACGGAGGCGGTGGCAGGTTTTAAATTGAGGAAGGAGGATGGTGGGTGCTGCAATCGGCGATGGGTCGCTCGACGAGGCGGTGGTGGCTCAACTTGGTGGTTTCCGGCGGATTTGGTGGCGGTGGAAGGGTTTTGCAGCGATGGAGGAAGAAGGAAGGGTGGTGGCTGACTACGGTGGGGCTTGGGGTGCCCGGTGGCGGCGTTGTGGTGCGAGGGCGGTGGCCCCTAGGCGGCGACGAAAACAAGATCGACCTTTTTTTCTTTCTTTTTAAAACTGATCTGAGTCAACGGGGGTAGGGGTGGGAGAGAGAATAAAGGCAAAGTTTATATATAAATATATTTTTTAATATTAAATTTTCTCCATAAAGTGGCTTTTTCTTTCGAACTCCAAATCAAACGCAACGACTGTCGCCCATAGCTAATTACCCCCATTCTGAACACAATGGGATATGTATCGCAGGCCAATTCGACCGTTACGATCAGTTTTCGTTGAATTTAAAATATAAATCTTTATATATTCAATTTAAACGCACATTTCAATTTACCGGGGCCACATATAGTCTCTAAAAATTCTTGAAAAATATTTTCTAGCTTCGTATTGATGATACGGTTCTAACAAAACTAATTTCGTCAAATTCTGAGATCGTTTGAAAAATGACCATTTTCAGGTCGATCCAAATTGACAAAAACTGTCAAAACACTTGTACTTTGCCACGCTCACATATTGATTCAGAAAATTACGAATTTTGGAATCTAGCAATAACTTGACATTCCAGTTCCAACAAAAGTGGTTTCGTCGAAAACAGAGGTCGTTTGCAAAATGGCTATTTTTAAGGGCTAAAATTCCATAGCGACTATTCTGAATTTTCAATTGGGCATAACTTTTTATCCCCGCTATGAAATTTCAATTTTTTGGATTCGTTGGAAAGATATTTTCAAATAGATTCAAATATTTTTGGTTTCACTAAAATTTGGTTTACTTTGAATCCTGCACATTTATTTGAAATTTGAAATCGAATTTTCAAACTACCGCGCCATTTTCAATTCCTTTTATAATTAAAATAAAATACTTATATTCAAACAACGATCTATATAAATATTCAAAATTCATTAAAATTCATTTTAAATATTCATTTTAAATATTCAAAATTCATTTTAAATAAATTTTTTAAAGTAATTCATTTTAAAGTAATTCATTTTAAATATTCAAAATTCATTAAAATTGCCAAAATAAAAATTTTAAATTAGCTCAGATTTCCGGGTTATTACACGTTTTAAATGGAAATCGACAAAATATATATTATATATATAATATATAATATAATGGCCTGAATAAAACGCGTCGAGCTGCGGCAATTCGTGAATTTCGACCATTGACTTTGAATGGACGTTACGGGAGATTCGACCATCGGATTCTCCTAAAACCAGAACCGGTGGATTCGTATGGAAAAGGGCTTTCTAACGAATATTAGAGATTTGAAATCTAATCATTGGATTTGGAATTATGTCTAAATCAAATTTGGAAATGGTCGTTGTAAGTGCAATTCGATGACCGTTTATGGAAATCGACTGTACGGGCCTTGATAAAATTATTAAAAATATCAACAATTTGTGTAAAATCATATTAAATGATTTGGAAAGAATTGGGATGAAAAATTCCATATTTGAAAAGATAAAAATATACTTTTATCGAAATGAACTAGTTTTGAAATAGAATAATAAATCCAATATTTTTAAAATAAATAAATTGGGTATGAAATGGTTTTCAAAATAACCGGAATTTCCAATATATGAATTGGAATGGATTTGAATCGAAATTATCTTCAGAATATTTCAATATTAGATTTCGTGATTATACAGATATTGTGGAGGAGTTTGGAAGATATATATATCGTTATTCCAACAATATTTTTTGGATTCAGAATTTGATATTGAATATAAGCCGATATATTTTCCATTCAGAGCCGTATATTTAATATCAAATTGGATTTTGGGTTTGTCGTGAAAGGTGTATTTAATAATACTGTTCTTGAACCGAATGTAGTTAAGAAAATTAGAAACGGACGGGAGGTTAGTTAAGTTGAATGGTTTATTGGGTATTGATCTGATGTAAGTTTCGGCCTACGGGATTAATTCTTAGGGAATCAATCTCTTACTAATTTATGGTTGGAGACTGATTGGATTTTGGGTTTGTTGTGAACTGTATTTTCAACGACATTCGTTCTTTTACTCGATTTACAGTGAAATGAGATTTGGAATTTATTAATCTTTTTATTAAGATTTAACGGGAATTTTCCAAAGTAAAGTTTTCCAATTTAATATATTTAATTGGAATTGAATTTAAATTGGTCTTTGGGTTTATCATGAACGGTGTTTTAAATAACACTGGTTCTTTAACCCGATTAACAATGGAGTTAAAAGAATCAGAAACTAACTGGAGATTAGTTAAGTTGAATGGTTTCCTGGGTATTGATCTAATGTTGGTTTTGGCCTTCGGGGTTAATACTTAGGGGATTGTTCACTTGCTAATTTATGGTTAGAGGCGGATGGAATGGAATATGATTTAGGTTTATTGTGAGCTGTGTTTTAAGTGACATTAGTTCTTTAACCCAGTTAAAGACAGAATACAGTTTGAAATGATATCCAAAGGAAGATTAAAGAATAAATTTAAAGAATTTATCTTTGATAAAATTAATGGGAACCTTTCCCAAAATATGTGAATATTTGAATAAAAGAATATTCAAAATTAGAATGAGGCATATGTTGTGGTTTATAACACTTGTTTATTATATACGCGAGTTATTCGGAAAGGCCAGGTTTATACCCATTCTGAATAACTGATTCGACCGATGAGGACGGTGGTTGAAGACCGGAGGTCTTCACATCGTTTGGATGATTACTGATGTCTTGATTGGGCTGTATACCCAAGCCGAGGTAATAAGTGGTGATCGTCCGGGCGTACTTGGAGATCGACGGATATGCGAGGACCTCTCCCTTGTATCAGACATGTTGGGGAGGAATAAGGTGCCTTCGGTTTCGTTCAGACCCAGAACGGACTTATAAATGGATTGTGTGTCAAACATTGGATTTTATTCTATGCTGATTGATTTCTATTAAATATATATCTGTTTAGCGGCAGAGAATTTATTCTCCTGCTTAACGCTCTTCTCTGAGACGTACAAGCTCAGAGGTTATATATAGATAGATATCATTCGCATGATATGAATTGCATGTGTGGCATGCTGAGATGCAGTGATCAAGGCTTTTGTTGAAAAGCAGAGTCTTGTGGTTGATGATCAAAGCACGGCTTTAATACAGCGTAGCTTTGTATATAACGTTAATTCACAAGCCTCACACCTCGGTATGAGTCAAAAACGGGATCGTGACTGCAGGGAGTGCATGACGTTTCTTTCTAGCTATGGATGGTGTCAGCATTTCACTCGCCCTGACATCATTGTTATTTTACCTATGTGGTTGTTGGATTGCGAGGTGCCTCGAATATATCGGTCTCTATGGAGCCGATGGATGTAGGTCCGATAGGACCGGGAAACGTGTGTTCAGGAATAACTAATCCTCAAACGTAACGAAGGACCGACCCTGAAGATCCAAGGGTTGCCCAGAGTGTGTAGTCCTGAGGCATTTGCTAGAGTGTCTCGAATCAGTGAGGAGCCATCCTTGGCCTTGACTCATGACAGAAATCCAATTTCCAATACGTGACATTTCGGTTTTGATTGTAGAGCCTAGTATTAGCGACATGATAGATGGTACCCATGCCGCCTATGATTGATACATTTATATTTGAAGTTGTTTTGTACACTTTACACTATAATAGTATCAAAATGATTTGTTTTTAAACGTACTAAGCATGTTTGGCTATTATAAGGGAAAACCCTATCCTCCTGCTTGCCTATACTTGTGTGATGGGACCTGGGTCTTATAATAGCTTCATTTTTTTCAAAAAGCATTGCGCTGTTTATTTTATGCACTAGTATTCTTGGGAGGAAACCCATTCCGTGTCATATGGCGTGGTCCCTTGAATTACTCTCTTTTGAAGTAAAGTTTTAAATAACTGTTTTAGTTCTCACACCAGTCACATGACTGACCTGGAGTTTATTATTTTAACCTAAACTTTGGGTGCCCTTATTTTCACACGGCCAGCTAGTAGTTTTGGTTTTGCAGATTTATATTCATAGGATCCTGGTTTATGGCTGAAGTGATATTCGAAAAGCTCTGTATCCGTGTATTTCTTTCAGTTATGTTTTGTATTATTTTCCGCTGTAGTAATGTATTGTAATCTCTGATATTTTTCTAATGTATAATATTTATTCATACTCTGCATATTATTGTATTCTGATGGAATTGTTGTAATAAGCAATGAAGTGTTCTTCTGTTTGTGTCCCGATGTGGCTTGTTCTCAACTCAATCCGAGCTTTTCTTCATGGGGAAATTCGGGTCGTATCATTTTAGTGTCGGAGCTTTGGTTTACAAAGCTCGAGAACAAGACACATTAGAACCATACGAAAGAATTCATTAGAGATTGTATTAGTAATATCCAATGAGAATGACTCATTGGAGATAGGATCAGTAGTATCCTAGAACGAGTTGAAAGAGTGTTATTTTTAAAAATAAAAATGAAAACAAATATTGTTTTGAAAATTTAAACCTTATTCAACGTATTTGAATATTTTGTTTGTATTGAATTTGGGCAATCCAATATATAAAGATTTTGCATATACACCTTGCAAACATGTATTCAAAGTTTTAATACACAGGATAGATATAGAATCACAATCTAGTCGCCCGGAGATGAAACTATTGATGACTGTACAGCATCAGTCGTTTGTGTTCGAGTTTCGAAGATGTGATATTTATATATTTCCAACTGACTGGTGTGAGAACCAAAACTAGATAGGATTTATTGTTGTGATTTGGCATCAAAAATGTGATTTTTGACTATATATCAAAATTATGAATTTGAAAAGATAATCAACTAATTGATTGATGATTGTGTTGGATGATTATTTATTTAAACCAACATGTGAAAGAATGGTACATATAACCAAATTGTATCAAATATTGAACTGTATTGAAAATTGTTTGAAATTGCATGCATATACATGTGTATCCATTGAACATGTCATAGCAAGGAGGCTAGAGCAGAGGAATAAAATTTTTTTCCCGACAAATAGGTAAATGTTTATTGTATTTCTTGGGTTTTGGATGATTTTATGAGCCAGTTGGCAAGCCGCTTGGCTGTTTCTTTTTCTTTTTGGATTGAAGAGGCCTGTATGGCGATTTCGAGATTTTCCCGGTGCTCCCGTACAGGGGAGGTTATGGCGAATTTTTTTGAAAATTTAGGGTGTTAGCCAAATTTTTGAAGAATTGGAAAATTCTTAGAAACTGAAAAGTTCAAGAACTTAAGCCATAACGAAAATAATGAAAGTTGGGTTGGTTAGTTAAACAACTTTCAGCTTTGTTCCTTTTCGAGGACGAAAAGATTTTAAGTTGGGGAGATTGTAATAACCCAGAAAATCCGAACCAATTAATTTTTTTTTATTTTGGCAATTTAATTGAATTTTGAATGTTTAAAATGAATTATTTTAAATAATAACGAGAGAAATTTATTTTGAGTATAATTAGAATGTATATAATTATTTGAATCGACGTTAGAATATAAATATTTATTTTTAATTATAAAAGGAATTGAAAATGGCGCACTAGTTCGAAAATTTGATTTCAAATTTCAAATGAATGTACAGGATTCAAAATAAACCTGATTTTAGTGAAACTAAAAATATTTAAATCTATTTGAGAATATCTTTACAACGAATCTGAAAAATTGAAATTTCATAGCAAGGATAAAAAGTTATGCCCAGTTGAAAATTCAGAATAGTCACTAAGGAAATATAGCCCTTAAAAATGGAAATTTTGCAAACGACCACCGTTTTCGACGAAACCAGTTTTGTTGGATCCGGGATGTCAGGTTATTGCTAGATTCCAAAAATCATAATTTTCTGAATTAGTGTGTGAGCGTGGCAAAAGAAAACGTGTTTTGACAGTTTCCGTCAATTTGGATCGACCAGAAAATGGCCATTTTTCTAACGTTCTCCAAATTTGATGAAATTAGTTTTGTTAGAACCGTATTGTCAATACGAAGCTAGAAAATATTTTTCAGGAATTTTTAGAGTCCGTATGTGGCCCCGGTAAATTAAAATGTATGTTCAAATTCAATGTATAGATTTATATTTTGATTTTGATGGAAACCGATAGAAACAACCAAACTAGCTTACGATACATATCCCATTGTGTTCGGAATAGGGGTAATTAGTTGTGGACGACAGTTAGTGGGTCTCGTTTGGAGGTTGAAATATAAAGTTACTTTTTGAAATTTAAAAATAATAAAATACATATATAATTATACCCTCACATCTCTCTCTCCCTCTATTCGATTTCAGATTAAAAAAAGGAAAAAGGGGGGGAATCGCGATCTCCCCCAGGTGATCTATCGTCCTCACCGTCGCGTTAGGCGGAGCCATCGCCGGAGGCTCCTCTCCAACCCCTCCCCCCTCCCCCGACCAGCGTCGCTCCCCTCTCCAAAGATTTCCCCCTTCCTCCAAGTGAAAACCGCACCCCCTAAACCCCCAATCAACCCAATCCGCCGCCTTCACCGCCCCTGGTCAAACGCCCTCCTCCCCCTCCGGTCAGCACCGTAAGTCCTCCCGTTCCCTTTTTCTTTATTTTATTTATGTTTTAACTTTTTGCTTGAGAAATTGAAATTTTATTATAGGGAAGATGAATTATATTTTTTTATAGAAAAGAATATATTTTTAACTTAGAAAAGAATATAATTTTAACTTAAAAAGGATTATATTTTTAAATATGAAAAGCTTAGATTTTTAAAAATGAAAAGCTTAGATTTTTAAATATAAAAGTTGAGATTTTATTTCTAGGAAGGTAAAGGATCAATTTTTATCATGAAGTAACGTATATAAAGATTTGATTTTTATAATGAATTAGACAAAATAAAAATCTAATTTTATATATCATAATATAGGATAAAAGTATAATTTTTATCATAGGAATAACAAGAAAAAAAATATAATCTTTAGTGGAGTGAAAATATAATTTTTATATAGAAAGTGGTGTTATAAAATTATAATTTCTATAACGAAGTAATAATGTATGAAGCGGTATAAAAATATGATTTTTTATAATGAAGTAGTGATAAAAATTCAATTTATATATATATGAAGTAGAAATAAAAATAGTGATTTATATATATATAAACAATATAAAGAAGTGATTTTTACAAACATGACAATCATATAAAAATGTGATTTTTATACGTAAAACATAATGATAAAAACAGATGACGATGGAATGGACTGAAATCAAAATGGAATCGAAACCGTCCTTTAAAGAATGGAGGAGTGGATCCTAAAGATGAGAACTTCTCACTTTTATTTTATTTTCTAGTTAAAATATATACTAGGATGCAGACGGTGTTCAGCAGCACCCGACACCCATCATCCACAGACCATGGATGACTTGTTTGTTTGATTGATGTGTTATGAAAATTGATTATGTGATATGGAATGAAGTGTTAAAAATATTTATATGTGAATAAATAGTTTGAACAATAAAAATCACATTTTTATTGTGTATATGAAGTAAATAAAATACTCAAGTTGAATAAAATATTTAAATAATAAAAATATCATTTTTATTGTATATATGGACTGAATAAAATATTCATGAGTTGAGATAAATATTCATTTACAAAACAGACGGTTTGTTTATGTACACTAATTTATTTGATATTGATTGGGACGATAAATTTTACACATCGCCCAACTACACGAATAATAAACAGTATTTGTCATTTGAAAACCCCACACGGGTATTGGGATAATATTTGACATACACTGATCCCAATAATTAGTGGTATGTCAATCGATGGGTTAACAGGCTGTACAAGCATTATTTACTTATTTTAATGCTTATATGGTTGTAGAATGCGCTCTGGATGTTGTTTGAATTTTTATTGATTGTTTATCGTCATTGTTGTATACTTGTGATGTTGAAATCCATATAACTGAAATTATATGGTAATTGATTGAGTCTGATTCCAGTTCAGAAGTAATGAATATTTTAAAATAATATTCAGTGAATATTGGAATGTGAAGCCGTGTTAATTAGTTAATACGAACGGGAATTTGGTCGATTTTATTCATTTTATAATGAATATCGAAAAGTGATTTCAAAATCTAATGTTTCGAAAATACCGAAGTGATATAGAACATTCAATTTTGATTTGAATTTGAAATTGATTTGAAATCAATTGGAAATGAACTCAAAACGAAATAAAATTGAATTGAAATTAGTTTGAAATGAATTCAAAACTAATTGAAATCGAATTGAAATCAATATGAAGTGAATTCAAAACGAATTGAAATTGAACTGAAATCAATTGGAAATGAGTTCAAAACAAACTGAAATTGAATTGAAATCAATTGGAAATGAATTCAAAACGAACTGAAATAGAATTGAAATCAATTTGAAATGAATTCAAAACGAATTGAAATTGAATTGAAATCAATTGGAAATGAATTCAAAATGAATTGAAATTGAATTGAAATCAAATGGAAATGTATTCAAAACGTACTGAAATTGAATTGAAATCAATTTGAAGTAAATTTGAAATAAATTCAAAATGAATTGAAATTCAAATGAAATTAAATGGAAATGAATTTAAAACGAATTTATAATGGAAAATTCAATTTTGTTTTGGAATTGAATCTGAAGTTGAAACTGTTTCGAAAACAAATTTAAAACGATTTATAAAATAAGTTTTAAATGGAAATCGATGAAATAAATATTATTTATATAGTATATAATATAATGGCCTGAATAGAACACGCCGCGCTGCGGCAGTTCGCGAATTTCGACCATTGACTTCGAATGGACGTTACGGGAGATTCGACCGTCGGATTCTCCTAAAACTAGAACCGTTGGGTTCGTATCGAAAAGAGCTTTCTAAAGAATATTAGAGATTTGAAATCTAACATTTGGATTTGGAATTATGTCCAAATCAAATTAAGAAAAGGTCGCTATAAGTGCAGTTCGATGGCCGTTTATGGAAATCGACTGTACGGTCCTTGATAAAATTATTAAAAATATCAACAATTTGTGTAAAATCATATTAAATGATTTGGAAAGAATTGGGATGAAAAATTCCTTATTTGAAAAGATAAAAATATACTTTTATCGAAATGAACTAGTTTTGAAATAGAATAATAAATCTAATATTTTTAAAATAAATAAATTGGGTATGAAATGATTTTAAAAATAACCGGAATTTCTAATATATGAATTGGAATGGATTTAAATCGAAATTATCTTTAGAATATTTTGATATTGGATTTCGTGATTATACGAATATTGTGGAGGAATTTGGAAGATATATATATCATTATTCCAACACAATATTTGTTGGTTTCAGAATTTGATATTGAATATAAGCCGATATATTTTCTATTCAGAGCCTTGTATTTAATATCAAATTGAATTTTGGGTTTGTCGTGAATGGTATCTTTAATAATACTGTTCTTGAACCGAATGTAGTTAAGAAAATTAGAAACTGACGGGAGGTTAGTTAAGTTGAATGGTTTCCTGGGTATTGATCTGATGTTGGTTTCGGCCTTCGAAGTTAATACTTAGGGAATCATTCTCTTACTAATTTACGATTAGAGACTGATTGGATTTTGGGTCTGCTGTGACCTGTGGTTTCAACGACATTCGTTCTTTAACCTGATTTACAGTGAAATGAGATTTGGAATTTATAAATCTTTTTATTAAGATTTAACGGGAATTTTCCAAAGTAAAGTTTTCTAATTTAATTGGAATTATTGAAATTGTTCTTTGGGTTTATCGTGAATGGTGTTTTAAATAACACTAATTCTTAACTCGATTAACAATGGAGTTAAAAGAATCAGAAACAAATTGGAGATTAGTTAAGTTGAATGGTTTCATGGGTATTGATCTGATGTTGGTTTCGGGCTTCGGGGTTAATACTTAGGGGATTGTTCACTTGCTAATTTACGGTTAGAGGCTGATGGAATGGAATATGATTTGGGTTTATCGTGAACTGTGTTTTAAGTGACATTAGTTCTTTAACCAGTTAAAGACAGAATACGATTTAAAATGATATCCAAAGGAAGATTAAAGAATAAATTTAAACAATTTATCTTTGATAAAATTAATGGGAACCTTTCCCAAAGTATGTGAATATTTGAATAAAAGAATATCTAGAATTGGAATGAGGCGTATGTTGTGGTTTATAGCACTTGTTTAATATATACGCGAGTTTCGTAAAGGTCGGGTTTATACTCATTCTGAATAACGGGTTCGACGATATGTCGATGATGAAGAAGGTGGTTGAAGACCGGAGGTCTTCACATCGTTTTGATGATTACTAATGTCTTGATTGGGCTGTACACCCAAGCCGAGGTAATAAGTGGTGATTGTCCAGGCATGCTTGGAGATCGATGGATATGCGAGCAATCTCCCCTGTATTGGACATGTGGGGGAGGAATAAGGTGCCTCCGGTTTCGTTCAGACCCAGAACGGATTTATTAATGGATTGTGTGTCTGACATTGGATTTCATTCTGTGCTGATTGATTTCTATTAAATATATATCTATTTAGTGGCGGAGAATTTATTCTATTGCTTAACGTCCTTCTCTGAGACGTACTAGCTCAGAGGTTATATATTGATAGATATTAGTCGCATGGCATGAATTACCTGTGTGGGATGCTGAGATGCAATGATCAAGGCTTTTGTTGAAAAGCAGAGTCTTGTGGTTGATGACCAAAGCACTGCTTTAATACAGTGTAGTTTTGTGTATAGCGTTAATTCGCGAGCCTCACACCTCGGTATGACTCAAAAACGAGATTGTGACTGTAGGGAGTGCACGACGTTTCTTTCTAGCTATGGGTGGTGTCAGCGTTTTACTCGCCCTGACATCGTTGTTATTTTACCTATGTGGTTGTTGGACTGTGAGGCACCCCAGATATATCGGTCTCTTCAGAGTCAATGAACATAGGTCCAATAGGACCGGGAAACGTGTGCTCGGGAATAACCAATCCTCAAACGTAATAGAGGACCGACCCTTAAGATTCAAGGGTTACCCAGATTATGTAGTCCTGAGGCATTTGCTAGAGTGTCTCGAATCGGTGAGGAGCCATCCCTGGCCTCGACTCATGACGGAAATCCAATTTCCAATATGTGACATTTCGGTTTTGATTGTATAGCCTAGTATTGGTGACATGATAGATGGTACCCATGCCGTCTATGATTGATACATTTATATATGAAGTTGTTTTGTACACTTTACACTATAATAGTATCAAAATGATTTGTTTTTAAACGTACCAAGCATGTTTGGCTATTATAAGGGAAAACCCTATCCTTCGGCTTGCGTTGCATTATGTGATGGGACCTGAGTCATATAATAACTTCATTTTTCCAAAAGCATTGCGCTGTTTATTCTATGCATGAGTATTCTTGGGAGGAAACCTGTTCCGTGTCATACAGCGTGGTCCCTTGAATTACTCTCTTTTAAAGTAAAGTTTTAAATAACTGTTTTAGTTCTCACACAGTAACATGACTAACCTGGATTTTATTATTTTAAACTGAACTGTGGGTGCCCCTATTTCTACACGGGCAGCTAGTAGTTTTGGTTTTGCAGATTTATATTCACAGGATCCTAGTTTATAGCTGAAGTGATATTCGGAAAGCTCTGTATCCGTGTATTTCTTTCAGTTATGTTTTGTATTATTTTCCGTTGTAGTAATGTATTGTAATCTCTGATATTTTTCTGATGTATAATATTTATTCATACTCTATATATTCTTGTATTCTGATGGAATTGTTGTAATAAGCAATGAAATGTTCTTCTGTTTGTGTCCCGATGTGGCATGTTATCAACTCAATCCGGGCTTTCCTTCGTGGGGAAGTTCAGATCGTCTCATTATTTATCATTATTGTCGTATACATGCGATGTATGAAATCCATATAACCGAAATTATATGATAAATGATTGAGTCGCATTTCGATTCAGAATATCATTTAAATATAGAACATTGTAAAATAAAGAAAATTTTAAAATAAAGAACATTGTAATATAATTTGTTTTGCATAAAGAATCTTTTTATTTAAAGAATATTTTTAAATAACAAATATTTTAAAATAATTTAAAATAATGATTTCTATGTCCATTTTTGGATGGACACAAAGATAAAAATATAATTTTAGCGAAATGAACTAGTTATTAACTAGAATAAATGTTTTAAATTAAGATTTAATGAAGTCTTCCAATTAATTAATATTTAATTAGAATTAAATAAAAGAATTGGATTTTGGGTTGTCGTGGATGGTGTCTTAAATAACGCTGTTTTAAACCCTGTATGAGAAGAATAAATCTTTTAATTAAAATTATTAGAGCTTCCAATTATATTTAGTAATTGGAATAAAATGATATGTGAATTGGGTTTATCGTGAACTGTGTTTTTAAACAACATTTGTTTTTAACTCAACTAACAGGGAAAATATAACTTTGAGTTTATAAATCTCTTATTAAGATTTATAAAGAAATTTTCCGTAGTGACGTCTTCCAATTTAATATATTAAATTGGAATTAAGTGGAAATTCGATTTAATAATAATCGAGATAGGCTTCTGTAAAAGAAGACTGTTACTATATATGGAATTTAAATGGATTTTCCGTTATTCCATTTGTATTATCAGTCTGAAATGGAAATTTATATCGATTATATATTGATTTTATTTCTATGAAAATTCCATATTTAATGGGAGTTGATTTTGGGTTTGAAACACCCCGTATTTTCTATGATCGTATAAGTAACAAATCAGAGAATAATTAATTTTTAAAATAAGAATCAAGGGAAACGGGTTGCGCCATTGCGTTTGTCTTGAAATTCTGCTTGAAAACGAGTCCGAGTTTTCAAGAAATGGAGTCCGTATGAGGGAGATATGGTCCTCCGAAGTTTCAGAAAATTTCAGAATCGAAAACAGCTCGAAATTCGAATTTGAAATTCAAATTAAAACCCAGAAGCAGGCTGGGCGGGAAATTTCCCGCCCAGGATCCAGGTCGACTGGGTGGTCGACTGGGTATTCGACCTCCCCAGGCCAGGTCGACCATAGTGTCGACCTGGGGGGACCCAGGTCGACCATAGTGTCGACTTGGGGGTCGACCTGCCTCCCGAAACCCACTCTCTGAACCTGATGCATTCTGATGTATTTAGACTCGTTTTCTATCTAGATTCGTCCGCCTAATCCTATTTAAACACCCCCAGACCTCACTTTCTCTCCACACCTTTTCATTCTACCTATGCTCTGCCTCTGTTCTAATAAAAATAAAAATGGCATCCCTACTCTGCTGAAATATGAACTGGAACTAGGACTGGGACTAAAGCATCTTCTTCCAAACTGATTAAAATTAAAAGAGAACAACTGCAACTCTTCTTCTTCTTTAATCCAATCAAGGCAAGTACAGTTATTTTCTGCTATAAACGTTAATTATGATTGTGACATGAACTGTAAATCTGAATTTGAGGTTATGTCTGTTCTGTTCTGTTCTGATCTATTTTATTCTGCATCTCTTACTTCTTTCTGTTCTATAGCCAGGCTATCACGAGCCTACGCCAAACCTCATAAGAGATTAACGCACGAACGTTAAACTTTGGGACAAATAATGAATGATGGCATAAATGGGATATGGCTAATCTGTGAATGATTTAAGAAAAAGGACATAAGTTGTAAACTAGATTTAGATCTATGCATATTCTGTGAATTGGAAGAAGAGGAATCATTGTATGTTAACATATGACTTGAGACTTTGACATAGCGCATATTTTGAATTAAGATCTGTTATAATTTAAAGTTCTAGATTTTTGGGCATATTATTTATATAACAATTCATGATTTGGGATAAAAAGAGAATATGACTTAGGTGAAACGACCCAAACTTCCCTGTAAAGGAAAGCCCGGATTGCTTTGAGAACAATACTCATCAGAACACAAACAGAAGAACATTTTTATTGCTATTAACACAATTACATCAGAGTACAAGAGTATTCCAGAGTACAGATAAATACCTTACATTGGAAATACAATACCAGAGTTTAAATTACATTTAAATACAGCAGCAGAAAATATAATACAAAATACAACTAAAAGAGATACACGGATACAGAGCTTTCCGAATATCGCTTCAGCTGTAGACCAGGATCCTGTGAATGTAATATCTGCAAAACCAAAACTACTAGCTGCCCGTGTGGAAAATATGGGCACCCAGAGTTTAGGTTAAAAGAATAAACTCCAGGTCAGTCATGGGACTGGTATGAGAACTCAAAACTAATTTAACTAATAAGACAAATCCAAGGACCACGCCGCTAATGCGGAACGGGTTTTGTTCCAATGGATTGTCGGTGCATAAATTAAAGTAAATCGTTTAAACAACGCAATGATTTTTGGAAAAATGAAACCATTATAAGACCCAGGTCCCATCACACAATGCAACGCACACCAGAGGATAGGGTTTTACCTTATAATGGTCAAAAGATGCTTGATACGTATAAAAACGGATTTTGATACTATTAGTGTGTATATATATGTTTTAAAACAATTTGAATCATAATGTATCAATCCTAGACGGCATGGTTACCATATAGCATGTCGCCAATACTAGTTCTACAATCAAAACCGATGGTGTCGTATTGGAGATTTGGATTCCATCATGAGTCGAGGCTAGGGGCAAGCTCCTCTCCGATTCGAGACACTCTAGCAAATGCCTCAGGATCCCCCGCAGTGAACCCTTGGAAACGGTAGGCCGCCTATGGGCAGTGGATTAGTTATGCCTGAACACACGTTTCCCGATCCCTTTGGACCTATAGTATGACCACCAACGACCTATAAAAATAACGAGGCGCCTCAAAATCCATCATCCACATAAGTAAAATGTCAGCGCTGGTAGGTCCCTGACATCACTCTAGCTAGAAAGAAACGTGTGCACTCCCTACGGTCCGTATCCCGTTTTTGACTCATACCGGGGTGTGAGGCTCGCGAAGTAACGCTATACACAAAGCTATGCTAATTAAAGTTGTGCTTCGATCATCATCCACAAGGCCCTGCTTTTCAACAAAAGCCTTGATCATATGCATCTTAGCATGTCACATTGTCAGACCATACTATATCATCAATCATCTACCAATATATAACAGGGTGTTAGGCAAGAGAATAAATTCTCCACCACCAAACAGCTATATATTAGACAGAGATCAACGAGTACAATATAAAGGAATACAATGTCAGACACACAATCCATTTATTAGTCCGTTCTGGGCCTGAACGAAACCATATCCAGTAGATCTCCTAATACGTCTGAATGATCATCAATTTTCCCTCATCTTGGGTGTACGGTCCAATCAAGATATCAATAATCATTCATTCGATATGGAAATTTCCCGGTCTTCAACAACCGTCTCCATCGTCGGTCTTCAATCGTCGTATGAATCATTCAGAATGGGTAAACCCGGTCTTCCTGAATAATTTGCTCTATTTAAAAATCATGTGTCTAAAACACAACCAACGCCTCATTCCCATTAAGAAAATTTGTTTATTTAAAAATTCTTTTCATTGGAAACTCTCTTCTTTAATCTAATTTAAGATTTCTCAAAATTCTAATTAGATTCAATCTTCTAAATCATTAATTAATGAGACATTTTTCATGTTTAGAATTCAAGTAAAAGTTAACTTTTATTGTCAAATATTATTTCATTGTCATAACTTAAATAAAGTAAAACCTTCAATTTCATGTTCATATCATGGATAAAAGAATAACCTTTATTTCTCATTTCATATTACCTGTTTAATTCAATAAATAAAAGGATAACTTTTATTTACGTGTCGTATTTCATATTCATTTCATAATTAAAAGATAAACCTTTGTTTACCATTCTTATTTTATATTCAATCCATAAATAAAAGATAAACTTTTATTTATAATTCTTATTTCATATTCATTCATAAATAAAAGATAAACTTTATTTATAATTCTTATTCCATATTCATTCATAAATAAAAGATAAACTTTATTTCACACTTTGTTTCATATTCCTTTTCAAAATAAAAGATTAAACTTTTATTATCCTACTTTGTTTCATTAAAACATGTTTGACGGTTCTTTAACATAGATAAAAGAATGACCCTTATTAGCAAAATATATTTAGCATTCCTAATCTTAATAAAAGATCAACCTTTATGAACAAAGCATATTCGACGTTCTAATCTTAAATAAAAAATTACTTTTTAAAAAAAACAAACATAATCGCCGTTCTAAATCTTAAATAAAAGAATTGGTTTTGTTTACAAAACCTTTTTGGCTTTCTTTAACTATAAATAAAAGAAAACTTTCATTAACGAGACTTATTTAGAATTCATTAACTCATACAAAAGAAGTATCATTTATTAATAAACATTAACGTTCATTAACCCATGTAAAGAAGTTTTTTTTTTTTTTAGCATTAGCATTCCTAGTTTTATAAAAGAAATAATATTTTATTTGTTAACATTAGCATTCATAGTTGCATAAAGGAAATAATCTTTTATTAATTAACATTAGCGTTCATTCTAAATAAAAGAAAATAATCTTTTATTCCTAACCTTACGTTCATTCAAAGTCAACGGTTGAAATTCGCGAAAGGTCGCTACGCGAAACATTCTATTCAAGCCATTGAATAATAATAAATAATATATTAATATTATTTAATTAATTTTCATTCAAAATGTTTCCTATTTAGTATAAATTAAAATTATTAATAATAATTGCAAACTTAGATTTAAATAATAAACAAGTTTTGACTTTTCAACTTCCTTTAATATTATATTGATATAATATTAATGTTTCACAGCGTTCACTTTTGAAATTCAACTTTCAGAATTAATCATTCATTAATGATGCATTTATGTTTATAATATTAAAAGAAATATTAACTTTTCAAAAATACATACTTTGAATTTCAAATCTCCATATTAACAAATTAATAAATTCTACGTTAATTATTACGTTTCCCAAAATGTTACTTGGGATTTCAAAATCTCCTATATTAATTAATTAATTAGTTCTGTATTAATTATTATATTTTCAAAATTATATAGTTTTAAATTTCAAACTTTAATATTAATTAATTATTTAATACTGCATTAACCTCTCACATTAGATATATATTGTTGTGGTGGCTGGATATGCCGGGCGGGTCCGGGCAGTCTTATACCACAACTCAATCTAACCTCGGGTCAAGCAGAATCTATTCATTTTAATTATATTAAAATAAACGTAAAATTGAAAATTTTCAAATTTCAAAACTTAAATCATTTATATTTAATGAATGAAATAAATGGTATTGACCATTTTCGCCAAAAATAACGTGAAACTATCCAAACGGCTTGGTATTAATTAAATGACATTAAACGACATTTAAAACCACAATAAATTCTTTTAACGAGATAACCTTTTGAAAATGTTCAAATTCTCTTATTTGGAATGAGACCCACATAATAACATAAATGATACTTCAAATATTGCATTTACAACATTTTCCTACATTGCTCAATCCACCTTACATTCGATAACATTCATTAATTTATGTAAATGACTTTCAAACAGTATACATTAAATTTGACCTATCAACCATCACACAATTATCTTTAACAATAAAACAACCAAATAACAACATATTTAATTGTGCACTTGGGAAATTGTGTGCAAATATTTACCCAATCAACGTACATAAGTCAGGTCACTTATGTACGGAAGTGTAACATATATAATTTAACATAAATAACACTCGACATTAATTATCCAGTTTCATGGTTTCAATTTTCAAAACATCGCATTAATTCATAACACCAATTAACAACATCAATCCACAACCATTCATGTATAATATGAAATTAAACCACAAACAATCATCTCAAGCATTTAAAAATATTTATTTATAAAATAAATAAATAAATAAATAAATAATTACTGAAATAAAGAATGAGTGAGAAAAGAGTTCTCACTCTATTTGACATAACAAGCCATAACTAAAAGACAATTCTAACATAAGTGATGGTTTTATTCAGATATGACCACTCTAACATAAATGATGGTTATAAATCAACCATTCTATTTTGTCAAAGATGACAATTTTATTAACAAATAATATATTAACAAATAATTCTTTCATTCTACATTGTCAAGATACAAATGACATTTGTTCCAATAAAACATATGTTAACAAATAATTCTTTTATTCTAAACTAATATGATAAGGTGATATTTTGGTTAAGTAGACATATGATTAACATATAATTATCTTATTCTAAACTAATATGTTAAAGGTACATTTTGGTCAACATTTAATCTTTTAATTGATTTATCCTATGCATTAAAATGTAGAAAATGGAGTTTTCCTATGTTAACATTTTTACGCAATAAAAATGAATCTTTTCTATGTTAACATTTTTATACAATAAAAAAAAATGAAGTTTTTGATCATGTTACATTTCATATAACAAAAATGAAGTTTTGTTATGCTAACTTTTTATATAACAAAATGAAGTTTTTATTTCACGATAATTTATATATATATTTTATATAAATAATTTTCATGTACAACAATATCACATAATAACAAACCAAATCACAATCCCAACAAACCATCATGGTTTTGTACAATCAATAGTGTCGGATGCTGCTAAGCACCGTTTATATTCTAATATAAATTTAACTGTAAAATAATTAAAGTGAAAGGAGTTCTCACCTTAATGGGTTTAAATGGGCGGTTTTTTTGAGCTTTTAAAATCCGAAAATCTGAACTTTTGATCAGAAATTTTGACAAATCCGGGCGTTGTTTGACGAAACCGACGACACCAGTAGCTTCGTATCGTCGATACCTTCGTGTTGACATATAATTTGTTAGGGTTTGGAGAGATTTGGATTTTAACATGTTTTTGATGGAGAGGAGAGCAGCCATTGTTGAGAGGAAGTAGAAAGAGCGTAGCTTTAGGTTTAGAGAATAGGTTAGGGTTGGGGAATATGATATTATATAGAAGTAGGTATTTTTTTTTTAATTTGACCCCTAGGTTATTTAAACCTACATGTTGCTATTCTAAGTGGAATACAGATAATATATATTTGAAAAATAATGGAATGAGAAAACAAGAAAAATGGAATGAGAGAAGAGAGAGTAAATGGAATGTGTCTTAAAGAAATACATTATTTCTTTCCTCTTTTAATATTATCCTTGTAATGACATCCATTGCGTTTTAATAAAGATTGTAATATGAAAATCTATTCTTTTCCAACCATCCAAAATATTACTAACTTTCCAAATTAGGTTATATTAAATTCCCTTTTTATTACCCTTTTGCGTATTTAATTAACATAGTTGCTAAAAAAAATCATATATAGGATTACGCCCTTTGTCCTTTATTTTGAGATGCGTCTAGCTGGATATAGCAAGAGAATTAATTTTGTAGAAAAATAAATAAGTTCGTTTTGTGCGTGTCATTTAATTTGACATTTAATACATGATTACAAGATGGAATGACGTCGGAATTCAGGCGAATCTTGCCTAAATTACTAGATGGTATTCTAAGTAGAACACCATTTTTCGTTTTAGAAAATTTGATCATCCGTGGGCCCGAATATTTAATTTCATGCTAGAAACACACAAAAGAGGAACAACAATTGTTTGTAAATATGGTTCGTATTTTCCTTGTATTCCACAAATTGATGGATTCCTTTTATCATCATATAGAAGAAGAAAATTATTAAATGCGCATTAATAGAAATTAATTAAGCACCTATCTAATTAAACATATATAGAAATGAACACTTGTTTGTTAATTAGACCTCAAAGCAACAGATGTCGCTTCCTTCCTAAAATCTACCCACGTTGCTCCCTTCCTCTTATTTTTTTTTCTTCCACTTCAATCATTATTATTTGTTTTATTTGATAGCAACAAACATATAATTCGAACGATCCACAAAATCCATGTTAAACTTGAATGCATATCCGTTTTGTTGTGCTGAATTCATTGGTCAAGCGTCTTGATGTATTATCCATGTTTAACTCTTTTTTTTTTAAATAAACTATTTTTAAATGTCCAAAATTCATTAAATTAATCAAAAATAATATTTTATTTTAGTCCTAAAATTCCGGGTTGTTACAATCTCCCCCACTTAAGAACTTTTCGTCCTCGAAAAGGAATAGAGTAAAAAGTTGTTTTATAATTCCACTCAACTTTCAAAAATTTATTACGGATTAAACTTTCAACTTTTCAATTTCTAAGAATTCTCCAATTTTCAAAAATTTGGCTAACGCCCTAAATTATAGAAAAATTTCGCCATAATCTCCTTTGTACGGGGAATATCGAAAAACGCAAACTCCCTCATAGGGCACCAAAAGAAAATAAAATAGAAGGAAGAGGATAGGAGAGAGAAAAGCCAAGCAACGACATATAAATTCAAAAAGAAAAACAAGAAGGAGGGTAAGAGAGAAAAAGTGCCAAGCAACGGCTAGCCAACGGTTAATAAAATCAAAAACCCAAGAAATAGTAAATGTGTACCTATTTTTTCGTCAGGCAAATAATTTTATTCCTCTGCTTCTAGCCTTCTTGCTATGACCTGTTCAATATTATATACGTATACAAGTCTATCTGCATTTTTAATTAACTCAATCAAGCAAACAACACAACCATCAATCAATTAGTGGGTTAACTTTCTAAAATGCATAACTTTATACATATGTATTCAAAAATCATATTTTGATGCCAAGTCACAACAATATCTAAGTTTTGGTTCTCACACCAGTCAAATGGGAAATATATAGATATCCCACCTTTGAAACACGAACATGAATTCTGATGAGGATGCATCAATCACTAGTGTCATCAGGGTCATCTCCGGGTTTCTAGAGTGGGAATCTATATCTACCGAGTATATTGAGACTACGAATATACGCTAGCTAGGCGTGTATGCAAAATCTACTCAAACTCGATAGTCCAAAATATAATAGAAAATTCAAATACGTATAATATGGTATAAATTTTCAAAACAAAGTTCGTTTTCATTATTATTATTATTATTTAAAAATAATACTCTTCGGACTCATTCTAGGATACTACTGATCCCACCTCTGACGAGTCATTCTTATTGGATATTACTAATCCAATCTCTGATGAATTCTTTTGTTCGGTTCTAATGTGTCTTGTTCTCGAGCTCTGTAAACCAAAGCTCTGATACCAAATGAAACGACCCAAACTTCCCCGTAAAGGAAAGCCCGGATTGCTTTGAGAACAATACTCATCAGAACACAAACAGAAGAACATTTTTATTGCTATTAACACAATTACATCAGAGTACAAGAGTATTCCAGAGTACAGATAAATACCTTACATTGGAAATACAATACCAGAGTTTAAATTACATTTAAATACAGCAGCGGAAAATATAATACAAAATACAACTAAAAGAGATACACGGATACAGAGCTTTCCGAATATCGTTTCAGCTGTAGACCAGGATCCTGTGAATGTAATATCTGCAAAACCAAAACTACTAGCTGCCCATGTGGAAAATATGGGCACCCAGAGTTTAGGTTAAAAGAATAAACTCCAGGTCAGTCATGGGACTGGTATGAGAACTCAAAACTAATTTAACTAATAAGACAAATCCAAGGACCACGCCGCTAATGCGGAACGGGTTTTGTTCCAATGGATTGTCGGTGCATAAATTAAAGTAAATCGTTTAAACAACGCAATGATTTTTGGAAAAATGAAACCATTATAAGACCCAGGTCCCATCACACAATGCAACGCACACCAGAGGATAGGGTTTTACCTTATAATGGTCAAAAGATGCTTGATACGTATAAAAACGGATTTTGATACTATTAGTGTGTATATATATGTTTTAAAACAATTTGACCATATAGCATGTCGCCAATACTTGTTCTACAATTAAAACCGATGGTGTCGTATTGGAGATTTGGATTCCATCATGAGTCGAGGCTAGGGGCAAGCTCCTCTCCGATTCGAGACACTCTAGCAAATGCCTCAAGATCCCCCGCAGTGAACCCTTGGAAGCGGTAGGGCCGGTCCCCGCCTATGGGCAGTGGATTAGTTATGCCTGAACACACGTTTCCCGGTCCTTTTGGACCTATAGTATGACCACCAACAGCCTATAAAAATAACGAGGCGCCTCAAAATCCATCATCCACATAAGTAAAATGTCAGCGCTGGTAGGTCCCTGACATCACTCTAGCTAGAAAGAAACGTGTGCACTCCCTACGGTCCGTATCCCGTTTTTGACTCATACCGGGGTGTGAGGCTCGCGAAGTAACGCTGTACACAAAGCTATGCTAATTAAAGTTGTGCTTCGATCATCATCCACAAGGCCCTGCTTTCCAACAAAAGCCTTGATCATATGCATCTTAGCATGTCACATTGTCAGACCATACTATATCATCAATCATCTACCAATATATAACAGGGTGTTAGGCAAGAGAATAAACTCTCCACCACCAAACAGCTATATATTAGACAGAGATCAACGAGTACAATATAAAGGAATACAATGTCAGACACACAATCCATTTATTAGTCCGTTCTGGGCCTGAACAAAACCATATCCAGTAGATCTCCTAATACGTCTGAATGATCATCAATTTTCCCTCATCTTGGGTGTACGGTCCAATCAAGATATCAATAATCATTCATTCGATATGGAAATTTCCCGGTCTTCAACAACCGTCTCCATCGTCGGTCTTCAATCGTCGTATGAATCATTCAGAATGGGTAAACCCGGTCTTCCTGAATAATTTGCTCTATTTAAAAATCATGTGTCTAAAACACAACCAACGCCTCATTCCCATTAAGAAAATTTGTTTATTTGAAAATTCTTTTCATTGGAAACTCTCTTCTTTAATCTAATTTAAGATTTCTCAAAATTCTAATTAGATTCAATCTTCTAAATCATTAATTAATGAGACATTTTTCATGTTTAGAATTCAAGTAAAAGTTAACTTTTATTGTCAAATATTATTTCATTGTCATAACTTAAATAAAGTAAAACCTTCATTTTCATGTTCATATCATGGATAAAAGAATAACCTTTATTTCTCATTTCATATTACCTGGTTAATTCAATAAATAAAAGGATAACTTTTATTTACGTGTCGTATTTCATATTCATTTCATAATTAAAAGATAAACCTTTGTTTACCATTCTTATTTTATATTCAATCCATAAATAAAAGATAAACCTTTGTTTACCATTCTTATTTTATATTCAATCCATAAATAAAAGATAAACTTTTATTTATAATTCTTATTTCATATTCATTCATAAATAAAAGATAAACTTTATTTATAATTCTTATTCCATATTCATTCATAAATAAAAGATAAACTTTATTTCACACTTTGTTTCATATTCCTTTTCAAAATAAAAGATTAAACTTTTATTATCCTACTTTGTTTCATTAAAACATGTTTGACGGTTCTTTAACATACATAAAAGAATGACCCTTGTTAGCAAAATATATTTAGCATTCCTAATCTTAATAAAAGATTAACCTTTATGAACAAATCATATTCGACGCTCTAATCTTAAATAAAAAATTACTTTTTAAAAAAAACAAAACATATTCGCCGTTCTAAATCTTAAATAAAAGAATTGGTTTTGTTTACAAAACCTTTTTGGCTTTCTTTAACTATAAATAAAAGAAAACTTTCATTAACGAGACTTATTTAGAATTCATTAACTCATACAAAAGAAGTATCATTTATTAATAAACATTAACGTTCATTAACCCATGTAAAGAAGTATTTTTTTTTAGCATTAGCATTCCTAGTTTTATAAAAGAAATAATATTTTATTTGTTAACATTAGCATTCATAGTTGCATAAAAAAATTATCTTTTATTAATTAACATTAGCGTTCATTCTAAATAAAAGAAAATAATCTTTTATTCCTAACCTTACGTTCATTCAAAGTCAACGGTTGAAATTCGCGAAAGGTCGCTACGCGAAACGTTCTATTCAAGCCATTGAATAATAATAAATAATATATTAATATTATTTAATTAATTTTCATTCAAAACGTTTCCTATTTAGTATAAATTAAAATTATTAATAATAATTGCAAACTTAGATTTAAATAATAAACAAGTTTTGACTTTTCAACTTCCTTTAATATTATATTGATATAATATTAATGTTTCACAGCGTTCACTTTTGAAATTCAACTTTCAGAATTAATCATTCATTAATGATGCATTTATGTTTATAATATTAAAAGAAATATTAACTTTTCAAAAATACATACTTTGAATTTCAACTCTCCATATTAACAAATTAATAAATTCTGCATTAATTATTACGTTTCCCAAAATGTTACTTGGGATTTCAAAATCTCCTATATTAATTAATTAATTAGTTCTGTATTAATTATTATATTTTCAAAATTATATAGTTTTAAATTTCAAACTTTAATATTAATTAATTATTTAATACTGCATTAACCTCTCACATTAGATATATATTGTTGTGGTGGCTGGATATGCCGGGCGGGTCCGGGCAGTCTTATACCACAACTCAATCTAACCTCGGGTCAAGCAGAATCTATTCATTTTAATTATATTAAAATAAACGTAAAATTGAAAATTTTCAAATTTCAAAACTTAAATCATTTATATTTAATGAATGAAATAAATGGTATTGACCATTTTCGCCAAAAATAACGTGAAACTATCCAAACGGCTTGGTATTAATTAAATGACATTAAACGACATTTAAAACCACAATAAATTCTTTTAACGAGATAACCTTTTGAAAATGTTCAAATTCTCTTGTTTGGAATGAGACCCACATAATAACATAAATGATACTTCAAATATTGCATTTACAACATTTTCCTACATTGCTCAATCCACCTTACATTCGATAACATTCATTAATTTATGTAAATGACTTTCAAACAGCATACATTAAATTTGACCTATCAACCATCACACAATTATCTTTAACAATAAAACAACCAAATAACAACATATTTAATTGTGCACTAGGGAAATTGTGTGCAAATATTTACCCAATCAACGTACATAAGTCAGGTCACTTATGTACGGAAGTGTAACATATATAATTTAACATAAATAACACTCGACATTAATTATCCAGTTTCATGGTTTCAATTTTCAAAACATCGCATTAATTCATAACACCAATTAACAACATCAATCCACAACCATTCATGTATAATATGAAATTAAACCACAAACAATCATCTCAAGCATTTAAAAATATTTATTTATAAAATAAATAAATAAATAAATAATTACTGAAATAAAGAATGAGTGAGAAAAGAGTTCTAACTCTATTTGACATAACAAGCCATAACTAAAAGACAATTCTAACATAAGTGATGGTTTTATTCAGATATGACCACTCTAACATAAATGATGGTTATAAATCAACCATTCTATTTTGTCAAAGATGACAATTTTATTAACAAATAATATATTAACAAATAATTCTTTCATTCTACATTGTCAAGATACAAATGACATTTGTTCCAATAAAACATATGTTAACAAATAATTCTTTTATTCTAAACTAATATGATAAGGTGATATTTTGGTTAAGTAGACATATGATTAACATATAATTATCTTATTCTAAACTAATATGTTAAAGGGACATTTTGGTCAACATTTAATCTTTTAATTGATTTATCCTATGCATTAAAATGTAGAAAATGGAGTTTTCCTATGTTAACATTTTTACGCAATAAAAATGAATCTTTTCTATGTTAACATTTTTATACAATAAAAAAAAATGAAGTTTTTGATCATGTTACATTTCATATAACAAAAATGAAGTTTTTGTTATGCTAACTTTTTATATAACAAAATGAAGTTTTTATTTCACGATAATTTATATATATATATTTTATATAAATAATTTTCATGTACAACAATATCACACAATAACAAACCAAATCACAATCCCAACAAACCATCATGGTTTTGTACAATCAATAGTGTCGGATGCTGCTAAGCACCGTTTATATTCTAATATAAATTTAACTGTAAAATAATTAGAGTGAAAGGAGTTCTCATCTTAATGGGTTTAAATGGGCGGTTTTTTGAGCTTTTAAAATCCAAA
Organism: Allium sativum; assembly: GCA_030737875.1. Lineage (NCBI taxonomy): Eukaryota > Viridiplantae > Streptophyta > Magnoliopsida > Asparagales > Amaryllidaceae > Allium > Allium sativum. The sequence goes on along the minus strand of CM060921.1, from coordinate 8,652,348 downwards.
AATCTGAACTTTTGATCGGAAATTTTGACAAATCCGGGCGTTGTTTGACGAAACCGACGACACCAGTAGCTTCGTATCGTCGATACCTTCGTGTTGACATATAATTTGTTAGGGTTTGGAGAGATTTGGATTTTAACATGTTTTTGATGGAGAAGAGAGCAGCCATTGTTGAGAGGAAGTAGAAAGAACGTAGCTTTAGGTTTAGAGAATAGGTTAGGGTTGGGGAATATGATATTATATAGAAGTAGGTAATTTTTTTTTAATTAGACCCCTAGGTTATTTAAACCTACATGTTGCTATTCTAAGTGGAATACAGATAATATATATTTGAAAAATAATGGAAGGAGAAAACAAGAATAAATGGAATGAGAGAAGAGAGAGTAAATGGAATGTGTCTTAAAGAAATACATTATTTCTTTCCTCTTTTAACATTATCCTTGTAATGACATCCATTGCGTTTTAATAAAGATTGTAATATGAAAATCTATTCTTTTCCAACCATCCAAAATATTACTAACTTTCCAAATTAGGTTATATTAAATTACCTTTTTATTACCCTTTTGCGTATTTAATTAACATAGTTACTAAAAAAAATCATATATAGGATTACGCCCTTTGTCCTTTATTTTGAGATGCGTCTAGCTGGATATAGCAAGAGAATTAATTTTGTAGAAAAATAAATAAGTTCGTTTTGTGCGTGTCATTTAATTTGACATTTAATACATGATTACAAGATGGAATGACGTCGGAATTCAGGCGAATCTTGCCTAAATTACTAGATGGTATTCTAAGTAGAACACCATTTTTCATTTTAGAAAATTTGATCATCCGTGGGCCCGAATCTTTAATTTCATGCTAGAAACACACAAAAAGGGAACAACAATTGTTTGTAAATATGGTTCGTATTTTCCTTGTATTCCACAAATTGATGGATTCCTTTTATCATCATATAGAAGAAGAAAATTATTAAATGCGCATTAATAGAAATTAAGCACCTATCTAATTAAACATATATAGAAATGAACACTTGTATGTTAATTAGACCTCAAAGCAACAGATGTCGCTTCCTTCCTAAAATCTACCCACGTTGCTCCCTTCCTCTTATTTTTTTTTCTTCCACTTCAATCATTATTATTTGTTTTATTTGATAGCAACAAACATATAATTCGAACGATCCACAAAATCCATGTTAAACTTGAATGCATATCCGTTTTGTTGTGCTGAATTCATTGGTCAAGCGCTTGATGTATTATCCATGTTTAACTCTTTTTTTTTTTAAATAAACTATTTTTAAATGTCCAAAACTCATTAAATTAATCAAAAATAATATTTTATTTTAGTCCTAAAATTCCGGGTTATTACGTTAGGTGTGAAGGTTTATATTAAGATTTGATAACTATTAAAAGTGAATAACACCTAAGTGGGAGATTTTTGAATATATGACGAGCATTGAAAACGATGGCTGTATTTGGTATAATTTATATGTGAATATTTTGTACTAAGCAGGTTTAACTAAATTGTGACATGTGTTATATTGTAAATTATGACCATAATCTGCGCCATGTAAATTCAATGCAAACGCGAGGTATATGATCATATTAGGAATCATGACAACTATTTAGGCATGCAAACTTAGGCCAAATTTACAATTAGGCAAGATATGTTGATGAAACTTTAAGGAATGATTAAATCTGTTATATTGCCAAATCTGCTAGTTCTGTTATATTGCCTAATCTACTAGTTCTGTTATATTGCCTAATCTGCCAGTTCTGTTATATTGCCAAATCTGCTAGTTCTGTTATATTGCCTAACCTGCTAGATCTGTTCATCTGCTAAATATGTCATCTACTAAGTTTGCTGAAAATGCCTAATCTGATATATGCTAAATCTTCTAAATTGCTGAATCTGCTAAACCCGTTGAGTCGCCTAATCTGTGAAATCTGTTATCTGCCATGTCCGTTGAGTTGATATATTTAATCTGTTATTGACATAATCGGAATTGGCTATAGTTATGAATAATTGACATGTATATTAGGCATGGGCATAAATGGTAAATTATTAATTAATTGGTCGCAAAGATAAACATGGCTAACTCGAGGTTAGAATGAGTTTGCGGCGTAATTCTGCCCAGAACCGCCCAGCACATCCAGTGGCTGCAAACATTAGGTTCTAATGTGAGAAGTTAGTCATAACGTGCTTGAAACCCGAGGTTAGACTCAGTTTGTGGCGGAAACCTGCTTGGAACCAACCGGCCTAACCAGTAGCCGCAAACGGTCAGTCTAATGTGAGAGGTCTGGGCATTAATATTTAATTAATGAAAATCTGGATAAATATGATGTTTAAAATGTGTTGGGTGGATAGGGTTAAACCAACTAGACTAATGAAATTAATAAACCCATCTTATGAATCTGTAGGCCCAATACAAAGTTAGACAATCTGTAAGTCTATTAATCTGTAACCGGTTAATCTGTAAATCTGTTAAATCCATATATCTGATCTGTTGGTCTAAAAACTTGTCTAATCTGTGAACTGGTTGATCTGAATTCTGTATGTCTGAACTTGTAAACAAGTTAATCTGAAATCTGTTAGTATGGGGACACAAGGTTAGGAGGGAAATTACTTGTGTCATCTGTTGTTTGGGACCCATATTAGTCAGTAACCCTTTCTGGTTTCAAACTTTGACCCAACAGTAGGTAGGGTCCGGGCACGCTTACTGAACTAATTATAAGTGGTTAATTCTGATAATGGCGAGAGGTGTTGATGGTGCGTTCCAACCGGGTCATGTGCGTGCATGGATCCCGGCCTGCCTCTGTGGATGTAAGACGCCGTGACATCTGTAAATAGGTTTTTGCCAATTGGTTGTCACTTTAGGGAGTGATACACCCTATTGTGGAGCCAACACAGGGTATTTATGTATTAGGGAGTCGATCGCTTGGGGTAGGGTTTTAGGGTACACTTAGTTTCTGTCTGTTTCTGTTGGTACCGTCTGTTTCTGTTGGGTGGCAACACCTGTCTACGTGGTACCGTCTGTTCGGGTGGTAAAGGCCCATTTACTAGTGTACACCTAATTTTACATTCTGTTTCCGTAGGGATTAATCTGTCTGTTTCTGTTCGGGTGGTAAAGGCCCATTATTAATATTCTGTTTCTGTTTATTTCTGTTCGGGTGGTAAAGGGTGGTAAAGGCCCATTATTATTATTCTGTTTCTGTCTGTTTCTGTTCAGGTGGTAAAGTCCCATTATTACCTTTCTGTTTCTGTGGAAATTATTCTATTCCTGTTTCTGCTTCAGTTTAGACATTAGGGTGACACCTAATCCTGTTATACTAATATTAGTGCAGAGAAATGAAAAGTAATATTATTCTGTTTCTTCTGTTTAACCTAAGTACATCTACTGCTCTTGTTACTATTATCTTTCATCCAGTTTTATTTGCATGCCATGATTATTATTATCTGTTCATAAGCTGAAAGTCACTGGACTTGCCAGACTTTAGGTCTGACCCTGCTTGTTTTCGCCCCTTTTTCTTCCGTTTCCCCCCAGGTTTTCCAAGGAGGGAATACTTTAGCTTGATCCGGATTTCTTCTACTTGAAGTACTCAGAGTGCTTAAAGTATGGCTTGACTCATTATGGCAGCTTCTGTGGGGATTATGACTTTAAAGTTTTGTACTCTGATGATTTTCTGAACAAGACTGATATTTATGTACTTGAGTGTTGGTAAAGATGTAACCAAACTGATTTCTGTTTTCCGTTGTAATAAAGTTATAATTTCTCAAGTATTGTTTATCTGTCTTGTAAATTTCTGTTCTGTCTACTAAAACGCTCCACCAACGTTAAGGCATTCCCTTTGTGAGTGTCCTTAACGGAGGTGGGGTGTTACAATTGGTATCAGAGCTAAAGGTTACCAGGCTGGATAAAGTTTTTGAAAACTATTTTCAAAAAGATTTTATAAGGAAGTATTTTCAAAAATAAAGTTTGTTTTGAAAAACATAATCCCCAAAGAGACATATATCTTTCCTTCGGTCCTTTTTGTATTGAATCTTTCCTTTTTCGTTTCAGCATGTCTGAAGCATCTGAGATACCAGAGGGGGTTCATGTACCCGGTTGGTTTCTTCAATATCTTGAGGCTAGGACCGCCGCCGCAGGTCCAGCAAATTATCCCCCTCCTCCGCCCCCTCCTCGTGCAATTGCTTTCTCAAAGATCTGTAAAGATTATAGGGCCATTGGTGGAAAGGATTTCAAGGTAACTGAATCATTCGTAGAAGCAAGGAACTGGCTCAAGGAAATTGAGGATCTATTCGTTATCTTCGGGGTGGACGACAGGCAGAAGGTACAATTGGCAGTATGGTTGCTCAAGGACGAAGCTTCCTACTGGTGGGAAATCACTAATGCCGAGAGGCCGGTTGAAACATGGATGGATTTCAGAACAAGGTTTGAGACGAAATTCCTCTCGCAAGATGAACGAAGTCTACAACTGGAAAAGTTCTTATCTCTTAAGCAAGGAAGTATGACGGTCAGGGAATACGTCAATCAGTTCAACCAACTGGCTAGGTTCGGGCTAGATTTAATCAACACCCAGCATAAAAAGGCCCTCCGCTTTGTTAAGGGATTGAACGAGCCACTGCACAGTCTAGCCATGACCCATGTACCCATGGGAGCTACTTACCAGAGTTTGGTGGATATGGCACTACTGCACGAGGAAGACAATGACAAGAAGGAGGCAAAGAAGGAAGAACCACAGAAAAAAAAGCATGGCCCGAAAAGGAAACACAAAAGAAGGGTGAAAAGTCTGAAGATAAGAAGGAGAAAAAGTGCTTTACTTGTGGAAGCTCAACTCATCTGAACAAGGATTGTAGAAAAAGAAAGGGCACTTGCTTCAACTGTGGTGAGATGGGACATTTCACTAGGGACTGTGCGAAGAAACGAGGGCAAAGGAAGAGGGCAGGGCCGACTTCTGGAAGGCAGGTGAACACTCTCGAGGCTAGTGGATAGGATAGAAATAGGAAAACTTTCTGTAGGAGGTTTAATTTCTTTATCTGATTTTTGAGTTAAAACTCTTTTCTGATTCTGGCATTTCGATTCTGTAATCGATATTCTGCACTTAAATACTAGTATTGTTTCTGATTCCGCTGTAGACTCAGACCCATAAGGGTTATGACTCATCTAAGCGTGGTAAGTTGGGTATCTGTGTTGAGCGTTAAGTTGACTATGACGCATACATTCTGGGTTTTTATCATGCTTAGTTTCCTAAGAATCATTTAGTAATCTGATCTGAACTGGTAATCAGTAAATATCTGAATATTTCTGATAAGGTTGAGATTTCCAGTTTTGACATTGGGGGAAATCCTCTGGGTGTTAATCCGATGTTGATTCCGGTCTTTGGAGTTGATACTTAGGGGAGTTTGTCTCTCAACCAAGGTTTAAGGAAAACCAAGTTTTTGTTTTATCTGTACTCGCTTCCATCATTTGACTATCGATCGAATCTTCGAACTTTAGATAGGAATCCTATGGATGTAAACATGTGTTTGAGACATGTTATGTTTGATGGTTGCAAGTGGATGCAAGTGGTTTCTAGTGGTTGCTCATAGATGCATATACACACACTAGGTACTAGATTGGCTCGAAAACACTCTCATACTTCATATGGATGTGTGAGCATTTTCAATTTATGTGAATGCAAAATGATTGACTCATCACATGGATGCTGCATATGAATGAATGGTTGTCACTCATATAAGAATGATATGTATCAAATAGGAAAATTGCATACATGTTGGACTCATGGCACTAACATAATTCACATTAAGGAGGTCAACTGAATCAGTGGACCGCCTGATCTTTGCATTAGGTAAGGAACATATACACACACTTTTGCATATGTTCATACAACATTAGAAGTTTTCTAAGGAAAATGGATGCTTGTGGATGATGGTTGAGTAGATGGATGACTGGATGGTAGGACACATTCTTCTCAACTTGAAGATTTCGGGGACGAAATCCTTTAAGGAGGGGAGAATGTAACACCCCGTATTTTCTGTGATCGTACAAGTAACAAATCAGAGAATAATTAATTTTTAAAATAAGAATCAAGGGAAATGGGTTGCGCCATTGCGTTCGTCTTGAAATTCTTCTTGAAAACGAGTCCGAGTTTTCGAGAAACGGAGTCTGTATGAGGGAGATATAGCCCTCCGAAGTTTCAGAAAATTTCAGAATCAAAAGTAGCTCGAAATTCGAATTCGAAATTCGAATTCAAACCCAGAAGCAGGCTGGGCGGGAAATTTCCCGCCCAGGACCCAGGTCGATTGGGTGGTCGACTAGGTAGTCGACCTCCCCAGGCCAGGTCGACCATAGTGTCGACCTGGGGGGGACCCAGGTCGACCATAGTGTCGACCTGGGGGTCGACCTGCCTCCCGAAACCCAATTTCTGAACCTGATGCATTCTGATGTATTTAGACTCGTTTTCTGTCTAGATTCGTCCGCCTAATCCTATTTAAACACCCCGAGACCTCACTTTCTCTCCACACCATTTCATTCTACCTATGCTCTGCCTCTGTTCTAATTAAAATAAAAATGACGTCGCTACTCTGCTGAAATATGAACTGGAACTAGGACTAAAGCATCTTCTTCCAAACTGATTAAAATTAAAAGAGAACAACTGCAACTCTTCTTCTTCTTTAATCCAATCAAGGCAAGTACAGTTATTTTCCGCTATAAACATTAATTATGATCGTGACATGAACTGTAAATCTGAATTTGATGTTATGTCTGTTCTGTTCTGATCTATTTTATTCTACATCTCTTACTTCTTTCTGTTCTATAGCCAGGCTACCACGAGCCTGCGCCAAACCTCATAAGAGATTAACGCATGAACGTCAAACTCTGGGACAAATAATGAATGATGGGATATGGCTAATCTGTGAATGATTTAAGAAAAAGTACATAGGTTGTAAACTAGATTTAGATCTATGCATGTTCTGTGAATTGGAAGAAGAGGAATCAATGTATGTTAACATATGACTTGAGACTTTGACATAACGCATATTTTGAATTAAGATCTGTTATAATTTAAAGTTCTAGATTTTTGGGCATATTGTTTATATAACAATTCATGATTTGGGATAAAAAGAGAATATGACTTAGGTGTGAAGGTTTATATTAAGATTTGATAACTATTAAATGTGAATAACACCTAAGTGGGAGATTTTTGAATATATGACGTGCATTGAAAACGATGGCTGTATTTGGTATAATTTATATTTGAATATTTTGTACTAGGCAGGTTTAACTAAATTGGGACATGTGTTATATGGTAAATTATGACCATAATCTGCGCCATGTAAATTCAATGCAAATGCGAGGTATATGATCATATTAGGAATCATGACAATTATTTAGGCATACAAACTTAGGCCAAATTTACAATTAGGCAAGATATGTTGATGAAACTTTAAGGAATGATTAAATCTGTTATATTGCCAAATCTGCTAGTTCTGTTATATTGCCAAATCTTCTAGTTCTGTTATATTGCCTAACTTGCTATATCTGTTCATCTGCTAAATCTGTCATCTACTAAGTCTGTTGAAAATTCTTAATCTGATATATGCTAAATCTGCTAAACTCGTTGAGTCGCCTAATCTGCGAAATCTATTATCTGCCATGTCTGTTAAGTTGATATATTTAGTCTGTTATTGACATAATCTGAATTGGCTATAGTTATGAATAATTGACATGTATATTAGGCATGGGAAAAAAGGTAAATTATTAATTAATTGGCCGCAAAGATAAACATGGCTAACTCGAGGTTAGAATGAGTTTACGGCGTAATTCTGCCCGAAACCGCCCGGCACATCCAGTGGCCTCAAACAATAGGTTCTAATGTGAGAAGTTAGTCATAACGTGCTTGAAATCCTAGGTTAGACTCAGTTTGTGGCTAGAAACCTGCCCGGAAACAACCGACCTAACCAGTAGCCGCAAACGGTCAGTCTAATGTGAGAGGTATAGGCATTAATATTTAATTAATGAAAATCTGGATAAATATGATGTCTAAAACATGTTGGGTGGATAGGGTTAAACCAACTAGACTGACGAAATTAATAAACCCATCTCATGAATCTGTAGGCCCAATACAAAGTTAGACAATCTGTAAGTTTGTTAATCTATAACCGGTTAATCTGTAAGTCTGTTAAATCCGTATATCTGATCCGTTGGTCTACAAACTTGTATAATCTGTGAACTGGTTGATCTGAATTCTGTATGTCTGAACTTGTAAACAAGTTAATCTGAAAACTGTTGGTCTGGGGACACAAGGTTAGGAGGGAAATTACTTGTGTCATCTGTTGTTTGGGACCCATATTAGTCAGTAACCCTTTCTGGTATCAAACTTTGACCCAATAGTAGGTAGGGTCCGGGCACGCTTACTGAACTAATTATAAGTGGTTCATTCTGATAATGGCGAGGGGTGTTGATGGTGTGTTCCAACTGGGTCATGTGCGTGCATGGATCCCGGCCTGCCTTTGTGGATGTAAGACGCCGTGACATCTGTAAATAGGTCTGTGCCAATTGGTTGTCACTTTAGGGAGTGATACACCCTATTGTGGAGCCGACACATGGTATTTATGTATTAGGGAGCAGATCGCTTGGGGTAGGGTTTTAGGGTACACTTAGTTTCTGTCTGTTTCTGTTGGTACCGTCTGTTTCTATTGGGTGGCAACACCTGTCTGCGTGGTACCGTCTGTTCGGGTGGTAAAGGCCCATTTACTAGTGTACACCTAATTCTACATTCTGTTTCCATAGGGATTAATCTGTCTGTTTCTGTTCGAGTGGTAAAGGCCCATTATTAATACTGGTATTAGTGTTCTTGTTTCTGTAGAAATTTTGAATAATATTCATCTGTTTCTGTAGAAATTATTCTGTTCTTGTTTCTGCTTCAGTTTAGACATTAGGGTGACATCTAATCCTATTATACTGGTATTAGTGCAGAGAAATGAAAAGTAATATTATTCTGTTTCTTCTGTTTAACCTAAGTACATCTGCTGCTCTTGTTACTGTTATCTCTCATCCAGTTTTATTTGCAAGCCATGATTATTATTATCTGTTCATGAGATAAAAGTCTCTGGACTTGCCAGACTTTATGTCTGACCCTGCTCATTTTCGCCCCTTTTCTTCCGTTCCCCCCAGGTTTTCCAGGGGAGGAATACTTTAGCTTGATCCGGATTTCTTCTGCTTGAAGTACTCAGAGTGCTTAAAGTATGGCTTGACTCTTTATGGCAGCTTCTGTGGGGATTATGACTTTAAAGTTTTGTACTCTGATGATTTTCTGAACAAGACTGATATTTATGTACTTGAGTTGTTTGTAAAGATGTAACCAAACTGATTTCTGTTTTCCGCTGTAATAAAGTTATAATTTCTCAAGTATTGTTTATCTATCTTGTAAATTTCTGTTCTATCTACTAAAACGCTCCACCAAAGTTAAGGCATTCCCTTTGTTAGTGTCCTTAACGGAGGTGGGGTGTTACAGGGTTTATCATGAAAAATGTTTTTAAATGACATTAGTTCTTTAACCTAGTTAAAAATAAGATTAATTTCTTAAAATTGAATAATCATAAAGTAATGATTTTTGATATTCAAACCGAATTGGAGATTTTAATGAATCTTTAAAAAGAAGATTAAATATTTAATTTAAAAGAATTTATCTTTGTTAAATTGATGAGAATCTTTCCCTAATAATATGAATATTTTATTAAGAGAATATTATGAATTGGAATGAGGCGTATGATGTGTCTTTATAACACTTTATTTTTTATTATAAAATACACGAGTTATTTGGAAAGACCGGGTTTAACCCATTATGAATAATTACTATGACAATTAAAAGTCAAAGACATTGAAGACGATGATTGAAGGCCAGCGATCTTCACATCGAATAGGCGACTACTGATGCCCTGAACTGGGTCGCTCCTAGGAAAGGGTTAAAGTGGTAGTTGTCCGGATGTACTTGTTGATTGTCCGGATATGCGAGAACCTCTCTTCCGTATTAGACATACGTGATGAGGAATAAGGTGTCTCCGGTTTCGTTCAGACCCAAAACGGACTTGTAAATGGATATGTGTCTAACATTGGATTTCATTCCATGTAAATTGATCTCTATTTAATGTATATCTGTTGGTGGCGGAGAATTTATTCTCTTGCTTAACACCCTTCTCTGAGACGCACGAGCTCAGAGGTTATATATTGGTAGTTATTGATCGCATGGCATGAATTGTCAATGTGGCATGCCAAGATGCAAATGATCAAGGCTTTTGTTGAAAAGAAGAGCCTTGTGGTTGATGATCAAAGCACGGCCTATTTAGGCGTAGCTTTGTGTATAGCGTTACTTCGCGAGCCTCACACCCCAGTAAGAGTCAGAAACGGGACAAGATAACGTATGGAGTGCATACGTTTCTTTCTAGCTAGAAGTCGTATCAGGGTTTTGCAAGCCCTGACATTTTACTTATGTGGATGATGTATTACGAGGCCTTAGTTATATTAGTCGATAGTGACCAATTTATAGGTTTAATAGGACCGGGAAGCGTGTGTTCAGGAATTACCAATCTATAAAGTATTTGTGAACCGTCCCTGCAGGATCCAAGGGTTGCCCGTATGTGTGATCCTAAGACATTTTCTAGAGTGTCTCGAATCGGTAAGGAGATCGCCCTAGCCTTGACACATGATGGAAACCCAACTTCCAATACGACATTACGGTTTTGAATGTAAACCTATATATGGCGACATAGTAGGATGTGGTACTATGCCATCTAGGATTGATACATTTACTTTGAAGTATTTGAAAATTGATTAGACATTAATAATAATATTAAAATATTATTTTCTACGTATCAAGCATGTTTGATCATTATAAGGTAAAACTCTATCCTTCGGTTTGCATTGCATTGTGTGATGGGACTTGAGTCTTATAATGATTTCATTTTTCTAAAAAGCATTGTGTTGTTTTAAGTAAAATTTATTTAATTTATGCATTGGCAATCCAATGGAGTAAACCCATTCCGCGTTAGCGGCATGGTATTAGCTATATTGTTAGATAAGTTAGGAAAGATTTCTCATACCAGTCCCATGACTGACCCGTAGTTTGCTTCACTTTGCAAACTCGGGTGCCCTCTTTTCAACACGTATAGTCGAGTAGCTTATTTTGAGCAGGATTCTGGATCGAAGCTTAAAGTTGTGTCCAGAGCATTGATAGACTTTCACTTTATCAGATTATTGGTTCCGCTGCATTGTATTAAGTGTATTGTAAATTATCTTCCGCTATTGTATTATTATATTCGATGTACTATGATGTAACATTATTATAATGTTTATAAAAGTCTTTTGTTATTTGTACTGATGTGTTGTATGCCCAAAGTTAGCGTATTCGGGCTTTTGAATGGTCTTAGTTGATTTTGCGATCGGTTAGGTCCCGGCGAAATTCAAATCGTTAAATTTGTATCTGTATATCTCTTTCAGTTGTGTCAGTTGTTATTTTCCGATACGCATTTTATTATATTTTCTGCTGATTTGTAATTTGTTAAATCTCTGATATTGTATTTCCAATGTGTAACATTTATTCATACTCTGGAACATTCTTGTACTCTGATGAAGATTGTTGTAATATCATATGAAAAGTTCTTCTTTTTGTGTTCTGATGTGTCGTGTTCTTAACTCAATTCGGGCTTTCCCGTAAGGGCGAGTTTGGGTTGTTTTAGTTTAGTACAATGATGCTCTTAACATCACCCCATGAATCTTCCATACACCAAGTTTGGTTATTTGCCATAATTTATAACTGTAAATAGTTATAAAGATGTCAATGAATTGTACAAAACATCCTACTTTGAGAAATTAAATTGTGATACCATAAAATTTTCTAAAGAACCCTTTAAACCTAAGCTTCAATACCATTAAATGTAGCACCTCGCTCTGGCAAACTTACCCAAAGACGATGATGTTACATCTAAGCCACAGTTCTAATAGTATTATCACAACTGAACAAAAGTATGGAGGAATATAAAATCATTGAGAGTATATGATTTTAAGTGGAAGAATTATTATACATTCACATCATCATATAACATGGTTATATAAGATCCAAGTGTCTAACTATCACATAATTATGCATAAGAGTACATAAAAGATATAATATACATAATATAAGTATTCACTTTAATGCATCCAACCAACTTCTAGCATCAAACAACTAACCATCTAAACCTGAAATGTTTAAGTGTAGCATCATGAGCAACACAGACCCAATGAGATAGCCATTTAAGCTATAGTTTTCAAGTCATGTCATAAATCACCCGAATGAATCTGGAAAATTTGCAGTTAAAAAATTCACATCACAAACAACTTGCTTAATTTTAAAAATCTTTTGAAAAAATGGAACTATCGTAAGACACGACCACACATAAACATGGCACGTGTTTTTACCTTATGATAACCAAATTACTTTTACTATAAATCCAACGGTATTATAATAATGTCTAAAATTTACAAATAAAATAGGAATATAACCGAAAAACTTGCATCTAACATTTTGACATGGTTGGTTTACATCTAAAAACGTATGACTTGTATTATAGTTTGGATTTCCATACAAGACTAGGTAAGGAACTACCTTCTGAACAGTGTTCATATAGAGATAAAACACCTGGATTCAACAAGAACATCTTGCAATCTGACCACACAAAACCGACCACTCATTCAACTTGAGTGCACCGAATATATCACAACCATGGTTGGAGCCAATCAACCACATTCATTCCAAAGAATACAAAAGGGATAATTTGTTTCTCTAGATCAGGTGATAATATAATTTAATGGGAATGACCCATATACCCCGTTGCCTGTCCGATTTCAGTCATTTCTCAGTTGATGAGGCTTGATGCTACGATTACCTTTTGAAAATATCACATTAAACTTTGAATGACATATTGTCAGATACATCAAATCAATAATTGATCTGTACAAAGATACTCTGGGTGTTAAGCTAGAAGAAGTTGTCTTCTCCGCCGCCAAACTTATATACATCTGTAAAAATCAACATACATGGTCTAAGAAATACAATGTCAGACATCTGCCCATATAAATTGTATAGGATCGAGACAAACCGAAGGTACTCTTTTACAACATCCTATGGGGATAACCCTTAGGATTAGTAACAAGAAGTCCTCGCATCGTGCAGAACCCAGAAGTAGGGACTACTGTTACAAGTATAACCTTGGTAGTTAACTAGAGACATCAGCGAGCACCCCTTTTTGCTCTAAGGTTCTACGCCTTCAAATCATCTCAATATGCATAAGCATACTTGCAAATTCAGTTTTCGAACGTAAAGTTGCTTTGAAGTGGTTTTGAATCCAGTTCTCATCCCAGTTCATCGAACCAAAACGTTTTAAGTTAAAAGGGATATTTATTGGTAGTTGGCTCTTTAACTATCAAATCACACAGTATAATTGAATACATCAGCATCACCCTTTTAAATTTAACCATTTAATAAAATCATTTCATCTAGTTTTAAAAATTGATTCCATAAACTTATCTTAATGAGATAAGTATATTCACGAATCTCTTATTTTTTGTTGTTTTGAAAATGATAGCCACACACTTATCTCTATAGAATATAAGTGTACTAACAAAACCCTATTATTTTCCCTACTTTTGAAAACAATGCTATATACTTAATCAAATGGTATAAATATAGTCACAATTCATATATGCCCTAAACAATGTCATGTGCTATGTTGTTTGGTAAAAACCTCAAATTTTTTTATTTAACTTATAAAATTTGTAAATTAAATTTTATAACATCACTTATGGGAATAATAAACTAAATTCCCATACAACTTCCATTTTCGAAACTAGTACTATCCCTCGGATAACAATGAAGTCGTTCAAGTTGGGGTATTTTTATTTACCTCTCAGGCCTGACTCGACATCGTCCTTATTTTTAAGGTAGATCAAAGTTCGTAACTCAAAACTTATATCAGTTATATATCACAAGTCCTATTTACTCTTCAATTTAAATATGGTTTTATAAACCATTCCTTTTATTTGAAAAATCTTCTTTCAATTGTAACCACTCTTGCTTAATTCGTTTATTAAGTAAACCCTTACTAAAACACAAACTTTTAGCTTTAAACCTCTTTAATACAATTCGTTTTCAACTTGGATTTATTACAAATATCCATTTACCAAATTCTTTACAAAAATCCATTAAGCATCCTTCCTTTGCATTTTTGAAAATCTCCCTTCAATTATAGTCATTTTTACTTGATTCAATTATTGAGTAAACGCTTATTTAAAACCATTAAATTTGCTTTAAATCTCTCTTGTTTATTAAATTTGAATTTACTATAAAATCTCTTTCTAAAACTCTTCGCAAAATTCAATTAAAAAACATTTCGAACTTGATAAATTTCCTTCAATGAGTTCCAATTCCAAAGGTAATCACTTTAATTATTATTAATTAAAGTAATTATTAACCTCAACATTTACTAAAGTGAAAGTAGTTTTCTTCGTTATCAACTAAAAATAAAATAGTTAATCTATTTTAAAAAAGTTATTAAAAAATATCAAACTTTATTAATAACTATCAACTCGATAGCTATCTTTAAACATGGTCAATTAGGTGATTAATCAACTTTTAAGATATCTTATTAAGTTTAAATAATTGTTTGTTGAACGTATTTCTGTTAGGTTAAATGAATACAAATTAATTTAATATCCAGTTCCAATTAAAACATTTTACTTAGTCAACTTGAAAACATAGTTAACTTGCTAACTAATTTCAATTAATCCTTCCTCTTAATTATTCAATAATATGATTAATTTATTACGATCTCATTTAATTGTTTAATAAAAAGAATTATCCCAAACTATTAACCGTTAGGTTAATTTTTGACTTTCTTGCTTATAAAACATATGTAAAATACAAGGATTCGCTAAATAAATATTGATTTATATATTTATAAAACCTCTATTTTACAAATCTTATATAAAATAAAATTTAAAACCTGGCTTTAGTTATAAAAATAAATTTTATAACTTCAACTTAGTCAATTTGCTTGATGGTGAACCAACGTTTTAAAAAACCTAGAATTTCGGCGATCTGCTGCCAGTCACTTAATCAATACTGTTTATTGATTAATAACACATCAAGGTTGAATTCAATTCAACAATCAACATCCAAATCATATTTCACACTGCTTAGGTTAAACAGTTTATATTTGAATAATATGAAAGTAAGTAACATTCATAACATAGAGGAATCCTATTGGATCCCTCCAACATGTTCCACTACATCACAACTCATAATATCATTTTATGTATGCATATAAAATAGAAATTCTCATCTAATTTATTTAAGATAAATCTTCTTCTTAACAGTAGTTAGTGTCAAAGGTCATTTGTTCACAAACAAAAATATAAATATCGACAATCATCAACAAAACAATAAATCATCCAAAACATCCCAACACACAATTTATTCTAAACAATGAATATTATTATACGAAATAACAATATTCATAGTATTATAGAAAGCGTGCATCCATTTCTGATTGACGATTTCTCATCGATTTATATAATTCAAAATAAACGTTTGAAATTATATAAGAATCCAAGCAGCTCCAAAGCACTCCAATCTGGCTTGAACATGTAGTATTCGCGAATACGAATCCAACGCACTTTCTTTCATTGAAATCTGATCACATATGAAAAAGATATGCGTGTTATGATATTTACGTGAATAAAAATAGTTTTAACTACTTAATGACGGTCATTAGTCACTTAATAACCTCATTGGTGTTTAGTAAAACATGGCCTAATCCCGCTTACCCTAGGTTTTGTTTGAATAAAACCTAACACCACGCTACCCTCTTTTTTGATCACTGCGCTACTACCGTTGCTCTGGTCCTTCGCTTGACCATATCATCCGCTTTGCCTTACCGTGGCGACCCTCCGCCTTGAGCCACCAGCTCATCGTCGTTCATCAGAAAAATGTAGATGAATGAGGACCCTTCATATTTAAATTTCATGCGCCACAGGCCACTTTCGACGACCACACCACCACCGAGAGGAAGCCTTCACCTCCCCCTTCCTCCGACTTTCAGGGATCATCACTTGAAAACCACCACATTGGTCAGAAATCTCTTGTGAACTCCGCGTCTTTATATCAGATCCCCACCTCCCTACTGCACCGATTGACGATCTGAAGGTGTCGATGCGTGGCTCTTACTTGCATAACTTCTTAGATGGAGGAGGAGGCTAAAAGTTCTTCGATCGACTTGAGAAACCATGGCCGTTGACTCTTAGGGTGGAAGTGGCAGTTGAGAACAAGTAACTAGGGTAGGAAGAGATGATTTATATAGACTAGGTTTCTAAATATTATATTTAGTTAAAATCTAAGTTGAGCATTTTAAGCTCGTACGACCCCATACTAAACCCGATAGCTATGAAATTTGAAATCCTGCAATAGTTCAATATCCTAGACCCCATGAAACTGGTTTTATCGAATTCCGAGACTATTTGCGAATGCGCTAATTTAATTTCAAATGGTTAATCAATACACGTTTAGATCACGTATGATCACACAACAACTCTAATTGATCCAAAATTTGAAATCTTACAATAATTAACCTTTTCAGATTTTGTAAAATTGGTTTCGCTGAAATCCGAGATCGTTCGAAAAATGAATATTTTCATATGTTAACTAAAATCGATAAAATAAAAATTTATTTTTAAACACACAAATTCATTGATAAAAAACCTTATTATCTTATATATTTAAAATTTTATATAGCTTCAAAGTAAACAAAGTTGGATTTAAACTCAACATTTTAACTTTCAAGTTAAATTGACATCCAAACTCTTATTTAAATTAATTCCAAGTCATTAACTTTTAAAATTAATCATTTTAAATAATAAAATTAATTAAATATTCATTATAGACATCCTGGTTGTTACAGCTATTTGGCTCGCATATCGTTTCATCATAGAGCATCTATTATTTGTTAACAGCTCATTCCAGCATTGTCGGTTGCATGATGTCCATTCACGTAAGAATTTAATAATGTAGAACATAAACTTAATTTTTTCACACTAACATACCCTTTAAAATTGGAGTAGTTCTTGGATGCTTAAAATAATATGAGAAAATGTGAATTTCATAGAAATTTTCAACATTTCTCTACTTGGTAAGGTATAGACAATTTATTTTAATCTTCAAGTGTATCGGTTTGTATGGTTTTTATGATATGCTAGTAGCGTTCTTTTTCCAATCTGGGCATTCCATGTTAGCATTTGAATTCGATGCGTCCTGAATCCCACCGAACTATTCATTCAAAACTAATGTTGGAATTTTCTCTGTTCGCGATGCTTTCAAAGCATCAGATCCTACATCTGTCGTAAATGGATAAAATTCCAACATGCTTTCTCCTTCTTCCTCTTTCGCGTTACCATTTTCGAAAAAGAAAACATTTCGCTTTTGCGAACTTTTCCTTTCCTCAACCCTTCAATTTTCCTAATTTAGTTCAAAAAAGAATGCATCTACAGTATAGTTTTTCTTCATTTGGACATCTTTCCTATTTGAATATCGAATCCTCATCTCAGCGAGTGGTCATTTTCATGAACGGAAAAAATATGTATGCATAAATTCGATATTATATCATGTTATAATTCAGGTCCAAATAAAATTAAATAGAAATTTAGTTCAAACGTGTGAAATATTTGGTCATATGGTGGAGCTATTTCCTAGGATCGTGATTTAATCCACATTATTCATTTGTTTCAAAAACTTATCATTTATACTGTAATGAACTGGGATTTTTGACTCCGAAAATCAACACAAAACTACCATGTTGACTATTCAGACATCGGAAATACTTGATCATTAGTAGAAAGAAGTTTAGAGGGTGAGAATAGATAAGAAAGAAAATTAGAATAGAAGAATAAGAAGATCACCATAGAACAGAATCAGAGTAATACGAATCTCACAGTGGAACGAATAAAATATAATGTATAACATAACTTTACAATAAAACAGTATATATGTATATATATAGAAATACATTATCAGAGTACAACACTTACACACAGCGGAAATAACAATAGCTATATAATCCTGAAGCCTCCTGCTTCAAGCTCCTCCAAGTATATCTGTAAAGACTTGAACTACTTAATTGTCCGTACAAATTTGGGCACCCAAGAGTTTAGGGAAAACAAAACAAAATAAACTCTGGGTCATTCATGGGATTGGTGTGAGTAAACTCAAATCATTTGGTTTAACTTTTCAAAATCCTTTTCAAAAGAAAAAGTAATCGTAAGACCGATCCACACATAAACATAGATGGTTTTTACCTTACGATAACCAAAACACTTTCAAAATCAATACTTTTCTGATATTATAATAACGTCTAATCACAAGTAATTAACAATCTAGTAGAACGCTTGCATTTCACGTTCCACATATATAGTATACAAACAAAACCACGGGCGCTTATTGGAGATTGGAATCCCACTATGACAAGGTATGGGACCACCTGCCGATAGTGTATCTCTAGAGGCAAATACACTGGTATCAACAAGAACGTCTTATAACCCGGCCCACCTGTAACGTCCCACATTTTTATCGATTTGTATTTCAATATTTAAATCTGTTTAAATGTTGAATTCGTGATAAATGGGTTTATATAAAACGAAGTTGAAAGTATAAAAATATATATTAAATATAATCGAGCTCATAACTACGCTGCAGTTCGTAATTTAATGTTTTGAACTTCAACTAAGCGTACAAGATCCGTTACAAGTCGGATTTCCTCGAAACAAGAAGTGTTGTAATCTGTTGAACTGTATCTTCCTAACATAAGTAAAAATTCAAGATTTTGGATTATAGTTTCTGAGTTATATACAAATCAAATATTAAAATAGTCGTTGTAGAATCGTTTATCGACCATAACGGTTTATTCGATATAACTAGATATCGGTTTCGAATTTAGACAAGGTTCTTTTGGGACATAGTGGTAATTTAATTTTTAGAATTTTACTGTAATTTTTAATTAATTAAATATGCAACTTTTTATTTGGAATATTTTGCACCCTGTATCAGTATTTCGGGGTTTCACCATATAAGTTAAACTACCGATATTATTATATTTTTGGAACCATGACACCTCGCTGGACACGACTATATTTTTATTTCTGTCCATAGCGTCTCGTATTTTCAAGTAATGTGATAAGCTAAAAATGAATCCTTTGGTAGTGTATAGGAGGGGATTCATAAAGATGGGATCTAGAATACCACTCATTAACTTATTACGCATAAAAAGAAAACTCAATTAAACTAAAAAGGTTAAACTTAAACGTCAAGAGTAAGGGAGTTTAAATAGGATGCGAATACTTAGAAACCAAAGGTGATGGGTAATACAAGCAACGTACAGAGCAATCCTAAACACTGTTCAAGTCATGAATACAAAGATTTTAACAAATAATAAAATAAACATAATATAACTAGCTTCCTTCTTGGTTAAGTCTCGTAGACCTATCCCATTCCCTAGTTTGGAAACACCATATCATGTGGTCCATACCCCAAAGCTATCATCTACATTAATCTCCCATCACCCATACACCTAAGAAACTAGCTAAGTACCCCTCTATTCACCCTATTAATTAACAATGAAGGGATCACCATTATAAATACTCCTTACAGAAAACCGAAACTCAAAAGAAAGGAGACCGAAGGCTTCTTCATCCAATACACGTGGTCTACTGTCTTTCTTCTTCATCAAAAACCCTCACCATTTCCTTTTTTTTCTTAAATCATGGTCGAACTTAAATACAAGGAGAGAGAGAGATAGGGAGGTACGCTATGTATTTTGGAAGGAAAGGAGAGAAGGGTGCAAGAGGAAGTGTCAGGTGTCTGGACGCATGAAGAGTAGTAGGGAGAAATGTTTGCACAGGAGCATGGTGCAGGCAGTTAAAATGGTGAGAAGTGAAGTGTGGGTTTTGAAAGTGGTGTAAGTAGTGGGTTGGTGGAGGACCGTGAAGTAAAGAGTAGCATTATGGTTTCTAACGTATTTGGCTAAGGGGCGTACTTACTGGTTGAAGGATAGTGGCTGATAAAGTGAACAAGTGCCACGTGAGAAAGGAGAGGATGGAGTTTAGTGGAAAGCTTGGAGCCATCATTCTGCTAACCGAAAATTGAAAAAAAAAATGGTAATTCTGGTTTGAGAGACATATGGAGTGTAGTAGTCATTTAAGGGGGAGAGTGGTATGAACGTTCAGCATGGGTTTAGAAAGTATTTGTAAGTGAACAGTTTTGTGCTAAAAGTCGAGTTTCGATGTACCTGGAAATAACGAAGTGATCAGATAATATTAAACTGATGACTTGACGGTTAATGTCATCTTAAAGTTAATAAAGAGGGGCTGATGTACACAAACGAGCTGGTGCTTTCAGAACGAAACAAATACATGGAAAGAACGAACCGCATGACACAGGGGAAGGTGAGGTAACGGTTTACAGAAACATAGAAGATAAGGGGGATTGGCAATCCATATATCAGTGGACATGGGAAGTGACGCAGTGTTTTTAAGTGGTGTTTAATTTAGTGGAGTGCGGTTTCAAGTTTACAAAGAAGAGGAGGTTCAGCGTATAATCATGGATTAACGAATTCCGAACGGTCAGTCGCTGATCGCAGACCACGAACTGAATTGGGTTGGAGCGAATTGGAGCTCGTGACAATTTTAGACGGATTAAAACGCTGCTTTAATCAACCGATGCAAATCATTACTTAACGATTAACGCACAAAGGTGGGTAAATTCACTAACTCTGATCTATTTTAAAATATTATAATTATATTTTAATGTTATTTGAATATTGTGTGATTGTCATATAGGTACATTACCTTTAAATTAGATGATATATATATCGTTGCATAGTTTGGATACTGATTTCCCCCATTATAATATTCCCAATATGAAATTAGTGTTAATTGGATTGACTAACATCTGTGAATGTGGGAAACCGGTTGGAGGAATCCAACCGGATTCCTCAATATTTATATGAACCGTTTGTTTTTATATGCACTATTTGTACCCGAATTATATTAAAAAACCCCGTGTGAATATTGATGTTGAACGAAAATCCAACATTTGTTTCGATAAATCAATAAACGATATCGATTAAGAAAGTGATAACAGTCGGCCGTAACACCATCGTTTTGTTAAGGAGTTGATTGGCCGTCACGCAAATCAACGAAGTTAATTATAAAAATTATATTTTTATAATTAAAGCGAAGTTTAAATTATAATAGAAGTTCTATTATAAATTAGTATTTTATAGTTCATTTTATAAAGTAAATATAAACGATTATATAGTTAAATAAGTATGAAGCTGTAATTATCCGACAAGTAAATAATATGGGATAATTATTTTAAAATAAACAATTAATGAATATTGTTAGATCAATTATAATAATCCAATGGTAAGAAGTAGATAAAATCAGTTAACGAAGTTACTGATGGAATAAAGTTAAAGCGATGAGTAAATGTTTAATATAAATAGCCATAAACAACAGAGATTTCGAAGTATGAATATGGGGTTATAAAACCATAGTTCAAATTAAACAAGAAAATACGGTCTGAGAGATATTACAAGTGATAAGGGATTAGAGGTACAGACTTATATCTGTTCAAAGATAAGAACGTTGTCGATCAAGGTCTGAGAGGTAAATAAAATACCCCAACTTGAACGACTTCACTATTGTTGAGGAATAGTATCAGTTTGTAACGGAAAAGAGATGTCAAGAATAGTATAAAGGGAATATGGCAGCGTATTGCAAGTCTTAAAACTATAGCGATAAAATAACGCTGTTGATTAGGCTTAAGCGTGACTGTTATGTCAAAATTAGTTATAAAGGAGAATATTACAGCGTATGACCGGTTTTGAACTATAACGATAAATTAACGCTACTAAGCAAACTTAAGCGTGGTTTTTATATATAGCAGCACTTCCTAGGGGATGAAATTAGTTGGGTTTGAAATCCACTTAGTTTAAAGAAATAAGTAACGGTGTTTGTCCAAAGGAATATCAGAATTAGTTTAGAAAGGGAAATTGGAGAATCGTGTTAGAAAACGATGACATCTTTTCGATAGTCGAAATGTAATTAGAATTAAACCATTATGATTTGGAACTATAATTCGACGAAGTCGAATGTATTAAAGTAAATTATTTTAGGAATTATAATCTGATAGGGTCGTTAACACTTAGCTTAAACCAATAAATTATAATAGGATTTGTAATCAGTGTTTAGTTAAACTTGTTAAGAAGTTGTCTTAGAGAACAAAGTTTATAAAGTGGATTGGGAATATAAAGTATGAAAGAGATTTCGGTAAACGAGATAATGGTATTGATTTTCTAAATAAAGAGTTATTTGATAAAGGTGTTCAGATTTCTATAGTAGTATGATATTCACCTTTTAAAGTGAATAGTGTTTTAAAAATGAACGTTGGACATAGTAAAATGTTCAAAATGAAATTGGAAATATTTTCCAATATAGATAGGGCATATTATCCAAGTGTAGAAAATAAAGAACGTGAAAAGAATGGAAATGTTTTCAAACGTTAATAACGTAGTTTTTCTGGAACACGAGAGAATATGAGTTTATAATAACTGGAAATGTTTTCCAAGAAGTGTAAAAAGGGCTAAAATGAGATTTGAGAAATATCTGGTAAAATATGGGAATTCGAATAATAAAAACGAATGTTAAATAAAAAGTACCCGTGTTTGTGTGATGTCTAGTTATACATTTGAATGAATGTTGTTTTTACTTCGTTGGTTAAATAACCGACAATCGAAGTGTTTTGACCATCGTTGTCAATACGGAGAGACCAGTTGGATATATTATCAGGAAACCACTCCGTATAGGCATAAGCGCTGCGAATTATATTATGCTGAAGACAATTAAAAACGGAGTGAAATGCAAGGGTCGTCTAGTTCTAGAATGGTGCTTTCTGTTTGTCCAGTCCCAGGACAACTTGTATGGACGAGTGTCTGACAGAGTATTTCCAACGGTCACGCCGTTGATTTTTACGAATATACCAAATTGGTGGGGAGAAGATAACTTCTCTTTATTCTACACCCAGTGTGCATTTGTGTAATCAATATGTGATTACGGATTTGACGATGTGGCATTCAAAGTGAATGGTGATCAGATGTTCTGAAGATAGACGTAGCCTCTAGCCTCACAACCAGGAAGTAACAAAAGTTGGGATAGGCAGCATGGCTAGTTGGGTCATCCCCAAGTAGGGTGTATTGTCACCAATCTTGAGAAAAATTCATATTTATACTTCTTTTCGATTTTGTATCTTCGGATTTCGGTTGGATGGCCAACAACCGTGAGTGGCAGTATATTCGATACACTCAAGCTAAATGAGTGGTCGTTTATGTGTGGCCGGGTTGCAAGACGTTCTTGTTGAGCTCAGGTGTATACCCTCTAGAGTACACTATTCGGAAGGTGCTCCCATACCTTGTTTGTTGGAATCCAATCTCCAATAAGCGCCCTGCGGTTTATGATTTTATACTATATATATGTGGAGCGTGAGATGCAAGCACTCTACTATTTGGTTATTTATTTGATTAGACATTATTATAATATCACTGGAGTTTAATATCAAAGTATTTTTGGGTTATAGTAAGGTAAAAGCCATCCATGTTTATGTGTGGGCTGGTCTTACTATTATCCTTTTGTTTCAAAAGCATTTTCAAAGTTAAATAGTATGGTTGGAATTTACTCACACCAGTCCCATGATTGACCTAGAGTTTATTTTGTTTGTTTCCCCTAAACTCTTGGGTGCCCTAATTTGTATGAGCAGTCAAGTGTTTCAGGCTTTGCAGATTCACTCGGAGGAGCTGGAACAGAAGGCTTCACCATTAATTAGTAGAGATTATTTCCACTGTGATATATATATGAGTTGTACTCTGATATATGGTATGTTTATATACAAATTCAGATTTGTATTTCAAAATTATGTTATAATAAAATTTATTCATTCCGCTGTGAGTTTCGTGTTTACTCTGATTCTGTTCAGTTTTTGTATTCTTCTTCTTCTATTCTATTAGTTCTATCTTTTCTATCTCATCTTCTAAATTCTTTCTATTAATGATCTGAATTTTCGTACACTTTGAGTTGAATGTGTAGGATATTAGTCATCTTAAATTGGTATGGATTTTTCCGTCCATCACACCACACATGACCGACCACTCATTTCACTTGAGTGTATCGAATGTATATCACCAACGGTTGGGAGCTACCCACCGTTTCTCGAAAAGGGACAACATCGGAAATAGATAAAAGAATGAAATGGATTTTTTCTAGATAGGTGATATACACCCTAATGGGAGCGACCCACCAAGCCATGCTGCCTGCCTGATTTCTGTCATTTCCCAGTTAATGAGGCTTGAGGTCATAACGTATCCTTTGGAACACTTGACCACCATTCGCGTTGAATGCCACATCGTCATACCCGCCAAATCACAAATTAATTCCCTCAAAAATACCACGGGTATAAAGCTAAGAGAAACAAATTCCTCCGCCACCAAACGCAAGTACGTTTGAAGAGATCAACTTACGTGATCCGTTAAATATACTTTGTCAGACATTTGTCCATTCACGTTTGTCCTGGGACTGGACAAACCAAAGGCACTATTCTATAAACAGGGTAGCCCCTTGCATAAATCCATCTTCATTGTCTCCATCATATTTGATCGCAATGCTAACGTCTATACAAAGTGGTTTTCAGATAATGAATCTGATCCTGGTCTCTCCGTATTGACGACGGAAAAATGGTCGAAAACTTCAATAGTCGGTGATTTGACTATCAAAGAAAAACACTATGCAAACAACGATATTATTTCCAGATGGAAATTTATCGATCAATCATCATTTAACGTTTATCTCTTTAGTTCATCAGTTTATTTATTTCCTATTCCCATTTATTCAACATTTTTTTTTCTAAATTTAGGAAATATACGTTATAAATCATTGGAAAACATTTCCATCTCTGTTTAACGTATCACTGTCCTTCCAGTATTCTTTCTCATCAACATTTCATTTTCTATGATTAGAAAATATCTCTGATTATATTTGGAAAATGTTCTTACTTATTCATTTGGTTTAAACAGATGTTTAAATAGAACATCCCTATACCAATTCAACCCATTACCTTTATCAACTAAATTCACTTATCCAACCTTTACTATCGAACCTTAACCATTCCTTAGTTAAAAACGAAGTCAATCAAGTTGGGGTATAACTACCTCTCAGACCTTAACTGAACAACATTTCTAACTTCTAAATAGACAAAGTTCACCTTCTAAATCTTTAACAAACTTCCTTACATAACTCTCTGATTCAGTTTATGAATCAGATTCTTTTATGAAAAACATTGGTTATAACGATAACGTTATAATCCCTACTTCTGAAACACCCAACTTCAAATATAACTTTTATTTATTAATTTGGATAAATAAACAAATAACAAATTTATTAATAAATAAATAAATCTTGATTAAAATGGAAAGTGAATAGTATTTTCCCCAATTCGATATAATCAAATTAAACGTATAATTCTCTTTGGAAAAAAATCTCTATTCGATAACTCCTTTCGAATAAACAATATTCGATTAACTATCTTCGAAAAACAAATATTCGGTAATCTCTCTTTTGAATAAACTATATTCAATTATCTCTCTTTCGAATAAACTATATTCGATAATCTTCTTTCGAATAAACTATATTCGATAATCTTCTTTCGAATAAACTATATTCGATTAACTCCCTTATTTTTATTCAAATAAACTATTTTGAATAACTCTTTTAATTCTATTCGAATAAACTATTTCGAATAACTCCTTTAATTCTATTTGAATAACTCCTTTAATTCTATTTGAAAAAACTATTTCGAATAACTCCTTTAATTCTATTCGAATAACTCCTTTAATTCTATTCGAATAAACTATTTCGAATAACTCCTTTAGATTAACTCACTTGGATTAACTCCGTTTGATTAACTCATCTTGACTAACTCAACTCGATTAACTCAACTTGATTAACTTACTTGATTAACTCAACTTGACTAACTCAACTTGACTAACTTAACTTGATTAACTTACTTGATTAACTAAACTTGACTAATTTAACTTGATTAACTTACTTATTTATGTAACGACCCGGGGATTTCACGATCCTGAGTACCCGACATAAACCCAATGTCGACTATTCAAGCATCGGAAATACCGGATAGTCCAAGAAAGAAATTAGAGGGTGAGGATAGATAAGATAGAACTAATAGAATAGAAGAAGAAGAAGATCACAACAACATCAGAGTAATACAAATCTCACAGCGGAACGAATAAAATATAATAGATAACATAACTTTGAAATACAAAACTGAATTTGTATAACATACCATGATCAGAGTACAGTATATAACATCACAGCGGAAATAAGCAATAGCAATATAATCCTGAAGCCTTCTGCTCCAAGCTCCTCCAAGTATATCTGTAAATCCTGACTACTTGACTGCCCGTACAAATTTGGGCACCCAAGAGTTTAGGGAGAAACAAAACAAAAGAACTCTGGGTCAGTCATGGGACTGGTGTGAGTAAACTCAAATCATTTGGTTTAACTTTCAAAAATCTTTTCAAAAGAAAAGATAATCGTAAGACCGATCCACACATAAATACGGATGGCTTTTACCTTACGATAACCCAAATCACTTTTGGAAATCATATATTATCTGATATTATAATAATGTCTAATCACAAGTAATTAGAATCTAGCAGAACGCTTGCATCTCACGCTCCACATATATAGCATACAATCGAAAACCGCGGGCGCTTATTGGATATTGGATTCCAACTTGACAAGGTATGGGACCACCTTCCGAACGTGTATCTCTAGAGGCGAATACACTGGGTTCAACAAGAACATCTTGCAACCCCGCCCTCACATGACCGACCACTCATTTCGCTTGAGTGTATCGAATGTATATCACCGACGGTTGGGATCAACAACCGCCTCCCGAAATGGGACAGCATCGATAGATTAAAGAACAAAAGGAATTTCTCTAGATAGGTGATCATACATCCTAATGGGTGCGACCCACATAGCCATGCCGCCTGCCCGATTTTTTTCATTTCCTGGTTGATGAGGCTTGAGGTCATAACGTATCTTTTGACAGATCACACCTCCATTATTTTGAATGCCACATCGTCATACCCGCCAAATCACAAATTGATTTCACCAAAAATACCACGGGTAAACAGCTAAGAGAAACGAATTCCTCCGCCACCAAACGTAAGTACGTTTGAAGAGATCAACTTACGCGTTCTATTGGATATACTCTATCAGACACTCGTCTATACAAGTTGTCCTGGGACTGGACAAACCGAAGACACTATTCAGTACATCCATCTTAGGCACTGTTATCTAAGACTTATACAATAGCCCTTGCACTTTACTTCGTCTTCAATATATTCAGCATATTTGATTCGCAACGCTTATGCCAATACGGAGTGGTTCTCTGGATAATAATCCAACCGGTCTCTCCATATTAACAACGTTAGAATGGTCAAAAACTTTGATAGTCGGTGATTTAACCATCAATTGAAAACTTGTCTGTGTGCAAACAACGATATTATTTCCAGATGGAAATTCTATCGATCAATCATCATGTAGCGTCTATCTTTTAGTTTATTCATTTATTCACTTCCCTTTTCTGTTATTTGACATTTCTTATTTACTATATTTAGAAAATATACGTCATTAACATTAGAAACATTTCCAATTCTTGTTTGCTATATTCAGAAAACATTTCTGATTCTCATTTGGAAAACATTTCCAAAACTTCTTCACTGGGTTCTAACAGATGTTTGAATAAACATCACTATACCAAATCTCCTTCATTTGGTTCCCACTTAACCATTTTCCACTATCGAACCTTACCCATTTCTAAATCAGAAACGAAGCCAATCAAGTTGGGGTATAATTACCTCTCAGACCTTAACTGAACAACATTCCTAACTTCGAAATAGACAAAGTTCCTCCTTCTAAAACTTTAACACTTCTTTATACAACTCTCGGACTATATTACAAATCCGCTTCTTGTACAGCTTGATTATAACAATGGTGTTATAATTCCCTGCATCCGAATATAACAACTTTAATATGACTTTAATATTCTAACTCGAATAATATAAACGAGCAACTAATTATTAACTCCTATTCGGTTTACTCTAATCTATGACCCTTATTCAATTTACTCCTATTGAATTAACTCTTATTCGGGTAACTCAGTTGATTAACTCAACCTGACCATCTTACTTGATCAGTTCAACTCGACCAACTTAACTTAATTACTCGACCTATTTAACACCATTCGCTCGACTCTAGATCGCAGCGATCACAATGGTTACGCCTGATTCCGTCAGGAAACATCCGACCACCTTAGGCTATCTGCAGCCCTGCGAATTACGCTAGCAGTCGTGCTAAATGGAAACTCATCATGTGAAACTACTTCTGTTTTAATACTATCTCGAATAACTAAATTCGATCAACTCTAATTGAATAACTAATATTCAATCATCCCTTACTCGATTACTATGTTTGAATAACCCTAGTTCGATTTGACTCAAGTCGATTAGCTCTAGCTGATTAACTCTAATTGGTTAACTCTAACTAACTAACTCTAAATGTTTAACTCTAACGGTTTAATCTAACTATTTAACTCCAACGGTTTAACTCTAACGGTTTAACCCTAACGGCTTAACCATAACGGCTTAACTCTAACGGTTCAACTCTAACAGTTTAACTCAACAGTTTAACTCAACAGTTCAACTCAATAGTTTAACTCAGCAGTTTAACTCAACAGTTTAACTTAATAGTTTAACTCAGCAGTTTAACTCAATAGTTTAACTCAACAGTTTAACTCAACAGTTTCACTCAATAGTTTAACTCAACAGTTTAACTCAATAGTTTAACTCAACAGTTTAACTCAACTCAATTCGAGTAACTCTATTTATATAGCTCCCTTCGGATATATCACATTTGTTGACTCCTTTTTTCGAATAATCAATATTCGTTTAACTCCTTTTGAACAACTCGAACTGATTAACTCTTTGTCCTTATTCAGTTCAAATATCGATATGTAAATCGATTCTTATTTCTTTATATAAGTCCTGGCTTATATATTCTATTTATCCCATGAAGCTATTATAAGACCCAGGTCCCATCACACAATGCAACACAAGCCGAAGGATAGGGTTTTTACCTTATAATAGCCAAGAATGCTTGGTACGTGAAATTTCATCTTTTATTATTACTATAAGTGTATAGTGTCAAAACAATTTCAATCATAAGTATCAATCATAGATGACATAAGTGCCCCATACCACTATGTCGCTATACAAAGCTCTACAATCAAAACCGCAAAGTCACGTATTGGAATTTGGATTTCCATCTGCGAACCGAGGCAAGGGATCATCCTCAACCGATTTCGAGACAATCTAGCCCATGTCTCAGGCAAGCGCGCAGACAAGCCTTGGATCGTCAGGGCCGGTCGCCCAATGACTCCATCGGCTCCACATAGTCACCGATATATCCGAGGCGCCTCGCAATAGCAACAACCACAGAGGTGAAAGTAATATAAATGTCAGGGCTGGTAGGTCACTGACACCACCCTAGCTAGAAAGAAACGCATGCCCTCCCTGATGTCCTCTCCCGTTTCTAGTTCATAACCGAGGTGTGAGGCTCGCGAACTAACGCTACACAAAGCTATGCCACACAGGCAGTGCTTTGATCATCAACCACAAGACTCTGCTTTTCAACAAAAGCCTTGATCATTTTCCATTTAGGCATGCCACAAAGGCAATTCACTCTATACGATTGATATCCATCAATATATAACCTCTGAGCTCGTACATCTCAGAGAAGGGCGTTAAGCAAGAGAATATATTCTCCGCCGCCAAACAGATATGTATTTAATAGAAATCAATCACACAGAATAAAATCCAATGTCAGACACACAGTCCATTTACAAGTTCGTTCTGGGTCTGAACGAAACCGTAGGCACCTGGTACCTCGCATATCCATTGATCTCCAAGTACGTCTAGAAGATCACCAACTGATTCCCTCCTCTTGGGTGTACAGCATAATCAAGATCATCAGTAATTATCCAAACGATGTGAAGATCTCCGGTCTTCGACCACCGTCTTCATCCTCGACACATCATCGAATCAGTTGTTCAGAATGGGATAAACCCGGTCTTTCTGAATAACTCGCGTATATAATAAACAAGTGTTACACAAACACAGCATACGCCTCATTCCAATTCAGAATATTCTTTTGTTCAAATATTCTTATACTTTGGGAAAGGTTCCCATTAATTTTATCAAAGATAAATTCTTTAAATTTATTCTTTAATCTTCCTTTGAATATCAATTCAAACCAAATTATGGTTTATCCAAACTAGTCGGGATTAACGAACCTTACCGAAGTAATCATTTGTTTTAATTTCCCAATCCCAACCTATTCATCCCATGAAGTAAAACTGGTAATACTTCATATCTAACACCACAGTGTTATTGGTAAATTCAATTACCATTTCACGTTCAAATCTAATTAAAGATTTAACTATCACCTAGAGCAAAACTAGTGATACTCCATTCTCGATCATTTCAATCTAATTAAAGATTCATTAAAACTCCACTTGGTTTTAATCTTCCCAAAAATCAATATTAATGATTATTTAACTTGGGAGATCTTATCCTGTCTTTAACTGGGTTAAAAACCAATATCATTTAAAAAACGGTTCACTATAAACCCATAATCACATTCCATTACTTATCGGGTTAAAGAACAAGTGTTATTTAAAACACCGTTCACGATAAACCCAAAAATCAATTCAAATTCAATTCCAATTAAATACCATTTAATTGGTATACTTCATTAAATCTAAATAAAAAGATTTAATCTTTTTCTCAACTGGGTTTAAGAACAGTGTTAATGAAGACACCATTCACGACAAACCCAAATCCCATTTGATATTAAATACACGGCTCTGA
The DNA here is from genome assembly GCA_030737875.1 of Allium sativum. NCBI lineage: Eukaryota > Viridiplantae > Streptophyta > Magnoliopsida > Asparagales > Amaryllidaceae > Allium > Allium sativum. The sequence continues at coordinate 8,621,208 of CM060921.1, read as the reverse complement.
ATAGAAAATATATCGGCTTATGTTCGATATCAAATTCTATGACCAACGAATATCATATTGGAAATAACGATATAAATATATCTTTCAAATTTCCATAACAATATTTGTATAATCACGAAATCCAACATCGAAATATTCCAACGACAATTTCGATTCAAATCCATTCCAATTCAATTATTGGAAATTTTGGTTACTTTTAAAACCCTTTCAAATCCAATTTATTTATTTCAAAAATAAATGGATTATAATTCTAGTTCAAAACTAGTTCATTTCGATAAAAATCTATTTTTATCTTTTCAAATATGGAGTTTTTCATCCCAATTCTTTCCAAATCATTTCCTATGATTTTACACAAATTATTACTATTTTTAATAATTTTATCAAGGCCCGTACAGTCGATTTCCATCAACGGCCATCGAACTGCACTTACAGCGACCTTTTCCCAATTTGATTTGGACATAATTCCAAATCCAACCGTTAGATTTCAAATCTCTAATATTCGTTAGAAAGCTCTATTCGATACGAACCCAACGGTTCCAGTTATAGGAGAATCCGACGGTCGGATCTCCCATAATATCCGTTCGAAGTCAATGGTTGAAATTCGCGAACTGCCGCTGCGCGGCGTGTTCTATTCAGGCCATTATATATATATATATATATATATATATATATATATATAATATATATTTCGTCTATTTCCTTTTAAAACATATTTTATAAATCGTTTTAAATTCGTTTTCGAAACGATTTCAACTTCATATTCAATTTCGAATCAAAATTGAATATTCCACATCATCGATTTACAAATGATAATATTTTCAAAACGTTATATTTTGAAATCACTTCCTTTTTATAATCATTATAAAAACGAATATAATCGATATAAATATCGTTCACGTCAAAATGGCGCATATCTAATTAACACGGCTTTATATATTTCAATAACTTTGTTATTCTATTCAACAAATGAATATTTTCTTCAACACATGAATGTATATATTTTTATTCAACACATGAATATATATTTTATTCAACACATGAAATTATATTTTTATTCAACACATGAATATTTATTTTATTCAACACATGAATTTTCTTTCTATTCAACACATGAATTTTTATTCTATTCAACACATGAATTTTCTTTCTATTCAACACATGAATTTTCTTTCTATTCAACACATGAATTTACATTTTATAATATTCCTTATTTTCCAAATTGGAATGAGGCCCAATCAATTACCATATAATGTTAATCATATGGATTCCATACAACACACATATATAATAGCAACGATAAATCATCAACCATCATCCAGAGTGTACCACACAAGTGCATAAGCATTAAATATAAATAACTAACGCTTACACAGTCTGTCAACCCATCGATTGACATACAACTAAACAATCGGGATTAGTGTACATCAAATATCATTCCATTACCCGTATGGGGTTTCAAATCAACAAACACAGATTTTTATTTGTGCAGTTGGGCGATGTGTAAAATTCATCGCCCCAATCAATATCAGTCAAATGGGTGTACATAAACAAATCGTCCGATTTGTTTATAAATATTTATTTTATATACACGTTAAAAGTTATATTTTTAACTATAAAATATTTATAACGATAAAATATTTTATTCCTTCCACATCACACAATAAAATTTTCAGAACACAACAAAACCAAATAAGTCGTCCATGGTCTGTGAACGACGGGTGTCGGGTGCTGCTAAGCACCGTCTGCATCCTAGTACATATTTCAAACTAGAAATTAAAATAAAAGTGAGGAGTTCTCACCGAGGGTTCCACTCCTCCATTTCATTTCTGAAATTCAGAACAGGTTTTGCCCGCAATTCCAACGTAGTCTTCTCTATGCTGTTCACAATAAAAAATTTATTTTTATTGTTTCATTCCACTAAATAAAAATCAGATTTTTATTTCTACTTCACATATTTTTACGATGCTTCTTTATATATAAAAATTATATTTTTATATTTTTTCCTCTTATATAAAGATCGAATTTTTATTTCTCTACAACATATATAAAAATCCCGCCTTTCTATATATAAAAATATCGCCTTTCTATAGTTAAAAATATCGCCTTTCTATAGTTAAAAATATCGCCTTTCTATAGTTAATAATATAGCCTTTCTATAGTTAAAAATATCGCCTTTCTATAGTTAAAAATATCGCCTTTCTATAGTTAAATATATCGCCTTTCTATTGTTAAAAATATCGCCTTTCTATAGTTAAAAATATAATCTATATAATATAAAAATCATATATTTAATGTTAAAAATAAAACCTTTCTCACTACTTTATATATGTAAATCTAATTTTTTCTACCATTAAAAATCAAATCTCTTCAATGAACAAAATCTAATCTTTCTTCATATTTTAAAAATATAATCTTTGTTAAAACTCTAATCTTTTTCCGTGTTCAAAATCATTTCTTTTCAATATTCAAAATCGTATTTTTTTTGTAATGTTATTACATTCATAAAGATTATATTTTATAAAAATCAACATTAACAAAACCAATTACTTCATAATAAATGAATAAAGGAGAAAAAACTCACTTTTTACTTGCAAAGATGGAACTTTTGGTTGGAGGACCCGGGTCGGACTGGACAGCAGGGTGGTGGCGTTGGAGGTGCGCAGATGGCCAGGGGAGGTGTCAGCAGCCGCGATTGTGCTCCAGTGGTTGGGGCGGCTCCCCATTCGTACGGAGGCGGTGGCAGGTTTTAAATTGAGGAAGGAGGATGGTGGGTGCTGCAATCGGCGATGGGTCGCTCGACGAGGCGGTGGTGGCTCAGCTTGGTGGTTTCCGGCGGATTTGGTGGCGGTGGAAGGGTTTTGCAGCGATGGAGGAAGAAGGAAGGGTGGTGGCTGACTACGGTGGGGCTTGGGGTGCCCGGTGGCGGCGTTGCGGTGCGAGGGCGGTGGCCCCTAGGCGGCGACGAAAACAAGATCGACCTTTTTTTCTTTCTTTTTAAAACTGATCTGAGTCAACGGGGGTAGGGGTGGGAGAGAGAATAAAGGCAAAGTTTATATATAAATATATTTTTTAATATTAAATTTTCTCCATAAAGTGGCTTTTTCTTTCGAACTCCAAATCAAACGCAATGACTGTCGCCCATAGCTAATTACCCCCATTCTGAACACAATGCGATATGTATCGCAGGCCAATTCGACCGTTACGATCAGTTTTCGTTGAATTTAAAATATAAATCTTTATATATTCAATTTAAACGCACATTTCAATTTACCAGGGCCACATATAGTCTCTAAAAATTCTTGAAAAATATTTTCTAGCTTCGTATTGATGATACGGTTCTAACAAAACTAATTTCGTCAAATTCTGAGATCGTTTGAAAAATGACCATTTTCAGGTCGATCCAAATTGACAAAAACTGTCAAAACACTTGTACTTTGCCACGCTCACATATTGATTCAGAAAATTACGAATTTTGGAATCTAGCAATAACTTGACATTCCGGTTCCAACAAAAGTGGTTTCGTCGAAAACAGAGGTCGTTTGCAAAATGGCTATTTTTAAGGGCTAAAATTCCATAGCGACTATTCTGAATTTTCAATTGGGCATAACTTTTTATCCCCGCTATGAAATTTCAATTTTTTGGATTCGTTGGAAAGATATTTTCAAATAGATTCAAATATTTTTGGTTTCACTAAAATTTGGTTTACTTTGAATCCTGCACATTCATTTGAAATTTGAAATCGAATTTTCAAACTACCGCGCCATTTTCAATTCCTTTTATAATTAAAATAAAATACTTATATTCAAACAACGATCTATATAAATATTCAAAATTCATTAAAATTCATTTTAAATATTCATTTTAAATATTCAAAATTCATTTTAAATAAATTTTTTAAAGTAATTCATTTTAAATATTCAAAATTCATTAAAATTGCCAAAATAAAAATTTTAAATTAGCTCAGATTTCCGGGTTATTACACGTTTTAAATGGAAATCGACAAAATATATATTATATATATAATATATAATATAATGGCCTGAATAAAACGCGTCGAGCTGCGGCAATTCGTGAATTTCGACCATTGACTTTGAATGGACGTTACGGGAGATTCGACCATCGGATTCTCCTAAAACCAGAACCGGTGGATTCGTATGGAAAAGGGCTTTCTAACGAATATTAGAGATTTGAAATCTAATCATTGGATTTGGAATTATGTCTAAATCAAATTTGGAAATGGTCGTTGTAAGTGCAATTCGATGACCGTTTATGGAAATCGACTGTACGGGCCTTGATAAAATTATTAAAAATATCAACAATTTGTGTAAAATCATATTAAATGATTTGGAAAGAATTGGGATGAAAAATTCCATATTTGAAAAGATAAAAATATACTTTTATCGAAATGAACTAGTTTTGAAATAGAATAATAAATCCAATATTTTTAAAATAAATAAATTGGGTATGAAATGGTTTTCAAAATAACCGGAATTTCCAATATATGAATTGGAATGGATTTGAATCGAAATTATCTTCAGAATATTTCAATATTAGATTTCGTGATTATACAGATATTGTGGAGGAGTTTGGAAGATATATATATCGTTATTCCAACAATATTTTTTGGATTCAGAATTTGATATTGAATATAAGCCGATATATTTTCCATTCAGAGCCGTATATTTAATATCAAATTGGATTTTGGGTTTGTCGTGAAAGGTGTATTTAATAATACTGTTCTTGAACCGAATGTAGTTAAGAAAATTAGAAACGGACGGGAGGTTAGTTAAGTTGAATGGTTTATTGGGTATTGATCTGATGTAAGTTTCGGCCTACAGGATTAATTCTTAGGGAATCAATCTCTTACTAATTTATGGTTGGAGACTGATTGGATTTTGGGTTTGTTGTGAACTGTATTTTCAACGACATTCGTTCTTTTACTCGATTTACAGTGAAATGAGATTTGGAATTTATTAATCTTTTTATTAAGATTTAACGGGAATTTTCCAAAGTAAAGTTTTCCAATTTAATATATTTAATTGGAATTGAATTTAAATTGGTCTTTGGGTTTATCATGAACGGTGTTTTAAATAACACTGGTTCTTTAACCCGATTAACAATGGAGTTAAAAGAATCAGAAACTAACTGGAGATTAGTTAAGTTGAATGGTTTCCTGGGTATTGATCTAATGTTGGTTTTGGCCTTCGGGGTTAATACTTAGGGGATTGTTCACTTGCTAATTTATGGTTAGAGGCGGATGGAATGGAATATGATTTAGGTTTATTGTGAGCTGTGTTTTAAGTGACATTAGTTCTTTAACCCAGTTAAAGACAGAATACAGTTTGAAATGATATCCAAAGGAAGATTAAAGAATAAATTTAAAGAATTTATCTTTGATAAAATTAATGGGAACCTTTCCCAAAATATGTGAATATTTGAATAAAAGAATATTCAAAATTAGAATGAGGCATATGTTGTGGTTTATAACACTTGTTTATTATATACGCGAGTTATTCGGAAAGGCCAGGTTTATACCCATTCTGAATAACTGATTCGACCGATGAGGACGGTGGTTGAAGACCGGAGGTCTTCACATCGTTTGGATGATTACTGATGTCTTGATTGGGCTGTATACCCAAGCCGAGGTAATAAGTGGTGATCGTCCGGGCGTACTTGGAGATCAACGGATATGCGAGGACCTCTCCCTTGTATCAGACATGTTGGGGAGGAATAAGGTGCCTTCGGTTTCGTTCAGACCCAGAACGGACTTATAAATGGATTGTGTGTCAAACATTGGATTTTATTCTATGCTGATTGATTTCTATTAAATATATATCTGTTTAGCGGCAGAGAATTTATTCTCCTGCTTAACGCTCTTCTCTGAGACGTACAAGCTCAGAGGTTATATATAGATAGATATCATTCGCATGATATGAATTGCATGTGTGGCATGCTGAGATGCAGTGATCAAGGCTTTTGTTGAAAAGCAGAGTCTTGTGGTTGATGATCAAAGCACGACTTTAATACAGCGTAGCTTTGTATATAACGTTAATTCACAAGCCTCACACCTCGGTATGAGTCAAAAACGGGATCGTGACTGCAGGGAGTGCATGACGTTTCTTTCTAGCTATGGATGGTGTCAGCATTTTACTCGCCCTGACATCATTGTTATTTTACCTATGTGGTTGTTGGATTGCGAGGTGCCTCGAATATATCGGTCTCTATGGAGCCGATGGATGTAGGTCCGATAGGACCGGGAAACGTGTGTTCAGGAATAACTAATCCTCAAACGTAACGAAGGACCAACCCTGAAGATCCAAGGGTTGCCCAGAGTGTGTAGTCCTGAGGCATTTGCTAGAGTGTCTCGAATCAGTGAGGAGCCATCCTTGGCCTTGACTCATGACAGAAATCCAATTTCCAATACGTGACATTTCGGTTTTGATTGTAGAGCCTAGTATTAGCGACATGATAGATGGTACCCATGCCGCCTATGATTGATACATTTATATTTGAAGTTGTTTTGTACACTTTACACTATAATAGTATCAAAATGATTTGTTTTTAAACGTACTAAGCATGTTTGGCTATTATAAGGGAAAACCCTATCCTCCTGCTTGCCTATACTTGTGTGATGGGACCTGGGTCTTATAATAGCTTCATTTTTTTCAAAAAGCATTGCGCTGTTTATTTTATGCACTAGTATTCTTGGGAGGAAACCCATTCCGTGTCATATGGCGTGGTCCCTTGAATTACTCTCTTTTGAAGTAAAGTTTTAAATAACTGTTTTAGTTCTCACACCAGTCACATGACTGACCTGGAGTTTATTATTTTAACCTAAACTTTGGGTGCCCTTATTTTCACACGGGCAGCTAGTAGTTTTGGTTTTGCAGATTTATATTCATAGGATCCTGGTTTATGGCTGAAGTGATATTCGGAAAGCTCTGTATCCGTGTATTTCTTTCAGTTATGTTTTGTATTATTTTCCGCTGTAGTAATGTATTGTAATCTCTGATATTTTTCTAATGTATAATATTTATTCATACTCTGCATATTATTGTATTCTGATGGAAGTGTTGTAATAAGCAATGAAGTGTTCTTCTGTTTGTGTCCCGATGTGGCTTGTTCTCAACTCAATCCGAGCTTTTCTTCATGGGGAAATTCGGGTCGTATCATTTTAGTGTCGGAGCTTTGGTTTACAAAGCTCGAGAACAAGACACATTAGAACCATACGAAAGAATTCATTAGAGATTGTATTAGTAATATCCAATGAGAATGACTCATTGGAGATAGGATCAGTAGTATCCTAGAACGAGTTGAAAGAGTGTTATTTTTAAAAATAAAAATGAAAACAAATATTGTTTTGAAAATTTAAACCTTATTCAACGTATTTGAATATTTTGTTTGTATTGAATTTGGGCAATCCAATATATAAAGATTTTGCATATACACCTTGCAAACATGTATTCAAAGTTTTAATACACAGGATAGATATAGAATCACAATCTAGTCGCCCGGAGATGAAACTATTGATGACTGTACAGCATCAGTCGTTTGTGTTCGAGTTTCGAAGATGTGATATTTATATATTTCCAACTGACTGGTGTGAGAACCAAAACTAGATAGGATTTATTGTTGTGATTTGGCATCAAAAATGTGATTTTTGACTATATATCAAAATTGTGAATTTGAAAAGATAATCAACTAATTGATTGATGATTGTGTTGGATGATTATTTATTTAAACCAACATGTGAAAGAATGGTACATATAACCAAATTGTATCAAATATTGAACTGTATTGAAAATTGTTTGAAATTGCATGCATATACATGTGTATCCATTGAACATGTCATAGCAAGGAGGCTAGAGCAGAGGAATAAAATTTTTTGCCCGACAAATAGGTAAATGTTTATTGTATTTCTTGGGTTTTGGATGATTTTATGAGCCAGTTGGCAAGCCGCTTGGCTGTTTCTTTTTCTTTTTGGATTGAAGAGGCCTGTATGGCGATTTCGAGATTTTCCCGGTGCTCCCGTACAGGGGAGGTTATGGCGAATTTTTTTGAAAATTTAGGGTGTTAGCCAAATTTTTGAAGAATTGGAATTCTTAGAAACTGAAAAGTTCAAGAACTTAAGCCATAACGAAAATAATGAAAGTTGGGTTGGTTAGTTAAACAACTTTCAGCTTTGTTCCTTTTCGAGGACGAAAAGATTTTAAGTTGGGGAGATTGTAATAACCCAGAAAATCCGAACCAATTAATTTTTTTTTTTTGGCAATTTAATTGAATTTTGAATGTTTAAAATGAATTATTTTAAATAATAACGAGAGAAATTTATTTTGAGTATAATTAGAATGTATATAATTATTTGAATCGACGTTAGAATATAAATATTTATTTTTAATTATAAAAGGAATTGAAAATGGCGCATTAGTTCGAAAATTTGATTTCAAATTTCAAATGAATGTACAGGATTCAAAATAAACCTGATTTTAGTGAAACTAAAAATATTTAAATCTATTTGAGAATATCTTTACAACGAATCTGAAAAATTGAAATTTCATAGCAAGGATAAAAAGTTATGCCCAGTTGAAAATTCAGAATAGTCACTAAGGAAATATAGCCCTTAAAAATGGAAATTTTGCAAACGACCACCGTTTTCGACGAAACCAGTTTTGTTGGATCCGGGATGTCAGGTTATTGCTAGATTCCAAAAATCATAATTTTCTGAATTAGTGTGTGAGCGTGGCAAAAGAAAACATGTTTTGACAGTTTCCGTCAATTTGGATCGACCAGAAAATGGCCATTTTTCTAACGTTCTCCAAATTTGATGAAATTAGTTTTGTTAGAACCATATTGTCAATACGAAGCTAGAAAATATTTTTCAGGAATTTTTAGAGTCCGTATGTGGCCCCGGTAAATTAAAATGTATGTTCAAATTCAATGTATAGATTTATATTTTGATTTTGATGGAAACCGATAGAAACAACCAAACTAGCTTACGATACATATCCCATTATGTTCGGAATAGGGGTAATTAGTTGTGGACGACAGTTAGTGGGTCTCGTTTGGAGGTTGAAATATAAAGTTACTTTTTGAAATTTAAAAATAATAAAATACATATATAATTATACCCTCACATCTCTCTCTCCCTCTATTCGATTTCAGATTAAAAAAAGGAAAAAGGGGGGGAATCGCGATCTCCCCTAGGTGATCTATCGTCCTCGCCGTCGCGTCAGGCGGAGCCATCGCCGGAGGCTCCTCTCCAACCCCTCCCCCCTCCCCCGACCAGCGTCGCTCCCCTCTCCAAAGATTTCCCCCTTCCTCCAAGTGAAAACCGCACCCCCTAAACCCCCAATCAACCCAATCCGCCGCCTTCACCGCCCCTGGTCAAACGCCCTCCTCCCCCTCCGGTCAGCACCGTAAGTCCTCCCGTTCCCTTTTTCTTTATTTTATTTATGTTTTAACTTTTTGCTTGAGAAATTGAAATTTTATTATAGGAAAGATGAATTATATTTTTTTATAGAAAAGAATATATTTTTAACTTAGAAAAGAATATAATTTTAACTTAAAAAGGATTATATTTTTAAATATGAAAAGCTTAGATTTTTAAAAATGAAAAGCTTAGATTTTTAAATATAAAAGTTGAGATTTTATTTCTAGGAAGGTAAAGGATCAATTTTTATCATGAAGTAACGTATATAAAGATTTGATTTTTATAATGAATTAGACAAAATAAAAATCTAATTTTATATATCATAATATAGGATAAAAGTATAATTTTTATCATAGGAATAACAAGAAAAAAAATATAATCTTTAGTGGAGTGAAAATATAATTTTTATATAGAAAGTGGTGTTATAAAATTATAATTTCTATAACGAAGTAATAATGTATGAAGCGGTATAAAAATATGATTTTTTATAATGAAGTAGTGATAAAAATTCAATTTATATATATATGAAGTAGAAATAAAAATAGTGATTTATATATATATAAACAATATAAAGAAGTGATTTTTACATACATGACAATCATATAAAAATGTGATTTTTATACGTAAAACATAATGATAAAAACAGATGACGATGGAATGGACTGAAATCAAAATGGAATCGAAACCGTCCTTTAAAGAATGGAGGAGTGGATCCTAAAGATGAGAACTTCTCACTTTTATTTTATTTTCTAGTTAAAATATATACTAGGATGCAGACGGTGTTCAGCAGCACCCGACACCCATCATCCACAGACCATGGATGACTTGTTTGTTTGATTGATGTGTTATGAAAATTGATTATGTGATATGGAATGAAGTGTTAAAAATATTTATATGTGAATAAATAGTTTGAACAATAAAAATCACATTTTTATTGTGTATATGAAGTAAATAAAATACTCAAGTTGAATAAAATATTTAAATAATAAAAATATCATTTTTATTGTATATATGGACTGAATAAAATATTCATGAGTTGAGATAAATATTCATTTACAAAACAGACGGTTTGTTTATGTACACTAATTTATTTGATATTGATTGGGACGATAAATTTTACACATCGCCCAACTACACGAATAATAAACAGTATTTGTCATTTGAAAACCCCACACGGGTATTGGGATAATATTTGACATACACTGATCCCAATAATTAGTGGTATGTCAATCGATGGGTTAACAGGCTGTACAAGCATTATTTACTTATTTTAATGCTTATATGGTTGTAGAATGCGCTCTGGATGTTGTTTGAATTTTTATTGATTGTTTATCGTCATTGTTGTATACTTGTGATGTTGAAATCCATATAACTGAAATTATATGGTAATTGATTGAGTCTGATTCCAGTTCAGAAGTAATGAATATTTTAAAATAATATTCAGTGAATATTGGAATGTGAAGCCATGTTAATTAGTTAATACGAACGGGAATTTGGTCGATTTTATTCATTTTATAATGAATATCGAAAAGTGATTTCAAAATCTAATGTTTCGAAAATACCGAAGTGATATAGAACATTCAATTTTGATTTGAAATTGAAATTGATTTGAAATCAATTGGAAATGAACTCAAAACGAAATAAAATTGAATTGAAATTAGTTTTAAATGAATTCAAAACTAATTGAAATCGAATTGAAATCAATATGAAGTGAATTCAAAACGAATTGAAATTGAACTGAAATCAATTGGAAATGAGTTCAAAACAAACTGAAATTGAATTGAAATCAATTGGAAATGAATTCAAAACGAACTGAAATAGAATTGAAATCAATTTGAAATGAATTCAAAACGAATTGAAATTGAATTGAAATCAATTGGAAATGAATTCAAAATGAATTGAAATTGAATTGAAATCAAATGGAAATGTATTCAAAACGAACTGAAATTGAATTGAAATCAATTTGAAGTAAATTTGAAATAAATTCAAAATGAATTGAAATTCAAATGAAATTAATTGGAAATGAATTTAAAACGAATTTATAATGGAAAATTCAATTTTGTTTTGGAATTGAATCTGAAGTTGAAACTGTTTCGAAAACAAATTTAAAACGATTTATAAAATAAGTTTTAAATGGAAATCGATGAAATAAATATTATTTATATAGTATATAATATAATGGCCTGAATAGAACACGCCGCGCTGCGGCAGTTCGCGAATTTCGACCATTGACTTCGAATGGACGTTACGGGAGATTCGACCGTCGGATTCTCCTAAAACTAGAACCGTTGGGTTCGTATCGAAAAGAGCTTTCTAAAGAATATTAGAGATTTGAAATCTAACAGTTGGATTTGGAATTATGTCCAAATCAAATTAAGAAAAGGTCGCTGTAAGTGCAGTTCGATGGCCGTTTATGGAAATCGACTGTACGGTCCTTGATAAAATTATTAAAAATATCAACAATTTGTGTAAAATCATATTAAATGATTTGGAAAGAATTGGGATGAAAAATTCCTTATTTGAAAAGATAAAAATATACTTTTATCGAAATGAACTAGTTTTGAAATAGAATAATAAATCTAATATTTTTAAAATAAATAAATTGGGTATGAAATGATTTTAAAAATAACCGGAATTTCTAATATATGAATTGGAATGGATTTAAATCGAAATTATCTTTAGAATATTTTGATATTGGATTTCGTGATTATACGAATATTGTGGAGGAATTTGGAAGATATATATATCATTATTCCAACACAATATTTGTTGGTTTCAGAATTTGATATTGAATATAAGCCGATATATTTTCTATTCAGAGCCTTGTATTTAATATCAAATTGAATTTTGGGTTTGTCGTGAATGGTATCTTTAATAATACTGTTCTTGAACCGAATGTAGTTAAGAAAATTAGAAACTGACGGGAGGTTAGTTAAGTTGAATGGTTTCCTGGGTATTGATCTGATGTTGGTTTCGGCCTTCGAAGTTAATACTTAGGGAATCATTCTCTTACTAATTTACGATTAGAGACTGATTGGATTTTGGGTCTGCTGTGACCTGTGGTTTCAACGACATTCGTTCTTTAACCTGATTTACAGTGAAATGAGATTTGGAATTTATAAATCTTTTTATTAAGATTTAACGGGAATTTTCCAAAGTAAAGTTTTCTAATTTAATTGGAATTATTGAAATTGTTCTTTGGGTTTATCGTGAATGGTGTTTTAAATAACACTAATTCTTTAACTCGATTAACAATGGAGTTAAAAGAATCAGAAACTAACTGGAGATTAGTTAAGTTGAATGGTTTCATTGGTATTGATCTGATGTTGGTTTCGGGCTTCGGGGTTAATACTTAGGGGATTGTTCACTTGCTAATTTACGGTTAGAGGCTGATGGAATGGAATATGATTTGGGTTTATCGTGAACTGTGTTTTAAGTGACATTAGTTCTTTAACCCAGTTATAGACAGAATACGATTTAAAATGATATCCAAAGGAAGATTAAAGAATAAATTTAAACAATTTATCTTTGATAAAATTAATGGGAACCTTTCCCAAAGTATGTGAATATTTGAATAAAAGAATATCTAGAATTGGAATGAGGCGTATGTTGTGGTTTATAGCACTTGTTTAATATATACGCGAGTTTCGTAAAGGTCGGGTTTATACTCATTCTGAATAACGGGTTCGACGATATGTCGATGATGAAGAAGGTGGTTGAAGACCGGAGGTCTTCACATCGTTTTGATGATTACTAATGTCTTGATTGGGCTGTACACCCAAGCCGAGGTAATAAGTGGTGATTGTCCAGGCATGCTTGGAGATCGATGGATATGCGAGCAACTCTCCCCTGTATTGGACATGTGGGGGAGGAATAAGGTGCCTCCGGTTTCGTTCAGACCCAGAACGGATTTATTAATGGATTGTGTGTCTGACATTGGATTTCATTCTGTGCTGATTGATTTCTATTAAATATATATCTATTTAGTGGCGGAGAATTTATTCTATTGCTTAACGTCCTTCTCTGAGACGTACTAGCTCAGAGGTTATATATTGATAGATATTAGTCGCATGGCATGAATTACCTGTGTGGGATGCTGAGATGCAATGATCAAGGCTTTTGTTGAAAAGCAGAGTCTTGTGGTTGATGACCAAAGCACTGCTTTAATACAGTATAGTTTTGTGTATAGCGTTAATTCGCGAGCCTCACACCTCGGTATGACTCAAAAACGAGATTGTGACTGTAGGGAGTGCACGACGTTTCTTTCTAGCTATGGGTGGTGTCAGCGTTTTACTCGCCCTGACATCGTTGTTATTTTACCTATGTGGTTGTTGGACTGTGAGGCACCCCAGATATATCGGTCTCTTCAGAGTCAATGAATATAGGTCCAATAGGACCGGGAAACGTGTGCTCGGGAATAACCAATCCTCAAACGTAATAGAGGACCGACCCTTAAGATTCAAGGGTTACCCAGATTATGTAGTCCTGAGGCATTTGCTAGAGTGTCTCGAATCGGTGAGGAGCCATCCCTGGCCTCGACTCATGACGGAAATCCAATTTCCAATATGTGACATTTCGGTTTTGATTGTATAGCCTAGTATTGGTGACATGATAGATGGTACCCATGCCGTCTATGATTGATACATTTATATATGAAGTTGTTTTGTACACTTTACACTATAATAGTATCAAAATGATTTGTTTTTAAACGTACCAAGCATGTTTGGCTATTATAAGGGAAAACCCTATCCTTCGGCTTGCGTTGCATTATGTGATGGGACCTGAGTCATATAATAACTTCATTTTTCCAAAAGCATTGCGCTGTTTATTCTATGCATGAGTATTCTTGGGAGGAAACCTGTTCCGTGTCATACAGCGTGGTCCCTTGAATTACTCTCTTTTAAAGTAAAGTTTTAAATAACTGTTTTAGTTCTCACACAGTCACATGACTAACCTGGATTTTATTATTTTAAACTGAACTGTGGGTGCCCCTATTTCTACACGGGCAGCTAGTAGTTTTGGTTTTGCAGATTTATATTCACAGGATCCTGGTTTATAGCTGAAGTGATATTCGGAAAGCTCTGTATCCGTGTATTTCTTTCAGTTATGTTTTGTATTATTTTCCGTTGTAGTAATGTATTGTAATCTCTGGTATTTTTCTGATGTATAATATTTATTCATACTCTATATATTCTTGTATTCTGATGGAATTGTTGTAATAAGCAATGAAATGTTCTTCTGTTTGTGTCCCGATGTGGCTTGTTATCAACTCAATCCGGGCTTTCCTTCGTGGGGAAGTTCAGATCGTCTCATTATTTATCATTATTGTCGTATACATGCGATGTATGAAATCCATATAACCAAAATTATATGATAAATGATTGAGTCGCATTTCGATTCAGAATATCATTTAAATATAGAACATTGTAAAATAAAGAAAATTTTAAAATAAAGAACATTGTAATATAATTTGTTTTGCATAAAGAATCTTTTTATTTAAAGAATATTTTTAAATAACAAATATTTTAAAATAATTTAAAATAATGATTTCTATGTCCATTTTTGGATGGACACAAAGATAAAAATATAATTTTAGCGAAATGAACTAGTTATTAACTAGAATAAATGTTTTAAATTAAGATTTAATGAAGTCTTCAAATTAATTAATATTTAATTAGAATTAAATAAAAGAATTGGATTTTGGGTTGTCGTGGATGGTGTCTTAAATAACGCTGTTTTAAACCCTGTATGAGAAGAATAAATCTTTTAATTAAAATTATTAGAGCTTCCAATTATATTTAGTAATTGGAATAAAATGATATGTGAATTGGGTTTATCGTGAACTGTGTTTTTAAACAACATTTGTTTTTAACTCAACTAACAGGGAAAATATAACTTTGAGTTTATAAATCTCTTATTAAGATTTATAAAGAAATTTTCCGTAGTTACGTCTTCCAATTTAATATATTAAATTGGAATTAAGTGGAAATTCGATTTAATAATAATCGAGATAGGCTTCTGTAAAAGAAGACTGTTACTATATATGGAATTTAAATGGATTTTCCGTTATTCCATTTGTATTATCAGTCTGAAATGGAAATTTATATCGATTATATATTGATTTTATTTCTATGAAAATTCCATATTTAATGGGAGTTGATTTTGGGTTTGAAACACCCCGTATTTTCTATGATCGTATAAGTAACAAATCAGAGAATAATTAATTTTTAAAATAAGAATCAAGGGAAACGGGTTGCGCCATTGCGTTTGTCTTGAAATTCTGCTTGAAAACGAGTCCGAGTTTTCAAGAAATGGAGTCCGTATGAGGGAGATATGGTCCTCCGAAGTTTCAGAAAATTTCAGAATCGAAAACAGCTCGAAATTCGAATTTGAAATTCAAATTAAAACCCAGAAGCAGGCTGGGCGGGAAATTTCCCGCCCAGGATCCAGGTCGACTGGGTGGTCGACTGGGTATTCGACCTCCCCAGGCCAGGTCGACCATAGTGTCGACCTGGGGGGACCCAGGTCGACCATAGTGTCGACTTGGGGGTCGACCTGCCTCCCGAAACCCACTTTCTGAACCTGATGCATTCTGATGTATTTAGACTCGTTTTCTATCTAGATTCGTCCGCCTAATCCTATTTAAACACCCCCAGACCTCACTTTCTCTCCACACCATTTCATTCTACCTATGCTCTGCCTCTGTTCTAATAAAAATAAAAATGGCATCCCTACTCTGCTGAAATATGAACTGGAACTAGGACTGGGACTAAAGCATCTTCTTCCAAACTGATTAAAATTAAAAGAGAACAACTGCAACTCTTCTTCTTCTTTAATCCAATCAAGGCAAGTACAGTTATTTTCTGCTATAAACGTTAATTATGATTGTGACATGAACTGTAAATCTGAATTTGAGGTTATGTCTGTTCTGTTCTGTTCTGATCTATTTTATTCTGCATCTCTTACTTCTTTCTGTTCTATAGCCAGGCTATCACGAGCCTACGCCAAACCTCATAAGAGATTAACGCACGAACGTTAAACTTTGGGACAAATAATGAATGATGGCATAAATGGGATATGGCTAATCTGTGAATGATTTAAGAAAAAGGACATAACTTGTAAACTAGATTTAGATCTATGCATATTCTGTGAATTGGAAGAAGAGGAATCATTGTATGTTAACATATGACTTGAGACTTTGACATTGTGCATATTTTGAATTAAGATCTGTTATAATTTAAAGTTCTAGATTTTTGGGCATATTATTTATATAACAATTCATGATTTGGGATAAAAAGAGAATATGACTTAGGTGAAACGACCCAAACTTCCCCGTAAAGGAAAGCCTGGATTGCTTTGAGAACAATACTCATCAGAACACAAACAGAAGAACATTTTTATTGCTATTAACACAATTACATCAGAGTACAAGAGTATTCCAGAGTACAGATAAATACCTTACATTGGAAATACAATACCAGAGTTTAAATTACATTTAAATACAGCAACAGAAAATATAATACAAAATACAACTAAAAGAGATACACGGATACAGAGCTTTCCGAATATCGCTTCAGCTGTAGACCAGGATCCTGTGAATGTAATATCTGCAAAACCAAAACTACTAGCTGCCCGTGTGGAAAATATGGGCACCCAGAGTTTAGGTTAAAAGAATAAACTCCAGGTCAGTCATGGGATTGGTATGAGAACTCAAAACTAATTTAACTAATAAGACAAATCCAAGGACCACGCCGCTAATGCGGAACGGGTTTTGTTCCAATGGATTGTCGGTGCATAAATTAAAGTAAATCGTTTAAACAACGCAATGATTTTTGGAAAAATGAAACCATTATAAGACCCAGGTCCCATCACACAATGCAACGCACACCAGAGGATAGGGTTTTACCTTATAATGGTCAAAAAATGCTTGATACGTATAAAAACGGATTTTGATACTATTAGTGTGTATATATATGTTTTAAAACAATTTGAATCATAATGTATCAATCCTAGACGGCATGGTTACCATATAGCATGTCGCCAATACTAGTTCTACAATCAAAACCGATGGTGTCGTATTGGAGATTTGGATTCCATCATGAGTCGAGGCTAGGGGCAAGCTCCTCTCCGATTCGAGACACTCTAGCAAATGCCTCAGGATCCCCCGCAGTGAACCCTTGGAAACGGTAGGGCCGGTCCCCGCCTATGGGCAGTGGATTAGTTATGCCTGAACACACGTTTCCCGATCCCTTTGGACCTATAGTATGACCACCAACGGCCTATAAAAATAACGAGGCGCCTCAAAATCCATCATCCACATAAGTAAAATGTCAGCGCTGGTAGGTCCCTGACATCACTCTAGCTAGAAAGAAACGTGTGCACTCCCTACGGTCCGTATCCCGTTTTTGACTCATACCGGGGTGTGAGGCTCGCGAAGTAACGCTGTACACAAAGCTATGCTAATTAAAGTTGTGCTTCGATCATCATCCACAAGGCCCTGCTTTTCAACAAAAGCCTTGATCATATGCATCTTAGCATGTCACATTGTCAGACCATACTATATCATCAATCATCTACCAATATATAACAGGGTGTTAGGCAAGAGAATAAATTCTCCACCACCAAACAGCTATATATTAGACAGAGATCAACGAGTACAATATAAAGGAATACAATGTCAGACACACAATCCATTTATTAGTCCGTTCTGGGCCTGAACGAAACCATATCCAGTAGATCTCCTAATACGTCTGAATGATCATCAATTTTCCCTCATCTTGGGTGTACGGTCCAATCAAGATATCAATAATCATTCATTCGATATGGAAATTTCCCGGTCTTCAACAACCGTCTACATCGTCGGTCTTCAATCGTCGTATGAATCATTCAGAATGGGTAAACCCGGTCTTCCTGAATAATTTGCTCTATTTAAAAATCATGTGTCTAAAACACAACCAATGCCTCATTCCCATTAAGAAAATTTGTTTATTTAAAAATTCTTTTCATTGGAAACTCTCTTCTTTAATCTAATTTAAGATTTCTCAAAATTCTAATTAGATTCAATCTTCTAAATCATTAATTAATGAGACATTTTTCATGTTTAGAATTCAAGTAAAAGTTAACTTTTATTGTCAAATATTATTTCATTGTCATAACTTAAATAAAGTAAAACCTTCAATTTCATGTTCATATCATGGATAAAAGAATAACCTTTATTTCTCATTTCATATTACCTGTTTAATTCAATAAATAAAAGGATAACTTTTATTTACGTGTCGTATTTCATATTCATTTCATAATTAAAAGATAAACCTTTGTTTACCATTCTTATTTTATATTCAATCCATAAATAAAAGATAAACTTTTATTTATAATTCTTATTTCATATTCATTCATAAATAAAAGATAAACTTTATTTATAATTCTTATTCCATATTCATTCATAAATAAAAGATAAACTTTATTTCACACTTTGTTTCATATTCCTTTTCAAAATAAAAGATTAAACTTTTATTATCCTACTTTGTTTCATTAAAACATGTTTGACGGTTCTTTAACATAGATAAAAGAATGACCCTTATTAGCAAAATATATTTAGCATTCCTAATCTTAATAAAAGATCAACCTTTATGAACAAAGCATATTCGACGCTCTAATCTTAAATAAAAAATTACTTTTTAAAAAAAACAAACATAATCGCCGTTCTAAATCTTAAATAAAAGAATTGGTTTTGTTTACAAAACCTTTTTGGCTTTCTTTAACTATAAATAAAAGAAAACTTTCATTAACGAGACTTATTTAGAATTCATTAACTCATACAAAAGAAGTATCATTTATTAATAAACATTAACGTTCATTAACCCATGTAAAGAAGTTTTTTTTTTTTTTTTTTTTAGCATTAGCATTCCTAGTTTTATAAAAGAAATAATATTTTATTTGTTAACATTAGCATTCATAGTTGCATAAAGGAAATAATCTTTTATTAATTAACATTAGCGTTCATTCTAAATAAAAGAAAATAATCTTTTATTCCTAACCTTACGTTCATTCAAAGTTAACGGTTGAAATTCGCGAAAGGTCGCTACGCGAAACATTCTATTCAAGCCATTGAATAATAATAAATAATATATTAATATTATTTAATTAATTTTCATTCAAAACGTTTCCTATTTAGTATAAATTAAAATTATTAATAATAATTGCAAACTTAGATTTAAATAATAAACAAGTTTTGACTTTTCAACTTCCTTTAATATTATATTGATATAATATTAATGTTTCACAGCGTTCACTTTTGAAATTCAACTTTCAGAATTAATCATTCATTAATGATGCATTTATGTTTATAATATTAAAAGAAATATTAACTTTTCAAAAATACATACTTTGAATTTCAAATCTCCATATTAACAAATTAATAAATTCTACGTTAATTATTACGTTTCCCAAAATGTTACTTGGGATTTCAAAATCTCCTATATTAATTAATTAATTAGTTCTGTATTAATTATTATATTTTCAAAATTATATAGTTTTAAATTTCAAACTTTAATATTAATTAATTATTTAATACTGCATTAACCTCTCACATTAGATATATATTGTTGTGGTGGCTGGATATGCCGGGCGGGTCCGGGCAGTCTTATACCACAACTCAATCTAACCTCGGGTCAAGCAGAATCTATTCATTTTAATTATATTAAAATAAACGTAAAATTGAAAATTTTCAAATTTCAAAACTTAAATCATTTATATTTAATGAATGAAATAAATGGTATTGACCATTTTCGCCAAAAATAACGTGAAACTATCCAAACGGCTTGGTATTAATTAAATGACATTAAACGACATTTAAAACCACAATAAATTCTTTTAACGAGATAACCTTTTGAAAATGTTCAAATTCTCTTATTTGGAATGAGACCCACATAATAACATAAATGATACTTCAAATATTGCATTTACAACATTTTCCTACATTGCTCAATCCACCTTACATTCGATAACATTCATTAATTTATGTAAATGACTTTCAAACAGTATACATTAAATTTGACCTATCAACCATCACACAATTATCTTTAACAATAAAACAACCAAATAACAACACATTTAATTGTGCACTTGGGAAATTGTGTGCAAATATTTACCCAATCAACGTACATAAGTCAGGTCACTTATGTACGGAAGTGTAACATATATAATTTAACATAAATAACACTCGACATTAATTATCCAGTTTCATGGTTTCAATTTTCAAAACATCGCATTAATTCATAACACCAATTAACAACATCAATCCACAACCATTCATGTATAATATGAAATTAAACCACAAACAATCATCTCAAGCATTTAAAAATATTTATTTATAAAATAAATAAATAAATAAATAAATAATTACTGAAATAAAGAATGAGTGAGAAAAGAGTTCTCACTCTATTTGACATAACAAGCCATAACTAAAAGACAATTCTAACATAAGTGATGGTTTTATTCAGATATGACCACTCTAACATAAATGATGGTTATAAATCAACCATTCTATTTTGTCAAAGATGACAATTTTATTAACAAATAATATATTAACAAATAATTCTTTCATTCTACATTGTCAAGATACAAATGACATTTGTTCCAATAAAACATATGTTAACAAATAATTCTTTTATTCTAAACTAATATGATAAGGTGATATTTTGGTTAAGTAGACATATGATTAACATATAATTATCTTATTCTAAACTAATATGTTAAAGGTACATTTTGGTCAACATTTAATCTTTTAATTGATTTATCCTATGCATTAAAATGTAGAAAATGGAGTTTTCCTATGTTAACATTTTTACGCAATAAAAATGAATCTTTTCTATGTTAACATTTTTATACAATAAAAAAAAATGAAGTTTTTGATCATGTTACATTTCATATAACAAAAATGAAGTTTTGTTATGCTAACTTTTTATATAACAAAATGAAGTTTTTATTTCACGATAATTTATATATATATTTTATATAAATAATTTTCATGTACAACAATATCACATAATAACAAACCAAATCACAATCCCAACAAACCATCATGGTTTTGTACAATCAATAGTGTCGGATGCTGCTAAGCACCGTTTATATTCTAATATAAATTTAACTGTAAAATAATTAGAGTGAAAGGAGTTCTCACCTTAATGGGTTTAAATGGGCGGTTTTTTTGAGCTTTTAAAATCCGAAAATCTGAACTTTTGATCAGAAATTTTGACAAATCCGGGCGTTGTTTGACGAAACCGACGACACCAGTAGCTTCGTATCGTCGATACCTTCGTGTTGACATATAATTTGTTAGGGTTTGGAGAGATTTGGATTTTAACATGTTTTTGATGGAGAGGAGAGCAGCCATTGTTGAGAGGAAGTAGAAAGAGCGTAGCTTTAGGTTTAGAGAATAGGTTAGGGTTGGGGAATATGATATTATATAGAAGTAGGTATTTTTTTTTTAATTTGACCCCTAGGTTATTTAAACCTACATGTTGCTATTCTAAGTGGAATACAGATAATATATATTTGAAAAATAATGGAATGAGAAAACAAGAAAAATGGAATGAGAGAAGAGAGAGTAAATGGAATGTGTCTTAAAGAAATACATTATTTCTTTCCTCTTTTAATATTATCCTTGTAATGACATCCATTGCGTTTTAATAAAGATTGTAATATGAAAATCTATTCTTTTCCAACCATCCAAAATATTACTAACTTTCCAAATTAGGTTATATTAAATTCCCTTTTTATTACCCTTTTGCGTATTTAATTAACATAGTTGCTAAAAAAAATCATATATAGGATTACGCCCTTTGTCCTTTATTTTGAGATGCGTCTAGCTGGATATAGCAAGAGAATTAATTTTGTAGAAAAATAAATAAGTTCGTTTTGTGCGTGTCATTTAATTTGACATTTAATACATGATTACAAGATGGAATGACGTCGGAATTCAGGCGAATCTTGCCTAAATTACTAGATGGTATTCTAAGTAGAACACCATTTTTCGTTTTAGAAAATTTGATCATCCGTGGGCCCGAATATTTAATTTCATGCTAGAAACACACAAAAGAGGAACAACAATTGTTTGTAAATATGGTTCGTATTTTCCTTGTATTCCACAAATTGATGGATTCCTTTTATCATCATATAGAAGAAGAAAATTATTAAATGCGCATTAATAGAAATTAATTAAGCACCTATCTAATTAAACATATATAGAAATGAACACTTGTATGTTAATTAGACCTCAAAGCAACAGATGTCGCTTCCTTCCTAAAATCTACCCACGTTGCTCCCTTCCTCTTATTTTTTTTTCTTCCACTTCAATCATTATTATTTGTTTTATTTGATAGCAACAAACATATAATTCGAACGATCCACAAAATCCATGTTAAACTTGAATGCATATCCGTTTTGTTGTGCTGAATTCATTGGTCAAGCGTCTTGATGTATTATCCATGTTTAACTCTTTTTTTTTTTAAATAAACTATTTTTAAATGTCCAAAACTCATTAAATTAATCAAAAATAATATTTTATTTTAGTCCTAAAATTCCGGGTTGTTACAATCTCCCCCACTTAAGAACTTTTCGTCCTCGAAAAGGAATAGAGTAAAAAGTTGTTTTATAATTCCACTCAACTTTCAAAAATTTATTACGGATTAAACTTTCAACTTTTCAATTTCTAAGAATTCTCCAATTTTCAAAAATTTGGCTAACGCCCTAAATTTTAGAAAAATTTCGCCATAATCTCCTTTGTACGGGGAATATCGAAAAACGCAAACTCCCTCATAGGGCACCAAAAGAAAATAAAATAGAAGGAAGAGGATAGGAGAGAGAAAAGCCAAGCAACGGCATATAAATTCAAAAAGAAAAACAAGAAGGAGGGTAAGAGAGAAAAAGTGCCAAGCAACGGCTAGCCAACGGTTAATAAAATCAAAAACCCAAGAAATAGTAAATGTGTACCTATTTTTTCGTCAGGCAAATAATTTTATTCCTCTGCTTCTAGCCTTCTTGCTATGACCTGTTCAATATTATATACGTATACAAGTCTATCTGCATTTTTAATTAACTCAATCAAGCAAACAACACAACCATCAATCAATTAGTGGGTTAACTTTCTAAAATGCATAACTTTATACATATGTATTCAAAAATCATATTTTGATGCCAAGTCACAACAATATCTAAGTTTTGGTTCTCACACCAGTCAAATGGGAAATATATAGATATCCCACCTTTGAAACACGAACATGAATTCTGATGAGGATGCATCAATCACTAGTGTCATCAGGGTCATCTCCGGGTTTCTAGAGTGGGAATCTATATCTACCGAGTATATTGAGACTACGAATATACGCTAGCTAGGCGTTTATGCAAAATCTACTCAAACTCGATAGTCCAAAATATAATAGAAAATTCAAATACGTATAATATGGTATAAATTTTCAAAACAAAGTTCGTTTTCATTATTATTATTATTATTTAAAAATAATACTCTTCGGACTCATTCTAGGATACTACTGATCCCACCTCTAACGAGTCATTCTTATTGGATATTACTAATCCAATCTCTGATGAATTCTTTTGTTCGGTTCTAATGTGTCTTGTTCTCGAGCTCTGTAAACCAGAGCTCTGATACCAAATGAAACGACCCAAACTTCCCCGTAAAGGAAAGCCCGGATTGCTTTGAGAACAATACTCATCAGAACACAAACAGAAGAACATTTTTATTGCTATTAACACAATTACATCAGAGTACAAGAGTATTCCAGAGTACAGATAAATACCTTACATTGGAAATACAATACCAGAGTTTAAATTACATTTAAATACAGCAGCGGAAAATATAATACAAAATACAACTAAAAGAGATACACGGATACAGAGCTTTCCGAATATCGTTTCAGCTGTAGACCAGGATCCTTTTAATGTAATATCTGCAAAACCAAAACTACTAGCTGCCCATGTGGAAAATATGGGCACCCAGAGTTTAGGTTAAAAGAATAAACTCCAGGTCAGTCACGGGACTGGTATGAGAACTCAAAACTAATTTAACTAATAAGACAAATCCAAGGACCACGCCGCTAATGCGGAACGGGTTTTGTTCCAATGGATTGTCGGTGCATAAATTAAAGTAAATCGTTTAAACAACGCAATGATTTTTGGAAAAATGAAACCATTATAAGACCCAGGTCCCATCACACAATGCAACGCACACCAGAGGATAGGGTTTTACCTTATAATGGTCAAAAGATGCTTGATACGTATAAAAACGGATTTTGATACTATTAGTGTGTATATATATGTTTTAAAACAATTTGACCATATAGCATGTCGCCAATACTTGTTCTACAATTAAAACCGATGGTGTCGTATTGGAGATTTGGATTCCATCATGAGTCGAGGCTAGGGGCAAGCTCCTCTCCGATTCGAGACACTCTAGCAAATGCCTCAGGATCCCCCGCAGTGAACCCTTGGAAGCGGTAGGGCCGGTCCCCGCCTATGGGCAGTGGATTAGTTATGCCTGAACACACGTTTCCCGGTCCATTTGGACCTATAGTATGACCACCAACAGCCTATAAAAATAACGAGGCGCCTCAAAATCCATCATCCACATAAGTAAAATGTCAGCGCTGGTAGGTCCCTGACATCACTCTAGCTAGAAAGAAACGTGTGCACTCCCTACGGTCCGTATCCCGTTTTTGACTCATACCGGGGTGTGAGGCTCGCGAAGTAACGCTGTACACAAAGCTATGCTAATTAAAGTTGTGCTTCGATCATCATCCACAAGGCCCTGCTTTTCAACAAAAGCCTTGATCATATGCATCTTAGCATGTCACATTGTCAGACCATACTATATCATCAATCATCTACCAATATATAACAGGGTGTTAGGCAAGAGAATAAATTCTCCACCACCAAACAGCTATATATTAGACAGAGATCAACGAGTACAATATAAAGGAATACAATGTCAGACACACAATCCATTTATTAGTCCGTTCTGGGCCTGAACAAAACCATATCCAGTAGATCTCCTAATACGTCTGAATGATCATCAATTTTCCCTCATCTTGGGTGTACGGTCCAATCAAGATATCAATAATCATTCATTCGATATGGAAATTTCCCGGTCTTCAACAACCGTCTCCATCGTCGGTCTTCAATCGTCGTATGAATCATTCAGAATGGGTAAACCCGGTCTTCCTGAATAATTTGCTCTATTTAAAAATCATGTGTCTAAAACACAACCAACGCCTCATTCCCATTAAGAAAATTTGTTTATTTAAAAATTCTTTTCATTGGAAACTCTCTTCTTTAATCTAATTTAAGATTTCTCAAAATTCTAATTAGATTCAATCTTCTAAATCATTAATTAATGAGACATTTTTCATGTTTAGAATTCAAGTAAAAGTTAACTTTTATTGTCAAATATTATTTCATTGTCATAACTAAAATAAAGTAAAACCTTCAATTTCATGTTCATATCATGGATAAAAGAATAACCTTTATTTCTCATTTCATATTACCTGTTTAATTCAATAAATAAAAGGATAACTTTTATTTACGTGTCGTATTTCATATTCATTTCATAATTAAAAGATAAACCTTTGTTTACCATTCTTATTTTATATTCAATCCATAAATAAAAGATAAACTTTTATTTATAATTCTTATTTCATATTCATTCATAAATAAAAGATAAACTTTATTTATAATTCTTATTCCATATTCATTCATAAATAAAAGATAAACTTTATTTCACACTTTGTTTCATATTCCTTTTCAAAATAAAAGATTAAACTTTTATTATCCTACTTTGTTTCATTAAAACATGTTTGACGGTTCTTTAACATACATAAAAGAATGACCCTTGTTAGCAAAATATATTTAGCATTCCTAATCTTAATAAAAGATTAACCTTTATGAACAAATCATATTCGATGCTCTAATCTTAAATAAAAAATTACTTTTTAAAAAAAACAAAACATATTCGCCGTTCTAAATCTTAAATAAAAGAATTGGTTTTGTTTACAAAACCTTTTTGGCTTTCTTTAACTATAAATAAAAGAAAACTTTCATTAACGAGACTTATTTAGAATTCATTAACTCATACAAAAGAAGTATCATTTATTAATAAACATTAACGTTCATTAACCCATGTAAAGAAGTATTTTTTTTTTTTAGCATTAGCATTCCTAGTTTTATAAAAGAAATAATATTTTATTTGTTAACATTAGCATTCATAGTTGCATAAAAGAAATAATCTTTTATTAATTAACATTAGCGTTCATTCTAAATAAAAGAAAATAATCTTTTATTCCTAACCTTACGTTCATTCAAAGTCAACGGTTGAAATTCGCGAAAGGTCGCTACGCGAAACGTTCTATTCAAGCCATTGAATAATAATAAATAATATATTAATATTATTTAATTAATTTTCATTCAAAACGTTTCCTATTTAGTATAAATTAAAATTATTAATAATAATTGCAAACTTAGATTTAAATAATAAACAAGTTTTGACTTTTCAACTTCCTTTAATATTATATTGATATAATATTAATGTTTCACAGCGTTCACTTTTGAAATTCAACTTTCAGAATTAATCATTCACTAATGATGCATTTATGTTTATAATATTAAAAGAAATATTAACTTTTCAAAAATACATACTTTGAATTTCAACTCTCCATATTAACAAATTAATAAATTCTGCATTAATTATTACGTTTCCCAAAATGTTACTTGGGATTTCAAAATCTCCTATATTAATTAATTAATTAGTTCTGTATTAATTATTATATTTTCAAAATTATATAGTTTTAAATTTCAAACTTTAATATTAATTAATTATTTAATACTGCATTAACCTCTCACATTAGATATATATTGTTGTGGTGGCTGGATATGCCGGGCGGGTCCGGTCAGTCTTATACCACAACTCAATCTAACCTCGGGTCAAGCAGAATCTATTCATTTTAATTATATTAAAATAAACGTAAAATTGAAAATTTTCAAATTTCAAAACTTAAATCATTTATATTTAATGAATGAAATAAATGGTATTGACCATTTTCGCCAAAAATAACGTGAAACTATCCAAACGGCTTGGTATTAATTAAATGACATTAAACGACATTTAA
This sequence comes from Allium sativum, assembly GCA_030737875.1. Taxonomy (NCBI): domain Eukaryota; kingdom Viridiplantae; phylum Streptophyta; class Magnoliopsida; order Asparagales; family Amaryllidaceae; genus Allium; species Allium sativum. Next base: position 8,593,602 of record CM060921.1, on the reverse strand, counting down.
AACCACAATAAATTCTTTTAACGAGATAACCTTTTGAAAATGTTCAAATTCTCTTGTTTGGAATGAGACCCACATAATAACATAAATGATACTTCAAATATTGCATTTACAACATTTTCCTACATTGCTCAATCCACCTTACATTCGATAACATTCATTAATTTATGTAAATGACTTTCAAACAGCATACATTAAATTTGACCTATCAACCATCACACAATTATCTTTAACAATAAAACAACCAAATAACAACATATTTAATTGTGCACTAGGGAAATTGTGTGCAAATATTTACCCAATCAACGTACATAAGTCAGGTCACTTATGTACGGAAGTGTAACATATATAATTTAACATAAATAACACTCGACATTAATTATCCAGTTTCATGGTTTCAATTTTCAAAACATCGCATTAATTCATAACACCAATTAACAACATCAATCCACAACCATTCATGTATAATATGAAATTAAACCACAAACAATCATCTCAAGCATTTAAAAATATTTATTTATAAAATAAATAAATAAATAAATAATTACTGAAATAAAGAATGAGTGAGAAAAGAGTTCTAACTCTATTTGACATAACAAGCCATAACTAAAAGACAATTCTAACATAAGTGATGGTTTTATTCAGATATGACCACTCTAACATAAATGATGGTTATAAATCAACCATTCTATTTTGTCAAAGATGACAATTTTATTAACAAATAACATATTAACAAATAATTCTTTCATTCTACATTGTCAAGATACAAATGACATTTGTTCCAATAAAACATATGTTAACAAATAATTCTTTTATTCTAAACTAATATGATAAGGTGATATTTTGGTTAAGTAGACATATGATTAACATATAATTATCTTATTCTAAACTAATATGTTAAAGGGACATTTTGGTCAACATTTAATCTTTTAATTGATTTATCCTATGCATTAAAATGTAGAAAATGGAGTTTTCCTATGTTAACATTTTTACGCAATAAAAATGAATCTTTCTATGTTAACATTTTTATACAATAAAAAAAATGAAGTTTTTGATCATGTTACATTTCATATAACAAAAATGAAGTTTTTGTTATGCTAACTTTTTATATAACAAAATGAAGTTTTTATTTCACGATAATTTATATATATATATATTTTATATAAATAATTTTCATGTACAACAATATCACACAATAACAAACCAAATCACAATCCCAACAAACCATCATGGTTTTGTACAATCAATAGTGTCGGATGCTGCTAAGCACCGTTTATATTCTAATATAAATTTAACTGTAAAATAATTAGAGTGAAAGGAGTTCTCATCTTAATGGGTTTAAATGGGCGGTTTTTTGAGCTTTTAAAATCCAAAAATCTGAACTTTTGATCGGAAATTTTGACAAATCCGGGCGTTGTTTGACGAAACCGACGACACCAGTAGCTTCGTATCGTCGATACCTTCGTGTTGACATATAATTTGTTAGGGTTTGGAGAGATTTGGATTTTAACATGTTTTTGATGGAGAAGAGAGCAGCCATTGTTGAGAGGAAGTAGAAAGAACGTAGCTTTAGGTTTAGAGAATAGGTTAGGGTTGGGGAATATGATATTATATAGAAGTAGGTAAATTTTTTTTAATTAGACCCCTAGGTTATTTAAACCTACATGTTGCTATTCTAAGTGGAATACAGATAATATATATTTGAAAAATAATGGAAGGAGAAAACAAGAATAAATGGAATGAGAGAAGAGAGAGTAAATGGAATGTGTCTTAAAGAAATACATTATTTCTTTCCTCTTTTAACATTATCCTTGTAATGACATCCATTGCGTTTTAATAAAGATTGTAATATGAAAATCTATTCTTTTCCAACCATCCAAAATATTACTAACTTTCCAAATTAGGTTATATTAAATTACCTTTTTATTACCCTATTGCGTATTTAATTAACATAGTTACTAAAAAAAAATCATATATAGGATTACGCCCTTTGTCCTTTATTTTGAGATGCGTCTAGCTGGATATAGCAAGAGAATTAATTTTGTAGAAAAATAAATAAGTTCGTTTTGTGCGTGTCATTTAATTTGACATTTAATACATGATTACAAGATGGAATGACGTCGGAATTCAGGCGAATCTTGCCTAAATTACTAGATGGTATTCTAAGTAGAACACCATTTTTCATTTTAGAAAATTTGATCATCCGTGGGCCCGAATCTTTAATTTCATGCTAGAAACACACAAAAGGGGAACAACAATTGTTTGTAAATATGGTTCGTATTTTCCTTGTATTCCACAAATTGATGGATTCCTTTTATCATCATATAGAAGAAGAAAATTATTAAATGCGCATTAATAGAAATTAAGCACCTATCTAATTAAACATATATAGAAATGAACACTTGTATGTTAATTAGACCTCAAAGCAACAGATGTCGCTTCCTTCCTAAAATCTACCCACGTTGCTCCCTTCCTCTTATTTTTTTTTCTTCCACTTCAATCATTATTATTTGTTTTATTTGATAGCAACAAACATATAATTCGAACGATCCACAAAATCCATGTTAAACTTGAATGCATATCCGTTTTGTTGTGCTGAATTCATTGGTCAAGCGTCTTGATGTATTATCCATGTTTAACTCTTTTTTTTTTAAATAAACTATTTTTAAATGTCCAAAACTCATTAAATTAATCAAAAATAATATTTTATTTTAGTCCTAAAATTCCGGGTTATTACGTTAGGTGTGAAGGTTTATATTAAGATTTGATAACTATTAAAAGTGAATAACACCTAAGTGGGAGATTTTTGAATATATGACGAGCATTGAAAACGATGGCTGTATTTGGTATAATTTATATGTGAATATTTTGTACTAAGCAGGTTTAACTAAATTGTGACATGTGTTATATTGTAAATTATGACCATAATCTGCGCCATGTAAATTCAATGCAAACGCGAGGTATATGATCATATTAGGAATCATGACAACTATTTAGGCATGCAAACTTAGGCCAAATTTACAATTAGGCAAGATATGTTGATGAAACTTTAAGGAATGATTAAATCTGTTATATTGCCAAATCTGCTAGTTCTGTTATATTGCCTAATCTGCTAGTTCTGTTATATTGCCTAATCTGCCAGTTCTGTTATATTGCCAAATCTGCTAGTTCTGTTATATTTCCTAACCTGCTAGATCTGTTCATCTGCTAAATATGTCATCTACTAAGTCTGCTGAAAATGCCTAATCTGATATATGCTAAATCTTCTAAATTGCTGAATCTGCTAAACCCGTTGAGTCGCCTAATCTGTGAAATCTGTTATCAGCCATGTCCGTTGAGTTGATATATTTAATTTGTTATTGACATAATCTGAATTGGCTATAGTTATGAATAATTGACATGTATATTAGGCATGGGCATAAATGGTAAATTATTAATTAATTGGTCGCAAAGATAAACATGGCTAACTCGAGGTTAGAATGAGTTTGCGGCGTAATTCTGCCCAGAACCGCCCAGCACATCCAGTGGCTGCAAACATTAGGTTCTAATGTGAGAAGTTAGTCATAACGTGCTTGAAACCCGAGGTTAGACTCAGTTTGTGGCGGAAACCTGCTTGGAACCAACCGGCCTAACCAGTAGCCGCAAACGGTCAGTCTAATGTGAGAGGTCTGGGCATTAATATTTAATTAATGAAAATCTGGATAAATATGATGTTTAAAATGTGTTGGGTGGATAGGGTTAAACCAACTAGACTAATGAAATTAATAAACCCATCTTATGAATCTGTAGGCCCAATACAAAGTTAGACAATCTGTAAGTCTATTAATCTGTAACCGGTTAATCTGTAAATCTGTTAAATCCATATATCTGATCTGTTGGTCTAAAAACTTGTCTAATCTGTGAACTGGTTGATCTGAATTCTGTATGTCTGAACTTGTAAACAAGTTAATCTGAAATCTGTTAGTATGGGGACACAAGGTTAGGAGGGAAATTACTTGTGTCATCTGTTGTTTGGGACCCATATTAGTCAGTAACCCTTTCTGGTTTCAAACTTTGACCCAACAGTAGGTAGGGTCCGGGCACGCTTACTGAACTAATTATAAGTGGTTAATTCTGATAATGGCGAGAGGTGTTGATGGTGCATTCCAACCGGGTCATGTGCGTGCATGGATCCCGACCTGCCTCTGTGGATGTAAGACGCCGTGACATCTGTAAATAGGTTTTTGCCAATTGGTTGTCACTTTAGAGAGTGATACACCCTATTGTGGAGCCAACACAGGGTATTTATGTATTAGGGAGTCGATCGCTTGGGGTAGGGTTTTAGGGTACACTTAGTTTCTGTCTGTTTCTGTTGGTACCGTCTGTTTCTGTTGGGTGGCAACACTTGTCTACGTGGTACCGTCTGTTCGGGTGGTAAAGGCCCATTTACTAGTGTACACCTAATTTTACATTCTGTTTCCGTAGGGATTAATCTGTCTGTTTCTGTTCGGGTGGTAAAGGCCCATTATTAATATTTTATTTCTGTCTGTTTCTGTTCGGGTGGTAAAGGCCCATTATTAATATTCTGTTTCTGTTTATTTCTGTTCGGGTGGTAAAGGGTGGTAAAGGCCCATTATTATTATTCTGTTTCTGTCTGTTTCTGTTCAGGTGGTAAAGTCCCATTATTAGCTTTCTGTTTCTGTGGAAATTATTCTATTCCTGTTTCTGCTTCAGTTTAGACATTAGGGTGACACCTAATCCTGTTATACTAATATTAGTGCAGAGAAATGAAAATTAATATTATTCTGTTTCTTCTGTTTAACCTAAGTACATCCACTGCTCTTGTTACTATTATCTTTCATCCAGTTTTATTTGCATGCCATGATTATTATTATCTGTTCATAAGCTGAAAGTCACTGGACTTGCCAGACTTTAGGTCTGACCCTGCTTGTTTTCGCCCCTTTTTCTTCCGTTTCCCCCCAGGTTTTCCAAGGAGGGAATACTTTAGCTTGATCCGGATTTCTTCTACTTGAAGTACTCAGAGTGCTTAAAGTATGGCTTGACTCATTATGGCAGCTTCTGTGGGGATTATGACTTTAAAGTTTTGTACTCTGATGATTTTCTGAACAAGACTGATATTTATGTACTTGAGTGTTGGTAAAGATGTAACCAAACTGATTTCTGTTTTCCGTTGTAATAAAGTTATAATTTCTCAAGTATTGTTTATCTGTCTTGTAAATTTCTGTTCTGTCTACTAAAACGCTCCACCAACGTTAAGGCATTCCCTTTGTGAGTGTCCTTAACGGAGGTGGGGTGTTACAATTGGTATCAGAGCTAAAGGTTACCAGGCTGGATAAAGTTTTTGAAAACTATTTTCAAAAAGATTTTAAAAGGAAGTATTTTCAAAAATAAAGTTTGTTTTGAAAAACATAATCCCCAAAGAGACATATATCTTTCCTTCGGTCCTTTTTGTATTGAATCTTTCCTTTTTCGTTTCAGCATGTCTGAAGCATCTGAGATACCAGAGGGGGTTCATGTACCCGGTTGGTTTCTTCAATATCTTGAGGCTAGGACCGCCGCCGCAGGTCCAGCAAATTATCCCCCTCCTCCGCCCCCTCCTCGTGCAATTGCTTTCTCAAAGATCTGTAAAGATTATAGGGCCATTGGTGGAAAGGATTTCAAGGTAACTGAATCATTCGTAGAAGCAAGGAACTGGCTCAAGGAAATTGAGGATCTATTCGTTATCTTCGGGGTGGACGACAGGCAGAAGGTACAATTGGCAGTATGGTTGCTCAAGGACGAAGCTTCCTACTGGTGGGAAATCACTAATGCCGAGAGGCCGGTTGAAACATGGATGGATTTCAGAACAAGGTTTGAGACGAAATTCCTCTCGCAAGATGAACGAAGTCTACAACTGGAAAAGTTCTTATCTCTTAAGCAAGGAAGTATGACGGTCAGGGAATACGTCAATCAGTTCAACCAACTGGCTAGGTTCGGGCTAGATTTAATCAACACCCAGCATAAAAAGGCCCTCCGCTTTGTTAAGGGATTGAACGAGCCACTGCACAGTCTAGCCATGACCCATGTACCCATGGGAGCTACTTACCAGAGTTTGGTGGATATGGCACTACTGCACGAGGAAGACAATGACAAGAAGGAGGCAAAGAAGGAAGAACCACAGAAAAAAAGCATGGCCCGAAAAGGAAACACAAAAGAAGGGTGAAAAGTCTGAAGATAAGAAGGAGAAAAAGTGCTTTACTTGTGGAAGCTCAACTCATCTGAACAAGGATTGTAGAAAAAGAAAGGGCACTTGCTTCAACTGTGGTGAGATGGGACATTTCACTAGGGACTGTGCGAAGAAACGAGGGCAAAGGAAGAGGGCAGGGCCGACTTCTGGAAGGCAGGTGAACACTCTCGAGGCTAGTGGATAGGATAGAAATAGGAAAACTTTCTGTAGGAGGTTTAATTTCTTTATCTGATTTTTGAGTTAAAACTCTTTTCTGATTCTGGCATTTCGATTCTGTAATCGATATTCTGCACTTAAATACTAGTATTGTTTCTGATTCCGCTGTAGACTCAGACCCATAAGGGTTATGACTCATCTAAGCGTGGTAAGTTGGGTATCTGTGTTGAGCGTTAAGTTGACTATGACGCATACATTCTGGGTTTTTATCATGCTTAGTTTCCTAAGAATCATTTAGTAATCTGATCTGAACTGGTAATCAGTAAATATCTGAATATTTCTGATAAGGTTGAGATTTCCAGTTTTGACATTGGGGGAAATCCTCTGGGTGTTAATCCGATGTTGATTCCGGTCTTTGGAGTTGATACTTAGGGGAGTTTGTCTCTCAACCAAGGTTTAAGGAAAACCAAGTTTTTGTTTTATCTGTACTCGCTTCCATCATTTGACTATCGATCGAATCTTCGAACTTTAGATAGGAATCCTATGGATGTAAACATGTGTTTGAGACATGTTATGTTTGATGGTTGCAAGTGGATGCAAGTGGTTTCTAGTGGTTGCTCATAGATGCATATACACACACTAGGTACTAGATTGGCTCGAAAACACTCTCATACTTCATATGGATGTGTGAGCATTTTCAATTTATGTGAATGCAAAATGATTGACTCATCACATGGATGCTGCATATGAATGAATGGTTGTCACTCATATAAGAATGATATGTATCAAATAGGAAAATTGCATACATGTTGGACTCATGGCACTAACATAATTCACATTAAGGAGGTCAACTGAATCAGTGGACCGCCTGATCTTTGCATTAGGTAAGGAACATATACACACACTTTTGCATATGTTCATACAACATTAGAAGTTTTCTAAGGAAAATGGATGCTTGTGGATGATGGTTGAGTAGATGGATGACTGGATGGTAGGACACATTCTTCTCAACTTGAAGATTTCGGGGACGAAATCCTTTAAGGAGGGGAGAATGTAACACCCCGTATTTTCTGTGATCGTACAAGTAACAAATCAGAGAATAATTAATTTTTAAAATAAGAATCAAGGGAAATGGGTTGCGCCATTGCGTTCGTCTTGAAATTCTTCTTGAAAACGAGTCCGAGTTTTCGAGAAACGGAGTCTGTATGAGGGAGATATAGCCCTCCGAAGTTTCAGAAAATTTCAGAATCAAAAGTAGCTCGAAATTCGAATTCGAAATTCGAATTCAAACCCAGAAGCAGGCTGGGCGGGAAATTTCCCGCCCAGGACCCAGGTCGATTGGGTGGTCGACTAGGTAGTCGACCTCCCCAGGCCAGGTCGACCATAGTGTCGACCTGGGGGGGACCCAGGTCGACCATAGTGTCGACCTGGGGGTCGACCTGCCTCCCGAAACCCAATTTCTGAACCTGATGCATTCTGATGTATTTAGACTCGTTTTCTGTCTAGATTCGTCCGCCTAATCCTATTTAAACACCCCGAGACCTCACTTTCTCTCCACACCATTTCATTCTACCTATGCTCTGCCTCTGTTCTAATTAAAATAAAAATGACGTCGCTACTCTGCTGAAATATGAACTGGAACTAGGACTAAAGCATCTTCTTCCAAACTGATTAAAATTAAAAGAGAACAACTGCAACTCTTCTTCTTCTTTAATCCAATCAAGGCAAGTACAGTTATTTTCCGCTATAAACATTAATTATGATCGTGACATGAACTGTAAATCTGAATTTGATGTTATGTCTATTCTGTTCTGATCTATTTTATTCTACATCTCTTACTTCTTTCTGTTCTATAGCCAGGCTACCACGAGCCTGCGCCAAACCTCATAAGAGATTAACGCATGAACGTCAAACTCTGGGACAAATAATGAATGATGGGATATGGCTAATCTGTGAATGATTTAAGAAAAAGTACATAGGTTGTAAACTAGATTTAGATCTATGCATGTTCTGTGAATTGGAAGAAGAGGAATCAATGTATGTTAACATATGACTTGAGACTTTGACATAACGCATATTTTGAATTAAGATCTGTTATAATTTAAAGTTCTAGATTTTTGGGCATATTGTTTATATAACAATTCATGATTTGGGATAAAAAGAGAATATGACTTAGGTGTGAAGGTTTATATTAAGATTTGATAACTATTAAATGTGAATAACACCTAAGTGGGAGATTTTTGAATATATGACGTGCATTGAAAACGATGGCTGTATTTGGTATAATTTATATTTGAATATTTTGTACTAGGCAGGTTTAACTAAATTGGGACATGTGTTATATGGTAAATTATGACCATAATCTGCGCCATGTAAATTCAATGCAAATGCGAGGTATATGATCATATTAGGAATCATGACAATTATTTAGGCATACAAACTTAGGCCAAATTTACAATTAGGCAAGATATGTTGATGAAACTTTAAGGAATGATTAAATCTGTTATATTGCCAAATCTGCTAGTTCTGTTATATTGCCAAATCTTCTAGTTCTGTTATATTGCCTAACTTGCTATATCTTTTCATCTGCTAAATCTGTCATCTACTAAGTCTGTTGAAAATTCTTAATCTGATATATGCTAAATCTGCTAAACTCGTTGAGTCGCCTAATCTGCGAAATCTATTATCTGCCATGTCTGTTAAGTTGATATATTTAGTCTGTTATTGACATAATCTGAATTGGCTATAGTTATGAATAATTGACATGTATATTAGGCATGGGAAAAAAGGTAAATTATTAATTAATTGGCCGCAAAGATAAACATGGCTAACTCGAGGTTAGAATGAGTTTACGGCGTAATTCTGCCCAAAACCGCACGGCACATCCAGTGGCCTCAAACAATAGGTTCTAATGTGAGAAGTTAGTCATAACGTGCTTGAAATCCTAGGTTAGACTCAGTTTGTGGCTAGAAACCTGCCCGGAAACAACCGACCTAACCAGTAGCCGCAAACGGTCAGTCTAATGTGAGAGGTATAGGCATTAATATTTAATTAATGAAAATCTGGATAAATATGATGTCTAAAACATGTTGGGTGGATAGGGTTAAACCAACTAGACTGACGAAATTAATAAACCCATCTCATGAATCTGTAGGCCCAATACAAAGTTAGACAATCTGTAAGTTTGTTAATCTATAACCGGTTAATCTGTAAGTCTGTTAAATCCGTATATCTGATCCGTTGGTCTACAAACTTGTATAATCTGTGAACTGGTTGATCTGAATTCTGTATGTCTGAACTTGTAAACAAGTTAATCTGAAAACTGTTGGTCTGGGGACACAAGGTTAGGAGGGAAATTACTTGTGTCATCTGTTGTTTGGGACCCATATTAGTCAGTAACCCTTTCTGGTATCAAACTTTGACCCAATAGTAGGTAGGGTCCGGGCACGCTTACTGAACTAATTATAAGTGGTTCATTCTGATAATGGCGAGGGGTGTTGATGGTGTGTTCCAACTGGGTCATGTGCGTGCATGGATCCCGGCCTGCCTTTGTGGATGTAAGACGCCGTGACATCTGTAAATAGGTCTGTGCCAATTGGTTGTCACTTTAGGGAGTGATACACCCTATTGTGGAGCCGACACATGGTATTTATGTATTAGGGAGCAGATCGCTTGGGGTAGGGTTTTAGGGTACACTTAGTTTCTGTCTGTTTCTGTTGGTACCGTCTGTTTCTATTGGGTGGCAACACCTGTCTGCGTGGTACCGTCTGTTCGGGTGGTAAAGGCCCATTTACTAGTGTACACCTAATTCTACATTCTGTTTCCATAGGGATTAATCTGTCTGTTTCTGTTCGAGTGGTAAAGGCCCATTATTAATACTGGTATTAGTGTTCTTGTTTCTGTAGAAATTTTGAATAATATTCATCTGTTTCTGTAGAAATTATTCTGTTCTTGTTTCTGCTTCAGTTTAGACATTAGGGTGACATCTAATCCTATTATACTGGTATTAGTGCAGAGAAATGAAAAGTAATATTATTCTGTTTCTTCTGTTTAACCTAAGTACATCTGCTGCTCTTGTTACTGTTATCTCTCATCCAGTTTTATTTGCAAGCCATGATTATTATTATCTGTTCATGAGATAAAAGTCACTGGACTTGCCAGACTTTATGTCTGACCCTGCTCATTTTCGCCCCTTTTCTTCCGTTCCCCCCAGGTTTTCTAGGGGAGGAATACTTTAGCTTGATCCGGATTTCTTCTGCTTGAAGTACTCAGAGTGCTTAAAGTATGGCTTGACTCTTTATGGCAGCTTCTGTGGGGATTATGACTTTAAAGTTTTGTACTCTGATGATTTTCTGAACAAGACTGATATTTATGTACTTGAGTTGTTTGTAAAGATGTAACCAAACTGATTTCTGTTTTCCGCTGTAATAAAGTTATAATTTCTCAAGTATTGTTTATCTATCTTGTAAATTTCTGTTCTATCTACTAAAACGCTCCACCAAAGTTAAGGCATTCCCTTTGTTAGTGTCCTTAACGGAGGTGGGGTGTTACAGGGTTTATCATGAAAAATGTTTTTAAATGACATTAGTTCTTTAACCTAGTTAAAAATAAGATTAATTTCTTAAAATTGAATAATCATAAAGTAATGATTTTTGATATTCAAACCGAATTGGAGATTTTAATGAATCTTTAAAAAGAAGATTAAATATTTAATTTAAAAGAATTTATCTTTGTTAAATTGATGAGAATCTTTCCCTAATAATATGAATATTTTATTAAGAGAATATTATGAATTGGAATGAGGCGTATGATGTGTCTTTATAACACTTTATTTTTTATTATAAAATACACGAGTTATTTGGAAAGACCGGGTTTAACCCATTATGAATAATTACTATGACAATTAAAAGTCAAAGACATTGAAGACGATGATTGAAGGCCAGCGATCTTCACATCGAATAGGCGACTACTGATGCCCTGAACTGGGTCGCTCCTAGGAAAGGGTTAAAGTGGTAGTTGTCCGGATGTACTTGTTGATTGTCCGGATATGCGAGAACCTCTCTTCCGTATTAGACATACGTGATGAGGAATAAGGTGTCTCCGGTTTCGTTCAGACCCAAAACGGACTTGTAAATGGATATGTGTCTAACATTGGATTTCATTCCATGTAAATTGATCTCTATTTAATGTATATCTGTTGGTGGCGGAGAATTTATTCTCTTGCTTAACACCCTTCTCTGAGACGCACGAGCTCAGAGGTTATATATTGGTAGTTATTGATCGCATGGCATGAATTGTCAATGTGGCATGCCAAGATGCAAATGATCAAGGCTTTTGTTGAAAAGCAGAGCCTTGTGGTTGATGATCAAAGCACGGCCTATTTAGGCGTAGCTTTGTGTATAGCGTTACTTCGCGAGCCTCACACCCCAGTAAGAGTCAGAAACGGGACAAGATAACGTATGGAGTGCATACGTTTCTTTCTAGCTAGAAGTCGTATCAGGGTTTTGCAAGCCCTGACATTTTACTTATGTGGATGATGTATTACGAGGCCTTAGTTATATTAGTCGATAGTGACCAATTTATAGGTTTAATAGGACCGGGAAGCGTGTGTTCAGGAATTGCCAATCTATAAAGTATTTGTGAACCGTCCCTGCAGGATCCAAGGGTTGCCCGTATGTGTGATCCTGAGACATTTTCTAGAGTGTCTCGAATCGGTAAGGAGATCGCCCTAGCCTTGACACATGATGGAAACCCAACTTCCAATACGACATTACGGTTTTGAATGTAAACCTATATATGGCGACATAGTAGGATGTGGTACTATGCCATCTAGGATTGATACATTTACTTTGAAGTATTTTAAAATTGATTAGACATTAATAATAATATTAAAATATTATTTTCTACGTATCAAGCATGTTTGATCATTATAAGGTAAAACTCTATCCTTCGGTTTGCATTGCATTGTGTGATGGGACTTGAGTCTTATAATGATTTCATTTTTCTAAAAAGCATTGTGTTGTTTTAAGTAAAATTTATTTAATTTATGCATTGGCAATCCAATGGAGTAAACCCATTCCGCGTTAGCGGCATGGTATTAGCTATATTGTTAGATAAGTTAGGAAAGATTTCTCATACCAGTCCCATGACTGACCCGTAGTTTGTTTCACTTTGCAAACTCGGGTGCCCTCTTTTCAACACGTATAGTCGAGTAGCTTATTTTGAGCAGGATTCTGGATCGAAGCTTAAAGTTGTGTCCAGAGCATTGATAGACTTTCACTGTATCAGATTATTGGTTCCGCTGCATTGTATTAAGTGTATTGTAAATTATCTTCCGCTATTGTATTATTATATTCGATGTACTATGATGTAACATTATTATAATGTTTATAAAAGTCTTTTGTTATTTGTACTGATGTGTTGTATGCCCAAAGTTAGCGTATTCGGGCTTTTGAATGGTCTTAGTTGATTTTGCGATCGGTTAGGTCCCGGCGAAATTCAAATCGTTAAATTTGTATCTGTATATCTCTTTCAGTTGTGTCAGTTGTTATTTTCCGATACGCATTTTATTATATTTTCTGCTGATTTGTAATTTATTAAATCTCTGATATTGTATTTCCAATGTGTAACATTTATTCATACTCTGGAACATTCTTGTACTCTGATGAAGATTGTTGTAATATCATATGAAAAGTTCTTCTTTTTGTGTTCTGATGTGTCGTGTTCTTAACTCAATTCGGGCTTTCCCGTAAGGGCGAGTTTGGGTTGTTTTAGTTTAGTACAATGATGCTCTTAACATCACCCCATGAATCTTCCATACACCAAGTTTGGTTATTTGCCATAATTTATAACTGTAAATAGTTATAAAGATGTCAATGAATTGTACAAAACATCCTACTTTGAGAAATTAAATTGTGATACCATAAAATTTTCTAAAGAACCCTTTAAACCTAAGCTTCAATACCATTAAATGTAGCACCTCGCTCTGGCAAACTTACCCAAAGACGATGATGTTACATCTAAGCCACAGTTCTAATAGTATTATCACAACTGAACAAAAGTATGGAGGAATATAAAATCATTGAGAGTATATGATTTTAAGTGGAAGAATTATTATACATTCACATCATCATATAACATGGTTATATAAGATCCAAGTGTCTAACTATCACATAATTATGCATAAGAGTACATAAAAGATATAATATACATAATATAAGTATTCACTTTAATGCATCCAACCAACTTCTAGCATCAAACAACTAACCATCTAAACCTGAAATGTTTAAGTGTAGCATCATGAGCAACACAGACCCAATGAGATAGCCATTTAAGCTATAGTTTTCAAGTCATGTCATAAATCACCCGAATGAATCTGGAAAATTTGCAGTTAAAAAATTCACATCACAAACAACTTGCTTAATTTTAAAAATCTTTTGAAAAAATGGAACTATCGTAAGACACGACCACACATAAACATGGCACGTGTTTTTACCTTATGATAACCAAATTACTTTTACTATAAATCCAACGGTATTATAATAATGTCTAAAATTTACAAATAAAATAGGAATATAACCGAAAAACTTGCATCTAACATTTTGACATGGTTGGTTTACATCTAAAAACGTATGACTTGTATTATAGTTTGGATTTCCATACAAGACTAGGTAAGGAACTACCTTCTGAACAGTGTTCATATAGATAAAAAACACCTGGATTCAACAAGAACATCTTGCAATCTGACCACACAAAACCGACCACTCATTCAACTTGAGTGCACCGAATATATCACAACCATGGTTGGAGCCAATCAACCACATTCATTCCAAAGAATACAAAAGGGATAATTTGTTTCTCTAGATCAGGTGATAATATAATTTAATGGGAATGACCCATATACCCCGTTGCCTGTCCGATTTCAGTCATTTCTCAGTTGATGAGGCTTGATGCTACGATTACCTTTTGAAAATATCACATTAAACTTTGAATGACATATTGTCAGATACATCAAATCAATAATTGATCTGTACAAAGATACTCTGGGTGTTAAGCTAGAAGAAGTTGTCTTCTCCGCCGCCAAACTTATATACATCTGTAAAAATCAACATACATGGTCTAAGAAATACAATGTCAGACATCTGCCCATATAAATTGTATAGGATCAAGACAAACCGAAGGTACTCTTTTACAACATCCTATGGGGATAACCCTTAGGATTAGTAACAAGAAGTCCTCGCATCGTGCAGAACCCAGAAGTAGGGACTACTGTTACAAGTATAACCTTGGTAGTTAACTAGAGACATCAGCGAGCACCCCTTTTTGCTCTAAGGTTCTACGCCTTCAAATCATCTCAATATGCATAAGCATACTTGCAAATTCAGTTTTCGAACGTAAAGTTGCTTTGAAGTGGTTTTGAATCCAGTTCTCATCCCAGTTCATCGAACCAAAACGTTTTAAGTTAAAAGGGATATTTATTGGTAGTTGGCTCTTTAACTATCAAATCACACAGTATAATTGAATACATCAGCATCACCCTTTTAAATTTAACCATTTAATAAAATCATTTCATCTAGTTTTAAAAATTGATTCCATAAACTTATCTTAATGAGATAAGTATATTCACAAATCTCTTATTGTTTGTTGTTTTGAAAATGATAGCCACACACTTATCTCTATAGAATATAAGTGTACTAACAAAACCCTATTATTTTCCCTACTTTTGAAAACAATGCTATATACTTAATCAAATGGTATAAATATAGTCACAATTCATATATGCCCTAAACAATGTCATGTGCTATGTTGTTTGGTAAAAACCTCAAATTTTTTTATTTAACTTATAAAATTTGTAAATTAAATTTTATAACATCACTTATGGGAATAATAAACTAAATTCCCATACAACTTCCATTTTCGAAACTAGTACTATCCCTCGGATAACAATGAAGTCGTTCAAGTTGGGGTATTTTTATTTACCTCTCAGGCCTGACTCGACATCGTCCTTATTTTTAAGGTAGATCAAAGTTCGTAACTCAAAACTTATATCAGCTATATATCACAAGTCCTATTTACTCTTCAATTTAAATATGGTTTTATAAACCATTCCTTTTATTTGAAAAATCTTCTTTCAATTGTAACCACTCTTGCTTAATTCGTTTATTAAGTAAACCCTTACTAAAACACAAACTTTTAGCTTTAAACCTCTTTAATACAATTCGTTTTCAACTTGGATTTATTACAAATATCCATTTACCAAATTCTTTACAAAAATCCATTAAGCATCCTTCCTTTGCATTTTTGAAAATCTCCCTTCAATTATAGTCATTTTTACTTGATTCAATTATTGAGTAAACGCTTATTTAAAACCATTAAATTTGCTTTAAATCTCTCTTGTTTATTAAATTTGAATTTACTATAAAATCTCTTTCTAAAACTCTTCGCAAAATTCAATTAAAAAACATTTCGAACTTGATAAATTTCCTTCAATGAGTTCCAATTCCAAAGGTAATCACTTTAATTATTATTAATTAAAGTAATTATTAACTTCAACATTTACTAAAGTGAAAGTAGTTTTCTTCGTTATCAACTAAAAATAAAATAGTTAATCTATTTTAAAAAAGTTATTAAAAAATATCAAACTTTATTAATAACTATCAACTCGATAGCTATCTTTAAACATGGTCAATTAGGTGATTAATCAACTTTTAAGATATCTTATTAAGTTTAAATAATTGTTTGTTGAACGTATTTCTGTTAGGTTAAATGAATACAAATTAATTTAATATCCAGTTCCAATTAAAACATTTTACTTAGTCAACTTGAAAACATAGTTAACTTGCTAACTAATTTCAATTAATCCTTCCTCTTAATTATTCAATAATATGATTAATTTATTACGATCTCATTTAATTGTTTAATAAAAAGAATTATCCCAAACTATTAACCGTTAGGTTAATTTTTGACTTTCTTGCTTATAAAACATATGTAAAATACAAGGATTCGCTAAATAAATATTGATTTATATATTTATAAAACCTCTATTTTACAAATCTTATATAAAATAAAATTTAAAACCTGGCTTTAGTTATAAAAATAAATTTTATAACTTCAACTTAGTCAATTTGCTTGATGGTGAACCAACGTTTTAAAAAACCTAGAATTTCGGCGATCTGCTGCCAGTCACTTAATCAATACTGTTTATTGATTAATAACACATCAAGGTTGAATTCAATTCAACAATCAACATCCAAATCATATTTCACACTGCTTAGGTTAAACAGTTTATATTTGAATAATATGAAAGTAAGTAACATTCATAACATAGAGGAATCCTATTGGATCCCTCCAACATGTTCCACTACATCACAACTCATAATATCATTTTATGTATGCATATAAAATAGAAATTCTCATCTAATTTATTTAAGATAAATCTTCTTCTTAACAGTAGTTAGTGTCAAAGGTCATTTGTTCACAAACAAAAATATAAATATCGACAATCATCAACAAAACAATAAATCATCCAAAACATCCCAACACACAATTTATTCTAAACAATGAATATTATTATACGAAATAACAATATTCATAGTATTATAGAAAGCGTGCATCCATTTCTGATTGACGATTTCTCATCGATTTATATAATTCAAAATAAACGTTTGAAATTATATAAGAATCCAAGCAGCTCCAAAGCACTCCAATCTGGCTTGAACATGTAGTATTCGCGAATACGAATCCAACGCACTTTCTTTCATTGAAATCTGATCACATATGAAAAAGATATGCGCGTTATGATATTTACGTGAATAAAAATAGTTTTAACTACTTAATGACGGTCATTAGTCACTTAATAACCTCATTGGTGTTTAGTAAAACATGGCCTAATCCCACTTACCCTAGGTTTTGTTTGAATAAAACCTAACACCACGCTACCCTTTTTTTGATCACTGCGCTACTACCGTTGCTCTGGTCCTTCGCTTGACCATATCATCCGCTTTGCCTTACCGTGGCGACCCTCCGCCTAGAGCCACCAGCTCATCGTCGTTCATCAGAAAAATGTAGATGAATGAAGACCCTTCATATTTAAATTTCATGCGCCACAGGCCACTTTCGACGACCACACCACCACCGAGAGGAAGCCTTCACCTCCCCCTTCCTCCGACTTTCAGGGATCATCACTTGAAAACCACCACATTGGTCAGAAATCTCTTGTGAACTCCGCGTCTTTATATCAGATCCCCACCTCCCTACTGCACCGATTGACGATCTGAAGGTGTCGATGCGTGGCTCTTACTTGCATAACTTCTTAGATGGAGGAGGAGGCTAAAAGTTCTTCGATCGACTTGAGAAACCATGGCCGTTGACTCTTAGGGTGGAAGTGGCAGTTGAGAACAAGTAACTAGGGTAGGAAGAGATGATTTATATAGACTAGGTTTCTAAATATTATATTTAGTTAAAATCTAAGTTGAGCATTTTAAGCTCGTACGACCCCATACTAAACCCGATAGCTATGAAATTTGAAATCCTGCAATAGTTCAATATCCTAGACCCCATGAAACTGGTTTTATCGAATTCCGAGACTATTTGCGAATGCGCTAATTTAATTTCAAATGGTTAATCAATACACGTTTAGATCACGTATGATCACACAACAACTCTAATTGATCCAAAATTTGAAATCTTACAATAATTAACCTTTTCAGATTTTGTAAAATTGGTTTCGCTGAAATCCGAGATCGTTCGAAAAATGAATATTTTCATATGTTAACTAAAATCGATAAAATAAAAATTTATTTTTAAACACACAAATTCATTGATAAAAAACCTTATTATCTTATATATTTAAAATTTTATATAGCTTCAAAGTAAACAAAGTTGGATTTAAACTCAACATTTTAACTTTCAAGTTAAATTGACATCCAAACTCTTATTTAAATTAATTCCAAGTCATTAACTTTTAAAATTAATCATTTTAAATAATAAAATTAATTAAATATTCATTATAAACATCCTGGTTGTTACAGCTATTTGGCTCGCATATCGTTTCATCATAGAGCATCTATTATTTGTTAACAGCTCATTCCAGCATTGTCGGTTGCATGATGTCCATTCACGTAAGAATTTAATAATGTAGAACATAAACTTAATTTTTTCACACTAACATACCCTTTAAAATTGGAGTAGTTCTTGGATGCTTAAAATAATATGAGAAAATGTGAATTTCATAGAAATTTTCAACATTTCTCTACTTGGTAAGGTATAGACAATTTATTTTAATCTTCAAGTGTATCGGTTTGTATGGTTTTTATGATATGCTAGTAGCGTTCTTTTTCCAATCTGGGCATTCCATGTTAGCATTTGAATTCGATGCGTCCTGAATCCCACCGAACTATTCATTCAAAACTAATGTTGGAATTTTCTCTGTTCGCGATGCTTTCAAAGCATCAGATCCTACATCTGTCGTAAATGGATAAAATTCCAACATGCTTTCTCCTTCTTCCTCTTTCGCGTTACCATTTTCGAAAAAGAAAACATTTCGCTTTTGCGAACTTTTCCTTTCCTCAACCCTTCAATTTTCCTAATTTAGTTCAAAAAAGAATGCATCTACAGTATAGTTTTTCTTCATTTGGACATCTTTCCTATTTGAATATCGAATCCTCATCTCAGCGAGTGGTCATTTTCATGAACGGAAAAAATATGTATGCATAAATTCGATATTATATCATGTTATAATTCAGGTCCAAATAAAATTAAATAGAAATTTAGTTCAAACGTGTGAAATATTTGGTCATATGGTGGAGCTATTTCCTAGGATCGTGATTTAATCCACATTATTCATTTGTTTCAAAAACTTATCATTTATACTGTAATGAACTAGGATTTTTGACTCCGAAAATCAACACAAAACTACCATGTTGACTATTCAGACATCGGAAATACTTGATCATTAGTAGAAAGAAGTTTAGAGGGTGAGAATAGATAAGAAAGAAAATTAGAATAGAAGAATAAGAAGATCACCATAGAACAGAATCAGAGTAATACGAATCTCACAGTGGAACGAATAAAATATAATGTATAACATAACTTTGCAATAAAACAGTATATATGTATATATATAGAAATACATTATCAGAGTACAACACTTACACACAGCGGAAATAACAATAGCTATATAATCCTGAAGCCTCCTGCTTCAAGCTCCTCCAAGTATATCTGTAAAGACTTGAACTACTTAATTGTCCGTACAAATTTGGGCACCCAAGAGTTTAGGGAAAACAAAACAAAATAAACTCTGGGTCATTCATGGGATTGGTGTGAGTAAACTCAAATCATTTGGTTTAACTTTTCAAAATCCTTTTCAAAAGAAAAAGTAATCGTAAGACCGATCCACACATAAACATAGATGGTTTTTACCTTACGATAACCAAAACACTTTCAAAATCAATACTTTTCTGATATTATAATAACGTCTAATCACAAGTAATTAACAATCTAGTAGAACGCTTGCATTTCACGTTCCACATATATAGTATACAAACAAAACCACGGGCGCTTATTGGAGATTGGAATCCCACTATGACAAGGTATGGGACCACCTGCCGATAGTGTATCTCTAGAGGCAAATACACTGGTATCAACAAGAACGTCTTGTAACCCGGCCCACCTGTAACGTCCCACATTTTTATCGATTTGTATTTCAATATTTAAATCTGTTTAAATGTTGAATTCGTGATAAATGGGTTTATATAAAACGAAGTTGAAAGTATAAAAATATATATTAAATATAATCGAGCTCATAACTACGCTGCAGTTCGTAATTTAATGTTTTGAACTTCAACTAAGCGTACAAGATCCGTTACAAGTCGGATTTCCTCGAAACAAGAAGTGTTGTAATCTGTTGAACTGTATCTTCCTAACATAAGTAAAAATTCAAGATTTTGGATTATAGTTTCTGAGTTATATACAAATCAAATATTAAAATAGTCGTTGTAGAATCGTTTATCGACCATAACGGTTTATTCGATATAACTAGATATCGGTTTCGAATTTAGACAAGGTTCTTTTGGGACATAGTGGTAATTTAATTTTTAGAATTTTACTGTAATTTTTAATTAATTAAATATGCAACTTTTTATTTGGAATATTTTGCACCCTGTATCAGTATTTCGGGGTTTCACCATATAAGTTAAACTACCGATATTATTATATTTTTGGAACCATGACACCTCGCTGGACACGACTATATTTTTATTTCTGTCCATAGCGTCTCGTATTTTCAAGTAATGTGATAAGCTAAAAATGAATCCTTTGGTAGTGTATAGGAGGGGATTCATAAAGATGGGATCTAGAATACCACTCATTAACTTATTACGCATAAAAAGAAAACTCAATTAAACTAAAAAGGTTAAACTTAAACGTCAAGAGTAAGGGAGTTTAAATAGGATGCGAATACTTAGAAACCAAAGGTGATGGGTAATACAAGCAACGTACAGAGCAATCCTAAACACTGTTCAAGTCATGAATACAAAGATTTTAACAAATAATAAAATAAACATAATATAACTAGCTTCCTTCTTGGTTAAGTCTCGTAGACCTATCCCATTCCCTAGTTTGGAAACACCATATCATGTGGTCCATACTCCAAAGCTATCATCTACATTAATCTCCCATCACCCATACACCTAAGAAACTAGCTAAGTACCCCTCTATTCACCCTATTAATTAACAATGAAGGGATCACCATTATAAATACTCCTTACAGAAAACCGAAACTCAAAAGAAAGGAGACCGAAGGCTTCTTCATCCAATACACGTGGTCTACTGTCTTTCTTCTTCATCAAAAACCCTCACCATTTCCTTTTTTTTCTTAAATCATGGTCGAACTTAAATACAAGGAGAGAGAGAGATAGGGAGGTACGCTATGTATTTTGGAAGGAAAGGAGAGAAGGGTGCAAGAGGAAGTGTCAGGTGTCTGGACGCATGAAGAGTAGTAGGGAGAAATGTTTGCACAGGAGCATGGTGCAGGCAGTTAAAATGGTGAGAAGTGAAGTGTGGGTTTTGAAAGTGGTGTAAGTAGTGGGTTGGTGGAGGACCGTGAAGTAAAGAGTAGCATTATGGTTTCTAACGTATTTGGCTAAGGGGCGTACTTACTGGTTGAAGGATAGTGGCTGATAAAGTGAACAAGTGCCACGTGAGAAGGAGAGGATGGAGTTTAGTGGAAAGCTTGGAGCCATCATTCTGCTAACCGAAAATTGAAAAAAAAATGGTAATTCTGGTTTGAGAGACATATGGAGTGTAGTAGTCATTTAAGGGGGAGAGTGGTATGAACGTTCAGCGTGGGTTTAGAAAGTATTTGTAAGTGAACAGTTTTGTGCTAAAAGTCGAGTTTCGATGTACCTGGAAATAACGAAGTGATCAGATAATATTAAACTGATGACTTGACGGTTAATGTCATCTTAAGGTTAATAAAGAGGGGCTGATGTATACAAACGAGCTGGTGCTTTCAGAACGAAACAAATACATGGAAAGAACGAACCGCATGACACAGGGGAAGGTGAGGTAACGGTTTACAGAAACATAGAAGATAAGGGGGATTGGCAATCCATATATCAGTGGACATGGGAAGTGACGCAGTGTTTTTAAGTGGTGTTTAATTTAGTGGAGTGCGGTTTCAAGTTTACAAAGAAGAGGAGGTTCAGCGTATAATCATGGATTAACGAATTCCGAACGGTCAGTCGCTGATCGCAGACCACGAACTGAATTGGGTTGGAGCGAATTGGAGCTCGTGACAATTTTAGACGGATTAAAACGCTGCTTTAATCAACCGATGCAAATCATTACTTAACGATTAACGCACAAAGGTGGGTAAATTCACTAACTCTGATCTATTTTAAAATATTATAATTATATTTTAATGTTATTTGAATATTGTGTGATTGTCATATAGGTACATTACCTTTAAATTAGATGATATATATATCGTTGCATAGTTTGGATACTGATTTCCCCCATTATAATATTCCCAATATGAAATTAGTGTTAATTGGATTGACTAACATCTGTGAATGTGGGAAACCGGTTGGAGGAATCCAACCGGATTCCTCAATATTTATATGAACCGTTTGTTTTTATATGCACTATTTGTACCCGAATTATATTAAAAAACCCCGTGTGAATATTGATGTTGAACGAAAATCCAACATTTGTTTCGATAAATCAATAAACGATATCGATTAAGAAAGTGATAACAGTCGGCCGTAACACCATCGTTTTGTTAAGGAGTTGATTGGCCGTCACGCAAATCAACGAAGTTAATTATAAAAATTATATTTTTATAATTAAAGCGAAGTTTAAATTATAATAGAAGTTCTATTATAAATTAGTATTTTATAGTTCATTTTATAAAGTAAATATAAACGATTATATAGTTAAATAAGTATGAAGCTGTAATTATCCGACAAGTAAATAATATGGGATAATTATTTTAAAATAAACAATTAATGAATATTGTTAGATCAATTATAATAATCCAATGGTAAGAAGTAGATAAAATCAGTTAACGAAGTTACTGATGGAATAAAGTTAAAGCGATGAGTAAATGTTTAATATAAATAGCCATAAACAACAGAGATTTCGAAGTATGAATATGGGGTTATAAAACCATAGTTCAAATTAAACAAGAAAATACGGTCTGAGAGATATTACAAGTGATAAGGGATTAGAGGTACAGACTTATATCTGTTCAAAGATAAGAACGTTGTCGATCAAGGTCTGAGAGGTAAATAAAATACCCCAACTTGAACGACTTCACTATTGTTGAGGAATAGTATCAGTTTGTAACGGAAAAGAGATGTCAAGAATAGTATAAAGGGAATATGGCAGCGTATTGCAAGTCTTAAAACTATAGCGATAAAATAACGCTGTTGATTAGGCTTAAGCGTGACTGTTATGTCAAAATTAGTTATAAAGGAGAATATTACAGCGTATGACCGGTTTTGAACTATAACGATAAATTAACGCTACTAAGCAAACTTAAGCGTGGTTTTTATATATAGCAGCACTTCCTAGGGGATGAAATTAGTTGGGTTTGAAATCCACTTAGTTTAAAGAAATAAGTAACGGTGTTTGTCCAAAGGAATATCAGAATTAGTTTAGAAAGGGAAATTGGAGAATCGTGTTAGAAAACGATGACATCTTTTCGATAGTCGAAATGTAATTAGAATTAAACCATTATGATTTGGAACTATAATTCGACGAAGTCGAATGTATTAAAGTAAATTATTTTAGGAATTATAATCTGATAGGGTCGTTAACACTTAGCTTAAACCAATAAATTATAATAGGATTTGTAATCAGTGTTTAGTTAAACTTGTTAAGAAGTTGTCTTAGAGAACAAAGTTTATAAAGTGGATTGGGAATATAAAGTATGAAAGAGATTTCGGTAAACGAGATAATGGTATTGATTTTCTAAATAAAGAGTTATTTGATAAAGGTGTTCAGATTTCTATAGTAGTATGATATTCACCTTTTAAAGTGAATAGTGTTTTAAAAATGAACGTTGGACATAGTAAAATGTTCAAAATGAAATTGGAAATATTTTCCAATATAGATAGGGCATATTATCCAAGTGTAGAAAATAAAGAACGTGAAAAGAATGGAAATGTTTTCAAACGTTAATAACGTAGTTTTTCTGGAACACGAGAGAATATGAGTTTATAATAACTGGAAATGTTTTCCAAGAAGTGTAAAAAGGGCTAAAATGAGATTTGAGAAATATCTGGTAAAATATGGGAATTCGAATAATAAAAACGAATGTTAAATAAAAAGTACCCGTGTTTGTGTGATGTCTAGTTATACATTTGAATGAATGTTGTTTTTACTTCGTTGGTTAAATAACCGACAATCGAAGTGTTTTGACCATCGTTGTCAATACGGAGAGACCAGTTGGATATATTATCAGGAAACCACTCCGTATAGGCATAAGCGCTGCGAATTATATTATGCTGAAGACAATTAAAAACGGAGTGAAATGCAAGGGTCGTCTAGTTCTAGAATGGTGCTTTCTGTTTGTCCAGTCCCAGGACAACTTGTATGGACGAGTGTCTGACAGAGTATTTCCAACGGTCACGCCGTTGATTTTTACGAATATACCAAATTGGTGGGGAGAAGATAACTTCTCTTTATTCTACACCCAGTGTGCATTTGTGTAATCAATATGTGATTACGGATTTGACGATGTGGCATTCAAAGTGAATGGTGATCAGATGTTCTGAAGATAGACGTAGCCTCTAGCCTCACAACCAGGAAGTAACAAAAGTTGGGATAGGCAGCATGGCTAGTTGTGTATTGTCACCAATCTTGAGAAAATTTCATATTTATACTTCTTTTCGATTTTGTATCTTCGGATTTCGGTTGGATGGCCAACAACCGTGAGTGGCAGTATATTCGATACACTCAAGCTAAATGAGTGGTCGTTTATGTGTGGCCGGGTTGCAAGACGTTCTTGTTGAGCTCAGGTGTATACCCTCTAGAGTACACTATTCGGAAGGTGCTCCCATACCTTGTTTGTTGGAATCCAATCTCCAATAAGCGCCCTGCGGTTTATGATTTTATACTATATATATGTGGAGCGTGAGATGCAAGCACTCTACTATTTGGTTATTTATTTGATTAGACATTATTATAATATCACTGGAGTTTAATATCAAAGTATTTTTGGGTTATAGTAAGGTAAAAGCCATCCATGTTTATGTGTGGGCTGGTCTTACTATTATCCTTTTGTTTCAAAAGCATTTTCAAAGTTAAATAGTATGGTTGGAATTTACTCACACCAGTCCCATGATTGACCTAGAGTTTATTTTGTTTGTTTCCCCTAAACTCTTGGGTGCCCTAATTTGTATGAGCAGTCAAGTGTTTCAGGCTTTGCAGATTCACTCGGAGGAGCTGGAACAGAAGGCTTCACCATTAATTAGTAGAGATTATTTCCACTGTGATATATATATGAGTTGTACTCTGATATATGGTATGTTTATATACAAATTCAGATTTGTATTTCAAAATTATGTTATAATAAAATTTATTCATTCCGCTGTGAGTTTCGTGTTTACTCTGATTCTGTTCAGTTTTTGTATTCTTCTTCTTCTATTCTATTAGTTCTATCTTTTCTATCTCATCTTCTAAATTCTTTCTATTAATGATCTGAATTTTCGTACACTTTGAGTTGAATGTGTAGGATATTAGTCATCTTAAATTGGTATGGATTTTTCCGTCCATCACACCACACATGACCGACCACTCATTTCACTTGAGTGTATCGAATGTATATCACCAACGGTTGGGAGCTACCCACCGTTTCTCGAAAAGGGACAACATCGGAAATAGATAAAAGAATGAAATGGATTTTTTCTAGATAGGTGATATACACCCTAATGGGAGCGACCCACCAAGCCATGCTGCCTGCCTGATTTCTGTCATTTCCCAGTTAATGAGGCTTGAGGTCATAACGTATCCTTTGGAACACTTGACCACCATTCGCGTTGAATGCCACATCATCATACCCACCAAATCACAAATTAATTCCCTCAAAAATACCACGGGTATAAAGCTAAGAGAAACAAATTCCTCCGCCACCAAACGTAAGTACGTTTGAAGAGATCAACTTACGTGATCCGTTAAATATACTTTGTCAGACATTTGTCCATTCACGTTTGTCCTGGGACTGGACAAACCAAAGGCACTATTCTATAAACAGGGTAGCCCCTTGCATAAATCCATCTTCATTGTCTCCATCATATTTGATCGCAATGCTAACGTCTATACAAAGTGGTTTTCAGATAATGAATCTGATCCTGGTCTCTCCGTATTGACGACGGAAAAATGGTCGAAAACTTCAATAGTCGGTGATTTGACTATCAAAGAAAAACACTATGCAAACAACGATATTATTTCCAGATGGAAATTTATCGATCAATCATCATTTAACGTTTATCTCTTTAGTTCATCAGTTTATTTATTTCCTATTCCCATTTATTCAACATTTTTTTTTCTAAATTTAGGAAATATACGTTATAAATCATTGGAAAACATTTCCATCTCTGTTTAACGTATCACTGTCCTTCCAGTATTCTTTCTCATCAACATTTCATTTTCTATGATTAGAAAATATCTCTGATTATATTTGGAAAATGTTCTTACTTATTCATTTGATTTAAACAGATGTTTAAATAGAACATCCCTATACCAATTCAACCCATTACCTTTATCAACTAAATTCACTTATCCAACCTTTACTATCGAACCTTAACCATTCCTTAGTTAAAAACGAAGTCAATCAAGTTGGGGTATAACTACCTCTCAGACCTTAACTGAACAACATTTCTAACTTCTAAATAGACAAAGTTCACCTTCTAAATCTTTAACAAACTTCCTTACATAACTCTCGGATTCAGTTTATGAATCAGATTCTTTTATGAAAAACATTGGTTATAACGATAACGTTATAATCCCTACTTCTGAAACACCCAACTTCAAATATAACTTTTATTTATTAATTTGGATAAATAAACAAATAACAAATTTATTAATAAATAAATAAATCTTGATTAAAATGGAAAGTGAATAGTATTTTCCCCAATTCGATATAATCAAATTAAACGTATAATTCTCTTTGGAAAAAATCTCTATTCGATAACTCCTTTCGAATAAACAATATTCGATTAACTATCTTCGAAAAACAAATATTCGGTAATCTCTCTTTTGAATAAACTATATTCAATTATCTCTCTTTCGAATAAACTATATTCGATAATCTTCTTTCGAATAAACTATATTCGATAATCTTCTTTCGAATAAACTATATTCGATTAACTCCCTTATTTTTATTCAAATAAACTATTTTGAATAACTCTTTTAATTCTATTCGAATAAACTATTTCGAATAACTCCTTTAATTCTATTCGAATAACTCCTTTAATTCTATTTGAAAAAACTATTTCGAATAACTCCTTTAATTCTATTCGAATAACTCCTTTAATTCTATTCGAATAAACTATTTCGAATAACTCCTTTAGATTAACTCACTTGGATTAACTCCGTTTGATTAACTCATCTTGACTAACTCAACTCGATTAACTCAACTTGATTAACTTACTTGATTAACTCAACTTGACTAACTCAACTTGACTAACTTAACTTGATTAACTTACTTGATTAACTAAACTTGACTAATTTAACTTGATTAACTTACTTATTTATGTAACGACCCGGGGATTTCACGATCCTGAGTACCCGACATAAACCCAATGTCGACTATTCAAGCATCGGAAATACCGGATAGTCCAAGAAAGAAATTAGAGGGTGAGGATAGATAAGATAGAACTAATAGAATAGAAGAAGAAGAAGATCACAACAACATCAGAGTAATACAAATCTCACAGCGGAACGAATAAAATATAATAGATAACATAACTTTGAAATACAAAACTGAATTTGTATAACATACCATGATCAGAGTACAGTATATAACATCACAGCGGAAATAAGCAATAGCAATATAATCCTGAAGCCTTCTGCTCCATGCTCCTCCAAGTATATCTGTAAATCCTGACTACTTGACTGCCCGTACAAATTTGGGCACCCAAGAGTTTAGGGAGAAACAAAACAAAATAACTCTGGGTCAGTCATGGGACTGGTGTGAGTAAACTCAAATCATTTGGTTTAACTTTCAAAAATCTTTTCAAAAGAAAAGATAATCGTAAGACCGATCCACACATAAATACGGATGGCTTTTACCTTACGATAACCCAAATCACTTTTGGAAATCATATATTATCTGATATTATAATAATGTCTAATCACAAGTAATTAGAATCTAGCAGAACGCTTGCATCTCACGCTCCACATATATAGCATACAATCGAAAACCGCGGGCGCTTATTGGATATTGGATTCCAACTTGACAAGGTATGGGACCACCTTCCGAACGTGTATCTCTAGAGGCGAATACACTGGGTTCAACAAGAACATCTTGCAACCCCGCCCTCACATGACCGACCACTCATTTCGCTTGAGTGTATCGAATGTATATCACCGACGGTTGGGATCAACAACCGCCTCCCGAAATGGGACAGCATCGATAGATTAAAGAACAAAAGGAATTTCTCTAGATAGGTGATCATACATCCTAATGGGTGCGACCCACATAGCCATGCCGCCTGCCCGATTTTTTTCATTTCCTGGTTGATGAGGCTTGAGGTCATAACGTATCTTTTGACAGATCACACCTCCATTACTTTGAATGCCACATCGTCATACCCGCTAAATCACAAATTGATTTCACCAAAAATACCACAGGTAAACAGCTAAGAGAAACGAATTCCTCCGCCACCAAACGTAAGTACGTTTGAAGAGATCAACTTACGCGATCTATTGGATATACTCTATCAGACACTCGTCTATACAAGTTGTCCTGGGACTGGACAAACCGAAGACACTATTCAGTACATCCATCTTAGGCACTGTTATCTAAGACTTATACAATAGCCCTTGCACTTTACTTCATCTTCAATATATTCAGCATATTTGATTCGCAACGCTTATGCCAATACGGAGTGGTTCTCTGGATAATAATCCAACCGGTCTCTCCATATTAACAACGTTAGAATGGTCAAAAACTTTGATAGTCGGTGATTTAACCATCAATTGAAAACTTGTCTGTGTGCAAACAACGATATTATTTCCAGATGGAAATTCTATCGATCAATCATCATGTAGCGTCTATCTTTTAGTTTATTCATTTATTCACTTCCCTTTTCTGTTATTTGACATTTCTTATTTACTATATTTAGAAAATATACGTCATTAACATTAGAAACATTTCCAATTCTTGTTTGCTATATTCAGAAAACATTTCTGATTCTCATTTGGAAAACATTTCCAAAACTTCTTCACTGGGTTCTAACAGATGTTTGAATAAACATCACTATACCAAATCTCCTTCATTTGGTTCCCACTTAACCATTTTCCACTATCGAACCTTACCCATTTCTAAATCAGAAACGAAGCCAATCAAGTTGGGGTATAATTACCTCTCAGACCTTAACTGAACAACATTCCTAACTTCGAAATAGACAAAGTTCCTCCTTCTAAAACTTTAACACTTCTTTATACAACTCTCGGACTATATTACAAATCCGCTTCTTGTACAGCTTGATTATAACAATGGTGTTATAATTCCCTGCATCCGAATATAATAACTTTAATATGACTTTAATATTCTAACTCGAATAATATAAACGAGCAACTAATTATTAACTCCTATTCGGTTTACTCTAATCTATGACCCTTATTCAATTTACTCCTATTGAATTAACTCTTATTCGGGTAACTCAATTGATTAACTCAACCTGACCATCTTACTTGATCAGTTCAACTCGACCAACTTAACTTAATTACTCGACCTATTTAACACCATTCGCTCGACTCTAGATCGCAGCGATCACAATGGTTACGCCTGATTCCGTCAGGAAACATCCGACCACCTTAGGCTATCTGCAGCCCTGCGAATTACGCTAGCAGTCGTGCTAAATGGAAACTCATCATGTGAAACTACTTCTGTTTTAATACTATCTCGAATAACTAAATTCGATCAACTCTAATTGAATAACTAATATTCAATCATCCCTTACTCGATTACTATGTTTGAATAACCCTAGTTCGATTTGACTCAAGTCGATTAGCTCTAGCTGATTAACTCTAATTGGTTAACTCTAACTAACTAACTCTAAATGTTTAACTCTAACGGTTTAATCTAACTATTTAACTCCAACGGTTTAACTCTAACGGTTTAACCCTAACGGCTTAACCATAACGACTTAACTCTAACGGTTCAACTCTAACAGTTTAACTCAACAGTTCAACTCAACAGTTCAACTCAATAGTTTAACTCAGCAGTTTAACTCAACAGTTTAACTCAATAGTTTAACTCAGCAGTTTAACTCAACAGTTTAACTCAACAGTTTAACTCAACAGTTTCACTCAATAGTTTAACTCAACAGTTTAACTCAATAGTTTAACTCAACAGTTTAACTCAACTCAATTCGAGTAACTCTATTTATATAGCTCCCTTCGGATATATCACATTTGTTGACTCCATTTTTCGAATAATCAATATTCGTTTAACTCCTTTTGAACAACTCGAACTGATTAACTCTTTGTCCTTATTCAGTTCAAATATCGATATGTAAATCGATTCTTATTTCTCTATATAAGTCCTGGCTTATATATTCTATTTATCCCATGATAAATAACTTGATTAATTTATAAAACTCTATTTATAAATCAACCTTCTTGCTTTATCTGTTAAAACAGGTTTCTCTTAAATATTCACTTTGGCAATACATATTCTATTTACCCGTGTGCGAAGCACGGGCCTAAATTCTTCCTAGTGTAAAATTCTCTTTATTACACTTCTATCCAATTACAAGTATTTCGTTATTCTATTTCTTTTCTAAATAAATAATTCCTTTTATAACTCGGTTAAATTTCTAGATAAATATTTTCTTTAATCCATTTGAAATGTTTTACAAATGTTTGCTTTGTTTACCAATATTTTCCTTTTTATATTTGTTTTACAAATATTTTCCTTTATATTGGTTTATAAATATTTTCCTTCGATATTTGTTTTACTAATATATTTTTCCTCTATATTTCTTTCCATAAATATTTCCTCTATACATCAATTTCTTTGATCCTATCACTATTTCTTTTATGAATTCCTTTTCCTTTATATATAAATTATATTTATTTTATATAAATAAGTTGTTTCAAAATAACTTGGAAAATCCTTTTTCACTTCCAATATCGCTTATGGTATGAAAATACCAAATCAAAGGGGTCGATTATCATCCAAACACCCAGGGTCAACCACAGGTGATTTAACACATCATATATCAGAATATATGAAAAACGGTAAATAAATGTTGAGGATCCAGTTCGATTCCTCCGACCTGTTTCCCTGCATCCACAGATGTCAGTCAACATATATAGCATGAAGGTAAAATATTCTGATAATCAGAATCAATATTTCGATACGATTTATATATATTGTTATCGATATTTTCAGTCAACTGACTAGCAGTTCAACCAAACAGCCAATACACAGCAAATCAGCCAATATTTATCAATTCTAAAAATAATTTATAAAAATATAAAGTGTTTAGAGTTAGTGAGATTTTACTCATATTGGTTCGATGATCGTTAAATAACGATATGCGTTCATTTGACTGTGACGGACAATTTATTTCGCCATAAATTGTAACTGGCTCCGTTTCACGCGCGATCAGTCTCATTGTGAAGCTCTCGACCATACGGTCCCAACGCAGCTTACGATTCGTGATTTTGATATTGTATGATCAAGTAATTGCGTTGTAAAGTTAATACATTATTAAATAAATTAAAACACTTGAATTAAAAACTAGTTGGGCCTCACCCCTTATATCCGGCCCAATACCCACGATGAAAACTCAACCCGCCTACCCCCCTTTCTTCCTCAACACGATCCTCGTCCTTCAACTCCAGTATTCCCAACCCATGGCCGATGATTCCTCTGCCATTCTTCCTCCATTCACTCCATTTAATTCAAACTAAAATACCCATTTTACTCCTCGTTCGATTCTCCTTCTACCCCTTCTAGACTTGCGACACTCGATCGCCACTATCAATTTTCCATCGTCGGCCGTACAGTGACCCTGCGTCATCTAACACTACCGAACCACCCTAGAAATTGCCTCGAGCTGCCGCTCGACCTTGTGAACCCCACTATCAACTCGAAAATCCCATCGATCCCTAAATTAACCCAAAATCCCAAACCCTAATTCCCACTGGAAAACGCAAGTACCCCAACACCGACGTCGGACCCAGTAATATATACATCAAATTGAAAAGAAAGAAGTCCAGACTCGATACATATATAGTTTGGAATTTGTAAAGTTTTATTTGAATTGATCTTGATTTTTGAAAGAGGAGTTTTGCATGTTTTCTTTTTCACTGGTGGCGGCTAAGACGCATTGACCAGAAGTGAATAAATTTTAGGGTTTGAGAGAGTTGAGGGTATTATATAGTATAGGTATATTATTTTTGTATTCGTTTATTTTATTTATTTAAATCAATCGCTACTTGAATTTGCTGTTTAAAAATCCCCGTGCTCGCATACGATACCCAAAAATCACGAAACTGGACATGCACTTTCAACTCGACATTACGGACCCAACGAAACTTGTTTCGTCGAATTCCGAATCCGTTTGCTCACACAGCGTATTTTTAACGGTCAAAAATTGACTGTTTTTCACTTTAAAAATCCGTACGGCCACATACGGACTCTAAAAATCACGAAACTTGAAAACTAACAATAATTTGACATTGCGGATCCAACAAAATTAGTTTCGTCGAAAACGGAGTTCGTTTGAAAAACTGGCTATTTTTAACGCCCTGGATGACCCATTAAAATAAATAAATATATGTAAATATAATCAAATTAAATATGAATAAATATATATTATCGTATATATCTACACTAGACTACCATACGGTTCTAGAATATTCCTATATGAATTTCCAGCTCGATATTTCAAATCCAGGTTGAATCGATATTCAATTATATTCAAAATCCATTTATAACGTAAATAAAGCATCGCAAATTATAAAGGAATTCCATAGCGACTTTTCTGAAATTTGATTTGGACATAACGCAAAATCTACACGACGAAATCCTGTATACTCGTTTAAAGTTCGAATCGCCAGATAGCGAACTGCCACGCCATTTCGAGCTCGATTTTAAATATATTATAATCCTACGTTCAAACTGATGCCGATTGAATATATTCGTCAATATAGTTCAACTCTAAGCTGAATTTAAATCCTAGGGACGACCCAGTTCACAGAATATTGTAATTTCCCATATTTTTGATTATTTCTGAATTAATTATATTATTCTATTATTTTATTTAATTAAATATTCCATATTAAATTAACGACCATTTAATCCTCTAAACCATTATTTAAATAATTAAATAAATTAATTATTATTCGTAAAAATATGGGTCGTTACATTCTTCCCCCCTTAAAAATAATTTCGTCCTCGAAATTGCTAAGGTAGAAAAATGAACCCTATAACTAGGTTAAAATTATTCGTTTACTCCGGTTTTCTAAACCAATTTATTTTAATTAATTTCTTAATTTATTTCTATAAACAAAAAATTTCAAAATTTCTGAAAATTTTCTAACACCTGAAATTTCTGAAAAATTTCGCCAGCACCTCCTTTGTACCGGGAACATCGGGAAAATCCCCAAACCGCCACACAGGCCTCTCCAATCCAAAAGAAAATCAAACAGCCAAGCGGCTTGCCAATTCGGCTCATAAATCTCATCAAACTCCTGTGAATATAAACGTGTACCTTTTGTCGGGCATATCCTTATATCACTTCCATCTGCTGCCAATTCAGCATATACCCATGTTATCCCAATCGAATTCTAATCTATATCTGTTCAACACAGCTATTCGCTTATATCCAAGCCAAATATCATTTCAAACTCGAGTTCTATTCTCGATTCCAATTCTTAACTCGATTATCAGATTACACTTCAAATTCAAATCTCACAAATCTCATTTGTCTCGATATCATTCTAATTCAATTCAAGTTACCACTTAACTGGCTTTATTTCAAATTTCAAATTTTCTTTCACAAATTTCTATTTAATTTGTTTTTATTTCAAACAATCTTTACCTGGGAGTTTCAAATAGCCTCGTCTTTTCAAAAGTCAAATCTCTTTTATCTGGAATTTCAAAACAACTTGTTTTCTCAACACAGTTCAAAAACAAAATATTTTGGTAGTAATCCGTCAGTTTGAAACTTGAAAATGAACACCGATAATGGCGCGCACATCATCGGAATCTATTTTCCAGTTATCGAAGTGAGTTCAATACTATGTCACTTTCCAAAACCATACTCAAATACTTTCATTTTGAAATCAGTTCAAAATATCCTTTACAATGTTTGAAAACCATTTAGAATCTCCCAGGATTTTAAAATCCACATATATTCAATCCATCATCATTTACAAACATTTATTCAAATTCCAGAGTTTTAATTCCAATTTTGATTCAAATTCAGATTCAATTCACTTGATTTCATATATTTCACTTATATGATTTCTGATTGGTTATTAATAACCATTCCACATTTTATAATCTTATTCGGTTATAATGACAACCAACACATCCAATATATTATAATACTTCAATATATCTATACTTTGTTCATATCAAAATATAATTTGGGTAAAATTATTTCATTTACCCTTTTTCAAAACATACTGTGTCGGTTTATCGAACTCGAGTTTAGTAACCCCTATCGAAACAGTGGATCAAACTGATCGACCAGAATTCATAAACAACTCAACCAATAAATCTCCATAATATAAAACCGTTTTTATATCAAATAACAAATACGCGCTCATAGATATACACTCAAACTCAGTCTAGGGTATTACTAACCCCGTCTCTACTGAGTCACGCCACAGAGCCAAGGTAAATCACTAAACCTTTAGCTCTGATACCACTGTAACGACCCGGGGATTTCACGATCCTGAGTACCCGACATAAACCCAATGTCGACTATTCAAGCATCGGAAATACCGGATAGTCCAAGAAAGAAATTAGAGGGTGAGGATAGATAAGATAGAACTAATAGAATAGAAGAAGAAGAAGATCACAACAACATCAGAGTAATACAAATCTCACAGTGGAACGAATAAAATATAATAGATAACATAACTTTGAAATACAAAACTGAATTTGTATAACATACCATGATCAGAGTACAGTATATAACATCACAGTGGAAATAAGCAATATAATCCTGAAGCCTTCTGCTCCAAGCTCCTCCAAGTATATCTGTAAATCCTGACTACTTGACTGCCCGTACAAATTTGGGCACCCAAGAGTTTAGGGAAAAACAAAACAAAATAACTCTGGGTCAGTCACGGGACTGGTGTGAGTAAACTCAAATCATTTGGTTTAACTTCCAAAAATCTTTTCAAAAGAAAAGATAATCGTAAGACCGATCCACACATAAATACGGATGGCTTTTACCTTACGATAACCCAAATCACTTTTGGAAATCATATATTATCTGATATTATAATAATGTCTAATCACAAGTAATTAAAATCTAGCAGAACGCTTGCATCTCACGCTCCACATATATAGCATACAATCGAAAACCGCGGGCGCTTATTGGATATTGGATTCCAACTTGACAAGGTATGGGACCACCTTCCGAACATGTATCTCTAGAGGCGAATACAATGGGTTCAACAAGAACATCTTGCAACCCGGCCCTCACATGACCGACCACTCATTTCGCTTGAGTGTATCGAATGTATATCACAGACGGTTGGGATCAGCAACCGCCTCCCGAAATGGGACAGCATCGATAGATTAAAGAACAAAAGGAATTTCTCTAGATAGGTGATTGTAACGAAAAGGAATTTCGCTCGGTCCAAACCAGTCGCTAAACCGACCCAGACCGTTCGAAACGCCCTATCGTTTGAGACCATGACAAAACAGAACGCATACCCAAGAACATTTCATCGTTATTACAACAATGCATCAGATTACAAGGATATACAGAGTATAAATGAATATTACACAGAAATATCAGAGATTTAAATTACGTGTAAATACATAGCAGCGGAAAATAATACAATACACAACTAGAGGAGATATACGGATACTAAGCTTTCCGGATATCGTTCCAGCTGTAAACCAGGATCCTGTGAATATAAATCTGCAAAACCAAAACTACTAGCTGCCCGTGTGGAAAATAGGGGCACCCAGAGTTTAGGTTAAAACAATAAACTCCAGGTCAGTCAAGTGACTGGAGTGAGAACTAAAACAGTTAATCTTTATTTTAAAGTTAGGTAAATCAAGGGACCACGCCGTATAACACGGAATGGGTTTCCTCCCAAGAATACCAGTGCATAAAACAAACAGCGCAATGCTAAATAAAGAAAAATGAAGCTGTTATAAGACCCAGGTCCCATCACACAATGCAACGCAGCCGAGGATAGGGTTTTCCCTTATAACAGCAAAAGAATGCTTGATACGTTTAAAACAAATCGTTTGATACTATTATAAGTGCATAGTGTATAAAACAACTTCAAATCATAAGTATCAATCATAGACGGCATAAGTGCCCCATCCCACTATGTCGCCATACTAGGCTCTACAAATAAAACCGTAGAATCACGTATTTGGAAATTGGGTTATCATTTATGGTATGAATCGAGGCTAGGGGAAAGATCCTCACCGATTCGAGACGCTCTAGTCCGCCCCTCAGGAACAGCCGCAACTGCCCCTTGGATCGTCAGGGCCGGTCCACCGATGTGGATTATAATGCCTGAACAATACGTTTCTCCGCCCTTTGGGGCGTAAGTCTGGCCCGTCAGCCGACCAGAAGCATCGGCCGAAACCGATATCACGAGGCGCCTCGCTTTTCAGCAAGTAATAATAAGTAACATCCACATGAGTCAAACTCGTCAGCCAGTTCAAGCACTGACGCCACTCCTAACTAGAAAGAAAACGCATGTCCCCCCTGAGGTCCGTCTCCCGCTTTTGGTTCATACCGGGTGTGAAACTCGCGAGGTAAACGTTACACAAAGCTACGCCACAAAGGCCTTGCTTCGATCATCAACCACAAGACTTTGCTTTTCAACAGAAGCCTTGATCATTTGCCACTTAAGCATGCCACACAGGCAATTCACTCCATGCGATTGATATCCATCAATATATAACCCATGAGCTCGTACGCCTCAGAGAAGGGCGTTAAGCAAGGAATAAATTCTCCGCCGCCAAACAGATATATATTTAATAGAGATCAATCACACGGACTAAAATCCAATGTCAGACACACAGTCCATTTACAAGTCCGTTCTGGGTCTGAACGAAACCGGAGGCACCTAGTACCCCGCATATCCATCGATCTCCAAGTACGTCTGGACGATCACTAACTGTTTCCATCTTCTTGGGTGTACAGCCCAATCAAGATCATCAGTAATTACCCAAACGACGTGAAGACCTCCGGTCTTCGACCATCGTCTTCATCTTCGACTTATCGTCGTATCAGTTATTCAGAATGGGATAAACCCGGTCTTTCCGAATAACTCGCGTATATTTTAAATAAGTGTTACACAAACACAACATACGCCTCATTCCAATTCATCAGTCACTAACCGTAAATTAATCAAGAGAATAATTCCCCAAATATTAACCCCGAAGGCCGAAACCAACATCAGATCAATATTCAGAAAACCATTCTACTTGGCTAACCGACAGTTAGTTTCTAAATTTCACATTCATACGGAAAGGTTCCCATTAATTTTATCCAAGATAAATTCCTTGAATTTATTCTTTAATCTATTTTTGAATTTCGATTCAACTAGTCGAGATTAACGAACCTTACCGAAGTAATCACTGGTTTTAATTTCCCAATCCCAACCTATTCATCCCATGAAGTAAAACTGGTAATACTTCATATCTAACACCACGGTGTTACCGGTAAATTCAATTACCATTTCACGTTCAAATCTAATTAAAGATTTAACTATCGCCTGGAGCAAAACTGGTGATACTCCATTTCGATTATTTCAATCTAATTAAAGATTCATTAAAACTCCACTTAGTTTTAATCTTTAACTGGGTTAAAGAATCAGTGTCATTTAAAACACAGTTCACGATAAACCCAAAATATCATTCCATTAATTATCGGGTTAAAGAACAAGTGTTATTTAAAAACACTGTTCACGATAAACCCAAAAATCAATATCGATTCAATTCCAATTAAATATTATTTAATTGGTACACTTCATTAAATCTAAATAAAAAGATTTAATCTTTTCTCAGCAGGGTTCAAGAACAGTGTTAGTGAAGACACCATTCACGACAAACCCAAATCACATTTGATATTCAATACAAGGCTCTGAATAGAAAATATCCCGGCTTATATTCAATATCAAATTCTGCGGCCAACAAAGGTCGTATTGGAAATAACGATATATATATATCTATATCTTTCAAATTTCCATAACAACATTTGTATAATCACGAAATCCAACATCGAAATATTCCGAAGACAATTTCGATTCAAATCCATTCCAATGCAATCATTGGAAATTCTGGTTATTTTTAAAACCCTTTTCAAATTCAATTTATTTACTTAAAAATAAATAGAATTATAATTCTAGTTCAAAACTAGTTTATTTCGATAAAAATCTATTTTTATCTTTTCAAATATGGAGTTTTTTCATCCCAATTCTTTCTAAATCATTTCTTATGATTTTACACAAATTATTACTATTTTTAATAATTTTATCAAGGCTCGTACAGTCGATTTCCATCAACGGCCATCGAACTGCACTTACAGCAACCTTTTTCGAATTTGATTTGGATGTATCTCCAAATCCAACTGTTAGATTTCAAATTTCTAACATTCGTTAGAAATCTCTTTTCGATACGAACCCAACGGTTCCAGTTTTAGGAGAATCCGACGGTCGGATCTCCCGTAATGTCCGTTTGAAATAAATGGTCGAAATTCGCGAACTGCCGCGGCGCGGCGCGTTCTATTCAGGCCATTATATTATATATGTAGTATATATGATATATATTTCGTCGATTTCTATTTAAAACGAATTATATAAATAGTTTTAAAATTCGCTCCAAAAGCAATTTCAACTTCCATTTAAATTCAAATCAAAATTGAATTCTTCTTTATAAATTCGTTTTAAAATTCATTTCTATTCAATTCGAATTTCAATTCAATTTGAATTCATTTTCAATTCATTTCGAAATCGTTTTCAATTCATTTCATTTCGAAGTCGTTTTCAATTCATTTCATTTCGAAATCGTTTTCAATTCATTTCATTTCGAAATCGTTTTCAATTCATTTCATTTCAAAATCGTTTTCAATTCAATTCATTTCGAAATCGTTTTCAATTCAATTCATTTCGGAATCGTTTTCAATTCAATTCATTTCGAAATCGTTTTCAATTCAATTCATTTCGAAATCGTTTTCAATTCAATTCATTTCGAAATCGTTTTCAATTCATTTCATTTCAAAATCGTTTTCAATTCAATTCATTTCGGAATCGTTTTCAATTCAATTCATTTCGAAATCGTTTTCAATTCAGTTCATTTCAAAATGAATAAAATCGATATAAATATCGTTTACGTCAAAATGGCGTCAATCTAATCCACACGGCTTCATAAATTTCTATTTTCAAATATTCTATTTCAAATATTTCTTTTTCAAAATAGTTGTTATTATCAAAATATTTCGTTCAACACATGACCAATCTCAATGGATGAGTACTGTCAACACATGAACCTTTATTTTATATTGATAAAGATGTAAATTTTATTACTAAAATATTTCGTTCAACACATGACCAATCTCAATGGATGAGTACCGTCAACACATGAACCTTTATTTTATAATATTCTTTATTTTCTAAATTGGAATGAGGCCCAATCAATTACCATATAAAATTAATTATATGGATTTTCATACAACACATGTATATAATAGCATTGAAAAATAATCAACCATCAACCAAAGTGCACTACACTGTATAAGCATCAAATATAGATATCTAACGCTTATAACAGCTTGTCAATCAATCGATCGACATATTTAATCAATCAGGATGAGTGAACTTCAAATTTCATCCCAACACCCGTGTAGGGTTTCAAACAATCAAACACAGATTTTATTTGTGCAGTTGGGCGATGTGTGAAATTTACCGACCCAATCAAAGTCCTTCAAATAGGTGTACATAAACAAACCGTCCGGTTTGTAAATGAATATTTTATTTTATTCACTTCACGTTAAAAATTATATTTTTAACGATAAAACATTTTATTCAACCTATGAATATTCTATTCGGTTCATTTATTCAATAAAATGATATTTTTATTTTTCTAACATATTTTAGAAAATTCCGGTGGCATAACGGCACGATACTAGAAATGGGACAAGGCCTAGCCTTATCCCTGGTCTAGTGAAGGCCCACGCCATTCACACATCAATCAAATCAATTCATTTCACCACACAATTCAATTTCAATCAAATAATCTAACTAATTTTTGCAATCAAACAAACAAGTCCATGGTCTGTGGACGATTGTGTCGGGTGCTACTAAGCACCGTCTGCATCCTAGTATATATATATAACTAGAAAAGAAATTGAAGAGTGAGAAATTCTCACCGATAGCTATCCAATACCACAACACTCCTATTGTAGAGATCCTCGTCGTTCTCGCCTTTTTATCGCCTTTGTTGCCCGTATTCACTACATATGTAAAAATCGAATTTTTACTTCGTTATTCAATATATAAAAATCACATTTTTACTTCGATGTCCAATATATAAAAATCACATTTTTACTTCGATGTTCAATATATAAAAATCACATTTTTACTTCGATGTTCAATATATAAAAATCACATTTTTACTTCGATGTTCAATATATAAAAATCACATTTTTACTTCGATGTTCAATATATAAAAATCACATTTTTACTATGAATAAAATCATATTTTTATTATGAATAAAATCATATTTTTATTATGAATAAAATTATATTTTTATTATGAATAAATCTCTTGACTCCTTTTTAAATGAAAATCTAACAAAAACTAATCTTTATCTTTTAAAAACTCTAATCTTTATGTTATAAAAATCGCCTTTTCATGTTAAAAAAAAAATCTCATATCCTAAACTATAAAAATCCAATGTTGTCAACAAATAAAACCAAATCTTTTCTTCTTTTAAAAATCATCATTATATATTCAGTTTTATATAAGTAAATAATTAAAGGAACTAAAATAAAATTAAATAAATAAGATTTACCTTAGTTTTGAATGGGGGGAATCGTTGTACGTTGCTGGCGGTGGTCTAGGGGGAGGAGGTGAAGCAGAAGTGGATGGCGGCGGAGGTAGGTGCGTCGCCTGAGGTGAGGGGCATCGTGGGTGGCAGCGGGGTCAACGGTGGCTGAGGGAGGCGGGGCTTGATGTCATCGGAGATCAGGCAGAGGGGGAGGCGATTCGAAGTAAGAGAGAGAGAGAGAGAGAGAGAACGAGGGGGGGATCTCGATCGGAGGCTCGCCTGAGCTGCGGGGCGTGGGCGGCGCGTTGGTGAAGGGCGGCGATCGATTTGTGGGGGGCCTGAGGGTCAACGAGTTTCTCCTTTCCTCTTCTTTTTTTTTTAATCTGAACGAATGAAAAGGAGGGGGAGAAAGGAAGATATATAATAATATATATTTTATTTTATTTTTAAAAAGTAACTTTTCATTCGAACTCGAAACGAGACCCACCGCCTGTCGTCCCTAGCT
The DNA here is from genome assembly GCA_030737875.1 of Allium sativum. NCBI lineage: Eukaryota > Viridiplantae > Streptophyta > Magnoliopsida > Asparagales > Amaryllidaceae > Allium > Allium sativum. Next base: position 8,551,775 of record CM060921.1, on the reverse strand, counting down.
AATTACCCCCATTCTGAACACAATGGAATATGTATCGCAAGCTGATTCGATCGTTACAATCAGTTTCCGTTGAATTTACATTTAAATCATTATATTGAATTTTAAACGTACATTTCATTTCACCGGGGTCACATACTAACTAGAAAAATATTTTCTAGCCTCCTATTGACGATACGGTCCTAACAAAACTAGTTTCGTCGAATTCTGAGACCGTTAGAAAAATGGCCAATTTCCAGTCGATTAAAATCAACTGAAACTGGTCAAACGCGTTTTCCTATGCCACGCTCACATATCGATTCGAAAAATTATGGAATTTGGAATCTAGCAATAAATTAACATCACGAACCCAACAAAACTGGTTTCGTCGAAATCCGAGGTCGTTTGCAAAATGTCCATTTTTAAGGGCCTGAATTCCATAGCGACTATTCAGAATTTTCAACTGGACATATCTTTTGATTCCCGCTATGAAATTTCGATTTCTCGGATTCGTTGGAAAGATATTCACAATTAGATTCCATTATTTTTGGTTTCACTAAAATCCGGATTGCTTTGCACCCGGTACATTCAATTGAAGTTTGAAATCGAATTATCGAACTACCGCGCCATTTTCAATTCTATTTATAATTATATATAATTATTTATATACTAACGACGACGTATATAATATATACGTTCGAATTCAATTCAAAATAAATCTTTCGCCGTTTTTATTTAAAATAATTCATTTTATATAATCAAAATTCGCTAAAATAGCCAAAATAAAAATTTTAAACTGGCCCAGATTTTTGGGTTGTTACAATCTCCCCCACTTAAAACTTTTCGTCCCCGAAAAGGAACAAAGTCGAAAGTGGTTTGATTAATCAACTCTACCTTCGATCAGGCTTCCATTCTCCAACTTTTCAGTTTTTGAGAATTTCCAAAAATTTCAAAAATTTGGCTAACACCCTAAATTTTCGAAAAATTTCGCCATAACCTCCCCTGCACCGGGAGCATCGGGGAATTTCAAATAGCTTCCCCGGTCCTTCAGATCTCAAAAAGAAAAAGAAAACGCCAAGCGGCTAGCCAATAGGCTCATAAAATCATCATCACCCAAACAAAACAGTAAATTATGTATTAAACATGTACCTATTTGTCGGGCAAACAAATTTTATTCTCGGCTCTAGCCTCCTTGCTATGACCTGTTCAATGATATACATGTATATGCAAGCGAATGCGACCAATTTTCAATACAATTCAATATTGAATTCAATTAGGCATAATGGTTAAAAATTTATCAAACAAGTAAACAAACAATACAAACCTCAATCAATTAGTGAATTAGAGTTTCAAATTCATAATTTTGATATATAGTCAAAAATCAGATTTTTGATGCCAAATCACAACAATAGGCCCTATCTAATTTTGGTTCTCACACCAGTCTAATGGAAATATATAGATATCACACCTTCGACACTCGAATATAAATGCTGATGATGATGCACCATCATCAGGATCATCCCCGGGTGACTAGAGTGTGGTTCTATATCTATCCAGTATATTAAAACTTCGAATATACGTTTGCAAGGCGCATATGCAAAATCTTTATATACTGGACTGTCCAAATCAATACAAATAAATAATCAAATACGAATAATTGATTTAGATTTTCAAAACAAAATTTGTTTTCACATTAAAAATATACTCTTCACACTCGTTCTAGGATACTACTGATCCCATCTCTAACGAGTCATTCCCGTTGGATATTACTAATCCAATATCTGATGAATTCTTTCGTACGGTTCTAATGTGTCTTGTTCTCTAGCTTTGTAAACCAAAGCTCTGATACCAACTGTAACAAAAAGGAATTTCGCTCGGTCCGAACCAGTCGCTAAACCGACCCAGACCGTTCGAAACGCCATATCGTTTGAGAACATGACAAAACAGAACGCATACCCAAGAACATTTCATCGTTATTACAACAATGCATCAGATTACAAGGATATACAGAGTATAAATGAATATTACACAGAAATATCAGAGATTTAAATTACATTTAAATACATAGCAGCGGAAAATAATACAATACACAACTAGAGGAGATATACGGATACTAAGCTTTCCGGATATCGTTCCAGCTGTAAACCAGGATCCTGTGAATATAAATCTGCAAAACCAAAACTACTAGCTGCCCGTGTGGAAAATAGGGGCACCCAGAGTTTGGGTTAAAACAATAAACTCTAGGTCAGTCATGTGACTGGTGTGAGAACTAAAACAGTTAATCATTATTTTAAAGTTAGGTAAATCAAGGGACCACGCCGTATAACACGGAACGGGTTTCCTCCCAAGAATACCAGTGCATAAAACAAACAGCGCAATGCTAAATTATGAAAAATGAAGCTGTTATAAGACCCAAGTCCCATCACACAATGCAACGCAGCCGAGGATAGGGTTTTCCCTTATAACAGCCAAAGAATGCTTGATACGTTTAAAACAAATCGTTTGATACTATTATAAGTGCATAGTGTATAAAACAACTTCAAATCATAAGTATCAATCATAGACGGCATAAGTGCCCCATCCCACTATGTCGCCATACTAGGCTCTACAAATAAAACCGCAGAATCACGTATTTGGAAATTGGGTTATCATTTATGGTATGAACCGAGGCTAGGGGCAAGATCCTCACCGATTCGAGACGCTCTAGTCCGCCCCTCAGGAACAGCCGCAACTGCCCCTTGGATCGTCAGGGCCGGTCCACCGATGTGGATTATAATGCCTGAACAATACGTTTCTCCGCCCTTTGGGGCGTAAGTCTGGCCCGTCAGCCGACCAGAAGCATCGGCCGAAACTGATATCACGAGGCGCCTCGCTTTTCAGCAAGTAATAATAAGTAACATCCACATGAGTCAAACTCGTCAGCCAGTTCAAGCACTGACGCCACTCCTAACTAGAAAGAAAACGCATGTCCCCCCTGAGGTCCGTCTCTCGTTTTTGGTTCATACCGGGTGTGAAACTCGCGAGGTAAACGTTACACAAAGCTACGCCACAAAGGCCTTGCTTTGATCATCAACCACAAGACTTTGCTTTTCAACAGAAGCCTTGATCATTTGCCACTTAAGCATGCCACACAGGCAATTCACTCCATGCGATTGATATCCATCTATATATAACCCATGAGCTCGTACGTCTCAGAGAAGGGCGTTAAGCAAGGAATAAATTCTCCGCCGCCAAACAGATATATATTTAATAGAGATCAATCACACGGACTAAAATCCAATGTCAGACACACAGTCCATTTACAAGTCCGTTCTGGGTCTGAACGAAACCGGAGGCACCTAGTACCCCGCATATCCATCGATCTCCAAGTACGTCTGGACGATCACTAACTGTTTCCATCTTCTTGGGTGTATAGCCCAATCAAGATCATCAGTAATTACCCAAACGACGTGAAGACCTCCGGTCTTCGACCATCGTCTTCATCTTCGACTTATCGTCGTATCAGTTATTCAGAATAGGATAAACCCGGTCTTTCCGAATAACTCGCATATATTTTAAATAAGTGTTACACAAACACAACATAAGCCTCATTCCAATTCATCAGTCACTAACCGTAAATTAATCAAGAGAATAATTCCCCAAATATTAACCCCGAAGGCCGAAACCAACATCAGATCAATATTCAGAAAACCATTCTACTTGGCTAACCGACAGTTAGTTTCTAAATTTCACATTCATAGGGAAAGGTTCCCATTAATTTTATCCAAGATAAATTCCTTGAATTTATTCTTTAATTTATTTTTGAATTTCGATTCAACTAGTCGAGATTAACGAACCTTACCGAAGTAATCACTGGTTTTAATTTCCCAGTCACAACCTATTCATCCCATGAAGTAAAACTGGTAATACTTCATATCTAACACCACGGTGTTACCGGTAAATTCAATTACCATTTCACGTTCAAATCTAATTAAAGATTTAACTATCGCCTGGAGCAAAACTGGTGATACTCCATTTCGATTATTTCAATCTAATTAAAGATTCATTAAAACTCCACTTAGTTTTAATCTTTAACTGGGTTAAAGAATCAGTGTCATTTAAAACACAGTTCACGATAAACCCAAAATATCATTCCATTAATTATCGGGTTAAAGAACAAGTGTTATTTAAAAACACTGTTCACGATAAACCCAAAAATCAATATCGTTTCAATTCCAATTAAATATTATTTAATTGGTACACTTCATTAAATCTAAATAAAAAGATTTAATCTTTTCTCAGCTGGGTTCAAGAACAGTGTTAGTGAAGACACCATTCACGACAAACCCAAATCACATTTGATATTCAATACAAGGCTCTGAATAGAAAATATCCCGGCTTATATTCAATATCAAATTCTGCGGCCAACAAAGGTCGTATTGGAAATAACGATATATATATCTATATCTTTCAAATTTCCATAACAACATTTGTATAATCACGAAATCCAACATCGAAATATTCCGAAGACAATTTCGATTCAAATCCATTCCAATGCAATCATTGGAAATTCTGGTTATTTTTAAAACCCTTTTCAAATTCAATTTATTTACTTAAAAATAAATAGAATTATAATTCTAGTTCAAAACTAGTTTATTTCGATAAAAAACTATTTTTATCTTTTCAAATATGTAGTTTTTTCATCCCAATTCTTTCTAAATCATTTCTTATGATTTTACACAAATTATTACTATTTTTAATAATTTTATCAAGGCTCGTACAGTCGATTTACATCAACGGCCATCGAACTGCACTTACAGCGACCTTTTTCGAATTTGATTTGGACGTATCTCCAAATCCAACCGTTATATTTCAAATTTCTAACATTCGTTCGAAAGCTCTTTTCGATACGAACCCAACGGTTCCGGTTTTAGGAGAATCCGACGGTCGGATCTCCCGTAATGTCCGTTTGAAATAAATGGTCGAAATTCGCGAACTACCGCGGCGCGGCGCGTTCTATTCAGGCCATTATATTATATATATAATATATATGATATATATTTCGTCGATTTCTATTTAAAACGAATTATATAAATAGTTTTAAAATTCGTTCCAAAAGCAATTTCAACTTCCATTTCAATTCAAATCAAAATTGAATTCTTCTTTATAAATTCGTTTTAAAATTCATTTCTATTCAATTCGAATTTCAATTCAATTTGAATTCATTTTCAATTCATTTCGAAATCGTTTTCAATTCATTTCATTTCGAAATCGTTTTCAATTCATTTCATTTCAAAATCGTTTTCAATTCATTTCATTTCAAAATCGTTTTCAATTCAATTCATTTCGAAATCGTTTTCAATTCAATTCATTTCGAAATCGTTTTCAATTCAATTCATTTCGAAATCGTTTTCAATTCAATTTATTTCGGAATCGTTTTCAATTCAATTCATTTCGGAATCGTTTTCAATTCAATTCATTTCGAAATCGTTTTCAATTCAATTCATTTCGAAATCGTTTTCAATTCATTTCATTTCCAAATCGTTTTCAATTCAATTCATTTCGGAATCGTTTTCAATTCAATTCATTTCGAAATCGTTTTCAATTCAATTCATTTCAAAATGAATAAAATCGATATAAATATCATTTACGTCAAAATGGCGTCAATCTAATCAACACGGCTTCATAAATTTCTATTTTCAAATATTCTATTTCAAATATTTCTTTTTCAAAATAGTTGTTATTATCAAAATATTTCGTTCAACACATGACCAATCTCAATGGATGAGTACTGTCAACACATGAACCTTTATTTTATGTTGATAAAGATGTAAATTTTATTACTAAAATATTTCGTTCAACACATGACCAATCCAATGGATGAGTACTGTCAACACATGAACCTTTATTTTATAATATTCTTTATTTTCTAAATTGGAATGAGGCCCAATCAATTACCATATAAAATTAATTATATGGATTTTCATACAACACATGTATATAATAGCATTGAAAAATAATCAACCATCAACCAAAGTGCACTACACTGTATAAGCATCAAATATAGATATCTAACGCTTATAACAGCTTGTCAATCAATCGATCGACATAATTAATCAATCAGGATCAGTGAACTTCAAATTTCATCCCAACACCCGTGTAGGGTTTCAAACAATCAAACACAGATTTTATTTGTGCAGTTGGGCGATGTGTGAAATTTACCGACCCAATCAAAGTCCTTCAAATAGGTGTACATAAACAAACCGTCCGGTTTGTAAATGAATATTTTATTTTATTCACTTCACGTTAAAAATTATATTTTTAATGATAAAACATTTTATTCAACCTATGAATATTCTATTCGGTTCATTTATTCAATAAAATGATATTTTTATTTTTCTAACATATTTTAGAAAATTCCGGCGGCATAACGGCACGATACTAGAAACGGGACAAGGCCTAGCCTTATCCCCGGTCTAGTGAAGGCCCACGCCATTCACACATCAATCAAATCAATTCATTTCACCACACAATTCAATTTCAATCAAATAATCTAACTAATTTTTGCAATCAAACAAACAAGTCCATGGTCTGTGGACGATTGTGTCGGGTGCTACTAAGCACCGTCTGCATCCTAGTATATATATATATATATAACTAGAAATGAAATTGAAGAGTGAGAAATTCTCATCGATAGCTATCCAATACCACGACACTCCTATTGTAGAGATCCTCGTCGTTCTCGCCTTTTTATCGCCTTTGTTGCCCGTATTCACTACATATGTAAAAATCGAATTTTTACTTCGTTATTCAATATATAAAAATCACATTTTTACTTCGATGTTCAATATATAAAAATCACATTTTTACTTCGATGTTCAATATATAAAAATCACATTTTTACTTCGATGTTCAATATATAAAAATCACATTTTTACTTCGATGTTCAATATATAAAAATCACATTTTTACTTCGATGTTCAATATATAAAAATCACATTTTTACTATGAATAAAATCATATTTTTATTATGAATAAAATCATATTTTTATTATGAATAAAATTATATTTTTATTATGAATAAATCTCTTGACTCCTTTTTAAATGAAAATCTAACAAAAACTAATCTTTATCTTTTAAAAACTCTAATCTTTATGTTATAAAAATCGCCTTTTCATGTTAAAAAAAAAATCTCATATCCTAAACTATAAAAATCCAATCTTGTCAACAAATAAAACCAAATCTTTTCTTCTTTTAAAAATCATCATTATATATTCAGTTTTATATAAGAAAATAATTAAAGGAACTAAAATAAAATTAAATAAATAAGATTTACCTTAGTTTTGAATGGGGGGAATCGTTGTACGTTGCTGGCGGTGGTCTAGGGGGAGGAGGTGAAGCAGAAGTGGATGGCGGCGGAGGTAGGTGCGTCGCCTGAGGTGAGGGGCGTCGTGGGTGGCAGCGGGGTCAACGGTAGCTGAGGGAGGCAGGGCTTGATGTCATCGGCGATCAGGCAGAGGGGGAGGCGATTCGAAGTAAGAGAGAGAGAGAACGAGGGGGGGATCTCGATCGGAGGCTCGCCTGAGCTGCGGGGCGTGGGCGGCGCGTTGGTGAAGGGCGGCGATCGATTTGTGGGGGGCCTGAGGGTCAACGGGTTTCTCCTTTCCTCTTCTTTTTTTTTTAATCTGAACGAATGAAAAGGAGGGGGAGAAAGGAAGATATATAATAATATATATTTTATTTTATTTTTAAAAAGTAACTTTTCATTCGAACTCGAAACGAGACCCACCGCCTGTCGTCCCTAGCTAATTACCCCCATTCCGAACACAATGGAATATGTATCGCAAGCTGATTCGATCGTTACAATCAGTTTCCGTTGAATTTACATTTAAATCATTATATTGAATTTTAAACGTACATTTCATTTCACCGGGGTCACATACTAACTAGAAAAATTCCAGAAAAATATTTTCTAGCCTCCTATTGACGATACGGTCCTAACAAAACTAGTTTCGTCGAATTCTGAGACCGTTAGAAAAATGACCAATTTCCAGTCGATTAAAATCAACTGAAACTGGTCAAACGCGTTTTCCTATGCCACCCTCACATATCGATTCGAAAAATTATAGAATTTGGAATCTAGCAATAATTTAACATCACGGACCCAACAAAACTGGTTTCGTCGAAATCCGAGGTCGTTTGCAAAATGTCCATTTTTAAGGGCCTGAATTCCATAGCGACTATTCAGAATTTTCAACTGGACATATCTTTTGATTCCTGCTATGAAATTTCGATTTCTCGGATTCGTTGGAAAGATATTCACAATTAGATTCCATTATTTTTGGTTTCACTAAAATCCGGATTGCTTTGCACCCGGTACATTCAATTGAAGTTTGAAATCTAATTATCGAACTACCGCGCCATTTTCAATTCTATTTATAATTATATATAATTATTTATATACTAACGACGACGTATATAATATATACGTTCGAATTCTATTCAAAATAAATCTTTCGCCGTTTTTATTTAAAATAATTCATTTTAAATAATCAAAATTCGCTAAAATAGCGAAAATAAAAATTTTAAACTGGCCCAGATTTTCGGGTTGTTACAGTGATCATACATCCTAATGGGTGCGACCCACATAGCCATGTTGCCTGCCCGATTTTTGTCATTTCCTGGTTGATGAGGCTTGAGGTCATAACGTATCTTTTGACAGATCATACCTCCATTACTTTGAATGCCACATCGTCATACCCGCCAAATCACAAATTGATTTCACCAAAAATACCACGGGTAAACAGCTAAGAGAAATGAATTCCTCCGCCACCAAACGTAAGTACGTTTGAAGAGATCAACTTACGCGATCTATTGGATATACTCTGTCAGACACTCGTCCATACAAGTTGCCCTGGGACTGGACAAACCGAAGGCACTATTCAGTACATCCATCTTAGGCACTGTTATCTAAGACTTATACAATAGCCCTTGCACTTTACTCCGTCTTCAATACATTCAGCATATTTGATTCGCAACGCTTATGCCAATACGGAGTGGTTCTCTGGATAATAATCCAACCGGTCTCTCCTTATTAATAACGTTAAAATGGTCAAAAACTTTGATAGTCGGTGATTTAACTATCAAATGAAAACTTGTTTGTGTGCAAACAACGATATTATTTCCAGATGGAAATTCTATCGATCAATCATCATGTAGCGTCTATCCTTTAAGTTTATTCATTTATTCACTTCCCTTTTCTGTTGTTTGACATTTCTTATTTACTATATTTAGAAAATATACGTCATTAACATTAGAAACATTTCCAATTCTTGTTTGCTATATTCAGAAAACATTTCTGATTCTCATTTGGAAAAAATTTCCAAATCTTCTTCACTGAGTTCTAACAGATGTTTGAATAAACATCACTATACCAAATCTCCTTCATTTGGTTCCCACTTAACCATTTTCCACTATCGAACCTTACCCATTTCTAAATCAGAAACGAAGCCAATCAAGTTGGGGTATAATTACCTCTCAGACCTTAACTGAACAACATTCCTTACTTCGAAATAGACAAACTTTAACACTTCTTTATACAACTCTTTGACTATATTACAAATCCGCTTCTTGTACAGCTTGATTATAACAATGGTGTTATAATTCCCTGCATCCGAATATAATAACTTTAATATGACTTTGATATTCTAACTCGAATAATATAAACGAGCAACTAATTATTAACTCCTATTCGGTTTATTCTAATCTATGACCCTTATTCAATTTACTCCTACTGAATTAACTCTTATTCGGGTAACTCAGTTGATTAACTCAACCTGACCATCTTACTTGATCAGTTCAACTCGACCAACTTAACTTAATTACTCGACTTATTTTAACTAAACTAACTCGACTAAATTACTTTTATCAATTAACTAATATTTGATTTAACACCATTCGCTCGACTCTAGATCGCAGCGATCACAATGGTTATGCCTGATTCCATCAGGAAACATCCGACCACCTTAGGTTATCTGCAGCCCTGCGAATTACGCTAGCAGTCGTGCTAAATGGAAACTCATCATGTGAAACTACTTCTGTTTTAATTCTACCTCGAATAACTAAATTTGATCAACTCTAATTGAATAACTAATATTCAATCATCCCTTACTCGATTACTATGTTTGAATAACCCTAGTTCGATTTGACTCAAGTCGATTAACTCTAGCTGATTAACTCTAATTGGTTAACTCTAACTAACTAACTCTAAATGTTTAACTCTAACGGTTTAATCTAACTATTTAACTCCAACGGTTTAACTCTAACGGTTTAACCCTAACGGCTTAACCATAACGGCTTAACTCTAACGGTTCAACTCTAACAGTTTAACTCAACAGTTTAACTCAACAGTTCAACTCAATAGTTTAACTCAGCAGTTTAGCTCAACAGTTTAACTCAATAGTTTAACTCAGCAGTTTAACTCAATAGTTTAAAGCAATAGTTTAAGTCAACAGTTTAACTCAATAATTTAACTCAATAGTTTAACTCAACAGTTTAACTCAATAGTTTAACTCAACAGTTTAACTCAACTCAATTCGAGTAACTCTATTTATATAGCTCCCTTCGGATATATCACATTTGTTGACTCCTTTTTTCGAATAATCAATATTCGTTTAACTCCTTTTGAACAACTCGAACTGATTAACTCTTTGTCCTTATTCAGTTCAAATATCGATATGTAAATCGATTCTTATTTCTTTATATAAGTCCTGGCTTATATATTCTATTTATCCCATGATAAATAACTTGATTAATTTATAAAACTCTATTTATAAATCAACCTTCTTACTTTATCTGTTAAAACAGGTTTCTCTTAAATATTCACTTTGGCAATACATATTCTATTTACCCGTGTGCGAAGCACGGGCCTAAATTCTTCCTAGTGTAAAATTCTCTTTATTACACTTCTATCCAATTACAAGTATTTCGTTATTCTATTTCTTTTCTAAATAAATAATTCCTTTTATAACTCGGTTAAATTTCTAGATAAATATTTTCTTTAATCCATTTGAAATGTTTTACAAATGTTTGCTTTGTTTACCAATATTTTCCTTTTATATTTGTTTTACAAATATTTTCCTTTATATTGATTTATAAATATTTTCCTTCAATATTTGTTTTACTAATATAATTTTCCTCTATATTTCTTTCCGTAAATATTTCCTCTATACATCAATTTCTTTGATCCTATCACTATTTCTTTTATGAATTCCTTTTCCTTTATATATAAATTATATTTATTTTATATAAATAATTTGTTTCAAAATAACTTGGAAAATCCTTTTTCACTTCCAATATCGCTTATGGTATGAAAATACCAAATCAAAGGGGTCGATTATCATCCAAACACCCAGGGTCAACCACATGTGATTTAACACATCATATATCAGAATATATGAAAAACGGTAAATAAATATTGAGGATCCAGTTCGATTCCTCCGACCTGTTTCCCTGCATCCACAGATGTCAGTCAACATATATAGCATGAAGGTAAAATATTCTGATAATCAGAGTCAATATTTCGATACAATTTATATATATTGTTATCGATATTTTCAGTCAACTGACTAGCAGTTCAACCAAACAGCCAATACACAGCAAATCATCCAATATTTATCAATTCTAAAAATAATTTATAAAAATATAAAGTGTTCAGAGTTAGTGAGATTTTACTCACATTGGTTCGATGATCGTTAAATAACGATATGCGTTCATTTGACTGCGACGGACAATTTATTTCGCCATAAATTGTAACTGGCTCCGTTTCACGCGCGGTCAGTCTCATTGTGAAGCTCTCGACCATACGGTCCCAACGCAGCTTACGGTTCGTGATTCTGATATTGTATGATCAAGTAATTGCGTTGTAAAGTTAATACATTATTAAATAAATTAAAACACTTGAATTAAAAACTAGTTGGGCCTCACCCCTTATATCCGGCCCAATACCCACGGTGAAAACTCAATCCGCCTACCCACCTTTCTTCCTCAACACGATCCTCGTCCTTCAACTCCAGTATTCCCAACCCATGGCCGATGGTTCCTCCGCCATTCTTCCTCCATTCACTCCACTTAATTCAAACTAAAATACCCATTTTACTCCTCGTTCGATTCTCCTTCTACCCCTTCTAGACTTGCGACACTCGATCGCCACTATCAATTTTCCATCGTCGGCTGTACAGTGACCCTGCGTCATCTAACACCACCGAACCACCCTAGAAATTGCCTCGAGCTGCCGCTCAACCTTGTGAACCCCACTATCAACTCGAAAATCCCATCGATCCCTAAATTAACCCAAAATCCCGAACCCTAATTCCCACTGGAAAACGCAAGTACCGCAACACCGACGTCGGACCCAGTAATATATACATCAAATTGAAAAGAAAGAAGTCCAGACTCGATACATATATAGTTTGGAATTTGTAAAGTTTTATTTGAATTGATCTTGATTTTTGAAAGAGGAGTTTTTCATGTTTTCTTTTTCACTGGTGGCGGCTAAGACGCATTGACCAGAAGTGAATAAATTTTAAGGTTTGAGAGAGTTGAGGGTATTATATAGTATAGGTATATTATTTTTTTATTCGTTTATTTTATTTATTTAAATCAATCGCTACTTGAATTTGCTGTTTAAAAATCCCCGTGCTCGCATACGATACCCAAAAATCACGAAACTGGACATGCACTTTCAGCTCGACATTACGGACCCAACGAAACTTGTTTCGTCGAATTCCGACTCCGTTTGCTCACACAGCGTATTTTTAACGGTCAAAAATTGACTGTTTTTCACTTTAAAAATCCGTACGGCCACATACGGACTCTAAAAATCACGAAACTTGAAAACTAACAATAATTTGACATTGCGGATCCAACAAAATTAGTTTCGTCGAAAACGGAGTTCGTTTGAAAAACTGGCTATTTTTAACGCCCTGGATTACCCATTTAAATAAATAAATATATGAAAATATAATCAAATTAAATATGAATAAATATATATTATCGTATATATCTACACTAGACTACCATACGGTTCTAGAATATTCCTATATGAATTTCCAGCTCGATATTTCAAATCCAGGTTGAATCGATATTCAATTATATTCAAAATCCATTTATAACGTAAATAAAGCGTCGCAAATTATAAAGGAATTCCATAGCGACTTTTCTGAAATTTGATTTGGACATAACGCAAAATCTACACGACGAAATCCTGATTTTTCTCTTTCATTAGAAAAACATACTCCACCAGGTCCACGCGTTTCTTGTTTCACAGAAATCCGACTTAAAACGGACCCTGTATACTCGTTCAAAGTTCGAATCGCCAAATAGCGAACTACCGCGCCATTTCGAGCTCGATTTTAAATATATTATAATCCTACGTTCAAACTGATGCCGATTGAATATATTCGTCAATATAGTTCAACTCTAAGCTGAATTTAAATCCTAGGGACGACCCAGTTCACAGAATATTGTGATTTCCCATATTTTTGATTATTTCTGAATTAAATATATTATTCTATTATTTTATTTAATTAAATATTCCATATTAAATTAACGACCATTTAATCCTCTAAACCATTATTTAAATAATTAAATTAATTAATTATTATTCGTAAAAATACGGGTCGTTACAATTTAACTCAACTCATTTAACTCCTATCTAATAATTAATATTTGATTAACTTATATTCGAATAGCAATGTCTGTTTTAACTTTTATTTCGAATGGCTAATATTCGATTTAACTCCATTCGCTTGACTCTTAGATCGCAGCGATCACAATGGTTACGCCTGATTCCCTAAGGAAACATCCGACCGCTGTAGGCTATCTGCAGCCCTGCGAATTACGCTAGCTGTCATACGAAATGGCAACTCATCCTGAATAACTATGTTTGACTAACTCTATCTCAAATAACTATATTCGATCTACTCTAATTGAATAACTAACATTCAATTAATCCCAATTCGATTAACTATGTTCAATTTACTCTATCTGGTTAACTCTTGCTGGTTAACTCTATCTAATTAACTCTAACTGGTTAACTCTAACTGATTAACTCTAATCAATTTCTCTAATTCGATTAACTCTAGTCAATTACTCTAATTCGATTAACCCTAACCAATTAACTCTTAATCGACTAACTTTTCGCCCATATTTAGTTTCAAATATTGATGTTGAAATCGATTCTTACTTCTCGATATAAGTCCGACTTATATATTCTGTTTATCCAATGATAAACATTTCATTTAATTTATAAAGTATTATTTATAAATTAATTTTATGAAACGATAAAGAATTCCGCTCGATCCAAATCGATCGCTAAACCGACCAAGACCGTTCGAAACCCCTGATTGTTTTGAGAACACGACAAATTGGAATGCAAACAGAAGAGCATTTCATTGCTTATTACAACAATTCCATCAGAAAACAAGAATATATAGAGTATGAATAAATATTACACATCAGAAAATATCAGTGATTTAAATTACGTTACATAGCAGCGAAAACAATACAAAACACAACTGAAAGTAATACACAGATACAGAGCTTTCCGAGTATCGTTCCAGCTGTAAACCAGGATCCTATGAATATAAATCTGCAAAACCAAAACTACTAGCTTCCCATGTAAAAATAAGGGCACCTAGAGTTTAGGTTAAAACAATAAACTCCAGGTCAGTCATGTGACTGGTGTGAGAACTAAAACAATTATTACTCTTTATTTTAAAGTTAGGTAAATCAAGGGACCACGCCATATAACACGGAACAGGTATCCTCCCAAGAATACCAGTGCATAAAACAATAGCGCAATGCTAAATAAAGAACAATGAAGCTATTATAAGACCCAGGTCCCATCAGACAATGCAACACAAGCCGAAGGATAGGGTTTTACCTTATAATAGCCAAAGAATGCTTGGTATGCGAAATTTCATGTTTTATTATTACTATAAGTGTATAGTGTCAAAACAATTTCAATCATAAGAATCAATCATAGACGACATAAGTGCCCCATTCCACTATGTCGCCATATATAGGTTTACAATCAAAACTGCAATTGTCACGTATTGGAAATTGGATTTCCGTCTGTGAACCGAGTCCAGGGATCGTCCTCACCGCTTCGAGACGCTCTAGCCCTTGTCTCAGGCATGCGTGCAGGCAAGTCTTGGATCGTCAGGGCCGGTCCACCGATGTGGATTATAATGCCTGAACACTGCGTTTCCCCACCCTTTGGGGTATCAATGAGTCCAATGACTCCATCGGCTCCACATAGTCACCGATATATCCGAGGAGCCTCGCAACCCAACAACCACATAAGTCAAACTTGTTAGGGCGTGTCAAACCACTAGCGCCACTTCTAGCTAAAAGGAAATGCATGTCCTCCCTGAGGTCCTTCTCCCGTTTCTAGTTCACAACCGGGGTATGAGGCTCGCGAATTAACGTTACAAAAAGTTATGCCACATAGGCGGTGCTTTGATCATCAACCACAAGACTTTTCTTTTCAATAAAAGCCTTGATCATTTGCCACTTAGGCATGCTACATAGGCGATTCACACCATGCGACTGATGTTTATCGATATACAACCTCTGATCCTGTACGTCTTGGAGAAGGGTGAAGTAAGGGAATGAATTCCCCTTCACCAGGCAGATGTATATTTAATAAAGATCAATCAGCACAGAGCGAAATCCAATGTCAGACACACAGTCCATACAAGTTCGTTCTAGGTCTGAACGAAACCGTAGGAACCTTATTCCTCGCATATCCATCGATCTCCAAGTATGTCTGGACGATCACCAACTGATTCCCTCCTCCTGGGTGTACAGCCAAATCAAGATCATCATTAATCACCCGAACGATGTGAAGACCTCCAGTCTTCGACCACCGTCTTAATCCTCGACACTTCGTCGAATCAGTTATTCAGAATGGGATAAACTTGGTCTTTCTGAATAACTCGCGTATATAATAAACAAGTGTTACACAAACACAACATACGCCTCATTCCAATTCGGAATATTCTTTTATTCAAATATTTTTATACTTTGGGAAAGGTTCCCATTAATTTTATCAAAGATAAATTCTTTAAATTTATTCTTTAATCTTCTTTTTAATATCAATTCAAATTAGTCGGGATTAGCGAACCACACCGAAGTAATCATTTATTTTATTTCCTAATCCCAACTTATTCATCCCATGAAGTAAAACTGGTCATACTTCATATCTAACACCACGGTATTATCGATAAATTCAATTACCATTTCACATTCAAATCTATTTAAAGATTTAACTATCGCCTGGAGCAAAACTGGTGATACTCCATTCTCGATTATTTCAATCTAATTAAAGATTCATTAAAACTCCACTTGGTTTTAATCTTCCCAATAATTACTATCAATGATTATTTAACTTGGGAAATCATATCCTGGCTTTAACTGGGTTACAGAGCCAATGTCATTTAAAACACGGTTCACGATAAACCAAAAAAAAACATTCCATTTACAATGGAATCTTCATGGAAAACAAATCGATATAAACTTCCATATCCGACTAATAATACAAATGGAATAACGGCTAAGCCTTTTAAATTCCAGATATATTGGTTGTCTTCCTCCACAGAAATTCACTTCGATTATTACCAAATCGAATTCCATTCCATTCTAATTTATTTTATTAAATTGAAAAACTTTACTTTGGAAAATATCCTTTAAATCTTAACAAAAAATTTATGTAGTGACCTGTAACTTCCCCGGTAAGGAAAGCACGGATTACCTTGAGGACAAGCCACATCGGAATGCAAACAGAATAACATTCCATTGTTAATTACAACAATTCCATCAGAATATAAGAATATACAGAGTATGAATAAATATTATACATCAGAGATTTAATTACATTACTACAGCGGAAAAATAATACAATACACAACTGAAGGAGATATACAGATACAGAGCTTTCCGGATATCATTCCAGCTGTAAATCAGGATCCTGTGAATATAAATTTGCAAAACCAAAACTACTAGTTGCCCGTGTCAAAATAAGGGCACCCAGAGTTTAGGTTAAAACAATAAACTCCAAGTCAGTCATGTGACTGGTGTGAGAACTAAAACAGTTATTAATCTTTATTTTAAAGCTAGGTAAATCAAGGGACCATGCCGTATAACACGGAATGGGTTTCCTCCTAAGAATACCAGTGCATAAAACAACAGCGCAATGCTAAATAAAGAACAATGAAGCTATTATAAGACCCAGTGTAACGCCCCACACCCGCTAAGGTCACTCACTAAGGGAATGCCTTAACTTCGGTGGAGTATTTTAAGTGAATATAGAACAGAAAAATTACAACAAGACAGATATATATAATACTTGAAAATCTAAAACATCATTTCATTGCAGCAGAAGATAAACTTGTTTGGTTACAATATCAAAACCAACAAAACAAGAGACAAGTACTAAATATCCATCCTGATAAAAACATAAGTACATAATCCCACTACATAACTAATAGCCATAATATAAAAGATAAGCTGAGCTTTACATCAACGGTCCAAGCTCCAAAAGATAGATAAAGCAATCTGATCAAAGCCCACTAGTCCTAGGCCCACTCTGAGAACCTGAGGGTTGGGAAAAAGATAAAAACAATGGGGTCAGACATAAGTCTGAGCGAGTCCTATAACTTTAACAATACAATCATTAAAGTAATTAGGGTATGATATAAACTTGGTATGGTAATGACTGGGGATAAATGACTACACTAAGCAGCCAACTAGACATAGGATGAACTAAGATATCGGTAAAGACGCATCTACCCACCCAAGGGTGATTACTACACTGCACCACACCAGTTGTTCCTACTTAAAGGTTGATCCCACCCAAGGACTTAGAAAATTTAACTAGTAGTTTCGTGTACCCCTAGCTGACCACATAGGTGCCGTCTGCCCCTATCTCCACTAGGTGTACCCACTACTCCCCAAGCGATCGGCTCCCTAACGTAGATACCCGTGCTGGCCCCACAGTGGGTTGTATCACTCCCCAAAGTGGTAACCCGATACAACCAACGGTGCACGGCTTATACCTACACGATGCAACAACGTCTTACCTACCAGCCCGGGCCCACACACGCATATGAAACCCGTTGGACTTGCGTTCCCACCGCTAACCCGTTTTGGCCTCTTATAGTCAAACCTTGTATGCGTGTCCCGTCCTCGACTTGGGTCGAGCCCACAAAGATACGTTTTGGGTTACTGGTTGAAATGGGCCCCCACAAGCTACCCACCTAAGCTTGTCCCTTTTCTAGTGCATCCCACTTAACCCTTTAATCATGTTTAATTACATGTTTCCACTTGGTTAAGTATTCTAATCGTATTTTCTATTGCCACCCATGGCAACCCACTAGATTTCCACATGCCACCCAAGGCACCCACTTAACCCCTCATGCCCCACTACATGCTTATCTGGTTAAGTGTTTCTTAATTGATTAAGAATGTAACCTTTGTAAAGACCTCTCACATTAGACTGTCTTTTATGGCAGCTGGATTTGCCGGTCGGGTCCGGGCAGCCTTACGCCATAACAGAGTCTAACCTCGTGTCTTTACACTTGTCACGTATTTAGTTTATGCCTAAGACCTCTCACATTGGGCCAATCATTTGTAGCCGTTGGATTTGCCAGTCGGGTCCGGGAAGTCTTATGCTACAAAAGGGTCCAACCTCGTGTCTTAGTCGATTAATTACACCTAATTAATCACCCCCATATTTTGAATTAATTTTCCCTAATTAATTCCAATTCAATGATGTACATAATTGACTTAATTATGTCCATCCACTTATGGTATGCAACATCATACCACAATTTTGTTAACATGAATATTAACCCCATCGTTCCCCACGTAATACGCTAACATGACATACTTAAAAGGGAAGATTCATCACAAATACAATGGGTTCAACTTAGCATAACATTAGCATCAACATGGGTTTTAAAGGTGTCAACTTGCATGTATGACCATAGTATCAAACCCAACTAGCATAAATAATCAACCCAAACTTGCATGAATCACATATGTCATAAAGAGGGTAACTTGCATAGATGTTCGTGTCATAGACCTATCATAAAGGGATAAACTTGCATACATGTCATATGTAAAAACCCGGAAAATGTGAACCAGTTTAAAATTTTTAAATTAGGTTATTACCAAAGAATTTGAATAATTTAAATAGCCTATTTCAATAAAATATAGAATTGTGTATAATATGGCAGTTTGAAATTTTGAATATAAACTTTGTCTGACTGTACCGGGTGGAAAATATAACGGATTTTGACGAAACTGAAAATATTTAAATCTGTTTATCAATACCTTTCTAACGAATCTGAAAAATCGAAATTTCATAACGGAAATCAAAAGTTATGGCCAAACGAATTTTCAGAAGGGTCGCTATATAGTATATATAGCCCTTGAAAATTGAGTTTTTGCATACGTCCTCGGAATTCGACGAAACCACTTTTGTTGGGTCCGGGATGTCAAATTATTGCTAAGTTTCAAATTTCATAATTTTTGAAGCTAGTATGTGAGCGGGGCAAAAGATAACGTGTTTGGTCAAATTCTGTTAAAATAGGTCGACCTAAAAATGGCCGTTTTTCAAACGAGCTCAGAATTCGACGAAACTGGTTTTGTTAGGACCGTATCGTCAAAACAAAGCTAGATTTGTTTTTCTGGAATTTTTCGATTCAGTTTGTGGCCCTGGCAAATTGAAATGTACGTTTAAATTAAATATCGAATGTTTTATATTTTAATTTGAAAAATAACTGACTGTAACAGTCGAAATGGCCAACGAAACATATCCCATTGTGTCCGGAATGGGGGTATTTAGCTAGGGGCGACAGTCGTTGGGTTTAAAAGGGAGTCCGTTTGCAAAAACACTATTTAAAAATTTCTATAAAGCTCTGGCCAATAGGAAATTTTCATTTAAAAAAAGAAAATAAACTCCGAAACCCTAGCCGCCAGAGAAAGATTGGGCGATCCACGTTGCTCGAGACTTCTTCCCCTTTTTCCGACCGCCTCAGGCGATTTCACCGCCGACCCCAGTTGAAGTTTTTGTTCGACATAGTCCCCTCTCCACATCCGACCAACCCACGTCTCCTCCCATCGACTATCGACGCCGGAAATCAAGGAGGAAGGCGCGACCTTCTGAGCGTCGCCGCGACGAGCACAGGCCACCGAACCACTCGCCACCACCGCTGTTCTGGAGGTGCTTCGTAGCTCTTCGACGCAGCGTAGCCTGATCTAAGCATAGAGGTACGGATCGACTGAAAATTGGTGACCTAGTTTCGAAGGTTTTAAAAACCTTTCTAATGAAAATTCTGAAATGAAAATAACACTTTTAAGTGTTGCAAAACTTTGAAAAATAATATCTTTTTCGTTCTTTAACGAAATTCGATGAAACAGGAGACACCGTGACCGCAAGGAGGCTCTCTACATTCTAGAAGAAGCCGCGGATTTTTCTGACCTTCCTACGATTTTTAGCACTGCAATAACCAATGTGAGGAATCTAAACTACTTGCGTGAATGAAATCACGTTGTATAAATTATATGAGTGAAGTGTAAATTATATACGCATTGTATACCTCATGTACATGTGTTGTATAAGTTATATTAGCGATGTATAAATTATACAAGCGTTGTTTGAAACATATATGCTTTGAATTGTGATGAAATGCAAGTGAATTATTATATTATATATATATATATATATATATATATATATACACTCCCCTCATCCACAGACCATGGACGATATTTATTGCTTGTGTTTGACGTGATATCATATGGTTTGATGAATGGTTTGAAATAATTGTTTGTGGTTTATATTTTGGTTGAAAAATACCTTTGTGGTTGAAAAATACCCTCTTGTGGTTGAAACAAAATAGAATAGGATTGTGGAATTTAAAATAAAACATGCCGCCTGCGTGCGAACTAGATGCATGATCCCCATTGTCAAAAACCGCGAGGTTTTAAGGTAGAGCGAGTAGTCGTACTAGGGACGGTCCCGGTTTTAACTACCCTGCCGTTATGCTGCCGAAATTTTCTGAAATATTTATGTGTTAGAATAATTTTCATTCGTTGAAATAAATTACATATGCTATATGGAATATTCATGTGTTGAGTTGCAATTCATTCGTTGAGTTGAAATTCATGTGTTGAATATTATTTGAATTTAAACAAATGGCTTTAGCGATAAAAATCACATTTTTATAAATATACAAACTATATAGAATATTCATGTGTTGAGTTGCAATTCATTCGTTGAGTTGAAATTCATGTGTTGAATATTATTTGAATTTAAACAAATGGCTTTAGCGATAAAAATCACAATTTTTATATATATACAAACGATATAGAATATTCATGTGTTGAGTTGCAATTCATTCGTTGAGTTGAAATTCATGTGTTGAATATTATTTGAATTTAAACAAATGGCTTTAGCGATAAAAATCACATTTTTATAAATATACAAACTATATAGAATATTCATGTGTTGAGTTGCAATTCATTCGTTGAGTTGAAATTCATGTGTTGAATATTATTTGTATTTAAACAAATGGCTTTAGCGATAAAAATCACAATTTTTATATATATACAAACGATATAGAATATTCATGTGTTGAGTTGCAATTCATTCGTTGAGTTGAAATTCATGTGTTTAATATTATTTGAATTTAAACAAATGGCTTTAGCGATAAAAATCACATTTTTATAAATATACAAACTATATTGAATATTCATGTGTTGAGTTGCAATTCATTCGTTGAGTTGAAATTCATGTGTTGAATATTATTTGAATTTAAACAAATGGCTTTAGCGATAAAAATCACATTTTTATAAATATACAAACTATATAGAATATTCATGTGTTGAGTTGCAATTCATTCGTTGAGTTGAAATTCATGTGTTGAATATTATTTGAATTTAAACAAATGGCTTTAGCGATAAAAATCACATTTTTATATATATACAAACGATATAGAATATTCATGTGTTGAATTCCAATTCATTCGTTGAGTTGAAGTTCATGTGTTGAATGTTATCAACTTTATAAATAAAATGAATCGACAATGCAAACTATATTTTTATAGTAAATATGAAGTGTTAAAAATACACATGTGTCGAATAAATATTTTTGATGATTAAAATATTTCTTTTATCTTGTATATGAAGTGTTAAAAATACACACGTGTCGAATAAATATTTTTGATGATTAAAATATTCCTTTTATCATGTATACGCTTAGTTAAAAATACACACGTGTTGAAATAAATAATAGTTTGCTAGAAATATTATTATTAGCTTTGTTCTGCATATATACACATGTGTTGAACAGGAAAAATGGATTAGCTGTAGAGTAAAGAAATTATTTGCGTGCCCGACAAATAGGTAAACCTTGATGAGTTGGCTGCGCAATTTTATTTATATATCAACTCCTGTGAATGCCATTAGATGCGGAGTGCTGGTTTTTCTGTGTGAAATAATAAATAACGCCATAGGATAGTAACAATTAATTTTGAACTACACTACATGGCATACTTCTTGATGATAGGCATACTTCATCATATTCCACATAAGCAATTGGAGCTTGTGTGACGAGGTGGAAGATTTACCATATAAGCAAGAGGCTTGTATGGCGATGACTATGTACTACAGGTTGAACTGATGACTGATATGGACTATATAAATTATAACGATAAATTGCCAGATTAATAAAAACCCCACACGGGTCTGGAGTTGACAATAATCACGTCGCTCTAGTTATTAGATACGGCACATGGACTATTTATTTCCACACGGAAACAGGGTGACGGGAATTTATTCTCTGGAGTGATTATCAGTACATGCTCCCCCGTAAACACCAGAATATATCACTATAAATATGTGAATGCTTTTTAGGATTTATTGGGTACCTAATACGGCCCAATAAATTTCCAAACCCCTCCCCATACAAAGGAGGTTATGGCAAAAAAATTCGAAATATTAAGGCGTTAGTGAAATATTTGAAGTGAAAACGAAGTTGAAATTATAAAATGAACTATAGTTGAAATAGTGGAATGAACTATATTTATATATATAAATATAAATATAATTAAAAGGAATAGAGGCCATGCAGTTCGCGTTTCGGAATCGTAATTTGAAACGATTAGTACGAGAAATCCGACCATTGGATTTTCCCGAAACCGCAACCGCTGGGTTCGCCTTGGAAATATCTTTCCAACGGCACCAACCTTGTAAAAATCCAACGGTTGGATTGTCCGGAATGTTTAATTCAAATCTGAAGAAAAACAGCGCCAGAATCGTTTATATTTATATATAAATATAAATATAATTAAATTAAATCGAATAACGACGCTACAGTTCGAATTTTGAAACCGTAACTTCAAACGACTAGTGTGGAAGATCCGACCGTCGGATTCTCACGAAACTGGAACCGTTGGGTTCGCTTTAGGAATATCTTCCCACTAATATAGACTTTGTAGAAATCCAACGGTTAGATTTTCCGATATGTGTAAAACAAATTAGAAGAAAAACAGCGCCAGTGCCACGGCACGACCTGAAACGTCGTTTAATTAAATATGGCCATTTTTAAATAAATAAAAATGGCGAAAAATCGTTATAAAATATTATAAGCAATATTGATTGAAAATAAACCAATTGGGCTTGAATTGTTTGATATTGGATGGTTGTAAGTGTTTGACATGAAAATAACACTAAATAACTGAAAGATGGATGTCGAATAATATAACCATATAAAGAATCGATTTAAATTCTAATGACGTGAATTATTTGAAAAGGCCGAGCTAACCCTCATTTCAAATAATTCATCGAGCGATTCGAATTGGAAAATGCAAAGACGATTCAAGACCGACGATCTTCGTATCGGTTGGATGGGCGCTACTGAGGTTCCTAACCGGAGTAGCTACCGGAAGGGGACGGAAGTAGTAGCCGTCTGAACGTATGGGTTGAATGGACGGATATACGAGGAATTTGACGCCTCCGGTTTCGTTCAGACCCAGGACGGACTTGTAAATGGACTGTGTGTCTGACATTGGATTTTGTTCTATACTGATTGATCTCTGTTAAATATATATCTGTTTGGCGGCGGAGAATTTATTCTTTTGCTTAACGCCCTTCTCTGAGACGTACGAGCTTAGAGGTTATATATCGATGGAAATCAATCGTATGGAGTGGACTGCCTATGTGGCATGCCAAGATGCTGAGATCAAGGCTTCTGTTGCAAAGCCAAGTCTTGTGGATGATGATCAAAGCAAGGTCTACGTGGCCTAGCTTTGTGTATTTCGTAGATTCGCGAGCCTCACACCCCGGTATGAGTTAAAAACGGGATACGGACTGCAGGAAGAGCACGACGTTTCTTTCTAGCTATGGTGGTGTCAGTGACTTACCAGCCCTGACATATATATCTACTTTTCACCTTTGTGGTTGTTGGAATGCGAGGCGCCTCGATTATAGGTCTGTAAGGACCGGGAAACGCGTGTTCAGGAATAAATAATCCTCTAACGTAAGTGAGGACCGGCACTGAAGCATCCAGGGGTTACCCAGAGTGTGTAGTCCCGAGGCATTTGCTAGAATGTCTCGAAGCGGAGAGGAGCTTGCCCCTTGCCTCGACTCATGACGGAAATCCAATTTCCAATACGAAATAACGGACTTAATTGCAGAACTAGTATGGTGACATCGTATATGGTAGTTATGCCGTCTATCATTGATATTTATGATGCTATTCATTTTTGAAACATATATGCACTAGTAATAATATCAAATGATTTTGCTTTATACGTATCAAGCATATTTGGCTATTATAAGGTAAAACTCTATCCTCCGGCTTGCGTTGCATTGTGTGATGGGACCTGAGTCTTATAATGGCTTCATTCTTTCTAAAAGCATTGCGTTGTTTTAAAAGAATTTACTTTGGTTTAAATGCATTAGCAATCACTGGAGTAAACCCGTTCCGCGAAAGTGGCGTGGTCCTATGATTTGCTATTACTATTGTTTAACTATTAAATAGATTCCTCATACCAGTCCCCATGACTGACTCGTTGTTTGTTTCACTTTGCAAACGCGGGTGCCCTTATTTTCACATGGGCAGCCTAGTACACAGGTGACAGGTTGTTTTTGGCTCTGCACTGCTGCATAGAGTGCATTTTTGGCTCATGGCGAGGCTGACTTCACAGAGATGACTTTGACTTTTCCGCCATTACTGTACTTATATTATGATTCCGCCACTGGCGATGCAGACTGATTTACTTTCCGTATTTCTCACTATATGTATATGTATTCCGCCTTCGGCGATGTAGACTGATACCCTTATTATGTCTCACTGCATGTATGTATTCCGCCTCTGGCGATGATGACTGATCACTTTCCTTTTTATTTACTAAGTATATCCCACGTTATGCTATTCTGATATCCTACATGTTGTGATTCCGCTGTCATAACCATGTAAAATTATTTTATTTATTGTTTCTGCTATTATCTGTACTCTGCTTTGATGATTAATGTGTTATTTCCTAATGATTATTCTTAATACCGCCCCTCGGATTTTGGGATCGTCACAGTTGGTATCAGAGCTTTGGTTAACCTTAGTTCTGGGATCTAACACATTAAGCACCTCGTCAGAATAGAATCAGTAGTGTTCTAATGCGAGTAGCTCATTAGAGATAGGATTAGCAATGTCCTAGAATGAGCTAAGCAGATTAGCAAAACAATTTGATCAGTACATCATCATTATCTTTCCTTGTATTCCCTTGCTTTATCATTTATGAAAATTATAAAATCTGTGAGCTTGACTCTTTTCTTGCTTATACAGTTCTCTTAGATGGCTACACGAGCAGCATCAGCTAGAGGAGGCCGTGGAGGCCGAGGAGATGCAGCAGGAGGACGGGGGAATATCCCCGTAGTAGTGGAAGGCCCTATTATTCAGCCACCAGCACCAGAAGACTTTGAGCTAGATAAAGTGGCAAAGAGGTACAGAAATCTGGGGGGAAAACCTTTTACTGGCACTGGCACAGTGACCGAGGCAATAGCTTGGCTGAAAACCTGTGAGAAAATCTTCGAAGGCATGGGTATGGGAACCAACAATAAAGCAAGACTTGGCATTTGGCTCCTTCAAGAGGAAGCAGAGCTATTGTGGGATGCCATTACCTCAGAAGATGCCACTGGTACTATCCGGACTTGGGAGCAGTTCAAGACTTTGTTCAATGAGAAGTTTGTACCGGAACAGGCTCTAGAGAGGATGAGAGAGCAGTTTGCAAATCTCCAGCAAGGAGACCTCTCTATTCAGGACTATCTAAATAAATTCACCCAATTGTCGCGCTATGCTCCAGAGCTGATTACGACAAACAAAGCAAAGAATAAGAGATTCATATTTGGGCTGAAGCGCAAGTACCACGATAGAGCTATGAGCAACATCAAACTCTCCTTTACAGAACTAGTAGAGATGGCTTGCAACTACGAAGACATGGATGAGAGGCATGCTAGCCAAGACCGCGCTAAAAGCCAAGCAGGGAATAAGCGCAAGGCTTCAACAGATCATCCCGAATCTAGCATTACCGCGGCCGCTACTCAAAAACCCACAAAGATCCCGAAAGGAATCTGCTACAATTGCGATAGGAGGTTCTGTCAGTCTCAGTTCGTACTGTAGAGTGTCTGTCTCTTATTCTTGCTACAAATTCTCTTTTAAAGTAATTGTCATGGACCTTTCCGACTTTGATATTATACTGGGATTGGACTGGTTGACAAAATATAAGGCCGAAGTTAGATGTGCCGAAAGAATCGTTAAAGTCGAAACGAAACTTGGACCTATATATATACCATGTCATGGCTCAGAAATCAATAGAACAAATTTTTGGTCTTCTTTAGAAGTTACTCCCCCTTCAATAGAAAAGATACCGGTCGTGAAAAACTACGCGGATGTGTTTGAAGAAGTAGAAAACTTACCGCCGCAAAGAGAAATTGAATTTAGGATAGATCTAATTCCTAACGCCCGACCAGTAGTACATCCAATAAGAAGAATGGCCCCGAAAGAAAAAGAAGAGCTAAGTAGTCAAACCCGAGAATTGCTTTGGAAAGGTCTAATCAGACCGAACTTTTCATCTTGTGGAGCAGCAGTAGTATTTGTCCCGAAATCAGACGGTACTCTAAGACTTTGTGTTGATTAACGGGATCTCAATAAACAAACACTGAAGAACAAATATCCCTTGCCCCGAATAGACGATCTGTTAGATCAATTAAATGGAGCAACCGTATTCTCCAGAATGGACCTAGCTATAGGTTTCCACCAATTGCGTATAGCCGAAGACTGTGTTCCTTTGACAGCTTTTAGGGGTCCCGATTTATTCTACGAATGGTTAGTAATGCCGTTCGGCTTGTGCAATGCTCCGGCATACTTCGTTGATCTTATGAACAGAGTGTTCCGTGGTGTGTTGAATAAATTCGTTCTAGTCTTCATCGATGACATTCTAATTTACTCTAAGTCGGAAGAAGAGCATGCAAAACATTTAGAACAAGTGTTGAAAATTCTGAGGAGAAATGTCTTGAAAGCTAAATTTTCTAAGTGTGTCTTCTGGCAGAATGAAGTTAAATTCCTTGGCCATGTCGTGTCAAAAGAAGGAATTGCTGTAGATCCAAGCAAAATTACAGCGATTCAGAACTGGAAACAACCTACTACCCCCACGGAAGTTCGAAGTTTCCTTGGATTGGCTAGTTATTATCGGAAATTCGTTCAGGATTTTTCAAAGATATCAGGAGTATTGACAAAGCTTACAAAGAAGCATGAAAAATTCAAATGGACTCCCGAATGTGAAGAGGCTTTCCAGGAGCTGAAACTGAAGTTGACAACCGCTCCAGTATTGACAATAATAGAAGGTAATCAAGACTTGACGGTATGGACAGACGCTTCTATTAGAGAGCTAGGTGCAGTGTTAATGCAAAAGGGCCAAGTGATCGCTTATGCCAGCCGTCAACTAAAGCCGCATGAGAGAAACTATGCAACTCATGATCTTGAGTTATTAGCTATCGTGTTTGCTTTAAGAATCTGGAGGCATTATTTACTGGGCGAGAAGTTTGAACTATACACTGATCATCAATCCTTGAAATACCTGTTTACCCAGAAGGATCTAAACCTGAGGCAACAACGTTGGTTAGAATTCCTTGCGGCATACGATTTTGAAATTCTATACACTCCAGGGAAAGCCAATGTTGTAGCAGATGCGCTCAGCAGGAAGAATGAAATCATCGCCAGTTTTGTCATCACGTCTTCATTAGTAGACAGGATCTCGACCCTTCAGAAAGATGATGAATTTGTTCAAAGAATCAGTCAAAGAGTCAAAGGAGGTGAATCCACAAGTTTCCGACTCGATGACAAAGGAGTTCTAAGACTAAAGGGCAGAATTTGCATCCCAAACCTTCCCGAGCTCAGAAGAGAAATACTTGATGAATGCCACAAATACAAGTTAAGTATCCATCCCGGTGTGAGCAAAATGTATAACGATATCAAACGCACATTCTGGTGGAGGTCAATGAAGAGAGATATCTCATTATATGTTAGCAGATGCCCCACTTGTCAACTAGTTAAGAGTGATCAGCAGAAATTGGCTGGATTATTACAACCATTAGAAATTCCAGGATGGAAGTGGGAACAAATCTCGATGGATTTCATCGATGGCCTGCCTCGAACTAGAAAAGGAAACGACAGTATATGGGTAATAGTAGATCGCTTCACGAAGACTGCCCATTTCATACCTGTCCAATCCAACAGAACGGCTCAAAGTCTGGCACAGATTTACTTCAAAGAAATAGTTAAACTTCATGGGGTACCGCTCAGTATAGTCAGCGATAGAGATCCCCTGTTTACTAGC
Source organism: Allium sativum (assembly GCA_030737875.1). Taxonomy (NCBI): domain Eukaryota; kingdom Viridiplantae; phylum Streptophyta; class Magnoliopsida; order Asparagales; family Amaryllidaceae; genus Allium; species Allium sativum. The sequence goes on along the minus strand of CM060921.1, from coordinate 8,522,859 downwards.
AAATTCTAGGAAGCATTCCAGATAGAATTGGGAACCAAATTAAATCTTAGCATCGCTTATCACCCTCAGACAGATGGCCAAACTGAGCGGGTGAATAGAATTTTAGAAGATTTGTTGTGGGCTTGCGTTATTGATTTTGGAGGCTCATGGGAAGATCATTTACATTTAGCAGAATTCTCTTACAACGATAGCTATCAAGCAAGTTTGGGAATGTCTCCATTTAAAGCATTATACGGTAGACCGTGCAGATCTCCCGCATGTTGGGTAGAACCTGGCAACAGACTTGTGTTAGGGCCCAATATGATTCGAGAAGCATTGGATAAAGTCGATTTCATTAAGAAGCGATTGAAAACCGCGCAGAGCCGACAGAAAAGTTATGCTGATGCGAGAAGAAGGGATATATCGTTTGCCGTTGGTGATTATGTTTATTTAAGAGTTTCTCCAATGCGAGGAGTAATCAGATTTGGCAAGACTGGGAAGTTGGCACCGAGATTTATTGGTCCCTTTCCTATACTTGAACGGATTGGAACTCTTACATATAGGGTTTCATTACCTAATTGGTTGCCTGGTATACATGATGTGTTCCACGTGTCTCAACTCAGAAAACATGTTCATGATCCCGACCTTATTGTGGAAGAAGCAGCGCAACATGATATTGACATAACTCCAGAATTAGCACTCAAGAGAGAGCCATTAAAGATAGTTGGCAAAGAAACTAGAGAGCTAAGGAGGAAAAAGATTCATTTAGTCAAAGTGCAGTGGAGTAGTGATCCTAGAGACTGTACTTGGGAGACTGAGGAAAGCATTAAACAAGCCTATCCCAAATGCAGAGTGGACATCTCCGACTAACTCCGGTGCAAGGTACCTTTACAATACATTGCATTTACATTTTATTTCCTGCTTAGCTGTTATTTCCTTTTCGAGGACGAAAAGTTTTAAGTGGGGGAGATTGTAATAACCCGGAAAATGTGAACCAGTTTAAAATTTTTAAATTAGGTTATTACCAAAGAATTTGAATAATTTAAATAGCCTATTTCAATAAAATATAGAATTGTGTATAATATGGCAGTTTGAAATTTTGAATATAAACTTTGTCTGACTGTACCGGGTGGAAAATATAACGGATTTTGACGAAACTGAAAATATTTAAATCTTTTTATCAATACCTTTCTAACGAATCTGAAAAATCGAAATTTCATAACGGAAATCAAAAGTTATGGCCAAACGAATTTTCAGAAGGGTCGCTATATAGTATATACAGCCCTTGAAAATTGAGTTTTTGCATACAACCTCGGAATTCGACGAAACCACTTTTGTTGGGTCCGGGATGTCAAATTATTGCTAAGTTTCAAATTTCATAATTTTTGAAGCTAGTATGTGAGCGGGGCAAAAGATAACGTGTTTGGTCAAATTCTGTTAAAATGGGTCGACCTAAAAATGGCCGTTTTTCAAACGAGCTCAGAATTCGACGAAACTCGTTTTGTTAGGACCGTATCGTCAAAACAAAGCTAGATTTATTTTTCTGGAATTTTTCGATTCAGTTTGTGGCCCTGGCAAATTGAAATGTACGTTTAAATTAAATATCGAATGTTTTATATTTTAATTTGAAAAATAACTGACTGTAACAGTCGAAATGGCCAACGAAACATATCCCATTGTGTCCGGAATGGGGGTATTTAGCTAGGGGCGACAGTCGTTGGGTTTAAAAGGGAGTCCGTTTGCAAAAACACTATTTAAAAATTTCTATAAAGCTCTGGCCAATAGGAAATTTTCATTTTAAAAAAATAATAATAAACTCCGAAACCCTAGCCGCCAGAGAAAGATTGGGCGATCCACGTTGCTCGAGACTTCTTCCCCTTTTTCCGACCGCCTCAGGTGATTTCACCGCCGACCCCAGTTGAAGTTTTTGTTCGCCGTAGTCCCCTCTCCACATCCGACCAACCCACGTCTCCTCCCATCGACTATCGACGCCGGAAATCGAGGTGGAAGGCGCGACTTTCTGAGCGCCGCCGCGACGAGCACAGGCCACCGAACCACTCGCCACCACCGCCGTTCTGGAGGTGCTTCGTAGCTCTTCGACGCAGCGTAGCCTGATCGAAGCATAGAGGTACGGATCGACTGAAAATTGGTGACCTAGTTTCGAAGGTTTTAAAAACCTTTCTGATGAAAATTCTGAAATGAAAATAACACTTTTAAGTGTTGCAAAACTTTGAAAAATAATATCTTTTTCGTTCTTTAACGAAATTCGATGAAACAGGAGACACCGTGACCGCAAGGAGGCTCTCTACATTCTAGAAGAAGCCGCGGATTTTTCTGACCTTCCTACGATTTTTAGCACTGCAATAACCAATGTGAGGAATCTAAACTACTTGTGTGAATGAAATCACGTTGTATAAATTATATGAGCGAAGTGTAAATTATATACGCATTGTATACCTCATGTACATGTGTTGTATAAGTTATATTAGCGATGTATAAATTATACAAGCGTTGTTTGAAACATATATGCTTTGAATTGTGATGAAATGCAAGTGAATTATTATATTATATATATATACTCCCCTCGTCCACAGACCATGGACGATATTTATTGCTTGTGTTTGACGTGATATCATATGGTTTGATGAATGGTTGGAAATAATTGTTTGTGGTTGATATTTTGGTTGAAAAATACCCTCTTGTGGTTGAAACAAAATAGAATAGGATTGTGGAATTTAAAATAAAACATGTCGCCTGCGTGCGAACTAGATGCATGATCCCCATTGTCAAAAACCGCGAGGTTTTAAGGTAGAGCGAGGAGCCGTACTAGGGACGGTCCCGGTTTTAACTACCCTGCCGTTATGCTGCCGAAATTTTCTGAAATATTTACGTGTTAGAATAATTTTCATTCGTTGAAATAAATTACATATGCTATATGGAATATTCATGTGTTGAGTTGCAATTCATTCGTTGAGTTGAAATTCATGTGTTGAATATTATTTGAATTTAAACAAATGGCTTTAGCGATAAAAATCACATTTTTATAAATATACAAACTATATAGAATATTCATGTGTTGAGTTGCAATTCATTCGTTGAGTTGAAATTCATGTGTTGAATATTATTTGAATTTAAACAAATGGCTTTAGCGATAAAAATCACAATTTTTATATATATACAAACGATATAGAATATTCATGTGTTGAGTTGCAATTCATTCGTTGAGTTGAAATTCATGTGTTGAATATTATTTGAATTTAAACAAATGGCTTTAGCGATAAAAATCACATTTTTATAAATATACAAACTATATAGAATATTCATGTGTTGAGTTGCAATTCATTCGTTGAGTTGAAATTCATGTGTTGAATATTATTTGAATTTAAACAAATGGCTTTAGCGATAAAAATCACAATTTTTATATATATACAAACGATATAGAATATTCATGTGTTGAGTTGCAATTCATTCGTTGAGTTGAAATTCATGTGTTGAATATTATTTGAATTTAAACAAATGGCTTTAGCGATAAAAATCACATTTTTATAAATATACAAACTATATAGAATATTCATGTGTTGAGTTGCAATTCATTCGTTGAGTTGAAATTCATGTGTTGAATATTATTTGAATTTAAACAAATGGCTTTAGCGATAAAAATCACATTTTTATAAATATACAAACTATATAGATTATTCATGTGTTGAGTTGCAATTCATTCGTTGAGTTGAAATTCATGTGTTGAATATTATTTGAATTTAAACAAATGGCTTTAGCGATAAAAATCACATTTTTATATATATACAAACGATATAGAATATTCATGTGTTGAATTCCAATTCATTCGTTGAGTTGAAGTTCATGTGTTGAATGTTATCATCTTTATAAATAAAATGAATCGACAATGCAAACTATATTTTTATAGTAAATATGAAGTGTTAAAAATACACACGTGTCGAATAAATATTTTTGATGATTAAAATATTTCTTTTATCTTGCATATGAAGTGTTAAAAATACATACGTGTCGAATAAATATTTTTGATGATTAAAATATTCCTTTTATCATGTATACGCTTAGTTAAAAATACACACGTGTTGAAATAAATAATAGTTTGCTAGAAATATTATTATTAGCTTTGTTCTGCATATATACACATGTGTTGAACAGGAAAAATGGATTAGCTGTGGAGTAAAGAAATTATTTGCGTGCCCGACAAATAGGTAAACCTTGATGAGTTAGCTGCGCAATTTTATTTATATATCAACTCCTGTGAATGCCATTGGATGCGGAGTGCTGGTTTTTCTGTGTGAAATAATAAATAACGCCATAGGATCGTAACAATTAATTTTGAACTACACTACATGGCATACTTCTTGATGATAGGCATACTTCATCATATTCCACATAAGCAATTGGAGCTTGTGTGACGAGGTGGAAGATTTACCATATAAGCAAGAGGCTTGTATGGCTATGACTATGTACTACAGGTTGAACTGATGACTGATATGGACTATATAAATTATAACGATAAATTGCCAGATTAATAAAAACCCCACACGGGTCTGGAGTTGACAATAATCACGTCGCTCTAGTTATTAGATACGACACATGGACTATTTATTTCCACACGGAAACGGGGTGACGGGAATTTATTCTCTGGAGTGATTATCAGTACATGCTCCCCCGTAAACACCAGAATATATCACTATAAATATGTGAATGCTTTTTAGGATTTATTGGGTACCTAATACGGCCCAATAAATTTCCAAACCCCTCCCCGTACAAAGGAGGTTATGGCGAAATTTTTCGAAATATTAAGGCGTTAGTGAAATATTTGAAGTGAAAACGAAGTTGAAATTATAAAATGAACTATAGTTGAAATAGTGGAATGAACTATATTTATATATATAAATATAAATATAATTAAAAGGAATAGAGGCCGTGCAGCTCGCGTTTCGGAATCGTAATTTGAAACGATTAGTACGAGAAATCCGACCATCGGATTTTCTCGAAACCGCAACCGCTGGGTTCGCCTTGGAAATGTCTTTCCAACGGCACCAACCTTGTAAAAATCCAACGGTTGGATTATCCGGAATGTTTAATTCAAATCTGAAGAAAAACAGCGCCAGAATCGTTTATATTTATATATAAATATAAATATAATTAAATTAAATCGAATAACGACGCTGCAGTTCGAATTTTGAAACCGTAACTTCAAACGACTAGTGTGGAAGATCCGACCGTCGGATTCTCACGAAACTGGAACCATTGGGTTCGCTTTGGGAATATCTTCCCACTGATATAGACTTTGTAGAAATCCAACGGTTAGATTTTCCGATATGTGTAAAACAAATTAGAAGAAAAACAGTGCCACGGCACGACCTGAAACGTCATTTAATTAAATATGGCCATTTTTAAATAAATAAAAAAGGCGAAAAATCGTTATAAAATATTATAAGCAATATTGATTGAAAATAAACCAATTGGGCTTGAATTGTTTGATATTGGATGGTTGTATGTGTTTGACATGAAAATAACACTAAATAACTGAAAGATGGATGTCGAATAATATAACCATATAAAGAATCGATTTAAATTCTAATGACGTGAATTATTTGAAAAGGCCGAGCTAACCCTCATTTCAAATAATTCGTCGAGCGATTCGAATTGGAAAATGCAAAGACGATTCAAGACCGACGATCTTCGTATCGGTTGGATGGGCGCTACTGAGGTTCCTAACCGGAGTAGCTACCGGAAGGGGACGGAAGTAGTAGCCGTCTGAACGTATGGGTTGAATGGACGGATATACGAGGAATTTGACGCCTCCGGTTTCGTTCAGACCCAGGACGGACTTGTAAATGGACTGTGTGTCTGAAATTGGATTTTGTTCTATACTGATTGATCTCTGTTAAATATATATCTGTTTGGCGGAGGAGAATTTATTCTTTTGCTTAACGCCCTTCTCTGAGACGTACGAGCTTAGAGGTTATATATCGATGGAAATCAATCGTATGGAGTGGACTGCCTATGTGGCATGCCAAGATGCTGAGATCAAGGCTTCTGTTGCAAAGCAAAGTCTTGTGGATGATGATCAAAGCAAGGTCTACGTGGCCTAGCTTTGTGTATTTCGTAGATTCGCGAGCCTCACACCCCGGTATGAGTTAAAAACGGGATACGGACTGCAGGGAGAGTACGACGTTTCTTTCTAGCTATGGTGGTGTCAGTGACTTACCAGCCCTGACATATATATCTACTTTTCACCTTTGTGGTTGTTGGAATGCGAGGCGCCTCGATTATAGGTCTGTAAGGACCGGGAAACGCGTGTTCAGGAATAAATAATCCTCTAACGTAAGTGAGGACCGGCACTGAAGCATCCAGGGGTTACCCAGAGTGTGTAGTCCCGAGGCATTTGCTAGAATGTCTCGAAGCGGAGAGGAGCTTGCCCCTTGCCTCGACTCATGACGGAAATCCAATTTCCAATACGAAATAACGGACTTAATTGCAGAACTAGTATGGTGACATCGTATATGGTAGTTATGCCGTCTATCATTGATATTTATGATGCTATTCATTTTTGAAACATATATGCACTAGTAATAATATCAAATGATTTTGCTTTATACGTATCAAGCATATTTGGCTATTATAAGGTAAAACTCTATCCTCCGGCTTGCGTTGCATTGTGTGATGGGACCTGAGTCTTATAATGGCTTCATTCTTTCTAAAAGCATTGCGTTGTTTTAAAAGAATTTACTTTGGTTTAAATGCACTAGCAATCACTGGAGTAAACCCGTTCCGTGAAAGTGGCGTGGTCCTATGATTTGCTATTACTGTTGTTTAACTATTAAATAGATTCCTCATACAAGTCCCCATGACTGACTCGTTGTTTTTTCACTTTGCAAACGCGGGTGCCCTTATTTTCACACGGGCAGCCTAATACACAGGTGACAGGTTGTTTTTGGCTCTGCACTGCTGCATAGAGTGCATTTTTGGCTCATGGCGAGGCTGACTTCACAGAGATGACTTTGACTTTTCCGCCATTACTGTACTTATATTATGATTCCGCCACTGGCGACGCAGACTGATTTATTTTCCGTATTTCTCACTATATGTATATGTATTCCGCCTTCGGCGATGTAGACTGATACCCTTATTATGTCTCACTGCATGTATGTATTCTGCCTCTGGCGATGATGACTGATCACTTTCCTTTTTATTTACTAAGTATATCCCACGTTATGCTATTCTGATATCCTACATGTTGTGATTTCGCTGTCATAACCATGTAAAATTATTTTATTTATTGTTTCTGCTATTATCTGTACTCTGCTTTGATGATTAATGTGTTATTTCCTAATGATTATCCTTAATACCTCCCCTTGGATTTTGGGATCGTCACATCATAGGTCTAACAAGGGATGAACTTGCATATGTTACTCATATCATAAAAAGGGGTAAACATGCATATGTATGCATATCATATAAAGGGGTAAACTTGCATATGTATGTATATCATACAAAGGTGTAAACTTGCACATGTTACTTGCATATAATCAAACACCAAACTTGCATAACATGTCATATATGAACTTGCATATAATCAAACACCAAACTTGCATAACATGTCATATATGAACTTGCATATAATCAAACACCAAACTTGCATAACATGTCATATATGAACTTGCATAACATGGTGTCATAATGGATCAATGTTTATCATAGTGATTTGCATAACTAGCATCATGAACATATAGCATAAAACTTGCATAACTAGCATCATGAACATATAGCATAAAACTTGCATAACTAGCATCATGAACACATAGCATATGATAACTTAACTTGCATTGATCCACATACATAACCATAACCTCATTATATCCTATCATAATTGTTTTAGCAATTTCTTGCTAAAGGCATAGGAACTCACAACTTGTTGATTAGCACTCCTATGAAGAAGATTTAGTTGCTAGAGTTGATTAGAAGTTGATTTGAGAAGCTATCTTTTTCTTTAATTTGTTGGTGGCTCCTTCTAGTTGCAATTTGACGGCATGATGACGTTGTATCCAATTTTAGTATGAATTAGGGTAGTCTTAGGGTGTATTTATAGATTAGTTAAGTGTTTTAGGCCATAGGATTAACCCTAGGATAGTTTAGAGCCATCAGATCTCGTCACAAGCCACCAAACACAGCCCAAACCTGACCAATCTCACTCAAATGGTGCACCAGGCAAAACTACCCAGCCACCTGTGTCGACTCCCAAGTCGACAGGGCAGTCGACTTGGGTCTTGCCGTGTCGACTCCCAAGTCGACTCCCCAGTCGACTTGGGGCGGCTGGCGGGAATTTTCCCGCCCAGCTCCATTTCTGCATTTGAAATCTGTTTTTGAAATTTGAATTTTCTGAAAACTTCTTCGTGGTCAACGTGCACAGGAGTAGACCACGCGATGCTCCTGTGCACGTTGGAGTTATAGGTCGTGCCGAAGGCCCAAAGAGAGGTAGAGGTCAACCTAAAATGACATGGGAAGAGATAATAAAGAGAGATCTAAGAAATTGGAGTATATCTGAAGAGCTTGTGGTAGATAGAAGTGCATGGAAGTTGGCAATCCATGTACCAGAACCTTAGGATTTTTTTTTTTAAATATATATATATATATATATATGTTAATTATTATTATTTTTAGATCTGTTTAATTATTTTAATTTTTTTTTAGGAATTTATTTCACTTTTATTGAACCTTTTTACTTTAATCTATTTGGTTATTTTAAACTCTTTTTATATATTATTTTTAGTTGTTTTACCTTAATTTTGGGTTCCATATCTAGCCAACCCCAACTTGTTTGGGATATATGGCTTTGTTGTTGTTGTTGTTGTTCTTCGGGCCTTAACTAGGCCATACGGACTCCGATTTTCGTAAACTCGGACTCTATTTCGTGTATTTTTCCGAGACGAACGCAATGGCATAGCCCGTTTCCCCTGATTCAGATTTTAAAATTTAATTCTGCCCTGTTTTATACTATAGCAAGTTATTCAACATACGGGGTGTTACATTCTCCCTTACTTAAAGGATTTCGTCCCCGAAATCTCTAAGTCAAGAAGAACGTATCCTACCATCCAAACAACCATCTACTAAATCATTAAACACTGGCATCCATTGTCCTTAAAGTTTCTAATGCTGTATGAACATAGGCAAAAAGTGTGTGTATATGTTCCCTGTCTAATGCAAAATCAGGCGGTCTACTGATTCAGTTGACCTCCTTAATGCAAACCATGATAGTGCTATGCATCCAATATGTATGCGAAAGAACCCTATCGACACATACTATCTCTACATGTGTGCACAACCATACACCAAAATGCATCATCCATATGATAACACAACCATTATACATCCATTAATATAGCTACCTACACACAGTTATATGCAATATGAAGTGACTGAGCCGATCTAGTGTCTAAAGTGTGTGTATATGCATCCACGAGCAACCACTAGCAAACACTTGCATCCACATGCATCCATCAATCATAACATGTTTCAAACACACGTTTCAACCATAGGTTTACCTTATCTAAAGGTCAAAGGTACTAACGAGAGGACATACTAAAGATAAGATAAGTACTAGACAAACGATAAAGGAGAAGTTAAAAGACATACCCTCAAAAAGGAATGGGTACAGTGAACGCATCTTCGCTTCTGTCTCCCAAGTAGCGTTGCTTTCATCATCTCCCCATTGCACTTTGACTAGTTGAACCTCTATGTTTCTCAACTTCCTAATCTCTGACCCAAGGATGTGGGTAGGAGCTCGTCGAATAGTCGCATCACGCTCTACCTCCACTTCTCTAAGCAAGCTCGGCTCTACCACCTCTGCGGTCTCATGTAGGCACTTCCTCAAATGTGACACATGGAATACGTCATGTACCCCACTAAGTCTCTCGGGTAAATCCACTCTATATGCCATCCGTCCAATCCTTTCCTTAATAGGAAACGGTCCTACAAACCTTGGTGCTAACTTCCCAATGGACCCAAAGCGAACAACATTCCGTAATGGAGATACTTTAACAAAGACCATGTCCCCAACATCAAACTCAAGGTCCGTCCTCCTCTTATCCGCGTAAGATTTCTGCCTATCTTGCGCTGCTTTCATCCTTCTTCGAATCAAATCAATCTTTTCTGAAGTCTCTCTAACCATATCAGGCCTAAGCAAGATCTTATCCATAGACTCCCACCAACATGTAGGTGATCGACAAAGCCTTCCATAAAGAGCTTCGAAAGGAGCCATGCCAATACTAGACTGAAAGCTGTTATTATACGCGAACTCCACCAATGGAAGATGCTCTTCCCATGTACCCCCAAAATCTAAGATAAATAGCCTCAAAAGGTCTTCTAGAATACGGTTCACCCTCTCGGTCTGGCCGTCCGTCTGAGGATGATATGCGGTGCTCAAACACAATTGAGTCCCTACCGCCTCTTGCAAACTCTTCCAAAACTCGCTAGTGAAGATGGGATCTCGATCACTCACTATGCTAGAAGGTACACCATGCGACCGAACTATCTCTCGAAGGTAAACTGAAGCTAGCCATGGAGCAGTCCTCTTACTCTTCACGGGTATGAAATGGGCGCTCTTAGTAAGTCTGTCTACCACAACCCAAATTCCCGTATTACCCTTCCTCGATCTCGGTAACCCATCGATAAAATCCATCGAGACGCTATCCCATTTCCATTGCGGAACTTCCAATGGGTGAAGCAACCCACCGGGTTTCTTTTGCTCCGCTTTCACTTGTTGGCACACCAAACATCTAGCGACATACTCGGCCACATCTTTCTTCATACCAGCCCAAAAGAAAACTCGCTTCATGTCTTGGTACATCTTGTCCCCACCGGGATGAATGGTCATCTTTGAACGATGCGCATCATCAAGAATAGCCTTCCTCAAACCCTCGTCTTGCGGTACACAAAGTATACCGTCTCTACACAAGCACCCTCTATCGTCTAGGGTGTACCTACTCAAATGGCTGGACGACTCCCCCTTATGAGCCTCTCTACCAACTCAACCAACTGTGGTTCGTCCCGCTGTGCCTCGCCAATCCGTCCCAAAAGAGTAGGTCTGACCTCTAAGGATGCTAGCAAACCGGGTACAAAGTCAACGGAAGGTCTGAAATCAAACATCGAGATAAATTCCAAGCTTCGTCGTTCCACGAACAATGGACTCAAGGACAACCTTTTTCTGTTCAAGGCGTCTACCACCACGTTACCCTTGCCAGGGGTATACGCTATCTCGAAATCATAGGATGCTAAGAACTCCATCCACCTTTGCTGTCTTAAGTTCAAATCCTTCTGAGAAAACAAGTACTTCAATGATTTGTGGTCAGTGAACAATTCGAACCTCTCACCAAGAAGATAATGGCGCCAAGTCTTAAGCGCAAAAACAATAGCGGCCAACTCTAGATCATGTGTAGGGTAATTTTTCTCATGTGCTCTCAATTGCCTTCCCCCATAGGCTATTACCCTTCCCTCTTGCACTAAGACTGCACCTAGTCCTGTCCCACAAGCATCGGTATAGACAACAAATGGGTTACTCCCATCTGGCAACACTAAGACTGGAGCTGTGGTTAAAGCTCTCTTTAACCGTTGGAACGCATCATCACAATCTACGTCCCATGTGAAGAGTAGATTCTTCTTTGTCAAGGGAGTTAATGGGGCTGATATCTTCGCGAATTCCTTGATAAACTTCCTATAGTAGCCAGCCAACCCCAAGAAACTCCTCACCTCGGTAACATTCTTCGGAACCTTCCAATCTTGGATGGACACTACCTTCGTGGGATCCACAGCTATCCCTTCTTTGGAGACCACGTGCCCTAAGAACCGCACTTCCTTCCTCCAAAAGTGACATTTAGAGAATTTAGCCTTAAGGCTATGCGCTCGAAGAGTCTCCAACACTTCCCTAAGATGTAGGGCATGCTCTTCTTCACTCTTAGAAAAGACTAAGATATCATCCACAAAGACCACCATGAACTTATTAAGGTACTCCCTGAACACCCTACTCATCAAATCAACAAAGTATGCAGGGGCGTTCGTCAAACCAAAGGGCATCACTAGCCACTCATAGAAACCATTCAGAGTCCTAAAGGAAGTCTTCTCTATACTATCCTCAGCCACTCTCAACTGATGAAACCCCGTGGCTAAGTCCAACTGCGAAAACACTGAGGCGCCAACCAACTGATCAAAGAGATCATCAATCCTCGGCAATGGGTGTATATTCTTCTTTGTAAGCTTGTTGAGTTCTCTATAGTCTACACAAAGTCTGAGGGACCCATCCGCCTTCGTGGCAAAAACTACTGGAGCACCCCACTCCGATATACTTCGTCTTATGAACCCCTTCTCAAGCAACTCCCCTACTTGCTTATGGAGTTCCCTCCTCTCACGAGGAGCCATGTGGTGCACTGGCAAAGATACTGGTTTAGCATTGTCTACCAGATATATTCGGAAGTATATCTCCTGCTTCGGAGGTAAGCCCTTCACCTCCTCAAACACATCCGAGTATTCCCGGACCACTCTAACAGATCGCACACTCTCGACCGAAGCGTCAAGCGATTCAAGATAACTTAGCATAACAGAATTCATGGGATTACAAGAGATCTCGAGAGTGTTACCCAAGCGGGTCATGAGCCTAACAACTCTCCTTTCACAATCAAGAACGGCACCATTACTGGATAACCAGTACATGCCCAAAATCAACCCATAGCCCGTAAAGCCCAAAACAAAAGCATCACATCTAAACTCAACGCTAAGTATAGAAATCTTCAAACCTAAACATATCATGGACAAATAAGTGGAGCCCCCAATTGGGTTTGAAACAACCAAGGGATCATCTACTAGACTGGTGTCTAAGTGCAGTGACTCAACTAATGATGATGAGATAAACGAGTGCGATGCGCCAGAGTCGAATAAAGTACGGACAGGATGATCAAACAGAAAAACCAAACTTTCAACGGAAATAGTTCTACCTCTTTCCTGATTCGGTGGAACCGCGAGAGCCTGAACTTGCCCCCTTGCCTGACCTGGTGCCATAAGAGCTTGCACCTGTCCTCCTGAGGTAGATCCCGTCCTCTGCCCCTTCTTAGGGCAGTCCTTCACTAGATGCCCTGCTTCGCCACAGTGGAAGCAGCCAGTCTTCTTCTTCTTCTGACAATCTTTGCTTAGGTGGCCTGGTGTCCCGCAATTGAAGCACTTCTTCTTTCCCTTGCCACCATTGCCTTTCCCACCCTTGTTTTGCTGTTGCTGTTGAGGTCTCTTCTGATCTCCTTTCTTCTCGGGTGCCTTATTAGCATTAGGACCCTTCTCTTCCTCATGCATGAGTGCCATGTCTACTAGCTTCTCAAAGGTGGCCCCCATAGGGATGTGAGTCATAGCCAATCCATGCATCGGTTCATTCAAGCCTTTAACGAACCTCAAAGCCTTCTTCTCCGGTGTATTCACCATGTCTATGCCAAACCTTGCTAACTGATTAAACTTGTTGACATATTCCTTCGCTGATAGGTTTCCTTGCCTTAGAGTCAAGAACCTTTCCATATACAGATTTTCTTCCACCCTTGAAAGAAATTTTGCCACAAACCTTTGTCTGAAATCCGCCCAAGAGTCAACAGGGCGCTCTCCATTAGTGACCTCCCACCAGAACGAGGCCTCTCCCTTCATTAACCAAGCAGCTAACTTGACTTTCTTTCCTTCTTCCATCTCAAAGATATCTATCAACTCTTCCACCTCCTTAAGCCAATCCCTAGCTTCCACAAAAGTTTCTGATCCTTGAAAAGATTTCCCTCCCATAGCCTTAAATTCCTTGCAAGTCTTAGCAAAAGTATCCGCGCGAGGAGGAGGAGGGGGAGGAAGATCGGGTGCAACTGGTGGTGGAGGAACATTTGCTGGACCCACAGCGGTGGCCCTAGCCTCCATCAATCTCCTATACCATACTGGTATTGCTACACCCTCCGGAAAGTTAAGATCTTCAACCATGCTGAAACGAAAAAGGAAAGATTCAAAACGGAGAATTCAAAAGAAAAAGATATGGCTATTGGGGATTATGCTTTTCTTTCAAAAACTTTTCTCTTAAAAGACATGTTTTTGAAAATACTTCTTCCAAAAATGTTTTTAGAAAAATAGTTTTTCTAAAAGTTTTATCTGTTCTGGTAACCTTCAGCTCTGATACCACGTGTAACACCCCACACCCGCTAAGGTCACGCACTAAGGGAATGCCTTAACTTCGGGGGAGTATTTTAAGTGAATATAGAACAGAAAAATTACAACAAGACAGATATATATAATACTTGAAAATCTAAAACATCATTTCATTGCAGCAGAAGATAAACATGTTTGGTTACAATATCAAAACCAACTAAAACAAGAGTCAAGTACTAAATATCCATCCTGATAAAAACATAAGTACATAATCCCACTACTTAACTAACATCCATAATAGAAAAGATAAGCTGAGCTTTACATCAACGGTCCAAGCTCCAAAAGATAGATAATGCAATCTGATCAAAGCCCACTAGTGCTAGGCCCACTCTGAGAACCTGAGGGTTGGGAAAAAGATAAAAACAACGGGGTCAGACATAAGTCTGAGCGAGTCCTATAACTTTAACAATACAATCATTAAAGTAATTAGGGTATGATATAAACTTGGTACGGTAATGACTGGGGATAAATGACTACACTAAGCAGTCAACTAGACATAGGATGAACTAAGATATCGGTAAAGACGCATCTACCCACCCAAGGGTGATTACTACACTGCACCACACCAGTCATTCCTACTTAAAGGTTGATCCCACCCAAGGACTTAGAAAATTTAACTAGTAGTTTCGTGTACCCCTAGCTGACCACATAGGTGCCGTCTGCCCCTATCTCCACTAGGTGTACCCACTACTCCCCAAGCGATCGGCTCCCTAATGTAGATACCCGTGCTGGCCCCACAGTGGGTTGTATCACTCCCCAAAGTGGCAACCCGATACAACCAACGGTGCACGGCTTATACCTACACGATGCAACAACGTCTTACCTACCAGCCCGGGCCCACACACGCATATGAAACCCGTTGGACTTGCGTTGCCACCGCTAACCCGTTTTGGCCTCTTATAGTCAAACCCAGTATGCGTGTTCCGTCCTCGACTTGGGTCGAGCCCACAAAGATACGTTTTGGGTTACTGGTTGAAATGGGCCCCCACAAGCTACCCACCTAAGCTTGTCCCTTTTCTAGTGCATCCCACTTAACCCTTTAATCATGTTTAATTACATGTTTCCACTTGGTTAAGTATTCTAATCGTATTTTCTATTGCCACCCAAGGCAACCCACTAGATTTCCACATGCCACCCAAGGCACCCACTTAACCCCTCATGCCCCACTACATGCTTATCTGGTTAATTGTTTCTTAATTGATTAAGAACGTAACCTTTGTAAAGACCTCTCACATTAGACTGTCTTTTATGGCAGCTGGATTTGCCGGTCGGGTCCGAGCAGCCTTACGCCATAATAGAGTCTAACCTCGTGTCTTTACACTTGTCACGTATTTAGTTTATGCCTAAGACCTCTCACATTGGGCCAATCATTTGTAGCCGCTGGATTTGCCGGTCGGGTCCGGGCAGTCTTATGCTACAAAAGGGTCCAACCTCGTGTCTTAGTCGATTAATTACACCTAATTAATCACCCCCATATTTTGAATTAATTTTCCCTAATTAATTCCAATTCAATGATGTACATAATTGACTCAATTATGTCCATCCACTTATGGTATGCAACATCATACCACAATTTTGTTAACATGAATATTAACCCCATCGTTCCCCACGTAATACGCTAACATGACATACTTAAAAGGGAAGATTCATCACAAATACAATGGGTTCAACTTAGCATAACATTAGCATCAACATGGGTTTTAAAGGTGTCAACTTGCATGTATGACCATAGTATCAAACCCAACTAGCATAAATAATCAACCCAAACTTGCATGAATCACATATGCCATAAAGAGGGTAACTTGCATAGATGTTCATGTCATAGACCTATCATAAAGGGATAAACTTGCATACATGTCATAGGTCTAACAAGGGATGAACTTGCATATGTTACTCATATCATAAAAAGGGGTAAACATGCATATGTATGCATATCATATAAAGGGGTAAACTTGCATATGTATGTATATCATACAAAGGTGTAAACTTGCACATGTTACTTGCATATAATCAAACACCAAACTTGCATAACATGTCATATATGAACTTGCATATAATCAAACACCAAACTTGCATAACATGTCATATATGAACTTGCATATAATGAAACACCAAACTTGCATAACATGTCATATATGAACTTGCAGAACATGGTGTCATAATGGATCAATGTTTATCATAGTGATTTGCATAACTAGCATCATGAACATATAGCATAAAACTTGCATAACTAGCATCATGAACATATAGCATAAAACTTGCATAACTAGCATTATGAACACATAGCATATGATAACATAACTTGCATTGATCCACATACAGAACCATAACCTCATTATATCCTATCATAATTAGTTTAGCAATTGCTTGCTAAAGGCATAGGAACTCACAACTTGTTGATTAGCACTCCTATGAAGAAGATTTAGTTGTTAGAGTTAATTAGAAGTTGATTTGAGAAGCTATCTTCCTCTTTAATTTGTTGGTGGCTCCTTCTAGTTGCAATTTGACGGCATGATGACGTTGTATCCAATTTTAGTATGAATTAGGGTAGTCTTAGGGTGTATTTATAGATTAGTTAAGTGTTTTAGGCCATAGGATTAACCCTAGGATAGTTTAGAGCCATCAGATCTCGTCACAAGCCACCAAACAGAGCCCAAACCTGATCAATCTCACTCAAATGGTGCACCAGGCAAAACTGCCCGGCCACCTGTGTCGACTCCCAAGTCAACAGGGCAGTCGACTTGGGTCTTGTTGTGTCGACTCCCAAGTCGACTCTCCAGTCGACTTGGGCGGCTGGCGTGAATTTTCCCGCCCAGCTCCATTTCTGCATTTGAAATCTGTTTTTGAAATTTGAATTTTCTGAAAACTTCTTCGGGCCTTAACTGGGCCATACGGACTCCGATTTTCGAAAACTCGGACTCTATTTCGTGTATTTTTCCGAGACGAACGCAATGGCATAGCCCGATTCCCCTGATTCAGATTTTAAAATTTAATTCTGCCCTGTTTTATACTGTAGTAAGTTATTCAACATACGGGGTGTTACACCCAGGTCCCATCACATAGTGCAACACAAGCCGGAGGATAGGGTTTTACCTTATAATAGCCAAAGAATGCTTGATACACTAAATTTCATCTTTTATTATTATTATAAGTGTATAGTGTTAAAAACAATTTCAATCATAAATATCAATCATAGACGGCATGGGTACCGTATATCATGTCTCCATACTAGTTCTATAATCAAAACCGCAAATGTCACGTATTGGAAGTTGGATTTCCATCTGTGAACCGTGGCCAGGGATCGTCCTCACCATTTCGAGGCAATCTTGCCTACCATGTCTCAGGAACAGCCGCAACTGCACCTTGGATCGTCAGGGCCTGTCCACCAATCTGGATTAAAATGCCTAAACACTGCATTCCCCCGCCCTTTGGGGCGTAAATGAGCCAAATGACTCCATCGGCTCCACATAGTCACTGATATATCCGAGGCACCTCACAATCCAACAACCACACAGGTGAAAATAATTTAAATGTCAGGGCTGGTAGGTCACTGACACCACCCTAGCTAGAAAGAAACGCATGCCCTCCCTGAGGGCCTCTCCCGTTTTTGGTTCACAACCGGGGTGTGAGGCTCGCGAATTAACGCTACACAAATTTATGCGACACATGCTGTGCTTTGATCATCAACCACAAGACACTGCTTTCCAACAGAAGCCTTGATCATTTGCATCATAGCATGCCACACAGGCAAGCCACTCAATGCAACCGATATCCATCAATCACACAGAATGATATCCAATGTCAGACACATAGTCCATTTACAAGTCCGTTCTGGATCTGAATGAAACCGGAGGCACCTTGTAACTCGCATATCCATCGATCTCCAAGAACGTCTGGACGATCACCAACTGATTCTGTAACAAAAAGGGATTTCGCTCGATTCGAATCAGTTGCTAAACCGACGCAGACCGTTCGAAACGCCTGATTGTTTTGAGAACACGACAAAATAGAACGCAGACAGAAGAACATTTCATTGTATATTACAACAATTCATCAGAATACAAGAATATACAGAGTATGAATAAATATTACACAGAAATATCAGAGATTTAAATTACATTTAAATACATCGTAGCGGAAAATAATACAATACACAACTGAAGGAGATATACGGATGCAAAGCTTTCCGGATATCGTTCCAGCTGTAAACCAGGATCCTGTGAAAATAAATCTACAAAACCAAAACTACTAGCTGCCCGTGTCAAAATAAGGGCACCCAGAGTTTAGGTTAAAACAATAAACTCCAGGTCAGTCATGGGACTGGTGTGAGAACTAAAACAGTTATTAATCTTTATTTTGAAAGTTAGGTAAATCAAGGGACCACGCCGTATAACACGGAACAGGTTTCCTCCCAAGAACACCAGTGCATGAAACAACAACGCAATGCTAAATAAAGAAAAATGAAGCTATTATAAGACCCAGTTCCCATCACACAATGCAACGCAAGCCGGAGGATAGGGTTTTTACCTTATAATAGCCAAGAATGCTTGATACGTTTAACACAAATCATTTGATACTATTATAAGTGCATAGTGTATAAAACAACTTCAAATCATAAATATCAATCATAGACGGCATAAGCGCCCCATCCCACTATGTCGCCATACTAGGCTCTACAAATAAAACCGCAGAATCACATATTTGGAAATTGGATTTCCATCTATGAACCGAGGCAAAAGATAGTCCTCAATCGATTCGAGACGCTCTAGCCCGCCCCTCAGGATCAGAGCTCGAGTGACCCTTGGATCCTCAGGGCCAGTCCACCAATGTGGATTAAACTTAAACCCTGAACATGCATTTCCCCGCTCTATGGGGCATAAATGAGCCAACGCATGACTCCATCGGACCCGGATCGTCCGATCATACCGAGACGCCTCGCAACAGCAACAACCACATAAGTCAAACTCGTCAGGGCGTGTAAAACCACTGACGCCACTTCTAGCTAGAAAGAAACACATGCCCTCCCTGACGTCCTCTCTCGTTTTGGTTCACACCGGGGTGTGAGGCTCGCGAATCAACGTTACACAAAGCTACGCCACACAGGCCGTGCTTTGATCATCAGCCACAAGACTTTGCTTTTCAACAGAAGCCTTGATCATTTGCCACTTAAGCATGCCACATAGGCAATTCACTCCATGCGTTTGATATCCATCAATATATAACCCCTGAGCTCGTACCTCTCAGAGAAGGGCGTTAAGCAAGGGATTAAATTCTCCACCGCCAAACAGATATATATTTAACAGAAATCAATCACACAGACTGAAATCCAATGTCAGACACACAGTCCATTTACAAGTCCGTTCTGGGTCTGAACGAAACCGGAGGCACCTAGTACCCTGCATATCCATCGATCTCCAAGTACGTCTGGACGATCACTAACTGATTCCCTCCTCTTGGGTGTACGACCCAATCAAAATCATCAGTAACCACCCAAACGACGTGAAGACCTCCGGTCTTCAACCACCGTCTTCATCTTCGACACCACGTCGAATCAGTTATTCAGAATGGGATAAACCCGGTCTTTCTGAATAACTCGCGTATATATTATAAAAGTGTTACACAAACACAACATACGCCTCATTCCACTTCAGAATATTATTTCATTTAAATATTCTCACACTTTGGGAAAGGTTCCCATTAATTTTATCAAAGATAAATTCTTTAAATTTATTCTTTAATCTTCTTTTGAATATCAATTCAAACTAGTTGGGATTAGCGAACCACACCGAAGTAATTATTTATTTTATTTCCCAATCCCAACCTATTCATCCCATGAAATAAAACTGGTCATACTTCATATCTAACACCACAGTGTTATCGGTAAATTCAATTACCATTTCACGTTCAAATCTAATTAAAGATTTGACTATCGCCTGGAGCAAAACAGGTGATACTCCCTTCTCGATTTTTTCAATCTAATTAAAGATTCATTAAAACTCCACTTAGTTTTAATCTTTAACTGGGTTAAAGAATCAGTGTCATTTAAAACACGGTTCACGATAAACCCAAAATCACATTCCATTAATTATCGGGTTAAAGAACAAGCGTTATTTAAAACACTGTTCACGATAAACCCAAAAATCAATACCAATTAAATTCCAATTAAATATTATTTAATTGGTACACTTCATTAAATCTAAATAGAAAGATTCAATCTTTTTCTCAACTGGGTTTAAGAACAGTGTTAATGAAGACACCATTCACGACAAACCCAAATCACATTTGATATTAAATACAAGGCTCTGAATAGAAAATATATCGGCTTATATTCAATATCAAATTCTACGACCAACAAATATCGTATTGGAAATAACGATATGTATATATATATCTTTCAAATTTCCATAACAACATCTATATAATCACTAAATCCAACATCGAAATATTCCAAAGACAATTTCGATTCAAATCCATTCCAATTCAATTATTGGAAATCCTGGTTATATTTTAAAATCATTTCAAATCCAATTTATTTATTTTTAAAAATAAATAGAATTATAATTCTAGTTCAAAACTAGTTCATTTCGATAAAATCTATTTTTATCTTTTCAAATATGGAGTTTTTCATCCCAATTCTTCACAAATCATTTCATATGATTTTACACAAATTATTGACATTTTTAATAATTTTATCAAGGCCCGTACAGTCGATTTCCATCAACGGCCATCGAACTGCACTTACAACGACCTTTTCTAAATTTGATTTGTACATAATTCCAAATCCAACCGTTAGATTTCATATTTCTAATATTTGTTAGAAAGCTCTTTTCGATACGAACCCAACGTTTCTGGTTTTAGAAGAATCCGACGGTCGGATCTCCCGCAATGTCCATTCGAAGTCAATGGTCGAAATTCGCGAACTGCCGCGGCGCGGCGCGTTCTTTTCAGGCCATTATATTATATATATAATATATATAATATATACTTCGTCGATTTCCATTCAAAATGTGCTTTATAAATCGTTTTAAATTCATTTTCAAAACGGTTTCAACTTCATATTCAATTTCAAATCAAAATTGAATATTCCAATATAAATTCGTTTTAAATTCATTTCAAATCGATTTCAATTCAATTTCGATTCGAATTCATTTATATTCAAATTCAATTCAAATTCAATTCTATTCAATTTAATTTGAATTTCGATTATTTTCAATATAATTCAAATTTCGAAAACACTTTCAATATACATTGAAAATTGAATAAATCGATATAAATATCGTTCACGTCAAAATGGCGTCAATCTAATCAACACGGCTTCATATATTTCTATTTTCAAATATTCTATTTTTCAAATATTTCTATTTCAAATATTTCTTTTTTTCAAATATGGAATGAGGCCCAATCAATTACCATATAATGTTAATTATATGGATTTTCTACAACACATGTATACAACAACAACGATGAATAATCAACCATCATCCAAAGTGCATTCTACACTGTATAAGCATCGAATATAAATATTTAATGCTTATAACAGTTTGTCAATCAATCGATCGACATACAACTAAACAATCGGGATTAGTGTACGTCAAATATCATACCAATACCCGTGTGGGGTTTCAAATAACCAAACACAGATTTTATTTGTGTAGTTGGTCGATGTGTAAAATTTATCGTCCCAATCAGTATCAGTCAAATGTGCATATATAAACAAATCGTCCAATTTGTTTATTTTTATTTCATTTCATATACACGTTAAAAATTCTATTTTTAACTATAAAAAATTTTCCACTATAAAATATTTTATTTCAACTATATAAATGTTTTATTTTTAATACTCTACTTATATAAAAATCATATTTTTATAATCATACCTATATAAAAATTATATTTTTAATACTCTAACTATATTTTTTATTTGATTAAAAATCACATCATTATATGATTACAAATTTAATCTTCATACGATAAAATTCTAGTTTTTATATGATTAAAGATCTAACCTTCGTGTGTTAAAAGTCCTATTCTTTTATGTGTTAAAAAATCCTATTCTTACTCTAATAAAAATCTTATTTTTACTTATGCCATATATAATTATAAATTGAAAACAAACAATGTTATGTTCATATATGAGGATGATTTAAAAACGGATTTAAAAAAACTGATTTTATAATTTAAAACTCACCTATCGATTGAAGGAGGGCTGCTGGTGATGGCGCAGGGCTGGAGGGTCGGGCTTATCAGTGGTGGTCGGCGGCGGTGCTTAGGGAGGGGCAGACGCGGCGGAATTGGGTGTGGCGGCGAGGTCTTCAATTTGGGGATGGGGGTTTCCTCGTACGACAGAAGGAGGAGGCAAAGGAGAAGGAAGGTGGGGTCTGGGGTGGGTTCGCCATCGATCGACGGAGGCAGGGGAGCGGCGGCGCCTCCGGGATGGTGCTGGAGGGTGGACGACGTGGAGCGAGATCGGATTTTGAAGAGGGTTGAGCGTTTAGGTTTAGTGAAATATTTGAGGGGGGTATATTATATATAATATTATTTATTTAATTTATTTTCTATTTAATCCACATAAGGTTGGCTTTTCATTTGAACCCCTAACGAGGCCCAATGATTGTCGTCCCTAACTAATTACCCCCATTCCGAGCACAATGGGATGTGCTGCGTGAGCCAATTCGGCAGTTACGATCAGTTTTTGTCAAAATCAAAATATAACTCTATATACTGAATTTGAACGCGCATTTCAATTTAACGAGGTCACATACTAACTTGAAAAATTCCAGAAAAATATTTTCTGGCTTCGTATTGACAATACAGTCCTAACAAAACTAGTTTCATCGAATTCTGAGACCGTTTGAAAAATGACCATTTTCCAGCCGATTTAAAATCAACTTAAACTAGTCAAACGCGTTTTCCCTTGCCACGCTTACATATTGAATCGAAAAATTACGAAATTTGAAACCTAGCAATATTTTGACATCACGGATCCAACAAAAGTGGTTTCGTCGAAATCCGAGGTCGTTTGCAAAATTTCCATTTTTAAGGGCCTGAACTCCATAGCGATTATTCAGAATTTTCAACTAGACATATCTTTTGATTCCTGCTATGAAATTTCATTTTTTCGAGTTCGTTGGAAAGATAGTCACAATTAGATTCCATTATTTTTGGTTTCACTAAAATCCGGTTTATTTTGCATCCAGTACGTTCAATTGAAGTTTGAAATCGAATTATCGAACTACCGCGCCATTTTCAATTCCTTTTATAATTTAAAATAAATTTTATATTCTAACGACGATCTATATAAATATATACGTTCTAATTCTGTTCAAAATAAATTTCTCGTCGATATTATTTAAAATAATTCATTTTAAATAATCAAAATTCGCTAAAATTGCCAAAATAATTTTTTTTAAATTGGCTCGGATTTTTGGGTTATTACAATCTCCCCCACTTAAAACTTTTCATCCCCGAAAAGGAACGAAGCCGAAAGTTGTTTCAAATACCAACTCAACTTTCATTATTTTTATTATGGCTTAAGTTCTTCAACCTTTCAGTTTCTAAGAACTTTTCAAAAATTTCAAAAATTTGGCTAACACCCTAAATTTTCGAAAAATTTCGCCATAACCTCCCCTGCACCGGGAGCACGGGAAAATCCCGAAATTGCCATACAGGCCTTCTGATCTCAAAAAGAAAAAGAAAAAGCCAAGCGGCTAGCCAATTAGCTCATAAAATCATCATCACCCAAACAAAACAGTAAATTATGGTAAACATGTACCTATTTGTCGGGCAAACAATTTTATTCTTCTGCTCTAGCCTCTTTGCTATGACCTGTTCAATGTAAGTACATGTATACATAAGCAAATGCGACCAAATTTCAATACATTTCACTATTTGATCAATTTGGCTATAGGATACAAATTTTAATTAATCAGCCAATAATCAACAACACAACCATCAATCAATTAGTTGATTAGCTTTTCAAATTCATAACTTTGATATATAGTCAAAAAATCAGATTTTTGATGCCAAATCACAACAATAAGCCCTATCTAGTTTCGGTTCTCACACCAGTCAATTGGAAATATATAGAAATCTCACTTTCGTCGCTCGAAAATAAATACTGGCAATGGTGCCCCGTCACCAGAATTATCCTCGGGCAACTAGAGTGTGATTCTATAACTATCCAGTACATTAAAACTTCAAATACACGTTTGCAAGACGCATATGCAAAAATTTTATATATCGGATTGTCCAAATTCAATGTAAATAACTATTCAAATACGTATATAGTTTAAAATTTCAAAACAAAGTTGTTTTTATTTTAAAAATATACTCTTCACACTCGTTCTAGGATACTACTGATCCCATCTCTAACGAGTCATTCCCATTGGATATTACTAATCCAATATCTGATGAATTCTTTCGTATGGTTCTAATGTGTCTTGTTCTCTGAGCTTTGTAAACCAAAGCTCTGATACCAACTGTAACAAAAAGGGATTTCGCTCGATACGAATCAGTCGCTAAACTGACGCAGACTGTTCAAAACGCCTGATTGTTTTGAGAACACGACAAAATAGAACGTAGAAGGAAGAACATTTCATTGTATATTACAACAATTCATCAGAATACAAGAATATACAGTATGAATAAATATTACACAGAAATATCAGAGATTTA
This sequence comes from Allium sativum, assembly GCA_030737875.1. Lineage (NCBI taxonomy): Eukaryota > Viridiplantae > Streptophyta > Magnoliopsida > Asparagales > Amaryllidaceae > Allium > Allium sativum. The sequence continues at coordinate 8,497,971 of CM060921.1, read as the reverse complement.
AATTACATTTAAATACATCACAGCGGAAAATAATACAATAGACAACTGAAGGAGATATACGGATACAAAGCTTTTCGGATATCGTTCCAGCTGTAAACCAGGATCCTATGAATATAAATCTGCAAAACAAAACTACTAGCTGCCCGTGTCAAAATAAGGGCACCCAGAGTTTAGGTTAAAACAATAAACTCCAGGTCAGTCATGGGACTGGTGTGAGAACTAAAACAGTTATTAATCTTTATTTTGAAAGTTAGGTAAATCAAGGGACCACGCGGAATAACACGGAACGGGTTTCCTCCCAAGAACACCAGTGCATGAAACAATAGCGCAATGCTAAATAAAGAAAAATGAAGCAATTATAAGACCCAGTTCCCATCACACAATGCAACGCAAGCCGGAGGATAGGGTTTTTACCTTATAATAGCCAAGAATGCTTGATACGTTTAACACGAATCATTTGATACTATTATAAGTGCATAGTGTATAAAACAACTTCAAATCATAAGTATCAATCAAAGACGGCATAAGCGCCCCATCCCACTATGTCGCCATACTAGGCTCTACAAATAAAACCGCAGAATCACGTATTTGGAAATTGGATTTCCATCTATGATCCGAGGCAAAAGATAGTCCTCAACCGATTCGAGACGCTCTAGCCCGCCCCTCAGGATCAGAGCTCGAGTGACCCTTGGATCCTCAAGGCCAGTCCACCGATGTGGATTAAACTTAAACCCTGAACATGCATTACCCCGCCCTGTGGGGCGTAAATGAGCCAACGAATGACTCCATCAGACCCGGATCGTCCGATCATACCGAGGCGCCTCGCAACAGCAACAACCACATAAGTCAAACTCGTCAGGGCGTGTAAAACCACTGACGCCACTTCTAGCTAGAAAGAAACGCATGCCCTCCCTGACGCCTTCTCCCGTTTTGGTTCACACCGGGGTGTGAGGCTCGCGAATCAACGTTACACAAAGCTACGCCACACAGGCCGTGCTTTGATCATCAACCACAAGACCTTGCTTTTCAACAGAAGCCTTGATCATTTGCCACTTAAGCATGCCACACAGGCAATTCACTCCATGCGTTTGATATCCATGAATATATAACCCCTAAGCTCGTACGTCTCAGAGAAGGGCGTTAAGCAAGAGAATAAATTCTCCGCCGCCAAACAGATATTTATTTAATAGAAATCAATCACACAGACTGAAATCCAATGTCAGACACACAGTCCATATACAAGTCCGTTCTGGGTCTGAACGAAACCGGAGGCACCTAGTACCCCGCATATCCATCGATCTCCAAGTACGTCTGGACGATCACTAACTGATTCCCTCCTCTTGGGTGTACGGCTCAATCAAGATCATCAGTAACCACCCAAACGACGTGAAGACCTCTATTCTTCAACCACCGTCTTCATCTTCGACACCACGTCGAATCAGTTATTCAGAATGGGATAAACCCGGTCTTTCTGAATAACTCGCATATATATTATAAAAGTGTTACACAAACACAACATACGCCTCATTCCACTTCAGAATATTCTTTTATTTAAATATTCTCACACTTTGGGAAAGGTTCCCATTAATTTTATCAAAGATAAATTCTTTAAATTTATTCTTTAATCTTCTTTTGAATATCAATTCAAACTAGTCGGGATTAGCGAACCACACCGAAGTAATTATTTATTTTATTTCCCAATCCCAACCTATTCATCCCATGAAGTAAAACTGGTCATACTTCATATCTAACACCACAGTGTTATCGGTAAATTCAATTACCATTTCACGCTCAAATCTAATTAAAGATTTGACTATCGCCTGGAGCAAAACTGGTGATACTCCCTTCTCGATCTTTTCAATCTAATTAAAGATTCATTAAAACTCCACTTAGTTTTAATCTTTAACTGGGTTAAAGAATCAGTGTCATTTAAAACACGGTTCACGATAAACCCAAAATCACATTCCATTAATTATCGGGTTAAAGAACAAGTGTTATTTAAAACACTGTTCACGATAAACCCAAAAATCAATACCAATTCAATTTCAATTAAATATTATTTAATTGGTACACTTCATTAAATCTAAATAGAAAGATTCAATCTTTTTCTCAACTGGGTTTAAGAACAGTGTTAATGAAGACACCATTCACAACAAACCCAAATCACATTTGATATTAAATACAAGGCTCTGAATAGAAAATATATCGGCTTATATTCAATATCAAATTCTACGACCAACAAATATCGTATTGGAAATAACGATATGTATATATATATCTTTCAAATTTCCATAACAACATCTATATAATCACTAAATCCAACATCGAAATATTCCAAAGACAATTTCAATTCAAATCCATTCCAATTCAATTATTGGAAATCCTGGTTATATTTCAAAATCATTTCAAATCCAATTTATTTATTTTTAAAAATAAATAGAATTATAATTCTAGTTCAAAACTAGTTCATTTCGATAAAAATCTATTTTTATCTTTTCAAATATGGAGTTTTTCATCCCAATTCTTCACAAATCATTTCATATGATTTTACACAAATTATTGATATTTTTAATAATTTTATCAAGGCCCATACAGTCGATTTCCATCAACGGCCATCGAACTGCACTTACAACGACCTTTTCTAAATTTGATTTGGACATAATTCCAAATCCAACCGTTAGATTTCAAATTTCTAATATTCTTTAGAAAGCTCTTTTCGATACGAACCCAACGGTTCCGTTTTTAGGAGAATCCGACGGTCGGATCTCCCGCAATGTCCATTCGAAGTCAATGGTCGAAATTCGCGAACTGCCGCGGCGCGGCGCGTTCTATTCAGGCCATTATATTATATATATAATATATACTTCGTCGATTTCCATTCAAAACGTGCTTTATAAATTGTTTTAAATTCATTTTCAAAACAGTTTCAACTTCATATTCAATTTCAAATCAAAATTGAATATTCCAATATAAATTCGTTTTAAATTCATTTCAAATCGATTTCAATTCAATTTAATTTCGATTTCATTTATATTCAATTTCAATTCGAATTCAATTCTATTCAATTTAATTCGAATTTCGATTATTTTCAATATAATTCAAATTTCGAAAACAATTTCAATATACGTTGAAAATTGAATAAATCGATATAAATATCGTTCACATCAAAATGGCGTCAATCTAATCAACATGGCTTCATATATTTCTATTTTCAAATATTCTATTTTTCAGATATTTCTATTTTTCAAATATTTCTATTTCAATTTTTTTTTTCAAATATGGAATGAGGCCCAATCAATCACCATATAATGTTAATTATATGGATTTTCTACAACACATGTATACAATAACAATGATGAATAATCAACCATCATCCAAAGTGTATTCTACACTGTATAAGCATCGAATATAAATATTTAACGCTTATAACAGTCTGTCAATCAATCGATCGACATACAACTAAACAATCGGGATTAGTGTACGTCAAATATCATCCCAATACCCATGTGGGGTTTCAAAAAATCAAACACAGATTTAATTTATGCAATTGGGCGATGTGTAAAATTTATCGTCCTAATCAATATCAGTCAAATGTGTGTATATAAACAAATCGTCCGATTTGTTTATTTTTATTTCATTTCATATACACGTTAAAAATTCTATTTTTAACTATAAAATATTTTCCACTATAAAATATTTTATTTCAACTATATAAATGTTTTATTTTTAATACTCTACTTATATAAAAATCATATTTTTATAATCATACCTATATAAAAATTATATTTTTAATACTCTAACTATATTTTTTATTTGATTAAAAATCACATCATTATACGATTACAAATTTAATCTTCATACGATAAAAATCTAGTTTTTATATGATTAAAGATCTAACCTTCATGTGTTAAAAGTCCTATTCTTTTATGTGTTAAAAATTCCTATTCTTACTCTAATAAAAATCCTATTTTTACTTATGCCATATATAATTATAAATTGAAAACAAACAATGTTATGTTCATATATGAAGACTGATTTAAAAATGGATTTAAAAAAGCTGATTTTATAATTTAAAACTCACCTATCGATTGAAGGAGGGCTGCTGGTGATGGCGCAGGGCTGGAGGGTCGGGCTTATCAGTGGTGGTCGGCGGCGGTGGTTAGGGAGGGGCAGACGCGGCGGAATTGGGTGCAGCGGCGAGGTCTTCAATTTGGGGATGGGAGTTTCCTCGTACGACAGAAGGAGGAGGCAAAGGAGAAGGAAGGTGGGGTCTGGGGTGGGTTCACCGTCGATCGACGGAGGCAGGGGAGCGGCGGCGCCTCCGGGGTGGCGCTGGAGGGTGGACGACGTGGAGCGAGATCGGGTTTTGAAGAGGGCTGAGCGTTTAGGTTTAGTGAAATATTTGAGGGGGGGGGGGGTATATTATATATAATATTATTTATTTAATTTATTTTCTATTTAATCCACAAAAGGTTGACTTTTCATTTGAACCCCTAACGAGGCCTAATGACTGTCGTCCCTAACTAATTACCCCCATTTCGAACACAATGGGATATGCTGCATGAGCCAATTCGGCCGTTACGATCAGTTTTTGTCAAAATCAAAATATAACTCTATATATTGAATTTGAACGCGCATTTCAATTTAACGAGGTCACATACTAACTCGAAAAATTCTAGAAAAGTATTTTCTGGCTTCGTATTGACGATACGGTCCTAACAAAACTAGTTTCGTCGAATTCTGAGACCGTTTGAAAAATGACCATTTTCCAATCGATTTAAAATCAACTTAAACTGGTCAAACGCGTTTTCCCTTACCACGCTTACATATTGAATCGAAAAATTACAAAATTTGAAACCTAGCAATAATTTGACGTCATGGATCCAACAAAAGTGGTTTCGTCGAAATCTAAGGTCGTTTGCAAAATTTCCATTTTTAAGGGCCTGAACTCCATAGCGACTATTCAAAATTTTCAACTGGACATATCTTTTTATTCTCGCTGTGAAATTTCAATTTTTCAGGTTCGTTGGAAAGATAGTCACAATTAGATTCCATTATTTTTTGTTTCACTAAAATCCGGTTTATTTTGCATCCATTACGTTGAATTGAAGTTTGAAATCGAATTATCGAACTACCGCGCCATTTTCAATTCCTTTTATAATTTAAAATAAATTTTTATATTCCAACGACGATCTATATAAATATATACATTCTAATTCTATTCTGAATAAATTTCTCGTCGATATTATTTAAAATAATTCATTTTAAATAATCAAAATTCGCTAAAATTGCCAAAATAATTTTTTTTTAATTGGCTTGGATTTCCGGGTTATTACAGATTCCCTCCTCTTGGGTGTACAACCCAATCAAGATCATCAGTAATTATCCAAACGATGTGAAGACCTCCGGTCTTCGACCACCGTCTTCATCTTCGACACATCGTCGAATCAGTTATTCAGAATGGGATAAACCCGTTCTTTTTGAATAACCCGCGTATATAATAAACAAGTGTTACACAAGCACAACATATGCCTCATTCCAACTCAGAATATTCTTTTACTTTGGGAAAGGTTCCCATTAATTTTATCAAAGATAAATTCCTTAAATTTATTCTTTAATCTTCTTTTGAATATCAATTCAAACCAAATTATGGTTTATCCAAACTAGTCGGGATTAACGAACCTTACCGAAGTAATCATTTGTTTTAATTTCCCAATCCCAACCTATTCATCCCATGAAGTAAAACTGGTAATACTTCATATCTAACACCACGGTGTTATCGGTAAATTCCATTTCCATTCCACGTTCAAATCTAATTTAAGATTTAACTATCGCCAGGAGCAAAACTGGTAATACTCCATTCTTGATCATTTCAATCTAATTAAAGATTCATTAAAACTCCACTTGGTTTTAATCTTCCCAAAAATCACAATCAATGATTATTTAACTTGGGAAATCATATCCTGTCTTTAACTGGGTTAAAGAACCAGTCATTTAAAACACGATTCATGATAAACCCAAAATCACATTCTATTCCATCAGTCTTTAAACGTAAATTAGCAAGTGAACAATTCCCTAAGTAATAACCCCGAAGGCCGAAACCAACATCAGATCAATTCTAATCTTCAGTTAGTTTCTGATTTTCTTAACTCTGTTGGGGTCTAAGAACAGTATTATTGAAGACACCGTTCACGACTACCGAAAATCACATTCCATTAATTATCGGGTTAAAGAACAAGTGTTGTTTAAAACACCATTCACGATAAACCCAAAAATCAATTCAAATTCAAATCCAATTAAATACCATTTAATTGGTATACTTCATTAAATCTAAATAAAAAGATTTAATCTTTTTCTCAACTGGGTTTAAGAACAGTGTAAATGAAGACACCATTCACAATAAACCCCAATCCCATTTGATATTAAATATAAGGCTCTAAATAGAAAATATATTGGCTTATATTCAATATCAAATTCTACGACCAACAAATATCGTATTGGAAATAACGATATAAATATATCTTTCAAATTTCCATAACAATATCTGCATAATCACGAAATCCAACATCGAAATATTCCAAAGACAATTTCGATTCAAATCCATTTCCACTTTATATATTGGAAATTCTGGTTATTTTCAAAACCACTTCAAATCCACTTTATTTATTTTAAAAACAAATGGGATTATAATTCTGTTCAAAACTAGTTCATTTCGATAAAAAACTATTTTTATCTTTTCAAATTTGGAATTTTTCATCCTAATTCTTCACAAATCATTTCTTATGATTTTACACAAATTATTACTATTTTTAATAATTTTATCAAGGCTCGTACTGTTGATTTCCATCAAAGGCCATCGAACTGCACTTACAACGACCTTTTCCAAATTTGATTTGGACGTAATTCCAAATCCAACCGTTAGATTTCAAATCTCTAATATTTGTTAGAAAGCTCTTTTCGATACGAACCCAAGGTTCCGGTTTTAGGAGAAGCCGACGGTCGGATCTCCCGTAACATCCATTCGAAGTCAATGGTCGAAATTCGCGAACTACCGCAGCGCGGCGCATTCTTTTCAGGCCATTATATATATAATATATATATTATATATATATTTCATCGATTTCCTTTTAAAACGTATTTTATAAATCGTTTTAAATTCGTTTTCAAAACGATTTCAACTTCATATTCAATTTCAAATCAAAATTGAATATTCCATATCATGGATATATAAATGATAGTATTTTCAAAATATTATATTTAGAAATCAATTCCTTTTCGATATTCATTAAGAAATGAATAAAATCGATATAGATATCGTTCACATCAAAATGGCGCAAATCTAATCAACACGGCTTTATATATTTCAATAACTTCGTTATTCTATTCAACAAATGAATATTTTCTTCAACACCTGAATTATTTTTTATTCAACACATGAATATATATTTTTATTCAACACATGAATTTTCTTTTATTCAACACATGAATATTTATTTTTATTCAACACATGAATTTTCTTTATTTTCCAACTTGGAATGAGGCCGAATCAATTACCGTATAATGTTATTTATATGGATTCTATACAACACATGTATATAATAGCAATGATAAATAATCAACCATCATCTAAAGTGCACCACACAACTGCATAAGCATTAAATATAAATAATTAACGCTTACACAGTCTGTCAACCCATCGGTCGACATACTACTAAACAATTGGGATTAGTGTACGTCAATATCATCCCAACACCCCTGTTGGGTTTCTATCAATCAAACACATATTTTATTTGTACAGTTAGGCGATGTGTAAAATTTATCGTCCCAATCTATGTCAGTGAAATAGGTGTACATAGACAAATCATTCTGATTTGTAAATGAATATCTATTTTATTCACATCAACGTTAAAAAATATATTTTTAACTATAAAATATTTTATTCCATTCCACATCACACCATCAACTTTCACAATACATCAATCAAACAATCAAGTCATCCATGGTCTGTGGACGACCGGTGTCGGGTGTTGCTAAGCACCGTCTACACCCTAGTATATATTTCAACTAGAAATTAAAATAAAAGTGAGGAGTTCTCACCGAGGGTTCCACTCCGCCATTCTCTATTTCTGAATGGTTCGGATATTCCCAAAATCCCAATGCGACCTTCTCCCCTGTTCATATATAAAAATCACATTTTTATTGCTTCATTCCAATAAATAAAAATCACATTTTTATTTCTACTTCATATATTTTTACGATGCTTCTTTCTATATAAAATTATATTTGTATATTCCTACTTCTTATATAAAGATCGATTTTTTATTTCGCTACAACATATATAAAAATTGAATTTTTATCATCTCTATAATATAAAAATTATATTTTTATCCTTTTCAAAAATCACTACTTTATATGTTATCCATATAAATAAAAAATCAAATCTTTGTATTGTTACATATATATAAAAGATCCTATTTTTACAATGCTCTTCATATGATAAAAATCCAATTTTTTTACCCTACTTCATATTGATAAAAATCATATTTTCCTCTATGTCTTCATATATAAAAATCATATTTTCTTTCAAGAAAAAATCATATTTTCTTTCAAGAAAAAATCATATTTTTAATCCAAGAAAAATCACCGTTTTAATGAAAGAAAAATAACATTTTACTTTCTCTAAAAATCAAAGAAAACTCACAATCTCCGATCGCTAGAGTCTGCTGGTGGGTGGTGCGTCATCCCGTGCGGTGGCGGCAGCGCGGTGCGGATCTCGGTGGGCAGTGGCGGCTCTGCGAAGGGGGTGCAGTCACTGCTGTTTGTGGGTTGTGGGGCGTCGGATGCAAGAGAAAAGGGAGGAGAGAGAAGGGGAAGGGAGGAGGAGGTGGTCGGATGTCAAGGGAGGTGCGACGTTGATGGGGAGGGCACGATGGAGGCGGCGACATCCAGAAAGGCGGTCCGCCATTTTTTTATTATTTTTTTCTTTCATTGAAAATCGGAGAGAGAGAGAGAGAGAAGTAAGGATATATAAATAAATGTATATTTAATTAATTTAATTTTCAAAAAGCAACCTTTTATTTCGAACTCGAAATCAAACCGACCGACTGCCGTTCATAACTAATTATCCTCATTTCGAACACAATGGGATATGTATAGTAAGACAGTCTGGTTGTTTCGATCGGTTTTCGTCAAAATCAAAATATAAATCTGTATAATGAATTTGAACACACATTTTAATTTACCGGGGCCACATACTAACTTTAAAAATTCCAAAAAAATATTTTCTAGGTTTGTATTGACTATACGGTTCTAAAAAAACTAATTTCGTCAAATTCCGAGACCGTTCGAAAAGTGGTCATTTTCTAATCGATCGAAATTGACAGAAACTATCAAAACACGTTTTCTTTCGCCACACTCGCGTATTGATTCGGAAAATTATGAATTTTGGAATCTAGCAATAATTCGACATCCCGGATCCAACAAAAGTGGTTTCGTCGAAAACAGAGGTCGTTTGCAAAATTTCCATTTTATAAGGGCTAAAATTTCACAACGACTATTCTGAATTTTCAACTGGGCATAACTTTTTATCCCCGATATGAAATTTTGGAAAGATATTTTCAATTAGATTCTAATATTTTTGGTTTCGCCAAAATCCGGTTTATTTTGAATCCTGTACGTTCATTTGAAGTTTGAAATCGAAATTTCGAACTACTGCGCCATTTTCAATTCCTTTTATAATTAAAAATAAATATTTACATTCTAACGACGATTCAAATAAATATATTTATTCTAATTCTGTTCAAAATAAATTTCTCGTCGTTATTATTTAAAATAATTCATTTTAAATATTCAAAATTTCCAAAATAAAAAATTTTAATTGGCTCGGATTTCCGGGTTGTTACAATCTCCCCCACTTAAAACTTTCTGTCCCTGAAAAGGAACGAAGCTGAAAGTTGTTTAACTAATCAACTCAATTTCCATTATTTTCATTACGGCTTAAGTTCTTCAACTTTTCAGTTTCTAAGAACTTTTCAAATTTTTCAAAAATTTGGCTAACACCCTAAATTTTCGAAAATTTTCGCCCTAACCTCCCCTGCACTGGGAGCTTCAGGATATTTCAAATAGCCTCCCATGGCCCTCACCATTCCAAAAAGAAAAAGAAACAGCCAAGCGGCTAGCCAATCGGCTCATAAAATCATCAACAACCCAAGAAATACAATAAACATGTACCTATTTGTCGGGCAAACAATTTTATTCTTCTGCTCTAGCCTCCTTGCTATGACCTGTTCAATGTAAGTACATGTATATGTATGCAAATGCGACAAATTTTCAATACAATTCACTATTTGACTAGATTAGGCTAAATGGTCCAAATTTTAATTAATCAACCAATAATCAAACAACACAATCAACAATCTATTAGTTGATTAACGTTTCAAATTCATAATTTTAATACATAGTCCAAAATCAGATCTTTGATGCCAAATCACAACAAATAATCCTATGTAAGTTTTGGTTCTCACATCAGTCAATTGGAATCATATAGAAATCCCACTTTCGTTACTCGAACATAAATTCTAATGACGAGTACTGAATCATCAGAATCATCTTCGGGCTACTAGAGTATGATTCTATATCTATCCAATATATTAAAAATTCGAATGCACGCGGATCAGACGTATATGCAAAATCTTTATATACTGGATTGTCCAAATTCAATACAATTAAATATTCAAATACGAATAATTGAATTTAATTTTTTCAAAACAAATTTTGTTTTCAATTTTATTTTCAAAATATCACACTTCACACTCGTTCTAGGATACTACTGATCCCATCTCTAACGAGTCATTCTTATTGGATATTACTAATCCAACCTCTGATGAATTCTTTCATTCGGTTCTATTATGTCAGCTTTGTAAACCAAAGCTCTGATACCAACTGTAGTGACCCGTAACTTCCCCGGTAAGGAAAGCACGGGTTACCTTGAGGGCAAGCCACATCGGAACGCAAATAGAAGAACATTTCATTGTTAATTACAACAATTCCATCAGAATACAAGAATATACAGAGTATGAATAAATATTATACATCATAGATTTAATTACATTACTGCAGCGAAAAAATAATACAAGACACAACTGAAGGAGATATACGGATACAGAGCTTTCCGGATATCATTTTAGCTGTAAATCAGGATCCTGTGAATATAAATCTGCAAAACCAAAACTTCTAGCTGCCCGTGTCAAAAAAAGGACACTCAGAGTTTAGGTTAAAACAATAAACTCTAGGTCAGTCATGTGACCGGTGTGAGAACTAAAATAGTTATTAATCTTTATTTTAAAGTTAGGAAATCAAAGGACCACCCCGTATAACACGGAACGGGTTTCCTCCCAAGAATACCAGTGCATAAAACAACAGCGCAATGCTAAATAAAGAACAATGAAGCAATTATAAGACCCAGGTTGCATCACAAAATGCAACACAAGCCGGAGGATAGGGTTTTGCCTTATAATAGCCAAAGAATGCTTGATACGCTAAATTTCATCTTTTATTATTACTATAAGCGTATAGTGTCAAAAACAATTTCAATCATAAATATCAATCATAGAAGGCATGGGTACCATATATCATGTCGCCATACTAGTTCTATAATCAAAACCGCAAATGTCACGTATTGGAAGTTGGATTTCCATCTGTGAACCGAGGTCAGGAATCGTCCTCACCATTTCGAGACAATCTAGCCTACCATGTCTCGGGAACAGCCGCAACTGCACCTTGGATCGTCAGGGCCGGTCCACTGATGTGGATTAAAATGCCTGAACACTGCGTTTCCCTACCCTTTGGGGCGTAAATGAGCCAAATGACTCCATCGGCTCCACATAGTCACCGATATATCCGAGGCGCCTCACAATCCAACAGCCAAACATGTGAAAATAATATAAATGTCAGAGCTGGTAGGTCATTGACACCACCCTAGCTAGAAAGAAACGCATGCCCTCCCTGAGGTCCTCTCCCGTTTTTGGTTCACAACCGGGGTGTGGGGCTCGCGAATTAACGCTACACAAAGCTATGCCACACATGTTGTGCTTTGATCATCAACCACAAGACTCTGCTTTTTAACAGAAGCCTTGATCATTTGCATCATAGAATGCCACACAGGCAAACCACCCCATGCAACCGATATCCATCAATCACACAGAATGATATCTAATGTCAGACACATGGTCCATTTACAAGTCCGTTCTGGGTCTGAACGAAACCGGAGGCACCTAGTACCTCGCATATCCATCGATCTCCAAGTACGTTTAGACGATCACCAACTGATTCCCTCCTCTTGGGTGTACAACCCAATCAAGATCATCAGTAATTATCCAAACGATGTGAAGACCTCCGGTCTTCGACCACCATCTTCATCCTCGACAAATCGTCGAATCAGTTATTTAGAATGGGATAAACCCGGTATTTCTGAATAACCCGCGTATATAATAAACAGGTGTTACACAAACACAACATATGCCTCTTTCCAATTCAGAATATTCTTTTATTCAAATATTCTTATACTTTGGAAAAGGTTCCCATTAATTTTATCAAAGATAAATTCCTATAAATTTATTCTTTAATCTTCTTTTGAATATCAATTCAAACCAAATTATGGTTTATCCAAACTACTCGGGATTAACGAACCTTACCGAAGTAATCATTTGTTTTAATTTCCCAATCCCAACCTATTCATCCCATGAAGTAAAACTGGTAATACTTCATATCTAACACCATGGTGTTATCGGTAAATTCAATTACCATTTTACGTTCAAATCTAATTAAAGATTTTACTAACGCTTGGAGAAAAACTGGTGATACTCCATTCTCAATCATTTCAATCTAATTAAAGATTCATTAAAACTCCACTTGGTTTTAATCTTCCCAAAAATCACTATCAATTATTATTTAACTTGGGAAATCATATCATGTCTGTAACTGGGTTAAAGAACCAGTCATTTAAAATACGGTTCACGATAAATCCAAAATCACATTCTATTCCATCAGTCTTTAACCGTAAATTAGCAAGTGAACAATTCCCTAAGTAATAACCCCGAAGGCCGAAACCAACATCAAATCAATACCCAAAAAACCATTCAACTTAACTAATCTTCAGTTAGTTTCTGATTTTCTTAACTCCGTTGGGTCTAAGAACAGTATTATTGAAGATACCATTCACGACAACCCAAAATCACATTCCATTAATTATCGGGTTAAAGAACAAGTGTTATTTTATAATACCATTCACGATAAACCCAAAAATCAATTCAAATTTAATTCCAATTAAATACCATTTAATTGGTATACTTCATTAAATCAAAATAAAAAGATTTAATCTTTTTCTCAACTGTGTTTAAGAACAGTGTAAATGAAGACACCATTCACGACTAACCCAAATCCCATTTGATATTAAATACAAGGCTCTAAATAGAAAATATATCAGCTTATATTCAATATCAAATTCTACGAACAACAAATATCGTATTGGAAACTACGATATAAATATATCTTTCAAATTTCCATAACAATATCTGCATATTCACGAAATCCAACATCGAAATATTCCAAAGACAATTTCGATTCAAATCCATTTCCACTTTATATATTGGAAATTCAGGTTATTTTCAAAACCATTTCAAAACCACTTTATTTATTTTAAAAATAATTGGGATTATAATTCTAGTTCAAAACTAGTTCATTTCGATAAAAAAACTATTTTTATCTTTTCAAATTTGGAATTTTTCATCCTAATTCTTCACAAATCATTTCTTATGATTTTACACAAATTATTACTATTTTTAATAATTTTATCAAGGCACGTACAGTAGATTTCCATCAACAGCCATCGAACTGCACTTACAGCGACCTTTTCCAAATTTGATTTGGACATAATTTGAAATCCAACTGTTAGATTTCAAATCTATAATATTCATTAGAAAGCACTTTTCGATACGAACCCAACGGTTCTGGTTTTAGGAGAATCCGACGGTCGGATCTCCCGTAACGTCCATTCAAAGTCAATGGTCGAAATTCGCGAACTGCCGCAGCGCGCCGTGTTCTATTCAGGCCATTATATGTATAATATATTATGTATATATTTCATCGATTTCCTTTTTAAACGTATTTTATAAATCGTTTTAAATTCGTTTTCAAAATGATTTCAAATTCATATTCAATTTCAAATCAAAATTGAATATTCCGTATCATCGATATATAAATGATAGTATTTTCAAAATATTATATTTTGAAATCAATTCATTTTCGATATTCATTAAGAAATGAATAAAATCGATATAGATATCGTTCATGTCAAAATGGCGCAAATCTAATCAACACGGCTTTATATATTTCAATAACTTCGTTATTCTACTCAACAAATGAATATTTTCTTCAACACCTGAATTTTCTTTTATTCAACACATGAATATATATTTTTATTCAACACATGAATTTTCTTTTATTCAACACATGAATATATATTTTTATTCAACACATGAATTTTCTTTATTTTCCAACTTGGAATGAGGCCCAATCAATTACCATATAATGTTATTTATACGGATTCTATACAATACATGTATATAATAACAATGATAAATAATCAACCATCGTCCAAAGTGCACCACACAACTGCATAAGCATTAAATATAAATAATTAACGCTTACACAGTCTGTCAACCCATCGATCAACATATTACTAAACAATTGGGATTAGTGTACGTCAATATCACCCCAACACCCGTGTGGGGTTTTAATCAATCAAACACATATTTTATTTGTACAGTTGGGCGATGTGTAAAATTTATCGTCCCAATCTATGTCAGTCAAATAGGAGTACATAAACAAATCATTCTGATTTGTAAATGAATATCTATTTTATTCACATCAACGTTAAAAATTATATTTTTAACAATAAAATATTTTATTCCATTCCACATCACACCATCAACTTTCATAACACATCAATCAAACAAACAAGTCATCCATGGTTTGTGGACGATGGGTGTCGGGTGCTGCTAAGCACCGTCTGCACCCTAGTATATATTTCAACTAGAAATTAAAATAAAAGTGAGGAGTTCTCACCGAGGGTTCCCCTCCGTCGTTCTCTATTTCTGAACGGTTCGGATATGCCCAAAATCCCAATGTGACCTTTTCCCGCTGTTTATATATAAAAATCATATTTTTATTGCTTCATTCCAATAAATAAAAATCACATTTTTATTTCTACTTCATATATTTTTACGGTGCTTCTTTCTATATAAAAATTATATTTTTATATTCCTACTTCTTATATAAAGATCGAATTTTTATTTCGCTACAACATATATAAAAATCGTATTTTTATCATCTATATAATGTAAAAATTATATTTTTATCCTTGTCAAAAATCACTACTTTATATGTTATCCATATAAATAAAAAAATCAAATCTTTATATCGTTACATATATATATAAGATCATATTTTTACAACGCTCTTCATATGATAAAAATCTGATTTTTTACCCTATTTCATATTGATAAAAATCATATTTTCCACTATGTCTTCATATATAAAAATCATATTTTCTATCAAGAAAAAATCGTAGTTTTAATCCAAGAAAAATCACCGTTTTAATCAAGGAAAAATCACATTTTACTTTCTTTAAAAATCAAAGAAAAATCAAAGAAAACTCGTAACTACGATCGCTGGATTCTGCTAGTGGGTGGTGTGGCCTGCTGTGCGGTGGCGGCAGCGCGGTGCGGAACTCGGTGGGCGGTGGCGGCTCTACGAAGGGGGTGCGGTTGCTGCTGTTTGTGGGTTGTGGGGCGTCGGATGCAAGAGGAATGGGAGGAGAGAGAAGGGGAAGGGAGAGGAGGTGGTCGGATGTCAGGGGAGGTGCGGCGCAGACGGGGAGGGCACGATGGAGGCGGCGACATCCAGAAAGGCGGTCTGTCATTTTTTTATTATTATTTTCTTTCATTGAAAATCTCAGAGAGAGAGAGAAGTAAGGATATATAAATAAATATATATTTAATTTTCAAAAAGCAACTTTTTATTTCGAACTCGAAATCAAACCCACCGACTGCCATTCATAACTAATTACCCCCATTCCGAACACAATGGGATATGTATCATAAGCCAGTTTGGTTGTTTCGATCGGTTTTCGTCAAAATCAAAATATAAATCTATATAATGAATTTGAACACACATTTTAATTTACTGGGGCCACATACTAAATTTAAAAATTCCAAAAAAATATTTTCTTGCTTTGTGTTGACAATACGGTTCTAACAAAACTAATTTCGTCAAATTCTGAGACCGTTCGAAAAGTGGCCATTTTCTGGTCGATCGAAATTGACAAACATTATCAAAACACGTTTTCTTTCGCCACACTCACGTATTGATTCAGAAAATTTTGAATTTTGGAATCTAGCAATAATTCGACATCCCGGATCCAACAAAAGTGGTTTCGTCGAAAACAGAGGTCTTTTGCAAAATTTCCATTTTATAGGGGCTAAAATTCCACAGCGACTATTCTGAATTTTCAACTGGGCATAACTTTTATTCCTCGCTAT
Organism: Allium sativum; assembly: GCA_030737875.1. Classification (NCBI taxonomy): domain Eukaryota; kingdom Viridiplantae; phylum Streptophyta; class Magnoliopsida; order Asparagales; family Amaryllidaceae; genus Allium; species Allium sativum. The sequence continues at coordinate 8,481,373 of CM060921.1, read as the reverse complement.
GAAATTTTGATTTTTCGGATTCGTTGGAAAGATATTTTTAATTAAATTCTAATATTTTTGGTTTCGCTAAAATCCGGTTTATTTTGAATCCTGTACATTCATTTGAAGTTTGAAATTGAAATTTCGAACTACCGTGCCATTTTCAGTTCCTTTTATAATTATAAATAAATATTTATATTCTAACGACGATTCAAATAAATATATTCATTCTAATTCTATTTAAAATAAATTTCTCATCGTTATTATTTAAAATAATACATTTTAAATATTCAGAATTCATCAAAATTGCCAAAATGATTTTTTTTAAATTCGCTCGGATTTCCGGGTTGTTACAATTTATAAATTCCAAATCACATTTCACTGCAAATCGGGTTAAAGAATGAATGTCGTTAAAACTCAGTTCATGATAAACCCAGTTCACATTCCATTAATTATCGGTTTAAAGAACAAGTGTTATTTAAAACACCGTTCACGATAAACCCAAAATTCAATTTCAGTTCAAATCCAATTAAATATTATTTAATTGGTATACTTCATTAAATCTAAATAAAAAGATTTGATCTTTTTATCAACTGGGTTTAAGGACAGTGTTAATGAAGACACCATTCACGACAAACCCAAATCACATTTGATATTAAATTCAAGGCTCTGAATAGAAAATATATCGGCTTATATTCAATATCAAATTCTACGACCAACAAATATCGTATTGGAAATAACGATATAAATATATCTTTCAAATTTCCATAACAATATCTGTATAATCACGAAATCCAACATCGAAATATTCCAAAGACAATTTCGATTCAAATCCATTCCAATACAATTATTGGAAATTCTGGTTACTTTTAAAAACCTTTTCAAATTCAATTTATTTATTTCAAAAATGAATGGGATTATAACTCTAGTTCAAAACTAGTTCATTTCGATAAAAATCTATTTTTATCTTTTCAAATTTGGAATTTTTCATCCCAATTCTTCACAAATCATTTCTTATGATTTTACACAAATTATTACTAATTTTAATAATTTTATCAAGGCACGTACAGTCGATTTCCATCAACGACCATCGAACTGCACTTATAGTGACCTTTTCCAAATTTGATTTGGACATAATTCCAAATCACCATTAGATTTCAAATATCTAATATTCTTAGAAATCTCTTTTCGATACGAACTCAATGGTTCCGATTTTAGGAGAATCCGACGGTCGGGTCTCCCTTAATGCCCATTCGAAGTCAATGGTCGACGAACTGCCACAGCGCTGCGCGTTCTATTCAGGACATTATATTATATATAATATATATTTCATTTTTTTCCTTTTAAAACATATTTTATATATCGTTTTAAATTCGTTTTCAAAACGATTTCAACTTCATATTCAATTTCTAATCAAAATTGAATATTCCATATCATTAATCTATAAATGATAATATTTTCAAAACGTTAAATTTTGAAATCACTTCCTTTTTTATTTTCATTATAAAAATGAATAAAACCGATATAAATATCATTCACGTCAAAATACGTCAATCTAACCAACACGGCTTTATACATTTCTATTTCAAATATTTATTTTCAAAACTCTATTTCAAATATTTCTTTTCAAAACTGGAATGAGGCCCAATCAATTACCATAGATTTCATTTCTATGGATTTCCATACAACACATGTATATATCAATAGTGATAAACAATCATCCAGAGTGCACTACTCAACAGCATAAGCATTGCATATAAATAATCAACGCTTACAACAGCATGTCAACCAATCATCGACATACAACTAAACAATTGGGATTAGTGTACGTCAATATCATCCCAACACCCGTGTGGGGTTTCAATCAATCGAACACATATATTATTTGTGCAGTTGGGCGATGTGTAAAATTTATCGTCCCAATCAATATCAGTCAAATCGGTGTACATAAACAAATAGTTCGATTTGTAAATGAATATTTATTTTACTTCAACACATGAATATATATTTTATTTCAACACATGAATATATATTTTAATATATATTTTATTTCAACACATGAATATATATTTTATTTCAACATCACAATCAATTTTCTCAACACAACAAAATCAAACAAGTCGTCCATGGTCTGTGGACGACAGGTGTCAGGTGCTACTAAGCACCGTCTGCATCCTAGTATATATTTCAACTAGAAAATAAAATAAAAGTGAGGAGTTCTCACCAAGAGCTAAACCAAACGCCACGACTCTTCATATATAGAAAATTTTGCCGTGTCCGCCTTTTGTCACTTTCGTTGCCCGTATTCACTACATATATAAAAATCACATTTTTATATTGTTGCTATGTATATAAAAACACATTTTTATATTGATGCTATGTAGATAAAATTCTATTTTTATACCGCTACTATATAGATAAAAATTCTATTTTTATAACGGTGTTCATATAATAAAAAATCATATTTCTCTCTCGCCGTTCTCTATATAAAAAAGCACAATTTTATATATAAAGATCGTATTTTTATATCTCTGCTACATATGCAAAAATCACTCCTTTACACCGCCAGTTCCACGATAAAAATTATTTTTATCTTGCTAGTAACATAATAAAAATTATATTTTTATTACTCTACATAAATAAAAATCATATTTTTAAAACGCTACTCTCTATATAAAGATTATAACTTTGTACTGTTAAAAATCATATCTTTCTATTTATAAAAATCTAATCTTTTGATTATAAAAATCTAATCTTTTCATGTTAAAAATCGTAACTTTATTATAAAAACCTAACTTTTTCTATGATAAAAATATAACCTTTTCTATCTCAAAAAATATAAACTTTTTTAATTTAAAAATATAAACTTTTCTTTTCTTTCCTAACTAAAAAATCATATCCTTTGTAAATTAAAAACTTAATCCTTAGTAAATTAAAAAACCTAATCTTTACTAACATAAAAATCCTATCAAAAATTCTATTTTTATCATAGTAAAATCGAAATCGAAATCATAATAAAATAAATAATAATAAAAACTTACAGTTTCTTGGTCAAAGGGGGGGTTCACGGGGGGTTGCGCTGGCTGCTGGTGGCGCGGACGGTGGGTGGGTCAGGGGCGGAGGTTAGTTGCGGTTTCAGGGTGGCGGTGGGTTTCCGGAGGCTTGGGGTGGGTTTGGACGGGTTGAAGGCGGGATGGTGCAGGAGAGAGAGGGCGAAGAGCTGAGGTGGGAGGCGCCGTCGCCTGGGTGCCGGAGGCGAACGGAGGCGGTGCGCCTCGATTTAGGGTGGCGGTGATTTAAGGTTTTTTTCTTTTTTTTTTCGTTGTCAATGATAATGAACGAGGGGGGGGGGGGTGTTTGACTGAGTAAGGAGAAAAGGAGGAGGGGTTTGAAGGAATTCTTATTTTTAATTTATTTTTAAATTCAAAAAGTTGCTTTTTCAATTCTAACTCTGAATCGAACCCAACGATTGCCACCCTAGCTAATTACACCCATTCCGAACACAATAGGACATGTTTCATAACTCAATTTTGCTGTTATGATCTATTTCCGTTTAAATTAAAATATAAACCAATATATATTAAATTTGAACATACATTTTAATTTACCGGGGCCACATACTAACTTTAAAAATTCCAGAAAAATAGCTTCTAGCTTCGTATTGACGATACGGTCCTAGCAAAACTAATTTCGTCAAATTCTGAGACCATTTGAAAAATGGTCATTTTCTGGTCGATCGAAATTGACTGAAACTGTTAAAACACGTTTTACTTCGCCACGCTCACATATTGATTTCAAAAATTATGAATTTTGGAATCTAGCAATAACCTGACATCCCGGATCCAAAAAAAGCGGTTTCATCGAAAACCGAGGTCGTTTGCAAAATGGCTATTTTTAAGGGCCAAAATTCCATAGCGACTATTCCGAAATTTCAACTGGGCATAACTTTTTATCCCCGCTATGAAATTTCAATTTATTCGGATTCGTTGGAAAGATATTCTCAAATAGATTCTAATATTTTTGGTTTCACTAAAATACGGTTTATTTTGAATCCTGTGCATTCATTTGAAATTTGAAATCAAATTTTCAAACTACCGCGCCATTTCCAATTCCTTTTATAATTAAAGATAAATATTTATATTCTAATGACGATTCAAATAAATATATTCATTCTAATTTTATTCAAAATAAATTTCTCATTGTTATTATTTAAAATAATTCATTTTAAATATTCAAAATTCACTAAAATTGCCAAAATAAAAATTTTAAATTGGCTCGGATTTCCTGGTTATTACAATCTCCCTCACTTAAAACTTTTCGTCCCCGAAAAGGAACGAAGCCGAAAGTTGTTTTACAAATCAACTTAACTTCCTTTATTTTCATTACAGCTTAAGTTCTTCAACCTTTCAGTTTCTAAGAACTTTCCAAATTTTTCAAAAATTTGGTTAACACCCTAAATTTTCGAAAAATTTCGCCATAACCTCCCTTGCACCGGGAGCTTCGGAATATTTCAAATAGCCACCCATGGCCCTCACCAATCCAAAAAGAAAAAGAAACAGCCAAGCAGCTCATAAAATCATCCAAACCCAATAAATTTGTAAACATGTACCTATTTGTCGGGTAAACAATTTTATTCTTCTGCTCTAGCCTCCTTGCTATGACTTGTTCAATGTAAGTACATGTACATGCACGCAAATGCGACTAATTTTCAATACAACTCACTATTTGATTCAATTTGGCTAAAGGTTCAACATTTAATTAATCAACCAATAATCAACCAACACAATCATCAATCAATTAGCTGATTATCATTTCAATCACATAAATTTAATATATAGTCAAAAATCACATTTTTGGTGCCAAATCACAACAATAAGCCCTATCTAGTTTTGTTTCTCACACCAGTCAATTGAAAATATATAAATATCACACCTTCGAAACTCGAATACCAATTCAGATGATGTTCGAACTATCATCAGAATCATCTCCGGGCGACTAGAGTGTGATTCTATATCTATCCAGTATATTAAAACTTCAAATACACGCGGATCAGACGTATACACAAAATCTTTATGTACTTGATTGTCCAAATCAATATAAAATAAATAATCAAATACGTATAACTGATTTAGATTTTCAAAACAAAATTTGTTTTCAATTTAAAAATATACTCTTCACACTCGTTCTAGGATACTACTGATCCCATCTCTAACGAGTCATTCCCATTGGATATTACTAATCCAATCTCTGATGAATTCTTTCGTATAGTTCTAATGTGTCTTGTTCTCGAGCTCTGTAAACCAAAGCTCTGATACCAAATGAAACGATAAAGTTTTTCGCTCGATCTGAATCGATCGCTAAACCAACCAAAACCGTTCGAAACCCCTGATTGTTTTGAGAACACGACAAATTGGAATGCAAACAGAAGAGCATTTCATTGCTTTTTACAAAAATTCCATCAGAATACAAGAACATACAGAGTATGAATAAATATTACACATCAGAAAATATCAGAGATTTAAATTACATTACATAGCAGTGGAAAACAATACAAAACACAATTGAAAGTAATACACGGGTACAGAGCTTTCCGAGTATCGTTCCTGCTGTAAACCAGGATCCAGTAACGACCCGGAAAATCTGAACCAATTAAAATTTTTTAAATTGGCTAAAATAATGGATTTTAAATATTTAAAATAAATATTTTAAATAATAGCAATGAAAAGTGAGTTTGAATCGACGTTTGAAAACGAATATAATTAATTCTAATTATAAACAAGGCCTGAAATGGCGCTGTAGTTTCAAAAATTGAATTCAAACTTTGTCGGACTATACTAGGTGCAAAACAAAACGGATTTGAGTGAAACCAAAAATATTTAAATCTGTTAGTGAATACCTTTCTAATGAATCTGAAAAATCGAAGTTTCATAGCGGGAGGTAAAAGTTATGGCCAAATGAATTTTCAGAAAGGTCACTATGGAATTTATATAACCAGTGAAATTGGCCATTTTGCAAACGACCTCGGAATTTGACGAAACCACTTTTGTTGGATCTGGGATGTGAATTTATTGCTAGGTTTCTAATTTCATAATTTTTGAAGCTAGTATGTGAGCGTGGCAAAGGAAAATGTGTTTTGGTCAATTATAGTTAAATTGGATCGGCCAGAAATGGGCCATTTTTCAAATGGTCTCAGAATTCGACGAAAGTAGTTTTGTTGGGACCGTATCGTCAAAACATAGCTAGATTTATTTTTCGGCAATTTTTCGAATCAGTTTGTAGCCCTGGAAAATTGAAATGTACGTTCAAATCAAATATTGAATGTTTTATATTTTAATCTAAAGGTAAACTGACTGAAACAGTCGAATGGGCCGACGAAACATATCCCATTGTGTTTGGAATAGGGATAAAACGCTAGGGACGACAGTCGTTGGGTTTGGATTGGGGTTCGTGTGTGAAAGGGGGTATTTTCGGATTTTACAAAAATATATAAAAAAAGGGACCAATCATAATTCATTCTCTCTCCACGCGCCTTCTTCCCCGATTCTTCAGCAGTCAACGGTGGAAAAAGCTCCGCCCTTCTCTCCTCTTTTTCTCCAATTCTGATCCACGAAACCACCTACTCCTTTGGAGTTTTCCGAAGCTCTCCTCTCTCTCTTCTAATCCATACCCGAGTTGACCTCCATCGTTCAGTATACGATGAGAACGACGCCCTCCAAGTCCGATACTTCGGAGCTCCGCCTAGGTCGATTCGTGCCATCGCAGGGGACCCCACCCCCAGCGCCGCGAAGCTCTCTCCTTCTCCTTCAACGATGTATGGTCCGATCGAGTTGCAGCTTCAAGGATCGAGAGAAAATCGGAAACCCTAGTTTGAACGAAGTTCTGAAAGGTACGGCCTTGTATATTTAAAACTGATTTCAACAGTTTTAAAGTGTTGCAAACTTTGAAAAATCATATCTTTTTCATACGGTAACGAAATTCGATGAAACAGGAAACATTGGACCCGTGAGGACGTCTTCTACATTTTAGAAGAGACCGCATATTTTTCTGAGCCTTCTGTTATTTTTGGTGGAGTGGAATCCAATGTGGGATTTCTAATTTATAAACGATATGGAAAACGATGATGTATAAATTATATAGTCGATGTATGAGTTATATAAGCGTTTTACACCTCTTGTATAAGCGTAGTATAAGTTGTACGTTCGATGAATAAGTTGTATATGCGTTGTAAAAATTATATATGTGTTGAAATAGAAGTGACATGCTGTATATAGATATATATATATACACCCCTCGTCCACAAACCATGGACGATATTTATTGGTTGTGATTGGTGTGAAAATTGATTGATAGTGAATGGTTGATTTGAATTGTTTGTGGTTGATATTGATTGATTGTGGTTGAAAAATACCCGTTTGTGGTTGAGAAATATTTGGTTGAAACCACATAGGATTAGTTTGTGGAAATGAAATAAATATACATGTCGCCTGCGTGCGAACTAGATGCATGATCCCCCATTGTCAAAAACCGCGAGGTTTTAAAGTAGAGCGAGGTGCCGTACTAGGGACGGTTCCGGTTTTAACTACCCTGCCGTTATGCTGCTGAAATTTTGAATAATATTCATTTGTTTGAATTATTTTCATTTGTTGAAACTATATTTATTCGTTGAATAGAAAACCTTCACGTGTTGAGTCGATATTCATTCGTTGGATAGAAATTCATGTGTTGAATGGTATTCGTGTTTTAAATATAAAAATCACCTTTTTATCTATATATACAAACTATAGAAAACCTTCATGTGTTGAATCGAAATTCATTCGTTGAATTGAAATTCATGTGTTGAGTGGTATTCACATTTTGAAATAAATCGTTTTATAATAAAAATCATATTTTTATCATCTATATGAACTATATAAAATAGTCGGGTTTTAAAATAAATGGTTTATAATAAAAATCCTATTTTATCACCTATATGAACTATAGAAAATAATCGTGTTTTGAAATGAATTGTTTTATAATAAAAATCATATTTTTATTATATAAATGAATTGTTAAAAATAGTGAAGTGTTGAAATAGAAGACAGTTAGATAAAAATATCATTTTTATCAAATGTATGAAAAGAATATAGTTTTTGAAATCGAAGAATCGATATATATATATATATAAATAGAATTAAAATATAGCGAATAACGAAGCTGCAGTTCATATTTTGAAACCGTGATTTCAAATGATTATACCGGGGGATCCGACCATCGGATTTTCTCGAAATCGCAACCGTTGGGTTCGCATTGGAAATATCTTTCCAACGGCACCAACTTTGTAAAAATCCAATGGTTGGATTGTCAGGAATGTTTAATTCAAATCTAAAAAAACAGCGCCAGAATCGATTATATATATATAAATATAATTATATTTAATCGAATAACGACGCTGCAGTTCGTATTTTGAAATCGAAACTTCAAACGATTGTACCGAGAGATCCGACCGTCGGAATTTCCCGAAATTGCAACCGTTGGATACGTTTTGAAAAGATCTTTCTAATGATGTAAATTTTGTGAAGATCCAACGGTTAGATTTTCAGATATGTGTAAATCAAATCTGAAGAAAAACAGCGCCACGGCCGCGTTATGGCCCGTAGCGTCGTTTTGAATAAATTGTCTATTTTAAAATAAATAAAAATAGCGATAAATCATTATAAAATATTATAAACGATATGGATGTGAAATTTAGAAACTGACCGAAGGTTGGCTAAGTCGAATGGTTTCCTAGGTGTTGATCTGATGTTGGTTTCAGCCTTCGGGGTTAATATTTGGGAAATCGTTCTCTTACTGATTGACAGTTAGTGACTAATGAATTGAAATGATGCGTATGTATGTTAGTGTCACACTTGTTTATTATATACGCGAGTTGCTCAGAAAGACCGGGCTTATCCCATTCTGAATAACTGAATCGACGATAAGAAGTCGAAGATGAAGACGGGGGTTGAAGACCAATCTTCACCTCGTTTGGATGGTCACTGTGGTCCTGATTGGGAGGCATCCCGAAATATGGAAAATGAGTGGTGATCGTCCAGACGTACGTGGGAATCGATGAATATGCGAGGTGTTTAGTGCCTCCGGTTTCGTTCAGACCTAGAACGGACTTGCAAATGGACTGTGTGTCTGACATTGGAATTCATTCTGTGCGATTGATAACTGTAACACCCTGAATTTCACTTAATATTAATGTTTAGTAATTAAAGAATAATTAATCTCAGACGTGAGAATTAAGGGAAACGGGTTGCGTCATTGTGTTCGTCTCGGAATTCTGGTTGAGATAGAGTCCGAGTTTGCGTGATTTGGACTTCGTATGAAGAAGTTATGGCCATCCGAAGTTTCAGAAAATTCAAAACAGATTTAAAATATTCAAATTTCAAATTTCAAAAGAGGCGGGAAAATTCCCGCCAGACAGAGGGTGTCGACACTAGGGTCGACATGGGTGTCGACCCCCCCCCAAGGGGTCGACCCCCCCTATCGGTCAGTTTGGGCTGGGTGCACTGATTTGAGCTTTGGGCTGTGTTTTGGTGGCTTGTGACGAAATCTGACGGCTCTAAACTAAATTAGGGTTAATTTAAAGGCCTAAACTACATCCTAATTCTATAAATACACCCTAAGTCTACCCTAATTCATACTAAAAATAGATACAACGTCGTTATGCCGTCAAAATGCAACTTGAAGGAGCCTCCATCAAATTGTAGAAGAAGATAGCTTCTCAAATCAACTTCTAATCAACTCTAGCAACTTAATCTTCTTCATAGGAGTGCTAATCAACAAGTTGTGAGTTTCTATGCCTTTAGCAAGCAATTTCTAAAATAATTATGATAGGATATAATGAGGTTATGGTTATGTATGTGGATCAATGCAAGTTATGTTATCATGTGCTATGTGTTCATGATGTTATGCAAGTTATGCAAGTCATATGCTATGTGTTCATGATGTTATGCAAGTTATGCAAGTCATATGCTATGTGTTCATGATGTTATGCAAGTTATGTAAGTCATATGCTATGAGTACATGATGCTAGTTATGCAAGTTTTATGCTATATGTTCATGATGCTAGTTATGCAAGTTTTATGCTATGTGTTCATGATGCTAGTTATGCAAATCACTATGATAAACATTGATCCATTATGACACCATGTTATGCAATTTTGGTGTTTGATTATATGCAAGTTCATATATGACATGTTATGCAAGTTTGGTGTTTGATTATATGCAAGTTCATATATGACATGTTATGCAAGTTTGGTGTTTGATTATATGCAAGTTCATATATGACATGTTATGCAAGTTTGGTGTTTGATTATATGCAAGTAACATGTGCAAGTTTACACCTTTGTATGAGATGCATACATATGCAAGTTAACCCCTTTATATGTCACACATATATATGCAAGTTTACCCCTTTGTATGACATAAGTAACTTATGTAAGTTACCCTCTTTATGACATATGTGATTCATGCAAGTTGGGTTGATTATTTATGCTAGTTGGGTTTGATGCTATGGTCATATATGCAAGTTGACACCTTTAAAACCCATGTTGATGCTAATGTTATGCTAAGTTGAACCCATTGTATTTGTGATGAATCTTCCCTTTTAAGTATGTCATGTTAGCGTATTACGTGGGAAACGATGGGGTTAATATTCATGTTAACAAAATTGTGATGAAATTAGTATGATGTTGCATACCATAAGTGGATGGACATAATTGAGTCAATTATGTACATCATTAAATTGGAATTAATTAGGGAAAATTAATTCAAAATATGGGGGTGATTAATTAGGTGTAATTAATCGACTAAGACACGAGGTTGGACCCTTTTGTAGCATAAGACTGCCCGTACCCGGCTGGCAAATCCAGCGGCTACAAATGATTGGCCCAATATGAGAGGTCTTAGGCATGAACTAAATACGTGACAAGTGTAAAGACATGTAGCGACACGAACTTCCCCGGTCTCCGAAGAGATGAGAAAGAACGAATTACTGTGAGGACAAGACAAAACACAGACGGAAAAAAAACATTTCATTGCTATTACAACAATTCCATCAGATACAAGAATATATAGAGTATAAATGAATAAATTACATTCGATAAATATCAGAGATTACAATAAATTACATAGCAGCGGAAAATAATACAAAGCACAACTGAAGGTGATATACGGATACAAAGCTTTCCGGATATCATTCCAGCCGTAAACTAGGATCCTGTGAATATAAATCTGCAAAACCAAAACTACTAGCTGCCCGTGCGGAAAATAGGGGCACCCAGAGTTTAGGTTAAAACAATAAACTCCAGGTCAGTCATGTGACTGGTGTGAGAACTAAAACAGTTATTTAAAACTTTACTTTAAAAGAGAGTAATTCAAGGGACCACGCCGTATAACACGGAACGGGTTTCCTCCCAAGAATACTAGTGCATAGAAAAGACAACGCCATGCTTTTTCAAAAAATGAAGCGATTATAAGACCCAGGTCCCATCACACAATGCAACACAAGCCGGAGGATAGGGTTTTCCCTTATAATAGCCAAACATGCTTGGTACGTTTAAAACAAATCATTTGATACTATTATAGGTGTATAGTGTCAAAACAATTTCAATCATAAATATCAATCATAGGCGGCATAGCTACCATCTACTATGTCGCCATACTAGTTCTACAATTAAAACCGAATTACACGTATTGGAAATTGGATTTCCGTCATGAGTCGAGGCAAGGGGCAAGCTCCTCTCCGCTTCGAGACACTCTAGCAAATGCTCAGGACTACACACTCTGGGCAGCCACTTGGATCGGTTGGGCCGGTCCTCACTTACGTTAGAGGATTGGCAATTCCTAAACACACGTTTCCCGGTCCTTACAGACCTATAATAGAGGCGCCTCATTCCAACAACCACAAAGGTGAAAAGTATATAAATGTCAGGGCTGGTAAATCACTGACACCACCAAAGCTAGAAAGAAACGTCGTGTTCTCCCAACGGCCCGTATCCCGTTTTTAACTCATACCGAGGTGTGAGGCTCGCGAATTCACGTTATACACAAAGTTGCCACGTAGGCGTGCTTTGATCATCGACCACAAGACTTTGCTTTTCAACAGAAGCCTTGATCATTGCATCTTAGCGTGCCACACAGGCAATTCATGCCATGCGACTGATGTCCATCGATATACAACCTCTGAGCTCGTACGTCTCAGAGAAGGGCGTTAAGCAAAAGAATAAATTCTCCACCGCCAAACAGATGTATATTTAATACAAATCAATCAACACAGAATAAAATCCAGTGTCAGACACACAATCCATTTACAAGTTCGTTCTGGGTCTGAACGAAACCGAAGGCACTTTCCTCGCATATCCATCCATCTCCAAGTACGTCTGGACGACCACCAACTATTTCCATCCTCTTGGGTGTACAGCCCAATCAGGATCGTCAGTAATTACCCAAACGATGTGAAGACTTCCGGTCTTCGACCACCGTCTTTATCTTCGACTTATCGTCGAATCGGTTATTCAGAATGTGTATAAACCCGGCCTTTCCGAACAACCCGCGTATATTAAAAACAAATGTTACACAAACTCAACATACGCCTCATTCCAATTCAGAATATTCTTTTATTCACCAAATCACATTCTTAGGGAAAGGTTCCCATTAATTTTATCCAAGATAAATTCTTTGAAATTTATCCTTTAATCTTCCTTTGGATGTCATTTCAAACCAAATTATGGTTTCTCAAACTAGTCGAGATTAGCGAACCACATCGAAGTAATTATTTATTTTATTTCCCAATCCCAACCTATTCATCCCATGAAGCAAAACAGGTAGTACTTCACATCTAACACCACAGTGTTATCGGTAAAATTAATTACCATTTCCCGTTCAAATCTAATTAAAGATTTAACTATCGCTTTGGAGCAAAACAGGCGATACTCCATTCTCGCTCATTTTCCAAATTTGATAATTCTGATTATCTATTCACATTTCAATTTAATTGCAGATTCATTAAAACTCCTTTTACTGGGTTAAAGAACTAGTGTTATTTAAAACACAGTTCATGACAAACCCAAATCACTTTCTATTTATCATCGGGTTAAAGAACTAGTGTTATCTAAAACACCGTTCACGATAAACCCATTTCAAATCCAATCAAATATATTAGAAATTCCGATTATTTAAAACCCCTTTTTAAATCTAATTTATTATTTTTAAAAAAAAAATCGGGTTTTAAATTTAGTTCAATCTTGTTCATTTCGATAAAAATCTATTTTTATCTTTTCAAATATGGAGTTTTTCATCCCAAAATTTCCCAAATCATTTCTTATGATTTTACACTAATTATTACTATTTTTAATAATTTTATCAAGGCCCGTACAGTCGATTTCCATCAACGGCCATCGAACTGCAATTATAGCGACCTTTTCCAAATTTCATTTGGACATAACTCCAAATCCAACCGTTAGATTTTGAATTTCAAATATTCGTTAGAAAGCTCTTCTTGATACGAACCCAACGGTTCCGGTTTTAGGAATATCCGACGGTCGGATCTCCCATAATGTCCGTTTGAAATAAATGGTCGAAATTCACGAACTGCCGCGGCGCGGCGCGTTCTATTCAGGCCATTATATTATATATATATAATATATATTTCGTCGATTACTATTTAAAACGAATTATATAAATAGTTTTGAATTCGTTTCAAAAACAATTTCAACTTCCATTTCAATCCAAAGCAAAATTGAATTCTTCTTTATAAATTCGTTTTAAAATTCATTTCTATTCAATTCAAATTTCAATTCAATTTGAATTCAATTCAATTCTTTTTCAATTCAATTCGAATTCGTTTTCAATTCAATTCAAATTCGTTTTTAATTCAATTCAAATTCGTTTTCTATTCGATTCAATTCAAATTGGTTTTCTATTCGATTCAATTCCATATTGGTTTTCTATTCGAATCAAATTAATATATATTCAATTCATTTCGAAATCGTTTTCAATATTCATTTCTATTCATTTCGAAATCGTTTTATATTCAATTCATTTCGAAATCGTTTTATATTCATTTCTATTCAATTCATTTCGAAATCGTTTTATATTCAATTCATTTCGAAATCGTTTTATATTCAGTTCATTTCGAAATCGTTTTATATTCAGTTCATTTCAAAATCGTTTTATATTCAATTCATTCAATTCATTTCGAAATCGTTTTATATTCAATTCATTTCGAAATCGTTTAATATTCAGTTCATTTCGAAATCGTTTTAAATTCAGTTCATTTCGAAATCGTTTTATATTCAGTTCATTTCGAAATCGTTTTATATTCAGTTCATTTCGAAATCGTTTTATATTCAATTCATTTCGAAATCGTTTTATATTCAGTTCATTTCGAAATCGTTTTATATTCAGTTCATTTCGAAATCGTTTTATATTCAATTCATTTCGAAATCGTTTTATATTCAATTCATTTCTATTCAATTCAAATTTCAATTCATTTTGAAATCGTTTTATATTCAATTCATTTCAAAATTCGATTTCGAAATCACTTTTCAATATTCATTTTAAAATGAATAAAATCGATATAAATATCGTTCACGTCAAAATGGCGTCAATCTAATCAACACGGCTTCATATAATTCTATTTTCAAATATTCTATTTCAAATATTTCTTTTTCAAATATTTCCTATTCAAATATTTCTATTTCAAATATTCCTTTTCCAAATATTTCTATTCAAATATATCGTTCAACACATGACTAATCTCAACGGATGAGTACAGTCAACACATGAACCTTTATTTTATATTAATAAAGATGTAAATTTTATTATTAAAATATTTTGTTCAACACATGACTAATCTCAACGGATGAGTACAGTCAACACATGAACCTTTATTTTATATTAATAAAGATGTAAATTTTATTATTAAAATATTTCGTTCAACACATGACTAATCTCAACGGATGAGTACAATCAACACATGAACCTTTATTTTATAATATTCTTTATTTTCTAAATTGGAATGAGGCCCAATCAATCACCATATAATGTTAATTATATGGATTTTCATACATCACACGTGTATAATAGCATTGAAAAATAATCAACCATCAACCAAGGTGCACTACACTGTATAAGCATCAAATATAGATATCTAACGCTTATAACAGCATGTCAATCAATCGATCGACATATTTAATCAATCAGGATGAGTGAACTTCAAATTTCATCCCAACACCCGTGTGGGGTTTCAAACAATCAAACACAGATTTTATTTGTGCAGTTGGGCAATGTGTAAAATTTATCGTCCCAATCAATGTCCTCCAAATAGGTGTACATAAACAAACCATCCGGTTTGTAAATGAATATTTTATTTTATTCACTTTCACTATATTCGTATTCACGTTAAAAAATATATTTTATCGATAAGACATTTTATTTTAACACATGAATTTTCTATTCAGTTCATTCTTTAAATAAAATGATATTTTTATTTTTCTAACTTATTTTAGAAAATTTTGGCGGCATAACGGCACGATACTAGAAACGGGACGAGGCCTAGCCTTATCCCCGGTCTAGTGAAGGCCCACGCCATTCACACATCAATCAAATACATTCATTTCACCAAACAATTCAATTTCAATCAAATAATCTAACCAACTACACAACCAAACAATTAAACAAACAAGCCATCCATGGTCTGTGGATGACGGGTGTCGGGTGCTACTAAACACCGTCTGCATCCTAGTATATATATAACTAGAAAAAGAAATTGAAGAGTGAGAAATTCTCACCGATAGCTATCCAATCATCTTGACTCTTCTTTAATAGAAATCTTCATCGTTCTCGCCTTTTTATCACCTTTGTTGCCCGTATTCTCTACATATGTAAAAATCACATTTTTATTTGCTGATGTCTTTAAAATAAAAATCACATTTTTATTTGTTGACTTTCAATTTAAAAATCATATTTTTATAATCGCTTCATACATTTAAAAATCGAATTTTCACTCCGCTATTCAATATATAAAAATGGAATTTTTACTTTGCTATTCAATATATAAAAATCGAATTTTTATTATACTATTCAATATATAAAAATCCCATTCTTATATCGCTACTGTATGAAAAGATTTCGCCTTTTCAAAAATATAGATTTGACTTTCTATAATATAAAAAAAAATATTTTTCCCGAAGTAAAAATCATATTTTTACTATCTCTATTATACATATAAAAATCATATTTTTACTATCTCTATTATATATATAAAAATGTGTATATATATATATATATATTTTCTCTACATCTTTACCTAAGTTAAAAATATAAACTTTCTATTAATAAGAATAAACTTTTTCCTATATACAAATAATCAGATTTTATAACTAAATAATAATTATAAAAACTCACCTTTATATGTATAAGCACAAATCCTACTCCTATCATGATGCTCATCGAATAAAAATCCTATTTTTATCATTAAAAATCATCATAACTTACGTTTTTCGGTCGGAAAAGGGAGAAGGAGGGGTTGAGGTGGTGCCGGAGCTCGCAGGCGGTCGCTGGCGTCGACTGTGGTGGCGGCGGCTGCTCTCACGAGGGGCGTGGCTGCTAGGGCACGGGTTTTAGGGTTTGGGTTGAAGGGGAGAGGGAGGAGGGCTGCGTCGGCTGTAGGGGAGGGTGGTGGCGGATCGGGTGGCGACGGGGTTCAGGAGATCAGGGGCGTCGGGTTCTTTTAGGGATCGCGGGTTACAGGGCTGAATGGGGGAGAGAGGCATCGTCGGAGGGGGGGCTCATCAGTGGTGGCGCGCTCGCCAAGGCGCGGCGGTCTTCGGTGGATCAGCGACGGCGATTTTAGATTTAGGTTTTTTTTTCTAAAATTGAATGAACGAGGGAAAGGGGGGCTCGGGTTAAAGGGGAAGAGAAGATATTTTTTTATTTAATTCTCAAAAAGTTGACTTTTACATACGACCTCTAAATGAGGCCCACCGCCTGTCGTCCATAGCGTTTCACCCCCGTTCCGAACACAATGGAATATGTATCGCAAGCTGATTCGATCGTTATGATCAGTTTCCGTTGAATTTAAAGTATAATTCTTTATATATTCAATTTAAACGCACATTTCTATTTACCGGGGTCGCATACTAACTCTAAAAATTCTCGAAAAATATTTTCTAGCTTCGTATTGACGATTCGGTCGTAACAAAACTAGTTTCGTCGAATTCTGAGACCGTTGGAAAAATGGCCATTTTCCGGTCTATTAAAATCAACTGAAACTGGTAAAACGCGTTTTCCTTTGCCACGCTCACATATTGATTCGAAAAATTATGAAATTTGAAACCTAGCAATAACTTGACATCACGGACCCAACAAAAGTGGTTTCGTCGAAATCCGAGGTCATTTGCAACATTTCCATTTTTAAGGGCCTGAATTCCATAGCGACTATTCAGAATTTTCAACTGGGCTTATCTTTTGATTCCCGCTATGAAATTTCGGTTTTTCGGATTCGTTGGAAAGATATTCTAAAATAGATCCTAATGTTTTTGGTTTCACTAAAATCCGGATTGTTTTGCACCCGGTACATTCAATTGAAGTTTGAAATCGAATTATCGAACTACCGCGCCATTTTCAATTCTATTTATAATTATATATAAATATTTATATTCTAAAGACGGCGTATATAATATATACGTTCGAATTATATTCAAAATAAATTTCTCGTCGATATTATTTAAAATAATTCATTTTAAATCTTCAAACTTCGCTAAAATTGCTAAAATAAAAATTTTAAACTGGCCCAGATTTTCCGATTGTTACAATCTCCCCCACTTAAAACTTTTCGTCCCCGAAAAGGAACGAAGTCGAAAGTGGTTTGATCAATCAACTCTACGTTCGATCTGGCTTCCATTCTCTAACTTTTCAGTTTCTGAGAATTTTCAAATTCTTCAAAAATTTGGCTAACACCCTAATTTTCGAAAAATTTCGCCATAACCTCCCCTGCACCGGGAGCCACGGGAAAATCCCGAAATTGCCATATAGGCCTTCTGATCTCAAAAAGAAAAAGAAAAAGCCTAGTGGCTAGCCAATAGGCTCATAAAATCATCATCACCCAAACAAAACAGTGAATTATAGTAAACATGTACCTATTTGTCGGGCAAACAAATTTTATTCTCTGCTCTAGCCTCCTTGCTATGACCTGTTCAACGTAAGTATATGTATATGCAAGCAAATGCGACCAATTTTCAATACAATTCAATATTTGATTCAATTAGGCATAACGGTTCAAAATTATCAAACAAATAAACAGACACAAACATCAATCAATTAGTGAATTTAACGTTTCAAATTCATAACTTTGATACATATACAAAAAATCATGTTCTTGATGCCAATTCACAACAATGTGTTCTAGCTATATAAGTTTTGGTTCTCACACCAGTCTAATGGAAATATATAGAAAATCACACCTTCGAAACTCGAACACACACTACTGATGCTATATAGTCATCAGTAGAATCATCTCCGGGCGACTAGAGTGTGATTCCATATCTATCTAATATATTAAAACTTCGAATATACGTTCATGACGCGTATATGCAAAACCTTTATATACTAGATTGTCCATATTCAAAATAAATAAATATTCAAATACGTATAGAACGATTTAAATTTTCAAAACAAAATTGTTTTCATTTGAAAAATATACTCTTCACTCTCGTTCTAGGATACTACTGATCCTATCTCTAACGAGTCATTCTAATTGGATATTACTAAACCCAATATCTGATGAATTCTTTCGTTCGGTTCTAATACGTCTTGTTCTCGAGCTCTGTAAACCAGAGCTCTGATACCAAATGTAGCGACCCGAACTTCCCCGGTCTCCGAAGAGATGAGAAAGAACGAATTACTGTGAGGACAAGACAAAACAGAACGCAGACGGAAAAAAACATTTCATTGCTATTACAACAATTCCATCAGATACAAGAATATATAGAGTATAAATGAATAAATTACATTCGATAAATATCAGAGATTACAATAAATTACATAGCAGCGGAAAATAATACAAAGCACAACTGAAGGTGATATACGGATACAGAGCTTTCCGGATATCATTCCAGGAGTAAACCAGGATCCTGTGAATATAAATCTGCAAAACCAAAACTACTAGCTGCCCGTGCGGAAAATAGGGGCACCCAGAGTTTAGGTTAAAACAATAAACTCCAGGTCAGTCATGTGACTGGTGTGAGAACTAAAACAGTTATTTAAAACTTTACTTTAAAAGAGAGTAATTCAAGGGACCATGCCGTATAACACGGAACGGGTTTCCTCCCAAGAATACTAGTGCATAGAAAAGACAACGCCATGCTTTTTCAAAAAATGAAGCTATTATAAGACCCAGGTCCCATCACACAATGCAACGCAAGCCGGAGGATAGGGTTTTCCCTTATAATAGCCAAACATGCTTGGTACGTTTAAAATAAATCATTTGATACTATTATAGGTGTATACTGTCAAAACAATTTCAATCATAAATATCAATCATAGGCGGCATAGCTACCATCTACTATGTCGCCATACTAGTTCTACAATTAAAACAGAATTACACGTATTGGAAATTGGATTTCTGTCATGAGTCGAGTCAAGGGGCAAGCTCCTCTCCGCTTCGAGACACTCTAGCAAATGCTCAGGACTACACACTCTGGGAAGCCACTTGGATCGTTTGGGCCGGTCCTTACTTACGTTAGAGAATTGGCAATTCCTGAACAAACGTTTCCCGGTCCTGACAGACCTATAATCGAGGTGCCTCATTCCAACAACCACAAAGGTGAAAAGTATATAAATGTCAGGGCTGGTAAGTCACCGACACCACCAAAGCTAGAAAGAAACGTCGTGTTCTCCCAACGGCCTGTATCCCGTTTTTAACTCATACCGAGGTGTGAGGCTCACGAATTCACGTTATACACAAAGCTGCCACGTAGGCGTGCTTTGATCATCGACCACCAGACTTTGCTTTTCAACAGAAGCCTTGATCATTGCATCTTAGCGTGCTACACAGGCAATTCATGCCATGCGACTGATATCCATCGATATACAACCTCTGAGCTCGTACGTCTCAGAGAAGGGCGTTAAGCAAAAGAATAAATTCTTCGCCGCCAAACAGATGTATATTTAATACAAATCAATCAACATAGAATAAAATTCAGTGTCAGACACACAATCCATTTACAAGTTCGTTATGGGTCTGAACGAAACCGGAGGCACTTTCCTCGCATATCCATCCATCTCTAAGTACGTCTGGACGACCACCAACTATTTCCATCCTCTTGGGTGTACAGCCCAATCAGGATCGTCAGTAATTACCCAAACGATGTGAAGACTTCCAGTCTTCGACCACCGTCATTATCTTCGACTTATCGTCGAATCGGTTATTCAGAATGGGTATAAACCCGGCCTTTCCGAACAACCCGCGTATATTAAAAACAAATGTTAAACAAACTCAACATACGCCTCATTCCAATTCAGAATATTCTTTTATTCACCAAATCACATTCTTAGGGAAAGGTTCCCATTAATTTTATCCAAGATAAATTCTTTGAAATTTATCCTTTAATCTTCCTTGGGATGTCATTTCAAACCAAATTATGGTTTCTCAAACTAGTCGAGATTAGCGAACCACATCGAAGTAATTATTTATTTTATTTCCCAATCCCAACCTATTCATCCCATGAAGCAAAACTGGTAGTACTTCACATCTAACACCACAGTGTTATCGGTAAAATTAATTACCATTTCCCGTCCAAATCTAATTAAAGATTTAACTATCGCTTTGGAGCAAAACTGGCAATACTCCATTCTCGCTCATTTTCCAAATTTGATAATTCAGATTATCTATTCACATTTCAATTTAATTGCAGATTCATTAAAACTCCTTTTACTGGGTTAAAGAACTAGTGTTATTTAAAACACAGTTCACGTCAAACCCAAATCACTTTCTATTTATCATCAGGTTAAAGAACTAGTGTTATTTAAAACACCGTTCACGATAAACCCATTTCAAATCCAATCAAATATATTAGAAATTCCGATTATTTAAAACCCCTTTTTAAATCTAATTTATTATTTTTAAAAAAAATCGGGTTTTAAATTTAGTTCAATCTAGTTCATTTCGATAAAAATCTATTTTTATCTTTTCAAATATGGAGTTTTTCATCCCAAATTTTCCCAAATCATTTCTTATGATTTTACACTAATTATTACTATTTTTAATAATTTTATCAAGGCCCGTACAGTCGATTTCCATCAACGGCCATCGAACTGCACTTACAACGAACTTTTCCAAATTTGATTTGGACATATCTCCAAATCCAACCGTTAGATTTTGAATTTCAAATATTCGTTAGAAATCTCTTCTCGATACGAACCCAACGGTTCCGGTTTTAGGAGAATCCGACGGTCGGATCTCCCGTAATGTCCGTTTGAAATAAATGGTCGAAATTCACGAACTGCCGCGACGCGGCGCGTTCTATTCAGGCCATTATATTATATATATAATATATATTTCGTCGATTACTATTTAAAACGAATTATGTATATAGTTTTGAATTCGTTTCAAAAACAATTTCAACTTCCATTTCAATCCAAAGCAAAATTGAATTCTTCTTTATAAATTCGTTTTAAAATTCATTTCTATTCAATTCAAATTTCAATTCAATTTGAATTCAATTCAATTCTTTTTCAATTCAATTCGAATTCGTTTTCAATTCAATTCAAATTCGTTTTTAATTCAATTCAAAATCGTTTTCTATTCGATTCAATTCAAATTGGTTTTCTATTCGATTCAATTCCATATTGGTTTTCTATTCGATTCAATTCAAATTGGTTTTCTATTCGAATCAAATTCATATATATTCAATTCATTTCGAAATCGTTTTCAATATTCATTTCTATTCATTTCAAAATCGTTTTATATTCAATTCATTTCGAAATTGTTTTATATTCATTTCTATTCAATTCATTTCGAAATCGTTTTATATTCAATTCATTTCGAAATCGTTTTATATTCAGTTCATTTCGAAATCGTTTTATATTCAGTTCATTTCAAAATCGTTTTATATTCAATTCATTCAAAATCGTTTTATATTCAATTCATTTCGAAATCGTTTTATATTCAATTCATTTCGAAATCGTTTTATATTCAGTTCATTTCGAAATCGTTTTATATTCAGTTCATTTCGAAATCGTTTTATATTCAATTCATTTTGAAATCGTTTTATATTTAGTTCATTTCGAAATCGTTTTATATTCAATTCATTTTGAAATCGTTTTATATTCAGTTCATTTCGAAATCGTTTTATATTCAATTCATTTCGAAATTGTTTTATATTCAATTCATTTCTATTCAATTCAAATTTCAATTCATTTTGAAATCGTTTTATATTCAATTCATTTCAAAATATTCGATTTCGAAATCACTTTTCAATATTCATTTTAAAATGAATAAAATCGATATAAATATCGTTCACGTCAAAATGGCGTCAATCTAATCAACACGGCTTCATATAATTCTATTTTCAAATATTCTATTTCAAATATTTCTTTTTCAAATATTTCCTATTCAAATATTTCTATTTCAAATATTCCTTTTCCAAATATTTCTATTCAAATATATCGTTCAACACATGACTAATCTCAACGGATGAGTACAGTCAACACATGAACCTTTATTTTATATTAATAAAGATGTAAATTTTAGTATTAAAATATTTCATTCAACACATGACTAATCTCAACGGATGAGTACAGTCAACACATGAACCTTTATTTTATATTAATAAAGATGTAAATTTTATTATTAAAATATTTCGTTCAACACATGACTAATCTCAACGGACGAGTACAGTCAACACATGAACCTTTATTTTATAATATTCTTTATTTTCTAAATTGGAATGAGGCCCAATCAATCACCATATAATGTTAATTATATGGATTTTCATACATCACACGTGTATAATAGCATTGAAAAATAATCAACCATCAACCAAGGTGCACTACACTGTATAAGCATCAAATATAGATATCTAACGCTTATAACAGCCTGTCAATCAATCGATCGACATATTTAATCAATCAGGATGAGTGAACTTCAAATTTCATCCCAACACCCGTGTGGGGTTTCAAACAATCAAACACAGATTTTATTTGTGCAGTTGGGCGATGTGTAAAATTTATCGTCCCAATCAATGTCCTCCAAATAGGTGTACATAAACAAACCGTCCGGTTTGTAAATGAATATTTTATTTTATTCACTTTCACTATATTCGTATTCACGTTAAAAATTATATTTTATCGATAAGACATTTTATTTTAACACATGAATTTTCTATTCAGTTCATTCTTTAAATAAAATGATATTTTTATTTTTCTAACTTATTTTAGAAAATTTCGGCGGCATAACGGCACGATACTAGAAACGGGACGAGGCCTAGCCTTATCCCCGGTCTAGTGAAGGCCCACGCCATTCACACATCAATCAAATCCATTCATTTCACCAAACAATTCAATTTCAATCAAATAATCTAACCAACTACACAACCAAACAATTAAACAAACAAGCCATCCATGGTCTGTGGATGACGGGTGTCGGGTGGTACTAAACACCGTCTGCATCCTATTATATATATATAAATAGAAAAAGAAATTAAAGAGTGAGAAATTCTCACCGATAGCTATCCAACCATCTTGACTCTTCTTTGATAGAAATCTTCATCGTTCTCGCCTTTTTATCACCTTTGTTGCCCGTATTCTCTACATATGTAAAAATCACATTTTTATTTGCTGATGTCTTTAAAATAAAAATCACATTTTTATTTGTTGACTTTCAATTTAAAAATCATATTTTTATAATCGCTTCATACATTTAAAAATCGAATTTTCACTCCGCTATTCAATATATAAAAATGGAATTTTTACTTTGCTATTCAATATATAAAAATCGAATTTTTATTATACTATTCAATATATAAAAATCCCATTCTTATATCGCTACTGTATGAAAAGATTTCGCCTTTTCAAAAATATAGATTTGACTTTCTATAATATAAAAAAAAATATTTTTCCCGAAGTAAAAATCATATTTTTACTATCTCTATTATATATATAAAAATCATATTTTTACTATCTCTATTATATATATAAAAATGTATATATATATATATATATATTTTCTCTACATCTTTACCTAAGTTAAAAATATAAACTTTCTATTAATAAGAATAAACTTTTTCCTATATATAAATAATCAGATTTTATAACTAAATAATAATTATAAAAACTCACCTTTATATGTATAAGCACAAATCCTACCCCTATCATGATGCTCATCGAATAAAAATCCTATTTTTGTCATTAAAAATCATCATAACTTACGTTTTTCGGTCGGAAAAGGGAGAAGGAGGGGCTGAGGTGGTGTCGGAGCTCACAGGCGGTCGGTGGCGTCGACTGTGGTGGCGGTGGCTGCTCTCACGAGGGGCGTGGCTGCTAGGGCACGGGTTTTAGGGTTTGGGTTGAAGGGGAGAGGGAGGAGGGCTGCGTCGGCTGTAGGGGAGGGTGGTGGCGGATCGGGTGGCGATGGGGTTCAGGAGATCAGGGGCGTCGGGTTCTTTTAGGGATCGCGGGTTACAGGGATGAATGGGGGAGAGAGGCATCGTCGGAGGGGGGGCTCATCAGTGGTGGCGCGCTCGCCAAGCCGCGGCGGTCTTCGGTGGATCAGCGACGGCGATTTTAGATTTAGGTTTTTTTTTTCTAAAATTGAATGAACGAGGGAAAGGGGGGGCTCGGGTTAAAGGGGAAGAGAAGATATTTTATTATTATTATTTTTATTTAATTCTCAAAAAGTTGATTTTTACATACGACCTCTAAACGAGGCCCACCGCCTGTCGTCCATAGCGTTTCACCCCCATTCCGAACACAATGGGATATGTATCGCAAGCTGATTCGATCGTTACGATCATTTTCCGTTGAATTTAAAGTATAATTCTTTATATATTCAATTTAAACGCATATTTCTATTTACCGGGGTCGCATACTAACTCTAAAAATTCTCGAAAAATATTTTCTAGCTTCGTATTGACGATTCGGTCCTAACAAAACTAGTTTCGTCGAATTCTGAGACCGTTGGAAAAATGGCCATTTTCCGGTCGATTAAAATCAACTGAAACTGGTCAAATGCGTTTTCCTTTGCCACGCTCACATATTGATTCGAAAAATTATGAAATTTGAAACCTAGCAATAACTTTACATCACGGACCTAACAAAAGTGGTTTCATCGAAATCCGAGGTCATTTGCAACATTTCCATTTTTAAGGGCCTGAATTCCATAGCGACTATTCAGAATTTTCAACTGGGCATATCTTTTGATTCCTGCTATGAAATTTCGATTTTTCGGATTCATTGGAAAGATATTCTAAAATAGATCCTAAGGTTTTTGGTTTCACTAAAATCCGGATTGTTTTGCACCCGGTACATTCAATTGAAGTTTGAAATCGAATTATCGAACTACCGCACCATTTTTAATTCTATTTATAATTATATATAAATATTTATATTCTAAAGACGGCGTATATAATATATACGTTCGAATTATATTCAAAATAAATTTCTCGTCGATATTATTTAAAATAATTCATTTTAAATCTTCAAACTTCGCTAAAATTGCTAAAATAAAAATTTTAAACTGGCCCAGATTTTCCGGTTGTTACAAGACACGAGGTTAGACTCTGTTATGGCGTAAGGCTGCCCGGAACCGACCGGCAAATCCAGCTGCCATAAAAGACAGTCTAATGTGAGAGGTCTTTACAAAGGTTACGTTCTTAATCAATTAAGAAACACTTAACCAGATAAGCATGTAGTGGGGCATGAGGGGTTGAGTGGGTGCCTTGGGTGGCATGTGGAAATCAAGTAAGTGCCTTGGGTGGCATGTGGAAATCTAGTGGGTTGCCTTGGGTGGCAATAGAAAATACGATTAGAATACTTAACCAAGTGGAAACATGTAATTAAACATGATTAAAGGGTTAAGTGGGATGCACTAGAAAAAGGGACAAGCTTAGGTGGGTTGCTTGTGGGGGGCCCATTTCAACCAGTAACCCATATGTATCTTATTGGGCTCGACCCATGTCGAGGACGGGACACGCGTACTGGGCTTGACTATAAGAGGCCAAAACGGGTTAGCGGTGGCAACGCAAGTCCAACGGGTTTCATATGCGTGTGTGGACCCGGGCTGGTAGGTATGACGTTGTTGCATTGTGTAGGTATAAGCCGTGCACCGTTGGTTGTATCGGGTTGCCACTTTGGGGAGTGATACACCCCACTGTGGGGCCAGCATGGGTATCTACGTTAGGGAGCCGATCTCTTGGGGAGTAGTGGGTACACCTAGTGGAGATAGGGGCAAACGGCACCTATGTGGTCAGCTAGGGGTACACGAAACTACTAGTTATATTCTCTAAGTCCTTGGGTGGGATCAACCTTTAAATAGGAATGACTGGTGTGGTGTAGTGTAGAATTTACCCTTGGGTGGGTAGATGCGTCTTTACCGTTATCTTAGTTCATCCTATGTCTAGTTGGCTTCTTAGTGTAGTCATTTATCCCCAGTCATCACCGTACCAAGTTTATATCATACCCTAATTACTTTAATGATTGTATTGTTAAAGTTATAGGGCTCACTCAGACTTATGTCTGACCCCGTTGTTTTTATCTTTTTCCCAAACCTCAGGTTCTCAGAGTGGGCCTAGCACTAGTGGGCTTTTATCAGATTGCTTTATCTATCTGTTGGAGCTTGGACCGTGATGTAAAGCCCAGCTTATCTTTTCTATTATGGCTATTAGTTATGTAGTGGGATTATGTACTTATGTTTTATCAGGATGGATATTTAGTACTTGACTCTTGTTTTAGTTGGTTTTGATATGTAACCAAACATGTTTATCTTCTGCTGCAATGAAATGATGTTTTAGATTTCAAGTATTATTCATATCTGTCTTGTTGTAATTTTTCTGTTCTATGTTCACTTAAAATACTCCACCGAAGTTAAGGCATTCCCTTAGTGAGTGACCTTAGCGGGTGTGGGGTGTTACAATAACCATCAGTTGCGTGGAGGTGAATTGCCTTTGTGGCATGCTAAGATGCAGTGATCAGGGCTTCTGTTGAAAAGCAAAGTCTTCTGGTGATGATCAAAGCACCGCCTGTGTGGCGTAGCTTTGTGTATAACGTGAATTCGCGAGCCTCACACCTCAGTATGAACCAGAAACGGCAGAAGGACCTCAGGGAGAGCATGGGTTTCTTTCTAGCTAGGAGTTGTGTCGGTGTTTTTACACGGCCTGACATTTTACTTATGTGGATGATGGATAGCGAGGCGCCTCGAATATATCGGTCGATCCGGGACCGATGGAGTCATTCGTTGGCTCATTTGCGCCCCATAGGGCGGGGAGACGTATTGCTCAGGCATTTTAATCCACATCGGTGGACCGGCCATGTCGCTCCAAGGGTCGATGCGTTCTATTCCTGAGACATGGTAGGCTAGATTCTCTCGAATTCGGTAAGGACTATCTTTTGCCTTGGTTCATGACGGAAATCCAATTTCCAAATACGAAATCGTGCGGTTTTGATTGTGTGTGTATATATATATATATATATATATATATATATATATATATATATATGGCGACATGATATATGGTACCCATGCCGTCTATGATTGACAGTTATGATTTGAAATTGTTTTTGAAACATATAAACACTAGTAGTAATATCAAATGCTTTTGTTTTATTCGTATCAAGCATATTTTGGCCATTATAAGGTAAAAACTCTATCCTCCGGTTTGTGTTGCATTATGTGATGGGAACTGAGTCTTATAATGGTTTCATTTTTATAAAAAGCACTGCGATCTTTAAAGGAATTATTTGTTTTAAAGCACTGGCGATCCGATGGAGTAAACCCGTTCCACGAAAGTGGCGTGGTCCTGTGATTAGCCATATATTAAATGTGTTGAGTAGATTTCTCATACCAGTCCCATGACAGACTCGTAGTTTGTTTCACTTTCAAGCTCGGGTGCCCCTTTTTCTACACAGGCAGCCTTGTATTCAGGTTTAGCAGGCTTTATCCGAATAGCTGGAGCTGAAGATGGATTCTATCATTTATCTCTTTTTATGCTGTTCAGCTCCTATTGTACATATTATGTTTGTTTTCCGCTGTAGACATATATGTATAGTTGAACTGTATTTGTACTAAGTATGATCTATACTGTGTAACTCTGATGTTTATGTTTATCCAGTATATTCTATTATGCATTATCTGGTGTATTTATTTAATTCTGTTCTGCTGTTATCTGTTTATGTGTTTTATTCCAAGGATTACCAATGCCGCCATCAGTACGGGGTTTGGGGTCGTCTCAGATCCTGTGAATATAAATCTGCAAAACCAAAACTACTAGCTGCCCGAGTCAAAATAAGGGCACCCAGAGTTTAGGTTAAAACAATGAACTCCATGTCAGTCATGTGACTGGTGTGAGAACTAAAACAGTTATTAATCTTTATTTTAAAGTTAGGTAAATCAAGGGACCACGCCGTATAACACGGAACGGGTTTCCTCCCAAGAATACCAGTGCATAAAACAACAGCGCAATGCTAAATAAAGAACAATGAAGCTATTATAAGACCCAGCTCCCATCACACAATGCAACACAAGCCGGAGGATAGGGTTTTACCTTATGATAGCCAAAGAATGCTTGGTACGTGAAATTTCATGTTTTATTATTACTATAAGTGTATAGTGTCAAAATAATTTCAATCATAAGTATCAATCATAGACGGCATAAGTGCCCCATACCACTATTTCGCCATATATAGGTTTACAATCAAAACCGCAATTGTCACTTATTGGAAATTTGATTTCCGTCTGTGAATCGAGGCCTGGGATCGTCCTCACCGCTTCGAGGCGCTCCAGTCCGTGTCTCAGGCAAGCACGCAGGCAAGCCTTGGATCGTCACGGATGGTCCACCAATGTGGATTACAATGCCTGAACACTGTGTTTCCCTACCCTTTAGGGTGTCAATGAGTCCAATGACTACATCGGCTCCACATAGTCACCGATATATCCGAGGCGCCTAGCAACCCAACAACTACATAAGTCAAACTCGTAAGGGCGTGGAAAACCACTGACGCCACTTCTAGCTAGAAGGAAACGCATGTCCTCCTTGAGGTCCTTCTCCCGTTTCTGGTTCGCAACCAGTGTGTGAGGCTCGCGAATTAACGTTACACAAAGTTATGCCACACAGGCGGTGCTTTGATCATCAACCACAAGACTTTGCTTTTCAATAAAAGCCTTGATCAGTTGCCACTTAGGCATGCCACACAGGAAATTCACACCATGCGACTGATGTCTATCGATATACAACCTCTGATCCCGTACGTCTCAGAGAAGGGTGAAGCAAGGGAATGAATTCCCTTTCACCAGGCAGATGTATATTTAATAGAGATCAATCAACACAGAGCAAAATCCAATGTCAGACACACAGTCCATACAAGTTCGTTCTGGGTCTGAACGAAACCGGAGGAACCTTATTCCTCGCATATCCATCAATCTCCAAGTACGTCTGGACGATCACCAACTGATTCCCTCTTGGGTGTACAACCCAATCAAGATCATCAGTAATCACCCAAACGATGTGAAGACCTCCAGTATTCGACCATCATCTTCATCCTCGACACATCGTCGAATCAGTTATTCAGAATGGGATAAACCCGGTCTTTCTGAATAACTCACGTATATAATAAACAAGTGTTACACAAACACAACATACGCCTTATTCCAATTCAGAATATTCTTTTATTCAAATATTCTTATACTTTGGGAAAGGTTCCCATTAATTTTATCAAAGATAAATTCTTTAAATTTATTCTTTAATCTTCTTTTGAATATCAATTCAAATTAGTCGGGATTAGCAAACCGCACCGAAGTAATCATTTATTTTATTTCCCAATCCCAACCTATTCATCCCTTGAAGTAAAACTGGTCGTACTTCATATCTAACACCACGGTGTTATCGGTAAATTCAATTACCATTTCACGTTCAAATCTAATTAAAGATTTAACTATCGCCTGGAGCAAAACTGGTGATACTCCATTCTCGATTATTTCAATCTAATTAAAGATTCATTAAAACTCCACTGGGTTTTAATCTTCCCAATAATCACTACCAATGATTATTTAACTTTGGAAATCATATCCTATCTTTAACTGGGTTAAAGAACCAATGTCATTTAAAACACGATTCACGATAAACCCAAAATCACATTCCATTTACAATGGAATCTTCATGGAAAATAAATCGATATATATATAATCGATATAAACTTCCATATCCGACTAATAATATAAATGGAATAACGGCTAAGCCTTTTAAATTCAAGATATATTCGTTGTCTTCCTCCATAGAAATTCACTTTGATTATTACCAAATCAAATTCCATTCCATTCCAATTTATTTTATTAAATTAGAAAACTTTACTTTGGAAAATCTCCTTTAAATCTTAACAAAGGATTTATAAATTCCAAAACACATTTCGCTGTAAATCGGGTTAAAGAACGAATGTCGTTAAAGCACAGTTCACGATAAACCCAATTCACATTCCACTAATTATCGGTTTAAAGAACAAGTGTTATTTAAAACACCGTTCACGATAAACCCAAAATTCAATTTCAATTCAAATCCAATTAAATATTATTTATTTGGTATACTTCATTAAATCTAAATAAAAAGATTTAATCTTTTTCTTAACTGGGTTTAGGGACAGTGTTAATGAAGACACCATTCACGACAAACCCAAATCACATTTGACATTAAATACAAGGCACTGAATAGAAAATATATCGGCTTGTATTCAATATCAAATTCTACGACCAACAAATATCGTATTGGAAACAACGATATAAATATATCTTTCAAATTTCCATAACAATATTTGTATAATCACGAAATCCAACATCGAAATATTCCAAAGACAATTTCGTTTCAAATCCATTCCAATTCAATTATTGGAAATTCTGGTTACTTTTAAAACCCTTTTCAAATCCAATTTATTTATTTCAAAAATGAATAGGATTATAACTCTAGTTCAAAACTAGTTCATTTCGATAAAAATCTATTTTTATCTTTTCAAATTTGGAATTTTTCATCCCAATTCTTCACAAATCATTTCTTATGACTTTACACAAATTATTACTATTTTTAATAATTTTATCAAGGCCCGTACAGTCGATTTCCATCAACGACCATCGAACTACACTTATATCGACCTTTTCCAAATTTGATTTGGAAATAATTCCAAATCCAACCATTAGATTTCAAATCTCTAATATTCATTATAAAGCTCTTTACGATACGAACCCAACAGTTCCGGTTTTAGGAGAATCCGACGGTCGGATCTCTCGTAACGCCCATTCGAAGTCAATGGTCGAAACTCGCGAATTGCCGCAGCGCGGCGCGTTCTATTCAGGCCATTATATTATATATACATAACATATATTGCGTCGTTTTCCTTTTAAAACATATTTTATAAATCGTTTTAACAACTTCATATTCAATTTCTAATCAAAATTGAATATTCCATATCATTAATCTATAAATGATAATATTTTTCAAAACGTTAAATTTTGAAATCACTTCCTTTTTTATATTCATTATAAAAATGAATAAAACGGATATAAATATTGTTCACGTCAAAATAGCGTCAGTCTAACCAACACGGCTTTATATATTTCTATTTCAAATATTTCTTTTCAAAACTCTATTTCAAATATTTCTTTTCAAAACTGGAATGAGGCCCAATCAATTACCATAGATTTCATTTCTATGGATTTCCATATGACACATGTATATATCAATTGTGATAAACAATCATCCATCATCCAGAGTGCACTACTCAACTGCATAAGCATTGAATATAAATAATCAACTCTTACAATAGCCTGTCAACCAATCGATCGACATACAACTAAACAATTAGGATTAGTGTACGTCAATATCATCCCAACACAAGTGTGGGGTTTCAATCAATCGAACACATATTTTATTTGTGCAGTTGGGCGATGTGTAAAATTTATCGTCCCAATCAATATCAGTCAAATCGGCGTACATAAACAAATCATTCGATTTGTAAATGAATATTTATTTTACTTCAACACATGAATATATATTTTATTTCAACACATGAATATATATTTTATTTCAACACATGAATATATATTTTATTTCAACACATGAATATATATTTTATTTCAACATCACAATCAATTTTCGCAACACAACACACAAGTCATCCATGGTCTGTGGACGACGGGTGTCGGGTGCTACTAAGCACCGTCTGCATCCTAGTACATATTTCAACTAGAAAATAAAATAAAAGTGAGGAGTTCTCACCAAGAGCTAAACCAAACGCCGCGACTCTTCATATGTAGAAAATCTTGCCGTGTCCGACTTTTGTCACTTTCGTTGCCCGTATTCACTACATATATAAAAATCACATTGTTATATTGTTGATATGTACATAAAAATCACATTTTTATATTGATGCTATGTAGATAAAATTCTATTTTTATACCGCTACTATATAGATAAAAATTATATTTTTATAACGGTGTTCATATAATAAAAATCATATTTCTCTCTCGCCGTTCTCTATATAAAAAATCACATTTTTATATATAAAGATTGTATTTTTATATCTCTGCAACATATGCAAAAATCACTCCTTTAAACCGCTACTTCCTTGATAAAAATTATATTTTTATCTTGCTAGTAACATAATAAAAATTATATTTTTATTACTCTACATAAATAAAAATCATATTTTTAAAACGCTACTCTTTATATAAAGATTATAACTTTATACTATTAAAAATCTTATCTTTTTATTTATAAAAATCTCATCTTTTGATTATAAAAATCTATATCGTAACTTTATTATAAAAACCTAACTTTTTCTATGACAAAAATATAACCTTTTCTATCTCTAAAAATATAAAAAAGAAAATTAAAAATATAAACTTTTCTTTTCTTTCCTAACTAAAAATCATATCCTTTGTAAATTAAAAACTTAATCTTTAGTAAATTAAAAAACCTAATCTTTACTAACATAAAAATCCTTTCAAAAATTCTATTTTTATCATTGTAAAATCAAAATCAAAATCATAATAAAATAAATAATAATAAAAAACTTACAGGTTCTTGGTCAGAGGGGGTTCCACTAGGGGTTGCGCTAGCTGCTGGTGGCGCGGACGGTGGGTGGGCCAGGGGCGGAGGTTAGTTGCGGTTTCAGGGTGGCGGTGGGTTTCCAAAGGCTTAGGGTGGGTTTGGACGGGTTGAAGGCGGGATGGTGCAGGAGAGAGAGGGCGAAGAGCTGAGGTGGGAGGCGCCGTCGCCTGGGTGCCAGAGGCGGCGCGCCTCGATTTAGGGTGGCGGTGATTTTGGGTTCGCGCGCCCTTTTTTTTTCTTCATTGTCGATGATAATGAACGGGGGGGTTTGACTGAGTAAGGAGAAAAGGAGGAGGGGTTTGAAGGAATTTTTATTTTTAATTTATTTTTAAATTCAAAAAGTTTCTTTCTCAATTCTAACTCTGAATCGAACCCAACGACTATCACCCTTAGCTAATTACCCTCATTCCAAACAAAATGGGACATGTTTCGTAACTCAATTTTGCTGTTATGATCTGTTTCTGTTTAAATTAAAATATAAATCAATATATATTAAATTTGAACATACATTTTAATTTACCGGGGCCACATACTAAATTTAAAAATTCCAGAAAAATAGTTTTTAGCTTCGTATTGACGATACGGTCCTAGCAAAACTAATTTCGTCAAATTCTGAGACCGTTTGAGAAATGGTCATTTTCTGGTCGATCGAAATTGACTGAAACTATTAAAACACGTTTTACTTCGCCACGCTCACATATTGATTTCAAAAATTATGAATTTTGGATTCTAGCAATAACCTGACATCCTGGATCCAACAAAAGTGGTTTCATCGAAAACCGAGGTCGTTTGCAAAATGGCTATTTTTAAGGGTCAGAATTCCATAGCGACTATACCGAAATTTCAACTGGGCATAACTTTTTATCCCCGCTATGAATTTCAATTTTTTCGGATTCTTTGGAAAGATATTGTTAAATAGATTCTAATATTTTTGGTTTTGCTAAAATCCAGTTTATTTTGAATCTTGTGCTTTCATTTGCAATTTGAAATCGAATTTTCAAACTACCACGCCATTTTCAATTCCTTTTATAATTAAAAATAAATATTTATATTCTAACGAAGATTCATATAAATATATTCGTTATAATTCTATTCAAAATAAATTTCTGGTCATTATTATTTAAAATAATTCATTTTAAATATTCAAAATTCACTAAAATTGCCAAAATAAAAATTTTAAATTGGCTCGGATTTCCTGGTTATTACATCTTCTCAATCTATCGGTTAAAATAAATTCTATTTAAAATCTTTTCTTTACTTCCATCTCATGTTATACCCGTGTGCGAAGCACGGGTCTAAACCTTTCAAATATAAAATTCTCTTTTATACTATTCTATTCACTTTTCAAGTATTTCCTTTTATGATATCTTATTTATTTTCTAAATAAATATTCCTTTTATCTTTCTATTTATTATTGTTTTTCAAATACCTCTTTTTTCTATTTGTTTCACAAATATGTTCCTTTTCTATTTTTTTTTACAAATATTTTCCTTTACTATTTGTTTTTACAAACATTTCCTTTTTATATAAAATCATTTGATTTTATATAAATATTTTATTTCAAATTATAGTTTTGAAATTTCCCTTTTCACACTCCAGTATTTCCTGTGGTATTTAAAAGTAACAAATAACAATGATCAAACACACATAATCAACAACAGATTATAAATCACATCATATATCACAATATATGAAAAACAGTAAAATAAATGTTGAGGAACCCAGTTGGGTCCCTCCGACCTGTTTCCCTGCATCCACAAATGTTAATAACATAAATAACACGAATATGAAATATATTGATAAACAGAACTAATATTCGATTAACGATTAATAAATATCATTATCGATATTTTCAACCAATTTACTATCAGTTCAACCAAACAGCCAACGCACAGCAAATCAACCAATATTTATCGATTCTAAAAATACTTTGTAAAAATATAAATTGTTCAGAGTTAGTGAGATTTACTTGCATTGGACAGTTATTTTTAAATAACATTAATTGGTCATTAATTTGATTCAGGCGTTCAATTTCACCATAAATCCAAACGAGCTCCAATTCACTCCCGGTTAGTTCCATTGTGGAGTCCTCGTCCATACGATCCCAACGGATCCTGTTTTGTCTGATTCTGATAACGTATGACAAAGATATGCATTTTATAAGTTTATATTTTTTTAATTTAAATAAAAATTAAAGTTCTAAATTATTATTGGGCCTAACCATTAAAATACGGCCCATCACCACACAGATACCCGTACCCGCGTGATTTTCTTTATCTTCTCCAATACCAGAAAATAGCGCACGTTTCAGTACATCCTCCTCCATTCCCAAACGTTTGCAAGACTCAAATCCAAATCCAAATCCATGATTCACGAAATCCACATCCAAGACTACCGTTCCTCTTCTCTTCGCGACCGCCACCAACCAAGCACCTATTTCCTCATCCTGTCGCCCTCCCCATTGTCGCGACAGTCACCATCTCCCTAAAAAGTATCGAGCTGCTCCATGACCGAAATACACCAAATTTTGGCAAATGAAGCCATTCGATCCCACAAACACAAAACTCAATTCGAATCCTTGATTTAAAGCTCACATCTTCTACTAACCTTAACCCTAGTTTCCATGTTCCTATTCGAGCTCGACGGAAATTGGATCGCACCAAAATCAGAGGCCACTACTGCGAAGCTCTCCCAATCCAGAATCCATCTATACATATACGATGATTTTAGAGATCTTATTCTATTTGTTTTGATTTATCCAAACTCTCGTTTGCTAACAGGAAATGAAGAAAAGTGGTGGCGGAACATTTGACCACGGAAATGAAAGTCTGAGGGTTAGGTTAAGGTGTTAGTGGTATTTATAGGAAAGTATAATATATTTTTATTGATTAGTTTATTCAATTTTAAGAAGTCGTTGTTTGTATATGTCTTCTAAAAATTTACACGGTCACATACAATATTCAAAAATCTTGAAAATTGGCATGCAACTACAATTTGACATTATGGACCCAACGAAACTAGTTTCGTCGAATTCCGACTCCGTTTGCTCACACAACGTATTTTTAACTGTCAAAATATCGACTGTTCTTCATATTAAAATCCCGTACGACCACACAGTGAACCCAAAAACACGAAACTTGGAATCTAACAATACTTTAATATTACGGATCCAACAGAATTAGTTTCGTCGAAAACGGAGGTCGTTTGCAAAACAGGCTATTTTTAAAGCTCTAAATAACCCATTTAAACATATAAATATATGTAAAAATAATTAAATTAAATATTAAAAATAAATATTATCATATATATTCACAATAGAATACCATACAGCTCCATATCGGGATTCATAACTCGATATCCCAAAGTCCCCAGTTATATCGACATTCAAATTTATATTAAAATCCTTTTATAATATAAATAAATCGATATAAGTTATAAAGGAATTTCACAGCGACTATTTTAAATTTTGAATTGAACACAACTCTAAATATACACGAAGAAACCTCGATTTTTCTCTTCCATTAGAAAAATATACTTCACCAGCTTCGAACGTTTCTTGTTTCACAGAAATCCGATTTAAAATGGACTCTGTATATCCAGTTGAAGTCCAAATCGCCAAATAGCGAGCTGCGGCGTCATTTTGAGCTCGATTATAACTATACTATAATTCATACGTTCAAACTATCGTTATCTAAATATATTCGTTATTATAAATCATATTCAAAACTGAATTAAATCATTAAATGATTCAATTTCCACATATTGCCATTTCAGCTAATTCTGATTATTTCAGAATTAAATATATTATTTAATTATTACATTAATTAAATATTCACCATTATTTAATTTGAACCTTTTAAATCTATAAATTACTCTTTAAATAATTAAATAAATTAATTATCATATCACTGAAAATACGGGTCGTTACATTCTTCCCCCCTTAAAATAATTTCGTCCTTGAAATTGCTAAGTAGAAAACAAACCCAACTAACTGGTTACAAATTATTTGTTTACTTCTTACTCCAGTTTTAACTAAACCAATTTAATTTCAATTAAATATTTATTTGTTCCTACTAACGAAAATTTTCAAAAATCCTGAAAATTTTCTAACATTCGAAATTTTCGAAAAATTTCGCCAGCACCTCCTTTGTATCGGTCAATAGTTCAAACCCCAACTCGCCTCTCTAGGCCCTTTCCTTTCAAAAAGAAAATCATAAAGCCAAGCGGCTTGCCGATTCGGCGCATAAAACCTCATATGGAAATTTAAACATGTACCTTTATTGAGCATATCATTATATTCTTTCATTCCGCTGCTAATTCAGCATATACCAAAGTCATCCCAATCAATCTCCAATCATATGTTCTCAAATCCAATCATCCTATTTTCAAACCAAATCTCATTGTCAATCTCAAATTCCATTACCAATTTCAACTCTTACTTACCCGTCCAATATACTTAAACAAATTCATAACTCACAAATCCAACTTTATTCGATATCGTTCTATTTCAATTTTATTTCCCCTTAGTGGTTTTAATTCAATTCCAGTTTGCATTCACAAATTTCTTTTTAATTTGTTTTTATATTAAACAACCTTTACCTGGGAGTTTCAAATAGCTTAGCCTTTCCAAAAATCAAATATCCTTTTCTGGAATTTCAAAACAACTCGCTTTTCTCAAAACAATTCAAAAATCATCTCTTTGGTAGTAACTTGTCACTTACACACTCGAAAATGAACACCGACGATGTCATGATCATCATCAGAATTTATTTTCCAGTTATCAAAGTGAGTTCAATGCTATATCACTTTCAAAACCATTTCTTAATCATTACCATTTTGAAATTATTTCAAAATTTCTTTATAATGTTTGAGAAACAATTTAAAATCTCCTAAGATTTTAAAATTATTATCTACTTAATCCAAATCTACTTGCAAACACTCTTTCAACTTTTAGGAATTTCCAATTCTGATTTTAAATTCAGATTTAATTCATCTGATTCCATATATTACACTTATATGAATTCTGATTGGTTATTTACATAACCACTTCAATTATAATCTTATCTGATTATAATAAAAAAACAACACATCCAATATACTATAATATTTCCAATATATATATATATATATATATATATCTTTATATCGAAATATACTTTGGGTAAATTTATTTCCATTTACCCTCTTTTCAAAACATATCGTGTCAACCCATCATATTCGAGTGTTTAGAAACTCCTATCAATATAGTGGATCAAACTGATCGATCAGAACCCATAAACAACTCAACCAATAAATCTACACAATATAAAACAATTTTTTATAAAATCTACAAATACGTTCACTCGTATATATACTCTCAACTCAATCTAGGGCATTACTAACCCAATCTCTACTGAGTCACGCCACAGAGCCAAGGTAATCACTTAACCTTCAGCTTTGATACCACTGTAACGAACTGTTGATTTTCGACTCTGAAAATTAACACAAAACTACCATGTTGACTATTTAGACATCGGAAATACCTGATCATTAATAGAAAGAAGTTAGAGGGTGAGAATAGATAAGACAGAAAATTAGAATAGAAGAAGAAGAAGATCACCACAGAAGAGAATCAGAGTAATACGAATTTCACAGCGGAACGAATAAAATATAATATATAACATAACTTTGTAATAAAACAGTATATATATAGAAATACATTATCAGAGTACAACACTTACCCAAAGCGGAAATAACAATAGCTATATAATTCTGAAGGCTCCTACTTCATGCTCCTCCAAGTATATCTGTAAAGACTTGAACTACTTGAGTGCCCGTACAAATTTGGGCACCCAAGAGTTTAGGGAAAACAAAACAAAATAAACTCTGGGTCAGCCATGGGACTGGTGTGAGTAAACTCAAATCATTTGGTTTAACTTTTCAAAATCCTTTTCAAAAGAAAAAGTAATCGTAATACCAATCCACACATAAACACGGACTGTTTTTACCTTACGATAACCAAAACACTTTCAAAATCAATACTTTTCTGATATTATAATAATGTCTAATCACAAGTAATTAACAATCCAGTAGAACGCTTGCATCTCACATTCCACATATATAGTATACAAACAAAACCGCGGGCGCTTATTGGAGATTGGAATCCCACTATGACAAGGTATGGGACCACCTGCCGATAGTGTATCTCTAGAAGCAAATACACTGGGTTCAACAAGAACATCTTGCAACCCGGCCCACACATGACTGACCACTCATTTCGCTTGAGTGTACTGAATGTATATCACCAATGGTTGGGAGCTGCCCACCGTTTCCCGGAAAGGGACAACATCGGAAATAGATAAAAGATTGAAATGGATTTTCTCTAGATAGGTGATATATACCCTAATGGAAGCGACCTACCTACCCATGCTGCCTGCTAGATTTCTGTCATTTCCCGGTTGATGAGGCTTGAGGTCATAACGTATCCTTTGGAACACCTAACCACCATTCACTATGAATGCCACATCGTCATACCTACCAAATCACAAATTGATTTCCCCAAAAATACCATGGGTATAAAGCTAAGAGAAACGAATTCCTCCACAATCCAAACGTAAGTACGTTTGAAGAGATCAACCTACGCGATCCATTAGATATACTTTATCATACATTCGTCCATTCACGTTTGTCCTGGGACTGGACAAACCGAAGGCACTGTTCTATAAACAGGGTAGCCCCTTGCATAACTCCATCTTCATTATCTCCATCATATTTGATCGGAACGCTACAATCTATACAGAGTGGTTTTCAGATAATGAATATGATCCCGGTCTCTCCGTATTGACGACGGAAAAATGGTCAAAAACTTCGATAGTCGGTGATTTAACTATTAAAGAAAAACACGTATGAAAACAATGATATTATTTCCAGATGGAAATTTATCGATCAATCATCATTTAATGTTTATCTCTTTAGTTCATCAGTTTGTTTTTTTTCCTATTCCCATATATTCAACATTTTTTTCTTCTTCTAAATTTAGGAAATATACGTTATAAATCATTGGAAAACATTTCCATCTCTGTTTCACGTATCACTGTCCTTCCAGTATTCTTTCTCATCAACATTTCATTTTCTATGATTAGAAAATATCTCTGATTATATTTGGAAAATGTTTCCAAAACTTATTCATTTGATTAAAACAGATGTTTAAACAAAACATCCCTATACCAATTCAACCCATTACCTTTATCAACTGAATTCACTTATCCAACCTTTACTATCGAACCTTAACCATTCCTTAGTTAAAAACGAAGTCAATCAAGTTAGGGTATAACTACCTCTCAGACCTTAATTGAACAACATTTCTAACTTTGAAATAGACAAAGTTCACCTTCTAAATCTTTAACAAACTTCCTTACATAACTCTCGGATTTAGTTTATGAATCAAATTCTTTTATGAAAAACATTGGTTATAACGATAACGTTATAATACCTACTCTTGAAATACCCAACTTCAAATATAATTTTTATTTATTAATTGAATAAATAAACAAATAACAAATTTATTAATAAATAAATAAATCTTTATTAAATTGGAAAGTGAATAGTATTTTCCCCAATTCGATATAATCGAATTCAACATATAATTCTCTTTCGAAAAATCTCTATTCGATAACTCCTTTCGAATAAACTACATTCGATTAACTCTCTTCGAATAACTAATATTCAATAATCTCTCTTTCGAATAAACTATATTCAGTTATCTCTCTTTCGAATAAACTATATTCGGTAATCTTCTTTATAATAAACTATATTCGATTAACTCCCTTATTTCTATTTGAATAAACTATTTCGAATTACTCCTTTAATTCTATTCGAATAAACTATTTCGAATAACTCCTTTAATTCTATTCAAATAAACTATTTCGAATAACTCTTTTAGATTAACTCATTTGAATTAACTCGGTTTGATTAACTCATCTTGACTAACTCAACTCGATTAACTCAACTTGATTAACTTACTTAATTAACTCAACTTGACTAACTCAACTTGACTAACTTAACTTGATTAACTCAACTTGACTAACTCAACTTGACTAACTTAACTTGATTAACTTACTTATTTAACTCAACTCATTTAACTCCTATCGAATAACTAATATTCGATCAACTTATATTCGAATAACTATGTCTATTTTAACTTTTATTTCGAATGACTAATATTCGATTTAACTCCATTCGCTTGACTCTTAGATCGCAACGATCACAATGGTTACGCCTGATTCCCTCCGGAAACATCCGATCGCCGTAGTATATATGCAGCCCTGCAAATTACGCTAGCAGTCGTATGAAATGGAAAGTCATCCTGAATAACTATGTTTGACTTACTCTATCGCAAATAACTATATTCAATCAACTCTAATTGAATAACTAATATTCAATTAATCCTAATTCGATTAACTATGTTCAATTTACTCTATCTGGTTAACTCTTACTGGTTAACTCTTTCTAATTAACTCTAACTGGTTAACTCAAATTGATTAACTCTAATCAATTTCTCTAATTTGAATAACTCTAATCGATTACTCTAATTCAATTAACCCTAACCGACTAACTCTTAATCAGCTAACTCTTCGTCCATATTTAGTCTCAAATATCGATGTTGAAATCGATTCTTACTTTTGTATACAAGTCCGACTTATATATTCTATTTATCCAATGATAAACATTTCATTTAATTTATAAAATATTATTCATAAATTAATCTTCTCAATCTATCGGTTAGAATAGATTCTATTTAAAATCTTTGCTTTAATTCCATATCATATTATACCCGTGTGCGAAGCACGGGTCTAAACCTTTCAAATATAAAATTCTCTTCTGTGCTATTCTATTCACTTTTCAAATATATCCATTTATGATATCTTATTTAGAAAATTCCTTTTATCTTTCTACTTATTATTGTTTTTCAAATACCTCTTTTTTCTATTTATTTCACAAATATGTTTTTTTTCTATTTGTTTTACAAATATTTTCCTTTTCTATTTGTTTTTACAAATATTTCCTTTTTATATAAAATCCTTTGATTTTATATAAATATTTTATTTCAAAATATAGTTTTGAAATTTCCCTTTTCACACTTCAGTATTTGCTTTGGTATTTAAAAGTACCAAATAATAATGATCAAACACACATAATCAACAATAGATTATAAATCACAACATATATCACAATATATGAAAAATAGTAAAATAAATGTTGAGGAACCCAGTTGGGTCCCTCCGACCTATTTCCCTGCATCTACAGATGTTAATCACATGAATAACATGAATATGAAATATACTGATAAACAGAATTAATATTCGATTAACAATTAATAAATATCATTATCGATATTTTCAACCAATTAACTAGCAGTTCAACCAAACAGCCAACACATAGCAAATCAACCAATATTTATGAATTCTAAAAATACTTTATAAAAAAATAAATTGATCAGAGTTAGTGAGATTTACTCACATTGGACGGTTATCGTTAAATAACGATAATTGGTCATTGATTTCATTCAAGCGTTTAATTTCACCATAAATCCAAACGAGCTCCAATTCACTCCCGGTCAGTTCCATTGTAGAGTCCTTGTCCATACGATCTCAAGGATCCAGTTTTGTTAGATTCTGATAACGTATGACAAAGATACGCATTTTATAAGTTTATACTTTATTTAATTTAAATAAAAACTAAAGTTCTAAATTATTACTGGCCTAACCATTAAAATATGGCCCATCGCCACGTAGATACCCATACCCGCATGATTTTCTTTATCTTCTCCAATACAAGAAAATAGTGCATGCTTCAGTACATCCTCCTCCATTCCTGAACGTTTGCAAGACCCAAACCCAACCCATGATTCATGAAATCCACAGCCAAGACTACCGTTCCTCTTCTCTTCGCAACTGCCACCAACCAAGCACCCATTTCCTCATCTCGTAGCCCTCCCCATTGTCGCGACAGTCACCATCTCCTTGAACAGTATCGAACTGCTCCATGACCGACCAAATTTTGGCAAATGAAGCCATTCGATTCCACAAACACAAAACTCAGTTCGAATCCTTGATTTAAAGCTCACATCTTCTACTAACCTCAACCCTAGTTTCGATGTTCCTATTCGAGCTCGACGGAAATTGGATCGCACCCAAATCTGAGGCCACTACTGCGAAGCTCTCCCAATCCAGAATCCATCTATACATATATGACGATTTTAGAGATTCTATTCTATTTGTTTTGATTTTTCCAAACTCTCGTTTAATAATAGGAAATGAAGAAAAGTGGCGGCGGAACATTTGACCACGGAAATGAAAGTCTGAGGGTTAGGTTAAGGTGTTGGTGGTATTTATACGAAAGTATAATATTTTTTTTATTGATTAGTTTATTCAATTTTAAGAATTCGTTGTTTGTATATGTCTTCTAAAAATTCACACGGTCACATGCAATATTCAAAAATCATGAAAATTGGCATGCAGCTACAGTTTGGCATTACGGACCCAATGAAACTAGTTTCATCGAATTCCGACTCTGTTTGCTCACACATCATATTTTTAACCGTCAAAATATTGATTGTTCTTCACATTAAAATTCCGTACGACCACACAGTGACCCCAAAAATCACAAAACTCGGAATCTAGCAATAATTTAATATTACGGATCCAACAAAATTAGTTTTGTCGAAAACGGAGGTTGTTTGCAAAACTGGCTATTTTTAAAGCTCTGAATAACCCATTTAAATATATAAATATATTTAAAAATAATTAAATTAAATATTAAAAATAAATATTTTCATATATATTCACAATAGAATATCATACAGCTCCATATCGGGATTCATAACTCGATATCCCAAAGTCCCCAGTTATATCGACATTCAAATTTATATTAAAATCCTTTTATAATATAAATAAATCAATATAAATTATAAAGGAATTTCATAGCGACTATTTGAAATTTTGATTTGAACACAACTCAAAATCTACATGACGAAACCTTGATTTTTCTCTTCCGTTAGAAAAATATACTTCACCAGCTCCGAACGTTTCTTGTTTCACAGAAATCCGATTTAAAACGGACTCTGTATATCCAGTTGAAGTCCAAATCGCCAAATAGCGAACTGCCGCGTCATTTTGAGCTCGATTATAATTATATTTTAATTCATACGTTCAAACTGTCATTATCTAAATGTATTCGTTATTATAAATCAAATTCTAAACTGAATTAAATCAGTTAAATGATTCAATTTCCACATATTGCCATTTCAGCTAATTCTGATTATTTGAGAATTAAATATATTATTTAATTATTATATTAATTAAATATTCACCATTATTTAATTTAAACCTTTTAAATCTATAAATTACTATTTAGATAATTAAATAAATTAATTATTATATCACTGAAAATACGGGTTGTT
Organism: Allium sativum; assembly: GCA_030737875.1. Taxonomy (NCBI): domain Eukaryota; kingdom Viridiplantae; phylum Streptophyta; class Magnoliopsida; order Asparagales; family Amaryllidaceae; genus Allium; species Allium sativum. The sequence continues at coordinate 8,436,622 of CM060921.1, read as the reverse complement.
ACATATTCTTTATCTTCTATACTTGAGGTGATATCATGCATAAATAAACTAATTTTTAAAGTTAAATTGGTTGAGACCAGAGAAATGAACATGTTGTCCAGAGAAAGAAGCTTTCGAAGAGTGTAAAGGATAATATTCCAAATAATAGAAATTCTTCTAAAAGGTGAAAACCCGCATGATACCACAACACTCTGGCATCACAGTGTTCACATTTCCTCATCGTGGTATTCAAGTTGAGCGTGTTTACGTGTCCATGCACGTCTGCGTAGGAGTTTTAATAAATATAATTTGTCGCATATATATGTGTACACATACATATATACACACACATACATATATATATATATTAAATTTAATTGACACAATAATTGTTTGATTGCATATGAATTGGTTGATTTTTTTGTGCACATGTTAACATAATATACACGTTATATGCATGGACAGATTTGTAGGAAACCCATAATCTAACATATTATGTTACACTTATATAGTGGGAAACAGTGAGAAGTCCAAACTTAAGAAATTTTTTGATGAAAAGTTTAAAAATTAGTGGGAAGAACAAATGGTAGTGTAAGTGGAAAAAGGATTGTGGGCCCCTCTGAATTCCATGTTTAGTGCAAATGTGGACTTATGCCTAATTTTGAAACTTTCCATCCTTTCGACCAATTTTCTTGTAAGGTTTGTCCTTTAAAAGAAAATGCTCTTATTGATATTTGGTCATGTTATGTATGAAAAAATAACCATTATGATTATTGTAAATTCTCTATTAACATGGACATATTTGAACATATTCACTCATGACATTGGCAAAATGATATATACCCGTATTTATATTATAAATATTTCACTAATCGAAGGTAGGAAATTAAATTGTAAACATTGTTAATCATAATGAATCAATTTATAAATTGAAATAATAGAAATTGTACTAAATTTTATCTCACTACATGACTTGATTTGTAAATAAATTGAAAACTTATGAATTATATGATAACCTATCATTAAATGAATTTGAATTGATTTATTTATAAAAATCGATTTTTGAAACATGGTTATATATTCTATTGAAGCTGAGAATTTGAATATTTTAATTATAAAGACGTTAAACAGAAGTTCATTACGTTGATTAATGACTCCAATTTAATTTGATTTCATTAACGTGGATTTCTAATTTTTTACATATTTTGTAAAGTTTGATTTTTAGTTGGAATTTAATTTGAATTTAATCAAAGTATAATTTTATTTGATTCTCAGATTTGATCTTATTTGAATTCATTATTTTGGGAATATATGTTATAATTGAATTGAACAGGTTTGTTGAATGAAACTAAATGTTAATCGGATTCTAATTTGAGATGGAATTTTGAAATGTTAACTTGGTATATGGAAATATGAGATTTGATCATTTCAATTCAACTTGGAATATGAAATGATCCAGAACATTTAATACTGAATTGTTAATTGGAATTGATAGATAATTTTTTTATAATTTCGAAATCTTAAAGGTGAAAGTAAGAACTAAACTAAGTTTGTTGAATTTATTTATTTCAAGTATTGAATTCTAAGATTTAAGATATAATTTTATGGAATTTGGCTAAATTTGTTATTTAAATTTTAAAACCAATATAATGGATAATGAGTTCAGAATTCGAAATTTAAGTTGAAACATATTTAATGAAATGTGTTTAAATTGGTAAATTAATATTTGAATTGTTAAATTGACGTTGATTTTTGAATTGGTAAATTTAAACTTGAATTGACAATAAATTGATGTTTATTGTGATTTGAAATTTGTTTCAAATCAGAATATGGAATCTAAAGCGGATTAAATGGATTTTGAAATTTTAATTGCTTTCAAATAGTTTGAAAGGAAATAAACTATTTACTCTAAAATATTTTATTTGTATTGCTTTTAAAGTTAATATCATTTTATATTGAACTATTATATCTAAATTATTTTCCCTTACACTACTTTATTTCATGTTATTGTATAAATAATTATTTTATTAAACTATTATATTTTAGTTTAAGTATTATATATATACACAAAATATCTTGAATAAAAAGTTTATTTCCAATTCAACCTATTGAGCCAATTACTTGAAGTTAAATTTCATTCAGATAATGATAATTGTTGACATGAAAGTATGAAGTCAAAATCGTGAATTTTGATAATGAACCAATTTGTGACATGGAATTATGAAACTAGAATAGAAATCCAATATAGAGTTGTTTTGAGAAATGACAATGAAAATCGAAATTTTAATTATATCAATTTATGACTTGAAGTATGATTTTTCATTTAAACATAGGTGTGCAGAAGGACGATTGGTTATTACTTTGACAACTATATACGTATAGGAAGTTCCAGAATATAGTAGTTAATTGGCGAACATTTACTGGGATGACGTAAAAGAACGATGATGGATAGCCTTGACACTTGTTCATAATCAAAGTAAATAAAATGGAGCGTACGTCTAGCCAATGAGATCATCTACTTCCAGCATATATAATCCTTCATGTATTCACTTTACTTATGACTCGACTGGTGCACAATGATTTGATTGGGGCTGTTGGATGTAGTTGACCAAAGACAGTTACGACCAGCCAAAATGGGTAAAATGGTAAGATCATACCTTGGGTATTGTTTCACGTGCCTTGTCATATTTATCTGTATACAATCCCACTACAATTTTGTTTTTTGTTGTACCAATAGGGGAACCTTTGATAGCTACCAGTTTACGGTGGTATTATGGCACCTGCATAGACTACAATGACTGTATAAAATGTGTTAAGGAGGAATATGAATAACGTCTTAACAGTTTTTACAATATTAATATTTTACTGATATACATTATATATTATAGCGTATACTATTATATGTAACTAGTTTAACAGATCCTTAGGAGATAGAAAAATCTGTAACATCTCTTATGTTATTATGCATTTTGATTTATAGACTTACATAAGGATGTTGGTTCTGACTTGAGTGTTATATTTTTCATTATGCTTCAATCAACCATAAGTATTATAGTTAGGGATTTCTTTTCTGAAAATAAAGACTTAAGGAAGGCTCCATTTATTCTAGTAGTTTCATCATTTCAGTTAGTTATGTAGTTGTTAACTTGTATTATTTTCATTTGTGTTATTTAACTTTCAGAAAGAAAATGTAAATTCATAAACTAGTTATGTAAATATTTATTTCCGCAATGATATTTTGAGTTGTATTTTATTTTTATGTCTGTGTTCTATGATTGATTCTATTTTATCCTATCAATTATCATTTTGAACAAACTATGTTCTTTGAAATGGTGTGTAATAACGCTCCTTTTTGACCATTTCAAATCAACAATTAAACCAACTTAAAACGTTCACAAAGACAGATTGTAATTTCTTATTGAGTTTAAAACAAAAATAAACACACAGAATCATAAAACAAGATAACAATATCTCACAAATGGAAATTTTATTAACAAATCGGAGTTTACAATATTTTTATATACAGCGGAAGATTTTGTACATAATATTTTAAATATACAACTTTACAGATTTGACGAACACCAAGGAGAGTGCGTTTGCCCACTCTTTAACTTCGATAGTTGTAGTCTTTAGATCAACGACACACGAGTCTAACCTGAGTGTTCCATGCAAAACAAAAAACACTCGAGTCGGGATTAACTTTATTCAAGTAAGACAATTTCAATAGAACACTGGAATATAATAGTTAATCTTAACATCAATTATATGTCATATGCACAATATACACTGATGTAATGTCTGTTCTATGTCAGTTTTCAAGTCAAGTATAATATATGAGCATATTGGTTTTTTTCAGGGATAAACAGTCATGGGGGCTGGCATACACAGACGTGTACATGTACGTTTGTGCACTGCCTCGACACCCCTTAAATTAGGAAATAACAAATGCAATGAAGTTCATAGGATGTCCGCCAATATACATGCAAAACAGGGCAACACAACTAAAACAAGACAACAAAAACCAACATAACTGCCTCAAATTCATGCCCAAAAAAAAAATGTATGTAACATGGCAGCATAGGGCAAAGTAATATGCGCTTAGGTTTAGAAAAAACAAAGTGAATATGCTTTCCAGGTTAAACGCATACCAAATAAAATACAAGTACCATGTTTGCATGATATAGTGTACAAGCAAGAACATAAAAGGCAGGGAATAAAATCTAAATGTGTCAGATTTTCACATGTAAATGAATACTAGTCCTTTTCATGACATATGATTTTTTAGGTCATGGCATGAACAAAAATGCCCAAGCCTAATATTATACATATGGTAGTTTCCAACCAAGGTAAATGTCTTTATTTTTTTAGCATAGAGAATTAATTGATGAAGTTAGAAATCAGCCCATACAAGTGAATGGATGGGGTACGTTTTTATAAGAATGTCTATACTTGAATATATATATATATACACACACGCACACACATACAAATATATGTACATACATGCCAAAATTTAATATGTGTGTACTTAACCTTTTCAACAAGTGAGCTCAATAGTTTCTAATGTATGGCATAATTACTGTATGCATGAAACCAAAACGCATATATGCACATTACATATACAGGTCCACGCATCAAGTACACATCGAATAAGTAATGCAAGTCAGTGGCATATGCTACATGTAACAGTCGAGCAACACATGGTGGAGACGATACCCAGACAAGTATAATGAAAACGTTAGTAACAAGAAGAAAACAATGAACAATTATTAGAATAAAAAAAGGTGATGCTAGATTTTACAGGTCATAAGTCAAGGCATCACAAATGACTAGCAAAATTCATAAGTTCAGATCAGAGAATATATGAATTTAAATCTAAGACAAAAAAAGACATATGATGTGCATTACATACAACAACATTTAGAAGGGATGCACTACAATGGGAGGAAAGTGAAATATATATCAAGTGCAGGCTTGTGTGTATCAATAGAAGAGGTGGAGCATCTACTAAAACAAATTGAATGACATAGACAACTCAAGTATAGTAACAAGAACAAATGCAGCATTAATGTGAAAATTAAATGAAAGCAGCAAGCAACAAGGCAAAGTCAAATGGATAAATCAAGTGCATATCTGTTCATTTTATAAGAAATTTTCAGGAGTGATAATGCAAAGAAAATCAGGTGTAGCATCAGTTCTAACCTTGAAATAACATTAAATTCGAATTCATATAGGGAGAATAATCTCTTCCTCAAAATAAGTTGTTTGGAATATTCAAACTACAGAATCGGTCAAGATTTTATACATTCAAAACGAGTATAACAACACTTGCCACCTTTACTGTTATATTTTATAGGATGTTTATTCTGTTTTATCTTTATTTTATTTTTTTCCAAAGGCACTAGCAGCTGCCATTTAAATAATTGAACAAATGAGTCAATTGTTAAAGCACTTGATTTTGTCCAACTATTATGTGACAAAATAAGTGAGGCATAGTTTGTTTATCCATTGCTTACTAATAGTAACACACACACACAACCATATATATATATATATATATATATATATATCAATTAAATCAAATTCCAGACCAAAACAAATTTTCAGGTTTCCAGTTAACCCAATTCAAGTAAGCCCATGTACAAATTCATTTCCAGATTAGTTCAACTTAATTTCTAAAAAAAGGAGAAACGTTCATTTACCCATACCAAGTTGAACACTTCAATAGAACATTAAGTTTCGTATTTTCACCTACATTCTATTTTACTGAAGGCAAACAGGGTATGGCGTGAAATAACAGGCTACCATATCAAAATCAACATGTAACCAAAATCACGCAATAGCTCACAAATGAACTTCAACAATAAAGTGCGACAACCGCAAAAAAAACCCAATTCTTACTATTTTAATTAGTTCCTATTGAAATTGAGGTACTTGAATTAGAGTAATCGCAAGATGATTCTTACATTTAGGGCAGCGACGAAAGAAGCAGGTGAGGCACATAAGTTTGTTTCCCAAGGAAGTTGTTGTAGCCAAAGAAGATCCGAAACCACAGCAAGGTGGTAATAATAAAAAAGGGAACGAAAAAGGGAAGAAACAACAGCAAGGGAAGGATGGTCAAAAGAAGCAGAAAAACGAGGTCGCTTGCTACTACTGTCAGCAGAAGGGCCATTATTCCAAGGACTATAAGAATCCAAAAGTTGAAAGGAAGTGCTATAACTGTGGCAATCCTAGGCATAACAAGAAGGATTGTCTAGAACTGCCGAAGTGTAAGCAGATAGTGAAGGCGTATGTTATGGAAGTTGTTCCAACTTCTTCGAGACCTCCTACAGAAGAGAAGAAAGGGAAAAGTGTTATTGTTTAAGGTACACTTTCTACCGGGGATGTTTCAGTCGAGGACTGTTTGATACTAGAGCATCGCATTCTTTCTTTTGTAATAAGCTTGTGCACCGATTGGGTGTGGAACCCGAGATTTGTGATAGACCATTGGTTATGACTAATCCATTCGGGGGGTTCATCTAGTCTTTGTGTGCTTTCGTGACCTAATGATATTGTAACAACCCGAAAATCTGGGCCAGTTTAAAATTTTTATTTTGGCAATTATAGCGAGTTTTGATTATTTAAAATGAATTATTTTAAAAAAATATCGACGAGAAATCTATTTTGAATATAATTAGAACGTATATATTATATACGTCGTCGTTAGAATATATAATAATTATATATAATTATAAAAGGAATTGAAAATGGCGCGGTAGTTCGAAAATTCGATTTCTAATTTCAAATGAATATACAGAATTCAATATAAGTCAGAATTGAACGAAACAAGAAATATTTGAATCTGTATAACTATATCTTTGTAACGAAGTTAACAAACTGAGATTTCATCTTAGAAATGATAAGATATGTCCAGTTTAAAATTAGAAATAGTCGCTGTGGAATTTATATATATTTTTATATATATAAGGCCCTTAAAAATAGCAATTTTGCAAACGACCTCGGATTTCGACGAAACCAGTTTTGTTGGGACCGTGATGTAAAGTTATTGCTAGGTTTCAAATTTCATGATTTTTCGAATCAGTATGTGAGCGTGGTAAAGGAAAACGTGTTTTGACCAGTTTCAGTTGATTTTAATCGACTGGAAATTGGCCATTTTTCAAACAGTCTCAGAATTCAACGAAACTAGTTTTGTTAGAACCGTATCGTCAATACGAAGCTAGAAAATATTTTTTTGGAATTTTTCTAGTTAGTATGTGACCCCAGTAATTTGAAATGTACGTTTAAAATTCAATATAGTGATTTAAATGTAAATTCAACGAAAACTGATCGTAACAGTCGAAGTGGCCTACGATACAAATCCCATTGTGTCCGGGATGAGGGTAAAACACTAGGGGCGACAGTCGTTGGGTTTGATTTGGTATCCAAATGTAAAAGACCCTAATTTTCAAATTAAATAATATAAAAATTTAATATAAAACCCCCAGCCAATCAAATCCTTTCTCTCCTAAACCCTAGTGTCAGCCGCCACTTCGAATACGCGGTTCCCAGCTTCAGAGTTTGAAGGCGATTTTCTCCACGATCGTCACGAATTAAAAGATGGAATCCAAACAAAAATTAGAGTGCTTCCTGAGAGCTTCGAATCCACGGTGGTCTGATGGGTTATAGTTTAGTAATCGGGGAGATTTTCGAGGGCAAAGTGGCGAACTTCGAAGCGGGTTCTGGGCCGCCACAGACCACCGAGTGGGTGGCAATCGAGGGGGGAGGTGCGCCTCACCTAGGCGCTCCTCGTGGAAGCCTCAGATCGGAGGTCAGCAGCCTGTGGGTAGTGCGGAAGTCGAGGGAGGGTTTTGAGCTGGTGGCGGCCTCGTTTCAGAAGGAAGAAGAAAGTAATTAAGAGGGTAATTAAGGAATTTAATTATTATTTAATTATCGATATGTAATCAAAGTTCATAACACCATATCTCTCTCATACGAGGTCGGAATCGTGCGAAACTGGATCCGTTGCGATCGTGGAGCCGAGAGCTTCGCAACAAAACTGACCACGTCCAATTCCGAGCATGTTGGAATTTCGGGCAATTTCAAACCCAGACTGTTCAAAAATCCAGATAAAAACTGACGGAGTGGATCCCAATGTGAGAATTTCTCACCTTTCAATTTAATTTTTCTAGTTATATATATATATACTAGGATGCAGACGGTGCTTAGTAGCACCCGACACAATCGTCCACAGACCATGGACTTGTTTGTTTGGTTGCATAGATTAGTTGGACTATTTGTTTGAATTGAATTGTTTGGTGAGATGAAATTGATTTGATTGATGTGTGAATGGCGTGGGCCTTCACTAGACCGGGGATAAGGCTAGGCCTCGTCCCGTTTCTAGTATCGTGCCGTTATGCCGCCGAAATTTTCTAAAATAAGTTAGAAAAATAAAATATCATTTTATTTAAAGAATGAACTGGATAGAAATTCATATGTTGAAATAAAATGTTTTATCGTTAAAAATATAATTTTTAACGTGAATGCGAATAAATAAATTATTCATTTACAAACCAGACGGTTTGTTTATGTACACTGATTTGACTGACATTGATTGGGTCGATAAATTTTACACATCGCCCAACTGCACAAATAAAATATTTGTTTGATTGTTTGAAACCCTACACGGGTGTTAGGATGAAATATGCAGTTCACTCATCCTGATTGATTAAATATGTCGATCGATTGATTGACAGGCTGTTATAAGCGTTAGATATCTATATTTGATGCTTATACAGTGTAGTGCACTTTGGTTGATAGTTGATTATTTTTCAATGCTATGATATTCATGTGTTGTATGAAAATCCATATAATGAACTTTATATGGTAATTGATTGGGCCTCATTCCAATTTGAAAAATAAAGAATATAAAAAAATAAAAGTTCATGTGTTGACAGTACTCATTTATTGAGATTGGTCATGTGTTGAACGAAATATTTTAATATTAAAATTTACATCTTTATCAATATAAAATAAAGTTCATGTGTTGACAGTTTCATTCATTGAGATTGGTCATGTGTTGAACGAAATATTTTGATAATAACAACGATTTTGAAAAAGAAATATTTGAAATAGAATATTTGAAAATAAAGGAATATATGAAGCCGTGTTGATTAGATTGACGCCATTTTGACGTAAACGATAATTATATCGATTTTATACGATTTCGAATTGAATTGAAAACGATTTCGAAATGAATTGAATTGAAAACGATTTCGAAATGAATTGAATTGAAAACGATTTCGAAATGAATTGAATTGAAAACGATTTCGAAATGAATTGAATTGAAAACGATTTCGAAATGAATTGAATTGAAAACGATTTCGAAATGAATTGAATTGAAAACGATTTCGAAATGAATTGAATTGAAAACGATTTCGAAATGAATTGAATTGAAAAAAATTTCGAAATGAATTGAATTGAAAACGATTTCGAAATGAATTGAATTGAAAACGATTTCGAAATGAATTGAATTGAAAACGATTTCGAAATGAATTGAATTGAAAACGAATTCGAATTGAATTGAAAGTGAATTGAAATGAATTCAAATTGAATTGAAATTTGAATTGAATAGAAATGAGTTTTGAAACGAATCTATAAAGAAGAATTCAATTTTGCTTTGAATTGAAATGGAAGTTGAAATGGATTTTTGAAACGAATTCAAAACTATTTATATAATTCGTTTTAAATAGAAATCGACGATATATATATTATATATATTATATATATTATATAATGGCCTGAATAGAACGCGCCGCGCTGCGGCAGTTCGTGAATTTCGACCATTTATTTCAAACGGACATTACGGGAGATCCGACCGTCGGATTCTCCTAAAACCGGAACCGTTGGGTTCGTATCGAAAAGAGCTTTCTAACGAATATTAGAAATTTGAAATCTAACGGTTGGATTTGGAATTATGTCCAAATCAAATTCGAAAAAGGTCGCTGTAAGTGCAGTTCGATGGCCATTGGTGGAAATCGACTGTACGGGCCTTGATAAAATTATTAAAAATAGTAATAATTTGTGTAAAATCATAAGAAATGATTTGGGAAGAATTGGGATGAAAAACTCCATATTTGAAAAGATAAAAAAATAGATTTTTATCGAAATGAACTAGTTTTGAACTAGAATTATAATTTATTTATTTTTAAATAAATAAATTGAATTTGAAAAGGGTTTTGAAAATAACCAAAATTTCCAATGATTTCATTGGAGTGGATTTGAATCGAAATTGTCTTCGGAATATTTCGATGTTGGAATTCGTGATTTAACGGGTGTTGTTATGGAAATTTGAAAGATAGATATTTATATCGTTATTTCCAATACGACATTTGTTAATCGTAGAATTTGATATTGAATATAAGCCGATATATTTTCTATTCAAAGCCTTGTATTGAATATCAAATGTGATTTGGGTTTGTCGTGAATGGTGTCTTCATTAACACCGTTCTTGAACCCAGTTGAGAAAAGACTAAATCTTTTTATTTAGATTTAATGAAGTGTACCAATTAAATGATATTTAATTGGAATTGAATTGATATTGATTTTTGGGTTTATCGTGAACAGTGTTTTTAAATAACACTCGTTCTTTAACCCGATAATTAATGGGATGTGATTTTGGGTTTATCGTGAACCGTGTTTTAAATGACACTGATTCTTTAACCCAGTCGAAGATTAAAACTAAGTGGAGTTTTAATGAATCTTTAATTAGATTGAAATGATCGAGAATGGAGTATCACCAGTTTTGCTCCAAGCGATAGTTAAATCTTTAATTAGATTTAAACGTGGAATGGTAATTGAATTTACCGATAACACCGTGGTGTTAGATATGAAGTATTACCAGTTTTACTTCATGGGATGAATAGGTTGGGATTGGGAAATTAAAACAAATGATTACTTCGGTAAGGTTCGCTAATCCCGACTAGTTTGAATTGAGATTCAAAAATAGAATAAAGAATAAATTCAAGGAATTTATCTTGGATAAAATTAATGGGAACCTTTCCCTACGAATGTGAAATTTAGAAACTAACTGTCGGTTGGCCAAGCAGAATGGTTTTTTGGGTATTGATCTGATGTTGGTTTCGGCCTTCGGGATTAATATTTGGGGAATTATTCTCTTGATTAATTTACGGTTAGTGACTAATGAATTGGAATGAGGCGTATGTTGTGTTTGTGTAACACTTATTTAAAATATACGCGAGTTATTCGGAAAGACCGGGTTCATCCCATTCTGAATAACTGATACGACGATAAGTCGAAGATGAAGACGATGGTCGAAGACCGGAGGTCTTCACGTCGTTTGGGTGATAACTGATGATCTTGATTGGGCTGTACACCCAAGAAGATGGAAACAGTTAGTGATCGTCCAGACGTACTTGGAGATCGATGGATATGCGGGGTACTAGGTGCCTCCGGTTTCGTTCAGACCCAGAACGGACTTGTAAATGGACTGTGTGTCTGACATTGGATTTTAGTCCGTGTGATTGATCTCTATTAAATATATATCTGTTTGGCGGCAGAGAATTTATTCTCTTGCTTAACGCCCTTCTCTGAGACGTACGAGCTCAGGGGTTATATATTGATGGATATCAAACGCATGGAGTGAATTGCCTGTGTGGCATGCCTAAGTGGCAATTGATCGAGGCTTCTGTTGAAAAGCAAAGTCTTGTGGTGATGATCAAAGCACGGCCTTTGTGGCGTAGCTTTGTGTAACGTTTGCTTCGCGAGTTTCACACCCGGTATGAACCAAAAACGGGAGACGGACCTCAGGGAGGGCATGCGTTTCCTTCTAGCTAAAAAGTGGCGTCAGTGGTTTTACACGCCCTGACGAGTTTGACTTATGTGGTTGTTGCTGTTGCGAGGCGCCTCGGATTGATCGGTCGTTCTCGAACCGATGGAGTCATTTGTTGGCTCATTGACACCCCAAAGGTTGGGGAAACGCAGTGTTCAGGCATTTTAATCCACATCGGTGGACCGGCCCTGTCGCTCCAAGGGTCACTCGAGCTCTGATCCTGAGACACGGGCTAGAGCGTCTCGAATCGGTTGAGGACTATCTTTTGCCTCGGTTCATAGACGGAAATCCAATTTCCAAATACGTGACATTTGCGGTTTTAATTGTAAAACTAGTATGGCGACATGATATATGGTACCCATGCCGCCTATGATTGATACTTATGATTTGAAGTTGTTTTATACACTATGCACTTATAGTGGTATCAAATGATTCGTTTTAAAACGTATCAAGCATTCTTTGGCTGTTATAAGGGAAAACCCTATCCTCGGCTGCGTTGCATTGTGTGATGGGACCTGGGTCTTATAACAGCTTCATTTTTCTTTATTTAGCATTGCGCTGTTTGTTTTATGCACTGGTATTCTTGGGAGGAAACCCGTTCCGTGTTATACGGCGTGGTCCCTTGATTTACCTAATGATTTAAAATAAAGAATAATAACTGTTTTAGTTCTCACACCAGTCACATGACTGACCTGGAGTTTATTGTTTTAACCTAAACTCTGGGTGCCCCTATTTTCCGCACGGGCAGCTAGTAGTTTTGGTTTTGCAGATTTATATTCACAGGATCCTGGTTTACAGCTGGAAAGATATCCGGAAAGCTTTGTATCCGTATATCTCTTCTAGTTGTGTATTGTATTATTTTCCGCTGCTATGTATTTAAATGTAATTTAAATCTCTGATATTTCTGTGTAATATTCATTTATACTCTGTATATTCTTGTAATCTGATGCATTGTTGTAATACGCAGTGAAATGTTCTTCTGTATGCGTTCTGTTGTGGCTTGTTCTCGAACTATCCGACACTTTCCTTTACGGGGAAGTTACGGGTTTTCACAGTTGGTATCAGAGCTTTGGTTTACAAAGCTAGAGAACAAGGCACATTAGAACCATACGAAAGAATTCATCAGATATTGGGTTAGTAATATCCAATGGGAATGACTCGTTAGAGATAGGATCAGTAGTATCCTAGAACGAGTGTGAAGAGTATATTTTTAAAATAAAACAAATTTTTGTTTTGAAAATTTAAATCAATTATTCGTATTTGATTATCTTTTTATATTGAGTTGGACAGTTCAGTATATAAAGAATTTGCATATACGCCTTGCAAACGTATATTCAAAGTTTTAATATACTGGATAGATATAGAATCACACTCTAGTCGCCCGGACCTGATTCTGATGATTGACGCGTCATCATTAGTAATTAGTTTCGTGTTTCAAAGGTGTGCTTTCTATATATTTCCATTAGACTGGTGTGAGAACCAAAACTTATGTAATTAGAACACATTGTTGTGATTTGGCATCAAAATTTTGATTTTTGTGTATGTATCAAAATTACGAATTTGAAACTCTAATTCAATAATTGATTGATGTTTGTGTTGTTTGTTTATTTGTTTGCTAATTTTTAGCCATTTAGCCTAATTGAATCACATATTGAATTATATTGAAAATTGGTCCCATTTGCTTGCATATATGTACTTACCTTGAACAGGTCATAGCAAGGAGGCTAGAGCCAGAGAATAAAATTTGTTTGCCCGACAAAAAGGTACATGTTTACTACATAATTTCCTGTTTTGTTTGGGTGATGATGATTTTGTGAGCCTATTGGCTAGCCGCTTGGCTTTTTCTTTTTCTTTTTGAGATCTGAAGGACCGGGGAAGCTATTTGAAATTCCCCGATGCTCCCGGTGCAGGGGAGGTTATGGCGAAATTTTTCAAAAATTTAGGGTGTTAGCCAAATTTTTGAAATTTTTGGAAATTCTCAGAAACAAAGAGTTGGAGAATGAAAGCCAGATCGAGCGTAGAGTTGATTAATCAAACCACTTTCGACTTTGTTCCTTTTTGGGGACAAAAAGTTTTAAGTGGGGGAGATTGTAACAACCCGAAAATCTGGGCCAGTTTAAAATTTTTATTTTGGCAATTATAGCGAGTTTTGATTATTTAAAATGAATTATTTTAAAAAAATATCGACGAGAAATCTATTTTGAATATAATTAGAACGTATATATTATATACGTCGTCGTTAGAATATATAATAATTATATATAATTATAAAAGGAATTGAAAATGGCGCGGTAGTTCGAAAATTCGATTTCTAATTTCAAATGAATATACAAAATTCAATATAAGTCAGAATTGAACGAAACAAGAAATATTTGAATCTGTATAACTATATCTTTGTAACGAAGTTAACAAACTGAGATTTCATCTTAGAAATGATAAGATATGTCCAGTTTAAAATTAGAAATAGTCGCTGTGGAATTTATATATATTTTTATATATATAAGGCCCTTAAAAATAGCAATTTTGCAAACGACCTCGGATTTCGACGAAACCAGTTTTGTTGGGACCGTGATGTAAAGTTATTGCTAGGTTTCAAATTTCATGATTTTTCGAATCAGTATGTGAGCGTGGTAAAGGAAAACGTGTTTTGACCAGTTTCAGTTGATTTTAATCGACTGGAAATTGGCCATTTTTCAAACAGTCTCAGAATTCGACGAAACTAGTTTTGTTAGAACCGTATCGTCAATACGAAGCTAGAAAATATTTTTTTGGAATTTTTCTAGTTAGTATGTGACCCCAGTAATTTGAAATGTACGTTTAAAATTCAATATAGTGATTTAAATGTAAATTCAACGAAAACTGATCGTAACAGTCGAAGTGGCCTACGATACAAATCCCATTGTGTCCGGGATGAGGGTAAAACGCTAGGGGCGACAGTCGTTGGGTTTGATTTGGTATCCAAATGTAAAAGACCCTAATTTTCAAATTAAATAATATAAAAATTTAATATAAAACCCCCAGCCAATCAAATCCTTTCTCTCCTAAACCCTAGTGTCAGCCGCCACTTCGAATACGCGGTTCCCAGCTTCAGAGTTTGAAGGCGATTTTCTCCACGATCGTCACGAATTAAAAGATGGAATCCAAACAAAAATTAGAGTGCTTCCTGAGAGCTTCGAATCCACGGTGGTCTGATGGGTTATAGTTTAGTAATCGGGGAGATTTTCGAGGGCAAAGTGGCGAACTTCGAAGCGGGTTCTGGGCCGCCACAGACCACCGAGTGGGTGGCAATCGAGGGGGGAGGTGCGCCTCACCTAGGCGCTCCTCGTGGAAGCCTCAGATCGGAGGTCAGCCGCCTGTGGGTGGTGCGGAAGTCGAGGGAGGGTTTTGAGCTGGTGGCGGCCTCGTTTCAGAAGGAAGAAGAAAGTAATTAAGAGGGTAATTAAGGAATTTAATTATTATTTAATTATTGATATGTAATCAAAGTTCATAACACCATATCTCTCTCATACGAGGTCGGAATCGTGCGAAACTGGATCCGTTGCGATCGTGGAGCCGAGAGCTTCGCAACAAAACTGACCACGTCCAATTCCGAGCATGTTGGAATTTCGGGCAATTTCAAACCCAGACTGTTCAGAAATCCAGATAAAAACTGACGGAGTGGATCCCAATGTGAGAATTTCTCACCTTTCAATTTAATTTTTCTAGTTATATATATATATACTAGGATGCAGACGGTGCTTAGTAGCACCCGACACAATCGTCCACAGACCATGGACTTGTTTGTTTGGTTGCATAGATTAGTTGGACTATTTGTTTGAATTGAATTGTTTGGTGAGATGAAATTGATTTGATTGATGTGTGAATGGCGTGGGCCTTCACTAGACCGGGGATAAGGCTAGGCCTCGTCCCGTTTCTAGTATCGTGCCGTTATGCCGCCGAAATTTTCTAAAATAAGTTAGAAAAATAAAATATCATTTTATTTAAAGAATGAACTGGATAGAAATTCATATGTTGAAATAAAATGTTTTATCGTTAAAAATATAATTTTTAACGTGAATGCGAATAAATAAATTATTCATTTACAAACCAGACGGTTTGTTTATATACACTGATTTGACTGACATTGATTGGGTCGATAAATTTTACACATCGCCCAACTGCACAAATAAAATATTTGTTTGATTGTTTGAAACCCTACACGGGTGTTAGGATGAAATATGCAGTTCACTCATCCTGATTGATTAAATATGTCGATCGATTGATTGACAGGCTGTTATAAGCGTTAGATATCTATATTTGATGCTTATACAGTGTAGTGCACTTTGGTTGATGGTTGATTATTTTTCAATGCTATGATATTCATGTGTTGTATGAAAATCCATATAATGAACTTTATATGGTAATTGATTGGGCCTCATTCCAATTTGAAAAATAAAGAATATAAAAAAATAAAAGTTCATGTGTTGACAGTACTCATCTATTGAGATTGGTCATGTGTTGAACGAAATATTTTAATATTAAAATTTACATCTTTATCAATATAAAATAAAGTTCATGTGTTGACAGTTTCATTCATTGAGATTGGTCATGTGTTGAACGAAATATTTTGATAATAACAACGATTTTGAAAAAGAAATATTTGAAATAGAATATTTGAAAATAAAGGAATATATGAAGCCGTGTTGATTAGATTGACGCCATTTTGACGTAAACGATAATTATATCGATTTTATACGATTTCGAATTGAATTGAAAACGATTTCGAAATGAATTGAATTGAAAACGATTTCGAAATGAATTGAATTGAAAACGATTTCGAAATGAATTGAATTGAAAACGATTTCGAAATGAATTGAATTGAAAACGATTTCGAAATGAATTGAATTGAAAACGATTTCGAAATGAATTGAATTGAAAACGAATTCGAATTGAATTGAAAGTGAATTGAAATGAATTCAAATTGAATTGAAATTTGAATTGAATAGAAATGAGTTTTGAAACGAATCTATAAAGAAGAATTCAATTTTGCTTTGAATTGAATGGAAGTTGAAATGGATTTTTGAAACGAATTCAAAACTATTTATATAATTCGTTTTAAATAGAAATCGACGATATATATATTATATATATTATATATATAATATAATGGCCTGAATAGAACGCGCCGCGCTGCGGCAGTTCGTGAATTTCGACCATTTATTTCAAACGGACATTACGGGAGATCCGACCGTCGGATTCTCCTAAACCGGAACCGTTGGGTTCGTATCGAAAAGAGCTTTCTAACGAATATTAGAAATTTGAAATCTAATGGTTGGATTTGGAATTATGTCCAAATCAAATTCGAAAAAGGTCGCTGTAAGTGCAGTTCGATGGCCATTGGTGGAAATCGACTGTACGGGCCTTGATAAAATTATTAAAAATAGTAATAATTTGTGTAAAATCATAAGAAATGATTTGGGAAGAATTGGGATGAAAAACTCCATATTTGAAAAGATAAAAAAATAGATTTTTATCGAAATGAACTAGTTTTGAACTAGAATTATAATTTATTTATTTTTAAATAAATAAATTGAATTTGAAAAGGGTTTTGAAAATAACCAAAATTTCCAATGATTGCATTGGAGTGGATTTGAATCGAAATTGTCTTCGGAATATTTCGATGTTGGAATTCGTGATTTAACGGGTGTTGTTATGGAAATTTGAAAGATATATATTTATATCGTTATTTCCAATACGACATTTGTTAGTCGTAGAATTTGATATTGAATATAAGCCGATATATTTTCTATTCAAAGCCTTGTATTGAATATCAAATGTGATTTGGGTTTGTCGTGAATGGTGTCTTCATTAACACCGTTCTTGAACCCAGTTGAGAAAAGATTAAATCTTTTTATTTAGATTTAATGAAGTGTACCAATTAAATGATATTTAATTGGAATTGAATTGATATTGATTTTTGGGTTTATCGTGAACAGTGTTTTTAAATAACACTCGTTCTTTAACCCGATAATTAATGGGATGTGATTTTGGGTTTATCGTGAACCGTGTTTTAAATGACACGGATTCTTTAACCCAGTCGAAGATTAAAACTAAGTGGAGTTTTAATGAATCTTTAATTAGATTGAAATGATCGAGAATGGAGTATCACCAGTTTTGCTCCAAGCGATAGTTAAATCTTTAATTAGATTTAAACGTGGAATGGTAATTGAATTTACCGATAACACCGTGGTGTTAGATATGAAGTATTACCAGTTTTACTTCATGGGATGAATAGGTTGGGATTGGGAAATTAAAACAAATGATTACTTCGGTAAGGTTCGCTAATCCCGACTAGTTTGAATTGAGATTCAAAAATAGAATAAAGAATAAATTCAAGGAATTTATCTTGGATAAAATTAATGGGAACCTTTCCCTACGAATGTGAAATTTAGAAACTAACTGTCGGTTGGCCAAGCAGAATGGTTTTTTGGGTATTGATCTGATGTTGGTTTCGGCCTTCGGGATTAATATTTGGGGAATTATTCTCTTGATTAATTTACGGTTAGTGACTAATGAATTGGAATGAGGCGTATGTTGTGTTTGTGTAACACTTATTTAAAATATACGCGAGTTATTCGGAAAGACCGGGTTCATCCCATTCTGAATAACTGATACGACGATAAGTCGAAGATGAAGACGATGGTCGAAGACCGGAGGTCTTCACGTCGTTTGGGTGATAACTGATGATCTTGATTGGGCTGTACACCCAAGAAGATGGAAACAGTTAGTGATCGTCCAGACGTACTTGGAGATCAATGGATATGCGGGGTACTAGGTGCCTCCGGTTTCGTTCAGACCCAGAACGGACTTGTAAATGGACTGTGTGTCTGACATTGGATTTTAGTCCGTGTGATTGATCTCTATTAAATATATATCTGTTTGGCGGCAGAGAATTTATTCTCTTGCTTAACGCCCTTCTCTGAGACGTACGAGCTCAGGGGTTATATATTGATGGATATCAAACGCATGGAGTGAATTGCCTGTGTGGCATGCCTAAGTGGCAATTGATCGAGGCTTCTGTTGAAAAGCAAAGTCTTGTGGTGATGATCAAAGCACGGCCTTTGTGGCGTAGCTTTGTGTAACGTTTGCTTCGCGAGTTTCACACCCGGTATGAACCAAAAACGGGAGACGGACCTCAGGGAGGGCATGCGTTTCCTTCTAGCTAAAAAGTGGCGTCAGTGGTTTTACACGCCCTGACGAGTTAGACTTATGTGGTTGTTGCTGTTGCGAGGCGCCTCGGATTGATCGGTCGTTCTCGAACCGATGGAGTCATTTGTTGGCTCATTGACACCCCAAAGGGTGGGGTAACGCAGTGTTCAGGCATTTTAATCCACATCGGTGGACCGGCCCTGTCGCTCCAAGGGTCACTCGAGCTCTGATCCTGAGACACGGGCTAGAGCGTCTCGAATCGGTTGAGGACTATCTTTTGCCTCGGTTCATAGACGGAAATCCAATTTCCAAATACGTGACATTTGCGGTTTTAATTGTAAAACTAGTATGGCGACATGATATATGGTACCCATGCCGCCTATGATTGATACTTATGATTTGAAGTTGTTTTATACACTATGCACTTATAGTGGTATCAAATGATTCGTTTTAAAACGTATCAAGCATTCTTTGGCTGTTATAAGGGAAAACCCTATCCTCGGCTGCGTTGCATTGTGTGATGGGACCTGGGTCTTATAACAGCTTCATTTTTCTTTATTTAGCATTGCGCTGTTTGTTTTATGCACTGGTATTCTTGGGAGGAAACCCGTTCCGTGTTATACGGCGTGGTCCCTTGATTTATCTAATGATTTAAAATAAAGAATAATAACTGTTTTAGTTCTCACACCAGTCACATGACTGACCTGGAGTTTATTGTTTTAACCTAAACTCTGGGTGCCCCTATTTTCCGCACGGGCAGCTAGTAGTTTTGGTTTTGCAGATTTATATTCACAGGATCCTGGTTTACAGCTGGAACGATATCCGGAAAGCTTTGTATCCGTATATCTCTTCTAGTTGTGTATTGTATTATTTTCCGCTGCTATGTATTTAAATGTAATTTAAATCTCTGATATTTCTGTGTAATATTCATTTATACTCTGTATATTCTTGTAATCTGATGCATTGTTGTAATACGCAGTGAAATGTTCTTCTGTATGCGTTCTGTTGTGGCTTGTTCTCGAACTATCCGACACTTTCCTTTACGGGGAAGTTACGGGTTTTCACAGTTGGTATCAGAGCTTTGGTTTACAAAGCTAGAGAACAAGGCACATTAGAACCATACGAAAGAATTCATCAGATATTGGGTTAGTAATATCCAATGGGAATGACTCGTTAGAGATAGGATCAGTAGTATCCTAGAACGAGTGTGAAGAGTATATTTTTAAAATAAAACAAATTTTTGTTTTGAAAATTTAAATCAATTATTCGTATTTGATTATCTTTTTATATTGTGTTGGACAGTTCAGTATATAAAGAATTTGCATATACGCCTTGCAAACGTATATTCAAAGTTTTAATATACTGGATAGATATAGAATCACACTCTAGTCGCCCGGACCTGATTCTGATGATTGACGCGTCATCATTAGTAATTAGTTTCGTGTTTCAAAGGTGTGCTTTCTATATATTTCCATTAGACTGGTGTGAGAACCAAAACTTATGTAATTAGAACACATTGTTGTGATTTGGCATCAAAATTTTGATTTTTGTGTATGTATCAAAATTACGAATTTGAAACTCTAATTCAATAATTGATTGATGTTTGTGTTGTTTGTTTATTTGTTTGCTAATTTTTAGCCATTTAGCCTAATTGAATCACATATTGAATTATATTGAAAATTGGTCCCATTTGCTTGCATATATGTACTTACCTTGAACAGGTCATAGCAAGGAGGCTAGAGCCAGAGAATAAAATTTGTTTGCCCGACAAAAAGGTACATGTTTACTACATAATTTCCTGTTTTGTTTGGGTGATGATGATTTTGTGAGCCTATTGGCTAGCCGCTTGGCTTTTTCTTTTTCTTTTTGAGATCTGAAGGACCGGGGAAGCTATTTGAAATTCCCCGATGCTCCCGGTGCAGGGGAGGTTATGGCGAAATTTTTCAAAAATTTAGGGTGTTAGCCAAATTTTTGAAATTTTTGGAAATTCTCAGAAACAAAGAGTTGGAGAATGAAAGCCAGATCGAGCGTAGAGTTGATTAATCAAACCACTTTCGACTTTGTTCCTTTTTGGGGACAAAAAGTTTTAAGTGGGGGAGATTGTAACAACCCGAAAATCTGGGCCAGTTTAAAATTTTTATTTTGGCAATTATAGCGAGTTTTGATTATTTAAAATGAATTATTTTAAAAAAATATCGACGAGAAATCTATTTTGAATATAATTAGAACGTATATATTATATACGTCGTCGTTAGAATATATAATAATTATATATAATTATAAAAGGAATTGAAAATGGCGCGGTAGTTCGAAAATTCGATTTCTAATTTCAAATGAATATACAAAATTCAATATAAGTCAGAATTGAACGAAACAAGAAATATTTGAATCTGTATAACTATATCTTTGTAACGAAGTTAACAAACTGAGATTTCATCTTAGAAATGATAAGATATGTCCAGTTTAAAATTAGAAATAGTCGCTGTGGAATTTATATATATTTTTATATATATAAGGCCCTTAAAAATAGCAATTTTGCAAACGACCTCGGATTTCGACGAAACCAGTTTTGTTGGGACCGTGATGTAAAGTTATTGCTAGGTTTCAAATTTCATGATTTTTCGAATCAGTATGTGAGCGTGGTAAAGGAAAACGTGTTTTGACCAGTTTCAGTTGATTTTAATCGACTGGAAATTGGCCATTTTTCAAACAGTCTCAGAATTCGACGAAACTAGTTTTGTTAGAACCGTATCGTCAATACGAAGCTAGAAAATATTTTTTTGGAATTTTTCTAGTTAGTATGTGACCCCAGTAATTTGAAATGTACGTTTAAAATTCAATATAGTGATTTAAATGTAAATTCAACGAAAACTGATCGTAACAGTCGAAGTGGCCTACGATACAAATCCCATTGTGTCCGGGATGAGGGTAAAACGCTAGAGGCGACAGTCGTTGGGTTTGATTTGGTATCCAAATGTAAAAGACCCTAATTTTCAAATTAAATAATATAAAAATTTAATATAAAACCCCCAGCCAATCAAATCCTTTCTCTCCTAAACCCTAGTGTCAGCCGCCACTTCGAATACGCGGTTCCCAGCTTCAGAGTTTGAAGGCGATTTTCTCCACGATCGTCACGAATTAAAAGATGGAATCCAAACAAAAATTAGAGTGCTTCCTGAGAGCTTCGAATCCACGGTGGTCTGATGGGTTATAGTTTAGTAATCGGGGAGATTTTCGAGGGCAAAGTGGCGAACTTCGAAGCGGGTTCTGGGCCGCCACAGACCACCGAGTGGGTGGCAATCGAGGGGGGAGGTGCGCCTCACCTAGGCGCTCCTCGTGGAAGCCTCAGATCGGAGGTCAGCCGCCTGTGGGTGGTGCGGAAGTCGAGGGAGGGTTTTGAGCTGGTGGCGGCCTCGTTTCAGAAGGAAGAAGAAAGTAATTAAGAGGGTAATTAAGGAATTTAATTATTATTTAATTATTGATATGTAATCAAAGTTCATAACACCATATCTCTCTCATACGAGGTCGGAATCGTGCGAAACTGGATCCGTTGCGATCGTGGAGCCGAGAGCTTCGCAACAAAACTGACCACGTCCAATTCCGAGCATGTTGGAATTTCGGGCAATTTCAAACCCAGACTGTTCAGAAATCCAGATAAAAACTGACGGAGTGGATCCCAATGTGAGAATTTCTCACCTTTCAATTTAATTTTTCTAGTTATATATATATATACTAGGATGCAGACGGTGCTTAGTAGCACCCGACACAATCGTCCACAGACCATGGACTTGTTTGTTTGGTTGCATAGATTAGTTGGACTATTTGTTTGAATTGAATTGTTTGGTGAGATGAAATTGATTTGATTGATGTGTGAATGGCGTGGGCCTTCACTAGACCGGGGATAAGGCTAGGCCTCGTCCCGTTTCTAGTATCGTGCCGTTATGCCGCCGAAATTTTCTAAAATAAGTTAGAAAAATAAAATATCATTTTATTTAAAGAATGAACTGGATAGAAATTCATATGTTGAAATAAAATGTTTTATCGTTAAAAATATAATTTTTAACGTGAATGCGAATAAATAAATTATTCATTTACAAACCAGACGGTTTGTTTATATACACTGATTTGACTGACATTGATTGGGTCGATAAATTTTACACATCGCCCAACTGCACAAATAAAATATTTGTTTGATTGTTTGAAACCCTACACGGGTGTTAGGATGAAATATGCAGTTCACTCATCCTGATTGATTAAATATGTCGATCGATTGATTGACAGGCTGTTATAAGCGTTAGATATCTATATTTGATGCTTATACAGTGTAGTGCACTTTGGTTGATGGTTGATTATTTTTCAATGCTATGATATTCATGTGTTGTATGAAAATCCATATAATGAACTTTATATGGTAATTGATTGGGCCTCATTCCAATTTGAAAAATAAAGAATATAAAAAAATAAAAGTTCATGTGTTGACAGTACTCATCTATTGAGATTGGTCATGTGTTGAACGAAATATTTTAATATTAAAATTTACATCTTTATCAATATAAAATAAAGTTCATGTGTTGACAGTTTCATTCATTGAGATTGGTCATGTGTTGAACGAAATATTTTGATAATAACAACGATTTTGAAAAAGAAATATTTGAAATAGAATATTTGAAAATAAAGGAATATATGAAGCCGTGTTGATTAGATTGACGCCATTTTGACGTAAACGATAATTATATCGATTTTATACGATTTCGAATTGAATTGAAAACGATTTCGAAATGAATTGAATTGAAAACGATTTCGAAATGAATTGAATTGAAAACGATTTCGAAATGAATTGAATTGAAAACGATTTCGAAATGAATTGAATTGAAAACGATTTCGAAATGAATTGAATTGAAAACGATTTCGAAATGAATTGAATTGAAAACGAATTCGAATTGAATTGAAAGTGAATTGAAATGAATTCAAATTGAATTGAAATTTGAATTGAATAGAAATGAGTTTTGAAACGAATCTATAAAGAAGAATTCAATTTTGCTTTGAATTGAAATGGAAGTTGAAATGGATTTTTGAAACGAATTCAAAACTATTTATATAATTCGTTTTAAATAGAAATCGACGATATATATATTATATATATTATATATATAATATAATGGCCTGAATAGAACGCGCCGCGCTGCGGCAGTTCGTGAATTTCGACCATTTATTTCAAACGGACATTACGGGAGATCCGACCGTCGGATTCTCCTAAACCGGAACCGTTGGGTTCGTATCGAAAAGAGCTTTCTAACGAATATTAGAAATTTGAAATCTAATGGTTGGATTTGGAATTATGTCCAAATCAAATTCGAAAAAGGTCGCTGTAAGTGCAGTTCGATGGCCATTGGTGGAAATCGACTGTACGGGCCTTGATAAAATTATTAAAAATAGTAATAATTTGTGTAAAATCATAAGAAATGATTTGGGAAGAATTGGGATGAAAAACTCCATATTTGAAAAGATAAAAAAATAGATTTTTATCGAAATGAACTAGTTTTGAACTAGAATTATAATTTATTTATTTTTAAATAAATAAATTGAATTTGAAAAGGGTTTTGAAAATAACCAAAATTTCCAATGATTGCATTGGAGTGGATTTGAATCGAAATTGTCTTCGGAATATTTCGATGTTGGAATTCGTGATTTAACGGGTGTTGTTATGGAAATTTGAAAGATATATATTTATATCGTTATTTCCAATACGACATTTGTTAGTCGTAGAATTTGATATTGAATATAAGCCGATATATTTTCTATTCAAAGCCTTGTATTGAATATCAAATGTGATTTGGGTTTGTCGTGAATGGTGTCTTCATTAACACCGTTCTTGAACCCAGTTGAGAAAAGATTAAATCTTTTTATTTAGATTTAATGAAGTGTACCAATTAAATGATATTTAATTGGAATTGAATTGATATTGATTTTTGGGTTTATCGTGAACAGTGTTTTTAAATAACACTCGTTCTTTAACCCGATAATTAATGGGATGTGATTTTGGGTTTATCGTGAACCGTGTTTTAAATGACACTGATTCTTTAACCCAGTCGAAGATTAAAACTAAGTGGAGTTTTAATGAATCTTTAATTAGATTGAAATGATCGAGAATGGAGTATCACCAGTTTTGCTCCAAGCGATAGTTAAATCTTTAATTAGATTTAAACGTGGAATGGTAATTGAATTTACCGATAACACCGTGGTGTTAGATATGAAGTATTACCAGTTTTACTTCATGGGATGAATAGGTTGGGATTGGGAAATTAAAACAAATGATTACTTCGGTAAGGTTCGCTAATCCCGACTAGTTTGAATTGAGATTCAAAAATAGAATAAAGAATAAATTCAAGGAATTTATCTTGGATAAAATTAATGGGAACCTTTCCCTACGAATGTGAAATTTAGAAACTAACTGTCGGTTGGCCAAGCAGAATGGTTTTTTGGGTATTGATCTGATGTTGGTTTCGGCCTTCGGGATTAATATTTGGGGAATTATTCTCTTGATTAATTTACGGTTAGTGACTAATGAATTGGAATGAGGCGTATGTTGTGTTTGTGTAACACTTATTTAAAATATACGCGAGTTATTCGGAAAGACCGGGTTCATCCCATTCTGAATAACTGATACGACGATAAGTCGAAGATGAAGACGATGGTCGAAGACCCGAGGTCTTCACGTCGTTTGGGTGATAACTGATGATCTTGATTGGGCTGTACACCCAAGAAGATGGAAACAGTTAGTGATCGTCCAGACGTACTTGGAGATCGATGGATATGCGGGGTACTAGGTGCCTCCGGTTTCGTTCAGACCCAGAACGGACTTGTAAATGGACTGTGTGTCTGACATTGGATTTTAGTCCGTGTGATTGATCTCTATTAAATATATATCTGTTTGGCGGCAGAGAATTTATTCTCTTGCTTAACGCCCTTCTCTGAGACGTACGAGCTCAGGGGTTATATATTGATGGATATCAAACGCATGGAGTGAATTGCCTGTGTGGCATGCCTAAGTGGCAATTGATCGAGGCTTCTGTTGAAAAGCAAAGTCTTGTGGTGATGATCAAAGCACGGCCTTTGTGGCGTAGCTTTGTGTAACGTTTGCTTCGCGAGTTTCACACCCGGTATGAACCAAAAACGGGAGACGGACCTCAGGGAGGGCATGCGTTTCCTTCTAGCTAAAAAGTGGCGTCAGTGGTTTTACACGCCCTGACGAGTTTGACTTATGTGGTTGTTGCTGTTGCGAGGCGCCTCGGATTGATCGGTCGTTCTCGAACCGATGGAGTCATTTGTTGGCTCATTGACACCCCCAAAGGGTGGGGAAACGCAGTGTTCAGGCATTTTAATCCACATCGGTGGACCGGCCCTGTCGCTCCAAGGGTCACTCGAGCTCTGATCCTGAGACACGGGCTAGAGCGTCTCGAATCGGTTGAGGACTATCTTTTGCCTCGGTTCATAGACGGAAATCCAATTTCCAAATACGTGACATTTGCGGTTTTAATTGTAAAACTAGTATGGCGACATGATATATGGTACCCATGCCGCCTATGATTGATACTTATGATTTGAAGTTGTTTTATACACTATGCACTTATAGTGGTATCAAATGATTCGTTTTAAAACGTATCAAGTATTCTTTGGCTGTTATAAGGGAAAACCCTATCCTCGGCTGCGTTGCATTATGTGATGGGACCTGGGTCTTATAACAGCTTCATTTTTCTTTATTTAGCATTGCGCTGTTTGTTTTATGCACTGGTATTCTTGGGAGGAAACCCGTTCCGTGTTATACGGCGTGGTCCCTTGATTTACCTAATGATTTAAAATAAAGAATAATAACTGTTTTAGTTCTCACACCAGTCACATGACTGACCTGGAGTTTATTGTTTTAACCTAAACTCTGGGTGCCCCTATTTTCCGCACGGGCAGCTAGTAGTTTTGGTTTTGCAGATTTATATTCACAGGATCCTGGTTTACAGCTGGAACGATATCCGGAAAGCTTTGTATCCGTATATCTCTTCTAGTTGTGTATTGTATTATTTTCCGCTGCTATGTATTTAAATGTAATTTAAATCTCTGATATTTCTGTGTAATATTCATTTATACTCTGTATATTCTTGTAATCTGATGCATTGTTGTAATACGCAGTGAAATGTTCTTCTGTATGCGTTCTGTTGTGGCTTGTTCTCGAACTATCCGACACTTTCCTTTACGGGGAAGTTACGGGTTTTCATAGATATCGAGTCATGGTTGCTCCTTTGTGTGTGATTGCTTTGTTTTGAACTTTGCTGGGTCTGGGATTATTTTGGGAATGAACTGGCTCAAGAGGTATGCGGCTAAAGTGGATTGCGAGAAGCTCGAGGTGATAGTTGGGAATTTGGAAGCTAGAATGGTTGTGATTTGATGTAAGCCAGAAGATGGTGTCTTTGTAAGCTTTTTTTATTCGCTTGTGATTCGACGGGAAGGATTGTCATCTGTGCTGATTGCTAGTGAGTTTGATGATGTCTTTGACGAGGTCAAAGGTTCGTTGCCGCATTACGAGATTGAGTTCTGGATGTATTTGGTCAATGGAGCTAGACCTATCATTATTCCCCTTATGCAGATGGTGCCTAGAGAACAACGAGAGTTAGAGGTGAAAGTTAGTGACCTTTTGAGTAAAAGATTCATCCAGCGAAGTGTATCCTAATGGGGTGCACCATTTATGTTTGCAACCAAGGCCGATGGATCTTTGAGACTGTTTGTGGATTATCACAAGACGAACACGGTAACTAAGAAGAACAAGTATCCATTGCCGAGAATAGATGACTAGTTTGATCAGTTTCACGAAGCCAAGGTGTTTTCCTAAATGGATTTGGCGACGGGATTTCACTTGTTGATAGTGGCAAAGGATAGTGTGCCAAAGACTTCTTTTAGGACACCATTTGATTTTTTTTGAATGGCTAGTGATGCCATTTGGATTAACCAACGTACCAGAATATTTCGTGGATCTTATGAATAGGGTATTAAGAGATTAGCTGAATAAGTTCGTGTTTGTGTTCGTAGATGATATTCTAGTTAACTTCTAGAACGAGGAAGAGAATAAGACGCACTTGCAAATTGTTTTGGAAATCTTGCAAAAAGCATATCAGCTAAGAGCTAAGTTTTTGAAGTGTCACTTCTGGAAGAATGAGGTGAGATTCTTAGGCCATGTTATTTCTGGAAACGGAATAGCGATGGATCTTGCTAAGGTGGCAATGATCCAAGATTGGGATAGGCCTAAGAATGCGATGGATGTTAGGAGTTTCCTTGGGTTGGCGGGATATTATCGTCGATTTATCAAATATTTCTCTAATATAGCTGCACCATTAACAGGGTTGATAAAGAAGAATCAAGTATTCAATCACATGGTATGAAAAACGTGAGCAAGCTTTTGGAATTCGACGCTGGCAATATGGTTTTCGTTAAAGCTTCAGTTTTAAGTAACATTGTTCGATTCGGAAGCAAAGGAAAGTTTGCTCTAAGATTCATTGGTCCATTTCCGATAGTCAAGCGAATTGGAAAGCTCGTGTATTTATTAGCTTTACCTAAGAAGATGTCGAGTATGCACAATGTTTTCCATGTGTCTTTTCTACGGAATTGTGAACACGATTCGAATGCGGTGGTATCTCCGAATCACGATGAAGATCAGAAGTTGAAACCGTAGTTTCAAGACCTCATAAGTTGCTTCGAGTTATGCAAAACACTACAAGAGAAACAGGGTTTTCCAATGACCAGGGGTCGTTAGCAGCCATTGGTCAATCCGTTAGAAGTCGTTCGTCAATCCGTTGGTTTTACCTATAAGCCGTCGTAGGCCGTTTATAGCCGTTGGAAATCTTAGTGTTTTTTTTTTTTACAGATTTCAGACTTTCCACCTCAAGCCACACACCACATATATAATATTTTGCACTGCTCCATTTCGAGCATATAACTCACAATCTCAACCATATATACACCCAAACATAATATAAAATAATAATCAAACAAAAACACATAAATTAACTAATATTTACATAACATAACAACCAAACGTCGCCAAAACAACATAACCTTGTCCAAACAACATAACCAACACCATGTTCTAACCGTACCATCACCAAACCATCATAACAACATGTCCAAACCAGCATAACAATATATACAACTATCATGTAGCAAGCCTCACCAACTCTCAAAAAACAGATGTAATGACTTGGCGAAAATTCGATGCTCGGATTTTCGACAACAATACAAAAACCCGTATTACTTGCCAAAAACCCAAGTATCAAATCCCAGATTGTTAATAGAAAGAAGTTAGAGGATGAGAAGTAGAAAGAAAGAATGTTATAATAGAAGAAAGAAGAAGAACATCACATCAGAATCTCACAGCGGAACAGATAAAATATAATATCAAATCTTTTTATACAAAAGAACCGTATATACATAGCAATCATCAGAGTACAACATATAACTGTCAAAGCGGAAATAACTTTATATAACTAGCGGTGAAGCCTCCTGCTTCTAGCTCCTGAAACTGCAAATGAACCTAACCCGGAACGTACTCGGTCTGACCCGAGCACATTTGAAGCAAAGTCAGTCTGGAATACTTTCACTGATAAATTCACAACACAAACAACTTGTTTAACTTTGGAAAATCCTTTTGAAATAAAAGGATAATAGTAAGACCAGCCCACAAATAAACACGGACAGTTTTTACCTTACTATAATCCAAAACATTTTTTGAAACCAATATTTTTTTTGATATTATGATAGTGTCTAAATGCAAATAAATAGCAATCTAGCGAAACGCTTGCATCTCACGCTCCGCATATATAGTATACAATCAAAACTGCGGGCACTTTATTGGAGATTTGATTCCAACTATGACAAGGTATGGGACTACCTTTCGATAGTGTATCTCTGGAGGCAAATACACTGGATTCAACAAGAACGTCTTGCAACCCGGCCCTCACATGACCGACCACTCATTTCGCTTGAGTGTATTGAATGTATACCACCGACGGTTGGGATCAGCAACCATCTCCTAAAAAAGGGACAGCATCGAAATAGATTAAATAAGCAAATGGAATTTCTCTAGATAGGTGGTTATACACCCTAATGGGAGCGACGCACATAGCCATGCTGCCTGCCCGATTTTTTTCATTTCCCAGTTGATGAGGCTTGAGGCTAGAATTTTATCTTTAAAACATCTGGTTATCATTCTCTTTGAATGCCATATTGTCAGATCCGCCAAATCACTAATTGACGTCCACAAAAATATTTTGGTCGTTAAGCTAAGAGAGGTGCCCCTCTCCGCCACTAACAGAAATACGTTTGTAAAAATCAACGTACGTGACCCTTAATAAATACTCTGTCATACATTCGTCCATACAAGTCATCCAGGAATAGGATGAACCGAAGGCACCCTCCTACCGCATCCAACATAGGAATCACCCCATGGATCAGTAGCGAGTAGTCCTTGAAATCGGTAAAATCTCAACCACGACTGAATCATGTCAGAATACCTATGTGTTGTAACATAGAGAATATTCGTCAAGTAATCCTTTCGCTTATGAAGATCCACGGTCTTCAATTGCTCCATCTTCAATCAGTATCTTCACGTATTTGTTGGTCGGAATGGTTTTCGAATATAAATTCGATCTTGATCTTTCCGTACCAGCAATCGTATTGGTCTGGTTTGATAGTCGGTGATTTAACTATAAAAGAACAAATGTGTGAATAAAAATGAGTTTTCTGATTTAGTACTTGGCACTATTTGGCCTATTCAAAAATAAATAAATTAATAATTAATCAAACTTTAATTCTTCCAATATAATTAAAGCATTACATTGAATCTTAATTTTATTTTAACAAACTATTATATATATACACCTAACTTTCCATTTCTTTTACTATTGGATATATCTTTATATTTTTTTAAAACCCTTTTCCACATTTCCTAACATTCGGGATATCGATATATATATATATATATATCTATATATATTATACTTAATGGTATAAAGCCAATTACTGATTCTGATACTGCAAAACAAATGTTAATTTAAACCAAATATTTTTATTTACATTGTAACAAATTATTCATTCCAAATTCACGCAATCAGGTTCAATATTCTTTGATGGGACGATAACTCAATTTCAATACCTTTAACTCATTCTAAACTAATACCATTCCCAGATAATAGTGAAGCCATTCAAGTTGGGGTATTTTATTACCTCTCAGACCTTGATCGACCCCGTTCTTACCTTAGAATAAATACCAATTTGTCACTTAACCATTAAAACAGATTTCCACCATGATTTCAAATCTGTTTTTATAAACCATTCCTTATATTTGAAATTTCCCTTTTCAATAAAATCCCTTTACTTAATTGGTTTGATTAAGTAAACATTCACTAAAACACGACCTTTTAATCTACATATAATTCCACTTATAACTATAAAAATTCCACGTTAAGCAGTCTACTTCCATCTATTCGGCAATTCTTGTAATGAACTTTATCTTGAGTTTATAACTAAAATCCACCTATCCCCCTTCTTTAAAATAAGACCTTTTAACTTGGGTTTTTATTCCCTGAAATCCCTTACCAATATTTCACACAACCAAATTGTACGTATTTCCCCTTAAATTTGAAATCCTTATTTCAGTCACAACCTTTCACTCAATTCAATGATTTAATCCTTTTAGGTAATCAATTTGGTTTGAAAACCTTTTTTTTAAAGCCTGTTTGGATTTCTTCCAAATCATTTACTAATCTGTTAAGAAAATTAAACAACCCCTTATATTTTATTTTAAAACAATTACCATTACCATATCCCAGTCTATTACTAATCCATTTATCATCTCCCTTCATCATTTTTCTATTTAATTGAATTTACTTTACTTAATTTAACCATTAAGAAAAATCTTATTTAAATTTCTATATTTACTTACCAATTTCATTTACAAAGCTCGTTTGCACACTTGGGTTATAAATCCCTTTATAACACCTTATAGACTTTAATCAAACTTAACGCCGCTTAAGTACATCTTACTAGAATTCCAATTAAAAATCATTTCTCTAATTATTATTAATTAAAATAATAATTAACTTTAACATTATCTGTAATAAAAATAGTTAACTTTTCTATTGATTAAAAATAGGATAATCATCACTTTTAAAAGCTTATAAAATAATAATTAATTTCATTAACACTAAATACTTCAATAATTCCTTAATTTATGGTTAATCGAAGATTAACTAATATTTAACACCAAATAATTCAATAATTTTCTTAATCTACAGTTAATCAAGATTAACTCATATTTTACACTATTCGTTAAATTTAACGAATATTCAAAAAACCCAATTAATTCCATTATCAATTTAATCCCATTATCAATTTTCAATTAAACACGGTTGATTTTGTCAACCGTACATATTAGTTAATTATTAACTGAATTTCATTATCATTCCCCTTTCCAAATTATTTAAATAACTTGATTAATTTAAAAAAAACTATTTAATTGTTTTAAAAACAGTTATTCTGTTTTTACTAACCCGTATGTAAATCCTTGGGTTTCTGCTTTTAAACTTCTATAAATCACAAGGTTAAAATATATTTTTATAACCTCGATTAAATAATTTCTTTTATAACTCAATTTAAAATATTTATTTATAAATTTCTAATTAAATTAGTTATATAGAATAATTGAAACTTCAATTCAGTTATAAAATAATTTATAACTGTAAAACAACGTCAATTCACATAATGTAAACCGACGTTTAAAACAATATATTTTAGGCCATTCACTGCCAATTACCCAATCAATACTGTCAATTGATTACAATTGCAACAATGATGAATATATATATTTAATCATCAACATTGAAACAGGTTCTAGTGTCAGTCAGGGTGTATAATTCATATATGAATAATATGCACCACAAATAAACATATAGTTTGTTTGAGGAATCCGGTCGGATCCCTCCAACCTGTCCTTCTCTGCATCACAGATAACAGTTGATAAAAATATTCTAATTAAATATAATGCAATTAAACAATGAAATAACAGCGACCAAACAAACAATAACAACCAATTTGTATCCATAGCATCTAATCAACCAATTTATACTGTTAAAGGTAAATTATATTTTTCTATGAATTTACCACATCGCAGTGCTCCAAAAGGTGTGAGAATTAACTCACTAGATTTAATTCTGGTTGACGGCTAACGCGTTTGTTGCATTTAATTTGAAACGAACGTTCAAAATTATGTGAATTTCCAATCAGCCCCAATCGAATCCCAGTCAGCACCATCGTCTAGGCCTCGTCCCTGCGATCCCAACGGATCCTGTTTCGTGGAATTTCGTTAACGAATGAATTAGTTATTGCAATTACAAGTGTTTTAAAAAAATCAATGGCTATTTAAGTAAACCTTAATTAAAATTAATTAAATTAATTACCATCAGCCCCTTAATCACTTCATTAGCCTTGCTAAACACCATGCCACGTCAGCCACGTTAATTCCTTATGCGTTTTCCCACTTTGGATTCACAGAACCACGACATCGCCTGTTTCACCATAGCTCAACTTCAACTCGATGTTGCCGGTGCCGCCTCGTTCACCTGGAGTTGACCGCACCCACGCCAGACCCCCCGCCTGACCCTCAGCCCCACTCGCCTGAACCGCCGGTCGCCAAAACCCCTCTGATCGCCTTGATTCCACCCTTGAACGAAGACTGTATTCTGGTC
The DNA here is from genome assembly GCA_030737875.1 of Allium sativum. NCBI lineage: Eukaryota > Viridiplantae > Streptophyta > Magnoliopsida > Asparagales > Amaryllidaceae > Allium > Allium sativum. Next base: position 8,402,845 of record CM060921.1, on the reverse strand, counting down.
AAGTTCCACCGCCTCAGACCACTAGGGTTGACCAGACCACCACCATTCGACCGACCAAGCCTCCCAGCATCGGTCCCCTCCAGACCGCGACACCCCTGATGACCACAACCACCGTAATCTGACCAAAACCAAATTCTGTTTTCAAAAATACTGACCTCTGATCAACTCCTCACCGCAACCTCCTCTGACCACCGAAGAACCCCAAACCAGTGCCTAACGAAAGACTGATCTCCCTGCTTCATTTCCCCCTGGGTCCTACCTCCTGAAATGGACCACAACTCCTTCAAAACAGAAAAGAACGGAACCATCATTTCTCGGTTTCGTGCCATTCCGGCCACCACAGGTGTTCGATCACCACCAACTTTTTACTGGAGCAAGATCTCACTCCGATCTTCACCTTTGCTTCATATTGTCATGGCAAATTCATGACAGATTTGGAGATATAATTTATTTTGCGTTTGAGGGTTTTTCTGCAAAAAAACTTGTTGGTGAACGAAAATGGCTTGGAGGGTCTGGTTTTAGGCTGAACATATTTTGTATTTATAAAGGCAATAATATTAATTTAAGTTGATGTGACTAACGATATTTTATTTCGTGTCTATCGCAATTGTTAAAGGCTGTTTATTTTCTCCTGTGCTCACACACGAACTCCGTTCGTGATGTGAATGGACGCCATAGTATAATTTGACGTTACGGTCCTAATGAAAATTGTTTCGTCGAATTCCGAGTCCATTTGCTCAAACGGCGCTCGTTTACGTCCAAATGGTCGTTTTATTTGCATTTTATTTTTCCACGCTCACAGAATAACTCCAATTGACGCGAGACTTGAAATCTAGCAATAATTTACTGTTACGGTCTCAACAAAATTTGTTTCGTCGAAAACGGAGGTCGTTTAAAAATAGCCCTTTTAAAAGGTCCAATTTCAATTAAAATAAATCAATTTTAAAATACTTCAATATAATATAAATAAAATATTGCAATTGGCCATACACGAGCAAAATTTCATACACTACCAAAATAAAATATCATGGGTTGAATTTCAAGCCAAATTGATATTCATAAAAATAAAAATCCTTCATTTTATATAATTAAATCGCTATAATTTATAAAGGAATTCCATAGCGACTATTTTAAAATTTTATTTGTACATAAAACAAAATCTACGCTATGAAAATTGGATTTTTCTCTTCCATTAGAAAAATAGTATCCAACGGATTCCGATGTTTCTTGTTTCGAGAAAATCCGACTTATTTTGGATTTTGTACGGCCATTTAAAGTTCAAAACTCCATATTACGAACTACCGTGCCACTGCAGCTCGTTTTGTATTTAAATTATAAATTCAATATTCAATCATCATTTTAGAAACGAAATTGTCACTGTAATTTCAACAAAAATCAATATTAACCCATTTCAAATTGCTCGATCACATTATACTTCAAATTCTACATTTTTCCTAATAATTTGGAATTAAAACATTATTGTATAATTAATATAAATAAATATTCAAAATATAATAATTAAATTCAATTATTCAAATTCAAACCAATATTTTAAATAATAAAATAATTCAAATAAATCAAATAATTAGGCAGAAAATATGGGTCGTTACAATAGATCAAAATAAGCTAACCTGATCAACTCTCTCCACCAGAAGATGACGGTGGCATACCGTACTGGGCAATGTACTCCGCCAACTGCTCGTTAAGCAGCTTCATCTGCTCTTCACGGCGACGATCACACTCATAAAGCTCTGCAATCTGTGCTTTCAACTGTGCGATTTCTTCATTTTCCTGAGCCTTCTGATACGTCTGCTGAGATGTTGTAATCTGTATATAATTTCAGATTTTCAGTATTTCATAAGAACATTTCGAATACATTTGAGTTCTTATCATAAATTTTAGTATTACCTTTAGATTTCCATAACCATATCATCCGTTTCGGGTATTAGGATCCATGACAACATCAAATATCATGTCCTCATCTTCCTTGGTCAGCTCGGTCCTGTTAAACAAAAAACAAATGAATTTAGATAACACTATTTTAATTAAATTATAAGTCTAACTTAACTATTGCATACTTACATATCTCTCACGCGCCTTATCATCATGGTCCTAAGTGTACGAAACTGAGCCTGTCGTCAGTCTGACTCAATGCATGTGTATGCTCGAAAACATCCCAGTACGACATAGGAGCCATACACGATCTCTCCAGAAATAAGCATGCACATATGCATATATATATATATATATGTGTGTGTGTGTGTGTGTGTGTGTGTGTGTAAATTAAAACTTAAACTTAAATCAACTATTAAGTTTAACAAATTATGAATTAAAATTTTTAACTACGCAATTACAAAATATACCAGATCCTCACGACGATGCTGAAATGACTTGGACCCACCTCGATGCGTAACCAGATTCTTGCTCTTATTAGCTGCATTTCTCTTAGACGAGGCCTATACATTTAAATTTAAAAAAAATGTATTATTCTAAATCACATATTAATTGAATAGAATAATTTAAATTAAATATGCAGTAAATTTACATAAACTCCTCATTACTATTCCAATAAGTAAGTAGATCATTCCACACCATTTCGCTCACCCAAGACTGTCTTTTCCCACCTGATTTTAAAGTGTTCATTGTCTATCTGTAATTTGTTGCCATTTTGCTGTTCCAAGGCGCCTAATGAGATCCAAATTTGTCTCCTGGAGATCCACCACACCCTGCATTTTTTTTAAAAAATAGCATACATGTGAACTTATCAAATAGGAGCATGACAACTTAACGTAATGAATGTTATATCATACATACGTACCAAAAAATCTTGCCACATGGTCTCCTTAACAATTTCGGGTATCGAGCTCCATGTGGGCTAACATGCAGTCACACGGGCTTGATAAGCACGTTTTGATATCCTCAAAACGGTATTGGACGGCTCCAACTCAAACCCCATGTGTTACATGGGAAAAAATGCATGGCTACTAGAACAACAATTTAAATAATTTATTGTACTTAAATTAAATTTATACTAAAAACTTAGTTTTTACCCTTTGGATGCTTTTGGCTTAAGCCAGACCATAGGACGGGATAACTCCGACGATGGACCACCCTCATCGCCACCTGACGCCATACCTATTACAGACAACAACATAACATAACATAACATGAAAGAAATGTCATAATATGATATTAGATAACATGAGTACTTGATAATAGAAATGTCATAACACGGTATTAGATAACATGAGTACTTGAAAGAAATGTCAAAACATGGATTTAGATAACATAAGTACTTGATAATAGAAATGCCATAACATATGTCTAGTTGACATTACAAGTTTGACTCATAGAAGTGTTAAATATAAGTTTGATTCATAGATATGTCTAGTTAACATATGAGTTTGATTCATAGAAATGTCATAAAAATAAATATAAATTTATTGTACTTAAATTAAATTTATACTAAAAACTTAGTTTTGTACTTAATATAAGTTTGATAGATAACATATTTTTAATTTATGATATGTTACTTATTAATAGATAACATAAGAAATATTTGTTAAATATGAATTTGAGACTCACTATGTAAAAATTAACATAATATTGCCTTTTGAAAATGAGGAGTATTAGTTAGTCGTCCTCATAACTTTCAGATTCCGACTTTATTTCCTCCTCCATATATGGTTCATCTGTAGTCTCAAATACATCAATTAATGCATTCGATTCATCGTTTAGAGGTCCAAAATCTGTTTGATCATCGGTTATTACTATTTCTGCATTTTCCTCGATGTCTGCTTGATAAGCTTGGTCATCGGGAATATTACGTCCATCAAATGTAAACCTTGCCTTTGTTTTGAAAACAGCCCACCAATCTATTTTTTCTCTTCTCATAGAAGGATAAGGAGCATAATATAATTGAAGAGCTTGTTTAGAAAATACAAAAGGATCTTACTTATAATAATGGGAAGTATGTCTTACTTCTATAAGATTATATTTTGGGTGCACATTGATTCCAGAACCTGAACCAGTTGCATTTAAACAAAAATACTTCTTCCGCGGGTCTTGTGAAATATGTCACTTGTAGAATCTGGTTTAGCACGCCATAAAAATCGTGTATATGTTCATTTGGATCATCACTACCTTTAACAAATACACCGCTATTGTCAGTTAATTTTTCAGCACCATATTCTTTAGTGCTAAATTTATACCCATTGACAAAGAATATTGGATATGTCTTGACATTTCTTTTTGATCTCAATGCCAAATGTTTCAATCCTTCATCCACAATAAAATTTGTTGGATTAAAAACATATTTAGTAAACCAACTCGCGAATTCTTTGATGATATCGCCGTTTGGATATTTTGGTTCATAAATGCTGCAATTATAGGACAAACATTACATATATGATTAAAGATACAATGCATATATATATATATATATATATATATATATATATATATATATATATGCATAAGTTCATTACCTAACGAACGGTGCAACTTCGGTGCAATTGAGAAGAATATATGTGTGTGCTGCATTATAATCTTTACCATTCAGCCATTCTTCCACACATCTACCAGAAGGCCGACCATGTTTTTTAAAAATAGATAAATTCGCTTGACAGTCATCTTGATCAATGACTTCATCATTACGTGCAGCAATTGCAAATGAGATGTTCACATAATCATTAAAATAATGAGATAGAAAAAATAAAGCTTCTTCTTCGATGTATGATTTGCAAATAGAACCTTTAGCTCGAGCTTTCTGCTTCACTTTTTTCTTTAGATGATTTAAATACCTATTTAGAATTATTGTAAATTATTTTTTTCATAAATTTTATTAACCAAAATTTAATTAACTGAATATTTACCTTTCAAATGGATACATCCATCCGTATTGCACAGGCTCACGAAGACGTGCTTCTGATGGGAGATGAATAGGTAAATGCTCCATAACATTGAAAAACCCTGGAGGAAATATTTTTTCCAATTTGCAGAGTAATGTGGGAATTTCTTCCTCTAGTTTACGTAGATGGTCAATTTTTAATGTAGATGAACAAAGCTCTTTATAGAATAAACTAAGCTTTGTTATAACAGTCCAAACTTTTACGGGCAATAGTTATCTAAAAGCAATTGGCAATAAATTTTCCATCATAACATGACAGTCATGGCTTTTCATCCCGCTAAGTTTACTATTTTTATAGTCAACACATCTACGAAGATTGGAAGATATATCATCAGGGAATCTTAATCCTTCAATCCATTTTAAAGATATTTTTATTTGATTACTGTCCAATTCATAGCATGCTTTCGGTTTTTTGGTGTCAATTGGATTTATATGAAGCTCCGGACGATTACATATTACTTCAATATCACATCTTGATTTCAAATCATCTTTCGTCTTCACTTTGATAATCAAAATTGTATTGATTACATTATCAAACATGTTTTTCTCATTATGCATCACGTCAATATTATGACGAATCAGAAGATCTTTCCAATAAGGCAACTCCCAAAATATGCTTTGTTTCCACCAATTATGAATTGGTTATTTACCTAGAATTTCTGTCTGTACTCCGGTTTCATGAATCATGGGAAAATCTTGTACGTGTTCATAAATTTCCTCGCTTGTCCATACTTTAGGTGGTCGTAAAGTTTCATGTCTATTAGCTGTAAAAAAATTCTTATCTCTTCTAAAAGGATGATTAATATGAAGAAAACATCTATGATAGTCAAACCATGAAATTTTCTTTCCAATAGGTAAAGAAAATGCTCTTGTTTCTTCCATATAGTACGGACAAGCTAGACGACCAGCCGTACTCCAACCTGAAAGCATTGCATAAGCAGGAAAATCCCTAATTGTCCACAACAGAGAAGCATGCATGCGAAAGTTTTTCTTTTGGGAAATATCATATGTTTCTACCCTTCATACTATAATTTTTTTAATTCTTCAATCAACGATTGTAAATAAACATCGATTCCTTATGTTGGATCATCAGGACCAGGGACGACAATTGTAAGAAACATATAAGGAGTTTTCATATACATCCACGGAGGTAAATTATAAGGTGTTACATTTACTAGTCAGGATGAATATTTAGAACCAAATTGAGTAAATGGTGAAAACCCATCCGTACATAAACCAAGTCTAACATTGCGTCTCTCAGATGCAAAATTGTGATACTAAAAAGCTTCCATGCTTCTATATCGGATGGCTGTGTTAACGTACCTTCTTCCTGTGTTCTCACCATGTGCCATCTCATATGTTGCGCGGTTACAGAAGATGCATATAACCTTTGAAGATACGTAAATAATGCATACGTTTATACGGGACTTCCTTTCCCTTTTTCTTTCTTGGTTTGTATCTTTCTTGATTACATATTCTACAATTTTTAAGGTTGATATCTTCTTTCCGAAATAGCATGCAACCCTTTACACATGTTTGTATTTTTTGATATGGTAAACCAAAGGCCAACATCATTTTTTTACTTCATAATGGTTTTCGCACATTAAATTATTGGGTGGCATATGCTGCTTCGCAACTTGTACAACAATTGTAAATCCATCTTCTGTAAGGTTGTATTTAGATTTCATCGCAATGTATTCAGCAGTTACTGATAATTGAGTTCTGCTTTCATAACCTTCCCAAAGGGGTTTTTTCGCAGCATCTAATAAATCATACAATTTTTTGGCTTCAATATTTGGTTCTTCTTCATCATTACCATCGTCATCATTACCATCGTTATCATTAAATTGTTGAACCGGGAACATAGAACGTGCAGCATCTTCAACCATTTGTTCTACGAGATTCATCGTAGCAATTTCATTATTCACTACCTCCTCAACTTGTATAGAAGTAGATGCTAACGGTTCTCCATGATGATCCCAAACTAAATAGCTCGGCACAAAACCATACTGACGCAAATGAACTCTAACCATTTGCGGTATCATATGCTTCAATAACTTGCATCTACTACATGGACAATGTTTTTCGACGTCGTTTATGTTGTTACTTAAAGAGAAATCAATAAATACGCTAAAACCATTAATAGATTGTTTGTTATTGTGCCATTAGTTTCTCTTCGTTTGTACATCCAGCTTCGATCTTTAAGATAATCATCCATTGTTCCTAAGAAGCAGAAAAATTATAAAGTATGATATAAAATTAGATTCATAATTTTTGTGTCCGATCGCTCAAATGCTAAGATTGTATTTTAATTATAACATTCCTTATACATATTAATTATGATGATAAATTTACATTGACATTTTGTTAATACAATTTTAGTGTTGAATGCATATTATGTTAATTGATCATTTACTGGTGGGTTATCCAACCTCCCATTATAAATACAATAACGTAATTAAATCGCGTAAATCTTTTCAATTTAAACGATTCAACAAAATTTCGGCAGCACTTCCTTTAGTTCCCTGAATAGTACACAACTGCGTGTACACAGGGAACATAAAGGAAGTACTTTCAAAATTTTGAGAACCGCTTAAAATGAAATATTTTATGAGATTTAGTTTCTTTATTGTGTTCGCAACTTGTCCAATGCAAAGGACAAATACAACAAATATTGAAACACCCCACCTCCGTTAGGGTCACTCTCAAAGGGAATGCCCTAATTTTGGTGGAGGTTTATAAGTATAAGTCACAGATATACAAGACAGATATAAGAACACATATTTTTGAACAGCGGAAAACAACAACTTTTATTTCATTAAAATACGTGTTACACCAACCATACCATAATTGTCTTACAATACTTCCAAAAACATAACATCTTCATAACTGTCTTGATTACATTATTTAAAGAAGCATAAAGAAAACATAAATAAACTGCAAAAGTCCCATAGTTGCTGTCCAAAGCCATAGTCCAAAACGAAAAGATCCAAGCAATACATTCTTTCTCTTCAAGCTGGATATGAAGGCTGGTCAAGCTGCGGTATTCCCTCCCTGTGGACCTGGGGGGGAAACGGATGAAAAGAAGACGAAAAAAAAGTAGAGTCAGACATAAAGCCTGAGTAAGTCTAGGACTATTCAGTCTATGAATAAAGAACTGGGTATGATAAGTATAAACTAGAAATGGGAAAGCACCATAAACTTAGTTAAGTTGTCTAGGGTCGAATATACTATCGTACCCCATATTAATCTCTGTACCCATATAAACTAGTTCCCAACGGGCACCCCATAATCAGGGTGAAGTGATCCATTTTATGATGATCGGCTCCTACTCGCATAGTTACATGTGTCTTACGGCCCACGATGTTGTAGTTACCTATGCTGGTCCTACCATGGGGTGTATCAAGTCCCATGGTGGCGGCCCGACACAATTCTAGAATGCACAGGTATGCTACTGGTGCCCAGTGCCTTATTTTTCTACGCCGGAGTGTGTGCATTCCCGCACCCCATTAGAACCTACACTGCTGCACCACCGCCGTCGATTTGACCTCTTACAGTCAGCCCAGTAATCGTGCCCCACCCTGCCTAGTTTCAGGGTATCATGATACCTTATAGGGTTACTGCTGAAAAGGGTCCCCCGCTACTAGGTTTTCTATTTCTAGCCCACATGCTAAGTTGGTTAAGTGTTTTATAAACCTAACCCCCAATCAGTCTGTTTATTTTAGCATGTTCCATTTTGATTAAGTATTAATATAATTTACTTAATCCTATCAATCCTGACTCAGCCTTAATTGTCTTATTAAAGCCTTGACCTCTCACATTAGACAGGTATTGTTGTAGCTGCCTGTTGCCGGTTGGGTCCGGGCAGTCTTACGCCACAACTCAGTCTAACCTCGGGTCCTTATTGGGCTTCGTGTTTAACCACCCACATTGGATAGGTATTGTTGTGACTACTGGACAGCCGGGCGGTTCCGGGCAGGTTTACATCACAACTCAATCCAACCTCGGGTTAAACACATCGTATTTTTCTACATTTACATATTTTGTTTCTTTTCTTTTTATATGTAAATATTTGCAGCCCATTATTCAAATTCATCTTTATTGATTAAGATTTATTTATGCCACTTAATTGTTTTTCAAAGTTGTTGGCGTGCGTCAAACATGCCAACACATATGTTCTATATTTTAGCCCAAACGTCATTACCCCCGTTTTATACGTTCATTCCAATGTAAGGTGTGTTGGGTTTAATACTTAAACCCAATTTAGCCATATGAAAAGGGGAGGCTATAACATGGTGTTTATAAGGTGACATAAAAAGGGGAGTGTGAACGCATGAACTTGCAACATAACGATCTAATTAACATAAGATAGGCATATGTGAACTTGCAATTGTGACAACATATAATATAAGCAATACTTAAACATGAATCATTTTATTCACATAATCATGGTATAAACAAAACATGAATCATTCTATTTATGTAGTCATGGCATAAATAATACTTAAACATGAACAATTCTAATCATATAATTATGGCATAATCATAATTGAACATGAGTCCTTCTATTCATATAGTCATGGCATAAACATAATTGAACATGAATTCTACTATTCATATAATCATGGTTTTTATCCTATCTATGTAACTTGTAAGTGGAATGTAATTCTAGTGTAATTCTAATGTAACTTATGTGTCAAATATATTATCATATGATTATGATAACAACATAAGCCTAAAAACATGTTTTTCAATTGGGCATAATAACGAACATAGTTTAGTCATGTTCATAAAATTAATACAAACTTACAAAGACGCTTTCTTTTGTCACTGTCACAAAATCATGATTTTTATACTTGAACTATGATGCCAATTCCAACATAACCTTCATATGAATCATAATACTTAGGTGAATCAAATTACACTAAAGATGACCACAGAATTTTACATCATGTTGTCATAACAATAGATCATAGACTTGCATGAATTTCAAAATAAACTATTACAACATATAGTTGTTGTTTCAACATGAATCTTATACTTGCATTTACCAAATGGGTGTTGTAAATAACTACCACAAACATGTAGTTTCCATTATGAATCATATGCTTGCATGAGTCCCAATCAAAATTCCACAACATGTGGTTGTCAACATAAACCATATACTTGTATGAATCAAACCATAGCATTGCCAAATCGTTTAGAATCAAAATAACATACAAATATAAGTCATTATCGCCACAATTCCATTTCGTTTCCAACGCAAATCGCGTACTTGCAAATATCCAATCGTATACCATAATATTCCCAAATCGTTTGCATCAAAGCAACATACAAATATAGATTATTATCGCCACAATTCCATTTCTTACATTACACAAATCAACACAATTATTTAATTCACATCGGAATAGCACTCTACTTACAGCGTATGACGAATCTTCAATTCAGGAATCTGAATTCTGAATTTGGAGATGCTATCCTTTGTTGTAGGCGTTGCTTTGATTTGATTAACGTTGCTTTAAGCTTTGAATTATCTCCTAGTTGTCTCTCTATTTCTGACGGCTATCCTCGGTCTCTCCTCAACAGCATGACGGTCTCATCTCCATTTTAGTTTATGTGAATTAGGGTTAGTCTTAGGTCCTTTTTATAGAGTTTGTGAGTTGATTTAGACCGTCGATGAAGCTTGGTTCAATGACAGCCGTTCGTTTAAAGAAGAGACCAACCAGGAGCTGACACCTAGCCCTAGTGACAAGGCAAGGCTCAGAAAATCGACCAAACACAGACCTGGCCAGCCAAGACTTGACCAGACCTGACCAGCAGGACATTTTTGACCTGGGCGCACTTGGCAGGTGCGCCAGGTCAAAAATGTACTGGCGCACTTCCCAAGTGCGCCAGTTCATTTTTGTTCTGGCGCACTTCCCAAGTGCGCCAGTGCATTCTGACCCGTTTTCTGGTTTTTCGCCCAACTTCGTTCGCCCATATCTTCTTCATACGATATCCGTTTTACGCAAACTAGGACTTTATCTCAAGCAGAATTCCGAGACGAACGCAATGGCGTATCCCGTTTCCCTTAATTCTTTGATTTAAAATTAGTTATAGTTTAATTTATGAATTTCACAATTATAAAATACACGGGGTGTTACATTCTCCCCCACTTAAAAGGATTTCGTCCCCGAAATCTTCAAGTTCAGGAAGAATGTACATCCTAACATCCAAACATCCATCTACTCATCCATCAAACACGAGCATCCATTGTCCTAAAAAGACTTCTAATGCTTCATGATCATATGCGAAGCGTGTGTGTACATGTACTTATCTAATGCATAATCAGGCAGTCTACTGATTCAGTTGACCTCCTTAATGCGAATTATGTAAGTGCTATGAATCCATTATGTATGCAAATCCTCCTATTCATGATTCTACATGAGTGCACAATCATTCATACAAATGCAACATGCATATGACAACATATTAAACTTCAACCATATACGAATGCAAACATATAAGCATATGCAATATGAAGTGATTGAGCCGATCTAAAACCTAGATTGTGTGTGTATATGCAACCACGAGCAACCACTAGCAATCACTTGCAACCACTTGCAATCATCATCCATAACATGTTTCAATTACATGTTTTCATCCAAAGGGTTTCTACCTAAAAGATAAGGTCGAGGAGATATACCTAAAAAGATAGATAAAAGCGCAACTTAAGGAAAAAGAAAGATTAAGGGTGTACCCTCGAAAAGAAAAGGGTAGGCAACGCGTATTCTAGCTTCAGTTTCCCAAGTTGCATCTTCCTCGGTGTCGCTCTACTGAACTTTGACGAGCTTAACTTCGCGGTTGCGTAGCTTCTTCACTTCCGTTCCTAATATGCGGGTTGGAACTTTCCTCACGGTTGCTTCGCGTTCCACTTCAGCTTCTTCTAGGATATTTGGCTCTACCACCTCAGCAGACTCATGTAGACATTTTCGGAGATGTGAAACATGAAAAACGTTGTGAACTCCGGCCAGCTTTTCGGGTAGCTCTAATCTATAGGCCATTTTCCTAATTTTCTCGATGATAGGGAATGGCCCTACGAACCTTGGTGCTAGCTTTCCTGTGGTTCCAAAACGAACAACGTTCCTCAGCGGAGATACCTTAAGAAAAACTCTGTCCCCAACCTCAAATTCAAGGTCGGTTCTCCTCTTGTCGGCATAGGACTTTTGTCTGTCTTGGGCCGTCTTCATCCTTCTTCGTATTAAGTCTACTTTCTCTGAAGTTTCCCGGATCATATCTGGTCCAAGTATGAGCTTATCAGTAGACTCCCATCAACAAGTGGGCGATCGACACGGTCTTCCATATAAAGCTTCGAAGGGCGCCATTCCGATGGTTGCTTGATAACTGTTGTTATAGGCAAATTCCACCAAAGGAAGATGGTCTTCCCACGTCCCTCCGAAGTCAAGGATGCACAGTCTTAAAAGGTCCTCCAAAACTCTGTTCACTCTTTCTGTTTGGCCGTCGGTTTGGGGATGATAGGCTGTGCTCAAGCATAACAGTGTTCCTACTGCTTCTTGCAGACTCCGCCAAAACTCACTGGTGAAGATAGGGTCTCGGTCACTAACGATGCTGGACGGTATTCCATGGAGTCGAACGGTTTCCTTAAGGTAAAGAGATGCTAGGGATGAGGCAGTTCTTTTACTTTTGACAGGTAAAAAGTGGGTGCTTTTAGTAAGCCTATCCACTATTACCCAAATGGTAGTGTTGCCTCTCCTAGAGCTAGGCAGCCCATCGATGAAGTCCATTGAGATGCTATCCCACTTCCACTGCGGGACCTCTAGAGGATGTAGCAGACCGCCAGGCTTTTTCTGTTCCGCCTTAACCTGTTGGCACACCATACACTTAGAAACGAATTCTGCCACGTCCTTTTTCGTGCCGTTCTAGAAGAAAGTTCTTTTTATGTCCTTGTACATTTTATCTCCGCCTGGGTGTATCGTCATCTTGGAGTGATGTGCTTCCTCAAGAACCTTCTTTACTAAATCCCTTGTCTGTGGGACGCATAGTCTTCCGTCTCGCCTTAGCCAACCCTTATCATCGATGGAGTATCTGTTGAGGTGACTCGAAGTCTCACCCCTAATTAGCCTATCAATCGTTTCCACAAGCTGAGGGTCTTCGCGTTGTGCTGTCCCTATTGAGTCCACTAAAGTCGGGCGTACTTCGAGCGATGCTAGCAAGCCTGGTACATAATCGGAGGAAGGCCTAAAGTCGAAGCTGGCTATAAACTCTAGGCTTTGTCTTTCAACAAACAGCGGGCTTAAGGTCAGTTTCTTTCGGCTCAACGCGTCTGCTACTACGTTGCCTTTGCCCGGAGTGTAGGAGATCTCGAAATCGTACGAGGCAAGAAACTCCATCCATCTATGTTGCCTCAAGTTAAGATCTTTCTGCGAGAAAAGATATTTCAACGATTTATGGTCAGTGTAAAGTTCAAACTTCTCACCTAGGAGATAGTGTCGCCAAGACTTGAGTGCAAAGACGATGGCAGCTAACTCAAGATCGTGGGTCGGGTAGTTCTTTTCGTGCGCTTTCAATTGTCTCCCGCCATAAGCTACTACCCTTCCTTCTTGCATTAAGACGGCGCCTAACCCTGTCCCACATGCATCTGTATAAACGGTGAACATCTTGCTTCCATCTGGCAACGTCAAAACTGGGGCTGTTGTAAGAGCCCTTTTCAGTCGCTGGAAAGCAAACTCGCAATCCAAGTCCCAATTGAACACTAGATTCTTCTTGGTCAACTTTGTGAGTGGAGCTGAGATTTTCGCAAAATCCCTTATGAACTTTCGATAGAAACCTGCTAGTCCTAGAAAACTTCGGACCTCAGTTGCATTCCTTGGTGTCTTCCAATCCTGTACCGCCACTACCTTAGCAGGGTCCACTGCTAACCCTTGTTTGGATACTATGTGCCCAAGGAACCTCACTTCTTCTCTCCAAAAGTGGCATTTGGAGAATTTGGCTTTTAGTTGATGGACTCGCAGAGTTTCCATGATTGCCCTTAAGTGCTGAGCATGTTCCTCTTCACTCTTTGAGAAGATAAGGATATCGTCTACGAAGACCACTACGAACTTATTGAGGAAATCTCTGAATACCCTACTCATCAGGTCCACGAAGTAAGCAGGTGCATTTGTCAAGCCGAAAGGCATGACAAGCCATTCAAAGAAGCCGTATGGGGTTCTGAATGCCGTTTTATCGATACTATCTTCATCCACCCTTAGCTGATGAAAACCGGTCGCTAAATCGAGTTGGGAGAAAACAGACGCTCCTACAAGCTGATCAAACAAATCGTCAATTCTGGGGAGAGGGGGCCTATTCTTTTTCGTTAGCTTGTTGAGCTCCCTACAGTCAACACATAGACGGAGTGAACCATCCGCCTTTGTAGCGAACACCACTGGAGCGCCCCATTCTGATATACTCCTCCTGATGAACCCCTTTTCTAGAAGCTCTTTAATCTGTTTACTAAGCTCTTTCCTTTCCCGTGGAGCCATGTGTCTAACGGGCAACGCAATGGGCTTTGCATTATCTACAAGGTATATGCGGAAGTCTATCTCCCGCTTCGGAGGCAAGCCCTTCACCTCTTCGAAGACATCCGGATAGTCCCGGACCACTCTAACTGATTGCAAATTTTCAACAGAGGCATCTAGCGATTCAAGATAACTAAGCATAACCGCATACGAGGGATTACAAGAAATTTCCAAAGTGTTACCGAGCTGGGTTAGGAGCCTGACAACCCTTTTCTCACAATCAAGGATGGCCCCATTACTGGATAGCCAATCCATGCCCAAAATCAAAACATATCCCGAAAAGCCCAAAACAAAGGCACTACATTGAAATTCTACGCTTAGAATAGAAATTTTCAATCCCAAACAGATCATAGACAAATGAGCTGGGGCCCCAATTGGGTTTGAAACAATTAAGGGGTCCTCTACCATACTAGTTTTTAGGTGCAGAGATTCTACTAAAGCAGACGAGATAAAGGAGTGTGATGCGCCAGAATCAAATAAAGTGCGAACGGGGTGATCATAAAGATAAACTACACTTTCTACAAAAGTATTTATACCTCGTTGTTGCAGAGGTGGCGCTTCTAGCACATGAACCTGCGTCCCCGAGGTGGATCCAGCCCTCTGCCCCTGTCCTCGTTTCTTTGGGCAGTCCTTAGCCATGTGGCCTATCTCACCGCAAGAAAAGCACCCACCATTCATCTTGGCCTTCTTTTTCCGGCAATCTTTCACTAAGTGCCCCACTTTGCCACAGAAATTACACTTCCTCTTCTCTTTGTTGTTTTTCCCGCCCTTCTTAAAGTCTGTCTTCTTAGGCTGCAAACCCTCTTTCTTCCCTTGAGAGCTTTCTGCCTTTGTCTCCTTTTTGCCCTTATCCTCTTCGTTCAGCAATGCCATCTGTACCAATCTTTCATACGTAGCTCCCATAGGTATATGGGTCATGGCCAAACTGTGTAATGGCTCATTCAACCCTTTGACAAAACGGAAAGCCTTCTTGTGCGGGGTGTTGACTAGGTCCAGTCCGAATAGCCAGCTCATCGAACTGATTTACATACTCTTTGACTGTCTTGTTCCCTTGCTTAAGAAATAAGAATTTTTCCAGCTGCAAACTCCTTTCTGCGTCTGAGAGAAATTTAGCCTCAAACCTTGCCCTAAAGTCCTCCCATGTTTCCACTGGTCTTTCTGCATTGGTGACTTCCCACCAGTAGGAAGCCTCGCCCTTTAGTAGCCACACTGCCAGTTGTACTTTCTGTCTATCTTCTACCTCAAAGATGATGAATAAGTCCTCGGTTTCTTTCAGCCAATTTCTAGCTGCCACGAAGGACTCAATTCCATGAAAATCCTTTCCTCCCGTAGCTTTAAAATCTTTACATATCTTAGCAAACGTGTTTCCCCGCGGAGGAGGTGGAGGAAGAGGTGCTGCTGCAGCTGGATGATTTCTTGCAGCTGGGGGAGGAGGAACGGTAGGACCTGGCTGAGTGGCCCTTGCTTCTAAGAACCGTCTAAACCAACCAGGTATTGGTACACCCTCTGGCAAGTTAAATTCTTCGGACATGCTGAAACAAAAAGGATAGATTTAAAACGAAGGATAAGAGATAGAACCTATGGCTTTGGGGGGGGGACTTTGCCTTTTTAAAATAAAATAATATTTTTCTTTTAAAAATGCTTCTTTAAATTTCCTTTTTGAAAATAAATTTTCAAAACTTTTTTTTATCTTATCTGGTAAACCTGGCTCTGATACCAAGTGAAACACCCCACCTCCGTTAGGGTCACTCTCAAAGGGAATGCCCTAATTTTGGTGGAGGTTTATAAGTATAAGTCACAGATATACAAGATAGATATAAGAACACATATTTTTGAACAGCGGAAAACAACAACTTTTATTTCATTAAAATACATGTTACACCAACCATACCATAATTGTCTTACAATACTTCCAAAAACATAACATCTTCATAACTGTCTTGATTACATTATTTAAAGAAGCATAAAGAAAACATAAATAAACTGCAAAAGTCCCATAGTTGTTATCCAAAGCCATAGTCCAAAACGAAAAGATCCAAGCAATACATTCTTTCTCTTCAAGCTGGATATGAAGGCTGGTCAAGCTGCGGTATTCCCTCCCTGTGGACCTGGGGGGGGAAACGAAAGAAAAGTAGAGTCAAACATAAAGCCTGAGTAAGTCTAGGACTATTCAGTCCATGAATAAAGAACTGGGTATGATAAGTATAAACTAGAAATGGGAAAGCACCATAAACTTAGTTAAGTTGTCTAGGGTCGAATATACTATCGTACCCCATATTAATCTCTGTACCCATATAAACTAGTTCCCAACGGGCACCCCATAATCAGGGTGAAGTGATCCATTTTATGATGATTGGCTCCTACTCGCATAGTTACATGTGTCTTACGGCCCCCGATGTTGTAGTTACCTATGCTGGTCCCACCATGGGGTGTATCAAGTCCCATGGTGGCGGCCCGACACAATCCTAGAATGCACAGGTATGCTACTGGTGCCCAGTGCCTTATTTTTCTGCGCCGGAGTGTGTGCACGCCCGCAGCCCGTTAGAACCTACACTGCTGCACCACCGCCGTCGATTTGACCTCTTACAGTCAGCCCAGTAATCGTGCCCCACCCTGCCTAGTTTCAGGGTATCATGATACCTTATAGGGTTACTGCTGAAAAGGGTCCCCCGCTACTAGGTTTTCTATTTCTAGCCAACATGCTAAGTTGGTTAAGTGTTTAATAAACCTAACCCCCAATCAGTCTGTTTATTTTAGCATGTTCCATTTTGATTAAGTATTAATATAATTTACTTAATCCTATCAATCCTGACTCAGCCTTAATTGTCTTATTAAAGCCTTGACCTCTCACATTAGACAGGTATTGTTGTGGTTGCCTGTTGCCGGTTGGGTCCGGGCAGTCTTACGCCACAACTCAGTCTAACCGCGGGTCCTTATTGGGCTCCGTGTTTAACCACCCACATTGGATAGGTATTGTTGTGACTACTGGACAGCCGGGCGGTTCCGGGCAGGTTTACATCACAACTCAATCCAACCTCGGGTTAAACACATCGTATTTTTCTACATTTACATATTTTGTCTCTTTTCTTTTTATATGTAAATATTTGCGGCCCATTATTCAAATTCATCTTTATTGATTAAGATTTATTTATGCCACTTAATTGTTTTTCAAAGTTGTTGGCGTGCGTCAAACATGCCAACACATATGTTCTATATTTTAGCCCAAACGTCATTACCCCCGTTTTATACGTTCATTCCAATGTAAGGTGTGTTGGGTTTAATACTTAAACCCAATTTAGCCATATGAATAGGGGAGGCTATAACATGGTGTTTATAAGGTGACATAAAAAGGGGAGTGTGAACGCATGAACTTGCAACGTAACGATCTAATTAACATAAGATAGGCATATGTGAACTTGCAATTGTGACAACATATAATATAAGCAATACTTAAACATGAATCATTCTATTCACATAATCATGGTATAAACAAAACATGAATCATTCTATTCATGTAGTCATGGCTTAAATAATACTTAAACATGAACCATTCTAATCATATAATTATGGCATAATCATAATTGAACATGAGTCCTTCTATTCATATAGTCATGGCATAAACATAATTGAACATGAATTCTACTATTCATATAATCATGGTTTTTATCCTATCTATGTAACTTGTAAGTGGAATGTAATTCTAGTGTAATTCTAATGTAACTTATGTGTCAAATATATTATCATATGATTATGATAACAACATAATCCTAAAAACATGTTTTTCAATTGGGCATAATAACGAACATAGTTTAGTCATGTTCATAAAATTAATACAAACTTACAAAGACGCTTGCTTTTGTCACTGTCACAAAATCATGATTTTTATACTTGAACTATGATGCCAATTCCAACATAACCTTCATATGAATCATAATACTTAGGTGAATCAAATTACACTAAAGATGACCATAGAATTTTACATCATGTTGTCATAACAATAGATCATAGACTTGCATGAATTTCAAAATAAACTATTACAACATATAGTTGTTGTTTCAACATGAATCTTATACTTGCATTTACCAAATGGGTGTTGTAAATAACTACCACAAACATGTAGTTTCCAATATGAATCATATGCTTGCATGAGTCCCAATCAAAATTCCACAACATGTGGTTGTCAACATAAACCATATACTTGTATGAATCAAACCATAGCATTGCCAAATCGTTTAGAATCAAAATAACATACAAATATAAGTCATTATCGCCACAATTCCATTTCGTTTCCAACGCAAATCGCGTACTTGCAAATATCCAATCGTATACCATAATATTCCCAAATAGTTTGAATCAAAGCAACATACAAATATAGATTATTATCGCCACAATTCCATTTCTTACATTACACAAATCAACACAATTATTTAATTCACATCTGAATAGCACTCT
This sequence comes from Allium sativum, assembly GCA_030737875.1. NCBI lineage: Eukaryota > Viridiplantae > Streptophyta > Magnoliopsida > Asparagales > Amaryllidaceae > Allium > Allium sativum. The sequence goes on along the minus strand of CM060921.1, from coordinate 8,383,927 downwards.
ACTTATAACGTATGGTGAATCTTCAATTCAGGAATCTGAATTCTGAATTTGGAGATGCTATCCTTTGTTGTAGGCTTGCTTTGATTTGATTAACGTTGCTTTAAGCTTTGAATTATCTCCTAGTTGTCTCTCTATTTCTGACGGCTATCCTCAGTCTCTCCTGAACAGCATGACGGTCTCATCTCCATTTTAGTTTATGTGAATTAGGGTTAGTCTTAGGTCCTTTTTATAGAGTTTGTGAGTTGATTTAGACCGTCGATGAAGCTTGGTTCAATGATAGCCGTTCGTTTGAAGGAGAGACCAACCAGGAGCTGACACCTAGCCCTAGTGACAAGGCAAGGCTCAGAAAATCGACCAAACACAGACCTGGCCAGCCAAGACTTGACCAGACCTGACCAGCAGGTCATTTTTGACCTGGGCGCACTTGGCAGGTGCGCCAGGTCAAAAATGTACTGGCGCACGTCCCAAGTGCACCAGTTCATTTTTGTTCTGGCGCACTTCCCAAGTGCGCCAGTGCATTCTGACCCGTTTTCTAGTTTTTCGCCCAACTTCGTTCGCCCATATCTTCTTCATACGATATCCGTTTTACGCAAACTCAGACTCTATCTCAAGCAGAATTCCGAGACGAACGCAATGGCGTATCCCGTTTCCCTTAATTATTTGATCTAAAATTAGTTATAGTTTAATTTATGAATTTCACAATTATAAAATACACGGGGTGTTACAAATATTGTATATGATGAATATAAATGTAAGTTTCATTAATAAAACAAACATTCGCATAACGATTACATACAATACTTATCAGACGAGGCCAAAAAAACTCTCTAAGGCTTTATGAATATAATATATTATGAATACATATTTTTTTCTTGATTGAAGTGTTTTTTGTATGTTTTTGTGCGCCTTAGCCCAATAAACACAAACTTAAATATTTCCTTTTGCACGACACGTTTTCGACAAATTAAATATTGTTTTCAATGAATTGGGGCTCAACCAAACAAACAAATACATAGATTAATTATCAGCTATATATATACACACATAATACAACACTATATATATATATGCATATATACATATTCAACTTTAACTAATTAAACCCTATATTTGCAACGTAATCAAGCATATCTATAAATACAAAACTCATTAACAACAACTACTTAAACAAATTAAAACCCTAAATCATAAAAACTAAGTAATTTATAAATCAAAACCCTAAATTAGCAACTTAAATGAGTAAACCCTACATTAGCAACTAATTAACAGCACTAGACACACAAACATATTATAATATGCTTAAACTGCTAAACTTAGAGTATTAAACAAAATTTAGGGTAAACACATACCTTGAAATCAAAGAGAATCGGAGATTAGAGAGGAGGAGAAAGTGCTTTGATTGGTTTGGAGAGTTCCAAGATCGATGATGGCATGGGGTTGGTGATTTCAAAATTGAAGGAGGATAGATTGGGGTTTTAGGAAACAATTTGTGGGTTTGGAGAGAATGAGGAAGAAGCAGTAGCTCTCGGCTAGTTTGTGCTTATCCCGTGAAACGGGGGGCAATTGCTTCCAACGGATTAAAAACCAATGGCCGCAAACGGTTTCCAACGGCGTATATTTTGTATACGTAAGAAACTACGTATTTTGGCTTTCGTTGGAAGTCATTGGTCAACGGCCGTTGGAAGGGTGCATTGCTATACTGTTCATTTCTAGTAGTGGAATGACACGAAACAACTTAGGAGGAAGGTGATTAAGTTAGTCAAGGTACAATGGCGAGGGGATGATGACAATATTCTTGGGAAACAGAAGAGAGTCTGAAGGTGACTCATTCAGAAATCAATGTTGGTATGACCTAACGATATCGTATCACCCTTATATCATGGTAACTTGTACAATTATTAGAATTCTGCATGATACTATAAGGCTATGGATGCACGGCTTATTGAATGCTAGATTGGACAATAAATTAGCTGCTCGTGGATGGTAGGCATGTAGAATAGTTTTGGTTACTTGTGTTTGCTTGGAATTTCGGGGGCGAAATTCCTAAAGGGGGGAGAATGTAACGACCTGCATTTTACGTATCGAAGTACCGTAAAATATTTTTTATTTAAATCTCCAAGGTTCAGATCATTCTCATCTTTTGATATGTTGTTTATGGGGATATGGGACATGTCCTTGATTTTTACCAATTTAGTTTGTGACCGTGTAACACCCCACGTCCATTAATGTCACTCACAAAGGGAATGCATTAACTTCTATGGAGGTTTTAGGTGAATATAGAACAGTAAAATTTCAACAAGACAGATATAAAATAGTACTTGGAAATTTAAAAACTTTATTTCAATTGCAGCAGAAGTCAAAACATGTTTGATTACATCATAACACCATAATCAAAGTCAAGTACAATATCTATCTTGATAAAACAAGTACATAATCCCATTACATAAATAGCCATTAAAAAGAAAGATAACAAGCTGGACTTTACTTCAGCAGTCCAAGCTTTCCAAGAGATAAGCAATCCAATCAGACTCCACTGGAACTTGGCCCAACCTGAGGACCTGAAGGGAGAAAAGGATGAAAAAGAGGGGGGGTCAGACATAAAGTCTGGCGAGTATGATAATTCTACAATACTTTTATCAAAATAACTGGACTAAGGCATAAGCTGGAAAACAAGGAAATGTCTATGAAAGAGCAGATTAAGGACATAGACAATCGCTAAAGGAAACGTTATAGGCGCTCCTAAATACTAAAGGATAAACACTATACTGCACCACACTAGTCACCCTAAAGATTGATTCCACTTAGCTTCACTTAGAAACTTTCTTAATGGCTTTACGTACTCCTAGCTGACTACATAGGTGCCGCCTGCCCCTATCTCCACTAGGTGTACCCCACTTTCCAATTTTCGATCGGCTCGCTACTCGTAGATACCCGTGCTGGCCCCACAGTGGGGTGTATCATTCCCCTAAAGTGGCAACCCGATATAACGGAGATGCACGGCTTATACCTACACGATGCAACAACGTCTTACCTACCAGCCCGGGTCCACACACGCATATGAAACCCGTTGGACTTGCGTTGCCACCGCTCCCTGTTTTGGCCTCTTATAGTCAAACCCAGTATGCGTGTCCCGTCCTCGACTTGGGACGAGCCCACAAAGATACGTTTTGGGATACTAGTTGAAATGGGCCCCCATTATTTCCCACAAGCATTCCACCTAAGCTTGTCCCATTAGTCCATCCACTTAACCCACTTAGTCATGTTCATTTACATGTGTATTTGGTTAAGTCTAATCGTATTTCAAATGCCTCTAAAGGCAACCACTAGATTCCTCATGCCACCCAAGGCACCTACTTAACCCCCATGTCCCACCTTACATGATTATCTGGCTAAGTATTTCTTAATTCATTAAGGCCATAACCTCATAAAGACCTCTCACATTAGACTGGCATTTATGGCAGCTGGATTTGTCGGGCGGGTCCGGGCAGTCTTACACCATAAAAGAGTCTAACCTTGTGTCTTTACAACTGTTATGCTTTAGTTTGGGCCTAGGACCTCTCACATTGGGCCGACATTTGTGACTACTGGATTTGCCGGGCGGGTCCGGGCAGGTTTACGTCACAAACGGGTCCAACCTCGTGTCCTAAGCATTGATTATTAATAATAATCCACTTTCCCCAATTTTAATAATTCCCTACTTGAATTATTAATTAATTCCAAATTTAACAATGTCCATAATTGACTCAATTATGGACATCCATTTAAGGCATGCAAAATCATATCAATTGCACCCCAGTTTATTAATTTCCTAATATTACCCCTACCCCACGTTTGAACGTTTATTCGCAAAATGTATGCTAGACCCGATTAGTCTAACTCATAGCATAAAAGAAAATATTCACAACAACAACATATATATGTGACTAAATAAATCATAACAAGGGGTAAAACTTGCATACATTACAACTTGCATAAGGTTATACATGTCATGGATCTAAGGGTGTCAACTTATTCATAATTCACATAATATGATTTTGATCAAATTTCATAAACTTGTATAGGACATGTGTGAATCAACATCATTAACAATATGGTTTTATATGGGTACACCTAACTCAATAGGCAAATTCCCAAAAATCAAAATTCATTTAATCATAGATTCATGTATATGGGTACACCTAACTTAATAGGCAAATTCCCATATTCAAGATCCAATTAATTTGTAGATTTATGTATATGGGTACACCTAACCCAATACGCAAATTCCCATAATCAAGATCTATTATAAAAAAAACATAAACTTTAAACATGATCCAGTTCGCATAAATATTAACATCATGATTTTACAACTTGTATGATTCAACACAACTTAACATGACATCATTATCATATAACATAAGTATTTCAACATATGTGATAATATGAGATCTACAACATATATAAGATTTACAACATAGCATATCATAATTTGCAACATAGCGTGATATGATTTACAACATAGCATAGCATGATTAATCACATATGACATAGCATAGGATTATTTACAACATAATCACTACAACATAACAACATATATATGATAACATAATAGCATAACAAGAGATCCACAACATAATTTACAAATACATAACAATTCATATCACTTTCTTGTGATCCATTCATAACTTAATCAAATTATTTTATAATAATATTGTGAGATTCATCATACTCACAATTTTAAAGAAGAGAAATAGAAAGAGAGAGAGCTTTTGATTTGATTTGAGTAGATTTAGTTTGTAGATTAGGCCTTCTTCTTCTTTAGTTTGTGACGGCTATGCTGAACTCCATGGCAACGGCATGTCGGTAGCTCTCCAATTTTTCAAGTGATTTAGGGTTAGAGTCTACCCACTTATTTATAGATGTTAGGATTCATTTAGGCCATTAGATTTAACCTAGAAATAACCGCAGCCATTCAGACCAGATGGGGTTTATCTTATTGACTCAACAATGAGTCAGAAGTGACTCAGCAAACACTCAGCAAACTAATAAACTTCTATTCATGTTTACATTAACTGCCCATATATATATAAATAAATATATATATATATATATATATATACACACACACGCACCTATTCATGAATTCAAATTAATCCATAATTAACTAATGACCATTTCTACACATTAATTTTCCAATTAATGTCTTAATTCCATTTTTCGCCTTTTAAGGCAATTCACATATCTCAAATTTGTTATATGCCTTTTTAAGGTTATTTCGTGTAAATTCTCAATATTAATTCTTTTAATTTGTGAATATTAGTATTAACAGAAATACGAGGTGTTACATTATCCCCTCCTTAAGGGATTTCGACCCCGAAATCTTCAAGTTTATATCCTATCATCAACCATCTACTCAATCAACAAACACTGGCATCCATTGTCCTTATAGACTTCTAATGCTTTCATGTTTAAATGCACAGTGTGTGTCTATGTCCGTATCTAATGCAAAATCAGGCGGTCCACTGATTCAGTTGACCTCCTTGATGCAATTCATGATAGTGCCATGCATCCATTATGTATGCAAAAGATCCTAATTGCTTACAAACTACTTCTATATGCGTGCACATCCATTCAACCGAATGCAGCATCTATATGATGGTACAACCATTATACATCCATTATACTAAATACATTCATTTATGCAATATGCAATATGTAGTGACTGAGCCGATCTAGTGCCTAAAGTGTGTGTATATATGCATCCACGAGCAACCACTAGCAACCACTTGCATTCATTTTGCATCCATCATACATAACATGTCTCAAACACATGTTTCAACCATAGGATTATCCTAACTAAAGGTCAAAGATACTAATGAGAGGACATACTAAAGATAAGATAAGATAAGCTTGGCGATAAAGGAGAAATTAAAGGACATACCCTCAAAAAGAAAAGGGTATAGCGAACGCATCTTCCCTTCTGTCTCCCAAGTAGCGTTGCTCTCATCATCTCCCCATTGCACTTTAACTAGTCTGACCTCTCAATTTCTCAACTTTTTGATCTCCGACCCAATAATGCATGTAGGAGCTCGTCTAATTGTTGCATCACGCTCTATTTCCACCTCTTTAAGCAAGCTCGGCTCTACCACCTCCGCGGTCTTGTGCAAACACTTCCTCAAATGTGATACATGGAATACGTCGTGTACTCCACTAAGTTTCTCAGGCAACTCCACCCTATACGCCATCTTCCCAATCCTGTCTTTTATAGGAAACGGCCCTACAAACCTTGGCGCTAATTTCCCAACGGACCCAAAGCGAACAACATTCCGTAACGGAGACACTTTGATAAAAACCATGTCCCCAATGTCAAACTCAAGATATGTCCTCCTCTTATCAGCATACGATTTCTGCCTATCTTGTGCTGCTTTCATCCTCCTTCGAATCAAATCAATCTTCTCCGAGGTTTCCCTAACCATATCGGGCCCAAGTAGGATTTTATCGGTAGATTCCCACCAACATGTAGGCGAACGGCAAGGCCTTCCATAAAGAGCTTCGAAAGGTGCCATGCCAATACCAGACTGAAAGCTATTATTATATGCGAATTCTACCAACGGAAGGTGCTCTTCCCATGTACCCCCAAAGTCTAGGATACAAAGCCTTAAAAGATCCTCTAGAATACGATTCACCCTCTCGGTCTGGCCGTCCGTCTGAGGATGATATGCGGTGCTCAAACATAGCTGAGTCCCTACCACCTCTTGTAAATTCTTCCAAAATTCACTAGTGAAGATGGGATCACTATCGCTTACTATACTAGAAGGAATACCGTGCAAACGAACTATCTCTTTAATGTATACAGAAGCCAACCACGGAGCAGTCCTCTTACTTTTCACGGGAATAAAATGGGCGCTCTTAGTAAGTCTATCTACTATAACCCAAATCCCCGTATTACCCTTCCTTGATCTTGGTAATCCATCCACAAAATCCATTGAGACGCTTTCCCATTTCCATAGTGGAACTTCCAATGGGTGAAGCAACCCACCGGGTTTCTTTTGTTCCGCTTTTACTCGTTGGCACACCAAGCATCTAGCGACGTACTCGGCCACATCCTTTTTCATACCGGCCCAAAAGAAAACCCGCTTCATATCTTTGTACATCTTGTCTCCGCCGGGATGAATGGTCATCTTTGAGCGATGAGCATCATCAAGAATGGCCTTCCTTAAGTCTTCGTCTTGTGGTACACAAAGTCTATTATCCCTTCGTAACCAACCCTTATCGTCTGGGGTATACCTACGAAGATGGCTAGACGACTCCCCTCCTTTGAGCTTTTCTACTATCTCAACCAACTGGGGGTCGTCTTGCTGTGCCTCACCAACTCGTCCTAGAAGTGTAGGTCTAACCTCCAAGGATGCTAACAAACCAGGTACTAGGTCAATGGAGGGTCTAAAGTCAAACATGGAGATGAATTCTAAGCTTCGTCGTTCAACAAACAACGGACTCAAGGACAACCTTTTCCTACTTAAGGCGTCTGCTACCACGTTACCCTTGCCCGGGGTATATGCTATTTCAAAATCGTAGGAGGCTAGGAATTCCATCCACCGTTGCTGCCTTAAATTCAAATCCTTCTGAGAGAATAAGTATTTTAATGATTTGTGGTCTGCGAACAGTTCGAATTTCTCACCAAGAAGATAGTGACACCAAGACTTAAGCGCGAAAACAATTGCGGCTAACTCAAGGTCATGCGTAGGGTAATTCTTTTCATGAACCCTCAACTGCCTTCCACCATAGGTTATTACTCTTCCCTCTTGCATGAGGACCGCGCCAAGTCCCGTCCCACAAGCATCAGTATAGACGGTAAACGGTTTATTCCCGTCTGGCAGCACTAAGACTGGGGCTGAAGTTAAGGCTCTCTTTAAACGTTGGAACGCATCATCACAATCTTCGTCCCACGTAAAAACCAGGTTCTTCTTCGTTAACCGTGTTAATAGAGCTGATATTTTTGCGAAGTCTTTGATAAACTTCCTATAATAGGCAGCCAACCCCAAGAAACTTCTTACTTCGGTTACATTTTTAGGGACCTTCCAATCTTGGATGGCCACCACCTTTGCGGGATCCACTGCTATCCCTTCCTTGGAAACCACGTGCCCTAAGAACCGTACTTCTTTCCCCCAGAAGTGACACTTAGAAAATTTTGCCTTAAGGTTATGCGCTCGAAGGGTTTCTAACACTTCCCTAAGATGTAGGGCATGCTCTTCTTCATTCTTAGAAAAGACTAAGATGTCATCCACAAAGACTACCACGAATTTGTTAAGGTACTCCCTAAACACCCTACTCATCAAATCAACAAAATATGCGGGGGCGTTTGTCAAACCAAAGGGCATCACTAGCCATTCATAGAATCCGTCAGGAGTCCTAAAAGCAGTCTTATCTATACTATCCTCAGCCACTCTCAGTTGATGAAAGCCAGTGGCTAAGTCCAACTGCGAAAACACTGAGGCGCCAACTAACTGATCAAAGAGATCGTCAATCCTCGGCAGTGGGTGTCGGTTCTTTTTAGTAAGCTTGTTTAGTTCTCTATAGTCCACACAAAGTCTAAGGGACCCATCCGCCTTTGTAGCAAATACTACTGGAGCACCCCACTCTGATATACTACGTCTTATGAACCCCTTCTCAAGCAACTCCTTCACTTGCTTATTGAGTTCCCTCCTTTCACGAGGAGCCATGTGGCGCACTGGCAAAGATACGGGTTTAGCATTATCCACAAGATAAATTCGAAAGTCTATCTCCCGCTTTGGAGGTAAGCCCTTCACCTCCTCAAACACATCCGGATATTCCCGGACCACCTCTACCGTTCGCAGATTCTCTACAGACGCGTCAAGCGATTCAAGATAACTTAGCATAACGGAATTTATGGGACTACAAAAGATGTCGAGAGCATTACCAAGGCGAGTCACAAGCCTAACTACTCTCCTTTCACAATCAAGAATGGCCCCATTTCTAGATAACCAATCCATTCCTAAAATTAGCCCATAGCCCGTGAAGCCCAATACATAAGCATCACATCTAAATTCAACGCTAAGTATAGAGATTTTCAAATCCAAACATATCATGGTCAAATGAGCCGAACCCCCAATTGGATTTGAAACAACCAAGGGATCCTCTACTAAACTGGTGTTCAAGTGCAGTAATTCAACTAATGATGCAGAGATAAACGAATGAGATTCGCCAGAATCGAATAAGGTACGGACAGGATGATCAAACAGAAAAACTAAGCTTTCAACAGAAATTGTTCTACCTCTTTCTTGCAGCGGTGGGGCCGCAATAGCCTGAACTTGCCCCTTGCCTGCCCTGGTGCCATAAGAGCCTGCACATGTCCTCCCGAGGTAGACCCTGCCCTCTGCCCCTTCTTTGGGCAGTCCTTCACCAAATGTCCAGCATATCTACAATGAAAACAACCAGTCTTCTTTTTCTTTCTACAATCTTTGCTGAGATGGCCAGGCGTCCCACAATTGAAGCATCTCTTCTTCCCTTTGCCATTATTGTTTTTACCACCCTTCTTATTTTGCTGTTGGGGTTTCTTCTGATCCCCTTTCTTTTCAACTGCCTTATCCTCATGCATAAGTGCCATTTCTACTAGCCTTTCAAAGGTGGCTCCCATAGGGATGTGGGTCATAGCCAACCCTTGCAACGGTTCATTCAAGCCTCTAACGAACCTCAAAGCTTTCTTCTCTGTCGTGTTCACCAACTCCAAGCCAAACCTTGCTAACTGATTAAATTTATTGACATACTCCTTCACTGATAAGCTCCCTTGCTTTAATGTCAGGAATTTTTCCATATTAAAATTCTCCTCTGCCCTTGAAAGAAACTTTGCCTCAAACCTTCGTCTGAAATCCGCCCATGAATCAACTCGACGTTCCCCGTTAGTGACCTCCCACCAAAACGAGGCCTCTCCCTTCATTAACCAAGCAGCTAAACGGACTTTCCTCCCATCTTCCACTTCAAAGATATCCAACAATTCCTCAATCTCCTTAAGCCAGTCTCTGGCCTCCACAAACGTCTCAGTCCCTTGAAAAGTTTTTCCTCCCATAGCCTTAAATTCCTTGCACGTCTTTGCAAAAGTGTCAACACGAGGAGGAGGAGGAGGAATGGGTGCAACTGGGGGTGGAGGAACATCTGCTGGGCCTGCAGTGGTGGCCCTAGCCTCCAAATATCTCCTAAACCACCCTGGAATCGTCACACCTTCTGGGAGATTAAGATCTTCAGCCATGCTGAAACGAAAAAGGAAAGATTCAAAATGGAGAATTCGAAAGATAAAGATAAGGATATGACTATTTGGGATTTTGTTTTTCATAAAAACTTTCTCTAAATAACATGGTTTTGAAAGCACTTCTTCCAAAAATACTTTAGAAAAATATTTTTCTAAAAATTTTATTTGTTCTGGTAACCTTATGCTCTGATACCACGAGTAACACCCCACGTCCATTAATGTCACTCACAAAGGGAATGCATTAACTTCTATAGAGGTTTTAGGTGAATATAGAACAGTAAAATTTCAACAAGACAGATATAAAATAGTACTTGGAAATTTAAAAACTTTATTTCAATTGCAGCAGAAGTCAAAACATGTTTGATTACATCATAACACCATAATCAAAGTCAAGTACAATATCTATCTTGATAAAACAAGTACATAATCCCATTACATAAATAGCCATTAAAAAGAAAGATAACAAGCTGGACTTTACTTCAGCAGTCCAAGCTTTCCAAGAGATAAGCAATCCAATCAGACTCCACTGGAACTTGGCCCAACCTGAGGACCTGAAGGGAGAAAAGGATGAAAAAGAGGGGGGGTCAGACATAAAGTCTGGCGAGTATGATAATTCTACAATACTATTATCAAAATAACTGGACTAAGGCATAAGCTGGAAAACAAGGAAATGTCTATGAAAGAGCAGATTAAGGACATAGACAATCGCTAAAGGAAACGTTATAGGCGCTCCTAAATACTAAAGGATAAACACTATACTGCACCACACCAGTCACCCTAAAGATTGATTCCACTTAGCTTCACTTAGAAACTTTCTTAATGGCTTTACGTACTCCTAGCTGACTACATAGGTGCCGCCTGCCCCTATCTCCACTAGGTGTACCCCACTTTCCAATTTTCGATCGGCTCCCTACTCGTAGATACCCATGCTGGCCCCACAGTGGGGTGTATCATTCCCCTAAAGTGGCAACCCGATATAACGGAGATGCACGGCTTATACCTACACGATGCAACAACGTCTTACCTACCAGCCCGGGTCCACACACGCATATGAAACCCGTTGGACTTGCGTTGCCACCGCTCCCTGTTTTGGCCTCTTATAGTCAAACCCAGTATGTGTGTCCCGTCCTCGACTTGGGTCGAGCCCACAAAGATACGTTTTGGGATACTGGTTGAAATGGGCCCCCATTATTTCCCACAAGCATTCCACCTAAGCTTGTCCCATTAGTCCATCCACTTAACCCACTTAGTCATGTTCATTTACATGTGTATTTGGTTAAGTCTAATCGTATTTCAAATGCCTCTAAAGGAAACCACTAGATTCCTCATGCCACCCAAGGCACCTACTTAACCCCCATGTCCCACCTTACATGATTATCTGGCTAAGTATTTCTTAATTCATTTAGGCCATAACCTCATAAAGACCACTCACATTAGACTGGCATTTATGGCAGCTGGATTTGTCGGGCAGGTCCGGGCAGTCTTACACCATAAAAGAGTCTAACCTCGTGTATTTACAACTGTTATGCTTTAGTTTGGGCCTAGGACCTCTCACATTGGGCCGACATTTGTGACTACTGGATTTGTCGGGCGGGTCTGGGCAGGTTTACGTCACAAACGGGTCCAACCTCGTGTCCTAAGCATTGATTATTATTAATAATCCACTTTCCCCAATTTTAATAATTTCCTACTTGAATTATTAATTAATTCCAAATTTAACAATGTCCATAATTGACTCAATTATGGACATCCATTTAAGGCATGCAAAATCATATCAATTGCACCCCAATTTATTAATTTCCTAATATTACCCCTACCCCACGTTTGAACGTTTATTCGCAAAATGTATGCTAGACCCGATTAGTCTAACTCATAGCATAAAAGAAAATATTCACAACAACAACATATATATGTGACTAAATTAATCATAACAAGGGGTAAAACTTGCATACATTACAACTTGCATAAGGTTATACATGTCATGGATCTAAGGGTGTCAACTTATTCATAATTCACATAATATGATTTTGATCAAATTTCATAAACTTGTATAGGACATGTGTGAATCAACATCATTAACAATATGGTTTTATATGGGTACACCTAACTCAATAGGCAAATTTCCAAAAATCAAAATTCATTTAATCATAGATTCATGTATATGGGCACACCTAACTTAATAGGCAAATTCCCATATTCAAGATCCAATTAATTTGTAGATTCATGTATATGGGTACACCTAACCCAATAGGCAAATTCCCATAATCAAGATCTATTATAAAAAAAACATAAACTTTAAACATGATCCAATTCGCATAAATACTAACATCATGATTTTACAACTTGTATGATTCAACACAACTTAACATGACATCATTATCATATAACATAAGTATTTCAACATATGTGATAATATGAGATCTACAACATATATAAGATTTACAACATAGCATATCATAATTTGCAACATAGCATGATATGATTTACAACATAGCATAGCATGATTAATCACATATGACATAGCATAGGATTATTTACAACATAATCACTACAACATAACAACATATATATGATAACATAATAGCATAACAAGAGATCCACAACATAATTTACAAATACATAACAATTCATATCACTTTCTTGTGATCCATTCATAACTTAATCAAATTATTTTATAATAATATTGTGAGATTCATCATACTCACAATTTCAAAGAAGAGAAATAGAAAGAGAGAGAGCTTTTAATTTGATTTGAGTAGATTTAGTTTGTAGATTAGGCCTTCTTCTTCTTTAGTTTGTGACGGCTATGCTGAACTCCATGGCAATGGCATGTCGGTAGCTCTCCAATTTTTCAAGTGATTTAGGGTTAGAGTCTACCCACTTATTTATAGATGTTAGGATTCATTTAGGCCATTAGATTTAACCTAGAAATAACCACAGCCATTCAGACCAGATGGGGTTTATCTTATTGACTTAACAATGAGTCAGAAGTGACTCAGCAAACACTCAGCAAATTAATAAACTTCTATTCATGTTTACATTAACTGCCCATATATATATATATATACACACACGCACCTATTCATGAATTCAAATTAATCCATAATTAACTTATGACCATTTCTACACATTAATTTTCCAATTAATGTCTTAATTCCATTTTTCGCCTTTTAAGGCAATTCACATATCTCAAATTTGTTATATGCCTTTTTAAGGCTATTTCGTGCAAATTCTCAATATTAATTCTTTTAATTTGTGAATATTAGTATTAACAGAAATACGGGGTGTTACAGACCATTTTTCCCCTTTTTGTTTAGGACATAACTTTTAATCAGGAGATGGCATCGTTCTCATTGGATCAGAAATGGTATTTCCAATTCCATAAAGTGATCACATTAAGGATTTCGCTGGGTGGTTTGGAAGAAATTGTTGTTTTAGTCTTGCTTGTTTACTTGACAGGTTAATTAGTCATTAGTGGGCAGATTGGTGAGGCCCATCAAGGCTAGGGGCTATTGGTTATATATAGTAGGGTAAGGGTAAAAAGAATTGGTTAGTCTCTTCATTTCCTCATTTGGTTGGGTGCCTGTGATTCTTCGGCCCAATGAAATACTCCTCCACTTCATTTCAATTCATAGATTTGTGAACTAGGATTGAAAATCAATGTAACGACCCAGATTTTTGCTATTTAATTTAATATTTAATTTTGTTTTAAATATCGATTTGAAATTTAAATAGTTTGAAATTAATTAATTTTAATAAATAATTTATTTAAATAATATAAATAATAATTTAATTTTGAAATAGTTGAAATTAGCTGAAATTGTGTTATTATATGATTTGGTAACGTAAGGGTATTTATTTATGATTAGATTTAATTTTATTTACGATTTCGTTTATTAAGCGTTGTTTTAAAGTTTAAATTATAATTTTAACGAACTACAACGGCACGGTTGTTCATAATATAGCGTTTTGAACTTCAATTGGTTATACAGGATTCAAAACAAGTCGAAATTCTTCGAAATAAGAAACACCTGAATCCATTTGGCAATAATTTCCTAATGAAGCAGAAAATTCGAGTTTTCATACTGTAGATTTTATTTTATGCCCAAATAGTCGCTATGGAATTTGACTATATATTATAGCGATTTATTATATAAAAATAAAGGGTTTTTTATTTATTTAATATCACTTTGGCTTGGATTTCAACCTGGGTTATTTTATTTTGAAAGTACGTGAAATTCTGCTCAGACATGGCCGATGATAATATTTTAATATTCTTAAATTGAGGTATTTTAAAATTGGTTTATTTTAATTAAAACTAGACCTTTTAAAAGGGAGTTTATTCAAACGACCTCTGTTTTCAGCGAAACAAATTTTATTGAGACTGTAACAGCAAATTATGGTTATATTTCAAGTTGCACATCAAATGGAGTTATTCTGTGAGCATGTAAAATGCAAATAAATCGACTGTTTGGACACGAACGAGCACCATTTTCACAAACGGACTCGGAATTCGATGAAATAAGATTCATTTGGACCGTGACGTCGAACTATACGATGCAATCCATTCTCATTACGATTGGAGTTCGTGTGTGAGCACGGTAATCAATTAACAGTATTTGGAATTGCGATAGGTATGAATAAAAATCATCGGTCACATCAAAAAATTTCTTTAGTCAAATCAGAAAATAAAATAATAAAGATATTAAAATAAAAAATAAAAAAATATTTTCCCCTATATAATATACTACCATATCCTCCCTAATTCCCAAATCACCTTCCGTTACTTTCTATTCTTTCTTCAAATGAAAACTTCAGTGAATGCTCCTATTTTAAATTCAATAAAAAATACACCAAATTTCTATAAATTCCTTGAATCATATATGTGGACTACTGCTTGTATAAACTTCAATTTCATGTGCAAATCATGCGGCTTGACCTGTTATTTGGGGCTTAAATTTGTTTACGTCTACTGCGTCAGTTTTGAGCTGATTCAAGCGAGCTTGGGAGAAATTGGTCAAAGATGTGTCAACCGAAGGTAGAAGGGGGTAAGGTGCGTCGTTTGGTTGTGGTGGGGTGACTGGAGGAGGGCTGGCGGGTGAGTTAAACGAGGGTGGTTGCTGTGTAGTGTCTTTGTTGAAGTGGTTACGGTTTTGGGGTTCGTAACGGGCCTGCAGTTCACCGGAGGAGGCCGAGTTTGGTCGTGGTGGAAGCTTGAGGGATGGAGATGGTCACGATGGCAGTCTGAGGGGGTCCGGTGGTCTGAGGGTGGTGGTCAAGCGAATTGAACGGACGCGTTTGGTGTTGTTTTTCTTGGATCTGGGTTGGGTTTTAGACGAGTTGACAAAGAACTGGAGTAGGGGGTTGGTCAGCGGTGGAAGACAAGACGGGGTTGAGTCGGAATTGGGGTTCGTGGTGGTCAGTAGTTCATCGAAGGAGGAGCGTGATCGGTCAAAGATGGGAAGTATCGGTTTTAAACAGAAAAGAGGATATCGGGATTTTATTACAGGAGAAAGGTAATTAATGGAATGATTAGTCAACGCTAAGGATTAATTAATATTAAAAATGGTAATTCATTTATCAACCAATTCAAAATAAAATTAAATATGTATGTTGCGTAACTTTTTCGTTTGTGAACAGAATTGGACGAAACAAGTGCCAATGGGTTCGTATCGACGATGCCAACGTATACGAACTGGAATGGAGTGATTCATAGGATAGGAATTATATATAGTTTTAAATGTCAGTTTAAGACTATGTAAAACAAAACAACATCATCGAAAACAAATTGGTGAGTTAATTCTCACACTTCTGAAATACTGCGATATGTCAAATTCATATCATCAATATTTATCACTTATTTGGCTGAATAGACGCTATGGATGGTTTTTATCTATTTATTGGATGTTGTTTGTCTACGTTATACTATAATTCTGATTTCATTTGTTAGTGATAAACAATATTATAAACTGTTGTGCAGGGAAGAACAGGTTGGAGGAATCCAACTGGATTCCTCAAATAAATCGTATATTATTTGTTGTTTCATGACTTGTTTATCCCAATTTATATCATATCGTGTTTGGATATCAATGGTTAAATAAATATTGATTGTTGAATCTAAATTCAACAATTTTCATGTTTTAAATCAATATGAAGTATTGATTGGGTAATTGGCAGTAGATGGTCAAAATCCACCGTTTTGAAACATAAATTCACCATCAGGCTAATTGATATATTCTTAGTTACAAAATTTATTCGTGCAATTGGATCAAAATTTCAAGTTTATTCAAATAGAAGTTTAAATAAGTTAAAGTCTATATCTTGGTTTTATTAAGAAAAAAAATATAGCGAACTTTGTGTTGGATACATAGAGGAATCAGAAATTAACCAGAAAGTTAAACATCACGAACAATTGTTTCCAAAAGGAAAAATTCAATGAGTCTCTGTTTAAATTAATTATATTTTCAATGAACTTTATAAAGAACATTTTTAGTGGATAATTAATCAAACTGAATGATATTTTCTTTTAAAAAGCTATTAACCTTAATTTAAATACATTTAGGGTGAGTATTGGATAATTTATTATTTATAAAAGAAACTATTACATTAATAACTTGTTAAAGAAAGGTAACCAAACTATTTTTGTTAATAAAGAAATAAAAGGGTTTTACTTCAGGAAATGACGTAGTTAATTACTTTTTATATAAAATTCATTTAAGAAAGTAATTGGATATATAACAACGGTTAGTAAATTTGAAAGAAACATATATAAAAGGATTTTATAATCTGAATTTCATAAATGAGGTATAAAAGGAATTTGAGTATAAAATAAAGATTTTATTCGAGTGGAAATAAAAGAGAAAAAGTGCAAAACATGTAAACGGAAATACTTATTTAAGTAATGAAGCAAATAAAAGGATTTTGGTTATAAAATCCAACCATTAGTTTTTTAACGATGTAAAAAGGAGTTTGGATAAAGTATTAGTGAACAAAATCCAGATTGATAAGGAAAAGTGGATTTGAAGTATGAAACCCAGGCAAGGGATTTAAATAAACATTTTACTTAAGAACCGAATAAGGTAAATGGCGTAATCAAAGTGGAATTTGAAAGGTCAAAAGGATAATAAATGTTTTGGATAAAAGAAATTGAAAAGGGGATTTATGGTTATAAATCCAAAGTTGGATTATATAGTGAAAAGGGTTTTTGGGAAAAAGATATGAGCAAATGGATTAGTTTAATATAATCCAAGTTAGGAATCGAATACTATACAGGAGGTTTGAAGCAAATAATTAGTATTTGGGTAAAGGATTTATTTGAAAATATATTAAATAAAATGGCGAGGGTCGACTGAAATGTTCAAAAGGAAAAGATATGGATCATAAACCATGTTTTGAGGAGGAAGTAAGATCTGATCAGAACATGTGTTTAAGTTACGAACTTCTATCTACTCTGAGATAAGAACGTTGTCGACTAAGGTCTGAGAGGTAAATAAAATACCCCAACTTGATCGACTTCACTATTATCGATGAATGGTATTAGTTCGTAATGGTGAAGGAGTTTGGAAAAAGAGTTATTATCCTCGTAAAACACTTGCAATTCATTTGCAAGGTTTGATGATGGAATTCAATACAATAAGTTTTAAATTTAATAATGTACATTAACATTGTTTAGTCCGTTGAGACATATAGTATAATTATATCTATAGGCTATTTATATAGCACTACTTTCTAGAAAATAGAAGTAATAAAAGTAAAGCATATTTATTTAAAATAAATAATTAGAATGAAAGGGTTATTTTGAATTTTGAAACAGAAATAAATATTTGGATTTTAAGTAGTTAAAGCCATTGATTTCAATAAGAAAGCATGGGTCGTTTAACAGGGTTTTTACCGCATAAGAATTTACAATGGAATTATATTTGTGAGTTGAAGATATATTAAAATATGGATATTTCTAGAATTTAAGGAAATAAATAGTTGATGAAAATATAACAATATTTTCAAAATTTAAGGAGAATAAAGCGAAGTGAGAATATACGAGAGATGTCGTTTTCAAATGGCGAAAATAAAAGATGAATTGGTAAGGTATGTAAATGGACCGACCTTAAATATATGGAATGGTCTCCAATGATTCGATTTAGAGTTTGAAATGAATGATTTTAACTAATAAGAACCTGGGCTGCCAATATACCTGATCGTATTTTTTAACCAATCTGATTGGATGATTATTTTGTTGAGATTGATAGTTAAAACACCAACTATCAATAAAATATTATTGGATCTTTTTATGTGTTGTTTCGAAGAGACTGGGATGGGAACTAGACCCAAACCCAATTCGAATCAATGTTACATACGAAGCTAAGTTGCAAGGGATCAAGATGGATTAGTTGAAGACCGTTGATATTCATAACGGAAGAACTGCTTATAATCTCTGGTCTGTAGCCAAAGATATACTGTGGTTCTATCGTAATTAAGATCTACTTATTTGCAAGGACTACTCGCTACTGATCTGTAGGGTGATTCCTTGGATGCAGCAGGAGGGTGCCTTCAGTTCATCCTGTTCCTGGATGACTTGTATGGACGAATGTCTGACAGAGTATTTCCAAAGGGATCGCGTATGTTGATTTCTTCAAACATACCATAGTTGGTGGCGGAGTAAGGCCTTCTCTTAGCTTATCAACTAAGAGTATTTTTTGAGGACGTCAATTAGTGATATCTGGTAGATCTGACGATGTGACATTCAAGGTGAATGATGGCCAAATGTTTAAAAGTTAAATTCTAGCCTCAAGCCTCATCAACCGGGAAATGACAGAAATTGGGCAGGCAGCATGGCTATGTGGATCGCTCCTATTAGGGTGTATAATCACTATCTAGAGAAATTCCATTTCCTTCTTGAATCTATTTCGATGTTGTCCCTTTTCGGGAAACGGTTGTTGATCCCAACCGTTGGTGAAATACTTTCGATACACTCAAGCGAAATGAGTGGTCGGTCATGTATGGGCCGGGTTGCAAGATGTTCTTGTTGAACCTAGTGTATTCGCCTCTAGAGATACACTATCGGCAGGTGGTCCCATACATTGTCATAGTCGGAATCCAATCTCCAATAAATGCCCGCAGTTTTTGATTGTATACTATATACGTGGGGCATGAGATGCAATCATTCCGCTAGATTCTCTATTTATTTGTGATTTGATAGACACTATTATAATATCAGCAAAATATTGTTCTCCAAAAGTGTTTTGGGTTATAGTAAGGTAATAACCATCTGTATTTATGTGTGGACTGGTCTTACTATTATCCTTTTCTTCCCAAAAAGAATTTCTAAAGTTAAACAGATTGTTGATGTGAATTTAGCATCGAAATTATTCCAGACTGACCCCGTGTGTTTTTGCTTTGCTTCAAATCGTGCTCGGGTCAGATCGAACATATTTGACAGGTTAATTTCCTCTTGAAAGTTTCAAAAGCTGGAAGCAGGAAGCTTCACTGTTAGTTAATTTAAAGTTGTTCCGCTGTATCTGATTCATGTTGTACTCTGATGATTGGTATGTATACAAGATTTCATTTGTATAAACATATATGGTTATATTATATATTTTATTCGTTCTGCTGTGAGATTCTGATGTTCTTTTTCTTTCTTCTATTCTAATATTTCGTTCTTTCTCTCTTATCCTCTAATTTCCTTCTACTAACATTCTGCTTTTCTGTATAATTTCGGTTGACAGTGGTAGTTAAATGTCGGTCTAAATTGGTTGAAAAGTGGGACGTTACAACTTGGTATCAGAGCTATTGGTTTAGTGATAATCTTGGCTCTGTGGCATAACTCAGTAGAGATGGGGTTAGTAATACCCTAGATTGAGTTTGAGTGTATTTGTATGAGTGTACGTATTTGTATTTTGAATATAAAATTATTTTTGAAATTATTTTGTAAATGGAAAAAATGAAATAGCTACACCTAAATTATATTTTGTGTAAATAAAAAGAAATAATTTTCTTAAATTATTGACTGGTTGTTTGAAACCTTTATTGACTTGATTGATTGGTTTGAATGTGTTTGATTATGAGGTTAGATTGGATAAATTGAAGCACATTTCAAATTTGAAATGTAGAATATGGGAATTTAACTCATGTTGGATTGAATAATCATATAAATTAAATTTAAACTTGAATATTGAACTAAAATATAACTTGAGTCAACACTAACTTGACTTGAGTTGAGAAATAGAAATATCCAAACAAAATGTTTTGGGATTATTTGGTAGAGACCGATTGCATAAATATGGATTTAATGTTGATGGACTTGTTTGAAACCAGGCTTGAATAGAATTGATTTGTTGAGATAAATCCAGACTGGTATGGATATTTAAATTTCACTGGCATCGTTTGATGAAGTTCATTAGAGTTGAGAGCAGGTGCAGAAGAGCCAATTTATCTTTAAAAACATGCCTAAGAAGATTCTGCAATTAACTGAATCCAGTCTGATTGGAGCTGCATAGTAATTGAGCAGGCTCGCTTATCGTATATCGCTTATTACGTAATAACGCTCGCAAAAAGGTACGCTTACGCGAAATAGGAATTTTTGGTCTTTGGTTTAGGTTTTTGGATTGGATTTTCTCTTTTTCCGAGTCGATCACTAAACCGACCAAGACCGTTCGAAAGGCCTGCTTGTTTTGAGAACACGACAAATTGAAACGCAAACAGAAGAGCATTTCATTGTTAATTACAACAATTTCATCAGAACACAAGAATATACAGAGTATAAACAAATAAAATAAATTCGATAAATATCAGAGATTACAATAAATTACTGCAGCGGAAAAATAATACAATACACAACTGAAAGAGATATACGGATACAGAGCTTTCCGGATATCATTCCAGTTGTAAACTAGGTTCCTGTGAATATAAATCTGCAAAACCAAAACTACTAGCTGTTCGTGCGGAAAATAAGGGCACCCAGAGTTTAGGTTAAAACAATAAACTCCAGTTCAGTCATGTGACTAGTGTGAGAACTAAAACAATTATTTATCTTTATTTCAAAGTTATGTAAATCAAGGGACCACGCCGTATAACACGGAACGGGTTTCCTCCCAAGAACACCAGTGCATAAAACAACAATGCAATGCTAAATAAAGAAAAATGAAGCTATTATAAGACCCAGGTCCCATCACACAATGCAACACAAACCATAGGATAGGGTTTTACCTTATAATAGCCAAAGAATGCTTGATACGTGAAATTTCATCTTTTATTATTACTATAAGTGTATAGTATCAAAACAATTTCAATCATAAGTATCAATCATAGACGGCATAAGTGCCCTATCCCACTATGTCGCCATACTAGGCTCTACAATCAAAACCGCAAAGTCACGTATTGGAAGTTGTATTTCCATCTGCGAACCAAGGCAAGGGATCGTCCTTACCGAATTAGAGACTGTCTAGCCCGAGTCTTAGGGATAGAACGCATTGACCCTTGGAGCCACAGGGCCGATCCACTCGATGTGGATTAGACGAAACCCTGAACACTACGTCTCACTACCTTATGGGGCGTAAATGCGCCAACGAATGACTCCATCGGTTTGAGAACGACCGATATATCCGAGGCGCCTCGCAACAGCAACAACCACATAAGTCAAACTCGTCAGGGCGTGTAAAACCACTGAGGCAACATCTAGCTAGAAAGAGACGCATGCCCTTCCTGGATCCTTCTCCCATTTCTGGTCCACAACCGGGGAGTGAGGCTCGCGAATCAACGCTACACAAAGCTATGCCACACAGGCCGTGCTTTTATCATCAACCACAAGACTCTGCTTTTCAACAGAAGCCTTGATCATATTACCACTTAGGCATGCCACACAGGAAATTCACTCCATGCGTTTGATATCCATCAGTATATAACCCCTGAGCTTGTACGTCTCAGAGAAGGGCGTTAAGCAAGAGAATAAATTCTCCGTCGCCAAACGGATATATATTTAATAGAAATCAATCACACATAATAAAATCCAATGTCAGACACACAGTCCATTTACAAGTTCGTTCTGGGTCTGAACGCTACCGGAGGCACCTTGTACCCCGCATATCCATCGATCTCCAAGTACGTCTAGACGATCACTAACTGATTCCCTCCTCTTGGGTGTATGGCCCAATCAAGATCATCAGTAATTATCCAAACGATGTGAAGATCTCCGGTCTTCAACCACCGTCTTCATCTTCGACCAATCTTCGAATCAGTTATTCGGAATGAGATAAACCGGTCTTTCTGAATAATTCGCGTATTTAATAAATAAGCTTACACAAACACAACATATGCCTCATCCCAATTCATCAGTCACTAACAGTAAATTAGCAAGAGAATAATTCCCCAAATATTAACCCCGAAGGTCGAAACCAACATCAGATCAATATCCAGGAAACCATTCTTCTTAACTAATCTTCAGTTAGTTGTTAAATTTCACATCTTTAGGTATAGGTTCCCATTAATTTTATCAAAGATAGATTCCACAAATTTATTCTTTAATTTTTTTTTTGAATATCAATTCAACTAGTCGGGATTAACGAACCATGCCGAAGTAATCATTTGTTTTAATTTCCCAATCCCAACCTATTCATCCCATGAAGTAAAACTGGTAATACTTCATATCTAACACCACGGTGTTACCGGTAAATTCAATTACCATTTCACGTTCAAATCTAATTAAAGATTTAACTATCGCCTGGAGCAAAACTGGTGATACTCCATTCTCGATCTTTTCAATCTAATTAAAGATTCATTAAAACTCCACTTAGTTTTAATCTTTAACTGAGTTAAAGAACCGATGTCATTTAAAACACGGTTCACGATAAACCCCAAATATCACATCACATTTCAATCAGTCCCTAACCGTAAATTAGTAAGAGGACAGTTCCCTAAATATTTACCCCGAAGGCCGAAACCAACATCAGATCAATATCCAAGAACCATCCAACTTAACTGATCCCCAGTTGGTTCTTAATTTTCTTAACTCCATTTGGGTATAAGAACAGCATTATTAAAGATACCGTTCACGACAACCCAAAATCCCATTTGATATTAAACACAAGGCTCTAAATAGAAAATATATCGGCTTATATTCAATATCAAATTCGGAAACCAACAAATATCGTATTGGAAATAACGATATAAATATATCTTTCAAATTTCCATAACAACATCTGTATAATCACGAAATCCAACATCGAACTATTCCGAAGATGATTTCGATTCAAATCCATTCCAATTCAATTATTGGAAATCCTGGTTATTTTCAAAACCATTTCAACTCCAATTTATTTATTTTAAATAAATAAATAAATTATTATTCAAGTTCAAACCTAGTTCATTTCGATAAAAATCTACTTTTATCTTTTCAAATATGGAGTTTTTCATCCCAATTCTTCACAAATCATTTCTTATGATTTTACACTAACTATTAATATTTTTAATAATTTTATCAAAGCCCGTACAGTCGATTTCCATCAACGGCCATCGAACTGCACTTACAGCGAACTTTTCCAAATTTTATTTGGACATAATTCCAAATCCAACCGTTAGATTTCAAATCTCTTGTTATGACCCGAAATCCCCCTTACGGGAAATCATGGATTGTACTGAGAACAAGCCACATCTGGACGCAAACAAAAGAACATTTCATTGTTTATTACAATAATTCCATCAGAATACAAGAATATACATAGTTCAGATATTACAATACATTACATAGCAGCGAAAAATAATACAAAGCACAACTGAAGGAGATATACGGATACAGAGCTTTCCGGATATCATTCCAGCTGTAAATCAGGATCCTATGAATATAAATCTGCAAAACCAAAACTACTAGTTGCCCGTGTCAAAATAAGGGCACCCAGAGTTTAGGTTCATTCAATAAACTCTAGGTCAGTCATAGGACTGGTGTGTGAACTAAAACAGTTATTAATCTTTATTTTAAAGTTAGGTAAATCGAGGGACCACGCCGTATAACACGGAATGGGTTTCCTCCCAAGAATACCAGTGCATACAACAACAGCGCAATGCTAAATAAAGAAAAACGAAGCTATTATAAGACCCAGGTCCCATCACACAATGCAACACAAGCCGGAGGATAGGGTTTTACCTTATAATAGCCAAAGAATGCTTGATACGCTGAATTTCATGTTTTATTATTACTATAAGTGTATAGTGTCAAAACAATTTCAATCATAAACATCAATCATAGATGGCATGGGTACCATATATCATGTCGCCATACTAGGCTCTACAATCAAAACCACAAAGTCACGTATTGGAAGCCGGATTTCCATCTGTGAACCGAGGCAAGGGATCGTCCTCCACCGAATTCGAGACGCTCTAGCCCGCCCCTCAGGCAAGTACTCGGTCAAGCCTTTGGATCGTCAGGGCCGGTCCACCGATGTGGATTAAAATGCCTGAACACTGCGTTTCCCCACCCTATAGGGTGTCAATGAGTCCAATGACACCATCGGTCCCGGATCGACCGATATATCCAAGGAGCCTCGCAACATCAACAACCACATAAGTCAAACTCGTCAGAGCGTGTAAAACCACTGACGCCACTTCTAGCTAGAAGGAAACGCATGCCCTTCTGGAAGTCCTCTCCCGTTTCTGGTCCACTAACGGGGTGTGAGGCTCGCGAATCAACGTTACACAAAGCTATGCCACACAGGCCGTGCTTTGATCATCCACCACAAGACTCTGCGTTACAACAGAAGCCTTGATCATTTGCCACTTAGGCATGCCACACAGGAAATTCACTCCATGCGTTTGATATCCATCAATATATAACCCCTGAGCTCGTACGTCTCAGAGAAGGGCGTTAAGCAAGAGAATAAATTCTCCGCCGCCAAACAGATATATATTTAATAAAAATCAATCACACAGAGTAAAATCCAATGTCAGACACACAGTCCATTTACAAGTTCGTTCTGGGTCTGAACGAAACCGGAGGCACCTAGTACCCCGCATATCCATCAATCTCCAAGTACGTTTGGACGATCACTAACTGATTCCCTCCTCTTGGTTGTACGGCCCAATCAAGATCATCAGTAATCACCCAAACGATGTGAAGACCTCCAGTCTTCGACCACCGTCTTCATCCTCGACACCACGTCGAATCAGTTATTCATAATGGGATAAACCCGGTCTTTCTGAATAACTCGCGTATATAATAAACAAGTGTTACACAAACACAGCACACGCCTC
Organism: Allium sativum; assembly: GCA_030737875.1. Lineage (NCBI taxonomy): Eukaryota > Viridiplantae > Streptophyta > Magnoliopsida > Asparagales > Amaryllidaceae > Allium > Allium sativum. The sequence goes on along the minus strand of CM060921.1, from coordinate 8,358,450 downwards.
ATTCCAATTCAGAATATTCTTTTATTCAAATATTCGTATACTTTGGGAAAGGTTCCCATTAATTTTATCAAAGATAAATTCTTTAAATTTATTCTTTAATCTTCCTTTGAATATCAATTCAAACTAGTCGGGATTAGCGAACCATACCGAAGTAATCATTTATTTTATTTGCCCAATCCGAACCTATTCATCCCATGAAGTAAAATTGGTAATACTTTATATCTAACACCACGGTGTTATCGGTAAATTCAATTACCATTTCACATTCAAATCTAATTAAAGATTTAACTATCGCTTGGAGCTAAACTGGTGATACCCCATTCTCGATCACTTCAATCTACTTAAAGATCCATTAAAACTCCACTTAGTTTTAATCTTCCCAATAATCACTATCAATGATTATTTTACTTGGGAAATCACATCTTGTCTTTAACTGGGTTAAAGAACCAATGTCATTTAAAACACGGTTCACTAAAAACCCAAAATCACATTCCATTAATTGTCGGGTTAAAGAACAAGTGTTATTTAAAACACCGTTCACGTTAAACCCAAAAATCAATTCAAATTCAATTTCAATTAAATACCATTTAATTGGTACACTTCATTAAATCTAAATAAAAAGATTTAATCTTTTTCTCAACTGGGTTTAAGAACAGTGTTAATGAAGACACCATTCACGACAAACCCAAATCACATTTGATATTAATACAAGGCTCTGAATAGAAAATATATCGGCTTATATTCAATATCAAATTCTACGACCAACAAATATCGTATTGGAAATAACGATATAAATATATCTTTCAAATTTCCATAATAATATCTATATAATCACGAAACCCAACATTGAAATATTCCAAAGATAATTTCGATTCTAGTTATTCCAATTCAATTATTGGAAATTCTGTTTATTTTCAAAACCATTTCAAATCCACTTTATTTATTTTAAAAATAAATAGAATTATAATTCTAGTTCAAAACTAGTTCATTTCGATAAAATCAATTTTTATCTTTTCAAATTTGGAGTTTTTCATCCCAATTCTTCACAAATCATTTCTTATGATTTTACACAAATTATTACTATTTTTAATAATTTTATCAAGGCCTGTACAGTCGATTTCCATCAACGGTCATCGAACTGCACTTAAAGCGACCTTTTCCAAATTTGATTTGGACATAATTCCAAATCCAACCGCTATATTTCTAATTTCTAATATTTGTTATAAATCTCTTTTCGATACAAACCCAACGATTCTGTTTTTAGGAGAATCCGACGGTCGGATCTCCCGTAACGTCCATTCGAAGTCAATGGTCGAAATTCGCGAACTGCTGCAGCGCGCCGTGTTCTATTCAAGCCATTATATTATATATATATATATATATATAATATATAATATATATATATTATATACTTCGTCGATTTCCTTTTAAAACATATTTTATAAATTGTTTTAAATTTGTTTTCAAAACGATTTCAACTTCATATTCAATTTCGAATCAAAATTGAAAATTCCACATCATCGATATGCAAATGATACTATTTTCAAAATGTTAAATTTTGAAATCACTTTCTTTTCTATATTCATTATAAAAATGAATAAAATGGATATAAATATCGTTCACATCAAAATGGCGTCAATCTAATCAACACGGCTTTATATATTTCAATAACTTCGTTATCCTATTCAATAAATGAATATTTTCTTCAACACATGAATATATGTTTTATTCAACACATGAATATATATTTTTATTCAACACATGAATTTATATTTTATTCAACACATGAATTTATATTTTCTGTTCAACACATGAATATTTATTTCTATTCAACACATGAATATTTATTTCTATTCAACACATGAATATTTATTTCTATTCATCACATGAATATTTATTTTCTATTTTCCAAATTGGAATGAGGCCCAATTAATTACCATATAACGTTAATTATATGGATTCCCTACAACACATGTATATAACAGCCACGATAAATCATCAACCATCATCCAGAGTGCACCACACAACTGCATAAGCATTAAATATAAATAATTAACGCTTACACAGTCTGTCAACCCATCGATTGACATACAACTAAACAATCGGGATTAGTGTACGTCAAATATCATCCCAATAACCGTGTGGGGTTTCAAATCAACAAACATAGATTTTATTTGTGCAGTTGGGCGATGTGTAAAATTTATCATCCCAATCAATATCAGTCAAATCAATGTATATAAACAAATCGTCCGATTTGTTTATTACTATTTATTTTATATACACATTAAAAATTATATTTTTAACTATAAAATATTTTCCAATATAAAATATTTTATCTCATTTCACATCACACAATCAAATTTCATAACACAGCAATCAAACAAACAAGTCATTCATGGTCTGTGGACAACGGGTGTCGGGTGCTACTAAGCACCGTCTGCATCCTATTATATATTTCAAACTAGAAATAAAATAAAAGTGAGAAGTTCTCACCGAGAAGCTAAACCAATTCACTACAACTCTTCATATGTAGAACATGTCGTCGTGCTCGCCTTTTGTCACTTTCGTCGTCCGTGTTCGCTACATATATAAAAATCACATTTTTATATTGTTGCTACATATATAAAAATTCTTTTTTTATACCCCTACTATATAGATAAAAAAAATTCTATTTTTATACCGGTGTTCATATAATAAAGCTTATATTTTTATCACGCTATTCTCTATATAAAAATTATACTTTTATATATAAAGATCGTATTTTTATATCACTACTACTTATGTAAAAATCACTCCTTTACAACGCTACTTCCATGATAAAAAATTATATTTTACCTTGCTAGCAATATAATAAAAATTATATTTTTATTACTCTACATGAATAAAAATCCTATTTTTATATCTCCTATATAATAAAGATCGAATTTTTATTTTCTGTATAATATAAAAATCATATTTTTATATGGCTACTTCTCTAAAGATCACATCTTTATTATTTCTACTATAAAAAAATCACATTTTTATTATTTCTACTATATAAAAATCACATTTTTAACCTTCTACTAATATAAAAATTATATTTTTAACCTTCCTATAAACCATATTTTTATTTCTATAAATAAGTAAAATTTGAAATCAAAAACTCACGTTGATTACCGAAGAAGAGGGAAGAAGAGCTTGCGATTGGGTCGGTGGCCTTTGGGGCATCGGAGTTCGTTGCTGGCAGCTTGAGGTGGTGTGCGGTGGTGGCACAGGGTTCGGGCGCGGCGGCCCTAGGGCTTGAACAGGGTGTTTCGGGTTTTGGAGGTGGGGTTTCACGAGTTGGGGCTCGTGGCTGCGGAGGAGTTGAGAGGGGGAGAGGTTGACGGCAGCGCAACTAGGGGGGCTCGACGGAGGCGATGGGCGGTGAGCGGGGGAGGGGAGACGGCGATCGCTCCTTCGGTGGTTTTTTTTTCTTTTTATCGTTTGATCTGAATAACGAAAAGGGGGAGGGGTTGACCGCATAGGAGATGAAAGGGGGTTTTTATTTAATTTCAGAAAGGTATTTTTCATTTCGACCTCGAAATCGAACCTACCACCTGTCTTCCATACCTAATTACCACCATTCCGAACACAATGGGATATGTATCGTAAGCTGATTCGATCGTTTTCGATCAGTTTTCATCAAAATCAAAATATAACTCTATATATTGAATTTGAACGCGCATTTCAATTTACCGGGGCCACATACGAACTCTAAAAATTCCCAAAAAATATTTTCTAGCTTTGTATTGACGATACGGTCCAAAAAACTAATTTCATCAAATTCTGAAATCGTTTGAAAAATGGCCATTTTCCAGTCGATTAAAATCAACTAAAACTGGTCAAACGCGTTTTCCTTTTCCACGCTCACATATTGATTCGAAAAATTATGAATTTTGAAACCTAGAAATAGCTAGACATCACGGATCCAAAAAAAGTGGTTTCGTCGAAAACCGAGGTCGTTTGCAAAATTTCCATTTTTGAGGGCCGAAATTCCATAGCGACTATTCTGAATTTTCAACCGGGCAAAACTTTTTATTCCCGCTATGAAATTTCGATTTTTCGGATTCGTTGGAAAAATATTCTCAAATAGATTCTAATATTTTTGGTTTCACCAAAATCCAGTTTATTTTGCACCCAGTACATTCATTTGAAATTTGAAATCGAATTATTGAACTATCGCGCCATTTGCAATTCCTTTTATAATTTAAAATAAAATATTTATATTCTAACGACGACGTATATAAATATATACGTTCTATTTCTATTCAAAATAAATTTTTCTTCGTCATTATTTAAAATAATTCATTTTAAATATTCAAATTTCAATAAAATTGCCAAAATAAAAAAATTAAATTGGCTCGGATTTCCGGGTTATTACATCTCTAATACTCGTTAGAAAGCTCTTTTCGATACGAACCCAATGGTTCCGATTTTAGGAGAATCCGTTGGTCAGATCTCCCGCAATATCCATTTGAAGTCAATGGTCGAAATTCGCAAACTACCGCAGTGCGGCGCGTTCTATTCGGGCCATTATCTATAATATATATATATATATATATATATTATATTTCGTCGATTTCCTTTCAAAACGTATTTTATAAATCGTTTAAAATTCATTTTTAAAACGATTTCAACTTCATATTCAATTTCGAATCAAAATTGAATAATCCACATCATCGATATACAAATGATAAAATTTTCATAACGTTAAATTTTGAAATCACTTTATTTTCTGTATTCATTATAAAAATGAATAAAATCGATATAAATATCGTTCACGTCAAAATGACGTCAATCTAATTAACACGGCTTTTATTCAACACATGAATGTTTATTCTATTCAACACATGAATATTTATTCTATTCAACAGATGAATACATATGTTATTTCAACACATGAATATATATTTTCAATTCAACACATGAACTTATTTTCAATTCAACACATGAATTTATTTCCAATTCAACACATGAATTTATTTTCAATTCAACACATGAATTTATTTTCTAAATTGGAATGAGGCCCAATCAATTACCATATAATGTTAATTATATGGATTTTCTACAACACATGTATGTAATAGCAACGATAAATAATCAACCATCATCCAGAGTGCACCACACCACTGCATAAGCATTAAATATAAATAATTAACGCTTACACAGTCTGTTAACCCATCGATTGACATACAACTAAACAATCGGGATTAGTGTACGTCAAATATCATCCCAATACCCGTGTGGGGTTTCAAATCAACAAACACACATTTTATTTGTGCAGTTGGGCGATGTGTAAAATTTATCGTCCCAATCAATATCAATCAAATCCGTGTATATAAACAAATCGTCCTATTTGTTTATAAATATTTATTTTATATACACGTTAAAAATTATATTTTTAACTATAAAATATTTTCCACTATAAAATATTTTATTCCATTCCACATCACACAATCAAATTTCACAACACACCAATTAAACAAACAAGTCATCCATGGTCTGTAGACGACGGGCGACAGGTGCTGCTAAGCACCGTCTGCATCCTAGTATATATTTCAAACTAGAAATTAAAATAAAAGTGAGGAGTTCTCACCGACTAGCTAAACCAATACACTGCGACTCTTCATATGTAGAAATCTTCGTCGTGCTCGCCCTTTGTCAATTTCATTATCCGTAGCCACTACATATATAAAAATCACATTTTTATATTGTTGCTATGTATATAAAAATCATATTTTTATAATCACTCTATATGGATAAAAATCACATTTTTATTATCATACTTATATATATATATATAACTTCGCTACTCCATTGTAAAAGTTATATTTTTATATTGTTATCATATATATAGAAAAAAAACAAATCCTTTAATGTTTGAAAAATCAGGACTTTACATGCTAATCACTAAATAAAAATCACGCCTTTACCGTGAAAAATCATATCTTTATAATCATAATCTATATATATATATATATTTATTTATTTATTTATTTATTTATTTATAAATATAAATTACATTCTAAAACGCTAGTATTATATTCATAATCAGATTTTAAAACAAGGTTTAGTCACTAGGTTATTTACCTAAAAAGAAAATGAAATAATTAAAGTAAAACTCACAGTTAGATAAAGGGGCAGGTGTATGCGCGCTCAACGGAGATGTGAGGGGCTTCAGAAGGTCGCGATGTTGGTGGTGGTAGGCCAGTAGGGCGGCGCGGCGGAGGGAGGCTACGGGGTGCGGATTTGGGCATGGGGCTTTTAATTAGAGGAAGGGAGAGAGGAGAAGAGGAAGGGGGAGGCGCAGGTTTGCCGGACGACGGTGGAGGAAGGGGCGACGGCGATGGTGGCTAGGGCTAGGAGGCGCGAACGGATTCTGAGAAAAAAGGGGGGTCGGATTCTGATGTGGAACGATGGAAATGAGAAGGAAGGGTTGACTTCCTTTATAATATTATATATTTAATAATTATTATTTTCACCCTAAAAGTTAGTTTTAAATTCAAACTCTGAATCGAACCCAATGACTGTCGCCCCTAGCTAATTACCCCCATCCCGAACACAACGAGATATGTTTCGTAAGCCAATTCGATCGTTTCGATCAGTTTCCATCAAAATCAAAATATAAATATATATATATTGGATTTGAACGCACATTTCATTTTACCGGGGCCACGTATGGACTCTAAATATTCCTAAAAAATATTTTTTAGCTTCTTATTGATGATACGATCCTAACAAAACTAATTTCATTGAATTCTGAGATCGTTTAAAAAATGGCCATTTTCCAGTCGATTAAAAATCAACTAAAACTGGTCAAACACGTTTTCTTTCGCGACGCTCACATATTGATTCGAAAAATTACGAATTTTGAAACCTAGCAATAACTTGACATCACGGATCCAACAAAAGTGGTTTCGTTGAAAACCGAGGTTGTTTGCAAAAATTTCATTTTCAAGGGCTAGAATTCCATAACGACTATTTTGAATTTTCAACTGGGCATAACTTTTTATCCCCGCTATGAAATTTTAATTTTTCAGATTCGTTGGAAAGATATTCTCAAATAGATTCTATTATTTTTGGTTTCACTCAAATCCGGTTTATTTTGCACCCGGTACATTCATTTGAACTTTGAAATCGAATTTTCAAACTACCGCGCCATTTTCAATTCCTTTTATATTCAAAATAAAATATTTATTCTAATGACGATTCAAATAAAAATATACGTTCTATTTCTATTCAAAATAAATTTCTCGTCGTCATTATTTAAAATAATTCATTTTAAATATTCAAAATTCGCTAAAAATGCTAAAATAAATTTTTTAAATTGGCTCAGATTTCTGGGTTATTACAATCTCCCCCACTTAAAACTTTTCATCCCCGAAAAGGAACGAAGCTGAAAGTTGTTTCATAAATCAACTCAACTTTCATTATTTTCATTACAGCTTAAGTTCTTCAACTTTTCAGTTTCTAAGAACTTTTCAAATTTTTCAAAAATTTGGCTAACACCCTAAATTTTCGAAAAATTTCCCCATAACCTGCCTGCACCATGGACTTCGGGATATTTCAAATAGCCTCCCATGGCCCTCATCAATCCAAAAAAAAACAGCCAAGCGGCTCATAAAATCATCCAAAACCCAATAAATTAGTAAACATATACCTATTTGTTAGGCAAACAATTTTATTTTTCTGCTCTAACCTCCTTGCTATGACATGTTCAATGTAAGTACATGTATATGCATGCAATTTCAAACAATTTCCAATTCAATCCAACATTTGATATAATTTGGCTAAAGGTTCAATATTTAATTAATTCAAACAATAATCAAACAACACAACAAGCAATCAATTTGTTGAGTATCGTTTCAAATTCATATTACTTTAATACATAGTCAAAAATTAGATTTTTGATGCCAAATCACAACAATAAGCCCTATCTACTTTGGTTCTCACACCAGTCAATTGGAAATATATAGAAATCCCACTTTCGAAACTCGATTACAAGTGCTGATGATGACATGCCATCATCAGAACCATCTCCGGGCTTTAGAATGTGATTCTATATCTATCTAGTATATTAAAACTTCAAATACACGCGGATCAGACGTATACACCAAGTCTTTATATACTTGATTGTCCAAATTCAATATAAAATAAATAATCAAATACGAATAATTGATTTAAATTTTCAAAACAAAACTTGTTTTCATTTTTATTTTAAAAACATCACTCTTCACACTCGTTCTAGGATACTACTGATCCCATCTCTAACGAGTCATTCCTACTGGATATTACTAATCCAATCTCTGATGAATTCTTCCATTTGGTTCTAACGTGTCTTGTTCTCAAGCTTTGTAAACCAAAGCTCTGATACCACGCTGAAACGAAAAGGAATTTCACTCGATCTGAATCGATCGCTAAACCGACAAAGACCGTTCGAAACGCTATATTGTTTTGAGAACATGACAAATTGGAACGCAAACAGAAGAACATTTCATTGTTAATTACAACAATTTCATCAGAATACAAGAATATACAGAGTATAAACAAATAAAATACATTCGATAAATATCAGAGATTACGATAAGTTACTGCAGCGGAAAAATAATACAATACACAACTGAAAGAGATATACGGATACAGAGCTTTCTGGATATCATTCTAGCTATAAACCAGGTTCATGTGAATATAAATCTGCAAAACCAAAACTACTAGCTGCCCGTGCGGAAAATAAGGGCTCCCAGAGTTTAGGTTAAAACAATAAACTCCAGTTCAGTCATGTGACTAGTGTGAGAACTAAAACAGTTATTTATCTTTATTTTAAAGTTAGGTAAATCAAGGGACCACGCCGTATAACACGGAACGGGTTTCCTCCCAAGAACACCAGTGCATAAAACAACAACGCAATGCTAAATAAAGAACAATGAAGCTATTATAAGACCCAAGTCCCATCACATAATGCAACACAAACCAAAGGATAGGGTTTTACCTTATCATAGCCAAAGAATGCTTGATACGTGAAATTTCATCTTTATTATTACTGTAAGTGTATAGTATCAAAACAATTTCAATCATAAGTATTAATCATAGATGGCATAAGTGCCCCATCCCACTATGTCGCCATACTAGGCTCTACAATCAAAACCGCAAAGTCACGTATCGGAAGTTGGATTTCCATCTGTGAACCAAGGCAAGGGATCGTCCTTACCGAATTCGAGACTGTCTAGCCCTAGTCTCAGGGGCAGAACGCATCGACCCTTGGAGCCACAGGGTCGGTCCACTCAATGTGGATTAGACGAAACCCTGAACACTACGTCTCCCCGCCCTATGAGGCGTAAATGAGCCAAAGAATGACTCCATCAATTCGAGAACGACCGATATATCTGAGGCGCCTCGCAACAGCAACAACCACATAAGTCAAACTCGTCAGGGCGTGTAAAACACTGAGGCCACTTTTAACTAGAAAGAGACGCACGCCCTCCCGGGATCCTTCTCCCGTTTCTGGTTCACAACCGGGTGTGAGGCTCACGAATCAACGCTACACAAAGCTATGCCACACATGCCGTGCTTTGATCATCAACCACAAGACTCTGCTTTTCAACAGAAGCCTTGATCATATTGCCACTTAGGCATGCCACACAGGCAATTCACTCCATGCGTTTGATATCCATCAATATATAACCCCTGAGCTCGTACGTCTCAGAGAAGGGCGTTAAGCAAGAGAATAAATTCTCCGCCGCCAAATAGATATATATTTAATAGAAAACAATCACATTGAATAAAATCCAATGCCATACACACAGTCCATTTACAAGTTCGTTCTGGGTCTGAATGAAACCGGAGGCACCTTGTACCCCGCATATCCATCGATCTCCAAGTACATCTGGACGATCACTAACTGATTCCCTCCTCTTGGGTGTACGACCCAATCAAGATTATCTGTAGTTATCCAAACGACGTGAAGACCTCTGGTCTTCAACCACCGTCTTCATCTTCGACTAATCGTCGAATCAGTTATTTAGAATGAGATAAACCCGGTCTTTCTGAATAACTCGCGTATATAATAAACAAGCGTTACACAAACACAACATACACCTCATCCCAATTCATCGGTCACTAACTGTAAATTAGCAAGAGAATGATTCCCTAAATATTAACCTCGAAGGCCGAAACCAACATCAGATCAATATCCAGGAAACCATTCTTCTTAACTAATCTTCAGTTAGTTGCTAAATTTCACATCCTTAGGGTTATGTTCCCATTAATTTTATCAAAGATAAATTCCTCAAATTTATTCTTTAATCTTCTTTTGAATATCAATTCAACTAGTCGGGATTAGCGAACCTTACCGAAGTAATCATTTGTTTTAATTTCCCAATTCCAGCCTATTCATCCTATGAAGTAAAACTGGTAATACTTCATATCTAACACCACGGTGTTATCGGTAAATTCAATTACCATTTCACGTTCAAATATAATTAAAGATTTAACTATCGCCTGGAGCAAAACTGGTGATACTCCATTCTCGATCTTTTCAATCTAATTAAAGATTCATTAAAACTCCACTTAGTTTTAATCTTTAACTGGTTTAAAGAACCGATGTCATTTAAAACACGATTCACGGTAAACCCCAAATATCACATCACATTTCAATAAGTCCCTAACCGTAAATTAGTAAGAGGACAGTTCCCTAAATATTAACCCCGAAGGCCAAAACCAACATCAGATCAATATCCAAGAAACCATCCAACTTAACTGATCCCCGGTTAGTTCTTAATTTTCTTAACTCCATTTGGGTATAAGAACAGCATTATTAAAGATACCGTTCACGACAACCCAAAATCCCATTTGATATTAAACACAAGGCTCTGAATAGAAAATATATCGGCTTATATTTAATATCAAATTCTGAAATCAACAAATATCGTATTGGAAATAACGATATAAATATATCTTTCAAATTTCCATAACAACATCTGTATAATCACGAAATCCAACATCGAACTATTCCGAAGATGATTTCGATTCAAATCCATTCCAATTCAATTATTGGAAATCCTGGTTATTTTCAAAACCATTTCAAATCCAATTTATTTATTTTAAATAAATAAATAAATTATTATTCTAGTTCAAAATTAGTTCATTTCGATAAAAATCTACTTTTATCTTTTCAAATACGGAGTTTTTCATCCCAATTTTTCATAAATCATTTCTTATGATTTTACACTAATTATTAATACTTTTAATGATTTTATCAAAGCCCGTACAATCGATTTCCGTCAACGGCCATCGAACAGTACTTGCAGCGACATTTTCCAAATTTGATTTGGACATAATTCCAAATCCAACCGTTAGATTTCAAATCTCTAATACTCATTAGAAATCTCTTTTCGATACGAACCCAACGGTTCCAGTTTTAAGAGAATCCGACGGTCGGATCTCCTACAATATCCATTCGAAGTCAATGGTCGAAATTCGCGAACTACCGCAGCGCGGCGCGTTCTGTTCAGGCCATTATATAATATATATATATAAAAATATATATATATTATATTTCGTCGATTTCCTTTCAAAACATATTTTATAAATCGTTTAAAATTCGTTTTCAAAATGATTTCAACTTCATATTCAATTTCGAATCAAAATTGAACAATCCACATAATCGATATACAAATGATAATATTTTCAAAACGTTAAATTTTGAAATCACTTTCTTTTCTATATTCATTATAAAAATGAATAAAATCGATATAAATATCGTTCACGTCAAAATGGCGTCAATTTAATTAACACAGCTTTTATTCAACACATGAATGTTTATTCTATTCAACACATGAATATTTATTCTATTCAACACATGAGTACATATATTACACCCCGTGTATTTTATAACAGTGAAATTCACAAATTAAAGTATAATAAATTTCAAATCAAAGTATTAAGGGAAACGGGATATGCCATTGCGTTCGTCTCGGAAAAATACGCGAAATAGAGTCCGAGTTTTTGAAAAACGGAGCCCGTATGACCAAATTATGGCCCGATGAAGTTTCAGAAAATTCATATTTCGAAAACAGATTTGAATTTCAGCCCAATCAGAGTAGGCGGGAAAAGTTCCCGCCCAACCCACTAGGTCGACCTGGGGGTCGACCCTAGGGTCGACCTGCCAGGCTAGGTCGACCTGGGAGTCGACCTAGGGGTCGACCTGCCCCAGGCAGGTCGACTCTAGAGTCGACCTGGGGGTCGACCTGCCCCAGGCAGGTCGACTCTAGAGTCGACCTGGCCCCTGAGGCGGGTCGAACCCAGCCCACCCTGGCTGGCCAGGTCGGTGTTTGGTCGATTTTCTGAGCCTTGCCTTGTCACTAGGGCTAGGTGTCAGCTCCTGGTTGGTCTCCCCTTCAAACGAACGGCTATTATTGAACCAAGCTCCATCGACGGTCTAAATCAACTCACAAACTCTATAAAAAGTACCTAAGACTAACCCTAATTCACACAAACTAAAATGGAGATGGGACCGTCATGTTGCTGAGGAGAGACTAAGGATAGCCGTCAGAAATTGAGAGACAATTAGGGGATAAATCAAAAGTTTAAAGCAACGTTAATCAAATCAAAGCAACGCCTACAACAAAGGATAGCATCTCCAAATTCAGAATTCAGATTCCTGAATTGAAGATTCGTCATACGTTGTAAGTAGAGTGCTATTCCGATGTGAATAATTAATTGTGTTTGATTTGTGTAAGATGCGAAATGGAATTGTGGCGATAATAATATAATTATATTTGTATGTTATTTTGATTCTAAACGATTTGGGAATATTATGGTATACGATTGGATATTTGCAAACATATGATTCATATTGAAAACTACATGTTTGTGGTATTTATTTACAACACCCATTTGATATTTGCAAGCATATGATTCATATTGAAAACTACATGTTTGTGGTAGTTATTTACAACACCCATTTGATATTTGCAAGCATATGATTCATATTGAAAACTACATGTTTGTGGTAGTTATTTACAACACCCATTTGATAATTGCAAGTATATGATTCATGTTGAAAGTAATAACTATATGTTGTAATAGTTTATTTGAGATTCATGCAAGTATATGATTTACTGTTATGCCAACATGATGTATAATTTTATGGTCATCTTTAGTGTAATTTGATCCATTTGAGTATTATGATTCATATGAAGTTATGTTGGAATTGGCATCATGGTTTCAAGTATAACTATCATGCTTTTTTGATAGTGACAAAAGCAAGCATCTTTGTGAACTTGTATTAATTTTATGAACATGACTAAACTATGTTTGTTATTATGCCTAATTGAAAAGCATGTTTTTAGGCTTATGTTGTTATCATAATCATATGATAATATATGTGACACATAAGTTACATTAGAATTACATTCCACTTGCAAGTTTACATAGATAGAGTAAAAACCATGATTTAAGTTTAGGTATGTTTAAGTATTGTTCATGCCATAATCATATGAATAGAATGATTCATGTTTAAGTATTGTTTATGCCATAGTCATATGAATAGAATGATTCATGTTTAAGTATTGTTCATGCCATAATCATATGAATAGAATGATTCATGTTTAAGTATTGTTTATGCCATAATCATATAGAATGATTCATGTTTAAGTATTGTTTATGCCATAATCATATGGATAGAATGATTCATGATTAAGTATTGTTTATGCCATAATCATCTAGAATGATTCATGTTTAAATATTGTTCATGCCATAATCATATGAATAGAATGATTCATGTTTAAGTATTGTTTATGCCATATTCATCTAGAATGATTCATGTTTAAGTATTGTCTATGCCATAATAATATGAATAGAATGATTCATGTTTAAGTATTGTTTATGCCATAATCATATGAATAGAATGATTCATGTTTAAGTATTGTTTATGCCATAATCATATAGAATGATTCATGTTTAAGTATTGTTTATGCCATAATCATATGAATAGAATGATTCATGTTCAAGTATTGTTTATGCCATAATCATATGAATAGAATGATTCATGTTTAAGTATTGTTTATGCCATAATCATATAGAATGATTCATGTTTAAGTATTGTTTATGCCATAATCATATGAATAGAATGATTCATGTTTAAGTATTGTTCATGCCATAATCATATGAATAGAATGATTCATGTTCAAGTATTGTTTATGCCATAATCATGTAGAATAATTCATGTTTAAGTATTGTTTATGCCATAGTCATATGAATAGAATGATTCATGTTTAAGTATTGTTTATGCCATAATCATATGAATAGAATGATTCATGTTTAAGTATTGTCCATGCCATAATCATATGAATAGAATGATTCATGTTTAAGTATTGTTCATGCCATAATCATATGAATAGAATGATTCATGTTCAAGTATTGTTTATGCCATAATCATATGAATAGAATGATTCATGTTTAAGTATTGTTTATGCCATAATCATATAGAATGATTCATGTTTAAGTATTGTTTATGCCATAATCATATGAATAGAATGATTCATGTTTATGTATTGTTCATGCCATAATCATATGAATATAATGATTCATGTTCAAGTATTGTTTATGCCATAATCATATAGAATGATTCATGTTTAAGTATTGTTTATGCCATAGTCATATGAATAGGATGATTCATGTTTAAGTATTGTTTATGCCATAATCATATGAATAGAATGATTCATGTTTAAGTATTGTCTATGCCATAATCATATGAATAGAATGATTCATGTTTAAGTATTGTTTATGCCATAATCATATGAATAGAATGATTCATGTTTAAGTATTGTTTTGCCATGATGTTACAATTGCAAGTTCACATGTGCCTACTTTATGTTAATTGAATCGTTCGTTGCAAGTTCATGCGTTCACACTCCCCTTTTTCATGTTACCTTATAAACACCATGTTATAAGCCTCCCCTTTTCATTTGGCTAAATTGGGTTTAAGTATTAAACCCAACACACCTTACATTGGAGCGAACGTATAAAACGGGGGTAATGACGTTTGGGCTAAAATATAGAACATATGTTTTGGCATGTTTAACGCATGCCAACAACCTTGAAAAGCAATTAAGTGGCATAAATAAATTTTTAATCGATAAAGATGAATTTGAATAATGAGCCACAAATATTTACATATAAAAAGAAAAGAGACAAAATATGTAAATGTAGAAAATACGATGTGTTTAACCCGAGGTTGGATTGAGTTGTGATGTAAACCTGCCCGGAACCTCTCGGCTGTCCAGTAGTCACAACAATACCTATCCAATGTGGGTGGTTAAACACGGAGCCCAATAAGGACCTGAGGTTAGACTGAGTTGTGGCGTAAGACTGCCCAGACCCAACCGGCAACAGGCAGCCACAACAATACCTGTCAAATGTGAGAGGTCAAGGCTTTAATAAGACAATTAAGGCTGAGTCAGGATTGATAGGATTAAGTAAATTATATTAATACTTAATCAAAATGGAACATGCTAAACTAAACAGACTGATTGGGGGTTAGGTTTATAAAACACTTAACCAACTTAGCATGTTGGCTAGAAATAGAAAACCTAGTAGCGGGGGACCCTTTTCAGCAGTAACCCTACAAAGCGTATCATGATACCCTAAAACTAGGCAGGGTGGGGCACGATTACTGGGCTGACTGTAAGAGGTCAAATCGACGGCGGTGGTGTAGCAGTGTAGGTTCTAACGGGGTACGGGCGTGCACACACTCCGGCGTAGAAAAATAAGGCACTGGGCACCAGTAGCATACCTGTGCATTCTAGAGTTGTGTCGGGCCGTCACCATGGGATTTGATACACCCCATGGTGGGACCAGCATAGGTAACTACAACATCGGGGGCCGTAAGACACATGTAACTATGCGAGTAGGAGCCGATCATCAGAAATGGATCACTTCACCCTGATTATGGGGTGCCTGTTGGGAACTAGTTTATATGGGTACAGAGATTAATATGGGGTACGATAGTATATTCAAACCTAGACAACTTAACTTAGTTTATGGTGCTTTCCCATTTCCAGTTTATACTTATCATACCCAGTTCTTTATTCATAGACTGAATAGTCCTAGGCTTACTCAGGCTTTATGTCTGACTCTACTTTTCTTTCGCCTTCTTTTCTTTCGTTCCCCCCCCCCCCCCCAGGTCCACAGGGAGGGAATACCGCAGCTTGACCAGATTTCACATCCAGCTTGAAGAGAAAGAATGTATTGCATGGATCTTTTCCGTTTTGGACTATGGCTTTGGACAACAATTATGGGACTTTTGCAGTTTATTTATGTTTTCTTTATGCTTCTTTAAATAGTGTAATCAAGACGGTTATGATTTTGGAAGTATTGTAAGACAATTATGGCATGGTTTGTGTAACACGTATTTTTATGAAATAAAAGTTGTTGTTTTCCGCTGTTCAAAAATATGTGTTATTATATCTGTCTTGTATATCTGTGACTTATACTTATAAACCTCCACCAAAATTAGGGCATTCCCTTTGAGAGTGACCCTAATGGAGGTGGGGTGTTTCACTTGGTATCAGAGCATAGGTTTACCAGATAAGATAAAAAGTTTGAAAATTTATTTTCAAAAAGGAAATTTAAAGAAGCATTTTTAAAACATAAAATATTATTTTATTTTAAAAGGTAAAGTCCCCCCAAAGCCATAGGTACTATCTCTTATCCTTCGTTTTGAATCTATCCTTTCTGTTTCAGCATGTCTGGAGACCTTACTCCCCAGCTGCTGATGCTTTCACTCCTCCTCCTCCACGTGAACCAGCAAGCGGAAGAGTCCCAGAGTAGGAAGATGAATAATAGTCAAACAAGAAAGGATCGTAACAGTAATAACAAGAAACGAGAAAAAAGGAAATGCAGCTTTTGTGGTACGGAAGGGCACATAGCCAAGGATTGTAGAAAAAGGAAAAGAAAGCAAGGAGAATGTTTTCATTGTGGGGAGACTGGACACATCAGCAAAGACTGCCCTGAGAAGACAGACTTTAAGAAGGGCGGGAAAGACAACAAAGAGAAGAGGAAGTGTAATTTCTGTGGCAAAGTGGGGCACTTGGTGAAAGATTGCGGGAAAAAGAAGGCCAAGATGAATGGCGGGTGTTTTTCTTGTGGTGAGACAGGCCACATGGCTAAGGATTGCCCAAAGAAGCGAGGGCAGGGGCAGAGGGCTGGATCCACCTCAAGGCCACAGGTTCATGTGCTAGAAGCGCCACCTCTGCAACAGCGAGGTATAAATACTTCTGTAGAAAGTGTAGTTTATCTTTATGATCACCCCGTTCGCACTTTATTTGATTCTGGCGCATCACACTCCTTTATCTCGTCTGCTTTAGTAGAATCTCTGCACCTAAAAAACTAGTATGGTAGAGGACCCCTTAATTGTTTCAAACCCAATTGGGGGCCCAGCTCATTTGTCTATGATCTATGTGGGATTAAAAATTTCTATTCTAAGCGTAGAATTTAAATGTAGTGCCTTTGTTTTGGGCCATTGGTTGATTCTAGCGATGGAGTGGTTATCCAGTAAGGGTGACCATCTCGGTTTCGAAAAGAGGGTAGTTAGACTCTTGACTTGCCTCGGTAATACCCTCGAAGTCGCAGGTAACCTTTAGGGTTCTATCATGATTTGTTTCCTAGAATCTCTTGACACATTTATTGGTAATCTGTAATCCGATCGAGTAGTGTTCGCCACTAAGGCAGAAGGTTCATTTCGCTTATGCATGAGTTGTAGAGAATCACCTTAGTAAGTACATTTGGCAACATGGTTGGCATTTATTTCCAAGAGATAGTTCTTCTACGTGGAATACCTATAGTAAGTGGACGAGATCCAAGATTCACTAGTGAATTTTGGAGAGCTTGCATGAAACCATGAGTACGCCGTTATGTTTGAGCCGAGTATACTAGAAGTAGAGTAGGTGAAAGAGGAACGAGAGGCAACAGTGAAATAGGTTCCAACTCATATTTTGGAAACAGGAATTAAGAAGCTACGAAATTGTGAAGTTAAAGACGGACAAAGCATAATGGAGTTAAGCTCAAGGAAATGCGACCTAGAAGATTGAAGACTAGATTCGTGCATCATATCTCTTCTTAAGAGTATATCTTTGATCCCTCTCTTCCTGTAGAGCTTACTTGCATGCTATCTTTTGTGTATATCCTCTCGGTCCCATTCTCAATCCAATTTCTGTTGCAAACCCCATAGGGAGTATGACTCATCTGTTAGTAACACATGTTGGGGCTTGAGGGTGTTCATTGGTTTGACTAAACTTTTTGGGTTTTATAGGTTGGTCTTAGGAAGGGACTCCCTTGTGACCTAAAAGGAGTCCATCATGCTTAGTTTCCTAGAATCTAGTGGTTGGGTTGAGTAATTTTTTGGGTGTCAGTCTGATGTTGATTTCGGTCTTCGGGGCTGATGCTTAGAGAGTTCTTCTCCTAATCAATATATATGTGGAATAGATTTCCAGTTTTGACATTGCCTAATGGGCACAAAGTTTTTACTTGCTTCTATCATTCGACTATACCTTTAGGTAGGATCATTTCCTATCATCGAGAAAATTGGGAAAATGGCCTATAGATTAGAGCTACCCGAAAAATTGGCCGCAGTTCACAACGTCTTTCACGTTTCACATCTCCGAAAATGTCTACATGAGTCTGCTGAAGTGGTAGAGCCAAATATCCTAGAAGAAGCTGAAGTGGAACGCGAAGCAACCGTAAGGAAAGTTCCAACCCGCATATTAGGAACGGAAGTTAAGAAACTACGCAACCGCGAAGTCAAGCTCGTCAAAGTGCAGTGGAGCGACGCCGAAGAAGATGCAACCTGGGAAACTGAAGCTAGAATATGCGCGGCCTACCCTTTTCTTTTCGAGGGTACATCTTTGATCTTTTCTCTTTCCTTAAGTTGCGCTTTTATCTATCTTTTTAGGTATATCTCCTCGACCTTATCTTTTAGGAAGAAACCCTTTGGATGGAAACATGTAATTGAAACATGTTATGGATGATGGTTGCAAGTGGTTGCAGGTGATTGCTAGTGGTTGCTCGTGGTTGCATATACACACACAATCTAGGTTTTAGATCGGCTCAGTCACTTCATATTGCATATGCATATATGTTTGCATTCGTATATGGTTGAACTTTAATGTGTTGTCATATGGATGTTGCATTTGTATGAATGATTGTGCACTCATGTAGAATCATGAATAGGAGGATTTGCATATATAATGGATTCATGGCACTTACATAATTCGCATTAAGGAGGTCAACTGAATCAGTAGACCGTCTGATTTTGCATTAGATAAGTACATGTACACACACACACTTCGCATATTATCATGAAGCATTAGAAGTCTTTTAAGGACAATGGATGCTCGTGTTTGATGGATGAGTAGATGGGTGTTTGGATGTTAGGATGTACATTCTTCCTGAACGTGAAGATTTCGGGACGAAATCCTTTTAAGTGGGGGAGAATGTAACACCCCGTGTATTTTATAACAGTGAAATTCACAAATTAAAGTATAATAAATTTCAAATCAAAGTATTAAGGGAAATGGGATATGCCATTGCGTTCGTCTCGGAAAAATACGCGAAATAGAGTCCGAGTTTTCGAAAAACGGAGCCCGTATGACCAAATTATGGCCCGGTGAAGTTTCAGAAAATTCAAATTTCGAAAACAGATTTGAATTTCAGCCCAATCAGAGTAGGCGGGAAAAGTTCCCGCACAACCCACCCACGACCTGGGGGTCGACCCTAGGGTCGACCTGCCAGGCCAGGTCGACCTGGGAGTCGACCTAGGGGTCGACCTACCCCAGGCAGGTCGACTCTAGAGTCGACCTGGGGGTCGACCTGCCCCAGGCAGGTCGACTCTAGAGTCGACCTGGGGGTCGACTGGGGAGTCGACCTGCCTGGGGTAGGTCGACCTGTCGACTGGGGAGTCGACCTGTCCCTTGAGCCAGGTCGAACCCAGCCCACCCTGGCTGGCCAGGTCAGTGTTTGGTCGATTTTCTGAGCCTTGCCTTGTCACTAGGGCTAGGTGTCAGCTCCTGGTTGGTCTCCCCTTCAAACGAACGGCTATTGTTGAACCAAGCTCCATCGACGGTCTAAATCAACTCACAAACTCTATAAAAAGGAACTAAGACTAACCCTAATTCACACAAACTAAAATGGAGATGAGACCGTCATGTTGCTGAGGAGAGACTAAGGATAGCCGTCAGAAATTGAGAGACAATTAGGGGATAAATCAAAAGTTTAAAGCAACGTTAATCAAATCAAAGCAACGCCTACAACAAAGGATAGCATCTCCAAATTCAGAATTCAGATTCCTGAATTGAAGATTCGTCATACGTTGTAAGTAGAGTGTTATTCCGATGTGAATAATTAATTGTGTTTGATTTGTGTAAGATGCGAAATGGAATTGTGGCGATAATAATATATATATTTGTATGTTATTTTGATTCTAAACGATTTGGGAATATTATGGTATACGATTGGATATTTGCAAGCATATGATTCATATTGAAAACTACATGTTTGTGGTAGTTATTTACAACACCCATTTGATATTTGCAAGCATATGATTCATATTGAAAACTACATGTTTGTGGTAGTTATTTACAACACCCATTTGATATTTGCAAGCATATGATTCATATTGAAAACTACATGTTTGTGGTGGTTATTTACAACACCCATATAATTGCAAGTATATGATTCATGTTGAAAGTAATAACTATATGTTGTAATAGTTTATTTGAGATTCATGCAAGTATATGATTTACTGTTATGCCAACATGATGTATAATTTTATGGTCATCTTTAGTGTAATTTGATCCATTTGAGTATTATGATTCATATGAAGTTATGTTGGAATTGGCATCATGGTTTCAAGTATAAATATCATGCTTTTGTGATAGTGACAAAAGCAAGCATCTTTGTGAACTTGTATTAATTTTATGAACATGACTAAACTATGTTTGTTATTATGCCTAATTGAAAAGCATGTTTTTAGGCTTATGTTGTTATCATAATCATATGATAATATATGTGACACATAAGTTACATTAGAATTACATTCCACTTGCAAGTTTACATAGATAGAGTAAAAACCATGATTTAAGTTTAGGTATGTTTAAGTATTGTTCATGCCATAATCATATGAATAGAATGATTCATGTTTAAGTACTGTTTATGCCATAGTCATATGAATAGAATGATTCATGTTTAAGTATTGTTCATGCCATAATCATATGAATAGAATGATTCATGTCTAAGTATTATTTATGCCATAATCATATAGAATGATTCATGTTTAAGTATTGTTTATGCCATAATCATATGAATAGAATGATTCATGTTTAAGTATTGTTTATGCCATAATCATCTAGAATGATTCATGTTTAAATATTGTTCATCCCATAATCATATGAATAGAATGATTCATGTTTAAGTATTGTTTATGCCATAATCATCTAGATTGATTCATGTTTAAGTATTGTCTATGCCATAATAATATGAATAGAATGATTCATGTTTAAGTATTGTTTATGCCATAATCATATGAATAGAATGATTCATGTTTAAGTATTGTTTATGCCATAATCATATAGAATGATTCATGTTTAAGTATTGTTTATGCCATAATCATATGAATAGAATGATTCATGTTTAAGTATTGTTCATGCCATAATCATATGAATAGAATGATTCATGTTCAAGTATTGTTTATGCCATAATCATATGAATAGAATGATTCATGTTTAAGTATTGTTTATGCCATAATCATATAGAATGATTCATGTTTAAGTATTGTTTATGCCATAATCATATGAATAGAATGATTCATGTTTAAGTATTGTTTATGCCATAATCATATGAATAGAATGATTCATGTTCAAGTATTGTTTATGCCATAATCATATAGAATGATTCATGTTTAAGTATTGTTTATGCCATAGTCATATGAATAGGATGATTCATGTTTAAGTATTGTTTATGCCATAATCATATGAATAGAATGATTCATGTTTAAGTATTGTCTATGCCATAATCATATGAATAGAATGATTCATGTTTAAGTATTTTTTATGCCATAATCATATGAGTAGAATGATTCATGTTTAAGTATTGTTTTGTCATGATGTTACAATTGCAAGTTCACATGTGCCTACTTTATGTTAATTGAATCGTTCGTTGCAAGTTCATGCGTTCACACTCCCCTTTTTCATGTTACCTTATAAACACCATGTTATAAGCCTCCCCATTTCATTTGGCTAAATTGGGTTTAAGTATTAAACCCAACACACCTTACATTGGAGCAAACGTATAAAACGGGGGTAATGACGTTTGGGCTAAAATATAGAACATATGTTTTGGCATGTTTAACGCATGCCAACAACCTTGAAAAGCAATTAAGTGGCATAAATAAATTTTTAATCGATAAAGATGAATTTGAATAATGAGCCGCAAATATTTACATATAAAAAGAAAAGAGACAAAATATGTAAATGTAGAAAATACGATGTGTTTAACCCGAGGTTGGATTGAGTTGTGATGTAAACCTGCCCGGAACCGCCCGGCTGTCCAGTAGTCACAACAATACCTATCCAATGTGGGTGGTTAAACACGGAGCCCAATAAGGACCCGAGGTTAGACTGAGTTGTGGCGTAAGACTGCCCGGACCCAACCAGCAACAGGCAGCCACAACAATACCTGTCTAATGTGAGAGGTCAAGGCTTTAATAAGACAATTAAGGCTGAGTCAGGATTGATAGGATTAAGTAAATTATATTAATACTTAATCAAAATGGAACATGCTAAACTAAACAGACTGATTGGGGGTTAGGTTTATAAAACACTTAACCAACTTAGCATGTTGGCTAGAAATAGAAAACCTAGTAGCGGGGGACCCTTTTCAGCAGTAACCCTACAAGGCGTATCATGATACCCTGAAACTAGGCAGGGTGGGGCACGATTACTGGGCTGACTGTAAGAGGTCAAATCGACGGCGGTGGTGCAGCAGTGTAGGTTCTAACGGGGTGCGGGCGTGCACACACTCCGGCGTAGAAAAATAAGGCATTGGGCACCAGTAGCATACCTGTGCATTCTAGAGTTGTGTCGGGCCGTCACCATGGGATTTGATACACCCCGTGGTGGGACCAGCATAGGTAACTACAACATCGGGGACTGTAAGACACATGTAACTATGCGAGTAGGAGCCGATCATCAGAAATGGAACACTTCACACTGATTATGGGGTGCCTGTTGGGAACTAGTTTACATGGGTACCGAGATTAATATGGGGTACGATAGTATATTCAACCCTAGACAACTTAACTTAGTTTATGGTGCTTTCCCATTTCCAGTTTATAATTATCATACCCAGTTCTTTATTCATAGACTGAATAGTCCTAGGCTTACTCAGGCTTTATGTCTGACTCTACTTTTCTTTCGTTCCCCCCCCCCCCCCCAGTTCCACAGGGAGGGAATACCGCAGCTTGACCAGATTTCACATCCAGCTTGAAGAGAAAGAATGTATTGCATGGATCTTTTCCGTTTTGGACTATGGCTTTGGACAGCAATTATGGGACTTTTGCAGTTTATTTATGTTTTCTTTATGCTTCTTTAAATAGTGTAATCAAGACAGTTATGATTTTGGAAGTATTGTAAGACAATTATGGCATGGTTTGTGTAACACGTATTTTGATGAAATAAAAGTTGTTGTTTTCCGCTGTTCAAAAATATGTGTTATTATATCTATCTTGTATATCTGTGACTTATACTTATAAACCTCCACCAAAATTAGGGCATTCCCTTTGAGAGTGACCCTAATGGAGGTGGGGTGTTTCAACATATGTTATTTCAACACATGAATATATATTTTCAATTCAACAAATGAATTTATTTTCAATTCAACACATGAATTTATTTTCAATTCAACGCATGAATTTATTTTCTAAATTGGAATGAGGCCCAATCAATTACCATATAATGTTAATTATATGGATTTTCTACAACACATGTATATAATAGCAACGATAAATAATCAACCATCATCCAGAGTGCACCACACCACTGCATAAGCATTAAATATAAATAATAAACGCTTACACAGTCTGTTAACCCATCGATTGACATACAACTAAACAATCGGGATTAGTGTACGTCAAACATCATCCCAATACCCGTGTGGGGTTTCAAATCAACAAACACACATTTTATTTGTGCAGTTGGGCGATGTGTAAAATTTATCATCCCAATCAATATCAGTCAAATCAGTGTATATAAACAAATCGTCCGATTTGTTTATAAATATTTATTTTATATACACGTTAAAAATTATATTTTTAACTATAAAATATTTTCCACTATAAAATATTTTATTCCATTCCACATCACACAATCAAATTTCACAACACACTAATTAAACAAACAAGTCATCCATGGTCTGTGGACGACGGGTGTCAGGTGCTGCTATGCACCGTCTGCATCCTAGTAAATATTTCAAACTAGAAATTAAAACAAAAGTGAGGAGTTCTCATAAACTAGCTAAACCAATACACCGCGACTCTTCATATGTAGAAATCTTCGTCGTGCTCGCCCTTTGTCAATTTCATTATCCGTAGCCACTACATATACAAAAGTCACATTTTTATATTGTTGCTATGTATATAAAAATCATATTTTTATAATCACTCTATATGGATAAAAATCACATTTTTATTATCATACTTATATAAAAATATATATATATTTTTAACTTCCATACTCCATTGTAAAAGTTATATTTTTATATTGTTATCATATATATAGAAAAAAACAAATCCTTTAATGTTTGAAAAATTAGGTCTTTACATGCTAATCACTAAATAAAAATCACACTTTTACCTTGAAAAATCATATCTTTATCATCATAATCTATATATATATATATATATATATATATATTTATAAATATAAATTACGTTCTAAAACTCTGGTATTATATTCATAATCAGATTTTAAAACAAGGTTTAGTCACTAGGTTATTTACCTAAAAAGAAATTGAAATAATTAAAGTAAAACTCACGGTTAGAGAAAGGGGGAGGTGTATGCGCACTCAATGGAGATGTGTGGGGCTTCAGGAGGTCACGATGTTGGTGGTGGTAGGCCAGTAGGGCGGCGCGGTGGAGGGAGGCTACGGGGTGCGGATTTGGGCATGGTTGCTTTTAATTAGAGGAAGGGAGAGAGGAGAGAGAGGGGAAGAGGAAGGGGGAGGCGCAGGTTTGCCGGACAACGGTGGAGGAAGGGGGCGACGGCGATGGTGGCTAGGGCTAGGAGGTGCGAACGGATTTTGAGAAAAAAGGGGGGTCGGGTTCTGATGTGGAACGATGGAAATGAGAAGGAAGGGTTGACTTCCTTTATAACATTATATATATATAATTATTATTATTTTCTCCCTAAAAGTTAGTTTTAAATTCAAACTCCGAACAGAACCCAACGACTGTCGCCCCTAGCTAATTACCTCCAGTCCGAACACAATGGGATATGTTTCGTAAGTCGATTCAATCGTTTCGATTAGTTTCCATCAAAATCAAAATATAAATATAAATATAAATATTGAATTTGAATGCACATTTCATCTTACCGGGGCCACGTATGGACTCTGAAAATTCCCAAAAAATATTTTCTAGCTTCTTATTGTCGATACGGTCCTAAAAAAACTGATTTCATTGAATTTTGAGATCGTTTGAAAAATGGCCATTTTCCAGTCAATTAAAAATCAACTGAAACTGGTCAAACTAATTTCATCAAATTTTCGAACTACCGCGCCATTTTCAATTCCTTTTATATTCAAAATAAAATATCTATTCTAACGTCGATTCAAATAAAAATATACGTTCTATTTCTATTCAAAATAAATTTCTCGTCGTCATTATTTAAAATAATCCATTTTAAATATTCAAAATTCGCTAAAATTGCCAAAATAATAATTTTAAATTGGCTCAGATTTCCGGGTTATTACAGTGTTGGTCGATGAATATATATTTGTTGAACCTGCAATATTGCAAATGTCCTCCATGCAGGGGAGACTCTGCCAAATTTTTCCCAAAAATTATGGTGATAGAAAAATTTCAAATATTTTTGGAAATTTTTGTAATATGAATAAAATTGTTTTTCAATTAAAATTTATTTGGATTTGTTTTTAATTAAAGATTAAGAAAGTGAATATTTTAATTAAAATATGATTTTGAGATATAATGGGTTTGTAGCATTCTTCTTACCTTAGCAATTTCGAGGACGAAGTTATTTTAAGGGGGAAGGAATGTAACGACCCAGATTTTTGCTATTTAATTTAATATTTAATTTTGTTTTAAATATCAATTTAAAATTTAAATGGTTTGAAATTAATTAATTTGAATAATTAATTTGTTTAAATAATATAAATAATAATTTAATTTCGAAATAGTTGAAATTAGCTGAAAATGCGATGTTATATGATTTGGCAACGTAAGGGTATTTATTTATGTTTAGATTTAATTTTATTTATGATTTCGTTTATTAAGCGTTGTTTTAAAGTTTAAATTATAATTTTAACGAACTGCAGCGGCGCGGTAGCTCATAATATAGCGTTTTGAACTTCAATTGGTTATACAGGATTCAAAGCAAGTCGAAATTCTTCGAAACAAGAAACACCTGAATCCATTTGGTAATAATTTTCTAAAGAAGCAGAAAATTCGAGTTTTCATAGTGTAAATTTTATTTTATGCCCAAATCAAATTTTCAAATAGTCGCTATGGAATTCGACTATATATTATAGCGATTTATTATATAAA
The DNA here is from genome assembly GCA_030737875.1 of Allium sativum. NCBI lineage: Eukaryota > Viridiplantae > Streptophyta > Magnoliopsida > Asparagales > Amaryllidaceae > Allium > Allium sativum. Next base: position 8,331,599 of record CM060921.1, on the reverse strand, counting down.
AATAAAGGGTTTTTTATTTATTTAATATCGTTTTGGCTTAGATTTCAACCTGGGTTATTTTATTTTGAAGGTACGTGAAATTCTTCTCAGATATGGCCGATGATAATATTTTAATATTCTTATATTGAGGTATTTTAAAATTGGTTTATTTTAATTAAAACTGGACCTTTTAAAAGGGAGTTTATTCAAACGACCTCCATTTTCAGCGAAATAAATTTTATTGAGACCGTAAAAACAAATTATGGATATATTTCAAGTTGCACGTCAAACGGAGTTATTCTGTGAGCAAGGCAAAATAAAATGCAAATAAATCGACTGTTTGGACACGAACGAGCACCATTTTCACAAACGGACTCGGAATTTGACGAAACAAGATTCATTAGGACCGTAACATCGAATTATACGATGCAGTCCATTATCATTACAATTGGGGTTCGTGTGTGAGCACGGTAATCAATTAACAATATTTGGATTTGCGATAGGTATGAATAAAAATCGTCGGTCACGTCAATAAATATCTTCAGTCAAATCAGAAAATAAAATAATAAAAATAAAAAAACTTTATATTTCACCCCTAGGTAATATACTATCATATCCTCCCTAATTCCCAAATCACCTTCCATTCCTTTTTATTCTTTCTTCAAACGAAAACTTCAGTGAATGCTCCTATTTTAAATTCAATAACAAATATACCAAATTTCTGTAAATTCCTTGAAACATATATGTGGACTACTGCTTGTATAAACTTCAATTTCATGTGCAAATCGCGCGGCTCGATCTGTTATTTGGGGCTCAAACTTGTTTACGTCTGCTGCGTCAGTTTTGAGATGATTCCGGCGAACTTGGGAGAAATCGGTCAAAGCTGTGTCAACCGAAGGTAGAAGGGGGGAAGGCACGACGTTTGGTTGTGGTAGGGTGGTTTCCAGTGACTGGAGGAGGGCTGGCGGGTGAGTTAAACGAGGGTGGTTGTTGTGTAGTGTCTTTCTGGAAGTTGGTTATGGTTTTGGAGTTCGTATGGGGCTTGTAGTTCGCCGGAGGAGGCCGAGTTTGGTCATGGTGGAAGATTGAGGGACGAAGATGGTCATGATAGCGGTTTGAGGGGGTCCGGTGATCTAAGGGTGGTGGTCCAGGGAATTGAACGGAGGCGTGTGGTGCTGTTTTTCTTGGATCTGGGTTGGGTTTTGGACAAGCTGACAAAGAACCGGAGTAGGGGGTTGGTTAGCGGTGGAAGGCTGGATGGGGTTGAGTCGGAATTGGGGGTCGCGGTAGTCAGTAGTTCATCGGAGGAGGAGCATGATTAGTCAAAGATGGGAAGTATCGGTTTTAAACAGAAAAGGGGATATCGGGATTTTATTATAGGAGAAAGGTAATTAACGGAATGATTAGTCAACACTAAGGATTAATTAATTAATATTAAAAATGGTAATTCATTTATCAACTAATTCAAAATAAAGTTAAATGTGTATGTTGTGTAACTTTTTCGTCTGTGAACAGAATTGGACGAAACAAGTGCCAATGGGTTCGTATCGACGATGCCGACGTATACGAACTGGAATGGAGTGATTCAAAGGACATTGGAATTTTATATAGTTTTAAATGTCATTTTAAAACTATATAAAACAAAACAACATCGTAGAAACCAAATTGGTGAGTTAATTCTCACACTTCTGAAATACTGCGATGTGTTAAATTCATATCTTCAATATTTATCACTTATTTGGCTGAATGGATGCTATGGATGATTTTTATCTATTTATTGGATGTTGTTTGTCTGCGTTATACTATAATTCTGATTTCATTTGTTAGTGATAAACAATATTATAAACTGTTGTGCAGGTAAGAACAGGTTGGAGGAATCCAACCGAATTCCTCAAATAAATCGTATATTATTTGTTGTTTCATGAATTATTTATCCCAGTTTATATCATACCATGTTTGGATATCAATGGTTGAATAAATATTGATTGTTGAATCTAAATCCAACAATTTTCATGTTTTAAATCTATATGCAGTATTGATTGGGTAATTGGCAGTAGACAGTCAAAATCCACCGTTTTGAAACAGAAATTCACCGTCAGGCAAATTGATGTATTCTTAGTTATAAAATGTATTCGTGCAATTGAATCAAAATTTCAAGTTTATTCAAATAGAAGTTTAAATAAGTTAAAGTCTATATCTTGGTTTGATTAAAAAAAATAGCGAACTTTGTGTTGGATACATAGAGGAATCAGAAATTAACCATAAAGTTAATTATCTCGAACAGTTGTTTCTAAAAGGAACAATTCAATGAGTCTCTGTTTAAGTTAATTATATTTTCAATGAACTTTATAAAGAACATTTTCAGTGGATAATTAATCAAACTGAATGATATTTTCTTTTAAAAGGCTATTAACCTTAATTTAAATACAATTAAGGTGAGTATTGGATAATTTATTATTTATAAAAGAAACTATTACATTAATAACTTGTTAAAGAAAGGTAACCAAAATATTTCGGTTAATGAAGAAATAAAAGGGTTTTACTTCAGGAAATGACGTAGTTAATTACTTTTTAAATAAAATTCATTTAAGAAGGTAATTAAATATAAAACAAGGGTTAGTAAATTTGAAAGAAACATATATAAAAGGATTTTATAATCCGAATTTCATAAATGAGGTATAAAAGGAATTTGAGTATAAAATAAAGATTTTGTTCGAGTGGAAATAAAAGAGAAGAAGTGCAAAACATGTAAATGGAAATACTTATTTAAGTAATGAAGCAAATAAAAGGATTTTGGTTATAAAATCCAACCATTAGTTTTCTAACGATGTTAAAAGGAGTTTGGATAAAGTATTAGTGAACAAAATCCAGATTGATAAGGAAAAGTGGATTTGAAGTTTGAAACCCAGGCAATGGTTTTAAATAAACATTTTACTTAAGAACCGAATAAGGTAAATGGCGTAATCGAAGTGGAATTTGAAAGGTCAAAAGGATAGTAATTGTTTTGGATAAAAGAAATTGAAAAGGGGATTTATGGTTATAAATCCAAAGTTGGATTATATAGTGAAAAGGGTTTTTGGGAAAAAGATATGAGCAAATGGATTAGTTTAATATAATCCAAGTTAGGAATTGAATACTATACAGGAGGTTTGAAGCAAATAGTTAGTATTTGGGTAAAGGATTTATTTGAAAATATATTAAATAAAATGGCGATGGTCGATTGAAATGTTTAAAAGGAAAAGATATGGATCATAAACCACATTTTAAAGAGGAAGTAAGATCTGATCAGAACATATGTTTAAGTTACGAACTTCTATCTACTCTGAGATAAGAACGTTGTCTACTAAGGTCTGAGAGGTAATTAAAATGCCCCAACTTGATCGGCTTCACTACTATCAATGAATGGTATTAGTTTGTAATGGTGAAGGAGTTTGGAAAAGGAGTTATTATCCTCGTAAAACACTTGCAATTCATTTGCAAGGTTTGATGATGGAATTCAATAAAATAAGTTTTAAATTTAACAATGTACATTAACATTGTTTAGTTTGTTGAGACATATAGTTTAATTATATATATAGGCTATTTATATAGCACTACTTTCTAGAAAATAGAAGTAATAAAAGTAAAGCATATTTATTTAAAATAAATAATTAGAATGAAAGGGTTATTTTGAATTTTGAAACAGAAATAAATATTTGGATTTTAAGTAGTTAAAGCCAATGATTTCAATAAGAAAGCATGGGTCGTTTGACCGGGTTTTTACCGCATATGAATTTACAATGGAATTATATTCATGAGTTGACGATATATTAATATATGGATATTTCCAGAATTTAAGGAAATAAGTAGTAGATGAAAATACAACAATATTTTCAAAATTTAAGGAGAATAAAGCGAAGTGAGAATATATGAGAGATGTCGTTTTCAAACGGCGAAAACAAAAGATGAATTGATAAGGTATGTGAATGGACCGACCTTAAATATATGGAATGGTTTCCAATGATTCGATTTAGAGCTTGAAATGAATGGTTTTAACTAATAAGAACCAGGGCTACCAATATACCTGATCGTACTGTTTAACCAATATGATTGGATGATTGTTTTGTTGAGATTGATAGTTAAAACACCAACTATCAATAAAATATTATTGGATCTTTTTACGTGTTTTTTCGAAGAGACCGAGATGGGAACTAGACCCAAACCCACTTCGAATCAACGTTACGTACGAAGCTAAGTTGCAAGGGATAAAGATGGAGCAATTGAAGACCGTTGATATTCATAACGGAAGAACTGGTTATAATCTCTGGTCTACAGCCAAAGATATACCGTGGTTCTGTCGTAATTACGATCTACGAATTTGCAAGGACTACTCGCTGCTGATCTATAGGGTGATTCCTTGGATGCAGTAGGAGGGTGCCTTCGGTTCATCCTGTTCCTGGATGACTTGTATGGACGAATGTATGACAGAATATTTCCAAAGGGATCGCGTGTGTTGATTTCTTCAAACATACCATGGTTGGTGGCGGAGAAAGGCCTTCTCATAGCTTATCAAATAAGAGTATTTTTTGAGGATGTCAATTAGTGATATCTGGCGGATCTGATGATGTGACATTCAAGGTGAATGATGGCCAGATGTTTAAAAGTTAAATTTTAGCCTCAAGCCTCATCAACAAGGAAATGACAGAAATCGGGCAGGCAGCATGGCTATGTGGATCACTCCCATTAGGGTGTATAATATCCTATCTAGAGAAATTCCATTTCCTTCTTGAATCTATTTCGATGTTGTCCCTTCTCGGGAAACGGTTGCTAATCCCAACAGTTGGTGATATACATTCGATACACTCAAGCAAAATGAGTGGTCGGTCATGTGTGGGCCGGATTGCAAGATGTTCTTGTTAAACCCAGGGTACTCGCCTCTAGAGATACACTATCGGCAGGTGGTTCCATACCTTGTCATAGTCGGAATCCAATCTCCAATAAGTGCCCGTGGTTTTTGATTGTATACTATATATGTGGGCGTGAGATGCAAGTGTTCCGCTAGATTCTCTATTTATTTGTGATTTGATAGACACTATTATAATATCAGCAAAATATTGTTCTCCAAAAGTGTTTTAGGTTATAGTAAGGTAAAACCCGTCTGCATTTATGTGTGGACTGGTCTTACTATTATCCTTTTCTTCCCAAAAAGAATTTCTAAAGTTAAACTGATTGTTGATGTGAATTTAGCACTGAAAGTATTCCAGACTGACCCGTGTGTTTTTGCTTTGCTTCAAAATGTGCTCGGGTCAGGCCGAACATATTTGACAGGTTAGTTTCCGCTTGAAAGTTTCAGAAGCTGGAAGTAGGAGGCATCACCGTTAGTTATTTTAAAGTTGTTCCGCTGTATCTGATTCATGTTGTACTCTGATGATTGGTATGTATACAAGATTTCATTTGTATAAAGATATATGGTTATATTATATATTTTGTTCGTTCCGCTGTGAGATTCTGATGTTCTTCTTCTTTCTTCTATTCTAATATTTCTTTCTTTCTCTCTCATCCTCTAATTTCCTTCTCCTAACATTCTTCTTTTCTGTATAATTTGGGTTGACAGTGGTAGTTAAATGTCGATCTAAATTGTACTGAATAGTGGGACGTTACAATCAACATTGACGAAGGGTAGATCACATCAATTGGATTGATTCAGAGGTCGTACTTCGTTGTTCTTCACGGTCCGAGATTAGAGATTGTTGACTTGTAGCTATTCAATGGATTTTGTGGGTGATAATCATCTCTTACATGGATTCAATCAAGTATATGGGTTTGTTTGGTGTTAGATTCATTCATACAACTTATATTCACCTAGATCTAATCAATGTAAGTGTATTTTGAATTCAAATCACATCATAGGATATGTTCTAGTTAATAATAACGGCGATTCACATGTTAATATTAAAATCGTTGATTATTTGTAAGTTCCATTTATTATATGCAAGTTCGTATCCAATTACTTTGTTTATCGTTATGTCATGATTTGGTGAATATGTTATGATTGTATGAAGATTATTTATTGTTCTAATAATTTCATGATGGACCGGGGGCAATCCATGATGGACTCGTTGCGATCCATGATGAAATGGGGAGCAATCCATGATGGACTGGAAGCAATCCATGATGGACTGGGTGTGTTCCATGATGGACGGGTTGTGGTCCATGATGGACGGGTTGCGTTCCATGATGGACTGGGTGCAATTCATGATGGACTGGGAGCAATCCATGATGGACTGGGGTGCAATCCATGATGGACTAGGTGCAATACATGATGAACTAGGGTGTGATTCATGATGGATTGGGAGCAATCCATGATCCATGATGGACTGGGTGCACTGCATGATGGACTAGGAGCAATCCATGATGTGTTGGGTGCAATCCATGGTGGACTAGGGTGCGACCCATGATTGACAGGGGTGCGATCCATGGATAGGTCATGAACACTCCATCACAAAAGTTGTCAGAATGAGCTAATTTTTGGTGAGGTCAATGGGCATGGTTTATTAAGGTTATCTATGAAGTTTGGTAGCCATTGGACCTAACATGATGAAGTCGTGACTCGATGAATGTTGTGGCTTCAATGTTGAATTCAGTTGCAATGTTTGCGGCAAGATCGAGTGAACATTTATTGTGTGATGATGAAACTAGGATATGAAGATGACTCAAAAGGTGGTTTGAGCTCGTAGATAAGGGATTGCTCGAGAAGGTGCTTGAGCTTACGAATATAGTCATCTGGGATGACGGTAAGTGTTTTGAAGTGCCAAGGGATCATCGTTAGTCAGAGGTTCTAGCGGACTCAAAGTTGGGGTATAATGGGGACACCCAATAGGCTAGGTGATTAGTCGAGTACCCTGGGCAGTCGTGATGAGCCTAAATACGAGTCACGATGGCGTATGGAGTTCTTCTAGAATCGGGGTTACCATTAGCCCTTAGCGGATGGCAGGATGGGCCATCATACAATTTACGATGGATTCAAGGCAAGAAAGACAGTGATAGCCAGAGTAATGGATGTTATTGTTTGCTTGTATCCTCTTGTATGGATTATTCGACATTGAGGGAAATATTTCTTGGATGCTTATCTAATGTTGATTTCGGCCTTAAGGGTTTATGCTTGAGGGACATTAAACTCGATTAGGATGGTCTATGCCGGATAATTGGTTGCTATGGATGTACAGTTTGTTTCTTCTCAAATCGTCTGGGAAAGCTATCACCGTAGGTTAGGGAAGAGAAGTGGGTTTAGGGATTCTTCTCTTTTGATGTGTTGGCAGTTCAGATGATTGAACTACCTATTTTCCATATACTATATTATTGACGTTGATAGTTGTTTTATCGCTCATTAAGACTATTGTCTGACTCAAGGTTTTTTTGTTTCCCTTTTATTACCTTAGGTTGTCCATCTATGTTGCGGATGCGCAGACTAGGTGGCTGGTAGTAGATCTTGATGAGGACGATGCTGTTGAGCGATGACGAGCTAGAGGCTGACGTATTACTATCTACTATACATATTTGTTTTCGCTGTTGTATGTTACTTTGAGTGAACTTGTAGTGAGGCTTCTTGTACAGACTCTGATGTAATCCAGTTGTTGTATGGGTATTTTCATGGTGATATGAAAAGTTTAAGATTCTGTTCATTTATGCATCACTACTATGTCCTATTGGATATGTTCTATTATATTTTATCCATACGCTGTGAGTTGTACGACAGGTTCCGTTATTGTTATTCTACCCTGATGATCATCCATAGTTGCCTGGCACATCTTTCAACGTGCTATTTCCTTTAAAAGTGCAGGATTTATGGGTTGTCATCACAAATGACCAGTAACTCACATTATCTGGTCAGAGAATATATGAATTTAAATGTGAGACAGAAAAGACATATGCCATGCATTGGGACAAGGCCGGTCATACAAAGCATTTAGAAGGGACGTACTACAGTCAAATGGGAGGACAGTGAAATATATATCAAGTGCAGGCTTGTATGTATCAATATAAGAGGTGGAACATCTACCAAAATTAAATTAAATGACATGGACAACTCAAGTACAACAATAAAACAAGTGCAGCATTAATGTGAAAAATAAAGAAAGGCAACAAGCAACAATGCAAGGTCAAATGGATAAATGAAGTGCATATATGTTCTTTATATAAGAAATTTTCAAGAGTGACAGTGCAAAGAAAATCAAGTGTAGCATCAGTTCTAATATTGAGATAACATTAAATTTGAATTGGTACAGGAAGAATAATCTCTTCCTCAAAATAAGATATTTGAAATATTCAAACTAGAGAATCAACCAAGGTTTTAAACATTCAAAATTAGTATAACAGCACTTGCTACCTTTGCTAGCTATATTTCAAAGGATGTTTATTTCTATTTTATCTTTATTTTTATTTTTCCAAGACCACTAGCAGCTGCTATAATGACCCGAACTTCCCCGGTCTCCGAAGAGAAGAGAAAGAACGGATTGTTTGAGAACACGACAAATCAGAACACAAACAGAAGAACATTTCATTGCTTATTACAGCAATTTACATCATAGTACAAGGATATACAGAGTATGAACAAATAATATACATTTGATAAATAACAGAGATTTAAAATTACAATGCAGCGGAAAAATAATACATAACATAATTGAAAGAAATATACGGATACAAAGCTTTCCGAGTATAGTCCCAGCTGTAAATCCAGGATCCTGTGAATATAATATCTGTAGAAACCCAACTACTAGCTGCCCATGTGGAAAATAGGGGCATCCAGAGTTTAGGTTAAAACAATAAACTCCAGGTCAGTCATGTGACCGGTGTGAGAACTAAAACAGTTATTTAAAACTTTACTTTAAAACCAGATATATCAAGGGACCACGCCGTATAACACGGAACAGGTTTCCTCCCAAGAATACCAGTGCATATAACAAAAAAGTACAATGCTTTTTGAAAAAATGAAGCTATTATAAGACTCAGGTCCCATCACATAATGCAACGCAAGCCGGAGGATAGAGTTTTACCTTATTTTAGCCATGCTTGGTACGTTTAAAACAAATCATTTTGATACCATTATAAGTGTAAAGTGTATAAAACAACTTCAAGTATAAATGTATCAATCATAGATGGCATAACATCCCATGCTACTATGTCGCTAATACTACGCTCTACAATCAAAACCAAAGCTCTGATACCAAACTATAACGACCCGAACTTCCCTGGTCTCCGAAGAGAAGAGAAAGAACGGGTTGTCTGAGAACATGTCAAATCAGAACATAAACAGAAGAACATTTCATTGCTTATTACAGCAATTTACATCATAGTACAAGGATATACAGATTATGAACAAATAATATACATTTGATAAATAACAGAGATTTAAAATTACAATGCAGCGGAAAAATAATACATAACACAACTGAAAGAAATACACAGATACAAAGCTTTCCGAATATAGTTCCAGCTGTAAATCCAGGGTCATGTGAATGTAATATCTGCAGAAACCCAACTATTAGCTGCCCGTGTGGAAAATAGGGGCACCCAGAATTTAGGTTTAAACAATAAACTCCAGGTAAGTCATATGACTGGTGTGAGAACTAAAACAGTTATTTAAAACTTTACTTTAAAATTAGATATATCAAGGGACCATGCCGTATAACACGGAATGGGTTTCCTCCCAAGAATACCAGTGCATATAACAAAACAGCGCAATTCTTTTTGGAAAAATGAAGCTATTATAAGACTCAGGTCCCATTACACAATGCAACGCAAGCCGGAGGATAGAGTTTAACCTTATTTTAGCCAAACATGCTTGGTACGTTTAAAACAAATCATTTTTATACCATTATAATTATAAAGTATATAAAGCAACTTCAAATATAAATGTATCAATCATAGACGGCATAGCATCCCATGCTACTATGTCGCCAATACTAGGCTCTACAATCAAAACCGAAATGTCACATATTGGAAGTCGGATTTCCGCCATGAACCAAGGCAAGGGATCGTCCTTACCGACTTCGAGACACTCTAGCCCGTGCCTCAGGACCCATACTCAGGTGGGCCCTTGGATCTTTAGGGATGGTCCTCTTTTACGTTTGAGGATTAGTAATTCGTGAACAATGCGTTTCCCTACCCTATGGGGCATAAATGAGCCAGATGACTCAATATCCTTCGGCTCTGTAGTAACCGATATATCTGAGGCGCCTCGCAATCCAACAACCACATAAGTAAAAATGTCTAGGCTTCATACCATGAGACCACTCCTAGCTAGAAAGAAACGCATGTCCTACCTGCAGTCCTCTCCCGTTTCTGGTTCACATCGGGGTGTGAGACTCGCGAATTAACGCTATACACAAAGCTATGCTATATTAGAGTCGTGCTTTGATCATCAACCACAAGACTCTGCTTTTTAGTAGAAGCCTTGATCATTTGCATCTCAGCATGCCATGGCAATTCACGCCATGCGACTGATGTCTATCGATATATAACCTTTGAGCTCGTACGTCTCAGAGAAGGGTGTTAAGAAAGAGAATAAATTCTCCCCCACCAAACAGATATATATTTAATAGAGATCAATCAACACAGAATAAAATCCAATGTCAGACACACATCCATTTACATGTTCGTTCTGGGTCTGAACGAAACCGGAGGCACCTTATTCCTCGTCCCATATGTCCAATACAGGAGAGAGGTCCTCGCATATCCGGTCGATCATCAAGTACGTCTAGAAGATCACCACTTATTACGTCGTCTTGGGTGTACAACCCAATCAAGAAATTAGTAATCATCCAAACGATGTTAAGACCTACGGTCTTCAACCACCGTCTTCATCGTCGAATCAATTATTCAGAATGGGTGTAAACCCATCCTTTCCGAATAACTCACGATATAATAAACAAGTGCTATAAAAATATAACATACGCTCATTCCAAATTCTGAATATTTTTTTATTTAAATATTCATATCCTTTGGGAAAGGTTCCCATTAATTTTATCAAAGAAAAATTCTTTAAATTTATTCTTTAATCTTCCTTTGGATATCAATTCAAACCAAATTAAGGTTTACCCAAACTAGTCGGGATTAGCGCACCTTACCGAAGTAGTCATTTGTTAAATTTCCCAATCCCAACCTATTCATCCCATGGGGCAAAATTGGTCATACTCCATATCTAACACCATGGTGTTATCGGTAAATTTAATTACCATTTCACGTTCAAATCTAATTAAAGATTTAACTATCGCTAGGAGCAAAACTGGTGATACTCCGTTCTCGATCATTTCCCAAATTTGATAATTTAAATTATCAATTCCCATTTCAATCTAATTAAAGATTCATTAAAACTCCACTTAGTTTTAATCTTCCGAAAAATCAATATTAATGATTATTTAACTTCGGAAACACAAGCATGCCGCATCGACAATCTATACCGTACTATTGATTTCTGCCGATATATAACCTCTAAGCTTGTACATCTTAGAGAAGGGTGTTAAGCAAGAGAATAAATTCTTCGCCACCAAAAAGATATATATTTAGCAGAGATCAACCATAAAGTTTGAAATACAATGTTAGACATGTAATCCTGTCTTCAACTGGATTAAAGAACTAATGTCATTTAAAACACAGTTCACAATAAACACAAATCACATTCCATTAATTATGGAATCGTAATGGAAAACAGATCAATATATATATATATATATCGATATCAATTTCCGTATCCGACTAATAATATAATGGAATAACGGCAAAGCCTTTTAAATTCCATATATGTTAACAGTCTCCCTCCACAGAAGCTCATTTCGATTATTATCAAATCGAATTCCATTCAATTCCAATTTAATATATTAAATTGGAAAACTTTAATTTGGAAAATTCCTGATAAATCTTGATAAAAATATTTGTAAATTCCAAATCACATTTCACTGCAAATCGGGTTGAACGAATGTCGTCTAAAACACAGTTCATAATAAACCCAAATCACATTCTATTTTATTCCAATTAAATGTTAATTAACTGGAAACACTAATAATCTTAATAAAAAGATTTATTCTTTTCACACGGGATTTAAGAACAGTGTTAATGAAGACACCATTCACAACAAACCCAAAATCCAATTCTTTTATTCAATTCCAATTTAATATATTAACTAAATGGAAAACTTCACTAAATCTTAATTAGAAGATTTATTCTTTTCTCAACCGGGCTTAAGAACAGTGTTAATGAAGACACCATTCACGACTAATCCAAAATCCAATTAAATATTAAATACAAGGCTTTGAATAGAAATTATATCGGCTTATATTCAGTATCAAATCCTGAGAACAACAAATATCGTATTGAGAATAACGATATATATCTTCCAAATTCCACCACAATATCCGTATAATCACGGAATCCAATATCGGAATATTCCAAAGATAATTTCGATTCAAATCCATTCAAATTCATATATTGGATAATTCTGGTTATTTTTAAAACCATTTCAAATCCAATTTATTTATTTAAAAATATTGGGTTAGAATTATAGTTCATAACTAGTTCATTTTGATAAAAATATATTTTTGTATTTGTAAACGTGGAATTTTTCATCCCAATTCTTTCCAAGTAATTTATTATGATTTTACACAAAGTATTAATATTTTTAATAATTTTATCAATGCCCGTACAGTCGATTTCCATAAACAGTCATCGAACTACACTAACAGCGACCTTTTCCAAATTTGATTTGGACATAATTCCAAATCCAACCGTTAGATTTCAAATTCCTTATATTCGTTGGAAATCCCTTTCCGATATAAACCCAATGGTTCCGGTTTAGGAGAATCCGACGGTCGGATCTCCCGTAATGTTAATTCAAAGTTAATGGTCGAAATTCGCGAACTGCCGCGGCGTAGTGCGTTCTATTCAGGCCATTAAATATATACAATATATATATATATATTATATTTTGTCGATTTCCATTAAAAACGTATTTTATAAATCATTTTAATTTGTTTTCAAAATGATTTCAACTTCATTTTCAATTTCAAATCAAAATTGAATATTCCATATCATTAATATATAAATGATAATATTTTCAAAACATTCGATTTTGAAATCACTTCCTTTTCGATTTTCATTATAAAAAATGAATAAAATCGATATAAATATCGTTCACGTCAAAATGGCGTTAATCTAATCAACATGGCTTTATATATTTAAATATTTTCGTGTCCATCCCAAATCGGACAACAAAATCATATTTTGATCCATTACCTAATATTATTTTAAAATATTAGTTATTTTAAAATATTCATTATTCGTCATTTTAAATATTCGTTAATTTAAAATATTCGTTCTTTCCGAATTGGAATTAGACACAGTCAATTACCATATAATTTTATTTAAATGGGTTTCATACACACATGCATGCAACAATAATCAAACATAGTCAACCATCATCCAGAATGCATTACACAACTACATAAGCGTTAAATATAAATAATTAACGCTTACAACAGTCTATCAACCCATCGATTGACATACAACTAAATATTGGGATTAGTGTATGTTCAATATCGTCCCAATACCCGTGTGGGGTTTTCAAACAATAAACACAGATTGTTATTTGTGCAGTTGGGCGATGTGTAAAATATATTGCCCTAATCAATATCAGTCAAATGTGTGGGCATAAACAAATCGTCTGATTTGTAAATGAATATTTATTTTATTCATATGCATATTAAAAATTATATTTTTAACTATAAAATATTTATTTTATCTCATGAATATATTATATAGTTCATTTATACAATAAAAATGATATTTTTATTGTTCTAATATTTTTAGAAAATTTCGGCAGTATAACGGCACGATACTAGAACCAGAATAAGGTCTAGCCTTATCCCTCACCTAATAATGGCTCGCGCCATATACAAACCAAATTCTAGTCAATTCATTACATTTCCCAAACAAATTCAACCAAATAATCCAATCAACCAAAAAAATATGATTTCAAACAAGGTGTTGGGTGCTACTAAGCACCGTCTGCATCCTAGTAGATATATTTAACAAGAAAATAAATTAGAGTGAGAAGTTCTCACCTTTGGGATCCACTCCTCCATTCTTTATTTCTGAACTTCTGAACTGTTTGGATTTTGCCCGAAATTCAAACGCAACCTTTTCAACGCTGTTCATAGTAAAAATCACATTTTTAATATGATGTTTATATATTTGAAAATCACATTTTTATCACGCTACAATATATATAAAAATCACATTTTTATACTGTTAAAAATTATATATTTATATGGCTTCTATATATATAAAGATCATATTTTTAATTTACTACCTATATAAAAATCATATTTTTAAACCACTACTTCATATATAAAAAGTATATTTTTATATCGCTATTCAAATAATAAAAATCGAATTTTTATATCGCTAATCAAATAAAAAAAATTGAATTTTTATATCGCTATTCAAATAATAAAAATCTAATCTTTTCTATTTTAAAAATCTTATCTTTTCTATTTTAAAAATCTTATCTTTTCTATTTTTAAAATTCTTATCTATTCTATTTTTAAAAATCTTATCTTTTCTATTTATAAAAATCTTTTCTTTTAACATATAAAAATCTATTTTACATATAAAAATCTAATTTTTTTAACATATAAAAATCTACATATTTTTAAAATATAAAAATCTAATTTTTTTAACACAAAAAATTTTAATTTTTTTTAACATACAAAAGTCTAACTTTTTTAACATATAAAAATCTAATTTTTTTTAACATATAAAAATCTAATTTTTTTTAACATATAAAAATCTAATTTTTAATAACTTAAAAATCATATTTTTATTAACCTAAAAATCAAAGAAATTAAATCGAAAAAACTTACAATTTTAGGATTTGGATCGCCGGGGAGCAGGGGGAGGCGTCGCTGGCCGGCACTAGGTAGCGAGGTGGTGGTGCGGTGGACTTCTATGGTGGCGCGGTGGGTTTTTAGGAGGGTTTTTTGGCACGGCATTCAAATTGGGGGATTAGGGTTTGGAAATCTCGATTTAGAGGGAGAAGGGGGCGAGGGAGCGTCAGAGGGGGCATGAGGCCAAGCGGCGGAGCTCCGGTGGCTGCGTGGAGCGCGGTGGACGGAGGGGTTGGAGGGCGTAGGTTCGACCGTTTTCTTTTTTTTCCTTTTTCTAAAGTCAACGTGGAAGGAATGGTGGGTTAAGGATAAAATATATTTTTATATTTAATTTTATTTTTTAAAACCAAAAAATTACCCTTTTCATTCGAACCCCAAATCAAACTCACCAACTGTCGCTAATAACCAAATATCCTCATTCCGGACACAATGGGATATGTATCATAATCCAATTCGATTGTTGTGATCAGTTTCCGCTAAATTTAAAATATAAATCATTATGTTTTAAATTGAAACGCACATTTTAATTTACTAGGGCCACATACTGACTCCAAAAATTCCAGAAAAATAAATCTGGCCATGCTTTGATGATACGGTCCTAATAAAACTAATTTTGCCTAATTTGGAGGCCGTTTGAAAAGTGGTCATTTTCCAGTTGATTAAATTCAAACTGAATTGACCAAACACGTTTAAATTCACCACGCTCACATATTGATTCCAAAAATTATGAAAATTGGAATCTAGCAATAATTTAACATTCCGGATCCAACAAAAGTGGTCGCGTCAAAAACGGAGGTCGTTTGCAAAATCGCTAATTTTAAGGGTTGTATATTATATACATTCCATAGCGACTATTCTGAATTTTCAACTAGACATAACTTTTTATTCCCATTATGAAATTTGGATTTTTCACATCCGCTGGAAAGATATTTTCAAACAGATTCAAATATTTTTGGTTTTACCAAAATCCGTTTTATTTTGAATCATGTACATTCATTTGAAATTTGAAATCGAATTTTCAAACTACCGTGCCATTTTCAATTCCTTTTATAGTTAAAATAAATATTTATATTGTAATTTTGATTTAAGTAAATTTATACATTCTAATTCTATTCAAAATAAATTTCTATTCGTTATTATTTAAAACAAATCATTTTAAATGTTCCAAAATTCATTAAAATTGATAAAATAAAAATTTTAAATTGGTTCCAATTTTCCGGGTTTTTACAGCTGCCATGTAAACAATTGAACAAGTGAGTCAATTGTTAAAGCACATGATTTTGTCCGACTATTATGTGACACAGTAAGTGAGGCATAGTTTGTTTATCCATTGCTTACTAATTGTAATGCACACACACACAAATATACATATATATATATATATATATATATATATATCAAGCAAATCATATTCCAGACCAAAACAAATTTTCAAGTTTCCAGCTAACCCAATTCAAGTAAACCCATGTATAAATTCATTTCCAGATCAGTTCGACTAAATTTCTAGAAAAGGTGAAACTTGCAACTACCCATACCAAGTTAAACACTTCAATAACCCATAAAATTTCAGATTTTCACCTATGTTCAGTTTTACTCAAGGCAAATAGGGTATGGCGTGAAAATCACAGGCTACCATATCAAAATCAACATGTAACCAAAATCACGCAGTAGCTCACAAATGAAGTTCAACAATAAAGTGCGACAACCACAAAATTTAAACCCAAATCTTACTATTTTAATTTAATTCCTACCGAAATTGAGGTACTTGAATTAGAATAATCGTAAGAGGTTTTTTACATTTAAGGCAGCAGTGGAAGAAGAAGGCGATGGCTAGGGCTTTAATTTGCTATCAAAGACCACTGCTTTGAAATGATGGCGACAATTATCGATGGCATTGACTCGGAAGTAGTGTTCGCGGAAGATGGAAATTCTCTTTCGAGAAGGACTGAAGGAAGGCGGTGGAGGAATGATTTAAACGAATTTACTTTCGATGGTAGAGGCCATTAATTTGTAGGAGAAGTTCGATTTGGGGCTAGAAAATGAGCCAAAGGGGACGGTATTTAACAAAAGAGAGAGAGGAGATGTGTAACAACCCGCGTTCCACGCATCAGGGGATCGTAGAATATTTATTTCTTTTACATACGATATTGTATGGTCATGTAACATAGGGGGATGACTATTGGGGTCATTTTCCATGTTATTGATTTTTGCCAATTTTTAAATGACCATTTTGCCCTTAGCTGATCTTCTTTTGGCCATAACTTTTGATTGGAAAAAAGTTTTGACCTGAAACGACTTCCATTAGATCCGGATGATGGTTTACCTTTCCGTAGAGTGGTCATATGTGAAAAAAGGACTTACCGTTTGGGAGATATGGTTGAAATAAGGTTTAGAAGGTGAAAAACTGCTTAACCGGGCCAAATGAGGTGATTAGTGAATGGGCCCATAACCCATTTCGGAATTAGGGTTATGGCTAGGCTAAAATGAGTTAGGTTTTCATTCTATTTCAGTTTTCTAGTTGTCGTTTACCTTTTAGGAACCCTAACAATGGCCTCCACCTTCTAATTTCATCCCAAAACGCTCTTTAATCAAGGATTAAGCTTAGCAACATTGAATCAAGGAGAAATAGCACCATTTTAGAGTTAAAGCTGTTGTCAGACATTGGTATTCACCCAAATCAAAGGAGTTTCGGTTCTGAAAGTTTAAATTGTGGCAAAGGTGAGTGATTAGCATTGTTTTTACACTAATTACGGTTAATTAGGGTAATTAGTGTTAATTAACGAAATTATGCATGTTAAAAATCTGGAAAAATGTTTAGAAATTCTTAAATATTATTTTAGACCTTTGCTGGAAGTTTGGGTTAATTTGGTTAAGTTTTGCTAATCCCATCATTAGTTATTGTTAAATATGATTAAGGGAAAAATATGGGTTTTGGGCATGTTTGATCCGCTTTAACATATCAAATTGTTGTTTTGGTGTTTGTGGTTGATTATAAATATTGCTATGACTGTATGGTATGCTCTGCGATTATTTAGAATGGTTAGAATGGTCGAAAACCCCATCGTGACGTAAAACAGTCGCTGGAAAAGTTGCAGGAAATGACCCAGAACAGGACCGGATCGGATCGTCCCTACTCGACCCCAACCCGCTCGTGAATGGTGACACCGAACCGACCCGCCCACCTGGAGAGCTCCACGACCCGAACCACTAGTCACGACCTGCTTGCATCTGGAGTTTTCTGAACCAACCTGCTCTTGAACGATGACCACGAACCGATCCGACCGTGGCACGATGGCACGAGTCGACCCTGTGGAAGGAACATGAACTAACCTGAGCCACTCTGGGGAGCACGACCCAAACCACTGGTGGAGCCACGACACCTGGAGAACGATCCGAACCAGTGGGGTATCACGACCGGATGCAATGACCACAAAATGACCGGAGTTCACGTATAGGAGAGAGGATCTCATAACTCGATCCGAATAAGGAGAAAAGGACCGATCAGAATGGAAGCTTGTTTCCAAACCGATCCGGAGGAGACCAAAACCCCAGATGCAAAGGTAGTCCAAATGGGAAGTAGAACTCAGGATCCAGTTGGGAACCAATGAGTTAACTTTATGAGTTGGGCTTTGCTACGGGACGTGTGCTAAGGAGTTGTTGACGTCCATAGCTTTGATTCACCACCGAGAGACGATTGTTAGGCTACAGATCAGTGCAGTGGGGTAGTTATTACTCCATGGGGCAGAGTGATCGTAGCATGGCTATGAGCCAGTGCAATGGAGTCGTTGTTAATTCATGGGGCAGAGTGGACATAGCAAGGACTAGTGGCTATGGATCAGTGCAGTGGAGTCGCCATGACTCCATGGGGCAGAGTGATCATAGCAAGGATTTGGGTGATCAAAGCGGTGGATATCGTACGATTTACGCACTGAGCAAGAGATGTGAGGATGGTTGCTATGCTTGATTGTTTGACATCACTATGACATGCACACCCCCTCCCCCGTATCATTACATCATATGTTAGTGTCACCCTAGAGTATTGTACATCTTGTTGTGCTAACTCTTTGGTTGTAGGTCCAGGTTCAGGTATGGTTTAGTATACCTGCTATTGTTCTGTTTTGCTGCTTATCACTCATACCAGACTTTTGTCTTACCCAGAGTTTTATGTCTCTTCTTATTACTCTGGGTGCTCTTAAACGGGAAAACTAGAGACAGATTAGCTGGTTGTGCACGAGTAGCTGTCTGGAGACGAGCAGGAGGCTTACACGTACTATTCTATATATATTCTCCCTGTGTCGCTGCTGGTCACTACTTTGGGCATTAGCAGTGTACCTTTCCTCTCTTTTGTTTTAGAGACGGTTTAAAGTTGTAATAATGATGAAGTGGAACATAAGTTGCATTTGGATTTTCCGCTAGTACGATGTTTAGTTTTCAGCTTATGCACTGTCTCGCCTGTTTTTATGTCAAAGTATGTTATTATTATATTTTGTTCCATGCGCTGTGAGATATTCTATAGATTCTTTGTTAGTCCACTGTTAAGTTTCCTTTCCTTTCTTTGGCGACCATCCCGTGCTAGTTGGACATTGGCACAACGCACTTTCATTGGAAATGTCGAATGGTGCGGGGCGGGTAGTCACATTTGGTATCAGAGCTCTAGGTTGTGCAGTTAACCTAGGGAAGACACCAGAGAGAGATAGTACGTATATGAGAGCGCGTATTTGTGATATTTTGGTTTTCAAAAGCTATATATATACTATTAGTGTATTTAAGGATGAAGTCGCATTGCACTGGCACCACAGAAAAGATGGTTAATCGTTTTCTCCTTATAGATTGAACGATGAGCCGATATATTAGGGGTACTGGTAGAGGAGCTAATAATGGTAATGCTCCTGATATAAGGACGATGTTCATTGACTTCATGAGAGAGATGCTTAGAAATATGCAAGGAGCAGTTCCCAATACTGAAATGGTGGTGGTGCAGCGGTGCAGGCGCCTAGAGCTGATTTCGCCAAGCTATGCAAGGATTACACTAGTCTTGGTGGGAAGCCGTTCCAAGGAACGGAATCGGCTACAGAAGTTCAGGATTGGTTGGATAGCTATGAGCGTATCTTCGAAGACTTGGGTATCGAGGATGCGACGAAGAGAAAGCTAGCATCCCGTCAGCTGCAAGGATGGGCGATGAATTGGTAGAATGCTATCAAGGCAGCTACTCCAGAGGATCAAGTTACATGGGATTAGTTTAAGGCCCGATTCGGTGAAAAGTTTATCCCAGTCGCTCAGAAGTCAGAATTGTTTAGGAAGTTCTTAGAACTTAAACAAAATGGTAGAGCAGTCTCGGAGTATATTGCTGAGTTCGGTACTTTATCGAAGTATGGATTATCTCTTATTGACACTCCCAAGAAGAAGAATGAGAAGTTCATAACAGGCTTAGATCAGTACTTGGGGGAATGGCTTATTAACCACATCGATGAGACATTTGAATCGATTGTGGGAAAAGCTTTGAGATTAGAAAGTCTATACCCTAAGTCGAAGAGTGAAGCTGCAGCTGCAGAAGAGCCAAAGCCGCAAGCAAGCGGTTGAGGCAAGAATCAGAATAAGAGAAAGTAGAATCGGACCAAGGACGGCTAGAAGAAGAAGAATAAGAAAGATGTTGAGTGCTTTAGCTGTGGCAAGAAGGGTCATTATGCTAAAGAATGTCGAGCAAAGCTAGCGGACAGGAAGTGCTTCAACTGCAGCCAACTGGGACATCACAAGGATAAATGTCCGCAACCCCCTAAAGAGAAGCAGATTGTGAAAGCATATGCTCTTAATGCTATTCCTTCTTCGTCGAATGCCCCAACCGCGGCGGAGAAAGGAAAGAATGTCATCATTCAAGGTATGCTTTCTGTTTATGATGTTCCTGTTCGATTATTGTTTGATACCGGAGCTTCCCGTTCCTTCATATCCAATGACCTGGTAGATAGTTTGGGATTGGAATCCGAGATAGTAGATAGACCTTTAGCGGTGACGAACCCGATTGGTGGTTCAACTAGCCTTATCATGATTTGTCGTAATGTGGTCTTATCGAGTCATGGATGCATGTTTGTTTGTGATTGCTTTGTTTTGGGCTTTACTGGGTTTGGCATTATTTTGGGGGTCGATTGGCTCCAAAGATAAGGGGTGGTGGTAGACTGTGAGGGCTTTTTGGTGATAGTTAGAGCGGATGATGGGAGGAGGGTAGTGTTTGGTGGTCTACCTAGTGATGGGGTAATGGCTAGTTTTCTAAATTCCATCAACATCCCGCATGATGAGTTGTCAGATGTGCCCGTGGCTGGCCAGTATCCGGACATCTTCGAGGAAGTGACCGGACTTCCACCACACCGAGAGATTGAGTTCTGTATTGATTTAGTGAAAGATGCTAGACCTATAGTGATGCCACTTCGTCGTATGGCACCAAGGGAGCAGCGAGAGCTCGGGGTGCAAGTAAGCGATCTTTTGAAGAAGCGATTTATCAGAAGAAGTGTTTCTAAGTGGGGAGCACCAATTGTATTTGCTACCAAGGCATATGATTATCTTCGATTGTGTGTGGACAACCGCGAGTTGAATAAGGTGACGAGGAAGAATTTGTATCCTCTACCGCGGATGGATGATTTGTTTGATCAGTTGAGTGGCGCTAGAGTGTTCTCACCAGTTGGATCTCACGATAGGTTTTCATCAGCTTAGGGTGGAAGCTAAGAGTATAGCTAAAACGGCATTTTGGACACCGTCTGGATTTTATGAGTAGTTGGTCATGCCATTCGGATTGACCAATGCACCAGCATATTTTGTGGATCTTATGAATAGGGTATTCAAAGATCAGTTGAATAAGTCTGATCTTGTGTTCGTAGACGACATCTTGGTTTATTCGAGGATAGCGGAAGAACACAAGGACTTGAGAATAGTGAAGGAGGTGTTGAGAAAACACCAATTGAAAGAAAAGTTTTCTAAGTGTCACTTCTGGAGGAGGGAAGTGAGATTCTTGGGCCATGTTGTTTCAGAGAATGGTATTGTCGTCGACCCTGCAAAGGTGGCTACGGTACAAGATTGGTCTATGCCCGAGAATGCAACAGACGTAAGAAGTTTCTTGGGATTGGCTGGATATTATCGTAAGTTTATCTAAGACTTCTCCAAGATAGCGGTACCATTGACTCAGTTGACCAAGAAAAATCAAGCTTTTGTTTGGGACGAAAGGTGCGAGAATGCATTCAAGAGTCTAAAGGAAAAGTTGATGCGTGCACCAGTGTTAGTCATTCCTAAAGGGAATGAAGAGATGACAGTATACACGGATGCATGTGGTACCAGACTATGTGTCGTATTGATGCAAGGAGATAGGGTTGTAGCTTATGCTGGTCGGCAACTGAAACCGCATGAGAAAAGATATCCTACCCATGATTTGGAATTGGCAGCGATCGTATTCGCATTGAAGATGTGGAGACATTATCTCTTGGGAGAAAGATTCGAGTTGTTTACCAATTATAAATTGTTAAAGTATCTTTTCTCTCAGAAGGATCTAAATCTCCGATAGCAAAGATGGTTAGAATTCTTGGCTTCATATGATTTCGATATCGCATATACACCAGGAAAGGGCAATGCGGTAGCAGATGCATTGAGTATAAGACATACCAGTTTACGGGCTATGTTACTTAAGTGGAAGCAACTGGAGTACATCGCTGGGTATGATTTCAGACCAAAGTGCGAATTGGATCCAGAAATGTTAACAAGTTTGACGATCAGACCCACTTTGATTGAGCGGATTGGTTCCAGTCAGAGGGATGATCCTAACCTATTGGAAATCATCTCAAAGTTAGAGATGGAAATCGACAAAGAGATGAACAAGTATGGGCTTGATCGAGATGGATGGCTTAGAAAGAATGATAGACTAGTTGTGCCCAATGTCGATGGATTGAGAGATGAAGTTCTTAGATAAGTCATCACTCAAAACTATCTATACATCCCGGTGGTAACAAAATGTATCGAGACATGAAGCTGATCTACTACTTCGAAGGGATGAAAAGAGTCATTGGGAAGTTTATATCCAAATGCATGAATTGCCAGCTAGTTAAACCTGAGCAAAAGAAGCCTAGTGGTTTGTTGCAACCATTAGAAATTCCAGAATGGAAATGGGAACAAGTCTCAATGGATTTCATTGATGGGTTACCAAGAAATAGATAGGGCCTTGATAGCATTTGGGTGATTGTGAACCGATTGACTAAGAGTGCAAGTTTATACCCGTAAGTCGAATAGAATGGCAGCTAAATTAGAAGAACTGTATATGAAGTGGATAGTGAGATTTCATGGAATACCCAAAGGCATTGTGAGTGACCGAGATCCGTTGTTCACTAGTGGATTTTGGAAGAGCTTACAAGAGGCGTTAGGATCAGAATTACATCTCAGTACCGTGTATCATCCTCAAACTGACGGTCAAACAGAGAGGGTGAATCGAGTATTAGAAGATCTTTTGAGAGCTTGCATATTGGATTTTGGTGGATCATGGGATAACCATTTGCATCTAATAGAGTTTGGATATAATAATAGTTATCAATCCAGTATTGGTATGGCCCATACAAAGCTTTGTATGGAAGACTGTGCAACTCACCGTCATGCTGGTTAGAAACCGGTGAGAAATTTGTGCTTGGGCCATATGTGATAAGAGAAACCTCAGATAAGATCAAAGTTATCCGACAAGGAATGAAGGCTGCCCAAGATAGGCAGAAGAGTTATGCTGATAAGAGGAGGAGAGATTTAAAATTCTCCATTGGTGACTTGATGTTTCTCAAGATTTCTCCATTAAAGAGCGTGATATGATTTGGTAGGAGAGGCAACTTAACACAAATATTTGTTGGTCCATTCCCATTTCTCGAGCAAGTTGGGAATTTGCCATATAAAGTTGAATTACCAAAGAAGATGGCAGGAGTTCATAACGTATTTCATGTTTTCCAATTAAGGAAATTCGTGCACGATCCCGATATGACTATTTCACCTGATCAGTTGGATGATATCGAAGTAGAACCCGAGGCGATTGGGAACCGCAAACCGATTCGTATTGTCGAACACAATACGAAGCAACTTCGAAGGAAAGCGGTGGATTTGGTCAAAGTTCAGTGGGTCGAGAATGAGAAAGACTGTACTTAGGAAACAGAGGGGAATATGAGGAAGACGTATCCAAAACTCTTTGCCTGGTAAGATTTTAATTGCGACTTAGTTTTCTGCATGCTAGGATAGACTTGTTTGTTTGTTTTGTACGTTTGTTTGTTGTGAATGGTTGGTAAGCATGCGGGATCCTATGCTTGTTTCTTAGTTAAGGAATTTCGGGGGCGAAAATTCTTAAAGGGAGGGGGGAAGAGAATGTAACGACCCGCATTCGACACATCAGGAGATCGTAGAATATTTATTTCTTTCACATACGAAGTCGTATGGTCATGTAACTTTGGGGGATGACTATTGGGGTCAATTCCCATGTTCATGATTTTTTTCAATTTTTAAATGACTATTTTACCCCTAGTTGATCTTGTTTCGGCCATAACTTTTGATTGGAAAGGAGTTTTGACCTGAAACCACTTCCATTAGATCTGGATGATGGTATACCTTTCCTTAGAGTGGTCATACGTGAAAAACAGACTTACCGTTTGGGAGATATGGCTGAAATAAGGTTTAGAAGGTGAAAAACCGCTTAACCGGGCCAACTGAGGTGATTAGTGAATGGGCCCATAAACCATTTCGGGATTAGGGTTATGGGGAGGCTTAAATGAGTTAGGTTTTCATTCTATTTCAGTTTTCTAGCCGCCATTTACCTCTAAGAAACCCTAATAATGGCCTCCACCTTCTAATTTCATCCCAAATCGCTTTCTAGTCAAGGATTAAGCTTAGCAATATCAAATCAAGGAGAAATAGCACTATTTCAGAGTTAGAGTTGTTGTTAGACATTAGTATTCGCCCAAATCAAAGGAGTTTCAGTTCTGAAAGTTTTAATTGTGGCAAAGGTGAGTGATTAGCATTGTTTTTACAATACGATTAATTAGGGTGATTAGTGTTAATTAACGAAATTATACATGTTAAAAATCTGGAAAAATGTTTAGAAATTCTTAAATATTATTTTAGACCTCTGTTGGAAGTTTGGTGTAACGACCCAGAAAATCTGAACCAATTTAATTTTTTTTAATTGGCTAAAATAATGGGTTTTAAATATTTAAAATAAATATTTTTAATAATGGCAATGAAAGGTGAGTTTGAATCGACAATTGAAAACGAATATAATTAATTTTAATTATAAACAAGGCCTGAAATGGCGCTGCAGTTTCAAAAATTGAATTCAAACTTTGTCGGACTGTACCGGGTGCAAAACAATCCGGATTTTAGTGAAACCAAAAATATTTAAATCTGTTAGTGAATACCTTTCTAACGAATCTGAAAAATCGAATTTTCATAGCGGAAAGCAAAAGTTATGGCTGATTGAATTTTCAGAACGGTCGCTATGGAATTTATATAGCCCGTGAAATTGGCCATTTTGCATACGACCTCGGAATTCGACGAAACCACTTTTGTTGGATCCGGGATGTGAAGTTATTGCTAGGTTTCAAATTTCATAATTTTTGAAGCTAATATGTGAGCGTGGCAAAGGAAAATGTGTTTTGGTCAATTACAGTTAAATTGGATCGACCAAAAATGGGCCTTTTTGCAAACGGTCTCAGAATTCGACGAAACTAGTTTTGTTGGGACTGTATCGTCAAAACATAGCTAGAATTATTTTTCTGGAATTTTTCGAATCAGTTTGTGGCCCTGGTAAATTGAAATGTACGTTCAAATTAAATATTGAATGTTATATATTTTAATTTGAAGGAAACTGGCTGAAACAGTCGAATGGGCCTACGAAACATATTGCATTGTGTTCGGAATGGGGGTAAAACACTAGGAACGACAGTCGTTGGGTTTGAATTGGGATTCATGAGTGAAAGGGGTATTTTCGAAATTTAAAAATATATAAAAAAAAAATCATTGGTCGAAAGCTTTTCTCTCTCCCCGATTCCCTTCGCCGACGAACGACGGAAATTACCCTAAACCTTCTCTCCTCGATTCCTCTCAATCAGCTCAAAATTAGACCTCCATCCTGTTGGGAATTTTGTAGAGCGTGTCGAGACCTTCCAATCCATACCAAGTTTGATTTTTTTTCATTGAGTATATCGCTCGAATCAAAGCCACGAAGTTCGCCGTTTGCAACTGCCGCCGCTGCTTCTTCTGGACGTCGAACTGAAGGTGGTTGCCAGCGCCGGGAAGCTGGTTCGAAGCCCTACGCTGCGGTAAAGGTCGATCGTGATATCGTGGATCGATTCGCGAGAAAATCGAAAACCTAGTTTCGAAGAAAAAAACTGGTATACGGCTTGTTTATTTTTCAATTGAAAATAACACTTTTAAGTGTTGCAAACCTTTGAAAAATCATATTTTTTTGCTATGTTAACGAAATTCGATGAAACAGGAAACATCGTGACCGTGAGAACGTCTTTTACATTTTAGAAGAGACCGCATATTTTTCTGAGCCTTCAGCTATTTTTGGTGAAGTGGAACCCAAGGTGAGATTTCTGATTTAAAAACAATATGGAAAACGACGATGTATAAATTATATAGTTGATGTATGAGTTATATAAACGTTGTACACCTCATGTATAAGCGTTGTATAAGTTGTATGTTCGATGTATAAGTTATATATGCGTTGTAAAATTTATATATGTGTTGAAATAAAAGTGAATTGCTATATATATATATATATATATATATATATATATATATATATATATACGCCCCTCGTCCACAAACCATGGACGATATTTATTGATTGTGATTGGTGTGAAAATTGATTGATAGCGAAAGATTGTTTGGGATTGTTTGTGGTTGATATTGATTGATTGTGGTTGAAAAATACCCATTTGTGGTTGAGAAATATTTGGTTGAAACCACATAGGATTAGTTTGTGGAAATGAAATAAATATATACATGCCGCCTGCGTGCGAACTAGATGCATGATCCCCATTGTCAAAAACCGCGAGGTTTTAAGGTAGAGCGAGGAGCCGTACTAGGGACGGTCCCGGTTTTAACTACCCTGCCGTTATGCTGTCGAAATTTTGAATAATATTCGTGTGTTTGAATTATTTTCATCTGCTTAAACTATATTTATTCATTGAATAGAAAACCTTCATGTGTTGAATTGATATTCATTCGTTGATTAGAAATTCATGTGTTGAATGGTATTCATATTTTGAAATAAATTGTTTGATAATAAAAATCACCTTTTATCGACTATATGAACTGTGTAAAATAATCTCGTTTTGAAAGAAATTGTTTTATAAGAAAAATCCTATTTTTATCACCAATATGAAATATATAAAATAATAGTGTTTTGAAATGAGTTGTTTTACAATAAAAATCACATTTTTATTATATGCATGAATCGTTGAAATGTGAAGTGTTAAAAATAGCCACTTGTTCAAATAAATATATATGAGTTGAAATATTCATTAATTAGCTAATGATATGATTTGTACCTATGTATGTAACATTAGAATGAATGGTGTTTTTAAACCAAATAGAAATCAAATATGAAGTTGAATAGAAAATGATAAATGATAAGAACTATACATATGTACATGCATATTCATTGAACAGGTTATAGCAAAGGGGCTAGAGAAGAGGAATAAATTTTGTGCCCGACAAATAAGTACACATTTACTGTTTTGTTTGGGTGATGATTTTATGAGCCTGTTGGCTAGCCTCTTGGCTTTTTCTTTTTCTTTTTTGAGATTAGAAGGACCGGGGAAGCTATTTGAGATTTCCCGATGCTCCCGGTGTAGGGGAGGTTATGGCGAAATTTTCCAAAATTTTAAGGCGTTAGTGAAATATTTGAAGTGAAAACGATATTGAAATCATTGAATGAACTATACTTATATAAATATAAATAAAATTAAAACGAAACGTAGTCGTGCAGTTCGCATTTTGAAACCATGATTTCAAACAACTAGTGCGGGAAATCCGACCATTGGATTTTCCCGAAACCTCAACCGTCGGGTTCGCCTTGGAAATATCTTCCCAACGGCACCAACCTTGTAAAAATCCAACGGTTGGATTGTCTGGAATGTTTAATTCAAATCTGATGAAAAACAGCGCCAGAAGCAATTATATTTATATATATATATATATATATATATATATATATAATTATATATTTAATCGAATAACGACGCTGTAGTTCGTATTTTGAAATCGAAACTTCAAACGATTGTACCGGGAGATCCGACCGTCGGATTTTCCCGAAACTGGAACCGTTGGATTCGTTTTGAAAAGACCTCTCTAATGAAGTAAATTTTGTGAAGATCCAACGGTTAGATTTTCAGATATGTGTAAATCAAATCTAAAGAAAAACAGTGCCACGGTCGTGCTATGGCCGAAGCGTCGTTTTGAATAAATTAGCTATTTTAAAATAAATAAATATAGCGATAAATTGTTATAAAATATCATAAGCGATATGGAATGGAAATAAACTGAATTTTCTCGATTTATGTGGCTTTTGATGGTTGAATGTGTTTGGTGTGAAAATTACATTAAAGAACAAGATTGGTGTTGTCAAATAATTTAACCATTGAAATAAATTGATTTGAAATTCTAAATATACGTGAATTATTTGAAAAGGCCGAGTTAATTCTCATTTCAAATGATTGACTGACGATTGAAATTCGAAGATGAAGACGACGGTCGAAGACTGGAGACCTTCACCTCGTTTGGATGGTAACCGAGGTCCTGATTGGGAGGCATCCCGAAATATGGATAATGAGTGGTGATCGTCCAGACGTACGTGGTGATCGATGGGTTTGCGAGGTATTTAGTGCCTCCGGTTTCGTTCAGACCCAGAACGGACTTGTAAATGGAATGTGTGTCTGACATTGGATTTTATTCTGTGTTGATTGATCTCTATTAAATATACATCTGTTTGGCGGCGGAGAATTTATTCTTTTGCTTAACGCCCTTCTCTGAGACGCACGAGCTCAGAGGTTGTATATCGATGGACATCAGTCGCATGGCATGAATTGCCTGTGTGGCATGCTAAGATGCAGTGATCAGGGCTTCTGTTGAAAAGCAAAGCCTTGTGGTGATGATCAAAGCACCGCCTGTGTGGCGTAGCTTTGTGTATAACGTGAATTCGCGAGTCTCACACCCCGGTATGAACCTAAAACGGGAGAAGGACCTCAGGGAGGGCATGCGTTTCTTTCTAGCTAGGGTGGTGTCAGTGACCTACCAGCCCTGACATTTATATACTTTTCACCTATGTGGTTGTTGCTGTTGCGAGGCGCCTCGGTTTGATCGGACGATCCGGGTCCGATGGAGTCATTCGTTGGCTCGTTGACGCCCCAAAGGGCGGGGAAACGTATTGTTCAGGCATAATAATCCACATCGGTGGACCGGCCCTGACGATCCAAGGCTTGCCTGCGTGCTTGCCTGAGACACGGGCTAGAGCGTCTCGAATTCGGTAAGGACTATCTTTTGCCTTGGTTCATGACGGAAGTCCAATTTCCAAATACGTGACTGTGCGGTTTTGATTGTATACCTATATATGGCGACATAGTGGTATGGGGCATTAATGCCGTCTATGATTGATAGTTATGATTTGAAATTGTCTTCAAAACATATAGACACTAGCAATAATATCAAATGCCTTTGTTTTGTTCGTATCAAGCATATTTTGGCCGTTATAAGGTAAAAACTCTATCCTCCGGTTTGCGTTGCATTGTGTGATGGGAACTGAGTCTTATAACGGCTTCATTTTTATAAAAGCATAGCGATGTTTAAAAGAATGATTTGTTTTAAAGCACTGGTAATCCAATGGAGTAAACCCATTCCACGAAAGTGGCGTGGTCCTGTGATTGGCCAAATTATATATGTGTTGAGTAGATTTCTCATACCAGTCCCATGACTGACTCGTAGTTTGTTTCACTCTCAAACTCGGGTGCCCCCTTTTTCTACATGGGCAGCCTTGTATTCAGGTTTAGCTGGTTCTTTCTGGATAGCTGGAGCTGAAGATGGATTCTATCATTTATTTCTTTTTATGCTGTTCAGCTCCTATTGTACATATTATGTTTATTTTTCCGCTGTAGACATTTATGTATAGCTGAACTGTATCTATTCTAAGTAAGATCCTGTATATTGTGTAACTCTGATGATTACTTTTATCCAGTATATTCTATTGTTCATTATCTGGTGTATTTACTTAATTCTGTTCTGCTATTATATGTTTCTGTGTTATATTCCAAAGATAACCCTTGTCTCCGTCTGTACGGGATTTCGGGTCGTCTCATTTGGGTTAATTCGGTTAAGTTTTGCTAATCCTATCATTAGTTATTGTTAAACATGATTAAGGGAAAAATATGGGTTTTGGGCATGTTTAATCCGTTTTAACATATCAAATTGTTATTTTGGTGTTTGTGGTTGATTATACATGTTGCTATGACTGTATGGTATGCTCTGTCATTGTTTATAACAGTTAGAATGGTCGAAAACGCTGTCGTGTGGCATAAAACAGTCGCTGGAAAAGTTGCAGGAAATGACCCAGAACAGGACCGGATCGGATCGCCCTTACTTAACCCCGACCCGCTCGTGAATGGTGACACCGAATCGACTCACCCATCTGGAGAGCTCCACGACCCGAGCCGCTAGTCACGACCTGCTTGCATCTGGAGTTCTTTGAACCAACCTTCTCTTGAACGATGACCACGAACCGATCCGACCGTGGCACGATGGCACGAGTCGACCCGGTGGAAGGAACATGAACTGACCTGAGCCACTCTGGGGAGCACGACCCAAACCACTGGTGGAGCCACGACGCCTGGAGAACGATCCGAACCAGTGGGGTATCACGACCGGATGCAATGACCACAAAATGACCGGAGTTCACGTATAGGAGAGAGGATCTCATAACTCGATCCGAATAAGGAGAAAAGGACCGATCAGAATGGAAGCTTGTTTCCAAACCGATCCGTAGGAGACCAAAACCCCAGATGCAAAGGTAGTCCAAATGGGAAGTAGAACTCAGGATCCAGTTGGGAACCAATGAGTTAACTTTATGAGTTGGGCTTTGCTACGGGACGTGTGCTAAGGAGTTGTTGACGTCCATAGCTTTGATTCACCACCGAGAGACGATTGTTAGGCTACAGATCAGTGCAGTGGGGTAGTTATTACTCCATGGGGCAGAGTGATCGTAGCATGGCTATGAGCCAGTGCAATGGAGTCGTTGTTAATTCATGGGGCAGAGTGGACATAGCAAGGACTAGTGGCTATGGATCAGTGCAGTGGAGTCGCCATGACTCCATGGGGCAGAGTGATCATAACAAGGATTTGGGTGATCAAAGCGGTGGATATTGTATGCTTTACGCACCGAGTAAGAGATGTGGGGATGGTTGCTATGCTTGATTGTTTGACATCATTATGACATGCACACTCCCTCCCCTGTATCTTTACACTATATATTAGTGTCACCTCAGAGTATTGTAAATCTTGTTGTGCTAACTCTTTGGTTGCAGTTCCAGGTTCAGGAATGGTTTAGTATACCTATTATTGTTCTGTTTTGCTGCTTATCTCTCATACCAGACTTTTGTCTGATCCATAGTTTTATGTCTCTTCTTATTACTCTGGGTGCTCTTAAATGGGAAGACTAGAGACACGTTAGCTGGTTGTGCACGAGTAGCTGTCCGGAGACGAGCAGGAGGCTTATACGTACTATTCTCTATATATTCTCCCTGTGTCGCTGCTGGTCACTACTTTGGGCATTAGTAGTGTACCTTTCCTATCTTTTGTTTTAGAGACAGTTTGAAGTTGTAATAATGATGAAGTGGAACATAAGCTGTATTTGGATTTTCCGCTGGTACGATGTTTAGTTTTCAGCTTATGCATTGTCTCGCCTGTTTTTATGTCAAAGTATGTTATTATTATATTTTATTCCATGCGCTGTGAGATATGCTACATGTTTTTTGTTAGTCCACTATTAAGTTTCCTTTCCTTTCTTTGGCGACCGTCCCGTGCTAGTTGGACATTGGCACAACGCACTTTCATTGGAAATGTCGAATGGTGCAGGGCGGGTCGTCACAAGATGACTGCAATAAAATTTTAGAAATTAGCTACACATGGTTTGCAGGTTGCGTTAGATTCTACCACGTGTTATAGACTTTTAGCTTGCCTTCAACAAGAAGCAATGTTCATTAAATAATTACTTTAGTGTATTTGCTAGGGTATTATACAACCAAATACAAGTATGTTTATACATCCCTAAATATATCCTTTTAATTAAAACCAAATTCAATTTAAATTACATTAAACTATGTTTCTCAGGTTAAATTATATTTCAAAAATCAAGATCTGCATATATTGTTCGAACAAATAAAATCAAATCAGTTAGAACATTAACCCCGTTTAAATCTTAATCAAACTATTTAAATTCATAGATCGAAATAAAATTAATTTAAAACCAGTCACTACACCAAAACAGTGGATTGCCAACAAGTATAGGTGTTACAAATAATTTTTGTAACACTTTTATGTGTCACCATCGGCCTGTGAGGAATTTCCTGTAACACTTATAAGTGTTACAAACATAGTAACTGCTAACACTTATAAGTGTTACAAACATATTCATTGCTAACACTTGTAAGTGTTACAAACATATTCGTTGCCAACACTTATAAATGTTGGAACTATAAGATATGGTAACACTTATAAGAGTTACAAACATATTCATTGCTAACACTTATAAATGTTGGGACCTTAAGATATAGTAACATTTATAAGTGTCAATATCATAATCCTACCGACACTTATAAATGTTGGCATCACAATACAAAATTAAGTTCTTTTCTATTTTTTACACAATTAATATTAAAATTCTCAAAACAAATGAATATAACATATCTTTATGATTTTCATATCACATATATAGTTAAACATATCAATTTAATGTAAAAATTAGTACACTTCCATATCTCAAATTCAACAATATCACATTTCCATAATACTCAAATATAAGCAACATGCTTCCGATTTCAAAATACCATAATATCATGTCCAAACTGTAAAATATAATGCACTCATTACATTCCAAAATATTTAGAGATAGAATGATTATCAAGGTCACACGTGTTTGCTTTCTCGTTGTCATTACATTCCAAGTTATGTTTTATTCCTCCTCCACGAGTGCCTACAAAATATAAATGCACTCATTTATACCCAAAAAAAATAACAAGTTGCAATGGAATACTTAAAACTGAGGTGATACATACATCAATAATTATACCGATTCACTCAGTGAAGAAAAATCATGTGAAAATGTCTTTGATTGCACTACCCAAAGTCAAAGAAAATAAGTATTGAGCACTCTCAAGCCGCAGTAGCCACCATGCATGCCAACAAAGTTCCACTGCTTTCAAAAAATAAAAGTTAACAGAATATTCAAAAAAAATGAAATAGTCTAAACAGTAAGTAATTTTTACATCAATCATCATACCTTCCTATGGTGCTATAATATGTTTCTATCCCAAATAACCATTATAAAATCTTCTGTTTACCTGAAAAAATAGTGTGATTTCATTTGAATATCAGCAATTACCTAAAATAACAATCAAGCTACCTTCGAGTCATGCTTAACAGCTTATGTCACAATTAGATCTACAAATGCATATTTAAAGAATAGGAATTCACTATCAATAATGCTTTAATTTTAGCTGAGTTGCAAGCTCAATTTTCAAAACTGAGCTGCAACTCATTTTCGAAAACTGAGCTGCATCTCAGTTTCGAAAACTGAGCTACATACTCAGTTTTTCAAACTGAGCTGCAACTCAGTTTGTGAAACCGAGATGCTAACTCAGTTTTGGGAACTGAGTGTGCAAACTCAGTTTCGGGAACTGAATTTGCAAACTCGGTGTTAACATTGAGTCGTAGCGACTCAGTTTTCAAGAAAAATGAATTCACAAATTCTCAAGAAATCAGTGGGAATAAAACTGAGTTACAAATTAACATACAAAATAAAACTGCATTACCAAACTCTTTGAATTGTTCGGAAAACTGAGTTGCAAACTCAGTTGCAAACTCAGTTGCAAACCTGAAACTCAGTTGCAAAACTGAGTTTGCGCAACTCAGATTACAACTGAGTTTTGCACTAATTATTTAGAAAATTTTAAAGTCACCTTGATTATTTAGCAGAAGATTTAATGTCTTCAAGTCCCTGTGAAGAACCTTACAAATCTATCTCCTTCCAGGCCACCCCCGTCATCAATGTAACTAACTTGTAGCTCAGTTCATCATGGTTGACTATCAACTAAGTATAATTTAAATTTGTCACAAACAATGACCATAAATAAATAGTAGTAAGTCCGGTAGAAGTTTGGGGCTATATCTTTAGCTACTTATGACTGAGTTAAAAAAAATCAGCCACATTAATGATATATTTTAAGAAAATAATTATTATTTTATTTGAAATGAAACAATATCAAGTCTCATAACGTTGTTAATACAATTCTCATATGTGTGCTTGAATACTGGTACATCAGAACCATAACAGAATTACCAAAGATGATGATGCTTTTTGATGAACATAAGCTTGTGTAAAATTCAAACTTACGCATGGTGTGTGACTCTATATGTAAGCAGGTTCAGCTAGTAATAACATAAACTGCTCACGGCGTTCGTTCATGGGTGCCACTTTATGCTACATCCGATGCTGATTTTAAATATTATAAGATTACTATTTATTGTCAAGCCCACCTGTAGATTACTATTTACAGTTTAGTAGTATTCATATCCCTATAACTTTCCACTTTACTCCTAATTCTTTTAATTTCAAGTATCATGCATAAATATGTAATGCAGACGTCCAGGTGTTTCTGCCTACAAACAATCCGAAATTTACAGATATCTACTTTCTATGGTGCACCAGGCTAAAAAAATTTCAAGCAAAGTTAAACGAGCATAAATATAATCCTTACCTTCAGATCTCATTCAATCTTTAGATCCCATGACCTTTTCACAGACCTCTCTCAGCCTTATAAAAACTCTATTTTTCTCCTTGTCCTCCTTTATCAACCCACATGTTTTCTCTCCCGGCTCCAGCTCAATATCTACAGTCAACATCATAAAAAATGGTGCCAAAACAACATCCAGTTTCTCATTATCCCAACAACCTTGTAAAAATCTGAGCCTTTTGCTCTTCCTTCTCTCATCTTCTCCAAATCTTTTAAAATCCAATATGTTGCACTGTACTACTTAATTTAACTGATTGCTTAGGTTCAGCTTCCCAAGATTAAGATTTTGGATAGTTTAATATTGCCCATGGTAAACTATTTTTTCGGTTGGTGATATCTACCCGTAAAATTTTCTTGTACTGACTCTGAAATCTAATTAATACTCAAATTTTGAGAACAGAAAAGGCATATGGAAAATTATAGTATTTTCATATCTTAACAAGCCAATCAATTAGATTACCCTTCATGCTCTGATTTGCATCTTTCTACGCTGTTCCCATAAAGAGAAAATCAAGAGAGCTACATTGTTGAATAGTCCATGGCTGCCCCTGTATAATTCTATGAAGACCTAAGCTTATCAAGTAAACTTCAAACATTAAAGGAAATGACCATCATGAAAAAACAATTATGGTTGCTGAATAAAGCAAGGCTAGCTGATTAATATAACATGCAAATGACACTATATTTTTTGGATTTACTGAATTGCTAATTGTCAGCAACACAAATAGAGAAAATTAAACTTTAATTCACCTAAAATTTTTAAGGAAAAGAGAATGCTTTCCTTCAAGGAAAGTTTATGCTTTTATTTCTTTCAGCTATTTATGGTAATGCTAATGAATTTAATATGTTTTGAACCGTTGGTGACTAAATCCATTAAGCAACTATAATATGTCATAGTGTTGCACAGTATAGCCAGGCGAGGGTAATTCATGTAATTACTGGTCCGGAAAACCTGCAGTCGAGCCATGTCGACACCCATGTCGACAGGGCTGTCGACAGGGTCCCACCCATGTCGACTGCCCAGTCGACCGGGCTGTCGACATGGGTCCTGGCGGGAATTTTCCCGCCTGCGCCAGT
The DNA here is from genome assembly GCA_030737875.1 of Allium sativum. Lineage (NCBI taxonomy): Eukaryota > Viridiplantae > Streptophyta > Magnoliopsida > Asparagales > Amaryllidaceae > Allium > Allium sativum. Next base: position 8,295,562 of record CM060921.1, on the reverse strand, counting down.
TGCCCTAATTTTTGACTTTTGAACTTGAAATTCAAATCTGTTTTCAACATGGAAATTTCTGAAAACTTCAATGGGCCTTAACTGGGTCATACGGACTCCGATTTTCGAAAACTCGGACTCTATTTCAGGTATTTTTCCGAGACGAACGCAATGGCACAGCCCGTTTCCCTTGATTCAGATTTTTAAATTAAATTCTGCCTCGATTTATGTTATAACTGATTATTAAAAATACGGGTTGTTACAATTTCCATCTAAAATTATGATGAAGGAATTAATCCATGTATAATTACTTCCTTCCAATTGGAACTAACAATATAATAGCCATAAATTTAAATATATAGTAATTAATTGCATTCATCACATTTCATTTTTTATTTAATTCATCCTTTGCATTTTCTTGTAAACCATATGCATTAACCATCCACCTATGATTCTTAACAATATCATAAATTTATAAATATATATATATAAAGTAATGAATTAATTATCAGGATAGGTGGAAAAAAAGGAATGTTCAAAACCTCTTATTTTAATTTAGTGGTTGAATAGTATAACAGGCTTGGATCCTTGGAAGTTGGTTAACGAAATGTTATATGGTCCTTGGCTTACTATAGGAGATTACAAAACTGTAACTTAATATTTTGAACTTAAAATAACAGATATTAACAAAAAGCACTACTTTGGAACTGTAACGTAATAGTAATTGTGCAGTAACACAGGTGGTGCAGCAAATGTCATGTAAATGTCCACAAATACTATTTAAATTACAAGTGCAGGTGGTAATAAGATCTACACAACTTCATACAAGGTGGAAATGTGCAATTGTAGTGAAAACTACACAATATGCAGTTCTAGCAGTTTGGGAAATGGTGTGTGCACTAAATACCAAACATGTGCCAACAATGCTTATGCTTGATGGCATTGTTCCCTTTTCTATCGGATTTTGGGTTGCCTTGCTTTTAAAATTTCTTAGTCATGAAAAAAAAACACAGGAAGCTAGAAGGGGGACATTATTTTATTTTTCCAGGCATAACACGTTTGCCATTTCCATTCTCTTCCACAAAACAACAGGAGCCACCTACCTCCTATTCTTTTTTTTCTTGGATTCTTTCTTCTTTAAAACCAATTACAAAACAAAACATATTTTGTTTTCTTTTGTTCTAGTTTCATTGTCTTCACTATTAGAAACAAACATGGCGCGCTTGACAAAACCGTAAAGCTTTTATTTATTTTAAACCAATTATCAAGAGTGTTTTGGATAGGAAAATGACTTGTGTTTTGGATAGGAAAATGACTTGTGCACAAAAGATCACCAAGTGTTCTAGTAAAACAAAGAAAGTTTAGAACTTAAAAAATGCATATTTATCACAACCAAAAGCATAAAGTTCAAGATGATGACTCACCAGTAGATAATAAAAGAATGTGGTTGCAATATACACTACCAATAGGAAGGATCCCGCAAGACAAAGAAATAATCATATAATGCATGATAATAATTATATCGTAAAAATAATGAATAAAGAGATAAAAACAAATAAACCACTAATGGATGTTAAAGCATTTAACACAATATTCAAAGGAACACAAATAAACTCTATTATTTTTCAAAGCCATCCTGAATTGGGTATATAATTTCAGTTACTGTAAATTTGTAAACAAAAAATAATCTCAGTATTATAATGCCTTATCCAAATGTCGTAGTGGTACAAATATTCAAAGCTTGGGTGTGCAGCAGTAACAAGGAAAATAAATGATAGCACTAACATATTGCGCTTCCTTTAATAATAATCTTGGTCCTTTAAAGCGAACATGTTTGCACATTCTAGTAAATGTTGGGCCCTTTACTGTTAAACCCACATCATGGTTTAGTTCTTTGATTTTTGGCAAGTTATCCTGATGTATAAAGTGAAGTAAACACCTAAAGGAAGACAAATTGAGTGTTAATATCACCCTAAGGCCGAAGATCTGGAATTGAAGATTCTTACAGTGGTAGGAAGAGAGACCGATGGCACAACTAAGTAAGAGGTAAATGGTAATTCTGCTAGGACATATGAACTGATATATAAAAGGGGCATGCAGGAAACACATACACACACACACGGTGATTTCTACCACTTAAGCAATTAACCAAAGAAACTAACAGAGTGAAGGACTGCACAACTTGATGGATGAAGTAGCACCGGACAGGGATTGGACCGAAGGGGGATGAGTGGACCTTGAAATTTGCAAGCAACAAAATCTGAACAGCTCCAGGCTAGTGGTTTGACTATTGCTGTAAAAATCGGTGTTATTGATTTCATTTCCTTACAAGGCAATCAAATAATTACTACTTAATATCTTGCAAAATGCCTACTTAGGAAGTCAAAATATATTAACCCGCTCTTGTTTGAGATCACAGTTAACACATAAACCCATTGGAGCTGTAGTAACTGCGATAAAGAAAAAAGGAAAAAAGTACTTGATTAAAAGATATATTATTAATTAATGAATTGAAAAAAAAATGCCTATTAATATAAGTTTATATAATGGTGGTCAAAACTTTTGCTCTGTAGTCAACTAAGTAATGAACAGCTTTTATTAAACTCCGACTATTTATTCTTTATGAAAACAGGTATACTTTCTACAAATATACAGAAAAGGATTATAACAAACAACTATTTTCACCTCACAAAGTTCTCCCTGCCATGTAAATATTTTATGATACGCTAACATCCTCCCTAACCCATCGTTTCCAGCCTTAAAGTTCTCAAGATACAATTGACAGCCTCAATACCTAAGCCCATTGTTCGGTAACTCAGATAAACTGATGTTAAAAATTGTTAATAAGTTTTTCTACAACAAGTGAATTTGATGTCCTAAGAAAAATTTCCTACATCCTACAACTAAGTAATCATTTTGAGTAAATTCTACAACCCTTTAAACATTTCAACTACAACTCGCTTCAGTTGTGAAATTAATCAAGCATGTTATATTAATTGCTACTTCTATTTGGAGTTCTAAACTGAATCCTTATGAATCATAGGCTCGTTATGCATAAGAATTGGTTGTAAGAGTTAGCAAATCTATAGCAAAATTCATATCTATAGTACAAACACAACGAAGTGAAATCGATTTCTTTACCTCTTATCGTAATTCCCAGAAGCCGCCGATCCCTAAAAGCCGCCGATTCCTAGAAGCCCCAATTCGAAGTCATGATTGAGAAACTGGTGGAGAGAGGATTTGAGAGGCTAACACTGATTTGAGAAATCCAAAATCCTATCAGATATCGATTAGGTAGTCGCTAGTATCAATTCATCGAAGTCCTTTTTTTTATTTGATTATGTTGCGGCGTTCGTAGGAATAAGTGTTGGGAGAAAGGATTGAGGTACCGATTAGGGTTATGTTTGGCAACTTACCCTTTTGCCCTTAGAAAAGAAGAGTTGACCAAGCATAACAACACATAAAAGTGTTGGCACATTTTTGGTGACACATTTTTGCTACCGTAACACATATTAGTGTCACTAGTCTACAACACATATAAGTGTTGGCAATTGAAAAAAAATAAGAGTTGCCAATTGGCCATTATGGTGTAGTGAGTATAAAATAGACTAGTTTCAAAATCATAAATCTTCAAATGTAAATTTTGATTACTAACATTAAACCCTTAATTAATTCTACTTTAAACATCAAAAATTAAAGGTCGTTGCATGGTGGTTCATCACATCTGCCTAAAAGTATTTAATATTACCTTTTTTCAGATGATAAGAGATGTTTGACAATTTAAAATGAAGTTAATGGCTATGCAGGACACTTGCCTCTTCCCTCTGGTCAGGTGTACCTAACTATTTTAAATTAAAATTATGAATTATGTTTGAGGATAAGCATGGACCGTTATATGTGTAATTATCATACGTCTTTAAATTTTTTCTACAAATACTATCCTTTGGTTACAAAATCCTCATATTTCTTCTTACTTTATAATACATTTGTGTATTTTATCTTTTTCCACACTTAAGTTAGATTATCAGAGTAATTGTGAGTGAAAAGATATGTTCTCTATTTTATCTGTCTATTCTATTATATAAGAAACTTAATATGGTATTGACTTTTTTCTTGCATTACATTTTCCCTCGGCTCAAATCCTCTGCTTTTAGCTTTTTGAAGGACGTCTTATAGTCTAGCCACTATAAAAAAAAAAAAACCTTTTTCTTCCAATCCTAAAACAATCGACTATAGTTAAGCCGCTTTCAAACACATTCATTTCATTTCCCTAAATTTAGTATAATTATCCTTCATTATTTTAAGCATGTTCATCTTCTATTTTACCTATCAGTCTATTGTATTTCATATAAAAGAGAACATGAAGCTAGAATTTCTCTATTTTTTTATTTAGTGTCATCTCTAATCCTTTTGTCTTAGTGGTGTACTAAACATTTTTCATTTACATCATCCATTAAGATTAACCTTACAATAATAAACGTGATTTAATGAAAATGTTATATCCACAAATCTTTTACGCTTAGCAAACTGCTAAACATTTTGCATTTAGCTCATCTATGAAAATAAAACTGCAAATTCAGATATAAACTAATAAATTTATTGAATGAAAATGTTATATCGCATTTAAAGCCGTTTTCAAATCCATGCTTTTCTTTCATCCAAATCCAATATAATTATTCTTTATTATTTCAAGCATGTTCTTCTTCTCTCAAACCTTTTATTATACTATATTATATATATGAAACTCGATATGGTGTTATGTGGTGTTGACATTTTCCTTGTACCACATTGGCCCTCAGCTCAAATTCTTTGCTCTTGGCTTTTTGAAGAACAATTAACAATCTAACCATTGCAGAAAATTACTACAAAATTGAACCTTTGTATAAAAATCGTCATGCAACAAATGATATACGTACAACTTTCATATTTTATTGTATTGATTTCTCAAAATATAGCAATTTCTTTTTGATATCTACGATTCTGATTTACAGAGGTGATTCGTATTAATATATGTTCACTTACTTACATAACATCCTCCAATTAAACTAAAATCATTAAGGAACCATTTCTTCAAATCATTAATTATGTAATGCTTATGTCAAAGGTTTTAAATTTAAGCAATTCATCGTTTTAAGTTCATACATATCTGTCAAATTAGTATTTCAAAAACACTTGATTTTAGTTATAAACTCAATTTGAAAACATTAGAAATTTAGTTTCATGTTCATTTTACTTAACAAATATTCAGTAGAATTTTAAAACATTCTATCATATTTATATTTTAATATTTTTATATTAATTAGACGTCTAAATTACACAACTTTACATGAATTCTTAAAAAACCAACAACAATTTTCCTTCAACCATTTATATACAAAATATTAATTTGTAATTCAAACTATTTACAAATCATATACACAGGCAATCCTTTAGAATCATTTAACTTTAAAATCTATTTTATATAGAAATTACAAGTATGCACTCATATATAATACTCTCAACTCATTCTTAGGTATTACTAATTCTATCTATAAAGAATTTAACCCCAACGGGCTTTGGTATTTATCAATCAAAGCTCTAATAAAAACTGTAACAACCCGCCTTTTTGAGATGATATGTCGACAATAAACCATACTTGTCCAGTTCAAAGCATTCCAAAATGATGAATTATTAATGGGGTTTAATACAATGAGAGAAAGTAATAAGAAAAGAAATTGAACAATACAAAATCTCATAGCAAAATGACAAAATATAATAATAACATTAAAATTTCAAGAAGTACCAAATAATATACATTTGATTTCTATTTACAATATATCAGAGTTATACATTTAACAGAATATGTTGGAAATGCAGCGGAAATAAAATAGAAGTATATACGATTTTCAAACTCTGTCTTCGTCTTCAAGTAACTAAAGTCTTCTTTTTAACTAAAAAAAACATAGGCAGATCCGACCATGATGAGAAAACAAAACACTCAAACTAGGACTATATATTATTATGTGAGTCCATTAAAATTAGAAAATAAAGGTACAGTAATTACAAGGTTAACATAAGTAAAATCTAATTACTCAATTATTCAAATTAATACCTTTGTTAAGTTCTAGTTTATTTCAAATAATTAGAATAATAGTTTAATCATTTTCATATCAAATCACATATCTATATTTGTGATTTTAAACAAATTCTTTGAAATATGGTTAATTCAAGATTCAACATTATGAGCAACCATATCTAATGATATGAAATCAAATTAGGAGATTTCTCCCAATAACAAGGTTAATGGGTCATAGTCCATCGAAATAAATAAATCAACCGAAGTACACCCCTAATAGATCATACTTGGGTTTAAATGAGCTCTCTCTAATATCGATCTCCAACTGTAGGTTATTCGTATCATTAGTAACATATCAAAATGATTTATTCTTCAAAATGACAAAACATTTGGAAAAAATCATAATCACTATGAAAAATGACATCGTTGATTATTATCCAAAATCATTGAATTTTTTCTCAAGTTCAATCTAATTTAATTTCTCAAAATAACATGTCAAAATTCTCATTCGTTTATAGACATATTCATAACTAATTATATAGGGATAACATAACTTAGCAAATATTTATTTCCAAATATTCCTGTTACATTAAATATCATCGTTATATTTAAACCATTAAGCTTACAATCCAAAACAAATTAAGTTTCACATATTGATTGGAAATCATTTAAACTTTACATTTTAAAGTAAATGCAATTTCTTCTTTAAATCAATTGTAAATTTCGAGTTAAACAAATTCATACGATAAATTCATTTAAAAGAAAATTATATTTCATTTCTAGTTTTAAATAAATTTATAATTCAAACCTAGTTTAAAGTAACTCAAATCCAATTCAAAATTAACTTAAGCCGGTTCAATCTCCAATTCAATCTGGGATAAATTTAAATGCCAATTTCATTAATTTGACTTTAAATCTATATAATAAATTCCCTTGGTAGGATAAACCAAGAGTTAAAGAGCGGTCCAGATTTATTCTTGACCTACATATCAAGCGGCTCAGGATTGTTCACACAGATTCCAACACTTGCACGATCCACGATGCTCTCCTCACAGTTACATCTTCTGCCACGATCCATCTTTCTTTCAACTTCCTACCCATCTCTTTCTCTTCAAAACTAAGGTTTTGAATTTGTTACTCTTTTCCCTTAATTACAATTAAATCGCATCCCGACGATTGTTAATCTCTTTACTGACATAAAATCTTTCGATGATATAAACATAAAATCACATAAAACCCTTAATTTTGACGCTGGTAGGTCTGAAATTTACTTGGTCGAGTTCAGATTTATGGTGGTGCTGCTCTAATTTCAACGTCATAGGTAACCAGAACATCGATCCTTTCATTTACGTTTTAATCTTTCCTATTCTGATTTAGTTTATACAATTTCGCTTTTGGATATTTACCCAACTGTTTGTTCTTATTTGATGTTCATGTTCGTTTTCATGGAAAAACGACCTCCGAATTTTTTCTCTGCCATTTCCAACATATATCTTTGCCCATCTACTTACTAGAGGGTCGCTTATTTTAGATTATATATGTTTCGTCTGTAGAAAAATGGTGATGTTCTTCTTGATCTAAGCTTAGTGTTTTTGGAAAGAAATGATTTTGTTTCCAATGAACTATGGTTATCTCATTTGGTTCTTTACAAAATTATAAATTCTGGATTTAGATGGATGTATACGCATTATTTATTTTTACATGCATTCCCCTTCTCAGTGTGGATATATTTGTACGCCGCTGTCAGTTTAGGTTCTGGAAATCTGTAATTCTCATAATATTCTAAAGATGCAGAGGTATCATATTTTTTCATTTCTTAAATGAGCTATGGTTATCTCATTTCGTTCCATATAAAATTATAAACTCTGCATTTGGGTTGATGCATAGGCGTTATTTATTTTTACTTTGCATTCTGCTTCTCAACGTGGATATTTTTGTACGCCATTGCCAGCTTAGGTTATGAAATTTTGTCATTCTCATTGCATTCTAAAATATACATGCATACTTATTTGATTTGCCATAAAAATTATTTCCTTATTCAATTTATGTGGTTATTTTCAATTAAGGCCATTATTATGTAATGATAAATACAAAGGGTTATGTGATCGACCTCTCAATAAATCATTGGACCAAGTGCACTATTCTCATGAGGTCAGTTGAGATTCTAACATCATTGCCTTTTGGACTCTAATGCTACATGATGAAGCCTTCGTCAATTGGCATTCGCCTTCAGGATACAACTAGCAAAAGAAAAAAGATTCTAAAGAAAAAGGCAATTTGTTATAACTTATTTAAGTTGTCATTGGCATCTGATACTGTGTTTGTGCATGTCACTCTACGTAGCTTGATGAGTTATATTTGTGCATAATAATCCTTTGTATTCACTGGCAGCTTAATGGTGAGGCTTGACCTAAAAACGCTGCTAACAGGTGGAGAGGTGCTAGCTGCTGCATTAGTTGGTTGGACTGTTTCATTATCGGTGAAGTATCATTATATTATGTATTAACATTTAATCTACGACTGTTCTTTTCTTTCTATCCATTCATTAATTTCATATTCATTAACATATCATTGTTTTGAATCAATTATGAGCAAATCACCTAGCTAAATTCCAGTTATTCCGTAGAAGATTTAGTAACTGCACATGAAAAGGTTTTTTTTTTTGTTTACAATATTTTACTTCTGAAATAAGGAGATCTAGCGATAATGTAGAATAAACTTTTTTTTCCGACAACATAAAGCTGCTGATAAGGTAGGTAAAATGGTAAATGCAATATTTAATTGAGATTTTTCAATTTTGGCACAATAATTCTGTGTTGTTGATTTTCGAGTCATACTTTATGTTAATCATTTATTTTGAATCAAAAGCACTTTCCAATTATATTCTTGATAAAATTCATTCACCTTTGATTTTTATTTTCTTTGAACATGAGTCACTTTTTACACCTTTGCATCTGCGTTAATGTTGAAATCCATTAAGATTCCTTTTAACGATTACTCAACTTTCCACAACCTATAAACTTGAAATATGTGATCTGCAAAATATTTCTTCATACGTTATGTATTCATGTTTTCATCATATTACGGTTATAGGCATTTACACATATCATAAATACATCTCAGCCTTTTGTTGATGTAGATTTTTTTTTTTTTTTACTATACTGAGACAGAATTTATTTTACAAATATTATATTAATTATCTACTTTTATGTACATAACTATTATTTTATGATTCTTTGCATGGTAGTATGATTTATCTTAATTTTTGTTATGTTATATTAGATACATAAAAAAATTACTTCTTTTACAATTGATAACGATGTTGCACTTATCTGTACAGGTTTATGTATAAAGAACGCATAAATTTATCGAATAACTCATAATTTTACTTAGACCTATTTTATTATCGTATAATTTCTTTACTTATCATATCCATGCATGTTGTAAAGAGAAATATCATGTCTATTTGCGGTTTCTGCTTTTGGTTTTGCTTGGTTTTATCTATAAACCAGCAGCAAGGAAAGGATTGGCCGCCACATTCTTTGGAAGATATTTTTGAAAGTTAATGAGAAAGAAAATGACTTTTCAAATTATTGATTATATAGCAAGATTCTGAGTTGTAGCATGAATTTGCATAAATTTGCTATAGAGGACTTTCATTTCTGCTTGAATTTGGACATGGGGAATTGAGTAAATCAACAACTCAGAAAAAAAAGTTGTGAAACTCTAGCACTTCTTAGCAACATTTTGCCAAACATATCTAAGTCTTTTTAATTAATATTAGAAATGAGGATTGGCAGTGAAATATATTTCACTCATTACCCATTATTCTGATATTACCAGCCAAGATGTTAAATTGATTTGTTATAAGATATTGCTTCTCCTAGAAAATGTACCTGACACAAAAATGATTTTTTATTTATTTCATATAGACAGGTGGATATGACAAAGTAAAATATTGTTCAATTGAAATTAGGTTCAATTGTTTTGATATGTTTCGCACTTGGCCAGATGTACACTATTAACTCATAACTAACGTTTGTCATAAAAAAAGACAGTTGCACCCGAATTAGATTCTTTCTGCAATTCTCTATTCTGTATTAACCCTTTATATTATCCTTTTTGTGTAGTTATTATATTGTATAGTTGCAGCTTTGCATTTGGTAATCGTTAGCACTTGTGAAACAAAGAACAGTGGAAAAATGTTTTTCTTTCCAGGTTCTTCTTCTGATTTTTCTCCTTTGAGTACTGGATTACTTCAAATTTCACCAACAGTGGCGTTCCTTTTATTTTCAAATGTAGTTTATTCTTAATTTATTATAGTAGGTACTTTACAGATTCATTTTATAAGAAAAAAATAGGCGAATAAAAATGATAAGTCAAAATTAGGGGGCAATCAAGTTTCTTTAAAACAATGGTAACGTTTCCATTTTCTTTGGAATGCGTATGACCTTGCAATTCATGGTATTTATTTATGATGGCATCTTTTTCATCTACTAATTTAATTTACTTCATTATTTTGTCAATTTCTTCCGACAATCACCTTTTACTAGGTGTGCATTTTTAGCAGGCTATGAATACTTTGTTACTACGTTGCTACAGTAAATTGCATAGTAGCATTGCAGTCTTCTGTTCATTAATTTTCATGGATATGCTCCCAACTCAGTTTGATTTTCCTTTTTCAAACGTCTCTCCTTTATTAAGTTTCTTCCAACTTAGTTGCTCTCTTTTTGTCATATATTTTCTTTTTGTACAATAAAAAAACATTTGTCTATAACTTTATTCTAATATTTGGATAGTTTTATAGGTAAACCATCGTGTAATAATTTTATTTTAAGCTCACTGATTTTTTGTATTTTAAGCACTTACTCTTTTTTATATATATAATTTCCAATAATTATGCTCACTACTATAAATTTATCTTTCAATGTGAAGAGTATCAGAAGTCATTTTTTAAATTAACTGTAGTTTATGAACCAATGATGCATAATGAGAGAAATAGCAGCTAGGATTTAATTAAGGTGTACAAATCTAATGGTTATTTCGTTTGACCTGCAAGTAGAGTATATGGTAACTTCTACGTCCACGAGAAAAGTCCATCTGGCACGCTGCAATCAACCCATCCCTGCTACTTTCCCTTTTCTTCTCATCAATTCTAATAACCATTTTAGAGCTTTTGATGGACTGCAACTTTGTACATTATTGTTTTTGATGCGGTTATTGGAATGAAATGAATATAGGGAGTAAATAATGTTACCATTGATTATCTGTTCAATTTTTGTCAATTTAATTTCTTTACACTTAATATATACTGCTTTATCCAGTTTTGCAAATTATTCTTTGTGAAAACATTTTTGATAGCAAAACAGAATTATACATAAACAAACTTAGAATGCCAACAATTAAAAATATTAAACTTCCCTTTTTTAACACTAAGTCAGTTATAATTCTTTGGTTGACTGGGGAACGTCTTAAATACATCCCAATAATTAAGTACATTCTTATTTTGCTTAACACTATATCGGGACACTGTTGTATCAAATGCATTGTTGTCATTACCAATTTTGGATAGTGTACTTCTTTACCTCTATTCATTAATATATAGTGTAATTCCTTAAATAAATTATAAATAAGTGCTTGCACTTATTGTTTTCCATTTACTAATTTCTTCGCTAAGAAAGCGTGTGTGCATATAAATTTGAATTGCTTTTCCTATGTGCTCATTTCATTTCATTGGCACTGAACTCAATCCAATTTAGAGTTCAAAAATTTTACTTTTATTATGTAATCATGACAATTCTCTCATTATGATCATTATCTGAATCAGTCGTTTGTTATGTTTCGGATATGCCAACATGCATCCATGTTAAGGCTTCTACAATTCAGACAGTTGAAGATACTTCAAAATTATCATTGAATAATAGGTGGGATAGAGTATCCGGTCTCCTACCATTTCAAGTAAAGGCACTGCTCTTTAACAGAATTCTTTTGCAGATAAAAGCATAGGATTAACAGAGAACTCAAGCCTCTTAAAGCACCATGAATCCAAAGCTTTAAAGACTTATCACCAGCTGGAAAGCCATTGGGCTCTACTGCTGCTTCAAATATAGGCAATGCACTGAAAGATTAGTCTTTTGTGGATAAAAGTATAGGATTAACACAGAAATCTACTGTAAGAGAGAAATCTACTGCTAAGAAGGCCATGAGAAACAATATACTAACTGATGATAGGAGGTTCCTAAGTGTAGAGAGTGGGCAAAGGATGGTATTGAATACATGTAGTATTCAAGAAATGGCATGTGCAAGCTTGAGACTCAACAGCATGAAGAATATGTGAAAAAGAAATTTGGCCAGGAAATATCTACTTTGATACAGTCATGAGCAATCATGCCTGATTGTACCTTATTTTGTTGGCATTATATCGAACCTTATTTTGTTGGCGTTATATCGTGAAAATATGCCACCATGAGCAGTTATATTATGTACAATTGATGTACACCAATATCATAATATGTTGTCTCAGTTTCAAGTTTAGCTAGAGTTCTATTTTACCCCACCCAAATTCTTGAAAGACAGACTTCTCTGCCCATCATGACTACAAAGTATTTATCAATACATTTCGATCAGACACAAAATGATGGAAGTATAACTAAGACTTTATGGCATATGATTACGTATAATGAGTTTCCAAATCATACTTTATATAAATTTTCGGAAGACCTAGCAATTCACATGTTCTACATGGTCTAAATTGCAAATAATTCCCATGTTACAAGCCATATATGTAAGCGTATGTATATGTGTGCAAGTGGAAGCGATACTTTAACAGTTACATGAAAATTCACTAAAAATTTTATAGGGCCTTAGTATTTTATTCAAACTAGAATTTGTGGCTTTTCAGGCTAGAAAAGTCCTTTCATATCATAGATGTTTCATCAAGCACATAACTCATTACTGTCATGTTAAAATCAAACGGACAATAGCACCCATGTTAAAAACCATGTTCACTACTGCAAAGAGAAGCATGTTTACCGCCACGTGCAACCTGTATCTACTCGCTATACGTGCTTTACTTACTTTTTGCTGTAAAATTTAGTTTCTACAGTACAATCCTAATACATACATATATCACTTACAATGTATATCTTGCTATTGTACAATATATTCTCACCGCTTATTGATGAATGTAAGCTAAAACAGTCAAAAGTCTATGCTTCCGTGCATCGCACGGGTTTCCACTCGTTTTCAAATAAATTTCAGCAAGTATTAACAAATCCTAGTCCTTAAATTCAGATTTATTTAAAATAATTTGATTTTAAATTATTCAAACAAGTTACTAAGTACACGAGCATATATCATTTCAATTCATACAAAAAATCATAGACATATATCATTTCAACCTATCTCGGGTTTCTAAGTCTAGCTATGGTATATAATCATTCAATTTCAATATCATTCCATAATCATCAATATTGTGATAGTGATGTATCACAACAAATAACACAATATCATCCATCATAACAATCATTAAACTCACACATGCAATCACGAGACAATCAACATATAACATAACAATCATATATGAATGTGTCCGATTGTTAAAGATAGTACTAAAATTTAATATCGAAGTAAATATTATAATAATAAATTCCAAATTTATTTAATTCTATTTATTCTATTTTCATATAGAATGCCCATATTCAATTCAAATTCAACTTTCCAATTACAATAAAATGATGAAATATCCAACTAATTCATTTCAAATCTAATACGATAAATTTCAATTTCTATTTAATTTAACTATAAAATATATTACAACTAATCACCGAGCATCCAATCAGGTGTTAACTAACAACAATATCAATGAAGTGCTAATCTAAATCACAGTATCCTTAACAACAGTATACAATTTTATACTCATTCGTTTGTTATGTTTCTTTTTGTAGTGAATATAAACATATGTTTCTCCTTTTGAAACTATTGATTACATTTATTTTCAATTCATCTTAAACTAAACGATTCAAGCTATTCTAATTCAAACACATTATAAAATTATTATATAAAAATAATAGTTATGAATTATTAATTTAATAAATGCTTTGTTATTACTGCAATCAGCTTATCTAAAATACATATGATCAATATCATTAAAAATTTTCCCTAATAAACGTTACACTTTTTATCCTATTTCAATATGTGTCATTAATAGAATTCCATATTAAGACATACCTTATTTCCTATCATTTTTGCATCAATAAAATCATACACTTTAGTTCATTTATTTTTAGGTTTAGCTTTCCAAACACCTTCTTATTGCCTACTTTTATTTAATGGCAACACAAGTTTTGTTTGATATTCAATTTCCTCTCTAAAAATTATATGCATATTTATTTTATTCCTTTCTCAACCTACATTTTATTTTCATTAAAATGCTTATTTATTAATAAAAAGTCATGAACAAAAACATTTATACTCAAAATTGTCCACTTATAAAATATTAAATTTGTGACGACCGCCTATAACTCCCGCACTTAACAAAGGAAAATAATGTGTTGAAAGACGTGCCAGACAATTATGGACGATCATCAGAGTTGAATAACACAACCGGAACCTGTCGTAACTCACAGCGCAAGGATAAAATATGATAGAACATATACAACAGGCAATAATAGTGAAGCATCATATATCAAACTTTTAAACTTTCATAATGTTCTGAAAGATTTTTCCATATATCAACTGGACACAACATCAAAGTGTGTACATAAAGCCTCACCACAACACTCATAATAAATCATCAAACAACGAAAAAACAGATATTATATAGCAAAAAAGATAACACGCCAGCCTCCTGCTCCCCTCCCTAATGCAACATCGTCCTTACCAAGCTATCACTTGTTACCTGCTACCTAGTCTGCCCATCCAAAAATTGGATGAACAGATCAGCGTAATAAGAGGGAAACATAAAACTTTGAGTCAGACAACAGTCTTAGTGAGCGATAAAATAGCTAACTTACATCATCAATAAAGTACATGAGAATAAGCAGGTAAACAACTAATCTACCTACTTCACTAGAGAAGAAACTCGACCTCAACTTCTCCACATCGGACAGTGATAGCCTTTACAAAACAAGCATTTCAACCATACATCCATGGCAATCAGACAATCATTCATTCATGGCAATTAATAGTAACCAACAATATCAATCATAACAACCAATTATAAATCTCACGTAAGCCATCCTAATCGAGCTCAACATCCCTCAAGCACAAGCCCTAGAGGCTTAAACAAATATTAGACAAGCACCCAAGAAAAATGTCCTTTGACGTCAGACAATCTATGTGAGACGGTGCAAGCGAACGAAAAACATTCATGACTGACTTTGGCTATCACTGCCAATCCTGCTTTGAAACCATTGGTAATCGTATGACTGATCATATCATCCTTCCATCCATCAAGGGCTAATTGTAACCCCGGTTCAAGCAAAAAAAAACTCCATACACCTTTCAACGATACATATCTAGGCCTTTCAACGATACCCAGGGTACTCGACCATAAATCGGTCTTTTAGACATCTCTATTGTACCTTTGCTTTGAGTCCACCAGAACCTACGAATACGATAATCTCTCAGCCTTCAATATCTCTAGTCGTCAACAACTGCGACTTTTCATAAGTACAAAACCTGCTTGAGCAACCATTATCCACCTCAAAACACCCTTGAGTTATCTTCACATTCGTTTGCTTTTCAACGATCAACGAACGTATCACACCACTTCGAACATTCCCCCTTGAACTCGTGTCGAAGCTAAAACCATTGCCGACTCAAAAACAAGCTTCATTTGGTCGATATTGCATTTCATAGCATTTCCAACTTTTTCGCTATGAAAAACTGGCCAAAATGTCAAAACAGCCTTTTGCAGCGCTTCTGAAATGTTATTATATCTCTTGGTTCAATTCTGCATCACTCTGGTGTAAACAACCAAATAAAACATCAAAACAGCCTTTCGCAGCGCTTCTGAAATGCTATTATATCTCCTGGTTCAATTCTACATCATTTTGGTGTAAAAAGCAAAGTAAAACATCAAAACAGCCTTTCACAGCGTTTCTGGACGCTATCTAAAGTCAGCGACCTAAGTCAACCCGTGTTGTGCACCCGACCTACGAACTGAGCCAATCCCGTGCTTTGCACACAACCTGAACCAAGCCCGTGCTTTGCATATGACCTACGACCTGAACCAAGCCCGTGCTTTGCACATAACTTGAACCAAGCCCATGCTTTGCACATAACTTGAACCAAGCCCGTGCTTTGCAAACGACTTACGACTTGAGTCAAGCGCGTGCTTTGCATATGACCTACGACTTGAACCAAGCCCGTGCTTTGCACACGACCTGAACCAAGCCCGTGCTTTGCAAACGACTTACGACTTGAGCCAAGCCCGTGCTTTGCGTACGACCTCGGCCAAGCCTGTGCTTTGCACACGACCTGAACCAAGCCCGTCCTTTGCATACGACCTACGACCCGAGCCAAGCCTGTGCTTTGCACACGACCTGAGCTTCATTTGTTGGAGAAGAAGAAAACGACCTGACTCATGAAAAACGACCTAACTCCAAATCTGATCAAAGTAGCTCTAAACTTGACTAAATCTTCGCCAAACAACAATAACGATTCAAACAACTCATCTAAGTCATCCAAAATGATCAATTCAACAAGTAACCATCATCCAAACATGAGAATTTCACTAAAATCACGATAAATCAATAAGTAGACAAAATAATGGATCTAAGCTTGCATAAACATGAATTAACATTAAAATTACCGGTTTTAAGTTGTTAGATTACATCCCATAGTGATTCATGTGAAAATACACTTACCATGATGTAGATCTATGAGTAAACACTAGAAAATTATGAAATTAAGATCAAACACTCATATACTTGATTGAATCCGTATGAAAGATGCATATCGCTCACCAAATCTTCAAAACAACACAAAAACACTTGGATCTAAATCTGAACAGCAAAGAATTAGCTTCAAACTCTTCGATTTGATGAAATCTTTCATCGATTGATGTAGATCTAGTTTCAAACGATGTAGATTTCGATTCTCTTATGCAGATCTAGAATTTTAATGGTGGAAAGATGTATGTAATTGAGCAAGAAGGATCACGAACTCAACCAAATGAGTGAATGCAGAAAGTAACTTATTCTACATGCCCCCAACCCCCTATTCATAGCCTCTCACCAGCCCACTAATGGACCTTTCAAAATCAGCCCATTATGGCTTTAAAACCTGAACAGTAAACTGTGAAACACTAAAACAACGATTCCTCCCAACCCGCTGAGCCAAAATTTTAATGTGACCACTCTACAGAATGGGAAACATCATTTCTTTTCTAATGAGACCGATCTCAGCATCTGATTCGATCCAAGTCAAAAGTTATGCGCTATACAAGACTGACAAGGGCAAAATGGTCACAAACAAAATTGGTAAAATTTATGGAAATGTCCCACATCCCCATAGCCAGCATATCAAAATATGAGAATGATCCAACCCTCATGGAATAAAATAAAATAATATTTTACAATCCTTCGATACGTAAAATGCGGCTATTACAAAATTCATTCTTATATTTTTGAAATAATGCACAAGAAAATTATAAACATTAAACTTACATTGAATTCATTAGTTACAAATAATTTCTCTTTCCTTTTCAACTGAAAGATTTCAATAAATTTAATTGTATAGCTTTACATACTAAGTAGATGATTTCAGTTGTTTGAAATAAAACTTATTAAAAGCAAATTCTAAATATGTAAACCTTTGTATTCTACTCTTGTAAAACATTCACTCAATTCACTATTACAGTTAACAATTTTTTATATTTCAATTCTTGTTATTAATCATATACATATCAATAGCAAAAATTTATATTCTAATATGTGTTATTATCAACCATCTTATTAAAATCTACCATTTAAGAGTTCTATTTGAGATCATAAATGTTTCTCTATATAATTTTCAGTAATAATCATAATGATAATATTTTTAACCATTTCTTTCAAATTTCTATTTAATTTACTAATTTGAAATGATGTAAAAATACGATTCGTTAAAAGTGGCTATTTGAACACAAATATTTGACACAAATCAAGAGACACAAAATCTCAATCGTTGGATCAATTTGTCTTAATGTGAAAGGTGAAAATCAGGGTGCAATCCAGTGGTTGAGAATTTATGTCCTATAGTTTGTATTTAAGTAGACTATATATATATATATATATATATATATATATATATATATATATATATATACATATATATATATATACACACACACACTGTATATACACATATATATATACACACACACACACAGTGTGTGTGTGTGTATATATATATGTATATATATATATATGTATATATATATATATATATATATATATATATATATGCGTGTGTGTGTGCACGCGTGCGCATGTGCTCTTGCGTGCGTGTGCGGCTGTGTGCGTGCGCGCGTACGCGTGCACGTGTGTTTGTGCACGCGTGTGTGCGTGCACATGCATGCAAATATTTAACTGACAACTGAAAGATTTCTAATAAAATAATATGAGCTCATCTTATCGATTATGCTAAGATATCATTTAATGATTTAAAAATCAATCAACAAAAATGTTGAAAGACCTGAATTTATGTGTGTATTCAAATGATCTACATAGTAAAAAAAAATGGAAGAAGAAGAAGAAGAGAATCTATCTTAGCAACTACTAAAAAGATTATCCTCCTATAATTGATATACGTACAATGTATTTGCTAGTAGCAACATGATAATGCATTAACATGAAAATCCATAAGGATTGTTATTTAATATGATAATGTACATACGTCTAGATTTAAAGGAAAATAAAATGGATATGAGTTCATTTTGATTATTAATAATAAATGTAAATATTTGTTAACATGCATAAGGATGCAAAATGAAAACTAACTTGAACCATTTATAATCATATCCCTAACAAACTTGCTTGGGTATAAGTTGAAATGCTAGAATGATCAAAATATGTCATATCATATTTACCCCAAAAATTGTCAGTGTTTTTATAAACCCTTTAAATTCCATCCATTCATTCTTCACTTCTTCCATAATTTTTGTAAACCAAAAATAGGAAAAGAAAAAGGTGGAGAATTTGTATAGAAGCTGATGAAAGCGATTTTCACCCGATGAGCAGAGCCCATTCACGTCATTGCGCCACTGCTTTAGTGAGAAATGACGTACAAGCCTAGCCCACCCAATTTTCCCACAAGGGCCACAACAGTATAAATATCCCGGTCCCATCCTACAGAAACCGCCAACTCGCAGCATTTAACTCCCTCTTCCATCACTCCTCCTCCACCTGTTCTTCTATCAACATCCACAAGAAACTCCCACAACAAAACAAAAAGCAAAACATAACCCCAGAAATGTCAGGCCAAACCGGGTCTTGCCCGCCTGTCGCTGACCCGATCCACTCCTGCCGGAACACGGCCGCCGCCACGCACTTAAAGCTCCTCTCCCTCCTCCTCATCCTCCTCACCTCCGCCTTCGGCATCTCCCTCCCCGTTCTGCTCTCACGCCTCATTTCCTCCAAATCATCCCCCTCCTCTTCCAACGTGCAAGCCCTCTCCCTCACCCTCATCAAATCCTTCGCCGCTGGCGTTATTTTATCGACTTCGCTCGTCCACGTCCTCCCCGACGCCTTCGACGCACTCTCTGACTGCCACGTCTCGTCCTTCCACCCTTGGAAAGATTTCCCTTTCGCCGGCGGCGTGTGCCTGATCGGAGTTCTGATCGCCCTGCTCGTGGACGTGGCGGCGTCCGACCATCTTGGGAGCGCCTGCGGAAGCAAAAGCGTTAGCACCGGTTCAGAGAAGTACGTGATGCTTGAGAAGGGGAGCAACGGCTGTGAGAATAGCTCAGATGTTGTGGATGAGGAGGAAGACGTGGAGGAGAGATTGGTGGCTGCCAAGAAAAAGATGGTCAGCAAGGTTTTGGAAATTGGGATTATTTTCCATTCTGTTATTATTGGAGTTACGATGGGGATGTCGCAGAATGTGTGTACAATAAAGACTTTGGTCGTGGCTCTTGCTTTTCATCAGGTTTTCGAAGGGATGGGTCTTGGTGGTTGTATTGCTGAGGTAACGATTCTGACTGTATTTTTAACCTTTGAATGGAAGCATAGCTGTTCAATATAACCTGTTCAGAAGGCAAGAATTTGTATTTTCAATTTAACTGAACATTGTATGCTAAAAAAAGTAACTAGCAAATTATGTGTACCTCACTTTGGATGAGATTTCAATTTAAAAAACCATATAGACATGAGTTTATTTCATAGTTTTGAAGAGTAAACCAAACTGTAGTAGTGTAAGGTTCAAGGTTCTGTGGTTTTAATCAATTATGACAAACGCTCTTATCCAAATTAGTTATAACACTTTGACATGATGAAAGAAGTTATGAGTTCAATTTTCGTCTTCAACCCACTTGTCATATAGTATTTTATGTGCTGCATAATTTGAATAATTATATAACAACTTAACATAGCAAATTTGTAAATTTGCTACTTTTTAATTTATAATGGAGAAATAGTTCGACAATAGTTCATAAAATGTAAATAATAATGAATAATGTTATCCAAAATTTAATGACAATTGTTATGAAATTATTTGTTAAATTTATTATATTAAAAAATAAATAGTGAGGCGAGTATTTTTTTTTTTTTTTTTTTTTAATTTGACATGATGAAAGCCGTTCTCAAACTTTTATATGTTTTAACCATTTTCCCTCCACTTCTCATCTCGCATGCATTTTAAAGTGCATGCATTCTGAAAACGCAAAACAAATAGCTTGTTTTCAGAGTGAATAGTACCTTAGGGCCTCTTTGGCTGGAAAACATAATTATGAGTTTTGCATTTTCATTGTGTATTTAAAAAAAGGGAAATAGGACGGCGGTGAATGAAATACTGAAGGACCTGAACAAAGCCGGTTCTGAAATTTATAATTTCAAACGCAAATTTTAAATGATGCCTTTTTGGTTGAATATAGCTCGATGATATTAAATGCTTTTTTAAATAATCATACATTATGTTTTTCCTATTTGAAAATATTATTCATAAACAACAAAATTCATGGTTATTGTAATATTAAATCATATCAACTAGATAATTCATTAATGTCTTTTAATCTCAAACTGAAATATCAGCAAAAGAGGAGGCAATATTGTTTTATGAAGAAATACATAACGAAATACGTATCTAGTTGCTAAATTAAAATATTAATGGGTAGATTCATATTTTGAACTGTCAAAACATTTGAAAATGATTTAAAACCGAAAGAATATTATAAACGGAAGAAAAAGAGAAGCAAAACCATGTAAGTAGTTTGGAAAAGGTTCAGTCACAAACACATTGATAGCCACTTGAACACAAAAATACAAAACCTACATAAATGATTCTCCTTTCAGCATATCATTTGTTAAATTAAAAGTATTAAATTTAAAAATAGCACATAAACACGTAGCAACAAGCAAATTACATGAACTTTCTAACAAAGTTTCTTCACGTGCTACATGCATTATTATGAAATAGTTGTACACCTACAGCGCATGTGAAAAGAACACAACTGGCCTGGAACAATGAATATCATTGACGATAATATGTGATAGAAGAAGTGAAATATGACATTGTTGTATTAGACAATTTTACAAACAACTAGATTGCATAACTAAGACAAGAAGTTCAACACCAAAGCAGCATGTGTTGCTCTTAGCAGCAATACTTTTTTATACCTTTTTGCTACTTAGACAATTAAGGGATAAGGGCTAAGGTTCTCAGCATGTGTTGCTCTGTTGCTTGCGAACTGTGAGGCTCCATCTCTGATGCTTTCTTGGATTTTTCCATCTTCTTTTCTGGCTTCATGCGATGACGAACTGATGCCCTTCTTCTTTTGATGCCCACTGCATGGGCACTGTTCACACTAGGCCTAGGCCGGCCCTAGACCTGAAAGGACTTGAACAACGAGAGGAGGGAAAAAGAAGAGGAAGCGAAAAAAGACAGTTTCAATTTTATATGTTATAATCATTTTTTGAATTGATTGTTTCCGAAAATCTAATGCATTTCATCATAGAAAATCAAGAATTAAAAGTTATAAACCAAACAAACCCTAAGGGTGCGTTTGGTTTATGTGTTTCAATTTTCGGTTTTCGTACACACAAAAGTACGAACAACTCACACATTTGTGAAAAACGATTATTTTACAAAATGAAGATAACACACAAACAAAAAATAACTTTTTATTATTTTCTATATTTTAAGAAACAACAGAAGAACGATAGCATTCCTCCATCCATCGTCCTTCTGTCCCCTCCATCATACTTTCCGTCTTTGGTCCGTTACTTTCGGTATTCTTCAAATCTTTGCACCTTTTAAAATTATTATCAAAAATTCAAAACTTAAAACACAAAATAAACGAAACACTACCTAAGCTTTTGAGATTATTATAAATCATGTATGTTACACCTTATCGGTAGTTGAACATTTTGCCCAGTTCTATGCATGCTTCCAAAAGCTTGACTGAATGATCAATTAAGCACTATATTTTATATCTTTATTTGAAGGATACAGAAAATGCTATCAATTAGATAAAGTGTTAATGCAGCTAAAGTATCTTTAGTGTCTCTATCATTCCACTGCAAACTTTTGCTTTATAGCCACAAAAGTGTAAACATCTAATGAGCATCTACACATACTCCATCACTTTGCAACATACGTAAGTAATTCACTCAGTATACGATTGAAATTATATTTTAAAGCACTACCATTTGATATTTCCGCTGCCCACTAAGTTTGTTTATAACATATGTGCAATGTATGTATGATAACTTGGTATGATCTATTAACTTGTTTATTCAGGACATGCTGATTAATATGAATTTACACTAACGATGTCAGGCCTTTTTTGATCAAAATTTGTTTTCGTCTTCATAACATAACATGCATATTTATATTAGTACTAACAAAACAAATAACTTTGCAGGCTGGTTTTGGGTTGGCTACGGTTGGGTATATGTGCCTGATGTTTTCAGTTACCACACCATTAGGGATACTTTTAGGAATGGCTATATTTTACCTAACTGGATTTGATGACAGTAGCACAAATGCATTAATTATTGAAGGACTATTAGGCTCTTTGTCAGCAGGAATCTTAGTGTATATGGCACTTGTGGATTTAATAGCTGCAGATTTCTTTCATAGCAAAACAATGTCATCAAATCCTAGATTAAAGAAGGCATCATATGTCGCCTTAGTGCTTGGATCTACTTCTATGTCAATTCTCGCTCTTTGGGCATGATAATGCAACACATATAGAATTAGAGAAATAATATACTTGGTGGCGTGGTATGTTTTTCTTAACATATATGGTATGCGGTTTCTCCTTTTCTTTTCCTGTTATACATTAAGCTCTTTTCTGTATAGGATGGTTGAATGCCTCGGAGTTGAATTACCATGGTTAATTTATAACCAATTGGAAGTTGTAATGCTGTTGCTTTTAGTTGGCAATCACGATACGCAATAAAGATAAGTTTTTGTCTGAAATAACACTTACGTTACGTGGGTTTATCCCACTAGTGGCTGCAACTGTAAACCAGTTTTTGGACTCAGCTTTAAGTATAACGGTGACTTTGACAAATACGTGGATGTAATGTAAGCATCCATTACTTTTCTTCCAATAATTTAAAGGTCTTTGATATGAATTTCCACACAATCCAGCTTGTAACTGTATAGATTTTGTCCATCAGTAAATATGTGGATGTAAGCATCCATTACTGTTTTCCAATAATTTAAAGGTCTTTGGTATAAATTTCCACACAATTCAGCTTGTAACTGTATAGATTGTGTCCATCAGTTTCATTGTTTATATCCTAATTAAATATAAATATGAATGCAAGATTATACCTTTATTATCAAGATTCAATTATGCATGTTTGAAATATTAAACTAGAAAAAGAAAGTTAAGAGTCGGCCAGGAAAACAAAAGCAATATGATGCATATGGTTGCATCTACGTATAAAAGCTATATTATCAAATTAAAGATTTGTTTTGACCGATTGATCGTGTTATGTTTGTCTGGCTATCTATGGACTTGTTCCAGTTTGAACCTTTATCACCCCGGACCCGGCTCCGTTAAATGTCATTGTAAAATTAAAACATATAGTGGTGGTTACTCAGAGCATGAGAAGTTGAGCGACTTTATTTTGACATCGTACAGCGTTGTTTAGACTAAGAAATATTTCAGTAGATATAGACTGCGAAATCATGAAAGAGTGGATGAAGGAGATTGAAAGATATCAAGAACTATTAAAGAATTTGATAAGTATGGGTCAACCCGACTAATCGATCTGTAAGTTGTTACTGATTGATTCAGAGCATAGAGTGTGCTCTATTTTGCTCTTAATTATGACTTCTATGTATAAGTTCGAAGAAAAAGATAAATTTTGAAAAAGTCAATTGATAAATATATACATTTCGTTTTCAAAGAACCAAAGTTTGAAGATTTGAACAATTTTGAAGAAAAATAAAATTCGAAGTGTACCACGATCGATAGATATAAATCGATTGGCTCCAAATAACACAATAATATTTCTGATTAATATGGAACATAATTGATTAATTACTTGACAGTAATACAAATATGGCATTGTTAAAAGGGACTTCAGTTTTGAAATTTTGAAAAAGAGGGGGCCATTTTATGAAAAATTACCAAGAGTACCATAAAGTTTGCTGCATCTTCATAAAAAGCAATACGTACGTGTCATTTATATTTCAATAATATTCTATCGAATTTTGGTTTATTTTTCAATCAAATCATCTTTGTTTTCTGCTTCATCCTTAATCAATTACAAAATAGCAATGAGCCAACGGTAGTTGAGAGAAGCTAAAGTCTCATTTATAACTTCTTTCGAATTGCCAATGTTGTGCGCGATGTTTTGGATGAGCAACCGTGTAACAACCCTGGTTTTGGGTATCAAGGTAAACAATTTTTAATGAGATTCTATAATTTAACATTAGTGAAAACAAAATATGAGGTGGTAGGGCAGTAGGAAGTAGCCTTTTCTTCAAGCAGGGCTTTCTCGATAACCAGAAGCTCTTCCTTCCATTAGTCATCTGGGCTTGTAGTTGCATTGCAAGCAATTCTCTCAGTCAGGCATACCCAATAGTGTCCCCCATTTCATTTCGCGTGCAAAGTGAATAGCTAATATAAAGTGTATGCATGAAAGAATTCGGGGATTCATATGAGCAATTGCATTGTATTGGAAATAAGTTCAGTTCGTTTAGTAAAATAAGAAAATAAACTTGTGTTTGTTGAATAAACATAAAGAAAAATGGTTGAAAACCATATAATGTGTATTTGAAATTAAAACATGTGTTCAAAAATTTTATCTGTGATAAGTACAATAATTCTTGTAAATTATTGTTAGTCGTGGATTTTATTGAACAAGAAGAATATTTCAAAATAAAACGAGTTGCAAATAAAACATAAAGAAGTACAAAATATTGATTTTGAAATCAATATTTAAGTATTAAAAGGTTTTAATGTGATTTGTGTGTTAGTTTGGACAAGTAAGTGAATCCTCATGTAGTTTTACTTATTTGAAATATAAGTTTCAACAATTGAAATGTGAACTTAGTGTTTTGCAGAAATGTTAATTTGTGTGTGTACAGGGGCGACCCGATAGAATTTAATGCCAAAAAAAAAAAAAAAAAAAAAAAAAAAAAAACACTTTCAACCATTTTTTCATTACCTTGATTTTAAAAATAACAATACTTTTATGTGCACATAATCAAATGCAAAGCATAATTATAAAATTTGACGCAAATTACAAAGGATAAATTGATAGGAATAATCCGAAGTTTGACGTATCTTCCCCTATTAATCCGAAGTTTGGATTATTTTTAATTAATCCCAAGTTTGGGGGGTCCCTTCCCATATTGATCCCGATGACTTGTTAACTTGTTGTAGCCGGTTATCAAACTTAAATTCGTCTTCTCCAAACTAGCTTCTCACTCCAGAAAAATCGTTTGGGGAAGACAAATTTAAGTTTGATAACCGGTTACAACAAGTTAATAAGTCATTGGGATCAATATGGGAAGGGACCTCCTAAACTTGGGTTTATTTAAAAATAATCCAAACTTCGGATTAATATAGGAAAACATGTCAAACTTCGGATTATTCCTATCAATTAATCCAATTACAAAATACTGCCAAACTAAATCATTAGTTAACATACCCCCAAAAATATATTTAAATGCCAACATGGTATCATGCCAAAATAAAAGCTAACGAAAATAATTGTTTATTGCATTCCTTAAAACAAAATTCTTTGTGACCTTTTTATTGTTATGTTTATCCAAGTACCCATTTTCAATTGAAATAATAGTCAGTCCACTTAATCTCTCTTACAACATAGTGCTTTGAAGATAAGTTTTTATCAAATTAAATTTTGAGAAACTTCTTTCCGTCATATCTACATTAACCAGAATCGTCAATAAAATAATTTTCCACACCTAAAAAGAAATAAATAATTAGCAAGTTTAGTTAATCGACTCAGTTTATAACAATGTACAAAAATCGATTGTGATTAATTTAGTTCGATTTTAGTTTAGCATAAAATGATTCAATTAGTTTATCAATGCAAGAATTTAATATTTTGATTCATTCATGCTACAAAATATCAAATATGACTACATAACTTATTTGATTTCGTTATGTAAACTAGGCAATGTCTAACCAATGTATCCACTCGTGAGGATGAAATGAGTATCAGTTATTGGATTTATAATTCATTAAAAAAATATTCAATTTATTTGACAAATCAATCAATAATAATAATTACAAGAGCATGTTAACCAATATCAATATCTAAAAATAATAAAGAAAACTCATATGTTTACTGAAGTTGGAACTCTTCCCTTTTCAGTAACGTGATAAAATAAACAGCGCAAGTAGCAGCAGCCAACAGTGCAGTGCCACTCCATGAGAACGCAACACAGAATCAAAATTAAAATTAGCAAAATTAGATTCAGGGGAAACAAAAACCAAATGCAAATTCCTGAGTTGATGGAAGAGAATCAATCAAATCGAATGGTATGATTCAAATCGCAAATAAAACCAAACACAAAAGGTCGCACCTGTTGTCCGATCAAATTTGATGTGCTGGTGGGTGTTCAGCGATGTGCTTGTAGCCAATGGTCGTGACGTCGTGGTCGGCAATGTTAGTGGAAGCAGGAAAGCAGCGGAAGAGATGGGAAAGCAGTGCGCGGTGTATTTTAGCAGCAAATATAATTTGGTATCTTGTTGCCCCTTCGCGATCGGCTGGCCTAAACATTTGTCTTGCATGTCTTAGGCTTGGGCCAGGCCTCTGTGTATAATAGGAATTGTGTTGAAATGCGTAAAGAGATTCCCACAACGTATTGTTATAATATTTTGTAAATTGAAACATTAAATTATAAAGGCTAATTTTATTCATACATCAAAAATTGCTAAACATACACCAAAAATTATAATACACTACTATACACCATATATTACTTTATACACACCATATATTTTACTAAATTATCCTTATTTTCATCTTCTTTGTTTTCTCTCCTTCAAACTTAAAACATATTTTACCCAAAACTAGAAATTCTTTACATCAAAATGAGAAAGATCTAAAAAAAATGAACTTAGGTCCTGCACTAATACTATAGATTTTATTAAATTTTCAAAAACCTCTCAATTTCAATATATATATATATATATATATATATATATATATATATACTTTAATTTTGAAAAAAATTGCGACACTTCTAAATTATAACATTATTTCTGAATATTCTTTTAATTGAAATTTTAGGTTACATAAAGAAATAATCCATTACCATTTTCATTAACATATTTAGTTTGCGCCAAATTTTAGTACTTTTAAGGCCAGATCGGTTAATTATATGCAAAAGATTAAAATATGCAACTATGAGACAAGGGTATGTTAGTATCAGATTTTTATAGAAAGATAATGGTGTACGTTAAGTAATTTTTGGTGTATGAATAGAATTTGCCAATTATAAATTATCTTTATGTAAATTGGTGAAAATGCGTGTTAAAGAGTTTTATTTTATAAAACATGTGTTAATATAAAGTGTAAATTATTGATTAAAAATCAATACTCTAGTATTAATGCATTTTAATATGGTTTGGATATTTATTTGTGTTAAACTATGTATGTTTTGTAATCCTAGTTTTTCAAAATGTAAGTTTTCATACATGAAAGTGTAAATATGTGTTTTGGTTAAAATTTTAATTTTACGGTGTTTATGTTAGAAACCATGGTTTAATTCAATTAAAGAGATTTGTATATGTGGTTATTTATAATTTGTAGAGTTATACAAGTTAATTTGGAAATGTTTGGATATTGGAAACAGATTAAAACAAGGTGACCATTTGTGTTTAGGCTAAAAAAATGTGTTAATTTGTCTAGCTTGACCTAATCAAATTTAAGTAAGCCTATTTGGGCAAAATTAAAGACCAGAACCACTTGTCCATCAGGGGAGGGAAATCTTAAAAAAAAAACATACAAGTCGTATATTTCTTGGGGAAACTTCTTTCTCTCTTGTTTTTTGATGTACTGAGAAAGAAAATGGCTCTCTTCCCCTCTAAATTAACAATTCTCAATCCTAGCAAATTAAAATCAGATGAGAATTATATTCCCTATCTCAGCAAGCAATCTAGTCCTATTTAGGAATTCAAGCATCAAGTTTTTGAAATTTAGAAGGGAGAGTTTACAATGAAGATTCAGGTTTGCATGTCTCTGTTGTGCGTTTCTATGGGTTCAAAAGCTCCAAATCATCTTCTAGTCAAGCTAAATCAATGTAATCTTGCTGTAATCCAATTAAGATGAGTTTATCTCACTTCTAACTTGTTCAAGCTCTATAAGTGATAATCCGTGAAATCATGATTTACTGTAACTAGTTTTGCAAAGATTCTGAGTTACAGAAATTAGTGCTTGAGTCTATGTTTGTGGCTGTGTAACTTCTTCGTTTCATGCTGAAATCCGGTGAAACCTTTTTTGGTTGATAGTCATATTGGGATACTTTGTGCATGTCAAATTTTAGATAATTCAGAGTTCATTAAGTCCAGCAAAAATCAATGTCAAAGTTGAGTTCGAACAAGAAATGAAAGCCTGTAGCTTTCTTGACCAGAGGTTGACCCAACACATGCAAGGGTCGTCCCCTTGGTCGACCCTTAAAGAAGTCAGGTCGACCCTATGGTCGACCTGAGCATGAGGGGAGTCAACCCCTGTAAAGGAATATGGGACGCATCTTATCGGTCTCCTCTATATTGTTTTGATGTTTGGTGCTATGTTTTTGGAGTGTTATTGCTGAGTTGTGAGTTAATATGAATTGTTAACAAGTTGATTTTTTAAGGCATAATCTGAATTATGGAATAACGAATATTATTATTGATTTGTATTCCGAATTGACAAGTTCCTGTATGAATATTTGTGTGTTTATCTCACACAGATTTCGTGTTTATGTGAATAATGGAATAGCCAATATTATTAGCATACAAGTAGTTTTTTGTTTTTTAATAAAGGTATTTTTAAATAAGTGATTTCCAAATGGTTCTCCAATATCGTTTAAAAACCTGAATTTTCGAAAGTATATTTTCTTATTTCATATATAGATTTCGTGTTTTTGTGTGTACATGCACATGATTTTTAAATTGTTTTATAAAAAGTTTATGCATAAGAATCGTTTTGAGATAAATATTTTACAATATTGATTTGAAAAATTATAATTGCTTTAAAAGTATTAATATACTAGTGTTTCTTTTCAAAAGGTATTTTTCAAATAAGCGATCCCCAAATGGTTTTCCAGTATTGTTTAAAACTTGAATTTTTCGAAGTATATTTTCTTATAGGCATAATTGACAGCATTAATCCGAAGTTTAACGCGTCTTCCCATAATAATCCGAAGTTCGGATTATTTCTAAATAATCCGAAGTTAGAGGGGTGTCTTCCCATAATGATCCCAATAACTTGTTTACCTGTTTAACCGGTCGCCATTATGGTATCATCTTTAAACACTTCCAGTTCCTTTGGCTTCCCCACCGATCAACAAAATACCCAACCAATTTCACCACAAACCTCCAATCTAAAATCTCCACTTACCCATCTGCTATCGTTTCTCCCTCCATCATAACATACGAAACCTGCAGTTTCTTTCACCAACGAAAATCCTATTTCATAAAGGCCACACTCACGCAAATCCATGCTCCCATTCTTGTTCAAACAAAAATCCCACAAGCCACGTTAAACCAACATTAAACATTTCTTCCCCACCAAAACCCAAAACAAACTCCACCCTTAATCACCAATTAAGTCCATTAATCATGTGTTAGCCATGTCAAATACACAGTAATTCACACTTCCTTCTAACCTAGATAGCCCGTAACTTGTTACAGGAATAACCTCCTCCTCCATCGTTCAAAACTCCCGATAACTCCTCCCTTTCTAAGGAACGCAACCCCCATTTTTTTCTCCACAATTGACGATGTCACGCACAAACTTCTCTAACAACCTCCCCTTCTCGAGAGCAACTCTTCCGACACCGTCCACCACCAGCCCGGTGGTCCTCTGCCAATCGCGAGCGGTGATGCCTTCTACGGCAAGGAAAAAAATGCGACCTTTTCCATTTTCAAACCCTACCAAATCCTCATTTGTGACGCGCAATCCCATCCACATCCCAAATCCAGGTTCCGTTTGCCACCTAGATGATTCCAGCTCCGACGATTTGCCACCCAACCGCCGCTGTTTCGAAAAGAGGTGCTAATAATATGATGTTCAAACCGCCTGGAACTTCCACACAAGATGCCACCTTCTTCCTGAATCCAACAAATCAATTCTCGGAATTTTTCATCTGGTCTTTGATTTTTAATTGGGTTTGGAAGTTGTGATTTCTTTTTCGTGGTTTGTTGCTGAAAGAACTAAGTCTCGGCACAAAAAAATGGGAAGATAACCGGTTAGGGATTTAGAATGAAATTTAGAAGTAGAGGAAATTTCTGTTTGTTTACAGTAAGAAATGGATTTCGAGCGGCGGCGGTAACGGGTAGAAAATATTGAGGTTCGATTCATAGCTACGTGTTTTTTTTTTTTTCTAATAAACTAAAGAAGAAGATATCGAAGGAAAGGGGAAGGATTTGCAGAAGAAATGAATTGTTGACCGGTTAAACAGGCCATCAAGATCATTATGGGAAGACACCCTCCAATCTTCAGATTATTATGGGAAGACACATTAAACTTCGGACTATTCCTGTCAATTAATCATTTCTTATATTAAACTACACGTTTTCGCATTCTTTGATAGAACGAAAATGTAATTTAAACGATGTAGTAAACCTCATGCTATGAGATACGAAGATATATTATATTGGTTAATTCCATATTTGTTCAATTGAAGCTATTTTTAATGTGAAATTAGCTGTTGGATGGTAAATTGATAAGTGAGAACGTGTGGTACAGAACGCACGATTACATTATTTAGGCTACTATGTGAGAGTTTCTGACACACTCTGTGATATTACTGGCACTTGACCTTCGTGTCATTCATATTAGACCATCGTGTCATTCATATTAGACCTTCGGGTCATCTGTGCTAGGCTTTCGGAACATATGTGTTACCTATGGACCTTCGGATCATTTGTTTCAGCTATAACCTTCGAGTCATTTACGATATGGGTACTTTATGCATTGATTAGTGCTTGGCAGGCTTCGGCCATCTGTGATATGCACGTGCGGCATTGCTTCGGCTTGCCATCTGTGACATGGATCCATTCTATGATATTTTCTAGATTTCATTATTTCTAATTTCTAGATTCTGTGATTTATAATGTCTTCACCGTTTTATTTATGGTTATTATATGTCTTTATAGCCTTAAAGCTATCCATGTATTTATATATGATGATTACATTTCTGGATTTTGAACTCCTAACCGAGTTCTTATGTTCTGTGAAATCTGTGATTTTTGTGGTTTTCATTCTGTGTTTTATGTGATTTATGCATATTGGTAAATCCTAGCCTTAGAACTCTGTTAGTGCGTGTTGGTGAAAATATGTATCAGTGTTTTTACCTTAACTATTTAACTAATATGTTGATTATATGGATATATTGCTTGCGTCATACTAGTATGTAACTCATGCCGATGACACGGACATACTTTTTTCGTTGTACAACTTGTAATGTTATGCATATCGGCACGGGTGTAATTTTTTCGATGTATAAGTTATAATGTTATTTGTTGATATACGGAATTTGATGGATGTTAAATTTATGCAATGAAAGGAGAATTTGCACCTTTAGTGTGCAAACTTGGAAGGGAAAAAAAAACAAAGAATACAGCTCTAATGCTTTTTAGACTTTTTAAATCTTGTTCGTCTTGACAATAACCTTGTTATTTACCTAAGTGAAAACAGAAAGAACAACTTCCATTTCAAATACAGAGTCATTTATGTTTTATGTATTATGCATTAAAAAAGTATCATACTTGATTACACCTCATAAGTACTAAATAAGATGAAATTTTAAGTAGCATGTTTTTGTCGCAATATCAGTGTTCTTTTCAAATGGAATCCTTGCAAAATCAATGGAAACAAATGTTTAAAACAGCGATTAATGTAGACAAATTGAATCTTATACCATTTTAATGTTAAAAAAAGAGACACTATCAAATTTTTCGGGTTAGATGAAGGAGATCAACATTATTATAAACCGAGTAGAAGACAATGTCAAATGTAAGTAAGAACGGTATGTAGACTATTAGATCTAAATATAATTGCAAATCTTATTATATTAAAGTTCATGTTCAAGTTTTTAAGCAAACAACATAATATTGAAAAGAAACTGATATATGAGACATTGATTGTTCGTTCCTTAATATCATTGCTCGTTATAGATACTAGTGTGAACCTGTGATATGCACACGGGTACTACTATTAATGTTTGGAATTGTGAAATTAAGTAACATTTATACAACAGACACCGCTAATTTGTTACGCCAAAAAAATAATCAGATAAGGACAATGAAAAAAAAAATGCTTTTTTGTTGTTAAAAGAAATTAATATTATATTTTACTTCTATAGAGATAAGAAAGAACATTTCAATACTTTGATATTCAAGTTTGTAGTTTTGAAATGTTAAAGAGAATTTAGAGATACTAAAGATCAATCAGACTAACTTATGAACTGTTTAAATAATAAATTTTGATATTGATTACATTCAGACTATACTTACAGAAATGTCATAAGGTTACTTTTATCAATAAATAATTTATGAATATTGTAACCAACTTAGAATCTTTTCACCTAATAAAAAAATGCCATATTTTAAATCACCCTTATAATAAAATGCTTCTTCGCTGATTATCTTCCACATTTAACAAATTATATATGGTGAATAGTGAGAGATGCTAGTATAAACATTGGTTCATGCCTAATATAAATTAAATTTTTTTATATCATAAGAAATATTTAATGCGGATTTATTGAGATAACTTAGTTTGCACGAAATATTTTCAAGTATACCACATTTAATTAACATGCATACTTCACTCCTGTGATCTTTGCATCAATCATGCGATGAAATACAACTGAAATTGAATAGCATTTATTTTGCTAAGCAAGTCATAAAACAAACAGAAAATAAGTTGATATATATTTCATTACACATAAGAAAATTTTGTTATCTGTCATCCTAAGACACTAACTGTTATGCAATAACACTTGCTCTTAACCATATAGCACTAAAGTTGGTGAAATAATAAACATGAATTATTATAGAGAAAGACAGATTCTCGCCTCACGCAGTTTAGTTCAAATAAGGGGGCTTACCATGTGCATAAGCCTGATGACCCCGCGGACCGGATTAGGTGCACTAGGGGGAGTTTTACGGCAGTGTCGGTTTCTCCCCTGAAAAAAAAAAGAGAAAGACAAAGCAATAAAAGGTAGAAACCAAAGAACATATCCATACCAATAAGAATGTACATTTATCCACTATGTCACAACAATAAAATTGCATTCAACACAGTTAATTTCTATCCCTATGTGTGTAACAGTGGCAAAGCATTATCCGTGACCACTACCACCTTCCATAGTAGTTAAGGCGCAAAGACGCAAAAAGGCGCAAGGCTTGAGCCCTAGGCTTTTTTGAGCCTTGGGCATTTTTTTGCGACTTTTATACAAGTGTGTTTTTTGCTAGAAAGAAACTGTACTATAAAATTCTACTAAAAATGATAAATTTAGTGATACAAAAACTTTGATTAGTAGGTACGAAGTCACAAATGCAATTTCGGAACTAAAACAATCACAAATTCAACAAATTTAATTATTTAAAACATAACTCTTTTAACTTTAAAATTAAAACATAACTCAATAAATTTCAAAACATGTCTAAATTTTAATTTAAAAGTTAAAACATAACTCAGTAAATTAACTAACAAGTTTAGATTAACGTTTAAACCTTTGAACTAATTAATTTAAATGAAAACAATTAAAAAAAACTGCTGTTGATATTTGAAACACACACACACACGACTGTAGCAACAACAGCGGAGACGACAACAATTTCTTTTAGTGTCGAATGCGTTAAAACGAAAGGGAAAACCCTCAAAGTTGACCAAACCTGTTCGAATTTGAAGGTTGAGAGTCGGATCGGGTCCAAACAAAAGTGGGCTTGACATAAAATCAATTATTTCACAAGGCGTGCTTTTTGAGCCTCAGCGCCTCGAGAAAAAGCGCCAAAGGCGCGCTTTATTTGCGCCTCAGTTAGCCGATGCGCCTCGAAGGCCAGCGAGGCGCAAAGCCTGCGCCTGAGCCTTAGGCGCGCCTAGGCGCGCTTAAGCGCGCGCCTTAACAACTATGTCACCTTCAAAACACAATGCATACCACTACTCTTGCCATTAAGCAATGCACATATTTTGATCAGTGGGCAACACTGACCAACGTCATAACATTCCCTAGCCTAACTTCAGCCATCATTACCATGCAATCGTAGTAGACACTGAACCCATTTTTATCAGCTGTAGGTGTCGTTCTTCGAAATGAAAGCATGAAGGCATAAGTTGACACTTCATAGGCCCTACATGCACTTACAAACAAAGCCGCTTTTATCAAGCTAAAGTGGATCTTCTATGCATTTAGGGTGAGAGAAGGCTGTCAAGGTCTACTCTCATAATTTTGGATACAAAGATGTTTTGCATGGGGTTTTTAGAGAAGCATATGAGAGGTTTATGAGCAAAGAAGATGTGAATATGTAAATAATGTTCTATGAACTACATTAATTATCGCCATAAATTGAAAAAATAGATCCAAATTGATCCCTTAAATTATTTCCGATCGTTCTTTTAATAGGAAAATAAGATAGCCAGTATTTTATGATCATGAAGTTGCTCCCACTTAACATTGGACCGCAAAAATAACTTGTAAGATATAGTTGTTTTCCTACAATATCAGTTCTTACTACAATAAATTTAATCCTATTGTATTTAACATAGAAGAAAACCAAATTGTAACTTTGGCCAACATCAGGTATATAGAATGGCAAGCAATGTCAATTGTGAAAAACAAAGAATCAGCAAAAACACATGCGATAGCCAACAATTGTTACTGCTTCAGACTTCTGCAAGTGATTAAACAGAGGTAACAGCAAAAGATAAACAAATAGTGAAAGAATAAAAAACTATGACAGTAACCGCAAACATTTGCAACCAAACAGTTATTAAGACATGTAGCGCTCAAATGAAAATTTATTTTGGTGGAAGCAAAAGCAGAAAAACATGAAACCGGTGGAATCACAATGATTTCATTCCTTGAGTAGAACAACTGAGGAAAACTAAACAGCCATTTTACTTCATAATTAAACCAAACCAGTGAGTAGGTAGAAAACATGTCTCTGACATATACTGAAATATAATTTAATAAATTTATATTTCATACTTTCAAAGGATGTTTGGGATGCACTTGAACAATTTCATCCAATTTCATCCTTAATGGTTAATAATTTATATTACGAACGATGGTTTTATCAGCAAATTTAATAAATTTGGGAGAATAGTTTCTTATAAGTGTAATAATTGTGCCAAGAATTTTATGAAATGATGCACTTGCATTTTAAACTACTTATAATGTTTGCGTTCGAAATACATTTCGTAGATAGTACATGATATTTGGCATTTACAATTTATTACAAAGATCATAGACATGGTAGTTGTCATTTACAGTTTTCTATAGTCATTTATAAACAATAATATTAAACATATATAATTTACCAAAATATTCATAGATAATATAATTTAACCAAAACGGAAATTAAATGTGGACAGTGGAATCAATCCAATTTTGGAGTACATAAATACTTCCAAAAACTTCTGGAAAAGTGGGGGAAAAAAAATCATGTACAGAGTGCAAACTTTCAGCAAATGGAACTGAAGGCTTATCTGCATAGCCATTTTCAGCACAACTAATAACATATTATGAATCAAATGTGGTACTTATTTCCAAGCTAGATGTATATTTTTTTGGGGAGACAATTGCACACTCCAGATAGTAAACTATAAATTCTTATGTTACCTAAGCTTATATGCGATAATGACTAAAAGGATATCTAATTCCTTGATATGTCTTTAGCAATAAATAGGTAATTAAAATTAATGAAAGACATTACATCCAAGCTTCAAAAGTCATAGATTTCACGTATTTTAATACTGATTCAATATTCTGACCTTCACCATGACAGTTATCTTTAAAAAAAATCAAAATATAATCAATAAGATGACCATAATTTTAATTTTCAAAAGTATTTATCAACGACACTGAGACATTCCGAATGAACTAAATATAAAATAAAAATTAAGATTTCTATTGAATAGTACCTTAGACTAAAAAAAACAAAGGCTAACCTATTCCAATTACCAAGCTTTTGTGCAAGATTGCCAGGATTTTGCTACATTACACAGATCCAATAAATGCGTTTGCAGGAACTTAGATACTGCTAGGCTTCTGTATGCCATATGAACTATAATCCATATGAACTAGAATCAATTTATTAAGTCCAAAAAATTGGTTGCTTCATAGGCACTTATGTTTTGTTAAAGAATAATATAAATTCATAATGTAAACCAGTATAGTTGTCATCATATATTAAGTGAAAAGTGCATTATTTTCCAATGCAAAAACTTGTGCTTCTTTTACAATTTTTTTTTTTTTTTAAAAAAAAAAAAAAATTCCAACCAAGCATTTGAGAACTTCAAAATGTGTCTAAACTATTTCTTACTTGGAAAATTACCAGGTCCGCTTAGCTCACCATGTACATAGAAAGCGCAGTATTTGTGTCTCTCTTGAAATAAGTTTCTTCAAAGCTTTATCTCCAACTTCATTGTACAGATGACAACTCCATAACCGATAACAATAATACTCAAAATTTCTTCCATAGCCTAAAACCGTGTTTTTGACACTTAGAGATGAGACATCTATTTTTTCTATTGTATCATGCCGGTATAGATGATACAACTGCACATCATTGGAAAAGCTTTCCAATGGAACCAATAAATTTGTGTCAAGTCTAAATAGTAAAGCCAAATCTATATAGGTTGCATTTACTGAAAACTGAACAGCCATCAACAATTGCCGCGTATGATTGTAGTGTACAATGTCATTTCCTCCTTACTACTCCCCCAACAACTTGACTTACAAAGCTAACATTTACCCTAATTTTATGTACTAACTATTACCATTAGAGAAATTCCAGAAATATCATCGTATGTACAACAACATTACAATTTTTTTTTATATGCCAGCCATGAGTATGAAGTATATTTGTTCAGTGTATATTTACAAAATAAACTATTGATTATGAGTGCGCACGCAATACTTAATGATCACAGGTATAGTTGATGTTATGATATTATTACAGATATTAAACGGCAGGTGATTAAGGGTACATGAAGTAAATATTATGTCATACATCACTATTGGTGATATTAAACACCCAAAGTCACCCTCATGTATTTCAGGTACATTATTTTGATCCACAACTTTGTGGATTTTCCAGATTTAGTTGTTGGATTGTGACGACTTGATTTTCCTTCTGATGCTTGTTTCTAAAGTTGATCAACATATAAGAAAACTATGTATCTATAACATGCACTAGTAGCGGAACATTGTTGCTATAAAGTAAATTAAAAAACTATAAGTGGTTGAGTAGAAAGACATGAATCAAGGGCTTATACGTCCTCTTACGCTCATCTCAATATTGTGTTTACCGCATAGTAGTTAAGGCGCATGGCTTAAGCCTTGGGCTTTTTTGAGCGGCTTTTTAAAAAAGGCGCACTGCATGTTTTTTTTTTTAAAAAAAAAAAAAAAAAAAGCTGCTGCAGAGGAGAGGAGGCGCGGCAGAGGCTGTGGACGCACGATAGAGGCTGTGGAGGGGCGGCAAGGCTGTAGCAACGGCGATAGAGGCTGTAGCGGCTTTTTTTTAAGCGTCGAAGCCTAGCTTGAAAGCTGGAAACCCTAACATCGAACAAATATGTTCGTTTTTTCTCGAAGCGCTCTTTTTGAGCCTTGGCGCCTCGAAGATAAGCTCACAAAGGCGCGTTTTTCCTGCGTCTCCATTAACGGAGGTGCCTCGATCATCAACAAGACACAGACCTTGCGCCTGCGCCTTAGGCGCGCGCCTTAGGCGCGCGCCTTAACTACTATGGTTTATCATGAATATTAATAAGGTTTATAATTGCGATTAGATTTTTTTCTGGAAGATGATTAAAAGCATACGCATTTTCAAATACAATAAATACAACTGTGAGACTAAAAACTATTATGTTGTCTTGCCAAAAAATATATAACATAATATAAGAAGTTTTAGAGGTTTGCACAAGAATTAAGGAAAAAATCAAATGACATTTTACCCCATACTTAAATTAGTTTTGTCTTGCACATTGATTTCTCTTTTCACGCCTGCCAACTACTATTCTTATTCCATCAACTACTTTTTACCTTTTCATGCATAAAAAATACTCAAAAATTAGCTTTTGGGTTTCTATTATTTATCATGGTTGAGGGATAAAGTTGGAATAAAAGCTTAAACATCCTAAGTTTTGAAACAAAGCAAACTTCTTAAAACTTCTTACATTATGAATTGGAGGGAGTATAAGTAAGCTAAACCAAATTTGTTTGAAAACCTAAGAGTGCATAACACAGGAAATTAATTACTAATACGTTTCACTACTCACAAATTCTTATTAATGAAAAATGGTATGCCTTTTAATTTGTGGTCAAAATTCAAATTCAAGTTATATACATATAATTTTGAAACAAATATGTGGAATTACCTGATGTTCCTATTCCAATTGTACACCTCTATACAAACTCATCTTACATCTTAGAATTTTATTCATAAACTGATGTATGATATTCGACTAATGTTTTAATTTTGCAGCATAATTCTAATTTTGCAAGAGACAGGAAACGTGCTTGTAGCTATTAAACATAAGGCTCTAATATGTTCGCAATCACTAAACAGTAAGGAATTTCCATTCCATGAAACCAAAAATGATTCTTCTTAAACTAAATTTGAAATAAAAATCGTCGTAAGAAAGATGGACAAGACAAAGGTGTGATCATACCGTATAATTATCCTCAGCAAGCAAAGAGAAAAGTGAAACCAACAAAGGAAATATTAAATACCGATTCGCAAGTCAATCGATAGGGTTGAGGTAGCAGCCTCATGTTGGAACCCAAAGCCCAAGAGTAGGTTGTGCGATCGATGGTTGGCCTCCCGTGGATGGCCTATCGAACAGATGAGGGAAAATGCGGTCTTCTAATCGCAGAGATAGGACGGTGGAAATCGGAGAGGAAGTTTCAGTTGAGAGGAGGAGAATGGAAGACTGACCAAAATGTGAGAAAGCATGGGGGTAGGAGTAATGGGGGAAGTAGAATGGCGGCGGTGGCTAAACAAGCGAAACCAGGGAGGAGAATAAAAATAGCATGTAAGGAAGTTGCGATAAATTATGTACCGTTTGATTTTAATTTTGGACATGTGTGAGCATGTAGAATTTTTGGTAAAAATAAAACTGAAGGGCCTTTCCAGGAGGATTGAACTTTCATATAATATATGTAGGGTGGTGCTAAATGCAGTAAAAATTTCCTCCATGCAGTAATCAAAAATTGGTCTAATTTACTGTAATATCCTTCACTTATTTTCTGTGCCTTTGCTAAATGCAATAAAAAATTCCTCCATGCAGTAATCACTAGCAGTGTCTTTCCTGGGAAATGGTACCGTTCAGCTGTCTACTCCAAAATGAGCCATCAGGTCATTTAATTTTAGCAAGGGCTAATCTGTAATTGTCGTTTATTGTATGAAGAAAATTTTTATTGCATTAGCAGTCATGATATATGTAGGAGACAGTTTTTTTTATAGTCATTCATTTTCACTATTATTTTTAGGAGCATTTAGTTTTTAGGACATATTCCCAAAAAGAAAATTAGATCAAAGGATAGTAAGTTTGATTATTAAATGAAGGACGAAGACCAAATTGTATTATGTCAACATAAAGTTCACTTTAATTTATCATAATTACTGAATTAATTAAAAAACTAAAAAGTGTCCTCAAAAATGAAAGAAGAAAAATCAATTTCAAAAATATTTTGATCGATTGATGTTATTATAAATATATAGAAGTAATCAGTTTGGAAAGCTAAATGAATGTAGCTTTATATTGTATCACCTAACCACAAAATTAAATCATTTTAAATTAATGTCGTTTACATCCAAAAATAAGTTATATGTAAAAAATGAAGCTATATGCATTTAATTTTCCATCCTGAATTTTATTATATTATTTTTTTCATGTTTACAACACAAAAATATATTTCTAACTAATTTTTGATATTATACTCACAAAAAACATTTTTTTTGTGTATTGTCAATCTGTGTCCTTAAACTCCGCCTGTGTAGTTTCCTATGCAGTCTGTCCCAAGCCAAGGTAAAGGAGGAGGGTTGTGATAGGCTTGGCGAGCCAACGTAAAAACTTAGCCTCTCTTATGGATATGGAACCTTATGATATATTGTTGGGGCGTAACCCTCTTAGCGACGCGCTATATCGAGGCTCGGATATGGTGTTAAATATGCAAGGGCTGGGCCGCCATTCTCTTAGTGGCGCGCTACACCGATGCCCCGGTGTAGTGATAAGTGAGCACGGGTCCTCGCATTTTTCTCGACGGATGCGAGGGGCAAG
Organism: Allium sativum; assembly: GCA_030737875.1. Classification (NCBI taxonomy): domain Eukaryota; kingdom Viridiplantae; phylum Streptophyta; class Magnoliopsida; order Asparagales; family Amaryllidaceae; genus Allium; species Allium sativum. The sequence continues at coordinate 8,254,174 of CM060921.1, read as the reverse complement.
GAAGCTAGTCGACGATAGTAGGGTTCGGTTAGGTAGTTGGAATGTAGGGTCCTTAACAGGAAAATTAAGAGATATAGTGGATACTATGATTAGGAGACGGGTTAACATCTTGTGCGTTCAAGAGACTAAATGGGTGGGTCAGAAGGCGAAAGAGGTGGAGAACATTGGCTTCAAATTGTGGTACACGGGAGAAGTACGTAACAAGAACGGGGTAGGTATACTGATTGACAAGAACCTTCAGAACAATGTTGTTGACGTCAGAAGACGAGGGGATAGATTCATCCTAGTTAAGCTAGTAGTTGGTGAGACAGTTTTGAATGTCATTAGTGCATATGCCCTACAGGTAGGTCTAAGTGAAGAAGCCAAAAGGAAGTTCTGGGAAGACTTGGATGTCATGGTTAGGAGTGTACATAGTAGCGAGAAACTTTTTATAGGAGGAGACTTCAATGGCCATGTTGGCTCATCTAGTGGGGGTTTTGAGCGAGTGCATGGTGGTTTTGGATTTGGCAGTAGGAACCAAGAGGGTGAAGATATTTTGAATTTCGCTCTCTCTTTTGATCTTATGATTGCTAATACCTTCTTTAGAAAGAGGCAATCACATCTGATCACCTTCAGTAGTGGCCAACAGGCTAGTCAGATTGACTTTGTCCTAACTAGGAGAGATAGTAAACGAGATTGTGTTGATTGCAAGGTCATACCTGGAGAATGTGTCGTCTCACAACACCAGCTCCTGGTGTGCGTGTTTCGTCTTCGGGTGGTGAAGGATAAGAGAGCGAAGATTAGCAGGACGAAATGGTGGAAACTCAAAGGAGATGCTTCACGGGTGTTTAAAGATAGAGTGATGGGAGAAGGGACTTGGAATGTGGAAGGAGAAGCAAATATCATGTGGAATGCGATGACAACTTGCATTCAGAGAGTCGCCACTGAGGTGTTTGGGATAACAAGAGGAAGCAAGCGGGAACCCAAGGATTCGTGGTGGTGGAATGACGAGGTGCAAAAGGCTATCAAAGAGAAGAAGGAATGCTACAAATGCATGTACCGTCATAGAAGCGAAGAGAACATGCACAGGTACAAAGTGGCAAAGAAGACTGCAAAGAGAGCAGTGAGTGAAGCAAAGGGACGAGCGTACGAAGATTTGTATCAAAGGCTAAATACAAAGGAGGGTGAAAAAGACGTTTACAGAATAGCTAGGCTACGCGAGAGGAGGACAAGGGACTTCAATCAGGTTAAATGCATTAAGGATGAGAATGATAGACTTTTGCTGAAGGACGATGAGATAAAGAATAGGTGGAGAGAATACTTTGATAAGCTTTTCAACGAAGAAAGTGATAGCTCTTCGATCGAGTTGGAAGATTTAGCCGACAACACCAATAGACATTTTGTGCGAAGATTTCAAGAAGCTGAGGTAAAGGGGGCGTTGAAACGTATGAAATCGGGCAAGTCTGTAGGGTCTAATGACATTCATATTGAGGTGTGGAGATGCTTTGGAGATGCAGGGATAAGATGGATAACTAAGTTGTTCAATAATATTTTCAAATCAAACAAAATGCCAAATGAGTGGAGGAGAAGCATTTTAGTTCCAATCTTCAAGAATAAAGGAGATATTCAAAGTTGCACAAACTATAGAGGAATTAAGCTTATGAGTCATACAATGAAGCTTTGGGAGAGAGTTTGCGAGCAGCGTTTGAGGAGGTTGACAAGTGTCTCTATGAATCAATTTGGTTTTATGCCTGGAAGGTCAACCACTGAGGCGATTTTTTTGGTCTGGCAACTTATGAAGAGATACAGGGAGCAGAAGAAAGATCTCCACATGGTTTTTATTGACCAGGAGAAAGCTTATGACAGAGTGCCGAGGAGGGTTATGTGGTGGACGCTAGAAAGGAAGAGAGTGCCATCAAAATATATTATCCTTATTAAGGATATGTACGAGGGGGTTGTGACTAGTGTTAGGGCATGCGATGGTGAGACCAGAGACTTTCCAATTAACATAGGGTTACATCAAGGTTCGGCTTTGAGCCTCTATATTTTTGCATTAGTGATGGATGAAATTACAAAAGACATACAAAGGGAGATTCCCTGGTGTATGCTCTTTGCCGATGACGTTGTGATGATTGATGAAAGTAGAATAGGGGTTAATCGACAAATGGAGTTGTGGAGAGAGACCTTGGAATCAAAGGGTTTCAAGCTTAGCAGAACTAAAACAGAGTATATGAAGCGTGAGTTTAGCAGTGTCAGGTCATATGACGGAGATGTTACCCTGGTCGATAGAGTAGTACCCAAGAAGGAATCGTTTCGATACTTAGGATCTATGTTGCAGTGTGATGGAGAGATTGATAAGGATGTTAGTTTTAGAATTCAAGCAGGATGGGTGAAATGGCGACTAGCATCTGGCCTTCTCTGTGATCGTAAGATTCCTCGGAAGCTTAAAGGAAAATTCTATAGGACAACAATTAGGCCTGCAATGTTATATGGTGCAGAATGTTGGCCTACTAAGATGCAACACGTCCAGAAGATAAGCGTAGCAGAGATCCGGATGCTGCGTTGGAACTGTGGGCATACCAGACGAGATCAGATTAGAAATGAGGACATTCGGGAAAAACTTGGAGTTGCACATATTGAAGAGAATTTAGTCCAATACTGCTTGAGATGGTTTGGACATATCCAACGTAGACCATACGATGCACCTGTACGCGTTGGAATTCTAGGCCGCGCCGAAGGCCCAAAGAGAAGTAGAGGTCGAACTAAAATGACATGGGAGGAGATAATAAAAAGAGATTTAAGTAACTGGAATTTATCGGAAGAGTTGGTAGTTGATAGGAGTGCATGGAAATTGGCAATCCATGTACCAAAACCTTAGGGTTTTTTTTTCTTCACGTTTACTGAACCGTTTTACTTTTTATTACTATTTTAGATTTTATTTCACTTTTATTGAACCTTTTTACTTATTATTATTATTTAAAAAAAAACCTTTATCGGACGACTTTTTATTTGTTTGGTTATTTTAAGCCCTTTATATATATTATTTTCATCATTATTAATTTTATTTTATTTTAATTTTGGGTTCCATATCTAGCCAACCCCAACTTGTTTGGGATATATGGCTTTGTTGTTGTTGTTGTCAATCTGTGTCCTTAGTTTAAAATATTTGGACTTTTTCCAATTAAAACATGAAAGTTGTCCTTGATTTAGGTAGCAAAAGTAGGTTTTACTTAAATCTAGTTTATTTCCCAAAATGTGTCCTTGAAACATAATCCACGTATTTTTATCCTTTATGTATTAATATTCTTATTATATGCCATAATATACATATTTCAAAAAAATTCAGATACATTAAAATGATAAATCGAGACGTTTACTATAACCAACATTGTCGTATCATCATAAATATAATGCAGTTCGGTTTCAACGTAAAAAGCCTCGGCCAAACTTTTATCTCTTAACACGTGAAACACTATTTGAAGCATTGTTTTTCTAGCAGTGCTGCTACAACTGACATCAAACCCGATGAAAAGGTGAGGTGTAGAAATAAATATTGGGGTCTTCCTTATCTTCCTTCGATATTCCTGTTTTCACCATCCAATCTTCACCATTTATCCCAATCTTTATACTCCTAGCAACTCAAATATATTTTTTTTGTTCTAGCAGTAGTACCCTACTTTTATCCTCCTCTGTGACTATTAACGGCAAGTAAATTCTCTCATGGTGCACCCACTACAGCTCACTTTGAGATTTCTTGATTTCCTTTTTTCACACTCAGGGTTTTATTCTTCTTCGTTATTGTTAATATTCACCACTGTCCCCCTTCTATGATTTCTCCCTTTTGATAAAGAAAATCAATGTGATTATGCTTACATTGATATACATAAATATTAGAGACCATGCTGACATGTACACTTGAACCAAAAAGGGGAGACACTGAAATACAATCAAATAATCACTTTGATAAATCTGTATTTTTAGTAGCTTATAAAGACCATTAATTTCAATTGTAACATAGCACCAATGGAAAAAAATGTGGCATTATGTTTATCTTTAATGGCTTCATTTCGTAGCTAATTGCAAACTTTATATTCCATGCTCCTACCAGCATGAGGTTGGGGTGATTGATATAGACAGACCATACTTTGAAGTTGTACTGTTATACATTTGTCACTACCTATATAGATCTGAACTACACATGTAAGTACATCTGCTGAAATCTAAAGTATATATTTGGCACATATACCTTAATAAGTTGCAAGCCGAACATGTGCATAACCTAGTTTATTTTGCTTGTAGACTTATTCAAAACTTCAAAATACATAGTTATAAATTTTTTTTTTTTGGTCTTGATGCACCATAGCACGTACTAGCAACTATGGCTCCATTTTGCCAAACAGAAGGTTACACCATAACATTTGGTAGCCAAGTCCATTCAAAATAATTGCAAGTTGGGTTTCAATCTCTTGTCTGGGATAATTTAGTTAAACACAGCTTTTTAACATTTATGTATCTTGTTGTGAAATCAGGGAGGAGTTGTCTGACTATATGTTGCATCACTTTAAAGAGCAAAGTGATTATTGTACTAGATTGTAAATTACGGCTATAACATTTTCTTTGTATAAATTGTGTAAGTTTGTATATCAGAGTGGTTATTGTATGTGAGTTTGGTCATTTATAGGAAAATTATTGTATTGAAGTGGTTACGCATATTTTACTTGATTATATGATTAATATTTTTTCTGATTGTTTGAACATGATGAGTATGATTATTGATTAATATTGTAGAAACAAAATAGACTATTAACAGGAAATATTGTAGGAAAAAAAAAGAAAATTAATTAATAATTTTTAGTAGCGTTTTAAGAATGCTACATAAATAAATTTAGTGGCGTTGAATAAATGCAACCGTAAACCAAAGGTAAATTTGGATATTTTGTTAGTAGCATTAAAAGCTTTTTATGGCATTTATAAAGTACCACGAAAAAAATTGGTGGTGTTTAATAAACGTCACAAAAAAAGAATTTACAATGGCGTTAAAAAAAGTAAAACCAATTTGCAATGATTTTTAGTGGCATGTTTTCTCGTAATGATTATCGAAACGCCACCAAAAATAATTGATTGCATTTGTTGGGCGCTACAAAAAATCGTTTTTCTTGTTGTGTGTGTGTGTGTATATGTATATATTATGTTCTGTGATCTTTTATTTGTGATGATGTCGTATTTAGTTCTAAATATGACCCTTGGCCACTGTAATTTTATATTATATGAATTGAGTATCTCCATTCACTTAGGAAAGAAAAATGTATACACTCAATCGACGTATTTGATACTAATCCAATATAAGACTTACAAATGGTTGCTTCTAATCAGCCATATTCTCCACATTAGCATGCTACATTATTACTTCTTAATGCTCTTTGTTAGTGTAGATCTCAGGGTGGAGCATTACAAAATGGTATCAGTGCTAAATTCATGATAAAGTAGGATAAACACAGAACCCAACCGGAATAGTACATATGTTACAACAACAAGTGATAACATTCATGTCAACTCCTATCACTTTTCATTGTTATCTTTAATCTGCTACTTAATTTTAGGAGTCCTTGGAGTGAATAATGGACTTGAAATACGTCGAGGAATGTATTTAATTCAGCAACATTCATCTATTGAATCCTATTATTAGTTTTTCACCTTTGACGAAAACTTTCTTCCCATTGAACCATTTTGGTGTAGTACATCTTGAGTTTAAATTTGGTGTGACTTCGAATCCTGTCCCTTTCTATGTGATTTTTGGCTGAGTAAAATAACTAAAATGGGACGGGAAAGAACTAAAAATCTAAGACTACAAGTTAGGTAATGAATGTGAATGGTTTTAACTAATTAGATTTGCGCAACGGAAACAAGTGAATTGGTTCGACTGAGCAATAAATCGAATAATTCATCCGTGGGGTTTTGGGAAAGTGTAACGACCCGGATTTTTCGGTCATTTGATTTGAATATTTAAATCTTTTTTAAATATTATATTTGGGATATTAATGGATTTTAATATCGAATTTGTTATTTAAACGACGACTGAACGTTTAAATTCATATTTAATGTCGCGGTAGTTTGTAGTATTGAGTTTTTAACTTCAATTGAGTATACGGAATACGTTTTAAATCGGAATTTTGTGAAACAGAAAATTTTGAATCTATTTGTTGATAATTTTCTAATAAAAGAGAAAAATCAAGATTTCAACCTATATATTGTAAGTTATGTCCAAATCAAATTTTCAAATAGTCGCTATGGAAATCATTTATAATTATAACGTTTATTCAATAAATTATATAAGGATTTTTATACAATTTGGATGTTTAACTCGAAAATGGTAATGTTGAGTTATAATTCCATATTAGTTGAATCAGAAGTGATATATTATATCACCTAGATATATATACGTCAATAATAAGTTATTATTTAATTTAATTATTTTGGAATTTAATTGATATTATATTGATATTATATAAGCCGTAAAGATGAGATGATTTTCTAAACATCCTCTGTTTTCGACGAAAGGAATTTTATGAAATACGTATAGCTAGTTATTGTTACTTTTCCAGTTTGGAGCCAATCGGAGTTATTTTTTCGATAAACGGAATTATAACATGAGTCGATGAATATATTGAAATTAAAATAACGTCGTTGCACAAACGTAGTCCGTTTTCAATGAAATTAATTTCATTGAATCCGGAACGGCAAGACGTAGCGGTGTGTCTGTTTTCGTTGCATTTGGAGCTTGTATGTGGCAGAGGGTATGTTTAATACTCGATGTTAAATGCAATAGAAATTGAATTAACTGTAACGAACTTGAGACTTATACCCTAAACCATTCGGCTAAACAATCCTATATACTGCATTTTTAAATCCTCAAGCCGACCTAAGTTGAGAATTTATGGCCAACCAAACAGCAGATTAAATAAAAAGGAAAAGAACATCTGGGCACTGAAACACCTATTCCTATTTTTCTTACAGGCTACTTTTTATATCATTTCAGCTAGGTGAAACGAAAATCTATGTAGCTTACATATTTGATTATCACATACAATTTTGGCCTATCATATCGCTTATTCAGTGTACAAACAAGTCTACAACTATCCCATGCTAACATATGTCATATCTGTGCATACTTCACCACTAAGGTTAAATGTACACATATGTACCCCCACTTTCAAAGCCTAACCTAAACAAGTAACCTACCTTGTGTATTATCTTTCATCCCATTATAAAATTTTCCATCAACCTAAATAAAATAAAAAATAAATAAAAAAACTGAATAGCCTTAAGTCTAAAGCAAACTAGAAAAGTACCAATGCAGAGCTATTGTATTCATCGTTGTCCAAACTCTCCAAACAAGCACATGCAAAAAGCGAAGACGCAGACCAATTTTTATGTAGCTACCCTAAAAACCTTCAGAACTACATTGTGCCTATGAAACATGGCAACCACACTTCCTTTTCACTATAAATAGAGAGACATATTCACTGCATATTATTTTGTTTTCATCACTCAAGAATTAAAACCGAACCCATTCCTTCTGAAAAAGAAAACGAAACAACTCTTCCCATTTCAGGCATAATTTCCTTTCAGGCAACCAAGTAAAACGCAGGTCTCTCTTTATAAACTCTCCTCGTCCATTGTTCTTTTGTTCGCCGAGCTGCTCTTCAATTTTGTGTTAGCTTTCTGGGGTCGGAAACGATTTTTGTTCACTGCTTTTAAAGCTGCCTTGGCCTAGATCTCGTTTTGCTGGAGGCTCGACGTGGAGTTTAAATTCGAATGTGGATCACTGGAGAGAGGCAGGCGGTCTATCACTGTGTAAACGAAGATAAATGGAAGAGGCGCATGAGGAAGTTAACGTGGTAATGCAGTCAGGTGTTGACTCGGATGGACGGAGTGGCTGACATGGGTCAGTGTAGAGTCTGGTTCTCTGTTTGTTGGTGGTATTAGCGACTTGAGTGGAGACTGGAGGGTAGGAGTGAAGTTGCAGCGTTTTGGGAAGGGTGAGGATTGGTACAATTCGCGGAAAAAATAAAGAAGAGAAGAACTTGGAAGATGCAAAGAAAGGAAGAACGTGGGGGAAGAAGTATATGATTGGGAAGGATGAACACAGTAGTGAGCTGGGTTGGTTACCAACATGGACTTCGGCCATTCTTTATTAAAAAAACAGAAGCATGTGGAATGGGTGGAGTAGAGCAGGAGAGGTTTTGTAATGACCCAGAAAATCTGAACCAATTTAAAAATTTTTTAATTGGTTAAAATAACGGATTTTAAATATTTAAAATAAATATTTTAAATAATGGCGATGAAAACTGAGTTTGAATCGACAATTGAAAACGAATATAATTAATTATAATTATAAATAAGGCCTGAAAGGGCGCTGTAGTTTCAAAAATCGAATTCAAAACTTTGTCGGACTGTACCGGGTGCAAAACAAAACGAATTTTAGTGAAACCAAAAATATTTAAATCTGTTAGTGAATACCTTTCTAACGAATCTGACAAATCGAAATTTGATAGCGGGAATCAAAAGATATGTCCAGTTGAAAATTCTGAATAGTCGCTATGAAATTCAGGCCCTTAAAAATGGACATTTTGCAAACGACCTCGGATTTCGACGAAACCACTTTTGTTGGATCCGGGATGTCAAGTTATTGCTAGGTTTCAAATTTCATAATTTTTCGAATCAATTTGTGAGCGTGGCAAAGGAAAACGCGTTTGACCGGTTTCAGTTGATTTTAATCGACTGGAAAATGGCCATTTTTCTAACGGTCTCAGAATTCGACGAAACTAATTTTGTTAGGACCGTATCGTCAAAACATAGCTAGATTTATTTTTCTGGAATTTTTTGAATCAGTTTGTGGCCCTGGCAAATTGAAATATACGTTCAAATTAAATATTGAATGTTTTATATTTTGATTTGAATGGAAACTGACTGAAACAGTCGAATGGGCCTACAAAACATATCCCATTGTGTTCGGAATGGGGGTAATTAGATGGGGACGTCACTTGTTGGGTTTGATATGGTGTTCGTTTGAAAAATCACATTTAAACGAAAGAAATAAATAAAATAATATAAAAACATTTTCTATAACCCCCCCTTTTTCACATTTCAGCCACGATCAGAAAAAAAACCCTAAATCAAAAAGCTGCATCGCGCCTCCTGGGGAGCCGACCATCGCGCCGCCCACGATCGCACGCCACCACCCTGCCTTCGCCGCTCCCGCCTCTGACGCCCCACCTCACCGGGAAGCCCCATCTCGACGCCACCCGAATCGAGCCCCTTATCGCGACAGCGCTCGAGAAGCCCACGCCTCTGGCCTACCCCCTCCACCGTCGAACGCCCCAGCACCCCCTCCTCTGGCCAACTCGCCTTCCCCCTCCCTTCGCTCTCCTCTTCCATCCAAAGCCGTGAAACCGATTCCCCCCCCTCTCTCGAACTGTAAGTTTTTGTATTTTATTTTTATTCATTTTTATATAATGTAATTGATTTTTTTTAGCATAAATTTAAAATCATTTTTATAAATATTATAGTATTAAAAAGCAATGATTTTTAAAAATAAAAAGTGAGGATTTTTATATGATAAAATATACGATTTTAAAAACTGAAAATATAGGACTATTATTCATGTAAAAATATAATTTTTAGCATAGGAAAAATATGATTTTTATATTTTTAAAGTATTAAAAATATAATCTTTACTATATAGGAGGTGTAAAAATATGATTTTGTTTAAGTAGAAAAGTAAAAATATAATTTTTACAAGATAGGAATATTAAGAATAGCATCTTTATATGTGTAGAAAAATATCAAATGTGATTTTTATAATGAAATATTTGAAAAGGCGAAACCTTTATATATTGAATAGCAAAGTAAAGATTCGATTTTTATATATTGAATAGCAAAGTCAAAATTCGATTTTTATATATTGAATAGCATAGTCAAAATTTGATTTTTATATATTGAATAGCATAATAAAAATTCGATTTTTATATATTGAATAGCGAAGTAAAAATTCGATTTTTTATATATGTAGTGGCTACGGGCGAAAGCGACAAAAAGGCGAGAAAGGCGAAGATTTCTCTAAGTGAAGAGTCGTGGGATTGAATTAGCTATTCGGTGAGAATTTCTCACTCTTCAATTTCTTTTTCTAGCTATATATATATGTGTTGAAATAAAAGTGAATTGCTATATATATATATATATATATATATATATACGCCCCTCGTCCACAAACCATGGACGATATTTATTGATTGAAATTGTTGTGAAAATTGATTGATAGCGAATGGTTGTTTGGGATTGTTTGTGGTTGATATTGGTTGATTGTGGTTGAAAAATACCCATTTGTGATTGAGAAATATTTGGTTGAAACCACATAGGATTAGTTTGTGGAAATGAAATAAATATATACATGCCGCCTGCGTGCGAACTAGATGCATGATCCCCATTGTCAAAAACCGCGAGGTTTTAAGGTAGAGCGAGGAGCCGTACTAGGGACGGTCCCGGTTTTAACTACCCTGCCGTTATGCTGCCGAAATTTTGAATAATATTCGTGTGTTTGAATTATTTTCATTTGCTTAAACTATATTTATTCATTGTATAGAAAACCTTCATGTGTTGAATTGATATTCATTCGTTGATTAGAAATTCATGTGTTGAATGGTATTCGCGTTTTAAATATAAAAATCACATTTTTATCTATATATAGAAACTATAGAAAACCTTCATGTGTTGAATTGATATTCATTCGTTGATTAGAAATTCATGTGTTGAATGGTGTTCATACTTTGAAAGAAATTGTTTGATAATAAAAATCACCTTTTATCGACTATATGAACTGTGTAAAATAATCTCGTTTTGAAAGAAATTGTTTTATAAGAAAAAACCTATTTTTATCACCAATATGAAATATATAAAATAATAGTGTTTTGAAATGAGTTGAAATATTCATTAATTAGCTAATGAAATGATTTGTACCTATGTATGTAACCTTAGAGTGAATGGTGTTTTTAAACCAAATAGAAATCAAATATGAAGTTGAATAGAAAATGATAAATGGTAAGAACTATATATATGTACATGCATATTCATTGAACAGGTTATAGCAAAGGGGCTAGAGAAGAGGAATAAAATTTTGTGCCCGACAAATAGGTACACATTTACTGTTTTGTTTGGGTGATGATTTTATGAGCCTGTTGGCTAACCGCTTGGCTTTTTCTTTTTGAGATTAGAAGGACCGGGAAGGCTATTTGCGATTTCCCGATGCTCCCGGTGCAGGGGAGGTTATGGCGAAATTTTCCAAAATTTTAAGGCGTTAGTGAAATATTTGAAGTGAAAACGATATTGAAATTGTTGGATGAACTATATTTATATAAATATAAATAAAATTAAAACGAAACGTGGCTGTGCAGTTCGCATTTTGAAACCGTGATTTCAAACAACTAGTACGGGGAATCCGACCATTGGATTTTCCCAAAACCTCAACCGTCGGGTTCGCCTTGGAAATATCTTCCCAACGGCACCAACTTTGTAAAAATCCAACGGTTGGATTGCCTGGAATGTTTAAATCAAATCTGATGAAAAACAGCGCCAGAAGCGATTATATTTATGTATATATATATAAATATAATTATATATTTAATCGAATAACGACGCTGCAGTTCGTATTTTGAAATCGAAAATTCAAACGATTGTACCGGGAGATCCGACCGTCGGATTTTCCCAAAACTGGAACCGTTGGATTCGTTTTGAAAAGACCTTTCTAATGATGTAAATTTTTTGAAGATCCAACGGTTAGATTTTCAGATATGTGTAAATCAATTCTGAAGAAAAACAGCGCCACGGCCGCGTTATGGCCCGAAGCGTCGTTTTAAATAAATTGGCTATTTTAAAATAAATAAAAATAGCAATAAATCATTATAAAATATCATAAACGATATGGAATGGAAATAAACTGAATTTGCTCGATTTATGTGGCTTTTGATGGTTGTATGTGTTTGGTGTGAAAATTACATTAAAGAACAAAATTGGTGTTGTCGAAAAATTTAACCATTGAAATAAATTGATTTGAAATTCTAAATAAACGTGAATTATTTGAAAAGGCCGAGTTAATTCTCATTTCAAATAATCGACCGACGATTGAAATTCGAAGAAGAAGACGATGGTCGAAGACCGGAGATCTTCACCTCGTTTGGATGGTAACCGAGGTCCTGATTGGGAGGCATCCCGAAATATGGATAATGAGTGGTGACCGTCCAGACGTACGTGGTGATCGAAGGGTTTGCGAGGTATTTAGTGCCTCCGGTTTCGTTCAGACCCAGAACGGACTTGTAAATGGACTGTGTGTCTGACATTGGAGTTTATTCTGTGTTGATTGATTTCTGTTAAATATACATCTGTTTGGCGGCGGAGAATTTATTCTTTTGCTTAACGCCCTTCTTTGAGACGCACGAGCTCAGAGGTTGTATATCGATGGACATCAGTCGCATGGCATGAACTGCCTGTGTGGCATGCTAAGATGCAGTGATCAGGGCTTCTGTTGAAAAGCAAAGTCTTGTGGTGATGATCAAAGCACCGCCTGTGTGGCGTAGCTTTGTGTATAACGTAAATTCGCGAGCCTCACACCCCGGTATGAACCAGAAACGGGAGAAGGACCTCAGGGAGGGTATGCGTTTCTTTCTAGCTAGGGTGGTGTCAGTGACCTACCAGCCCTGACATTTATATACTTTCACCTATGTGGTTGTTGCTGTTGCGAGGCACCTCGGTTTGATCGGGCGATCCGGGTCCGATGGAGTCATTCGTTGGCTCGTTTACGCCCCAAAGGGCGGGGAAACGTATTGTTCAGGCATTTTAATCCACATCGGTGGACCGGCCCTGTCACTCCAAAGGCTTGACTGAGTACTTGCCTGAGACATGGGCTAGATTGTCTCGAATTCGGTAAGGACTATCTTTTGCCTTGGTTCATGTCGGAAATCCAATTTCCAAATACGTGATCGTGCAGTTTCGATTGTATATATATATATTTGGCGACATAGTGGCATGGGACGCTCATGTCGTCTATGATTGATAGTTATGATTTGAAATTGTTTTCAAAACATATAAACACTAGCAATAATATCAAATGCCTTTGTTTTATTCGTATCAAGCATATTTTGGCCGTTATAAGGTAAAAACTCTATCCTCCGGTTTGCATTGCATTGTGTGATGGGAACTGAGTCTTATAATGGCTTCATTTTTGTAAAAAGCATAGCGATATTTAAAAGAATGATTTGTTTAAATCACTGACAATCCAATGGAGTAAACCCATTCCACGAAAGTGGCGTGGTCCTGTGATTTGCCAAATTATATATATTTGTTGAGTAGATTTCTCATACCAGTCCCATGACTGACTCGTAGTTTGTTTCACTTTCAAACTCGGGTGCCCCTTTTTCTACACGGGCAGCCTTGTATTCAGGTTTAGCTGGTTCTTTCTGGATAGCTGGAGCTGAAGATGGATTCTATCATTTATCTCTTTTTATGCTGTTCAGCTCCTATTGTTCATTTTGTTTATCTTCCGCTGTAGACATTTATGTATAGCTGAACTGTATTTGTACTAAGTATGATCCTGTATACTGTGTAACTCTGATGATTACTTTTATCCAGTATATTTTATTGTTCATTATCTGGTGTATTTATTTAATTCTGTTCTGCTATTATCTGTTTCTGTGTTATATTCCAAAGATAACCCTTGTTTCTGTCTGAACGGGATTTCGGGTCGTCTCAACGTGGTATCAGAGCTTTGGTTAAGCTTAGTTCTGGAATATAACATTTGAACGAACTCGTCAGAAATAGAACCAGTTGTGTTCTAGGACGGGTAACTCTATACAGATAGGATCAGTAATATCCTAGTATGAGTAAAGCAGAATGAAATTACACCTTGATAGACACATTTACATTTGAAGTATGTGTTTCTATATTTTAAAATATCTTTTATGTGACCTGACACTTGATCTGCCATTTGCAGAAGTACTAAAAAAATGAGTGTCAGAAGCAGAAGGAATGCAGAACCGGATATTGAGGCCTTATTAATCAAATATCGAAATATGGGTGGAATACCGTTCTCTGGTGAAGAATCTATTATGAAGACACAAGCTTGGATTCGTTCGGGTGAGAAAATCTTCGAAGCATTAAAGCTGAGGGATGACCAGAAAAGATTACTGGCCTCCTGGGCACTCAAAGATGAAGCTTTGTTCTGGTGGGATTCTGTTGTTAAGGATAATCCAGAAGGTGATATCACCTGGGACAGATTCAAAGTGATTTTCTTAGAAAGATTTACTCCTCCCGAAGCAACGGAGCGATTATGTGATGAATTTTCTTATCTAATACAAGGAGATATGACCATCCCAGAATATCATAAGAAATTCAACGAACTTTCTCACTTTGCTCCTCATCTAATTCAAGACCCAAAGAGGAAAAATATGAGATTTATTCATGGCCTTCAAAGGAAATACCAGAATAAAGTATTGGGGCATGTGAAGCTTCCTTTCTCAGAAATGATTTATATGGCTTATCAGTATGAAGATCTTCATAAGAAAGGAATGTTGCGCGACGAAGAAGAAGTTTGTTGTAGTGACAAAGAAGATTCGGAAACTGATATTCCTGAAGCCAGTATGATGTCTGAGGTCAGTAAGGAGCCTAGAACCAATCAGAAAAGGGCCAGATCAGAAAAACAACTGGTAACGACCGCCATATGCAATAACTGCCATAAGCAAGGTCATTTGCAAGGAAATTGCAGATCTTTAAAGAAGAAAGGAAAGAGCGGATCCAAACCTACGAAGAGGCAAAAGAACACACATGGAGAAAGGAAATGCCATAAGTGTCGTCAAGCAGGTCATATTGCACGGGAGTGTCAACTCTCAAAGAAATCTGAGGCAGTACATATAAATGAAGTAGCGGAAACTTCTGAACCCTCAGATAAGCAAGGGAGGTCTGATGTTTTAGAAGGCACGCTCAATGTCAAAAACATTCCAGTCAAAGTACTGTTTGACACAGGCGCGTCCCGAAGCTTTATTGCAAAGAGTGCAGTCAAGAAGTTAGATTTGAGGTTGAAGAAGCTCAAAGAACCAATGACTGTCCAAAATCCAGTTGGGGGTTCCATCAATCTCAGTTGGATCTGTGCAGTACCAGTCTCTTTTTCTTGCTATAAATTCCCTATTATCTCTATCGTCATGAATTTTAATGAATTCGATCTTATTTTGGGATTGGATTGGTTAACTAGATATGAAGCTGAAGTTAAATGCGCCGAGAGAGTGGTTAAAGCAAAGGCCCAATCGTGGAATTATATAACCATACCATGTGAAGGCCCGACTTCAACTAGAAAAGATTTCTGGTCAGCTCTAGATGTTTCTCCAGCTCAAATAGAAAATATCCCTGAGGTCGCAGAGAATATTCTTGACCTCATCAAAGACATTCCTGTCGTCAAAAACTATGCGGATGTGTTCGAGGAAGTTGTTCGCTTACCTCCGCAGAGAGAAATAGATTTCAAAATTGCTTTAATTCCGAATGCAAGGCTGGTAGTTCACGCTATTCGAAGAATGTCCTTGAAAGAGAAAGAGGAATTAGACAATCAAACACGACAGCTAGTATGGAAAGGTCTGATCAGGCCTAGTTTCTCTGATTGGGGTGCAGCAGTGGTGTTTGTCCCAAAATCTGACGGTACTCTACGTCTATGTGTGGATTATCGTGATCTAAACAAGCAGACAATAAAGAACAAATATCCATTGCCCCGGATTGATGATTTGTTGGATCGATTAAATGGCGCACAAATATTCTCAAGGATGGACCTAGCTACAGGCTTCCATCAACTTCGAATTGCCGAAGAATGTGTTCCAATGACAGCGTTCAGAGGCCCCGACTTATTCTACGAGTGGTTAGTAATGCCGTTCGGCTTATGTAACGCTCCAGCTTACTTCGTCGATCTGATGAACAGAGTGTTCAGAGGGGTTTTGAATAAATTTGTTCTGGTTTTTATTGACAATATTCTAATCTTCTCTAAATCAAAAGCCGAACATGAAAAGCATCTGGAATAGGTTTTGGAAATTCTCAGACGGAATGTATTAAAATCCAAATTTTCCAAATGTATCTTCTGGCAAGATGAAGTAAAATTTCTGGGGCACGTCGTATCGAAAGAAGGAATTGCTGTGGATCCAAGTAAAATCACAGCTATTCAAAACTGGAAACAGCCTAGTACTCCCACTGAAGTCCGCAGTTTTCTCGGATTGGCTAGTTATTACCGGAAATTCGTTAAAGACTTTTCGAAGATATCAGGTCACTTAACGAAGCTTACGAAGAAGCATTCTAAATTCAAGTGGACTCCAGAAAGTGAGGAGGCTTTTGAGGAGCTAAAGTTAAGGTTGACAACTGCTCCAGTGTTAACCATCATCGATGGCAACCAGGATTTAAAAGTCTGGACTGATGCTTCTAGAGAAGGCCTTGGGGCAGTGTTAATGCAAAGAGGCCAAGTGATTGCTTATGCTAGCCGTCAATTGAAGTCGCACGAGAAAAACTACGTAACTCATGATCTTGAGTTATTGGCTATTGTGTTCGCTTTGAAAATCTGGAGGCACTATCTTCTGGGTGAGAGATTTGAACTGTTTACAGATCACCAGTCGTTAAAGTATCTGTTCACTCAGAAAGACCTGAATCTGAGGCAACAGCGTTGGCTGGAGTTTCTTGCAGCATATGATTTTGAAATTCTGTACACTCCAGGGAAAGCCAATGTCGTGGCCGATGCGTTAAGCCGAAAGAATGAGATGATCGCCAGTTTCATCACTGCGACTTCGTTGATTGATAAGATATCGGCTCTCCAAGAAGACGACCAATTTATCAAAGGAATGAGTCAGCGAATTCGTGAAGGCTATGCTTCGGATTTTCAGCTAGACAGCGAAGGGATTCTGAGGTTAGAAGGGTGAATTTGCGTTCCAGAGATTCCTGAACTCAGAAGAGATGTGCTTGAAGAATGTCACAAATCTAAGTTCAGTATGCATCCGTGTGTGAATAAAATGTATAACGATATCAAACGCACATTCTGGTGGAAGTCGTTAAAAAGAGACATCTCGATATATGTTAGTCGATGCCCTACTTGCCAGCTAGTCAAAAGTGACCAACAGAAATTGGCTGGATTATTACAACCGCTAGAAGTTCCTGGTTGGAAGTGGGAGCATATCTCCATGGATTTCATTGATGATCTGCCTAGAACCAGAAAAGGAAATGACAGTATTTGGGTGTTCGTAGATCGCTTCACGAAGACCGCCCATTTCATACCTGTCAGATCAAACAGAACTGCTCAGAGTCTGGCGCAGATATACTTCAGGGAAATAGTTAGACTACATGGAGTGCCGCTCAGCATAGTCAGTGATAGAGATGCAATATTCACTAGCAAATTCTGGGAAGCATTTCAAGTTGAGCTAGGAACGAAGTTAAACTTGAGCATCGCTTATCATCCTCAGACAGATGGTCAGACTGAGAGGGTGAATCGCATTTTAGAAGATCTATTGCGGGCTTGTGTTCTAGATTTCGGTGGATCATGGGAAGACCATCTGCATCTGGCTGAATTCTCTTATAACAACAACTACCAGGCGAGTCTGACAATGTCGCCATTCGAAGCATTGTATGGTAGACCGTGCCGATCTCCTGCTTGTTGGGTCGAACCGGGTAATAGACTTGTGTTGGGTCCTGATATGATTCGAGAAGCTGCCGACAAAGTCAATTTTATTAAGAAGCGATTACTCGCTGCTCAAAGCCGACAAAAGAGCTATGCCGATAGAAGAAGAAGAGATATATCCTTTGAAGTTGGCGACTATGTATATTTGAAAGTATCGTCGATGAGAGGAGTTATCCGGTTCGGTAAAACTGGAAAGTTGGCACCCAAATTCATTGGTCTGTTTCCTATTCTGGAACGGATTGGAACTCTCGCTTATAGGGTCAAACTGCCTAATTGGTTGCTTGAAATTCATGATGTATTTCACATATCTCAACTTCGAAAGCACGTTCATGATCCAGACTTGATCGTGGAAGAAGCAGCTCAACATGACATTGAAATAACCCCAGAATTAGCTGTGAGAAGAGAGCCGCTAAAGATAATAGGCAAAGAAACCAAAGAGCCGAGGAACAAGAAGGTTCGCTTAGTCAAAGTGCAATGGAGTGGGGATCCGCGAGATTGTACTTGGGAAACTGAGGAGAGCATTCAGAAGGCTTATCCTAGATGCCGAGTAGATATCTCTGATTGACTCTGGTGCAAGGTACATTTACCCTACTTTGCACTACCATTCAATTCTCTACTCTATTGTTATTTTCTTTTCATAGATGTGCACTTTTAATTATATAGTCTGAAGGATTTTTAAAGGGTATAGGATTTGATTAGTATATTTTTGAAGGTTAAAAACAATTGGATTGGTTGTTGTGTTGTGTGATTGTAGATTTATCAAACCACTTTCGACTTTGTTCCTTTTCGGGGACGAAAAGTTTTAAGTGGGGGAGATTGTAACGACCAAGAAAATCTGAACCAATTTAATTTTTTTTTAAATTGGCTAAAATAATGGATTTTAAATATTTAAAATAAATATTTTAAATAATGGCGATGAAAACTGAGTTTGAATCGACAATTGAAAACGAATATAATTAATTATAATTATAAATAAGGCCTGAAAGGGCGCTGTAGTTTCAAAAATCGAATTCAAAACTTTGTCGGACTGTACCGGGTGCAAAACAAAACAAATTTTAGTGAAACCAAAAATATTTAAATCTGTTAGTGAATACCTTTCTAACGAATCTGACAAATCGAAATTTGATAGCGGGAATCAAAAGACATGTCCAGTTGAAAATTCTGAATAGTCGTTATAAAATTCAGGCCCTTAAAAATGGACATTTTGCAAACGACCTCGGATTTCGACGAAACCACTTTTGTTGGATCCGGGATGTCAAGTTATTGCTAGGTTTCAAATTTCATAATTTTTCGAATCAATATGTGAGCGTGGCAAAGGAAAACGCGTTTGACCGGTTTTAGTTGATTTTAATCGACTGGAAAATGGCCATTTTACTAACGGTCTCAGAATTCGACGAAACTAGTTTTGTTAGGACCGTATCGTCAAAACATAGCTAGATTTATTTTTCTGGAATTTTTCGAATCAGTTTGTGGCCCTGGCAAATTGAAATATACGTTCAAATTAAATATTGAATGTTTTATATTTTGATTTGAATGAAAACTGACTGAAACAGTCGAATGGGCCTACGAAACCTATCTCATTGTGTTCGGAATGGGGGTAATTAGCTGGGGACGTCACTTGTTGGGTTTGATATGGTGTTCGTTTGAAAAATCACATTTAAACGAAAGAAATAAATAAAATAATATAAAAACATTTTCTATAACCCCCCCTTTTTTTCACATTTCAGCCACGATCAGAAAAAAAACCCTAAATCAAAAAGCTGCGTCGCGCCTCCTGGGGAGCCGACCATCGCGCCGCCCACGATCGCACGCCACCACCCTGCCTTCGCCGCTCCCGCCTCTGACGCCCCACCTCACCGCGGAGCCCCATCTCGACGCCACCCGAATCGAGCCCCTTATCGCGACAGCGCTCGAGAAGCCTACGCCTCTGGCCTACCCCCTCCACCGTCGAACGCCCCAGCACCCCCTCCTCTGGCGAACTCGCCTTCCCCCTCCCTTCGCTCTCCTCTTCCATCCAAAGCCGTGAAACCGATTCCCCCCCTCTCTCGAACTGTAAGTTTTTGTATTTTATTTTTATTCATTTTTATATAATGTAATTGATTTTTTTTTAGCATAAATTTAAAATCAGTTTTTATAAATATTATAGTATTAAAAAGCAATGATTTTTAAAAATAAAAAGTGAGGATTTTTATATGATAAAATATACGATTTTAAAAACTGAAAATATAGGACTTTTATTCATGTAAAAATATAATTTTTAGCATAGGAAAAATATGATTTTTATATTTTTAAAGTATTAAAAATATAATCTTTACTATATAGGAGGTGTAAAAATATGATTTTGTTTAAGTAGAAAAGTAAAAATATAATTTTTACAAGATAGGAATATTAAGAATAGCATCTTTATATGTGTAGAAAAATATCAAATGTGATTTTTATAATGAAATATTTGAAAAGGCGAAACCTTTATATATTGAATAGCAAAGTAAAGATTCGATTTTTATATATTGAATAGCGAAGTCAAAATTCGATTTTTATATATTGAATAGCATAGTCAAAATTTGATTTTTATATATTGAATAGCATAATAAAAATTCGATTTTTATATATTGAATAGCGAAGTAAAAATTCGATTTTTTATATATGTAGTGGCTACGGGCGAAAGCGACAAAAAGGCGAGAAAGGCGAAGATTTCTCTAAGTGAAGAGTCGTGGGATTCAATTAGCTATTCGGTGAGAATTTCTCACTCTTCAATTTCTTTTTCTAGCTATATATACATGTGTTGAAATAAAAGTGAATTGCTATATATATATATATATATATATATATATATATATATATATATATATATATATATACGCCCCTCGTCCACAAACCATGGACGATATTTATTGATTGAAATTGTTGTGAAAATTGATTGATAGCGAATGGTTGTTTGGGATTGTTTGTGGTTGATATTGGTTGATTGTGGTTGAAAAATACCCATTTGTGATTGAGAAATATTTGGTTGAAACCACATAGGATTAGTTTGTGGAAATGAAATAAATATATACATGCCGCCTGCGTGCGAACTAGATGCATGATCCCCATTGTCAAAAACCGCGAGGTTTTAAGGTAGAGCGAGGAGCCATACTAGGGACGGTCCCGGTTTTAACTACCCTGCCGTTATGCTGCCGAAATTTTGAATAATATTCGTGTGTTTGAATTATTTTCGTTTGCTTAAACTATATGTATTCATTGTATAGAAAACCTTCATGTGTTGAATTGATATTCATTCGTTGATTAGAAATTCATGTGTTGAATGGTATTCGCGTTTTAAATATAAAAATCACATTTTTATCTATATATAGAAACTATAGAAAACCTTCATGTGTTGAATTGATATTCATTCGTTGATTAGAAATTCACGTGTTGAATGGTATTCGCGTTTTAAATATAAAAATCACATTTTTATCTATATATAGAAACTATAGAAAACCTTCATGTGTTGAATTGATATTCATTCGTTGATTAGAAATTCATGTGTTGAATGGTGTTCATACTTTGAAAGAAATTGTTTGATAATAAAAATCACCTTTTATCGACTATATGAACTGTGTAAAATAATCTCGTTTTGAAAGAAATTGTTTTATAAGAAAAAACCTATTTTTATCACCAATATGAAATATATAAAATAATAGTGTTTTGAAATGAGTTGAAATATTCATTAATTAGCTAATGAAATGATTTGTACCTATGTATGTAACCTTAGAGTGAATGGTGTTTTTAAACCAAATAGAAATCAAATATGAAGTTGAATAGAAAATGATAAACGGTAAGAACTATATATATGTACATGCATATTCATTGAACAGGTTATAGCAAAGGGGCTAGAGAAGAGGAATAAAATTTTGTGCCCGACAAATAGGTACACATTTACTGTTTTGTTTGGGTGATGATTTTATGAGCCTGTTGGCTAGCCGCTTGGCTTTTTCTTTTTCTTTTTGAGATTAGAAGGACCGGGAAGGCTATTTGCGATTTCCCGACGCTCCCGGTGCAGGGGAGGTTATGGCGAAATTTTCCAAAATTTTAAGGCGTTAGTGAAATATTTGAAGTGAAAACGATATTGAAATTGTTGGATGAACTATATTTATATAATTATATAAATATAAATAAAATTAAAATGAAACGTGGCCGTGCAGTTCGCATTTTGAAACCGTGATTTCAAACAACTAGTACGGGGAATCCGACCATTGGATTTTCCCGAAACCTCAACCGTCGGGTTCACCTTGGAAATATCTTCCCAACGGCACCAACTTTGTAAAAATCCAACGGTTGGATTGCCTGGAATGTTTAAATCAAATCTGATGAAAAACAGCGCCAGAAGCGATTATATTTATATATATATATAAATATAATTATATATTTAATCGAATAACGACGCTGCAGTTCGTATTTTGAAATCGAAAATTCAAACGATTGTACCGGGAGATCCGACCGTCGGATTTTCCCGAAACTGGAACCGTTGGATTCGTTTTGAAAAGACCTTTCTAATGATGTAAATTTTGTGAAGATCCAACGGTTAGATTTTCAGATATGTGTAAATCAATTCTGAAGAAAAACAGCGCCACGGCCGCGTTATGGCCCGAAGCGTCGTTTTAAATAAATTGGCTATTTTAAAATAAATAAAAATAGAGATAAATCATTATAAAATATCATAAACGATATGGAATGGAAATAAACTGAATTTGCTCGATTTATGTGGCTTTTGATGGTTGTATGTGTTTGGTGTGAAAATTACATTAAAGAACAAAATTGGTGTTGTCGAAAAATTTAACCATTGAAATAAATTGATTTGAAATTCTAAATGAACTTGAATTAATTGAAAAGCCCGAGTTAATTCTCATTTCAAATAATTGATCGACGATTGAAATTCGAAGAAGAAGACGATGGTCGAAGACCGGAGATCTTCACCTCGTTTGGATGGTAACCGAGGTCCTGATTGGGAGGCATCCCGAAATATGGATAATGAGTGGTGATCGTCCAGACGTACGTGGTGATCGAAGGGTTTGCGAGGTATTTAGTGCCTCCGGTTTCGTTCAGACCCAGAACGGACTTGTAAATGGACTGTGTGTCTGACATTGGAGTTTATTCTGTGTTGATTGATTTCTGTTAAATATGCATCTGTTTGGCGGCGGAGAATTTATTCTTTTGCTTAACGCCCTTCTCTGAGACGCACGAGCTCAGAGGTTGTATATCGATGGACATCAGTCGCATGGCATGAACTGCCTGTGTGGCATGATAAGATGCAGTGATCAGGGCTTCTGTTGAAAAGCAAAGTCTTGTGGTGATGATCAAAGCACCGCCTGTGTGGCGTAGCTTTGTGTATAACGTAAATTCGCGAGCCTCACACCCCGGTTTGAACCAGAAACGGGAGAAGGACCTCAGGGAGGGCATGCGTTTCTTTCTAGCTAGGGTGGTGTCAGTGACCTACCAGCCCTGACATTTATATACTTTCACCTATGTGGTTGTTGCTGTTGCGAGGAGCCTCGGTTTGATCGGACGATCCGGGTCCGATGGAGTCATTCGTTGGCTCGTTTACGCCCCAAAGGGCGGGGAAACATATTGTTCAGGCATTTTAATCCACATCGGTGGACCGGCCCTGTCGCTCCAAAGGCTTGACTGAGTACTTGCCTGAGACATGGGCTAGATTGTCTCGAATTCGGTAAGGACTATCTTTTGCCTTGGTTCATGTCGGAAATCCAATTTCCAAATACGTGATCGTGCGGTTTCGATTGTATATATATATTTGGCGACATAGTGGCATGGGACGCTCATGTCGTCTATGATTGATAGTTATGATTTGAAATTGTTTTCAAAACATATAAACACTAGCAATAATATCAAATGCCTTTGTTTTATTCGTATCAAGCATATTTTGGCCGTTATAAGGTAAAAACTCTATCCTCCGGCTTGCGTTGCATTGTGTGATGGGAACTGAGTCTTATAATGGTTTCATTTTTGTAAAAAGCATAGCGATATTTAAAAGAATGATTTGTTTAAATCACCGACAATCCAATGGAGTAAACCCATTCCACGAAAGTGGCGTGGTCCTGTGATTTGCCAAATTATATATATTTGTTGAGTAGATTTCTCATACCAGTCCCATGACTGACTCGTAGTTTGTTTCACTTTCAAACTCGGGTGCCCCTTTTTCTACACGGGCAGCCTTGTATTCAGGTTTAGCTGGTTCTTTCTGGATAGCTGGAGCTGAAGATGGATTCTATCATTTATCTCTTTTTATGCTGTTCAGCTCCTATTGTTCATTTTGTTTATCTTCCGCTGTAGACATTTATGTATAGCTGAACTGTATTTGTACTAAGTATGATCCTGTATACTGTGTAACTCTGATGATTACTTTTATCCAGTATATTTTATTGTTCATTATCTGGTGTATTTATTTAATTCTGTTCTGCTATTATCTGTTTCTGTGTTATATTCCAAAGATAACCCTTGTTTCCGTCTGAACGGGATTTCGAGTCGTCTCAGGTTTGGTGATGGCGGTGGAGGTGGAGCTCTGGTGGGTAGAAAGATAACGGGAAGTGGATGAACAATGGTGCGGTGGTGGTTGAGTTTTGATCAATGGGTTGGGTGAAGTTCAGCATGGTTAGAATATATAAAAGAAAGGGTACGGCACTGTAGATCATGGGTTTGGTGTGTGTGGACTTTGGTCCATTCGTGAGTTAAAAAAAATACAGCAGTGAAGACATCCGGTTTTTTTTATGTGTTAATAGGCCTAAACCTTGCTGAAGCCGTTACTTAGAATATGATGATAAGGTAATTAACTTGTTTATAAATTTAAGTGAACCCCATGGCTTATTATTTAAGTAATTATAATTTAAAGTTAAAATTGTAAAATAAATAAGTTGGTCATACAGAATCAGAATTGAACATACAAGAGATGATGCAATCGTGCCGACAAGCACTTCAATATGGAGCTAGTTTGGGCAACAATGGAAGCTATCGGGATTTTTTTTAAATAAAATTAAACAACTGATCAATCTTATTGAAATAAACTTTTTTAATCGACGAAATAAACCAAGGTGAGTTAAACTCACTCAGTTTTCCCACTTATATTTATATAAGTCGGGTTTAAATATTTGTATGCTTTATTTGTTAATCGTTTAATGATTGTTTGCATATATATCGAATATTTTTATATAATTGACATCGATTAAACATTCGTTTAATTTATTCAAACCAAATCGTTATTTTTAACAATTTTGTCCAATGGAGTTAATTCACCTTGTTGGTTACGTTTATTATAATATAAATACATTAAATTTAATTGGGTGCCTGAATTGTTGTTATTTATTGACTGTTCTCAGTTAAATTGATTATTCATGTTTATTTTAAATTATCATAATATGAATTGTTTACTGAATATGATTGGATGATTAATTGTTGAATCCGAATTCAACGGTTATTTTAATATTAACCAATGGATAATAGTGGTTGAGCAATTGGCAGTAGATGGCCTAAATTATATATCGTTTATAAAGATTGATTTACTGTCAGGTGAATTGATAGAAATGAAGTTATGAAATTTATTTTATAATTGAATATAGATTTTTAAATATATTATTTTAAATGAAGTTTAAAAAAAGTAAATAAACCAACCAAATATATATTTATTTTTGTAACCACCAATCTGCATTTTTGTATAAAAATCTGCCGTGGGCGAAGCACGTGCTTCATCTTAATTAGTAAATGATTTATAAAGCTAATTCCTATATTACTAAGATGAATGAGCAAGTGAGCAAGGATTAATGTAATGATTAATAATTGAGATTAATTGTTTTTAAGTAACAATTAAAATGGGATTATACTGAATCGATTATTTATTTATTTATTTATTAATAATCAAAGTAAATGGGATAATTTAAAATAATTTTATTATTTATTAATTTAAATGAAAAGATGAGTTAGAGTTGATCAACGAGGTAATCTTGTTTTAAAATTGACCAAGCCAGCTGTTTTAATGGAAATTGATTATTAAATTAAATTAATTTGTGTTGATTAATCTAATGAGATAATTTAGCGAATAGTGTTTAACTTAATTAGAATTAAAAAGGAAGTTGGATATTTATCCCAGTTAATGATAGAGTAAATTAATAATAATTTAAAGGAATAATTTCTTAAATGAAGTTCATTTAAGTAAGTAATTGAAGTTAGTAATGAAATATAATTGAATTTTAAAAGTGTGTTTATGAACGGGTTTACCCTTAAACTGAGTTTGGTGAATGAAGTTATAACGTGATTTTAAGCGAATATGGTAAGCTTAAATTAAATGTTACTTAATATTTGAATTAAGTAAAGGAAATAGAGATGAAAAAGGTTTTATATTAAACCAAAAGTTGTATAAACGAGTTTATAAAGAGACACTGGAAGTCAAAGCCTTAATTTTAAATTAACGTTACCTAATAATGGCATTAAGTGAAATGGGCAAGTTTTGAAATAAGATTTCCCAGAGGGAATGAATGAAAGTTTTAAAAAAGGATTATAATAATTAAATTTGGTAAAAGATTGAGTTTTGGATTTGTAATAAAATCCAGATAATGAAACAAATTGTTTAAAGGTGTTGAGGTTTAAAAGTTAATATATTATTAATCATTTACTAAATCAATAAATTTAGTAATAATAGTATATTTAGAAAGGAGATTTCAAAAGTAAGAAGATTTTATAAAATTGTATTTTAAATAAACTAGTGAAGTGGTATTTGTTGGTATTAGAATGAATATGGGTTTTCAAATTACAACTCATATTTATCTGAAGTTAAGAATGTTGTTGATCAAGTTTTGAAAGGTAGTTAAAATAGCCCAACTTGAACGACTTCGGGATTATCGAAGGATGATATGAGTTGTAATAATAAGGAAGTTGGAAGCGATTTGAGAAATAATAATAATGTGACGTTATTTGAAGTACTTGAGGATAGATATAATAAGATTTGATTATAAAGGAAATGGAAGAATTTGAGGAAACATATATCGATATTTCCAAAGTAACGGAAAAAAAGGCTTGAAAATATGAAATGATTTTTCCATAGTAAAGGAAATAAAAGAAGATTTCATAACGATTGTTATACGAATGTTAAGTTGAATCAATTTCCAAATTATAGAAAATAAGTAATGTAATAGCAAATGATTTGAATGATTTGAAATGATAATTGGATATGATTATCTGATATTTTCTAAGTATAAAAAGAAATAGGTTAAGAATATTTGTATATTTAAATAGGAAGGGAATACTGTGTTAAAGGATTTAGAAGTTTTAATTAAACATTTATTAATTATTTTTAAATAAAAAGGCCAAGTGATGATGTGTACTCATCCAATAGATCCATTTCATTTTTTTATTTGATAGTTAAATAACCGACTATCAAATCTTGGCCATACGATTATTAGTACGGAAATACCGGGATCGAATTTATCCGAAACCCATTCCGACCAATAAATACGAATACGCGAAAGATGCTGATCAAGGTGGAGCAATTGAATATCGTGGTTCTTCATAAAACGATAGTATTACTTATAATCTTCGGCTGATCCCTAGAGATAAACTATGATTCTGTTGTGGTTGGAATCTATGGATTTGCAAGGACTACTCGCTACTGTTCTATAGGGTGATACTTAGGATGTGGTAGGAGGGTGCCTTCGGTTCATCCTCTTCCTGGATGTCTTGTATGGATGGGTATCTGACAGAGTATTTCCAAAGGGATCACATACGTTGATTTCTTCAAATATATTTCGGTTGGTAGCAGAGAAGAGCGCACTTCTCTTAGCTTAACAACTAGATTATTTTTGTGGATGTGAATTAGTGTTATCTAACCGATCTGACGATGTGGCATTCAAAGTGGATGGTGACCAAATGATCTCAAAGAAGATTTAAACCTCTAGCTTCATCAACCGGGAAATAGCACAAAATCGGGTAGGTCGCATGGCTATGTGGGTCGCACCCATCAAAAAAGTATATCATTACCTTATCTGGAGAAATCAAATGTCTTTGGTTGTCCCTTTTTATTTTTGTATGTATGCTATCGGTTTGGTTGGCTGGCCCCTAACCATGGTAATGATATATTCAATACTCTCAAGAGAAAGTGAGGGGCCAGTCATGTTTAGCGTGGGTTGCAAGATGTTCTTGTTGAACCTCATTGTATTCGTCTCCAGAGGTACATTGTCAGGGAGGTGGTCCTATACCTTGCCAGGAAATCCATTCTCCAATAAGAGCCCGCGATTTTGATTGTATACTAAATATGTAGAGCGTGAGATGCAAGTGTTCTGCTAGATTGATATTTATTTGTATTTAGACACTATTATAATATCAGAAAAGATATTGATTTCAAAAACATTTTAGGTTATTATAAGGTAAAAACTGTTCGTATTTATATGTGGATTTGGTCTTACGATTATCCTTTTCTTTCAAAAAGATTTTGACTTTAAAATCAACTTGTGTGATACCTATAAAATTAGTGTGTTTTCTCACTCTGGTTCACCAGACTGACCCGTCATTTGTAATGCTCGGATTAGATCGAGTCATATAGGTTCAGGTTATCGGATGCTGTGAAGAGACGAGCTGGAGATGTTCAGACGTATGATATTTAGTTGTTATTCCGCCGTGTGTTATATATGAGGACAGGTTATTATAACTGTCTGGATGTATCAATGTATTCTGATAATTGTAAGTATTATTTCAAAGCTCTCGATAAAGATTTATTTCTATACTATATTTTATTCCGCTATAGGGTGAGACTCTGTGTTGTGTTGGTTCTTCTTCTTATTCTTCTACTCTATTACTTCTTTCTTTCTTATCTCATCTTCTGACTTCTTTTTGTTGGCATCTGAGTTCCCAATGCATTTTTGGTTGATTATGGGTTGTTTAGTCAGCTAAAAAGGTACCAGAAATTTCGGTCGTCACATTTGGTATCAGAGCAATGGTTTAGTAATAACCTTGGCTCTGTGGCGTAACTCGATAGAGATTGGGTTAGTAATACCCTATATTGAGTTGAGTGTATATATGGACGTGTTTGTAGATTTTATATATACAAATGTTTTGTATTGTGTTATTTGATCGGTTCAAGTTGGACTGGCAATTGATATAATATTGTTTTATAAAGCGGGTAAATGAAATAATTTTATCCAAAATTACACTTTTATATAAAAAAGAAATAATTTTATTTAAATTATTATATTATTAGTTTGTTGATTAATTTGAATGGAAATTCAAATAAGATTGTGAATTTGAATGGTTTAATATTACCTGCAGAATTTGAGAATAAAGTTTTAATTTGGAATTAAATAAATCGGAATTTAATTTAATTAAGTTAAATAAATTTGAAAGGAAAATGGAATTGTTATGTTGATTGTTGATGGTTTTTTTATTGGATGATAGACGGGTTGAATAGTAAAATTTATCAATAGAAATGAATTGAAAACTAAAGAGATAAATTTCAATATAATGACTTTGAATATAATTAATATAATAGGAAATTATATGATTTAACCCTATATTTGTTATTTGCATTATATATTGAGTTAAGTGCAGGATAAACGGCAGTTAGTGCTATGCTTGGTGATTAGATTTTGATTTCCCGACAAATAGGTAAACCTTGATTAAATTGATTTGGGTGATTGATTTTATACCCTTAAGTTCGGTTGTCGCTTGGCTTTTCTTTTCTTTGGATCAATATGAGGCCCAAAGTGGCGTTTGTAGTTGTTCTGATCAAACAGTGCAGAGGAGGTGTTGGCGAATTTTTCATAGTATTTTAAGACATAGAATATTTTTAATAATATTTTAAATTAATTATTTTGGTCATAATTGGGTTTGGATTGTTCTTTTTTACTTAGTAATTTTAGGGACAAAATTTTGTTAAGAGGGGAAGATTATAACGACCCGGATTTTTTGGTTATTTGATTTGAA
Source organism: Allium sativum (assembly GCA_030737875.1). NCBI lineage: Eukaryota > Viridiplantae > Streptophyta > Magnoliopsida > Asparagales > Amaryllidaceae > Allium > Allium sativum. The sequence continues at coordinate 8,224,500 of CM060921.1, read as the reverse complement.
TATTTAAATCTGTTTTAAATATTATATTTGGGATATTAATGGATTTTAATATCGAATTCGTTATTTAAACAACAACTGAACGTTTAAATTTATATTTAATTTAAAACGAACTCGTAATCTCGTGGTAGTTCGTAGTATTGAGTTTTTAACTTCAACTGAGTATACAGAATACGTTTCAAATCGGAATTTTGTGAAACAGAAAATGTTTGAATCTATTTGTTGATAATTTTCTAATGAAAGAGAAAATTCGAGATTTCAGCCTATATATTGTAAGTTATGTCCAAATCAAATTTTCAAGTAGTCACTATGGAAATCGTTTATAAATTATAACGTTTATTTAATAAACTATATAAGGATTAATTTTCACTTAAAGGGCTTCCTTTATGATAAAAATTTATTTCTAGGATACAGGCAGTGAATAATTATTTTCCAGGACAAATTAAAAAAACACTTGCCCATCGCGTCTCATTTTTCTCAAAATAGGCGATTCCATTAAACCCTAGATCCCAAATTCGATCTTCTCAAACGATCTGATCTTCTCATACTAGTCGGCATTCTAAAACGAAGTAAAATTGTAAAATCGCTAATACCCTACAGGTCAGAATCTACTTTTTCATCTTTTACCATTCAACATTAACCGAAGCAACTAAGCATTATAAATCACTACTTTTCAACTATTATTCTCATTTTTCGTGTGCTTGTAAGTCCTGTTTTTGGTTGTTTGATTATTACTGACAGTTTTTTCAACTATTATTCTCTTTTAAGTAATTATGAGTAATTTTTAAGTTTAACTAAGCTGAACTACTACTTGAGTGTATGCTTGACATACTTTTCACCAAAATAGAGAACTTAGATTATGAAAATTATCATAAAACTGCCATTTTTAACAACACTTGTTCAGTATGTCCAAACTGCATTGTTACATAACTGCTTCATTGTTTACAAACTGCGCAAATATATTTAACTAAATAACTGATAGAGATATCATTTTATCTTTTGGTATAAAAAATATAAAAGAAAATATCTTTAAGTTTTTACAGTTAATACAATAATTATTATTGTTTTATAGCAAGATAGTAATTGTCATTATAAACTAATCATATTTATCTTTATACCAATATAAACTATCTTTATGAATATTTTTGAAGCTATAAATATATTTGTTTTAAAAAGATATACAATATTATCTTTCTATACAGATATTGAATTTTAAATGATTTGTCTTTAAACAATTAAATATACAAGTTATTATAGAAGTTTTGTTAAATTACTAACGAAAAAAATGAAAAAATTATCTTTATGAATATTTTTGAAGCTATAAATATATTTGTTTTAAAAAGATATACAACATTATCTTTCTATAGAGATATTGAATTTTAAATGATTATTGTCTTTAAACAGTCAAATATACAAGTTATAATAGAAGTTTTGTTAAATTACTAACGAAAAAATTAAAAAATATCTTTATGAATATTTTTAAAGCTATAAATAAATTTGTTTTAAAAAGATATACAACATTATCTTTTATACAGATACTGAATTTTAAATGATTATTGTCTTTAAACAATCAAATATACAAGTTATTAAAGAAGTTTTGTTAAATTACTAACGAAAAAAATTATAAAAGATATCTTTACGAATATTTTTGAAGCTATAAATATATTTGTTTTAAAAAGATATAAAACATTATCTTTCTATACAGATATTGAATTTTAAATGATTATTGTCTTTAAACAATCAAATATACAAGTTATTAAAGAAGTTTTTAAATTAATAACGGAAAAAATATTAAAAATAGTTTTATGAATATTTTTGGAGCTAAAAATGTATTTGTTTTAAAAAGATAAACAAGTTTATCTTTCTATACATGTATTGAATATTAAATTATTATTGTCTGTAAACAATAAGATGTACAAGTTATTAAAAAAGTTTTGTTAAATTAATAAATAAAAAACATTTGATAAAAACTACCTTTATGTTGTAATAAATATATAAATGTTGTGAATATGCTTTTATTAGTTCTCTGTTTAGTCCCACATCATGGGAAAAAGTTAAACATCAGCTCCAAAGCCTATATATAAAGGAGCCAATGTAATAGAAAGAAACATACGTCTGAATGAATAGAAATGTCCTCTCTCCCTTATTTCTTCTGTTTTGCGTTCATTTTATAACATGTTATCAGCACAAAGCTCTATTAGAGCTATTGTTTGAAATATTCTAGATCTATATTTATGGATCTATCATGTAAGTTATTTTTTATGTTTTGAAATCATATAGATCTACATATATGAACTTATTGTATCTTCTGCTTAGATGTAATCCATACTTCTAGATCATTTTTCTCTTTCAGTTTTTGTAGATCTGGATTCTATTTTGGTGAATCTAATTTTTTTAGATCTAATTAATTTTTAACTTAGTGGTTTTTAGATATCCACCTATTCATATTTGATTTGGTATTATGGTATACCAAATATATTTTTTAGGAAGATCCATTCATTTTCCTTTTATAATATTATATATGGATCTTTTACCTCATACGCCATGCATAAAACATCTTCAGTTGCTACTTTATCTCTTCAATAACAAAGAAGCCATTGCTCATAGGTATGCATATATGTAAATAGCAAGTTGCTTGTTAGCCAACATGTGTATTAATGTGGCCATTATTTTTGTTATATAACATGATGTATGTGTAACAACCCGAAAATCTGGGCCAGTTTAAATTTTTTATTTTGGCAGTTTTAGCGAATTTTGAACATTTAAAATGAATTATTTTAAATAATATCGACTAGAAATTTATTTTGTATAGAATTCGAGCGTATATTTTATATACGTCGTCGTTAGAATATAAATAATTATATATAATTATAAATAGAATTGAAAATGACGCGGTAGTTCGATAATTCGATTTCAAACTTCAATTGAATGTACCGGGTGCAAAACAAACCGGATTTTAGCGAAACCAAAAATAATAGGATCTATTTGATAATATCTTTCCAACGAATCCGAAAAATCGAGACTTCATAGCGGGAATCAAAAGATATGTCCAGTTGAAAATTCTAAATAGTCGCTATGGAATTCAGGCCCTTAAAAATGGGAATTTTGCAAACGACCTCGGAATTCGACGAAACCACTTTTGTTGGGTCTGTGATGTCAAGTTATCGCTAGATTCCAAATTTCATAATTTTTCGAATCAATATGTGAGCGTGGCGAAGGAAAATGCGTTTGACCATTTTCAGTTGATTTTAATCGACTGGAAATTGGCCATTTTTCTAACGGTCTCATAATTCAACGAAACTAGTTTTGTTAGGACCGTATCGTCAATACGAAGCTAGAAAATATTTTTATGGAATTTTTAGAGTTCGTATGTGACCCCGGTAAATTGAAATGCGCGTTCAAATTCAATATATAGAGTTATATGTTGATTTTGACAAAAACTGATCGAAACGATCGAATCAGCCTGCGATACATATCCCATTGTGTTCGGAATGGGGGTAATTAGCTATGGACGACAGGCGGTGGGCCTCGTTTCGAGGTCGAAATAAAAAGTCAACTTTTTGTAAATTAAAATAATTAAATATAAAACTTTTCTCTCTCTTCCCTTATACCTTCTCTCTGGCCCCCCCTCTCTTCATTCGTAAAAGAGGAAAAAAACCGCCTGCCCTAGCCTGCCGTTCCTCGAGGTCCGCTGCCCCCTGGCGATGGTCGCGCCACCGAGCGCTGATCGGCGCCCTCCCCCTCAGCCACCTCCGTCATTATCGCCACCTCCCCTCGCTTGATGCGAGACCACGACGTCCCCTCACCAATTCCGCCGCCCTCCTGATGTTGATGCCTCCCTCTCCTCCACCACCAAAAGCTCCAGCGCACAAACCCCCAAATCGACAGAACAGCCTCCATCTGCCGCCATAAGCCACCCAAGACCACCGGAAGGTCAGCAACGCCCCTCTGCAGCCACCCCGGCGCCTCCTGAAGCCCCCCCATTCGCTGAAATGAAAGTAAGTTTTTATTTACTTACCTAGTTTTATTTTCAGTCTTTGATTAGATTTTTCTTTAATTCAAAAAAAAAGGGGGATTTTTATTTGAAAAATAAAAATGAGATTTTATATAGTTAACCGAACGGAAAAGTTCATATTTTTATATGGAGAAAGTTAAGATTTTTGGAAGTAGAAAGACGATATTTTTATAATATAAAAGACGGTATTTTTATAATATGAAAGACAATATTTTTATAATATAGAAAAGTTAAAAATATAATTTTTATATTGTAGAAGAATGATTTTTATATAGGTAAGATAGTAAAAATATCATCTTTATAAATATAGCAAAATAAAAATCTGATTTTTATTATATATATGTTGAAATAAAGAGGTGATTTTTATAATGGTGAAATAAAAATTAAATCTTTATATTTGAAAAGGCGAAATCTTTATATAGAGAATAGCGTGATAAAAATATAATCTTTATTATATGAACACCGTTGAATAAAAATAGAATTTTTATCTATATAGTAGCGGTGTGAAGATAGAATTTTTATCTATATAGTAGCGGTGTGAAGATAGAATTTTTATCTATATAGTAGCGATGTAAAAATTCGATTTTTATATATTGAATAGCGAAGTAAAAATTCGATTTTTACATATGTAGTGGCTACGGGCAACGAAAGTGACAAAAGGCGAGAACGACGAAGATTTTTATAAATGAAGTGTTGTGAAGTTGGATTAGCTATTGGTGAGAACTTCTCACTCTAAATTTCTTTTTCTAGTTATATATATATATATATATATATATATATATATATACTAGGATGCAGACGGTGCTTAGCAGCACCCGACACCCGTCATCCACAGACCATGGATGGCTTGTTTGTTTTATTGATGTGTTGTGAAATTGTTTGTGATGTTGATGTGAAATCGATAATAAAATATTTATATAGTTAAAAATATTTTATCGTTAAAAATATAATTTTTAACGTGAAAGTGAATAAATAAATATTTATAAACAAATCGGCCGATTTGTTTATATACACTGATTTGACTGATATTGATTGGGTCGATAAATTTTACACATCACCCAACTGCACAAATAAAAATATGTGTTTGTTGATTTGAAACCCCACACGGGTGTTGGGATGATATTTGGCGTACACTAATCCCAATTATTTAATTGTATGTCGATCGATGGGTCGACAGACTGTGTAAGCATTGATTATTTATATTTGATGCTTATGCAGTTGTGTGGTGCACTTTGGATGATGGTTGATTGTTTGCCATTGCTATTATATACATATGTTGTGTGGAATCCATATAACTAACATTATATGGTGATTGATTGGGCCTCATTCCAATCGGGAAAATAATGAATACTATAGAAGAAAATTCATGTGTTGAATATAAAAATAGTCATGTGTTGACGATGTTCATGAGTTGAAACTGTTGATGTGTTGAGTGAAATATTTTATACAATAAAATTTACATCTTTATCATATTTAAAATTAGAACTACTTCACCGTGGAGTCTAATTAAAGATCAAACGATAGATACCATAGTTTTATAAAATATTTTACATAACAAAAATAGACGTGTGTTGAAAGAAATATAGATTCATGTGTTGAATAGAATATATATTCATTTGTTGAATAGAATAAAGAAGTTTTTGAAAAATATAAAGCCGTGTTGATTAGAGATGCGTTATTTTGACGCGAACGATATTTATATCGATTTTATCAGTTTTATAATGAATATTGAAAAGTGATTTCAAAATTTAATACTTTGAAATGAAATTCAAATTGAATTAGAGTAAAATTCAAATTGAAATTTTATTGAGTCAATTTGAAATGAATTCGAATCGAATAGAAAATGAATTCGATTCGAACTGAATAGAAAGTGAATTTGAATTCGAATTGAATAGAAATGAATTCAAATTGAATTAAATTGAAATTGAATTAAAACGAATGGAAATCGTTTTGAATGAAATTTAAAACGAACTGAAATTGAATTGAAATCAATTTGAAATGAATTCGAATTGAATTAAATAGAAGGTAAATTCAAATAGAATTGAATTGAAACGAATTTGGATTCAAATTGAATAGAAAGTGAATTTGAATTCGAATTAAATAAAATTGAAATGAATTCGAATTGAATTGAAATCAAATCAATTTGAAATTGAATGTAGCGTTGAAATGGTTTTGAAAACGAATTGAAAACGATTTATAAAAGACGTTTTAAAAGGAAATCTATGAAATATGTAATATATATATATATTATATATAGAATGGCTTGAATAGAACGCGCCGCGCCGCGACAGTTCGTGAATTTCGACCATTGACTTCGAATTGACGTTGCGGGAGATCCGACCGTCGGATTCTCCTAAAACCAGAACCGCTGGGTTCGTCTCGAAAAGAGCTTTCCAATGAATATTAGAAATTTGAAATCTAACGGTTGGATTTGGAATTATGTTCAAATCAAATTTGGAAAAGGTCGCTGTAAGTGCAGTTCGATGGCCGTTGATGGAAGTCGACTGTACGGGCCTTGATAAAATTATTAAAAATATCAATAATTTGTGTAAAATCATAAGAAATGATTTGGGAAAAATTGGGCTGAAGAATTCCACATTTGAAAAGATAAAAATAGATTTTTATCGAAATGAACTAGTTTTGAACTAGAATTAAAATCAATTTATTTTTGAAATAAATAAATTGAACTTGAAAGTGATTTTTAAAATAATCAATATTCCCAATATGTGAATTGGACTGGAGTTGAATCGAAATTATCTTCGGAATATTTCGATGTTGGATTTTGTGACTATACAGATATTGTTATGGAAATTTGAAAGATATATTTTATATCGTTATTTCCAATACGATATTTGTTGGTTTCAGAATTTGATATTGAATATAAGCCGGTATATTTTCTATTCAGAGCCTTGTATTTAATATCAAATGTGATTTGGGTTTATCGTGAATCGTGTTTTAGATGACATTGGTTCTTTAACCCAGTTAAAGGCAGGACGTTGATTTTTGAAAAGATTAAAACTAAGTGGAGTTTTTATGAATCTTTAATTAGATTAAAATGTGAATTGATAATTTAAATTATCAAATCTGAAAAGTGATCGAGAGTGGAGTATCACCAGTTTTGCTCCAAAGCGATAGTTAGATATTTAATTAGATTTGAACGTGAAATTGTAATTAATTTTACCGATAACACCGTGATGTTAGGTATGGAGTATTACCAGTTTTGCTCCAGGGGATGAATAGGTTGGGATTGGGAAATAAAATAAATAATTACTTTGGTGTGGTTCGCTAATCCCGACTAGTTTGAAATGATATCCAAAGGAAGATTAAAGAATAAATTTAGAAGAATTTATCTTGGATAAAATTAATGGGAACCTTTCCCTAAGAATGTGATTTTGTGAATAAAAGAATATTCTGAATTGGAATGAGGCGTTTGTTGTGTTTGTGTAACATTCGTTTATTATATACGTGGGTTATTCAGAAAGGCTGGGTTTATACCCATTCTGAATAACCGATTCGATGAGCTGTCGAAGATGAAGACGGTGGTTGAAGACCGGAAGTCTTCACATCGTTTTGGGTGATTACTGATGATCTCGAATGGGCTGTACACCCAAGATGAGGGAAACAGTTGCTGATCGTCCAGACGTACTTGGAGATGGATGGATATGCGAGGAAAGTGCCCCCGGTTTCGTTCAGACCCAGAACGAACTTGTAAATGGATAGTGTGTCTGACATTGGATTTTATTCTGTGTTGATTGATCTCTATTAAATATACATCTGTTTGGCGGCGGAGAATTTATTCTCTTGCTTAACGCCCTTCTCTGAGACATACGAGCTCAGAGGTTGTATATCGATGGACATCATTCGCATGGAGTGAATTGCCAGTATGGCACGCATAAGTGGCAATTGATCAGGGCTTCTGTCGAAAAGCAAATTCTTGTGGTTGATGATCAAAGCACGGCCTGTGTGGCGTAGCTTTGTGTATAACGTGAATTCGCGAGCCTCACACCTCGATATGAGTCAAAAACGGGATAGTGACTGCAGGGAGAGCACGACGTTTCTTTCTAGCTAGGGTGGTGTCAGTGACCTACCAGCCCTGACATTTATATACTTTTCACCTGTGTGGTTGTTGGAATGCGAGGCGCCTCGGATATAGGTCTGTAAGGACTGGGAAACGTGTGTTCAGGAATAACTAATCCTCCAAAGTTAGGTGAGGACTGGCCCTGAAGATCCAAGGATCATAGTGGGGTCCTGAGACATTTGCTAGAGTGTCTCGAACGCGGAGAGGAGCTTGCCCCTTGCCTCGACTCATGATGAAATCCAATTTCCAATACGTGTGTTTCGGTTTTATTTGTAGAACCTAGTATGGCGACATAGTGGTATGGGTCATTCATGCCGCCTATGATTGATATTTATGATTGAAATTGTTTTGACACTATATACCTATAATAGTATCAAATAATGTGTTTTAAACGCATCAAGCATGCTTTGGCTGTTATAAGGTAAAAACCTCATCCTCCGGCTTGCGTTGCATTGTGTGATGGGACCTGGGTCTTATAACAGCTTCATTTTTCTTTATTTAGCATTGCGCTGTTTGTTCTATGCACTGGTATTCTTGGGAGGAAACCCGTTCTGTGTTATACGGCGTGGTCCCTTGATTTACCTAACTTTAAAAATAAAGATTAATAATTGTTTTAGTTCTCACACCAGTCCCATGACTGACCTGGAGTTTATTGTTTTAACCTAAACTCTGGGTGCCCCTATTTTCCACACGGGCAGCTAGTAGTTTTGGTTTTGCAGATTTATATTCACAGGGTCCTGATTTACAGCTGGAACGATGCTCGGAAAGCTTTGTATCCATGTGTTACTTTCAGTTGTGTTTTCTATTGTTTTTTCCGCTGCTATGTAATTTATTGTAATCTCTGGTATTTATCCAATGTAATTTATTCATTTATACTCTGTAAATTCTTGTATCTGATGGAATTGTTGTAATAACAATGAAATGTTCTTCCGTCTGCGTTCCAATTTGTCGTGTTCTCAAAACGAATAGGGGTTTCGAACGGTCTAGACCGGTTAACGACTGATTCAGATCGAGCAAAATTCCTTGCCGTTACAGTATGGCTCCTTGACGATTTGTAACGTTTCATTATTGTAAGAAGTTCATTATAAATGTATAAAGAAAGACTTGCAGATTTGGATTTTTTTTTTTATGATTATGTGCCGTAATATATTCAATTTATTACATCCATGTATACGGTCCTATTCTATTTTACGAGATCTGCATTTTTTTTATGATATAACAGTACTACAGTTTCATCGTTTTGTCTATCGTTAATTTATTAATTCGTTTTGATAATTATAGAACATGTATACTGATATGTGAATTTTGTTTAATTAAGCATCTGCAATTATTATTTTTGTGTAGTTCACAAAAATGTCAAACATTAAAATCCATTTACAATCTCAATGCTTAGAGAGTACCATTAAAAATGGTAATAATATGTCCCAGCAGGACAAAGCAAAGGCCCTGATATTTTTAAGATTTCATATCCACGTTGATCTAAAATCAGAATATTTAAATGGAAAAAAAGATCCTCTCCACTTATGGAACTCCCTGAAGGAGCATTATGACCACCAGAAGACGGTCATACTTCCAATACAAAGCAATAGTCGTTGAACCTGAAGTTCACATGCAAATGACCTGAAGCTCAGATGATTTAAAGTTCATATACAAATTCTTTCAAATAACGAACCCGAAGTTCATATGCAAACAAGGAACCTGAAGTTCATATGCAAACAAGGAACCTGAAGTTCATATTCAAACGAGAAACATGAAATAAAGCATAAAAGCATATAATTGCATTTAATATTTGCATATAGTAAATGACCAGTAAAAGGAAAGGATTTGAAAAATCAATGAAAGGAAAATTTTCAAAGAAAAGGAAAAAGCCTTATATTCCAACTTTATGCTACATGTAATCTCTTGAAGAAACTTATTATTGGAGAGACCATTACATTTATAATAAATACTATTTTCTTGAAGAAAAATAGTAAAATGACTCTCGTATGTGTAAAAAAAGGGCACTTTCTAGAAAAGTTACTTCAATTTAAAATATATAATAACAATATATGAATTATGATAAAACGTGAAGTTTTATTGTAGTCATTTTGGAACATATTATATTTCTAGAAGAAATATTTCATTGTTTCTTAGGAAAACTTTTATAAAGAAAATATGCATCCTGAAGATCATATTGAGTTAAGATCTAAATATTGATCTTAATTCTGCACACCGGAAGTGAACGCAAAAACTATTTTTGTCATTACATGGAAAACTTAGAACCTGCAGTTTCTATGATGGTAAGAAGTAATTTTGATATCAAAAGAAAGATCTATATGTGGATAGTATAATTTGAAACATGTAATTTTTTTTATGTTGTGAATTTTATGTATAGATCTGCAAGTTTTTCGAATCATTCATATTAAAGAATGTAAAATCTTGGTTGTATTATTATGCATTTCTACTCAATTCTGGACCAGATATTATGCATGTATATGGTATTTTAGAAAATATGATTATTGGGAATGCAGTGGAACTATAAGTTGTTTATTTCAGTTTTGGTCAATACTATAGCTAGTCCAAATTTTGTTATGTTGTTTTAAGTAAAATTTATTTATTTTATTCATAAATTTGGACCGTATAATGGTCATTTCCGTTATTTTTATAATAAATGCATTATACGATCGTTATGGTAATATATATTGTATTACCATATTATTATAAATGTATTAAAAGCATTGGCTATTGTAAGTTAAATGATGTATGTCTGTATTTGGAATAAGAATAAACATATGTATTATTATTCGATGTATTTAACTAGTAATAACTAATGTTATGGAAGAAAGGATAGAACCACAACCTGAAGTTGTGCAAAGAAATTATACTGGAAGTTGTATAACTCAAAGTCTTGGACCTGAAGTCTTGAATATTATATGTATATGTATATATATAAACATTTTTGATGAAGTATACAAGTTTGAAATCTTGTCGATTAGCAAGAATGTAAAAGCTTCTAAATTAGAAGTATGTTAAAAGATTTAGAACCAGAAGTTCATCATAAATTAATAAACTTGATATACATATGTATGTGTGTGTGTGTATATATATGTGCATAGGAACTTGAAGTTCCTTAACCAATGAACTTGAAATACTTCATAATTTAAAAGCCTGAAGCTTTATTGAAACTATATGAAATAATAACATTAATAAAATTGATATCCAAAGATTTCACAATTTTCAAAATGAGTTGTATCTTGCTTATATATTTATATTTGCATATTGTATTGAAGAATAAATTTTAACAACTTGAAGTTGTTATATATTTTATTTGAACCAGAAGTTCAACACAGTAGAACCAGAAGTTTAGTACAGTGGAACCAGAAGTTCAATACCGCGGAATCATAAGTTCAATACAATGGAACCGGAAGTTCAAGAAAGTTGAACAAGTTCAATACAGTTTAACAAACTTGAAATTGTTTATATATTATTTGAACCAGAAGTTCAATATAGATTAACAACTTGAAGTTGTTCATATATTTCATTTGAACCAGAAGTTCAATACGGTTCCAAATCAGATATTTTGGATATTATGATACGATCTTTAAGATTCGCATTGACATTTCTTGATAAGCAAAAATTAATGATTGGAACCTTATGAACAATTTGTTCTAAAATAGGTAACTCGAATGAGAAAGAATATGCAAATCAATTACATATGTAATACGTGGATGCACTATATACACATATATGCGAAAAATTTATTAGCAACCTGAAGTTGTCAAGAGCTCATATTAAAAATTAAATTATGCATATATTATTTAATATTTCAAAAAGTCGATTGACATCAATATTGATTGACCTGAAGTCATGTGCATATTCAAATGATAGAAAATTCCTCTAAGTCATCAGATCAATGAAAGGGAATAAGCAATGAAATATAAATGCATCTTATCAACTAATAAGAGCATTATCCTCCTTTAATTGAAGTACATCCAATGTATTTGCTAGCTATGATGCTATAATAGATCAAAAATGAATCCAAAATAGGTTTATTATTTAAAGTGACAATGTTTGTCTACATTGAGGGGAGGATAAAGGAATCATCGATGTTAAATATTTGCTAACATATAGAATTATGCAAAGTATTAAGTAACTTGCATAAATGATCAATTATGTCCCTAATAGACTTTCTCCAATATACTTTTGAATCTCCGAAGGATCAGAAGGTGTAAATCACAGCTGAAAATGTGGTATAAAAGTCAGTTCAAAATATCTTTGGAGTAAGTCATAAAGATGCAAAATAAAGGAGGTGAGTGTTCCTAAAGAAACATAAAAGGTGCTTTGAAAGAAACCCATGACATGATTGTCAAAATAACCCCAGAAGTGGTTTAGGTACCTCAAGCATGATAAGTTTTGATATCTCAATAAATTATGTATAGAACTGACAAGAAATAATCATCGATGATAAATTTATAAATAATAAAGCGCTTATATTTATAAATGGATTAAAAATCCTATATCAGAGAGAAACATGATTGGCCATCATGAAATTCTCCTAAATAAGATATATGGACCGGTAGTTCATAAGATATGAACCTGTTGTTCATAAGATAAAAATAGAAATATATATAATGACAAAATCACACGAAAATTACTGAAGCACCATAGAGTGTCAACAACATGTTAAGTGCCATGAGCATTGTATTTTCAGATGTAATTGAATTGATTGAAGTGGTGAAAGTGTTTAAAACGCTTATAATACCCTGAAGGTATAAACGATGAAAGTATACAAATTCCAGAAGAATTCGAACAACTTTGGTAGTGATAAAGAGCAAGAAATGTAGATTACAACATTCTTTTAAGTATTGTTGTGATGAAAATCTTGAAATAATTCATGATGAGTAGATCACTTCCCGCTTTCAAGAATTGTTGTAGTGAAACTCTTAATATCCATTGAAGTGGTAGTTGCAATATGCAAAAATTATTATAATATATAAGTTCCTGAAGAGCATAAAGAATATAAATAACATGTCCGATAGATTACGACATTCTTCCAAGTATTGTTGTAATGAAAATCTTGATATACTTCAAGATGAGTAGATTACTTCCTGCTTAGTGTTGCTGTAATGAAAGTTGTCTCATTCATCAAATGTGTATTGCAATATTCAAGCCCGATTGAAACAGAAAAACTTCATTAAGAAGTATTGTAAGAAATTTGAGTTATTGAAAGAAGAATACGAATTCAGAGAAAATTATAAAATCAGAGGGAGCATCCATAAGTATGATATAATGCACTCTTTGTCCTTAACTAAGTTTTTTCCCCACTGGGTTTTCTTAGTAAGGTTTTAATGAGGCATGGGTCATGATCCAGAAGTATCAACCCAAAAGTAACAAACAAAAATAATTTATAATGTACTCTTTTTCCTTATTTAAGAATTTTCCCACTGGGTTTTTCTTATTAAGGTTTTAACGAGGTGTAACATTGATCCAGAAGTATCATACTACTTTTGACGTAGTAAATATAACATTGTATGTTGTACTCTTTTTTCTTCACTAATATTTTTCCCCACCGTATTTTTCTTAGTAAGGTTTTGACGAGGCAACGTTTTGATCCAGAAGTATCAAACATATTTTGATGCAGTAAACTATTATTTATGAAGAAGACAAGGCAGTTTGCATGGCTCAGATTCAAGTGAATTATATCAAGTATGAAAGGATGGAGCACAATCCTCCTAAATTTCTCTTCACATATGCATGAAAGGATAACAAGAAAGAGGAGAAACAAATTCAGTTTCAAGAAAAGAGGGTAGATCCGTTCTCAAAGGCAATTTCCAAATCAACATTCCAGAAGATGATATACAAAATTAGCGTGCGTCGACTACATCAATAGACTAATTGAATAATGAGTTATAAATAAGAGGGAGCATATAAAATTATGCTATAATGTACTCTTTTCCTTCACTAATATTTTTCCCACTGGGTTTTTGTTAGTAAGGTTTTTAATGAGGCATTATCTTGATCCTGAAGTATCAACCCTTACTGTAATATTGTAAAACATGTTACCTAAAGATGAAATGAATTTGCACTCTTTTCCTTGTTTATGATTTTTCCCACAGGGTTTTTTCATAAAAAAGTTTTAATGAGGCATTGTTTTGATCCTGAAGCATTAAACTCTTTTAAGAAATATCATTTTAATATGATATGCATAATGTCAAACGTTGTGTACTCTTATCCTCGTTCAAGGTTTTTCCCACTGGGTTTTCCTAATAGAGTTTTAAAGGCAATAGACAATAGTTGTATCGACTGGACGGATATATGCAATCAAGATAATAATAAGAGGGAGCAATCATCATATATGTTTTAAAAGGGACAACTTCAAGTTATCAGAACATTCAAGATTTTGGAGACGCATATTCAAGGGGGAGTGTTGTAATAAATATATAAATGTTGTGAATATGCTTTTATTAGTTCTCTGTTTAGTCCCACATCATGGGAAAAAGTTAAACATCAGCTATAAAGCCTATATATAAAGTAGTCAATGTAATAGAAAGAAACATACATCTGAATGAATAAGAATGTCCTCTCTCTCTTATTTCTTCTGTTTTGCGTTCATTTTATACCACTTTATGAATAATTTTGAAGATATAAATGTATTTTGTTTAAAAAGATAAATAAGTTTATCTTTCTATACAATTATTGAATTTATATGATTATTGTCCGTAAACAATCAAATATACAATTTTTAAAGATTTTTTTTTTTTAAATTACTAAATAAAAAAAATTAATATAAACTATCTTTATGAATAATTTTGAAGATGTAAATGTATTTGTTTTAAAAAGATAAATAAGTTTATCTTTCTATAAAAATATTGAATTTTAAATGATTGCCTTTAAACAATCAAATATACAAGTTATTATAGAAATTTTGTTAAATTACTAACAAAATTCATATTTCAATGCAGGAAAGATGCATACAAAAAATTCTAGTTACATTAATCAAAACACAACATTTGAAGATACACAACAATGTATCTTTATCGACATTAAAGGAGAGAAGTGTTCACATATGACGAATCAATCAGATTCTTTTTGTCATATACACAGCCAGACAATGCAAAATACAACAACACCTCCACGGACTCTTATTGTAAGTAAACAAAATTTTACACTATTAACTGCAATATTTAGACAATATTATCTTTATATTCTTAGATAATAATTTTATTAACAGACAACAGATGATTATGTAACCATTGTTGAAGACAAAATATGTATATCATATTGTGAGTTAACATATAAATTGTATTAAAAGATAAATTTGTTTATCTTTTTGTAAAAAAGATATATTATTCATGTGGTCATTTAAACTCAATCTAATTGACTTTCTGCATTCTTAACCAAAAGCTAAATAAAAATATTATTTTGTATTTAAATTTAAATTATTTCCTTTTAATAATTTTGTATAACAGGTTCATACAATCAACTTCACTGAAGCAGATAAACGAATACTGCAGTCACCCCCACAGCTACAGGAATGTGTCCACTATCGTCCAGAAGAATGCTTATATGCAAATTTGGACAACAACTGCGACCCCGACACTGAAGATGATGCAGATAATTATGAAGTGCAAAAAAGGGGTGAGGAAAAAATTAAGGGAACTTATAGGTGTAACTTAGATGCATTATACAAGGTGATGACTACATGATTGACATAGAAATGTGTTTATTTTATGCTCTTATATCTTATCTTTTGTATATAAATAAATGTTACTTGGGTATTGTTTTGTTACTTTTATAGATATTCCAACCCAGCCCGCATGCAACCAGAAAAGTAGAGAAATGGAGATCAGATTGCTATATATTTACATTTTGAAGAATTATAGATAAAGATCTCACATCTAGTTGCTGTTGGACAAGAAAATGATTGATAAAAAGGCCATGCACATCTCAAATCCAGGGACGCTTATCAAAGAACCAACAGAAAAAAAAAAGAAAGACCAAAAATTTAATAGATTTAACTAAGGCCCATTTGAGATTCTCATTGTAAACTAATTAGTGATGTAATGGCTAGGCCCATTTGTAATTAGGGTTAGGGTTTGGTTATCTCCTATAAATACCCTTGTAATATCATTGTAGCCACCATCCTTTTCTCTTCTTCCCCATTAATAAAATTTCTAGTTCTCTTTTATTTTCTTGCATTTTTTTTTCTTAGCAATTGGTGTTGTCTTCACAATTAGTTTTGGTAGAACACTAATTGTATTTTACTTTTTTTTATTAGCGATTAGTCGTTTGATTAGTTTCAACGACAATCCTAACTTTATTTTTTGTTGTTCTTCTTTTCCTGCAATTTTAATTTCTGCATTTTATTTCTGTTTTGCATTTTAATTTCCAATTGATAATTGTGATTTGATCGTCGGTTCAATTAGATTTGTTCTGAATCGGATCGCAGTTTCAATTTCGTTTGCTTTCAAAACCAACCTCAAAGATTTGTCTAACTCGCCCAAGAGATTATTTAAATAATTTGATTTAATTCACCTCCCTGTGTTCAACCTGTATGCTACACACCTGTGCGCTTGTAGTATTTATTTTAAAATTCGCGCTTTTCTAATCCATAAGAAAGCGACGATCAAGTTTTTGGCGCCGTTGCCGGGGATGCAAACATTAAATTTTATTATTTATTTAATTTCTGATTCGTGTTAGTTTTATTTTTATTTTATTTTATTCTCCTTTTGTTGTCTTGTATATATAAGAAAAAAATTCTTCATTGGTTAGATTTGGTATTGTTCAATGATACCATAATCTTCCTAATCAAGAAGAAAAAAAATCCATTCTTTTATTCACTTTCTTTCTTCTTTTCTATACCTTAATTTCTTCGTGTAACACCCTGCCTCCGCTAGGGTCACTCGCAAAGGAATGCACTAGCTTTAGAGGGGCATTATTGGTAAACATGCACAGAAATATCACAAGACAGAACATATAAAATAGCGGAAGTAAAATCAAACTTTCATAACATGAATAAATAAGGTCTAAAGCCTTTTACATCAGAGTACATCAAAACCTGTCTTGCAATAGTAAAGAAGCATAAAGACATTTTCATAAATTATTCCCCAAGTAAAAACAGTAAAGTAGCCATTAGCCAAGAAAAGTCCAAGCCATCCATGATGACCTTCAAGCAGAATAAGTCCGAACTAAACAACAGAATTTCCTCCCTGTAACCTGGGGGGGGGGGGGGGGGAAACGGAAGAAAAGAGGCGAAACAAAACGGGTCAGTCAAAAAGACTGAGTAAGCCCTATCTACTATTAGCATAAAAACTAGTAAAGTTAACTGACATGAGAAACTGAGATGAACATAAGCATGATAACAAGATAGATAAGCTAAATCAAAATAACAGGATGAACTACTGAACTCAGATAAACTAAGGTGTCATGATAAATTACGATATCAAGATAAAACAAGGTATCACATCGTCAGGTTTCTATCAAGTATAATATCCCCAAGATATCTGTCACGTATAACGCCCCGTGATATCTATCCTGTATTTTAGCTCTGCACCTACCGTACTAGTATCCCCACCGTGTCATGTGTTAACCAAGAATGACCCTCACTCAAAAGTCGTGTAATGGTCCATGTCAACCTAATATATCGCATATATAGGTTACTCAACTTGTATGTTTTATTCCATGTAAATGTTCAGTCCCTTGCCGTAGACCATATGGGCTTTCCCATGAGATTCTATATTACTTTAACATAGTTCCGTGATCCTTAAGATCGGTTTGGACTGTTACCCTAAACCTAGCTAGGGTCTTCCAACATGAATTATTGTTTGTACAACTAGGACTTATGCTACCTAGGGCTGCTAGGGATTATGCTTACCTATTGCACGTTTTCGTATCTCGGTTTGGGTTCAACCACCTAGGGCCACTAGGGATTACGCTAACCGCCAACCGCACCCTTTTTCCCACGCATTCATCGTGAATCGCTTTTCCATGACTGTATGCACATGTATCACATCGTGCCATCCGAGTCTTGTCACAGGGCAAATCAAGAAATACAGGACTCGGTCGGGAGCTTTCGATTTATCTGCCGATGCAGATGCTAAGGTCTGTTTTTCTTATACGTGGCTATGGTCCCACGAGACCACTCCCTCAACTAGTGAAAGACAAGACAGGATAAATCCTGTATGAGAACACAACACTGGCCAACCCACATCCAAGCCTTACCGCAACCATAATTAGATAGCAATTATGGTCTTTTGGGTTTTCTCTGCCTTTCCGTACGTACACGCTTGACCAAAGATGGTAGGTAGCCTGACGAAATGCTATCTAGGGTACGACCGTGTATCGTCGACTATCCCCTATCCATCCCCGTCTTTAGGTCGCTCGTATAGCAACCAAGGCATACTCTTGGTTCTTCTAACGCAGACCTTAATCTCTCATGAGCCTAGTATAATCACCTGGCAGCTCATAGAGGGATACCAAGAATATCCTCACGTTCCCCGAAGCCGCTGCTTCGTTACCCAGTTCGCTGGAGATTTTATCTAAATCAGATACTTGCTCCTACTCGTATACTTAAACGATGACCTACCGTATCAGGTTACTCATCTATCTATGAACTGGTCTAAATTTCCTTGACTAGGAATCATTACTTAGTTATTCTTCAACTAAGGTTTACCACTTAGCATTGTTCCCGTTATCCTTGTTAACTACGGTTATCCACCTAATCCTCAGAACTAGGGTTTACATAATGGATTAAGTGTCACTTAAGTTCATGACTTAACCCGTCTACAAATCCTGTCAAAATTGGCTAAGTATCCAAGTTCAAGGCTTAACCCTACAAACCATGCTCAAGTTGGTTAAGTATATTAAGCAATTCATGACTTAACCTCGTCCAATTATCATTCTAGATTGGTTAAGTATATATTAACTTGACCCTATCAATTTACTTAGTCAAATCGGTCAAGTGTATTCAAGCGATTCGTGACTTAGCCTTATCATGTTTTCACGTTATATTGGTTAAGTATTGGTTAACTTAACCACAATAAATTAACGAGTTAGATTGGATAAGTATAGGTCACTTAACCACATCAATTCATCATGTTTAGATTAGTTAAGTGTTTAACTTAACCCCATTAAACTACCAAGTGGGATTAATTAAGTCTAGGCTAACTTAACCCCATCCGATTTCCATGTTTAGACTAGTTGAGTCTAATCTTAACCCCATTCGTTAACCGTATTTTTCGGTTAAGCGTCATTAAGAAAACTTACTTAACCTTACCAAGTTATCGCGTTGGATTGATTAAGTGTTGGTTAACTTAACCCCATCCACTAGTCATATAAAAATGGTTAAGTGTCATTAGGCAAATCAAGTTACTTAACCTACCCAACCTTGTCATGTTTTGTTAAGTATCATTAGCCTAATCAAATTACTTAACCCATTTGTCCATGTCATATTTGGTTAAGAGTCATTAATCAAATTAACTTAACCCTATCATGTGGCATTAATTACTTAATGCACCTTCACCTCTCACATTAGACTTTGTTGTGGTTACTAGTTAAGCCGGTCGGTTCCGGGTAGCTTTACACCACAACTTGGTCTAACCTCGGGTTCAAGCACAACATGACCAACTTCTCACATTGGGTCCTATTGTTTGCAACTACTAGTTAGGCCGGTCGGTTCCGGGTAGTTTTACGTTGCAAACTCAACCCAACCTCGAGTTGGCCACACTTATATTATCTAAGTGTCATGTCCATCATGTTTCCCAAAACATGTTACAAGTTTTCAAGCATTTGGGTAGACCTAACTTAATAGGTAAATTCCCAAAGGGTAGACCTAACTTAATAGGTAAATTCACAAGCTTATGTTTTTATGCATACTTACATGTCAACTTCCATGTTATATTTCAAGTCATGTTTTCAAGTTGTATTTTCATGTCATTAGAAATTACCCATAACATAACCCAACGCTTTTAAACTCGCATATACGTCCGCGACAACGTAATGGATTAAAAGAAGAGACTTGGCAAAGGCATGAAAAAAATGGATATTAAGCCACAAGTTAATCATGGTGGCAAATGAGGCACAAATGTGTTCATTAACTTGCATGTTACATTCTTAAGCCTCAAAACATGCATAAACCCAAACTTGGCACATAAGCGAATCATGGTGACAAAAGATATGGAATGATGACTAGTAACTCGCATATATCATCATATAAGGGTTATGACTTCATATGCAAGTTGACATAAAGGTTATGAGGGTTCTCATGTTGCCTAATGCAACATTTCAACATAAAGGTTGTAGCTTTTAGCTCACAAGATCAAGATAATGACTTCATAAACTTGCATGACATGATAGCATGTATCATACTCAATGATCAAACCCAAACTTGCAACATGAACATTTAACTTCATAGTTAATATCTAAGAGTAGGGAAAGGGCTTACATTGCTATGAAGGCACAAAAGATATGACAAAGCCCTTATGCAATCAAATAGACCCAAAATGCAAGCTCTAACATAAAAACCCTTGAGCCAAAATGATCAAAACCCTTGCTTTATGATGCAAAGATAGAAACTTGACTTGAATGCAAGCTAATGACACTCATACAAGCTTGAAAACACTTGTATGCATGGAAAATCTCTCATAGAAACCATTTAGAAATTTTATGAAGAGAGTGGAGGCCATGAGAGGTAAAATTTTGCCATAGTTTAGTTGCATGAATGAATAATGAGGATTTAGGATAGGTTATGGTCTTATTTATAGATTAGGCAAGTGTTTTAGGCCATAGGATTAAACCTAGATTCAATCCAAGCCATCAAAGCATGTATTGGGGAAGAAGTCAAGTGTAGGAACCATCTAGGGCCTTTAGATTAAAGATGAACCATGAGAACCATCCAAATGCAAAATCTGCATTTGAGCGAATCGGCCCACGGGTTGACAGCCAAACACCCTGGATTAACCCCTAGTCGACCCAGCGAGCTCGGGTCGACCTCAAAAATCGGCCGGTTCGGTTATTCCCCTCTCCCAATTCGCTGTTTTGAACATTTTTGCATATTTATTTATTTAATTTTCAATTATATATATATATATCAATATATATATATATATATTTCTCTGCGCAACCCATTTCACTTAATTAAGTATACTTTAATTTGGGAATTTTTCGTGAAACTTCGCGAGGCCATATCTTGGTCATACGGACTCCGATTTTCGAAAACTCGGACTCTATTTCGCGTATTTTTCCGAGACGAACACAATGACATAGCCCGTTTCCCTTGATTCAGATTTTACAGTTTAATTCTGCCTCCATTTATGTTATAACAGGTTATTGAAAATACGGGTTGTTACATTTTTCCCAAGTTTGAAGGAAAAAAAAAATTCTATCGCATTTTTTTTCTTTTCTTTCTTTCCTTCTTTCACAAATCTCTTTCCCTCTACAAAAAAAAGAGAAAAAAATCTCTCTGCCTTCATCAATACAACAACAATCCCACCCTCCTAAAATCCCCATCCGCTTTGTCACCAGCACCCACATTCTTCCCATCTCATAACCAGTGCCAAAAAGAAAATAATAATAATAACCCACTACAGACTTTACTTCATCTCCATACACCACCACCTTCGCATAGAAGCCACCACCGCGAACGACAATTCGGCCATCATCAGCCACTCGTTCCCCAAATATCCAGCATCTGGAACCTCAAATCCAATTCGTAATTTACGAATTCAAATCAAAAGCCAGAATCCAAAACCACAACAAAAAAAAAACCAATTCTAATATCGAACTCCTCAATCTCGACAACTAAAACCTAATACAATTCAAAACCAGTCGAATTCCCCAACTCGCATACCCAATTTCAACCTCAGTCGATTCGAACCCAGAAACCCAAACCAAAAAAAAATCGAAATTGAGACCCAAAGCCGAAAATTCGAATCGCAGAATTCTCCAATTCGCAGCAATCAAAACCCAGAATTCTCCAAGTCCCGAGTCACTGAACCCGATTCACAATTCTTGAATGGAGTGAATTCGTCAGTTCCTGAGTTTCTATTTTTTCGGGATGCGTAAGTTCCAGAAGAGGGTACACATCAGTTAAGCCTTTGTGTTAATGTTAAACGGCGAAACCAGTGTTTGTTCTTTTTCTTTTTGATTGGCCTCTAGTTGATCTGTTTTTGTAGAAAGAAACCAAGTGGGACATAAATTTATATTTGCCGTGATTTGTTTTCCTAATCAAAGAGGAGGCTTGTCTTTCCTGTGATTTTGTTTTGAGTATTGCACTTTTCATTCTCAATTGATTTAAATAAATAAAGAAAGGGTAAGATTTTTGGTTGAACAGCATATTGGGAAGTCTGGTTGCCTTTTTTTGAGTTGTGTGCGGATCTGTGGTTGAGCCCTTTTTCTTTATTTTTCTTCTTTTTAATTTTTTTTAAAGCTTATGTTGTTTTCATTTCTAGCCTAGTTTTATTTTTACTTAGTTTAGTTTTTTTTCCTTTTCGTTTCAACTTCTCTTTAACCTTGTTTTCTTTTTGCTTTTCCTTTCTTTTTCTTCCACTATAAAAAAAAAGTGCTCAAAGTGAAGACGGAATTCAAGCAAACAAGACCAACGGAGGAATTCGAAAAAAAAAGTGCTCAACCAATCAAATTAAGATACATGGATCAAGAGATTGCTGAAGTTTAAATTGTCAGTGCCACTCAACTGCTTTGGAAGAACTGCCATAACCGCTGTAATATTTTCTGAACTCTACAGGTGCTGCAAAAATATAGAAATTGCTTGTAAAATTTTCTGCAGGGGTAGCGGCTTGCTTGTACAATTTTTAATTTATGTAATTATTCTTGTCTGATTGCTGTGTTAGCTGAAATTTCTGAATTAATTTGGCGAGGAACGAATTTCTAAAATCGTCACTTTCATTGGTTTTTGAACTTTAAAGTTCATGAGACATTTGTTATAGGAAAAATACGTGCTCCTACAAAATAATATAATTAAAAAGCGGTGTTTTGTGAAGTTGACTGTCTCGTATAATTGGATCGCGGATATATAGTAGTTCAATTTATTGAACTATTAGCAAAAGAGGTTGCATACTACCCGTAAAACATTGGTCGTATCCCTTAGTATTCATACTATACGTGAACGACCATAAGACCCTCTTCCCCCTTCTAATTGAATCGGTTAATTAATAGAGCGCAGCTTAGTATTTTATACTATTTTGAAGTAAGAATAATTTTTTCCTTGCCGCGACTTCTTTAAAATGTCTTATTCAAAAAAATCATTGAGAGAAATGTGGGATAATAACCTGAGAAGACGTTCCCTGGAAGAGTGTGCGTATGAATTACAACTCATGAGACAAGATTTTCCGAAATTTCGTGAGCCCAATGTCGACAATTTTCAAAATTTTCAAAATAACCAACATTTTCAAAACCATGGATATGATCGAAACTGCGATTATAACTCAAATTTCAATAATTTCGATTATGGGCCACATCCACATGAACATAGCTTTGAATCTCAATATGGTTTTGACCCACATCAATGTGGGGTTGAAAACCAAAATTTTCAAAATTATAGCCCATATCTACATCTTGAAAATAACCAAAATTGCAATTTTCCTTCGAATTTCAACAGTTTTGGTTACGAACATAATTTCTGTGATCAAAATGATTTCCAATATCATTGTAATTTTTCTGAAGATTCAAACAACTATCACATTGGAAATAATATTGATCATGAAATCTATGTGGACTATAATTTTGAGAATCAAGAAATCCAAAATGAGAGCTCTGAAATCAACGATTCTGAGGGATATCATCTTAACATTCTTAGAGAGAGGGTAGAAATGCAAGATAGATAGCTTGATGAACTTCTTTCTTTATTGACATCTTTTAAAGAACAACTCGAGCAACAAAATCAAATTCAAACATGCGATGATTCAGAAAATAATTCACTCTTTACTGATAGTGAAAATTTTCAGATAACAACTTTCGAAATTGAGAATAACGATCTAAATGAAGTTGTTCAAAATTCAAGAAATGATCTGGACTTTGATTCTTTTCAGGAAAAAGATTTAAGTTTAGATTTTGATCTTCCTCTTCCGGGCTGCGAGAAACTTGAAATTTTAGAAATTGAACAGAATAAAATGTTGAATTTTTCGAAAACTCAAAATTGGAAAAGGATTTTAACGAACATGAATTCTTTGGATTGTGTTAGACCAAAAAATGGTCCTAACACCCAAATCGTCGTATTTTGAGCATAGGATATGAAGAAATAACTGAAAAATAGAGAAAAAAGCAAGACAACGAGATTTTTATAGTGGTTCGGCGTTAACGAGCCTACATCCACTTCATATTTTCTCATTTCACTCATAGATTACAATTACAATGAATATTGTCTTTCAATCACTTGAATTCAATGAATAATTCTCTCCGAATCCATTGAATTTATTGAGGAAGATAGTGGTTATTCATGGAGAAGTGTTGGCCATGGCAGCCATGGATGAGGAGATGCCAAAAGTCCCCTGAAAATGCCATCTGAAGGTGTATTTATAGCTGTAGGAAAGCTCCTGGGAGGACTGGGTCGTGGTAGGACACGTGGCAGGCGATCCATGAAAGTAGGAGCAGGAATAGCCTTAAGAATAGGTCAAAACAGTGCGCTTATCTGCAGGTTCGGTGGTCGGATCGTGGTAATGGGATTGGATCGTGGTCACGGTACGCACCACGAATGGGTCGTGGTCGGAGGGAGCGAGCAGGGTGGTGACGAGTCGGATCGTGACGCGTGAGGGGCGATTCGAGGGGGGCGATCCGATCGAGGGCGAGCTGATGGGAGCGATCCGATGCGATGGCCTGAGTCTTCGATGCTAGATTACACCCATTCACGGAAACGAGCATAACTTTCAAATCGTAAGGCCGATTGAGCCAAACCAAAGCTCAAACTGAAGCTAATTCAAAGGGCTACAAGTGTATGAGGTAAGTAGATCCAAATGAGGTCATTTAATAGGGGTTTCGGTCCAGTTTATACTGATGTTGTGATTTTGACCAAACTGCCTTGTGTCTTCTGACGATGCTTCCAATGCCAGGGAGCGATGTTATCCAGAGATTCCATATGAGACAACATTTACCCAGAGGTGTATCTTCATGATCTTTGCATTGGGTAGCCTAGTCACAAAGCAGGCTAACAGATTGTATGAGGATGAGTTGCCAAATGAGGAAGAAGTAGATTCACATCACGAGTTCGAAAATTTTAACTTGGAGAAAATTTCAAACGAACATGAGATTGTTAGTGTCGAAAATACGTTGTCAATTGAGAAATGTGATCACATAGTCTTGAACAACACTCAGATTTCAGATTTCACTGAATTTATATACGATCACAAATTTTTGAAAAATTACACTGACAAATTTGTTGAACACATGAACTATTTTTGGAATGTTAGCTTTGTTGAAAAACTTCATGTTAGGACGACCCTGAACATTCATTTACTGGACTATAAATCGAGGTGTAAAGATGAGATGGTTTTAAAAAACTCTTGCTTGTTAGAAAACTTGCCTAGACATAGTGAGAATGGGATTCATCGGGCTAGAAACAAGTGCGGGGGAAAAAGTTGGTGGCAATCCTTGCATCGCATGCATCGAAAACACATTTATCATTATACATATGATCCATTCTTACATATAGTTAAATTGCATTTTATTTTACAAATCATTTTGCATTTACTTCATCTTTGGGTACGATCTTTCAAATTTAGGAAACGTTTATAGTGTGGACACTGTTTAGTTCTAGTGTGTGTGGGGGGGGGGGGGGATCTGCATCACATCCTTTTACTTTTCTTTTAATTTTTTTTATTTCTTTCATTTCATATAGGACCATTATGCATTTTAGATCGTAGTAACATGCAAAAAAAATTTGAATCTACATTATATCCTTTTATTTTTCTTTTAATTTTTTTATTTCTTTCATTTCATATAGGACCATCATGCATTTTAGATCGTAGTAACATGCAATTTTTTTTTGAAATACGACTCATTTTAGATTGATACAATAAGATAAGTTTACAATTTATAGTCAGTTGATAGTTTTTTTTCTCTCAACTGAGATCAAATAAGAAATATGATGAAAAGTTGAATTTTGAGGGATAAAAGTTAACTGGTACATAGGGAGATTCTTAGGTGATGGCCATGAAATCTATTCTATATTATAGACTTTGTTTAAATAAGTGGAGGACTTAAAATACTTATATTGGCTTTTCAAAATCTTTAAAACTAAGTTGTGTTAAGTTGAATTCGCGTAACTCTCTTTTGTGCTTATAATTTCAATAATAATAATAGTAATCCAAGGGTATCCAACATTGCTTGTATATCTAGCGTTGGTGTGCAAACCCGCCAAGCTCTATCCGACATGTTGTTGACAAAGTCAGTGTCGGAATATCTTGGTCTCATTTTATGAGTTGGACACCTAAGGATTACCGACATGTTGTTGACAAAGTCAAAGTCGGCCTGCACAATCCGCCAAGCTCTTTACCCACCCTCCGTTAGTCCGCGAGGCAGTGCATGGGTGGTAAACCTTGGTCTTCTAAGACAGGTGTATGTACTAAATCATAAATTTTAAAATTTTATAGAATAAAGAATAAGCGATGATGCCCAAACACTTCTTGACCTTATTGATTTGACTAGCCATACATGAGAAAATAATAATACCACTTTGCAAACTATGCCAAGCAAACAAAGAATCTATTTCATGGCTGCACTATGTTATCAACCGTACCAACTGGCCAAACTGGAATTTAACATTTGAAAACTTGATTTATATTGAAAATCTGTGACAAGTTGAGGTATTTAAAATAAAATCAACTGATTAGAAATTGTTAACTTAATTTGTTGTACCACTTTCCTGAAACAAGTCGTGTTGTCATTTTTATTTTTTGTTTTTTTTTGTATATAACCATTGCATTCATGTAGTTACATTAGATCCGCACATACTGCATTTGGATTTTGTGGGTAGTATCCGCTGAAAACCCTCACGAGACACCACTCGTCCTACTAGGGACACCTAGAGGTTTAACGGCTTGTTGCATACGCTCAATGCAATCGTGTTTCCTACGAAAATGTGACCTATCTAGTTTAGTTTCTCATTTCTTGTTTTACTCGAGGACGAGTAAAAGATAAGTGTAGGGGTATTCGATTGACATAGAAATGTATTTATTTTATGCTCTTATATCTTATCTTTTGTATATAAATAAATGTTACTTGGGTATTGTTTTGTTACTTTTACAGATATTCCAACCCAGCCCGCATGCAACCAGAAAAGTAGAGAAATGGAGATCAGATTGCTATATATTTACATTTTGAAGAATTATAGATAAAGATCTCACATCTAGTTGCCGTTGGACAAGAAAATGATTGATAAAAAGGCCATGCACATCTCAAATCCAGGGAGGCTTGTCAAAGAACCAAGAGGAAAAGAAGAAAGGCCAAAAATTTAATAGATTTAACTAAGGCCCATTTGAGATTCTCATTGTAAACTAATTAGTGATGTAATGGCTAGGCCCATTTGTAATTAGGGTTAGGGTTTGGTTATCTCCTATAAATACCCTTGTAATATCATTGTAGCCACCATCATATTTTCACTTCTTCTCCATTAATAAAGTTTCTAGTTCTCTTTTATTTTCTTGCATTTTTCTTTTTCTTAGCAATTGGTGTTGTCCTCACAATTAGTTTTGGTAGAACACCAATTGTATTTTACAATTTTTTTATTAGCGATTAGTCGTTTGATTATTTTCAACGACAATCCTAACTTTATTTTTTGTTGTTCTTCTTTTCCTGCAATTTTAATTTCTGCATTTTATTTCTGTTTTGCATTTTAATTTCCAATTGATAATTGTGATTTGATCGTCGATTCAATTAGATTTGTTCTGAATCGGATCATAGTTTCAATTTCGTTTGCTTTCAAAACCAACCTCAAAGATTTGTCTAACTTACCCAAGAGATTATTTAAATAATTTGATTTAATTCACCTCCCTGTGTTCGACCTGTATGCTACACACCTGTGCCCTTGCAGTATTTATTTTAAAATTCGCGCTTTTCTAATCCATAGGAAAGCGACGATCACTACAATAAAGGAAAAGAACATATTCTCTTCTCATGCAATATCATATATAGATAGAACACCTTTCAAGAAATTATTTCATATATTTTTGGACGGTAAAATCAACAGAAAGGATATTAGAAAAAATGCAAAAAGTTTAGATGAAGTCATTACATCATACGATAGGGAAGAGAAAGCATTTAAAATAGGAGACGCAAGCGTTAAATTGACTAAAGAGGATATTAGTTTAATACTTGGAATTCCATTAACCGGAAAGAATATATTCCCAATTGGAATTATTAGTAGGAATAACTTGGATGAGGAGTACTTAAGTTTTTTAAATCGACATTTTGAGTTGAATGAAAGGATAAATAAGAAAAATTTAAGTAAGAGAATCAAAATACTGATCGAAGAAAGGAACGAAAGTGAAGATTTAGTGAAATTACTTCTTTTGTTACTAATTATCACATTTATCTTCCCCAACAACCAATTCTACTTACAATAGGGAATTATTCCCAAATTGTTGAATTTGAAGAACATAAATTCAATTTCTTGGGCAAAATCTATTCACACACACGTGTCCCAAAATGTTGAAAAAATTGCTAAAGACCCAAGAAATACGCTCGGATGCTCCAGATATTATTGGTATGTATTTTATATTTAATACTATACATTGAATTTATTTAATATAAAAAATTAACGTATTGTATTTTTTTTTACAGTATTGGCTTTGTGAAAAGACACAAATCATTAAGGTTAAAGAGGGATGTGAAAATGAAAGGCCAAGAATAGTAAAATGGGTTTTATCGTTATTGAAAAACATATCAATTCAATCTATTAAGTCAGAAAAGGTAATTTTCTTATGTATTCTTCCTTGATGATTATACCATTTTACTGTTAATTTTAAATTTAAACTTAGTTTTTTACACACGTGTAAAAAGATAAGAACTTTTGTCTTTTTAATTATTTCCTGTTGTTGTTAACTACACCTTTGAATAATCATATGCACATGAATCATTATTGTATATTTTCACATAGAAGTCAAATATATTTGCACATATTAAATGAATCAACAATACGAATTAACAATATTGTTTTTCTAATTGTATTTTTTCAGTTCGCAAAGAGATTCAACAAAATTACGAAAGATGAAAAAGTTCTTCTACTGGAAGTGATTAAGACTTTGGAAGAGGGTACGAAAAAAGCTGAAGAAGAAAGCTATCTTCAAACACAAGTTGAAGACAAAGTTAAACAAATTGCAAAGTTAAAAACATAAGTTGAGAAGTTAAAAAAAATGCTTCAATCCAGAGAAAATCAATTACAAGCTGAAAAAAAGAAGAGAAAGGAATTGGAAAGTTTGTTAAATACTCACCACAATTTAACTGAAATTCCAGAAAAAGAATGTGACAAAAAGGATGATGAAGAAAACAAAGATACAGAAAAAGATATAGAACTTAATGAAACCAATACAATTGAAGAAAACTGACATAAAGACCCTTAAGAATTTGATGAAAAAGAAAAAACAGATAAAGAGAAACCAAAAAAAAAAAAGCGAAAGTGTGAAATGCAAGAAACAATAGATGTGGATGTTTCAACACATCAAAAAGTATACAAATGAGAAAAAGGAAAAGGAAAATAGTATGTTCTGAATTTTTAAGCAACTGCCCAATGATGAAGAGGAGTTCATAGCAGATTATTTCAACAAAGTTGGTGATGATAAGTAAGCTTATATACTATTTAAATTATATACTTTATAAATTAATAAAAACAAATTTCTTAAATTATAACTTTGTTTACTTTACAGTGTAGAGATTTACAATTCAAACGACGAAAACAATATTGTCATACATAAGGACATGATTGAAGAACTGATTTTCGGTGAATTTGTTTCTGGCCAGGTAAGTATATAATATAATTCGACTTATGACACTAATGAATATGTACACATGATATTTATACTGACTACTGAAACATAGAAGCTCTAATGATCACATAATTTTCGTACTTTTAACAATATAAAAAGATAAAAACATATATCTTTTAATAAAAATAATGTTTGCATACAGATATTTTAAATAAATTTATATCATATGAAAGGTTTTCATTTGATATTGAGTAATAGAATTAACCAAATGGTGAAACAAATAATTTCAATTGCTAATATCTTTTTAATATTTCTGTCATTACAAAAAATATAAATACATATATCTTTTTATAAATTAAAACTTACAAAGCAAAAATGCACATATATTATGATATATGCAAAGTGTTTTACTATCTTTATGTCAATAATTTTTTTTTCTGTCACATATAATTATCCATTACTAGCGTATAAAAACAATTTAAAATTGCTTTATTGTATATATATATATATATATATTATTGCAACTTCTCTGGTATAATGCCTGTGCAGATAATTGATTGGTTCTGGTATAAAGTAGCAAAGTTGTGGAATGTCAATTCAAACGTAGCTTACTTTAATACCACAATGACACTAAGATCTTTATTATGTACATATACGTAATGATTAATTAATAAATCTGGTATGTATAACTACAATATAACTTTGTTTATACAGAAAAGTGCGCAATTGACATAGAAAAAGTCAAAACTCATTCCTTTATTCCAGCTTTGACAACAACACTACAAGATTCACGATGTGATATACTCTTATTTCTAGTACACGAAGGGTCACACTGGGTACTTTTAACATTTAAACCAGAATTTTCAGACTGGACACTGTATGATTCTTTATCAAACAGATGTAGAAATGGAAGATTTACCACCAGGCACAAGATAGCGCATTAAAAATCGTAAGACATTTTGAATGTTTATTTTTTGTACTTTAACTAAATTAATAAATATTCTTATTATAGTATACAACAAAATTTAGTCAATGACATAAGCAAGAAGCTTTAGAAGGAACAAACCAAGGAGAATGCCAAAAAATCATCTGTACTTACAGCTGGAGAATGTGCTCAACAGCGTAATAGGTAATACTACATAATTGCTTTATTGTTTAATTTATTAATTTGTTTTTTAATATATGCATTCAAATACATAATTTCAACTTTTAAAAATATATATTAATCGGTATATTTATTAGTTTACAATACATGTACATTAGTTTTAGTACTTATATTTCAAATGAAGTTTAAAAAATAATAAATTTAGTTATCTTTTCAAATATTTTAATTTTCTTTCCCACATATATTCGGCAACACACCCTAACATACATTTCTAATTTTGCCTATTTTAATGGCGGAAAATACAGTTCGATTTCCTCAAACTCGATCTGAATTTCAATCCACAAAATCTAATCCTATTCAATCTTCTGTTACAGATCCACAAATTAATCAATCTAATCATACATTTCCATTAGCATCTAATCCTATTTCTACAGGATCCATTGATCGAAATCTGGAATTTATAGATCCTGGATCTGACTACGTTTTTATTCCCGAGCAAGTCTTCAATGAATCTGATAAAGTATGGATCCAGACTATAGCTTTGGTGCCGATTAACTTCAAACTTTCAATCATGAAGCTCAAGGACTATATCCAAAAAGTCTGGAGACCTCTGAATGGATTCAATGTGCATATTACTCCTCATTATGATTTTGCAGTGCAATTTGAAGCCATTGAAGATCTCTCTCGAGTACTAGAAGGATCCACCTATTCATACTTTGGACGATTGATTTTAGTTGATGAATGGCATCCTGGGTATGATTTTTCAAAAAAACAGAGTGATGTTATTCAGAACTGGGTAAGACTACATGGACTTCCAATGGAATTATGGACAAAAAATGCTATACAAAGAGTTGCTAGCTATATTTCAAAACCAGTTCTTATTAATTCAAACACTG
The DNA here is from genome assembly GCA_030737875.1 of Allium sativum. Lineage (NCBI taxonomy): Eukaryota > Viridiplantae > Streptophyta > Magnoliopsida > Asparagales > Amaryllidaceae > Allium > Allium sativum. The sequence goes on along the minus strand of CM060921.1, from coordinate 8,192,501 downwards.
CTGAAAGGAAATTCACAAAATATGCTAGGGTTTTAATATCTATTGACACTTTAACTGAGATGAAAACTATTGTTCCTATATCATTACATACTGGAAAAAAAGTAGAAGTTACTGTTGAATATGAATTTGTTCCATAGAAGTGTCTGAAATGTAAATTATTTGGGCATGATGATGAGGAACATGAAACCACTCTTGATCCCTCTTGGAAGCAAAATGATGTAGAAGAAGAAAATATAGTTGAAAATGAAATCAATCCTCTGTTAGAACAAGAAAAAGCTAATGAATCTATTGGAAAATAAGGAGATGATTTAGATTTTCTTAATTCTAAATTACCTGAAGATATAATGCCTGATGTGTTGAACAATGTGGCTGATAGAATGGAGGAAAATGCTCATCCTAAAGAACCTGATAAAGGAAAACAGGTTGATGTTTCAAATCTTATTGATAAGAATAAAAATTATATGCAAAGCACTAAATCCTCTACATCAAGTTCACTGCCTCATAATACTCCTGCTAAAAGATTTACAAGGAGTTCATCTACCATTAATTGACAATATTATCATGGAATGTAAGGGGAATGAACACTCTTTCTCGTATGAAAGAAGTGATCAAACTCCTTAATCAAGCTAAGCCAACTATTGTTGGTTTAGTTGAAAATAAATTGTCTGTATCTAATCTGAAACCTTTTTTAGCTTTACTTCCTAGTTCATGGAAATACTTGACTAATAATTCAGATTCAGTTAATGGTAGAATCCTTATGATTTGGGATTCAAAGGTTTGGGATATTGTGTCTTTAGCATCATCATTTCAACATATTACTGTATCTGCTACAAATAAAGGAGGATTCTCAATGTTTTTTTCTTTGATCTATGCAAGCAACTTTTTCTCTGAAAGAATGGATTTATGGCAATTACTCATCAATGATTCTGGATTAGTAAAGAACGCATGGATTCTCTTGGGTGATTTTAATAATGCCTTATCACCTATGGGTAAAAAGGGAGGTCGTTCAATTCCTTATCAATATATAAGAGAATTCCAGAAATTCATTTTGCAAGCTTCCCTATCAGAATTAAAGCCTCTTGGTTTTTTTTCACATGGCATAGAAGAGGAATTGCAAGTCATATTGACAAAGTTTTAGTTAATAATTTCTGCTTGCAAAATTTTCTTAATATGAAGGCTTTGTCTCTGTCTCAACACTCTAGTGATCATAATCCTATATTATTGGACCTTATTCCTACTCCTGTATTAAAAGGTTTTCCTTTTAGATTTAAGAATGAGTGGCCAAACTTGCCTGGATACATGAATGCAGTTGAAAAAGGTTTGAATGTATCTACTTGGGGTTTTCAAAGTTATAAATTTATGTATAAGCTTAAGAGATGTAAAGCAGAATTGAAACTTTGGAATAAAATTAGAGACAGGAATAATGTAAACCTGAGGACAGCAGAACAACATATGAATAATCTGGAACAAGCTACTGATTTAGATCCAGAAGACATTGCTTTATATGATGATTATCTCCTTGCCAAACAAGAATATCAAAATCTACAGAAAATTTATTTTCAAGGTTTTAAACAGCAGGCAAAGGCGTCATGGCTACATCAAGGTGATACTAATTCAAAATTCTTCTATACTTGCATGTCAAATAGGAGATATTATAATCATATTAGAGCTCTTATTGATCAAGATGGGAATCTAATGTTTAAAGCTGAAGAGAATGAAAAGGAAGCCATAAAATATTATTCAGAATTATTTAATGGACCTTCTAATGTTCCTGCATTTAACTTCCAGCCAATTAGCACTATTAATACTCAAGGTCAAGAATTTCTTTTATCTGAAATATCCTTAGTTGAAATCAGAGAGGCTCTGTTCTCAATTCAGGATGATACTAGTCCTGGTCCAGATGGGATTAATTCAAAGTTTATGAAATTGCAATGGGATTTGTTAAAGCAAGATTTACTTGAAGCTGTTGAAGATATTTTTAAATCTGGAAAACTGCCTAAGTCTATCAACCATACATTCATAACTTTGATCCCAAAGAATGATAGACCTACACAGATATCTCATTACAGGCCTATTTCCTGTTGTAATGTGTATTACAAAATATTTGCAAAAGTCCTATGTAATAGATTGAAACCATTTTTGCCTCATTTAGTTTTAGAAAATCAGAGTGCTTTTGTTATGGATAGATACATTGGTGACAATATTCTACTAGCACATGAGTTGTTGAGGGATTTTAAGAAAAAAGGAATGGCTAAAATTTGTGTCAAGGTGGACTTGCAAAAGGCTTATGACAGCATAAATAGGAAATTCATTTGCCAAGTCATGTCTTTAATGAATATTCCTAATCATTTTATTAGCTTGATTTATGAATGTATGTCAACAGCTACCTTCTCTATCTTAATTCAAGGAATTCCAAAAGGATTTATTACATCAACTAGAGGGATCAGACAAGGAGATCTTCTATCTCCTTATCTTTTTTACTTTAGCAATGCACTTTTTCACTTATCAAATGGATGAAGCAGTTTCAAATAAATCCTTTCAGTCAAGCAGTGCAGTGCAACCAAATATTTCTCATCTTCTTTATGCAGATGATTTAGTGATTTTTGGGAAGAGTTCAAGGCAAAATGCAATTACATTGTCACAATTTTTTCAGAAATTGAGAATTTGTGTAGGTTTGAAAGTGAATGCAGACAAAATAAAAGTGTTTTACAGTAGTTCAGTGGTAAATGATCAAGATATATTGGATATTCTGGGTTTTGATAGAGGTGTTTTACCTATCAGGTATTTGGGTGTTCCACTATCATCTAACTATTTGCATTATTCTGAGTGTAATGCATTGATTCAAAGAATTCAACGAAAAATTCAAGGTTGCGAGAATAAAATGCTATCTTATGCTGGTAGAGCTGAGATGATTAATGGAGTGTTGACTCCAATTATTCTTTACTGGTTATTTATTTACCAAATTCCAGAGTTCACCTTGGATAAATTGCAATCAACGTGTTCTGATTTTTTCTGGAGTGGTGCTGGACACAAAATAGCATGGAATGCTTTGTGTAAGCCTAAAAGTGAAGGAGGTATTGGATTGAATTTTTTTTCTGATTTAAAAAAGGCAGCGTGTGTTAAATTGCTATGGAAATATTTGTCAGACAGTTCTTTATGGAGCAAGTGGATGAAGAAAAAATATTGCAAAGGTAATTTTTTCTGGTTTATGTCCGAGGACAATAATTCTTCATCTACATGGAAATGCATGCTTAGATTAAGAACTCACTCAAAACAGTTTTTCAATAGAATTATTGCAAATGGAAATGATACTTTTTTGTGGCATGTTGGAAATGTTTTACAAACATTATGTGAATTATTAAAAATGATTGAATAAGTGTATGAATGGCTCCTATGTTTGAGTAGTCCCACATCATGGGATTATAGGGAAGAGGCAAGGATTTATACTTGTTTCTAAGAAGTCATGTTGGGGACTTGGGCTCCCAATACATGCATTGTTGTGAGGAGGGAGACCATGCATCATGACCACCACACACGCACGCGCGACCGACCGACTCGACCCGGCCCGGTTCGGTTCGGTTCGGGCTCGGGCTCGGGCTCGGGCTTGGGCTTTGTGGTGTACGCACTTATATTTTTGGACCATAAAACTTAGTTGTTTTCGAACCGTTTTTTTATGGAAAAATTATTTTGCGCACCGATATTTATTCTGCAACGGAAAAGTTTTGCAACGGTAAAATAATTAATCCCCCCCGAAATTTTAGCAGATCCGATATTTTCTCCCAAAACCTAATTCTCGTTCTATATATACTATTTTATCTGAGACGAGAAAAAATACCGAATTTTATATTCTCTTCTTCTCAGCCGCCATTAAAACTTCTAACAAATTTCGAGCAGTATTTTTCCCGAAAGTGCAAATCTGCACTGATTTGTTTGTGCAAGCAAATCAGTTACTATTTTAGAGGCTGTTTTATCCTAGAGGCGGCGGCGAAGGAACGAATTGGTTTGCACCTCTGACCAAATCGCCGAATCGTCTTCAAGAAAGCGACCTAGTCCGCGACTCAGCCATTGTTTTCCAACAATTTGAAGATGAACTGAAACAATGGCCTAGAACTCAACCATGGACGATTCTGCTCCTCCCTCTGCTTTTCACGGCCCTCTGGTGACTGCTGCTCCTTTCAAGTTCGAAGGTTTGCATTTCAAGCGCTGACGTCAGAAGATGGAGTTCTTCCTCACGATCAGGAAGGTGGTGGCTGCTCTGACTGCTGAAAAACCGCAGCTACCAGACAAGCCTGACGAGACTGATGCAACAAAGATGGCATCATGGATTGAACAGTCAAAGCAACTGCAGACCTGGACTGAACAGGATTACTTATGCAAGAATTTTATACTGAATAGACTAAGCGATGATCTGTATGATTATTATAACTCAGATGAAAAGACGGCAAAGGAGATCTGGGAAGCACTAAAGAAGAAATATGACACAGAGGAGGCAGGGGCAAAGAAATACGCTGTAAGTCGCTACCTAAAGTATCAGATGACTGATGATAGATCGGTAGAGATGCAGTCTCATGAGCTTCAGAAAATAGCTCATGAGATCATCTCCGAAGGTATGGTCTTGGACGAACAATTTCAAATTGCTGTTATCATTGACAAATTACCCCCTAGCTGGAAAGATTTTAAGAACACTTTGCGACATAAGACTAAGGAATTTTCCTTAGAGAGCTTGATTACACGCCTCCGTATTGAGGAGGAAGCACGCAAGCAAGACCAGAAAGAAGAGGTGCTGATTGTCAATAACAACAGCACTAAGAAGACCACTCCCGCTGTTCTGAAACCAAATCAGAAATCATTTAAGAATCAGAACAGGCGCAACAAACAGAATGGGAATCCGCAAGGAAACCCAAAAGGACAGCAGAAACCAGCCCAAAAGAATGACTCTGGACAGTTGTTTCTATGTTACAACTGTGGAAAACCAGGTCATATGGCACGAAAGTGTCGGAACAGGCCAAGCTCTGCTCCGCAGGCTAACCTGACTGAGGAGCCTCTTACGGCTATGGTTACTGAGATTCACCTTGTTGGTGGATCAGAGGGCTGGTGGGTAGATACTGGTGCTTCACGGCATGTCTGCTATGATCGTGCCTTGTTCTCTACATACACGGCTGCTGAAAATCAGAAAGTGCTGTTGGGAGACTCTCACACCACTACAGTTGCGGGGATTGGAAACGTGGAACTCAAGTTCACCTCTGGAAAAACTATAATTCTGAAAGATGTTATGCACACTCCAGAGATAAGAAAGAATCTGGTCTCTGGCTTCCTCCTTAATAAGGCTGGTTTCACTCAAGTTATTGGGGCTGATTTGTACACTCTTACTTATAAGGGAACTTTTGTGGGAAAGGGTTATGCTTGTGAGGGTATGTTTAAACTGAATGTTGAATCTAATAAAGTGACTACTTCTGCTTACATGTTGTGTGATTTTAATATCTGGCATTCTAGATTATGTCATGTTAATAATCGAATTATTCGTAATATGAGCACCCTAGATATGATACCTAAAATAACAGAATCTGAATCTGATAAATGTGAATTCTGTACACAAGCTAAAATCACAAAGAAACCTCACAAATCTGTTGATAGAGTTTCTGAACCATTAGACTTGATTCATTCTGACATATGTGGAATTGATGGCACTTTAACTAGACAGGGACATCGTTATTTTATCACTTTTATTGATGACTGCTCTGATTTCACATATGTATATCTTATGAAAAATAAAAGTGATGCTTTTGACATGTTTAAAACATTCAAACTGAGATTGAGAATCAAGCAAATAGAAAAATTAAGAGACTTCGTAGTGATAGAGGAACAGAATATGAATCTAATTCTATTCTGGATTTCTATAAACAACATGGTATAGTACATGAGAGAACTGCATCCTACTCACCTGAAATGAACGGTAAAGCAGAAAGGAAAAATAGGACCTTTTCCGAGCTAGTAGTTGCCATATTATTAAATTCTGGTGCAGCAAAACATTGGTGGGGGGATATTTTATTGACTGTATGCTACGTTCTGAATAGAATCCCTAAATCTAAGAATAAAATTTCACCTTATGAAATTTTAAAGAATCATAAACCCAATGTCTCATACTTTAGAACTTGGGGTTGTTTAGCATATGTTCGCATTCCAGACCCTAAGAGAATAAAATTGGCAAGTAGAGCATATGAATGTGCATTTATAGGCTATGCTATTAACAGCAAAGCATATAGATTTTATGACCTTAATGCACATAATATAATTGAATCAAATGATGCCGACTTTTATGAAACTAAATTTCCTTTCAAATTAAGGAATAGTGGGGGCACTTCAAATATGCCTATTAGAACAGAACTTAATGAAAATTCTGAAGCTGAACCTAGAAGAAGTAAAAGAGCAAGAACCATAAAAGACTTTGGTTCAGATTTTTTTGCTTTTACTATTGAGGAGGATCCTATAAACCTTCAAGAAGCCTTATCTTCTTTAGATGCCGATTTCTGGCAAGAGGCTATAAACGATGAGATGGATTCTTTAGAATCCAATAAGACTTGGCACTTGGTAGATTTACCCCCTGGTTGTAAGTCTATAGGCTGTAAATGGGTACTTAAAAAGAAATTAAAACCTGATGGCACTATAGATAAATATAAAGCACGACTAGTAGCTAAAGGTTTTAAACAAAAGGAAAATATAGACTTCTTTGACACTTTTTCACCTGTAACTAGAATAACATCCATTCGGGTATTAATCTCACTTGCTTCCATTCATAATTTACTTATACACCAAATGGATGTTAAAACTGCTTTTTTGAACGGTGAATTAGACGAAGAAATTTATATGGACCAGCCTGAAGGATTTGTAGTACATGGTCAAGAACATAAAGTATGTAAATTGGATAAATCATTATATGGTTTAAAACAAGCACCTAAACAATGGCATGAAAAATTTGATAACTTAATCATTTCAAATGGTTTTAAAGTTAATGAAAGTGACAAATGCATTTATTACAAATCTGAGAATGACATTTGCACTATTATATGCCTTTATGTAGATGACCTACTCATTTTTGGGTCAAATATTCATGCCATAAACTCAGTCAAATCCTTATTAAGTGTCAATTTTGATATGAAAGATCTAGGTGAAGCGAGTGTAATCCTTGGTATTAAGATTACTAGGTCAGAAAAGGGAATTTCTTTGGACCAATCTCATTACATTGAGAAGATACTAAAGAAATATAATTACTTTGACTGTAAACCTGCAAGTACGCCATATGATCACAGTGTAAAGTTATTTAAGAACACTGGTGAAGGTGTAAGACAGTCTGATTATGCGAGCATCATTGGCAGCCTTCGGTATGCCACTGATTGTACTAGACCCGACATTGCCTATGTCGTGGGATTATTGTGCAGGTTTACCAGTAGACCTAGTATAGAGCACTGGCAAGCTATTGAAAGGGTAATGAGATACCTTAAACGAACCATGAACCTTGGATTACATTATGAAAGGTTTCCAGCTGTACTTGAAGGATATTCTGATGTAGATTGGAATACCTTATCTGATGATTCTAAAGCGACCAGTGGCTACATATTTAGCATTGCTGGAGGAGCTGTTTCTTGGAAATCCAAGAAACAGACTATTTTGGCTCAGTCTACTATGGAGTCTGAGATGATAGCACTAGCTACAGCTAGTGAAGAGGCAGAATATTTGAGAAATCTGCTAGCTGAGATTCCCTTATGGGAAAAACCGATACCAGCAGTGTTGATACACTGCGATAGTACCGCGGCTATTGCAAAAGTTCAGAACCGTTACTATAACGGTAAGAGACGACAAATACGTCATAAGCACAGCACTGTTAGAGAACTACTTTCCACAGGTACCGTTAGAGTGGATTACGTACGTAGTGAGGAAAATTTGGCAGATCCTTTGACGAAAGGACTGTCCAGAGAGAAAGTCCATAACTCTTCTAAAAGAATGGGACTATTGCCCTTAGATTGTTGAGTCACGCACAATGGTAAACCGACCTAAATGACTGGAGATCCCAAGAACTAGGTTCAATGGGTAATAACAAGTTGTGTAGTGATATGAGTTGAACATGCTATTTAATAAACCAAGAAGCATGTATTCCTGAAGTGATTAGAGGATGAGTTAATAGAAACTCTTAATGAGATCTATACTCTATTTGGAGTGGAGTACCTACCTTCAGGAGTGCTCTTGATAGACTCTCCTTTGTGAATGTGGAAATGTGGCCGTTTCCTATGGAGTTTGGGCAAAACTTATAGAGCATTCACTAAACTGGGATAGACGTGCAGGGCCATAAAAGCACGGGCTTATCTGATTGCACTATAGAAAAGGTTGTGTGTGGTTTGATGTCAGGAATAGAGTTCAAGACTACGTGTCACTCTAGTAAAAACTGAATCTTCCTCACTATGCAAAGGTTCAAGTCCTTGGACACCTTTGTTTATGCACAATCTTATGTTTTTTAAGAAACTGCTCGAAAATATTTTTAAAAATTCAAGTGGGGGATTATTGGAAATGTTTTACAAACATTATGTGAATTATTAAAAATGATTGAATAAGTGTATGAATGGCTCCTATGTTTGAGTAGTCCCACATCATGGGATTATAGGGAAGAGGCAAGGATTTATACTTGTTTCTAAGAAGTCATGTTGGGGCCTTGGGCTCCCAATACATGCATTGTTGTGAGGAGGGAGACCATGCATCATGACCACCACACACGCGCGCGCGACCGACCAACTCGACTCGACCCGACCCGGCCCGGTTCGGTTCGGTTCGGGCTCGGGCTCGGGCTTGGGCTTTGTGGTGTACGCACTTATATTTTTGGACCATAAAACTTAGTTGTTTTCGAACCGTTTTTTTTATGGAAAAATTATTTTGCGCACCGATATTTATTCTGCAACGGAAAAGTTTTGCAACGGTAAAATAATTAATCCCCCCCCCCCCCGAAATTTTAGCAGATCCGATATTTTCTCCCAAAACCTAATTCTCGTTCTATATATACTATTTTATCTGAGACGAGAAAAAATACCGAATTTTATATTCTCTTCTTCTCAGCCGCCATTAAAACTTCTAACAAATTTCGAGCAGTATTTTTCCCGAAAGTGCAAATCTGCACTGATTTGTTTGTGCAAGCAAATCAGTTACTATTTTAGAGGTTGTTTTATCCTAGAGGCGGCGGCGAAGGAACGAATTGGTTTGCACCTCTGACCAAATCGCCGAATCGTCTTCAAGAAAGCGACCTAGTCCGCGACTCAGCCATTGTTTTCCAACATGGCATGATCCTTGGATAAACTGTCAGTGTTTAGTGGATATACTTGGTTATGACAGACTTCATATGATAGGTAATTCAAACCAGAAAGTAAGCTCTATTATAAATGAAGATAGGTTGAATCCTCTTATTCATCCAACAACTAGAGAGTTGATAGATGAAATAAGTACTATTCACATTCAACCTAATCTCAGTGAGGATAAGTATGAGTGGTGTTCTGGTGGAAAATTCTCCTATCATATAGCATGGAATTCTGTGAGAACTCATGAGGAAATTGACCCTATTTTCTCAGTTATTTGCATAATAAAAACAGCAGGAAAATGTCTTTTATAACATACTTAGCAAGCATGGGAAGATTGAACACGAAAGACAGAATTTTAAGATTTGGGAACATTTCAAATACCTTATGCCCTCTTTGCGAACTTCATTCAGAATCAATTGAACATCTCTTTTTTCAGTGTGTGATTGACACTGAAAAGTGTTTATTTTATTACTCTTATGCTTTATCTTTTGTAAATAAATAAATGATACTTTGGTTACTTTTGTATAGGATGTCAAGAAATGCCTCCTTCAATTCAAATCAAAGGCCAACTACAAGAAAGAGCTACTTCCTCACATCAAATTCATTTCCATTGCAAAAGAAGTAGTAGCTCACTGGTAAAGGCATAGGAATTGGTGCTGAGAGACCTGAGTTCGAACCCCGTCAAGCCCACTTTTTGCCAAAGAAACGGAGCGCGTTCACACTGGCCCCTTTGCTTTGAGAAATATCTGGATTAGTGTTATGTTATATACATACATACACATATTCATGTGTATGTATTTATGATGTGCACCAATTAACATCTCAGCAATAACCATATTCTCATCATGGAAGTAAATTCAAATCATTCAATTTCAATTAGAAGAATTTCTAATTGAATTGTTGCCAAGAAGAAAAACCAATTTTGAAGAATTTATCTTATATTGCCTTTGGAGTCTGATAAGCGTCCTTGTTTGGAAGAATTAATTAGATGCAATCTTCTATCAATCAAGTCACATGGGAAAATTGAAAGATATGGAAAATATTTACCATGATATGCCAAGATTTTCTCCAATCAGGTAGTCAAGGAAGGCAAGAAATGTTCATGAATGAGGAGGGCCATTTACTCATAGACCTAATTGGGGTTTTGCCATTCTCATCTATAAATATGTGTTGTAACCATTGTAAAAACCATCTCATTTTTTTCTGTACTGCCATTAGTTTAATAAAATTTTCTTGTTCTAGTTATTTACTTTTCTTTTAAAACAATTTGTGTATCTACACGATTAGATTCGGTAGAACACCTATTGTTATTGTCTTTGTTACTGCATACTAGTGTCGATTGTTTGATTAGTTTCAACAGCAACTCTACTTTTAATTCTCTGTTATTGTTCCAGTTATTATTTACTTTTGTTGTTTTTGCTAGTACTTGTTATTTACTTTCCTGTTGTTGAATTTGATATACGTCTGATTAGATTCAGATTTATAGCAGTTTCAATAACATTATTTCAACAACATTGAAAACAACCCCCAAAGTTCTGTTTAACTCGCCTAAGAATAAATAGATAATAATTTTTAATTACACCTCCCTGTGTTCGACCTGTTTGCTACACGAACTGTACGCTTGCAGAATTTATTACAAATGTCGCGCTTTTCTAATTCATAGATTAGCGTCGATCAGTGTGATTACTCCTCCTTTATTTGGTTGTCTCTAAAGCAAAAATTGGGCATATTTTTGACAATAGATCTACAATTAAGAAGTGAATTGAGAGAAATTAATCATTTTTTCAAAACTAAAGATCAAATTAGGGATCTTGCATGTGGAGCAATCACTTCAGCAGTGTATTTTATATGGAAAGAACGAAATGAAAGAATTTATCAAAACAGACGTACCTCGATGATGTCCAAGCTTAATCAAATTGTAAGGGAGATCCAATTCTTTGTTAGAAACAACGGAAGCAAATCTGAAAGAAGCTCGAGAAATTTTCAACTGTTGGAGATCTGGGGAGTTGACTTAGCCGACACTGGATAGAGGAAGAAGACCATCGGGTTTTGTAGTTTGATGTTGGGTTGGGCTTTGATGGGCCGGCAGAGAGACATGTTTCTTGCTTTTATTTAGCTCGTCTTTTATTTTCAGACTTTGTATTCTTCTTATATGGTTAATGTTTGCTTTGTTTTCACCAAATTTATATGTACTCTTTTTCCCTGTAAGGCACCCATCTAGGTTAGGGGGATGCAGGGTTTTAACGAGGCATATAAAGGAGGTTTTTAATTGGTATTGGCAATAAAGAGTACCAATTTTCAAAAAAAAATAATATTCATCAACACCAAAAGATAAATAATTTTATCTTTTTCAAAATTTGATGTTTATGTTTAACATACATACAAAAAATTACATTCTTTAAAAGAGAAAAACTTATTTATTAAATATTTTAATACTATATTAAATTACATTATAATAATATATTAATCTTTGCTACTATAAAATAAATATATATTAATTTTTAATTAAAAAATTAAATTAAATAAATTCATTTATCTTTTTTAGTAATTTCTGTTTTTTATACACTAACTTATACATATATATATATATATATTAATTTTGTAATAAGAATTATAACTTAAGTTAAATTTAACCATCTTAAAAAGGATTTATCTTTCATACAACAGATATGATTGCGGAATGTATGTGATTATGAACATTACAAGACTCTCTCAAGATAGATGTCTTATTCCAACCATACCTCAAACAGAAATTAATCATCTAAGATCTAGTATTGCATCCGGAATATTGCATACTGAAGATTTATGTTGGACAAACGATAAGTCATCTGCTAAAGATAACAAATTTGTTTGCGGTTCATAATGCTTGATGGTGAACAATGCGCAAGATTTTTTGTAGACGTGATGGATTTATTTATTTGTACTATTTTTAGATACAATGTTAATGACTGTTAATTATTTTAGTAAATTTATTGTTTGTCTGTTGCGTTGGATTGTGAAAATTATGGTAATACTTCAAGGTTTAACTACACTGTTTCAATATATTCTAACCGCATTATAAATTCAATGCCTTAATTTGTTCAAGTTGTAGAAATATACTTAATTAAATCACTGTTTGATGTATCAATTTATCTTTCACTACCCAAAAATATATAATCATTTATCTTTATGTTTTTGCAGCTGATACAAAGCTATACTTATGGCTTGTTTTACAATTAATAATTATAGTATATAAAACTAATATACAGCTTGTCTTGTAATACAGAATTTTTTTAACTTATTGTCCAATGTAAACTGTGTTGCAATTAAAATATAAAATATAAATCATTTTATCTTTTTACATACTTACAAGTTACAAACAACATTCCCCAAATAACAATTAATTTGTAATATACTAATATCTAATGTTAACTAGAAAACTGTAACATAAAATACAATAACTACATTAGGCCATATGTAATTTACAAAAAAAAATCTTCGAATTATACAATTTATGTCATACTGATAAAAGATATAATCATTTATCTTTTTAAATCATATAAGATATGTTATGTTATTCAAACAAATATTATCAGGACTATACAAAATCAATATCACATACTGTTAATATTCATCAAAATCAATAAACCTCCGTTATAAGGGCGGAAAATAAAAATCATGCATTTTTGCTAATGAATTGAGCATTAGAACGTTGCTCATTATAATTTTCTCTAAATAAACATAAAAATGCAGTTATCAATAAAATCATTTATCATTTTTCGTCCCACTTATTATTTCCTGTAAATAATGTCTTACATTTTTATTTTCCGTCACAATTTTTGAAAAAAGATATAATCAAATATCTTTTACAAATCACAAATCAGAAAAACCTTAATAACACATGTCGTCAACTAATAATATATAAGATCCAACTACATAACCAAAGTGAGTAAAAACAGAATTAACTGGCAAAAATAAATTGTTTGATTACTCAAGCCAAATCTGAAGTTATAGTATAAATACAAAAATCATAATCAAAACTTAATGATTCAACCAGGCTAAAAACACATTGCTTGTTTTATCACAAGAATACATTTAAGAGTTTATTATTCCAACTATAGCAAACGAAACCTTTGCCTGATAGATCAGAAATGCGTTCCTTAATAAAAATTATACAAAAGCATCAACAACGACATAAAACATCGAATTAACAATTAAAAATACCAAAAAATTAAAACACTAACCAAAGAACAAAAAATCAAACAGAGAAAATCAATTAGCCAATCCAAATGAACAAATTCGAATCACGATTTATCAAATGATTTAAGAAGAAATCAACGACTGAGAAAATCGATTAGCCAATCCAAATGAAGAAATTCGAATCACGATTTCCCAAAATTAAAGTTGAGTTTGATTTAAGAAGAAATTAACAACCATTTTTTTCCGAAAAACAAACAAGCAACTTAATTAAACAATAAACAACAACTTAATTTTAACCTAATTTTCACGAACACATGATTTCAGAAATTACGGTAGTCGTTTGAGAAGAAGAAGACGTACGCTTTGATTTTTGTCCTGGAAACTAATATTTTAAGACCCGTGTCCTACAAATTAATTGGGGCTAAACATTAAGCCCTTAACACAAATTTCCTATTTAAACAATTGTATATTGTTTAAATCGAAAATGGTAATGTTAAGTTATAATTCCATATTAGTTGAATCATAAGTGATATATTATATCGTCTAGATATACATGCGTCAATAATAGGTTATTATTTAATTTAATTATTTTGGAATTTAATTAATATTATATCGATATTATATAAGCCGTAAAGATGAAATGATTTCCAAACATCCACTGTTTTCGATGAAATGAATTTTATGCAATACGTGTAGCTAGTATTGTTACTTTTCCAGTTTGGATCCAATTGGAGTTATTTTATCTATAGGCGGAATTTTAGCATGAGCCGATGAATATATTGAAATTAAAATAACGTCGTTTCACAAACATAGTCCGTTTTCGATGAAATTAATTTCGCTGAATCTGGAATGGCAAGGCGTAGTTGTGCGCCTGTTTTCGTTGCATTTGGAGCTTGTATGTGGCAGAGGGCATATTTAATACTCGATGTTAAATGCAGCAGAAATTGAATTAACCGTAATGAACTTAAGACTTATACCCTAAACCGTTCTGCTAAACAATCTGAGACGACCCGAACTTCCCCGGTAAGGAAAGCCCAGATAGAATTGAGGACAACACACATCGGAACCCAAGCAGGAGAACGTTTCATTGTTATTTACAACAATTCCATCAGATTACAATAATATACAGAGTATGAATAAATATTATACAACAGAAAAATATCAGAGATTACAATAAATTACATAGCAGCGGAAAAACAATATAAAACACAACTGAAAGTAATACAAGGATACAGAGCTTTCCGAGCATCGTTCCACCTGTAAATCAGGATCTTGTGAATATAAAATCTGCAAAACCAAAATTACTAGCTGGCCGTGTCGAAAATAAGGGCACCCAGAGTTTAGGTTAAAACAATAAACTCCAGGTCAGTCATGTGACTGGTGTGAGAACTAAAACAGCTATTAATTCAAGTTTTAAAGTTCGGTAAATCAAGGGACCACGCCGTATAACACGGAACGAGTTTCCTCCCAAGAATACTAGTGCACAAAACAAACAGCGCAATGCTAAGTAAAGAAAAATGAAGCTGTTATAAGACCCAGGTCCCATCACATAATGCAACGCAAGACGGAGGATAGGGTTTTACCGTATAACAGCCAAAAATGCTTGATACGGGAAAGTTAATCTTTTAATTCTTAATCAGACTCCAACCGTAAATTAGTAAGCGAACGATTCCCTAAGTATTAACCCCGAAGGCCGAAACCACCATCAGACCAATACCCAGGAAACCACCCATCTTAGCTCATTTCTAGTTAGTTTCTGATTTTATATACAATCATAAATATCAATCATAGACGGCATAAGTGCTTCATCCCACTATGTCGCCATACTAGGCTCTACAAATAAAACCGAAATATATGGTATTGGAAATTGGATTTCCGTCATGAGTCGAGGTAAGGGGCAAGCTCCTCTCCACTTCGAGACACTCTAGCAAATGTATCAGGACTACTCTCTCTGGGTAGCCTCTGGAATCGGCTGGGCCGATCCTCTGTTACGTTTGAGGATTAGTTATTCCTGAACACACGTTTCTCGATCCTTACAGACCTATAATCGAGGCGCCTCGCAATCCAACATCCACATAGGTATAATAATCAATGATGTCACGGCTAGTAAAACGCCGACACCACCCATAACTAGAAAGAAACATCGTGTTCTCCCAGCGGTCCGTATCCCGTTTTTAACTCATACCAAGGTGTGAGGCTCGCGAATTCACGCTATACACAAAGCTATGCCACGTAGGTCGTGCTTTGATCATCAACCACAAGACTCCGCTTTTCAACAGAAGCCTTGATCATTGCATCTCAGCGTGCCACACAGGCAATTCATGCAATGCGACTGATATCTATCGATATAACCTCTGGGCTCGTACGTCTCAGAGAAGGGCGTTAAGAAAGAGAATAAATTCTCCGCCGCCAAACATATATATATTTAATAGAAATCAATCAACACAGAATAAAATCCAATGTCAGACACACAATTCATTTACACGTCCGTTCTGGGTCTGAACGAAACCGGAGGCACTTTATACCTTGCATATCCATTGATCTCCAAATACGTCTGGATGATCACTAACTATTTCCATCTTCTTGGGTGTACATCCCAATCAAGATCATCAGTAATTATCCAAACGATGTGAAGACCTCCGGTCTTCGACCGCCGTCTTCATCTTCGACATATCGTCGAATCGGTTATTCAGCATGGGTATAAACACGGCCTTTCCGAATAATCCACGTATATAATAAACACATGCTACACAAACACAATATACGCCTCATTCCAATTCATCAGTCACTAACCGTAAATTAGCAAGAGAACAATTCCCCAAATATTAACCCCGAAGGCTGAAACCAACATCAGGTCAATACCCAGGAAACCATTCTTCTTAGCTAACCTACAGTTAGTTTCTAAATTTCACATTCTTAGGGAAAGGTTCCCATTAATTTTATCAAAGATAAATTCTTTTAAATTTATTCTTTAATCTTCCTTTGGATGTCATTTCAAACCATGTTAAGGTTTTCCAAACTAGTCGGGATTAGCGAACCACACCGAAGTAATTATTTATTTTATTTCCCAATCCCAAACTATTCATCCCATGAAGCAAAACTGGTAATACTCCATGTCTAACACCACGGTGTTATCGATAAAATTAATTACCATTTCACGTTCAAATCTAATTAAAGATTTAACTGTCGCTTTGGAGCAAAACTGGTGATACTCCATTCTCGATCATTTTCCAAATTTGATAATTTAAATTATCAATTCACATTTCAATTTAATTACAGATTCATTAAAATTCCTTTTACTGGGTTAAAGAACTAATGTCATTTAAAACACAGTTCACGATAAACCCAAATCACATTCTATTTATTATCGGGTTAAAGAACAAGTGTTATTTAAAATACCATTCACGATAAACCCAAATCCCATTTGATATTAAATACAAGGCTCTGAATAGAAAATATATCGTCTTATATTCAATATCAAATTCTGAAACCCACAAATATCGCTTTGGAAATAACGATATAAAATATATCTTCTAAATTTCCTCCAAAATATCTGTATAATCGTGGAATCTAATATCGAAATATTCCAAAGACAATTTCGATTCAAATCCATTCCATTTCATATAATGGAAATTCTGGTTATTTAAAACCCATTTCAAATCCAATTTATTTATTTTAAAAGTAATTGGATTTTGATTCTAGTTCAAAATTAGTTCATTTAGATAAAAGTCTATTTTTATCTTTTCAAATATGGAGTTTTTCATCCCAATTCTTCGCAAATAATTTCTTATGATTTTACACAAATTATTGATATTTTTGGTAATTTATCAAGGCCCGTACAGTCGATTTCCAATAACGGCCATCGAACTTCACTTACAGCGACCTTTTCTGAAATTGATTTGGACGTATCTCCAAATCCAACCATCAGATTTCAAATCTCTTGTATTCGTTAGAAAGCTCTTTTTGATACGAACCCAACGGTTCTAGTTTTAGGAGAATCCGACGGTCAGATCTCCCGTGATGTTCGTTCGAAGCCAATGGTCGAAATTCACGAACTGCCACGGCGTGGCGCGCTCTATTCAGGCCATTATATATATAATATATAATATATATATATTTCATCGATTTCCTTTTAAAACGAATTTTATAAATCGTTCGATTTTGCTTCAAAAACAATTTCAACCTTCATTTCAAATTCAAATCAAAATTGAATTTTCCATTATAAATTCTTTTTACATTCATTTCTATTTGATTTCAATTCAAATCGATTTCAATTCAATTTCATTTCGTTTTCAATTCGATTTGAATTCATTCCAAATCGATTTCACTTCGATTTCCAATTGCATTTCTATTTAATTCAATTTCAATTCGATTACAATTCGATTTGAATTCATTTTAATTCGAATTCATTTTATATTCAATTCAATTCTTAAATCTCTTTTCAATATTCATTATATAAACGAATATAATCGATATAAATATCGTTCGCGTCAAAATAGCGCATCTCTAATCAACACGGCTTTATATTTTTCAATAACTTCGTTATTCTATTCAACAAATGAATATTTATTCTATCCAACACATGAATCTATATTTCTTTCAATACATGACTAATCTCAACACACGAGTACTGTCAATACATGACTATTTTTGTTATTTAATATATTTTATAAAATTTTGATTTCTATCGTTTAATTTTTAATCAAACTCTAACCATAAATTAGCAACAGAGAAATTCCCTAAATATTAACCCCGAAGGCCGAAACCAACATCAGATCAATATCCAGGAGACCACTCATATTATCTATTTTCCAGTTAGTTTCTAATTTTATATATGATAAAGATGTAAATTTTATTGTTAAAATATTTTACTCAACATATGAATCTATATTTCTTTCAACACATGACTAATCTCAACACATGAGTATTGTCAACACATGAATCTTTATTTTATAATATTATTTATTTTGTTAATTGGAATGAGGCCCAATCAATTACCATATAATGTTAATTATATGGATTGCATACAACACATGTATACAATAGCAACGATAAATAATCAACCATCATCCAAAGTGCACCACACAAGTGCATAAGCATTAAATATAAATAATTAACGCTTACACAGTCTGTCGACCACTTGATCGACATACAACTAAATAATTGGGATTAATATACGCCAAATATCATCCCAACACCCGTGTGGGGTTTCAATCCACAAACACTGAATATTATTTGTGTTGTTGGGCGATGTGTAAAATTTATCGTGCCAATCAATGTCCTTCAAATAGGTGTACATAAACAAACCGTCCGCTTTGTAAATGAATATTTATTTATTCACATTCACGTTAAAAATTATATTTTTAACGATAAAATATTTTTTTTAACTATGTAAATATTTTATTTCATTTCACACCACACAATCAATTCAATCAAATTTATCAACCAAACAAATAAATCAATCACCAAACAATTAACTAAACAAACAAGCCGTCCATGGTCTGTGGACGATGGGTGTCGGGTGCTGCTAAGCACCGTCTGCATCCTAGTATATATTTTTAACTAGAAAATGAAATTTAGAGTGAGAAGTTCTCACCGACTAGCTAAACCAACGCCATGACTCTTCCTATGTAGAAATCTTCGCCGTGATCGCCTTTTGTCACTTTCGTTGTCCGTAGCCTCTACATATATAAAAATCACATTTTTATATTATTGCTATGTATATAAAAATCACATTTTTATACCGCTACCATATAGATAAAATTATATTTTTACACCGCTACTATATAGATAAAAATTCTATTTTTACACCGCTACTATGTAGATAAAAATTCTATTTTTATAAATCTAACTTCATAATAAAAATTCCATTTTTATTTCGAAGCTATTTAACTAAAAATCACCTTTTTTATTTCAACGCTATTCGAATGAAAATCACATTTTTATTCGGCTCTTTTATATATAAATATTCTAATTTCCTTCGCTATATGAATTTATAAAAATCGAATTTTTACTTCGCTAAAGAATATATAAAAATCGAATTTTTACTTCACTAATGAATATATAAAAATCGAATTTTAAACATGGTTATTATAGATTTAAATTTGAATTTAAACTATGTTATTATCTTATAAAGAAAAATAAAATAAAATAAAAACAAAAGCAAAACTCACTGTTAATTTTCGAGAGGGGGAGAGCGGAGTTGCTCGTTGCTGGTGGTTCCAAGGGGGAAGGCGGCACCTCTCAGCGTTGGTGGCCGGACAGTGGGCACTAGGGCGCGGCGGTCTCTAGGTGATTGTGGATTGGGGGGTCTCGATTTGCATAGGAGAACAGGGAGGGTGGAGCTCGGAGGGGACTGGAGGAGGAGGCGGAGGCACTGGGGAGGGGCGACGGTGATGTGCGGTGCTGGCGGCGGCGACCTCCCTCCCTCCGTCGTCGCTGTTTTTTTTTTCTTTTTTTCTGCTTTGGATCGAAGAACTGAAACGGGGAGGAGGGGGTTGACTTGGCTAAGGAGAAAGGAGGGGTTGTTATATATTTTTTTTTAAATTCTACAAAGTGACTTTTTATTTCAAACTCAAAATCAAACTCACCGACTGTCGTCCCTAGCTAATAACCCCCATTCCGAACACAATGGGATATGTATCGTAAGCTGATTCGATCGTTACGATCAGTTTTCGTTATAATCAAAATATAACTCTATATATTGAATTTGAATGTGCATTTCAATTCGCTGGGGCCACATACTAACTCTAAAAATTCCAGAAAAATATTTTCTAGCTTCATATTGACGATACGGTCCTAGCAAAACTAATTTCGTTAAATTCTGAGACCGTTTGAAAAATGACCATTTTTCAATCGATTAAAATCAACTGAAACTGGTCAAACGCGTTTTCCTTCGCCACGCTCACATATTGATTCAGAAAATTACGAATTTTGAAACTAGCAATAACATGACATCATAGATCCAACAAAAGTGGTTTCGTCGAAAATCGAGGTTGTTTGCAAAATTTCCATTTTTGAGGGCCAGAATTCCATAGCGACTATTCTGAATTTTCAACTGGACGTATCTTTTGATTCCTACTATGAAATTTCGATTTTTCGGAATCGTTGGAAAGATATTATCAAATAGATTCTAATATTTTTGATTTCGCTAAAATCCAGTTTATTTTGAATCCTGTACATTCATTTGAACTTAGAAATAGAATTTTCAAACTACCGCACCATTTTCAATTCCTTTTATAGTTAAAATAAAATATTTATATTCTAACGACGTTCTATATAAATATATACGTTCTAATTCTATTCAAAATAAATTTCTCGTCATTATTATTCAAAATAATTCATTTTAAATATTCAAAATTCGTCAAAATTGCCAAAATAAAAATTTTAAACTGGCTCGGATTTCCGGGTTATTACAATCTCCCCCACTTAAAACTTTTCGTCCCCGAAAAGGAACGAAGCTGAAAGTTGTTTAACGAATCAACTCAACTTCCAATATTTTCATTATGGCTTAAGTTCTTCAACTTTTCAGCTTCTAAGAACTTTTCAAATTTTTCAAAAATTTGGCTAACACCCTAAATTTCCGAAAAATTTCACCATAACCTCCCCTGCACCGGGGACTTCGGGATATTCCATATAGCCTCCCATGGCCTTCTTCAATCCAAAAGAAAAAGAAAAAGCCAACCGGCTAGCCAATCGGCTCATAAAATCATCTAAACCAAAAGAAATTAGTAAACATATACCTATTTGTCAGGCAAACAATTTTATTCTTCTGCTCTAGCCTCCTTGCTATGACCTGTTCAATGTAAGTACATGTATATGCATGTAATTGTAATCATTTTTCAATACAGTTCAATATTTGGTTCAATTAGGCCTAAATGGTTCAACATATAATTAATTCAAACAATAATCAAATAACACAACCATCAATCAATTAGTGGATTATCGTTTCAAATTCATAATTTTGATATATATATACAGAAAATCATGTTTTTGATGCCAAATCACAACAATAAACCTATCTAGCTTTGGTTCTCACACCAGACTAATGGAAATATATAGAAATCACACCTTCGATACTCGAAAATAAATAATGATAACGCTGCAGCCTTATCAGAATCATCCCCGGGCAACTAGAGTGTGATTCTATATCTATCTAGTGTATTAAAACTTTGAATATACGTTCATGACGCGTATATGCAAAATCTTTATATATTGGATTGTCCAAATTATATACAAATAAAATATTCAAATACGAATAAAATGGTTTAAATTTTCAAAACAATATTGTTTTCATTTGAAAAATATACTCTTCACACTCGTTCTAGGATACTACTGATCCTATCTCTAACGAGTCATTCTAATTGGATATTACTAATCCAATATTTGATGAATTCTTTCGTTCGGTTCTAATGTGTCTTGTTCTCGAGCTCTGTAGACCAAAGCTCTGATACCAAACTAAGACGACCTGAACTTCCCCGGTAAGGAAAGCCCGGATAGAATTGAGGAAAACACACATTGGAACCCAGACAGGAGAACATTTCATTGTTATTTACAACAATTCCATCAGATTACAAGAATATACAGAGTATGAATAAATATTATACAACAGAAAAATATCAGAGATTACAATAAATTACATAGCAGCGGAAAAATAATATAAAACACAACTAAAAGTAATACACGGATACAGAGATTTTCGAGCATCGTTCCAGCTGTAAATCAGGATCCTGTGAATATAAAATCTGCAAAACCAAAACTACTAGCTGCCCGTGTCGAAAATAAGGGCACCCAGAGTTTAGGTTAAAACAATAAACTCCAGGTCAGTCATGTGACTGGTGTGAGAACTAAAACAGTTATTAATTCAAGTTTTAAAGTTCGGTAAATCAAGGGACCACGCCGTATAACACGGAACGGGTTTCCCCCCAAGAATACCAGTGCATAAAACAAACAGCGCAATGCTAAGTAAAGAAAAATGAAGCTGTTATAAGACCCAGGTCCCATCACATAATGCAACGCAAGCCGAAGGATAGTTTTTTTACCTTATAACAGCCAAAAATGCTTGGTACAGGAAAGTTAATCTTTTAATTCTTAATCAAACTCCAACCGTAAATTAGTAAGAGAACGATTCCCTAAGTATTAACCCCAAAGGCCGAAACCAACATCCGACCAATACCCAAGAAACTGCCCATCTCAGCTCGTTTCCAGTTAGTTTCTGATTTTATATACAATCATAAATATCAATCATAGACGGCATAAGTGCGCCATCCCACTATGTCGCCATACTAGACTCTACAAACAAAACCAAAATATCTCATATTGGAAATTGGATTTCCGTCATGAGTCGAGGCAAGGGGCAAGCTCCTCTCCGCTTCGAGACACTCTAGCAAATGTCTCAGGACTACTCTCTCTGGGTAGCCCCTAGAATCGGCTGGGCCGGTGCTCTCTTACGTTTGAGGATTAGTTATTCCTGAATACACGTTTCCCGGTCCTTACAGACCTATAATCGAGGCGCCTCGCAATCCAACATCCACATAGGTATAATAATCAACGATGTCAGGGCTAGTAAAACGCTGACAGCACCCATAACTAGAAAGAAACGTCGCGTTCTCCCAGCGGTCTGTATCCTGTTTTTAACTCATACCAAGGTGTGAGGCTCGCGAATTCACGCTATACACAAAGCTATGCCACGTAGGTCGTGCTTTGATCATCAATCACAAGACTCCGCTTTTCAACAGAAGTGTAACACCCCACCTCCGTTAAGGACACGCACAAAGGGAATGCCTTAACTTTGGTGGAGCATTTTAGTAAACAGAACAGAAAATTTCAAGATAGATAAATAATACTTGAGAAATTATAACTTTATTACAGCGGAAAACAGAAATCAGTATGGTTACATCTTTACCAAAAACTCAAGTACATAAATATCGGTCTTGTTCAGAGAGTCATCAGAGTACAAAACTTTAAAATCATAATCCCCACAGAAGATGCCATAAGATGTTAAGCCATACTTTACGCACTTCAAGCAGAAGAAATCCGAATCAAGCTAAAGTATTCTCTCCTTGGAAAACCTGGGGGGGGGGGGGGGGGGACGGAAGGAAAAGGAGCGAAAACAAGCAAGGTCAGACATAAAGTCTGGCAAGTCCAGTGACTTTCAGCATATGAACAGATAATAATAATTATGACATGAAAATAAGCTGGATAAGAGATAACAGTAACAGGAGCAGTAGATGTACTTAGATTAAACAGAAGAAACATAATAATATTACTTTTCATTTCTCTGCACTAATACTAGTATAACATGATTAGGGTTATCCTAATGTCTAAACTAAACAGAAACGGGAACAGAATAATTTCCATAGAAGAGAATGCTAGTAATGGGCCTTTACCGCCCCAACAGAAGGTACAGAAACAGAATGCTAATAATGGGCCTTTACCACCCGAACAGAAGGACATAAACAAAAACAGATTAATCCCTATGGAAACAGAATGTAGAATTAGGTGTACACTAGTAAATGGGCCTTTACCACCCCAACAGACGGTACCACGCAGAAACGGAGGTACCCCACAGAAACAGACAGAGCTAAGTGTACCCTAAGTCCTACCCCACGCGATTGGCTCCCTAATACATAAATACCCTATGCCAGCCCCACAGAAGTGTGTATCATTCCCTAAAGTGGCAACCTTTTTATGACACAGACCTATTTACAGATGTCACGGCGTCTTACATCCTCAGAGGAAGACCGGGATCCATGCACGCACATGACCCATTTGGAACGCACCATCAACACCCCTCGCCATTATCAGAATGAACCGCTTATAATTAGTTCAGTAAGCATGCCCGGACCCTACCTACTGTTCGGTCAAAGTTTTGACACCAGAAAGGGTTACTGACTAATATGGGTCCCAAACAACAGATGACACAAGTAATTTCCTTCCTAACCTTGTGTCCCCAGACTAACAGATTTCAGATTAACTTGTTTACAACTTCAGACATACAGAGTTCAGATCAACTAGTTCACAGATCAGACAAGTTTTCAGACTAACATATCAAATATACGGATTTAACAGATTTACAGATTTGTCTAACTTTGTAATTGGGCCTACAGATTCACGAAACGAGTTTGTTAAATTCATTAGTCCAATTGGTTTGACCCTATCCACCCAACATGTTTTTGACATCATATTTATCTTAGATTTGTATTAATTAAAAATTAATGCGCAGACCTCTCACATTAGACTGACAGTTTGCGGCCACTGGTTAGGCCGGTTGGTTCCGGGAAAGTTTCTGCCGCAAACTGAGTCTAACCTCGGGTTTCAAGCACGTTATGACTAACTTCTCACATTAGAACCTATTGTTTGCGGCCATTGGATGTGCCGGGCGGTTCCGGGCAGGATTATGCCGCAAACTCATTCTAACCTCGAGTTAGCCATGTTTCATGTTTAGCCAATGCATTCATTCACAAACTATGCTAATATCAGACTAATCATGCTAATTTAACAAATTAACTTTTGTACAAGTTACATCAGATTATTCGAGGTTCTATTAATAAGTTTTGCTCAATTTTAAATCGAGCCTACAGATTTACATACTTCAAATTTCAGCATTTCAGTTCCAACAGATTACGCCATTCAACAGATTAAACAGATAACAGATCTTGCAGATTAGGCGATTTAGCAAATTTAGCAGATAAGGCAATTTAACATAATTAGCAGATTAGGCAATTCAATCTAATTAGCAGTTTAGGCAATATAACAGAACTAGCAGGTTAGGCAATATAACAGATTTAATCATTCCTTAAAATTTCATTGACATATCTTGCCTAATTATAAATTTGGCCTAAGTTTGCATGCCTAAATAATTGTCATGATTCATAATATGATCATATACCCCATGTTTGCACTAAATATACATGGCACAGATTACGGTCATAATTTACCATATAACACATGTCCTAATTTTAGTTAAACTTACCTAGTACAAAAGATTCACATATAAATTATACCAAATATAGCCATCGATTTCAATGCATGTCATATATTCAAAAAAATCTCCCACTTAGGTGTTATTCGCATTTAACAGTTATCAAATCTTAATATAGATCTTCACACCTAAGTCGTATTCTCTTTTTATCTCAAGTCATGAATAGTTATATAAAAATATACCCAACAATCTAGAACTTTAAATTATAACAGATCTTAATTCAAAATATGCGTTATGTCCAAAGTCTCAAGTCACATGTTAACATACAATGGTTCCTCTTCTTCCAATTCACAGAATATGCATAGATCTAAATCTAGTTTACAACATCAGTCACAGATTAGCCATGTCCAATTATGCCATCATTCATTATTTGTCCCAAAGTTTAGCGTTTGTGCGTTAATCTCCTATGAGATGTGGCGCAGGCTCGTGGTAGCCTGGCTATAAAACAGAAAGAAGAAAGAGGTACAGAATAAAATATATCAGAACAGAACGTACACAACCTCAAATTCAGATTTACAATCATGTCACAATTATAATTAAAGTTTATATCGAAAAATAACTGTACTTGCCTTTCGTGGTTTTAAGAAAGGATAATAAACTGTTGTTGATGCAGAAATGCTGAATTACTCCTCTTTAATTGTTGTTGTAGCTCTAAACTTTGATTTGAGATTTGATTTAGCTTTTAATTCTATTCAGGTTGGAAGAAGATGTATCAGTCCAAGTTTTGATTCCAGCAGAGTAGCGACGCCATTTTTATTTTTAATTAGAACAGAGGCAGAGTATAGACAGAATGAAATTGTGTAGAGAAAATGAGGCTAAGGGGCTGTTTATATAGGTTTAGGAGGACGAATCTAGACTGAAAACGAGACCAGAAACATCCAAATGAACTCAGGCTGAAAACCAGGTTTTGGCACCAGGTCGACCATAGGGTCGACCACAGTGTTGACCTGGTCCCTGGGAGGTCGACCATAGTGTCGACCCCCAGGTCGACCTGGTCCTGGGCCGGAAATTTCCAGCCCAGTCTGCCCTGGGGTCTCAATTCGAATTTTGAATTCGAATTTCGAGCTGTTTTTGATTCTTAAAATTCCTGAAACTTTGGAGGGTCATAACTTGGTCATACGGACTCCGTTTTTCGAAAACTCGGACTCGTTTTTAAGCAGAATTTCGAGACGAACGCAATGGTGCAACCCGATTCCCTTGATTCTTATTTTAAAATTTAATTCTGCCTTGATTTGTTATTCTTATGATTACAGAAAATACAGGGTGTTACATTCTCCCCTCCTTAAAGGATTTCGTCCCCGAAATCTTCAAATTAAGAAGAATGTGTCCTACCATCCAGTCATCCATCTACTCAACTATCATCCACAAGCATCCATTGTCCTTAGAAAACTTTTAATGTTGTATAAGCATATGCAAAATTGTGTTTATATGTTCTTTATCTAATGCAAAGATCAGGCG
The DNA here is from genome assembly GCA_030737875.1 of Allium sativum. Taxonomy (NCBI): domain Eukaryota; kingdom Viridiplantae; phylum Streptophyta; class Magnoliopsida; order Asparagales; family Amaryllidaceae; genus Allium; species Allium sativum. Next base: position 8,165,546 of record CM060921.1, on the reverse strand, counting down.
GACCACTGATTCAGTTGACCTCCTTAATGCGAATTATGTCAGTGCCATGAGTCCAACATGTATGCAATTTTCCTATTTGATACATATCATTCCTAAATGTGTGCGCAATCATCCATCCAAATGCAACATCCATGTGATGAGTCAACCATTTTGCATCCACAAAATTGAAAATGCACACTCATCCATATGCAGTATGAGAGTGTTATTGGGCCTATCTAGTGCCTAGTGTGTGTATATGCATCCACGAGCAACCACTAGCAACCAATTGCATCCACTTGCAACCACCAAACATAACATGACTCAAACACATGTTTACACCCATTAGTTTCAACCTAAAGGTCGAAGATTCGATGGATAGGATATCGTCGAATGATGGAAGCGAGTACAGATAAAACAAAAACTTGGTTCCCATTAGACATTGGTTGAGGGAATAATTTCCCCTAAGTATCAACCCCGAAGACCGAAATCAACATCAGATTGATACCCAGAGGATTACCCTTTTTAGACAATGTCAAAACTGGAAATCTTAACCTTATTAGAAATATTTAGATATTTACAGATTACTGGTACAGATCAGATTATCAAATGATTCTTAGGAAACTAAGCATGATAAAATCATATCCCGCAAAAACCAGAATGCATGCGTCATACTTGACGCCTAACACAGATATCCCTCAAACCGCAACTTATCACAAACAAGTTGTAACCCCCATGAGGTTTAAGACTATAGCAGAATCAGAAACAAGACTAGTATTAAAGTGCAGAGTTTCCATTACATAATCAAAATACCAGAAAAAGAAAGAGTTTTAACTCAACAATCATATAAAGAAATTAAACCTCCCACCGAAAGTTTTCCTATTTCTATCCTATCCACTAGCCTCGAGAGTGTTCGTCTGCCCTCCAGAAGTTGGTCCTGCCCTCTGCCCTTGCCCTCGTTTCTTTGGGCAATCCCTAGTGAAGTGTCCCATCTCACCGCAGTTGAAGCAAGTGCCCTTCCTTTTTCTGCAATCCTTGTTCAGATGAGTCGAGATTCCACAAGTAAAGCACATTTTCTCCTTCTTATCATCAGATTTCTCATCCTTCTTTTGTGTTTCCTTTTGAGGCCATGCTTTCTTATTCTGTGGTTCTTCCTTCTTTGCCTCTTTCTTGCCCTTGTCTTCCTCGTGTAGCAGTGCCATGTCCACCAATCTCTCGTAAGTCGCTCCCATGGGTACATGGGTCATGGCTAAGCTGTGAAGTGGCTCGTTCAATCCTTTAACAAAGCGGAGAGCCTTCTTATGCTGAGTGTTGACTAAATCCAGTCCGAACCTAGCCAGTTGGTTGACGTATTCCTTGACTGTCATGCTCCCATGCTTAAGAGATAAGAACTTCTCCGACTGCAGACTTCGCTCAGCTTGTGAGAGGAATCTCATCTCAAATCTCATCCTGAAATCCTCCCATGTTTCCACCGGTCTCTCAGAATGGGTGACCTCCCACCAATGAGAAGCTTCGTCTTTGAGCAACCACGCTACCAACTGTATCTTCTTCCTGTCGTCTACTTCGAAGATGACGAACAAGTCTTCGGTCTCCTTTAGCCAGTTCCTTGCCGCCACGAAGGATTCAGTTCCATAGAAGTCCTTTCCACCCATAGCCTTGAAGTCTCTACATGTTTTGCGAAAGCATTTTCACGAGGAGGAGGAGGAGGAACCGCTGCAGCTGGGGGAGGAGGGACGTTAGCTGGGCCCGCATCATTAGCCCTAGCTTCTAGGTACCTTCTAAACCAGCCAGGTACCGGTATGCCCTCAGGAAGGTTAAGATCCCCAGCCATGCTGTAACGAAAGAAAATGGATTCAAAACGGAGAACTGAAAAGATAGATATGTGGCTCTTGGGGATTATGTTTTTTTTTTCAAAATAAACTTTATTTTTGAAAATACCTCCTTTAAAAACCTTTTGAAAATAGTTTTCAGAAACTTTTATCTAATATGGTAACCTTCAGCTCTGATACCAAGTGTAACACCCCACCTCCGTTAAGGACACTCACAAAGGGAATGGCTTAACTTTGGTGGAGCATTTTAGTAAACAAAACAGAAAATTTCAAGACAGATAAACAATACTTGAGAAATTATAACATTATTACAGCGAAAAATAGAAATCAGTATGGTTACATCTTTACCAAAAACTCAAGTACATAAATATCAGTCTTGTTCAGAAAGTCATCAGAGTACAAAACTTTAAAATCATAATCCGCACAGAAGATGCCATAAGAAGTTAAGCCATACTTTATGCACTTCAAGCCGGATCAAGCTAAAGTATTCCCTCCTTGGAAAACCTGGGGGGAGGGGGGAACGGAAGAAAAAGGGGCAAAAAAAAGCAAGGTCAGACATAAAGTCTGGCAAGTCCAGTGACTTTCAGCATATGAACAGATAATAATAATTATGACATGAAAATAAGCTGGATAAGGGATAACAGTAACAGGAGCAGCAGATGTACGTAGGTTAAACAGAAGAAACAGAATAATATTACTTTTCATTTCTCTGCACTAATACTAGTATAACAGGATTAGGGTTATCCTAATGTCTAAACTAAACAGAAATGGGAACAGAATAATTTCCACAGAAGAGAATGCTACTAATGGGCCTTTACCGCCCCAACAGAAGGTACATAAACAGAATGCTAATAATGGGCCTTTACCACCCGAACAGAAGGACAGAAACATAAACAGATTAATCCCTATGGAAATAGAATGTAGAACTAGGTGTACACTAGTAAATGGGCCTTTACCACCCCCAACAGACGGTACCACGCAGAAACAGACGGGTGTTACCACCCAACAGAAACAAAGGTACCCCACAGAAACAGACAGAGCTAAGTGTACCTAAGTCCTACCCCATGTGATCGGCTCCCTAATACATAAATACCCTATGCCAGCCCCACAGAAGGGTGTATCATTCCCTAAAGTGGCAACCTTTGTATGACACAGACCTAATTACAGATGTCACGGTGCCTTACATCCTCAGAGGTAGACCGGGATCCATGCACGCACATGACACGGTTGGAACGCACCATCAACACCCCTCGCCATTATCAGAATGAACCGCTTATAATTAGTCCAGTAAGCGTGCCCGGACCCAACCTACTGTTGGGTCAAAGTTTTGATACCAGAAAGGGTTACTGACTAATATGGGTCCCAAACAACAGATGACACAAGCAATTTCCCACCTAACCTTGTGTCCCCAGACTAACAGATTTTAGATTAGCTTGTTTACAAGTTCAGACATATAGAGTTCAGATCAAATAGTTCACACATCAGACAAGTTTTCAGAATAACAGATCAGATATACGGATTTAACAGATTTACACATTTGTCTAACTTTGTAATTGGGCCTACAGATTCACGAAACGAGTTTGCTAAATTCATTAGTCCAATTGGTTTAACCCTATCCACCCAACATGTTTTAGACATCATATTTATCTTAGATTTGTATTAATTAAAAATTAATGCGCAGACCTCTCACATTAGACTGACAATTTGCGGCCACTGGTTAGGCCGGTTGGTTCCGGGCAGGTTTCTGCCGCAAACTAAGTCTAACCTCGGGTTTCAAGCACGTTATGACTAACTTCTCACATTAGAACCTATTGTTTGCGACCATTGGATGTGCCGGGCGGTTCCGGACAGGATTACGCCGCAAACTCATTCTAACCTCGAGTTAGCCATGTTTCATGTTTAGCCAATGCATTCATTCACAGACTATGCTAATATCAGACTAATCATGCTAATTTAACAAATTAACTTCTGTACAAGTTACAGCAGATTATTCGAGGTTCTATTAACAAGTTTTGCTCAATTTTAAATCGAGCCTACAGATTTACATACTTCAAATTTCAGCATTTCAGTTCCAACAGATTATGCCATTCAACAGATTAAACAGATAACAGATCTTGCAGATTAGGCGATTTAGCAGATTTAGCAGATAAGGCAATTTAACATAATTAGCAGATTAGGCAATTCAATCTAATTAGCAGTTTAGGCAATATAACAGAACTAGCAGGTTAGGCAATATAACAGATTTAATCATTCCTTAAAATTTCATTGACATATCTTGCCTAATTATAAATTTGGCCTAAGTTTGCATGCCTAAATAATTGTCATGATTCACAATATGATCATATACCCCATGTTTGCACTGAATATACATGGCACAGATTACGGTCATAATTTACCATATAACACATGTCCTAATTTTAGTTAAACTTACCTAGTACAAAAGATTCACATATAAATTATACCAAATATAGCCATCGATTTCAATGCATGTCATATATTCAAAAAAATCTCCCACTTAGGTGTTATTCACATTTAACAGTTATCAAATCTTAATATAGATCTTCACACCTAAGTCATATTCTCTTTTTATCTCAAGTCATGAATCGTTATATAAAAATATACCCAACAATCTAGAACTTTAAATTATAACATATCTTAATTCAAAATATGCGTTATGTCCAAAGTCACAGGTTGACATACAATGGTTCCTCTTCTTCCAATTCACAGAATATGCATAGATCTAAATCTAGTTTACAAATCAGTCATAGATTAGCCATGTCCAATTATGCCATCATTCATTATTTGTTCCAAAGTTTAGCGTTTGTGCGTTAATCTCCTATGAGATGTGGCGCAGGCTCGTGGTAGCCTGGCTATAAAACAGAAAGAAGAAAGAGATACAAAATAAAATATATCAGAACAAAACGTACACAACCTCAAATTCAGATTTACAATCATGTCACAATTATAATTAAAGTTTATATCAGAAAATAACTGTACTTGCCTTTCGTGGTTTGAAGAAAGGATAATAAACTGTTGTTGATGCAGAAATGCTGAATTACTCCTCTTTAATTGTTGTTGTAGCTCTAAACTTTGATTTGAGATTTGATTTAGCTTTTAATTCTATTCAGGTTGGAAGAAGATGTATCAGTCCAAGTTTTGATTCCAGCAGAGTAGCGATGCCATTTTTATTTTTAATTAGAACAGAGGCAGAGTATAGACAGAATGAAATTGTGCAGAGAAAATGAGGCTAGGGGGCCGTTTATATAGGTTTAGGAGGACGAATCTAGACTTAAAACGAGACCAGAAACATCCGAATGAACTCAGGCTGAAAACCAGGTTTTGGCACCAGGTCGACCATAGGGTCGACCATAGTGTCGACCAGGTCCCTGGGAGGTCGACTATAGTGTCGACCCCCAGGTCGACCTGGTCCTGGGCGGGAAATTTCCCGCCAGTCTGCCCTGGGGTCTGAATTCGAATTTCGAGCTGTTTTTTATTCTGAAAATTCCTGAAACTTTGGAGGGTCATAACTTGGTCATACGGACTCCATTTTTCGAAAACTCGGACTCGTTTTCAAGCAGAATTTTGAGACAAACGCAATGGCGCAACCCATTTCCCTTGATTCTTATTTTAAAATTTAATTCTGCCTTGATTTGTTATTCTTATGATTACAGAAAATACAGGGTGTTACAAGAAGCCTTGATCATTGCATCTCAGCGTGCCACACAGGTGATTCATGCCATGCGATTGATATCTATCGATATATTACCTCTGGGCTCGTACGTCTCAGAGAAGGGCGTTAAGCAAGAGAATAAATTCTCCGCCGCCAAACAGATATATATTTAACAGAAATCAATCAACGTAGAATAAAATCCAATGTCAGACACACAATCCATTTACACGTCCGTTCTGGGTCTGAACGAAACCGGATGCACTTTATACCTCGAATATCCATTGATCTCCAAATACGTCTGGACGATCACTAACTATTTCCATCTTCTTGGGTGTACAACCCAATCAAGATCATCAGTAATTATCCAAACGATATGAAGACCTCCGGTCTTCGACTGCCGTCTTCATCTTCGATTTATCGTCGAATCGGTTATTCAGAATGGGTATAAACCCGGCCTTTCCGAATAATCCGCGTATATAATAAAAACGTGCTACACAAACACAACATATGCCTCATTCCAATTCATCAGTCACTAACCGTAAATTAGCAAGAGAACAATTCCCCAAATATTAACCCCGAAGGCCGAAACCAACATCAGATCCATACCCAGGAAACCATTCTTCTTAGCTAACCTACAGTTAGTTTCTAAATTTCACATTCTTAGGGAAAGGTTCCCATTAATTTTATCAAAGATAAATTATTTTAAATTTATTCTTTAATCTTCCTTTGGATGTCATTTCAAACCATGTTAAGGTTTTCCAAACTAGTCTGGATTAGCGAACCACACCGAAGTAATTATTTATTTTATTTCCCAATCCCAACCTATTCATCCTATGAAGAAAAACTGGTAATACTCCATGTCTAACACCACGGTGTTATCGATAAAATTAATCAACATTTCACGTTCAAATCTAATTAAAGATTTAACTATCGCTTTGGAGCAAAACTGGTGATACTCCATTCTCGATCATTTTTCAAATTTGATAATTTAAATTATCAATTCACATTTCAATCTAATTACAGATTCATTAAAACTCCTTTTACTGGGTTAAAGAACTAATGTCATTTAAAACACAGTTCACGATATACCCAAATCACATTCTATTTATTATCAGGTTAAAGAACAAGTGTTATTTAAAACACCGTTCATGATAAAACCAAATCCCATTTGATATTAAATACAAGGCTCTGAATAGAAAATATATCGGCTTATATTCAATATCGAATTTTGAAACCCACAAATATCGCTTTGGAAATAACGATATAAAATATATCTTCCAAATTTTCTCCAAAATATCTGTATAATCACGGAATCTAATATCGAAATATTCCAAAGACAATTTCGATTCAAATCCATTCCAATTCATGTATTGGAAATTATGGTTATTTAAAACCCATTTCAAATCCAGTTTATTTATTTTAAAAATAATTGGATTTTAATTCTAGTTCAAAACTAGTTCATTTTGATAAAAATCTATTTTTATCTGTTCAAATATGGAGTTTTTCATCCCAATTCTTCATAAATCATTTCTTATGATTTTACACAAATTATTGATATTTTTGGTAATTTTATCAAGGCCCGTACAGTCGATTTCCAATAACGGCCATCGAACTGCACTTACAGCGACCTTTTCTGAAATTGATTTGGATGTATCTCCAAATCCAACCATCAGATTTCAAATCTCTTGTATTCATTAGAAAGCTCTTTTCGATACGAACCCAACGGTTCTAGTTTTAGGAGAATCCGACAGTCAGATCTCCCGTGATGTCCATTCGAAGCCAATGGTCGAAATTCACGAACTACAGCGGCGCGACGCGTTCTATTCAGGCCATTATATATATATATAATATATATATATGTATTATATATTTCGTCAATTTCCTTTTAAAACGAATTTTATAAATCGTTCAAATTTGTCTCAAAAACAATTTCAACCTTCATTTCAAATTCAAATCAAAATTGAATTTTCCATTATAAATTCTTTTTACATTCATTCCTATTTTGTTTCAGTTCAAATCGATTTCAATTCAATTTCAGTTCATTTTCAATTCGATTTGAAATCATTCCAAATCGATTTCACTTCGATTTCCAATTGCATTTCTATTTAATTCAATTTCAATTCAATTACAATTCGATTTGAATTCATTTCAATTTGAATTCATTTTGTATTCAATTCAATTCTTAAATCTCTTTTCAATATTCATTATATAAACGAATATAATCGATATAAATATTGTTCGCGTCAAAATAGCGCATCTCTAATCAACACGGCTTTATATTTTTCAATAACTTCGTTATTCTATTCAACAAATGAATATTTATTCTATCCAACACATGAATCTATATTTCTTTCAATACATGACTAATCTCAACACATGAGTACTGTCAACACGTGACTATTTTTGTTATTCAATATATTTTATAAAATTTTGATTTCTATCGTTTAATTTTTAATCAAACCCTAACCGTAAATTAGCAAGAGAGCAATTCCCTAAATATTAACCCCGAATGCCGAAACCAACATCAGATCAATATCCAGGAGACCACTCATCTTATCTATTTTCCAGTTAGTTTCTAATTTTATATATGATAAAGATGTAAATTTTATTGTTAAAATATTTTAATCAACATATGAATCTATATTTCTTTCAACACATGACTAATCTCAACACATGAGTATTGTCAACACGTGAATCTTTATTTTATAATATTCTTTATTTTCTCAATTGGAATGAGGCCCAATCAATTACCACATAATGTTAATTATATGGATTCCATACAACACATGTATATAATAGGAACGATAAATAATCAACCATCATCCAAAGTACACCACACAAGTGCATAAGCATTAAATATAAATAATTAACGCTTACACAGTCTGTCGACCACGTGATCGACATACAACTAAATAATTGGGATTAATGTACGCCAAATATCATCCCAACACCCATGTGGGGTTTCAATCCACAAACACTGAATATTATTTGTGCAGTTGGGCGATGTGTAAAATTTATCGTGCCAATCAATGTCCTTCAAATATGTGTATGTAAACAAACCGTCCGGTTTGTAAATGAATATTTATTTATTCACATTCACGTTAAAAATTATATTTTTAACGATAAAATATTTTTTAACTATATTAATATTTTATTTCATTTCACATCACATAATCAATTCAATCAAATTTATCAACCAAACAAATAAATCAATCACCAAACAATTAACTAAACAAACAAGTCGTCCATGGTCTGTGGACGACGGGTGTCGGGTGCTGCTAAGAACCGTCTGCATCTTGGAATGTATTTTTAACTAGAAAATGAAATTTAGAGTGGGAAGTTCTCAACGACTAGCTAAACCAACGCCACGACTCTTCATATGCAGAAATCTTCGCCGCGATCGCCTTTTGTCACTTTCATTGTCCGTAGCCACTACATATATAAAAATCACATTTTTATATTGTTGCTATGTATATAAAAATCACATTTTTTTACCGCTACCATATAGATAAAAATTATACTTTTACACCGCTACTATATAGATAAAAATTCTATTTTTACACCGCTACTATATAGATAAAAATTCTATTTTTATAAATCTAACTTCATAATATAAATTCCATTTTTATTTCGAAGCTATTTAACTAAAAATCACCTTTTTTATTTCAACGTTATCCGAATAAAAATCACATTTTTATTCGGCTCTTTTATATATAGAAATTCTATTTTTCTTCGCTATATGAATGTATAAAAATCGAATTTTTACTTCACTAATGAATATATATAAAAATCGAATTTTTACTTCGCTAATGAATATAAAAAAATCGAATTTTAAACAAGGTTATTATAGATTAAAATTTAAATTTAAACTATGTTATTATCTTATAAAGAAAAATAAAATAAAATAAAACAAAAGCAAAACTCACTGTTAATTTTCGAGAGGGGGAGGGTGGAGTTGCTCGCTGCTGGTGGTTCCATAGGGGGAAGGCGGCACCTCTCAGTGTCGGTGGCCGGACAGTGGGCCCTAGGGCGCGGCGGTCTTCAGGTGATTGGGGATTGGGGGGTGGTCTCGATTTGCATAGGAGAAAAGGGAGGGTGGAGCTCGGAGGGGACTGGAGGAGGAGGCGGAGGCACTAGGGAGGGGCGGCGGCGGCCTCCCTCCCTCCGTCGTCGCTGTTTTGTTTTTTTCCCCTTTTTTCTGCTTTGGATCGAAGAACTGAAACGGGGGGGGGGGGTTTGACTTGGCTAAGGAGAAAGGAGGGGGTGTTTTATATATATATATATATTATTTTAATTCTACAAAGTAACTTTTTATTTCGAACTCAAAATCAAACTCACCGACTGTCGTCCCTAGTTAATAACCCTCATTCCGAACACAATGGGATATGTATCGTAAGCTGATTCGATCATTACGATCAGTTTTCGTTATAATCAAAATATAACTATATATATTGAATTTGAACGCGCATTTCTATTCGCCGGGGCCATATACTAACTCTAAAAATTTCAGAAAAAATATTTTCTAGCTTCGTAGTGACGATACGGTCCTAGCAAAACTAATTTCGTTAAATTCTGAGATAGTTTGAAAAATGACCATTTTCCAGTCGATTAAAATCAACTAAAACTAGTCAAACACGTTTTCCTTTGCCATGCTCACATATTGATTCAGAAAATTACGAATTTTGAAACCTAGCAATAACTTGACATCACGGATCCAACAAAAGTGGTTTCGTCGAAAACCGAGGTCGTTTGCAAAATTTCCATTTTTAAGGGCCAGAATTCCATAGTGACTATTCTGAATTTTCAACTGGACGTATCTTTTAATTTCCGCTATGAAATTTCGATTTTTCGGATTCGTTGGAAAGATATTCTCAAATATATTCTAATATTTTTGGTTTCGCAAAAATCTGGTTTATTTTGAATCCTGTACATTCATTTGAACTTAGAAATCGAATTTTCAAACTACCGCGCCATTTTCAATTCCTTTTATAATTAAAATAAAATATTTATATTCTAACGACGATCTATATAAATATATACATTCTAATTCTATTCAAAACAAATTTCTCGTCGTTATTATTCAAAATAATTCATTTTAAATATTCAAAATTCGTCAAAATTGCCAAAATAAAAATTTTAAACTGGCTTGGATTTCCGGGTTATTACACAATCCTATATACTTCATTTTGAAATCCTCAAGTCGACCTAAGTTGAGAATTTATGGCCAACAAACAATAGATTAAATAAAAAGGAAACGTACATCTGGGCACTGTTCACACCTATTCCTTTTTGCCTACAGGCTACCTTTGTCTACTTCATTTTAGCTAGATGAAACGAAAATCTATGTAGCCTACATATTTGATTATCACATACAATTTTGGCCTATTATATCTCTTGTTCAGTATTCAAACAAGTCCATGGCTATCTCATGCTAACATATGTCATATCAGTGCATACTTCACCATTAAGGATAAATGTACACATACATGCCCCCTACTTTCAAAGCCCAACCTAAACATGTAACCTACCTTATGTATTTTCTTTTCAGCCTATTGAAAAAATTTCCATCAACCTAAATAAAATATAAAAAAGTAAAAAAAAAACTGAATAGCCTTATGTCCAAAGCAAACTAGAAAAGTACCAATGCAGAGCTACCATATTTATTGATGTCCAAACTCTCCAAGCTAGCATATGCAAAAAGTGAAGATGCAAACCAATTTTTATGCAGCTATCCTAAAACCTTTAAACCTACATTGTACTTATGAAACTTGGTAAGCACACTTCCTTTTCACTATAAATAGACAGACATATTCACTGCATATTTTTTTTCCAGCACTCAAGAATTAAAACCGAAACCATTCCTTTTGAAATAGAAAATGAAACAACTCTTCCCATTTCAAGCATCGCTTCCTTTCAGGCAACCAAGTAAAATGTAAGTCTTTCTTTCTATACTCTCCTCATCCATTGATCTTTTGTTCACTGAGCCGCTCTTCAATTTTGTATTAGCTTTCTGGGGTCGGAAACGATTTTTGTTCACTTCTTTTAAAGTTGTCGTGGCCTAGATCTCATTTTGCTGGAGGCTCGACGTGGAGTTTAAGTTCTAGTGTGGATCACTGGAGAGAGGGAGGCTGTCTGTCACTGTGTAAACAAATATAAATGGAAGAACCGCATGAGGAAGTTAATGCGGTGATGCAGTCAGTTGGTGAATCTGATGGACGGAGTGGCTGACATGGGTCAGTGAAGAGTCCGGTTCTCTATTTGTTGGTGGCGTTAGTGATGTGAGTAAAGACTGGAGGGCAAGAGCGAAAGTTGTAGCGTTTTGGGAAGGATGAGGATGGGTACAGTTCACGGAAAAAATACAGAAGAGAAGAACTGGGAAGATGCGAAAGAAAGGAAGAACGTGGTGGAAAAAGTATGGGATTAGGAAGAATGAAGATAGTAGTGAGCTGGGTTGGTTGCCAACGTGGACTCCGGCCATTCTTTATTTAAAAACAACAACAAAAGCATGTGGACTGGGTGGATGTCGAGCAAGAGGGGGTTGGTGATGGACCAGTACTCTGGTATGTTGTAGGCGGAGCTCTGGTGGGTAGAAAGGTGAGGGGAAGTGGATGAACAGTGGTGCGGTGGTGGTTGAGTTTTGATCAATGGATTGGGTGGAGTTCAGTATGGTTCGAATATATAAAAGGAAGGGGATGACACTGTAGAACGTGGGTTTGGTGTGTGTGGCCTTTGGGCCATTCATGAATAAAAAAAAAACAGCAGTGAAGACATCCATTTTTTTATGTGTTAATGGGCCTAAACCATGCTGAAGCCGTTACTTAGAATATGATGATAAGGTAATTAACTTGTTTATTAATTTAAGTGAACCCCATGGCTTATTATTTAAGTAATTATAATTTAAAGTTAAAAGTTTAAAATAAATAAGTCGGTCATACATAATCAGAATTGAACAGACCAAGAGATGACGGGATCGTGTCGACAAGCACTTCAATATGGAGCGGGGGGTAATAATGGAAGCTACCGGGATTTTTTAGTAAAATTAAACAACTGATCAATTTTATTGAAATAAACTTTTTTAATCGACGAAATAAACCAAGGTGGGTTAAATTCACTCAGTTTTCCCACATATGTTTATATATGTCGGATTTAAGTATTTGTGTGCTTTATTTGTTAATCGTTTGATGATTGTTTGCTTATATACTGAATATTTTTTTATAATTGATATCAATTAAACATTCGTTTAATTTAATCAAACCAAATCATTATTTTTAACGATTTTGTCCAGTGGAGGTAACTTACCTTGTTGGTTACGTTTATTATAATATAAACGTATTAAATTTAATTGGGTGCTTGAACTGTTGTTATTTATTGACTATTCTCAGTTGAATTGATTATTCATGTTTGTTTTAAATTATCTTTATATGAATTGTTTACTGAATACGATTGGATGACTAATTGTTGAATCCAAATTCAACGATTATTTTAATATTAACAAAAGGACAATATTGGTTGAACAATTGGCAGTAGATGGCCTAAACTATATATCATTTGTAAAGATTGATTTACTGTCAGGTGAATTGATATAAATGAAGTTATGAAATTTATTTTGTAACTGAATATAGATTTTTAAATATACTATTTTAAATGAAGTTTATAAAAGGAAATAAACCAACCACATAATTGATGTAACTACCAATCATCATTTTTGTACAAAAATCTGCCATGTGCGAAGCACATGCTTCATCTTAATTAGTAAATGATTTATAAAGCTAATTCCTATATTACTAAGATGAACGAGCAAGTGATCAAGGATTAATGTAATGATTAATAATTGAGATTAATTGTTTTTAAGTAACAATTAAAATGGGATTATACTGAATCAATTATTAGTTATTTATTAATGATAAAAGTAAATGGGATAATTTAAATTAATTTCATTATTTATTAATTTAAATGAAAATGTGAGTTAGAGTTGATCAACGAGGTAATCATGTTTTAAAATTGACCAAGCCAACTGTTTTAATGGAAATTGATTATTAAATTAAATTGTGTTGATTAATCTAATGAGATAATTTAGCAAATAGTGTTTAACTTAATTAGAAGAAATTGGATATTTATCCCAGTTAATGATAAAGTAAATTAATAATAATTTAAAGGAATTACTTCTTAAATGAAGTCCATCTAAGTAAGTAATCGAAGTTGGTAATGAAATATAATTGAATTCTAAAGTGGGTTTATGAACGGGTTTACCCTTAAATCGAGTTTGGTAAATGAAGTTATAACGTGATTTTAAGCGAATATGACAAGCTTAAATTAAATGTTACTTAATATTTGAATTAAGCAAAGGAAATCGAGATGAAAAAGGTTTTATATTAAACCAAAAATTGTATAGAGGAGTTTATAAATAGTGACAGGAAGTTAAAGCGCTAATTTTAAATCAGCGTTACTTAATAACTGAAATGGACAAGTTTTGAAATAAGATTTCTCAAAGGGAATGAACGAAAGGTTTATAAAAGGGATTCTTATAATTAAATTTGGTAAAAGATTGAGTAATTAGATTGTAATAAAATCCGGATAATGAAACAAATTGTTTAAAGGTGTTAAGGTTTAAAAGTTGATATATTATTAATCATTTACTAAATCAATAAATTTAGTAATGATTGTTTATTTAAAAAGGAGATTTCAAAAGTAAAAATATTTTATTAAACTGTATTTTAAATAAACTAGTGAAGTGGTATTTGTTAGTATTAGAATGAATATGGGTTTCTGAATTACAACTTGTATTTATCTTAAGATAAGAATGTTGTTGATCAAGGTTTGAGAGGCAATTAAAATGCCCCTACTTGAACAACTTCATGATTATCGAAAGATGATATGAGTTGTAATAATAAGGATGTTAGAAGCGATTTATTATGAGAAATAATAATGTGACGTTATTTGAAGTACTTGAGGATAGATATAATAAGATTTGATTATAAAGGAAATAGGAGAATTTGAGGAAATATATATCGATATTTCCAAAGTAACAGAAAAAGGGCTTGAAAATATGAAATGATATTTCCATAGTAAAGGAAATAAAAGAAGATTTCATAACGGTTGTCATACAAATGATAAGTTGAATCGATTTCCAAACTATAGAAAATAATTAATGTCATAGCAATTGATTTGAATGATTTGAAATGATGACTGGATATGATTATCAAATATTTTTCTAAGTATAAAAAGAAATGGGTTAAGAATATTTGTATATTTAAATAAGAAGGGAACACCATATTGAAGGATTTAGAAGTTTTAATTAAACATTTATTAATTATTTTTAAATAAAAAGGCCAAGTAACGCTGTGTACTCAACCAGTAGATCCATTAAATTTTTTTTATTTGATAGTTAGATAACCGACTATCAAATCTTGGCCATACGATTATTGGTATAGAAAAACCGGGATCAAATTTATTTCAAGACCCATTCTGACCAATAAATACAAATACACGAAAGATGCTGATCGAGGTGGAGCAATTGAATACCGTGGTTCTTCATAAAACGATAGTGTTAGTAATAATCTCTGGCTGATCCCTAGAGATATACCGTGATTCTGTCGTAGTTGGAATCCACGGATTTGCATGTACTAATCGCTACTGATCTATAGGGTGATACCTAGGATGTGGTAGGAGGGTGCCTTTGATTCATCCTATTCCTGGTTGACTTGTATGGACGAGTGTCTGACAGAGTATTTCCAAAGGGATCACGTACGTTGATTTCATCAAATGTATTTCGTTTTGTAGCGGAGAACTTCTCTTAGCATAACAACTAGAGTATTTTTGTGGATGTCAATTATTGATATATGGCGGATTTGACGATGTGGCATTCAACGAGGATGGTGGCCAAATGTTCTCAAAGAAGATTTAAACCTCTAGCCTCATCAACTGGGAAATAACACAAAATCGGGTAGGTCGCATGGCTATGTGGGTCACACCCATCAAAAGGGTATATCATTACCTGATCTGGAGAAATCAAATGACTTTGGTTGTCCCTTTTTATTTTTATATGTATGCTATTGGTTCGGTTGGCTAGCCCCCAACCATGGTAATGATATATTCAATACTCTCAAGAGAAAGTGAGGGGCCGGTCATGTTTGGCCTAGGTTGCAAGATGAAATTGTTGAACCCCAATGTATTCATCTCCATAGGTACATTGCCGGGAAGGTGGTCCCATACCTTGCCAGGAAATCCCTTCTCCAATAAGCGTCCGTGGTTTGATTGTATACTATATATGTAGAGCGTGAGATGCAAGCGTTCTGCTAGACTGATATTTATTTGTATTTAGACACTATTATAATATCAGAAAAGATATTGACTTCTAAAACGTTTTGTGCTATCATAAGGTAAAAACTGTCCATATTTATGTGTGGATTTGGTCTTACGATTATCCTTTTCTTTCAAAAAGATTTTGACTTTAAAATCATCTTGTGTGATGCCAATAAACTTAGTGTATTTTCTCACTCTGGTTCACCAGACTGATCCATCGTTTGTAATGCTCGGGTTAGACTGGGTCGTACAGGTTTAGATTACTAGATGTTGTGAAGTGACGAATTGGAGATGTTCAGACATATGATATTTAGTTGTTATTCCGCTGTGTTTTGTATATGAGGACAGGTTGTTATAACTGTCCATATGTATTAATGTACTCTGATAATTGTAAGTATTATTTCAAAGTTCTCGATAAAGATTTATTTCTAAATTATATTTTATTCCTCTGCGATGTGAGACTCTGTGTTGTGTTGATTCTTCTTCTAATCTATTACTTCTTTCTTTCTTGTCTCATCTTCTAACTTCTTTCTATTAGCATCTGAGTTCCCAGTGCATTTTGGGTTGATTATGGGTTGTTCAGTCAGCTCAAAAGGTACCAGAAATTTGGGTCGTCACAGGAAGTGTATGTCTGATCAAATTGTTGCTGAAAATCTATTAGAGGGATTTAAATAGAATGGTTGTTTAATCAGTGAGACTTTATCATGGGGTTATATTTAATTAAAATTAACTCTGTATATGTGATAATAAAATAAATACAATCGTGTGTAACTAAAACCAATGATTATCTATTGTAATAAACGCAATATTTTTTGTATGTTATTGCTAGCAGGGGTTTTTATTGTATAAGAAGAGTATCTCAAAATAAAACGAGTTGTAAATGAAATATAAAAAAGTAAAAATATTTGGTTTTGAAATATATATTTAAATGTTAAAAGATTGTAATGTAATTTATGTGTTTAATTTAGAAAATCAAGTGAATCCTTGTGTAGTTTTACTTATTTTAAATATATGTTCAACAATTGAAATGTGAAATCAGTATTTAACAAAAATTGTGTGTGTCTATAATAGGAATTATGTTAAAATGTGTGGAGAGATTCCCATAACGTATTGTTATAATATTTAGTAAATTGAAACATTAAGTTATAAATTGTCTTTATGTAAATTAGTAGTAAGTGATAATGAGTTTTGTGTTATAAAACATATGTTAATACAAAGTGTAGATTATTGAGTAAAAATCAATACTCGAGCATTAAAATACTTTTAACATGGTTTGAGTGTTTATTTGCATTAAACTATGTGTGTTGTGTAATCCTAGTTGCTAATAATGTAAATTTTAATAAATGAAAGTGTAAATGTATGTTTTGGTTAAAATTTTAATTTTACGGTACTTATGTTAAAAACCATGTTTTAATTTAGTTAAAGAGATTTTTATACATGGTTATTTATAACGTGTAGAGTTATACAAGTTAATTTGTGTGAAGACCCGTAACTTCCCCGGTAAGGAAAGCCCGGATACTTCGAGAAAAACACACAAAAGAACGCAAACAGAAGAACATTTCATTGTTAATTACAACAATTCCATCAGAATACAAGAATATGCAGAGTATAAATAAATATTACACAGGAAATATCATAGATTTAAATTACATTTAAATACATTGCTGCAGCGGAAAAATAAATAATACAATACACAACTGAAGGAGATATACGGATATAGAGCTTTACGGATATCATTCCAGCTGTAAATCAGGATCTTGTGAATATAAATCTGCAAAACCAAAACTACTAGCTGCTCGTGCCAAAATAAGGGCACCCAGAATTTAGGTTAAAATAATAAACTCCAGGTCAAACATGTGACTGGTGTGAGAACTAAAACAGTTATTAATCTTTATTTTAAAGTTAGGTAAATCAAGGGACCACGCCGTATAACACACAACGGGTTTCCTCCCAAGAATACCAGTGCATAAAACAACATCGCAATGCTAAATAAAGAACAATGAAGCTATTATAAGACCCAGGTCCCATCACATAATGCAACGCAAGCTGGAGGATAGGGTTTTTACCTTATAATAGCCAAGAATGCTTGGTACGTGAAATTTCTTGTTTTATTATTACTATAAGTGTACAGTGTCAAAACAATTTCAAATCATAAGTATCAATCATAGACGACATAAGTGCCCATACCACTATGTCGCCATACTAGGCTCTACAAATAAAACTACAAAGTCACATATTGGAAGCTAGATTTCCATCTGTGAACCGAGGAAAAAGATAGTCCTCACTGAGTTCGAGACTCTCTAGCCCGTGCCTCAGGATCTGAGCTCGAGTGACCCTTGGAGCGACAGGGCCGGTCCACCGATGTGGATTAAAATGAAAATAATATAAATGTCAGGGCTGGTAGGTCACTGACACCACCCTAGCTAGAAGGAAACGCATGCCCTCCCTGAGGTCCTCTCCCGTTTTTGGTTCACAACCGGGGTGTGAGGCTCGCGAATCAACGCTACACAAAGCTATGCCACACAGGTCGTGCTTTGATCATCAACCACAAGACTTTACTTTTCAACAGAAGCCTTGATCATTTGCCACTTAGGCATGCCACACAGGCAATTCACTCCATGCGATTGATATCCATCAATATATAACCCCTGAGCCTGTACGTCTCAGAGAAGGGCGTTAAGAAAGAGAATAAATTCTCCGCCGCCAAACAGATATATATTTAATAGAAATCAATCACACAGAATAAAATCCAATGTCAGACACACAGTCCATTTACAAGTTCGTTCTGGGTCTGAACGAAACCGGAGGCACCTTGTATCTCGCATATCCATCGATCTCCAAGTACGTCTGGACGATCATCAACTGATTCCCTCCTCTTGGGTGTACAGCCCAATCAAGATCATCGGTAATCACCCAAACGACGTGAAGACCTCCAGTCTTCAACCACCATCTTCATCCTCGACACCACGTAGAATCAATTATTCAGAATGGGATAAACCAGGTCTTTCTGAATAACTCGCGTATATAATAAACAAGTGTTACACAAACACAACATACGCCTCATTCCGATTCAGAATATTCTTTTATTCAAATATTCTTACACTTTGGGAAAGGTTCCCATTAATTTTATCGAATATAAACTCTTTTAATCTCCTTTTGAATATCAATTCAAATTAGTCGGGATTAGCGAACCACACCGAAGTAATCATTTATTTTATTTCCCAATCCCAACCTATTCATCCCATGAAGTAAAACTGGTAATACTTCATAACTAACACCACGGTGTTATCGGTAAATTCAATTACCATTTCACGTTCAAATCGAATTAAAGATTTAACTATCGCCTGGAGCAAAACTGGTGATACCCCATTCTCCATCATTTCAATCTAATTAAAAATTCATTAAAACCCCACTCGGTTTTAATCTTCCCAAAAATCAATATTAATGATCGCTTAACTTGGGAAATCTTTTCCTGTCTTTAATAAAGAATCAATGTCTTTTAAAACACCATTCACTATAAACCCAAAATCACATCCTATTCCAATTCAATTATTGAAACTTCTAGTTACATTTAAAACCCTTTCAAATCTAATTATTTATTTCAAAAATAAATAAATTATTATTCTAGTTCAAAACTAGTTCATTTTTTATAAAAATCTATTTTTATCTTTTCAAATTTGGAATTTTTAGTCCCAATTCCTCACAAATCATTTCTTATGATTTTACACTAATTATTGATATTTTTAATAATTTTATCAAGGCCCGTATAGTCGATTTCCATCAACGGCCATCGAACTGCACTTACAACGACTTTTCCAAATTTGATTTGGACATAATTCCAAATCCGACCGTTAGATTTCTAATTTCTCATACTCGTTAGAAAGCTCTTTTCGATACGAACCCAATGGTTCCAATTTTAGGAGAATCTGACGGTCGGATCTTCCGTAATATCCATTCGAAGTCAATGCGCGGCGCGTTCTATTCAGGCCATTATATTTATATATAATATATATATATATTATATATATTTCATCGATTTCCTTTCAAAACGTATTTTATAAATCGTTTTAAATTCGTTTTCGAAAGGATTTCAACTTCCATCTCAAATTCAAATCAAAATTGAATTTTCTAATATGAATTCGTTTTGAATTCATTTCAAATCGACTTCAATTTAAATTGATTTCAGTTTGATTTCAATTTAATTCGAATTTCAATTCATTTCAATTTAATTCGAATTTCAATTCATTTCAATTTAATTCGAAGTTCAATTCATTTCAATTTAATTCGAATTTCAATTCATTTCAATTTAATTCGAATTTCAATTCATTTCAATCTAATTCGAATTTCAATTCATATCAATTTAATTCGAATTTCAATTCATTTCAATTTATTAGATTTTGAAATCACTTTCGATATACATTGTAAAATGAATAAAACCGACAAAATTCCCGTTCATGTTAAAAATGGCGTTTAACTACTTAACACGGCTTCACATTTCAATATTCACTGAATATTATTTTAAAATATTCGATAATTCTGAATTGGAATCAGACATAGTCAATTACCATATAATGTTGATTATATGGATTTCACATAACAAATGTGTATAACAACAATGAAAACAACAATCCATCATCTAGAGTGCATTCTACACTGTATAAGCATTAAATATATTTAACGCTTATAACAGCTTGTCAATCAATCGATCGACATACAGCTAATTATTGGGATTAGTGTATGCCCAATTTCATCCCAATACCCGTGTGGGGTTTCAAACAATCAAACACAGGTTTTATTGGTGCAGTTGGGCGATGTGTAAAATTTATCGTCCCAATCAATATCAGTCAAATGTGTGTATATAAACAAATCGTCCGATTTGTTTATAAATATTTATTTTATTTTATATACACGTTAAAAATTACATTTTTAACTATAAAATATTTATTCCATCACACAATCTGTAATAACTCGGAAAATCTGGGCTAGTTTAAAATTTTTATTTTGGCAATTTTAGCGAATTTTGAACATTTAAAATAGATTATTTTGAATAATATTGACGAGAAATTTATTTTGAATATAATTCGAACGTATATATTATATACGTCGTCGTTAAAATATGAATAATTATTTATAATTATAAAAAGGAATTGAAAATGGCGCGGTAGTTCGATAATTCGATTTCAAACTTCAATTGAATGTACCGGGTGCAAAACAAACCGGATTTTAACGAAACAAAAAATAATAGGATCTAATTGAGAATATCTTTCCAACAAATCCAAGAAATCAAAAATTCATAGCGGGGATCAAAAGATATGTCCAGTTGAAAATTCTGAATAGTCGCTATGGAATTCAGGCCCTTAAAAATGGAAATTTTGCAAACGACCTCGGATTTAAACGAAACCACTTTTGTTGGATCCATGATGTCAAGTTATTGCTAGATTCCAAATTTCATAATTTTTCGAATCAATATGTAAGCGTGGCAAAGGAAAACGCGTTTGACCAGTTTTAGTTGATTTTAATCGACTGGAAAATGATCATTTTTCAAACGGCCTCGAAATTCGATGAAATTAGTTTTGTTAGGACCGTATCGTCAATACGAGGCTAGAAATAATTTTTCGGGAATTTTTAAAGTCCGTATGTGGCCCGGTAAATTGAAAGGTACGTTTAAAATAGAATATATAGTGTTATATTTTAAATTTAACAGAAACTGTTCGAAAAGGTCGAATCAGCTTACGATACATATCCCATTGTGTTCGGAATGGGGGTAATTAGCTAGGGATGACAGTCGTTGGGTCTCGTTTAGAGGTCGAATGAAAAGTCAACTATTATAGAAAATTAAAATAATATAAATATATATAATTATATCCCCTCCCCTTCACAATTCTCTCTCCCCAACCCTCCTTTCAAAAATCGAAACCAGAAAATGGGAAAACCCTGTGCCCTCGTTCCCTCGACAGTCGCCCAGGCGGAGCGCCACCTCGCCGTCCCCCATCACGGCGCCGATCCCCTCCCCTCCGATCTGCCTTTCCTCCTCGCCCCGCTCTCTTCTTCTTCAAGTCAGAAAGACCTTGTCGCTTTCGAGCCCTCCACCGCAGCCTCGTCGAGCTGCGCCACCGTCCAGGCACGCCACCGCCGTCCTCCAGGCGGAGCCCCACTCCGACTTCACCTCCCTCTCGCGCGATTCTCTCCTCCTCCCTCTGAAGCGCGAGCCACAAACCCTCCAACACCCCAAAACCCGCCCAAACCACCTATTAGCCGCTGTTCCGGCTAATGCGAGTCCGTTACCGCCATTCCACCAACCACCTCATCCTCCGGTGAGTGCTTGATTTCAATTTTTATTATAGTAGAAGGTTAAAAATATAATTTTTATTATAGTAGAAGGTTAAAAATATAATTTTTTTATTATAGTAGAAGGTTAAAAATATAAATTTTATTCATGTAGAGTATTAAAAATATAATTTTTATTATAGTAGAGTATTAAAAATATAAGCTTTATTTTGAAGTGGTGAAGAAAAAAATTAGTTTTTCATATGAAGTAGCGATTTGAAAAGGTGATTTTTATTTAAATAGTTTTTGAACAGAAATACGATTTTTATCATATGAATCAGATTATAAAAATGTGATTTTTACAATGAAAAGGAACTTATAAAGAAATACAATTTTTCTATAATGAATAGCGAAGTAAAAATTCGATTTTTCTATAATGAATAGCGAAGTAAAAATTCAATTTTTCTATAATGAATAGCGAAGTGAAAATTCGATTTTTATATAATGAATAGCGAAGTAAAAATGTGATTTTTATATATGTAGTGGATACGGGCAACGAAAGTGACAAAAGAAGAAAGGGCGAAGATTTCCTGCATATGAAGAGTCGTGGCGTTTGGATTAGCTTTGGTGAGAACTTCTCACTCTAAATTTCTTTTTCTAGTTATATATATATATATATATATATACCAGGATGTAGACGGTGCTTAGCAGCACCCGACACCCATCATCCACAGACCATGGATGGCTTGTTTGTTTAATTGATGTGTTGTGAAAATTGTTTGTGATGTTGAATGTGAAATCGATAATAAATTGTAGATGGTGGAAATAAATTAATTATAGTAAAAAACATAATTTCTAACGTGAATATGAATAAATAAATAATTATAAACAAATCGGCCGATTTGTTTATATACACTGATTTGACTGAGATTGATTGGGTCGATAAATTTTACACATCGCCCAACTGCACAAATAACATCTGTGTTTGATTGTTTGAAACCCCACACGGGTATTGGGATAAAATACGGCATACACTAATCCCAATAATTAGTTGTATGTCGATCGATTGATTGACAGGCTGTTATAAGCGTTAGATATCTATATTTGATGCTTATACAGTGTAGTGCACTTTGGATGATGGTTGATTATTTATCGTTGCTATTATATACGTGTGTTGTATGGAATCCATATAATTAACTTTATATGGTAATTGATTGGGCCTCATTCCAATTTAGAAAATAAAGAATATTATAAAGTAAAGGTTCATGTGTTGACCGTACTCATCCGTTGAGATTAGTCATGTGTTGAACGAAATATTTTAACAATAAAATTTACATCTTTATCTTTATAAAATAAAGATTCATGTGTTGACCGTACTCATCCGTTGAGATTAGTCATGTGTTGAACGAAATATATTGAATAACATAAATAGTCACACGTGGACTGTACTCATTCGTTGAGATTAGTCATGTGCTGACAGAAATATAGATTCACGTATTGAATAAAATAAATATTCATTTGTTGAATAGAATAACGGAATTATTGAAATATATAAAGCCGTATTAATTAGAGATGCGCTATTTTGACGCGAACGATATTTATATCGATTATATTCGTTTTTATAATTTGAATTCGAATTGAATAGAAAACGAAATGAATTCGAATTAAATAGAAAATGAATTTGATTTCAATTGAATATATAACGAATTTGATTTCAATTGAATATATAACGAATTTGATTTGAATTGAATAGAAAACGAATTGAATTCAAATTGAATAGAAAACGAATTGAATTCAAATTGAATAGAAAACGAAATGAATTCGAATCGAATTAAAATCGATTTGAATTGAAATCAAATAGAAATGAAAGTAAAAAGGATTTATAATAGAAAATTCAATTTTGATTTGAATTTGAAATAAAGGTTGAAATTGTTTTTGAAACGAATTCAAAACTATTTATAAAATTCGTTTTAAATAGTAATCGACGAAATATATATTGTATATATTATATATATATAATATAATGGCCTGAATAGAACGCGCCGCGCCGCGGCAGTTCGTGAATTTCGACCATTTATTTCAAACGGACATTACGGGAGATCTGACCGTCGGATTCTCCTAAAACCGGAACAGTTGGGTTCGTATCGAAAAGAGTTTTCTAACGAATATTAGAAATTCAAAATCTAACGGTTGGATTTGGAGATACGTCCAAATCAAATTTGGAAAAGGTCGCTGTAAGTGCAGTTCGATGGCCGTTGATGGAAATCGACTGTACGGGCCTTGATAAAATTATTAAAAATAGTAATAATTTGTGTAGAATCATAAGAAATGATTTGGGAAAAATTGGGATGAAAAACTCCATATTTGAAAAGGTAAAAATAGATTTTTATCGAAATGAACTAGTTTTGAACTAAAATTAAAATCCATTTATTTTTAAATAAATAAATTGGATTTGAAATGGGTTGAAAATAGAATTGATTTGTGGGTTTATTGTGAAGGGTGTTTTACATGACACTTGTTCTTTAACCCGATAAATAAATAGAATTGATTTGTGGGTTTATTGTGAAGGGCGTTTTACATGACACTTGTTCTTTAACCCGGTAATAAATAGAATGTGATTTGGGTTTGTCGTGAATTGTGTTTTAAATAACATTAGTTCTTTAACCAAGTAAAGGAGTTTTAATGAATCTGCAATTAGATTGAAATGTGAATTGATAATCTAAGTCATCAAATTTGGAAAATGAGCGAGAATGGAGTATCGCCAGTTTTGCTCCAAAGCGATAGCTAAATCTTTAATTAGATTTGAACGTGAAATGGTAATTAATTTTACCGATAACACTGTGGTGTTAGATATGGAGTATTACCAGTTTTGCTTCATGGGATGAATAGGTTGGGATTGGGAAATAAAATAAATAATTACTTCGGTGTGGTTTGCTAATCTCGACTAGTTTGGAAAACCATAATTTGGTTTGAAATGACATCCAAAGGAAGATTAAAGGATAAATTTTAAAGAATTTATCTTGGATAAAATTAATGGGAACATTTCCCTAAGAATTGAAATTTAGAAACTAGCTGAAGGTTAGTTAATAAGAATGGTTTCCTGGGTATTGATCTGATGTTGGTTTCGGCCTTCGGGGTTAATATTTGGGGGATTGCTCTCTTACTGATATACGGTTAGTGACTAATGAATTGGAATGAGGCGTATGTCGTGTTTGTGTTACATTTGTTTTTAATATACGTGGGTTGTTCGGAAAGTCCGGGTTTACACCCATTCTGAATAACCAATTCGACGATAAGTCGAAGATGAAGACGGTGGTCGAAGACCGGAAGTCTTCACATCGTTTGGATAATTACCGATGATCCTGATTGGGCTGTACACCCAAGAGGACGGAAATAGTTGGTGGTCGTCCAGACGTACTTGTAGATCGATGGATATGCGAGGAAAGTGCCTCCGGTTTCGTTCAGACCCAGAACGAACTTGTAAATGGATTATGTGTCTGACATTGGATTTTATTCTGTGTTGATTGATTTCTATTAAATATATATCTGTTTGGCGGCGGAGAATTTATTCTCTTGCTTAACGCCCTTCTCTGAGACGTACGAGCTTAGAGGTTATATATCGATAGATATCAATCACATGGCATGAATTGCCTGTGTGGCACGCTGAGTTGCATGGATCAAGGCTTCTATTGAAAAACAAAGTCTTGTGGTTGATGATCAAAGCACGACCTTTGTGGCGTAGCTTTGTGTATAACGTGAATTCGCGAGCCTCACACTTCGGTATGAGTTAAAAACGGGATAAGGACTGCAGGGAGAGCACGACGTTTCTTTCTAGCTTTGGTGGTGTCAGTGACTTACCAGCCCTAACATTTATATACTTTTCACCTATGTGGTTGTTGGATGAGGCGCCTCGATTTTAGGTCTGTAAGGACCGAGAAACGTGTGTTCAATCCTCTAACGTAAGTGAGGACCGACCCTGAAGATCCAGGGGTTACCCAGAGTGTGTAGTCCCGAGGCATTTGCTAGAGTGTCTCGAAGCAGAGAGGAGCTTGCCCCATGCCTCGACTCATGACGGAAATCCAATTTCCGATACGTGTATTGCGGTTTTATTTGTAGAACTAGTATGGCGACATAGTGGTATGGGACATTTATGCCGCCTATGATGTATATTTATGATTGAAATTGTTTTGACACTATACACTTATTATAGTATCAAATGATTTGTTTTAAACGTACCAAGCATGTTTGGCTGTTATAAGGTAAAACCTATCCTCCGGCTTGCGTTGCATTGTGTGATGGGACCTGGGTCTTATAATAGCTTCATTTTTCGAAAAAGCATTACGCTGTTTATTCTATGCACTGGTATTCTTGGGAGGAAACCCGTTCCGTGTTATACGGCATGGTCCCTTGAATTACTCTCTTTTAAAGTAAAGTTTTAAATAACTGTTTTAGTTCTCACACCAGTCACATGACTGACCTGGAGTTTATTGTTTTAACCTAAACTCTGGGTGCCCCTATTTTCCGCACGGGCAGCTAGTAGTTTCGGTTTGCAGATTTATATTCACAGGATGCTGATTTACAGCTGGAACGATGCTCGGAAAGCTCTGTATCCGTGTATTACTTTCAGTTGTGTTTTTTATTATTTTCCGCTGCTATGTAATTTATTGTAATCTCTGATATTTATCGAATGTAATTTATTCATTTATACTCTGTTATTCTTGTATCTGATGGAATTGTTGTAATAGCAATGAAATGTTCTTCCGTCTGCGTTCTTTTGTGTGTTGTTCTCAAAGTATCCGCTCTTTCCTTCACGGGGAAGTTACGGGTTCTCACACAATCAATTTTCACAACACGACAATCAAGCAAACAAGTCATCCATGGTTGTGGACGACGGGTGTCGGGTGCTACTAAGCACCGTCTTCATCCTAGTATATATTTCAACTAGAAATTAAAATAAAAGCGAGGAGTTCTCACCTTAGGTTCCACTCTCCCAATTTTACTTCTGAACTTCTGAACCGCTTGGATTTGTTTGAAATTCAACGCTATCCTTTACACGTTGTTCATAATAAAAATTTCATTTTTATTGCTTCATTCTAATAAATAAAAATCACATTTTTATTTCTACATCTTATATTTCTTACTACGCTTCTTTTCATATAAAAATTATATTTTTATATTCTTTATTATATAAAAATTCTATTTTCAATCCGCTACTCATATGAAAATCGAATTTTTATTTCGCCACGACACGTATAAAAATCGTATTTTTATATTTTCTTTCTTATAAAAATCATATTTTTATAATCTCTACTATATAAAATCATATTTTTATTCTCTATATAATATAAAAATCATATTTTTATTCTTTATATAATATAAAAAACATATTTTTATTCTTCTTATAATATAAAAATCATATTTTTATTCTTCCTATAATATATAAATCATATTTTTATTCTTTCTATAATATAAAAATCATATTTTTATTCTTTCTATAATATAAAACTCATATTTTTATTCTTCCTATAATATAAAAATCATATTTTTATTCTTCCTATAATCATAATAAAAATCGTATTTTTATATTCTTCTCTTCATAATAAAACTCGTATTTTATATGATAAAAATCTAAATTTTGATATGATACAAATCTAATTTTTCCTCCATAAAAAATCTAGCTTTCTTTACCTTAAAAACCAAAGCTCTCTTTGCATTAAAAATCAAAGCTTTTAAACAAGGTTATTTAAATAAAACCCCCCTTTTTAATTACGCAGATAAATTAAAATAAAGATAAAAACTCACGTATGGAGTGCAGGAAAATGAAGAGCAGCTTTGGCATGCGGGTTCAGGGCGAGGATCCTGAAATTGACGAGCTGGAGATGGCTCCAGGACTGGCGAAGGCTGCGCATTGAAACGGAGAGAGGGGGGTTAGAATTTGAAGAGGGAGGAGAGAAAGGGAGCGCCAGGATATGAGGTGGTCGGGGGTCATGCCTGAGGCGGCGGAGGGTGGTCAGGCGTGGGCCCCGAGGATGCAGCGGTAGCAGCTTTCATGGATTGGGGGGGGGGGGGTTCAGCAGAGAAAGAAGAGGAGAGAGAGGGGAGTGCGGAGGTTCTCCTCTGTAATGACCCGGAAATTTGCGATCTTGGTTATCCGATATACAACACATATCGAATATCCAAGGATCGAAAATACTGGATGGTTAATGAAAGAAATTAGAGGGTGAAAATAGATAAGATAGAAACTTAGAATAGAAGAAGAACAACAACAACATCAGAGTATCATGAACCTCACAGCGGAATGAATAACATATAATATATATAACATAACTTTGAAATATAAATCTGTACTTGAATATACATCATTATCACAGTACAACACTTACAACATAGCAGAAATAAACAATAGCTATATGATCCTGAAGCCTCCTGCTCCAGCTCTTCAAGTATCTGTAAATCCCGACTACTTGACTGCCCGTAAAAAATTGGGCACCCAAGAGTTTAGGGAAAACAAAACAAAATAAACTCCGGGTCGGTCATGGGACTGGTATGAGTAAAACAGTTCGAAGAAGTAAAGGATATCTCATAAGACCACGCCGTATAACGGAATGGGTTTTCCCTTATGAGAATTCAAAATACCTTTATATCAACAACCTTTTGATATTATAATAATGTCTATCAACCACAATATAATAATCATCTAGCAGAAACGCTTTCATCTCACGTTCTACATATATAGTATATAATCAAAACCGCAAGCACGTATTGGGAAATGGATTTCCAACTATGACAAGGTATAGAACCACCTTTCGCTAGTGTACCTCTAGAAAGGAATACACAAGAACATCTTGCAACCCGGCCAGACATGACCGACCACTCATTTCGCTTGAGTGTATCGAATGTATATCACCAACGGTTGGGATCAGTAACCGTTTCCCAAATGGGCCAGCATCAACAATAGATTTTTAGAAGTAAATGAAACTCTAGATCAGGTGATTATACACCCTAATAGGTGCGACCTACATAGCCATGCTGCCTGCCCGATTTTTATCATTTCCCGGTTGATGAGGCTTGAGGTTACGCTTTATCATCACATCAGATTCACTTCGAATGCCACATTGTCAGATCCATCGAAAATCACTAATTGACGTCTACAACAGTACATTATGTGTTAGCTAAAGAAGTTTCCTTATCTGCTTCCACTCTTGGTCGGTTGAAGAAATCAATGTACGTGACCTTTCTGGAAATACTCTATCAGACATTCATCCATACAAGTCATCCAGGAACAGGATGAACCGAAGGCACTATTCAGTACATCCATCTTAGGCACTGTTATGTAAGACTTATACAATAGCCCTTGTACCTTACTCCGTCTTCAATTATCTTTGGCATATATGATTCGCAACGCTTATGCCAATACAGAGTGGTTCTTTGGATAATAATCCAACCGGTCTCTCCATATTAACAACGTTAAAATGGTCAAAAACTTCGATAGTCTGTGAGTTAACTATCAAAGAAAAATACGTGTGCAAACAACGATATTATTTCCAGATGGAAATTCTATCAAATCAATCATCAATCGTATATATATCTATATGTATATATATTCATATGTTCCTTATTTTCTATGTTTAGAAAATATACGTTAACGCTGGAAAACATTTCCATAACTTATTTACGTATCACTATTCTTCTACAACTATCAGTCTCTGATTGTAAACTAGTATAAGAACAATTCCCTAAGTAGCAATCCCGAAGGTCGAAACCAACATCAGATAGACACTTAGGAAGCCATTCAACTTAACAAGTCTCCAGTCAAATTTTGATTTAGTTTAGCTCCATTTCTTAACTCCATATACATGAACACTTCCTTTTCTAATTCATATTTCAAATTTCAATATTTGATTACGTTTCTGATTCTATTTGGAAAACATTTCCAAATCTACTTTACTTGGATTTAAACAGATGTTTAAATCGACATCACGACGACAACTCAAACCACGATACTTATTTACTAAAATCACTTAACCACTTTCACTCTCGAACCTTAACCGTTTCTAAATTAAAAACGAAGTCAATCAAGTTGGGGTATAACTACCTCTTAGACCTTAATTGAACAACATTTCAAATCTCGAAATAGGGTAAGTTCATCTTTTAACCATTTAACACTTCCTTACATAACTTCTCTTTCAAATAAATCTCTATTCGATAACTCTATCCTTCGAATAAACTATATTTGATTTATTCTATTCTTCGAATAAACTATATTCGATTAACTCTATTCAATTAACTTTATTTGATTAACTCTATTGCATTACTCTATCGATTAACTCTGTTGCATTCACTTTAATCGATTAACTCTATTCGATTAATTCTTTTCGATTTAACTCCTTTTTGATTAAATCCTTTCGAGTAAACTATATTCGAATAACTCCTTTCTTCGAATAACTAATATTCGATATCTTCTTTCGAATAAACTATATTCGATATCTTCTTTCGAATAAACTATATTCGATATCTTCTTTCAAATAAACTATATTCGATATCTCTCTTCCGAATAAACTATATTCGATGTCTTCTTTCGAATAAACTATATTCGATATCTTCTTTCGAATAAACTATATTCGATATCTCTCTTCGAATAACTATATTGGATTTATTCCTTTCCTTACTAATATTCGAAAACTCCTTTTAACTCTACTTAACTCTATTCGAATAACTAATATTCGATTATCTCTTTTAACTCTATTTAACTCTATCTGGTTTACTCTAACTGATTAACTCTTTTAACTCTATTCGAATACTATATTCGATTAACTCTTTTAATTGTGTTTATTCTAACAAGTAAATATCTCCTTTATACTATTTATTTTAACAAACAAATATCTCCTTTATACTCTATTTATTTTAAACAAATAAATATCTCTTTTGATTTCTATTTATTTTAAACAAATAAATATCTCCTTTGATTTCTATTTATTTTAATAAACAAATATGTCCTTTATACTCTATTTATTTTAAACAAATAAATATCTCTTTTGATTTTGTTTATTTTAAACAAATAAATATCTCCTTTGATTTCTATTTATTTTAACAAATAATTATCTCTTTTAATTTCTATTTATTCCTAAATAAATATCTCTTTTGTAATCTATTTGTACATGTTCTACAAATATTTTCTTTTTGTTTCTATTTGTAAATGTTTTACATATATTTCCTTTTTATATTTAATTTACAAATATATTTCCCTTCTATTTGTTTTACAAATATTTTCCTTTATATTTGTTTTACAAATATATTTCCTTTAACAAAATCCTTTTCCCTAATATTTATTTAGCAAGTAAATATTTCTTTTTATAAAATCTTTTGATTTTATAAATATTTCTTTTCAACATAACATTTGAAAATCTCCTATACAACATTCCAGTATTTTCCACAGTATTTAAAATACCAAACATAGTGATCAATAACATCCAACCATACAAAATCATCAACAGATTATATACCACATCATATATTACAATATATAAAACAGTAAAATAAATGTTGAGGAATCCAGTTGGATTCCGCCAACCTGTTTCCCTGTATCACAGATGTTAAACAATACCAATATAAAATATTATGATGAACAAAATCAAATACTCGATTTACGATATATATATATATATATCGTTATCTAATATTTCAACCAATACACAAGTAATTCAACTAAACAGTTAACACACAGCAGTTAGTCATTATTTATCAGTTCTAAATATACGTTATAAAAATAGAACTGTTCAGAGTTAGTGAGTTTTACTCACATTGGCAGTTCATCGTCAAAGAACGATAAACTGTTTGTTTGATTTGAATCAAACAATTTATTTTGCCATAAATTCAAACGAGCTCCACTCCACTCCCAGTCAGTACCATTGGGTAGTGTCCGTCCATACGATCCCATTGGATCTTGTTTCGCTTGATTCTGATATCGTACGAGAGAGTTATGAATTTTTAAACTTAACATACTATTTTAACTTTAAAATAACTTAAGATATTTAATTTGGGCTTTTAACCTTTGACTTCGGCCCAACACCTCTCTTCAAAACCAAGGCCCGCTCCCTTCTTCCTCCATCTTCCACGCTTCAGTAAACATCACCACAAACCATGGCCGTTAATCAAGCCCTCTAATCTCCCTCACCTCCCCACCATATCGTAGGAAACCATCACCAAATTCATCCCCTTCGCTCACCCTACCCAGTAACCTCCTTCATCATCCACTCGAGCTCTCCGTCTAGACTGCGTCATCTGCAGTTTCATGACCAACCTAGACAAATTCTACCACCGAAATCCACGAAACAATCATCACCAGATGCAGTTTTGACTGCTCATCCCAAAACTCAGCTCGAAATCCTCAAACTATCCTTCCATTCTCCGATTTCATGAACCCTAACCTTCGCTGTTGTTTTCGAGCATCAACGAGGATGCGTCGCACCTTATAATAGGGGTATCGAATTGAGGCCCATCTCTATACAAATTCAAAGAAGGATGGTTTGAGAATTCAGGAATTTTATTGGATTTTATTTCGATTTTAGAGGATTGAAAATATTTTACTGAAGAAAACTACGACGGAATTCTTTCTGTTGACTAAAGAAATAAGTTCTAGGGTTGGGAAAAGTTAGTGGGGGTATTTGTAGGGAACTTAGATTTTTTTTCTTGATATTTTAGATATTTTTATTTATCATTTTTTATTTGTTTTTACCTTCTAAAAATCCGTGTGATCACACACAATACCCAAAAATCACGAAACTGGACATGCAGCTACAGTTCGACATTATGGTCCCAACGAAACTAGTTTCGACAAATTCCGACTCTGTTTGCTCACACAACCTATTTTTAAAGGTCAATTTATCGACTGTTTTTCACTTTAAAAATAAGTACGGCCACATACTGACTTTAAAAATCATGGAAATTGAAATCTAGCAATAATTTAATATTGCGGATCCAACAAAATTAGTTTCGTCGAATTCTGAGGTCGTTTGCAAAACTGGCTATTTTTAAAGCTCTGAATGACCCATTTAAAAATATAAATATATTTAAAAACAATTAAATTGAATATTTATAAATAAATATTATCGTATATATTCACAACAGAATATCAAACAGCTTCAGAATATTCCCATATGAATTCCTAGCTCGATATTTCAAATCCCAAATAAATCGATATTCGATTTATAACGAAATTTCTTTTATAAATATAAATAATTCCTTTATAAATTATAAAGGAATTCCACGGCGACTTTTCTAAAATTTGATTTGGACATAAATCAAATCTACACTATGAAATCATGATTTTTCTCTTCCACTTGAAAGATATACTCCACCAGCTCCTAACATTTCTTGTTTCACAGAAATCCGGCTTAAAATGAATCCTGTACATTCAGTTGAAGTTCAAATCGCCAAATTGCGAACTGTCGCGCCATTTCGAGCTCGATTTTAATTATAATATAATTATACGTTCAAACTGACGTTATTTAAATATATTTGTTATTATAATTCAACTCTAAACTGAATTATACATTTTGAATTGCCCAATTCACAACATATCGCCATTTCAGCCAATTCTGATTATTTCAGAATTAAATATATTATTAAATTATTATTTTAATTAAATATTCACAGTTATTTAATTTAAAAGACCATTTAAATCACTTAATCACTTTGTAAATAATTAAATAAATTAATTATTACTCCATGAAAATATGGGTCATTACATTCTTCCCCACTTAAAATAATTTCGTCCTCGAAATTGCTAAGGTAGAAAACAAACCCCATCGACCGATTAGAACTTATTTGTTCACTTTTTAATTTCAGTTTCAACTGAAGTCATTTAATTTCAATTAAATTATTAATTAATTCTTATCAACGAAAATTTTCAAAGATCCTGGAAATATTCTAACTCCTTAACTTTTCGAAAAATTTCGCCAGCACCTCCTTTGTACTGGTCGATAGGTCAAACTCCAACTCACCTCTCTGGGTCTTCTCCATTCCAAAAGAAAATCAAACAGCCAAGCGGCTTGCCAAATCGGCTCATAAATCTCATGCTTATACCAAATATAAACTTGTACCTTTTTGTCGGGCATATCAACTCTATCACTTTCACCTGTTATCAGTCCACATATGCCACGTCGTCTCAACCAATGTTCATCAAATTTTATTTTCAACACAACCATTCGCTTTTATCCAAACCGAATCTCATTTCGAATTTCTATCCCACAAATCCAAATTTCTCGATATCCTTTTAATCCAATTCAACTCCAATTTTCTTTTGCAAATTCCAATTAAATTTGGTTTTAAATCAAACAATCTTTTTCCTGGGAGTTTTAAACAGCTTTGTTTTTCTTAAAAACCAAACTTTCCTTTGCAGGATTCCAACAACTTGTTTTTCTAAACAATTTCAAAAACAATCTCTTTGGTAGTAATCCGTTACTTACAACACGAAAATGAACACCGATGATGTCTAGATCATCATTGGCATCTATTTCCACCTACTGAAGTGAGTTTAATACTATATCACTTTCAAAACCATTTCTAAACATTTCCAAAAATACCATGCTCAAAACAATTTAAAATCTACCAGGATTTTAAAATGCTGATATATTTATTCCAAATCCATTTACAACACTTTTCCAAATTCCCAGGGTTTGAAATTTCAATTCTGATTTAAATTTCAGATATAATTCACTTCGATTCCATATATTTCACTTATATAAATTCGGTTTGCTTATATATAACCATTTCACATTTTATAATCTGATTATAATCACAACCAACACTTCCTATATATGATAATATATCACATATCATACTATGTCGGTCCATCATATTCAAGTGTTTACAAACCCCTACCGATACAGTGGATCAAACTGATTGACCAGAATTCATAAACTACTCAACCAATGAATCTCCACAATATAAAACCACTTTATATCAAATTACAAATACGCATTCGTATATATGTACACTCAAACTCAATCTAGGGTATTACTAACCCCATCTCTACTGATTCACGCCACAGAGCCAAGGTAATTCTTGACCTTATGCTCTGATACCAACTATAACGACCCGTAAATTAGCGATCTTGGTTATCCGATATACAAACGAATATCCAAGGATCGAAAATACCGGATGGTTAATGAAAGAAATTAGAGGGTGAGAATAGATAAGATAGAAACTTAGAATAGAAGAAGAAGAAGAACATCAGAGTAACACGAACCTCACAGCGGAAAGAATAACATATAATATATATAACACAACTTTGAAATATAAATCTGTACTTGAATATTCATCATTATCACAGTACAACACTTACAACAGACATAAACAATAGCTATATGATCCTGAAGCCTCCTGCTCCAGCTCTTTATGTATCTGTAAATCCCGATTACTTAACTGCCCGTACAAAATTGGGCACCCAAGAGTTTAGGGAAAACAAAACAAAATAAACTCCGGGTCAGTCATGGGACTGGTATGAGTAAAACGGTTTAAAACTGTTCGAACAAGTAAACGATATCTCATAAGACCACGCCATATAATGGAACAGGTTTTTCCCTTATGAGAATCCGAAATATCTTTATATCAAAAACCTTTTGATATTATAATAATGTCTATCAACCACAGTATAATAATCATCTAGCAGAAATGCTTTCATCTCACGTTCTACATATATAGTATATAATCAAAACCGCAAGCACGTATTGTGAAATGGATTTCCAACTATGACAAGGTATGGAACAACCTTTCGCTAGTGTACCTCTAGAAAGGAATACACTGGGTTCAACAAGAACATCTTGCAAACCGGCCACATATGACCGACCACTCATTTCGCTAGAGTGTATCGAATGTATATCACCAATGGTTGGGATCAGCAACCGTTTCCCAAATGGGCCAGCATCAACAATAGATTTTTAGAAGTAAATGAAACTCTAGATCAGGTGATTATACACCCTAATAGGTTCGACCTACATAGCCATGCTGCCTGCCCGATTTTTATCATTTCCCGGTTGATGAGGCTTGAGGTTACGCTTTATCATCACATCAGATTCACTTCGAATGCCACTGTAACGACTAGGAAAATCTGAACCAATTTAAAAAAATTTAATTGGATATTTTAGTGGATTTTAAACATTTAAAATAAATATTTTAAATGATAATGATGAAAAGTAAGTTTGAATCGACAATTGAAAAGGAATATAATTATTTCTAATTATAAACAAGGCCTGAAATGGCGCGGCAGTTTCAAATTTTCATTTCAAACTTTGACTGACTGTACCTGGTGCAAAACAAAACGGATTTGAGTGAAACCAAAAATATTTAAATCTGTTAGTGAATATCTTTCTAATGAATTTGAAAAATCGAAGTTTCATAGCGGAAGGCAAAAGTTATGGCCAAATGAATTTTTAGAAAGGCCGCTCTAGAATTTATATAGGCTGTGAAAATGGCCATTTTGCAAACGACCTCGGAATTCGACGAAACCACTTTTGTTGGATTCGGGATGTTAAATTATTGCTAGGTTTCAAATTTCATAATTTTTGAAGCTAGTATGTGAGTGTGGAAAAGGAAAATGTGTTTGGTCGATTTCTATTAAATTGGATCGACCAGAAAT
The DNA here is from genome assembly GCA_030737875.1 of Allium sativum. NCBI lineage: Eukaryota > Viridiplantae > Streptophyta > Magnoliopsida > Asparagales > Amaryllidaceae > Allium > Allium sativum. The sequence continues at coordinate 8,128,864 of CM060921.1, read as the reverse complement.
GGGCCATTTTTCAAACGGTCTCAGAATTCGACGAAACTAGTTTGCTTGGGACCGTATCGTCAAAACATAGCTAGATTTATTTTTCGGGAATTTTTAGAATCAGTATGTGGCCCTGGCAAATTGAAATGTATGTTCAAATTGAATATTGAATGTTTTATATTTTAATCTGAAGGAAAACTGACTGAAACAGTCGAATGGGCCTTCGAAACATATCCCATTATGTTCGGAGTGTTCGTGCGTGACAAGGAGTATTTTCAGATTTTTAAAATTTATAAATAAAAAAAACTATTGGTCCACCTCAGATTTCTCTCTCCCCGTTTTTTTCTGAAACCCCCCGATCGACGGTGACGCTGCTTCGATCCTTCCCTCCTCTTTTTCTCTTCGATCTCGCAATGGAACCACACACCCCTTTGGAACTTTTTGAAGATCCGAGTCTCCTCTTCAAATCGATGTAGGACTCGCCCTCCATCGAGTTGTATCCGTCGAGAATCGAAGCCCTGAAGTGGCGCCGTACCTCGCCGGAATTCTCCCCAGCCGTGCCGTCGAGTTGAGGGTGGTGGGTCCCCCTAGAGGCGCCGTTCCATGCTCTTCCACGTGGTGCTGGTTGATCGTCTTCAAGTTGAACGGATTTGGCGTAGGATCAAGACCTAGTTTTGAATCAAAATAGGAGATAACGACAGTTAAAATTATTTTATATATTATAGCACTTTAAAGCGGTATGGTTTTCGATTTCACTGTAAAAATCATATCTTTTTCGTTTGTTGACGAAATTCAGTGAAACAAGAGACAGTGGACTCATGTGGATGTCTTCTACATTCTAAAAGAGACCGCATATTTTTCTGAGCTTTCTGCTATTTTTGGTGGAGTGGAACCCTATGTGAGATTTCTAAATTATAAACGTTATGGAAAACGACGATGTATAAATTATATAGTCGATGTATGAGTTATACAAGCATTGTACACCTCATGTATAAGCGTTGTACACCTCATGTATAAGCGTTGTATAAGTTGTACGTTCGATGTATAAGTTATATATGCATTGTAAAAATTATATATGTGTTGAAATAGAAGTGAAATGCTTATATATATATATATATACACACACACACACGCCCCTCGTCCACAAACCATGGACGATATTTATTGGTTGTGATTGGTGTGAAAATTGGTTGATTACGAATGGTTGATTAGAATTGTTTGTGATTGAAATTGATTGATTGTGGTTGAGAATTATTTGGTTGAAACCACATAGGATTAGTTTGTGGAAATGAAAAAATATACATGCCGCCTGCGTGCAAACTAGATGCATGAAATCCCCATTGTCAAAAGCTGCGAGGCTTTAAGGTAGAGCGAGGAGCTGTACTAGGGACGGCCCCGGTTTTAACTACCCTGCCGTTATGCTGCCGAAATTTTCTGAAATATTCATGTGTTAGAATTATTTTCATTTGTTGAAATTATTTCATATATTGAAACCGCCTTCATGTGCTGAATAGAAATTCATTCGTTGAATAGAAATTCATGTGTTGAATGGTATTTGCGTTTTAAACAAATTGTTTTAACAATAAAAATCACATTTTTATTTTATATATACGAACGAAAGAAAACCTTCATGTGTTGAATAGAAATTCATTCGTTGAATAGAAATTCATGTGTTGAATGGTATTCGTGTTTTAAATAAATTGTTTTAACAATAAAAATCACATTTTTATTTTATATATATACAAACTATTGAAAACCTTCATGTGTTGAATAGAAATTCATGTGTTGAATGGTATTCGTGTTTTAAATAAATTGTTAAAACTATAAAAATCACATTTTTATTTTATATATATACGAACTATAGAAAACCTTCATGTGTTGAATAGAAATTCATTCGTTGAATAGAAATTCATGTGTCGAATGGTATTCGTGTTTTGAAATAATTTGTTTTATAATAAAAATCATATTTTTATCATCTATATGAACTATATAAAATATTCATGTTTTGAAATAAATTGTTTTATAATAAAAATCATATTTTTATCATCTATATGAACTATACAAAATAGTCGTGTTTTGAAATGAATTGTTTTGCAATAAAAATCACATTTTTATTATATACATGAATTGTTAAAAATAGCGAGGTGTTGAAATAATTGTCGATTGGATAAAAATATCATTTTTATCAAATGAATGAAAAGAAAATAGTTTTGAAATCGAAGAATCGATTATATTTTTATTTTTATATATAAATATAATTAAAATATATCGAATAACGAAGCTATAGTTTGTGTTTTGAAACCGTGATTTCAAATGATTAGTGCGGGAGATCCGACCATCGGATTTTCCCGAAACCAAAACCGTTGGGTTCGCTTTGGAAATATCTTTCCAACGACACCAACTTTGTAAAGATCCAACGGTTGGATTGTCTAGAATGTTTAATTCAAATATGAAGAAAAAGAGCGCCAGAATCAATTATATTTATATAAATATAATTAAATTAAATCGAATAACTACGCTGCAGTTAGTATTTTGAAATCGAAACTTCAAACGATTGTACCGGGAGATCCGACCGTCGGATTTTCCCAAATCTGAAACCGTTGGATTCGTTTTGAAAAGATCTTTCTAATTATATAAATTTTGTGAAGATCCAACGGTTAGATTTTCATATATGTGTAAATCAAATCTGAAGAAAAACAGCGCCACGGCCGCGTTAAGGCCCGAAGCGTCGTTTGAGTAAATTGGCTATAAATAAATAAATAAAAATAGCAATAAATCATTATAAAATATTATAAATGATATGGAATGTGAAATTTAGAAACTAACTGAAGGTTAGCTAAGTCAAATGGTTTCCTGGGTTTTGATCTGATGTTGGTTTCGGCCTTCGAGGTTAATATTTGGGAAATCGTTCTCTTACTGATTGACGGTTAGTGACTAATGAATTGGAATAAGGTGTATGTTGTGTTTGTGTAGCACTTGTTTATTATATATGCGAGTTGTTCAGAAAGACCGGGTTTATCCCATTCTGAATAACTGAATAGACGATAAGAAATCGAAGATAAAGACGGTGGTCGAAGACCGGAAATCTTCACCTCGTTTGGGTGGTAACTGATGTCCTTATTGGGAGGCATCCCGAAATATGGATAATGAGTGGTGATCGCCCAGACGTACGTGGAGATCGATGGGTTTGCAAGGTATATAGTGCCCCCGGTTTCGTTCAGACCCGGAACAGACTTGTAAATGGACTGTGTGTCTGACATTGGAATTCATCCTGTGTGATTGATAGCCATCAGTTGCATGGTCTGAATTGCCTGTGTGGCATGATAAGATGCAGTGATCAAGGCTTCTGTTGAAAAGCAAAGTCTTGTGGTGATGATCAAAGCATCGCTTGTGTGGCGTAGCTTTGTGTGTAACGTGAATCGTGAGCCTTACACCCTGGTATGAACCAGAAACAGGAGAGGACCTCAGGGAGGGCATGCGTTTCCTTCTAGCTAGAGGTGGTGTCAGTGCTTGAACTGGCTGACATTATATTATTTTCACCTATGTGGTTGTTGCTGTTGCGAGGCGCCTCGGTTATATCGGTCGAACCGGGACCGATGGAGTCATTCGTTGGCTCATTTACGCCCTAAAGGGCGGGGAAACGTAATGTCCAGGCATTTTATTCCACATCGGTGGACCGGCCCAGTCCCTCCAAAGGCTTGACTGAGTTCTTGCCTGAGACATGGGCTAGATTGTCTCGAATTCGGTAAGGACTATCTTTTGCCTTGGTTCAAGACGGAAGTCCAATTTCCAAATACGTGACTGTGCGGTTTTGATTATATACCTATATATGGCGACATAGTGGTATGGGGCATTAATGTCGTTTATGATTGATACTTATGATTTGAAATTGTTTTTGAAACATATAAACACTAGTAATAATATCAAATTCTTTTGTTTTATTCGTATCAAGCATATTTTGGCCATTATAAGGTAAAAACTCTATCCTCCGGTTTGCTTTGCATTGTGTGATGGGAACTGAGCCTTATAATGGCTTCATTTTTATAAAAAGCATTGCGACGTTAAAAAGATTTATTTGTTTTAAAGCACTGGCAATCCAATGGAGTAAACCCGTTCCGTGAAAGTGGCGTGGTCTTGTGATTAGCCATTTTATAAATGTGTTAAGTAGATTTCTCATACCAGTCCCATGACTGACTCGTAGTTGCCCCTTTTCTACACGGGCAACCTTGTATTCAGGTTCCAGCAGGCTCGTTCTAGATAGCTGGAGCTGAAGATGGATTCTATCATTTATCTCTTTTTATGATGTTTAGCTCCTACTGTACATATTATGTTTATTTCTGCTGTAGACATTTATGTATAGTTGAACTGTATTTGTACTAAGTATGATCCTGTATACTGTGTAACTCTGATGATTATGTTTATCCAGTGTATTATTTGTTCATTATCTGGTGTATTTATTTAATTCTGTTCTGCTGTTATCTGTTTATGTATTATATTCCAAAGATTACCCTTGCCACCGTCTTTACGGGGTTTGGGGTCGTCAAAGCCACATTGTCAGATCCATCAAAAATCACTAATTGATGTCTACAACAGTACATTACGTGTTAGCTAAAGAAGTTTCCTTCTCTGCTCCCACTCTTGGTACGGTTGAAGAAATCAATGTACGTGACCTTTCTGGAAATACTCTGTCAGTCATTCATCCATACAAGTCATCCAGGAACAGGATGAACCGAAGGCACTATTCAGTACATCCATCTTAGGCACTGTTATCTAAGACTTATACAATAGCCCTTGCACCTTAATCCGTCTTCAGTTATCTTTGGCATATATGATTCACAATGCTTATGCCAATACAGAGTGGTTCTTTGGATAATAATCCAACTGGTCTCTCCATATTAACAACATTAAAATGGTCAAAAACTTCGATAGTCGGTGAGTTAACTATCAAAGAAAATACGTGTGCAAACAATGATATTATTTCGAGATGGAAATTCTATCAAATCAATCATCAATCATATATATATATATATGTATATATATTCATATGTTCCTTATTTTCTATGTTTAGAAAATATACGTTAACACTGGAAAACATTTCCATAACTTATTTACGTATCACTATTCTTCTACAACTATCAGTCTCTGATTGTAAACTAGTATAAGAACAATTCCCTAAGTACCAATCCCGAAGGTCGAAACCAACATCAGATAGACACTTAGGAAACCATTCAACTTAACAAGTCTCCAGTCAAATTCTGATTTAGTTTAACTCCATTTCTTAACTCCTTATACATGAACACTTCCTTTTCTAAGTCATATTTCAAATTTCAATATTTGATTACGTTTCTGATTCTATTTGGAAAACATTTCCAAATCTACTTTACTTGGATTTAAACAGATGTTTAAATCAACATCACGACGACAACTCAAACCACTATACTTATATACTAAAATCACTTAACCACTTTCACTCTCGAACCTTAACCATTTCTAAATTAAAAACAAAGTCAATCAGGTTGGGGTATAACTACCTCTCAGACCTTAACTGAACAACATTTCAAATCTCGAAATAGGGTAAGTTCATCTTTTAACCCTTTAACACTTCCTTACGTAACTTCTCTGTCAAATAAATCTCTATTCGATAACTCTATCCTTCGAATAAACTATATTCGATTTATTCTATTCTTTCAATAAACTATATTCGATTAACTCTATTCAATTAACTTTATTTGATTAACTCTATTGCATTACTCTATCGATTAACTCTATTGCATTCACTTTAATCGATTAACTCTATTCGATTAATTCTTTTTGATTTAACTCCTTTTTGATTAACTCCTTTCGAATAAACTATATTCGAATAACTCCTTTCTTCAAATAACTAATATTCGATATCTTCTTTAGAATAAACTATATTCGATATCTTCTTTCGAATAAACTATATTTGATATCTTCTTTCAAATAAACTATATTCGATATCTCTCTTCCGAATAAACTATAGTCGATATCTTCTTTCGAATATACTATATTCAATATCTTCTTTCGAATAAACTATATTCGATATCTCTCTTCAAATAACTATATTCGATTTATTCCTTTCCTTCAAATAACTAATATTTGATAACTCCTTTTAACTCAATTATACTATATTCGAATAACTAATATTCGATTATCTCTTTTAACTCTATTTAACTCTATCTGGTTTACTCTAACTGATTAACTCTTTTAACTCTATTTGAATACTATATTCGATTAACTCTTTTAATTCTATTTATTCTAACAAGTAAATATCTCCTTTATACTCTATTTATTTTAACAAACAAATATCTCCTTTATACTCTATTTATTTTAAACAAATAAATATCTCTTTTGATTTCTATTTATTTTAAACAAATAAATATCTCCTTTGATTTCTATTTATTTTAATAAACAAATATCTCCTTTATACTCTATTTATTTTAAACAAATAAATAGCTCTTTTGATTTCTATTTATTTTAAACAAATAAATATCTCCTTTGATTTCTATTTATTTTAACAAATAAATATCTCTTTTAATTTCTATTTATTTCCTAAATAAATATCTCTTTTGTAATCTATTTGTACATGTTCTACAAATATTTTCTTTTTATTTCTATTTGTAAATGTTTTACAAATATTTCCTTTTTATATTTAATTTACAAATATATTTCCCTTCTATTTGTTTTACAAATATTTTCATTTATATTTGTTATACAAATATATTTCCTTTAACAAAATCCTTTTCCCAAATATTTATTTAGCAAGTAAATATTTCTTTTTATAAAATCTTTTGATTTTATAAATATTTCTTTTCAACATAACATTTGAAAATCTCCTTTACAACATTCCAGTATTTTCCACGGTATTTAAAATACCAAACACAATGATCAATAACATCCAACCATACAAAATCATCAATATATTATATACCACATCATATATTACAATATATGAAAACAGTAAAATAAATGTTGAGGAATCCAGTTGGATTGCTCCAACCTATTTCCCTGCATCACAGATGTTAAACAATACCAATATAAAATATTCTGATAAACAGAATCAAATATTCAATTTACGATATATATATATATATACACCGTTATCTAATATTTCAACCAATACACAAGTAATTCCACCAAACAGTTAACACACAGCAATCAGTCATCATTTATCAGTACTAAATATACGTTATAAAAATAGAACTGTTCAGAGTTGGTGAGTTTTACTCACATTGGCAGTTAATCGTTAAAGAATGATAAACTATTTATTTGATTTGAATCAAGCAATTTATTTCGCCATAAATTCAAACGAGCTCCACTCCACTCCCAATCAATTCCATTGGGTAGTGTCTGTCCATACGATCCCATCGGATCTTGTTTCGTTTGATTCTGATATCGTACGAGGGAGTTATGAATTTTTAAACTTAATATACTACTTTAACTTTAAAATAACTTAAGATATTTAATTTGGGATTTTAACCTTTGACTTCGGCCCAACAGCTCTCTTCAAAACCAAGGCCCGCTCCCTTCTTCCTCCATCTTCCATGCTTCAGTAAACATCACCACAAACCATGGCCGTTAATCAAGCCCTCTAGACTCCGTCGCCTCCCCACCATATCATAGGAAACCATCACCAAATTCATCCCCTTCGCGCACCCTACCTGGCAACCTCCTTCATCATCCACTCGAGCTCTCCGTCCAAACTGCGTCATCTGCAGTTTCATGACCAACCCAGAAAAATTCTACTATCGAAATCCATGAAGCAATCATCACCAGATGCGGTTTTGACCGCTCATCGTAAAACTCAGCTCGAAATCCTCAAACGATCCTTCCATTCTCTGATTTCGTGAACCCTAACCTTCGCTGTTGTTTTTGAGCATCAATGAGGATGCATCGTACCCTATAATAGGGGTATTGAATTGAAGCCCATCTCTATACAAATTCAAAGAAGGATGGTTTGAGAATTTAGGAATTTTATTGCATTTTATTTCCATTTTAGAGGATCGAAAATATTTTACTGAAGAAAACTACGGCGGAATTCTTTCTATTGACCAAAGAAATAAGTTCTAGGGTTGGGAAAAGTTAGTGGGGGTATTTATAGGGAACTTGGATTTTTTTTCTAGATATTTTTATTTATCATTTTATATTTGTTTTTACCTTCTAAAAATCCGTGTGATCACACACAATACCCAAAAATCACGAAACTGGACATGTAGCTACAGTTCGACATTACGGTCCCAACGAAACTGGGTTCATCAAATTCCGACTCCGTTTGCTCATACAGCGTAGTTTTAAAGGTCAATTTATCGACTGTTTTTCACTTTAAAAATCGGTATGGCCACATACTGACTTTAAAAATCACGAAAATTGAAATTTAGCAATAATTTAATATTGCGGATCCAACAAAATTAGTTTCATCGAATTCTGAGGTCATTTGCAAAACTGGCTATTTTTAAAGCTCTGAATGACCCATTTAAATATATAAATATATTTAAAAACAATTAAATTAAATATTTATAAATAAATATTATCGTATATATTCACAACAGAGTATCATACAACTTCAGAATATTCTTATATGAATTCCTAGCTTGATATTTCAAATCCTAAATAAATCGATATTCGATTTATAACGAAATTCCTTTTATAAATATAAATTGTTCCTTTATAAATTATAAAGGAATTCCACATCGACTTTTCTAAAATTTGATTTGGACATAAATCAAAATCTACACGACGAAATCCCGATTTTTCTCTTACACTAGAAAGAAATACTCCACCAGCTCCTAACGTTTCTTGTTTCACAGAAATCCGGCTTAAAACGAATCATGTACATTCAGTTGAAGTTCAAATTGCCAAATAGCGAACTGCCGCGCCATTTCGAGCTCGATTTTAATTATAATTTAATTATACGTTCAAACTGATGTTATTTAAATATATTTGTTATTATAATTCAACTCTAAACTGAATTATACATTTTGAATTGCCCAATTCACATCGTATCGCCATTTCAGCCAATTCTGATTATTTCATAATTAAATATTCACAGTTGTTTAATTTAAACGACCTTTTAAATCACTTAATCACTTTGTCAATAATTAAATTAATTAATTATTACTCCATGAAAATATGGGTCATTACATCCTCCGTCGTGGAGCAGCGGCGGCGTACGCCACGGTGGCGTCGCGTGGAGCGGAGGGCGATGGCGTCGCCCATCCCCCATCTGGGAAGGATCGGTCTTTTTTTTTAATTTCCTAATTTTGAGCGTTGACCAATTGAAGAGGAAAAGGGAGGTATATATATATAATTTTATTTAATTATATTTTAATCTCCAAAAAGTTAACCTTTTTATTCGACCTCTAAATGAGACCCATCGCCTGTCGTCCCTAGCTAATTACCCCCATTCCGAACACAATGGGATATGTATCGTAGGTTGATTCGATTGTTTCAATCAGTTTCCGTCAAAATCAAAATATAAATCTATATATTGAATTTGAACGCACATTTCAATTTACCGAGGCCACATACGGACTCTAAAAATTCCCGCAAAATATTTTCTAGCGTCGTATTGACGATACGGTTCTAACAAAACTAATTTCGTCGAATTCTGTAACCATCTGGAAAATGGCCATTTTCCAGTCGATTGAATTCAACTGAAATTGGTCAAACACGTTTTCTTCTACCATGCCCACATATTAATTCAGAAAATTATGAATTTTGGAATCTAGCAATAACTTGACATCACGGATCCAACAAAAGTGGTTTCGTCGAAAACCGAGGCCGTTTGCAAAATTGCTATTTTTAAGCGCCAAAATTCCATAGCGACTATTCTGAGTTTTCAACTAGACATAACTTTTTACCCGCGCTATGAAATTTTTATTTTTCGGATTCGTTGGAAAGATATTTTCAAATATATTCTAATATTTTTGGTTTCGCTAAAATCCGGTTTATTTTGAATCTTGTACATTCATTTGAACTTTGAAGTTGAATTTTCAAACTACGCGCCATTTTCAATTCCTTTTATAATTAAAAATAAATATTTGTATTCTAATGACGATCTATATAAATATATACGTTCGAGTTCTATTTAAATAAATTTATCATCCTTATTATTTAAAATAATTCATTTTAAATAATCAAAATTCATCAAAATTGTCGAAATAAAAATTTTAAATTGGCTCAAAATTTCCGGGTTATTACAATCTCCCAAACTTAAAACTTTTCGTCCCCGAAAAGGAACGAAGCCGAAAGTTGTTTAACTAATCAACTCAACTTCCATTGTTTTCATTACGGCTTAAGTTCTTCAACTTTTCAGTTTCTAAGAACTTTTCAAAATTTTCAAAAATTTGGCTAACACCCTAAATTTTCAAAAAATTTCGCCATAACCTCCCCTGCACCGGGAGCTTCGGGATATTTCAAATAGCCTCCCATTGCCCTCACCAATCCATAAGGAAGAAGAAACAGCTAAGCGGCTAGCCAATCGGCTCATAAAATCATCCAAAACCCAAGAAATACAATAAACATGTACCTATTTGTCGGGCAAACAATTTTATTCCTCTTTTCTAGCCTCCTTGCTATGACCTGTTCAATGTAAGTACATGTATACGTATGCAAATGCGAGAAGTTTTCAATACAATACACTATTTGGTACAATTTGGTTAAAGATTCAACATTTAAATTAATCAAACAATAATCAAACAACACAATCAGCAATCAATTAGTTGATTATCATTTCAAACACATAATTTTGATACATAGTCCAAAAAATCAGATTTTTAATGCCAAATCACAACAATAAGCACTATCTAGTTTTGGTTCTCACACCAGTCAATGGAAATATGTAATAACCCGGAAATTCTGGGCCAGTTTAAAATTTTTATTTTGGAAATTATAGCGAATTTTCTATATTTAAAATAGATTATTTTAAAATAATATCGACGAAAATTTATTTTGAATATAGAATAGATCGTATATATTATATACATCGTCGTTAGAATATAAATAATTATATATAATTATAAATAGAATTGAAAATGGCGCGGTAGTTCGATAATTCGATTTCAAACATCAATTGAATGTACCGGGTGCAAAACAATCCGGATTTTAGTGAAACCAAAAACATTAGGATCTATTTGATGATATCTTTCCAACGAATCCGAAAAATCAAAATTTCATAGCGGGAATCAAAAGATATGTCCAGTTGAAAATTCTGAATAGTCGCTATGGAATTCAGGCCCTTAAAAATGGACATTTTGCAAATGACCTCGGATTTCGACGAAACCACTTTTGTTGGGTCCGTGATGTCAAGTTATTGCTAGATTCCAAATTTCATAATGTTTCGAATCAATATGTGAGCGTGGCAAAGGAAAACGCGTTTGACCAGTTTTAGTTGATTTTAATCGACTGGAAAATAGCCATTTTTCAAACGGTCTCAGAATTCGACGAAAATAGTTTTGTTAGGACTGTATCGTCAATACGAAGCTAGAAAATATTTTTTGAGAATTTTTAGAGTTAGTATGTGGCCCCTGTAAATTGAAATGCGCGTTCAAATTCAATATATATAAGTATATGTTGATTTTGACGAAAACTGATTGTAAAAGCCGAATCAGCTTACGATACATATCCCATTGTGTTCGGAATGGGGGTAAAATGCTGGGGACGACAGTCCGTGGGTTCGATTCTGACTTCGAAATAAAAAGTTACTTTTTAGAATAAAATGAATAAATAAAATATATAATTATATTAACCTTTTACCCCCCTTTGATTCTCACAGATCGACATAAATAAAAAAATGAAAAAAAAGGGAGAAAGAGAACGACTGGGGGGGGGGGGGGGGATGGGGCAGACCGCCGCCGCCGCAGCCACCAGGGCCGCCGCGCCCTGGCGCCGTCCACCAGGACTCCCCGCCCCTCCTCTTCTCCACCTCGCGCCCTTCCTCCTTCTCCTCCTCTTCTTATCAAACAGCGCCGCCCAGACCTCCACCCTCCACCGATCGCCTCCTCCACCGCCTGCTCCTCCGCCTCTTCTTCTCCTCCCCTCCACTTCCTCTCCCCCCTTCGAAAACCATACACCCCGAGCCCCTCCACGCCACAACCCGTCGCCGCCGCCCCTGAAACCCTAACCCCGACCCTCGACGCCGACCACCACTCCGCCCGCGCAGTCCCCCTCCTCTGCAAAACACTGTAAGCCCCCTTCTATTTTATTTTTAATATGTAATTAATCAGTGATTTTTATATAGTTGTTTAAGGAATAAAAATTCGATTTTTATTTTATGAATAAAAATAGAAAAGATGATATTTTTAAAATAGAAAAGACGATATTTTTAAAATAGAAAAGACGATATTTTTAAAATGGATAAGGCGTGATTTTTACATATGTAGTGGGTTAAAAATATGATTTTTATATTTTTAAAGAATTAAAAATATGATTTTTATATTTTTAAAGTATTAAAAATATAATCTTTATTAAGTAGAAGATGTAAAAATTTGATTTTTGTTTAGGTAGAGAATTAGAAAAATATAACTTTTACATGATAGGAATATTGGAAATATCATCTTTATACACGTAGCAAAATAGAAAAGACGATATTTTTAAGAGTGAAAAGACGATATTTTTAAGAGTGAAAAGACGATATTTTTAAAAGTAAAAATTCGTTTTTTATATATTGAATAGCAAAGTAAAAATTCGATTTTTATATTGAATAGCAAAGTAAAAATTCGATTTTTATATATTGAATAGCAAAGTAAAAATTCGATTTATATATATTGAATAGCAAAGTAAAAATTCGATTTTTACATATGTAGAGAATACGGGCGATGAAAGAGATAAGAGACAAAAACGACGAAGATTTCTATAAATGAAGAGTCGAGATGATTGGATTAGCTATTGGTGAGAACTTCTCACTCTAAATTTCTTTTTCTAGTTATATATATATATATATATATATATATATATATATATATATACTAGGATGCAGACGGTGCTTAGCAGCACCCGACACCCGTCATCCACAGACATGGACGGCTTGTTTGTTAGATTGATATGTTGTGAAAATTTGTTTGTGATGTGGATGTGTAATCGATAATAAAATATAGATAGTTGAAATAAATTAATTATAGTTAAAAATATAATTTTTAACGTGAATGTGAGTAAATAAATATTTATAAACAAATCGGCCGATTTATTTATATACACTGATTTGACTGATATTGATTGGGTCGATAAATTTTACACATCGCCCAACTGCACAAATAAAAATCTGCGTTTGTTGATTTGAAACCCCACACGGGTGTTGGGATGAAATCTGGCGTACACTAATCCCAATTATTTGATTAAATATGTCGATCGATTGATTGACAGGCTGTTATAAGCGTAAGATATCTATATTTGATGCTTATACAGTGTAGTGCACTTTGGTTGATGGTTGATTATTTTTCAATGCTATTATACACATGTGTTGTATGGAATCCATATAATTAACATTATATGGTGATTGATTGGGCCTCATTCCAATCGGGAAAATAATGAATATTATAAAAGAAGATTCATGTGTTGAATATAAAAATAGTCATGTGTTGACGATGTTCCTGAGTTGAAAATATTTATGTGTTGAGTAAAATATTTTAATAATAAAATTCACATCTTTATCATATTTAAAATTAGAAATACTTTACGATGGAGTCTAATTAAAATCAAACGATAGATACCATAGTTTTATAAAATATTTTACATAACAAAAATAGTCGTGTGTTGAAAGAAATATAGATTCATGTGTTGAGTAGAATAAATATTCATTTGTTGATTAGAATAAAGAAGTTTTTGAAAAATATAAACCCGTGTGGATTAGAGATGCGCTATTTTGACGTGACCGATATTTATATCGATTTTATTCGTTTTACAATGAATATTGAAAAGTGATTTCAAAATCTAATATTTTGAAATGAAATTCAAATTGAATTAGATAAAAATTCAAATTGAAATTTTATTGAATCAATTTGAAACGAATTCGAATTGAATCAAATAGAAGGTGAATTCAAATTGAATTGAATTGAAACGAATTAGAATTTGAATTGAATTGAAACGAATTAGAATTTGAGTTGAATAGAAAGTGAATTTGAATTCGAATAAAATAGAAATGAATTCAAATTGAATTAAATTGAATTGAATTAAAAATGAATCGAAATCATTTTGAATGAAATTTAAAACGAACTGAAATTGAATTGAAATCAATTTGAAACGAATTCGAATTGAACCAAATAGAAGGTAAATTCAAGTTGAATTGAATTGAAACGAATTAGAATTTGAATTGAATTGAAACGAATTAGAATTTGAATTGAATTGAAACGAATTTGAATTCGAATTAAATAAAATTGAAATGAATTCGAATTGAATTGAAATCAAATCGATTTGAAATTGAAGATGAAGTTGAAATTGTTTTTGAAACGAATTTAAAACGATTTATAAAATACGTTTTAAAAAGGAAACCGACAAAATATATAATATATATATATATATATATATTATATATATAATGGCCCGAATAGAACGCGCCGCGCCGCGGCAGTTCGTGAATTTCGACCATTTATTTCAAACAGACATTACGGGAGATCCGACCGTCGGATTCTCCTAAAACCGGAACCGTTGGGTTCGTATCGAAAATAGCTTTCCAATGAATATTTGAAATTTGAAATCTAACGGTTGGATTTGGAATTATGTCCAAATCAAATTTAGAAAAGGTCGCTGTAAGTGCAGTTCGATGGCCATTGATGGAAATCGACTGTACGAGCCTTGATAAAATTATTAAAAATATCTATAATTTGTGTGAAATCATAAGAAATGATTTGAGAAAATTTGGGCTGAAAAATTCCATATTTGAAAGGTTAAAAATAGATTTTTATCGAAATGAACTAGTTTTGAACTAGAATTAAAATCAATTTATTTTTGAAATAAATGAATCGAATTTGAAAGTGATTTTAAAAATAATCAATATTCCCAATACGTGAATTGGACTGGGGTTGAATCGAAATTATCTTCGGAATATTTCGATGTTGAATTTCGTGACTATACAGATATTGTTAGGGGAATTTGAAAAATATATTTTATATCGTTATTTCCAATACGATATTTGTTGGTTTCAGAATTTGATATTGAATATAAGCCGGTATATTTTCTATTCAGAGCCTTGTATTTAATATCAAATGTGATTTGGGTTTATCGTGAACCGTGTTTAAGAAGACATTGGTTCTTTAACCCAGTTAAATGCAGGATGTTGATTTTTGAAAAGATTAAAACTAAGTGGAGTTTTAATGAATCTTTAATTGGATTAAAATTGTGAATTGATAATTTAAATTATCAAATCTGAAAGGTGATCGAGAATGGAGTACCACCAGTTTTGCTCCCAAGCGATAGTTAAATCTTTAATTAGATTTGAACGTGAAATGGTAATTAATTTTATGGATAACACCGTGGTGTTAGATGTGGAGTATTACCAGTTTTCTCCATGGGATATATAGGTTGGGTTTGGGAAATAAAATAAATAATTACTTCGGTGTGGTTCGTTAATACCGACTAGTTAGAAATGATATCCGAAGGAGGATTAAAGAATAAATTTAGAAGAATTTATCTTGGATAAAATTAATGGGAACCTTTCCCTAAGAATGTGATTTTGTGAATAAAAGAATATTCTGAATTGGAATGAGGCGTTTGTTGTGTTTGTGTAACATTTGTTTATCATATACGTGGGTTATTCAGAAAGGCCGGGGATACCCATTCTGAATAACCGATTCGACGAGATGTCGAAGATGAAGATGGTGGTTGAAGACCGGAAGTCTTCACATCGTTTGGGTGATTACTGACGATCTTGATTGGGTTGTACATCCAAGAGGAGGGAAACAGTTGGTGATCGTCTAGACGTACTTGGAGATGGATGGATACGTGAGGAAAGTGCCTCCGGTTTCATTCAAACCCAGAATGAACTTGTAAATGGATTGTGTGTCTGACATTGGATTTTATTCTATGTTGATTGATCTCTATTAAATATACATCTGTTTGGCGACGGAGAATTTATTCTCTTGCTTAACGCCCTTCTCTGAGACGTACGAGCTCAGAGGTTGTATATCGATGGACATCGGTCGCATGGAGTGAATTGCCAGTGTGGCACGCGTAAGTGGCAATTGATCAGGGCTTCTATTGAAAAGCAAAATCCTGTGGTTGATGATCAAAGCACGGCCTGTGTGGCGCTGCTTTGTGTATAACGTGAATTCGCGAGCCTCACACCTCGGTATGAGTCAAAAACGGGAGATGGACCGCTAGGAGAGCACGATGTTTCTTTCTAGCTAGGGTGGTGTCAATGACCTACCAGCCCTGACATTTATATACTTTTCACCTATGTGGTTGTTGGATACGAGGCGCCTCGGATATAGGTCAGTAAGGACCGGGAAACGTGTGTTCAGGAATTGCCAATCCTCAAAAGTAAGAGAGGACCGACCCAGCCGATTCCAAGGATCAAAGTGGGGTCCTGGGACATTTGCTAGAGTGTCTCGAATGCGGAGAGGAGCTTGCCCCTTGCCTCGACTCATGACGGAAATCCAATTTCTAATACGTGATATTGCGGTTTTAATTGTAGAACTAGTATGGCGACATGATATATGGTACCCATGCCGTCTATGATTGATATTTATGATTGAAAATGTTTTGACACTATACACCTATAATAGTATCAAGTGATTTGTTTTAAACGTACCAAGCATGTTTGGCTATTATAAGGGAAAACCCTATCCTTCGGCTTGCGTTGCATTGTGTGATGGGACCTGGGTCTTATAATAGCTTCATTTTTATTTATTTAGCATTGCGCTATTTGTTTTATGCACTGGTATTCTTTGGAGGAAACCCGTTCCGTGTTATACGGCGTGGTCCCTTGATTTACCTAACTTTAAAAATAAAGATTAATACCTGTTTAGTTCTCACACCAGTCACATGACTGACTTGGAGTTTATTGTTTTAACCTAAACTCTGGGTGCCCTTATTTTCGACACGGGCAGCCAGTAGTTTTGGTTTTGCAGATTTATATTCACAGGGTCCTGATTTACAGCTGGAACGATATCCGGAAAGCTCTGTATCCGTGTATCACCTTCAGTTGTGCTTTGTATTATTTCCGCTGCTATGTAATTTATTGTAATCTCTGATATTTGTCGAATGTAATTTATTCATTTATACTCTGTATATTCTTGTATATGATGGAATTGTTGTAATAACAATGAAATGTTCTTCTGTATGCGTTCTTTTTTGTCTTGTCCTCAATTCTATCCGTGCTTTATTTCACGGGGAAGTTCGGGTCGTCTCAAAATATATAAATATCACACTTTCGGCACTCGAATATAAATACTGATGATGTGGCCGCATCATCAGAATAATCACCAAGCAACTAGAGTGTGACTTTATATCCATCCAGTATATTGGAGGCTTCCAATACACGTGGATCAAACGTATATTAAAATCTCTATATACCTGATAGTCCAAATTCAATACAAATAAATATTCAAAAACGAATAATTGAATTAAATTTTCAAAACAAATTTGTTTTCACTTTTATTTCAAAAACACTACTCTTCACACTCGTTCTAGGATACTACTGATCCTATCTCTAATGAGTCATTCTCGTTGGACATTACTAATCCAATCTCTGATGAGTTCTTTCATATGGTTCTAATGTGTCTTGTTCTCTGAGCTTTGTAAACCAAAGCTCTGATACCAACTGTGAAGACCCGTAACTTCCCCGGTAAGGAAAGCCCGGATACTTCGAGAACAACACATAAAAGAACACAAACCGAAGAACATTTCATTGTTAATTACAACAATTCCATCAGAATACAAGAATATACAGAGTATAAATAAATATTACACAGAAAACATCAGAGATTTAAATTACATTTAAATACATTGCTACAGCGAAAAAAAATACAATACACAACTGAAGGAGATACACGGATACAGAGCTTTCCGGATATCATTCCAGCTGTAAATCAGGATCCTGTGAATATAAATCTGCAAAACCAAAACTACTAGCTACCTGTGCCAAAATAAGGGCACCCAGAGCTTAGGTAAAAACAATAAACACCAGGTCAGTCATGTGACTGGTGTGAGAACTAAAACAGTTATTAATCTTTATTTTAAAGTTAGGTAAATCAAGGGAACACAGCGTATAACACGGAACGGGTTTCCTCCCAAGAATACCAATGCATAAAACAACAGAGCAATGCTAAATAAAGAACAATGAAGCTATTATAAGACCCAGGTCCCATCACACAACGCAACGCAAGCCGGAGGATAGGGTTATTACCTTATAATATCCAAGAATGCTTGGTACGTGAAATTTCATGTTTTATTATTACTATAAGTGTATAGTGTCAAAACAATTTCAAATCATAAGCATCAATCATAGACGGCATAAGTGCCCCATACCACTATGTCGCCATACTAGGCTTTACAAATAAAACCGCAAAGTCACGTATTGGAAGCCGGATTTCCATCTGTGAACCGGGGCAAAAGATAGTCCTCACTGAATTCGAGACTCTCTAGCCCGAGCCTCAGGATCAGAGCTCGAGTGACCTTTGGAGCGACAGGGCTGGTCCACCGACGTGGATTAAAATGCCTGAACACTGCGTTTCCCTACCCTTTGGGGCGTAAATGAGCTAAGTGACTCCATCGGCTCCACACAGTCACCGGTATATCCGAGGCGCCTCGCAATAGCAACAACCACACAGGTGAAAATAATATAAATGTCAGGGCTGGTAGGTCACTGACACCACCCTAGCTAGAAGGAAACGCATGTCCTCCCTGAAGTCCTCTCCCATTTTTGGTTCACAACCGGGGTGTGAGGCTCGCAAATCAACGCTACACAAAGCTATGCCACACAGGCCATGCTTTGATCATCAACCACAAGACTTTGCTTTTCAACAGAAGCCTTGATCATTTGCCACTTAGGTATGCCACACAGGCAATTCACTCCATGCGATTGATATCCATCAATATATAACCCCTGAGCTCGTACGTCTCAGAGAAGGGCAGTAAGCAAGAGAATAAATTATCCGCCGCCAAACAGATATATATGTAATAGAAATCAATCACACAGAATAAAATCCATTGTCAGACACACAGTCCATTTACAAGTTCGTTCTAGGTCTGAACGAAACCGGAGGCACGTTGTACCTCGCATATCCATCGATCTCCAAGTACGTCTGGACGATCACCAACTGATTCCCTCCTCTTGGGTGTACAACCCAATCAAGATCATCAGTAATCACCCAAACGATGTGAAGACCTCTGGTCTTCAACCACCATCTTCACACTACGTTGAATCAGTTATTCAGAATGGGATAAACCCGGTCTTTCTGAATAACTCGCGTATATAATGAACAAGTGTTACAAAAACACAACATACGCCTCATTCCAATTCAGAATATTGTTTTATTCAAATATTCTTACACTTTGGGAAAGGTTCCCATTAATTTTATCAAAGATAAACTCTTTAAATTTATTCTTTAATCTCCTTTTGAATATCAATTCAGATTAGTCGGGATTAGCTAACCACACCAAAGTAATCATTTATTTTATTTCCCAATCTCAATCTATTCATCCCATGAAGTAAAACTGGTAATACTTCATATCTAACACCATGGTGTTATCGGTAAATTCAGTTACCATTTCACGTTCAAATCTAATTAAAGATTTAACTATCGCCTGGAGCGAAACCGGTGATACCCCATTCTCGATCATTTCAATCTAATTAAAGATTCATTAAAACTCCACTCGGTTTTAATCTTCCCAAAAATCGATATTAATGATCGCTTAACTTGGGAAATCATATCCTGTTTTTAACTGGGTTAAAGAACCAATGTCTTTTAAAACACCATTCACTATAAACCCAAAATCGCATCCCATTCCAATTCAATTATTGAAACTTCGGGTTACTTTTAAAACCCTTTCAAATCCAATTTATTTATTTCAAAAACAAATAAATTATTATTCTAGTTAAAAACTAGTTCATTTCGATAAAAATCTATTTTTATCTTTTTAGATTTGGAATTTTTAGTCCCAATTCCTCACAAATCGTTTCTTATGATTTTACACTAATTATTGATATTTTTAATAATTTTATCAAGGCCCGTACAGTCGATTTCCATCAACGGCCATCGAACTGCACTTACATCGACCTTTTCCAAATTTAATTTGGGCATAATTCCAAATCCAACCGTTAGATTTCTAATTTCTCATACTCGTTAGAAAGCTCTTTTCGATACGAACCCAATGGTTCCGGTTTTAGGAGAATCCGACGGTCGGATCTCCCATAATATCCATTCGAAGTCAATGGTCGAAATTCGCGAACTGCCGCGGCGCGGCGCGTTCTATTCAGGCCATTATATATATATATATATATAATATTATATATATCTCATCGATTTACTTTCAAAACGTGTTTCATAAATCGTTTTAAATTCGTTTTCGAAACGATTTCAACTTCCATCTCAAATTCAAATCAAAATTGAATTTTCTAATATGAATTCGTTTTAAATTCATTTCAAATCGATTTCAATTTAAATCGATTTCAATTTAATTCGAATTTCAATTCATTTCAATTTAATTCGAAATTCAATTCATTTCAATTTAATTCGAATTTCAGTTCATTTCAATTTAATTCAAATTTCAATTCATTTCAATTTAATTCGAATTTCAATTCATTTCAATTTAATTCGAATTTCAATTCATTTCAATTTATCAGATTTTGAAATCACTTTCGATATACATTGTAATGAATAAAATCGACAAAATTCCCGTTCGTGTTAAAAATGGCGTTTAACTACTTAACACGGCTTCACATTTCAATATTCACTGAATATTATTTTAAAATATTCGATAATTCTGAACTGGAATCAGACATAGTCAATTACCATATAATGTTGATTATATGGATTTCACACAACAAATGTGTATAACAACAATGTAAACAACAATCCATCATCTAGAGTGCATTCTACACTGTATAAGCATTAAATATAAATATTTAACACTTATAACAGCTTGTCAATCAATCGATCGACATATAACTAATTATTGGGATTAGTATACGCCCAATTTCATCCCAATACCCGTGTGTGTTTCAAACAATCAAACACAGGTTTTATTGGTGCAGTTGGGCGATGTGTAAAATTTATCGTCCCAATCAATATCAGTCAAATGTGTGTATATAAACAAATCGTCCGATTTGTTTATAAATATTTATTTTATATACATGTTAAAAATTATATTTTTAACTATAAAATATTTATTCCATCACACAATCAATTTTCACAACATGACAATCAAACAAACAAGTCATCCATGGTCTGTGGACGACAGATGTCGGGTGCTACTAAGCACCGTCTGCATCGTAGTATATATTTCAACTAGAAATTAAAATAAAAGCAAGGAGTTCTCACCTTGGGTTCCACTCCGCCAGTTTTACTTCTGAACTTCTGAACCGCTTGGATTAGTTTGAAATTCAACGCTATCGTTTACACGTTGTTCATAATAATAATTTCATTTTTATTGCTTCATTCTAATAAATAAAAATCACATTTTTATTTCTACATCTTATATTTCTTACTACGCTTCTTTTCATATAAAAATTATATTTTTATATTCTTTATTATATAAAAATTCTATTTTCAATCTTCTACTTATATAAAAATCGAATTTTTATTTCGCCATAACAGATATAAAAATCGTAGTTTTATATTTTCTATCTTATAAAAAATCATATTTTTATAACCTCTACTATATTAAAATCATATTTTTATTCTCTATATAATATAAAAATCATATTTTTATTCTTTCTATAATATAAAAATCATATTTTTATTCTTCCTATAATATAAAAATCATATTTTTATTCTTCCTATAATATAAAAATCATAATTTTATTCTTCCTATAATATAAAAATCATATTTTTATTCTTTCTATAATATAAAACTCATATTTTTATTCTTCCTATAATATAAAAATCATATTTTTATTCTTCCTATAATCATAATAAAAATCGTATTTTTATATTCTTCTCTTCATGACAAAACTCGTATTTTATATGATAAAAATCTAAATTTTGATATGATACAAATCTAATTTTTCCTCCATCAAAAATCTAGCTTTCTTTACCTTAAAAACCAAAGCTCTCTTTGCATTAAAAATCAAAGCTTTTAAACAAGGTTATTTAAATAAAACCCCCCTTTTTAACTACGTAAATAAATTAAAATAAAGATAAAAACACACATATGGAGTGCAGGAAAATGAAGAGCAACTTTGGCCTGCGGGTTCAGGGCGAGGATCCTGAAATTGACGAGCTGGAGATGGCTCTAGGACTGGCGAAGGCTGCGCATTGAAACGGAGAGAGGGGGTTCGAATTTGAAGAGGCAGGAGAGAAAGGGAACGCCAGGATTTGAAGTGGTCGGGGGTCATGCCTGAGGCGGCGGAGGGTGGTCAGGCGTGGGCCCCGAGGATGCGGCGGTAGCTGCTTTCATGGATTTGGGGGGGGGGGGGTTTCAGCGGAGAAAGAAGAGGAAAGAGTGGGGAGTGCGGAGGTGCTCCTCCGTCGTGGAGCGGCGGCGGCGTACGCCGCGGTTGTGCCGCGTGGAGCGGAGGGCGATGGCATCGCTCATCCCCTATCTAGGAAGGATCGGTTTCTTTTTTTTAATTTCCTAATTCTGATCGTTGACCAATTGAAGAGGAAAAAGGGAGGTTTATATATATATATATAATTTTATTTAATTATATTTTAATCTCCAAAAAGTTAACCTTTTTATTCGACCTCTAAACGAGATCCACCGCCTGTCGTCCTCAGCTAATTACCCCCATTCTGAACACAATTGGATATGTATCGTAGGTTGATTCGATCGTTTCGATCAGTTTTCGTCAAAATCAAAATATAAATCGATATATTGAATTTGAACGCACATTTCAATTTACCGGGGCCACATACGGACTCTAAAAATTCCCGAAAAATATTTTCTAGCTTCGTATTGACGATACGGTTCTAACAAAACTAATTTCGTCGAATTCTGAGAACATTTGAAAAATGGCCATTTTCCAGTCGATTGAATTCAACTGAAATTGGTCAAACACGTTTTCTTCTGCCAATCCCACATATTAATTCAAAAAATTATGAATTTTGGAATCTAGCAATAACTTGACATCACAGATCCAACAAAAGTGGTTTCGTTGAAAACCGAGGTCGTTTGCAAAATTGCTATTTTTAAGGGCCAAAATTCCATAGCAACTATTCTGAATTTTCAACAGGACATAACTTTTTACCCTAGCTATGAAATTTCAATTTTTCGGATTCATTGGAAAGATATTTTCAAATAGATTCTAATATTTTTGGTTTCGCTAAAATCCGGTTTATTTTGAATCCTGTACATACATTTGAACTTTGAAAATGAATTTTCAAACTACCGCGCTATTTTCAATTCCTTTTATAATTAAAAATAAATATTTATATTCTAACGACGATCTATATAAATATATACGTTCGAATTCTATTCAAATAAATTTCTCATCCTTATTATTTAAAATAATTCATTTTAAATAATCAAAATTCATCAAAATTGCCAAAATAAAATTTTTAAATTGGCTCAGAATTTCCGGTTTATTACAATTTGGAAATGTTTGTGTGATGTTCCACCCCAAGTCTCACATTAGTAAAGAGCATTATGAGTAATGTCATCTACGAACATGAATAATAGGGCTGGTTTGGAGTGACCAACCATAACTCTTATATTAAATAAACATCAAGAGTATTGATGAGTGCTCCATTTCCTTTTCTTTTATGTGGATCGACACCCTTAATCCTTATTCGATACAACACTATGGTGGCTCAACATAATTTAAAACAAAGCAATCAAATAATATATCATAGATCACTAAACAGACAACCCGGCAATATATACAGATACAAGTGTCATACAATATGCAGTTTCAAAAATGTGGTACAAAACCACAATATATACATATACAACGAGTCAATATAAATAAATACATATGAGGGTACACAAGACTATCCCAAAATATCCTTGCCAAAACAACATCACTACGAAGCTCAAAAGAGAGATAAAAGGTCCATAACTGAAGTGAGCACAAGAGTAGCGGCTATAAAGGGTAGATAAAAAGCTTAATCTGATCCGAGCATTAACACACATGGGTCAGTCTAATTAACGGTAATAAATCATACGCATAATGATAACATAAGGCAATAAGGTTAACTCTTCACCAAGAAGGGTTAGTAAGGTGACAACTAGGGTAAATAAGAGAATACCCATACGTGACATTAAGGGAAACTCCCGAAAAGGTTATGTACTACGCTATTAGCTTAGTACATACATCATCATCAGATAACATCATAATTCAAAGCAATAAATACATCAAAAGCAACGTAGGTAAACTCAAAAGAGTTTCAATAACATGGATATGCTCATCCACAACAAACTCCAAAATCATCATAATATATGTGGATATTGTAACAACCCTGAATTTTGGAACAAATTTAAAATATATTTTTAATTGATTTTAATGGAAATTAAATATTTTAAATGATTTATTTTGAGAATAAACGACTCAGAATTTATTTAAAACGAAGTTTGAACAGATAAATTTAATTAAAACGAGCTCGTAATGGCGCGGTAGTTTAAAATTTTAGTTTTAAACTTTAAATGAATATACAGAATTCAAAATAAAATGGATTTCATTAAAACAACAAATGTTAGGATCTGTTTAATAATATCTTTCTAACGATGTAAGAAACTGAGATTTCATGCTAGAATTTTTAAGTTATGCCCAAATTAATATTTCAAATAGTCGCTATGAAATCGATTATAAATTATAACGATTTAATAAATGAAATGAAAGCATTTTAATGTAAATTGAACACCGTTTGATTAGAAAATTGTAATATTGAGATATAAACTCAAGTACGTTTATTTTACAGCTATCTGGTATTTTATTTTGATATATATGATAACAAATTACTTATTATTAATTTGAATAATATCGGAATTTAATAATGGGTAAGTTTGGCTCACATCCCTAATAGGTTTGGAAATTAGGCTCACGTCCCTGTGTTATTTTGATATAAATTACATCCTTATTTTTCGAAAAATCATCAAAAAAAATCAAGTAAATCCATATTTAAATACAAAAACAAATCATCATGAAATTCATGCGTTAAAACCACCATAAAAGTCATCAAAAACAAAAAAACACGAAACTGCAGTATAGTGCATCTAACGATGCATTTATTTACAATTTATGCATAAATTGCTGTTATGCATCAAACTGCAGTATTAATGTAGTAATACTGTGTAACTGTAACACCCGACCCCTAGACCCATGCTAACCAAGAGCAACACTAAGTATTATTGTCGGAAAGCACGGAGAATGGAACTCGGTAGGGCTAAATGCTGTAATCATTCCCTTGAATGAACACTGGCACGATTTTTTTTAATTTTCCAACTTACCATTCGTGCTCAGTATAAGTTCAAAGCAATGAGACAAGAAATTTTCTCAAGTTACATAGTACAAAATATAATAGAATCAAGCGCATCACAATAATAATAGCAGAATACATAATACATATCATAATAGAGATGTATGGGATACATAGTCCATAATACATAGTATCACTTCCCAAAATACATAATAATGTACGTACCATAATACTATTAGCTACTGGTAGGCTGAAGCTGCATAGTCCAAAACCCCAAAACGTGGAAAAGGATAAGAATGATGCTGTAGTCCACGCAACCTAACCTGTTAACAATCCTCAGCCTGACCCGAGGATTGTTTTAACAAAACAAATCACCCAGGTCAGACTATGTCTAGTGTGAGTGAGGTAAGTATCTACAGACATTGAAATCTGATAACAAAAGATAAATGGTGCCATATGTATAAGTCAACATGAGGCATATGAATGTTACAATATATGAAAATTTAGCATAATCATCTCATTTAAATAAGCCAAAATTCCAAACATACGTATTGTATATAACTCAATATAATACCAACATCAATTAACATACGTAAAATAAAATGATGAAATAAATGAAGTTAGAGTATCACATATAAACTAATAAAATACTGATAACTTTTATAATATATAAGACAATATGATAAAATAAATTAAGTCAGAGTATCATATATAAGTCAATATGATACTCATAATAAATCTTACCAGAGTATCACACATAAATCAATGCGATGCTCTTAACAATTATTTAAATTAATAGGATACTCATTAAGTCAGAGTATCATAAACTAATGAAATCCACATGACGTTTATCATAAATAAAAACACTATTATAAAATACCCCAAAACAGAGTACCATATATAAACCAATATGGTACTCATAACAAATACATTTACAAAACAATAAGATAAATATTTTATGATAATTAATCAAGTCATTAAAATCTTCATGGCTTTTGTCGGTAGTCAATCAAATCATAGTATAAATCAATATAATAGTCATCATATATAAATTAATATGATAATACAAACCAAATCAGAGTACCATATATAAATCAATATGATACTCGTAACAATTATCATATATAAATCAATATGATAATATAATCAAATCAGAGTATCATATATAAATCAATACGATACTTATAACAATTATCATATATAA
This sequence comes from Allium sativum, assembly GCA_030737875.1. NCBI lineage: Eukaryota > Viridiplantae > Streptophyta > Magnoliopsida > Asparagales > Amaryllidaceae > Allium > Allium sativum. The sequence goes on along the minus strand of CM060921.1, from coordinate 8,102,155 downwards.
ATCAATATGATAATATAATCAAATCAGAGTATCATATGTAAATCAATACGATACTCATAACAATTATCATATATAAATCAATATGATGATATAATCAAATCAATTATAGTAATGTAATAGAATATTAGGGGATTATGGGATAAATATAACTTGACTCATAAATACCAAATAAGCAGACGCTAGTATTGTAAAATCACAGTGGTAGAGCTCGAGCGCGCTTCGAGACATCCGCACCATAATCTACTCATAGCGCCATAACGACACCTGGCGATCAACCCAGGATAACCAAGACGGTCTAAGGCGAAGGCCGTATGCTACTCGTTCACGGCGCTACACGTGGGACCCCCATGCCTTCATTTGATGTAGTCCGTGACCCGCCGATCGGAAATCCCGATCAAAAATAAAAATGCCCAATGTAGCAGACTGTTGACCTTTAGTGGTTGATGGGCGAATGAAGAAACCACCGATTCAGGTAGCGAACCTGAATCAGGTCGGCCAAGATGGAGTTTTGTCCCATTGGTACAACAGAGTCCAATCTATCCCAATCCCAAAACCAAAATCATTCATAAAATTTCATAATAAATATGCCATGAAGTTCAAAGTGTTTATAACAACAAAACAATTTATAAATTCAATCATGATTTGAAAATATATCATCACATACAAAGTAAAATGATAATCACACTCACAAATTTAAACAAAACAAAGCTGATATTCGACTTTATCATATATATAAAAACAAGATGTTAAAATAAATCAAGTCAGTGTATCATATACAAGTCAATATGATACTTATAATAAATATCATATATAAAACAATATGACAAAATAAATCAAATCACAATAGTTGCGATAGAGAAAAAGATATCATCATAAGTATGCCAACTCAATGAAGAACTAAAACCACATCAATTCAAAAAGTGTCATATACTTCCAAGTAGTAACTACTTAAGTAATGCATTTGAGTCTCATACCACATTGCATTACTGTAATATTTATTAAATGGGAGTAAATTCCACTCATTGAAAATACACACAAATAACTATTGCACAAAGTTATAATGTTATAAATCTTATTTGAAAGCCACTTATGTAGATCAACAATTGTCTCAAAATCCTAAATATGAAATTTGGTTTGTAAGTCATGTCTTAAAGTTCACTCTATCTTTATTGACAGACCAGCTGCAAATAATTAAGTTTTTGACGATCTAGAGATTAAATTTATACAAATCTTAAAACATAAAAGTCGTAACATATTTTGTAAGCTTTCCGAAACTTCAAGACTTATCAAAATCTGATAAGTAACCAAAAAGTAATACCCAAAACAATTTGTGTTTAGGCCTGAAAATATTAATTTACATATATTGATTTTGTAAAATTCATATAAAATCAAAATTTAATCTTTTAAAGCTAAAATTTTTATAATATCTTTGAATATCAGTCTAGTTTTAATACCAAATTTGAGAACCAAACTCATAACCATTTGGTACATATTTCATATTCTACACAACCCATTTTCTGCTGTGTTCTAAAAATCTCAATTTTCATATACCCAACTAACAAAAATCATAGAAATTAGAAATTTAATATTTTTGACTCAAAATATTTACAGTAGCTTTGAATATGAATGTAGTTAATGTGTAAAAAAAAAATCAAATCTAAATTCCTTACCAATTGGTACAGATTTCATGTTCTTCACATTCCATTTTCTGCTCAGGTATAAACATCTCAGTTTTCATATACCCAATTCAAAAAATCATAAAAAATCAAAAGTTAATAATTTTAACTCAAAATTTCTGCAGTAACTTAGAATATGGGTGAAGTTTATGTGTACAAAATTTCAAAGCCAAATACCTTAACAATTGGTTCAGATTTCATATTAATCACAATCCATTTTCAGCTCAGGTTTAAACATCTCAGTTTTCATATACCCTATTCAAAAAATCATAAAAAAATCAAAATTTAAAAATTTTAACTCAAAATCTCTGCAGTGGCTTTGAATTTGGGAGTAGTTTATGTGTACATAATTTCAAAGCCAAAGATCTTATAAATTGGTTGAGATTTCATATTCATCACAATTCATTTTCAGCTCAGGTTTAAACATCTCAGTTTTCATATACCCAATTCAAAAAATCATAAAAAATCAAAATTTAATAATTTTAACACAAAATTTCTGCAGTAACTTTGAATATGGGTGTAGTTTATGCATACAAAATTTCAAAGCCAAAGACCTTACTATTTATTTCAAATTTCATATTCTTCGACAACAATTTTTAATTCATGTCTGAAAATCTTAATTTTCATGCCGTCACTTTGAGACAATTCAACATACATGAAACATGCATTTCGATTGCATTAGCAAAATCAATTCAATCTTTCATTTCCACATCATAAAATTATTTCCAACATACTGGATATTGGAATTTCTATTCAATTCAAGTGACCAATAACCCAAACAATAAAATATGGCATAGGGAAGAAACTATGCAATAATTATACGCAAAAATTTCACCATTTTGATTACATGCAAACCCAAATCAAGATATCAAAAGGGAAAAACCTCACTCACCTACTACTCCAAAAAGCAAACTTTCACCTCTGAAATCGATTAGTCTTTGGGTTAAAGCCCTTGAATTGGGAATCTTCTTTTGTCTTCAATTTGTATGAGAATTGACTGAACAGGAAGATTAGGGATGAGAGAAAATTTTAGATTTCTGTTTATGTTCTTGAATGAGGAAAAATACGTACTGTTCTCCATCGGTAGGAAGAAGGGTTGCGGTCTTTTTATTGTAAAGCCCCTATCTAGATCCTTCTTAATAAAAATCTCCCTTTTTTTCCCTTTCTTTTTATTTTTCTTTTTATTTCTCTCATGCAACATAATGATGGTTGTTTGTCCTATTGTAGATATTTTCCTTTTCCCTCTTTATTTAATTTGTTTCTAGAGTTTTTATCAAAACTCTTTATAAATGCATACTTAATTGTATTTTTATTTGGTTTATATTTATTTTTTCTTTTAAATTGAACCTCTCATACATAAATGCAAAACTTCTTTATGTAATCATGAAAAAAATCTTTTTTTCCTTTTAAAATTATTATTTAATCAAAAACAATAAACTATCATTGTTACAACAAAACGTACAACCTTTTATGTCAACCACATACGCTCAATAATTCATAAACATGTATTTTCCTCTCATCCCAAAAATATATGTTTCGCTTCTATTTATTTATTCATTATTATATATATTTTTCCTCTAAATTACCAAATCAATTAGTTGATTCCCAATTCAATATCCCAAAGAAAAGTGGGTTGTTACAATAACAACCCAGAAAATCAGAACCAATTTAAAAAAAATTATTTGGTTATTTTAGGGAATTTTTAGTATTTAAAATAAATTATTTTAAATAATAACGACTAAAAATTTATTTGGATCGAAGTTATAGCGAATATATTTATTTTAATTATAAAACAAGGCCTAAAATGGCGAGGCAGTTTGAAATTTTGAATTTGAACTTTGATTGACTCAACAGGATGCAAAATAAAACGGATTTTAGTGAAATCAAAAATATTTAAATCTGTTTAAGAATATCTTTCTGACGAATATGAAAAATCGAAATTTCATAGCGGGTATCAAAAGTTACGGCCAAATGATTTTTCAGAAAGGTCGCTATGGAATTAATATAGCCCTTGAAAATAGACATTTTGCAAACGACCTCCGTTTTCGACGAAACCACTTTTGTTGGATCCGGAATGTCAAGTTATTGCTAGGTGTCGAATTCCATAATTTGTGGAATTAATATGTGAGCGTGGCAAAAGAAAAGGTGTTTGGTTAATTTCAGTCAATTTGGATCGACCATAAAATGGCCATTTTTCAAACGGTCTCCAAATTCGACGAAATCAGATTTGTTGGGACCGTATCGTCCAAACATAGCTAAATTTATTTTTCTGGAATTTTTGGAATCAGTATGTGGCCCGGGCAAATTGAAATGTACGTTCAAATCCATATTTGAATGTTTTATATTTTAATTTGAAGAAAAAATAACTGAAACAATCGAATGGGCTTATGAAACATATTCCATTGTGTCCGGAATAGGGGTATTTAACTAAGGATGATAGTAGTTGGGTTTGATTTGGTGCTCGTCTAAGAAAACCCTAATTTTTGAATTATATTAATATCGGCCAATGGATTTTTTTCTTCATAAATTAATTTTCTAAAATAAAATATAAAAACCCGATAACTCTTCTAGTTGACAGCAGCTCATGCTCATTCTTTCCCACTCCAGTTACTCCCACCACACGCAGAATTAGACCTCCCTCCAGTTGAAGATTTTGTAGAGAATGCTGAGATCTTCAAATCCATATAGGTAGCGCCCTCCATCGTTCAGCCATCAACGAGATCTGCCTCCTCGAAGTCCGAGACTTCGGACCGCCACTGCGTCATGCTCCCTCCGTCGAGCTGGCCGTGACCTACCCCCTTCAATGCACCTCTCCTTCCTCTCTGGCGTGGTGAAGGCTGATTACCCCCTAGCTTCACGGATTTGACGATAAATCAAACCCTAGTTTTGGATCAATGGAAAAGGTATACGGCTTATTTATTTTGAACTGAATATAACACATTAAGGCGCTGCAAAGTTTGATTTTCAAATAAAAATCATATCTTTTTTGTTTGTGATCGAAATCCAGTGAAACAAGAGACACCGGGGTCGTGAGGACGTCTTCTACATTCTAGAAGATACTGGAGAATTTTCGGAGCTTCCTATAATTTTTGGAGGAGTGGAACCTAATGTAAGATTTCTAAATTCAACTTTGAATGGAATGGCGATGTATAAATTATATGATCGATGTATAAGTTATATAAGCATTGTACACCTCATGTATATGTGTTGTATAAATTATATGTGCAATGTATAAGTTATATGTACGTTGTAAAAATCATATGTGCATTAAATGGAGTTGAAATGAAATTGAAATGAAACTAATACATACATACATATATATATATATATATATATATACTCCCCTCATCCACAGATCATGGACGATATATATTGGTTGTGATTGTTTGGATTTTGGTTGACGTGAAATTTGGTTGATAAATGCGAATGGTTGATAATGATTGCTTGTGGTTGAAACAAAATTGGAATTGTTTGTGGAAAAATCCAATGTGATATGAAAATGATCGAAATATTTAGATTATAAGGATAAGCCCCTTAGGGAACGCCGTGAGGCATAAGGTAGCGCGAGGAGCCATACTCAGGACGGTGCCGGTTTTAAACCCCTGCCGTTATGCTGCCGATTTTTTTTGAAATATTCATGTGTTTGATTTATATTAATGTGTTGAAATATATTCATGTGTTGGAAAAATATTCATATGACGAATGAAATGTTTGAAAGATAAAAATCACATTTTTATTATATACATGAAGTATATAAAATATTCATGTTTGAAATAATTTGTTTTAACAATAAAAACCACATTTTTATTATATATATGAAGTATATAAAATATTCATGTTTGAAATAAATTGTTTTAACAATAAAAATCACATTTTTACTACATATATGAAGTATATAAAATATTCATTTTGAAATAAATTGGTTTGACGATAAAAACCACATTTTTATTATTTATATGAAGCGTTAAAAATAGTCATGTGTTGAAATAAATATTTGTTGGGTAAAAATATTATTTTTATCAAATATATGAAAGGAAAATGGTTTGGAAATTGAAGAACGGATTATATATATATAATTAAATTAAAACGAGTAACGACGCTGCAGTTCATATTTTGAAATCGTGATTTTAAACAATTATTACGGGAGATCCGACCGTTGGATTATCCCGAAAACGAAAACGTTGGTTTCGCTTTGAAAATATCTTTCCAACGATACCAAATTTGTAAAGATCCAACGTTTAGATTTTGTGAAATGTTTAATTCAAATCTGAAGAAAAACAGCGCCAAATATATATATATATATATATATATATATATATATATATATATATATATATACAATAAAATGAATAACGACGATGCAGTTCGTATTTTGAAATCGTAACTTTAAACGATTGTACCGGGAGATCCGACCATCGGATTTTCCCAAATCTGGAACCTTTGGGTCCATTTTGAAAAGATCTTCCCAATGATATAAAATTTGTAAAGATCCAATGGTTAGTTTTTCAGAAATGTGTAAATCAAATCTGAAGAAAAACAGCGCCATGGCCGTGTTATGGCCTGAAGCGTCGTTTGAATAAATGGACTATTTTTAAATAAATAAAAATAGCTATAATTCGTTATAAAATATTATAAATGATATGGAATGGAAATAAACTGAATTTACTTGGTTTATTGGATATTTAATGGTTGATTGTGTTTGACATGAAAATTATATTAATGAACTGAATTATGGATGTCAAATAATTTAACCAGGAAAATGTATTGATTTGAATTCTTAATATATGTGAATTATTTGAAAAAGCCGAGTTAACTCTCATTTCAAATAATTGATCGACGATTAGAAGTCGAAGATATGAAGACGGTGCAAGACCGATGATCTTCACATCGAATGGATGGCTACTGATGCCTTTGGTGGGAGTTGCTGCCCTGACGGGGTTACAGTGGTGGTTGTCCGGACGTACATGTTGATCGTTCGGATGTGCGAGGACCTCTCTTCTGTATTGGGCATATGGGACGAGGAATAAGGTGCCTCCGGTTTCGTTCAGATCCAGAACGGACTTGTAAATGGATGTGTGTCTGACGTTGTAGCTTGACAACGTGGCATGCCGAGATGCAGTGATCAAGGCTTTTGTTGAAAAGCAGAGCCTTGTGGTTGATGATCAAAGCATGGCTTTAAATAGCATAGCTTTGTGTATAGCGTTGATTCACGGGCCTCACACCCTCTTATGGACTAGAAACGGGAGAGGACATCAGGGAGGACATGTGTTTCCTTATAGCTAGGAGTGGTGTCTGGGTTTTACACCCCCATATATTTTACTTATGTGGACGATGGATAGCGAGGCACATCGGTTATTTCGGTCTCTTCGGAGCCCATGGTTTGGTCGGGATATGATCAGTTTACGCCCCATAGGGCGGGGAAACGCAGTGTTCAGGCATTTTAATCCACTCCGTGTGGACCGGCCCTAATGATCCAAGGGCCCACCTATGTCTGGGTCCTGAGACATGGGCTAGATAGTCTCGAAGCGATAAGGATGATCCCTTTCCTTGGTTTATGATAGAAATCCAATTTCCAAATGCGACATTGTGCGTTTTTGATTGTAAACCTATTTATAGCAACATGATATATGGTACTCATGCTGTCTATGATTGATACTTATGATTGAAATTGTTTTTGAAACATATAAACACTAGTAATAATATCAAATGCTTTTGTTTTATATGTATTAAGCATATTTTGGTCATTATATGGTAAAACTCTATCCTCCGGCTTGCGTTGCATTGTGTGATGGGACCTCTATCTTATAATGGCTTCATTTTTGTAAAAAACATTGCGTTATTTAAATGATTTACTTGTTTTGAGCATTGGCAATCCAATGGAGTAAACCCGTACCGCGTTAGCGGTGCGGTCCTGTGATTGGCCTTATTATAAGATAAGTTAAGTAGATTTCTCATACCTGTCCCATGACTGACTCGTAGTTTGTTTCACTTGCAAACTCGGGTGCCCTATTTTCTATACGGGCAACCATGTATTGATCAGGTTTTAGCAGGCTCTCTATGGATAGCTAAGGAGCTGAAGATGGATTCTATCACTTCTTTTATGCTGTTCAGCTCCTGTTATGCATAATATGTTTGATTCCGCTGTAGACATTTTATATAAAGTTGAAACTGTATGTTGTACTAAGTATGATCATGTATATTGTGTAACTCTGATGATTATGTTTATCCAATGTATTCTGTTGTGCATTTTCTGGCATAATTATATATTTCTGTTCTGTTGTTATATGTTTATGTGTTATATTCCAAAGATTACCCTTGCCACCGTGGAACGGTGGTTTAAGGTCATCACATACTGCAATAAATGCATCATTTGATGCATTAATTCAATCTTGGCCTGTTTTTTCAAGCATACATCTTTATGCATACATTTCAGCATTTATAAGCAATAAATGCATACATGTCAGCACATATTCATAAGTCTTCATCCATTTGAACTTTTATGCATACATTTCAGCATATAATACAGAATAAATACATACATTTCTGCAACAACCCGTCACCCATGCATATTAGTTCATCTTTATATGCATGCATCTCAGTAAGTATAACAATATATGCATACATGTATGCATATATTCATCCAGATTTTCAATATAAACTCTGGATGAATATATGCACAGAAGCATGCATATATTAAGTATTAATGCTAAGATGTGTGCAATTTTTTTTGAGGTTGCTTTTAGGAATATTTGCAATTTTTTAATGTATCAGCGCCTAAATTTCTTTGAAAAACACGTAAGGGACAAAATAAGGACCCGCTTTGCATTAAAACTTTGGGGGCCTTTAATACCCCGCCTCCGCTAGGGTCACTCGCAAAGGAATGCACTAGCTTTAGAGGGGTATTATTGGTAAACATGCACAGAAATATCACAAGACAGAACATATAAAATAGCGGAAGTAAAATCAAACTTTCATAAACATCAATAATTACGGTCTAAAGCCTTTTACATTAGAGTACATCAAAACCTGTCTTGCAATAATAAAGAAGCATCAAGACTTTTTCATAAATTATTCCCCAAGTAAAAACAGTAAAGTAGCTATAGCCAAGAAAAGTCCAAGCCATCCATGATGACCTTCAAGCAGAAGAAGTCCGAACTAAACAACAGTATTTCCTCCCTGTAACCTGGGGGGGAACGGAAGAAAAGAGGCGAAGCAAAACGGGTCAGTCAAAAAGACTGAGTAAGCCCTATCTACTATTAGCATAAAAACTAGTAAAGTTAACTGACATGAGAAACTGAGATGAACATAAGCATGATGACAAGATAGATAAGCTAAATCAAAATAACAGTATGAACTACTGAACTGAGATAAACTAAGGTGTCATGATAAATTACGATGTCAAGATAAAACAAGGTATCCCATCGTCAGGTTCCTACCAAGTATAATATCCCCAAGATATCTATTACGTATAACATCCCGTGGTATCTATCCTGTCTTTTAGCTCTGCACCTACCGTACTAGTATCCCCACCGTATCATGTGTTAACCCTGAATGACCCTTACTCAAAAGTTGTGTAATGGTCCATGTCAACCTAATATATCGCATATATAGGTTACCCAACTCGTATGTTTCATTCCATGTAAATGTTCAGTCCCTTGCCGTAGACCATACGGGCTTTCCCATGAGGTTCTATACTACTTTAACATAGTTCCATGATCCTTAAGATCGTTTTGGATTGCCACCCTATATCTAACTAGGGTCTTTCAACATGAATCATTGTTTGTACAACTAGGACTTATGCTACCTAGGACTACTAGGGATTACGCTTACCTATTGCACGTTTTCGTATCTCGGTTTTGGTTCAACCACCCAGGGCCACTAGGATTTACGCTAACCGTCCACCGCGCCCTTTTTCCCACGCATTCATCGTGAATCGTTTTCCATGACTGTATGCACATGTATCACATCGTGCCATCCGAGTCCTGTCACAGGGCAGATCAAGAAATACAGGACTCGGTCGGGAGCTTTCGATTTATCTGCCGATGCAGATGCTAAGGTCTGTTTTTCTATACGTGGCTATGGTCCCACGCGACCCCTCCCTCAACTAGTGAAAGACAAGACAGGATAAATCCTGTATGAGAACACACTACTGGCCAACCCACAATCCTAGCCTTACCGCAACCATAATTAGATAGCAATTATGGTCTATTGGGTGTTCTCTGCCTTTCCGTACGTACACGCTTGACCAAAGATGGTAGGTAGTCTGACGAAATGCTATCTAGGGTACGACCGTGTATCGTCGACTATCCCCTATCCACCCCCGTCTTTAGGTCGCTCGTATAGCAACCAAGGCATACTCTTGGCTCTTCTAACGCAGACCTTAACCTCTCATGAGCCTAGTATAATCACCTGGCAGCCCACAGAGGGATACCAAGAGTATCCTCACGTTCCCCGAAGCCGCTGCTTCGTTACCCAGTTCGCTGGAGCCTTTATCTAAATCAGATACTTGCTCCTACTCGTATACTTAAACGATGATCTACCGTATCAGGTTACTCATCTATCTATGAACTGGTCTAAATTTCCTTGACTAAGAATCATTACTAAGTTATTCCTCAACTAAGGTTTACCACTTAGCCTTATTCCCGTTATCCTTGTTAACTACGGTTATCCACCTAATCCTCAGAACTAGGGTTTACATAATGGATTAAGTGTCACTTAAGTTCATGACTTAACCCGTCTACAAATCATGTCAAAATTGGCTAAGTATCCAAGTCCAAGACTTAACCCTACAAACCATGTTCACGTTGGTTAAGTATGTATTAACTTGACCCTATCAAATTACTGAGCCAAATTGGTCAAGTGTATTCAAACGATTCGTGACTTAGCCTTTTCATGTTATCACGTTGGATTGGTTAAGTATTGGTTAACTTAACCTCAATAAATTCACGAGTTAGATTGGTTAAGTATAGGTCACTTAACCACATCAAATCATCATGTTAGATTAGTTAAGTGTTTAACTTAACCCCATTAAACTACCAAGTGGGATTAATTAAGTTTAGGCTAACTTAACCCCATCCGATTTCCGTGTTTAGACTAGTTGAGTCTAATCTTAACCCCATCCATTAACTGTATTTTTCGGTTAAGCGCCATTAAGAAAACTTACTTAACCTTACCAAGTTATCGGGTTGGATTGATTAAGTGTTGGTTAACTTAACCCCGTCCACTAGTCGTATAAAAATGGTTAAGTGTCATTAGGCAAATCAAGTTACTTAACCTACCCAACCTTGTCGTGTTTTGTTAAGTATCATTAGCCTAATCAAATTACTTAACCCACTTGTCCATGTCATATTTGATTAAGAGTCATTAATCAAATTAACTTAACCCAATCATGTGGCATTAATTACTTAATGCACCTCAACCTCTCACATTAGGCTTTGTTGCGGTTACTAGTTAAGCCGGTCGGTTCCGGGTAGCTTTACACCACAACTTGGTCTAACCTCGGGTTTAAGCACCACATGACCAACTTCTCACATTGGGTCCTATTGTTTGCAACTACTAGTTAGGCCGGTCGGTTCCGGGTAGTTTTACATTGCAAACTCAACCCAACCTCGAGTTGGCCACACTTATATTATCTAAGTGTCATGTCCATTATGTTTCCAACACATAGTACAAGTTCTCAAGCAATTGGGTAGACCTAACTTAATAGGTAAATTCCCAATGGGTAGACCTAACTTAATAGGTAAATTCCCAAGCTTATGTTTTCAAGCATACTTACATGTCAACTTCCATGTTATATTCCAAGTCATGTTTTCAAGTATAAACACATGTCATATTTAACGTTACATGTTGTCATGTTTATACCCATTTACCCAAATCATGTTCATGTCATTATGTTTTCCCATAATGTGACCCCAACACTTTTAAACTCGCATAATGGATTCAAAGAAGGAACTTGTCAAAGGCATGACAAAAGGGAGTATAAATTCACTAGTTGAACATGGTGGCAAATGAGACATAATGTGTTCATTAACTTGCATGTTACCTTCTTAAGCCTCAAAAACATGCATAAACCCAAACTTGGCACATAAGCAAATCATGGTGACAAAAGACATGGAATGATGACTAGCAACTCGCATATATCATCATATAAGGGTTATGACTTCATATGCAAGTTGACATAAAGGTTATGAAGGTTCTCATGTTACATAATGCAACATTTCAACCCAAAGGTTGTAGCTTTTAGCTCACAAGATCAAGATAATGACTTCATAAACTTGCATGACATGATAGCATGTATCATTCTCAATGATCAAGCCCAAACTTGCAACATGAACATTTAACTTCATAGTTAATATCTAAGAGTAGGGAAAGGGCTTACATTGCTATGAAGGCACAAATCGATTAAATGAAAGATTGAGACAAAGCCTATGCATGTCATCATCCAAAAACCCAAAGATGAAAGCTCCAAATCAATCAAAACCCCATCTTTATGAACAAAGATCAAAGCTTTAGCCTTGAAATCAACTTGAGAGGCTCTCATACTAACATAGAAACTCTCTAACACTCTCATGATCATGAAACCTCTCATAGGAATTTACTTAGGAATTTTAGAATGAGGGTAGAGGTCATGAGAGTGAAAATTTTGCCATAGTTTAGTTGCAAGAATGAATAATGAGGGTTTAGGGTAGGCTTAGGGGTGTTTTTATAGAGATTAGGGTAGTTTTAGGCCCTTAGATTAACCCTAGGATGGATCTGAGCCATCAAACCACGTTGGAAGCTTCCAGAACAAGACCAGAGACAAGTGCAGGTGCACCAAGCCAAGATGGCTCGGCCACCATAAGTCGACCCCCAAGTCGACAGGGCTGTCGACTTGGGTGAGGCCCTGTCGACTCCCAAGTCGACAGGGCTGTCGACTTGGGGTGCCTGGCGGGAATCTTTCCCGCCTAGCCTTCCAGCCCTAATTTTCGAAATTAGAACTCGTTTTTGAACTTGAATTTTCTGAAAACTTCGTCGGACCATAAATTGGTCATACGGACTCCGATTCTCGAAAACTCAGACTCTATTTCGCATATTTTTCCGAGACGAACGCAATGGCATAGCCCGTTTTACTTGATTCAGAATTTAAAATTAAATTCTGCCTTGATTCTCGTCTTAACATGTTATCGAAATACGGGTTGTTACATTCTCCCCACCTTTTAGGATTTCGTCCCTGAAATCTCCAAGTTAGGAGGAACATATCCTACCATCCATCATCCATCTACTCAAAACATCATCCACAATCAACCATTGTCCTTAGATGATTTCTAATGCTGTATGAATATATGCAAAACGTGTGTGTATATGCACTTATCTAATGTAAATGATCAGGCCTGAGTGATCAAATGCAAAATATGTATAGTGCCATGAATCCAACATGTATGCAAATAGTCCTAGTCATATAGATACTATATGCGTGCACAATCATTCATTCATATGCAACAACCGCATGATAATACATTCGATTTCATCCATAAACAAGTATAAATACTCGTGCATATGCAATGTGAAATGTGACCGAGTCGAGCTAGTATCTAATGTGTATTCGCGCATCCACGAGCAACCACTTGCAACCACTTGCAACCATATCAATCATAACATGTTTCAAATACATGTTTACATCCATAGGGTTCTACCTAGGATTCCCTGAAACAGGGTCGAGAAGATAAACAAGAAAAACTCCTTACGGGGTTTGTAACAGAAAATAGGACCGAGAGGATGTCCACAAAAGATAGCCTACAAGTAAGCTCTACTGAAAATAGGGATCAAGGATATACTCCCAAAAAGAGATATCATGCGTGTATCTAGTCTTTGACCATCAAAGTCGTATTTCCTTGGGCTTAACTCCATTGTGCCTTGACCGTCTTTTAACTTCGTGATTTCGTAGCTTCTTATTTCTTGTTTGCATAACATGAGCTGGAACTCATTTCTTCGTCGCCTCTCGTTCCACTTGCACTTATCCTTTTTCTAGAATACTTGGCGCAAACATGACTGCGTACTCATGATCTTATGCAAGCTTTCCAAAATTCACTAATGAATCTTGGATCTTGTTTATATACTATAAGGTATCCCATGTAGAAGAACTTCCTCTTGAAAGTAAACAGATGTCAACCAGGTTACCAAGCGCACTTACTAGGGTGATTTCCATAACCCATGCATAAGTGAAATAAACCATCCATCTTATCGGCGAACACCACTCGATCGGGCTTCAAATTTCCAATAAAGGCATCACGGGATTCTAAGTAACTAATCATGACCGAACCCAAAAGGTTACACGAGACTCCGAGGGTATTACCAAGGCTAGTCAAGAGTCTAACTACCCTCCTATCAAAACCGAGAGTGGCACCCCTTACCGGATAACCACTTCATCCTTAGAATCCATCCATAGCTTATAAACATAAGCATTATTTCCAAGCTCAACACTTGACATAGACATTCTCAAATCCAAACAGGCCATGAATAAATGGACTGATTCTCCAATAGGACTTTGAGACAAAAATGGGATTCTCTATTACGCTAGTACTTAAGGTGCAGAGACTCAACTACCGAAGCGGACTTAAATGATGCGGGGATCAAAACAAAGTCTTGGCGGGATGATAGAAAAGAATAACTAGATCTTCAGCAAGGATATTATCCCCCTACTCAGGTACTCTAGTGAGGGTATACAATTGTCTTCACGATGATCTTGTCCTTGTCCCATAATACTTAACTATTCGTCCCGTTTCACCATACCAAAGATACTTTTTCGTTATGGGTTGAGCCATACCAACAAGTTGCTCATCCTTAAGCTCGTATCCTTTATCCTCTTTCTCACTATCCTTCCTTATAACGCGGCCACTAGTCTCTCGAGAACCACCTCCATCGCATGGAAAGCACTTTCGTAGATAGAAAAGACTAGTCGCAGTTAAAACCACTGTGACTACAGATGGAGGAAAGAAAGGAGAAGAGATTCAATTAAGGAAACAAGGATATTGCTAATGGCCTTTGGGGAATAGCCTTTTTCTTTTAAAAGAAAATTTTCTTGAAAAATGCTTCTTTGTATACGGTTTTCAAATAGTTTTCAGAAGGTCTTTAAAAACTTTTGCCCAGTCTGGTAACCTTCTGCTCTGATACCACGTTTAACACCTCGCCTCCGCTAGGGTCACTCGCAAAGGAATGCACTAGCTTTAGAGGGGTATTATTGGTAAACATGCACAGAAATATCACAAGACAGAACATATAAAATAGCGGAAGTAAAATCAAACTTTCATAAACATCAATAATTAAGGTCTAAAGCCTTTTACATTAGAGTACATCAAAACCTGTCTTGCAATAATAAAGAAGCATCAAGACTTTTTCATAAATTATTCCCCAAGTAAAAACTGTAAAGTAGCCATAGCCAAGAAAAGTCCAAGCCATCCATGATGACCTTCAAGCAGAAGAAGTCCGAACTAAACAACAGTATTTCCTCCCTGTAACCTGGGGGGGAACGGAAGAAAAGAGGCGAAGCAAAACGAGTCAGTCAAAAAGACTGAGTAAGCCCTATCTACTATTAGCATAAAAACTAGTAAAGTTAACTGACATGAGAAACTGAGATGAACATAAGCATGATGACAAGATAGATAAGCTAAATCAAAATAACAGTATGAACTACTGAACAGAGATAAACTAAGGTGTCATGATAAATTACGATGTCAAGATAAAACAAGGTATCCCATCGTCAGGTTCCTACCAAGTATAATATCCCCAAGATATCTATTACGTATAACATCCCGTGGTATCTATCCTGTCTTTTAGCTCTGCACCTACCGTACTAGTATCCCCACCGTATCATGTGTTAACCCTGAATGACCCTTACTCAAAAGTCGTGTAATGGTCCATGTCAACCTAATATATCGCATATATAGGTTACCCAACTCGTATGTTTCATTCCATGTAAATGTTCAGTCCCTTGCCGTAGACCATACGGGCTTTCCCATGAGGTTCTATACTACTTTAACATAGTTCCATGATCCTTAAGATCGTTTTGGATTGTCACCCTATATCTAACTAGGGTCTTTCAACATGAATCATTGTTTGTACAACTAGGACTTATGCTACCTAGGACTACTAGGGATTACGCTTACCTATTGCACGTTTTTGTATCTCGGTTTTGGTTCAACCACCCAGGGCCACTAGGATTTACGCTAACCATCCACCGCGCCCTTTTCCCATGCATTCATCGTGAATCGTTTTCCATGACTGTATGCACATGTATCACATCGTGCCATCCGAGTCCTGTCACAGGGCAGATCAAGAAATACAGGACTCGGTCGGGAGCTTTCGATTTATCTACCGATGCAGATGCTAAGGTCTGTTTTTCTATACGTGGCTATGGTCCCACGCGACCCCTCCCTCAACTAGTGAAAGACAAGACAGGATAAATCCTGTATGAGAACACACTACTGGCCAACCCACAATCCTAGCCTTACCGCAACCATAATTAGATAGCAATTATGGTCTATTGGGTGTTCTCTGCCTTTCCGTACGTACACGCTTGACCAAAGATGGTAGGTAGTCTGACGAAATGCTATCTAGGGTACGACCGTGTATCGTCGACTATCCCCTATCCACCCCCGTCTTTAGGTCGCTCGTATAACAACCAAGGCATACTCTTGGCTCTTCTAACGCAGACCTTAACCTCTCATGAGCCTAGTATAATCACCTGGCAGCCCACAGAGGGATACCAAGAGTATCCTCACGTTCCCCGAAGCCGCTGCTTCGTTACCCAGTTCGCTGGAGCCTTTATCTAAATCAGATACTTGCTCCTACTCGTATACTTAAACGATGACCTACCGTATCAGGTTACTCATCTATCTATGAACTGGTCTAAATTTCCTTGACTAAGAATCATTACTTAGTTATTCCTCAACTAAGGTTTACCACTTAGCCTTATTCCCGTTATCCTTGTTAACTACGGTTATCCACCTAATCCTCAGAACTAGGGTTTACATAATGGATTAAGTGTCACTTAAGTTCATGACTTAACCCGTCTACAAATCATGTCAAAATTGGCTAAGTATCCAAGTCCAAGACTTAACCCTACAAACCATGTTCACGTTGGTTAAGTATGTATTAACTTGACCCTATCAAATTACTGAGCCAAATTGGTCAAGTGTATTCAAACAATTCGTGACTTAGCCTTTTCATGTTATCACGTTGGATTGGTTAAGTATTGGTTAACTTAACCTCAATAAATTCACGAGTTAGATTGGTTAAGTATAGGTCACTTAACCACATCAAATCATCATGTTAGATTAGTTAAGTGTTTAACTTAACCCCATTAAACTACCAAGTGGGATTAATTAAGTTTAGGCTAACTTAACCCCATCCGATTTCCGTGTTTAGACTAGTTGAGTCTAATCTTAACCCCATCCATTAACTGTATTTTTCGGTTAAGAGCCATTAAGAAAACTTACTTAACCTTACCAAGTTATCGGGTTGGATTGATTAAGTGTTGGTTAACTTAACCCCGTCCACTAGTCGTATAAAAATGGTTAAGTGTCATTAGGCAAATCAAGTTACTTAACCTACCCATCCTTGTCATGTTTTGTTAAGTATCATTAGCCTAATCAAATTACTTAACCCACTTGTCCATGTCATATTTGATTAAGAGTCATTAATCAAATTAACTTAACCCTATCATGTGGCATTAATTACTTAATGCACCTCAACCTCTCACATTAGGCTTTGTTGCGGTTACTAGTTAAGCCGGTCGGTTCCGGGTAGCTTTACACCACAACTTGGTCTAACCTCGGGTTTAAGCACCACATGACCAACTTCTCACATTGGGTCCTATTGTTTGCAACTACTAGTTAGGCCGGTCGGTTCCGGGTAGTTTTATATTGCAAACTCAACCCAACCTCGAGTTGGCCACACTTATATTATCTAAGTGTCATGTCCATTATGTTTCCAACACATATTACAAGTTCTCAAGCAATTGGGTAGACCTAACTTAATAGGAAAATTCCCAATGGGTAGACCTAACTTAATAGGTAAATTCCCAAGCTTATGTTTTCAAGCATACTTACATGTCAACTTCCATGTTATATTCCAAGTCATGTTTTCAAGTATAAACACATGTCATATTTAACGTTACATGTTGTCATGTTTATACCCATTTACCCAAATCATGTTCATGTCATTATGTTTTCCCATAATGTGACCCCAACGCTTTTAAACTCGCATAATGGATTCAAAGAAGGAACTTGTCAAAGGCATGACAAAAGGGAGTATAAAGTCACTAGTTGAACATGGTGGCAAATGAGACATAATGTGTTCATTAACTTGCATGTTACCTTCTTAAGCCTCAAAAACATGCATAAACCCAAACTTGGCACATAAGCAAATCATGGTGACAAAAGACATGGAATGATGACTAGCAACTCGCATATATCATCATATAAGGGTTATGACTTCATATGCAAGTTGACATAAAGGTTATGAAGGTTCTCATGTTGCATAATGCAACATTTCAACCCAAAGGTTGTAGCTTTTAGCTCACAAGATCAAGATAATGACTTCATAAACTTGCATGACATGATAGCATGTATCATTCTCAATGATCAAGCCCAAACTTGCAACATGAACATTTAACTTCATAGTTAATATCTAAGAGTAGGGTAAGGGCTTACATTGCTATGAAGGCACAAATCGATTAAATGAAAGATTGAGACAAAGCCTATGCATGTCATCATCCAAAAACCCAAAGATGAAAGCTCCAAATCAATCAAAACCCCATCTTTATGAACAAAGATCAAAGCTTTAGCCTTGAAATCAACCTGAGAGGCTCTCATACTAACATAGAAACTCTCTAACACTCTCATGATCATGAAACCTCTCATAGGAATTTACTTAGGAATTTTAGAATGAGGGTAGAGGTCATGAGAGTGAAAATTTTGCCATAGTTTAGTTGCAAGAATGAATAATGAGGGTTTAGGGTAGGCTTAGGGGTGTTTTTATAGAGATTAGGGTAGTTTTAGGCCCTTAGATTAACCCTAGGATGGATCTGAGCCATCAAACCACGTTGGAAGCTTCCAGAACAAGACCAGAGACAAGTGCAGGTGCACCAAGCCAAGATGGCTCGGCCACCATAAGTCGACCCCCAAGTCGACAGGGCTGTCGACTTGGGTAAGGCCCTGTCGACTCCCAAGTCGACAGGGCTGTCGACTTGGGGTGCCTGGCGGGAATCTTTCCCGCCTAGCCTTCCAGCCCTAATTTTCGAAATTAGAACTCGTTTTTGAACTTGAATTTTCTGAAAACTTCGTCGGACCATAACTTGGTCATACGGACTCCGATTCTCGAAAACTCAGACTCTATTTCGCATATTTTTCCGAGACAAACGCAATGGCATAGCCCGTTTTACTTGATTCAGAATTTAAAATTAAATTCTGCCTTGATTCTCGTCTTAACATGTTATCGAAATACGGGTTGTTACAGGGCCATTTATATTTAGAACAGTTTTAGGGATATAAGGCTAATTTTCACTTTAATAATATTATTATAATATTATATAAACCCTTAAAACTAGCCATTTTGCAAACGACCTTCGTTTTCGATGAAACTAAGTTTTTGGATCCAGAACGTCAAATTATTATCAGGTTTAAAATTTCAAGCCAATTGGAATTAATATGTAAGTGCAGCAAATTTAAACGCATGCCCAATTTCAGTTGTAAATTCAATAAACTGGTTAAAATACTATTTTTCAAACAGTCTCCAAAATCGACGAAATTAATTTTATTAGAAGCGTAATTGTAAAACATAGCGAGATTTCGAATTTCATAATTTTTGAAGTCAATATGTGGCAGTGGCAAATTAAAACGTACAATCAAATTCAATATTTAACATTATATTGATTTATATTTTAATTTTGACAAAAAATAATCGAAAAGGTCGAATTAGCTTACGAAACATATCTCACTATTTCCGGAATAGGGTTATTTGGTTAGGAATGACAGCCGTTGGGGGTAGTTTGGAGTTCGGAGCGAGAAACAAGTTACTTTTAAAATAAATAATATTATAATATATATACACACACACACCCTAAATTTCAGGAACCCTAATTCATTTCTCAATGCTGCCGCCACTTGTAAATTAATGGCCATAAATTGTCTAATTTTAAATGCTAAAATCATCTGCGAAACTTCTAGAAAAAATGTTTTAGATCACTTCAAGCCCTTCGAAATGATACCGCGATGATCGATTTTCGACAACCGTGGGAGCTGGAATCTCGCCTGAAACGACCGACGTGCAAGGGCCAATCATTGGTCACTAGTGCAATCGAGATCGATTGGATTTAGGCAAGGGCGAGGGAGGCTCCAACGCTCGTCTTGACAATTTCCGATGGGGCCCAGGTCAACCCTAGGTGGCATGCATTGTAAGGTGAAGGTCGCATGTTGTGTTCGGTAACGAAATAAATTTTTTAAATATAAAATTAATTATGTAATTAGTATTTAAACTGTCAAATATTTTGCATACGAACACAGAATTTGACAAACTCAGGTTCGTTGGAATCGTAAAAACGAGATCTATGCCATGGAATAGACCAGAACAGAAGCATTTGGAATTTTTGATAAAATTAAACGTCTGTTTAATTTTATTGAAATGAATCGTTTTAACTCCAAATAAAACCGATCAATGTGAGAACTCTCTCACTCAAATATTTTTTTACAATTATTCCATTTATAACTGAATATATATTGATTGCCTGCACTGATTTTTATTTAGTTAATTATCACAAATTGTTATATGGTATGTGGTAGCTCACATCAAAAATTGTTTGAAAACCAGATGGATAAATTGATGGTTATTTGTGTAATGATTTGAACGTGAGTTTGAAATAATTAACATGTTAAGACGATGTTAAATTGGTTATGGTAGATGAAATTTGATTAAACATCCATTTACAAGTCGAATGACTTGTTTATTTTCATTTATTTAAGCGATATCAATTGGATTAAATAAATAAATAATTAATTAATTAATTATTGGATGGAAACCCCACATGGGTATCGGGATGATAATTAATTCACACATCCCCGTCATGTTTAATTTGTATGTCAATTAATTGATTGACAGATCGTTAAAAGCGTTATTTAATTATTTAATGCTTATATAGTTGTATATGCACTCTGGATGTTATTTGGATGTTTAGTAATTGTTTATCACTATTGTTGAATACATATGATGCATAAAATCCATATAATTAAAATTATATGGTAATTGATTGAGTCTCGTTCCAATTCGGAAATAACGAATTTTTTAGTATAATATTCAGTGAAGAATCAAATATGATTTTGATGTCCGATTTTGGATGGACATGAAAATAAATGAATATGAAACCGAGTTAAGTAAATAAACGTCATTTTAACTCGAATAGATTTTTCTATTGAAAAGATTTGATTTCAAAATTTGATATTTTGAAAATATTATTGTTTTAAGATTATAATAATATGGGATTTTCAATTTTGATTTAAAATTGAAATAGAAGTTGAAATCGTTTATAAACGAAATTATAAACGTTTTATAAAGTACATTTTGAATGGAAATTGATAAAATTTATTATATATAATTAAATGGTTCGAATAGAACGAATCGCGTAGCGACCGTTCGCTAATGTTGACCATTGACTTCGAATTGACATAACGGAAGACCTGATCGTCGGATTCTCCTAAAACCGAAACCGTTGGGTTCGTATCAAAAAGAGCTTTCAAATGATAATAAGAGATTTGAAATCTAACGGTTAGATTTTGTGAAATATCAAATTTAGTTTTGAATAAAAACAGCACTAGTGCAGCTAAATGATATGAAACGTCATTTAATTGAAACAACCTATTTTTAAATGAATGAAAATAGGGAAAATTTTAAATCATAATAAACAATTTGAAAAGATTTTTGGATGAAATAATATAGTTTTGAAAAGATAAATAATAATTTTTTCTTAATATGCTAGTTAATAAGTAGTGTGAGAATTCAATGGTTTTAATTAACAAATGGGATTGTGAATGGTTTTAACATAACCAGAATTTTCCAATATATAAATTGGAAAGGATTTGAATGGAAATAATCTTCGGATTTCGATATTGGATTCACTGATTGTATGGATATCATTGAGGAATTTGGAAGATATATATATCGTTATTCCCAAAACGATATACGTTGGTTTCAGAATTTGATATTGAATATAAATCGATGTGATTTATGTTCAAAGTCTTATATTTAATATCAAATTGGATTTTTGATTTGTTGTGAATAGTACCTTAAATAATATTTTTCTTGAACCCAGTTGTGAAGGGAATAAATCTTTTAATTAAGATTTAAGGAAGTTATCCAGTTTATTTCATTAAATTGGAACTAAATGGAATTAGATTAATAATAATCGATTCTGTAAAGCAAGGCATATACTATTTATGGAATTTAAAAGGCTTTGCCATTATTTCACTTATAGTATTAGTCGGATATGGAAATTTATATCGATTATGAATTGTTTAGTTTTCTGTGAAGATTCCATATTAATGTAAGTTGATTTTGGGTTTATCGTGAACAATGTTTTAAGTGACATTTGTTCTTTAACCCAGTTAAAGATAGGAGTAATTTCCTAAAAATTGAATAATCATTAAATAATCATTTTTGAGATTAAAACTGAACTAGAGTTTTAATGAATTTTTAATTAGATTGAAATGTAAAAAGAGTTAATTAAATTTACCGAATTCGAGAAATGATCGAGATGGAGTACCACCAGTTTTACTCCATGTGACAGATGAATCTTTAATTAGATAGAAACATTAAATGGTAATTAAATTTACCAATAACGATGGGTGTTAATTATGGAGTACCACTGGTTTTTCTCCATGGGATGAATAGGTTGGGATTGAGATAATAAAATAAATGATTACTTCAGTAAGGCTTGATAATCCCGACTAGTTTTATAAACCTTAATTTGGTTTAAATTGTGATAAGATCAAATAAAATCTTTTGAAATGTTATTCAAAGGAAGATTTAAACAATAAGTTTAAATGAAATTATCTTTCATAAAATTAAAGGGAACCTTTCCCAGAGTAATGAATATTTAAATAAAAGAATATTCTGGATTGGAATGAGATGTATGATATATGTATTTATTATTTGATTTTAAAGATACGTGAGTTATTCAGAAAGATCGGGGTTAACCCATTCTAAATAACCGGTACCACGATTAAAAGTCAAAGATGAAGACTGTGGTTGAAGAATGGAGATCTTCACATCGTATGGATGATTACTGAAGTCTCGATCAGGCGGTACACCCAAGACGAGGTAACTAAATGGTGGTCGTCCGAACGTATTTGGAGATCAACCGGATATGCAAGGACATCAGTCTATTGGACATATGAGATGAGGAATAAGGTGCCTCCAGTTTCATTCAGACCCAGAGCGGACCTACAGATGGACCGTGCGTCTGACATTGTAGTTTTTTGCTATATTAATTGATCTCTACTAAATATATATCTATTTGGTGGCAGAGAATTTATTCTCTTTGCTTAACACCCTTTTCTGAGATGTACGAGTCTAGAGGTTATATATCGATAGACATTAGTTGTATGGTATGAGTTGATAATGTGGCATGCTGAGATGCAATGATCAATGCTTTTGTTAAAAAGCAGAGCCTTACGGATGATGATCAAAGCACCACTTTCATATAAAACTGCTTTGTGTATAGTGTTAATTCGCGAGCCACACACCCCAGTATAACTCAAAAAAGGGATTAGGGTCTGCAGGGGGTGCATGCGTTTCTTTCTAGCTGGAGGTAGTGTCATGGTATGGAGCCCAGGCATATTTACTGATGTGGATGATGGATAGCGAGGCGCTTCAGATATGGCTGAAAAAGGCCCAGATTGGTCGACATACTGACCAGATGACAGGTCCGATAGGACTGGGAAATGTATTGTTCAGGAATAACTAATCCATAAACGTTAGGTGTGGACTAGCCCTGAAGATCCAAGGGTTGCCCATAGGTGTGATCATGGACATCTTGTTAGAGGTAATCCAAATTCAGTAAGGAGACATCTCTTGCTTTGAATCATGATGGACATCCAATTTCCAATATGACATTATAAGGTTTTAGTTGTAAACCTATATGGCGACATAGTAGGATGGGGTATTATGTCGTCTATGATTGATACATTTATATTCGAAGTTGTTTTCCATACTATGCACTTACAATAATATCAAAAATATTTGTTTTAAAACGTATCAAACATACTTGGCTGTTATAAGGTAAAACTCTATCCTCTGGCTTGCGTTGCATTGTTCGGTGGGTCCTGAGTCTTATAATAGCTTTATTTTTCAAAAAGCATTGCGTTATTTTATTTTAAACTGATATTCATATGGTATAAACCCGTTTCATGTCATACGGTGTGGTCCCATGATTTTCCAACTTTTTAAGTAAGTTTTAATAACTGTTTTAAGTTCTCACACCAGACCTATGATTAACCTGGAGTTTTTTCTCACCTAAACTCTGGATGCCCATATTTTCCACACAGGCAGCTAGTAGGTTATGTTTTGCATATTTTCTATTTAACATGATCTTAGGTTTATAGCTGGAGCTATATTCGG
Source organism: Allium sativum (assembly GCA_030737875.1). Taxonomy (NCBI): domain Eukaryota; kingdom Viridiplantae; phylum Streptophyta; class Magnoliopsida; order Asparagales; family Amaryllidaceae; genus Allium; species Allium sativum. The sequence continues at coordinate 8,077,835 of CM060921.1, read as the reverse complement.
AAATCTTTGTACCTGTGTATTTCTTTCAGTTGTGTTAGTTGATTTATTTCTGCTATGCATTGTATTTATACATTTTAATTTCCACTGCAATATAATTTATTCTCTGATAATATTTTTCCCTTGTATATTATTTATTTGTATTCTGATATTTTGTACTCTGATGTAAATTGTTGTAATAGCAATGAAAAATTCTGTTGTTCTATTTTCCGATGCATCATGTTCTCAAACAATCTGTATTCTTGTTCGGTTTAGGCCGACCGGGGATTTCGGTTTTGTCTGATATAAATCTAATATCAACAAATCATCAAATATGATTCTAAGGTCAAAAATCATCAGAGGATCAATATTTGGGTTCAAAGCATCAAGGTTAAATGTGATCATAAGATCAAAGCATCAATTTTTGACACAAAACAACAATGCTCAACAAGAAAGAAATTAGGATCCGAAACATCATAATATTGCAGTGCATATAGCACCTCTGAGCTTTGTCCAGTACCATGAATTGAGAATCGTCAGCCTCTTGTCATGACTCGTCGGTTCAGGCTACGTCATAAAATTTATGGATTGCAAAGCTTCCTATTGAACCCACTAGTGCAATAATTAATAAGTCACCCATCGGTCCTTATTCTGGTCCACCAGCCTACATCAAACAACAAACACCTAACACCAAAAATCTTTGTACGTATTTGTGCATACGTATGGGATTACCATCCCATATTGCTGGCATTATGCTAGGATGTGTTATAGTCTTATGGATAGTAACCCAGTGTTGTTAACTATGTGTCCCATACCACACTTCCTCACTACTTGTTTACTATTCGCTCGTTAATTCCACACCACAAAACAACATAAACATCAATTAGCGGAACATCAAAACATCAGCTTCAATTAGACAAATCCTGAATAAACTAATTTCATATATCATCTTGTCCCAAACCACGGGGCTTACGATACTGTTTAATGTCCTTTACGCCCTGTCGAAGAGTGCGGAAAGGTGTGAGATTTTATACTAAAAATTCTTAGTTTCAAAAATGAGTTTATGAAACAATTTTTCGAAATCAATTGATTTTATTCTTCAAAACTTTTTTCATAATTCAAGATATTTTCATACTATTGCATTGAGGCCATTAGTAATTAAAATCCAAAATAATAAAACCATTTTACTCCAAAGCTATAGAGAAAGTGATATATATATATATGAACATATATTATATTTACACACAAGAAAACGAGTTTAAAACTGTGCACTTGGGTGAAACACCATAAAAATCATCGTGAAACTCAATAATGAATCACTAAGAATTTATATAAATCCGGGTTCAGATTGAGCATAGGATAACTTGGTTTTCCACGCTTAAGTGGTAGCAAAACCAAGTGGGAAAAGCTTCAGAAATTCAACAGAAATCAAGCTTCAAAATGCAACATTCTCCATAAATTAACATAGCAAGGAGCAGGACATTCCTACGCAAAACACAATACATGGGTCGACCTAGTCGCTGATCCATGCTTTAAGGCAGTTAACCTAGGGGTCGACCCCTTTTTGGCCAAGGTCGACCCCTGGGTCGACCCAGTACATGTGATTTTCCCTTGGAAAGTACCATTGCCCGTGCACAACTTTGTTGATCAATTTGATTAACCAAACTTGGTCAAATTAACAAGAAAATTTACAAATTCATACACAGGACTCTACAATAGGATGTAACAAGAATTACCCCTAAAAAAGGAACGAAAGAGTTGCAACAGCTCAAAGTTGAGCTATGGCTGTGATTGCACAACTCAGAAAACTTAGAAATTAAAGCTATGGTATTTCATTAATGTTTCAGATTCAACAAAAACTCACTAAAACTAGAAATGTGAGTAAATACTCACCTTTATTGTGGATAACAACAAGGATGGAGCTAAATAGAAGTAAACAATAGCTTAAATGCTAAGAAAAAGCTCTAATTTCCTGTGAAATCAACTACCGCAAACATTCAGAGGAGCAATTTCAACTTACAGTAATTTCTCAACCAAACAGAGAAAAAGATGGATTAGATTTAGGTTTTTGTATGAATTATTTAATGTAATTAACTTATTACAACTAAAATTAGCAATTAAGATGGCTCATAGGCTTGGAATTGAGGTTGTTGTAAACTATCTTTTGTTTTCTTTGTTTCTCAGTTTAAAAACGAAGAAGAGAACATTCAGAAAGAAAGGCTACATACTGTAACCAGGTTTCTAGAGTTTTCTCTCCCTAAGCATAATTAATGGCCCAAAAATAAGGTAATTAGGCCCACAATTAAGCAGTTAAGAATTATGCAAGTATTTAGGCCATTAAACACATGTTTAAGCCTATTTATAATATTTAAGCCATGTTTACACCAACATTTCACTTAAGGATCATATTGTAACACAAAAAAACGTAATCAAAAATTATACACAACATCTTTAAAACATTTTAAAGTTTATAACGCTACAATTTGCATTCTACATCAAAATTTACATTTTACACAAAATATAAACATTGTAAAATAAACTTATATAAATTTTGCATAACATGATAATTACATATCTCAAATATTTTTATTTAATGCACAAATCACCCAATTGACATAAAAATTATAATTTGAATATTTTAATAATATAATGCAGCTTAATATACATTTTTATATATTATTATTATTTTGGCAAGGCCGACCAACTTTTAAAATGATTTGTAACACTTTTTATTATATCAAAATAATAATTCATGGGAACAAGAGATAGACACTATGCATATATACTAAAACAGGAAAAACACCTCTACGTAGGGAGAGAGAAAACATTGCAAGGCTCAACAAAAGAAAAACAAACACAACACTTTCCTACGTACACAAATAACACGAAAGCAGTGGCATAACATCAGAAAATGACTTAAAACCTCACTTATTCATAACATAATGCTACATCTGACATAGGTGGACACACCACACATTTCAATCATTGGGAGCGAACTACCCCACTAACATTTCCATCTTTTTACTTCTAATCACTAAAGCTTTTATATTATTGTAACCAAGGATGGAAGGTGCCAAAGATGAAATAGGGAAGACAGGGTGGTCTGTAAGCTGCAGGGGACAAAGATGTGTACGGGTAAAGATTGGTGTCATGTTGTCTAGTTTTGATCTTTTGCGAAGAAGAGGAAGGTGTTACTAACATGGTAGGACTTAGTGAAGATTGTTCAAAGACAGTAGGTTTACTTGATGGAGAAGACAAAACAACTTGCTTATTACTAGGCCTATTGAGAAAGCCAAATCTGACACTATTAGCAGCACTTTTTTGATGAATAGAAGATGGGTCAGGGTTAACTGTTTTACAGAAATGACTGGATAACTCATTAATACATTGCTCTAAAATGTTCACATGCAAAGAGGAAGCAATTCCATTTGGTTCACCAACATAAGGTACACCTTTTTTAGTTCTATCAGACACAACTTTCTTTGTTAACTAGAGAAAAAAGAAGAGACTGATCAGAATCATGGTCCACATCCAAAGTTTTAATGCCTTGCACCAAAAAAAATTCATTTGTAATTCCAGTGATATCAGGTTCATTAACATTAATTTGAGTAGAAACAGCTACCTATTTTTGCATAGGTCCATAGAATATAACTTGAGACATAACATCAAAAGCTAATGTAAGTTCATTTATACCCACATAGTAATTTTCAACATTCAACGTACCTACATGATTACAAATTTCACCATCTTCTTGTTTAATGCCATTAAGCTAAGTTTCATTGTTTTCTAAATCTTTAGCCTCGATGCCTTAAACATGCACTTCAAATTTATTGAATATATAGACTTTAGAACTGATAGTGATAACATTTACTATCTTGCCAGCTAGATAGGATGTTTCAAGTAGTTGATCAGCACAACCACCATTAGTTTCCTCAGGCAGTTTTCCTTTCTCTAACCTACTAAAGATAGTGGTTTAACTCTAATGTAACAACCCGTATTTTAATAACATGTTCAAACTGTAAATCAAGGCAGAATTAATTTTTAAAACAAGAATCAAGGGAAACGGGTTGCTCCATTGCGTTCATCTCGAAATTCTGCTTGGAAATGAGTCCGAGTTTGCAAGAATCGGAGTCCGTATGAGGGAGATATGACCCTCCGAAGTTTCAGGAATTTTCAGAATAAAAAATAGCTTGAAATTCAAATTCGAAATTCGAATTCAAACCCCGCAGCAGGCAGGGCGGGAAAACTCCCGCCCATAGACCAGGTCGACCTGGGGGTCGACCATAATGTCGACCTCCCAAGGGCCAGGTCGACCATAGTGTCGACCTGGGGGTCGACCTGCCTCCCGAACCTATTTCCTGAACCAGATGCATTCTGATGTATTTAGACTTGTTTCATGACCAGATTCGTTTGCCAAACCCTATATAAACAACCCCTTAGCCTCATTCTCTCTACACCATTTCATTCTGTCCTTATGCTACCTCTGTGAAAATCAAAATGATAATAATTAAATTAAAGAGAGAATGGCTACTTCTTCTTCGTCAAGACAACATCTAGGAATTGCAAATTGGGGGTTTTCAACTAGAACATGACTAAACAAATAGAGATTCAACAACTGCAGTAACCATTTCCAGAATCAAATCTTTGCACTCTAATTCTCGATCCATGCTCTGTAAGTTCTGGTTGTTTTTAGATTTAAACATTTAATTATAATGTGGCCATGGAATGAAACGAAATTGGACCTAAGCTTGATTATCTATTTAGATCTATTCTTGTCTCTCCTTGAATCTATGATTATTTCTTATCGATTGAATCATGCCTATTCATGTTGTTGGACCTAGTTTGTTTTTCAAATGCTAGATTGTAACATGAACCTTGGATCTTGACTATTGGGAATATTGTCTACGACGTTGAAACTATTGTTAATGACTATGCCTATGACTGTGGACATAAGGTTATGCCTATGACTATGATGATGAACATAAGACTATGCCTATGCCTTTGACTAAGAACATAAGACTGTGCCTATGACTGTAAACATAAGACTATGCCTGTGCCTATGACGGTGAACGTAAGACTGTTGCCTATGACTATGACAAGGACAATTGTGGCTAATCACCTATGACTCTTGACTATGGGAATTATCACCTATGATTATGAACGTAAGGCCATTATCTATGACCATGACTTTGAAACTATTACTGTTAATTGCCTATGACTATTTGCCTAGAACTATTTTGGATAATTATTCATGACTATTGTGATTAATCGCTTATGATTTACAACTGTGAGATTTTTACCTATGACCATGATTATGACTACTGGGGTTAATTGCCTAAGACTATTATAGTTGATTGTTCATGCCCATAACACTATAGTTGAAAACCATGTTGTACACCGAATTGGCATTTTTGTAGGATCGTATACCTAGGGTGTGACTTGCTTAGTTAGTTCGCAATTATGTACAACAAAACCACTGGATCCATTATCCTTGTATTTGGCTTGCTTTCGCATGCCTATTCTTTTATGTCAGCGTTTACCATGACTATCGCCTTATCTTGCTAGAATTGAAATCCTTTATGCCAGTGATGTTGTAACCAATTATCTTAAGTTATGTTATGCTAGTATTGTAACCTCTTTTATCGCTTTATGCTCGTCCCTTTTGCCTATCATAGTTTTGATGTTATTCCCTTTATTCTAAGGTTTGGATTTATTCGTAGTATGGATCGATTCACGTTTACATGCGATGAGAATACGATTTGGGTAGATTAGGCAAAACATGAATTGGTTATGAACATGAATTATGAACCTGATAAAAGGCAAAACTTGAAACATGAACGATGTTATAACTTGAACCTGGATATGGACACGAACTTGACATCGACTTGATATGAAACTTATCCTTGAAACTTGACACGAACTCGACATGAAACTTGAACATGGACATGACATTAGAATAAACATGAAAATGGCCAACTCGAGGTTGGGTTGAGCTTGCAGTGTAAATCTGCCCGGAACCGCCCGACAAATCAGTTACTGCAAACAATAGGATCCAATGTGGGTAGTTGGTCATATCGCACTCGAAACCCGAGGTCAGACTGAGTTGTGGTGTAAATCTGCTCGGAACCGCCCGGCATATCCAGTGACCACAACAACAGGTCTGATGTGAGAGGTTGGGGTGCATTAATGAATTAATGCCACATGATAGGGTTAAGTCATGAACCGCTTGAATATACTTAACCAATTTGACACGATGACTGGATAGGGTTAAGTTATGAACCGCTTGAATATACTTAACCATTTTGACACGATGATTGATAGGGTTAAGTCATGAACCGCTTGAATATACTTAACCAATTTGACACGATGATTGATAGGGTTAAGTCATGAACCGCTTGAGTATACTTAACCAACTTGACACATGATTCGTAACGCTAAGTCATGAACTTGAACGACAACACTTAGCCAATTTGACATGACACGTAGACAGGTTAAGTCTCGAATTTAAATGATAACACTTAACCTGCTGGACGGAAACCCTAATTACGGGGTCCTTTTCAGCAGTAACCCACTAGATGTATCATGGAACCCTGGACCTAGGTAGGGTGGGGCACGATTACTGGGCTGATTGTAAGCGACCAGAACGACGGCTGTGTGGGTGCGCCAGTGTAGGTTCTAACGGAGTGCGGGCATGCACACACTCCAGAGCAGAAAAAGCAGGCATTGGGCACCAGTAGGTTTACACTGTGCGTGCTTGATTCGTGTCGGTGGTTGGCACCCTAGGCTTGATACACCCTATGGTGGACCTAGCACAGGTGACTACATTTCGTGATTGAGCCGTATGACACATACACATGAACGAGCTAGGACTTGTAGGGAGCTGATCGATTAATAGATCATTACGTGGAATTCGTTAGGTAGCGTAATCCCTAGTGGTCCTAGGTGGCATAAACCCTAATCGAATCTAGAAAACGTTCAATAGGTAGCATAATCCCTAGTGGTCCTAGGTGGCATAAATCCTAGTTGAACACGCGATAGCTCATGATAAGGAAATCTAGCCAAAACAAGGGTGGCAGTCCAAACGATTTCAAGAATGGTGGCACTACGTTGAAGTAGTATAGAAATACGTGATGAAACCCGTACGATATACGGCAAGGGACTGTACATATACATGGAAATGATGATATGGGTTGGGGTACTAGTACAGTTGGTGCAGAGAATATAGGAAATCAAAGAAAATGGTGGAATGGTGAAGCTTAGAAATCTTGCGATGTTATACTTAGTAGAAATCTTGCAATGTGAAACTTGGTAGGAACCTTGTGATGATACCCTTGATAGGAAGCATGGGATGTTATACTTGATTCATCGTGCATGTAGCTTACCTTGTCATCATGCTTATGTTTGCTTTCAGTTTATTCATGCCGTATTATCTTCACCTATTTTTATGCTGAAAGCCACTAGGACTTACTCAGTCTTTATGACTGACCCAGTTTGTTTCGCCTCTTTTTCTTTCATTTCCCCGCCCCCCAGGTTCGCAGGGTGGGAATACAACTTAGTTCGGATCTTACCAAGCTCCAAGGCTCTTTCATGTACTACTTGGATTTCTCTTGGCTATGGCTTGCTTTGCTGCTTTATTGGGGAATGATTTATGACTATGGTTTTATGCTTCTTTACTATTGCAAGACAGATTTTGATGTAATGGATTTAATGGAATTTTGATGTAAAAAGGCTTTAGACCTTTCTAGATTTTTAAAGCAATAAAATTTGGTTCTTTTTCCGCTGTTTTATACGTTTTGTCTTGTAATATTTCTGTGTATGTTTAGTTAGATAATGCTCCACCAAAGCTAGTGCATTCCCTTTGCGAGTGACCCTAGCGAAGGTGGGGTGTTACATCTAATTTTCATTTGTATTACCTTCCTCCAAATTTTCTTTTTCCTATTCAAGGGAACAACAACACCATTATCCGATTTGTCTTTGATCTAAACATTGTTGCAAGTAGCATTAGTAGTACTTTTATTTGAATCCTCCACTGTGGCATTATTCTTATCATTATCTATGTTAGGTCTACTACCAATCACAAGACAATTCTTGCAGCAATGCCCAAACACCTTACAATGCGAAAATATTTCAGGTTTCCAAAAATATAAATAAACTACTTTAACATAATGCACAAAACAATCAGTTAGCATCGTAGGAAATTCGTAAATCAATTCGTTTTTAGGCGTGACTTCTACAAGCACTTAACATATTCAATTCTATCAGTTTTCTCTGTTGACCCATCCATGTTCATAAACTTACCAATCCTAGTTGCAAGCCAACTAATCCCTATCAATGACCATGCATACAACAGAGTGTTCGATAATTTAATCCATATAGGAACTCTTTTAATTCCACTACCCATGTTACAAAAAGCAGTATCCAATGGTTTTATGATAAAAAGTTTATTCCTAATTATTACAGGATCGACTTTGATAATTCTATGTCTATCTTCATCGCTTTCTATATGAAAGAAAAAGAGATTACCATTCGATTTATCCTTAATTGCACCCCTAAGCCTCCAGATTCTCTTTAAGTGGTTGATAGCGACAGTGTTAGAAAGAGGTCGGTCGAGGAAGAAGCCTACTAAGTAGTCTTTGATTGGTTGATAACACAATGTTTATTATTAAAAAGCCATAAACCATCCTTATATGAATACAAACCACAAAACATATATTTTACACATGGTTTTACATAACACTACGATTTAACCTCTATTTTCAACTATACAAATTGGTCTGATCAGGCCTAGCTTTTCAAATTGGGGTGTAGCAGTAGTGTTTGTTCCAAAGTCAGACGATACTCTCAGATTGTTTGTGGATTACCGGGACCTCAATAAGTAGACACTGAAAAATAAATATTCATTGTTGTGTATTGATGATATATTAGATCACTTAAATGGAGCATAAGCGTTTTCAAAAATGGACCTAGCTACAGTTTTCCATCAATTGTGTATTACCGAAAAATGTGGTCCTTTGACAGCTTTCAGAGGTCTAGACTTATTCTATGAGTGGTTAGTAATGTCGTTCGGCTTATGTAACGCTCCTGCTTACTTTGTCGATTTAATGAATAGAGTATTCTGCGATGTCTAGAATAAATTTGTGCTGGTTTTCATTGACGACATTTTAATCTTCTCTAACTCCACGACGGAGCATGCAAAGCATTTGGAAAATTTTGAGAAAGAAAGTATTAAAAGCTAAATTTTCTAAATGCATATGTTGGCAAGAAGAAGTAAAGTTCCTCGGTCATGTAGTATCAAGAAAAGGAATTTCAGTAGATCCAGGCAAGATCCCGACAATTTGAGATTGGTAGCAGCCTAGCACGCCTACGGAAGTTAGAAGTTTTCTAGGATTGGCTGGCTATTATTGGTAATTCGTTAAAGATTTTTTGAAGCTATCTAGTCCATTAATGAAACTTACCAAGAAGCATACAAGGTTTAATTGGATGCCTGAATGTGAGGCGGCTTTCCAAGAGCTGAAATTAAGATTGACTACTCCTCCAATGTTGACTATTATTGATGGCAATCAAGATTTGACAATCTATACAGATGCTTCCCTTGAAGGTGTTGGTGCGGTATTAATGCAAAGAGGCCAAGTATAGCTTATGCAAGCCGTCGGTTGAAGCTGCATGAGAAGAGATATCCTACTCATGATCTTGAGTTGTTAGCCGTCGTTTTTCCTTTGAAAATATGAAGGCACTATCTTTTGGGTGAGAAGTTCGAATTATATACAGATCATAAATCATTGAAGTATCTGTTCACCCAGAAGGACTTGAATTTGAGGCAGCAGCATTGGTTAGAATTTCTTGCGGCATACGATCTAGATATTTTGTATACTCTTGGAAAAGCCATTGTTGTAGCTGATATGCTCAGCTGGAAGAATGTGATCCTCGCCAATCTCATTATTATGCCTTCATTGATTGACAAAATCTCTGTACTTCAGAAGAATGATGAATTTATTCAGAGAATTAGTAAAAGAGTTTGGGAAGGCGAACCATCGAGTTTCCAGATTGATAACAAAGTAGTTTTGAGGTTATTAAGCCGAATTTGTGTTCCAAATATTCCTGAGCTAGAAGGGAAGTGATGGATGAATGTCACAAGTCTAAGCTTAGTATTCATCCAGGGGTGTGTAACACCCCGTATTTTCTGTGAATGTTAAAGTAACGAATTAAAGACTTAATTTTAAAAGTGGTAATTAAGGGGAACGGGTTATGTCATTGCGTTCGTCTCGGAATTCTGCTTGGGATAGAGTCTGAGTTTGCGTAAATCAGACAATGTATGAAGAAGTTATAAGCTGTAGAAGTTTGTATACGTGCAAGAAAGTACAAATATATATACACAAAATCATCTCCAGAACAAAAATAGGTCAAAGATGAGTGAGCAGGAAAGATCCCGCTCAAATAGTGTCGACCCCCCTTAAGAGGGGTAGACATAGGTGTTGACCCCCCTTAAGGGGGGGTAGACCCCTTCCAAGATCCAATTCCTATGATGATTTCTGTAGTTCTGAGAGGATGTGGCCTTCTCTGATTGGCCCGAGACGAATTCTGATGTATTAGGGCTTATGTGTCGTACTATGATTGGATGAGTGACACATGTCTTTGGTTTGGATGGCTCTGATTTCTCCTAGACTGATCTAAAGGCTAGAATTAATCCTAGACTTCTATATAATCAACTCAAACCCTAAACCTAAAACACATAAACACATTCTATGAAGTCGTCATGCTGTATCTCTCTGAACTAGCATAGCCTCCATCTTCTTAAAAGTAGAATATCTTCTTCAACTAGAAATCAATTAGAAGAACATCAATAGTCTACATCAAAGGAATATCTTAACAAATTCAGAAATCAGATTCCAGAATACAAGAGCTGTTCTTTTTCTGTAAGTTCAGTTATATTTCAGATTTGAATATATAAAAGTCAAGATTTGAAATAAATCGAATCTAGAACTGTGCCTAATTATGATTCTGATTCATGTTTATCCTTGTGACAAATCTGAAATTAACTGTGCCTATGAGACTATTGTGATTTATAAAATTGGACCTATCATATTGTATATTAATTTGGTGATGCTTTTATGTTATGTTATGTACATGTTCATAAGCTAAGTCATGTTCATATATGCTTATATGTTTAGATCTACATACTTGCTTTTATGTTATGTACATATTCATAAACTAAGTCATGTTCATATATACTTATATGTTTAGATCTACATGCTTACATGTTTAGATCCAAGTCAATACATATGTTTAAGATCAATGTAACTTCCTATTCATATGCTTAAGATCTATATTAATTGGATCTAACTCAAGTACAAGTTCACATGGATATGTTTGATTAAGTTTATATTGTTCATGAAAAATTTGTGTTACACATGCTTAGTTAGATTCATATTATTTTGTGCTGTTGGAATGCTACATGTTCCTTCCTTTTCCCTTTTATTTATGAGTTAGGCTAATTTGCAAGCCTAACATTCTATGTAAATTATGAGAACAAATAACAGGGGGAAACGTTGGTGTAAAACATTAAATTACATGCTAATGGCATAGATTGGCTCATAATCATGTAAATGATTAATAACATGAAATGGTATAATTTGTATACCATTAATTACGGACATAATTTAAATAGTAAATGTGACATGGCAACACTTGTGGATAATTTACATATAAACCTGACATAAATAACGAATATGTAAATTAAATAAAGGAGGAACATGCCTAACTCGAGGTTAGATTGAGTTGTGGTGTAAAACTGCCTGGAACCGCCCAACACATCCAGTAACTGCAACAACACCTATCTAATGTGAGAGGTTAGTGCATCATGCCCAAGAAAAACCCGAGGTTAGATTGAGTTGTGGTGTAAAACTTCCCGGAACCGCCCGACACATCCATTAACCACAACAACACAGATCTAAATTGAGAGTTTGGTGCATTAATGAATCAATTAATGCTAATGAACAAGACATGTTAAGAATGGTAGGGTTAAGTTAACTAAGGCAACACTTAACCAGTACAACATGTTAATTAAACAAATGGTAGGTTAAGTTAACTAAGGCAACACTTAACCGATATAACATGATGTATGGTAGGGTTAAGTAACATAAGAAGGCAACACTTAACCAATATATAACATGACGTATGGTAGGGTTAAGTAACACAAGAAGGCAACACTTAACCAATATATATAACATGATGTATGATAGGGTTAAGTAACACAAGAGGGCAACACTTAACCAATATAACATGATTAACGAGTGGGGTTAAGTTAATAGAAAACACTTAACCAATACAACATGATGTGTGGGTGGGTTAAGTTAACATGAATGGACAACATTTAACAAATATTACATGAACGAAGCAGATAAGGTTAAGGCAAGCTTAACCAATAATACATATTGACTTGATCGGTGGGAGGGTTAAGTACATCTAGTGTAGGTGGGTAATATTAGTATATACAGGCCCACAAACTTAACCGTTAAATAAACATGCTTGAATCAGTGGGAAGGTTAAGTACATCTCGTGTAGGTGGGTAATATTAGTATATATAGGCCCACAAACTTAACGTTAAATAAACATTCTTAAATCGGTGGGAGGGTTAAGTACATCTCATGTAGGTGGGTAATATTAGTATATATAGGCCCACAAACTTAACCGTTAAATAAACATGCTTGAATCGGTGGGAGGGTTAAGTACATCTCATGTAGGTGGGTAATATTTGTATATATAGGCCCACAAACTTAACCAGTAGGAAACCATAGTAACGGGGACCCATTTCAGCAGTAACCCACATAGATATATCATGGTACCCTGAACTAGGCAGGGTGGGGCACGATTACTGGGCTGATTATAAGCAGTCAAAATAGCGGTAAGGGGTACGTCAGTGTAGGTTCCAACGGTTTACGGGCATGCACGTACTCAGGAGTGGGAAAAAGCAGGCACTGGGTACCAGTAGTTATACACTGTGCATCTTGAATCGTGTCTGGTTGCTATCATAAGGATTGATACACCTTATGGTGGGACCAACACAGGGTATCTACACGCAAGAGAGGGCCGATTGACATAGACACATGGAACATTAATACAAGTAGGGGGCCGATTGATAGGGTGGTAAGGGTACATCCAACATCTTTGTGGCAATTAGGCTGATCGAGGTAAGATCCTCCTACTAGATGTACACCTGAAGGCTACCACAATTGCAGGGATTGGGATCACATTGTAATATTATCATTTTATACATATTACTAGTTGGGACACTATTTAGGCGTTGCAGAGATATTGAAATCAAAATAATAGTGTAGTAGCGATGCAGAGAAAGAGTAGAAGTGCATTCAGTTTACCTTGTCTTAAGTTATCTTGTTTTATGGTATTATCCTATTTTCAGTTTATTCATGTCATGATTCTTTATCTTGTTTACATGCTGAAAAATCACTGGACTTACCAGACTTATGTCTGACCTGTTTTCTTTCGTCTTCTTTTCTTTTGTTTCCCCCCAGGTAGTTGGGGAGGGAATAGCTCAACTTTGTTTGGACTGTTTCTCTTTCCAAGCTTGGAGATTCTGTGATGTATGGCTTGGAACCTCTTATCTTTGGTCATGGTTGTGATTGCACTTTATTTTGGGGACTTACACTACTTTGCTTTGTTTTATGCTTCTTATATACTTGGAAGTTTTTGAATCAAGACAGAAGTTTTATGTAATACTTTTAAGTATGATTGAGTCAATTTTTGTAAAAGCTTGACTGAACTACGTTGCTTATAAAATGACTTTATTTTCCGTTGTCTATCTTGTAATATATCTGCATCTCTTACCTATAATGCTTCACTGAAGTTAATGCATTCCTTTTGTTAGTGACATTAACGGAGGTGGGGTGTTTCACTTGGTATCAGAGCAGAAGGTTACCGGATCAGATAAAAGACTTGAAAAATTATTTTCAAGACGGTCTTAAAAGAAGCATTTTCTAAAGAAAAGTTTTGTTTTAATGGCATATTCCCTATAGCCATATGCACTATCTTTTCATCCTCTGTTTGACTCCTTGTTTTCTTTCTTTACCGAGTCTCCGGGGCTCCTGGCTTTCTCGGAGGTAACCTCATCGCGACATGGTTCCGTAGGCTTGATAAGACTACGACACTTGTCAAAGGGCAAAGAAGTGCCCAACTTCCATATAGCCGCAGTAGTTTCTCCTGCGGCTAATTTTCTTTCAAGCTTTGTAGGGTTTTCCGTGCGATGGAGGCATCTTTCAAGAGACTTGTCAACAAGCCACACAAGGATGGAAAAAATGAGAATGACGGAGTTTGGCTAAGGAGCACAACCCAAGGATGAGAAACTCATGGATATGGACTTGGTTCACAAAGGAGGAAAGAATAGAAAAATCTAAGACAAGAGAAAGTGTCGTTATTATGGTATAACGGGTCATATAATTAAGAACAAGGGCAAGAACAAAGGAAAGGATTTTTAGGAGGGCAAGTGCATGCTCTCACCGCCAGCGTACCTGAGAGAGTGGTAGTAAAGTTTCTATTGAAAAAGTCTAGTTTTTCTTTTTGATCATCCTGTTAGTACTCTTTTTGATTTTAGCGCTTCACATTCGTTTATATCTGCTTCCATAGTTGAGTCACTGCACCTTAGTGCTTGTATAGTAGAAGATCCCATTATTTTCTCAAATCCAATTGGTGGTTCGGCTCATTTATCTTTGGTTTGTGAGGATTTGAGAATAGCTATATTAAGTATTAAGTTTAAGTGTAATGCTTATGTTTTTGGTTTCATGGGCTATGGGATGATTCTAGCCATGGATTGGTTAGCTAGTAATTGTGAAAGGAGGGTAGATAGACTTTCGACTTGCCTCGGGAATACCCTCGAGATTTCGTGCGATCCTAAGGGATCAGTTTGTCTTAGCTACCTAGAATCACTTGATGCATCTATCGACGATTTGCGATCCGTTGGAGTAGTCCATGAGTACGCAGATGTTTTTGATTAGGTTAGGGGTTTGTCCCCTAAAATGCGAGATAGACTTCCGCATATATCTAGTTGACAATGCAAAGCCAGTTGCATTACCTGTACGACACATGAATCCAAGGGAAAGGAAGGGCTCAGTAAACAGGTAAAAGAGTTATTTGAAAAAGGGTTCATAAGGCGAAGTATTTCTGAATGGGGTGCTCCAGTCGTTTTCGTTACAAAGGCGGATGGTTCACTTCACTTATGCATAGATGATATTTTGGAATGAGGAAGAATGGGCTTTGCATCTAAGGGAAGTCTCGGATACCCTCCGAGCGCATCAACTTAAGGCGAAGTTATCCAAAAATGCCATTTTTGGAGAGAAGTAAGGTCTCTAGGACATGTGGCGTCCAAAGAAGGGATAGCAGTAGATCCCGCAAAAGTAGTTGCGGTGCAGGATTGGAAGGTCCCAAGGAATGCAACAGAAGTAAGAAGCTTTCTTGGACTAGCAGGCTAATATAGGAAGTTCATTAAGAACTTTGCCAAGGTATTAGCCCCACCTACTGGATTAACGAGGAAGAATCTAACCTTTGCTCGGGATATTGGTTGTGATCTCGCTTTCCAACAATCGAAGAGGGCTCTTACAACGGCCCCAGTTTTGACTTTTACTCATGGTAGTAAAAGGCTTACGGTATACACAGATGCATGCAGCACGGGACTAAGCGCCATTTTGATGTAAGGGTAAGGTCATAGTGGATGCCTTAAGAAGAAAAAGGTTGACTACAAGTCCTCTTTATGTGAAAATGAAAAGTTCAGAATACATATCAAACTTTGATTTTAAAACCTTCGGTTAAGTTAATAGCCGACATCGCTAGAAGTAAGACCTACGCTTTTGAATTAAATAGGGACTTCACAAAGAAAAGACTCTCAGATAGCTGACACAATGGATAAATTAAGTAGAGAAGAGACCTCTAGTCACCTTAATAAATAAGCTTGCAAGAAGCCATGAGTATGTAGTTATGTTTGAGTACTGCTTAACATCCTCTGACAGAAAGGGTGAATAGGATTTTGGAAGACCTTTTGAGGAAATGTTAGCATGACACAATAGAAGTTGTAGTGCCAAGTATACTATAAGAAGAAAAGGTGGAACGAGAGGTGACAGTGAAATGAGTTCTAACACATATTCTGGAAATAGAAATTAAGAAGCTACGCAATCGTGAAGTTAAGACAATCAGAGCAATATGGAGTGAAGCTCAAGTAGATGCGACTTAGAAGACTGAAGACCAGATACTCGCATGATACCCTTTTTGAGGGTATATCCTTGATCTCTCTTTTTCTGTAGAGTTTATTTGCTAGTCTTTATCTTTTAAGTATATCCTCTCGGTCCAATCCTCGATCCTTAGGTAGAAACCAATGGATATAAACATGTAGTTGAAACATGTTATGATTGATGGTTGCAAGTGGTTTCTCGTGGATGCATACACACACACACACTAGGTACTAGATCGGCTCAGTCACTTTCATATTTCATATGCATATATGTGTATATATATGGATTGAAACTTGATGTTTTATCATATGGATGTTGCATTTGTATGAATGATTGAGCACTCATGTAGAAATTATAAAGTACGATTAGGAATAATTGCATACATGATGGACTCATAGCACTAACATAATTTGCATTAAGGAGGTCAACTGAATCAGTAGACCGCCTGATTTTGCATTAGATAAGGGCATGTACGCACACTATGCATATGATCATGAAAGAATTAGAAATCTTTTTAAGGATAATGGATGCCTGTGATAGATGGTTAAGTAGATGGAAGTTGAATGTTAGGATACAATCTTCTTAACTTAAAGATTTTGGGGACGAAATCCTATAAAGGAGGGGAGAATGTAACATCCCGTATTTTCTGTGAAAGTTAAAGTAATGAAGTAAAGAATACTTAATTTTAAAAGTGGGAATTAAGGGAAACGGGTTACGCCATTGCGTTCATCTCGGAATTCTGCTTGGGATAGAGTCCGAGTTTGCGTAAATCGGACAATGTATGAAGAAGTTATAAGCCGTAGAAGTTTGTATACGCGCAAGGAAGGATATATATATACACACAAAATCATCTCCAGAACCAAAATAAGTCAAAAATGAGTGAGCGGGAAAGATCCCGCTCAAATGGTTTCGAACCCTCTAAAGGGGGGTCGACATAGGTGTCGACCCCCTCAAGGGGGGTAGACATAGGTGTCGACCCCCCTTAAGGGGTAAGACCCCTTCCGAGATCCAATTCCAGTGACGATTTCTATAGTTTGAGCGGATATGGCCTTCTCCTATTGGCCCGGCGACGAATTCTTATGTATTAGGGCTTATATGTCGTACTGTGATTTGCTGAGTGACACTTCTCTTTGGTTTGGATGGCTCTGATTTCTCCTAGACTATTCTAAAGGCTAGGATTAATCCTAGACTTCTATATAATCAACTCAAACCCTAAACCTAAAATACATAAACACATTCTATGAAGCCGTCATGTTGTCTCTCCCTGAACTAGCGTAGCTTCCATCTTCTTAAAACTAAATATCTTCTTCAACTAGAAATCAATTAGAAGAACATCAATAGTCTACATCAAAGGAATAGCTTAACAAATTCAGAAATCAAATTCCAGAATACAAGAACTGTTCTTTTTCTGTAAGTTCAGTTATATTTCAGATTTAAATATATAAAAGTCATGACTTGAAATAAATCAAATCTATAACAGTGCCTAACTGTGACTCTGATTCATGTTTATCCTTGTGACAAATCTGAAATTAACTATGCTTATGAGACTATTGTGATTTATACCTATCATATTGTATATTAATTTGGTGATGCTTTTATGTTATGTAATGTACATGTTCATAAGCTAAGTCATGTTCATATATACTTATATGTTTAGATCACATGCTTGCTTTTATGTTATGTTATGTACATGTTCATAAACTAAGTCATGTTCATATATGCTTATATGTTTAGATCCACATGCTTACATGTTTAGATCCAAGTTAATACATATGTTTAAGATCTATGTAAATTCCTATTCATATGCTTAATATCTATGTTAATTGGATCTAACTCAAGTACAAGTTCACATTGATATGCTTGATTAAGTTTATATTGTTCATGAAAAATTTGTATTACACATGCTTAGTTAGATTCATATTATTTGTGTTGTTGGAATGCTACATGTTCCTTTCTTTTCCCTTTTGTTTATGAGGTAGGCTAATTTGCAAGCCTAACGTTCTATGTAAATTATGCGAACGAATAACGGGGGAAAACGTTGGGTAAAACATGTAATGGCATAGATTGGCTCATAATCATGTAAATGATTAATAGCATGAAATGGTATAATTTGTATACCAATAATTACGAACATAATTTAAATAGTAAATGTGACATGGCAACACTTGTGGGTAATTTACATATAAACCTGACATAAATGACGAATATGTAAATTAAATAAAGGAGGAACATGTCTAACCCGAGGTTAGATAGAGTTATGATGTAAAACTGCTCGAAACTGCCCGGCACATCCAGTAACCGCAACAACACCTATCTAGTGTGAGAGGTTAGTGCATCATGCCCAAGAAAAACCCGAGGTTAGATTGAGTTGTGGTGTAAAACTGCCTGGAACCGCCCGGCACATCCAGTAACCACAACAACACAGATCTAATGTGAGAGGTTGGTGCATTAATGAATCAATTAATGCTAATGAACAAGACATGTTAAGAATGATAGGGTTAAGTTAACTAAGGCAACACTTAACCAATACAACATGTTAATTAAACAAATGGTAGGGTTAAGTTAACTAAGGCAACACTTAACCTATATAACATGATGTATGGTAGGGTTAAGTAACACAAGAAGGCAACACGTAACCAATATACAACATGATGTATGATAGGGTTAAATAACACAAGAGGGAAACACTTAACCAATATAACATGATGAACGAGTGGGGTTAAGTTAATAGAAAATACTTAACCAATACAACATAATGTGTGGGTGGGTTAAGTTAACATGAATGGACAACACTAAACCAATATTACATGAACAAAGCGGATAGGGTTAAGGCAAGCTTAACCAATAATACGTATTGACTTGATCGGTGGGAGGGTTAAGTACATCTCGTGTAGGTGGGTAATATTAGTATATATAGGCCCACAAACTTAACCGTTAAATAAACATGCTTGAATTGGTGGAAGGGTTAAGTACATCTCGTGTAGGTGGGTAATATTTGTATATATAGGCCCACAAACTTAACCAGTAGGAAACCATAGTAACGGGGACCCATTTCAGCAGTAACCCACATAGATGTATCATGGTACCCTGAACTAGGCAGGGTGGGGCACGATTACTGGGCTGATTATAAGCAGTCAAAATAGCGGTAAGGGGTACATCAGTGTAGGTTCCAACAATTTACGGGCATGCACGTACTCCGGAGTGGGAAAAAGCAGGCACTGGGTACCAGTAGTTATACACTGTGCATCTTGAATCGTGTCTGGTTGCTATCATAAGGATTGATACACCTTATGGTGGGACCAGCACAGGGTATCTACACGCAAGAGAGGTCTGATTGACATAGACACATGGAACATTAATACAAGTAGGGGGTCGATCGATAGGGTAGTAAGAGTACATCCAACAACTTCGTGGAAATTACGATGATCGAGGTAAGATCCTCCTACTAGATGTACACCTAAAGGCTATCGCAATTGCGGGGATTGAGATCACGTTGTAATGTTATCATTCTATACAGATTACTAGCTGGGACACTAGTTAGGCGGTGCAGAGATATAGAAATCAAAATAACAGTGTAGTAGCGAAGCAGAGAAAGAGTAGAAGCGCATTCATTTTACCTTTCCTTATCTTGTCGTAAGTTATCTTGTTTTATGATATTGTCCTATTTTCAGTTTATTCATGTCATGATTCTTTATCTTGTTTACATGCTGAAAAATCACTGGACTTACCAGACTTATGTCTGACCCGTTTTCTTTCATTTTCTTTTCTTTTGTCCCCCCCCCCCAGGTAGTCAGGGAGCGAATAGCTCAGCTTAGTTTGGACCGTTTCCCTTTCCAAGCTTGGAGATTCTGTGATGTATGGCTTGGAACCTCTTATCTTTGGCCATGGCTGTGATTGCTCTTTAAGTTGGGGACTTATGCTATTTTGCTATGTTTTATGCTTATGTACTTAGAAGTATTTGAATCAAGACAGAAGTTTTATATAATACTTTTAAGTATGATTGAGTCAATTGTTGTAAAACCTTGACTGAACTACGTTGCTTATAAAATGACTTTATTTTCCGCTGCTTTATTTGTCTGTCTTGTAATTTATCTGCATCTCTTACCTATAACGCTTCATTGAAGTTACTGCATTCCCTTTGTTAGTGACATTAATGGAGGTGGGGTGTTTCAGGGTGAGTAAGATGTATCATGATCTCAATCGTACGTTCTGTTGGAGATCTATGAGACATTTCCATATATGTTAGCAGGTGTCCTACTTGCCAACAAGTCAAAAGCGATCAACAAAAACTTGCCTGATTGTTACAACCATTAGAGGTTCCAGATTGGAAGTGGGATCAAATCTCCATGGATTTCATAGATGGTTTGCCCCGAACCAAGAAAGGCAATGACAGTATCTGGGTGATCGTGGATCATTTCACGAAGGCCATCCATTTTATTCCTGTCAGATCTACTAGAACAGCTCAAAGTCTAGCGCAAAATTATTTCAGAGAAATCGTTAGACTACATGAAGTTCCCAGTAGTATTGTTAGTGATCGTGATCCGATATTCGCTAGCAAATTCTGGGAAGCATTCTAAGAGGAGCTGGGGACAAAGTTAAATTTGAGCACTGCATATCATCCTCAAACAAATGGCTAGACTAAGAGGGTGAATCGTATACTAGAAGACTTGTTGTGGGCATGTATTCTTGATTTTGGTGGATCGTGGGAAGATCACTTGCATTTAGTTTAGTTTTCAAATAATAACAGTTGCCAAGCAAGCTTATGAATGTCACCATTCGAATCATTGTATGGAAGATCATGTAGATCTCCCTCTTGTTGGGTAGAACCAGGCAATCGACTAGTATTGGGTCCCGACATGATTAGAGAAGCTTCAGATAAAGTTGATTTCATTAAGAAGCGACAACAAACAGCTCAGAGCCGACAGAAGAGTTATGCAGACTCGAGAAGAAGAGATCTAGCATTTGTTGTTGGTGATTATGTATATTTGAGAGTTTCCCCAATGAGAGGAGTTGTCCGTTTCGGGAAAACAAGGAAGTTGGCGCCTAGATTTAGTGGTCCATTTCTATACCCGAAAGAATTGGAACTCTTGCTTACATGTTTCAGTTGCATGACAGGTTGACAGGAGTACATGATGTATTTCACGTGTCTCAACTTCGAAAGCATGTGCATGATCCAGATCTAATTGTGGAGGAAGCCGCGCAGCAAGATTTCGATATTACCACAAGCTTAAGTGAGAAGAGAGCCAGTGAAAATCATTGGCAAAGAAACAAGACTTCTGAGAAAAAAGAGAATCCATTTAGTCCAAGTGCAGTGGAGTGGAGATCCTAAAGACTGTACATGGGAGACCGAGGATAGCATTAAATAGGCTTATCCCAAGTGCATAGTGGACATCTCTGATTAGCTCTTGTGTTGAGGTACATTTACAATATTTAGCGTTTTCCATTTTGTTTCCTACTTTACTATTGTTTCCTTTTCGAAGACGAAAAGTTTTAAGTGGGGGAGGTTGTAACAACCTGAAAAATCAGAACCAATTTTAAAAAAAAAATATTTTAAGAAATTTTGACAGAAAATGTGTCGTAACTTAAAAATTCCTTTTTTAAATAATAACAAAGCTATTGAAAATAGTCGTGTTGCAAACGAACTCCGTTTTCAAAGAAACCACTTTTATTGGATCTAGAATATCAAATTATTGCTAGGTTTAAATTTCCATAATATTTGGAATTAATATGTGAGTGTGGTAAATTAAAATGCATTTGGTAATTTCTGTTGAATTGGATCAACCATTAAAAAGCCAATTTTTCATCCGGTCTCCGAATCAGACGAAATTGATTTTGTTAGGACCATATCGTTAAAACATAGCTAGATTTATTTTTTGGGAATTTTTGGAATCAGTATGGGCCCCGGTAAGTTAAAGTGTACGTTCAAATGTAATATTGAATGTTTATATTTTAATTTAAAAGAAAACAGACTGAAACAGTCAAATGGGCTTACGAAACATAGTCCATTGTGTCCGAAATAGGGGTATTTAGATAGGGGCGACAGTCGCTGGGATTTATTTGGGGTTCGTATGGATTAACGGGCCTTTTTAGTGTTAAAGAATAAAATAATTAGATATTATAAATACCCTAGGACTAAGAAACTCTAATCCCATCTTGTGACGACACCATTTCCCGTACAGACGGTGACAAGGGTAATCTTTGGAATATAACACATAAACAGATAAAAGCAGAACAAAATAAAATAAATACACCAGATAATGAACAAATAACACACTGGATAAACATAAACATCAGAGTTACACAGTATACAGGATCATACTTAGTACAAATACAGTTCATCTATACATAAGTGTCTACAGCGGAAATAAACATAATGTACAATAGGAGCTGAACAACATAAAAAGAGATAAATGATAGAATCCATCTTCAGCTCCAGCTATCCGGATGAAGCCTGCTAAACCTGAATACAAGGCTGCCCGTGTAGACAAAGGGGCACTCGAGTTTGAAAGTGAAACAAACTACGAGTCAGTAATGGGACTGGTATGAGAAATCTACTCAACACATTTCAAATATGGCTAATCACAGGACCACGCCACTTTCGTGGAACGGATTTACTCCATTGGATTGCCAGTGCTTTAAAACAAATCATTCCTCTAAACATCGCAATGCTTTTTATAAAAAATGAAGCCATTATAAGACTCAGTTCCCATCACACAATGCAACGCAAACCGGAGGATAGAGTTTTACCTTATAATGGCCAAAATATGATTGATACGAATAAAACAAAGCATTTGATATTATTACTAGTGTTTATATGTTTCAAAAACAATTTCAATCATAACTATCAATCATAGACGGCATGGGTACCATATATCATGTCGTCATATATATATATATATATATATATATATACAATCAAAATCGCACGGTGTCGTATTTGGAAATTGGATTTCCATTATGAACCAAGGCAAAAGATAGTCCTTACCGAATTCGAGACTGTCTAGCCCGAGTCTCAGGCACAGCCGCAACTGTACCTTGGAGCGTCAGGGCCGGTCCACACGAAGTGGATTATAATGCCTAAACAATGCGTTCCTCCGCCCTTTGGGGCGTAAATGAGCCAACGAATGACTCCATCGGTCCCGGATCGACCAATATTCCCGAGGCGCCTCGCAACAGTAACAACCACATAAGTCAAACTCGTCAGGGCGTGTAAAACCACTGACGCCACTTCTAGCTAGAAACAAAACGCACGTCCCCCCTGATGTCCTCTCCCGTTTCTGGTCCATACCGGGGTGTGAGGCTCGCGATTTCACGTTAAACACAAATCTACGCCACATAGGAGGTGCTTTGATCATCACCACAAGACTTTGCTTTTCAACAGAAGCCCTGATCACTGTATCTTAGCATGCCACACAGACAATTCACACCGTGCAACTGATAGCTATCAATCACACAGAATAAATTCCAATGTCAGACACACTGTCCATTTGGAAGTCCGGTCTGGGTCTGAACGAAAACGGAGGCACTATATACCTCGCAAACCCATCGATCACCACGTACGTCTGGACGATCACCACTCATTATCCGTATTTCGGGATGCCTCCCAATCAGGACCTCAGTTACCATCCAAACGAGGTGAAGATCTCTGGTCTTCGACCACCGTCTTCATCTTCGACTTCTTATCGTCGATTCAGTTATTCAAAATGGGATAAACCCAGTCTTTCTGAGCAACTCGCGTATATAATAAACAAGTGCAACACTAACATACATACGCATCATTTCAATCCATTAGTCACTAACCGTTAATCAGTAAGAGAACGATTCCCCAAATATTAACCCCGAAGGCCGAAACCAACATCAGATCAACACCCAGGAAACCATTCGACTTAGCCAACCTTCAGTTAGTTTCTAAATTTCACATCCATATCGTTTATAATATTTTATAACGATTTATCGCTATTTTTGTTTATTTTAAAACAGCCAATTTATTCAAAACGACGCTTCGGGCCATAACGCGGACGTGGCGTTGTTTTTCTTCAGATTTGATTTACACATATCTGAAAATCTAACAGTTGGATCTTCACAAAATTTACATCATTAGAAAGATTTTTTCAAAACGAATCCAACTGTTCCAGTTTCGGGAAATTCCGACGGTCGGATCTCCCGGTATAATCATTTGAAGTTTCGATTTCAAAATACGAACTGCAGCGTCGTTATTCGATTATATATAATTATATATACATATATAATCGATTCTGGCGCTGTTTTTCTTCAGATTTGAATTAAGCATTCCAGACAATCTAACCGTTGGATTTTTACAAAGTTGGTGCCGTTGGAAAGATATTTCCAAAGCGAACCCAACGGTTGCGATTTCGGGAAAATCCGATGTTCGGATCTCCCACACTAATCGTTTGAAATCACGATTTCAAAATACGAACTGCAGCTTCGTTATTCGATATATTTTTATTCTATTTTTATATATATATATATCGATTCTTTGATTTCAAAGCTATATTCTTTTCATACATTTGATAAAAATTATATTTTTATCTAACTGTCTTCTATTTCAACACTTCACTATTTTTAACAATTCATGTATATAATAAAAATGTGATTTTTAATGTAAAACAATTTATTTCAAAACTCGACTATTTTATATATTTCATATAGGTGATAAAAATATGATTTTTATTATAAAACAATTTATTTCAGAACGAGATTATTTTATATAGTTCATATCGATGATAAAAATTGCATTTTTATTATAAAACACTTTCTTTCAAGATATGAATACCATTCAACACATAAATTTCAATTCAACGAATGAATTTCGATTCAACACATGAAGGTTTTCTATAGTTTATATATATCGATAAAAAGGTGATTTTTATATTTAAAACACAAATACCATTCAACACATCAATTTCTATCCAACGAATGAATATCGATTCAACACATGAAGGTTTTCTATAGTTTATATATATCGATAAAAAGGTGATTTTTATATTTAAAACACGAATACCATTCAACACATGAATTTCTATCCAACGAATGAATATCGATTCAACACATGAAGGTTTTCTATAGTTTGTATATATAGATAAAAAAGATGATTTTTATATTTAAAACACGAATACCATTCAACACATGAATTTCTATCCAACGAATGAATATCGATTCAACACATGAAGGTTTTCTATAGTTTGTATATATAGCTAAAAAGGTGATTTTTATATTTAAAACACGAATACCATTCAACACATGAATTCTATTCAACGAATGAATTTCAATTCAACACATGAAGGTTTTCTATACAACGAATAAACATAGTTTCAACAAATGAAAATAATTCTAACACATGAATATTACTCAAAATTTCGGCAGCATAACGGCAGGGTAGTTAAAACCGGGACCGTCCCTAGTACGGCTCCTCGCTCTACCTTAAAACCTCGCGGTTTTTGACAATGGGGATTCATGCATCTAGTTCGCACGCAGGCGGCATGTATATTTATTTCATTTCCACAAACTAATCCTATGTGGTTTCAACCAAATATTTCTTAACCACAAACATGTATTTTTCAACCACAATCAATCAATATCAACCACAAACAATTCCAATCAATCATTCGCTATCAATCAATTTTCACACCAATCACAACCAATAAATATCGTCCATGGTTTGTGGACGAGGGGCATGTGTATATATATATAGCATTTCACTTCTATTTCAACACATATATAATTTTTACAACGCATATACAACTTATATATCGAACGTACGACTTATACAACGCTTATACAAGAGGTGTACAACACTTATATAACTCATACATCGACTATATAATTTATACATCGTCGTTTTCCATATCGTTTATAAATTAGAAATCTCACATTGGGTTCCACTCCACCAAAAATAGCAGAAGGCTCAGAAAAATATGCGGTCTCTTATAGAAGGTAGAAGACGTCCGCACGAGTCCAATGTCTCTTGTTTCATTGAATTTCTTCAACACACGAAAAAGATATGATTTTTACAAGTTTGCAACGGTTTAAAGGTGTTAAAATAGCAGAAAATAAACAAAGCCGTATGATTTCAAACCTGTTCAAAACTAAGTTTTAGTTTTTCGCGAGAACTGAGCAGCGTGGAGACGATCGGAGGGTACCACGGCCTAGAGCTACGAGAGGGCTTCCTGGCGATGGGGGTCTCGTGCAGTTCGGTGGTCAGGCGCGGGCTGGGCGGCGCTGTGAAGGTGGCCACTTCGTGGGCGTGGATCTCGAGACTGAGGCGACGAGGGGTGGTGAGGCTGCTATGGATTTGAAGAGCTCGGAGAGATCTTCAAAAAGTTGCAAAGGGTCGGGGGTCAACGAGGTGTGTGGCGGCCGGAAATTGATCGGGAAGTTTTGAACTGGTTTCCGCCGACCATCTGCTTCAGGGAGAGAGAAAATACGATGCGCCTTTTATTTTATTTTATTTTTTTAATTTTCTGATTGGCCGGGAGAGTATTTATTTCAGAAAATAGGGTTTCTCGCCACAAACTCTAAATCAAACCCAACAACTGTCGTCCCTAGCGTTTTACCCCCATTCTGAACACAATGGGATATGTTTTGAAGGCCAATTCGAATGTTTCAGACAGTTTTCATTCAAATTAAAATATAAAACATTCAATATTTGATTTGAACGTACATTTCAATTTGCCATGGCCACAAACTGATTCGAAAAATTCCAGAAAAATAAATCTGGCAATGTTTTGACGATACAGTCCCAACAAAACTAGTTTCGTCGTATTCTGAGACTGTTTGCAAAAAGGCCCATTTCTGGTCGATCCAATTTAACTGTAATTGACCAAAACACGTTTTCCTTTGCCACGCTCACATACTAGCTTCAAAAATTATGAAATTTGAAACCTAGCAATAACTTCACATTCCGGATCCAACAAAAGTGGTTTCGTCGAATTCCGAGGTCGTATGCAAAATGGCCATTTTCACGGGCTATATGAATTCCATAGCGACCTTTCTGAAAATTCGTTTGGCCATAACTTTTGCTTTCCGCTATGAAACTTCTATTTTTCAGATTCGTTAGAAAGGTATTCACTAACAGATTTAAATATTTTTGGTTTCACTCAAATCCATTTTGTTTTGCACCCGGTACAGTCAATCAAAGTTTGAAATGAAAATTTGAAACTGTCGCGCCATTTTAGGCCTTGTTTATAATTAGAATTTATTATATTCGTTTTCAAATGTCGATTCAAACTTACTTTTCATCGTTATTATTTAAAATATTTAAAAGTGAATATTAGGCTCACATCCCCATTTTGAAACTTAATTAGGCTCACATCCGGTCATAAACTTATTGTAAATTAGGTCCCTGTTTTCAAAACTTATAAAATAATAATTAAAAAAAATAAAAAAAATTCGTAAATTAGTAATAAAATATATTATGCATTATAAAAAAAATTCAGTTCAAAAAACAACAAAAATAATGTCAGAAAGAAGAAAACAGAAAAAACTGCAGTTAAATGCATAATATTATGCACCTTTTTAATTTTATTGCATGCATATATGCAATTATTGCAGTTCTTCCAGCGGATAGATTTAACATAATTTTTCAGTTCATTTTTATTTGCATCCAAATGTGCAAATTTCTCCAAAAAATGCACACATGTATGCAACATTTTTATAGGATAAAAAGTAGGGACCTAATTTATAAAAAAAAACAAAGTTCTGAAAATTTTTAAACCCGCCCCCTATTTTATTTTTTCCGCCTTTTTGTATTTTTTTAAAAAAATGTGTGTACGTTCATAAAAAAAAATTCTAAAATATGGAAATAATGTCAGGAATCTACGGAAATCGAAAAAAAATAGTTGCATACATTTATGCAATTATTACTGATAATTGCATATATGTATGCAACTTTTCTGTAAGCTGTTTTCAGATTAAAATCTGAAAAATAAACCTGCACAAATGTATGCAAGTATTTGAAATTTTTGCGCACATGTATGCATTTATTTGCATGAATAAAAATCAACGAAGATTTATGTAGTGAAAAATATGCACGGATGTATGCAGGAAAGTGATATATGTGCATACTATTATGCATTTAATTGGAAATTTCATTTTTTTTTTCTGTTTTTTTGATTTTTGACGCCTTGTTTGATGATTTTTTGTTTTGAAATTTTTAGCGTTTACATGTTTTATTTAAATACGAATTTACATGATTTTTTTATTTTTTTATATTTTTTTGATGAATTTTCAACAAATAGGGACCTAATTTACAATAAGTTTATGACCGGGTTTTTTTTCTATTTTGAAACTATAACAGGGACCTGTAAAAAACACACCCTATTTAAAATCCATTATTTTAGCCAACTTAAAAAAAATTAATTGGTTCAGATTTTCTGGGTCGTTACACATCTGAAAGCCGCCGCCTCCATATACGAACGACACATATCGTTTGAATCCTTCTCCTCCAATTACCTCAAACCACTCAACGAAATTCAACGATCCTTTGGAGGATTCTGTAGAGCTCATCCTCCTCTTCAATTCCATACCTGATTTGTAATTTATCACTGTGTATCCGAGGAGAACTGACGCCCCGAAGTTCAGCTGTTCGAAGCGCCGCCCTCCTCCATACGGCGTGCGAGTTGACCGCCGTAGGTCCTACCTGGTGCGCCGCTCTCCCCTCTCCGACGTGGCGCCACCTGATCGTTGTCTAGCGTCGTGTGTTGATCGCAATTTGGAACCCTAAGTTCGAACTAGAAAAAGAACCCGTCGGCCTTGGTTCTGTGAGGAAGAAGAAGGTGTTAAGAAGGTGTTTTTTTAATTCAATTAATTAATTACTTAATTAAAATACCATGAACTTTTAAAAATTCACAACTTGTTCATACGATGTCGAAATCACATGAAATAGGAACCGTTGGGATTGTGACAATGTCTTCTACATTTTAGAAGAGATTGGGACATATTTAGAGCTTGCTACGAATTTAGGCAAAGTCAAAACCAATGTGAGATTTCTAAAGTTAAATTTAAAATTAATTGTGATTGCGATGTGAAATTTAAATATATGCTATATAAAATTCATATATGTGTTGTATAAAATTTGAGTTGATTGATTTTGATTGCGATGAATGGCTGGATTGAATTGTGTACGTTAAAAATATGATTTTGTTTAATTAAAATATTATCATGTTAGAGATGTTAGAAAAATATGATTTTGTTTAATTAAAATATTATCATGTTAGAGATGTTAGAAAAAAATGATTTTGTTTAGTTAAAATATTATCATGTTAGAGACGTTAGAAAAATATGATTTTGATTAATAAAAATATTATCATGTTAGAGATTTAGAAAAATATGATTTTGTTTGATAAAAATATTAACATGTTTAGTTGAAAGAAAATGTTATAACAATGAAAATTATTTTTATTGTGTTATTGATTTATTAAAAAGAATCATGTTTTAAATAAAATGTTTTTACAGTAAAAATTACATTTTTACTGTATTATTGATTTATTAAAAAGAATCATGTTTTAAATAAAATGTTTTTACAATAAAAATTATATTTTTATTGTATGTTTTATTCATTAAAGAGATTTTGTTTATTAAAATGTAATCATTTACATGTTAGCGAAGTAGAAAAATGATCATTTGTTAATACAAGTTTTGTTTATTAAAATGTAATCATTTACATGTTAGCGAATTAGAAAAATGATCATTTGTTAATACATATTTTTTTATTAAAATGTAATCATTTACATGTTAGCGAAGTAGAAAAATGATTACTTGTTAATACATGTTTTGTTTATTAAAATGCAATCATTTACATGTTAGCAAAGTAGAAAAATGATCACTTGTTAATACATGTTTTGTTTATTAAAATGTAATCATTTACATGTTAGCGAAGTAGAAAAATGATCACTTGTTGATACATGTTTTGTTTATTAAAATGCAATCATTTACATGTTAGCGAAGTAGAAAAATGATCATTTGTTAATACATGTTTTGTTCATTAAAATGCAATCATTTACATGTTAGCGAAGTAGAAAAATGATAATTTGTTACTACATGTTTTGTTCATTAAAATGCAATCATTTACATGTTAGCGAAGTAGAAAAATGATCATTTGTTAATACATGTTTTGTTTATTAAAATGTAATCATTTACATGTTAGCGAAGTAGAAAAATGATCATTTGTTAATAAATGTTTTGCTTATTAAAATGTAATCATTTACATGTTAGCGAAGTAGAAAAATGATCATTTGTTAATACATGTTTTGCTTATTAAAATGTAATCATTTACATGTTAGCGAAGTAGAAAAATGATCATTTGTTAATGCATGTTTTGTCTATTAAAATGTAATCATTTACATGTTAGCGAAGTAGAAAAATGATCATTTGTTAATGCATGTTTTGTTTATTAAAATGTAATCATTTACATGTTAGCGAATTAGAAAAATGATCATTTGTTAATACATGTTTTGTTTATTGAAATATAATCATTTACATGCTAGCGAAGTAGAAAAATGATCATTTGTTAATACGTCTTTTGTTGATTCAAATGTAATCATTTACATGTTAGCGAAGTAGAAAAGTGATAATTTGTTAATACATGTTTTGTTTATTAAAATGTAATCATTTAAATGTTAGCGAATTAGAAAAATGATCATTTGTTAATACATGTTTTATTTATTAAAATGTAATCATTTACATGTTAGCGAGGTAGAAAAATGATCATTTGTTAAATACATGTTTTGTTTATTAAAATGTAATCATTTACATATTAGCGAAGTAGAAAAATGATCATTTGTTAATATATGTTTTGTTTATTAAAACATTATTATTTGCATGTTAGCGAAGTAGAAAAACAATAATATGTTTTGATTTATTAAAATCATGTCATTTAAATGTTAGCGATGTTAATAGAAAAATGTTCGTTTGCTAAATATCTATTGATTCATTAGAATAATGTCATTTACATATTAGTGACGTAGAAAAAACATTACATGTTAATATATGATTTGTTCATTGAAAATGTAAACTTTTAACAAGTAAGTTAGAATAAAAAGAGTTATATGTTAAACATGTTTTGTCACTAAAAATGACATTTTTATCATGTAAGTTAGAATAAAAAGAGTTACATGTTAAACATGTTTTGTCATTAAAAATGACATTTTTATCATGTTAGTTAGAATAAAAAGATTTATATGTTAGACATGTTTTGTCATTAAAAATGACATTTTTTATCATGTTAAGTTAGAATAAAAATAAATTATATGTTAAACATGTTTTGTCATTAAAAATGACATTTTTATCATGTAAATTAGAATAAATGAATCGTATGTTAAAAATGTTTATTTGATAAAAACATCGTCTATGACATGTTAGCGAAGCAGTATATAGGAACCAAATGTTAAAATATTTTTGGTTAGATAAAAATATTATTTTTAATATGTTAATGAAGTGAATTAAATAGTCATGTCTTGAAAAATATGTTTGTATGTTAAAAATATAATTTTTAATATGAACATGAATTGTATAAATTTACATATAATTGAATAAAAGGTGTTGAAATCATCGAACATATTATATATATATACACACACGCACGCACACATTAAAATAAAACAAATCACACGTGGTAGTTTATGATTTGGAATTATAACTTTAAACGATTATACTGAGAGATTCGACTGTCGTATTTTCCCAAAACTGGTACCGTTGGGTTCGCTTTGGGAAGATCTTTCCAACGATATTAAATTTATTAAGAACCAACGATTAGATTTCAAGAAATGTGTAATTCAAATCTGAATAAAAACAGCGCCGAGGCCACGTAATGACTTGAAACGTCGTTCGAATTAAATGGGCTATTTTTATATAAATAAAAATAGCGATAAATCGTTATAAAACATTATTAACCATATGAAATGGAAATAAACCTATGTCCCTTGGTTTTTAAAGTAATGTGGACGGTTACATTTATTTGACATAAATTTGTCACATTGAATTAAATTAACCAAAGAAAGCAGTGATTTGAATTATATATATATATATATATATATATATATATATATATGAGAATTATTTGAAAAGGCCGAGTTAAATCTCATTTCAAGTAATTATACGATGATCAAAAGTCGAAGATATTGATGACGGTGATTGAAGACCAGCGATCTTCACATCGAATGGACGACTACCGATGGCCTGAATTGGGTAGCTCCCAATAAAGGGTTAAAGTGGTAGTTATCTGGACGTACTTGTTGATTGTCCGGATATGCGAGAACTCTCTTCCGTATTGGACATATGGGACGAGGAATAAGGTGTCTCCGATTTCGTTCAGACCCAGAACGGACTTGTAAATGGATTTGTGTCTGACATTGGATTTCGTTCTGTGTTAATTGATTTCTATTAAATATATATTTGTTTGCTGGCGGAGAATTTATTCTCTTGCTTAACACCCTTCTCTAAGACGTACGAGCTTAGAGGTTATATATTGCTAGAAATCAGTGGCATGGCGTGGATTGTCAATGTGGCATGCTAAGATGCAAATGATCATGACTTTTGTTGAAAAGTAGTGTCTTGTGGTTGATGATCAAAGCATAGCTTAAATTAGCATAGCTTTATGTATATCGTTACTTCGTGAGCCTCATACCCCGCTAAGAGTCAGAAACGGGATAAGAGAACGCAAGGAGTGCACGACGTTTCTTTCTAACTAGAAATGGTCTCATGGTATGGAGCCCAGACATTTATGTGGATAATGGATTGTGAGGGACCTCGATATATTGGTCACTAATGGCCAAATAATAGGTCCGATAGGACTAGGAAACGTGTGTTTAGGAATAACTAATCAACTAAAGTATGTGTGGACCGGCCCTGTAGAATCCAAGGGTTGCCCGTAGGTGTGATCCTAAAGTCATCTTGCTAGAGGTGATCCGAATCAGTAAGGAGACCACCCCCAGCCTTGACTCATGAGGGAAACCCAATTTCCAATACGACATTACAGATTTGATTGTAAACTTATATATGGCGACATAGTATATGATAGCTATGTCGTCTAGGATTGATACATTTATATTGAAAAGTGTTTTAAACTGACTAGACACTAGTAATAATATCAAATGATTTTTGTTTTATATGTATCAATCATGTTTGACCATTATAAGGTAAAACTCTGTCCTCCGGTTTGCGTTGCATTGTGTGATGGGACTTGAGTCTTATAATGGTTTCATTTTTCTAAAAAGCAATGCGTTGTTTAAAAGATTTACTTTATTTTATGCACTGGCAATCTAATGGGGTAAACCCGTTCCACGTTAGCGGCGTGGTCCTGTGATTAGCCTTATTATTAGATAAGTTAAGTAAGATTTCTCATATCAGTCCCATGACTGACTCGTAGTTTATTTTCACTTACAAACTTGGGTGCCCTTATATTTACACAGGCAGCTAATTAAACAGGTAATAGAATTTATTTTGGATATGCACCGCAGCATGGGGCGCTCTTTTGGCAGAAGGAGAAGACTATCTTTTATCTCTATTTTGGACATTTAGACATCACTTTATCTATGCTGTATTTGAAGATGTTCTAGACTTATTTTCTATTTGTTGGAACCTTTTATGTACTAAGTAGTATCCTTTGTCTGTGCAACTCTGATGTTGATGACATTTATGATTCCGCTGCTATGATGATGAGTATTATTCTATGATTTCATGTGTTATGCTATTACCTGTAATCTGCTGATGTGATAAATGTGTTATATTCCAATGATTATTCTTGCTTCCATAGCATGGGAGTTTGGGATCTTCACACTATGCATAATCAGTTATATTATCACATGTTCATCAGATCTAATTCTATATGCCTATCTTGTCACTATGCCCAATTTTGTCACTGTATGCTTATTAGTTGCCATGCCGAACTACGCCTGTGTAGTTTTCTATGCAGCCTGTCCCAAGCCAGGGTAAAGGAGGAGGGTTGTAATAGGCTTGGCAAGCCAACGTAAAAACTTAGCCTCTCTTATGGATATGGGACCTTATGATATATCGTTGGGGCGTAACCCTCTTAGCGACGCGCCATATCGAGGCTCGGATATGGTGTTAAATATGCAAGGGATGGGCCGCCATTCTCTTAGTGGTGTGCAACACCAACGCCCCGGTGTAGTGATAAGTGAGCAAGGGTCCTCGCATTTTTCTCGGCGGATGCGAGGGGCAAGGAAGCTAGTCGACGATAGTAGGGTTCAGTTATGTAGTTGGAATGTAGGGTCCTTAGCAGGAAAATTAAGAGAGATAGTGGATACTATGATTAGGAGATGGGTTAACATCTTGTGCGTTCAAGATACTAAATGGGAGGGTCAGAAGGCGAAGGAGGCGGAGAACACTGGCTTCAAATTGTGGTACACGGGAGAAGTATGTAAGAAGAACGGGGTAGGCATATTGATTGACAAGAACCATCAGAACAATGTGGTTGACGTCAGAAGACGAGGGGATAGGATCATCCTAGTTAAGCTAGTAGTTGGCGAGGTAGTTTTGAATGTCATTAGCGCATATGCCCCACAGGTAGGTCTAAGTGAAGAAGCCAAAAGGAAGTTCTGGGAAGACTTGGATGTCATGGTTAGGAATGTGCATAGTAGCGAGAAACTTTTTATTGGAGGAGACTTCAATGGCCATGTTGGCTTATCTAGCGGGGGTTTTGAGCGAGTGCATGGTGGTTTTGGATTTGGCAGTAGGAACCAAGAGGGTGAAGATATTTTGAATTTCGCTCTCTCTTTTGATCTCATGATTGCTAATACCTTCTTTAGAAAGAGGAAATCACATCTGATCACCTTCAGTAGTGGCCAACAGGCTAGCCAGATTGACTTTGTTCTAACCAGGAGAGATAGTAAACGAGATTATGTTGATTGCAAGGTCATACCTGGAGAATGTGTCGTCTCACAACACCAGCTCTTGGTATGCGTGTTTCGTCTTCGGGTGGTGAAGGATAAGAGAGCGAAGATTAGCAGGATGAAATGGTGGAAACTCAAAGGAGATGCTTCATGGGTGTTTAAAGATAGAGTCATGGGAGAAGAGGCTTGGAATGTGGAAGGAGAATCAAATTTCATGTGGAATGCGATGGCAACTTGCATTCGGAGAGTCGCCACTGAGGTATTTGGGATAACAAGATGAAGCAAGCGAGAACCCAAGGATTTGTGGTGGTGAAATGACGAGGTGCAAAAGGCTATCAAAGAGAAGAAGGAATGCTAGAAATGCATGTACCATCATAGAAGCGAAGATAACATGCACAGCTACAAAGTGGCAAAGAAGACGGCAAAGAGAGCAGTGTGTGAAGCAAGGGGACGAGCGTACGAATATTTGTATCAAAGGCTAAGTACAAAGGAAGGTAAAAAATACGTTTAAGAATAGCTAGGCTACTCGAGAGGAGGACAAGGGACTTCAATCAGGTTAAATGCATTAAGGATGAGAACGATAAACTTTTAGTGAAGGACGATGAGATAAAGAATAGGTGGAGAGAATACTTTGATAAGCTTTTCAACGAAGAAAGTGATAGCTCTTCAATCGAGTTGGAAGACTTAGCCGACAACACCAATAGACATTTTGTGTGGAGATTTCAAGAAGCTGAGGTAAAGGGGGCGTTGAAACGTATGAAATCAGGCAAGTCGGTAGGGCCTGATGACATTTCTATTGAGGTGTGGAGATGCTTTGGAGATGCAGGGATAAGATGGCTAACTAAGTTGTTCAGTAATATTTTTGAATCAAACAAAATGCCAGATGAGTGGAGGAGAAGCATTTTAGTTCCAATCTTCAAGAATAAAGGAGATATTCAAAGTTGCACAAACTATAGAGGAATTAAGCTTATGAGTCATACAATGAAGCTTTGGGAGAGAATTTGTGAGTAGCGTTTGAGGAGGTTGACAAGTATCTCTAGGAATCAATTTGGTTTTATGCCTGGAAGGTCAACCACTAAGGCGATTTTCTTGGTTAGGCAACTTATGGAGTGATACAGGGAGCAGAAGAAAGATCTCCACATGGTTTTATTGACATGGAGAAAGCTTATGACAGAGTGCCCATGGGGGTTATGTGGTGGGCGCTAGAAAGGAAGAGAGTGTCATCAAAATATATTACCCTTATTAAGGATATGTACAAGGGGGTTGTGACTAGTGTTAGGGCATGCGATGGTGAGACAAGAGACTTTCCAATTAACATAGGGTTACATCAAGGTTTGGCTTTGAGTCCCTATATTTTTGCATTAGTGATGGATGAAATCACAAAAGATACACAAAGGGAGATTCCCTGGTGTATGCTCTTTGCCGATGATGTTGTGCTGATTGATGAAAGTAGAATAGGGGTTAATCGACAACTGGAGTTGTGGAGGGAGACTTTGGAACCAAAGGGTTTCAGGCTTAGCAAAACTAAAACAGAGTATATGAAGTGTGAGTTTAGCAATGTCAGGTCAGATGATGGAGATGTTACCCTGGCCGGTAGAGTAGTACCCAAGAAGAAATCGTTTCGATACTTAGGATATATGTTGCAGTTTGATGGAGAGATTGATAAGGATGTTAGTTTTAGAATTCAAGCAGGATGGGTGAAATGGCGACTAGCATCTGCCATTCTCTGTGATTGGAAGATTCCTCAGAAGCTTAAAGGAAAGTTCTATAGGACAGCAATCAGGCCTGCAATGTTATATGGTGCAAAATGTTGGCCTACTAAGAGGCAACACATCCAAAAGATAAGCGTAGCAGAGATGCGGATGTTGCGTTGGAGTTGTGGGCATACTAGACGAGATCGGATTAGAAATGAGGATATTCGGGAAAAACTTGGAGTTGCACCTATTGAAAAGAAGTTGGTCTAATACCGCTTGAGATGGTTTGGACATATCCAACGTAGACCATACGATGCACCTGTACG
The DNA here is from genome assembly GCA_030737875.1 of Allium sativum. Lineage (NCBI taxonomy): Eukaryota > Viridiplantae > Streptophyta > Magnoliopsida > Asparagales > Amaryllidaceae > Allium > Allium sativum. The sequence goes on along the minus strand of CM060921.1, from coordinate 8,040,741 downwards.
CGTTGGAATTCTAGGCTGCGCCGAAGGCCCAAAGAGAGGTAGAGGTCGACCTAAAATGACATGCGAGGGGATAATAAGGAGAGATTTAAGTAACTGGAGTTTATCAGAAGAGCTGGTAGTTGATAGGAGTGCATGGAAATTGGCAATCCATGTACCCGAACCTTAGGGTTTTTTTTCGCCTTTATTTCACGTTTACTAAACCTTTTTACTTTTTATTACTATTTTAGATTTTATTTCACTTTTATTGAACCTTTTTACTTATTATTATTATTTAAAAAAAAACCTTTATTGGATGACTTTTTATTTGTTTGGTTATTTTAAACCCTTTATATATATACATATTATCATCATCATTATTTATTTTATTTTATTTTAACTTTGGGTTCCATATCTAGCCAACCCCAACTTGTTTGGGATATATGGTTTTGTTTTTGTTGTTGTATGCTTATTAGTTGCCATGCCTATTTTTGTCGTCATATGTCAATCTTGTTATTATGATCATTTATGTTCTCTTCCCTTCTTCTTTTCCCTTTTTATTTTATAGCCAAGCTACCTTCGAGCCTAGGCATGCCACTGAAATATACGAACGCATAAAATTGGGAACGAGGGGAAAACGTTAAAATAGGGGCATAACTTGCATTGGGAAATTTGGATACAAAATGAATGAAATATTTGAATACAGATTTGGGCATAAACCACAATTTTGATTAAAGACCTTAATTTAGGGCATTTGATTCATTATGAACATGACTTGGGAAAAGGGAATGAAAAACTATAATGACATAGGAATAATTGGTTAATAATGGAAATGCCTAGAATTACAGTAATTAGAAACTGTAACTGCACTTAGATACGAGGTTAGATTACAATTGCGGTAGAAGTATGCCCGGAACTGCCCGACATATCCAACGACAACAAGTGATGAATCTAATGTGAGAGGTCTAAATGCATAAACATGAAATGTGCTAAGAAACGAGGTTAAGCTGACTTGTGGAAGAAGTCTGCCCGGAACCAACCGGCATAACCAACATCCACAAGCTGTAGGCTTAATGTCGGAGGTCTAGCGCATTATAACCATAAATGAATATATGGAAATGAAATTGAATACTTAACCTGGTTGAATCCATAGGGATTGTATGAACATGTTAATTTGAATAGGGATTAAGTAAACTTGTTTGAAATAGTGGGTGGGTTAAGTAAATCCTGGGGTGGTGGGTAATAATTATATATAGGCCCACAAACTTAACCTGTGGGGTTACGCAATCTTTTACTCTGGTATGGCATAACCTGTGGAAATCCTAGTCGGGATGCAAGTATTGGGGAAGATTGTATCATCTTGTGTATGGGACCAGTTTCAGTCAATAACCCATATATGTGTATCAAATGAGTGCTTCGAACTAGGTTGGAGTCGTGGCACGCTTACTGGCTGATCGTAAGAGATCTAAAAGTAGGGGTGGTGTGGGCGACACGTTCTGACAGGGTCATGTGCGTGCATGGGTCTGGCAGAGGAGGTTTAGATGTCGTGACATCAGTAGATATGGTTGTGTACATCCTGAAAATGAAGGGTTGCCACTTTAGGAAGTGATACATCCTACTACGGGGCCAGCACGGGGTATCTACGGAGTAAGAGGCTGATCGACTGGGGTAGTAATTAGGGTACATATAGACTTTGGTATGTTTTGGAGTCCTTTATTAACCTTAGGGGTAGCTCCGGTATGTTGGGATGCCTATTGATTGTATGAGGTTAAAACCTCTCACTAGAAGTACGTCTAAGTCTACCATCTTATAGTTGTTGGGATCATCTCATTTTGGTTATACTAGTATTGGTGCAGAGAAAGAGAAGGTACTAGAGAACCGCAATACATTCTATTATGTTTATCCTGTTTACCTTGTCATACCTACATTTTTATGATGTTATCTCTCTTATCCACTTTATATACCTATCATGATACTTTTACTTATTTATATGCTAAAAGTAACTGGACTCGCCAGACTTTATGTCTGACCCATTTTGTTTCCTCTTCTTTCTCTTCCGTCCCATCCCGCTCCTCCCCCCAGGTTCTCAGGGTGGAAATACTCAAGCTTGATCAGGATTTTGGTTTCATCCTGCTTGGAGCTTCTTAGATGTACTGCTTGATTTCATATCTCTCTACTATGGCTGTGTTTTTGGGATTATGCTTCTTTTGTTATTGTACTGATGTTTTAAGTACATGACATAAATTTTAATAATGTACTGGGTTTTATGCATTTCAGAGATATGATGTAACCATGTTTTGAATTACAATGATTTCTGCTTAATAAAATTTTGAATTCTGCTGCTATTTATTATCTGTCTTGTAATGTTTCTATTTCTATTTACCTATAACGCTTCACGAAACTTAATGCATTCTCTTAATGAGTGACATTAACGAACGTGGGGTGTCACAGAGATAAACTTCTCGCAAAAACGAACCTTGAACTAATCCCAAGTAAACTAATCCTCAGGAGTAGCAGCGTTAATGGCATTCCACCATTATAGCTTTGCTCTGAAGTTAATGTGACGCCAACCTCCTCTTCGTAACATCATCAAGTTTAAGATCATCAACGATATGCTTATAAGTATCAATCCAATCCTTAACTTCCATAGCTGACAACATTCCTTGGCATGGTTTACCACCAAGATCGGTAAAATCCTTATTAAGCTTAGCAAAGTCAGCTCTGGCACCTGCAGTAATACAAAAACACCCTCAACAGCATTGGGAATATATCCCTGAGTGCTCCTCAGCATTTCCCTTATAAAGGCAGTGAACATGGCCTGACTATCAGGATTATTACCATTATTTACTCCCGAGCCAGCTCCTTCCTTAACCCCATAAGTGGAGTTTCTAAAGGTATTTTTTGTTTGACGATTCATCTTTCAGTTTGTAAAAAAGATCATTAGTCTCCTTTTCAAGGAATCCTACTTAGCAGTGCATATGTGCAGTGTGACTTCACCCTTAAGAATACACTAATATTATATAGGTATAATTTTGAAAACCAAAGTATATCACAAATACATGCTCTTGTATAATTATACCCACCCTTCAAACATCCTTACTTTGGTTCAATATGCAATCCAAGTTCTAATACCAAATGTGACGACCACTCTACACTTCCAACACCCAAATAGTGCGTTGTGGCGGTGTTCGACCAATGTAAGGCAATCATCAAGGTTGAAATAACCCGAATAACATGTCGTATATCTCACATCAAATGGAGTAAAGTATATTAGTAATATAATAGATATAAAACAAGAGAGATAGTACAAGCTGATAATGAATCACAACCATTGGAGTAACAGATCCAAAGTACAGCAAATGCCAACAAAGTCATACATGGAGATAACTCTAAATAACTGTCTTTACATAAAACATTTTTATGCCCAAAGTGGTGAACAATGGAGGTAAATAGGATATAAGTATATAAACAGTACGTAGAGTAGCCTCGTGCTCGTCCTCTGGTCAGCTAACATGTCTCAAGTCAGCTCATTTAGGAGCACCCAGTGTGATAAGAAGAAATGCATATAGCTCTAGGTCAGACAAAGTCTGTTGTGAGCAGTAGTATCACAAATACTAATAAAGTAGGTATGAAGAATCATACCTGACCTATCCTTATAACCAAAGAGTTAACACATATAATAGCGCACTCTACCCTAAATTCGTTGCATCACTAAGTGTAAATAAAATTGCCATGTTAAGGTGCTAAAAACATAGCATCCATCCTTACATTCACTCACTCAGTGCATTGAGTATATGATACCCAGTACTTTAGTCGCCGAAATCCATCGAGGCACTAGCTGGTCCAACTGCCCTGGTCTCTGTTAGGCTATCATTATGTCCAGTTGCCCTTGTTTATAGTGGATAACCCTACCTTGACCAAACTACCCTTGTTTTGGGGTCTGAACCAATCAATCTAAATTTCCCTGGCTCTGATTCTTTCTCGTTCCCCTCCCTGAAAGGCATATCAAAGTCATAATTACCAACGACTCCTTTGCACACTTCTTTCTCTGCAGCAGAATCTTCTTATGGGCTATGTATATCTTTCTACACTATAGAAAATCCCGACGATCGTAATAGGATGTTGTCTTATCCTTTATCCATTCTAGACAGCCACTTGAGTGCAACCTCTTACTGTTTACTCTACATCTCGGTTTTGATTAGTCGTATTGGAATTGTTCTTCAATAAGGAAGAATCGTTGTCATGGATAGTCGTCACGTGAGCTGTCGTGCCAATGGTCACAAACCATACTCCATCGTCAAGGCCCTTTCCTTTGGAAGTCATCCAGCCCAAAATCCTCATATGGCTCGGATCGGTATTGATGATCCATCTTGAGATCGAGATACATGATTTGACTCAGACTGGTATATCCGATCCGATTTGGATCGATGTACCTATATCCAGATCCATGTTAGATCCTTCTCCCTCTTTGTCTTTTCAAACTACCAACATTATACTTCTCTTCCAGGTCAATCAAAAGTTATATGCCATTTTAAGACGGTACCAATGCCATAACTTGATCTTGCCAACTCCAATCAACTTGAAATTTTGCATTGGCTTATTGGTACCTTCTTCGTCAAACCCTTGAAGTAGTATATTGTTTCGGGATATGCCAAATTGAGACTTATACCACCCCAATCCACATGTCTTCCTATTTATAATCCACTATTCTTTTGGCGTTTGCATCCATTTTAAGGATTCCTAAGCAAGCATTTAGCATACAAAAATTTCTTTAAACAACACTTGGATCGTCCAAGATAATCAAAGAATCAAGAAAGAGAAAGTATATATGTTCATAAGGTAGCATTTAACCCCCCTTAAATTCCGAGTTTCACAAGAATTACCCGCATCAACCCGAAACCTACATATGTGTGATACCATGATTAATCATGATTTATAAGCGTTTTTCCATATTTTTAAAAGGTGATTATAAGATGATACACCCTAATTAGTGAGTAAAGGTACTAATCACTCACTTAATCACCCAAGCCTTCTAAGATCCAAAGTGAATAATGGGTTGCATGAATCCCTAGGTGTTGCAGTAGATTTTCTTTTGATTTGACTTAAGCCTCACTAATGATGAGGTTTAGTGCATCAAAGTAAGGTTCACTGGAGGTTCAAAAAAGTGAAATCCATTAACGAGTTATGAGATCTATTTTGGGAGTTGTGAGAATGAATAAGAGAAGATTTTCCTACCCCATTCAGTCCCCATACGTACAAAACCCAAAATGGATCTTGGGCACACCCACTATGACCTCTTTTTGTCCAATTAAGCTATCTAATCCTCTGCAAACTTTATTTTAGTTGTTCCTCCCAAAAGGTAAGCCTGTTTGCTTAATGTGACCATTCTACAGAATGGGAAACCATGATTTGAATCTAATAGAAGTGATTTTCAGACCTATATTCCATACTAATCAAAAGTCATAAGCAAAAAGCTCCGCTGTTTTTAGAGTCCTTTTATGGTGAAGGATTTTCTGCCGCCTCCGCCTTTCCTCCTTCTTGAATTCTCTTCGTTTGCTCATCTTTTCCTCCCGTCACCTCATATCGTCTCCATTATTCTAGCCTCCTCATCCGCTTTTTTTCGTTTGTTTTTTCTTTGTTTTCGTTTCCTTTTGTTTTTTCCTTTTCCTTTTCCTATCACCAATTTTTGATCATCTGTATCCTCAACTTAGTTAAGCTTTCTCGCTCAGATCTATTTCTTTTGTCTGCTTTTTCAATCACTGATGCTCTTGAGCCCCCTTAGCTAGGGTTTGCTGGTTCAGCAAAGTGAGTTGGTTGATTTTGCAGTTTCTTCTCAGATCTAGTTTTTTTTCCTTGAGTTCAGATTATCTTTGCTGGTTGTCAGTCGTTTCTTGGTCTTTTGCTGCCTCTGGTGGCTTTAGTAGGGGTTGGTTCGCTTTCTTGTCTGAATCGTAGATCCTATTGTGGATCTATGCCTCAGTTTTGTCATCCCCTTATTTCATTTTGCTGGTTGTTGTTTTGCTATAGTATGGGTCTAGTGCTTCAATCTGCAGGCTCCCCCCTCTCCAACTTTATCCTCCATCTTCCTGTTTATATTGGTCCATATCCCAAGTTTTTATCTTACAGTCTTGCCTCAGATCTTGCTGCAATTCTCTGTTTTTCACCTATAGTGTAGTAACGTCTTTTGCCATGATCTGCACCGTGTTACGTCATTCCTTGATTGGTAAGCTGCCTGTCTTTCTCTTAGTAGTGTGTTCAACACCTTTTAGTGGACTATTGCTTGTGACTCGGCTTCATTGGCCTATGGGACGATTGTGCTAGCATTTTGTGGTGTGGAGGTTCTCATTGTACTCTGTGATGTCGGTCTTCTCTATAATGTTTGTGGCCTGTCCCGAGACTACGTAGGTACTGGATTTCCGTTGATCATTGGGTTATCTTTTTGGAAGTTTGGATTCTTCTTTATCTTTGGTTTCTTGGGAGCCTGTACATGCTTTTTCTGCTGCTTGCTACTGGGTCTTTTCTTGGGTGCTCTGATGTTCTGCGACCTTTTGGCTTGCGGTGATGCTCATTATTGGTGATAGGAAATCTGTTTTGTATTGTCTGTATTATTATCTCTTTTATTCTGCTTATTGTTTTGTGTTGGCTTTGTGTTTTGTGGAGCTGTTGGCTTCATTTGGTTTTCTTATGTTGTAATTCCTTCTGTAGTAAAACCTGTAATAGGTTTTTATATAATGGGAAACTTTTTGGACAAAAAAAGGTTCATCCATATTAAGCCAAAAGTAATGTAATATAAACCAAGAGTTATGAAATACAAAAAAAATCTTTAAAAAAATCAAAATTTATGAGTAAAATAAGGTTCTTCGTGGACAAAATGATCACATAAAAATTCAATAAAAATTGTGACGATAAGAAATGACCTTAGCAGTCATTTCCCAAAGTTTTAAGACCATATGACCAAATACACAAATAATATAAATATCCTAAAATCCTTATACACATAGAATACGAATCGTTACATGTTGTTGGTCCCGAAGAAGTTAATCCCGCAGGGCAAGTTGGAAGCAACTATGAAATTAAGTGGGTATTATAATAGCTTGGGAGGAAGACCATTCTTTGGAATGGAAGATGCCACTGTTGTTGATACTTGGTTGCTACATTATGAAAGAATCTTTGAAGACTTAGGCTCAATTGATGAGAAGAAAAGGAGGTTGGCATTGAGACAATAGCAGGAAAATGTTTTTCATTAGTGTAATGGGTTATGGTAAGGACACCAGAGGAAGGAATCACTTAAGAAGACTTCCGAAGGATTCTTAGGGAAAGATCCATTTCGAAAGTTGCTCAATCCTTGATAATGAGAAAGTTTGATGAGTTGAAGCTGGCAAAGATGTCAGTAGGGGAGCATGTTTCCAAGTTTGATGAATTGTCTCATTATGCTCATTGGACAATGTATTGTCATCTTAAGGAATGAGAAGTTTATTAAGGGGCTTAAATTTGAGATTGTGAAAGAAATTGTGCCTCGTTTGAGGGACCCAAGTGATGTTGTCATATCGATAGCCATTCATAATGAGAAGATTCTTAAGGAAGGAGTGAGACCTAGTGGAAGCCCAAACTTTCATGGAAGGAAAAGGAAAGAAAGCCCCCAAAGGGAGGGAAGTCAAAGAAGAATAAATTAGAAGTCATTTTCTTTAAGTGCCTTGAAAAGGGCCATTATTCGACCTAAAGCAAAGAAACCATAGCCATGATCATTGTTCAGAGGAAGAATTATAGGTGTTACAATTGTGATTAGCTTGATCATCATAAGAATAAGTCTTCGAAAGTAGTGAAAGGTAAAGAAATAAGTGTGGAGCCTTCATCTTTGGGACCTGCTACAGAAGAAAAAGGGGTGCATCACATTTATTCATCTCTAGATGTATAGCAGATAAGTTGTCTCTGGAACTATCATATCATGTTACTTCCTTTTGAGTGTCTAATCCGATAGGAGGCTCCGCGACTTTGGGATGAGATATGATAACCTCGAATTTCAGTTGCTATGTCATAATTTTGTTTTTGTTTGTATTTGTTTGATTTTGATGGTTTCAGAATTAATTTTGGTATGGATTGGTTGAGTCATTATGATATTAGAGTATTTTTTCGAAGTAGAGAAATGACATTTAAACATCACGAGAGAAATGATAGGACTATGTTCATGGTGTAAAGATCAATTCCACATATATCTTTATTGCTGAGTGTTTTTTAACTAAAGGAAAACGTAAGTAGTGTTCCTGTCATCAAAGAATTTTCTAATGTCTTCGAACCAGTAAGAGGATTGTTGCAGAAAAGCGCTATCTAATTCCATGTTGATCTTGTGCCGAGAGCAGAGTTCGTGAGCAGGTCACCTTGTTAATTGACCCCTTTGGTGATGAAAGAGCTGAAGGAAAAACTTGTTGATTCAGAAGGAAGAAGCTTTATTCATCTAAGTAGTTCACCTTAAGGTGTTGCGGCAGTATTTGCGATGAAGCCTGATCAAACATTGAGAATGTGATTCAACTATTGGAAGCTCAATGAAAGGACGGTAAAGAGCAAATATCCTCTATCTTGTATTGATGATCTATTTGATCAGCTAATTTGAGCAAAAATATTTTCTCAATTGGATTTGGCTATTGATTTTCACCATCTAAAGAAAGCGGAAGATAGCATCCCACTGACTACCTTTCGTATGAGATAAGAATTTTATGAATGAATGGTTTTGCTGTTTGGATTGACGAATGTGTCTGTCGTCTTTATAGATCTGATGAAGTGAGTATTCCAGAAGCACTTGGATATATTTGTGTTAGTATTTAAAGATGACATATTAGTGTATTCAGAGGATACAATGAAGCATGAAAGAAACCTTTGGAATCTCTTGAGACTTTACGGAAGCATTATTGAAGGCCAAGTATTTTAAGTGTCGGTTTTGGAAAAAGAAATTGAAATTTCTTGGTCACATGGTTTCGAGCGAAGGAATGTTGGTAAATCCAGCGAAGGTTGATATTGTTGTTAGTTGGAAGAGGTCTGTAACAACCCAAATTCCAACGAACCGATTTTTATTTTTTCAAAATTCCAATCCATCGAAACCCGTGTTGGTTGCTCTGGTACCCTGCAGAAAAGACAGAGATATAAAATATATCAGAGCTCAGAAAACATCTTACAGCGGAATGGATAAAATATAATATAATCAAAATATAGCCTTACCCAATTTATAATACTGCCTAACTGGTAGCCAAAGCTATTATATCTCTGCCTAAAGTCTAACCTGCGAGTATGTGATGAGGAGGGAGTCAGAACACAAGTTCTGGTGACTAGATTTAAACCACACATTTTGGATAATCCTACATATATCATTCAGTTAAAGTTTCTTGTTTATTAGGTTACTTGGGTTAACAACACTCTAGGCTTACACACATGTCGTACTCATCTACTTCCCAGTGGATTAACCTAATATAGTATATATGTAGCTACCCCCCATATTGAGGTACACCCCATGGTACCCCACTCGCACGGTCTCCACCTGTAATGCCATAGAAATGTACGTAGTCCCTCATCCTATGCCGGAGTGACATACGGATCTCTATATAAAAATGCTACGTTCCGCATATATCTGCCATCGCCATGCTACATAATCGTACGGACTTTCACCTTCGATCGAATCGGATTCCATCACAGAGTAATGCCCTCGAGTCTATGATACACCACCCACAGTAGACATGCATGTATCCATATTTTTCCACATATTTTTCGTCAGTCGTACTCAATGCCTTAACCGCACATATCATCTACTGTGCACCGAGTCCCATGGCAGGGCTGTACGAGAAACACATAACTCGGTCGTGAGCTTTTCAGATATCTGTTTACAAAGATGTTAAGGTCTGCATTTTCAGCGGCTATGGCCCCACCTGACCACTCCCTTATCAAATGAAAGACGAACGACATTGAGAACAAATGACCTGGCCCAAGAGCAACAACAAACAACAAATCCTAGTTCGCCAGTCCCTCACCCATAGCCTCGATAGCATGAGGTCTATGATCTGTTGGTTTAGCTCTCCCTCTTTTCGCATTACGCATTACGCTGACTTTCTATGGTAGGTACCCGACGTTTTGCTATCACTAAAGGTTAGACATGTCAGTACTTCAAGAGTGGTCGTAACCTCGCCAGTAACTAGGCAACTTGGATCGTCGAATCACCTATGCCACCGTACAGTCTTATGATTTCCCACTATCGTGGCAATCAAGGCATACTCACTAGGTAGAAACGGGCAGACCTAACCTCTATGAGCATAGTCGAATGTTGTCATAGCACAAAGGAATACCAGAAGTACCCTCTACGTCCTAGGAAGTCGTGTGCTTCCCCTTCCAGTCCTTCGGAGCTAACATAATATCAACAAGCAGAACAAGCAGAATAAACAGATGTACGTGCGCTCCCCACGTGCCTCATGAGACTACGATGATCTACCCCATTGGGTTATTCACCCTCAAACATATGGACTAGACCAAGCACCTCATTTTATTGTGTTATTAGACCCTATGTCTAGACATTCAATTATGCGCTTGCTCTATCTCATCATGTTTCCAGTTATCTAGGTTATTTCCAACTATATTAACTTATTATTAATGTTACCAAGTTCTTTCCAAGACTCTTATATCTCTAAGGAATGGACCCTTCTTAGTTATTAATTTTTAGTTACAAAGTTGTACCCTTTTTCGTTCGTTAATAAGCCCATATCATGTTATTCACTAGATTGTAATCCAAGATCTGTAATCTACAATCTCTCTATATTATTCATTGTCTGATTCTATTGTTACAATAACATGTTCTACTTAATATGTAATTAAGTATACTTAATCTCAATTCACATGTTTTTTGTTTAATATGTCACTTATTATTTGTTATTAAATATAACTTATTTTATTCCACAAGTTTGCCTCATTCTTTCCTATTTAATCATAATTTTATCATACACTGCCGATACAACTTGTTGTTGTTTACTTATTAACTTAGTTCTCTTAACTAAGGTTCACTAATAAGTTTTCTTTCTATAAATATAACTTATGTTGTCCTTATCAGTAGATTTCAGATTCTCGTTCTCATAGATAACTTAATTTACAATTAAGTACAACTTATCTCATTACATAAGTTATTCCATTTTCTTTCTCATTTATTATAATCCAAGTTATAATTTCCACTTGTCCCTAGGACACGCCTCCCTATTATATAACATTCTCATTAATGTAATTTATTTATAATAGGTTATTTTCATTCCACTTCTTTTACTATTGTAACTTTCATTGATTTTCTTATTCATTTCCATTAATTACAATTAAAGCCATTTATTTCTATCCTTTTATACATATATTCATATATATACACACACACACATACACGTTTATGCATTAAACTTCTCACATTAAATTAACAACCTGTGGACATTGGATTTGTTGGACGGTTCCGGGCAGGCTTCTACCACAATTTAACCTCGTATCTTAGCATCGTTTCATATATATTTACGCACTAGACCTCTCACATTAAATTAACAACTTATGGATGCTGGATTTGCCGAGAGGTTCCGGGCAAACTTCTATCACAAGTTGAATTTAACCTCATGTCTAAGTGCAGTTACAGTTTTCTATTTACTGTAATTCTAAGCATGTTCATTCTTCCAAATTTCACTGTAATCTATTTTACACATCATGCATAATGTCATATTAAGTCCATCTCTAATTATCATGTCGCATGTTCTTCCTAACAATTAATTAACTTCATTTTTAAAATAACAATATATAATCATAAAATCATGTAATTATTCCATTCTAACCATTTAACATGTAATTATCATAATTCTTACAGTCAAGGGTTCAAGTACATAATATGTCACATGTTAACATGTAATTATCCCAATTTCTACAATTAAGCGCTCAATTACATACTATGTCACAGATTAACATGTAATTAGAACATGCATGTATACAACAGTAATTGTTTCCACATTTCTAACAAATTTACATTGCCATATGTTAACATTTCAACATATTAATCATTTCAACATATTAATGTTTCAGCATATCAAATTAGCATTTCTAACACATTTGCATTGCATATTAACGGGGAATGTCAAATGATAAATATATCATTATCAAAGAGGTATATTTTAAATCCACTCACCTAATTTGCTTTCCAAATCCTGAATCTGGTCCAGATCTAGCATCCCACCCAACTGAATTTAGAACCTAAACAACCATGGATCCACAATTCTTAACTAAAAGAAGAAAGGAAGAAAGAGGAGAAATTAAAATAGACCAGATCCAAGAAATTACTTACTTCGAATAGAATTATGAACACCTTATTTATTAATTTACTGCTTTTCCTCCAGATCCTTGATCATAATTTTCCTAAACTAATTATCTTATTTTTCTGAAGAGATTTGAGGAGGAAGATGTAACGGCTGGAAATTTCCCGACTCCTCGAGAGTCGAGAATTCCGAGACGTTAGTGAAAGAAAGTAGAGGGTGAGGAAGAAAAGATAGAACTAATAGAATAGAAGAAGAAGAAGAACTTACATCATCAGAGTAAACACGAATCTCACAGCGGAACGAATAAAATATAACATAACTTTGAAATACAAATCAGTACTCGTATATACATACCATTTCAAAGTACAACACTAAACAACACAGCGGAATAATAATAGCTATAATCCAGAAGCCTCCTGCTCCAAGCTCTCCAAGTGTACCTGTAAAATCCCGACTACTTGGCTGCCCGTACAAATTTAGGCACCCAAGAGTTTAGGGAAAACAAACAAAATAAACTCCAGGTCAGTCATGGGACTGGTGTGAATAAAACTCCAACACTTGGTTAAATAAAGGATATCTTTCTGATATTATAATAATGTCTAAATACAAATAGATATCAATCTAGCAGAACGCTTGCATCTCACGTTCCACATTCATAGTATACAAATAAAACCGTGAGCGCTTATTGGAGATTGGATTCCAACAGACAAGGTATGGGAGCACCTTCCGATCAGGGTACTCTAGAGGAGATACACTAGGGTTCAACAAGAACGTCTTGCAACCCGGCCACACATGACCGTTCACTCATTTAGCTTGAGTGTAACGAATATATTACCACCGATGGTTGGGATCAGCAACCATCCTTCCCGATAAGGGACAGCATTGAAATAGATTATAAAGAAGTACAATTGAATATTCTCTAGATGGTGATAATACACCCTGCTTGGGTATGGCCCAACTAGCCATGCTGCCTACCCCAACTTCTGTTATTTCCCGGTTGTGAGGTTTGAGGTCATGGTTATCACTTTGACAGATTATTTCTTCAATTACTTTGAATGCCACATCGTCATACCCGCCAAATCATTATCGATTTCTCAAGGCATCACGAGTATAAAAGCTAAGAGAAACGAATTTCTCCGCCACCCAATGAAATACGTTTGAAGAGATCAACATATATGATTCGTTAAGAATACTTTGTCAGACACTCGTCCATATACGTTGTCCTGGGACTGAACAAACCGAAGGCACTATTCAGTGAATCCATCCTACCTAGGCTTTTCACAATAGCCCTTGCACTTCACTCCGTCTTCAATTATCTTCAGCGTACTTGATTCGCAACGCTTATGCTAATACGGAGTGGTTCTTCGGATAATAATCCAACCGGTCTCTCCATATTAACAACGTAAAAATGGTCAAAACTATGATAGTCTGTGATTCAACTATCAAATGAAAACATGTCGGTGTACAAACAACGATCTTATTTCCAAATGGGAATTCGATCGATCAATCATCATATGTTCATATTTCCTTATTTCATATATTTAGAAAATATATGTTATTAATCATTGGAAAACATTTCCATAGCTTATTTTCACATCACTATTATTTCGCAACTATCAGTCCCTAACTGTAACTAGTATGAGAACAATTCTCTAAGTATCAATCCGGAAGGTCGAAACCAACATCAGATCGTCACTTAGAAAACCGTTCAACTTACCCTCTCCAGTCAGTTTCTGAATTTGCTTAACTCTATTTCTTAAATTCTTATCATGAAAACATTTCATTTTCTATGTTTAGAAAACATATCTGACTATATTTGGAAAACGTTTCCAAAACTCATTTACGGATTTCCAATGAACGTTGTATAAAACATCGTTTTGCTTAATCCATTTATCGCTTATTCCTTAACTTTATTCCTAATCAACCTTTTAGATCGAACCACAACTATTCCTTTGTCAATTCTGAAGTCAGTCAAGTTGGGGTATAATTACCTCTCAGACCTTAATTGAACAACGTCCTTTACTGTGAAATAGATGAAGCTCGTCACTCACTTTTTCCAATCATCTATTTACGCAAATTCTCGGATTCAGGTTACGAATCTACTTCTTATATGAAAACGTTTGATTATAACTATAACGTTATAATTCCTACTTCTGCAATGTCTAACCTAAATTATAACTTTATCTCCTAACTCGAATAATTTAACAGACACCTAATTTCTAAATCAATAACTAAATCTTGATTTAAACCCTGGAAAGTAAATAGTACTTTCCCGAATTCGCTATAATCGAATTCGACGTATAACTCTCTTCCGAGTAATCTCTATTCGATTAACTCTCCCTTTTTCATAACTGATATTCGATAAACTCTATTTCGATTAACTCCTATCGAATAACTAATATTCGAATAACTCTTCTTGGTTGGCTCTATTTCATTAACTCTTATCGAATAACAAATATTCGATTTTCTTAAATGTGTCAATTCTTATCGAATAACTAATATCCGATTTAACTTAAATGGATTTACTCTTATCGAATAACTTATTCGATTAACACAACTTGATTTTCTTAACTCGATTATCTCAACTGGATTACTTAACTCGATTACTTAACTCGATAAATCTTAACTCGATTACTTAACTCGATAAATCTTACCTCGATTACTTAACTCGATAACTTAACTTAACCCAAATCGATTAACTCCACTCTAATCGATTAACTTAATTTGATTTACTCCTTCGAATAACTAATTCGATTTACTCTTCTCGAATAACTAAATTCGATTAACTCAAATTGAATAACTAATATTCAATTAACTCTTCGACTAACTCCTTTGGATTAACTAACTTCGAATAACTCCTTTGGATTAGCTAACTTCGAATAACTCCTTTGGATTGGCTAACTTCGAATAACTCCTTTGGATTAACTAACTTCGAATAACTCCTTTGGATTAACTAACTTCGAATAACTCCTTTGGATTAACTAACTTCGAATAACTCCTTTGGATTAACTAACTTCGAATAACTCCTTTGGATTAACTAACTTCGAATAACCAATATTCGATAACTACTCTTCGAATAAATAATATTCGGTAACTCTTCTCAAATGAATAACATTTGATTTCTCCACTCGAATAAACTATATTCGATTACTCTTCTCAAATGAATAGCATTTGATTCCTCCACTCGAATACACTATATTCGATTACTCTTCTCTCGAATATACTATATTTGATAACTCTACTTCGGATAAGTGATATTCGACAACTCTACTCGATTAACTCTACTTGGATAACTCTAACCGGTCAACTCAACTGGTTTAGCCTAACTGGTTAACTCTAACTGGTTAACTCGTCTCGATTAACTGAACTAATCCACTTAGTTTAACTTAGCTAATTCATGTTGATTAACTCTAACCGATTCACTTAGTTTAACTCAACTAATTTACTTCGATTAACCACTTAGTTAACTTAACTAATTCACTTCGATTAACCACTTAGTTTAACTTAACTAATTCACTTCGATTAACCACTTAGTTAACTTAACTAATTCACTTCGATTAACCACTTAGTTTAACTTAACTAATTCACATCGATTAACCACTTAGTTTAACTTAACTAATTCACATTGATTTACAAATTAGTTCAACTTAACTAAGTCACTTAGTTTGACGCAACTAATTCACTTTGATTTACCAATTAGTTTAACTTGACTAATTCGCTTTGGTTAACTTAACCAATTACTTTGTTTAATTCTTTTATCACACTCTGGTTAAAATTCCTACTTCTACAATATCTCCTTAAAATCCCTATCGTGTTATACTTGTGTGCGAAGCACGTGTTTAAATCTATCCTTGTGTAATTCTATTTATTTTCCGAACAAGTGTTCCTTTATTTATTCCCTAAATAAATATTCCTTTATTCCATTTATTTATAATCTAAATAAATGTTCCTATATTTATTTCCTAAATAAATATTCCTTTATATTCTAATTCATTTATTTTCTAAATAAATGTTTCTATTTTATTTCATTTATTTTCTAAATAAATGTTTCCTTTTTCATTTATTTATTTTCTAATTAAATAAATGTTTTCCTTCTATAAAATCCTATCGATTTTATAAATAAGATTCATTTTCAATATAAACATTGAAAATCTCCTTATCAACATTTCGGTATGTTATGGTATTCAATCATATCAAATCACGATATTCAATATCGTCCAAGCACATATAATCGCCCACAGATTTTATATCACATCATATAACAATATATGAAAAACAATAAAATAACTGTTGAGGAATCCAGTCGGATTCCTCCAACCTGTTTCCCTGCATCACAGATGTTAGCCAATATAGATAACATCACTTTCAGTTCCATATGATATATTCTGTTAAACAGAATCAATATAGAAATTTAACTAACTGACTAGCAGTTCAATCAAACAATCAACACACAGTCAAACAGACAATTTTAACAGTTCTAACAATACAACATGAAATTATAAACTGTTCAGAGTTAGTGAGATTTACTCACTTTTGCAGTTCATCGTTAAAGAACGATAAACCGTTATTTGATTTGAATCAAACGGTTTATTTCGCCGTAAATTGTAACGAGCTCGGATTCACTCCCGGTCAGTCTCATTGTGTTGCTCCCGTCCATACGATCCTAATGCAACTTACGGTTCGTCAATCTGACTCCGTAGGACCAAGATAGCAAATTAACAAGTTTGTACATTATATAAATTTATTTAAAACTTAAACAAATCAAATGTCGGGCTTTACCACTCAAACTAAGGCCCATCATCTCCACGTTTCAAGCCCACCCGCTCTATCTTCTTCCTCCAGAACTAAGACATGCGACATCCTCCTTCAACAGTTTAGAACCGCACCATTTTCCCATCTTTAACCGATCAAAACTCCACCATTACTTTACCGTTCTTCAAACAGATTTCACCAACAGTTTTCTCTTCGAACTCTCTTCCTACCAATACCATTAACGCCACTCTCAAACTCCTCCACCAAAATCCGTCCTCCACCATCGTCGGCTGCAGGAAAACATTGGATCCCAAAATCAAAACCGAGCATCCCAAAAATAACACCAATCACCTCGTTTTAACCTCCTCAACCCAAATCTATACTCGAAAACCCGAATTAAAGCATAACCTGCTCACGATTTTGAACCCTAGCGCCACTGCTCAAACTCGAGCAACAGGAAAGTGGCGTCGCACCATATAACAATGAGGTAGAATTGAAGCTAGCGGTAAAACAAAAGCAGTGATACACCTCTTGCTATTTATAGAAATTTCTTGAATTTTATCTTGATTTTTGATTGTTGAATTTTCACATTTTTGCTGAAAAAGACGAAGGAAGTGGCGGCTTCAAAGTTTACAGAAGAAAGGGCTTTCATTTGTTTTAATGTTTGATTTACGTGAGGACTTGGGTGTCCACGTTTTTCATCTTACAACACACAAAAATAAATGGTGGCTGAACAAAGCAGTACGTGGTCCATGTTTGGCTTCATCCCTCCTTTGTCCTCTTTAGATATTTTGGTTTTCAACTACTTGAACCATCGTTATCAAAATTTCCATGATACACATATATATTATTAAGTCTAAATTTCATTAAGTAAAAATCGCTTCATATCCGAACTGGTACGGACTGAAATAAGGATACAGTCGCTTTTAGTGATGAGCCACGATCCCAAAAATATAATAATACCGGTAGGTGGACTCATATTTTGAAACTTCAAAATGTTGATTTCAGGGTGCGAAATATTCCACATAAAAAGTTGCTTATTTAATTAATTAAAAATTACAGTAAAATTCTAAAAATTAAATTATCACTACGTCCCAAAAGAATCTCGTCTAAATTCAAACCCCATATCTAGTTATATTGAAAAACCCTTTTATAACGTAAATAAAGCGTCGCAAATTATAAAGGAATTCTACAGCGACTTTTCTGAAATTTGATTTGGACATAACTCAAAATCTACACGACGAAATCTCGATTTTTCTCTTCCATATGAAAAATATACTCCACCAGCTCCACACGTTTCTTGTTTCACAGAAATCCGATTTAAAACGAATCTTGTATATTCAGTTGAAGTTCAAATCGCCAAATTGCGAACTGCCGCGACGTTTCAGGTTCGTTTTAATTATAATTATAAATTATAAGTTCGAACGTTTTACTTTAAGTTATCGATATCGCCAAATCGATATATAAATAATTAAATAAATTAATTATTCGACAGCTAACAAAACGCGCCATTACAGAAGAGGAATGGCAGAGCTTAAGTGGATTCTCCGAAAATGTGAGATTTAGACTAGGCTCTGCTAGCCTATTTATATATGTTCAGGATCTTATCATACACACAGTGTTGATTTAGCATCGAACTTGGTTAAGAAAACAGTCCAGATTCATTGATGAATCTGCTCGTATCTAGGGCGGGTCGACCCCTGGGTCGAGACCCCCTATAGGTGTGTCGACCCAAGGGTCGACCCCTTATGGATGGGTTAAACCTTGGGTCGACCCCACTATAGGCCCCGCGAGCTGTTTTGGCACAGAAGTTTTATTTTTGAACGTTTGAATTTCTAGAATTTATTTAAACATTATATTTACATATAACCTCCTTATATGTATACAAGACTTCCAATGCCTATTTTTATGCGTATATATATACGCATAACTTTTATTTTGTTTTCAAAATTCAAATGGTGTTGTACTGTTATTTGATTCTTACCATATTTCTATGATTGCATCCTTATTTTGAAATTTTCTCTTGTATATATATATATATATATATATATATATATATATATATGTATATTTGCACATACATGCATATATATTCTCATATACATATATTTTTTATACTTCCTTATATGTGCGTTTATACATATTTTCTCTTTAGAACATGTGTTATTTTAGCCATTCCCTTAAGACAAAAATGGTTCTAGAGGGGATTGAACCTTGCACCTCTCACTTGAAAGTCACATGTTCTAACCAGCTGCACTACTTAGGCCTTTATTAACAAGGCTTAGAACAATGGTGGTCATTGTTCTTTTCTTGTTCCTCCTTTTTATGTTTGTTACAATATTTTAATTAGACCATTGCATGTAATCTTATCAATTTTCAAGCATCTTTTTATTTAATTTTTCTTTTATTATTAAAGCATAATATTTGTAAATCAGTGCATGCAATATAATTACACTACATGCAACTAATTTCTCCTTTCTTCTAAGGCATGCGTTGCATTTTTATTTGCATTAATCTTTTTCTTCTTTTTATTACGTGCAATCATATGATTATCATTATTTTATTTTTCTTTTAAATATTTATGTTTATGCATATATATACACATATGCACTATTTAGACATTTAAATGCTATAAAATGCAGGGTGTTACATTCTCCCACCCTTAGGAAATTTCGTTCCCAAAATTTGATAAGGGTAAAATCACATAACCCCTCGCATAATATCCATCCATCATGTGCGCATCCAATTTTTGCAAACATTGTGCACTTGTGAAAAGTGTAGTACAACATAATAATACATGTATGCCTAAGTGATACCTCCTATATGTATGCAAAATTTTCAAAAATCTTTTAAAAACATGATGCGCACATCCTAAATATACTGGGAATTCTATATGAATGCAATATTTTGAAAATCAAAATACATTTTCATCCAAATTTTCCTACACTCTTGCATAGCAAGAGTGCAGTTCATCCAATTGTTGCATCCAAAATCCTACCAACCAACTTTATTTTTCGAATTTCAAAAAAAATCTAATTTTCTAAATTTTATTTCTTATGTTACAAAAAGGTGGAAAACGGAAAACTTCATATCTTCCGTTTTTCTTTTATGTACCTTTTCCATATGTACTTGGATTTTATGTAACTATTTTTAAAGATTCCCTATTTTCCTATCCAAGCACAGCTCACATACGAAAATTTTCTTTGTAACGACTTTCTTTTTCAAATTATCTTGGAAAATTTTACTCTTATCCATCTTTTCTCGGAATTTTCTACTTCTTTAACTATCATGTTTGTTGCTTTACTGAATTTGTTGTTTCCTTTTTAGTTATGCGATTATTCCTTTTATAGCTTATTTAACTTAATCCTCTAATTTTAGTTTAGTTTCAAATAAGCTTTCTAGTCCTTCAACTAAAATAGGAAAACAAACGCTATACACGGCTACTACTAAGGGCCATGAATCTCAGGACTATGTTCCCCTCTGAAAAATTCAAACAATAGAATGTAAATACTTACTTGCTGTCTATTGTCTAGTAGTCACCACTAGTCCTTGCTGTGTACTAAAAGAAATTTTAAGCAACACCCTAGGCTTTTCAATGCTTACGCATTCTAAGTGAACTTACCATTATTCCAAGAAAAGATAATTCTTGCTATCTACTTTATAGCCTTAAAAGTTTTCCCGTCTTCCTTAGGCACTAATCATTACCTACTCCACACTTTTAACACGGTTGGCCTTTTCATTTCTCTTTTCTTTCAAAAGTTAAAAGTATCAAAACTTTATTTTCCTCTCTAAAACTTAATTTTTCTGAACCATAAAACATGTCATTTTATATAAAAAATGTAATTTTTTTTCAAATTACAAAAACTAGAGTAGACAAGGACAACTATTTAAAATCGGGTTTATAACTTGTTCTTACCTATAAGGTCGGTTCAGTTACTTACTACAAGGTGTAAACATTTACTCTATTGTTAATTTGTACAACTTATTTTGTCCACCCGACAAAATTTTCTCCTTTGAAACAATTTATCAAAAATGATTGCCAAAAGAACAGAGATTTCAAAACTTTCTTTACTGAGAATTTGAACAAAATGCAATATTTTCTAAGTTTTTCTTTTTAGCCCTTTCATGCAACATAACAAGAAAACTAGCGAGCAATATATGCTCTATATTATGCACCTTTTTCTGAGAGAATTTTAATTTAGACAAAAATTTCACAAGAAATCACCGTTTCCACAATATACCCCATTAAAACTCAATATGTACTATTTAAATATGTCCTTTACATATTTTAAAACAATAACTTTTAAGATTAAACTTGAAAACACCATAAGCCATCTTCCAAAAACATTTATAATTTGAAGTTCTTTAAAAGTTAACAATGGGTTTAGACTCAAAGTGGGTTTCCAATTTCAACTAGGCTTTTACTAGACACTCCCACAAGGTTAATTCTCTCAACGATATATATTCCTAATTCATTATTCACTTTTTAACCCTTTCCAATTTATAAGGTTTTACTGCAAACCCACTAACCTGAAATACTATCATATGGGATTTACCTTTCTTCTATACAAAGTATATTGTATGCTTCCTACCCAAATTACCTAAGGGTCTCAGATTTCCATGTTCATTCTTTTAGTGTATAAACAGATATCCCAATTTTAATATATTACGCTATTTCTATTTAGTGGGTTCTTCTATAGATCTAGGTATATATATAATATATTTTTATATTTTTAAAAAATACAAATATATTCACTCACTATCTACATAGGAATCCTAAACCTATGCTCTAATACTAGATGTAACAACCCGAATTCCGATGAACCGTTTTTGTTTAAATTCCAATCCATTGAAACCCATGTTGGTTGCTTTGGCACCGTGCAGAAAAGACAGAGATAAAAAATATATCAGAGCTTAGAAAACATCTTACATCAGAATGGATAAAATATAATCTAATCAAAATATAGCCTTACCCAATTTATAATACTGTCTAACCAGTATCCAAAGCAATCATATCTCTACCCGAAGTCTAACCTGCGAATATGAGATGAGGAGGGGGTCAGAACACAAGTTCTGGTGACTGGATTTAAACTACACATTTTGGATAATCCTACATATACCGTTCAGTTACAGTTTCTTGTTTATTAGGTTACTTGGGTTAACAACACTCAAGGCTTACACACACGTCGTACCCATCAACTTTCCAATGGATTAACCTAATACCGTATATATGTAGCTACCCCCAATATTGAGGTACACCCGTGGTACCCACTCGCACGGTCTCCACCTGTAATGCTACAGAAATGTATGTAGTCCCTCATCCTACGTCGAAGTGATGTACGGATCTTTATATAACAATGCTACGTTCCACATATATCTGCCATTGCCATGCTAGTCTACCACCTTCGATCGAATCAGATTCCATCACAGAGTAATGCCCTCGAGTCTACAATACACCACCCGAGCAGGCATGCATGTATCCATACTTTCCCACATACGTGTTGTCAATCATACTCGATGCCTTAACCACACATATCCTCTACTGTGCACCGAGTCACGTGGCAGGGCTGTAAAAGAAACATAGAACTCGGTCGAGAGCTTTTCATATATATGTTTACACAGATGCTAAGGTCTGCATTTTCAGTGGCTATGGTCCTACCTGACCCATTCCTTAACTAATGAAAGACAAACGACATTGAGAATTAATGACCTGGCCTAAGAGTGATAACAAACAAAAAATCCTAGTTGGCCCGTCCCTTACTCATAGCCTTGATAGCATGAGGTCTATGGTCTGTTGGTTTAGCTCTCCGTCTTTCCGCATCATGCATTACGCTGACTGTCGATGGTAGGTACCTGACGTTTTGTTATCACTAAATGTTAGACCTATCAGTAGTTCAAAAGTGGTCATAACCCTGCCAGTAACTAGGCAACTTATATCGCCAAATCACCTATGCCACCCTACAGTCTTTTGATTGCCCACTATCGTGGCAATGAAGGCATACTCACCAGGTAGAAACACGTAGACCTAATCTCTGTGAGCACATCGAATGCTGCCATAACACAGAGGACTACCAGGCGTACCCTCCAAGTCCTAGGAAGCCGCGTGCTTCCCCTTCTAGTCCTTCGGAGCCAGCAGAATATCAACAAGCAGAACAGGCATAATAATCAGATGGACGTGCGCTCCCCACGTGTCTCATGATACCACTATGATCTACCCCTTTGGGTTATTCACCCTCAGACGTGTGGACTGGACCAAGCACCTCATTTTATTGTGTTATTAGACCCTATGTCTAAACATTCAATTATGTGCTTTCTCTACCTCATCTTGTTTCCAGTTAACTTGGTTATTTCCAACTATATTAACTTATTATTCAAGTTACCAAGTTCTTTCCGAACCCCTTATAACTCTAAGGAATGGACCCTTCTTGCTTATTAATTTTTGGTTACAAAGCTTAAACCTTTTTCATTCATTAATAAGCCCATAACATGTTATTCTCTAGATTGTAATCCAGTGTCTGTAATCTACAATCTCTTTATATTATTCACTGTCTGATTCTATTATTACAATAATATGTTCTACTTAATATGTAATTAAGTATACTTCATCTCAATTCACATGTTTTCTATTTAATACGTCACTTATTAATTATAGTTAAATATAACTTATTTTATTCCACAAGTATGCCACATTCTTTCCTATTTAATCATAATTTCATTTTACACTGTTACTACAACTTGTTTTTGTTTACTTATGAATTCAGTTCTCTTAACTAAGGTTTACTAGTAAGTTTCCTTTCCATAAATATAACTTATGTTGTCCTTATCATTAGATTTTAGATTCTCGTTTTCATAGATAACTTAATTTACAATTAAGTACAACTTATCTCATTACATAAGTTATTCCATTTTCTTTCTCGTTTATTATAACCTAAGTTATAATTTCCACTTATCCTTAGGAAAAGCCTACCTATTATATAACATTCTTATTAATGTAGTTTATTTATAATAGGTTATTATCATTCCCCATTCATTCCACTTTTTTTACTTTAACACCCCGTATTTTAACAACACTAAAAGATGATAAATTAAAGAATAATTAATTTAATATTCAAAATTAAGTGAAATGGACTACGCCATCGCGTTCGTCTTGGAATTCTAGTCAAAATAGACACCTGGTTTGCGTAAAACAGACACCGTATGAAGAAGTTATTAAGGTTTGAAGTTAGTATACGCATAAGGAGAGCATATATGAATAAAAATTGTCCATAAAATTCAAAAAAGTTCAAAATCGCAGAAATCAGGGGAGTGGGAAAATTCCCACCTAGGGGTGTCGACCCCATCAAGGGCTGCCTATTGATTGTATGGGGTAAAAACCTCTCATTGGAAGTACACCTAAGTCTACCATCTTATACTTGTTGGGGATCATCTTGTTCATAAGACACTAGTATTGGTGCAGAGAAATCATTAAAGAAGCTTAGTATACTCTATCACGTTTGTACTATTTATCTTATCATACTTGCCTTTTATGATGTTATCTCTCTTATCTACTTTATATGCCTGTTATGACACTTTTACTTATTTATATGCTAAAAGTATCTGGACTCTCTTCCATTTCCCCTCGGGTTCTCAGGGTGGCAATACTCTAACTTGATCCTGATTCTGCTTTCATCTTGCTTGGAGCTTGATAAATGTAATGTTCAATTTCACGTTTCTCTACTATGGTTATGTTTTGGGGATTATGCTTCTTTATTTATTGTACTCTGATGTTTTAAGTACAAGATAGAAATTTTAAGATGATCTTCTCGGTTTATGTATTTTTAGACTTATGATGTTTTAAACCACGACGTTATGTTTTCTGCATTAATAAAAATTAAAATTTTGCTGCTATTTTATATCTAGCTTGTAATGTTTCTGTTTCTGTTTACCTGTAATTCTTCACAAAACTTAATGCATTGTCATAATGAGTGACATTAATGGACGTGGGGTGTCACACTTGGCATTAGAGCTAAAGTTACCAGATCGGATAAAGGTTTTGAAAATTATTTTCAAAAAGGTTTTAAAAGAAAGCATTTTCAAAAAAGAGAAGTCTATTTTGAGAAACATGTTCCCCAAATCCATATGTAATATCTTTCGATCCTTTGTCTGAATCCCTTTCCTTTTCTTTTTAACATATCTGGGGAACCTAATATTCCTAAGGACGTTATGATACCAGGCTGGTTCCGTCGGTATCTAGAGGCCACGGCCCCTGCCGGTGGTCAAGTAGACGTTCCTCCCCCAGCTGCACCCGTCATTCCTCCTCCTCCTCCTCTGCGTGTAGATAATTTCTCTAAGATCTGCAAAGATTTCTGTGCTATGGGAGGAAAGCCATTCCGTGGAACCGAGATGATCGTGGAGGCAAGGAATTGGCTCAAAGAGACGGAGGATCTGTTTGGAATTTTTGAAATGGATGATCGTAGGAAGATTCAGTTAGCCGACTGGCTACTTAAAGATGAAGCTTCGTTCTGGTGGGAAGTGATGCAAGCAAGGCGTCCAATGGAGGCTGGGGATGATTTTCGACAAAGGTTTGAAATGAAATTTCTTTCTCAAGCTGAGAAAAGTATGCAAATGGAAAGATTTCTAGTACTCAAGCAAGGAGGCATGACTGTCAAAGAGTATGTTAACAAAATCAACCAACTAGCGGGATTTGGGTTGGAGCTAGTGGATACTACGCATAAGAAAGATTTGCGGTTTGCTAGAGGCCCGAGTGAACCCCTTCATGGGTTAACTATGTCTCATATTCTAATGGGAGCAACTTTTGAAAGGTTCGTTGATATGGCCTTTATACATGAGGAGGGTAAAGATGACAAGAGAGAAGTTAAGGTTGAGGAAACACAAAACAAGAAAGTATATCCCAAGACGGACAACAGCAACAACAAAAGAAGAAGGGCAGAATGAATGACAAGACTAAGGATAAGAGGAAGTGCCATAATTGCGGATGCGAGGGTCATTTGATCAAGGACTGCAAAAGAAGGAAGAATGCTTGCTTCAGTAGTGGAGAGTTCAGACACTTTTCTAAGGAGTGCCCAAAGAAGCAAGGACGAGGTCAGAGGGCAGGAGCTTCTAGAGGGAAAGTGTATGCTCTCGCGATCAGTGCTCCGGATCAAGGTAGGAAAGTTTCCATGGAAGGTTTGATTTCTCTTTCCAATCATTCTATTAGAACTCTTTTTGATTCTAGCGCTTCACATTCATTTATATCTGATTATATGGTTGAGTCTCTACACCTTAGTACTAGTATGGTAGTGGATCCCACTGTTGTCTCAAACCACATTGGTGGTACGGATAATCTATCTATGATTTGTCGGGGTTTGAGAATATCTGTGTTAGGCATCGAATTTGAATGCGACGCATATGTGCTTGGTTTCATGGGTTATGGATTGATTCTAGGGATGGATTAGCTAGCCATGTATGGTGCCATTCTGGATTATAAGAGGAGGGTCGTTAGACTTTTGACTTGCCATGGGAGGACCCTCGATATTTCTTGTGACCCAAAAGGATCTGTCATGCTTAGTTTCCTAGAGTTTCTTGATGCATCTATCGATGATCTACAATCTGTACTAGTAGTCCGTAAGTATTCTGATGTTTTTGAGGAGGTTCGGGGCTTACCTCTGAGGCATGAGATTGATTTTCATATATACTTGGTAGACAATGCAAAGCCAATTGCAGCACCTGTGTGCCATATGGCTCCAAGGGAAAGGACATAGCTTAGTAAGCAAGTATGGGAGCTACTTGAGAATGGGTTTATTAGGCAAAGCATATCCAAATGGGGTGCTCCTGTAGTATTCGCAACTAAGGCGGAAGGTTCACTTCACTTATGTGTAGACTATAGAGAGCTGGACAAACTCACTAAGAAGAATAGGCACCCACTCCCGAGGATAGATGATCTTTTTGACCAGCTTGTTGGTGCATCAGTATTCTCTCAGTTAGACTTGGCCATGGGGTTTCATCAGTTGAGAGTGGCCGAGGACAGTATAGACAAGACCAATTTTAGGACTCCAGATGGTTTCTTTGAATGGCTCGTTATGTCTTTTGGGTTGACAAATGCACCCGCCTATTTTTTTGATCTGATGAGTAGGGTGTTTCGCGAGTTTCTAAATAAGTTTGTCATGGTCTTTGTTGATGACATCTTAATTTTTTCAAAGAGCGAGGAAGAGCATGCCGAACATTTGAGAGAGGTTTTGAAAACTCTGTCTGCACATCAGCTTAAGGCGAAATTCTCCAAATGCCATTTTTGGAGAAAAGAAGTAATATTTCTAGGGCATGTGGTCTCTAAAGAAGGGATAATAGTAGATCCTGCGAAGGTAGTTGTAGTTCAAGATTGGAAAATCCCAAAGAACGCAATGGAGGTGAGAAGTTTTCTTGGATTAGCAGGCTATTATAGGAAGTTCAGTAAGGACTTCGCAAAGATATTTACCTCGCTCACCACAAGCAGATCGTTCATAGTATTAGAGACATGCGGATTGCAAAGAACAAGTGGCTTGATCATTCAACACCTTAGGTCGTTCAACGTTGCTGTTGGGTCGTTATATATGATTAAGCCATTTATACGACTCAACTAAGGTGCCACGTTGGATGAGGATCATATGCGTAAGTCACAAAACACGTGGTGCGAACATGAACAAGTTGGCATGAGAATTGGGTTGCCTTTTCTTGGTTAAAACGTGTGCATACAACAGGCTGTAGGTCATCATAAGCTAAGCTAGGTCGGCATGCTTAGGTCGTTCATACCTGATATACACACATTAGCAACTGTTTTAAGTACCCCAAGTCCATGTTATATAGCCGAAGTATGGATCACATGTAGCTCAACTGCATGTTGTTAGTTTAATATTATACAAAGTGTGATATTAGTTCATCTATAGTACATGCTTGCTGTTACAAAGTGATGGCCTAACAACATACACAAAAGATGTGGATCACAATGCTCATGTGTGTTAACAAAAAGGTAAATGACGTGGTATGTCGATATTCATCCAACTGCAAAACTAATCAGAACGTTCATTTTACATAAGACGGAAAAATGACCCAAGTAAGGTCGCTGGATTTCTTAAGATCGTTAAGACCACATACCACATCGGCTCGAGCATATGTAGGCACGTGTCTAACGAGCATTTGGATTGTTGGCCACACTTTAGATCATTAGCTGGAAATAACAGCTCACATGCAAGGTAAAGAAAAGAGCCATCAGGTCATTTTTCAACCGTGAAGAGTTTATAGAAGAAGACCAGGCTATTTTGGGTTGTTAAAACATGATAGTTCAGCTCGCTTGGGTCGTTGGCACGGCCTTGTTTGGGACGTGAGACAATTTAAATCATTCATGGTCACTTTGACGTTATGTAGAGAAAACAGCATAACAGCTGGCAACGTATAATATAATGTGAAGCAAAATAGTGGGGTCATATGTGTTTTTAGCCCGCAATTGTTAGGTGGTGGAAACCATGCCAACATTGGGTCTGTGACGGCAAGGAATCTCGCTCGGTCTGAACCAGTCGCTAAACCGACCCAGACCGTTCGAAACGCCCTATCGTTTGAGAACACGACAAATCAGGACACATACAGAAGAACATTTCATTGTATATTACAACAATGCATCAGATTACAAGAATATACAGAGTATAAATGAATAAACATTACACAGAAATATCAGAGATTTAAATTACATTTAAATACATAGCAGCGGAAAATAATACAATACACAACTAGAAGAGATATACGGATACAAAGCTTTCCGGATATCGTTCCAGCTGTAAACCAGGATCCTGTGAATATAAATCTGCAAAACCAAAACTACTAGCTGCCCGTGTCAAAATAGGGGCACCCAGAGTTTAGGTTAAAACAATAAACTCCAGGTCAGTCATGTGACTGGTGTGAGAACTAAAACAGTTAATCTTTATTTTAAATCATTAGGTAAATCAAGGGACCACGCCGTATAACACGGAACGGGTTTCCTCCCAAGAATACCAGTGCATAAACAAACAGCGCAATGCTAAATAAAGAAAAATGAAGCTGTTATAAGACCCAGGTCCTATCACACAATGCAATCGCAAGCCGGGGGATAGGGTTTTCCCTTATAACAGCTAAAGAATGCTTGATACGTTTAAAACAAATCATTTGATACTATTATAAGTGCATAGAGTATAAAACAACTTCAAATCATAAGTATCAATCATAGGCGGCATGAATGCCCCATACCACTATGTCGCCATATATAGGTTTACAAATAAAACCGCAAATGGCACGTATTTGGAAATTGGATTTCCGTCTATGAACCGAGGCAAAAGATAGTCCTCAACCGATTCGAGACGCTCTAGCCCGTGTCTCAGGAACAGCCGCAACTGCCCCATGGAGCGACAGGGCCGGTCCACACGGAGTGGATTATTATGCCTGAACAATACGTCTCCCCACCCTATGGGGTGTAAGTCTGGTCCGTCAGCCGACCAGAATGCATTCGGCCGAAACCGATATAACCGAGGCGCCTCGCAACAACCACAACCACATAAGTCAAACTCGTCAGGGCGTGTAAAACCACTGACGCCACTTCTAGCTAGAAAGAAACGCATGCCCTCCCTGAGGTCCGTCTCCCGTTTTTGGTTCATACCGGGTGTGAAACACGCGAGGTAAACGTTACACAAAGCTACGCCACAAAGGCCGTGCTTTGATCATCACCACAAGACTTTGCTTTTCAACAGAAGCCTCGATCATTTGCATCTTAGCATGCCACACAGGCAAGCCATCCTATGCAACCGATATCAGTCACACAGAATGAAATCCGATGTCAGACACACAGTCCATTTACAAGTCCGTTCTGGGTCTGAACGAAACCGGAGGCACCTAGTACCCCGCATATCCATCGATCTCCAAGTACGTCTGGACGATCACTAACTGTTTCCATCTTCTTGGGTGTACAGCCCAATCAAGATCATCAGTTATCACCCAAACGACGTGAAGACCTCCGGTCTTCGACCACCGTCTTCATCTTCGACTTATCGTCGTATCAGTTATTCAGAATGGGATAAACCCGGTCTTTCCGAATAACTCGCGTATATATTATAAAAGTGTTACACAAACACAACATACGCCTCATTCCAATTCATTAGTCACTAACCGTAAATTAATCAAGAGAATAATTCCCCAAATATTAACCCCGAAGGCCGAAACCAACATCAGATCAATATCCAGAAAACCCTTCTGCTTGGCTAACCGACAGTTAGTTTCTAAATTTCACGTTCAAATCTAATTAAAGATTTAACTATCGCCTGGAGCAAAACTGGTGATACTCCATTCTCGATCTTTTCAATCTAATTAAAGATTCATTAAAACTCCACTTAGTTTTAATCATTATCTGGGTTAAAGAATCAGTGTCATTTAAAACACGATTCACGATAAACCCAAAATCACATTCCATTAATTATCGGGTTAAAGAACAAGTGTTATTTAAAACACTGTTCACGATAAACCCAAAAATCAATACCAATTCAATTCCAATTAAATATCCTTTAATTGGTACACTTCATTAAATCTAAATAAAAAGATTTAATCTTTTCTCAACTGGGTTCAAGAACAGTGCTAGTGAAGACACCATTCACGACAAACCCAAATCACATTCCATTAATTATCGGGTTAAAGAACAAGTGTTATTTAAAACACTGTTCACGATAAACCCAAAAATCAATACCAATTCAATTCCAATTAAATATCCTTTAATTGGTACACTTCATTAAATCTAAATAAAAAGATTTAATCTTTTCTCAACTGGGTTCAAGAACAGTGCTAGTGAAGACACCATTCACGACAAACCCAAATCACATTCCATTAATTATCGGGTTAAAGAACAAGTGTTATTTAAAACACTGTTCACGATAAACCCAAAAATCAATACCAATTCAATTCCAATTAAATATCCTTTAATTGGTACACTTCATTAAATCTAAATAAAAAGATTTAATCTTTTCTCAACTGGGTTCAAGAACAGTGTTAGTGAAGACACCATTCACGACAAACCCAAATCACATTCGATATTCAATACAAGGCTCTAAATAGAAAATATATCGGCTTATATTCAATATCGAATTCTACGACTAACAAATGTCGTATTGGAAATAACGATACAAATATATATCTTTCAAATTTCCATAACAACACCTGTATAATCACGAATTCCAACATCGAAATATTCCGAAGACAATTTCGATTCAAATCCACTCCAATGCATTCATTGGAAATTTTGGTTATTTTCAAACCCATTTCGAATTCAATTTATTTATTTAAAAATAAATAGAATTATAATTCTAGTTCAAAACTAGTTTATTTCGATAAAAATCTATTTTTATCTTTTCAAATATGGAGTTTTTCACCCCAATTCCTTCTAAATCATTTCTTATGATTTTACACAAATTATTACTATTTTTAATAATTTTATCAAGGCCCGTACAGTCGATTTCCAACAACGGCCATCGAACTGCACTTACAGCGACCTTTTTCGAATTTGATTTGGACGTATCTCCAAATCCAACCGTTAGATTTCAAATTTCTAACATTCATTAGAAAGCTCTTTTCGATACGAACCCAACGGTTCCGGTTTTAGGAGAATCCGACGGTCGGATCTCCCGTAATGTCCGTTTGAAATAAATGGTCGAAATTCGCGAACTGCCGCGGCGCGACGCGTTCTATTCAGGCCATTATATTATATATATAATATATATAATATATATTTCATCGATTTCTATTTAAAACGGATTATATAAATAGTTTTAAATTCGTTTCAAATTCTATTTCAACTTCTATTTCAATTCAAAGCCAAAATTGAATTCTTCTTCATAAATTCGTTTTAAAATTCATTTCTATTCAATTCGAATTTCAATTCAATTTGAATTCATTTCAATTCGCTTTCAATTCCATTTGAATTCGTTTTCAATTCAATTCATTTCGAAATCGTTTTCAATTCAATTCATTTCGAAATCGTTTTCAATTTATTTTGAATTCGTTTTCAATTCACTTCATTTCGAAATCGTTTTCAATTCATTTTGAATTCGTTTTCAATTCACTTCATTTCGAAATCGTTTTCAATTCATTTTGAATTCGTTTTCAATTCAATTTATTTCGAAATTGTTTTTAAAATCGATATAAATATCGTTCACGTCAAAATGGCGTCAATCTAATCAACACGGCTTCATATATTCCTTTATTTTCAAATATTCTATTTCAAATATTTCTTTTTCAAATATTTCTTTTTCAAAACTGGAATGAGGCCCAATCAATTACCATATAAAATTAATTATATGGAATTTCATACAACACATGTATATAATAGCATTGAAAATAATCAACCATCAACCAAAGTGCACTACACTGTATAAGCATCAAATATAGATATTCAACGCTTATAACAGCCTGTCAATCAATCGATCGACATATTTAATCAATCAGGATGAGTGAACTTCAAATTTCATCCTAACACCCGTGTGGGGTTTCAAACAATCAAACACCTATTTTATTTGTGCTGTTGGGCGATGTGTAAAATTTATCATCCCAATCAATGTCATTCAAATAGGTGTACATAAACAAACCGTCCGGTTTATAAATGAATATTTTATTTTATTCACTTCACGTTAAAAATTATAATTTTTAACGACAAAACATTTTATTTCAACATATGAATTCCTATTCAATTCATTCTTTAAATAAAATGATATTTTTATTTTTCTAACATATTTTTAGAAAATTTCGGCGGCATAACGGCACGATACTAGAAACGGGATGAGGCCTAGCCTTATCCCCGGTCTAGTGAAGGCCCACGCCATTCACACATCAATCAAATCAATTCGTTATGCAAACCACAAAATTTGGAGTAAGAGTCTAACCTAGCCTTACTCCTTCGCCTTATAACGGCGCACGTCTAATCCTAACCAATTTATCGATTCGATTTTTCACACCACAAATCACATTCAAACCAATATCGCAATCAATCACCAAACAATCAAACAAACAAGTCCATGGTCTGTGGACGATTGTGTCGGGTGCTACTAAGCACCGTCTGCATCCTAGTATATATATATATAACTAGAAAAATAAATTGAAAGGTGAGAAGTTCTCACATATTAGCTATCCTAGCTCCACGGCTCTTCTTTTGCAGAAGTCTTCGTCGTTTCGCCCTTTTGTCACCTTCGTTGCTGCTTTCACTACATACGTAAAAATCACATTTTTACTTCGCTATTCAATATATAAAAATCGAATTTTTAGTTCGCTATTCAATATATAAAAATCGAATTTTTAGTTTGCTATTCAATATATAAAAATCGAATTTTTAGTTCGCTATTCAATATATAAAAATCGAATTTTTAGTTTGCTATTCAATATATAAAAATCGAATTTTTAGTTCGCTATTCAATATATAAAAATCCTATTTCTCTATCTTAAAGTTCAAACCATTTTCTTTTTAAAGTTAAAACCTTTTTCAATTTAAAGTTAAAACCTTTTTCAATTTAAAGTTAAAACCTTTTTCACTTTCAAGTTAAAACCTTTTTCAATTTCAAGTTAAAACCTTTTTCACTTTCAAGTTAAAACCTTTTTCAATTTCAAGTTAAAACCTTTTTCACTTTCAAGTTAAAACCTTTTTCAATTTAAAGTTAAAACCTTTAGAAATCAGTTTTAAAAACTTAAATAAAAATCAGTTTTATGAACTTAAATAAAAATCAGTTTTTATTAACTTAAATAAAAATCAGTTTTTATTTTTTTTCCTTTTAAACATTTTCTGTTTTAAATTCTGTTTTATAAAAAAAAAAAAAAAAAAAAAAATTAAAAATAACTTACAGGGGGGAAGAGATGCCGCAGTCGCTCATGGTGGGGGGGGCGTCGTCTTCGTCGGCGGCAGGTGGTTGCGGTGGTGGTGGGCGTCGCGCCGGTCGGGGTGTGGAACTGGGGCGGCGCGTCTGTGGAGTTCGAGGGGGGGCTTGCGGAAATCGAAGGAGAGAGAGGCGGAGGGGCCAGGGTAGGGGTGCGGTGGCCCACCTGGGCGGCGGCGGGGCGAGCGTGGGGCCAGGCGGGGCGACAGGCGGCGGCGGGGTGTCGATCTGGGACGCCATGTTTTTTTTTTTTTCTTTTATTTCTGTCAATTTAAAAATGGACGGGGGGGGGGGGCCAAAGGAGATAAGGGGAAGAAAGTTTTTTTTTTTTATTTATTTTATTATTTTATTTTCTATTTATGTTGACTTTTACATACAAACTCGAAATCGAACCCACCGCCTGTCGTCCATAGCGTTTAACCCCCATTCTGAACACAATGGGATATGTACCGCAAGCTGAATCGACCGTTTCGATCAGTTTCCTTTTAATTTACATTTAAATCACTATATTGAATTTTAAACGTACATTTCAAATTACCGGGGTCACATACTAACTAGAAAAATTCCAGAAAAATATTTTCTAGCTTCGTATGGACGATACGGTCCTAACAAAACTAGTTTCGTCGAATTCTGAGACCGTTTGAAAAATGGCCAATTTCCAGTCGATTAAAATCAACTGAAACTGGTCAAACGCGTTTTCCTTAGCCACGCTCACATATTGATTCGAAAAATTATGAAATTTGAAACCTAGCAATAACTTTACATCACGGACCCAACAAAACTGGTTTCGTCGAAATCCGAGGTCATTTGCAGAATGTCCATTTTTAAGGGCCTTATATATATAAAAATATATATAAATTCCACAGCGACTATTTCTAATTTTAAACTGGACATATCTTATCATTTCTAAAATGAAATCTCAGTTTGTTAACTTCGTTATAAAGATATAGTTATACAGATTCAAATATTTCTTGTTTCGTTCAATTCTGACTTATATTGAATTCTGTATATTCATTTGAAATTAGAAATCGAATTTTCGAACTACCGCGCCATTTTCAATTCCTTTTATAATTATATATAATTATTTTATATTCTAGCGACGACGCGTATAATATATATACGTTGAATTCTATTCAAAATAAATTTCTCGTCGATATTATTTAAAATAATTCATTTTAAATAATCAAAATTCGCTAAAATTGCCAAAATAAAAATTTTAAACTGGCCCAGATTTTCCGGGTTGTTACAATCTCCCCCACTTAAAACTTTTCGTCCCCGAAAAGGAACAAAGTCGAAAGTGGTTTGACTATTCAACTCTACGCTCGACCTGGCTTCCATTCTCCAACTCTTTAGTTTCTGAGAATTTTCAAAATTTCAAAAATTTGGCTAACACCCTAAATTTTCGAAAAATTTCGCCATAACCTCCCCTGCACCGGGAGCATCGGGGAATTTCAAATAGCTTCCCCGGTCCTTCAGATCTCAAAAAGAAAAAGAAAAAGCCAAGCGGCTAGCCAATAGGCTCACAAAATCATCATCACCCAAACAAAACAGGAAATTATGTAGTAAACATGTACCTATTTGTCGGGCAAACAAATTTTATTCTCGGCTCTAGCCTCCTTGCTATGACCTGTTCAATGATATATATGTACATGCAAGCAAACGCGACCAATTTTCAATACAGTTCAATATTTGATTCAATTAGGCTAAATAGTTCAAAATTAGCAAACAAATAAACAAACAACACAAACATCAATCAATTATTGAATTAGAGTTTCAAATTCATAATTTTAATACATATACAAAAATCATGTTTTTGATGCCAATTCACAACAATAAGCCCTATCTAATTTTGGTTCTCACACCAGTCAATAGGAAATATATAAATATCACACCTTCGACACTCGAATATAAATACTGGCGACAGTGCCCCATCACCAGAATTATTCCCGGGCACTAGGGGGATTCTATATCTACCCAATATATTAAAACTTCGAACACACGTTTGCAAGACATATATGCAAAATCTTTATATACTGGATTGCCCAATTCAATTTAAAATAAATAATCAAATACGAATAGTTGATTTATATTTTCAAAACAAAATTGGTTTTCATTTTAAAAATATACTCTCCACACTCGTTCTAGGATACTACCGATCCCATCTCTAACGAGTCATTCTAATTGGATATTACTAATCCAATATCTGATGAATTTTTTCGTAAGGTTCTAATGTGTCTTGTTCTCTAGCTTTGTAAACCAAAGCTCTGATACCAACTGTGACGACAAGGAATCTCGCTCGGTCTGAACCAGTCGCTAAACCGACCCAGACCGTTCGAAACGCCCTATCGTTTGAGAACACGACAAATCAGGACACATACAGAAGAACATTTCATTGTATATTACAACAATGCATCAGATTACAAGAATATACAGAGTATAAATGAATAAACATTACACAGAAATATCAGAGATTTAAATTACATTTAAATACATAGCAGCGGAAAATAATACAATACACAACTAGAAGAGATATACGGATACAAAGCTTTCCGGATATCGTTCCAGCTGTAAACCAGGATCCTGTGAATATAAATCTGCAAAACCAAAACTACTAGCTGCCCGTGTCAAAATAGGGGCACCCAGAGTTTAGGTTAAAACAATAAACTCCAGGTCAGTCATGTGACTGGTGTGAGAACTAAAACAGTTAATCTTTATTTTAAATCATTAGGTAAATCAAGGGACCACGCCGTATAACACGGAACGAGTTTCCTCCCAAGAATACCAGTGCATAAACAAACAGCGCAATGCTAAATAAAGAAAAATGAAGCTGTTATAAGACCCAGGTCCTATCACACAATGCAATCGCAAGCCGGGGGATAGGGTTTTCCCTTATAACAGCTAAAGAATGCTTGATACGTTTAAAACAAATCATTTGATACTATTATAAGTGCATAGAGTATAAAACAACTTCAAATCATAAGTATCAATCATAGGCGGCATGAATGCCCCATACCACTATGTCGCCATATATAGGTTTACAAATAAAACCGCAAATGGCACGTATTTGGAAATTGGATTTCCGTCTATGAACCGAGGCAAAAGATAGTCCTCAACCGATTCGAGACGCTCTAGCCCGTGTCTCAGGAACAGCCGCAACTGCCCCATGGAGCGACAGGGCCGGTCCACACGGAGTGGATTATTATGCCTGAACAATACGTCTCCCCACCCTATGGGGTGTAAGTCTGGTCCGTCAGCCGACCAGAATGCATTCGGCCGAAACCGATATAACCGAGGCGCCTCGCAACAACCACAACCACATAAGTCAAACTCGTCAGGGCGTGTAAAACCACTGACGCCACTTCTAGCTAGAAAGAAACGCATGCCCTCCCTGAGGTCCGTCTCCCGTTTTTGGTTCATACCGGGTGTGAAACACGCGAGGTAAACGTTACACAAAGCTACGCCACAAAGGCCGTGCTTTGATCATCACCACAAGACTTTGCTTTTCAACAGAAGCCTCGATCATTTGCATCTTAGCATGCCACACAGGCAAGCCATCCTATGCAACCGATATCAGTCACACAGAATGAAATCCGATGTCAGACACACAGTCCATTTACAAGTCCGTTCTGGGTCTGAACGAAACCGGAGGCACCTAGTACCCCGCATATCCATCGATCTCCAAGTACGTCTGGACGATCACTAACTGTTTCCATCTTCTTGGGTGTACAGCCCAATCAAGATCATCAGTTATCACCCAAACGACGTGAAGACCTCCGGTCTTCGACCACCGTCTTCATCTTCGACTTATCGTCGTATCAGTTATTCAGAATGGGATAAACCCGGTCTTTCCGAATAACTCGCGTATATATTATAAAAGTGTTACACAAACACAACATACGCCTCATTCCAATTCATTAGTCACTAACCGTAAATTAATCAAGAGAATAATTCCCCAAATATTAACCCCGAAGGCCGAAACCAACATCAGATCAATATCCAGAAAACCCTTCTGCTTGGCTAACCGACAGTTAGTTTCTAAATTTCACGTTCAAATCTAATTAAAGATTTAACTATCGCCTGGAGCAAAACTGGTGATACTCCATTCTCGATCTTTTCAATCTAATTAAAGATTCATTAAAACTCCACTTAGTTTTAATCATTATCTGGGTTAAAGAATCAGTGTCATTTAAAACACGATTCACGATAAACCCAAAATCACATTCCATTAATTATCGGGTTAAAGAACAAGTGTTATTTAAAACACTGTTCACGATAAACCCAAAAATCAATACCAATTCAATTCCAATTAAATATCCTTTAATTGGTACACTTCATTAAATCTAAATAAAAAGATTTAATCTTTTCTCAACTGGGTTCAAGAACAGTGCTAGTGAAGACACCATTCACGACAAACCCAAATCACATTCCATTAATTATCGGGTTAAAGAACAAGTGTTATTTAAAACACTGTTCACGATAAACCCAAAAATCAATACCAATTCAATTCCAATTAAATATCCTTTAATTGGTACACTTCATTAAATCTAAATAAAAAGATTTAATCTTTTCTCAACTGGGTTCAAGAACAGTGCTAGTGAAGACACCATTCACGACAAACCCAAATCACATTCCATTAATTATCGGGTTAAAGAACAAGTGTTATTTAAAACACTGTTCACGATAAACCCAAAAATCAATACCAATTCAATTCCAATTAAATATCCTTTAATTGGTACACTTCATTAAATCTAAATAAAAAGATTTAATCTTTTCTCAACTGGGTTCAAGAACAGTGTTAGTGAAGACACCATTCACGACAAACCCAAATCACATTCGATATTCAATACAAGGCTCTGAATAGAAAATATATCGGCTTATATTCAATATCGAATTCTACGACTAACAAATGTCGTATTGGAAATAACGATACAAATATATATCTTTCAAATTTCCATAACAACACCTGTATAATCACGAATTCCAACATCGAAATATTCCGAAGACAATTTCGATTCAAATCCACTCCAATGCATTCATTGGAAATTTTGGTTATTTTCAAACCCATTTCGAATTCAATTTATTTATTTAAAAATAAATAGAATTATAATTCTAGTTCAAAACTAGTTTATTTCGATAAAAATCTATTTTTATCTTTTCAAATATGGAGTTTTTCACCCCAATTCCTTCTAAATCATTTCTTATGATTTTACACAAATTATTACTATTTTTAATAATTTTATCAAGGCCCGTACAGTCGATTTCCAACAACGGCCATCGAACTGCACTTACAGCGACCTTTTTCGAATTTGATTTGGACGTATCTCCAAATCCAACCGTTAGATTTCAAATTTCTAACATTCATTAGAAAGCTCTTTTCGATACGAACCCAACGGTTCCGGTTTTAGGAGAATCCGACGGTCGGATCTCCCGTAATGTCCGTTTGAAATAAATGGTCGAAATTCGCGAACTGCCGCGGCGCGGCGCGTTCTATTCAGGCCATTATATTATATATATAATATATATAATATATATTTCATCGATTTCTATTTAAAACGGATTATATAAATAGTTTTAAATTCGTTTCAAATTCTATTTCAACTTCTATTTCAATTCAAAGCCAAAATTGAATTCTTCTTCATAAATTCGTTTTAAAATTCATTTCTATTCAATTCGAATTTCAATTCAATTTGAATTCATTTCAATTCGCTTTCAATTCCATTTGAATTCGTTTTCAATTCAATTCATTTCGAAATCGTTTTCAATTCAATTCATTTCGAAATCGTTTTCAATTTATTTTGAATTCGTTTTCAATTCACTTCATTTCGAAATCGTTTTCAATTCATTTTGAATTCGTTTTCAATTCACTTCATTTCGAAATCGTTTTCAATTCATTTTGAATTCGTTTTCAATTCAATTTATTTCGAAATTGTTTTTAAAATCGATATAAATATCGTTCACGTCAAAATGGCGTCAATCTAATCAACACGGCTTCATATATTCCTTTATTTTCAAATATTCTATTTCAAATATTTCTTTTTCAAATATTTCTTTTTCAAAACTGGAATGAGGCCCAATCAATTACCATATAAAATTAATTATATGGAATTTCATACAACACATGTATATAATAGCATTGAAAATAATCAACCATCAACCAAAGTGCACTACACTGTATAAGCATCAAATATAGATATTCAACGCTTATAACAGCCTGTCAATCAATCGATCGACATATTTAATCAATCAGGATGAGTGAACTTCAAATTTCATCCTAACACCCGTGTGGGGTTTCAAACAATCAAACACCTATTTTATTTGTGCTGTTGGGCGATGTGTAAAATTTATCATCCCAATCAATGTCATTCAAATAGGTGTACATAAACAAACCGTCCGGTTTATAAATGAATATTTTATTTTATTCACTTCACGTTAAAAATTATAATTTTTAACGACAAAACATTTTATTTCAACATATGAATTCCTATTCAATTCATTCTTTAAATAAAATGATATTTTTATTTTTCTAACATATTTTTAGAAAATTTCGGCGGCATAACGGCACGATACTAGAAACGGGATGAGGCCTAGCCTTATCCCCGGTCTAGTGAAGGCCCACGCCATTCACACATCAATCAAATCAATTCGTTATGCAAACCACAAAATTTGGAGTAAGAGTCTAACCTAGCCTTACTCCTTCGCCTTATAACGGCGCACGTCTAATCCTAACCAATTTATCGATTCGATTTTTCACACCACAAATCACATTCAAACCAATATCGCAATCAATCACCAAACAATCAAACAAACAAGTCCATGGTCTGTGGACGATTGTGTCGGGTGCTACTAAGCACCGTCTGCATCCTAGTATATATATATATAACTAGAAAAATAAATTGAAAGGTGAGAAGTTCTCACATATTAGCTATCCTAGCTCCACGGCTCTTCTTTTGCAGAAGTCTTCGTCGTTTCGCCCTTTTGTCACCTTCGTTGCTGCTTTCACTACATACGTAAAAATCACATTTTTACTTCGCTATTCAATATATAAAAATCGAATTTTTAGTTCGCTATTCAATATATAAAAATCGAATTTTTAGTTTGCTATTCAATATATAAAAATCGAATTTTTAGTTCGCTATTCAATATATAAAAATCGAATTTTTAGTTTGCTATTCAATATATAAAAATCGAATTTTTAGTTCGCTATTCAATATATAAAAATCCTATTTCTCTATCTTAAAGTTCAAACCATTTTCTTTTTAAAGTTAAAACCTTTTTCAATTTAAAGTTAAAACCTTTTTCAATTTAAAGTTAAAACCTTTTTCACTTTCAAGTTAAAACCTTTTTCAATTTCAAGTTAAAACCTTTTTCACTTTCAAGTTAAAACCTTTTTCAATTTCAAGTTAAAACCTTTTTCACTTTCAAGTTAAAACCTTTTTCAATTTAAAGTTAAAACCTTTAGAAATCAGTTTTAAAAACTTAAATAAAAATCAGTTTTATGAACTTAAATAAAAATCAGTTTTTATTAACTTAAATAAAAATCAGTTTTTATTTTTTTTCCTTTTAAACATTTTCTGTTTTAAATTCTGTTTTATAAAAATAAAAAAAAAATAAAAAAAAAAATTAAAAATAACTTACAGGGGGGAAGAGATGCCGCAGTCGCTCATGGTGGGGGGGGCGTCGTCTTCGTCGGCGGCAGGTGGTTGCGGTGGTGGTGGGCGTCGCGCCGGTCGGGGTGTGGAACTGGGGCGGCGCGTCTGTGGAGTTCGAGGGGGGGGGCTTGCGGAAATCGAAGGAGAGAGAGGCGGAGGGGCCAGGGTAGGGGTGCGGTGGCCCACCTGGGCGGCGGCGGGGCGAGCGTGGGGCCAGGCGGGGCGACAGGCGACGGCGGGGTGTCGATCTGGGACGCCATGTTTTTTTTTTTTTTTCTTTTATTTCTGTCAATTTAAAAATGGACGGGGGGGGGCCAAAGGAGATAAGGGGAAGAAAGTTTTTTTTTTTATTTATTTTATTATTTTATTTTCTATTTATGTTGACTTTTACATACAAACTCGAAATCGAACCCACCGCCTGTCGTCCATAGCGTTTAACCCCCATTCTGAACACAATGGGATATGTACCGCAAGCTGAATCGACCGTTTCGATCAGTTTCCTTTTAATTTACATTTAAATCACTATATTGAATTTTAAACGTACATTTCAAATTACCGGGGTCACATACTAACTAGAAAAATTCCAGAAAAATATTTTCTAGCTTCGTATGGACGATACGGTCCTAACAAAACTAGTTTCGTCGAATTCTGAGACCGTTTGAAAAATGGCCAATTTCCAGTCGATTAAAATCAACTGAAACTGGTCAAACGCGTTTTCCTTAGCCACGCTCACATATTGATTCGAAAAATTATGAAATTTGAAACCTAGCAATAACTTTACATCACGGACCCAACAAAACTGGTTTCGTCGAAATCCGAGGTCATTTGCAGAATGTCCATTTTTAAGGGCCTTATATATATAAAAATATATATAAATTCCACAGCGACTATTTCTAATTTTAAACTGGACATATCTTATCATTTCTAAAATGAAATCTCAGTTTGTTAACTTCGTTATAAAGATATAGTTATACAGATTCAAATATTTCTTGTTTCGTTCAATTCTGACTTATATTGAATTCTGTATATTCATTTGAAATTAGAAATCGAATTTTCGAACTACCGCGCCATTTTCAATTCCTTTTATAATTATATATAATTATTTTATATTCTAGCGACGACGCGTATAATATATATACGTTGAATTCTATTCAAAATAAATTTCTCGTCGATATTATTTAAAATAATTCATTTTAAATAAACAAAATTCGCTAAAATTGCCAAAATAAAAATTTTAAACTGGCCCAGATTTTCCGGGTTGTTACAATCTCCCCCACTTAAAACTTTTCGTCCCCGAAAAGGAACAAAGTCGAAAGTGGTTTGACTATTCAACTCTACGCTCGACCTGGCTTCCATTCTCCAACTCTTTAGTTTCTGAGAATTTTCAAAATTTCAAAAATTTGGCTAACACCCTAAATTTTCGAAAAATTTCGCCATAACCTCCCCTGCACCGGGAGCATCGGGGAATTTCAAATAGCTTCCCCGGTCCTTCAGATCTCAAAAAGAAAAAGAAAAAGCCAAGCGGCTAGCCAATAGGCTCACAAAATCATCATCACCCAAACAAAACAGGAAATTATGTAGTAAACATGTACCTATTTGTCGGGCAAACAAATTTTATTCTCGGCTCTAGCCTCCTTGCTATGACCTGTTCAATGATATATATGTACATGCAAGCAAACGCGACCAATTTTCAATACAGTTCAATATTTGATTCAATTAGGCTAAATAGTTCAAAATTAGCAAACAAATAAACAAACAACACAAACATCAATCAATTATTGAATTAGAGTTTCAAATTCATAATTTTAATACATATACAAAAATCATGTTTTTGATGCCA
The DNA here is from genome assembly GCA_030737875.1 of Allium sativum. NCBI lineage: Eukaryota > Viridiplantae > Streptophyta > Magnoliopsida > Asparagales > Amaryllidaceae > Allium > Allium sativum. Next base: position 7,997,345 of record CM060921.1, on the reverse strand, counting down.
ATTCACAACAATAAGCCCTATCTAATTTTGGTTCTCACACCAGTCAATAGGAAATATATAAATATCACACCTTCGACACTCGAATATAAATACTGGCGACAGTGCCCCATCACCAGAATTATTCCCGGGCACTAGGGGGATTCTATATCTACCCAATATATTAAAACTTCGAACACACGTTTGCAAGACATATATGCAAAATCTTTATATACTGGATTGCCCAATTCAATTTAAAATAAATAATCAAATACGAATAGTTGATTTATATTTTCAAAACAAAATTGGTTTTCATTTTAAAAATATACTCTCCACACTCGTTCTAGGATACTACCGATCCCATCTCTAACGAGTCATTCTAATTGGATATTACTAATCCAATATCTGATGAATTTTTTCGTAAGGTTCTAATGTGTCTTGTTCTCTAGCTTTGTAAACCAAAGCTCTGATACCAACTGTGACGACAAGGAATCTCGCTCGGTCTGAACCAGTCGCTAAACCGACCCAGACCGTTCGAAACGCCCTATCGTTTGAGAACACGACAAATCAGGACACATACAGAAGAACATTTCATTGTATATTACAACAATGCATCAGATTACAAGAATATACAGAGTATAAATGAATAAACATTACACAGAAATATCAGAGATTTAAATTACATTTAAATACATAGCAGCGGAAAATAATACAATACACAACTAGAAGAGATATACGGATACAAAGCTTTCCGGATATCGTTCCAGCTGTAAACCAGGATCCTGTGAATATAAATCTGCAAAACCAAAACTACTAGCTGCCCGTGTCAAAATAGGGGCACCCAGAGTTTAGGTTAAAACAATAAACTCCAGGTCAGTCATGTGACTGGTGTGAGAACTAAAACAGTTAATCTTTATTTTAAATCATTAGGTAAATCAAGGGACCACGCCGTATAACACGGAACGAGTTTCCTCCCAAGAATACCAGTGCATAAACAAACAGCGCAATGCTAAATAAAGAAAAATGAAGCTGTTATAAGACCCAGGTCCTATCACACAATGCAATCGCAAGCCGGGGGATAGGGTTTTCCCTTATAACAGCTAAAGAATGCTTGATACGTTTAAAACAAATCATTTGATACTATTATAAGTGCATAGAGTATAAAACAACTTCAAATCATAAGTATCAATCATAGGCGGCATGAATGCCCCATACCACTATGTCGCCATATATAGGTTTACAAATAAAACCGCAAATGGCACGTATTTGGAAATTGGATTTCCGTCTATGAACCGAGGCAAAAGATAGTCCTCAACCGATTCGAGACGCTCTAGCCCGTGTCTCAGGAACAGCCGCAACTGCCCCATGGAGCGACAGGGCCGGTCCACACGGAGTGGATTATTATGCCTGAACAATACGTCTCCCCACCCTATGGGGTGTAAGTCTGGTCCGTCAGCCGACCAGAATGCATTCGGCCGAAACCGATATAACCGAGGCGCCTCGCAACAACCACAACCACATAAGTCAAACTCGTCAGGGCGTGTAAAACCACTGACGCCACTTCTAGCTAGAAAGAAACGCATGCCCTCCCTGAGGTCCGTCTCCCGTTTTTGGTTCATACCGGGTGTGAAACACGCGAGGTAAACGTTACACAAAGCTACGCCACAAAGGCCGTGCTTTGATCATCACCACAAGACTTTGCTTTTCAACAGAAGCCTCGATCATTTGCATCTTAGCATGCCACACAGGCAAGCCATCCTATGCAACCGATATCAGTCACACAGAATGAAATCCGATGTCAGACACACAGTCCATTTACAAGTCCGTTCTGGGTCTGAACGAAACCGGAGGCACCTAGTACCCCGCATATCCATCGATCTCCAAGTACGTCTGGACGATCACTAACTGTTTCCATCTTCTTGGGTGTACAGCCCAATCAAGATCATCAGTTATCACCCAAACGACGTGAAGACCTCCGGTCTTCGACCACCGTCTTCATCTTCGACTTATCGTCGTATCAGTTATTCAGAATGGGATAAACCCGGTCTTTCCGAATAACTCGCGTATATATTATAAAAGTGTTACACAAACACAACATACGCCTCATTCCAATTCATTAGTCACTAACCGTAAATTAATCAAGAGAATAATTCCCCAAATATTAACCCCGAAGGCCGAAACCAACATCAGATCAATATCCAGAAAACCCTTCTGCTTGGCTAACCGACAGTTAGTTTCTAAATTTCACGTTCAAATCTAATTAAAGATTTAACTATCGCCTGGAGCAAAACTGGTGATACTCCATTCTCGATCTTTTCAATCTAATTAAAGATTCATTAAAACTCCACTTAGTTTTAATCATTATCTGGGTTAAAGAATCAGTGTCATTTAAAACACGATTCACGATAAACCCAAAATCACATTCCATTAATTATCGGGTTAAAGAACAAGTGTTATTTAAAACACTGTTCACGATAAACCCAAAAATCAATACCAATTCAATTCCAATTAAATATCCTTTAATTGGTACACTTCATTAAATCTAAATAAAAAGATTTAATCTTTTCTCAACTGGGTTCAAGAACAGTGCTAGTGAAAACACCATTCACGACAAACCCAAATCACATTCCATTAATTATCGGGTTAAAGAACAAGTGTTATTTAAAACACTGTTCACGATAAACCCAAAAATCAATACCAATTCAATTCCAATTAAATATCCTTTAATTGGTACACTTCATTAAATCTAAATAAAAAGATTTAATCTTTTCTCAACTGGGTTCAAGAACAGTGCTAGTGAAGACACCATTCACGACAAACCCAAATCACATTCCATTAATTATCGGGTTAAAGAACAAGTGTTATTTAAAACACTGTTCACGATAAACCCAAAAATCAATACCAATTCAATTCCAATTAAATATCTTTTAATTGGTACACTTCATTAAATCTAAATAAAAAGATTTAATCTTTTCTCAACTGGGTTCAAGAACAGTGTTAGTGAAGACACCATTCACGACAAACCCAAATCACATTCGATATTCAATACAAGGCTCTGAATAGAAAATATATCGGCTTATATTCAATATCGAATTCTACGACTAACAAATGTCGTATTGGAAATAACGATACAAATATATATCTTTCAAATTTCCATAACAACACCTGTATAATCACGAATTCCAACATCGAAATATTCCGAAGACAATTTCGATTCAAATCCACTCCAATGCATTCATTGGAAATTTTGGTTATTTTCAAACCCATTTCGAATTCAATTTATTTATTTAAAAATAAATAGAATTATAATTCTAGTTCAAAACTAGTTTATTTCGATAAAAATCTATTTTTATCTTTTCAAATATGGAGTTTTTCACCCCAATTCCTTCTAAATCATTTCTTATGATTTTACACAAATTATTACTATTTTTAATAATTTTATCAAGGCCCGTACAGTCGATTTCCAACAACGGCCATCGAACTGCACTTACAGCGACCTTTTTCGAATTTGATTTGGACGTATCTCCAAATCCAACCGTTAGATTTCAAATTTCTAACATTCATTAGAAAGCTCTTTTCGATACGAACCCAACGGTTCCGGTTTTAGGAGAATCCGACGGTCGGATCTCCCGTAATGTCCGTTTGAAATAAATGGTCGAAATTCGCGAACTGCCGCGGCGCGGCGCGTTCTATTCAGGCCATTATATTATATATATAATATATATAATATATATTTCATCGATTTCTATTTAAAACGGATTATATAAATAGTTTTAAATTCGTTTCAAATTCTATTTCAACTTCTATTTCAATTCAAAGCCAAAATTGAATTCTTCTTCATAAATTCGTTTTAAAATTCATTTCTATTCAATTCGAATTTCAATTCAATTTGAATTCATTTCAATTCGCTTTCAATTCCATTTGAATTCGTTTTCAATTCAATTCATTTCGAAATCGTTTTCAATTCAATTCATTTCGAAATCGTTTTCAATTTATTTTGAATTCGTTTTCAATTCACTTCATTTCGAAATCGTTTTCAATTCATTTTGAATTCGTTTTCAATTCACTTCATTTCGAAATCGTTTTCAATTCATTTTGAATTCGTTTTCAATTCAATTTATTTCGAAATTGTTTTTAAAATCGATATAAATATCGTTCACGTCAAAATGGCGTCAATCTAATCAACACGGCTTCATATATTCCTTTATTTTCAAATATTCTATTTCAAATATTTCTTTTTCAAATATTTCTTTTTCAAAACTGGAATGAGGCCCAATCAATTACCATATAAAATTAATTATATGGAATTTCATACAACACATGTATATAATAGCATTGAAAATAATCAACCATCAACCAAAGTGCACTACACTGTATAAGCATCAAATATAGATATTCAACGCTTATAACAGCCTGTCAATCAATCGATCGACATATTTAATCAATCAGGATGAGTGAACTTCAAATTTCATCCTAACACCCGTGTGGGGTTTCAAACAATCAAACACCTATTTTATTTGTGCTGTTGGGCGATGTGTAAAATTTATCATCCCAATCAATGTCATTCAAATAGGTGTACATAAACAAACCGTCCGGTTTATAAATGAATATTTTATTTTATTCACTTCACGTTAAAAATTATAATTTTTAACGACAAAACATTTTATTTCAACATATGAATTCCTATTCAATTCATTCTTTAAATAAAATGATATTTTTATTTTTCTAACATATTTTTAGAAAATTTCGGCGGCATAACGGCACGATACTAGAAACGGGATGAGGCCTAGCCTTATCCCCGGTCTAGTGAAGGCCCACGCCATTCACACATCAATCAAATCAATTCGTTATGCAAACCACAAAATTTGGAGTAAGAGTCTAACCTAGCCTTACTCCTTCGCCTTATAACGGCGCACGTCTAATCCTAACCAATTTATCGATTCGATTTTTCACACCACAAATCACATTCAAACCAATATCGCAATCAATCACCAAACAATCAAACAAACAAGTCCATGGTCTGTGGACGATTGTGTCGGGTGCTACTAAGCACCGTCTGCATCCTAGTATATATATATATAACTAGAAAAATAAATTGAAAGGTGAGAAGTTCTCACATATTAGCTATCCTAGCTCCACGGCTCTTCTTTTGCAGAAGTCTTCGTCGTTTCGCCCTTTTGTCACCTTCGTTGCTGCTTTCACTACATACGTAAAAATCACATTTTTACTTCGCTATTCAATATATAAAAATCGAATTTTTAGTTCGCTATTCAATATATAAAAATCGAATTTTTAGTTTGCTATTCAATATATAAAAATCGAATTTTTAGTTCGCTATTCAATATATAAAAATCGAATTTTTAGTTTGCTATTCAATATATAAAAATCGAATTTTTAGTTCGCTATTCAATATATAAAAATCCTATTTCTCTATCTTAAAGTTCAAACCATTTTCTTTTTAAAGTTAAAACCTTTTTCAATTTAAAGTTAAAACCTTTTTCAATTTAAAGTTAAAACCTTTTTCACTTTCAAGTTAAAACCTTTTTCAATTTCAAGTTAAAACCTTTTTCACTTTCAAGTTAAAACCTTTTTCAATTTCAAGTTAAAACCTTTTTCACTTTCAAGTTAAAACCTTTTTCAATTTAAAGTTAAAACCTTTAGAAATCAGTTTTAAAAACTTAAATAAAAATCAGTTTTATGAACTTAAATAAAAATCAGTTTTTATTAACTTAAATAAAAATCAGTTTTTATTTTTTTTCCTTTTAAACATTTTCTGTTTTAAATTCTGTTTTATAAAAATAAAAAAAAAAAAAAAAAAAAAATTAAAAATAACTTACAGGGGGGAAGAGATGCCGCAGTCGCTCATGGTGGGGGGGGCGTCGTCTTCGTCGGCGGCAGGTGGTTGCGGTGGTGGTGGGCGTCGCGCCGGTCGGGGTGTGGAACTGGGGCGGCGCGTCTGTGGAGTTCGAGGGGGGGGGGCTTGCGGAAATCGAAGGAGAGAGAGGCAGAGGGGCCAGGGTAGGGGTGCGGTGGCCCACCTGGGCGGCGGCGGGGCGAGCGTGGGGCCAGGCGGGGCGACAGGCGGCGGCGGGGTGTCGATCTGGGACGCCATGTTTTTTTTTTTTTTCTCTTTTATTTCTGTCAATTTAAAAATGGACCGGGGGGGGCCAAAGGAGATAAGGGGAAGAAAGTTTTTTTTTATTTATTTTATTATTTTATTTTCTATTTATGTTGACTTTTACATACAAACTCGAAATCGAACCCACCGCCTGTCGTCCATAGCGTTTAACCCCCATTCTGAACACAATGGGATATGTACCGCAAGCTGAATCGACCGTTTCGATCAGTTTCCTTTTAATTTACATTTAAATCACTATATTGAATTTTAAACGTACATTTCAAATTACCGGGGTCACATACTAACTAGAAAAATTCCAGAAAAATATTTTCTAGCTTCGTATGGACGATACGGTCCTAACAAAACTAGTTTCGTCGAATTCTGAGACCGTTTGAAAAATGGCCAATTTCCAGTCGATTAAAATCAACTGAAACTGGTCAAACGCGTTTTCCTTAGCCACGCTCACATATTGATTCGAAAAATTATGAAATTTGAAACCTAGCAATAACTTTACATCACGGACCCAACAAAACTGGTTTCGTCGAAATCCGAGGTCATTTGCAGAATGTCCATTTTTAAGGGCCTTATATATATAAAAATATATATAAATTCCACAGCGACTATTTCTAATTTTAAACTGGACATATCTTATCATTTCTAAAATGAAATCTCAGTTTGTTAACTTCGTTATAAAGATATAGTTATACAGATTCAAATATTTCTTGTTTCGTTCAATTCTGACTTATATTGAATTCTGTATATTCATTTGAAATTAGAAATCGAATTTTCGAACTACCGCGCCATTTTCAATTCCTTTTATAATTATATATAATTATTTTATATTCTAGCGACGACGCGTATAATATATATACGTTGAATTCTATTCAAAATAAATTTCTCGTCGATATTATTTAAAATAATTCATTTTAAATAATCAAAATTCGCTAAAATTGCCAAAATAAAAATTTTAAACTGGCCCAGATTTTCCGGGTTGTTACAGGGTCGTTATTGGCTGTATTAGCTGAAGCATATTAGGTCGCGGGAAGGCTCTTTGGACTATGAGGGAGCTTTTAGCACTTTCCATTTTAGACCGAACCACAAAATTACAACTTTGCCATACCATATCAACTCCCACTATAAATACCCCTCATATTTCACACTTAGGGGGGATCCCATTTCATTCCTACCACGAAGTGCCGCCAGATTTGAAGCTCTCCTCCTACTTCATTAATGGCCTCCATGGATCTAACAACTTCTCCTCATCATCATGTGAATCAAATCTCATTCAAGCTACATTAAAAATCTCTCTAACGCAATTCAAGAGATCTCCAATCTTCTACGATCCTCTCTAAATTTGGATTAAACATAAAATTCCCATCAAATCATGGAAGAGCGTCAAAGAGCCTAAGTGATTGAAGATTCATGCATCCACCATCACAAAGCTAGAGATCCCGCCAATTCCTCGCCAAATTCAATTGAAATTAGATCATAAAGAGAGTGAAAAGAGAGGAAAAAGATAAATGAATGTAAAGAGTGAATTCAAGTATGATGTAATGCAAAATATCATAATGAGAATTGATTGAAAAGTGGATGTAGATTAATTTTGTATCGAACCACTATAAAAATTCCTTTGTCTTCATTATATGCTTTTTTATTTTGTGATTACGCGGTTCCATGTTCTAATCTTACCGAATTGGTGAAGTGCAACTTTTGCACCTTTAGTGTTGAAATCGAATTTCGATTTTAACAGTTGGCGCCCACCGTGGGGCCGCGTTCGCATCACCTATCACCCTTTTCACAAACTCAAGACCCTTGCCTTGGAACTCTAAATCCACTTTTATCATAAATTCTACATGTCCAAGATCATGGCTAAATCAAAGAAGACCGCAAGTAAAGCCGGTGAATAAAATGACGATGTTGCTAACAACAAGACTACTCCACTCACCGACCGCTTTGAGGTTGGAGAAAATTCAATATCCGGAGTTGGAGTGACTAAAGATGAATTAAAGAAGCATAGTATACTCTATCATGTTTGTTCTGTTTACCTTTTCATATCTGCCTTTTATGATGTTATCTCTCTTATCCACTTTATATGCATGTCATGATACTTTTACTTATTTATATGGTAAAAGGAACTGGACTCGCCAGACTTTATGTCTAACCCATTTTGTTTCCCCTTCTTTCCATCCACCCCCCCCTCCCCCCCCCCCCCAGGTTTTCAGGGTGGGAATACTCCAACTTGACCAAGATTCTGCTTTCATCTTTCTTAGAGCTGCATAAACGTACTACTCGATTTCACGTTTCTCTACTATGGCTATGTTTTGGGGATTATTCTTCTTTATTTATTGTACTCTGATGTTTTATGTACAAGATAGAAATTTCAAGATGATGTACTGAGTTTATGTATTTTCAGACTTATGATGTTTTGAACCACGATGTTATGTTTTCTGCATTAATAAATTTTTAAATTCCGCTGCTATTTTATCTTTCTTGTAATGTTTCTGTTTCTGTTTACCTATAACGCTTCACAAAACTTAATGCATTCTCTTAATGAGTGACATTAACGGACGTGGGGTGTCACATTTACTGTTGTAACTTTCATTCGTTTTCTTATTCATTTCCATTAATTATAATTAATGTCATTTATTTCTATCCTTTAATACATATATATGTGTGTGTGTGTGTGTGTGTGTGTGTTTATGCACTAGACCTCTCACACTAAATTAACAACTTGTGGATGCTGGATTTGCCGGGCGGTTCCGGGCAAGCTTCTACCGCAAATTGTATTTAACCTCATGTCCTAGCACCATTACATATATATTTATGCACTAGACCTCTCACATTAAATTAACAACTTATGGATGCTGGATTTGTCGGGCGGTTCCGGGCAGGCTTCTACCATAACTTGAATTTAACCTCGTGTCTAAGTGCGGTTACAGTTTTCTATTACTGTAATTCTAAGCATGTTCATTCTTCCAAATATCACTATAATCTATTTTTACGTGTCATGCTTAGTGTCATTTTAAGTCCATCTCTAATTATCATGTTGCATGTTCTTCCTAACATGTAATTAACTTCGTTTTTAAAATAACAACATGTAATCATAAAATTATGTAATTATTCCATTCTAACAATTTAATATGTAATTATCACAGTTCTTACAATCAAGGGTTCAAGTACATAATATATCACATGTTAACATGTAATTATCCCAATTTCTACAATTAAGCATTCAATTACATAATATGTCACATCTTAACATGTAATTAGAACATGCATGTATACAACAGTAATTGTTTCCACATTTCTAACAAGTTTACACTTTCGTATGTTAACATTTCATCACTTTAATCATTTCAACATATTCATATTTCAACATATCAAATTAACATTTCTAACAGATTTAGATTGCATATTAACAGGGAATATCTGTAATAACCCGAAAATCTGGGCCAGTTTAAAATTTTTATTTTGGCAATTTTAGCGAATTTTGATTATTTAAAATGAATTATTTTAAATAATATCGACGAGAAATTTATTTTGAATTGAAATTCGACGTATATATTATATACGTCGTCGTTAGAATATATAATAATTATATATAATTATAAAAGGAATTGAAAATGGCGCGGTAGTTCGAAAATTCGATTTCTAATTTCAAATGAATATACAGAATTCAATATAAGTCAGAATTGAACGAAACAAGAAATATTTGGATCTGTATAACTATATCTTTGTAACGAAGTTAACAAACTGAGATTTCATTTTAGAAATGATAAGATATGTCCAGTTTAAAATTAGAAATAGTCGCTGTGGAATTTATATATATTTTTATATATATAAGGCCCTTAAAAATGGACATTTTGCAAATGACCTCGGATTTCGACGAAACCACTTTTGTTGGATCCGCAGTGTCAAATTATTGCTAGGTTTCAAATTTCATAATTTTTCGAATCAATATGTGAGCGTGGCAAAGGAAAACGCGTTTGACCAGTTTCAGTTGATTTTAATCGACTGGAAATTGGCCATTTTTCATACGGTCTCAGAATTCAACGAAACTAGTTTTGTTAGGACCGTATTGTCAATACGAAGCTAGAAAATATTTTTCTGGAATTTTTCTGGTTAGTATGCGACCCCGGTAATTTGAAATGTACGTTTAAAATTCAATATAATGTTTTAAATGTAAATTTAACGGAAACTGATTCAAACAGTCGAATCAGCTTGCGATACATATCCCATTGTGTTCGGAATGGGGGTAAAACGCTATGGGCGACAGTCGGTGGGCCTCGTTTAGGGGTCGTTTGTGAAAGTCAACTTTTTTGCAAAATAAAATAATTAAAAAAAAAAAAAAAAAAAACTTATCTCCCCCTTTAACTACCAGGCCCCCCCCCAGATAATTTCAATTCACTTTAAAAAAAAAAAAGAATCGTTCGAATCGAACGCCGACTCCCCCGCCATCGCCTGAGCTGCGACCGCCACCCGAGCCTCTCCGCCCCTCTCCTCCTTCTTCCCCACCTCGAGCTGCTCCTCCCACGCACCCCCTGCTCGCGAATCCCTCCTTCTCTTCTATTTGAACGACGCCCTAGCCTCCAGGACCCGCCACCTGAAGCCGCGACAGCCCCACCCCCCTCCAGGCCTCACGCCGACGCTTGCACCACCCCCCGACGACCCCTGGCGCCTGTCCTCCGACGGATCCAAACTGTCCCCCCCCCCCTGTAAGTTAGTTTCATTTATATTTCTTTATTTAATTTTTATTGAATGGAAAACTGATTTTTTAAAAAAAAGATTTTTAAACTGAATTGATTTTTAAAAGGTTAAAACTGAATTGATTTTAAAAGGTTTTAAAAGATTTGAATTTTGAAAAGATAAGATTTTTAAAATCGAAAAATAAATACAATTGTTTTTAAATATAGAAGGAATATAGTTTTTATTTATATATATAGGAGTAATAAAGATTAGATTTTTATATAGAATTCATGTAATTTTGTATGTAGGAATGGTTCATAAAGATCGGATTTTTATACATGAATGGCAAAGTTAAAGATTTGATTTTTAGCGATAAAAAGATTTGATTTTTAGTTAGAAGAAAGGAAGTGATTTTTATGAAGACAACATAAAATAAAAACGAGATTTTTGTTTATGTAGCGATATAAAGATTCGATTTTTACTATATGAATATCAAGGTAAAGATAGAATTTTTATCTATATTGTAGCAGTAGAAAAATGTGATTTTTATCTGCATAGTGTAGAAATAAAAATATAATTTCTATATAGAAATTAGCGTTATAAAAATATAATTTTTATATATTAAGGAGTGGAGTAAAATTTCGATTTTTATATATTGAATAACGAAGTCAAAATTCGATTTTTAAATATATAAAGTGAATATAAAAATATGATTTTTAAATTGAAAGTGAACAAATAAAAATGTGATTTTTATTTAAAGACATCAAAATATAAAAATGTGTGATTTTTATATATGTAGTGAAAGCGGTCAACGAAGATGACGAAGATGCGGTAGCGATGGAGATTTCTATCCATGAAGAGCCGTGGAGCTAGGATAGCAATATGTGAGAATTTCTCACCTTTCAATTTATTTTTCTAGTTATATATATATATACTAGGATGCAGACGGTGCTTAGTAGCACCCGACACCCGTCCACATACCATGGACTTGTTTGTTTGACTGTTTGGTGATTGTTTGCGATATTGGTTTGAATGTGGTTTGTGGTGTGAAAAATCGAATCGATAAATTGGTTAGGATTAGACGTGCGCCGTTATAAGGCGAAGGAGTAAGGCTAGGTTAGACTCTTACTCCAAAGTTTGTGGTTTGCATAACGAATTGATTTGATTGATGTGTGAATGGCGTGGGCCTTCACTAGACCGGGGATAAGGCTAGGCCTCGTCCCGTTTCTAGTATCGTGCCGTTATGCCGTCGAAATTTTCTAAAATATGTTAGAAAAATAAAAATATCATTTTATTGAAGAAATGAATTGAAGAGAAATTCATAGGTTGAAATAAAATGTTTTATCGTTAAAAATATAATTTTTAACGTGAAGTGAATAAAATAGAATATTCATTTACAAACCAGACGGTTTGTTTATGTACACCTATTTGAATGACATTGATTGGGACGATAAATTTTACACATCGCCCGACTGCACAAATAAATATTGGTTTGATTGTTTGAAACCCCACACGGGTGTTGGGATGAAACTTGAAGTTCACTCATCCTGATTGATTAAACGTGTCGATCGATTGATTGACAGGCTGTTATAAGCGTTGAATATCTATATTTGATGCTTATACAGTGTAGTGCACTTTGGTTGATGGTTGATTATTTTTCAATGTAATTATATACATGTGTTGTATGAAAATCCATATAATTAACTTTATATGGTAATTGATTGGGCCTCATTTCAATTTGAAAAATAAAGAATATTATAAAATAAAAGTTCATGTGTTGACAGTACTCATTCATTGAGATTGGTCATGTGTTGAACGAAATATTTTGATAATAACAACTATTTTGAAAAAGAAATATTTGAAATAGAATATTTGAAAATAGAAATTTATGAAGCCGTGCTGATTAGATTGACGCCATTTTGACGTGAACGATATTTATATCAATTTTACTCATCTTAAAAATGAATATTGAAAAGTGATTTCGAAATCGAATATAATGAATTGAATTGAAAACGATTTCGAAATGAATTGAATTGAAAACGATTTCGAAATGGATTGAATTGAAAACGATTTCGAAATGAATCGAATTGAAAGCGAATTGAAATGAATTCAAATTGAATTGAAATTTGAATTGAATAGAAATGAATTTTGAAACGAATTTATAAAGAAGAATTCAATTTTGCTTTGAATTGAAATGGAAGTTGAAATAGGTTTTGAAACGATTTTAAAACTATTTATAAAATTCGTTTTAAATAGAAATCGACGAAGTATATATTATATATATTATATATATAATATAATGGCCTGAATAGAACGCGCCGCGCCGCGGCAGTTCGTGAATTTCGACCATTTATTTCAAACGGACATTGCGGGAGATCCGACCGTCGGATTCTCCTAAAACCAGAACCGTTGGGTTCGTATCGAAAAGAGCTTTCTAATGAATGTTAGAAATTTGAAATCTAACGGTTGGATTTGGAGATACGTCCAAATCAAATTCGAAAAAGGTCGCTGTAAGTGCAGTTCGATGGCCGTTAATGGAAATCGACTGTACGGGCCTTGATAAAATTATTAAAAATAGTAATAATTTGTGTAAAATCATAAGAAATGATTTGTGAAAGTTTGGGATGAAAAACTCCATATTTGAAAAGATAAAAATAGATTTTTATCGAAATGAACTAGTTTTGAACTAGAATTATAATTCTATTTATTTTTAAATAAATAAATAAATTGAATTCGAAAAGGGTTTTAAAAGTAACCAAAATTCCAATGATTGCATTGGAGTGGATTTGAATCGAAATTGTCTTCGGAATATTTCGATGTTGGAATTCGGAATTATACAGGTGTTGTTATGGAAATTTGAAAGATATATATTTATATCGTTATTTCCAATACGACATTTGTTAGTCGTAGAATTCGATATTGAATATAAGCCGATATATTTTCTATTCAGAGCCTTGTATTGAATATCGAATGTGATTTGGGTTTGTCGTGAATGGTGTCTTCACTAACACTGTTCTTGAACCCAGTTGAGAAAAGATTAAATCTTTTATTTAGATTTAATGAAGTTTACCAATTAAATGATATTTAATTGGAATTGAATTGATATTGATTTTTGGGTTTATCGTGGACAGTGTTTTAAATAACGCTCGTTCTTTAACCCGATAATTAATGGGATGTGGATTTGGGTTTATCGTGAACCGTGTTTTAAATGACACTGATTCTTTAACCCAGTCGAAGATTAAAACTAAGTGGAGTTTTAATGAATCTTTAATTAGATTGAAATGATCGAAAATGGAGTATCACCAGTTTTGCTCCAGGCGATAGTTAAATCTTTAATCAGATTTGAACGTGAAATGGTAATTGAATTTACCGATAACACCGTGGTGTTAGATATGAAGTATGACCAGTTTTACTTCATGGGATGAATAGGTTGGGATTGGGAAATTAAAAACAAATGATTACTTCGGTAAGGTTCGCTAATCCCGACTAGTTTGAATTGATATTCAAAAGTAGATTAAAGCATAAATTCAAGAATTTATCTTTGATAAAATTAATAGGAACCTTTTCCTATGAATGTGAAATTTAGAAACTAACTGTCGGTTAGCCAAGCAGAAGGGTTTTCTGGATATTGATCTGATGTTGGTTTCGGCCTTCGGGGTTAATATTTGGGGAATTATTCTCTTGATTAATTTACGGTTAGTGACTAATGAATTGGAATGAGGCGTATGTTGTGTTTGTGTAACACTTTTATAATATATACGCGAGTTATTCGGAAAGACCGGGTTTATCCCATTCTGAATAACTGATGCGACGATAAGTCGAAGATGAAGACGATGGTCGAAGACCGGAGGTCTTAACGTCGTTTGGGTAATTACTGATGATCTTGATTGGGCTGTACACCCAAAAAGATGGAAACAGTTAGTGATCGTCCAGACGTACTTGGAGATCGATGGATATGCGGGGTACTAGGTGCCTCCGGTTTCGTTCAGACCCAGAACGGACTTGTAAATGGACTGTGTGTCTGACATCGGATTTCATTCTGTGTGACTGATATCGGTTGCATAGGATGGTTTGCCTGTGTGGCATGCTAAGATGCAAATAATCAAGGCTTCTGTTGAAAAGCAAAGTCTTGTGGTTGATGATCAAAGCACGGCCTTTGTGGCGTAGCTTTGTGTAACGTTTACCTCGCGTGTTTCACACCAGGTATGAACCAAAAACGGGAGACGGACCTCAGGGAGGGCCTGCGTTTCCTCCTAGCTAGAAGTGGCGTCAGTGGTTTTACACGCCCTGACGAGTTTGACTTATGTGGTTGTTGCTGTTGCGAGGCGCCTCGGTTAGATCGGACGATCCGGGTCCGATGGAGTCATTCGTTGGCTCGCTTACGCCCCAAAGGGCGGCGAAACGTAGTGCTCAGGTATAATAATCCACATCGGTGGACCGGCCCTGTCGCTCCAAGGCTTGCCTGCGCGCTTGCCTGAGACTCGGGCTAGGCAGTCTCGAATCGGTTGAGGACTATCTTTTGCCTCGGTTCATAGATGGAAACCCAATTTCCAAATACGTGACTTTGCGATTTTGATTGTATAACCTATATATGGTGACATAGTGGGATGGGGCGCTTATGCCGCCTATGATTGATACTTATGATTTGAAGTTGTTTTATACACTATGCACTTAATATAGTATCAAATGATTTGTTTTCAACGTATCAAGCATTCTTGGCTATTATAAGGTAAAAACCCTATCCTCCGGCTTGCGATTGCATTGTGTGATGGGAACTGGGTCTTATAATAGCTTCATCTTTCTTTATTTAGCATTGCGCTGCTGTTTTATGCACTGGTATTCTTGGAAGGAAACCCGTTCCGTGTTATACGGCGTGGTCCCTTGATTTACCTAACTTTAAAATAAAGATTATTAACTGTTTTAGTTCTCACACCAGTCACATGACTGACCTGGAGTTTATTGTTTTAACCTAAACTCTGGGTGCCCTTATTTTGACACGGGCAGCTAGTAGTTTGGTTTTGCAGATTTATATTCACAGGATCCTGGTTTACAGCTGGAACGATATCCGGAAAGCTTTGTATCCGTATATCTCATTCTAGTTGTGTATTGTATTATTTTCCGCTGCTATGTATTTAAATGTAATTTAAATCTCTGATATTTCTGTGTAATATTCATTTATACTCTGTATATTCTTGTAATCTGATGCATTGTTGTAATATACAATGAAATGTTCTTCTGTATGCGTTCTGCTGTGGCTTGTTCTCGAACTATCCGACGCTTTCCTTTACGGGGAAGTTGCGGGTCTTTACACGTGGTATCAGAGCTTTGGTTTACAAAGCTCAGAGAACAAGGCACATTAGAACCATACGAAAGAATTCATCAGATATTGGGTTAGTAATATCCAATGGGAATGACTCGTTAGAGATAGGATCAGTAGTATCCTAGAACGAGTGTGAAGAGTATATTTTTCAAATGAAAACAGATTTTGTTTTGAAAATCTAAATCAACTATTCGTATTTGGTTATTTATTTATATTGATGTGGACAATCCAGTATATATGGATTTTGCGTATACGTCTGATCCGCGTGTATTCGAAATTTTAATATACTGGATAGATATAGAATTACACTCTAATCGCCCGGAGAGGATTTTGATGATGGAGCTCCATCATTAGAATTTATGTTCGAGTGACGAAAGTGGGCTTTCTATATATTTCCTATTGACTGGTGTGAGAACCAAAATTAGATAGGGCCTATTGTTGTGATTTGGCATCAAAAATCTGATTTTTGACTATGTATCATAATTATCAATTTGAAAAGCTAATCAACTAATTGATTGATGTTTGTGTTGTTTGTTTATTTGTTTGCTAATTTTGAACCATTTAGCCTATTTGAATGAAATATTGAATTGTATTGAAAATTGGTCGCATTTGCTTGCATATACATGTATATCATTGAACAGGTCATAGCAAGGAGGCTAAAGCCAGAGAATAAAATTTGTTTGCCCGACAAATAGGTACATGTTTACTACATAATTTCCTGTTTTGTTTGGGTGATGATGATTTTGTGAGCCTATTGGCTAGCCGCTTGGCTTTTTCTTTTTCTTTTTGAGATCTGAAGGACCGGGGAAGCTATTTGAAATTCCCCGATGCTCCCGGTGCAGGGGAGGCTATGGCGAAATTTTTCAAAAATTTAGGGAGTTAGCCAAATTTTTGAAATTTTGAAAATTCTCAGAAACTAAAGAGTTGGAGAACGGAAGCCAGATCGAACGTAGAGTTGATTAATCGAACCACTTTCGACTTTGTTCCTTTTCGGGGACGAAAAGTTTTAAGTGGGGGAGATTGTAATAACCCGAAAATCTGGGCCAGTTTAAAATTTTTATTTTGGCAATTTTAGCGAATTTTGATTATTTAAAATGAATTATTTTAAATAATATCGACGAGAAATTTATTTTGAATTGAAATTCGACGTATATATTATATACGTCGTCGTTAGAATATATAATAATTATATATAATTATAAAAGGAATTGAAAATGGCGCGGTAGTTCGAAAATTCGATTTCTAATTTCAAATGAATATACAGAATTCAATATAAGTCAGAATTGAACGAAACAAGAAATATTTGGATCTGTATAACTATATCTTTGTAACGAAGTTAACAAACTGAGATTTCATTTTAGAAATGATAAGATATGTCCAGTTTAAAATTAGAAATAGTCGCTGTGGAATTTATATATATTTTTATATATATAAGGCCCTTAAAAATGGACATTTTGCAAATGACCTCGGATTTCGACGAAACCACTTTTGTTGGATCCGCAGTGTCAAATTATTGCTAGGTTTCAAATTTCATAATTTTTCGAATCAATATGTGAGCGTGGCAAAGGAAAACGCGTTTGACCAGTTTCAGTTGATTTTAATCGACTGGAAATTGGCCATTTTTCATACGGTCTCAGAATTCAACGAAACTAGTTTTGTTAGGACCGTATTGTCAATACGAAGCTAGAAAATATTTTTCTGGAATTTTTCTGGTTAGTATGCGACCCCGGTAATTTGAAATGTACGTTTAAAATTCAATATAATGTTTTAAATGTAAATTTAACGGAAACTGATTCAAACAGTCGAATCAGCTTGCGATACATATCCCATTGTGTTCGGAATGGGGGTAAAACGCTATGGGCGACAGTCGGTGGGCCTCGTTTAGGGGTCGTTTGTGAAAGTCAACTTTTTTGCAAAATAAAATAATTAAAATAAAAAAAAAACTTATCTCCCCCTTTAACTACCAGGCCCCCCCCCCCCAGATAATTTCAATTCACTTTAAAAAAAAAAAAGAATCGTTCGAATCGAACGCCGACTCCCCCGCCATCGCCTGAGCTCCGACCGCCACCCGAGCCTCTCCGCCCCTCTCCTCCTTCTTCCCCACCTCGAGCTGCTCCTCCCACGCACCCCCTGCTCGCGAATCCCTCCTGCTCTTCTATTTGAACGACGCCCTAGCCTCCAGGACCCGCCACCTGAAGCCGCGACAGCCCCACCCCCCTCCAGGCCTCACGCCGACGCTTGCACCACCCCCCGACGACCCCTGGCGCCAGTCCTCCGACGGATCCAAACTGTCCCCCCCCCCCTGTAAGTTAGTTTCATTTATATTTCTTTATTTAATTTTTATTGAATGGAAAACTGATTTTTAAAAAAAAAGATTTTTAAACTGAATTGATTTTTAAAAGGTTAAAACTGAATTGATTTTAAAAGGTTTTAAAAGATTTGAATTTTGAAAAGATAAGATTTTTAAAATCGAAAAATAAATACAATTGTTTTTAAATATAGAAGGAATATAGTTTTTATTTATATATATAGGAGTAATAAAGATTAGATTTTTATATAGAATTCATGTAATTTTGTATGTAGGAATGGTTCATAAAGATCGGATTTTTATACATGAATGGCAAAGTTAAAGATTTGATTTTTAGCGATAAAAAGATTTGATTTTTAGTTAGAAGAAAGGAAGTGATTTTTATGAAGACAACATAAAATAAAAACGAGATTTTTGTTTATGTAGCGATATAAAGATTCGATTTTTACTATATGAATATCAAGGTAAAGATAGAATTTTTATCTATATTGTAGCAGTAGAAAAATGTGATTTTTATCTGCATAGTGTAGAAATAAAAATATAATTTCTATATAGAAATTAGCGTTATAAAAATATAATTTTTATATATTAAGGAGTGGAGTAAAATTTCGATTTTTATATATTGAATAACGAAGTCAAAATTCGATTTTTAAATATATAAAGTGAATATAAAAATATGATTTTTAAATTGAAAGTGAACAAATAAAAATGTGATTTTTATTTAAAGACATCAAAATATAAAAATGTGTGATTTTTATATATGTAGTGAAAGCGGTCAACGAAGATGATGAAGATGCGATAGCGATGGAGATTTCTATCCATGAAGAGCCGTGGAGCTAGGATAGCAATATGTGAGAATTTCTCACCTTTCAATTTATTTTTCTAGTTATATATATATACTAGGATGCAGACGGTGCTTAGTAGCACCCGACACCCGTCCACATACCATGGACTTGTTTGTTTGACTGTTTGGTGATTGTTTGCGATATTGGTTTGAATGTGGTTTGTGGTGTGAAAAATCGAATCGATAAATTGGTTAGGATTAGACGTGCGCCGTTATAAGGCGAAGGAGTAAGGCTAGGTTAGACTCTTACTCCAAAGTTTGTGGTTTGCATAACGAATTGATTTGATTGATGTGTGAATGGCGTGGGCCTTCACTAGACCGGGGATAAGGCTAGGCCTCGTCCCGTTTCTAGTATCGTGCCGTTATGCCGCCGAAATTTTCTAAAATATGTTAGAAAAATAAAAATATCATTTTATTGAAGAAATGAATTGAAGAGAAATTCATAGGTTGAAATAAAATGTTTTATCGTTAAAAATATAATTTTTAACGTGAAGTGAATAAAATAGAATATTCATTTACAAACCAGACGGTTTGTTTATGTACACCTATTTGAATGACATTGATTGGGACGATAAATTTTACACATCGCCCGACTGCACAAATAAATATTGGTTTGATTGTTTGAAACCCCACACGGGTGTTGGGATGAAACTTGAAGTTCACTCATCCTGATTGATTAAACGTGTCGATCGATTGATTGACAGGCTGTTATAAGCGTTGAATATCTATATTTGATGCTTATACAGTGTAGTGCACTTTGGTTGATGGTTGATTATTTTTCAATGTAATTATATACATGTGTTGTATGAAAATCCATATAATTAACTTTATATGGTAATTGATTGGGCCTCATTTCAATTTGAAAAATAAAGAATATTATAAAATAAAAGTTCATGTGTTGACAGTACTCATTCATTGAGATTGGTCATGTGTTGAACGAAATATTTTGATAATAACAACTATTTTGAAAAAGAAATATTTGAAATAGAATATTTGAAAATAGAAATTTATGAAGCCGTGCTGATTAGATTGACGCCATTTTGACGTGAACGATATTTATATCGATTTTATTCATCTTAAAAATGAATATTGAAAAGTGATTTCGAAATCGAATATAATGAATTGAATTGAAAACGATTTCGAAATGAATTGAATTGAAAACGATTTCGAAATGGATTGAATTGAAAACGATTTCGAAATGAATCGAATTGAAAGCGAATTGAAATGAATTCAAATTGAATTGAAATTTGAATTGAATAGAAATGAATTTTGAAACGAATTTATAAAGAAGAATTCAATTTTGCTTTGAATTGAAATGGAAGTTGAAATAGGTTTTGAAACGATTTTAAAACTATTTATAAAATTCGTTTTAAATAGAAATCGACGAAGTATATATTATATATATTATATATATAATATAATGGCCTGAATAGAACGCGCCGCGCCGCGGCAGTTCGTGAATTTCGACCATTTATTTCAAACGGACATTGCGGGAGATCCGACCGTCGGATTCTCCTAAAACCGGAACCGTTGGGTTCGTATCGAAAAGAGCTTTCTAATGAATGTTAGAAATTTGAAATCTAACGGTTGGATTTGGAGATACGTCCAAATCAAATTCGAAAAAGGTCGCTGTAAGTGCAGTTCGATGGCCGTTAATGGAAATCGACTGTACGGGCCTTGATAAAATTATTAAAAATAGTAATAATTTGTGTAAAATCATAAGAAATGATTTGTGAAAGTTTGGGATGAAAAACTCCATATTTGAAAAGATAAAAATAGATTTTTATCGAAATGAACTAGTTTTGAACTAGAATTATAATTCTATTTATTTTTAAATAAATAAATTGAATTCGAAAAGGGTTTTAAAAGTAACCAAAATTCCAATGATTGCATTGGAGTGGATTTGAATCGAAATTGTCTTCGGAATATTTCGATGTTGGAATTCGGAATTATACAGGTGTTGTTATGGAAATTTGAAAGATATATATTTATATCGTTATTTCCAATACGACATTTGTTAGTCGTAGAATTCGATATTGAATATAAGCCGATATATTTTCTATTCAGAGCCTTGTATTGAATATCGAATGTGATTTGGGTTTGTCGTGAATGGTGTCTTCACTAACACTGTTCTTGAACCCAGTTGAGAAAAGATTAAATCTTTTATTTAGATTTAATGAAGTTTACCAATTAAATGATATTTAATTGGAATTGAATTGATATTGATTTTTGGGTTTATCGTGGACAGTGTTTTAAATAACGCTCGTTCTTTAACCCGATAATTAATGGGATGTGGATTTGGGTTTATCGTGAACCGTGTTTTAAATGACACTGATTCTTTAACCCAGTCGAAGATTAAAACTAAGTGGAGTTTTAATGAATCTTTAATTAGATTGAAATGATCGAAAATGGAGTATCACCAGTTTTGCTCCAGGCGATAGTTAAATCTTTAATCAGATTTGAACGTGAAATGGTAATTGAATTTACCGATAACACCGTGGTGTTAGATATGAAGTATGACCAGTTTTACTTCATGGGATGAATAGGTTGGGATTGGGAAATTAAAAACAAATGATTACTTCGGTAATGTTCGCTAATCCCGACTAGTTTGAATTGATATTCAAAAGTAGATTAAAGCATAAATTCAAGAATTTATCTTTGATAAAATTAATAGGAACCTTTTCCTATGAATGTGAAATTTAGAAACTAACTGTCGGTTAGCCAAGCAGAAGGGTTTTCTGGATATTGATCTGATGTTGGTTTCGGCCTTCGGGGTTAATATTTGGGGAATTATTCTCTTGATTAATTTACGGTTAGTGACTAATGAATTGGAATGAGGCGTATGTTGTGTTTGTGTAACACTTTTATAATATATACGCGAGTTATTCGGAAAGACCGGGTTTATCCCATTCTGAATAACTGATACGACGATAAGTCGAAGATGAAGACGATGGTCGAAGACCGGAGGTCTTCACGTCGTTTGGGTAATTACTGATGATCTTGATTGGGCTGTACACCCAAAAAGATGGAAACAGTTAGTGATCGTCCAGACGTACTTGGAGATCGATGGATATGCGGGGTACTAGGTGCCTCCGGTTTCGTTCAGACCCAGAACGGACTTGTAAATGGACTGTGTGTCTGACATCGGATTTCATTCTGTGTGACTGATATCGGTTGCATAGGATGGTTTGCCTGTGTGGCATGCTAAGATGCAAATAATCAAGGCTTCTGTTGAAAAGCAAAGTCTTGTGGTTGATGATCAAAGCACGGCCTTTGTGGCGTAGCTTTGTGTAACGTTTACCTCGCGTGTTTCACACCAGGTATGAACCAAAAACGGGAGACGGACCTCAGGGAGGGCCTGCGTTTCCTCCTAGCTAGAAGTGGCGTCAGTGGTTTTACACGCCCTGACGAGTTTGACTTATGTGGTTGTTGCTGTTGCGAGGCGCCTCGGTTAGATCGGACGATCCGGGTCCGATGGAGTCATTCGTTGGCTCGCTTACGCCCCAAAGGGAGGCGAAACGTAGTGCTCAGGTATAATAATCCACATCGGTGGACCGGCCCTGTCGCTCCAAGGCTTGCCTGCGCGCTTGCCTGAGACTCGGGCTAGGCAGTCTCGAATCGGTTGAGGACTATCTTTTGCCTCGGTTTATAGATGGAAACCCAATTTCCAAATACGTGACTTTGCGATTTTGATTGTATAACCTATACATGGTGACATAGTGGGATGGGGCGCTTATGCCGCCTATGATTGATACTTATGATTTGAAGTTGTTTTATACACTATGCACTTAATATAGTATCAAATGATTTGTTTTCAACGTATCAAGCATTCTTGGCTATTATAAGGTAAAAACCCTATCCTCCGGCTTGCGATTGCATTGTGTGATGGGAACTGGGTCTTATAATAGCTTCATCTTTCTTTATTTAGCATTGCGCTGCTGTTTTATGCACTGGTATTCTTGGGAGGAAACCCGTTCCGTGTTATACGGCGTGGTCCCTTGATTTACCTAACTTTAAAATAAAGATTATTAACTGTTTTAGTTCTCACACCAGTCACATGACTGACCTGGAGTTTATTGTTTTAACCTAAACTCTGGGTGCCCTTATTTTGACACGGGCAGCTAGTAGTTTGGTTTTGCAGATTTATATTCACAGGATCCTGGTTTACAGCTGGAACGATATCCGGAAAGCTTTGTATCCGTATATCTCATTCTAGTTGTGTATTGTATTATTTTCCGCTGCTATGTATTTAAATGTAATTTAAATCTCTGATATTTCTGTGTAATATTCATTTATACTCTGTATATTCTTGTAATCTGATGCATTGTTGTAATATACAATGAAATGTTCTTCTGTATGCGTTCTGCTGTGGCTTGTTCTCGAACTATCCGACGCTTTCCTTTACGGGGAATTTGCGGGTCTTTACAATATCAAACAATAAATATACCATTATCAAAAAGGTATATTTTTAATCCAGTCACCTAATTTGCTTTCCAAGTCCTAAATCTGGTCCAGATCTAGCATTCCATGCTTCTCCTAGCTGAATTTCGAACCTAAACAACCATGGATCCACAATTCTTAAATAAAAGAAGAAGGGAAGAAAGATGAGAAATTCAAATAGACTAGGCCCAAGAAATTACCTTACTTCAAATAGTATTCTGAACACCTTATTTATTAATTTACATCCTTTTCCTCCAGATCTTGAATCAGAATTTTTCTAAACTAATTATCTTATTTTTTTGAAGAGATTTGAGGAGGAAGAGGAATGACAGAGCTTAGGCGGCTTCTCGGAAAATGTGAGATTTAAGCTAAGCTCTCCTAGCCTATTTATAGGTGTTCACGATCTTATCGTACACGCAGTGCCGAGTTAGCATCGAACCTAATTAAGATAACAGTCCAGATTCATTGATGAATCTGCTCAGATCTGGGGTGGGTCGACCCCTCTCTAGGTGTGTCGGCCCCCTATGTGTCCCATGAGCTGTTTTGGCGCAAAAGTTTTATTTTTGAACGTTTAAATTTTTAGGATTTATTTAGACATTATATTTACATATAATCTCCTTGTACGCATACAAAACTTTCAATGCCTATTTCATGCGTATATATATGCACAATTTTTATTTCATTTTCAAAATTCAAAAGGGGTTGTACCGTTATTTAATCTTACCATATTTCTATGATTGCATCCTTATTTTGAAATTTTCTCTTGTATATATATTTTTGTTGCACATATATTTTTATATATTCTCATATACATAGACATATATTTTTTTATACTTCCTTTTATGTATATTTTTGCTTATATATGCGTTTATACATATTTTCTCTTTAGAACATGTGTTATTTTAGTCGTTCCCTTAAAACAAAAATATGGTGTTGCCAAGTATCGAACCCCGCACCTCTCACTTGAAAGTCACATGTTCTAACCAACTGGGCTACTTAGGCTTTTATTAACAAGGCTTAGAACAATGGTGGCCATTCTTCTTTTCTTATTCCTCCTTTTCATGTTTGTTACAATATTTTAATTAAACCATAGCATGTAATCTTATCAATTTGCATGCATCTTTTTCTTTAATTTTTCTTTTGTTATTAAAGCATAATATTTGTAAATTAATGCATGCAACATAATTACACTGCATGTAACTAATTTCTCCTTTCCTTTAATGCACGCGTTGCATTTTTATTTATATTCATCTTTTTCTTCTTTTTATTACATGCAATCCTATATTGTCATTATTTTATTTTTCTTTTAAATATTTATGTCTATGCATATATATATACACACACATATGCACTCTTTAAATTTTTAAGTGTTATAAAATGCGGGGTGTTACAAGGCCTGAAAATGTTACGGAAGTCCGATGCTTCCTTAGGTTGGCCGGATACTATTAAATATTTATCAAAGATTTCTCAAAAATTACAACACCGCTTACTAAGCTAACTCAGAAGGCTTCTAAGTTTATATGGTTCAATAAGAGTGAGGAAGAATTTCAGAAATTGAAGCACTTGTTGACTTATGGCCCTGTTTTAGTGGTGTATAATGGGAATCAAGGTTTAGTTGTTTATATTGATGCTTGTAGAACGAGCTCGGGATTAGTTCTTATGCAAAACGAAAGAGTTATTGCCTATGCTTCTCGACAACAGAGGCTACATATAGTACGGTATCCACTTCGTGATACTGAGTAAGCTATTGTAGTCTTTGCCTTGAAAATCTGGAGGCGTTACTTATTGGGTGAAAGATTCGACTTGTTTACAAAACATAAATCTTTGATATACATGTTTTCTCAAAAAGAATTGAATATGAGACAATATAGATGGTTGGAGTTTTTAGTGACTTATATGATTTCAACATTAAGTGTACTACAGGAAAAGGGAATATGCCTACTGATGCTCATAGTAGAAAGTATTAAGGGATGGTGTTAGCAAAGTTGAATGAATGGGAGAATTTAGAATCTTTGGTTACATGTAATGTAAGGAGAGGTCCGGCAACAAGTTCTAGTGAAAGTACACTTATGGTGACGTATTTGGAAGCTCGATCTGTTCTGATTGAGAAAATTGCTTCTAGGTAGGAAGGGGATCCTTTGCTAGCCGAAAGGATGAAGAAGCTTAATTGGAGTTGCAGCGGAAGGCGATTTGCTCTTGCTTGAAATGGTTGGTTAAGGAAGAAAGAAAGGTTATGCATTTCAGATGTTAGTGATCTAAGGAAAGAAGTATTTAGAGAGTATCATCATTATAAGTTCACGATACACCCTTCTGCTACCAATATGTACCAACATATGAAAAGAAGCTTCTGTTAGGAAGACATAAAGAAGGGTGTAGGCTTGTGGGAAAAGCAGTGTTGGAAGTGCCAACAAGTGAAAGCTAAACATCAGAAGCATAATGTTTTCTTTAGTCGTTAGATATACCAATTTGGAAGTGTGACTCGATATCAATAGACTATGTATATGGGTTTCCGACAACGAGAAGGGGGAATGAGAGTATATAGGTTATCATATATAGACTAACCAAAAGTGCACGTTTTATCCTTGTAAGGTCTACTAGGACGACAACGGTTTTGGCTGAGTTTTCATATAGAATATAGTAAGACTTCATAGAATCCAAGTGATGTTGGAAGCGAAAGGGGTCCACTATTTTTCTAGTGAGTTCTAAAAGAGTTTGCAGAAGGCATTGGGAACGAAGCTTAAGATGAGTTCATTGCCAAATATGATTGGGCAGACCGAAAGGGTAATTAAGGTACTAGAAGATTTGTTGATCAGAACTAGTGTTTTGGACTTTGGTGATTCATCGGAGGAGCACTTACACTTTGTAGAATTTTTCTATAATAATAGCTTTTACGGGAGTATAGGAATGGCCATCTCGAAGCTTTATAAGAAAGATCGTGTAAATCGGATCGTGTTGGATGGAGGCAGGCGATATGTTAGTTCTTGGTCTCGAACTAGTAGGAAAAGCCATAGAGATGATAGAGATCGTCTGAAAGTGGATGAAAGAAGATGAGTCCAGGCAGAAGAGTTACGTCGATACAAGATATAAGGATTTGGAATTTTCAGTTGGAGATAGAGTTTTCATCAAGATGTCACCAATGAGTGTTTTTATTTCAAAATTTTTTGAAAGCTTTCACCAAAGTTTGCTAGACCTTCCCCATGTTGGAAAGGATTGGAAAGCTTGCCTATAGGGTAGAGCTATCAGATAACTTTATAGGAGTTTAGAACGTATCACGTATCACACTTACGAAAGTATATTTATAACCTGATACTACCGTGAATTCAAAAGCGTTGGAGAATTGATGGTGGAACCTAATTTGACTATCGTAAGACAATCAGTGAGAGTTTATAGATAAAGATGAAATGAAGTTGAGAACCATGATAGTTAAACAGGTGAAAGTCTAATGGAGTGTCGATGATAGTGACTACACTAGGGAAACTGATGACAGGATTAAAGCAATTTATCCTGATTTGCTTGTGGTACGATCTATACTGATTTATAGATTATATACTAGCACAATACATTAGTATCTATAGCATTGTTTGATTAATTTCTTTGCTACTATGTTTGTTTAGTCCATAATTAAATTTCAAAGATGAAATTTCGTTAAAAGAGGAGAATGTAACACACCTAATTTTTGTGAAACATTATTCAAGAAGTTAATTATTGGTAATTAAATAGGAATAATGTAGTGAATGAGGGGATGAGATTTTTTTTTTCTTGGTAGATATGAGGAGAGCAAAGTTGGAACTTTCGACCTATATATAAACATCATATTTTCCAATATTATTATTATTATTACATTCATCTTTTAAAATTTAAAAGAAAACTAAAAGAAGAGGTCGACCATTAAAGCTTAGGAGAAGAAGAATGAAAAGCTAGGAAACTTAGAGATTGGACATTTACACCAATAAATCTCTCAACCTCGATCCAACCAAGGTGAATAATGCTCTTTACCCATGGTCATTTCGGTTATCTATGTATATCTGAAAGGTTTGTTGTTGTTTATGATTGTCTTCATGTTGTTATTAATGCTACATGTTTGTTATGTAATACCCATGCTTCGTTCTATGATATATGTTTAATATGCATGAAAATGATAAGTCTATAGGTCAAAACCTAAATCCCCAAATGATGTGAAACTTTGATATGATGTATGTGTTATGATTGTGGAGAAGGATTTTGAATTTTATAGGTTTCTACGTTTGTATAAATTTAAGTGAAAATTAGGTTCACATCCTTAAAACTAAAATTAATTAAGCTCACATCCTCCCCTATTGAATCATATAAATTTCATCCCTATTTTTTAAATAGCCGCATTTTTTACCTGATTTGCCCTTTTTTTAATTTTCTTTAATTAACGCATTTTGTCCGATTTTTTTTCCCGTTTCTTAATTTTTTCTTATGGCTTAATTTGCGGATCACATCTGATATTTTCATATTCGTGATTTTTTTTCTTAAACATAATTTTATTTGTTAATGGCGGCGACATCATATTTTTAAAGTTCTGAACTTCGGTTTCTGACCATATTCGTGATATTTCTGTTCATATGCGTGCCTGATGATTAGTTGCATATTTTCTAAATATATTTTTGATATATTCATAGCTCAAGTGTTCTATACTTTTTTTTATGTAGTACATGTAAATGTTCTAAAAAAATTCATGTAAGTATGCACATATTTCTGTTATTTGCATATATGTATGCATCTAGTTATAATTATATGATTTTGTTTTTGTTCTTTTATTTGATTACGGCATATTAAGCTGATTAATTTTTATTATTTTTATTTTTCAAGCAGTGGTCCTGCAAATATTCGTGTATTGGTGCTTTTGAAGTATGGGAATGATAGTTATTCTATTCGCCTTTATTTTGAAAGTTCTATTTCTATTGTGAGAGATGTTGTTTGTGGTAAATGGACTGAGTTAAGTCCGTTGTATTTTGTTGTGAATTATAGCTCCTCCAAAAGGTAGAAGAATGTATGGTCGTCCATCCTCGTCTAAAAGGCTGAAATCTGGAGGTGAATTAACAAAGACTACTAGATGTGGTTTGTGCAAGAAGTTGAGTCATAATAAAAGGACATGTTCTTCGGCAGAGTAGTAGATGTTTATTTTGAAACAAATAAAAAAAACCTTGATCAAATTGTATTTTGTTGTGAATTATTAATTGCTGCTTTTAATTTAGTTCATTATTTTACTATTAATTCTGTTTTTGTTAACCATTATTTCTACCCTGAAATTTTATGTACTCAAATAATCTATAGATTTTCATAAAAGTATGCATTTAATAGACATATTTGCATAGATGTATGCAATTTTACTGAATATCTGTATCAGTTTTACTACTATTTTACACAGATTAGTAAATATATAAAACCATTCCTAGTAGCTATAGACGGGTACAAAAAATTTCATCTACAACTATAATGTTTACAAGTATTCTTCAATTGTTGCGTATACGTATGCAACTATTATAATTAATTGCACCAAATTATGTAAAATTTAGTGTTTATGCATATTCTATTTTATCTATCAATTTTTTTCCATTTCACTCCTTTAATTTGTTACTTTAAGCGACTATTTCTGCACTATTTATTTCGTAATTTATTCTAAAAAAAAATTGTTGCATAGCTCAATTATTCTATACAGTTGCATAAAAGTATGCATTCAATACATATATTTGTATAGGTGTATGCAATTTTACTGAATATCTGTATCAATTTTACTACTATATTAGACAGATTACTGAATGTATAAAACCATTCCTAGTAGCAACAAACATGTACAAAAATATTCTTCTACAACTATAATGTTTACAAGTATTCTTCATTGTTGCGTATGCATATGCGACTATTATAATTAATTTCACCCAAGTATGTAAATTTTACTGTTTATGCATATTCTACTTTATTTGTCAATTTTTTCCCATTTTACTCCTTCAATTTGTTACTTTAACTAATTATTTCGTAATATATTCCAAAAAAAATCGATGCATAGTTCATACAACCAGCATGAAGTTAACTAAAAAAATTACAAAAAAAATAATTCTATACATCTACTGCAGTACGTTTCTATATTTAGCTCAGTAATTATATAAAAAACATGTATATAACTATCCAAAACATTATGCATAACTGAACAGCCATAACCATGAACTCAGAATATCATGTAAACTTTTAAAAAAAAATTCAGTGCCCAAAATAAAAAAGTATTTTGGTTTTCACACTACATAATCATGTACACGTAGTTCAAAAATAAAAACAGCAGTCAACATTCTCAAATCTAACTAAAAAGTCATATTCTTCCATTTTAATCACTACGTTTGTTATATTCTGATTTCAACCCCTTCTGTATCAGGTAACTTTCTTTAGTCCAACTGTAAAGTTTGCAACTGAGTATTTCGTGAGCAAGCTCGGCGCGTTGTTGACTAACCGCCTCTGCAGCATAAATTTCTTCAATTCTTACGATTTCTTTGTCCTCGCATCTTTGTTTCATCATTAATAACAAACATGCCACAATCAACCCTGCATAAATATGTACATCGTTATCAGTTTTTTTCAATTATTTTATTTTGGTTTATAACACACTTAAACATCTATATTCATTCTCAATAACTACAAATTATTAAATGCATATAACTTCTAGAAATACCAGCATATATGTATGACATTATTTACAATATCTACATACCTCTATGCTAGCATTCTTATTTCATACGGAAATACTATTAACTTGCATACAGTCATGCAAATAATGCAATTTACTGCATATAGACATGCTCACAAATTAATTGAGTTTCTCACTTGACTGAAAAACTAAAGTTAAACTGCGCACATTTCTGAAACAATTACATTTAAACATACATTGATCAAAATGCTGCTAGTTGAACTCTTTCATTACTTAAACTTAATTGCATTCAATGGTGCAACTGCATGTTTATAGTGGCATAGTTGTATGCAATTTTTTTACTTAACTGCATAATCTACTGAAACAGGTATTTTTAACTGCATACACTAATAAAATTGATGATAGATAACAAGTTTTCACCATCGTTTAATTTTAACAACATATACTTAAGCAATTAAATGCTGATTGTTGCACATTTAAATGAATTTTCTCTGTTTTACAGCATACATTACTGACAAAACTTTATCTAACTACATACTCTTATTAACTTGCCAATATTTGCAAAATTTTCACTATTAACTAATTTTAAATGCATAGACTTATGCAACAAAATTTTTATAGTTGCACATAAGCATGAAAATTTTCTCCTTAACTACATACATAAATGCAAGAATTTGTTTAAAACTGCTTGGTTGTAATAAACATTTCTGGTTAATATTATTCAATAATCGAATAATATCCCAAATTTTAAAAAAAAAAAAAATCTGCTTAATTCCCTGAACCAAGATCAAACTTTATAATATTCTTCATATACTAAATTAAATTTGCACACTTGACTGAAAAACTAAAGTTAAATTGCATACATTTCTGAAACAATTACATTTAACAACATACATTGATCAAAAAGCTGCTAGTTGAACTCTATCATTACTCTATAAATTTTAAATGCATTTAATGGTGCAACTACATGTTTATAGCGGCATAGTTAAATGACTTTTTTTTTTGCTTAACTACATAATTTACTAAACAAATATTTTTAAATGCATACACTTATAAAATTGATGATAGATAACAAGTTTTCACCATCATTTAATTTTAACAACACATGCTTAAGCAATTAAATGCCGATTGTTGCACATTTAAGTGAATTTTCTCTGTTTTACAGCATACATTACTAACAAAACATTATCTAACTACATACCATTATTAATTTGCCAATATTTGCAAAATTTTCACTATTAACTAATTTTAACTACATACACTTATGCAACAAAATGTTGATAGTTAGTTGCACATAAGCATGAAAGTTGTCTACTTAACTACATACATAAATGCAAGACTATGTTTAAAACTGCATGGTTGCAATAAGCATTTCTGTTTAATATTATCCAATAATCGAATAAAATCTCAAATTAAAAAAAAAAATCTTCTTAATTCCTTGAACCAAGATCAAACTTTATAATATTCTTCATATACTAAATAAACAACATATTAGTTTTTGCAGAATACGTTCCTCTTTGTAGTCACATTTCTTATAAAATATGCATTCATACATGCAACAATCTGTTATACACCCAAAATAATATGAACGTATTTTGGATAACAAAATTCCAACTAGCATCTTCTACTTATATATGCATTCAAACAATTAATTACACAGATTAACTGAATGCTAAACATACTATCATACTGATTCATTAAACGAAAATCATACAATCTTGTACAAATTTTGATGCACGTAATACTTAGATGTTAAATACATAAAAAACATCATACGGTTTTGCTTTATTTCTTAATAACATCATACAAACATGTAAGAATTATTATTACTATATACAAACCAGTCGACTAATGAAAAAACTCAATAAGAGTTATACCTTTTTTTTTTTTTTTTTTTTTTTTTTTTTTTTTGCCATATCATAAAAATTGATGAAGACGACAGAGAATTCGAGCAAAACTTGATAATCCTGATCAAAAGAGTCGACGGTCGGCAGTCGATTTTCACAATATTATTTCTAGGGTTTTGAAGAACCGTGGATTTAGGGTTTGAGAGATTAAAGGAGCGGTTTGAATTATTAAATGAGGTCGAATCGATGTTTGGTACGTTTTGGTTGTTCGTAAGGGTACAAATGGAATTATTTGACCGCATTTTCAAAAACAGGGATGTGTTTTATATTTTTTTTATCAGCGGGTTTTTTTCATATTTTAGAAGTTAATAGGGACCTATAAAAAAAGCACCCTAAATTTAATATGAATTTCATAAGGGTTTTGCTTTAGGAATGTTAATCATGGAATTAACGTTTATGTTTACATGCTTATGTATTTTTGTATAGTACAAAGTACTGGAAAATGATCATACTTTGGTTAGAATACTTTATATAAATTAATAGGATTTCGACAAATATAGTTGAGTTGGTAAAAAGATATGATTTATATGAAAATAAATTAGTTTTGCCTAAAATTGTTGTCGGTACCATTCCAGATTCGAAAGTACCCATCTGACAATGTCAGATGCACCTTCGGTAGTGCTGAATGTTTGAAATATCATAAGTATTATGTATGAAGTATTCAGAGGATTTCGCCTCTTTTCTTTGGGTTTTGGATTATTCTTGAAACTTATTAGTATCTTGGATTTGAAAGATAGCCGCAACACAAGGGGCTTTCACCTCGATTCCTTCGGCTAGGTCGAAGGTATGCTTTTTCATAAAAGATCTATTTTTATAAAGAATGATTTTTAAACAAAACTTTGAAAAGATTAGAGGGTTTCGCGTCCGCACATTCCGATGAAACCGAAAGGGGCTTGTTTTCCTTAAATTTATGTTTTGATGAGGTTACTGCCACTGTTCCTTCGGTCCTTGATGAAGGAATTTATGTTTGAATTGAAGGACTATTACCATATGACTTGAAAGTTGTTTTCGTCATTGTAGACTCTATGCCAGCTTCTTCAAAAAAATAAACTCGAATTAAATTCTTAAATTGAAACTTACTATTTTGTGTTATAGTTTAGTTTGCGTGCAAGTAATGTATTATTATTATTTTATTTTTAGTTTTTATATTTTCGGTATATGTTCAATTTTGGTGTTTGCATGTTATTTTCAATACAAAATTGTAAACAGTTTTAATTTAGGGTTCGAATTAAAATTTTGTTGATGTGTTGCTTAGAACCCGACATGTTAGTCCATACCTTTCATCCACCGTTTTTAAGATGATGTTGGAATTTCTTTCAGTCCATCTATGAAAACAAATCCTAGTCTGGCAATTTATGAATATGCCGACGCATGCAACCGAAGAACCGCTTCCAACTTTCGTTTGTTTCTTGTTCTATATCCTACAAGTGCTTGTCATTATAGATAAAGACAATCAACTTCAGCCGCTTAATAGCACCAATGTATTTCAGCAAGTGCGTATTTTGTTTTAAGTTCTCAAAGTCGTATATACTGAGGTTTTGAATTACGCACTGCAAATCTAATTTTACATGAGCTTAAACTTAAAAAAAAGGAAGCAGAAAAAATTCCCTAAAACTTTTTCCACTTTTTCAGAGATGACAGACGGTTGATTTTAATAAACTTCAAATAACCACAAATATTTACACTTCCCATATCACACAGTAAAAATATTTACACTTGCCACATATCAGAAACAGGGAAAAAGATAATACAGCGAAGGATATTATTATACACACATTCTTTAATCATCTGCGTTGCAAACATCCAGCACCCAATCCAGATGCGGAAAATCTTCATACAGATCCTCAAGATTATCTTTATCATTTCCTTCCGAAGAAAAGCCAGCAGCAGGAGCATTTAGCATCAACCACTCAGTTACATTCGATGATGAAGAGGTGAGAGCAGGAGGAGCATTCAGCATCACCTCAGTTACATTCGATGATGAAGGGTGCACTGGATCTGAACTGAATACGCCTTGTTCTGGGATCGGATGGCTCAAAGGACTATAGATGACCGTAGGTCGAAGCTGCTCAGCACTGTGAGCAAAGAAGCAAACTCTACGAGCACACAACAGTCTGGAGTCGCACAGGCGGGTCCGGAACCTTCCATAAAACATGTTCTGTTATTACACATTCCACCAGGATTGATATGGAAAATAAAAATAAAGGCACTGTTAATGTGTGCCATAAGGGCACATATTAAAGATGTTATTAATCTGCTTTTTCTCAATTTAAAAAAATTAATTAATAATACATCATAAAATATAGATGGAATTCAGAAGGACTATTTGAGTCATTTAATAACTTCCACATAACAGTTAACATATAAAAGGTAAAATCATCAAATTTTCAAGTGTCCTTACCATTGAAAGGTAACTATCATTTGGAAAAGTAAATAGATCATACAAATTTAAGAGCATTGTGTTTTGTATCATGGTAATTAACTGCATTTGAGTACAATGTTAGCATAATCAAATCAGAGGCATTTATGTACAAATCTGAACATGAGTATCAACTTAAAGGGGTTATCATGCCTATCAAGGAAAACATATTTATGTAAATTTAAACATAACTAACAAAAATTTCAATTTCATTTAACAATGCAGCAGCTAGAAATGAAATAAAATTATATGTAGGTTTACATAATCATTGACACAGGAACACAATTATTTACCTGAATTTAGAATTAGATCTTTATTAGCTACTAATTAAATATAAGTCCTTCTTGGAGTGAATTTGTATGTTCAAACACATTTTAATATTGTAAAGTTTTGCCATTTAATCAGATCTCATAAGGTTTCTGTGAGTGCTTATTAGTACCTAGTAGGGTGAAGCCAAAACTCAAATATGCCATGAGAAAATTCACAATTATCCCCCCTCTTACATTCTCCTTCAGTCTTAAAAACTGGACAAATGATCCCTTGATATGGGAACTTCAGAGGATCCCTACGCTTTGCTTTCTCTCCACGATGTGCGTATGGACATTCTGTCCAGTCATGTCCACGCTTCTTTGAGCATAGCTTCACCTTACCAAAAAATAAAAAAATAAAAATAATAATATGAAACTTTCTAAATTAATTGAAACTACCAAATGATATAATTTAAAAGGACCGCAAAAACTATGTCCCCAAAGTGTAGTATAAAACCATCTCCACTGACTTAATTACCTTGTAGGTGTACATGAAGAATTCATCCATATCATCATCCTTACGATGTTTGTTCAACAGCTTATGATACAAATTGAGAGGGAGAGTAACAGTTTGATTATGCACATTAATAGTGCTTGAGCCAGAATCAGTTAGATCAGGGTTATAATTGAGGAAATTGGTAGGATCAACGAACATATACATTGCTCAAAAGGGGGGAAGTGGGATGATGAACTAGGACTTAATGAGTTAAATGAAATTTGGGAAGGAAGATGAGTCTGTGTTTGTTTTGTGGTTTTGTGGGGAAGGGGGAGGGGAAGAGGGTGTATTTATATGGAAACGGCATTCGGCTGTTTGTGGGGAGAACCTAATTGCAAGGGGTTTTGCTCTAAAACCATCAGGATATTTTGAGCTGATTTTAAGCTAAAGTCCTCGACAATATATTATTTAACCCACTCTATGAACAATGTGGTTGCTAATAATCATTGATCGTCGAAGGCTGTGTGTAGCAAGCCTAGGACATTTCTTCTCTACTACTAATAAAAAATAATCAATAAACATGATTTCCATGTTGTTGTTTTGAAATACCAAAAATACCCTCGATCATCAATGAAATTTCGTAATCAATTTGCAACCTTCATCACCATCCCCTTTCCGACTATCCATCAATTGAATTTCACTATCAATTTGCCACCAATACCACCAACAAAACAAAATGAAATAGAGTGTTTTGACTACCAAAATATTTGCACTTACAACACGCATTTGTTCACTCATTTTTTAATATAATAAAAAGTAAATATCTCTTGATATTAGATGTTAGATGCACGCGTGTGCTTTTTTTGCCAGTTTATATAATTAAACTTAATCTGGGCATCATTCTAGTTGATGTTCTATGGTATAAATCCTAATCTACACAGGAGTATAATTTACAAGCTAAGAGATTATAAAAGTGCTTGAAGTACAAGATGACATGGTAAATATCTTGAGGAGATTTAAGCCAGTCCTTCAAAAGATATTATTTAAGCCACTCGAGCAACAATGCCATTTGCTAATCATCTTTAATTTTCCAAGTTTGGTGTCGCCAAATTTGCAAGATTGGCACATCTGTATAATTAAATTAAATCTGGATACCGGCATAAATTCGAATCATCAAAGGAGTATAATTTACAAGCCAGAATATTTTAAGAGTACTTGAAATACAGGATGACATGAAAAATATTTTGAGCTGATTTCAAGATAAAGTCCTTCAAAAGATATATTATTTAAGCTGCTCTAGGACAATGTGGTTGCTAATAATTTTTAATTGTCAAGGTTATGTCACCAAATTTGCAGGATTGGTGCATCTATTTAATTGAACTTAATCCGGATAGCAGCACAAATCCTAGTCAACAAATGAGTATAATTTACAAGCCAAGAGATTTTAACAGTACTTGATATACAAGTTGACATGAAAAATATTTACTTTTAGGTCATCTTCAAATGTCATTCTTAGATGTAGGAACAAACTTAACAAAAATAAGAAATATAGTTAATGCACAATAAAGTGTACAAGGAAACAAATAATATTAATTAAAGATGTACTGGTTATAACAAGTATTGAACGTATCTATTTGATGCTTTTAGTTTCACACAAATGGTTAACAACGATTTCTTTTCCTTTAACAACAGTGTGTTGCTGGTATATTAGTTTTTTATATAGATAAAATATGACTAGATTTCAATATTCAAGTGCTTGCAAATCAATTTTAAGTTAACTAATAGGCAAGTTAAGTTTCTAGGTAATTAATTAATCATCACACTTTTTATACCAGGATTCAAACACCGTAGAGTAATATATTGATGCTAAATTGCTCGTGCTCACTCTTTGTTCCACTGCTCATCCCATGCAATCTGTACAATAATAATTCTCCACTATTTTCACTTAAGTTTTAAATTGCAAGGGAAATTTTTACTCTTAGGTAAAAAAATTGCCCTACACATCCTAGGAAGACAGGGGAAAGCGTTGTCCAACAAAAAAAATGAGAGCTAAAGTGGAGTTTATATTTCAGTTCTCTTTATAATTATGACCATTAATGAACTTTTTTTAAACAGGCACGCTACTACCGATATATGATATAATTAGATTGACATCATAATAAAAATTAGAAATTAATCACTATGTACCTAACCACAGTATTATACAATGACTCCATTAAGCCCTTAATATCAGTAAAATTAGATATCGAAGATATTCCAGTAATCAGTAAACCAAATCGAAATGGGATTATTATGCAAGAAGGGTAAAGAGAAACTTTTCTGAAAAAGAATAATGGTCAAAAGGTTATAATTAATGTGTATTAAATAAAATTAAACAAAAAAAACCATAGAAAAATGTTCCCCGTTACCTCGAAAAGAACGCACTTGCCCAAATTACTTCGGTTTCACATCTGAATATACGTAATTAATTGTTAAGATCTTCGTTAAGAAAGATAATGGATGTCGAATATTTTGACAGACATATACTACACATGTAAATTTGGAAGGAAAACAAATTCTTGTTTTACCACATAGTTAACTTGACATGATTGTTATTATGTTACATATTTACAAATTCTTGGCATGATTATTATTGTTAGTTCAAAACACGCCAAGGTATTCAAAATTGATCAAGAAGGGAATGATGTTCATTGACATACTACAGGAGAAAGAGGAGTAAATCAAGTTAGATCTGGATCCTACATGTGACCGTTTTGAATCTAAACAAGGTTGAACGGAAACCAAATTGATCCTTAGGTCCAAGCCAAAGCTAGAAATAGTTTGATTGACACATGGTGGGAAATAGCTTGTTCTGTTCGGTATAGTGACAAACCCCTTCAAAACTTTTAAACATGTGGTTTTGGAATTTTGTCTTGGCATTAACTACGAGGATAACGCATGAATTTCGACTGAAAAGTGAGTCCTCACAACAGGACAACTCATGAAGAGGAAAAGAGGCAACGGAAACAAATAAATTTGGGTTTATGAATTTAATTTCATTCGGCTAACCTCATCGAAAATGAATTATATGACGCCATTAGTGATCCTTTTATGTGGTCCCAGTTTAAATACATTTGCAGTGGGGGGGTTTTCAAACTTAGAAATTTTCGTCGAAGTTCAAACCGTTCAAATATTAAAGAGTGAAGGATCCTACAAAACAAACGCTTGAAAATTACCCATAATATTCCACTTCAAAAAATTATGAACCAATTTTCATTTCAAAATTTATTGAGCGGCCTTGATCACATGTCATAAAAGTGTAATACCAAGATCCGTAGCAAGTTTGTCCAATATTTTTAATCTTTTTTAAATGACAAATACAATGTGTTGTAAGTAATTGAACGAGTATGCTAAGGATTTTAGAACTTCATGAACGTTTGCGCACATTATTTCAAGGAATATATAAACCATACAAATGGTTTAAAATTTTATATAAAATGTTTTAAAATTTTATATGCAAAATGAAGACCAGCTTCACCAAATTGATCCTTTATAATTGGCTCCAAGCACACATCCACACAATAGAAACGTTTGTGTATATGATATACACAAACACATAAATGTGTAAGTGACGTTTAAAAAAGCATGCCTTGATGATGGATATGTGCTAGGATGATTAGCTATTAAAATTTGGCTCCTTACCTCTATTTATTATTCACATAAAATTCATTTTGTTAATATTTTATTTTCCTACTGCAAAATTTTCCCAATGCATAGCATTTTTTTACCCACATATAAGTTAGAAGCATAAATTGATTTCAACTTATGTTATTTTGTACCTCGGAATGACTTATGCACCAAGTGGTTCAAAATTATTTTGGCTTCGTATTATAGTAAGCTAGTTTATCTTTATCACAAGACATTTTCGACTTGGCAATAGAAAATTTTATCTCATTCAACTAATTTGAGATATCGTTTTCTGGAAATGGACAATACAAAACGCTAAATCTCATTTGTGTCTTGATTGACACACATTTTGCTTGAAATGTTAAAATCTCATCCAAAACCGAGCTAAAAATCTCAATTTGTAGTCCCATTTGATATTGTGTGTTTTTTCTTTTATTTCTTTTTAATCTTTTATAGTTGTAATGGAAGTACTCTGTAAATTATTACTTACAATTATTTGAGCCATCTCTCTCCCTCTCTCCCCCTCCCTCCCTCCCTTTGCCCTCGCCTCCTCCCCCCCCCCCCCCCCCCCCTCTCTCTCTGATGTGTTCCAAAACTTACTTTGCTTCTTTTTCCCTCTTTCCCTATCAACACTTAAATCAAAAGCACTCTTCGGTTACACGCATCTAACCCGAGATATAGCCATGATCTCATGGCACATGATCTTTCTTTTATATGACTTTTTACTTTTAATGGATCAATACAAAATTATCCAGCTAATTATTTCTTTTCTTTTTGCTCTTGCTACCCAGATAAGCTACAACTTCTTAATTTATATATATCTACCAATGCTTAAAAGAGAACCATCTTTAGGTATCACTGTATTTTAAGCTACTGGCCTCCTTCAAAACAAATAAAATTACGTTTTTCTTCATAGAGGATCAATGTTTGT
Organism: Allium sativum; assembly: GCA_030737875.1. Classification (NCBI taxonomy): domain Eukaryota; kingdom Viridiplantae; phylum Streptophyta; class Magnoliopsida; order Asparagales; family Amaryllidaceae; genus Allium; species Allium sativum. The sequence goes on along the minus strand of CM060921.1, from coordinate 7,957,322 downwards.
ATCCAAATCAAGTAACTTCAGTGTGTGTGTGTGTGTTTTTTCTCTTTTTTAGATGACAATCATTAACAGCCATTAATTTTAAACCATAAGTTATTCCAAAATAGCTTAAGGAAGTACTATAAAGTGTGGCCACACCATATATATAAAAATCTCGTTTGAAATCTAATCTAATCTAAATATCGTGTGTGAAAATTTTGATACGGGATGTGATTAAAATCCAAAATTTAAAACGTTGCTTGCGAACATAATATGTTAACCGATACCAATCATGGTTACCTTTTTGACAGTAAGCTTTAAATCGGCATTGTTCTATGTTTAAAAGCTAAAAAAATTAAAAATTAAAAACCGGCCATTTGAACTCAAATTTATTGCTTTGAATTTTATATTAACGGCTTATTTAGGTTTCTTCTTAGATTTGAATGCTTGTTTAGCTATAATAGAGGTTACAAGTCCTTTATAAGAGAATACACATGGTAAAAAATCAATGCAGTTCCACACAACAAAATCTACATGTCAGTGCAAAGGTATCATTGAGCACTGATATATTAGCAAAGATATATGGATTTTTGTTTACAAATCCAATAGACGTGTGTTTATTAAAAAAATATTGTCGAAAATACTGAAAATCACTGCTTGTTAAAATGCATAAATGGTTGAAGCGAAGTAAATATTGTTACTTCATTGATATCCCAAACTTATATTTGTAACTTGTTAATAATTTTTTTTTCACCGCTTCCGTCACAACCCAAATCTTAGTTCCCATGTTACTATATTATTTATCCTAGAATATATTTTTGAAATACATGATGACATGGAAAAAGTTTTGAGCAGCTTTAAGCGAGTTCTTCAAAAGATATTATTTTAGCCACTCTAGCAGCAACGCCATTTGCTAATTATCTTTAATTTTTCAAGTTTGGTGTTGCCAAATTTGCAGGGTTGGCATCTATATAATTAAAGTAAATATGGGTACCAGCATAAATTCAAATCATCAAAGGACTATAATTTACAAGCCAAGATATTTTAAGAGTACTTGAAATACAGGATGGCACGAAAAATATTTTGAGCAGATTTCAAGACAAAGTCCTTCAGAAGATATTATTTAAACCATTGTAGGAACAATGTGGTTCGCTAATAATCTTTAATTGTCAAGGTTTTGTCGCCAAATTTGCAGGATTGGTACATATATTTAATTGAACTTAACCCGGATAGCAGCATAAATCCTAATCAACAAAGGAGTATAATTTACAAGCCAAGAGATTTTAACAGTACTTGATATACAAGTTGACATGAAAAATATCTACTTCCATGTCATCTTCAAATGTTCTTAGATGTAAAAACAAACTTAACAAAAATAAAAAGTATAGTTAAATGCACAATAAAACGTACAGAAAAATAAATAATATTAATTCTAAGATGTACTGATTATAACAAGTATTTAACGTATCTATTTGATGTTTTTAGTTTCACAGAAAAAGGTCAACAATGATTTCTTTTCCTTCAACAAAAATGTGCTGCTGGTAAATTAATCTTTTAGATAAAATATGACTAAATTTCAATATTCAAGTGTTTGCAAACCAATTTTAAGTTAACTGATAGGCAAGCTAAGTTTCTAGGTAGTCAATTAATCATCACACTTTTTATACCTGGATAGTTTCAAACACCGTAGAGTAACACATCGATGCTACATTACTTCATGCTCGCTCATTGTCTCACTGCTGGTCCCATGCAGTCTATGCAAATAATAATTCTCCACACCATATTCACTTAAGTTTTAAATGGGAACGGACTTTTGTTAATCTAATCATAAGTAAAAATCTGTCCGTTCACCTCTCAGGAAGACGGGGGAGAGTGTCGTCCAGGAAAGAAAACAACAGGGGCTACAGTGGAGTTTATATCAATGTCCTCTTTGCAATTACGACCATTAATAAACTTGTATTAGACAGGCATGCTACTATTGATAAATATGATATGATTAGATTCACATCATAATAGAAACTAAAAATTAATCACCATGTACTTAACCACAGTACGATACAATGACTCCATTAGATACTTAATACCAGAAAATTAGATATTGAAAATATTCCTGTAATCAGTAAACCAAATCAAAACGTAATTATTATGCAAGGAGGTAAAGAAAAGCTTTTTTTGATAAGAAAAAAGAACAATGATCAAAAGGTTATAATGAACGTGTATTAAATAAAATTAAACAAGTCAACAACCATAGAAAACTAATCCTCATTGCCTCGAAAAGAACGCACTAGCCCAAAATTCTTCGGGTTCCGTACTAGATATACATAATTAATTATTATAATCATCGTTAAGTAAAATAATGGATGTCTAAAATTTTCGACCAACATATACAACATACGTAAATTTTGAAGGAAATTTTCTTTTTTATCTTACCACATAGTTAACTTGACATGATTGTTATTATGTTACTATTGTCATTACGTTACATATTTACAGATTCTTGGCATGATTGTTATTATTAGTTCGAAACATGCTGAGGTATTCAAAATTGATTAAGAGGGGAATGATGTTCATTGGCGTACTACAAAAAAATGCTAAAGAAGCATATGGTAATTAGTGAACTAGAGGAGTAAATCAAATTAGGCCTGGATCCTAGGTATGATGGTGTTAAATTTAAACAAGGTTGATTTGAAACCAAATTGATGCTTAGGTCCCTGCCAAAATTGATTAAGAAGCTTGTTCTGTTCAGCAAGGTGTCAGACCCTTTCAAAGCATTTAACATCTGGCTTTTGTCTTGGCACTAACTAAGCGGTTGGCAAGGTTCATAAATTTCCACTGAAAAGTGAGCGCTCACAGCAGGACAGCACATGAAAAGGTAACGGAAACCAAAAAAAAAATGTACTTGGGTTTATGAATTTAAGTTTATCAAGTTAACCTCATCGAAAATGAATTATATGATGTCATTAGTGGTCCCTCTTATGCGGTCCCAGTTTTAATACATTTGTGGTGGGATGGTTTCAAACTTATAATTTTTTGTCGATAAGTTCGGATCACTCAAATATTTAAAGAGTAAGGGGCAATACAGGACAGAAGACTGAAAAATACCCACGATATCCCAATTTAAAAAATTACGTTCATTGAGTGACCATGATCACATGTTATAAAAGCGTAACACCAAGATCCCTAGCAAGTTTGTTCAATGTTTTTGTTCACTTTTTTTTTAAGTAATCCAATGAGTACGCTGAGGATTCTAGAACTAAATGAACGTTTACAAATAACTTAAATTTTTTTACGCAAAATGAAGACCAGCTTCACCAGATTTATCCTTTATAATCGACTCCATGCACACATCAACACAACACAACATAATATATATATATATATATATATATATATATATATATATATATGTATGTATGTATATGTATATGATATACGCAAACACATAAATGTGTAAGCAATGTTTAAAAAGGTACGTCTCAATGATGGATATGTGCTAGGATGATTAGCCATTAAAATTTGGATTCTTACCTCTATTTATTATTCACATGAATTTTATTCTATTGATATTTTATTTTCCGAGTACAAAATTTTCCCGATTTACAGAATTTTTCACCCACATATAAGTTAGATGCATAAATTGATTTTAACTTCCGTTATTTTGTACCTCAGAATGACTTAGGCACCAAATGGTTCAAATTTAATTCCGCTTCGTATTACAGCGATTAAGCTATTTTATCTTTACCACAAGACATTCTCGAGTTGGCAACGGAAAATTAAACCTCACTCATCTCATTTGAGATCTCAGTTTCTACAAATGGACAATACAAAACGCTAAATCCCCTTTGTGCCTTGATTGACACACATCTCGCTTAAAACATTAAAATCTCATCCAAAACCTCATTAGAAATCTCAATATGAAGTCCCACCCAACACTGTGTGTTTATTTTGTTTCATTTCCTTTTTAATCTTTTATGGTCCAAATAAAAATACTCTGTAAAATATTATTTACAATTATTTGAATATTACACACACTCTTTTTCTGGGATAAGTTGCAAAATTTACTTTGTTTCTTTTTCTCCCTATCAATGCTTAAATCAGAAGCACTCTCTAGTTACACGTATCTAATCCGAGACATGGAAACACAATCCATGATCTCATGATACATGATCTTCCTTCAATATGTTTTTTTTTTTTTTTTTTTTTTTTTTTTTTACTTTTAATGGATCCATACAAAATCATCCGGCTAGTTATTTCTTTTCTTTTTGTACTTGCTACCAGGATAAGCCACAGCAACTTACTTTGTATATAATTCCATTAATGCTTAAAAGAGATGCATCTTTAGGTATCACCAAATTTTTAGCCACTACTCTCCTACTAAACAAATAAAATTAAGTTCCTCTCCATAAGAACCAATTGTTTGTGTGAAATTCAAATATGTTTAGTGTGTGTGTGTGTAATTTTATTTTTTGGTTAGATGACAATCATTAACATCCATTAATTTTAAACCATAAGATATTCCAAAATAGCTCAAGAAATCACTATAAAGTATGGCATTTACACCTAATATATAAAAATCTCATCTAAAACGTAATCTAATCTAAATATTGAATGTGAAAATTTTGATATGGAATGTGACTAAAATCCAAAATTTATAACCTTGCTAGCAAGCATAATATACCGATCGATACCAAACATTATTACCTAAAAAAAAAAAGGGAGGAAAACCGGGTCTTTGAACTCGAATTTATTACGCTGGATTCTATATTGACGGGTTTAAAATTTAAGTGTCTGCTTAAATGTAAATATTTATTTAGCAACAATGTAGGTTACAAATCCTTTATAAGAGAATACACGTGGTAAAAAATCAATGCAGTTTCACACAACAAAATCTAGATATCAATGCAAAGTATCATTGATGTACTACGTATTGGATTGCAGTCGATGGTTCAAGCAAAATCATCGTAACTAATATATTAGCAAAGATATAAGGATTGGTGTTTGAAAATCCAATAGACATGTATTTATTAAAAATATATATTGAAATATCACTAATTGTTAAAATGCATGAATGGTTAAAGCGACATAAATATTGTTACTTTGTTGAGATCCAAAATTTGTATTTGTAACATGCTAATAATTTTATCGTCACCGCTTACGTCACACACCCAAATCTTAGTTCCCATATTACTATGCTATTAATGTTAGCTTCTTCTTCTTTTTTTTTTTTTTTTTTTTTTTTTTTTTTTTTTTTTTTTTTGGAGTCACAAATCATGTCATAGTGGTAAGATGTCAAATCGAGCAACTTATTTGTTGAAATTTTGAACTGTAATGGGATAAAAACTTTTGTTGATCACCCAAAGTATAAGTTATGAGATTGAAGCATATCCTCTTGGGAGCCTGCGAACGGTATCGATCTTATTTGGATGCTCAAGAAAATATGTTTTATTTAAAAGCTTCTTTTATCTTTTATTGAGGATGTTTGTATTAGAGAACTACTATCATCATAATAGTATTTTTTTTTTTTTTTTTAAAACTTGCATTCTAAGTATTTAACATTTTATAGCTGTCGTTGTAGCTCTTGTGCTTGAATAAAAACAAAATTATCCTATGCCGAATAAACTCTTAAAATAGACTAAGGTGTTAAAAATAGATATCCATAAGTTAAAAGAACTACTCGGTTTTAACATCAAGCAATATTGTCGAGGACCATGAACTCAAATGGCAGTGGTAAGACATTGTAGGCAGAGGTCCTAAAGAACCAAGGTTAGAACCCTCCAAGACATAAAAGTGAGTGCTTTTCTTTAATTAAGCAACACTCCTGATATGTATAAAAAGAGAAAAATTAAACCAACAATGATAAACATAAACTCCTATGTTAAAAAACTTTTAGAGTTAAATCTCTTTCTTTTCAATCGAGATTCATCAAAATATCTTTTTTTTAACGCTTGGGGAAAAATGTTTCAAACGTATTTTCTGTATTGCTTGACAGTCATCTCACTAGAGATATGGATTGAGAAGTTAATCAAAAGTTTGATATGAAATACGAGATTTGAAACATAGAATCTCAATATTTCCAAAATGCTCCATCTTAAATTCTCTAAAATATTTTGTAGGTGTATAAAAGACTTAAAAGAGAATTTTGTGATATTATCTAGTTAATTTGGTGACGACCTTGTTCTAATTATTAGATATACAAACAATTATGCATAAGTAGCATAATACTAATTTTAAAATATCACAAAAACACTCATTTAACTATAAAAATTATATTTTAACAAGCCTAAAACAGTGTGTGTCATATTAACAAAAGAAAATTATTTAATTTACTACGCACTGATAAATAATCAGAACTTCCTACATGTATTTATGTATGCTATAACATATAAAAAAAACATAGCATTAATTGAGTAGTAAACAGACAATCATCTTTGATAAGTGAAAAAAAAAAAAAAAGTGTTCATGAGAATATGAAATCGTGTGTAGGAACTAGGAAAGAGAGATACAATATAATTTTCTACGTAGAAAAAACTACTTGGATACGATTCGTACCTTCCTTACTTTGGAAAATAAATTATTTTCCATTTTGCAAAATTGAAACCTTTTACTTTCCATTTACTGTTATTTTGATTTCTAGTTTAGTCTTTTTTTCATAAAATATTAAAAAAAATAGTACTAAAATTTGGTTTGAATTATCATAATACTGAAGTAACTTAAATGAAGAAAAATAGTAGTTTTAGAAGTTAATTATAAATATTTGACCTTGACAATTTTGTATTTTAATTTTCTTTGATCCTGAAAACCTTATTTAGGCCAGTTTGAATTTATAATCTTGATGTTCTTAAAATTTAAATTTAAAAGATATTATTTTCTAAATCAAGAACGACACTTTATTCAAGCAGAGCATCCATTTTAATGTCCCAAAATTCAAACTCACAACCATTAGAACCTCAGTCCAAAAATATATCTCTTGCCGCTTGTGTTGTGGTTTGCACTAAAATTTAAATTTCAAAGATACAATTGAAAAAAAAAATAACTTAACAACTCCAGAATGAAAAAGTGTTTATTTCAAAGATTTGGATTTTTAACCTTCGTAGTAACAGAATACAAAAGGCAACTAATACTTGAAAACATTATGCAGTCATTCTACACGTATTGATCATCTAACATTATGCAGTCATTCTAATACAAAAGTGTTTATTTTTTCCCGTATTGGTCATCTAACATTATGCAGTCATTCTAATCCATACTACTAAGATAAAAACTTGAGAAGAAAGTGTAGTAGCTTCTACATGTTGATAAGTAACACTTAACTATTATGTCAATTACCAATGGAGATCCAACACATAAAACATATACATCCATTATCAAAGTACAAAATTAGTATACATCAGTATCCGCTTATTTAGACACCTAATTTGACTTAATAGAGTAACAAATTTAATAAATTTATATGTTGAATTTAATAAATTGTACAGCCAAGTTGAATAAATGCTTTCACAGTTGCAATTCTAGGATTTTTGTCCACATTAATTGCAAAGAAGTCACTGTTTTTTTTTTTTCACAAAGACGCTACTTTATTGACCTAGCAAAAAGATGTACACGTAAAATAAAATGAATAGTGCCAACTCAACATAATGATATCATCTTACATCAATGACTAAGATCAATGCGGTTAAAGGCTATGTGTAAGCTTCAATAGGCTCCTCTTGAACTCTATTTTTTTAACACCTAAGGTCACTTTAGCACTTCATTACTTCATCTACAATGTCGCTACTGATGTCTGTAGCTTTTGAAACTTCAACGCTTAACGCACTACTCATCCCTAATAACGTAAACTAAGGCTAACCTACAATTATAGATCGCTATTGTTTGTGGTTAGATTAATTTTCATACATAACCCTAAATAGTCTTTCTTGTACATTAAGCTCACACATCTTAAGCACATGCACTCTCGACCTTTCAATTGTTGGAATTTTCATAGATCATTGTATCTTTAAGTCATCTCGTCATGTAAATTTATAAAATTCGTATGTTTACAAAACATTAATTTACTAGATGTGTTACCAACAATAAGAAACAAAGGAAAATAATAGATAATGATCAAAAAATCGATCAAAACACAAACTTTGATGATTTAAATTCGATAATTACCAATTTTAACTTTTCTTATCAAACACATGCATGATTGACATATTAGCCTAGCCTAACAACATCAACCACACACGTTGAACTACAAGATATTTTGGTTTTGAACTCCTAAAGTAGACATGTTTCCTATTTTCAGCATGTAATAATCTTTCATGAGCACGGTAAAAAATAAAATAAAAAATATGTTATGCCCAAAGTAAAGACGTATTATTATATCAACAATCAAATCATTCAATTGTGTAATATGATTAAAGAATGGTTGATATTTCAACTGAAACCTCGCAATTCTAGTCGTCGGGTTTACAGATCCAAAAAAAACAATGATTTCTTGATGTCAACGAAAACCTGAAAGCAAATATTTTCTCTAATGTTGGATCTAATAGAAAATTATGGAAGTACCAACATACAATTAAACTCTTACCTGGAATTCCTAGTCAAGCAGATATCAAATTTTATTTTTGACCGCTTTTATTTGCAATTTGGATATTTCGAGAAAGAAATTGCAATCAGATTTGAGAGAGAAAGGATTGTAGATTGAATAAGAAGTCAGGACGCGTTGTTAATATATGCAGCCTACATATATTTTAGTCTACTGTATTTTGCCCGACCCACTAACAAATCTAATAACTATTAATGCTATAAAAGGCAAGGTCCTCTTTGAAAAATATGAGCTAATTATTTTTCCATTTTTACAACAGTTAATACAAGGGCTTAACCAATCGTCATAAGTGACATAACTATCAGACCTTAAAATATAAAATATTTAACATTATAAATATCTCTTACTCAGAATAACTCTATGGTTTTCAATGATAGAAATATGTATTTTTTGTTTCAACAAAAAACTTTCGAAAAATAATATTTGATCACCGATCAAATAGAAAATTGGTAAACATAAAATAAAATAAAACTCCTAAATCTCATATTCAAGAAAAAATTGAAATTCATATTCAAGTTACTTTATTAGCAATTTCCATACTTTAGAAAAGAATTTGCAATTGAAATTGAGATAGGAAAACAACAGCAAATAGAATAAAAACTTGGCAACATGTAATTGATACCACTGTTTTAAATATCCACAACGATACTCGCATCGAGAAGTGTTTCGAGGAAATAAGAGATAAAAAAGCGTTTTGAGACTATCTCCGACAAGCTTTTTACTCTAAAGCATAAACCTCAATAACTTGAAGCATGCGGAAAACACAAAGCACATGTCTTGCACACCTCAAACTACTGAGGCATGCTATTCAAGAATCATTTTACCCTAGTTGCAAATATTGAGACTAATAAAGTTTATTGAACTTGAGAAATTTAGTGAAAAAGAAAAAAGAAAATTTAAAAAAGTAAAAGTTAGCGTTTTCTTACTTTCCAATTTCAATATCAACATGATTAAGTTTGTTTCTTAAATAACAATCAAGGACCATGTAATGAATTTTATTATTGCCATTTAAGGAAAAAAAATACTTTATTCAACTTCAAATAAATTTTGCAGATCAATTTGAATTTATAGAAAGAACCGAAACTGGAATTTTACGCAATCTACAAATATATTTTAGAAAATCGAAATCATATGCATTTCAGTTATTTATTTTTAACGTTTTAGAAAAAATTAAGATTGAAATGTCATATTCCATTATATTTTGCATTTTATTTTTACCCAAAAAAGCTTACATCTCAATGTTTCGAGACTTACGCCCGCCTCACAGACCTGAAAACCCATATACTTTTGCGTTTTAAAACAATGACTGATATTTACATGCTATAAGTATTTTGGTTTATAATATTGCACTTGATCAGTTGACAAAACTGGTACTTATTATGTTACATAAGGAAGGAATTTTTTTCTCTGGAATCTATTTGTTCATTATCATTTAATTGACACAAGTAACAAAAGGGCTTAAACAGTCATTACAAAGTGATGACTGGATGTATGATAAGCAACATAATCAACATATTCCATCCGTGTTTGCCTTGAAATCAAAAGAATGAAAATTCAACAGTTAAGTATAAGGTTATTTTATAATTTGGTAAAAAAATTGTATAACATCCAAACTTCTATAAAACATAATTAATCTCATAAAACATGTAATTTTGATGACTCGTCAATCAAATCTTCCTTAGATAATTAATCATTAGTTTGAGTTCATCACTCATCATCCACTTAGCAACTTTACAATCCAACCTTTAATTTAAACATAATAAGAAACAATTAGATTTACAAAAGACAAAAGTCTTCCATGACCAGCAACTTTGTTAATGACTCAAAATCATTCTAGCTTCAAAAGGCAATTGATTATATTCTTAACATGTGTAATGAATGTTACCAATAAATCGCTTACATTGGCATTTCGAACCTTTCAAAGATGTTTGAGAATATTTCACAATTTAGGTTGTCATATTGTTAGTCACAACCATCTCACTTTTGAGGGTTTTTTCTTTTTTTTCCGCATTATCTGTTTAATCAAATGTTGAGGTAAACATTGCAAAGACCAAAAGACATATTTTTCTAGACGTGTCTGCGAGAGTCTTCATTACTTAGATAACAGCATTGCCATGAGTTGCCTGTTCAAAGTCATGTCATTTCAAATGAATGTGTCTTTTAAGATTATATTCATCAGGCTGAGAGCTAGCAGCCTTCAAAATGAAGATGTCCACAAAATAGCGACGAAGAAGTTCTAGAAGACCGCTGAAAAAATCATCACTACAAATCAAGCAAGAAAGAGCATAATTTTATTGGAAATGGTTCATAAAATGTAAAAAGAAACGAACTGATTGGAACAATCAACTGAACATAGTGCAAAAGATGATGATGGGCTAAACATGAAATTTTCTTTCTCATTATAATGCCATATTTTATAGGAACCTAGAACAAGCATAAAGAGGTTTCAATATCAAATTTTCCTAAATGCAAGTTTGCATAAACATTACTGTTTACTTAAATTGTGAGTGCATTGTTCATTAGTGGAAATGAGTCCAACACTTTTGTCATATTGGAGTGAAAACTGTAAAAGGGAGAAAGAGGGGGGGGGGGGGGGGGGGTCTTTAAACTGACCCAGCACTCAAGTGACTGCTGTAGCTAGTCGAACTCACTCCCCATAGCATGGTGTTTGCTACATTGGCCTATCGTTTAGAACATGACTTTCCATCTATCTTTGCACTGTTCTATGTGGAAAAAATACCATGTGGTTCCATCAGCAAATCCATCACAGCTGGATGGCGCCGCTGATAAACCAAGCCTCAAAGAAGTATTCAACCATTGTGTTCTCGAAAGCAAATTATAAGACAGCTTGTTGAATTGCTGCAAGGAGCGTTTTTTGACAACATTTCTTGTTCATAGTAGATGATAATGACGCATGCAGGTATGTGAAGTTGTATATCGAAGGGTGCATCAAACTCATACTTAGAGCTTATATTCAGGCATCTCTTTCTATTTTCTACATTAAATGTTGTTATTTCATTTCAGGTGTTTTTCGTGTTTTTCAAATTCGCAAGAATCCTATGCAAATATTTTGGCATCAATGAATCTATTGGTTGCATTTTAAAACTTAAATGGTAAGTATTAGATTAAATAATATTTTAATACTTTATCAAATAAAACAAATCATTATTATAATACAAAATAAGAAGAAGAAAAAAATCCCACTTCCCACCCTTTCAATTATCTTCAACAATTCTTAAAATGTACCTTTTCCTGCTTGCCCTTCTATATTCACGGATCCATTTTTGCAAACACACCTTAGAATTTCATTTAGCTAACATGAAGGTGTAAGATGACACAGTTTTTATCAATCAAAAAACAAAAGGAACAAAGTTCAAATTTGTTACTCATATTAAATACAAGTTTCCTACTGTTACCAAAATTCCAGATTGAACTGAATTACCTAAAAAAAATGCCACGAACATTTTAAGCAGCAAAAATGGATATCAATTAAAGGAAATTTGCTATATCAATTAAAGGTAAACAGCAGTAGTCACTTAAATCCAGTATAGATGCTGTTACCAATTGTCATTTTAAAACTGTAACAAGAGAAGAAGTTGCAAGACTAAAGACAACAAGTATTATTTTAACATGATATATGGTGGCACAAAGGTCGTAGAAGATTAGCTACAACACATGGCTCACGAAATGAATTTCCGAAGGCAGTTCAGAATTTCACAAACGACGATGATAGCGATTGGTGCGAATTTCACAACTATCGTAGAAGGACCTTCAAACCACGTTTAATTCATAAAATCGAGAGGAATTGGAAGCTAGAAAGGAACGAGATGGAAGTCGGGAGCGACCATGCGTAGTGAGAGGCGGCGAACGCAATTAGAATTTCCTTTGGTTAATTTAGGCCACTAGTTTGTCGGCTTCAAAAATGATTATGCAAGGCTTTAATTTGGGCATTACCACTTGCACCCCAAATGTGATCAGCGGATGACTTATTTTTTTAATTTTACTTTCAAAATCTACCAAGAGGAGAACATTAGAAAGTAACCTCCTTACAGATAAATTATATAATGATCAAAATACCTTACCTTGGCATTTAGCTTAAATGAATTTATTGCAGTAAACTTTTTGTCCATTTGTCTTCCTTAGAAGCACGATTCAAACCTAATTCTTTGAAGGAGGATGAATATAACTTGACTTGCACTCAAAAATATGAACTTTGTGTATGTTGATCAACATATGAAATTGATCGGGTTTGTTATTTTTTCAAAAACTCAAATTTTCGTCCGATCATGCAACAGTTTCGTCATCGAAAACGGTGGCTCTAACCGGTTTTCACATGAACAGTTGGTTTCGAAGATGAGGATCATGCTTCGTATAAACGCCAAAGATTAACAGATTTTTCTATGGTAAAACGGTGGAAGGCGGTCGTTTTTATTTTTTTCTGTTATTACTTTTCGTATGTACTAATTATTTTATAAAATCTAAACTTGAGAAGCGTTGTTCAATTGCATACCAGATTAATGCAAATGGTTTGGACAATGAAGTACATGAAGAGGAGAATTCCACCGAATCTAAATATAGTACTGGCAAGGATGATGTCAAAGTGGAAGATATTTGCAATGAATTGGAAATGATGATGGCAATGACAATCAAAATGAGAAAAGTGAACATATCACCTTGCGAGAATCCGGATTTAACTTCTCATTTCACTACAAATAAGGGATGCTAACTTGTTTAAAGTTGCACATTAGTTATATTGTTGTGAGCCATGTACTTGTTTATTGATGCGGTTATTCAGCTCAAAGGAAAACGTATGAGAATGGTGCATGAATCGTGAAATTAATGTGAATTGTGTCCTTGTTATAAAAAGAACTATAATGCGAAATATGCTAGATAATGGAAAAGGCTCATGGATAACCCTTGCGTGTGAAAGAAGTGGAAAGTACATTGACCATAAGACAAAGGGACATGTTCCAAAAACCCAGAAGAAAAGGAGAACGAGAAGTAGGAAATGTTGTTGTCCATTTGAATTATGCGCACATTGTGTAGACGATAAAAGGGGATATTAAAATTGAAAAATGTATGTCACAATCACATTTTTCCTATTGTATTAACCGGACATCCGTATGTTGCGTGTCTAAAAGATAACAAAGTAAAGACCGTTGGAACAATGACAAATAGACGGGTTAGGCCATGAAATATTCTAATTGTTATCAAAATTGACAACCTGAGAAGCAAATCAACAAAAAGAACTATGTACAATGCAAAAGTAAAGCTAAAACTTCATAATACAGAAGGTAGATCGATTATGCAATTCATGAAGTTGACTTGTAGTTATCAGTATTATGTGCAGCATAGAGTTGATGCTACCACTACCGAAGTTGCTGATATATGCTTCAGTCATCCAGAATATATTTTTCTTACGTAACATTTTTACCAAATTTTGTATTTGGATTGCATGTTCAAGACAAATCCATACAAATTACCATGTTTTCATATGATGTCGCAGACATCAAAGGGGGCATCCTTTATTGTTGCACTTGTATTTATTAGTCGTGAGACTGCTGAATCATGTATATGGGCTCTAGTGTGTGTTCAAAAGTGTTACTGATGTAAAGAAATTCCAGTGATTATCGTAACAAATGCCGAAATTATTGTAACAGATGCAGCTGCGAGTGTGCTTCCATCAGTGCGACACATTCTTTGTGCATGACATAATTCCAGGAATGTTCAAACGAACAGTAAACCCAATTTTATTTAAAAAAAGAGTCATGACTGAGGATAAAGAGGTTGTACTAGAAGATGATGAAGGAAAAAAAGAGTATGAACTGTTTTGGGAAGAATGGACAAAAGTGATTAATTCATTGTCTGAACAAGAGTACCATCAAAACCTAAATTCTTTCCGCGATGCATGGCTTGTCAAGCAAAAAAAAAAAAAAAAAATGGTGACATATGTACCGAAAAAATGGCTTAGCAAATACAATGAGATATTTGTTTTGCCTTGGACCAATGAAATAAAACACTTTGATAATGTATCAACTAGCATAGTTCAGTGCACACCATTGTTATAAATTATATTTTAATTCGGCTGCAGCTAACTTCGTACAATATTGGACTAGCACACAACTTTGTTATGAGAATGAATTAGTAGCAATCGAACATGCATTTGAAATGAGTTTATCCAGGACACTGCATAGATTTCGGGTTGAACCGATGTTTAAAGAGCTACTGGGATTGTTTCTCACAAAGCACTTGGTTTATTGCAAACTGAACTATATAGCATTTCAAATGTTGGCATGAGTATTGATCTGTAGTTGTATTTTATGGAAAGTAAATGGACTACCATGTGCACATATGCTCGCAGATTTTAGACATCACATGGCTTCATACCTCTACGTTATGTAGATTCTTATTGGAAACTATTATCATGTAGTCCTACTATGTTGCATCTCTCCACTGGACTTACCTACAATCCAAGCGTTGAAAAGTAAGTATGATGATGCTCCTGATAATGTAAGAATTGATATTCAACAAAATTTGAAATTTATAGCATTCCCTCAAATAACCATCATTCTAGAACTCCTGTGGCCACCATAAAAAAAGGAAGTCCTTCAAAAAGGATAAGTTGATTGAACAAGATCCTTCTTATTTTGAGCATGTTGAAGAATCATTTATCTTGTAGTCCAAATCTTACTCTGGTTGGTCGGTACTTAAAGAAGCTTGACGCCAAAACACAAGCATGTGAAAGTAGTCCTGTCGATGATATTTTTTTTTACTCAAAATGCCTAAATGTATGCAGCCGTATATAACTTGTACAGGCGACATGCCTAGTGATGGTAACTGTGGTTATTGGGTTGTGGTTAATCAACTAAATCTTCAGAATTGAAGATCGGAGGATCCTTGTAAGTTTGTGTTGGAGATGCGGATAAAGGGATCTTAAGGCAAATTAAACACTAGAGGGGGTGAATAGTGTTTTATGAATTTTATTTATTTTTTGAAATATTTTTGGATTAAATAGAATGTTATGTAGATCACAAATATCAACAATCACATATTCAAGCACAGACGCAGAAATAAAAATAAAAGCAGTAAAAGGAAAGTACACACCGAGATTTTATACTGGTTTGGAGTTACCCTACATCTAGTCTTACGCAACGCTGGATTGTGCATATTTCTTTTCAATATAATCTTTAAATTAAAATTCTCAATTTAAATGTCCATGAGGTCCGCCACCACCTGCTTTCGAGCATAGGATGCTCTCTTGATTTCGGAGGTTACAAGATCACTTAATTGATTTCCGAGATACAATCACACCCAATCGATTTACGGGCTGCGACCGCACCTTTTCTCAGTATTAATTTTATAGTATTGACTCGGCAGAAATTGATCTTGCGATCTTTGATTACAAACAACTATAACTCTTCAGTAACACTTGAATTTCATAGAGAGTTTGATGTAGAATTAAAAGAGAAAAGATTAATATAATTTCTTTGAAATTCGAAAGAGTATAAATATAGATCTTGAGAAATTAAGAAGATTAGTGGTAAAGAGAAGAAAGGAAGAAGAAAGATATGAGAATTTATTAAATTTTTTGAAATCTGAAGCCTATATATAGTTTTCCAACAGCCACAACAATTTAGAAAATATTTGAATTCAAAAGACACAACTTTTCAAAATTTTAAAAACAAGTCAACATACATAAATGTATATGTCGACATATCCTAGTATAATTCAAAAATAACACTTTAAATCAAAATAAATAATGTTTAAATAAATTATAGTGATTTTTGAGTTAAAACAAACTATATTTCTTTATATTAAAATAGAGTATTCAAGGTAGAAGTATATATCTAAAAGCATATATTAAGAGATTTAAAAATGATTACAAACTAAATATAAAATTGTTGGGTTTTAAGATCAAATCGATAACCCAATTATTTTCATTTTAAACAATTTGAAGATGTAGGATCTATGCAAAATGGTAGTAAATCGAAATTAAATTCATACCTTCCTTTTGGATCTGCGAATCTGAATAAATTGATGGACGTAAATCGAATCGCAAGCACGTCAGTTGCCATTCCTCCATAAGTATCCACCAGAGCACTATCTTCTTCAATTGAATTGAAGAAGGAAGGAAAGGCGTTATTGGCCGCCGCCATGATATTCTAGGGTTTTTGAATCTCTAAGAATACGGGTTCCATCTCATTCTTATCATATCGGATAACGATAATAAATAAATATAGGGTTAGCCGTTTTACTTTTTAAAAGGGAGGATAAATGGATTTGGCATCCCGGACATCTGTCTGCTCCACCTAGCTCTCCTTGCCAAATGGATTTGGCGGTGCTTAGCCCTTGGCAACTACATGGGGAAATCCCTCATTCTTGCACTCTACTACAATGACCGACCAATATCTATTCTTCACTCTAAACCACGTTCACGCCCTTCACCATTCTGGAGCGGAGTTCTAAAATCGCTGCCCCGTATCAAACATCTATTTGCCTTTAAGGTGCAGAATGACCTAAACTTCTCCCTTTGGCATGCCACCTGGTACTACGACTTTCGACTATCGCGTTTCTATTCCACCCTATACTCCATTTTCCATAATCCTAATATCTCTATTGCGGAAGCTGCTCATCTAGGCACGGAAGCTATAATGCCCACATCTTACTTCCAACCATCAACCATTCAGGAGATCCAAGAAGTCCTACTTATCATTCTCTCCACAAACCTGAACCAAAACCCCGATACTATCTACTGGAAGCTCAGTTCGAAGGGAACTTTCTCTGTGAAATCATGTTATAATTACATTTCCTACCATGGTAGGTTCTTCTGCTTCCTTAGGATCTGGAAGATCAAGGCTCCGCCTAGTGTTCGTTTCTTTCTGTGAAGCCTGGCGCGTGGACGGATCAATACCAAAGACAAACTTATCTGCAATGGTATGGAAGTGAATCCCACTTGCATCCTTTGCCAACTTGACAATGAAAGCATCCCTCATCTGCTATGTGAATGTTATATCAGCTTCTACCTTTAGACTTCAACTGTGATGAGCATTCTTGGTTGTCCTCCACCTCATAATCATCACTTTGACTGCTGGGAATTTGAAGCACCTTCATCCTCCTTGGACAACTTTTTTGCGGCTTTTATTTGGACATTATGGAATGAACACAATAATCGCTGCTTCAATGAACGCTCTGGCACTGTTAACCAGCTTTATTTCAGAATTACTCATCTCTACCATCTATGGACAGGTACCCAACCAGCGCCGTACACTCCTACCATCACGGACACCGCCATTGTTTGGGATGAGTCTATTGGTAGCTATGACGCTTATGGCTTCTAGCAACGAAGCTACTTCCCAAGACCATGGCAAGCTCTTCATGTTCAGTGCACCCTTATGCATCTGGTAAACTTTCTCTTGTTTTTTGGTTAGTTATTGGTAATGTTTTGGAGCCTTTCCTGTTGGCTCGTGTGTGTGGCGGTGCAACTCGTAGTTTGGTAGTTATTTTGGTTAGTCTGTATATTATTTACGTATGTACTTAACTGCGCTATGTGCAACGAACTCTATTGCATGCAATCTGCATGCATTATCAGTACTATTTGCGCCATCAATCAGGCCTGTTGACCGACTTATATCTTATTACTAGTAATATTATCTAATCGGGTGTGTAGATGCGCTCTACACAACCGTTATGCTTAAAAAAGGGAGGATAAATATGAGTATCTCTTTTAAAATTAAATGATAACCATAAATATAGGAACTGATCCGAAAACTAATTCCAACGTTAAGATTTTTATTTAACCCCAAAACATTTTCTCATTTACTACGTTCTATTGTGTGACCCTATAGGTTATTATAACGTTGGCAACAATTTAAACAATATTTAAATTATAATCAGTGAGTGACATCTAGTGATACATTGTTGTTACCTAAGTTATAATAAGATCAAGGTTCGATACAACCTTTTTCGTGACCAGTGTATCAATGTAATATAATCCTTTTAACCAATATATCTAATATTAAACTCGAGGCATGGATCGTATCATCCCCTTTATAATTTCATCTATTTATCTTGATTGATGAGTAGACTGTTTAAAAAAAAAACAAATAAATACTTGAGCATGACCATGCATTTCACGGTCTCACTCAATCAAGAGTCCCATTGATACCACTACAAATATTGTAGGGTTAAATTCCATCTAGATCATGCATAATTTTCATTCGATTTGAGATGTATCCAATAATCACCGTTATCATTAATATTTTACGAGTAACTTTCAATGATATCAAAAAAAAATATCCTCGAATAAAATTATAATGATTTCAGGTCTGAGAACCATTACATCACTGCCATTATGAGAATAACTTATGATACTGTTAATTATATTCCATGTAGTTTTCTCATGTTGGGTCAGCCCAATACGCTATTCTCCAATACGTATTTATGTCTTGACATTAATATCACGTATATTAATGATCAATGAGATGTGATCATCAGTCAAAATACATACTAATCTCAACGTTTTACATTAATATCACGTATATTAATAATCAATGAGATGTGATCATCAGTCAAAATACATATTAATCTCAATGCTTTATTGTTGTCCTATATAAACAATAAAACTTGACTAGGGACATTTAAGAATCATAATACTTAATATATTATATAATCTTAAGTTCAAGTCACTTACTTGAACTATATATCCCGTATTATAATTCTAAGGACTTCTACTATGCTAAAATTTATATTACGCAGTAAATATAACAGAATATTTTATTCCAAATAAAATAACATCAATAATGTTATCAATCTCATCAAATGAATTGCCTCTAAGGCATAAACTCTAACAATCTCCCACTTGCACTAGAGTCAATCATTCATGTATCGTATACTCATGAAACTAGTGTGACTATTAAACTTCTGATGTGACAGAGTTTAATTCAGTAGGTCTGCAACATTACAACTTTTGCAACTTTGCAGATATGTTTATTTCCTCTATAAACAACTTCACATGGGAATTATATTTCTTAAAATATGTTTGGATCAATAGTGAGTTTAAGGTTTTAGGCTTGAGCAATAGCCACATTGTTATCGCAATGTTAACCGTTGGATCAACAATGAATTAAGTTCAATTATGAACTAATTAATCCAAACATTTTCTTTCTCGGAATTAGTATCCATTTCTTATTTTAATAACTAACATTATTCACAATAATTAATGTGTTATCAATATATAACATTAGAATTATTGTGTCACTCCCACTCAATTTCTAATCTATATATGATTCACTGGTATTTTGAGGATTTCAATACATTTCGAATTTTATTTCATTCCCATTGGTATCTTAGAGACTGACTCTCCTTTAAAAGGATACCCATTTGAGCAATAAACATTTTATTCTTAGAGGATTAATAGAAATAATATCCATTCGTTTCTTTTGGATATTCCATAAAATATTCACCTGATTTGGGTCCGATCTTATCAGATGAAGGACGTTTAATAAACATCTTACATCCCAAATCTTTGTATTAGACATACTAGGACATTTCCTAGTCCATATCTTATATGGAGTCTTTACAATCATTTTAATGGTATTAAATGCAATTGTTCTAAATTTAATTTATTAGAAGATCTATATGACTTATCATTAATTGTACTATATCCTAAAAGGTGTGATTTCTCCTTTTAGACACACCATTCCAATGGTGTTTTAGATGGAGTGAGTTGTGAAACAATTTCAGACTCATCTGGATAGTCACTAATTAATTGGCTTAAATATTCTCTTTGATCTGTTCGAAGAGAATTTATTTTCTATCAAAATTGGTTTTTGAACTTCATTTTGGAATTCTTTGAACTTTTCAAAGGATTCTGATTTGTGTTTCATAAGATACACATATCTATATCTACTGACATCATCAGTAAATGAAGTAACAAAACCAGCCTCTAGCTTATGTATTCATTGTTCCATATACGTCATTATGTATGAGTCCCAATACTTATCGCTTATTCACTATGTCAAGTGATAAGTGATTTAATTATTTTTCCTAATAAACAAGATTTGCATTTTTCATATGATTTCAAAATTCCACCATTATGGAGTTTTGATATACTTTCTTGTTTAAACGGGCTAACTAGCAATGCTAAAGGTGTGCCGGATTTACACCATTAAATTTAAACCACTATATATTTATGTTAAGTACATCGCTGTTAAGGATTTATAAAGATCATTAACTATTTGTGAAATTCCATAGATATTTCATTTTAAATAAAATGAATAACAATTGTTCTTTTATTATAAATGAATTTCAAACTTGTCTAAACAAGATTCATAATAACATTTATTTTTTATGGAATTTCATAATAACAATAATTTTATTTATTTAATTAATGTAGTATATAGAACAAGAATCAACTTCCTATGGATAATCCAGCAACATTTGCTTTATTTCCAATCGTAAGTCCACTTGTCATTTTAACAGATTTCTACTTATTTTGCCATTTCTGTAAATTTACATACATTTATGTGATTCATATCTAGTATCTAATACTAGAAATGTATAAGTAGATTATTATAACATTTATATCCTATTCGGTTGAAGTCACACTTCAGCTTTCTTTTAGATCTTCAATATTTGTAAAACAATTATGTTTAATTTGTTTGAGGGCAATCCTCAAATTTCAATGTCAGTCAAGAAATTTGATTTAATTCAGTTTATCCTTCTTAAGGACTAATTTAAATTACCAGGGTTATTTATTATTTAATATCTATGGTAGATAATAAATAATAACCGATTCTTTAATATTTATTTAATATAAATTAAAAAATTTGACAATAAAAATTTATATTAACATAAATGTATAATTTTAAACTAAAATACGCTCCCACTCAAATTAACACCCCTTTCTTTATATATATATATATATTAGTATATATATACAATGGTGTTCCAAGATCCGTATCTAGTCATGCCTTGACCAAGCTTTGGCTACACCCCAAAACACAACCTTTTATGTAAACATCTTATGTCAATTATATCGTGTATATAATTACCGGATCGCGTGATGAACATTTTTTGTTCAATATTATTATTTGCTCAAATACAGAATAATTCATGATGTTTTCTCTAAGCCATAATCTTATTATGCAGCTTAGTTAAGTCAGGCCCAATAATACAATTCAAGTACCACTTTTACTCCGTCGCATATAACCAAAATAAAATGATGCACAATGCTTTGGCATTACCTACATTTAAGACATTGATGAGTGTATTATTGGAAGACCTCACCATGACTCAATATAACAAAAATTTCTTATAAAGGGAATTTTATAATTCGTAGCGGGAAACAATATTATAGTTATTTACATATATCATAATATATGTATTTTACATTAGTAAGATTAAGTGAATTTAAAATATATGAGGTATTTAAATTCAATGTTATAGTAGGAAGCATGCCAATTTATTTTTGAACATTTCAAAACATTTTTCAGTTAACGTAGTTCACGCATGTTGAGTATCAGAAAATATACTCATGGATCTTACATGAAATATCATTAACCATTGACGTATACAAAATATAGGCGCTAACTTTTAAGCCCATTTCATAAATAATTCAATCATAAGTGTACTAGGGTGATTCCCAAAACCTACAATATGTGTATATATATATATGTAACGTCCCGCCTTTTTGACCGCTTTAAACCAGCAATTTAACCAATTTAAAACGTTCAAACCGACGGTTCGTTATTTAGCTTACAGAGTTTAAAACATAGAATCAACACAGAAAATACATAACACATTATTGAACGGAAATGGGACTTTTATATATAACATAATTTGAATGCAAGATTTTTATTGCAATACAGTGGAATATAAAACTATAGTTTGAATACAGAAAAATATTTACTGGTTTAAAATCTTCGGAGTGCGCATCTTCGGAATTCCCAACTTGCCAGTCTTCGAATCCTAAGCTGAAATATTTAGATCTGTACTGCTCGGGTCTGACCCGAGCATTCCATGCAAAACATAAAATACTCGAGTTAGGATTAATCATAGTTCAAGTAAATTAACTTCAATAGAAACTGAAATATAACAGTCAATTCTAACTTTAGAAATGTATTTCTTATATCGGCGCTAAATCCAGCGATCCTGGAAGCTTGCATATACACACGTGTACATGTACCCGTGTGTACTGCCTCAGCATTCCAAGATCCAGGGTATAACCAAATGCAAGCATAGGCATACAAGGCAGCATTGACTTGGCAAACGAATAGGTTATAATGCAACAGGGTAAGTGCAAAATACAAGGCACATGCATTTACATAAACAAGATCAATTCTAACAATGTACAATGTACGAGTGTTCTGGTTCAAGTATAACGGGCAGCATGGCTACAAAATTCTGCATGTATAAACGAGTATGAATATATGTCAAGCCCAAGAACAAAAGGTTATGGTTGTAAGGGAATGGCTGAAATCATAGCAGCATGAACAACTACAGACTAATACTTCTCAAGTCACAACAAGCAGGTTCAAAAACTTACAGGGTGCTTCATAGATGTATATGTGCAGGCCATGGTGCAACTAAATTTGTAGCAAAAACAAAATGTCTGTCTTTAGAGTGTGTACAGGAATGGTAGGTAACAGTGTACATAAATAAATTATAAACCCCACTGTTAATATTTAACATTCATGCCTAAAAATGAAAGCTCTTCTTTACTGAACTAATGCATTCCCCTATCTTTTACAGATATTATTAGATAACATTCAACAGTGTGAGTTAAGTGTTAAGCATGGGCTAAATCAAAGCAGGTAAGGTGACACAAACATTTAGAAGTATAGGCCGTACAACAAGCCAAAAGGGTTACTATGTACTACAGGTGATATCTCTAACTCACTACATGCAAGTGCAAAAGGGTACAACTGCTATCCGAATAGAAGTCCAGTGGTCAAGGCAACCATATAGTGGCAAATGGTGGCGCCACTGTAAGTCGCAACTACCAATGCTGACTCAATAACAGGAGGCATGAACATTGATCCTAACAAGTACATAGCAAGTGTGTGCCATTACTACATAACCGCATCATAGATAAGTGGGTGCAGCCTACACAACTTACGACCACTTGTAAAAGCACTGTCTGGAAAATGCTTGGAATCATAAAACATAAATAGAAATATGATAACCAAGACATAGTTAATTAATATGCTTATCATTATCAATAACAATGTAAAATGATGCATTTTAAATAGGACATACTTGTAAGGAGAAAATGTAACCAAGTTAAATGTAAGTAGATACATTTATATATGCCACTGATCTTGCGTGTTAGTAGCATGCACAAGCAGGATAGCAGGTAACACCAAAAAGTTTAAACAAAGGTTTAACCAGTCCAAGTGCCCAAGTGTATAAGACTTTAATATCCATCAAACAGCGGATGTACAAACAAAGGGTATGTGAGTTTCAAAATGTGCCGATAATCTATTAACTTACCCCATAATCATATTTAGGCAAGGCTGTTCTAACAGTCAGACGAACCGAGGTATGGCAAGGGGAGTCGCAGGCTAACAATGTGCTAATATATTAATCTTACATATGCATATGTTTATTCCTTAGCAGATAGTTCAAAGTGAATCCAAACATGATTTTCCTTTTTAAATATTGCCATGACAGCAGGACACTAACATATGTCTAAAACATGTCTTTCGAATTACAGGGTGTGGGAAAAACGTACACTACTAAGGTTCTTAAGGAAATAAGACGAGTTCGGAAAGGTCAGTTCTCAGTTACTGGCATATGTGCGAATAAGCATATTTTCAGTTTTATAGAACAACTAAGCCACTTGAAATTTTGTATATACATTCATGGTAATTACATGTGTACATTGACATATGTGAAAACATATATATATATACATACATACATTGTCTTCGATCACATAATATGGCCACACTAATAAGCAACCGAAGTGCCCTGGTTCAAAGGTTCATTTTCCCGTTTCAACACATAAACAGTCAGCATTTTTGGGCAAAGTATAAATTTCTGGGTTCAAATTGATTTCCAATACTACACAGTGTAAATTACAGACTACAATCATTTGGTCTCTTTCCAGAAATCACAATAATACCTTTTGTATAAACAAACTTTAATATTCAATTATGTTTTCCAGTTTTGTAAACCGGGCAGCTCTGCATATTCATACCATTGCTAGAAACAATTATAAGTGTAACGACCCAAGGATTTCCGGCCTGGAAATGGACATAAATACCTTTACCGTAACTCATGCCGACCCTCCAAGTATGGAAAACACTGGATAGTTATTAGAAAGAAATTAGAGGGTGAGATAAGAAAGAAAAAAATAATAGAATAAAAGAAGAAGAAACACCACAACACAGAATCTCACATCGCAGCGGAACAAAATATAATACAGAAATAAATCTTTATTGAGAGCTTTGAAAATACTTACAATATCAGAGTACATCACACCATGGGACAGTTATAATATCTTGTTCCCATGTACAACACACAGCGGAATAGTAACTATATAATATCATACGTCTGAACATCTCCAGCTCGTCTCTGGACTTCACAGCATTCGATAACCTGAACTTGTACACTCCGGGCTAACCTGAGCATTTACAAAACACCGGGTCAGTCTGGTAAACCAGAGTGAGAAAAACTCGCACAATATTAAGGGTAAATCATCCAACATGATCTTAAAGTTAAAAATCATTTCAAAAGAAAAGGATAATCGTAAGACCAAATCCACACATAAACACGGACGGTTTTTACCTTACGAAAACCCAAAACATTTTTGAAACCAATATCTTTTCTGATATTATAATAATGTCTAAATACAAGTAATTATCAATCTAGTGGAACGCTTGTATCTCACGCTCCACATATATAGTATACAATCAAAAACCGCGGCGCTTATTGGAGATTGGATTCCAACTATGACAAGGTATGGGTCCACCTGCCGATAGTGTATCTCTAGAGGCGAATACACTGGGTTCAACAAGAACGTCTTGCAACCCGGCCCTCACATGACCGACCACTCATTTCACTTGAGTGTATCGAATGTATATCACCGACGGTTAGGATCAGCAACCGTCTCCCGAAAAGGGACAGCATCGAAATATAGATTGAAGAAGCAAATAGGATTTTCTCTAGATATGTGATTATACACCCTAATGGGTGCGACCCACATAGCCATGCTGCCTGCCTGATTTTTTGTCACTTCCTGGTTGATGAGGCTTGAGGTCAGAGTTTATTTTTGAAACATCTGATCACCATTCACTTTGAATGCCACATCGTCAGATCCGTCAGATATCACTAATTAACGTCCACAAAAATACTCTAGTTAGAAGCTAAGAGAACGCCAATTCCCTGCCAACAACTATAGCATGTTTGAAGAAATCAACATACGTGACCCTTTGGAAATACTATGTCAGACATCCGTCCATACAAGTCATCCAGGAACAGGATGAACCGAAGGTACTCTCCTACCGCATCCAATATAGGAATCACCCCACGGATCAGTAGCAAGAAGTCCTTGAACCCCGTAGATTCCAACCACGACAGAATCACAGCTTATCTCTGCTTGCCAGGCAGAGAATATTAGTGGTTCTTCCATTTATGAAAATCCACGGTCTTTTATGCTCCATCTCGATCATCTTCTGATATCTTCACGTATTTGTTGGATGGAATGGTTTTCGAATATAAATTCGATCCTGGTCTTTCCATACCAACAATCGTATTGGACAGATTTGATAGTCGGTGATTTAACTATCAAAATATACAGTGTTTCAATCATGACAACAAATGAGTTCACTAGTTCAGTATTCGGCATCACTTGGCCTTTACTTTAAACCAAACTAGTTCACTTCTGCTTAATTTAAAACTTCTAACTCTTTAATATTTAACAATACGATAATTGAATTCTTATATGCTAATGCCCTTCAAATCATTTCATTATAATACTTAGAAAAATAACTAATAGCCATAATCAGTTTCCACTAAATTCTCCTTTCAAAAACATTTGTTATATCATTCTGTAACAACCCGAAAATCTGGGCCAGTTTAAAATTTTTATTTTGGCAATTTTAGCGAATTTTGAATATTTAAAATTGATTATTTTAAATAATAACGACGAGAAATTTATTTTGAATATAATTCGAACGTATATATTATATACGTCGTCGTTAGAATATAAATAATTATATATAATTATAAATAGAATTGAAAATGGCGCGGTAGTTCGATAATTCGATTTCAAACTTCAATTGAATGTATCGGGTGCAAAACAATCCAGATTTTAGCGAAACAAAAAATAATAGGATCTAATTTAGAATATCTTTCCAACGAATCCGAAAAATCGAGATTTCATAGCGGGAATCAAAAGATATATCCAGTTGAAAATTCTGAATAGTCGCTATGGAATTCAGGCCCTTAAAAATGGAGATTTTGCAAACGACCTCGGATTTCGACGAAACCACTTTTGTTGGGTCCGTGATGTCAAATTATTGCTAGGTTTCAAATTTCATAATTTTTCGATTCAATATGTGAGCGTGGCAAAGGAAAACGCGTTTGACCAGTTTCAGTTGATTTTAATCGACTGGAAAATGGCCATTTTTCCAACGGTCTCAGAATTTGACGAAACTAGTTTTATTAGGACCGTATTGTCAATACGAAGCTGGAAAATATTTTTCGGGAATTTTTAAAGTTCGTATGTGACCCCGGCAAATTGAAATGCGCGTTCAAATTCAATATATTGAGTTATATGTTGATTTTAACGAAAACTGATTGTAACGATCGAATCAGCCTACGGTACATATCCCATTGTGTTCGGAATGGGGGTAAAACGCTAGGGACGACAGTCGGCGGGTTTAATTTTGAATTCAAAATAGAAAGTTGCTTTTTGAATTTAAAAATAAATTAAATAATATAAAAATAAAATTCCCTCTCTCTCCCTCTTCCTTTAATTTCTGCCCCCCCCCTCATTCGATTTAGTTCAATCAAAAGAAAAAAAACCTCTCCGACCTCGTACAGCCCCCCCTCCGTCGCTGCCTCCACCGCCGCCGCCAGGAGGCGCGGCGCCCCTAATCTCCTTCCTCCCCTCTCTTCTTTCTCCCTCCAGCCGATGCTCGAAGACCCCACACCCACCAGAACCGCCCCTCCCCTCCTCGAGTTCGCCATCGCCTGCTCCGCCCGCCACCGCAACCGCCTGTATGGCCACAGCCAGCGCCGACAAGGCTTCCTCCAACCCTGCGCTACCCTCAGCATCCGAACCCCCCCCTCTTCAGTTGATGGCAGCGAAACCCCCCTCCACCCTTTAGCCTGTAAGTTTTACTTTGTTTCCTATTCTGTTTTTTTATTTAGTATAATTAAAAATAGTTTTTTTAGTGATTTTAAATCAGTTTTATATAATAACATGTAAAGATGTGATTTTGATTAGTTTGAAATAACGATAATAATGTGATTTTTACTTGTTGGTTAGCAAGCTAAAAATATAATTTTTTATATTATAGAATGGTTTAAAATATAATTTTTATATGGTGTAGATAATAATAATATAATTTTTATTAGATGTGAAGATTAAAAATATAATTTTTATAAAGTAGTGAAGTAAAAATACGATTTTTATATTATATAGATAGTAAAAATGAAGTCTTTATATTTGAAAAGGCGAAGTCTTTATATTTGAAAAGGCGAAGTCTTTATATTTGACAAGGCGAAGTCTATATATTTGAAAAGGCGAAGTCTATATTTTTGAAAAGGCGAAATCTTTATAGTTGAAAAGGCGAAATATTTATAGTTGAAAAGGCGAGATCTTTATATAGAGAATAGCGAAGTAAAAATAGGATTTTTATCTATATGATAATGATGTAAAAATAGAATTTTTATCTATATAGTAGCGTGTGAAAATAGGAATTTTATCTATATAGCGTGATTATAAAAATAGGATTTGTAACACCCCGCCTCCGCTAGGGTCACTCGCAAAGGAATGCACTAGCTTTAGAGGGGCATTATTGGTAAACATGCACAGAAATATCACAAGACAGAACATATAAAATAGCGGAAGTAAAATCGAACTTTCATAAACATCAATAGTTAAGGTCTAAAGCCTTTTACATTAGAGTACATCAAAACCTGTCTTGCAATAGTAAAGAAGCATATAGACTTTTTCATAAATTATTCCCCAAGTAAAACAGTAAAGTAGACATAGCCAAGAAAAGTCCAAGCCATCCATGATGACCTTCAAGCAGAAGAAGTCCAAACTAAACAACAGTATTTCCTCCCTGTAACCTGGGGGGGAAACGGAAGAAAAGAGGCGAAACAAAACAGGTCAGTCAAAAAGACTGAGTAAGCCCTATCTACTATTAGCATAAAAACTAGTAAAGTTAACTGACATGAGAAACTGACATGAGAAACTGAGATGAACATAAGCATGATAACAAGATAGATAAGCTAAATCAAAATAACAGGATGAACTACTGGACTCAGATAAACTAAGGTGTCATGATAAATTACGATGTTAAGATAAAACAAGGTATCACATCGTCAGGTTTCTATCAAGTATAATATCCCCAAGATATCTATCACGTATAAAGTTCCCTGATATCTATCCTGTATTTTAGCTCTGCCCCTACCGTACTAGTATCCCCACCGTGTCATGTGTTAACCAAGAATGACCCTCACTCAAAAGTCGTGTAATGGTCCATGTCAACCTAATATATCGCATATATAGGTTACTCAACTTGTATGTTTTATTCCATGTAAATGTTCAGTCCCTTGCCGTAGACCATACGGGCTTTCCCATGAGATTCTATATTACTTTAACACAGTTCCATGATCCTTAAGATCGGTTTGGACTGTTACCCTAAACCTAGCTAGGGTCTTCCAACATGAATTATCGTTTGTACAACTAGGACTTATGCTACCTAGGGCTACTAGGGATTATGCTTACCTATTGCACGTTTTCGTATCTCGGTTTAGGTTCAACCACCTAGGGCCACTAGGGATTACGCTAACCGCCAACCGCGCCCTTTTTCCCACGCATATATCATGAATCGTTTTTCCATGACTGTATGCACATGTATCACATCGTGCCATCCGAGTCCTGTCACAGGGCAAATCTAGAAGTACAGGACTCGGTCGGGAGCTTTAGATTTATCTGCCGATGCAGATGCTAAGGTCTGTTTTTTCCTATACGTGGCTATGGTCCCACGAGACCACTCCCTCAACTAGTGAAAGACAAGACAGGATAAATCCTGTATGAGAACACAACACTGGCCAACCCACATCCAAGCCTTACCGCAACCATAATTAGATAGCAATTATGGTCTTTTGGGTGTTCTCTGCCTTTCCGTACGTACACGCTTGACCAAAGATGGTAGGTAGCCTGACGAAATGCTATCTAGGGTACGACCGTGTATCGTCGACTATCCCCTATCCATCCCCGTCTTTAGGTCGCTCGTATAGCAACCAAGGCATACTCTTGGTTCTTCTAACGCAGACCTTAACCTCTCATGAGCCTAGTATAATCACCTGGCAGCTCATAAAGGGATACCAAGAATACCCTCACGTTCCCCGAAGCCGCTGCTTCGTTACCCAGTTCGCTGGAGCCTTTATCCAAATCAGATACTTGCTCCTACTCGTATACTTAAACGATGACCTACCGTATTAGGTTACTCATCTATCTATGAACTGGTCCAAACTTCCTTGACTAAGAATCATTACTTAGTTATTCTTCAACTAAGGTTTACCACTTAGCCTTATTCCCGCTATCCTTGTTAACTACGGTTATCCACCTAATCCTCAGAACTAGGGTTTACATAATGGATTAAGTGTCACTTAAGTTCATGACTTAACCCGTTTACAAATCATGTCAAAATTGGCTAAGTATCCAAGTTCAAGACTTAACCCTACAAACCATGCTCAAGTTGGTTAAGTATATTAAGCAATTCACGACTTAACCTCGTCCAATTATCATTCTAGATTGGTTAAGTATATATTAACTTGACCCTATCAATTTACTTAGTCAAATCGGTCAAGTGTATTCAAGTGATTCGTGACTTAGCCTTATCATGTTTTCACGTTATATTGGTTAAGTATTGGTTAACTTAACCACAATAAATTAACGAGTTAGATTGGTTAAGTATAGGTCACTTAACCACATCAATTCATCATGTTTAGATTAGTTAAGTGTTTAACTTAACCCCATTAAACTACCAAGTGGGATTAATTAAGTCTAGGCTAACTTAACCCCATCCGATTTCCATGTTTAGACTAGTTGAGTCTAATCTTAACCCCATCCGTTAACCGTATTTTTCGGTTAAGCGTCATTAAGAAAACTTACTTAACCTTACCAAGTTATCGCGTTGGATTGATTAAGTGTTGGTTAACTTAACCCCGTCCACTAGTCATATAAAAATGGTTAAGTGTCATTAGGCAAATCAAGTTACTTAACCTACCCAACCTTGTCATGTTTTGTTAAGTACCATTAGCCTAATCAAATTACTTAACCCATTTGTCCATGTCATATTTGGTTAAGAGTCATTAATCAAATTAACTTAACCCTATCATGTGGCATTAATTACTTAATGCACCTTCACCTCTCACATTAGACTTTGTTGTGGTTACTAGTTAAGCCGGTCGGTTCCGGGTAGCTTTACACCACAACTTGGTCTAACCTCGGGTTCAAGCACAACATGACCAACTTCTCACATTGGGTCCTATTGTTTGCAACTACTAGTTAGGTCGGTCGGTTCCGGGTAGTTTTACGTTGCAAACTCAACCCAACCTCGAGTTGGCCACACTTATATTATCTAAGTGTCATGTCCATCATGTTTCCCAAAACATGTTACAAGTTTTCAAGCATTTGGGTAGACCTAACTTAATAGGTAAATTCCCAAAGGGTAGACCTAACTTAATAGGTAAATTCCCAAGCTTATGTTTTTATGCATACTTACATGTCAACTTCCATGTTATATTTCAAGTCATGTTTTCAAGTTGTATTTTCATGTCATTAGAAATTACCCATAACATAACCCAACGCTTTTAAACTCGCATATACGTTCGCGACAACGTAATGGATTAAAAGAAGAGACTTGGCAAAGGCATGACAAAAATGGATATTAAGCCACAAGTTAATCATGGTGGCAAATGAGGCACAAATGTGTTCATTAACTTGCATGTTACATTCTTAAGCCTCAAAACATGCATAAACCCAAACTTGGCACATAAGCGAATCATGGTGACAAAAGATATGGAATGATGACCAGTAACTCGCATATATCATCATATAAGGGTTATGACTTCATATGCAAGTTGACATAAAGGTTATGAGGGTTCTCATGTTGCCTAATGCAACATTTCAACATAAAGGTTGTAGCTTTTAGCTCACAAGATCAAGATAATGACTTCATAAACTTGCATGACATGATAGCATGTATCATACTCAATGATCAAACCCAAACTTGCAACATGAACATTTAACTTCATAGTTAATATCTAAGAGTAGGGAAAGGGCTTACATTGCTATGAAGGCACAAAAGATATGACAAAGCCCTTATGCAATCAAATAGACCCAAAATGCAAGCTCTAACATAAAAACCCTTGAGCCAAAATGATCAAAACCCTTGCTTTATGATGCAAAGATAGAAACTTGACTTGAATGCAAGCTAATGACACTCATACAAGCTTGAAAACACTTGTATGCATGGAAAATCTCTCATAGAAACCATTTAGAAATTTTATGAAGAGAGTGGAGGCCATGAGAGGTAAAATTTTGCCATAGTTTAGTTGCATGAATGAATAATGAGGATTTAGGATAGGTTAGGGTCTTATTTATAGATTAGGCAAGTGTTTTAGGCCATAGGATTAAACCTAGATTCAATCCAAGCCATCAAAGCATGTCTTGGGGAAGAAGTCAAGTGTAGGAACCATCTAGGGCCTTTAGATTAAAGATGAACCATGAGAACCATCCAAATGCAAAATCTGCATTTGAGCGAATCGGCCCACGGGTTGACAGCCAAACACCCTGGATTAACCCCTAGTCGACCCAGCAAGCTCGGGTCGACCTCAAAAATCGGCCGATTCGGTTATTCCCCTCTCCCAATTCGCTGTTTTGAACATTTTTGCATATTTATTTATTTAATTTTCAATTATATATATATATATATATATATCAATATATATATTTCTCTACGCAACCCATTTCACTTAATTAAGTATACTTTAATTTGGGAATTTTTCGTGAAACTTCGCGAGGCCATATCTTGGTCATACGGACTCCGATTTTCGAAAACTCGGACTCTATTTCGCGTATTTTTCCGAGACGAACGCAATGGCATAGCCCGTTTCCCTTGATTCAGATTTTAC
This sequence comes from Allium sativum, assembly GCA_030737875.1. Lineage (NCBI taxonomy): Eukaryota > Viridiplantae > Streptophyta > Magnoliopsida > Asparagales > Amaryllidaceae > Allium > Allium sativum. The sequence goes on along the minus strand of CM060921.1, from coordinate 7,924,375 downwards.
ATTTTAATTATGCCTCCATTTATGTTATAACAGGTTATTGAAAATACGGGTTGTTACATTCTCCCCACCTTTTAGGATTTCGTCCCCGAAATCTCCAAGTTAGGAAGAACATATCCTACCATCCATCATCCACAAGCAACCATTGTCCTTAGATGATTTCTAATGCTGTATGAATATATGCAAAACGTGTGTGTACATGTTCCTTAGCAAATGCTAATGATCAGGCCTGAATAATCTTTCTAATGCAAAATATGTATAGTGCCATGAATCCAACATGTATGCAAATAGTCCTAGTCATATAGATACTATATGCGTGCACAATCATTCATTCATATGCAACAACCGCATGATAATACATTCGATTTCATCCATAAACAAGTATAAATACTCGTGCATATGCAATATGAAATGTGACCGAGTCGAGCTAGTATCTAATGTGTATTCGCGCATCCACGAGCAACCACTTGCAACCATATCAATCATAACATGTTTCAAATACATGTTTACATCCATAGGGTTCTACCTAGAATTCCATGAAACAGGGTCGAGAAGATAAACAGGACAAACTCCTTACAGGGTTTGTAACGGAGAATAGGACCGAGAGGATGTCCACAAAAGATAGCCTACAAGTAAGCTCTACAGAAAACAGGGATCAAGGATATACTCCCAAAAAGAGATATCATGCGCGTATCTAGTCTTTGACCATCAAAGTCGTCTTTTAACTTCGCGATTTCGTAGCTTCTTATTCCTGTTTCCATAACATGAGCTGGAACTCATTTCTTCGTCGCCTCTCGTTCCACTTGCACTTATCCTTTTCCTAGAATACTTGACGCAAACATGACTGCGTACTCATGATCTCATGCAAGCTTTCCAAAATTCACTAGTGAATCTTGGGTCTCGTTTATATACTATAAGGCATTCCATGTAGAAGAACTTTCTCTTGAAAGTAAACATATGTCAATCAGGTTATCATGCGCACTTACTAGGGTGATCTCTATAACCCATGCATAAATGAAGTAAACCATCCGTCTTATTGACGAACACCACTCGATCGGGCTTCAAATTTCCAATAAAGGCATCAAGGGATTCTAGGTAACTAGTCATGACAGAACCTCAAAAAGGTTACCCGATACTTCGAGGGCATTACCAAGGCTAGTCAAAAGGTCTAACTACCCTCCTATCAAAACCGAGAGTGGCACCCCATACTGGATAACCACTTCATCCCTAGAATCCATCCATAGCTTATAAACATAAGCATTATTTCCAAACTCAACACTTGGCATAGACATTCCCAAATCCAAACAAGTCATGTATAAATGGACTGATTCTCCAATAGGACTTTGAGACAAAAATGGGATTCTCTATTACGCTAGTACTTAAGGTGCAGAGACTCAACTATCGAAGCAGACTTAAATGATACGAACAACGAAGTCCTAACGGGATGATAGAGAAGAAAAGCTAAACCTTTAACAAGATCGTTACCCTCCTTCCGAGGTACTCTAAAAATGAGAGCATACTACTGCCCTCCCGATGATCTTGTCCTTGTCCCATAATACTTAACTATTCGCCCCGTTTTACCATGCCAAAGGTACTCTCTCGTCATGGGTTTCATTGTTCATCTTTCTCCCTCCTTTGAGGAGTAAGCCATACCAACAAGTTGCTCATCCTTAAGCTCGTATCCTTTATCCTTCTTTCTCACGATCCTTTCTTATAATGCGGCCACTGGTCTCTCGAGAACCATCTCCATCATATGGAAAGCACTTTCGTAGGTAGAAAAGACTAGTCGCAGTTAAAACTACTGTGACTACAGATGGAGGAAAGAAAGGAAAAGAGACTCAACTAAGGAAACAAGGATAGTGCTAATGGCCTTTGGGGAATAGCCTTTTTCTTTTAAAAGAAAATTTTCTTGAAAAATGCTTCTTTGTAAACGGTTTTTTTTTCAAATAGTTTTCAGAAGGTCTTTAAAAACTTTTGCCCAGTCTGGTAACCTTCTGCTCTGATACCACGTGTAACACCCCGCCTCCGCTAGGGTCACTCGCAAAGGAATGCACTAGCTTTAGAGGGGCATTATTGGTAAACATGCACAGAAATATCACAAGACAGAACATATAAAATAGCGGAAGTAAAATCGAACTTTCATAAACATCAATAGTTAAGGTCTAAAGCCTTTTACATTAGAGTACATCAAAACCTGTCTTGCAATAGTAAAGAAGCATATAGACTTTTTCATAAATTATTCCCCAAGTAAAACAGTAAAGTAGCCATAGCCAAGAAAAGTCCAAACCATCCATGATGACCTTCAAGCAGAAGAAGTCCGAACTAAACAACAGTATTTCCTCCCTGTAACCTTGGGGGGGGGGGGGGGGGAACGGAAGAAAAGAAGCGAAACAAAACGGGTCAGTCAAAAAGACTGAGTAAGCCCTATCTACTATTAGCATAAAAACTAGTAAAGTTAACTGACATGAGAAACTGAGATGAACATAAGCATGATAACAAGATAGATAAGCTAAATCAAAATAACAGGATGAACTACTAAACTCAGATAAACTAAGGTGTCATGATAAATTACGATGTCAAGATAAAACAAGGTATCACATCGTCAGGTTTCTATCAAGAATAATATCCCCAAGATATCTATCACGTATAACGTTCCCTGATATCTATCCTGTATTTTAGCTCTGCCCCTACCGTACTAGTATCCCCACCGTGTCATGTGTTAACCAAGAATGACCCTCACTCAAAAGTCGTGTAATGGTCCATGTCAACCTAATATATCGCATATATAGGTTACTCAACTTGTATGTTTTATTCCATGTAAATGTTCAGTCCCTTGCCGTAGACCATACGGGCTTTCCCATGAGATTCTATATTACTTTAACATAGTTCCATGATCCTTAAGATCGGTTTGGACTGTTACCCTAAACCTAGCTAGGGTCTTCCAACATGAATTATCGTTTGTACAACTAGGACTTATGCTACCTAGGGCTACTAGGGATTATGCTTACCTATTGCACGTTTTCGTATCTCGGTTTGGGTTCAACCACCTAGGGCCACTAAGGATTACGCTAACCGCCAACCGCGCCCTTTTTCCCGCGCATATATCGTGAATCGTTTTTCCATGATTGTATGCACATGTATCACATCGTGCCATCCGAGTCCTGTCACAGGGCAAATCAAGAAGTACAGGACTCGGTCAGGAGCTTTAGATTTATCTGCCGATGCAGATGCTAAGGTCTGTTTTTTCCTATACGTGGCTATGGTCCCACGAGACCACTCCCTCAACTAGTGAAAGACAAGACAGGATAAATCCTGTATGAGAACACAACACTGGCCAACCCACATCCAAGCCTTACCGCAACCATAATTAGATAGCAATTATGGTCTTTTGGGTGTTCTCTGCCTTTCCGTACGTACACGCTTGACCAAAGATGGTAGGTAGCCTAACGAAATGCTATTTAGGGTACGACCGTGTATCGTCGACTATCCCCTATCCATCCCCGTCTTTAGGTCGCTCGTATAGCAACCAAGGCATACTCTTGGTTCTTCTAACGCAGACCTTAACCTCTCATGAGCCTAGTATAATCACCTGGCAGCTCATAGAGGGATACCAAGAATACCCTCACGTTCCCCGAAGCCGCTGCTTCGTTACCCAGTTCGCTGGAGCCTTTATCCAAATCAGATACTTGCTCCTACTCGTATACTTAAACGATGACCTACCGTATTAGGTTACTCATCTATCTATGAACTGGTCCAAACTTCCTTGACTAAGAATCATTACTTAGTTATTCTTCAACTAAGGTTTACCACTTAGCCTTATTCCCGCTATCCTTGTTAACTACGGTTATCCACCTAATCCTCAGAACTAGGGTTTACATAATGGATTAAGTGTCACTTAAGTTCATGACTTAACCCGTCTACAAATCATGTCAAAATTGGCTAAGTATCCAAGTTCAAGACTTAACCCTACAAACCATGCTCAAGTTGGTTAAGTATATTAAGCAATTCACGACTTAACCTCGTCCAATTATCATTCTAGATTGGTTAAGTATATATTAACTTGACCCTATCAATTTACTTAGTCAAATCGGTCAAGTGTATTCAAGCGATTCGTGACTTAGCCTTATCATGTTTTCACGTTATATTGGTTAAGTATTGGTTAACTTAACCACAATAAATTAACGAGTTAGATTGGTTAAGTATAGGTCACTTAACCACATCAATTCATCATGTTTAGATTAGTTAAGTGTTTAACTTAACCCCATTAAACTACCAAGTGGGATTAATTAAGTCTAGGCTAACTTAACCCCATCCGATTTCCATGTTTAGACTAGTTGAGTCTAATCTTAACCCCATCCGTTAACCGTATTTTTCGGTTAAGCGTCATTAAGAAAACTTACTTAACCTTACCAAGTTATCGCGTTGGATTGATTAAGTGTTGGTTAACTTAACCCCGTCCACTAGTCATATAAAAATGGTTAAGTGTCATTAGGCAAATCAAGTTACTTAACCTACCCAACCTTGTCATGTTTTGTTAAGTACCATTAGCCTAATCAAATTACTTAACCCATTTGTCCATGTCATATTTGGTTAAGAGTCATTAATCAAATTAACTTAACCCTATCATGTGGCATTAATTACTTAATGCACCTTCACCTCTCACATTAGACTTTGTTGTGGTTACTAGTTAAGCCGGTCGGTTCCGGGTAGCTTTACACCACAACTTGGTCTAACCTCGGGTTCAAGCACAACATGACCAACTTCTCACATTGGGTCCTATTGTTTGCAACTACTAGTTAGGCCGGTCGGTTCCGGGTAGTTTTACGTTGCAAACTCAACCCAACCTCGAGTTGGCCACACTTATATTATCTAAGTGTCATGTCCATCATGTTTCCCAAAACATGTTACAAGTTTTCAAGCATTTGGGTAGACCTAACTTAATAGGTAAATTCCCAAAGGGTAGACCTAACTTAATAGGTAAATTCCCAAGCTTATGTTTTTATGCATACTTACATGTCAACTTCCATGTTATATTTCAAGTCATGTTTTCAAGTTGTATTTTCATGTCATTAGAAATTACCCATAACATAACCCAATGCTTTTAAACTCGCATATACGTTCGCGACAACGTAATGGATTAAAAGAAGAGACTTGGCAAATGCATGACAAAAATGGATATTAAGCCACAAGTTAATCATGGTGGCAAATGAGGCACAAATGTGTTCATTAACTTGCATGTTACATTCTTAAGCCTCAAAACATGCATAAACCCAAACTTGGCACATAAGCGAATCATGGTGACAAAAGATATGGAATGATGACTAGTAACTCGCATATATCATCATATAAGGGTTATGACTTCATATGCAAGTTGAGATAAAGGTTATGAGGGTTCTCATGTTGCCTAATGCAACATTTCAACATAAAGGTTGTAGCTTTTAGCTCACAAGATCAAGATAATGACTTCATAAACTTGCATGACATGATAGCATGTATCATACTCAATGATCAAACCCAAACTTGCAACATGAACATTTAACTTCATAGTTAATATCTAAGAGTAGGGAAAGGGCTTACATTGCTATGAAGGCACAAAAGATATGACAAAGCCCTTAAGCAATCAAATAGACCCAAAATGCAAGCTCTAACATAAAAACCCTTGAGCCAAAATGATCAAAACCCTTGCTTTATGATGCAAAGATAGAAACTTGACTTGAATGCAAGCTAATGACACTCATACAAGCTTGAAAACACTTGTATGCATGGAAAATCTCTCATAGAAACCATTTAGAAATTTTATGAAGAGAGTGGAGGCCATGAGAGGTAAAATTTTGCCATAGTTTAGTTGCATGAATGAATAATGATGATTTAGGATAGGTTAGGGTCTTATTTATAGATTAGGCAAGTGTTTTAGGCCATAGGATTAAACCTAGATTCAATCCAAGCCATCAAAGCATGTCTTGGGGAAGAAGTCAAGTGTAGGAACCATCTAGGGCCTTTAGATTAAAGATGAACCATGAGAACCATCCAAATGCAAAATCTGCATTTGAGCGAATCGGCCCATGGGTTGACAGCCAAATACCCTGGATTAACCCCTAGTCGACCCAGCGGGCTTGGGTCGACCTCAAAAATCGGCCGGTTCGGTTATTCCCCTCTCCCAATTCGCTGTTTTGAACATTTTTGCATATTTATTTATTTAATTTTCAATTATATATATATATATATCAATATATATATATTTCTCTGCGCAACCCATTTCACTTAATTAAGTATACTTTAATTTGGGAATTTTCGTGAAACTTCGCGAGGCCATATCTTGGTCATACGGACTCCGATTTTCGAAAACTCGGACTCTATTTCGCGTATTTTTCCGAGACGAACGCAATGGCATAGCCCGTTTCCCTTGATTCAGATTTTACAGTTTAATTCTGCCTCCATTTATGTTATAACAGGTTATTGAAAATACGGGTTGTTACAGGATTTTTATATACATAGCGAAGTAAAAATTCGATTTTTATATATTGAATAGCGAAGTAAAAATTCGATTTTTATATATTGAATAGCGAAGTAAAAATTCGATTTTTATATATTGAATAGCGAAGTAAAAATTCGATTTTTATATATTGAATAGCGAAGTGAAAATGTGATTTTTATATATATAGTGGTTACGGGCAACGAAAGCGACAAAAGGCGAGAATGGCGAAGATTTCTCTAAATGAAGTGTCGTGCAGTTGGAATAGCTATCGGTGAGAATTTCTCACTCTTTAATTTCTTTTTCTAGTTATATATATATATACATACATATATATATATATATATACTAGGATGCAGACGGTGTTTAGTAGCACCCGACACAATCGTCCACAGACCATGGACTTGTTTGTTTGGTTGCAAAAATTAGTTAGATTATTTGATTGAAATTTGATTGTTTGGTGAAATGGAATGGATTTGATTGATGTGTGAATGACGTGGACCTTCACTAGACCGGGGATAAGGCTAGGCCTCGTCCCGTTTCTAGTATCGTGCCGTTATGCCGCCGAAATTTCCTAAAATATGTTAGAAAAATAAAAATATCATTTTTATTGTGTAAATGAACTGAATAGAAATTCATGTGTTGAAATAAAATATTTTATCGTTAAAAATATAATTTTTAACGTGGAAGTGAATAAAATAAAATATTCATTTACAAACCGGACGGTTTGTTTATGTACACCTATTTGAAGGACATTGGTTGGGTCGATAAATTTTACACATCGCCCAACTGCACAACTAAAATCTGTGTTTGATTGTTTGAAACCCCATACGGGTGTTAGGATGAAATTTGAAGTTCACTCATCCTGATTGATTAAATATGTCGATCGATTGATTGACAGGCTGTTATAAGCATTGGATATCTATATTTGATGCTTATACAGTGTAGTGCACTTTGGTTGAGGGTTGATTATTTTTCAATGCTATTATATACGTGTGATGTATGAAAATCCATATAATTAACATTATATGGTGATTGATTGGGCCTCATTCCAATTTAGAAAATAAAGTCGTATTGATTAGAGATGCGCTATTTTGACGCGAACGATATTTATATCGATTATATTCGTTTTTTAAATTTGAATTGAATCGAATAGAAAACCAATTTGAATTGAATCGAATAGAAAACCAATTTGAATTGAATCGAATAGAAAACCAATTCGAATTGAATCGAATAGAAAACCAATTTGAATTGAATCGAATAGAAAACCAATTTGAATTGAATCGAATAGAAAACCAATTTGAATTGAATCGAATAGAAAACCAATTTGAATTCAATTGAATAGAAAACGAATTGAATTCAATTGAACAGAAAACGAATTGAATTCAATTGAATAGAAAACGAAATGAATTCGAATTGAATAGAAAATGAAATGAATTCGAATTGAATAGAAAAGAAAATGAATTCGAATCGAATTAAAATCGATTTGAACTGAAATCAAATAGAAATGAAAGTAAAAAGGATTTATAATAAAAAATTCAATTTTTATTTGAATTTGAAATAAAGGTTGAAATTGTTTTTGAAACGAACTCAAAACTATTAATAAAATTTGTTTTGAATAGTAATCGACGAAATATATATTATATATAATATATTGGCCTGAATAGAACGCGCCGCGCCGCGGCAGTTCGTGAATTTCGATCATTTATTTCAAACGGACATTACGGGAGATCCGACCGTCGGATTCTCCTAAAACCGGAACCGTTGGGTTCGTATCGAAAAGAGCTTTCTAACGAATATTAGAAATTTGAAATCTAACGGTTGGATTTGGAGATACGTCCAAATCAAATTTGGAAAAGGTCGCTGTAAGTGCAGTTCGATGGCCGTTGATGGAAATCGACTGTACGGGCCTTGATAAAATTATTAAAAATAGTAATAATTAGTGTAAAAGCATAAGAAATGATTTGGGAAAAATTGGGATGAAAAACTCCACATTTGAAAGGATAAAAATGAATTTTTATCAAAATAAACTAGTTTTGAACTAAAATTAAAACCCATTTATTTTTAAATAGATAAATTGGATTTGATAAATAGAATTGATCTGTGGGTTTATCGTGAACAGTGTTTTAAATAACATTCGTTCTTTAACCCGATAATAAATAGAATGTGATTTGGGTTTATCGTGAGCTGTGTTTTAAATGACACTAGTTCTTTAACCCAGAAAAAGGAGTTTTAATGAATCTGCAATTAGATTGAAATTTTAATTGATAATCTGAATTATCAAATTTGGAAAATGAGCGAGAATGGAGTATCGCCAGTTTTGCTCCAAAGCGATAGCTAAATCTTTAATTACATTTGAACGTGAAATGGTAATTAATTTTACCGATAACACCGTGGTGTTAGCTATGGAGTATACCAGTTTTGCTTCATGGATGAATAGGTTGGGATTGGGAAATAAAATAAATAATTACTTCGGTGTGGTTCGCTAATCTTGACTAGTTTGGAAAACCATAATTTGGTTTGAAATGACATCCAAAGGAAGATTAAAGGATAAATTTTAAAGAATTTATCTTGGATAAAATTAATGGGAACCTTTCCCTAAGAATTGAAATTTGGAAACTAACTGTAAGTTAGCTAAGAAGAATGGTTTCCTGGGTATTGATCTGATGTTGGTTTCGGCCTTCGGGGTTAATATTTGGGAAATTGTTCTCTTGCTGATTTACGATTAGTGGCTGAAGAAATTGGAATGAGGTGTATGTTGTGTTTGTGTAGCATTTGTTTTTAATATACGCGGGTTGTTCGGAAAGGCCGGGTTTATACCCATTCTGAATAACCGATTCGACGATATGTCGAAGATGAAGACGGTGGTTGAAGACCGGAAGTCTTCACATCGTTTGGGTGATTACTGATGATCTTGATTGGGCTGTACACCCAAGATGAGGGAATCAGTTGGTTGTCGTCCAGACGTACTTGGAGATGATGGATATGCGAGGAAAGTGCATCCGGTTTCGTTCAGACCCAGAACGAACTTGTAAATGGATTGTGTGTCTGACATTGGATATTATTCTGTGTTGATTGATTTCTGTTAAATATATATCTGTTTGGTGGTGGAGAATTTATTCTCTTGCTTAACGCCCTTCTCTGAGACGTACGAGCTTAGAGGTTATATATCGATAGATATCAATCGCATGGCATGAATTGCCTGTGTGGCACGCTGAGTTGCATGGATCAAGGCTTCTGTTGAAAAGCAAAGTCTTGTGGTTGATGATCAAAGCACGGCCTACGTGGCAGCTTTGTGTATAGCGTGGATTCGTGAGCCTCACACTTCGGTATGGGTTAAAAATGGGATACGGACCGTTGGGAGAACACGACGTTTCTTTCTAGCTTTGGTGGTGTCAGTGACTTACCAGCCCTGACATTTATATACTTTTCACCTTTGTGGTTGTTGGATGCGAGGCGCCTCGATTATAGGTCTGTAAGGACCGGGAAACGTGTGTTCAGGAATAAATAATTGTAAGAACCCGTAACTTCCCCATAAAGGAAAGCACGAATACTTTGAGAACAATACACAAAAGGACGCATACGGAAGAACATTTCATTGCTATTACAACAATTCCATCAGATACAAGAATATACAGAGTATAAATGAATAAATTACATTCGATAAATATCAGAGATTACAATAAATTACATAGCAGCGGAAAATAATATAAAATACAACTGAAAGTGATACACGGATACAGAGCTTTCCGAGCATCGTTCCAGCTGTTAATCAGGACCCTGTGAATATAAATCTGCAAAACCAAAACTACTAGCTGCACGTGCGGAAAATAGGGGCACCCAGAGTTTAGGTTAAAACAATAAACTCCAGGTCAGTCATGTGACTGGTGCGAGAACTAAAACAGTTATTAATATTGGTTTTAAAGTTAGGTAAATCAAGGGACCACGCCGTATAACACGGAACGGGTTTCCTCCCAAGAATACCAGTGCATAGAACAAACAGCGCAATGCTAAATAAAGAAAAATGAAGCTGTTATAAGACCCAGGTACCATCACACAATGCAACGCAAGCCGGAGGATAGGGTTTTTACCTTATAACAGCCAAAGCATGCTTGATACGTTAAAACACATTATTTTGATATTACTATAAGTGTATAGTGTCAAAACAATTTCACATCATAAATATCAATCATAGACGGCATGAGTGCCCCATCCCACTATGTCGCCATACTAGGCTCTACAAATAAAGCCGAAATACACGTATTGGAAATTGGATTCCGTCATGAGTCGAGGCAAGGGGCAAGCTCCTCTCCGCGTTCGAGACACTCTAGCAAATGTCCCAGGACCCCACTATGATCCTTTGGAACCTCCAAGGCCGGTCCTCTCTTACTTTTGAGGATTGGCAATTCCTGAACACACGTTTCCCGGTCCTTACAGACCTATATCCGAGGCGCCTCGTATCCAACAACCACACAGGTGAAAAGTATATAAATGTCAGGACTGGTAGGTCACTGACACCACCCTAGCTAGAAAGAAACGTCGTGCACTCCTTGGGTCCGTATCCCGTTTTTGACTCATACCGAGGTGTGAGGCTCGCGAATCCACGTTATACACAAAGCTATGCCACACAGGCCGTGCTTTGATCATCAACCACAAGACTTTGCTTTTCAACAGAAGCCCTGATCAATTGCCACTTACGCATGCCACATTGGCAATTCACTCCATGCGACTGATGTCCATCGATATACAACCTCTGAGCTCGTATGTCTCAGAGAAGGGCGTTAAGCAAGAGAATAAATTCTCCGCCGCCAAACAGATGTATATTTGATAGAGATCAATCAACGCAGAATAAAATCCAATGTCAGACACACAATCCATTTACAAGTTCGTTCTGGGTCTGAAAGAAACCGGAGGCACTTTCCTCGCATATCCATCCATCTCTAAGTACGTCTGGACGATCACCGACTGTTTCCCTCTTCTTGGGTGTACAGCCCAATCAAGATCATCAGTAATCACCCAAACGATGTGAAGACTTCCGGTCTTCGACCACCGTCATCATCTTCGACATCTCGTCGAATCGATTATTCAGAATGAGTATAAACCCGGCCTTTCTGAATAACCCACGTATATGATAAACAAATGTCACACAAACACAACGAACGCCTCATTCCAATTCAGAATATTCTTCTATTCACAAAATCACATTCTTAGGGAAATGTTCCCATTAATTTTATCCAAGATAAATTCTTCTAAATTTATTCTTTAATCCTCCTTTGGATATCATTTCAAACTAGTCGGGATTAACGAACCACACCGAAGTAATTATTTATTTTATTTCCCAATCCCAACCTATATATCCCAGGGAGAAAACTGGTAATACTCCACATCTAACACCACGGTGTTATCGGTAAAATTAATTACCATTTCACGTTCAAATCTAATTAAAGATTTAACTATCGCTTTGGAGCAAAACTGGTGATACTCCACTCTCGATCATTTTTCAGATTTGATAATTTAAATTATCAATTCACATTTTAATCTAATTAAAGATTCATTAAAACTCCACTTAGTTTTAATCTTCTCAACAATCAATATTCTGCCTTTAACTGGGTTAAAGAACCAATGTCATCAAAAACACGATTCACGACAAACCAAATCACATTTGATATTAAATACAAGGCTCTGAATAGAAAATATATCGGCTTATATTCAATATCAAATTCTGAAACCAACATATATTGTATTGGCAATAACGATATAAAATATATCTTTCAAATTCCCATAACAATATCTGTATAGTCACGAAATCCAACATTGAAATATCCCGAAGATAATTTCGATTCAGCTCCAGTCCAATCCACGTATTGGAAATTATCGATTATTTTCAAAATCACTTTCAATTTCAATTTATTTATTTTAAAAATAAATTGAGTTCAATTCTAGTTCAAAACTAGTTCATTTCGATAAAAATCTATTTTTATCTTTTCAAATGTGGAATTTTCCAGCCCAAATCTTTCCAATTCACATATTATAATTTTACACAAATTATAGATATTTTTAAAAATTTTATCAAGGCCCGTACAGTCGATTTCCAACAACGGCCATCGAACTGCACTTACAGCGACCTTTTTCGAATTTGATTTGGACATAATTCCAAATCCAACCGTTAGATTTCAAATTTCTAATATTCATTGGAAAGCTCTTTTCGATACGAACCCAACGGTTCCGGTTTTAGGAGAATCTGACGGTCGGATCTCCCGTAATGTCCGTTTGAAATAAATGGTCGAAATTCACGAACTGCCGCGGCGCGGCGCGTTCTATTCAGGCCATTATATTATATATATAATATATATAATATATATTTCGTCGATTTCTATTTAAAACGAATTTTATAAATCGTTTTAAAATTGTTTCAAAAGCAATTTCAACTTTCTTTTCAATTCAAATCAAAATTGAATTCTTCTTTATAAATCCGTTTTAAAATTCATTTCTATTCAATTCAAATTTTAATTCAATTTGAATTCATTTCAATTCACTTTCAATTCAATTTGAATTCGTTTTCAATTCAATTCATTTCGAAATCGTTTTCAATTCATTTCGAAATCGTTTTCAATTCAATTCATTTCGAAATCGTTTTCAATTCAATTCATTTCGAAATCGTTGTCAATTCAATTCATTTCGAAATCGTTTTCAATTCAATTCATTTCGAAATTTCAATTTCAAAATATTTAATTTCGAAATCACTTTTCAATATTCGTTATACAACGAATAAAATCGATATAAATATCGTTCACGTTAAAATGGCGCAAAACTAATCAACACGGCTTTATATTTTTCACAACTTCTTTATTTTATTCAACAAATGAATATTTATCCCATTCAACACATGAATCTATATTTTTTTCAACACACGACTAATCTCAACACATGAGTACTGTCAACACATCACTATTTTTGTTATGTAAAATATTTTATAAAACTATGGTATCTATCGTTTGATTTTAATTAGACTCCACCGTAAAGTAGATTCTAATCGTAAATATGATAAAGATGTAATTTTTATTATTTAAAATATTTTACTCAACACACGAATATTTTCAACACATGAACATCGTCAACACATGACTATTTTTATATTCAACACATGAATTTTCTTTTATAATATTCATTATTTTCCCGATTGGAATGAGGCCCAATCAATCACCATATAGTGTTAATTATATGGATTCCATACAACACATGTATATAATAGCATTGAAAAATAATCAACCATCAACCAAAGTGCACTACACTGTATAAGCATCAAATATAGATATCCGACGCTTATAACAGCCTGTCAATCGACCGATCGACATATTTAATCAATCAGGATGAGTGGACTTCAAATTTCATCCCAACACCCGTGTGGGGTTTCAAACAATCAAACACAGATTTTATTTGTGCAGTTGGGCGATGTGTAAAATTTATCGACCCAATCAATGTCAGTCAAATCAGTGTACATAAACAAACCGTCCGGTTTGTAAATGAATATTTTATTTTATTCACTTTCACGTTAAAAATTATATTTTTAACGATAAAATATTCTATTTCAACACACGAATTTCTATTCATTTCATTTACACAATAAAAATGATATTTTTATTTTTCTAACATATTTTAGAAAATTTCGGCGGCATAACGGCACGATACTAGAAACGGGACGAGGCCTAGCCTTATCCCCGGTCTAGTGAAGGCCCACGCCATTCACACATCAATCAAATCAATTTCAATTCACCAAATAATTCACTTCAAATCAAATAATCTAACCAACTACACAACCAAACAAACAAGTCCATGGTATGTGGACGGGTGTCGGGTGCTTCTAATAAGCACCGTCTACATCCTAGTATATATATATATATATAACTAGAATAAGAATTTTGAGTGAGAAGTTCTCACCGAAAGCTATCCAATCATCTTGACTCTTCTTCTCGCCTTTTTATCGTCTTCTTTTGCCCGTAGTCACTACACATATAAAAATCACGCATTTTTATATTTCGATGTCTTTAAAATAAAAATCACATTTTTATTTATTTACTTTCAATTTAAAAGTCATATTTTTATAATCACTTCATATATTTAAAAATCGAATTTTTACTATGCTATTCCATATATAAAAATCGAATTTTTACTACTATGTTATATAGATAAAAATTATATTTTTATCATGCTATTTTCTATATAAAGATTTCGCCTTTTTAAATTTAAAGATTTCACCTTTTTAGATTTAAAGATTTCACCTTTTTAAATTTAAAGATTTCACCTTTTTAAATTTAAAGATTTCACCTTTTTAAATTTAAAGATTTCACCTTTTTAAATTTAACCACTTTATCTCAACGTAGATAAAATAAAAATCAGATTTTTATTTCTTTACATACACAAGGATGATATTTTTATATTCTCTATCTCATAAAGATTATATTTTTAATACTTTAAAAATATAAAAATCATATTTTTAATATTTTAAAAATACAAAGATCCTATTTTATTACTTTTAAAAATCAAATCTTTTCTGTTTTAAAAATCACGTCTTTTATAATTCTAAAAACACTGTCTTTTCTAATTTAAAAATCACATCTTTTCTTTTATAAAGTTTAAATCTTTTCAAAGAAAATCAGTTTTTAAACAAACAAAAAAACAGTTTTAAACTTTAAAAATAAAAATAGTATTTAATCTTTTTTTCAGTTTATATAAAACAAAATAAAATAAATAAAAAAAAAGGAAGAAAAGACTTACAGGGGGGGATATGGCGGCGCCTGAAGTGGGGGAGGAGGAGGTCAGGGAGAAGAAGATGGAGGCGGCGGTGCTTAGGGTTAGGGGGGGGGGTCGCGGTGGTTCTGGAGGCTCGTGGGAGGAGGAGCGATAGGGGAAGGAGGAGAAGCGGAGGGGGGGGGGGGGGAAGGTCTCCGGTTGAGGCGCGGCGGCGGCGCCGCTGGGGGGGCGCGCGAGGTGGCGGCGGCGGCTTCCCAGGTGGAGCGATCGCCTTTCTTTTTTTTTTTTTTTTTTTTTAGTTTTTCTGAATCGAAAATATCGGGGGGGGGGGGGGGGGGGGGCAGAGTGTATATGGAGGGAAGAGAAAGTTTTTTTTTAATTATTATTATTTAATTATTTTATTTTCAAAGAAGTTGACTTTTACATACGACCTCTAAACGAGGCCCACCGCCTGTCGTCCATAGCGTTTTACCCCCATTCCGAACACAATGGGATATGTATCGTAGGCTGATTCGACTGTTTGAATCAGTTTCCGTTTAAATTTACATTTAAATCGCTATATTGAATTTTAAACGTACATTTCAAATTACCGGGGTCACATACGAACTTTAAAAATTCCAGAAAAATATTTCTAGCTTCGTATTGACGATACGGTCCTAACAAAACTAGTTTCGTCGAATTCTGATACCGTTGGAAAAATGGCCAATTTCCCGTCGATTAAAATCAACTGAAATGGTCAAAACACGTTTTCCTTTGCCACGCTCACATATTGGTTCGAAAAATTATGAAATTTGAAATCTAGCAATAATTTAACACCAGGGACCCAACAAAAGTGGTTTCGTCGAAATCCGAGGTCATTTGCAAAATGTCCATTTTTAAGGGCCTGAATTCCATAGCGACTATTCAGAATTTTCAACTGGACATATCTTATCATTTATAAAGTGAAATCTCAGTTTGTTAACTTCGTTGGAAAGATATCGTCAATTAGATCCTAATGTTTTTGGTTTCACTAAAATCCGGATTGTTTTGCTCCCGGTACATTCAATTGAAGTTAGAAATCGAATTATCGAACTACCGCGCCATTTTCAATTCTATTTATAATTATATATAAATATTTATATTCTAACGACGACGCGTATAATATATACGTCGAATTATATTCAAAATAAATTTTCTCGTCGATATTATTTAAAATAATCTATTTTAAATATTCAAAATTCGCCAAAATCGCTAAAATAAAAATTTTAAACTGGCCCAGATTTTCGGGTTATTACAATAATCCTCTAACGTAAGTGAGGACCGGCCCAACCGATCCAGTGGCTGCCCAGAGTGCGTAGTCCTGAGCATTTGCTAGAGTGTCTCGAAGCGGAGAGGAGCTTGCCCCTTGCCTCGACTCATGACGGAAATCCAATTTCCAATACGTGTATTGTGGCTTTATTTGTAGAGCCTAGTATGGCGACATAGTAGCATGGGATGCTATGACGTCTATGATTTATATTTATGATTGAAACTGTTTTGACACTATACACTTATTATAGTATCAAATGATTTGTTTTAAACGTACCAAGCATGTTTGGCTATTATAAGGGAAAACCCTATCCTCCGGCTTGCGTTGCATTGTGTGATGGGACCTGGGTCTTATAATAGCTTCATTTTTCGAAAAAGCATCGCGCTGTTTATCCTATGCACTAGTATTCTTGGGAGGAAACCCATTCCGTGTTACACGGCGTGGTCCCTTGAATTACTCTCTTTTAAAGTAAAGTTTTAAATAACTGTTTTAGTTCTCACACCAGTCACATGACTGACCTGGAGTTTATTGTTTTAACCTAAACTCTGGGTGCCCCTATTTTCTACACGGGCAGCTAGTAGTTTTGGTTTTGCAGATTTATATTCACAGGATCCTGGTTTACAGCTGGAATGATATCCGGAAAGCTCTGTATCCGTATATCACCTTCAGTTGTGCTTTGTATTATTTTTCCGTTGCTATGTAATTTATTGTAATCTCTGATATTTATCGAATGTAATTTATTCAATTATACTCTGTATATTCTTGTATCTGGTGGAATTGTTGTAATAACAATGAAATGTTCTTCCATCTGCGTTCTGGTTTGTCCTGTCCTCACAGTAATTCGTTCTTTCTCATCTCTTCGGAGACCGGGGAAGTTCAGGTCACTTCACATTCTTTATTATTTAAACCTGGGAAATCCATTCACTTATTTTTCGTAAATAGCTTTACGTACTATCTTTTATTCCCTTCTTGAAACCATAAGCAATATTCATTCATATAAAGTAAAACTCAACTTTACATTTCCTTCATTTCGGATCTCTCATTATATATATTCCCCAGATTTCCACTAAACGTTGCCTTATTATTTCACAAATGGAAATAATCAATTATCGCTAACCTCTCTTACGATTACCAACTAATATCATCTTCAAATAATCCGATGTTGTTCAAGTTGGGGTATTTTAATTACCTCTCAGACCTTTATCAACAACGTTCATATCCTCAGATAAATATAAGTTGTAATCAAATCAATATACCATTCCAGACTCAAAACAAATTCCATTATAACTCGCATTCGGTTATACAACCGTACGACCCAATCTTTAACCAAATTTACTATTACTAATCTCCATTCAAATCTATTCACCCATTCCCTGCTTTGGAAAACTCATTTCACTTCCCCCTTTTTACTTGATCTCATTTTCAAGTAACGTTAATTTAATATTAACGTTTTTACACTTTAAATCCCATTTATATAATCCTGGTTTATTATAAAACCTTTTTATCTTATTTTCCTCTAACCTAATTCAAAGAATTAAGTGACATTTAAATTAAAGTTATCACCTTCGCTTAAAAACTATCTTTTAAAAAAAACTTATTCAAATTTAAGCAATATTCATTAACTATTTTAATCAAATCACATCAATTTGAAAATCAATTCCAATTCAACAATGGTTGATTTAATTCACTCTAAACTTGATTATCTCGATAACTGATTTCAATTAATCCTCACCTTACATTAATCAAAAAGATAATTAATTTAAATAATTCCATTAATTGTTTTCTTTACACACCAATTTATCCAAGTTTAACCACTCGATTCATTTCTTATTCTCATACTTGTAAATCTGATTAACATTAGAATTTACTTTATAAAATAAATTATTAACAAATCGAAGTCTTAAATAAATAAAATATTTATTTATTCTCTCTTTAATAACTCTTATTTAAAATAATATATTTCGAAATCTATTTCTAGTTATAAAATAAATTTTATAACTTCAACTCTATCGACTCACCTGATGGTAAATCAATATTTCTAAAACGATTGATTTTATAGGCCATACGTTGCCAAATACTCAACCAATACCGCCCATTGGTTTAAACTAACAGATGTTGAATATTTAATAATCAACAATCAAATCAATCACCCCAAACATGACAATTCATATATGATAATATGAAAACAAATAATATTCTTGAGGAATCCGGTTGGATCCCTCCAACCTGTTCTTCCCTGTATTCAAAACGGTTATCACAAACCAGATCATTCAGTTTCATTTAACTGATAATTATAAATAACGGCCATCAACATCAATCAATTCTCAAGAAATTCAAACAATTTAAACTCGTTTATAAATAAACGTGACCAACCAAGGTGAGTTACCTTTATTGGAACCAATCGTTAAAAATAATGATTTGGTGTTTCACTGAAATTAAACGACAGTTTAATTTCATCATTTAAATCAACAAATAAATGTATAACTAGCAAATAGGCAACCATCAGCAACCAGAGCACACAAAATAAAAACCCAATTTATATAAAATATAAATGGGAAAAATACAGAGTGAGTTTAACTCACCTTGATTTGATTTTCTGCTTAAACAGCTCATTTCTAATCAAATTAAACAGTTGTTTAATTCAACTAGTAACTCCAGCAATCTCCAATTCTGTCAAAGGCAGTTCCAAAATATAGAATTCGCCCATACAGTCCCGACGAAGTTTGTTTGGCTCAATTCTGGTCACGAGATAAAAAGTTACATAAGTTATAAATGCTCGATTTAATTAAATAAACAAATCCTTAATTACAGTTTTAATTACGTTGATTATGTTTATTCGGCAGTAAAGCGAACCGATAATTTCCTTGTTCATGCTGACCCAATATGACGCCTTCTCCTCGTTCAATACCTATAGCAATTAGATGATAATTAATTCTCTTATATTTTTTATTCTTGTCAAGGGTTTATTACAAAGATTTCATTACTCTAAAATTAGGAGTCAGGGCTGATTATTTCACTTTGTTACCCAGGCCTGACAGATTTGATTCCCTTTGCACGACTGTCCTTAGATCTGAAACAACACTACAACAGAAATATCATTTTGCAACTGCCAAAAACAGTTGTAATAGGAGTATTACAACTTGCGCCCAGCAGTCCTAATATCCGGAGTTGTAGTAGCAGGTTTATTTTACAACTGTTTGTGAGAGTTGTAAAAATGTTTATTACAACGATCAATAATTGTTGTAATACATCTATAACAACAGCCAACAGTAGTCTTTATATCCGAGGTTGTAACAGCGGGTCTATTTTACGACTGTTTTGGTCTGTTGCAAAAAGAGTTATTACAACAATTAGTGACAGTTGTAACAGATTTTGTAACGACCCGGATTTTTGGCGACTTTGGTTATCGACATAAGCTCGATGTCAATAACCAAAACATCGAAAAAATCCTGGTAATTATTGAAAGAAATTAGAGGGTGAGGAAAGATAAGGTAGAACTAATAGAATAGAAGAAGAAGAAGAACATCATCATCAGAATGAACACGAATCTCACAGCGGAACGAATAAAATATAACATAACTTTTGAAATACAAATAGTATGTATACAATAACACTTATCAGAGCACAACACTTACAACACAGCGGAAATAAACTATAGCTATATGATCTTGAAGCCTCCTGCTCCAAGCTCTTCAGATATATCTGTTAAATCCTGACTACTTGACTGCCCGTACAAATTTAGGCACCCAAGAGTTTAGGGAAACAAAACAAAATAAACTCTGGATCAGTCATGGGACTGGTATGAGTAAAACAGATTAAAACAGTTATACAGGTATATGATATCTCATAAGACCACGCCGTGAATATGGAACGGGTTTTTCCCTCATGAGAATCCAAACATCTTTGACAAAGCAATATCATTCTGATATTATAATAATGTCTAAATACAAATAGATATCAATCTAGCAGAAACGCTTTCATCTCACGTTCTACATATATAGTATACAATCAAAATCGCAAGCACGTATTGGATAATGGGTTTCCAACTATGACAAGGTATGGAACCACCTTCCGATCAGTGTACTCTAGGAACGATACACTGGAGTTCAACAAGAACATCTTGCAACTCAGCCACACATGACCGACCACTCATTTCGCTTGAGTGTATCGAATGTACATCACCAACAGTTGGGATCAGCAATCGTTCCCGTATATATATATATATATATATATATATATATATATGGGACAACATTGATAGATTAAAGAAGCAAATGAATATTCTTTAGATAGGTGATTATACACCCTACTTCGGTGCGACCGACTTAACCATGCTGCCTGCCCGATTTCTGTCATTTACCGGATGTGAGGCTAGAAGCTACGCTTATCTTTTCACATACCACACATCTTCATTCACTTAGAATGTCACATCGTCATACTCGCCAAATCCCAAATTGACTTATCCAAAAATAACACGGGTATACAGCTAAGAGAAACGAATTCCTCCGCCACCAAACGTGAATACGTTTTGAACAGATCAACTTACGTGATTTATTAGATATACTCTGTCAGACCATCGTCCATACAAGTTGTCCTGGGACTGGACAAACCGAAGGCACTATTCAGTATATCCATCTTAGTCACTGTTATCTAAGACTTATACAACAGCCCTTGCACTTTACTCCGTCTTCAATTATCTTTGGCATAATTGATTCGCAACGCTTATGCCAATACAGAGTGGTTCTTTGGATAATAATCCAACCGGTCTCTCCATATTAACAACGTTAAAATGGTCAAAAACTTCGATAGTCTGTGAGTTAACTATCAAAGAAAACAAGTGTGTAAACAACGATATTATTTCCAATTGGAAATAATATCGATCAATCATCAATCACTACCATTCCACAACTATCAGACTCTAACTATAAACTAACAAGAGAATAACTTCCTAAGTATAAACCCCGAAGGCCGAAACCAACATCAGATCGATACTCAGGAAACCATTCAACTTATTAATCTCTAGTCATTTTCTAATTTTGCTTAACTCTATTTCTTAACTCTATACGATTTACTCTAGTTCATTTTTTTCTCTAATCGATAAATTTTATTTGATTACCTCTAACTGGTTAACTCTAATTAATTAACTCCTTTCAAATAAACTATATTCGATTTACTCCTTTAACTTTATTCGAATAAATTATATTCGATTAACTATACTTGATTAACTCCATTTGAATAACTCTAACTCTAACTGGTTAACTCTAACTGATTAACTCTGACTGGTTAACCCTAACTGTTTAACTCCAACTGGTCAGCCCTATATGTTTAACTCTAATTGATTAATTCTTACGGTTTAACTCCAACGGGTTAACTCTAACTGTTTAACCCTAATGGATTAACTCTAACTGTTTAACTTTAACTGGTTAACTCTAACTGGTCAACCCTAACTATTTAACTCCTTTGGGTTAACCTTAACTGTTTAACTCCTATTTGATAACGTTTATTCATTTATAAAGATTTACTTTTGGTAACGGTTTTTCACTTTATAAATGTTTCTCTTTAATAACGTTACTTCACTTATACAAGTGTTGTGTACCCATTCTATTTAAAACTATCGGTGTTAAAACCAATATCTCTTCTCTATATAAGTTCAGACTTATATATTCCATTTATCGAATGATATATATTTAATTTAATTTATAAACTATTATTTATAAATTAAATCTTTTCTATTTATCTATTAAAAACAGATATCCATTTTCTATTCATTTTCTAAATATTCTTTTGGTTTATTTCTATTTATTCATCAAATAAATATTCCTTGATTTAATCCTATTTATTTAACAAATAAATATCTCCTTTATCTTTTATTTATTTCCTAAATAAATAAATCCTTTTACTCTTTATTTATTCCCTAAATAAATAATCCCTTTATATTTGCTTTCAAATATATTTCCTTTATATTTGTTTAACAAATATATTTCCTCTATATTTGCTTTCAAATATATTTTCTTCTATATTTGATTTACCAAATATATTTCTTCTATTCAAAATCCTTTTTCTTTATATATATATATAAAATACATTGATTTTATATAAATGAATTATTTTCAAAATACAGTTTGAAAATCTCCTTTCCTACCTTTTGGTATTTCTTATGGTATTTAACACACCATATAACAACGATAAATATCGTCCCAACACACATAATCAACGTCAGATTATATATCACATTATATATCACAATATATAAATCACAGTTAATAAATGTTGTGGAATCCAGTTGGATTCCTCCAACCTGTTTCCCTGCATCCACAGATGTTACACAGTATAATATATACATCAATTTCATTCCAACATGAAATATACTGATACAGAATCAAATATTGATTGTTGGTTTTTATCTATAACTAGATTTACGTTTTCAATCAAATATATTTAACAGTCCAAACAATCAATACTCAGCAGTCAATCAGCATTTATCAAAAATAAAGTACAGTTTATAAAAATATAAATTGAACAGAGTTAGTGAGATTTACTCACATTGTCCGTAATCGTTAAACGATGATTTATGGTTGTTGATTCAGACCGACGTATTATTTTGTAATAAATTCTAGACGAGCTCCAATAGATTTCAATCCAGTTCCATAGTGAAGTGTTCGTTCATACGATCCTCTCGGATCTGATTTCGTAGGATTCTGACAAGATATGATAACATTATGATATTAACAAATTTCAAAACAATTTAAACTAAAGTTACTTATCAATGGGCCTTAACCTTTTTTTTTCAACTTCAGACCATTAGAATGTCAACCCGCCGTAAGAAAATATCAGCCCATTACCACCTGATAGCTCAAGCCCACCTCACAGCTTTTGTCCTTCTTCTCCAGAAAGGTAATTTGTTCTCCAGTAAACAAATTCACACGCCAAATCCCTGGATTACCTTCTCCAACTACCTCAGTCCTCCTTGCCTTCTTCAGCGCATTAAAGCTCACGCTTTGTCCTGGAAAAAACAGTGAACTCCATCCATGACACAAACCCACCGACCCATCATGAAATTGACTTCTAAAATCACCATTCAGCACTTAATCTTCTACCTAATCACGTATTAGTTTAGTAACCCTTTTCCTAATAATTTCTTCACCGAACGTACCTGCTTCAGACTTGGTTATTTTCATCCTCGCCTCATTCCAATATTCATAATCAGAACCGCACTTCACACCCCACCTTCTAGCTACCCAAACACCATCAATTTTGTGATGCCCCCCAATGTCCACTTAACAGGATAAACGAACCAAAAATCCCACCAATTTCCAAAACATTCAAACATATACAATCACCTTCGAATTCTCAAAACACCATATGTTCAACTACAAACCGCATCATACAATTTAAGACTGAAGTTACCTCCTTCCTTGTCAACCGCTCCAGATCCCTGTAGCTGCACTGCTCGAACTTCAAATAGTAGTAAAGATGATCGCACTCCATCATAAATCGATCGATGCTTCTATAGCCGACGAGGTGGAATCCTAGGCACGCTGCTGTATCATCGAGCTCCAGAAAAAAAGATTCGCACCCTTAAGTATTTGTACCAGATTGGAGGAAATCATGTCAGGAATCCGAATATCCTACTTGGTTTACTTTAGGAATTTATCTCGAATTGTTTTGATTTTAGAAGCCATGTTTTTTTCTCGTTTGGAGGAAGACAGAGGCGGCGCGTTTTCCTTTCTACAGAATGAGGATTAGGTCAGGAAAAACGATTTTAATGTTTATTTATAGGTTAGATATTTTATTTTTAGGGTACCGTGTGCTACACCAAATTTTATCATTTAGGGACTACCATCAACAGAAATAAAAATACCGGTGAGACGAGCAATGTCCCACGATCCCAAAAATATAATAATATAGACTAGTTGACTTATTCTGTGAAATCTCAAAATATTGATTTAGGGTGCACAATATTTCAATTAAATTATATTCTTGTTTTGTCTTCTAAAAATTCCTACGGTCACATACAATATCCAAAAAACATGAAAATTGGCATGCAGCTGCAGTTTGACATTACGGTCCCAACGTAACTGGTTTCATCGAATTCCGACTTCGTATGCTCACACAGCGTATTTTTAACTGTCAAAATACTGAATGTTTTTCACTCTAAAAATCCGTACGGCCACACAGTGACTCTAAAAATCACGAAACTTGGAATCTAACAATAATTTAATATTGAGGATCCAACAAAATTAGTTTCGTCGAATTCCGACTTCGTTTGCAAAAGTGGCTATTTTTAAAGCTCTGAATGACCCATTTAAATATATTAAATATAATTAAATTAAATATAAATAAATTTATATTATCGTATATATTCACACTGGAATACCATACAGCTCTACTGGGATTTACAACTTGATATTTCAAATCTGGGTCAACCCGATATTCGATTTATACTGAGATTCCTTTTATAACGTAAATAAAGCGTTGCAAATTATAAAGGAATTTCACAGCGACTTTTCTGAAATTTGATTTGGACGTAAATCAAAATCTACACGACGAAATCCCGATTTTTCTCTTCCACTAGAAAGATATACTCCACCAGCTCCACACGTTTCTTGTTTCACAGAAATCCGATTTAAAACGAACCCTGTACATTCAGTTGAAGTTCGAATCGCCAATTTACGAACTGTAGCGCCATTTCGAGCTCGATTTTAATTATAATATAATTATACGTTCAAACTGTCGTCGATTGAATATATTCGTCAATATAATTCAACTCTAAGCAGAATTAAATCTAAGGGACGACCCAGTTCACACAATATTGTGGTTTCCAATATTTTTGATTATTTCTGAATTATATATATTATTTAATTATTTAATTTAATTAAATATTCACTATAATTTAATTAATGACGATTTAATTCCCTAAATCACTATTTATATAATTAAATAAATTAATTATAGTACCTCTGACAAATGCGGGTCATTACATTCTTCCCCACTTAAAATAATTTCGTCCTCGAAATTGCTAAGTTAGAGGACGACCCTATCTATTGGAATTCCTAAGATTTGTTAACCTTTCAACTTCAGTTTCACTGAACCAATTAATATCATTAAAATATTAATTCATTTCGACTAACTAAAATTTTCAAGAATTTTGAAAATTTTCCAACACTTTAAATTTTCGGAAAATTTCGCCATAACCTCCTTTGTACAGCCCTATCGGTAAAACCACAACTCGCCTCTCTTGGCCTTCTCCAACCCAAAAGAAAATCAAACAGCCAAGCGGCTTGCCAATTCGGCTCATAAATCTCATGCTTATATCAAATATAAACTCGTACCTTTTTGTCGGGTATATCAACTCTATCACTTTCTCCTGTTATCAATCCGACATATACCGGTGTTATCTCAACCAAATCCCAACCTGTTTTTATCCACAGATCCAACCATTCGCTTATACCTAAGTCGAATTAAATTTCAAATTCGAGTTCCATTCTCGATTTCAACTCTTAACTTCCTAATCCAATTTTCATTTCAGATTCTTATCTCGGCAATCAAATTTTATTCAAGAACAAATTTTTCTTGATATCATTCTATTCCCATTCAATTTTACACTTAACTGGGTTTTATTCAATTTGCTTTCACAAATTCACATTTAATTTGTTTTAAATTAAACCATCTATTTCTGGGAGTTTTAAACAGCTTTGTTTTTCTTCTCAAAAATCCACTTTTCGTTTTGGGATTCAAACCAACTTGTTTTTCTCAAAACAATTCAAAAACAAAATCTTTGGTAGTAATCCGTCACTTACACACTCGAAAATGAACACCGATGATGTCATGATCAACATCGGAATCTATTTTCCAGCTACCGAAGTGAGTTCAATACTATAGCACTTTCAAAACCCATTTTTAAACATTTCCACTTTGAAATCAATTTCAATATCCTTCACAAGGCTTGTAAACAATTTAAAATCTCCCAGGATCTTAAAATTCTCTTATACTTAATCCTAATTTGTTAACAAACACCTTTCCAATTTCCGGAGTTTGAATTTCAATTCTGATTTAAATTTCAGATTTAACTCCTCTGATTTCACATTTTTCACTTATATCAATTCTGATTGGTTATATATATAACCATTTCACATTTTATAATCTTATCTGATTAAAATCACTACCAACACATCCTATATATGATAATATATCACATATCCATACTGTGTCGGTCCATCGTATTCAAGTGTTTATTTACTCCTACCGATACAGTGGATCAAAATGATCGACCAGAACTCATAAACAACTCAACCAATGAATCTCCACAATATAAAACCATTTTTATATCTAATACAAATATGCACTCATATATATACACTCAACTCAATCTAGGGTATTACTAACCCTATCTCTACCGAGTCACGCCACAGAGCCAAGGCAATTACTTAACTTAAGCTCTGATACCAATTGTAACGACCCGGATTTTTGGCGACTTTGGTTATCAACATAAGCTCGATGTCGATAACCAAAACATCGAAAAAATCCGGGTAATTAATGAATGAAATTAGAGGGTGAGGAAAGATAAGGTAGAACTAATAGAATAGAAGAAGAAGAAGAACATCATCATCAGAGTGAACACGAATCTCACAGTGGAACGAATAAAATATAACATAACTTTTGAAATACAAACAGTATAAAAATGATATTTTTATTTTTCTAACTTATTTTAGAAAATTTCGGCGGCATAACGGCACGATACTAGAAACGGGACAAGGCCTAGCCTTATCCCCGGTCTAGTGAAGGCCCACGCCATTCACATATCAATCAAATTTACCAAACAACTAAATTCAAATCAAATCATTTAACTAATTTATGCAACCAAACAAACAAGTCCTTGGTCTGTGGACGATTGTGTCGGGTGCTACTAAACACCGTCTGCATCCTAGTATATATATATATAACTAGAAAATGAAATTGAAAGGTGAGAAATTCTCACCGAAAGCTATCCAATACCACGACTCTTCATTTAGAGAAATCCTCATCGTTATCGCATCTTTGTCATCTTCGTTGCCCGTAGCCACGACATATGTAAAAATCGAATTTTTACTTCGCTATTCAATATATAAAAATTGAATTTTTTACTTTGCTATTCAATGAGTACAACCCTTACAACACAGCGGAAATAAACTATAGCTATATGATCTTGAAGCCTCCTGCTCCAAGCTCTTCAGATATATCTGTAAAATCCCGACTACTTAACTACCCGTACAAATTTAGGCACCCAAGAGTTTAGGGAAACAAAACAAAATAAACTCCGGGTCAGTCATGGGACGGGTATGAGTAAAACAGATTAAAACAGTTATACAGGTATATGATATCTCATAAGACCACGCCGTGAATACGGAACGGGTTTTTCCCTCATGAGAATCCAAACATCTTTGACAAAGCAATATCATTCTGATATTATAATAATGTCTAAATACAAATAGATATCAATCTAGCAGAAACGCTTTCATCTCACGTTCTACATATATAGTATACAATCAAAATCGCAAGCACGTATTGGATAATGGGTTTCCAACTATGAAAAGGTATGGAACCACCTTCCGATCAGTGTACTCTAGGAACGATACACTGGAGTTCAACAAGAACATCTTGCAACTCAGCCACACATGACCGACCACTCATTTCGCTTGAGTGTATCGAATGTACATCACCAACGGTTGGGATCAGCAACCGTTCCCGTATATATATAGGACAACATTGATAAATTAAAGAAGCAAATGAATATTCTCTAGATAGGTGATTATACACCCTACTTCGGTGCGACCGACTTAGCCATGCTGCCTGCCCGATTTCTGTCATTTACCGGATGTGAGGCGAGAAGCTACGCTTATCTTTTCACATACCACACATCTTCATTCACTTAGAATGTCACATCGTCATACCCGCCAAATCACAAATTGACTTATCCAAAAATAACACGGGTATACAGCTAAGAGAAACGAATTCCTCCGCCACCAAACGTGAATACGTTTTGAACAGATCAACTTACGCGATTTATTAGATATACTCAGTCAGACCTTCGTCCATACAAGTATTCCTAGGACTGGACAAACCGAAGGCACTATTCAGTATATCCATCTTAGTCACTTTTATCTAAGACTTATATAACAGCCCTTGCACTTTACTCCGTCTTCAATTATCTTTGGCATAATTGATTCGCAACGCTTATGCCAATACAGAGTGGTTCTTTGGATAATAATCCAACCGGTCTCTCCATATTAACAACATTAAAATGGTCAAAAACTTCGATAGTCTGTGAGTTAACTATCAAAGAAAACAAGTGTGCAAACAACGAAATTATTTCCAATTGGAAATAATATCGATCAATCATCAATCACTACCATTCCACAACTATCAGACTCTAACTATAAACTAACAAGAGAATAACTTCCTAAGTATAAACCCCGAAGGCCGAAACCAACATCAGATCGATACTCAGGAAACCATTCAAATTATTAATCTCTAGTCATTTTCTAATTTTGCTTAACTCTATTTCTTAACTCTGTACGATTTACTCTAGTTCATTTTTTTCTCTAATCGATAAATTTTATTTGATTACCTCTAACTGGTTAACTCTAATTAATTAACTCCTTTCAAATAAACTATATTCGATTTACTCCTTTAACTTTATTCGAATAAATTATATTCGATTAACTATACTTGATTAACTCCATTTGAATAACTCTAACTCTAACTGGTTAACTCTAACTGATTAACTCTGACTGGTTAACCCTAACTGTTTAACTCCAACTGGTCAGCCCTATATGTTTAATTCTAATTGATTAATTCTTACGGTTTAACTCCAACGGGTTAACTCTAACTGTTTAACCCTAATGGATTAACTCTAACTGTTTAACTTTAACTGGTTAACTCTAACTGGTCAACCCTAACTATTTAACTCCTTTGGGTTAACCTTAACTGTTTAACTCCTATTTGATAACGTTTATTCATTTATAAAGATTTACTTTTGGTAACGGTTTTTCACTTTATAAATGTTTCTCTTTAATAACGTTACTTCACTTATACAAGTGTTGTGTACCCATTCTATTTAAAACTATCGGTGTTAAAACCAATATCTCTTCTCTATATAAGTTCAGACTTATATATTCCATTTATCGAATGATATATATTTAATTTAATTTATAAACTATTATTTATAAATTAAATCTTTTCTATTTATCTATTAAAAACAGATATCCATTTTCTATTCATTTTCTAAATATTCTTTTGGTTTATTTCTATTTATTCATCAAATAAATATTCCTTGATTTAATCCTATTTATTTAACAAATAAATATCTCCTTTATCTTTTATTTATTTCCTAAATAAATAAATCCTTTTACTCTTTATTTATTCCCTAAATAAATAATCCCTTTATATTTGCTTTCAAATATATTTCCTTTATATTTGTTTAACAAATATATTTCCTCTATATTTGCTTTCAAATATATTTTCTTCTATATTTGATTTACCAAATATATTTCTTCTATTCAAAATCCTTTTTCTTTATATATATATATAAAATACATTGATTTTATATAAATGAATTATTTTCAAAATACAGTTTGAAAATCTCCTTTCCTACCTTCTGGTATTTCTTATGGTATTTAACACACCATATAACAACGATAAATATCGTCCCAGCACACATAATCAACGTCAGATTATATAACACATTATATATCACAATATATAAATCACAGTAAAATAAATGTTGAGGAATCCAGTTGGATTCCTCCAACCTGTTTCCCTGCATCCACAGATGTTACACAGTATAATATACATCAATTTCATTCCAACATGAAATATACTGATATAGAATCAAATATTGATTGTAGGTTTTTATCTATAACTAGATTTACGTTTTCAATCAAATCTATTTAACAGTCCAAACAATCAATACTCAGCAGTCAATCAACATTTATCAAAAATAAAGTACAGTTTATAAAAATATAAACTGAACAGAGTTAGTGAGATTTACTCACATTGTCCGTAATCGTTAAACGATGATTTATGGTTGTTGATTCGGACCGACGTATTATTTTGTAATAAATTCTAGACGAGCTCCAATAGATTTCAATCCAGTTCCATAGTGAAGTGTTCGTTCATACGATCATGTCGGATCTGATTTCGTAGGATTCTGACAAGATATGATAACATTATGATATTAACAAATTTCAAAACAATTTAAACTAAAGTTACTTATCAATGGGCCTTAACCTTTTTTTCTTCAACTTCAGCCCATTAGAATGTCAACCCGCCGTAAGAAAATATCAGCCCATTACCACCTGATAGCTCAAGCCCACCTCACAGCTTTTGTCCTTCTTCTCCAGAAAGGTAATTTGTTCTCCAGTAAACAAATTCACATGCCAAATCCCTGGATTACCTCCTCCGACTACCTCAGTCCTCCTTGCCTTCTTCAGCGCATTAAAGCTCGTGCTTTGTCCTGGCAAAAGCAGTGAACTCCATCCATGACACAAACCCACCGACCCATCATGAAATTGACTTCTAAAATCACCATTCAGCACTTAATCTTCTACCTAATCACGTATTAGTTTAGTAACCCTTTTCCTAATAATTTCTTCACCGAACGTACCTGCTTCAGACTTGCTTATTTTCATCCTCGCCTCATTCCAATATTCATAATCAGAACCGCACTTCACACCCCACCTTCTAGCTACCTAAACACCATCAATTTTGTGATGCCCCCCCAATGTCCACTTAACAGGATAAACGAACCAAAAATCCCACCAATTTCCAAAACATTCAAACATATACAATCACCTTCGAATTCTCAAAACACCATATGTTCAACTACAAACCGCATCATACAATTCAAGACTGAAGTTACCTCCTTCCTTGTCAACCGCTCCAGATCCCTGTAGCTGCACTGCTCGAACTTCAAACAGTAGTAAAGATGATCGCACTCCATCATAAATCGATCGATGCTTCTATAGCCGACGAGGTGGAATCCTAGGCACGCTGCTGTATCATCGAGCTCCAAAAAAAAAAAGATTCGCACCCTTAAGTATTTGTACCAGATCGGAGGAAATCATGTCAGAAATCCGAATATCCTACTTGGTTTATTTTAGGAAATCTCGAATTGTTTTGATTTTAGAAGCCATGTTTTTTTCTCGTTTGGAGGAAGACAAAGGCGGCGCATTTTCCTTTTTACAGAATGAGGATTAGGTCAGGAAAAATGATTTTAATGTTTATTTATAGGTTAGATATTTTATTTTTAGGGTACCGTGCGCTACACCAAATTTTATCATTTAGGGACAACCATCAACAGAAATAAAAATACCGGTGAGACGAGCAATGTCCCACGATCCCAAAAATATAATAATATAGACTAGTTGACTTATTCTGTGAAATCTCAAAATATTGATTTAGGGTGCACAATATTTCAATTAAATTATATTCTCTTTTTGTCTTCTAAAAATTCCTACGGTCACGTACAATATCCAAAAAACATGAAAATTGGCATGCAGCTGCAGTTTGACATTACGGTCCCAACGTAACTGGTTTCATCGAATTCCGACTTCGTATGCTCACACAGCGTATTTTTAACTGTCAAAATACTGAATGTTTTTCACTCTAAAAATCCGTACGGCCACACAGTGACTCTAAAAATCACGAAACTTGGAATCTAACAATAATTTAATATTGCGGATCCAACAAAATTAGTTTCATCGAATTCCGACTTCGTTTGCAAAAGTGGCTATTTTTAAAGCTCTGAATGACCCATTTAAATATATTAAATATAATTAAATTAAATATAAATAAATTTATATTATCGTATATATTCACACTAGAATACCATATAGCTCTACTGGGATTTACAACTCGATATTTCAAATCTGGGTCAACTCGATATTCGATTTATACTGAGATTCCTTTTATAACGTTAATAAAGCGTTGCAAATTATAAAGGAATTTCACAGCGACTTTTCTGAAATTTGATTTGGACGTAAATCAAAATCTACACGACGAAATCCCGATTTTTCTCTTCCACTAGAAAGATATACTCCACTAGCTCCACACGTTTCTTGTTTCACAGAAATCCGATTTAAAACGAACCCTGTACATTCAGTTGAAGTTCGAATCACCAATTTACGAACTGTAGCGCCATTTCGAGCTCGATTTTAATTATAATATAATTATACGTTCAAACTGTCGTCGATTGAATATATTCGTCAATATAATTCAACTCTAAGCAGAATTAAATCTAAGGGACGACCCAGTTCACACAATATTGTGGTTTCCAATATTTTTGATTATTTCTGAATTATATATATTATTTAATTATTTAATTTAATTAAATATTCACTATAATTTAATTAACGACGATTTAATTCCCTAAATCACTATTTATATAATTAAATAAATTAATTATAATACCTCTGACAAATGCGGGTCATTACAGATTTATTGACAACTGTCAGTTACTGTTGTAAAAATTCTTTTCGCAACAGCTAATGGTTGTTGTAAAAAACGTTTGCTCTAACTGTGGAGGCTTTTTGCAACATCGGCTAACTGTTGTAATAAGTTCCTTTAACAACATTTGCTAGCAGTTATAAAAGACTCACTTACAACTGTTGCTAACTGTTGCAATTAACTTGTCAACAACTGTTACAAGAGTTGTATTATAATCTACTACAACTGAAAACTACCCATACTTTCATAGCTGATATTAAACATTAAATTTTACAGCATATTACAATTAAAACAAATATTTCATAACAACGCAAACCGTTCACATTTATAACAATAAAAAACAATTCAAGTTACACCGTCTTTGAATTTTTAACTTCACTACATAACATAGCCAAATCCATAACATAGTCAAATCGTAGCCAAATCCATAATATAGCTAAATATAAGTACATATACGTACTAATCAAAAGAGATGTACTCCTTATGCCAAGAGACAATCGTCCCAATTGCTTGCCCAATAGTGTAGATATCTGAAGTAGGCCTGTACAAAATAGCTTGGGGATCCACCACTGTATCAACCCAAACCTTCCAAGCATCTGTTCCTAATGGTACATGGTGCACTAAAACAGCAGGATCAGTTGATGCAATTGTTGCTTCTGCAACAACATTTCTTTGCCAACTCAATAGTTTGCACTTTCTAGAAATGACTTGTGTATTACCACCACTCGAGAGATTATTGCTACTCCGATATGACTACAAAAGAATAACAAACAATTAAATGCAAATATAGTTATCAAACAGCGTAATAGGTTAAAAACATAATCTGCAAAATTTCATTTTGCAGCTTTCCCATTTACAAACATGGAGGCTGTCATCAAAGCAGCAAGTGCTGTTTTGATTTCAAAGGTTATTTAGTCAACAATGCACGAGCTAGTTGGTGATTATAAGATATATACCACATTGACGACTGTCTTGGACTGCGATCACAATCAACGCTTAAGGGAAAAGAAAATATCAAACACAACTTAGTATTTCAACCATTAATTAAAAGAAGGAATTGTAGGGCAATAAACAGTAAAGTAGAGTAAGTTGTAAGCTAAAGTTTGGTCGACTATTTTATTGTTTAGACATCAAATAATTATCTGACTATGTCTCTCCCCTTGCACTCTAAATATCTGAGTGGTTGAGCTCAAACACTGAACTTTCATGGCTGAAATCTGTTGGAAGCTAACCGTTAGCATTGGCCTTGCCCCAAATTTCATCGACAGTAAAAAGGAAGGTACTCCATCTAAGTATGCTGCGGAAGATCCTAGATTTCCCCAAGTAAAAAGTCCAGTAGTTGAGACGGATGTAGTATAAGACCATGCTGAGGAAGGAAAAAATCAAAGGGAAAGATATAGGTGAAACCATGCATGCAAGTAGTTTGAGAGGAGTTTAACCATAGAACATGGATCTGGCCATATTTATACGAAGAAACACCCAGTCCAAGTTCAAAATTTAATCAAAGCCGTAAGGCCACCCAATGAAGGAGTGCACAGCAAGGTGGAGAAACTTTGACATTTCTATGAACAATAATGCCAAGCTTAAGAATTAATATTTTTGAACCATTTTTAACACTTAAGGTTTACATTAAGTTCAACTGTGAAATATTCCAAGCAAAAATGGGAAGACCTCCATGTCATTTAGCATAATCCCTGGTTATTCATTTCACTTAATAATCTTTTTCAGACTCATATCTACTATCAAATTGTCAAATATGAATTAAAGTTTTTAAACATGCGCAGGCATAAGAAATTGGGCATAAGTGTTACTGATTATCTCTTTTCAGTGAGGAGTTTACAGTGCATTAACCAGATGACATGAATTGTAATAACCCGGGAAATCTGGGCCAGTTTAAAATTTTTATTTTGGCAATTTTAATGAATTTTGAACATTTAAAAATGAATTATTTTAAATAACATCAACAAGAAAATTTATTTTCAACATAGTTCGAACGTATATATTATATACGCCGTCGTTAGAATATAAATAATTATATATAATTATAAATAGAATTGAAAATGGCGCGGTAGTTCGATAATTCGATTTCAAACTTCAATTGAATGTACCGGGTGCAAAACAATCCGGATTTTAGTGAAACCAAAAACATTAGGATCTAATTGATAATATGTTTCCAACGAATCCGAAAAATCAAAATTTCATAGCGGGAATCAAAAGATATGTCCAGTTGAAAATTCTGAATAGTCGCTATGGAATTCAGGCCCTTAAAAATGGGAAATTTGCAAACAACCTCGGATTTCGACGAAACCACTTTTGTTGGATTCGTGATGTCAAGTTAATGCTAGATTCTAAATTTCATAATTTTTCGAATCAATATGCGAGCGTGGCAAAGGAAAACGCGTTTGACCAGTTTTAGTTGATTTTAATCGATTGGAAATTGGCCATTTTTCCAACGGTCTCAGAATTCGACGAAACTAGTTTTGTTAGGACCGTATCGTCAATACGAAGCTAGAAAATATTTTTCTGGAATTTTTAGAGTTAGTATGTGACCCCAGTAAATTGAGATGCGCGTTCAAATTCAATATATAGAGTTATATGTTGATTTTAACAGAAACTGATTATAACGATCGAATCAGCTTGCGGTGCATATCCCATTGTGTTCGGAATGGGGGTGAAACGCTATGGACGACAGGCGGTGGGCCTTGTTTCGAGGTCGAATGGTAAAGTTACTTTTTGAAAATAAATTAATTAAATAAATTAAAAATAAAAAACCCTCACCCCCTTTATACTCTGGCCCCCCCGATATTAGAACAAATCAGAAAAAAAAGAGAAAGAATCAGGTCGCCGCCGCTCCACCCTTCGCCATCGTCACCCACGACCGCGCCCCCCTGCCGATGATCCTCCCCGTCGCCACCTTCTCTCCTCCTCCTGCGACCTTCCGCGAGCCCATACCCCTCGAACCCGCGTCAGCCTCCAACCCAAACCCATCGCACCCCCTGCGCTTCCTCCTCAGCTCGCCACCTGACCTCCCTCCGCCTCAGATCGGACTCCCGCCATG
Source organism: Allium sativum (assembly GCA_030737875.1). Lineage (NCBI taxonomy): Eukaryota > Viridiplantae > Streptophyta > Magnoliopsida > Asparagales > Amaryllidaceae > Allium > Allium sativum. The sequence continues at coordinate 7,888,324 of CM060921.1, read as the reverse complement.
CGCCCCAACCTCCGACAACTCTCCTCCCTCCTTGAACGTACACTGTAAGTTTTAGTTATATTTTATTATTTGTTTATTTTAATCTATTCAATGTAATTATTTTAAAATTAAAGATCAGTTTTTATATGGAGTAGCATGAGAAAATTTAGACCTTTTATTATGGGTATAGGAATAAGAATACGGTTTTTATGTGTATGATTAAAATCTGAAATTTATATGTATGTGTATGGCAAAAGATTAGATTTTTAAACAAGCAGGATTGGATTTTTTTAATAGTAGAAAGAAGGAGAAATTCGATTTTTAATTTATAGAAAATATAAAAATATGATTTTTATATTATATTGATAATAAAAATTCGATCTTTATTATGTAGGAGAAATAAAAATATAATTTTTATATTGTAGAAAGGCTAAAAATATAATTTTTATATAGTATAGATAATAAAAATTCGATCTTTATTATGTGGGAGATGTAAAAATATGATTTCTATATTTTTAAAGTATTAAAAATATAGTCTTTACTATATAAATGATGTAAAAATATGATTTTTGTTTATGTAGAGATGTAAAAATATAATTTTTACATGATAGGAATATTAAAAATAGCATCTTTATATGTGTAGCAAAATAAAGATTGATTTTGAAAAGACGATATTTTGAGATGAGTAGTGAAGTAAAAATATGATTTTTACTTCGAGAAAAATATAAATTTTATATTATAGAAAGGCAAATCTAGATTTTTGAAAAGGCGAAAACTTTATGTAGTGTATAATGAAGTAAAAATTTGATTTTTATATATTGAATAACGAAGTAAAAATTCGATTTTTATATATTGAATAGCGAAGTAAAAATTCGATTTTTATATATTGAATAGCGAAGTAAAAATTCGATTTTTATATATTGAATAACGAAGTAAAAATTCGATTTTTATATATTGAATAGCGAAGTAAAAATTCGATTTTTATATATTGAATAACATAGTAAAAATTCGATTTTTATATATTGATTAGCGAAGTAAAAATTCAATTTTACATATGTAGTGAATACGGGCGACGAAAGTTACGAAAGGCGAGAACGATGAAGATTTCTATAAAAGAAAAGTCAAGATGATTGGATAGCTATTGGTGAGAATTTCTCACTCTTCAATTTCTTTTCTGATTATATATATATACTAGGATGCAGACGGTGTTTAGTAGCACCCGACACAATCGTCCACAGACCATGGACTTGTTTGTTTGATTGCAAAAATTAGTTAGATTATTTGGTTTGAATTGAATTGTTTGGTGAAATGAAATTGATTTGATTGATGTGTGAATGGCGTGGGCCTTCACTAGACCGGGGATAAGGCTAGGCCTCGTCCCGTTTCTAGTATCGTGCCGTTATGCCGCCGAAATTTTCTAAAATAAGTTAGAAAAATAAAAATATCATTTTATTTAAAGAATGAACTGAATAGAAATCCATATGTTAAAATAAAATGTTGTATCGTTAAAAATAGAATTTTTAACGTGAATATGAATATAGTGAAAGTGAATAAAATAAAATATTCAATTACAAACCGGACGGTTTGTTTATGTACACTATTTGAAGGACATTGATTGGGACTATAAATTTTACACATCGCCCAACTGCACAAATAAAATCTGTGCTTTATTGTTTGAAACCCCACACGGGTGTTGGGATGAAATTTGAAGTTCATTCATCCTGATTGATTAAATATGTCGATCGATTGATTGACAGGCTGTTATAAGGGTTAGATATCTATATTTGATGCTTATACAGTGTAGTGCACATTGGTTGATGGTTGATTGTTTTTCAATGCTATTATATACGTGTGATGTATGAAAATCCATATAATTAATATTACATGGTGATTGATTGGGCCTCATTCCAATTTAGAAAATAAAGAATATTATAAAATAAAGGTTCATGTGTTGATTGTACTCATCCGTTGAGATTAGTCATGTGTTGAACGAAATATTTTAATAATAAAATTTACATCTTTATCCATATAAAATAAAGGTTCATGTGTTGATTGTACTCATCCGTTGAGATTAGTCATGTGTTGAACGAAATATTTTAATAATAAAATGTACATCTTTATCAATATAATATAAAGGTTCATGTGTTGACTGTACTCATCCGTTGAGATTAGTCATGTGTTGAACGAAATATTTGAAATAGAAATATTTGAAATAGAATATTTGAGATAGAAATATTTGAAATAGAATATTTGAGAATAGAATATTTGAGATAGAAATATTTGAAAACGAAATATTTGAAATAGAATATTTGAAAACGAAATATTTGAAATAGAATATTTGAAAAGGAAATATTTGAAATAGAAATATATGAAGCCGTGTTGGTTAGATTGACGCCATTTTGACGTGAATGATATTTATATCGATTTTATTCATTTTAAAATGAATATTGAAAAGTGATTTCGAAATCGCATATTTTGAAATAAAATTGAATTGGAATTTGAATTGAATAGAAAACGAATTCAAATTGAATATATAAAACGAATTTGATTTCAATTGAATATATAATGAATTTGATTCAAATATAAAACGGAAATGAATTGAATATAAAACGATTTCGAAATGAATTGAATAGAAAACGAATTCGAATTGAATTGAAAACGAATTGAAATGAATTCAAATTGAATTGGAATTTGAATTGAATAGAAATGAATTTTAAAACGAATTTATAAGGAAAAATTCAATTTTGATTTGAATTGAAATGGAAGTTGAAATGTTTTTGAAACGAATTCAAAACTATTTATATAATTCGTTTTAAATAGAAATCGCCGATATATATATTATATATATAAAATAATGGTCTGAATAGAACGCACCGCGCCGCGGTAGTTCGTGAATTTCGACCATTTATTTCAAACAGACATTAAGGGAGATCCGACCGTCGGATTCTCCAAAAACCGGAACTGTTGGGTTCGTATCGAAAAGAGCTTTCTAACGAATATTAGAAATTCAAAATCTAACGGTTGGATTTGGAGATACGTCCAAATCAAATTTGAAAAAGGTCGCTGTAAGTGCAGTTCGATGGCCGTTGATGGAAATCGACTGTACGGGCCTTGATAAGATTATTAAAAATAGTAATAATTAGTGTAAAATCATAAGAAATGATTTGGGAAGAATTAGGGTGAAAAACTCCATATTTGAAAAGATAAAAATAGATTTTTATCGAATTGAACTAGTTTGAACTAAATTTAAAACCCAATTATTTTTAAATAAATAAATTAGATTTAAAAAGGGGTTTTAAATAATCGGAATTCCTAATATATTTGATTTGAATTGAACTAGAATTGATTTGTGGGTTATCGTGAACTGTGTTTTAAACAACACCAGTTCTTTAACCCGATGATAAATAGAATGTGATTTGGGTTTGTCGTGAGCTGTGTTTTAAATGACATTAGTTCTTTAACCCAGTAAAAGGAGTTTTAACGAATCTGCAATTAGATTGAAATGTAAATTTGTAATCTAAATTATCAAATTTAGGAAATGAGCGAGAATAGAGTATTACCAGTTTTGCTCCAAAGCGATAGTTAAATCTTTAATTAGATTTGGACGTGAAATGGTAATTAATTTTACCGATAACACTGTGGTGTTAGGTATGGAGTATTACCAATTTTGCTTCATGGGATGAATAGGTTGGGATTGGGAAATAAAATAAATAATTACTTCGGTGTGGTTCGCTAATCTCGACTAGTTGGAAAACCATAATTTGGTTTGATATGACATCCAAAGGAAGATTAAAGAATAAATTTTAAAGAATTTATCTTGGATAAAATTAATGAGAACCTTTCCCAAAAGATGTGAATATTTAAATAACAGAATATTCAGAATTGGAATGAGGCGTTTGTTGTGTAACATTTGTTTTAATATACGCGGGTTGTTCGGAAAGGCCGGGTTTATACCCATTCTGAATAACCGATTCGACGATATGTCGAAGATGAAGACGGTGGTCGAAGACCGGAAGTCTTCACATCGTTTGGATAATTACCGACGATCCTGATTGGGCTGTACACCCAAGAGGATGGAAAAAGTTGGTGGTCATACAGACGTACCTGGAGATGGATGGATATGCGAGGAAAGTGCCTCCGGTTTCGTTCAGACCCAGAACGGACTTGTAAATGGATTGTGTGTCTGACATTTGATTTTATTCTGTGTTGATTGATTTCTATTAAATATACATCTGTTTGGCGGCGGAGAATTTATTCTTTTTCTTAACGCCCTTCTCTGAGACGTACGAGCTCAGAGGTTGTATATCGATGGACATCAGTCGCATGGCATGAATTGCCTGTGTGGCACACTAAGATGCAATGATCAAGGCTTTTGTTGAAAAGCAGAGTCTTGTGGTTGATGATCAAAGCACGACCTACGTGGCAGCTTTGTGTATAACGTGAATTCGCGAGCCTCACACCTCGGTATGAGTCAAAAACGGGATGAGGACCCAAGGAGTGCACGACGTTTCTTTCTAGCTATGGGTGGTGTCAGTGACCTACCAGCCCTGACATTTATATACTTTTCACCTTTGTGGTTTGGATGCGAGGCGCCTCGATTATAGGTCCTATAGGACCGGGAAACGTGCGTTCAGGAATTGCCAATCCTCTAACGTAAGTGAGGACCGGCCTTGGAGGATCCCAGGGTTGCCCAGAGTGCGTAGCCCTGAGACATTTGCTAGAGTGTCTCGAACGCGGAGAGGAGCTTGCCCCTTGCCTCGACTCATGACGGAAATCCAATTTCCAATACGTGTATTGCGGTTTTAATTGTAGAACTAGTATGGCGACATGATATATGGTACCCATGCCGTCTATGATTTATATTTATGATTGAAATTGTTTTGACACTATACACTTATTATAGTATCAAATCATTTGTTTTAGACGTACCAAGCATGTTTAGCTATTATAAGGGAAAACCCTATCCTCCGGCTTGCGTTGCATTGTGTGATGGGACCTGGGTCTTATAATAGCTTCATTTTTCGAAAAAGCATTGCGTTGTTTATTCTATGCACTGGTATTCTTGGGAGGAAACCCATTCCGTGTTATACGGCGTGGTCCCTTGAATCACTCTCTTTTAAAATCAATATTAATAACTGTTTTAGTTCTCACACCAGTCACATGACTGACCTGGAGTTTATTGTTTTTACCTAAACTCCGGGTGCCCCTATTTTCCGCACGGGCAGCTAGTAGTTTTGGTTTTGCAGATTTATATTCACAGGATCCTGGTTTACAGCTGGAATGATATCTGGAAAGCTCTATATCCGTATATCACCTTCAGTTGTGCTTTGTATTATTTTCCGCTGCTATGTAATTTATTGTAATCTCTGATATTTACCGAATGTATTTTATTCATTTATACTCTGTATATTCTTGTATCTGATGGAATTGTTGTAATAACAATGAAATGTTCTTCCGTCTGCGTTCATTTGTGTGTTGTTCTCAAAGTATCCGCTCTTTCCTTAACGGGGAAGTAACGGGTTCTCACACTTGGTATCAGAGCTTTGGTTTACAGAGCTCGAGAACAAGACACATTAGAACCGTACGAAAGAATTCATCAGATATTGGATGAGTAATATCCAATTAGAATGACTCGTTAGAGATAGGATCAGTAGTATCCTAGAACGAGTGTGAAGAGTATATTTTCCAAATGAAAACAATTTTGTTTTGAAAATTTAAATCAAGTAAACGTATTTGAATATTTATTTATTTTTGAATATGGACAATCGAGTATATAAAGATTTTGCATATACGCGTCATGAACGTATATTCGAGGTTTTAATATACTAGATAGATATGGAATCATACTCTAGTGGCCCGAAGATGATTCTGATGGTTGAGTACTCGTCGTCAGAATTTATATTCGAGTAACGAAGGTGTGATATCTATATATTTCCATTTAAACTGGTGTGAGAACCAAAACATATATAGTTAGAACACATTATTGTGATTTGGCATCAAAAACATGATTTTTTGTATATATATCAAAATTATGAATTTGAAACTCTAATTCACTAATTGATTGATGTTTGTGTTGTTTGTTTATTTGTTTGATAATTTTGAACCATTAAGCCTAATTGAATCAAATATTGAACTGTATTGAAAATTGGTCGCATCTGCTTGCATATACATGTATATCCATTGAACAGGTCATAGCAAGGAGGCTAGAGCAGAGAATAAAATTAGTTTGCCCGACAAATAGGTACATGTTTACTATAATTTCCTATTTTGTTTGGGTGATGATGATTTTATGAGCCTATTGGCTTTTTCTTTTTCTTTTTGAGATCAGAAGGCCTATATGGCAATTTCGGGATTTTCCCGTGGCTCCCGGTGCAGGGGAGATTATGGCGAAATTTTTCAAAAATTTAGGGTGTTAGCCAAATTTTTGAAAATTTGAGAATTCTCAGAAACTGAATAGTTGGAGAATGGAAGCCAGATCGAACGTAGAGCTGATTAATCAAACCACTTTCGACTTTGTTCCTTTTCGGGGACGAAAAGTTTTAAGTGGGGGAGATTGTAATAACCCGGGAAATCTGGGCCAGTTTAAAATTTTTATTTTGGCAATTTTAATGAATTTTGAACATTTAAAATGAATTATTTTAAATAATATCGACAAGAAAATTTATTTTCAATATAATTCGAACGTATATATTATATACGCCGTCGTTAGAATATAAATAATTATATATAATTATAAATAGAATTGAAAATGGTGCGGTAGTTCGATAATTCGATTTCAAACTTCAATTGAATGTACCGGGTGCAAAACAATCCGGATTTTAGTGAAACCAAAAACATTAGGATCTAATTGATAATATCTTTCCAACGAATCCAAAAAATCAAAATTTCATAGCGGGAATCAAAAGATATGTCCAGTTGAAAATTCTGAATAGTCGCTATGGAATTCAGGCCCTTAAAAATGGGAATTTTGCAAACAACCTCGGATTTCGACGAAACCACTTTTGTTGGATCTGTGATGTCAAGTTAATACTAGATTCTAAATTTCATAATTTTTCGAATCAATATGCGAGCGTGGCAAAGGAAAACGCGTTTGACCAGTTTCAGTTGATTTAATCGACTGGAAATTGGCCATTTTTCCAACGGTCTCAGAATTCGACGAAACTAGTTTTGTTAGGACCGTATCGTCAATACGAAGCTAGAAAATATTTTTCTGGAATTTTTAGAGTTAGTATATGACCCCAGTAAATTGAAATGCGCGTTCAAATTCAATATATAGAGTTATATGTTGATTTTAACAGAAACTGATTATAACGATCGAATCAGCTTGCGGTGCATATCACATTGTGTTCGGAATGGGGGTGAAACGCTATGGACGACAGGCGGTGGGTCTTGTTTCGAGGTCGAATGGTAAAGTTACTTTTTGAAAATAAATTAATTAAATAAATTAAAAATAAAAAACCCTCTCCCCCCTTTATACTCTGGCCCCCCCGATATCAGAACAAATCAGAAAAAAAGAGAAAGAATCAGGTCGCCGCCGCTCCACCCTTCGCCATCGTCACCCACGACCGCGCCCCCTGCCGATGATCCTCCCCGTCGCCACCTTCCCCTCCTCCTCCTGCGACCTTCCGCGAGCCCATACCCCTCGAACCCGCGTCAGCCTCCAACCCAAACCCATCGCACCCCCTGCGCCTCCTCCTCAGCTCGCCACCTGACCTCCCTCCGCCTCAGATCGGACCCCCGCCGTGCGCCCCAACCTCCGACAACTCTCCTCCCTCCTTGAACGTACACTGTAAGTTTTAGTTATATTTTATTATTTGTTTATTTTAATCTATTCAATGTAATTATTTTAAAATTAAAGATCAGTTTTTATATGGAGTAGCATGAGAAAATTTAGACCTTTTATTATGGGTATAGGAATGAGAATACGGTTTTTATGTGTATGATTAAAATCTGAAATTTATATGTATGTGTATGGCAAAAGATTAGATTTTTAAACAAGCAGGATTGGATTTTTTTAATAGTAGAAAGAAGGAGAAATTCGATTTTTAATTTATAGAAAATATAAAAATATGATTTTTATATTATATAGATAATAAAAATTCGATCTTTATTATGTAGGAGAAATAAAAATATAATTTTTATATTATAGAAAGGCTAAAAATATAATTTTTATATAGTATAGATAATAAAAATTCGATCTTTATTATGTGGGAGATGTAAAAATATGATTTCTATATTTTTATGTATTAAAAATATAGTCTTTACTGTATAAATGATGTGAAAATATGATTTTTGTTTATGTAGAGAAGTAAAAATATAATTTTTACATGATAGGAATATTAAAAATAGCATCTTTATATGTGTAGCAAAATAAAGATTGATTTTGAAAAGACGATATTTTGAGATGAGTAGTGAAGTAAAATTATGATTTTTACTTCGAGAAAAATATAAATTTTATATTATAGAAAGGCAAATCTAGATTTTTGAAAAGGCGAAATCTTTATGTAGTGTATAACGAAGTAAAAATTTGATTTTTATATATTGAATAACGAAGTAAAAATTCGATTTTTATATATTGAATAGCGAAGTAAAAATTCGATTTTTATATATTGAATAGCGAAGTAAAAATTCGATTTTTATATATTGAATAGCGAAGTAAAAATTCGATTTTTATATATTGAATAACGAAGTAAAAATTCGATTTTTATATATTGAATAGCGAAGTAAAAATTCAATTTTTATATATTGAATAACATAGTAAAAATTCGATTTTTATATATTGAATAGCGAAGTAAAAATTCAATTTTACATATGTAGTGAATACGGGCGACGAAAGTGAAAAAAGGCGAGAACGATGAAGATTTCTATAAAAGAAAAGTCAAGATGATTGGATAGCTATTGGTGAGAATTTCTCACTCTTCAATTTCTTTTCTAGTTATATATATATATATATATATATATATATATATACTAGGATGCAGACGGTGTTTAGTAGCACCCGACACAATCGTCCACATACCATGGACTTGTTTGTTTGATTGCAAAAATTAGTTAGATTATTTGGTTTGAATTGAATTGTTTGGTGAAATGAAATTGATTTGATTGATGTGTGAATGGCGTGGGCCTTCACTAGACCGGGGATAAGGCTAGGCCTCGTCCCGTTTCTAGTATCGTGCCGTTATGCCGCCGAAATTTTCTAAAATAAGTTAGAAAAATAAAAATATCATTTTATTTAAAGAATGAACTGAATAGAAATTCATATGTTAAAATAAAATGTTGTATCGTTAAAAATAGAATTTTTAACGTGAATATGAATATAGTGAAAGTGAATAAAATAAAATATTCATTTACAAACCGGACAGTTTGTTTATGTACACCTATTTGAAGGACATTGATTGGGACGATAAATTTTACACATCGCCCATCTGCACAAATAAAATCTGTGTTTGATTGTTTGAAACCCCACACGGGTGTTGGGATGAAATTTGAAGTTCACTCATCCTGATTGATTAAATATCTCGATCGATTGATTGACAGGCTGTTATAAGCGTTAGATATCTATATTTGATGCTTATACAGTGTAGTGCACTTTGGTTGATGGTTGATTATTTTTCAATGCTATTATATACGTGTGATGTATGAAAATCCATATAATTAATATTATATGGTGATTGATTGGGCCTCATTCCAATTTAGAAAATAAAGAATATTATAAAATAAAGGTTCATGTGTTGATTGTACTCATCCGTTGAGATTAGTCATGTGTTGAACGAAATATTTTAATAATAAAATTTATATCTTTATCCATATAAAATAAAGGTTCATGTGTTGATTGTACTCATCCGTTGAGATTAGTCATGTGTTGAACGAAATATTTCAATAATAAAATGTACATCTTTATCAATATAATATAAAGGTTCATGTGTTGACTGTACTCATCCGTTGAGATTAGTCATGTGTTGAACGAAATATTTGAAATAGAAATATTTGAAATAGAATATTTGAGATAGAAATATTTGAAATAGAATATTTGAGAATAGAATATTTGAGATAGAAATATTTGAAAACGAAATATTTGAAATAGAATATTTGAAAACGAAATATTTGAAATAGAATATTTGAAAATGAAATATTTGAAATAGAAATATATGAAGCCGTGTTGGTTAGATTGACGCCATTTTGACGTGAACGATATTTATATCGATTTTATTCATTTTAAAATGAATATTGAAAAGTGATTTCGAAATCGCATATTTTGAAATAAAATTGAATTGGAATTTGAATTGAATAGAAAACGAATTCAAATTGAATATATAAAACGAATTTGATTTCAATTGAATATATAATGAATTTGATTCAAATATAAAACGGAAATGAATTGAATATAAAACGATTTCGAAATGAATTGAATAGAAAACGAATTCGAATTGAATTGAAAACGAATCGAAATGAATTCAAATTGAATTGGAATTTGAATTGAATAGAAATGAATTTAAAAATGAATTTATAAGGAAAAATTCAATTTTGATTTGAATTGAAATGGAAGTTGAAATGTTTTTGAAACGAATTCAAAACTATTTATATAATTCGTTTTAAATAGAAATCGCCGATATATATATTATATACATAAAATAATGGCCTGAATAGAATGCGCCGCGCCGCGGTAGTTCGTGAATTTCGACCATTTATTTCAAACAGACATTACGGGAGATCCGACCGTCGGATTCTCCAAAAACCGGAACCGTTAGGTTCGTATCGAAAAGAGTTTCTAACGAATATTAGAAATTCAAAATCTAACGGTTGGATTTGGAGATACGTCCAAATCAAATTTGAAAAAGGTCGTTGTAAGTGCAGTTCGATGGCCGTTGATGGAAATCGACTGTACGGGCCTTGATAAAATTATTAAAAATAGTAATAATTGGTGTAAAATCATAAGAAATGATTTGGGAAGAATTGGGATGAAAAACTCCATATTTGAAAAGATAAAAATAGATTTTTATCGAATTGAACTAGTTTGAACTAAATTTAAAACCCAATTATTTTTAAATAAATAAATTAGATTTAAAAAGGGGTTTTAAATAATCGGAATTCCTAATATATTTGATTTGAATTGAACTAGAATTGATTTGTGGGTTTATCGTGAACTGTGTTTTAAACAACACCAGTTCTTTAACCCGATGATAAATAGAATGTGATTTGGGTTTGTCGTGAGCTGTGTTTTAAATGACATTAGTTCTTTAACCCAGTAAAAGGAGTTTTGACGAATCTGCAATTAGATTGAAATGTAAATTTGTAATCTAAATTATCAAATTTAGGAAATGAGCGAGAATGGAGTATTACCAGTTTTGCTCGAAAGCGATAGTTAAATCTTTAATTAGATTTGGACGTGAAATGGTAATTAATTTTACCGATAACACCGTGGTGTTAGATATGGAGTATTACCAGATTTGCTTCATGGGATGAATAGGTTGGGATTGGGAAATAAAATAAATAATTACTTCGGTGTGGTTCGCTAATCTCGACTAGTTGGAAAACCATAATTTGGTTTGATATGACATCCAAAGGAAGATTAAAGAATAAATTTTAAAGAATTTATCTTGGATAAAATCAATGGGAACCTTTCCCAAAAGATGTGAATATTTAAATAACAGAATATTCAGAATTGGAATGAGGCGTATGTTGTGTTTGTGTAACATTTGTTTTAATATACGCGGGTTGTTCGGAAAGGCCGGGTTTATACCCATTCTGAATAACCGATTCGACGATATGTCGAAGATGAAGACGGTGGTCGAAGACCGGAAGTCTTCACATCATTTGGATAATTACCGACGATCCTGATTGGGCTGTACACCCAAGAGGATGGAAAAAATTGGTGGTCGTATAGACGTACCTGGAGATGGATGGATATGCGAGGAAAGTGCCTCCGGTTTCGTTCAGACCCAGAACGGACTTGTAAATGGATTGTGTGTCTGACATTGGATTTTATTCTGTGTTGATTGATTTCTATTAAATATACATCTGTTTGGCGGCGGAGAATTTATTCTTTTGCTTAACGCCCTTCTCTGAGACGTACGAGCTCAGAGGTTGTATATCAATGGACATCAGTCGCATGGCATGAATTGCCTGTGTGGCACGCTAAGATGCAATGATCAAGGCTTTTGTTGAAAAGAAGAGTCTTGTGGTTGATGATCAAAGCACGACCTACGTGGCAGCTTTATGTATAACGTGAATTCGCGAGCCTCACACCTCGGTATGAGTCAAAAATGGGATGAGGACCCAAGGAGTGCACGCCGTTTCTTTCTAGCTATGGGTGGTGTCAGTGTCCTACCAGCCCTGACATTTATATACTTTTCACCTTTGTTGTTTGGATGCGAGGCGCCTCGATTATAGGTCCTATAGGACCGGGAAACGTGTGTTCAGGAATTGCCAATCCTCTAACGTAAGTGAGGACCGGCCTTGGAGGATCCCAGGGTTACCCAGAGTGCGTAGCCCTGAGACATTTGCTAGAGTGTCTCGAACGCGGAGAGGAGCTTGCCCCTTGCCTCAACTCATGATGGAAATCCAATTTCCAATACGTGTATTGCGGTTTTAATTGTAGAACTAGTATGGCGACATGATATATGGTACCCATGCCGTCTATGATTTATATTTATGATTGAAATTGTTTTGACACTATACACTTATTATAGTATCAAATGATTTGTTTTAGACGTACCAAGCATGTTTGGCTATTATAAGGGAAAACCCTATCCTCCGGCTTGCGTTGCATTGTGTGATGGGACCTGGGTCTTATAATAGCTTCATTTTTCGAAAAAGCATTGCGTTGTTTATTCTATGCACTGGTATTCTTGGGAGGAAACCCATTCCGTGTTATACGGCGTGGTCCCTTGAATCACTCTCTTTTAAAATCAATATTAATAACTGTTTTAGTTCTCACACCAGTCACATGACTGACCTGGAGTTTATTATTTTAACCTAAACTCCGGGTGCCCCTATTTTCCGCACGGGCAGCTAGTAGTTTTGGTTTTGCAGATTTATATTCACAGGATCCTGGTTTACAGCTGGAATGATATCCGGAAAGCTCTGTATCCGTATATCACCTTCAGTTGTGCTTTGTATTATTTTCCGCTGCTATGTAATTTATTGTAATCTCTGATATTTACCGAATGTATTTTATTCATTTATACTCTGTATATTCTTGTATCTGATGGAATTGTTGTAATAACAATGAAATGTTCTTCCGTCTGCGTTCATTTGTGTGTTGTTATCAAAGTATCTGCTCTTTCCTTCACGGGGAAGTAACGGGTTCTCACATGAATATATGTATTGACCACAGCAAATACCATGGCATGAATATGCAATCCAAAATATGCCAGCGAGTGCATGATAACAAGTGTAGCAGTGTCTTATTATTGTTTTCTCTTTCCTCAGTGCGTGTGTTCATATTTTAAAAAAAATACCAATACTTCACTTCAGTGCTGAAATACTAAGGAAAAAAACTTAAAAATATTAACTTAAAACATACAAACATACTGCCTTATTCAGTACTTATCAAGGGTACTGACTATAAGTCAGGTAAATTATCCTATGTATAAGATACATGTTATCAGGAAACAAAAAATTGAATACCTTAGTATAACCATTTAGGTTAACCAAAATTTGAAATATTTGTTTTCTTCCATTACCGATTATTTTAACAATGGCATTGGGAGGCATAGAAAATACGTCAATGAAAGGCTCAGCTATTGACTAAATTTCCCGTGAAAATTTAGCAACACAAGCAACCAAAAATAGTTTAAGCATAGGAAATCAGTGTGTAAATTCGGTCATAAGGGACAAATTCAAGTCAAGCATATTCATTCTCAAAAAATGAACCAAGATAAGGATCAAGCATATTCTAATTTTGTCATAGCTTACTCCAACATCCGTTATGGAAGACATTCCTTCCTTGCCTTCAAAATAAATTTATGCTAGCCTCAACCTTATTCTTTCACAGTTCAGCTAATCCAAGTTATGTGAAAAGAGCATTGGAGATATTAGGTCCTATGTTAATTTGTTAGATGAGACTCCATCGGCTAGAGCGAGGGAGACATCTCCTATCAGCAATGATTCAACTCATGATTTATTTATTGATACAGTCGTTTAGGACGTGACTGGGCAGAACAAAACAAAATGGTGAAAAAAGTTATGTATGAAAACATTCAAATTTGCTTTTGGACAAATGAATAATCCTTGGCTGGGAAAACATTTTTTCCCAACTGTATTTGCAACTGAGATGAAGAAATTTCATACATATTGGAACACCACTAATCAAAAAAAAAAAAAAAAAGATCAAAGATGTGTATTTATTGCTCTGCCTTCATTATATTTTCTTGCATTGTAAAAAATTTCTACAGTAAAGTTTCAAATGTAATTATACGATATGGATGTGCATTTAACCAAAATATATTATAATTACAAAGCAAATATAGTGTTTTTAAGAAAATGTACAACTTTTCAAAAGTTATTATTTATATGGTATAACATACACTTCTAGAAAAGTAATTACATTTATATACAGTTTTAAGTTACATTGATTACACATAATTTTATATTGACCAATTATTTTTTAATCATTTTCATAAAATATTTTGAATTTTACTACCAAATAAGTTAGCACAGATCAAATTTTGTTATTTCAAACGAATACTCCAAACAATGTTATAAAATAATATGTTGATAAAAATCTAATGGGTTATTTTTAGATAAAATATTGAATTGAATTTAACTGGAATTATTTAAGAAGTATTTAATAGGAAAAACATGCACGATTTTTTAGCATTTGTATTTATTTTTGTTACTCGTGGTTGGTTCTTGGCTGTTCTTTATTTATTTTAGGTCATTTTTAGATTATAACAGCACGAGCATAAACTTAAATTATTTGAATCGGCTTTATTTATCCAAGTATCAAAGTTTGTTTTTTAATGCTTGTGGTAATTTTGCACCCGAGCATATGGTGCTTCACTGTATCTAATCCTCTTAGTTTTGCTTCACAAAAAGATGCATCTACTGGATTTGTAAAATCTCAATTTGTGGGCCATTCACTTTGACAATGCAAATAAGGTGGGCGAGCCACAAATATATTCCCACCACG
The DNA here is from genome assembly GCA_030737875.1 of Allium sativum. Taxonomy (NCBI): domain Eukaryota; kingdom Viridiplantae; phylum Streptophyta; class Magnoliopsida; order Asparagales; family Amaryllidaceae; genus Allium; species Allium sativum. The sequence goes on along the minus strand of CM060921.1, from coordinate 7,873,212 downwards.
ACATACCCTTCAGCTAAACCAACGTAGAGTTGGACAACATTGTCCGAGGCTGGCGCTTAGCGCTTTTTGGCGCCTAACGTTAACAACATTTGTTTTATAAAAAAAACTGCATTTGTTTCAGGTATCAAGTAAACGTTAACAGCATTTTGTTTTATAAAAAAACTGCATTGCACTTGTTTTATTAAAAAAACTGCACTGATTTTTTTGAAAAAAAAAACTGCACTGATTTTTTGGTGCCTAGGCGAGCGCCTTGGCTACACTGACCCCATATATGTATGTATGTAATCTAACAGGTTTACTTGTTGAATTTACGATGCCCCAGTTAAATTTACGATGGCCGCTACTGTACTCTCTGTTTAAGTTTGTACAACATTACATTACAGTGCAGTTAAATTTACGATGCCCCATATATGTACTCTCTGTTTAAGTTTACTTGCAAATAAGGTCATAGTTTTTTATTATTCCATTACACATTCAAGGAGGCTGTCACAGAAAAAATCGCGATGCATACGTTTTAACAACAAAAGCGAACCTAAATTCTTATTTTAATTTTGTACAAAACACATTCCCCTATTTTTCGACAAAAAATATATGCTAAATAAGGAATAGTGAAAAAACACTATTAAAATTTCGTTATATATGTTTATAGGCGAGTATACCATAGTTCTAATATTTCAAAACTGGTTATTAACGATCAAAACTAGTTATGATCACTAACGATCAAAACTGGTTATGCACGTTTGCATGCGTTTTAACTAGCTATGATCACTAATGATCAAAACTGGTTCAATCAAGACCCTTTTGGAAGGTGTAAAAATGAGGAGGTAACCGTTGGTCATCGAAAAAAGGAAAAATAATAATAAGAAATACCTGTGGCGTATTACCACGTGGAGTCATTGGTTCTTCCACTGCATTTTGTCTATCATTGATATTCTGTTAAAAAAATGCACTAATTAGTTGTTAAGCGCTTAGCAATTACTCATTAATACATTAAATCGGTTATAACTTACAGCCATGAACATATCAGAGAGCTCTTTCATTTGAGTCTGTAAGGTAGAAATTTGACTTTCCATTTCACGTACTTTTTTGGAACTACTCATACGAGCTCCGAACTAAGTTGGTGCAACCCCAAAACCAAGTCCTCTTATTCTACCTCTTTGTTCACGACCAAATATCTTTGACACACCATCTTCACTCAATGATATTGTTCCTTGAGAACTTGGGTGTTTTTATGCTCTTTTGTCTTGGCCTATAAATTCAAATAAACATTTTTCAAAGGTCGTAATTCAATTAATGTAAGGTTCATATATTGGAGCCAACTATGAAAACATATCCCAACTAAAATATACAAAATTCAATTTGATGGAAATCAAAGAAATGAAGAAAAAACAATTTAATTAAAGAAAGGATAAAATAAAATCAAAACATACAATGAAGAAATAATTTAATGTGCATATATCCTCACTATGCAATCGGCGGCAGTAGAATTCGATGGCTCTCCATTTTTCTTTGTATGGCCTTTACACCACAAATCCTCCCTGCTGATATCCGATGACAAGCCTGTAACGCCCGGCCCCTAGACCCATGCTAACCAAGAGCAACACTAAGTGTTACTGTCGGAAAGTACGGAGAATGGGACTCGATAGGGCTAAAAGTTGTTCTCATTCCTTTGAACGAACACTGGCACGAGAATTTAAAACTTCTCATCTTACCCTTTGTGCTTAGTATAAGTTCAAAGAAATGGTACAGGAAAATTTCCCAGGCACATAGTGCAAAATATAATAGAATCAAGCACAGCACAATAACAACAGCAGAATACATAATACATATCATAATAGAGATGTCCAGCATACATGGTCCATCATACATAATATCGCCTCCCAAAATACATAATAGTGTACATACCATAATACTACACGCTTCTAATAGTCTGAAGTTGCATAGTCCAAAACCCCAAAACGTGGAAAAAGATAAGAATGACGTTGCAATCCACGCAACCTAACCTGCATACAATCCTCAACCTAACCCGAGGATTGTAAAAAAAAACAAATCACACGGGTCAGACTATTGCTAGTGTGAGTGAAGTAAATATCTATGGACAATAAATAATTCATCAAATAAATAAAGGTGCCGCATGTATAAGCCAACATGAGGCGTAAGGATGTTACTGTGTGTGAACAATTTAGCGAAATCGTCGCATTAATATGCGATAATCGCATGCATCGGTATTATATATAACTCAATACAATACCAGAACAATTATCATATGTAAAGCAATATGATAATATAAAAAGTAAAGTTAAAAGGGTGCAGGTATTGTATGTAAAGCAATACAATACCAAAACAATTATCATATATAAAGCAATATGATAATATAAAAGGTAAAGTTAAAAGGGCACAGGTATTGTATGTAAAGCAATACAATACCAAAACAATTATCATATATAAAGCAATATGATAATATAATCAAACATTGGTTAAAATACTGGGTTTCCAAATTATCTTGGGTAATATCCCATTATTATTCAAACAAATTAGAAGTTAATAAAGAATTATGGGAACTACGGGATAAATATAATATGACTCATAACAGATACCAAATAAACAGACGCTAGTATTGTAAAATCACAGTGGTAGAGCTCTTGCGCGCGCGGAGACATCAGCACCATAACCTACTCATAACGCCATAACGACACCTGGCGATCAACCCAGGATAACCAAGACGGTCTAAGGCGAAGGCCGTATGCTACCCGTTCACGGCACTACACGTGGCACACCCACGCCTCCATCTGATGTAGTCCGTGACCCGCCGATCGGGAATCCCGATCAAAGCCACTAAATTGCCCAATGTAGCAGACCGTTTGACCTTTGGTGGTAAGTGGGCGAAATTTATAACCACCGTGATTCAGGTAGCGAACCTGAATCAGGTCGACCAAGATGGAGTTTTGGCCCATTGGTACAACAGAGTCCAATCTATCCCAATCCCAAAATTAAAGTATTTTGAAATATTATTTTGTAAATTCATGCTTTAAAAACTCATAGTGTTTATAATGTCAAAACACTATATAAAACTCATCATGGCAACATTCATAAATGTAAGTTTTATAAAACCCAGTATACTTTGCAAAAATGTTAACAACGCATGTCCATAGATGGTTACACTTCTGTTTCGCTCTAATACACAAGTACCCCATAATACTTATGTATTATAACGAAATATAAGCATTATTTAGCATGTTTAACTTGTTTGGAATTAATAAAAATATTCGATCATTTTATTTATACATAATACTATTATTTTCGTTCGTAGGAAAAAAAATTGCTTTCAAAACATTTAAAAGAAAAATAATTTTCTAACATATACAGGTAATATTTTATTATTATTATTATTATTATTATTATTTATTAAAATTTTTCTCTTCCCTTTTTTTTTCTACACCCATTTGCACTGGGCTGCACGTGGCAGCCCGCGTGGGCCTGGGCTGCACTGCAGCCCACGGTTGGGCTGCACCTGCAGCCCACGGCTGGGCTGCACCTGCAGCCCATGTGGGCTGCATGGTGCAGCCTGAGTGGGCTGCACCTGCAGCCCTCCCGGGCCGCACTTTGCAGCCCGCGTGGGCTGCATGTTGCAGCCCGCCTGGGCTGCACACGCAGCCCAGCTGGGCTGCTACTGCAGCCCTTCTGGGCTGCTTGTGCAGCCCTTTCTGGGCTGCACCGCGCAGCCCAGTGTGGGTTGCACCTGCGGCCCATCTGGGCTGCTAGTGCATCCCCTTTTGGGCTGCACCTGCAGCCCAACTGGACTGCACAGTGCAGTCCAACCTGGGCTGCACTGTGGTGCAGCCATCACCACCATGGCTGCAGCTCATGGAGCTGCAGCCGCTCCTTCCCCTTCTAAAAACTGAAAATTTTCAGGTTTTTTTTCCCATAACTATGAAAATGTTCTTCTACGAGGCAATTATGCATACACTTTGCATGCAATAAAATCATCATGCAACGAATATGAGGCATTTAAACAAATACTTTGCATGCAATAAAAAAAATTACTTGCATGCAACCAAATTCAATGTATATTGTCTTCAATTTTGCAATACTAATCGCCCCAAACATACCAATAATGAATCATACACAGGGGAAGAAGCTAATTTGCAAACAAAATTCCACCTTTAAGCCATTATGCATACACAATACATAAGTTAGAGATGAAAAAGGTGGTAACTTCACTTACCTACAACTCCAAAAAGCAAACTTTCAACTCTGAAATTGACTAATTTCTTGATTGGAGCCTTCTACAGATAGAAATTGAAAAGAAAAACAATCTTAAATAACAATTCATGGAAAGGCAAGGAAGAAAATGGAATAGAATTAGATTTAGGAATACTTACTTGAAGAATTGGGAATCTACTTCACTCTTAGATTGCAAATTTCTAATTTTTACCTTAATTGGATGAGAAGATTTGATCTCTTTTTTTTTTTTTTTTCTTCTTACGGTGGGTGAAGTTTCTGGTTGAGGAAGGGAGAAATATGTACGATGAGAAATGAGAAATGAGGTAGGGAGGATTTTTATTCTTAGGCCCTCCTCTAGATCCTTCTTATCCAATATCTCCACTTTATTTTATTACTTTTTTGTTTTAACCCCTTCTTTTCTTATGCACCTAATGATTATCCTTTGTCATGTTATGAGATTTTTTTCTATATCATACATTTTAAATTAGTTTCTAGAGCTTTCCTACATGATATAAAATAAGATTTGTTATTAATTTTTTTTCCATTTTATAATCTTTTCTTTTTATTTTCTTTTAATGGAAAATGAACATAAAATTTTCTTTTCACCTTACTTCTCATACATTTTCAACATTATGTAAACTTCTTCTTTTTTTTTTTTCAATGAAAACAGCAAGAAAACACCATTGTATATATTATTTAAAATAATACACATAACAATGAACACATTTTATGAAATCAATTAAATTTTCCACTAAAATTTGCACTTTTCCATTGCATTCAAATTTGTCTTTTTATTTCATGAAAAATACTAATTCACAGCTACCACTGGCTTATATTTTAATATTATTATTATTATTATTTTCTCTTCTTTCTAAAAAAAACATTTTTTTTTCAAAGTTCATTTGTTACAATAAATTACATTATGCAACAAAAGATGAAATTCTTCATATTAAACATGCACAAACGATTTATTAATCGTCATCAATTTTTCCTCTCATCCATTTTAATATTTTATTGCCATTTATTTAATTTTCAAACAATATTTAATATAATTATTGCCAATTTATTATTGGATTCCCAATTCAGTATCCCTAAAAAAAAGTGGGTTGTTACAAAGCCACTTTCTTTTTTCTGCACAAAGAGCTTAGAAATAAATCACAAACTGCGCTGTATTGGATAAATAACTTCTCTAGACAGCGATAATGAATGAATTATATAAGTTATTTTTTCTTACCATATCATCAGCAAGTCTTGCGTACCCCTTTCGGCTCATAGTGTGCGGAACTATATTTTTTGCACGTATAGCTTTGTATTTCTTGCTTGTCAACTGAATAAACAAAATTTATTCAAATTAAGTAAAATAAAATGCAATGAAAACATTTTAATTTTAGTCATCAAAACAAATCCAACTACCTCAAACTCATCCGTTAATTTTTCATTGACAAAATCGTTCCACTCCTGAGCACTCCTGATATTATTTGGTTTCAACATGTCCACTTTGTTGGAACCATCAGGACTTGCTGCTGCAGCTTTTATGGCTTTGACTAGCCTTGATTTCGATTCTTTCCACCGCAGTCCCAGCATTTGAATGAACATATCTCGATGTATGTCATCCACCTTGAATCTAGCCTAAGGCCAAACAAAAAAAGGTAAGCAACTTTGATTGTGCATTGAAAGTAAATATTCATTCCTCTTGTGTTCAGGTTGGAGTTCATAATACAACAAACTGCAGACCCATTAAAAAAAATGCTTCTTTTTATGGTTTAACCAAACTGCAGACCCATTAAAAAAACAATTCGTAAAAACAGTTTGTATTGAAAATCTGAGTAACATTGCCGAAATGTGGGAACACAGAGATTCAAGTGATCTTTAAAAAAAAAAAGAACTAACACAAGAATCAAAGAGACAAACACACACAAAGAGAAAATGCAATGTGAATAGTCTGTAAAAACAGACAGAGAATGGAATTGCTTTTTTTTTTATAAATAGGGAACAACACAAAGAGAAACACTAAGATTGAAACGGGGAATCAAAAAAAGAACAACAAACAGAGAACAAATGGAACCAAAACAAAAACAATACAAACACAAGAACAACCTCCCACGGGCCTGATGTTTCATTACTAATGTTTTATGTGAGATGCAAATGCAACTGAAAAATCCCACCTAACTATTCATATGATATAATGCAAATGCAACTGAAGAATCCCACCTATAGATGCCACATGGGTTTAATTTAATACTATGAATACATAAATGTAATCATCTAAAAGATGCCATAAGCTTCTAACCAAGTTAGTTCAAGTTTTAGTGTACGTTTAAAATATTCAATATGAATGTATGTCGTGCAATCGCAAATGCTGAGATGTACCTGAATACATGTCCATAGATCAGCCTTTAATTTGTCGTCGACTTTCTTCCAATTGCTAATGGTCACAGGTATCATCTCCCTCGCTAACGTTCCAAGATATGATGATAAATATTTGGAATTTGTACCGATAGGTTGATTTAAATCATTGAACTCAACTTCAACCTTCTCATTTGGTGTCAAAGAAAATAATTTCATCATTGTTTTTCCTCTTTTTCTCTTATTTTTGACCATGTTTGCCTCTTCAAAGGAAGAATCTAAGTTTGTAGCTGACTCATGATGATTGGACGGTTGGGTGATAACAACATTTAGGAGAGGAGTTGATTCATGATGATCGGTTGGTTGTGTGATAGCGATGTTTTAAAGGAGAGTTGAATCGTGTTGATTGGATGGTTGTGTGGTAGTGACATTTTGAAAGGGAGTTGAATCATGTTCATTGGATGAGCGTGTGACATTGACGTTTTGGAGGGGATTTGAATCAAGAGGACTAAGCGATTGTGTGGCAGTGACATTTTGTAGAGGGGTTGAATTATGGCAAGGAATGATGGGTGAAGGAATTACACCATGTTTGCGTGGAGATTTTCTAACATTGGCATCCACGTCCTTATTTTGAAAGGGAGTTGAATCATGGTGATTGGATGAGCGTGTGACAATGACGTTTTGGAGGGGATTTGAAGCAAGAGGACTAAGCGATTGTGTGGCAGTGACGTTTTGTAGAGGGGTTGAATTATGGCAAGGAGTGATGGGTGGAGGAATTACACCATGTTTTCGTGGAGATTTTCTAACATTGGAATTCACGTACTCAAGAGCACAAGCAATTTCAACTTCAACGTCTTTCATTCTTGATATTCTAATACCACCATTAGCCCCAGTCAGACCACGCGCAGCTGCAAGCGCAGCAAGACTTTGCTTCTTTGACCTTTTAGTTGCTTGCTTTGAGCTCTGCAATTATTTGAACAAATATAATATTAGTTAGGATATCTTGAAATAAAAGAAGGTAGCAAGGTGTTCTGCACAATTGAAAAAGAAAAAAAAGAATGACAATACGAATGTAGCAGCAGTCAATTACAGAGAGCAGTTATGAAGGTTAGAAAATGATACTTTCAATTATTTGAAGTCTGGAAACAGATGAAGAAAGTTATATATGATACACAGTCCCTCTATTTTACCTTCTCCCTAGCCCTTAATCCATGAATGGATTGGTACTAACTTAATTCAAGCTTTGTAAAATACAGGTTTTGCTCATTGAAATGTTAAATAATTCAGGTTTTCTCATGTTCTAGTTCATAAAACTGGTAGTGTAGTTCCCAACTTATGACACATTCTACATGTAAAATACAGGTTTCAACTTTAACTATGGATACATTGGAATCACTGTCTATAGTGCACTCACCGTCTTATCTTTAACGTAAATACAATAAGATCTATTGATGAATTGTTTATGTTTTATTGTATGTTAACATATTGCAAATCTACCAAAAAGAAACCAAACATGATGTAATGATCGACAGGAACACAACGAAGGTTGTGGATGTTATGGTGGCCGTAACCTTTGATGTAGATATTAAATATGGTATATTTTGTTTTAACTTGGTAACATCTGGAAAGGTCGTACGGTAGAAAGCAACCGGACAAAAGCGTTAACTTCAAATACAGAATTAGGTCGAGGGATAACGAAAAGCATTCGTTAAAAAGAGGATAGGTTCTTTGTTTATGGCTTCATTCATTGAAAAGCAGTTAAAATGTTTTGCATCAGGAACAAACATGAGACATATGAGACTGTCAATAGCGAGTTTGTTGGAACTAAGCCGGTTTAAATTAGGTGAATTCCAATTGACGTCACAACGTCCCCATGTGACCATGGAGTCGCTAATTGACATCGGAAATCAACCCATTTTCTAGTAGCGGCATTAATCTTTTTAATATAATATTTTTATATATTGTTTGGGATAATTCCAATATTCATTTAGGCACTTTATATGAGGTTTCATTTTCTACTTCAATGTTAAGGACTAAAAAACCATTGTACAACTGGTTTTAATTGTCACCTTCAAGTAATGGTTATATATTATATACTATAGTTCAAATTTTTCTTTTTACATTCTGAAGTTCTTTCTTGTAAACGCATGTTTACTCTGTATTCTGATAGAGATCGAAATATTTACTGATAATTCACGTCACTCCACACGTGCTAGCTACAACCGATTAACAAATAGTATTATTAATTAAAAGCAGCTTATAGCCTTATATAGTATTTCTTGTAATGTTTCACATTTCATGTAACGAATAATAAATTATTTGCCTGCGTAGACAGAGATACACCTACTTCAAATTTAATCATACTACGCGACAAAGAGTAATAATTATGGTGTTAATAATGATGGTGTTAATCGTTGCATATGGGTTCATAATTGACATCCAGATTCAGTGCATGTACAGCGAAGTACCATATATGTTCATTTACAAGGACAAAGGCTACTTAACTGCTCTAATTGCTGTCTTCTTTGGAAAATAGAAGAAAATGGAAGGAAAAACAAGTATAAAGGCTGTATTATTTTAAGTACGTACACATATGATTTCTTACATTAACAGTAAGGGTCAAGACAATTACCTCTGCTTGATGTTGCACGTTCCTACCCATGGATGCAAACCTTTCAAGCTTATTTTATTAACTGGTCAACCTGGAAAAAAAATCATAATTTGTGAATAACTAACCACATATCATAATTTGTGAATAACTAACCACATATCATAATTTGTGAATAACTAACCACATATCAAATAGTACTGTTTTAACATGCAACACAAGAATCAAAGAACTAACACAAGAATCAAAGAGACAAACACACACAAAAGCAACTCAAGAGCAAAAAATGCACAGATGATATAAAAACTGAACACAACAAATGCAAAGAAACACTAAGATTGAAACAGGGAATCAAACATAGAACAACAAACAGAGAACAAATGGAACCAAAACATGCAACTACTATAAATTTATTCAACTAAAAAAGGAAGAGACTCAAATCCAAAGTTCTTGGTGTAAACAAGTTTGGAGAAGGGGTAATTTTTAAAGGCCAACTGATAATCAGTGCATGTCACTGAATTGCTGAATTAAACTTCTACATTTCCAGTCAATTCAGATGATCCAGAGCAGAAGCATAACAGTATGTATGTATATATATATATATATATATATATATATATCGTTACATTAATGTACTTAGATTTAAGTAATGCTGTAGCCCTTTAGTATTGGATCAGAACTGCAAAATTTAAAGTGGGAACTAAGATCTGTTCCTTATTTCAAAATTTAATGCACGAAACACTTCTTAATATTATTCGTGGAGCATATGTGTTTTTCCAATATCAAATCTGCACTTAATCAAATGTAAAAGCATTGGTTACGGCTCTATGAGTACAACCAATAATTGCATTGCATAAATGATTTTATATTTAGCGTCTCATTATCAACATTAATGTATAAAATATAAGGCGATCGTGTAGGATGACAAAAAGCTGTACTCACTTCTCATGCCTATAACAGACAAAAATCATGTTCTGTGTTGTTTTGATTTAACGAAGGTGGTAGCGCATAATTTTTTTAGCGGTAAATATTTTATCATTGTCAGCCCATGGAATAGATAGAAATCCACAAGGCATGCAGATTAAGATAACTAAGAATTTCTCTAATTGTGGATTTTGTAATCAGATTAAGATAACTAAGAATATATAACTACACTTTAAGAAATATGACTACATATAAAACAAGATATCAACAACGAATACTTATTCATACCAAAATGCCATCGCAATCCTTTCTTATGTAACTTTCATCCCCATTATCAACATCTCTATCATTAAGTAGTGACTCATCCAATGGTTTGCTAGTCGAATTTTCCTCCTCCTCGTATTTTTCGAGTTCATGAAAACCTCTAGGAGGTGCTTTTAAAACGACATACCAATTTGAAGAGCTACTTTCTCTGGAGAAAAACACTTGTACTGCTTGTGTTGCTAAAATGAAAGGATCACTTGCAAATTAATTCTGAAACTGATGTAGATTTACTAATGTAAACCCATCTTCAACCTTAACTCCACGATAAATATTGGCCCAATCACACTTAAACAAAACAACTTGAAATAGACGATAATCCAACATTAACATATCACGCAAAATGCCATAATAAGTAATTTTCTCAACAGACCCATCTGCACGAACAGTATTTGCCTCAATGGAAACACCGCTATTTTGCGTAGACTTCTCGTAGTCCTTAGTATGAAAACGTCGTCCATTAATAATATAGACAGTATAAGAAACTACTTGCAACCGAGGTCCATATGAAAGCCATTTTATTATTTCGCTTACATATGAAATATTTCTTTCATCTTTAACCTGGATATATATAACATTGTACACAATGACTATTGAGAATAATGTGCATATAAGATGCTTAATTGTTCTAATAAAGTAAAATATAATGGTTTCAACCTTTTTTTCAAACCAACAACTAAAAGTCGCTGAATGCAATTCTGAAAGCTCTACATCATCTCGTAAAAGCTGAGGGTGTAAACGTTTCAACTCCTCCTTATGCATTCTGAATACGAAAATGTACAAGTTAAAATTTAATTTCCTTCGTATAAAATAATAAAGTTGAACTAATACTTACTCTATGTACGGCTCAACTTCATCGGTATTGAACAACACATACCGATGAGCAACATCAATTACCTCCTCTGAAACTACAATAGGTTTTCCTTTGGAAATAGGACGTCCATCGAGCATGGAATCACTTTGATTGTGCACTTCATTACTATTTTTTCTCTCCCCAAATTTAATCTCATTTTTTATAAATCTAGCACAATACTTAATGCATTCTTCAGAAGAATAGCGCTCGACTATGCACCCTTCGGGTCGGGCTTGATTTTTAACATAACCCTTCAATGTTTTCATATACCTATAATTAAGATATGCATATAAAATAGTTTAACGAGGACATATTTTATTAACTACATTTAAGTATTCATAAAAAAATTACCTCTCAAATGGATACATCCACCGGTATTGTACTGGTCCACAAATTCTTGCTTCTCTTCCCAAATGTATCGTCAAGTGAATCATGATGTCAAAAAATGAAGGAGGAAAGAATCTCTCAAGGTCACATAAGGTTAATGCAACTTGATTCTCGATGGATTCTAATTTATCTCTATCAAGCACTCTTTGGCATATCTCATTGTAAAATGAACATAATCGAAATAATGCATTCCTCGTACCCAAAGGAAGAAGTCCTTTCAATGCTACAGATAATAGTTGTTGCAACAAAAAATGATGATCATGAGACTTTAGACTTGAAATTTCATCATGTTTTGCAAAACATTTTCCAATATTTGAGCTATACCCATTAGGCACAGTCAAATTCCTCATCCTATACAAAAATATGTCTTTTTCTTGGTCAGTTAAGGTGCACGGCGCAGCAGGAAGTAATAGTTTATTTCCAACAGCTATAGGAAGCAATTTCTTCCTTATACGCATTGCTTCCAAATCTTGACGTGAATTGAGTCCATCTTTTGATTTTCCCTTGATATCAAGCAAAGTACTAAGAATACTATCACAAATATTTTTCTCCACATGCATTACGTCAAGATTGTGGCGCAATGAAAGTTCCTACGAAAATAAAAAAATAGAATAATGGATGGATAGTAAAATACCGATTACTAGACATAGATAGAAAAGAAAACATTTTATTTTTAGCTACGTTTTACCTTCCAATAAGGTAGATCAAAAAATATGGACTTCTTTTTCCACATTTGAATTCCTTTTTTCTTCACATCCCCTCTTTTTCTTTTCGTACTTTCTCTCTCTTCCTGCTTTGTTTTTTTCCCCCACTCATTAACAATACCTTTTACATCATCGAAGATTTGAGTACCAGTATGTATTCGAGGCATTTGTCTACTTTCTACGGTGCCATCAAATAATTTTTTTTTCTGACGATATTCATGATTGGGTGCAAGAAATCGTCTATGGCCCAAATATGCACATTTTTTACTAAATGGTAGCCATATTGAACAGGTATTAATCCCACAAACAGGGCATCCTCTCTTACCTTTTACACCACAACCTGCTAAATTTCCATAAGCTGGAAAATCATTTATCGTCCACATCAGAATTGCTTTTAATCTAAATTCACTACGATCATATGCATCATACACCTTTACCCCCTTATTCCGTAACTTGTTCAAATCTTCGATAAGTGGTTGTAGATACACGTTGATATCATTTCCTGATTGTCGTGGTCCAGGAATCAATAAAGATAGCATTATATTATCTTTATGCATGCAAAGCCAAGGAGGGAAGTTGTAAGCAACAAGAAACACTGGCCAACAACTATATGTAGAATTCCAATCACCAAATGGGTTGAAGCTATCACTTGCAAGGCCAAGTCTCAAATTCCGTGGATCGGATGCAAAGGAAGAAAACATTTTATCAATTGTAGACCATTGAGAGGAATCTACGGGATGTTGCAGTTTACCGTCTTCCCTTTTGTTATTGCTATGCCATCTTAATTGTTCAGATGTTTCAGACGACATGAACATCCTTTTCAACCTCGGTATGAGTGGAAAGTATATTAAAACCTTTATAGGTATTTTAGATTGCTTTCCGTCTTCCCTTATCTTATTCTTTTTCCAACGAGATTTGCCGCATTTTGGACAAAAATACAATTTGCAAGCTCTTTCCTAAATAAACAACAATCGTTTACGCATGCATGTATGTTCCGATAACCTAAACCAAATGATTTAATCAACTTTTTTGTTGCGTATGTGGAAGCAGGAAGCTCATTTTCCTTAGGTAACATATCCTTCAGGAGCTTAAGAAGTTCTGTAAATGCCGTGCCGGTTATACCATTTTGAGCCTTATGTTTGTAAAGAAGCATTGTAGCAGACAACTTTGTATGGCTTGTACAACCAGGATATAAAGGAATTTCTGATGTCTCCAATATTTTCTTAGACTCTTCCTTATGTTTATCGTTAACATGATAATCATTCTCCTCGCCATCAATTTCTGCATCCAAGTACATTCTGTATGTATCTACCACATCGTCGGCTTCATTTTGTGAATGACATGCTTCTCCGTGAAAAATCCATACATCATACGTTGGATCCATTCCGAAACACACCAAATGTGTCACAACATCTCTTGGTGGATGCCAAATATGATTCCTACAATCACGACATGGACAGATAATTTTTTCTAGATTACCCTCACTTTCTACATGCTTATTTATGAAATCTCGAGCAGCTTGCCTATATTCATTTGTCATTCTGCAAATAATACAGTCTATAGTCATCCCTGGATAGTTATAAATACATAAATATTAATCAAAATTTACGAAACCTTGGTAGAGAGACCCATGTTTTGTCCATATCTTCTGTGGATCCGACTGGACACACATGCAAAAGAAACTAGTAAATAAAAGTCCTTCAGTTCATGTTATAAGAGAGAAACGAATAGAATATTTGCTTTCCATAGAACTATTGATTTTTGTCTTTTCCGAGTCCCATCCGTTTTGTCTTTTTATCTACCTCCTCTATTCTTAACACGCTAACACAGAATGCATTCTTCTAACATAAGAGATGTCGTCAAGAGTGCCACCTTTCTACCGTATTACCATTTATCTAAGCCAATCACACCGTTCAAATTAGAGAACTGCATTAATCAGCTACTGCAGTTTGTGTCAACAAACGTTTTCACTAAGTTTACAACAATTAATTCATGTTTTTTGCAATTTTAGAACTGAAGTCCATTTGGTGCTTACTTCATAGTCAATTATTGTATTACAGCGGACTTTGTTAATGCAAATCGAAGTTGCATTATTTGTTACAGCAAGGATTCTTTCCTGCTGCTATTTTGTTACAGCAATAAGCAGACTCATGAGTCCTTGTTTTAAGATGTGCTTCGCGCACTCGAGATTCCTAATGACATCACATACTTAAGACTTGTCTAATACAGGTTCTTTTAAATAAAAACGTCCATTTCATCTTTTCTCTGTTGTCGCTATAAGAGCTGCAGGTATTATTTTTTTCTTTGATTCCCTTTAGTTTCATCATTTTGGTCTGTGCATTTGTCTCGTTTGAATTTCTCTTTATAAAAAAAAAATCAATCCACTTTTAAATTTCCTGTAACAATCTCACAATCTCACGGTTTCCATACTTTAGTTTGCATTATAATTCCAGTTTTGCATTAATTCAAATTCAGTTTCCAGACTTCAATTATAAATTTCAGTGCTCTTTTAGTAAAAAAAAAAGAGCCTAGTTTTGCATCACAAGTTTCCAGACTTCACAATCTCACAATTTTGCATTACATTATTCTAGTGTGCTCATTTACCTACTGAGATCATTACTAGCCGCCCATTCAATATTTTTGTGACATTCTACTTCAAAGATGGTTTTTATTCAGTTTCAATTAAAAAAACTTCCCTTAACAGAAGAAACCGTAGCTGTAGTAGTTAACAAATCTGATAGGCAACCCATACAAAACATGATAGGCTACAACATTCGAATAAGGTTGAAGTTTGGAAATATTGGTTAATCAAGTTATGTTATAAATTGACTCATAAATTTCTAATCAATGAACTAATTTATAAATCAGTGAACTAACTTATAAATCAGCGAACAAACTTATAATTTTTTAGACAAGCATCAAATTTAATCGATGAACTACCTATAAAACAATGAATCATGAAACCAAGTTATTCAATTCCTACAAAAACAATTCCAAAACCAGCTTTAATCGATTAATTAGTTAAAAAAAATCAAGGTTATCAACTGAATTTAAATCTATAGTCGACCAATTTAATTCTGGAAATCAACTGCAGTTACCCATGGTTGCAGTCTCAGCCTTGCAGGAGGAGATGGAGCAAAACACTGGAGGTCTAGAGCTTAGGATTAGTAGCAGCAGTCACTTTTTAGTTCATCGCTCCTTTTTAATTTTCTGCGAGGGCCACAATCCTAACTTTTGAATGATGTTTCAATCGCAGCCTAGAGCAGATGAAGGAGAGAGCACAGGAAATGGGCTGCACCTATTTTGTTTTTAGTTTTTTTTTTACTAATTGCATCTATTTTTTTTATTGGGCTTTTTTGTTGCTCTGGGCCTAGGGGGGTCACTTGTACATATCACATAGAGTATAAGTTTGGTCAATATAATTGTTCCACTTACTAGCTCTAAGCTTATCCTTGTAAGCTAGGAGAGTAGTTAGTGACATTTTCGGTGCACATAGCTTGTTCCAAACCAGTTTACACTAATCCATTTTCGTACATAGGAACATTTATCATCGCAACTTGAAGTAATAAATGAAAAAGAATATATCACAGCACATCTATTATCGCAACTTGAATGAATCTATTAAGAAAATTTGTTTGAAGTGCAAAATTAAATAGCCTACATTTTAAATTTTGTATATGTTCAATATCAGACCATTGAATAATCAAGTAGTCGAAAAATATAGCAAAGCTCAATAATCAATTAATATTTTGAAATAGATACAGAAATAAATCCAGTTTTAGTTTGCATACTTTAGTTTGCAATCCAGAAATATAATAGATACAGAAAAACAAAAATCAATCCACTTTTAAATTTCCTGTAACAATCTCAGTCTCACGGTTTCCATACTTTAGTTTGCATTATAATCCAGTTTTGCATTAATTCAAATTCAGTTTACAGACTTCAATTATAAATTTCAGTGTTTTTTTAGTAAAAAAAAAACAGTTTTGCATTACAAGTTTCCAGACTTCACAATCTCACAATTTTGCATTACAAAATTCAAGTGTGCTCATTTACCTACTGAGATCATTACTAGCAAAGCTCAATAATAAATTAATATTTTAAAATAGATACATAAATAAATCCAGTTTTAGTTTGCATACTTTAGTTTGCAATCCAAAAATAAAATAGATACAGAAAAAAAAACAATCCACTTTTAAATTTCCTGTAACAATCTCATAGTCTCACGGTTTCCATACTTTAGTTTGCATTATAATTCCAGTTTTGCATTAATTCAAATTCAGTTTACAGACTTCAATTATAAATTTCAGTGCTCTTTTAGTAAAAAAATAAAATAAAATAAAAAAACCAGTTTTGCATTACAAGTTTCCAGACTTCACAATCTCACATTTTTCCATTACAAAATTCAAGTGTGCTCATTTACCTACTGAGATCATTACTAGCCACCCATTCAATATTTTTTGTGACATTCTACTTCAAAGATGGTTTTTATTCAGTTTCAATTAAAAAAACTTCCCTTTACAGAAGAAACCATAGCTGTAGTAGTTAACAAATCTGATAGGCAACCCATACAAAACATGATAGGCTACAACATTCGAATAAGGTTGAAGTTTGGAAATATTGGTTAATCAAGTTATGTTATAAATTGACTCATAAATTTCTAATCAATGAACTAATTTGTAAATCAGTGAACTAACTTATAAATCAGCGAACAAACTTATAATTTTTTTAGAGAAGCATCAAATTTAATCAATGAACTACCTTATAAAACAATGAATCATGAAACCAAGTTATTCAATTCCTACAAAAACAATTTCAAAACCAGTTTTGATCGATTAATAAGTTAAGGATTAGGATCGAAAAAATAAATAATCCAAATCTGAATTTAACCCGAAGAAGCTTCCGAGTAAAGTAACAGTTAAGGAAAATTTGAAGTCTATAAATTGGGTGATCTAGCACAGTAAACCACGTAAAAACATCTCACGAAGTTTAACAAGCAATCAGAAATCAACTACTGGGCGACGGAAGATTGAAATGAAAGCAATTAAAGATGGTGCTAGCATTCTGAATGTGTGCGAAAATATGAGTTTAGAGTCTGTGTTTAATTTATGGCGTTTGTATGCGATAACGGCAAGGTGATGGGGTGACTTTACTATTGTAATAAGTAATAACAGATAATGAAATGCAGTGCTTGTTTAGAGCAAACATCCCACCAGCGTATACGACGCTGTATTTTTCATTTCGCTTCTGCTATAATTCTAGTTGAAAGATGGAAGACTATAAAAACTCTAACCCCTCTTTGAAAATTATGATGAAAACATAAATTGATGAAAAAACAATGAAATATAAGTTATCAACAAAACAAATAATGAAATGTAGTGCTTCACGGCAGTGGCTTACTTCAGTTGCTTGTACGTGAATATTTACCAATTGTTGCCATCAATGAAAAAACTAGGTTAATTTACTATTTTATATTTAACTGCAGACATACCACTGTCAACGCTTAACTCCCGTCACCGCAAACCTAATATTTGAACAAGCTAAGCGATCTCTAGGCAGACGAAATCATAATTTAATATTCACTAGGTTTACAAACGCAATCGAAAAAAAAGTAAACAAGAAATCAATTCAATCTACATACCTTCTGGCGGAGGAATCGGGAGATTGGCTCGTCGTCGATAAACGAAACGATTGGCTCGTCGAAGCAGGAACGCCGAAAAATATGGATAAGATCTGAGATTCTTGAGATGTTATTTTTGAGATGGAACGCCGGAAGGAACGTCGAAGCAGGAGCGACGGCGGAGCAAATAGCTTCGATCTTATTTTTGAGATGGGAATTAATTTTGTTCAAATGGCTGGCGTAGAGATTAGGGTTAGAGATGGAAATGGTATTTGGTCGAATAGCGGCCGAAAAACAAAGTTTGTAACGTGCTAAATTTTTCGGAGCGAGAAAGCGGAAGAATATTATATAACTATTATAACTCCAAAAAACGTGGTTATAGAGTAAAATTTACAACTGAAAAGAATAAAGCAGTGGTTACAAACTAATATTACAACAGCTACGTAACTACAGTTACTAAAAGCGGATTTAATACAACAGCTAATATAAATATATTGTTATGAAGTACCTATGACAACTGTTATTTTATGCAAGTTGTAAAGAAATAGTTGTAATATGATTGTTTTGTTGTAGTGCAAGAAACTAATTAAAATTAATTTCCATTCTTAATTAAAAGATTTCACACTTATTTTGTATAAACTATATGCTAATTTCACTTTAAACAGTAATGGCCGACCCAAAAATCAATTCTCAGGCCAGTCTCACTTTGACTTTGTCTCCATTCCTTTCCAGGCTTTATCTGCATTGATAAACATCACTTTACTTATAATAATTCAACCCTTAATTCTTAATTAAATAAAAAGAATTTACGTTAGTTTACTTCTCAATTAGGAGATAACGGTTTTGATAAATAGATGCTTTTAATGTTTTTCACGGGCCGATCCTATTTGTAAAAGCTTTCAAGCCGTATTCTCTTTCGTTCAGCTTGCTCAGAAAAGAACCACCACGCACGATACCCTCTCCACCATGCCACACCGAACTCCAGCAAGCTTCAGCAGCAACCACGGATGGTCGGAGCACCATCAGAACCTACCCGCGACAAAAGCTGCCACCGGATTTCACCAAAATCCGTAACTGAAACTGACTTCTTCATCTCTTTCAAACCTCCTGCAGAAACCACGAACCCGTCAGGCTTCTCAACCCGGTTACTGCCTGGAATCGATCTCGTCCGATCAAACTGTGGATCTTAATGAGTTCGATAGCTTTATAGTTTGGAATTTCTTGAATAAACCAACAAAGAAAAAGATTTTGGGGTGACAAGTATGATCGATTTCGACCAATTAGTGAGTTTGTGGTGGCTGAAATGTGGGTTGACCACGAGAGACACAAACAAATAGGGTTTGCTGAAAGGATTGGTTTATATAGGGCATGGAAGTTATTAAAATATTATTTATGAAACTTCGTCGCAAAGTAATACATAAAACAACCCACAATTGACTTCTGTTTTCTGATAAAAAAGCTAATCTTAGAGTAAAAGGATATTCCAGACCCAATGGGACGAGTTTCGTCGAATTCCGACTTCGTCTGAAAAAAAAATCCTTTATAAAACCAGAAATAAACACGCATTTTATTTTTCCATGATCACTAGATAAATCAAATCAACTAGAAACTTTGAAATCTTACAATAATTTGTTGATACGAACCCAACGGCACCAGTTTCGTCGCATTCTGAGACTGTTTTCCCGGTAGGCTATTTTGACGCGCACCGCAATGCCATTTTTAACGCCAAATTATCCGGTCTCCAAAAATAACAAACTATATACCTATCCGGACTCTAATCGACGATACGAACTCAACGGGACTAGTCTCGTGGCCTAATTCGATCATCTGCTCAAGTTACACTCAAATATCCCTTTATTTATTTAAATACGCGCTATAGAAAATGAACGGGCGTTTACGATTACCGTGGTCACATACGACATCGGTTTTCCACGCCATTCACCACCATAAAATAATTTAACGATACGGTTCTAATGAAACAGATTTCATCGAAAACGAAGCCCGTTTGCAAAATGGCTAATTTAAAGGCCTATATTTTAATAACGATTTCCACAACGATAATTTCAAATTTAGATTTTGCCATAACTTAAAATCTATAACACGAAATCTGGATTTTTCTATTTTATATGAAAATTATCGTCAATACGGTTCCAACGTGTCTTGTTTCACAGAAATCAAACTTATATCGAACCCTGTATTCTCAGTTGAAGTTCGAAATTCAATATTACGAACTGCCGCGCCATTTCGAGCTCGATTTATATTATATATAGATTATAACGTTCAACTTCGTTTTTAATAACGAATTAAATATTAAATTCAATTAATATCCCAATATATAATATTTAAAATAATAAATTAAATTAAATATTTGACAGTAAAAAAACACGGGACATTACATTCTTCCCCCCTTAAAATAATTTCGTCCTCGAAACGGCTAAGGTAAGAAAGAACATTATAAACCCATTAATTTCCAAATCCAATTTAGTTTAAATCAAAAATCAATTCAATACTGTAAATAAATATTTTCAAAAATATTGAAAATTTTCTAACACCTTAAATTTTCGATTTTTTTTGCCAGCACCTCCTTTGTACGGCTCAATCTGTACAACAACAACTCGCCTTTCTAGGCCTTCTCCAATCCAAAAGAAAATAAAATAGCCTAGCGGCTTGCCAAATAGGCTCATAAATCACCAAACCCATATAAAAATAAACGTGTATCTTTTTGTCGGGCATATCATTATATCCTTCCCATCTGCTACCCTGTCAGCATATACAAATGCATTCCCAAACAAAATTCCAATTTTATCCTCAAAACCAAATCCTTCACGCGTCCAAGCCAAATCCCATTCTTAACTCAATTTCCATCCATGATCAACTTCAACTCTTAGCTTACCAGTCCAACACCATTTCAAATTCCTGTCGCACAATTCAAAATCTGATTCTACTTGATATATTATATCCCGATTCAATTTCCAGTTGATTGGTTTCAATTCAATTCATATTTGCTTTCCCAATTTCTATTTATTTATTTTTTTGGTTCAAACAATTTCCCTGGGAGTTTTTAAACAGTTTAGCTCTTTCAGAAAAAAACAAAGACACCTTTTCAGAATTCAAAACAACTTGTTTTTCTCAAAGCAATTCGAAACAAGATTTTTGGTAGTAATCCATCACATAGAATTCGGAAATGAACACTGATGATGTGGCCAGCATCATCAGAGTTATTCCCCAGCTATCGAAGTGAGTTCAATACTATATCACTTATCAAAACCGTATTTAAACACTTCCATTTTGAAATCTATTTCAAAATACCAAACACAATGTTCGTAAAACAAATTAAAACTTCCCAGGATTTTAAAATTCTCATATATTCAATCCAAGTTCATTTGCAAACACCTTTCCCACTTTTGAGAATTTTAATTCCAATCCTGATTTTATTTTCAGATTTAATAAATATGCTTTTATATTATACGAATTCTAATTGGTTATTTACATAACCGTTTCAATTATAATCAACCAACACATCCAATATACTATAATACTTCAAATATTAATCATTTTTTTTATATTAAAATATAATTTGGGTAAAATTATTTCATTTACCCTCTTTTAAAACATACTGTGTCAGTTTATCGTGTTTGAGTGTTTAGAACCCCTATCGATACAGTGGATCAAACAGATTGACCAGAACTCATAAACAACTCAACCAATAAATCTCCACAATAAAACAATTTTTATAAAATCTACAAATACGTTCACTCGTATATATACATTCAACTCAATCTAGGGTATTGCTAACCCCATCTCTACTGAGTCACGCCACAGAGCCAAGGTAATCACTTAATCTTCAGCTCTGATACCACTGTAACGACCCAAGGATTTCCGGCCCGGAAACGGACATAAATACCTTTACTGTAACTCATGCCGACCCTCCAAGTACGGAAAACACTAGATAGTTATTAGAAAGAAATTAGAGAGTGAGATAAGAAAGAAAGAAATAATAGAATAGAAGAAGAAGAAACACCACAACACAGAATCTCACATCGCAGCGGAAAAAAATATAATACTGTAATAAATCTTTATTGAGAGCTTTAAGAATACTTACAATATCAGAGTACATCACACTGTGGGACAGTTACAATATCCTGTTCCCGTGTACAACATACAGCGGAATAGTAGCTATATAATATCATACGTCTGAACATCTACAGCTCGTCTCTGGACTTCACAGCATTCGATAACCTGAACCTGTACACTCCGGGCTAACCCGAGCATTTGCAAAACACCGGGTAAGTCTGGTGAACCAGAGTGAGAAAAACTCGCACAGTATTAAGGGTAAATAATCCGACATGATTTTAACGTTAAAATCATTTCGAAAGAAAAGGATAATCGTAAGACCAAATCCACACATAAACACGAACGGTTTTTACCTTACGATAACCCAAAACATTTTTGAAACCAATATCTTTTCTGATATTATAATAATGTCTAAATACAAGTAATTATTAATCTAATGGAATGCTTGCATCTCAGAATCAACATATATAGTATACAATCAAAAACCGCGGGCGCTTATTGGAGATTGGATTCCAACTATGACAAGGTATGGGTCCGCCTGCCGATAGTGTATCTCTAGAGGCGAATACACTGGGTTCAACAAGAACGTCTTGCAACCCGACCCTCACATGACCGACCACTCATTTCTCTTGAGTGTATCGAATGTATATCACCAACTGTTGGGATCAGCAACCGTCTCCCTAAAAGGGACCGCATCGAAACATAGATTAAAGAAGCAAATAGGATTTTCTCTAGATAAGTGATTATACACCCTAATGGGAGCGACCCACATAGCCATGCTGCCTGCCCAATTTTTTTGTCACTTCCTGGTTGATGAGGCTTGAGGTCAGAGTTTATTTTTGAAACATCTGATCACCATTCACTTTGAATGCCACATCGTCCAATCCGTCAGATATCACTAATTGACGTCCACAAAAATACTCTAGTTAGAAGCTAAGAGAACGGCAATTCCCCGCCAACAACTATAGCATGTTTGAAGAAATCAACGTACGTGACCCTTTGGAAAAACTCTGTCAGACATCCGTCTATACAAGTCATCCAGGAACAAGATGAACCGAAGGTACTCTCCTACCGCATCCAATATAGGAATCACCCTATGGATCAGTAGCGAGAAGTCCTTGCAACCCGTAGATTCCAACCACGACAGAATCACAGCTTATCTCTGCTTGCCAGACAGAGAATATTAGTGGTTCTTCCGTTTATGAAAATCCACGGTCTTCAATGCTCCATCTCGATCATCTTCTGATATCTTCATGTATTTGTTGGATGGAATGGTTTTCAAATATAAATTTAATCCCGGTCTTTCCATACCAACAATCGTATTGGACAGATTTGATAGTCGGTGATTTAACTATCAAAATATACAGTGTTTCAATCATGACAACAAATGAGTTCACCGGTTCAGTATTCGGCATCACTTGGCCTTTACTTTAAACCAAACTATTTCACTTCTGCTTAATTTAAAACTTCTAACTCTTTAATATTTAACAATACGATAATTGAATTCTTATATGCCAATGCCCTTCAAATCATTTCATTATAATACTTAGAAAAATAACTAATAGCCATAATCAGTTTCCACTAAATTCTCCTTTCAAAAACATTTGTTATATCATCCTTTATTATTTAAACCTGGGAAATCCATTCACTTATTTTTCGTAAATAGCTTTACGTACTATCTTTTATTCCCTTCTTGAAACCATAAGCAAAATTCATTCATATAAAGTAAAACTCAACTTTACATTTCCTTCATTTCGCATCTCTCGTTATATATATTCCCCAGATTTCCACTAAACGTTGTCTTATTATTTCACAAATGGAAATAATCAATTATTGCTAACCTCTCTTACAATTACCAACTAATATCGCCTTCAAATAATCCCGATGTTGTTCAAGTTGGGGTATTTTAATTACCTCTCAGACCTTGATCAACAGCGTTCATATCCTCAGATAAATATAAGTTGTAATCAAACCAATATACCATTCCAGACTCAAAACAAATTCCATTATAACTCGCATTCGGTTATACAACCGTACGACCCAATCTTTAACCAAATTTACTATTACTAATCTCCATTCAAATCTATTTACCCATTCCCTACTTTGGAAAACTCATTTCACTTCCCCCTATTTACTTGATCTCATTTTCAAGTAACGTTAATTTGATATTAACGTTTTTACACTTTAAATCCCATTTATATAATCCTGGTTTATTATAAAACCTTTTTATCTTATTTTCCTCTAACCTAATTCAAAGAATTAAGTGACATTTAAATTAAAGTTATCACCTTCGCTTAAAAACACTCTTTTTTAAAAAACTTATTTAAATTTAAGCAATATTCATTAACTATTTTAATCAAATCACATCAATTTGAAAATCAATTCCAATTCAACAATGGTCGATTTAATTCACTCCAAACTTGATTATCTCGATAACTGATTCCAATTAATCCTCACCTTACATTAATCAAGAAGATAATTAATTTAAATAATTCCATTAATTGTTTTCTTTACACACCAATTTATCAAAGTTTAACCACTCGATTCATTTCTTATTCTCATACTTGTAAATCTGATTAACATTAGAATTTACTTTATAAAATAAATTATTAACAAATCGAAGTCTTAAATAAATAAAATATTTATTTATTCTCTCTTTAATAACTCTTATTTAAAATAATATATTTTGAAATCCATTTCTAGTTATAAAATAAATTTTGTAACTTCAACTCTATCGACTCACCTGAAGGTAAATCAATATTTCTAAAACGATTGATTTTATAAGCCATACGCTGCAAAATACTCAACCAATACCGCTCATTGGTTTAAAAAAGCAGATGTTGAATATTTAATAATCAACAATCAAATCAATCACCCCAAACATGACAGTTCATATATGATAATATGAAAACAAATAATATTATTGAGGAATCCGGTTGGATCCCTCCAACCTGTTCTTCCCTGTATTCAAAACGGTTATCACAAACTATATCATTCAGTTTCATTTAGCTGATAACAATAAATAACGACCATCAACATCAATCAATTCTCAAGCAATTCAAACAATTTAAACT
This sequence comes from Allium sativum, assembly GCA_030737875.1. Taxonomy (NCBI): domain Eukaryota; kingdom Viridiplantae; phylum Streptophyta; class Magnoliopsida; order Asparagales; family Amaryllidaceae; genus Allium; species Allium sativum. The sequence goes on along the minus strand of CM060921.1, from coordinate 7,848,077 downwards.
CGTTTATAAATAAATGTGACCAACCAAGGTGAGTTACCTTTATTGGAACCAATCGTTAAAAATAACGATTTGGTATTTCACTGAAATTAAACGACGGTTTAATTTCATCATTTAAATCAACAAATAAATGTATAACTAACAAATAGGCAACCATCAGCAAGCAGAGCACACAAAATAAAAACCCAATTTATATAAAATATAAATGGGAAAAATACTGAGTGAGTTTAACTCACCTTGATTTGATTTTCTGCTTAAACAGCTCATTTCTAATCAAATTAAACAGTTGTTTAATTCAACTAGTAACTCCAGCAATCTCCAATTCTGTCAAAGGCAGTTCCAAAATATAGAATTCGCCCATACAGTCCCGACGAAGTTTGTTTGGCTCAATTCTGGTCATGAGATAAAAAGTTACATAAGTTATAGATGCTCAATTTAATTAAATAAACAAATCCTTAATTACGGTTTTAATAACGTTGATTACATTTATTCAGCAGTAAAGCGAACCGATAATTTCCTTGTTCACGCTGTCCCAATACGATGCCTTCTCCTTGTTAAATACCTATAGCAATTAGATGATAATTAATTCTCTTATATTTTTTATTCTTGTCAAGGGTTTATTACAAAGATTTCATTACTCTAAAATTAGGAGTCAGGGCCGATTATTCCACTTTGTTACCCAGGGCCGACAGATTTGCTTCCCTTTGCACGACTGTCCTTAGATCTGAAAAAAGAAACTAATTAAAATTAATTTCCATTCTTAATTAAAAGATTTCACACTTATTTTGTATAAAATATATGCTAATTTCCCTTTAAACAGTAATGGCCGACCCAAAAATCAATTCTCAGGCTGGTCTCACTTTGACTTTGTCTCCATTCCGTTCCAGGCTTTATCTGCATTAATAAACATCACTTTACTTATAATAATTCAACCCTTAATTCTTAATTAACTAAAAAGAATTTACGTTAGTTTATTCTCAATTAGGAGATAACGGTTTTGATAAATATGCTGCTTTTAATGTTTTGCACAGGCCGATCCTATTTGTAAAAGCTTTCAAGCCGTATTCTCTTTCGTTCAGCTTGCTCAGAAAAGAACCACCACGCACGATACCCTCTCCACCACGCCACACCGAACTCCAGCAAGCTTCAGCAGCAACCACGGATGGTCGGAGCACCATCAGAACCTACCCGCGACAAAAGCTTCCACCGGATTTCACCAAAATCCGTAACTGAAACTGACTCCTTCATCTCGTTCAAACCTCCTGCAGAAACCACGAACCCGTCTGGCTTCTCAACCCGGTTACTGCCTGGAACTCGATCCCGTCCGATCAAGTTGTGGATCTTAATGAGTTTGATAGCTTTATAGTTTGGAAGTTCTTGAATAAATCAACAAAGGAAAATATTTTGGGGTGAGAAGTATGATCGATTTCGACCAATTAGTGAGTTTGTGGCGGCTGAAATGTGGGTTAACCATGCGAGACACAAACAAATAGGGTTTGCTGAAAGGATTGGTTTATATAGGGTATGAAAGTTGTTAAAATATTATTTACAAAACTTCGTCGCAAAGTAATACGTAAAACTACCCACAATTGACTTCTGTTTTCTGATAAAAAAGCTAATCTTAGTGTAAAAGGATATTCCGGACCCAATGGGACGAGTTTCGTCGAATTCCGACTTCGTTTGAAAAAATTTCCTTTATAAAACCAGAAATAAACACGCATTTAATTTTTCCACGATCACTAGATAAATCAAATCAACTTGAAACTTTGAAATCTTACAATAATTTGTTGATACGAACCCAATGACACCAGTTTCATCGCATTCTGAGACTGTTTTCCCGGTATGCTATTTTGACGCGCACCGCAATGCCATTTTTAACGCCAAATTATTCAGTCTCCAAAAATAACAAACTATATACCTATCCTGACTCTAATCGACGATACGAACTCAACGGGACTGGTCTCGTGGCCTAATTCGATCGTCTGCTCAAGTTACACTCAAATATCTCTTAATTTATTTAAATACGCGCTGTAGAAAATGAACGGGCATTTACGGTTACCGTGGTCACATACGACATCGGTTTTGCACACCATTCACCACCGTAAAATAATTTAACGATACGGTTCTAATGAAACCGATTTCGTCGAAAACGAAGCCCGTTTGCAAAATGGCTATTTTAAAAGCCTATATTTTAATAACGATATCCACAACGATTATTTCAAATTTTGATTTGGCCATAACTTAAAATCTATAACACGAAATCTGGATTTTTCTCTTTCATATGAAAATTATCGTCAATACGGTTCCAACGTGTCTTGTTTCACGGAAATCCGACTTATATCGAACCTTGTATTCTCAGTTGAAGTTCGAAATTCAATATTACGCACTACCGCGCCATTTCGAGCTCGATTTATATTATATATAAATTATAACGTTCAACTTCGTTTTTAATAACGAATTAAATATTAAATTCCATTAATATCCCAATATATAATATTTAAAATAATAAATTAAATTAAATATTTGACGGTCAAAAAACACGGGACATTACATTCTTCCCCCCTTAAAATAATTTCGTCCTCGAAATTGCTAAGGTAAGAAAGAACGTTATAAAACCATTAATTTCCAAATCCAATTTAGTTTAAATCAAAAATCAATTCATTACTGTAAATAAATATTTTCAAAAATATTGAAAATTTTCTAACACCTTAAATTTCCGAAAAATTTGTCCAACATCTCCTTTGTACGGCTCAATCGGTACAACAACAACTCGCCTTTCTAGGCCTATCCAACACCATTTCAATTCATATTTGCTTACCAGTCCAACACCATTTCAATCGGTACAACAACAACTCACCTTAACTTACCAGTCCAACACCATTTCAAATTCCTGTCGCACAATTCAAAATCTGATTCTACTTGATATATTATATCCCGATTCAATTTCCAGTTAATTGGTTTCAATTCAATTCATATTTGCTTTCCCAATTTCTATTTAATTTTTTTTTGGTTCAAACAATTTCCCTGGGAGTTTTTAAACAGTTTAGTTCTTTCAAAAAAAAAACAAATATTCCTTTTTAGAATTCAAAACAACTTGTTTTTCTCAAAGCAATTCGAAACAAGATTTTTGGTAGTAATCTGTCACTTAGAACTCGGAAATGAACACTGATGATGTGGCCAGCATCATCAGAGTTATTCCCCAGCTATCGAAGTGAGTTCAATACTATATCACTTATCAAAACTGTATTTAAACACTTCCATTTTGAAATCTATTTCAAAATACCAAACACAATGTTCGTAAAACAAATAAAAATTTCCCAGGATTTTAAAATTCTCATGTATTCAATCCAAATTCATTTGCAAACACCTTTCCCACTTTTGAGAATTTTAATTCCAATCCTGATTTTATTTTCATATTTAATAAATCTGCTTTTATATTATATGAATTCTAATTGGTTATTTACATAACCATTTCAATTATAATCAACCAACACATCCAATATACTATAATACTTCAAATATTAATCATTTTTTTATATTAAAATATAATTTGGGTAAAATTATTTCATTTACCCTCTTTTAAAACATACTGTGTCAGTTTATCATGTTTGAGTGTTTAGAACCCCTATCAATACAGTGCATCAAATTGATCGACCAGAACTCATAAACAACTCAACCCATAAATCTCCACAATAAAACAATTTTTATAAAATCTACAAATACGTTCACTCATATATATACATTCAACTCAATCTAGGGTATTGCTAACCCCACCTCTACAGAGTCACGCCACAGAGCCAAGGTAATCACTTAGCCTTCAGCTTTGTTACCACAGCAATGACCCAAGGATTTCCGGCCCAGAAATGGACATAAATACCTTTACCGTAACTCATGCCGACCCTCCAAACTCATGCCGACCTCCAAGTACGGAAAACACTGGATAGTTATTAGAAAGAAATTAGAGGGTGAGATAAGAAAGAAAGAAATAATAGAATAGAAGAACAAGAAACACCACAACACAGAATCTCACATCGCAGCGGAAAAAAATATAATACTGTAATAAATCTTTATTGAGAGCTTTAAGAATACTTACAATATCAGAGTACATCACACCATGGGACAGTTATAATATCATGTTCCCATGTACAACACACAGCGGAATAGTAGCTATATAATATCATACGTCTGAACATCTCCAGCTCGTCTCTGGACTTCACAGCATTCGATAACCTGAACCTGTACACTCCGGGCTAACCCGAGCATTTGCAAAACACCGGGTCAGTCTGGTGAACCAGAGTGAGAAAAACTCGCATAGTATTAAGGGTAAATCATCCAACATGATTTTAAAGTTAAAATCATTTCGAAAGAAAAGGATAATCGTAAGACCAAATCCACACATTGAAATTTCAATGGCGACTACGATGGCGAGATGGCGACTGCAGTGGTGACTGCGGTGGTTTGAAGTTTTCGATTCGATGGCGGTGATGATGGCGAGATGGCAGTGACACGGCGAAGGCAATGGCTTGAGATTTAGCTTCAAATTAGGAACAATGGTTTCGGTTAGGGTTAGGCGATGACAATTTAATTTAAAGAGGGGCGAACGCTGATTTAAAGGAACTGGGTTTTTCTGCAGAAGCCATTGAAATTTAGGAAGAAAGAACCGATTTTTTTTCCTTGGAGGAATCGAAGAATCATTCACGGTTGCCATTAGAAGATGAAAAAAAAAGTTTTGCTGAATAGAATTGGGGAAACGAGGACTTCAATTTATAAAGAAGGAACCGTGGGAGCCAAGGCAGGAACAGTAGCTTACGTATTTTAAGTAAGGACGGTAATATTCGGGGAGGCACATACAGGGAAAATGTTTATTTTAAATTCAATTTATATGTCGGTTCACGTTTACATTTTGTCTGCCGCCAAAACAATTACGTTTAGTTCCATATTCGAAATACAACAATACTTAATTATACATATTAAAATCCATTTTACCACAGCCCGAGGTCGTTTGAAAATTAATTATTTTAAAGGCCGATATCGTATCGATAAAATATTTCTAACTTCAAAACGAATTATAAATTATGAGCTGCCGCGACTAACTTAAGCTTGTTTTAATTATATATATACTTATATGTTCAACTTCATTTTCAAACGAATAAAACCTTCGTCAATAACATATATTTTTAAATCTAACCATTAATATTTCACTTGTCGAAATTTTAAATCCAATTCGAATATCCACTCAATTTCAATTCAACAATAAATATTTGATTTTAAATTTTTAATCCAGGTCTCAAAATTAATAATTAAAATTTTAATGGATTCCATATCTCAATTGTCGAAAATTTCCGGGATGTTACAATATATATATATATATATATATATATATATATATATATATATATATATATATATATATATAACAGTTAATGCTAACAGGTAGCAAACTATACTAGCAGGTTCAAGTTTTCAATACATACATACACTCAACCAAATGAATATATTATCCCATATATAATAATATGCATATGTAAACTCAAGCTCGTTGGTTTTCAGAATTTTATAATACTAGGTACTATTGTCTTACAATAGAACCAATACAATGTTTTAAATGACATTGAAAACTGCACAAATATCATAATTATAGAATCTATATCTATATATTAGTCCAACTAAATTAATCACATTCAAATTCATACGAATACAATCATATTATACATAAGTTACTCGTTAATATACAAATAATGTCCGCAGCTCTAGTGCGGGTGGTGGGGGTTCCTAGCACCCCAGGAAGAGGGAGAGGGTTCGATTCCTGTCTCACGCACTTTAGTTCAAATAAGGGGGTTTACCATGTGCATAAGCCTGATGACCCCGCGGACCGGGTTAGGTGCACTAGGGGGAGTTTTACAGCAGTGTCGGTTTCTCCCCTGAAAAAATTCAAAAAAATTAAAATTAATATACAAATAACTACTTAGCAATTATACATGCTTATTTCAACCAATACACTCGAATATGTCTACACATTAATACAACACTAATTCCTACATTCATACTGCAAAAAAAATTAAAACATATTTGCTCCAGGAACTCCTCTGCATTTATCATCAACACGACCATCCATTGCCGCACACTAGCTCAGTCAAATTGATTCATGTCACATGGATAAGTCTACAAGAATTTATTAATATAGATAATTGCAGATGTAATGTTCATTCGAAAATAAACAGAGCATCATATATGTTGTATATATATATATATATATATATATATATATCAAATATATATGTGTAAACAATACAGTCAAATATTGTATGCTTGCAGGCAAGTATATGTTTTAGGTGTTCCTTGATGCAGGAGTATATAAATAGGTTTTAAAACCAATTCATTATTAATATGCCAACTCAAATAATAACCCAAGGCTTTAAAGTCAAGTACAAATTATACATCTATAATCTGCTATGAAGGCCCTATATATATGTATGTATGTATGTATGTATGTATGTATGTATGTATGTATGTATGTATGTGTGTATATTGTTGGGGAAATCTCGGTCTTTCCCGCTTCGTGAAAGTTAAGATAGGAAATTAAGATTAAAAGTAGCAACAACAGCACAAGAGTTTATAATTCTCCAATATGGAGATTCTTCGACTATACAAAAGAATAGTAGGTTTATAAGAATATGATTACAAAAATAACTCACACTCAACTCAAGCTTAAGGATATATACTTCTCAAGCTATCTCTCTTTTCACTCAAAGAGGCTTCCTAACTCTCAAGTATTTTTCTCACTCTAAGAAGTGGCTTTCTTCCTTGAATTCTTGGATGGATAGTAATAGGGCTCCTTCTCCTATTTATACTACTCAACCTCCATAATGAATGGTGGAGATTACTTGCATCCGACGGTAGAGTTTGATTCTCTAGAATGCTCCACACTCTCTAGGAATCTCTACACTCTTCCATTCCCTTCTTTATTCTTCCATACTCTTCCGTAAGGTTCCAGAAGGTTCCACACATCTCCAGAATATTCCAGAGGGTTCCACACTCTTCCACAAGCTTCTAGAGGGTTTCACACTTCTCTAGAGTTCTCCGGAACATTCTAGAAAATTCTTGATTTCTCTAGAAACATCTAGAATTTTCTAGAAACTCTCCAATTAAGGAAAGATCCCAACAAATCTCCCCCTCCCGACTTAATTGGGGGGGGGGGTAGTATTACGCCGACACCTTGACAACAATCTACAAACTTCTTTGTCGGTACTACCTTGGTCATCATATCAGACCAGTTCTCATCCGTGTGAACCTTGTCAAGGTGTATTTGCTTTTCCTCGAGAACTCCTCGGATCCAGTGATATCTTGTATCAATGTGCTTTGTGCAGGAATGAAATGTTGAATTCTTTGCCAAGTAAATTGCACTTTGATTGTCACACTTCAAGACATACTTTTCTTGATCCACTCCCAATTCATGCAACAAGTTCTTCACCCATAACATCTCCTTGCAAGCTTCAGTAGCTGCGATATACTCTGCCTCTGTAGTGGATAATGCAATACACTTTTGTAGTTTTGATTGCCATGAAATAGCTCCCCCTACAAAAGTGGTTAGGTATCCCGATGTTGATTTCCTTGAATCAATGTCACCAGCCAAGTCTGCGTCGGTATATCCTTCCAACATAGGTTTTCCTTTTCCAAAGAATAAACATCTTTTGGAAGTTCCATGTAGATATTGGAGGATCGATTTGACTGCAACCCAATGCTCATTGCCTAGGTTAGCCAAGAAGCGACTGACAACACCAACTGCATAAGTGATATCTGGTCTTGTGCATATCATTGCGTACATGAGACTTCCTACTACAGATGAGTATGGTTTCTTCTTCATCTCCTCCTTGTCTTTTTCACTTGTCGGACTCTGCTTCGAACTTAGCTTGAAGTGCCCAGCTAGTGGAGTGTTAACCGGCTTTGATTTGTGCATGTTGAACCTTTCCAACACTTTCTCGATATATCTCTCTTGGGATAGCCACAACAGTCTTTTTGATCTATCACGAGTTATTCTCATCCCAAGGATTTGTTTAGCCGGTCCCAAATCATTCATGGCAAAGCTCTTGCTTAGATCTTTCTTTAAAGCAGCTATCTTTATGGTATCTTGTCCAATGATTAGCATATCATCAACATAAAGCAGAAGTATGAGAAAGTCACCACTTACATACCTCTTTATGAAGACACAATGATCGCTTTCCGTCTTTTTGAAGTCATGTTCTGCCATGAATGCATCGAACTTCTTGTACCATTGCCTTGGTGCTTGCTTAAGTCCACATAGACTCTTTGTGAGGCGGCACACTAGATCTTCTTTGCCTGGAACTTTGAATCCCTCAGGCTGTTCCATGTAGATCTCTTCCTCTAGGTCACCATGTAGAAATGTCGTCTTGACATCGAGTTGTTCAATCTCCAAATCTTGCACGGCTGCTAGGCCAAGGACAACTCGGATTGATGACATCTTTACCACGGGAGAGAATATTTCTTCAAAGTCAGTACCTTTTTCTTGTCCAAATCCTTTGATAACTAACCGAGCTTTGTAGCGAGGCTTTGAACAGTTCTCTTCGGTCTTGATTTTATACACCCACTTATTCTTCAAAGCTCTTCTCCCTTTTGGTAGCTCCACTAGTTCATATGTATTATTCTCATGCAAGGATTGCATTTCTTCTTGCATGGCTATTCTCCACTCTTCTTTATGACAATCACTCATTGCTTCTTTATAGCTTTGAGGCTCCCCCTCATCAGTGAGCGTAACGTACTCCTCTGTGTTGTATCGGCTGGATGGTCTTCTATCCATTGAGGATTGTCTTGGATCTGGTGCGATTGGAGTGCTAGATTGAGGTTCTTCCTGGGCCGGTTCATCATGGGTTTCATGATCTTCAGCATCACTACTTTCTTGGGTGTTATTATCTTCATGTCGAACCAGAGTAGGTTCAGTATTCTTATAGCTTCTCAATCTTGTCCTCTCTGAATTCTTGATATCTTCAATTGTTTGGTCTTCGAAGAATACAACATCTCTACTGCGAATAACCTTCTTGTTAATTGGATCCCACAACCGGTACCCAAATTCATCCTTAGGTGAACGAAGATAGATACACTCCTTTGTCTTTGCATCAAGCTTAGCTCTCTCATCTTTTGGATGTGAACAAATTCCCTACACCCGAACACCTTGAGATGATTATATGAAGTCCTCTTGCCCGTCCAAACTTCCTCAGGAATGGCCCCATCCAAAGGAACTGATGGTGTGAGGTTGACAATGTCGATCACAGTCATTATAGCTTCTCCCCAAAATGATTTGGGTAACTTAGCGCGAGAGAGCACACAACGAACTCTTTCTTCAATGGTTCGGTTCATTCTCTCAGCTAGCCTATTCAATTGTGGTGTCTTGGGTGGAGTCTTCTCTAGCCTAATGCCATATTTCTTGCAATAGACTTCAAAAGGGCCTTTATACTCACCTCCGTTATCTGATCGTACACACTTGATCTTTCGTCCAGTCTCACGCTCCACTAGAGCATGGAATTCTTTGAAGGCATCAAGCATTGATCCTTTGATTTTAACAGGTACAACCATACTTTTCTTGAATGATCATCAATGAAGGTGACAAAATGTAGAGCACCACCAATGGATCTCTCAGTCATTGAGCATACGTCAGTGTGCACGAGGTCTGGAATGTTCTTTCTCCTTGTGGGCGGAGAAGATCTTTGGAAAGCAACCCTTTGTTGTTTTCCAGCTAAACAATGAGCACAAGGATGAAGTGGTTTACCTTTCACGTTAGGGAGGAGTTGTTTCTAAATGAGTATGTGAAGACCTTTCTCACTAATGTGCCTAAATCGTTGATGCCATATGTCCATATCATCAGTAGAGACATTTACTTCTTCTTTTCATAGCTTAGCTTGCATTACATACAATGATCCTACCTTCTTTCCTCGAGCCATTGTCAAACTTCCTTTGGTGAGCTTCCACTTTATTTCACCAAAGTAATTCATCAGACCATCATCATCTAGCTTTCCAGCGGAGATAAGACTGAGGCGCATGGTCGGAACATGCCTCACATCTTTCAAAACAAGCTTGCACCCGGTGCTTGTCGTCAGAGTGATGTCTCCTATTCCAACAATCTTGCTTCTATGTTGATTTCCCATTTGCACCGTGCCAAAGTCACCTCTTTGGTAGGATGAGAAGAAGTTTTCATGTGGAGTAACATGGAAGGAACCACCAGAATCAATAATCCAAGAACTCTCATCACAAGCAATGTTTAGAATGTTACTTTCACCAACGAGATATAGCAGATCTTCCTTCAATACTATGGCAGTAGTACTCTTTTCTTCTTGCTTCTTCGTTAGGCTTATTTGGTCAGGCTTAACATTACCAGCCTTTTGGTCTCTTTTGAAGCTTCGACATTCCATTTTCTTGTGACCTATCTTTCCACAGTAATAGCATGTAATCTTCGAGCGTGACTTGGATCTTCCTCGAGATTGATGTGGATTTCGGCTCTTACTACGTCCACGAGTTTCATTCCTACCCTGATTCTCAACAACATTAGCTTCGGGATGAATAGACTCATCTCGTTCTATTCTCCTTGCTTCTTCACCAAGAAGGCTGTCACTGACGGCATCCATAATTACTAAGTGTAACAACAAGTGTGTCCCAACTTTCTGGTAAGGAACTGAGGAGTAGAAGAGCTTGTAACTCATCATCAATCTTCATATCAATTTTTGTTAGTTGATTTACGAGCCCCTTGAAGTTATTCAAGTGCTCAATCATACTATGACCGTCCTTATACTCCAATTTCACCAACCGTCGAACTAAATTGGCCTTATTGCGAGGCGTTTTCTTCTGAATCATGGACTCAAGCTTTGTCCATAATTCATAGGCATTTGTATAAGTAGAAGCATGCTCGAAGAGAGTTTTGTCAATGTACTTACGGATCATAGCAACAGCCTTCCGGTTCAACAGTTCCTATTGAGCATTACTCTTCCTTGCCACCTTATCTTTGTAGATGATGGGCTCATGCAAATCCTTACAATACAAGTGGTCCTCCATCATTGGATTCCAATAGGAGTAGTTGTTGGCTGTGAGCTTGAACATGTCTCTATCATGAGCGACATTATCCTCCATTTTGAACTTACACGAGTTTGATTACGGCTACAGATGAACCTCGCTCTGATACCACTGTTGGGGAAATCTCGGTCTTTCCCGCTTCGTGAAAGTTAAGATAGGCAATTAAGATTAAAAGTAACAACGACAGCACAAGAGTTTATGATTCTCCAATATGGAGATTCTTCCACTATACAAAAGAATAGTAGGATTACAAGAATATGATTACAAAAATAACTCACACTCAACTTAAGCTTAAGGATATATACTTCTCAAGCTATCTCTCTTTTCACTCAAAGAGGCTTCCTAACTCTCAGGTATTTTTCTCACTCTAAGAAGTGGCTTTCTTCCTTAAATTCTTGGATGGCTAGTAATAGGGCTCCTTCTCCTATTTATACTACTCAACCTCCATAATGAATGGTGGAGATTACTTGCATCCGATGGTAGAGTTTGATTCTCTAGAATGCTCCACACTCTCTAGGAATCTCTACACACTTCCATTCCCTTCTTTATTCTTCCATACTCTTCTGTAAGGTTCCAGAAGGTTCCACACATCTCCAGAATATTCCAGAGGGTTCCACACTCTTCCACAAGCTTCTAGAGGGTTCTACACTTCTCTAGAGTTCTCCGGAACATTCTGGTAAATTCTAGATTTCTCTAGAAACGTCTAGAATTTTCTAGAAACTCTCCAATTAAGGAGGGATCCCAACATATATATATATCTCTCAATATTAACCCCAACACAGCAACTTTTAAACTCATAATCTGTTATGGAGGCATATACGTTCAGTAACTTTTAAACTGACTAAATTTGTCATTTATGCTATTCAAATTTCTGTCTAACAGAAAATATATATAACTCATCATCCCTTAAAAATAAAATAGTGAGTTACAAATTTCATTTATTTGTAAATCATATTTACAATAGTGATACATCACTTACCTTAGCATTAATGGCAAATTGCATTTGTTATTAACATGGTTATGGGTTTGTACCAATATTATTCAAATATAATTAATCATGTCTCTAAGTAATCTGAAACAAGGTTGATTAAATAATTAAAGACAAAATGTCAAGACAAGTCCAAAATTATGTCATAAGTTTCTTAAAACTTTGCAATGATTCAAAGTCATTCATTTGGTTTAGTAACTATGATTAAACTAATATATTGTCGTACAGTATAACATATGTGGCAAAATAAACTCAACCCAAATAAACACATATGTAGTAATGCTATAATGTAAAAGGGAAAATCACATCAAGGTTGTAAAAACCAAATTAGATGCAACTATATTGCTTCTAATTGTATTCAAAATACAATCATGTTGGTCCACTAAAACATACATACATACGTACATACATACATACATACATACATACATACATACATATATATATATATGTGTGTGTGTGTGTGTGTGTGTGTGTGTGTGTGTGTGTGTTCAGACGGGAAAGTCCGTAATATATGCATAGATACATATGCACTCAATCAACAATTGCAGAACATTAACTAAATATGCTTATTTATCAGGTCTTATGTAGTGCAGTTCTACTTACAGTGAATCAAAACATAAGAAAATGAATAACTAAATAGATCATATACACATTTGACATCATAAAAGGGCTTGACTATATTATTCAAATCTTAATAAAATTTGATCATATCAAATTTGTATATATATATATATATATGTATGTATATTGATTTTGGATGTTTTATTTACTAGTTCTAGTTCAACAACTTGTAAATTGGCAACGATTTCAAAATTGTTCAATAAGTCAATCAGCGAATCTCATTTTATGTTGCTTGAACATATCGAGGCAATAGTGTTTCATAATATATATTTATAAAGTTTTAAAGGATGCATAATTAGGCTTGTAGTATAACCTACATGAATATATATAAGTGTATATATATATATGTATGCATCATGACAGCTTATAAAATCGAATTTCATTTATCATTTCCAACTAATCATATAACAGATCAATACATACATACATACATACATACACACACACACACACACACACACACACACACACACACATATATATATATATATATGAAATTTACCAGCAATGATAAATAAGGATTAATACAATATCTAAATACTATCATTTATACTAAAATCATAAAAGCAGATAGTAAATCATATTTATAATAGCTTTTAAACTATATTAGTATCATATATATATTCATAAACATATAAATAATATTTTAAAAGCAACTATATCAAGGACATGAATATTATAAAGTCAAACAGTAAATCATATTCAATGTGACCTATTAATATCTAATTTGCAATATCTTCTTTATTATTATAAATTTAGAACCTGCACATTAATATTTAAGTGCATCCTTTCTTTACCATTGTATATCATTAATATATATACATATATTATAAGCAATGTATAATATCTTCTTTATTATCATAAATTTAAAATTTTTATTTTAGCTATTTTAATGGGTTTTGAATATTTAAAACGATTTATTTTAAATTATAACGACTAAAAATTTATTTAAATCGAAGTTAGAATGTATAAATTTATTTTAAATATAAAACGAGCCTAAAATGGCGCGGTAGTTTGAAAATTCGATTTTAAATGTCAATTGAATGTATAGGATTCAAAATAAATCTGATTTCAATAAAACAAGAAACGTTAGAATCTGTTTAATTATAATTTTCTAATGAATGTAAGAAACTGAGATTTTACTTTATAAATTGTAAGTTATGTCCAGTTTAAAATTCAGAATAGTCGCTATGGAATTTATATATTTAATATATATATATATATATAGCCCTTAAAAATAGCCAGTTTGCAAACGACCTCCGTTTTCGACCAAACCAATTTTGTTGGATCCAGAATGTCAAATTATTGTCATATTTCAATTTTCATAATTTTTGGAATTAATATGTGAGCGTAGTAAATTTAAATGTGTTTGCTAATTTCAGTTTGAATTTAATCGACTGGAAAAATACCATTTTTCAAACAGTCTACAAATTTAACGAAATTAGTTTTGTTAGGACTGTATCATCAAAACAAAGCTAGATTTATTTCCTGCAATTTTTGGAGTCGGTATGTGGCCCCGGTAAATTAAAATGTACGTTGAAATTCAATATTGACCATTATATTAATTTATATTTTAATTTTGACAAAACCTAATCAAAACAATTAAATGGGCTTACAAAACATATCCCATTATGTCCGGAATAGGGGTATTTGGCTTAGGGCGACAGTCGTTGGGATTTGTTTGGAGTTCGGAGCGCTAAAATTCATGTATAAGTAATAAAGGGATAAAATAATAATAAAATATGGGTATATATACCCTTAAATATCGGTAAACCCTAATCCTAGCCACTTTTCCTGTGCCGCTACTTAATTTCGAAGGCTAGGATGATATGATTTTTGTCCCTCAATTATTCTCAAATCAATTCGAACTAGGTGGAAGTTTTTAAGAGAAAATTGTAGAGCTCAGCGTGCTCTATGGATTCAACGGCTATGATTTGAAATAGCCACCTGAGATGGACAAATTTTGATCTCAAATAGCAAGGGTTCACAGCCGATTTCGAGGCTCTTGGAAGAACCGAGTTCAAGGCAAAACCCGGTGGTGGATGGCGGCGTGATGCTCTATGATGTGGCATCGTCTGATCGGAGAACGGCGAGATGTAATGAGGAGCGACGGTGGATTTATGGTAGCGGTATTGGGTTCGGTAGATGAAATTCTCTAGGAAAGAGATGAAGGAGAAAGGGGATTAAAATCCCTAATGATGTAATTAAATAAATTAATTATATTTAGATTATAAACTTAGTAATTAATGTTTAAAAATTCATATCTTTTTCATACTAGATCGAAATCAGACGATTTCAATTGCATTGGAATCGTGATGAGAAACTCTACAACATGGAACTGACCAGAACGAAAATGGAAGCTGTTGTAGTTTTCGATAAAATTAAATGCTCGTTTAATTTTATTAAAACAATCTTCAAATAAAGAATGACAGAGCGGAAACCAAAGTGAGAATTCTCTCACTAAAATATTTGTACAGTTAACTGTAAATACATAGAAATTGCTAGTGTTGATTTTTACCTATTATATGTGACATTGCTTGAGTTCAACACATGAACTATTCACGACTCATCTACCCAAGAAGCCTTGTTTGAATATCCGACACTCGTATTTCAAACAATGTGGATACACTTTGTGGTTATTCAAATGTGATATAAATATCCATTTATAATTTGAACAGTGAAAATTTGTTAAGTAGAAAAATAATTCAAACCAAATTAGAATTGGTTAAATTTATTAACCAATGAATTATTTAAATAGACTGTTGTTGTTTGAAAACCCCACACGGGTATTGGAATGAAATTTGACATACACTAATCCCAATATTTAGTTATATGTCAATCGATGGGTTGACAGACTGTGTTGAGCGTTATTTATTTATTTTAATGCTTATACAATTGTATAATGCACTATGGATAATGTTGGAATGTTTAATGATTATTTATCATTATTGTTGAATACATGCGATGCATGAAATCCATATAACTGAAATTATTGTAATTGATTGAGTCGCATTCCGATTCAGAAATAACTAATATTTTAAAATAACAAATATTTTAAAATAATGAATATTTTAAAACAATATTCAGTGAAGAATTAAATTATGATTTTGATGTCCGATTTTGGATGGACACGAAAATATTCAAATGTGAAGCCGAGTTAAGTAGCTAAACGCCATTTTAACCCGAACAGGTTTATCGATCGATTCTATTCATTTTATTATGCATACGAAAAGGAAATGGATTTCAAAATCAGATATTATGAAAATATTATCATTTTAATATTATAATAATATGGAATATTATAATAATATGGAATATTATAATAATATGGAATATTCAGTTTCGATTTAAAATTGAAACGGAAGTTGGAATCATTTTTAAAACGAATGTATATAATACGTTTTAAATAGAAATCGATGAAAATCAGCGAAATATTATATATATATGTATATATATTTATATATATATAAATGGTTTGAATAGAATGCGCCGCGCAACGACCATTCGCGAATTTCAACCATTGACTTCAAATGAACGTAATGGGTGATCCAACCGTTGAATTCTCCTAAAACCGGAACCGTTGGGTTCGTATGGAAAAGATTTTTCCAATGAAAATATTAGATTTAAATTTGAATGGTTGGATTTCAAATTATATCCAAATGAATTTCAGAAAAGGTCGCTATGGATGCAGTTCAGTGGCCGTTATTGGAAATCGCCTGTAAGGACCTAAATAAAATTATTAAAAATATGGAATTTTTTTGTAAAATCATAATAAGCGATTTGGAAAGATTTTTGGATGAAAAATTCCAAGTTTTGAAAAGATAAAAGATAATTTTATCTAAATGAACTAGTTAATAACTAGAATAATAATATAATGTTTTTAAATAAATAAATTGGACTGAAATGGTTTTAAAATAACCAAAATTTTCCAATGAATGAAATGCAACGGATTTGAATGGAAATAATATTCGGGATATTTCGATATTGGATTCCGTAATTATACGGATATTGCGAGGAATTTGGAAGATACAGATATCGTTGTTCCCAATACGATATCCGTTGTTTTCAGAATTTGATATTGAATATAAGCCAATATTAATTTCTATTCAGAGCCTTATAATTAATATCAAATTGGATTCTGGGTTTATAGTGAACAATGTTTTAAATAACATTTGTTCTTTAACCCAATATGATTTGGAATTTATGAATCTTTTAATTAACATTTAATGAAAATTTCCAAAGTAAAATTTTCCAATATAATACATTAAATTGGAATTGAATGGAATTCGATTTAATAATAATCGAGATGAGCTTCTAGAAATGAAGGCCGTTACTATATGTGTAATTTAAAAGGCTTTGCCGTTATTCCATTTATGTTATTAGTTTGATACAGAAATTTATATCAATTATATATATTGATCTATTTTTCATGAATATTCCATAGTGAATGGAAGATATGGTTTGGGTTTATCGTGAACTATGTTTTAATTGACATTGGTTTTTTAACCCCCTTAAAGACAAAATTGACTTCCTAAGGTTGAATAATCATAAATAATGATTTTTGGAAGATTAAAACTAAATGAAGTTTTAATAAATCTTTAAGTAGATTAAAATGAGAATGGGATAATTAAATTTACCGAATTCATGAAATGATCAAGAATGGAGTACCACCAGTTTTACTCCAAGCGATATTTAAATCTTTAATTAGATTTGAACGTGAAATGGTAATTAAATTTACCGATAACACTGTGGGTGTTAGAAATGGGGAACTACCAGTTTTTCTCCATGGGATGAATAGGTTTGGATTGGATATAATAAAATAATAAATGACTACTTCGGTAAGGCTCGATAATCCCGACTAGTTTTATAAACCTTAATTTGGTTTAGAACTGTTAAAGGAAAAAATAAAATCTTTTGAAATTGATATCCAAAGGAAAATTAAAGAATAATTTTAAAAGAATTTATCTTTGATAAAATTAATAGGAACCTTTCTGTAATGACCCGGAATTTTGGCGACCTTGGTTATCCGATATACAACACATATCGAACATCCAAGGGTCGAAAATACCGGATGATTAATGAAAGAAATTAGAGGGTGAGAATAGATAAGATAGAAACTTAGAATAGAAGAAGAAGAAGAACACAACATCAAAGTAACACGAACCTCACAGCGGAACGAATAACATATAACATAACTTGAAACATACATCTGTACTTGAATATACATCATTATCAAAGTACAGCACTTACAACACAGCGGAAATAAACTATAGCTATACGATCCTGAAGCCTCCTACTCCAGCTCTTCAGGTATATCTATAAATCCTGACTACTTGACTGCCCGTACAAAATTGGGCACCCAAGAGTTTAGGGAAAACAAAACAAAATAAACTCCGGGTCAGTCATGGGACTGGTATGAGTAAAACGGTTTAAAACAGTTTGAACAAGTAATCGATATCTCATAAGACCACGCCGTATAACGGAACGGGTTTTTCCCTTATGAGAATCCAAAATATCTTTATATCAAAAACCTTTTGATATTATAATAATGTCTATCAACCACAATATAATAATCATCTAGTAGAAACGATTTCACGTTCTACATATATAGTATACAATCAAAACCGCAAGCACGTATTGGGTAATGGATTTCCAACTATGACAAGGTATGGAACCACCTTTCGCTAGTGTACCTCTAGAAAGGAATACACTGGGTTCAACAAGAACATCTTGCAACCCGGCCACACATGACCGACCACTCATTTCGCTTGAGTGTATCGAATGTATATCACCAACGGTTGGGATCAGCAACCGTTTCCCAAATGGGACAGTATCGACAATAGATTTTTAGAAATAAATGAAACTCTAGATCAGGTGATTATACACCCTACTTCAGTGTGACCGACTTAGCCATGTTGCCTGCCCGATTTCTGTCATTTATCGGTTGATGAGGCTTGAGGTTACGCTTTATCATCACATCAGATTCACTTCGAATGCCACATTGTCAGATCCATCGAAAATCACTAATTGACGTCTACAACAGTACATTACATGTTAGCTAAAGAAGTTTCCTTCTCCGCTTCCACTCTTGGTACAGTTGAAGAAATCAATGTACGTGACCTTTCTGGAAATACTCTGTCAGACATTCATCCATACAAGTCATCCAGGAACAGGATGAACCGAAGGCACTATTCAATACATCCATCTTAGGCACTGTTATTTAAGACTTATACATTAGCCCTTGCGCTTTACTCCGTCTTCAATTATCTTTGGCATATATGATTCGCAACGCTTATGCCAATACAGAGTGGTTCTTTGGATAATAATCCAACCAGTCTCTCCATATTAACAACGTTAAAATGGTCAAAACTTCGATAGTCTATGATTTAACCATCAAAGAAAAACAGGTGTGCAAACAACGATATTATTTCCAAATGGAAATTCTATCAATCAATCATCAATCATATATATATATATATATATATATATATATATATATCTCTATATATATATTTCCTTATTTTCTATGTTTAGAAAATATACATTATTAATAATGGAAAACATTTCCATTGTTTTTTTACATATCACTATCATTTCACAACTATCAGTCCCTGACTGTAAACTAGTAGGAGAACAATTCTCTAAGTATAAACCCCGAAGGCTGAAACCAACATCAGATCGATACTTAGAAAATTATTCGACTTAACTAATCTCTAGTCAGTTTCTAATCTTGTTTAACTCTATTTCTTTTAACTATGTTCGATTAACTTCTTTTGAATAACTATGTTCAATTGATTCCTTTTTGATGACTCTATTTGATAACTCTAATCGACTAACTCTTTTCTATCTCGTTAATTTCCTTTTATAATCCTATTTATTTTCCCAATAAATATTCCTTTATTCTATTTATTTATCAAATAAATATTCCTTTATTCTATTTATTTACTTTCTACGTAAATATCTTTCTTTATACTTCTATTTACTTCTTATATAAATATCGTTTTACACTTCTATTTACTTGCTAATAAAAAAATCGTTTTATAAAATTCTTTGATTTTATAATTATTCCCTTTCTAAATATCTCCTATTTACAAATATTCCAATTTATAAATATTTTATTTCCAATATCACTTTGAAGATTCCCTTATCAACATTCCGGTATGTTATGGTATTCAACCTATCAAATCACGATGATCAATATCGTCCCAACACATATAATTGACAACAGATTGTATATCACATCATATATCACAATATATGAAAAACAGTAAAATAGATGTTGAGGAATCCAGTCGGATTCCTCCAACCTGTTTCCCTACATCCACAGATGTTACACAATAAAATCAACATCACATTCAGTTCCATATGATATATTCTATTAAACAGAATCAATATAGAAATTCAACTAACTGACTAGCAGTTCAATCAAACAGTCAACACACAGTCAATCAGCCAATATTTAACAGTTCTAAAAATACAATATGAAATTATAAACTGTTCAGAGTTAGTGAGATTTACTCACTTTGGCAGTTCATCGTTAAAGAACAATAAACTGTTTATTTGATTTGAATCAAACAATTTATTTTGCCATAAATTCAAACAAGCTCCACTCCACTCCCAGTCAGTTCCATTGGGTAGTTTCCGTCCATACGATCCTGCCGGATCTGAATTTTCAAGATTCTGATAATGGATGTACAATATATTAATGTTATACGTTTGTTCATGAATTTAATTAAAACTAAACTTAACTCTAATTATTTTGAGCCTTATTACCTCTCATCAATTTCGGCCCATTTACATTCCCACTGACCCGCTCCAACATCCCCTTCTCCTCGATCCTCTCATTACAATAGAACCTACCCATCACAGACTCCATCTCCACTGCCTCGTAGGAAACAACAACCTCAACTACACTTCAACTATCACTGCCATAAACGATCACCAGACTGAGCGACTCCTTTTCCTCATGCTTGCATCAACCCATCACTCATACGCGCCTGTACTAGTTTCCCCTTTTTTGAAATGTTTCCAATGCACTACACCCCTCTCGTTCTTCATACCTTTGAAGCCCAACTCCAAACTACCGCACTTCACTGTCTTCTCCCTTACCCATTCACAAACTCGCCAGTGACCACTAAAGCAACATCAGCCCACTCCTCAGCCAAATCCAACCCTTCCTGTATTACTCAACACCCTCTGCCTCAAATTCAACAGCTCGTACCAACCTAGAAGGTCGCGACTACCAGGCGTTCTCGTCTCCTCTCAGTGACGACCCGTCACTCAATACCACCGAATTACCCCAAATAATCCACACGAGGTGCTAAAAATTGTCATGAACCCAAATACCACGTCTATAATTCGAATTAGAGCATGAAATCCACAAAAACTCTAACCCTAGGTGCGACTGTATACTTAGCAGCGAACAGAAAAAACCACCGAACCCATAAAAATGTGTACGAGCAAGAAGAGGAGGCCATAAGTATTTTGAATATATGTTTGTCTCGATTTATGGATTATTATTTGAATTGATGGAGAATTTTGAAGTTGGATTTTATTGTTGGAAATTTGTTCTTCGGTGGCGGCTAGAAAAATGACTGTGTTGACTTCGGTGAAGAAGGAAAATAGGTTTTTAGGGGGGAGGGGTGGTATTTATAGGAGATATAAATATCTAGATATTTTATTTTAGTATTTGTTTTGCCTTCCAAAAATCCCAACGACCACATACGATCTCCTAAAATCACGAAAATTGACATGTTGCTAGAATTTGACATTACGGTCCCAACGAAACTGGTTTCATCGAATTCCGACTTCGTATGCTCACACAGTGTATTTTTAACTGTCAAAATATCGACTGTTTTCCACTCTAAAAATCCGTACGGCCACATACTGACTTCAAAAATCACGGAAATTGAAATCTAGCAATAATTTAATATTGCGGATCCAACAAAATTGGTTTCGTCGAATTTCGAGGTCGTTTGCAAAACTGGCTATTTTTAAAGCTCTGAATGACCCATTTAAATATATAAATATAATTAAATTTAATATTTAAAAATAAATATTATCGTATATATTCACAACAAAATATCGTACAGCTTTACTGGGATTTATAACTTGATATTTCAAATCTGGGTCAGCTCGATATTCGATTTATATTGAAATTCCCTTTAAAAAAATAAATAATTCCTTTATAAATTATAAAGGAATTCCACAACGACTTTTCTAAAATTTGATTTGGACGTAAATCAAAATCTACACGACGAAATCTCGATTTTTCTCTTCCACTAGAAAGATATACTCCACCAGCTCCACACGTTTCTTGTTTCACAGAAATCCGGCTTAAAACGAATCATGTAAATTCAGTTGAAGTTCGAATCGCCAATTTACGAACTGCAACGCCATTTCGAGCTCGATTTTAATTATATTATAACTCTACGTTCAAACTGTCGTTCATATAATATATTCGTTATTCAAATTAAATTCCAAGCTGAATTAAATACCACAGATGATCCGGTTCACACCATATCGCCATTTCAGCCAATTCGGATTATTTCAGAATTAAATATATTATTTAATTATTATTTTAATTAAATATTCCCAGCTATTTAATTAAACCACCAATTAATTCACTATATCACTATTTATATAATTAAATAAATTAATTATAATACCTCTGCAAATGCGGGTCATTACACTTTCCCTAAAGATGTGAATATTTGGATAAAAGAATATTCTGAATTGGATTGAGGTGTATGATGTGTTTTTATATAGCACTTGATTATTGATTACAAAATACGCGAGTTATTTTTAAAGACCGGGTTCATCCCATTCTGAATAACTGATACGGCGACTAAAAGTCGACGACGAAGACGGTGGTCGAAGACCGGAGATCTTCACTTCGTATGGATGATTATTGATGTCTTGATTGGGCTGGTCCCCCGAGATAGTGTAATAAGTGGTGATCATCCATACGTACTTGGAGATCGACTGGATTTGCGAGGGCCTCTCTCCTGTATTGGACATATAGGGCGTGGAATAAGGTGCCTCCGGTTTCATTCAGAACCAGAACGGACTTGTAAATGGATTGTATGTCTAACATTGTATTGTGTGCTGTATTCGTTGTTCTCTACTAAATATATATCTATTTGGTGGTGGAGAATTTATTCTCTTGCTTAACACCCTTCTTTGAGACGTCCGAGCTTAGAGGTTATATATCGGTAGACATCAATGGGATGGTATGGATAGACAATGTGGCATATTGAGATGCAATGACTAAGGCTTTTGTTGAAAAGTAGAGTCTTGCATATGATGGTCAAAGCACGGCTTTAAGTAGCATAGTGATTGACATAGAAATGTGTTTATTTTATGCTCTTATATCTTGTCTTTTGTATATAAATAAATATTACTTGGGCATTGTTTTGTTACTTTCACAGATATTCCAACCCAGCCCGCATGCAACCAGAAAAGTAGAGAAATGGAGATCAGATTGCTATATATTTACATTTTGAAGAATTGTAGAGGAGGATTCCACATCTAGTTGCTGTTGGACAACAAAATGATTTATAAAAAGGCCATGCATATCTCAAATCAAGGGAGGCTTGTCAAAGAACCAAGAAAAAAAGAAGAAAGGCCAAAAATTTAATAGATATAACTAAGGCCCATTTGAGATTCTCATTGTAAACTCTTTTGGTGAATTCCCTAAGGCCCATCTATCATTGTATTAGGGTTAGGGTTAGGGTTAGGGTTAGGGTTTGGTTATCTCCTATATATACCCTTGTAATATCATTGTAGCCACCATCCATTATCCTATCCCATTTTTCCTCTTCTTCTCCATTAATAAAGTTTCTAGTTCTCTTTTATTTTTCTGCATTTTTCTTTTTCTTAGCAATCGGTGTTGTCTTCATAACTAGTTTTGGAAGAACACCAATTGTATTTTACATTTTTTTTTATTAGTGATTAGTCGTTTGATTAGTTTCAACGACAATCCTAATTTACTTTTTGTTGTTCTTCTTTTCCTGCAATTTTAGTTTCTGCATTTTATTTATGTTTTGCATTTTAATTTCCAATTGATAATTGTGATTTGATCGTCGGTTCAATTAGATTTGTTCTGAATCGGATCGCGGTTTCAATTTTTATTGTTTTCAAAACCAACCTCAAAGATTTGTCTAACTCGCCCAAGAAATTATTTAAATAATTTGATTTAATTTGCCTCCCTGTGTTCGACCTGTATGCTACACACCTGTGCGCTTGCAGTATTTATTTCATAAATCGCGCTTTTCTAGTTCATAGGAAAGCGACGATCAAGTTTTTGGCGCCATTGCCGGGGAGGTAACGATCAAATTTTATTATTTATTTAATTTCTGATTCGTGTTAGTTTTTATTTTTCCTTGTTTTTGCGTATTCATATTAAAAAAAAAATCTTCCTAGTTTTTAACTGATTTCTTTCTTTTTTTTATTTCTCAATCTCCTTCTTTGCTTTTACAAATTCTTCCCTCTTATTAATTCTGAAAAAAAGAGGAAACAACAAATTGCTTTCTTTGTTTACTGTTTCTTCCCTATTTTCTTCTCAAGCCATCCCTTCACGCATCTACTCCAGCTTCTTTGGACCCACAGCCGCGTCATCAACCATTGAAACTGCCTAGATCGCACAGACCACTTTCTCAGTCCATACTCAACCCCCTGGTCAAAACCGACAACTGCCGAGTGCAGACTTCTTCTTCTCATCACAACTCCTCTACGAAATTCTCTTCTGCTACCTTGGTCTACAATCTGAAACCCAACAATACTGATACCTCCACATACTGTAACCACATCAACAAACTCCACTGCCTTCTCCTCTGTATACATCATCTACTACCACAATCCCTTTACTCCACATCTCAAACCCCATCACCACGTGACCATTGACCTCACCTCCCAAATCAACCTGTGACGGCCAGGAATTTCGCTCGATCCGAATTAGTCGTTAAACCGATCTAGACCGTTCGAAACCCCTGTTCGTTGAGAACAGGACAAATCAGAACACAAACAGAAGAACATTTCGTTGTTATTACAACAATTCCATCAGATACAAGAATATACAGAGTATAATTGAATAAATTACATTCGATAAATATCAGAGATTACAATAAATTACATAGCAGCGGAAAATAATACAAAGCACAACTGAAGGTGATATACAGATACAGAGCTTTCCGGATATCATTCCAGCTGTAAACCAGGATCCTGTGAATATAAATCTGCAAAACCAAAACTACTAGCTGCCCGTGCGGAAAATAGGAGCACCCAGAGTTTAGGTTAAAACAATAAACTCCAGGTCAGTCATGTGACTGGTATGAGAACTAAAACCGTGATTTAAAGCTTTACTTTAAAAGAGAGTGATTCAAGGGACCACGCCGTATAACACGGAACGGGTTTCCTCCAAAGAATACCAGTGCATAGAATAACCAACGCAATGCTTTTTCGAAAAAATGAAGCTATTATAAGACCCAGGTCCCATCACACAATGCAACGCAAGCCGGAGGATAGGGTTTTACCTTATAACAGCCAAACATGCTTGATACGTTTAAAACAAATCATTTGATACTATAATAAGTGTATAGTGTCAAAACATTTCAATCATAAATATAAATCATAGGCGGCATAGCTACCATCTACTATGTCGCCATACTAGTTCTACAATTAAAACTGGATTACACGTATTGGAAATTGGATTTCCGTCATGAGTCGAGGCAAGGGGCAAGCTCCTCTCCGCGTTCGAGACACTCTAGCAAATGCCTCAGGACTACGCACTCTGGGTAATCCTGGATCTTCAGGGCCGGTCCTCACTTACGTTAGAGGATTAGTTATGCCTGAACACACGTTTCCCGGTCCTTACAGACCTATAATCGAGGCGCCTCATCCAACAACCACAAAGGTGAAAAGTATATATATGTCAGGGCTGGTAAGTCACTGACACCACCAAAGCTAGAAAGAAACGTCGTGCTCTCCCTGCAGTCCGTATCCCGTTTTTGACTCCTACCGAGGTGTGAGGCTCACGAATTCACGTTATACACAAAGCTGCCACGTAGGCGTGCTTTGATCATCAACCACAAGACTTTGCTTTTCAACAGAAGCCTTGATCCATGCAACTCAGCATGCCACACGGGCAATTCATGCCATGCGACTGATGTCCATCGATATACAACCTCTGAGCTCGTACGTCTCAGAGAAGGGCGTTAAGCAAAAGAATAAATTCTCCGCCGCCAAACAGATGTATATTTAATAGAAATCAATCAACACAGAATAAAATCCAATGTCAGACACACAATCCATTTACAAGTCCGTTCTGGGTCTGAACGAAACTGGAGGCACTTTCCTCGCATATCCATCCATCTCCAAGTACGTCTGGACGACCACCAACTATTTCCATCCTCTTGGGTGTACTGCCCAATCAGGATCGTCAGTAGTTATCCAAACGATGTGAATACTTCCGGTCTTCGACCACCGTCTTCATCTTCGACATATCGTCGAATCGGTTATTCAGAATGGGTGTAAACCCGGACTTTCCGAACAACCCGCGTATATTAAAACCAAACGTTACACAAACACAACATACGCCTCATTCCGATTCATTAGTCACTAACCGTAAATTAGCAAGAGAACAAATTCCCAAACATTAACCCCGAAGGCCGAAACCAACATCAGATCAATACCCAGGAAACCATTCTTCTTAGCCAACTTACAGCTAGTTTCTAAATTCCACATTCTTAGGGAAAGGTTCCCATTAATTTTATCCAAGATAAATTCTTTAAAATTTATCCTGTAATCTTCCTTTGGATGTCATTTAAAACCAAATTATGGCTTTTCCAACTAGTCGAGATTAGCGAACCGTAACGAAGTAATTATTTATTTTATTTCCCAATCCCAACCTATTCATCCCATGCAGCAAAACTGGTAATACTCCATATCTAACACCGTGGTGTTATCGGTAAAATTAATTACCATTTCACGTTCAAATCTAATTAAAGATTTAACTATCGCTTTGGAGCAAAACTGGTAGTACTCCATTCTCGTTCATTTTCTAAATTTGGAAATTTAGATTACGAATTCACATTTCAATCTAATTGCCGATTCGTTAAAACTCCTTTTACTGGGTTAAAGAACTAGGTGTTATTTAAAACACAGTTCACGACAAACCCAAATCACATTCTATTCATTACCGGGTTAAAGAACTAGTGTTATTTAAAACATAGTCCACGATAAACCCATTTCAAATCCAATCCAATATATTAGGAATTTCGATTATTTAAAACCCTTTTTTAAATCTAATTCATTTATTTAAAAATAAAAAACCCGGGTTTTAAATTGAGTTCAAACTAGTTCATTTCGATAAAAATCTATTTTTATCTTTTCAAATGCGGAGTTTTTCACCCCAATTTTTCCCAAATCATTTCTTATGATTTTACACAAATTATTGATATTTTTAATAATTTTATCAAGGCCCGTACAGTCGATTTCCAACAATGGCCATCGAACTGCACTTACAGCGACCTTTTTCGAATTTGATTTGGACGTATCTCCAAATCCAACCGTTAGATTTTGAATTTCTAATATTCGTTAGAAAGCTCTTTTCGATTCGAACCCAACGGTCTCGGTTTTAGGAGAATCCGACGGTCGGATCTCCCGTAATGTCCGTTTGGAATAAATGGTCGAAATTTACGAACTGCCGCGGCGCGGCGCGTTCTATTCAGGCCATTATATTATATATATAATATATATAATATATATTTTGTCGATTTCTATTTAAAACGAATTATATAAATAGTTTTAAATTCGTTTCAAAAGCAATTTCAACTTCCATTTCAATTCAAATCAAAATTGAATTCTTCTTTATAAATTCGTTTTAAAATTCATTTCTATTCAATTCAAATTTCAATTACATTTGAATTCATTTCAATTTGCTTTCAATTCAATTTGAATTCGTTTTCAATTCAATTCAATTCAAATTGGTTTTATATTCGATTCAAATTCATTTTCTATTCAAATCAAATTCGTTTCGTTTTCTATTTGAATCAAATGCATTATATATTCAATTGAAATCAAATTGGTTTTCTATTCGATTCAATTCAAATTGGTTTTCTATTCAAACCAAATTCGTTTTCTATTCAGTTCATTTCGAAATCGTTTTATATTCAATTCATTTCGAAATCGTTATATATTCAATTCATTTCGAAATCATTATATATTCAATTCATTTCGAAATCGTTTTATATTCAATTCATTTCGAAATCGTTATATATTCAATTCATTTCGAAAGTAATCGATATAAATATCGTTCGCGTCAAAATGGCGCATCACTAATCAACACGGCTTTATATATTCTATTTCAAATATTTCTTTTTGTCAACACACGACTAATCTCAACGAATGAGTACCGTCCATGTGTGACTATTTTTGTTAAAATATTTCGTTCAACACATGACTAATCTCAACGGATGAGTACAGTCAACACATGAACCTTTATTTTATATTGATAAAGATGTAAATTTTATTATAAAAATAATTCGTTCAACACATGACTAATCTCAACGGATGAGTACAGTCAACACATGAACCTTTATTTTATATTGATAAAGATGTAAATTTTATTATAAAAATAATTCGTTCAACACATGACTAATCTCAACGGATGAGTACAGTCAACACATGAACCTTTATTTTATATTGATAAAGATGTAAATTTTATTATAAAAATAATTCGTTCAACACATGACTAATCTCAACGGATGAGTACAGTCAACACATGAACCTTTATTTTATATTACTCTTTATTTTCAAATTGGAATGAGGCCCAATTAATCACCACATGAATTTAATTATATGGATTTTCATACAACACATGTATATAATAGCATTGAAAAAGAATCAACCATCAACCAAAGTGCACTACACTGTATAAGCATCAAATATAGATATCTAACGCTTATACAGCCTGTCAATCAATCGATCGACATATTTAATCAATCAGGATGAGTGGACTTCATATTTCATCCCAACACCCGTGTGGGGTTTCAAATCAACAAACACAGATTTTAATTGTGCAGTTGGGTGATGTGTAAAATTTATCGACCCAATCAATGTCATTCAAATAGGTGTACATAAACAAACCGTCCGGTTTGTAAATGAATATTTATTTATTCACATTCACGTTAAAAATTATATTTTTAACGATAAAACATTTTATTTTAACATATGAATTTCTATTCAGTTCATTCTTTAAATAAAATGATATTTTTATTTTCTAACTTATTTTAGAAAATTTCGGCGGCATAACGGCACGATACTAAAAACAGGACAAGGCCTAGCCTTATCCCCGGTCTAGTGAAGGCCCACGCCATTCACACATCAATCATATCAATTCATTTCACCAAACAATTCAATTTCGATCAAATATTCCAACTAATCTATGCAACCAAACAAACAAGTCCATGGTCTGTGGACGATTGTGTCGGGTGCTACTAAGCACCGTCTGCATCCTAGTGTATATATATAACTAGAATAGAAATTGAAGAGTGAGTAGTTCTCACCAAAAGCTATCCTAACTTCACGGCTCTTCTTTTGCAGAAACCTTCGTTGTTCTCGCCTTTTTGTCAACTTCGTTGCCCGTAGCCACTACATATGTAAAAATCACACATTTTTATATTTTGATGTCTTTAAAATAAAAATCACATTTTTATTTATTCACTTTCAATTTAAAAATCATATTTTTATAATCACTTCATACATTTAAAAATCGAATTTTTTTCTTTGTTATTCAATATATAAAAATCGAATTTTTTACTTCTATGTTATATAGATAAAAATTATATTTTTATCATGCTATCTTCCATATAAAGATTTCGCCTTTTCTAAAATAAAGATTTCATCTTTATAAAAACATAGACTTCGCCTTTTCAAATTTAAAGATTTCATCTTTATAAAAACATAGACTTCGCCTTTTCAAATTTAAAGATTTCATCTTTATAAAAATCTCATTTTTATTTTTCTACACATATAAAGATGATATTTTTAATATTCCTATCATGTAAAAATTATATTTTTAACTCTCTACCTAACCAAAAATCATATTTTTACACCTTCTATATAGTAAAGATTATATTTTTAATACTTTAAAAATATAAAAATCATATTTTTATTACTTTAAAAATATAAAAAATCATATTTTTAAAAATATAGATTCCGCCTTTTCAAAAATAAAGATTATATTTTTAATATTCCTATGATGTAAAAATTATATTTTTATTACTTTAAAAATATAAAAATCATATCTTACTTCTTCTACTTAATAAAAATTCCGACTTTTCTATTTTAAAAATATGATCTATATTATTATTTTTTCCAAGTTCAAATCTTTTTCTATTTAAAGTTCAAATCTTTTTCTATTCTTTTGAAAATCAGTTTTTATAACCTTTCAAAAAAAAACAGTTTTTAATTCCTTTAAAAATCAGTTTTTACCCTTTCGAAAATTTGTTTTTAAACCCTTTTAAAAATCTGTTTTTAAACTCTTTTAAAAATCAGTTTTAAACTTTTTTTAAAAAATCAGTTTTAATCTTTAAAAAGAATCAGTTCTAATCTTAAAAAAAAAAAATCAGGTTTAAACTTTTTTTCAAAAATCAGTTTTAAAATCTTA
This sequence comes from Allium sativum, assembly GCA_030737875.1. Classification (NCBI taxonomy): domain Eukaryota; kingdom Viridiplantae; phylum Streptophyta; class Magnoliopsida; order Asparagales; family Amaryllidaceae; genus Allium; species Allium sativum. Next base: position 7,817,724 of record CM060921.1, on the reverse strand, counting down.
AAATCGAAATCAGTTTAAACCTTAAAATCGAAATCAGTTTTAAATCTTAAAATCGAAATTTTCAGATTAAAATAAAAATAAAATAAGATAAAACCAACTTACTTTAACCTGCGAAGGGGGGGGGGGAGATGACGGCCAGGCTCGGCGGTAGGAGGTGCTGGAGGTGGGTGGTCTTCGGTGGTGGTTTGAATTCGAAGAAGGGGGGGGGGGGTTGCGACTTTAGGGCATCGCGATGGCTTCAGGGGGGGGGGGGGCTCGAGTTTGAAGGAGGGGGAGTAGCGGGGGTGGCGATGGCAGGGGCCTCGCCGGAGCTTGCTGCGGTGGCGGTGGCGCAGTCGATGGGTGGGCAGGCGATTGGATCGGGGGTTTTTCTTTTTTCTTTTCTATCTGAAATCGAAATGAAGAGGGGGGGGGGGGGGGCAGAGCGGGTTAACGGGGGAGAAAAGGTTTTTTTTATTTTTTATTTTATTATTTAATTTTCCACAAAAAGCAACCTTTATTTTCGACCTCAAAACGAGGCTCACCGCCTGTCGTCCGTAGCGTTTTAGCCCCATTCCGAACACAATGGGATATGTATCGCAAGCTGATTTGATCGTTTCGATTAGTTTCCGTTGAATTTACATTTAAATCACTATATTGAATTTTAAACGTACATTTCAAATTACCGGGGGCACATACTAACTCTAAAAATTCTCGAAAAATATTTTCTAGCTTCGTATTGACGATACGGTCCTAACAAAACTAGTTTCGCCGGATTCTGAGACCGTTAGAAAAATGGCCAATTTCCAGTCGACTAAAATCAACTGAAACCGGTCAAACGCGTTTTCCTTTGCCACGCTCACATATTGATTCAAAAAATTATGAAAATTGAAACCTAGCCATAACTTTACATCACGGATCCAACAAAATTGGTTTCGTCGAAATCCGAGGTCGTTTGCAAAATATCCATTTTTAAGGGCCTGAATTCCATAGCGACTATTCAGAATTTTCAACTGGACATATCTTTTGATTCCCGCTATGAAATCTTGATTTTTCGGATTCGTTGGAAAGATATCATCTATTAGATCCTATTATTTTTGGTTTCACTAAAATCCGGATTGTTTTGCACCCGGTACATTCATTTGAAGTTTGAAATCGAATTATCGAACTACCGCGCCATTTTCAATTCTATTTGTAATTATATATAAATATTATATTCTAACGACGACGCGTATAATATATACGTTCGAATTATATTCAAAATAATTTTCTCGTCGATATTATTTAAAATAATTCATTTTAAATAATCAAAATTCGCTAAAATCGCCGAAATAAAAATTTTAAACTGGCCCAGATTTTCGGGTTGTTACACAACCCCATCCAAATCTCAACTACAAACGCATCTCACTGCCATCACATTTTCACCAGCACAGATCACCCCTCGCACCTCACAAACCCGTACCACTCAGTCAATATCCTTCCATACCCAAGAACCCACCTCTCACAGCAAACCAGCACCGCAAATTCCAACTCGAGACCCCTCCCCCCTTTTCACCAAAACCACGACAAACTCACCCAAATCCGATTCGAAATACTTCTCCCAATTCGATCACCCAGATCTGAATCCGATTCCGAAATCAACCTACTCGTACCCAATTCGAACGACCCCAATTCGAAAAAAAATAGGGCAAATTCGATTTGAAAACCATCTGATCAGCACCGAAGAAGTAAACTCGGATTTGTTTCCTGAAACAGAAAAGTAGTTGATTATATATATATATATATATATATATATATATATATATATATATTTGGGACCGATTTGTTTTGATATAAAAAAGGAAGGGCTTGAATCTCGTTTTATTTTGCTGGAAATTTCTGGGTTGTCTGGTAGTTTATATATCTTGGTGAACGGGTAGTTTATAGGAGGAACGTGAGGGTGCCTTGACTTTGTTTTGGCCTGCGTTAAATCTTATATGATGCGTTTCATTTAACTTGGTTTAATTAAGGGTGCTAAGTCTTCTTTCTTCCTGTGTACTCTTTCTTTTATTTGAGTTATTTTCTTGTTTTATTTTATTTTATTTGTTTGTTTTGCCTTTGTTTCATTCTTTTCTTTTCAAAAAAAAAGAACAAGAGAGAGAAAGACCAAAATGAAGAAGAAGAATTCAATAAATAAACAGGAATTCAGAGATCGGTCAAATTGCAAATAGTGAGATTTCAATCATTGAAACTGCTCAATTTTTATGGATGGACTGCCATACCCCACTGTAAAATTTTCTGAACTCTACAGGTGCTCTGCTGCTTTGAAACATATAGAAATTGCTTGTAAAAATCTTTTGCAAGGGCAGCGACTTGCTATGTACAATTTTTTATTTCTGCAATTATTCTGTCTGATTGTTGTAAGTTGAAATTTCCATAAATATTGTCATCAATCTCATCATTTCTCAACAATAAAAATAGACATTGCAAAATAATATAATTGAAAAGTGGTGTTTTGTGAAATTGATTGTCTCGTATAATTAGATCGCAGATATATAGTAGTTCAATTCATTGAACTATTAGCAAAAGAGGTTGCATACTACCCGTAAAACATTGGTCGTATCCCTTAGTATTTATACTATACGTGAACGGCCATAAGACCTTCTTCCCCTTTCTAATTGAATCGTTTAATTAATAGAGAACAACTCAGTATTTTATATTATTTTGAAGTGAGAATAATCCTTGATTTCATTCAAATGTCTGATTCAAAAAAATCTTTAAGAGAATTGTGGGATAATAATTGGAGTAGACATCCTCTTGAAGAGTATGAGTATGAATTACAACTCATGAGACAAGATTTTCCAAAATTTCGTGAGCCCAATGCCAACAATTTTCAAAAAATTTCAAATGACCAATATTTTCAAAATCATGGATATGATCGAAATTGCGATTTCAATTCAAATTTCAATAATTTCGATTATGTGCCACACCAACATCAAAATAGCTTTGAATCCCAATATAGTTCTGATCCACATCAATATGGGGTTGCAAACCAAAATTTTCAAAATTATAGAACACATCAACATCTTGAAAATAACCAAAATTTCAATTTTCCCTTAAATTCCAACAGTTTGGGTTACAAACATAATTTTTATGATCAAAATGATTTCCAATATCATTGTCATTTCCCTGAAAATTCAAACAATCACCACATTGGAAATAATTGATTGTGAAATTGATGTGAACTATAATTTTGAGAATCAAGAAATCCAAAATGAGAGCTCTCAAATCAACGATTCTGAAGAAAGTCATTTTGACGAGAGGGAAGAAAGGCTAAATAAAAAGAAGGATGAACTTCTTTGTTTAATGGCATCTTTGAAAGAACAACGAGAGCAAAAAAATCAAAATCAAACAAGCGATGAATCAGAAAATAATCCATTCTTTACTGATAGTGAAAAATTTCAAATAACAACTTTCGAAATTGAGAATAACGATCTAAATGAAGTTGTCCAAAATTCAACAAATGATTTGGACTTCGATTCTTTTCAGGAAAAAGATTTAATCTCAGATTTTGATCATCCTCTTTCAGGCTGCAAAAAAATTGAAATTCTAGAAATTGAACATAATTGAAATTTTCAATTCAAATTTGGAAAAAGATTTTAACGAACATGAATTTCTTGGATTGTACGAGGATGAGTTGTCAAATGAGGACCAAGTAGATTCAAGTCACGAGTTCGAAAATTTTAACTTTGAGAAAATTTCAAATGAACATGAAATGGTCAGTGTCGGAAAAACGTTGTCAATTGAGAACTGTGATCACATAGTTTTGAACAACACTCAGAATTCACATGTCACTGAATTTATATACGATCACAAATTTTTGAAAAATTACACTGATAAATTTGTTGAACACATTTGGAATGTTAGCTTTGTTGAAAAACTTCATGTTAGGACGACCCTGAACATTCATTTACTGGACTATAAATCGAGGTATAAAGATGAGATGGTTTTCAAAAACTCTTGCTTGTTAGAAAACATGCCTAGACATAGTGGGAATGGGACTCATAGGGCAAGAACCAAGTGTGGGGGAAAAAGATGGTGGCATTCTTTGCATCGCATGCATCGTAAACACATATATCATTGCACGTATGATCCATTCTTACATATAGCTAGACTGCATTTCATTCTTCAAAAATTTTTGCATCTCATTCACCTTTGGGTAAGATCTTTCAAATTTAGTAAACGTTTACAGTGTGGACACTGTTTAGTTCTAGTGTGGGGGGAGTCTACATTGCATTCTTTTGATTTTTCTTTAATTTTTCTTTCTTTCTTTTCATATAGGACCATCATGCATTTAGATCATACTAACATGCCATTTTTTTTGAAACATGACTCATTTTAGATTGATACAACAAAATAAGTTAAGGATTGTTAATCAGTTGATAGTATTTTCTTCTCTCAACTAAGATCGAATATGAAATATAATGAAAAGTTGAATTTTGAGGGATAATAATGTAACTGGTACATAGGGAGATTCTTAGGTGATGGCCATGAAATCTATTCTATATTGTAGACTTTGTTTAAATAAGTGGAGGACTTAAAATACTTATATTGGCTTTTCAAAATCTTTAAAACTAAGTTGTGTTAAGTTGAATTCGCATAACTCTCTTTTGTGCTTATAAATTCAATAATAATAATAGTAATCCAAGGGTATCCAACATTGCTTGTATGTCTAGCGTTGGTGTGCAAACCCGCCAAGCTCTATCTGACATGTTGTTGACAAAGTCAACGTTGGAATATCTTGGTCTCATTTTATGAGATTGGACACCTAAGGATTACCAACACGTTGTTGACAAAGTCAAAGTCGGCCTGCCTAATCCGCCAAGCACTTTACCCACTCTCCGTTAGTCCGCGAGGCATTGCATGGGTGGTAAACCTTGGTCTTCTAAGTTAGGTGTATGTACTTAATCATAAATTTTAAAATTTTATAGAGTAAAGAATAAGCGATGATGCCCAAACACTTCTTGACCTTATTGATTTGACTAGCCATACATGAGAAAATAATAATACTACTTTGCAAACTGTGCCAAGCAAACTAAGAATCTATTTCATGGCTGCATTATGTTATCGACCGAGCCAACTGGCCAAACTGGAATTTAACATTTGAAAACTTGATTTATATTGAAAATTTGTGACAAGTTGAGATATCTAAAATAAAATCAACTGATTAGAAATTGTTAACTTAAATTATTGTACCACTTTCCTGAAACAAGTCGTGTTTTCAATTTTTGTTATCAATTTTTGTTTTCAATTGCGTAAGAACCTCGGATTCCGCTTCTGTTGTGGATCTTGAAGGAGATTGATTATTCGACATTACTGCTAGGACGAGAAAACATGAACAATGAGATTAATACTACCCGTCCCTCGTGTGTGCAAGTGCCGGTGTGTGTGCTTGTGTGTGCATTAAAGATAAAGCGTGAAAGCTATCAAGATCATCAAAATATTAGTCGTCATATGCAGTCAAATTATGTGGTCATTTAGTCTAGAAATACATTAGATCCACACATACTGCATTTGGATTTTGTGGGTAGTATCCGCTGAAAACCCTCACGAGACACCACTCGTCCTACTAGGGACACCTAGAGGTTTAATGGCTTGTTGCATACGCTCAATGCAATCATGTTTCCTACGAAAGTGTGACCTATCTAGTTAGTTTTTAATTTTTGTTTTACTCGAGGACGAGTAAAAGATAATTGTAGGGGTATTTGATTGACATAGAAATGTGTTTATTTTATGCTCTTATATCTTGTCTTTTGTATATAAATAAATATTACTTGGGCATTGTTTTGTTACTTTCACAGATATTCCAACCCAGCCCACATGCAACCAGAAAAGTAGAGAAATGGAGATTAGATTGCTATATATTTACATTTTGAAGAATTATAGAGGAAGATTCCACATCTAGTTGCTGTTGGACAACAAAATGATTTATAAAAAGGCCATGCACATCTCAAATCAAGGGAGGCTTGTCAAAGAACCAAGAGAAAAAGAAGAAAGGCCAAAAATTTAATAGATATAACTAAGGCCCATTTGAGATTCTCATTGTAAACTCTTTTGGTGAATTCCCTAAGGCCCATCTATCATTGTATTAGGGTTAGGGTTAGTGCAACACCCCACCTCCGCTAGGGTCACTCTTTCGGGGGCACTAGCTTCTGGGGGGCGTTAGAACTGGGTAAGCATGCATAATGATATATCAAGGCAGAACAAGAACATAAATATATACGTAAAACAGAGTAAGTGAGAATAAAACAGCGGAATATCTCAAACCATCTCAAAACAAGTCTAGTACATCATAAAGTCAACTGCCAAAATAAACATGTCTAGTACATCATAAACCGAAATACTGAAATACATAGTGCTATCCCCAAAATACGGGTTTCCCTTGATTCAAATTTTTGAATTAAATTCTGCCTCGATTTATGTTATAACAGGTTATTGAAAATACGGGTTGTTACATTCTCCCCTCCTTAAAGGATTTCGTCCCCGAAATCTTCAAGTTAGGAAGAACGTATCCTACCATCCAATCATCCATCTACTCAAAGCATCATCCACGAGCAATCATTGCCCTTAAAAGATTCTAAATGCTGTATGAACATATGCAAAAGTGTGTGTATATGTACTTATCTAATGCAAAGATCAATGCAAAATATGTTAGTGAAATGTATCCATATGTATGCAAATCCCTAACATAATGTATAATATTTACATGCGTGCTCAATCATACATCCATATGCAACATCCATGTGATGGCATACAAATTTCATCCAAGAATAAGCATAAACACCCATGCACATGCAATATGAGGAGTGTGTGAGCCGATCTAGTGCCTAATGTGTATCATGCATCCACGAGTAACCACTTGCAAACACTTGCAACCACTTGCAACCATCAAACATAACATGTCTCAAACACATGTTTCATCCAAAAGGGTTTCTACCTAAGGTTCTCATGACAAGATTAGCACAATAACTAGATAAACATGGATAGCAAAGAGAAAGATATGCTAAACAAAGGAAAGAGATTGAGAGTGTACCCTCAAAAAGGAATGGATAAAGCCCACGCATCTTCTCCTCGGTTTCCCAAGTTGCGTCTTCTTCGGCTTCACCCCATTGAACCTTCACCAACCTGACCTCTCGATTCCTTAGCTTCTTGGTCTCCGTCCCCAAGATACGAATCGGAGCTCTCCTCAAAGTTGCCTCTTTCTCTACTTCCACGTATTCAAGAATGCTAGGTTCAACCACCTCAGCGGACTCATGTAGGCACTTCCGGAGATGCGAGACATGAAAGACATTATGCACTCCGGACAGCTTCTCGGGTAATTGCACTTTATAAGCCATCTTCCCAATTCTCTCTATGATAGGGAAGGGTCCAACAAATCTCGGTGCTAACTTCCCAACAGCTCCAAATTGGACCACATTCCGCAAAGGAGAAATCTTTACGAAAACCATGTCCCCAACATCAAACTCCAAATCGGATCTCCGCTTATCAGCATAGGATTTCTGTCGGTCTTGGGCCGCCTTCATCCGTCTTCTAATCAACTCGACCTTCTCGGATGTATCCCTAATCATGTCAGGTCCAAGTATAAGCTTATCTGTAGTCTCCCACCAACATGTAGGTGACTTGCACGGCCTCCCATATAAAGCTTCAAATGGTGCCATCCCTATGCTTGCCTGATAACTGTTATTATATGCAAAGTCAACAAGAGGAAGATGGTCTTCCCAAGTACCACCAAAATCCAGAATGCAAAGCCTCAACAAGTCCTCAAGTACCCTATTCACCCTTTCTGTCTGACCGTCCGTTTGTGGGTGATAAGCCGTACTCAGGTTCAACCTCGTGCCCATAGCCTCCTGCAAACTGTTCCAGAACTGACTAGTAAAGATGGGGTCTCGGTCACTGACTATGCTAGAAGGGACTCCATGTAGTCGTACTATCTCACGAAGATATACTGATGCTAGTCCAGATGCGGTCCTTTTGCTCTTCACCGGAATGAAATGAGCACTCTTCGTAAGCCTATCTACAATGACCCAAATGCTCGTATTCCCTTTCCTTGACCTTGGAAGCCCATCAATAAAGTCCATAGAAATACTCTCCCACTTCCATAGCGGGACCTTTAGAGGATGCAATAGCCCACCGGGCTTCTTCGACTCGGCTTTTACTCTCTGACAAACGATACATCTAGAGACAAACTCCGCCACATCCTTTTTCATTCCAGGCCAGAAGAAAATGCGCTTCATATCCTTATACATCTTATCTCCACCCGGATGTATAGTCAACTTGGAGCGATGTGCTTCATCAAGAACTTTCCTCACCAAGTCTTCTACCATCGGAACACAAAGCCTTCTGTCTCTCCTCAGCCAACCCTTATCATCTATAGAATATCGAGCAAGGTGACTAGATGTCTCCCCTCGAATCAGCTTATCCATGATCTCAATTATCTGAGGGTCTTCCTTCTGTGAAGCCCCAACCTGATCCAGAAGGGTAGGCCTGAGCTCTAGAGATGCTAAAGAACCGGTCATTGACTCAACTGTCAAAGAAAAATCAAAGGTTGCCAAGAACTCTAAATTCTTCATCTCAACAAATAGAGAACTTAGTGTCAACCTTTTTCTACTCAACGCATCCGCTACAACATTCCCCTTGCCAGGGGTATAGGCTATATCAAAATCATAGGACGCCAAGAATTCCATCCATCTCTGCTGCCTCAAGTTCAGATCCTTCTGCGAAAAGAGATACTTCAAAGACTTATGATCAGTATACAGTTCAAATCTCTCTCCCAGGAGATAATGACGCCAAGCCTTGAGTGCATATACTATCGCTGCCAGCTCTAGATCATGAGTGGGATAATTCTTCTCGTGCACCTTGAGTTGCCTACCACCAAAACATATAACTCTGCCTTCTTGCATCAGAACGGCGCCCAATCCCGTGCCACAAGCATCAGTGTACACGGTAAACATCTTACCACCATCGGGTAAAGCTAGAACTGGTGCTGAGGTAAGGGCTCTCTTGAGTCTCTGAAAAGCAAGCTTACAATCCATATCCCAAGCAAAAACTAAGTTCTTCTTCGTCAACTTAGTAAGAGGAGCGGATATCTTCGCGAAGTCCTTGATGAACTTTCGGTAAAAACCCGCAAGACCTAGAAAACTTCTCACCTCGGTTGCATTCCTTGGAGTCTTCCAATCCTGAACTGCAACCACCTTAGCGGGATCCACCGCTAAGCCTTGCTTGGATACGATATGCCCAAGGAATCTAACTTCCCTTCTCCAAAAGTGACACTTGGAGAATTTGGCCTTTAACTGATGCGCTCTAAGCGTATCCATCACCTCTACAAGATGCCTCGCGTGCTCTTCTTCATCCTTGGAGAAGATCAGAATATCATCCACAAAGACTACGACAAACTTGTTCAAGAACTCTCGAAACACCCTACTCATCAAGTCCACGAAATATGCGGGTGCACTCGTCAAACCGAACGGCATAACAAGCCATTCAAAGAATCCATCTGGAGTTCTGAATGCAGTCTTGTCTATACTATCTTCAGCCACTCTGAGCTGATGAAATCCAGTAGCAAGATCAAGCTGAGAGAAAACAGAAGCACCAACAAGCTGGTCAAAGAGATCATCGATCCTCGGTAACGGGTATCTGTTCTTCTTAGTCAGCTTATTCAATTCTTGATAGTCAACACATAGTCGAAGAGAACCATCTGCCTTAGTAGCAAACACCACAGGCGCTCCCCATTCGGATATACTTCGTCTGATGAAGTTCTTCTCAAGTAACTCCTTTACTTGCTTGCTGAGCTCCCGTCTCTCACGCGGAGCCATGTGCCGAACGGGCAAAGAAATAGGCTTAGCATTATCCACCAGATAAATGCGAAAATCAATCTCTCGTTTAGGGGGCAACCCCTTAACTTCTTCAAAAACATCTGGATAATCTCGGACCACCCTTACAGACTGAAGGGTTTCCTCTGACGAGTCGAGAGATTCAAGAAAGCACAACATGACGGGATCCTTCGGATTGCATGAAATCTCTAAGGTGTTGCCAAGGCGAGTCACAAGCCTCACAACCCTATGCTCACAATCAAGAATGGCTCCATATCGGGACAGCCAATCCATGCCCAATATCAATCCGTATCCCCTGAAACCAAGAACATATGCACTACACAAGAACTCTACACTGAGTATAGAGATCCTCAGATCCTCACATATCATAGATAGATGAGCAGAACCCCCAATGGGATTCGAAACACAAACGGGATCATCCACTAAGCTAGTACTAAGGTGCAAGCTATCAACAAGATCAGATGAAATAAAGCTATGTGATGCACCAGAATCAAACAAGGTACGAACTGGAAGATCGGAAACATAAACAAGGTTCTCAACAGAAACACTACCTCTATCGGGAACTGGAGCGGTATTGAGAGCATGAACCTGCCCTCCTGAAGGTCCAGCCTGCCCTTTCTTCTTCGGGCATTCCTTGCTGAAGTGTCCAGTCTCACCACAGGAAAAACATCCACCACTAAGCTTCCTTTTCTTCTTCCTATAATCCTTAGCAAAGTGTCCAGGCGCACCACAGTAATTGCACTTTCCCTTGCCTTTGTTGTTGTTCCCCTTCTTGTTCTTGCTCTGATTCCCCTGACTGCTTTGACCACCTTGATTGCCTTTACCTTGAGAATCAGTCTTCTTTGCTTGAGTATCACTCGTCTTGACCTCTTTCTTTCCATCTCCCTGAAGTAGAGCCATATTGACCAAACTCTCAAAAGTAGCCCCATGCGGAATATGTGACATCGCCAAGCCCTGCAGCGGCTCATTCAACCCTCTAGCAAATCGAAGAGCCTTCTTCTCAGGAGTGTTCACCATATCCAAACCAAAACGGGCCAGCTGATTAAACTTGTTCACATACTCCTTGACAGACATATCACCTTGCTTTAATGCAATGAACTTCTCCATCTGTAAATTTGCCTCAGCAGAAGATAGAAACTTAGCCACAAATCTAGCCCTCAAATCGGCCCAAGTCTCAACGGGCCTCGTCCCATTGGTGACCTCCCACCAATAGGCCGCTTCATCCTTCAAAAGCCACACTGTCAATAAGATCTTCCTCTCGTCATCAATCCCAAAGATAGCAAACAGGCCCTCAGTGTCTTTCAGCCAATTCCTAGCTTCAACAAAAGATTCCGTGCCTATGAAATTCTTGCCTCCCATCGCCTTGAAGTCTTTGCAAACCTTCGTGAACTCAACCTGAGGATGCTGAGGGGGAGGAGGAGGAAGAGGAGCCTTAGCAACAGGAGGGGGAGGAACATTAGCAACGGGAGGAGGAATATTAACCACTGGAGGGACCACCGGAGGAGGGACATTAGGGGGAGGATTCTCAACTACAAGAGGAGGAATGGGAGTAGGGTTTGCGGGGCCGGCTGCCGCCCTAGCTTCTAGAAGTCTCCTATACCAGAGTGGCACATTTACTCCATCCGGGATGGCAAGATCCTCAGCCTTACTGAAACGAAGGATAAGATAAGATTAGGTCAAGGGAACGAAGGATAACGCTAATGGCTTTTTGGGGAATAGCCTTTTTAAAAATACTAGACTTTTCTTTGGAAAATACTTTATACTTGTTTTGAAAATAGTTTTTCAAAAGTCTTTTTTTTTTAAAAAAAAAACTTTTTGTTCTTTCTTGTAAACCATATGCTATGATACCAAATTTGTAACACCCCACCTCCGCTAGGGTCACTCTTTCGGGGGCACTAGCTTCTGGGGGGCGTTAGAACTGGGTAAGCATGCATAATGATATATCAAGGCAGAACAAGAACATAAATATATATGTAAAACAGAGTAAGTGAGAATAAAACAGCGGAATATCTCAAACCATCTCAAAACAAGTCTAGTACATCATAAAGTCAACTGCCAAAATAAACATGTCTAGTACATCATAAACCGAAATACTGAAATACATAGTGCTATCCCCAAAATAAAGATGATAAACCATAGCGAGCTCAATGTCCAGACATACATGAGCTATCCAGCAACAAGAAAGCGATCCAAGCTAAGCACCACTATTCCCTCCCTGAGAACCTTGGGGGGGGGGGGGGGGGAAACGGAAGAAAAGAAGCGAAAGAAAACAGGTCAGTCAAAAAGACTGGTAAGCCCTACTACGATCAGTCTATAAACTAATAAAGTTAACATCATGATGGAAACTGAGATGAACATACTGACAATAGATAAAGGTGTCATCACATAAGGAAGATTAGGCTTTGCACCACAGTGTACTAGCAAACTAACATAACAGGTATTGATCCCTCAGCCCAAACTTTGGCCCAATAGCATGAGGTGACCTTAATACAAGGTCCAGCCCAACGGTCTAGTCGATCGGCTCCCTATAAACCTAACACGTCAAGTGTTGGTGTCCATACGGCCCACATATGGTTGTAGTCAGACTGTGCTGGGTCCACCTTCGGGTGTATCAAGCCCTCGGGTGTCAACCCCAGACACCTAAGCAATAATGCACAGTCTACACCTATTGGTACCCATGCCTCGAGTTTGTCCAACACCGGACTACGTGCACGTCCGTAGCCCGCCTGGACCCGCACCGCTGTACCACTCAGCCATCGCTTTGGTCGCTTACATCAGTCCAGTAATTGTGCCCCGCCCTAGCCTAGCCTCTAAGGTTGTGAATGATACCCAACTGGGATTACTGCTGGAACAGACCACGTTGCTAGGGTTTTCTAAGAGGGTTAAGTGTGGTTTAACCCCTCACTAATCATGGATTAAATTAGTTAAGTGTAACCAACAGTTCACCACTTAACCCCATTTAATCCCTCGTATCCCCAAAATTAGTTAAGTATTAGTGGGCCATGACTTAACCCTAATCATGAGGCATTAATTAATTTAATGCACCCAACCTCTCACATTAGACCTTGCTGTGGTTACTAGTTAGGCCGGGCGGGTCCGGGTAGGTTTACACCACAACTTAGTCTAACCTCGGGTTTCACGTGCAACATGACCAACTACTCACATTGGGTCCTATTGCTTGTAGCCACTAGTTAAGCCGGTCGGTTCCGGGTAGGTTTATGCTACAAACTCAACCCAACCTCGAGTTGGCCACACTTATGTTTTCTAAGTGCCATGTCCACTTTATTTTCAAAACACAATCACAAGTTTAACAAATACTTGGGTAGACCTAACTTAATAGGTAAATTCCCAAGGGGTAGACCTAACTTAATAGGTAAATTCCCAATCTTATATTTTCATGTATTTTAAGTTTTACCCAAAAACCCCCCAACGTCATTCTATCGCTTACATATTCGTCATAACGCATAAAGGATAGAAAGAGGGAACTTGGCACAACATACATGATAAATCTTACATATCATAATAAACATGCATAACATGTTGGACTTGCATAACTTAGCAGAGTGAACTTGCATAAACATGCATAACTTGTTAAACTTGCAAATCATGGCATAGTGAACTTGCATAAACATGCATAACTTGTTAAACTTGCAAATCATGGCATAGTGAACTTGCATAAACATGCATAACTTGTTAAACTTGCAAATCATGGCATAGTGAACTTGCATAAACATGCATAACTTATCAAACATGCATAACATAGCATAGTGAACTCGCATAAGCATGCATAACTTATCAAACATGCATAACATAGCATAGTGAACTTGCATAAGCATGCATAACTTATTAAACATGCATAACATAGCATAGTGAACTCGCATAAGCATGCATAACTTATTAAACATGCATAAATCCCAACTTTCATCACATATTAACTTTAGAGTTTCTAAAATGAAGGTAAGAGGGCTTACAAATATTATGAAGACACAAATCTACTAATAAAGATTGAGAAGCCCTTTATGCAAGCATATAAAAACCCAAAACAAAGCTCCAATTAACAAAAATCCCAAAAACTCTAGCTTAGCAAATAAAGCTTGCAACTTGATGATGTATGCAAGCTAATGATCATTCATACAACTTAGAAATGCTTGTATGAACATCAAAATCTTCATAGAAATGATTTTTGAAGAGGGTGGAGGCTAGGGTTTTTAGGTGGAGGCCATTTGAGAATTCAATTTGACATAGTTTGGTTGCTAGAAGGAATAATGAGGTTTTAGGGTAGGATTAGGGGCTTATTTATAGAAGATTAGAGTGTTTTTAGCCCTAGGATTAACCCTAGGTTAGTTTGGGTTCGTCAGATTTAGGAATTCTCTAGAACCAAGCCACACAACCAAGCCCAAATCAAAATGGTGCGCCAGGCAAAACTGCCCGGCCACCCCGTGTCGACAGGGCTGTCGACAGGGCAGTCGACACCCTAAGACCCCTGTCGACATGCCTGTCGACATGGGGGTCTTGGCGGGAGTTTTCCCACCTGACGCCAGTTAGCCCTAATCCTTGTTTTTAATTTAAAATTTAAATCTGTTTTTAACATGGAAATTTCTGAAAACTTCAATGGGCCTTAACTGGGTCATACGGACTCCGATTTTCGAAAACTCGGACTCTATTTCGCGTATTTTTCCGAGACAAACGCAATGGCATAGCCCGTTTCCCTTGATTCAGATTTTTGAATTAAATTCTTCCTCGATTTATGTTATAACAGGTTATTGAAAATACGGGTTGTTACAGTTAGGGTTTGGTTTTCTCCTATATATACCCTTGTAATATCATTGTAGCCACCATCCATTATCCTATCCCATTTTTCCTCTTCTTCTCCATTAACAAAGTTTCTAGTTCTCTTTTATTTTTCTACATTTTTCTTTTTCTTAGCAATCGGTGTTGTCTTCATAATTAGTTTTGAAAGAACACCTATTGTATTTTACATTTTTTTATTAGTGATTAGTCGTTTGATTAGTTTCAACGACAATCCTAATTTACTTTTTGTTTTTCTTCTTTTCCTGCAATTTTAATTTCTGCATTTTATTTCTGTTTTGCATTTTAATTTCCAATTAATAATTGTGATTTGATCGTCGGTTCAATTAGATTTGTTCTGAATCGGATCGCAGTTTCAATTTTTATTGTTTTCAAAACCAACCTCAAAGATTTGTCTAACTCGCCCAAAAAATTATTTAAATAATTTGATTTAATTTGCCTCCCTGTGTTCGACCTGTATGCTACACACCTGTGCGCTTGCAGTATTTATTTCATAAATCGCACTTTTCTAGTTCATAGGAAAGCGACGATCACATAGCTTTGTGTATAGTGTTAATTCGGGAGATTCACACCCAGGTATGAACCAGAAATGGCATGAAGGACTGCAGGGAGGATATACGTTTCTTTCCAGCTAGGAGTGGTGTCATGGTATGTAGATGATGGAAAGTGAGGTACTTCAGATTTGAGTCCCTAGTGACTCTTGATGGATGCTGACCAAATTTTATGCCCTATAGGGAAGGGAAACATATTGTTCAGGAATTACTATCCACTAAAGTAAGTATGGACCGGCCCAGCCGCTGCAGGTGCAGTTGCGGTTGAATCCTAAGCCTCGGGTTAGAGAGTCTCTAATTCGGATGAGGAAGATCCCTTGCCTCGGTTCATAGATGGAATCCAATTTCCAATACGTGACTTTTCGGTTTTAGTTGTAAATCTATGTATAAAAGCATAATATATGGTACCTATGTCATCTATGACTGATAAAATTATGTTTGAAGTTGATTTTGACACTATGCACTTATGGAAATCTCAAAATGGTTTGTTTTAAACGTACCAAGCATGTTTGGCTATTATAAGGGAAAACTCTATCCTTCGGCTTGCGTTGCATTATGTGATGGGACCTGAGTCTTATAATAGCTTCATTTTCCAAAAAGCATTGCGTTGTTTTATTTTAAACTGAGATTCATGTGGAGTAAACCCGTTCCGTGTTATACGACATGGTCCGATGATTTTCCCAACTTTTAAAGTAAAGATTTAATTACTGCTTTAGTTCTCATACCAGTCCCATGATTGACTCAGAGTTTATTGTTTCTACCTAAACTCTGGGTGCCAGTAACACCCCGTAATTTTAACAACACAAAGAGGACAAATTAAAAAATAATCAATTTAATATTCAGAATTAAGTGAAATAGACTGCACCGTTGCATTCATCTCGGAGTTTTGGTCAAAAAAGACACTTGGTTTTCATAAAACGGACACTGTATGAAGAAGTTATTAAGGTTCGAAGTCTATATATGCACAAGAAGATTATATATAATAGGTCTAGAAATTCAAAATCAACCTATAACATTTCAAATCACGCAGAAATAGGGGGCGGGAATTTTCCCGCTTAAAGGGTGTCGACCCCTCAAGGGGGGTGTCGACCCATGGGTCGACCCCATAAGGGGGGATGGGAGTCGACCCCCCTAGGGCAGACGTGGCAGATTAGGGTTTGGGGCTGGAAGCAATATATATGGCCTCATTTCTCATGTTTTGAACACTAAAAATAATAGAGGACTAGATGCTGTCATTGCCCGGATTGAATCAAACCTTTTTATTCTTCTGCAATCAAGTTATTCAAGTGTAGATTCGTGATTCACATATGCTATTCTTCTTCTATTTTTCTAGATCCAAACACTGTGAGTTTAAGTTACTTTTGGATTTAAATAATTAAAAAGTAAAACATGATATGACTATTATTTAGATCTATGCCTATGACTGCTTGAATCATATCAGATCTGTTATAACTTGTGTAATTATGATATTGTGACATGACTATGACTTAGATCTTAACTTTATCATGTCAGATATACCTTTGATTATAGATCTAATTCACTGTTTAGATCACCTTATACCTATTTTATTATGTTTATGGCCAAATAAGATCTGTTGTTAGTTGGACATCTAAATCATTGTTTTGATCACATCATACCCATCCCTATTATGGTAGAGTCAGTGCTATTGTCACATGTTCATCCTATATGCTTATCTTGACATTATGCCATTATATGTTTATGCCATTACATGTCAACCTTCTTAGTATGATCATCTCTGTCCTTTTCTGTAATGACCCGGATTCTTATGGGTTAATTTTAAATATTTAATACAGATTTAAATATTGAGTGGATAATATAAATGGAATTTTATATTAAGTTATTAATTTAATAATCAATTTCGATTTAATATCGAATATGTTAAATCATCGTAATGCGAAAATATAATTCAATTTAAAAATATACAGCTAAATCAAATCAGTTCAGATGATCAATGTCAGTTCTGTTCGAAATATAAAAGCGATAATATTAAGTTATTATCGAAGGATATATTGTTTTGAATTTAATTTATATTGATTTAAATTAATGTCTTCTCCATATGATCAAACGGGACTTTGAAACATATCTCAGTGTGTTCAGAGCAGTGGTTAAACCCTAAAAATATCAGTCATTGGGTTCAGAAAGGAGTTCGGAATCAGGGTGTATTTTGATTTTAGGGTATCGGATAAAAACTAACTAAAACAAAGTAAAATATATGGCCAAAAACAAAACATGTGCTCTTCTTTTTCCTTATAGAAACAAGGCCACGCTGTTCAATTAAAGACCTGAAACACCCCACCTCCGTTAGGGTCACTCTCAAAGGGAATGCCCTAATTTTGGTGGAGGTTTATAAGTATAAGTCACAGATATACAAGACAGATATAAGAACACATATTTGTAAACAGTGGAAAAACAACAACTTTTATTTCATAAAAGAAAATACGTGTTACAACAACATCACCATGATTGTCTTACATCCTTTCCAAAAACATAACATAACACTTTCATAATCTGTCTTGATTACATTATTTAAAGAAGCATAAATAAAACATAGATAAACTGCAAAGGCCCCATAGTGGTTGTCCCAAGCCATAGTTCAAAACGAAAAGGTCCAAGCAATACATTTCTCTTCTTCAAGCTGGATGTTAAGGCTGGTCAAGCTGCAGTGTTTCCTCCCTGTGGACCTGGGGGGGGGGGAACGGAAGAAAAGAAGACGAAAGAAAAGTAGAGTCAGACATAAAGCCTGAGTAAGTCTAGTACTATTCTGTCTATGAATAAAGAACTGGGTATGATAAGTATAAACAAGAAGTGGGAAAGCACTATAAACTTGGTTAAGTTGTCTAGGGTCGAATATACTATCGTACCCCATGTTAATCTCTGAACCCATATAAACTAGTTTCCAACCGGCACCCCATAATCAGGGTGATGTGATCCATTCTATGATTGGCTCCTACTCGCATAGTTACATGTGTCTTACGGCCCCCGATGTTGTAGTTACCTATGCTGGTCCCACCATGGGGTGTATCAAGTCCCATGGTGGCGGCCCGACACAATCCTAGAATGCACAAGTATGCTACTGGTGTCCAGTGCCTTATTTTTCTGTGCCGGAGTGTGTGCACGCCCGCACCCCGTTAGAACCTACACTGCTACACCACCGCCGTCGATTTGACCTCTTACAATCAGCCCAGTAATTGTGCCCCACCCTGCCTAGTTTCAGGGTATCCTGATACACCTTCTAGGGTTACTGCTGAAAAGGGTCCCCCGTTACTAGGTTTTCTATCTCTAGCCAACATGCTAAGTTGGTTAAGTGTTTTCTAACCTAACCCCCACCAGTCCGTTTAGTTTAGCATGTTCCATTTTGATTAAGTCTTTAGTTCACTTAATCCTAACAATCCTGACTCAGCCTTAATTGTCTTATTAAAGCCTTGACCTCTCACATTAGACAGGTATTGTTGTGGCTGCCTGTTGCCGGTTGGTTCCGGGCAGTCTTACGCCACAACTCAGTCTAACCTCGGGTCCTTATTGGGCTCCATGTTTAACCTCCCACATTGGATAGGTATTGTTGTGACTACTGGACAGCCGGGCGGTTCCGGGCAGGTTTACATCACAACTCAATCCAACCTCGGGTTAAACACATCGTATGTTCTACATTTACATATTTTGTCTTTCTTCTTTATTTTCTTATATGTAAATATTTGCGGCCCATTATTAAGTTAATGGTGTAAAGGTTACACCAATCATGGGCCCAACCCATACTTGAATTTGGACCCTTCTACTTTATATTTTCATTTATTAATTAGTTTGGCCCAACGCTATTTTCCCCCGTTTAATACGTTCGTTTATCATAATATATGTTGGGCTTAGGCTTTTAAGCCCAACTTAGCCATGAGAAAAAGGGGAGGCTTAAAGCGTGATTACATACACAAAAGGGGAATGTGAACGCATGAACTTGCAATGTGACGTTGGGACTACAAAATAGAAACTGGTGTACTTGCATAGTGGTAACATATACTTTGGTCATAAAGCATAAGTGACATGAATCAAACCATGTAAACTTGTAGTTAAGTTAAGAATATCACTATTGACACATAGGCTTAACTACAACATAAACCTATACTTTATTTAGGCATAATATCAAACATAAGCAAATCATGTTATAAGATTACTACATGTTTACAAAGGTGCTTACTTTTGTGACTAATACAAAAGTATACTTCAACTAGAATTAATCCAACTTAATCATGATTCTAAATCTATTCACATATACTTATGGCATAAATATTTCTAACATGAAATCATGATTTTTACTTTAGTCATGCAAACTTGCAAAAGGGATTTTGAATCTAACCTAGCTATGTCATCATATAATTCTTGTTAACCATATAGACCTAACATGGTTTTCAATTATACAAAATATCAATTATAGCCTAGTCATATTCATAAGTTCGCAAATAGGTTTTCTAGTACAAAAGCATGGCTATAGATCATGATGCCAAAATTTCAACATAGTTTCATATGAACTACAATAACCCAAATTTGTTCCAATTATGTACAAAATGATTTATGTACAAAAATATACATTATGATGGCATAGTAGCAAAACCCCAAACTTGCATGACTTTCAATTAATCAACTACATACATGTAGCTTCAACATGGATTACATAATTTGCGAATATTCCAAACGTATACTTGCATAAAACTACCGCAAATATGTAGTTTTTTTTATAATGAATAACATAATTCGAGAATATCCAAACGTATACAATATTCCAAGTCGATAAGAATCATAGTAACGCACAAATATGAATTACTTTATCGCCACAAACAAGTATACAAACCAACACAATTATTTGTTCATACCAAAATAATACTCTACTTACAATTGTGTGGCGAATTCTCCAATTTAGGAATTTGGAGATGCGATTTGATTTGATTAAGTCGCTTTATGCTTTAGAATTTGCCTCCTAATCCTCTCTCCAATTGGTGGCTACTCTTAGTCGTTCCTCAGCAACATGGTGGCTTTGTTCTTATTTTTGAATGAATAGATTAGGTTGAGTCTAGGGTCATTTTTATAGGGTTTATGAACTGATTAGGGCCATCGATGTTGCTTGGATTGATCGTAGCCATTCATTCGAAAGAGAGACCAATTAGAGCCTGCCACTTAGCCCTAATGACAAAGCAGACTGCAGAAATACGACTAACATAGAATAGGCCAGCCAGGTTGGGCTGGGTTCGACCTGGCTCTGGACCAGGTCGACAGCCCTGTCGACAGCCCTGTCGACCTGGCTAGACCAGGTCGACAGCCCAGTCGACCTGGGTGCGTTAGGCGGGTGTTTTTCCGCCCTGGCCCATTGGGCCCGATTTTGGAATTTAAACTTGTTTTTCTGAGCTGTTTTATTCTGTTTGAATTTTAAATTTAATTCAGAAACTTCCGAAGGCCATATCTTCTTCATACGGACTCCGTTTTTCGAAAACTCGGACTCTATTTCGCGTATTTTTCCGAGACGTACGCAATGGCGTATCCCGTTTCCCTTAGTTCTTTTATTTGAAATTAATTATACTTTAATTTGTGAATTTCACAGTTATAGAATTCGCGGGGTGTTACATTCTCCCCCACTTAAAAGGATTTCGTCCCCGAAATCTTCAAGTTAGGAGGAATGTATATCCTAACATCAAATCATCCATCTACTCATCCATCAAACACGAGCATCCATTGTCCTTAAAAGACTTCTAATGCTTCATGATCATATGCGAAGTGTGTGTGTATATGTACTTATCTAATGCAAAATCAGGCGGTCTACTGATTCAGTTGACCTCCTTAATGCGAATTATGTAAGTGCCATGAATCCATTATGTATGCAAATTTTCCTATTCATGATTCTACATGAGTGCAAAATCATTCAATACAAATGCAACATCCATATGACAACGCATTAGAGTTCAACCATATACGAATGCAAACATATATGCATATGCAATATGAAGTGACTGAGCCGATCTAAAACCTAGATTGTGTGTGTATATGCAACCACGAGCAACCACTGGCAATCACTTGCAACCACTTGCAACCATCATCCATAACATGTTTCAATTACATGTTTCCATCCAAAGGGTTTCTACCTAAAAGATAAGATAAATAAAAGCGCAACTTAAGGAAAAGGAAAGATCAAGGATGTACCCTCGAACAGAAAAGGGTAGGCAGTGCGTATTCTAGCTTCAGTTTCCCAAGTCGCGTCTCCCTCGGCGTCGCTCCACTGAACTTTGACGAGCTTGACTTCGCGGTTGCGTAGCTTCTTCACTTCTGTTCCTAATATGCGGGTTGGAACTCTTCTTATGGTTGCTTCGCGTTCCACTTCGGCCTCTTCGAGGATATTTGGCTCTACCACCTTAGCAGACTCATGTAGACATTTTCGGAGATGTGAAACGTGAAAAACGTTGTGGACTCCAGCCAACTTCTCGGGTAGCTCTAATTTATAGGCCATTTTCCCAATTTTCTTTCCTGTGGTTCCAAAACGAACAACGTTTCTTAGGGGTGATACCTTGAGAAAAACTCTGTCTCCAACCTCAAATTCAAGGTCGGTCCTTCTCTTGTCGGCATAGGACTTTTGTCTGTCTTGGGCCGTCTTCATCCTTCTTCGTATTAAGTCTACTTTCTCTGAAGTCTCTCGGATCATATCTGGTCCAAGTATGAGCTTGTCCGTAGACTCCCACCAACAAGTGGGCGATCGGCACGGTCTTCCATATAAAGCTTCAAAGGGCGCCATTCCGATGGTTGCTTGATAGCTGTTGTTGTAGGCAAATTCCACCAAAGGAAGGTGGTCTTCCCATGTCCCTCCGAAGTCAAGGACGCATAGCCTTAGAAGGTCTTCCAAAACTCTGTTCACTCTCTCTGTTTGGCCGTCGGTTTGGGGATGATAGGCTGTGCTCAAGCATAACTGCGTTCCTACTGCTTCTTGCAGACTCCGTCAAAACTCACTGGTGAAGATGGGATCTCGGTCACTAACAATGCTAGATGGTATTCCATGGAGTCGAACGATTTCCTTGAGGTAAAGTGATGCTAGGGATGAGGCAGTTCTTTTACTTTTGACAGGTAAAAAGTGGGCGCTTTTAGTAAGCCTATCCACTATTACCCAAATGCTAGTGTTGCCTCTCCTAGACCTAGGCAGCCCATCGATGAAGTCCATTGAGATGCTATCCCACTTCCACTGCGGGACCTCCAGAGGATGTAGCAGTCCGCCAGGCTTTTTCTGTTCTGTCTTAACCTGTTGGCACACCATGCACTTAGAAACGAATTCTGCCACGTCCTTTTTCATGCCGTTCCAGAAGAAAGTCCTTTTTATATCTTTGTACATTTTATCTCCGCCTGGGTGTATCTTCATCTTGGAGTGATGTGCTTCCTCGAGAACCTTCTTTATTAAATCTTTTGTCTGTGGGACGCATAGTCTTCCGTCTCGCCTTAGCAAACCCTTATCGTCGATGGAGTATCTGTTGAGGTGACTTGAAGTCTCACCCCTAATTAGCCTATCAATTGTTTCCACAAGCTGAGGGTCTTCGCGTTGTGCTGTCCCTACTGAATCCACTAAAGTTGGGCGCACTTCGAGAGATGCTAGCAAGCCTGGTACAAAATCGGAGGAAGGCCTAAAGTCGAAGCTGGCTATAAACTCTAGGCTTTGTCTTTCAACAAACAACAGGCTTAGGGTCAATTTCTTTCGGCTCAACGCGTCTGCCACTACGTTGCCTTTGCCCGGAGTGTAGGAGATTTCGAAATCGTACGAGGCAAGAAACTCCATCCATCTCTGTTGCCTCAAGTTAAGATCCTTCTGCGAGAAAAGATATTTCAACGATTTATGGTCAGTGTAAAGTTCGAACTTCTCACCTAGGAGATAGTGTCGCCAAGACTTGAGTGCAAAGACGATGGCGGCTAACTCAAGATCGTGGGTTGGGTAGTTCTTTTCGTGCACTTTCAACTGCCTCCCGCCATAAGCTACTACCCTTCCTTCTTGCATTAAGACGGCGCCTAGCCCTGTCCCACATGCATCCGTATAAACAGTGAACATCTTGCTCCCATCTGGTAGCGTCAAAACTGGGGCTGTTGTAAGAGCCCTTTTCAGTCGTTGGAAAGCAAATTCGCAATCCAAATCCCAATTGAACACTAGATTCTTCTTAGTCAATTTCGTGAGCGGGGCAGAGATTTTCGCAAAATCCCTTATGAACTTTCGATAGAAACCTGCTAGTCCTAGAAAGCTTCGGACCTCAGTTGCATTCCTTGGTGTCTTCCAATCCTGTACCGCCACTACCTTAGCAGGGTCCACTGCTAACCCTTGTTTGGATACTATGTGCCCAAGGAACCTCACCTCTTCTCTCCAAAAGTGGCATTTGGAGAATTTGGCTTTTAGTTGATGGACTCGCAAAGTTTCCATGATTGCCCTTAAGTGTTGAGCATGTTCCTCTTCACTCTTTGAGAAGATAAGGATATCATCTACGAAGACCACTACGAATTTGTTGAGGAAATCTCTAAATACCCTACTCATCAGGTCCACGAAGTAAGCAGGTGCATTTGTCAAGCCGAAAGGCATGACAAGCCATTCAAAGAAGCCGTCTGGGGTTTTGAACGCCGTTTTATCGATGCTATCTTCAGCCACCCTTAGATGATGAAAACCGGTTGCTAAATCGAGTTGGGAGAAAACAGACGCTCCTACAAGCTGGTCAAATAAATCGTCAATTCTAGGGAGAGGGTGCCTATTCTTTTTCGTTAGCTTGTTGAGCTCCCTATAGTCAACACATAGACGGAGTGAACCATACGCCTTTGTAGCGAACACCACTGGAGCGCCCCATTCTGAAATGCTCCTCCTAATGAACCCCTTTTCTAGAAGCTCTTTAATCTGTTTACTGAGCTCTTTCCTTTCTCGTGGAGCCATGTGTCTAACGGGCAACGCAACGGGCTTTGCATTATCTACAAGATATATGCGGAAGTCTATTTCCCGCTTCGGAGGCAAGCCCTTCACCTCTTCGAAGACATCCGGATATTCCCGGACCACTCTAACTGATTGCAAATTTTCAACAGAGGCATCTAGCGATTCAAGATAACTAAGCATAACCGCATACGAGGGATTACAAGAAATTTCCAAAGTATTACCGAGCTGGGTTAGGAGCCTAACAACCCTTTTCTCACAATCAAGGATGGCCCCATTACTGGAGAGCCAATCCATACCCAAAATCAAGCCATACCCCGAAAAGCCCAAAACAAAGGCACTACATTGAAATACTACACTTAGAATAGAAATTTTCAATCCCAAACAGATCATAGACAAATGAGCTGGGCCGCCAATTGGGTTTGAAACAATTAAGGGGTCCTCTACCATACTAGTTTTTAGGTGCAGAGATTCTACTAAAGCAGACGAGATAAAGGAGTGTGATGCGCCAGAATCAAATAAAGTGCGAACGGGGTGATCATAAAGATAAACTACACTTTCTACAGAAGTATTTATACCTCGCTGTTGCAGAGGTGGCGCTTCCAGCACATGAACCTGTGCCCTTGGGGTGGATCCAGCCCTCTGCCCATGTCCTCGTTTCTTTGGGCAGTCCTTAGCCCTGTGGCCTGTCTCACCGCAAGAAAAGCACCCACCATTCTCCTTGGCCTTCTTTTTCCGGCAGTCCTTTACTAAGTGCCCCACTTTGCCACAGAAATTGCACTTCCTCTTCTCTTTGTTGCCTTTCCCGCCCTTCTTAAAGTCTGTCTTCTTAGGCTGCAAACCCTCTTTCTTCCCTTGAGAGCTTTCTGCCTTTGTCTCCTTCTTGCCCTTATCCTCTTCATTCAGCAATGCCATTTGCACCAATCTTTCATACGTGGCTCCCATGGGTATATGGGTCATGGCCAAACTGTATAATGGCTCATTCAACCCTTTGACGAAACGGAGAGCCTTCTTGTGCGGGGTGTTGACAGCCCAAACCTAGCCAGCTCATCGAACTGATTCACATACTCTCTGACTGTCTGTCCCCTTGCTTAAGAAATAAGAATTTTTCCAACTGCAAACTTCTTTCCGCATCTGAGAGAAATTTAGTCTCAAACCTTGCCCTAAAGTCCTCCCATGTCTCCACTGGTCTTTCAGCATTAGTGACTTCCCACCAGTAGGAAGCCTCGCCCTTCAATAGCCACACTGCCAATTGTACTTTTTGTCTATCCTCTACCTCAAAGATGATGAATAGGTCCTCAGTTTCTTTCAGCCAATTCCTAGCTGCCACGAAGGACTCAGTTCCATGGAAATCCTTTCCTCCCATAGCTTTAAAATCTTTACATATCTTAGCAAATGTGTTTCCCCGTGGAGGAGGTGGAGGAAAAGGTGCCGCTGCAGCTGGATGATTTCCTTCAGCTGGGGGAGGAGGAACGGTAGGACCTGGCTGAGTGGCCCTTGCTTCTAAGAACCGTCTAAACCAACCAGGTATTGGCACCCCTTCCGGCAAGTTAAGTTCTTGGGACATGCTGAAACAAAAAGGATAGATTCAAAACGAAGGATAAGAGATAGTACCTATGGCTTTGGGGGGGGGGACTTTGCCTTTTTTAAAATAAAATAATATTTTCCTTTTAAAAATGCTTCTTTAAATTTCCTTTTTGAAAATAATTTTTCAAAACTTTTTATCTTATCTGGTAAACCTATGCTCTGATACCAAGTGAAACACCCCACCTCCGTTAGGGTCACTCTCAAAGGGAATGCCCTAATTTTGGTGGAGGTTTATAAGTATAAGTCACAGATATACAAGACAGATATAAGAACACATATTTGTAAACAGCGGAAAAACAACAACTTTTATTTCATAAAAGCAAATACGTGTTACAACAACATCACCATGATTGTCTTACATCCTTTCCAAAAACATAACACTTTCATAATCTGTCTTGATTACATTATTTAAAGAAGCATAAATAAAACATAGATAAACTGCAAAGGCCCCATAGTGGTTGTCCCAAGCCATAGTTCAAACCGAAAAGGTCCAAGCAATACATTTCTCTTCTTCAAGCTGGATGTTAAGGCTGGTCAAGCTGCAGTGTTTCCTCCCTGTGGACCTGGGGGGGGGGGGGAACGGAAGAAAAGAAGACGAAAGAAAAGTAGAGTCAGACATAAAGCCTGAGTAAGTCTAGTACTATTCTGTCTATGAATAAAGAACTGGGTATGATAAGTATAAACAAGAAGTGGGAAAGCACTATAAACTTGGTTAAGTTGTCTAGGGTCGAATATACTATCGTACCCCATGTTAATCTCTGAACCCATATAAACTAGTTTCCAACTGGCACCCCATAATCAGGGTGATGTGATCCATTCTATGATCGGCTCCTACTCGCATAGTTACATGTGTCTTACGGCCCCCGATGTTGTAGTTACCTATGCTGGTCCCACCATGGGGTGTATCAAGTCCCATGGTGGCGGCCCGACACAATCCTAGAATGCACAGGTATGCTACTGGTGTCCAGTGCCTTATTTTTCTGCGCCGGAGTGTGTGCACGCCCGCACCCCGTTAGAACCTACACTGCTACACCACCGCCGTCGATTTGACCTCTTACAATCAGTCCAGTAATCGTGCCCCACCCTGCCTAGTTTCAGGGTATCCTGATACACCTTCTAGGGTTACTGCTGAAAAGGGTCCCCCGTTACTAGGTTTTCTATCTCTAGCCAACATGCTAAGTTGGTTAAGTGTTTTCTAACCTAACCCCCACCAGTCCGTTTAGTTTAGCATGTTCCATTTTGATTAAGTCTTTAGTTCACTTAATCCTAACAATCCTGACTCAGCCTTAATTGTCTTATTAAAGCCTTGACCTCTCACATTAGACAGGTATTGTTGTGGCTGCCTGTTGCCGGTTGGTTCCGGGAAGTCTTACGCCACAACTCAGTCTAACCTCGGGTCCTTATTGGGCTCCATGTTTAACCTCCCACATTGGATAGGTATTGTTGTGACTACTGGACAGCCGGGCGGTTCCGGGCAGGTTTACATCACAACTCAATCCAACCTCGGGTTAAACACATCGTATGTTCTACATTTACATATTTTGTCTTTCTTCTTTATTTTCTTATATGTAAATATTTGCGGCCCATTATTAAGTTAATGGTGTAAAGGTTACACCAATCATGGGCCCAACCCATACTTGAATTTGGGCCCTTCTACTTTATATTTTCATTTATCAATTAGTTTGGCCCAACGCTATTTTCCCCCGTTTAATACGTTTGTTTATCATAATATATGTTGGGCTTAGGCTTTTAAGCCCAACTTAAGCATGAGAAAAAGGGGAGGCTTAAAGCGTGATTACATACACAAAAGGGGAATGTGAACGCATGAACTTGCAATGTGACGTTGGGACTACAAAATAGAAACTGGTGTACTTGCATAGTGGTAACATATACTTTGGTCATAAAGCATAAGTGACATGAATCAAACCATGTAAACTTGTAGTTAAGTTAAGAATATCACTATTGACACATAGGCTTAACTACAACATAAACCTATACTTTATTTAGGCGTAATATCAAACATAAGCAAATCATGTTATAAGATTACTACATGTTTACAAAGGTGCTTACTTTTGTGACTAATACAAAAGTATACTTCAACTAGAATTAATCCAACTTAATCATGATTCTAAATCTATTCACATATACTTATGGCATAAATATTTCTAACATGAAATCATGATTTTTACTTTAGTCATGCAAACTTGCAAAAGGGATTTTGAATCTAACCTAGCTATGTCATCATATAATTCTTGTTAACCATATAGACCTAACATGGTTTTCAATTATACAAAATATCAATTATAGCCTAGTCATATTCATAAGTTCGCAAATAGGTTTTCTAGTACAAAAGCATGGCTATAGATCATGATGCCAAAATTTCAACATAGTTTCATATGAACTACAATAACCCAAATTTGTTCCAATTATGTACAAAATGATTTATGTACAAAAATATACATTATGATGGCATAGTAGCAAAACCCCAAACTTGCATGACTTTCAATTAATCAACTACATACATGTAGCTTCAACATGGATTACATAATTTGCGAATATTCCAAACGTATACTTGCATAAAACTACCACAAATATGTAGTTTTTTTTATAATGAATAACATAATTCGAGAATATCCAAACGTATACAATATTCCAAGTCGATAAGAATCATAGTAACGCGCAAATATGAATTACTTTATCGCCACAAACAAGTATACAAACCAACACAATTATTTGTTCATACCAAAATAATACTCTACTTACAATTGTGTGGAGAATTCTCCAATTTAGGAATTTGGAGATGCGATTTGATTTGATTAAGTCGCTTTATGCTTTAGAATTTGCCTCCTAATCCTCTCTCCAATTGGTGGCTACTCTTAGTCGTTCCTCAGCAACATGGTGGCTTTGTTCTTATTTTTGAATGAATAGATTAGGTTGAGTCTAGGGTCATTTTTATAGGGTTTATGAACTGATTAGGGCCATCGATGTTGCTTGGATTGATCGTAGCCATTCATTCGAAAGAGAGACCAATTAGAGCCTGCCACCTAGCCCTAATGACAAAGCAGACTGCAGAAAATCGACCAACATAGAATAGGCCAGCCAGGTTGGGCTGGGTTCGACCTGGCTCTGGACCAGGTCGACAGCCCTGTCGACAGCCCTGTCGACCTGGCTAGACCAGGTCGACAGCCCAGTCGACCTGGGTGCGTTAGGCGGGTGTTTTTCCGCCCTGGCCCATTGGGCCCGATTTTGGAATTTAAACTTGTTTTTCTGAGCTGTTTTATTCTGTTTGAATTTTAAATTTAATTCAGAAACTTCCGAAGGCCATATCTTCTTCATACGGACTCCGTTTTTCGAAAACTCGGACTCTATTTCGCGTATTTTTCCGAGACGAACGCAATGGCATATCCCGTTTCCCTTAGTTCTTTTATTTGAAATTAATTATACTTTAATTTGTGAATTTCACAGTTATAGAATTCGCGGGGTGTTACAAGACCGCACCTCCCCCTTTAAAATACTCCTGCCTCCGTCCTCTTTTCCGAGTCAAAAATTGAACACCGCTCCTCATTTTCTTCTTCTTTTCTTCATTTGAATCAGTGGAGGGGGATCTCGAGCAAGAACAGAAGCTCGAACCTTGTCAGAAGAAGGGTGCGATGGGGTTAAAGGCTCGATGTGATTAGGGTAAACGCTGGCTTTGGTTTTCGGTGTTCGAAGTCAAACTGAGGGGATTGCAACTTTGAACTCGAAAGGGTCTAGCTTCAGTATAAATCGACCGACGAGATTTCTGGGCACGGTATTAGGGTTGGAATGGGAATCGCAGTGTTCGTCTGGAGCTCGTAGGCCTCGCAGACGTCACCATGCGTTGAAGATCGGTCTGAGCATCATCGATTTGGGGAAGGTCTGCGCGCCCGACCTTGTGATGGCGACTGTGTCTTCGGTAACGGTAAAGGCATGAATGCCTCTGTCTCGACAGTGAGGAGTTCGCTGGGTTTTTGGGGAAGTACGGGATGTTTTGTGGTAAAGTGCGAATGTGAATACAATGTACTGAAGTGGTGACTGAGATTTAATCTGTTGCCTTTGGATGTTGAATGGAGGAATGGAGTTTGACAGTAGCTGCGAAAGTAAATTGGAATTTCAGAAATGGGTTATAAGCATTTAACTGGAAGTAGAGGCCATAATTTGTTAAAGGAAGGAGTTAGAGATTTAAAAATGGATTTAAGGTAATTTATTTCGTTATTTATTTAAGTAAATATTTTTTTTATAAACTAATCGCTTGAGTTAGAATTAGTGAAAAAGTTAGAATTTTAATTAGTGAAAAGGTTAGAATTTTATTAGTAAAATGATTAGAATTAAATCAGTATATCCGTTAGGATTTAATCAACATATCAGTTAGGATTTAATCAGCATACTAGTTAGAATCTAATTAGTATATCAGTTAGGATTAAATTAGTTTAATCCAAATTCGTAAAATTTACTAACTAAGGAATATTTCATTAAATATATATACAAGATATTATCGAGTGGAATCAGTCGAGAAAGGCGTTGCTCAAGGATACATAATTCAGCATTTTAGAATTTAAAATCAGAATGGATCGCAAATAAAAGCCCTAGTGAGTAAATCTAACTCACCTGTTATTTAGAATTATTTTTATTCTTTAAAAATAATTGTTGTTGCTTGTTTTGAATGCTATCTGGTTGATTTAAATATATTAGTTATTTAGGGTTGACTATTATATATATATTGGGTTGATGATTGGTTGGATTCCCGCAGTCTCATTAGCGGATGCCCGCAGTTTCATAGTGGATGATTTCCCTATGCGCCCCACAAATATATTAGTGATGACCTTCATATCGCGATATCCTGCCTCGAAGCAGGATGGGTATTACTATGTTGACTAACGTCTTTGGATGCAGGAAAACAGGTTGGAGGGATCCAACTGGATTCCTCAAAAATATATATAATCTGTTTGTTTATTTGTTTGCATATATACTGTCATATATGATGTGTCATAAAACCTGAAATAAATAATTGGTTGCTTGGTGTATAAATATCACTGGGCCTAAGTGATAATTTATAAAAATATCCTGAAATGGATAATTGGGATTTAAAATGGGAAATTCTATTTTTCTAAAATAGAATTTGAATTTTTAAATAGATTTGAAATATAAACTTGTTTTAAAGAAATAAAACAAGAAGTTCCTTTACAAACGAAGTTTATAAATAGTTCTTTTATAAACGAATTTTATAAATGAAGTGAAAAGAATTACCATTGGATAATTCAGAAATAAAAAAATACAAGTGTGAAATTAAAAGGGAAATCTATTTTCCAAAAGTAGAAATATTGATTTCAAAAGGAATTGAAATCGAGACTTGTTTAAAGAATGAATAAAGAAAGTTTGAAGTAGAATTTGAATTGAAATAGAAATTGAATATAGAAATTCAAATGGAATTCAAATATAGAATTTGAATGATAGAAGTGAAATAGAATTTGAATAATAGAACTGAAATAGAATTTGAATGATAGAAGTGAAATAGAATTTGAATTATAGAAACTCAAATAGAATTTAAATAGAGTTCGAATATATAGAAATTCAAATAGAATTTTAATGGAGTTTGAATATATAGAAATTCAAATAGAATTAAAATGGAACTTGAATATAGAATTTGGACATAGAACTTGAATTTGGACATTGAATTGAAGTCGAACTTTGAATGGGTGAATTGGATGTGTAAATGTATATTCGAAATCGAATATATAACTTAGATTTGAAATTTGAATTCAAATTAGTTAATAAGAAAGTTAAAATATATTTAAACATGTCATGTTCAAATATAAAAGTGAAATAGACTAAAAAGTTAATTAACAAATTAATTAACGAATTGAGTAAACGATCGGGTATAGTTGAATTAAATTGGACAGGTATAGATATACATGAGACATGTTTGGAATGAAGTATTAGAAGAGTATAAATATAACGCTCGACAAAAAGGTACGTATTTAATTCATATATGAGATTTTATGCGCCGTATCGGCAAGCCTCTTGGCTTTTTCTTTTTTCTTTTGGATTGGTGAGGGCCATGGGAGGCTATTTGAAATATCCCGATGCTCCCGGTACAAAGGAGGTTATGGCGAATTTTTCCGGGAATTTAAGGAGTTAGAATATTTTTAAGAAAATCTGATAACTAGAATCTATATATCAATATATATAGAAGTCGATAAGGAAACGAACTTAAAAATAGAATAGTAAAATCAAAAAGGAAGTATAAGAATAAAATCTCGTAAGAATAGAAAGAGAAAGTGTATGTGTTTAAAAGTGAATAAGTAGTTGTATGGTATTGATTATTCGAGTAAGTAGTCTTATCTGTTTTAACGTTATAAATGTAATTCAGTCAAGGTCTGAGAGGTAGTTATACCCCAACTTAATTGATTTCATTATTAACAAATAAATAGTAAGATTCCAGGCTCGAAGATCAATGTTGGATAAGAGTTAGTTGAATATAGTATTTAGGTTGTCGTAACGATGTTTTACACAACATCCGTTTTAACCCAAATAAGTATAAGCTTGGAAATATAATAAAGAATATTTCCTAAGTATAGAAATAAACGAGACCGGAAAAGAGATAAGTAATTGGAATATTTTTCCAATTATAAATAGCATATATTTTCTAAAGTTTAGAAAATAAAGGAAGGCGATATTCGGAAATGTTTTCCAAATAGCGTAAAAAGGCCAATATGGTTATTGAAAATATTTGGTTAACAAATATTGATAAAGAGATAGAGAAGTGGTTTAATTAATGGAATATTAACTAAACGCTCAGTGATTGTTTGATAATTGGATGAACACTTGTTTTCTTCGATAGTTAAATCATCGACTATCGAAACACTTGTTTTTATTTGATAGCTAAATCACAGACTATCGAAGTTTTTGACCATCGTTGTCAATATGGAGAGACCGGTTGGATTATTATCCAAAGAACCACTCTGTATTGGCATAAGCGTTGCGAATCATATATGCCAAAGAAAATTGAAGACGGAGTAAAGTGCAAGGGCTATTGTATAAGTCTTAGATAACAGTGCCTAAGATGGATGTACTGAATAGTGCCTTCGGTTCATCCTGTTCCTGGATGACTTGTATGGATGAATGTCTGACAGAGTATTTCCAGAAAGGTCACGTACATTGATTTCTTCAACCGTACCAAGAGTGGAAGCGGAGAAGGAAACTTATTTAGCTAACACGTAATGTACTGTTGTAGACGTCAATTAGTGATTTTCGATGGATTTGACAATGTGGCATTCGAAGTGAATCTGATGTGATGATAAAGCGTAACCTCAAGCCTCATCAACTGGTAAATGACAAAAATCGGGCAGGAAGCATGGCTATGTAGGTCGCACCTATTAGGGTGTATAATCACCTGATCTAGAGTTTCATTTACTTCTAAAAATCTATTGTCGATGCTGTCCCATTCAGAAAACGGTTGCTGATCCCAACTGTTGGTGATATACATTCGATACTCTCAAGCGAAATGAGTGGTCGGTCATGTGTGGCTGAGTTGCAAGATGTTCTTGTTGAACTCGGTGTATTCTCCTCTAGAGATATACCAGCGCCAGGTGGTTCCATACCTTGTCATAGTTGGAAACCAAATATCCAATAAGTGCCCGCAGTTTATGATTGTATATTATATATGTGGAACGTAAGATGCAAACGTTCCACTAGATTGTTATTTACTTGATTTAGACATTATTATAATATCAAAAGAGTTTTGATATAAAGATTATTATTTCTTTCAAAAGGATCTTTAAAGATAAGTCAAGTGTTTGGATTCTCATAAGGGAAAAACCCGTTTCGTGTTATACAGCGTGGTCTTATGAGGTGTCATTTAGTTTCCTGAAACTGTTTACTCATACCAGTCCCATGACTGACCCGGAGTTTATTTTGTTTTGTTCTACGTAAACTCTTGGGTGCCTAAATTTGTACGGGCAGTCAAGTAGTTCAGGATTTTACAGATCTATCTAAAGGAGCTTGGAGCAGGAGGCTTCAGCGTTAGTTATATAGAGTTTTGTTCTGCTATGTTGTAAGTGTCGTACTCTGATAAGTGTATGTTATACAGTTGAAATTTTGTATTTCAAAAGTTATGATATATTATATTTTGTTCCGCTGCGATGTGAGATTCTGTGTTGTTATTTCTGTTTTTCTTCTAAAAAAAATGTTTCGTATTTTCGTGATATTTGGGTTGGACGTATGATGTACATAGTCAACTCTGATGTTATGGATTTGCGGGTCATTACAGTTGGTATCGGAGCTTAGGTTGAGCGAATACCTAGGCTTGTTGGAATGTGCTCATTAGAGATAGGGTCAGTAGTACCCTAGAATGAGTTGAGTGTATATATATATATGAGAGAGCGTATTTGTGATTTGATATAAAAACTATTTTATATTGTGTTGACTAGTCTGTTGAGTGAATTATAAATTATGATCGAATCGTGGGACGCCACGATGTCGATAGGAGTTTATAAACACTTGAACAGAAGATTGGACACGATATTGTTTTAAATAGTTGAGTTGATTGTTAGGATTAATAAGATTATAAGAAATGAAATAGTTATATATATAACCAATGGGGTTTGTATATGAAATCAAATATACAAATGTGTTAAATTGAAATTGAATTCCAACCAGAATTTAGAATTTAAAATCCTAGGAAGTTGGAAAATATTTTCTGAATTTTATTAAAATAATATAGCTTTATTTTGAAAGGATTTTTGAATAAAAATCATTTGAATGGATTTTGAATATGATAAAGCATTGAACTCACTTCAGTGGCTGGGAAATAATTCTGATGATGGTCGCAACATCATCAGTGTTCATTTTCGAGTTTCTAAGTGATGAATTGCTGCCTTAGAAAAGTTTTTGATGGAAACTTGTTTGAAAAGAGAACAAGTTGTTGAAAATTCAAATGTTTTGAATTTGAGATGGATATAAATATATGTATATATTTATATTACTTCAAAGGAGTTGTGAAATAAAACCCTGGGAATTTGAATGATTGAAATTAAATTTAACTTAAGTAAGTTAAATGTATCGAAATGAATAAATTGAGTAAAATCAATGTGAATGACATATGAATTAGGTGTGAATAATGGAAAAACCAAAAGTGTTAAAAAGAAAATATATTTGTAAAACAAATATAAAAGAAAATATATTTGTAAAACAAATATAAAGGAAATATATTTGTAAAACAAATACAAAGGAAGTTATGTGCAAACAAATAGAAGGGAATATTTGTAAAACAATTACAAATAGATTCAATGGAAACATTTATTTATAGAAAAATAAATAGAATGTTATAAATGAGATATTTATTTGTTAAATAAATAGAATTTAATCAAAGGAATATTTAGAAGATGAATACAAAATGGAAATATGTTTTTAACAGATAAATAGAAAAGATTAATTTATAAATAACAGTTTATAAATTAAATTAAATATTTATCATTCAATAAATGGAATATATAAGTCTGAACTTATATAGAGAAGAGATATTGGTTTTTAACACCGATAGTTTTAAACAGAAGGGGTACACAACACTTGTATAAGTGAAGTAACGTTATTAAAGAGAACATTTATAAAGTGAAGAACCGTTACTAAAAGTAAATCTTTATAAATGAATAAACGTTATCCAATAGGAGTTATTCGAATAGGAGAAGTCGATTAGAGTTAGAAATAATCAATTAGAGTTAGAATAAATCGATTAGAGTAAGAATTAACCAGTTAGAGTTAATCAGTTAGGGTTAATCCGTAGAGTTAATTGAATATTAGTTATTCAATTAGAATTGATCGAATATTTGTTATTCAAATTAAGAGTCAACCAGATAGAGTAAATTGAACATAGTTAATCGAATTAGGATTTAATTGAATGTTAGTTATTCAATTAAAGTTGATCGAATATAGTTATTGAAATAGAGTTAGTCAAACATGGTTACTCAGGATAAGTTGCCATTTCGTACGACTACTAGCGTAATTCGTAGGGCTGCAGATAGCCTAGGGCGGTCGGATGTTTCCTGAGGGAATCAGGCGTAACCATTGTGATCGCTGCGATCTAGAGTCAAGCGAATGGAGTTAAATCAAATATTAGTTATTCGAATAAAGTTAAAAGGAGTTATCAAATATTACTTATTCGAATAGAATAAAAGGAGTTAATCGAATGTAGTTTATTCGAATAGAGTTAAAGGAGTTAATCGAATATAGCTTATTCGGAAGGAGTTAAGTGAAAAGAGCTAATCAAATAGGGTTAATCGATAAGAGTTAAATCCAGTAGAGTTAATTGATAAGAGTAAATTGAATAGAGTAAATCAAATATAGTTTATTCGAAGAAAGGTTTTCGAATCTAGTTATTCGATAGAGAGATTATCGAATATAGTTATTCGAAGGGAAGAGGTATCGAATAGGGATTTATTCGAAAGAGAGTTACGTAAGGAAGTTTGAAATGTTGAGTATCAACATAAATAAGTTTTGAAAAGATAAATGGGTTTGTAGCACTTTTTCTACCTTAGCAATTTCGAGGATGAAATTATTTTAAGTGGGGAAGATTGTAATGACCCGGATTCTTATGGGTTAATTTTAAATATTTAATACAGATTTAAATATTGAGTGGATAATATAAATGGAATTTTATATTAAGTTATTAATTTAATAATCAATTTCGATTTAATATCGAATATATTAAATCATCGTAATGCGAAAATATAATTAAATTTAAAAATATACAGCTAAATCGAATCAGTTCAGATGATCAATGTCAGTTCTGTTCGAAATATAAAAGCGATAATATTAAGTTATTAACGAAGGATATATTGTTTTAAATTTAATTTATATTGATTTAAATTAATGTCTTCTCCATATGATCAAACGGGACTTTGAAACATATCTCAGTGTGTTCAGAGCAGTGGTTAAACCCTAAAAATATCAGTCATTGGGTTCAGAAAGGAGTTCGGAATCAGGGTGTATTTTGATTTTAGGGTACCGGATAAAAACTAACTAAAACAAAGTAAAATATATGGCCAGAAACAAAACATGTGCTCTTCTTTTTCCCTATAGAAACAAGGCCACACTGTTCAATTAAAGACCGCACCTCCCCCTTTAAAATACTCCTGCCTCCGTCCTCTTTTCCGAGTCAAAAATTGAACACCGCTCCTCATTTTCTTCTTCTTTTCTTCCTTTGAATCAGTGGAGGGGGATCTCGAGCAAGAACAGAAGCTCGAACCTTGTCATAAGAAGGGTGCGATGGGGTTATAGGCTCGATGTGATTAGTGTAAACGCTGGCGTTGGTTTACGGTGTTCGAAGTCAAACTGAGGGGATTGCAACTTTGAACTCGAACGGGTCTAACTTCAGTAGAAATCGATCGACGAGATTTCTGGGCACGGTATTAGGGTTGGAATGGGAATCGCAGTCTTCGTCTGGAGCTCGTAGGCCTCGCAGACGTCACCCGGCGTTGAAGATCGATCTGAGCATCATCGATTTGGGGAAGGTCTGCGCGCCCGACCTTGTGATGGCGACTGTGACTTCAGTAACGGTAAAGGCATGAATGCCTCTGTCTCGACAGTGAGGAGTTTGCTGGGTATTTGGGGAAGTACGGGATGTTTTGTGGTAAAGTGCGAACGTGAATACAATGTACTGAAGTGGTGACTGAGATTTAATCTGTTGCCTTTGGATGTTGAATGGAGGAATAGAGTTTGACAGTAGCTGCGAAAGTAAATTGGAATTTCAGAAATGGGTTATAAGCATTTAACTGGAAGTAGAGGCCATAATTTGTTAAAGGAAGGAGTTAGAGATTTAAAAATGGATTTAAGGTAATTTATTTCGTTATTTATTTATTTAAGTAAATAATTTTTTTTATAAACTAATCGCTTGAGTTAGAATTAGTGAAAAAGTTAGAATTTTAATTAGTGAAAAGGTTAGAATTTTATTAGTAAAATGGTTAGAATTAAATTAGTATATCAGTTAGGATTTAATCAACATATCAGTTGGAAAAAAATCAGTATATCAGTTCGGATTTAATCAGCATACTAGTTAGAATCTAATTAGTATATCAGTTAGGATTAAATTAGTTTAATCCAAATTCGTAAAATTTTACTAACTAAGGAATATTTCATTAAATATATATACAAGATATTATCGAGTGGAATCAGTCGAGAAAGGCGTTGCTCAAGGATACATAATTCAACATTTTAGAATTTAAAATCAGAATGGATCTCAAATAAAAGCCCTAGTGAGTAAATCTAACTCACCTGTTATTTAGAATTATTTTTATTCGTTAAAAATAATTGTTGTTGCTTGTTTTGAATGCTATCTGGTTGATTTAAATATATTAGTTATTTAGGGTTGACTATTATATATATATTGGGTTGATGATTGGTTGGATTCCCGCAGTCTCATTAGCGGATGCCCGCAGTTTCATAGCGGATGATTTCCCTATGCGCCCCACAAATATATTAGTGGATGACCTTCATACCGCGATATCCTGCCTCGAAGCAGGATGGGTATTACTATGTTGACTAACGTCTTTGGATGCAGGAAAACAGGTTGGAGGGATCCAACTGGATTCCTCAAAAATATATATAATATGTTTGTTTATTTGTTTGCATATGTACTGTCATATATGATGTGTTATAAAACCTGAAATAAATACTTGGTTGTTTGGTGTATAAATATCACTGGGCCTAAGTGATAATTTATAAAAATATCCTGAAACGGATAATTGAGATTTAAAATGGGAAATTCTATTTTTCTAAAATAGAATTTGAATTTTTAAATAGATTTGAAATATAAACTTGTTTTAAAGAAATAAAACAAGAAGTTCCCTTACAAACGAAGTTTATCATTGGATAATTCAGAAATAAAAAAAATACAAGTGTGAAATTGAAAGTGAAATCTATTTTCCAAAAGTAGAAATATCGATTTCAAAAGGAATTGAAATCAAGACTTGTTTAACGAATGAATAAAGAAAGTTTGAAGTAGAATTTGAATTGAAATAGAAATTGAATATAGAAATTCAAATGGAATTCAAATATAGAATCTGAATGATAGAAGTGAAATAGAATTTGAATAATAGAACTGAAATAGAATTTGAATGGTAGAAGTGAAATATAATTTGAATTATAGAACAAATAGAATTTAAATAGAGTTCGAATATATAGAAATTCAAATAGAATTTAAATGGAGTTTGAATATATAGAAATTCAAATAGAATTAAAATGGAACTTGAATATAGAATTTGGACATAGAACTTGAATTTGGACATTGAATTGAAGTCGAACTTTGAAAGGGTGAATTGGATGTGTAAATGTATATTCGAAATCGAATATAGAACTTAGATTTGAAATTTGAATTCAAATTAGTTAACAAGAAAGTTAAAATATATTTGAACATGTCATGTTCAAATATAAAAGTGAAATAGACTAAAAAGTTAATTAACAAATTAATTAACGAATTGAGTTAAATGATCGCGTATAGTTGAATTAAATTGGACAGGTATAGATATACATGAGACAGGTTTGGAATGAAGTATTAGAAGAGTATAAATATAACGCTCGACAAAAAGGTACTCATATATGAGATTTTATGCACCGTATCGGCAAGCCTCTTGGCTTTTTCTTTTTTCTTTTGGATTGGTGAGGGCCATGGGAGGCTTTTTGAAATATCCCGATGCTCCCGGTACAAAGGAGGTTATGGTGAATTTTTCCGGGAATTTAAGGAGTTAGAATATTTTTAAGAAAATCTGATAACTAGAATCTATATATCAATATATATAGAAGTCGATAAGGAAACGAACTTAAAAATAGAGTAGTAAAATCAAAAAGGAAATATAAGAATAAAATCTCGTAAGAATAGAAAGAGAAAGTGTACGTGTTTAAAAGTGAATAAGTAGTTGTATGGTATTGATTATTCGAGTAAGTAGTCTTATCTGTTTTAACGTTATAAATGTAATTCAGTCAAGGTCTGAGAGGTAGTTATACCCCAACTTAATTGATTTCATTATTAACAAATAAATAGTAAGATTTCAGGCTCGAAGATCAATGTTGGATAAGAGTTAGTTGAATATAGTATTTAGGTTGTCGTAACGATGTTTTACACAACATCCGTTTTAACCCAAATAAGTATAAGCTTGGAAATATAATAAAGAATATTTCCTAAGTATAGAAATAAACGAGACCAGAAAAGAGATAAGTAATTGGAATATTTTTCCAATTATAAATAGCATATATTTTCTAAAGTTTAGAAAATAAAGGAAGGCGATATTCGGAAATGTTTTCCAAATAGCGTAAAAAGGCCAATATGGTTATTGAAAATATTTGGTTAACAAATATTGATAAAGAGATAGAGAAGTGGTTTAATTAATGGAATATTAATTAAGGGCTCAGTGATTGTCTGATAATTGGATGAACACTTGTTTTCTTCGATAGTTAAATCATCGACTATCGAAACACTTGTTTTTATTCGATAGCTAAATCACAGACTATCGAAGTTTTTGACCATCGTTGTCAATATGGAGAGACCGGTTGGATTATTATCCAAAGAACCACTCTGTATTGGCATAAGCGTTGCGAATCATATATGCCAAAGAAAATTGAAGACGGAGTAAAGTGCAAGGGCTATTGTATAAGTCTTAGATAACAGTGCCTAAGATGGATGTACTGAATAGTGCCTTCGGTTCATCCTGTTCTTGGATGACTTGTATGGATGAATGTCTGACAGAGTATTTCCAGAAAGGTCACGTACATTGATTTCTTCAACCGTACCAAGAGTGGAAGCGGAGAAGGAAACTTATTTAGCTAACACGTAATGTACTGTTGTAGACGTCAATTAGTGATTTTCGATGGATTTGACAATGTGGTATTCGAAGTGAATCTGATGTGATGATAAAGCGTAACCTCAAGCCTCATCAACTGGTAAATGACAAAAATCGGGCAGGAAGCATGGCTATGTAGGTCGCACCTATTATGGTGTATAATCACCTGATCTAGAGTTTCATTTACTTCTAAAAATCTATTGTCGATGTTTTCCCATTCGGAAAACGGTTGCTGATCCCAACCGTTGGTGATATACATTCGATACACTCAAGTGAAATGAGTGTTCGGTCATGTGTGGCTGAGTTGCAAGATGTTCTTGTTGAACTCGGTGTATTCTCCTCTAGAGATATACCAGCGAAAGGTGGTTCCATGCCTTGTCATAGTTGGAAACCAAATATCCAATAAGTGCCCGCGGTTTATGATTGTATATTATATATGTGGAACGTAAGATGCAAACGTTCCACTAGATTGTTATTTACTTGATTTAGACATTATTATAATATCAAAAGAGTTTTGATATAAAGATTATTATTTCTTTCAAAAGGATTTTTAAAGATAAGTCAAGTGTTTGGATTCTCATAAGGGAAAAACCTGTTTCGTGTTATACGGCGTGGTCTTATGAGGTATCATTTAGTTTCCTGAAACTGTTTAAAACTGTTTACTCATACCAGTCCCATGACTGACCCGGAGTTTATTTTATTTTGTTCTACCTAAACTCTTGGGTGCCTAAATTTGTACGGGCAGTCAAGTAGTTCAGGATTTTACAGATCTATCTAAAGAAGCTTGGAGTAGGAGGCTTCAGCGTTAGTTATATAGAGTTTTGTTCCGCTGTGTTGTAAGTGTCGTACTGTGATAAGTGTATGTTATACATTTGAAATTTTGTATTTCAAAAGTTATGATATATTATATTTTGTTCCGCTGTGATGTGAGATTCTGTGTTGTTATTTCTGTTTTTCTTCAACCATTTTCTTCTAAAAAAAATGTTTCGTATTTTCGTGATATTTGGGTTGGACGTATGATGTATATAGTCAACTCTGATGTTATGGGTTTGCGGGTCATTACATTTTCCCTCTATCTTTTCCCTTTTATTTTTGCATATCCAGGCTACCTTTGAGCCTAGGCATGTCGCTGAAATATGTGAATACGTTAGATTGGGAACGAGGGGAAAACGTTAATATTGGGCATAACTTGTTATTGGGAATTTGGGCAAAACTTGAATAAAGTGTATGAACATGAACATGATTAGGGGTTAAGTAAACTTGTTTGAAAATGGTGGGTGGGTTAAGTATATCTAGGTTGGGTGGGTAATATTTATATAAAGGCCCACAAACTTAACCTATTGGGGTTATGTAATTAAAAACACCATTAGGTAAGCATAACATGTGGAAAACCTAGTGGGGATGCAAGTGTAGGGGGAAGCTTGTATCATCTTGTGTGTGGGACTTGTTTCAGTCAGTAACCCATATAACAGTATCAAATGAGAACTCCGAACTAGGTCGGAGTCAGGGCACGCTTACTGGAATGATTATAAGAGAACCAAACGTGGAGGACGGTGCGGGCGGCGCATACCGACCGGGTCATGTGAGTGCATGGTCCGGAAAGAGGGGGATAAGACGACCGTGACACCAGTAGATATGGCTGTGCACATCCAAAAAATGAAGGGTTGCCACTTTAGGGAGTGATACACCCCACTGTGGAGCCAGCACAGGGTATCTATGGATTAGGGAGCCGATCGATTTGGGTAGTAATTAGGATACATTTAGACTCCAATATGTTTAGGAGCCCGTTATTATCCATAGGGGCAACTCCGGAACGTGGGGCTGCCTATTGATTGTATGGGGTGAAAACCTCTCACTGGAAGTATGCTTAAGTCTACCATCTTATAGTTGTTGGGATCATCTCATTCTAGTTATACTAGTATCGGTGCAGAGTAATCATTAGAGAAGTGTATACACTCTATCATGTTTACCTTGTCATACCTGCCCTTTATGATATTATCTCTCTTATCTACTTTATATGCCTATCATGATACTTTTACTTATTTATTTGCTAAAACTAACTGGACTCGACAGACTTTATGTCTGACCCTTTTTGTTTCCTCTTCTTTCTTCCGTTTCTCCCCCAAGGTTCTCAGGGTGAGAATACTCAAGCTTGATCAAGATTCTACTATCATTCTACTGGAGTTGCTTAGATGTATTGCTCAAGCTCTTTTCTTTGCTACTACGGCTATATTTTTATTTGGGGATTATGCTTCTTTTATTTTTGTACTCTGATGTTTTAAGAGCAAGACAGAAGTTTTGATGATGTACTGGATTTATGTATTTTCAAACATATGATGTTTTGAACCACGATGCTTTATGATAAGTTTTTAATTCCGCTGTTATTTTATATTTGTCTTGTAATGTTTCTGTTTACCTGTAACGCTTCACGAAACTTAATGCATTCTATTAATGAGTGACATAAACGGACATGTAGTGTCACACTTGGTATCAGAGATGAAGGTTACCAGATTAGATAAAAGATTTTGAAAATTATTTTCAAAAAGGTTTTAAAAGAAAGCATTTTCAAAAGAAAAGTCTGTTTTGGAAAACATATTTCCCAAAGCCATATGTAATATCTTTCAATCCTTTATCGGAATCCCTTTCCTTTTCTTTTCAGCATGTCTGCGGAACCTAATACTCCAGAGGGCGTTTTGATATCGGGCCGGTTCCGTAGGTATCTAGAGGCCATGGCACCTACCGGTGGTCAAGCTGACGTTCCTCCCCCAGCTGCACCCGTCGTTCCTTCTCCTCCTCCACATGAAGACAACTTTTATAGGATCTGCAAAGATTTCCATGCTATGGGAGGAAAGCCATTCCATGGAACAGAGAAGTTCGTAGAGGAAAGGAATTGGATCAAGGAGGCAGAGGACTTGTTTGGAATTTTCGATGTGGACGATCGTAGGAAGATTCCACTAGCCGCCTGGCTGCTGAAAGATGAAGCTTCGTTCTGGTGGGAAGTAACCCAAGCAGGGCGTCCAGTGGAAACATGGGATGACTTTAGACAGAGGTTTGAAATGAAGTTTCTTTTTCAAGCTAAGAAAAGCATGCATATGGGGAGGTTCTTGGCGCTCAAACAAGGAAACATGACTGCTAAAGAATATGTGAACAACTTCAACTAGCTAGTAAGGTTTGGATTGTAACTGGTAGATACTCTGCATAAGAAAGCTTTGCGGTTTGTTAAAGGGCTGAATGAACCCCTTTCATGCGTTAGTTATGTGTTTGATCTAGATTAACCCTAGAGGGGGGGGGGGTGAATAGGGTTTATCACAGTTTTTAACTAAATTGAAAATCTGACAGGATATTAAAATAATAAAAAGATCACAGAATGCAGCAGAAATAAAAGTACAGAAAAAAAATCACACACAGATATACTCAGCTTCGGCAAAACCCTGCCTACTGCTGCATTCCTAAGGTTTCTACTAGGTATTATAAACAGATC
Source organism: Allium sativum (assembly GCA_030737875.1). Taxonomy (NCBI): domain Eukaryota; kingdom Viridiplantae; phylum Streptophyta; class Magnoliopsida; order Asparagales; family Amaryllidaceae; genus Allium; species Allium sativum. Next base: position 7,773,670 of record CM060921.1, on the reverse strand, counting down.
TCGCATACAAGACCATGTACACTCGCAGCGCCTGCTCCTGTTCTAACCCTACGCTCAAATCCCTAGACTGGTCGATATCCCCTCGATCAGATTTCCCCTGATTATAACCCCGTAACCAGTAACCCGGATTTTACAGACTCTGTCAACTGTCAGTCAACTCCTTGACCGAACCCTCTAGTATTTTACAGACACTAGAAAAACTGTTCAGAATTGTTTACAGAAGAAATTGAAAAACAAAACAATACCAACTAAAATAAACAAAGAAAAACCCTTTGGAGTTTAAATAAAAAGAGTCATCCCCTTTTAAAATTAAAAACACTTAAGCCCTTGATTTCTTGGCCGGCCCATTTGCAAATTATCAAACCCGTTCATTTTGTTTCTTCAAAACATGGCGGCGCTCCTAGGGTTCTTGAATTCATCCCAAATCGATGCTTTGATTGATGAAGAAAATGGCTCTCTAAATGCTTGAATTCGTTGTCACTCTCGGTTGATCTGATTTGGGCAATTCACACTGCTTGTGATCGAAAACCTGTAAGATTCTTTGATTGAATTTTCAATGTTGCTCTGTGAATTTTTGATTTTGGCTTTCAATGATTTCTCTTTGAATTGTTGTGTTGTATTTCGATTCAATTGCCTATGATGAAGTGGTAGTGTTTATAGGGCTACAAATCCTTCGTTTATTCTATGATTTCAAATTGATTACTCGATCTGAATTTGCGGATTTCCTCTTTTGATTGGCTTTAAAAAAATCGACTTTGAATAAAAAGAATTGCGTGATTGTGGTGATAAATCAGGATATGTTTTTGAAAACTTTCCATAGCTGATTCTTCTTAATTTGCTCGGCTTGATTGAATCAAAAACTGGAAAGAAATGGTTTGAAATTGCCTAGTTCCTCAATGCTGATTCATCATGCTATATTTGTACACAGTTAACCATTATCCATGTTTTCCATTTATCCCCTGCAATCTAAACAAAATGATGTTGCCATGTTCAGAATTCTTGATTTCTGGAATGATAAAAATCCACATAGAAAAAACTTTCAGTTTCTCCTGAAAATAGAAAAAGATGATTTCTTGCCAATTTTAAAACTTGAATTTTTTGCAAAAACTGGAAATAAAATAATTGTTTTCTTGTTTTGAATTATATTCGAAAATCCTTTGCAAAAACCAGAGAGTCTTGAATTGATATAAAAAATGATTTTCATTAATCATTCCATATCTGGAAATGTTATTGCCAAAGACTGATAACTTGCCAAAAGTGTCTTGAGCAATTTCTGAAAAATCAAATTAATTGATTTGTGTCCTACTCTGGAAATAAAACACTTTGCCTTCCTTGAAACAATTTCTGATTTGTGGCATTCTTGTTTGATGCTGAACCATTTAGCATGAATGTGGTCTTGTGCATGGCTTGACCTGTTCTGGCCTTGTTGTTGCATGTAGCTTTGAGTTTTGCATGTCACTTTGTACTTGTCTGAGCTACAAAAAAACTTATGTATGATGTTCCCTCGGTTTATGTTCCCTCAACATGAATTGATGACCACTTGGATTTAAAACATCCTGGCTTGTGCATGTGCTTGTCCCTCGACACATTTAACCTTGTGTATATGTGCTTGTCCACTCTCGCTCGAACTGCTTTTGCCTTGAATATGTACACTGGCTGATTATGCAAATCAGTTTGCATTTAAGTTGAAAAACACTGTTTGTAACAGCTTGTCGAGTTTGATTCTGATTGCATAATTCTTGTGTGCTTTGCAACTTTAAACTGCCTTGACCACCGTGTTGCTTGTTTGTCAATACAGCTCCATGCATACTTACACCTTCATGCTGTGTTCGACCATGTTGCTGCTCCATCACCCACTGTCTTGAACTTGTTTGCATCCGTCTGTTTTGATGGTGCACTTGATACCAGACATGCTACTTGTGTTCACCAATATTGCTTTTATTGTTCCCATGAAAACATGTGCATGATCATACATCAGAACATTTGCATACTTGAAAAATCTATGCTGTGTATTTGCTTGCTTTGACCACGTTCATCCATGAGTCTGAACAGTCATGCTTGAAACTGAAATCACTGTTCTTCCATTTTGTTCATATTAAACCATGCAGCACTGAATTTGAGCACTGACATGTATGTTTTTGCCATGTCACTGAATATGATCACCATGCTTCTTGACATTGTATATTTGTTGAATTATGTGCATGTTGCACTGTCTATATGAGTTGTGCCTTGTATTTGATTGTCCCACTATTGATTGTGCACTGGGTCGAGACGGTCCATCGTGGCTACTCCTCAGTTGCACACTGATTGGCGTGGCAGTGCACATGTGTATTTATACACGTGTGTATTTACAGCCATCAGAAAATTTCCTATCCTTGTACATATACAAACTGTCTGTCTAGACACAGATTAATCAGATCAAGTCAGGAAAAATGATGAGAAACACACCAGAAAACTGAGGCAAATAAAATTTTAAAAAATAAAATTTATATTCGCGTGTATTCTGTTTTATTCCTGTTGCAGTGTACTGTTTGTGTTTCTATTTTATTTGACAGGTAAGCAGAAGATGACTGGACTGACAGTGAAGAATGCTGTGAAGACAGAAGATAAAGAACTGAAGACTAAGAGACAATGTATCAGTGAATATATATGGATATGACAAAGAAAAAAGAGTGATTGTATATATATGAGATGTATAGACAGAGTGTTATAGTGAGGAGCCGTGTAACAACAGAATTGTACTGTGATGTGTAATAAACAAATTTGTTTGAAATAAAATATTATTTTATTGTTGTCAAACAAACTTGTCTATCGTATTCAGTTTATTTACAAGTACAATCTCATGTGTAATCGTATATGAATTGTGAATACCAGTAAATATAAGAGAAATGTATAAACAGTGGAGTTTATAAATTTGTACTATTTTGATAGTGAAATAAAATATTATATTTAAATAAAATACTGTGTGAATATTTAAATTTCTGTATAGTCGTATTTTATTTAAATATAAATATTATATTCCAGTCTGTGATGTATAATAACAGTACAATATCAAACACATTAAAATAATATTTATTTGGTTGTTATCATCAAACAAAAATCATATAATTGTGTATACAACACCGTTATATACAACAATCTTCCCCTTTTGATGATGTCAAACAAATAAAAAAATTTGTATACAATAAATGTGTTTGACAGTGAAAAATGAACTCCTATTCATTAGCTCCCCCTATAACTGTGCTTGAGTGAAATTAACTGAATAATAATGAATTTTCAAAATTATGAATATTTATCAAATATTCACTCATAAATCAAAATATCAATCCATTCTCCCCCTTTTGTTATCATCAAAAGGATACATAAATTAAAATATAGATGAAAAAAATGACTAAAAAAAATGTAATTCCAGCATGAGAGGAAGAACAGTCATCATAATTCTCAATCAGTCAAACAAAAATCATAATAAACTAAGAACTGGTGGCATATTTCACATTATAAAGAATGATGAATTTACGATGAATTTTATAAAAATGGAGAGACTTTTTTTTTAAAAATGATTTCCAATTATTTTTCAACGAAATTTTTATAAAGATAAGGTACAAATAAGTGACAAAATCGAATAATCTTAAATCCCAATATCTATCAATCAACAATTCATAATACGTCATAAGATTTCAACATATTTCACATAATATAATATGGATTGATAGACTGGTTTTTACACACCAAGGAGAATTTCAAATTAATTTCTATTTAGCACATTTTTCTTTCTATTTTATTTAAGAGAACACTGTCCACGCATAACCAGAGCTTGGATTTTCAAATGAGGTCAGTCGCAGCTTAAGTCTCATAACCATGCATGACCAGAACTTGGATTTTTAAATGAGGTTAGAGACACACTTATGTATTAATTATATTTATTATTTTCAACTTTAAAAGGAAAAGTAAACTCCTCGGTATATAAAACCAATATGAATGATAGAAAAGTGGTAGATACAGAAATGGACTGTGAAATAAATTTCTAAATTAATTATATTATGAAATATGATCAACTGTACTGAGATCATTGAAAATTTCAATTGTCACTAATTCTGAAAAATAACATAACCACAATTCCATTACAAGTATTTTCACTGTTTCTTCAAAAAGATTCTAAAAAAAATTAACTCTCCACATTAATATAAAATCATAACGGATGGCAGAAGGATGATAGGTAATGAAGATGGTCGTGAAATAATTGCCAGTTCAAAGATATTATAATAAATGTTCAACCATCATAAAAATATAAATAAAATCTCCTCTTGTTATGAAATATAATGCAGTCACAATTCATCACAATTTCAAAATCTGATAATTATTTTGATGAATTATAAATACAGTTCAATTTTGATATTGATTTCAATTTCTGAATGAATAATTGATAAATAATTCTAAATTTGAAAATCAATTGCAAGAGGAATATGGTGATCTATACACGACAAGAGGGAAAAATGTGTACAAGGAAAAAAGAGTGTGTGGATTTATACATGGTGAGGATTTGAATCTAAGTACAGATGGGTGAGACAAATATAAGGCACTTCTGATACCACTTGGTGTCCCTATTAACGAGGATTATAATCACACTGGAGATAAACAAGGATTTCACGGACAGACTGAAAATCGATCACAAGGCCCAAGCAGACAAGACTAGCAAATAAATTTCATCTATCATAGCAGCAGTAAAAAACAAGCAGTTATTTGAAAACTTAAAGACAGTATCAGAGCAGCACAGAAATCAATATCACAACAGACTTGTCAGAAAATGTTTCATAGAAGTTTCAGATGGTCACAAAAGATGATTCATGATCCCAGATTTTAAAAACATTGTTTATTTTAAATCATTTGAAGGAATATGAAAATATCAGAATTTAATGAATCAATCACACCAGATTAAAAATTTTGATTCTAAATATGTGTGTGATTCAGTAAATCAATAATTTCAAATGATTTTAAGCAAATAAATATTTAAATCAAATAACCATGAAATAATAAAGAGATTTAGGACCATTTTCTCAAAGAGTTTTTCCAAATTATTTCTGACATGCACAAGGAATTTTTCAGAATATTTACACATGAAGTTTGAAGACATATTCATGATCCAAAAAAAAAAAAAAATATTTATTTGAAATCACTTGAATGGATGTTGATCATGAGATACAATGAATCAATCACAGAGAATTAATAATTTCAGATCTGAGAGGTGTGTGAGATTCAACATATCAGAAATTTCAAATGATCTCAAACAAACAAAGATCTAAACCAGACGATCATGAATAACAGTGAACATCAAGGTATAAGCAATGATTCAAGACAGATCAAAAATGTCCAAGCCAATCTGAAAATTTCTGAAATTATCACAACTAATAAGTAATAGAGTGTACTATAATGAGTATAATATTTTAAGCATTCCCAAAAAGAATTGGAAGAAACTCAAAACAACATAAGTGTGAGAAATTTCATTAATTATTCAGATCTTCAAAAATTTAGAATTCAAAATAACAATGTTCAAGATATGATATTAATGCTTCAGCATTGTTAAGAATTCAAAAAAAATAAACTTAAAAAAAAATTGTAGATAATTACAAATTTAAATTCAATATCTGGAAATGATTAAAACAAGAGAGTTTTATCCACAGAAAGCAAATTTCCAGAAAAACATAACTTCTGCAAATGGAAGTTAATGAAGCCCAAAAAAATATGGTAGTGATAAATAAAAAAAAAATAAACAGAAGAGATAGAAGGAGAAATAAACAAAAAAAAATATTTACAAAGGTGAGTTTAGAGATCATACCAGAATCCAATGTAAATCAGAATCTCTAACTCAACGGTCTTGGCTAAGGAACTGTGAAGAATACAGAAATATAGAACAACTTAAAACCAATCTCTTTTCAGCAGAGCAGTTCCTCAACCTTCTTCGGTACCTAATTATTGAGAGGATTGAGTGGTCTAACAAAATTATAAAAAACCACTCGCAGTTGTACCCAAATCTGTTTGTTTAATAACCCATTCGAATCTATCTTTGTGCCTCTAGGAACCCAAACTTGTTTAGTTTTTCCAAAATTCATTTTATTTCTTTTTGAGGTCCACAACTGTTCAACTGGATTGTTATCAAACCAATTCTTGTCTTGTTTGTGATTTAAAAACCTTTTGGAATTTTCACAATTCAAATTTTCAGAATGACCCATCTTGAAGCAGTTTAAAGGATTTTTAAAACCACACGAGCTCAAAAAATCATTTCCTTTCCCAAAACCAAAACCATTTTTATTTCCTGAAAATTGTTGATTTTTTAACAACATATTTAAAGATTTTTCTCTGTTAGAGAATTTGATTAGAGTTAATTCAAGTTGTTGAATTTTAGATTTAAGGTCAAAATTCTCTTTCATTAGATTCGAACAACAATTAATGCTAATCTTCCTCTTTTCAGTATCTTTCTGTTTCAAAATCAAATTTTCATTTTCAAGGAACTTGATTTTGGTCTTGGATTCAAGAATCTCAGATTCAAAATTAATTTGTTTTTCAAATTCAACTTTCTTAAAATTTTCAATCTCGTTTTCAAGCTCATTTAAAATCAAATCACTTTTCAACAAGCTTTCTTTTTCAGCAATTTCATGTTTGGAATTTTTGACGACCTTAAAATTATTAAATTCTTTTTGCAAAGAATTGTTTGAATCTTTTAATTCAACCTTGTTATCTTTTAAAATCAAAATTTCCTCTTTAAGCCTTTGAATATTTTTATTGAGATGAACGACGTCAGTTTTTAATTTCAAACAACTTTCACGGTTAGAACTTTCTAATTTAACGACATTTGTAACTTTTGATTCCAAACAGTTAATTTTTCTATATAACTCGTGATTTTTAGATTTTAAAGATTTATTTTTACGATGGAGTTTATCAACGATTTTTGTCAAATCAGTACACATATAAACCAAATCTTCATATGAGAAGCTTTCAGTTTCATTGTCTGTTGAGTCTCTATCGTCTGATCTACTAGAATTTTCATCTGTTTCTTCTTCCGAACATAGATCCGAATCTGAGTTGATCTTCTTGGGTTTTGAGCTGTTGTTGTCAATTTTTCCATACCTCATATTGAGTGTATTCCATATTTCCTGCGCAGTTAAACAATGGGAGATAAGGCCATACTGAACATCATCAATATGGGAATATAAGATATGTGTAGCATGATTATTAAAACATTTATCTTCCGTATCATAACCATTAATAACAACATACCAACATTTAGAATTAATAGATTTCAAAAAGGATTCCATTTCTGACTTCCAATTTGAAAAATCTGAACCATTAAAAATAGATGGAATACGATTGGACCGACTCTCTATGGACTGACAACTAGAATGACCCATGAATCTAGAGTTAAAGAAATAACCTGCTTTGATACCAATTGTTGGATCTAGATTAACCCTAGAGGGGGGGGGGTGTGAATAGGGTTTATCACAGTTTTTAACTAAATTGAAAATCTGACAGGATATTAAAATAATAAACAGATCACAGAATGCAGTAGAAATAAAAGTGCAGAAAATAAATCACACACAGATATACCCAGCTTTGGCAAAACCCTGCGTACTGCTGCATTCCTAAGGTTTCTACTAGGTGTTATAAATAGATCCCGCATACAAGACCATGTACACTCGCAGCGCCTGCTCCTGTTCTAACCCTACGCTCAAATCCCTAGACTGATCGATATCCCCTCGATCAGATTTCCCTTGATTACAACCTCGTAACCAGTAACCCAGATTTTACGGACTCTGTCAACTGTCAGTCAACTCCTTGACTGAACCCTCTAGTATTTTACAAACACTTGAAAAACTGTTCAGAATTGTTTACAGAAGAAATTGAAAAACAAAACAATACCAACTAAAATAAACAAAGAAAAACTCTTTGGAGTTTAAATAAAAAGAGTCATCCCCTTTTAAAATTAAAAACACTTAAGCCCTTGATTTCTTGGCCAGCCCATTTGCAAATTATCAAACCCATTCATTTTGTTTCTTCAAAACATGGCGGCGCTCCTAGGGTTCTTGAATTTGTCCCAAATCGATGCTTTGATTGATGAAGAAAATGGCTCTCTAAATGCTTGAATTCATTGTCACTCTCGGTTGATCTGATTTGGACAATTCACACTGCTTGTGATCGAAAACCTGTAAGATTCTTTGATTGAATTTTCAATGTTGCTCTGTGAATTTTTGATTTTGGCTTTCAATGATTTCTCTTTGAATTGTTGTGTGGTATTTCAATTCAATTTCTTATGATGAAGTGGTAGTGTTTATAGGGTTACAAATCCTTCATTTATTCTCTGATTTCAAATTGATGACTCGATCTGAATTTGCGGATTTCCTCTTTTGATTGGCTTTAAAAAACTCGACTTTAATAAAAAGAATTGCGTGATTGTGGTGATAAATCAGGATATGTTTTTGAAAACTTTCCATAACTAATTCTTCTAAATTTGCTCGGCTTGATTGAATCAAAAACTGGAAAGAAATGGTTTGAAATTGCCTAGTTCCTCAATGCTGATTCATCATGCTATATTTGTACACAGTTAACCATTATCCATGTTTTCCATTTATCCCCTGCAATCTAAACAAAATGATGTTGCCATGTTCGAAATTCTTGATTTCTGGAATGATAAAAATCCACATAGAAAAAACTTTCAGTTTCTCCTGAAAATAGAAAAAGATGATTTCTTGCCAATTTTAAAACTTGAATTTTTGCAAAAACTGGAAACAAAATATTTTCTTGTTTTGAATTGTATTCGAAAATCCTTTGCAAAAACTGGAGAGTCTTGAATTGATATAAAAAATGATTTTCATTAATCATTCCATATATGGAAATGTTATTGCCAAAGACTGATAACTTGCCAAAAATGTCTTGAGCAACTTCTGGAAAATCAAATTAATTGATTTGTGTCCTACTCTGGAAATAAAACACTTTGCTTGCCTTGAAACAATTTCTGATTTGTGGCATTCTTGTTTGATGCTGAACTATTTAGCATGAATGTGGTCTTGTGCATGGCTTGACCTGTTCTGGCCTTTTTGTTGCATGTAGCTTTGAGTTTTGCACGTCACTTTGTACTTGTCTGAGCTACAAAAAAACTTATGTATGCTTTTCACTTGGTTTATGTTCCCTTAACATGAATTGATGACCACTTGGATTTAAAACATCCTGCCTTGTGCATGTGCTTGTCCCTCGACACATTTAACCTTGTGTATATGTGCTTGTCCACTCTGGCTCGAACTGCTTTTGCCTTGAATATATACACTAGCCGATTGTGCAAATCAGTTTGCATTTAAGTTGAAAAACACTGTTTGTAACAGCTTGCCGAGTTTGGTTCTGATTGCATAATTCTTGTGTGCTCTGCTACTTTAAACTGCCTCGACCACCATGTTGCTTGTTTGTCAATACAGCTCCATGCATACTTACACCTTTATGCTGTGTTCGACCATGTTGCTGCTCCATCACCGCACTGTCTTGAACTTGTTTGCATCCATCTTTTTTGATGGTGCACTTGATACCATACATGCTACTTGTGTTCATCAATATTGCTTTTGTTGTTCCCATGAAAACATGTGCATGATCATACATCAGAACATTTGCATACTTGAACAATCCATGCTGTGTATTTGCTTGCTTTGCCCACATTCATCCATGAGTACGAACTGTCATGCTTGAAACTGAAATCACTGTTCTTCCATTTGGTTCATATTAAACCATGCAGCACTGAATTTAAGCACTGACATGTATGTTTTTGCTATGTCACTGAATTTGATCACCATGCTTCTTGACATTTTATATTTGTTGAATTATGTGCATGTTGCACTGTCTATATGAGTTGTGCCTTGTATTTGATTGTCCCACTATTGATTGTGCACTGAGTCGAGACGGTCCATCGTGGCTACTCCTCAGTTGCACACTGATTGGCGTGGCAGTGCACACGTGTATTTATACATGTGTGTATTTGCAGCCATCAGAAAATTTCCTGTCCTTGTACATATACAAACTGTTTGTCTAGACACAGATTATTTAGATCAAGTCAGGAAAAAAGATGAGAAACACACCAGAAAACTGAGGCAAATAAAATTTTAAAAAGTAAAATTTATATTCGCGTGTATTCTGTTTTATTCCTGTTGCAGTGTACTATTTGTGTTTCTATTTTATTTGACAGGTAAGCAGAAGATGACTGGACTGACAGTGAAGAATGCTGTGAAGACAGAAGATAAAGAACTGAAGACTAAGAGACAGTGTATCAATGAATATATATGGATATGACAAAGAAAAAAGAGTGATTGTATATATATGAGATGTATAGACAGAGTGTTATAGTGAGGAGCTGTGTAACAACAGAATTGTACTGTGATGTGTAATAAACAAATTTGTTTGAAATAAAACATTATTTTATTGTTGTCAAACATACTTGTCTATCGTATTCAGTTTATTTACAAGTTCAATCTCATGTGTAATCGTATATGAATTGTGAATATTAGTAAATATAAGAGAAATGTATAAACAGTGGAGTTTATAAATTTGTACTGTTTTGATAGTGAAATAAAATATTATATTTAAATAAAATACTGTGTGAATATTTAAATTTCTGTACAGTCGTATTTTATTTAAATATAAATATTATATTCCAATCTGTGATGTATAATAACAGTACAATATCAAACACATTAAAATAATATTTATTTGGTTGTTATCATCAAACAAAAATCATATAATTGTGTATACAACACCGTTATATACAACATTATGTCCCATATTCCAATGGGAGCAACTTTTGAAAGGCTTGTTGATATGGCCTTGATGCATGAGGAAGACAATAGCGATAAGAATGAAGTTAAAGTTGAGGAATCACAAAACAAGAAAATATGGCCCCAGAAAGGACAACAACAACAGCAATAGAAGAAGGGTGGAAAGAATGACAAGGCTAAGGATAAGAGGAAGTGACATAGTTGCGTACGAGAGGGTCACTTGGTAAAGGACTGCAAAAGAAGGAAGAATAATTGCTTCAATTGTGGAGAGGTCAGACACTTTGTTAAGGAGTGCCCAAAGAAATAGGGACAAGGTCAAAGGCCAGGTGCATGCTCTCGTGGCCAGCGCTCTAGATAGAGGTAGGAAAATTTCTGCAGATGGTTTGATTTCTTTTTTCTAGTCATCCTATTAGAACTCTTTTTGATTCTGGTGCTTCACATTCATTTATATCTAGTTCTGTGGTTGAGTCTCTACCCCTAAATACTAGTATGGCAGTAGATCCCGTAGTTGTCTCAAACCCCATTGGTTGTTCGACTCATTTGTCCATGATTTGTCGGGGTTTGAGAATATCTGTGTTAGGCTCCGAGTTTGAGTGCGATGCATATGTGCTCGGTTTTATGGGATATGGTTTGATTCTAGGGATGGATTGGCTAACCATGCATGGTGCCATTCTGGATTGCGAGAAGAGGGTCGTTAGACTTTTGACTTGCCATGTGAGGACCCTCGAGATTTCTTGTGACTCGCAAGGGTTTGTCAAGCTTAGTTTCCTAGAGTCTCTAGATGCATCTATCGATGATCTACGATCTGTGCCAGTAGTCCGAGATTATCCAGATGTTTTGATGAGGTACAGGGATTACCTCCGAGGCGTGAAATCGAATTTCGTATATTTTATGTGGACAATGCAAAGCCAGTTGCTTTACCTATGCGCCATATGGCTCCAAGGGAAAGGAGGGAGCTTAGCAAGCAAGTAGGGGAGCTAATTGAGAAAGGGTTTTTAGGCGAAGCATATCTGAATGGGGTGCTCCGGTGGTATTTGCAACTAAGGCGGATGGTTCGCTTCGCGTATTTGTGGAATATAGAGAGTTGAACAAACTCACTAAGAAGAACATGTACCCACTCCCAAGGACAGATGACTTGTTTGACCAGCTTGTTGGTGCTTCTGTATTCTCTCAGTTAGACTTAGCCATGGGGTTTCATCATTTGAGGGTGACTGAGGACAGTACAGATAAGGCCGCTATTAGGACTCCAGATGGTTTCTTTGAATGGCTCATTATGCCTTTTGGGTTGATGATTGCACTCACCTATTTTGTTGATCTGATGAGTAGGGTGTTTCGGGAGTTTCTAAATAGATTTGTCATGGTCAAAGAGCATGCCCAACATTTGAGAGAAGTTTTGAAAACTCTCCGTGCGCATCAGCTTAAGGCAAAGTTCTCCAAATGCCATTTTTGGAGAAAAGAGGTGAGATTTCTAGGGCATATGGTTTCCAAAGATGGGATAACAGTAGATCCCGCAAAGGTAGTTGCAGTTCAAGATTGGAAAATTCCGAAAAATGCAACGGAGATGAGAAGCTTTCTTGGATTGGCAGGTTATTATAGGAAATTCATTAAGGATTTCGCGAAGATATCAGCCCCACTCACTAGGATGACGAAGAAGAATTTGACATTTTCATGGGATATAGATTGTGATGTTGCTTTCCAACGATTGAAGAGGGATCTGACAACAGCCCTAGTCTTGACCTTGCCCGACGGGAATAAAGTGTTTACGGTATACACTAATGCATGTGGTACAGGGCTTGGTTCGGTTCTATTGCAAGAGGGAAAGGTAGTATGTTATGGGGGTAAAAAGCTAAGAGTTCATGAGAAGAACTACCCTACCCATGATTTAGAGCTAGCTGCCATAGTGTTCACACTTAAGACGTGGCGTCATTATTTGCTTGGAGAGAAGTTCGAGTTGTACACCGATCATAAATATCTAAAGTACTTGTTTTCGCAGAAGGATCTTAATTTAAGGCAACAAAGGTGGATGGAGTTCCTAGCTTTTTATGATTTTGAGATTGCTTATACCCCTGGCAAGGGTAATGTGGTGGCAGATGCACTGAGTAGGCAGAGGATGGCCTTAAGTCCTCTGTTTTTGGAAAGGAAAAGCTTGGAGTTCATTTCGACTTTTGACCTTAGACCCTCCACCGAGTTTTTGCCCGGTTTGTTTGCATCGCTAGAGATACGACCTACTCTTATGGATCATGTAGGAGCTTCGCAGAGAAATGATCCACAGATTTCAGACATCTTGGATAGGCTCAGTAAAAGGGAGACTTCTAGTCACCTCAATAGATATTCCGTAGACGATAAAGGGTGGTTGCGACGAGATGGAAGGCTTTGTGTTCCCCAAACTGGAAGTTTGTTAAAGACAGTCCTAAAAGAATCCCATCACTCCAAGATGACTATTCATCCAGGTGGTGATAAGATGTATAGGGATATGAAGAGGTTTTTCTTTTGGGCTGGGACAAAGAAAGATGTGGCAGAGTTCGTTTCTCAATGTTTGGTTTATCAGCAAGTCAAAGCTGAGCATAAGAAGCCTGGTGGTTTATGTCATCCTTTGGAGGTTCCACAATGGAAGTGGGAGAGTGTCTATGGATTTCATAGATGGTTTGCCTAGATCAAAGAAAGGAAACACCAGTATTTGGGTTGTAGTAGACAGACTCACTAAGAGCGCTCATTTCATTCCAGTTAAGAGTAAGAGGACGACATCATGGTTGGTAGCAATTTACGTTCGTGAGATAGTCCGTCTTCATGGAGTACCTTCCAACATCATAAGCGATCGTGACCCCATCTTCACCAGTGAATTTTGGACGAGCTTGCAAGAAGCATTAGGTAAACAGTTGTGTTTGAGCACCGCTTATCACCCACAGACCGATGGACAAACGGAAAGGGTGAACAGAATTCTTGAGGATCTTTTGAGTCTGTGTATCCTAGACTTCGAAAGGACTTAGGAAGAGCATCTTCAATTAGTAGAGTTTGCCTACAACAATAGTTATCAAGCTAGTATTGGCATAGCACCCTTCGAAGCATTGTACGGACGACCCTGCAGATTACCAACTTGTTGGTGGGAATCTACAGAAAGGCTATTATGTGGTCCAGATATGTTAGAGAAACGTCCGTGAAGATTGATCTTATTAGGCGGCGAATGAAGACCGCTCAAGATAGGCAGAAATCCTACGATGACAAGAGAAGGATTGACATTGAATTTGAAGTAGGAGACATGGTTTTCATTATGGTGTCACCTTTGAGGAATGTGGTTTGCTTCGGATCTATAGTGAAATTGGTACCAATATTCATAGGGCCATTTCCCATAACAGAAAGGATTGGCTGAGTGGCATATAGAGTAAAGCTACCAGAGAGTCTATCCAGCATTTATGATGTTTTCCACGTTTCTCATTTGCGAAAGTGCTTGCATGATTCCGCGGAAGTAGTCGAGCCGAGTATATTGGAGGAAGTAGAGGTAGAAGGGGAGGCGACAGTCAGACGGGTCCCTACCCGTGTTCTTAGATCAGAAGTTAAGAATCTACGCAATAGGAAAGTCAAGTTGATGAAGGTTCAGTGGGGAGATAACCCAGAGGATGCGACTTGCGATTCCGAAGACAAGATTCGTGCTTCGTACCCTTTTCTTTTCGAAGGTATGTTCTTAACTTTAGGGATGGAAATGGGGCAGGTAATAAGCGAGGAATGCATCCTCCGCCTCCATCCCCGCTACCCATTTATGGCCTCCATCTCCGTCCCATCCCTGTTTAATACACATCGGATTCGGGTAGGGGAATACACATCGGTTATGGGAAATCCATTGGGTACCCATCAAGGCAAGATGAAGAAAGAAAGATAATAAATAAATAAAATAAAAGGTAAAAAAATTAAAATTAAAATTAAACAAATTATATTATACTTCATAATCAATATTCAGCAAAAATACCCAACACATCAATAATATTAGTTATATTTTTAAATCGAACGTAGTAAAGGAAGATGAATGGTCAATAGAATCAATACCCAATACACCAATTAATATTTTTTCTTAGTATGTATATACACATTATAAATATAAAAAAGAAACTATATATATTATATACGCCTTGCCAAAAAAACTATATGTACTGGATTGGATATGAGTGAAAGGTACCATCTCTGTACCCGCCTTATATCCGTTTCGGGTACTAAAATCATCCTCCGCCACCGTACCATTAACCGTTGAGTCGGGGAATCCCCGCCCGATTAGAGGCGGGTCTCCGCGGGTACCCATCCCCACGGATTAAATTTCCATCTCTACTTAACTTCCTTTGCAAAGCTTTTATTTATACTTGTTTCTATCATTTAAGTATGTCCTATCGATCGAATCTTCGACCTTTAGGTAGGAATCCCATGGATGTAAACATGTGTTTGAGACATGTTATGTTTGATGGATGCAAGTGGATTAGGGTTTAAGGCTGGATGGGTGTCGACCCCTCAAGGGGGGTGTCGACCCCTCTAGGGCAGACATGGCAGATTAGGGTTTAGGGATGGAAGCCATATATATGGCCTCATTTCTCATGTTTTGTACACTGAAAATAATGGAGGACTAGATCCTGTCACTGCTCGGATTGAATCAAACCTTTTTCTTCTTCTGCAATCAAGTTATTCAAGTGTAGATCTGTGATTCAACATCTGCTATTTTTCTTCTATTTTTCTATATCCAAACACTGTGAGTTTATGTTACTTTTAGATTTAAATAATTAAATAATAAAACATGATACGACTATAATTTGGATCTATGCCTGTGACTGCTTGAATCATATCAGATCTGTTATAACTTGTGTATCTATGATATTCTGACATGATTATGACTTGGATCTTAACCTTTATCATGTCTGATCTACCTTTGATTATAGATCTAATTCACGGTTTAGATCACTTTATACCTGTTCTATTATTTTTTATGGCCAAATCAGATCTGTTTTTAGTTGGACATCTAAATAATTTTTTAGATCACATTATTCCCATCCCTATTATACTAGAATCAGTGTTATTGTCACATATTCATCCTATATGCTTATCTTGCCACTATATGTTTTTGCCATTACATGTCAACCTTGTTAGTATGATCATCACTGTCCTTTTCTCTCTATCTTTTCCCTTTTATTTTTATATAGCCAGGCTACCTTCGAGCCTATGCATGCCGCTGAAATATGCGAATACGTTAGATTGGGAACGAGGGGAAAACGTTAATATTGGGCATAACTTGTTATTGGGAATTTGGGCATAACTTGAATAAAGTGTAATAATATGAAATTGGGGCATATAGTTTATTATGAACATAACTTGGGAAAAAGGGGCATGAAAACCTATAACAACATAGGTAAATTTGGTTAATAATGGGAATCCTAGGATTATAGTAATTAGAAACTGTATCCGTGCCTAGACACGAGGTTAGATTACACTTGTGGTGGAAGTCTGCCCGGAACCGCCCGGCATATCCAGCGACCGCAAGTGGTGAATCTAATGTGAGAGGTCTAGGTGCACAAACACGGGACGTGCTAAGACACGGGGTTAAGCCTGACTTATGGAAGAAGTCTGCCTGGAACTGACCGGCATATCCAGCATCCACAAGTAGTAGGCTTAATGTGGGAGGTCTAGCATATTATAACCAGAAATGGACATGGTAATGAATTGGAATACATAACCTAGTTGAATCCATAGAGATTGTATGAACATGAACCTGATTAGGGGTTAAGTAAACTTGTTTGAAAACAGTCGGTGGGTTAAGTATATCTGGGTTGGGTGGGTAATATTTATATCTATGCCCACAAACTTAACCTATTTGGGTTATGTAATTAAAGACACCGTTAGGTAAGCATAACATGTGGAAAACCTAGTGGGGTTGCAAGCGTAGGGGGAAGCTTGTATCACTTGTGTGTGGGACCCGTTTCAGTCAGTAACCCATATAACAGTATCAGATGAGTACTCTGAACTAGTTCGGAGTCGGGACACGCTTACTGGGATGATTGTAATAGATTCAGACATAGAGGATGGTGTGGGCGGCGCAAACCGACTGGGTCATGTGCGTGCATGGTCCGGGCAGAGGGGGACAAAACGACCGTGACACCAGTAGATATAGTTGTGCACATCCGAAAAATGAAGGGTTGTCACTTTAGGGAGTGATACACCCTACTGTGGGGCCGACACAGGGTACCTGCGGAGTAAGGAGACGATCGATTAGGGTAATAATTAGGGTACACTTAGACTCCGGTATGTTTAGGAGCCCGTTATTATCCATAGGGGTAACTCTGGAACGGTGGGCTGTCTATTGATTGTATGGGGTGAAAACCTCTCACTGGAAGTACACCTAAGTCTACCATCTTATAGTTGTTGGGATCATCTCATTTTGGTTATACTAGTATCAGTGCTAAGTAATCATTAGAGAAGCGTATACACTCTATCATGTTTACCTTGTCATACCTGTCTTTTATGATATTATCTCTCTTATCCGCTTTATATGCCTGTCATGATACTTTTACTTATTTATTTGCTAAAAGTAACTGGACTCTCTAGACTTTATGTCTGACCATTTTTGTTTCCTTTTCTTTCTTACGTTTCTCCCACAGGTTCTCAGGGTGGGAATACTCAAGCTTGATCAGGATTCTACTATCAGTTTTCTGGAGCTGCTTAGATGTATTTCTCAAGCTCTTATCTTTGCTACTATGCCTATGTTTTTATTTGGGGATTATGCTTCTTTTATTTTTGTACTCTGATGTTTTAAGTGAAAGACAGAAGTTTTGATGATGTACTGGGTTTATGTATTTTCAGACATATGATGTTTTGAACTACGATGCTTTATGATTAAAAAAGTTTTTAATTCCGCTGATATTTTACATCTGTCTTGTAATGTTTCTGTTTCTGTTTACCTATAACGCTTCATGAAACTTAATGCACTCTCTTAATGAGTGACATTAACGGACGTGGGGTGTTACAGTGCCCATATTTTCCACACGGGCAGCTATCAGTTTTGGATTTCGCAGATATTTCTTTTCCCAAGATCCTGGATTACAGCTGGAGCTATATTCGGAATGCTTTTTATCCGTGTATTTCCTACAGTTGTGCCAGTTGATGATTTTTCCACTATATTATACTTATGTATATATTTTCCGTTGCTTTGTAATTTGTTAGATCTCTGATATTATTTTTCCGTTGTAAATTATTCATTAGTACTTTGATGTAATTGTTGTAAGAGAAATGAAATGTTCTAGTGTTTGTATGCTGATGCGTCGTGTTCTTAAAGCAATCCGAGCTTCGAACGGTCTCTGTTAGTTTAGCGATCGATTTGAACTGAGTGAAATCTGGGTCGTTTCAGTTTGGTATCGGAGCATTGGTTTACAAGGCTTGAGAACAAGGCACATTAGAACCGAATGAGAGAATTCATCAGAGATAGTATTAGTAATATCCTATAAGAATGATTCATTAGAGATAGGGTTAGTAATGCCCTAAAATGAGTTTGAAGAGTGTTATTTCTAAAAACAAATTTAGTTTTGAAATTTTATATCTATTATACTTATTTGAGTATTTTTTTATATTAAATTTGGACAATCGAGTATAATAATATTTTGCATATACGCCTTGCAAACGTTTATTCGAAGTCTCAAATATACTGGGTAGATATAGAATCACACTCTAGTCGCGTGGGGATGATTCTATTGATGACTGTAAAACATCAATATTATGTTTGAGTTTCGAAAGTGGGATATCTATATATTTCCAATTGACTGGTGTAAGAACCAAACTCAGTTAGGATTTATTGTTTGTGATTTGGCACTAAAAATATGATTTTTGAGGATATATTAAAGTTAAATATTTGAAAAGCTAATCAATTAATTGATTCCTGGTTGTGATGTGTGATTATTGGTTTGATTAATAAAAATATTGGAACAATAAAACAAATATGAAAACGATGGTTAAATTTTAGCTAAATCGAGTCAAATATTGAACTAAATTGAAAATTGATTGGAATTGCATACATATACATGTATATATATTGAACAAGCCAGATTATGGATTCATTGTTGAGTAAAGAAATAAATTGCATGCCCGACAAACATGTGCACCTTAATGAGTTGGTTGTGCAATTTTATTCATTATATAAACTACTGTGAATGTTTGTGGATGCGTTGTGATCGTTGTTCTATGCGAGATTATAAACATACGCCATAGGATAGCAACAAATAAATTATGAACTACACCGCATGGCATACTACATGAAGACAGCATATCATATCATATTCCATATAAGCATTGGCGCTTATATGATGAGGTTTGGATTACCATACGAGCGAGACGCTCGTATGGCGAAGACTGAATTACAGGTTGATTAGAAGACTGATTATGTAACACCCCGAAATTGTACCGACACTAAAAGAGGATAAATTAAATAATAATTAATTTAATATTCATAATTTGAGGAGATGGACTGCACCATTGCGTCCGTCCCGAATTTCTGGTCAAGATAGACACTTGGTTTGCGTAAAACGGACACCGTATGAAGAATTTATGAGGATTTTATGTTTGTATACACATAGAAAAATTATATACATGTGCATGAGTCAGAGTTGATTCAGAGCTGAGTCAGAATTCTATCCAGAACAGTTCGAATTTGAAAAATTCGTCTGGACAGCAAAATTCCCGCTCTAGGAGGTCGACCCACCTACAGGGCTGTCGACACCCCTAGGACTGAGGTGGCAGTCAGTTTCAGAGGGCTCTGAAGCTATAAATACGTGCTCAAATCTCTTATTTTCTTCATTGGAAATCATGGAGGCCATATGCTGTTGGAGTGTGAACTGAACCGTTTTCTACAACAACATACTTTGCAACTCAAATTCAGAAATTCTGGATCCGTTCTTTCTCAATTCTCTAAACCTAATGCTGTGAGTTTCTAGATTACTTTTAGGTTTAGATAAATGAAAGTGAATTGTGAAAGACTGTAAATTCGATTTGTTGATTAAAGCCTATACTATGTCATGATAGATCTATTTCCCTATTACTAATAAAATTGTGGTTATTCAATTATGTGTTTATGTATATCTTCACTTGTAACTGTATTGTGGTGAATGTACATCTATTAATTTGGACAGTTGTAACATTGGCTAGATCTAATTCCTTATGAAATCCCCTTTTCACCTGTCATATTGTGATCAATCTAGATATGTTGTAAACTTGACATGTGTAGCCATCTTTAGATATAAATATGTTACCATGACACCCTAATTATACTACATCTAAATAGTTAGACACCTAAATGGTTAATTTAGATCGCATTATGCTTGCTTTGACATCGTAGTAATTGCCACAAGTTATTAGTTTATGTCCACCTTGTGATGATGTTAATTATGTATCCATTCACTTTGTTATCATGCTAGTTTATGCCAAGATTTGTTGAAACTATCACCATTGTCATATTCCCTTTTCATTGTTATGGCTAGGCTGCTTTATAGCCTAAATGCCGCAAAAATACGTGCGAATATGTTAGTTAAGAAACGGGGAAAAGGGATTTATAATTGGCATAATTTATGTAATATCTATACAAATTGGACATTTAATTCAAAAGGGGAAACATAGAAATAATCACCTATAATGGTATAGGTAGATTTGGATAAAAATGGAATATTTAGTAATTACAATTAGGAATTGTAATTGCACTTATGACACGAGGTTAGGTTGCATTAGTGGCGGAAGTCTGCCCGTACCCGACCGGCATATCCAACAGCCACTAATGCTCAACCTAATGTGAGAGGTTTAAGTGCACAAATACGAATTGTGCTAAGACACGAGGTTAGGCCAACTGTGGAATAAGACTGCCCGGACCCGAGCAGCATATCCAGCATCCACACGTTGTAGGCCTAATGTGGGAGGTCTAGCCCATCATAACCATAATTGGACATGGTATTGAACTGGACTACTTAACCTAATTTAATCCATAAGGATTGTATGACTATGAACATAAATTAGGGTTAACTAAAATTGGATGGGTAGTGGGTGGGTTAAGTAAATTAGAGGGGGTGGGTAATATTTACATATAGGCCCACGAACTTGACCCAATAAGGTTATGTAATTAAAGACACCTAGTGGTATACATAACTGGTGGATAATGTAATAAAGTTATGTAATTAAAGACACCCTTTAGGGTAAGCATAACTGGTATAGGGATACGTAATTGAAGACACCTAAGGGTATACATAGTCGGTGAAAACCTAGTGGGGATACAAGACAAGGGGGAGAGCTTATATCATATTGTGTGGGACCCATTTCAGTTTGTAACTCGGAGTTGTATCAAGTAACTCCGTACTTGGCGGAGAAGGGGCACGCTTACTGATTGATTATAAGAGATCCAAACGAGACGGATGGTGTGGGCGGCGCAAACCGACCGGCCATGTGCGTGCATAAGCCGGGAAGAAGGGGATAAGATGACCGTGACACCAGTAGGTATGGTTGTGCACACCTTAATGGTTGCCACTTTAGGAAGTGATACCTGCTACTGTGGGGCTAGCACAGGAAATCTACGGGGTAAGGAGCCGATCAATTAGGGTAGTGGTTAGGGTACACTCGGACGTATGCCTTAAGTCTACCAACTTATAGTGGAAGGGACCATCTCATTTTTAGCTATACTAGTAATAGTGCAGAGTAATCATTAGTGAGGCACATACACTTTATCTTGCTTACCTTGTCACACCTTCCATTTATGTAGTGATCTCTTTTATCCACTTTATATGCCTATCATGTTACTTTTATTTATTTACTGGCTAAAAGTAACTAGACTCGCAAGATTTTATGTCTGACCCTTTTGTTTCTCCTTCTTTCTTCCGTTTCCCCCCAGGTTCTCAGGGAGGAAACACCCAGGCTTAGTCAGGACTCAGATATCATCTTGCTAGGAGCTACTTCTGAAGTATGGCTCAAGTTTTTGTCTCTACTATGGCTTAACTCTTAATTGGGGAATTATGTTTTTCATATTTTTATGTACTCTGATGATGCAAGACAGAAGTTGTTTTATTGGAATGGTTTTTGTGATTTATGGTATTATGGACCAAAACATTGTGATTTATGTTTGAAATAAAAATTTAAAAATTTCCGCTACTATCTTATTTATATCTGTCTTGTAATTATTCTGTGTTTGTTTACCTATAACACTTTACGAAACTTAATGCATTCTCTTAGTGAGTGACATTAACGGACGTGGGGTGTCACACTTGGTATCAGAGCCAAGTTACCAGATTAGATAAAAGTTTTTGGAAATTATTTAAAAAAAAGGTTTTAAAAGAAAGCATTTTCAAAAGAAAAAACTGCTCTGAAAAACATTCCCCAAAAAGCCATATGTTGTATCCTTTGGTCCTTTATCTAAATTTGTTCCTTTTCCCTTTTTCAGCATGTCTGGGGAACAAAACATCCCTAATATCCCAGAGGGCGTCACAATACCCGGATGGTTCCATAGGTATTCGGAGGCCACGACACCGGCTGAAGGCTAAAGAGACGTTCCTCCCTCAACTGCACCTGTCATTCCTCCTGCTCCTCCCACTCCAAGAGCTGACAACTTTGCCAAGATCGGCAAAGACTTCCGGTCTACAGGTGGAAGGCCATTCCATGGGAACGAGACATTCTTAGAAGCTCGGAGTTGGATTAAGGAGACCAAGGACTAATTCGTAATCTTTAAAGTGGAGGATCGAAGAAAGATTCAGTTAGCTGCTTGGCTGTTAAAGGACGAAGCCTAATTTTGGTGGGAAATCACCCAAGCTGGACGTCCGGTGGAAACTTGGGAAGATTTTAGACAGAGGTTCGAAATGATTTTTTCCCCAAGTTGAGAGAAGCATATAGATGGAGAAGTTCTTAGCACTCAAAAAAGGAAATTTGACGGTAAAGGAGTATGTGAACAAGTTTAACCAGCTGGCTAGGTTCTGGTTAGAGTTGGTGGATAGACCGCACAAAAAGACTTTGCGGTTTGCTAAAGGGCTGAATGGGCCTCTGCATGGTTTAGCTATGTCCGATATTCCAATGGGGGCCACCTTTGAAAAGCTTGTTGAGATGGCCCTAATGCATGAGGAGGACAAGGGAGAAAAGAAGGAAACAAAAGTTGAGGGGACATCACAGAATAAGAAGGTATAGCCTAAGAAGGGGCAACAACAACAACAACAACATTAGAAGAAAGGAGGGATAGATGATAAAGGCAAGGATAAGAGAAAATGTCAAAATTGTGGAAAGTAGGGTCACTTGATCAAAGATTGTAATAGAAGGAAGTGCAATTGCTTTAATTGCGGAGAGGTCGGACACTTCTCCAAAGAGTGTCCAAAGAAACAGGGATCACAGGGACAAGGTCAAAGAGCAGGGACTTCTGGAGGGAAGATGCATGCTCTTGCGATCAATGCTTCTGAAAGAGGTAGAAAATTTTCCGTAGAAAGTTCAGCTTCTCTTTCAAACCATCCAGTTAGAACACTTTTTGATTCTGGTGCTTCACATTCGTTTATATCAAGTTCTGTAGTTGAATCTCTGCACTTAATTACTAGCATGGTAGTGGATCCCATAGTTGTTTCAAACCCCATTGGTGGTTTGACTCATTTATCAATGATTTGTCGGGGTTTGAAAATATCTGTGTTTGGCGTCGAGTTTGAATGCGATGCATATATGCTCGGGTTTATGGGATATGGGCTGATTCTAGGAATGGACTGGCTTACCACGTATGGGGCCATTCTGGATTGTAGGAGGAGGGTTGTTAGACTCCTGACTTGTCATGAGAAGACCCTCGAAGTTTCTTGTGACCCCAAGGGTCTGCTACGCTTAGCTTCCTAGAGTCTCTAGATGCATCCATAAATGATTTGCAATCTATTCCAGTGGTTCGAGATTATTCCGACGTTTTGATGAGGTACGGGGTTTACCTCCAAGGCGCGAGATTGACATCTGCATATATCTAGTGGACAATGCAAAGCCAGTTGCATTACCAATGCGTCACATGGCTCCAAGGGAAAGGAGGGAGCTGAGTAAGCAAGTAGGGGAGCTACTTGAGAAAGGGTTTATCAGACGAAGCATATCTGAATGGGGTGCTCCAGTAGTATTCGCAACTAAAGCGGATGGTTCACTTCGTCTGTGTGTTGATTATAGAGACTTGAATAAGCTCACCAAGAAGAATAGGCACCCACTTCCGAGGATTGATGATTTATTTGATCAGCTTGTTGGTGCCTCGGTATTTTCTCAGTTGGACTTGGCTATGGGGTTTCATCAGTTGAGGGTGGCTGAGGACAACATAGATAAGACTGCTTTCAGAACCCTGGATGGTTTCTTTGAAGGGATAGTTATGCCTTTTGGGTTGACAAATTGTGATGGCCCGCCCCGCACCAGCCGACATTTCCTTTGATATGCGATGTACCAATGTCCAACTAGCACGGGACGGTCGTCGAAAGAAAAAGAAAAGAAAAGAAAAGAGAAGAAAGGAATTTGAAACTATGAACTAACAAGGAACCTGTAGTATATCTCACAACGCATGGAATAAAATATAATAATAACATAACTTGACATAAAACAAGCGAGACAGTGCATTAGCTGAGAACTAAATCATCATAGCAGCGGAAATCCAAAATACAGCTTATGATCCACATCATTATTACAACTTCAAATTACTGTCTCTAAAGCAAAAGAAAGAAAAGGTACACTACTAATGCCCAAGCAGTGACCAGCTAAAACACAGTGAGTATATATGTATATCATACATGGAAGCCTACTGCTCATCTCCGGATAGCTACTCGCATATTACCACCTATCCTGCCTCTAGTCTGCTCGTTTAGGAGCACCCGGAGTAATAAGAAGAGACATAAAACTCTGGGTCAGACAAAAGTCTGGTATGAGCGATAAGCAACAAAATAGAACAATAACAGGTATAATCCAATCATACCTGAACCTGGACCTGGACCTGCAACCAAAGAGTTAGCACAACAATATGTACAGTACTCTAAGGTAACACTAACATAAAGTGTAAAAGTAATATGGGGTGTGCATGATATGGTGATAGAAAACATCAAACATAGCAATCATCCTCACATCTCTCACTCAGTGCGTAAAGCATAATATATCCACCACTCGATCACCCAATCCTTTGCTATAATCACTTTGCTCCATGGAGTCACAATGACTCCATTGCACTGATCCATAGCCACTAATCTGTCTCTCAGTGGTGAACTAAAGTTATGGATATCGATAACCCCTTTGCACACGTCCCATAGCAAAATCCAACTCATGAAGTTAACTCGTTGGTCCCATTTGGGATCCTGAGTAATAACCTCTCATTTGAACTACCTATTAATTTTGGGTTTTGGTCATCATCCCCGTTCGTCCTTCAGTTCAGTTCGTGATCCTCCATATCGACTTGTGGTGCTTCGAAGCTCCGGTTCGTTATCAGCTTCCTCGGCTCGTGGTTCGCCCCAAGTACAACTCAAGGTTCCTCCTTCCGCTCGTGACTCATGACACCAAGGCTCCGTTCGTGGTCTACTCCAGTTCGTGACACGTGGTCGGATCGTGGACCACCTTCGGGTCGTGGGACCCACTCGTGATCCCTGTGTTGGTCGTGGTCTTCTGGCTCTCCATTTTAGGAGTCGCCCTCCTAGGTTCGCCCTATTCCTCATGGTCGGGGTGTGAGGGTTCGCCATCTTCATCACGGTCGGGATGTGAGGGTTCGCCATCTTCCTCATGATCGCGGTGTGAGGGTGCTTCACGATCCTAGGGGTTGGGTCGTGAGGATACTTCACCATCCTAGGAGTTAGGTCGTGAGGATACTTCACCATCCTAAGGGTCGGGTCGCGAGGGTGCTGCACGATCCTAGGGGTCGGGGTGTGAGGGTGCTGCACTATCCCAAGGGTCGGGTCGTGAGGGACAGGTGCTTCACAAATGCGAATGACCAATTTCCTGTAACTTTTTCCAACAAGTAATTTACGCCTTACGACGGCGTTTTCGACCAACCTAACTTTTCTATGCAATCACAAATCATTCCAAACAGTAATAGCAGCATATATAATCAACCATAAACACCAAAACAACAATTTAACATGCAAATATGGATCAAACATACCCAAAACTATGATTTTCCCCTTAATCCCCTTAATCAAGATTTAACCTTACGATTAATAAAACATGTCCAAATTAACCCAAATTTCTAACAGAGGCATAAAATAATATTTAAGAATTTCTAAACATTTTTCCAGAATTTTAACATGCATAATTTCGCTAATTAACACTAATCACCCCTAATTAGCCGTAGTTAGTGAAAAACAATGCAAATCACTCACCTTAGCCACAAATTAATCTTAGATCTGAAAATATCTATGATTTCGGTCGAATCTCTATGCAACACTGTAACAACCCGAATTTTTACAACACGTTAAATCAAGAATCAAGACAGAATTAAATTATAAATTCTGAATCAAGTGAAACGGTCTGTGCCATTGCGTTCGTCTCGGAAAAATACGCGAAATAGAGTCCGAGTTTTCGAGAATCGGAGTCCGTATGACCCGTTAAAGGCCCAAAGAAGATTTCTGGAAATTTGAACTTCGGAAATAGCTTTGAAAATCAGATCTGGGGCTAGGCGGGAAGTTTCCCGCCTAGGCCACGTCGACAGGCCTGTCGACTTGGGCCCAGACCAAGTCGACAGCCCTGTCGACTTGCCTGTCGACAGAGGGTGGCCGGGGCAAGTTGCCTGGCGCACCTGTTTGTCTCACCTGGTCTTGTTCTTGGGCTGGTTCTGGAAGCTTCCGAGATCTGATGGTCCTGATCTATCCTAGGGTTAATCTAAGGGCCTAAAACTATCCTAATCTCTATAAAAAGACCCTAAACCTAACCTAAATCCCTAAAAATCAAACTTAGCAACTAAGTGCTGCCAAAATCAATTTTGATCATGGCCTCCATCTCCAATCCCTAGAGCCTATGCATTCAAATCGGGTTCAAATCAAAAGGTGCAAGCTTGCTACACCAAATAGAGGCAAAATCAACGTTGCTATGCGAGTTTCATGACGGATCTTCATTAAAGGAGCCACCTTTCTTCGTCAAAACGATTCATGCTCCTAGTCCTCTTGCCACGCTATGTAAGTTCTAGCTACTTTTGGATCAAAACGGTATTTTAATGTTGACATGGGATAAAATGAGATAAAGCATAAGTATGCATGTATGTGAACCTAACTTTGTCCCTTTTCTATGATCTATGACCTTAGACTAAGATGTAGCAACTTAATCATGTCACTCATGTTATGTTTAGCCTAGTTTATCTTGCAAGTTTGGATCTTTGTCTATGGAAGATTTGCATGAACCTTTGGGAACCATTTGACTTGTGAAACATAGGCAAATACTTGACCTTGGGGCTTATGCATGCATATGAACACAAACCCCTTATGTTTCATGCATGTTTGTGGTAAAACCTCCTTATTATATTATGCAAGTTTGTGGCCAAATCCTATATGATAGTATGCATGCTTATGGTCAATCCCTATATGACTCTATCATGCATGTTTTAAGGCCAAACCCCCTTATGACGCCATGCATGTTTGGAGCCAATCCCTTTTGTGGCATCGTGCATGTTTTGGGGTCTACATGTAGCCATAGTATACCTACTATGTTGACTCGCTTTGCTTGCGTTGGGAAAACACGATTTTGGGTAGTTAGATAAACATGAACATGTCGCGAAATCTTAACTTGAATATGACATGTGTTTATACTTGAAAATATGACTTGAAAGATAACATGGAAGTTGACATGTAAGTATGCATAAAAACATGAGCTTGGGAATTTACCTATTAAGTTAGGTCTACCCTTTGGGAATTTACCTATTAAGTTAGGTCTTCCCAAATGCTTGAAAACTTGTAACATGTTTTGGAAATATGATGAACTTAGATAATATAAGTGTGGCCAACTCGAGGTTGGGTTGAGTTTGCAACGTAAAACTACCCGGAACCGACCGGCCTAACTAGTAGTTGCAAACAATAGGACCCAATGTGAGAAGTTGGTCATGTCGCGCTTAAGACCCGAGGTTAGACTAGGTTGTGGTGTAAATCTACCCGGACCCGCCCGGCTTAACTAGTAACCACAACAAGGTCTAATGTGAGAGGTTAAGAGTGCATTAATTAAATTAATGCCACATGATTAGGTTAAGCAAATTTGACTAATGACACTTAACCGATATGACACGAATGGGTAGGTTAAGTGGGACCGGGCTTGATTTCCTTAATGACACTTAACCAATTCAGACTTGGTAATTAGATGAGGTTAAGTAATTAAGACTTAACTAACCTAAACACGGTAATTCGATGGGGTTACGTTAAACACTTAACCAATTTAAACTTGGTAATTCAATGAGGTTAAGTAACCAATACTTAACCAACTTAATGGGATAATTTAATGGGGTTAAGCAACTTATACTTAACCAATTATACATGATGATTTGATGTGGTTAAGTGACCTAAACTTAACCAACCTAACTCGTTGATTGGATGTGGTTAAGTGACCTATACTTAGCCAATCTAACTCGTGAATTTATGGTGGTTAAGTTAACCCATACTTAACCAATATAACGTGAAAACATGATAAGGCTAAGTCACGAATCACTTGAATACGCTTGACCGATTTGACTCGGTAATTTGGCAAGGTCAAGTTAATTTATATAATTAACCAATCTAAAATGATAATTAGACGAGGTTAAGTTATGGATTGCTTAATATACTTAGCCAACTTGACACATGGTTTGTAGGGTTAAGTCTTGGACTTGGATACTTAGCCAATTTTGACATGGTTTGTAGACGGGCTAAGTTATGAACTTAAGTGACACTTAACCCATTAGATAAACCCTAATTCGGAGGATTAGGTAAATAACCATAGTTAACAAGGATTATGGAAATAAGGCTAAGTGGTAAACCTTAGTTAAGGGAAACTAAGTAATAATTCTTAGTCAAGGAAATTTGGACCATTTCTTAGATAGATTAGTAACCCGATACATTAGGTCAACGTTTAAGTATGCGTGTAGGAGCAGGCTATCTGATTTAGATAAAGGCTCCAACGAACTGGGTAACGAAGCAGCGGCTTCGGGGAACGTGAGGATATTCTTGGGATCCCTCTGTGAGCTGCCAGGTCATTATACTAGGCTCACGAGAGGTTGAAGTCTGCGGTAGAAGAACCAAGAATATGCCTTGGTTGCTATGCGAGCGACCTAAAGACTGGGGTGTATAGCAGTGAGTCGACGAATACATAAGGTGCCCGAGATAGCAAGTTCGTCGATCATCTACCATCTTAAGTCAAGCGTGTACGTACGGAAAGGCAGGGAACACCCAACAGACCATAATTGCTATCTAATTATGGGTGAGGTAGGCCGTAGGATGTGGGCTGGCCGGAGTGTAGTTCTCATGCAAGATTGTCTCTTGTGTTGCCTTTCACTAGTTGAGGGAGGGTTCTCGTGGGACCATAGCCACGTGTAGAAAAGAAGACCTTAGCATCTGCATCGGCAGATAAATCTAAAGCTCCCGACCGAGTCCTGTATTTCTTGTTTTGCCCTATGACAGGACTCGGATGGCACGATGTGATACATGTGCATACAGTTATAGAAAAACGATTCACGATGAATGCGTGGGAAAAAGGGCGCGGTTGAGGGTTAGCGTAATCCCTAGTGGCCTAGGTGGTTTAACCCAAACCGAAATATGAAAGCGTGCAATAGGTAAGCGTAATCCCTAGTGGTGCTAGGTGGCGTAAGTCCTAGTAGTTCAAACGATGATTCATATGGAAGAGCCTAGCTAGAACAAGGGTGACAGTCCAAACGATTTCAAGGATAATACGACATGAGGAAGCCCGTACGAGGTACGGCAAAGGACTGAACTTATATACATGGAAAGAAACATATGATTTGAGTAACCTATATATGCGATATATTAGGTTGACATGGACCATTACACGACTTTGAGCAAGGGACATTCATGGTTAACACATGACGCGGGTAGGGATACTAGTACGAGAGGTGCAGAGCAGATATACATGTTAGAACTAGGAAGAATATACATAATAGATACCGTGGGATGTTAGACGGGGTAGATACCTTGGGATAATGTACTCGATAGAAATCTGACGATGTGACACCTTGACTTATCATAACACCGTAGTTTATCATGATACCTTAGTTTACCTTGCCACAGTAGTTCAACCGGCTACCCTGGTTTATCTATCTTGTAGTTATCCTTATGTTTACTTTCAGTTTATGCATGTCATGTTACCTTTACCTGTTTTTATACTGGAAGTAGATAGGACTTACTCAGTCTTTTTGACTGACCCGTTTTGTTTCGCCTCTTTTCTTCCGTTTTCCCCCCAGGTTTCAGGGAGGAAACAATGCTGTTTAGTTCGGACTTCTTCTGCTTGAAGGTCATCATGGATGGCTTGGACTTCTCTTGGCTATGGCTACTTTACTGTTTTTACTTGGGGAATAATTTATTAAAAAGTCTTTATGCTTCTTTACTATTGCAAGACAGGTTTTGATGTACTCTGATGTAAAAGGCTTTAGACCTTAATTATTGAATTTATGAAAGTTCGATTTTACTTCCGCTATTTTATATGTTCTGTCTTGTGATATTTCTGTGCATGTTTACCAATAATGCCCCTCTAAAGCTAGTGCATTCCTTTGCGAGTGACCCTAGCGGAGGCGGGGTGTTACATTTGGTATCAGAGCAGAAGGTTACTAGACTGGGCAAAAGTTTTTAAAGACCTTCTGAAAATTATTTGAAAAACCGTTTACAAAGAAGCATTTTTCAAGAAAATTTTCTTTTAAAAAGAAAAAGGCTATTCCCCAAAGGCCATTAGCATTATCCTTGTTTCCTTGATTGAATCTCTTTTCCTTTCTTTCCTCCATCTGTAGTCACAGTGGTTTTGACTACGAGTAGTCTTTCTAGCTGCGTAAGTGTTTCCCGTACGATGGAGGTGGTTCTCGAGAGACCGTTGCAGAGTTATGCATGAAAGGATAGTAAGAACAAGGATAAAGGATACGAGCTCAGGGATAAGCAACATGTTGGTATGGCTGAGTCCTAAAAGGAGGGAGAAAGATGAACAATGAAACCCATGACGAGAGAGTACCTTTGGCATGGTGAAACGGGACGGATAGTTAAGTATCATGGAACAGGGACAAGATCATTCGGAGGGCAATAGTATGCTCTCATTTCTAGGGTACCTCAGAAGGAGGGTAACGATCTTGTTAAAGGTTTAGCTTTTCTTCTCTATCATCCTGTCGGGACTTTGTTTTGATCACCGCATCTTTTAAGTCCGCTTCGATAGTTGAGTCTCTGCACCTTAGTACTAGCGTAGTAGAGGATCCCGTTTTTGTCTCAAGCCCTATTGGAAGATCGGTCCATTTACTCATGGCTTGTTTGGATTTGAGAATGTCTATATCAAGTGTTGAGCTTGGAAATAATGCTTATGTTTATAAGTTGTGGATGGATTCTAGGGATGAAGTGGTTATCCAGTAAGGGGTGCCACTCTCGGTTTTAGAAGGAGGGTAGTTAGACTCTTGGCTTGCTTTGGTAATACCCTTGAAGTATCGCGTAACCTTTTGGGTTCTGTCATGATTAGTTACTTAGAATCCCTAGATGCCTTTGTTGGAAATTAGAAACCCGATCGAATGGTGTTCGCCGATAAGACGGATGGTTTACTTCACTTATGCGTGGGTTATAGAAATCACCCTAGTAAGTGCGCATGATAACCTGATTGACATCTGTTTACTTTCAAGAGAAAGTTCTTCTACATGGAATGCCTTATAGTATATAAACGAGATCCAAGATTCACTAGCGAATTTTGGAAAGCTTGCATGAGATCATGAGTACGCAGTCATGTTTGCGTCAAGTATTCTAGGAAAAGGATAAGTGCAAGTGGAACGAGAGGCGACGAAGAAATGAGTTCCAGCTCATGTTATGGAAACAGGAATAAGAAGCTACAAAATCGCGAAGTTAAAAGATGACTTTGATGGTCAAAGACTAGATACGCGCATGATATCTCTTTTTGGGAGTATATCCTTGATCCCTGTTTTTCTGTTGAGCTTGCTTGTAGGCTATCTTTTATGGATATCCTCTCGGTCCTGTCTCTGTTACAAATCCCGTAAGGAGTTTGTTTTGTTTATCTTCTCGACCCTGTTTCAGGGAATCTCAGGTAGAACCCTATGGATGTAAACATGTATTTGAAACATGTTATGGTTGATATGGTTGCAAATGGTTGCAAGTGGTTGCTCGTGGATGCGCGAATACACATTAGATACTAGCTCAACTCGGTTACATTTCATATTGCATATGCATGAGTATTTATACTTGCTTATGGATGAAATTGAATGTGTTATCATGCGGATGTTGCATATGAATGAATGATTGTGCACGCATATAGTATTTACATGACTAGGGCTATTTGCATACATGTTGGATTCATGGCACTAAACATACTTTGCATTAGAAAGATTTTTCAGGCCTGATCATTAGCATTAGCTAAGGAACATGTACACACACGTTTTGCATACATTCATAAAGCATTAGGAGTCGTCTAAGGACAATGGTTGCTTGTGGATGATGGTTTGAGTAGATGGATGATGGATGGTAGGATATGTTCTTCCTAACTTTGAGATTTCGGGGACGAAATCCTTTAAGAAGGGGAGAATGTAACAACCCGAATTTTTACAACACGTTAAATCAAGAATCAAGACAGAATTAAATTATAAATTCTGAATCAAGTGAAACGGTCTGTGCCATTGCGTTCGTCTCGGAAAAATACGCGAAATAGAGTCCGAGTTTTCGAGAATCGGAGTCCGTATGACCCGTTAAAGGCCCAAAGAAGATTTCTGGAAATTTGAACTTCGGAAATAGCTTTGAAAATCAGATCTAGGGCTAGGCGGGAAGTTTCCCGCCTAGGCCACGTCGACAGGGCTGTCGACAGGCCTGTCGACTTGGGCCCAGACCAAGTCGACAGCCCTGTCGACTTGCCTGTCGACAGGGGGTGGCCGGGGCAAGTTGCGTGGCGCACCTGTTTGTCTCACCTGGTCTTGTTCTTGGGCTGGTTCTGGAAGCTTCCGAGATCTGATGGTCCTGATCTATCCTAGGGTTAATCTAAGGGCCTAAAACTATCCTAATCTCTATAAAAAGACCCTAAACCTAACCTAAATCCCTAAAAATCAAACCTAGCAACTAAGTGCTGCCAAAATCAATTTTGACCATGGCCTCCATCTCCAATCCCTAGAGCCTGTGCATTCAAATCGGGTTCAAATCAAAAGGTGCAAGCTTGCTACACCAAATAGAGGCAAAATCAACGTTGCTATGCGAGTTTCATGACGGATCTTCATTAAAGGAGCCACCTTTCTTCGTCAAAACGATTCATGCTCCTAGTCCTCTTGCCACGCTATGTAAGTTCTAGCTACTTTTGGATCAAAACGGTATTTTAATGTTGACATGGGATAAAATGAGATAAAGCATAAGTATGCATGTATGTGAACCTAACTTTGTCCCTTTTCTATGATCTATGACCTTAGACTAAGATGTAGCAACTTAATCATGTCACTCATGTTATGTTTAGCCTAGTTTATCTTGCAAGTTTGGATCTTTGTCTATGGAAGATTTGCATGAACCTTTGGGAACCATTTGACTTGTGAAACATAGGCAAATACTTGACCTTGGGGCTTATGCATGCATATGAACACAAACCCCTTATGTTTCATGCATGTTTGTGGCAAAACCTCCTTATTATATTATGCAAGTTTGTGGCCAAATCCTATATGATAGTATGCATGCTTATGGTCAATCCCTATATGACTCTATCATGCATGTTTTAAGGCCAAACCCCCTTATGACACCATGCATGTTTGGAGCCAATCCCTTTTGTGGCATCGTGCATGTTTTGGGGTCTACATGTAGCCATAGTATACCTACTATGTTGACTCGCTTTGCTTGCGTTGGGAAAACACGATTTTGGGTAGTTAGATAAACATGAACATGTCGCGAAATCTTAACTTGAATATAACATGTGTTTATACTTGAAAATATGACTTGAAAGATAACATGGAAGTTGACATGTAAGTATGCATAAAAACATGAGCTTGGGAATTTACCTATTAAGTTAGGTCTACCCTTTGGGAATTTACCTATTAAGTTAGGTCTACCCAAATGCTTGAAAACTTGTAACATGTTTTGGAAATATGATGAACTTAGATAATATAAGTGTGGCCAACTCGAGGTTGGGTTGAGTTTGCAACGTAAAACTACCCGGAACCGACCGGCCTAACTAGTAGTTGCAAACAATAGGACCCAATGTGAGAAGTTGGTCATGTCGCGCTTAAGACCCGAGGTTAGACTAGGTTGTGGTGTAAATCTACCCGGACCCGCCCGGCTTAACTAGTAACCACAACAAGGTCTAATGTGAGAGGTTAAGAGTGCATTAATTAAATTAATGCCACATGATAAGGTTAAGCAAATTTGACTAATGACACTTAACCGATATGACATGAATTGGTAGGTTAAGTGGGACCGGGCTTGATTTCCTTAATGACACTTAACCAATTCAGACTTGGTAATTAGATGAGGTTAAGTAATTAAGACTTAACTAACCTAAACACGGTAATTCGATGGGGTTACGTTAAACACTTAACCAATTTAAACTTGGTAATTCAATGAGGTTAAGTAACCAATACTTAACCAACTTAATGGGATAATTTAATGGGGTTAAGCAACTTATACTTAACCAATTATACATGATGATTTGATGTGGTTAAGTGACCTAAACTTAACCAACCTAACTCGTTAATTGGATGTGGTTAAGTGACCTATACTTAGCCAATCTAACTCGTGAATTTATGGAGGTTAAGTTAACCCATACTTAACCAATATAACGTGAAAACATGATAAGGCTAAGTCACGAATCACTTGAATACGCTTGACCGATTTGACTCGGTAATTTGGCAAGGTCAAGTTAATTTATATAATTAACCAATCTAAAATGATAATTAGACGAGGTTAAGTTATGGATTGCTTAATATACTTAGCCAACTTGACACATGGT
Organism: Allium sativum; assembly: GCA_030737875.1. Taxonomy (NCBI): domain Eukaryota; kingdom Viridiplantae; phylum Streptophyta; class Magnoliopsida; order Asparagales; family Amaryllidaceae; genus Allium; species Allium sativum. The sequence continues at coordinate 7,738,790 of CM060921.1, read as the reverse complement.
TTGTAGGGTTAAGTCTTGGACTTGGATACTTAGCCAATTTTGACATGGTTTGTAGACGGGCTAAGTTATGAACTTAAGTGACACTTAACCCATTAGATAAACCCTAATTCGGAGGATTAGGTAAATAACCATAGTTAACAAGGATTATGGAAATAAGGCTAAGTGGTAAACCTTAGTTAAGGGAAACTAAGTAATAATTCTTAGTCAAGGAAATTTGGACCATTTCTTAGATAGATTAGTAACCCGATACGTTAGGTCAACGTTTAAGTATGCGTGTAGGAGCAGGCTATCTGATTTAGATAAAGGCTCCAACGAACTGGGTAACGAAGCAGCGGCTTCGGGGAACATGAGGATATTCTTGGGATCCCTCTGTGAGCTGCCAGGTCATTATACTAGGCTCACGAGAGGTTGAGGTCTACGGTAGAAGAACCAAGAATATGCCTTGGTTGCTATGCGAGCGACCTAAAGACTGGGGTGGATTGCAGTGAGTCGACGAATACATAAGGTGCCTGAGATAGCAAGTTCGTCGATCATCTACCATCTTAAGTCAAGCGTGTACGTACGGAAAGGCAGGGAACACCCAACAGACCATAATTGCTATCTAATTATGGGTGAGGTAGGCCGTAGGATGTGGGCTGGCCGGAGTGTAGTTCTCATGCAAGATTGTCTCTTGTGTTGCCTTTCACTAGTTGAGGGAGGGGTCTCGTGGGACAATAGCCACGTGTAGAAAAGCAGACCTTAGTATCTGCATCGGCAGATAAATCTAATGCTCCCGACCGAGTCCTGTATTTCTTGTTTTGCCCTGTGACAGGACTCGGATGGCACGATGTGATACATGTGCATACAGTTATAGAAAAACGATTCACGATGAATGCGTGGGAAAAAGGGCGCGGTTGAGGGTTAGCGTAATCCCTAGTGGCCTAGGTGGTTTAACCCAAACCGAAATACGAAAGCGTGCAATAGGTAAGCGTAATCCCTAGTGGTGCTAGGTGGCGTAAGTCCTAGTAGTTCAAACGATGATTCATATGGAAGAGCCTAGCTAGAACAAGGGTGACAGTCCAAACGATTTCAAGGATAATACGACATGAGGAAGCCCGTACGAGGTACGGCAAAGGACTGAACTTATATACATGGAAAGAAACATATGATTTGAGTAACCTATATATGCGATATATTAGGTTGACATGGACCATTACACGACTTTGAGCAAGGGACATTCATGGTTAACACATGACGCGGGTAGGGATACTAGTACGAGAGGTGCAGAGCAGATATACATGTTAGAACTAGGAAGAATATACATAATAGATACCGTGGGATGTTAGACGGGGTAGATACCTTGGGATAATGTACTCGATAGAAATCTGACGATGTGACACCTTGACTTATCATAACACCGTAGTTTATCATGATACCTTAGTTTACCTTGCCACAGTAGTTCAACCGGCTACCCTGGTTTATCTATCTTGTAGTTATCCTTATGTTTACTTTCAGTTTATGCATGTCATGTTACCTTTACCTGTTTTTATACTGGAAGTAGATAGGACTTACTCAGTCTTTTTGACTGACCCGTTTTGTTTCGCCTCTTTTCTTCCGTTTTCCCCCCCAGGTTTCAGGGAGGAAACAATGCTGTTTAGTTCGGACTTCTTCTGCTTGAAGGTCATCATGGATGGCTTGGACTTCTCTTGGCTATGGCTACTTTACTGTTTTTACTTGGGGAATAATTTATTGAAAAGTCTTTATGCTTCTTTACTATTGCAAGATAGGTTTTGATGTACTCTGATGTAAAAGGCTTTAGACCTTAATTATTGAATTTATGAAAGTTCGATTTTACTTCCGCTATTTTATATGTTCTGTCTTGTGATATTTCTGTGCATGTTTACCAATAATGCCCCTCTAAAGCTAGTGCATTCCTTTGCGAGTGACCCTAGCGGAGGCGGGGTGTTACAAACACAGCAGCTCCAACTTTGATTTGATGCTATTTTAACTTGATTTGATGTTGATTAGCTTAATCCTTGATTAGAAAGCGATTTGGGATGATTTTAGAAGGTGGAGGCCATGGCTAGGTTTCAAGAGATGTAAGTGGCGGCTGAAAAATGAATAAAAACTGAATTCCCTAACCCTATCAGCCGCCCCATGACCCTAATCCCGAAATGGGTTATGGGCCTAACTGCTAATCACCTTAATTAGGCCCGATTAAGCTATTTTTCACCTTCTAAACCTTGTTTCAGCCATATCTCCCAAACGTTAAGTCCGTTTGACAAATGTAACAACTCTGCGGAAAGGTAAACCATCATCCGGATCCAATGGAAGTGGTTTCAGATCAAAACTCCTTACCAACCAAAAGTTATAGGCGAAACAAGATTCACCAAGGGCAAAATGGTCATTTAAAATTCGACAAAAATCATGAACATGGGAAATGACCCCAATAGTCATTCCCCAAAGTAACATGACCACAAGACTTTATGTGAAAAAGAAATAAATATTCTACGATCCTTTGATGTGTAGAATGCGGGTCATTACATTCTTCCCCCTTAAGAAATTTCGCCCCTGAAATTCCTTAACCAAAACATACAAAGGTTCCTGCATGCCTATCAATTATTTGCAATCAATCAAACATACATAACAAATACAACAAGCATATCCTAGCATGCGGTTTACTAAGGAGGGAAGAAACTATCACTATTAAAATCTTACCAGGCAAAGAGTTCTAAATACGACTTTCTTATGCTCTCCTCTGTTTACCAAGTACAGTCTTTCTCGTTCCCACCTCATTGGACTTTGACTAGTTTCACTGTCTTCCTTCGAAGTTGTTTCGTATCGTGTCCGACAATACGGATCGTCTTGTGGTTCCCAACCACCTTGGGTTCTACCTCGATATCATCCAACTGATTTGGTGAAATATCACATTAGGGTCGTGCACAAACTTTTTAACTGGGAAACATGAAATACGTTGTGAACTCCTGCCATCTTATCTGAAGTTTCTCTTATTACTTCTAGTCCAAGCACAAATTTCTCACCGGTTTCCAATTAATATGATGGTTAGTTGCACGGTCTTCCATACAAAACCTCAAATGGAGTCATGCTAATACTGGGCTGATAACTATTATCATATGCAAGCTGACACGACCCGAACTTCCCCGTGAAGGAAAGCACGGATTGCGTTGAGGACAAGACAAAATAGAACGCAGACGGAAGAACATTTCATTGTATATTACCACAATTCCATCAGATACAAGAATATACAGAGTATAAATGAATAAATTACATTTGATAAATATCAGAGATTATAATAAATTACATAGCAGCGGAAAAACAATATAAAACACAACTGAAAATAATACACGGATACAGAGCTTTCCGAGCATCGTTCCAGCTGTAAATCAGGATCCTGTGAATATAAATCTGCAAAACCAAAACTACTAGCTGCCCGCGTCGAAAATAGGGGCACCCAGAGTTTAGGTTAAAACAATAAACTCCAGGTCAGTCATGTGAATGGAGTGAGAACTAAAACATTTATTTAAAACTTTACTTTAAAAGAGAGTAATTCAAGGGACCATGCCGTATAACACGGAACGGGTTTCCTCCCAAGAATACCAGTGCATATCAATAAACAACGCAATGCTTTTTCGAAAAATGAAGCTTTTATAAGACCCAGGTCCCATCACACAATGCAACGCAAGCCGGAGGATAGGGTTTTCCCTTATAATAGTCAAACATGCTTGGTATGTTTAAAACAAATCATTTGATACTATAATAAGTGCATAGTGTCAAAACAATTTCAATCATAAATATCAATCATAGGCGGCATGGGTACCATCTATCATGTCGCCATACTAGGCTCTACAAATAAAACCGAAATATCTCGTATTGGAAATTGGATTTTCGTCATGAGTCGAGGCAAGGGGAAAGCTCCTCTCCGCTTCGAGACACTCTAGCAAATGCTTCGGGACTACACACTCTGGGCAACCCCTGGAATCGGCTGTGTCGGTCCTCTCTTACGTTTGAGGATTAGTTATTCCGGAACACACGTTTCCCGGTCCTTACAGACCTATAATCGAGGCGCCTCATCCAACAACCACATAGGTGAAAAGTATATAAATGTCAGGGCTGGTAAGTCACTGACACCACCAAAACTAGAAAGAAACGCCGTCTTCTCCCAACGGTCTGTATCCCGTTTTTAACTCATACCGAGGTGTGAGGCTCACGAATTCACGTTATACACAAAGCTATGACACGTAGGCCGTGCTTTTATCATCAACCACAAGACTTTGCTTTTCAACAGAAGCCTTGATCCATGCAACTCAGCATGCCACACAGGCAATTCATGCCATGCGATTGATATCTATCGATATATAACCTCTAAGCTCCTACGTCTTAGAGAAGGACATTAAGCAAGAGAATAAATTCTCCGCCGCCAAACAGATATATATTTAACAGAAATCAATCAACACAGAATAAAATCCAATGTCAGACACACAATCCATTTACAAGTTCGTTCTGGGTCTGAACGAAACCGGAGGCACTTTCCTCGCATATCCATCGATCTCCAAGTACGTCTGGACGACCACCAACTGATTCCCTCATCTTGGGTGTACAGCCCAATCAAGATCATCAGTAATCACCCGAACGATGTGAAGACTTCTGGTCTTCAATCACCGTCTTCATCTTCGACATATCATCGAATCGGTTATTCAGAATGGGTATAAACCCGACCTTTCCGAACAACCCGCGTATATTAAAACAAATGTTACACAAACACAACATACGCCTCATTCCAATTCATTAGTCACTAACCGTAAATCAGTAAGAGAGCAATTCCCTAAATATTAACCCCGAAGGCCGAAACCAACATCAGATCAATACCCAGGAAACCATTCTTCTTAACTAACCTACAGCTAGTTTCTAAATTTCACATTCTTAGGGGAAAGTTCCCATTAATTTTATCCAAGATAAATTCTTTAAATTTATTCTTTAATCTTCTTTTGGATGTCATTTCAAACCAAATTATGGTTTTCCCAACTACTCGGGATTAGCGAACCACACCGAAGTAATTATTTATTTTATTTCCCAATCCCAACCTATTCATCTCATGAAGCAAAACTGGTAATACTCCATATCTAACACCATGGTGTTATCGGTAAAATTAATTATCATTTCACCTTCAAATCTAATTAAAGTTTTGACTATCGTTTTGGAGCAAAACTGGTGATACTCCATTCTCGCTCACTTTCTAAATTTGATAATTTAAATTATCAATTCACATTTCAATCTAATTGCAGATTCATTAAAACTCCTTTTACTGGGTTAAAGAACTAATGTCATTTAAAACACAGTTCACGACAAACCCAAATCACATTCTATTTATTTTCGGGTTAAAGAACTAGTGTTATTTAAAACACAGTTCACGATAAACCCACGAATCAATTCTATTTAAAATAAATTTCTCGTCGATATTATTTAAAATAATCTATTTTAAATGTTCAAAATTCGCCAAAGTTGCCAAAACAAAAATTTTAAACTGGCTCAGAATTTCCGGGTTATTACACAAGCTCAACTAGATGCAAATGATCATCCCATGACCCACCAGAATCTAATATACAAGCCCTCAAGAGATCCTCTAATACACGATTCACCCAAATACTATCATGACCCAATCTAGTCCTTGGTAAACCGTCAATGAAATCCATTGAGACTTGTTCCCATTTCCATTCGAGAATTTCCAACGGTCGTAACAACCACTAGGCTCCTTTTGCTCATTTTTAACTAACTGGCAATTCATGTACTTCATCTCTCAATCCATTAACATTGGGTACAACCAGTCTCCCATTCTTTCAAAGCCATCCTTCTTTATCAAGTCCATACTTTCTCATCTCCTTGCTATCGATATCCATTTCTACCTTGGAGATGATTTCCAATAGGTTAGGATCGTTCCTCTAACTAGAACCAATCCGCTCAATCAAAGTCAGTCTGATTGTCTAACTTGCTAACATTTATGGATCCAATCCATACTTACGTCAGAGATCATATCCCAAGATATACTCCAGCTGCTTCCATTCAAGAAACATAGCATCTAAACTGTCATGTCTCTTATTCAAAGCATCATCTATCGCACCTAGTCCGATAGCACAGGCATCCGTGTATGCTGTCATCTCTTCATTCTATATTACCAAAATCCTACAGGTGATAGTCTACTCAAGGGAACAAAAATAGGAACAAACATAGCAACCATAGCATCCACCAAAGATGTCCTATCTATCAACTGCTAAACCCATAAATACGTCGATACCTACCTGACTGGTCCAACCAATCCCAAGGCTAATAGAAGCCCCGCCTCCATACCTACGTCGATGCCTACTTGATTGGTCCAACCAATCCTAAGGCTAATAGAAGCCCTGTCTCCATACGGACCACCGTACGTCCAACGTACGTTTATCCTCAAAGGATAACTAGATCACGTCCAACGGATCCAAGGTAACAGGCGTCCCCAGATACCCCTGCTTCAAGTCCGCCTAGAACACTCTAAGTATCGACGATTTCTTGGTACTCTCATCAAAAGAGCTACCCACATACTCTGACCAAGTCTCGAGTATCCATTACTGACAAATCTCAAGTCCAACATGAGTCGTCTCTCTATTTGTTGCATCTCCAAGATCAATGAACAACCATTTTTCTTTTACGAGTTCAAGTCCAACTTGAATCATCCTAGCCCTCGCTGCATCTCCATGATCAACGAGCACATCTTATCCCTTTGAAGTTCTACCATTCTTGAACCAAAGAGAACATCAACATAGGGTCCTAAACAATCCATTACCTTGCAGCTTCCTCAAGTCCCACTCGAGTCATCTCCTAGCCCTATCAAATCCAACTTGGGGCAGTCCATACCATTGAACAGTCTTATCATGCCACGATTGCACATTACTCCTCGAGTAAGCCAACATATCATTCAATCGAAATCACAACAATCTACTTATATCTCACGCAAACCATCCTAGTCGAACTCGATATTCCCTAAGCACAAGCCCCAAAGGCCTAAACCAATATCAGACAAGCACTCTAGGAACATCTCCTCCGAGTTTAAACAATCTACGTTAGATGATACTAGCAAAACAACTAAGCAATCACAAGCAAACATACATGCATAACTCGATAAGACCACATTACAACAATTCATGCAAAGACTGGTCGAACAACTATCGGGTTCGTCACAACTAAAGGTCTATCGATTATCTCAGGTTCCAATCCCAACTTATCTACCAGGTCACTAGATATGAACGAATGGGATGCCTCGCTATCAACAAAACTAGAACAGGAACATCATAAATAGAAACCATACCTCAAATAATGACGCCCTTTACCTTCTCCGCCGCAGTTGGGGCGTTCGAAGAAGAAGGAACAGCGTTGATAGCATATGTTTTCATAATCTACTTCTCTTTAGTGGGTTGCGGGCAATTATCCTTGTGATGTCCTACTTGGCCGCAATCAAAGCACTTCCTTTCCCCAGGCTTTTCCTGACAATCTCTAGCATAGTGGCTCTTCTTTCCACAACTAAAGCACTCTTTATATTTCTTGTCCTTCTTTTTCTGACCACCTTTGGTCTGATCATGTTTTCTCTTATTCTAAGACTCCTTCTTACCTCCACCGCTTGCTTGTGGCTTTGGTTCCTCTATAGATGCAATAACAACATCGGCCTTTGACTTAGGGTAAAGACTCTCCGATCTCAATGCTTTCCCCACTATAGACTCGAACGTCTCGTCAATGTGGTTTATCAGCCTTCCTCTAAGTACTCATCTAAGCCGGTTATGAACTTCTCGTTCTTCTTCTCGGCAGTGTCGATAAGAGATAATCCATACTTCGATAAAGTATTGAACTCGGCAATATATTCCGAGACTGCCTTACCATTCTGCTTAAGCTCCAAAAATTTCCTAAACAATTCAGATTTATAAGCAGCTGGAATGAATTTTCCGCTGAAACGAGTCATAAACTGATTCCAAGTAATTTAATGTTCAGGAGTAGCCGCTTTAATAGCATTCCACAAATTCATAGCTCGTCCTTGAAGCTGACGCGATGCTAACTTTCTCTTCATGGCATCATCGATTCCTAAGTCCTCGAAGATGCGCTCACAACTATCCAAAGAATCTTGACATCCGTAGCCGACTCCGTTCCGTGGAACGGCTTCCCGCCAAGACTAGTATAATCCTTGTTAAGCTTGGTAAAATCGTCCCTAGGCGCCTGCACTACTACACCACCACTGTTAGCAACATTAGGAACTGCTCCCCAAGCATCCCTAAGCATCTCTCTCATGAAGTCAGTGAATATCGTCCTCATATCAGAATCATTCCTATTATTGTCTCCTCTACCAGTACCCCTCATATTTCGGCTCATCGTCAAATCTGTAAAGAGAAAACGATTAACACACTCCATAGTGGTGCCAGTGCAGTACAACTTCATCCTTACATATACTAATAGTATATATATATATAGCTTTTGAAAACCAAAATATTACAAATATGTACTCTCATATACGCATACTATCTCTCCTTGATGTCTTCCCCTAGGTTAACTACGCAACTTAGAGCTCTGATACCAAATGTGACGGCCTGCCCCGCACCAGCCGACATTTCCTTCGAAATGCATTGTACCGATGTCCAACTAGCACGGGACGGTCGTCGAAAGAAAAAGAAAAGAGAAGAAAGGAATTTGAAACTATGAACTAACAAGGAACCTGTAGTATATCTCACAGTGCATGGAATAAAATATAATAATAACATAACTTGACATAAAACAGGCGAGACAGTGCATAAGCTAAAAACTAAATCATCATAGCAGCGGAAATACAAAATACAACTTATGATCCACATCATTATTACAACTTCAAATTACTGTCTCTAATGCAAAAGAAAGAAAAGATACACTACTAATGCCCAAGTAGTGACCAACTACAACACAGGGAGTATATATGTATATCATACGTGGAAGCCTCATGCTCGTCTCCGGATAGCTACTTGCGCATTACCACCAAACCTGTCTCTAGTCTGTTCGTTTAGGAGCACCCAGAGTAATAAGAAGAGACATAAAACTCTGGGTCAGACAAAAGTCTGGTATGAGCGATAAGCAACAAAATAGAACAATAACAGGTATAATCCAATCATACCTGAACCTGGACCTGGACCTGCAACCAAAGAGTTAGCACAACAATATGTACAGTACTCTAAGGTAACACTAACATAAAGTGTAAAAGTAATATGGGGTGTGCATGATATGGTGATAGAAAACATCAAACATAGCAATCATCCTCACATCTCTCACTCAGTGCGTAAAGCATAATATATCCACCACTCGATCACCCAATCCTTTGCTATAATCACTTTGCTCCATGGAGTCACAATGACTCCATTGCACTGATCCATAGCCACTAATCTGTCTCTCAGTGGTGAACTAAAGTTATGGATATCGATAACCCCTTTGCACACGTCCCATAGCAAAATCCAACTCATGAAGTTAACTCGTTGGTCCCCTTTGGGGTCCTAAGTAATAACCTCTCATTTGAACTACCTTTTCATCTCGGGTTTTGGTCATCATCCTCATTTGTCCTTCAGTTCAGTTTGTGATCCTGCATATCGACTCGTGGAGCTTCGAAGTTCCGGTTCGTTATCAGCTTCCTCGGCTCGTGGTTCGCCCCAAGTACAGCTCATGGTTCCTCCTTCCGCTTGTGACTCATGATACAAAGGCTCCGTTCGTGTTCTGCTCCAGTTCGTGACACGTGGTCGGATCGTGGACCACCTTCGGGTCGTGGTACCCACTTGTGATCCCTATATTGATTGTGGTCTTCTAGCTCGCCATCCTAGGAGTCGCCCTCCTAGGGTTCGCCCTATTTCTCACGGTCGGGGTGTGAGGGTTCGCCCTATTTCTCACGGTCGGGATGTCTCACAGCGCATGGAATAAAATATAATAATAACATACTTGACATAAAACAGGTGAGACAGTGCATAAGCTAATAACTAAAACCAACATCAACATCAAAGCAGCGGAAATCCAAATACAGCTTATTACAACTTTCCAAATTTACTGTCTCTAAAACAAAAGAAAACTGAAGTAGAAGATGCACTACTAATGCCCAAGCAGTGATCTTCAACAACATAAGGAGAATACTATATATATTACGTGGAAGCCTCATGCTCGTCTCCGGATCATCTACCCGTGCATCACCAGCTAACCTGTCTCTAGTCTGCTCGTGTGAGCACCCAGAGTAATAAGAAGAGACATAAAACTCTGGGTCAGACATAAAGCCTGGTATGAGCGATAAACATCTAAACAGAACAATAACAGGTATACTAAACCATACCTGAACCTGGACCTGCAACCAAAGAGTTAGTACCACATACCGTACAATACTCTAAGGTGCCATAATAAATAGTGTAAAGAATACGGGGGTAGGGTGTGCATGTCATAGTGATGGCAAACAATTCATCCATAGCAACCATCCTCACATCTCTCACTCAGTGCGTAAAGCGTACGATGTCCACCACTGTTAATCACTAGACCCATCTAAGTAGTGACGGTGTTCAACTTGTACAACTACTGCTACAAACCAAGCTTACCACATGGAGTCATGACCAAATCTTTACAAATGACCCCACTTCATTGGTTTATAGCCCTTTAGTCGTACCTAGGCCACTATGGCCCTGAATCCGTTCACGTACCTCCCATACATAGTGATCCAAAGTCATAGACATCGATAGCCCCTTGGCACACGTCCCGCAGCAAAGCCCAATCATGAAGCCCACTCATTGGTTCCCAGTTGGATCCTGAGTCAAAGCTCCTCATTTGGACTTCCTTTGCATCTCGGGTTTTGATCGAATTAGAGTTGGCCTTCAAAAGAGTCGTTGCATAAAAGTGGTCCTGAATTCGATTCGGTTCGGATATATGCGTATAACACGGTTCGGTTCGGTGCAATGCTCCATGGTGTATTCCTGCGTGTGGTTCGGTGATCCTTCCCTTTCAGACGTCAGTTTGGTTCGGATGTCACGCTCCATTCGGTTCGGTTCGTCCCTCCTGCTCCAGCTTGCCTGCTCTGACCCGATCTCGCTCCCTAGCCTACTCCGATCCGATCCTGCTCCATAGCTCCGATCTGATCCCCCTCGCTTGCCTCCTCCGATCCGATCTCGCTCCCTAGCCTACTCCGATCCGATCTTGCTCCATGGTTCCGATCCGATCCTGTAACACCCCACATCCGTTAGTGTCACTCACAAAGGGAATGCACTAAGTTCTGTGGAGCATTATGGGTAAAAGATGCAGATAAATTACAAGACAGACAAACATTAAACAGCGGAAAATAAAATTTTGCTTTGTTGACAAAATAATTTGTACAAGGTTCCTTTACAATATCAGAGTATCAACTGTCTTTACAAAATAAAGAAGCATAAAATACATTTATATTCCCCAATGTAACAAAAGCCAGCCATAGCAATCCAAAGCCGATGCATCCAAGATTCTTCAAGCTTGGAAAGAGAAATCATCCCAAAACAAATCTGAGCTATCCTATTTCCTCCTTAACAACCTGGGGGGGAGAACGCAAGAAAGAAGACGAAAGAAAAACAGAGTCAGACATAAAGCCTGAGTAAGTTCAGTAACTTCTAGCATGTGAACATGGAAAACAAAACGACATGAATTAACTGAATACAAGATTACACCATGACGATAGGGTCAAAAAGATGAGACAAGGTAGTCACAAGATATGCTAAGATAAACTGGATACGCTCTAATACTTTCGCTGCTTCGCTATTTACTTGTTATACTGGTTTCTATATCTCTGCACCGCCTAACTAGTGTTTCAACTAGTAACGATAACGTGATCCCAATCCCTGTATTTTCCATCGCCTTCAGGCATCCATTTATTAGTTGTTACCTAGATCTAATCTAGGGTTTTCTATCCACTGCTTTCTAGATTTAACTATAGTTTTACGCTATCTGCTGAACGCTTTTCGAGTTCAGGGTATATGCCACCTAGTCCAACTAGGGATTACGCTACCTGTCGAACAATGCCCCCAAGTCTAGGACACACTACCTAGAGTGGTATATGTTCCTAGGCTTCCCCACGTATGTATCGCGAATCGTTATCGCTTGTCTAGATGCACATGTCCTGTAATGTGCGATCCGAGTCCTGTGACAGGGCAAATCAAGGAATACAGAACTCGGTCGGGAGCTTTCAGATATCTGCCGATGCAGATGCTAAGGTCTGTTTTTACTCCAGTGGCTATGGTCCCACTTGACCCCTCCCTCAGCTAATGAAAGGCACACCTTGTAAAATGAGAACTATACGCCGGCCCCCGGTGCCCCACTATCCTATGGCCATCCGCAACCATAACTAGATAGCAAGTATATGGTCTTTTGGAGTTCTCCGCCTTTCCGCTTCACGTATCTCGATTGACTCAAGATGGATAGTAGACGACGAGTTGCTATCACAGGGCTACCGTCTTCTCGCCGAATCACGCTGGTCCATCCTAGTCTTTAGGTTGCCACATATATATATTGCAACCAAGGCATACCCTCGGTTCTTCTAACGCAGACCTTAACCTCTGTGAGCCCAGGATGATCATCTGCAGCCTCACAGAGGGATACCAAGAGTACCCTCACGTCCCCTCGAAGCCTCGGGCTTCGTAACCCAATTCGTTGGAGCCTTCTTAAAACCAGATGGATGTCCGCTCCTTCGTGTTATACTAAGAATTACTACTTAGTTCTACTAACTAAGGTTTACCACTTAGTTTCCAAATTCCTTGTTTTCTTAACTAAGTTTTACTACTTAGTCCCTTTTTCAACTGAGGTCTACTACTTAGTTTTCTTTCTCGCCAGGTTGGGTTGGTTAAGTGTATTTAGTCGATTCAAGCTATCTTAACCCTCTTCCCTTATCCTATTACACTGGTTAAGTGTTATCCCTTCATGCTTTTTACTTAACCCTATTCATTTATCATATTCTGATGGTTAAGCGTTCAAGTTTACTTAACCCTATGGTCTAGTCCAGTTAACATATTAATTTGGCTAAGTGTATTACTTAACCCCAACCTCTAGTCTAATTAACATGTTAAATTGGCTAAGTGTATTAACTTTACTTAACCCCACCTTCTAGTCTAGTCAACATGTTAATTTGGCTAAGTATTCCCATGGACTTAACCCTCCCATTCTAGCTTTAACTGTGCTAAGTTGGTTAAGTGTTCCTTAACCTTCCCATTCTAGCTTAACCGTGTTAGGTTGGTTAATTGTTCCTATGGACTTAACTCTCCCATTCTTGTTCTAGCTTTAATTAATAAATTAAAGCCGCAACCTCTCACATTAGACAGATATTGCTGCGGTTACTGGATGTGCCGGTCGGTTCCGGGTAGGTTTACACCGCAACTCAGTCTAACCTCGGGTTAGGCATATTCATGTTTTCTAAGTTCAAAGGGTTTTTGATTAATTTCCAAATCTGGTTTTGAAAACAACCATCCCGTCCTTCAGATCAGTTAGGGATAGCCAGGGAGGGCAGGAAACTTGTATTTTCCAAACCCAAGCCTAGACACTATCCTCTCTGTCACCCTAGAACCTTCTGGTCTATGTGGTATAAAAAGGGATGTTATCAAAATACTTTTCTTTTGTTTATAAATTGTTAACAATTTATTTCAAAAGCCCATTTCCCCTTTTTAGACAAATTTGGCCTATATTTATTTGTCAAGCCTACTAGTATACTTATATTCTAGGCCCAAGTCCTAACCCAACATGCAGTTTAGGCCATTTCCTATTTCATTGCCGAAACTAGATTAAATATCCTAGTTTATAATTTATGGCCAAAACTTAACCAAGTTACATATTTTGTGGTAAATGAACAATTTAACATTTATGACGAATTCTATAAGTAAATTACTCCTAATTTACTTATTTCATTACTACTCTTTTAATGTACATTGTCACATTTATTATTATGGCCCATTCTCTCTTATTTATCATATTTATACTTTTTGGTATGTAAATTATACCAAATTTAGTGTCGCTAACCATAATTTATTCTAAACATGACAATTGCTCACAATTATGAATAAATTCAAAATTGTGCTAATATACTTATTCCAAATCAACCTTAATTAACCCAATCTTGGTTTAACATCCTAATTCACAATTTATGGCAAAACTAGAATTATTTTTCTAGTTTACATTTTATGCCTAAAATTTAGCTTACTTACTAACGCTAAATTTAATATGTCAAAATCACATATTCCCTAATCCATGTCAAATTTTCCCGTTTTCATTTTAATATGCATGTCATAATACATATTCCAAATTATGCCAATTTCCAAGTTTACAATTACGTTCATATTCATTTCCATGTTTTTCCCCAAATCGCATTCCCACCTTTCGAATAATCGTGATTCAACCTAGATTATAAATAAATCTAGATTCGTAGATAAAAAGGGAATGAATCAAAATGACAAGAAGGAATAATTGGCATAAAAAGGTTTGGATAACGATGTAGGTTCAAGAATATGGGTAGACCTAACTAAATAGGTAAATTCCCACTGTCTTAAAACCAAAGAATGGGCAAAATAGGTTCAAGAACGTGGGTAGACCTAACTTAATAGGTAAATTCCCACTGTCTTAAAACCAAAGAAAAAACCAAGGAACAGGTAGAATAAATAATTGGGTTTAGACCCAATTTCACAATCACCAAACTAAAGGAATATTTTCCTAATCATGAATCATGGGTGTCAAAATCACAATTGTCCTCAATATGTCATAAGCAATAGTTTATGTCTAATTCAAAGGATTATGTTCTTAGTCATAAGTAATGTCCATGGTCATTGGCAATATAGGCGATGTTCATAGTCCAAAAGGGAAAATAATTCCCATAGTCCTAAGTCATTGTCATAGGCAATGTTTATATGTCCCAACATCAAAGGCTTATGTCATAGTCCAAAGGCATATGCTTTCAAAGGCCACAGTTCAATAGTCATAGTCACGGTTACAGTCTTATTTGTCCTCGAATCATAACAGTTCTTAATTCAGTCCAAGAGTATAAACACAGATTCGAAGAGAGAGAGAGAGATTTGGCATATTCCTTTATTCCTTTAATTTCATGTCACAAATAAAACAAAATATTCAGATCTAGAAATAACCAACTTACAGAAAATAGATCTAGAAAAGAAGGAAAGCGTGGCTATGATTCGTGCGTCGTTGCTTGAAACTTGTTTGAGCTAGCCTTTGAATTCTTCACTTGAAACTTTGATTTGAATCCCTCCTTAAAAGTCTTTTAGCAGCATCTCCTCGTCTTGAATCATATTTTATTTTATTTATTTAAGAAAATTTAGAAGAGGGGAAGAAGCCATGAATCTTAGCAGCATAAGGATAGAAGAGAATTGGTGCAAAGAGAATGAAGACTAGGGCTGTTTATATAGCTGCTCAAGACCTTATCGTACACGCAGCGCTGAGTCAGCATTGAACCTAGTTAAGAAAATAGTCCAGGTACGTAGATGAATCTAGCCAAACCTTATCATACACGCAGTGCTGAGTCAGCATTGGGTCCCACAAGCTATTTTGGCGTAAAAGTTTGATTTTCAAACTTTTGAATTTCTGGAATTTATTTAACTGTTTCATTCACATAAAATATTCTTATATGTATACAATTCCTCTAACGACCATTTTACGCGTATATATATACGCACAACTTTCATTTTATTTTCAAAATTCAAATGATGTTGCCATATTTCATTGACTGTAGCCTTATCTTGAATTTTATCTTTCGTATACATATATTTTTGCATATATATATATATATTTATATTCTCATATGTATATATATATATTCTTTATTTCCTTATATGTACGTTCTTATCCTTTCAAATTTTGAATTTGTATACGTACATATATTTGCATGTTCAGTTGGCCCTCTCTAAAACAAAGATAAAAAAATTATGCCGCCGCCGGGGTTCGAACCCCCGACCTCCATGCTACAAATCCAATGCCTTAACCAACTGAGCTACATAGGCTTTTGTTAATAAGTCTTAGAACAATAATAATTATTGTTCTCTCCTTACTTCTCTTTTTCATGTTAGTTACAATACTTAAATTAAACAACTGCATGGATCTTTTTCTTTTAATTTTTCTTTTAAAAATTAATTATACTTTAATTTGAGAATCTTAATGTCGCAGAATTACGGGGTGTTATAGATCCTCTGTCCAACTCCAACTCAAAGCAGTGGCCTTCCTTCTTGCCAAACTTCTTTGTGCCAGATTCCAGTTCGGGTCGGATTCCTTGCCCAACTCCCTACCCGATCCGAGCCCATACCCGATCCGATCCGAAACCCTGCACAACTTTCTGCAACTTTTTCCAGCAACTTGTTTACGCCACTCGACGACGTTTTCGACCAATCTATTTATTCTAATCAACCACAAATCATTCCAAACAGTCATAGCAACATAGCAAACTAACCACAAACACCAAAACAATGAATTTACATGTCAAAATGGATCAAATATACCCAAAAACCCATATTTTCCCCTTAAGCATGTTTAAGCAAAACTAATCATAGGGTTAATAAAATATAACCAAATTAAACCAAATTTCTACCAGAGGCATAAAATATTATTTTTGAATCTATAGATATTTTTCCAGAATTTATTAGTGTATAAATTCGCTAATCTTCACTAATTACCCTTAATTAACTGTAATTAGTGTCAAAACAATGCTAATCACTAACCTTGGCCACAAATAAAATTCTCAGAACTGAAACCTCGCCGATTTGGGTGAATACTGATGTCTAACAGCAGCTCCAACCTTGCTTTCGTGTTTCTCTCCTTAATTTGATGTAGATTAAGCCAAAACTTGATTAGAAGGTGATTTGGGTGTTGGAGGCCATTGCTAGGATTCCAAGAATGAAAGTGGCGGCTGAAAGAAATGTTTTCTAACCCTAATCAGCCCCTATACATCTCAAATCCCGAAATCCCCTTTGGGCCTAGCTGCTAATTACCCGGTTAAGCCCAATTAAGCTGTTTTTCACCATCTGAAACTTGTTTCAGCCATATCTTCCAAACAGTGAGTCCGTTTGGCTAATGTGACCACTCTTCGGAATTGTAAACCATCATCTGGAGCCAATGGAAGTGGTTTCAGGTCAAAACTCCTTTCCAGTCAAAAGTTATGGTCAAAATAGTACCAAATAGGGGTAAAATGGTCATTTAAAAATCGGCAAAAATCGTGAACATGGGAAATGACCCCAATAGTCGTCTCCCAAAGTTACATGACCATACAACTTCATATGTGAAAGAAATAAATATTTTACGGTCCTATGATGCGTGGAATACGGGTCGTTACAATAGCTGTAGATCCCGCCAAGATGGTTGCAGTGCAAGATTGGCAGATTCCTAAAAATGCAACCAAGGTGAGAAGCTTTCTTGGGTTGGCAGGTTATTATAGGAAGTTCATTAAGGACTTCGCGAAGATATCAGCCCCTCTCACCAGGCTGACAATGTAGAATTTGGCATTTTCATGGGACATAGACTGTGACGTTGCTTTCCAACGACTGAAGAGGGCTCTGACAACAGCCCTAGTCTTGACCTTGCCTGATGGAAGTAAAGTGTATACTGTTTACACTGATGCATGCGGTACAGGGCTTGGTGCAGTTCTAATGCAAGAAGGGAAAGTAATATGTTATGGGGGTAGACCGTTGAGAGTTCATGAGAAAACTTACCCCACCCATGATCTAGAACTAGCTGCCATAGTATTTGCGTTAAAGACGTTGTGTCATTATTTACTTGGAGAAAAGTTCGAGTTATACACCGATCATAAATCTCTCAAGTATCTATTCTCACAGAAGGATCTCAACTAAAGGCAACAACGGTGGATGGAGTTCTCAGCTTCTTATGATTTTGAGATTGCTTATACCCCTGGCAAGGGAAATGCGGTGGCAAACGCACTAAGTAGGCATAGGGTGGCCCTGAGTCCGCTGTTTGTGGAGAGAAAGTACTTGGAGTTCATATCAGCTTTTGATTTTAGACCCTCCATCGAGGTTTTTCCCGATTTGTTTGCATCCTTGGAGTTACGACCGTCCCTTATGGACCATATAGGGGCTTCGCAACAAGGTGACCTACAGATTCTAGACATCATGGATAAGCTCAGAAGAGGGGAGACTTCTAGTCACCTCAGTAGATATGCCATAGATGAAAAGGGGTGGTTGCAACGAGATGGAAGGCTTTGTGTTCCTCAAACTGGAAGCTTGATAAAGGCAGTCCTAGAAGAGGCCCACCATTCTAAGATGACTATTCATCCATGTGGTGATAAGATGTACATGGACATGAAGAGGGTTTTCTTTTAGGCTGGGATAAAGAAAGATGTGGCCGAATTTGTTTCTCAATGTTTAGTCTGCTAGCAAGTCAAAGCTGAGCAAAAGAAGCCCGGTGGATTACTTCATCCGTTGGAGGTTCCACAGTGGAAATGGGAGAGCGTCTCTATGGATTTCATAGATGGGTTGCCTAGATCGAAGAAAGGTAATACACGTATTTGGGTGGTAGTGGATAGACTCACTAAGAGCACTCACTTTATTCTAGTTAAGAGTAAGAGGACGACATCCTGGTTGGCAACAATTTATGTTCGTGAGATAGTTCGTCTTCATGGAGTACCTTCCATCATCATGAGCAATTGTGACCCCATCTTTACCAGCGAATTTTCGAGGAGCTTGCAAGAAGAATTAGGTACACAGTTGTGTTTGAGCACCGCTTATCATCCTCAGACCGATGGGTAGACAGAGAAGGTGAACATAATTCTTGAAGATCTTTTAACACTGCGTATCCTAGACTTCGGAGGGACTTGGGAAGAGCATCTTCCTTTAGTAGAGTTTGCCTATAATATCAGTTTTCAAGCTAGCATCGCATGGCACCTTTCGAAGCATTGTACGGGAGACCCTGTAGATCGCCATCTTATTGGTGGGAAACTACAGAAAGATTGTTACTTGAACTAGATATGGTTAGGGAAACGTCCGAAAAGATTGACCTTATTTGATGGCGGATGAAAACAACTCAAGACAGGCAGAAGTCCTATGTAGACAAGTGAAGGACTGACATCGAATTCGAAGTGGGAGACTTGGTTTTTATCAAAGTATCGACTTTAAGGAATGTGGTTCGCTTCAGATCAGTAGGGAAGTTGGCACCTAGGTTTGTGGGACCATTTCCCATAACCGAGAGGATTAGCCAAATGGCCTACCGAGTAAAGCTCCCAGAAAATTTGTCCTGTATTCATGACGTTTTCCACATCTCTCATCTGTGGAAGTGCCTACATGACACCGCAGAAGTTGTTGAGCCGAGTATGTTGGAAGAAGTCGAAGTGGAACGGGAGGCGACACTCAGATGAGTCCTTACCCGTAACCTTGGATCAAAAGTTAAAAATCTGCGCAATAAGGAGATCAAATTGCTAATGGTCCATTGGGGAGATAACCCAGAAGATGCAACTTAGGATACCGAAGACAAGATTCATGCTTCGTACCCTTTTCTTTTCAAGGGTATGTTCTTAACTCCTTTTTCCAAAGTTTATCAGTGTTTGTTTCTGTCAATAGAGTATATCTTATCCATAGTATTTTAGAACTTTAGATAGGAATCCTATGGATGTAAACATGTGTTTGAAACATGTTATGTTTGATGGATACAAGTGTATGAAAGTGTTTGCTAGTAGTTGCCTGTGGACGCATATACACAAACATTAGGTACTAAGATCGGCTCAATCACTTTCATACTGCATATGGATGTGTGTGCATTTTCTTTTCTTTTATGAATGGAAACGGATGAGTTAGCATATGGATATTGCATTTGGACGAATGAATGTGCACACATATAGAACTTATATGATACAATAGGTTTATTTGCATACATATTGGATTCACGGCACTAACATACATTACATTAAGGAGGTGAACTGAATCAGTAGACTGCCTGATCTTCGCATTAGTGTTGGGACATATACGCACACCTTCGTATATATTCATATAAGCATTAGAAATCTTTAAGGACAATGCCAGTGGTTGGTGGATGAGTAGATGGATGATGGATGGTAGGATATGCATTCTTCTCAACATAGAGATTTTGGGACGAAATCCTTTGCGTAGGGGAGAATGTAACACCCCGAATTTGTACCGACACTAAAAGAGGATAAATTAAATAATAATTAATTTAATATTCAGAATTGGAGGAAACAGACCGCACCATTACGCTCGTCTCAAAATTCTGGTCAAGATAGACACTTGGTTTGCATAAAATGGACACCTTATGAGGAAGCTGTGAGGGTTTTAAGTTTGTATACGTGCAGAAAAATTATATACATACGCATGAGTCAGAGATGAGTCAGAGCCGAGTCAGAATTCTATCCAGAATAGTTCAAATTTGAAAAATTCATATGAGCAACGAAATTCCCGCTCTAGGGGGTCGACCCCTCTAGAGGGGTGTCGACCTAGGGGTCGACCCACCCACAGGGGTGTCGACACCCCTAGAGCTGAGGTGGTAGTCAGTTTCAGAGGGCTCTACAGCTATAAATATGTGCTCAAATCTCTTATCTTCTTCATTGGAAATCATGGAGGGCATATGCTGCTGAAGTGCGAACTGAACCTTTTTTACAACAACATACTTTGCAAATCAAATTCAGAAATTCTAGATCCATTCTTTCTCAATTCCCTAAACCTAACGCTGTGAGTTTCTAGATTACTTTTAGGTTTAGATAAATGAAAGTGAATTGTAAAAAACTGTAAATTGGATATGTTGATTAAAGCCGATACTATGCCATGATAGATTTATTTCCCTAGATCTAATAAAATTGTGGTTATTCTATTATGTATTTATATGGATCTTGACTTGTAACTGTATTGTGATGAATGTACATCTATTAAATTGGACAGTTGTAACATTGGCTAGATCTAATTCCTTTTGAAATCCCCTTATCACTTGTCATATTGTGATCAATATAGATATGTTGTAAACTTGACATGTGAAGCCATCTTCAGATCTAAACATGTTACCATGACACCATAATTATGCTAGATCTAAATAGTTAGACACCTAAACGGTTAATTTAGATCTCATTATGCTTGCTTTGACATCGTAGTAATTGCCACAAGTTACCAGTTTATGTCCACCTTGTGATGATGTTAATTACATATCCATTCACTTTGTTATTATGCTAGTTTATGCCAAGATATGTTGAAACTATCGCCTTTTTCATATTCCCTTTTCAATTTTATGGCTAGGCTGCTTTATAGCCTAGATGAATACATGTGAATATGTTAGTTAGGAAACGGGGAAAAGGGATTTATAATTGGCATAATTTATGTAATATCTATACAAATTGGATATTTAAATTCAAATGGGGAAACTTTGAAATAATCACCT
This sequence comes from Allium sativum, assembly GCA_030737875.1. Taxonomy (NCBI): domain Eukaryota; kingdom Viridiplantae; phylum Streptophyta; class Magnoliopsida; order Asparagales; family Amaryllidaceae; genus Allium; species Allium sativum. The sequence goes on along the minus strand of CM060921.1, from coordinate 7,717,403 downwards.
ATAACATAGGTAGATTTGAATCAAAATGGAATATTTAGTAATTGCAATCAGGAATTGTAATTGCACTTATGACACGAGGTTAGGTTGCATTAATGGCGGAAGTCTGCCCGGACCCGACCGGCATATCCAGTAGCCACTAATGCTCAACCTAATGTGAGAGGTTTAAGTGCGCAAATATGAATCGAGCTAAGACACAAGGTTAGGAACAACTGTGGAATAAGACTTCCCAGACCCGACCGGCATATCCAGCATCCACAAGTTGTAGGCCTAATGTAGGAGGTCTAGCCCATTATAACCATAATTGGACATGGTATTGAATTGGACTACTTAACCTAATTTAATCCTTAAGGAATGTATGATTATGAACTTAAATTAGGGTTATGTAAAATTGGATGGGTAGTGGGTGGGTTAAGTAAATTAGAGGGGGTGGGCAATATTTACATATAGGCCCACGAACATAACCCAATAAGGTTATGTAATTAAAGACACCTAATGGTATACATAACCGGTGGATAATGTAATAAAGTTATGTAATTAAAGACACCCTTTAGGGTAAGCATAATTGGTATAGGGATATGTAATTAAAGACACCTAAGGGTATGCATAGTCAGTGAAAAATCTAGTGGGGATATAAGACAAGGGGGAGAGCTTGTATTGTAACACCCCACGCCCGCTATGGTCACTCATAAGGGAATGCCATAGCATCGGTGGAGTATTTTAGTGAATATAGAACAGAAAAATTACAACAAGACAGATATAATTAGTACTTGAAATTTTTAAAATATCATCTCACAACAGCGGAAATAAACATGTCTGGTTACATCATAAAACCACGATAAAAGTCAAGTACAATATCCATCAAAATAAAGAAGTACATAATTCCCACTCTCTCATACAATAGCCATAACAAAAGAAAAGATAACTGGATAACTGGAGCTTTACATCTACCCAAGCTCCTAAAGACTGGAACAGCAATCCGATCAAGATCTACTACCGTTAGGATCCACCGTAGGACCTGAGGGTTGGGAAAAAGATAAAAACAACGGGGTCAGACATAAGTCTGAGTGAGTCCTATAACTTTAACAATACAATCATTAAAGTAACCAGAGAAGACATAAACTTGACCTACGGTAATATCTGGGGATGAATGGCTACACTAAGCAGCTTGGTAGACTTAGGATAAACTAAGATAACCGTAAGGACGCATCTACCCACCCAAGGATAATTACTAACTACACCACACCAGTCATTCCTACTTAAAGGTTGATCCCTTCCAAGGACTTAGAAAATTTCCCCAGTAGTTTCATGTACCCCTAGCCCACTACATAGGTGCCGTCTGCCCCTATCTCCACTAGGTGTACTCAGTAATTCTTGCCCAGTAGTTTCGTGTACCCCTACATAGGTGTCGTCTGCCCCTATCTCCACTAGGTGTACCCACTACTCCCTAAGCGATCGGCTCCCTACCGTAGATACCCGTGCTAGTCCCACAGTGGGGTGTATCACTCCCCTAAAGTGGCTACCCAATACTAACGGTGCACGGCTTTATATCTACACGATGCAACAACGGCTTATCTACCAGCCCGGGCCCACACACGCATATGAAACCCGTTGGACTTGCGTTGCCACCGCTAACCCGTTTTGGCCTCTTATAATCAAGCCCAATATGCGTGTCCCGTCACTCGACATGGGTCGAGCCCACAAAGATACGTTTGGGATATTGGTTGAAATGGGCCCCCACAAGCTACCCACTTAAGCTTGTCAAATATCTAGTGTATCCCACTTAACCCTTTAATCATGTTTAATTACATGTTTCCACTTGGTTAAGTATTCTAATCGTATTTTCTATTGCCACCCAAGGCAACCCACTAGATTCCACATGCCACCCAAGGCAACCACAAAATTTCCTCATGCCACCCAAGGCACCCACTTAACCCTCATGTCCCACTACATGCTACTATGGTTAAGTGTTTCTTAATTAATTAAGACCGTGATCTCCCATAAAGACCTCCCACATTAGACTGGCTGTTATGACCGCCTGGTTAAGCCGGTAGAATCCGGGCAGTCTTACGTCATAACAGAGTCTAACCTCGTGTCTTTACCTTAATCACGTATTTAATTTATGGCTAAGACCTCTCACATTGGGCTGACATTTGTAGCAACTGGTTAAGCCGGTTGGGTCCGGGCAGTTTTACACTACAAATGAGTCCAACCTCGTGTCTTAGTCGATTAATTACACCTAATTAATCACCCCCATATTAATTATCCCTAATTAATATCAAGTTTTCCATAACATGGGTAGACCTAACTCAATAGGTAAATTCCCATGGGGTAGACCTAACTCAATAGGTAAATTTCCACTTATGGTAATTTATTTTTATGGTATGCTTAATCATACCCAATCATTCATTTATTAACATATTTACCAACCCCATCGTTCCCCACGTAAATCGTTCTCATTACATGACATAATAAAGGGGAAGATCCATCACAAATATCATGGGTTTAGCATAAAACTTTGTCATGGGTTAAGAGGATGTCAACTTGCATATATGAGCATATATTAACCCAACTACATTTAACCCAAACTTGCATATTATCATACACATGATTTGCATAACATGTTGCATATGAGCTTGCATATTATCATACACATATCTTGCATAACATGTTGAACTTGCATATAGGCATTCTCATAACTTGCATAACATGTTAAACACGCATTTAAGCATACACATAACTTGCATAAGCATTCACATACTTGCATAAGCATCCACATACTTGCATAAGCATTCACATACTTGCATAACTTGCATATCATGTCATTTAAGCATATACATATCTTGCATAAGCATTCATATACTCGCATAAGCATGCATAACTTGCATATCACATAAATCTTGCATTTAAACATATACATGACTTGCATAAGCATCCATATACTTGCATAAGCATGCATAACTTGCATATCACATTAAACTTGCATTTAAACATATACTTAACTTGCATAACTCACTTTGCTAAACATGCATAATTCCACTTATTAAATATGCATAAATCCACTTGTTAAACATGCATAAACCAACTTGTTAAACATGCATAAATCAACTTATTAAGCATGCATAAACCAACTTATCAAATATGCATAAACATAGAACAACATAGAGTAACATATCATTATAAATGATTCAAACTCACTAATCCGCATTTAAGACCATAAGTCTCATTACACCCAATCTACTTACTTTAACAATTGATGTTAAAGTGATAGAAACTCACCAAACCCAAAATTAACCAACTTATGAAGAGGAATTAGTTGCTAATTATGAAGATGGTGATGATTAGAGAATGATTTGAGAGGGATTAGCTTGAAACTTCTTCTAAGATTAATGGAGACTCCTTCTAGGATTTAATTTGGCGGCATGAGGCCTTCATTTCTATTTTTAGTATGGATTAAGGTAGGTTTAGGGTGTATTTATAGATTAAGAGAGTGTTTTAGGCCCTTAGATTAACCCTAGATTAATTTAGGTCCGTTAGATTTAGGAAACCTCTAGAACCAAGCCCAGCCCTAGCCAGAAAACCAGATCTGGTGCACCCAAGCACCCTGGTTCGACACGCCATGTCGACAGGCAAGTCGACAGGCAAGTCGACACCCCTGTCGACAGGCCTGTCGACAGCCCTGTCGACATGCTTAGGGCGGGAATCTTCCCTCCTGGCACCGCTGGTTCTAATTAAAATTTAAATTTAAATTCCTAAATCTGTTTTTAGCTCTAATTTTTCTGCAAACTTCTTTGGGCCATAACCGGGCCATACGGACTCCGATTCTCGAAAACTCGGACTCTATTTCGCGTATTTTTCCGAGACGAACGCAATGACGCAGCCCGTTACCCCCAATTCCCACATCTGAAATTATTTATCCTGTAATTAGTGAATTTTAGTATTAACTAAAATTCGGGGTGTTACATTCTCCCCTCCTTAAAGGATTTCGTCCCCGAAATCTATAAGCTAAGGAGAATGCATATCCTATCATCCAAACAACCATCTACTCAAATCATCAACCACGGGCATCCATTGTCCTTAAACAGTTTCTAATGATGTATGAGCATATGCAAAAAAGTGTGTGTATATGTTCCCTATCTAATGTATGAACATATGCAAACCATGATAGTGCCATGCATCCATTATGTATGCGAGAAAACCCTATCGACACATACAATATCTACATGAGTGCACAATCATTCATCAAAATGCATCATCCATGTGATAACACAACCATTATACATCCATAAATATATTTTCCTACACACAATTTTATGCAATATGCAATATGAAGTGACTGAGCCGATCTAGTGCCTAGAGTGTGTGTATATGCATCCACGAGCAACCACTAGCAAACACTTGCATCCACTTGCATCCATCAACCATAACATGTCTCAAACACATGTTTCAACCATAGGTTTACCCTATCTAAAGGTCAAAGGTACTAACGAGAGGACATACCAAAGATAAGATAAGTACTAGACAAGTGATAAAGGAGAAAGTAAAGACATACCCTCAAAAAGAAATGGGTACAATGAACGCATCTTCGCTTCCGTCTCCCAAGTCGCGTTGCTCTCATCTTCTCCCCATTGCACTTTGACTAGTTGAACCTCTCTGTTTCTCAACTTCCTAGTCTCTGACCCAAGGATGCGAGTAGGGGCTCGTCGAATAGTCGCATCACGCTCTACCTCAACATCTCTAAGCAAGATTGGCTCTACCACCTCTGCGGTCTCATGTAAGCACTTCCTCAAATGGGACACATGGAATACATCATGAACACCACTAAGTCTGTCGGGCAACTCCACCCTATATGCCATCCGTCCAATCCTTTCCTTGATAGGAAACGGCCCAACAAACCTCGGTGCTAACTTCCCAACGGATCCGAAGCGAACAACATTTCTCAACGGAGATACCTTAACAAAAACCATATCCCCAACCTCAAACTCAAGATCCGTCCTTCTCTTGTCCGCATAAGATTTTTGCCTATCCTGCACTGCTTTCATCCTTCTTCGAATCAAGTCAATCTTCTCAGAAGTCTCCCTAACCTTATCGGGCCCAAGCAAGATCTTATCCGTAGATTCCCACCAACATGTAGGTGATCGACAAGGCCTTCCATAGAGAGCTTCGAACGAAGCCATACCAATACTGGACTGAAAGCTGTTATTATATGCGAACTCCACCAATGGAAGATGCTCTTCCCATGTACCTCCAAAATCTAAGATACAAAGCCTCAAAAGGTCTTCTAGAACACGATTCACCCTCTCAGTCTGGCCGTCCGTCTGAGGATGATATGCAGTGCTCAGACACAATTGAGTCCCCACTGCTTCTTGCAAACTTCTCCAGAACTCGCTAGTGAAGATAGGATCTCGATCACTTACTATGCTAGAGGGTACCCCATGTAATCGAACTATCTCTCGAAGATATACTGAAGCTAGCCATGGAGCAGTCCTCTTGCTCTTCACAGGTATGAAATGGGCGCTCTTAGTAAGTCTATCTACCACCACCCAAATTCCTGTATTACCCTTCCTCGACCTGGGTAACCCGTCAATAAAATCCATCGAGACGCTATCCCACTTCCATTGCGGAACCTCCAATGGGTGAAGCAACCCACCTGGTTTCCTTTGCTCCGCCTTCACTTGCTGGCACACCAAACATCGAGCGACATACTCGGCCACATCTTTCTTCATACCGGCCCAGAAGAAAACCCTCTTCATGTCTTGGTACATCTTATCCCCACCGGGATGAATGGTCATCCTAGAACGGTGTGCGTCATCAAGAATAGCCTTCCTCAAACCCTCGTCTTGCGGTACACAAAGTCTACCGTCTCTACGCAAGTACCCCTTATCGTCTAGGGTGTACCTACTCAAATGGCTGGACGACTCCCCCCTTATGAGCTTCTCTACTAACTCAACCAACTGTGGGTCGCCCCTCTGTGCTTCTCCAATCCGCCCCAAAAGAGTAGGTCTAACTTCCAAAGAAGCTAGCAAATCGGGTACATAGTCAACGGAAGGTCTGAAATCAAACATCGAGATAAATTCCAAGCTTTGTCGTTCCACGAACAATGGACTCAAGGACAACCTCTTCCTGCTCAAGGCGTCCGCCACCACGTTACCCTTGCCAGGGGTATACGCTATCTCGAAATCATAGGATGCTAAAAACTCCATCCACCTTTGCTGTCTTAAGTTTAAATCTTTCTGAGAGAATAAGTACTTCAATGATTTATGGTCAGTGAACAACTCGAATCTCTCACCAAGAAGATAATGACGCCAAATCTTAAGCGCAAAAAGAATAGCGGCCAGCTCTAGATCATGGGTAGGGTAATTTTTCTCATGTGCCCTCAACTGCCTTCCACCATAGGCTATTACCCTTCCCTCTTGCATTAAGACTGCGCCAAGTCCTGTCCCACAGGCATCGGTATAGACAACAAATGGCTTGCTCCCATCTGGCAACACTAAAACTGGAGCCGTGGTTAAAGCTCTCTTTAACCGTCGGAACGCATCATCACAATCTACGTCCCATGTGAAAACAAGATTTTTCTTTGTTAAGCGGGTTAATGGGGCTGATATCTTCGCGAAGTCTTTAATAAACTTCCTATAATAACCCGCCAATCCCAAGAAACTTCTTACTTCGGTAGCATTCTTCGGAACCTTCCAATCCTGAATTGATACTACCTTCGCGGGATCCACAGCTATCCCTTCTTTGGAGACCACGTGCCCCAAGAACCGTACTTCCTTCCTCCAGAAGTGACATTTAGAGAATTTAGCCTTAAGGCTATGTGCTCGAAGAGTCTTCAACACTTCCCCAAGATGTAGGGCATGCTCTTCTTCACTCTTAGAAAATACTAAGATATCATCCACAAAGACCACCACAAATTTATTAAGGAACTCCCTGAACACCCTACTCATCAAATCAACAAAGTATGCAGGGGCGTTCGTCAACCCAAATGGCATCACCAGCCACTCATAGAAACCATCCGGAGTTCTAAAGGCAGTCTTGTCTATGCTATCCTCAGCCACCCTCAACTGATGAAACCCCGTGGCCAAGTCCAACTGAGAAAATACTGAAGCGCCAACCAACTGATCGAAAAGATCATCTATTCTCGGCAATGGGTGTCTATTCTTCTTTGTGAGCTTGTTGAGTTCTCTATAGTCTACACAAAGTCTGAGGGACCCATCCGCCTTCGTAGCAAATACTACTAGAGCACCCCACTCCGATATGCTCCGTCTTATGAACCCCTTCTCAAGCAACTCCCCTACTTGCTTATGGAGTTCCCTCCTCTCACGAGGAGCCATGTGGCGCACTGGTAAAGATACCGGTTTAGCATTATCCACCAAATATATTCGGAAGTCAATCTCCCGCTTCGGAGGTAAGCCCTTCACCTCCTCAAACACATCCGGATATTCCCGGACCACTCTAACAGATTGCAAACTCTCGACCGAAGCGTCAAGCGACTCAAGATAACTTAGCATAACAGAGTCCCTGGGATTACAAGAAATTTCGAGAGTGTTACCCAAACGGGTCTTGAGCCTAACAACTCTCCTTTCACAATCAAGAACGGCACCATTACTGGATAACCAGTCCATGCCCAAAATCAACCCATAGCCCGTGAAGCCCAATACAAAAGCATCACATCTAAACTCAATGCTAAGTATAGAAATCTTCAAACCCAAACATATCATGGACAAATAAGTGGAGCCCCCAATTGGGTTTGAAACAACCAAGGGATCATCTACCAGACTGGTGTCTAGGTGCAGTAACTCAACTAATGATGATGAGATAAACGAATGCGATGCGCCTGAATCAAACAATGTACGGACAGGATGGTCAAATAGAAAAACCAGACTTTCAACGGAAATAGTTCTACCTCTCTCCTGAATCGGTGGAACTGCGAGAGCCTGTACTTGCCCCCTAGCCTGACTCGGTGCCATAAGAGCTTGCACCTGTCCTCCTGAGGTAGATCCCGTCCTTTGCCCCTTCTTAGGACAATCTTTCACTAGATGCCCTGCTTCGCCACAGTGGAAGCAGCCAGTCTTCTTCTTCTTGCGACAATCCTTGCTTAGGTGGCCAGGTGTCCCACAATTGAAACACTTCTTCTTCTTGCCTTTGCCACCATTGCCTTTCCCACCTTTGCTTTGCTGAGGTCTCTTTTGATCTCCCTTCTTCTCGGGTGCCTTATTAGCATTAGGACCCTTCTGTTCCTCATACATGAGTGCCATGTCAACTAGCTTCTCAAAGGTAGCCCCCATAGGGATATGGGTCATAGCCAACCCATGCATCGGTTCATTCAAGCCTTTCACGAACCTCAAAGCCTTCTTCTCCGGTGTATTCACCATGTCTAGGCCATACCTTGCCAATTGATTAAACTTGTTGACATATTCCTTCACCGAGAGATTTCCTTGCTTTAGAGTCAAGAATCTTTCCATATACAAGTTTTCCTCCGCCCTTGAGAGAAACTTTGCCACAAATCTTTGCCTAAAATCCGCCCAAGAGTCAACGGGGCGTTCTCCATTAGTGACCTCCCACCAGAATGAGGCCTCTCCCTTCATTAACCAAGCAGCCAACTTGACTTTCTTCCCTTCTTCCATCTCAAAGATATCTATCAACTCTTCCACCTCTTTAAGCCAATCTCTAGCCTCCACAAAGGTTTCAGATCCTTGAAAAGGTTTTCCTCCCATAGCTTTAAATTCCTTGCAAGTCTTAGCAAAAGTATCCGTGCGAGGAGGAGGGGGAGGAGGAAGATCGGGTGCTACGGTTGGTGGAGGAACATTTGCTGGACCCGTAGTGGTGGCCCTAGCCTCCATCAATCTCCTATACCATACTGGTACCGTCACACCCTCCGGAAGATTAAGATTCTCGGTCATGCTGAAACGAAAAAGGAAAGATTCAAAACGGAGAATTCGAAGGATATAGATATGGCTATTGGGGATTATGCTTTTCTTTCAAAAACTTTTCTCTTAAAAGACATGTTTTTGAAAATATCTTTTCCAAAAATGTTTTAGAAAAATAGTTTTCTAAAAATTTTATCTGTTCCGGTAACCTTTGCTCTGATACCACGTGTAACACCCCACGCCCGCTATGGTCACTCATAAGGGAATGCCATAGCATCGGTGGAGTATTTTAGTGAATATAGAACAGAAAAATTACAACAAGACAGATATAATTAGTACTTGAAATTTTTAAAATATCATCTCACAACAGCGGAAATAAACATGTCTGGTTACATCATAAAACCACGATAAAAGTCAAGTACAATATCCATCAAAATAAAGAAGTACATAATCCCACTCTCTCATACAATAGCCATAACAAAAGAAAAGATAACTGGATAACTGGAGCTTTACATCTACCCAAGCTCCTAAAGACTGGAACAGCAATCCGATCAAGCTCTACTACCGCTAGGATCCACCGTAGGACCTGAGGGTTGGGAAAAAGATAAAAACAACGGGGTCAGACATAAGTCTGAGTGAGTCCTATAACTTTAACAATACAATCATTAAAGTAACCAGAGAAGACATAAACTTGACCTACGGTAATATCTGGGTTTGAATGGCTACACTAAGCAGCTTGGTAGACTTAGGATAAACTAAGATAACCGTAAGGACGCATCTACCCACCCAAGGATAATTACTAACTGCACCACACCAGTCATTCCTACTTAAAGGTTGATCCCTTCCAAGGACTTAGAAAATTTCCCCAGTAGTTTCATGTACCCCTAGCCCACTACATAGGTGCCGTCTGCCCCTATCTCCACTAGGTGTACTCAGTAATTCTTGCCCAGTAGTTTCGTGTACCCCTACATAGGTGCCGTCTGCCCCTATCTCCACTAGGTGTACCCACTACTCCCCAAGCGATCTGCTCCCTACCGTAGATACCCGTGATGGTTCCACAGTGGGGTGTATCCCTCCCCTAAAGTGGCTACCCAATACTAACGGTGCACGGCTTTATATCTACACGATGCAACAACGGCTTATCTACCAGCCCGGGCCCACACACGCATATGAAACCCGTTGGACTTGCGTTGCCACCGCTAACCCGTTTTGGCCTCTTATAATCAGGCCCAATATGCGTGTCCCGTCACTCGACATGGGTCGAGCCCACAAAGATACGTTTGGGATATTGGTTGAAATGGGCCCCCACAAGCTACCCACTTAAGCTTGTCAAATATCTAGTGTATCCCACTTAACCCTTTAATCATGTTTAATTACATGTTTCCACTTGGTTAAGTATTCTAATCGTATTTTCTATTGCCACCCAAGGCAACCCACTAGATTCCACATGCCACCCAAGGCAACCACAAAATTTCCTCATGCCACCCAAGGCACCCACTTAACCCTCATGTCCCACTACATGCTACTATGGTTAAGTGTTTCTTAATTAATTAAGACCGTGATCTCCCATAAAGACCTCCCACATTAGACTGGCTGTTATGACCGCCTGGTTAAGCCGGTAGAATCCGGGCAGTCTTACGTCATAACAGAGTCTAACCTCGTGTCTTTACCTTAATCACGTATTTAATTTATGGCTAAGACCTCTCACATTGGGCTGACATTTGTAGCAACTGGTTAAGCCGGTTGGGTCCGGGCAGTTTTACACTACAAATGAGTCCAACCTCGTGTCTTAGTCGATTAATTACACCTAATTAATCACCCCCATATTAATTATCCCTAATTAATATCAAGTTTTCCATAACATGGGTAGACCTAACTCAATAGGTAAATTCCCATGGGGTAGACCTAACTCAATAGGTAAATTCCCACTTATGGTAATTTATTTTTATGGTATGCTTAATCATACCCAATCATTCATTTATTAACATATTTACCAACCCCATCGTTCCCCACGTAAATCGTTCTCATTACATGACATAATAAAGGGGAAGATCCATCACAAATATCATGGGTTTAGCATAAAACTTTGTCATGGGTTAAGAGGATGTCAACTTGCATATATGAGCATATATTAACCCAACTACATTTAACCCAAACTTGCATATTATCATACACATGATTTGCATAACATGTTGCATATGAGCTTGCATATTATCATACACATATCTTGCATAACATGTTGAACTTGCATATAGGCATTCTCATAACTTGCATAACATGTTAAACACGCATTTAAGCATACACATAACTTGCATAAGCATTCACATACTTGCATAAGCATCCACATACTTGCATAAGCATTCACATACTTGCATAAGCATTCACATACTTGCATATCATGTCATTTAAGCATATACATATCTTGCATAAGCATTCATATACTCGCATAAGCATGCATAACTTGCATATCACATAAATCTTGCATTTAAACATATACATGACTTGCATAAGCATCCATATACTTGCATAAGCATGCATAACTTGCATATCACATTAAACTTGCATTTAAACATATACTTAACTTGCATAACTCACTTTGCTAAACATGCATAATTCCACTTATTAAATATGCATAAATCCACTTGTTAAACATGCATAAACCAACTTGTTAAACATGCATAAATCAACTTATTAAGCATGCATAAACCAACTTATCAAATATGCATAAACATAGAACAACATAGAGTAACATATCATTATAAATGATTCAAACTCACTAATCCGCATTTAAGACCATAAGTCTCATTACACCCAATCTACTTACTTTAACAATTGATGTTAAAGTGATAGAAACTCACCAAACCCAAAATTAACCAACTTATGAAGAGGAATTAGTTGCTAATTATGAAGATGGTGATGATTAGAGAATGATTTGAGAGGGATTAGCTTGAAACTTCTTCTAAGATTAATGGAGACTCCTTCTAGGATTTAATTTGGCGGCATGAGGCCTTCATTTCTATTTTTAGTATGGATTAAGGTAGGTTTAGGGTGTATTTATAGATTAAGAGAGTGTTTTAGGCCCTTAGATTAACCCTAGATTAATTTAGGTCCGTTAGATTTAGGAAACCTCTAGAACCAAGCCCAGCCCTAGCCAGAAAACCAGATCTGGTGCACCCAAGCACCCTGGTTCGACACGCCATGTCGACAGGCAAGTCGACACCCCTGTCGACAGGCCTGTCGACAGCCCTGTCGACATGCTTAGGGCGGGAATCTTCCCGCCCGGCCCCGCTGGTTCTAATTTAAAATTTAAATTTAAATTCCTAAATCTGTTTTTAGCTCTAATTTTTCTGCAAACTTCTTTGGGCCATAACCGGGCCATACGGACTCCGATTCTCGAAAACTCGGACTCTATTTCGCGTATTTTTCCGAGACGAACGCAATGACGCAGCCCGTTACCCCCAATTCCCACATCTGAGATTATTTATCCTGTAATTAGTGAATTTTAGTATTAACTAAAATTCGGGTGTTACATGTATCATATTGTGTGGGACCCATTTCAGTCAGTAACCCGGAGTTGGTATCAAGTAAAGAACTCCGTACTAGACGGAGAACGACACTCTTACTGATTGATTATTAGAGATCCAAACGAGATGGATGGCGTGGGCGGCGCAAACCGACCGGGCTATGTGCATGCATGAGCCGGGCATAAGAGGATAAGACGACCGTGACACCGGTAGGTATGGTTGTGCACACCTTAATGGTTGCCACTTTAGGAACTGATACCTCCTATTGTGGGGCCAACACAGGATATCTACGGGGTAGGGAGCCAATCGATTAGGTAGTGGTAAGGGTACACTCGGACGTATGCCTTAAGTCTACCAACTTATAGTGGAAGGGATCATCTCATTTTTAGTTATACTAGTAATAGTGCAGAGTAATCATTAGTGAGGCACATACTGTAACACCCCGTAATCTTAAATATTAAAATTAACAAATTTAAGAGCACTTAATTTTTAGGAGAAGAATTAGGGGAACTGGGTTACGCATTGCGTTCATCTCGAAATTCTGCTTAGAATAGAGTCCAAGTTTTCATAAATCGGACTTCGTATGAGGAAGTTATGGCCCTCAGAAGTTTCAGGAATTTAAATAAATTAAAAAATAGTTCAGAGTTAAATTCAAAATTCGAATATACCAAGGTAGGTCGACCTGGAGGTTGACATACCCCGGGCTAGGTCGACCAGGGGGTCGACCTCCCCTATACAGGTCGACCTGGGGGTCGACCTACCCCCTCGGGGGGGGGGGGGGGGGCAGATCTGAACTGTTATGATTCTGACTTTTTTTTGAGTCTTTTCTTACCTGTTGCCGAGTCACTAGGGCATAGGTGGCAATTCTGAATAACTCTATCTAGTCTGGACGGTTGTGATTGCTCCTATGATAATCTAACGACTTATATTTGTTTAAACTTCTATATAAGCACACATAGACTCAAGCTCTAAACCTAAACTAAATTAATCTCTTGGCCTCCATTCTGCTGCTAGAATAGTTCTTCTTCATAAAGCTTAGGAATTTCAAGTCAGAATTCTAATACAAACGACGAACGAATCATTCTCTTCTTTAATCCGTCTTTGTGAGTACAATTTCTTTCACAAAATAATTAATAAATTAATTATGATGAGTTATAATTTGGATTATGAGAACATGCCTGTAACAACCCGAAAATCTGGGCCAGTTTAAATTTTTTATTTTGGCAATTTTAGCGAATTTTGAATATTTAAAATAAATTATTTTAAATAATATCGACGAGAAATTTATTTTGAATAGAATTCGGCGTATATATTATATACGTCGTCGTTAGAATATAAATATTTATATATAATTATAAATAGAACTGAAAATGGTGCGGTAGTTCGATAATTCGATTTCAAACTTCAATTGAATGTACCGGGTGCAAAACAATCCGGATTTTAGTGAAACCAAAAACATTAGGATCTAATTTTGAATATCTTTCCAACGAATCCGAAAAATCGAATTTTCATAGCGGGAATCAAAAGATATGTCCAGTTGAAAATTCTGAATAGTCGATATGGAATTCAGGCCCTTAAAAATAGCCATTTTGCAAACGACCTCGGATTTCAACGAAACCTCTTTTGTTGGATCCGCGATGTCAAGTTATTGCTAGATTCCAAATTTCATAATTTTTCGAATCAATATGTGAGTGTGGCAAAGGAAAACGCGTTTGACCAGTTTCAGTTGATTTTAATCGACTGGAAATTGGCCATTTTTCAAATGGTCTCAGAATTCGACGAAACTAGTTTTGTTAGGACCGTATCGTCAATACGAAGCTAGAAAATATTTTTCGGGAATTTATAGAGTTAGTATGTGACCCCGAAAAATTAAAATGTACGTTCAAAACTAAAATTAAAATGTTTTATACTTTAATTTGCAGAATAACTGACTGTAGCAGTCGAAATGGCTAATGAAACATATTCCATTGTGTTCGGAATGGGGGTATTGGGCTAGGGGCGACAGTCGTTAGGTTTAATTTGGAGTTTGAAACGATAGATAATTAATTGGAGAATTAAATAATATAAATTATATAGTATATACATCCCTTGTTAGTGAAAACCCTAAATCCCATTCACATTAAAAATCCGCCGCCAGATGGAAACCAACGAACGAAATTCTTCGAAACTTCCTCCATCGATTCCTCCACATCCATGCAGTAATCGAAGAATTTAAAAGATGAAAAAACCTTCCACTCTTCGATCTCCTCATTATCAACCGACATGATCCGTTTTTGTTCGTGATGGTGGTGGAATTTCGACCGTAAAGTCAGGGGGTTCGCAGCCGATTCTAAAGCACAAGGGAGCTTCGATCTGCACGCAATTTGAGGAGGGCGAAGGCGGCGCTGTGGCGATTGGAGCGGGGTTTTCTGATGGGGTTCCGGCGCAACGATGGGATGGCCATGGGTGAACTTTTGTGGCGAGCGTGATGGGTTTCTTTTGGGGCCAGACCAGTAACGAAGAAGAAACAGTTAGCAGGATTTTCGCATCCCAGGAAATTAACGGTAAGGCTTATTTTTATTTTATTTATTTTAAGTAATTTGTTTAACTAATTACCAACTAAACAGTAATTAAATTGTAAAAGGTAAAAATGAAATTGTTTTCAAAGTAGAAATAGAATTGTTTTTTTAAATAAAATATTATTGTTTTTCAAATAAAATTTGCACTGATTTTTCAAATAAAAATACCGTTGTTTTTCAAATAAAAATATGCATAGTTTTGAAAATATAAAAACATAGTATAATATAAAATTAGTACTGTTTAGAAAATGAATAAATATTGTTTTAAAAAAAAATATGATTTTTAAGATGAAAAAGATTAGAAAAATAAGGTTTATAAATTAAGAAAGTTAAGATCTTAAATTACAAAAATATCGTACTTTTGGTTATGTAAAGGTATGATTTTTAATCATGAAAAGGCGAGATTTTTAATCGAATAAAAATGTGATTTTTATATATTGAACATCGAAGTAAAAACTCGATTTTTACATATGTAGTGGATACGGGCAACGAAAGCGACAAAAGGCGAGATTGGCGAAGATTTCTCTAAAAGAAGAGACAAGATGATTGGATAGCTATTGGTGAGAATTTCTCACTTTTCAATTTCTTTTTCTAGTTATATATATATATACTAGGATGCAGACGGTGTTTAGTAGCACCCGACACAATCGTCCACAGACCATGGACTTGTTTGTTTGGTTGCATAAAATTAGTTAGATTATTCGATTGAAATTGAATTGTTTGGTGAAATGAATGGATTTGATTGATGTGTGAATGGCATGGACCTTCACTAGACCGGGGATAAGGCTAGGCCTTGTCCCGTTTCTAGTATCGTGCCGTTATGCCGCCGAAATTTTCTAAAATATGTTAGAAAAATAAAAATATCATTTTATTGAATAAATGAACCGAATAGAATATTCATAGGTTGAATAAAATGTTTTATCGTTAAAAATATAATTTTTAACGTGAATGTGAATAAATAAATATTCATTTACAAACCGGACGGTTTGTTTATGTACACCTATTTGAAGGACATTTATTGGGACGATAAATTTTACACATCGCCCAACTGCACAAATAAAATATGTGTTTGATTGTTTGAAACCCCACACGGGTGTTGGGATGAAATTTGAAGTTCACTCATCCTGATTGATTAAATATGTCGATCGATCGATTGACAGGCTGTTATAAGCGTTAGATATCTATATTTGATGCTTATACAGTGTAGTGCACTTTGGTTGATGGTTGATTATTTTTCAATGCTATTATATACATGTGTTGTATGGAATCCATATAATTAACTTTATATGGTAATTGATTGGGCCTCATTCCAATTTGAAAAATAATGAATAATATAAAATAAAGGTTCATGTGTTGACAGTTTCATCCATTGAGATTGGTCATGTGTTGAACGAAATATTTTAGTAATAAAATTTACATCTTTATAATATAAAATAAAGGTTCATGTGTTGACAGTTTCATCCATTGAGATTGGTCATGTGTTGAACGAAATATTTTAGTAATAAAAACTATTTTGAATAAGAAATATTTGAAATAGAATATTTGAAAATAGAAATTTATGAAGCCGTGTTGATTAGATTGACGCCATTTTGACGTAAACGATATTTGTATCGATTTTATTCATTTTGAAATGAATTGAATTGAAAACGATTTCGAAATGAATTGAATTGAAAACGATTTCGAAATGAATTGAATTGAAAACGATTTCGAAATGAATTGAATTGAAAACGAATTCAAATTGAATTAAAAACGATTTCGAAATGAATTGAATTGAAAACGATTTCAAAATGAATTGAATTGAAAACGAATTCAAATTGAATTGAAAGAGAATTGAAACGAATTCAAATTGAATTGAAATTTGAATTGAATAGAAATGAATTTTAAAACGAATTTATAAAGAAGAATTCCATTTTGATTTGAATTGAAAAGGAAGTTGAAATTGCTTTTGAAACGAATTTAAAACTATTTATATAATTCGTTTTAAATAGAAATCGACGAAATATATATTATATATATAATATAATGGCCTGAATAGAACGCGCCGCGCCGCGACAGTTCGCGAATTTCGACCATTTATTTCAAACGGACATTACGGGAGATCCGACCGTCGGATTCTCCTAAAACCGGAACCGTTGGGTTCGTATCGAAAAGAGCTTTCTAACGAATATTAGAAATTAGAAATCTAACGGTTGGATTTGGAATTATGTCCAAATAAAATTTGGAAAAGGTCGCTGTAAGTGTAGTTCGATGGCCATTGTTGGAAATCGACTGTACGGGCCTTGATAAAATTATTAAAAATATCAATAATTTGTGTAAAATCATAAGAAATGATTTAGAAAGATTTGGGATGAAAAACTCCCTATTTGAAAAGATAAAAATAGATTTTTATCGAAATGAACTAGTTGAACTAGAATTATAATTCTATTTATTTTTAAATAAATAAATTGAATTTAAAAAGGGTTTTAAAAATAACCAGAATTTCCAATGATTGCATTGGAATGAATTTGAATCGAAATTGTCTTCGGAATATTTCGATGTAGGAATTCGTGATTATACAGATGTTGTTATGGAAATTTGAAAGATATATATTTATATCGTTATTTCCAATACGACATTTGTTAGTCGTAGAATTTGATATTGAATATAAGCCAATATATTTTCTATTCAGAGCCTTGTATTGAATATCAAATGTGATATGGGTTTGTCGTGAATGGTGTCTTCACTAACACTGTTCTTGAACCCAGTTAAGAAAAGATTAAATCTTTTTATTTAGATTTAATGAAGTGTACCAATTCAATAATATTTAATTGGAATGGAATTGATATTGATATTGGGTTTATCGTGAACAGTGTTTTAAATAACACTTGTTCTTTAACCCGATAATTAATGAATGTGATTTTGGGTTTATCGTGAACCGTGTTTTAAATGACACTGATTCTTTAACCCAGTCGAAGATTAAAACTAAGTGGAGTTTTAATGAATCTTTAATTAGATTGAAATGATCGAAAATGGAGTATCACCAGTTTTGCTCCAGGCGATAGTTAAATCTTTAATTAGATTTGAACGTGAAATGGTAATTGAATTTACCGATAACACCGTAGTGTTAGATATGAAGTATTACTAGTTTTACTTCATGGGATGAACAGGTTGGGATTGGGAAATAAAATAAATGATTACTTCGGTAAGGTTCGCTAATCCCGACTAGTTTGAATTGATATTCAAAAGAAGATTAAAGAATAAATTCAAGGAGTTTATCTTTGATAAAATTAATGGGAACCTTTCCCTATGAATGTGAAATTTAGAAACTAACTGTCGGTTAGCCAAGAAGAATGGTTTTCTGGATATTGATCTGATGTTGGTTTCGGCCTTCGGGATTAATATTTGGGAAATTATTCTCTTGATTAATTTACGGTTAGTGACTGATGAATCGGAATGAGGCGTATGTTGTATTTGTGTAACACTTATTTAAAATATACGCGAGTTATTCGGAAAGACCGGGTTTATCCCATTCTGAATAACTGATACGACGAAAAGTCGAAGATGAAGACGATGGTCGAAGACCGGAGGTCTTCACGTCGTTTGGGTGATTACTGATGATCTTGATTGGGCTGTACACCCAAGAAGATGGAAACAGTTAGGGATCGTCCAGACGTACTTGGAGATCGATGGATATACGAGGTACTAGGTGCCTCCGGTTTCGTTCAGACCCAGAACGGACTTGTAAATGGACTGTGTGTCTGACATTGGATTTTAGTCCGTGTGATTGATCTCTATTAAATATATATCTTTTTGGCGGCGGAGAATTTATTCTCTTGCTTAACGCCCTTCTCTGAGACGTACGAGCTCAGGGGTTATATATTGATGGATATCAATCGCATGGAGTGAATTGCCTGTGTGGCATGCTAAGATGCAAATGATCAAGGCTTCTGTTGAAAAGCAAAGTCTTGTGGTTGATGATCGAAGCACGGCCTTTGTGGCGTAGCTTTGTGTAACGTTGATTCGCGAGTATCACACCCGGTATGAATCAAAAACGGGAGACGGACATCAGGGAGGACATGCGTTTCTTTCTAGTTAGGAGTGGCGTCAGTGCTTGAACTGGCTGACGAGTTTGACTCATGTGGATGTTGCTCATTATTACTTGCTGAAAAGCGAGGCGCCTCGTGATATCGGTTTCGGCCGATGCTTCTGGTCGGCTGACGGGCCAGGCTTACGCCCCAAAGGGCGGAGAAACGTAGTGTTCAGGCATAATAATCAACATCGGTGGACCGGTCCTGACGATCCAAGGCCCACCTGAGTCTGGGTCCTGAGACATGGGCTAGATTGTCTCGAATCGGTGGAGGATCTTGCCCCTAGCCTCGGTTTATACCATAAATGATAACCCAACTTCCAATACGACGTCTTGCGGTTATGATTGTAAACTTATATATGTCGACATAGTGTTATGGGGCATTCATGCCGCCTATGATTGATACTTATGATTTGAAGTTGTTTTATACACTATGCACTTATAATAGTATCAAATGATTTGTTTTAAACGTATCAAGCATTCTTTGGCTGTTATAAGGGAAAACCCTATCCTCGGCTGCGTTGCATTGTGTGATGGGACCTGGGTCTTATAACAGCTTCATTTTTCTTTATTTAGCATTGCGCTGTTTGTTTTATGCACTGGTATTCTTGGGAGGAAACCCGTTCCGTGTTATACGGCGTGGTCCCTTGATTTACCTAACTTTTAAAATAAAGAATAATAACTGTTTTAGTTCTCACACCAGTCACATGACTGACCTGGAGTTTATTGTTTTAACCTAAACTATGGGTGCCCTTATTTTGACACGGGCAGCTAGTAGTTTTGGTTTTGCAGATTTATATTCACAGGATCCTGGTTTACAGCTGGAACGATATCCGAAAAGCTTTGTATCCGTATATCCATTTCTAGTTGTGTATTGTATTATTTTCCGCTGCTATGTAATTTATTGTAATCTCTGATATTTCTGTGTAATATTTATTCATTTATACTCTGTATATTCTTGTAATCTGATGCATTGTTGTAATAACTATGAAATGTTCTTCCGTCTGCGTTCTGTTGTGGCTTGTTCTCGAACTATCCGACGCTTTCCTTTACGGGGAAGTTACGGGTTTTTACAATGCCTGTTGAATCATGTGACGTTACTTAATTTTGTTATCGTCTGTTTGTGAACAAATGGCAATTTTGTTAACTTATGTTAGTAGATCTATTTCATATGTCCAATCCCATATGTTTAACTTGATTCATTTTATGACATCAGTTTATATCCAAGTCTGTATGCGAATTATACACAAATTTATATGTGAATCAAGTATATATATACATGCGAGTTTATATGTAAAACGTGTGATATTAGTTTACATGTTTAAATTCATGATGTTGGTTCATATGACTAACCACATATGCTAGATTTGATTCATTTTGTGACATTTACATGTCTAAATCATATGCAAGTGTAAATGTAAATCCTAATTTACATGTCTAAGTTATATATGCAAGTTTATATATAAGCTTGGATGTGAATTATATGCTAGTTTATATGTAAGCTTGTATGCGAATCATATGTAAGTCTTAATTTACATGTCTAAATTGCATATGCAAGTTTAATACAAGTTTGTATGTAGATCATATGCAAGTTTATGCGAAAACCATGTTCATATATGCAAGTTCACCTTTATGTGTATAGATCAATGCAAATCATATCTTATATAATTTGATCCATGCCAGTTTGTAGTTTATGCAAATTATGCCTATTGCCAATGCAAGTTATTGATTATGCAAATTTATGATTATATAAATTATAATCATGCAAGTTTTGATCCATGCTAGCCTATTTTTATTTGCAAGTTAGGTCTATTTTTACGTGTTATGCAAGTTGTGATGTTTATGTGAGTTAGACTATTTGCAAGCCTACGTATTTTATGTATTACATGTACGAACAACGTGGAGACAATGGGAAAATATTAAATATTAATATTATGAAAATTGGCATAAAATGGCTTAAAAGCATATAATAAATTTGAGACATTAATTGGCCTAATTTATATGCAAAGAAATTAGGGACAAAATTTAGGTGATAATTATGGACATAGATTAATTTGGAATTTATTGACAATTTGAAATAGGGATATTAATTCAAATTGGGGTTGAATAATAATGTGTAATAATAAATGCCTGAGACATGAGGTTAGACTCGTTTGTGGTATAAGACTGCCCGGAACCGCCCGGCACATCCAGCAACCACAAATGGTAGTCTAATGTGAGAGGTCAAAGGCATAAATTAAATGAGTAATAAATGCCTAAGACACGAGGTTAGACTCGTTTGTGGTATAAGACTGCCCGGACCCACCCGACACATCCAGCAACCGCAAACGACAGTCTAATGTGAGAGGTCATAGGCATAATTAAAAGACGCTTAGATACGAAGTTAAGTCTTGCTTGTGGTGGAAGTCTTCCTGGAACCGCTCGAAATATCCAGAGGCCACAAGAAGTCGACTTAATGTGAGAGGTCTATGCATTAATAATTAATTAATGCTGATCAAAGACGAATATGAATGACAAACAGAAGTTTGGTTGAGTTAAGTAATTCTCTGAGTACCAATCTGATGTTGATTTCGGTCTTCGGGGTTGATACTTAGGGAGTTATTCGCTTAACCAGTGTATCTGTGAACTAAGATA
The DNA here is from genome assembly GCA_030737875.1 of Allium sativum. Lineage (NCBI taxonomy): Eukaryota > Viridiplantae > Streptophyta > Magnoliopsida > Asparagales > Amaryllidaceae > Allium > Allium sativum. Next base: position 7,695,757 of record CM060921.1, on the reverse strand, counting down.
TACTTAATCATAAATTAAGTAAAACATGTTATACGATATATATATATGATACATAAAACATGATAAATAGATAGGGTTAAGACCAGCTTAAACTATAACTGATAAGTAGGTAGGGTTAAGACAAACTTAACCAATAATACATATTGATCAGATAACTGGAAAGGGTTAAGGCCAACTTAGACAATAATATATAAGTGGATAGGGTTAATTCCAACTTAACCAATAATACATAAGTGGATAGGCTTAAGACCATCTTAAGCAATAATTTATATATTGATCTGATAAGCGGATAGGGTTAAGGCAAGCTTAGCCAATAACACATGTTGATTTGATAAGTGGGTAACATGGGTGACATGTGAGATATAATTATAAACACTTAACGAAGTTGAAACATGTAAGAAGACATGAATAAGAGGGGGTTAAGTGGGAAATCCTAGTGGTGATCAAGCATAGGTGGAAAGCTTGTGTCAAGTGTGGGGACCCTTTTCAACCAGTAGCCCATTTAGTATCTAAGTGAGCTCGATCTAGATCGAGGACGGGACACGCTTACTGGGTTTGATTGTAAGAGGTCAAAACAGGTTAGCGATGGCAACGCAAGTCCAACGGGGTCATGTGTGTGCATGGGCCCGGGCTAGTAGGTAAGACGTTGTTGCATCGTGTAGGTATAATCCGTGCATCTTTAGTGGTATCGGGTTGCCACTTTGGGAAGTGATACATCCCATTGTGGGACCAACACGGGTATCTATGAGTTAGGAAGCCGATCGAATGGGGAAGGTAGTGGGTACGACTAGCGGAGATAGGAGCAGGTGGCACCTATGAAGACAGCTAGGAGTCCAACTACCATATTATGAATAAATGTTGTAATTATAATGGGGAGGGCAGTGGGTACAACTAGTGGAGATAGAAGCAGGCAACACCTATGAAGATAACTAGGGGTACACGAAACTACCATTATGATTATTATGTTCAGAAGGCGGGATCAACTTCTAGTGTGACTAGTAACGGTGCAGTATAGTAATTATCCTATAGTGATTAAGAGCGCGATTAACGCCAGTATATTCCTATTGTTTGTTTTTTCTTGCCCACTTGCTTCATATTCATTCCTTGTTTTACCAGTTTATGCATTATCCTAATTACTTTAATAATTATATTATTAAAGTTATTGGACTCGCTAGACTTTATGTCTGACCACCTTTGTTTTCGCCTCTTTTCTTCCTCCCCCCCCCCCCCAGGTTCTCAGGATGGGACTAGTGCTAGTGGAGCTTGAATTGGATCTCTTTCTCTCTCTTTTGGAAGTGCTGGATTGCTGAAAGTAAAGTTCGGCTCATCTCTTTTATGGCTACTTATATTGGGGTTATGCTTTTTTACTTTATGTACTCAGAAAACAATTTTTCAAGATGGATATTAAGTGTACTCGATTTTATTGTTAGTTTTTGATGTTGTTGTAACCAAACTATTTCTCCACTGTAATAAAAGTTGTTTTAAAATTTCAAGTACCAATATATGTATCTATCTTGTTAAATTCCGTTTTATACACCAATAATACTCCATGAAAGTTAATGCATTCCTTTCGTGAGTGACATTGGACGTGGGGTGTTACACGTGGTATCAGAGCTGAAGGTTACCAGAACAGATAAGAGATTTTGAAAAACCGCTTTCAAAAGCATTTTTATAAATAAATACTTTCAAAAATATGTTTTAAGGATAGTATTTTTAAGAGAAAAGTTTATTCTGAGAAACATAACCCCTAAGAGCAATATATCTTTCCTTCGATTCTCCGTTTTAAATCTCTTCCTCTTTCCTTTTGAATTTCTTCCTCCACGTATAAATGCTTTTTCTAAGATATGTAAGAACTTCCGTACGATGGGCGGAAAACCGCTTTGTGGGACTGGGATGTTTGTCAAAGCTAGAAGGAAGTGGAGGACTTGTTGGTACCTTTAAGATAGACGATGGGAGGAAGGTTCAATTAGCTGCTTGGTTGATAAAGGACGAAGCCTCATTTTGGTGGGAGGTCACGAATGGAGAATGTACAGGAGAGACATGGACAGGACACACGATAAGAAAGTAGATCCAAAGAAAGGCAGTAAGGATAACAAGGGGCCAAGAGAAAAGGAAGGGCCACACTTGTGAAATACCTGACTACTTAAATAAAGACGTTAGAAAGAAGAAGAAGAATAGTTGTTATCGTTATGGAGAAACAGGACATCTTATTAGGATCGTCCAAAGAAGCAAAAGGCAAAGGTAAGGACAAAGTACAGGATCTTCTGTAGGACAGACGCGTTCCCTCACGGCTGGCATACCTGATAGAGGTAGAAATATTTTGGTTGGAAGTTTGGTTTTTCTTTTTTATCATCATGTTCGAACCTTGTTTGAATTCTGGTGCTTCACACTCGTTTGTACCTGCTTCGTTAGTTGAAATACTGCACCTAAATACTAGTCCAGTTACGGATCCCATAGTAGTCTCAAATCCTATTAGTGGTTCAGCTCGTCTTTCGATGATTTGTTGGGATTTGAGAGTGTCTATCTTGGGCGTTGGGTTTGAATGCAATGCCTTCGTTCTTGGCTTCATGGGTTACGGCTTGATTCTAGGCATGGATTGGCTAGCCAGATACGGTGCCATCCTAGACTGTGAAAGAAGGGTAGTTAGATTGTTGACTCGTTGTAGAAAGACCCTTGATATTTCTTGTGACCCTAGAGATCCAGTGATGCTTAGCTACCTATAAATTCTTGACGCGTCCAACGATGATTTGGAATTTGTTCGTGTGGTCTGTGAATATGGTGACGTCTTCGGTGGAGTTCGGGGTTTACCCCCGAGGCGTGAGATAGACTTTCGTATATACCTTGTAGATAATGCAAAGCCAGTTGCATTACCGGTGCGCCACATGGCTCCGAGAGAGAGAAGAGAACTCAATAAGCAAGTAAAGGAGTTGCTTGAGAAGGGGTTCATAAGAAGAAGCATTTCGGAATGGGGTTCTTCGGTTGTTTTTGCTAAAAAGGCTGATGGTTCTCCTAGATGGTGCGTGGACTATAGAGAGATGAATAAGCTCACAAAGAAGAACAGACACCCATTGCCAAGGATAGATGATTTATTTGATCAGTTCGTTGGTACTTCGGTTTTCTCGCAGCTGGATTTAGCTACAGGATTTTATCAGCTAAGGGTGGCTGAACACAACATAGATAAGACTGCATTTAGAACTCATGACGGTTTCTTCGAGTGGCTCGTCATGCCTTTTGGTTTGACGAATGCACCCGCTTACTTTGTTGACTTAATGAGTATGGTATTTAGGGAGTTTCTAAATAAGTTTGTGGTAGTCTTTGTGGACGATATCTTGATTTTCTCTAGAAGCGATGAAAAGCATGCATACATCTTAGGGAAGTCTTAGAGACCCTATGAGCGCATCAACTCAAACCTAAGTTCTCCAAATGCCATTTTTGGAGAAAAGAAATGAGGTTCTTAAGAAACGTGGTCTCTAAGGAAGGGATAGCTGTGGATCCGCAAAGGTGTTGGCAATCCAAGATTGGAAGATTCCTAAGAACGCAACAAAAGTAAGAAGCTTTTTAGGGATGAATGGTTATTATAGGAAGTGCATTAAGGACTTCGCGAAGATATCAGCCCCACTTACTTGGTTAACGAAGAAGAACTTGACTTTTTCTTGGGATGTTGACTGTGACGATGCTTTCCAGCATTTGAAGAGGGCTTTGACGATAGCTTCAGTTTTAGTTTTGCCAGACGGGAGTAAGCCATTCACAGTGTATAGAGGTGCTTGCGGGACAGCAGTTTTTGATGCAAGAGGAAAAGGTGATATGCAAAAGGCGGCAAGTACGAGCATCACTTATCATCCACAGACGGATGGACGGACAGAAAGGGGTGAATAGAGTCCTTGAAGATCTTTTGAGGTTATGTATCCTAGATTTTGGAGGGACATGAGAAGAGGCAACGAGCTTAGTGGTATTCACGATGTGTTTCATGTTTCGCATTTGCGTAAGTGTTTACATGATACGGCGGAAGTGGTGGAGCCGAGCACGCTCAAAGAAGTGGAAGTAGAGCAAAATGCCACGGTTAGACGAGCTCCTACACGCATTCTCGGATCGGAGGTCAAAAAATCTATGCAATAAAGAGGTCAAGTTAGTCAAAGTGCAATAGGGAGATGATCAAGGAGACGCGACTTGGGAGACGGAAGACGAGATGCGTACGCTGTACCCTTTCCTTTTTGAGGGTATGTTTTTAACTTCTCCTTTTCCTATCGCTTTGTTGATACTTATACTATTGTTTAGTATGTCTTTGCGATGATATCTTCGATCTTTAGTTAGGAAAAACCCTATGGTTGTAAACATGTGTTTGAGACATGTTATGTTCGGTGGATGCAAATGGATGCAAGTGGTTGCTAGTGGTTGCTCATGGATGCATGTACACACACATTAGGCACTAGATCGGCTCAATCACTTTCATATTGCATATAAATATGTGTGCATATTTAAATTAATGGTTGTGTTATCATATGGATGCTGCATTTTGATGAATGGTTGTGCACACATGTAGAAGTAATATGTATCGTTAGGATTCTTTCACATACATAATGGATGCATGGCACTATCATGATTTGCATTAAGGAGGTCCACTACAAGAAAACACTGATTTAGCGTCATTTTTGTAGAAGCGGAAATTTCCATCGCTAATTTACAACGGATTTCCATGTGATCTACAAAGGATAGTTTTTTATTTTTTTAACTTTTTTCCTTTTATTTATTGCCGTCGTTTTCTGTCATCCCTCACTAAGCCGTTGCAACTTGCGTCGAATTACCGACAGAAAATTTCTGCCACTATTTTCCGCTGCAAATCCAGGCAGAATACCGACGAATATTTATCGAAGCTATTTTGCAGCGGAATTGCAACAGATTTGCAAGAGATGTTTATATTATTTTTCTAAAATATACTTCAGTGTTATCTTTTAAGTATTATTAACATGTTTAAGAATTAATTTGTTCTAATTAATGATTTATAAGTAATAATCACTACAACAAAAGCATGTTACTACAACATTTTTTCCGTCAATTGAAATATTTGTTGTTTTCAACAAATGTTCTTTTCATACCACTTGTAATAACTGTCTGTTGTAACATTTTTTATTGGATAGTTTAATGCTTCAGCCTAAAATTTAAGCGGAAAAGGTGAAAAGTTGGCTCCAAATTTATTCATGATTTTCATTTCTACCGCCTCATAGCCATAGGTGCCTCCTCTAATTCAATTTCCTAAATCGAAATTGATGGCAAAATCGCAGACATCGAAGTCACTTGGCTATCCGCTCTCTCCTCCTTGGTTTTAAAATTGCGAGCATCAACATCAAAATCGAACCCTAAATCGTGAGCATCAACATCAAAATCGAACCCAAAACAGTGAGCATCGACATCGATTGGCTATCCGCTTGCTACTTCTTATCACTTGGCTAACGGCTTCTCCTCCTTATCACCTCCGACCATCGTTGGCTTTGACATCGGTTAGTCTCCGCTGGTCTTGTATTTTTACCCTCTTTTTTAAATCGTTCTTTCTGTAAATAATTTTAGATCATTTTCTATTATGATGATGCAAATTCAATTATTTTTTTTATTTTTTTTATTTTATTCTCTCCACTTTCGAATTCTGTAAATCACAAGCATCAATACAGGCTACCTTGCAATCGGCTTTTTGTAAACTTAAAAATGCCCAATGTCATTTGGTTTAAACAAATAATTTTGTTGTTTCATAGTTTATACAAGTTATGTTCAGGGGCAATTAGAATCATGTGCGGTTCAGGAACCTCAACTTTTGGGTAGGTTGATATCAATTTATGGATCTCAAATTAAAACTGCACAACTACTAGTTTCACTTTACATCATTTATTTTATGTTTATACTTTTGCACGTTCAGAACAGATATATCTTATTTACGGTTTGAATTTGAATTTGAATTCGAACAGTAAACGGGTATGACTGTTGGGAGCAAGAAATGCCTCTTTATTTCAAACATACATCACCTATAGAAGCTTTCATATGTATAGTAGTATTCATCCCTTGAAATATAAATTCTTTCATAGAGAGAACGATGAAATTGAACCGTGGACGTCGGACATATCGTTCGTCAAAGGTTGGATATTCTCCCATGAGAAAACGACCCTTAAGTTTATTTAAATGAAAAAAGGAAAAAAAAAAAGTTTATTGGTAATCATGAAACGTTCCCTATTCTATCCTACAAAACAAGTAAACAACATGCATTGGCCAAACACCCATTGCCTTGTAATGTAATGAGATTAGTGGTTGAATGTTATTATAAGTTGGTAACTTGAAGTTTACCTAAGCACGAAAAGGAAAGGTATAATTGTACAATTACTTGTTGCCAGGTAAGCATGTCTCTGCGTCTCAGATATTTCAAGATATCATATAGGATAAGATTTTTTAACCAAGGAGATTATTGCATTATATGTACTATCTACATGTCATAATCTAAATTGATTAAAAAAATATCAAAGAGGTAAAAGCTAATCATGTTATGGTGCAAAAAGCTAGACAAAAAGCTGGGGGAAAGAAACCATGTTCGTTTTGGTCCATTATGGCATTATTTGACGAGATAAGGTTGACGGAAAGAAAAAAGAAAATTACTGACTTCTGGGTGCGTCTTCTCTATTTTATTCTATTTCTAATACTGTCATGACCAATCATTAGAAATCTATCATCATGTGTCATTATATCTGTCATATATATAAACCTCAGGAAAATTGCATGGTAAAATCCCAAAATTTGAAGCTGGATAATGTACATTATTTTCACACCAATTATACTACCAATATTAATGTGTGTGTGTATCTTTGCATTGCTAGTAGCAACCAAAACTGAAAACCTTTAATTAAATACTATAGGATGTTATTATTCAAATCTTGTAGCGTATAAAATGTTATGCAAATCGAAGTAATAAATGTACTATTGAGGATGACAACTAGTTCAAATTCCTTCATAATTTTTCATCTAAATTTCACAGCGAATGACTCATATGAATTTATATCCTTGTACTTCACAGAATATTCAAGGAATCCTTTTGTGAATCCAACTTTTGTACAATTATTGAATTTTGTAATGAATTTGAATAGAATGCGCGTTTTGTTTATATATAGTTTGGTTTCTCTCTGTGTTTTTGCTATTAAGTCTTGTTACAACCATGGAGAATAAACTGGTGCATGACCTTACATTCTAGTTATAAAAACAAAATAGGTATCAAGGGAGTTAATACTAAGTTAGAAACCATTGGTAAAGACAAAGGCAATTGCTTCATTCTGTGGCAAATCCAAAGACTCAGCGGTGCCACCGACACTGTAAAAGACACAAATTCATATACCTTTCTTTCACTACCAAACAATTTTGAAATTCACCATCTCTTCACAATGGAAAATCTATAGTGCTGACAATGAAATTTCCAAATGAGTATGTCAGGTCTCGAGTCATTTTCATGAAATTCTTTCAATAGATAGCTTATTGTCTAAATTATGTGGGCCGTGATACACGCATGAGTCTTTCTACTATAGAAATCAACCCGTATTTTCTGTTTCTCTTAATACTTTCGTCTTCTAACACTTTCCTCCTTATCTTTTGGCATAACATCACCTTGAGTTTACAAGAGGTACACGTAAAAAAGAGTACATCTAGAATTATCAGTTTTAAGCCCTTAAAGTTTAGATATATTTTGTTGCTTCTGCGTTACAATGTCGATGTGCAATGATAATGAACCCCTAAGCCTAGGGGATCTACTATCCAATGATTCTCCTCGTACTACAAAAGAAAAACGTGACATGATGAAATCAATTCGTGAAAGCATGAGTAGTTTGAAGAGCATTGAAACTTCGTTATCTTCGAAAGGTAACCATCATTCCTCCTCTAACCACCTCAATCTCCGAATCCAACATAATGGCCACCTCTGAACTTGAAACAAATAATGACAACACCACCATCCCTACCAACTCTTTAATCCAAAGCCTAAAATTTGATGCTGAACTCGATGGAGAAATTCAGTCTCCTACTAACTCTATATGGGACTCGTTATTTTCAGGTCAAATTGATTCCTCAGCTGACTTCATGTTAATATCATCCCCTAGAAGAGAGTTCATGATATCTTCTCCTAAAAGAGACTGCATGATGTCTTCTCCATTAAGAGACTACATGATCTCTTCCCTAAAAAGAGAGTACATGGTAGCATCTCCGAAAAGAACAGGCACGACTAGCATGACCACTGCTTCCATGTACACTCAAAATTTCGGCTATGTTCATGGAACTCAAGGAAATAATAGCAACCTTAAAGGAAAATCGCAAAGTCCTCTCCATAAAGTTTTCAATGTTTCTTCCTCTTCTAACACTGCAGCTCAGTACGATGCATTGTTAGATGAATATGGCTTATACTCAAATTTCAAGGAAGAAATTACACCGGAGGTGTATGATGTAGCAACCATAGGAGGGACAAAGGCTACTTTAATGGAATGCATGTCCCTGCCTAGCACTTGTCTTAAGTATGAAGATGACAACAGTAGCATTGGAGTCGGGAACACAAATTAGCAATAATAGCAGTGCACTACCTTATTATGAAATGATGATGAATGGGAATGTAAGTTGTTATAGCTCTCAGTCTCAAGGTGGAGGTTTGATGATGGGGAATGTGTCTAATAATCAAAATCATCATCTGGTTAGTATCCCTTTCTTTTGTATTGCTATCATGATCTGGTTAGTAGACATTTTTTGACTTCGCACTTAACATGTTTGATGATTTTCTATAATGTATGTGTATGTTGATATTATATTATTATCGATTATATTTTTCTTCTACGCACTGCAGTTCTTAAGACTGGAGCAGCAAATGGTACTGCTGGGTCTGCATATGCTGAATTTGGAGCAACAAAAGTCATTGTATCTGTGTGTGTACAAACCATGAACTTGCTTAGTTAAGTATTTGTATAATATGATTGCACAAGATTCATCATATAAGCCTATTTTTAAAACCCCAAAGTAGGTATTTCTAATTGTATAGTCTGTAATGAACCGAATTTCTGAAAAGCATGTGGTAATTCGAAAGAGGGGGATGGAAGCTAAGGTATTTGTATAATATGATTGAACAAGATTCATCATGTTAGCTTGTCTGTTTGTGGGCATGCTACTAAAATCATCACATGTAAAGTTGGCTAAATCTTGACCCAACTAGAATAATTGCCTTTTCATTATTTTCTTAGGTTTGATTTTCTATTTTATCACAGATTGGGCCCTAGAGAAAGCAAGAAAGCTATGATGTATAGTGACATTGGTCGGTTAAGCCGTAATGTGAGTTACACAACATTTTCTACTCATACTCGTGGCTAGGTACATACCATTTCCAATTATGTAAAACCATAAAATTGTACCTTTTATGTGTGTATTATTTGTAAGATATTTGTGAAACGTACGATTGCCTTCGTAAGGAGCAAACAGTATTATGTATTATGTGTAAGATATTTGGTGTAGTGTGGAATATTATGGATGTCTTATGTATTTTTGATGTAAGAATGTTTAGTATGTCTATTATGTAATGTTGAATGTTGATTATGAGACGTGTGTGTTGATATTAATTGTGTTGAATTTAAATTAGGATTGTGTATTGAATGGAACACAAGTTATATGTGTGATGAGTATGTATGTATGTATGTGTGTGTGTATATATATATATATATATATATATATATATATAGGGGGGGGGGAAGATCAGAAGGGGAATAACAGCGGATTACCAACAAAAAAAGGAGGTTATGTTACCTTAATTTAATTTTCATCGTTAATCCCTTGGTAATTAGTAAGGATTTACCAACGCCTTTTATAAATAATATTCTATTATAAATTAATTATCCGTCGGTAAATAGTCGGTATATAAATTAAAATCAAATTTATAAATAAAATTTTATTTTTATTATAAAATTAGTAAAATGACGGAATAATGTTGGAAAACTCTTGCTAAATTCCGTCGTAAAAATTGACATAGATACCGTCATGGTTTTTACCGACCATACAGTTTTGTAGGGAATCCGTCGCTAAAGTCTGTTTAGTGACAGATTAGAAGCAGATTTTGCCGCTGCTATATGCTGTTTTTCTTGTAGTGTCAACTGAATCAGTAGGCCGCCTGATTTTGCATTGGATAAGGAACATATACACACACTTTTTGCATATGTTCATACGGCATTAGAATCTTGTAAGGACAATGGATGCCTATGTTTGATGGTTGAGTATATGGATGATTGGATGTTAGGATATACATTCTCCTTAACTTGGAGATTTCGGGGCGAAATCCTTTAAGGAGGGGAGAATGTAACACCCCGTAATCTAAAATATTAAAATTAACAAATTTTAGAGAACTTAATTTTTAGGAGCAGAATTAAGGGAAATGGGTTACACCATTGCGTTCGTCTCGAAATTCTGCTTGGAATAGAGTCCAAGTTTTCGTAAATCGGACTTCGTATGAGGAAGTTATGGCCCTCAGAAGTTTCAAGAATTTAAATAAATTAAAAAACAGTTCAGAGTTAAATTCAAAATTCGAATATACCAAGGGAGGTCGACCTACCCCAGGCCAGGTCGACCAGGGGGTCGACCTCCCCTATAAAGGTCGACCTGGGGGTCGACCTACCCACCCCCGGGCGGATCTGAACTGTGACAATTCTGGCTTGTTGCCGAGTCTTTTCTGACCAGTTACTGAGTCACTAAGGCATAGGTGGCAATTCTGGATAACTCTATCTAGTCTGGACGGTTGTGATTGCTCCTATGATAATCTAATGCTTATATTGATTTAAACTTCTATATAAGCACGCATAGACTTAAGATATAAACCTAAACTAAATCAATCTCTTGGCCTCCATGATGCTGCTAGAATAGTTCTTCTTCATAAAGATTAGGAATTGCAAGTCAGAATTCTAATACAAATGACGAACGAATCATTCTCTTCTCTAATCCGTCTTTGTGAGTACAATTTCTTTCACAAAACAATTAATAAATTAATTATGATGAGTTATAATTTGGATTATGAGAACATGCCTGTTGAATCATGTGACGTTACTTAATTGTGCTATCGTCTGTTTGTGAACATATGACAGTTTTGTTAACTTATGTTAGTAGATCTATTTCATATGTCCAATCACATATGTTTAACTTGATTCATTTTATGACATCAGTTTATATGCAAGTCTATATGCGAATTATACACAAATTTATATGTGAATCAAGTATATATATACATGCGAGTTTATATGTGAAACATGTGATATTAGTTTACATGTTTAAATTCATGATGTTGGTTCATATGTCTAAACACATATGCTAGATTTGATTCATTTTGTGACATTTACATGTCTAAATCATATGCAAGTGTAAATGTAAATCTTAATTTACATGTCTAAATTATATATGCAATTTTATATATAAGTTTGGATGTGAATCATATGCTAGTTTATATGTAAGATTGTATGCGAATCATATGTAAGTCTTAATTTACATGTCTAAATTGCATATGCAAGTTTATGCGAAAACCATGTTCATATATGCAAGTTCACCTTTATGTGTATAGATCTATGCAAATCATATCTTATATAATTTGATTCATGCCTGTTTGTAGCTTATGTAAATTATGCTTATTGCCTATGCAAGTTATTGATTATGCAAATTTATGATTATATAAATTATAATCATGCAAGTTTTGATCCATGCTAGCCTATTTTTATTTGCAAGTTATGTCTATTTTTATGTGTTATGCAAGTTGTGATGTTTTTGTGAGTTAGACTATTTGCTAGCCTACGTATTTTATGTATTACACGTACGAACAACGTGGGGGCAATGGGAAAATATTAAATATTAATATTGTGAAAATGGCATAAAATGGCTTAAAAGCATATAATAAATTTGAGACATTAATTGGCCTAATTTATATGCATAGAAATTGTGGACATAATTTAGGTGACAATTATGGACATAGATTAATTTGGAAGTTATTGACAATTTGAAATAGAGATATTAATTCAAATTGGGGTTGAATAATAATGTATAATAATAAATGCCTGAGACACGAGGTTAGACTCATTTGTGGTCACTGCCCGGAACTGCCCGGCACATCCAGCAACCACAAACGGTAGTCTAATGTGAGAGGTCAAAGGCATAAATTAAATGAGTAATAAATGCCTAAGACACGAGGTTAGACTCATTTGTGGTATAAGACTGCCCGGACCTGCCCGGCACATCCAGCAACCGCAAACGACAGTCTAATGTGAGAGGTCGTAGGCATAATTAAAAGATGCTTGGACATGAGGTTAAGTCTGTCTTGTGGTGGAAGTCTTCCCGGAACCGCCCGGCATATCCAGTGGCCACAAGCAATCGACTTAATGTGAGAGGTCTGTGCATTAATAATTAATTAATGCTAATCAAAGACGAATATGAATGGCAAACAAAAGTTTGGTTGAGTTGAGTAATTCTCTGAGTACCAATCTGATGTTGATTTCGATCTTCGGGGTTGATTCTTAGGGAGTTATTCTCTTAACCAATATATCTGTGGACTAATATGTACTTAATCATAAATTAAGTAAAACATGTTATATGATATATATATATATATATATATATATATATATATGATACATAAAACATGATAAGTGGATAGGGTTAAGACCAGCTTAACCTATAATCTGATAAGTAGGTAGGGTTAAGACAAACTTAACCAATAACACATATTGATCTGATAAGTGGAAAGGGTTAAGACCAATTTAGCCAATAATATATAAGTGGATAGGGTTAAGACCAACTTAACCAATAATATATAAGTGGATAAGGTTAATACCAGCTTAACCAATAATATATATATTGATCTGATAAGCGGATATGGTTAAGGCAAGCTTAGCCAATAACACATGTTGATTTGATAAGTGGGTAACATGGGTGACATGTGGGATATAATTATAAACACTTAACCAAGTTGAAACATGTAAGAAGACATGAATAAGAGGGGGTTAAGTGGGAAATCCTAGTGGGGACCAAGCATAGGTGGAAAGCTTGTGTCAAGTGTGGGGACCCTTTTCAACCAGTAACCCATTAAGTATCTAAGTGAGCTCGATCTAGATCGAGGATGGGACACGCTTACTGGGTTTGATTGTAAGAGGTCAAAACGGGTTAGCGGTGGCAACGCAAGTTCAACTGGGTCATGTGTGTGTGTGGGCTCGGGCTGGTAGGTAAGACGTTGTTGCATCGTGTAGGTATAAGTCGTGCATCTTTAGTGGTATCGGGTTGCCACTTTGGGAAGTGATACACCCCATTGTGAGACCAACACGGATATCTACGAGTTAGGGAGCCGATCGAATGGGGAAGGTAGTGGGTACGACTAGCGGAACTAGGAGCAGGCGGCACCTATGAAGACAGTTAGGAGTCCAACTACCATATTATGAATAAATGTTGTAATTATAATGGGGAGGGTAGTGGGTACAACTAGTGGAGATAGGAGCATGCGGCACCTATGAAGACAGAAAGGGGTACACGAAACTACCATTATGATTATTATGTTCAGAAGGCGGGATCAACTTTTAGGGTGACTAGTAATGGTGCAGTATAGTAATTGTCCTATAGTGATAAGGAGCGCGATTAACGCCAGTATATTCCTCTTGTTTGTTTTGTCTTGCCCACTTGCTTCACATTCATTCCTTGTTTTACCAGTTTATGCCTTATCATAATTACTTTAATAATTATATTGTTAAAGTTATTGGACTCACCAGACTTTATGTCTGACCCCCTTTGTTTTCGCCTCTTTTCTTCCTCCCCTCCCCCCCCCCCCCAGGTTTTCAGGGTAGGACTAGTGCTGGTGGAGCTTGATTTGGATCTCTTTCTCTCTCTTTTGGAAGTGCTTGGATTGCTGAAAGTAAAGTTCAACTCATCTCTTTTATGGCTACTTATGTTGGGGTTATGCTTTTTTACTTTATGTACTCAGAAAACAATTTGTCAAGATGGATATTAAGTGTACTTGGTTTTATTGTTGGTTTTTGATGTTGTTGTAACCAAACTATTTCTCCGCTGCAATAAAAGTTGTTTTAAAATTTTCAAGTACCAATATATGTATTTGTCTTGTTACATTCCGTTCTATACACCAATAATACTCCATGAAAGTTAATGCATTCCCTTTGTGATTGACATTAATGGACGTGGGGTGTTACACATACACTTTTTCTTGCTTACCTTGTCACACATGCCATTTATGTAGTGATCTCTTTTATCCACTTTATATGCCTATCATGTTACTTTTATTTATTTACTGGCTAAAAGTAACTAGACTCACCAGACTTTATGTCTGACCCTTTTGTTTCTCCTTCTTTCTTCCGTTCCCCCCTCCCCCCAGGTTCTCAGGGAGGAAACACTCAGGATTAGTCAGGACTCAAATATCATCTTGCTAGGAGCTACTTTTGAAGTATGGCTCAAGTTATTTTCTCTACTATGGCTTAGCTCTTTTAATTGGGGAATTATGTTTTTCCTATTTTTATGTGCTCTGATGATGCAAGACAGAAGTTGTCTTATTGGATTGGTTTTTGTGACTTATGGTATTATGGATCACGACATTGTGATTTATGTTTGAAATAAAAATTTAAAAATTTCCGCTGCTATCTTATTTATATCTGTCTTGTAATTATTCTGTGTCTGTTTACCTATAACGCTTCACAAAACTTAATGCATTAGTGAGTGACATTAACGGACGTGGGGTGTCACAGATTATGGACTTAATAAAATACATGTAACGGTGCTCGGGGCAGGATTTAATAAAAACCCTACACAGGTCTGGAGATGACAAAAATTCACGCCTCTCTTGTTTTTAGATACGACACATGGATTATTTTATTTCCAACACTAGGGAAAGGTTTGAGATTTCGACTTTTTACACATTCTCCCTTGGGCGCTGGTAGGCCACAAAACATGTGTATGCTTTTATTTGATTTATTAGGTGCCTAATACAACCCACTAAAATTTTCAAACCCTCCTCATACAAAGGCAGTTATGGCGAAATTTTTCAAAAATTTAGGGTGTTAGCCAAATTTTTAAGAAATTAGAAAGTTCTTAGAAACTGAAAAGTTGAAGAACTCAAGCCAGAATGAAAGTTGAGTGGGTTAGTTAAACAACTTTCAACTCCGATCCTTTTCGAGGACAAAAAGATTTTAAGTGGGGCAGATTGTAACAACCCAGAATTTCTGAACCGATTTAAATTTTTTATTTCAGCTATTTTAATGGGTTTTGAATATTTAAAATGATTCATTTTAAATAATAACGACTAAAAATTTATTTAAATCGAAGTTAGGATGTATAAATTTATTTTGAATATAAAACGAGCTTGAAATGGCGTGGTAGTTTGAAAATTCGATTTTAAATTTCAATTGAATATATTGGATTCAAAATAAATATGATTTCAGTAAAACAAGAAACTTTAGAATCTATTTAATTATAATTTTCTAACGAATGTAAGAAACTAAGATTTCACTTTATAAATTGTAGTTATGTCCAGTTTGAAATTTAGAGTAGTCGCTATGGAATTTATATATATTTTTAATATATTTATATATATAGCCTTAAAAATAGCCATTTTGCAAACGACCTCCGTTTTCGACGAAACCACTTTTGTTGGATCCGGAATGTCAAATTATTGTCAGATTTCAATTTTCATAACTTTTGGAATTAATATGTGAGCGCAGTAAATTTAAATGTGTTTGGTAATTTTAGTTTGAATTTAGTCGACTGGAAAAAGACCATTTTTCAGACTGTCTCCAAATTTGACGAAATTAGTTTTTTTAGGACCGTATTATCGAAACATATCTAGATTTATTTTCTATAAATTTTGGAGTCGGTATGTGGCCCCGGTAAATGAAAATGTATGCTGAAATTAAATACTGACTATTATATTAATTTATATTTTAGTTTTGACAGAAACCTATCGAAATAGTCGAATGGGTTTACGAAACATATTCCATTGTGTTTGGAATGGGGTTATTTGGCTAGGGGCAATAGTCGTTGGGATTTTTTTGGAGTTCGAAGCGCTAAAATTCATGTATAAGTAATAAAGGGATAAAATAATAATAAAATATGGGAATATATACCCTTAAATATCGGCAAACCCCAATCCTAGCCACTTTTCCAGCGCTGCTACTTAATTTTAAAGGCTAGGATGTTCCGATTTTTGTTCCTCAATTATTCTCAAATCAATTCGAATTAGGTGGAAGTTTCTAAGCGAAAATTGTAGAGCTCAACGTGCTGTGGATTCAACGGCTGTAATCTGAAATTGCCACCTGAGATGGCCATATTTTGCTCTCAAACAGCAAGGGTTCAGGGTTGATTTCGAGGCTCTTGGAAGCACCGAGTTCGAGGCAACTCCTGGTGGTGGATGGCAACGTGATGCTCTATGATGTGGCATCATCTGATCGGAGAACGGCGGCATGTAGTGAGGAGCGACGGTGAATTTATGGTAGCGGTATTGGGTTCAGCAGATCGAAATTCTCTAGGAAAGTGACGAAGGAGAAAGAAAATTAAAATCCCTAATGATGTAATTAAATAAATTAATATATTTAGTTTATAAACTTAAGTAATTAATGTTTAAAAATTCATATCTTTGTCATACTAGGTCGAGATCCGACGATATCAATTGCGTTTGAATAGTGATAAAAAAATTCTACAACATGGATGTGATGGCCCGCCCCGCACCAGCCGAAATTTCCAATGAAAGTGCGTTGTGCCAATGCTTGACTAGCACAGGACGGTCGCCAAAGAAAGGAATTTGAACTAACAAGGAACCTGTAGAATGTCTCACAGCGCATGGAATAAAATATAATAATAACATACTTGACATAAAACAGGCGAGACCGTGCATAAGTTGAAAACTAAACCATAATCCTCATAGCAGCGGAAATCTAAAATACATCTTATGATCCATAACCATTATTACAACTTCAAAATACTTCTCTAAAGCAAAAGAAAGGAAAGGTACACTACTAATGCCCAAAGAGTTGACCATCAACAACACAGGGAGAATATATGTAGATAATACGTAGGAGTCTCCTGCTTGTCTCCGGATCAGCTACTCGTGCATAACCATCTAACCTGTCTGTAGTCTTCTCATTTAGGAGCACCTAGAGTAATAAGAAGAGACATAAAACTCTGGGTCAGACAAAAGTCTGGTATGAGCGATAAGCAACAAAACAGAACAATAGCAGGTATACTAAACCATACCTGAACCTGGACCTGCAACCAAAGAGTTAGCACAACAAGATGTACAATACTCTAAGGTGACACTGACATATGGTGTAAAGATACGGGGGTGGGGGTGTGCATGTCATAGTGATGTCAAACAATCAAGCATAGCAACCATCCTCACATCTCTCACTCAGTGCATAAAGCATACGATATCCACCACTTTGATCACCCAAATCCTTGCTATGATCACTCTGCCCCATGGATTCATGGCGACTCCACTGCACTGATCCATAGCCACTAGTCCTTACTATGTCCACTTTGCCACATAAAGTCATAACGACTCCACTGCACTGGCTCTGTAACACCCCGAATTTTCTGTTAACAGTAAATTAACAAATTAACATATAATTAATTCTAAATAAAAGAATTAAGGGAAACAGGTTATGCCCTTGCGCTCGTCTCGGAATTCTGCTTGAGATAGAGTCCGAGTTTGCATGAATCGGACTCCATATGAAGGAGTTATGACCTCCGGATGTTTCAGAATTCAATTTAAAATTCAAGCAGTTCAAATTCAGTTCGAAATTCGAAAAACAGACCCAAACTAGGCTGGGTTGGGCGGGAAAATTCCTGCCCAGGCACCAGGTCGACCAGGGGGTCGACCTGCTCAGTCGACCTGGTTTGGCCCTGGCTGGCCTGGTCGGTTTCTGGTCGAATTTCTGAGCTTTAGTGTGTCACTAGGGCTGATTTGTCACTTTCTGATTGGCTTCTCTTGGTGTGTATGGTATGGATTCATTTTATGATCATCTGACGGCTCAAATAAATCTGAAATTCTACAAATACAACTCAACACTCAACCTAATTTCACACAAATAATATAGAACTAGAGCCGTCATGCTGCAGGGAGGAAACTAAGAGTAGCCGTCAGTTAGAGAAAGCTTAAAGACGAGCAAAATTAAAGTTAAAACAAGAATCAAGCAACGTTTGTCTACCCAAAGGAAAGCATTGCAAATTCAGAACTCAGAAATCAGAAAACAAGACCGTCATTTGTTGCAAGCATAGTGAATTTTCCGATGTGAATAAAATTAAGACTTGATTCGATGTAAAATGAAAATGGAATTGTGCTATTGTATAACGACGATGTTAATTCATATCTATGTATTGAAATGATTGTGTTGTGAATGGTATTGGGATGTTTGTGGTATAATTGAGTTAATATTGATCATGTTGTACATTTAAAATGAAAACAACATCACATGCAAGTTGTATAGTTCATGTTATAATCTACACCTATATGTTTATGTGATTATATAGGTTGTATGTGTTATGACCTAGCTAAGATCTCATGTATATACTTTATGCTAAAACCTCTATGTCTAAATGATTAAGTTCATATACATGCTCATATGTCTATACAAAAGTTGCAAAGTTCATAATTGGATCCATGCCAAGATCCATTTTTATACAAGTTTCATGTTATAGTAGTAAACATGATTGGATCTAGTTCACACATGCGATGAAATTATACATACTTTATGGACATGTCGTATTCTTATCATATGCTAGTGATGTTCGATGTTATGCCTATATCTAAACATGTTTAGGCTTATGTTGTCTAAATCATATGCTAATTCATGTGACACCTGTTTAGTTAGATTCCCCTTCCTAATGCAAGTTCACATGACAAGTTCATGATTCAGTCTATGTTGCAAATTCACATATATGTATGTCGACTATTTTGCAAGTTCACACCTATGATGTTCATATTGACCGTGCTGAAAATGTCAAGTTTACACCTATGTCATGTTTATGTTAATGAATTTCTTATGCCAATTTTGTGTACGCTAAATTAGGCTAAGTTTTTAGCCTAATATTATATGATAGAAATCATGCGGACGAAAAATTAGGCTAAGATTGTTAGCCTAATATTTAGACGGGGCAACGTTGGGAAAATTGGTAATTATAGGAAATTTGACATAAATTGGTGAAAAATATATGTATTTGCATGTTTGGCACATGCCAATAATTGGTGGCATTTAAATGGTTTAAAATTCTTATACCAAAAATGATGAACTTGGAAAGTGGGCCATAACATTTAATTGTTAACAAATTTACATATAATAAGTAATAGAGACAAATATGTAAATTTAGAAAATACGAGTATGCTTAACACGAGGTTGGATTGAGTTGTGATGTAAACCTGCCCGGACCCGCCCGGCTGTCCAGTAGTCACAACAATACCTATCCAATGTGGGTGGTTAAGCATTGAGCGCAATAAGGACCCGAGGTTAGACTGAGTTACGGTGTAAACCTTCCCGGAACCGACCGGCACGTCCAGTAACCGTAACAATACCTGTCTAATGTGAGTGGTCGGTGCTTTAAAAAGCTAAGGACAGACAAGTCAGGATGGTAGGGTTAAGTTAACTAAAACACTTAACCAATTCAACATGTTAATTAAACTGATGGGTGGGGTTAGGTAAATACAGACACTTAACCACTTAACATGTTTGACTAGAAAACCCAAGTAACGGGGGCCCATTTCAGCAGTAACCCAATTAGGTATCATGGTACCCTGAAACTAGGCAGGGTGGGGCACTATTACTGGGCTGATTGTAAGAGGTCAAAAGCGACGGCGGTGGGTGCAACAGTGTGGGTTCTAACGGAGTGCGGGCGTGCACACACTTCGGAATAGACAAACATGGCACTAGGGGCACCAGTAGTATAACCTATGCATGCTAGTATTGTGTCGGGTCGCCACCATGGGACTTGATACACCCTATGGTGGGACCAGCATAGGTATCAACAATCTTTGGGGGCCGTATGACACAAATGATTTTGCGAATAGGAGTCGATCTTTAGAAAAAAGGGGATCACTTCACCCTGATCATGGGATGCCAGTTGAGACAGTACAAGTAGGTGTAGAGATATAGTGTGGGATGCGATAGTATATTTGTTTCAAAACTGCTCTATCTTAGTTTATGATACTTTCCTGTTTCCAGTTTATACCTATCATGCCCTTTTTCTTATTCTCATACTGAAGAGTCACTAGACTTACCAGGCTTTATATCTGACCCTATTTTATTTTGTCTTCTTTTCTTCTGTTTCCCCCCAGGTCCACAGGGAGGAAACAACCCAGCTTAGTCAGACTCTTTGCAAGCTTCAAGATAGTAGGTGTATGGTTTGGACTCTCTTTCCTTGGCTATGGCTGTTGGACACATTCTATGGGGATTTATGCAGTTTTAATTATGTTTTGTGCTTATTTATTTAATAACCAAGACAGAAATGATGATATAATGTTTTGAAAGTTATTATGTGAAAGTTATGGAAATGTTTTGTATGAACACGTATTTATGAAATAAAAAGTCTGTTTGTTTTCCGCTGCTTATATATGTGTGTTTATATATCTGTATTGTTTTTATTTGTGACTTTTACTTATAAACCTCCACCAGCGTTAAGGCATTCCCTTTGTGAGTGACCTTAATGGAGGTGGGGTGTTTTACTTGGTATCAAAGCACATATTTACCAGACTAGATAAAAGTTTTTGAAACCATTTTCAAAAAGAAGTTTAAAGAAGCATTTTTTTTAAAAGAAAAGCGTTGTTTTTAAAAGGCATAGTTCCCCAATGGCATATGTGTTGTATATAACAGTGTTGTATACACAATTATATGATTTTTGTTTGATGATAACAAACAAATATATTTTATTATTGAATATGTTTGTAACTGTAGTGGTATACTACACAACAGATAGCAATATAATATTTCTATTTGAATAAAATACAACTATACAAAAAAATTTAAATATTCACACAGTATTTTATTTGAACAAGAATATTTTATTTCAATATTTAAACAGTACAGATTTACAACTTCACTATTTGTATATACATCACTGATATACATTTCAAAATTTTCAATTTTCATACTCAGCTCCTCCCAACAACACTTACACTTTCATATACACTACACTCATTACAGTTTATTCATTACTTATACAATCACTTTATACATTGACACTATCACTCAGTTAACATTTCAAATACAGACACACACTAGCACTGTTCTTGTCTTCATCTTCATTCTTCTGTTTTCACAGCTTTCAGTCGGTTCATCTTCATACCTGTCACATACAAAAGAACACACACAGTAGACTGCAACAAAAATAAAATTAAATAGAAGCAAATAAAAATTTATTTTTAAATTTTATTTGCCTCAGAATTACGGTGTGTTTCTCATCATGTTTCTAGACTTGGTCTGATATGCAGGGACAGGAAAATTGACTGCTGGCTGCATGTACACACATGTATACACATGTGCACTGCCTTGCCAATCAGCGTGCAACTGAGGAGTAGCCACGTGGACCTTCTCGACTCAGCGCAAATCAGTGTGCAAGTGGTCGAGATCAAATCAATTTTCAAAATAGCACAAACAAGGTACAAATCAAAGCAGACACGAAAATTGGTCGACAAGGCAAAAACAACAAGTTTAGTGAATGGAGCAACTACATAACCAAGTGTTCATTTTAGCATATACATGACATTTCAAGTTTTAAAGGAAGAGGATACAACAAGAAATGAATCGGGATCATAGAGATACAAATATGATCAGCACAGGTACAAGTAAACAAGGCAGAGCAACAAGCATACAAAGTATTGGTCAAAATAGCTTAATGGAAAGTGATCAAGTAGTGTAGCAAAAATAACAAGCAGCATGAAAGTGTACACAGCAAAGTACAAGTAAAATGATTATGCATCAATTACAAAAGAGACAAAGCAAATGTCAAGTTATAATCAAATATAAACAAGTGAGTGTATAGGAGCTTGTGTAGTGCAAATCATTAAGAAACAAAGTCTCAATTGATACAGCATGGAAATGGTGTATGTGTATGGGTCAGTGAAGACAAGACAAGGATGCTGGGCAATTCTTAATGTCTGTGTATGTATTCAGCATGATGCAACAACAATGGATTGTGATAATGTACACATAAGTGCACAACATACGTATACATGGATACAGAAATGAAGACAATGTGGTCGAGCAGTGGATTGCAAGTCAAAACAGTCCAAAGTGGTTTAAGAATACTCAAGCTCAACTACAAGAAACATGGAAGTGAAACAAGTACCAGGCTTAAAAGATGATCAACAAGACTACATGAAAACAACCAGAATATAGCACCAGTTCAAATGTTTGGCAAAACATATGATCTGTTCTTATCAGTTCAAATCAGAACTCAGCATTAGTTCTAAGTGGAGTGTACTCAAGAAGGAAGTCAAAGAATAAATGAAGTTCCAGTTCAAAAATCAGAATACTAAATCTGTTCAAGTTTGAGGCAAGATCAGACAAGTATTAAATCAAATTAAATGATCAAGTTTTGTTAAAAGGAAAATATCAAGTGCGATATCAGTTAAAAACATAATCAACGAGACTGCTCTCAACTAAATCAAGAGAAATTTCTGTTCTGGTTTTTAAATCATCAGAAAAGCATCCATTCAAATGAATTGACAGTTTTAGCAAACCAGAAATCAAAGAAACCGATTTCAAAGTCGAGTGTGTTTTGGAAAATCAGGTTTAATATCTATTCATAAGAAGAAAGTGTAAATCCAGAAATTGTCAAATTCGAAGAATGAAGTACAGGTTCATATCAGTTCTTTTGAAGCAGTTTATTCAAGATAATATCAGCCCAAAATGATATTAATCAAAGCCCCAGAAAATTAGCTCAAAAGGAATTCATGGATTTTTTTTTCGAGATTATTTTTAGTAATACTTAATCCAAAAAGTTTCAGAAGTTAACACAAAATTCAAATCGAAGAAATCTCCAGGAGTTCAAGAACTATTCAAAGCTACGAAGAGTTCAAGGTTCAAAATTCATGAATATATCTCGACCAAGTAATACACGAAATTAGAGCATATATCTCGGATTTACAATCTTATATAAACACCAATCATCATCGGCTATTATAATCCAAGTTCGAACAAGCAAAAAAAAATCCAAATTAAATTCATACCATAAAAAGGGAGATTACTTGGATCCAGTTCTACACTCATCAACGTTCAATCGAAGAAGAGAATACCCACTGAATAACTCAAAATCATCATACGAGAAAGTGGCGACCTCAAGTTTAATAGAATCGAAACCCTAGAACCATCGAAGTCGAGTTTAACGAGAAGCACAAACCCTAGAAAAAGCACCAGCCTCCAGAGATCGAAGCCAAACAGACTTGAGCATCATCGAATTAATCATACAATCGCGATTTAGGGATTTGAAGAGAAACCCTAGTTTTCTTTTAGCCGCCATTTCTATTTCCAGAGAGAATTAAAGGAAGTCGGGCTCAAGTAAAAAGTGGAGGAACAAAATAGAAAAGGGACCGGCCAAAGTCTATATCAAAAGACTAAGTTTTTTTTAAAGAAGGATTTTTAAAACAAAACTAGGGTTTTAAACTAGGGTCTCCATTTTATTTTTTGTAATCAGTCCAGAGTTTTTTAGTTTGTCTCTAAAACTAGGGAGACGAATTACTGGGTTTGTAATTCGGAGAAATCTGGTTTTGGGGATAAAAACCAGTGCAGGGTTTTGAGCGTAGGGTTAAGAACAGTTGGGAGCGAGTGTCGCGAGTTTACAGGGGATTGTAAGCGTAGAGATTGTTTTAACTCCTAGTAGAAACCTTGGGGAATGCAGCAGTAGGCAGAGTTTTGCCGAAGCTGGGTATATCTGTGTGTTATTTATTTTCCGCATTTATTCTGATTATTATATGTGCTGTGTTTATTTAATTACTCTGTGAAAATCTGCGATAAACCCTATTCACCCCCCTCTAGGGTTAATTTAGATCCTACAAGTGGTATCAGAGCAGGTATTTTTAACTCTAGAGTCATGAATTTGTCAAACAATGCTTTTTCTGAGGGTCAGTCCATAGCTAGGCCACCAATGTTTAATGGAACTGATTATGCATATTGGAAAGCTAGGATGAAAATTTATTTGAGTTCAGTTGATTATGATGTGTGGGATATTATTGAAACGGGTTATAGATCTCCCACTATTATTGTTAGTGGTGTTGAAATTCCTAAATCAAAAGATTGGTGGGATGCTAATGATAAAAAATTATTTTCAACTAATGCCAAAGCGATGAATGCTTTAATCTGTGCTATTGATAAAACTGAATTTAATCGAATTTCTCATTGTGAGACTGCACAGGAAATATGGCATACGTTGGAGGTCACACTTGAAGGTACATCTCAAGTGAAGGAATCTCGTCTCGCTCTACTCAGCAATGAATATGAAAATTTCTCTATGCAAAAAGACGAAGATATAAAAGAGATGTATGGACGCTTCTCATCACTGGTCTACAATGCAAAAGCTCTTGGCAAAACCTATACCGAAGTGGAATTGATCAGAAAAATACTGAGAGTGCTACCGATGAATTTTGAAGCAAAGGTGACGGCGATTCAAGAATCAAAAGATCTGAATAAAGTAAGCATGGAAGAGTTGATCGGAAATCTGATTACTTATGAGATGGAGTTGAAAGCAAGAGAAGAACGAAAGGATTCTGAATCAAAGAAGAAGACGATCGCTCTAAATAATTCTGTTGAAAGTAATGATGATGACCCCGCTGAAGAGCTAGCCATGGTTTTAAAAAAGTGGGCCAAAGGAAAATACAAACCACGAAAAAAGAATTCAAAAACCAACAAGTCCGAAAGTTTAGATAATTCAGACGATGAAGTATATTGCTACAATTGCAAGAAACCCGGTCATATCAAACCAAATTGCCCACAGCTTAAAAATGAAAAGAGGAAGAAGTTCAGAAGAAAGAAGAAAGCTTTTGCCGCTACATGGGATGATGAAGAAGGAGAAGAAGTTTCTGAAAGTGAAGAAGAGGAAGCTAATTTGTGTCTTATGGCTCAATCTGATTCAGAAAGTAGTGAAGAGGATTCAAGTGAGGTATCGAATTTTACTTATAAAGAATTAATTTTAATGTGTCACGATCTCACAAAAACCGTTGATTCTCTTGAACTAAAAGTTAAGAAATTAAAATCTGATAGGTCAAAACTAGTTCAAGAAAATAACAGTTTAGAAACAAAACTTGAAAAAGTTAAGAATTCACCATTTTCAGAATGCGAAAAATGTCAATCTTTGAGTAACGATTTTTTGAAATTAAAAACTGATCTTGAACTACTTAAAAGTGAAAACATGAATTTGAAAAATGAAAATCATGATTTTGAAAAGGTGATTGAAAAGTTTAGAGAAACTGAAAAACTTGATTTTGAAAAAAGAAAACAATTTGAAATTGAAATTTCCAAGTCCAATGATAGAATCAAAGCACTTGAAAACGAAAATTTGATTTTAAAACAAACTGATGCTAAAAAGAGGAAAATCGCTATTAATCGTTGTTCAAATTTAATGAAAGAAAATAGCGATCTTAAATTTAAAATTCAACGACTGGAGTCAGCTTTGACTAAATTTTCTAAAGGAGAGAAATCGTTGAATATGTTGTTAAAAAATCAATTTTTTGTTCAGAATAAAAAGGGACTTGGATTTGAATCTGATCAAGTTGAAAAACAAAATTTTAATGATTTTAAAAATTCTTTAATTGGCTTTGAAAACGATCAAATTGAATTGTTGAAATTTAATAATTCCAAAGGGTTTTTAAATCATAAACAAATTGATAACTCGTTTAAAAACAATTCATTTAAATCTGTTTGGATTCCAAAAATTAACAAAATAAATTTAAGCAAATCTAAACAAATTTGGGTTCCAGAGGGTACGCTAGTGAATAATAAAGGATTGTTATATAAACGGGTTTGGGTACCAAAACGTGTAAACAAAGATAACAGTGGTAAAACAACTTTTGTTAGACCACTAGATCATATAAACATTTAGGTACTGTGGGAGGCTGAGGAACAACTGTGCTTAAGTTAGATAAAATTCGAGATGATTCATATATCAAATTATTTGGAGTTCCTTAGCCATAGATTCAGAGTTGGAGATTCATTACATCACGTTGATTATGGTAAGTCAGGTATGATCTCTAAACTCGTACTTTTATTCCTTTTAGTTTATTTTTTACTTGGCTGTTTTTGAAATCATTCATTATGGATTGTTGATATTCTTGGATTATAAAAAAAAATTGATTTTTTTTATTTCAAACAATTATCTTTCGATTTGATAAGTTGACTGTTTCTTGAGTTTGTCTAAAAATTCTCTGAGGATGTCACTTGTGATTCTTGTTTTTGAAAATGATCTTGTGCTGCTCTGATAAGGAAATTGATTTGATTCATTTTAAGTGTGTTGGTGATTAAATGATAAGTTAGAAAATTAGTAACTGGATTTAGTTAAAATTCATAGACAATTTGAATTAAATATATAAGTTGTTTTAAAAACTGTCTAGGAGCAATCAGTGTTAAAAATATTAGAAAATTTCATTTTTTAACTGATTGATTTTTTTAAGCTGATTTTCAACTTGCATTTTTCAAAAAAATCCTCTTGAAATTAATATTTTCAATTTTAAAATTATTTTTGATTATTTATTCAAAAATTGAAATAATTGATTAATTTGAACCGTTTTTGGGACTCATCAAAATTATTGATAGATTTATGAAACTGTGATGAGTTGCGACTATGGTATAATTCATAACTAGAAGAGATATTATTTTAAATCTCATGATGATTAGACAGATTTTATAATATTTTTGAATTAGAGCTTATTTCACGACCATCTTCTATATCTACCATATTTCTGTCATTCATCATGGTTTTATTTAATTTGGGGAGTTCTAATTATTCTTAAAATTAAAAAAAAATTAAAATAAATAAATAAATAAATAATTTATCCTTGGTATTCACTCCCATTTAAAAATCCTCGCGGTTATGCGTGGGTGAATTACCTTAATTTCTATGTGCTTCCATTCTCACTTAAAAGACCTTCGGGCTGTGCATGGATGGAACTCATTAGAGAGGATAAAGTTAAGTTACTACTAACCCCATTTAAAAGACCTTTGGGCTATGCGTGGTTAGAAAGTGCTTAACATTTTTTTTAGCATACTTAAAATCTTTAAAATTCATATTCAAATACTCAATTTTTTATTGAACTCTCCTCATTCGATAAAATCCATCATAAATCCATTCATTCTGAAAGTGAAATTTGCTTCTGATTTAAAGATTATTATGATTTTTGTTTGATTAAATGGGTTTTACGATATATATTCTCTCTCTGAATATGAATTTATATTTTTAGTCTATATTCATCACTGTTTCGATTTCTATTTTCCTTTTGATGATAACAAAAGGGGGAGAATGGTCAAGATTTTGATTGATGAGTATTTAATTCAAAAATATTATAAGATTGGAAATTAAATATCTAGAGGGAGAATGGTCAATTGGATTTCATCATTCATATTTTTCCACATATATAGGGGGAGTTCAGTTGTAGGGGGAGCATACAAATAGGGGGAGTAATATATTTCACGCTCAAACACATTCAAAATCTTTTATTTGTTTGTCATCATCAAAAGGGGGAGATTGTTGAATATAACAGTGTTGTATACACAATTATATGATTTTTGTTTGATGATAACAAACAAATATATTTTATTATTGAATATGTTTGTAACTGTATTGGTATACTACACAACAGATAGCAATATAATATTTCTATTTGAATAAAATACAACTATACAAAAAAAATTAAATATTCACACAGTATTTTATTTGAACAAGAATATTTTATTTCAATATTTAAACAGTACAGATTTACAACTTCGCTATTTGTATATACATCACTGATATACATTTCAAAATTTTCAATTTTCATACTCAGCTCCTCCCAACAACACTTACACTTTCATATACACTACACTCATTACAGTTTATTCATTACTTATACAATCACTTTATACATTGACACTATCACTCAGTTAACATTTCAAATACAGACACACACTAGCACTGTTCTTGTCTTCATCTTCATTCTTCTGTTTTCACAGCTTTCAGTTGGTTCATCTTCATACCTGTCACATACAAAAGAACACACACAGTAGACTGCAACAAAAATAAAATTAAATAAAAGCAAATAAAAATTTATTTTTAAATTTTATTTGCCTCAGAATTACGGTGTGTTTCTCATCATGTTTCTAGACTTGGTCTGATATGCAGGGACAGGAAAATTGACTGCTGGCTGCATGTACACACGTGTATACACGTGTGCACTGCCTCGCCAATCAGCGTGCAACTGAGGAGTAGCCACGTGGACCTTCTCGACTCAGCGCAAATCAGTGTGCAAGTGGTCGAGATCAAATCAATTTTCAAAATAGCACAAACAAGGTACAAATCAAAGCAGCAACGAAAATTGGTCGACAAGGCAAAAACAACAAGTTTAGTGAATGGAGCAACTACATAACCAATTGTTCATTTTAGCATATACATGACATTTCAAGTTTTAAAGGAAGAGGATACAACAAGAAATGAATCGGGATCATAGAGATACAAATATGATCAACACAGGTACAAGTAAACAAGGCAGAGCAACAAGCATACAAAGTATTGGTCAAAATAGCTTAATGGAAAGTGATCAAGTAGTGTAGCAAAAATAACAAGCAGCATGAAAGTGTACACAGCAAAGTACAAGTAAAATGATTATGCACCAATTACAAAAGAGACAAAGCAAATGTCAAGTTATAATCAAATATAAACAAGTGAGTGTACAGGAGATTGTGTAGTGCAAATCATTAAGAAACAAAGTCTCAATTGATACAGCATGGAAATGGTGTATGTGTATGGGTCAGTGAAGACAAGACAAGGATGCTGGGCAATTCTTAATGTCTGTGTATGTATTCAGCATGATGCAACAACAATGGATTGTGATAATGTACACATAAGTGCACAACATACGTATACATGGATACAGAAATGAAGACAATGTGGTCGAGCAGTGGATTGCAAGTCAAAACAGTCCAAAGTGGTTCAAGAATACTCAAGCTCAACTACAAGAAACATGGAAGTGAAACAAGTACCAGGCTTAAAAGATGATCAACAAGACTACATGAAAACAACCAGAATATAGCACCAGTTCAAATGTTTGGCAAAACATAGGATCTGTTCTTATTAGTTCAAATCAGAACTCAGCATTAGTTCTAAGTGGAGTGTACTCAAGAAGGAAGTCAAAGAATAAATGAAGTTCCAGTTCAAAAATCAGAATACTAAATCTGTTCAAGTTTAAGGCAAGATCGGACAAGTATTAAATCAAATTAAATGATCAAGTTTTGTTAAAAGGAAAATATCAAGTGCGGTATCAGTTAAAAACATAATCAACGAGACTGCTCTCAACTAAATCAAGAGATTTTTCTGTTCTGGTTTTTAAATCATCAGAAAAGCATCCATTCAAATGAATTGACAGTTTTAGCAAACCAGAAATCAAAGAAACTGATTTCAAAGTCGAGTGTGTTTTGGAAAATCAGGTTTAATATTTGTTCATAAGAAGAAAGTGTAAATCCAGAAATTGTCAAATTCGAAGAATGAAGTACAGTACAGGTTCATATCAGTTCTTTTGAAGCAGTTTATTCAAGATAATATCAGCCCAAAATGATATTAATCAAAGCCCCAGAAAATTAGCTCAAAAGGAATTCATGGATTTTTTTTTTTCGAGATTATTTTTAGTAACACTTAATCCAAAAAGTTTCAGAAGTTAACACAAAATTCAAATCGAAGAAATCTCCAGGAGTTCAAGAACTATTCAAAGCTACGAAGAGTTCAAGGTCCAAAATTCATGAATATATCTCGACCAAGTAATACACGAAATTAGAGCATATATCTCGGATTTACAATCTTATATAAACACCAATCATCATCGGCTATTATAATCCAAGTTCGAACAAGCAAAAAAAAAATCCAAATTAAATTCATACCAGAAAAAGGGAGATTACTTGGATCCAGTTCTACACTCATCAACGTTCAATCGAAGAAGAGAATACCCACTGAATAACTCAAAATCATCACACGAGAAAGTGGCGACCTCAAGTTGAATAGAATCGAAACCCTAGAACCGTCGAAGTCGAGTTTAACGAGAAGCACAAACCCTAGAAAAAGCACCAGCCTCCAGAGATCGAAGCCAAACAGACTTGAGCATCATCGAATTAATCATACAATCGCGATTTAGGGATTTGAAGAGAAACCTTAGTTTTCTTTTAGCCGCCATTTCTATTTCCAGAGAGAATTAAAGGAAGTCGGGCTCAAGTAAAAAGTGGAGGAACAAAATAGAAAAGGGACCGGCCAAAGTCTATATCAAAAGACTAAGTTTTTTTTAAAGAAGGATTTTTAAAACAAAACTAGGGTTTTAAACTAGGGTCTCCATTTTATTTTTTGTAATCAGTCTAGAGTTTTCTAGTTTGTCTCTAAAACTAGGGTGACGAATTACTGGGTTTGTAATTCGGAGAAATCTGGTTTTGGGGATAAAAACTAGTGCAGGGTTTTGAGCGTAGGGTTAAGAACAGTTAGGAGCGAGTGTCGCGAGTTTACAGGGGATTGTAAGCGTAGAGATTGTTTTAACTCCTAGTAGAAACCTTGGGGAATGCAGCAGTAGGCAGAGTTTTGCCGAAGCTGGGTATATCTGTGTGTTATTTATTTTCCGCATTTATTCTGATTATTATCTGTGCTGTGATTATTTAATTACTCTGTGAAAATCTGCGATAAACCCTATTCACCCCCCCCTCTAGGGTTAATTTAGATCCTACAATATGCATTATCTCTCTATCCTTTTGTCTTGAATACTTTCCTTTTTGTTCCAGCATGTCTGGAGATCTTAACCTTCCAGAAGGTGCACCGATCCCTAGCTGGTTCCGAAGGTACCTAGAGGCTAGGGCCAATGGTGCGGGCCCAGCAGACATTCCTCCTCCCACAGTGGCAGCGGTTCCTCCTCCTTCTCCTCCTCGTGGAAATACTTTCGCTAAGACGTGTAGATACTTCAAGGCTATGGGTGGAAAGGTGTAACACCCCGGATTTTTGAATAATCGAATTAACTAAATTAAAGAATAATTAATCTCAGATATGAGAATTATGGGAATGGGGTTGCGCCATTGTGTTTGTCTCGGAATTCTGGTTGAGATAGAGTTCGAGTTTGCAGAAAACGGGTACTGGATGAAGGAGTTATGGACGAACGAAGTTTGGTGGTAAAACAAGAAAAGAAAAAAAATATTTGCACTGGCGCACTTGGGAAGTGCGCCAGTACAAATTTGCACTGGCGCACTTGCTAAGTGCGCCTAGGCCGAGGCGGCAGGCCTGCACAGTTTTCTGGTTCAGTGTGACCCATATTGCTAAGTCCTTTCTGACTCCTTGCCGAGTCATTAGGGCTGAGGTGTCACCTTATCCAAACTGAATGGTTTTGATTAACCATAAGGTCATCCAACGGCTTAAATTAATTCAAAACTCTATAAAAAGACCCATAGACTAAAACCCTAAATCAGAATTAAAACTGAAACTTTGGTCGTCATGCTGTCATCTTGAACCCTAGAGTAGCCACCACCGATTAGAGAGGAAGAACAACAAATCAAATCAGTTCTATTCAACCCTAACAACGAATCTTCTTCAAAGGAAAGCTAACACAACTTCAGAAATCAGAATTCATAACTCAAGACCGCTTTTAAGTTGTGAGTTCGATAGTTTTAATAAAATAATTAGTAAATTAATTGGATTGAGTTATGATGCGGATAATTTGGATATGATGTGAATTATTGACTGCATGTTGTAATTATGTTGTAGAATTGTGTTGTAATTTCTATGATGTTATGTTACGATGCAATCATTTACGATGTAAAGTTATGATGCTATCACCCATGTTGTAATTCTATGATTGGCTTATGCCTAGTTGAACCATCATGTTGTTCATATGCTAGTTTGGTTATGTTGATTCATATGATAGATCACAAGTTTGTATGCAAGTTTAGATATTGATTTAGACAAGAATCATAGGCAAGTTAGTATAACCTTACATGTTTCGTGACATCAATTTTAGATCTAAAGTTAGACTATGACATGTGTGAGTTATATGATAAATTCTACATGATAATTTACATGTTAGATACAAGTTTACACCATTGTTATGATGCATAAATCATATATGCAAGTTTATATAAATATATGAGTTTGGGATATGAATCATGTTATGCAAGTTTAGGGTTATTGCCTATGCAAGTTTACATATTTAGATGTAGATCTATGACATACATGATTTATGCAAGTTTGTGACGATTATCTCAACAAGTCCACACCTTTAGATTTGGATCCATGACATATGTTGTTTATTCAAGTTGTAACTTTGGCCTATGCAAGTTTTAGATGTAGAACATCATTCACACATGCAAGTTCACCCCTATGTTTAGATCTAGTTTTATTTATATGTATGTTGTGATGTTTTCTCTTTATTCCATGAGTTAGACTATTCGAGTCTAACGTATATTTTACGTTAAACGAACGAACGTACAACGTGGGGTAAAGGGGATAATATTAAAAGATTTAATTGGCATAAATGCCTTAAAAGGCATAAAATAAATTTGTGGTGAAAATTGGTATGATTTTACATACCATAAATGGGTGGACATAATTGAGTCAATTATGGCCATAGTTAAATTTGGAATTGATTGATAATTTGAATAGGGAAAGTAATTCAAATTGGGGGATGATTAATTAGGAGTAATTAATCGTCTAAGACACGAGGATAGACTCTTTTGTGGTGTAAGACTGCCCGGACCCGCCCGGCAAATCCAGCTGCCACAAATGCCAGTCTAATGTGAGAGGTCTTAGGCACAAATTAAATACGTAACAATTGTAAAGACACGAGGTTAGGCTCTTTTGTGGTGTAAAACTGCCCGGACCCGCCCGGCAAATCCAGCTGCCACAAATGCCAGTCTAATGTGAGAGGTCTTTATGAGGTTACGGTCTTAATGAATTAAGAAATACTGAACCAGATAAGCATGTAGTGGGACATGAGGGGGTTAAGTGGGTGCCTTGGGTGGCATTGGAAATACGATTAGAAATACTTAACCAAAATTGAAACATGTAAGTGAACATGAATAAGAAGTGGGTTAAGTGGGATATACTAGAGGGGACCAAGGTTAGGTGGATAGCTTGTGTCAAGTAATGGGGGCCCGTTTCAACCGGTAACCCATACGTATCTTTGTGGGCTCGACCCAAGTCGAGGACGGGACACACATACTGGGCTTGACTGTAAGAGGCCAAAACGGGTTAGCGGTGGCAACGCAAGTCCAACGGGTTCATATGCGTGTGTGGGCCCGGGCTGGTAGGTAAGACGTTGTTGCATCGTGTAGGTATAAGCCGTGCATCATTGGTGGTATCGGGTTGCCACTTTGGGGAGTGATACACCCCACTGTGGGGCCAGCACGGGTATCTACGAGTTAGGGAGCCGATCACTTGGGGTTAGTGGGTACACCTAGTGGAGATAGGGGCAGGCGGCACCTATGAAGGCAGCTAGGTGACACGACCCGAACTTCCCCGTGAAGGAAAGCACGGATAGCGTTGAGAACAACACACAAAAGGACGCAGACGGAAGAACATTTCATTGTTATTACAACAATGCATCAGATTTCAAGAATATACAGAGTATAAATGAAAAAATATTACACAGAAATAACAGAGATTTAAATTACATTGAAATACATCGCAGCAGAAAATAACACAATACACAACTAGAAGAGATATACGGATACAAAGCTTTCCAGATATCGTTCCAGCTGTAAACCAGGATCCTGTGAATATAAATCTGCAAAACCGAAACTACTAGCTGCCCGTGTCGAAAATAGGGGCACCCAGAGTTTAGGTGAAAACAATAAACTCCAGGTCAGTCATGTGACTGGTGTGAGAACTAAAACAGTTATTAATATTGGTTTTAAAGTTAGGTAAATCAAGGGACCACGCCGTATAACACGGAAATGGTTTCCTCCCAAGAATACCAGTGCATAGAACAAACAGCGCAATGCTAAATAAAGAAAAATGAAGCTGTTATAAGACCCAGGTCCCATCACACAATGCAATGCAAGCCGGAGGATAGGGTTTTCCCTTATAACAGCCAAAGCATGCTTGATATGTTTAAAACACATTATTTGATACTATAATAAGTGTATAGTGTCAAGACAATTCAATCATAAATATCAATCATAGACGGCATGGGTACCATATATCATGTCGCCATACTAGTTCTACAATTAAAACCGCAATACACGTATTGGAAATTGGATTTCCGTCATGAGTCGAGGCAAGGGGCAAGCTCCTCTCCGCGTTCGAGACACTCTAGCAATGCCTCAGGACCCCACTCTGATCCTTTGGAACCTCCAAGGCCGATCCTCTCTTACTTTTGAGGATTAATTATTCCTGAACACACGTTTCCCGGTCCTTACAGACCTATATCCGAGGCGCCTCGTATCCAACAACCACACAGGTGAAAAGTATATAAATGTCAAGGCTGGTAGGTCACTGACACCACCCTAGCTAGAAAGAAACGTCGTGCACTCCTTGGGTCCGTATCCCGTTTTTGACTCATACCGAGGTGTGAGGCTCGCGAATTCACGTTATGCACAAAGCTATGCCACACAGGCCGTGCTTTGATCATCAACCACAAGACTTTGCTTTTCAACAGAAGCCTTGATCAATTGCCACTTACACGTGCCACATTGGCAATTCACTCCATGCGACTGATGTCCATCGATATACAACCTCTGAGCTCGTACGTCTCAGAGAAGGGCGTTAAGCAAGAGAATAAATTCTCCGCCGCCAAACAGATGTATATTTAATAGAGATCAATCAACACAGAATAAAATCCAATGTCAGACACACAATCCATTTACAAGTTCGTTCTGGGTCTGAACGAAACCGGAGGCACTTTCCTCGCATATCCATCGATCTCTAAGTACGTCTGGACGATCACCGACTGTTTCCCTCATCTCGGGTGTACAGCCCAATCAAGATCATCAGTAATCACCCAAACGATGTGAAGACTTCCGGTCTTCAACCACCGTCTTCATCTTCGACATCTCGTCGAATCGGTTATTCAGAATGGGTATAACCCGGCCTTTCTGAATAACCCACGCATATAATTAACAAATGTTACACAAACACAACGAACGCCTCATTCCAATTCAGAATATTCTTTTATTCACAAAATCACATTCTTAGGGAAAGGTTCCCATTAATTTTATCAAAGATAAATTCTTCTAAATTTATTCTTCAATCTTCCTTTGGATATCATTTCTAACTAGTCGGGATTAACGAACCACACCGAAGTAATTATTTATTTTATTTCCCAATCCCAACCTATATATCCCATGGAGCAAAACTGTTGATACTCCATATCTAACACCACGGTGTTATCGGTAAAATTGATTACCATTTCACGTTCAAATCCAATTAAAGATTTAACTATCGCTTTGGAGCAAAACTGGTGATACTCCACTCTCGATCACTTTTCAGATTTGATAATTTAAATTATCAATTCACTTTTTAATCTAACTAAAGATTCATTAAAACTCCACTTAGTTTTAATCTTCTCAAAAATCAATATTATGTCTTTAACTGGGTTAAAGAACCAATGTCTTCTAAAACACGATTCACGACAAACCCAAATCACATTTGATATTAAATACAAGGCTCTGAATAGAAAATATATCGGCTTATATTCAATATCAAATTCTGAAACCAACATATATCGTATTGGCAATAACGATATAAAATATATCTTTCAAATTCCCATAACAATATCTGTATAGTCACGAAATCCAACATTGAAATATCCCGAAGATAATTTCGATTCAGCTCCAGTCCAATCCACGTATTGGAAATTATCGATTATTTTCAAAATCACTTTCAATTTCAATTTATTTATTTTAAAAATAAATTGAGTTCAATTTTAGTTCAAAACTAGTTCATTTCGATAAAAATCTATTTTTATCTTTTCAAATGTGGAATTTTCCAGCCCAAATCTTTCCAATTCACATATTATAATTTTACACAAATTATAGATATTTTTAATAATTTTATCAAGGCCCGTACAGTCGATTTCCAACAACGGCCATCGAACTGCACTTACAACGACCTTTTTCGAATTTGATTTGGACATAATTCCAAATCCAACCGTTAGATTTCAAATTTCTAATATTCATTGGAAAGCTCTTTTCGATACGAACCCAACGGTTCCGGTTTTAGGAGAATCCGACGGTCGGATCTCCCGCAACGTCCGTTTGAAATAAATGGTCGAAATTCACGAACTGCCGCGGCGTGGCGCGTTCTATTCAGGCCATTATATTATATATATAATATATATTTCGTCGATTTCTATTTAAAACGAATTTTATAAATCGTTTTAAATTCGTTTCAAAAGCAATTTCAACTTTCTTTTCAATTCAAATCAAAATTGAATTCTTCTTTATAAATTCGTTTTAAAATTCATTTCTATTCAATTCAAATTTTAATTCAATTTGAATTCAATTTCGTTTTCAATTCAATTCATTTCGATTTTATTCGAATTCAAATTCACTTTCTATTCAATTCGAATCGAATTCATTTCCTATTCAACTCGAATCGAATTCATTTCAAATTGATTCAATAAAATTTCCATTTGAATTTTTAATCTAATTCAATTTGAATTTCCTTTCAAAATATTAAATTTTGAAATCACTTTTCAATATTCATTATAAAACGAATAAAATCGATATAAACATCGTTCGCGTCAAAATAACGCATCTCTAATCAACACGGCTTTATATTTCAATAATTCGTTATTCTATTCAACAAATGAATATTTGTTCTATTCAACACATGAATCTATATTTCTTTCAACACACGACTAATCTCAACACATGAGTACTGTCGACACATCACTATTTTCGTTATGTAAAATATTTTATAAAACTATGGTATCTATCATTTGATTTCTAATTAGACATCTACTGGGAAGTAGTTCTAATTTTAAATATGATAAAGATGTAAATTTTTATTATAAAAAATATTTCACTCAACACCTGAACATCGTCAACACATGACTATTTTTATATTCAACACATGAATTTTCTTTTCTAATACTCATTATTTTCCCGATTGGAATGAGGCCCAATCAATCACCATATAACGTTAATTATATGGATTCCATACAACACATGTATATAATAGCATTGAAAAATAATCAATCATCAACCAAAGTGCACTACACTGTATAAGCATCAAATATAGATATCTGACGCTTATAACAGTCTGTCAATCGACCGATCGACATATTTAATCAATCAGGATGAGTGAACATCAAATTTCATCCCAACACCCGTGTGGGGTTTCAAACAATCAAACACAGATTTTTATTTGTGCAGTTGGGCGACGTGTAAAATTTATCGACCCAATCGATATCAGTCAAATTAGTGTATACAAACAAATCGGCCGATTTGTTTATAAATATTTATTTATTCACTTTCACGTTAAAAATTATATTTTTAACGATCAAACTATTTTATTTCAACACTTGAATTTCTATTCAGTTCATTTATTCAATAAATGATTATTTTTATTTTTCTAACATATTTTAGAAAATTTCGGCGGCATAACGGCACGATACTAGAAACGGGACAAGGCCTAGCCTTATCCCCGGTCTAGTGAAGGCCCACGCCATTCACACATCAATCATATTCACCAAACAACCAAATTCAAATCAAATCATCAAACCAATCTATGCAACCAAACAAACAAGTCCATGGTCTGTGGACGATTGTGTCGGGTGCTACTAAGCACCGTCTGCATCCTAGTATATATATATAACTAGAAAAAGAGAATTTCGAGTGAGAAGTTCTCACCGAAAGCTATCCAATACCACGACTCTTCATTATCCCATCTTCGTCATCTTCGTTGCCCGTAGTCACTATATATATAAAAAATCACACATTTTTATATTTCGATGTTTTTAAAATAAAAATCACATTTTTATTTGCTTACTTTCAATTTAAAAATCATATTTTTATAATCACTTCATATATTTAAAAATCGAATTTTTACTATGCTATTCAATATATAAAAATCATATTTCCTTACCGCTAATATATAGATAAAAATTCTATTTCTACATTGCTACTATATAGATAAAAATTCCATTTCAAAAATATAGATTTCGCCTTTTCTAATATGAAGTTTTCGCCTTTATAAAAATAAAGTTTTCGCCTTTATACAAAATAAAGTTTTCGCCTTTATAAAAATAAACACTTCATTTCAACGTATATAAAATAAAAATCAGATTTTTATTTTGCTACATACACAAAGATGATATTTTTATATTCTCCATCTTATAAAGATTATATTTTTAATACTTTAAAAATATAAAAATCATATTTTTAATAATTCTATATAGTAAAAATTATATTTTTATTGCTTTAAAGATATAAAAATCATATCTTACTTCTTCTACTCAATAAAAATTCCGCCTTTTCTATTTTAAAGTTTAAACCCTTTTTTTCTATTTCAAACCTTTAAAATAAAAATCAATTTTAAAATTCCTTTTAAATCAGTTTTTAAATCTTAAAAATCAGTTTTAAATTACTTTTAAAATCAGTTTTTAAATTTAAAATCGAAATTAGTTTTAAACTTTAAAATAAAACAGTATTTAATCTTTTTTTTTTCAGTTTATATAAAACTAAATAAAATAAATAAAAATAATAATAAAAAAAAAAGAAAAGACTTACAGGGGGGGAGTCTACTCGCGGGTTCAGGTGGGGGTTCGCTGTGGGGCGTGAGATGCTGGTGGCGGCTTCGAGATGGAGGGAGGTGGCGCAGCGTTCGATTGGGGGAGCTCGAGGTCGTGGGGTGGCTCGGGTGGGCGGCGATTGGCTGCGCGATGGGTTTCAGGGTTCGGGGCGATGGGGTCTTCATTGCGTCAGAGGGGTGGTGGGTGGCTCCGTTCGTGGGCGAGGAGGGAGAAGAAGGGGAGGGCGGCGAGCTGAGGGAGGGGTCTGCGCTTGGCGCGGCGGCGCTAGGAGGCTAGGCGGCGGCCTCCCTGGTGGAGCGATCGTCTTCCCCCCCTTTTTTTTTATTTAATTCGATTTCTAACTGAGAATAAGGGGGTGGGGGCCTACGGGTTTTTAAGGGGAAGGGTTATATATATTTTTTTTTTAATTTAATTATTTAATTCAATTTAAAGTTGACTTTCCGTTTTAACTCGAAATCAAGCCCACCGACTGTCGCCCCTAGCTAATTACCCCCATTCCGAACATAATGGGATATGTATCGCAAGCTGATTCGACTATTTGAATCAGTTTCCGTTAAATTTACATTTAAATCACTATATTGAATTTTAAACGTACATTTCAAATTACCGGGGTCGCATACTAACTAGAAAAATTCCAGAAAAATATTTTCTAGCTTCGTTTTGACAATACGGTCCTAACAAAACTAGTTTCGTCGAATTCCGAGACCGTTGGAAAAATGGCCAATTTCCAGTCGATTAAAATCAACTGAAATGGTCAAAACACGTTTTCCTTTGCCACGCTCACATATTGATTCGAAAAATTATGAAATTTGGAATCTAGCAATAATTCGACATCACGGACCTAACAAAACTGGTTTCGTCGAAATCCGAGGTCATTTGCAAAATGTCCATTTTTAAGGGCCTGAATTCCATAGCGACTATTCAGAATTTTCAACTGGACATATCTTTTGATTCCCGCCATGAAATCTTGATTGGTCGGATTCGTTGGAAAGATATCCACAATTAGATTCCATTATTTTTGATTTCACTAAAATCCGGATTGTTTTGCACCCGGTACATTCAATTGAAGTTTGAAATCGAATTATCGAACTACCGCGCCATTTTCAATTCTATTTATATTTATATATAAATATTTATATTCTAACGACGACGTATATAATATATAGGTTCTATTTATATTCAAAATAAATTTCTCGTCGATTTTATTTAAAATAATCTATTTTAAATAATCAAAATTCGCTAAAATCGCTAAAATAAAAATTTTAAACTGGCCCAGATTTTCGGGTTGTTACAATCTCTCCCACTTAAAACTTTTCGTCCCCAAAAAGGAACAAAGTCGAAAGTGGTTTGATTAATCAACTCTACGTTCGATCTGGCTTCCATTCTCCAACTTTTCAGTTTCTGAGAATTTTCAAATTTTCAAAAATTTGGCTAACACCCTAAATTTTCGAAAAATTTCGCCATAACCTCCCCTGCACCGGGAGCATCGGGGAATTTCAAATAGCTTCCCCGGTCCTTCAGATCTCAAAAAGAAAAAGAAAAAGCCAAGCGGGTAGCCAATAGGCTCACAAAATCATCATCTCCAAAACAAAACAGGAAATTATGTAGTAAACATGTACCTATTTGTCGGGCAAACAAATTTTATTCTCTGGCTCTAGCCTCCTTGCTATGACCTGTTCAATGTAAGTATATGTATATGCAAGCAAATGCGACCAATTTTCAATACAATTCAATATTTGGTTATATTAGGCATAAATGGTTAAAATTAGCAAACAATTAAACAAACCAACCCAAACATCAATCAATTAGTGGATTAGAGTTGCAAATTCATAAATTTTTGATACATATACAAAAAATCATGTTTTTGATGCCAATTCACAACAATGTGTTCTAACTATATTAGTTTTGGTTCTCACACCAGTCTAATGGAAATATATAGAAAATCACGCCTTCGTCACTCGAAAATAAATACTGGTGATGGTATACTTCATCATCAGGACCATGTCCGGGTGACTAGAGTGTGACTCTAT
Organism: Allium sativum; assembly: GCA_030737875.1. NCBI lineage: Eukaryota > Viridiplantae > Streptophyta > Magnoliopsida > Asparagales > Amaryllidaceae > Allium > Allium sativum. The sequence goes on along the minus strand of CM060921.1, from coordinate 7,654,783 downwards.
ATCTATCTAATATATTAAAACTTCGAATATACGTTCATGACGCGTATATGCAAAACCTTTATATACTAGATTGTCCATATCCAAAATAAATAAATATTCAAATACGATTAAAATGGTTTAAATTTTCAAAACAAAAATTGTTTTCTTTTGAAAAGTATACTCTTAAGACTCGTTCTAGGATACTACTGATCCTATCTCTAACGAGTAATTCTAATTGGATGTTACTAATCCAATATTTGATGAATTCTTTCGTATGGTTCTAATGTGTCTTGTTCTCGAGCTCTGTAAACCAAAGCTCTGATACCAAAATGACACGACCCGAACTTCCCCGTGAAGGAAAGCACGGATAGCGTTGAGAACAACACACAAAAGGACGCAGACGGAAGAACATTTCATTGTTATTACAACAATGCATCAGATTACAAGAATATACAGAGTATAAATGAATAAATATTACACAGAAATAACAGAGATTTAAATTACATTGAAATACATCGCAGCAGAAAATAACACAATACACAACTAGAAGAGATATACGGATACAAAGCTTTCCAGATATCGTTCCAGCTGTAAACCAGGATCCTGTGAATATAAATCTGCAAAACCGAAACTACTAGCTGCCCATGTCGAAAATAGGGGCACCAAGAGTTTAGGTGAAAACAATAAACTCCAGGTCAGTCATGTGACTGGTGTGAGAACTAAAACAGTTATTAATATTGGATTTAAAGTTAGGTAAATCAAGGGACCACGCCGTATAACACGGAACGGGTTTCCTCCCAAGAATACCAGTGCATAGAACAAACAGCGCAATGCTAAATAAAGAAAAATGAAGCTGTTATAAGACCCAGGTCCCATCACACAATGCAACGCAAGCCGGAGGATAGGGTTTTCCCTTATAACAGCCAAAGCACGCTTGATACGTTTAAAACACATTATTTGATACTATAATAAGTGTATAGTGTCAAGACAATTCAATCATAAATATCAATCATAGACGGCATGGGTACCATATATCATGTCGCCATACTAGTTCTACAATTAAAACCGCAATACACGTATTGAAATTGGATTTCCGTCATGAGTCGAGGCAAGGGGCAAGCTCCTCTCCGCGTTCGAGACAATCTAGCAATGCCTCAGGACCCCACTCTGATCCTTTGGAACCTCCAAGGCCGGTCCTCTCTTACTTTTGAGGATTAATTATTCCTGAACACACGTTTCCCGGTCCTTACAGACCTATATCCGAGGCGCCTCGTATCCAACAACCACACAGGTGAAAAGTATATAAATGTCAGGCCTGGTAGGTCACTGACACCACCCTAGCTAGAAAGAAACGTCTTGCACTCCTTGGGTCCGTATCCCGTTTTTGACTCATACCGAGGTGTGAGGCTCGCGAATTCACGTTATGCACAAAGCTATGCCACACAGGCCGTGCTTTGATCATCAACCACAAGACTTTGCTTTTCAACAGAAGCCTTGATCAATTGCCACTTACGCGTGCCACATTGGCGATTCACTCCATGCGACTGATGTCCATCGATATACAACCTCTGAGCTCGTACGTCTCAGAGAAGGGCGTTAAGCAAGAGAATAAATTCTCCGCCGCCAAACAGATGTATATTTAATAGAGATCAATCAACACAGAATAAAATCCAATGTCAGACACACAATCCATTTACAAGTTCGTTCTGGGTCTGAACGAAACCGGTGGCACTTTCCTCGCATATCCATCGATCTCCAAGTACGTCTGGACGATCACCGACTGTTTCCCTCATCTCGGGTGTACAGCCCAATCAAGATCATCAGTAATCACCCAAACGATGTGAAGACTTCCGGTCTTCAACCACCGTCTTCATCTTCGACATCTCGTCGAATCGGTTATTCAGAATGGGTATAACCCGGCCTTTCTGAATAACCCACGCATATAATTAACAAATGTTACACAAACACAACGAACGCCTCATTCCAATTCAGAATATTCTTTTATTCACAAAATCACATTCTTAGGGAAAGGTTCCCATTAATTTTATCAAAGATAAATTCTTCTAAATTTATTCTTCAATCTTCCTTTGGATATCATTTCTAACTAGTCGGGATTAACGAACCACACCGAAGTAATTATTTATTTTATTTCCCAATCCCAACCTATATATCCCATGGAGCAAAACTGGTGATACTCCATATCTAACACCACGATGTTATCGGTAAAATTGATTACCATTTCACGTTCAAAACCAATTAAAGATTTAACTATCGCTTTGGAGCAAAACTGGTGATACTCCACTCTCGATCACTTTTCAGATTTGATAATTTAAATTATCAATTCACTTTTTAATCTAACTAAAGATTCATTAAAACTCCACTTAGTTTTAATCTTCTCAAAAATCAATATTATGTCTTTAACTGGGTTAAAGAACCAATGTCTTCTAAAACACGATTCACGACAAACCCAAATCACATTTGATATTAAATACAAGGCTCTGAATAGAAAATATATCGGCTTATATTCAATATCAAATTCTGAAACCAACATATATCGTATTGGCAATAACGATATAAAATATATCTTTCAAATTCCCATAACAATATCTGTATAGTCACGAAATCCAACATTGAAATATCCCGAAGATAATTTCGATTCAGCTCCAGTCCAATCCACGTATTGGAAATTATCGATTATTTTCAAAATCACTTTCAATTTCAATTTATTTATTTTAAAAATAAATTGAGTTCAATTTTAGTTCAAAACTAGTTCATTTCGATAAAAATCTATTTTTATCTTTTCAAATGTGGAATTTTCCAGCCCAAATCTTTCCAATTCACATATTATAATTTTACACAAATTATAGATATTTTTAATAATTTTATCAAGGCCCGTACAGTCGATTTCCAACAACGGCCATCGAACTGCACTTACAGCGACCTTTTTCGAATTTGATTTGGACATAATTCCAAATCCAACCGTTAGATTTCAAATTTCTAATATTCATTGGAAAGCTCTTTTCGATACGAACCCAACGGTTCCGGTTTTAGGAGAATCCGACGGTCGGATCTCCCGCAACGTCCGTTTGAAATAAATGGTCGAAATTCACGAACTGCCGCGGCGCGGCGCGTTCTATTCAGGCCATTATATTATATATAATATATATATAATATATATTTCGTCGATTTCTATTTAAAACGAATTTTATAAATCGTTTTAAATTCGTTTCAAAAGCAATTTCAACTTTCTTTTCAATTCAAATCAAAATTGAATTCTTCTTTATAAATTCGTTTTAAAATTCATTTCTATTCAATTCAAATTTTAATTCAATTTGAATTCAATTTCGTTTTCAATTCAATTCATTTCGATTTTATTCGAATTCAAATTCACTTTCTATTCAATTCGAATCGAATTCATTTCCTATTCAACTCGAATTGAATTCATTTCAAATTGATTCAATAAAATTTCCATTTGAATTTTTAATCTAATTCAATTTGAATTTCCTTTCAAAATATTAAATTTTGAAATCACTTTTCAATATTCATTATAAAACGAATAAAATCGATATAAACATCGTTCGCGTCAAAATAACGCATCTCTAATCAACACGGCTTTATATTTCAATAATTCGTTATTCTATTCAACAAATGAATATTTGTTCTATTCAACACATGAATCTATATTTCTTTCAACACACGACTAATCTCAACACATGAGTACTGTCGACACATCACTATTTTCGTTATGTAAAATATTTTATAAAACTATGGTATCTATCATTTGATTTCTAATTAGACATCTACTGGGAAGTAGTTCTAATTTTAAATATGATAAAGATGTAAATTTTTATTATAAAAAATATTTCACTCAACACCTGAACATCGTCAACACATGACTATTTTTATATTCAACACATGAATTTTCTTTTCTAATACTCATTATTTTCCCGATTGGAATGAGGCCCAATCAATCACCATATAACGTTAATTATATGGATTCCATACAACACATGTATATAATAGCATTGAAAAATAATCAATCATCAACCAAAGTGCACTACACTGTATAAGCATCAAATATAGATATCTGACGCTTATAACAGTCTGTCAATCGACCGATCGACATATTTAATCAATCAGGATAAGTGAACATCAAATTTCATCCCAACACCCGTGTGGGGTTTCAAACAATCAAACACAGATTTTTATTTGTGCAGTTGGGCGACGTGTAAAATTTATCAACCCAATCGATATCAGTCAAATCAGTGTATACAAACAAATCGGCCGATTTGTTTATAAATATTTATTTATTCACTTTCACGTTAAAAATTATATTTTTAATGATCAAACTATTTTATTTCAACACTTGAATTTCTATTCAGTTCATTTATTCAATAAATGATTATTTTTATTTTTCTAACATATTTTAGAAAATTTCGGCGGCATAACGGCACGATACTAGAAACGGGACAAGGCCTAGCCTTATCCCCGGTCTAGTGAAGGCCCACGCCATTCACACATCAATCATATTCACCAAACAACCAAATTCAAATCAAATCATCAAACCAATCTATGCAACCAAACAAACAAGTCCATGGTCTGTGGACGATTGTGTCGGGTGCTACTAAGCACCGTCTGCATCCTAGTATATATATAACTAGAAAAAGAGAATTTAGAGTGAGAAGTTCTCACCGAAAGCTATCCAATACCACGACTCTTCATTATCCCATCTTCGTCATCTTCGTTGCCCGTAGTCACTATATATATAAAAAATCACACATTTTTATATTTCGATGTTTTTAAAATAAAAATCACATTTTTATTTGCTTACTTTCAATTTAAAAATCATATTTTTATAATCACTTCATATATTTAAAAATCGATTTTTTACTATGCTATTCAATATATAAAAATCATATTTCCTTACCGCTAATATATAGATAAAAATTCTATTTCTACATTGCTACTATATAGATAAAAATTCCATTTCAAAAATATAGATTTCGCCTTTTCTAATATGAAGTTTTCGCCTTTATAAAAATAAAGTTTTCTCCTTTATACAAAATAAAGTTTTCGCCTTTATAAAAATAAACACTTCATTTCAACGTATATAAAATAAAAATCAGATTTTTATTTTGCTACATACACAAAGATGATATTTTTATATTCTCCATCTTATAAAGATTATATTTTAAATACTTTAAAAATATAAAAATCATATTTTTAATATTTCTATATAGTAAAAATTATATTTTTATTGCTTTAAAGATATAAAAATCATATCTTACTTCTTCTACTCAATAAAAATTCCGCCTTTTCTATTTTAAAGTTTAAACCCTTTTTTTCTATTTCAAACCTTTAAAATAAAAATCAATTTTAAAATTCCTTTTAAATCAGTTTTTAAATCATAAAAATTAGTTTTAAATTACTTTTAAAATCATTTTTTAAATTTAAAATCGAAATTAGTTTTAAACTTTAAAATAAAACAGTATTTAATCTTTTTTTCCAGTTTATATAAAACTAAATAAAATAAATAAAAATAATAATAAAAAAAAAAAGAAAAGACTTACAGGGGGGGGGAGTCTACTCGCGGGTTCAGGTGGGGGTTCGCTGTGGGGCGTGAGATGCTGGTGGCGGCTTCGAGATGGAGGGAGGTGGCGCAGCGTTCGATTGGGGGAGCTCGAGGTCGTGGGGTGGCTCGGGTGGGCGACGATTGGCTGCGCGATGGGTTTCAGGGTTCGAGGCGATGGGGTCTTCATTGCGTCAGAGGGGTGGTGGGCGGCTCCGTTCGTGGGCGAGGAGGGAGAAGAAGGGGAGGGCGGCGAGCTGAGGGAGGGGGTCTGCGCTTGGCGCGGCGGCGGCCTCCCTGGTGGAGCGATCGTCTTTCCCCACCTTTTTTTTTTATTTAATTCGATTTCTAACTGAGAATAAGGGGGGGCCTACGGGTTTTTAAGGGGAAGGGTTATATTATTTTTTTTATTTTTTATTTTAATTTAATTATTTAATTCAATTTAAAGTTGACTTTCCGTTTTAACTCGAAATCAAGCCTACCGACTGTCGCCCCTAGCTAATTACCCCCATTCCGAACACAATGGGATATGTATCGCAAGCTGATTCGACTATTTGAATCAGTTTCCGTTAAATTTACATTTAAATCACAATATTGAATTTTAAACGTACATTTCAAATTACCGGGGTCGCATACTAACTAGAAAAATTCCAGAAAAATATTTTCTAGCTTTGTATTGACAATACGGTCCTAACAAAACTAGTTTCGTCGAATTCCGAGACCGTTGGAAAAATGGCCAATTTCTAGTCGATTAAAATCAACTGAAATGGTCAAAACACGTTTTCCTTTGCCACGCTCACATATTGATTCGAAAAATTATGAAATTTGGAATCTAGCAATAATTCGACATCACGGACCTAACAAAACTGGTTTCGTCGAAATCCGAGGTCATTTGCAAAATGTCCATTTTTAAGGGCCTGAATTCCATAGCGACTATTCAGAATTTTCAACTGGACATATCTTTTGATTCCCGCCATGAAATCTTGATTGGTCGGATTCGTTGGAAAGATATCCACAATTAGATTCCATTATTTTTGATTTCACTAAAATCCGGATTGTTTTGCACCCGGTACATTCAATTGAAGTTTGAAATCGAATTATCGAACTACCGCGCCATTTTCAATTCTATTTATATTTATATATAAATATTTATATTCTAACGACGACGTATATAATATATACGTTCTATTTATATTCAAAATAAATTTCTCGTCGATTTTATTTAAAATAATCTATTTTAAATAATCAAAATTCGCTAAAATAAAAATTTTAAACTGGCCCAGATTTTCGGGTTGTTACACTAGGGGTGCACGAAACTACCATTATCATTATTAAGTCTGTAGGCGGGATCAACTGTAGGGTGACTAGTGGTGGTGCAGTATAGCAATTATCCAATAGTGTTAGTGTAGTTAAGTAATTATCTTATAGTGGTTTAGGGGCGCTTTATCGATATTATTGTTCATCTTGTTTCCTTATTTACTCTGCCATATTCAATGGTTCATGGTCATTCCCTTATTTTCCAACTTATGCCTTAGCCTAGTTACTTTGTTAATTATATTGTTAAAGTTATCGCACTCGCCAGACTTTATGTATGACCCCCTTTGTTTCCTCCTCTTTTCTTCCTTCCCCCCCTAGGTACTCAGGTTGGAACTAGCACCAGTGGAGCTTGATTTTGGACTGCTGTTTCTCTGCTTTTAGAAGATTGCTTGGATCACTGAAGTAAAGTTCATCCTCTCTTTTATTTATGGCTATTTATTATTGGGGATTATGTCTTTCAATTTACGTACTTTTGGTAGTCAAGATGGATATTATGTACTTTGACTCTGGTTTTTGACGATGTAATCAAACATATGTGTTTTCCGCTGCAATGAAATAAAGTTTTAAATCTTTGAGTACTGTTTATATATGTCTTGTTGTTAAGTTTCTGTTCTATACTTACTTAAAACGCTCCATATAAGTTGATGCATTCCCTTTGTGAGTGACATTAATGGACGTGGCGTGTTACACGTGGTATCAGAGCTGAAGGTTACCAAAACAGATATGAATTTTGAAAAACTATTTTTCAAAACAATTTTTATAAAGAAGTACCTTCAAAAGTACGTTTTAAAGAAAGTATTTTCAAGAGAAAAACTTATTTTAGAAAGCATAACCCCAAGAGCCATATATCTTTCCCTCGGTTCTTTTGTATTGAATCTTTCCTTTTTCGTTTCAGCATGTCAGAAGCATCTGAGATACCAAAGGGTGTTCATGTACCCGGTTGGTTTCGTCAATATCTCAAGGCTAGGGCCGCCACCGCAGGTCCAGCAAATGCTCCTCCTCCTCCTCCTTGCGTCGATACTTTTGCTAAGATATGTAAGGACTTTAGAGCAATGGGTGGAAAACCTTTTCACGGGACGGAGACATTTGTTGAAGCTCGTAACTGGCTAAAGGAGGCGGAAGAATTGTTTAGAATCTTTGAAGTGGATGATGGAAGAAAAGTCCAACTTGCTGCCTGGCTAATGAAGGATGAGGCCTCATTTTGGTGGGAGGTCACTAATGGGGGACGTCCAATCGGTACATGGCTAGATTTTAGGCAGAGGTTTGAGGCGAAGTTTCTCTCACGGGCTGAAGAGAATTTATATATGGAAAGGTTTTTGGCGTTAAAGCAAGGGAATTTGTCGATGAAAGAATACGTCAACAAGTTCAACCAGTTGGCGAGATTTGGCTTGGACTTGATGAATACACCAGAAAAGAAGGCACTGAAATTTGTTAAGGGTTTAAACGAGCCGCTTCATGGGTTAGCTATGACCCACATTCTCATGGGGGCTACCTTCGAGAGACTAGTTGACATGGCGCTCATGCATGAAGAGGAGAAGGGCGCCAATGCTAATAAGGCACCCGAGAAGAAAGGGGATCAAAAGAAGCCGCAACAACAACAACAGAACAAGAAAGGTGGCAAAGGCAACAATGCTAAGGGAAAGAAAAGATGCTTTAACTGTGGGACACCAGGCCATCTAAGCAAAGACTATAAAAAGAAAAAGAAGACTGGTTGTTTCCACTGTGGCGAGGCGGGACATCTTATTAAGGATTGCCCAAAGAAAGGGCAGAGGGCAGGGTCTACCTCGGGAGGACAGGTGCAAGCTCTTATAGCACCAGGGCAGGCAAGGGGACAAGTTCAGGCTCTCGTGGTCCCACCACTGCAAGAACGAGGTAGAGCAATTTCCGTTGAAAGTTTAGTTTTTCTGTTTGATCAACCTGTCCGTACTTTATTCGATTTTGGCGCATCACATTCGTTTATTTCTACATCATTAGTTGAAACACTGCACCTTGATACTAGTCTAGTTACTGATCCCTTAGTAGTCTCAAATCCTATCGGTGGTTTGGCTCATCTTTCTATGATTTGTCGGGATTTGAGAGTGTTTATCTTGGGCGTTGAGTTTGAGTGCAACGCTTTTGTTCTTGGCTTCATGGGCTACGGTTTAATTCTAGGTATGGATTGGCTAACTAGATATGGGGCCATCCTAGATTGTGAAAGAAGGGTAGTTAGATTGTTGACTCGTTTTGGAAAGACCCTTGATATTTCTTGTGACCCTAGAGGGCCAATAATGTTTTAGCTACCTAGAATCCCTTGACGCATCCGATGATGATTTACATTCTGTTCCCATAGTCCGTGAATATGCTGATGTCTTCGATGAGGTGAGGGGTTTACCCCCAAAACGTGAAATAGACTTTCGAGTATATCTAGTAGATAATGCAAAGCCAGTTGCATTACCAGTGCACCACATGGCTCCAAGAGAGAGAAGAGAACTCAGTAAGCAAGTGAAAAAATTACTTGAGAAGGGGTTCATCAGACGTAGTATATCGGAGTGGGGTGCTCCAGTAGTGTTTACCACGAAGGCGGATGGGTTCCTTAGACTTTGTGTGGACTATAAAGAACTTAATAAGCTTAATAAGAAGAATAGACACCCACTGCCGAGGATTGACGATCTCTTCGATCAGTTAGTTTGAGCCTCAGTGTTTTCGCAGTTGGACTTAGCCACGGGTTTCCATCAGTTGAGAGTGGCTGAGGATAGCATAGACAAGACTGCCTTTAGGACTCTAGACGGTTTCTTCGAGTGGCTTGTGATGCCCTTCGGTTTGACAAATGTCCCTGCATACTTTGTTGACTTGATGAGTAGGGTGTTTAGGGATTACCTTAATAGATTTGTGGTAGTCCTTGTGGACGACATCTTGATCTTTTCTAAAAGCGAGGAAGAGCATGCCCTACATCTTAGGGAAGTGTTAGAGACTCTTCGAGCGCATAGCCTTAAAGCTAAATTTTCTAAATGTCACTTTTGTAGGAAGGAAGTGCGATTCTTAGGGCACGTGGTTTCCAAAGAAGGGATAGTTGTGGATCCCGCGAAGATAGTGGCCATCCAAGATTGGAAGGATCCTAAAAATGCTACCGAGGTGAGGAGTTTCTTAGGGTTGGCTCGCTACTATAGGAAGTTCATCAAAGACTTCGCAAAAATATCAGCCCCATTAACATGCTTGACGAAGAAGAACTTAGTTTTCATGTGGGACGTAGATTGTGATGATGCGTTCCAACGGTTAAAGAGAGCTTTGACCACAACCCCAGTCTTAGTGTTGCCAGATGGGAGTAAGCCATTTACCGTTTATACCGATGCTTGTGGGATAGGACTAGGCGCAGTTTTAATGCAAGAGGGAAGGGTAATAGCCTATGGTGGAAGGCAATTGAGAGTACATGAGAGAAATTACCCTACACATGACCTAGAGTTGGCCGCTATTGTCTTCGCGCTTAAGTCTTTGCGTCATTATCTTCTTGGCGAAAAATTCGAATTATTCACTGACAACAAATCGCTAAAATGCTTATTCTCTCAGAAGGACTTGAACTTAAGCCAGCAAAGGTGGATGGAATTCTTAGCATCCTATGACTTCGAGATAGCATATACCCTTGGCAAGGGTAACGTGGTGGCAGACGCCTTAAGTAGAAAAAGGTTGTCCTTGAGTCCGTTGTTTGTTGAGCAACGAAGCTTAGAGTTCATCTTTACGTTTGACTTTAAACCTTCCATTGACTTTGTACCCGGTTTGCTAGCATCCTTAGAGGTCAGACCTACGCTTTTGGGATGGATTGGCGAGGCACAGCGACACGACCCATAATTGGTTGAGTTAGTAGAAAAGCTCAAAAGAGGGGAGTCATCGAGCCATCTCCGTAGGTATACCCTAGATGATAAGGGTTGGTTATGTAGGGACGGTAGACTTTGTGTACCATAGAACGAGAACTTGAGGAAGATCATTCTTGATGATGCACATCGTTCGAAGATGACCATCCATCCCGGAGGGGAAAAGATGTACATGGACATGAGACGAGTTTACTTTTGGGCCGGTATGAAGAAGGATGTGGCAGAGTTTATTCTAGATGCTTGGTGTGCTAATAAGTAAAAGCAAAGCAAAAGAAGCCCGGTGGATTGCTTCACCCATTGGAGGTCCCACAATGGAAGTGGGAAAGTGTTTCGATGGACTTTGTTGACGGATTACCAAGATCGAGGAAGGGTAATACGGGGATTTGGGTCATGGTAGATAGACTTACTAAGAGTGCCCATTTCATTCCCGTGAAGAGTAAGAGGACTGCTCCATGTCTAGCCTCCGTATACATTCGAGAGATAGTTCGTTTGCATGGTGTTCCTTCTAGCATAGTGAGCGACCGCGATCCTATTTTTACTAGCGAATTTTGGAAGAGCTTGCAAGAGGTGGTAGGGACTCAGTTATGTTTGAACACCGCATATCATCCTCAGACAGACGGCCAGACCGAGATGGTGAATCATATTCTAGAGGACTTATTGAGGTTGTGTGTCTTAGATTTCGGAGGTACATGGGAGGAACATCTTCCGTTGGTGGAGTTCACATATAATAATAGCTTTTAGTCTAGCATTGGCATGACACCGTTTGAGGCTCTTTATGGACGGCCGTGTCGTTCGCGTACATGTTGGTGGGAGTCTACAGACAAGGTCTTGCTTGGACCCGATATGATTAGAGACACTTCGGAAAAGATCGATTTGATTCGAAGGAGGATGAAGACGGCGCAAGACAGGCAAAAATCTTATGCTGACAAGAGGAGGACAGATCTTGAGTTCGATATTGGGGACATGGTCTTTGTCAAGGTGTCTCCATTACGGAAAGTCGTTCGCTTTGGGTCAGTTGGCAAGTTAGCACCAAGGTTCGTAGGTTCGTTTCCTATTAAGGAGAGGATTGGGCAGATGGCGTATAGAGTGGAGTTGCCGGAGAGACTTAGTGGTGTACCCGATGTATTCCATGTACCGCATTTGAGAAAGTGCTTGCACGAGACCGCGGAAGTGGTAGAGCCGAGCTTGCTTAGAGAGGTGGAGATAGAGCGTGATACGACGATTCGACGAGCTCCTACGTGCATTCTTGGGTCGGAGATTAAGAAGTTGAGGAATCGAGAGGTCAAGCTAGTCAAAGTGCAATGGGGAGATGATGAGAGCAACGCTACTTGGGAGACGGAAGCGAAGATGCGTTCATTTTACCCTTTTCTTTTCGAGGGTATGTCTTTTAATTTCTTCTTTATCGCTTACCTTGTACTTATCTTATCTTTAGTATTTCCTCTCGCTAGTACCTTTGACCTTTAGATAGGGTAGTCCTATGGTTGAAACATGTGTTTGAGATATGTTATGTATGATGGATGCATGTGGATGCAAGTGTTTGCTAGTGGTTGCTCGTGGATGCATATGCAAACACTTTAGGCACTAGAACGGCTCAGTCACTTCATATTGCATTTTGCATATAAATGTGTGTACATATTTAAGTAATGGATGTATAATGGTTGTACCATCAAATGGATGTTGCATTTTGGTGAATGGTTGTGCACACATGTAGAAATAATATGTATCAATAGGGTTCTTTCGCATACATAATGGACGCATGACACTATCATGGTTTGCATTAAGGAGGTCAACTGAATCAGTAGACTGCCTGATTTTGCATTAGATAAGGAACATATACACACACTTCTTGCATATGTTCATACAACATTAGGAATTTATAAGGACAATGGATGCCTATGTTTGATGGTTGAGTAGATGGTTGTTTGGATGTTAGGATATGCATTCTCCTTAACTTGGAGATTTCGGGGGCGAAATCCTTTAAGGAGGGGAGAATGTAACACCCCGGATTTTTGAATAATCGAATTAACTAAATTAAAGAATAATTAATCTCAGACGTGAGAATTAAGGGAATGGGGTTGCGCCATTGTGTTCATCTCGGAATCCTAGTTGAGATAGAGTCCGAATTTGCGGGAAACGGGTACCGGATGAAGGAGTTATGGACGAACGAAGTTTGGTGGCAAAACAAGAAGAAGAAAAAATTTGCACTGGCGCACTTGGAAAGTGCGCAAGTACAAATTTGCGCTAGCGCACCTGCAAATGCGCCAAGGCCGAGGCAGCAAGCCTGCACGGTTTTCTGGTTCAGTCTGACCCATGTTGCTGAGTCCTTTCTGAATCCTTGCCGAGTCATTAGGGCTGAGGTGTCACCCTATCCCGATTGAATGGTTTTGATTAACCCTAAGATTATCCGACGGTTTAAATTAATTCAAAACTCTATAAAAAGACCCATAGAATTAAACCCTAAATCAGAATTAAAACTGAAACTATGGTCGTCATGCGGTCATCTTGAACCCTAGAGTAGCCGCCACCGATTAGAGAGGAATAATAACCAATCAAATCAGTTCTCTTCAACCCTAACAACGAATCTTCTTCAAAGGAAATTTAATACAACTTCAGAAATCAGAATTCGGAACTCAAGACCGCTTTTGAGTTGTGAGTTCGATAGTTTTAATAAAATAATTAGTAAATTAATTGGATTGAGTTATGATGCGGATAATTTGGATATGATGTGAATTATTGACTGCATGTTGTAGAATTGTGTTGTAATTTCTATGATGTTATGTTATGATGCAATCATTTACGATGTAAAGTTATGATGCTATCACCCATGTTGTAATTCTATGATTGGATTATGTCTAGTTGAATCATCATGTTGTTCATATGCTAGTTTGGTTATGTTGATTCATATGATAGATCACAAGTTTGTATGCAAGTTTAGATATTGATTTAGACAAGAATCATAGGCAAGTTAGTATAACCTTACATGTTTCGTGACATCAATTTTAGATCTAATGTTAGGCTATGACATGTGTGAGTTATATGATAAATTCTACATGATAATTTACATGTTAGATGCAAGTTTACACCATTGTTATGATGCATAAATCACATATGCAAGTTTATATAAATATATGAGTTTGGGATATGAATCATGTTATGCAAGTTTAGGGTTATTGCCTATGCAAGTTTACACCTTTAGATGTAGATCTATGACATAAATGATTTATGCAAGTTTATGACCATTATCTCAACAAGTCCACACCTTTAGATTTGGATCCATAACATATGTTGTTTATGCAAGTTGTAAATTTGGCCTATGCAAGTTTTAGATGTAGAACATCATTCACACATGCAAGTTCACCCCTATGTTTAGATCTAGTTTTATCTATATGTATGCTGTGATGTTTTCTCTTTATTCCATGAGTTAGACTATTCGAGTCTAATGTATATTTTACGTTAAACGAACGAACGTACAACGTGGGGTAAAGGGGATAATATTAAAAGATTTAATTGGCATAAATGCCTTAAAAGGCATAAAATAAATTTGTGATGAAAATTGGTATGATTTTACATACCATAAATGGGTGGACATAATTGAGTCAATTATGGCCATAGTTAAATTTGGAATTGATTGATAATTTGAATAGGGAAAGTAATTCAAATTGGGGGATGATTAATTAGGAGTAATTAATCGTCTAAGAAACAAGGTTAGACTCTTTTGTGGTGTAAGACTGCCCGGACCCGCCCGGCAAATCCAGCTGCCACAAATGCCAGTCTAATGTGAGAGGTCTTAGGCACAAATTAAATACGTAACAATTGTAAAGACACGAGGTTAGGCTCTTTTGTGGTGTAAGACTGACTGGACCCGCCCGGCAAATCCAGCTGCCACAAATGCCAGTCTAATGTGAGAGGTCTTTATGAGGTTACGGCCTTAATGAATTAAGAAACACTTAACCAGATAAGCATGTAGTGGGACATGAGGGGGTTAAGTGGGTGCCTTGGGTGGCATGTGGAATCTAGTGGGTGCCTTGGGTGGCATTGGAAATACGATTAGAAATACTTAACCAAAATTGAAACATGTAAGTGAACATGAATAAGAAGTGGGTTAAGTGGGATATACTAGAGGGGACCAAGCTTAGGTGGATAGCTTGTGTCAAGTAATGGGGGCCCGTTTCAACCAGTAACCCATAAGTAACTTTGTGGGCTCGACCCAAGCCGAGGACGGGACACACATACTGGGCTTGACTGTAAGAGGCCAAAACGGGTTAGCGGTGGCAACGCAAGTCCAACGGGTTCATATGCATGTGTGGGCCCGGGCTGGTAGGTAAGACGTTGTTGCATCGTGTAGGTATAAGCCGTGCATCATTGGTGGTATCGGGTTGCAACTTTGGGGAGTGATACGCCCCACTGTGGGGCCAACACGGTTATCTACGAGTTAGGGAGCCGATCGCTTGGGGGTAGTGGGTACACCTAGTTGGGATAGGAGCAGGAGGCACCTATGAAGGCAGCTAGGGGTGCACGAAACTAACAATATCATTATTAAGTCTGTAGGCGGGATCAACCTTAGGGTGACTAGTGGTGATGCAGTATAGCAATTATCCTATAGTGTTGGTGTAGTTTAGCAATTATCTTATAGTGGTTTAGGGGCGCTTTATCGATATCGTTGTTCATCTTGTTTCCTTATTTACTTTGCCGTATTCAATGGTTCATGATCATTCCCTTATTTTCCAACTTATCCCTTAGCCTAGTTACTTTGTTAATTATATTGTTAAAGTTATCGCACTCGCCAGACTTTATGTCTGACCCCCTTTGTTTCATCCTCTTTTCTTCCTTTTCCCGCCAGGTGCTCAAGTTGGAACTAGCACCAGTGGAGCTTGATTTTGGACTGCTGTTTCTCTGCTTTTAGAAGATTGCTTGGATCGCTGAAGTAAAGTTCAGCCACTCTTTTATTTATGGCTATTTTGTATTGGGGATTATGTCTTTCAATTTATGTACTTTTGGTAGTCAAGATGGATATTATGTACTTTGACTCTGGTTTTTTGATGATGTAATCAAACATATGTGTTTTTCGCTGCAATGAAATAATGTTTTAAATCTTTGAGTACTGTTTATATCTGTCTTGTTGTTAAGTTTTTGTTCTATACTTACTTAAAATGCTCTATAGAAGTTGATGCATTCCCTTTGTGAGTGACATTAATGGACATGAGGTGTTACAAAAGGACTTTTATGGAACTGAATCATTTGTGGTAGTAAGGGACTGGCTGAAGGAGACCGAAGATTTGTTCGTCATCTTTGAAGTTGACGACTGGCAAAAGATACAACTAGGAGTGTGGTTGCTTAAAGATGAAGCTTCCTATTGGTGGGAAGTTACCCATGCTGAGAGGCCAGTGGAAACTTGGGAAGATTTCAGGACGAGGTTTGAGATGAAATTCCTCTCCCAAGCTGAAAGAAGCCTGCAGATGGAGAAGTTCCTAACTCTTAAACAAGGAAGTATGACAATCAAGGAGTATGTCAATTAGTTTAATCAGCTGGCCAGATTTGGGCTGGATTTAGTAAACACCCAACACAAGAAGGCCCTTCACTTCGTCAAAAGTGCGAATGAGCCTCTACACAGCCTTGCTATGACCCATATACCATTGGAGCGACCTATGAAAGCTTGGTGGACATGGCGCTGCTACACGAAGAAGATAAAGGCAAGAAAGAGGCAAAGGTGGAAGTGCCTCAAGAAAAGAAGGAGGGTTTACAGGCTAAGAAAACAGACTTCAAGAAAGGCGGGAAGAATAACAAATCCCGTGAAAAGAGAAAGTGCAATTTCTGTGGCATTGTTGGACATATAGCGAAAGACTGCAGAAAGAAGAAGGCAACGATGAATGGTGGTTGCTTCAGTTGCGGCGAGACTGGACACTTGGCTAAGGACGGCCCAAAGAAGTGGGGGCAGGGACAGAGGACTGGATCCACCTCAGGGGACATGTTCACGCGCTGGTGGCACCTCCACAGGAACGAGGTAGAAATATTTCTGTAGAAAGCTTAGTTTATCTCTATGATCATCCAGTTCGCGCTGTCTTTGATTCTGGTGCATCACACTCCGTTATTTCATCTGCCTTAGTAGAATCTCTGCACCTAGACTAGTATGGTAGAAGATCCCTGGGTTGTTTCAAATCCAATTGGGGGCTCGGCTTATTTGTCGATGATTTTCTTGGATTTGAAAATCTCTATTCTAAGTGTTGAATTTAGATGTAGTGCCTTTGTTTTGGACTTCTCAGGATATGGACTGATCTTAGGCATGGACTGGTTATCCAGTAATGGTGCCATTCTTGATTGTGAGAAAAGAGTGTTTAGACTCTTGACTCGGCTCGGTAACACTCTAGAAATTTCTTGTAATCCCTTGAATGCTATTATGCTTAGTTATCTAGAGTCGCTTGACGCTTCTGTTGAGAATTTGCAGTCGGTTAGAGTGGTCCGGGAATATCCGGATGTCTTTGAAGAGGTGAAAGGCTTACCTCCGAAGCGGGAAGTAGACTTCCGCATATATCTTGTTGATAATGCAAAGCCCGTAGCTCTTCCTGTTAGACACATGGCTCCAAAGGAGAGAAAGGAGCTCAGTAAGCAAGTTAAGAAGCTTCTCGAGAAGGGGTTTATAAGGAGGAGTATCTCGGAATGTGGCGCTCCAGTGGTATTCGCCACCAAAGCAGATGGTTCACTACATCTTTGTGTGGACTATAGGGAGCTAAACAAGCTGACTAAAAAGAATAGACACCCGCTTCCCAGAATAGACGATTTGTTTGATCAGCTTGTAGGTGCGTCCGTCTTCTCCCAACTTGATCTGGCTACTGGGTTCCATCAGCTAAGGGTAGCTGAAGATAGCATTGATAAAATGGCATTCAGAACCCCAGACGGTTTCTTCGAGTGGCTTGTCATGCCTTTCGGCTTGGCAAACGCACCCGCTTATTTCGTAGACCTAATGAGCAGGGTGTTCAGAGAATTCCTCAATAAGTTCGTGGTGGTCTTCGTAGACGATATTTTGATCTTCTCAAAGAATGAGGAAGAACATGCTCAGCATCTGAAGGACATCATGGAAACTCTTTGAGTTCATCAGCTAAAAGCCAAATTCTCTAAGTGCCACTTTTGGAGAGGAGAAGTAAGATTTCTTGGACATATAGTGTCCAAAGAGGGGTTAGCTGTAGACCCCGCGAAAGTAGTGGCAATGCAAGATTGGAAGACACCAAGAAATGCAACCGAAGTCCGAAGCTTTCTTGGGCTAGCAGGTTTTTACCGGAAGTTCATTAGGGATTTCGCGAAAATCTCAGCTCTACTCACAAGGCTAACAAAGAAGAATCTAGTATTCGCTTGGGATTTGGATTGTGATATTGCTTTCCAACGCCTAAAAAGGGCTCTTACAACAACGCCAGTTCTGACTTTGCCGGATGGAAGCAAGATGTTCACAGTATACACGGATGCTTGTGGTATGGGACTAGGCGCTGTTCTGATGCAAAAAGGGAGGGTAGAAGCTTATGGTGGAAGACAATTGAAAGTTCATGAAAAGAACTACCCAACCCATGATCTTGAGTTGGCCGCCATTGTCTTTGCGCTTAAGTCTTGGCGCCATTATCTCCTAGGTGAGAAGTTCGAATTATATACTGACCATAAATCGTCTAAGTATCTTTTCTCACAGAAAGATATTAACTTGAGGCAGCAAAGGTGGATGGAATTCCTAGCCTCGTATGATTTTGAGATTTCCTATACTCCTGGCAAAGGCAACGTAGTAGCAGACGCGTTGAGCAGAAAGAAGCTGACCCTAAGCCCTCTCTTTGTAGAAAGGCAAAGCTTGGAGTATATAGCCAGTTTTGACTTTAGGCCCTCCTCTGATTTTATACCTGGTTTATTGGCATCCCTAGAAGTATGGCCCACTCTTTTAGACTCAATAGGGGCTGCACAATGTGAAGACCCTCAGCTTGTGGATGTGATTGAAAAACTAATTAGGGGTGAAACTTCAAGTCACCTCGATAGGTACTCCATCGATGATAAGGGTTAGCAAAGGCGAGGTGGAAGACTATGCGTCCCACAAGCAAGGGATTTAGTAAAGATGGTTCTCGAGGAAGCACATCATTCCAAGATGACAATACACCCAGGTGGGGACAAGATGTACAAGGACGTAAAGAGAGTTTTCTATTGGAGCGACATGAAGAAGGACGTGACAGATTTCGTTTCTAAGTGCGTGACATGCCAACAGACCAAAGAGGAACAAAAGAAGCCTGGAGGACTGCTTCATCCTCTAGAAGTCCCGCAATGGAAGTGGGTTAGCATTTCAATGGACTTCATTGATGGGTTGCCTAGGTCAAGAAGAGGCAATACTAGCATTTGGGTAATAGTGGACAGGCTCACTAAAAGCGCCCACTTTATACCTATCAAGAGTAGAAGGACTGCCTCGTCTCTAGCTTCTCTTTATCTCAAGGAAATAGTTCGACTCCATGGAATACCCTCCAGCATAGTGCGTGACAGAGATCCCATCTTTACCAGCGAATTTTGGCGGAGTCTGCAAGAAGCTGTAGGCACACAGTTATGCTTGAGCACGACCTATCACCCCCAAACTGATGGTCAGACGGAAAGGGTGAATAAAGTATTAGAAGATCTTTTGAGACTGTGCGTTCTTGACTTTGGAGGGACATGGGAGGATCATCTTCCTTTGGTGGAATTCGCCTACAACAACAGCTACCAAGCCACCATCGGAATGGCGCCCTTCGAAGCTCTATATGGAAGACCGTGCCGATCACCAACTTGTTGGTGGGAGTCTACTAACAAGCTTATATTTGGGCCGGACATGATTAGAGAGACTTTAGAAAAAGTGGACTTGATACGAAGGAGAATGAAGACTGCCCAAGATAGACATAAATCCTACGCCGACAAAAGAAGAACCGACCTTGAGTTTGAGGTTGGGGACAGGGTTTTCCTTAAGATATCTCCTTTAAGGAACGTCATTCGCTTTTGATCCGCAGGAAAGCTAGCACCAAGATTTTTAGGACCGTTCCCTATCATCGAGAAGATTGGGAAGATGACTTATAGAGTAGAGCTGCCCAAAAGGTTGGCTTGAATTCACAACGTCTTTCATGTTTCTCATCTCCGAAAATGTCTACATGAATCTGCGGAAGTGGTGGAGCCAAGCATTCTAGAAGAAGCCGAAGTGGAACGCGAAGCAACTATGAGGAGAGTTCCAACTCAAATCGTAGGAACTGAAATCAAAAAGCTACACAGCCACGAAGTCAAGCTCATTAAAGTTCAATGGAGCGATGCCGAGGAAGACGCGACATGGGAAACTGAGGACAGAATACGCGCGGCTTACCCTTTTATTTTTTAGCGTACATCTTTGATCTCTCTTTTTCCTTAAGCTATGCTTGTATCTATCTTTTTAGGTATATCTCCTCGGCCTTACCCTTTTATCCTTAGGTAGAAACTAATGGATGTAAACATGTATTTGAAACATATTATGGTTGATGGTTGCAAGTGGTTGCTCGTGGATGCATATACACACACAACCTAGGTTTTAGATCGGCTCAGTCACTTCATATTGCATATGCATATATGTATTCATATTTGTATGTGGTTGAAACTTGATATGTTGTCATATGGATGTCGCATTTGTATGGATGGTTGCACTCTCATGTAGAATTATGAGTAGGGGAAAAATTTGCATACATAGTGGATTCATGACACTTACATGATTCGCATTAAGGAGGTCAACTGAATCAGTAGACCGCCTGATTTTGCATTAGATAAGGACATGTACACACACTATGCATATGATCATGAAGCATTAGAAGTCTTTTAAGGACAATGGATGCCTGTGTTTGATGGTTGAGTAGATGGACAATTAGATGTTAGGATTTACGTTCTCCTAGACTTGAAAATTTCGGGGATGAAATCCTTTAAGGAGGGGAGAATGTAACACCCCGAATTTTCTGTTAATAGTAAATTAACAAATTAAAGTATAATTAATTCTAAATGAAAGAATTAAGGGAAACAGGTTACTCCATTGCGCTCGTCTCGGAATTCTGCCTGAGATAGAGTCCGAGTTTGCGGGAATCGTGCTCCGTATGAAGGAGTTATGACCTCCGGAAGTTTCACAATTCAATTTAAAATTCAAACAGTTCAAATTCAGTTCGAAATTCGAAAACAGACCCAAACTGGGCTGGGCGGGAAAATTCCTGCCCAGGCACCAGGTCGACTAGGGGGTCGACCTAGGTAACCAGGTCGACCATAGGGTCGACCTGCCCAGTCGACCTGGTTTAGCCCTGTCTGGCCTGGTCGGTTCCTGGTTGAATTTCTGAGCTCTGGTGTGTCACTAGGGCTGATTTGTCACTTTCTGATTGGCTTCTCTTGGTGTGTATGGTATGGATTCACTTTATGATCATCTGACGGCTCAAATCAATCTGAAATTATATAAATACAACTCAACACTCAACCTAATTTCACACAAATAATATAGAACTAGAGCCTTCATGCTGCTGGGAGGAAACTAAGAGTAGCCGTCAGTTAGAGAAAGCTTAGAGACGAGCAAAATAAAAGTTAAAACAAGAATCAAGCAACGTTTGTCTACCCAAAGGAAAGCATTGCAAATTCAGGACTCAGAAATCAGAAAACAAAACCGTCGTTTGTTGCAAGTATAGTGATTTTTCCGATGTGAATAAAATTAAGACTTGATTCGATGTAAAATGGAAATGGAATTGTGCTATTGTATAACGACGATGTTAATTCATATCTATGTATTGAAATGATTGTGTTGTGAATGGTATTGGGATGTTTGTGGTATAATTGAGTTGATGTTGATCCTGTTATACATTTAGAATGAAAACAACATCACATGCAAGTTGTATAGTTCATGTTATAATCTACACCTATATGTTTATGTGATTATATAGGTTGTATGTGTTATGACCAAGCTAAGATCTCATGTATATACTTTATTCTAAAACCTCTATACCTAAATGATTAAGTTCATATACATGCTCATATGTCTATACAAAAGTTGCAAAGTTCATAATTGGATCCATGCCAAGATCAATTTTTATACAAGTTTCATGTTATAGTAGTAAACATGATTGGATCTAGTTCACACATGCGATGAAATTATACATACTTTATGGACATGTCGTATTCTTATCATATGCTAGTGATGTTCGATGTTATGCCTAGATCTAAACATGTTTAGGCTTATGTTGTCTAAATCATATGCTAATTCATGTGACACCTATTTAGTTAGATTCCCCTTCTTAATGCAAGTTCACATGACAAGTTGAAACCCATGATTCAGTCTATGTTGCAAATTCACATATATGTATGTTGACTATTTTCTAAGTTCACACCTATGATGCTCATATTGACCGTGCTGAAAATGTCAAGTTTACACCTATGTCATGTTTATGTTAATGAATTTCTTATGCCAATTTTGTGTACGCTAAATTAGGCTAAGTTTTTAGCCTAATACTATATGATAGAAATCATGCGGACGAAAAATTAGGCTAAGATTGTTAGCCTAATATTTAGACAAGGCAACGTTGGGAAAATTGGTAATTATAGGAAACTTGACATAAATTTGTGAAAAATATATGTATTGGCATGTTTGGCACATGCCAATAATCGGTGGCATTTAAATGGTGTAAAATTCTTACACCAAAAATGATGAACTTGGAAAGTGGGCCATAACATTTAATTGTTAACAAATTTACATATAATAAGTAATAGAGACAAATATGTAAATTTAGAAAATACGAGTATGCTTAATACGAGGTTGGATTGAGTTGTGATGTAAACCTGCCTGGACCCGCCCGGCTGTCCAGTAGTCACAACAATACCTATCCAATGTGGGTGGTTAAGCATTGAGCCCAATAAGGACCCGAGGTTAGACTGAGTTACAGTGTAAACCCGCCCAGAACCGACCGGCACATCCAGTAACCGTAACAATACCTGTCTAATGTGAGTGGTTGGTGCTTTAAAAAGCTAAGGACAGATAAGTCAGGATGGTAGGGTTAAGTTAACTAAAACACTTAACCAATTCAACATGTTAATTAAACTGATGGGTGGGGTTAGGTAAATACATACACTTAACCACTTAACATGTTTGACTAGAAAACCCTAGTAACGGGGACCCATTTCAGCAGTAACCCAATTAGGTATCATGGTACCCTGACACTAGGCAGGGTGGGGCACGATTACTGGGTTGATTGTGAGCGGTAAAAAGCGACGGCGGTGGGTGCAACAGTGTGGGTTCTAACGGAGTGCGGGCGTGCACACACTTCGGAGCAGACAAACAGGGCACTGGGGGCACCAGTAGTATAACCTATGCATGCTAGTATTGTGTCGGGTCGCCACCATAGGAATTGATACACCCCATGGTGGGACCAACATAGATATCTACAATCTTTAGGGGCCGTATGACACATATGATTTTGCGAGTAGGAGCCGATCTTTATAAAAAGGGGATCACTTCACCCTGATCATGGGATGCCAGTTGAGACAGTACAAGTAGGTGCAGAGATATAGTGTGGGGTGCGATAGTATATTCGTTTCAAAACTGCTCTATCTTAGTTTATGATACTTTCCTATTTCCAGTTTATACCTATCATGCCCTTTTTCTTATTCTCATACTGAAGAGTCACTAGACTTACCAGTCTTTATGTTTGACCCTATTTTTTCATCTTCTTTTCTTCCGTTTCCCCCCCAGGTCCACAGGGAGGAAACAACCCAGCTTAGTCAGACTCTTTGCAAGCTTCAAGATAGTAGATGTACGGTTTGGACTCTCTTTCCTTGGCTATGGCTGTTGGACACATTCTATGGGGATTTATGCAGTTTTAATTATGTTTTATGCTTCTTTATTTAATAACCAAGACAGAAATGATGATGTAATGTTTTGAAATTTATTGTGTGACAGTTATGGAAATGTTTTGTATGAACACGTATTTATGAAATAAAAAGACTGTTTGTTTTCCGCTACTTATATATATGTGTTTATATATCTGTCTTGTGTTTATCTGTGACTTTTACTTATAAACTTCCACTAAAGTTAAGGCATTCCCTTTGTGAGTGACCTTAATGGAGGTGAGGTGTTTCAGGCTCATAGCCATGCTACGATCACTCTGCCCCATGGAGTAATAACTACCCCACTGCACTGATCCGTAGCCTAACAATTGTCTCTCGGTGGTGAATCAAAGCTATGGATGTCGACAACCCCTTAGCATACGTCCCGCAACAAAGCCCAACTCATGAAGTTAACTCGTTGGTTCCCAACTAGATCCAGAGTTCTACTTCCCATTTGGACTACCTTTGCGTCTCGGGTTTCGGTCTCCTCCGGATCGGTTTGGCTCTACACTTCACCTTGCTTCGGATCGTAGTTACCCATCGGTTTGATTTCCTTCTGGTTTGTGATGCATGGGGCGGATCGTGGTGCTCCATACGGCTCGGGTCATGGTGGTATGCTCCAGATCGATGCGTCCATGTCAACTCATCCGGTTTGGATCGTGAGCACCTATTGGTTCGGGTCGGGGTTCCATCAGTGGTTCGTGGCAACCTCTCCGGGTCGGGTCGTGGTACTCGCCCTTCAGCTGATCCGTTCGTGGTACTTGAGCAGGAGCGGGTCGGGTCATCACCATCAAGCTTCTTGGTTCCACCAGCGATTCGTGGGAAGGGGGTTCTTCACGGGCGGGTCGGGTCGCCCTCCACCGATCCGATCCGATTCAGGTCAAATTCCTGCAACTCTTCCTGCGACTGTTTTACACTATACAACGACATTTTCGACTATTCTAACTGTTCTAATCAATCACAAAGCATACCATACATTCATAGCAACATATAAAATTGACCAGAAACACCAAAACAACAATCTGATACATTAAAATGGATCAAACATACCCAAAACCCATATTTTCCCCTTAATCATGTTTAACAATAACTAATGTTTGGATTAGCAAAACTTAACCAAATAAACCCAAATTTCTAACAGCGGCCTAAAACAATATTTCAAAATTTATAAATTTTTTTCAGAATTTAATCATGTTTAAATTCGCTAATTAACAGTAATTACCCTTAATTAACCATAATTAGTGTAAAAACAAGGCTAATCACTCACCTTTGCCACAATTAAAACTTTCAGAACTGAAACTCCTCTGATTAGGGCGAATACCAATGTCTAACAACAGCTCTAACTCTGAAATGGTGCTATTTCTCCTTGATTTGATGTTGCTAAGCTTAATCCTTGATTATAAAGCGATTTGGGATGAAATTAGAAGGTGGACGCCATTGTTAGGGTTTCTAAGAGGTAAATGGCGGCTAGAAAACTGAAATAGAATGAAAACCTAACTCATTCAGCCTCCCCATAACCCTGATCCTGAAACGGGTTATGGGCCCATTCACTAATCACCTCATTTGGACCGGTTAAGCAGTTTTCACCTTCTAAACCTTATTTCGTCCATATCTCGCAAACGGTAAGTCCGTTTTTCACATATGACCACTCTACAGAAATGTAAACCATCATACGGATCTAATGGAAGTGGTTTCAGGTCCAAACTCCTTACCAATCAAAAGTTATGGCCAAAACTAGATCAGCTATGGGCAAAACTGTCATTTAAAAATCGGCAAAAATCATGAACATGGGAAATGACCCCAATAGTCGCCTCCCAAAGTTACATGACCATATGACTTCGTATGTGAAAGAAATAAATATTCTACGATCCTTCGATGCGTAAAATGCGGGTCGTTACATTCTCCCCCCTTAAGAAATTTCGTCCCCGAAATTACTTAACCCAAAGCATACAAAGGATCCCGCATGCCTATCAATCATTAACAAAACAATAAAGCATACAAAACAACACAACAAGCCTATCCTAGCATGCGGTTTACTAACAAGGGAGTACTATACCGATATAAAAAGCTTACCAGGCAAAGAGTTCTGGAAACTTCCTCCTTATGTTCTCCTCTGTTTCCCAAGTATAGTCTACCTCATCGTCACCCCCCCCCGAACTTTGACTAGTTTCACCGCCTTCCTTCGAAGCTGCTTCGTATCGTTCCCAACAATACACATAGGCATGCGGTTCCCAACCGCCTCGGGTTCAACCTCGATATCGTCCAACTGATCCAGTGAAATAGTCATATTAGGGTCGTGCACGAATTTCCTTGACAGGGAAACAAGAAATAAATTATGAACTCCTGCCATCTTCTCTGGTAATTCAACTTTATATGCCAAATTCCCAACTTGCTCGAGAACTGGGAATGGACTACCAAATCTCGGTGTTAACTTGCCTCTCCTACCAAATCGTATCACGCTCTTTAATGGAGAAATCTTGACTAAAACCAAGTCACTAATGGATAATTTTAAATCTCTTCTCCTCTTATCCGCATAACCCTTTTGCCTATCTTGGGCAGCCTTCATTCGCTGTTGAATGATCTTAATCTTATCTGAAGTTTCTCTTATCACATCTGGTCCAAGCACAAATTTCTCACCGGTTTCTAACCAACATGACGGTGAGTTGCACGGTCTTCCGTACAAAGCTTCATATGGAGCCATACCAATACTGGATTGATAACTGTTATTATATGCGAACTCCACTATATGTAAATGGTCATTCCATGATCCACCAAAATCCAATATACAATCTCTTAAGAGGTCTTCTAATATACAATTCACCCTCTCTGTCTGACTATCGGTTTGAGGATGATACGCGGTACTGAGATGTAATCCTGATCCTAACGCCTCTTGTAAGCTCCTCCAAAATCCACTAGTATACAACGGATCTCGGTCGGTCACAATGACTTTGGGTATTCCATGAAATCTCACTACCCACTTTATATACACTTCTATTAATTTAGTTGCCGTTCTGTTCGACTTGACGGGTATAAACCTTGCACTTTTGGTTAATCGGTCCACTATCACCCAAATGCTATCATGGCCCGATCTAGTCCTTAGTAACCCATCAATGAAATCCATTGAGACTTGTTCACATTTCCATTCTGGAACTTCTAATGGTTGTAACAAACCACTAGGTTTCTTTTGCTCGGCTTTAACTAGCTGGCAGTTCATGCATTTGGATATAAACTTCCCAACGTCTCTTTTCATCCCTTCCCAGTAGTAGGTCTGCTTCATGTCTCGATACATTTTGTTACCACCGGGATGTATAGTCAGCTTTGAGTGATGACATTTTCTAAGCACTTCATCTCTCAATCCCTTTACATTGGGCACAACTAGTCTTCCATTCTTTCTAAGCCATCCATCTCGATCAAGCCCATACCTGTTCATCTCTTCGTCGATTCTCATCTCTAACTTTGAGTTGATTTCCAATAGGATAGGATCATCCCTCTGACTGGAACCAATCCACTCAATCAAAGTGGGTCTGATCGTCAAAATTGCTAATACTTCTGGATCCAATTCGCACTTTGGTCTGAAATCATACCCACTGATGTACTCCAGTTACTTCTATTCTAGAAACATAGCCCCTAAACTGGCATGTCTTCTACTCAATTCATCAGCTACCGCATTACCCTTTCCTAGTGTATATGCGATATCGAAATCATAGGAAGCTAAGAATTCTAACCATCTTTGCTGTTGGATATTTAGATCCTTCTGAGAGAAAAGATACTTTAACGATTTATGATCGGTGAACAACTCGAATCTTTCTCCGAAGAGATAATGTCTCCACGTCTTCAATGCGAATACAATCACTGTTAATTCCAAATCATGGGTAGGATACCTTTTCTCATGCGGTTTCAATAGCCAACTAGCATAAGCTACAACCCTACCTCCTTGCATCAATGCAGCGCCTAGCCCGGTACCACATGCATCTGTGTATACCGACATCTCTTCATTCCCCTTAGGAATGACTAACACTAGTGCACATGTCAACTTTTCCTTTATACTCTTGAATGCATCCTTGCACTTTTTTTCCCAAACAAAAGCTTGATTCTTCTTGGTCAACTGAGTCAACGGTGCCGCTATCTTGGAGAAGTACTCGATAAACTTACTATAACATCCCGCCAATCCTAAGAAACTTCTTATGTCTGTTGCATTCTTAGGCGTAGGCCAATCCTGTACTGTAGCCACATTCGTAGGGTCCACGACAATACCATTCTCTGAAACAACATGGCCCAAGAATCTCACTTCCCTTCGCCAGAAGTGACACTTAGAAAACTTTGCTCTCAATTGGTGTTTTCTCAACACCTCCATCACTATCCTCAAGTGTTCCTTGTGTTCTTCCTCTATCCTCGAATAAACTAAGATATCGTCTACGAACACAAGAACAAACTTATTAAATTGATCCCCGAATACCATATTCATAAGATCCACAAAATACGCTGGTGCATTGGTCAACCCGAATGGCATGACTAACCACTTATAGAATCCAGACGACGTCCGAAAGGTCATTTCAGTTATACTCTCAGCTTCCACTCTAAGCTGATGAAAACCTGTCGTGAGATCCAACCAGGAGAACACCCTCGCGCCACTCAACTGATCAAACAAATCATATATCCGCGGTAGAGGATACTTATTCTTCCTCATCACCTTATTCAACTCGCGGTTGTCCACACACAATCGAAGGGAACCATCTGCCTCGGTAGCAAACGCAACTGGTGCTCCCAACTCAGAAACATTTCTTCTGATAAATCCCTTCTTCAAAAGATCATTTACTTGCACCCCGAGCTCTCGCTGCTCCCTTGGTGCCATACGACGAAGTGGCATCACTATAGGTCTGGCATCTTTCACTAAATCAATATGGAACTCAATCTCTCAGTGTGGTGGAAGTCCGGTCACTTCCTCGAAGACGTCCGGATACTGGCCAGCCACGGGCACATCTGACAACTCATCATGCGGGACGTCGAGGTAATTTAGAAAACTAGCCATTACCCCATCATTAGGTAGACCACCAAACACTACCCTCCGCCCATCATCCGCTCTAATTGTCACCAAAAAACCCTCACAAACTAACACCACCCCGTACCTTTGGAGCCAATCGACTCCCAAAATAATGCCAAACCCAGTAAAGCCCAAAACAAAGCAATCACAAACAAACACACATCCATGACTCGATAAGACCACATTACGAAAAATCATGCCAAGGCTAGTTGAACCACCAATCGGGTTCGTCACTGCTAAAGGTCTATCGACTATCTCGGGTTCCAATCACAACCTATCTACCAGGTCACTAGATATGAAGGAACGGGAAGCTTCGGTATCAAACAATACTCGAACATGAATATCATAAATAGAAAGTATACCTTGAATGACGACATTCTTTACTTTCTGTGCCACAGTCGGGGCATTCGACGAAGAAGGAACAACATTGATAGCATATGCTTTCACAATCTGCTTTTCTTTAGGGGGTTGCGGACACTTATCCTTGTGATGTCCCACTTGGCCGTAGTTGAAGCACTTTCTGTCCGCTGGCTTTGCTCGACATTCTTTAGCATAATGGCCCTTCTTGCCACAGCTGAAGCATTCAACATCCTTCTTATTCTTCTTCTTCTAGCCCTCCTTGGTCTGATTCTGCTTTCTCTTGTTCTAAGAACCATTCTTGCCTCCACCGCTTGCTTGCGGTTTTGGCTCCTCTACAGATGCAACCTCAGTCTTTGACTAAGGGTAAAGACTCTCTGACCTCAATGCTTTCCCCACAATCAATTCAAACATCTCATCGATGTGGTTAATAAGCCTTTCCCCCAAGTATCCATCCAAACAAGTTATGAACTTCTCGTTCTTCTTCTCGGCAGTATGGATAAGGGATAATCCATACTTCGATAAAGTATCGAACTCTACAATGTACTCTGAGACTGCCCTACCATTCTGCTTAAGCTCCAGAAATTTCCTAAACAACTCTGATTTCTGAGCAGCTGAGATAAACTTATCACTGAATCGGGCCTTAAACTGATCCCATGTAACTTGATCCTCTGGAGTAGCTGCCTTAATAGCATTCCACCAATTCATTGCCCGTCCTTGCAGCTGACGGGATGCTAGATTTCTCTTCATCGCATCCTTAATACCTAAGTCTTCGAAGATACGCTCACAGCTATCCAACCAATCCTGAACTACTGTAGCCGATTCCGTTCCGTGGAACGACTTTCCACCAAGATTAGTGTAATCCTTCCATAGCTTGGCGAAATCGGCCCTAGGCGCCTGCACCGCTCCACCACCACCATTTTCAGCATTGGGAACTGCTCCTAGCATATTTCTACGCATCTCTCTCATGAAGTCAGTGAACATCATCCTCATATCAGGAGCATTCCCATTATTAGCTCCTCTAACAGTACCCCTAGTATATCGGCTCATCGTTCAATCTGTAAGGAGAAAACGATTAACCATCTCTTCAGTGGTGCCAGTGCAGTGCGACTTCATCCTTAAATATACTAATAATATATATATATCTTTTGAAAACCGAAATATCACAAATACGCGCTCTCATATACGTATTATCTCTCTCTGGTGTCTTCCCTAGGTTAACTACGCAACCTAGAGCTCTGATACCAAGTGTGACGGCCTGCCCCGCACCAGCTGACATTTCTAATGAAAGTGCGTTGTGCCAATGCCCGACTAGCACAGGACGGTCACCAAAGAAAGGAAAAGAAAGAAATTCGAACTAACAAGGAACCTGTAGAATGTCTCACAGTGCATGGAATAATATATAATAATAACATACTTGACATAAAACAGGCGAGACAGTGCATAAGATGAAAACTAAACCATAATAATCATAGCAGCAGAAATCCAAAATACAGCTTATGATCCATAACCATTATTACAACTTAAAAATACTGTCTCTAAAGCAAAAGAAAGGAAAGATACACTAATAATGCCCAAAGCAGTGACCATCAACAACATAGGGAGAATATATGTAGATAATACGAAGGAGCCTCCTGCTCGTCTCCGGATCAGCTACTCGTGCATAACCAGCTAACTTGTCTCTAGTCTGCTCATTTAGGAGCACCCAGAGTAATAAGAAGAGACATAAAACTCTAGTTCAGAAAAAAGTCTGGTATTAGCGATAAGCAACAAAACATAACAATACCTGGTATACTAAACCATACCTGAACCTGGACCTACAACCAAAGAGTTAGCACAACAAGATGTACAATACTTTAAGGTGACACTAACATATGGTGTAAAGATACAGGGGTGGGGGTGTGCATGTCACAGTGATGTCAAACAATCAAGCATAACAACCATCCTCACATCTCTCACTCAGTGCGTAAAGCATACGATATCCACCACTTTGATCACCTAAATCCTTGCTATGATCACTCTACCCCATGGAGTCATGGCGACTCCACTGCACTGATCCATAGCCACTAGTACTTGCTATGTCCACTCTACCCCATGAAGTCATAACGACTCCACTACACTGGCTTATAGCCATGCTAGGATCACTCTGCTCCATGGAGTAATAACTACCCCACTGCACTGATCCGTAGCCTAACAATCGTCTCTCGGTGGTGAATCAATGCTATGGATGTCGACAACTCCTTAACACACGTCCCGCAACAAATCCCAACTCATGAAGTTAACTCATTGGTTTCCAACTGGATCCTGAGTTCTACTTCCCATTTGGACTACCTTTGCATCTCGGGTTTTGGTCTCCTTCGGATCGGTTTGGCCCTTCACTTCACCTTGCTTCGGATCGTAGTCACCCATCGGTTTGATTTCCATCTGGTTCGTGATGCTTGGGGCGGATCGTGGTGCTCCATACGGGTCGAGTTGTGGTGGCATGCTCTAGATCGGTGCGTCCATGTCAACTCATCCGGTTCGGATCGCGAGCACTATTGGTTCGGGTCGGGGGTCCATTAGTGGTTCGTGGCAACCTCTCCGGGTCGGGTCGTGGTACTCGCCCTTCAGCTGATCTGTTCATGGTACTTGAGCAGGAGCGGGTCGGGTCATCGCCATCAAGCTTCTTGGTTCCACCAGCGATTCGTGGGAAGGGAGTTCTTCACGGGCGGGTCGGGTCGCCCTCCACCGATCCGATCCGATTCGGGTCAAATTCCCACAACTCTTCCTGCGACTATTTTATGCTTTCAACTATGCTAACTGTTCTAATCAATCACAAAGCATACCATACAGTCATTGCAACATATAGAATTGACCACAAACACTAAAACAACAATTTGATATGTTAAAATGGATCAAACGTACCCAAAACCCATATTTTCCCCTTAATCATGTTTAACAATAACTAATGTTAGGATTAGAAAAACTTAACCAAATCAACCCAAATTTCTAACAGAGGCCTAAAACAATATTTTGAAATTTATAAATATTTTTCTAGAATTTAATCATGTTTAAATTCGCTAATTAACACTAATTACCCTTAATTAACCATAATTAGTGTAAAAACAAGGCTAATCACTCTCATTTTCCACAATTAAAACTTTCAGAACTGAAACTCCTCTGATTAGGGTGAATACCAATGTCTAACAGCAGCTCTAACTCTGAAATGGTGCTATTTCTCCTTGATTTGATGTTGCTAAGCTTAATCCTTGATTAGAGAGCGATTTGGGATGAAATTAGAAGGCGGAGGCCATTGTTAGGGTTTCTAACAGGTAAATGGCGGCTAGAAAACTGAAATACAATGAAAACCTAACTCATTTCAGCCTCCCCATAAACATAATCCCGAAATGGGTTATGGGCCCATTCACTAATCACCTCATTTGGCCTGGTTAAGCAGGTTTTCACCTTCTAAACCTTATTTCGTCCATATCTCCCAAACGGTATGTAGTAACCCGCATTTTAGCTATTGAACAATTTATTTATTTAATTATTAAATATCGATTTATCGATATCGAGAACGTGAATTAAATAATATTGAATATTTAATTAATAATTATAATATAATAAAATATATTATAATGTCGAAATAATCAAAAATATTGGAAATACAAATATTCTGTGAATGGGGTCATCCCAAAGATGTAATTCAACTTAGAGTTGGATTATATTGACGAATATATTCAATCGACGACAGTTTGAACGTATAATTATAATATAATTAAAATAGAGCTTGAAACAACGCGGCAGTTCGCTATTTGGCGATTCAGACTTCAACTGAATGTACAGGATTCATTTTAAGCCAGATTTCTATGAAACAAGAAACGTGTGGAGCTGGTGGAGTGTATCTTTCTAGTGGAAGAGAAAAATCGGGATTTCGTCGTGTAAATTTTTAGTTACATCCAAATCAAATTTCAGAAAAAGTCGCTGTAGAATTCCTTTATAATTTGCGACGCTTTATATACGTTATAAAAGGATTTTCGATATAAACTGAATACCGAGATAATCTGAAATCTGAAATATCACACTGTATATTCTGATATGATATTCTAAAGCTGTACGATATCATATGTGAAGATATACGATGATATTAAATTATTAATATTTAATTTAATTTATTTAAATATATTTATATATTTAAATGGGCTATTCAAAGCGTTAAACATAGCCACTTTTGCAAACGAAGCCGGAATTCGACGAAACCAGTTTTGTTGGATCCGCAATGTCAAATAGTTGTTAGATTTCCAGTTTCGTGATTTTTAGAGTCACTGTGTGGCCGTACGGATTTTTAGAGTGAAAAACAGTTAGTATTTCGACGATTAAAAATACGCTGTGTGAGCATACGAAGTCGGAATTCGACGAAACTAGTTTCGTTGGGACCGTAATGTCGAACTCTAGCTGCATGTCAATTTTCATGATTTTTGGGTATCGTGTGTGATCACTTGAATTTTTAGAAAGAAAAACGAATATTAAAATGAAAAATATCTACATAAAATATCTTTGAAAATATCCTTATAAATACCCCCAACCTAACCTAAACCTAATTCTTCCATTTCCTTAGTCAACAAGCTATTCCGCCGTAACCATTTTCTTATAGTAAAAAGTTTATCGATCCTCTCTAAAATCAAAGAAATCAAACTTAAATCCATAAATCAAATTATACATGGATTCGAGATCCTGGAGGGAGCGTACACGTTCTGATGGGTTGTGTTTGTGGTTCGACATCAGTTGGCGACGCTGAAATGGTTCAGCGTTGATTTAGGGTTTGTTATTGTGGCAAATGGAAGTGTTAATCGATGATGGTGAGATCGTAAATGAGTTCACGAGGTCGAACGGGTGTTGCGTGAAGAATTTTGGGTTTAACGGTGGAAAAATATGTCGATGGAAAATCCTGGGGTTGCGTGGTTTCTGTGAAAACCGCGATGGGGATACCTACCTCGAGTTGGTCGTGGTCGATATGAGAAGGAGGAGATGTTGAAGAGAAGAGGAACGGTACTCTTGGCTTTTGGTTTCGTGAATCATGGATGGGGTTTCGGTCTTGAAGACGTAGCAGTAATGGAAGTGGCACCTTACTGAACTCGTGGAGGAAGAAGGATCTCATCCTTATTTGGATCGGTGAGGGGATATTGGGCCAAGAAAAAAACATCAAGGTAGAAGCCCAATTTAAAAATAGGAATTTAGTTTTATTTAAATTTAAATTTATAGGTTGTCTTGTATAAATCATAACTTCTCCATATGGCATCGAAATTCAGCGAAACAAGATCCGTTGGGATTGTATGGATGGGAGCAACACAATGACACTGACCGGGAGTAAATCCGAGCTCGCTACAATTTATTGTGAAATAAATTGTCCGTCTGAATCAAACCGAGCGATGGTTATCGTTATTAACGATTACAGACAATGTGAGTAAAAACTCACTAACTCTCCTCAATTTATATTTTAATATAAATTGTATTTTATTTCTGTATTTGACTGCTAGTTATGTACTGTTAATTTGGACTGTTAAGTTGTATTGTTAAATTGGACTGTTAAATAATTGATTGAAAACAGTATGGATATATATATATATCTACATATATATATATATATCGTTATTAAACGGTGATTTTGTTATCAGTGTATTTCATTAGAAATGCAAGTGATGTTATATACGTTGTTTAACATCGGTGGATGCAGGGAAACAGGTTGGAGGAATCCGACTGGATTCCTCAACATTTATTTTACTGTTATTTGTATATTGTGATATATACTGTGATATATAATCTGTTGTTGATTGTATATGTTTAGATGATATTGATCATTGACAGTTGGTTGTTTAAAAACAATAGAAAACACTGAAAATGTAGAAAAGGGGATTTTCAATATTTAGATTGAAAATGAATCTATTTATAAAATCGAAGGATTTTATAAAAGGATATTTATTTAGAAATAAATAAATAAAATAAAAGGATATTTATTTGGAAATAAATAAAATAAAGGAATATTTATTTAGATTAAATAAATAGAATAAAGGATATTTAATTAGGGATTAAATAATTAGAGTTATAAAGGAAAATCTATTTAGGAAAATAAATAGATTATACAAAAGGAAATCTATTTAGGAAATAAATAGAAGTTAAAATAAATAGAAATAAAAGAAAAGTTAGTAAGTCGGATATAAATATTCGAATCAAGTTAGTTAAGTGGTCAAACCAAGCTAGTCGAACCAAACTAGTCAAGCTAGTCGAACCCAACCGAGTCGAAATGGTCGAGTCGAACCAATCGAGCCCAAATGGTCGAGTCGAACCAAATCGAGCCAAATGGTCGAGTCGAACCAATCGAGTCAAGATGGTCGAGTCAAACCAACCGAGTCGAGCTGGTCGAGTCAAACCAATCGAGTCAAGCTGGTCAAGTTAGTCGAACCTGGTCAGTCGAGTCGAGTAAATCAAACTTAGTTAATCGAAAGGAGTTTATCGATTTAGTAAATCGATAGAAGTTAATTGATTTAGTCAATCGAGATGAGTTAATCAGTTTTAATGAATCGAGAGGAGTTAGTTGAATATGGTATTCGAACCAAATGGTCAAACCAAGTGGTCGAACCAAGTAGTCAAGCCCAGTGGTCAAACCAAATGGGTCAGGTTAGCCAAACATGGTCAGTCAAACCAAATGGGTCAGGTTAGCCAAACCTGGTCAGTCAAACCAAATGGGTCAGGTTAGCCAAACCTGGTCAGTCAAACCAAATGGGTCAGGTTAGCCAAACCTGGTCGGTCGAACCAAGTTAGTCGAGTTAGCCGAATAGGGTTAGTCAAATAGAATTAATTGATTAGGGTTAAACCATAGAACTAATCGATTAGAGTTAAACCAATAGAGTTAGTCGAGTCAAGTTAATCGAGTCAAATTAGTCGAGTCAAGTTAGTCGAATATAGTTATTCGAGATAGAGTTAGAACAAACAAAGTTAATCAGGATAAGTGCCATTTAGCACGACTGCTAGCGTAATTCGCAGGGCTGCAGATAGCCTACGGCGGTCGGATGTTTCCTGAGGGAATCAGGCGTAACCATTGTGATCGCTGCGATCTAGAGTCAAGCGAATGGAGTTAAATCGAATATTAGTTATTCGATAGGAGTAAACCGATCGGTTTAACCAGTCGGGTTAAGTAAGTCAAGTTAACCTGTTAGAGTAAATCAGTTAGGGTTGACCAGTTAGAGTTGATCAGTTAGAGTTAACCCAAGTGAGTTAATCAGTTAGAGATGAACATTTAGAGTAACCCAAAGGAGTTAAATAGATAGGGTTGACCAGTTAGAGTTAGAGTTAACCAGTTAGAGTTAGAGTTGACCAGTTAGAGTTATTCAAATAGAGTCAATCGAGTGGAGTTATCGAATATCACTTATTCAAAGTAGAGTTATCGAATATAGTGTATTCGAAGAGAAGAGTAATCGAATATAGTTTATTCGAGAAGAGTTATCGAATGTAGTTATTCGAAAGGAGTTATCGAATATAGTTATTCAAAAGAAAAGTTAAGTAAGGAAGTTAGTCGAAGAAATATAAAGTGAACTTTTCCTATTTCAAGGTTAGAAGTGTTGTTCAGTTAAGGTTTGAGAGGTAGTTCTACCCCAACTTGATTGGCTTCATTTTTAACTATAGGAATGGTTAAGGTTCGGCAGTAAGAATGGTAAAGTGAATTTAGTAATTAAAGGAAATGGTTGAGTTGGCATAGCGATGTTTTATCTAAACATCCGTTTAAGTCCAACGTAGAAGTTTTGGAAATGTTTTCCAAACAAGAAATCAGAAATGTTTCTAATACAGAAACAAGGAATGGAAATGTTTCCAGTGTTAATAACGTATATTTTCTAAATATAGAAAATAACAAATGTTGAAAAAGGGGAAATAGGATAAGTAAATAAATGAACTAAAGAGAGTTATGTTAAATGATGTTTATTCGATATAATTTCCATTTGGAAATAATATCATTGTTTACCACTTGTTTTCTTTGATAGTTAACTCACCGACTATCGAAGTTTTGACCATTTTAACGTTGTTAATATGGAGAGACCGGTTGGATTATTATCCAAAGAACCACTCTGTATTGGCATAAGCGTCGCAAATCATATATGCCAAAGATAATTGAAGACGGAGTAAAATGCAAGGGCTATCCTGTTTACAAAATAGTGACTTCGGTTTGTCCAGTCCCAGGACAACTTGTATGGACGAAGGTCTGACAGAGTATATCCAATGGATCGCGTAAGTTGATCTGTTCAAACGTATTCACGTTTGGTGGCGGAGGAATTCGTTTCTCTTAGCTGTATACCTGTGTTATTTTTGAATAAGTCAATTTGTGATTTGGCGGGTATGACGATGTGACATTCTAAGTGAATGAAGATGGATGTCTGACAGAGTATTTCCAGAAAGGTCACGTACATTGATTTCTTCAACCGTACCAAGAGTGGAAGTGGAGAAGGGAACTTCTTTAGCTGACACGTAATGTACTGTTGTAAACGTCAATTAGT
Source organism: Allium sativum (assembly GCA_030737875.1). Lineage (NCBI taxonomy): Eukaryota > Viridiplantae > Streptophyta > Magnoliopsida > Asparagales > Amaryllidaceae > Allium > Allium sativum. Next base: position 7,617,307 of record CM060921.1, on the reverse strand, counting down.
GATTTCAATGGATTTGACAATGTAGCATTCGATGTGAATCTGATGTAATGATAAAGCGCAGCTTCTAGCCTCATCAACCGGTAAATGACAGAAATCGGGCGGGCAGCATGGCTAAGTCGGTCGCACCGAAGTAGGGTGTATAATCACCTATCTAGAGAATATTCATTTGTTTTCTTAAATCTATCAATGCTGTCCCATATATATACGGGAACGGTTGCTGATCCCAACCGTTGGTGATGTACATTCGATACACTCAAGCGAAATGAGTGGTCGGTCATGTGTGGCTGAGTTGCAAGATGTTCTTGTTGAACTCCAGTGTATCGTTCCTAGAGTACACTGATCGGAAGGTGGTTCCATACCTTGTCATAGTTGGAAAACCAATCATCCAATACGTGCTTGCGATTTTGATTGCATACTATATATGTAGTAACGTGAGATGCAAGCGTTTCTACTAGATTGATATTTATTCGTACTTAGACATTATTATAATATCAGAATGATATTGCTTTGAAAAGTTATTTGGATTCTCATAAGGGAAAAACCCGTTCTGTATTCACGGCGTGGTCTTATAAGATATCATATACCTGTTTAAATGATTTGAGAGTTTATTCACACCAGTCCCATGACTGACCCGGAGTTTACTTTGTTGTTTTCCCTAAACTCTTGGGTGCCTAATTTTGTATGGGCAGTCAAGTAGTCAGGAATTTGCAGATACATTGAAGAGCTGGAGCAGGAGGCTTCAGAATCATATAGCTATAGTTTATTTCCGCTGTGTTGTAAGTGTTGTACTCTGATAAGTGCTATTGTATACATAACTGTTATATTTCAAAGTTATGTTATATATTATATGTTATTTGTTCCGCTGTGAGGTTCGTGTTACTCTGATGTTGTGTTCTTCTTCTTCTTCTTCTTCTTCTATTCTAAGTTTCTATCTTATCTATCCTCACCCTCTGTCTTCTTTCTATTAGTTTCTTGAATTTCCAGTGCGATTTGGGTTGGACTTGTGTTATTTAGTCAGCTCAAATTTCCCCGGATTTTCGGGTTACTACAGTTGGTATCAGAGCATTGGTTTAGTTATTACCTTGGCTCTGTGGCGTGATTCAGTAGAGATTGGATTAGTAATATCCTAGACTGATTTTGAGTGTATATATACGAGTGAACGTATTTGTTAGTTAATATAAAATGATTTTATATTGTGGAGTTTTATTGGTTGAGTTGTTTGTGAATTCTGGTCGATCGGTTTGATCCACTGTATCGATAGAGGTTACTAAACACTCGAATACTATGAACCGTCATGGTATGTTTTGAAAGAGGGTAAATGGAATAATTTTACCCGAAATATTTGATATAGTATATTGGTTGTGTTGGTTGTTATTATAATCGAGTAAGATTATAAAAAGGTAAAATGATTATAAATGACTAATCAGAATTCATATAAGTAAAGTATATGAAATAAAATGAAGAAAAATCTGAATTTAAATCAGATTTGAATTAAAATAAGGAAATTTTAAGTTCCTGGTAGATTTTGAAAACGTTTTTCAAACTGAAGGTGATATAGTATTGAACTCACTTCGATAGCTGGAAAATAGATTCTGATGATGAATCACGACATCATCAGTGTTCATTTTCGAGTTCTAAGTGACGGACTACTACCAAAGGTTTTGTTTTTGAATTGTTTTGAGAAAACAAGTTGTTTAGAAATTCAAAGGTTTTGAATTGGCATTGTAATTTCAAATTGATTTGAAATAGACCCAGGAAATTAAGTTTCGGAATTTAATTTTAACTTATGAAGTTAAATAGAATAAGATAGTAGAAATAAATTGAAATTAACTTGAACTGAGTTAAATAGAATTGAATTGGATTAGAGAATATTCTGTTATGGAATTGGGTTGATGAGTTAAGAATTTGAAATTTGATATTCGGGTTCGAATGAAATTCGATTTGGTTTTGAGGATATGAACTGATTGGAATTTGATTTAGATAACACTGGTATATGCTGAGTTGATAGCATATGGAAGTGATAGAGTTGATATTCCCGACAAAAAGGTACCAGTTTATATTATATATGGATATGAGATTTATGAGCCGAATTGGCAAGCCGCTTGGCTGGTTGATTTTCTTTTGGGTTAAAGAAGGCCCAGAGAGGCGAGTTGGAGTTTGAGATATTGACCAGTACAAAGGAGGTGCTGGCAAAAATTTTCGAAAAGTTAAGGTGTTAGAAAATTTTTAGAATTTTTGAAAATTTATTTAGTCGGAATAAATTAATATTTTAGTCGATATTAATTGGTTCAGTTGAAACCGGAGACAAGAGGTAAACAGATAAATTTTTACCCAGAAGATAGGGTCATCCCCTAGCTTAGCAATTTCGAGGACGAAATTTTATTAAGGGGGGAAGATTGTAGTAACCCGCATTTTAGCTGTTGAACAATTTATTTATTTATTTATTAAATATTGATTTATCGATATTGAGAACGTGAATTAAATAATATTGAATATTTAATTAATAATTATAATATAATAAAATATATTATAATGTCGAAATAATCAAAAATATTGGAAATACAAATATTCTGTGAATGGGGTCATCCCAAAGATGTAATTCAACTTAGAGTTGGATTATATTGACGAATATATTCAATCGACGACAGTTTGAACGTATAATTATAATATAATTAAAATAGAGCTTGAAACGACGCGGCAGTTCGCTATTTGGCGATTCAGACTTCAACTGAATGTACAGGATTCATTTTAAGTCGGATTTCTATGAAACAAGAAACGTGTGGAGCTGGTGGAGTGTATCTTTCTAGTGGAAGAGAAAAATCGGGATTTCGACGTGTAGATTTTTAGTTACATCCAAATCAAATTTCAGAAAAAGTCGTTGTAGAATTCCTTTATAATTTGCGACACTTTATATACGTTATAAAAGGATTTTCGATATAAACTGAATACCGAGATAATCTGAAGTCTGAAATATCAAACTGTATATTCTGATATGATATTTTGGAGCTGTACGATATCATATGTGAAGATATACGATGATATTAAATTATTAATATTTAATTTAATTTATTTAAATATATTTATATATTTAAATGGGCTATTCAAAGCGTTAAAAATAGCCACTTTTGTAAACGAAGCCAGAATTCGACGAAACCAGTTTTGTTGGATCCGCAATGTCAAATAGTTGTTAGATTTCCAGTTTCGTGATTTTTAGAGTCACTGTGTGGCCGTACGGATTTTTAGAGTGAAAAACAGTTAGTATTTCGATGATTAAAAATACGCTGTGTGAGCATACGAAGTCGGAATTCGACGAAACTAGTTTCGTTGGGACCGTAATGTCGAACTCTAGCTGCATGTCAATTTTCATGATTTTTGGGTATCGTGTGTGATCACACGAATTTTTAGAAAGCAAAACGAATATTAAAATGAAAAATATCTACATAAAATATCTTTGAAAATATCCTTATAAATACCCCCAACCTAACCTAAACCTAATTCTTCCATTTCATTAGTCAACAAGTTATTCCGCCGTAACCATTTTCTTATAGGAAAAAGTTTATCGATCCTCTCTAAAATCAGAGAAATCAAACTTAAATCCATAAATCAAATTATACATGGATTCGAGATCCTGGAGGGAGCCTACACGTTCTGATGGGTTGTGTTTGTGGTTCGACATCAGTTGGCGACGCTGAAATGGTTCAGCGTTGATTTAGGGTTTGTTATTGTGGCAAATGGAAGTGTTAATCAATGATGGTGAGATCGTAAATGAGTTCACGAGGTCGAGTGGGTGTTGTGTGAAGAATTTTGGGTTTAACGGTGGAAAATATGTCGATGGAAAATCCTGGGGTTGCGTGGTTTCTGTGAAAACCGCGATGGGGATAACTACCTCGAGTTGGTCGTGGTCGATATGAGAAGGAGGAGATGTTGAAGAGAAGAGGAACGGTACTCTTGGCTTTTGGTTTCGTGAATCATGGATGGGGTTTTGGTCTTGAAGACGTAGCAGTAATGGAAGTGGCACCTTACTGAACTCGTGGAGGAAGAAGGATCTCATCCTTATTTGGATCGGTGAGGGGATATTGGGCCAAGAAAAAAACATCAAGGTAGAAGCCCAATTTAAAAATAGGAATTTAGTTTTATTTAAATTTAAATTTATAGGTTGTCTTGTATAAATCATAACTTCTCCATATGGTATCGAAATTCAGCGAAACAAGATCCGTTGGGATTGTATGGATGGGAGCAACACAATGACACTGACCGGGAGTAAATCCGAGCTCGCTACAATTTATTGTAAAATAAATTGTCCGTCTGAATCAAACCGAGCGATGGTTATCGTTATTAACGATTACAGATAATGTGAGTAAAAACTCACTAACTCTCCTCAATTTATAATTTAATATAAATTGTATTTTATTTCTGTATTTGACTACTAGTTATGTACTGTTAATTTGGACTGTTAAGTTGTATTGTTCAATTGGACTGTAGATTGGACTGTTAAATAATTGATTGAAAATAGTATGGATATATATATATATCTACATATATATATATATATATATATATATATCGTTATTAAACGGTGATTTTGTTATCAGTGTATTTCATTAGAAATGCAAGTGATGTTTTATACGTTGTTTAACATCGGTGGATGCAGGGAAACAGGTTGGAGGAATCCGACTGGATTCCTCAACATTTATTTTACTGTTATTTGTATATTGTGATATATACTGTGATATATAATCTGTTGTTGATTGTATATGTTTGAATGATATTGATCATTGACAGTTGGTTGTTTAAAAACAATAGAAAACACTGAAAATGTAGAAAAGGGGATTTTCAATATTTATATTGAAAATGAATCTATTTATAAAATCGAAGGATTTTATAAAAGGATATTTATTTAGAAATAAATAAATAAAATAAAAGGATATTTATTTAGAAATAAATAAATAAAATAAAGGAATATTTATTTAGATTAAATAAATAGAATAAAGGATATTTAATTAGGGATTAAATAATTAGAGTTATAAAGGAAAATCTATTTAGGAAAATAAATAGATTATACAAAAGGAAATCTATTTAGGAAATAAATAGAAGTTAAAATAAATAGAAATAAAAGAAAAGTTAGTTAGTCGGATATAAATATTCGAATCAAGTTAGTTAAGTGGTCAAACCAAGCTAGTCGAACCAAACTAGTCAAGCTAGTCGAACCCAACCGAGTCGAAATGGTCGAGTCGAACCAATCGAGCACAAATGGTCGAGTCGAACCAAATCGAGCCAAATGGTCGAGTCGAACCAATCGAGTCAAGATGGTCGAGTCAAACCAACCGAGTCGAGCTGGTCGAGTCGAACCAATCGAGTCAAGCTGGTCAAGTTAGTCGAACCTGGTCAGGCGAGTCGAGTAAATCAAACTTAGTTAATCGAAAGGAGTTTATCGATTTAGTAAATCGATAGAAGTTAATTGATTTAGTCAATCGAGATGAGTTAATCGGTTTTAATGAATCGAGAGGAGTTAGTCGAATATGGTATTCGAACCAAATGGTCAAACCAAGTGGTCGAACCAAGTAGTCAAGCCCAGTGGTCAAACCAAATGGGTCAGGTTAGCCAAACATGGTCAGTCAAACCAAATGGGTCAGGTTAGCCAAACCTGGTCAGTCAAACCAAATGGGTCAGGTTAGCCAAACCTGGTCAGTCAAACCAAATGGGTCAGGTTAGTCAAACCTGGTCGGTCGAACCAAGTTAGTCGAGTTAGCCGAATAGGGTTAGTCAAATAGAATTAATCGATTAGGGTTAAACCATAGAACTAATCGATTAGTGTTAAACCAATAGAGTTAGTCGAGTCAAGTTAATCGAGTCGAATTAGTCGAGTCGAGTTAGTCGAATATAGTTATTCGAGATAGAGTTAGAACAAACAAAGTTAATCAGGATAAGTGCCATTTAGCACGACTGCTAGCGTAATTCGCAGGACTGCAGATAGCCTACGGCGGTCGGATGTTTCCTGAGGGAATCAGGCGTAACCATTGTGATCGCTGCGATCTAGAGTCAAGCGAATGGAGTTAAATCGAATATTAGTTATTTGATAGGAGTAAACCAGTCGGGTTAACCAGTCGGGTTAAGTAAGTCAAGTTAACCTGTTAGAGTAAATCAGTTAGGGTTGACCAGTTAGAGTTGATCAGTTAGAGTTAAACCAAGTGAGTTAATCAGTTAGAGATGAACAGTTAGAGTAACCCAAAGGAGTTAAATAGATAGGGTTGACCAGTTAGAGTTAGAGTTAACCAGTTAGAGTTAGAGTTGACCAGTTAGAGTTATTCAAATAGAGTCAATCGAGTGGAGTTATCGAATATCACTTATTCGAAGTAGAGTTATCGAATATAGTGTATTCGAAGAGAAGAGTAATCGAATATAGTTTATTCGAGAAGAGTTATCGAATCTAGTTATTCGAAAGGAGTTATCGAATATAGTTATTCGAAAGAAAAGTTAAGTAAGGAAGTTAGTCGAAGAAATATAAAGTGAACTTTTCCTATTTCAAGGTTAGAAGTGTTGTTCAGTTAAGGTTTGAGAGGTAGTTCTACCCCAACTTGATTGGCTTCGTTTTTAACTGAGGAATGGTTAAGGTTCGGCAGTAAGAATGGTAAAGTGAATTTAGTAATTAAAGGAAATGGTTGAGTTGGCATAGCGATGTTTTATCTAAACATCCGTTTAAGTCCAACGTAGAAGTTTTGGAAATGTTTTCCAAACAAGAAATCAGAAATGTTTCTAATACAGAAACAAGGAATGGAAATGTTTCCAGTGTTAATAACGTATATTTTCTAAATATAGAAAATAGCAAATGTTGAAAAAGGGGAAACGGGATAAGTAAATAAATGAACTAAAGAGAGTTATGTTAAATGATGTTTGTTCGATATAATTTCCATTTGAAAATAATATCGTTGTTTACACACTTGTTTTCTTTGATAGTTAACTCACCGACTATCGAAGTTTTGACCATTTTAACGTTGTTAATATGGAGAGACCGGTTGGATTATTATCCAAAGAACCACTCTGTATTGGCATAAGCGTCGCGAATCATATATGCCAAAGATAATTGAAGATGGAGTAAAACGCAAGGGCTATCCTGTTTACAGAATAGTGCCTTCGGTTTGTCCAGTCCCAGGACAACTTGTATGGACGAAGGTCTGACAGAGTATATCGAATGGATCGCGTAAGTTGATCTGTTCAAACGTATTCACGTTTGGTGGCGGAGGAATTCGTTTCTCTTAGCTGTATACCCGTGTTATTTTTGGATAAGTCAATTTGTGATTTGGCGGGTATGATGATGTGACATTCTAAGTGAATGATGATGGATGTCTGACAGAGTATTTCCAGAAAGGTCACGTACATTGATTTCTTCAACCGTACCAAGAGTGGAAGCGGAGAAGGGAACTTCTTTAGCTGACACGTAATGTACTGTTGTAAACGTCAATTAGTGATTTCAATGGATTTGACAATGTAGCATTCGATGTGAATCTGATGTAATGATAAAGCGCAGCTTCTAGCCTCATCAACCGGTAAATGACAGAAATCGGGCGGGCAGCATGGCTAAGTCGGTCGCACCGAAGTAGGGTGTATAATCACCTATCTAGAGAATATTCATTTGTTTCTTAAATCTATCAATGTTGTCCCATATATATACGGGAACGGTTGCTGATCCCAACCGTTGGTGATGTACATTCGATACACTCAAGCGAAATGAGTGGTCGGTCATATGTGGCTGAGTTGCAAGATGTTCTTGTTGAACTCCAGTGTATCGTTCCTAAAGTACACTGATCGGAAGGTGGTTCCATACCTTGTCATAGTTGGAAATCCAATCATCCAATACGTGCTTGCGATTTTGATTGCATACTATATATGTAGTAACGTGAGATGCAAGCGTTTATGCTAGATTGATATTTATTCGTACTTAGACATTATTATAATATCAGAATGATATTGCTTTGAAAAGTTATTTGGATTCTCATAAGGGAAAAACCCGTTCCGTATTCACGGCGTGGTCTTATGAGATATCATATACCTGTTTAAATGATTTGAGTTTATTCACACCAGTCCCATGACTGACCCGGAGTTTACTTTGTTGTTTTCCCTAAACTCTTGGGTGCCTAATTTTGTACGGGCAGTCAAGTAGTCAGGAATTTGCAGATACATTGAAGAGCTGGAGCAGGAGGCTTCAGAATCATATAGCTATAGTTTATTTCCGCTGTGTTGTAAGTGCTGTACTCTGATAAGTGCTATTGTATACATAACTGTTATATTTCAAAGTTATGTTATATATTATATGTTATTCGTTCCGCTGTGAGGTTCGTGTTACTCTGATGTTGTGTTCTTCTTCTTCTTCTATTCTAAGTTTCTATCTTATCTATCCTCACCCTCTGTCTTCTTTCTATTAGTTTCTTGAATTTCCAGTGCGATTTGGGTTGGACTTGTGTTATTTAGTCAGCTCAAATTTCCCCGGATTTTCGGGTTACTACACGGTAAGTCTGTTTTTCACATATGACCACTCTACGGAAAGGTAAACCATCTTCCGGGTCTTATGGAAGCATTTTAAGGTCATTACCAATCAAAAGTTATGGCCAAAACAAGATCAGCTAGGGGCAAAATGGTCATTTAAAAATCGGCAAAAATCATGAACATGAGAAATTACCCCAATAGTCGTCTCCCAAAGTTACATGACCATACGACTTCGTATGTGAAAGAAATAAATATTCTACGATCCTCCGATGCCTAGAACGCGGGTCGTTACATTCTCCCCCCTTAAGAAATTTCGTCCCCGAAATTTCTAAACCCAAAACATACAAAAGGGTCCCGCATGCCTGCCAATCATTAACAAAACAATAAAGCATACAAAACAACACAACAAGCCTATCCTAGCATGCGGTTTATTAACAACGGAGTACTATGCCGATATAAAAACCTTACCAGGCAAAGAGTTTTAGATACTTCCTCCTTATGTTCTCCTCTGTTTCCCAAGTGCAGTCTTCCTCATCATCACCCCACTGAACTTTGACTAGTTTCACCGCCTTCCTTCAAAGCTGCTTCGTATTGTTCCCAACAATACGCATTGGCTTGCGGTTCCCAACCGCCTCGGGTTCAACCTCGATATCGTCCAACTGATCCGGTGAAATAATCACACTAGGGTCGTGCACGAATTTCCTTAACTGGGAAACGTGAAATACGTTATGAACTCCGGCCATATTCTCTGGTAATTCAACTTTATATGCCAAATTCCCAACTTGCTACAGAACTAGGAATGGACCAACAAATCTTGGTGTTAACTTGACTCTCTTACCAAATCGTATCACGCTCTTTAATGGGGAAATCTTGACAAAAACCAAGTCACCAATGGAGAATTTTAAATCTCTTCTCCTCTTATCCGCATAACTCTTCTGCCTATCTTGGGCAGCCTTCATTCGTTGTTGAATGATCTTAATCTTATCTGAAGTTTCTCTTATCACATCTGGTCCAAGTATAAATTTCTCACCGTTTTCTAACCAACATGACGGTGAGTCGCACGGTCTCCCGTACAAAGCTTCATATGGAGCCATACCAATACTGGATTGATAACTGTTATTACATGCGAACTCCACTAGATGTAAATGGTCATTTCATTATCCACCAAAATCCAATATACAAGCTCTTAAGAGGTCTTCTAATATACGATTCACCCTCTCTGTTTGACCGTCGGTTTGAGGATGATACGCGGTACTAAGATGTAATCCTGATCCTAACACATCTTGTAAGCTCCTCCAAAATCCACTAGTAATCAACGGATCTCGGTCGCTCACAATGCCTTTGGGTGTTCTATGAAATCTTACTACCTACTTTATATACAGTTCTGCTAATTTAGCTGCCGTTCTGTTCGACTTGACGGGTATAAACCTTGCACTTTTGGTTAATTGGTCCACAATCGCCCAAATGCTATCACGGCCCGATCTAGTCCTTGGTAACCCATCAATGAAATCCATTGAGACTTGTTCCCATTTCCATTCTAGAACTTCTAATGGTTGCAACAAACCACTAGGTTTCTTATGCTCGGCCTTAATTAGCTGGCAGTTCATGCATTTGGATATAAACTTCCCAACGTCTATTTTCATCCCTTCCCAGTAGTAGGTCTGCTTCATGTCTCGATACATTTTGTTACCACCGGGATGTATAGTCAGTTTTGAGTGATGACATTCTCTAAGCATTTCATCTCTCAATCCCTTGACATTGGGCATAACTAGTCTTCCATTCTTCCTAAGCCATCCATCCCGATCAAGCCCATACTTGTCCATCTCTTCGCCGATTCCCATCTCTAACTTTGAGATGATTTCCAATAGGATAGGATCGTCCCTCTGACTGGGATCAATCCGCTCAATCAAAGTGGGTCTGATCGTCAAACTTGCTAATACTTATGGATCCAATTCGCACGTTGGTCTGAAATCATACCCAATGTTGTACTCCAATTGTTTCCATTCTAGAAACATAGCCCCTAAACTGACATGTCTTCTACTCAATGCATTAGCTACCGCATTGCCCTTTCCTAGTGTATATGTGATATCGAAATCATAGGAAGCTAAGAATTCTAACCATCTTTGCTGTCGGAGATTTAGATCCTTCTAAGAGAAAAGATACTTTAGCGATTTATGATCGGTGAACAACTCGAATCTTTCTCCCAAGAGATAATGTCTCCACATCTTCAATTCGAATACAATCGCTGCCAATTCCAAATCATGGGTAGGATACCTTTTCTCATGCGGTTTTAGTTGCTGACTAGCATAAGCTACAACCCTACCTCCTTGCATCAATACATCACCTAGCCCGGTACCACATGCATCTGTGTATACCGTCATCTCTTCATTCCCCTTAGGAAAGACTAACACTGGTGCACATGTCAACTTTTCCTTTAGACTCTTGAATGCATCCTCGCACTTTTCGTCCCAAACAAAAGCTTGATTCTTCTTGGTCAACTGATTCAACGGTGCCGCTATCTTGGAGAAGTCCCAGATAAACTTACGATAATATCCGGCCAATCCCAAGAAACTTCTTACGTCTGTTGCATTCTTGGGCATAGGCCAATTCTGTACCGTAGCCACCTTCGCAGGGTCCGTGGCAATACCATTCTTTGAAACAACATGGCCCAAGAATCTCACTTCCCTCCTCTAGAAGTGACACTTAGAAAACTTTGCTTTTAATTGGTGTTTTCTCAACACCTCCATCACTATCCTCAAGTGTTCCTTGAGTTCTTCCTCTGTCCTTGAATAAACCAAGATATCATCTACGAACAGAAGAACAAACATATTCAATTGATCCCTGAATACCCTTTTTATAAGATCCACAAAATAAGCTGGTGCATTGGTCAACCCGAATGGCACGACCAACCACTCATAGAATCCAGATGGCATCCGAAAGGCCGTTTTAGCTATACTCTCAGCTTCCACTCTAAGCTGATGAAAACCTGTCACGAGATCAAATAGGGAGAACACCCTCGCGCCACTCAACTGATCAAACAAATCATATCCGCGGTAGAGGATACTTATTCTTCCTCGTCACCTTATTCAATTCGCGGTAGTCCACACACAATCGTAGGGAACCATCTGCCTTGGTAGCAAACACAACTGGTGCTCCCTACTTAGAAACACTTCTTCTGATAAATCCCTTCTTCAAAAGATCATTTACTTGCACCTCGAGCTCTCGCTGCTCCCTTGGTGCCATACGACGAAGTGGTATCACTATAGGTCTGGCATCTTTCACTAAATCAATACGGAATTCAATCTCCCGGTGTGGTGGAAGTCCGGTCACTTCCTCGAAGACGTCCGGATACTGGCCAGCCATTGGCACATCTGACAACTCATCATGCGGGATGTCGAGGGAATTTAGAAAACCAGCCAGTACCCCATCACTAGGTAGACCACCAAACACTACCCTCCGCCCATCATCCGCTCTAACTGTCACCAAAAAGCCCTCACAGTCTACCACCACCCCGTACCTTTGGAGCCAATCGACTCCCAAAATAATGCCAAACCCAGTAAATCCCAAAAGAATGCAATCATAAACAAACATGCATCCATGACTCGATGAGACCACATTACGACAAATCATGCGAGGGCTAGTTGAACCACCAATCGGGTTCGTCACTGCTAAAGGTATATTGACTATCTCGGGTTCCAATCCCAACCTATCTACAAGGTCACTAGATATGAAGGAACGGGAAGCTCCGGTATCAAACAATACTCGAATAGGAATATCATAAACAGAAAGTATACCTTGAATGATGAAATTCTTTCCTTACTCCACCGTAGTCGGGGCATTCGACGAAGAAGGAACAACGTTGATAGCATATGCTTTCACAATCTGCTTTTCTTTAGGGGGTTACGGACACTTATCCTTGTGATGTCCCACTTGGTCGTAATCGAAGCACTTCCTGTCCGCTGGCTTTGCTCGACATTCTTTAGCATAATGGCCCTTCTTGCCATAGCTAAAGCATTCAACATCCTTCTTATTCTTCTTCTTCTGGCCCTCCTTGGTCTGATTCTGCTTTCTCTTGTTCTGAGGACCATTCTTGCCTCCACCGCTTGCTTGCGGTTTTGGCTCCTCTGCAGATGCAACCTCAGTATTCGACTTAGGGTAAAGACTCTCTTACCTCAATGCTTTCCCCACAATCAATTCAAATGTCTCATCGATGTGGTTAATAAGCCTTTCCCCCAAGTATCCATCCAAACAAGTTATGAACTTCTCGTTCTTCTTCTCGGTAGTATCGTTAAGGGATAATCCATACTTCGATAAAGTATCGAACTCTGCAATGTACTCTGAGACTGCCCTACCATTCTGCTTAAGCTCTAGAAATTTCGTAAATAACTCTAATTTCTGAGCAGCTGGAATAAACTTATCACTGAATCGGGCCTTAAATTGATCCCATGTAACTTGATCCTCTGGAGTAGCTGCCTTAATAGCATTCCACCAATTCATCGCCCGTTCTTGAAGCTGATGGGATGCTAGCTTTCTCTTCATCGCATCCTCGATACCTAAGTCTTAGAAGATACACTCAAAGCTATCCAACTAATCCTGAACTTCTGTAGCTAATTCCGTTTCGTGAAACGGCTTTCCACCAAGACTAGTGTAATCCTTGCATAGCTTGGCGAAATCGGCCCTAGGTGCCTGCACCGCTGCACCACCACCATTTGCAGCATTGGGAACTGCTCCTTGCACATTTCTAAGAATCTCTATCATGAAGTCAGTGAACATCGTCCTCATATCAGTAGCATTCCCATTATTAGCTCCTTTACCAGTACCCCTAGTATATCGGCTCATCGTTCAATATGTAAGGAGAAAACGATTAACCATCTCTTCGGTGGTGCCAGTGCAGTGCGACTTCATCCTTAAATATACTAATAGTATATATATATATATATATATATATATATATCTTTTGAAAACCAAAATATCACAAATACGCGCTCTCATATACGTACTATCTCTCTGTGGTGCCTTCCCTAGGTTAACTACGCAACCTAGAGCTCTGATACCAAATGTGACGGCCTACCCCGCACCAGCCGACATTTCCAATGAAAGTGCGCTGTGCCAATGCCCGACTAGCACAGGACGGTTGCCAAAGAAAGGAAAAGAAAGGAATTTGAACTAACAAGGAACCTGTATAATGTCTCACATCACATCGAATAAAATATAATAATAACATATTTGACATAAAACAGGCGAGACAGTGCATAAGCTGTAAACTAAACCATAATCATCATAGCAGCGGAAATCCAAAATACAGCTTATGATCCATAACCATTATTACAGCTTCAAAATACTGTCTCTAAAGAAAAAGAAAGGAAAGGTACACTATTAATTCCCAAAGCAGTGACCATCAACAACACAGGGAGAATATATGTAGAAAATACGCAGGAGCCTCCTGCTCTTCTCTGGATCAGCTACTCGTGCATAACCAGCTAATCTGTCTCTAGTCTGCATGTTTAGGAGCACCCTGAGTAATAAGAAGAGACATAAAACTCTGGGTCAGACAAAAGTCTGGTATGAGCGATAAGCAACAAAACAGAATAATAGCAGGTATACTAAACCATACCTGAACCTGGACCTGCAACCAAAGAGTTAGCACAACAAGATGTACGATACTCTAAGGTGACACTAACATATGGTGTAAAGATACGGGGCGGGGGTGTGCATGTCATAGTGATGTCAAACAATCAAGCATATCAACCATCCTCACATCTCTCACTCAGTGCGTAAAGCATCCGATATCCACCACTTTGATCACCCAAATCCTTGCTATGATCACTCTACCCCATGGAGTCATGGCGACTCCACTGCACTGATCCATAGCCACTAGTCCTTGCTCCCATGAAGTCATAACGACTCCACTGCACTAGCTCATAGCCATGCTAGGATCACTCTGCCCCATGGAGTAATAACTACCAAACTGCACTGATCCGTAGCCTAACAATCGTCTCTCGGTGGTGAATCAAAGCTATAGATGTCAACAACTCCTTAGCACACCTCCCGCAACAAAGTCCAACTCATGAAGTTAACTCATTGGTTCCCAACTGGATCTTGAGTTCTACTTCCCATTTGGACTACCTTTGCATCTTGGGTTTTGGTCTCCTCCTGATCGGTTTGGCCCTTCACTTCACCTTGCTTCAGATCGTCCTCGCCCATCGGTTTGATTTCCATCTGGTTCGTGATGCATGGGGCGGATCATGGTGCTCCATACGGGTCGGGTCGTGGTGGCATGCTCCAGATCGGTGCGTCCATGTCAACTCATCCGGTTCGGATCGTGAGTACCTATTGGTTCGTGTCGGGGGTCCATTAGTGGTTCGTGGCAACCTCTCCGAGTCGGGTCATGGTACTCGCCCTTCAGCTGATCCGTTCGTGGTACTTGAGCAGGAGCGGGTCGGGTCATTGCCATCAAGCTTCTTGGTTCCACCAGTTATTCGTGAGGAGGGGGTTCTTCACGGGCGGGTCGGGTCGCCCTCCACCGATCCGATCCGATTCGGGTCAAATTCCTACAACTCTTCCTGCGACTGTTTTACGCCTTCAACTATTCTAACTATTCTAATCAATCATAAAGCATACCATACAGTCATAGCAACATATAGAATTGACCACAAACACCAAAACAACAATTTGATATGTCAAAATGGATCAAACATACCCAAAACCCATATTTTCCCTTTAATCATGTTTAACAATAACTAATGTTAGGATTAGCAAAACTTAACCAAATCAACCCAAATTTCTAAAAGAGGCCTAAAACAATATTTCAAAATTTATAAATATTTTTTCAGAATTTAATCATGTTTAAATTCGCTAATTAACACTAATTACCCTTAATTAACCATAATTAGTATAAAAACAAGGCTAATCACTCATCTTTGCCACAATTAAAACTTTCAGAACTGAAACTCCTATGATTTGGGCGAATACCAATGTCTAACAGCAGCTCTAACTCTGAAATGGTGATATTTCTCCTTGATTTGATGTTGTTAAGCTTAATCCTTGATTAGAGAGCGATTTGGGATGAAATTAGAAGGTGGAGGCCATTGTTAGGGTTTCTAAGAGGTAAATGGCGACTAGAAAACTGAAATAGAATGAAAACCTAACTCATTTCAGCCTCCCCATAACCCTAATCCCGAAATGGGTTATGGGCCCATTCAATGATCGCCTCATTTGGCCCGATTAAGTAGTTTTTCACCTTCTAAACCTTATTTCGTCCATATCTCACATACGGTAAGTCCGTTTTTCACATATGACCATTCTATGGATAGGTAAACCATCATCCGAATCCAATGGAAGTGGCTTCAGGTCAAAAATCCTTATCAATCATAAATTATGGCCAAAACAACATCAACTAGGGGCAAAACGGTCATTTAAAAATCGGCAAAAATCATGAACATGGGAAATGACCCTAATAGTCGTCTCCCATAGTTACATGACCATACGACTTCGTATGTGAAAGAAATAAATATTCTATGATCCTTCGATGCGTAGAATGCGGGTCGTTACAATGGAACTGACCAGTTGGGAAACAGAAGCTATTGCAGTTTTTGATAAAATTAAATGCACGTTTAATTTGATTAAAACAATCTTCAAATAAAGAATGATGGAGTGGAAATCAAAGTGAGAATTCTCTCACTAAAATATTTGTACAGTTATTTAATTTATTTTATAACTGTAAATATATAGAAATTGCCAGTGTCGATTTATACCTGTTGTATGTGACATTGTTTGAGTTCAACACATGAACTATTCACGACTCATCTGCACAAGAAGCGTTGTTTGAATATCCGAGACTCGTATTCAAACAATATAGATACACTTTTTGGTTGTTGAAATGTGATTTAAATATCCATTTATAATTTGAACAGTGAAAATTTGTTAAGTAGAAAAATAATTCAAACCGAATTAGAATTGGTTAAATTTATTAACCAATGAATTATTTAAATAGACTGTTGTAACATCAGTAGATATTGCTGCGCCTCTTAAAATAAAGGGTTGCAACTTTAAGAAGTGATACATCCTATTGTGGGGCCACCACAGGGTATCTACGGGATAGGGAGTCGATCGATTGGGATAATAATGAGGGTACATCTTGTCTTGCTTGTTTAGGAGCCCTTTATTATCGTTGGGGGTAACACCTATCATTTCTATTGGGCTACATGTTATTATTGTACGGGGTAAAACCCCTCACTAGAAATACACCTAAGACTACCATTCTGTTTCTGTTGGGATCATCTTGTCTCTGTTATACTAGAATTGGTGCAGAGAAAAGTACTTGAGAACCGTAATATATTCTATTCTGTTTATCCTGTTCTGTCTGTTATACCTGTCTTATGATAATGTTATCTCTCTCATCCTTTTTATATGCCTGTCATAATGCTTTTACTTATTTATATGCTAAAAGTAACTAGACTCGCCGAACTTTATGTCTAACCCGTTTTGTTTTCTTTTCTCTCTCTTCCTTTCCAACTAGGTTCTCAGGGTGGGTATACTAAGGCTTGATTAGGATTCTCTCTTTCATTCTGCTTGGAGCTGCTTAGATGTACTGCTTTGATTTCCTATCTTCTTTGATATGGCTATTTTTGGGGATTATGCTATTTATATATTACTGTACTCTGATGATTTTAGTACAAGACAAAAATTGTAATGGGATTTCTGTATTTCAGATTTGATGTAACTGGGTTTTGGACCACAATGTTTTCTGTTTAATAAAGTTTTAAATTTTGTTGTTATGTTATATCTATCTTGTGATGCTTCTGTTTACTTATAACGCTTCACGAAATTAATGCATTCTAATAAAAACTGACATTAACGGATGTGGGGTGTCACAATTAACATAATAGAACTCCTTAGAATAATAATACAGAGTTATATAGTTTTAAGTAAGTGAGTTGAACATGAGATTACATAATATTATAACTATTATAATTCTTAAATGTCCTTAGTCAAGTTTTATTGTATATAGGACAACAATAAAACGTTGAGACTAGTATATTGATTGACTGATGATCATATATCATTGATCATTAATATACATGATATTAAAGTCAATACATAAATATGTATTAGAGAATAATAGATTGGGCTGACTTAACATGAGAAAACTTAATGGAATATAATTAATGGTATCATAAGTAATTCTCTTTTTTTTTAAACAAAAATGTGTGATCTTCTAAAAAGAAGAGAGCGCGCACACACACACACACACACACTATATATATATATATATATATATATATATAAAGAAACATATAGTCAATAAAAACTGCTAATATGTATGGAAGGTAAGCAAAAAGATCTAAACTTCTCGAACTATGACTATATGTATGTACAGAATGGTAGATAGTTGAGCTTCAGATAAACCACCACCTATCATACTTCAAAATCGAGTTTCGGCATGGCCACCACCCAATAGTGAAGTATACCTACTCCTACACAATACAATAGTCTCTACATAAAAAATATAAAAAATACATGTAAAACAGAACATCTCAAATAAAGCAAGGACTCTCCAGATCTGTACTCCAATAAGCCCCACGGTATATATCAACTACTTGTACCCTAAAAATGACTAAACAAAAAGTAAGCTAACAACACACATATATATGCGCATATATATATATATATATATGTAATATATATCCATACATATGTGAATAAAATAATATTATAGAAAAGCAAGAAACGCCTATATAATTCATTAAAAATAGAATTCAATAACAAATGCATATTCTGTTGAAACTAAAATACTTACTAATCCTAATAAACAAACTCAAATTATTTCTAACTTTAACTAGAAACCTTACAAATATAGGATCCCTAATTATTTTATACAAAGAGTTAGACATCCCATCCAGATTAAAAGTTACGATTTTAATAATCAAATTATCTATAGAATTAGAATTAGCATCAAGCATTCTCTGATTTCTTTCAAATCAAATAAACCACCTAATTATAGTTACTAATGTATGTAGTACATATCTATATTTAAAAATTAAACTCAAATCTAAAAAAATTCCAATAATAATCACAATTCCTAAAAATATATAAATAGTTAAAAACAAAAATTCTTAAAACCATTTTTAATATATATAAAGTTTTAGTACAAAAGAAAAATAAATGATTAAAACTTTCATCAAATAAACTACAGAAACAAAATTTAGAATCAAAAATAATATTTTTCTTTCATAATTGCTCCATAGTATTTAGTTTTCTAGGGATAATAAGCCACATATTAAATTTGGCTTTAGGTGGAGCATTAGTCTTCCAAATAGACTCAAGTTTTAAAATCTAGTGATGGTAATGTAATGGTCCTTAGATCTGAAATCATTATATATATTTTATTCGAGGATATTTGTATTTTGATATCATCAAAAGTTACTTTTAACCGAGTAGACGATAAAGGTGATTATTGGATACATATCAAATCAATTAAATAATATGAATGATTTAGATGGGATTTAACCCTGCAATATAAATAGTGATATCCATGGGCCTCTAGATTAAGTATGATTATGAAATGCATGATCCTGCTCAAATATTGATTTGTTTTATATAATCTGCTCATCGATCAAGATAAAAGGATTAAATTATTAGGAGGATGATATGTTCCATGTCTCGGGTTTAATCTTGGATATAATGTTTAAAAGGATTAGATTACGTTGAAATACCAATCATGGAAAGGTTGTAATGAATCGATGTTTTTATTATAACTTGGTAACAGTGATGTATTACTAGATGTCGCTCACTATTTATAATTTAAATTATCGCCAACGTTATAGTATCCTATAGGTCACACAATCAGAGCGTTTGAAATAGGGGAGAACGATTTTAAATATATA
Organism: Allium sativum; assembly: GCA_030737875.1. Classification (NCBI taxonomy): domain Eukaryota; kingdom Viridiplantae; phylum Streptophyta; class Magnoliopsida; order Asparagales; family Amaryllidaceae; genus Allium; species Allium sativum. The sequence goes on along the minus strand of CM060921.1, from coordinate 7,597,940 downwards.
ATATAAATCAAACGGTTGATTTGTTGCTTATATTTGATATATGGTAACCACATAAAAACCGGGTCTGATTATTACTCTATTGTTTAATAAGAGGAGGCCAACCCTTTCTTCTTCGATTATTACATATCCAAGAAAAATAAAAATAAAAGGGGAAAACTTGTGTTGTTCATTTGGCTTGTACCTCCGCTCCTCTTCCTAGGCATTGTTTGATGATCACCAGGCAGACGTTCATGAACACCAATAGAGGCGCCACAGTCCATTGGCTCTCGCAACGATTCATCCCAGATCTTGATTGATTTCGTGGATTAGTAAAAGCCGTAGAAGATACATGAAACGACCCAAACTCGCCCTTTCAGGAAAGCCCAGATTGGGTTGAGAACACGACAAATCAGAACACAAACAATAGAACATTTCATTGCTTATTACAACAATTCACATCAGAGTACAAGAATATAACAGAGTATGAATAAATATTACACATTTGCTAAACATCAGAGATTTACAAATTACAATGCAGTAGAAAAATAATACAAAACACAACTGAAAGAAATACACGGATATAAAGCTTTCCAAATACAATTCCAGCTATAAATCCATGATCCTAGAAAATAATATCTGCAAAACCCAACTACTAGCTGCCCGTGTGAAAAATAGGGGCATCCAGAGTTTAGGTCAAAACAATAAACTCCAGGTCAGTCATGTGACTGGTGTAAGAACAGAAACGGTTATTAATCTTTATTTCAAAATAAAGTAAATCAAGGGGCCATGCCATATAACACAGAACGGGTTTCCTCCCAAGAATAACAGTGCATAAACAGTTATAAATGACACAATGCTTTTCGAAAAATGAAGCTATTATAAGACTGAGTTCCCATAACATAATGCAACGCAAGCCGGAGGATAGAGTTTTCCCTTATAATAGCCAAACATGCTTGGTATGTTTAAAACAAATCATTTTGATACTATTATAAGTGTAAAGTGTATAAAAACTACTTCAAATATAAATGTATCAATCATAGACGACATAGTGCCCCATCCCACTATGTCGCCATACTAGGCTCTACAATCAAAACAGAAATGTCACATATTGGAAATTGGATTTCCGTCCGTGAACCAAGGCAAGGGATCATCCTTACCGACTGCGAGACAATCTAGCCTACCATGTCTTAGACAAGTACTCAGTCAAGCCTTGGAGCGTCGGGGCCGGTCCTCTCTTACGCTTGAGGATTGGCAATTCCTAAACAATGTGTTTCCCCGTTCTATGAGGGGTAATGGTCAATATGTCGACCATATCAGCCATTGGCCCCGTAGTGACTGATATATCCGAGGCGCCTCGCTTTCCATCATCCACATAAGTAAAAATGTGTAGGCTCCATACTATGACACCACTCCTAGATAGAAAGAAACGCATGTCCTCCCTGAGGTCCTCTCCCGTTTCTGGTCCACACCGGGGTGTGAGTCTCGCGAATTAATGCTATACAGAAAGCTATGTTATTTAAAGCCATGCTTTGATCATCAACCACAAGACTTTGCTTTTCAACAGAAGCCTTGATCCTTTGCATCTCAGCATGCCACACCGGCAATTCATGCCATGCGACTGATGTCCATTGATATATAACCTTTGAGCTCGTACGTCTCAGAGAAGGGTGTTAAGCAAGAGAATAAATTCTCCGCCACAAAACAGATATATATTTAATAAAAATCTATCAACACAGAATAAAATCCAATATCAGACACACATCCATTTACAAGTCCGTTCTGGGTCTGAACGAAACCGGAGGCACCTTATTCCTCGTCCCATATGTCCAATACAAGAGAGAGGTCCTTGCATATCCGGTCGATCTCCAAGTACATCTGGACGATCACCACTTATTACCTTGTCTTGGGTGTACAGCCCAATCAAGACATCAGTAATCATCCAAATGATGTGAAGAACTCCGGTCTTCAACCACCGTTTTCATCGTCGACTTATCGTCAAATCAGTTATTCAAAATGGGTATAAACCCGGCCTTTCCGAATAACTTGCGTATTTTATAAACAAGTGCTATAAAAACACAATATACACCTCATTCCAATCCAGAATATTCTTTTGTTCAAATATTCACATCATTAGGGAAAGGTTCCCATTAATTTTATCAAAGATAAATTCTTTAAATTTATTCATTAATCTTCCTTTGGATATCAATTCAAAAAAAATTAAGGTTTATCCAAACTAGTCAGGATTAGCGCACCTTATCGAAGTAATCGTTTATTATATTTCCCAATCCCAACCTATTCATCCCATGGAGCAAAACTGGTAATAACCCATATCTAACACCACGGTGTTATCGGTAAATTTAATTACCATTTCACGTTCAAATCTAATTAAAGATTTAACTATCGCTTGGAGCAAAACTGGTGATACTCCATTCTCAATCATTTCTCAAATTTCATAATTTAAATTATCAATTCACATTTCAATCTAATTAAAGATTCATTAAAACTCCACTTATTTTTAATCTTTCCAAAAATCAATATTAATGATTGTTTAACTTTGGGAAATCAAACATGTCGCATCGACAATCTACACCGTACCACTGATTTCTGCCGACATAACCTCTAAGCTTGTACGTCTTAGAGAAGGGTGTTAAGCAAGAGAATAAATTCTCCGCCACCAAATAGATATATATTTAGCAGAGATCAACCATACAGTTCGAAATACAATGTTAGACATGAAATCCTGTCTTTAACTGGGTTAAAGAACCAATGTCATTTAAAACACGGTTCACAGTAAACCCAAAATCACATTCCATTAATTATGGAATCTTCATGGAAAATATATCAATATATAATCGATATCGATTTCCGTATCCGACTAATAATATAAATGGAATAATGACAATGCCTTTTAAATTCCATATATATTAACTGTCTTCCTCCACAGAAGCTCACTTCGATTATTACCAAATCAAATTCCATTCAATCCCAATTTAATATATTAAATTGGAAAACTTTACTTTGGAAATTTTCCCTTTAATCTTAATAGAAAGATTTATATATACCAAATCACATTTCACTGTTTATCAGGTTAAAGAACGAATGTCATTAAAAACACAGTTCACAATAAACCCAATTCACATTCCATTTTATTCCAATTATTAAATATAATTGGAAACTCTAATAATATTAATTGAAAGACTTTTTCTTTTCACACGGGGTTCAAGAACAGTGTATTCACGACAAACCCAAAATCCAATTCTTTTATTCAATTCCAATTAAATATTAATTAATTGGTAAACTTCTCTAAATCTTAATTAAAAGATTTATTCTTTTCTCAACTGGGTTTAAGAACAATGTTATTTAAGACACCGTTCACGACAAAACCAAAATCCAATTCAATATTAAATACAAGACTCTGAATAGAAATTATATCGGCTTATATTCAATATTAATCCTAAAACTAACGGATATCGTATTGGGAATAACGATATCTGTATCTTCCAAATTCCCATAACAATATCCGTATAACCATGGAATCCAATATCGAAATGTTCCGAAGATTATTTCCATTCCAATTAATTTATTGGAAAATTCTGGTTATTTTTAAAACCATTTCAAATCTAATTTGTTTCTCTAAAAATATTGGATTATTATTCTAGTTAATAACTAGTTAATTTTGATAAAAATGTATTTTTACCTTTACAAACGTGGAATTTTCATCCCAATCCTTTCCAAATCATTTATTATGATTTTAACAAATTATTACTATTTTTAATTATTTTATTAAGGCCCTTTTAGTCGATTTCCATAAACGGTCATCAAACTGCACTTACAACGACCTTTTCCAAATTTTATATGGACATAATTCCAAATCCAACCATTAGATTTTAAATCTCTTATATTCGTTGGAAAGCTCTTTTCAATATGAACCCAACGGTTCTGATTTTAGGAGAATTCGATGGTTGGATCTCCCGTAATATCAATTCGAAGTCAATGGTCGAAATTCGCGAATGGTCGCTGCACGGTGCGTTCTATTCAGGCCATTAGATATATATAATATATATATAGGGGTCTTTATCCTCAAGGACAAAAGGAAAAAAAATTGTTCCATAAGGACAAGGGGCAAAATTTTATCCTTAAGGACAAAATTTAGTATAAAGGGAGGAATTCAAGGGCCCACTATAATTCCTTGTTTTACACTAAAACTTGTCCTTATGGACAAAATTTTGCCCTTTGTCCTTATGGAACAATATTTTATTCATTTTGTCCTTTAGGGTATTTTCTTGATATATATTGTATATATTTCATCGATTTTCATTTAAAACATATTTTATAAATCGCTTTAAAAACGATTTTAACTTCATTTTCAATTTTAAATCAAAATTGAATATTCCATATCATTATAATATTTAAATGAAAATATTTTCAAAATGTCTGATTTTGAAATCATTTCCTTTTCGATATTCATTATAAAAATGAATAAAATCGATATAAATATCGTTCGTGTTAAAATAGCGCAAATATAGTCAACACGGCTTCATACATATCAATATTTTCGTGTCCATCCCAAATCGGACATCAAAATCATATTTTAATCCTTTACTAAATATTATTTTAAAATATTCATTATTTTAAAATATTCGTTTTTTCTGAATTGGAATCAGACATAGTCAATTACCATATAATGCAATTTATATGGATTTCATATAACACATGTACATAACAATAATGATACACAATCAACCATCATCCAGAGTGCAATTTACAACTGTATAAGCGTTAAAAATAAATAATTTATGCTCATCACAGCCTGTCAACCCATCAATCAACATACAACTAAATATTGGGATTAGTATATGTCCAATATCATCTCAATTCCTATGTGGGGTTTTCAAACAAAAATACTGTTTGTTAGTTGTGCAGTTGGGCGATGTGTAAAATTTATTGTCCCAATCAACATCAGTCAAATAGGTGTACATAAACAAATCGTCCAATTTGTAAACGAATATTTATTTTCTTTTCAGGAAAATTTTATGCCATTCATATGTGTAACACCCCAAAATTAGATATACTATACCGTAAAGATAATTAATTAAAGAATTAATTAATTAATGAAGAAAAATAAAAAAAATGAATATATATATATATATGCAATTATGTTAAGAAGGTACAAGTTCATGCGAATTAATTAGGCTACAGTAAAAGAAAAATTAATGCAACTAATACAAAAAGTGGAAGGAAATGTGTGGATGCATGCAGTAAAAAGAAAGAAAAGAAGAAGATAAATGCAGTCGATTTATTTAGGAAGGAAAGATTTATGCATGTATAAATAGATATATATGTATGTAGGTAACTTCATTATGCATTGACTTTGTATGTTACGAGAAAAGTAGAAAAAAAGGAGAATTAAATTATATACTCGATTTTCACTTTTTAAAATAGGTAAGCAATCAATTTGCATTCGTTGTCAATATTAGAATTTATGAATAGGTGCGTATATATATATATATATATACATATATATATATATATGGGTAATTAATGTATACAGTAAAGGAAGAATATGTAAACATGAATAGATTGAAATTAATTTGTAGTTGTGTGTTAATATGGCATTGATTGAAAAACATGTAATTGACCTTAGTTTATATATGTGTTTGTGCTAATTTTTCATTCATATTAATTGATATTAATTAAATAAAATATGTTAATTGGGCATTTATGTTCATTTGTAAAAGCATGTTATTTGACATCAAATTGTAAACATGTTAATAGGGTATTGTTAGGAAACCATGTAATTATCTAAATTTGTATAAATGCTTATGCTAATTTGTCACTTATGTCAATTAACGTTAAGCAGAATATGTTAATTTGAGGAATATAGTAAAATTGTTATTCGATGTTAATCGAGATCAATTAAGAAGAATACGCTAAGCAAAGAAAACATGCAATTAGATGTTTAAGTTCAATTCATATTAATGTAAGGGAAGAAAAATAGAAGGTTATTAATATATATATATATATATAATACATTTGTTGACTAAGCACTAGGTGTACGATGCGGATTAAAAACCTAATATCTAAAGGCTAGAATTAATCTAAACTTCTATATAAGCATACATAGACTCAAGCTCTAAACCTAAACTAAATTAGTCTCTTAGCCACCATGCTGCTGCAGGAATAGTTCACCTTCTTCTTAAAGCTAAGGAATTGTGAGACAAGATTGTAGAACAAACGATGAACGAATTTATTCTCTTTTCTAATCCGTTATTTGTGAGTACAATTTCTTTCACAAAATAATTAATAAATTAATTATGATGAGTTATAATTTGGGTTATAAGATTGTGCCTGTTGAATCATTGATCGATATGATATTGTCTATTTTGTGAATATACGCTAGTTGTTGTCTTATGTACAAAGATTCATGATGTTGGTTCATATGCCAGTTTTTGTTAACTTATGTTGGTGGATCCATTTCATATGTCTAATCACATATGTTTAATTTGATTCATTTTTTTATGACATTAGTTTATGTGTAAGTTTGGATGTAAATCATATGCAAGTTTGTACGCGAATCATACGTAAGCTTATATGTAAATCTTAGTTTACATGTCTAAATTACATATGCAAGTTTAATACAAGTTGGTATGTAGATCATATGCAAGTTTATGCGAAAACCATGTTCATATATGCAAGTTCACCTTTATGTGTATAGATCTATACAAATCATATCTTATATAATTTGATCCATGCCAGTTTGTAGTTTATGCAAATTATTCCTATTGCCCATGTAAGTTATTGATTATGCAAATTTATGTTAATATGAATTATAATCATGCAAGTTTTGATCCATGCTAGACTATTCTTATATGCTAGTTAGATCCATTTTATGTGTTATGCAAGTTGTGATGTTTCTTTTCTCCTTATGAGTTAGACTATTTGCGAGTCTAACATATTTCATGAATTACACGAACGAACAACGTAGGGATATTGGGAAAATATAAAATATTGAAGTTGTGAAATTGACATAAAATGGCTTAAAAGCATATAATTAATTTTGCACATTAATTGACATAATTTATATGCCTAGAAATTATGGACATAATTTTGGTGATAATTATGGACATAGATTAAATTGGAAATTATTGACAATTTGAAATAGGGATATTAATTCAAATTAGGGTTAAGTAATTATGTGTAATAATATATGCCTAAGGCATGAGGTTAGACTCGTTTATGGTACAAGACTGCCCGGACCCGCCCGGTATATCCAACAACCACAAACGGTAGTCTAATGTGAGAGGTCAAAGGTATAAATTAAATGCGTAGTAAATGCCTATGACACGAGGTTAGACTTGTTTGTGGTATAAGACTGCCCTTACCCGCCCGACACATCCAGCAACCGCAAACGGTAGTCTAATGTGAGAGGTCGTAGGCATAATTAAAAGATGCTTAGACACGAGGTTAAGTCTGGCTTGTGGTGGAAGTCTGCCCGGAACCGCCCGGCATATCCAGCAGCCACAAGCAATCAACTTAATGTGAGAGGTCTATGCATTAAAATTTAATTAATGCTGGTCAAAAACGACTATGAATGACAAACAGAAGATTGGTTGAGTTGAGTAATTCTCTGAGTATCGATCTGATGTTGATTTCGGTCTTCGGGGTTGATACTTAGGGAGTTATTCTCTTAATCAATGTACCTATGAACTAAGATGTACTTAATCATAAATTAAGTAAAACATGTTATATGATAAATATATACATATATATATATGATACATAAAACATGTTAAGTGGGTAGGGTTAAGACCAGCTTAACCAATATTATATATTAATCTAATAAGTGGGTAGGGTTAAGACCAACTTAACCAATAATATATATTAATCTGATAAGTGGGTAGGGTTAAGACCAGCTTAATTAATAATATATATATATATTAATCTGATAAGTGGTTAGGGTTAAGACCAGCTTAACCAATAATATATATTAATTTGATAAGTGGTAGGGTTAAGACCAACTTAACCAATAATATATATTAATATGATAAGTGGGTAGGGTTAAGACCAGCTTAACCAATAATATATATATTGATCTGATAAGAGGATAAGGTTAAGACAAACTTAACCAATAATACATGTTGATTTGATAAGTGGGAAACATGTGGGATATAATTATAAACACTTAACCAAGTTGAAACATGTAAGAAGACATAAATAAGAGGGGATTAAGTGGGAAATCCTAGTGGGGACCAAGCATAGGTGGAAAGCTCGTGTCAAGTGTGGGGACCCTTTTCAACCAGTAACCTATTTAGTATCCAAGTGAGCTCGATCTAGGTCGAGAACGGGACACAATTACTAGATTTGATTGTAAGAGGCCAAAACGGGTTAGCGGTGGCAATGCAAGTCCAACGGGGTCATGTGCGTGCGTGTGCCCGGGCTGGTAGGTAAGACATTGTTGCATCGTGTAGGTATAAGCCGTGCATTTCAGTCATATCGGGTTGCCACTTTAGGGAGTGATACACCCTAACCAGCACGGGAATCTACGAATTAGGGAGCCGATCGAATGGGGAAGGTAGTGGGTATGACTAACGGAGATAGGAGCAGGCGGCACCTATGAAGACAGCTAGGAGTACGACTACCATATTATGAATAAATGTTGTAATTAGAATGGGGAGGGTAGTGGGTACAACTGGTGGAGATAGGAGCATACGACACCTATGAAGACAGCTAGGGGTACACGAAGACTACCATTATCATTATTATGATAATTATGTTCAGTAGGCGGGATCAACTCTTAGAGTGACTAGTATTGGTGCAGTGTATTATTTATCCTATAGTGATTAGAAGCGCAATTAACGTTGTCTTATTCATCTTGCTTACATAGCCATGCCTGCTTGTTTCACAGTCATTCCTTATTTTCCAGTTTATGTCTTGTCATATTAGTTTAATAATTATATTGTTAAAGTTATTGGACTCGCCAGACTTTATGTCTGACCTCGTTTGTTTTCGCCACTTTTCTTCCGTTTTCCCTCCCCAGGTTTTCAGGGAGGAAATATTCAAGTTTGATTCGGATTTCTCTCTGCTTGAGGTACTAGAAGTTCTTTAAGAACTGCTTGTCTTTGATTCCACCTATTTAAGGCGTTTTTGTTGGGGATTATGGGTTTAAAATTATGCACTCTGAAGGCTTTTGTACAAGACTGATATTATGTACTTGATTTTGATATTTGAAGATGTAACCCAACTTTATTTTTTTTTTCCGCTACAATAAAGTTATAAAATTTTCAAGTACTACTTTATGTATCTATCTTGTAATATTCTGTTCTGTTTACTCATAATGCTCCACGAAACTTAATGCATTTCCTTTGTGAGTGACATTAACAGACGTGGGGTGTTACACTTGGTATCAGAGCCGAAGGTTACCAGATTAGATAAAAGTTTATTTTGAAAACTATTTTCAAAAAGGTTTTAAAAGGAAGTATTTTCAAAAGAAAGTTAATTTTGAAAAACATAATCCCCAATAGCCATATATCTTCCTTTCGATTCTCCATTTTGGATCTCTTCCTCTTTCCTTTTTGAATCTCTTCCTCCGTGTATATACGCTTTTTCTAAGATATGTAAGAACTTCCGTACGATGGGCGGAAAACCGCTTCATGGGACTGAGACGTTTTCAAAGCTAGAAGGAAGTGGAGGACTTGTTGGTACCTTTGAGGTAGACAATGGGAGGAAGGTTCAACTAGCTGCTTGGTTAATGAAGGGTGAAGCTTCATTTTGGTGGAAGGTTATGAATGGAGAATGTGCAGGAGAGACATGGATAGGACACACGATAAGGAAGTAGATCCAAAGAAAGGCGGTATGGATAACAAGGGGGACAAGAGAAAAGGATGTGCCACACTTGTATAATACCTGACTACTTAAAGAAGAAGAAGACTAGTTGTTATCATTACGGAGAGATAGGACATCTTATTAGGATTGTCCAAAGAAGCAAGGGCAAGGGTAAGGACAAAGTACAAGATCTTCTGGAGGGCAGATGCGTTCCCTCACGGCTGGTATACCTAATAGAGGTAGAAACATCACGGTTGAAATTTGGTTTTCCTTTTTGATCATCCTGTTCGAACTTTGTTGGATTTTGGTGCTTCACACTAGTTTGTATCTACTTCATTAGTTGAAACACTGCACCTAAATACTAGTCTAGTTAGGGATCCTATGGTAGTCTCAAATCCTGTTGGTGGTTCGGCTCATTTATTTATGGTGTGTCGGGATTTGAGAGTGTCTATCTTGGGCGTTGGGTTTGAATGTAATGCCTACGTTCTTGACTTCATGGGCTATGGCTTGATTCTAGGCATGGATTGGCTAGCCAGATACGGTGCCATCCTAGACTGTGTAAGAAGGGTAGTTAGATCGTTGACTCATCGTGGAAAGACCCTTGATATTTCTTGTGACCCAAGGGGTTCAGTGACGCTTAGCTACCTAGAATCTCTTGACGCGTCCAACAATGATTTGGAATCTGTTCGTGTGGTCCGTGAGTGTGGTGACGTCTTAGATGAAGTTCGGGGTTTACCCCCGAGGCATGAGATAGACTTTCGTATATACCTAGTAGATAATACAAAGCCAGTTGCATTACTAGTACGACACATGGCTCCGAGAGGGAGAAGAGAAGTGAGGTCCTTAGGACACATGGTCTCTAAGGAAGGGATAGCTGTGGATCCCGCAAAGGTGGTGGCAATCCAAGATTAGAAGGATCCTAGAAACACAACGGAAGTAAGAAGCTTTCTAGGGCTGGCGGGCTATTATAGGAAGTTCATTAAGAACTTCGCGAAGATATCAGCCCCACTTGCTCGGTTAGCGAAGAAGAACTTGACTTTTTCTTGGGATGTTGACTGTGACGATGCTTTCCAACGTTTGAAGAGGGCTTTGACGACAGCTCCAGTTTTGACTTTGCTAGATGGGAGGAAACTGTTTACAGTATATATCGATGCTTGCGGGACAGGCCTTGGAGCAGTTTTCGATGCAAGATGAAAAGGTGATATGCAAAAAGCGGTAAGTACGAGCATCGCTTATCGTCCACAGACGGATGGACGGACAGGAAGGGGTGAATAGAGTCCTTGAAGATCTTTTGAGGTTATGTATCCTAGATTTTGGAGGGACATGAGAAGAGGCAACTAGCTTAGTAATGTTCATGACGTGTTTCATATGTCGCATTTGAGGAAGTGTTTACATGATACAGCGGAAGTAGTGGAGCCGAGCATGCTTAGAGAAGTGGAGGTGGAGCAAGATGCCACGATTAGACGAGCTCCTACATGCATCCTTGGATCGGAGGTTAAGAAGTTACACAACTGAGAGGTCAAGTGGTTAAATTCCAATGGGAAGATGATCAAGGAGACGCGACTTGGAAGATGAAAGATAAGATGTGTGCGTTGTACCCTTTCCTTTTGGAGGGTGTATTCTTGACTTCTCCTTTTTCAATCGCTTTTTTTATACTTGTTCTATCGTTTAGTATGTCCTCTCGATTATATCTTCAATCTTTAGTTAGAAAAAATCCTATGGTTGTAAACATGTGTTTGAGATATGTTATGTTTAATGGATGCAAGTGTTTGCTAGTGGTTGCTCATGGATGCATTTACACACACATTAGGCACTAGATCGGCTCAATCACTTACATATTGAATATGGATGTGTGCAATTTTTTTTATGGATGCAATATGGTTGGCTCATCACATGGATGTTGCATATTGGTGGTGGTTGTGCACACATATAGAATTTATATGTATCATTAAGATTCTTTTGCATGCATATTGTATACATGGCACAGACATATATTACATTAAGGAGGTCAACAGAATCAGTGGATCGCCTGATTTCTGCATTAGGATATAGAAACATATACACACACTTATGCATATGTTCATACAGGCATAAGAATTCTTCTAAGAACAATGGATGCTTGTGTATAATGGATGAGTAGATGGTCGTGGTTGGTATGATGATAACATTCTTCTTAACTTGAAGATTTCGGGGATGAAATCTTTTAAGTAGGGGAAAATGTAACACCCCGAAATTAGATATACTATATCGAAAAGATAATTAATTAAAGGATTAATTAATTAATGAAGAAAAATAAAAAAATGAATATATATATATATATATGCAATTAAGTTAAGAAGGTACAAGTTTAAAAATGCGCATTGAAAAAAAATGCATGCGAATTAATTAGGCTACAGTAAAAGAAAAATTAATGCAATTAATACAAAAAGAGGAAGGAAATGTGTGGATGCATGCAGTAAAAAGAAAGAAAAGAAGAAGAAGATAAATGCAGTCAATTTATTTGGGAAGGAAAGATTTATGCATGTATAAATAGATATATTTGTATGTTGGTAACTTCATTATGCATTGACTTTTTATGTTACGAGGAAAGTAGAAAAAAAAGGGGAATTAAATTACATACTCGATTTCCACTTTTTAGAATAGGTAAGCAATCAATTTTCATTAGTTGTCAATATTAGAATTTATGAACAGGTGCGTATGTGTGTATATATATATATATATATATATATATATATATATATATATGAGCAATTAATGTATACAGTAAAGGAAGAATATGTAAACATGAATAGATTGAAATTAATTTGTAGCTATGTGTTAATATGGCATTGATTGAAAAACATGTAATTGACCGTAGTTTATAGATGTGTTTGTGCTAATTTGTCATTCATATTAATTGGTATTAATTAAATAAAATATGTTAATTGGGCATTTATGTTCATTTGTAAAAGCATGTTATTTGACATCAAATTGTAAACATGTTAATAGGGTATTGTTAGGAAACCATGTAATTATCTTAATTTGTATAAATGCTTATGCTAGTTTGTCACTTATGTCAATTAACATTAAGCAGAATATGTTAATTTGAGGAATATAGTAAAATTGTTATTCAATGTTAATTGAGATCAATTAAGAAGAATACGCTAATCGAATAAAACATGCAATTAGATGTTTAAGTTTAATTCATATTAATTTAAGGGAAGAAAAATAGAAGGTTATTAATATATATAAAATACATTTGCTGACTCAGCCCTAGGTGTCGGATTAAAAACCCAATATCTAAAGGCTAGAATTAATCTAAACTTCTATATAAGCATACATAGACTCAAGCTCTAAACCTAAACTAAATTAGTCTCTTAGCTACCATGCTGCTGCTGGAATAGTTAACCTCCTTCTTAAAGCTAAGGAATTGTGAGACAAGATTATAGAACAAACGACAAACAAATTTATTCTCCTTTCTAATCCGTTATTTGTGAGTACAATTTCTTTCACAAAATAATTAATAAATTAATTATAATGAGTTATAATTTGGGTTATAAGATTGTGCCTGTTGAATCATTGATTGATATGATATTGTCTATTTTGTGAATATACGCTAGTTGTTGTCTTATGTACAAAGATTCATGATGTTGGTTCATATGCCAGTTTTTGTTAACTTATGTTGGTGGATCCATTTCATATGTCTAATCACATATGTTTAATTTGATTCATTTTTTATGACATTAGTTTATATGTAAGTTTGGATGTAAATCATATGCAAGTTTGTACGCGAATCATATGTAAGCTTATATGTAAATCTTAGTTTACATGTCTAAATTACATATGCAAGTTTAATACAAGTTGGTATGTAGATCATATGCAAGTTTATACGAAAACCATGTTCATATATGCAAGTTCACCTTTATGTGTATAGATCTATGCAAATCATATCTTATATAATTTGATCCATGCCAGTTTGTAGTTTATGCAAATTATGCCTATTGCCTATGTAAGTTATTGATTATGCAAATTTATGTTAATATGAATTATAATCATGTAAGTTTTGATCCATGCTAGACTATTCTTATATGCTAGTTAGATCCATTTTATGTGTTATGCAAGTTGTGATGATTCTTTTCTTCTTATGAGTTAGACTATTTGCAAGTCTAACATATTTCATGAATTACATGTACGAACGACATGGGGATATTGGGAAAATATTAAATAATGAAGTTGTGAAATTGACATAAAATGGTTTAAAAGCATATAAATAATTTTAGACATTAATTGGCATAATTTATATGCCTAGAAATTATGGACATAATTTAGGTGACAATTATGGACATGGATTAAATTGGAAATTATTGTCAATTTGAAATAAGGATATTAATTCAAATTGGGGTTAAATAATTATGTGTAATAATAAATGCCTAAGACACGCGGTTAGACTCGTTTGTGGTATAAGACTGCCCGGACCGCCCGGCATATCCAGCAACCACAAACGCTAGTCTAATGTGAGAGGTCAAAGGTATAAATTAAATGCGTAGCAAATGGTTAAGACATGAGGTTAGACTTGTTTGTGGTATAAGACTGCCCGGACCCGCCCAGCACATCCATCAACCGCAAACGGCAGTCTATGTGAGAGGTCGTAGGCATAATTAAAAGATGCTTAGACATGAGGTTAAGTCTCGCTTGTGGTGGAAGTCTTCCCGGAACCACCCAGCATATCCAGCGACCACAAGCAATCGACTTAATGTGAGAGGTCTGTGCATTAATAATTAATTAATGTTGGTTAAAGACGAGTATGAATGACAAACAGAAGATTGGTTGAGTTGAGTAATTCTCTGAGTATCGATCTGATGTTGATTTTAGTCTTCGGGGTTGATACTTAGGGAGTTATTCTCTTAACCAATGTATCTATGAACTAAGATGTACTTAATCATAAATTAAGTGAAACATGTTATACGATATATATATATATATATATATATATATATATATATATATATATATGATACATAAAACATGTTAAGTGGGTAGGTTTAAGACCAGCTTAACCAATAATATATATTAATCTATTAAGTGGTTAGGGTTAGAACCAACTTAACCAATAATATATATTAATCTGATAAGTGGGTAGGGTTAAGACCAGCTTAACCAATAATATATATATATATATATATATATATATATATATATATTAATCTGATAGTGGTAAGGGTTAAGACCAGCTTAACCAATAATACATATTAATTTGATAAGTGGTAGGGTTAAGACCAGCTTAACCACTAATATATATTAATCTGATAAGTAGTTAGGGTTAAGACCAGCTTAACCAATAATATATATTAATTTGATAAGTGGTAGGGTTAAGACCAGCTTAACCAATAATATATATTAGTCTGATAAGTTGGTAGGGTTAAGAACAGCTTAACCAATAATATATATATTGTTCTGAAAAGTGGATAGGGTTAAGACAAACTTATCCAATAATACATGTTGATTTGATAAGTGGGAAACATGGGTGACATATCGGATATAATTATAAACACATAACCAAGTTGAAACATGTAAGAAGACATAAATAAGAGGGGGTTAAGTGGGAAATCCTAGTGGGGACCAAGCATAGGTGTAAAGCTTGTGTCAAATGTGGGGACCCTTTTCAACCAGTAACCCATTTAGTATCCAAGTGAGCTCAATCTAGGTCAAGGACGGGACACGCTTACTGGAATTGATTATAAGACGTCAAAACGGGTTAGCAGTGGCAACACAAGTCCAAAAGGGTCATGTACGTGCGTGGGCCCGGGCTGGTAGGTAAGACGTTGTTGCATCGTGTAGGTATAAGCTGTGCATTTCAGTCATATCGGGTTGCCACTTTAGGGAGTGATACACCCTACCATGGGACCAGCACGGGTATCTACGAGTTAGGGAGCCGATCGAATGGGGAAGGTAGTGGGCACGACTAGCGGAGATAGGAGCAGGCTGCACCTATGAAGACAACTAGGAGTACGACTACCATATTATGAATAAATGTTGTAATTAGAATGGGGAGGGTAGTGGGTACAACTATGGAGATAGGAGCAGACGACACCTATGAAGACAGCTAGGGGTACACGAAGACTGCCATTATCATTATTATGATTATTATGTTTAGTAGGCGGGATTGACTCTTAGAGTGACAAGTATTGGTGCAGTCTAGTATTTATCCTATAGTGATTAGAAGCGCAACTAACGTTGTCTTATTCATCTTGCTTACCTGGTCATGCCTGCTTGTTTCACAGTCATTCCTTATTTTCCAGATTATGTCTTGTTATATTACTTTAATAATTACATTGTTAAAGTTATTGGACTCGCCAAACTTTATGTTTGACCTCGTTTGATTTCGCCTCTTTTCTTCCTTTTCCCTCCCTAGGTTTCCAGGGAGGAAATATTCAAGTTTGATTCAGATTTCTCTCTGCTTGAGGTACTAGAAGTTCTTGAAGAACTGCTTGGATTTGATTCAACCTATTTAAGGCATTTTGTTGGGGATTATGGCTTTAAAATTATGCACTCTGAAGGCTTTTGTACAAAACTGATATTATGTACTTGGTTTTGATATTTGAAGATGTAACCCAACTTTATTTTTGTTTCCGCTGCAATAAAGTTATAAATTTTTCAAGTACTACTTTATGTATCTGTCTTGTAATATTCTGTTCTGTTTACTCATAATGCTCCATGAAACTTAATGCATTCCCTTTGTGAGTGACATTAACGGACGTGGGGTGTTACAATATTTTTGTTAAAAATTATATTTTTTAACGATAAAATATTTTATTCATTACATGAATATTTTATATAATTTATACATTCAATAAAAATGATATTTTTATTATTCAAATATTTTATTCAACACATGAATATTTTATACAGTTCAATCATTCAATAAACACAACACAGTCAATTCAATCCAAACAAACAATCATGGTTCGAACAATCAATGGTGTCAGGTGCTGCTACGCACCGTCTGCATCCTAGTATATATTTAACTGTAACTAAATTGAGTGAGAAAGAGTTCTCACATTGACTGGATAGAAAATCGTTATTAAAACGATTATTTTAATATAATTAAACTGGCGTTTAATTATATCAAAAATCCCAACTGCTTCCGTTCTTGTCTAAATCTGCTCCACTGCGAAGCTCTCCTTTCTGCGATTCCAACACAACTGGATTTGCGAATTTCTGATATCGTTTTCAAAAGATACGGACGTTTACATATATGATAATTAAATAATATCATTAGCTTTAATTAATTAAAGTTTAATAACCTTAATCCTTCTCCCCATTCAGTAAAACTGTTCCAGGATTTTGCCGACATCGAACAAAACCGCTCCCAAACCCTCTATGACGCACGCCTCCTCTGTTGATCGGAGAATGATCTATGGCCGACAAATAGTGCGCCCGGCCCTCCACCACCGCCCATGATGGGGACAAGCTCGGTGGTCAGAAATGCCCTGAAATCTCAAGCGAACAAACTGACTTTGGACCCAAAATTCGCTCCAACCGTTACACCATACACGATCAGACCCGCATGGATTTATAGATCTCGGAACGCCCTTTTATTTTTGTTTAATTTGTTTGTTGAATCATTGATCGGATTTGGAGTAAAAATCGCAAGAAAAGTGGAGTGCTCCAGCCATTAATCGCAAAGGGAGGCGACGGTTTTCTTGAGGGAATGAAGATTAGGGTTTTAAATTATATATATATATATATAATATATATATAATATATATATATATATTATTTTTAAGTTCCAAAAAGTTAGATTTTGCATTCGAACTCTAAATCAAACCCAAGAACCATCACCCCTAGCTAAATACCCCCAATCCAAACACAATGGTATATGTTTTGTAAGCCAATTCGAGTGTTTCGATCAATTTTTATCAAAAATATAAATCAATATATATTGAATTTGAACGCATATTTTAATTTACCGGGATTACATACTAACTCCAAAAATTCCAAAAAATTAAATCTAGCTATGTTTTGACGATAAGGTCCTAACAAAACTAATTTCGTCGAATTTGGAGACCGTTTGAAAAATGTTCATTTTCCAGTCGACTAAATTCAAACTGAATTGAAGAAACGCGTTTAAATTCACCACGCTCACATATTAATTCCAAAAATTACGAAAATTGGAATCTAGCAATAATCTGACATTCCGGATCCAACAAAAGTGGTTTCATCGAAAACGGAGGTCGTTTGCAAAATGACTATTTTTAAGGGCTATATATTATATAAAATATATGTAAATTCCATAGCGACTATTTTAAATTTTAAACTGAGCATAACTTTTTTTTCCGTTATGAAATCTGGATTTTTCACATTTCTTAGAAAAATATAATTAAACAGATTCAAATATTTCTTGTTTTACTGAAATCCGACTTATTATGAATCCTATACATTCATTCGAAGTTTGAAATCGAATTTTCAAACTACCGCGCCATTTCAGGCTCGTTTTATAAATAAAATAAATTTATACGTTCTAACTCCAATTAAAATAAATTTTTAGTCGTTATTCTTTAAAATAAATCATTTTAAATATTCAAAATCCATTAAAATTGCTAAAATGAAAATTTTAAATTGGTTCTGAAAATCCGGTTGTTACAATCTCCTCCATTTAAAATCTTTTTGTCCTTGAAAAGGAACGGAGATGAAAGTTTTTTAACTAACCAACTCAACTTTCATTCTTCAACTTTTCAGTTTCTAAGAATTTTCAAATTCTAAGAATTTTCAAATTCTTCAAAAATTTGGCTAACACCCTAAATTTTCGAAATTTTCGCCATAATCTCCTTTGTACGGGTTGATATTTAAAACCGCAACTTGCCTCACAGGGCCCTCATCAATCTAAAAGAAAAAGAAAAGGCCAACTGGCTAGCCAATCGGCTCATAAAATCATCAAAACCCAATAAATTAGTAAACATGTGTCTAATTGTCGAGCATATAATTTTATTCCTCTTCTTAGCTTCCATGCTATGACTTGTTCATTATATACGCATGTACATATATGCAATTGCAATCAAATTTCAATTCAGTTCAATATTTGGCTTGATTTGGCTAATTTTACCTTTCATTTGCATATTGGTTTTATTAGTGGAATTAATAATAATACAACACAACCAACAATCAGTTTGTGAATTAAGTTTCCAAAACATATAACTTTTTTATATATATATAAAAATCAAATTTTCAGTGCCAAATCACAAATAATAAACCCTATCTAGTTTTGGTTCTTACACCAGTCAATTGGAGATATATAGATATCCCACTTTCGAAACTCGAACATAAATACTGATGATGCCCGGGCATCACCAGAATTATCCCTGAGCGACTAGAGTGTGATTCTATATCCATCCAGTATATTTGAGACTTCGTATACACGTGGATCAAATGTATATTGAAATCTCTATATACCCGATAGTCCAAACTCAATTTAAAATAAAATATTCAAATACGTATAAAAAGGTTTAAATTTTCAAAAAAAAATTGTCTTCATTTTTATTTTAAAAATAACACTCTTCACACTCGTTTTAGGACACTATTGATCCCATCTCTAGGAGCTATTCTTATTGGATATTACTAATCAAATCTCTGATGAATTCTTTCGTTTGGTTCTAATGTGTCTTATTCTCGAGCTCTGTAAACCAAAGCTTTGGTACCAGCTGAAATGACCCATACCCGCTCTTTCGGGAAAGCCCGGATTGAGTTGAGAACACGACAAATCAGAACACAAACAATAAAAAATTTCTTTGCTTATTACAACAATTCACATTAGAGTACAAGAATATAACAGAGTATGAACAAAATTACACATTTGCTAAACATCAGAGATTTACAAATTACAATGCAACGGAAAAATAATACAAAACACAATAGAAAGAAATACATGGATACAGAGCTTTACGAATACAATTCCAGTTGTAAATCCAGGATCCTGGAAAATAATATCTGCAAAACCCAACTACTAGCTGCTCGTATGGAAAATAGGGGCACCCAGAGTTTAGGTCAAAACAATAAACTCCAGGTCAGTCATGTGACTGATATGAGAACTAAAACAGTTACTAAATATTTACTTTAAAATAAAGTAAATTAAGGGACCACGCCGTATAACACGGAACGGGTTTCCTCCCAAGAATACTAGTACATAAATAGTTATAAACAGCGCAACGCATTTTGAAAAGTGAAGTTATTATAAGACTCAGATCCCATCACACAATGCAAGGCAAGCCGGAGGATAGAGTTTTCCCTTATAATAGCCAAACTTGCTTGGTACGTTTAAAACAAATCATTTTGATACTATTATAAGTGTAAAGTGTATAAAAACATCTTCAAATATAAATGTATCAATATAGACGACATAGTGCCCCATCCCACTATGTCGCCATACTAGGCTCTACAATCAAAACCGAAATGTCACGTATTGGAAATTGGATTTCCGTCTGTGAACCAAGGCAAGGGATCGTCCTTACCGACTTCGAGACAATTTAGCCTACCATGTCTCAGGCATGTACTCATTCAAGCATTGGAGCATCAGGGCCGGTCCTCTCTTACGTTTGAGGATTGGCAATTCCTGAACAATGTGTTTCCTCGCCCTATGGGGCAATGGTCAGTATGTCGACCATATCATCTGTCAGCCCCGTAGTGACCAATATATTCGAGGTGCCTCGCTTTCCATCACCCACATAAGTAAAAATGTCTGGGCTCCATACCACGACACCACTACTAACTAGAAAGCAACGCATGTCCTCCCTGAGGTCCTCTCCTGTTTTTGGTTCACACCGGGGTGTGAGGCTCGCAAATTAACGCTATACACAAAGCTATGCTATTTAAATCCATGCTTTGATCATCAACCACAAGTCTCTTCTTTTAAACAGAAACCTTGATCCTTTGCATCTCATCATGCCACACCGGCAATTCACGCCATGCGACTGATGTCCATCGATATATAATCTCTGAGCTCGTACGTCTCAGAGAAGGGTGTTAAGCAAGAGAATAAATTCTCCGCAAATCAATCAACACAGAATAAAATCCAATGTCAGACACGCATGCATTTACAAGTCTGTTCTAGATCTGAACGAAATCGGAGGCACCTTATTCCTCGCCCCCTATGTCCAGTACAAGAGAGAGGTCCTTGCATACTCGGTCGATCTCCAAGTATGTCTGGACGATCACCAATTATAACCTTGCCTTGGGTGTACAACTGATTAACATAGAAATGTGTTTATTTTATGCTCGTATATTTTATCTTTTGTAAATAAATAAATGATACTTTGGTTACTTTTGTATGTTTTTACAGGATGTCAAGAAATGCCTCCTTCGTTTCAAATTAAAGGCCAACTACAGATAAAAAGCTACTTCCCCGTGTTAAAGCCACCTCAATTACAAAAGACGTTGTAGCTCACTGGTAATTGCATGGAAATTTGTACTGAGAGACCTGAGTTCGATCCCCGTCGAGCTCACTTTTTGCCAAAGAACAGAATGCGTTCACACTGGCTCTTTGCTATGAAGAATATATTAATTAGTGTTATATTATATATATACATATTCATGTGTATGTATGATATTCACTAATATACATTTCCGGAGTAGTCATGGAAATCAATTCAAAACATTCATTTTTCAATTTCCAATTAAAAGAATTTCTGATAGAAATATTGCCAAGAAAAGATCAATTTTGAAGATTTTATCCCTTGTTGCCTTTGGAGTCTAATGAGTATCCTTGTTTGGAAGAATTAATCACATACAATCTGCTCATCAATCAATCAATTTGCCACATGGAAGATAGGGAAGATTGGGAAGATATTCACCGTGATTTGCTTTCCAATCAAGCTTGGTCAAGGAAGGAAAGAGATATGATATTACTTCTTGGGAAAAGAGGGCCATTTAGTCATTGATTTGATTAGGATTTGGTCTACATCTCTATAAATATACATGATGTCCCATTGTAAATGCCATTCATTTTTCTATTCTGTATTCTCTTTTGTTCTAATAAAAGTCTTTTCTTTTTCTAGTTTTATTGTTATTTTAATTTCATAATAATTTGTGTTATCTACCTAATTAGGTTTGGGTAGAATGCATATTGTTATTGTCTTTTATTACTGCTTGTTAGCGATTCACTGTTGATTAGTTTCAACAGGAATCCTACTTTTAATTTCTGTTATTGTTCTAGTTGTTATTCTCTTTTGTTACTTTTCTTTTCAATTGTTGAATTTGATACTGATTAGATTCAGAGTAATTTCAACAACATAAAAAAAAACAATAACTCCAAACTTCGTCTAACTCGCCCAAGAATAAATAGATAATATTTTTTAATAACACCTCCCTGTGTTCGACCTGTATGCTACACACCTGTATGCTTGCAGAATTTAAATGTCGCGCTTTTCTGATTCATTGAAAAGCAGCGATCAAGTTTTTTGCACCGTTGCCGGGGAGGTAAACACTGAATTTTATTATTTATTTAATTTCCGATTCGTGTTAGTTTTTATTTTGTTTTGTTTTGTTTTCTTATATATATATATATATATATATATATATATATATATATATTCTCCATTGGCTTGATTTGGTATTAATTAATGATACTATAATCTTCCTACCAAGAGAAAAAAAATACATGCCAAATTTCACTGATTTCATTGCTTTACCTTTCTTTTATTTCTTCTCCTTCGTACAGATCTCTTTCTTCTTTTACAAGTCTGTTTAAAAAACAAAAAAAAATTCTTTCTAAATTTTCTCGTTGTTGCTGAATAATTCCATTACCCAAATTTCTTTCCATTTTGCAATCACCTTTTTAGTTTTCACATCTTTAATTTGCTTGCTATTTTCTCTCATTGCTTTCCTTTTATAAAAAAAAAATTTGCCACTTTTTCTTTTAATTTCTTACCAATTTTTCCGTTTCTTTCCTTCATTTCCTTTCCTATTTTCTATACACCCCTTTTCTTCATTTTACAAATTTTAAAAGGAAAAAAAAAGTTACCAATTTTCACCTATTTCTTTCCTTTTTATTTCTCAATCCCATTCTCTTCTTTTACAAATTCTTTCTTCTTTTCAACATATTAACAAAAAAAAAACTCTTTCCTTTTGCTTTTTCGTTCCCTGTTTTCAATATAATCTCCTTCCCTCTTTCTCTTTTCATTTATTTTGTTTCCTTTTACTTTAGATTTATTTTCTTCTAATACTATTCCTTTCCTTTTTTTCTGAAAAAACTCTTGATTGGCAGATTTGATGTTATTTATTGACATTGCAATGTCCAAAAACAAGAAAAAAATATCTTGCTAGTTTTGTCTTCTATTCCTTAATCTCTTTCCTTGTTTTAACAATTTCTTTAAAAAAAATAAAAAAAAGAAAGAAATCAAAATCAAGATCAAGCGAAGGAAGGAAAACAAGCAAGACCGAAGTGGAGAAATTCAAAAGTCAAACAATTGCAAATAGTTGAAGTCGAATTGTTGGAGCGGTTGCACACCAAGTGGGGTGTGAACGCGCTAGCGCTACCCAATTTCACTGGAGGACTGCCGATCAAGGTGAGAAATTTTTAAAACTCTACAGGTGCTCTGCTGCAAAAGAAAAAAAATATAAACAATTGTTGTAAAAAAATTCTGCAGGGGCAGCGGCTTGAATGTAAATTTTTAATTTGTGCAATTAAATTGTGTGATTATTGTTATTTCTGCACTTTTTATTCATTCTGTTAAGGGCAATACCCCAATTCACATAAGGTGAGGGATTTCATCACCCTTTCCTTAGCCCACAAATTGCATTTCATCGTAGAATCTAACTAATAATAACGGTTAGACGATGGACTTAAGGGAGTCACGGGCTCATCTAGGGCTTAATTGTATTGTGATAGTTGATTCATTTGGAACGAATTATTTCTTGGTGTCTAGACTACGGCAGAGAAATAACCGTTTATAAATATTACGGTGATTCGTTAATATTATATCGGTTATTACTCTGAAGGTACTTAAACCTTCGACTGCATTGCTAGGGTGATTCCTGGTGCACCGATAACTCCTGTCCGTTAACTGGCTAAGAAATCTTTTGATCTAAGTAATCAAACGTGTAACTATATAATTTTGGGTTAGGAGCCATTAAGGACAGAATATTTCATTGTAGCTAAATTATGTGCTTGCATTTAACAACAATGAGTGAAAAAAGTGTTAGCCAACAAAATTCTCCTAGGGGTTCTCGAATCAACCAAAATTTTCCAATAGAATTGGATCAAAATCGAGTGAACCACAACTTTCCAAACTTTGGGGATCAAAACCAAACAAATCAAAATTTTCAAAACCTCAATATCCAAATAGATAGACCCTTATCTCTTCGTGATCGATGTTATCCGACTAGGACCGTTCAACCATCTGTCATTGTGTTCCCACCAGCTGAAGGAAACAATTTTGAGCTAAAACATTCTTTTATCCAAGGGGTACCAAAGTTTACTGGATCTGAAAATGCTTATGAATTTCTGAGTGAATTTGAATTGTACGCTTCCACAACAAAAATGCAACAACTATCTAATGAATCGATCAAGCTAAGGCTAATTCCATTTGCACTACTTGAAAGCGCTAAAAGATGGCTAAATTCTCTTCCAAGACACTCCATAAGAAGTTGGGATGAATTTGTCACTGCATTCTTGAAAAAGTTTTTCCCTTTTCATAAAACTCTAAAAATCCGAACTGAGATAAATCAATTTTGTCAAAATGAGGGGGAAACTTTTTCAAAATATTTTGAGAGATTCAACCAGCAATTATACAGTTGCCCTCATCATGGAATTCTAAAAGATCACTTATGTCAAATTGCATATGAAGGGCTAAACTATCAGACTAGAACTCAACTAGAATCAATGTGTGGAGGAGATTTTATGTCTAAGACAGCCGATGAAGCTTGACAATTCTTAGAAGATTATTCTGAAAAGGACATGCAATGGGAATCAATTCGTGTTCCCGTTCGTACTTCTACTAGAGGAGTGCATGTCTTGGACCCAAGTCAAATTCCCTTAGAAAATCAAACTCCTCAAGCCGGAGAAGGGTTACCCCACTATTACTCTCAGGACCAAGCTAATGCCATAGCTCAAAATAATCCTTACTCATCCACATACAATCCTGGTTGGAGGAACTACCCAAATTTTTCTTGGTCAAACTCCAACAATTCGGCTAACCGATCTCACGTGCAACCCATTATTCCCAACCCAAATTATCAAGCTCCACCTCCAATTTCTCAAACCTCTCAAACAGCATCTCAATCCAAGCAACCTTATAGGCACACCAATTTTCAAGCATCAAACCAATCCTCTCAATCTTCTCAATCGTCACTAGAAATTGTGCGTTTAGAAAAACAAATGGAACAAATGATGAATATGATAAAGGAACTAGCGAAAAACAACGAGAAAGGAAAGTTGCCGAGTCAACCTGAGGTGAATCCAAAATATAACTCTCGTGCTGTAAATTCTTGTGAGGCCGAAAACCATAATCCAGTCAATGCTGTTACAACCCTTCGATCTGGAAAGAGGGTTGATAATAACGTTGGCGACCCTGACGAACCATCTAACTCGACCCCAATCCCTAATCTTGATGATCACCCATTGGCTTCGAATGCCAATTCCTCTAAACCTCAAGTTTCCTTAAATGTTGGCAATCCCAACAATTCTTCTCCCAGTGTCGGCAAACCCGACCCACCTTCGAAAATTAATGTTGGCAATACCAACATACCATCTTCTACGACCTTACCGCCTTCTATTTCCTTGGATAAACCTTCTTCCTTGAATGATGAAACTCATCACAGAGTTGAAAAACCAATAGCTCCATTTCCCTATAGGCTCAACAATAAGAAGAAAGCAGCAAATTTCGATAAAATCTTGGAAAATTTCAAATAAGTCCATGTGAACATTCCCCTTTTAGACACAATCAAACAAATTCCTCAATATGCCAAATGTCTCAAGGAATTGTGCACACAAAAACGTGCAACTAATGTTCCAAAAACCGCCTTTCTAACTGCGAATACAAGCTCTGCTCTTTCGAATCTTACCCCAGTCAAGTACAAAGACCCTGGCTGCCCTACGATTGATTGCAAAATAGGAAACACCCATATCTCTCATGCCCTACTCGACCTTGGTGCCAGTGTCAATCTTCTTCCTTATACTATTTATTGTCAACTTGGGTTAGGGGAAATTAAACCAACAAACATCACCCTTCAGTTAGCAGATCGGTCTATCAAAAAGCCATTGGGAATTATCGAAGACGTCTTGATACAGATCGAACAATTTTACTTCCCTGTCGATTTCATAGTTTTAGAAACAGAGCATGTCTCAAATTCCAAAGTTCAAATACCATTGATTTTAGGATGGCCCTTCTTAGCAACCTCAAATGCTGTCATTAATTGTAGGAATGGTCAACTTCGACTTTCCTTCGGGCACCTAACCATTGAGCTAAACATCTTCAATCTCAACAAACAACCTAGGAATTTTGAGACCGATGAAATCGACATGATTCAAACCATAGTTGACCAAACCTCTAATGACACTTCTGAAGCCTTGAAAATGTGTCTGGAACATTTCGATTCCGATTTCGACGAACTGGAATACATTTCTGAACTGAATGAATTTATTGACTTAAATCCTTCGTCTTCTGAATCTAACCAAGGAATGTTAACCAACGTTAACACTCAAGAACATCCTAAGTTAGATCTCAAACCCTTGCCACAAGACCTTAAGTACGCATACTTAGACTCCTCAGAAACTCTTCCCGTAATCTTGGCCTCTGATCTTACCGAAGACCAAGAAGAAAAACTCTTAGAAGTTTTGCGGGAAAATAAAGACGCCTTGGGATGGGAACTGAGCGATATAAAAGGAATTAGCCCATCAATTGTGGAACATCGCATACACTTAGTTGATGAGGCTAAACCCATCTGTGAGGCTCAAAGGCGATTAAACCCAAACATGAGAGAAGTGGTCAAGGAGGAGATAATCAAATGTCTAGACAATAACATCATTTATCCCATCTCTGATAGTACCTGGGTGAGTCCGGTATAAGTCGTACCAAAGAAATCGGGAGTCACAGTGATCAAAAATGAAAGTAATGAGCTTGTCCCAACAAAAATCAAAACAAAATGGCGTGTGTATATCGACTAACGAAAGATCAACGCAGCCACACGAAAAGACCATTTCCCCTTACCTTTTATTGAACCAATGCTCGAACACTTAGCGGGTCATGAGTACTATTGTTTTCTCGATGGATACTCTGGCTACAACCAAATCCCTGTTGCTTTAGAGGATCAACATAAGACCACCTTTACTTGTCCCTTTGGAACCTTTGCTTATCGTCGCATGCCTTTTGGTCTTTGTAATGCCCCCGCGACTTTCCAAAGGTGTATGATGAGTAGTTTCTCTGATATGGTGGACGAATTCTTAGAAATATTCATGGATGATTTTTCAATATATGGATCTTCTTTTTCCCAATGCCTCACTCATTTAGAACTCGTCCTAAAACGTTGTAAAGAAAAATCTCTCATGCTTAATTGGGAAAAGTGTCATTTCATGGTTAAAAAGGGGATAGTTCTAGGCCACGTCGTCTCCAAAGATGGCCTTGAAGTCGACAAATCTAAAATCGATTTGATTGCTAATCTACCTCCTCCTAAGTCTGTTAAAGACGTTCGTTCATTTCTTGGCCATGCGGGATTTTATAGAAGATTCATTAAGGACTTCTCGAAAATTTCAAAACCTCTCTCAAATTTACTTGCCAAAGACGTTAAGTTCAAATTCTCCAATGACTGCAAAACGTCTTTTGAAACTCTTAAGTCAATCTTAACCACAGCTCCCATCATTCAACCTCCTGATTGGACTCAGCCCTTCGAACTTATGTGCGACGCTTCTGACTTTGCAGTTGGAGCCATCTTAGGTCAGCGTATTGATAAACTCCCTCGAGTCACTTATTACGCTAGCAAAACCTTAAACGAGGCCTAATTGAATTACTCAACTACTGAAAAGGAATTTTTGGCAGTTGTCTTCGCTCTTGAGAAATTCAGACCATATCTCATAGGATCCAAAGTCATAGTTTACACTGATCATGCTGCCCTACGATATTTGCTTTCTAAGAAAGATGCTAAGGCCCGCTTGATTCGTTGGATCCTTCTTCTTCAAAAATTCGATATAGAAATACAAGATAAAAAGGGTTCTGAAAATGTCGTAGTTGATCATCTCTCTCGAATTGTGCACGAAAATGTTAACGACACCCAAATCGATGACTATTTTCCTAACGAACAAATTCTTTCCATCTCTAACACCCCTTGGTACGCTGACATTGTGAATTATCTTGTCACACAACAAATGCCCGCTGAATGGTCGAAACAAGATAAACAAAAATTTCTCTCGAAAGTTCAAAACTTCTATTGGGACGACCCATATCTTTTCAAATACTGTCCAGACAAAATCATTCGAAGGTGTGTGCCCAATCATGAACACCAAAGTATTCTCTCTTTCTCACATGACCATGCTTGTAGCGGTCACTTTGGAGCAAGAAAAACTGCTGCAAAAGTTTTGCAAAGCAGTTTTTATTGGCCCACAATCTTCCGTGATGCTTTCGAATTTTTCTCTAAATGTGAGCGATGTCAAAGAACGGGTCGAATCACTAAGCGAAACATGATGCCTCTCAACCCCACTTTAGTGATTGAATTATTCGATGTTTGGGGCATCAATTTCATGGGACCATTCCCTAATTCATTTGGGAATCTTTACATCTTGCTTGCGGTAGATTATGTCTCAAAATGGGTTGAAGCCATTCCGACCAAAACCAACGACAACAAGGTTGTCGTCAAATTCCTCAAAGAAAACATCTTTTCACGCTTTGGCACACCTCGAGCTATCATTAGCGATAATGGCACTCATTTCTGTAATCGTGCTTTTGAGTCCTTGCTCAAGAAATACTCAATCACACACAAGCTGTCAACACCTTACCATCCACAAACTAGTGGACAAGTAGAAGTTTCCAATAGACAAATCAAACAAATTCTTGAGAAAACCGTGAATTCCAATAGAAAAGATTGGTCCGTAAAACTGATTGATGCACTTTGGGCTTTTCGCACTGCTTATAAAACTAATCTAGGGATGTCACCATATCGATTAGTCTTCGGAAAGGCCTGTCACTTGCCTCTTGAACTAGAGCATCGTGCCCTTTGGGCCATAATTTTTTTGAATTTTGACTTAGAAAAAGCCGGCTCACATAGGAAGTTACAAATTTCGGAATTAGAGGAATTAAGAAATGAGGCATATGAAAATGCGGAAATCTACAAAGAAAGAACCAAAGCCTAACACGACAAATACATACTTCATAAGGAATTCAACGTAGGTCAAAAAGTTCTTTTATACGAATCTAGACTTCACTTGTTTCCAGGAAAACTCAGATCTCGATGGACTGGACCTTATGTTGTGAAAACAGTATATCCTCATGGAGCGGTTGAAATTGAAAATCCTAGGGATGGAAAAGTCTTCAAAGTAAACGGTCAACGACTGAAACCATTTTTGGAATTTGAGCAATATGACGAAGATGACCCTATCGATCTGCATGAGCCTGATCATCCACCATGAAATCAGGTGATACACGTTCTTTTTCTTTTATTTTTCTTTTTCGTTTTTTCATTTTATTTTTGTTTTTCTGCCTTAGACAGTTGGGACACTGTCTCAATCAAGTGTGGGGGGAGTCTGCATTGCATTCTTTTGATTTTTCTTTAATTTTTCTTTCTTTTCATGTAGGACCATCATACATTTTATATCGTAGTAACATACCATAAAATTTTTTTTTTAAAAATACGACTCATTTTCAATTGATACAACAAAATAAGTTTACAATTTTTAGCCAGTTGATAGTATTTTTTTCTCTCAACTTAGATCGAATAAGAAATATAATGAAAAGTTTAATTTTGAGGGATAATAGTGTAACCGGTACATAGGGAGATTCTTAGGTGATGGCCATGAAATCTATTCTATATTGTAGACTTTGTTTAAATAAGCGGAGGACTTAAAATACTTATAATGGTTTGTCAAATTTTTAAAACTAAGTTGTGTTAAGTTGAATTCGCGTAACTCTCTTTTTGTGCTCATAAATTCAATAATAATAATAGTAATCCAAGGGTATCCAACATTGCTTGTATATCAAGCATTGGTGTGCAAACCCGCCAAGCTCTATCCGACACGTTGTTGACAAAGTCAGCGTTGGAATATCTTGGTCTCATTTTATGAGATTGGACACCTAAGGATTACCGACACGTTGTTGAAAAGTCAAAGTCGGCCTGCACAATCCGCCAAGCTCTTTACCCACTATCCGTTAGTCTGCGAGGCAGTGCATGGGTGGTAAACCTTGGTCTTCTAAGTTAGGTGTATGTACTTAATTATAAATCTAAAAATTTTATAGAATAAAGAATAAGCGATGATGCCCAAACACTTCTTGACCTTATTGATTTGACTAGCCATACATGAGAAAATTAGAATACCACTTTACAAACTGTGCCAAGCAAACTAAGAATTTATTTCATGGCTGCACTATGTTATCGACCGAACTAACTAGCCAAACTGGAATTTAACATTTGAAAACTTGATTTATATTGAAAATTTGTGACAAGTCGAGGTATCTAAAATAAAATCAACTGACTAGAAATTATTAACTTAATTTGTTGTACCACTTTCCTGAAATAAGTCGTGTTTTCATTTTTCGTTTTTATTTGCATATGTCCATTGCATTCATGTAGTTTCATTAGAATCATAGCATACTGCATTTGGATTTTGTGGGTAGTATCTGCTGAAAACCCTCATGAGACACCACTCGTCCTACTAGGGACACCTAGAGGTTTAACGGCTTGTTGCATGCGCTCAATGCAATCGTGTTTCCTACGAAAGTGCGACCTATCTAGTTAGTTTTTCATTTTCTTTTTACTCGAGGACGAGTAAAAGATAAGTGTGGGGGTATTTGATTAACATAGAAATGTGTTTATTTTATGCTCGTATATTTTATCATTTGTAAATAAATAAATGATACTTTGGTTACTTTTGTATGTTTTTACAGGATGTCAAGAAATGCCTCCTTCTTTTCAAATTAAAGGCCAACTACAGATAAAAAGCTACTACCCCGTATTAAAGCCACCTCAATTACAAAAGACGTTGTAGCTCACTGGTAATTGCATGGAAATTTGTACTGAGAGACCCGAGTTCGATCCCCGTCGAGCTCACTTTTTGCCAAAGAACAGAACGCGTTCACACTGGCCCTTTGCTATGAAGAATATATTAATTAGTGTTATATTATATATATACGTATTCATGTGTATGTATGATATTCACTAATAGACATTTCAGGAGTATTCATGGAAATCAATTCAGAACATTCATTTTTCAATTTCCAATTAAAAGAATTTCTGATAGAAATATTGCCAAGAAAAGATCAATTTTGAAGATTTTATCCCTTGTTGCCTTTGGAGTCTAATGAGTATCCTTGTTTGGAAGAATTAATCACATACAATATGCTCATCAATCAATCAATCAATTTGCCACATGGAAGATAGGGAAGATTTGGAAGATATTCACCGTGATTTGCTTTCCAATCAAGCTTGGTCAAGGAAGGCAAGAGATATGATATTACTTCTTGGGAAAAGAGGGCCATTTAGTCATTGATTTGATTAGGATTTGGTCTACATCTCTATAAATATACATGATGTCCCATTGTAAATGCCATTCATTTTTCTATTCTATATTCTCTTTTGTTCTAATAAAAGTCTTTTCTTTTTCTAGTTTTATTGTTATTTTAATTTCATAACAATTTGTGTTATCTACCTAATTAGGTTTGGGTAGAATGCATATTGTTATTGTCTTTTATTATTGCTTATTAGCGATTCACTGTTGATTAGTTTCAACAGGAATCCTACTTTTAATTTCTGTTATTGTTCTAGTTGTTATTCTCTTTTGTTCCTTTTCTTTTCAATTGTTGAATTTGATACTAATTAGATTCAGAGTAATTTCAACAACATAAAAAAAAAACAACAACTCCAAACTTCGTCTAACTCGCCCAAGAATAAATAGATAATAATTTTTAATAACACCTCCCTGTGTTCGACCTGTATGCTACACACCTGTATGCTTGCAGAATTTAAATGTCGCGCTTTTCTGATTCATAGAAAATCAGCGATCAACAACCCAATCAAGACATCAGTAATCATCCAAATGATGTGAAGAACTCCGGTGTTCAACCACCGTCTTCAATGTCGACTTATCGTCAAATCAGTTATTCAGAATGGGTATAAACCCGGCCTTTCCGAATTACTCACGTATTTTATAAACAAGTGTTATAAATCACAATATACGCCTCATTCCAATCTAGAATATTCTTTTATTCAAATATTCACATCATTAGGGAAAAGCTCCCATTAATTTTATCAAAGATAAATTCTTTAAATTTATTCTTTAACCTTCCTTTGGATATCAATTCAAACCAAACTAAGGTTTATCCAAACTAGTCGGGATTAGTGCACCTTACCGAAGTAATCATTTATTATATTTCCCAATCCCAACCTATTCATCCCATGGAGCAAAACTGGTAATACTCCATATCTAACACCACGGTATTATCGGTACATTTAATTACCATTTCACGTTCAAATCTATTTAAAGATTTAACTATCGCTTGGAGCAAAACTGGTGATACCTCATTCTCGATCATTTCCCAAATTTGATAATTTAAATTATCAATTCACATTCAGTCTAATTAAAGATTCATTAAAACTCCACTTAGTTTTAATCTTCCCAAAACTCAATATTAATGATTGTTTAACTTTGGGAAATCAAACATGTCGCATCGACAATCTACACCATACCACTGATTTCTACCGATATATAACCTCTAGGCTCATACGTCTTCGAGAAGGGTGTTAAGCAAGAGAATAAATTATCCGCCACCAAACAGATGTACATTTAGCAGAGATCAACCATACATTTCGAAATACAACGTTAGACATGAAATCCTGTCTTTAACTACGTTAAAGAACCAATGTCATTTAAAACACGGCTCACAATAAACCCAAAATCACATTCCATTAACTATGGAATCCTCACGGAAAACAAATCAATATATAATCGATATCAATTTCTATATCCGACTAATAATATAAATGGAATAACGAAAAAGCCTTTTAAGTTCCATATATATTAACAGTCTTCCTCCACATAAGCTCACTTCGATTATTACCAAATCGAATTTCATTCAATTCCAATTTAATATATTAAATTGGAAAACTTTACATTAGAAAATTTCCCTTAATTCTTAACAATTTTTTTATATATTCCAAATCACATTTCACTGTTTATCGGGTTAAAGAAAGAATGTCATTAAAAACACAGTTCATAATAAATCCAATTCACATTCCATTTTATTCCAATTATTAAATATAATTGGAAACTCTAATAATATTAATTAAAAGACTTTTTCTTTTCACACGTGGTTCAAGAACAGTGTATTCACGACAAACCCAAAATCCAATTCTTTTATTCAATTCCAATTAAATATTAATTAATTGGTAAACTTCTCTAAATCTTAATTAAAAGATTTATTCTTTTCTCAACTGGGTTTAAGAACAGTGTTATTTAAGAAACCATTCACGGCAAACCCAAAATCCAATTCAATATTAAATACAAGACTCTGAATAGAAATTATATTGGCTTATATTCAATATCAAATTCTAAAACTAACGGATATCGTATTGGGAATTACGATATCTGTATCTTCCAAATTCCCATAACAATATCCATATAACCACGGAATCCAATATCGAAATATTCCGTATATTATTTCCATTCCAATTAATTTATTGGAAAATTCTGGTTATTTTTAAAACCATTTCAAATCCAATTTATTTCTTTAAAAATATTGGATTATTATTGTAGTTAATAACTAGTTCATTTTGATAAAAAAGTATTTTTATCTTTACAAACATGGAATTTTCATCCCAATCCTTTCCAAATCATTTATTATGATTTTACACAAATTAATAATATTTTTAATTATTTTATTAAGGCCCTTTCAATTGATTTCCATGAACGGTCATCGAACTGCACTTACAACGACCTTTTCCAAATTTGATTTG
Source organism: Allium sativum (assembly GCA_030737875.1). Lineage (NCBI taxonomy): Eukaryota > Viridiplantae > Streptophyta > Magnoliopsida > Asparagales > Amaryllidaceae > Allium > Allium sativum. The sequence continues at coordinate 7,564,019 of CM060921.1, read as the reverse complement.
GACATAATTCCAAATCCAACCATTAGATTTCAAATCTCTTATATTCGTTGGAAATCTCTTTTCGATACGAACCCAACGTTTCTAGTTCTAGGAGAATCTAACAGTTGGATCTCCCGTAATATCAATTCGAAGTCAATGGTCCAATTCGCGAATGATCGCTGCGCGGCGCGTTATATTCAGGCCATTAAATATATATATTATATATGTTTCATCGATTTCCATTTAAAAAGTATTTTATAAATCGTTTTAAACTCGTTTTAAAAATGATTTTAACTTCATTTTAAATTTTGAATCAAAAATGAATATTCCATATCATTATAATATTTTCAAAATATCTGATTTTGAAATCATTTCCTTTTCGATATTCATTATGAAAATGAATAAAACTGATATAAATATCGTTTGTGTTAAAATGGCGCAAATCTAATCAACGCGGCTTCACACATATCAATATTTTCGTGTCCATCCCAAATCGGACATCAAAATCATATTTTAATGCTTTACTGAATATTATTTTAAAATATTCATTATTTTAAAATATTAGTTATTTTAAAATATTCGTTCTTTCTAAAATGGAGTCAGACATAGTTAATTACCATATAATGCTATTTATATGGATTTCATACAACACATGTACATAACAATAATGATACACAATCAACCACATCCAGAGTGCAATTTACAACTGTATACGCGTTAAAAACAAATAATTAACGCTCATCACAGCCTGTCAACCCATCAACTGACATACAACTAAATATTGGGATTAGTGTATGTCCAATATCATCCCAATACCCATGTGGAGTTTTCAAACAGCAAATACTGTTTATTATTGTGTTGTTGGGCGATGTGTAAAATTTATTGTCCCAATTAATATCAGTTAAATGGGTGTACATAAACAAATCGTCCGATTTGTAAATGAATATTTATTTTTTAAGGAAAATTTTATGTCGTTCATATATACGTTAAAAATTATATTTTTAACGATAAAATATTTTATTCATCACATGAATATTTCATATAATTTATACATTCAATAAAAATGATATTTTTATTATTCAAACATTTTATTCAACACATGAATATTTTATACAACTCATTCATTCAATAAACACAACATAGTCAATTCAATCCAAACAAACAATCATGGTTTGTACAATCAATGGTGTCGGGTGCTGCTAAACACCGTCTACATCCTAGTATATATTTAACTGTAAATAAACTGAGTGAGAAAGAGTTCTCACATTGACCGGATAGAAAATCGTTATTAAAACGATTGTTTTATTATAATTAAACCAGCGTTTAACTATATCAAAAATCCGAACTGCTTCCGTTCTTGTCTAAATCTGCTCTACTGCGAAGCTCACCTTTCTGCGATCCCAACGCAACTGGATTTGCAAATTTCTGACATCGTTTTCAAAAGATACGAACGTTTACACATATGAAAATTAAATAATAACATTAGCTTTAATTAGTTAAGGTTTAATAACCTTAATCTTTCTCCCCCTTCAATAAAACCGTTCCAGGATTTTGCCGACATCGAACAAAACCGCTCCCAAACCCTCTTTGACGCGCGCCTCCTCTGTTGATCGGAGAATGATCTATGCCCAGCAAACAGTGCGCCCGACCCTCCTCCACCACCGCCCATGATGGCGACGAGCCCGAGGGTCAGAAACACCCTAAAATCAGAAACACCCCACCTCCATTAGGGTCACTCACAAAGGGAATGACCTAATTTTGGTGGAGGTTTATAAGTATAAGCCACAGATATGCAAGACAGATATAAATACACATATTTTTAAACAATGGAAACAATAGCAACTTTTATTTCATCAAAATACGTGTTACACAACCCACACCATAATTGTCTTACAATACTTCCAAAAACATTACATTTCCATAACTGTCTTGATTAACAAAGAAGCATAAAACATAAAGTAAAGCAACAAAATCCCCATATGATATCCAAAGCCATGATCCAAGCCAAGGAGATCCAAACCGTACATCTACTGACTTCAAGCTTGCAAAAGAGTCTGACTAGGCTGAGTTGTTTCCTCCCTGTGGACCTGGGGGGGGGGAACGAAAGAAAAGAAGACGAAAAGAAAAACAGACTCAGACATAAAGCCTGAGTAAATCTAGTGACTTTTCAGTATGTGAATAGGAAAAGGATATGATAGACATAAACTGAAACATGATAGTATCATAACTAAGGGAGTGTAGCCCAAAATCGTATATACTATCGAACCCACCCTATACCTCTGCATTTACTAGGATTATTCTAACTAGCACCCCATGTTGAGGGTGAAGGGATCCTTTTTGTTTTTACTAAAGATCGGCTCCTACTCGTACGTGTGTCTTACGGCTACCCCAAGAAGTGTAGATACCTATGTTGGTCCCGCCATGGGGTGCATCAAGACCCATGGTGGTGGCCCCGACACAATTACTAGAAGGCATAGGATATACTACTGGTGCCCCCAGTGCCCTGCTTGTCTGCTCCGGAGTGCGTGCACGACCGCACACCGTTAGACCTACACTATGCACCTAACATTGCCGTTATTTGACCGCTTACAATCAGCCCAGTAATCGTGCCCCACCCTGCCTAGTTTCAGGGTACCGTTGATACCTAAATTGGGTTACTACTGAAACGGGTCCCTACGTTACCAGAGTTTTCTAGTCAAACATGTTAAGTGATTAAGTGTACGTATATACCTAACCCCACCCATCAATATTTGTTAACATGTTGAATCTTTGGTTAAGTGTTTTCAGTTGACTTAACCCTACAACCTGTCCTTAGCCTTTTAGAGCACCGACCACTCACATTAGATAGATATCACTACGGTTACTGGATGTGCCGGTTGGTTCCAGGCAGGTTTACACCGTAGTTCAGTCTAACCTCGGGTCTTTATTGGGCTCAATGTTTAACCACCCACATTGGATAGGTATTGTTGTGACTACTGGACAGCCGGGCGAGTTCGGGCAGGTTTATGTCACAACTCAATCCAACCTCGGGTTAAACATGTCTTTTCTAGATTTACATATTTCATTATTTATGTAAATGTCATGTTGTCTTTTAATTTGGGTATAACAATTTATACCGCAAAAATGTCACAGTCGTTGGCACGCGCCAAACATGCCAACATATTTATTTATATCATGTTTTACACCCAACGCTATTACCCCCGTTTGTATGTACTAATGTTGGGCTCGACACAATTCAGCCCAACTTGATAAGCGTGAGAAAAGGGGAAATTCAGAACCTATAATATTTCTATGATACATAGAAGGTGTAGCGCATGAACTTGCAAATTGGCATTAACATAAACATTGGAGCATGTGAACTTGCATTCAAAATTGGCATACAACTAAATGGGTGTCACATAGGATGACATATGTAGACTTATACAAACTTGGGTTTTAACATATTAACTTGGCATAACGTCGAACACAAAACTAGCATGTTGTAAATTAACGCAAAATGTCCAAATCTAATATATAGTCTATTTCCACATGTACTTACATTGTTTATGTAGCCCATACTGCATTTAACATAGTTCTAATCATACTTGTAATGGATCTAAGATGTATACATAAGTTCTGAGTCATGTAGCATAAAGGATCTCAGATTTAGGGTGTGTTTACATAAGTATAGGACCCATGATATCAACATAAACATAAAGGGGATATTAACATAAACATGAGAGGGATCTAATCATAGACTTTGCCACAATGCTTGCAATTACCATCACTTTCATATACAAACGTATAATAAACTTGCATCGATCCATTTATGCCACAAATCAATTCACCAAAAATAATCACGATAGAAACATTACAAGACACAAGATTTACAATGATATAATTCTATTCCCAATTACATCGTATCACATCATAATTTTATTCAAATTCTGAAAGACCACTATACTTACAACGTGTGACGAATTCTTGTTTTCTAAATTCTGTTTTCTGAATTTGGAGATGCTCTCCTTTGGGTAGCAATTTTTTGATTGATTTGATTAGACTTTAGTTTGCTTCTTAGTTTGATTCTTGGCGGCTACGATCAACTCCTTCCAGACAGCATGACGACTCCTCTCTTATTTTCTTATGTGAATTAGTTGAGTCTTAGCGTGTATTTATAGAGTTTTCAAGTAAATTTGAGCCGTCAGATGCAAACAGGGTGGGAAATCAGACTGTACAGCACACCAGAGTCGAACCAGGGTCAGACCCACCTGGTCAGGCCGACCAGGCAAGTCGACCTGCAGGTCGACACCCAAGTCGACTGCGTAGTCGACCTGGGAGGGCCAGGTCGACTGCCCAGTCGACACTAGTGTCGACCTGGTCACTGGGCGGGAGTTTTCCCGCCCAGCCCAGTTTGAACTCGAATTTCAAATTTTAAACGTGATCTGAGCTGTTATTTTTAATTCAAATTTATTCTGAAACTTCCGGAGGTCGTAACTCCTTCATACGGAGTCCGTTTCACGCAAACTCGGACTCTTTCTTAACCAGAATTCGGAGACGAACGCAATGGCGTAAGCCATTTCCCTTAATTCTTTCGTTAGAATTAATTATACTTTAATCTATGAATTTCACTGTTATAGAATATACGGGGTGTTACAAAATCTCAGGCGAACAACAAACTTTGGACCAAAAATTCGCTCAAACTATTACACCATTCATGAAAAGACCTGCATGGATTTATAGATCTCGGAATGCCCTTTTATTTTTGTTTAGTTTATATGTTGAATCATTGATCGGATTTGGAGTAAAAATCGCAAAAAGTGGGGAGCGCTCCAGCCGTTAATTGCAAAGGGAGGCGGCAGTTTTCCTGAGGGAATGAAGATTAGGGTTTTAAATTATTATACATATATATATATATATATATATTATTTTTAAATTCCTAAAAGTTAGATTTTGCTTTCGAACTCCAAATCAAACCCAAGGACCATCACACCTAGCTAAATACCCCCATTTCGGACACAATGGGACATGTTTCATAAGCCAATTCGATTAATTCAATCAATTTTTATCAAAATTAAAATATAAATCAATATATATTGAATTTGAACGCACATTATAATTTACCGGGGCCACATACTAACTCCAAAAATTCCAGAAAAATAAATCTAGCTATGTTTTGATGATACGGTCCTAAAAAAACTAATTTCATTGAATTCGGAGACCATCTGAAAAACGGTCATTTTTCAGTCGATTAAATTCAAACTGAAATGACCAAACGCGTTTAAATTCACCACGCTCACATATTAATTCCAAAAATTATGAAAATTGGAATCTAGAAATAATTTTTCATTCCAGATCCAACAAAAGTGGTTTCGTAGAAAATGGAGGTCGTTTGCAAAATTGTTATTTTAAGTGCTATATATTATATAAAATATATATAAATTCCGTAGCGACTATTTTAAATTTTAAGATGGACATAAATTTTTATTCTCGTTATGAAATCTGGATTTTTCACATTTGTTAAAAAAATATAATTAAATAGATTCAAATATTTCTTGTTTTACTGAAATCCGATTTATTTTGAATCCTGTACATTCATTTGAAGTTTGAAATCGAATTTTCAAAATACCGCGCCATTTCAGGCTCGTTTTATAATTAAAATAAATTTATACATTCTAACTTCAATTAAAATAAATTTTTAGTCGTTATTCTTTAAAATAAATCATTTAAAATATTCAAAAACCATTAAAATTACTAAAATAAAATTTTAAATTGGTTCTGAAAATCTAGGTTGTTATAGTACAATATTCAATTTATTAACTTATGCATAGATCCTATCGTATGGGTTTCTAATTTTGTAAAAACCACAACCAATTTGAGTCCTTGAAGCCTAAAGTGTTATCAGAATCAGTTTTGCGTAATTAGCAATTTGAGTGTTGAAATTGGCTTCTGAATGTATGAATTCTTGCAATGTAAAATCAATGTGAACATTGATGCGAGAATTTAATGTAATTTCATTTATAAAGTGAAATTGTTTCACTGATGATATAGCTTGTATTTGATACAAAGTTTGAAATGAAATCATGAGTAAATATCTGGTATTAATTCTGTTATAAATGTTGTTAGATCTTACAATGTTAAACTTTAAACATGTGGATTGATTTGTTGACTCTATGTGTTTTAATAGTGTTTGGATCCGTTAGTATGTTGAGACTCTGTTATACATATATATAGTTTGGATAAAAAAACCAATTTTATTGATCAAAGAATTAAATCCCTTTTGATATGATTCTCTCAAACATATTAAACTGTGAATCTATGTATTCATGTAGATATCTGAATGATTTTATCATTGCACATTTGGGTAATTGTTGATTGAGAGTTTGAACCTGGCTTGGCATACTCTATTGAATCTGTTATACATATATATAAAAACAAAATATGCTTTGGAAGTTATTTGTTATTTCTTGTATATTTCTAACCAGCATTATGTATATATGTACAGACATGTATATCTGAAAGAAAGAGTTGGAATTTTAACTTATAAATGTTTAGATTATAATTCACACATCATTTTTGTAACAACCCGGAAAATCAGAACTAATTTAAAATTTTTATTCTAGCTATTTTTAATGAATTTTGAATATTTAAAATGATTTATTTTAAATAATAATGTTTTAAATTTATTTAAATCGAAGTTAGAACGAATATACTTATTTTAATTATATAACGAGCCTGAAATGGCATGGTAGTTTGAAAATTTGATTTTGAACTTTGACTGAATGTACATGATTCAAAATAAATCAGATTTCGGTAAAACCAAAAATAATTAAATCTGTTTAAAAATATCTTACCAACGAATGTGAAAAATCCTAATTTCATAGCGGAAATAAAAAGTCATGTCTAGATTAAAATTAGAAATAGTCGCTATGGAATTTAATATAATATATTGCCCTTATAAATAGCCATTTTGTAAACGACCTCCGTTTTCAATGAAACCACTTTTGTTGGATCTGGAATGTCAAATTATTGCAAGATTTCAATTTTCGTAATTTTTGGAATTAATATGTGAGTGTGGCAAAAGAAAACGTGTTTTGTCAATTTTAGTCAAATTGGATCGACCAGAAAATGGCCATTTTTCAAACAGTCTCCAAATTCGATGAAATTAATTTTGTTAGGACCGTATCGTCTAAACATAGCTAAATTAATTTTTTGGGAATTTTTGGAGTCAGCATGTGGCCCCGGTAAATTAAAATGTACGGTAAAATTAAGTAATTAAATGTTTTATATTTTAACTTAAAGAAAAATGAGATGAAACGATCAAATGGGCTGATGAGACCTAGTCCATTGTGTCCAGAATGGGATTATTTAGCTGGTGGTGATACTCGTCGGGTTTGATTTGGTGTTCGATGTGTTAAACCACTATTTTACGAATTGATTATTATTAAATATAATATATATATATATATATTATATTATAAACCCTAGTTCTCTTTAGAAATAATAGTCGCCACCTTTCACAAGATAAATGGCCGACATGCTCCCATTTTTGCCTCGATTTTTCTCCTAATCGGATCAATAAAATTTAGAGCTTCCAAAGAGAAAACTAGAGAGATTCGTGAGCTCTTCAACCCCAACGGCTACGATCGGTTTTCAGGTGATGGTTTGGGAGAAATTGAACCCCAAATAACCGCCGCTCACACCTGATTTTCGCCACCCCAGGGCGTGCGAATTCGACGGCGTGGAAGGTTGAAGGTCAGCTCTTGGAGGCGCACAAGGTGGTGCCACCTGATCGGCGTCAGACGTTGTAATTTGGGCGCAATTTAAAACCCTAGATTGGAACCAATTTTGAAAACTGTCGGCTGTTAATTCAAAGGAGGAAGGTCATTTTTTTAAGTTAATATTATATTAATTACCAATAATGTCAATAACACTATAAAAATCCTATCTTTGTCATACAATAACGAAATTCGATGAAACAAAAAGCATTGTGATCGTGGCGACGTCTTCTACATTCTAGAAGAGACCGGGAGAATTTTTGAGCCATCTACAATTTTAGGCAATGTGAAAAGCAAAGTGAGCAATCTAAATTCAAAACAAATAAATAAAATTATATTAGGTTGCAGACGGAGTTTAGTAGCTTCTGACACCGTCGTCCACAGACCATGGACGACTTGATTGCATTGTGGTGTGAAATTGTTTGTGATTGTGGATGTTTGATTATGGTTGAAACGAAATTGGTTGTGATTGTGGAAAATTTATAATGAATTGTATTATGAAAATAAAACCCTTGTATCGCCGCAAGGCCTAGAATAGCAGAGGAGTCGTACTAGGGACGGTGCCGGTTTTAATTACCCTGCTGTTATAATGCCGAAATTTTCTGAATTATTCATGTGTTGTAAAATATTCAGAGATGAACTGAAAATTTTCTAAACAATAAAAATTACATTTTTATTGAAAGAACAAATAATGAAAAATGTTCATTGTTTGAAAAAAAAAAGTTAAACAATAAAAATTTACATTTTTATTGAATATAGAAAATATGTAAAATGATCATTGTTTGAAAAAAAAAATTAAACAATAAAAATCACATTTTTTTAGTAAGTGCAAAATATGTAAAATGTTCATATTTTGAAATAGAATTGTTTAAACAATAAAAATTACATTTTTATTGTATATATAAAATATGAAATATGATCATAGTAGAACATAAAAAAAATATGTTAACAATAAAAATTTCATTTTTATTGTGTATACAGAAATATGCAAAAATGAACATTATATGAAATGAAAATAAGTTAACATTAAAAATTACATTTTTTAATGTAAAAGATGAATCATTTAAAAATTACATTTTTAATTTAAAAGTGGATCTTTAAAATGATCATAGTTTGATAAAATTGGTTAACATTAAAAATTACATTTTTAATGTAAAAGTGAATCTTTAACATGATCAATATTTGATAAAAATGTGTTAACATAAGAAATTACATTTTTAATGTATAAAGAATTCAACTTTGATAAAAAATGTTTTTACATTAAAAATTACATTTTTAATGTAAATAGGAATCATTAAAAAGATTCATTGTTTGAAAAATGTTTTTACATTAAAATTTACATTGTTAATGTAAAAATGAAAGATTGAAAAGAATTCATTGTTTGAAAAATGTTTTTACATTAAAATCTACATTGTTAATGTAAAAATGAAAGATAAAAAAAGATTCATTGTTTGAAAAATGCTTTTACATTGAAATTTACATTGTTAATATAAAAATGAAAGATTAAAAAAGATTCATTGTTTGAAAAATGTTTTTACATTTAAATTTACATTGTTAATGTAAAAATGAAAGATTAAAAAGAATTCATTGTTTGAAAAATGTTTTTACATTAAAATTTACATTGTTAATGTAAAAATGAAAGATAAAAAAAGATTCATTGTTTGAAAAATGTTTTTACATTAAAATTTACATTGTTAATGTAAATATTAAAGATAAAAAAGATTCATTGTTTGAAAAATGTTTTTACATTAAAATTTACATTGTTAATGTAAAAATGAAAGATTAAAAAGATTCATTGTTTGAAAAATGTTTTTACATTAAAATTTACATTGTTAATGTAAAAGTGAAAAATTAAAAAGATTCATTGTTTGAAAAATGTTTTTACATTAAAATTTACATTGTTAATCTAAAAATGAAAGATTAAAAAGATTCATTATTTGAAAAATGTTTTTACAATAAAAACTTACACTTTTAATGTAAAGATGATTCGTATACAAAGACTTTAGTTTGATAAAAGTTGTAACATTAATTTTTTTTTCTTTTAATGTAAATATGATTCATATAAAAAGATTCTAGTTTTATAAAATGTGTTAACATTAGAAATTTACATTTTAATGTAAAGATGAATCATATATAAAAGACTCTAGTTTGATAAAATGGTGTTGAAATCATGGAACAAATTATATATATATATATATGTATATGTATATGTATATGTATATATATCAATTATAATTAAACGAATCGCGCGCGGTAGTTCGTGATTTGGAATCGTAACTTTAAACGATTATTCCGAAAGATCCGACCATCGGATTTTCCCAAAACTGGAACCGTTGGGTTCGCTTTGGAAAGATCTTTCCAACAATATAAAATTCGCTAATATCCAACGGTTATATTATGAGAAATGTGTAATTCAAATTTTAATAAAAACAGCGCCATGGCCGCGTAATTACCTGAAGCGTCTTTTAATTAAAAGAGGCTATTTTTATATAAATAAAAATAGCAACAAATCGTTATAAAATATTATAAACAATATGGAATGAAAAGAATTGATTTGAATTATATATATTCGAGAATTATTTGGAAAGGTCGAGTTAAATTTCATTTCAAATAGTTACACGATGATTAGAAGTCGAAGATATTAAAGACGGTGATTGAAGACTAGCGATCTTCACATCAAATGGACGACTACTGATGCCTTTTATTGGAGTTGCTGCCTTGAAAGGGTTACAGTGGTAGTTGTTCGGACGTACTTGTTGATTGTCCGGATATGCGAGAGCCTCTCTTCCGTATTGGACATATGGAACGAGGAATAAGGTGTCTCTGTTTTCGTTCAGACCCAGAACGGACTTGTAAATGGATGTGTGTCTGACATTAGATTTTATTCAGTGCTGATTGATTTCTATTAAATATATATCTGCTTGGTGGCAGAGAATTTATTTTCTTGCTTAACACCCTTCTCTGAGACGTACAAGCTCAGAGCTTAGATATCGATAGACATCAGTCGCATGGCGTGAATTGTCAGTGTGGCATGCCAAGATGCAAATGATCAAGGCTTTTGTTGAAAAGTAGAGCCTTGTGGTTGATGATCAACGCACAACTTTAATTAGCATAGCTTTGTGTATAACGTTGATTCGCGAGCCTCACACCCCGGAATGAACCAGGAACGGGAGAGGACTGCAGGGAGGACATGCATTTCTTTCTAGCTAGGAGTGGTGTCATGGTATGTAGCCCAGACATTTTTACTTATGTGGATGATGGAATGAAGCGCCTCAGATTTGAGTCCCTATTGGTTCTTGATTTATGCCCCCATAGGGTAGGGAAACGTATTGTTTGGGAATTATTAATCTACAAAAGTAAGAGTGGACCGGCCCTGAAGATCCAAGGTGCAGTTGCGGCTGAGCCTGAGACATGGGCTAGATTGCCTCGAATTTAGTAAGGACGATCCCTTGCCTTGGTTCATGATGGAAATCAAACTTCCAATACGACACCGTGCGGTTTTGATTATTAAGCTAGTATGGCGACATAGTATATGGTAGCTATGCCGCCTATGATTGATATATTATGATTGAAAATGTTTTGAAACATATAGACACTAATACTAATATCAAATTTGCTTTATACATATCAAGCATATTTTGGCCATTATAAGGTAAAACTCTATTCTCCGGTTTGTGTTGCATTGTGTGATGGAACATAAGTCTTATAATGGCTTCATTTTTCTAGAAAGCATTTCGTTGTTCAAAGGATTAACTTTATTTATGCACTGGCAATCCATGGAGTAAACCCATTCCGCATTAGCGGCATGGTCCTATGATTTGCCTTATTATTGAATAGGTTAAGTAAGATTTCTCATACCAGTCCTATGACAGACTCGTAGTTTGTTTCACCTTGCAAACTTGGGTGCCCTCTTTTCCACATGGGCAACCTTGTATTCAAGTTTTAGCAGACTCATTCTGGATAGCTATGGAGCTGAAGATGGATTCTATCATTTCTATTATGTTGTTCAGACTTCATTAGTATATTATGTTTGATTTCGCTGCAGACATTTTATATTAAGTTGAAACTGTATTTTGTACTAAGTATGATCCTGTTATACTGTGTAACTCTGATGAGATATTATTTTTGAGATATTATTTCTATTTTAACTCTGATGTACATGATTTGCTATAATTCTATATTTCTTTTCTGCTGTTATTGTTTATGTGTTATATTCCAATGATTATCTTTGCTTCCGTGGCACGGGGGTTTGGGGTCATCACAGTTGGTGTCAGAGCTTTGGTTAACCTTATCTCCGGAATATAACATGTTAACGAACTTGTCAGAAATAGAATCAGTAGTATTGTCCTAAAATGAGTACAACAGAATAAAATACACCCCCATAGATTCATTTACATTTATATATATGTCTCTATGCTTTACAATATCTTTTCCGTTGGCCTGACTCTTTGTCTGCTATTTGCAGACATAGTAGGGAATGAGTGGTAGAAACAGAAGAAGAGATTCTTTGGTTCATCAATCTAATGAGCCAACCGTGATCCCATAACCAGAACCATATCTAGAAACTCTAGTAAAGAAATATCGTAATCTGGGTGGAGTACCATTCTTGGGCAAAGAATCGGTTATTGAAACTCAAGAATGGATGTGTTCTTCTGAGAGAATTTTTCAAGGCTTAAAGCTGAGAGATGATCAGAAAAGACTAATAACATCTTGGTCACTCAAAGATGAAGCTTTAATCTGGTGGGAAACTGTTACAAAGGATAATCCAGAAGGTAATATTACCTGGGATAGATTTAAAGAAATGTTCGTAGAAAAATTTATTCCTCCAGAAGCAACCGAGCGACTATATGATGAGTTTTACATTCTGAAACAAGGAGCATGACCATCCAGGAATATCAGAATAAATTCAATGAACTTTCTCATTTTTCCCTGAAGCTAATTGAGGATCCTATAAGGAAGAATCTGAGATTTATTAATGGACTTCAAGGAAAATACAAAGGTAGAGTACTTGCTCATGTGAATCTTCCATTTTCTAAGATGATACAAATGGCTTATCGCTATGAGTATCTTGATAAGCAAGGCGCTTTGGAAGATGAAGAAGAAAACAGCTTTAGCAGCAAAAGGAAGTTTGAAACTGATTGCCCTGAGGCAAGTATGAAGCCTGTGGTTAGTAAGAAGCCTAAAGCTGATAAGAAAGGGGTTAAATCTAAGAAAGAATCATTAACAACTTCCATATGCAATAACTGTAATAAGCAAGGGCATTTGCTAATAAATTGCAAATCTTTGAAGAAACGGAAGAATGATGGATCTAAACCCAATCAGAAGTCTCTAGAGATCAGGGAATGCAATCTTTGCCATCAGACTGGTCATGTAAAGCAAGATTGCCGGTTGTTGAAAGCGACCAAGGAGGCTCAAGTTAATAGCACGATAGAAGCTCCAACACCCTCAACTGGTCAGAAAAGGCCAGATGATTTGGAAGGCATTCTTACTATTAAAAATATCCCTATCACAGTATTATTTGATATAGGTGCACCACGAAGTTTCATTTCGAGTAATACAGTCAAGAAGCTAAATCTAAAAACGAGGGATCTTAAAGAATCGATTAGTTTCCATCCGATCGGTGTTTCCCTTGTCCTCGGTTTATATTGCAGAGTGCCGATCTCTAATTCTTGTTACCAGTTCCCTATTAATTTGATCGTCATGGATTTTTCTGAGTTCGATGTCATTCTTGGGCTGGAATGGTTAACGAGATATGAAGCCGAGGTTAAATGTGCTGAAAGAATTGTTAAAGTTAAAACGAAGCTCAGAAATGTCATTATACCATGCCACGGCTCAGATTCCGATAGAAAAGAAATTTGGGCTGCTCTAGAAGTTAATCCCACTACTATTGAAAATTTTCCTGTCATTAAAAATTATGCGAATGTGTTCGAAGAAGTTGATAACTTACCTCCGCGAAGAGAAATTGACTTCAAGATTGATTTAGTTCCGAATGGAAGGCCAGTTGTGCATCATATTCGAAGAATGACATGGAAATAGAAAGAAGAATTGGGTAATCAAACTAAATAGCTTTTATGGAATGGTCTAATCATGCCTAGCTTTTTGAATTGGGGTGCAGCAGTAGTGTTTGTTTCAAAATCAGACGGTACTCCTAGATTGTGTGTGGATTACCGAGATTTAAATAAGCAGACACTCGAGAATAAATATCCATTTCCCCATATTGATGATTTATTAGATCGCTTGAACGGAACACAAGTATTTTCTAGAACGGACCTAACTACAGGTTTCCATCAATTACGTATTGCTGAAGAATATGTTCCTTTGACAGTTTCAGAGGTCCAGACATATTTTATGGGTGGTTAGTAATGTCGTTCAGCTTATGTAACGCTCCTGCTTATTTTGTCAATTTGATGAACAGAGTATTTCAGGATGTCTTGAACAAATTTGTGTTGGTCTTCATTGATAGCATTTTAATCTTCTCTAAGTCAACTGCCAAGCATGAGAAGCATTTGGAAGAAGTTTTTGAAATTCTGAGAAAGAATGTTTTAAAGACCAAATTTTCTAAGTGTGTATTCTAGCAATAAGAAGTAAAGTTCCTCGGTCATGTAGTGTCGAAGGAAGGAATTTCAGTGGATCCAAGTAAGATCACAACCATTCAAGATTGGAAGCTGCCTAGCATGCCTACAGAAGTCAGAAGTTTTCTAGGATTGGCTGGACATTATCAGAAATTCATTAAGGATTTCCCGAAGCTATCTTGTCCATTAACGAAGCTAATTACCAAGAAGCATACAAAGTTTAATTGGACGCATGAATGTGAGGCAGCCTTCCAAGAGCTAAAATTAAGGTTGACTACTGCTCCGGTGTTGGCTATTATTGATGCAATCAAGATTTGACAATCTATATAGATGCTTCTATTGAAGGTGTTGATGCAGTATTAATGAAAAGAGGCAAAGTAGTTGCTTATGCTAGCCGTCAGTTGAAGCTGCATGAGATGAGATATTGTACTCATGATCTTGAGTTGTTAGCCATCGTGTTTGCTTTGAAAATATGGAGGCACTATCTTTTGGCTGAGAAGTTCATATACAAAACATAAGTTATTAAAGTATCTTTCACCAAGAAGGACTTGAATTTGAGGCAGCAACGGTGGTTAGAATTTATTGCGGCATATGTAACACCCCACCTCCGCTAGAGTCACTCGCAAAGGAATGCACTAGCTTTAGAGGGGTATTATTGGTAAACATGTATAGAAATATTACAAGACAGAACATATAAAAATAGCGGAATTAAAACCAACTTTCATATCATTAATAAATAAGGTCTAAAGCCTTTTACATCAGAGAATTTCTTACATGAAAACCTGTCTTGCAATAGTAAAAAAAATCATAAACCTTTTCGTAAATTATTCCCCAAGTGAAACAGTAAAGTAGCCATAGCCAAGAAAAGTCCAAGCCATACATGATGACCTTCAACAGAAGAAGTCCGAACTAACAATAGCATTTCCTCCCTGTAACCTGGGGGGGAACGGAAGACAAAGAGGCGAAACAAAACGGGGTCAGTCATAAAGACTGGTAAGCCCTATCTACTATCAGTATATAAACTAGTAAAGTTAACTGGCATGAGGAACTGAGATGAACATAAGATAGATAAGCTAAACCAAAATAATAGGATGAACTACTATACCAAGATAAACAAGTGTGTCATGATAAACTACGGTGTCAAGATAAGTCAAGGTATCACATCGTCAGGTTTCTATCAAGTATACTATCCCAAGACATCTATCATGTATAACATCCCACGGTATTTATCATGTATATTTGCTCTGCACCTCTCGTACTAGTATCCCAACCCGTGCCATGTGTTAACTATGAATGTCCCTTGCCCAATGTCATGTAATGGTCCATGTCAACCTAATATATAGCATATGTAGGTTTTTCCCACTCGTATGTTTCTTTCCATGTATAAGTTCAGTCCTTTGCCGTAGGCCGTACGGGCTTTCCCATGCAAATCTATACCACCTCAACGTAGTACCATTTTATCCTTGAAGTTGTTTTGGACTGCTACCCTTGATCTGGTTATGCTTTCTTACCATGATCTATCGTGTGTTCACTTAGGATTTATGCCACCTAGGACCACTAGGGATTATGCTACCTAATGAACGATTTCGTGTCTCGGTTTGGGTTCAAGCCACCTAGGGCCACTAGGGATTATGCCGCCCGTCAACCGCGCCATTTATCCCACGTATGTATCGTGAATCGTTCCCATGTCTAGACGCACATGTATCTCAATGTGCCACCCGAGTTCCGTGCCAGAGCAAATCAAGAAATACGGAACTCGGTCGGGAGCTTTAAGTCGTCTGCTGATGCAGATACAAAGGTCGATTTTCGTATCCGTGGCTATGGTCCCACGTGACCCCTCCCTCAACTACTGAAAGGCAATCCAAGAAAATTCATGTATGAGAACTACATCCCGGCCCCACTATAGCCCCACTTTCCTATGGGCCAACCTCACCCATGACTCGATAGCAAGAACATGGTCTGTTGGGAGTTCTCTGCCTTTCCGTTCGTACACGATTGACTAAAGATGGTAGGTAGTCGGCGACTTGCTATCCAGGGCAAAATCAAGTATCGTCGACTCCACGCTAATCCATCCCAGTCTTTAGGTCGCTCGCATAGAAACCAATGCATACTGTTGGCTCTTCTACCGCAGACCTTAACCTCTGTGGGGCCGGGTTTCATGGACCATCTGCCACCTCACAGAGCGATACCAAGAGTACCCTCACGTCCCCCGAAGCTACCGCTTCGTCACCCAGTTCGTTGGAGCCCTTATCCAAGTCGGATAAATTGGCTCCTCCTCGTGTGTTTAAGCGATGACCTACCATATCGGGTTACTCATCCATTCATGAACTAGTCCCATGTCCTTGGCTAAGAATTATTACTTAGTTATACTTAACTAAGGTTTACCACTTAGCTTCTTTTCCCTGTTACCCTTGATTAACCACGATTTTCTACCTAGTTCCTCTCACTAGGGTTTTGTCTATTGGGTTAAGTGTTGTTATTCAGGTTCATGACTTAGCCCGCCTACGAATCATGTCAAGATTGGCTAAATATTTAAGTTCAAGACCTAGCCCTACAAGTTGGTTAAGTATACCAAGAAGCTCATGACTTTACCCTATTCAATCATCAAGTCAAATTGGTTAAGTATTTGTTTATCTTACCCTATCAGCTTATCGTGTTAGATTGGTTAAGCATAGATTATCTTAACCTCATCGGATTATCGAGTCGTATTGGTTAAGTATAGGTTAACTTAACCCCATCCACTAATCGTATTAGAATGGTTAAGTATATTTAAATGATCTTGTGACTTAACCCTATCAAGTTCTCACCTTAGATCGGTTAAGTATGGTTGCTTAACCTCATCAAATCATCATGTATAATTGATTAAGTATAAGTTACTTAACCCCATTAAATTATCATGTTAAGTTGGTTAAGTATTGGTTACTTAACCACATTGAATTACCAAGTTTAGATTGGTTAAGTGTTTAGCTTAACCCCATCGAATTACCGTGTTTAGATTAGTTAAGTGTAGGTTGCTTAACCCCATCTAATTACCGTGTTTAGATTAGTTAAGTGTAGGTTACTTAACCCCATCTAATTACCGTGTTTAGATTAGTTAAGTGTAGGTTACTTAACCCCATCTAATTACCAAGTCGGATTAGTTAAGTGTAATTTACTTAACCCCATCCCCTAATTGTCTTGTATGGTTAAGTGTCATTAAGAAATCAAGCCCGGTCCCACTTAACCTACCCATTCGTGTCATATCGGTTAAGTGTCATTAGTCAAACTTACTTAACCTTATCATGTGGCATTAATTTAATTAATGCACTCTCAACCTCTCACATTAGACCTTGTTGTGGTTACTAGTTAAGCCGGGCGGGTCCAGGTAGTTTTACACCACAACCTAGTCCAACCTCGGGTCTTAAGCGCGACATGACCAACTTCTCACATTGGATCCTATTGTTTGTAGCCACTAGTTAAGCCGGGCGGGTCCGGGTAGATTTAAGCTACAAACTCAACCCAACCTCGAGTTGGCCACTTTCGTGTTTGGTTTAGTGTCTTATTACACTTACAACCCATACGTGTCAAGTTTTCAAGTCCCGTGTTCATAGCCAAAATTACATGTTGTCATGTTTATACTAATTTACCCAAATCATGTTTCATGTCATTAAAGTTTACCCATAACGTAACCCCAACGCTTTTAAACTCGCATATACATTCGCAACAACGCTTAATGGATTAAAAGAAGGAACTTGGCAAAGGTATGACAAAAGGGGTATAAGGCCGCAAGTTAAACATGGTGGCATATGAGACATAATGTGTTCACAAACTTGCATGTTACATTATTAAGCCCGAAAAACATGCATAACCCCAAAACTTAGCATATAGGTGAATCATGGTGATAGATGACATAGCAAAATGGCTAGAAGTTCGCATCTAGCATTCTATGCAAGTTAACTTAAGGGATAAGAGAGTTCTTATGTTGCATAATGCAACATTTCAACATAAAGCTTATAGCTTTTAGCCCACAAAATCAAGGTGATGACTTTACGAATATGCATAGGATAAATCTACACATAACATGATAGTTTCTAAGCATGTAACCTACTCAAGTTCAAACCCAAAGCTTGCAACATGAACATTTAACTTCATAGTTAATATCTAAGAGTAGGAGGGGGCTTACAATGCTATGAAGGCACAAATCAATATATAAAAAGATTGAGACGAAGCCACACTAGCAAAAACCCCCAAATCAATAAGCTCGAATAAAACCCTTGAGAAAATAATAAGAAAGATCCTTGCTTTGATGAAGATTTGCCTTGAAATCAAGTTTAGAAGCTCTCATATGAACATAGAAACTCTCATACACTCATATGATCATGTAATCTCTCATGTGAATGAAGATAGAATTTATGACAAGAGGATGGAGGCTAGGGTTTTGAGTGGCGGCCATGATCATTAGAAATATTGGCATAGTTTAGTTGTAGGATCTAATAATGAGGGTTTAAAGGTTAGGTTAGGGGTCTTTTTATAGAGATTATGATTAGTTTTAGCCATAGGATTAACCCTAGTTTAGATCCTAGCCACTGAAATTCGTCACAAGCAAACAAACCAGACCAAAAGCATGTCTTGGGGAAGAAGTCAGGTGCACCAGGCCAAAACTGGTCTGGCCACCTGTGTCGACTCCCAAGTCGACTTGGCAGTCGACTTGGGTGGGGGGGGGGGTGGTGTCGACTCTAGAGTCGACACCCCTTTGACCAGGGTGGACTTTTTGAATTTGAACCTGTTTTATACTCTAAAAATTCTGAAAACTTCGACAGACCATATCTTGGTCATACGGACTCTGATTCTCAAAAACTCGGACTCTATTTCGCGTATTTTTCCGAGACGAACGCAATGGCACAGCCCGTTTCCCTTGATTCAGATTTTAAAATTAAATTCTTCCTTGATTCTTGTCTTAACACGTTTTAAAATTCAGGTTGTTACATTCTCCCCTCCTTTAAGGATTTCGTCCCCGAAATCTCCAAGTTAGGAAGAACATATCCTACCATTCATCATCCATCTACACAAAACATCACCCACAGGAAACCATTGTCCTTAGACGATTTCTAATGCCATATGAACATATGCAAAACGTGTTCGTACATGCTCCTTAGCTAATGCTAATGATCAGGCCTGAATGATCTTTCTAATGCAAAATACGTTTAGTGCCATGAGTCCAACATGTATGCAAATAGTCCTAGTCATATAAGTACTATATGCGTGCACAAACATTCATCCACATGCAACATCCACATGACAACACACTCGATTT
Organism: Allium sativum; assembly: GCA_030737875.1. Classification (NCBI taxonomy): domain Eukaryota; kingdom Viridiplantae; phylum Streptophyta; class Magnoliopsida; order Asparagales; family Amaryllidaceae; genus Allium; species Allium sativum. The sequence continues at coordinate 7,544,421 of CM060921.1, read as the reverse complement.
CATCCATAAACAAGTATAAATACTCGTGCATATGCAACATGAACGTGACCGCGTCAATCTAGTATCTAATGTGTATTCGCGCATCCAAGAGCAACCACTTGCAACCATTTGCAACCATATCAATCATAACATGTTTCAAATACATGTTCACATCCATAGGGTTCTACCTAAGGTTCCCAAGATAAGTTCGAGGAGATAAACAAGACAAACTCCTTACGGGGTTTGCAACAGAAACCGGACCGAGAGGATATCCACCAAGCGATAGCATGCAAGCAAGCTGTACAGGAGAACCAGGGATCAACGATATACTTTTAAAAAGAGATACGATGCGCGCGTTTAAGTCGCATTTCCTTGAGCTTAATTCCATTGTACCTTGACCGCCTTTGACTTCATGATTTCGTAGCTCCTTGATTCCTATTTCCAAGGTATGAGTTGGAACTCATTTCACTATCGCCTCTCGTTCCACTTTCACTTATTTTTTCCCTAATATACTTGGCTCAACCATATCTGCGTACTCATGCAAGCTCTCCAAAATTCACTAGTGAATTCTGGATCTCGTTTACCGATGCCAATCCATGTTTCCACGTGCACTTACTAGGGTGATTCCTATAACCCACGCTTAAGCGGAATGGACCATCCGTCTTATTGGCGAACGTCACTCGATTGGATCAGAGGTTTCCGATAAATGCATCGAGAGATTCTAGGTAACTAACCATGACAGAACCCAAAAGGTTACACGAGACTTCGAGGGTATTACCAAGGCAAGCTAAGAGTTTAACTACCCTCCTTTCAAAACCGAGAATGGCATCCCTTACTGGATAACCACTTCATCCCTAGAATCCATCCATAGCTCAACAATAGGAGCATTGTTTTTAATCTCAACACTTGGCATAGACGTCCTCAAATCCAAACAAGTCATAGATAAATGGACCAACTCTCCAACCAGATTTTTGGGACTAAAGTGGGATCTTATACCATGCTAGTACTAAGGTGCAGAGACTTAACTATCGAAGCAGACTTAAATGGTGCGATGATCAATACAAAGTCTGGTCGGGATGATAGAAAAGAAAGGCTAAGCCTTTAACAGAAACGGTACCATTTCTCTTAGGTATGCTAGAAATGAGAGCATTCAATTGCCCTCTCGCTGATCTTGTCCTTATCTTGCTTGGTGGATCAAGCCATACCAACAAGTTGCTTATCCTCAAGCTCGTATCCTTTATCCTTGTTCTTGCTATCCTTTCTTGTAACGCGATAACCGATCTCTCGAAAACTACCTCCATCGTACAGAAAGCACATCGTATCACGAAAAGATTAGTCGCAGTCAAAACTACTGTGACTACAGACGGAGGAAAGAAAGGAAAAGAGATTCAATCAAGGAAACAAGGATAGTGCTAATGGCCTTTGGGGAGTAGCCTTTAAAAACTTTTCTTGAAAAATGCTTCTTTGTAAACGGTTTTCAAATAGTTTTCTGAAGGTTTTAAAAAAACTTTTGCCCAGTCTGGTAACCTTCTGCTCTGATACCAAATGTAACACCCCACCTCCGCTAGGGTCACTCGCAAAGGAATGCACTTGCTTTAGAGGGGTATTATTGGTAAACATGTACAGAAATATTACAAGACAGAACATATAAAAATAGCGGAAGTAAAACCAACTTTCATATCATTAATAAATAAGGTATAAAGCCTTTTACATCAGAGAATTTCTTACATGAAATCCTGACTTGCAATAGTAAAAAAAGCATAAACCTTTTCGTAAATTATTCCCCAAGTGAAACAGTAAAGTAGCCATAGCCAAGAAAAGTCCAAGCCATACATGATGACCTTCAACAGAAGAAGTCCGAACTAACAATAGCATTTCCTCCCTGTAACCTGGGGGGGAACGGAAGACAAAGAGGCGAAACAAAATGGGGTCAGTCATAAAGACTGGTAAGCCCTATCTACTATCAGTATATAAACTAGTAAAGTTAACTGGCATGAGGAACTGAGATGAACATAAGATAGATAAGCTAAACCAAAATAACAGGATGAACTATTGTACCAAGATAAACAAGTGTGTCATGATAAACTACGGTGTCAAGATAAGTCAAGGTATCACATCGTCAGGTTTCTATCAAGTATACTATCCCAAGACATCTATCATGTATAACATCCCACGGTATTTATCATGTATATTTGCTCTGCACCTCTCGTACTAGTATCCCAACCCGTGTAATGTGTTAACTATGAATGTCCCTTGCCCAATGTCATGTAATGGTCCATGTCAACCTAATATATAGCATATGTAGGTTTTCCCCACTCGTATGTTTCTTTCCATGTATAAGTTTAGTCCTTTGCCGTAGGCCGTACGGGCTTTCCCATGTAAATCTATACCACCTCAACGTAGTACCATTTTATCCTTGAAGTTGTTTTGGACTGCTACCCTTGATCTGGTTATGCTTTCTTACCATGAACTATCGTGTGTTCACTTAGGATTTATGCCACCTAGGACCACTAGGGATTATGCTACCTAATGAACGGTTTCGTATCTCGGTTTGGGTTCAAGCCACCTAGGGCACTAGGGATTATTCCACCCGTCAACCGCGCCCTTTATCCTACGTATGTATCGTGAATCGTTTCCATGTCTAGACGCACATGTATCTCAATGTGCCACCCGAGTTCCGTGCCAGGGCAAATCAAGAAATACGGAACTCGGTTGGGAGCTTTAAGTCGTCTGCTGATGCAGATACCAAGGTCTGTTTTCGTATCCGTGGCTATGGTCCCACGTGACCCCTCCCTCAACTACTGAAAGGCAATCCAAGAAAAATCATGTATGAGAACTACATCCCGGCCCCACTGTAGCCCCACTTTCCTATGGGCCAACCTCACCCATGACTCGATAGCAAGAACATGGTCTGTTGGGAGTTCTCTGCCTTTCCGTTCGTACACGATTGACTAAAGATGGTAGGTAGTCGGCGATGTGCTATCCAGGGCAAAATCAAGTATCGTCGACTCCACGCTAATCCATCCCAGTCTTTAGGTTGCTCGCATAGCAACCAAGGCATACTCTTGGCTCTTCTACCGTAGACCTTAACCTCTGTGGGGCCGGGTTTCATGGAACATCTGCCACCTCACAGAGGGGAACCAAGAGTACCCTCACGTCCCCCGAAGCTACCGCTTCGTCACCCAGTTCTTTGGAGCCCTTATCCAAGTCGGATAAATTGGCTCCTCCTCGTGTGTTTAAGCGATGACCTACCATATCGGGTTACTCATCCATTCATGAACTAGTCCCATTTCCTTGGCTAAGAATCATTACTTAGTTATACTTAACTAAGGTTTACCACTTAGCTTCTTTTCCCCGTTACCCTTGATTAACCATGATTTTCTACCTAGTTCCTCTCACTAGGGTTTTGTCTATTGGGTTAAGTGTTGTTATTCAGGTTCATGACTTAGCCCGCCTACGAATCATGTCAAGATTGGCTAAGTATTTAAGTTCAAGACCTAGCCCTACAAGTTGGTTAAGTATACCAAGAAGCTCATGACTTAACCCTATTCTATCATCAAGTCAAATTGGTTAAGTATTTGTTTATCTTACCCTATCAGCTTATCGTGTTAGATTGGTTAAGCATAGATTATCTTAACCTCATCGGATTATCGAGTCGGATTGGTTAAGTATAGGTTAACTTAACCCCATCCACTAATCGTATTAGAATGGTTAAGTATATTTAAACGGTCTTGTGACTTAACCCTATCAAGTTATCACCTTAGATCGGTTAAGTATGGTTGCTTAACCTCATCAAATCATCATGTATAATTGATTAAGTATAAGTTACTTAACCCCATTAAATTATCATGTTAAGTTGGTTAAATATTGGTTACTTAACCACATTGAATTACCAAGTTTAGATTGGTTAAGTGTTTAGCTTAACCCCATCGAATTACCGTGTTTAGATTAGTTAAGTGTTGGTTACTTAACCCCATCTAATTACCGTGTTTGGATTAGTTAAGTGTAGGTTACTTAACCCCATCTAATTACCGTGTTTAGATTAGTTAAGTGTAGGTTACTTAACCCCATCTAATTACCAAGTCGGATTAGTTAAGTGTAAATTACTTAACCCCATCCCCTAATTGTCTTGTATGGTTAAGTGTCATTAAGAAATCAAGCCCGGTCCCACTTAACCTACCCATTCGTGTCATATCGGTTAAGTGTCATTAGTCAAACTTACTTAACCTTATCATGTGGCATTAATTTAATTAATGCACTCTCAACCTCTCACATTAGACCTTGTTGTGGTTACTAGTTAAGCCGGGCGGGTCCAGGTAGTTTTACACCACAACCTAGTCTAACCTCGGGTCTTAAGCGCGACATGACCAACTTCTCACATTGGATCCTATTGTTTGTAGCCACTAGTTAAGCCGAGCGGGTCCGGCTAGATTTATGCTACAAACTCAACCCAACCTCGAGTTGGCCACTTTCATGTTTGGTCTAGTGTCTTATTACACTTACAACCCATACGTGTCAAGTTTTCAAGTCCCATGTTCATAGCCAAAATTACATGTTATCATGTTTATACCAATTTACCCAAATCATGTTTCATATCATTAAAGTTTACCCATAACGTAACCCCAACGCTTTTAAACTCGCATATACATTCGCAACAACGCATAATGGATTAAAAGAAGGAACTTGGCAAAGGTATGACAAAAGGGGTATAAGGCCGCAAGTTAAACATGGTGGCATATGAGACATAATGTGTTCACAAACTTGCATGTTACATTATTAAGCCCCAAAAACATGCATAACCCCAAAACTTAGCATATAGGTGAATCATGGTGATAGATGACATAGCAAAATGGCTAGAAGTTCGCATCTAGCATTCTATGCAAGTTAACTTAAGGGATAAGAGAGTTCTTATGTTGCATAATGCAACATTTCAACATAAAGCTTATAGCTTTTAGCCCACAAAATCAAGGTGATGACTTTACGAATATGCATAGGATAAATCTACACATAACATGATAGTTTCTAAGCATGTAACCTACTCAAGTTCAAACCCAAAGCTTGCAACATGAACATTTAACTTCATAGTTAATATCTAAGAGTAGGAGGGGGCTTACAATGCTAAGAAGGCACAAATCAATATATAAAAAGATTGAGACGAAGCCACACTAGCAAAAACCCCCAAATCAATAAGCTCCAATAAAACCCTTGAGAAAATAATAAGAAAGATCCTTGCTTTGATGAAGATTTGCCTTGAAATCAAGTTTAGAAGCTCTCATATGAACATAGAAACTCTCATACACTCATATGATCATGTAATCTGTCATGTGAATGAAGATAGAATTTATGACAAGAGGATGGAGGCTAGGGTTTTGAGTGGAGGCCATGATCATCAGAAATATTGGCATAGTTTAGTTGTAGGATCTAATAATGAGGGTTTAAAGGTTAGGTTAGGGGTCTTTTTATAGAGATTAGGATTAGTTTTAGCCATAGGATTAACCCTAGTTTAGATCCTAGCCACTGAAATTCGTCACAAGCAAACAAACCAGACCAAAAGCATGTCTTGGGAAAGAAGTCAGGTGCACCAGGCCAAAACTGGTCTGGCCACCTGTGTCGACTCCCAAGTCGACTTGGCCGTCGACTTTGGGGGGGGGGGGGGGGGGTGGTGGTGTCGACTCTAGAGCCGACACCCCTTTGACCAGGGTTGACTTTTTGAATTTGAACCTGTTTTATACTCTAAAAATTCTGAAAACTTCGACGGACCATATCTTGGTCATACGGACTCCGATTCTCGAAAACTCGGACTCTATTTCGCGTATTTTTCCGAGACGAACGCAATGGCGCAGCCCATTTCCCTTGATTCAGATTTTAAATTAAATTCTGCCTTGATTCTTGCCTTAACACGTTATTAAAATTCGGGTTGTTACATTCTCCCCTCCTTTAAGGATTTCGTCCCCGAAATCTCCAAGTTAGGAAGAACATATCCTACCATTCATCATCCATCTACACAAAACATCATCCACAGGCAACCATTGTCCTTAGACAATTTCTAATGCCATATGAACATATGCAAAACCTGTTCGTACATGCTCCTTAGCTAATGCTAATGATCAGGCCTGAATGATCTTTCTAATGCAAAATACGTTTAGTGCCATGAGTCCAACATGTATGCAAATAGTCCTAGTCATATACGTACTATATGCGTGCACAAACATTCATCCACATGCAACATCCACATGACAACACACTCGATTTCATCCATAAACAAGTATAAATACTCGTGCATATGCAACATGAACGTGACCACGTCAATCTAGTATCTAATGTGTATTCGCGCATCCACGAGCAACTACTTGCAACCATTTGCAACCATATCAATCATAACATGTTTCAAATACATGTTCACATCCATAGGGTTCTACCTAAGGTTCCCAAGATAAGATCGAGGAGATAAACAAGACAAACTCCTTACGGGGTTTGCAACAGAAACAGGACCGAGAGGATATCCACCAAGCGATAGCATGCAAGCAAGCTGTACAGGAGAACCAGATATCAACGATATACTCTTAAAAAGAGATATGATGCGCGCGTTTAAGACGCATTTCCTTGAGCTTAATTCCATTGTGCCTTGACCGCCTTTGACTTCATGGTTTCATAGCTCCTTGATTCCTATTTCCAAGGTATGAGTTGGAACTCATTTCACTATCGCCTCTCGTTCCACTTTCACTTATTCTTTCCCTAGTATACTTGGCTCAACCATATCTTCGTACTCATGCAAGCTCTCCAAAATTCACTAGTGAATTCTGGATCTCGTTTACCGATGCCAATCCATGTTTCCACGTGCACTTACTAGGGTGATTCCTATAACCCACGCTTAAGCGGAATGGACCATCCGTCTTATTGGCGAACGTTACTCGATTGGATCAGAGGTTTCCGATAAATGCATCAAGAGATTCTAGGTAACTAACCATGACAGAACCCAAAAGGTTACACGAGACTTCGAGGGTATTACCAAGGCAAGCTAAGAGTTTAACTACCCTCCTTTCAAAACCGAGAATGGCATTCCTTACTGGATAACCACTTCATCCCTAGAATCCATCCATAGCTCAACAATAGGAGCATTGTTTTTAATCTCAACACTTGGCATAGACGTCCTCAAATCCAAACAAGTCATAGATAAATGGACCAACTCTCCAACCAGATTTTTGGGACTAAAGTGGGATCTTATACCATGCTAGTACTAAGGTGCAGAGACTTAACTATCGAAGCAGACTTAAATGATGCGATGATCAATACAAAGTCTGGTCGGGATGATAGAAAATAAAGGCTAAGCCTTTAACATAAACGGTACCATTTCTCTTAGCTATGCTAGAAATTAGAGCATTCAATTGCCCTCTCGCTGATCTTGTCCTTATCTTCCTTGGTGGATCAAGCCATACCAACAAGTTGCTTATCCTCAAGCTCGTATACTTTATCCTTGTTCTTGCTATCCTTTCTTGTAACGCGGTAACCGATCTCTCGAAAACTACCTCCATCGTACAGAAAGCACTTCGTATCATGAAAATATTAGTCGCAGTCAAAACTACTGTGACTACAGACGGAGGAAAGAAAGGAAAAGAGATTCAATCAAGGAAACAAGGATAGTGCTAATGGCCTTTGGGGAGTAGCCTTTAAAAACTTTTCTTGAAAAATGCTTCTTTGTAAACGGTTTTCAAATAGTTTTCAGAAGGTTTTAAAAAAACTTTTGCCCAGTCTGGTAACCTTCTGCTCTGATACCATATGTAACACCCCACCTCCGCTAGGGTCACTCGCAAAGGAATGCTCTAGCTTTAGAGGGGTATTATTGGTAAACATGTACAGAAATATTACAAGACAGAACATATAAAAATAGCGGAAGTAAAACCAACATTCATATCATTAATAAATAAGGTCTAAAGCCTTTTACATCATAGAATTTCTTACATGAAAACCTGTCTTGCAATAGTAAAAAAAAGCATAAACCTTTTCGTAAATTATTCCCCAAGTGAAACAGTAAAGTAGCCATAGCCAAGAAAAGTCCAAGCCATACATGATGACCTTCAACAGAAGAAGTCCGAACTAACAATAGCATTTCCTCCCTGTAACCTGGGAGGGGGAACGGAAGACAAAGAGGCGAAACAAAACGGGGTCAGTCATAAAGACTGGTAAGCCCTATCTACTATCAGTATATAAACTAGTAAAGTTAACTGGCATGAGGAACTGAGATGAACATAAGATAGATAAGCTAAACCAAAATAACAGGATGAACTACTGTACCAAGATAAACAAGTGTGTCATGATAAACTACGGTGTCAAGATAAGTCAAGGTATCACATCGTCAGGTTTCTATCAAGTATACTATCCCAAGACATCTATCATGTATAACATCCCACAGTATTTATCATGTATATTTGCTCTGCACCTCTCGTACTAGTATCCCAACCCGTGTCATGTGTTAACTATGAATGTCCCTTGCCCAATGTCATGTAATGTTCCATGTCAACCTAATATATAGCATATGTAGGTTTTCCCCACTCGTATGTTTCTTTCCATGTATAAGTTTAGTCCTTTGCCGTAGGCCGTACGGGCTTTCCCATGTAAATCTATACCACCTCAACGTAGTACCATTTTATCCTTGAAGTTGTTTTGGACTGCTACCCTTGATCTGGTTATGCTTTCTTACCATGATCTATCGTGTGTTCACTTAGGATTTATGCCACCTAGGACCACTAGGGATTATGCTACCTAATGAACGGTTTCGTGTCTCGGTTTGGGTTCAAGCCACCTAGGGCCACTAGGGATTATGCCACCCGTCAACCGCGCCCTTTATCCCACGTATGTATCGTGAATCGTTTCCATGTCTAGACGCACATGTATCTCAATGTGCCACCCGAGTTCCGTGCCAGGGCAAATCAAGAAATACGGAACTCGGTCGGGAGCTTTAAGTCGTCTGCTGATGCAGATACCAAGGTCTGTTTTCGTATCCGTGGCTATGGTCCCACGTGACCCCTCCCTCAACTACTGAAAGGCAATCCAAGAAAAATCATGTATGAGAACTACATCCCGGCCCCACTATAGCCCCACTTTCCTATGGGCCAACCTCACCCATGACTCGATAGCAAGAACATGGTCTGTTGGGAGTTCTCTGCCTTTCCGTTCGTACACGATTGACTAAAGATGGTAGGTATTCGGCGACGTGCTATCCAGGGCAAAATCAAGTATCGTCGACTCCACGCTAATCCATCCCAGTCTTTAGGTCGCTCGCATAGCAACCAAGGCATACTCTTGGCTCTTCTACCACAGACCTTAACCTCTGTGGGGCCGGGTTTCATGGACCATCTGCCACCTCACAGAGGGATACCAAGAGTACCCTCACGTCCCCCGAAGCTACCGCTTCGTCACCCAGTTCTTTGGAGCCCTTGTCCAAGTCGGATAAATTGGCTCTTCCTCGTGTGTTTAAACGATGACCTACCATATTGGGTTACCCATCCATTCATGAACTAGTCCCATGTCCTTGGCTAAGAATTATTACTTAGTTATACTTAACTAAGGTTTACCACTTGGCTTCTTTTCCCCATTACCCTTGATTAACCACGATTTTCTACCTAGTTCCTCTCACTAGGGTTTTGTCTATTGGGTTAAGTGTTGTTATTCAGGTTCATGACTTAGCCCGCCTACGAATCATGTCAAGATTGGCTAAGTATTTAAGTTCAAGACCTAGCCCTACAAGTTGGTTAAGTATACCAAGAAGTTCATGACTTAACCCTATTCAATCATCAAGTCAAATTGGTTAAGTATTTGTTTATCTTACCCTATCAGCTTATCGTGTTAGATTGGTTAAGCATAGATTATCTTAACCTCATCGGATTATCGAGTCGGATTGGTTAAGTATAGGTTAACTTAACCCCATCCACTAATCGTATTAGAATGGTTAAGTACATTTAAACGGTCTTGTGACTTAACCCTATCAAGTTCTCACCTTAGATCGGTTAAGTATGGTTGCTTAACCTCATCAAATCATCATGTATAATTGATTAAGTATAAGTTACTTAACCCCATTAAATTATCATGTTAAGTTGGTTAAGTATTGGTTACTTAACCACATTGAATTACCAAGTTTAGATTGGTTAAGTGTTTAGCTTAACCCCATCGAATTACCGTGTTTAGATTAGTTAAGTGTAGGTTACTTAACCCCATCTAATTACCGTGTTTAGATTAGTTAAGTGTAGGTTACTTAACCCCATCTAATTACCGTGTTTAGATTAGTTAAGTGTAGGTTACTTAACCCCATCTAATTACCGTGTTTAGATTAGTTAAGTGTAGGTTACTTAACCCCATCTAATTACCAAGTCGGATTAGTTAAGTGTAAATTACTTAACCCCATCCCCTAATTGTCTTGTATTGTTAAGTGTCATTAAGAAATCAAGCCTGGTCCCACTTAACCTACCCATTCGTGTCATATCGGTTAAGTGTCATTAGTCAAACTTACTTAACCTTATCATGTGGCATTAATTTAATTAATGCACTCTCAACCTCTCACATTAGACCTTGTTGTGGTTACTAGTTAAGCCGGGCGGGTCCAGGTAGTTTTACACCACAACCTAGTCTAACCTCGGGTTTTAAGCGCGACATGACCAACTTCTCACATTGGATCCTATTGTTTGTAGCCATTAGTTAAGCCGGGCGGGTCCGGCTAGATTTATGCTACAAACTCAACCCAACCTCGAGTTGGTCACTTTCATGTTTGGTCTAGTGTCTTATTACACTTACAACCCATACGTGTCAAGTTTTCAAGTCCCATGTTCATAGCCAAAATTACATGTTGTCATGTTTATACCAATTTACCCAAATCACGTTTCATGTCATTAAAGTTTACCCATAACGTAACCCCAACGCTTTTAAACTCGCATATACATTCGCAACAACGCATAATGGATTAAAAGAAGGAACTTGGCAAAGGTATGACAAAAGGGGTATAAGGCCGCAAGTTAAACATGGTGGCATATGAGACATAATGTGTTCACAAACTTGCATGTTACATTATTAAGCCCCAAAAACATGCATAACCCCAAAACTTAGCATATAGGTGAATCATGGTGATAGATGACATAGCAAAATGGCTAGAAGTTCGCATCTAGCATTCTATGCAAGTTAACTTAAGGGATAAGAGAGTTCTTATGTTGCATAATACAACATTTCAACATAAAGCTTATAGCTTTTAGCCCACAAAATCAAGGTGATGACTTTACGAATATGCATAGGATAAATCTACACATAACATGATAGTTTCTAAGCATGTAACCTACTCAAGTTCAAACCCAAAGCTTGCAACATGAACATTTAACTTCATAGTTAATATCTAAGAGTAGGAGGGGGCATACAATGCTATGAAGGCACAAATCAATATATAAAAAGATTGAGACGAAGCCACACTAGCAAAAACCCCAAATCAATAAGCTCCAATAAAACCCTTGAGAAAATAATAAGAAAGATCCTTGCTTTGATGAAGATTTGCCTTGAAATCAAGTTTAGAAGCTCTCATATGAACATAGAAACTCTCATACACTCATATGATCATGTAATCTCTCATGTGAATGAAGATAGAATTTATGACAAGAGGATGGAGGCTAGGGTTTTGAGTGGAGGCCATGATCATTAGAAATTTTGGCATAGTTTAGTTGTAGGATCTAATAATGAGTGTTTAAACGTTAGGTTAGGGGTCTTTTTATAGAGATTAGGATTAGTTTTAGCCATAGGATTAACCCTAGTTTAGATCCTAGCCACTGAAATTCGTCACAAGCGAACAAACCAGACCAAAAGCATGTCTTGGGGAAGAAGTCAGGTGCACCAGGCCAAAACTGGTCTGGCCACCTATGTCGACTCCCAAGTCGACTAGGCAGTCGACTTGGAGGGGGGGGGGGTGTCGACTCTAGAGTCGACACCCCTTTGACCAGGGTTGACTTTTTGAATTTGAACCTGTTTTATACTCTAAAAATTCTGAAAACTTCGACGGACCATATCTTTGTCATACGGACCCCGATTCTCGAAAACTCGGACTCTATTTCGCGTATTTTTCCGAGTCGAACGGAATGGCACAGTCCGTTTCCCTAGTTTCAGATTTTAAAATTAAATTCTGCCTCGATTCTTGTATTAACATGTCATTAAAATTCGGGTTGTTACAGCATACGATCTGGATATTTTGTATACTACAGGGAAAGCCAATGTTGTAGCGGATGCGCTTAGCAGGAAGAATTCCATTATCGCTAATCTCATTATTTTGCCATTATTGATTGACAAAATCTCTGCTCTTCAGAAAGATGATGAATTTATTCAGAGAATTAGTCAAAGAGTTCGGGAAGGCAAACCCTCGAGTTTTCAGATTGATAACAAAGGAGTTCTGAGGTTATTAGACCGAATTTGTGTTCCGAATATTCCTGAGCTCAGAAGGGAAGTGATGGATGAATGTCACAAGTCCAAGCTAAGTATTCATCCAGGGATGAGTAAGATGTATCATGATCTCAAGCGTACGTTCTGTTGGAGATCTATGAAAAGAGACATTTCCATTTATGTTAGCAGGTGTTCTACTTGCCAACAAGTTAAAAGTGATCAACAAAAACTCGTAGGATTGCTGCAACCACTAGAGGTTCCAAATTGGAAGTGGGATCAAATTTACATGGATTTCATTGATGGGTTGCCCGAACCAGGAAAGGTAATGACAATATTTGGGTGATCGTAGATCGTTTCACAAAGACCGTCCATTTATTCCTGTCAGATCTACTAGAACAGCTCAAAGTCTGGAGAAAATTTATTTTAAAGAAATTGTCAGACTACATGGAGTCCCCAGTAGCATTGTTAGTGATCGTGATCCGATATTCGCTAGTAAATTTTGGGATGCATTCCAAGAGGAGCTGGTGACAAAATTAAATCTGAGCACCACTTATCACCCTCAAACAGATGGCCAAACTGAGCGGGTGAACCGTATACTAGAAGACTTGTTGCGGGCATGCATTCTTGATTTTGGCGGATCGTGGGAAGATCACTTGAATTTGGTTGAGTTCTCTTATAATAACAGTTACTAAGCAAGCCTGCAAATGTAGCCATTCGAAGCATTGTATGGCAGGCTATATAGATCTCCCGCATGTTAGGTAGAACCAAGCAATCGACTAGTATTAGGTCCCGACATGATTCGAGAAACATCGGATAAGGTCGATTTCATTAAGAAGCGACTGCAAACTGTACAGAGCCGACAAAAGATTTATGCAAATTCAAGAAGAAGGGATTTAGTATTTTCTGTTGGTGATTATGTATACTTAAGGGTTTCCCCATTGAGAGGAGTAGTTCATTTCGTGAAGACTGGGAAGTTGGCGCCAAGGTTCATTGATCCATTCCCTATACTCGAAAGGATTATAACTCTTGCTTACAGGGTTCAGTTACCTGACTGGTTGACAGGAGTACATGATGTATTTCACGTGTCTCAACTTCTAAAGCATGTACATGATCCAAACTTGATTGTGGAGGAAGCTGCACAACAAGATGTGGAGATTACACCGAGCTTAGCGGTGAGAAGAGGGCCAGTGAAAATTGTTGGCAAAGAAACCAAAGTTCCGAGGAATAAGAAAATTCATCTAGTCAAAGTGCAGTGGAGCAGAGATCCTAGAGACTGTACATGGGAGACAGAAGATAGCATCAAACAGGCTTATCCCCAGTGCAGAGTGGATATCTCTGGTTAGCTCTAGTGGAAGGTACATTTACAATATTTTACATTTTCCGTTTTGATTCCTACTTTACTGTTGTTTCCTTTTCGAGGACGAAAAGTTTTTAAGTGGGGGAGATTATAACAACCCGGAAAATCAGAACCAATTTAAAATTTTTATTTTAGCTATTTTTAATGAATTTTGAATATATAAAATGATTTATTTTAAATAATAACGATTTAAAATTTATTTAAATCGAAGTTAGAATGAATATATTTATTTTAGTTATATAACGAACCTGAAATGGCGTGGCAGTTTGAAAATTTAATTTTGAACTTTGACTCAATGTATATGATTCAAAATAAATCAGATTTCAGTAAAACAAAAAATATTTAAATCTGTATAAAAATATCTTTCCGAATGTGAAAAATCCAGATTTCAGAGCAGAAATAAAAAGTTGTGTCCAAATTAAAATTAGAAATAGTCACTATAGAATTTAATATAATATATAGCCCTTGTAAATAGCCATTTTGCAAATGACCTCTATTTTCAACGAAACCACTTTGGTTGGATCTGGAATATCAAATTATTGCAATATTTCAATTTTCTTAATTTTTGGAATTAATACGTGAGCGTGGCAAAAGAAAGCGTGTTTTGTCAATTTCAGTCAAATTGGATCGACCAGAAAATGACCATTTTTCAAATGGTCTCCAAATTCATTGAAATTAATTTTGTTAGGACCGTATCGTCTAAACATAGCTATATTTATTTCTCGGGAATTTTTGGAGTCAGTATGTGGCCTCGGTAAATTAAAATGTACGATCAAATTAAATAATTAAATGTTTTATATTTTAATTTAAAGAAAAATGGGCCTAAACGATCAAATGGGCTGATGAGACCTAGTCCATTGTGTCTGGAATGGGGGTATTAGCTAGGGGCGACACTCGTTGGGTTTGATTTGGAGTTCATTGTGTTAAACCACTATTTTACAAATTAATTATTATTAAATATAATATTTATATATAAATATTATATTACAAACTCTAGTTCTCTTCAGAAATAAAAGCCGCTGCCTTTCACAAGATAAACGACCGACGTGCTCCCATATTCTCCTAATCAGATCAATAAAATTTAGAGCTTCCAAAGAGAAAACTAGAGAGATTCGTGAGCTCTTCAATCCCAATGGCTACGATCGGTTTTCTGGTGATGGTTTGGGAGAAATTGAACCCCAAATAGCGGCCGCTCGCACCTGATTTTCACTACCCCAGGGCGTGCTAGTTCGACGACATGGAAGGTCGGCTCTCGAAGGCGCATGAGGTGGTGCCATCTGATCGGCGTCAAACGTAATTTGGGCGCACTTTAAAACCCTAGATTGGAATCAATTTTGAAAATTGTCGGCCGTTAATTCAAAGGAGGAAGAAGGTCATTTTTTAAAATTAATTATTATATTAATTACCAATAATGTCAATAACACTGTAAAAATCGTATCTCTGTCATATAATAATGAAATTCGATGAAACAGAAAGCATTGTGATCGTGGCGACGTCTTCTACATTCTAGAAGAGACCGGGAGAATTTTTGAGCCATCTACAATTTTAGGTGACGTCAAAAGCAAAGTGAGCAAATATGAATTCAAAACAAATAAATAAAATTACATTAGGTTGTAGATGGGGTTTAGTAGCTCCCGACGCCGTCGTCAACAGACTGCGGACAACTTGATTATATTGTGGTGTGAAATTGTTTGTGATTGTGGATGCTTGATTGTGGTTGAAACGACATTGGTTGTGATTGTGGAAAATTTACAGTGTTGTGAAAACGAATTGTATTATGAAAATAAAACCTTTGTATCGCCGCGAGGCCTAGGATAGCAGAGGAGCCGTACTAGGGACAGTGCCGGTTTTAATTACCCTACCATTATAATGCGAAATTTTCTGAAATATTCATGTGTTGTAAAATATTCAGATATGAAATGAAAATTGTCTAAACAATAAAAATTACATTTTTATTGAAAGAAGAAATAATGAAAAATATTCATTGTTTGAAAAAAATAAAGTTAAATAATAAAAATTTACATTTTTATTAAATATAGAAAATATGTAAAATGATCATTGTTTGAAAAAAAATTAAACAATAAAAATCACATTTTTGTAGTAAGTGCAAAATATGTAAAATGTTCAAATTTTGAAATAGAATTGTTTAAACAATAAAAATTACATTTTTATGGTATATATAAAATGTGAAATATGATCATAGTAGAACAATAAAAAAAATTATGTTAACAATAAAAATTTCATTTTTATTGTGTATATAGAAATATGAAAAAATGATCATTACATGAAATGAAAATAAGTTAACATTAAAAATTACATTTTTTAATGTAAAAGATGAATCATTTAAAAAATTACATTTTTAATGTAAAAGCGGATCTTTAAAATGATCATAGTTTGATAAAATTGGTTAACATTAAAAATACGTTTTTAATGTAAAAGTGAATCTTTAAAATGATCATTATTTGATAAAAATGTGTTAACATAAGAAATTTTATTTTTAATGTATAAAGAATTCAACTTTGATAAAAATGTTTTTACATTAAAAATTACATTTTTAATGTAAATAGGAATCATTAAAAAGATTCATTGTTTGAAAAATGTTTATACATTAAAATTTACATTGTTAATGTAAAAATGAAAGATTAAAAGGAAATTATTGTTTTAAAAATGTTTTTACATTAAAATTTACATTGCTAATGTAAAAATGAAAGATAAAAAAAGATTCATTGTTTGAAAAATGTTTTTACATTGTTAATGTAAAAATGAAAGATTAAAAAAGAATCATTGTTTGAAAAATGTTTTCACATTAAAATTTACATTGTTAATGTAAAAAGGAAAGATTAAAAAGAATTCATTGTTTAAAAAATGTTTTTACATTAAAATTTACATTGTTAATGTAAAAATGAAAGATAAAAAAAGATTCATTGTTTGAAAGATGTTTTTACATTAAATTTACATTGTTAATGTAAAAATGAAAGATTAAAAAAATTCATTGTTTGAAAAATGTTTTTACATTAAAATTTACATTGTTAATGTAAAAATGAAAGAGTAAAAAGATTCATTGTTTGAAAAATGTTTTTACATTAAAATTTACATTGTTAATGTAAAAATGAAAGATTAAAAAGATTCATTGTTTGAAAAATGTTTTTACATTAAAATTTTACACTTTTAATGTAAAGATGATTCATATAAAAAGACTTTAGTTTGATAAAAGTTGTAACATTAAAAATTTACCTTTTAATGTAAAGATGATTCATATAAAAAGATTCTAGTTTTATAAATTGTGTTAACATTAGAAATTTACATTTTAATGTAAAGATGAATCATATATAAAAGACTATAGTTTGATAAAATGGTGTTGAAATCGTTGAACGAATATATTTATATATATAAATATAAATTATAATTAAACGAATCGCGCGCGGTAGTTCGCCATTTCGAATCGTAAATTTAAACGATTATACCGAAAGATCCGACCATTGGATTTTCCCAAAATTGGAACAGCTATGTTCGCTTTGGAAAAATCTTTCTAACGATATAAAATTTGCTAAGATCCAATGGTTAGATTGTGAGAAATGTGTAATTCAAATTTTAATAAAAACAGCGCCAGGGCCGCGTAATGACCTGAAGCATCGTTTAATTAAAAGAGGCTATTTTATAAAATAAAATAGCGACAAATCGTTATAAATTATAAACGATATGGAGTGAAAAGAATTGATTTGAATTATATATATTCGAGAATTATTTGGAAAGGACAAGTTAAATCTCATTTCAAATAATTATATGACGATTTGAAGTCGAAGATATTGAAGACGGTGATTGAAGACCGACGATCTTCACATCGAATGGACGACAACTGATGCCTTTGATTGGAGTTGCTTCCTTGAAAGGGTTACAGTGGTAGCTGTCCGGACGTACTTGTTGATTGTTCAGATATGCGAGAGCCTCTCTTCCGTATTGGACATATGGAACGAGGAATAAGGTGTCTCCGGTTTCGTTCAAACCCAGAACGGACTTGTCAGTGGATTGCGTGTCTGACATTGGATTTTATTCTGTGCTAATTGATTTCTATTTAATATATATCTGCTTGGTGGCGGGGAATTTATTCTCTTGCTTAACACCTTTCTCTGAGACGTACGAGCTCAGAGGTTATATATCGATAGACATCAGTCGCATGGTGTGAATTGTCAGTGTGGCATGCCAAGATGCAAATGATCAAGGGCTTTTGTTGAAAAGCAGAGCCTTGTGGTTGATGATCAAAGCACAGCTTTAATTAGCATATCTTTGTGTATAGCGTTGATTCGAGAGCCTCACACCCCGGTATGAACCAAAAACGGGAGAGGACTGCAGGGAGGACATGCGTTTTGTAACAACCCACATTTTTAATGAAATAAAAAATGTGGAAATATGTATATATATTATATACATAGATATATTTAAGATAAAAATTAAATAATGACAATAAAATTGCATGTAATAAGTTCATGCAGCAAAATGAAGGAAAAATAATAATAAAAGAAATTAAATGCAATACATGAAATGCGAAGAAATGCACGTGAATAATTAAATAGAAATAAAAAGGAAAATTTGAAGAGCTTCAGGAATTTGGTCATGAAATTAGCGTCATTGCACTCGTGGCGATTTTCTAGTCAATTTAGACCTATGGTTTGCAGAAAATTGATTTAGAATTAAAAAGATATCTTTAAATTAAATATTGCAACAAAACATGAAAAAGAGGAATGAGAAAAGAATAATATTTAGCATTGTTCTAAGGTTTATAAACAAAAAACTTAGTAGCTCATTTGGTTAGAACATAAGTGTAATAACCCGGAAATCTAAGCCAATTTAAAAATTTTATTTTGGCAATTTTAGCGAATTTTGATTATTTAAAATGAATTATTCTAAATAATATCGATGAGAAATTTATTTTGAGTGGAATTAGAATGTATATATTTATATAGATCGTCGTTAGAATATAAATATTTATTTTAAAATATAAAATGAATTGAAAATGGCGCGGTAGTTCGATAATTCGATTTCAAAATTCAAATAAATGTACCGGGTGCAAAATATACCGGATTTTAGTGAAACCAAAAATATTAGAATCTATTTGTGAATATCTTTCCAAGGCATCCGAAAGATTGGAATTTCATAGCGGGAATCAAAAGATAAGTCCAGTTGAAAATTCAGAATAGTCGCTATGGAATTTCAGCCCTTAAAAATGGCCATTTTGCAAACGACCTCGGATTTCGACGAAACCACTTTTGTTTGATCCGTGATGTCAAGTTATTGCTAGGTTTCAAATTTCATAATTTTTCGAATCGATATGTGAGTGTGGCAAAGGAAAACCCGTTTGACCAGTTTCAGTTGATTTTAATCGACTGGAAAATGGTCATTTTTCAAACGGTCTCAAAATTCGACGAAACTAGTTTTGTTAGGACCGTATCGTCAATACGAAGCTAGAAAATATTTTTCGGGAATTTTTCTAGCTAGTATGTGGCCCCAGTAAATTGAAATGCGCGTTCAAATTCAATATATAGAGTTATATTTTGATTTTGACGAAAACTGATCGTAACGATCAAATTGGCCTACGATACATATCCCATTGTGTTCGGAATGGGGGTAAAAAGCTATGGACGACAGGCGGTGGGTCCCGTTTCGAGTTCGAAATTTAAAGATGCTTTCTGAAATTAAATAATTAAAATAATATAATTAAATTTTATAAAGAAAACCCTCCCTTCCCTATTATCTCAGCCCCCCTCGTTTTATTTCATTTCAGAAGAAAAAAAAACTGAACATCGCGATTCCTCCCAACCGCCGGATCCACCCTCCATCGCGCGCTCGCTGACGCCACCATCCCCAGGCCGACCTCCGCTGGAGCCCCACCTTCCATCGATGCGCCACTACCTCGCGGAAACCTCCCCCTCCTCCGTACAAACCGCCTGACCCCGACGCTCAGCCCACCGACCATCACCGCACCTCTCCTGCCACCTCGAGACGCTGGCGCTACTCCCCCTCTGGCCGTGGAGCCTCCGACTACCCAAAACAGTTAGTTTTGTCCCCTTTTTACTTTGATTTTTAGGTTATAAAATCGTGAGATGTTTAACTATAAAAGTAAAGATATTTATTCATAAGAAAGGTTTAATTTTTCATTATAGAAAGGTTTAGTTTTTTTTTAAATCAAAAGGGTTTAAATTTTTAAAGGAGAAAAAGATATGATTTTTAGCACTATAAAAATATAATCTTTTATATTGTAGGAGTATAAAAATATATTCTTTTATATTGTAGAACTATAAAAATATAATCTTTTATATTGTAGAAGTATAAAAATATAATATTTTATATTGTAGAAGAATAAAAATATAATCTTTTATATTGTAGAACTATAAAAATATAATCTTTTATATTGTAGAACTATAAAAATATAATCTTTTATATTGTAGAAGTATAAAAATATAATCTTATATATTGTAGAAGAATAAAAATATAATCTTTTATATTGTAGAACTATAAAAATATAATCTTTTATATTGTAGAAGAATAAAAATATAATCTTTTATATTGTAGAAGAATAAAAATATAATCTTTTATATTGTAGAACTATAAAAATATAATCTTTTATATTGTAGAAGTATAAAAATGTGATTTTTTCTATAGCATGACATAAATAAATTCGATCTTTATATAAGAAGTATAAAAATATAATTTTTATATAGAAATAAGCGTGGTAAAAATATATAAAGTAAAAATAAAAATATGATTTTTATTTATGGAATGAAGCAATAAAAATGTAATTTTTTATATTTGAACAGCGTGAAAAGAACTGCATTAGGATTTCAAACCGATCCAGACGGTCCAGCAGTTCAAAAAGCAAAGCATGGCGGAGTGGAACCCTCTGTGAGAACTTCTCACCTTTTAATTTTGTTTTCTAGTTAAAATATATACTAGGATGTAGACGGTGTTTAGTAGCACCCGACTCTCGTCGTCCACAGACCATGGACGGCTTGTATGCTTGTTTGTTTGATTTTGATGTGTAGTTGATTGTGTGATGTGATGTGAAATGAAATAAAATATTTTATAGTGAAAAATATTTGATAGTTAAAAATAGAATTTTTAACGTGTATATGAAATGAATATTTATAAACAAATCGACGATTTGTTTATATACACTGATTTGACTGATATTGATTGGGACGATAAATTTTACACATTGCCCAACTTCACAAATAAAATCTGTGTTTAATTGTTTGAAACCCCACACGGGTATTGAGATGATATATGACGTACACTAATCCCAATAATTTGTTGTATGTCGATCGATTGATTGACAGACTGTTATAAGCATTGAATATTTATATTTGATGCTTATACAGTGTAGAATGCACTTTGGATGATGGTTGATTATTTGTCGTTGTTGATATATACATTCGTTGTATTGAAGTCCATAGAAATAAAATCTATGGTAATTGATTGGGCCTCATTCCAGTTTTGAATAGAAATATTTGAAAAGAAATATTTGAATAGAAATATTTGAAAAGGAATATTTGAAATAGAATATTTGAAAATAGAAATATATGAAGCCATGTTGATTAGATTGACGCCATTTTGACGTGAACGATATTTATATCGATTTTATTCATTTTTCAATAAATAATTGAATAGATTTGAAATTGAATAGATTTGATATTCGAATTAAATTGAAAAGAATTGAAATTCGAATTAGATTGAAATAGAATTGAAATCGTTTTTGAATTGAATTTAAAACGTTTTGAAATTGAATTGAAATCGATTTAACTTGAAACTGATTTGAATTGAAAAGAATTGAAATTCGAATTAAATTGAAAAGAAAGAAAATTCGAATTAAACTGAAAAGAGTTGAAATTCAGATTAGATTGAAATAGAAGTTGAAATCGTTTTGAAAACAAATTTAAAACGATTTATAAAATACGTTTTAAAAAGGAAATCGACGAAGTATAAATTATATATATAATATAATGGCCTGAATAGAACGCGTCGCGCCGCGGTAGTTCGCGAATTTCGACCATTGACTTCGCATGGACATTGCGGGAGATCCGACCGTCGGATTCTCCTAAAACCGGAACCGTTGGGTTCGTATCGAAAAGAGATTTCTAACAAATATTAGAAATTTGAAATCTAATGGTTGGATTTGGAATTATGTCCAAATCAAATTGGAAAAAGGTCGTTGTAAGTGCAGTTCGATGGCCGTTGATGGAAATCGACTGTACGGGCCCTGATAAAATTATTAAAAATAGTAATAATTTGTGTAAAATCATAAGAAATGATTTGTGAATAATTGGGATGAAAAACTAGATATTTGAAAAGATAAAAATAGATTTTTATCGAAGTGAACTAGTTTTGAACTAGAATAATAATTTATTTATTTTT
The DNA here is from genome assembly GCA_030737875.1 of Allium sativum. Taxonomy (NCBI): domain Eukaryota; kingdom Viridiplantae; phylum Streptophyta; class Magnoliopsida; order Asparagales; family Amaryllidaceae; genus Allium; species Allium sativum. Next base: position 7,522,277 of record CM060921.1, on the reverse strand, counting down.
AAAATAAATAAATTAAATTTGAAAAGGGTTTTAAAAGTAACCAGAATTTCCAATAATTGAATTGGAATGGATTTGAATCGAAATTGTCTTTGGAATATTTCGATGTTGGATTTAGTGATTATACAGATGTTGTTTTGGAAATTTGAAAGATATAAATATAAATATATATATATATATATATATACATATCGTTATTTCCAATACGATATTTGTTGGTCGTAGAATTTGATATTGAATATAAGCCAATATGTTTTCTATTCAGAGCCTTGTATTTAATATCAAATGTGATTTGGGTTTGTCGTGAATGGTGTCTTCATTAACACTGTTCTTAAGCCCAGTGGAGAAAAAGATTAAATCTTTTTATTTAGATTTAATGAAGTGTACCAATTAAATAATATTTAATTGGTACACTTTTTTTGGCATTGATTTTTTGGGTTTATCGTGAACAGTGTTTAAAATAACACTTGTTCTTTAACCCGATAATTAATAGAATGTGATTTTGGGTTTATCGTGAACCGTGTTTTAAATGACATTGGCTCTTTAACCCAGTTAAAGACAGGATATTGATTTCTGTAAAGATTAAAACTAAGTGGAGTTTTAATGAATCTTTAATTAGATTGAAAAGATCGAGAATGGAGTATCGCCTGTTTTACTCCAGGCAATAGTAAAATCTTTAATTAGATTTGAACGTGAAATGGTAATTGAATTTACCGATAGCACCGTGGTGTTAGATATGAAGTATTACCAGTTTTACTTCATGGGGTGAATAGGTTGGGATTGGGAAATAAAATAAATGATTACTTCGGTGTGGTTCGCTAATCCCGACTAGTTTGAATTGATATTCAAAGGTGATTAAAGAATAAATTTAAAGAATTTATCTTTGATAAAATTAATGGGAACCTTTCCCAAAGGATAAGAATATTTGAATAAAAGAATATTCTGAATTGGAATGAGGCGTATGTTGTGTTTGTGTAACACTTGTTTATTATATACGCGAGTTATTCGGAAAGACCGGGTTTATCCCATTCTGAATAACTAATACGACGATAAGTCGAAGATGAAGACGGTGGTCGAAGACCGGAGGTCTTCACGTCGTTTGGGTAGTTACTGATGATCTTGATTGGGCTGTACACCCAAGAAGATGGAAACAGTTAGTGATCGTCCAGACATACTTGGTGATCGATGGATATGAGGGGTACTAGGTGCCCCCGGTTTCGTTCAGACCCAAAACGGACTTGTAAATGGACTGTGTCTGACATAGAATTTTATTCTGTTTGATTGATTTCTATTAAATATATATCTGTTTGGCGGCGGAGAATTTATTCTCTTGCTTAACGCCCTTCTCTGAGACATACGAGCTCAGGGGTTATACATTGATGGATATCAAACGCATGGAGTGAATTGCCTGTGTGGCATGCCTAAGTGGCAATTGATCAAGGCTTCTGTTGAAAAGCAAAGATTTGTGGTGATGATCAAAGCATGGCCTTTGTGGCGTAGCTTTGTGAAGTGTTGATTCACGAGCCTCACACCCCGGTTGTGAACCAAAAACGGGAGAGGACATCAGGGAGGACATGCATTTCTTTCTAGCTAGAAGTGGCGTCAGTGGTTTTACACGCCCTGACGAGTTTGACTTATGTGGTTGTTGCTGTTGAGAGGCGCCTCGGTTTGATCAGACGATCCGGGTCCGATAGAGTCATTTGGCTCATTTGCACCCCATAGGGCGGGGAAACGTATTGTCCAGGGTTTAAGTTTAATCCACATCGAGTGGACCGGCCCTGACGATCCAAGGCTTGACTGAGTACTTGCCTGAGACATGGTAGGCTAGATTGTCTCGAATCGGTATAGGACTATCTTTTGCCTCGGTTCAAAGATGGAAATCCAACTTCCAAATACGTGACATTTGCGGTTTTGATTGTAGAGTCTAGTATGGCGACATGATATATGGTACCCATGCCGTCTATGATTGATATTTATGATTGAAATTGTTTTAAAAACACTATACACTTATTATAGTATCAAATGACTTGTTTTAAACGTATCAAGCATGCTTTGGCTATTATAAGGTAAAACCCTATCCTCCGGTTTGTGTTGCATTGTGTGATGGTACCTTGGTCTTATAATAGCCTCATTGTTCTTTATTTAGCATTGCGCTGTTGTTTTATGCACTGGTGTTCTTGGGAGGAAACCCGTTCCGCGTTAGCGGCGTGGTCCCTTGATTTACCGAACTTTAAAATAAAGAATCATAACTGTTTTAGTTCTCACACCAGTCCCATGACTGACCTGGAGTTTATTATTTTAACCTAAACTCTAGGTGCCCTTATTTTGACACGGGCAGCTAGTAATTTTGGTTTGCAGATTTATATTCACAGGAACCTGGTTTACAACTGGAACGATATCCGGAAAGCTTTGTATCCGTATATCTCCTTCAGTTGTGTTTTGTATTATTTTCCGCTGCTATGTAATTTATTGTAATCTCTGATATTTTGTAATGTATAGTATTCATTTATACTTTGTATATTCTGGTATTCTGATGATATTGTAGTAATTAACAATGAAATGTTCTTCGGTCTGCGTTCTTTTGTGTGTTGTTCTCGACTCAATCCGGGATTTCCCGTAAGGTGGATTTCGGGTCGTTTCAATATGACTTGCATACAAGAGGTACAAAGTTCGATCCTAGCTAGCGCCATATTTTTTTTTTAGGGGAATGGCTAAAAAGTGGCTTAGTGTGAACGCAGTTCAATTAAAAAGCGGTTTAGTGTGAAAAGGGTTAATTGGAGGATTAATTGGAAAGATGGTTAAAAAGAATATATATATACACACACACACACACGACGTGTGGGTGTCAACACCCCTGCTGCTGCGCACCATGTTGCACACATGGCGCGTTTTTATTGGTTAATGATTGTTTTTTTGCAATATGGCTATTTTCTATTGGTTGACGATGTGTTTTTCTGGTTTGAGCAGTTCAGATGGTATCAAATCTAATCTAAAGGTCCTAATTCACCTAATACACCTATAAATAAACACCTAAATCTAACCCTAATCTCATTGTTTTTATCCATGGCGCCTCCATGCAACTCTAATCTAAATTAAAACAAGCCTTTCTTCTCCATCAAGTCAAATTAGAAGATCAGAATTTCTACAACAACTTCTTAGCAAATCAAATTCTGGATCCATTCTTTCTCAAATATCTAAACCTAACGCTGTGAGTTTCTACATTACTTTTAGGTTTAGATAAATAAAAGTATGCTTTGACAGACAATGAATTGGATATGTTGTAAAGTATGATTTTGTGTTAATATGAAATTCTATCTTATGTCATGACAAATCTAATTTCTTAGATCTAATATAATTGTGGTGATTTGATTACGATGTTTATATGGATCTTGACTTGTAACCATGTTATGATGGAAGTACATCTATTAGTATGGATAATTGTGATGTTATTTGGATCTAGACCTTTATGTTAATCTACCTTTTGATCTAAACATGTTGCTATGTCACCCTTACTATGCTAGATCTAGGTAATTGGACACCTAATGTTAAATCTAGATCTATTGTAAACTTGACATGTTACATTTATTTAATTGGACAGTTGGATCTAGTTGTTTATATGAATCCCCTTATTGTGATCAATCTAGATCTGTTGTGAACTTTACATATGAATCCGTCTTTATGTCACCCTAATTATGCTAGATCCAATTAGGAGACATTTAGATCTCATTATACTTGATTTGATATTTTAGGAATTGCCACAATTTATCGGTTTTATATATCCATACCGTCATGATAATTACATGTCCTTTCACTTTGTTATCATGCTAGTATGTTATGTTAATATGTGTTGAAATTATCACCTTTACCATATTCCCTTTTCATTGTTACGGATAAGCTACTTTATAGCCTAGATGCCGCCAAAATACGTGCAAATACGTTATTTAAGGAAACGGGGGAAAAGGGATTTATAATTGGCATGTAATCTTTATTTGAATTGATATGTAATTCAAATTTTCATTAAAATAGGTATTCACACCTATAAAAGGAAAGGAATAATTTATAAATTAATTAATCAAAAATGGAATGTTTAGTAATTACAATTAGGAATTGTAATTGTACTTATGACACAAGGTTAGGTTACATTAGTGGCGGAAGTATGCCCGGACCCGACCGGCATATCCAGCAGCCACTAATGTTGAACCTAATGTGGGAGGTCTAAGTACGTAAATACGAATCGGGCTAAGACACGAGGTTAATCCCAACTGTGGAATATGACTGCCCGGAACCGACCGACATATCTGGCATCCACATGTTGTAGGCCTAATGTGGGAGGTCTAGCCCAATATAAACCATAAATGGACATGGTAATGAATTGAACTACTTAACCAAATCTAATCCATAGGGATTGTGTGAACTTAGACTTAAGTTGAGGTTAAGTAAACTTGATTAAGCAAAGTGGGAGGGTTAAGTAAATCTTGGATAGGTGGGTAATATTAGTGTATATAGGCCCATAAACTTAACCATTAAATATACATGCTTGAATCAGTGGGACGGTTAAGTACATCTTGGGTTGGTGGGTAATGTTTGTATATATAGGCCCACAAACTTAACTTGTTAGAGTTTTGTAATTAAAGATCACCCTTTTAGGGTAAGCATAACTGGTATAGGGCTATGTAATTAAAGATCACCCTTTAGGGTATACATACTTAGTAGAAAGCCTAGTGGGGATACAAGACAAAGGGGAGAGCTTGTATCATATTGTGAACATAACCCAATAGAGTTATGTAACTAAAGATCACCTTTTTAGAGTAAGCATAACTGGTATAGGGCTATGTAATTAAAGATCTCCCTTTAGGGTAAACATAGTCCGCAGAAAACCTAGTGGGGATACAAGACAAAGGGGAGAGCTTGTATCATATTTTGTGGGACCCATTTCAGTCAGTAACCTATAGTCGGTATCAGAATAGAGAACTCTGTACAAGGAGGAGAAGGGGCAGGCTTACTGATTGATTATAAGAGATCCAAAACGTGGCGGGTGGTGTAGACGGCGCAAATTGACCAGGGACATGTCCGTGCATGGGCCGAGCAGAGGGGGACAAGACGACCGTGACACCAGTAGGTATGCCTGTGCACATCTTGGGTTGCCACTTTCGGGAAGTGATACCTCCTACTGTGTGGCCAGCACAAGATATCTACAGAGTAAGGAGGCGATCGATTAGGGTAGTGGTTAGGGTATACTTGGACGTATGACCTAAGCCTACCATCTTATAGTGGAAGGGTCATTCCATTTCAGTTATACTAGTAATAGTGCAGAATAATCATTAGAAGCATTTACACCTTAACCTATCTGCCTTGTCACACCTGTTATTGTATGGTTTCCCTTATCCACTTTATATGCCTATCATGTTACTTTTATTTATTTACTGGCTAAAAGTAACTAGACTCGATAGACTTTATGTCTGACCCTTTTTGTTTCTCCTTCTTTCTTCTGTTTCTCCCCTCCCCCCAGGTTCTCAAGGGAGGGAACTCTCAGGTTTAGTCAGGATTCTGCTATCATCTTGCTTGTAACTTCTAGTTGTATTGCTCAAGATTCTATCTTTGCTACTCTGGCTTATGATTTGGGGATTATGCTTTCTTTATTATTGTACTCTAATATTTAAAGTACAAGACAGAAGTTTTTATGATGAACAGAGTTTATGTATTTTCAGACATATGGTGTAACCATGCTTTATGAGTAAAAAAGTTGTTTTTATTTCGCTGCAAAAATTTTATATATGTCTTGTAATGTTTCTGTTCTGTTTACAAAAATGCTTCACGAAACTTAATGCATTCCCTTTGTGAGTGACATTAACGGACGTGGGGTGTTACACTTGGTATCAGAGCTGAAGGTTACCAGATTGGATAAAGTTTTTGAAAATTATTTTCAAAAAGGTTTTAAAAGAAAGCATTTTCGAAAGAAAAGCCTGTTTTGAAAAACATATTCCCCAGATCCATATGTAATTCTCTCTATTCTCCGCTTGATTCCTTTTTCCCTTTTTGTCTGGGGAACTGATTCTTATCGAAAGGTGTCCCCATTCTGGCATGATGCCGTAGACATGTTTAGCACATGTCGAAGGGCAACGAAGTGCCTAGCCTCCATCCGTAGCCGCAGTGATTTCACCTGCGGTTAATTTTCTCGAGTTTCGTAAGGATTTCTGTGCGATGGATGTAACTTTCGAAAGACTTGTTAGCTTGTTAAACAAACGTAGGTAAAAAGGAGTATAAGGAAGTTAGGGCTAAGGAGCACAGCCCAAGGATGAGAAAAAAAGTATGGCTCACGAAAGGACAGCAACAACAACAGAAGAAGGGCGGAAAAATGACAAGGCTAAGGATAATGGGAAGTGCCATAGTTGTGGGCGAGAGGGTCACTTGGTTAAGGACTACAGGAAAAGGAAGAATGCTTGCTTCGTTTGTGGAGAGGTTGGACACTGTAGTAACCCGCATTTTAGCTGTTGAACAATTTATTTAATTAATTATTAAATATCGATTTATCGATATCGAGAACGTGAATTAAATAATATCAAATATTTAATTAATAATTATAATATAATAAAATATATTATAATTTCGAAATAATCAAAAATATTGGAAATCACAATATTCTGTGAACGGGGTCATCCCTAAGATGTAATCCAGCTTAGAGTTGGATTATATTAACGAATATATTCAGTCGACGACAGTTTGAACGTATAATTATAATATAATTAAAATAGAGTGCGTAACGACGCGGCAGTTCGCTATTTGGCGATTTGAACTTCAACTGAATGTACAGGATTCGTTTTAAGCCGGATTTCTATGAAACAAGAAACGTGTGGGGCTGGTGGAGTATATCTTTCTAGTGGAAGAGAAAGATCGGGATTTCATCGTATAGATTTTGAGATACGTCCGAATCAAATTTCAGAAAAAGTCGCTGTGGAATTTCCTTTATGATTTGCGACGCTTTATATACGTTATAAATGGATTTCCAATATAAACTGAATATCGGGATAATCTGGAATCTGAAATATCAAGCCGTAAATTCTGATATAATTTTTCTGGAGCTGTATGGTATTCCACTGTGAATATATACGATAATATAAACTTATTTATATTTAATTTAATTTATTTAAATATATTTATATATATAAATAGGCTATTTAGAGCTTTGAAAAATAGCCACTTTTGCAAACGGAGTCGGAATTCGACGAAACTAGTTTTGTTGGATCCACAATATCAAATAGTTGTTAGATTTCCAGTTTCGTGATTTTTAGAGTTACTATGTGGCCGTACGGATTTTTAGAGTGAAAAACAGTCAGTATTTTGACGGTTAAAAATACGCTGTATGAGCATACGAAGTCGGAATTCGACGAAACCAGTTTCGTTGGGACCGTAATGTCGAACTGTAGTTGCATGTCCATTTTCGTGATTTTTGGGTATCGTATGTGATCACAGGAATTTTAGAGGATAGTTAAAAATAGTGATGGCTTAAAATAAAATATTTAAATCGATTATTAAAATATTAAAAAGCACCTATATAATGCCATCTTTCACTAAAACCTAATCACTTTTCTTCTGATCAATTTTCCGCCGCCAGTAATTCACTTTCTTAAAACCAAACGCAAGAAAAATCTAGGAAAAATCAAAATACAAGTTTTAAATTCTTGAAACTTATATGATCGGATTCCTCGAAGGGTTTCGCTTGCTCCTGTACGCGATTCAATGGGAGCGACGCCAATTTTTGTTCGCTGGTTTTGGGGACAGTGGGGTAGGGTTCAAGTGTTCATCAAATTCAAGCTGAAATGTGTGTTTTTGCTATTTGTTTTGGGGTTAAGGAGTTGAAATGGAGTCTGTAGGTTGAGTTCCTCAGTTTTCGGTGAACATTGCTGTCGTGGGGTTACTGTTGGGCTCAAATGTCGCGAGGGAGAAGGTGGGTGCGAGTGTACGGTTGAGATGGTGGTTGCGAAGCTTTTCGAATGATGAATCCATTTGTGTACTTCGTTGGTTGAACGATATTGAGATGAAGGAGGTTCAGGGGATTGAAGATCCGGTCATGGTGCGTGTTTTGTTGCCTGGAGCAGGAGGAAATCGCGAAGGGTAAATTGGGGGAGAAGAGGTTTAATGGGCCGGTATTTAGTTGGAGGACGGGCCTAAAAGTTTAAATAGGGTGAGGCCCTTTTTGTTAATAAATGTTTAGTCTAAAATTCAATTTAAATAGTATCAACTTGTAATTGTTATATCTCGAACATATGATATCAGAATTTCGAACCGTAAGTTGCGTTGGGACCGTATGGATGAGAGCTTCACAATGAAGCTGACTGGAAGTCCATCGGAGCTCGTTACAATTTATGGCGAAATAAATTGTCCGTCTCAAACAACGAACGCAAACCGATATTTTTCGGCTAACGCGCAAAAGTGAGTAAAACTCACCAACTCTGAACAGTTATATTTTTATAATGTATTCTTAAGAACTGTTAATCATCTGTTGATTGTTGTGTGTTGGTTGATTGATTGAACTGCTAGTCAGTTAGTGAAAATTATATATATATATATAAAAACCGTTAAATATTTAACTGAAAGTGATGATAATCATATTGTGTAACATCTGTGGATGCAGGGAAACAGGTTGGAGGAATCCGACTGGATTCCTCAATAGTTATTTTATTGTTTTTCATATATTGTTATATGATGTGATATAAAATATGTGGACGATTATATGTGTATGGACGATATTGAACATCGTGATTTGATATGATTGAATACCATAACATACGGGATGTTGATAAGGGGATTTTCAAAGTAATATTTATAAATAAGAGATATTTATAAAGTGGAATATTTATAAAAAAAGAAATGTTTATAAATTGGAATATTTATAAATAAGAGATATTTGAAAAGGAAATAAATTCAAAACATTTCTTTTTGAATGGAAAGGCCTGTGTGGCGAGTTTGGGGATTTTCCCGATGCTCCCGATACAAAGGAGGTTATGGCGAATTTTCCCGGGAATTTAAGGAGTTAGAATATTTCAAGAATAAATTTGAAAAGGAAATATTTGTAAACCATTTACAAATAGAATTGGAAAGGGAACATTTTAAAAAGGAAATCATTTTTAAAGTGTAGAATCGTTATTTAAAAGTAAATCTTTTCAAATGAATAAAACGTTGTAAAAAAGGAAATCTTTATAAAGTGAATAAAGTTAATCGAATATGGTATTCAAAGTTAGTTAATCGAATATAGACATTCGAAAGGAGTTAATCGAATATGGTATCCGAAGTTAGTTAATCGAATATGGTATTCGAAGTTAGTTAATCGAATATAGACATTCGAAAGTAGTTAATCGAATATGGTATTCGAAGTTAGTTAATCGAATATGGTATTCGAAGTTAGTTAATCGAATATGGTATTCGAAAGTTAGTTAATCGAATAAGTTATTCGAATGGGGTTAGTCGAGTCGTGTTAGTCAAATAGAGTTAACCAGTTAGAGTTAATCAGTTAGAGTTAACCAGTTAGAGTTAATCAGTTAGAGTTAACCAGTTGGAGTAAATTAGTTAGAGTTAATCGATTAGAGTTAAAACGAGCTAGAGTTAATCAAATATAGTTATTTGAGACAGAGTTAGTCAAACATAGTATTCAGGATAAGTTTCCATCTCGTACGACTGCTAGCGTAATTCGCAGGGCTGTAAATAGCCTACGGCGGTCGGATGTTTCCTGAGGGAGTCAGGCGTAACCATTGTGATCGCTGCGATCTAGAGTCAAACGAATGGAGTTTAAATGGAATATTAGTTATTCGATAGGAGTTAATCGAGTTGAGAAATAAGTTAAGTTAAATAAGTTGAGTTGATCGGGTGGTTCGACCAAGTTAGTCGAGCCTAGTTAATCGAATCAAATTGGTCGAACCAAGTAAGTCGAGTTAAGTTAGTTAAGTTAGTCGAGTCAAGTTAAGTTAGTCGAGTTAAGTTCGTCGAGTTAAATAAATCGATGTTAGTTTCATCAAAAGGAGTTATCGATGTTAGTTTCATCGAAAGGAGTTATCGATGTTAGTTTCATCGAAAGGAGTTATCGATATTAGTTTCATCGAAAGGAGTTATCGATGTTAGTTTCATCGAAAGGAGTTATCGATGTTAGTTTCATCGAAAGGAGTTATCGATGTTAGTTTCATCGAAGGGGGTTATCGAATATAGTTTATTCGAAAGTGAGATTTTCAAATATGAGATATTTGAAAAGGAAGAGTTATCGAATACTAGTTATTCGAAGAGAGATTATCGAATATCGTTTATTCGAGAAGGAGTTAATCGAATATAGGGTATTCGAAGAAGAGTTAATCAAATAGAGATTTCTCGAAGAGAGTAAATCGGCAAATTCGATTATATCGAATTCGGGAAAGTACTTATACTTTCTAGTGTTTAAATAGAGATTTATATATTTATAAATAAATAAGTGTTAGGTTAATTATTCACTAATAAGAATAGAAGTTATAATTAAAGTTAGATAATTCGAAAGGAGGGATTATAACGTTATCGTTATAACCAATGTTTTAAATATAGAAGTGGATTAGTAAAATTGAATCCGAGAAAGGCGTAAAGAAGTTGTTAAAGATTAAAAGATAAACTTTGACCATTTCGAAGTTATAACGTTGTTCAGTTAAGGTCTGAGAGGTAATTATACTCCAACTTGAATGACTTCCTACTTAACTAAGAAATGGTAAGGTTTGATCGTAAAGGAGTTTTGGAAATGTTTTCCAAACGAGAATCAGAAATGTTTTCTGATAAAAGAAAATAAGAATTTAGAATATAGGGAAACAGGAGATAAGTAAATAAATGAACTAAAGAGATTAATGTTAAATGATGTTTGTTCGATATAATTTCCATATGGAAATAATATCGTTGTTTGCACACTTGTTTTTCTTTGATAGTTAACTCACAGACTATCGAAGTTTTTGACCATTTTAACGTTGTTAATATGGAGAGACCGGTTGGATTTTTATCCATAGAACCACTCTGTATTGGCATAAGCGTCGCGAAACATATATGCCAAAGATAATTGAAGACGGAGTAAAATGCAAGGGCTATCCTGTTTACAGAATAGTGCCTTCGGTTTGTCCAGTCCCAGGACAACTTGTATGGACGAAGGTCTGACAGAGTATATCCAATGGATCGCGTAAGTTGATCTGTTCAAACGTATTCACGTTTGGTGGCGGAGGAATTCGTTTCTCTTAACTGTATACCCGTGTTATTTTTGGATAAGTCAACTTGTGATTTGGCGAGTATGACGATGTGACAATTCTAAGTGAATGAAGATTGATGTCTGACATAGTATTTCCAGACGGTCACGTACATTGATTTCTTCAACTATACCAAGAGTGGAAGCGGAGAAGGAAACTTCTTTAGCTAACACGTAATGTACTGTTGTAGACGTCAATTAGTGATTTTCGATGGATTTGACAATGTAGCATTCGAAGTGAATCTGATGTAATGATAAAGCGTAGCTTCTAGCCTCATCATCCGGTAAATGATAGAAATCGGGCAGGCAGCATGGCTAAGTCGGTCGCACTGAAGTAGGGTGTATAATCACCTATCTAGAGAATATTCATTTGTTTCTTAAATATATCTATGTTGTCCCATATATATACGGGAACGGTTGCTGATCCCAACCGTTGGTGATGTACATTCGATACACTCAAGCGAAATGAGTGGTCGGTCATGTGTGGCTGAGTTGCAAGATGTTCTTGTTGAACTCCAGTGTATCGTTCCTAGAGTACACTGATCGGAAGGTGGTTCCATACCTTGTCATAGTTGGAAATCCAATCATCCAATACGTGCTTGCGATTTTGATTGTATACTATATATGTAGTAACGTGAGATGCAAGCGTTTCTGCTAGATTGATATTTATTTTTACTTAGACATTATTATAATATCAGAATGATATTGCTTTGAAAAGTTATTTGGATTCTCATAAGGGAAAACCCGTTCCGTATTCACAGCGTGGTCTTATGAGATATCATATACCTGTTTAAATGATTTGTTTTACTCATACCTGTCCCATGACTGACCCGGAGTTTATTTTGTTGTTTTCCCTAAACTCTTGGGTGCCTAAATTTGTACGGGCAGTCAAGTAGTCGGGATTTTACAGATACACTTGGAGAGCTTGGAGCAGGAGGCTTCAGGATTCTATAGCTATTATTATTTCCGTTGTTGTTGTAAGTGTTGTACTCTGATAAGTGTTATTGTATACATATACTGATGTTATTTCAAAGATATGTTATGTTATATTTTATTCGTTCCGCTGTGAGATTCGTGTTTACTCTGATGATGATGTTCTTCTTCTTCTTCTATTCTATAAGTTCTATCTTATCTATTCTCACGTTCTAATTTCTTTCATTAATTACCGGGATTTTTCGATGTTTTGGTTATCGACATCGAGCTTATGTCGATAACCAAAGTCGCTGAAAATCCGGGTTACTACAGTTGGTATCAGAGCATTGGTTTAGTTATTACCTTGGCTCTGTGGCGTGATTCAGTAGAGATGGGATTAGTAATATCCTAGACTGAATTTGAGTGTATATATACGAGTGAACGTATTTGTTAGTTAATATAAAATGATTTTATATTGTGGAGTTTTATTGGTTGAGTTGTTTGTGAATTCTGGTCGATCGGTTTGATCCACTGTATCGATAGGGGTTACTAAACACTCGAATACGATGAACCATCATGGTATGTTTTGAAAGAGGGTAAATGGAATAATTTTACCCGAATATATTTGATATAGTATATTGGTTGTGTTGGTTGTTATTATAATCGAGTAAGATTATAAAAAGGTAAAATGATTATAAATGACTAATCAGAATTCATATAAGTAAAGTATATGAAATAAAATGAAGAAAAATCTGAATTTAAATCAGATTGGAATTAAAATAAGGAAATTTTAAGTTCCTGGGAGATTTTGAAAACGTTTTTCAAACTGAAGGTGATATAGTATTGAACTCACTTCGATAGCTGGAAAATAGATTCTGATGATGAATCGCGACATTATCAGTGTTCATTTTCGAGTTCTAAGTGACGGACTACTACCAAAGGTTTTGTTTTTGAATTGTTTTGAGAAAACAAGTTGTTTAGAAATTCAAAGGTTTTGAATTGGCATTGTGATTTCAAATTGATTTGAAATAGACCCAGGAAATTAAGTTTCGGAATTTAATTTTAACTTATGAAGTTAAATAGAATAAGATAGTAGAAATAAATTGAAATATTAACTTGAACTGAGTTAAATAGAATTGAATTGGATTAGAGAATAATCTGTTATGGAATTGGGTTGATGAGTTAAGAATTTGAAATTTGATATTCGGGTTCGAATGAAATTCGATTTGGTTTTGAGGATATGAACTGATTGGAATTTGATGGAAATAACACTGGTATATGTTGAGTTGATAGCATATGGAAGTGATAGAGTTGATATTCCCGACAAAAAGGTACCAGTTTATATTATATATGGATATGAGATTTATGAGCCGAATTGGCAAGCCGCTTGGCTGTTTGATTTTCTTTTGGGTTAAAGAAGGCCCATAGAGGCGAGTTGGAGTTTGAGATATTGACCAGTACAAAGGAGGTGCTGGCAAAAAATTTCGAAAAGTTAAGGTGTTAGAAAATTTTCAGAATTTTTGAAAATTTAGTTAGTCGGAATAAATTAATATTTTAGTCGATATTAATTGGTTCAGTTGAAACTGGAGACAAGAGGTAAACAGATAAATTTTTACCCAGAAGATAGGGTCATCCCTTAGCTTAGCAATTTCGAGGACGAAATTTTATTAAGGGGGGAAGATTGTAGTAACCCGCATTTTAGCTGTTGAACAATTTATTTATTTAATTATTAAATATCGATTTATCGATATCGAGAACGTGAATTAAATAATATTGAATATGTAATTAATAATTATAATATAATAAAATATATTATAATGTCGAAATAATCAAAAATATTGGAAATCACAATATTCTGTGAACGGGGTCATCCCTAAGATGTAATCCAGCTTAGAGTTGGATTATATTGACGAATATATTCGGTCGATGACAGTTTGAACGTATAATTATAATATAATTAAAATAGAGTGCGTAACGACGCGGTAGTTCGCTATTTGGCGATTTGAACTTCAACTGAATGTACAGGATTCGTTTTAAGCCGGATTTCTGTGAAACAAGAAACGTGTGGGGCTGGTGGAGTATATCTTTCTAGTGGAAGAGAAAGATCGATATTTCGTCGTATAGATTTTGAGATACGTCCAAATCAAATTTCAGAAAAAGTCGCTGTGGAATTTCCTTTATGATTTGCGACGCTTTATATACGTTATAAATTGATTTTCAATATAAACTGAATATCGGGATAATCTGGAATCTGAAATATCAAGCCGTAAATTCTGATATAATTTTTCTGGAGCTGTATGGTATTCCACTGTGAATATATACGATAATATAAACTTATTTATATTTAATTTAATTTATTTAAATATATTAATATATTTAAATAGGCTATTTAGAGCTTTGAAAAATAGCCACTTCTGCAAACGGAGTCGGAATTCGACGAAACTAGTTTTGATGGATCCGCAATATCAAATAGTTGTTAGATTTCTAGTTTCGTGATTTTTAGAGTCACTATGTGGCCGTACGGATTTTTAGAGTGAAAAACAGTCAGTATTTTGACGGTTAAAAATACGCTGTGTGAGCATACGAAGTCGGAATTCGACGAAACCAGTTTCGTTGGGACCGTAATGTCGACCTGTAGCTGCATGTCCATTTTCGTAATTTTTGGGTATTGTATGTGATCACAAGAATTTTAGAGGATAGTTAAAAATAGTGATGGCTTAAAATAAAATATTTAAATCGATTATTAAAATATTAAAAAGCACCTATATAATGCCATCTTTCACTAAAATATAATCACTTTTCTTCTGATCAATTTTCCGCCGCCAGTAATTCACTTTCTTAAAACCAAACGCAAGAAAAATCTAGGAAAAATCAAAATACAAGTTTTAAATTCTTGAAACTTATATGATCGGATTCCTCGAAGGGTTTCGCTTGCTCCTGTACGCGATTCAATGGGAGCGACGCCAATTTTTGTTCGCTGGTTTTGGGGACAGTGGGGTAGGGTTCAAGTGTTCATCAAATTCAAGCTGAAATGTGTTTTTTTGCTATTTGTTTTGGGGTTAAGGAGTTGAAATGGAGTCTGTAGGTTGAGTTCCTCAGTTTTCGGTGAACATTGCTGTCGTGAGGTTACTGCAGGGCTTAAATGTCGCGAGGGAGAAGGTGGGTGCGAGTGTACGGTTGAGACGGTGGTTGCGAAGCTTTTCGAATGATGAATCCATTTGTGTACTTCGTTGGTTGAACGGTATTGAGATGAAGGAGGTTCAGGGGATTGAAGATCCGGTCATGGTGCGTGTTTTGTTGCCTGGAGCAGGAGGAAATCGTGAAGGGTAAATTGGGGGAGAAGAGGTTTAATGGGCCAGTATTTAGTTGGAGGATGGGCCTAAAAGTTTAAATAGGGTGAGGCCCTTTTTGTTAATAAATGTTTAGTCTAAAATTCAATTTAAATAGTATCAACTTGTAATTGCTATATCTCGAACATATGATATCAGAATTTCGAACCGTAAGTTGCGTTGGGACCGTATGGACAAGAGCTTCACAATGAAGCTGACTAGAAGCCCATCGGAGCTCGTTACAATTTATGGCGAAATAAATTGTCCATCTCAAATAACGAACGCAAACCGATATTTTTCGGCTAACGCGCAAAAGTGAGTAAAACTCACCAACTCTGAACAGTTATATTTTTATAATGTATTCTTAAGAACTGTTAATCATCTATTGATTGCTGTGTGTTGGTTGATTGATTGAACTGCTAGTCAGTTAGTGAAAATTATATATATATATATATAAAAAAACAGTTAAATATTTAACTGAAAGTGATGATAATCATATTGTGTAACATCTGTGGATGCAGGGAAACAGGTTGGAGGAATCCGACTGGATTCCTCAACAGTTATTTTACTGTTTTTCATATATTGTTATATGATGTGATATAAAATCTGTGGGCGATTATATGTGTATGGACGATATTGAACATCGTGATTTGATATGATTGAATACCATAACATACGGGATGTTGATAAGGGGATTTTCAAAGTAATATTTATAAATAAGAGATATTTATAAAGTGGAATATTTATAAAAAAGAAATGTTTATAAATTGGAATATTTATAAATAAGAGATATTTGAAAAGGAAATAAATTCAAAACATTTCTTTTTGAATGGAAAGGCCTGTGTGGCGAGTTTGGGGATTTTCCCGATGCTCCCGATACAAAGGAGGTTATGGCGAATTTTCCCGGGAATTTAAGGAGTTAGAATATTTCAAGAATATATTTGAAAAGGAAATATTTGTAAACCATTTACAAATAGAATTGGAAAGGGAACATTTTAAAAAGGAAATCATTTTTAAAGTGTAGAATCATTATTTAAAAGTAAATCTTTTCAAATGAATAAAACGTTGTTAAAAAGGAAATCTTTATAAAGTGAATAAAGTTAATCGAATATGGTATTCGAAGTCAGTTAATCGAATATAGACATTCGAAAGGAGTTAATCGAATATGGTATTCGAAGTTAGTTAATCGAATATAGACATTCGAAAGTAGTTAATCGAATATGGTATTCGAAGTTAGTTAATCGAATATGGTATTCGAAGTTAGTAAATCGAATATGGTATTCGAAGTTAGTTAATCGAATATGGTATTCGAAAGTTAGTTAATCGAATAACTTATTCGAAAGGGGTTAGTCGAGTCGTGTTAGTCAAATAGAGTTAACCAGTTAGAGTTAATCAGTTAGAGTTAACCAGTTAGAGTTAATCAGTTAGAGTTAACCAGTTGGAGTAAATTAGTTAGAGTTAATTGATTAGAGTTAAAACGAGCTAGAGTTAATCAAATATAGTTATTTGAGACAGAGTTAGTCAAACATAGTATTCAGGATAAGTTGCCATCTCGTACGACTGCTAGCGTAATTCGCAGGGCTGTAAATAGCCTACGGCGGTCGGATGTTTCCTGAGGGAGTCAGGCGTAACCATTGTGATCGCTGCGATCTAGAGTCAAACGAATGGAGTTTAAATCGAATATTAGTTATTCAATAGGAGTTAATCGAGTTGAGAAATAAGTTAAGTTAAATAAGTTGAGTTGATCGGGTGGTTCGACCAAGTTAGTCGAGCCTAGCTAATCGAATCAAATTGGTCGAACCAAGTAAGTCGAGTTAAGTTAGTCGAGTCAAGTGAAGTTAGTCGAGTTAAGTTCGTCGAGTTAAATAAATCGATGTTAGTTTCATCAAAAGGAGTTATCGATGTTAGTTTCATCGAAAGGAGTTATCGATGTTAGTTTCATCGAAAGGAGTTATCAATGTTAGTTTCATCGAAAGGAGTTATCGATGTTAATTTTATCGAAAGGAGTTATCGATGTTAGTTTCATCGAAAGGAGTTATCGATGTTAGTTTCATCGAAGGGAGTTATCGAATATAGTTTATTCGAAAGTGAGATTTTCAAATATGAGATATTTGAAAAGGAAGAGTTATCGAATACTAGTTATTCGAAGAGAGATTATCGAATATCGTTTATTCGAGAAGGAGTTAATCGAATATAGGGTATTCGAAGAAGAGTTAATCAAATAGAGATTTCTTGAAGAGAGTAAATCGGCAAATTCGATTATATCGAATTCGGGAAAGTACTTATACTTTCCAGTGTTTAAATAGAGATTTAAATATTTATAAATAAATAAGTGTTAGGTTAATTATTCACTAATAAGAATAGAAGTTATAATTAAAGTTAGATAACTCGAAAGGAGGGATTATAACGTTATCGTTATAACCAATGTTTTAAATATAGAAGTGGATTAGTAAAATTGAATCCGAGAAAGGCGTAAAGAAGTTGTTAAAGATTAAAAGATAAACTTTGACCATTTCGAAGTTATAACGTTGTTCAGTTAAGGTCTGAGAGGTAATTATACCCCAACTTGAATGACTTCCTTCTTAACTAAGAAATGGTAAGGTTTGATCGTAAAGGAGTTTTGGAAATGTTTTCCAAACGAGAATCAGAAATGTTTTCTGATAAAAGAAAATAAGAATTTAGAATATAGGGAAACAGGAGATAAGTAAATAAATGAACTAAAGAGATTAATGTTAAATGATGTTTGTTCGATATAATTTCCATCTGGAAATAATATCGTTGTTTGCACACTTGTTTTTCTTTGATAGTTAACTCATAGACTATCGAAGTTTTTGACCATTTTAACGTTGTTAATATGAAGAGACCAATTGGATTTTTATCCATAGAACCACTCTGTATTGGCATAAGCGTCGCGAATCATATATGCCAAAGATAATTGAAGACGGAGTAAAACGCAAGGGCTATCCTGTTTACAGAATAGTGCCTTCGGTTTGTCCAGTCCCAGGACAACTTGTATGGACGAAGGTCTGACAGAGTATATCCAATGGATCGCGTAAGTTGATCTGTTCAAACGTATTCACGTTTGGTGGTGGAGGAATTCGTTTCTCTTAGCTGTATACCCGTGTTATTTTTGGATAAGTCAACTTGTGATTTGGCGAGTATGACGATGTGACATTTCTAAGTGAATGAAGATGGATGTCTGACATAGTATTTCCATACGGTCACGTACATTGATTTCTTCAACTATACCAAGAGTGGAAGCGGAGAAGGAAACTTCTTTAGCTAACACGTAATGTACTGTTGTAGACGTCAATTAGTGATTTTCGATGGATTTGACAATGTAGCATTCGAAGTGAATCTGATGTAATGATAAAGCGTAGCTTCTAGCCTCATCATCCGGTAAATGACAGAAATCGGGCAGGCAGCATGGCTAAGTCGGTCGCACCGAAGTAGGGTGTATAATCACCTATCTAGAGAATATTCATTTGTTTCTTAAATCTATCTATGCTGTCCCATATATATACGGGAACGGTTGCTAATCCCAACCGTTGGTGATGTACATTCGATACACTTAAGCGAAATGAGTGGTCGGTCATGTGTGGCTGAGTTGCAAGATGTTCTTGTTGAACTCCAGTGTATCGTTCCTAGAGTACACTGATCGGAAGGTGGTTCCATACCTTGTCATAGTTGGAAATCCAATCATCCAATACATGCTTGCGATTTTGATTGTATACTATATATGTAGTAACGTGAGATGCAAGCGTTTCTGCTAGATTGATATTTATTTGTACTTAGACATTATTATAATATCAGAATGATATTGCTTTGAAAAGTTATTTGGATTCTCATAAGGGAAAAACCCGTTCCGTATTCACGGCGTGGTCTTATGAGATATCATATACCTGTTTAAATGATTTGTTTTACTCATACCAGTCCCATGACTGACCCGGAGTTTATTTTGTTGTTTTCCCTAAACTCTTGGGTGCCTAAATTTGTATGGGCAGTCAAGTAGTCGGGTATTTACAGATACACTTGGAGAGCTTGGAGCAGGAGGCTTCAGGATTCTATAGCTATTATTATTTCCGTTGTTGTTGTAAGTGTTGTACTCTGATAAGTGTTATTTTATAGATATACTGATGTTATTTCAAAGATATGTTATGTTATATTTTATTCGTTCCGCTGTGAGATTCGTGTTTACTCTGATGATGATGTTCTTCTTCTTCTTCTATTCTATAAGTTCTACCTTATATATTCTCACCTTCTAATTTCTTTCATTAATTACCGGGATTTTTCGATGTTTTGGTTATCGACATCGAGCTTATGTCGATAACCAAAGTCGCCGAAAATCCGGGTTACTACAGACACTATTATGGGGGAGTGCCCAAGGAAGCAAGGGAAATGTCAAAGGACGGGAACCTCTGGAGGGAAAGTGAATGCTCTCGTGGCTAGTGCACCAGACAGAGGTATGAAAGTTTCCGTGGAAGGTTATGATTTCTCTTTCCAATCAACCGGTTAGAACTCTTTTCAATTCTGGTGCATTCACATTCGTTTATATCTAGTTATGTAGTTGAATCTCTGCACTTAATTACTAGTATGGTAGTGGCTCCCGTTGTTGTCTCAAACCCCATTGGTGGTTCGGCTCATTTATCCGTGATTTTTTGAGGTTTGAGAATATCCGTGTTAGGCATCGAGTTTGAGTGCGACGCACATCTTGTTTCATGGGCTAGGGGATGATTTTAGGGATGGTTGGCTTACCACATATGGTGCCATTCTGGGCGGTGAGAGGAGGGTCGTTAAGCTTCTAACTTGTCATGGGGGGACCCTCAAAATTCCTTGTGACCTACAAGGGTCGGTTATGCTTGATTTCCTAGAGTCTCTTGATGCATCTATCGATGATTTGTAATCTGTACCAGTAGTCCGAGATTATTCTGATGTTTTTTATGAGGTTCGGGGTTTACCCCAAGGCACGAGATTGGTTTTCGAATATACTTGGTGGATAATGCAAAGCCAGTTGCATTTCCTGTACGACATGTGACTCCTAAAAGAAAACAGGGAACTTCATAAGCAAGTGGGGGAGCTACTTGAGAGGAGGTTTGATAGGTGAATCATATCAGGATGGGAAACCTATTAAAGACAGTCCTTGAGGAAGCCCATCATTCTAAGATGACTATTCATCCAAGTGGCGATAAAATGTATAGAGTTCGAGGAAGTGGAGCCAAACTTGCGGAAGGAAGTAAAAGTAGAGAAGACAACGAGGATGCGACTTGGGAGACTGAAAATAAAGATCACGCTTCATACCCTTTTCTTTGAGGACTATGTTCTTAACTTCTTTTTCCAAAGCTTTTTATTCGTACTTGTTTCTGTCATTCGTCTGTCTTATCGATCGAATCTTCAACCTTTAGAAAGGGAACCCATGGATGTAAACATGTGTTTGAGACATGTTGTGTTTGATGGATGCAAGTGAATGCAAGTGGTTGCCTGTGGATTCATATACACACACATTAGGCACTAGATCGGCTCAATCACTCTCATACTGCATATGGATGTGTGTGCATTTTTCTTTTTCCTCATGGATGAAAATGGATGTATAATCATATGGATGTTGCATTTGGACGAATGAGTGTGCACACATATAGAACTTACATGTTATAATAGGATTATTTGTATACATGTTTGATTCATAGCACTAACATGCATTATATTAAGGAGGTCAACTGAATTAGTAGACTGTCTGATCTTCGCATTAGTATTGGGACATATACACACACATCTTCATATATTCATAGGAGCATTAGAAATCTTTTAAGGACAATGGATGCTTGTGGATGATGGATGAATATATGGACGATGGATGGTAGGATACATTCTTCTTAACTCAGAGATTTCGGGGACGAAATCCTTTAAGTAGGGGAGAATGTAACACCCCGCATTTTTAATGAAATTAAAAATGTGGAAATATGTATATATATTATATACATAGATATATTTAAGAGAAAAATTAAATAATGACAATAAAATTGCATGTAATAAGTTCGTGCAGTGAAATGAAGGAAAAAGATTAATAAAAGAAATTAAGTGCAATACATGAAATACGAAGAAATGCATGCGAACAATTAAATAGAAATAAAAAGGAAAATTTGAAGAGCTTCTGGAATTTGGTCACGAAATTAGTTTCATTGTGCTGGTAGCGATTTTCTAGTCAATTTAGACCTATGGTTTGTAGAAAACTGATTCAGAATGAAAAGGAAATCTTTAAACTAAATATTGCAACAAAACATGAAAAAGAGGAATGAGAAAAGAATAATGTTTAGCATTGTTCTATGGTTTGTAAACAAAAGACTTAGTAGCTCATTTGGTTAGAACATGTGACTTGCATACAAGAGGTACAGAATTCAATCCCCGTCAGCGCCATATTTTTGTTTTAGGGGAATGGCTAAAAAGTGGCTTAGTGTGAACGCAGTTCAATTAAAAAGCGGTTTAGTGTGAAAAGGGTTAATTGGAAAGATGGTTAAAAAGAATATATATACGCACACACACACGACATGTGAGTGTCAACACCCCTACTGCTGCGCACCATGTTGCACACATGGCACGTTTTTTTTTTGGATAATGATTGTTTTTTTGCAACAAGGCTATTGTCTATTGGCTGATGACGTGTTTTTCTAGTTTGAGTGGTTCAGATGGTCTCTAATCTAATCAAAAGGTCCTAATTCACCTAATACACCTATAAATAAACACCTAACCCTAATCTCATTGTTTTCATCCATGGCGCCTCCATGCTGCTCTAATCTAAATTAAAACAAGCCTTTCTTCTCCACGAAGTCAAATTAGAATATCAGAATTTCTACAACAACTTCTTAGCAAATCAAATTCTAGATCCGTTCTTTCTCAAATCTCTAAACCTAAAGCTGTGAGTTTCTAGATTACTTTTAGGTTTAGATAAATAAAAGTATGCTTTGACAGACACTGAATTGGATATGTTGCAAAGTATGATTTTGTGTTAATATGAAATTCTATCTTATGTCATGACAAATCTAATTTCTTAGATCTAATATAATTGTGGTGATTCGATTATGATGTTTATATGGATCTTGACTTGTAACCATGTTATGATGGAAGTACATCTATTAGTTTGGATAATTGTGACATTATTTGGATCTAGACCTTTATGTTAATCTACCTTTTGATCTAAACATGTTGCTATGTCACCCTTACTATGCTAGATCTAGGTAATTGGACTCCGAATGTTAAATCTAGATCTATTGTAAACTTGACATGTTACATTTATTTAATTGGACAGTTGGATCTAGTTGTTTGTATGAATCCCCTTATTGTGATCAATCTAGATCTTTTGTGAACTTTACATATGAATCCGTCTTTATGTCACCCTAATTATGCTAGATCAAATTAGGAGACATTTAGATCTCATTATGCTTGATTTGATATTTTAGGAATTGCCACAAGTTATCGGTTTTATATATCCACACTGTCATGATAATTACATGTCCTTTCACTTTTTTATCATGCCAGTATGTTATGTCAATATGTGTTGAAAATATCACCTTTACCATATTCCCTTTTCATTGTTATAGCTAGGCTACTTTATAGCCTAGATGCCGCCAAAATACGTGCGAATATGTTAGTTAAGGAAACGGGGGAAAAAGGATTTATAATTGTCATGTAATCTTTATTTGAATTGATATGTAATTCAAATTATCATTAAAATAAGTTTTGACACCTATAAAAGGAAAGGATTAATTTATAAATTAATTAATCAAAAATGGAATGTTTAGTAATTACAATTAGGAATTGTAATTGTACTTATGACATGAGGTTAGGTTACATTAGTGGCGGAAGTCTGCCCAGACCCGATCGGCATATCCATCAACCACTAATGTTTAACCTAATGTGGGAGGTCTAAGTATGTAAATACGAATCGGGCTAAGACACGAGGTTAAGCCCAACTGTGGAATAAAACTGCTCGGAACCGACCGACATATGCAGCATCCACATTTTGTAGGCCTAATGTGAGATGTCTAGCCCATTATAAACCATAAATGGACTAGGTAATGAATTGAACTACTTAACCAAATCTAATCCATAAGGATTGTGGGAACTTAGGCTTAAGTTTAGGTTAAGTAAACTTGATTAAGCAAAGTGGGAGGGTTAAGTAAATCTTGGGTACGTGGGTAATATTAGTATATATAGGCCCACAAACTTAACCATTAAATAAACATGCTTAAATCAGTGGGAGGGTTAAGTACATCTTGGGTTAGTGGGTAATATTCGTATATATAGGCCCACAAATTTTACCTGTTAGAGTTATGTAATTAATGATCACCCTTTTAGGGTAAGCATAACTGGTATAGGGCTATGTAATTAAAGATCACCCTTTAGGGTATACATAGTCAGTAGAAAGCCTAGTAGGGATACAAGACAAAGGGGAGAGCTTGTATCATATTGTGAACTTAACCCAATAGAGTTATGTAATTAAAGATCATCCTTTTAGGGTAAGCATAACTAGTATAGGGTTATGTAATTAAAGATCACCCTTTAGGGTATACATAGTCAGCAGAAAACCTAGTGGGGATACAAGACAAAGGGGAGAGCTTGTATCATATTGTGTGGGACCCATTTCATTCAGTAACCCGTAGTCGGTATCAGAATAGAGAACTCCGTACTAGGCGGAGAAGGGGCACGCTTACTGATTGATTATAAGAGATCCAAAACATGACGGGTGGTGTAGACGGCGCAAACCGACTGGGGACATGTGCGTGCATGGACCAAGCAGAGGGGGACAAGATGACTGTGACACCAGTAGGTATGCCTGTGCACATCTTGGGTTGCCACTTTAGGTAAGTGATACCCCCTACCGTGGGGCCAACACAGGATGTCTGCAGAGTAGCGAGCCGATCGATTAGGGTAGTGGTTAGGGTATACTTGGACATATGACCTAAGCCTACCAGCTTATAGTGGAAGGGATCATTCCATTTCAGTTATACTAGTAATAGTGCAGAATATTCATTAGAAGCATTTACACCTTAACCTATATGCCTTGTCACACCTGCTATTGTATGGTTTCCCTTATCGACTTTATATGCCTGTCATGTTACTTTTATTTATTTACTGGCTAAAAGTAACTAGAATCGACCGACTTTATGCCTGACCCTTTTTGTTTCTCCTTCTTTTTTTCGTTTCCCCCCAGGTTCTCAAGGGAGGGAATTCTCAGGCTTACTCAGGATTCTGCTACATCTTGCTTGGAGCTTCTAGATGTATTGCTCAAGGTTCTATCTTTGCTACTATGGCTTATGATTTGGGGATTATGCTTTCTTTATTATTGTACTCTGGTATTTAAAGTATAAGACAGAAGTTTTAATGATGAACAAAGTTTATGTATTTTCAAATATATGGTGTAACCATGCTTTATGATTAATAAAAGTTGTTTTTATTCCGCTGCAAAAAAATTATGTCTGTCTTGTAATGTTTCTGTTCTATTTACTAAAACGCTTCACGAAACTTAATGCATTCCCTTTGTGAGTGACATTAACGGACGTGGGGTGTTACATGTTTCTTTCTAGCTAGGAGTGATGTCATGGTATGGAGCCCATACATTTTTACTTATGTGGATGATGGAATGAGGCGTCTCGGATTTGAGTCCCTAGTGGCTCTTGATTTATGCCCCAAAGGGCAGGGAAACATATTGTTCAGGAATTATTAATCCACAAACGTAAGAGTGGACCGATCCTGAAGATCCAAGGTGCGGTTGTGGCTGAGCCTGAGACATGGGCTGGATTGTCTCGAATTCGGTAAGGACAATCCCTTGCCTTGGTTCATGATGGAAATCCAACTTCCAATATGACACCATGCTGTTTTGATTGCAAAACTAGTATAGCGACATAGTATATGGTAGCTATGCCGCCTATGATTGAAAATGTTTTGAAACATATCAACATTAATAATAATATCAAATTTGCTTTATACGTATCAAGCATATTTTGGCCATTATATGGTAAAACTCTATCCTCCGGTTTGTGTTGCATTGTGTGATGGGACTTGAGTCTTATAATAGCTTCATTTTTCTAAAAAGCATTTCATTGTTTAAATGATTTACTTTATTTATGCACTGGCAATCCAATGGAGTAAACCCGTTCTGTGTTAGCGGCGTGGTCCTGTGATTAGCCTTATTATTGAATATGTTAAGTAAGATTTCTCATACTAGTCCCATGACTGACTCGTAGTTTGTTTCATTTTGCAAACTCGGCTGCCCTCTTTTCCACACAGGCAGCCTTGTATTCAGGTTTTAGCAGACTCATTCTGGATAGCTATGGAGCTGAAGATGGATTCTATCATTTCTATTATGCTGTTCAGACTTCATTTAGTATATTATGTTTGATTCCGCTGCAGACAATTTATATTAAGCTGAAACTGTATTTTGTACTAAGTATGATCCTGTTATGCTGTGTAACCCTCATGACATATTATTTCTAGTGTAACTCTGATGTACATCATCTGCTGTAATTCTATATTTCTGTTTTGCTATTATTGTTTATGTGTTATATTCCAATGATTATCCTTGCTTCTGTGGCACAGGGGTTTGGGGTCATCACAATTTTAAAACTGCTACAATATTTATATCCATGTACACCCCTTTTAACATGTCCTGTGTACCAAATTCAAGTTCTTTCTTATCTGGATTGATGGGCTATAGATCAGTCATAATTAGTATTTGATTATCTGTAGAATCCTGTTGGGGTTTAAAATGAAACATGCTGCATATATATACACATATATAAGGAAGAATGACTTGGTTTTTGTTAATATATATATATGTGTGTGTGTGTGTGTGTAGGTTTCTGGGAAAAGAATTGGTTTTATTGAAAACTGATTTATATGTTTATGGATGGATGGTTTAGAAAATATTATATTATAATGTTAAAGCCACTTATTAAATTGATCCTAACGAGTGCTAATGAAATATTGTACATCACTGAAATAACATGAACTCATATTAAATTAATAATTGATGTTTTCCTTTGGAGCTTAATGGTGAAAAACTATTTTCTAAGATTGAGTACGAATCATTTTAGTGGTGTTACTCTAACTATTTCACAACTATGTACTGATTTTAAATCATTGTTTTGTTGCATAAAACACATCTTCTTTCATTGCCCAACTTATAGAAGTCTGTATACTATAATATGTGTATAGTATGGTTAGTAATTACACATATTATAAGAACACAATAATATGATACAAATTTGTTGTATGATATAAAAGAGGTTCAATTTTGTATACTATGGATATAAAAAATGTACGAATACTGCAAAATTATTTGTTGTTGCACTCACATAAGGATTAACATTGGGATGTCATCATCTTGTTGCAGATTTAAGTATTTATCTAACATATGAGTGGTTAAATTATCAGCATGAACTGCTATGTGCATTAGATGCACCACTATATACAACATTAGACTAAGATAATTTGAGCCATGATTCATTTTTATATATATATATATATATATATATATATATATTAATTTGAGCCAATATGCCTCTCTTATAGCATACAACCAACTACTGTTCACACTTATGATTAGTTATGGCATGCATTAACTATTTGTAATGCATTGTCTACTGTTAATAAAGTTTGATGATTACAATTGCAATTTTCACTTCTCATACCGCTTTGATCTGCAACTATGTAGTTGTATATGTTTAAGCCATGTATGATGCAAGTATAACTTGCAAACACATGACTTTAATCCTGTATTGACGTGTTTTGGTTTAAATATACTAGCATATTATTTATTTACATATGCATGTATCTTTAATTTTGATGTGGGAATTACATGTTCATGGTTACCACATCAATCTAAATACTACAATCTTATTTGCAGTGCATATAGTTCTATATGTCTCCATGTGTCTTATTGGCTACTGGTATTCATAGAAATACATACTGCATTTTTTTAAAAGGCTTCAACAAGTTTGACTTGTTTTCCCCTTTCATATTTTGTGTATCCATATTTGTATATTAATTTTCTTTTGGATGATCTGTATTCAAATAGTGAATAACATATAATAATGCTGCCTGGTTCATAGTAAATGAATGCATACAAGACTGCAAGGATCTTTTAATACATATTGACCATTTACTATAAATGTTAGGCAGTAACATAGAGTATACATGAAACTAAGAATGGCTGCTTAATTGTTGCTTACTTCATTGAACCAAATGTTGATTCTTCTTCTTTATATGATAAGTTTCTGATGTTTAATGTGTGTGTGTATATATATATATTGTTGCAAATGTTTTGAAAGCTAAACAAGTATGACCTATTTATAGCTTCCATGATGTTTGTATATACATTATTGATGTCTGATCCTTGCATAGTTTCTTTTAAAAGTTGATTCATTAATATATGGTTCAGTATAAATATTGCAGCTGTGTACATTTGATGCAACAATTGTTTTGCAATAACAATTATGCACTTATCATTTGCATTTTTTCTTATAATCGCAACTATTTATATATATAATTATAATCAAAATGGTGTACTCTTCTTCAAGTCTCCCATCTAAACCACCATCCAAACCACCTAGATCTCCTCCTCCAGCATCGAAGTCGGCCACGCCGTCTTCGAACCCTGTTGTTAATCCAACTTCAATTAAGGAAACAGATCAAACTTTGCTTCGATATGTTAAACAATTGGAAAACCATGTATTCATTCCTGAAAACATTTTTAAAAGTTTTGTTGATTCATGGCGTGATATAATAGCGCTTAATCTATTTGATTTCAAACTACCAGTGGTGAGATTGAAGAAATATATTGGTAAGGTTTGGAAAACTAAAGGTAATTTCATGAACCTATTTGCATTGATGCTAATACTTTTAGTAACAAAATTATAAAATACGCTAGAGTTATTATTACCACTGATTTGGATTCTAAGCTAGTTAATAAGATACCTATATTGCTTCATAATGGTCTTAAGAGGGTTATATTAGTTGAATATGAGTTTGTTCTTCATAGATCAATGTAAAAAATTTGGACACAAAACTGATGTTCATTAATTATCTACAGATCATACATGGGTTTCTAAATAACCAATGGGTAAAGCTTCCTCTTCTTCAGCAACTGATTAGGTTGATGCTGCTAATTCATCTACTCCTAAAGCGTCTGATAAGAGTAATAAGGTAGTTAATTTGGATTTTTTAAACTTTGAATTACCACATAATATTCTCCCTGAAGATTTGAGTTATATAGATGCTCATTTGATAAAAGAGCCAGTTAAAGAAGACTTAGAGATGTGTCTGAAGGGGCTTCAAAAATTTATGAGTACATAGCTCATTTGAAAGACAAGAGTAACGCTATTACTTCTACCTTTGCTCCTCCTAAAAGGAAGTTAAGGAGTAATTCATTGATTAAATGATAGTGATAACACGGAATGTTAGGGGGACGAACACTTCACATCATATGCGTGAAGTGTTATCTTTACTGACTAAGTTCAAACCAACTATCGTTGGTTTGATTACAAATAAACTCAATAAAGATAATTTGCGTTTATTTAGTTGATTAATTCCAAGAAATTGGGAATATACTCCTCATGACTCTGCTCCTTTTGCTGGTAGAATACTATTTATTTGGAATTCGGAAGTTTGGTATATTGTTAATATTTCTGGATCTAATCAACATTACTCGTAGCTAGAACTAACATATGTCCATTTCCATGCAGTCATTATCACGTTTTTGGTTCACACGTGGGTGTGAGGCTCACGAATTAACACTACACAAAGCTATGCTATTTAAAGCCATGCTTTGATCATCAACCACAAGGCTCTTCTTTTCAACAAAAGCCTTGATCCTTTGCATCTCAGTATACCACACTGACAATTTACGTCGTGCAACTGATGTCTATCGATATATAACCTTTGAGCTCATACGTCTCAAAGACGGGCGTTAAGCAAGAGAATAAATTCTTCGCCGCCAAACAGATATTTATTTAATAGAGATCAATCAACACAGAATAAAATCCAATGTCAGACACACATCCATATACAAGTTCGTTCTGGGTCTGAACGAAACCAGAGGCACCTTATTCCTCATCCCATATGTCCAATACAGGAGAGAGACCCTCGCATATCCAGTCGATCTCCAAGTACGTCTGGGCGATCACCACTTATTACCTTGTCTTGGGTGTACAGCCCAATCAAGGCATCAGTAATCATCCAAACGATGTGAAGACCTCCGGTCTTTAACCACCGTCTTCATCGTTGACTTATCGTCGAATCAATTATTCAGAATGGGTATAAACCCGGCCTTTCCGAATAACTAGCATATATAATAAAAAGGTGATATAAAAACACAACATGTGCCTCATTCCAATCCAGAATTTTCTTTTATTCAAATATTCTTTGTTTTGGGAATGGTTCCCGTTAATTTTATCAAAGGTAAATTCTTTAAATTTATTCTTTAATCTTCTTTTGGATATCATTTCAAACCAAATTAAGGTTTATCCAAACTAGTCGGGATTAGCGAACCTTACCGAAGTAATCGTTTGTTTAATTTCCCAATCCCAACCTATTCATCCCATGGAGCAAAACTGGTAATATTCCATATCTAACACCACAGTGTTATCAATAAAATTTAATTACCATTTCACGTTCAAATCTAATTAAAGATTTAACTATTGTTTGGAGCAAAACTGGTGATACTCCATTCTCAATCATTTCCTAAATTTGATAATTTAAATTATCACATTCACATTTCAATCTAATTAAAGATTCATTAAAACTCCAATTAGTTTTAATCTTCCTAAAAATCAATATTATTGATTATTTAACTTTGGAAACACAAACATGCCGCATCTACAATCTACACCGTACTATTGATTTCTGTCGATATATAACCTCTAAGCTCGTACGTCTTAGAGAAGGGTGTTAAGCAAGAGAATAAATTCTCCACCACCAAACAAATATATATTTAGCAGAGATCAACCATACAATTCGAAATACAATGTTAGACATGTAATCCTGTCTTTAATTGGGTTAAAGAACTAATGTCACTTAAAACGCAGTTCACGATAAAACCAAAATCACATTCCATTAATCATGGAATCTTCACGGAAAACAAATCAGTATATAATCGATATCAATTTCCGTATCCGACTAATAATAAAAATGGAATAACGGCATGCCTTTTAAATTCCATATATATTACCAGTCTTCCTCCAAGGAAGTTCACTTCGATTATTATCAAATCGAATTCCATTCCATTCCAATTTGTTGTATTAAATTGGAAAATTTTACATTGGAAATTTTCCTTCAAATTTAAATAAAAAGGATTTATAAATTCCAAATTACATTTCACAGTTAATCGGGTTAAAGAACAAATGTTGTTTAAAACATCGTTCACTATAAACCCAAAAATCCAATTCTTTTATTCAATTCCAATTAAATATTAATTAATTGGAAAACTTCACTAAATCTTAAATTAAAGATTTATTCTTTTCTCAACTGGGTTTAAGAACAGTATTAATAAAGACACCATTCACGATAAACCCAAAATCCAATTTGATATTAAATACAAGGCTCTGAATAGAAATTATATCGGCTTATATTCAATATCAAATTCTGAAACCAACAAATATCGTATTGGAAATAATGATATAAATATATCTTCCAAATCTCCATAACAATATCTATATAATCACGAAATCCAGAATCAAATTATTCCGAAGATGATTTCCATTCAAATCCACTCCAATTCATATATTGGAAATTCTTGTTATATTGAAACCCATTCTCAATCCAATTTATTTTATTTAAAAATTATTGGATTTCAAATCGAGTTAATAACCAGTTCATTTTGACAAAATAATATTTTTATCTTCACTAATGTGGAATTTTTCATCCCAAATCTTTCCATATCATTTATTATGATTTTACACAAATTATCAATATTTTTAATAATTTTATTAAGGCCCTTTCAGTTGATTTCCATAAACGATCATCATACTGCACTTACATCGACCTTTTCCAAATTTGATTTGGACATAATTCCAAATCCAACCATTAGATTTCAAATCTCTTGTATTCGTTGGAAAGCTCTTTTCGATACAAACCCAACGCTTATGATTTTAGGAGAATCCGACTGTCGGATCTCCCGTAATGTCAATTCAAAGTCAATGGTCAAAATTTGCGAACGGTCGCGGCGCGACACGTTCTATTCAGGCCATTTAATATATATAATATATATATTTCGTCGATTTACATTTAAAATGTATTTTATAATTCGTTTACAAATTTATTTCAAAACGATTTCAATTTTCAAATCAAATTTGAATATTCCTAAATAAGTTTGTTTTAAAATGTTTGTTCTTTCTGAATTGGAATCAGATACAGTCAATTACCATATAATGTTATTTATATGGATTTCATACACATGTGTATACAACAATAATTATACATTGTCAACCATCATCCAGAATTCATCACACAACTGCATAAGCATTAAATGCAAATAATTAACGCTTACAACAGTCTGTCAACCAATCGATTGATATACAACTAAATATTGGGATTAGTGTATATACAATATCATCCCAATACCCGTGTGGGGTTTCAACCAACAAATATTGAATATTATTTGTGCCATTGGGCGATGAGTAAAATTATCGTCCCAATCAATATCAGTTAAATGAGTGTACATAAAAAAATCGTCTGATTTATAAATGAATAATTTATTTCAACACTTAACTAATTTATACAGTTCATATATACAATAAAAATGATATTTTTATTGTTCAAATATTTTATACATTACATGAATATTTTATACAGTTCATATATACAATAAAAATGATATTTTTATTATTCAAATATTTTATACAATTCATATATACAATAAAAAATTATATTTTTATTGTTCAAAATTTTTATTCCATACATGAATATTTTATATATTTTATTCATACAATAAAAATGGTATTTTATTGTTTAAATATTTTATTTATACAATAAAAACGGTATTTTATTGTTTAAATATTTTATTCAACACATGAATATTTTATATATTTTATTCGTTCAATAAAAATGATATTTTTATTGTTCAAATATTTTATTCAACACATTAATATTTTGTATATTTTATTCATTCAATAAAAATGATATTTTTATTGTTTAAATATTTTAATCAACACATGAATATTTTATATATTTTATTCATTCAATAAAAATGATATTTTTATTGTTCAAATATTTTATTCAACACATGAATATTTTATACAGTTCATATATACAATAAAAATGATATTTTTATTGTTCAAATATTTTATTCAACACATGAATTCACAATTAACATCCACAATACAGTCAATTCAAACAAACATCCATGGTCTGTACAATAAATGGTGTTAGGGGATGCTAAGCATCGTCTGCATCCTAGTATACATTTAACTGTAAAATAAATAGAGTGAGAATGAGTTCACACATTTGGTTTCCACTCCCTCAGTTTTATTTCTGAATTTATGAACAATTTGGATTTGAAATTGCCCAAATTCTTAATGTGCTCCAAATTGGACGCGGTCAGTTCCATGTGGTAGAGCTCGTCATCATGATCACATTGCAACTGAAATCACTGAATTTCGTTTTCGTTTGCAAAAGTTACGATATTTTATACATGTCATAACTAAATAAATAATTAAATTATAATTAAGAATTAATTACCATATTAACAACGTTTAATTAAACGTTGTCGTGACCCTCCCCCTTCATTCTCCCTGTATGGAGAAACCCATTTCTTTCGATCCAAGAAGCTGTTTTTGCCGCCTCATCAGTGGATCAGAGCACGATCAGCGACCGCCCCAAGGAGCGTCGCCGCCTCCTCTACCCATCCCCAGAAGTGGGCCCCACTCGCACCCCCCTCTGTCACCCAAATCCGGTTCGAGCACCCCATGTTTTAGCTCGAAAATCGAGCTAAATACTCCACGTTGATCGATCAAACCCTTATTGATTTAAAGCCTGAAGAATTCTTTACAATTTTCTCTTTGGAATCATTCACTATTTCGAATTATATTGGGCGCTTTTTGTAACACCCCACATCCATTAATGTCACTCACAAAGGGAATGCATTAACTTCCATGGAGGTTATAAGTGAATATAGAACAGAAAGATTACAACAAGACAGATAATAAATAGTACTGGGAAATCTGAAACTTCATTTTATTGCAGTGGAAATTAAACATGTTTGTTACATCATAAAACCATAGATCATAACCAAGTACAATATCCATCTTTATAAAAACAAATACATAATCCCATTACATAAATAGCCATTAAAAAGATAACAAGCTGGACTTTACTTCAACGGTCCAAGCTTTCCAAAGAGAGATGAAGCAATTCAATCAAACTCCACTAGAGCTGGGCCCAACCTGAGGACCTGGAGGGGGAAAAAGGATAGAAATAGAGGGGGTCAGACATAAAGTCTGGCGAGTATGATAATTCTAACAATACTATTATCAAAATAACTAGACTAAGGCATAAGCTGGAAGACAAGTAAATGTCTATGAACTCTTAGGAAGATAAAGATAGCGTTAAAGATAACGGTAAAGGCACACTTAATTACTAACGAATGATTACTACACTGCACCGCACATTACTACACTGCACCACACATTACTACACTGCACCACACCAGTCACCCTATTGTTTGATCCCACTTGCTTCACACAGAAACTTTATAAATAGCCTTACGTACCCCTAGCTGACTACATAGGTGCCGTCTGCCCCTATCTCCACTAGGTGTACCCCACTACCCACTTTCGATCGGCTCCCTACTCGTAGATACCCGTGCTGGCCCCACAGTGGGGTGTATCACTCCCCTAAAGTGGCAACCTGATACAACTTGAGAATGCACGGCTTATACCTACACGATGCAACAACGTCTTACCTACCAGCCCGGGTCCACACACGCATACGAAACCCGTTGGACTTGCGTCGCCACCGCTCGCCGTTTTGGCCTCTTACAGTCGAACCCAGCATGCGTGTCCCGTCCTCGACTTGGGTCGAGCCCACAAAGTTACGTTTGGGATACTGGTCTAAATGGGCCCCCACAAGCTACCCACCTAAGCTTGTCACTAGTATATCCCACTTAACCCTCTTAGTCATGTTCATTTACATGTGTGTTTGGTTAAGTCTTACTAATCATATTTCACATGCCACTAAGGGCACCCCCTAGATTCCTCATGCCACCCAAGGCACCTACTTAACCCCCATGTCCCACCCTACATGTTTATCTGGCTAAGTATTTCTTAATTCATTCAGGCCATAACCTCATAAAGACCTCTCACATTAGACTGGCATTTATGGCAGTTGGATTTGTCGGGCGAGTCCGGGCAGTCTCACACCATAAAAGAGTCTAACCTCGTGTCTTTACAACCATTATGCTTTAGTTTAGGCCTAGGACCTCTCACATTAGGCTGACATTTGTGACCACTGGATTTGCCGGGCGGGTCCGTGCAGGTTTACGCCACAAATGAGTCCAACCTCGTGTCCTAAGCATTGATTAACACTTAAAATCTTTTACCCCAGTTTTAATCATTCCCTATTCAAATTATTAATTAAGTCAACTTTTAATGATGTCCATAATTGACTCAATTATGGCCATCCACTTATGGCATGCAAAATCATATCAATTGCACCCCAACTTTTTAATATTAAATCCTTAATATTACCCCTACCCCACGTTTATACGTTCGCTTATTCAACGCATAATATAGGCTAGACTTGTATAGTATAACACCTAGCACAAAGACAAATTATCACAACATATAGACAATTAAAATAAATCTAATCATAATAGGGGTGAAACTTGCATAAACTACACATGTTAAGGATCAAAAGGTGTCAACTTGTTAAATGTCTCAATTTATATGATATGATCATAGCCCAAATCTATACATAAACTTGCATATGGGGTTTTTAGGCAACATAATGATGGTGTGAACTAGCATAGGATATCACATATGTCATAGCATAATTCTAGATGTCATAATAGATGTCTTGGTATATGTTCATATCTTTTCTAATCAATCTAACTTGCATATGTGACTTGTCATATAGATCAACATAACCCAAACATGATGATTTAATTAATATGAACTAACTAGCATAGATGGTAACATCATGGCCTTTTTAACATGTATGATTCATCACAACTTAGCATAGAAACTTTCATCATACATAACATCATCATAGCATGATTTACAACATATAAGATATCATCATCACATAACATTGGATTTACAATATACATGATAGCAAAAGGGGTTTACAACAACATATATGATAATTCACATCATCTACTCATAATCCATTCATAACTCAACCTGATTAAAATGATAATAATCTTGTTAAGATCATCATACTCACAATTTAGAGAAGAAAAGAGAGAGTTTTGCTTTGCTTTAGGGTTGAGAGAATTAGAATGGAATTTGCTTTTCTTCTTTCTTAGTTGGCGGCGGCTCCATTGATTTCCATGGCGATGGTATGACGGTAACTATTCTATTTTAATTAGGTTTAGGGTTAGCATTAGGATGTATTTATAGGTGTAGGGAGTTATTTAGGACCATTAGATTAACCCTGAACCATGAGAACCAATCAAATGCAAAATCTGCATTTGAGCGAATCGGCCCACGGGTTGACAGCCAAACACCCTGGATTAACCCCTAGTCGACCCAGTGGGGCTTCGGTCGACCTCAAAAATGGGCCGGTTCGGTTATTCCCCTCCCAATTCGCTGTTTTGAACTTTTTCGCATATTTATTTATTTAATTTTTTTTATATATATCAATATATATATATTTCTCTGCACAACCCATTTCACTTAATTCTTTTCTAAAAATTAAGTATACTTTAATTTGTGAATTTTAATGTTATAAAATTACGGTGTGTTACATTCTCCCCTCCTTAAAGGATTTCGTCCTCGAAATCTCCAAGTCAAGAAGAATGTATATCCTACCATCTAATCGTCCATCTACTCAACCATCAAACACCAGCATCCATTGTCCTTAAAAGACTTCTAATGATTTAATGTTTATATGCACAGTGTGTGTATATGTCCATATCTAATGCAAAATTAGGCGGTATACTGATTCAGTCGACCTCCTTAGTGCAATTCATGATAGTGCCATGCGTCCAATATGTATGCAAAAGATTCCTAATGATACATATTAATTCTATATGCGTGCACAACCATCCACCCGAATGCAGCAACTATATGATAATACAACCATTATACATCCATTTTACTAAATACATCCATATATATGAAATATGCAATATGAAGTGACTGAGCCGATCTGGTGCCTAATAGTGTGTGTATATGCATCCACGAGCAACCACTAGCAAACACTTGCATCCACTTTGCATCCACTATACATAACATGTCTCAAACACATGTTTCAACCATAGGATTATCCTAACTAAAGGTCAAAGATACTAGCAAGAGGATATACTAAAGATAAGATAAGTACAAGCTAAGCGATAAAGGAGAAATTAAAAGACATACCCTCAAAAAGAAAAGGGTATCGTGAACGCATCTTCTCTTCTGTCTCCCAAGTAGCATTGCTCTCATCATCTCCCCATTGCACTTTGACTAGTCTGACCTCTCGATTCCTCAACCTCTTGATCTCCGACCCAAGAATGCGCGTAGGAGCTCGTCGAATTGTCGCATCACGCTCTATCTCCACCTCTCTAAGAAAGCTCGGCTCTACCACTTCCGCGGTCTCGTGCAAGCACTTCCTCAAATGTGACACATGGAATACGTCGTGTACACCACTAAGTCTCTCGGGCAACTCCACTCTATACGCCATCTGTCTAATTGTAGCGACCAGAACTTCCCCGGTCTCCGAAGAGATGAGAAAGAACGAATTACTGTGAGGACAAGACATAACAGAACAAAACAGAAGAACATTTCATTGTTTATTACAACAATTCCATCAGAATACAAGAATATACAGGGTATAATTGAATAAATTACATTCGACAAATATCAGAGGTTACAAGAAATTACATAGCAGCGGAAAATAATACAAAACACAACTGAAGGTGATATACGAATACAGGGCTTTCCGGATATCATTCCAGCTGTAAATCAGGATCCTGTGAATATAAATCTGCAAAACCAAAACTACTAGCTGCCCGTGCAGAAAATAGGGGCACCCAGAGTTTAGGTTAAAACAATAAACTCCAGGTCAGTCATGTGACTGGTGTGAGAACTAAAACAGTTATTAAAACTTTATTTTAAAAGAGAGTAATTCAAGGGACCACGCCGTATAACACGGAACGGGTTTCCTCCCAAGAATACCAGTGCATAGAATAAACAGCGCAATGCTTTTTGAAAAATGAAGCTATTATAAGACCCAGGTCCCATCACACAATGCAACGCAAGCCGAAGGATAGGGTTTTCCCTTATAATAGCCAAACATACTTGGTACGTTTAAAACAAATCATTTGACACTATAATAAGTGTATAGTGTCAAAACATTGCAATCATAAATATCAATCATAGGCGGCATAGCTACCATCTACTATGTCGCCATACTAGTTCTACAATTAAAACCGCGATACACGTATTGGAAATTGGATTTCCGTCATGAGTCGAGGCAAGGGGCAAGCTCCTCTCCACTTTGAGACACTCTAGCAAATGCCTTGGGACTACACACTCTGGACAACCCCGGATTCGGCTGGGCCGGTCCTCACTTACGTTAGAGGATTAATTATGCCTGAACACACGTTTCCCGGTCCTTACAGACCTATAATCGAGGCGCCTCATTCCAACAACCACAAAGGTGAAAAGTATATAAATGTCAGGCCTGGTAAGTCACTGACACCACCAAAGCTAGACAGAAACGTCGTGCTCTCCCAGCGGTCCGTATCCCATTTTAACTCATACCGAGGTGTGAGGCTCGCGAATTCACGCTATACACAAAGCTACGCCACGTAGGTCGTGCTTTGATCATCAACCACAAGACTTTGCTTTTCAACAGAAGCCTTGATCCATGCAACTCAGCATGCCACACAGGCAATTCATGCCATGCGATTGATATCTATCGATATATAACCTCTAAGCTCGTATGTCTCAGAGAAGGGCGTTAAGCAAGAGAATAAATTCTCCGCCGCTGAGACGACCCGAACTTCCCCGTGAAGGAAAGCACGGATAGAATTGAGGACAAGATAAAATAGAACGCATACAGAAGAACATTTCATTGTTATTACAACAATTCCATCAGATACAAGAATATACAGAGTAAAAATGAATAAATTACATTTGACAAATATCAGAGATTACAATAAATTACATAGCAGCGGAAAAATATACAAAAGCACAACTGAAAGTGATACACGGATACAGAGCTTTCCGAGCATCGTTCCAGCTGTTAATCAGGATCCTGTGAATATAAATCTGCAAAACCAAAACTACTAGCTGCCCGTGCGGAAAATAAGGGCACCCAGAGTTTAGGTTAAAACAATAAACTCCAGGTTAGTCATGTGATTGGTGTGAGAACTAAAGCAGTTATTAATCTTTATTTTTAAAGTTAGGTAAATCAAGGGACCACGCCGTATAACACGGAACGGGTTTCCTCCCAAGAATACCAGTGCATAAAACAAACAGCGCAATGCTAAATAAAGAAAAATGAAGCTGTTATAAGACCCAGGTCCCATCACACAATGCAACGCAAGCCGGAGGATAGGGTTTTTACCTTATAACAGCCAAAGCATGCTTGATACGTTTAAAACACATTATTGGATACTATTATAAGTGTATAGTGTCAAAACAATTTCAATCATAAGTATCAATCATAGGCGGCATAGCTACCATCTACTATGTCGCCATACTAGGCTCTACAAATAAAACCGAAACACACGTATTGGAAATTGGATTCCGTCATGAGCCGAGGCAAGGGGCAAGCTCCTCTCCGATTCGAGACACTCTAGCAAATGTCTCAGGACCCCACTATGATCCTTGGATCTTCAGGGCCGGTCCTCTCTTACTTTTGAGGATTGGCAATTCCTGAACACACGTTTCTCGGTCCTTACAGACCTATATCCGAGGCGCCTCGTATCCAACAACCACACAGGTGAAAAGTATATAAATGTCAGGGCTGGTAGGTCACTGACACCACCTTAGCTAGAAAGAAACGTCGTGCTCTCCCTGCAGTCACTATCCCGTTTTTGACTCATACCGAGGTGTGAGGCTCGCGAATTCACGTTATACACACAAAGCTACGCCACACAGGCCGTGCTTTGATCATCAACCACAAGACTTTGCTTTTCAACAGAAGCCCTGATCAATTGCCACTTACGCGTGCCACACTGGCAATTCACTCCATGCGACTGATGTCCATCGATATACACCCTCTGAGCTCGTACGTCTCAGAGAAGGGCGTTAAGCAAGAGAATAGATTCTCCGCCGCCAAACAGATGTATATTTAATAGAGATCAATCAACACAGAATAAAATCCAATGTCAGACACACAATCCATTTACAAATTCGTTCTGGGTCTGAACGAAACCGGAGGCACTTTCCTCGCATATCCATCCATCTCCAAGTACGTCAAGACGATCCCCAACTGTTTCCCTTATCTTGGGTGTACAGCCCAATCAAGATCATCAGTAATCACCCAAACGATGTGAAGACTTCCGGTCTTCAACCACCGTCTTCATCTTCGACATCTCGTCGAATCGGTTATTCAGAATGGGTATAACCCGACCTTTCTGAATAACCCACGTATATAATAAACAAATGTTACACAAACACAATGAATGCCTCATTCCAATTCAGAATATTCTTTTATTCACAAAATCACATTCTTAGGGAAATGTTCCCATTAATTTTATCCAAGATAAATTCTTCTAAATTTATCCTAAAATCTTCCTTTGGATATCATTTCAAACTAGTCGGGATTAACGAACCACACCGAAGTAATTATTTATTTTATTTCCCAATCCCAACCTATATATCCTATGGAGAAAACTGGTAATACTCCACATCTAACACCACGGTGTTATCGGTAAAATTAATTACCATTTCACATTCAAATCTAATTAAAGATTTAACTATCGCTTTGGAGCAAAACTGGTGGTACTCCATTCTCGATCACCTTTCAGATTTGATAATTTAAATTATCAATTCACATTTTTAATCTAATTAAAGATTCATTAAAACTCCACTTAGTTTTAATCTTCTCAAAAATCCATATCTT
The DNA here is from genome assembly GCA_030737875.1 of Allium sativum. Taxonomy (NCBI): domain Eukaryota; kingdom Viridiplantae; phylum Streptophyta; class Magnoliopsida; order Asparagales; family Amaryllidaceae; genus Allium; species Allium sativum. The sequence goes on along the minus strand of CM060921.1, from coordinate 7,481,540 downwards.
GCCTTTGACTGGGTTAAAGAACCAATGTCATCTAAAACACGATTCACGATAAACCCAAATCACATTTGATATTAAATACAAGGCTCTGAATAGAAAATATATCGGCTTATATTCAATATCAAATTCTGAAACCAACAAATATCGTATTGGAAATAACGATATAAAATATATCTTTCAAATTCCCATAACAATATCTGTATAGTCACGAAATCCAACATCGAAATATCCCGAAGATAATTTCGATTCAGCTCCAGTCCAATTCACATATTGGGAATATTGATTATTTTTAAAATCACTTTCAAATTCAATTTATTTATTTCACAAATAAATTGATTTTAATTCTAGTTCAAAACTAGTTCATTTCGATAAAAATCTATTTTTATCTTTTCAAATGTGGAATTCTCCAGCTCAATTCTTCCCAAATCATTTCTTATGATTTTACACAAATTATTAATATTTTTAATAATTTTATCAAGGCCCGTACAGTCGATTTCCAACAACGGCCATCGAACTGCACTTACAGCGACCTTTTCTGAAATTGATTTGGACATAATTCCAAATCTAACCGTTGGATTTTAAATTTCTAATGTTCATTGGAAAGCTCTTTTCGATACGAACCCAACGGTTCCGGTTTTAGGAGAATCCGACGGTCGGATCTCCCGCAATGTCCGTTTGAAATAAATGGTCGAAATTCACGAACTGCCGCGGCGCGGCGCGTTCTATTCAGGTCATTATATTATATATATAATATATATAATATATATTTCGTCAATTTCTATTTAAAACGAATTTTATAAATCGTTTTAAATTCGTTTCTAAAATAATTCAACTTCTACATTCAATTTCAAATCGATTTGATTTCAATTCAACTCGAATTCATTTCCATTTTATTTAATTCGAATTCAAATTCGTTTCAATTCAATTCAAATTCAAATTTGTTTCAATTCAAATTGATTTCAATTTAATTTCGATTCGAATTCAATTAAATTTCAGTTCGTTTTCAATTCAACTTGAATTTGATTTATATTCAATTCCATTCGAAGTCCTTTTATATTCAATTCAAATTCGTTTTCTTTTCAATTCGAATTTGCTATAATATTCATTTCAATTTGAATAAAATCGATATAAATATCGTTCACGTCAAAATGGCGCAAAACTAATCAACACGGCTTTATATTTTTCACAACTTCTTTATTCTATTCAACAAATGAATATTTTTCCCATTCAACACATGAATCTATATTTCTTTCAACACACGACTAATCTCAACACATGAGTGTTGTCAACACATCACTATTGTTGTTATGTAAAATATTTTATAAAACTATGGTATCTATCGTTTGATTTTAATTAGACTCCACCGTGAAGTAGATTCTAATTGTAAATATGATGAAGATGTAATTTATTTTATTTAAAATATTTTATTCAACACATGAATAGTTTCAACACATGATCATCGTCAACACATGACTATTTTTATATTCAACACATGAGTTTTCTTTTATAATATTCATTATTTTCCCGATTGGAATGAGGCCCAATCAATCACCATATAATGTTAATTATATGGATTCCATACAACACATGTATATAATAGCATTGAAAAATAATCAACCATCAACCAAAGTGCACTACACTGTATAAGCATCAAATATAGATATCTGACGCTTATAACAGCCTGTCAATCGATCGATCGACATATTTAATCAATCAGGATGAGTGAACTTCAAATTTCATCCCAACACCCGTGTGGGGTTTCAAACAATCAAACACAGATTTTATTTGTGCAGTTGGGCGACGTGTAAAATTTATCGACCCAATCGATATCAGTCAAATCAGTGTATATAAACAAATCGGCCGATTTGTTTATAAATATTCATTTATCCACTTTCACGTTAAAAATTATATTTTTAACGATAAACATTTTATTTTTAACGATAAACATTTTATTTTAACACATGAATTTCTATTAGTTCATTTATTCAATAAAATGATATTCTTATTTTTCTAACATATTTTAGAAAAATTCGGCGGCATAACGGCACGATACTAGAAACGGGACAGGGCCTAGCCTTATCCCCGGTCTAGTGAAGGCCCACGCCATTCACACATCAATCAATCCATTCCATTTCACCAAACAATTCAATTCAAACCCAACAAACTAACCAACTACTCAACCAAACAATTTAACAAACAAGCCATCCATGGTCTGTGGATGACGGGTGTCGGGTGCTACTAAGCACCGTCTGCATCCTAGTATATATATATATATATATATATATATATATATATATATATATATAATTTGAAAAAGAAGTTTAGAGTGAGAAGTTCTCACCAATAGCTACCCAATCATCTTGACTCTTCTTTTATAGAAATCTTCTTCATTCTCGCCTTTTTATCATCTTCGTTTGCCCGTAGTCACTACATATATAAAAATCACACATTTTTATATTTTGATTACTTTAAAATAAAAGTCACATTTTTATTTGTTCACTCTCAATTTAAAAATCATATTTCTATAATCACTTCATATATTTAAAAATCGAATTTTACTATGCTATTCAATATGTAAAAATCGAATTTTTACTACGATGTTCAATATATAAAAATCATATTTTACTTCTCTATTTTCTATATAAAGATCTCGCCCTTTCAAATATAAAGATTTCGCCTTTATAAAAAATATAGATTTCGCCTTTATAAAAATAAAGTTTTCGCCTTTATAAAAACTTTATAAAAATAAAGTTTTCACCTTTATAAAAATAAAGTTTTCGCCTTCATCACTATAAAAATTCCCTCTTTATTTCAACATATATAAAATAAAAATCAGATTTTTATTTCGCTACATATACAAAGATGATATTTTTACATCCTATATCCCATAAAGATTATATTTTTTATAGTTCCTACTATGCAAAGATTATATTTTTATCTTTCTACAATATAAAAGATTATATTTTACTACTTTAAAAATATAAAAATCATATTTTTAATACTTTAAAAATATAAAAATCATATCTCATTTCAAAGCAAAGTATACTTTTATTTCAAAACAATAAAAATCACATCTTTATCTTCGCTACTTTATATAAATAAAAACCATATTTTTATATGCTATTCGTAAAAATAAAAATCCTACCTTTTTGCTTTGTAAAATCGAGTTAGACAAAACTAGCATATCAAGTTAAACAAAATCAGACTTTTAATCTAAACAAAAATCAGAATTTTAATTTAAACAAAATCAGATTTTAATTTAAACAAAATCCGAATTTACTCACTTTTTTTCTTTTCTGATCGGAGGAGGGGTGGGGGTCCTTTGCGGTGGTGCAACTGGGAGGTGGAGGACTGGGCGGGGGCGGAGGTGGGTGGCGGCGCGGCTGAGGCTGCGGTGGAGGATGGGGGGGGGGGGGTTTCGATGGAGCGCGGCTGCCTGGCGTCGGTCGTGGGGAGGAAGGAGAAGAAGGAAGGAGGAAGAAGAGGAAGCAGCGGCGGCGGCAGCGTCGCTGGGGAGGGGGGGGGGGCGCGATGTGGCGGCGGCGGCGGCTCTCCCCCCCGTCGCCCTCGTCCCTCTTTTTTTTCTTTTTTTTAGTTTTTTTTTTCCTTCTGAATGAAAACGAGAAGGGGGGGGGTTTATATATTTTAAATTTTATTTAATTTAATTTTCAAAAAGTTGACTTTTACTTACGACCTCGAAACGAGGCCCACCGCCTGTCGTCCATAGCGTTTCACCCCCATTCCGAACACAATGGGATATGTATCGCAAGCTGATTCGATCGCTTTGATCAGTTTCCGTTGAATTTACATTTAAATCGCTATATTGAATTTTAAACGTACATTTCAAATCACTGGGGTCACATACTAACTAGAAAAATTCCAGAAAAATATTTTCTAGCTTCGTATTGAAGATACGGTCCTAACAAAACTAGTTTCGTCGAATTCTGAGACCGTTGGAAAAATGGCCAATTTCCAGTCGATTAAAATCAACTGAAACTGGTCAAACGCGTTTTCCTTTGCCACGCTCACATATTGATTCGAAAAATCATGAAATTTGAAACCTAGCAATAATTTAACATCACAGATCCAACAAAATTGGTTTCGTCGAAATCCGAGGTCGTTTGCAAAATGTCTATTTTTAAGGGCCTGAATTCCATAGCGACTATTCAGAATTTTCAACTGGACATATCTTTTGATTCCCGCTATGAAATCTTGATTTTTCGGATTCGTTGGAAAGATATTCTCAAATAGATCCTATTATTTTTGGTTTCACTAAAATCCAGATTGTTTTGCACCCGGTACATTCAATTGAAGTTTGAAATCGAATTATCGAACTACCGCGCCATTTTCAATTCTTTTTATAATTATATATAAAATTATTATATTCTAACGACGACGCGTATAATATATACGTTCGAATTTTGTTCAAAATAAATTTCTCGCCGATATTATTTAAAATAATTCATTTTAAATGTTCAAAATTCACTAAAATTGCCGAAATGAAAAATTTAAACTGGCCCAGATTTTCGGGTTATTACAATCTCCCCCACTTAAAACTTTTTGTCCCCGAAAGGGAATAAAGTCGAAAGTGGTTTGATTAATCTACTCTACGTTCGATCTGGCTTGCCTTCTCCAACTTTTCAGTTTCTGAGAATTTTCAAATTTTCAAAAATTTGGCTAACACCCTAAATTTTCGAAAAAATTCGCCATAACCTCCCCTGCACAGGGAGCATCGGGGAATTTCAAATAGCTTCCCTGGTCCTTCAGATCTCAAAAAGAAAAAGAAAAAGCCAAGCGGCTAGCCAATAGGCTCATAAAATCATCATCACCCAAACAAAACAGTAAATTATGTAGTAAACATGTACCTATTTGTCGGGCAAACAAATTTTATTCTTCGGCTCTAGCCTCCTGCTATGACCTGTTCAATGTAAGTATATGTATATGCAAGCAAATGCGACCAATTTTCGATACAATTCAATATTTGGTTCAATTAGGCATAAATGGTTCAAAATTATCAAACAAATAAACAAACAACACAAACATCAATCAATTAGTGAATTAGAGTTTCAAATTCATAATTTTGTTACATATATAAAAAATCATGTTTTTGATGCCAATTCACAACAATAAATCTATCTATATAAGTTTTGGTTCTCACACCAGTCTAATGGAAATATATAGAAATCACACCTTCGAAATTCGAATATGAATACTGATGATGATGCACCATCATCAGAATCATCCCCGGATATCTAGAATGTGATTCTATATCTATCCAGTATATTAAAACTTCGAATATACGTTCATGACGCGTATACGCGAAATCTATATATACTCGATTGTCCATATTCAAAATAAATAAATATTCAAATACGTTTAAAACGATTTAAATTTTCCAAAATAAAATGGTTTTCTTTTGAAAAATATACTCTTCACACTCGTTCTAGGATACTACTGATCCTATCTCTAACGAGTCATTCCAATTGGATATTGCTAATCCAATATCTGATGAATTCTTTCGTATGGTTCTAATGTGTCCTGTTCTCGAGCTTTGTAAACCAAAGCTCTGATACCAAACTGAGACGACCCGAACTTCCCCGTGAAGGAAAGAACGGATAGAATTGAGGACAAGACAAAATAGAACGCATACAGAAGAACATTTCATTGTTATTACAACAATTCCATCAGATACAAGAATATACAGAGTAAAAATGAATAAATTACATTTGGCAAATATCAGAGATTACAATAAATTACATAGCAGCGGAAAAATATACAAAAGCACAACTGAAAGTGATACACGGATACAGAGCTTTCCGAGCATCGTTCCAGCTGTTAATCAGGATCCTGTGAATATAAATCTGCAAAACCAAAACTACTAGCTGCCCGTGCGGAAAATAAGGGCACCCAGAGTTTAGGTTAAAACAATAAACTCCAGGTCAGTCATGTGACTGGTGTGAGAACTAAAGCAGTTATTAATCTTTATTTTTAAAGTTAGGTAAATCAAGGGACCACGCCGTATAACACGGAATGGGGTTCCTCCCAAGAATACCAGTGCATAAAACAAACAGCGCAATACTAAATAAAGAAAAATGAAGTTGTTATAAGACCCAGGTCCCATCACACAATGCAACGCAAGCCGGAGGATAGGGTTTTTACCTTATAACAGCCAAAGCATGCTTGATACGTTTAAAATACATTATTTGATACTATTATAAGTGTATAGTGTCAAAACAATTTCAATCATAAGTATCAATCATAGGCGGCATAGCTACCATCTACTATGTCGCCATACTATTCTCTACAAATAAAACCGAAACACACGTATTGGAAATTGGATTCCGTCATGAGCCGAGGCAAGGGGCAAGCTCCTCTCCGATTCGAGACACTCTAGCAAATGTCTCAGGACCCCACTATGATCCTTGGATCTTCAGGGCCGGTCCTCTCTTACTTTTGAGGATTGGCAATTCCTGAACACACGTTTCCCGGTCCTTACAGACCTATATCCGAGGCGCCTCGTATCCAACAACCACATAAGTGAAAAGTATATAAATGTCAGGGCTGGTAGGTCACTGACACCACCTTAGCTAGAAAGAAACGTCGTGCTCTCCCTGCAGTCACTATCCTGTTTTTGACTCATACCGAGGTGTGAGGCTCGCGAATTCACGTTATACACACAAAGCTACGCCACACAAGCCGTGCTTTGATCATCAACCACAAGACTTTGCTTTTCAACAGAAGCCCTGATCAATTGCCACTTACGCGTGCCACATTGGCAATTCACTCCATGCGACTGATGTCCATCGATATACACCCTCTGAGCTCGTACGTCTCAGAGAAGGGCGTTAAGCAAGAGAATAGATTCTCCGCCGCCAAACAGATGTATATTTAATAGAGATCAATCAACACAGAATAAAATCCAATGTCAGACACACAATCCATTTACAAGTTCGTTCTGGGTCTGAACGAAACCGGAGGCACTTTCCTCGCATATCCATCCATCTCCAAGTACGTCTGGACGATCCCCAACTGTTTCCCTCATCTTGGGTGTACAGCCCAATCAAGATCATCAGTAATCACCCAAACGATGTGAAGACTTCCGGTCTTCAACCACCGTCTTCATCTTCGACATCTCGTCGAATCGGTTATTCAGAATGGGTATAACCCGGCCTTTCTGAATAACCCACGTATATAATAAACAAATGTTACACAAACACAATGAACGCCTCATTCCAATTCAGAATATTCTTTTATTCACAAAATCACATTCTTAGGGAAATGTTCCCATTAATTTTATCCAAGATAAATTCTTCTAAATTTATCCTAAAATCTTCCTTTGGATATCATTTCAAACTAGTCGGGATTAACGAACCACACCGAAGTAATTATTTATTTTATTTCCCAATCCCAACCTATATATCCTATGGAGAAAACTGGTAATACTCCACATCTAACACCACGGTGTTATCGGTAAAATTAATTACCATTCAAGTTCAAATCTAATTAAATATTTAACTATCGCTTTGGAGCAAAACTGGTGGTACTCCATTCTCGATCACCTTTCAGATTTGATAATTTAAATTATAAATTCACATTTTTAATCTAATTAAAGATTCATTAAAACTCCACTTAGTTTTAATCTTCTCAAAAATCCATATCTTGCCTTTAACTGGGTTAAAGAACCAATGTCATCTAAAACACGATTCACGATAAACCAAAATCACATTTGATATTAAATACAAGGCTCTGAATAGAAAATATATCGGCTTATATTCAATATCAAATTCTGAAACCAACAAATATCGTATTGGAAATAACGATATAAAATATATCTTTCAAATTCCCATAACAATATCTGTATAGTCACGAAATCCAACATCGAAATATCCCGAAGATAATTTCGATTCAGCTCCAGTCCAATTCACATATTGGGAATATTGATTATTTTTAAAATCACTTTCAAATTCAATTTATTTATTTCACAAATAAATTGATTTTAATTCTAGTTCAAAACTAGTTCATTTCGATAAAAATCTATTTTTGTCTTTTCAAATGTGGAATTCTCCAGCTCAATTCTTCCCAAATCATTTCTTATGATTTTACACAAATTATTAATATTTTTAATAATTTTATCAAGGCCCGTACAGTCGATTTCCAACAACGGCCATCGAACTGCACTTACAGCGACCTTTTCTGAAATTGATTTGGACATAATTCCAAATCTAACCGTTGGATTTCAAATTTCTAATATTCATTGGAAAGCTCTTTTCGATACGAACCCAACGGTTCCGGTTTAAGGAGAATCCGACGGTCGGATCTCCCGCAATGTCCGTTTGAAATAAATGGTCGAAATTCACGAACTGCCGCGGCGCGGCGTGTTCTATTCAGGCCATTATATTATATATATAATATATATTTCGTCGATTTCTATTTAAAACGAATTTTATAAATCGTTTTAAATTCGTTTCTAAAACAATTCAACTTCTACATTCAATTTCAAATCGATTTGATTTCAATTCAACTCGAATTCATTTCCATTTTATTTAATTCGAATTCAAATTCGTTTCAATTCAAATTCAAATTCGTTTCAATTCAAATTGATTTCAATTTAATTTCGATTCGAATTCAATTAAATTTCAGTTCGTTTTCAATTCAAATTGAATTTGTTTTATATTCAATTCCATTCGAAGTCCTTTTATATTCAATTCAAATTCGTTTTCTTTTCAATTCGAATTTGCTATAATATTCATTTCAATTTGAATAAAATCGATATAAATATCGTTCACGTCAAAATGGCGCAAAACTAATCAACATGGCTTTATATTTTTCACAACTTCTTTATTCTATTCAACAAATGAATATTTTTCCCATTCAACACATGAATCTATATTTCTTTCAACACACGACTAATCTCAACACATGAGTGCTGTCAACACATCACTATTGTTGTTATGTAAAATATTTTATAAAACTATGGTATCTATCGTTTGATTTTAATTAGACTCCACCGTGAAGTAGATTCTAATTGTAAATATGATAAAGATGTAATTTATTTTATTTAAAATATTTTACTCAACACATGAACAGTTTCAACACATGATCATCGTCAACACATGACTATTTTTATATTCAACACATGAATTTTCTTTTATAATATTCATTATTTTCCCGATTGGAATGAGGCCCAATCAATCACCATATAATGTTAATTATATGGATTCCATACAACACATGTATATAATAGCATTGAAAAATAATCAACCATCAACCAAAGTGCACTACACTGTATAAGCATCAAATATAGATATCTGACGCTTATAACAGCCTGTCAATCGATCGATCGACATATTTAATCTATCAGGATGAGTGAACTTCAAATTTCATCCCAACACCCGTGTGGGGTTTCAAACAATCAAACACAGATTTTATTTGTGCAGTTGGGCGACGTGTAAAATTTATCGACCCAATCGATATCAGTTAAATCAGTGTATATAAACAAATCGGCCGATTTGTTTATAAATATTCATTTATCCACTTTCACGTTAAAAATTATATTTTTAACGATAAACATTTTATTTTTAACGATAAACATTTTATTTTTAACGATAAACATTTTATTTTAACACATGAATTTCTATTAGTTCATTTATTAAATAAAATGATATTTTTATTTTTCTAACATATTTTAGAAAAATTCGGCGGCATAACGGCACGATACTAGAAACGGGACAGGGCCTAGCCTTATCCCCGGTCTAGTGAAGGCCCACGCCATTCACACATCAATCAATCCATTCCATTTCACCAAACAATTCAATTCAAACCCAACAAACTAACCAACTACTCAACCAAACAATTTAACAAACAAGCCATCCATGGTCTGTGGATGACGGGTGTCGGGTGCTACTAAGCACCGTCTGCATCCTAGTATATATATATATATATATATATATATATATATATATATAATTTGAAAAAGAAGTTTAGAGTGAGAAGTTCTCACCAATAGCTACCCAATCATCTTGACTCTTCTTTTATAGAAATCTTCTTCATTCTCGCCTTTTTATCATCTTCGTTTGCCCGTAGTCACTACATATATAAAAATCACACATTTTTATATTTTGATGTCTTTAAAATAAAAGTCACATTTTTATTTGTTCACTCTCAATTTAAAAATCATATTTCTATAATCACTTCATATATTTAAAAATCGAATTTTTCTATGCTATTCAATATGTAAAAATCGAATTTTTACTACGATGTTCAATATATAAAAATCATATTTTACTTCTCTATTTTCTATATAAAGATCTCGCCCTTTCAAATATAAAGATTTCTCCTTTATAAAAAATATAGATTTCGCCTTTATAAAAATAAAGTTTTCGCCTTCATAAAAATAAAGTTTTCGCCTTTATAAAAATAAAGTTTTCGCCTTTATAAAAATAAAGTTTTCATCTTCATCACTATAAAAATTCCCTCTTTATTTCAACATATATAAAATAAAAATCAGATTTTTATTTCGCTACATATACAAAGATGATATTTTTACGTCCTATATCCCATAAAGATTATATTTTTTATAGTTCCTACTATGCAAAGATTATATTTTTATCTTTCTACAATATAAAAGATTATATTTTTACTACTTTAAAAATATAAAAATCATATTTTTAATACTTTAAAAATATAAAAATCATATCTCATTTCAAAGCAAAGTATACTTTTATTTCAAAACAATAAAAATCACATCTTTATCTTCGCTACTTTATATAAATAAAAACCATATTTTTATATGCTATTCGTAAAAATAAAAATCCTACCTTTTTGCTTTGTAAAATCGAGTTAGACAAAACTAGCATATCAAGTTAAACAAAATCAGACTTTTAATCTAAACAAAAATCAGAATTTTAATTTAAACAAAATCAGATTTTAATTTAAACAAAATCCGAATTTACTCGCTTTTTTTCTTTTCTGATCGGAGGAGGGGTGGGGGTCCTTTGCGGTGGTGCAACTGGGAGGTGGAGGACTGGGCGAGGGCGGAGGTGGGTGGCGGCGCGGCTGAGGCTGCGGTGGAGGATGGGGGGGGTTTCGATGGAGCGCGGCTGCCTGGCGTCGGTCGTGGGGAGGAAGGAGAAGAAGGAAGGAGGAAGAAGAGGAAGCAGCGGCGGAGGCAGCGTCGCTGGGTGGGGGGGGGGGGGGCGATGTGGCGGCGGCGGCTCTCCCCCCCCCCCCCCCGTCGCCCTCGTCCCTCTTTTTTTTTTATAGTTTTTTTCCCTTCTGAATGAAAACGAGAAGGGGGGTTTATATATTTTAAATTTAATTTAATTTAATTTTCAAAAAGTTGACTTTTACTTACGACCTCGAAACGAGGCCCACCGCCTGTCGTCCATAGCGTTTCACCCCCATTCCGAACACAATGGGATATGTATCGCAAGCTGATTCGATCGCTTTGATCAGTTTCCGTTGAATTTACATTTAAATCGCTATATTGAATTTTAAACGTACATTTCAAATCACTGGGGTCACATACTAACTAGAAAAATTCCAGAAAAATATTTTCTAGCTTCGTATTGAAGATACGGTCCTAACAAAACTAGTTTCGTCGAATTCTGAGACCGTTGGAAAAATGGCCAATTTCCAGTCGATTAAAATCAACTGAAACTGGTCAAACGCGTTTTCCTTTGCCACGCTCACATATTGATTCGAAAAATTATGAAATTTGAAACCTAGCAATAATTTAACATCACAGATCCAACAAAAGTGGTTTCGTCGAAATCCGAGGTCGTTTGCAAAATGTCTATTTTTAAGGGCCTGAATTCCATAGCGACTATTCAGAATTTTCAACTGGACATATCTTTTGATTCCCGCTATGAAATCTTGATTTTTCGGATTCGTTGGAAAGATATTCTCAAATAGATCCTATTATTTTTGGTTTCACTAAAATCCGGATTGTTTTGCACCCGGTACATTCAATTGAAGTTTGAAATCGAATTATCGAACTACCGCGCCATTTTCAATTCTTTTTATAATTATATATAAAATTATTATATTCTAACGACGACGCGTATAATATATACGTTCGAATTTTGTTCAAAATAAATTTCTCGCCGATATTATTTAAAATAATTCATTTTAAATGTTCAAAATTCACTAAAATTGCCGAAATAAAAAAATTAAACTGGCCCAGATTTTCGGGTTATTACAGCCGCCAAGCAGATATATATTTGACAAAAATCAATCAACACAGAATAAAACCCAATGTCAGACACACAATCCATTTACAAGTTCGTTCTGGGTCTGAACGAAACCGGAGGCACTTTCCTCGCTTATCCATCCATCTCCAAGTACATCTGGACAACCACCAACTATTTCCATCCTCTTGGGTGTACAGCCCAATCAGGATCGTCGGTAATTATCCAAAAGATGTGAAGACTTCCGGTCTTCAACCACCGTCTTCATCTTCGACATATCGTCGAATCGGTTATTCAGAATGGGTATAAACCAGGCCTTTCCGAACAACCCGCGTATATTAAAAACAGTGCTAGAAAACACAACATACGCCTCATTCCAATTCAAAATATTCTTTTATTCATAGAATCACATTTTTAGGGAAAGGTTCCCATTAATTTTATCCAAGATAAATTCTTTAAAATTTATCCTTTAATCTTCCTTTGGATGACATTTCAAACCAAATTATGGTTTTTCAAACTAGTCGAGATTAGCGAACCACACCGAAGTAATTATTTATTTTATTTCCCAATCCCAATCTATTCATCCCATGAAGCAAAACTGGTGATACTCCATATCTAATACCACGGTGTTATCGGTAAAGTTAATTACCATTTCACGTTCAAATCTAATTAAAGATTTAACTATCGTTTTGGAGCAAAACTGGTGATACTCCATTCTCGCTTATTTTCTAAGTTGATAATTTAAATTATCAATTCACATTTCAATCTAATTGAAGATTCATTAAAACTCCTTTTACTGGGTTAAAGAACTAATGTCATTTAAAACACAGTCCACGATAAACCCAAATCACATTATTTTTATTATCGGGTTAAAGAACTAGTGTTATTTAAAACACAGTTCACGATAAACCCATGAATCAATTCTATTTAAACCCATTTCCAATCCAATTTGTTTATTTAAAAATAAATGGGTTTTAATTTCAGTTCAAACTAGTTCATTTCGATAAAAATCTATTTTTATCTTTTCAAATATGGAGTTTTTCATCCCAATTTTTCCCAAATCATTTCTTATGATTATACACAAATTATTACTATTTTTAATAATTTTATCAAGGCCCGTACAGTCGATTCCCATCAACGGCCATCGAACTGCACTTACAGCGACCTTTTTCGAATTTGATTTGAACGTATCTCCAAATCCAACCATTAGATTTCAAATTTCTAATATTCATTAGAAAGCACTTTTCGATACGAACCCAACGGTTCCGGTTTTAGGAGAATCCGACGGTCGGATCTCCCTAATGTCCGTTTGAAATAAATGGTCGAAATTCAGGAACTGCCGTGGCGCGGCGCGTTCTATTCAGGCCATTATATAATATATATAATATATATTTCGTCAATTTCCATTTAAAACAAATTTTATAAATAGTTTTAAATTCGTTTCAAAAACAATTTCAACTTCCATTTCAATTCAAATCAAAATTGAATTCTTCCTTATTAATTCGGTTTAAAATTCATTTCTATTCAATTCAAATTTCAAGTCAATTTGAATTCATTTCAATTCGAATTCGTTTTCAATTCAATTCGAATTCAAATTGGTTTTCTATTCAATTCAAATCAAATTCATTATATATTCAATTGAAATCAAATTCGTTATATATTCAATTGAAATCAAATTCGTTTTCTATTCAATTCATTTCGAAATCGTTTTATATTCAATTCATTTCGAAATCGTTTTATATTCAATTCATTTCGAAATCGTTTTATATTCAATTCATTTTGAAATCGTTTTATATTCAATTCATTTCGGTTTTCTATTCAAATCAAATTCGAATATACTCGATATAAATATCGCTCGCGTCGAAATAGCGCATCTCTAATCAACCCGGCTTTATATTCAACAAATGGATCTATATTTCTTTCAATACACGACTGTATATCTTTGTCAACACACGACTAATCTCAACAAATGAGTACTGTCCACGTGTGACTATTTTTGTTATTTAAAATATTTTATAAAATTTTGGGTATCTATTATTTGATTTTCAATTAGACTCCGCCGTGAAGTAGTTCTAATTTTAAATATGATAAAGATGTATATTTTATTATTAAAATATTTCGTTCAACACATGAATAATCTCAACGGATGAGTACAGTCAACACATGAACCTTTATATTATATTGATAAAGATGTAAATTTTATTATTAAAATATTTCGTTCAACACATGACTAATCTCAACGGATGAGTACGGTCAACACATGAACCGTTATTTTATAATATTCTTTATTTTCTAAATTGGAATGAGGCCCAATCAATCACCATATAATGTTAATTATATGGATTTTCATACATCACACATATATAATAGCATTGAAAAATAATCAACCATCAACCAAAGTGCACTACACTGTATAAGCATCGAATATAGATATCTAACGCTTATAACAACCTGTCAATCAATCGATCGACATATTTAATTAATCAGGATGAGTGAACTTCAAATTTCATCCCAACACCCATGTGGGGTTTCAAACAATCAAACACAGATTTTAGTTGTGTAGTTGAGCGATGTGTAAAATTTATCGACCCAATCAATGTCCTTCAAATAGGTGTACATAAACAAACCGTCCGGTTTGTAAATGAATATTTTATTTTATTCACTTCCACGTTAAAAATTATATTTTTAACGATAAAATATTTTATTTCAACACATGAATTTCTATTCAGTTCATTTATACAATAAAAATGATATTTTTATTTTTCTAACATATTTTAGAAAATTTCGGCGGCATAACGGCACGATACTAGAAACGGGACGAGGCCAAGCCTTATCCCCGGTCTAGTGAAGGCCCACGCCATTCACACATCAATCAATCCATTCCATTTCACCAAACAACTCAAATTTCAATCAAATAATCTAACTAAATTTTGCAATCAAACAAACAAGTCCATGGTCTGTGGACGATTGTGTCGGGTGCTACTAAGCACCGTCTGCATCCTAGTATATATATATAACTAGAAAAGAAATTGAAGAGTGAGAAATTCTCACTGATAGTTATCCAATCATCTTGACTCTTCTTTGATAGAAATCTTCTTCGTTATCGCATTTTTGTCATCTTCGTTGCTGTAGCCACTACATATGTAAAAATCAAATTTTTACTTCGCTATTCAATATATAAAAATCGAATTTTTACCTCGCTATTCAATATATAAAAATCTCGTTTTTATAACTATAAAGATTTCTTCTTTTTAAATTCATAGACTTCGCCTTTTTAAATACATAGACTTCGCATTTTTAAATATATAGCCTTCGCCTTTTCAAATATATCATTATAAAAATCACACTTTTATTTTGCTACACATATAAAGATGATATTTCTAATATTCCTATCATGCAAAAATTATATTTTTAATTCTCTACATAAACAAAAATCATATTTTTACATCTTCTACTTAATAAAGATTATATTTTTAACACTTTAAAAATATAAAAATCATATTTTTATTACTTTAAAAATATAAAAATCATATTTTTATTACTTTAAAAATATAAAAATCATATTTTTATTATCCTCATTATATAAAAATCATATTTTTATAATCTCTGATATATAAAAATTATATTTTTATAATCTCTGTAATATAAAAACCAAATCTTTGTATTCGCTACTATATAAAAATCATGTTTTTTACTACTCTACCTTAATAAAAATTATATTTTTATCTCTCTACACTAATAAAAATTATATTTTTATCTCTCTAAGTTCATAATAAAAACTCTATTCTTTTTATTTTAGAAAAATCTATACTTTTTATTTAATCTACATTAAAGTAAATAAATAAAACTGAAAATTAAATTAAATTTAAATTTACTTACATTTAAGTGGTCGACGAGGTGGAGCAAGGGAGCATCAGAGGTAGAGGGTGTGTGCAGGGGGTCGGTGTGCTTGCTGGTTCGGACGAGGTGGTTGGAGCGGCGGCTGAAGGCGCTGGTTTCCTGGGCTGTGGGTCTTGGGGCTCACGCTGGAGAAGGGGGAGAGGAAAGGGCGCGCGGGGGGGTGTTGCTGTGGTCGAGGCAGAGGGTTTCGGGGGGGGGGGGGGGGAGGGGTCAGCGCGAGGCAGAAAAGGGGGGGTCTTCGGAGGTGGCGCGTCGATCGATTGGGGGGGTACCGCGTCGCCTCTGGCGCCTGGGGGGAAGGGTCTCCGATCTGACGAGGAGGGGGGTGTCGCTTCGAGGTGGCGGCAGTTTAAGGGGAAGGGCGATGCTCCTCTCCGCTTCCTTTCTTTTTTTTTTCTGAAA
This sequence comes from Allium sativum, assembly GCA_030737875.1. Classification (NCBI taxonomy): domain Eukaryota; kingdom Viridiplantae; phylum Streptophyta; class Magnoliopsida; order Asparagales; family Amaryllidaceae; genus Allium; species Allium sativum. The sequence continues at coordinate 7,465,053 of CM060921.1, read as the reverse complement.
AATGATTTTGAACGGGGGGGGGGGCAGAGAAAGATAAAGGAGAGGGGAGAGAAAGTTTATTTTTAATTTATTTAATTATTTTATTTACCAAAAAGTTGACTTTTTATTTCGACCTCGAAACGAGGCCCACCGCCTGTCGTCCATAGCGTTTTACCCCTATTCCGAACACAATGGGATATGTATCGCAAGCTGATTCGATTGTTACAATCAGTTTCCGTTAAAATCAACATATAACTTTATATATTGAATTTGAACGTGCATTTCAATTTACCGGGGTCACATACCAACTCTAAAAATTGCAGAAAAATATTTTCTAGCTTCGTATTGACGATACGATCCTAACAAAACTAGTTTCGTCGAATTCTGAGACCGTTGGAAAAAATGGCCAATTTCCAGTTGATTAAAATCAACTGAAACTGGTCAAACGCGTTTTCCTTTGCCACGCTCACATATCAAATCGAAAAATTATGAAATTTGAAACCTAGCAATAACTCGACATCACGGACCCAACAAAAGTGGTTTCGTCGAAATCCGAGGTCGTTTGCAAAATGTTCATTTTTAAGGGCCCGAATTCCATAGCGACTATTCAGAATTTTCAACTGGACATATCTTTTGATTTCCACTATGAAATTTCAATTTTTCGGATTCATTGGAAAGATATTCTCAATTAGATCCTAACGTTTTCAGTTTCACTAAAATCCAGATTGTTTTGCACCCGGTATGTTCAATTGAAGTTTGAAATCGAATTATCAAACTACCGCGCCATTTTCAATTCTATTTATAATTATATATAATTATTTATATTCTAACGACGACGTATATAATATATACATTCTAAATATATTCAAAATAAATTTCTCATCGATATTATTTAAAATAATTCATTTTAAATATTCAAAATTCGCTAAAATTGCCAAATTAAAAATTTTAAACTGGCCAAGATTTTCCGGGTTATTACAATCTCCCCCACTTAAAACTTTTAGTCCCCGAAAAGGAACAAAGTCGAAAGTGGTTTGATTAATCAACTCTACGTTCGATCTGGCTTCCATTCTCCAACTTTTCAGTTTCTGAGAATTTTCAAATTTTTCAAAAATTTGGCTAACACCCTAAATTTTCGAAAAATTTCGCCATAACCTCCCCTGCACCGGGAGACACGGGAAAATCCCGAAATTGCCATACAGGCCTTCTGATCTCAAAAAGAAAAAGAAAAAGCCAAGCGGCTAGCCAATAGGCTCATAAAATCATCATCACCCAAACAAAACAGTAAATTATGTAGTAAACATGTACCTATTTGTCGGGCAAACAAATTTTATTTTATGCTCTAGCCTCCTTGCTTTGACCTGTTCAATGATATATATGTGCAAGCAAATGTGACCAATTTTCAATACAGTTCAATATTTGATGCAATTAGGCATAAATGTTTCAAAATTATCAAACAAATAAGCAAACAACACAAACATCAATCAATTAGTGAATTAGAGTTTCAAATTCATAAATTTGATACATATACAAAAATCACATTTTTGATGCCAATTCACAACAATGTGTTCTAGCTATATAAGTTTTGGTTCTCACACCAGTCTAATGGAAATATATAGAAAATCACACCTTCGAAACTCGAACACACACTACTGATGCTATATAGTCATCAGTAGAATCATCTTCAGGCGACTAGAGTGTGATTCTATATCTATCTAGTATATTAAAACTTCGAATATACGTTCATGACGCGTATATGCAAAACCTTTATATACTCGATTGTCCAAATTCAAAATAAATAAATATTCAAATACGTATAAAACGATTTAAATTTCAAAACAAAATTGTTTTCATTTGAAAAATATACTCTTCACACTCGTTCTAGGATACTACTGATCCTATCTCTAACGAGTCATTCTAATTGGATATTACTAATCCAATATCTGATGAATTCTTTCGTATGGTTCTAATGTGTCTTGTTCTCGAGCTCTGTAAACCAAAGCTCTGATACCAAATATAGCGACCAGAACTTCCCCGATCTCCGAAGAGATGAAAAAGAACGAATTACTGTGAGGACAAGACAAAACAGAACACAAACAGAAGAACATTTCATTGTTTATTACAACAATTCCATCAGAATACAAGAATATACAGGGTATAATTGAATAAATTACATTCGACAAATATCAGAGGTTACAAGAAATTACATGTAATAACCCGGAAAATGTGAACCAGTTTAAAAATTTTAAATTAGGTTATTACCAAGAAATTTGAATAATTTAAATAGCCTATTTCAATAAAATATAGAATTTGGTATAATATTGCAGTTTGAAATTTTGATTACAAACTTTGTCTGACTGTACCGGGTGGAAAATATAACGGATTTTAACGAAACTGAAAATATTTAAATCTGTTTATCAATACCTTTCTAACGAATCTGAAAAATCGAAATTTCATAATGGAAATCAAAAGTTATGGCCAAATGAATTTTCAGAAAGGTCGCTATATAGTATATATAGCCCTTGAAAATTGAGATTTTGCATACGACCTCGGAATTCGACGAAACCACTTTTGTTGGGTCCGGGATGTCAAATTATTGCTAAGTTTCAAATTTCGTAATTTTTGAAGCTAGTATGTGAGCGGGGCAAAAGATAACGTGTTTGGTCAAATTCTGTTAAAATGGGTCGACCTAAAAATGGCCGTTTTGCAAACGAGCTCAGAATTCGACGAAACTGGTTTTGTTAGGACCGTATCGTCAAAACAAAGCTAGATTTATTTTTCTGGAATTTTTCGATTCAGTTTGTGGCCCTGGCAAATTGAAATGTACGTTTAAATTAAATATCGAATGTTTTATATTTTAATTTGAAAAATAACTGATTGTAACAGTTGAAATGGCCAACGAAACATATCCCATTGTGTCCGGAATGGGGGTATTTAGCTAGGGGCGACAGTCGTTGGGTTTGATTTCGAGGTCGTTTGTGGAAGGGGGTATTTTTAGAATTAAATAGATTAAAAATTAAAATAAAAAGGGCATCGGCCAATCAGAATTCATCTTCTTCCTCGAAACCCCTGTCGCGACGCGGAAAGGGATCCAAAACTTCTCTCTTAAATTTTTCCGCATCCACTCAACGAAATCAAGCAAACCCAGTTCCAATTTGAAGAGCGTTCAGATATCTTCAAATCCATAGTAATTTCACGAATTATCATTGAGTATTGAAGGAGATATCGCGTCGAGAAGCTCCGACCTTTGCGCCGCCGCCGTGCCCTCTAGGAGGCGTCGAGTTGAACATCTCAGGTAGCTTTGGAAAGCTCTCTCCTTCCTCTTCGACGTGGCGCTGGCCGTTCGTCCTAAAGCTTCATGGTTTTGCCGAAAAATTCAACCCTAGCTTTCGAATCAAAAAGGGGTATACGGCTGAAACTGATTTTTACACTTTAAAGCGTTGCAAACTTGTAAAAATCATATCTTTTTGCTATGTTAACGAAATTCGATGAAACAGGAGACACCGTGACCGCAAGGAGGGTCTCTACATTCTAGAAGAAGCCGCGGATTTTTCTGACCTTCCTATGATTTTTAGCACCGCAATAACCAATGTGAGGAATCTAAATTATCTATGTGAATGAAATCGCGTTGTATAAATTATATAAGCGAAGTGTAAATTATATACGCATTGTATACCTCATGTACATGTGTTGTATAAGTTATATTAGCGATGTATAAATTATACAGGCGTTGTTAGAAACATATATGCTTTGAATTGTGATGAAATGCAAGTGAATTATTATATATATATATATATATATACTCCCCTCGTCCACAGACCATGGACGATATTTATTGCTTGTGATTGACGTGATATCATATGGTTTGACGAATGGTTGGAAATAATTGTTTGTGGTTGATATTATGGTTGAAAAATACCTTTATGGTTGAAAAATACCTTTGTGGTTGAAAAATACCCTCTTGTGGTTGAAACAAAATAGAATAGGATTGTGGAATTGAAAATAAAACATGCCGCCTGCGTGCGAACTAGATGCATGATCCCCATTGTCAAAAACCGCGAGGTTTTAAGGTAGAGCGAGGAGCCGTACTAGGGATGGTCCCGGTTTTAACTACCCTGCCGTTATGCTGCCGAAATTTTCTGAAATAATTATGTGTTAGAATAATTTTCATTCATTGAAATTATTTACATATGCTATATCGAATATTCATGTGTTGAGTTGCAATTCATTCGTTGAGTTGAAATTCATGTGTTGAATATTATTCGAATTTAAACAAATGGCTTTAGCGATAAAAATCACATTTTTATATATATACAAACTATATCGAATATTCATGTGTTGAGTTGCAATTCATTCGTTGAGTTGAAATTCATGTGTTGAATATTATTCGAATTTAAACAAATGGCTTTAGCGATAAAAATCACATTTTTATATATATACAAACCTTATCGAATATTCATGTGTTGAATATTATTTGAATTTAAACAAATGGCTTTAGCGATAAAAATCACATTTTTTATATATATACAAACCTTATCGAATATTCATATGTTGAGTTGCAATTGATTCGTTGAATTGAAGTTCATGTGTTGAATGTTATCATCTTTTAAAAATAAAATGAATCGACGGTGAAAACTATATTTTTATCATGAATATGAAGTGTTAAAAATACACACGTGTTGAATAAATATTTTTGATGATAAAAATATTCCATTTTATCATGAATATGAAGTGTTAAAAATACACACGTGTTGAATAAATATTTTTGATGATAAAAATATTCCTTTTATCATGAATATGAAGTGTAAAAAATACACACGTGTTGAATAAATATTTTTGATGATAAAAATATTCCATTTTATCATGAATATGAAGTGTTAAAAATACACACGTGTTGAATAAATATTTTTGATGATAAAAATATTCCTTTTATCATGAATATGAAGTGTTAAAAATACACACGTGTTGAATAAATATTTTTGATGGTAAAAATATTTCTTTTATCAAGAATATGAAGTGTTAAAAATACACACGTGTTGAATAAATATTTTTGATGATAAAAATATTCCTTTTATCATGAATATGAAGTGTTAAAAATACACACGTGTCAAATAAATATTTTTGATGATAAAAATATTCCTTTTATCATGTATACGCTTAGTTAAAAATACACACGTGTTGAAATAAATAATAGTTTGCTAGAAATATTATTATTAGCTTTGTTCTGCATATATATACATGTGTTGAACAGGAAAAATGGATTAGCTGTAGAGTAAAGAAATTATTTGCGTGCCCGACAAATAGGTAAACCTTGATGAGTTGGCTGCGCAATTTTATTTATATATCAACTCCTGTGAATGCCATTTGATGCGGAGTGCTGGTTATTCTGTGTGAAATAATAAATAACGCCATAGGATAGTAACAATTAATTTTGAACTACACTACATGGCATACTTCTTGACGATAGGCATACTTCATCATATTCCACATAAGCAATTGGAGCTTGTGTGACGAGGTGGAAGATTTACCATATAAGCAAGAGGCTTGTATGGCGATGACTATGTACTACAGGTTGAACTGATGACTGATATGGACTATATAAATTATAACGATAAATTGCCAGATTAATAAAAACTCCACACGAGTCTAGAGTTGACAATAATCACGTCGCTCTAGTTATTAGATACGGCACATGGACTATTTCTTTCCACATGGAAACGGGGGTGACGGGAATTTATTCTCTGGAGTGATTATCAGTACATGCTCCCCCGTAAACACCAAAATATATCACTAAAAATATGTGGATGCTTTTTAGGATTTATTGGGTACCTAATACGGCCTAATAAATTTCCAAACCCCTCCCCGTACAAAGGATGTTATGGCGAAATTTTTCGAAATATTAAGGCGTTAGTGAAATATTTGAAGTGAAAAGGAAGTTGAAAATATAAAATGAACTATAGTTGAAACTATGGAATGAACTATATTTATATATATAAATATAAATATAATTAAAAGGAATAGAGGCCGTGCAGTTCGCGTTTCGGAATCGTAATTGGAACGATTAGTACGAGAAATCCGACCATCGGATTTTCCCGAAACCGCAACCGCTGGGTTCGCCTTGGAAATATCTTTCCAACGGCACCAACCTTGTAAAAATCCAACGGTTGGATTGTCCGGAATGTCAAATTCAAATCTGAAGAAAAACAGCGCCAGAATCGTTTATATTTATATACAAATATAAATATAATTAAATTAAATCGAATAACGACGCTGCAGTTCGAATTTTGAAACCGTAACTTCAAACGACTAGTGTGGAAGATCCGACCGTCGGATTCTCACGAAACTGGAACCGTTGGGTTCGCTTTGGGAATATCTTCCCACTGATATAGACTTTGTAGAAATCCAACGGTTAGATTTTCCGATATGTGTGAAACAAATTAGGAGAAAAACAGCGCCAGTGCCACGGCACGACCTGAAACGTCGTTTAATTAAATATGGCCATTTTTAAATAAATAAAAATGGCGAAAAATCGCTATAAAATGTTATAAGCAACATAGGTTGCAAATAAACCAATTGTGCTTGAATTGTTTGATATTTGATGGTTGTATGTGTATGACATGAAAATAACACTAAAGAACCGAAAGATGGATGTCGAATAATACAACCCTGAAATGAATCGATTTAAATTCAAATGACGTGAATTATTTGAAAAGGCCGAGCTAACCCTCATTTCAAATAATTTATCGAGCGATTCGAATTGGAAAATGCAAAGACGATTCAAGACCGACGATCTTCGTATCGGTTGGATGGGCGCTACTGAGGTTCCTGACCGGAGTAGCTACCGGAAAGGGGCGGAAGTAGTAGCCGTCTGAACGTATGTGTTGATTGGACGGATATACGAGGAATTTGACGCCTCCGGTTTCGTCCAGACCCAGGACGGACTTGTAAATGGATTGTGTGTCTGACATTGGATTTTGTTCTATACTGATTGATCTCTGTTAAATATATATCTGTTTGGCGGCGGAGAATTTATTCTTTTGCTTAACGCCCTTCTCTGAGACATACGAGCTCAGAGGTTATATATCGATGGAAATCAATCGTATGGAGTGGACTGCCTATGTGGCATGCCAAGATGCTATGATCAAGGCTTCTGTTGCAAAGCAAAGTCTTGTGGATGATGATCAAAGCAAGGTCTACGTGGCCTAGCTTTGTGTATTTCGTAGATTCGCGAACCTCACACCCCGGTATGAGTTAAAAACGGGATACGGACTGCAGGGAGAGCACGACGTTTCTTTCTAGCTATGGTGGTGTCAGTGACTTACCAGCCCTGACATATTTATCTACTTTTCACCTTTGTGGTTGTTGGAATGCGAGGCGCCTCGATTATAGGTCTGTAAGGACCAAGAAACGTGTGTTCAGGCATAATTAATCCTCTAACGTAAGTGAGGACCGGCCCTGAAGATCCAGGATACCCAGTGTGCGTAGTCCTGAGGCATTTGCTAGAGTGTCTCGAAGCGGAGAGGAGCTTTCCCCTTGCCTCGACTCATGACGGAAATCCAATTTCCAATACGAAATAACGGACTTGATTGTAGAACTAGTATGGCGACATAGTATATGGTAGCTATGCCGCCTATGATTGATATTTATGATGCTAGTCGTTTTGAAACATATATGCACTAGTAATAATATCAAATGATTTTGCTTTATACGTATTAAGCATATTTGGCTATTATAAGGTAAAACTCTATCCTCCGGCTTGCGTTGCATTGTGTGATGGGACGTGAGTCTTATAATGGCTTCATTCTTTCTAAAAGCATGGCGTTGTTTTAAAAGAATTTACTTTGTTTTAAATGCACTAGCAATCACTGGAGTAAACCCGTTCCGCGAAAGTGGCGTGGTCCTATGATTTGCTATTTACTGTTGTTTAACTGTTAAGTAGATTCCTCATACCAGTCCCCATGACTGACTCGTTGTTTGTTTCACTTTGCAAACGCGGGTGACCTTATTTTCACACGGGCAGCCTAGTACACAGGTGACAGGTGGTTTTTGGTTCTGCACTGCTGCATAGAGTGCACTTTTGGCTCATGGCGAGGCTGACCTAATAGAGATGACTTTGATATTTTCCGCCATCACTGTATTTATATTATGATTCCGCCACTGGCGATGCAGACTGATTTACTTTCCGTATTTCTCACTATATGCATATGTATTCCGCCTTCGGCGATGTAGACTGATACCCTTATTATGTCTCACTACATGTATGTATTCCGCCTCTGGCGATGATGACTGATCACTTTCCTTTTATTTACTAAGTATATCCCACGTTATGCTATTCTGATTTTCCTACATGTTGTGATTCCGCTGTCATATCCATGTAAAATTGTTTATTTATTGTTTCTGCTATTATCTGTACTCTACTATGATGATTAATGTGTTATTTCCTAATGATTATCCTTAATACCGCCCCTCGGATTTTAGGATCGTCACAGTACATAACAGCGGAAAATAATACAAAGCACAACTGAAGGTGATATACGAATACAGGGCTTTCCGGATATCATTCCAGCTGTAAATCAGGATCCTGTGAATATAAATCTGCAAAACCAAAACTACTAGCTGCCCGTGCGGAAAATAGGGGCACCCAGAGTTTAGGTTAAAACAATAAACTCCAGGTCAGTCATGTGACTGGTGTGAGAACTAAAACAGTTATTAAAACTTTATTTTAAAAGAGAGTAATTCAAGGGACCACGCCGTATAACACGGAACGGTTTTCCTCCCAAGAATACCATTGCATAGAATAAGCAGCGCAATGCTTTTTCGAAAAATGAAGCTATTATAAGACCCAGGTCCCATCACACAATGCAACGCAAGCCGGAGGATAGGGTTTTCCCTTATAATATCCAAACGTGCTTGGTACATTCAAAACAAATCATTTGATACTATAATAAGTGTATAGTGTCAAAACATTTCAATCATAAATATCAATCATAGTCGGCATAGCTACCATCTACTATGTCGCCATACTAGTTCTACAATTAAAACCGCGATACACGTATTGGAAATTGGATTTCCGTCATGAGTCGAAGCAAGGGGCAAGCTCCTCTCCGCTTCGAGACACTCTAGCAAATGCCTCGGGACTACACACTCTGGGCAACCCCGGATTCGGCTGGGCCGGTCCTCACTTACGTTAGAGGATTAATTATGCCTGAACACACGTTTCCCAGTCCTTATAGACCTATAATCGAGGCGCCTCATTCCAACAACCACAAAGATGAAAAGTATATAAATGTCAGGGCTGGTAAGTCACTGTCACCACCAAAGCTAGAAAGAAACGTCGTGCTCTCCCAGCGGTCCGTATCCCGTTTTTAACTCATACCGAGGTGTGAGGCTCGCGAATTCACGCTATACACAAAGCTACGCCACGTAGGCCGTGCTTTGATCATCAACCACAAGACTTTTCTTTTCAACAGAAGCCTTGATCCATGCAACTCAGCATGCCACACAGGCAATTCATGCCATGCGATTGATATCTATCGATATATAACCTCTAAGCTCGTACGTCTCAGAGAAGGGCGTTAAGCAAGAGAATAAATTCTCCGCCGCCAAGCAGATATATATTTAACAAAAATCAATCAACAAAGAATAAAATCCAATGTCAGACACACAATCCATTTACAAGTTCGTTCTGGGTCTGAACGAAACCGGAGGCACTTTCCTCGCTTATCCATCCATCTCCAAGTACATCTGGACGACCACCAACTATTTCCATCCTCTTGGGTGTACAGCCCAATCAGGATCGTCAGTAATTATCCAGACGATGTGAAGACTTCCGGTCTTCAACCACCGTCTTCATCTTCGACATATCGTCGAATCGGTTATTCAGAATGGGTATAAACCCGACCTTTCCGAACAACCCGCGTATATTAAAAACAGTGCTAGAAAACACAACATACGCCTCATTCCAATTCAGAATATTCTTTTATTCATAGAATCACATTTTTAGGGAAAGGTTCCCATTAATTTTATCCAAGATAAATTCTTTAAAATTTATCCCTTAATCTTCCTTTGGATGACATTTCAAACCAAATTATGGTTTTTCAAACTAGTCGAGATTAGCGAACCACACCGAAGTAATTATTTATTTTATTTCCCAATCCCAATCTATTCATCCCATGAAGCAAAACTGGTGATACTCCTTATCTAATACCACGGTGTTATCGGTAAAGTTAATTACCATTTCACGTTCAAATCTAATTAAAGATTTAACTATCGTTTTGGAGCAAAACTGGTGATACTCCATTCTCGCTTATTTTCTAAGTTGATAATTTAAATTATCAATTCACATTTCAATCTAATTGAAGATTCATTAAAACTCCTTTTACTGGGTTAAAGAACTAATGTCATTTAAAACACAGTCCACGATAAACCCAAATCACATTATTTTTATTATCGGGTTAAAGAACAAGTGTTATTTAAAACACAGTTCACGATAAACCCATGAATCAATTCTATTTAAACCCATTTCCAATCCAATTTGTTTATTTAAAAATAAATGGGTTTTAATTTCAGTTCAAACTAGTTCATTTTGATAAAAATCTATTTTTATCTTTTCAAATATGGAGTTTTTCATCCCAATTTTTCCCTAATCATTTCTTATGATTATACACAAATTATTACTATTTTTAATAATTTTATCAAGGCCGTACAGTCGATTTCCATCAACGGCCATCGAACTGCACTTACAGCGACCTTTTTCGAATTTGATTTGGACGTATCTCCAAATCCAACCGTTAGATTTCAAATTTCTAATGTTCGTTAGAAAGCTCTTTTCGATACAAACCCAACGGTTTCGGTTTTAGGAGAATCCGACGGTCGGATCTCCCGTAATGTCCGTTTGAAATAAATGGTCGAAATTCACGAACTGCCGTGGCGCGGCGCGTTCTATTCAGGCCATTATATTATATATATAATATATATTTCATCGATTTCCTTTTAAAATGAATTTTATAAATAGTTTTAAATTCGTTTCAAAAACAATTTCAACTTCCATTTCAATTCAAATCAAAATTGAATTCTTCCTTATTAATTCGGTTTAAAATTCATTTCTGTTCAATTCAAATTTCAAGTCAATTTGAATTCATTTCAATTCGAATTTGTTTTCAATTCAATTCGAATTCAAATTGGTTTTCTATTCAATTCAAATCAAATTCGTTATATATTCAATGAAATCAAATTCGTTATATATTCAAGTGAAATCAAATTCGTTATATATTCGATTGAAATCAAATTCGTTTTCTATTCAATTCATTTCGAAATTGTTTTATATTCAATTCATTTTGAAATCGTTTTATATTCAATTCATTTCGAAATCGTTTTATATTCAGTTCATTTCGAAATCATTTTATATTCAATTCATTTTGGTTTTCTATTCAAATCAAATTCGAATATACTCGATATAAATATCGCTCGCGTCGAAGTAGCGCATCTCTAATCAACCCGGCTTTATATTCAACAAATGGATCTATATTTCTTTCAATACACGACTCTATATCTTTGTCAACACACGACTAATCTCAACGAATGAGTACTGTCCACGTGTGACTATTTTTGTTATTTAAAATATTTTATAAAATTTTGGGTATCTATCGTTTTATTTTCAATTAGACTCCACCGTGAAGTAGTTCTAATTTTAAATATGATAAAGATGTATATTTTATTATTAAAATATTTCGTTCAACACATGACTAATCTCAACGGATGAGTACAGTCAACACATGAACCTTTATATTATATTGATAAAGATGTAAATTTTATTATTAAAATATTTCGTTCAACACATGACTAGTCTCAACGGATGAGTACGGTCAACACATGAACCTTTATTTTATAATATTCTTTATTTTCTAAATTGGAATGAGGCCCAATCAATCACCATATAATGTTAATTATATGGATTTTCATACATCACATATATATAATAGCATTGAAAAATAATCAACCATCAACCAAAGTGCACTACACTGTATATGTAACACCCCACGTCCATTAATGTCACTCACAAAGGGAATGCATTAACTTCTATGGAGGTTTTAGGTGAATATAGAACAATAATTTCAATAAGACAGATATAAAATAGTACTTGGAAATTTAAAAACTTTATTTCAATTGCAGCAGAAGTCAAAACATGTTTGATTACATCATAACACCATAATCAAAGTCAAGTACAATATCTATCTTGATAAAACAAGTACATAATCCCATTACATAAATAGCCATTAAAAAGAAAGATAACAAACTGGACTTTACTTCAGCAGTCCAAGCTTTCCAAGAGATAAGCAATCCAATCAGACTCCACTGGAACTTGGCCCAACCTGAGGACCTGAAGGGAGAAAAAAGATGAAAAAGAGGGGGGTCAGACATAAAGTCTGGCGAGTATGATAATTCTACAATATTATTATCAAAATAACTGGACTAAGGCATAAGCTGAAAAAAAAGGAAATGTCTATGAAAGAGCAGATTAAGGACATAGACAATCGCTAAAGGAAACGTTATAGGCGCTCCTAAATACTAAAGGATAATCACTATACTGCACCACACTAGTCACCCTAAAGATTGATTCCACTTAGCTTCACTTAGAAACTTTCTTAATGGCTTTACGTACTCCTAGTTGACTACATAGGTGCCGTCTGCCCCTATCTCCACTAGGTGTACCCCACTTTCCGTTTTTCGATCGGCTCCCTACTCGTAGATACCCGTGCTGGCCCCACAGTGGGGTGTATCATTCCCCTAAAGTGACAACCCGATATAACGGAGATGCACGGCTTATACCTACACGATGCAACAACGTCTTACCTACCAGCCCGGGTCCACACACGCATATGAAACCCGTTGGACTTGCGTTGCCACCGCTCCCTGTTTTGGCCTCTTATAGTCAAACCCAGTATGCGTGTCCCGTCCTCGACTTGGGTCGAGCCCACAAAGATACGTTTTGGGATACTGGTTGAAATGGGCCCCCATTATTTCCCACAAGCATTCCACCTAAGCTTGTCCCATTAGTCCATCCACTTAACCCACTTAGTCATGTTCATTTACATGTGTATTTGGTTAAGTCTAATCGTATTTCAAATGCCTCTAAAGGCAACAACTAGATTCCTCATGCCACCCAAGGCACCTACTTAACCCCTATGTCCCACCTTACATGATTATCTGGCTAAGTATTTCTTAATTCATTAAGGCCATAACCACATATAGACCTCTCACATTAGACTGGCATGTATGGCAACTAGATATGTCGGGCGGGTTCGGGCAGTCTTACACCATAAAAGAGTCTAACCTCGTGTCTTTACAACTGTTATGCTTTAGTTTGGGCCTAGGACCTCTCACATTGGGCCGACATTTGTGACTACTGGATTTTCCGGGAGGGTCCGGGCAGGTTTACGTCACAAACGGGTCCAACCTCGTGTCCAAAGCATTGATTATTATTAATAATCCACTTTCCCCAATTTTAATAATTCCCTACTTGAATTATTAATTAATTCCAAATTTAACAATGTCCATAATTGACTCAATTATGGACATCCATTTAAGGCATGCAAAATCATATCAATTGCACCCCAATTTATTAATTTCCTAATATTACCCCTACCCTACGTTTGAACGTTTATTCGCAAAATGTATGCTAGACCCGATTAGTCTAACTCATAGCATAAAAGAAAATATTCACAACAACAACATATATATGTGACTAAATAAATCATAACAAGGGGTAAAACTTGCATACATTACAACTTGCATAAGGTTATACATGTCATGGATCTAAGGGTGTCAACTTATTCATAATTCACATAATATGATTTTGATCAAATTTCATAAACTTGTATAGGACATGTGTGAATCAACATCATTAACAATATGGTTTTATATGGGTACACCTAACTCAATAGGCAAATTCCCAAAAATCAAAATTCATTTAATCATAGATTCATGTATATGGGTACACCTAACTTAATAGGCAAATTCCCATATTCAAGATCCAATTAATTTGTAGATTCATGTATATGGGTACACCTAACTCAATAGGCAAATTCCCATAATCAAGATCTATTATAAAAAAACATAAACTTTAAACATGATCCAATTCGCATAAATACTAACATCATGATTTTACAACTTGTATGATTCAACACAACTTAACATGACATCATTATCATATAACATAAGTATTTCAACATATGTGATAATATGAGATCTACAACATATATAAGATTTACAACATAGCATATCATAATTTTCAACATAGCATGAAATGATTTACAACATAGCATAGCATGATTTACAACATGGCATAACATGATTTATAACATAACATAGCATGATTAATCACATATGACATAGCATAGGATTATTTACAACATAATCACTACAACATAACAACATATATATGATAACATAATAGCATAACAAGAGATCCACAACATAATTTACAAATACATAACAATTCATATCACTTTCTTGTGATCCATTCATAACTTAATCAAATTATTTTATAATAATATTGTGAGATTCATCATACTCACAATTTTAAAGAAGAGAAATAGAAAGAGAGAGAGCTTTTGATTTGATTTAAGTAGATTTAGTTTGTAGATTAGGCCTTCTTCTTCTTTAGTTTGTGACGGCTATGCTGAACTCCATGGCAACGGCATGTCGGTAGCTCTCCAATTTTTCAAGTGATTTAGGGTTAGAGTCTACCCACTTATTTATAGATGTTAGGATTCATTTAGGCCATTAGATTTAACCTAGAAATAACCGCAGCCATTCAGACAAGATGGGGTTTATCTTATTGACTCAGCAATGAGTCAGAAGTGACTCAGCAAACACTCAGCAAATTAATAAACTTCTATTCATGTTTACATTAACTACCCATATATATATAAATATATATATATATATACACACACGCACCTATTCATGAATTCAAATTAATCCATAATTAACTTATGACCATTTCTACACATTAATTTTCCAATTAATGTCTTAATTCCATTTTTCGCCTTTTAAGGCAATTCACATATCTCAAATTTGTTATATGCCTTTTTAAGGCTATTTCGTGCAAATTCTCAATATTAATTCTTTTAATTTGTGAATATTAGTATTAACAGAAATACGGGGTGTTACATTCTCTCCTCCTTAAGGGATTTCGACCCCGAAATCTTCAAGTTTATATCCTATCATCAACCATCTACTCAATCAACAAACACTGGCATCCATTGTCCTTATAGACTTCTAATGCTTTCATGTTTAAATGCACAGTGTGTGTCTATGTCCGTATCTAATGCAAAATCAGGCGGTCCACTGATTTAGTTGACCTCCTTGATGCAATTCATGATAGTGCCATGCATCCATTATGTATGCAAAAGATCCTAATTGCTTACGAACTACTTCTATATGCGTGCACATCCATTCAACCGAATGCAGCATCTATATGATGGTACAACCATTATACATCCATTATACTAAATACATTCATTTATGCAATATGCAATATGTAGTGACTGAGCCGATCTAGTGCCTAAAGTGTGTGTATATATGCATCCACGAGCAACCACTAGCAACCACTTGCATCTATTTTGCATCCATCATACATAACATGTCTCAAACACATGTTTCAACCATAGGATTATCCTAACTAAAGGTCAAAGATACTAATGAGAGGACATACTAAAGATAAGATAAGATAAGCTAAGCGATAAAGGAGAAATTAAAAGACATACCCTCAAAAAGAAAAGGGTATAGCGAACGCATCTTCCCTTCTGTCTCCCAAGTAGCGTTGCTCTCATCATCTCCCCATTGCACTTTAACTAGTCTGACCTCTCGATTCCTCAACTTTTTGATCTCCGACCCAAGAATGCATGTAGGAGCTCGTCTAATTGTTGCATCACGCTCTATTTCCACCTCTTTAAGCAAGCTCGGCTCTACCACCTTCGCGGTCTTGTGCAAACACTTCCTCAAATGTGATACATGGAATACGTCGTGTACTCCACTAAGTTTCTCAGGCAACTCCACCCTATACGCCATCTTCCCAATCCTGTCTTTTATAGGAAACGGCCCTACAAACCTTGGCGCTAATTTCCCAACGGACCCAAAGCGAACAACATTCTGTAACGGAGACACTTTGATAAAAACCATGTCCCCAATGTCAAACTCAAGATCTGTCCTCCTCTTATCAGCATACGATTTCTGCCTATCTTGTGCTGCTTTCATCCTCCTTCGAATCAAATCAATCTTCTCTGAGGTTTCCCTAACCATATCTGGCCCAAGTAGGATTTTATCGGTAGATTCCCACCAACATGTAGGCGAACGGCAAGGCCTTCCATAAAGAGCTTCGAAAGGTGCCATGCCAATACTAGACTGAAAGCTATTATTATATGCGAATTCTACCAACGGAAGGTGCTCTTCCCATGTACCCCCAAAGTCTAGGATACAAATCCTTAAAAGATCCTCTAGAATACGATTCACCCTCTCGGTCTGGCCGTCCGTCTGAGGATGATATGCGGTGCTCAAACATAGCTGAGTCCCTACCGCCTCTTGTAAACTCTTCCAAAATTCGCTAGTGAAGATGGGATCACGGTCGCTTACTATACTAGAAGGAATACCGTGCAAACGAACTGTCTCTTTAATGTATACAGAAGCCAACCACGGAGCAGTCCTCTTACTTTTCACGGGAATAAAATGGGCGCTCTTAGTAAGTCTATCTACTATAACCCAAATCCCCGTATTACCCTTCCTTGATCTTGGTAATCCATCAACAAAATCCATTGAGACGCTTTCCCATTTTCATAGTGGAACTTCCAATGGGTGAAGCAACCCACCGGGTTTCTTTTGTTCCGCTTTTACTCGTTGGCACACAAAGCATCTAGCGACGTACTTGGCCACATCCTTTTTCATACCGGCCCAAAAGAAAACCCGCTTCATATCTTTGTACATCTTGTCTCCGCCGGGATGAATGGTCATCTTTGAGTGATGAGCATCATCAAGAATGGCCTTCCTTAAGTCTTCGTCTTGTGGTACACAAAGTCTATTATCCCTTCGTAACCAACCCTTATCGTCTAGGGTATACCTACGAAGATGGCTAGACGACTCCCCTCCTTTGAGCTTTTCTACTATCTCAACCAACTGGGGGTCGTCTTGCTGTGCCTTACCAACTCGTCCTAGAAGTGTAGGTCTAACCTCCAAGGATGCTAACAAACCAGGTACTAGGTCAACGGAGGGTCTAAAGTCAAACATGGAGATGAATTCTAAGCTTCGTCGTTCAACAAACAACGGACTCAAGGACAATCTTTTCCTACTTAAGGCGTCTGCTACCACGTTACCCTTGCCCAGGGTATATGCTATTTCAAAATCGTAGGAGGCTAGGAATTCCATCCACCGTTGCTGCCTTAAATTCAAATCCTTCTGAGAAAATAAGTATTTTAATGATTTGTGGTCAATGAACAGTTTGAATTTCTCACCAAGAAGATAGTGACGCCAAGACTTAAGCGCGAAAACAATTGCGACTAACTCAAGGTCATGCGTAGGGTAATTCTTTTCATGAACCCTCAACTGCCTTCCACTATAGGCTATTACTCTTCCCTCTTGCATGAGTACCGCGCCAAGTCCCGTCCCACAAGCATCAGTATAGACGGTAAACGGTTTATTCCCGTCTGGCAGCACTAAGACTGGGGCTGAAGTTAAGGCTTTCTTTAAACGTTGGAACGCATCATCACAATCTTCGTCCCATGTAAAAACCAGGTTCTTCTTCGTTAACCGTGTTAATGGAGCTGATATTTTTGCGAAGTCTTTGATAAACTTCCTATAATAGCCAGCCAACCCCAAGAAACTTCTTACTTCGGTTACATTTTTAGGGACCTTCCAATCTTGGATGGCCACCACCTTTGCGGGATCCACTTCTATCCCTTCCTTGGAAACCACGTGCCCTAAGAACCGTACTTCTTTCCTCCAGAAGTGACACTTAGAAAATTTTGCCTTAAGGTTATGCGCTCGAAGGGTTTCCAACACTTCCCTAAGATGTAGGGCATGCTCTTCTTCATTCTTAGAAAAGACTAAGATGTCATCCACAAAGACTACCACGAATTTGTTAAGGTACTCCCTAAACACCCTACTCATCAAATCAACAAAATATGCGGGGGCGTTTGTCAAACCAAAGGGCATCACTAACCATTCATAGAATCCGTCAGGAGTCCTAAAAGAAGTCTTATCTATACTGTCCTCAGCCACTCTCAGTTGATGAAAGCCAGTGGCTAAGTCCAACTGCGAAAACACTGAGGCGCCAACTAACTGATCAAAGAGATCGTCAATCCTCGGCAGTGGGTGTCGGTTCTTTTTAGTAAGCTTGTTTAGTTCTCTATAGTCCACACAAAGTCTAAGGGACCCATCCGCCTTTGTAGCAAATACTACTGGAGCACCCCACTCTGATATACTACGTCTTATGAACCCCTTCTCAAGCAACTCCTTCACTTGCTTATTGAGTTCCCTCCTTTCACGAGGAGCCATGTGGCGCACTGGCAAAGATACGGGTTTAGCATTATCCACAAGATAAATTCGAAAGTCTATCTCCCGCTTTGGAGGTAAGCCCTTCACCTCCTCAAACACATCCGAATATTCCCGGACCACCTCTACCGTTCGCAGATTCTCTACAGACGCGTCAAGCGATTCAAGATAACATAGCATAATGGAATATATGGGACTACCAAAGATGTCGAGAGCATTACCAAGGCCAGTCACAAGCCTAACTACTCTCCTTTCACAATCAAGAATGGCCTCATTTCTAGATAACCAATCCATTCCTAAAATTAGCCCATAGCCCGTGAAGCCCAATACATAAGCATCACATCTAAATTCAACGCTAAGTATAGAGATTTTCAAATCCAAACATATCATGGTCAAATGAGCCGAACCCCCAATTGGATTTGAAACAACCAAGGGATCCTCTACTAAACTGGTGTTCAAGTGCAGTAATTCAACTAATGGTGCAGAGATAAACGAATGAGATGCGCCAGAATCGAATAAGGTACGGACAAGATGATCAAACAGAAAAACTAAGCTTTCAACAGAAATTGTTCTACCTCTTTCTTGCAGCGGTGGGGCCGCAATAGCCTGAACTTGCCCCCTTGCCTGCCCTGGTGCCATAAGAGCCTGCACCTGTCCTCCCGAGGTAGACCCTACCCTCTGCCCCTTCTTTGGGCAGTCCTTCACCAAATGTCCCGCGTATCCACAATGAAAACAACCAGTCTTCTTTTTCTTTCTACAATCTTTGCTGAGATGGCCAGGCGTCCCACAATTGAAGCATCTCTTCTTCCCTTTGCCATTATTGTTTTTACCACCCTTCTTATTTTGCTGTTGGGGTTTCTTCTGATCCCCTTTCTTTTCAACTGCCTTATCCTCATGCATAAGTGCCATTTCTACTAGCCTTTCAAAGGTGGCTCCCATAGGGATGTGGGTCATAGCCAACCCTTGCAACGGTTCATTCAAGCCTCTAACGAACCTCAAAGCTTTCTTCTCTGGCGTGTTCACCAACTCCAAGCCAAACCTTGCTAACTGATTAAATTTATTGACATACTCCTTCACTGATAAGCTCCCTTGCTTTAATGTCAGGAATTTTTCCATATTTAAATTCTCCTTTGCCCTTGAAAGAAACTTTGCCTCAAACCTTCGTCTGAAATCCGCCCATGAATCAACTGGACGTTCCCTGTTAGTGACCTCCCAACAAAACGAGGCCTCTCCCTTCATTAACCAAGCAGCTAAACGGACTTTCCTCCCATCTTCCACTTCAAAGATATCCAACAATTCCTCAGTCTCCTTAAGCCAGTCTCTGGCCTCCACAAACGTCTCAGTCCCTTGAAAAGTTTTTCCTCCCATAGCGTAAAATTCCTTGCACGTCTTTGCAAAAGTGTCAACACGAGGAGGAGGAGGAATGTGTGCAACTGGGGGTGGAGGAACATCTATTGGGCCTGCAGTGGTGGCCCTAGCCTCCAAATATCTCCTAAACCACCCTTGAATCGTCACACCTTCTGGGAGATTAAGATCTTCAGCCATGCTGAAACGAAAAAGGAAAGATTCAAAATGGAGAATTCGAAGATAAAGATAAGGATATGGCTATTTGGGATTATGTTTTTCATAAAAACCTTCTCTAAATAACATGTTTTTGAAAGCACTCCTTCCAAAAATACTTTAGAAAAATATTTTTCTAAAAATTTTATCTGTTCTGGTAACCTTATGCTCTGATACCACGTGTAACACCCCACGTCCATTAATGTCACTCACAAAGGGAATGCATTAACTTCTATGGAGGTTTTAGGTGAATATAGAACAATAATTTCAACAAGACAGATATAAAATAGTACTTGGAAATTTAAAAACTTTATTTCAATTGCAGCAGAAGTCAAAACATGTTTGATTACATCATAACACCATAATCAAAGTCAAGTACAATATCTATCTTGATAAAACAAGTACATAATCCCATTACATAAATAGCCATTAAAAAGAAAGATAACAAGCTGGACTTTACTTCAGCAGTCCAAGCTTTCCAAGAGATAAGCAATCCAATCAGACTCCACTGGAACTTGGCCCAACCTGAGGACCTGAAGGGAGAAAAAAGATGAAAAAGAGGGGGGGTCAGACATAAAGTCTGGTGAGTATGATAATTCTACAATACTATTATCAAAATAACTGGACTAAGGCATAAGCTACAAAACAAGGAAATGTCTATGAAAGAGCAGATTAAGGACATAGACAATCGCTAAAGGAAACGTTATAGGCGCTCCTAAATACTGAAGGATAAACACTATACTGCACCACACCAGTCACCCTAAAGATTGATTCCACTTAGCTTCACTTAGAAACTTTCTTAATAGCTTTACGTACTCCTAGCTGACTACATAGGTGCTGTCTGCCCCTATCTCCACTAGGTGTACCCCACTTTCCATTTTTCGATCGGCTCCCTACTCGTAGATACCCGTGCTGGCCCCAAAGTGGGGTGTATCATTCCCCTAAAGTGACAACCTGATATAACGGAGATGCACGGCTTATACCTACACGATGCAACAACGTCTTACCTACCAGGCCGGGTCCACACACGCATATGAAACCCGTTGGACTTGCATTGCCACCGCTCCCTGTTTTGGCCTCTTATAGTCAAACCCAGTATGCGTGTCCCGTCCTCGACTTGGGTCGAGCCCACAAAGATACGTTTTGGGATACTGGTTGAAATGGGCCCCCATTATTTCCCACAAGCATTCCACCTAAGCTTGTCTCATTAGTCCATCCACTTAACCCACTTAGTCATGTTCATTTACATGTGTATTTGGTTAAGTCTAATCGTATTTCAAATGCCTCTAAAGGCAACCACTAGATTCCTCATGCCACCCAAGGCACCTACTTAACCCCCATGTCCCACCTTACATGATTATCTGGCTAAGTATTTCTTAATTCATTAAGGCCATAACCTCATAAAGACCTCTCACATTAGACTGGCATTTATGGCAGCTGGATTTGCCGGGCGGGACCGGCCAGTCTTACACCATAAAAGAGTCTAACCTCGTGTCTTTACAACTGTTATGCTTTAGTTTGGGCCTAGGACCTCTCACATTGGGCTGACATTTGTGACTACTGGATTTGTCGGGCAGGTCCGGGCAGGTTTACGTCACAAACGGGTCCAACCTCGTGTCCTAAGCATTGATTATTATTAATAATCCACTTTCCCCAATTTTAATAATTCCCTACTTGAATTATTAATTAATTCCAAATTTAACAATGTCCATAATTGACTCAATTATGGACATCCATTTAAGGCATGCAAAATCATATCAATTGCACCCCAATTTATTAATTTCCTAATATTACCCCTACCCCACGTTTGAACGTTTATTCGCAAAATGTATGCTAGACCCGATTAGTCTAACTCATAGCATAAAAGAAAATATTCACAACAACAACATATATATGTGACTAAATAAATCATAACAAGGGGTAAAACTTGCATACATTACAACTTGCATAAGGTTATACATGTCATGGATCTAAGGGTGTCAACTTATTCATAATTCACATAATATGATTTTGATCAAATTTCATAAACTTGTATAGGACATGTGTGAATCAACATCATTAACAATATGGTTTTATATGGGTACACCTAACTCAATAGGCAAATTCCCAAAAATCAAAATTCATTTAATCATAGATTCATGTATATGGGTACACCTAACTTAATAGGCAAATTCCCATATTCAAGACCCAATTAATTTGTAGATTCATGTATATGGGTACACCTAACTCAATAGGCAAATTCCCATAATCAAGATCTATTATAAAAAAACATAAACTTTAAACATGATCCAATTCGCATAAATACTAACATCATGATTTTACAACTTGTATGATTCAACACAACTTAACATGACATCATTATCATATAACATAAGTATTTCAACATATGTGATAATATGAGATCTACAACATATATAAGATTTACAACATAGCATATCATAATTTGCAACATAGCATGATATGATTTACAACATAGCATAGCATGATTTACAACATGGCATAACATGATTTATAACATAGCATAGCATGATTAATCACATATGACATAGCATAGGATTATTTACAACATAATCACTACAACATAACAACATATATATGATAACATAATAGCATAACAAGAGATCCACAACATAATTTACAAATACATAACAATTCATATCACTTTCTTGTGATCCATTCATAACTTAATCAAATTATTTTATAATAATATTGTGAGATTCATCATACTCACAATTTTAAAGAAGAGAAATAGAAAGAGAGAGAGCTTTTGATTTGATTTAAGTAGATTTAGTTTGTAGATTAGGCCTTCTTCTTCTTTAGTTTGTGACGGCTATGCTGAACTCCATAGCAACGACATGTCGGTAGCTCTCCAATTTTTCAAGTGATTTACGGTTAGAGTCTACCCTCTTATTTATAGATGTTAGGATTCATTTAGGCCATTAGATTTAACCTAGAAATAACCGCAGCCATTCAGACAAGATGGGGTTTATCTTATTGACTCAGCAAACACTCAGCAAATTAATAAACTTCTACTCATGTTTACATTAACTGCCCATATATATATATATATATATATATATATATATATAAATATATATATATATATATATACACACACGCACCTATTCATGAATTCAAATTAATCCATAATTAACTTATGACCATTTCTACACATTAATTTTCCAATTAATGTCTTAATTCCATTTTTCGCCTTTTAAGGCAATTCACATATCTCAAATTTGTTATATGCCTTTTTAAGGCTATTTCGTGCAAATTCTCAATATTAATTCTTTTAATTTGTGAATATTAGTATTAACAGAAATACGGGGTGTTACATTAAGCATCGAATATAGATATCTAAAGCTTATAACAGCCTGTCAATCAATCAATCGACATATTTAATTAATCAGGATGAGTGAACTTCAAATTTCATCCCAACACCCGTGTGGGGTTTCAAACAATCAAACACAGATTTTAGTTGTGCAGTTGGGCGATGTGTAAAATTTATCGAACCAATCAATGTCCTTCAAATAGGTGTACATAAACAAACCGTCCGGTTTGTAAATGAATATTTTATTTTATTCACTTCGACGTTAAAAATTATATTTTTAACGATAAAATATTTTATTTCAACACATGAATTTCTATTCAGTTCATTTATACAACAAAAATGATATTTTTATTTTTCTAACATATTTTAGAAAATTTCGGCGGCATAACGGCACGATACTAGAAACGGGACGAGGCCTAGCCTTATCCCCGGTCTAGTGAAGGCCCACGCCATTCACACATCAATCAATCCATTCCATTTCACCAAACAACTCAAATTTCAATCAAATAATCTAACTAATTTTTGCAATCAAACAAACAAGTCCATGGTCTGTGGACGATTGTGTCGGGTGCTACTAAGCACCGTCTGCATCCTAGTATATATATATAACTAGAAAAGAAATTGAAGAGTGAGAAATTCTCACAGATAGCTATCCAATCATCTTGACTCTTCTTTGATAGAAATCTTCTTCGTTATCGCATTTTTGTCATCTTCGTTGCTGTAGCCACTACATATGTAAAAATCAAATTTTTACTTCGCTATTCAATATATAAAAATCGAATTTTTACCTCGCTATTCAATATATAAAAATCTCGTTTTTATAACTATAAAGATTTCTTCTTTTCAAATTCATAGACTTCGCCTTTTAAATACATAGACTTCACATTTTTAAATATATAGCCTTCGCCTTTTCAAATATATCATTATAAAAATCACACTTTTATTTTGCTACACATATAAAGATTATATTTCTAATATTCCTATCATGCAAAAATTATATTTTTAATTCTCTACATAAAAAAAATCATATTTTTACATCTTCTACTTAATAAAGATTATATTTTTAACACTTTAAAAATAAAAAAATCATATTTATATTACTTTAAAAATATAAAAATCATATTTTTATTACTTTAAAAATATAAAAATCATATTTTTAATATCCTCATTATATAAAAATCATATTTTTATAATCTCTGATATATAAAAATTATATTTTTATAATCTCTGTAATATAAAAACCAAATCTTTATATTCGCTACTATATAAAAATCATGTTTTTTACTACTCTACCTTAATAAAAATTATATTTTTATCTCTCTACACTAATAAAAATTATATTTTTATCTTTCTAAGTTTATAATAAAAACTCTATTCTTTTTATTTTAGAAAAATCTATACTTTTTATTTAATCTACATTAAAGTAAATAAATAAAACTGAAAATTAAATTAAATTTACTTACATTTAAGTGGTCGACGAGGTGGAGCAAGGGAGCATCGGAGGTAGAGGGTGTGTGCAGGGGGTCGGTGTGCTTGCTGGTTCGGACGAGGTGGTTGGAGCGGCGGCTGAAGGCGCTGGTTTCCTGGGCTGTGGGTCTTGGGGCTCACGCTGGAGAAGGGGGAGAGGAAAGGGCGCGAAGGGGGGAGGGGTGTTGCTGTGGTCGAGGCAGAGGGTTTCGGGGAGGGGGGGGGGAGGGGTCGGAGCGAGGCAGAAAAAGGGGGGGTCTTCGGAGGTGGCGCGTCGATCGATTGGGGGAGGGTACCGTGTCGCCTCTGGCGCCTGGGGGGGAGGGGTCTCCGATCTGACGAGGAGGGGGGGTGTCGCTTCGAGGTGGCGGCGGTTTAAGGGGAGGGGCGATGCTCCTCTCCGCTTCCTTTCTTTTTTTTTCTTCTGAAAAATGATTTTGAACGGGGGGGGGGGGGCAGAGAAAGATAAAGGAGAGGGGAGAGAAAGTTTATTTTTAATTTATTTAATTATTTTATTTACCAAAAAGTTGACTTTTTATTTCTGCCTCGAAACGAGGCCCACCGCCTGTCGTCCATAGCGTTTTACCCCTATTTCGAACACAATGGGATATGTATCGCAAGCTGATTCGATTGTTACAATCAGTTTCCGTTAAAATCAACATATAACTCTATATATTGAATTTGAACGCGCATTTCAATTTACCGGGGTCACATACCAACTCTAAAAATTGCAGAAAAATATTTTCTAGCTTTGTATTGACGATACGGTCCTAACAAAACTAGTTTCGTCGAATTCTGAGACCGTTGGAAAAAATGGCCAATTTCCAGTTGATTAAAATCAACTAAAACTGGTCAAACGCCTTTTCCTTTTCCACGCTCACATATCAAATCGAAAAATTATGAAATTTGAAACCTAGCAATAACTCGACATCACGGACCCAACAAAAGCGGTTTCGTCGAAATCCGAGGTCGTTTGCAAAATGTTCATTTTTAAGGGCCCGAATTCCATAGCGACTATTCAGAATTTTCAACTGGACATATCTTTTGATTCCCGCTATGAAATTTCGATTTTTCGGATTCGTTGGAAAGATATTCTCAATTAGATCCTAATGTTTTCAGTTTCACTAAAATCCGGATTGTTTTGCACCCGGTATGTTCAATTGAAGTTTGAAATCGAATTATCGAACTACCGCGCCATTTTCAATTCTATTTATAATTATATATAATTATTTATATTCTAACGACGACGTATATAATATATACGTTCTAAATATATTCAAAATAAATTTCTCATCGATATTATTTAAAATAATTCATTTTAAATATTCAAAATTCACTAAAATTGCCAAAATAAAAATTTTAAACTGTCCCAGATTTTCCGGGTTATTAGACCAATTTTCTCCTTAATAGGAAACGGCCCTACAAACCTTGGTGCTAATTTCCCGACGGACCCAAAGCGAAAAACGTTCCGTAATGGAGACACTTTGACAAAGACCATGTCCCCAACTTCAAACACGAGATCTGTCCTCCTCTTATCCGCATAAGATTTATGCCTATCCTGTGCTGCTTTCATCCTCCTTCGAATCAAGTCGATTTTCTCCGAAGTCTCCCTAATCATATCGGGCCCAAGTAAGATCTTATCCGTAGATTCCACCAACATGTAGGTGAACGATAAGGTCGTCCATAAAGAGCTTCGAATGGTGCCATACCAATGCTGGACTGAAAGCTATTATTATATGCGAACTCAACCAATGGAAGATGCTCTTCTCATGTACCCCCAAAGTCTAGGATACATAGCCTCAACAGATCCTCTAGAATGCGATTCACCCTCTCAGTCTGGCCATCCGTCTGAGGATGATATGCGGTTCTCAAACATAACTGAGTCCCTACCGCCTCTTGTAAGCTTCTCCAAAATTCGCTAGTGAAAATAGGATCGCGGTCGCTCACTATGCTAGAAGGAACACCGTGCAAACGAACTATCTCTTGAACGTATACAGAAGCTAACCATGGAGCAGTCCTCTTACTCTTCACGGGAATAAAATGGTCGCTTTTAGTAAGTCTATCTACTATAACCCAAATTCCCGTATTAACCTTCCTTAATTGCGGTAACCCATCCACAAAATCCATCGAGACACTTTCCCACTTCAATAGTGGAACCTCCAACGGGTGAAGCAACCCACCGGGTTTCTTTTGCTCCGCTTTTACTTGTTGGCACACCAAGCATCTAGCGACATACTCGGCCACATCTTTCTTCATGCCGGCCCAAAAGTAAACTCTCTTCATGTCTTTGTACATCTTGTCCCCACTGGGATGAATGGTCATCTTCGAATGATGTGCTTCGTCAAGAATAGTCTTCCTTAGGTCATCGTCTTTTGGTACACAAAGTCTACCGTCCCTACGTAACCAACCCTTATCGTCTAGGGTATACCTACGGAGATGGCTTGATCACTCCCCTCCTTTGAGTTTTTCTACTAACTCAACCAACTGTGGGTCGTCTCGCTGTGCCTCGCCAATCCGTCCCAAAAGCGTAGGTCTGACCTCCAAGGATGCTAGCAAACCGGGTACGAAGTCAACGGAAGGTCCAAAGTCAAACATTGAAATGAATTCTAAACTTCGCCGCTAAACAAACAAAGGACTTACGGATAATCTTTTTCTACTTAAGGCGTGTGACGACAAGGAATTTCGCTCGATCCGAATCAGTCGTTAAACCGATCTAGACCGTTCGAAACCCCTGACTGTTTGAGAACAGGACAAATCAGAACGCAGACGGAAGAACATTTCATTGCTATTACAACAATTCCATCAGATACAAGAATATACAGAGTATAACTGAATGAATTACATTTGATAAATATCAGAGATTACAATAAATTACATAGCAGCGGAAAATAATACAAAGCACAACTGAAAGTGATATACATATACAGAGCTTTCCGGATATCATTCCAGCTGTAAACCAGAATCCTGTGAATATAAATCTGCAAAACCAAAACTACTAGCTGCCCGTGTCGAAAATAAGGGCACCCAGAGTTTAGGTTAAAACAATAAACTCCAGGTCAGTCATGTGACTGGTGTGAGAACTAAAACAGTTATTTAAAACTTTACTTTAAAAGAGAGTAATTCAAGGGACCACGCCGTATAACACGGAACGGGTTTCCTCCCAAGAATACCAGTGCATAGAATAAACAGCGCAATGCTTTTTCGAAAAATGAAGCTATTATAAGACCCAGGTCCCATCACACAATGCAACACAAGCCGGAGGATAGGGTTTTACCTTATAACAGCCAAACATGCTTGGTACGTTTAAAACAAATCATTTGATACTATAATAAGTGTATAGTGTCAAAACAGTTTCAATCATAAATATAAATCATAGGCGGCATGAATGTCCCATACCACTATGTCGCCATACTAGTTATACAATTAAAACCGCAATACACGTATTGAAAATTGGATTTCTGTCATGAGTCGAGGCAAGGGGCAAGCTCCTCTCCGCGTTCGAGACACTCTAGCAAATGTCTCAGGGCTACGCACTCTGGGCAACCCCTGGATGCTTCAGGGCCGGTCCTCACTTACGTTAGAGGATTATTTATTCCTGAACACACGTTTCCCGGTCCTTACAGACCTATAATCGAGGCGCCTCATCCAACAACCACAAAGGAGAAAAGTATATAAATGTCAGGGCTGCTAAGTCACTGACACCACCAAAGCTAGAAAGAAACGTCGTGCCCTCCCTGCATTCTGTATCCTGTTTTTAACTCATACCGAGGTGTGAGGCTCGCGAATTCACGTTATACACAAACCTGCCACGTAGGCCGTGCTTTGATCATCAACCACAAGACTTTGCTTTTCAACAGAAGCCTTGATCATTGCATCTTAGCGTGCCACACGGGCAATTCATGCCATGCGATTGATGTCCATCGATATACAGTGTAACACCCCACGCCCGTTATGGTCACTCTCTAAGGGAATGCCATAACATCGGTGGAGTATTTTAAGTGGATATAGAACAGAAAAATTACAACAAGACAGATATAAGTAATTCTTGAAAATTTCAAAACATCATTTCATTGCAGCGGAAAGTAAAACATGTTTGGTTACATCTCAAAACCATAATAAGAGTCAAGTACAAAATATCCATCCTGATAAATAAAAGTACATAATCCCAATACATGAACAGATAGCCATAAAAGTAAGGGTAAGCTGAGCTCTACACCTATGGTCCAAGCTCCAAAAGAGAATAAAGCAGCCTGATCAAAGCCCACTCGTACGGGGCCCACTCTGATAACCTGAGGGTTGGGAAAAAGATAAAAACAACGGGGTCAGACATAAGTCTGAGTGAGTCCTATAACTTTAACAATACAATCGTTAAAGTAACCAGAGAAGACATAAGCTTGATATACGGTAACGTCTGGGGATGAATGGCTACACTAGGCAGCTAGGTAGACTTAGGATAAACTAAGATAACCGTAAAGATGCATCCACCCACCCAAGGATAATTACTACACTGCACCACACCAGTTATTCCTACTTAAAGGTTGATCCCACTAAGTGTACTTAGTAATTCAGTAGTTTCGTGTACCCCTATCTGACTACATAGGTGTACCCACTACTCCCCAAGCGATCGGCTCCCCTACGTAGATACCCGTGCTGGTCCCACGATGGGGTGTATCATTCCCCAACGTGGCCACCAGATAATATCAACGGTGCACGGCTTTATATCTACACGATGCAACAACGACTTACCAACCATCCCGGGTCCACACACGCATATGAAACCCGTTGGTCCCGCGTTGCCACCGCTAACCCGGTTTGGCCTCTTATAGTCAAGCCCAATATGCGTGTCCCGTCACTCGACTAGAGTCGAGCCCACAAAGATACGTTTGGGATATTGGTTGAAACGGGCCCCCACAAGCTACCACCTAAGCTTGCTATTACTAGTGAATCCCACTTAACCCTTTAACCATGTCCCCTTACATGTTATAAATTTTGGTTAAGTCCTTTAATCATATTCTAATTGTCATACAAGGTACCCACTAGATTTTCACATGCCACCCATGGCACTTACTTAACCCTTTAATCATGTTTAATTACATGTTCCACTTTGGTTAAGTATTCTAATCATATTCTCACATGCCACCCATGGCACTTACTTAACCCTTTAATCATGTTTAGTTACATGTTTCACTTTGGTTAAGTATTCTAATCGTATTTTTCTATTGCCACCCAAGGCAACCCACTAGTCTCCTCATGCCACCCAAGGCACCCACTTAACCCCTCATGTCCCACTACATGCTAATATGGTTAAGTGTTTCTTAATTCATTAATTAAGATCATGACCTCATAAAGACCTCTCACATTAGACCGTCTTTTATGACTGCTGGATATGCCGGTTGGTTCCGGGAAGACTTCTGTCATCAAAAGGGTCTAACCTCGTGTCTTTAATTTAATCATGTATTTAATTTATGACTAAGACCCCTCACATTGGGCCAATCATTTGTAGCTGCTGGATGGCCGGTCAGTTCCGGGCAGACTTCCGCTACAAAAGGGTCCAACCTCGTGTCTTAGTTGATTAATTACACCTAATTAATCACCCCCATATTAATTATCCCTAATTAATATCAAGTTTTTCATAACATGGGTAGACCTAACTCAATAGGTAAATTCCCATGGGGTATACCTAACTCAATAGGTAAATTCCCACTTATGCTTATTCATTTTATGGTATGCTTCACACCATTTCATTAACATGTCTGTTAACCCCATCGTTTCCCCCACGTACTTATGCTAACACGACATATTTCCAAGAGAAGATTCTTTCACAATCAACATTGGTTTCATTTAGCATACATTAGCATTAACATAGGTTAAAAGGTGTCCACTTACATCATGACATTAACCCAACTAGCATTACTAAATAACCCAACTTGCATGAACATACATATGTCATGTATAAAGGCAACTTGCATAAGTGTTCATAGGTTATACAAAGGTGAACTTGCATGTGTCTTAAAGGTGTGAATTTGCACAACATGTTACATGTTAACTTGCATAACATCATACACATAACTTGCATAATATTATAAACATAACTTGCATATCAACATACACATAACTTACATAGCATCATGCACATACTTGCATAACATCATACACATAACTTGTATATGAACTTGCATAATAACATGCCCATAACTTACATAACATCATACACATAAACTTGCATCACATGTTGAGCTTGCTTATAAGCATACACATAACTTGTATAACATGTTGAGCTTGCATATATGACTTGCATCTTAAAGGAGGGTAAACATGCATACACACATATATATATATTCATAGCATATAAAGGTGCCATCTTGCATATGTATGCATCACATTTAAAAGGGTAAACTTGCATGTCATGATTTATGCATAATACCAAACACTTAGCATGCATAAAACCACCTACTTAGCATGCATAAAATCAATTAATTATTATGCATAAACCCACCACTTAACTTGCATAAACCCACATATCCAACTTGCATAAACTCACATATTCAACATGCATAAACTCACATATTCAACATGCATAAACTCACATATTCAACATGCATAAACATAGGATTAATATTAAACATAGATTAGCATATTCACATCATATCATATGACTTGAAAACCCATTAATCCTCATGCAAAACCATAGATCTCATCATATCTCATCTACTTAATTTAGCAATTGATCATCAAAGTGATAGAAACTCACCAAAACCAAGATTAGCGAACTTATGAAGTGGAATTAGTTGCTTTTAGTTGAAGAAGATGTTGATTAGAGGTTGATTAGCTTGCAACTCTCTTCATTGATTTGTGGAGGCCATGATCAAGTTTCATTTTGCCATAGTTTAGTTACAAGATCTAATTATGAATGAATTAGGGTAGGGCTGGGGTCATATTTATAGGATTAGGTAGTGTTTTAGGCCCTTAGATTAACCCTAGGTTAGATTAGGTCCGTTAGATTTAGGAAATCTCTAGAACCCAGCCCAGCCCTAGCCAGAAAACCAAATCTGGTGCACCCAGGCTCTCTGGCTCGACACGCCGTGTCGACAGGCAAGTCGACACCCCTGTCGACAGCCCTGTCGACATGGTTAGGGCGGGAATTTTCCCGCCTGGCCCCGCTGGTTTGATTTTGAAATCTGAATTTGAATTTTTAAACCTGTTTTTAGCTTTAATTTTTCTGCAAACTTCATTGGGCCTTAACTGGGCCATACGGACTCCGATTTACAAAATTTCGGACTCTATTCTGCGTATTTTTCCGAGACGAACGCAATGACGCAGCCCGTTTCCCCCAATTCCCATATCTGAGATTATTTATCCTGTAATTAGTGAATTTTAGTATTAACTAAAATTCGGGGTGTTACATTCTCCCCTCCTTATGGCATTTCGTCCCCGAAATCTCTAAGCTAAGGAGAATGCATATCCTACCATCCAAACAACCATCTACTCAATCCATCAAACACGGGCATCCATTGTCCTTAAAACAATTTCTAATGATGTATGAGCATATGCAAAGAGTGTGTGTATATGTTCCCTATCTAATGTATGAACATATGCAAACCATGATAGTGCCATGCATCCATTATGTATGCGAGAGAACCTTATCGACACATACAATATCTACATGAGTGCACAATCATTCACCAAAATGCATCATCCATATGATAACACAATCATTATACATCCATAAATACAGCTTCCTACACACAATTTTATGCAATATGCAATATGAAGTGATGGAGTCGATCTAGTGCCTAGAGTGTGTGTATATGCATCCACGAGCAACCACTAGCAAACACTTGCATCCACTTGCATCCATCATACATAACATGTCTCAAACACATGTTTCAACCATAGGACTATCCTATCTGAAGGTCAAAGGTATTAACGAGAGGACATACTAAGGATAAGATAAGCACTAGACAACCGATAAAGGAGATGTCTAAAGCACATGCCCTCAAAAGGGATGGGTATAACGAACGCATCTTCGCTTTTGTCTCCCAAGTAGCATTGCTCTCACTTTCTCTCCTTTTTCATTTTGACTAGTCGAACCTCTCTGTTTCTCAACTCCCTAATCTCTGACCCAAGGATGCGGGTAGGAGCTCGTCGAATAATCACATCACGCTCTACCTTACTTCTTTAAGCAAGCTTGGCTCTATCGCCTCTACGATCTTATGTAGGCCCTTCCTCACATGGAATACATCATGTACACCACTAAGTCTGTCGGGCAACCCCACCAATGGAAGATGCTCTTCCCATGTACCTCCTAAATCCAAGATACATAGCCTCAAAAGGTCTTCTAAAATACGATTCACCCTCTCGGTCTGGCCGTCTATATGAGGATGTTATGCGGTACTCAAATACAACTGAGTCCCTACCGCCTCTTGCAAACTTTTCCAAAACTCTTCAGTGAAGATAGGATCTCGATCGCTCACTATACTGGAAGGTACATCATGCAATCTAATAATCTCTCGAATGTAAACTGAAGCTAGACATGGAATAGTCCTCTTGCTCTTCACGGGTATGAAATGGACACACTTAGTAAGTCTATCCACCAAAACCCCGTATTACCCTTCCTTGATTTCGGTAATCCTTTGAGACACTATCCTATTTCCTTAGCGGAACTTCCAATGGGTGAAGCAACCCACTTGGTTTCTTTTGCTCCGCTTTCACCAAGCATCTAGCGACATACTCGGCCATGTCTTCCTTCATACCGGCCAAAAAGAAAACTCGCTTCATGTCTTGGTACATCTCGTCCCATAAGAAAACCAGATTCTTCTTCGTCAAGCGGTTTAATGGGGCTGATATCTTCGCGAAGTCTTTGATGAACTTCCTATAATATCCTGCCAACCCCAAGAAACTTCTTACTTCGGTAGCATCCCTAGGAACTTTCCAATCCTGGATAGATACTATCTTTGCGGGATCCACAGCTATCCCTTTCTTAGAGACCACATGCCCTAAGAATCGCACTTCTCTTCTCCAAAAATGACATTTAGAGAATTTAGCTTTAAGACTATGTGCTCGAAGAGTCTCTAACACTTCTCTGAGATGTAAGGCATGCTTTTCTCCACTTCTAGAGAAAATCAGGATATTCTCCCATGCAAAATCGTCACAACTATCCATCTCTCACGCAGACCACCTTAGTCGAACTCGACATCCCCCAAATGCAAGCCCCAAAGGCCTAAACCAATACCAGACAAACACCCAAGGGATACCTCCTTCGAATTCAGACGACCTACGTGAGATGATACTAGTAAAAACGGCTAAATAATTAAGCCCTTGTCCAACTCTGGATGTCCTCACCGGTCTCGCTCCAAAACCACCGTTTATCCCATAACTGGCTTTGCTCATCCTATTGAGCACATACGAAAACTTATTCCACTCCTAGAAAAGACCAAGATGTCATTTACAAAGACCATCACGAACTTATTTAGGTACTCCCAGAACACCCTTCTTATCATATGCGGGGGCGTTCGTCAAACCAAATGGCATCTCCAGCCACTCATAAAAAAAACCATCCGGAGTCCTAAAGGTAGTCTTCTCTATACTATCCTCAGTCACTCTCAACTGACGAAACCCCGTGGCTAAGTCCAATTGCGAAAATACTGAGGCGCCCACTAACTGATCAAAGAGATCATCAATCCTCGACAATGGGTGTCTATTCTTCTTTGTGAGTTTATTTAGCTCTCTTTAGCCTACAAAAAGTCTGAGGGACCCATCTGCCTTCGTGGAAAAAACTACCGGAGCACCCCACTCCGATATACTTCGTCTTCTAAACCCCTTCCCAAGCAAATTGCCTACTTGCTTATGGAGTTCCCTCCTCTCACGAGGAGCCACGTGGCACACTGGCCAAGACACTGGTTTGGCATTGCCTACTTGATATATTTGGAAGTCAATCTCCCGCTCCGGAGGTAAGCCCTTCACCTCCTCAAAACACATCCGAGTATTCCCGGACCACTCTATAGATTGCAAACTTTCGACCGACGTGTCAAGCGACTCTAGATAACTTAGCATAACAGATTCCATGGGATTACAAGAGATCTCGAGAGTGTTACCCTAGCGGGTCATAAGCCTAACAACTCTCCTTCCACAATAAGAACGGCACCATTACTGGATAACCAGTCCATGCCCAAAACTAACCCATAGCCCGTGAAGCCCAAAAAGCATCACATCTAAACTCAACGCTAAGTATAGCAACTTTCAAACCCAAACACATCATGGAGCCCCAATTGGGTTTGAAACAACTAAGGGATCACCTACTAAACTGGTGTCTCAGTGCAGTGACTCAACTAACAGTAATGAAATAAACGAACTCGATGCGTCAAAATCAAATAAAGTTTGACCCGGATAATCAAACAGAAAAACTAGACTTTCAATGGAAATAGTTCTACCTCTTTCCTGAATCGGTGGAACCGCGAGAGCCTGAGCTTGCCCCCTTGCCTGAGTTGGTGCCAAAAGAACTTGCACCTGTCTTCCTGAGGTAGATCCCGTCCTTTGCCCTTTCTTAGGGCAGTCCTTCACTAGATGTCCTGCTTCGTCACAGTGGAAGCAGCCAGCCTTCCTCTTCTTGCGACAATCCTTGCTTAGGTGGCCTAGTGTCCCACAGTTGAAGCACTTCTTCTTTCCCTTGCCACCGTTACCTTTCCCACCCTTATTTTGTTGTTGAGGTTTCTTCTGATCTTCATTCTTCCCGGGTGCTTTATTAGCATTGGGACCCTTCTCTTCCTCATGTATAAGTTCCATGTCCACTAGCTTCTCGAAAGTGGCCCCCATAGGGATGTGAGACATATCCAATCCGTGCATCGGTTCGTTCAAGCCTTTAACGAACCTCAAAGCTTTCTCTTCCGGTGTGTTTACCAAGTCCATGTTGAATCCCTCTAACTGATTAAACTTGTTAACATATTCTTTCACCGACAAGTTCCCTTGCTTTAAGTTCAAGAACCTTTCCGCGTGCATATTTTCTTCCACTCTTGAGAGAAACTTTGCCTCAAACCTTTGCCTGAAATCCATCCAAGAGTCAACAGGGCGTTCTCCATTAGTGACCTCCCACCAGAACGAGGCCTCTCCTTCCATTAACCAAGCGGCTAACCTGACTTTCTTTCCCTCTTCCACTTCCAAGATTTCCATTAATTCTTCCGTCTCATTAAGCCAATCCCTAGCTCCCACAAAAGGTTTCCCTCCCATAGCCTTAAACTTCCTACAAGTCATAGCAAAAGTATCCGCGCGAGGAGGAACGAGTGCAACGGGTGGAGGAGGAACATTTGCTGGACATGCAGCGGCGGCCCTAGCCTCCATCAATCTCCTATACCATACTGGTATCGTCACACCCTCCGGAAAGTTAAGATTTTCAGCCATGCTGAAACGAAAAAGGAAAGATTCAAAACGGAGAATTCGAAGGATATAGATATGGCTATTGGGGATTATGCTTTTCTTTCAAAAACTTTTCTCTTCAAAGACATGTTTTTGAAAATATCTCTTCCAAAAATGTTTTTATAAAAATAGTTTTCTAAAAATTTTATCTGTTCCGGTAACCTTTGCTCTGATACCACGTGTAACACCCCACGCCCGCTATGGTCACTCTCTAAGGGAATGCCATAACATCGGTGGAGTATTTTAAGTGGATATATAACAGAAAAATTACAACAAGACAGATATAAGTAAT
Source organism: Allium sativum (assembly GCA_030737875.1). NCBI lineage: Eukaryota > Viridiplantae > Streptophyta > Magnoliopsida > Asparagales > Amaryllidaceae > Allium > Allium sativum. The sequence goes on along the minus strand of CM060921.1, from coordinate 7,428,469 downwards.
ACTTGAAAATTTCAAAACATCATTTCATTGCAGCGGAAAGTAAAACATGTTTGGTTACATCTCAAAACCATAATAAGAGTCAAGTACAAAATATCCATCCTGATAAATAAAAGTACATAATCCCAATACATGAACAGATAGCCATAAAAGTAAGGGTAAGCTGAGCTCTACACCTATGGTCCAAGCTCCAAAAGAGAATAAAGCAGCCTGATCAAAGCCCACTCGTACTGGGCCCACTCTGATAACCTGAGGGTTGGGAAAAAGATAAAAACAACGGGGTCAGACATAAGTCTGAGTGAGTCCTATAACTTTAACAATACAATCGTTAAAGTAACCAGAGAAGACATAAGCTTGATATACGGTAACGTCTGGGGATGAATGGCTACACTAGGCAGCTAGGTAGACTTAGGATAAACTAAGATAACCGTAAAGACGCATCCACCCACCCAAGGATAATTACTACACTGCACCACACCAGTTATTCCTACTTAAAGGTTGATCCCACTAAGTGTACTTAGTAATTCAGTAGTTTTGTGTACCCCTATCTGACTACATAGGTGTACCCACTACTCCCCAAGCGATCGGCTCCCCTACGTAGATACCCGTGCTGGTCCCACGATGGGGTGTATCATTCCCCAACGTGGCCACCAGATAATATCAACGGTGCACGGCTTTATATCTACACGATGCAACAACGACTTACCAACCAGCCCGGGTCCACACACGCATATGAAACCCGTTGGTCCCGCGTTGCCACCGCTAACCCGGTTTGGCCTCTTATAGTCAAGCCCAATATGCGTGTCCCGTCACTCGACTAGAGTCGAGCCCACAAAGATACGTTTGGGATATTGGTTGAAACGGGCCCCCACAAGCTACCACCTAAGCTTGCTATTACTAGTGAATCCCACTTAACCCTTTAACCATGTCCCCTTACATGTTATAAATTTTGGTTAAGTCCTTTAATCATATTCTAATTGTCATACAAGGTACCCACTAGATTTTTACATGCCACCCATGGCACTTACTTAACCCTTTAATCATGTTTAATTACATGTTCCACTTTGGTTAAGTATTCTAATCGTATTCTCACATGCCACCCATGGCACTTACTTAACCCTTTAATCATGTTTAGTTACATGTTTCACTTTGGTTAAGTATTCTAATCGTATTTTTCTATTGCCACCCAAGGCAACCCACTAGTCTCCTCATGCCACCCAAGGCACCCACTTAACCCCTCATGTCCCACTACATGCTAATATGGTTAAGTGTTTCTTAATTCATTAATTAAGATCATGACCTCATAAAGACCTCTCACATTAGACCGTCTTTTATGACTGCTGGATATGCCGGTTGGTTCCGGGCAGACTTCTGTCATCAAAAGGGTCTAACCTCGTGTCTTTAATTTAATCATGTATTTAATTTATGACTAAGACCCCTCACATTGGGCCAATCATTTGTAGCCGCTGGATGGCCGGTCGGTTCCAGGCAGACTTCCGCTACAAAAGGGTCCAACCTCGTGTCTTAGTTGATTAATTACACCTAATTAATCACCCCCATATTAATTATCCCTAATTAATATCAAGTTTTTCATAACATGGGTAGACCTAACTCAATAGGTAAATTCCCATGGGGTAGACCTAACTCAATAGGTAAATTCCCACTTATGCTTATTCATTTTATGGTATGCTTAATCATAACCATTTCACACCATTTCATTAACATGTCTGTTAACCTCATCGTTTCCCCACGTACTTATGCTAACACGACATATTTCCAAGAGAAGATTCTTTCACAATCAACATGGGTTTCATTTAGCATACATTAGCATTAACATGGGTTAAAAGGTGTCCACTTACATCATGACATTAACCCAACTAGCATTACTAAATAACCCAACTTGCATGAACATACATATGTCATGTATAAAGGCAACTTGCATAAGTGTTCATAGGTTATACAAAGGTGAACTTGCATGTGTCTTAAAGGTGTGAATTTGCACAACATGTTACATGTTAACTTGCATAACATCATACACATAACTTGCATAATATTATAAACATAACTTGCATATCAACATACACATAACTTACATAGCATCATGCACATACTTGCATAACATCATACACATAACTTGCATATGAACTTGCATAACAACATGCACATAACTTACATAACATCATACACATAAACTTGCATCACATGTTGAGCTTGCATATAAGCATACACATAACTTGTATAACATGTTGAGCTTGCATATATGACTTGCATCTTAAAGGAGGGTAAACATGCATACACACATATATATATATTCATAGCATATAAAGGTGCCATCTTGCATATGTATGCATCACATTTAAAAGGGTAAACTTGCATGTCATGATTTATGCATAATACCAAACACTTAGCATGCATAAAACCACCTACTTAGCATGCATAAAATCAATTAATTATTATGCATAAACCCACCACTTAACTTGCATAAACCCACATATCCAACTTGCATAAACTCACATATTCAACATGCATAAACTCACATATTCAACATGCATAAACTCACATATTCAACATGCATAAACATAGGATTAATATTAAACATAGATTAGCATATTCACATCATATCATATGACTTGAAAACCCATTAATCCTCATGAAAAACCATAGATCTCATCATATCTCATCTACTTAATTTAGCAATTGATCATCAAAGTGATAGAAACTCACCAAAACCAAGATTAGCGAACTTATGAAGTGGAATTAGTTGCTTTTAGTTGAAGAAGATGTTGATTAGAGGTTGATTAGCTTGCAACTCTCTTCATTGATTTGTGGAGGCCATGATCAAGTTTCATTTTGCCATAGTTTAGTTACAAGATCTAATTATGAATGAATTAGGGTAGGGTTGGGGTCTTATTTATAGGATTAGGTAGTGTTTTAGGCCCTTAGATTAACCCTAGGTTAGATTAGGTCCGTTAGATTTAGGAAATCTCTAGAACCTAGCCCAGCCCTAGCCAGAAAACCAAATCTGGTGCACCCAGGCTCTCTGGCTCGACACGCCGTGTCGACAGGCAAGTCGACACCCCTGTCGACAGGCCTGTCGACAGCCCTGTCGACATGGTTAGGGCGGGAATTTTCCCGCCTGGCCCCGCTGGTTTGATTTTGAAATCTGAATTTGAATTTTTAAACCTGTTTTTAGCTTTAATTTTTCTGCAAACTTCATTGGGCCTTAACTGGGCCATATGGACTCCGATTTACAAAATTTCGGACTCTATTCTGCGTATTTTTCCGAGACGAACGCAATGACGCAGCCCGTTTCCCCCAATTCCCATATCTGAGATTATTTATCCTGTAATTAGTGAATTTTAGTATTAACTAAAATTCGGGGTGTTACATACAGCCTCTGAGCTCGTACGTCTCAGAGAAGGGCGTTAAGCAAAAGAATAAATTCTGCGTCGCCAAACAGATGTATATTTAATAGAAATCAATCAACACAGAATAAAATCCAATGTCAGACACACAATCCATTTACAAGTCCGTTCTGGGTCTGAACGAAACCGGTGGCACTTTCCTCGCATATCCATCCATCTCCAAGTACGTCTGGACGACCACCAACTATTTCCATCCTCTTGGGTGTACAGCCCAATCAGTATCGTCGGTAATTATCCAAACGATGTGAAGACTTCCGGTCTTCAACCACCGTCTTCATCTTCGACATATCGTAGAATCGGTTATTCAGAATGGGTATAAACCCGGTCTTTCCGAACAACCCACGAATATTAAAAACAAATGTTACACAAACACAACATACGCCTCATTCCAATGCAGAATATCCTTTTATTCACGAAATCACATTCTTAGGGAAAGGTTCCCATTAATTTTATCCAAGATAAATTCTTTAAAATTTATCCTTTATTCTTCCTTTGGATGTCGTTTCAAACCAAATTATGGTTTTCTAAACTAGTCGAGATTAGCGAATCACACTGAAGTAATTATTTATTTTATTTCCCAATCCCAACCTATTCATCCCATGAAGCAAAACTGGTAATACTCGATATCTAATACTATGGTGTTATCGGTAAGATTAATTACCATTTCACGTTCAAATCTAATTAAAGATTTAACTATCACTTTGGAGCAAAACTGGCGATACTCCATTCTCGCTCATTTCTAAATTTGATAATTTAGATTATAGATTTACATTTCAATCTAATTGCAGATTCGTTAAAACTCCTTTTACTGGGTTAAAGAACTAGTGTTATTTAAAACACAGTTCACGACAAACCCAAATCACATTCTATTTATTATCGGGTTAAAGAACTAGTGTTATTTAAAACGCCGTTCACGATAAACCCATTTCAAATCCAACCAAATATATTAGAAATTCCTGATTATTTAAAACCGCTTTTTAAATCTAATTTATTTATTTAAAAGTAATTGGGTTTTAAATTTAGTTCAAAACTAGTTCATTTCGATAAAAATCTATTTTTATCTTTTCAAATATGGAGTTTTTCATCCAAATTTTTCCCAAATCATTTCTTATGATTTTACACAAATTATTACTATTTTTAATAATTTTATCAAGGCCCGTACAGTCGATTTCCAACAACGGCCATCGAGTTGCACTTACAGCGACCTTTTTCGAATTTGATTTGGACGTATCTCCAAATCCAACCGTTAGATTTCAAATTTCAAATATTCGTTAGAAAGCTCTTTTCGATTCGAACCCAACGGTTCCAGTTTTAGGAGAATCCGACAGTCGGATCTCCCGTAATGTCCGTTTGAAACAAATGGTCGAAATTCACGAACTACCGCGGCGCGGCGCGTTCTATTCAGGCCATTATGTTATATATATAATATATATAATATATATTTCGTCGATTTCTATTTAAAACGAATTTTATAAATCGTTTTAAATTCGTTTCAAAAACAATTTCAACTTCCATCTCAATTCAAATCAAAATTGAATCCTTCCTTATAAATTCGTTTTAAAATTCATTTCTATGCAATTCAAATTTCAATTCAATTTGAATTCATTTCAATTCGTTTTAAATTCAATTCGAATTCGTTTTCACTTCGATTCAAATTAGTTTTCTATTCGATTCAATTCAAATTGATTTTCTATTCGATTCAAATCAAATTGGTTTTCTAATCAAATTCATTTCGTTTTCTATTCTATTCAAATTCAATTTGTTTTCTATTTGATTCAAATTCGTTATATATTCAATTCGAATTCGTTTACTATTCAATTTAATTCAAATTTCATTTCAAAATATGCGATTTTGAAATCACTTTTCAATATTCATTTTAAAATGAGTAAAATCCATATAAATATCGTTCACGTCAAAATGGCGTCAATCTAATCAACACGACTTCATATATTTCTATTTTCAAATATTCTATTTCAAATATTTCTTTTTATCAGAATATTTCTATTTCAAATATTTCTTTTTATCAAAATATTTCTATTTCAAATATTTCTTTTTATCAAATATTTCGTTTTCAAATATTTTGTTCAACACATGACTAATCTAAACGGATGAGTACGGTCAACACATGAACCTTTATATTATATTGATAAAGATATAAATTTTATTATAAAAATATTTCGTTCAACACATGACTAATCTCAACGGATGAGTGCGGTCAACACATGAACCTTTATATTATATTGATAAAGATATAAATTTTATTATAAAAATATTTCGTTCAACACATGACTAATCTCAACGGATGAGTACGGTCAACAAATGAACCTTTATATTATATTGATAAAGATATAAATTTTATTATAAAAATATTTCGTTCAACACATGACTAATCTCAACGGATGAGTACGGTCAACACATGAACCTTTATATTATATTGATAAAGATATAAATTTTATTATAAAAATATTTCGTTCAACACGTGACAAATCTCAACGGATGAGTATGGTCAACACATGAACCTTTATATTATATTGATAAAGATATAAATTTTATTATAAAAATATTTCGTTCAACACATGACTAATCTCAACGGATGAGTACAGTCAACACATGAACCTTTATATTATATATTCTTTATTTTCTAAATTGGAATGAGGCCCAATCGATCACCATATATTGTTAATTATATGGACTTTTCATACATCACACGTATATAATAGCATTGGAAATAATCAACCATCAACCAAAGTGCACTACACTGTATAAGCATCAAATATAGATATCTAACGCTTATAACAGCCTGTCAATCAATCGATCGACATATATAATAAATCAGGATAAGTGAACTTCATATTTCATCCCAACACCCGTGTGGGGTTTCAAACAATCAAAAACAGATTTTATTTGTGCATTTGGGCGATGTGTAAAATTTATCGACCCAATCAATGTCCTTCAAATAGGTGTACATAAACAAACCGTCCGGTTTGTAAATGAATATTTATTTATTCACATTCACGTTAAAAATTATATTTTTAACGATAAAATATTTTATTTTCACACATGAATTTTTATTCAGTTCATTTACACAATAAAAATGATATTTTATTTTTCTAACATATTTTAGAAAATTTCGGCGGCATAACGGCACGATACTAGAAACGGGACGAGGCCTAGCCTTATCCCCGGTCTAGTGAAGGCCCACGCCATTCACACATCAATCAAATCAATTCCATTTCACCAAACAATTCAATTCAAACCAAATAATCTAACCAACTACACAACCAAACAATTAAACAAACAAGCCATCCATGGTCTGTGGATGACGGGTGTCGGGTGCTACTAAACACCGTCTGCATCCTAGTATAGATATACAACTAGAAAAGGAAATTGAAGAGTGAGAAGTTCTCACCGATAGCTATCCAACACCACGACTCTTCATTTATAGAAATCTTCATCGCTCTCGCCTTTTTGTCATCTTCGTTGCCCGTATTCTCTACATATGTAAAATCGAATTTTTACTTCGCTATTCAATATATAAAAATCGAATTTTTACTATGCTATTCATATAGATAAAAATTCCATTTCAAAAATAAAGATTTCGCCTTTATAAAAATAAAGATTTCGCCTTTTCTTTTCATCATTATAAAAATCACCACTTTATTTCAACGTATATAAAATAAAAATCAGATTTTTATTTTGCTACATATGCAAAGATGATATTTTTAATTCTCTACATAAACAAAAATCATATTTCTACTACTTCTACTTAATAAAGATTATATTTTTAATACTTTAAAAATATAAAAATCATATTTTTAATACTTTAAAAATATAAAAATCATATTTCTACTACTTCTACTTAATAAAGATTATATTTTTATTTTCCTTCCTACAGTGAAAATCATATCTTTTCTATTTACAAATTATAACTTTTATTCTACCAAGAAAACAAGTTTTATAAATTAAAGAGATCAGTTTTTAATGCTATACTAAAATAAAAATTCAGTCTTTATCAAATAAAAATTCGAAGATTTCATATAAATAAACAAACAAAACAGACTTTTATGTATTTATATAAAAAAAAAACAAGAAGACTCACTGCGTTGAAGTGTAGGAAGGGTGTTGGAGGCTGCTCGCAGGTGGAGGTGGCAAGGAGGGGTTCGGCGCGGTGGTGGGGGTCCGATTGGAGGGGGAAGGCGGTGGCTCCTGGTGCCAGGCGGAGGCAGGTCGGAAAAGGGGGGGTTCGAATCGCGAGGCAGGGGGGAAAGGGGGTCGGCGGCAGGCGTTGGGAGGTGGGGTCTGGCGTCGGTCGAGGGGAGGGGAGGGGGGTTGCGCTTGGAGGCTGCGATTTGTTTTTTTTCTTTTATTCGATTCTGAAGAATGAACGTGGGGGGGGGGGGGGCAGAGAGAAATAGGGGGAGAGGGAGAGAGAGTGTTATATATATATATTTTTTAATTATTTATGAAAAAGTTGACTTTTACATACGACCTCTAAACGAGGTCCACTGCCTGTCGTCTACAGCGTTTTACCGCCATTCCGAACACAATGGGATATGTATCGTAAGCTGATTCGAACGTTACGATTAGTTTCCGTTAAATTTACATTTAAATCATTATATTAAATTTTAAACGTAAATTTCAATTTACCGGGGTCACATACTAACTAGAAAAATTCCAGAAAAATATTTTCTAGCTTCGTATTGATGATACGGTCCTAACAAAACTAGTTTCGTCGAATTCCAAGACCGTTGGAAAAATGGCCATTTTCCAGTCGATTAAAATCAACTGAAACTGGTCAAACGCGTTTTCCTCTGCCACGCTCACATACTGATTCGAAGAATTATGAAATTTGGAATCTAGCAATAATTTGACATCACGGACCCAACAAAAGTGGTTTCGTCGAAATCCGAGGTCGTTTGCAAAATGTCTATTTTTAAGGGCCTGAATTCCATAACGACTATTCATAATTTTCAACTGGACATATCTTTTGATTCCCGCTATGAAATTTCGATTTTTCGGATTCGTTGGAAAGATATTATCAATTAGTTCCTAATATTTTTGGTTTCACTAAAATCCGGTTTGTTTTGCACCCAGTACATTCAATTGAAGTTTGAAATCGAATTATCGAACTACCGCGCCATTTTCAATTCCTTTTATAATTATAAATAAATATTTATATTCTAACGACGACACGTATAATATATACGTCGAATCATATTCAAAATAAATTTCTCGTCGATATTATTTAAAATAATCTATTTTAAATATTCAAAATTCGCTAAAATTGCCAAAATAAAAATTTTAAACTGGTTCAGAATTTCCGGGTTATTACAAGGCGTCTGCCACCACGTTACCCTTGCCAGGGGTAAAGGCTATTTCGAAGTCGTAGGACGCTAAGAACTCCATCCACCTTTGTTGCCTTAAGTTCAAGTCCTTTTGAGAGAATAGGTATTTTAAAGACTTGTGCTTAGTGAATAATTCGAATTTCTCGCCAAGAAGATAATGACGCCAAGACTTAAGCGCGAAAACAATAGCGGCCAATTCTAGGTCATGTGTAGGATAATTTTTCTCATGCGCTCTCAACTGCCTTCCACCATAGGCTATTACCCTACCCTCTTGCATTAAGACTGCGCCTAGTCCTATCCCACAAGGATCAATATAAACGGTAAACGGCTTACTCCCGTCTGGCAATACTAATACTGGGGCTGAAGTCAAAGCTCTCTTCAAATGTTGGAACGCATCATCACAATCTACGTCCCATGTGAAAACTAGGTTCTTCTTCGTCAAGCGTGTCAATGGAGCTGATATCTTTGCGAAGTCTTTGATAAACTTCCTATAGTAGCCAGCCAACCCCAAGAAACTTCTCACTTCAGTAGCATTTTTAGGGACCTTCCAATCTTGGATGGCCACCACCTTTGTGGGATCCACGGCTATCCCTTCTTTGGAAACCACGTGCCCCATGAACCGTACTTCCTTCCTCCAGAATTGACACTTAGAAAATTTAGCCTTAAGGCTATGCGCTCGTAGGTTCTCCAACACTTCCCTAAGATGTAGGGCATGCTCTTCTTCATCCTTAGAAAAATCAAGATGTCATCTACAAAGACTACCATGAATTTGTTAAGGTACTCCCTAATCACCCTACTCATCAAATCAACAAAATATGCTGGGGCGTTTGTCAAACCGAAGGGCATCACTAGCCATTCATAGAAACCGTCCGGAGTCCTAAAGGCAGTCTTGTCTATGCTATCCTCAGCCACTCTCATCTGATGTAACCTAGTGGCTAAGTCCAACTGCGAAAACACTGAGGCGCCAACTAACTGATCGAAGAGATCGTCAATCCTCGGCAGTGGGTGTCTGTTCTTCTTAGTAAGTTTATTAAGTTATCTATAGTCCACACACAGTCTAAGGGACCCATCCATCTTCGTGGAAAATACTACTGGAGCACCCCACTCCGATATACTTCGTCTTATGAACCCCTTCTCAAGCAACTCCTTCACTTGCTTATCGAGTTCCCTCCTTTCACGTGGAGCCATGTGGCGTACTGGCAAAGATACTGGTTTCGCATTATCCACAAGATATATTCGAAAATCTATCTCCCGCTTCGGAGGCAAGACCTTCACCTCCTCAAACACATCCGAATATTCTCGGACCACTCTAACAGATCGTACATTTTCCTCAGACGCGTCAAGCGATTCTAGATAACTTAGCATAACCGAATTTATGGGATTACAGAAGATTTCGAGAGTGTTGCCACGGCGGGTCACGAGCCTAACTACTCTCCTTTCACAATCAAGAACGGCCCCATTTTTGGATAACCAATCCACTCCTAAAATTAGCCCATAGCCCGTGAAGCCCAACACATAAGCATCACATCTAAATTCAACACTAAGTATGGAAATTTTCAAATCCAAACACATCATGGACAAATAAGATGAGCCCCCTATTGGATTCGAAACAACTAAGGGATCCTCTACTAAACTGGTGTTTAAGTGTAGTGATTCAACTAATGATGTTGAGATAAACGAATGTGATGCGCCCAAATTGAATAAGGTACGGACAGGATGATCAAACAGAAAAACTAAGCTTTCAACAGAAATGGTTCTACCTCGTTCTTGCAGCGGTGGGACCGCGAGAGCCTGAACTTATCCCCTAGCCTGCCCTGGTGCCATAAGAGCCTGCACCTGTCCTCCCGAGGTAGCTCCTGCCCTCTGCCCCTTCTTTGGGCAGTCCTTCACTAAATGTCCCGCATCGCCACAACGAAAACAGCCCGTCTTCTTTTTCTTTCGGCAATCCTTGATGAGATGGCCTGGTGTCCCACAGTTAAAGCACTTCTTCTTTCCCTTGCCATTATTGTCTTTTCCACCCTTCTTGTTTTGCTGTTGTGGTTTCTTCTGATCCCCCTTCTTCTCGGGTGCCTTATTAGCTTTAGCGCTTTTCTCCTCATGCATGAGCGCCATTTCTACTAACTTCTCAAAGGTGGCCTCCATTGGGATGTGGGTCATAGCCAACCCTTGCAATGGTTCATTCAAGCCATTCACGAACCTTAGAGCCTTCTTCTCCGGCGTGTTTACTAAGTCCAAGCCAAACCTTGCTAACTGATTAAATTTATTGACATATTCTTTCACTGATGAGCTTCCTTGCTTCAATGTCAAGAACCTTTCCATATATAGAATTTCTTCCGCCCTTGAGAGAAACTTCGCCTCGAACCTACGTCTGAAATCCGCCCAAGAGTCAACAGGACGCTCCCCATTAGTGACCTCCCACCAAAACGAGGCCTCTCCCTTCATCAACCAAGCTGCTAAACAAACTCTCCTCCCTTCTTCTACTTCAAAGATTTCTAGAAATTCTTTCACCTCCTTAAGCCAATCTCTAGCTTCCACAAACTTTTCTGACCCTTGAAATGGTTTTCCACCCATAGCCTTGAATTCCTTGCACGTCTTTGCAAAAGTATCTATGCGAGGAGGAGGAGGAGGAACGGGTGCAACTGGTGGTGGAGGAACATTGGCTGGACCTGTAGCGACCCTAGCCTCCAATAGCCTCCTATACCATCCTGGTATCGTTACACCGTCGGGTAGATTAAGATCTTCAGCCATGCTGAAATGAAAAAGGAAAGATTCAAAATGGAGAATTCGAAAGATAAAGATATGTGGCTATTGGGGATTATGTTTTTCTTAAAAAGTTTTCTCTTTAAATTTCTCATTAAAACATGTTTTTGAAAACACTTCTTCCAAAAATAACTATTTTTCTAAAGTAATTTTATCTGTTCTGGTAACCTTAAGCTCTGATACCACGTGTAACACCCCACGTCCATTAATGTCACTCACAAAGGGAATGCATTAACTTCCATGGAGGTTATAAGTGAATATAGAACAGAAAAATTACAACAAGACAGATAATAAATACTACTTGGAGATCTAAAACTTCATTTTATTGCAGCGGAAATTAAACATGTTTGTTACATCATAAAACCATAGATCATAACCAAGTACAATATCCATCTTCATAAAAACAAAATACATAATCCCATTACATAAATAGCCATTAAAAAGATAACAAGCTGGACTTTACTTCAACGGTCCAAGCTTTCCAAAGAGAGATGAAGCAATTCAATCAAACTCCACTAGAGCTGGGCCCAACCTGAGGACCTGGAGGGGGAAAAAGGATAGAAATAGAGGGGGTCAGACATAAAGTCTGGCGAGTATGATAATTCTAACAATACTATTATCAAAATAACTAGACTAAGGCATAAGCTGGAAGACAAGTAAATGTCTATGAACTCTTAGGAAGATAAAGATAGCGTTTAAGATAACGTTAAAGATAACGGTAAAGGCACACCTAATTACTAACGAATCATTACTACACTGCACCGCACATTACTACACTGAACCACACATTACTACACTGCACCAAACCAGTCACCCTATTGTTTGATCCCACTTGCTTCACACAGAAACTTTATAAATAGCCTTACGTACCCCTAGCTGACTACATAGGTGTCGTCTGCCCCTATCTCCACTAGGTGTACCCCACTACCCACTTTCAATCGGCTCCCTACTCGTAGATACCCGTGTTGGCCCCACAGTGGGGGTGTATCACTCCCCTAAAGTGGCAACCCGATACAACTTGAGAATGCACGGCTTATACCTACACGATGCAACAACGTTTTACCTACCAGCCCGGGTCTACACACGCCTACGAAACCCGTTGGACTTGCATTGCCACCGCTCCCCGTTTTGGCCTCTTACAGTCGAACCCAACATGCGTGTCTCGTCCTCGAGTTGGGTCAAGCCCACAAAGATACGTTTGGGATACTGGTCGAAATGGGCCCCCATAAGCCACCCACCTAAGCTTGTCACTTGTATATCCCACTTAACCCTCTTAGTCATGTTCATTTACATGTGTATTGGTTAAGTCTTACTAATCGTATTTCACATGCCACTAAGGGCACCCCCTAGATTCCTCATGCCACCCAAGGCACCTACTTAACCCCCATGTCCCACCTTACATGTTTATCTGGTTAAGTATTTCTTAATTCATTCAGGCCATAACCTCATAAAGACCTCTCACATTAGACTGGCATTTATGGCAGCTGGATTTGCCGGGCGGGTCCGGGCATTCTTACACCATAAAAGAGTCTAACCTCGTGTCTTTACAACCGTTATGCTTTAGTTTAGGCCTAGGACCTCTCACATTGGGCTGACATTTGTGACCACTGGATTTGCCGGGCTGGTCCGGGCAGGTTTACGCCACAAACGAGTCCAACCTCGTGTCCTAAGCATTGATTAACACTTAAAATCTTTTACCCCGGTTTTAATAATTCCCTATTCAGATTATTAATTAAGTCAACTTTTAATGATGTCCATAATTGACTCAATTATGGCCATCCACTTATGGCATGCAAAATCATATCAATTGCACCCCAACTTTTTAATATTAAATCCTTAATATTACCCCTACCCCACGTTTATACATTCGCTTATTCAACGCATAATATAGGCTAGACTTGTATAGTCTAACACCTAGCACAAAGACAAATTATCACAACATATAGACAATTAAAATAAATCTAATCATAATAGGGGTGAAACTTGCATAAACTACACATGTTAAGGATCAAAAGGTGTCAACTTGTTAAATGTCTCAATTTATATGATATGATCATAGCCCAAATCTGTACATAAACTTGCATATGGGGTTTTTAGGCAACATAATGATGGTGTGAACTAGCATAGGATATCAAATATGTCATAGCATAATTCTAGATGTCATAATAGATGTCTTGGTATATGTTCATAACTTTTCTAATCAATCTAACTTGCATATGTGACTTGTCATATAGATCAACATAACCCAAACATGATGATTTAATTAATATGAACTAACTAGCATAGATGGTAACATCATGGCCTTTTTAACATGTATGATTCATCATAACTTAGCATAGAAACTTTCAACATACATAACATCATCATAGCATGATTTATAACATATAAGATATCATCATCACATAACATTGGATTTACAATATACATGATAGCAAAAGGGGTTTACAACAACATATATGATAACTCACATCATCTACTCATAATCCATTCATAACTCAACCTAATTAAAATGATAATAATCTTGTTAAGATCATCATACTCACAATTTAGAGAAGAAAAGAGAGAGTTTTGCTTTGCTTTAGGGTTGAGAGAATTAGAATTGAATTTGCTTTTCTTCTTTCTTAGTTAGCGGCGGCTCCATTGATTTCCATGGCGATGGTATGACGGTAACTATTCTATTTTAATTAGGTTTAGGGTTAGCATTAGGATGTATTTATAGGTGTAGGAAGTTATTTAGGACCATTAGATTAACCCTGAACCATGAGAACCAATCAAATGCAAAATCTGCATTTGAGTGAATCGGCCCACGGGTTGACAGCCAAACACCCTGGATTAACCCCTAGTCGACCCAGCGGGGCTTGGATCGACCTCAAAAATGGGCCGGTTCGGTTATTCCCCTCCCAATTCACTGTTTTGAACTTTTTCACATATTTATTTATTTAATTTTTAATTTTTATTTATATATCAATATATATATATATATATTTCTCTGCGCAACCCATTTCACTTAATTCTTTTCTAAAAATTAAGTATACTTTAATTTGTGAATTTTAATGTTATAAAATTACGGGGTGTTACAATTTTAGAAGAAGAAAAATCGAGTTCATGGGCTGTTGATATCTAAGTGGCGGTGGGTTTGAAAATAGGGTTAGCGTTTTGTTTTTTTGAATTCTTACTAGCCTGGGGTATTTATAATAAATTATTTAATTTTCTTTAATTCCAAAAATAGCCACTTATTGATACGAACTCCAAATCAAACCCAACGACTATCGCCCCTAGCCAAACACCCCCATTCCGAACACAATGGGATATGTTTCGTAAGCTAATTTGACTGTTTCGATCAGTTTTCATCAAGATTAAAATATAATTAGTATATATTAAATTTAAACGTACTGGTATGCTTACCTATAGGTGTCTTTAATACCTAACCCCTAATCTTCCAACCGATTATGCTTACCTATAAGTGTCTTTAATTGCATAACCCTATTACTTCTATAAGTTACGTTTACCCTAAGAGGTGTCTTTAATTACATAACTTTATTATTTCCACTGATTATGTATACCGCTAGGTGTCTTTAATTACATAATCTAATCGGGTTAAGTTTGTTGGCCTATTACCCATCCCCTCTTTAGATTTACTTAACCCACCCCTCAACCATGTTTACTTAACCTCCAACTTAAATTTAAGTTCATACAATCCCTATAGATTAACTAAGGTTAAGTAGTCCAATTCTTTACCATGACCATTTATGGTTTCATAATGAGTCAGACCTCCCACATTAGGCCTACAACCTGTGGATGTTGGATATGTCGGTCGGGTCCGAGCAGACTTATTTCACAATTGGGCCTAACCTCGTGTCATAGCATAATTCATATTTACATACTTAGACCTCTCACATTAGGTTCACCATTAGTGGCTGCTGGATATGACGGTCGGGTCCGGGCAGACTTCCATCACTAGTGCAACCTAACCTCGTGTCATAAGTACAGTTACAATCCCTAATTGTAATTACTAGACATTCCATTTTTAATTAATTAATCAATTAATAAACCCTTTCCTTTTATAGGTGTCAATACCTATTTTGCCCAATAATTTGAATTATAAGTCCATAAATGTTCATATTCAAATTATGTCATTTCTAGTTAATTTACCAATTAATTAATCCTTTCCTTTTACAGGTGTCAATACCTATTTTGCCCAATAATTTGAATTACATGTCCATAAATGTTCATATTCAAATTATTCCATTTTTATCCCTCCCCCCCCCCCCCGTTCCTTAACTAGCGCCCTCACAAAATTGGCAACATGCCTAGGCTAGACAATAGCCTAGTCATAAACGATAATAGGGAAAATAATGGGAATATACTAAATGATAATCTTGGCATAAACATAAACTTGTATGATAATAAGGTGAACATACAAACTAGCATGGACATGAAATTGTCAACCATAACAACGTGGACATAAAACTGATGAATCATGATGTCACAATATCTAAATTAGCCATTTTAGATGTCCAATCGAATTAAATCTAACATGGTAACATAGGGTGACAATTTAGATCACGTAAAATAGATCTAACATGTTAACATAAGGTGATAATTTAGATCACATAAAATACATCTAACATGAATCATAAGGTGACAAATTTAGATCACATAGGATAGATCTAACATGAATCATAAGGTGACAATTTTAGATCACATAGGATAGATCTAACATGAATCATAAGGTGACAATTTTAGATCACATAGGATAGATCTAACATGAATCATAATGTGACAAATTTTAGATCACATTGGATAGATCTAACATGAATCATAAGGTGACAATTTTAGATCACATAGGATAGAGCTAACATGAATCATAAGGTGACAAATTTTAGATCACATAGGATAGATCTAACATGAATCATAAGGTGACAATTTTAGATCACATAGGATAAATCTACATACATCCGCATCATAGCATATCATAAAAGTTACAATCCAAGATCCATAATGATAACATAGTAGAACAATTTGAATTGGATCCAAAGAAATAGATTTATCATGACATAGCATAAGATCTAACAATAACATAGATTTATAGTCTACAACGTATCCAAATCACAGTCTTTCATAATTCACAATTATTTATCTAAACCTAAAAGCAACTAGAACTCACTGTGATTGGATTGCTAAGACAATTGAAAAGGTGCTGAGTCTATGTTTGAATCTTAGAATTTGATATGCTTTGGAAGAAGATGAGAGATCCTAGTTCAGTTCGGAATCTAGCAGAGTCTGGCCACCATTGCTTCTTTGTGAAGAAAACAAAGGATATGAAATATATTTATAGCTGCTGGGTTACAGAATTCGGATGCCACCTCAGACCTAATGGAATTGGGTCAGGTCACGGGTCGTCACTCACTCAAAAAAGACCCGAATACCCAGAAATTGTTCTGGGCGCACTTTATAGGTGCGCTAGTGCAAAATTGCCTTGGCAGACTTGGTAAGTGCGCCAGTTATATCTGGTTCTGATTTTCAACTTTCTATGGTCCGTAACTTCTTCAAACATTATCCGTTTTACGCAAACTAGGTGTCTATCTTGACCAGAATTTCAAGAGGGACGCAATGGCGCAGTCCGTTTCCCTTAATTCTAAATATTATATTAATTATTCTTTAATTTATACACTTTAATGTCGTTAAAAATTCGGGGTGTTACATTCTCCCCTACTCAAAGGATTTCATCTCTGAAATCTCTAAGTTGAGAAGAATGCATATCCCACCATCCATCTACTCAACCACCAATAACTGGCATCCATTGTCCTTAAGGATTTCTAATGCTTTCATGAAAATATGCAAAGGTGTGTGTATATGTCCCTATACTAATGCGAAGATCAGGCGGTCTACTTATTCAGTTGACCTTCTTAATGCAATGTATGTTAGTGCCATGAATCTGATATGTATGCAAATAAGCCTATTATAACATATAAGCTCTACATGTGTGCACACTCATTCGTCCAAATGCAACATCCATATGCTAGTTCATCCTTTTCCATTCATAAAAGAAAAGAAAATGCACACACATCCATATGCAGTATGAGAGTGATTAAGCCAATCTTAGTGCCTAATTTTGTGTGCATATGCGTCCACAGGCAACCACAAGCAAACACTTGCATCCATCAATCATAACATATCTCAAACACATATTCACATCCATATGATTCCTATCTAAAGGTCGAAGAATACTATGGATAAGATATACTCAAATGATAGAAACAAGTACGATAAAGCTTTTGGAAAAAGGAGTTAAGAACATACCCTCGAAGAGAAAAGGGTATGAAGCAAAAATCTTGTCTTCGGTCTCCTAGGTCGCATCCTCTGGGTTATCTCCCCATTGAAACTGTAGCAACTTGATCTCTTTATTGTGTAGCTTCTTAACTTCTGATCCCAGAATACGGGAAGGAACTTGCCTGACTGTCGCCTCCCGTTCCACTTCTACCTCTTCCAATGTACTCGGCTCAACAACTTACGCGGTGTCATGCAAGCACCTATGTAGATGAGAAACATGGAAAACATCATGAACACCAGATAGATTTTCAGGAAGCTTTACTCTATAGGCCATTGGGCCAATCCTCTCGGTTATGGGAAATGGTCCCACAAACCTAGGTGCCAACTTCCCTACCGATCCGAAGCGAAACAGATTCCTCAGAGGTGACACTTTGATAAAAACCAAGTCTCCTACTTCAAATTTGAGATCAGTCCTTCTCTTGTCTGCATAGGATTTCTGCCTATCTTGAGTTGTCTTCATCCATCGTCAAATAAGGTCAATTTTTTTGGATGTTTCTCTAGCCATATCTCGTCCAAGTAATAATCTTTCTGTAGATTCCCACCAACAAGTTGGTGATCTACAGGATCGTTCGTACAATGCTTTGAAGGGTGCCATGTCGATGCTGGCCTGATAGCTGTTGTTATAGGCAAACTTTACTAAAGCAAGATGCTCTTCCCAAGTCCCTCCGAAGTCTAGGATACACAGCCTTAAAAGATCTTCTAGGATTCCGTTCCCCTCTCCGTTTTCCCATCGGTTTGAGGATGATAAGCGGTGCTCAAACGCAACTGTGTACCTAATGCTTCTTGCAAGCTCCTCCAAAATTCGCTGGTAAAGATGGGGTCATGATGGCTCATGATGCTGGAAGGAACTCCATGAGGACGAACTATCTCTCGGACATAAATTGCTGCTAACCATGATGTTGTCCTCTTACTCTTAACTGGAATAAAGTGAGTGCTCTTAGTGAGTCTATCTACCACCACCCAGATACTGGTGTTGTCTTTCTTCGATCCAGGCAAACCATCTATAAAATCCATAGGGACGCTCTCCCATTTCCACTGAGGAACCTCCAAAGGATGAAGTAAACCATTGGGCTTCCTTTGCTCAGCTTTGACTTGCTGGCAAACTAAACATTGGGAAACAAATTCGACCACATCTTTCTTCATCCCAACCCAAAAGAAAACCCTCTTCATGTCCTTGTACATCTTATCACCACCTAGATGAATGGTCATCTTAGAATGGTGGGCTTCTTCTAGGATTGCCTTTATCAAGCTTCCAGTTTTAGGAACACAAAGCCTTCCATCTCGTCACAACCACCCCTTTTCATCTATGACATATCTCCTGAGGCGACTAGAAGTCTCCCCTCTTCTGAGCTTATCCATGATGTCTAGAATCCGTGGGTCACCTTGTTGCGAAGCTCCTATCTGGTCCATAAGAGTCGGTCATATCTCCAAGGATGCAAACAAATCAGGCAAAATCTCGATGGAGGCTCTAAAATCGAAAGCTGATATGAACTACAAGTTCTTTCTTTCCACAAACAGAGGACTCAGGGCCACCCTCTGCCTACTTAGTGCATCTGCCACCACATTACCCTTGCCAGGGGTATAAAAAATCTAAAAATCATAAGAAGTTAGAAACTCCATCCACCGCTGTTGCCTTAAGTTGAGATCCTTCTGCGAGAACAGATACTTGAGATCCTTCTCCAGCAACTAATGATGCCACATCTCTAATGCAAACACTATGGGAGCTAGCTCTAGATCATGGGTAGGGTAGTTCTTTTCATGAACTCTCAGCTGTCTACCCCCATAACACACTGCTTTCCCTTCTTGCATTAGGACCGTACCAAGCCCTGTACCGCATGCATCAGTGTAAATGGTAAACACTTTAATCCCGTCAGGTAAGGTCAAGACTGGGGCTATTGTCAGAGCCCTCTTCAGTCGTTGGAAAGAAATGTCACAGTCTATATCCCATGAGAATGCCAAATTCATCTTCGTCAGCCTGGTGAGTGGGGCTGATACCATTGCGAAGTTCTTAATGAACTTCCTATAGTAACCTGCCAACCCAAGAAAGTTTCTCATCTCGGTTGCATTTTTAGGAACCTGCCAATCTTGCACTGCAACCATCTTCGCGGGATCTACAGCTATCCCTTCTTTGGGGACCACATGCCCCAAGAATCTCACCTCTTTTCTCCAAAAATGGCATTTGGAGAACTTTGCTTTAAGCTGATGGTCACGAAGAGTTTTAAAAAATTCTCCCAAATGCTGGGCATGCTCTTCTTCGTTCATGGAGAAGATCAAGATATCATCAAAAAAGACTACGAAAAATTTGTTTAGGAACTCCCGAAACACCCTACTCATCAGATCGACAAAATAGGCGGGTGCATTCGTCAACCCAAAAAGGCATAACCAGCCATTCAAAGTAACCGTCCAGAGTCCTAAAGGCAGTCTTATCTATGCTGTCCTCAGTCACCCTAAACTGATGGAACCCCGTGGCCAAGTCTTATCTATAGGGTTTGAAACAACTATGGGATCTACTACCATACTAGAAATTAAGTGCAGAGATTCAACTACAGAACTTGATATAAATGAATGTGAGGCATCAGAATCAAAAAGTGTTCAAACCAGATGGTTTGAAAGAGAAATTAAACCTTCCATAGAAATTTTTCTACCTCTATTAGGAGCACTGGTCGCGAGAGCATACACCTGCCCTCCAGAATTTCCTGCCCTTTGACCTTGTCCCTGTGTTCCCCGTTTCTTTGGGCACTCATTAGAAAAGTGTCCGGCTTCTCCACAGTGGAAGCAAGAATTCTTCCTTCGCTTACAGTCTTTAACTAGATGACCTTCTTTTCCACAATGGTGACATTTTCTCTTATCCTTGCCTTTATCATTTTGCCCTCCTTTCTTCTGTTATTGTTGTTGTTGTTGCTTCTGTTGCTGCTGCCCCTTCTTGTGCCACACGCTCTTATTCTGCGATGTCCCCTCAGCTTGTGTTTCCTTCCTTTCTCCCTTGTCCTCCTCATGCATCAGGGCCATATCAATAAGTTTTTCAAAGGTAGCCCCCATTGGAATATGGGACATAGCTAAACAATATAGACGCTCATTCTGCTCTTTAGCAAACCGCAAAGCCTTTTGTGCGGCGTATGTAACACCCCACGTCCGTTAATGTCACTTACTAAGGGAATGCATTAACTTTCATGGAGTATTATAAGAGTATAGAACATAATATTAGAAGACAGATATATAAAATGGTACTTAAGAAAATTCAAAAGTTATTCATTGCAGCGGAAAAGCAAAACGTGTTTGGTTACAACATCAAAACCACATGCTAAAGTCAAGTACACAAATATCCACCTTGTACAAAATTATTATCAGAGTACATAAAAGTAAAACCATAATCCCACTCCAAATAGCCATATTGAGAGAGAGATAAAGCTGAGCATTACTTTTAACACTTCCAAGCACTTTAAGAAGAAAGGGATCCAAGTCAAGTTTCACTATTCCCACCCTGAGGACTTTGGGGGGGGGGGTGGGGGGGGAGAGAAGAAAAGAGGTGAAACAAAAAGGGGTCAGACATAAGTCTGGCGAGTACCTAGTGACTTTAACAATATAATCAGTAAAGTAACAAGATAAGAACATAAACTGGATATAAGAGATGGATGTAACATAAGCAGATATGACATGGTAACAAGGTGAGTAAGATATAACATCGACTGCGCTCCTAACCACTATACGATATGCCCTACACCGCACCAATGCTAATTACATTGCACCATTACTAGTCCTATACTGAAAGTTGATCCCTCTTACTGAACATAGTAATAATAATATGATGGTAGTTTCGTGTACTCCTAGCTGCTGTCATAGGTGCAGTCTGCTTCTATCTCTGCTAGTTGTACCCACTATCCTTCTTGTTCGATTATGTACTCCTAGCTGCTCTCGTAGGTGCCCTACTTGCTCCTACCACCACTAATTGTACCCTCCCTACTAATCATAATAATGGTAGCTTCATGTACTCCTAGCTGCTGTCATAGGTGTCGCCTGCTCCTATCTCCATTAGTTGTATCCAGTAACTCCCTATTCGATCGGCTCCCTAACTCGTAGATACCCGTGCTGGTCCCAAAGTAAGGTGTATCACTTCCTAAGGTGGCAATCCGATACTACTAAAAGGCACGGCTTATACCTACATGGTGCAAAAACGTTTACCTACCAGCCCAGACCCACGCACGCACATGACTCCATTGGACTTGCACTGCCATCGCTATCTCTTTATCGACCTCTTACAATTAAACCAGTAAGCGTGTCCCGTCCTCGACTTGGTTCGAAATCACATAGATACTAAAATGGGTTACTGGTTGAAAAGGGTCCACCCACTTGACACAAGCTTCTCTCTTAAGCTTGGTCCCCACTAGGAATTCCCACTTAACCCCTCTTTATTCCCATGTCTAATCACATGTTTCACCTTGGTTAAGTGCTTCTTGTTATATTTCAAATGTCACCCATGTACCCACTAAACCCCCATGTATTACTACATGTCTTATCTTGGTTAAATGTTTATTGTTTATGTTATACATGCTGCCCATGCAATACATGCTTCCCAAGTCACCCACTTAACCCTTTTTCTATTCCCATGTTTTCGCGCACGTCTTATCTTGGTTAAGTGTTTTTAATTCTGTTTCACATGCTATCTATGTCACCCACTTAACCCCTTTACTATTCCCATGTCTCACTACATGTCTTAGCTTGGCTAAGTGCTTCAATTATGTTTCACATGCTACCCATGTTACCCACTTAACCCTTTATCATCCTCATGTCTAATCACATGTCTTATCTGGGTTAAGTGTTCATTAATTTATTATAACCGCAATATTTCAAGACCTCCCACATTAGATTACCGTTTTACGGTTCCTGGATTTGCCGGGAGGTTCCGGGTAGGCTTATATCGCAACCCGAATCTAACCTCGTGTCTTTGCATTATTACGTATTTAATTTCTGCCTTTGACCTCTCACATTAGACTGTCATTTGCGGTTGCCGGATATGCCGGGCGGTTCCTGGTTGACTTCTACCGCAAACCAAGTCTGACCTCGTGTCTTAGGCATTCATTATCTCTTTCTTGATCCAAGTCCCAACTTTAAACTTGGATTAAATTATATCCCAATTACCCACAATTTCCAATTTAATTTATATTCATAACTTTAATCCAAATTAGGCCTATAATCTTATATATACATGGTATGCCAAATTATGCCCAATTTAAATTACATTAATTGTTATTAACAATTTATGCCAAACTTCATGTATACAAATTATATCCAATTATGTCCACATCCAACTTATGCCAAATCTCATGTATACAAGTTATACATAATTATGCCCCAATCAACTACATGATTACAAATAAATTTATTCCCAATTACATATTATTCAATATTTTCCCAAACTTTTCCCATCTGTTCAAACGTTATTCGTATGCAAATCTCACGTAATATGTTAGGCCCAAAGTTAGCCTAATTCTGATAGAAAGAAAAAGAAAAAGGAGGAGGGAAGAGAATCATGACATCAAAACTGGCATAAACATAAGAGCATGCATATGAACATAAACAGGCATGTAATGATAAAATAGATTAGAAAGGCATATGACAGGTTTATGGATATGAATAAAAAAGGTGACAATTTGCAAACTTGATAAGATTCATTACAGACATACACATTAAATCCAATTTACAACTTATCACAATCACTTTTAATTTAATTATCTTGTGAAAGTGACATAGACTCACAGCGATAGGATTAAGGATAGAGAATAGTTCTGAATTCTGATTTCTAAAGTTGATTAGCTAAGTCATTGATGTAGACTTTGATCTTTATCTTCCAACTTGAATTTTATTTACTATGATGGAGGCTAGGTTAATTTAGTTTTGAGCAGCATGGAGGTGCCATAGATTTGTGTAATGAAATTAGGGTTAGGTTTAGGGCCCCTTTATAGATGTTCTAGGTGTATTAGGGCCTTTAGATTAGGTTAGGATCCATCTAAACCATCCAAACCAGAAAACCACATCACTCAACCAATCAGAGAACGCCACATAAGCCCTAATTCTCCAAAATTAGTCACTTCCCAGATCTGGCCGATGGGGTCCACCCCTAAGGGGGGGGGTCGACACCTATGTCGACTCCCCTAGGGGGGTCGACACCCTAAAGTGGGATTATTCCCGCCTATCCCGCTTCTTGCTGATTTGAATTTAGAATTTGATTTTAATTATTATTTTAGTTCTGGTTTAAACTGAAATTTTCTAAGCTCCATAACTTCTTCATGCTGTATCCGTTTTACACAAACTCAGACTCTATCTCAAGCAGAATTCCGAGACGAACGCAATGGCGCAACCCATTTCCCTTAATTATTCTTATAAAAATTAAGTATTCTTTAATTTGTAAATTTTAATATTATAAAATTACGGGGTGTTACATTCTCCCCTCCATAAAGGATTTCGTCCCCGAAATCTCCAAGTTAAGAAGAATGTATTCTACCATCCAATCATCCATTTACTCATCCATCATTCACCAACATCCATTGTCCTTAAAAGATTTCTAATGCTATATGAATATATGCAAAAGTGTGTGTATATGTTCCTTATCTAATGCACAGATTAGGCGGTCTACTGATTCAGTTGACCTCCTTAATGCGAATTATGTCAGTGCCATGAGTCCAACATGTATGCAATTATCCCTAATGTACTTTATAACTTCTATATGAGTGCACAACCATTCACTCAAATGCAACATCCACATGATAACACATCAAATTTCAATCAATAAGTAGATATATGCAATATGAAAGTGACTAAGCCTATCTTAGTGCCTAAAGTGTGTGTAAATGCATCAATGAGCAACCACTTGCATCCACTAAACATAACATGTTTCAAACAAATGTTTACAACCATAAGATTCTCTACCTAAAGATCGAAGATATAATCGAGAGGATACACTAAATGATAGAATAAGTGTAAACAAAGCGGTAAAAAAAGGAGAAATTAAGAACATACCCTAAAAAGGAAAGGGTACGATGCACGTATCTTATCTTCCATTTCCGAAGTCGCGTCTCCTTGATCATCTCCCTATTGGATTTTAACCTACGTGACCTCTCGGTTGCGTTACTTCTTGGCCTCCGATCCAAGTATGCTTGTAGGAGCTCGTCTAATCGTGGCATCTCGCTCTACTTCCACTTCTCTAAGCATGCTCGGTTCTACTACTTCCGCAGTATCATGTAAACACTTCCTCAAATGCGACACATGAAACATATCATGCACACCACTAAGCTTCTCGGGCTACTTCACTCTGTAGGCCATCTGTCCAATTCGCTTTGTAATGGGGAATGGCCCTACGAACCTTGGTGCCAATTTCCCTACAGCTCCAAAGCGAACTACATTCCTCAATGGTGATACTTTAATAAAGACCATTTCTCCAACATCGAACTCAAGATCGGTCCTTCTATTATCAGCATATGAATTTTGTCGGTCCTGTGCCGTCTTCATGCATCTCCGAATTAAGTCTATCTTCTCTGAAGTTTCCCTAATCATCTCGGGCCCAAGCAAAATCTTATCCGTAGATTCCACCAACAAGTAGGTGATCGGCAAGGTCGTCCATATAGAGCTTCAAAAGTTGCCATGCCAATACTAATCTGATAACTGTTGTTGTAGGCTAACTCTACAAATGGATGATGTTCCTCCCATGTCCCTCCAAAGTCCAAGATGCATAACCTCAAAAGATATTCTAGAATTCGATTCACTCTTTTGGTTTGGTCATCCGTCTGAGGGTGATAAGCGGTGCTCAAACACAATTGTGTTCCTACTGCCTCTTGCAAGCTCTTTCAAAACTCACTGGTAAAAATGGGATCTCGATCGCTCACAATACTAGAAGCTATGCCATGTTGACGAACTATCTCTCGGAGATAAACAGATGCTAACCATGATGCTGTTCTTTTACTCTTAACGGGAATGAAATGGGTGCTCTTGGTAAGTCTATCCACTACTACCCAAATCCCTGTATTACCCTTCTTTGATTTCGGCAACTCATCAACGAAATCCATGGAAACACTTCCCCATTTCCACAGTGGAACTTCTAAGGGGTGAAGCAAACCACCAGGCTTCTTTTGCTCAGCCTTGAATTGCCGGCACACTAAGCATCTAGAAACGAACTCTGCCACATCCTTCTTCATTCCGACCCAAAAACTTCTTACTTCTGTTGCGTTCTTTTGGGATATTTCAATCTTGGATTGCCACAACCTTCGAGGGATCCACTGCTATCTCCTCCTTAGAGACCATGTTCTCTAAGAACTTTACTTCCTTCTTCAAAAAATGGCATTTGGAGAACTTAGCCTTGAGTTGATGTGCTCGAAGGGTCTCAAAGACTTCCCTAAAATGTAGGGTTCGCTCTTCCTCGCTCCTAGAGAATATCAAGATGTCACCATGAACTTGTTTAGAAACTCCCTAAACACCCTACTCATCAAGTCTACGAAATATGCGGGTGCATTCGTCAAACCAAAAGGCATGATGAGCCATTCGAAGAAACCGTTGGGAGTCCTAAAAGCAGTCTTATCTATACTACCCTTAGCTACACTCAACTGATGGAATCCTGTAGCTAAGTCCAACGGCGAGAAAACCGAAGTACCAACCAACTGATCAAACAAGTCATCTATTCTCAGTAATGGGTATCTATTTTTCTTTATGAGTTTATTTAGCTCCCTATAGTCCACACACAAACTAAGCGAACCGTCCGCCTTAGTAGAAAAAACAACTGGAGCACCCCATTCCGAAGTACTTTTTCTTATGTACCCTTTCTCAAGCAACTCTTTCACTTGTTTACTAAGCTCCCTCCTTTCTCTTGGAGCCATGTGTCGCATCGGCAATGCAACTGGCTTTGCATTGTCCACAAGTATATACGGAAATCTATCTCGTGTTTTGGAGGTAAGTCCCTAACCTCCTCAAAGACATCTGCATACTCACGGACTACTCGAACAGATTGCAAATCATCAATAGATGTGTCAAGAGATTCTAGGTATCTAAGCATAACCGAACCCTTAGGATCGCATGAGATATCGAGAGTATTACCCAAACTTGTCAACAGTCTAATTACCCTCCTTTCACAGTCGAGAATGGCACCATATTTGGCTAGCCAGTCCATTCCTAGAATCAACCCATAGCCTGTGAAACCAAGCACATAAGCATTGCATTCGAACTCAACGCCATACATATATATTCTTAAATCCCGACATAACATAGAAAGATGAGTCGTACCCCAACAGGATTTAAGACAACTACGGGATCCATAACTAGACTAGCATTTAGGTGCATTGTTTCAACTAATGAAGCAGATATGAATGCGTAGCGCCAGAATCAAACAAAGTACGAACAGGATGATCAAAAAGGAAAATCAAACTTTCAACAGAAATGTTTCTACCACTATCTTGTCTAGGTGTCGTGAGAGCATGAACCTGCCCTCCAGAAGTAGATCCTGTCCTCTGTCCTTGCCCTTGTCCTTGCCTCCTCGGGCAGTCTTCAATCAAATGTCCTACCTCACCGTAATGAAAACAACCATGCTTCTTCTTCTTCCTACAGTCCTTAATTACATGGCCCGTTATACCATAATAAAGACACTTCCTCTTGTCATGGGGTTTATTATTCTTTCCACCCTTCTTAGGTTCCACTTTCTTGTTCGATGATTCTTCCACTTTCACCTCTTTCTTTTCATCTTTACCTTCTTCGTGGATTAAAGCCATATCAACAAGTTTCTCATCCTTGGGTTCTGCTCCTTAGCCTAAACTCCCTCATTCTCATTTTTACCATCCTTGTGTAACATGTTTACAAGTCTCTCAAAAGCTGCCTCCATCGCATGGAAAACCCTACGAAGTTTGAAAGAAGATTAGCCACAGGTGAAACTACTGCGGCTACAGATGAAGGAGTGGCACTTCTTTGCCCTCTGACATATGCCGTAGTTTTAACATGCCTACGTAACTATGGCGAAAAGAAAGAAAAAAGAGATTCAGGTAGAGAATCGAAAGAAAGATATATGGCTTTTGGGGATTATGTTTTTCATAATAAACCTTTCTCTTGAAATTATCCTCTTTAAAACATGATTTTGAAAATACTTCTTTCTAAAAAATGCTTTTGAAAATGGTTTTCAAAATCTTTTATCTATTCTGGTAACCTACGGCTCTGATACCACGTGTAACACCACACGTCCGTTAATGCCACTCACTAAGGGAATGCATTAACTTTCATGGAGTATTATAAGAGTATAGAACAGAATATCACAAGACAGATATATAAAAATGGTACTTAAGAAAATTCAAAAGTTATTCACTGCAGCGGGAAAGAAAAACATGTTTGGTTACAACATCAAAACCACATGCTAAAGTCAAGTACACAAATATCCACCTTGTAAAAAATAATTATCAAAGTACATAAAAGTAAAACCATAATCCCACTCCAAATAGCCATATTGAAAGAGAGATAAAGCTGAGCATTACTTTCAACACTTCCAAGCACTTTAAGAAGAAAGGGATCCAAGTCAAGCTTCACTATTCCCACGCTGAGGACCCGAGGGGGGGGGGAGGAAGAAAAGAAAAGAGACGAAACAAAAAGGGGTCAGACATAAATTTGGCGAGTCCAGTGACTTTAACAGTATAATCAATAAAGTAACAAGATAAGAACATAAACTAGATATAAGAGATGACTGTAACATAAGCAAATATAACATGGTAACAAGGTGAGTAAGATAGAACATCGTCTGCCCTCCTAACCACTATATGATATGCTCTACACCGCACCAATGCTAATTACACCGCACCATTACTAGTCCCATACTGAAAGTTGATCCCTCTTACTAAACATAGTAATAATAATATGATGGTAGTTTCGTGTACTCCTGGCTGTCATAGGTGCTGCCTGCTTCTATCTCCGCTAGTTATACCCACTATCCTTCTTGTTCAATTATGTACTCCTAGCTCCTCTCGTAGGTGGCCCACATGCTCCTACCACCACTAGTTTGTACCCTCCCTACTAATCATAATAATGGTAGCTTCGTGTACTCCTAGCTGATGTCATAGGTGCTGCCTGCTCCTATCTCCACTAGTTGTACCCACTACCTACCCATTCGATCGGCTCCTTAACCCGTAGATACCCGTGCTGGTCCCACAATAGGGGTGTATCACTTCCTAAAGTGGCAACCCAATACTACCAAAAGGCATAGCTTGTACCTACACGATGCAATAGCGTCTTACCTACCATCTGGACCCACGAACGAACATGACTCCGTTGGACTTGCACTGCCATCGCTATCTCTTTATTGACCTCTTACAATCAAACCAGTAAGTGTGTCCCGTCCTCGACCTGGTTCGAGCTCACATAGACACTAAAATGGGTTACTGGTTGAAAAGGGTCCACCCACTTGATACAAGCTTCCCTCCTAAGCTTAGTCCCCACAAGGAATTCCCACTTAACCCCTCTTTATTTCCATGTCTAATCACATGTTTCACCTTGGTTAAGTGCTTCTAGTTATATTTCACATGTCACCCATGTTACCCACTAAACCCCCATGTCTTACTACATGTCTTATCTTGGTTAAATTTTTATTGTTTATGTTATACATGTTGCCCATGCAATACATGCTTCCCAAGTGTAACGACCCGCATTCTACGCATCGAAGGATCATAAAATATTTATTTCTTTCTCACATGAAGTCGTATAGCCATGTAACTTTGGGAGACGACTATTCGGGTCATTTCCCATGTTCATGATTTTTGCCGATGTTTAAATGACCGTTTTGCCCCTAGCTGGTATTGTTTCGGCCATAACTTTTGATTGGAAAAGAGTTTTGACCTGAAACCACTTCCATTAGATCCGGATGATGGTTTAGCTTTCCGTAGAGTGGTCATATGTGAAAAACAGACTTACCGTTTAGGAGATATGGCAGAAACAAGGTTTAGTAGGTGAAAAACAACTTAACCGTGCTTTATTGGGTAGTTAACAGCTAGGCCCATTGGGGGATTTCGGGATTTGGGGGTATATAGGGGCAGATTAGGGTTAGAAAACATTACTTTAGACACTTTTTCAGCCGCCACTTTCATTCTTGGAACTCTAGTAATGGCCTCCAACATCTAAAACACCTCTAAACCACTTTCTAATCAAAGATTAAGCTTAACAACATCAAATCAAAGGGAAATAGCACCAAAGCAAGGTTAGAACTGCTGTTAGACATCAATATTCGTGCCAAACAGAGAATCATTTCAGATCTACAGTTTTATTTGTGGCCAAGGTGAGTGATTTGCGTAGTTCCTCACTATTTACGGTTAATTAAGGGTAATTAGTGTTAATTAGCGAATTTAAACATGATTAAATTCTAGAATATTTATAAATTTCAAAATATTGTTTTATGCCTTTGTTAGAAAATTTGGTTAATTTGGTTAAGTTTTACTAATCCTATCATTAGTTTTGCTTAAACATGCTTAAGGGAAAATATGGGATTTTGGCTATGTTTAATCCGTTTTAACCTATCAAATTGTCGTTTTGGTGTTAGTGGTCAATTCTATTTGTTGCTATAACTGTATGGTATGCTTTGTGATTGATTAGAAAAGTTAGATTGATCGAAAACGCCATCGTATGGCGTAAAACAGTCGTTGGAAAAGTTGCAGGAAATGTGCAGAGTTTCGGATCGGATCGGGTGTGGGCTCAGATCAGATAAGGGAACTGAGCAAGGGGATTCGATTTGGATTGGAACTTGGCATGAGAGGCTTGGTAAGATGGAAGGACATTTTCATCAGAGTTGGAGTTGGGTTCGGATCGGAAGTAAGGGCGTGGAGATCGGATGGGAAGTAAGGGCGTGGAGATCGGTTCGGAAGCAAGGGCATGGAGATCGGATCGAAATGAAGCTAGGGAGTGGGATCGGATCAACGTAAATAGAGCTAGAAATAAAGGAGATGAGCGAAACCACGATGGAGAACCCGAATCGAACCGGATGGGGAGACCCGAGCCGAACCAGAGGACCCGAACTGAACAAGAAATCTGAAGATGATGAATAGCCGAACCGAACTAGACTTAAGCTACTTCTACGCGACGCCTCTTCTGAAGACCTACTCCAATTCAACTAAAACACGAGAAGCAAAGGAAGTCCAGATGGGAGGTTATTACTCAGGATCCAGAAGGAAACCAATGAGTTAACTTCATGAGTTAGGGTTTGCTGCGGGACGTGTGCTAAGGAGTTATCGATGTTTATAATTTTGGATCACTATGGAGTATGGGGTATATGGACGGATTCAAGGCCACAGTGGCCTAGGTAGGACTATTAGCTATGGACTAATGAGGTGGGGTCATTTGTAAGGATTGAGCCATGACTCCATGGGGCAAGCTTGGTGGTAGTAATAGTTATACAAGTCGAACTCCGTCACTACCTCGATGGGTCTAGTGGTCTAAATGGTGGATATCGTATGCTTTACGCACAGAGTGAGAGATGTGAGGATGGTTGCTATGATTGATTGTTTGCCATCATTATGACCTGCACACCCCCACCCCCGTATTCTTTACACTATATGTTAGTGTCACCTTAGAGTATTGTACAGTATGTAGTGCTAACTCTTTAGTTGCAGGTCCAGGTTCAGATATGGTTTAGTATACCTGTTATTATTTTGTTTTGCTGCATTATCGCTCATAGCAGACTTTTGTCTAACCTAGAGTTTTATGTTTGTTCTTATTACTCTGGGTGCTCTTAAACAGGTAGACTAGAGACAGGTTAGCTGGTTATGCACGAGTAGCTGATTCGGAGATGAGCAGGAGGCTCCTACGTATTATCTACATATATTCTCCCTGTGTCGCTGCTGGTCACTGCTTTGGGCATTAGTAGTGTACCTTCCTTACTTGCTCTAGAGACAGTTTTCAAAAGTTGTAATAATGATGATGTAGAACATAAGCTGTATTTGGATTTTCCGCTGCTATGATGTTTAGTTTTCATCTTATGCACTGTCTCGCTTGTTTTATGTCAAAGTATGTTATTATTATATTTTATTCCATGCGCTGTGAGACATTCTACAGGTTCTTTGTTAGTCCACTATTTAGTTCCCTTTCCTTTCCTTTTCTTTCTTTGGCGACCGTCCCGTGCTGGTTGGACATCGGCACAACGCACTTTCATGGGAAATGTCGGCTGGCGTGGGGCGGGCCGTCACATTTGGTATCAGAGCTCTAGGTTGTGTAGTTAACCTAGGGAAAGACACCAGAGATAGATAATACGTATATGAGAGCACGTAATTATGATTATTTTGGTTTTCAAAAGCTATATATATATATACTATTAGTATAGCTAAGGATGAAGTCGCACTGCACTAACACCACAAAGAGGATGGTTAATCGTTTCTCTTTACAGATTGAATGATGAGCCAATACACGAGGGGTGCTGGTAGAGAAGCCAATAATGGGAATGCTCCTAACATGAGTGTTGTATATAACAGTGTTGTATACACGAATATATGATTTTTGTTTGATGATAACAAACAAATTTATTGAATGTGTTTGTAACTGTACTGGTATACTACACAACAGGCAGGATTATAATATTTTATTTAAATAAAATATAGCTGTACAGAAATTTAAACAATCACACAGTATTTTATTTAAATAAAAATATTTTATTTCAATATCAAAAAGTACATCTTTATAACTCCACTATTTGACATACTACAACTCTGTCACTCACTCTATACAACTACATTTACATTCACATATACAGACGCTCTCATACATTGACACTTTTTTTTACAGTCTTTTGTCTTCCATCTTCTGTCTTCACAGCCTTCAGTCAAGTCCTGTCTTCATACCTGTCACAAGAAGAACACACAGTAGACTGCAACAAAAATAAAATAGAATAAAAGCAAATAAAAATTTATTTTTAAATTTTATTTGCCTCAGAATTAGGTGTGTTTCTCATCATTTTTCTAGACTTGGTATGATATGTAGGGACAGAAAAACTAGTCTGGATGGCTGCATATACACGCTTGCACTGCCTCGCCAAACCAGAGTGCAACTGAGGAGTAGCCACAAGGACCGTCTCAACTCAGTGCACAGTTCATAATCAAGCCAAAAGTAAAAGTCAAACAAATATTCAAACAGCCCAAATACAAGTGTTCATTTCAGCATATACATGACATTCCAAGTTTTAAAGGAAGAGGATACAACAAGAAATGAATCGGGATCATAGAGATACAAATATGATCAACACAGGTACAAGTAAACAAGGCAGAGCAACAAGCATACAAAGTATTGGTCGAAATAGCTTAATGGAAAGTGATCAAGTAGTGCAGCAAAAATGACAAGTAGCATGAAAGTGTACACAGCAAAGTACAAGTAAAATGATTATGCACCAATTACAAAAGAGACAAAGCAAAATGTCAAGTTATAATCAAATGCAAACAAGTGAGTGTACAGGAGCTTGTGTGACAAGTCAGGGAAGTGCAATACCACAGTCCAGAGAATGGAAAAGAAATAATTGCATCTGTTCTCAAGACAAAATCAAGTTATATCAGATCTTATTAAAAGTGTACAAACTGCGATCAAAAGTAGAGTTTAGTATCAAAATGATATACAGAGGCATAAATAAGGTGAATAAAATCATCACAGTATACAAGTTTATTCTTAAATAGTGAAGCAGCATATCATAAAGTATTACAAAAGGCAAGCCGAAAAGTCAGTAACAAAAAGGATTTAGTGGTGCTGATATCACTGAAATTTGTCAAAGAGCATGGAAGTATGCAATCAGGGAGGATACTGCCAAGGATTTGGGAAGAGAAGATGATGGGGAGACGACAAAAGAAGGGAGTGTTACAGAAATAAAGGAAGTACATTTTGAGGAATCACTGGTGCATGCACGAAGAAGTGTCAGCGACTTTGATGTATTCATGTACGAACTATGTGCCCAACACCTGCGGCAAACAGAAGCGCTTACATCTTTTACAGAGCTGCTAAAGAACGAACTTCAGAAGTTGAAGGCATTTCAGGTTGCGAACGAGGATGATGAAGTTATGACTGGTGAAGATGAAGGCAACAATGCAATGGATGAAGATACGAACACTGTAGGTGATTGATGTTGGATTGTACGGAATAAATTTCGTGGTCGAGACAGTGATAGCACCAAGATCACACAACAATTTCAAGTGTTCACAAGTTACAACTGCAACAATGGTCGAGCTCATATGTATACAGGAAGTGGCATAAGTGCACAACATACGTATACATGGATGCAGCAATGAAGACAATGTGGTCAAGCAGTGCATTGCAAGTCAAAACAGGCCAAAGTGGTTCAAGAAGAGGCATGAACAAATGAAATAACTATTCTTATCAGTATCAAAAGGGTTTAAGTGTTGGTCAAAGACAGTTCAAGTAGTATCAACAAAATCAAGGCAGTATGAAACATATCATGGTCACGGCACAAGCACAGTGCACAAAGCAATGGGGAGCAGTGTGACATATAAGCATGAACAATAAAGGAAGCATCTATTTATATCATATTTTATATGAAGCAGAATAAAAATGATCAGGGCAGTATCTGTTTAATGATAAGGCAAAAAAAAATTTCAAGTAAAATATCATGGCAAGTTCAAGTGTGAATCTGTTCTTACAACTCAAAGTACCAATAATTATGAGCAAAAGTTATCTTGGCAAGGAACACAAATGGCAAGCAATGTCACACAGCTACAAAGGATACACACACAAACAACTAAGACAAGCAGTACATTTATTATGAATAAGGAGTAGTGTGATCAAATGAGGGATCTGTTCGTGTCAGTTCAAATTAATCAAGTTCAAGGTTTCAAGTATGTATTTTTAAAAAATAAGAGTTCCAAAAAATCTAAGAAATCGATTTCAAAGTCAAGAAGGACCATTTCAAAATTGAAGAATTCATCACGCGAAACGTTTCCAGAAAATTGGATTTACAAATCTATTACATCTAGATTTTCTAGAAGGAAGACTCAGTCAAAAATCACCAGATTATTCGCAAGAAAGCCAATTCAAAAGCCCCAAAATTCTCGTATATACCATGGCCATATCTCAACGTAGAAATCAGAGCAAATATTTAGGAGTTTCAATCCTATTTAAACACCAATCCTCATCGGCAATTATCCATCCAAGTTCGAACAAGCAAAAAGCTAAAATCCGAATTAAATTCATACCAGTAAAAAGGAGATTACTTGGATCCAGTTCAACACTCATCAACGAAGAAGAGGATAGCCACTGAATTACTCGAAATCATCATACGAGAAAGTAGCGACCTCAAGTTGAATAGAATCGAAACCCTAGAGCCGTCGAAGTCGAGTTTAACGAGAAGCACAAACCCTAGAAAAAGCGCTAGCCTCTAGAGATCGAAGCCAAACAGACTCGAGCATCATAGAATCAATCATACAATCGCAATTTAGGGATTTGAAGAAACCCTAGGAATTTCTCAAGAGCCGCCGCCATTTTTTTAAGAAAAAGGAGATCGGGTCAAAGAATAAAGGAGCTAGGGCAAATAGAAGAGGCCGGCCAAGCTTTTTAAAAGAGATAACCCATTTATTTAACTCCTAAGGATTTCTATTTTATTTTACAATTGTTTTTGTTTAATTCGTAAAAACAAACAAACAATTTCTAGATCTGTAAAATCTAGGGAAGACGAATTACGGGAATTGTAATTCGGGGAAATCTGGTTTTGGGGATAAAAACCAGTGCAGGGTTTTGAGCGTAGGGTTAAGAACAGTTGGGAGCGAGTGTCGCGAGTTTACAGGGGATTGTAAGCGTAGAGATTGTTTTAACTCCTAGTAGAAACCTTGGGGAATGCAGCAGTAGGCAGGGTTTTGCCGAAGCTGGGTATATCTGTGTGTTATTTACTTTCCGCATTTATTCTGATTATTATCTGTGCTGTGATTATTTAATTACTCTGTGAAAATATGCGATAAACCCTATTCACCCCCCCTCTAGGGTTAATTTAGATCCTACAAGTGGTATCAGAGCAGGTATTTTTTATTTTATTTTAACTCTAGAGTCATGAATCTGTCTAATAACGCGTTTTCTGAAGGTCAGTCCATAGCTAGGCCACCAATGTTTAATGGAACTAATTATGCATATTGGAAAGCTAGGATGAAAATTTATTTGAGTTCAGTCGACTATGATGTATGGGATATTATTGAAACGGGTTATAGATCACCCACTGTTATAGTTAGTGGTGTTGAAATTCCTAAATCAAAAGACAGGTGGGATGCTAATGATAAAAAATTATTTTCAACTAATGCCAAAGCGATGAATGCTTTAATCTGTGCTCTTGATAAAACTGAATTTAATCGAATCTCTCACTGTGAGACTGCGCAGGAAATATGGCATACGTTGGAGGTCACACACGAAGGTACATCTCAAGTGAAGGAATCTCGTCTCGCTCTTCTCAGCAACGAATATGAAAATTTCTCTATGCAAAAAGACGAAGATATAAAAGAGATGTATGGACGCTTCTCATCACTGGTCTACAATGAAAAAGCTCTTGGCAAAACCTATACTGAAGTGGAATTGATCAGAAAAATACTAAGAGTGCTACCGATGAATTTTGAAGCAAAGGTGACGGCGATTCAAGAATCAAAAGATCTAAATAAAGTAAGCATGGAAGAGTTGATCGGAAATCTGATTACTTACGAGATGGAGTTGAAAGCAAGAGAAGAACGAAAGGATTCTGAATCAAAGAAGAAGACGATCGCTCTAAATAATTCTGTTGAAAGTAATGATGATGATCCCGCTGAAGAGCTAGCCATGGTTTTGAGAAAGTGGGCCAAAGGAAAATACAAGCCACAAAAGAAGAAAACTGTCAAATCCGAAAGTTCTGAAAGTTCAAACGATGAAGTATTTTGCTACAACTGCAAGAAACCCGGACATATCAAACCAAATTGTCCACAGCTCAAAAATGAAAAGAAGAAAAAGTTCAGAAGAAAGAAGAAAGCTTTTGCTGCTACATGGGATGACGAAGAAGAAGAAGAAGTTTCTGAAAGTGAAGAAGAGGAAGCTAATTTGTGTCTTATGGCTCAATCTGATTCAGAAAGTAATGAAGAGGATTCAAGTGAGGTATCGAATTTTACTTATAAAGATTTAATTTTAATGTGTCACGATCTCACAAAACCTGTTGATTCTCTTGAACTAAAAGTTAAGAAATTAAAATCTGATAGGTCAAAACTAGTTCAAGAAAATAACAGTTTAGAAACAAAACTTGAAAAACTTAAGAATTCATCGTTTTCAGAATGCGAAAAATGTCGATTTTTGAGTAACGATTTTTTGAAATTAAAAACTGATCTTGAGTTACTTAAAAGAGAAAACATGAATTTGAAAAATGAAAATCTTGATTTTGAAAAGGTGATTGAAAAGTTTAGAGAATCTGAAAAACTTGATTTTGAAAAACGAAAACAATTTGAAATTGAAATTTCCAAGTCCGATGCTAGAATCAAAGCACTTGAAAACGAAAATTTGGTTTTAAAACAAATTGATGCTGAAAAGAGGAAATTCGCTATTAATCGTTGTTCAAATTTAATGAAAGAAAATAGCGATCTTAAATTTAAAATTCAACGACTTGAGTCAGCTTTGACTAAATTTTCTAAAGGAGAGAAATCATTGAATATGTTGTTAAAAAATCAATTTTTTGTTCAGAATAAAAAGGGACTTGGATTTGAATCTAATCAAGTTGAAAAACAAAATTTTAATGATTTTAAAAATCCTTTAATTGGCTTTGAAAACGATCAAACTGAATTTTTGAAATTTAATAATTTCAAAGGGTTTTTAAATCATAAACAAATTGATAACTCGTTTAAAAACAATTCACTTAAATCTGTTTGGATTCCAAAAATTAACAATATGAATTTAAGCGAATCTAAACAAATTTGGGTCCCAAAGGGTACGCTAGTGAGTAGTAATGGATTGTTATATAAACGGGTTTGGGTACCAAAAAGTGTAAACAAAGATAAGAGTGGTAAAACAACTTTTGTTAGACCACTCGATCATATAAACATTTAGGTACTGTGAGAGGCTGAGGAACAACTGTGCTTAAGTTAGATAAAATTCAAGTTGATTCATATATCAAACTATTTGGAGTTCCTTAGCCATAGATTCAGAGTTGGAGATTCATTGCATCATGTTGATTATGGTAAGTCAGGTATGATCTCTAAACTCGTACTTTTATTCCTTTTAGTTTATTTTTACTTGGTTGTTTTTGAAATCATTCGTTATGGATTGTTGAAATTCTTGGATTATAAAAAAAAATTGATTTTTTTTGGTGATTTCAAATAATTATCTTCAGATTTGATAAGTTGACTGGTTCTTGAGTTTGCCCAAAAATTCTCTGAAAATAATCTTGTGCTGCTCTGATAAGGAAATTGATCTGATTCATTGGTGATTAAATGATAAGTTGGAAAATCAGTGACTGGATTTAGTTAAAATTCATAGGCAATTTGAATTAAAATTGTTTTAAAAATTGTCTAGGAGCAATCAATGTTAAAAATATTAGAAAATTTCATTTTTTTTAACTGATTGATTTTTTAAGCTGATTTTCAACTTGCATTTTTCAAAAAACTCCTCTTGAAATTAATATTTTCAATTTTAAAATTATTTTTGATTATTTATTCAAAAAATTGAAATTATTGATTAATTTGAACCGTTTTTGGGACTCATCAAAATTATTGATAGATTTATGAAACTGTGATGAGTTACGACTATGGTATAATTCATAACTAGAAGAGATATTATTTTAAATCTCATGATGATTAGACAAATTTTATAATATCTTTGAATTAGAGCTTATTTCACGACCATCTTCTATATCTACCATATTTCTGTCATTCATCATGGTTTTATTTAATTTGGGGAGTTCTAATTATTCTTAAAATTAAAAAATAAAAAAAATAATAAAAAAAAATAAAAAAATAAATAATTTATCCTTGGTATTCACTCCCATTTAAAAATCCTCGCGGTTATGCGTGGGTGAATTACCTTAATTTCTATGTGCTTCCATTCTCACTTAAAAGACCTTCGGGCTGTGCATGGATGGAACTCATTAGAGAGGATAAAGTTAAGTTACTACTAACCCCATTTAAAAGACCTTTGGGCTATGCGTGGTTAGAAAGTGCTTAACACATTCTTTTTTGCATATTTAAAATCTTTAAAATTTATATTCAAATATTCAATTTTTATTGAACTCTCCTCATTCGATAAAATCCATCGTAAATCCATTCATTCTGAAAGTGAAATCTGCTTCTGATTTAAAGATTATTATGATTTTTGTTTGATTAAATAGGATTTGCGATATATATTCTCTCTCTTATTTTGAATTTATATTTATAGTCAATATTCATCACTGTTTCAATTTCTATTATCCTTTTGATGATAACAAAAGGGGGAGAATTGTCAAGATTTTGACTGATGAGTATTTAATTCAAAAATATTTTAAGATTGGAAATTAAATATCTAGAGGGAGAATGGTCAATTGGATTTCATCATTTATATTTTTTCACATATATAGAGGGAGTTCAGTTGTAGGGGGAGCATACAAATAGGGGGAGTAATATATTTCACATTCAAACACATTCAAAATCTTTTA
Source organism: Allium sativum (assembly GCA_030737875.1). Classification (NCBI taxonomy): domain Eukaryota; kingdom Viridiplantae; phylum Streptophyta; class Magnoliopsida; order Asparagales; family Amaryllidaceae; genus Allium; species Allium sativum. The sequence continues at coordinate 7,389,005 of CM060921.1, read as the reverse complement.
TTTGTTTGTCATCATCAAAAGGGGGAGATTGTTGTATATAACAGTGTTGTATACACGAATATATGATTTTTGTTTGATGATAACAAACAAATTTATTTTATTGAATGTGTTTGTAACTGTACTGGTATACTACACAACAGACAGGATTATAATATTTTATTTAAATAAAATATAGTTGTACGGAAATTTAAACAATCACACAGTATTTTATTTAAATAAAAATATTTTATTTCAATATCAAAAAGTACATCTTTATAACTCCACTATTTGACATACTACAACTATGTCACTCACTCTATACAACTACATTTACATTCACATGTACAGACGCTCTCATACATTGACACTTTTTTTTTACAGTCTTTTGTCTTCCATCTTCTGTCTTCACAGCCTTCAGTCAAGTCCTGTCTTCATACCTGTCACAAGAAGAACACACAGTAGACTGCAACAAAAATAAAATAGAATAAAAGCAAATAAAAATTTATTTTTAAATTTTATTTGCCTTAGAATTAGGTGTGTTTCTCATCATTTTTCTAGACTTGGTATGATATGCAGGGACAGAAAAACTAGTCTGGATGGCTGCATATACACGCTTGCACTGCCTCGCCAAACCAGAGTGCAACTGAGGAGTAGCCACAAGGACCGTCTCAACTCAGTGCACAGTTCATAATCAAGCCAAAAGTAAAAGTCAAACAAATATTCAAACAGCCCAAATACAAGTGTTCATTTCAGCATATACATGACATTCCAAGTTTTAAAGGAAGAGGATACAACAAGAAATGAATCGGGATCATAGAGATACAAATATGATCAACACAGGTACAAGTAAACAAGGCAGAGCAACAAGCATACAAAGTATTGGTCGAAATAGCTTAATGGAAAGTGATCAAGTAGTGCAGCAAAAATGACAAGTAGCATGAAAGTGTACACAGCAAAGTACAAGTAAAATGATTATGCACCAATTACAAAAGAGACAAAGCAAAATGTCAAGTTATAATCAAATGCAAACAAGTGAGTGTACAGGAGCTTGTGTGACAAGTCAGGGAAGTGCAATACCACAGTCCAGAGAATGGAAAAGAAATAATTGCATCTGTTCTCAAGACAAAATCAAGTTATATCAGATCTTATTAAAAGTGTACAAACTGCGATCAAAAGTAGAGTTTAGTATCAAAATGATATACAGAGGCATAAATAAGGTGAATAAAATCATCACAGTATACAAGTTTATTCTTAAATAGTGAAGCAGCATATCATAAAGTATTACAAAAGGCAAGCCGAAAAGTCAGTAACAAAAAGGATTTAGTGGTGCTGATATCACTGAAATTTGTCAAAGAGCATGGAAGTATGCAATCAGGGAGGATACTGCCAAGGATTTGGGAAGAGAAGATGATGGGGAGACGACAAAAGAAGGGAGTGTTACAGAAATAAAGGAAGTACATTTTGAGGAATCACTGGTGCATGCACGAAGAAGTGTCAGCGACTTTGATGTATTCATGTACGAACTATGTGCCCAACACCTGCGGCAAACAGAAGCGCTTACATCTTTTACAGAGCTGCTAAAGAACGAACTTCAGAAGTTGAAGGCATTTCAGGTTGCGAACGAGGATGATGAATTTATGACTGGTGAAGATGAAGGCAACAATGCAATGGATGAAGATACGAACACTGTAGGTGATTGATGTTGGATTGTACGGAATAAATTTCGTGGTCGAGACAGTGATAGCACCAAGATCACACAACAATTTCAAGTGTTCACAAGTTACAACTGCAACAATGGTCGAGCTCATATGTATACAGGAAGTGGCATAAGTGCACAACATACGTATACATGGATGCAGCAATGAAGACAATGTGGTCAAGCAGTGCATTGCAAGTCAAAACAGGCCAAAGTGGTTCAAGAAGAGGCATGAACAAATGAAATAACTATTCTTATCAGTATCAAAAGGGTTTAAGTGTTGGTCAAAGACAGTTCAAGTAGTATCAACAAAATCAAGGCAGTATGAAACATATCATGGTCACGGCACAAGCACAGTGCACAAAGCAATGGGGAGCAGTGTGACATATAAGCATGAACAATAAAGGAAGCATCTATTTATATCATATTTTATATGAAGCAGAATAAAAATGATCAGGGCAGTATCTGTTTAATGATAAGGCAAAAAAAAATTTCAAGTAAAATATCATGGCAAGTTCAAGTGTGAATCTGTTCTTACAACTCAAAGTACCAATAATTATGAGCAAAAGTTATCTTGGCAAGGAACACAAATGGCAAGCAATGTCACACAGCTACAAAGGATACACACACAAACAACTAAGACAAGCAGTACATTTATTATGAATAAGGAGTAGTGTGATCAAATGAGGGATCTGTTCGTGTCAGTTCAAATTAATCAAGTTCAAGGTTTCAAGTATGTATTTTTAAAAAATAAGAGTTCCAAAAAATCTAAGAAATCGATTTCAAAGTCAAGAAGGACCATTTCAAAATTGAAGAATTCATCACGCGAAACATTTCCAGAAAATTGGATTTACAAATCTATTACATCTAGATTTTCTAGAAGGAAGACTCAGTCAAAAATCACCAGATTATTCGCAAGAAAGCCAATTCAAAAGCCCCAAAATTCTCGTATATACCATGGCCATATCTCAACGTAGAAATCAGAGCAAATATTTAGGAGTTTCAATCCTATTTAAACACCAATCCTCATCGGCAATTATCCATCCAAGTTCGAACAAGCAAAAAGCTAAAATCCGAATTAAATTCATACCAGTAAAAAGGAGATTACTTGGATCCAGTTCAACACTCATCAACGAAGAAGAGGATAGCCACTGAATTACTCGAAATAATCATACGAGAAAGTAGCGACCTCAAGTTGAATAGAATCGAAACCCTAGAGCCGTCGAAGTCGAGTTTAACGAGAAGCACAAACCCTAGAAAAAGCGCTAGCCTCCAAAGATCGAAGCCAAACAGACTCGAGCATCATAGAATCAATCATACAATCGCAATTTAGGGATTTGAAGAAACCCTAGGAATTTCTCAAGAGCCGCCACCATTTTTTTAAGAAAAAGGAGATCGGGTTAAAGAATAAAGGGGCTAGGGCAAATAGAAGAGGCCGGCCAAGCTTTTTAAAAGAGATAACCCATTTATTTAACTCCTAAGGATTTCTATTTTATTTTACAATTGTTTTTGTTTAGTTCATAAAAACAAACAAACAGTTTCTAGATCTGTAAAATCTAGGGAAGACGAATTACGGGAATTGTAATTCGGGGAAATCTGGTTTTGGGGATAAAAACCAGTGCAGGGTTTTGAGCGTAGTGTTAAGAACAGTTGGGAGCGAGTGTCGCGAGTTTACAGGGGATTGTAAGCGTAGAGATTGTTTTAACTCCTAGTAGAAACCTTGGGGAATGCAGCAGTAGGCAGGGTTTTGCCGAAGCTGGGTATATCTGTGTGTTATTTACTTTCCGCATTTATTCTGATTATTATCTGTGCTGTGATTATTTAATTACTCTGTGAAAATCTGCGATAAACCCTATTCACCCCCCCTCTAGGGTTAATTTAGATCCTACAATGAGGACTATGTTCACTGACTTCATGAGAGAGATGCCTAGGGACGTTCAGAGGGAAGTTCCTAATGCTGCCAATGGTGGTGGTGCAGCGGTGCAGGCGCCTAGGGCCGATTTCGTCAAGCTATGCAACGATTACAATAGTCTTGGTGGAAAGCCATTCCACGGAACGAAATCGGCTACGGATGTTCAAGATTGGTTGGATAGCTGTGAGCGTATCTTCGAAGACTTCAGTATCGAGGATGCGATGAAGATAAAGATAGCATCCCGTCAGTTGCAAGGACAGGCAATGAATTGGTGGAATGCTATTAATGCAGCTACTCTAGAGGATCGAATTTCATTGGATCAGTTTAAGGCCCGATTCAGTAATAAGTTCATCCCAGCTGCCCAGAAGTCAGAGTTGTTTAGGAAATTTTTGGAGCTTAAGCAGAATGGTAGGGCAGTCTCGGAGTACATTGCAGAGTTCGATACTTTATCGAAATATGGATTATCCCTCATTGACACTCCCGACAAGAAAAATGAGAAGTTCATAACAGGCTTGGATCAGTACTTGGGGGAAAGGCTTATTAATCACATCGATGAGACGTTTGAATCGATTGTGGGGAAAGCTTTGAGATTAGAGAGCCTGTACCCTAAGTCAAAGACTGAGGTTGCATCTGCAGAAGTGCTAAAGCCGCAAGTAAGCGGTGGAGGCAAGAATGGTTCCCAGAACAAGAGAAAGCAGGATCAGACTAAGGATGGCCAGAAGAAAAAGAATTAGAAAGATGTTGAGTGCTTCAGCTATAGTAAGAAGGGCCACTATGCCAAAGAATTTTGGGCCAAGCCATCGGATAAGAAGTGCTTCAACTGTGGCCAAGTGGGACATCACAAGGATAAGTGTCCGCAACCCCCTAAAGAAAAGCAGATTGTGAAAGCATATGCTATCAATGCTGTTCCTTCTTCGTCGAATGCCCCAACTACGGCGGAGAAAGGAAAGAATGTCGTTATTCAAGGTATGCTTTCTGTTTATAATGTTCCTGTTTGAGTATTGTTTGATACCGGAGCTTCCCGTTCCTTCATATCTAGTGACCTGATAGATAGGTTGGGATTGGAACCCGAGATAGTCGAAATACCTTTAGCAGTGACGAACCCGATTGGTGGTTCGACTAACCTTTGTATGATTTGTCGTAATGTGGTCTTATCGAGTGATGGATGCATGATTGTTTGTGATTGCTTTGTTTTGGGCTTTACTAGGTTCGGCATTATTTTGGGAGTCGATTGGCTCCAAAGATACGAGGTGGTGGTAGATTGTGAGGGCTTTTTGGTGACCGTTAGAGTGGATGATGGGCGGTGGGTAGTGTTTGGTGGTCTATCTAGTGATGGGGTAATGGCTAGTTTTCTAAATTCCCTCGACATCCCGCATGATGAGTTGTCAGATGTTCCCATGGCTGGCCAGTATCCAGACGTCTTCGAGGAAGTGACCGGACTTCCACCACACCGAGAGATTGAGTTCCGAATTGATTTAGTGAAAGATGCCATACCTATAGTGATGACACTTCGTCGTATGGCACCAAGGGAGCAGTGAGAGCTCATGGTGCAAGTAAGCGATCTTTTGAAGAAGGGATTTATCAAAAGAAGTGTTTCTGAGTGGGGAGCACCAGTTGTTTTTGCTACCTAGGCAGATGGTTCCCTTCGTTTGTGTATGGACTACCGCGAATTGAATAAGGTGACGAGGAAGAATAAGTATCCTCTACCGCGGATAGATGATTTGTTTGATCAGTTGAGTGGCGCGAGAGTGTTCTCCCAGTTGGATCTCGCGACGGGTTTTCATCAGCTTAGAGTGGAAGCTGAGACTATAGCTAAAACGACATTTCGAACGCCGTCTGTATTCTATGAGTGGTTGGTCATGCCATTCGGGTTGACCAATGCACAAGCTTATTTTGTGGATCTTATGAATAGGGTATTCAGATATTAGTTGAATAAGTTTGTTCTTGTGTTCGTGGATGATATACTTGTTTATTCGAAGACAGAGGAAGAACACAAGGAACACTTGAGGATAGTGATGGAGGTGTTGAGAAAACACCAATTGAAAGCAAAGTTTTCTAAATGTCACTTCTGGAGGAGGGAAGTGAGATTCTTGGGCCATGTTGTTTCAGAGAATGGTATTGTCATGGATCCTGTGAAGGTGGCTACGGCACATGATTTGTCTACGCCCAAGAATGCAACAGATGTAAGAAGTTTCTTGTGATTGGCTGGATATTATCGGAAGTTCATCCAAGACTTCTCCAAAATAGTAGCACCGTTGACTCAGTTGACTAAGGAAAATCTAGCTTTCGTCTGGGACGAAAAGTGTGAGAATGCATTCAAGAGCCTAAAGGAAAAGTTGACGTGTGCACCAGTATTAGTCATTCCTAAAGGGAATGAAGAGATGACAATATACAAAGATGCATGTGGCACCGGATTAGGTGCTGTATTGATGCAAGGAGGTAGGGTTGTAGCTTATGCATGTCGGCAATTGAAACCGCACGAGAGAAGATACCCTACCAATGACTTAGAATTAGCAGAGATCGTGTTCGCGTTGAAGATGTGGAGACATTATCTCTTGGGAGAAAGATTCGAGTTGTTTACTGATCATAAGTCACTAAAGTATCTTTTCTCTCAGAAGGATCTAAATCTCCGACAACAAAGATGGTTAGAATTCTTGGCTTCCTACGATTTCGATATCGCATACACACCAGGAAAGGGCAATGCGGTAGCTAATGCATTGAGTAGAAGACATGCCAGTTTAGGGGCTATGTTTCTTGAGTGCAAGCAACTGGAGTACATCGCCGGGTATGATTTCAGACCAAAGTGCGAATTGGATCTAGAAATGTTAGCAAATTTGACGATCAGACCCACTTTGATTGAGTGGATTGGCTCCAGTCAGAGGGACGATCCTAACCTATTGGAAATCATATCCAAGTTAGAGATGGGCATCGACGAGGAGATGAACAAGTATGGGCTTGATCGAGATGGATGGCTTAGAAAGGATGGAAGACTAGTTGTACCCAATGCCAATGGATTGAGAGATGAAGTGCTTAGAGAATGTCATCACTCAAAACTGACTATACACCTCAGTGGTAACAAGATGTATCGCGACATGAAGCAGACCTACTACTAGGAAGGAATGAAAAGAGACGTTGGGAAGTTTATATCCAAATGCATGAATTGCCAGTTAGTTAAAGCTGAGCAAAAGAAGCCTAGTGGTCTGTTGCAACCATTAGAAGTTCCAAAATGGAAATGGGAACAAGTCTCAATGGATTTCATTGATGGGTTACCAAGGACTAGGTCGGGCCATGATAGAATTTGGGTGATTGTGGACCGATTGACCAAGAGTGCAAGATTTATACCCGTCAAGTTGAATTGAACGGTAGCTAAGTTAGCTGAACTATATATGAAATGGGTAGTGAGATTTCATGGAATACCCAAAGTCATTGTGAGCGACCGAGATCCGTTGTTTACTAGTGGATTTTGGAAGAGCTTACAAGAGGCGTTAGGATCAGAATTTCATCTCAGTACTGCATATCATCCTCAAACCGACGATCAAATAGAGAAGGTGAATCGTATATTAGATCTCTTGAGAGCTTGCATATTAGATTTTGGTGGATCATGGGATGTCCATTTGCATTTAGTAGAGTTTTCCTATAATAACAGTTATAAATCCAGTATTGGTATGGCTCCATTTGAAGCTTTGTATGGAAGACCGTGTAACTCACCATCATGTTGGTTAGAAACTGGTGAGAAGTTTGTGCTTGGACCAAATGTGATAAGAGAAACTTCAGACACGATCAAGATTATTCAACAGCGAATGAAGGCTGCCCAAGATAGGCAGAAGAGTTATGCTGATAAGAGGAGAAGAGATTTAAAATTCTCCATTGGCGACTTGGTGTTTGTCAAGATTTCTCCATTAAAGAGCATGATTCGATTTGGTAGGAGAGGCAAGTTAGCACCAAGATTTGTTGGACCATTCCTAGTTCTCGAGTAAGTTGGGAATTTGGCGTATATAGTTGAATTACCAGACAAGATGGCAGGAGTTCATAACGTATTTCATGTTTCCCAGTTAAGGAAATTCGTGCATGACCCTAGTGTGACTATTACACCGGATCAGTTGGACGATATCGAGGTTGAACCCGAGGCGGTTGGCTACCATAGGCCTATGCGTATTGTTGGGAATGATACAAAGCAGCTTCGAAGGAAGGCGGTGAGACTAGTCAAAGTTCAGTGGGGTGATGACGAGGAAGACTGTAATTGGGAAACAGAAGAAAACATAAGGAGGAAGTATCCAAAACTCTTTGCCTGGTAAGGTTTTTTATATCGGTACAATACTCCTTTGTTTGTAAACCGCATGCTAGGATAGGCTTGTTGTGTTGTTTTGTATGCTTTATTGTTTTGTTAATGATTGGTAGGCATGCGGGATCCTTTGTATGCTTTGGGTTAAGGAATTTCGGGGACGAAATTTCTTAAGGGGAGAGAATGTAACGATCCGCATTCTACGCACCGAAGGATCGTAGAATATTTACTTCTTTCTCAGACAAAGTCGTATAGCCATGTAACTTTGGCAGACAACTATTGGGGTCATTTCCTATGTTCATGATTTTTGCCAATTTTTAAATGACTGTTTTGGCCCTAACTGGTCTTATTTTGGCAATAGCTTTTGATTGGAAAGGAATTTTGACCTGGTACCACTTCCATTAGATCCGGATGATGGTTTAGCTTTCCGTAGAGTGGTCATATGTGAAAAACGGCTTACCGTTTGGGAGATATGACAGAAACAAGGTTTAGGAGGTGAAAAACAGCTTAACCGGGCTTAATTGGTTAGTTAACAGCTAGGCCCATTGGGGGATTTCGGGATTAGGGGTATACAGGGGCTGATTAGGGTTAGAAAACATTTCTTTAGACACTTTTTCAGCTGCCACTTTCATTCTTGGAACCCTAGTAATAGCCTCCAATATCTAAAACACCTCTAAACCACTTTCTAATCAAAGATTAAGCTTAACAACATCAAATCAAAGGGAAATAGCACCAAAGCAAGGTTAGAACTGGTACTAGACATCAGTATTCGTGCCAAACAGAGAATCATTTCAGATCTACAGTTTTATTTATGGCCAAGGTGAGTGATTTGCATAGTTCCTCACTAATTATGGTTAATTAAGGGTAATTAGTGTTAATTAGCGAATTTAAAAATGATTAAATTCTGGAAAAATATTTATAAATTTCGAAATATTGTTTTAGGCCTCTGTTAGAAAATTTGGTTAATTTGGTTAAGTTTTACTAATCCTATCATTAGTTTTGCTTAAACATGCTTAAGGGAAAATATGGGATTTTGGCTATGTTTGATCCGTTTTAACCTATCAAATTGTCGTTTTGGTGTTAGTGGACAATTCTATATGTTGCTACGACTGTATGGTATGTTTTATGATTGATTAAAAAAGTTAGATTGGCCGAAAACGCCGTCGTATGACGTAAAATAGTCATTGGAAAAGTTACAGGAAATTTGCAGGGTTTCGTACCGGATCGGATCGAGTATGGGGCTCGGATCGGATAAGTGAACTGAGCAAGGGGATTCAATTTGGATCGGAACTTGGCATGAGAGGCTTGGCAAGAAGGAAGGCCATTTTCATCAGAGTTGGAGTTGGGTTCGGATCGGAAGTAAGGGCATGGAGATCGGATCGGAAGTAAGGGCGTGGAGATAGGTTCGGAAGCAAGGGCATGGAGATCGGATCGGACTGAAGCTAGGGAGTGGGATTGAATCAACGTAAATGGAGCTGGAAATGAAGGAGCTGAGCCAAACCACGATGGAGAATCCAAACCGAACCGGATGGGGAGACCCGAGCCAAACCAGAGGACCCGAACCGAATGAGAAATATGAAGATGATGAACTGTCGAACCGAACTGTAACGACCCGGATTTTTGGTCGATTTATTTTAAATATTTAGTATGGTTTTAAATATTGAATTTATAATATAAATGGTATTTTATTGGTGTAACGACCCGGAAAATCTGAACCAATTTAAAAAATTTAAATTGGCTAATTTGGTGAACTTAAATATTTAAAATAAATATTTTAATTAATAATGACGAAAAGTAAGTTTGAACCGACGTTTGAAGATGAATATAATTAATTCTAATTATAAACAAGGCCTGAAATGGCGCGGTAGTTTCAAAATTTGAATTCAAACTTTGACTGACCATACCGGGTGCGAAACAAAACGGATTTGAGTGAAACCAAAAATATTTTAATCTGTTAGTGAATAACTTTCTAACGAATCTGAAAAATCGAAGTTTCATAGCAGGAAGCAAAAGTTGTGGCCAAATGAATTTTCAGAAAGGTCGCTATAGAAATTATATAGCCCGTGAAAATGACCATTTTGCAAACGACCTCGTAATTCGATGAAACCACTTTTGTTGGATCCGAGATGTCAAATTATTGCTAGGTTTCAAATTTCATAATTTTTGAAGTTAATATGTGAGCGTGGCGAAGGAAAATGTGTTTGGTTGATTTCTATAAAATTGGATCGACCAGAAAAGGGCCATTTTGCAAACTGTCTCATAATTCAACGAAACTAGTTTCGTTGGGACCGTATCGTCAAAACATAGCTAGATTTATTTTTCTGGAATTTTTAGAATCAGTATGTGGCCCCGGCAAATTGAAATGTACGTTCAAATTAAATATTGAATGTTTTATATTTCAATTTGAAGAGAAACTGACTGAAACAGTCGAACAGGCCTATGAAACATATCCCATTGTGTTCGGAATGGGGGTAAAACGTTAGGGGCGACAGTCGTTGGGTTTGGATTGGTGTTCGTGTGTGAAAGAGGGTATTTTGGAGATTTAAAAATATATAAATTAATATAAAAAAATATCATTGGCCATCATTTATTCTCTCTCCCCGATTCATCAGACACGAACGGTGGCTCCCCTTCAATTCTTCTTGCCTCGATTCCTCGTCATCCACGCATCAGAACCCACTGCTCTTTTGGAGAATTTGGAAGGCCTTTCCACGAGCTTCAAATCCATATAACCCTTGCCCTCTATCATGTCGTGTGGAGCGAGATTCAAGCCCAGAAAGTCTAGAACTTTTGAACGCCGCCCTGTTTGGAGTTCGCCACCGAGCTCCACGTGAGGCCCCTCGTTCTGCGCGCCTCTCCGAGGTCTGTGACGTGGTGCCGTCCGATCTGGACATCGAGCTACGGACTTTGCAAAAATCTAAAACCTAGTTTTGAACACATCAGTGAGGTAATGGCTGAAACTATATTATAGCAGTTTAAAGCGCTACGATTTTTGATTTCACTGTAAAAATCATATCCTTTTCGTTTCTTGACGAAATTCAGTGAAACAAGAGACAGTGGACTCGTGTGGACGTCTTCTACATTCAAGAGACCGCATATTTTTCTGAGCCTTCTGCTATTTTTGGTGGAGTGGAACCCAATGTGAGATTTCTAAATTATAAACAATATGGAAAACGACGATGTATAAATTATGTAGTCGATGTATGAGTTATATAAGCATTGTACACCTCTTGTATAAGCGTTGTATAAGTTGTACATTCAATATATAAGTTATATATGCGTTGTAAAAATTATATATGTGTTGAAATAGAAGTGAAATGCTTATATAAATATATATATACACGCCCCTCGTCCACAAACCATGGACGATATTTATTGGTTGTGATTGGTGTGAAAATTGGTTGATTACGAATGGTTGATTAGAATTGTTTGTGGTTGAAATTGATTGATTGTGGTTGAAAAATACCCGTTTGTGGTTGAGAAATATTTGGTTGAAACCACATAGGATTAGTTTGTGGAAATGAAAAAAAAATATACATGCCGCCTGCGTGCGAACTAGATGCATGAAATCCCCATTGTCGAAAGCTGTGAGGCTTTAAGGTAGAGCGAGGAGACGTACTAGGGACGGCCCTGGTTTTAACTACCCTGCCGTTATGCTGCCGAAATTTTCTGAAATATTCATGTGTTAAAATTATTTTCATTTGTTGAAATTATTTTCGTATGTTGAAACCGTTCATGCGTTCAATAGAAATTCATTCGTTGAATAGAAATTCATGTGTTGAATGGTATTCATGTTTTAAATAAATTGTTTTAACAATAAAAATCACATTTTTATCTTTTATATACGAACTATAGAAAACCGTTCATGTGTTGAATAGAAATTCATTCCTTGAATAGAAATTCATGTGTTGAATGGTATTCGTGTTTTAAATAAATTGTTTTAACAATAAAAATCACATTTTTATCTTTTATATTCGAACTATAGAAAACCGTTTCATGTGTTGAATAGACATTCATTCGTTGAATAGAAATTCATGCGTTGAATGGTATTCGTGTTTTAAATAAATTGTTTTATAATAAAAATCATATTTTTATCATCTATATGAACTATATAAAATAGTTGTGTTTTGAAATAAATTGTTTTATAATAAAAATCATATTTTTATCATCTATATGAACTATATAAAATAGTCGTGTTTTGAAAGAAATTGTTTTATAATAAAAATCATATTTTTATCATCTATATGAACTATATAAAATAGTCGTGTTTAAATAAATTGTTTTATACTAAAAAATCATATTTTTATCATCTATATGAACTATATAAAATAGTCGTGTTTTGAAATAAATAGTTTTACAATGAAAATCACATTTTTATTACATACATGAATTGTTAAAAATAGTGAAGTGTTGAAATAGAAGTCAGTTAGATAAAAATATCATTTTTATCAAATGTATGAAAAACATATAGTTTTGAAATCGAAGAATCGATTGTATATATATATATATATACATAATGAAAATTTATTGAATAACGAGGCTGCAGTTCGTGTTTTGAAACCGTGATTTCAAACGATTAGTGCGGGAGATCCGACCATCGGATTTTCCCAAAACTGAAACCGTTGGGTTCGCTTTGGAAATATCTTTCCAATGACACCAACTTTGTAAAGATCCAACGGTTGGATTGTCTGGAATGTTTATTTCAAATCTGAAGAAAAACAGCGCCATAATCGATTATATATATATATAAATATAATTAAATTAAATCGAATAACGACGTTGTAGTTCGTATTCTGAAATCGAAACTTCAAACGATTGTACCGGGAGATCCGACCGTCAGATTTTCCCAAAACTGGAACCGTTGGATTCATTTTGAAAAGATCTTTCTAATGATATAAATTTTGTGAAGATCCAACGGTTAGATTTTCAGATATGGGTAAATCAAATCTGAAGAAAAACAGCGCCACGACCGCGTTATGGCCCGAAGCGTCGTTTGAATAAATTGGCTATTTTAAAATAAATAAAAATAGCTATAAATCGTTATAAAATATTATAAACGATATGGATGTGAAATTTAGAAACTAACTGAAGGTTGGCTAAGTCGAATGGTTTCCACGGTTTTGATCTGATGTTGGTTTCGGCCTTCGGGGTTAATATTTGGGAAATCGTTCTCTTACTGACTTACGGTTAGTGACTAATGAATTGGAATAAAGTGGATGTTGTGTTTGTGTAGCACTTGTTTATTATATATGCGAGTTGCTCAGAAAGACCGGGTTTATCCCATTCTGAATAACTGAATCGACGATAAGAAGTCGAAGATGAAGATGGTGGTTGAAGACCGATCTTCACATCGTTTGGATGGTAACTGATGTCCTGATTGGGAGGCATCCCAAAATATGGATAATGAGTGGTGATCGTCCAGACGTACGTAGAGGTCGATGGATATGCGAGGTATATTGTGCCTCCGGTTTCGTTCCGACCCAGAACGGACTTGCAAATGGACTGTGTGTCTGACATTGGAATTCATTCTGTGTGATTGATAGCCACACCACAACAAAAATACCATATTACAACTTTCATTTTACAACGTTGGAAAATCCACAGTTGTAATAAATGTTTTTTACAATAGTCAATTCACTAAAGTTGTAATAAACATATTTCTAACAACTTTTTTATTGTGACTGTTGTAATAATGGCCTATTACAACTTTTCGCTCTTACCTATTGTAATAAGTGACAGTTTTAACAATTAACATTTTATAATTAGTAATTAGTATAATAATAATTAATTAATTAATTATTAATTTCTATTAAATAATAAATAATTAGTAAATAATTTTTAATAATTAATATTAATAACTAGTATATTAAATAATAAGTTATCGGTATTGTTAAATAAGTAATAATTAATTTTTAGTAATAAATAATTAAGAAATAATCAGTTGTAATACATGGCTATTTTAAATATTAATAATTAGTATAATTAATAATTAATTTTTAAAATAATCATTAATATTAATAATTAAGAAGTAATAATCAAGAAGTAATATTTAGTCATTTATTTTTGGTAATTAATAATTAAAATGGTTTTATTTGAAAATTGTACAAACTTATTTTTAGTAGTTCTTTTTTATACTTTTATAATACTGGCCTATTAGAAATTAACAATAACTAATAATATTAATAATTAAGAATAATTAATGAATAGAAATTATGCTTTGCCAAAAAAAATTATAATTTATTTTTTAATAATTAATGTTAAATGTTTAATAAGTAATAATTAGTAACTTTTACATGATAAACTTTAGGTGGAAACTCACATCCTTTCTAAATCTATGATTTTATTAGTAACATGTTTAGGTGGAAAAAACAAAAAAAGGCTAGAAACTCACGCCCTTTCTAAATAAAAATTTAGGAGGGAAAAGTGGAAATTAAGGCGGGCCGCGTTTTCAATTTGACCACCTTTGCTATACCCTAAATTAAAATCATCTGGACAAATCTAAGGCAAACAAAATCGATATCCAACAGGACAGAATTAAAATGTCTCAAAAATCCCCAAATCATAAACCCTAAAATTCAAATCACTAACATTCCGAGAGGACGAAAAACCTCTGCTCCCCGCAAAAATCCCGATTAGTATCCTGGGCCTGCTCTTCTACTCCGCCGGAGAAACTTAGGAGCTGCAGCTGGATCTCTTCACCGCCTTTGAGTCAGGTCCTTCGCTTCGAGCATCTTACCGCCCGAACGATTCGTTGAATCCCTTTGCGTTTTCAATCAAAACTGGTATCAGAAGTTTAAGGTCACCTTCAGGTGCTCCAATTTCTACGATAGCGGAGTTCAACTTTTTGACTGGGAGTACTAGTCCTGTGTCTGTGTTACCAGCGCCAACACAGGTTAAACCCAGGTTATTCTTTTTATAATGTTATGTTACCACGTGTATTAATTGGTTTAGTCAAGTGATATATCTCGAAAAACAGCAGTGGAAAACGTAAGAGGGTATATATGCAAATGCAGTATTACTGAAGTGGGTATATATTATGATTTCACACATATATCGAATGCATAAATGTTCAAAGATTAATGTAACACCCCGTGTATTCTATAACTGTGGAATTAACAAATTAAAGTATAATTAATTTGAAATCAAAGAACTAAGGGAAACGGGATACGCCATTGCATTCGACTCGGAAAAATACGCGAAATAGAGTCCGAGTTTTCGAAAAACGGAGTCCGTATGAAGAAGATATGGCCTTCGGAAGTTTTTGAATTAAGTTTAAAATTCAAACAGAATAAAATAAGCTCAGAAAACAAAAATGGGGCCCAATGGGCCAGGGCGGAAAAAGTCCCGCCTGATGCACCCAGGTCGACTGGGCTGTCGACCTGGTCTGACCAGGTCGACAGGCCTGTCGACAGGGCTGTCGACAGGGGTGTCGACCTGGTCCAGACCAGGTCGAACCCAGTCCACCCTGGCTGGCCTATTCTATGTTGGTCGATTTTCTGTGGTCTGCTTTGTCATTAGGGCTAGGTGGCAGGCTCTAATTGGTCCCTCTTGCGAATGAATGGCTATGATCAATCCAAGCAACATCAATGGTCCTAATCAGTTCATAAACTCTATAAAATGACCCTAGACTCTACCTAGGTTTCTTACACAATTCTCTAGCCTCCATTGCTCTCTTCTTCTAATTAAAAATAAAAATGGCGTCTCTGCTCTGCTGGAATTAAAACTAGAAGATAATCAACATCAGCCTAAGCAACTCAATTCAAACTAGAGATTATAGTTTCTGCAAAAGATTCTACAGCAAGTTAAAGTCCTTTCTTTAATCTAATCAAGGCAAGTACAGTTATTCTCCGCTATAAATATTAATTATAATTTTGATATGCATTTAAAACTGAGTTTGAGGTTGTATATATATCCTCTTCTGTTGGATTTGTTTTCTGTGACTGTTCTGTATTCCTTTCTTCTTTTCTATAACCAGGCTACCACGAGCCTGTGCCCAATCTCATAAAGAGATTAACGTATGAACGCGAAATTTGGGACAATTAATGAATGATGCAAGACTAAATTGAATGTATGACTTTAGGTCTGAGGCATAGAATATATTGGACATGTGACTTGGGATTGGATGCATAAATTTGACTATGAACATATAATTTATGCATGTTGTATGCATAGTTATGTTGTAATTTAGATACTGTAATTAATTAGAAAAGATGAGCATATGTTATAAACTAGTTTTAGACCTATGCATATTCTGTGATAAAAGAAGAAGAGGAACCTTACATATAATTTGAGACTTTGGACAAGATGCATATAAAAGTCAAGATTGGATTTTTAGAAGATATGATTTAAAGATTTAGATTTTTGGGTATAGTTTGCATAATGATTCATGACTTAAAAAGAAGAAGATATGGAAGCTTAGGTGTAAAAGATTTGCATTAATTAGGATATCTATTTAGATTACACCTAAATAGGGATTTTTGGATATATGGCATGCATTGAAATTAATGGTTATATTTGGCATAATTTATATGTGAATCTGCTATAAGATGCTAGTTTAACAAAAATTGGAACATATGTTATATGGCAAATTATGTCCATATTCTGTGCTATGTAACTTTATGCAAACATGGAGTATATGTTGTGAATCATGACAATTATGTAAGCATATGAATTTAGGCCAATTTATGATTGGGCAAGGCAAGTAAATAGAACTTTTGGAAATATTAAATTTGCTAAATCTGCTAATTTGTCTAGTTGCCTAAACTACTAGTTTTGTTATATTGCCTAGACTGCTAATTAGATTGAAATGCCTAATCTGTTAAATTTGTCGGTTGAAATGCCTAACCTGTTATATGCCAAAATCTGCTAAGTTGCTAAATCTGTTAAATCCGTTATGTCATATAAAATCTGTTATCTGCTATGTTGATATAATCATCCTGTGATTGATATAATCTGAATGGGCATATATATATTGGGCACGCGCATAAACGGTAAATTATTAATTAATTGGCCGCAAAGATAAACATGGCTAACTCGAGGTTAGAATGAGTTTGCGGCGTAAATCTGCCCGGAACCGCCCGGCACATCCAGTGGCCGCAAACAATAGGTTCTAATGTGAGAAGTTAGTCATAACATGCGTAAGACACGAGGTTAGGTCTGCCTTGTGGCAGAAGTCTGCCCGGAACCGCCCGGCATATCCAGTGGCCACAAGCTACCGAGATAATGTGAGAGGTCTGTACATTAATAATTAATTAATGCAAATCTAAGATAAGAATGACGTCTAAAACGTATTGGGGAAAATAGGGTTAAACCAAAGGGATTAATCGATGTAGTAAAACCCGTCCATGAATCTGTAGGCCCAATACAAAGTTAGACAAATCTGAAAATCTGTACATCTGACCTGTTAGTCTAAAAAACTTGTTAACTAAATTTGTGAATTAGTAAACCTGAATTCTGTATGTCTGAACTGGTAAACAAGTTAATCTAAAATCTGTTAGTCTGGGGACACAAGGCTAGGAGGGGAATTACTTGTGTCATCTGTTGTTTGGGACCCATATTAGTCAGTAACCCTTTCTGGTATCAAAACTTTGACACAACAGTAGGTAGGGTCCGGGCACGCTTACTGAACCAATTATAAGTGGTTCACTCTGATAACGGCGAGGGGTGTTGATGGTGCGTTCCAACCGGGTCATGTGCGTGCATGGACCCCGGTCTGCCTCTGAGGATGTAAGACGCCGTGACATCTGTAAATAGGTCTGTGCTAATTGGTTGTCACTTTAGGGAGTGATACACCCTACTGTGGGGCCGACACAAGATATTTATGTATTAGGGAGCCGATCGCTTGGGGTAGGGTTTTAGGGTACGCTTAGTTCTGTCTGTTTCTGTTGGTACCGTCTGTTTCTGTTGGGTGGTAACACCTGTCTGTTTCTATGTGGTACCGTCTGTTCGGGTGGTAAAGGCCCATTACTAGTGTACACCTAATTCCACATTCTATCTCCATAGGGATAAATCTGTTTCTTCTTCTGTCTGTTTCTGATCGGGTAGTAAAGGCCCATTATTAGCATTCTGTTTCTGTTAAAGTATTCTGTACCCGTTCCTGCTTCAATTTAGACATTAGGGTGACACCTAATTCTGCTATACTAGTATTAGTGCAGAGAAGTGTAAAACGATAGTTTATATCATTCTATTTTTCTGTTATATCTGCTACACCTGTTATAGTTATCTCACATCCAGTTTTATGTTCATATCATATTATTATTATCTGTTCATATGCTGAAAGTCACTGGACTTGCCAGACTTTTTGTCTAACCCTTGTTGTTTTCGCCTCCTTTCTTCCGTTTCCCCCCCAGGTTATCCAAGGAGGGAATTACTTTAGCTTGATCCGGATTTCTCTTTGCTTGAAGTGCTTAAAGTATGGCTCGGCTCTGTATAGCTTCCGTTCCATGGGGATTATGATTTTAAACTATGCATTTTGAAGGCTTTTGTACAAGACTGATATTTTGTACTTGAATTCTGAAATTGAAAGGATGTAACCATATTAATTTTCTGTTTCCACTGTAATAAAGTTAAAAATTTTCAAGTACTGTTTTATCTGTCTTGTAAGTTTCTGTTCTGTTTACTAAAATGCTCCACCAAAGTTAAGGCATTCCCTTTGTGAGTGACCTTAACGGAGGTGGGGTGTTACACTTGGTATCAGAGCTAAAGGTTACCAGATTGGATAAAAGTTTTTGAAAACTATTTTCAAAAATGTTTTGAAAGGAATTATTTTCAAAAATAAAGCTTATTTTGAAAAACATGATCCCCAAGAGCCATATATCTTTCTTTCAGTCCTTTTTGTATTGAACCTTTCCTTTTTCGTTCCAGCATGTCTGAAGCATCTGAGATACCAGAGGGTGTTCATGTACCCGGTTGGTTTCGTCAATATCTTGAGGCTAGGACCCCCGCTGCAGGTCCAGCAAATGATCCCCCTCCTCGTGCAATTGCTTTCTCAAAGATCTGTAGAGATTTTAGGGCCATGGGTGGGAAGGATTTCAAAGGAACTGAATCATTCGTAGAAGCAAGGAATTGGCTCAAAGAAACTGAGGATCTATTCGTTATCTTCGAGGTGGACGATAGGCAGAAGGTACAGTTGGCAGTATGGCTGCTCAAAGACGAAGCTTCCTACTGGTGGGAAGTCACTAACGCCGAGAGGCCGGTTGAGACATGGATGGATTTCAGAACAAGGTTTGAGACAAAATTCCTCTCGCAAGCTGAAAGAAGTTTACAACTAGAAAAGTTCTTATCTCTTAAGCAAGGAAGTATGACGGTCAAGGAATACGTCAACCAGTTCAACCAACTGGCTAGGTTCGGATTGGATTTAGTCAACACTCAGCATAAAAAGGCTCTCCGCTTTGTTAAAGGATTGAACGAGCCACTGCACAGCTTAGCCATGACCCACGTACCTATGGGAGCGACTTACGAGAAATTGGTGGACATGGCACTACTGCATGAGGAAGACAAGGTCCCGAAAGATACAAAGAAGGAAGAACCACCAAATAAGAAAGCGGGGCCCAAAAAGGAAACACAAAAGAAGGATGAGAAGTCTGAAGATAAGAAGGGGAAAAAGTGCTTTACTTGTGGGAGCTCAACTCATCTGAACAAGGATTGCAGAAAAAGGAAAGGCGCTTGCTTCAACTGTGGGGAGATGGGACACTTCACTAGGGACTGCCCAAAGAGACGAGGACAAGGAGGGCAGGCGAATAATCTTGAGGCTAGTGGCTAGGATAGAAATAGGAAAATTTCTATAGTAGGTTTAATTTCTTTATCTGATTATGGAGTTAAGACTTTTTCTGATTCTGGTATTTTGATTTTGTAATCGATACTCTGCACTTTAATACTAGTATTATTTCCGAATTCCGCTATAGGCTCAGACCCATAAGGGTTATAGCCCATCTGTTTGAGATTAAGGTTTGAGGGATATCTGTGTTAGGCGTCAAATATGACGCATATATTCTGAGTTTTTGTG
Organism: Allium sativum; assembly: GCA_030737875.1. Classification (NCBI taxonomy): domain Eukaryota; kingdom Viridiplantae; phylum Streptophyta; class Magnoliopsida; order Asparagales; family Amaryllidaceae; genus Allium; species Allium sativum. The sequence goes on along the minus strand of CM060921.1, from coordinate 7,369,132 downwards.
GGATATGATTTTATCATGCTTAGCTTCCTAAGAATCATTAGGGAACCTGATCTGTATCAGTAGTCTGTAAATATCTGAATAATTATGATTTCCAGTTTTGACATTGTCTAAAGAAGGTAATCCTCTGAGTGTCAATCTGATATTGATTTCGGTCTTTGGGGTTGATACTTAGGGGAATTATTTTCTCAACCAATGTCTAATGGGAACCAAGTCTTCATTCTATCTGTACTCGCTTCCATCACTAGACTCTATCCTATCGATCGAGTGTTCAACTTATAGATAGGAATCCTAATGGGTGTAAACATGTGTTTGAGACATGTTATGTTTGATGGTTGCAAGTGGATGCAAGTGGTTGCTAGTGGTTGCTCGTGGACGCATATACACACACTAGGCACTAGATCGGCTCGAAAACACTCTCATACTGCATATGGATGTGTGAGCATTTTCAATTCTTGTGGATGCAAAATGGTTGATTCAGCACATGGATGTTGCATTTGAGTTAATGGTTGTGCACTCATATAGAAATAATATATATCATTAGAATTCTATTGCATACATGTTGGACTCATGGCACTGACATAATTCGCATTAGGGAGGTCAACTGAATCAGTAGACCGCCTGATTTTGCATTAGATAAGGAACATATACACACACTTTAGCATATGTCCATACAACATTAGAAGTTTTCTAAGGACAATGGATGCTTGTGGATGATGGTTGAGTAGATGGGTGATTGGATGGTAGGACACATTCTTCTTAACTTGAAGATTTCGGGGATGAAATCCTTTTAAGCGGGGGAGAATGTAACACCCCGTGTATTCTATAACCGTGGAATTAACAAATTAAAGTATAATTAATTTGAAATCAAAGAACTAAGGGAAACGGGATACGCCATTGCGTTCGTCTCGGAAAAATACGCGAAATAGAGTCCGAGTTTTCGAAAAACGGAGTCCGTATGAAGAAGATATGGCCTTCGGAAGTTTTTGAATTAAGTTTAAAATTCAAACAGAATAAAATAAGCTCAGAAAACAAAAATGGGGCCCAATGGGCCAGGGCGGAAAAAGTCCCGCCTGATGCACCCAGGTCGACTGGGCTGTCGACCTGGTCTAACCAGGTCGACAGGCCTGTCGACAGGGCTGTCGACAGGGGTGTCGACCTGGTCCAGACCAGGTCGAACCCAGTCCACCCTGGCTGGCCTATTCTATGTTGGTCGATTTTCTGTGGTCTGCTTTGTCATTAGGGCTAGGTGGCAGGCTCTAATTGGTCCCTCTTGCGAATGAATGGCTATGATCAATCCAAGCAACATCAATGGTCCTAATCAGTTCATAAACTCTATAAAATGACCCCAGACTCTACCTAGGTTTCTTACACAATTCTCTAGCCTCCATTGCTCTCTTCTTCTAATTAAAAATAAAAATGGCGTCTCTGCTCTGCTGGAATTAAAACTAGAAGATAATCAACATCAGCCTAAGCAACTCAATTCAAACTAGAGATTATAGTTTCTGCAAAAGATTCTACAGCAAGTTAAAGTCCTTTCTTTAATCTAATCAAGGCAAGTACAGTTATTCTCCGCTATAAACATTAATTATAATTTTGATATGCATTTAAAACTGAGTTTGAGGTTGTATATATATCCTCTTCTGTTGGATCTGTTTTCTATGACTGTTCTGTATTCCTTTCTTCTTTTCTATAGCCAGGCTACCACGAGCCTGTGCCCAATCTCATAAAGAGATTAACGTATGAACGCGAAATTTGGGACAATTAATGAATGATGCAAGACAAAATTGAATGTATGATTTTAGGTCTGAGGCATAGAATATATTGGACATGTGACTTGGGATTGGATGCATAAATTTGACTATGAACATATAATTTATGCATGTTGTATGCATAGTTATGTTGTAATTTAGATACTGTAATTAATTAGAAAAGATGAGCATATGTTATAAACTAGTTTTAGACCTATGCATATTCTATGATAAAAGAAGAAGAGGAACCTTACATATGATTTGAGACTTTGGACAAGATGCATATAAAAGTCAAGATTGGATTTTTAGAAGATATGATTTAAAGATTTAGATTTTTGGGTATAGTTTGCATAATGATTCATGACTTAAAAAGAAGAAGATATGGAAGCTTAGGTGTAAAAGATTTGCATTAATTAGGATATCTATTTAGATTACACCTAAATAGGGATTTTTGGATATATGGCATGCATTGAAATTAATGGTTATATTTGGCATAATTTATATGTGAATCTGCTATAAGATGCTAGTTTAACAAAAATTGGAACATATGTTATATGGCAAATTATGTCCATATTCTGTGCTATGTAACTTTATGCAAACATGGAGTATATGTTGTGAATCATGACAATTATGTAAGCATATGAATTTAGGCCAATTTATGATTGGGCAAGGCAAGTAAATAGAACTTTTGGAAATATTAAATTTGCTAAATCTGCTAATTTGTCTAGTTGCCTAAACTACTAGTTTTGTTATATTGCCTAGACTGCTAATTAGATTGAAATGCCTAATCTGTTAAATTTGTCGGTTGAAATGCCTAACCTGTTATATGCCAAAATCTGCTAAGTTGCTAAATCTGTTAAATCCGTTATGTCATATAAAATCTGTTATCTGCTATGTTGATATAATCATCCTGTGATTGATATAATCTGAATGGGCATATATATATTGGGCACGCGCATAAACGGTAAATTATTAATTAATTGGCCGCAAAGATAAACATGGCTAACTCGAGGTTAGAATGAGTTTGCGGCGTAAATCTGCCCGGAACCGCCCGGCACATCCAGTGGCCGCAAACAATAGGTTCTAATGTGAGAAGTTAGTCATAACATGCGTAAGACACGAGGTTAGGTCTGGCTTGTGGCAGAAGTCTGCCCGGAACCGCCCGTCATATCCAGCGGCCACAAGCTACCGACCTAATGTGAGAGATCTGTGCATTAATAATTAATTAATGCAAATCTAAGATAAGAATGACGTCTAAAACGTATTGGGGAAAATAGGGTTAAACCAAAGGGATTAATCGATGTAGTAAAACCCGTCCATGAATCTGTAGGCCTAATACAAAGTTAGACAAATCTGAAAATATGTACATCTGACCTGTTAGTCTAAAAAACTTGTTAACTTAATTTGTGAATTAGTAAACCTGAATTCTGTATGTCTGAACTGGTAAACAAGTTAATCTGAAATCTGTTAGTCTGGGGACACAAGGCTAGGAGGGGAATTACTTGTGTCATCTGTTGTTTGGGACCCATATTAGTCAGTAACCCTTTCTGGTATCAAAACTTTGACCGAACAGTAGGTAGGGTCCGGGCACGCTTACTGAACTAATTATAAGTGGTTCACTCTGATAACGGCGAGGGGTGTTGATGGTGCGTTCCAACCGGGTCATGTGCGTGCATGGACCCCGGTCTGCCTCTGAGGATGTAAGACGCCGTGACATCTGTAAATAGGTCTGTGCCAATTGGTTGTCACTTTAGGGAGTGATACACCCTACTGTGGGGCCGACACAGGATATTTATGTATTAGGGAGCCGATCGCTTGGGGTAGGGTTTTAGGGTACGCTTAGTTCTGTCTGTTTCTGTTGGTACCGTCTGTTTCTGTTGGGTGGTAACACCTGTCTGTTTCTGTGTGGTACCGTCTGTTCGGGTGGTAAAGGCCCATTACTAGTGTACACCTAATTCCACATTCTGTCTCTATAGGGATAAATCTGTTTCTTCTTCTGTCTGTTTCTGATCGGGTAGTAAAGGCCCATTATTAGCATTCTGTTTCTGTTAAAGTATTCTGTACCCGTTCCTGCTTCAATTTAGACATTAGGGTGACACCTAATTCTGCTATACTAGTATTAGTGCAGAGAAGTGTAAAACGATAGTTTATATCATTCTGTTTTTCTGTTATATCTGCTACACCTGTTATAGTTATCTCACATCCAGTTTTATGTTCATATCATATTATTATTATCTGTTCATATGCTGAAAGTCACTGGACTTGCCAGACTTTTTGTCTGACCCTTGTTGTTTTCGCCTCCTTTCTTCCGTTTCCCCCCCAGGTTATCCAAGGAGGGAAATACTTTAGCTTGATCCGGATTTCTCTTTGCTTGAAGTGCTTAAAGTATGGCTCGGCTCTGTATAACTTCCGTTCCATGGGGATTATGATTTTAAATTATGCATTTTGAAGGCTTTTGTACAAGACTAATATTTTGTACTTGAATTCTGAAATTGAAAGGATGTAACCATATTAATTTTCTGTTTCCACTGTAATAAAGTTAAAAATTTTCAAGTACTGTTTTATCTGTCTTGTAAGTTTCTGTTCTGTTTACTAAAATGCTCCACCAAAGTTAAGGCATTCCCTTTGTGAGTGACCTTAACGGAGGTGGGGTGTTACAATTAACTTTTGTGATTTGATTGTCAAAGCACTATAAACCTTCAACATCAAAATTGGCTTTGGAGTCAAAACCCAATATGGTTTCCATTGAACGAATTAAATTTGTATTTCTCATTCACGATCAAAATGTGATTGAATTTTGTTGGTGAATCCAAAAGTTGAAGTATATTGGGTGCAAAATTCAGACACACAATCTTATATAACTGCACCTATATGAGAATATTCTAATAAATATTCGGCTACCTACCAAGCCTCAAATTACTTTGTACACATTAGAGGGACAGATGTCTGATAACTTTCATGCACTCATTAATTCATGTGAATTCTGCTATTAATAGGAGCACTTGATATATAGTTTCCTCCATAAGGCTTTACTGAGTATATTAATTGGTAAACTCTTATTAACACCTCACCTTGATTGTTCTCTAAAACTTAAAATAAAAAAGAAGTAGAAGAAATGGGTATCTGGTCTGCTACGAATGCAACGAGAGCTTATTTACACACTCTAGATTTGGTATGTGTTTACTTATTTCATTTCCTTTTAACATTGTATTTTAAAGAGTGTGATTCCCAAACAATTAACTGAAGTGTCTAAGGTGAGAAATTAGATGCCCCAAAAATTTTTCTTCTCCTTTGCATGTTCAATTTCAGTGCAAGAATTTTAAGAGCCAAGAGTTTTCAGTAAATAGCAGCAATACACTTCTGGAGCCAGAATGCATAGAGTACATATCAGTTGTTTCACCAGCTGCGCGTTGCTTATTCTCTCTATAATGTTATGTTTAAACCCAGGTTAGGGGATTTCTCATTCAAGAAATCAGTTGTTTCACCTGCGTCTATGTTACCAGCTGCTAAGAATAAGTAGGTACAATATTTGTTTTTGTATTGATCATATTTTAAATCCTCTTTTAGCACTGTCATAAATTAAATCACTGAGAGGTGTGATTGTTATATGGCACAAGTGAAGAGTTAAAGTATTATTTTAATTCTTGTGAAAAGCACAGATCCTATATGTAAAGGGCGCTGTTTTACCCTTTTCATCATATTCATTTATCCTCTTTAATTTTTATTGGTTGACTGTAGACTTTATTATATGCCTTTATTCCTTGTATTAATTGATGATATAAGACTGCTTGTTGCTCAGTTGCCATCTTGGAAGGTAGGGAGTTTGAATGGTAATGTGTTGTATATATTATTTGAATCCGAACTTGTGTTGGAAATCAAATGGCAATTGGGATGTGTGTGTATAAGGCAATGTTCGGCCACACCTCAGTTTCCCTTGAATTTCAGCCACAAGTTCCAGTTTGAATTATTAACACCCCCTCTTCCGCTTCACTATATTATTTGAGATAAAGCAACATATTCAAATTGAAACTTGTGGATGAAACTCAGAGGGGATAAGATGTAGGAAAGAGAGGTGTAGCTGATGTTCTAGGCAGTAACTTAATTGGAATTTTTGAACCTGTAGACACGCACAAACGAACATGCAGTCATCTAATTTTCGCAATGGTAGAGCTAAACTAAGTGCCTATTGCTAAACAGTTGTCAACTAGGTGCTTAGTTTTAGGCAGCTGTTTCAAATGCATCTTTTAGTTGACAACTTGTTACTGTGCAAATGATGGTTTTATTTTTACAAGTTTTTTCATGTCAGAGGTCCACTCTTCATGAAGAAGCCGTGCTTGCCGTGTACAGTGCAATCTTTTGTTACTGTATTACTGGGTTGAGGCTTATGTTATATGAACTTGTCCAGGTATGATTTCATTTCGGCATGGATTATAAAAGAAAAACTGAGTTGAGGCTTATGATTTGTTGCATGCGCAGGTATGTCGATTATATATATACACACACACACACACATATGTTGTGACTTGTGTACAGAATGCTAGTTATGTTTGATGCTATAAAGATTTGGTGTTGTTGGCTTTAATAAACATTTCCTGTTCTTTTTTCTAACAACAAACGTATTCTTATGCAACAGGTCTTAGATCACTGCAGTTAACTTACACCAAAAAGATAAATGGCGTAAAGATTTCGTTGTCTTCAACTAGCATACTCTCATAGGATATGCAATTTTTTGTGGATAACTTGTGCTTGTACTAAGTTGCTTTGTAACGGTCAAGTATGTAATAATGTGCGAAATGTTTTCTAAAACTTAATGTTTGTAATACCGTAAATTTGAGTATTTTAATAAATTAGTTTGCAAATAACGGTAATATCTGATTTGCTTATGGAGTATTACTATATGCAGTGTATTGTTCATTTCAATTGCAAAAGATGTCTATTTTTTTTAAAACGCAACTATCAATCACAACGGTGCATAACAGTTGTAATAGATATTTTTACAATGGTGAATAACTGTTGTAATAAAGTTTATTACAACGGTGGAAAACAATTGTAAAATATACATATCACAACGGTGCAAAAAAATTGTAAAAGATTTTAGTCTATTACAACTTCTTAATAGACGACGGTGGCCCCACCGTTGTAAAAAGTCTTTTACAGCTTTTTTCCACCGTTGTAATATGGTCAATTTGTTGTAGTGCCATTAGTTGCACGATGTGAATTGCTTGTGTGGCATGCTAAGATGCAGTGATCAGGGCTTCTGTTGAAAAGCAAAGTCTTGTGGTTGATGATCAAAGCACCGCCTGTGTGGCGTAGCTTTGTGTATAACGTAAATTCGCGAGCCTCACACCCCCGGTATGAACCAGAAACGGGAGAGGACCTCAGGGAGGGCATACGTTTCCTTCTAGTTAGAGGTGGCGTCGGTGCTTGAACTGGTTGGCATTTATATTATTTTCACCTATGTGGTTGTTGCTGTTACGAGGTGCCTCGGATATATCGGTCGATCCGGGACCGATGGAGTCATTTGTTGGCTCATTTTTTTCCCCAAATGGTGGGGAAACGTAGTGTTCAGTCATAATAATCCACATCGGTGGACCAGCCCTGATGATCCAAGGCCCCACCTGAGTCTGGCTCCTGAGACATGGGCTAGATTGTCTCGAAGTCGGTAAGGACTATCTTTTGCCTTGGTTCATGACAGAAATCCAATTTCTAAATACGACATGTGCGGTTTTGATTGTATATATATATATATATGGCGACATGATATATGGTACCCATGCCGTCTTTGATTGATATTTATGTTGGTGTATGAAATTAGAAACTAACTAGAAACGAGATAAGACGGATGGTTTCCAAGGTTTTGATCTGATGTTGGTTTCAGCCTTCGGGGTTAATACTTAGGGAATCGTTCTCTTACTAATTTACAGTTGGAGTCTGATTTTGAATTAAACGATAAAATTTACCTTTTAAATGTTTTATTCATATCAAGCATATTTTGGCCATTATAAGGTAAAACTCTATCCTCCGGTTTGCGTTGCATTGTGTGATGGGAACCGAGTCTTATAATGGCTTCATTTTTATAAAAAGCATTGCGATGTTTAAAAGATTTACTTATTTTAAAGCACTGGCAATCCAATGGAGTAAACCTGTTCCACGAAAGTGGCGTGGTCCTGTGATTAGACATATTATAAAATGTGTTAAGTAGATTTCTCATACTAGTCCCATGACTGACTCGTAGTTTGTTTCACTTGCAAACTCGGGTGCCCCTTTTTCTACACGGGCAGCCTTGTATTCAGGTTTTAGCGGGCTCTTTTTGGTTAGCTGGAGCTAAAGATGGATTCTATCATTTATCTCTTTTTATGTTGTTCAGCTCCTATTGTACATATTATGTTTCTTTTCCGCTGTAGACATTTATGTATAGCTGAAATGTATTTGTACTAAGTATGATCCTGTATACTGTGTAACTCTGATGATTACGTTTATCCAGTATATCCTGTTGTGTATTATCTAGTGTATTTATTTAATTCTGTTTTGCTACTATCTGTTTCTGTGTTATATTCCAAAGATTACCCTTAACACCGCAGTACGGGTTTTGGGTTCGTCACAACGTGGTATCAGAGCTTTGGTTAAGCTTAGTGCTGGAATATAACATTAACGAACTCATTAGAGATGGGGTCAGAAGTGCCCCCGAACGAGTCGAGAGTTATATGTTTATAAATAACGTATTTGTGATTATATATATAGGCTGGTTTTAGAAATATAATTTTTGAATATATAAAAAGGTATGATTTTGAAAAGTTAAAAACAAATTGATTGTTGTTTGGGTTGTGTGATAGTAGATTTGATTAATTAAATTATTAAACGATAGTTAATTTCATTAACAAGAGAATGAATGGTAGAATTTATTCGATTAAATCACACATTAAACTTATATGAAAATAGATAGAAATGTATACATGTGCATTATATATGTTTGAACAGGTAAATAGATTAGTTGTTGAGTAAAGAAATTATTTGCGTGCCTGACAAATAGGTAAACCTTAATGAGTTGGATGCGAAATATTATTACATCAACTCCTGTGAATGCCATTGGATGCGGAGTGCTGGTTATTCTGTGTGTAGTAATAAACATCGCCATAGGATAGTAACAATTAATTTTGAACTACACCACATGGCATACTTCTCGAAGATAGGCATACTTCATCATATACCACATAAGCATTTGGAGCTTGTGGGACGAGGTGGAAGATTTACCATACGAGCGAGAGGCTTGTATGGCGATGACTATATTTTACAGGTTGAACTGATGACTGATATGGACCATATAAAAATGTAACGATAAATTGCCAGATTAATAAAAACCCTACAAGGGTCTGGAGGTGACAATAATCACGTCTCTCTAGTTATTAGATATGACACATGGATTATTTATTTCCCACACGGGACGAGGTGACGAGAATTTATTCTCTGGAGCAATTAAAAATACACACTCCCTCAGGCTTGGATAGGGTGACGAGAATTTATTCTCTGGAGTTATCATCTATACACGCTCCCCTGTAAACACCAAAATATATCACTATAAATATGCGTATGCTTTATAGGATTTATTGGGTACCTAATACGGCCCAATAAATTTCCAAACCCCTCCCCGTACAGAGGAGGTTATGGCGAATTTTTTCGAAAATTCCGGGTGTTAGCCAAATTTTTTGAAGAATTAGAAAATTCTCAGAAACTGAAAAGTTAGAGAATGGAAGCCAGATTGAACGTAGAATTGATTTATCAAACCACTTTCAACTTTGTTCCTTTTTGGGGATGAAATTTTTTAAGTGGAGGAGATTGTAACGACCCGAAAAATCTGAACCAATTTAAAATTTTTAAATTGGCTAATTTGGTGAATTTAAATATTTAAAATAAATATTTTAATTAATAATGATGAAAAGTAAGTTTGAATCGACGTTTTAAGATGAATATAATTAATTCTAATTATAAACAAGGCCTGAAATGGCGCGGTAGTTTCAAAATTTGAATTCAAACTTTGATAGACCATACCGGGTGCAAAACAAAACGGATTTGAGTGAAACCAAAAATATTTAAATACGTTAGTGAATTTCTTTCCAACGAATCTGAAAAATCGAAGTTTCATAGCAGGAAGCAAAAGATATGGCCAAATGAATTTTCAGAAAGGTTGCTATAGAAATTATATAGCCCGTGAAAATGGCCATTTTGCAAACGACCTCGGAATTCGACGAAACCACTTTTGTTGGATCCGGGATGTCAAATTATTGCTAGGTTTCAAATTACATAATTTTTGAAGTTAATATGTGAGCGTGGCGAAGGAAAATGTGCTTGGTCGATTTCTATAAAATTGGATCGACCAGAAAAGGGCCATTTTGCAAACGGTCTCAGAATTCGACGAAACTAGTTTCGTTGGGACCGTATCGTCAAAATATAGCTAGATTTATTTTTCTGGAATTTTTAGAATCAGTATGTGGCCCTAGCAAATTGAAATGTACGTTCAAATTAAATATTGAATGTTTTATATTTTAATTTGAAGAGAAACTGACTGAAACAGTCGAATGGGCCTATGAAACATATCCCATTATGTTCGGAATGGTGGTAAAACGCTAGGGGCGACAGTCGTTGGGTTTGGATTGGTGTTCGTGTGTGAAAGAGGGTATTTTGGAGATTTAAAAATATATAAATTAATATAAAAAAATATCATTGGCCATCATTTATTCTCTCTCCCCGATTCATCAGACACGAACGACGGCTCCCCTTAAATTTTCTTTCCTCGATTCCTCATCATCCACGCATCAGAACCCACTGCTCCTTTGGATAATTTTGAAGGCCTTTCCACGAGCTTCAAATCCATATAACCCTTGCCCTCTATCGTGTCGTATGGAGCGAGATCCATGCCCAGAAAATCTGGGACTTTCGAACGACGCCCTGTCTGGAGTTCGCCACCGAGTTCCACGTGGGGCCCCTCGTTCTGCGTGCCTCTCGGAGGTCTGTGACATGGAGCCGTCCGATTTGGACATCGAGCTACGGACTTTGCAAAAATCTAAAACCTAGTTTTGAACACATCAGTGAGGTAACGGCTGAAACTATATTATAGCAGTTTAAAGCGCTATGGTTTTTGATTTCACTGTAAAAATCATATCTTTTTCGTTTCTTGACGAAATTCAGTGAAACAAGAGACAGTGGACTCGTGTGGATGTCTTCTACATTCTAGAAGAGACCGCATATTTTTCTGAGCCTTCTGCTATTTTTAGTGGAGTGGAACCCAATGTGAGATTTCTAAATTATAAACGATATGGAAAACGATGATGTATAAATTATATAGTCGATGTATGAGTTATATAAGCGTTGTACACCTCTTGTATAAGCGTTGTATAAGTTTTACGTTCAATATATAAGTTATATATGCGCTGTAAAAATTATATATGTGTTGAAATAGAAGTGAAATGCTTATATAAATATATATATATATATATATATATATATATACACGCCCCTCATCCACAAACCATGGACGATATTTATTGGTTGTGATTGGTGTGAAAATTGGTTGATTACGAATGGTTGATTAGAATTATTTGTGGTTGAAATTGATTGATTGTGGTTGAAAAATACCCTTTGTGGTTGAGAAATATTTGGTTGAAACCACATAGGATTAGTTTGTGGAAATGAAAAAAAATATATACATGCCGCCTGCGTGCGAACTAGATGCATGAAATCCCCATTGTCAAAAGCTGCGAGGCTTTAAGGTAGAGCGAGGAGCCGTACTAGGGACGACCCCGGTTTTAACAACCCTGCTGTTATGCTGCCGAAATTTTCTAAAATATTCATGTGTTAGAATTATTTTCATTTGTTGAAATTATTTTCGTATGTTGAAACCGTTCATGTGTTGAATAGAAATTCATTCGTTGAATAGAAATTCATGTGTTGAATGGTATTCGTGTTTTAAATAAATTGTTTTAACAATAAAAATCACATTTTTATCTTTTGTATACGAACTATAGAAAACCGTTCATGTGTTGAATAGAAATTCATTCGTTGAATAGAAATTCATGTGTTGAATGGTATTCGTGTTTTAAATAAATTGTTTTAACAATAAAAATCACGTTTTTATCTTTTATATTCAAACTATAGAAAACCGTTCATGTGTTGAATAGACATTCATTCGCTGAATAGAAATTCATGTGTTGAATGGTATTCGTGTTTTAAATAAATTGTTTTATAATAAAAATCATATTTTTATCATCTATATGAACTATATAAAATAGTCGTGTTTTGAAATAAATTGTTTTATAATAAAAATCATATTTTTATCATCTATATGAAATATATAAAATAGTTGTGTTTTGAAAGAAATTGTTTTATAATAAAAATCATATTTTTATCATCTATATGAACTATATAAAATAGTCGTGTTTTAAATAAATTGTTTTATAATAAAAAATCATATTTTTATCATCTATATGAACTATATAAATAGTCGTGTTTTGAAATAAGTAGTTTTACAATGAAAATAACAATTTTATTATATACATGAATTGTTAAAAATAGTGAAGTGTTGAAATAGAAGTCAGCTAGATAAAAATATCATTTTTATCAAATGTATGAAAAACATATATTTTGGAAATCGAAGAATCGGTTATATTTATATATATATATATATATAATTAAAATATATCGAATAACGAAGCTGCAGTTCGTGTTTTGAAACCGTGATTTCAAACGATTAGTGCGGGAGATCCAACCATCGGATTTTTCCGAAACCAAAACCGTTGGGTTCGCTTTGGAAATATCTTTCTAACGACACCAACTTTGTAAAGATCCAACGGTTGGATTGTCTGGAATGTTTAATTCAAATCTGAAGAAAAACAGCGCCATAATCGATTATATTTATATATATAAAAATATAATTAAATTAAATCGAATAACGACGTTGCAGTTCGTATTTTGAAATCGAAACTTCAAACGATTATACCGGGAGATCCGACCGTCGGATTTTCACAAAACTGGAACCGTTGGATTCGTTTTGAAAAGATCTTTCTAATGATATAAATTTTGCGAAGATCCAACGGTTAGATTTTCAGATATGTGTAAATCAAATCTGAATAAAAACAGCGCCATGACCGCGTTATGGCCCGAAGCGTTGTTTGAATAAATTGGCTATTTTAAAATAAATAAAAATAGCGATAAATCGTTATAAAATATTATAAACGATATGGATGAGAAATTTAGAAACTAACCGAAGGTTGGCTAAGTCGAATAGTTTCCTGGGTTTTGATCTGATGTTGGTTTCGGCCTTCGGGGTTAATATTTGGGAAATCGTTCTCTTACTGACTTACGGTTAGTGACTAATGAATTGGAATAAAGCATATGTTGTGTTTGTGTAGCACTTGTTTATTATATACGCGAGTTGCTCAGAAAGACTGGGTTTATCCTATTCTGAATAACTGAATCGACGATAAGAAGTCGAAGATGAAGACGGTGGTTGAAGATCGATCTTCACCTCGTTTGGATGGTAACTGATGTCTTGATTGGGCAGCATCCCGAAATATGGATAATGAGTGGTGATCGTCCAAACGTACGTGGAGGTCGATGGATATGCGAGGTATATAGTGCCTCCGGTTTCGTTCCGACCCAGAACGGAATTGCAAATGGACTGTGTGTCTGACATTGGAATTCATTCTGTGTGATTGATAGCCATCAGTTGCATGGTGTGAATTGCCTGTGTGGCATGCTATGATGTAGTGACCAAGGCTTCTATTGAAAAGCAAAGTCTTGTGGTTGATGATCAAAGCACCGCCTGTGTGGCGTAGCTTTGTGTATAATGTAAATTTGCGAGCCTAACACCCCGGTATGAACCAGAAATGGGAGAGGACCTCAGGGAGGGCATGCGTTTCCTTCTAGTTAGAGGTGGTGTTGGTTCTTGAACTGGCTGGCATTTATATTATTTTCACCTATGTGGTTGTTGCTGTTGCGAGGTGCCTCGGATATATCGGTCGATCCGGGACCGATGGAGTCATTCGTTGGCTCATTTACGCCCCAAAGGGCGGGGAAACGTAGTGTTCAGGCATAATAATCCACATCGGTGGACCGGCCCTGACGATCCAAGGGCCCACCTGATTCTGGGTCCCGAGACTTGGGCTAGATTGTCTCGAAGTCGGTAAGGACTATCTTTTGCCTTGGTTCATGACGGAAATCCAATTTCCAAATACGACATGTGTGGTTTTGATTGTATAAATATATGGCAACATGATATATGGTACCCATGCCGTCTATGATTGATATTTATGATGGTGTATGAAATTAGAAACTAACTGGAAACGAGATAAGACGGATGGTTTCCTAGGTTTTGATCTGATGTTGGTTTCGGCCTTCGGGGTTAATACTTAGGGAATCGTTCTCTTACTAATTTATAGTTGGAGTTTGATTTAGAATTAAACGATAAAATTTACCTTTTAAATGTTTTATTCGTATCAAGCATATTTTGGCCATTATAAGGTAAAACTCTATCCTCCAGTTTGCGTTGCATTGTGTGATGGGAACTGAGTCTTATAATGGCTTCATTTTTATAAAAAACATTGTGATGTATAAAAGATTTACTTGTTTTAAAGCACTGGCAATCCAATGGAGTAAACCCGTTCCACGAAAGTGGCGTGGTCCTGTGATTATCTATATTATAAAATGTGTTAAGTAGATTTCTCATACCAGTCCCATGACTGACTCGTAGTTTGTTTCACTTGCAAACTCGGGTGTCCCTTTTTCTACACGGGCAGCCTTGTATTCAGGTTTTAGCGGGCTCTTTCTGGATAGCTGGAGCTGAAGATGGATTCTACCATTTATCTCTTTTTATGCTTTTCAGCTCCTATTGTACATATTATGTTTGTTTTCCGCTGTAGACATTTATGTATAGCTGAACTGTATTTGTACTAAGTATGATCCTGTATACCGTGTAACTCTGATGATTACTTTATCCAGTATATCCTATTGTGTATTATCAGGTGTATTTATTTAATTCTGTTCTGCTATTATCTGTTTCTGTGTTATATTCCAAAGATTACCCTTAACACCACAGTACGGGTTTTGGGGTCGTCACAATTGGGTTATCGATTAAATAATCAAAATACGATTTATTTTGATAATCATCGTAATACGAGAATTTGAAATAATTCAATTCGAAATTAGAATTAAATAAAAATAATTTAGATGATCAGTATAAATTCTATTTGAGTATAGACGATAACAGAAATAATTCATTACCAGCAAATTGTTTTATTTCCGAATTTATATTATTTTATATTGATTTAAAATGATTATTCTATATACGTTCAAATTAAAAATTCAGAATATATTCTGTTTAGTTCAGTATAACGTTATAATATTGAAATGTCGGTCGGTACGCTAGAATAGCGGTTCATGATTTAAAATAATCGACCTCGAGATATTTGATTGCGGATAGGTTTGAAATCAAATCGATATCCATTTAAAAAGAATAGGAATCGCTTTATCTCAAATCACATTAATATACTGTACTATATTTCTTTAATGCACCAGTATTTTTCATCTATATATTGCGACTGCCTCTACCCTTACTTCTTCATTTTTTTCTCTTCTGAAATTCCCAATACTAGTTAAAAATCAAAATCGAATTAGGTCAAAGCTTCAGAAAGTAAATGCGTCATCTAAATCAAGGGATCGAATTGGAAACTAGATCGAAGACTACAACTTCTGGTGCTCGACATTGGAATCGCGATGTTCCATCGCAGTTTTGTCTTGAGGCGCGTGTGAAGTGGAAGCCGCAATGTTCTTTGGTGGATCGATGTTGGAAAGGGGAGGCGCAGGAGTTGTAGGGTTTTGAGGAATCTCAATGTCGGCTAATTCAACAGGATTTGGGGGTGCGATGTACAATTGCAGTAGCTAAGGGTGGGTCGCGATGATCCAGAATGGGTCTGGGACCTTCGACGATGGCCATAGGGTTTAGGGCTTTTTGATACTTGGGTCACGGTGAAGATCGATGCAGGGAGAATCAATGTTGGATGGTGGGTGCTTCGAAGTTATGAGAGCTGGAGGAGTAATTCGAGGGTTGATTCAAGAAGAGCATAGTGTTTTTGAGCACGGTGACAGTGAGGGTAAGGATTGTAAGAGTTGCAGCCATGGTGAAAGGAGGAGTGTGTTATGTGCAAACATGTTAAGGTATGTACGGTTCAGAAGGAGTTCATTTTTTTTCTATGATGGTCTGGGCTGCATTGGCCTGGCGTGGTGTCGAGTTAGTGATGTTGGGTGTAGCAAGGGGTACTCGCAGTTGAGATCGAAACAGTGGCTTATTTTCGTTAAGCAAGGTAATTAACAAGGTAATTAAATTTATAAATTTTTATTTAGGTAAACGTTAAATTTATAAATGCTTAATGTTTCAAATATACATAGATTAGTTTAAATTTATTGGCTAAGTTAGAATTAATTTAGTAACCATTAAAATGAAAGAGGGAATATAGGAAATTTATTTATTTAAATAGTTAATTTAAATAAATAAACGTTTAATCGGTAAATTTAAATAAAATTATCGCAGGTTCGAATTTCATTCGAGAAGATTAGCAGCCGGTAATTTGGAGATAAACAGGATATTCGACAACTGAAATTCCGGTGAGTAAATCTCACTCACCTTTTATTTAGAATTATTTTTATCGTTAAAAATAATTGTTTGATGCTTGTTGAATGCTTTCTGGTTGATTTAAATATATTAGTTATTTAGGGTTGACTATTATATATATATATATATATATATATATATATTGATTTGGTGATTGGATTGTTCGCGCAATATCATTAGCGGATGCCCGTGGTACCATTAGCGGATGATTACCTTATACGCCCCACGCTATGATAGTGGATGACCTTCATACCGCGATATCCTGCCTCGAAGCAGGATGGGTATTATTTCTGTTGACTAACGTCTGTGGATGTAGGAAAAACAGGTTGGAGGGATCCAACTGGATTCCTCAAAAATATATTATCTGTTTGCTTGTTTGCACCTATACTGTCATATATGATGTGTTAGAAACCTTGTCAATTAAAATTGGTTGTTTTGATTGTTTGAAATATCACTGGGCTTAAATGTTGATATTTTAAAAATATCGAAAAGGGATATTTCCAGAGTAAAAAGGGGAAATTCTATTTTCTAAAATAGAATTTGAAATTTGAATGGAATAAAAATATTAACTTGTTTAAAGGAATAAAAAAAGAAATTCATTTATAAACGAAGTTTATAAATGAGGGGAAAAGAATTATCATTGGGTAATTCAGAAATAAATTATAAGTTTGAATTTGAAAAAGGGAAAACTATTTTTCCAAAGTAGAAATATCTATTTCAAAGGAAAATTGAAATCGGGACTTGTTTAAATATATAAACAAGTAAAATAAATAGGGTTTGTAAATAAAAAAGGAAAAATTATCATTTGGGTAATTTGAACATTTAAATTCAAATGTGAATTTAAAAATATAAGCGATGGAATTCATTCTGATGTCAGAATATAGATTGAACTAAATAAATACCGTGGGGATTTATGATTTTGAATTCGATTAATTCGAATTTAGTTAAATAGAAGTTAAATTGAATATAGAAAAATAAGAGAATTCAAATAGAATTTGAATAAGAGAATTCAAATAATAGAATTTGAATAAGAGAATTCAAATAGAATTTGAATAAGAGAATTCAAATAATAGAATTTGAATAAGAGAATTCAAATAGAATTTGAATAAGAGAATTGAAATAGACTTTCAATATAGAATTCAAATAGAGTTAAAATAGGAATTTCAAGCAGAATTCAAATGGAGTTTGAATATTTGAGACTTCAAATAGAAATAAAAATGGAGTTTGAATATTTGAAATTTTAAATAGAATTAAAAAGGAGTTTGAATATTTGAAATTTCAAATAGAATAAAAATGGAGTTTGAATGTTAGGAATTGAAATAGAACGTCAAAATGGAACTAGAAATTCAAATAGAAATTGAATATAGAAATTCAAATGGAATTTGAATATGGAATTTGAATATGGAATTTGAATATAGAATTCAAATGGAATTTAAAATATATCAGAATGGAGTATAATTTATTTTAAACGAGGTTTAAAAGTTTATATTTATAAATACAATTTAAACGAACTCGCCGCAGCGCTGCAGTTCGAAAATTGGCGTTTCGAACTTCAATTGAGTATACAGAACTCAATTGAAGTCGGAATTCTTTGAAACAAGAAACGTCAGGACCGATTTGATAATAGTTTTCTAATAAAGGAGAAAAATCTGAATTTCGTCGTATATATTTTGAGTTACGTCAAAATCAAATTTTTAGAAAAGCAGCGCCATTACCATTTAAAAACCATAACAGTTTATTTAATTTTATAAAAGGATTTTAAGCGAATAAAATCCGAATTTCTATTTAGAAAATTTCAGAGTTGAGTTGTAAAATATATGCGAATTTAAGTTGTGTAAATGAATATGATTTTTGAAACAAAAATCCAATTTTTAATTGTTGAATAGAATTAACTAATTCGAATAATAATTAGTTAATGAGACTTTGAATTGATATTGTGCTTTGAATAAGTGAATTCAATTTGAAAATTTATATTCGAAATCGAAAAGGAAACTAGAATTAAAATTGAAGTTCAATTTGGTTATGAGCAAGTTAAATATTTTTTTTGAACATGTTATGTTCGAACAAAGAAATGAAATAGGCAAAATAGCTAATTAAAGAATAAATGAGCGAAACTGAATTCAAACGATTGGATTGAGTTGAATTGAATTGAAAACAGGTGAGCATGTGTTAGACAGGTATGGAATGGAGTATATGAAGATTTTAATTTATGTGCCCGATAAAAAAGTACATGTTTAAATTCATATATGAGATATTATGCGTCGTATCGGCAAGCCGCTTGGTTTTTTCTTTTTCTTTTGGATTGGTGAGGGCCATGGGAGGCTATTTGAAATATCCTGATGTTCCCGGTACAAGGGAGGTTATGGCGATTTTTTTTCGGAAATTTAAGGAGTTAGAATATTTTTAAGATAATTTGATAGTTGGAAATCAACGTATCGATATATATAGAATTCGATAAGGAAACGAAATAAAAAATAGAATATTGTAAACAAAAAGGAAAATCTATAAATTAGAAATAGAAAGTGAACCATATACATGTTTTAAAAATGAATAATTTGGTTTTATAGTGTGTTTATTCGTGGTAAGTGGTTTTTCCGTTTTGAAGTTGAGGATGCTTTCAGTCAAGGTCTGAGAGGTAATTTTACCCCAACTTGATTGATTTCATTTTTAATTGATAAATAGCAAGATCCAGTCTCGAAGAGAAGTGTTTGAATAAGAGTTAGTTGAACAAAATATTTTGGGTTGTTGTAACGATGTTTTACACAGCATTCGTTTTAACCTAGATGATGGAATTTTGGAAATATAAAAGTAAATATTTCCTGAGTATAATTAAAGTAGCCGGCGAAGAGATAAGTGATTGAAATTGTTTTCAATTTCAAATAGAATATATTTTCTTAGTATAGAAAATAAAGGAAGGTGATATAGGGAAATGTTTTTTTTTTCCAAATAGCGTAAGAGTTCAACAAGATCACTGGAAATATTTGGTTAACGGATATTGATAGGGAAATGAGGAAGTGAATTAATTAATGAAATATTAATTAACATGCCCAGTGATTGATGGATGTTATGGATGAATGTTTGTTTGTTTTTCTTCGATAGTTAAACAACCGACTATCGAAGTGTTTGCCAATATCGTTGTCAATATGGAGAGACCGGCTGGATTATTATCCGTGAACCACTCTGTATTGGCAGTAACGTTGCGGATCAGATTATATGAAGATAATCGAAGACGGAGTGAAGTGCTAATTTTTTTTTCTAATTATAGAAATTGTGCCTTCGGTTTCGTTCAATCCCAGAACGAATGTATATGGACGAATGTCTGACAAAGTATTTCCAATGATCAAATATGATTGTTATGTACAAATACACATGGTGGCAACGGATTTATTCCTTTAGCATAATATCCAGAATATTTGTGCAAATCAATTAGCGATTAAAGGATTTGACAATGTGGCATTCAAAGTGATTGTGCTATCAATGAATAGAAAGTAATCGTAGCCTCAGGCCTCAACAACCGGGAAATGACAAAAATCGGGCAGGCAACATGGCTATGTGGGTCGCTCCCATTAGGATGTATAATCACCTATCTAGAGATTCATTTAATTCCTTATTCTATTCGATGCTGGCCCTATTCAGCAAACGTTTGCTGATCCCAATCGTTGGCGATATACATTCGATACACTCAAGCGAAATGAGTGGTCGGTCATGTGTGGGCCGGGTTGCAAGATGTTCTTGTTGAACACGGTGTATTCCACTATAGAGATACACTATCGGAAGGTGCTTCCATACCTTGTCATGCTAGAATCCAATCTCCAATAAGCGCCTTGCGGTTTTTGATTTTATACTATGTATATGGAGCGTGAGATGCAAGCGTTCTGCTAGATTGTTATCTATTTGATTTAGACACTATTATAATATCACTGGATTTTCATATCAAAGTGTTTTAGGTTATAGTAAGGTAAAAACCGTCCGTGTTTTGTGTGGGGCGGTCTTACTATTATCTTTTCTTTCGAAAGGATTTTGAAAGTTAAACAAATGGTTGGAATTTACTCACACTAGTCCCATGACTGACCCAGAGTTTATTTTGTTTGTTTCCATAAACTCTTGGGTGCCCAAATTTGTACGGGCAGTCAAGTAGTCGGGATTTTACAGATTCATTTGGAGGAGCTGGAAGCAGGAGGTTTCACTAGTTAGCTATAGATTATCATATTTCCACTGTGAACCATGTTTGTATCTGGAAACAGGTCTTTATAACTGTTCCAGGAATAACTTTTGTGCTCTGATGATGGTATGTATATAAAGCTACTGATTTGTATTTCAAAAGTTATGTTATATAATATATTTCATTCGTTCCGCTGTGAGATTTGTCTTCTTTGTTTTCTTCTATTCTAATTTTTTTTTTCTTTCTATTTCTCATCCTCTAACTTCTTTCTAATAAGGATTCATATTTCTGTGCAATTTGGGTCGGACGTGTGGTGTTATTAGTCGACTTAGACAGTACAGATTTGCGGGTCGTTACATGAATCGGACTTAAGCTACTTCTACGCGACGACTCTTCTGAAGACCAACTCCAATTCGACCAAAACCCGAGATGCAAAGGAAGTCCAGATAGGAGGTTATTACTCATGATCCATATGGGAACCAATGAGTTAACTTCAAGAGTTGGGATTTTCTGCGGGACATGTGCTATGGGGTTATCGATGTCTATAACTTTGGATCACTATTTAGTATGGGGTATGTGGATAGATTCAGGGCCACAGTGGCCTAGGTAGGACTATTGGCTATGGACCAATGAGGTGGGGTCATTTGTAAGGATTGAGTCATGACTCCATGGGGCAAGCTTGGTGGTAGTAGTAGTTATACAAGTCGAACTCCGTCACTACCTCAATGGGTCTAGTGGTCTAAGTGGTGGATATCGTATGCTTTACGCACAGAGTGAGAGATGTGAGGATGGTTGCTATGATTGATTGTTTGCCATCATTATGACGTGCACACCCCACCCCCGTATTCTTTACACCATATGTTAGTGGCACCTTAGAGTATTGTACAGTATGTATTGCTAACTCTTTAGTTGCAGGTTCAGGTATGGTTTAGTATACCTGTTACTATTCTGTTTTGCTGCATTATCGCTCATACCAGACATTTGTATGACCCAGAGTTTTATGTCTCTACTTATTACTCTGGGTGCTCTTAAACGGGCAGACTAGAGACAGGTTAGCTGGTTATGCACGAGTAGTTGATTCAGAGACGAGCAGGAGGCTCCTACGTATTATCTACATATATTCTCCATGTGTTGCTGCTGGTCACTGCTTTGGGCATTAGTAGTGTACCTTCCTTACTTGCTCTAGAGACAGTTTTCAAAAGTTGTAATAATGATAATGTAGAAATAAGCTATATTTGGATTTTCCGCTGCTATGATGTTTAGTTTTCAGCTTATGCACTGTCTCGCCTGTTTTGTGTCAAAGTATGTTATTATTATATTTTATTCCATGCATTGTGAGACATTCTACAAGTTCTTTGTTAGTCCACTGTTAAGTTCCCCTTCCTTCCCTTTTCTTTCTTTGGCGACCGTCCCGTGCTGGTTGGACATCGGCACAGCGCACTTTCATGGGAAATGTCGGCTGGTGCGGGGCGAGCCGTCACACCAAGTCACCCACTTAACCCTTTTTCTGTTCCCATGTCTTCCCACATGTCTTATCTTGGTTAAGTGTTTTTAATTGTACTTCACATGCTATCCATGTTACCCGCTTAACCCCTTTACTATTACCATGTCTTACTACATGTCTCAGCTTGGTTAAGTGCTTCAATTATGTTTCACATGCTACCGATGTTACCCACTTAACCCTTTATCATCCTCATGTCTAATCACATGTCTTATCTTGGTTAAGTGTTCATTAATTTATTATAACCGCAATCTTGCAAGACCTCCTACATTAGATTATCGTTTTGCGGTTGCTGGATTTGCCGGGCAGTTCTGAGAAGATTTATACCGCAACCCGAATCTAACCTCGTGTCTTTGCATTATTATGCATTTAATTTCTTCCTTTGACCTCTCACATTAGACCGTCGTTTGCGGTTGCTGGATATGCCAGGCGGTTCCGGGCAGACTTCTACCACAAACCAAGTCTAACCTCGTGTCTTAGGTATTCATTATCTCTTTCTTGATCCAAGTGCCAACTTTAAATCTTGGATTAAATTATATCCCAATTACCCTAATTTCCAATCCAAATTATGTTCATAACTTTAATCCAAATTAGGCCTATAATCTTATATATATACATGATATGCCAAATTATGCCCAAATCAAATTGCGTTCATTGTTATTGACAATTTATGCCAAACCTCATGTATACAAATTATATCCAATTATGCCCACATCCAACTTATGCCAAATCTCATGTATACAAGTTATACATAATTATGCCCCAAATCAACTACATGATTACAAATCAATTTATGCCCAATTACATATTATTCAATATTTTCCCAAACTTTTCTCAATCGTTCAAACGTTATTCATACGCAAATCTCACGTAATATGTTAGGCCCGAAGTTAGCCTAATTCCCATAAAAAGAAAAAGGAAAAGGAGGAGGGAAGAGAACCATGACATCAAAACTAGCATATACACAAGAGCATGCACATGAACATAAACAGGCATGTAATGATAAAATAGATCAAAAAGGCATATGACAGCTTTATGGATATGCATCAAAAAGGTGACAATTTGCAAACTTGATAAGATTCATTATAGACATACACATTAAATCCAATTTACAACTTATCACAATCACTTTTAATTTAATTATCTTGCGGAAGTGACATAGACTCGCAGCGATAGGATTAAGGATAGAGAATAGTTCTGAATTCTGATTTTTGAAGTTGATTAGCTAAACCGTTGATGTAGACTTTGATCTTTGTCTTCCAACTTGAATTTGATTTACTATGGTGCAAGCTATGTTAATTTAGTTTTGAGCAGCATGGAGGCACCATAGATTTGTGTAATGAAATTAAGGTTAGGTTTAGCGCTCTTTTATAGATGTTCTAGGTGTATTAGGGCCTTTAGATTAGGTAAGGATCCATTTAAACCATTCAAACCAGAAAACCACATCACTCAACCAATCAGAGAATGCCATATAAGCACTAATTCTCCAAAATTCGTCATTGCCCAGATCTGGTCGATACGGTCGACCCCTACAGGGAGGGTTGACACCTATGTCGACACCCATATAGGGGGGTCGACACCTATGTCGACTCCCCTAGGGGGGTCGACACCCTAGAGTGGGATTATTCCCGCCCAACCTACTTCTTGCTGATTTGGATTTCGAATTTGATTTTAATTCTGGTTTAAACTGAAATCTTCTAAGCTCCATAACTTCTTCATACTGTATCTGATTTACGCAAACTCAGACTCTATCTCAAGCAGAATTCCGAGATGAACGCAATGGCGTAACCCATTTCCCTTAATTCTTCTTATAAAAATTAAGTATTCTTTAATTTGTAAATTTTAATATTATAAAATTACAGGGTGTTACAACGTATCCACCAACTCTTAGCCGAACCTTGCTAGTTGGTTGAGTTTGTTCACATATTCTTTCACCGTCAAGTTTCCTTGTTTGAGTGCTAAGAATCTCTCCATCTGCATGCTGCTTTTAGCTTGGGAAAGAAATTTCATTTCGAACCTCTGTTTAAAATCTTCCCAAGTTTCCACCGGACGTTCATCTTAAGTGACTTCCCACCAAAAGGAGGCTTCGTCCTTCAATAGCCAAGCAGCTAACTGAATCTTTCTTCGGTCCTCCACTTCAAAGATTAAGAATAAGTCCTCAGCCTTCTTAAGCCAATTCCGAGCTTCCACGAATGTCTCATTCCCATGAAATGGCTTCCCTCACATAGCACAGAAGTCCTTGCAGATCTTGGGGAAATTATCCGCTTTTGGAGGGGGAGGAGGAATGACTGGTGCAGCTAGGGGAGGAACGTCTCTTTGGCCTTCGGCTGGTGCCATGGCCTCCAAATACCTACGGAACCATCCGGGTGTAGTGATGCCCTCTGGGATATTAGGGATGTTTTGTTCCCCAGATATGCTGAAAAAGGGAAAAGGAACAAATTTAGATAAAGGACCGAAGGATACTACATATGGCTTTTTGGGGAATGTTTTAAAAAAATATACTTTTCTTTTAAAATCTTTCTGAAAATAAATTTCAAAAACTTTTATCTAATCCGGTAACCTTCAGCTCTGATACCAAGTGTGACACCCCACGTCCGTTAATGTCACTCAATAAGGGAATGCATTATGTTCCGTGAAGCGTTATAGGTAATCAGACACAGAATAATTACAAGACAGATATAAATAAGATAGCAGCGGAAATTTAAATTTTTATTTCAATCATAAATCATAATACCGTGGTCCACAATTTCATAAGTCACCAAAAACCATTACAAAAAAATAACTTCTGTCTTGTACCATCAGAGTACATAAGTAAATAAAAAGCATAATTCCCCAAATATAAATGTACTCTCAGCGGAAGATCAAAAGATACAGCGGAACCTTCAACCCTAGCATGGACTCCAACTCAGAAAGCGCTCTGAACTTCGCTCCAAAGAAACATAACTACAAAACTAAACTACTAGCCGCCCTTGTGAAAATTAATGGGCACCCAGAGTTTAGGAAGGAACAATAAACTCCAGGTCATTCGTGGGACTGGTGTGAGAACATAAAACAGTTGTTTTATCAGGATTCATTTTAAAGTTGGAAAATTCACCGGACCATGCCGCTAACGCGGAACGGGTTTACTCCATGTGAATGCCCGTGCAAATAAATACGCAATGCCTTTTGAAAAAAAATGAAGTTATCATAAGCTCGTCCCACATCACAAAATGCAAGCGCACACCAGATGGGCGAGGTTTATCTTATGACAACCAAATATGCTTTCATACGTAAAAATCCTCTTTCAAAGCCATAATACATATATATGTAGTACGGAAAACAATTTGCAAATAAATGTATTAATGCTAGACGGCATGATACCCCATAATATTATGTCGCCATATATAATATTATGTCGCCATATATATATATATATATATATATATATATATATATACAATCAAAATCGTATGGCTCGTATTGGAGATTTGGGTTTCCAACTTGATGATTCCTGATACGAAAGATAAATCAGAACACAAACGAAATGTAATCACAGGTTTTTCATCCAGACACGGACATAAATACAAATCGCAAGGTAGATCAACAGTTTTCGACCAGACACGGCCCCCCGAACATACCCTGTTCCATAAGTCATAAGTGGTTTCCCACTGCTGCAGCGGTCATCATCAATTCATATATATATATATATACACAACCTAACTGCCAGTTTCTCATTATCCAAGGTGTGAGGTTTGTCGATGTCACGTCATACACAAAGCTATGCTTCGATAAGCCATGCTTTGATCATCACTAGCTCGTTTCATAACTCAAGTATGCCACATTGACAATTCACGACATATCACTGATTTTCAATCAATACATATGACTTAGAGATGAGGATAATATATTGCCACAAATCCGATATATATTAACGGAAATCAGTGCTATGTGGTCAATTTCACTGTCAGACACACCATCCATACAAGTCCGTTCTGGGTCTGAACGGAACAACGACCCGACAATATTCAAATATGCTCAGGTCTCATGCCATTCATAACCTCGTACCGGGTGGCCTACCCAACCGAGACATAAATCAGTAATCAATCTAAACAATTCAAATATTCCCGGTCTTCGTTCGTCGTTTACCTAGTTTTGAATTGCTTCATAACGTCGTATTATTACTTGGAATGGTTTTTGAACAAATACTCGATCCTGGTCTTTCCAAGTAATAAGCGTACTTTAAAACGGTAGCTATGGTTCACACAGGCTTTTCAATTCAAATCTCCTTCCAAATAGTTATCAATACATTTACGACTCAAGATTTGAATTACTATAAATTTCATACATCTCGTTATCAATATTAACTCTTCTTTGAAATCAAAGATTACACCTTCGCTTCAATTTCTTACTTTAATTTCCTCAAATCAAAGATTTGACTAAATCCCCAATTACGATATGAATTTCCACAACTCAATCTCATTGGGTTTCAAGAACGATATTATTAAAGATACGATTCACGAAAAAACCCAAATCAAATAAATTTTGAATCATAAGTTACATAGAAATTGTATCCACTTATATTCGATATAAATTCTCATAATCATCGAATACTGTAAGTGGAATAACGGTAGAATAATATCTTTCAAATTCCTCAAATAGTATACGTTTACATCATGGAATTTTATACCAAATATCGAAGATTATTTCTATCTAACTTATTTTAATCAGGTTGAGAAACCTGTATCTTAATTAAAAGATTTATTCAATTCTTTAACATTAGATCTGGATAGAGATACCATCAACTTATCTTAAATATTAATTTCCGTATCCAACATCTCCGTTATTCTCTGCATTGGGAGATTTTATTTTTCGAAATCTTTGAACCCATTCTTCCATTTTACTGTAAATCTGCTATCTCTCTCTTGTTTATCAATGAAATTCCAATCCATCAATTTCTAAAAATCAGAAACAATGATACGAACATTATCCGCGTTGAAGATGGAGGCTAATACATGGTATTTTGAGAGTTATGGATTTTGGATTGGAAAGAAATGTATATTTTCATTTACAGTAAATGAAACAAAGGACTTCAATATGAAGAAATAGATTGTAGTTGAGATTGTGTCTGATGTTTGAGGGATACCGATGTTTATATAGGCATTACAAAAGGGCAAAATGGTAAATTTCCTCATGGACACATGTCCTTTCTCTAAATCAAACTATATGCAACATTACACATATGTGATTACTTGGCTATACCATGAAGTCCTTTGCATGCATGATGACACTTAAGGGGACACCTAATCTCCATCCTTATCATAAGAAATTTTTATTTTATTTAAATTAGAAACAAAGTTGTAACACTTATGAATGTAGCCAAATTTAGTTATACTCATAAATGCTACATTTATAGATCTTATATATATCAAAATCATAAGTTATCATATTTTAAATTAATTATTCCAAAATAATTATCAAATATATGTACATATAATTTACAAAAATCTATATTAACAAATGATTGAAAATAAATACTTATCAAATATGGAAATCCTCAAAAATCTTAAATATAGTCTCAAATTAATACATAAAAATCTTTATACAATTTATAAATACCATTATAATTTATCAAAATAAATAAAATAATAATAATCATTCTTGTAAAATCATAAAATAAATTATCCTTTAACAAATTTATATTTTACTAATCAATATTATCAAAATTAGAAAATATTATTACTTAAACATAAATCTTATAAATTAAATATAATTTTTTTCAAAATAAGTTTTTCTTATACAAAATCATATTTAATAAAACAAAATACTTATTCAAAGTTGAAATTTAGATTAAACCTTTATAAAAAGCAATTTATATTCACAAAATCAAAAATTATATAAAAAATCCAAATCAAACTTAGTTGAAATTCTGGGATGTTACAGATCTAACATGAATCATAAGGTGACAATTTTAGATCACATAGGATAGATCTAACAGGAATCATAAGGTGACAAATTTTAGATCACATAGGATAGATCTAACATGAATCGTGAGGTGACAATTTTAGATCACATATGATAGATCTAACATGAATCATAAGGAGACAAATTTTAGATCACATAGGATAGAGCTAACATGAATCATAAGGTGCCAATTTTAGATCACATAGGATAGATCTACATACATCCGCATCATAGCATATCATAAAAGTCACAACCCAAGATCCATAATGATAACATAGTAGAACAATTTGAATTGGATCCAAAGAAATAGATCTACCATGACATAGCATAAGATCTAACAATAACATAGATTTATAGTCTACAACGTATCCAAATCACAATCTTTCATAATTCACTATTATTTATCTAAACCTAAAAGCAACTAAAACTCACTGCGATTGGATTGCTAAGGTGATAGAAAAAGTGTTGAGTCTATGTTTGAATCTCAGAATTTGATATGCCTAATATGAGAGATCCTAGTTCAGTTCAGAATTCAGCAGAGTCCGGCCACCATTGTTTCTTTGTGTAGAAAACAAAAGATATGAAATATATTTATAGCTGCTGGGTTACAAAATTCGGATGCCACCTCAGCCATAATGGAATTGGGTCAGGTCACGGGTCGTCATTCACTCGAAAAAGGACCGAATACCCAGAAACTGTTTTGGGCGCACTTTACAGGTGCGCTAGTGCCAAATTGCCTTGGCGCACTTGGCAAGTGCGCCAATTATATCTGGTTCTGATTTTCAACTTTCTATCGTCCATAACTTCTTCATGCGTTATCTGTTTTACGCAAACCAGGTGTCTGTCTTGACCAGAATTTCAAGATGGATGCAATGGCTCCGTCCATTTCTGTTAATTCTGAATATTAAATTAATTATTCTTTAATTTATCCACTTTAATGTCATTAAAAATTTGGGGTGTTACAAAACTCCAGGTCTTTCATGTGACTGGTGTGAGAACTAAAACAGTTATTACTTTGATTTTAAAGTTAGCTAAATGAGGGACCATGCCGTATACCACGGAACGGGTTTACCCCCAAGATTACCAGTGCATAAAACAAACAGCGCAATGCTAAAGAGAAAAATGAAGCTATTATAAGACTCAGGTCCCATCATAGAATGAACGCAGTCGAGGATAGAGTTTTCCCTTATAATAGCCAAATATGCTTGATACGCGAAATTTCATCATTTATTATTACTACAAGTGAAGAAATCAACTTCTAATATAAATGTATCAATCCTAGGCGGCGTAGGTACCATTATATTACATCGCCACATATATATATATATATATATATATATATATATATATATTTACAACTAAAACCGAATATCACATATTGGAAATTGGGTTTCCATCTATGAATCTAGACCAGGGATGGATCCTCTCCGCTTCGAGACACACTAGCAAGTGCCTCAGGACTACACACTCTGTGCAACCCTTGGATCTTTATGGCCAGTCATCCGTCGATGATTGGTTATACCATAAACTATATGTTAGCCGGTTCTATCGAACCTCTAAAATGGTCAGTATGTCGACCATCTCCCATCAGCCCCGTAGTGACTGATATAACCATCGATCCCGTAGTGACCGATATATCCGAGGTACCTCGTCTCCCATCAAGTAATAATAGTATGCAACATCCACATGAGTAAACAGTCTGGCTCCATACCATGACGTTACTCGTAGCTAGAACTAACATAAGTCCATTTCCATGTAGTCACTATCCCGTTTTTGGTTCACACCTAGGTGTGAGGCTCGCGAATTAAGGCTACACAAACCTATCCTTTGATCATCAACCACAAGTCTCTTCTTTTCAACAAAAGCCTTGATCCTTTGCATCTCAGCATGCCACACTGACAATTCACGCCATGCGACTGATGTCTATCGATACATAACCTCTGAGCTCGTACATCTCAGGGAAGGGCGTTAAGCAAGAGAATAAATTCTCCAGCGCCAAATAGATATATATTTAATAGATCAATCAATATGGAATAAAATCCAATGTCAGACACACATCCATTTACAAGTTCGTTCTGGGTTTGAATGAAACTGGAGGCACCTTATTCATCGTCCCATATGTCTAATATAGGAGAGAGGGTCTCGCATATCCGGTCGATCTCCAAGTACGTCTGGACGATCACCACTTATTACCTTGTCTTGAGTGTACAACCCAATCAAGACATCAGTATCATCTAAACGATGTGAAAACCTCCGGTCTTTAACCACCGTCTTCATCGTCGACTTATCGTCAAATTAGTTATTCAGAATGGGTATAAACCCGGCCTTTCCGAATAACTAGCGTATATAATAAACAAGTGATATAAAAACACAACGTATGGCTCATTCCAATCTAGAATATTCTTTTATTCAAATATTATTTCTTTTGGGAAAGGTTCCCATTAATTTTATCAAAGATAAATCCTTTAAATTTATTCTTTAATCTTCTTTTGGATATCATTTCAAACCAAATTAAGGTTTATCCAAACTAGTCGGGATTAGCAAACCTTACCGAAGTAATCATTTGTTTAATTTCCCAATCCCAACCTATTCATCCCATGGAGCAAAACTGGTAATACTCCATATCTAGCAACACGGTGTTATCGGTAAAATTTAATTACCATTTCGTGTTCAAATCTAATTAAAGATTTGACTATCGTTTAGAGCAAAACTGGTGATACTCCATTCTCGATCATTTCCCAAATTTGATAATTTAAATAATCACATTCAAATTTCAATCTAATTAAAGATTCATTTAAACTCCAATTAGTTTTAATCTTCCCAAAAATCAATATTAATGATTATTTAACTTTGGAAACACAAACATGCCGCATCGACAATCTACACCGTACTAGTGATTTCTGCCGATATATAACCTCTAAGATCGTACGTCTTAGAGAAGGGTGTTAAGATAGAGAACAAATTCTCCGCCACTAAACAGATATATATTTAGCAGAGTCAACCATACAGTTCGAAATACAATGTTAGACATGTAATCCTGTCTTTAACTGGGTTAAAGAACTAAGGTCAATTAAAACATAGTTCATGATAAACCCAAAATCACATTCCATTAATTATGAAATCTTCACGGAAAACAAATCAATATATAACCGATATCAATTTCTGTATCCGACTAATAATATAAATGGAATAACAGCCAAGCCTTTTAAATTCCATATATATTACCAGTCTTCCTCCACAGAATTTCACTTCGGTTATTATCAAATCGAATTCCATTCCATTCCAATTTGTTGTATTAAATTGGAAAACTTTAATTTGGAAAATTTCCTTTAAATTTAAATAAAAAGGATTTATAAATTCCAAATTACATTTCATGGTTAATCGGGTTAAAGAACAAATGTCGTTTAAAACATCGTTCGCTATAAACCCAAAAATCCAATTCTTTTATTCAATTCCAATTAGATATTAATTAGTAGGAAAACTTCGCTAAATCTTAAATTAAAGAATTATTCTTTTCTCAACTGGGTTTAAGAACAATGTTAATAAAGACACCATTCACGACAAACCCAAAATCCCATTTGATATTAAATACAAGACTCTGAATATAAATTATATCGGCTTATATTCAATATCAAATTCTGAAACCAACAAATATCGTATTGGAAATAACAATATAAATATATCTTCCAAACAATATCTGTATAATCGCGAAATCCAACATCGAAATATTTCGATGATGATTTCCATTCAAATCCACTCCCATTCATACATTGGAAATTCTGGTTATATTAAAACCCATTCTCAATCCAATTTATTTTATTTAAAGATTATTGGATTTCAAATCTAGTTAATAACTAGTTCATTTTGACAATAATATATTTTTATCTTCACTAATGTGGAATTTTTCATCCCAATTCTTTCCAAATCATTTATTATGATTTTACACAAATTATCAATATTTTTAATAATTTTATTAAGGCCCTTTCAGTCGATTTCCATAAACAGTCATCGAACTACACTTACAATGACCTTTTTCAAATTTGATTTGTACATAATTCCAGATCCAACCGTTACATTTCAAATCTCTTGTATTCGTTGGAAAGCTCTTTTTGATACAAACCCAACGGTTCTGGTTTTAGGAGAATCCGATGGTTGGATCTCCCGTAATGTTAATTCGAAGTCAATGGTCGAAATTCGCTAACAGTCGCGGTGCGGCGCATTTTATTCAGGCCATTTAATATATATATTATATATATTTCATCGATTTCCATTTAAATCGTATTTTATAAATTTATTTATAAATTTATTTCAAAACGATTTCAACTTCATTTCAATTTACAAATCAAATTTGAATATTCCTAAATAAGTTCGCTTTAAATTCATTTTAAAATGATTTCAATCTCATTTCAAATTTCAAATCAAATTTGAATATTCCTTAATAAATTCGTTTTAAGTTCATTTTAAAACGATTTCAATTTCATTTCAAATTTCGAATAAAATTTGAATATTCCTAAATAAATTCATTTTAAAATGATTTTAACTTCATTTTTCAATTTTAAATCAAAATTGAATATTTCTTATCATTGTATTATTCTAATGATAATATTTTCAAAATATCTGGTTTTGAAATCATTTCCTTTTCGATATTCATTATAAAAATGAATAAAATCGATATAAATATCGTTCGCATTAAAATGGCGCAAATCTAATCAACACGGCTTATATATATTTCAATATTTTCGTGTCCATCTCAAATCAGACATCAAATCAGATTTTAATCCTTTACTGAATATTATTTTAAAATATTCGTTATTTTAAAATGTTCGTTATTTTAAAATATTCGTTATTTTAAAATGTTTGTTTTTTCTGAATTGGAATCAGATACAGTCAATTACCATATAATGTTATTTATATGGATTTCATACACATGTGTACACAACAATAAATTATCCATAGTCAATCATCATCCAGAGTGCATCACACAACTGCATAAGCATTAAATACAAATAATTAACACTTACAACAGTCTGTCAACCAATCGATTGACATACAACTAAATATTGGGATTAGTGTATGTCCAATATCATCCCAATACCCGTGTGGGGTTTCAACCAACAAATATAGAATATTATTTGTGCCGTTGGGCGATGTGTAAAATTATCGTCCCAATCAATATCAGTTAAATGGGTGTACATAAACAAATCATCCGATTTGTAAATGAATAATTTATTTCAATAATTAACTATTTTATACAGTTCATATATACAATAAAAATGATATTTTTATTGTTCAAATATTTTATACATTACATGAATATTTTATACAGTTCATATATACAATAAAAATGATATTTTTATCGTCCAAATATTTTACACATTTCATATATACAATAAAAATGATATTTTTATTGTTTAAATATTTTATTCCATACATGAATATTTTATATATTTTATTCATACAATAAAAATGATATTTTTATTGTTCGAATATTTTATTCAACACATGAATTTTTTATATATTTTATTCATTCAATAAAAATGATATTTTTATTGTTCAAATATTTTATTCAACACATGAATATTTTATATATTTTATTCATTCAATAAAAATGATATTTTTATTATTCAAATATTTTATTCAACTCATGAATATTTTATATATTTTATTCATTCAATAAAAATGATATTTTTATTATTCAAATATTTTATTCAACACATGAATATTTTATATGTTTTATTCATTCAATAAAAATGATATTTTTATTGTTCAAATATTTTATTCAACACATGAATATTTTATATAGTTCATATATACAATAAAAATGATATTTTTATTGTTCAAATATTTTATTCAACCCAAGAATTCATAATCAACATCCATAATACAGTCAATTCAAACAAACATCCATGGTCTATACCATAAATGGTGTCAGTTGCTGCTAAGCACCGTCTACATCCTAGTATATATTTAACTGTAAAATAAATAGAGTGAGAAGGAGTTCTCACATTTGGTTTCCACTCCGTCAGTTTTATTTCTGAATTTCTGAACAATTTGGATTTGAATTTTCCTAAATTCTTAATGTGCTCCAAATTGGACCCGGTCAGTTCCATGTGGTAGAGCTCTTCATCACGATCGCATTGCAACTAAAATCACTGAATTTCGTTTTCATATGCAAAAATTACGATATTTTATACATTTCGTAATTAAATAAATAATTAAATTATAATTAAGAATTAATTACCATATTAACAATGTTTAATTAAACGTTGCCATGACCCTCCCCCTTCATTCTCCCTGTATAGAGAAACCCATTGCGTTCAATCCAAGAAGCTGTTTTCGCCGCCTCGTCAATGGATCGGAGCACGATCAACGACCGCCCCAGGAGGGCCGCCGCCTCCCCCACCCATGCCCAGGAGTGGACCCCACTCGAACCCCCTCCGTTGCGCAAATCTAGTTCAAACGCCCCATGTTTCAGCTTGAAAATCGAGCTAAATACTCCACGTTGATCGATTAAACCCTTATTTATTTAAAGCCTAAAGAATTCTCTACAATTTTCTCTTTGGAATCATTCACTATTTCGATTTATACTAGGTGATTTTAGAAGAAGAAAAATCGAGTTCATGGGCCGTTGATATCTGAGTGGCGGCTGGTTTGAAAATAGGGTTAGGGTTTTGTTTTACTGAATTCTTATTGGCCCAGGGTACTTATAATAAATTATTTAATTTTCTTTAATTATAAAAATACCCACTTACTGATACGAACTGCAAATCAAACCCAACGACTGTCGCCCCTGACCAAATACCCCCATTCTGGACACAATGGGATATGTTCCGTAAGCCAATTCGACTGTTTCGATCAGTTTTCATCAAGATTAAAATATAAATTAGTATATACTAAATTTAAACGTACATTTTAATTTACTAGGGCCACATACTGACTCCAAAAATTCCCGAAATATAAATCTAGCTATGTTTTGATGATACAGTCCTAACCAAACTAATTTCGTTGAATTTGGAGACCATTTGAAAAATGGTCATTTTCTGGTCGATCAAATTTAAATTACCACACACATTTAAATTTACTGCGCCCATATTAAGAAATATAATTTTATCTGTGAAAATGTTCGCAGTGGAGATATACATATCTGCAAGGTATCAATAGATAATTATGTTGTAGACCCACTGACTAAAACTCCGCCACTACTGTCGATGCATGCATGATTGAATCTAGTGCAAGTGAGAGATTATTAGAGTTTGTGTCCTAGAGGCAATCCATTTGATGTGATTAATAACACTATTGATGTTATATTTTATTTTGAATAAATGATTCTATTATGTTTTATTTACTGCGTAATATAAATATTAACATAATAGATTCCTTAGAATAATAATACAGAATTATATAGTTTCAAGTAAGTGACTTGAATATGAGATTATATAATATTATAAGTATTATAATTCTTAAATAACCCTAGTAAAGTTTTATTGTATATATATATGACAACAATAAAACGTTGAGAGTAGTATGTTGATTGATTGATGACCATATCTCATTGATCATTAGTATATGGGATATTAAAGTTAATGCATAAAAACGTATTAGAGAATAGTGTACTAGGTTGACCCAACATGAGAAAGCTTCATAGAATATAATTAATAGTATCATAAGTAATCCTCGCAGTGATAGTAATGTAATGGTCCTAAGACCTGAAATCATTATATATTTTATTCAAGGATATCTGTATTTTGATATCATCAAAAGTTACTTTTAACCGAGTGGATGATAAAGGTGATTATCGGATACATCTCAAATCAATTAAATAATACGAATGATCTAGATGGAACTTAACTCTATAATATAAGTAGAGATATCCATGGGCCTCTAGATTGAGTATAATTATGAAATGCATGGTCATGCTTAAATATTGATTTGTTTTAAATAATCTCCTCATCGATCTAGATGAAAGGACTAAATTGTAAAGAGAATGATATGTTTCATGCCTCGAGCTTAATCTTGGATATAATGGTTAAAATGCGTGGATTACATTGAAACACTGGTCATAGAAAGGTTGTAACAAATCGTTGATTTTATTATAACTTGGGTAACAGTGATGTATTACTAGATGTCGATCAATATTTATAATTTAAATTATTGCCAACTATAATAACCTATAGAGTTACACAACCGGAGTATTTGAAAAAGTGCAGAACCGTTTTAAATATATATTATAAATCAAACGGTTGATTCGTTACTTATATTTGAAATGGTAGCCATGTAAAAATCGGGTCCGATTATTGCTCTTTTCTTTAATAAAAGGAGTGAAACCTTTTCTTCTTCAATTATTAGATATTCGAGAAAAATAAAAATAAAAGGGGAAAACTTACATCAATCAAGATCAGGCATGAATCATTGCAAGCGCTACTGGTCATACTCGACATCGTTTGATGATCACCAGTATCGCTTGCAATGATTCACGCTAGATCTTGATTGATTTCATGGATTAGTGAAAGCCGCAGGAGGTACAATACTTTATTTATTAACTTATGCATAGATCCTATCGTTTGGATTTATAGTTTTGTAAAAAAACCGCTGTCGATTTGAGTCACTGAAACCCTATAATATGTCGACATACACGTTTATATATGTTGACATATATACCGTTTTCCAGATGTTTGAATTTTAAAATTTCCTCCATCTCTTCACATCCTACGCTAAAAGACACATCTCTTCAACTACTATTTAAAGGTTTCTTGAAACGAATTTTAATTTCAACTTTCTCATTTCCTCCTATTTCTTCTTATCCATATATTTGCACTTGCAAATCCCTTGAATATTATCTAATTATCCTTACAAATCCACTCTCATTCACTCCAATTCTTCATTGATTTGGAAGCCACACATATTAGAGAGTTTTAGTTGAATTCAATCATTCTCTCTCTGATTTAATCCTATCCCCTTAAAGAATTCAAAGATATATTGCCATTGGAGGTCTATTTTGACCGAATCTGCAAGAATCTATATTGACGATATAACTACTTGCCATTGTTTATTGCTGTTGATAAGGAGAAGGCATATCTTATATCCCGTGAAATCAAGATTGTAAAGGTGTTCTTGCTACTCGTGGAAAGCAAGCGATTATAGTGAAATTTTGCACAGTGAAGTGCAGGATTGGATGTAAGATTGGTTAATCCGAACCAGTATAAAAATCCTGGTGTTATTTACTTTATTTCATTTTATTACTTATTTCATTTTGTTTTCAATTTTAATAGATACAGTGTTAATTCAAAAATACTCTCACCCTTTGGTGTCTGAATAACTTTAAGATCCAACCAACACTGTTGTAGACTCCCATTTCCCCTAACAATAAGTATCAAACCACTGGTTTTCAAAAATTAATCAATTGGTTTTTGAAAAGTATAAATCGCTAACGACACTAACAATACATTTTTAATAGTTTTATAGAAGGGCAATCCACCACTAGACCTCCTCTATTTGATGGAAGTAATTAAGCTTATTGGTCTTATAGGATGAAATTTTATTTGTAGTCTAATGGTTTAGATATTCAGAACATTACCCAAATAGAATATATAGAGCCTCAAACTGAATATTCAAAATGGACACTAGACCAAAAGACACTAGCACTTAATAATTCTAAGGCCATGAACATTTTTTCTCTTTAGATAAAAATGAATTTACTCGAGTGTCTATTTGTAATTTTGCATATAAATTTTCGATAACATTGAAAGTCACACATGAAGGCACCAGTATAGTAAAACATAGAAAGATAACAGCTCACTGGTTTCAACTCTTTCAACTGAAATAAATTGAGCCTATTTCTGATATGTATTCTAGATTTCTAGACACAGTATATGCCTTGATATCATTAGGAAAGAAAATTACTGAAGAAGACCAAGTCAGAAAGATCTTAAATTCACTTCCTAGTGAATGGGATAAGATTACTCTGGCAATCGAAGAAGCCGATGATATTAATACCATGGCAATAGAAGAATTAATTGGTAATCTAATGTTATGACGTAAAATTGCAGGATAGAAAAGTGAATTAGGGAACCGAGAAGAAATCATTTGCACTTAATGCTATGATCAACAATAATGAACCGGATGATGATTATATCGAGTTTACTACCTAGAAAATCAATAAATTCTTTGGATAATGAAGAAACTTCAAAAAACTAACAACGATAATTCCAAAAATGGAAATGTGGTTAAATGCTTAGAATGTGATAAACCCAATCATTTGAAAAGAGTCTGTTCCAACTTGAAGAAACCAAAGCACATTTCAAATACTTTTAATATAGAGAAGAAGCAGGTATTCAGCGCAATATGGGATGATTCAAATACATCATCAAGCGATAGTGATTCAGGTAATGTCAACATGTGCTTCATGGTAATGGATCAACATGTATGGAATTTTAACAAAGAAATTGCTAATGTTTTAAATGATATGCATCAGGAATATGAAATCCATAGGAAAAAGTACAATAATAGTTTGATAGATAGATTAAAAATATCAAATGAAAAGTTGGGTAAAGAAAAGCAATGTTTAAAAGATGAAATTGAAATATTTAATGCTAATAAAAATTGAAAGGATTTAACACTTGAAGTTTTGAAAAACTGAAAAGTGAAAATGAGTTCTCAAAATCAGAAAATCTTTCAATGAAATCACAGATCACCGATCTAAATGACAAAATAACATCTGTATATAATGTTATTCTTAACCATAGTAAGGATTTTGATAAAATGAAAAATGATATTGATAAATTTAACAAAGGGAAGGAAAATCTGGAAAATTATTATCTACATCCAAACACACTAGGAATTAACATGGACTTTGATATAACCCTAAGGCTAAATCAAAGAAAAATAGTACTCAAATACTAATTTTGGTAAGGCAGCCAACTTTAAACCAAAACCTAGGAAATTAAAGTTAAATCCTCCAAATAGGTTTATTAACTTATAGGTTCCAAAAACATTGGATAATACTGAAAAAGAAAAATATATTGATAATTTTATTGATAAAGTTTATTTATCAAATAACTATATTTTGAAAGGGCAATCAAACTCTTTATGGGTTTGGCATCCCAAAACTTAACCCCATGGACCCTAAAGTAAAAACGGTACTAGTATTCATATTTTATAATTTTTCGGGCACCAAATAGTAAATGCTCAAAGCATATGTCAAGAAATCTATTGCACGTTGATGGATAAATATGAAAACGATTTCTTAATTGGCATCAGCAAAGTCGGTAACTCTAAAAGTCATCTATTTATTTAATAAAATTTATTTCATGTTTTTATTTGCTTTCCCCTCTTGTCTTTTATTTATATGCATACGCAAACTCTACACATTATCTAGAAGTAAATTAAACAATTCTTTTTACCCTTTTTGTTGATGAAAAGGGGGAGAAAAGGTATAAAATATACTAGTTAATATGATAGGGGGACTGCATAGAGTTAGGGGGAGTCAAATATAAAAAGTAATATATTTTATTTCTCAAATATTTATATGGTTGTCATCATAAAAAAGGGAGATGGTTAATAGCTTAGGTATTGAGTTTAATGAAAACAACCATATAAACATAATTTCTAACATATCCCCAAGTTATGCAGTTACATCAGATATATTATAAAGACATTTATAGAGATAAACAATAATACAAAAGAATAATTATAGAAGAAGGATAATCAGAGAAATCGAAGAAGGATAATCATAATGATTGAAGACCAAATCCTATTAGAGAAGAATGTTGAAGAACATAGGTGTTTAAAGTGACAAGGAGTTGGTTGAACCTTAGAATATCTTGTTAAAGGTCCCATGGCAATTATACTTGAAGCTCATCAATCATTGACTCAATCGTATCACCAAAATCCACATATAGGAAAATTGATACCAGAGGTATGTTGACATATAAGTTTGTATATGTTGACATATAAGTTTATATATATTGACAAATATAGAGGTATAAAATATACTAGAAAAACTGATAGGGGGAGTGCATAGAGTTAGGGGGTCAAATATAAAAGGTATTATATTTTATCTCTCAAATATTTATGTGGTTGTCATCATCAAAAAAGGGGAGACTGTTAATACCTTAGGTATTGATTTTGATGAAAACAACCATATAAACATTACTACTCACATATCCTCAAGTTGTGGAGTTACATTAGATATATTATGAAGACATTTATAGATATAAACAAGAATACAAAAGAAGAATTATAGAAGAAGGTTAATCAAAGCAATAGAGGAAGGATAATCAAAACAATTGAAGACCAAAATATATAGAGAAGAATGCTGAAGTGTGTTTGAAGTGATGAGAAGTTGGTTGAACCTTGGAATATTTTGTTAAAGATCTCGTGTCAATTATACTTGAATCTCATCAATCATTGACCTCAATCATAATATCAAAATACACATATAGTAAAATTGATACCAGAGATATGTTGATATATAAGTTTATATATGTTGACATATATAGAGATATGTTGATATACAAGTTTATATATGTTGACATATGCAGAGATATGTCGGTATATAAGCTTATATATATTGACATATATATCGTTTTTAGATTTTTAAATTTTTTAAATTTGCCACCATACCTTTACATCCCTTCACCAAAGGACACATCTCTTCTGCTACTATATAAAGGCTTTGGAAGAAAATTTTAGTATCAATTTTTCTCATTTTTTTCTAGTCCATCTCCATAAATTTGCACTTCAAATCCATAGAATACTATCCAATTATCCTTGCAAATCAACCTTTTTTCACTCTAATTCTTCATCGATTTGCAAGCCACACAATATCAGAGAGTTGTACTTGAATTCACATCATTCTCTCTCTCTGATTTCATCTTATCTCCTCAAAGAATTCAAAGATATATTGTCATTGGAGGTTATGGGATCATTGTACTAAATCTGCATGAATATGTATCAAAGATACGACTATTTTCCATTGTTTGTTGTATTGATAGGGAGAAGGTGTATCTTGTAGGCATGAAATCAAGATTGTAAAGGTGTTCTTGTCACCCATGGAAAGCAAGCGATCATAGTGAAATTCTGCATGGTGAAGACATGGCTGGATGCAGGATTGGTTAATCCGAACTAGTATAAAAATCCGGGTGTTATTAACCTTAATGCATTTTATTTTAATACTTATTTCATTTTGTTTTCATAGTGTTAAATTCATAGATACACTTCATCCCTCTGGTGTTTGAATAGCCTTAAGATGCATCAAACACTGTTGTAGACTCCCATATGCCCAACACTTATACGTTTATCGATCAGTTTTGCAATATGATCTCCGATTTGAAGTAAAAAAATCAAGTTTATATTTGAAATGAAGATGAAAATGAGTAGAGTCGCTGAGGTTAGTGCTAAAATCGAAAGTTCTCAGCATAATTCTTTGAACTTGTTAGGTTATATAGAGAAAATATCGAGAAATGTTATTTTCCCTTTACAAAGCATCGATAACTTTACGAGTCAAAGCATGTACAGTTTTTCATTATTTTAACTTTTATGTAGTTTTTTTTGGTTATTTTTGTTGTATGTTGGTATTATTTTAGTGTATTATGATTGTTAACTCGCATTTTTATGATGCTGTTACACATCAAATTTTGATGCATTTATTGCTTAAACATCCTGGCAGATAACCCCAAGAGAAGATTGGCTGCCTCAGAACTCGAGCATGGACGAGGATATGGAGCCACATATATACTTAAAAGTCTCTAAACATTACTAAATACAAATTAGATTAGGGATGCATTTCGAATCTGGGAAGATCTAAGGCATAGTGTAACACCCCATACTTTTCTGCACCCAAATTTTGACAAAATTCAAAACTTGAACACATCCAAGCATAGAGCGTATATCTGATACCTGCAATAAATGAGCATGAGCATAGTCAGAGAACGATAAATATAACTCACAATGGAAACAAGGTAGGATAATTTAGTATTAACTCAAGTAACTATCTTTTTCAAAGTAAGTCACTTTGCCAATGCTCAACAGGAGAGAGAACGAGAACCGAAGCCAAACTTAAACATCTCTGAGAACTTGACCTTCTCTATGAAACCTGGAGGTTGTAGTGAGGAGGAGGGTCAGAACAACAAATTCTGGTGACTAAGAAATGTGCAACACGGTCTATAACACAGATATATTCCGTTTGATTCAACCCAAGCTGTATGCCTAACCAGGTTAGTGATTCTAGCCCAACCTAGTGAATTTTTACGCACTACGTTACTATTCAGCCCAAAGCAGTATTTCCAAATTGTACTACCGAGATAGGACATTTACACACAATTTCGTGAAGCCTTTATACAAGAGTTAAACTGGTTAATTATACCGGGAGTGGGCCTCTAATTTTAGGGTTTATATCTACATCCTCATCCTTTATTCTTTATTATTTAACGCCTCACTATCAATGATAGATAGGGTAGATTATCCTTGATAACTTAAGACCCTAGGCGGATCTATTAGTCACTTATTAACCCTCTATAATATATTAAGTGTTAACATAAAACTAGAGGGCACTAGATATAGGCCCTACTAGTTAAGGCTTCCGACATTCACACATATACCCTTACCCCGCATAAGGTGGGAGTAGGTATTTTATCGTTCGTTGTACCTTCTAGCTGACCTTTATCAGATAACCTCCTTAGTCACTTACTACTTCCCGTAGGATAGACGACCATATCTAACCCTTTTAATTTCCAGGTTTGGGTAGGCCAACACACCTGCCATTTAAGACCTCTATACTACAAAACCTATGCCCAGGTGGACTCTTTAATCCTAGTCACTTAGCCTTTTAGGACACAGGAAGCGGACTACACGCGAAGGTTATTCGTTCATCCCCCATTTTCCTTTAACACCTTTCCCATTTTGGGATAAAGTAGGCTACATTATTAAGTCATTCCCGTTTAATCCCTTTACACAGAAATATTATACAAACACCATTTATTTGTATCACGGGTTTATATGGTTAATAGTGTCTTATATTATTAACCTACTAAGTCCAACTATAAATTTTTAATTATAAGTTTTATTGACATAAATAATGAAGATTATATTCCCTTATCTCTAAGATATTTATTTAATTTCTTCCCTAATTTGGACTTAGTATTAAACTGCAATCAATACCCATTAATCCCCTTTTTGAACCCATTTCTATTTATTGCCCTTTATGACTCTAACGGTCATATTTTCCTAAGGAAACTATTTATCAGTCCCAAGTTATCTATTTGTTGTACCCTTACAAACAATTCCTATTCTTATTTATTGACTGATATATATATATATACATACATACAAATTAAGCACAGAAATTTCATTTATCAGAGCAGTAAGCAGTTTTGACCAAAACAAGCAGTTTCAGAAAAAACATTTTCAAAGGTAATTCTTTTTATTAGAGCTGCACATACAAACAAATTTAAGCCAGTCTTGTTAAGTCAAATTTTCACAGATATTTTAGATGGTCACAAAAAATGATTCATGCATTCGAAGAAATATGAAAATATCAAGATTTAATGAATCGATCACACCAGATTATAAATTTTAGTTTTGAGATGTGTGTGAGATTCAAGAAATCAATAGTTTTAAATGATTTCAAACAAACAAATATTTAAATCAAATAACCATGAAATGACAGTAAGTTTCAAAGATTAGAATTTTTCAAAAAAAAATTCACAGAATTTTCTGACAATCACACAAGAAAGATTTCAGATTATTTACATCAAGTTTGAAGACATATTCATGATCCAAAAATAAAACGGTTTATTCGAAATCACTTGATTAAATGTAAATTTTGAGATACAATGAATCAACCACACAAGATTAATAATTTCAGATCTGAGATGTGTGAGATTCAAAATATTATAATTTTCGAATGTTCTCAAACAAACAAAAATCTAAACCAAATGATCATGAGTGAATTTGAAGATGTAAGCAATGATTCAAGACAAATCAAAATTTCCAAGCCAATCTGAAAATCAATTGAATTCACAACTGAGAAATAACAGTGTGCTATAATGAGTATAATATTTCAAGCTTTTCTAAAATGAATTAAAAGGAACTCAAAACAGTAGAGATGTGTGAAATTTCATTAAATTTTCAGATCTTCAAAAATTTAGAATTCAAATTAACAGTGTTCAAGATATGACAAGAATACATCAACACTGTAAGGAATTCAGAAATCAGAAAACAAACTTCAAAACAATTGCAGAAATTTACAAGTTTAAATTCAAGATCTGGAAATGATTAAAACTTCAGAGTTTTATTCGAATAAAGCGAATTTCCAGAAATCATAAATTCTGCAGTTTGAAGTTTAAGAAGCACAGAATAAAAAGAATTGGCAATATCAATTCAAAACAGAATAAACAGAAAGAAAAACAAAAGAAGAAGTAGAAGGAGGAATAAACAAATAAGAATAAAAACAGAGAATATACAAAAAGAAATTGTGAGTCTAAAGATCATACCTGAAATCGATGTAGGCAAATGAATCTCTAACTCAATAATCTTGGCTAAGGAACTGTTAATAATCTGATGATATGAAGAAGTTTGAATTCAGTTTCTCTTTCGCAAAGCAATTCCTCAGCCTCCTCGGGTACCTAA
The DNA here is from genome assembly GCA_030737875.1 of Allium sativum. Lineage (NCBI taxonomy): Eukaryota > Viridiplantae > Streptophyta > Magnoliopsida > Asparagales > Amaryllidaceae > Allium > Allium sativum. The sequence continues at coordinate 7,324,496 of CM060921.1, read as the reverse complement.
CAGTTTAGAGGATCGAGCGGTCTAACAAAGTTAGTAAAACCACTCACAGTTGTATTCATATGTTTTGGTACCCAGACATGTTTGTACAACAAACCATTAGAATTAACTTTTGTACCCTTAGGAACCCAAATCTATTTGAATTTAATAAAACCCGTTTTATTTCCTTTTGGGATCCAAGAATGTTTCAATGGTTTGTTGTAAAACGAATTCTCATCACATTTATGATTCAAAAATCCTTTGAAACTTTTAGAGTTTTGATTTTCAAAAAGATAAGGATTTTTAAAACCATCTGATTTAAGCTTTTGATCAAATTTATCAAGTTTTGCAAAGCCTAGGCCACTTTTATTTCCGATAGTAAATTGGTTTTGCAACAAAATATTTAACGACTTTTCCCCATTAGAAAATCTATCCAAAGTTGATGTAAGTCGTTGAATTTGGGATATAAGATCACTATTTTCTTTTATTAAATTTGAACAATAATTTATAGCAATCTTACTCTTTTCCGCATCATTTTTTTTTAAAACCAAGAGTTCTTTTTTAGGCTTTCAATTTTGGCCTTGGACCCAAAAATCTCTGAGACGACCCAAACTCACCCTTATGGGAAAGCCCGGATTGAATTGAGAACACGACAAATCAGAACACAAACAACAGAACATTTCATTGCTTATTACAACAATTTACATCAGAGTACAAGAATATATCAGAGTATGAATAAATATTACATAGAAAAATATCAGAGATTTAAAATACATAGCAGCGGAAATAAAATGTATAAATACAATGCGTAGCGGAAATACATTAACAAACAAAACCGAAAGAAATACACGGATACAGAGCGTTCCGAATATAGCTCCAGCTGTAAATCTAGGATCCTATGTAAATAAATCTGCAAAACCAAAACTACTAGCTGCCTATGTGGAAAATATGGGCACCCAAAGTTTAGGTTAAAAAAATAAACTCCAGGTCAGTCATGGGACTGGTTTGAGAACTAAAACAGATATTTAAAACTTTACATTTAATGTAAAGTAAATCAAGGGACCACGTGGTATAACACGGAAGGGGTTTACCCCCAAGATTACTAGTGCATAAAACAAACAACGCAATTGCTAAATAAAGAAAATGAAGCTATAATAAGACTCTGGTTCCATCATACAATGAACACAGTCGAGGATATAGTTTTACCTTATAATAGCCAAATATGCTTGGTACGTTTTAAAACAAATCGTTTATTATTACTATAAGAGAAGAAATTAACTTCAAATATAAATGTATCAATCATACATGGCATGAGTGCCCCATCCCACTATGTCTCCATATATAGGTATACAACTAAAACCGCAAAATGTTGTATTGGAAGTTTGGATTTCCATACTGATGGCTCCTGATTCGAAAGATCTATCGCGTAGTGCAATACCCAACGACTTACGTCCCGTGCATGAAAAAATGTTGTAATGCACATCCGCACTATATCGAGGAAACAAGTTACCTCGGCTTATGTCCAACCATTGGAAAACACCGCTAACTCTATCCATCTGGGAATCGGGGGGTGTGCCATATCCCTACTAGTGTAGGGCGACCACACCCAGTATCACCTCGGTCGACCGAATGCATGACAACCCGTAGGATGTCTATCCTCATCTCTAAAGTATACTGATCTAACCATCAGTTTACCACCATACCGGTGTGTGAGGCTCACGAATTAACGTTACACAAAGTTGTGCTACTTAATGTTGTGCTTTGATCATCATCCACCAAACTTTGCTTTTCAACAAAAGTTTGGATCACTGCATCTCAGCATGTCACACTATCAATCCATACCATACCACTAATTTCTGCCGATATTTAACCTCTGAGCTTGTACGTGTCAGAGAAGGGTGCTAAGCAAGAGATTAAATTCTCCGCCACCAAACGAATATATATTTAACAGAGATCAACGAATACAGTATAAAGAAATACAACGTCAGACATACCATCCATTTACAAGTATGTTCTAGGTCAGAACGAAACCGCAGACACCTTATTCCTCGTCACGTATGTCTGATACAGGAGTGAGGCCCTCGCATATCTGAACAATCAACAAGTATGTCCGAACGACTATCATTGTAGCCCCTTTAAGGTAGCTACTCCAATCATGGGCATCAGTAGAAGCCCATCCATTCGATGTGAAGATCGTCGGTCTTGCACCGTCTTCAATCTCTTCGAATTTTCGTCGTATCAGTTATTCAGAATGGGTTAAACCCGGTCTTTCCGAATAACTTACGTATCTTATAATAAAGTATTATAACAACACATCATATGCCTCACTCCTATCCAAAATATTATTTTATTCAAATATTGTTTCTTTAAGGAAAGGTTCCCATTAATTTTTTCAAAGATAAATTCTTTTAAATTTATTCTTTAATCTTCTTTTGGATATCATTACAAAAGTTTTGATTATCTTTTCATTTCTAAACCAAATTAAGGTTTTCCAAACTAGTCGGGATTAACCAACCTTACCGAAGTAATCATTTGTTTATTTTCCCAATCCCAACCTATTCATCCCATGGAGAAAACTGGTAATACTCCATATTTCACACCATGGTGTTATCGGTAAAAATTAATTACCATTTCATGTTCAAATCTAATTAAAGATTTAACTATCGCTTGGAGCAAAACTAGTTATACACCATTCTCGATCATTTTCTTGAATTGATAATTTTAATTATCACATTCACTTTTCAATCTAATTAAAGATTCATTAAAACTCCACTTAGTTTTAATTTTCCTAAAAATCAATATTAATGATTATTTAACTTTGGGAATTCAAACATGTCGCATCGACAATCTACATTGTACCATTGATTTCTGCCGATATATAACCTCTAAGCTTGTACGTATTAGAGAAGGGTGTTAAGCAAGAGAATAAATTCTCCGCTACCAAACAGATATATATTTAGCAGAGATCAACTAATGCAGTATCGAAATACAATGTGAGACATGAAATCCTGCCTTTAACTGGGTTAAAGAACCAATGTCATTTAAAATGTAGTTCACCATAAACCCAAAATCACATTCCATTAATTATGGAATCTTCACGGAAAACAGATCAATATATATATAATCGATATAAATTTCCATATCCGACTAATAATATAAATGGAATAACGACAAAGCCTTTTAAATTCCATATATATTAACATTCTTCCTCCACAGAACCTCAATTCGATTATTACCAAATCGAATTCCATCCAATTCCAATTCAATATATTAAATTGGAAATCTTTACTTTGGAAAATTCCATTAATCTTAATTAAAAGATTATTAATTCCAAATCATATTCTTCCACTACAACAATTTGGACATCTTATAGCGCATTCCACTACAACAAATTTGTTTTTTAACGACGCAAAAGGGTGTGTCTTTTACGACGCTTATGCGATGCTATTAAAATAAGCGTCGTAAAAGACATACACTTTTGGATCGTTAAAAAACAAATTTGTTGTAGTGTTCGTACAGCGTCCCCGCATATTTACTCTCGATCATTGTGCATTTTGGGGTTTCCAACGCTATTTGCTCTAGTAAATTATCGTACGACGCAATTTAATGAAAAAGCAGCCGGGAAACAAAAATTTTGTGGGAACCAAAAAAGGAAAAGGCCCATTTTGTCTACTCGCTTTCCCCCTCCAGTAATCCTTCTTCCTTTCGTTGTACCCCTTCAGAACCCATTAATCGCCGTTATCCACCAAGTCCACCACACAAAAGCATAATTCCCGCGAAATCGACCCTAATTACCATCTTCAATAGTCGATCGTGCTATAAATCTCTTTCTTGCTCATCTCCCAAATCAATCCCAATCCAAAACCTAGACAAATCTTCTCCGATTAGAACTTCCGTCAGAGGTATTATTGTTTGTTTTTCCTATAATTTTAATTATCAGACTACGTGAACAACTCCTTGTCTTGCAACTGTTCTATTATAGTCTGTCTACGCTTCCGACTTTAATTGTTCAATTTTATTCTATTTTTGCTCCACTACAGGTTACGTCGTTGTTTAGATGACCATTGATAATGTATATGAGTTCATTATTGTATAGTCTACTCTTTTTTTCAAATTATGCTAATTAATATGAAAAATATTATGTTGAGGCTAATTGTGTACAATTATTTATATAAATTGTTGTAATACCAAGACAGTGGCATGTGGGTACTTATTTTCTACACGCTTTTACCCATTTTGACTAGTTCCCCTTCATTTTTCGATGATCTAAAGTTTGGTTAATAAATTCCCACAATGATGTTAACGTTCCTATAATTGATTATGTTCAGTTAGTAAACTCGTACGAAGATGTTAAAGTTCCTATATGTCTCCTCAGTCTGTTATGCTATTGCAAATATAGTCCCTTTTTCATTACATTAATCTCTAGACATTTATTTGTGATTTGTTTGTAAATCATCCCTCGAAACCAATGTGATTTATTTGTAAATCATCCCTCAAAACCAATGTGATTTATTTGTAAATCTTCCCTACAACAAGCTAAGTAACCAGCGATACCATTGAGATGCCAAAAATAGGTAGTGATGGCATTGTACTCCTTAAACTGTGCAAGGTTTGGATATGGTTTTGGACTGGAACCCACCAAAACAGTCAATATCCAACTAAAGTTTCAAACCGCTGAAAGCTTCGTTAGTCTTTTTTTTTTGCATTGGTTATAACATTAATGTGATGAGTATAACTTAACGCAAAAAGAAACTTTATTCTTCCTAAATCAGAAATTGATTCTATATATGGATTTCTTCATTTATACTATAGCTTTTCTCTTCATGTCCATAAAGTCAACGAGTGACCTCTTAAGCATTATTGTCTTGAATTTTGAAATCCTACGATAGTCATTACCAAGGCATTGCCTCCATCACCTTCACTTGAAGGGGTTGTTCCTTTCATAGCCAATTGGTTTTGGCTCCTTTTCAGGTGTTCATTCTTAGTTATCATCATATTCCAATAAGCATCGAGGACCCATGTGAGTATATCTACTTCAATCAAGCACATGCAATAAAAGCACTTGATGACAATGGCGTTGGAGGAAAATCTACAAACTCCACCTTAAGTTCCGAGGAGGCATATGTTTGCTTGAAAGGGTTGATATCTAAAATAAAACTCAAAGGTTTGAGTGATCCAGCTGTGTTATCTGAGATAGCTCTTAAGGTATTGTTTTTTATTATGTCAATTTTGTGCTTATATATTCTTAATATGTTCCGCTTATGTATGATATAACATAGGTTCTGTATATGTACGTTTGCTCATAAATCTCCATTAAGGGTGCATTTTTCATGCTATAAGATGTACAAAATGGTAGAGGAAAATAATTTTGATAGTTATGATTATGGCCGAATTAGAAGGGTGTATGTGGTTTAATCTTTATATTTTTCTGTTTAACTTTGTGAAATAAAACTCATGTGCTGTGTCTTTTTGACTATCGGGATTTATGATATTCAACCTTCATTAACGAGTAGATAAAATGAGCTATAAAAGAGAGGAGTTGTCTCTTAATAAATTCAAATATTGATTTTTTTTTTTTTGTAATTTATTCAACCTTTGTTAATGAGTAGATAAAATGGAACAAGCTTGCCAATAAAACATGACCAGGTGGATCTCGATGATAAGGTAGCCATAACAGTTGGGATTTGTTTTTTAGTTAACCTTAATGTAGGAAACTGAGTTTGTAATCCATGCTGACATTTTCTGCAGATAACATAATATATACTCTATCATGTACACGTGTAGTATTTGATTAGACCCTCTGATAAATAGGTAGGTGATTAAGCGTTTTCTGCTCTCCAGTTTGTCCCTGAAAGTATTCTTACTGCCCTAACTCCATATAACTTCCTTATTTTCAAGCATGTCGGGATTTTGAAATGTTATAGAGAGAATTAACAAGCAGTCCATAGCTATTAAGTGTGCACGGTGCAAGACCTTTTAGGAGAATAGGCATGGCAAACAACATGCACCTTTCAAATTTACCAGGCATGCTTTAGAATTTTCATGTGTTATTACATGATAACTAATCAACAAGGCTGACATTTTAGAAAACTTCATAAAAACACCCTCGTTAAATTTCGAAATTCACATCAGCCTCTCCTTAGAAACAAGTTTTAATATAAAATTTGTACTGTTAGGTTTCATGATATTTGTGGAAAATTATACAAATATTTGTAGAGGAAGGACTTTGCAAATATTTAAAAAATTTAATCTGCAAATATTTGCGAATTAGAAAAAAATTGTTTTGATACTAGAAACATGCATTTAATGTTTAGATTTATTTTTTCCCTTTTTGCCAAACTGAAATTAGAGGTGTAATTTAAACATGTTTATGAGATGTGTTTTCATGTATTAAGTTTTGAAATAAGGAATGTAACAAAAAAATTCACTATTATTATTATTAGATAAAATCAAATATATCTGTAATTATCATTTCACAAAATCACTGTCAAACGTTATGTCATAGGCGTAAAATGTCATTTTATTATAATACAACATCCAATATATAATCATTATTTAGAACTTAAGTTTCAAGCTAAAGGCTTAGGTCATCTCAACCAGTCTGATTGAATTTTTAGCTCTTGAATTGGGTTGAATATGAATAAGCGATCCAACGGTCGGACGTCCATTGCATAAGCGTCATGGTTTTAAATCTTGGATATCAATCACATTTCGTCTCGGGGATTTTAGAAGCTTGATCTTGTATTGAAAGATCTCGGATGAGATGAAGCTACCATGGGGGTTTGCCACGGATTTCCTTCTCGGGTCTAAAAATTGGAAAGAAGAAGCATTTTTTGTTTTTGTTTTTTTGCTTTATCGTATGAACAGGAAAATTTCTCTTTGAAGATGATGAAACAAAAGGCAAAAGTTGGATATTATAAGTAGAGTCTAACTTGTAAAGCATTGCCTTCAATTATGTCTTGTTGAATCCTATCCAATACAGTTTAAATCTAATGCATTTGGTCCATTCAAATTGAATATAAAACCTATCCCAAAAAATTTAGAACTAAAAATCAAATCAAAACTAAAATCGTGTACACATATGTGTATGTTTAAATGTAGGTTTTACTGCAGCTTGTGTGTTGTGTCCTCCCCTCATTGCTAACTAGCAATTGTTGTGATATCAATTGTCAATTTGCATGTTGTGTGATGGATGTGTTGTTGCTTGTATCTTTTGGAAGAAATATATTAACTCTAAGTTATATAATGCAGCGTGGGCTAACCGTGATGCAATGTATGAGTAGTGTTTTGCCTTTGTTAGTTGGAATCACAGAATATGACTAGTGTTGAGATGCAACTTGCAGAGTGTTGAGATGCAACTTGCAGATGAAGTATGGATATGACTCGGACATTGAATGGAGACGGATGCAAGCATTTAAAATATTAGCGCAGGTACGTACCTTTGCAGTAGAGTTTCAAGCTAGACTGTTTTTGTAACAGGTTTTGAAAAGCTTCAGGACTTGCATAAGATAATAACTTCAATTTATGTGCTTCTGCTTGACAAATAAAAGAAAATTATATTTTGATTTGTCAACTGAGTTGAAAAATGGTCACAGTTGGAAAAATCATTAGGATCATGAATCTGGCGGCTCTAAAGGATTGGTGTTTTTATACCTTCTATTCTGCAAGCATGTAATATTGTAATCACAACATCGTCTGTTTTATATAGTATTGCATATCTAGATTTCAAAGATCAAGCTTCCTTTTCAAAAGCATTAAAGTTAAATAAAACTAAAATAGGCAATTGTACTTTGGCTGTAGTAAAAAAGTGAAACTGAAAAATGATACCCAAGGAGATAGTTTTGGTAGAAGAAGCAGCCAGTGGTAAAGGAGTTAGTGGGAGAGGTATATGTTAATTTCATTTGCAACTTTTGCATTATATGTCCAATTTTACTAAACATGTTAAGCCACAACATGCATTGATACGAAATAGTGTTTATAGCGTACTATATTGCATCATCAGGTTTAATTCACTTTAGTTGAATCTGTTTCATTAGCAAACTTCATTTGTTATCACTCATTTTGGTCAGTTTGTAATTGTCAGTAGAATCTTGCAAAGGTGATTCTATGCATGATAGGAAGTTCAGCAGCAGCTATGGTAACAATGAGGCGGTGCTTATTTACGCCTTTTTAGGTGAAATTTAAGAAATAAAAATTCTTCTTAATTTCACATAATATTCAGCGTTTATATTTGGTTTCATGTTGTTCCTTGTTGGGAGGATGTTGAACCGCCATCGGTGCAGGTAGATTATATGGACGATGAGCGGAGAAACAGAAGATGTCCTCGCTATGATGATTGGTACGTTCTGAATATTAAAATGAACATAATATGCAAACAACATGGGGTATCCTACGTTGAACATGCATGTAGAGAATAGGAAAGGCAAAGCAATAGATTACTAAAAAGCATGTCAGGCTTTCATGGCTTCCAAACATGCATGGTTTTAAATTTGTATCATTACATGGATCTGACAATGTGAAGCTAACAGTTAAGGGAAAATCTTTACAACGTGAGTCCTATAAATTGAAACATTTCCTGCATTGCTTCCAGACTTGCAACTTTTCGCTTTCTTTTGACTTTTTTTTCGTTTCCTTTTTTTCATGAGGATCTGCTTTCGAAAATTTAGGAAGAAGTGCCAACGTTTAAAATGGCAAAAGCAGTTTCTGAAAGAGCGGGAAGAAGAAGATCGCAAAAATAAACAGGGAAGAAATGAAACCGTCAATAGTGCGTTGCTTTTGCCAAATTTTCGGATCCAACCTTTTACCAGGTACGGTTTGTAGAGATTGTTACTCCAGATGTAAGGAAATATTGAATTTCGTATAATTTCAAATTGCATAGACCAAGTTAATTGTCCAACATGGGGTATCCTTCTTTTAGTATTAAAATAACCACATTATGGGGTATCCTGTGGGACACGGTATTTTTCAGCAGTAGTAAGTCCTAACATTATGCTAATAATTCAAGTACTTAACACCTATTGATTTAAAATATCAAATTGCTGGTTGAATGGTTGGTTATATGTTGTAACTTGGAAAACAAAATTAAAATATCATTATGTAGTCTTTTTATTTAATATAGTCCAAAGAAAAAATTCGTTACCTACTTGATTAGTCTCTGAATTGTTTGTAAGTAATTAGGACTTTAAAGGACTTTTTTGTGATGTGGGATTTAGGTTAAGTTTTGATTTGATTTGTATTTATGACTACGAGTTTTCTCCAAATTTTTAACCGTTCTTTTTTTTCTTTCTGTGCACCGCTTTGGCGGATGGCGACTTCATGTTCACTATACTCAAATAATACATTACCATCGTTCATTTTTCAATAGCTCATCAGTTCTTTAATAATCTTTTGATCATTTGCTTGTAATTGTTTGCCATTTTCTCTTTCTTTTTTTTCATTAGCAAGCGACTTATACTCCAGATAATTGTCTAAATGGATATGCCAACGCTTGTAACCAACTTTGGTTCACACACTTTTTGTTGGCATGCTGCATCTTTAATAACTCAAGTCTCAACTATGCAAGTTGTAAAAATTTCGATATAAAACTCTCAACTTTTCAATTGAAATCCAATAAAATGTCAGTAGACTGTATGTTATAAATACGTTTGCTTGATCTGTGTTCTTTTTCATTATGTTATTTATGGCTCTGTGATGGGAATATCCATCTATATTTGAATTATTTTATCTTATGTATATGGTTATCAAATATTTCGAACTAAATATTGCTTACCTTTGTTGTAACAGGACCGAAATGCTTATGTTACTGAAAAAATATCAAAAGCAAAGCAAGATCAAATCAAGCATTTGACTACTTTGTAAGTAACTTATTAACGCATGTATATATGATATATTATGGATATTGAAGAGTTGATCAAACAATATGTATGAATTGTTAAGTCTGGATATGTGAAAAGTAGTTTGAATCATATGTATGAAATATTAAGTTTTGATATATAAATGATGTTTGAATGATTTGTATGAAATATTATGTAGCAGTTTGCATGTTTGTTGTTTGTGAGAATGTATTATGTTTGTATGTATTCGAGAAATATGTAATGATATATATGAACGTTTGAAAGATATGTATGTACATAGGAGTAACGAAAGAGCTGGAATGGTGGTATACAAAGGGCTAATGCTATGAAACTGTATGTGATACTATAGCGTTTTAAAAACGCTATAGTAACAACAAGAAACACTACAATAGATAAACGCTATATGAAGAAGAAAAAACGCTGTAGAAACATACACACAAACGCTATAAGAAGTCAATACTGGATAGTATATGTTGTAGCGTTTATGTTTGATAGCGTACAAAAACGCTATTTAAAGGTCATCTTTCATAGGGTTTATGTTTCTGCTATTTAAAGTAGTAGGTCTAAGATAACATGTCGTTACATAGCATTCTCTGAAACGCTATATTAGGTTATAATAGCGTTTTTCAAACGCTATAAAAGCCTTATTTTGTTGTAGTGTTCACTGTTAACTGGGTTAAAGAACAAGTGTTATTTAAAACAATGTTCACGATAAACCCAAAAATCTAATTCTTTTATTCAATTCCAATTAAATATTAATTAATTGGAAAACTTTACTAAATCTTAATTGAAAGATTTATTATTTTCTCAACTGGGTTTAAGAACAGTGTTAATGAAGACACTGTTCACGACAAACCCAAAATCCAATTTGAATCCAATTAAATATTAATTAATTGGTAAAATTCCCTAAATCTTAATTAAAAGATTTATTCTTTTCACAACTGGGTTTAAGAATAGTGCTGTTAAAGACACCGTACACGACAAACCCAAAATCAAATTTGATATCAAATACAAGGCTCTGAATAGAAATTATATCGGCTTATATTCAATATCAAATTCTAAAACCAACAAATATCGTATTGAGAATAACGATATATATGTATATATCTTCCAAATTCCTCAACAATATCCTTATAACCATGGAATCCAATATCGAAATATTCCGAAGATTATTTCCATTCCAATTTAATCATTGAAAAATTTTGGTTATGTAACACCCCGTATTTTCTGTAAACATTAAAGTTATGAATTAAAGAATAATTTATTACAAATATGAGAATTAAGGGAAACGAGTTAGGCCATTGCGTTCGTCTTGGAATTCTGCTTGAGGTAGAGTCCAAGTTTGCGTAAATCGGACTCCGTATGAAGGAGTTATGACCTTCAGAAGATTCAAGAATTTAAATAAACAGCTCAGAATAAAGTTCAGAAAATTTAAAATTCAAAATCAGAAGCAGAAGCGGGCTGGGCGGGAAATTTCCCGCCCAAGGCCAGGTCGACCAGGGGTCGACCCCCCATACAGGTCGACCTGGTGGTCGACCTCTCCCTCGGGTCAGATCTGAAATCTGACGTGTTTTCTCCTGTGACGAATTGTTGTGTCATTAGGGCTTGCGTGGCAAGTTCTGGTTGGTTCTCTTTGGCTTGAATGGCTTTGATTTGCTCTAGGTTAATCTGACGGCTCCTATTAAATCAAACTTCTATATAAGCAACCTAAATCTAAACCCTAAAGCCACAAAAAAATATTCCTAAGACCGTCATGCTTTTAGTACTTAGCCTAGAGTAGTCGCCATTCTCATTCAACTAGAAAGCAAATAGGAATTACAAATCAAATCTAATTCAACTAAGAGAATTAAGCATCTACAATAAAGGAGAGCTATTCAATTTCAAAATACAGATCCTAGAACTCAAGACTAGTCTCCTTTTTTGTAAGTCCAGTTATCGTTTAGACCTAAACGATGTTAGAATTATGAATAAATAACTGGATGTAGAACATCGCCTAATGTAAATCTATGCCTATCCTTTCTGTTAAAACTGAATTGATTGAGACTATGATTCTTATCATGCTAAGTTGTGATCATGTTGTATGTAATTTGATGATAAAAGTTAAATGCTTTGCAATGGATCCATATGTTGTATAATTTTGGCAATGACATATCATGTTGAATAAATTGGAGATGACATATTATGTTGTATACTTTGGCGATGACATAAATTGGCGATGACATATTATAATTTGGTGATTGTAATTTGTCCATGACATACTATATTGTATAATTTGGCGACGGATATCATATTGTGTAATTTGACGATGACGTACCATATTGTACAACTTGGCAATAACTTTTCAAATTGTATGATTTGGTAATGACATTTATATGTTGCATGACAATTTGGGAATTTTGCTATGTTTATGCAAGTTCAACCATGATCACATATATGACCAAAACTACATGTTAATATGATTAGGTTCATGCTAGATTTGATCCAACTAATTTGCAAAGTTCACAACTACATGCCTAATTTTAAGTTTACGTAGTTCTATGCAAAACCCTTATTTTATGATTTATGTTGAGTAGATATAAATTTGCATGTTCATAATTGAATGTATATTGTTCTATGCCAAGTTCATATGATACATGTGTAGTTAGATCCATATTTTTATGATGTTGGAATTATTACATGTTCCTCTTTTTCCCCTTTTGTGTATAAGTTAGGCTATGTATCGAGCCTAACATTTTATGTGATTCATGCGAACGTTTAACGGGGGTAACGTTGGGGAAAAAAATATGATATTACATATAATTAGCGTATTTGGCTCATAAACATGTAAATGTTTTATGGCATAAAGTGGTATAAATTTTTATACCTAAAATTATGAACTTGGTTTAAAGGGAAAGTGGGGTTTGACTTGAATGACAATAATTTACATATAAATATAAAGCGGTAAATATGTAAATTTAGAAAAGATGAATATGCCCAACCCGAGGTTAGATTGAGTTACGATGTAAGACTGCCCGGAACCGCCCGACGCTTCCAGCAACCGTAACAATATTTATCTAATGTGGGAGGTCAGTGCATCGAGCCCAAAGGAACCCGAGGTTAGACTGAGTTGCGGTGTAAAACTGCCCGGACCCGACCGGCACATCTAGTAACCGCAACAATACCTGTCTAATGTGAGTGGTTGATGCTTTAATAAATGAATTAAAGCTAAGTCAGGAATGGTAGGGTTAAGATAATTAAGGCAACGCTTAACAAATGCAACATGTTAACTAAACTGATGGGTGGGGTTAGGTTAACTTGGACACTTAACCAATTTAACATGTTGACTAGGAAACCCTAGTAACGGGGACCCATTTCAGCAGTAACCCACATAGATGTATCATGGTACCCTGAACTAGGCAGGGTGGGGCATGATTACTGGGCTGACTATAAGCAGTCAAAACAACGGCGGTTGGTGCGTCAGTGTAGGTTCCAACGGAGTACGGGCGTGCACGTACTCCGAAGTGGAAAAAGCAGGCACTGGGCGTCAGTAGTGCATCTTGAATCGTGTTGGGTTGCCACCATAGGATTTGATACACCCCATGGTGGGAACAACATAGGTATCTACAATCGAGCGGGGCCGTAGGACACAAGTAGTAAATGCGTGCGAGTAGGAGCCGATCAATGAAAAGGGATCACTGGGTTTTGAACTCACGATAATGATTGAAATATCTAGTAGGTGCAGAGAATTTGGACATGAGTGCGATAGTATTATTAGTTTACCTTGCATTGTTTATCTTGCCCTATTTATCTTACCTTATCCTATGTTACCTTATTTCCTTGTTATTGTCCTGTGTCTAGCTTATTCAAGTCATGGTTCTCTTATCAGTTTACATGCTGAATAATCACTGGACTTACCAGACTTATGTCTGACCCATTTTCTTTCGCTCTCTTTTCTTCCGTTCCCCCCCTCTCAGGTACCCAGGGAGGGAATAACTCATCTTAATTCGGACCATTCATCTTTCCAAGCTTGAAGACTCTGTGATGTATAGCTTGGAACCTCTTACCTTTGGCTATGGCTTTGGATACACTACTACTTGGGGATTTATGAAGTTTTATTTTTTTTATGCTTCTTTATGTAATAATCAAGGCAGAGATTATGATGTAATAATTTGGAAGTTAGTTTGAAACAGTTTGCTGAAATGTTTTGTTATGAACCACGTTTGAAATAAAGTTAGTTTTTCCGCTGCTTATATATATCTGTCTTGTAAATTATCTGTGTCTTTTACCTATAATGCTCCACCAAAATTTAAGGCATTCCCTTTGTGAGTGACCTTAACGGAGGTGGGGTGTTACAGGTTATTTTAAAACCATTTTCAAATCCACTTTATTTATTTAAAAATAATTGGATTATTATTCTAGTTAATAATTAGTTCATTACGATAAAAATATATTTTTATCTATTCAAAACTGGAATTTTTCATCCAAAATCTTTCCAAATCATTTATTATGATTTTACATAATTTTTCCATATTTTTAATAATTTTATTATCGCTCGTACAGTGGGTTTCCAATGACGGCCACTGAACTGCATCCATAGCGACCTTTTTTGAAATTGATTTGGACATATCTCAAAATCCAACCGTTAGATTTCAAATCTTCTATATTCATTGGAAAGCTCTTTTCGATACGAACCCAACAGTTCTAGTTTTAGGAGAATCGAACATTCGAATCTCCCGTAACATCAATTTGAAGTTAATGGTCGAAATTCGCGAACGGTCGCTGCGTGGCGCGTTCTATTCAGGCCATTAATATATATATATATATATATGATATATTATATATATTTCATCGATTTTCATTTAAAACGTATTTTATAAATCATTTTAAAAACGATTTCCACTTCCATTTCAATTTCAAATCAAACTGAATATTCCACTATAAATTTGTTTTAAATTCATTTTAAAACGATTTCAATTTGATTTTCAAATTTAAATCACAATTGAATATTCCTTTATAAATTCATTTTAAATTCATTTTAAAATGATTTCAATTTCGTTTTCAAATTTAAATCAAAATTGAATATTCCTATATAAATTCGTTTTAAATTCATTTTAAAACGATTTCAATTTCATTTTCTAATTTAAATAAAAATTGAATATTCCATTATAAATTCGTTTTAAATTCATTTTAAAATGATTTCAATTTTATTTTCAAATTTAAATCACAATTGAATATTTCTTTATTAACTCATTATAAATTCATTTTAAAACGGTTTCAATTTCGTTTTCAAATTTAAATCAAAATTGAATGTTCCTATATAAATCGTTTTAAATTCATTTTAAAACGATTACAATTTCATTTTCAAATTTAAATAAAAACTGAATATTCCGTTATAAATTCATTTTAAATTCATTTTAAAACGATTTCAATTTCATTTTCAAACTTAAATCAAAATTTGAATATTCCTTATCATTATAATATTAAAATGATAATTTTTCAAAATATCAGATTTTGAAATCACTTTTCGAGATTCATTATAAAATGAATAAAATCGATAGAAAATCCCGTTTGTGTTAAAATGGCGTCTCACTACTTAACACGGCTTCACATTTCAATATTCACTGAATATTATTTTAAAATATTTGTTAATTCTTGACTGGAATCAGACTCAATCAATAACCATATAATTTCAGTTATATGGATTTCATACATCGTGTGTATACAACAATAATGATAAACAATTATTAAAAATTCAAACAACATCCAGAGTGCATTTTAAAACTGTATAAGCATTAAAATAAATAAATAACGCTTATACAGTCTGTCAACCCATCGATTGACATACCACTAAGTATTGGGATCAATGTATGTAAAATATTATCCCAATACCCATGTGGGGTTTTCGAACAACAAATACTGTTTATTATTTGTGCAGTTGGACGATGTGTAAAAATTATCGTCCCAATCAATATCAGATAAATAAGTGTACATAGACAAACCATCCGGTTTGTAAATGAATATTTATTTTATTTCATGATAATTTATATATATATATATATTATATAAATAATTTTGATATACAACAATATCAATACACGACAATCCAAACAAACAATCAACTGGTCTGTACAATAAATAGTGTCGAGGGCTTCTAATCCCCATCTGCATCCTAGTATATATTTACTGTAAAATAAATTCAGTGAGAGAGAGTTCTCACAGTCGGTTTCCACTCCGTCAGTTTTAATTTCTGAATTTTTGTTTTGTTCGGATTCAAATTTGTCTCGAATTCCAATGTGCTCCGTTTTGGTTCTGGTCAGCTCCATTGTGTAGACCTTGAATTTACCGTTCCAACGCAATTTAAATCGTCGAAATCCATTCTGCTTTGAGCAAGATACGATATTTAAAACATTGTATAATCTAAATAACTAATTAACAATTAAAATTTCTATTTACTTGGATTATTCACTAATACCATTTGCTAAAGAAAATCTGGGCCGCCTATTTCATCATCTACCTCGCTGCCTTTAGACCAAATTAAACCCATCATCCTCAAGCTAGGGTTCGACGCCATCTTCACCATAGTGTGCCGGAGCAAGATCAGGAGATACCATGTCGAAGGCCATTGCGTGCGCCACCCACCCCCTTTGTCTTCCCCAAAAACCGCTTGAAAGTCATCACCTTAAAGCCCCGATTTCAAGCAAAATACCAAATGCAAATTTAATCTAGTGGGTATCAATTTAAAGACAGTGAAGTGCGCTCAGTTTTTGTTTTAGAAGATTTAAATTTCATTGAAGGGATCATGAGAAAAATCAGATTAAAAATGGGAGCAAATCAGCCATCCAACTGATGAAAGGCGGCGGGTTGTTTTCTGAATTAGGGTTTCTAGATAGAAGGGCCCTTATATAATATATTTATAATATTATTTAATTAACTAATGCACTTATTATTTGTTTATTGCTATGAACTCCAAATGAGACCCAACGACTGTCGCCCCTAACCAAGTACCCCCATTCCAAACACAATGGGATATGTTTCGTAAGCCAGTTCTAATGTTTCGATCAGTTTTTATTTAAATTATAATGTAAATCAATATATATTGAATTTGAACATATATTTTAATTTACCAGGGCCACATACTGACTCCAAAAATTCTCGAAAAATAAATCTAGCTATGTTTTTATGATACGGTCCTAATGAAACTAATTTCGTCAAATTTGGAGACCGTTTGAAAAATGGTCAATTTTTGGTTGATCCATTTCAAATTTAAATTACCAAACACATTTAAAGTTACTGCGCTCACATATTAAATCCAAAAATTATGAAATTTGAAACCTATCAATAGTTTTACATTCTGGATCTAACAAAAGTGGTTTCGTCGAAAAGGAGGTCGTTTGCAAAATGGCTATATATTATATTATATATATATATTCCATAGCGACTATTTTAAATTTTAAACTGGACATAATTTTCAAATCTCGTTTTGAAATTTGGATTTTTCACATTCGTTAGATAGATATAATTAAACAGATTCAAATATTTCTGGTTTTACTGAAATCCGATTTATTTTGAATCTTGTACATTCATTTGAAATTTAAAATCGAATTTTCAAACTATCGCTCCATTTTAAACTCCTTTTATAATTAAAATAAATTTATATGTTCTAACTTCGCTCAAAATAAATTTTTAGTCGTTATTATGTAAAATAAATCATTTTAAATATTCAAAATTCATTAAAATAGCCAAAATAAAAATTTTAAATTGGTTCTGAAAATCCGGGTTGTTACAATCTCCCCCACTAAAAATCTTTTCGTCCTAGAAAAGGAATGGATCTGAAAGTTGTTTAACTAACCAACTCAACTTTCATTCTGGCTTTCATTCTTCAACTTTTCAGTTTCTAAGAATTTTCAAATTCTTCAAAATTTTGGCTAACATCCTAAATTTTTGAAAAATTTCGCCATAACCTCCTTTGTACGGGGAGACATTTAAAATCTCAACTCGCCTCACAGGTCCCTCATCAATCCAAAAGAAAACGAAAAAGCCAATCGGCTCATAAAATCACCAAAACCCAATGAATATGGTAAACATGTACCTATTTGTCGGGCATACAATTTTATTCTTCTTAGCTTCCATGCTACGACCTGTTCATTATATACACATGTACATATATGCAATTCTAATAAATTTTCAATTCATTTCAATATTTGATTTGATTTGGCTCAATTTTATCTTTCATTCCCTTATGGGTTTTATTGTTCCAATATTTTAAGTAATCAAACCAATAATCATACAACACAACCATCAATCAATTTGTGAATTAAATTTCCAAAACATATAACTTTTGTATATATATTCAAAATAATATTTCTAATGCCAAATCAAAAAAAATAAACTGTATCTAATTAAGGTTTTGGTTCTCACACCAGTCGATTGGAAATATATAGATATCCCACTTTCGAAACTCGAACACAGATGCTGATCATGCCTAGACAATCATCAGAATCATCCGCGGGTGAATAGAGTTTAATTCTATATCTATCAAGTATATTTGAGAATTAAAATACACATGGATTAGACGTATAAAAATCTCTATACACCCGATAATCCAAAATCAATATAAAATCAATATTCAAATATGAATAATAAGTTATAAATTTTCAAAACTAATTTGATTTTAAAATAACACTCTTCAAACTCATTCTAGGATACTACTGATCCTATCTCTAACGAGCTATTCTTATTGGATATTACTAATCCAATCTCTGATGAATTCCTTTGTTTGGTTCTAATGTGTCGTGTTCTCGAGCTCTGTAAACCAAAGCTCTGATACCACACTGAGACGATCCAAACTCACCCTTATGGGAAAGCCCGGATTGAATTGAGAACACGACAAATCAGAACACAAACAACAGAACATTTCATTGCTTATTATAACAATTTACATCAGAGTACAAGAATATATCAGAGTATAAATATTACACAAAAAATATATCAGAGATTTAAAATACATAGCAGCGAAAGTAAAATGTATAAATACAAAGCGTAGCGGAAATATATTAACAAACACAACCAAAAGAAATATACGGATACAGAGCGTTCTGAATATAGCTCTAGCTATAAATCAGGATCCTGTATAAATAAATCTGCAAAACCAAAACTACTAGCTGCCCATGTGGAAAATATAGGCACCCAAAGTTTAGGTTAAAACAATAAACTCTAGGTCAGTCATGGGACTGGTGTGAGAACTAAAACAGTTATTTAAAACTTTACTTTTAAATTAAAGTAAATCAAGGGAGCACGCCGTATAACACGGAACGAGTTTATCCCCAAGATTACCAGTGCATAAAACAAACAACGCATTGCTAATTAAAGAAAATGAAGCTATTATAAGACTCAAGTCCCATCACACAATGAATGCGGTCGAGGATAGAGTTTTACCTTATAATATCCAAATATGCTTGGTACATTTTAAAAAAATCTTTTATTATTACTATAAGTGAAGAAATCAACTTCAAATATAAATGTATCAATCATAGACGGCATGAGCTCCCCATCCCACTATGTCGCCATATATAGGTATACAACTAAAACCACAAAATGTTGTATTGGAAGTTTGGATTTCCATATTGATGGCTCCTGATTCGAAAGATCTATCGCGTAGTGCAATACCCAACGGCTTACGTCCAGTGCATGAGAAAACGCCGTAATGCACATCCGCACTATATCCAGGAAACATGTTACCGTGGCTTACGTCCAAGCATTAGAAAACACCACTAACTCTATCCATCTGGGAATTAGGGGGTGTTCCTTATCCCTACTGGTGTGGGGCAACCACACCCAGTATCACCTCGGTCGACCGAATCAACGACAACCCGTAGGATGTCTATCCTCATCTCTAAAGTACACTGATCTAAACATCAGTTTACCACCAAGCTGGTATGTGAGGCTGGCGAATTAATGCTACACAAAGCTGTTCCATTTAAATCTATGCTTTGATCATCATCCACCAAACTTTGCTTTTCAACAAAAGTTAGGATCACTACATCTCAGCATGTCACACTGTCAATCCATACCGCACCACTGATTTCTGCCGATATATAACCTCTGAGCTCATACGTCTCAGAGAAGGGTATTAAGCAAGAGAGTAAATTCTCCTCCACCAAACAGATATATATTTACAAGTCCGTTCTAGGTCTGAACGAAATCGGAGGCACCTTATTCCTTGTCACGTGTGTCCAATACAAGAGAGAGGCCCTCGCATATCCAAACAATCAACAAGTACGTCCAGACGGCTAACATTGTAGCCCCTTCAAGGTAGCTACTCCAATCATGGGTATCAGTAGCAACACATCCATTCGATGTGAAGATCGTCGGTCTTGCACCATCTTCAAGCTCTTCGACCTTTCGTCGTATCAATTATTCAGAATTGGTTAAACCCGATCTTTCCGAATAACTCACGTTTCTTATAATCAAGTATTATAACAACACATCATACGACTCATTCCAATCCATAATATTCTTTCTTTAGGGAAAGGTTCCCATTAATTTTATCAAAGATAAATTCTTTTAAATTTATTCTTTAATCTTCCTTTGGATATCATTACAAAAGATTTCATTATCTTTTCAATTCTAAACCAAATTAAGGTTTTCCAAACTAGTCAGGATCGACGAATCTTACCGAAGTAATCATTTGTTTATTTTCCAAATCCCAATTTATTCATCCCATGGAGAAAACTAGTAATACTCCATATCTAACACCATGGTGTTATCGATAAAAATTAATTACATTTCACGTTCAAATCTAATTAAAGATTTAACTATCGCTTGGTGTAAAACTGGTGATACTCCATTCTCGATCATTTTCTTAAATTGATAATTTAAATTATCACTTTCACTTTTCAATCTAATTAAAGATTCATTAAAATCCACATAGTTTTAATCTTCCCAAAAATCAATATTGATGATTATTTAACTTTGGGAAATCAAACATGCCGCATCGACAATCTACTTCAACCATTGATTTCTGCCGATATATAACCTCTAAGCTCGTACGTCTTAGAGAAGGGTGTTAAGAAAGAGAATAAATTCTCCCACCAAACAGATATATATTTAGCAGAGATCAATGAATATAGTATCGAAATACAATGTTAGACATGAATTCCTATCTTTAACTGGGTTAAAGAACCAATGTCATTTAAAACACAGTTCACAATAAACCCAAAATCACATTATATCAATTGTGGAATCTTCACGGAAAACAGATCATTATGTATAATCGATATAAAATTTTGTATCCGACTAATAATATAAATGGAATAATGACGAAGCCTTTTAAATTCCATATATATATTAATAGTCTTCCTCCACAGAAGCTCACTTCGATTATTACCAATCGAATTCCATTCAATTCCAATTTAGTATATTAAATTGGAAATCTTTACTTTGGAAAATTCCATAAATCTTAATTAAAAGATTATAAATTCCAAATCATATTCTTCACTGTTAATTGGGTTAAAGAACAAGTGTTATTTAAAACACCATTCACGATAAACCCAAAAATCCAATTCTTTTATTCAATTCCAATTAAATATTAATTAATTGGAAAACTTTACTAAATCTTAATTAAAAGATTTATTCATTTCTCAACTAGGTTTAAGAACAGTGTTAATGAAGGCACCGTTCACGGCAAACCCAAAATCCAATTTGAATGCAATTAAATATTAGTTAATTGGTAAAATTCCCTAAATCTTAATTAAAAGATTCATTCTTTTCAGAACTGGGTTTAACAACAGTGTTGTTAAAGACACCATTCACAACAAACCCAAAATCCAATTTGATATCAAATACAAGTGTAATAACCCGAAAATCCGAGCCAATATAAAAAATTTATTTTGGCGATTTTGATGAATTTTGAATATTTAAAATGAATTATTTTAAATAATAACGACGAAAAATTTATTTTGAATAGAATTAGAACGTATATATTTATATAGATTATTGTTAGAATGTAATTATTTATTTATAATTATAAAAGGAATTCAAAATGGCGCGGTAGTTTGAAAATTCGATTTCAAATTTCAAATGAATGTAAAGAATTCAAAATAAACCGGATTTTGGCGAAACCAAAAATATTTGAATCTATTTGAAAATATCTTCCGAACGAATCCAAAAAATTGAAATTTCATAGCGAGAATAAAAAGTTATGCCCAGATGAAAATTCAGAATAGTCACTATGGAATTCAGGCCCTTAAAAATGGAAATTTTGCAAACGACCTCGGTTTTCGACGAAACCACTTTTGTTGGATCCGTGATGTCAATTTATTGCTAGATTCCAAAATTCGTAATTTTATGAATCAATATGTGAGCGTTGCAAAAGAAAACGTGTTTTGTCAAGTTCAGTCAATTTCGATTGACCAGAAAATGGCCATTTTTCAAACGGTCTCAGAATTGAAGAAATTAGTTTTGTTAGGACCGTACCGTCAATACGAAGCTAGAAAATATTCTTCGGGAATTTTTAGAATTAGTATGTGGCCCCAGTAAATTGAAATATGCATTCAAATTCAATATATAGAGTTATATTTTGATTTTGACGAAAATGGGTTGAAACAACTGAACTGGCTTACGAAACATATCCTATTGTGTTCGGAATGGGGGTAATGTGCTAGGGGCGACAGTCGGTAGGTCTGATTTGGGGTTCAAAAGAAAAAGTTACTTTTTGGAATTAAATTAAATTAAATAAATATCTATATTCAATTGGTCAACCCTCTTCCCTTTATTCCCTCCCCCGATCAGTTTCCTTTCAGAACCGAGAAAATGAAAAAAAAAGGGTGCTCGTCGATGTCGCAACCTCGGACGCTGCGCCACCTCACAGAGCGCCGCCACCACCGGAGCAGCACTACCCATCGTCGCCTGAAGTCGCTAGCCCTGTACGAAGCCCTGGCCCCTGATGCCCTAAAAACACGATCTGAAATCGCCCCCCCATCAGGTCCTACGACACCAGACCCCACACCCGCGGAAACGCCACGCCGCCACCAATGGAGACCACCGCCGACCGCCTGACAGCCCATCCTTTCTCCAGTCCGCCGTGAAAACCCCCTCCTCCTCCCTCTTCATAGAAGTGAGTTTTTCTATCTCTTTTATTTGATTTTATTTCTCTTTTTTTATGTAATGAATGTAATTAGTTAGTAATTAACATTGATTTTCATATGATGTAGAGAAGGAAAATATGATTTTTAGCAAATAGTAAAGATTATCATCTTAGATAAGTGAAGATTTATAAAAATATGTTTTTTATATAAGTTAGCATTGATTTTAATTTTTTTTTAAATATTTAAAAGTAAGAAAGATCATATTTTTAAAGTAGAAAGGGTAATATTTTTGAATATGAAAAGGTAATATTTTTGAATATGAAAAGATAATGTTTTTGATCATGAAAAGCTTTGATTTTTAATTGGAAAAGATGAGATTTATATATATATTATCACATAAGAAAAATTCGATTTTTAGTT
Source organism: Allium sativum (assembly GCA_030737875.1). NCBI lineage: Eukaryota > Viridiplantae > Streptophyta > Magnoliopsida > Asparagales > Amaryllidaceae > Allium > Allium sativum. The sequence goes on along the minus strand of CM060921.1, from coordinate 7,301,182 downwards.
GTAGAAAAATTCGATTTTTAGTTGCATAAAAATATGATTTTATCGTAGAAAGAAAATATTTTTAGCAAGTTAAAAATATGATTTTTAACTAGTGTATGTATGAGAATATTTTTAGAAAGGTAAAAGTGCGATTTTTAATTATATAAAAATATGATTTTTATATATGTAAAAAATATAATTTTTATTTATGTAGAGAGATAAAAATTAGATCTTTATATATGTAGCGATATAGTAAAATGCAATTTTTATTATATGTATGACAATATAAAAATATTATTTTTATATAGTAAAGATTATAAAAATATGATTTTTATATATGAAGTAGCGGTAAAAATTCGATTTTTATATATATGAAGTGAAAAATAAAAATATGATTTTTATATTGAAAGTAAACAAATAAAAATGTGATTTTTATTATTTGAGTAGCGATATAAAAATATAATCTTTATATAGGAAGTAGCGTTGTTAAAAATATATTTTTTAACATATACCGCGTGAAACAGATCTCGTTGGACACATGATGAAGATTTCCTACATATGAAGAGTCGCGGCGTTTGGTTTAGCTATCGGTGAGAACTTCTCACTTTAAATCTTGTTTTCTAGTTAAAATTATATACTAGGATGCAGACGGTGCTTAGCAGCACCCGACACCCGTCGTCCACAGACCATGGATGACATGTTTGATTGATGTGTTGTGAAAATTGATTGTGTGATGTGGATTGAATAAATATTTTATAGTTAAAAAAATAATTTTTAACGTGTATATAAAATAAATATTTATAAACAAATCGTACAATTTGTTTATGTACACCCATTTGACTGATATTGATTGGGACGATAAATTTTATACATCGCCCAACTACACAAATAAAAATCCATGTTTGTTGATTTGAAACCCCACATGGGTATTGGGATGATATTTGACGTACACTAATCCCGATTGTTTAGTTGTATGTCAATTGCTGGGTTGACAGGCTGTGTAAGCGTTAATTATTTATATTTAATGCTTAAGCAGTTGTGTGTTGCACTCTGGATGATGGTTGATGATTTATCGTTGCTATTATTTACATGTGTTGTAGGGAATGCATATAATTAACATTATATGGTAATTGATTGGGCCTCATTCCAATTTGGAAAATAGGGAATATTATAAAAGAAAATTCATGTGTTGAATAGAAAGAAAATTCATGTGTTGAATAGAATAAAAATTCATGTGCTGAACAGAATAAAAATTCATGTATTGAAAAAAAAAATCATGTGTTGAATAGAATAAATATTCATGTGTTGAATAGAAGAAAATATTCATTTGTTGAATAAAAATATAAATTCTTGTGTTGAAGAAAATATTCATTTGTTGAATAGAATAACGAAGTTATTGAAATATATAAAGCCGTGTTGATTAGATTGACGCCATTTTAACGTGAACGATATTTATATCGATTTTATTCATTTTTATAATGAATATCGAAGAGTAATCGATTTCAAAATATAATGTTTTGAAAATATTATCATCTGTATATCAATGATGTGGAATATTCAATTTTGATTAGAAATTGAATATGAAGTTGAAATCGTTTCAAAAACGAATTTAAAACGATTTATAAAATACGTTTTAAAAGGAAATCGATGAAATATATATAGTATATATATTATATATATAGAATGGCCTGAATAGAACGCGCCGCGCCGCGGTAGTTCGCGAATTTCGACCATTGACTTCGAATTGATATTACGTGAGATCCGACCGTCGGATTCTCCTAAAACCAGAACAGTTGGGTTCGTATCGAAAAGTGCTTTCTAACGAATATTAGAGATTTGAAATCTAGCGGTTAGATTTGGAATTATGTCCAAATCAAATTTGTAAAAGGTCGCTGTAAGTGCAGTTCGATGGCCGTTGAGGGAAATCGACTGTACGGGCCTTGATAAAATAATTAAAAATAGTAATAATTTGTGTAAAATCATAAGAAATGATTTGTGAAGAATTGGGATGAAAATTTCCATATTGGAAAAGATAAAAATAGATTTTTATCGAAATGAACTAGTTTTAAACTAGAATTATAATTCATTTGTTTTTGAAATAAATAAATTGGATTTGAAATGGTTTTGAAAATAACCAGAAATTCCAATAATTGAATTGGAATGGATATGAATCGAAATTGTCTTTGGAATATTTCGATGTTGGATTTCGTGATTATACAGATATTGTTATGGAAATTTGAAAGATATATTTATATCGTTATTTCCAATATGATATTTTGTTTGTCGTAGAATTTGATATTGAATATAAGTCGATATATTTTCTATTCAAAGCCTTGTATTTAATATCAAATGTGATTTGGGATTGTCGTGAATGGTATCTTCAATAATACTGTTCTTAGACCCAATGGAGTTAAGAAAATCAGAAACTAACTGGAGAATAGTTAACTTGAATGGTCTCCAAGGTATTGATCTGATGTTGGTTTCGGCCTTCGGGGTTATTACTTAGGGAATTGTTCACTTGCTAATTTACAGTTAAAGGATGATGGAATAGAATGTGATTTTGGGTTTATCATGAATCGTGTTTTAAATGACATTGGTTCTTTAACCCAGTTAAAGTCAGGATATGATTTCCCAAGTTAAATAATCATTGATAGTGATTATTGGGAAGATTAAAACCAAGTGGAGTTTTAATGAATCATTAATTAGATTGAAATGATCGAGAATGGAGTATCACCAGTTTTTCTCCAGGCGATAGTTAAATCTTTAATTAGATTTGAATGTGAAATGGTAAGTGAATTTGCCGATAACACCGTGGTGTTAGATATGAAGTATTACCAGTTTTTCTTCATGGGATGAATAGGTTGGGATTGGGAAATTAAAACAAATGATTACTTCAGTAAGGTTCGTTAATCCCGATTAGTTTGGATAAACCATAATTTGGTTTGAATTGATATTCAAAAGAAGATTAAAGAATAAATTTAAGGAATTTATCTTTGATAAAATTAATGGGAACCTCTCCCTAAGAATATTGAATTTAGCAACTAATTGAAGATTAGTTAAGATGAATGGTTTCCTGGGTATTGATCTGATGTTGGTTTCGGCCTTCGGGGTTAATATTTGGGGAATTGTTCTCTTACTAATTTACGGTTAGTGACTGATGAATTGGAATGAGGCGTATGTTGTGTTTGCATAACACTTGTTTATTACATACGCGAGTTATTCGGAAAGACCGGGTTTATCCCATTCTGAATAACTAATACGACGATAAGTCAAAGGTGAATACGGTGGTTGAAGACCGGAGGTCTTCACATCGTTTGGATGATTCCTGCTGATATTGATTGGGCCGTACACCCAAAAAGAGGGAATAAGTTGGTGATCGTCCAGACGTACTTGGAGATCGATGGATATGCGAGGTACAAGGTGCCTCCGGTTTCGTTCAGACCCAGAACGGATTTGTAAATGGACTGTGTGTCTGAAATTGGATGTCATTCTGTGTGATTGATGGATATCAGTTGCATGGAGTGGTCTGCCTGTGTGGCATGCTAAGATGCAAATGATCAAGACTTCTATTGAATAGCAGAGTCTTGTGGTTGATGATCAAAGCACAGCCTGTGTGGCACAGCTTTGTGTAGCGTTGATTCGCGAACCTCGCACACTGGTTGTGAACTATAAATGGGAGAGGACATCAGGGAGGACATGCGTTTCTTTCTAGTTAGAAGTGGCTTCAGTGGTTTGACATGCCTGACGAGTTTGACTTATGTGGTTATTGGGTTGCGAGGCGCCTCGGATATATCGGTGACTGTGTGGAGCCGATGGAGTCATTTGGCTCATTTACGCCCCAAAGGGCGGGGAAACGTAGTGTTCATCCATTTTAATCCACATCGGTGGACCGGCCCTGTAATGTCCCGAATTTTCTGACCATTTATTTATATATTTCATTTATTTAAAATATTTATTTGAGTTTAAATAATGAAATTTGACCATGGAATATTTAGATTTTTTTTTTAAAAAAATATTAACAGTTTTATATATGTATTGAATATTGGTTTAACCCAAAATTTTGAATGTCGAATTTGAAAATTTATCTTAACCTTACTTGAAGTTATACGATATTTCATTTGGATATATTCGATAGTATCAGATTATTTAACTATTTTAGAATTCAAATTATTTCGTCTCGACATTTTTTTCAAGCATTTGTCTCATGCCATAAATACAAAGAAAAAAAAAACAGTCATATATATATACATATGATCATTCAAAATTTAAAAAGGGTCTTATACTTTTACTTGCACAATATTTGCCTCCTTTATTTGATAATTCATGTGCCATTTTAAATTCCTTATCAACATCTTCTACTAGCTAACGACACAGTGAAATTTCAAATCAGAATCAATACCAATCCTCCTCAAAGCAATAAAAAAAAAAAAATTAAAATTTCCAGACAGTATAATGTACAAACATTGAATAGACCACTCCATAACAGTACATTGTAGAACTAGTTCTGTACAACCAAACATGGAAAGAAAGAGGAAAGAAAAAGAAGTTTGAGTACATGTTGAAATAAAAAGAAACAATTTCTGCTTTGCCACAACCCAAATCTACACAATTGTCGGCACCATCAAATCTCGAAATAAAATCTTCTCACGACATCAATTGTCGGCACCAGCAAATCCATCCTGAAAGGTAGAAAGAACAGCTATTAATAGCTAGTATATATATATATGTAAGGTTGAAAGACTTCAGATCAAATCAAAAAGAAAAGAAAGGAAAAAGTACATTCGATTTACCAAGTCCATACAGAGAATCAATTCATATATATGCAGAAAATTTCATGTACAATCACGGTTGTTATACATTTAAAAATGAAAAGAAACTCTCAACAATAATGTTCAAATCTCGAGTTGAATAAACAACTCATAGGTGTTGGTTCTGTAAATCTGACAAATGATTATGTAAATCCAATTCAAACAGAAAATATATGAATTCATACTGTATATATATGTGGCAGTTTCAAGTGACAATACAGGAAAGAAAAAATAATGCCATTCAAGGGTTGTGTATATACAAGGTAAACAGACAAGACCATATGAGTAAACCCGATACCCCCTACACAATGCACCCTTTATAGCAGACATTAGCACATGAAAAATCCAACTAAAAACCCAACATTTTCACTGTCAATATCACACAAACCAAGTTATATCGTGAACAGTTGATCTCACAGCAAAACTGAAATGAAATGGGATAGCACCTAAGAACTAGGATCAACCCTATGATTTTACAACTCAAGTATTGACGTTGATCTTAGCTAGGACGAGTTCGACTATAAATACACAACCATATTCGTTGTTTCAGAACACAACCAGTAAGAAAACCAATTCGAACCACTTGGAAAAAAATCAAACACAGAAATCAAAACAGAAAAAATATCAAAAAACGAAACCGAAATTAAAATTTGAGTAAGAACACTTAGCTTTTTCGAAGAGCTAGGGTTGGCCTCGGTTTGGGGTTGAGACGACTTGAAGGATGTTCGAATTGTGCTGGCAGCTTAAAGCACGCTGGTATGCTTCGTCGTGGCTACAGGAGCGGAGCGACAAGAGCAGGGAGGCGAGGGGAGGAATGAAATGGGGACGCGTTCGATCTCGTTGAAGGATCGAGTATGGAAGAGCTGATGGTTTTGGCATGGGAGGGTTTTCCTTTTTTTCTTTTGAAGGCGGCGGATGTTCTGGAGGAATGAAGAGGGATCCGATGGATTAGGGTATAAGAGATTGAAGCGGGTCGGGTTGGTTAGTGATTGGGCTGGACGGGTTAAGAGGTAAGGCCCAAACCCTTTTTTTTAATTTAAAATCTTAGTTTAATGTTTATAAAACTTCAATTACTGATTACGAATGCGTACGTAATCGGATTCAGACGAAACGAAAAACACTGTGACCCTGAAGACAAGGACGACATGATGGATAAGGGCAGAACATGGCAGACAGCGACCAGATTTTTCAAATAAATTAAATGAAGTTAGTTCGATTAAAATGTGCTGATTTATCAACAAACCAATCCCGGTGAGTAAATCTCACTCAGTTATTTCCCGCTTATATTTTATAAGCTGGGTGTTTGTTTTTTTTGATTGCTAGTGATTGATTGCTGATAGATATTCATATGTTGTTTGAACTGACGAAATTAAACGTTGTTTAATTTCAGTGAAACCCATATCGTTATTTTTAACAACGGATCCCAGTCAAGGTAATTCACCTTACTGGCCACGTTTATAAAATAAACGTGATTTCATGGATTGTTTGCATTGTCATGATTGTGTGAAATAAATTTGTTGTTGACTGTTATAAAACCATTATTTGGTTAAGTTGAATTAGTTGATTTGATGGGTCGTCCAGTTATTGAATATCAACTTGAAATTCAATATTTGGTTGGTTTTAACCTGTGGGTACGATTGGTTGAGTGATTAGCAGTACATGGCCAATGGATTAACTGTTTTTCTAAGTATCGTTATACCATCAGGTAAATTTACAAATTTAAGTTAGAAATATATTTTTACCTGAGGACAGATTTAAACCTGTATGGATAAAAGTTGTAAAAGGACATAAATATCGATTTTTATGAATTGAGTTATAGTTGGTTTTTAAAATCATCTTATAAAAGAAATTTCTGATATTTATCAGATTTATAAAGGTATGAGTTGAAATTTATTAAGATTTGAATAATCGTTTTTGGAAAGATAAATAAAGGGAATTCGAAGAAAATGCGAAAGTTAAATTAAGTAAAAAGAAAAGTAACAATACAAGTGTTTATATTGAACTCTGGTTTATAAACAGAAAGAAGGCATGGAGGGTTACTTAATAAGGAAATTAAGTAAAACTTATGAAAAAGAAATTTTCAGCGAAGGATTCAAGAGTGAAGGGCATCGTTTAGAGAAGCAAATGAGAATGTGATATTTTAATCGATGAATTTAGAAATGGTGATTTTATTTGAGATGGAAGATTCGAAAGGAAAGAAGTTCTTTTTAAATATACAAAATAGCAAAATATGGTATATTTGATATAGGAATGAGCTCGGTCTTTGAAATCAACTAATATCTATCTAAAGATAAGACTGTGGTTGATCAAGGTCTGAGAGGTAAATAAATACCCCAACTTGAGCGACCTCAGAATTTTCTAAGGATGATCTTAGTGGTAATGTGGAAAGAGAAGATTAAGTTATTTTCATATGGAAAAGAATAACGAGATGAAAGTTAAAGGATTGAGAATATATATAAATGAATCTTTTCCCCAAGTAACAGAAGTGAAAGAATTTGATATATAAAAATGTCAAAAGTTAAATAAATGAAGGGAAAAAGGGTGGGAAGTTAAAATGGTATTTCCGAAAATTAAAGGAAATTGGGAAAGTAAAGTTTTTAAGGATAATTTATCCTAAATGAATAATCGTTGGTTATTTTTCAAGTGATAAAATAAAAGGAGATTTCAAATGTTGCTTAACTTGAAATAAGTTGAGGCGTGTTCCAATATGGTTAATAAAATAAGGATAGGGGTTTGAAATGGTTGAGTATGATTATGGGATATTTTCATAAACATGAAAATAAGATATTTAAGAGAAGAACCTTACCTCAAATAAGTTATATTTGAAACGTTAAGGGTTAGAGATTAACTATCGTTAATCGTTTTTAATTAAAGAGGCCATGTAGTGTTGGTACTGAACTGGTAACTCATGTCATTCACACAATTATTTATTGGATAGTTAAATCACCGACTATCAAACCTTACCCATACGATCGTTGGTACGGAAAGACCGGGATCGAATATACATTCGAAAACCATTCCGACCAGCGAAGACGTGAAAGAAGATTGGTGAAGATGGATAGATTGAAGACCGTTGATCTTCATAAGCGGAAGAACTACTGATTGGATTTCTCAGGTTTAGCGGCCGGAGATATTTCAACAGTGATTCTGTCGTGATTGGAATCTACGGATTGCAAGGACTTCTCGCTACTGATCTGTCGGGTGATTCCTAGGATGCAGTAGGAGGGTGCCTTCGGTTCATCCTGTTCCTGGATGACTTGTATGGACGAGTGTCTGACAGAGTATTTCCTAAGAATCACGTACGTTGATTTTTACAAACATACTTCTGTCAGCTGCAGAATATTTTTGTGGACGTCAATTAGTGATTTGACGGATCTGACGATGTGGCATTCAAAGTAAATGATGGCCAGATGTTCGAAGAGATGAATTCTAGCCTCAAACCTCATCAACCGAGAGATGACAAAAATCGGGCAGGCAGCATGGCTATGTGGGTCGCTCCCATTAGGGTGTATAATCACCTATCTAGGGAAATTCCTTTTGTTCTAAATCTATCGATTCTGCCCATTCGGGAACGGTGGTTTGAGTCCAACCGTTGGTGATATACATTCGATACACTCAAGCGAAATGAGTGGTCGGTCATGTGTAGGCCGGGTTGCAAGATGTTCTGGTTGAACCCAGGTGTATTCGCCTCTAGAGATACATCATCGGAAGGTGGTCCCATACCTTGTCAAGGTCGGAATCCAATCTCCAATAAGCGCCTGCGGTTTTGATTGTATACTATATATGTGGAGCGTGAGATGCAAGCGTTCCACTAGATGATTATTACTTGTATTTAGACATTATTATAATATCAGAGAAGATATTGGTTTCAAAACTGTTTTGGGTTATCGTAAGGTAAAAACCGTCCGTGTTTATGTGTGGATTCGGTCTTACGATTATCCTTTTCTTTTGAAAAGATTTCGAACTAAAAATCTGGATTGGATGATTTACCCTTAAACTGTGCGAGTTTATCTCACTCTGGTTCACCAGACTGACCCGGTGTTTTGTAAATGCTCGGGTTAGCCCGGTTTGCAGGTCCAGGTTATTAAACACTACAAAAAGGCGTGCTGGAGGAGTCCAGACATATTTAAGGTTTTCCGCTGTGTTGTATAAGGGCAGATTATCATAACTGTCCAGATGTGTTCTTGTACTCTGATGATTGTAAGTTTTATTTAAAGCTCTCAATAAAGATTTATTTCTATATTATATTTTGTTCCGCTGCGATGTGAGACTCTGTGTAGTGTTGATTCCTCTTCTTACTCTTCTATTCTAATATTCTTTCTTTCTTATCTCACCCTCTAAATTCTTTCTAATAACGTCCAGTGTTTCGGTGTTTGGAGGATCGGTATAAGATACGGTAAAGGTATTTATATCAATTTTCGAGGCCGAAAACCGCTGGGTCGTTACAGTGGTATCAGAGCTATTGGTTTAGTAATAACCTTGGCCCTGTGGCGTAACTCGATAGAGATGGGGTTAGTAACACCCTAGAATGAGTTGGAGTGAATATATATATGAGAGCGTATTTGTAAATTTTATATACAAATGTTTTGTATTGTGTTGTTGATCGGTTCAAGTGTTGAAAAGCGTTGAACTGATAAGGGACACAATATTGTTTTGTAAAGAGGGTAGATGAAATAATTTTACTCGAAGTTTATTTTTATATAGAAAAGAAATGATTTTATGAAATTATTGGGATATTGTGTGTTGATCGATTTAAATGAAATACAAATATCTGAATGAAATTCAAAATCTGGTTAAAATTTTGAATTAAAACTTAACTGGGTTAAGTGAAATTGAATTAATTATATTGAAATTAAATTAAGAGATAATGTTATAATTAAATAAATTTGAATTAAAATTGAGAATTTGATAATTAAAGAGAAATCAATTGAATATATATTGGCAGATATTCAAATATGTTGAATTGAATTAAATAATGAATGGGGATACAGTTGATTTGATTGAATTTGTTGTGCCTTGGTTGTTGATTGATCATTGACTGTTTGTTAGATTGATTGAATATATTTCATCCATGGCTTCATAAAGAATTAAATAAACTGAGACCAAGAAGAAAATAAATGAGGTGTTATTTAAATAAATTATATTTTTAAAGTTAATGAAATTTGCGACATTTTTCTTGCCTTAGCAATTTCGAGGACGAAATTATTTTAAGGGGGGAAGAATGTAATGTCCCGAATTTTCTGACCATTTATTTATATATTTCATTTATTTAAAATATTTATTTGAGTTTAAATAATGAAATTTGACCATGGAATATTTAGATTTTTTTTTTAAAAAAATATTAACAGTTTTATATATGTATTGAATATTGGTTTAACCCAAAATTTTGAATGTCGAATTTGAAAATTTATCTTAACCTTACTTGAAGTTATACGATATTTCATTTGGATATATTCGATAGTATCAGATTATTTAACTATTTTAGAATTCAAATTATTTCGTCTCGACATTTTTTTCAAGCATTTGTCTCATGCCATAAATACAAAGAAAAAAAAAACAGTCATATATATATACATATGATCATTCAAAATTTAAAAAGGGTCTTATACTTTTACTTGCACAATATTTGCCTCCTTTATTTGATAATTCATGTGCCATTTTAAATTCCTTATCAACATCTTCTACTAGCTAACGACACAGTGAAATTTCAAATCAGAATCAATACCAATCCTCCTCAAAGCAATAAAAAAAAAAAAAATTAAATTTCCAGACAGTAAAATGTACAAACATTGAATAGACCACTCCATAACAGTACATTGTAGAACTAGTTCTGTACAACCAAACATGGAAAGAAAGAGGAAAGAAAAAGAAGTTTGAGTACATGTTGAAATAAAAAGAAACAATTTCTGCTTTGCCACAACCCAAATCTACACAATTGTCGGCACCATCAAATCTCGAAATAAAATCTTCTCACGACATCAATTGTCGGCACCAGCAAATCCATCCTGAAAGGTAGAAAGAACAGCTATTAATAGCTAGTATATATATATATGTAAGGTTGAAAGACTTCAGATCAAATCAAAAAGAAAAGAAAGGAAAAAGTACATTCGATTTACCAAGTCCATACAGAGAATCAATTCATATATATGCAGAAAATTTCATGTACAATCACGGTTGTTATACATTTAAAAATGAAAAGAAACTCTCAACAATAATGTTCAAATCTCGAGTTGAATAAACAACTCATAGGTGTTGGTTCTGTAAATCTGACAAATGATTATGTAAATCCAATTCAAACAGAAAATATATGAATTCATACTGTATATATATGTGGCAGTTTCAAGTGACAATACAGGAAAGAAAAAATAATGCCATTCAAGGGTTGTGTATATACAAGGTAAACAGACAAGACCATATGAGTAAACCCGATACCCCCTACACAATGCACCCTTTATAGCAGACATTAGCACATGAAAAATCCAACTAAAAACCCAACATTTTCACTGTCAATATCACACAAACCAAGTTATATCGTGAACAGTTGATCTCACAGCAAAACTGAAATGAAATGGGATAGCACCTAAGAACTAGGATCAACCCTATGATTTTACAACTCAAGTATTGACGTTGATCTTAGCTAGGACGAGTTCGACTATAAATACACAACCATATTCGTTGTTTCAGAACACAACCAGTAAGAAAACCAATTCGAACCACTTGGAAAAAAATCAAACACAGAAATCAAAACAGAAAAAATATCAAAAAACGAAACCGAAATTAAAATTTGAGTAAGAACACTTAGCTTTTTCGAAGAGCTAGGGTTGGCCTCGGTTTGGGGTTGAGACGACTTGAAGGATGTTCGAATTGTGCTGGCAGCTTAAAGCACGCTAGTATGCTTCGTCGTGGCTACAGGAGCGGAGCGACAAGAGCAGGGAGGCGAGGGGAGGAATGAAATGGGGACGCGTTCGATCTCGTTGAAGGATCGAGTATGGAAGAGCTGATGGTTTTGGCATGGGAGGGTTTTCCTTTTTTTCTTTTGAAGGCGGCGGATGTTCTGGAGGAATGAAGAGGGATCCGATGGATTAGGGTATAAGAGATTGAAGCGGGTCGGGTTGGTTAGTGATTGGGCTGGACGGGTTAAGAGGTAAGGCCCAAACCCTTTTTTTTAATTTAAAATCTTAGTTTAATGTTTATAAAACTTCAATTACTGATTACGAATGCGTACGTAATCGGATTCAGACGAAACGAAAAACACTGTGACCCTGAAGACAAGGACGACATGATGGATAAGGGCAGAACATGGCAGACAGCGACCAGATTTTTCAAATAAATTAAATGAAGTTAGTTCGATTAAAATGTGCTGATTTATCAACAAACCAATCCCGGTGAGTAAATCTCACTCAGTTATTTCCCGCTTATATTTTATAAGCTGGGTGTTTGTTTTTTTTGATTGCTAGTGATTGATTGCTGATAGATATTCATATGTTGTTTGAACTGACGAAATTAAACGTTGTTTAATTTCAGTGAAACCCATATCGTTATTTTTAACAACGGATCCCAGTCAAGGTAATTCACCTTACTGGCCACGTTTATAAAATAAACGTGATTTCATGGATTGTTTGCATTGTCATGATTGTGTGAAATAAATTTGTTGTTGACTGTTATAAAACCATTATTTGGTTAAGTTGAATTAGTTGATTTGATGGGTCGTCTAGTTATTGAATATCAACTTGAAATTCAATATTTGGTTGGTTTTAACCTGTGGGTACGATTGGTTGAGTGATTAGCAGTACATGGCCAATGGATTAACTGTTTTTCTAAGTATCGTTATACCATCAGGTAAATTTACAAATTTAAGTTAGAAATATATTTTTACCTGAGGACAGATTTAAACCTGTATGGATAAAAGTTGTAAAAGGACATAAATATCGATTTTTATGAATTGAGTTATAGTTGGTTTTTAAAATCATCTTATAAAAGAAATTTCTGATATTTATCAGATTTATAAAGGTATGAGTTGAAATTTATTAAGATTTGAATAATCGTTTTTGGAAAGATAAATAAAGGGAATTCGAAGAAAATGCGAAAGTTAAATTAAGTAAAAAGAAAAGTAACAATACAAGTGTTTATATTGAACTCTGGTTTATAAACAGAAAGAAGGCATGGAGGGTTACTTAATAAGGAAATTAAGTAAAACTTATGAAAAAGAAATTTTCAGCGAAGGATTCAAGAGTGAAGGGCATCGTTTAGAGAAGCAAATGAGAATGTGATATTTTAATCGATGAATTTAGAAATGGTGATTTTATTTGAGATGGAAGATTCGAAAGGAAAGAAGTTCTTTTTAAATATACAAAATAGCAAAATATGGTATATTTGATATAGGAATGAGCTCGGTCTTTGAAATCAACTAATATCTATCTAAAGATAAGACTGTGGTTGATCAAGGTCTGAGAGGTAAATAAATACCCCAACTTGAGCGACCTCAGAATTTTCTAAGGATGATCTTAGTGGTAATGTGGAAAGAGAAGATTAAGTTATTTTCATATGGAAAAGAATAACGAGATGAAAGTTAAAGGATTGAGAATATATATAAATGAATCTTTTCCCCAAGTAACAGAAGTGAAAGAATTTGATATATAAAAATGTCAAAAGTTAAATAAATGAAGGGAAAAAGGGTGGGAAGTTAAAATGGTATTTCCGAAAATTAAAGGAAATTGGGAAAGTAAAGTTTTTAAGGATAATTTATCCTAAATGAATAATCGTTGGTTATTTTTCAAGTGATAAAATAAAAGGAGATTTCAAATGTTGCTTAACTTGAAATAAGTTGAGGCGTGTTCCAATATGGTTAATAAAATAAGGATAGGGGTTTGAAATGGTTGAGTATGATTATGGGATATTTTCATAAACATGAAAATAAGATATTTAAGAGAAGAACCTTACCTCAAATAAGTTATATTTGAAACGTTAAGGGTTAGAGATTAACTATCGTTAATCATTTTTAATTAAAGAGGCCATGTAGTGTTGGTACTGAACTGGTAACTCATGTCATTCACACAATTATTTATTGGATAGTTAAATCACCGACTATCAAACCTTACCCATACGATCGTTGGTACGGAAAGACCGGGATCGAATATACATTCGAAAACCATTCCGACTAGCGAAGACGTGAAAGAAGATTGGTGAAGATGGATAGATTGAAGACCGTTGATCTTCATAAGCGGAAGAACTACTGATTGGATTTCTCAGGTTTAGCGGCCGGAGATATTTCAACAGTGATTCTGTCGTGATTGGAATCTACGGATTGCAAGGACTTCTCGCTACTGATCTGTCGGGTGATTCCTAGGATGCAGTAGGAGGGTGCCTTCGGTTCATCCTGTTCCTGGATGACTTGTATGGACGAGTGTCTGACAGAGTATTTCCTAAGAATCACGTACGTTGATTTTTACAAACATACTTCTGTCAGCTGCAGAATATTTTTGTGGACGTCAATTAGTGATTTGACGGATCTGACGATGTGGCATTCAAAGTAAATGATGGCCAGATGTTCGAAGAGATGAATTCTAGCCTCAAACCTCATCAACCGGGAGATGACAAAAATCGGGCAGGCAGCATGGCTATGTGGGTCGCTCCCATTAGGGTGTATAATCACCTATCTAGGGAAATTCCTTTTGTTCTAAATCTATCGATTCTGCCCATTCGGGAACGGTGGTTTGAGTCCAACCGTTGGTGATATACATTCGATACACTCAAGCGAAATGAGTGGTCGGTCATGTGTAGGCCGGGTTGCAAGATGTTCTGGTTGAACCCAGGTGTATTCGCCTCTAGAGATACATCATCGGAAGGTGGTCCCATACCTTGTCAAGGTCGGAATCCAATCTCCAATAAGCGCCTGCGGTTTTGATTGTATACTATATATGTGGAGCGTGAGATGCAAGCGTTCCATTAGATGATTATTACTTGTATTTAGACATTATTATAATATCAGAGAAGATATTGGTTTCAAAACTGTTTTGGGTTATCGTAAGGTAAAAACCGTCCGTGTTTATGTGTGGATTCGGTCTTACGATTATCCTTTTCTTTTGAAAAGATTTCGAACTAAAAATCTGGATTGGATGATTTACCCTTAAACTGTGCGAGTTTATCTCACTCTGGTTCACCAGACTGACCCGGTGTTTTGTAAATGCTCGGGTTAGCCCGGTTTGCAGGTCCAGGTTATTAAACACTACAAATAGGCGTGCTGGAGGAGTCCAGACATATTTAAGGTTTTCCGCTGTGTTGTATAAGGGCAGATTATCATAACTGTCCAGATGTGTTCTTGTACTCTGATGATTGTAAGTTTTATTTAAAGCTCTCAATAAAGATTTATTTCTATATTATATTTTGTTCCGCTGCGATGTGAGACTCTGTGTAGTGTTGATTCCTCTTCTTACTCTTCTATTCTAATATTCTTTCTTTCTTATCTCACCCTCTAAATTCTTTCTAATAACGTCCAGTGTTTCGGTGTTTGGAGGATCGGTATAAGATACGGTAAAGGTATTTATATCAATTTTCGAGGCCGAAAACCGCTGGGTCGTTACAGGCCCTGACGATCCAAAGGTCACTCGAGCTCTGACCTGAGGGGCGGACTAGAGGCTCTCGAATCGGTAAGGATTATCTTTTGCCTTGGTTCACAGATGGAAATCCAACTTCCAATACGTGACATTTGCGGTTTTGATTGTAGAGCCTAGTATTGGCGACATAATATATGGTACCCATGCCACCTAGGTTTGATACATTTATATTTGAAGTTGTCGTACCAAGCATGCTTTGGCTATTATAAAGTAAAACGTTATCCTCTGGCTTGTGTTGCATTGTGTGATGGGACCTGGGTCTTATAATAGCTTCATTGTTCTTTATTTAGCATTGCGCTATTGTTTTATGCACTGGTATTCTTGGGAGGAAACCCGTTCCGTGTTATACAGCGTGGTCCCTTGATTTACCTAACTTTAAAATAAAGATTAATAACTGTTTTAGTACTCACACCAGTCCCATGACTGACCTAGAGTTTATTGATTTAACCTAAACTCTGGGTGCCCTTATTTTGACACGGGCAGCTAGTAGTTTTGGTTTTGCAGATTTATATTCACAGGATCCTGATTTACAGTTGGAACGATATCTGGAAAGCTCTGTATCAGTATATCTCTTTCAGTTGTGTATTGTATTATTTTTCCGCTGCTATGTAATGTAATTTAAACCTCTCATATTTATTGAATGTATTTTATTCATTCATACTCTGTATATTCTTGTATTCTGATGAATTGTTGTAATAAACAATGAAATGTTCTTCTGTTTGCGTCCCGATGTGGCTTGTTCTCAAATCAATTCAAGCTTTCCTTCATGGGGAAGTTCGGGTCATTAAATTTGGTATCAGAGCGAGGTTTGCAGAGCTCGGAGAACAAGACACGTTAGAACCAAACGAAAAGGTTCATCAGAAATTGGATTAGTAATATCCAATGGGAATGACTCGTTAGAGATGGGATCAGTAGTATCCTAGAACGAGTGTGAAGAGTGATGTTTTTAAAATGAAATTGAAAAAAAAAATTGTTTTGAAAATTTAAATCAATTATTCATATTTGAATATTTATTTGTATTGAATTTGGACAATCCGTATATAAAGATTTTGCGTATACATCTGATCCACGTGCATTCGAAGTTTAATATACTGGATGGATATAGAATCATACTCTAGTAGCCCGAAGAGGATTCTGATGATTGAGTACTCGTCATCAGAATTTATGTTGTAGTGACAAAAGTGGGATTTCTATATGATTCCAATTGACTGGTGTGAGAACCAAAATTAGATAGGGCTTATTGTTGTGATTTGGCACCAAAAATGTGATTTTTGACTATGTATCAAAATTATTAATTTGAAACGTTAATCAACTAATTGATTGCTAATTGTGTTGTTTGATTATTGGTTGATTAATTAAAATTTGAACCATATACCCAAATTGATCAAATAGTGAGTTGTATTGAAAATTTGTCGCATTACATACATATACATGTACTTACATTGAACAGGTCATAGCAAGGAGGCTAGAGAAGAGGAATAAAAATTTTACCCGACAAATAGGTACATGTTTATCGTATTTCTTGGATTTTTGATGATTTTATGAGCCGATTGGCTAGCCGCTTGGCTATGCCTTTTTCTTTTTGGATTGCTGAGGGCCATGGGAGGCTATTTGAAATATCCCGAAGCTCCCGGTGCAGGGGAGGTTATGGCGAAATTTTTCGAAAATTTAGGGTGTTAGCCAAATTTTTGAAAAATTTGAAAGTTCTTTGAAGTTGAAAAGTTGAAGAACTTAAGCCGTAATGAAAACAATGGAAGTTGAGTTGGTTTGTAAAACAACTTTCAGCTTCATTCCTTTTCGGGGACGAAAAGTTTTAAGTGGGGGAGATTGTAATAACCCGAAAATCCGAGCCAATTTAAAAATTTTATTTTGGCGATTTTTATGAATTTTGATTATTTAAAATGAATTATTTTAAATAATAACGACGAAAAATTTATTTTGATTAGAATTAGAATGTATATATTTATATAGATTGTCATTAGAAAATAATTATTTATTTATAATTATAAAAGGAATTGAAAATGGCGTGGTAGTTCGAAAATTCGATTTCAAATTTCAAATGAATGTACATGATTCGAAATAAATCGGATTTTGGCGAAACCAAAAATATTTGAATCTATTTGAAAATATCTTCATGTTCGAAAAATTGAAATTTCATAGTGGGAATAAAAAGTTATGCCCAGATGAAAATTCAGAATAGTCGCTATGGAATTCTAGCCCTTAAAAATGGAAATTTTGCAAACGACCTCAGTTTTTGACGAAACCACTTTGGTTGGATCCGTGATGTCAAGTTATTGCTAGATTCCAAAATTCATATTTTTCTGAATCAATATGTGAGCGTGGCAAAAAAAACGTGTTTTGTCAATTTCAGTCAATTTCGATCGACCAGAAAATGGCCATTTTTCAAACGGTCTCAGAATTTGACAAAATTAGGTTTGTTAGGACCGTATCGTCAATACAAAGCTAGAAAATATTTTTTCGGGAATTTTTAGAATTAGTATGTGGCCCTGATAAATTGAAATATGCGTTAAAATTCAATATATAGAGTTATATTTTGATTTTGACGAAAACAGGTCGAAACAGCCGAGCTGGCTTACGAAACATATCCCATTGTGTTTGGAATGGGGGTAATGTGCTAAGGGCGACAGTCGGTGGGTTTGATTTGGTGTCTAAAAGAAAAAGTTACTTTTTGGAATTAAATTAAACTAAATAAATATTTATATTCAATTGGTCAACCCTCTTCCCTTTATTCTCTCCCTCGATCAGTTTCCTTTCAAAACCGAGAAAATGTAAAAAAAGGGGCGCTCGTCGACGTCGCAAACTCGGGACGCCGCGCCACCTCACGGAGCGCCGCCACCACCGGAGCAGCACCACCCATCATCGCATGAAGTCGCTAGCCTCGTACGATGCCCATGCCCAAAAAACACGATCTGAAATCGCCTCCCCCATCAGATCCGACGCCACCAGACCCCACACCCGTGGAAACGCCACGCCGCCACCAATGGAGACCACCGCCGACCGCCTGACAGCCCCCTCCTTTCTCCAGTCCGCCGTGAAAACTCCCTCCTCCTCCCTCTTCAATGAAGTGAGTTTTCTATCTCTTTTATTTGATTTTATTTCTCTTTTTTTTATGTAATTATTGTAATTAGTTAGTAATTAATATTGATTTTCTTATGATGTAGAGAAGGAAAAAAATGATTTTTAGCAAATAGTAAAGATTATAATTTTAAATAAGTGAAGAGTTATAAAAATCTGATTTTTGTATAAGTTAGCATTGATTTTAATTTTGGGTTTTTTTTTTTAAATATTTAAAAGTAAGAAAGATCATATTTTTAAAGTAGAAAGGGTAATATTTTTGAATATGAAAAGATAATATTTTTTAATATGAAAAGATAATGTTTATGATCATGAAAAGCTTTGATTTTTAATTGGAAAAGATGAGATTTTTATACATAATATTAAATAAGAAAAATTCGATTTTTAGTTGTAGAAAAATTCGATTTTTTGTTGTAGAAAAATTTGATTTTTAGTTGCATAAAAATATGATTTTATCATAGGAAGAAAATATTTTTAGCAAGTTAAAAATATGATTTTTAACTAGTGTATATATGAGAATATTTTTAGAAATGTAAAAGTGCGATTTTTTAATTATATAAAAATATGATTTTTATATATGTAAAAATATAATTTTTATTTATGTAGAGGGATAAAAATTTGATCTTTATATATGTAGCGATATAATAAAAATGCAATTTTTATTATATGTATAACAATATAAAAATATTATTTATATATAGTAGAGATTATAAAAATATGATTTTTATATATGAAGTAGCGGTAAAAATTCGATTTTTATATATATGAAGTGAAAAATAAAAATATGATTTTTATATTGAAAGTAAACAAATAAAAATGTGATTTTTATTATTTGAGTAGCGATATAAAAATATAATCTTTATATAGGAAGTAGCGTTGTTAAAAATATATTTTTTAACATATACCGCGTGAAACAGATCTCGTTGGACACATGATGAAGATTTCCTATATATGAAGAGTCGCGGCATTTGGTTTAGCTATCGGTGAGAACTTCTCACTTTAAATCTTGTTTTCTAGTTAAAATTATATACTAGGATGCAGACGGTGCTTAGCAGCGACACCCGTCGTCCACAGACCATGGATGACTTGTTTGATTGATGTGTTGTGAAAATTGATTGTGTGATGTGGATTGAATAAATATTTTATAGCTAAAAAAATAATTTTTAACGTGTATATAAAATAAATATTTATAAACAAATCGTACGATTTGTTTATGTACACCCATTTGACTGATATTGATTGGGACGATAAATTTTACACATCGCCCAGCTCCACAAATAAAAATCCATGTTTGTTGATTTGAAACACCACACGGGTATTGGGATGATATTTGACGTACACTAATCCCGATTGTTTAGTTGTATGTCAATCGATGGGTTGACAGGCTGTGTAAGCGTTAATTATTTATATTTAATGCTTATGCAGTTGTGTGGTGCACTATGGGTGATGGTTGATGATTTATCGTTGCTATTATATACATGTGTTGTAGGGAATCCATATAATTAACATTATATGGTAATTGATTGGGCCTCATTCCAATTTGGAAAATAAGGAATATTATAAAAGAAAATTCATGTGTTGAATAGAAAGAAAATTCTTGTGTTGAATAAAATAAAAAATCATGTGTTGAATAGAATAAAAATTCATGTGTTAAAAAAAAAATTCATGTGTTGAATAAAATAAATATTCATGTGTTGAATAGAAGAAAATATT
The DNA here is from genome assembly GCA_030737875.1 of Allium sativum. NCBI lineage: Eukaryota > Viridiplantae > Streptophyta > Magnoliopsida > Asparagales > Amaryllidaceae > Allium > Allium sativum. The sequence continues at coordinate 7,280,973 of CM060921.1, read as the reverse complement.
CATGTGTTGAATAAAAATATAAATACATGTGTTGAAGAAAATATTCATTTGTTGAATAGAATAATGAAGTTATTGAAATATATAAAGTCGTGTTGATTAGATTGACGCCATTTTGACGTGAACGATATTTATATCAATTTTATAATGAATATCGAAGAGTAATTGATTTCAAAATATAATGTTTTGAAAATATTATCATTTGTATATCGATGATGTGGAATATTCAATTTTGATTAGAAATTGAATATGAAGTTGAAATCGTTTTAAAAATGAATTTAAAACGATTTATAAAATACGTTTTAAAAGGAAATCGACGAAATATATATAATATATATTATATATATAGAATGGCCTGAATAGAACGCGCCGCACCACGACAGTTCGCGAATTTCGACCATTAACTTCGAATTGATATTACGTGAGATCCAACCGTCGGATTCTCCTAAAACCAGAACCGTTGGGTTCGTATCGAAAAGAGCTTTCTAACGAATATTAGAGATTTGAAATCTAAATGTTGGATTTGGAATTTTGTCGAAATCAAATTTGTAAAAGGTCGCTGTAAGTGCAGTTCGATGGTCGTTGATGGAAATCGACTGTACGGGCCTTGATAAAATTATTAAAAATAGTAATAATTTGTGTAAAATCATAAGAAATGATTTTTGAAGAATTGGGATGAAAATTTCCATATTTGAAAAGATAAAAATAGATTTTTATTGAAATGAACTAGTTTTAAACTAGAATTATAATTCATTTATTTTTGAAATAAATAAATTGGATTTGAAATGGTTTTGAAAATAACCAGAATTTCCAATAAATGAATTGGAATGGATTTGAATCGAAATTGTCTTTGGAATATTTCGATGTTGGATTTCATGATTATACAGATATTTTTATGGAAATTTGAAAGATATATTTATATCGTTATTTCCAATATGATATTTTGTTGGTTGTAGAATTTGATATTGAATATATGCCGATATATTTTCTATTCAGAGCCTTGTATTTAATATCAAATGTGATTTGGGTTTGTCGTGAATGGTATCTTCAATAATACTGTTCTTAGACCTAATGGAGTTAAGAAAATCAGAAACTAACTGGAGATTAGTTAAGTTGAATGGTCTCCTGGGTATTGATCTGATGTTGGTTTCGGCCTTCGGGGTTATTACTTAGGGAATTGTTCACTTGCTAATTTACAGTTAAAGGCTGATGGAATAGAATGTGATTTTGGGTTTATCGTGAGCCGTGTTTTAAATGACATTGGTTCTTTAACCCAGTTAAAGCCAGGATATGATTTCCCAAGTTAAATAATCATTGATAGTGATTATTGGGAAGATTAAAACCAAGTGGAGTTTTAACGAATCTTTAATTAGATTGAAATGATCGAGAATGGAGTATCGCCAGTTTTGCTCCAGGCGATAGTTAAATCTTTAATTAGATTTGAACGTGAAATGGTAAGTGAATTTACCGATAACACCGTGGTGTTAGATATGAAGTATTTCCAGTTTTACTTCATGGGAGGAATAGGTTGGGATTGGGAAGTTAAAACAAATGATTACTTCGGTAAGGTTCGTTAATCCCGATTAGTTTGGACAAACCATAATTTGGTTTGAATTGATATTCAAAAGAAGATTAAAGAATAAATTTAAGGAATTTATCTTTGATAAAATTAATGGGAAACTCTCCCTAAGAATATGAAATTTAGCAACTAACTGAAGATTAGTTAAGATGAATGGTTTCCTGGGTATTGATCTGATGTTGGTTTCGGCCTTCGGGGTTAATATTTGGGGAATTGTTCTCTTACTAATTTACGGTTAGTGACTGATGAATTGGAATGAGGCGTATGTTGTGTTTGTGTAACACTTGTTTATTACATACGCGAGTTATTCGGAAAGACCGGGTTTATCCCATTCGGAATAACTGATACGACGATAAGCCGAAGGTGAAGACGGTGGTTGAAAACCGGAGGTCTTCACGTCGTTTGGATGATTCCTGATGATCTTGACTGGGCCGTACACCCAAAAGGAGGAAATAAGTTGGTGATCGTCCAGACGTACTTGGAGATCGATGGATATGCGAGGTACAAGGTGCCTCCGGTTTCGTTCAGACCCAGAACGGACTTGTAAATGGACTGTGTGTCTGACATTTGATATCATTCTGTGTGATTGATGGATATCGGTTGCATGGAGTGGTCTGCCTGTGTGGCATGCTAAGATGAAAATGATTAAGACTTCTGTTGAAAAGCAGAGTCTTGTGGTTGATGATCAAAGCACAGCCTGTGTGGCATAGCTTTGTGTAGCGTTGATTCACGAACCTCACACCCCGGTTGTGAACCAGAAACGGGAGAGGACATCAGGGAGGACATGCGTTTCTTTCTAGTTAAAAGTGGCGTTAGTGGTTTGACACGCCTGACGAGTTTGACTTATGTGGTTGTTGGGTTGCGAGGCGCCTCAGATATATTGATGACTGTGTGGAGCCGATGGATTCATTTGGCTCATTTACGCCCCAAAAGGCGGGGAAATGCAGTGTTCAGGCATTTTAATCCACATCGGTGGACCGGCCCTGACGATCCAAAGGTCACTCGAGCTCTGACCTGAGGGGCGGACTAGAGGCTCTCGAATTAGTAAGGACTATCTTTTGCCTTGGTTCATAGATGGAAATCCAACTTCCAATACGTGACATTTGCGGTTTTGATTGTAGAGCCTAGTATTGGCGACATGATATATGGTACCCATGCCGCCTAAGATTGATACACTTATATTTGAAGTTGTTTTATACACTATGCACTTATAATAGTATCAAATGATTTTTTTAACGTACCAAGCATGCTTTGGCTATTATAAGGTAAAACCCTATCATCCGGCTTGTGTTGCATTGTGTGATGGGACCTAGGTCTTATAATAGCTTCATTGTTCTTTATTTAGCATTGTGCTGTTGTTTTATGCACTGGTATTCTTGGGAGGAAACCCGTTTCGTGTTATACGGCGTGGTCCCTTGATTTACCTAACTTTAAAATAAAGATTAATAACTGTTTTAGTTTTCACACCAGTCCTATGACTGACTTGGAGTTTATTGTTTTAACCTAAACTCTGGGTGCCCTTATTTTGACACGGGCCGCTAGTAGTTTTGGTTTTGCAAATTTATATTCACAAGATCCTGATTTACAGCTGGAACGATATCTGGAAAGCTTTGTATCCGTATATCTCTTTCAGTTGTGTATTGTATTATTTTTCCGCTGCTATGTAATGTAATTTAAACCTCTGATATTTATTGCATGTATTTTATTCATTCATACTCTGTATATTCTTGTATTCTGATGAATAGTTGTAATAAACAATGAAATGTTCTTCTGTTTGCGTCCCGATGTGGCTTGTTCTCAAAGCAATCCAGGCTTTCCTTCACTGGGAAGTTCGGGTCATTAAATTTGGTATCAGAGCGAGGTTTACAGAGCTTGGAGAACAAGACACGTTAGAACCAAACGAAAGGGTTCATCAGAAATTGGATTAGTAACATCCAATGGGAATGACTTGTTAGAGATGGGATCAGTAGTATCCTAGAACGAGTGTGAAGAGTGATATTTTTAAAATAAAATTGAAAACAATTTTGTTTTGAAAATTTAAATCAATTATTCGTATTTGAATATTTATTTGTATTGAATTTGGACAATCCAGTATATAAAGATTTTGCGTATACGTCTGATCCACGTGCATTCAAAGTTTAATATACTAGATGGATATGGAATCATACTCTAGTAGCCCAAATAGGATTTTGATGATTGAGTGCTCGTCATCAGAATTTATGTTTAAGTGGCAAAAGTGGGATTTCTATATGATTACAATTGACTGGTGTGAGAACCAAAATTAGATAGGGCTTATTGTTGTGATTTGGCACCAAAAATGTGATTATTGACAATGTATCAAAATTATGAATTTGAAACCTCAATCAACTAATTGATTGTTGATTGTGTTGTTTGATTATTGGTTGATTAATTAAAATTTGAACCATATACCCAAATTGATCAAATAGTGAGTTGTATTGAAAATTTGTCGCATTTGCATACATATACATGTACTTACATTGAACGGGTCATAGCAAGGAGGCTAGAGAAGAGGAATAAAATTGTTTACCCGACAAATAGGTACATGTTTATTGTATTTCTTGGGTTTTTGATGATTTTATGAGCCGATTGGCTGTTTCTTTTTCTTTTTGGATTGTTGAGGGCCATGGGAGGCTATTTGAAATATCCCGAAGCTCCCGGTGCAGGGGAGGTTAAGGCGAAATTTTTCGAAAATTTAGGGAGTTAGCCAAATTTTTGAAAAATTTGAAAAGTTCTTAGAAACTGAAAAGTTGAAGAAACTAAGCCGTAATGAAAACAATGGAAGTTGAGTTGGTTTGTAAAACAACTTTCAGCTTCGTTTCTTTTCGGGGACGAAAAGTTTTAAGTGGGGGAGATTGTAATAACCCGAAAATCTAAGGCAATTTAAAAAATTTATTTTGGCGATTTTGATGAATTTTGAATATTTAAAATGAATTATTATAAATAATAACGACGAAAAATTTATTTTGAATAGAATTAGAACGTATATATTTATATAGATCGTCGTTAAAATATAATTATTTATTTATAATTATAAAAGAAATTGAAAATGGCGCGGTAGTTTGAAAATTCGATTTTAAATTTCAAATGAATGTACAGGATTCGAAATAAACCGGATTTTGGCGAAACCAAAAATATTTGAATCTATTTGAAAATATCTTCCTAACGAATCCGAAAAATTGAATTTTCATAGCGGGAATAAAAAGTTACGCCCAGATGAAAATTCAGAATAGTCGCTATGGAATTTTGGCCCTTAAAAATGGAAATTTTGCAAACGACCTCGGTTTTCGACGAAACCACTTTTGTTGGATCCGTGATGTCAAGTTATTGCTATATTCCAAAATTCATATTTTTCTGAATCAATATGTGAGCGTGGCAAAAGAAAACGTGTTTTGTCAATTTTAGTCAATTTCGATCAACCAGAAAATGGCCATTTTTCAAACTGTCTCAGAATTTGACGAAATTAGTTTTGTTAGGACCGTATCGTCAATATCAAGCTATAAAATATTTTTTGAGAATTTTTATAATTAGTATGTGGTCCCGGTAAATTGAAATGTGCATTCAAATTCAATATATAGAGTTATATTTTGATTTTGACGAAAACGGGTCGAAACAGCCAAATTGGCTTACGAAACATATCCCATTGTGTTCAGAATGGGGGTAATGTGCTAGGGGCGACAGTCGGTGGGTTTGATTTGGTGTTCAAAAAAGGTTACTTTTTGGGATTAAATTAAATTAAATTAATATTTATATTTAATTGGTCAACCCCCTTCCCTTTATTCTCTCCCCCGATCAGTTTCCTTTCAGAACCAAGAAAATGAAAAAAGGGAAGCTCGTCGACGACGCAACCTCGGACGCCGCGCCACCTCATGGAGCGCCGCCACCACCGGAGCAGCACCACCCACCGTCGCCTGAAGTCGCTAGCCTCGTACGAAGCCCTAGCCCCCGATGCCCCAAAAACACGATCTGAAATTGCCTCCCCCCCATCAGATCCGACGCCACCAGACCCCACACCTGCGGAAACGCCACGCCGCCACCAATGGAGACCACCGCCGACCGCCTGACAGCCCCCTCCTTTGTCCAGTCCGCCGTGAAAACTCCCTCCTCCTCCCTCTTCATTGAAGTGAGTTTTTCTATCTCTTTTATTTGATTTTATTTCTCTCTTTTTTATGTAATGAATGTAATTAGTTAGTAACTAACATTGATTTTCATACGATGTAGAGAAGGAAAATATGATTTTTAGCAAATAGTAAAGATTATAATTTTATATAAGTGAAGAGTTATAAAAATCTGATTTTTATATAAGTTAGCATTGATTTTAATTTTTTTTAAATATTTAAAAGTAAGAAAGATCATATTTTTAAAGTAGAAAGGGTAATATTTTTGAATATGAAAAGATAATATTTTTGAATATGAAAAGATAATGTTTTTTATCATGAAAAGCTTTGATTTTTAATTGGAATAGATGAGATTTTTATATATATTATTACATAAGAAAATTTTGATTTTTAGTTGTAGAAAAATTCGATTTTTAGTTGTAGAAAAATTCAATTTTTAGTTGCAAAAAAATATGATTTTATCGTAGGAAGAAAATATTTTTAGCAAGTTAAAAATATGATTTTTAACTAGTGTATGTATGAGAATATTTTTAGAAAGGTAAAAGTGCGATTTTTAATTATATAAAAATATGATTTTTATATATGTAAAAATATAATTTTTATTTATGTAGAGAGATAAAAAATTGATCTTTATATATGTAGCGATATAATAAAAATGCAATTTTTATTATATGTATAACAATATAAAAATATTATTTTTATATAGTAGAGATTATAAAAATATGATTTTCATATATGAAGTAGCGGTAAAAATTCGATTTTTATATATATGAAGTGAAAAATAAAAATATGATTTTTATATTGAAAGTAAACAAATAAAAATGTGATTTTTATTATTTGAGTAGCGATATAAAAATATAATCTTTAAATAGGAAGTAGCTTTGTTAAAAATATAATTTTTAACATATACCACGTGAAACTGATCTCGTGGGAGACACGATGAAGATTTCCTACATATGAAGAGTCGCGGCGTTTGTTTTAGCTATCGGTGAGAACTTCTCACTTTAAATCTTGTTTTCTAGTTAAAATTATATACTAGGATGCAGACGGTGCTTAGAAGCACCCGACACCCGTCGTCCACAGACCATGGATGACTTGTTTGATTGATGTGTTGTGAAAATTGATTGTGTGATGTGGATTGAATAAATATTTTATAGTTAAAAATATAATTTTTAATGTGTATATAAAATAAATATTTATAAACAAATCGTACGATTTGTTTATGTACACCCTTTTGACTGATATTGATTGGGACGATAAATTTTACACATCGCCCAACTGCACAAATAAAAATCCATGTTTTTTGATTTGAAACCCCACACGGATATTGGGATGATTTTGACGTACACTAATCCCAATTGTTTAGTTGTATGTCAATCGATGGGTCGACAGGCTGTGTAAGCGTTAATTATTTACATTTAATGCTTATGCAGTTATGTGGTGCACTCTGGATGATGGTTGATGATTTATCGTTGCTATTATGTACATGTGTTGTAGGGAATCCATATAATTAACATTATATGGTAATTGATTGGGCCTCATTCCAATTTGGAAAATAAGGAATATTATAAAAGAAAATTCATGTGTTGAATAGAAAGAAAATTCATATATTGAATAGAATAAAAATTCATGTGTTGAATAGAATAAAAATTCATGTGTTGAAAAAAAAATTCATGTGTTAAATAGAATAAATATTCATATGTTGAATAGAAGAAAATATTCATGTGTTGAATAAAAATATAAATTCATGTGTTGAAGAAAATATTCATTTGTTGAATATAATAACGAAGTTACTGAAATATATAAAGCCTTGTTGATTAGATTGACGCCATTTTGACGTGAACGATATTTATATCGATTTTATTCATTTTTATAATGAATATCAAAGAGTAATTGATTTCAAAATATAATGTTTTGAAAATATTATCATTTGTATATCGATGATGTGGAATATTCAATTTTGATTAGAAATTGAATATGAAGTTGAAATCGTTTCAAAAACGAATTTAAAATGATTTATAAAATACGTTTTAAAAGGAAATCGACGAAATATATATAATATGTATATTATATATATAGAATGTCCTGAATAGAACACGCCACGCCGCGACAGTTCGCGAATTTCGACCATTGACTTCGAATTGATATTACGTGAGTTCCGACCGTCGGATTTTCATAATACCAGAACCGTTGGGTTCGTATCGAAAAGAGCTTTCTAACGAATATTAGAGATTTGAAATTTAACGGTTGGATTTGGAATTATGTCCAAATCAAATTTGTAAAAGGTCGCTGTAAGTGCAGTTCGATGGCCGTTGATGGAAATCGACTGCACGGGCCTTGATAAAATTATTAAAAATAGTAATAATTTGTGTAAAATCATAAGAAATGATTTGTGAATAATTGGGATGAAAATTTCCATATTTGAAAAGATAAAAATATATTTTTATTGAAATGAACTAGTTTTAAACTAGAATTATAATTCATTTATTTTTGAAATAAATAAATTGGATTTGAAATGGTATTGAAAATAACCAGAATTTCCAATAATTGAATTGGAATGGATTTGAATAGAAATTTTCTTTGGAATATTTTGATGTTGGATTTCGTGATTATACAGATATTGTTATAGAAATTTAAAAGATATATTTATATCGTTATTTCCAATATGATATTTGTTGGTGGTAGAATTTGATATTGAATATAAGCCGATATATTTTCTATTCAGAGCCTTGTATTTAATATCAAATGTGATTTGGGTTTGTTGTGAATGGTATCTTCAATAATACTGTTCTTAGACCCAATGGAGTTAAGAAAATCAGAACCTAACTGGAGATTAGTTCAGTTGAATGGTCTCCTAGGTATTGATCTGATGTTGTTTTCGGCCTTCGGGGTTATTACTTAGGTAATTGTTCACTTGCTAATTCACGGTTAAAGGCTGATGGAATAGAATGTGATTTTGGGTTTATCGTGAATCGTGTTTTAAATGACATTGGTTCTTTAACCTAGTTAATGCCAGGATATGATTTCCCAAGTTAAATAATCATTGATAGAGAATATTGGGAAGATTAAAACCAAGTGGAGTTTTAATGAATCTTTAATTAGATTGAAATGATCGAGAATGGAGTATAACCAGTTTTGCTCCAGGCGATAGTTAAATCTTTAATTAGATTTGAACGTGAAATGGTAAGTGAGTTTACCGATAACACCGTGGTGTTAGATATGAAGTATTACCATTTTTACTTCATGGGATGAATAGGTTGGGATTGGGAAATTAAATCAAATGATTACTTCGGTAAGGTTCGTTAATCCCGATTAGTTTGGATAAACCATAATTTTGTTTGAATTGATATTCAAAAGATGATTAAAGAATAAATTTAAGGAATTTATCTTTGATAAAATTAATGGGAACCTCTCCCTAAGAATATGAAATTTAGCAACTAACTGAAGATTAGTTAAGATAAATGGTTTCCTGGGTATTGATTTGATGTTGGTTTCGGCCTTCGAGGTTAATATTTTGGGAATTGTTCTCTTACTAATTTACGGTTAGTGACTGATGAATTGGAATGAGGCGTATGTTGTGTTTGTGTAACACTTGTTTATTACATACACAAGTTATTCAGAAAGACCGGGTTTATCCCATTCTGAATAACTGACACAATGATAAGTCGAAGATAAAGACGGTGGTTGAAGACTGGAGGTCTTCATGTCGTTTGAATGGTTCCTGATGATCTTAATTGGGCCGTACACCCAAAAGGAGGGAATAAGTTGGTGATCGTCCATATGTACTTGGAGATCGATGGATATGCGAGGTACAAGGTGCCTTCGGTTTCGTTCAGACCCAGAACGGATTTGTAAATGGACTGTGTGTCTGACATTGGATATCATTCTGTGTGATTGATGGATATCGGTTACATGGAGTGGTCTGCCTGTATGGCATGCTAAGATGCAAATTATCAAGACTTCTGTTGAAAAGCAGAGTCTTGTGGTTGATGATCAAAGCACAGCCTGTGTGGCACAGCTTTGTGTAGCATTGATTCGCGAACCTCACACCCCGGTTGTGAACCAGAAACGGGAGAGGACATCAGGGAGGACATGCGTTTCTTTCTAGTTAGAAGTGCCGTCAGTGGTTTGACACGCCCTGACGAGTTTGACTTATGTGGTTGTTGGGTTGCGAGGCGACTCGGATATATCGGCAACTGTGTGGAGCCAATGGAGTCGTTTGGCTCATTTACGCCCCAAAGGGCGGGGAAACGCAGTGTTCAGGCATTTTAATTGTAACGACCCAGAAAATCTGAACCAATTTAAAAATTTTAAATTAGCTAAAATAATGGATTTTAAATATTTAAAATAAATATTTTAAATAATGGCGATGAAAACTGAGTTTGAATCGACAATTGAAAACGAATATAATTAATTATAATTATAAACAAGGCCTGAAATGGCGTGGCAGTTTCAAAAATTGAATTCAAACTTTGTCGGACTGTACCGGGTGCAAAACAATCCAGATTTTAGTGAAACCAAAAATATTTAAATCTGTTAGTGAATATCTTTCTAACGAATCCGACCAATCGAAATTTGATAGCGGGAATCAAAAGATATGTCCAGTTGAAAATTCTGAATAGTCGCTATGGAATTCAGGCCCTTAAAAATGGACATTTTGCAGATGACCTCGGATTTCGACGAAACCACTTTTGTTGGATCCGCAGTGTCAAGTTATTGCTAGGTTTCAAATTTCATAATTTTTCGAATCAATATGTGAGCGTGGCAAAGGAAAACGCGTTTGACCGGTTTCAGTTGATTTTAATCGACTGGAAATTGGCCATTTTACAAACGATCTCAGAATTCGACGAAACTAGTTTTGTTAGGACCGTATCGTCAATACGAAGCTAGAAAATATTTTTCTGGAATTTTTCGAGTTCGTATGTGGCCCCACTAAGTTGAAATGTGCGTTTGAATTGAATATGTAAAGAATTACACTTTAAATTCAACGGAAACTGATTCAAACGATTGAATCAGCTGACGATACATATCCGATTGTGTTCAAAATGGGGGTTATACGCTAGGGAAGACAGTCGTTGGGCTAGGTTTGGGGTTAGATAGAAAAAGCACTTTATGGAAATTAATTAAAAATATAATTATTTAAAAAGGGGGCCCCTTTCTCTTCTTCATCAAGTCAACGACCCCCCCCCTTTTCTTCAATTCAGACGAGAATTTAAAAGGAAAAAAAAAACCCTAAATCTAAAATCACGCTCCACTATTCGACCCGCCGCCACGCATCTCCATCCTCCCCTCTACTCCGACGCCTCAGGCGTCCTCCGTGCTCTATGACGCGAGTGTCAAGCTCGAACCATCGCTCCAAGAAGTCACCGTTCCCAGGCGAATTCCGAGGTTGAAGGGTGATCGAGCTAGAGGTGCTTGGTGGCCGGAAGGAGCTCGCGCAAAGGCGGACCTCGTAGCAGCGCCTGATTTCCGTCCGAAGCTTCGAACTGCTCTGGATGAAGTTGAACTGAAAACGTGAGTAAATGTAGGGGAGGTAACGACCTAATTTCTTTGATTAAGGAATGTTAATTACAGGTTAATTCTATTAAATTTATTTATTTAGTTATGTTATTAATTTAGTATATTAAAAGAATTTAAAAACTGTTTATTTTAAAAAAGAAAAAGGTTAAAACAGATTTTTCTAAAGATTTAAAACTGATTTTAAAAGCATTTAAAAACTGATTTTATTTTAATAAGTAAATTCTGATTTTTTTTGTAAAAAGAAAAACTGATTTTAAACAGGTTATAAAAACTGATTTTTAAAAGAAGTTAAAAACTGATTTTTTAAGAGTTTAAAACTGATTTGATTTTAAAACTTTAAAAGGAAAAAGGTTTAAACTTTAAATTGAAAAAGGTTTAATCTTTTAAAAGAAAAAGATTTGAACTTTGAATAGAAAAAGATTTGAACTTTGAATAGAAAAAGATTTGAACTTGGAAAAAATAAAGATCATATTTTTAAAAGAGAAAAGACGGAATTTTTATTAGGTAAAAGAAGTAAGATATGAAAATTTATATTTTTTTAAAGCAATAAAAATATAATTTTTACATCATAGGAATATTAAAAATATAATCTTTATTTTTGAAAAGGCGGAATGTATATTTTTGAAATGCAGTTTTTATATATTGAATAACATAGTAAAAATTCGATTTTTACATATGTAGAGAATACGGGCGAAAGCGACAAAAAGGCGAGATTGGCGAAGACTTCGAAAGGAAGAATCGTAGTATGGGATAGCTATTGGTGAGAATTTCTCACTCTTCAATTTCTTCTTAAATATATATATATATATGTGTGTGAAATGAAAGTGAATTGCTATATATAAATATATATCTATATATATATATATACGCCCCTCGTCCACAAACCATGGACGATATTTATTGGTTGAAATGGTTGTGAAAATTGATTGATAGCGAATGATTGTTTGGGATTGTTTGTGATTGATATTGGTTGATTGTGGTTGAAAAATACCCATTTGTGGTTGAGAAATATTTAGTTGAAACCACATAGGATTAGTTTGTGGAAATGAAATAAATATATACATGCCGCCTGCGTGCGAACTAGATGCATGATCCCCATTGTCAAAAACCGCGAGGTTTTAAGGTAGTGCGAGGAGCCGTACTAGGGACGGTCCCGGTTTAACTACCCTGCCGTTATGCTGCCGAAATTTTGAATAATATTCGTGTGTTTGAATTATTTTCATATGCTTAAACTATATTTATTCATTGAATAGAAAACATTCATGTGTTGAATTGATATTCATTCGTTGATTAGAAATTCATGTGTTGAATGGTATTCATATTTTGAAATAAATCGTTTGATAATAAAAATCACCTTTTATCGACTATATGAACTGTGTAAAATAATCTCGTTTTAGAAGAAATTGTTTTATGATAAAAATCCCATTTTTATCACCAACTTGAACTATATAGGAAAATAGTGTTTTGAAATGAATTGTTTTACAATAAAAATCACATTTTTATTGTATGCATGAATCGTTGAAATGGGAAGTGTTAAAAATAGCCACTTGTTCAAAATAAACATATATGAGTTGAAATATTCATTAATTAGCTAATGAAATGATTTGCACCTATTTATGTAACATTAGAATGAAGGGTTTTTTTAAACCAAACAGAAATCAAATATGAAGTTGAATAGAAAAGGATAAATGATAAGAACTGTATATATATGTACATGCATATTCATTGAACAGGTTATAGCAAAGGGGCTAGAGAAGAGGAATAAAATTTTGTGCCCGACAAATAGGTACACATTTACTGTTTTGTTTGGGTGATGATTTTATGAGCCTGTTGGCTAGCCGCTTGGCTTTTTTCTTTTTGAGATTAGAAGGACCGGGAAAGCTATTTGCGATTTCCCGATGCTCCCGGTGCAGGGGAGGTTATGGCGAAATTTTCCAAAATTTTAAGGTGTTAGAAAAATATTTGAAGTGAAACGATATGGAAATCATTGAATGAACTATATTTATATAAATAAATAAATATAAATAAAATTAAAACGAAACGAAGCCGTGCAGTTCGTATTTCGAAACTGTGATTTCAAACGACTAGTGCGGGAAATCCGACCATTGGATTTTCCTGAAACCTCAACCGTCGGGTTCGCCTTGGAATAATCTTTCCAACGGCACCAACCTTGTAAAAATCCAACGGTTGGATTGTCTGGAATGTTTAATTCAAATCTGAAGAAAAACAGCGCCAGAAGCGATTATATTTATATATATATATATATATAATTATATATTTAATCGAATAACGACGCTGCAGTTCGTAATTTGAAATCGAAACTTCAAACGATTGTACCGGGAGATCCGACCGTCGGATTTTCCCGAAACTGGAACCGTTGGATTCGTTTTGAAAAGACCTTTCTAATGATATAAATTTGGTGAAGATCCAACGGTTAGATTTTCAGATATGTGTAAATCAAATCCGAAGAAAAACAGCGCCACGGCCGCTGTATGGCTCGAAGCGTCGTTTTGAATAAATGGGCTATTTTAAAATAAATAAAAATAGCGATAAATCGTTATAAAATATTGGAAACAATATGGAATGGAAATAAACTGAATTTGCTTGATTTATGTGGCTTTTGATGGTTGAATGTGTTTGGTGTGAAAATTACATTAAAGAACAAAATTGGTGTTGTCGAATAATTTAACCATTGAAATAAATCGATTTGAAATTCTAAATATACGTGAACTATTCGAAAAGGACGAGTTAATTCTCATTTCGAATAATTGACCGACGATTGAAATTCAAAGATGAAGACGGTGGTCGAAGACCGGAGATCTTCACCTCGTTTGGATGGTAACCGAGGTCCTGATTGGGAGGCATCCCGAAATATGGATAATGAGTGGTGATCGTCCAGACGTACGTGGTGATCGAAGGGTTTGCGAGGTATTTAGTGCCTCCGGTTTCGTTCAGACCCAGAACGGACTTGAAAATGGACTGTGTGTCTGACATTGGATTTTATTCTGTGTTGATTGATTTCTGTTAAATACACATCTGTTTGGCGGCGGAGAATTTATTCTTTTGCTTAACGCCCTTCTCTAAGACGCACGAGCTCAGAGGTTGTATATTGATGGACATCGGTTGCATGGCATGAACTGCCTGTGTGGCATGCTAAGATGCAGTGATCAGGGCTTCTGTTGAAAAGCAAAGTCTTGTGGTGATGATCAAAGCGCCGCCTGTGTGGCGTAGCTTTGTGTATAACGTGAATTCGCGAGCCTCACACCCCGGGATGAACCTATAACGGGAGAAGGACATCAGGGAGGGTATGCGTTTCTTTCTAGCTAGGGTGGTGTCAGTGACCTACCAGCCCTGACATTTATATACGTTTCACCTATGTGGTTGTTGCTGTTGCGAGGCGCCTCGGTTTGATCGGACGATCCGGGTCCGATGGAGTCATTCGTTGGCTCGTTTGCGCCCCAAAGGGCGGGGAGACGTATTGTTCAGGTATAATAATCCACATCGGTGGACCGGCCCTGACGATCCAGGGGGCAGTTGCGGCTGTTCCTGAGACATGGTAGGCTAGATTGTCTCGAATTCGGTAAGGACTATCTTTTGCCTTGGTTCATGACGGAAATCAATTTCCAAATACGACATCGTGCGGTTTTGATTGTATATATATATGGCGACATGATATATGGTACCCATGCCGTCTATGATTGATAGTTATGATTTGAAATTGTTTTCAAAACATATAAACACTAGCAATAATATCAAATGCCTTGTTTTATTCGTATCAAGCGTATTTTGGCCGTTATAAGGTAAAACTCTATCCTCCGGTTTGCGTTGCATTGTGTGATGGGAACTGAGTCTTATAACGGCTTCATTTTTATACAAAGCATAGCGATGTTTAAAAGAAAGATTTGTTTTAAAGCACTGGCAATCCAATGGAGTAAACCCGTTCCACGAAAGTGGCGTGGTCCTGTGGTTGGCCAATTATATATGTGTTGAGTGGATTTCTCATACCAGTCCCATGACTGACTCGTAGTTTGTTTCACTTTCAAACTCGGGTACCCCTCTTTCTACACGGGCAGCCTTGTATTCAGGTTTAGCTGGTTCTTTTTGGATAGCTGGAGCTGAAGATGGATTCTATCATTTATTTCTTTTTATGCTGTTCAGCTCCTATTGTGCATATTTTGTTTATTTCCGCTATAGACATTTATGTATAGCTGAACTGTATTTGTACTAAGTAAGATCCTGTATACTGTGTAACTCTGATGATTACTTTTATCCAGTATATTTTGTTGTTCATTATCTGGTGTATTTATTTAATTTTGTTCTGCTATTATCTGTTTCTGTGTTATATTCCAAAGATAGCCCTGTTTCCGTCTGAACGGGAATTCAGGTCGTCTCAACGTGGTATCAGAGCTTTGGTTAAGCTTAGTTCTGGAATATAACATTCGAACAAACTCGTCAGAAATAGAACCAGTAGTGTTCTAGGACGGGCAACTCTATACAGATAGGATCAGTAATATCCTAGTATGAGTAAAGCAGAATGAAATTACACCTTGATAGACACATTTACATTTGAAGTATGTGTTTCTATATTTTAGAATACCTTTTCTGTGACCTGACACTTGATCTGCCATTTGCAGAGGTACTAGAAAATGAGTGACAGGAACAGAAGAAATAATCGTATGGCTCGACCAGCTAATGAGCCAGTTGTGCTCCCGCAGCCAGAATCCAATATAGAAGTCCTATACAAGAGATTTCGAAATCTTGGTGGATCGCCATTCTTAGGCAAGAAGCCCATTATGGAAACACAAGCTTGGATTCGTTCTGCAGAGAAGATCTTTGAGGGTTTAAAGCTGAGAGACGATCAGAAAAGATTACTAGCGTCTTGGGCACTCAAAGATGAAGCTTTGTTCTGGTGGGATTCGGTTATAGAGAATAATCCAGAAGGTGATATCACCTGGGATAGATTCAAAGTGATTTTCTTAGAAAGATTTACTCCTCCCGAAGCAACTGAGCGATTATGTGACGAATTTTCTTATCTAATTCAAGGTGACATGACCATTCCCGAATATCATAAGAAATTCAACGAACTTGCTCACTTTGCTCCTCATCTAATTCAAGACCCAAAGAGGAAAAATCTGAGATTTATTCATGGCCTTCAAAGGAAATACCAGAATAAAGTATTGAGGCATGTGAAGCTTCCTTTCTCACAAATGATTTATATGGCTTATTAGTATGAAGACCTCCATATGAAAGGCATGTTGCGAGACGAAGAAGAAATCAGCTCTAGCAGCAAAAGAAAATTTGAGGCTGATAGCCCAGAGACAAGTGAGCAGCCTGAGGCTAGTACGAAGGCTGAAGTCAAAAAGAGGCCGAAGATCAATCAAAAAAGGGTAAAGGCAGTCGTATGTCTAAAGTGCAATCAACAAGGGCAATCGATGAGAAATTGTAGATCTTCGAACGGACGAAAGGGTGATGGGTCTAAATCCGGGATGAATTTTCAAGAAAATAGTAAATGCAATCTCTGCCATCAGGCTGGTCACGTAAAGCAAGATTGCTGGCAGTTGAAAAAGACTGAAATAGTTCAAGTGAATGAAGTGGAGAAACTTCCGAGCCCTCAGCTAGCCAAGAAAGGGCTGACGTTTTAGAAGGCACGCTCAATGTCAAGAACATTCCAGTTAAAGTACTGTTTGACACTGGCGCATCACGAAGCTTTATTGCAAAGAGTGCAGTCAAGAAGTTGGATTTGAATTTGAAGAAGCTCAAAGAGCCAATGACTGTCCGAAATCCAGTTGGAGGTTCCATCAATCTCAGTTGGGTTTGTGCAGTACCCGTCTCTTTTTCTTGCTATAAATTCCCTATTATCTCTGTCGTCATGAATTTTGATGAATTCGATCTTATTTTGGGATTGTATTGGTTAACCAAATATGAAGCAGAGGTTAGATGCGCCGAGAGAGTTGTTAAAGCTAAGATTAAATCCGGGAGTTATATAACCATACCGTGTGAAGGTCAGAATGCTAATAGAAAAGACTTCTGGGCAGCTCTAAATGTTTCTCCAGCTCAAATAGAAAATATCCCTGAGGTCACAGAGAATATTCCTGACCTCATCAAAGATATTCCTGTCGTCAAGAACTATGCGGATGTGTTCGAAGAAGTTGTTCGCTTACCTCCGCAGAGAGAAATAGATTTCAAGATTGCTTTGATTCCAAATGCAAGGCCGGTAGTTCACGCTATTCGAAGAATGTCCTTGAAAGAGAAGGAAGAATTAGACAATCAAACACGACAGATAGTATGGAAGGGTCTAATCAGACCTAGTTTCTCTGATTGGGGTGCAACAGTGGTGTTCGTCCCAAAATCTGACGGTACTCTACGACTATGTGTGGATTATCGTGATCTGAACAAGCAGACAATAAAGAACAAATATCCATTGCCGCGGATAGATGATTTGTTGGATCGATTAAATGGCGCACAAGTATTTTCACGAATGGACCTAGCCACGGGTTTCCATCAACTTCGAATTGCCGAAGAGTGTGTTCCAATGACAGCGTTCAGAGGCCCCGACTTATTCTACGAGTGGTTAGTAATGCCGTTCGGCTTATGTAACGCTCCAGCTTATTTCGTCGATCTGATGAACAGAGTATTCAGAGGAGTTTTGAATAAATTTGTTCTGGTTTTTATTGATGATATTCTATTCTTCTCTAAATCAAAGGCCGAACATGAAAAGCATCTGGAACAGGTTCTAGAAATCCTGAGAAGGAATGTGTTAAAAGCCAAGTTTTCTAAATGTATATTCTGGCAAGATGAAGTGAAATTTCTGGGCCACGTCGTATCGAAAGAAGGAATTGCTGTGGATCCAAGTAAAATCACGGCTATTCAAAATTGGAAACAGCCCAGTACCCCCACTGAAGTCCGCAGTTTTCTCGGATTGGCTAGTTATTACCGGAAATTCGTTAAAGACTTTTCGAAGATATCTGGTCACTTAACGAAGCTTACAAAGAAGCATTCTAAATTCAAATGGACTCCAGAAAGTGAGGAGGCTTTCGAAGAGCTGAAGTTGAGACTAACAACTGCTCCAGTATTAACCATTATCGATGGCAACCAAGATCTAAAAGTCTGGACTGATGCTTCTAGAGAAGGCCTTGGCGCAGTGTTAATGCGAAGAGGCCAAGTGATTGCTTATGCTAGCCGTCAACTTAAGCCACACGAGTAAAACTATGTAACTCATGATCTTGAGTTATTGGCTATCATATTCTCTTTGAAAATCCGGAGACACTATCTTCTGGGTGAGAGATTTGAACTATTTACGGATCATCAGTCATTAAAGTATCTGTTCACTCAGAAGGACTTAAATTTCAGGCAGCAACGTTGGCTAGAGTTTCTTGCAGCATATGACTTCGAAATTATATATACTCCAGGGAAAGCCAATGTCGTGGCCGATGCGCTGAGTCGAAAGAATGTAATGATCGCCAGTTTTATTATCACGACTTCACTGCTAGATAAAATATCTACTCTTCAGGAAAATGATCACTTCATTCAGAAGATCAGAGGGATAATTCAACAAGGTGAACCCTCGAGTTTTCAAGTAGACAATGATGGGATTTTAAGGCTCAAAGGTCGAATATGTGTTCCTAACATTCCTGAGCTTCGGAAGGAAGTACTGGACGAGTGCCACAAGTCAAAACTCAGTATCCATCCGGGAGTAAGCAAAATGTATAATGACATCAAACACACTTTCTGGTGGAAGTCGATGAAAAGGGACATTTCCTTATATGTTAGCCGATGCCCTACTTGTCAGCTAGTCAAGAGCGACCAACAAAAATTGGCTGGATTATTACAACCGCTAGAAGTTCCTGGTTGGAAGTAGGAACATATTTCTATGGATTTCGTTGATGGTTTGCCCAGGACCAGAAAAGGAAATGACAGTATTCGGGTGATCGTAGATCGTTTCACGAAGACCGCCCATTTCATACCTGTCAGATCAAACAGAACTGCTCAGAGTCTGGCGCAGATTTATACCAGGGAAATAGTTAGACTGCATGGAGTGCCGCTCAGTATAGTAAGTGATAGGGATACAATATTCACTAGCAAATTCTAGGAAGCATTTCAAGTCGAGCTGGGAATGAAGTTAAACTTGAGCACCGCTTATCATCCTCAGACAGACGGTCAGACTGAGAGGGTGAATCGCATTTTAGAAGATCTATTGCGGGCTTGTGTTATAGATTTCGGTGGATCATGGGAAGACCATCTGCATTTGGCTGAATTCTCTTATAACAACAGCTATCAGGCAAGCCTGACAATGTCGCCATTCGAAGCATTGTATGGTAGACCGTGCCGATCTCCTGCTTGTTGGGTCGAGCCTGGAAATAGACTTGTGTTGGGTCCCGATATGATTCGAGAAGCTGCCGACAGAGTCGATTTTATTAAGAAGCGATTACTCGCCGCTCAAAGCCGACAAAAGAGCTATGCCGATAGAAGAAGAAGAGATATATCCTTTGAAGTTGGCGACTATGTATATTTGAAAGTATCGCCGATGAGAGGAGTTATCCGGTTCGGTAAAACAGGAAAGTTAGCGCCCAAATTCATTGGTCCGTTTCCTATTCTGGAACGGATTGGGACTCTCGCTTATAGGGTCAAACTGCCAGACTGGTTGCCTGGAGTGCATGATGTATTTCATATATCTCAACTTCGAAAGCACGTTCATGATCCAGACTTGATCGTGGAAGAAGCAGCTCAGCAGGATATTGAAATTACTCCAGAATTAGCTGTGAGGCGAGAGCCGCTAAAGATTATCGGCAAAGAAACCAAAGAGCTGAGGAACAAGAAGGTTCACTTAGTCAAAGTGCAATGGAGTGGAGATCCGCGGGATTGTACTTGGGAAACCGAGGAGAGCATTCAGAAAGCTTATCCCATATGCCGAGTAGATATCTCTAATTAACTCCGGTGCAAGGTATATTTAACCTACTTTGCATTACCATTCAATTCTCTACTCTATTGATATTTTCTTTTCATAGATATACACTTTTAATTATATGGTCTGAATGATTTTTAAGGAGTATGAAAATAGATTAGTATATTTTTGAAAGGTTAAAAACAATTGGATTGGTTGTTGTGTTGTGTGATTGTAGATTTATCAAACCACTTTCGACTTTGTTCCTTTTCGGGGACGAAAAGTTTTAAGTGGGGGAGATTGTAACGACCCAGAAAATCTGAACCAATTTAAAAATTTTAAATTAGCTAAAATAATGGATTTTAAATATTTAAAATAAATATTTTAAATAATGGCGATGAAAACTGAGTTTGAATCGACAATTGAAAACGAATATAATTAATTATAATTATAAACAAGGCCTGAAATGGCGTGGCAGTTTCAAAAATTGAATTCAAACTTTGTCGGACTGTACCGGGTGCAAAACAATCCGGATTTTAGTGAAACCAAAAATATTTAAATCTGTTAGTGAATATCTTTCTAACGAATCCGACCAATCGAAATTTGATAGCGGGAATCAAAAGATATGTCCAGTTGAAAATTCTAAATAGTCGCTATGGAATTCAGGCCCTTAAAAATGGACATTTTGCAGATGACCTCGGATTTCGACGAAACCACTTTTGTTGGATCCGCAGTGTCAAGTTATTGCTAGGTTTCAAATTTCATAATTTTTCGAATCAATATGTGAGCGTGGCAAAGGAAAACGCGTTTGACCGGTTTCAGTTGATTTTAATCGACTGGAAATTGGCCATTTTGCAAACGATCTCAGAATTCGACGAAACTAGTTTTGTTAGGACCGTATCGTCAATACAAAGCTAGAAAATATTTTTCTGGAATTTTTCGAGTTCGTATGTGGCCCCACTAAGTTGAAATGTGCGTTTGAATTGAATATGTAAAGAATTACACTTTAAATTCAACGGAAACTGATTCAAACGATTGAATCAGCTGACGATACATATCCCATTGTGTTCAAAATGGGGGTTATACGCTAGGGAAGACAATCGTTGGGCTAGGTTTGGGGTTCGATAGAAAAAGCACTTTATGGAAATTAATTAAAAATATAATTATTTATAAAGGGGGCCCCTTTCTCTTCTTCATCAAGTCAACGACCCCCCCCCCCCTTTTCTTCAATTCAGACGAGAATTTAAAAGGAAAAAAAAAACCTAAATCTAAAATCACGTTCCACCATTCGACCCGCCGCCACGCATCTCCATCCTCCCCTCTACTCCGACGCCTCAGGCGTCCTCCGTGCTCTATGACGCGAGTGTCAAGCTCGAACCATCGCTCCAAGAAGTCACCGTTCCCAGGCGAATTCCGAGGTTGAAGGGTGATCGAGCTAGAGGTGCTTGGTGGCTGGAAGGAGCTCGTGCAAAGGCGGACCTCGTAGCAGCGCCTGATTTCCGTCCGAAGCTTCGAACTGCTCTGGATGAAGTTGAACTGAAAACGTGAGTAAATGTAGGGGAGGTAACGGCCTAATTTCTTTGATTAAGGAATGTTAATTACAGGTTAATTCTATTAAATTTATTTATTTAGTTATGTTATTAATTTAGTATATTAAAAGAATTTAAAAACTGTTTATTTTAAAAAAGAAAAAGGTTAAAACAGATTTTTCTAAAGATTTAAAACTGATTTTAAAAGCATTTAAAAACTGATTTTATTTTAATAAGTAAATTCTGATTTTTTTTGGTAAAAAGAAAAACTGATTTTAAACAGGTTATAAAAACTGATTTTTAAAAGAAGTTAAAAACTGATTTTTTAAGAGTTTAGAACTGATTTGATTTTAAAACTTTAAAAGGAAAAAGGTTTAAACTTTAAATAGAAAAAGGTTTAATCTTTTAAAAGAAAAAGATTTGAACTTTGAATAGAAAAAGATTTGAAACTTTGAATAGAAAAAGATTTGAACTTTGAATAGAAAAAGATTTGAACTTGGAAAAAATAAAGATCATATTTTTAAAAGAGAAAAGACAGAATTTTTATTAGGTAAAAGAAGTAAGATATGAAAATTTATATTTTTTTAAAGCAATAAAAATATAAATTTTACATCATAGGAATATTAAAAATATAATCTTTATTTTTGAAAAGTTTGAATGTATATTTTTGAAATGCAGTTTTTATATATTGAATAACATAGTAAAAATTCGATTTTTTGTAGAGAATACGGGCGAAAGCGACAAAAAGGCGAGATTGGCGAAGACTTCGAAAGGAAGAGTCGTAGTATGGGATAGCTATTGGTGAGAATTTCTCACTCTTCAATTTCTTCTTAAATATATATATATATATATGTGAAATGAAAGTGAATTGCTATATATAAATATATATCTATATATATATATATATATATATATATATATATACGCCCCTCGTCCACAAACCATGGACGATATTTATTGGTTGAAATGGTTGTGAAAATTGATTGATAGCGAATGATTGTTTGGGATTGTTCGTGATTGATATTGGTTGATTGTGGTTGAAAAATACCCATTTGTGGTTGAGAAATATTTAGTTGAAACCACATAGGATTAGTTTGTGGAAATGAAATAAATATATACATGTCGCCTGCGTGCGAACTAGATGCATGATCCCCATTGTCAAAAACCGCGAGGTTTTAAGGTAGAGCGAGGAGCCGTACTAGGGACGGTCCCGGTTTAACTACCCTGCCGTTATGCTGCCGAAATTTTGAATAATATTCGTGTGTTTGAATTATTTTCATATGCTTAAACTATATTTATTTATTGAATAGAAAACATTCATGTGTTGAATTGATATTCATTCGTTGATTAGAAATTCATGTGTTGAATGGTATTCATATTTTGAAATAAATCGTTTGATAATAAAAATCACCTTTTATCGACTATATGAACTGTGTAAAATAATCTCGTTTTAGAAGAAATTGTTTTATGATAAAAATCCCATTTTTATCACCAACTTGAACTATATAGAAAAATAGTGTTTTGAAATGAATTGTTTTACAATAAAAATCACATTTTTATTGTATGCATGAATCGTTGAAATGGGAAGTGTTAAAAATAGCCACTTGTTCAAAATAAACATATATGAGTTGAAATATTCATTAATTAGCTAATGAAATGATTTGCACCTATTTATGTAACATTAGAATGAAGGGGGTTTTTAAACCAAATAGAAATCAAATATGAAGTTGAATAGAAAAGGATAAATGATAAGAACTGTATATATATGTACATGCATATTCATTGAACAGGTTATAGCAAAGGGGCTAGAGAAGAGGAATAAAATTTTGTGCCCGACAAATAGGTACACATTTACTGTTTTGTTTGGGTGATGATTTTATGAGCCTGTTGGCTAGCCGCTTGGCTTTTTTCTTTTTGAGATTAGAAGGACCGGGAAAGCTATTTGCGATTTCCCGATGCTCCCGGTGCAGGGGAGGTTATGGCGAAATTTTCCAAAATTTTAAGGTGTTAGAAAAATATTTGAAGTGAAACGATATGGAAATCATTGAATGAACTATATTTATATAAATAAATAAATATAAATAAAATTAAAACGAAATGAAGCCGTGCAGTTCGTATTTCGAAACCGTGATTTCAAACGACTAGTGCGGGAAATCCGACCATTGGATTTTCCAGAAACCTCAACCGTCGGGTTCGCCTTGGAATAAGCTTTCCAACGGCACCAACCTTGTAAAAATCCAACGGTTGGATTGTCTCGAATGTTTAATTCAAATCTGAAGAAAAACAGCGCCAGAAGCGATTATATTTATATATATATAAATATAATTATATATTTAATCGAATAACGACGCTGCAGTTCGTAATTTGAAATCGAAACTTCAAACGATTGTACCGAGAGATCCGACCGTCGGATTTTCCCGAAACTGGAACCGTTGGATTCGTTTTGAAAAGACCTTTCTAATGATATAAATTTGGTGAAGATCCAATGGTTAGATTTTCAGATATGTGTAAATCAAATCTAAAGAAAAACAGCGCCACGGCCGCTGTATGGCCCGAAGCGTCGTTTTGAATAATGGGCTATTTTAAAATAAATAAAAATAGCGATAAATCGTTATAAAATATTGGAAACAATATGGAATGGAAATAAACTGAATTTGCTTGATTTATGTGGCTTTTGATGGTTGAATGTGTTTGGTGTGAAAATTACATTAAAGAACAAAATTGGTGTTGTCGAATAATTTAACCATTGAAATAAATCGATTTGAAATTCTAAATATACGTGAACTATTCGAAAAGGCCGAGTTAATTCTCATTTCGAATAATTGACCGACGATTGAAATTCGAAGATGAAGATGGTGGTCGAAGACCGGAGATCTTCACCTCGTTTGGATGGTAACCGAGGTCCTGATTGGGAGGCATCCCGAAATATGGATAATGAGTGGTGATCGTCCAGACGTACGTGGTGATCGAAGGGTTTGCGAGGTATTTAGTGCCTCCGGTTTCGTTCAGACCCAGAACGGACTTGAAAATGGACTGTGTGTCTGACATTGGATTTTATTCTGTGTTGATTGGTTTCTGTTAAATACACATCTGTTTGGCGGCGGAGAATTTATTATTTTGCTTAACGCCCATCTCTGAGACGCACGAGCTCACAGGTTGTATATTGATGGACATCAGTTGCATGGCATGAACTGCCTGTGTGGCATGCTAAGATGCAGTGATCAGGGCTTCTGTTGAAAAGCAAAGTCTTGTGGTGATGATCAAAGCGCCGCCTGTGTGGCGTAGCTTTGTGTATAACGTGAATTCGCGAGCCTCACACCCCGGGATGAACCTAAAACGGGAGAAGGACATCAGGGAGGGCATGCGTTTCTTTCTAGCTAGGGTGGTGTCAGTGACCTACCAGCCCTGACATTTATATACTTTTCACCTATGTGGTTGTTGCTGTTGCGAGGCGCCTCGGTTTGATCGGACGATCCGGGTCCGATGGAGTCATTCGTTGGCTCGTTTGCGCCCCAAAGGGCGGGGAGACGTATTGTTCAGGTATAATAATCCACATCGGTGGACCGGCCCTGACGATCCAGGGGGCAGTTGCGGCTGTTCCTGAGACATGGTAGGCTAGATTGTCTCGAATTCGGTAAGGACTATCTTTTGCCTTGGTTCATGACGGAAATCAATTTCCAAATACGACATCGTGCGGTTTTGATTGTATATATATATATGGCGACATGATATATGGTACCCATGCCGTCTATGATTGATAGTTATGATTTGAAATTGTTTTCAAAACATATAAACACTAGCAATAATATCAAATGACTTGTTTTATTCGTATCAAGCATATTTTGGCCGTTATAAGGTAAAACTCTATCCTCCGGTTTGCGTTGCATTGTGTGATGGGAACTGAGTCTTATAACGGCTTCATTTTTATACAAAGCATAGCGATGTTTAAAAGAAAGATTTGTTTTAAAGCACTGGCAATCCAATGGAGTAAACCCGTTCCACGAAAGTGGCGTGGTCCTGTGGTTGGCCAATTATATATGTGTTGAGTGGATTTCTCATACCAGTCCCATGACTGACTCGTAGTTTGTTTCACTTTCAAACTCGGGTGCCCCTCTTTATACATGGGCAGCCTTGTATTCAGGTTTAGCTGGTTCTTTCTGGATAGCTGGAGCTGAAGATGGATTCTATCATTTATTTCTTTTTATGCTGTTCAGCTCCTATTGTACATATTTTGTTTATTTCCGCTGTAGACATTTATGTATAGCTGAACTGTATTTGTACTAAGTAAGATCCTGTATACTGTGTAACTCTGATGATTACTTTTATCTAGTATATTTTGTTGTTCATTATCTGGTGTATTTATTTAATTTTGTTCTGCTATTATCTGTTTCTGTGTTATATTCCAAAGATAGCCCTGTTTCCGTCTGAACGGGAATTCGGGTCGTCTCATTAATCCACATCGGTGGACCGACCCTGACGATCCAAAGGTCACTCGAGCTCTGACCTAAGGGGGCGGACCAGAGGCTCTCGAATCTGTAAGGACTATCTTTTACCTTGGTTCACAGATGGAAATCCAACTTCCAATACGTGACATTTGCGGTTTTGATTGTAGAGCCTAGTATTGGCGACATGATATATGGTACGCATGCCGCCTAGGATTGATACATTTATGTTTGAAGTTATTTTATACACTATGCACTTATAATAGTATCAAATGATTTGTTTTTAGCATACCAAGCATGCTTTGGCTATTATAAGGTAAATCCCTATCCTCCGGCTTGTTTTGCATTGTGTGATGGGACCTGGGTCTTATAATAACTTCATTGTTCTTTATTTAGCATTGCGCTGTTGTTTTATGCACTGGTATTCTTGGGAGGAAACCCGTTCTGTTTTATACGGCGTGGTCCCTTGATTTACCTAACTTTAAAATAAAGATTAATAACTGTTTTAGTTCTAACACCAGTCCCATGACTGACCCGGAGTTTATTGTTTTAACCTAAACTCTGGGTGCCCTTATTTTGACCTGGGCAGCTAGTAGTTTTGGTTTTGCAGATTTATATTCACAAGATCCTGATTTACAACTGGAACGATATCCGGAAAGCTCCGTATCCGTGTATCTCTTTCAGTTGTGTATTGTATTATTTTTCCGTTGCTATGTAATATAATTTAAACCTCTGATATTTATTGAATGTATTTTATTCATCCATACTCTGTATATTCTTGTATTCTGATGAATTGTTGTAATAAACAATGAAATTTTCTTCTGTTTGCGTCCTGATGTGGCTTGTTCTCAAAGCAATCCGGGATTTCCTTCACGGGGAAGTTCGGGTCATTAAAACAAGGCTCTGAATAGAAATTATATCGGCTTATATTCAGTATCAAATTCTAAAACCAACAAATATCGTATTGGGAATGACGATATATATGTGTATATCTTCCAAATTCCTTAACAATGTCCATATAATCACGGAATCCAATATCAAAATATTCCGAAGATTATTTCCATTCCAAATCCATTCCAATTTAATCATTGGAAAATTCTAGTTATTTTAAAACCATTTTCAAATCCACTTTATTTATTTAAAAATAATTGGATTATTATTCTAGTTAATAACTAGTTCATTTCGATAAAAATATATTTTTATCTTTTCTAAACTAGAATTTTTCATCCAAAATCTTTCCAAATCATTTATTATGATTTTACATAATTTTTCCATATTTTTAATAATTTTATTTTCGCCCGTACAATCAGTTTCCAATAACGACCATTGAACTGCATCCATAACGACCTTTTCTGAAATTTATTTGGACATATCTCAAAATCCATCCGTTAGATTTCAAATACCCTGTATTCATTGGAAAGCTCATTTCGATATGAACCCAAAGGTTTCGGTTTTAGGAGAATCCGACGGTCAGATCTCCCATAACATCAATTTGAAGTTAGTGGTCGAAATTCGCGAACGGTCTATGCACGGCGCGTTCTATTCAAGCCATTAATATATATATATATATATATATATAATATTATATATATTTCATCAATTTTCATTTAAAACGTATTTTATAAATCGCTTTAAATTCGTTTTAAAAACGATTTCCACTTCCATTTCAATTTCAAATCAAATTGAATACTCCATTATAAATTCGTTTTAAATTCATTTTAAAACGATTTCAATTTGATTTTCAAATTTCAATTACAATTGAATATTCCTTTATAAATCCATTTAAATTTCATTTTAAAACGATATCAATTTCGTTTTCTAATTTATATCAAAATTGAGTATTCCTATATAAATTCGTTTTAAATTCATTTTAAAACAATTTCAATTTCATTTTCAAATTTAAATAAAAATTGAATATTCCATTATAAATTCATTTTAAATTCATTTTAAAACGATTTCAATTTGATTTTCAAACTTAAATCACAATTGAATATTCTTTTATAAATTTGTTTTAAATTCATTTTAAAACGATTTCAATTTCGTTTTCAAATTTAAATTAATTTTGAATATTCCTGTATAAATTCGTTTTAAATTCATTTTAAAACGATTTCAATTTCATTTTCAAATTTAAATAAAAATTGAATATTCCATTATAAATTCATTTTAAAACGATTTCAATTTCATTTTCAAATTTAAATCAAAATTTGAATATTCCTTATCATTATACTATTAAAATGATAATTTTTCAAAATATCAGATTTTGAAATCACTTTTCGATATTCATTATAAAAGGAATAAAATCGACAGAAAATCCTGTTCGTGTTAAAATGGCATTTAACTACTTAACACGGCTTCACATTTCAATACTTACTGAATATTATTTTAAAATATTCGTTAATTCTGAACTAGAATCAGACTCAATCAATTACCATGTAATTTCAGTTATATGGATTTGATACATTATGTGTATACAACATTAATGATAAACAGTCATTAAAAATTCAAACAACATCCAAAGTGAATTTTAAAATTGTATAAGATTTAAAATAAATAAATAAATAATGCTTATGCAGTCTGTCAACCCATCGATTGACATACCCCTAATTATTAGGATCAGTGTATTTCAAATATTATCCCAATACCCGCGTGGGGTTTTCAAACAACAAATACTATTTATTATTTGTGCAGTTGGGCGATGTGTAAAAATTACCATCTCAATCAATATCAGATAAATAAGTGTACATAAACAAACCGTCCTGTTTGTAAATGAATATTTATTTTATTTTATTTCATGATAATTTATATATATATTTTAAATAAATAATTTTGATATACAACAATATCAATACACGACAATCAAAACACAATCCAAACAAACAATCAACTGGTCTGTACAATAAATAGTGTCGGGGGCTTCTAAGCCCCATCAGCATCCTAGTATATATTTACTGTAAAATAAATTCAGTGAGAGAGAGTTCTCACAGTCGTTTTCCTCTCTATCAGTTTTAATTTCTGAATTTCTAAATTTATGTTTTGTTCAGATTCAAATTTGTCTCGAATTCCAACGTGCTCCATTTTGGTTCTGGTCAGCTCCATTGTGTAGATCTTGAATTTATCGTTCCAATGCAATTTAAATCGTCGAAATCCGTTCTGCTTTGAGCAAGATACGATATTTTATACATTGTATAATTTAAATAATTAATTAACAATTAAAATTCCAAATTACTTGGATTATTCCCTAATACCATTTGCTGAAGAAAATCTTGGCTGCCCATTTCATCTTCTACCTCGCTGCCTTCAGACCAAATTAAACCCATCATCCTCGAGCTAGGGTTCGACGCCATCTTCACCATAATGCGCTGGAGTAAGATTAGGAGATACCATGTCGAAGGCCATTGCGTGCGCCACCCACCCCCTTGTCTTCCCCAAAACCGCTCAAAAGTCATCACCTTGAAGCCCCGATTTCAAGCAAAATACCAAATGAAAAATTAATCTCGTGGGTATCAATTTAAAGATGGTGAAGTGCGCTCAGATTTTTGTTTTAGAACATTTAAATTTCATTGAAGGGATCGTGAGAAAAATTGAATCAAAAATGGGAGCAAATCGGCCATCCAACTGATGAAAGGCGGCGGGTTGTTTTCTTAATTAGGGTTTCTAGCGAAAAGGGCCCTTATATAATATATTTATAATATTATTTAATTAATTAATTCATTTATTATTTGTTTATCGCTATGAACTTCAAATGAGACCCAATGACTTTCGCCCCTAACCAAATACCCCCATTCCGAACACAATAGGATATGTTTTATAAGCCAATTCTAATGTTTCGGTCAGTTTTTATTTAAACTAAAATATAAATCAATATATATTGAATTTGAACATACTTTTAATTTACCGGGGCCATATACTAATTCCAAAAATTCCCGAAAAATAAATCTAGCTATGTTTTGACGATACGATCCTAACAAATTTAATTTCGTCGAATTTGGAGACCGTTCAAAAAATGGTCCATTTCAAATTTAAATTACCAAACACATTTAAATTTACTGCACTCACATATTAAATCCAAAAATTATGAAATTTGAAACCTAGCAATAATTTGACATTCTAGATCCAACAAAAGCGGTTTCATCGCTAACGGAGTTCGATTGCAAAATAGCTATATATTAGATTAAAAAATATATTTAAATTCCTTAACGACTATTTTAAATTTTAAACTGGACATAAATTTCAAATCTCGTTATGAAATCTGGATTTTTCACAATCATTAGAAAGATATAATTAAACATATTCAAATATTTCTGGCTTTAAGGAAATCTGATTTGTTTTGAATCCTGTACATTCATTTGAAATTTGAAATCGAATTTTTAAACTACCATGCCATTTTAAACTCCTTTTAAAATTAAAATAAATTCATATGTTCTAACTTCGTTCAAAATAAATTTTTAGTCGTTATTATTTAAAATAAATCATTTTGAATATTCAAAATTCATTAAAATAGCCAAAATAAAATTTTTAAATTGATTCTGAAAATCCGGGTTGTTACAATCTCATTTTCAAAACGTTTTTGTTTCTCAGCAATTTCACATTTGGAATTTTTTGAGAACTTAACGGTTTCCAATTCTTTTCGCAAGGAATTGGTTATATATATATTAGCTCATCTTCCTTTTCTTTTGAACTCATAATTTGTTTTTCAAGCTTTTGGATATTTTCATTAAAATGTGCTAAATTGTTTTTCGAGTTGAAACAATTCTTGCAGTCAGAGTTTGAAACTTTCATGATATTTTCAAGTTTTAATTCCAAAATATTATTTTTATTGATTAACTCAAGTTTTCAGATTTCAGAGTTTTATTTTTCGATTTAAGACTATCGACATCATTTGTTAATTTAGTACAAAAATAAACCGAATCTTGATATGAAAATATTTAGTTTCATCATCTGTTGAGTCTCCACTGACAGATCCATCTGAATTATCATCTATAAAACCTGTTAAGCATACTTTTGAATCTGAGTTGATTTTTTGGGGTTCTGAACAGTTTTCGGATTTTCCATACAGCGCGTCGAGAGTTCTTCAGATATCCTGTGCAGTGAAACGATGGGAGATAAGAGTATATTGGTCATCATTAAGATGAGAATATAAGATATGTGTAGCACGAGAATTAAAAGCAATACCTACCCTATCATACCCATTGACAATAACATCCCAACATTTAATATTAACAGATTTTAAATAAAATTCTAGTTTACAAAATCTGATCCTTCGAAAATAGTTGGATATGAACTGGACTGACTCTCTATGGACCGACAACTAGGAATCACCATTTCTCTAGAGTTAATGAAAGTACCGGGCTTTGATATCACTGGTTAGATCTAGATTAACCCTGGAGGGGAGTGAATAGGGTTTATTGGATTTTAGGGAGATATTAAAAATTATCAAATCACAGAATGCAGCAGAAATAAAATGCAGAAAGTAAATAACATGCAGAGTTACCCAGCTTCGGAAAAATCCTACCTACTGCTGCATTCCTAAGGTTTCTACTAGGTAATAGAACAGATCCCGCTTACATGACCATGTAAACTCGCGAACCCCTCGCTTTTATTCTAATCCTATGCTCAAAACCCTAGACTGATCTATATCCCCTAGATCATATTTCCCTAGATTACAAAACCGTAACCTGTAAACACTATATTTTACAGACTCTAGTAAACTGCCAGTTAAACCCCTAACTGGATCACCTAGAATTTTACAGAGTCTAGAAACTATTTGAAACGGTTTTCAAAATAGAAAAGAAAACAAAATACAATTGAAATAAAAATAATAGAAAAAACCCCTTTTAAAACTCTAAGCCCTTATCAAAACTTGGCCGGCTTTCTCTAGAAAAATATGGCGGCGGCGCCTAGGGTTCCTCTTATTTTCCCCAAATCGAATCGACATTGTGATAAAAAAATGTTCTGGAATTTCTCTGATGTTCTTCTTCTCCGTTGTTCCTCTCTGATCAATGATTTGGGGCTGTGGTGATCGAAAATATGTGAGTTTTTCTGAAAAATGTTTTCTTAGATTTTTGCTCTTGATTTTGTTGTTAATTTCCGATAATAAGCTTATGATGAATTGGTGAAACTATAGGATAGAAAATCCTATGACTACTCTGATTTCAAATAAATGATTTGAGCGGTTTCCTCCTTTGACTACCCTCGATTTAATTTGAATTTTGTATGGCCTTTTTTAATGATTCCTGGAATGAATTTGTCGCCCAAAATTGATGAGTAAAATCTGCAATTCAAATTTACTCGCCCCATTTGCTGTAAACCATTTTGAAATCAAAAGAATTTCTTTTTGAAAATAAATTCTTTTGCTTGAATTATGCACTGTCGTATTTTTTCCATATGCGATGAATCTGGACTTGAATTTGGCCTCTTTAAGTAATTGATTCCATCATTCCATTGTGATGAAAAATTGCCAAAACCAATTTGTCAATTTCTAGAATAAAAACATATGCCTTCTTGCCTAGAATGATTTTCTGGAAATCCCATAAATGCCTGAAATTTCTGCTGCTAAATTTCATACTGTTTTCATCCCAAAACAGTTTGTCCAGAAATTACTTGGCGATTTATTGAATTGTCTCTGAAAAAATTTGAGCTTGCCAAAGAAATTCTGGAATATCTTGCATGTTTTTGAAACTTGCCAAATTTCAACATGATTGCCTAAACATGCTCTGTGATTGACATTAAAAACTGGAAATTTAAACATGCCAATAGCAATATACTAGATGGAACAAATACTGCACATAATTACTGCTACTTATCCTTTGTATATGCACGCACCAATTTAATTTGAACTTGAGACCATATTCTTACTGTCTTGATGTACATGGCCTTGTTGCTTCACTGCTTGACATATGAACTGCCATGTTGTTGCTAAAGCAATATGCTAAACCATTTTGTCACCTTGACTTGTTGTGGCACTTGCTTTTGAACCTGCACCATTTTGTGCATTCAGTTGTAGTTAACTTGACTTATATGTCATGTGTACACTTGTGCTTGTATTATATCTTGTTATCATGTTGTATCCATTTTGAATTTTGCATGCTTGAACCTAGATTTGCTTCATGTATATTGCATCGACAATCTTGGCTTCGCTTGTTTGCTGAAATGAACATGTTGTTGTTTGACTATTATGATCTGCACCTTGACTTGCTTCACGTTAGCACACACTGGTTTTACTTGACCCGGTTTTCATTGCTTTTGCTGTTTCGACTTGAAAATATGGATTTATTATACATTGTTTTGTGCGCAGACACTATGCTGTTTTTGACTTTGATGCACCATACATGTATATATGCTCTATCCCTTGGACTTAATCACCAAGCTGTGTACAGACCTATTGCATGTTTGCGCTTTAAACTATCTTCATATATTCATGTTGCTGATTTGACTTTATTGTTTAGCTTACTGTCTTCATTGCTTTGTTGTATTTGTTGTTCTTCTCATGCTGCTTTGATCTATAGTAGCAAACCATGCTTTTAACATTTTCATGTATACGCTGTATTGATCCATGTCATTTGGGTTGACTGACTTGTATACTCCCTTTCTTACTGAATCATGGCTCGACCATTTAGCCTTGTTTACCCTTGTTTTCCTGTTTTGGCTTTGCATGTGAATGTTTGCCTTGTGTAACTTCTTAGCCATGTATTTGAGCCATGGACATGATTTTATATTGTGTCATCTGCTCGACCATATTTACGTGCACATCTGTATATGTGTATATATATACAACAGTGTGTGTATACATATATCGTGCACTTGTAATTTATATTATATATCATCAGACCACTGCACTATGTTGAGGCTGTTCAGAATCATCTAGTTTCAAAGCTTGTTCTGATCAGCAGACCAGTGTAGTGTGTTGAGGCTGATCTGCGACCACTAAAAATATACAGATTGTCTAGACCCAGTTGGATAGATTTGAAAATCAGATCAAGTCATGAAAAATGATGAGAAACACACCGAAATTCTAAGGCAAATAAATTTTAAAAATTAAAATTATATTCACTAGAATTTAGAATATTATTTCTGTTCCAGATACTATGTGTGTTTCTGTATATGACAGGTATGGATGACTGAACTGACTGTGAGCTGTAAAGACAGAAGACTGAAGACGACAGAGAAATGTATATAAGAGTATCTGTAAATTGAGTGACAGAGTGTATGTAACCATATCAATGAATGTATGAGTGTCAATATATATAAAATTTTGTAGACTGAGTGATAGAGTATTGTAGTAAGGAACTGTGTTGAAAATGAATATCAGTGAACATATACGAATAGTGGAGTTATAAAATTTGTACTATTTGAATATTTGAAATACAATATTATATTTAAATAAAATACTGTATGAACTTTTGACTTTCCGTACAGTCGTATACTATTTAAATATAAATATTATATTCATGTCTGTGATGTATATATGAAACAGTACTGTAACAACCCGAATTTTAATAACATGTTAAAACTAGAAATCAAGGCATAATTAAATTTTAAAATCAGAATCAGGGAAAACAGGTTATGACATTGCGTTCGTCTCGAAATTTTACATGAAATAGAGTCCGAGTTTTCGAAAATCGGAGTCCGGATGAAGAAGTTATGGCCTGTAGAAGATCCAGTAGATTTCAAGCAGCACTGGACCAGGGGGTTGATCGTAGGGTCGACCTACCCCCCCCCCCCCCCAGGTCGATTATAGGGTCGACCTACCCCCCAAGTCGACCATAGTATCGACCTCCCCCCTTACAGGTCAACCTGGTCGGCCTGGTTTGAACTAGAACTCATTTTTGAAGCCTGAGACGTGTTTTGATGGTCCGGATTGATTCTAGGGTTAATCTAAGGGCCTAAACTAGTTGCTACACCTATAAAAACACCCTTAGACCTAACCTAATTCATATCAAATCATTCTTACACTATTATGCTGCTGAACTCCCTCTTGAACCATGGTCGCCGCCCCCAAATTAAAGTGCAAACATTCAAACTCAAATCAATTCAAAGAACAAAGCTTCAACAATGATTCAAGACAATAAATCAACAATGCCGCAACATTTTTACAACAAATTCAGTTCCTAATTCACTAGCCATGCTCTGTAAGTTCTAGTTGTTTTTAGATTTAAACATTTAATTATAATGTGGCCATGGAATAAAGTGGAATTGGATTTAAGTATGTTTATCGATTCTGATCTATTTCTGTTGTTCCTTTAATCTTGTGTGTTGGGACTTGTCTATCTTTA
Source organism: Allium sativum (assembly GCA_030737875.1). Lineage (NCBI taxonomy): Eukaryota > Viridiplantae > Streptophyta > Magnoliopsida > Asparagales > Amaryllidaceae > Allium > Allium sativum. The sequence continues at coordinate 7,245,617 of CM060921.1, read as the reverse complement.
TGCTCATGACAAGTTTATGATCTATTCAGCAGTTTTATTGATTCGTAATGACGTTATCATCAAGTTGTAATATTTATGCCTATGATGATGTTTTCCTCTGATCTCATTTTTATTCAATTTCTATCTTCCCCAATTTATTTTCTTTCACGAACCTTGGTCAATTTCGGACCTTGGCCTAAAATTGCGATTTGCGTACGATATGTATACGGGGGAATTATGGGATTATTGCCTATATGAATATGATGTAATAATTGGCAACATGAAATTGGATATTATCATTGTATTTGCAAGTTTGGGCATGATCTGTAAATTTTGGTATAATCTGGTTATGAAAAATTTGCATAAATATTATATACATGGAATTTGGCACAAATAGGATCTATGTAATATAACATGAGAATTGGTATATATAACATGTAAATAATTTGGCATAAACATGTATTATGAACTTGGGCAACTGACATGTATTGTAATAAAAAGATTATAGTTTGGGATAACTGCATCATGAATCATATTTTGGATTTATTGGGTATAAAACTTGATACATGTAATTTTGGCTTGAACTTGATATGGTAAAATGGCATAAAATTTGCATACATGTAAAACGGCATAAATTGAATATATGTAAATTTGGTACGAATTGGGCATATGTAAATTTACATGTAATCTAGAACTTGGGCATATGTTAATTATGTAAAATTTGGAGTTGAAACACATATGGTAATTTATGACTTAGTAGAGTTTTAATATGAACGCGCCTAAGTTGGGTTTTGGATAATTGGCATGTATTGTAAATAAAAGGCTATAACTTGGCATAACCTTATAGTGAATTATGGTAATAATTTGGGAATATGTTTTGGGGAAAAAACGTGAACCATGAATATTTCTATAAGTTAAACACATGAATTGATATTGGGGTTTTGGGTGGAATACGACCATTAATGAACCTTTGACACGAGGTTAGACTCAGTTTGTGTTGTAAATCTGCCCGGAACCGCCCGACAAATCTAGTAGCCACAAAGTGTCAGTCTAATTTGAGAGGTCGAAGGCCAAATTGTAGGTGTAACGGTTTATGACACGAGGTTAGACCCAGTTTGTGGTGTAAATATGCCCGGAACCGCCCGACAAATCCAGTGGCCACAAAATGCACGGTCTAATGTGAGAGGTCATGATTCGTTCGTCATAATGAATCAATTAAGGAATACTAACCATAATAAGACGTGGGTATGGTTAGAGGGTTAGATGTGATGACATGGAAATTTGACATATAAATGTGGACCTAACCGGTATGAGTTAAGAACATGTAAAACATATAAGTGTAGGCTCAACCAACATAACTGTTAATCAGACCAATGGGTGGGTTAAGTAATATGACTAGACTAATGAAACTTAACCAATATGATATGAATGGGTGGGTTAAGTAACATGGCTAGGCTAATGACACTTAACCATTATAACATGACTAGCGGATGGGTTGGGCTAACTTGAATAGGTTGATAACACCCAATCGATATAACCTGATGCGTGGTAGGGTTAAGTAAAAACACGAGGGTAACACTTAACCATTATAATATGACTGGTGGATGGGGTTAAGTTAACATGCACTTAACCAATATAACGTGATGCGTGGTAAGGTTAAGTAACAACAGAGGGTAACACTTAACCGTCATAACATGATAAGTAGGTGGGCTAAGTCAATATACACTTAACCAATATGACATGACATGCGGTGGGGTTAAGTTAACACAAGGGAGAACACTTAGCCAGTATAACAAGGCTTGCGATAGGGTTAAGTAACACAAGGAACCACACTTAACCGATATAACATGATGTGTAGTAGTGTTAAGTAAAACAAGAGAAAATACTTAACCAACTTAACGTGATAGACGGAGAGGGTTAAGTACATATCGGATTGGTGGGTAATATTAGTAAATATAGGCCCACAAACTTAACCAGTAGGAAACCCCAGTAACGGGGACCCATTTCAGCAGTAACCCACTAGATGTATCATGGTACCCATAAACTAGGCAGGGTAGGGCACGATTACTGGGCTGATTGTAAGCAGTCAAAGCGACGGCGGTGGGTGCAACAGTGTAGGTTCTAACGGAGTGCGGACGTGCACACACTTCGGAGCAGACAAACAGGGCACTGGGGGCACCATTAGTATAACCTATGTCTTCTAGAATTGCATCGAGCCGCAACCATGGGTCTTGATACACCCCATGGTGGGACCAGCATAGGTATCTACAATCGTTGGGGGCCGTATGATACACGTAGGTAGCATAATCCCTAGGTTGGACCAAGGTGGCATAAACCCTAAATCCGATAAGCGTTCAATAGGTAGCATAATCCCTAGGTTGGACCTAGGTGGCATAAATCCTGATTGAATCTAGGAAGCGCTCGATAGAAAACCCTAGATTAGATCTAGGAAATAAATAATAGATGTACACGTGAAAGAAACCTTAATTTCGGGGATTGGGATCACGTTATGATTTTATCATTTTATATAGATTACTAGTTGGGACACTAGTTAGGTGGTGCAGAGCAAATAGATATCACTTTAATGGTGAAGCAGAGAAATCTTGCGATGCTTGATAGAAATCTTGCGAAACTATACTTAGTTCATCTTGAATGGGAACCTTGCAATGTTATACTTGATTCATCGTGCCTGTAGCTTACCTTGTCATCATGCTTATGTTTAGTTTCAGTTTATTCATGCCATATTATGTTCACCTGTTTTTATGCTGAAAGCCACTAGGACTTACTCAGTCTTTATGACTGACCCGGTTTGTTTCGCCTCTTTTTCTTCCGTCCCCCCCCCAGGTTCGCAGGGAGGAAATACAGCTTAGTTCGGAACTTACCAAGCTCCAAGGCTCTTTCATGTGCTACTTGGATCTCTCTTGGCTATGGCTTGCTTTGATTTATTGGGGAATACTACAACTTATTTTATGCTTCTTTGTTTTTTAGCAAGACAGATATTTTAACTATGTAATTGGGTATTGGAAGTTGATGGGCTTTTATAGTCAAATTATATTTAATAAATGATTTGAAGTACTTCTACTTCACCTTCGGCTGTTTTATATATGTCTGTCTTGTAATATTTCTGTTCCAGTACCCATAATGCTCCATTGAAGTTAAGGCATTCCCTTTGTGAGTGACCTTAACAGTTGTGGGGTGTTACATTTGGTATCAGAGCAGAAGGTTACCAGACTGGGCAAAAGCTTTTAAAAACCTTCTGAAATTATTTTCAAAACTTTTACAAAGAAGCGTTTTTCTAAGAAAAGTTTTGTTTTACAAAAGGCATATTCCCCAAAGCCATGTGCACTATCTTTTGATTCTCTCTTTGAATCTCCTCTTTCTTTCTTTTTCGCCATAATTTGGTAGGCGTACGACACAAGTCGGAGGGCAAAGAAGTGCCCAACCTCCATCTGTAGCCGCAGTAGTTCCATTTGCGACTAATCTCATTTCAAGCTTTGTAGGGATGTAGTGTGATGGAGATAGCTTTCGAGGAACCGGCCAACAAACTATACAAGGATAATAAGAACAAGGAAAAAAGTGAAATGAAAGAGGCCAAGCGAGGAAATAATAAAACCCATGATAAGAGGGAGTATCTTTAGTATGGTAAAAAGGGACATGTAGTTAAGTATTATAGGACAAGGACAAGGACAAGGGCAAAGAACAAGATCGTCGTGAGGGCAATTGTATGCTCTCACTACTAGCATAACTAAGAAGAGGTGGTAACGTTTCTATTAAAAGTTTAGCTTTCCTTTTCTATCATCTCGTTAGAACTTTGTTTTTGTACATCGCATCCTTTTAATTCTGCTTCGATAGTTGAAGTCTTCGCACCTTAGTACTAGCGTAGTAGAGGATCCCGATTTTATCTCCAATCCTGTTGGGGAATCGGCTCATTTATTCATGACTTGTTTGGATTTGGGAATGTCTATGCTAAGTGTTGAGTTTAGAAGTAATGCTTATGTTATTTTTGGGCTATGGGTTGATTCTAGGGATGGAGTGGTTGTCCAGAAATGGTACCATTCTCGAGTATGAAAAGAGGGTAGTTAGACGCTCGACTTGCCTTGGTAATGCCCTCGAAGTCTAGTGCAACCCTTAGGATTCTGCCATGCTTAGTTACCTAGAATCTCTTGATATATTTATTGATCCGCTCGAGTAGTGTTTTCCACTAAGGCGGATGGTTCATCTCGCTTATGCATGAGTTATAGAAAATCACCTTAGTAAGTACCCTTGGCAACATGGTTAGCATTTTTTTATTTTCAAGAGATAATTCATTTATGTGGAATACCTTCTAGTAAGTGAACGAGATCTGAGATTCACTAGAGAATTTTGGAGTGCTTGTATGAAACCAGGAGTACGCAACTATGTTTGAGCCGAGTATACTAGAAGGAGGATAAGGGAAAACAGGACGAGAGACAACAGTGAAATGAGTTCCAACTCATATTTTGGAAATAAGAATTAAGAAATTATGAAGTTAAAGACGGACAAAACACAATGGAGTTAAGCTCAAGGAAATGCGACTTAGAAGATTGAAGACTAGATATGCGCATCATATCTCTTTTAAGAGTATATCCTTGATCCCTCTTTTCCTGTAGAGCTTACTTGCATGCTATCTTTTATGTATATCCTCTCGGTCCTATTCTCAATCTTATTTCTGTTGCAAACCTCATAAGGAGTATGACTCATCTGGTTGTGATATATGTTGGGGTTTGAGGGTGTCCGTTGGGTTGACTAAACTCTTTGGGTTTTATAGGATACGAGTTGGTCTTAGGAAGGGATTTCTTGTGACCAAAAAGGAGTCCATCATGCTTAGTTTCCTAGAAACATATATATTGGTTGGTCAATTCTTTGGGTATCAGTCTGATATTGATTTCGGTCTTCGGGGCTGGTGCTTAGGGAGTTCTTCTCCTAACCAGTATATATGTGACATAGATTTCCAGTTTTGACATTGCCTAATGGGCACAAAGGTTTTACTTGCTTCTATCATTCGACTATATCTTTAGGTAGGAACAATTGGGTGTAAACATGTGTTTGAGACATGTTATGATTGATGGTTGCAAGTGGTTGCAAGCGGTTGCTAGTGGTTGCTCGTGGATGCATATACACGCACCTTAGACACTAGATCGACTACGTCACCTTTCATATTGCATATGCATGAGTGTTTATACTTGTTTATGGATGAAATTGAATGTGTTATCATATGGATGATGCATATGGATGGATGTTTGTGCACACATATAGTGTTTATGTGGCTAGGACTATTCGCATAATTGTTGGACTCATGGCACTAAAACATATTTTTGCATTAAAAAGATCAATCAGTCCTGATCATTTGCATTAGATAAGGAACATATACACACACTTTCTGCATATGTTCATACAACATTAGAAATCTCTTAAGGACAATGGATGCCTGTGATTGATGATTGAGTAGATGGATGATTGGATGGTAGGACACATTCTTCTTAACTTGAAGATTTCGGGGACGAAATCCTTTAAGGAGAGGAGAATGTAACAACCCGAATTTTAATAACATGTTAAAACTAGAAATCAAGGCAGAATTAAATTTTAAAATCAGAATCAGGGAAAACGGGTTACGCCATTGCGTTCGTCTCGAAATTTTACATGAAATAGAGTACGAGTTTTCGAAAAACGGAGTCCGGATGAAGAAGTTATGGCCTGTAGAAGATTCAGCAGATTTCAAGTAGCACTGGACCAGGGGGTCGACCATAGGGTCGACCTACCCCCCAGGTCGACCATAGTGTCGACCTCCCCCCTTACAGGTCGACCTGGTTGGCCTGGTTTGACCTAGAACTCAATTTTGAAGCCTGAGACGTGTTTTGATGGTCCAGATAGATTCTAGGGTTAATCTAAGGGCCTAAACTAGTTGCTACACCTATAAAAACACCCTAAGACCTAACCTAATTCATATCAAATCATTCTTACACTATTATGCTGCTGAACTCCCTCTTGAACCATGGCCGCCGCCCACAAATTAAAGTGCAAACATTCAAACTCAAATCAATTCAAAGAACAAAGCTTCAACAATGATTCATGACAATAAATCAATAACGCCGCAACATTTTTACAACAAATTCAGTTCCTAATTCACTAGTCATGCTCTGTAAGTTCTAGTTGTTTTTAGATTTAAACATTTAATTATAACGTGGCCATGGAATAAAGTGGAATTGGATTTAAGTATCTTTATCGTTTCTGATCTATTTCTGTTGCTCCTTTAATCTTGTGTTTTGGGACTTGTCTATCTTTATGCTCATGACAAGTTTATGATCTATTCAGCAGTTTTCTTGATTCGTAATGACATTATCAACAAGTTGTAATATTTATGCCTATGTTGATGTTTTCCTCTGATCTCATTTTTATTCAATTTCTATCTCCCCCAATTTATTTTCTTTCATGAACCTTGGTCAATTTCGGACCTTGGCCTAAAATCGCGATTTGCGTACGATATGTATACGGGGGAATTATGGGATTATTGCCTATATGAATATGATGTAATAATTGGCAACATGAAATTGGATATTATCATTGTATTTGCAAGTTTGGGCGTGACCTGTAAATTTTGGTATAATCTTATTATGAAAAATTTGCATAAATATTATATACATGGAATTTGGCACAAATAGGATCTATGTAATATAATATGAGATTCGGTATATATAACATGTAAATAATTTGGCATAAACATGTATTATGAACTTGGGCGACTGACATGTATTGTAATAAAATGATTATAGTTTGGGATAACTGCATCATGAATCATGATTTGGGTTTATTGGGTATAAAACTTGATACATGTAATTTTGGCTAGAACTTAATATGGTAAAATGGCATAAAATTTGCATACATGTAAAACAGCATAAATTGAACATATGTAAATTTGGTACGAATTGGGCATATGTAAATTTACATGTAATCTAGAACTTGGGCATATGTTAATTATGTAAAATTTGGAGTTGAAACACATATGGTAATTTATGACTTAGTAGAGTTTTAATATGAACGCGCCTAAGTTGGGTTTTGGATAATTGGCATGTATTGTAAATAAAAGTCTATAACTTGGCATAACCTTATAGTGAATTATGGTAATAATTTGGGAATACGTTTTAGGGCAAAAACGTGAACCATGAATATTTCTATATGTTAAACACATGAACTGATATTGGGGCTTTGGGTGGAATACGACCATTAATGAACCTTGGACACAAGGTTAGACTCAGTTTGTGGTGTAAATCTGCCCGGAACCGCCCGGCAAATCCAGTAGCCACAAAGTGTCAGTCTAATCTGAGAGGTCGAAGGCCAAATTGTAGGCGTAACGGTTTATGACACGAGGTTAGACCCAGTTTGTGGTGTAAATCTGCCCGGAACCGCCCGGCAAATCCAATGGCCACAAAATGCACGGTCTAATGTGAGAGGTCATGATTCGTTCGTCATAATGAATGAATTAAGGAATACTAACCATAATAAGACGTGGGTATGGTTATAGGGTTAGGTGGGATGACATGGAAATTTAACATATAAATGTGGACCTAAACGGTATGAGTTAAGAACATGTAAAACTTATAAGTGTAGGCTCAACCAACATAACTGTTAATCATACCAATGGGTGGGTTACGTAATACGACTAGACTAATGACACTTAACCAATATGATATGAATGGGTGGGTTAAGTAACGTGGCTAGGCTAATGACACTTAACCGTTATAACATGACTAGCGGATGGGTTGGGCTAACTTGAATAGGTTGATAACACCCAATCGATATAACCTGATGCGTGGTAGGGTTAAGTAAACACACGAGGGTAACACTTAACCATTATAATATGACTGGTGGATGGGGTTAAGTTAACATGCACTTAACCAATATAACGTGATACGTGGTAAGGTTAAGTAACAACAGAGGGTAACACTTAACCGTCTCAACATGATAAGTAGGTGGGCTAAGTCAATATACACTTAGCCAATATGACATGACATGCGGTGGGGTTAAGTTAACACAAGGGAGAACACTTAGCCAACATAACAAGGCTTGTGGTAGGGTTAAGTAACACAAGGAACAACACTTAACCGATATAACATGATGTGTAGTAGGGTTAAGTAAAACAAGAGAAAACACCTAACCAACTTAACGTGATAGACGGAGAGGGTTAAGTACATATTGGATTGGTGGGTAATATTAGTAAATATAGGCCCACAAACTTAACCAGTAGGAAACCCTAGTTACGGGGACCCATTTCAGCAGTAACCCACTAGATGTATAATGGAACCCTTAAACTAGGTAGGGTGGGGCACGATTACTGGGCTGATTGTAAGCGGTCAAAGCGACGGCGGTGGGTGCAATAGTGTAGGTTCTAACGGAGTGCGGACGTGCACACACTTCGGAGCAGACAAACAGGGCACTGGGGGCACCAGTAGTATAACCTATGTCTTCTAGAATTGCGTCGGGCCGCCACCATGGGTCTTGATACACCCCATGGTGGGACCAGCACAGGTATCTACAATCATTGGGGGAGTATGATACACGTAGGTAGCATAATCCCTAGGTTGGACCTAGGTGGCATAAACCCTAAATCCGAGAAGCGTTCAATAGGTAGCATCATCCCTAGGTTGGACCTAGGTGGCATAAATCCTGATTGAATCTAGGAAGCCCTCGATAGAAAACCCTAGATTAGATCTAGGAAATAAATAATAGATGTACACGTGAGAGCAACCTTAATTTCGGGGATTGGGATCACGTTATGATTTTATCATTTTATATAGATTACTAGTTGGGACACTAGTTAGGTGGTGCAGAGCAAATAGATATCACTTTAATGGTGAAGCAGAGAAATCTTGCAATGCTTGATAGAAATCTTGCGAAACTATACTTAGTTCATCTTGAATGGGAACCTTACAATGTTATACTTGATTCATCATGCCTGTAGCTTACCTTGTCATCATGCTTATGTTTACTTTCAGTTTATTCATGCCCTATTATCTTCACCTGTTTTTATGCTGACAGCCACTAGGACTTACTCAGTCTTTATGACTGACCCTGTTTGTTTCGCCTCTTTTTCTTCCGTCCCCCCCCCCCACCAGGTTCGCAGGGTGGAAATACAGGTTAGTTCGGATCTTACCAAGCTCCAAGGCTCTTTCATGTGCTTCTTGGATCTCTCTTGGCTATGGCTTGCTTTGCTTTATTGGGGAATACTACAACTTATTTTATGCTTCTTTGTTTTTGAGCAAGACAAATATTTTAACTATGTAATTGGGTATTGGAAGTTGATGGGCTTTTATTGTAAACAATTATATTTAATAAATGATTTGAAGTACTTCTACTTTCCCTTCCGCTGTTTTATATATGTATGTCTTGTAATATTTCTGTTCCAGTACCCATAATGCTCCATTGAAGTTAAGGCATTCCCTTTGTGAGTGACCTTAACAGATGTGGGGTGTTACAAGTACAATAACAAACACATTTAGAATAATATATATTTGGTTGTTAACATTAAACAAAAATCATATCATTTTGTATACAACAACGTAATCTCCCTCTTTTGATGATGAAAAACAACTATTAAGATTTTGAATATAATAAATGTGTTTGACAGTGAATCACTGAGCTCCCCCCCCCCCCCCCCACAAATGTGCTTGAGTGAAAAGAAAACTCCCCCTATAAATGTGAATGTGCATGAGTGAAAAGAATGAAAATTGAATGGAATTTGAAAAGAATGAATATTGAATGGAATTTTCGGTATGAAAATATTTATAAAATATTCACTCATAAATCAAAATCCCAACCCATTCTCCCCCTTTTGTTATCATCAAAAGGATTCAGGAATTAAAATATAAATGAAAAATGACTAAAAATATACTTTCAGGTTAAGAGGAAGAACGGTCATCATAAATCTCAATCAATCAAACAAAAATCATAATATTCGAAGAAATAGTGGCATATTTCACATTGTAGAGAATGAAGGATTTACGACGAAATTAATAACAATGGGGAGAGTTAAAAAAATGAGTTCCAATTATTTTCAGAAAAAGATTTTTAAAAATGAGGCACCAAAATAGTGATGGATTTGGATTATAATTACAAATTCAATTTAAGTGACAAAATCAAATAATCTCCAATCCCAATAGTTATCAATCAACAAATCATAATATCCATAAAATATTAACACATTCCACAAATTAGAACATTGTAACAACCCGGAAATTCTGGGCCAGTTTAAAATTTTTATTTTGGCAATTTTAGCGAATTTTGATTATTTAAAATGAATTATTTTAAATAATATCGACGAGAAATTTATTTTGAATATAATTCGAACGTATATATTTATACGCGTCGTCGTTAGAATATAAATATTTATATATAATTATAAATAGAATTGAAAATGGCGCGGTAGTTCAATAATTCGATTTCAAACTTCAATTGAATGTACCGGGTGCAAAACAATCCGGATTTTAGTGAAACCAAAAATAATGGAATCTAATTGTGAATATCTTTCCAACAAATCCGAAAAATCAAAATTTCATAGCGGGAATCAAAAGATATGTCCAGTTGAAAATTCTGAATAGTCGCTATGGAATTCAGGCCCTTAAAAATGGAAATTTTGCAAACGACCTCGGATTTCGATGAAACCACTTTTGTTGGATCCGTGATGTCAGGTTAATGCTAGGTTTCAAATTTCATAATTTTTCGAATCAATATGTGAGCGTGGCAAAGGAAAACGCGTTTTGACCATTTCAGTTGAATTTAATCGACTGGAAATTGGCCATTTTTCAAACGGTCTCAGAATTCGACGAAACTAGTTTTGTTAGGACCGTATCGTCAATACGATGCTAGAAAATATTTTTCGGGAATTTTTAGAGTTAGTATGTGATCCTGGTAAATTGAAATGTACGATTAAAATTCAATATAGAGATTTAAATGTAAATTCAACGAAAACTGATTGTAACGACCGAATCAGCTTACGATACATATCCCATTGTGTTCGGAATGGGGGTAATACGCTATGGACAACAGGCGGTGGACATCGTTTCGAGGTCGTTTGTAAAAGTCACCTTTTTGAAAATTAATTAATTAAATAAATAAAAAAAAAACCCTCCTCCCCTTATAACCGATGGCCCCCCTTTTCTTTCATAATCGATTTTCTACAGAAAAAAAAGGGACGACGAACGATCTTCGATGCCGCCCAGGTGGCGTCGCACCACCGCAGCACCCCCATCGGAACCCCGCCTCCTCACGCCACCCGCCTCCGTACCCATCGCCGAACACCACCCCCCCCCCCTCGATTCAGCGCCGCTCCACCCCACCGAAGCCACCTCCGTCGAACCCTGCCCCTGCGCCTCCTTCTAGTCGCCCACCCCTCTTTCCCCTTTCCAGATCGAGAGACCCCAAGCCCTTCGCCCCAAAACCGCCATCCTCACCATCGCTGCTCCGGTCGAGCCACCACACCGCGAGCGCTCCGATGTTGAATTCGGCAAATCAAAACCCTAGGAAAAAGAAATCGAACTAAAGGTGCGTTTTTATTTGTCTTGTGTATTTAGTTTCTATATAATAAACCAGTTTTAATTTATATGAAGAATTAAAATAGAAAAGATAGGATTTTTAAAATGCAAAAGATAGGATTTTTAAACTGCAAAAGATAGGATTTTTAAAATGCAAAAGCTCGGATTTTTAAAATACAGAGATTAGATTTTCAATTGTATAAAGATACGTTTTTTAGAATTGAAAAGATATGGAATAATTTATAGAAACAGCGAAGTAAAAATTCGATTTTTGTATATTGAATAGCGAAGTAAAAATTCGATTTTTATATATTGAATAGCGAAGTAAAAATTCGATTTTTATATATTGAATAGCGAAGTAAAAAATTTGATTTTTATATATTGAATAGCGAAGTAAAAATTCGATTTTTATATATTGAATAGCGAAGTAAAAATTCGATTTTTATATATTGAATAGCGAAGTAAAAATTCGATTTTTATATATTGAATAGCGGAGTAAAAATTCGATTTTTATATATTGAATAGCGGAGTAAAAATTCGATTTTTATATATGTAGTGGCTACGGGCAATGAAGCTGACGAAGATGCGAAAACGATGGAGATTTCTATCAAAGAAGAGTCAAGATGATTGGATAGCTTTAGGTGAGAATTTCTCACCTTTCAATTTCTTTTTCTAGTTATATGTATATACTAGGATGCAGACGATGCTTAGTAGCACCCGACACAATCGTCCACAGACCATGGACTTGTTTGTTTTGTTGCATAAATTAGTTAGATGCTTTGGTTTGAATTGAATTGTTTTGTGAAATGAAATTGATTTGATTGATGTGTGAATGGCGTGGGCCTTCACTAGACCGGGGATAAGGCTAGGCCTCGTCCCGTTTCTAGTATCGCGCTGTTATGCCGCCGAAATTTTCTAAAATAAGTTAGAAAAATAAAAATACCATTTTATTTAAAGAATGAACTGAATAGAAATTCATATGTTAAAATAAAATGTTTTATCGTTAAAAATATAATTTTTAACGTGAAGTGAATAAAATAAAATATTCATTTACAAACCAGACGGTTTGTTTATGTACACCTACTTGAAGGACATTGATTGGGACGATAAATTTCACACATCGCCCAACTGCACAAATAAAATTTGTGTTTGATTGTTTGAAACCCCACACGGGTGTTGGGATGAAATTTGAAGTTCACTCATCCTGATTGATTAAATATGTCGATCGATTGATCGACAGGCTGTTATAAGCGTTAGATATCTATGTTTGATGCTTATACAGTGTAGTGCACTTTGGTTGATGGTTGATTAGTTTTCAATGCTATTATACATGTGTTGTATGAAAATCCATATAATTAACTTTATATGGTAATTGATTGGGCCTCATTCCAATTTGAAAAATAAAGAATAATATAAAATAAAGGTTCATGTGTTGACAGTACTCATCCCTTGAGATTGGTCATGTGTTGAACGAAATATTTTAGTAATAAAATTTACATCTTTATCAATATAAAATAAAGGTTCATGTGTTGACTGTACTCATCCATTGAGATTGGTCATGTGTTGAACGAAATATTTTGATAATAACAACTATTTTGAAAAAGAAATATTTGAAATAGAATATTTGAAAATAGAAATTTATGAAGTCGTGTTGATTAGATTGATGCCATTTTGACGTAAACGATATTTATATCGATTTTATTCATTTTGAAATGAATTGAATTGAAAACGATTTCGAAATGAATTGAATTGAAAACGATTTCAAAATGAATTGAATTGAAAACGATTTCGAAATGAATTGAATTGAAAATGAATTCAAATTGAATTGAAAGCGAATTGAAATGAATTCAAATTGAATTGAAATTTGAATTGAATAGAAATGAATTTTAAAACGAATTTATAAAGAAGAATTCAATTTTGATTTGAATTGAAAAAGGAAGTTGAAATTGCTTTTGAAACGAATTTAAAACTATTTATATAATTCTTTTTAAATAGAAATCGACGAAATATATATTATATATATATATATATATAATATATAGTGGCCTGAATAGAACGCGCCACGTCGCGGCAGTTCGTGAATTTCGACCATTTATTTCAAACGGACATTACGGGAGATCCGACAGTCGGATCCTCCTAAAACCGGAACCGTTGGGTTCGTATCGAAAAGAGCTTTCTAACGAATGTCAGAAAAATGAAATCTAACGGTTGGATTTGGAGATACGTCCAAATCAAATTCGAAAAAGGTCGCTGTAAGTGCAGTTCGATGGCCGTTGATGGAAATCGACTGTACGGGCCTTGATAAAATTATTAAAAATAGTAATAATTTGTGTAAAATCATAAGAAATGATTTGAGAAGAATTGGGATGAAAAACTCCATATTTGAAAAGATAAAAATAGATTTTTATCGAAGTAAACTAGTTTTGAACTAGAATTAAAATTCTATTTATTTTTAAATAAATAAATTGAATTCGAAAGGGTTTTAAAAATAACCAGAATTTCCAATGATTGCATTGGAGTGGATTTGAATCGAAATTGTCTTCGGAATATTTCGATGTTGGAATTCGTGATTACACAGATGTTGTTATGGAAATTTGAAAGATATATATTTATATCGTTATTTCCAATACGACATTTGTTAGTCGTAGAATTTGATATTGAATATAAGCCGATATATTTTCTATTCAGAGCCTTGTATTGAATATCAAATGTGATTTGGGTTTGTCGTGAATGGTGTCTTCACTAACACTGTTCTTGAACCCAGTTGAGAAAAGGTTAAATCTTTTTATTTAGATTTAATGAAGTGTACCAATTAAATAATATTTAATTGAAATTGATATTGATTTTTGGGTTTATCGTGAACAGTGTTTTAAATAACACTTGTTCTTTAACCCGATAATTAATGAATGTGACTTTGGGTTTATCGTGAACCGTGTTTTAAATGACACGGATTCTTTAACCCAGTTAACGATTAAAACTAAGTGGAGTTTTAATGAATCTTTAATTAGATTGAAATGGTCGAGAATGGAGTACCACCAGTTTTGCTCCAGGCGATAGTTAAATCTTTAATTAGATTTGAACGTGAAATGGTAATTGAATTTACCGATAACACCGTGGTGTTAGATATGAAGTATAACCAGTTTTACTTCATGGGATGAATAGGTTGGGATTGAGAAATTAAGACAAATGATTACTTCGGTAAGGTTCGCTAATCCCGACTAGTTTGAATTGATATTCAAAAATAGATTAAAGAATAAATTCAAGAAATTTATCTTGGATAAAATTAATGGGAACCTTTCCCTATGAATGTGAAATTTAGAAACTAACTTTCGGTTAGCTAAGGAGAATGGTTTTCTGGATATTGATCTGATGTTGGTTTCGGCCTTCGGGGTTAATAATTGGGGAATTATTCTCTTGATTAATTTACGGTTAGTAGCTAATGAATTGGAATGAGGCGTATGTTGTGTTTGTGTAACACTTATTTATAATATACGCGAGTTATTCGGAAAGACCGGGTTTATCCCATTCTGAATAACTGATACGACGATAAGTCGAAGATGAAGACGGTGGTCGAAGACCGGAAGTCTTCACGTCGTTTGGGTGATTACTGATGATCTTGATTAGGCTGTACACCCAAGAAGATGGAAACAGTTGGTGATCGTCCAGACGTACTTGGAGATCGATGGATATGCGGGGTACTAGGTGCCTCCGGTTTCGTTCAGACCCAGAGCGAACTTGTAAATGGACTGTGTGTCTGACATTGGATTTTAGTTCGTGTGATTGATCTCTATTAAATATATATCTGTTTGGCGGCGGAGAATTTATTCTCTTGCTTAACGCCCTTCTCTGAGACGTACGAGCTCAGGGGTTATATATCGATGGATATCAAACGCATGGAGTGAATTGCCTGTGTGGCATGCCTAAGTGGCAAATGATCAAGGCTTCTGTTGAAAAGCAAAGTCTTGTGGTTGATGATCAAAGCACGGCCTTTGTGGCGTAGCTTTGTGTAACGTTTACTTCGCGAGTTTCACACCCGGTATGAACCAAAAACGGGAGACGGACCTCAGGGAGGGCATGCGTTTCTTCCTAGTTAGAAGTGGCGTCAGTGGTTTTACACGCCCTGACGAGTTTGACTTATGTGGTTGTTGATGTTGCGAGGCGCCTCGGATTGATCGGTCATTCTCGAACCGATGGAGTCATTTAGTTGGCTCATTTACGCCCCAAAGGGCGGGGAAACGTAGTGTTCAGGCATTTTAATCCACATCGGTGGACCGGCCCTGTCGCTCCTAGGGTCACTCGAGCTCTGATCCTGAGACTCGGGCTAGGCAGTCTCGAATCGGTTAAGGACTATCTTTTGCCTCGGTTCATAGAAGGAAATCCAATTTCCAAATACGTGACTTTGCGGTTTTATTTGTAAACCTATATATGGCGACATGATATATGGTACCCATGCCGCCTATGATTGATACTTATGATTTGAAGTTGTTTTATACACTATGCACTTATTATAGTATCAAATGTTTTCTTTTAAACGTATCAAGCATTCTTGGCTATTATAAGGTAAAAACCCTATCCCCCGGCTTGCGTTGCATTGTGTGATAGGACCTGGGTCTTATAATAGCTTCATTTTTCTCTATTTAGCATTGCGCTGTTGTTTTATGCACTGGTATTCTTGGGAGGAAACCCGTTCCGTGTTATACAGCGTGGTCCCTTGATTTACCTAACTTTAAAAATAAAGATTAATAACTGTTTTAGTTCTCACACCAGTCCCATGACTGACCTGGAGTTTATTGTTTTGACCTAAACTCTGGGTGCCCTTATTTTGACATGGGCAGCTAGTAGTTTTCGTTTTGCAGATTTATATTCACAGGATCCTGGTTTACAGCTGGAATGATATCCGGAAAGCTTTGTATCCGTATATCTCTTCTAGTTGTGTATTGTATTATTTTCCGCTGCTATGTATTTAAATGTAATTTAAATCTCTGATATTTCTGTGTAATATTTATTCATATATACTCTGTATATTCTTGTAATCTGATGCATTGTTGTGAAATACAGTGAAATGTTCTTTTGTATGCGTTCTGTTGTGGCTTGTTCTCGAACTATCCGAGGCTTTCCTTTACGGGGAAGTTACGGGTTTTCACAAACATGGATTGATAGTCTGCTTTTACACACCAAGGATAATTTCATAAAATTTATTTTCTTTTTTTTCTTTTATTTAAGAGCACACTGACCACTCATAACCAGATATTGGATTTTTAAATGAGATCAGTTGCAGGTTAAAATAAGTAATCTCATAACCATGCATAACCAGAGTTTGGATTTTTAAATGAGGTTAAAGAAACACTTATGAATATTATATGTACTTATCTTTATCTGTTTCAAAAGAAAAACTCCTCGGTATATAAAAACAATATGGATGATAGAAATGTGAAAGGTACAGAAATGGTTGTTAAATAAATTTCTAAATTAATCATATTATGAAATATGTTCAACTGTACCGGGATCATTTAAAATTTTCAATTATCACTAATTCTGAAAAATAATACAGACACATTTCCATCACAAATATTTCCACTGTTTATTAAGATGATTTTTAAAAATATTAAACTCTTCATATTAATATAAAATTACGATGGATGATAGAAATATGATAGATAATGAAGATGGTCATGAAATAATCGCCAATTCAAAGATATTATAATAATTGTTCAACCATCATGAAAATCTAAATAAAATCTCCTCTTGTTGTGAAATATACTGCAGTCACAATTCATCACAATTTCAAAATCTGATAATGATTTTGATGAATTATAAATACAGTTCAATTTGGATATTGATTTCAGTTTCTGAATGAATAATCAATAAATAATTTTAAAAACAGAAAATTAATTACAAGAGGAAAAAGAGAAGGATTTATACACAAAAAAAAGTGTGAAATCTATACAAGGTAAAAATAAATATGAATGAGAAGAAAATATAAGGCACTTCTGATACCAATTGATATTCATATTAATAAGGATTTTAGTATGACACTAGTAGGTATCAAGGATATCTCAGACAACAAAATTTTAATCACAAAGCCCAATCATACAAATTAAGCACAGAAATTTCATTTATCATAGCAATAAGCAGTTTCGACCAAAACAAGCAGTTTCAGAAAAAGCATTTTCAAAGGAGATTCTTTTTATTAGAGAAGCACATGCAAACAAATTTAAGGCAGACTTGTCAAGAGAAATTTTCACGGATATTTTAGATGGTCACAAAAAATGATTCATGATCCAAGATTTAAAATTATAGTTTATTTTAAATCATTCGAAGAAATATGAAAATATCAGGATTTAATGAATCGATCACACCAGATTATAAATTTTAGATTTGAGATGTGTGTGAGATTCAAGAAATCAATAGTTTCAAATGATTTCAAACAAAACAAATATTTAAATCAAATAACCATGAAATGATAGTAAGTTTCAAAGACCAGAATTTTTCAAAAAAAAAATTCACAAAATTTTCTGACATTCTCACAAGAAAGATTTCAGATTATTTACATCAAGTTTTAAGACATATTCATGATCCAAAAATAAAACGGTTTATTCGAAATCACTTGAGCAAATGTAAATTTTGAGATACAATGAATCAATCACACAAGATTAATAATTTCAGATCCGAGAGATGCGTGAGATTCAAAATATCAGAATTTTCAAATGATCTCAAACAAACAAAAATCTAAACTAGATGATCATGAGTGAATTTCAAGATGTAAGCAATGATTCAAGACAAATCAAAATTTCCAAGCCAATCTAAAAATCAATTGAATTCACAACTGAAAAATAGCAATGTGCTGTAATGTGTATAATATTTCAAGATTTACTAAAATGAATTAGAAGGAACTCAAAATAGCAGAGATGTGTGAAATTTCATCAAATTTTCAGATCTTCAAAAATTTAGAATTCAAATTAACAATGTTCAAGATATGACAAGAATACATCAACACTGTTAGGAATTTAGAAAAAAAACTTCAAAACAATTGCAAAAATTTACAAGTTTAAATTCAAGATCTGGAAATGATTAAAACATCAGAGTTTTATTCGAATAAAGCGAATTTCCAAAAATCATGAATTCTGCAATTCGAAGTTTAAGAAGCACAAAATAAAAAGAATAGGCAATGTCAATTCAAAACAAAATAAACAGAAACAAAAATCAAAGAAGAGGTAGGAGGAATAAACAAAGAAGAATAAAAACAGAGAATATACAAAAATAAATAGTGAGTCTAAAGATCATACCTGAAATCGATGTATACAAATGAATCTCTAACTCAATAATCTTGGCTAAGGAACTGTGAATAATCTTGGCTAAGGAACTGTGAATAATCTGATGATATGAAGCAATTTGAATTCAGTTTCTCTTTCGCAAAGCAGTTCCTCAGCCTCCTCTGGTACCTAGCAGTTTAGAGGATCGAGCGGTCTAACAAAATTAGTAAAACCACTCACAGTTGTATTCATATGTTTTGGTACCCAGACTTGTTTGTACAATAAACTATTAGAATTAACTTTTGTACCCTTAGGAACCCAAATCTGTTTGAATTTAACAAAACCCTTTTTATTTCCTTTTGGGATCTAAGAATGTTTAAATGATTTGTTATAAAACAAATTCTCATCACGTTTATGATTAAAAAATCCTTTGAAATTTTCAGAGTTTTGATTTTCAAAAAGATCTTTTCCAAAAAAATCTGAAGGATTTTTAAAACCATTTGATTTCAGCTTTTGATCAAATTTATCAAGTTTTCCAAAGCCTAGGCCACTTTTATTTCCGATAGAAAATTGGTTTTGCAACAAAATATTTAATGACTTTTCCCCATTAGAAAATTTATCCAAGGTTGATTTAAGTCGTTGAATTTGGGATTTAAGATCGCTATTTTTTTTATTAAATTTGAACAACGACTTATAACGATCTTACTCTTTTCAGCATCATTTTGTTTCAAAACCATGAGTTTATTTTCAAGCTTTTCAATTTTGGCCTTGGACCAAAAAAATCTCATTTTCAAAACGTTTTTATTTCTCTGCAATTTCACGTTTGGAATTTTTTGAGATCTTAATAGTTTCCAATTCTTTTCGCAAGGAATTGTTTATATATATTAGCTCATCTTTCTTTTCTTTTTAACTTATAATTTTTTTTCAAGCTTTTGGATATTTTCATTGAAAAGTGACAAATTGTTTTTCGAGGTGAAACAATTCTTGTAATCATAGTTTGAATCTTTCATGATATTTTCAAGTTTTATTTCCAATATATTATTTTTAATGATCGACTCAAGTTTTTCAGATTTTAGAGTTATATTTTTCGATTTAAGACTATCGACATCATTTGTTAATTCATTCCAAAAATTAAACAAATCTTCATACGAAAAATATTTAGTTTCATCATCTGTTTAGTCTCCATTGACAGATCCATTTGAATTATCATCTGTAAAACCTGTTAAGCATACTTCTGAATCTGAGTTTATTTTCTGGGGTTTTGAACAGTTATCGGATTTTCCATACAGTGCGTTGAGAGTTCTCCAGATATCCTGCGCAGTTAAACAGTGGGAGATAATAGTGTATTGGTCATCGTTAAGATGAGAATATAAGATATGTGTTGCACGAGAATTAAAAACAATATCTACCCTATCATACCCATTGACAATAACAACCCAACATTTAATATTAACAGATTTTAAATAAAATTCCATTTTGGATTTCCAGTTTACAAAATCAGTTCCATTGAAAATAGTTGGAGATGAACTGGACCGATTCTCTATGGACTGACAACTAGGAATCACCATTTTTCTAAAGTTAATAAAATTACCAGGCTTTGATACCACTTGGTTCATCTAGATTAACCCTAGAGGGAAGGTGAATAGGGTTTATTGGATTTTAGCGAGATATTAAAAATTATCAAATCACAGAATGTAGCAGAAATAAAATGCAGAAAGTAAATAACACATAGAGATACCCAGCTTCGGAAAAATCCTGCCTACTGCTGCATTCCTAAGGTTTCTACTAGGTAACAGAACAGATCCCGCTTACAAGACCATGTAAACTCTCGAACCCTTGTTCCTATTCTAATCCTACGCTCAAAACCCTAGACTGATCTATATTCCCTAGATCAGATTTCCTCACATTATAAAACTGTAACCTGTAAACCTAAGATTTTATAGACTCTAGTAAACTACTAGTTAAACCCCTAACTGTATCACCTAGAATTTTATAGGCTCTATAAACTTTTTGAAACGGTTTTCAAAATAGAAAAAAATACAATTAAAATAAAAATAGTAGAAAAAACCCCTTTTAAAACACTAAGCCCTTATCAAAACTTGGCCGGCATTCTCTGGAAAAATATGGCGTCGGCGCCTAGGGTTTCTCTTATTTTCCACAAATCGAATTGACTATGTGATAAAAAAAATGTTCTGGAATTTATCTGATGTTCTTCTTCACGTTGTTCCTCTCTGGTCAATGATTTGGAGCTGTGGTGATCGAAAATATGTGAGTTTTTCTAAAAAATGTTTTCTTTGATTTTTTTTCCTCGATTTTGTTGTTAATTTCCGATAACAAGCTTTTGATGAATAGGTGAAAATATAGGATAGAAAATCCTATGACTACTCTGATTTCAAATAAATGATTTGAGCAGTTTCTTCCTTTGACTGCCCTCGATTTAATTTGAATTTTGTGTGGCCTTTTTTAATGATTCCTGGAATGAATTTATTGCCCAAAATTGATGAGTAAAATCTACAATTCAAATTTACTTGTCCCATTTGCTGTAAACCATTCTGAAATCAAAAGGATTGCTTTCTGAAAATAAATTCTTTTTCTTGAATTATGCACTATCGCATTCTTTCCATATGTGATGAATCTGGACTTGAATTTGGCCTCTTTGATTGATTGATTCCATGATTCAATTGTGTTGAAAATTGCCGAAAACAATTTGCCAATTTCAGGAATAAAAATAGATGCCTTAAGAATGATTTTCTGGAAATTCCATACTGCCTTAAATTTCTTCTGGTAAATTTCACACTGTTTTGATCACAAAACAGTTTATCCAGAAATTACTCGGTGATTTATTGAAGTGTTTCTGAAACAATTTGAGCACGCCAAAGAAATTCTAGAATATCTAGCATTTTTTTGAAACTTGCCAAATTTCAACATGATTTCCTAAACATGCTCTGTGATTGACATCAAAAACTGGAAATTTATACATGCCAATTGCAATATACTAGATGGAACAAATATTTCACATAATTACTGCTACTTATCCTTTGTATATGCATGCACCATTTTCATTTGAACTTGAGACCGTATTCTTGCTGTCTTAATGTACATGGCCTTGCTTCTTCACTGCTTGACATATGAACTGCCATGTTATTGCTAAAGCAATATGCTGAACCATTTTGTCAACTTGACTTGTTGTAACACTTGCTTTTGAACCTGCACCATTTTGTGCATTCAGTTATAATTAGCTTGACTTGTATGTCTTGTGTACACTTATGCTTGTATTATATCTTGTTGTCATGTTGTATCCATTTTGATTCTTGCATGCTTGAACCTAGCTTTGCTGCATGTATATTGCGTCGACCATCTTGGCGTCACTTGTTTGCTAAAATGAACATGTTGTTGTTCGACTATTATGATCTGCACCTTGCCTTGCTTCATGTTAGCACACACCGGTTTTACTTGACCTGGCTTTCATTGCTTTTGCTGTCTCGACTTGAAAATATGGATTTATTATACATTGTGTTGTGCACACACACCACATGTTGTTTTTTACTTTGATGCACCATACAGGTATAAATGCTCTGTCCCTTAGACTTGATCACCATTGTGACGGCCCTCCCCGCACCAGCCAACATTTCCCTGAAATGCGCTGTACCAATGCCCAACTAGCATGAGACGGTCGTCAAAAGAAAAGGTTTGAAACTATGAATCGTGAAAGAACCAGTAGTATAACTCACAGCGCATGGAATAAAATATAATAACAATATAACTTGACATAAAACAGGCGAGATAGCGCATAAGCTGAAAACTAAATCATCACAGCAGCGTAATCCAAAGTACAACTTATGATCCAAACCATCATTATTACAACTTGAAAATACCGTCTCAAAGCAAAATAGAAAAGGAACACTACTAATGCCCAAAGCAGTGACCATCAACAACACAAGGAGAATATATGTAAATAGTATGTGGAAGCCTCCTGCTCGTCTTTGGATAGCTACTCGTGCTTAGCACCTAACATGTCTCTAGTCTGCTCATTTAGGAGCACCTAGAGTAAAAAGAAGAGACATAAACTTTGGGTCAGACAAAAGTCTGGTGTGAGCGATAGCATCAAAACAAAACAATAACAGGTATAAATAATCATACCTGAACCTAGACCTACAACCAAAGAGTTATCACAACAGGATGTACAGTACTCAAAGGTAACACGAACATAAAGTGTAAATTGGGAGTGTGCATGTCATGGTGATAGTAAATATCAAACATAGCAATCATCCTCACATCTCTCACTCAGTGCGTGAAGCATACGATATCCACCATTTTGAACACCCAAATCCTTAACTACGACCACTTTGCCCTTGGGGTCTTAATGACCCCATCGCGCTGGTCCATAGCCACTAATCCCTTGCTACGATCACCATGCCCTTGGGAGTCCTAATGATCCCATTGCGCTGATCCATAGCCGTGCTACGACCACTTGCCTTTCGGAGTCTTAATGATCCCATTGGCGCTGATCCATAGCAACTAATCCATCTCTCAGTGGTGAACTAAAGCTATAGATATCTATAACCCCTTTGAGCACGTCCCGTAGCAAAGCCCAACTCATTCAGTTAACCCGTTGGTTCCCATCTTGATCCTAAGTTCTAACATCCTATTTGGACTACCTTTTCGTCTCAGGTTTTTAGTCACCATTGTGGTTTGGTCTCCATCTGGTTCGGTTCACATGTGCATAGTGCTCCAGTCATGATCCGTTCTCCTAGGTTCGCTCGTGGCATCCACCGGCTTGTGGCGGTTCTCCTTCTTCTACTTCATGATCATGCTTGCGGCTCGTGGAGGACATCCGATTCCTAGCTCGTAGTGGTAGATCGTGGTGATCCTGGCCTTGTTTGTGACATTGGTTTGTGCTTCCACGTGACCCCAGCTCATGGCATCTTGGTTCGCTAGTGGTTCGTGGCCTTTGGAGTGGTTTTACTCGTGGAGGGTGGTCGGATGGTGGAGTGGGTCGACTCGTGAGGTGGGTTCACGACCGAGGTCGGGTCGCAGCCATAATATTCCTCACGATCAGGGACCTGCTCCAACTTCCTGCAACTTTCCAGCAAGCAATTTTACGCAATACGATGGCGTTTTCGACCAATCTAACTTTACTAGGCAATCATAAAACATTCCAAACAGTAATAGCAACATATATAGTCAACCATAAACACCAAAACAACAATGTAACATGTCAATATGGATCAAACATACTCAAAACCCATGTTTTCCTCTTAATCCCCTTAACCATGATTTAACTATAGGATTAGCAAAATATGTCTAAATTAACCCAAATTTCTAGCAGAGGTATAAAATAATATTTTAGAATTTCTGCATATTTTTCCATAATTTTTTGAGTCTTAATCTCATTAATTATCACTAATCACCCCTAATTAGCCATAATTAGTGTAGAAACATGCTAATCACTCACCTTAGCCAGAAATTAATCTCAGATCTGAAAACATCTCTAATTTGGTTCGAATACCAATGCAACACAACAGCTCTACCTCCAATTTGACGTTAATTTGCCTTGATTTGATGCTGATTAGCTTAATATTGGATTAGAATGTGATTAGGAGGTAGTTTAGAAGGTGGAGGCCATTACTAGGTTTGAAGAAATGAAAGTGGCGACTAGGAAAATGGAATGAGATGGTTTCCTAACTCATTTCAGCCTCCCCATAACCCAAATCCCGAAATGGGTTATGGGCCCATCCACTAATTACCCTATTAAGCCCGCTTAAGTAGTTTTTCACCTTCCAAACGTTATTTTAGCCATTTCTCCCAAACAATAAGTCCGTTTGAAAAATGTGACCACTCTACGAAAAGGTAAACCATCAACTGAATCCAACGGAATTGGTTTCAGGTCAAAACTCCTTACCAATCAAAAGCTATAGGTGAAACAAGATTTGCCAAGGGTAAAATGTTTATTTAAAATTCAGAAAAAATTGTGAACATGAGAAATGACCCCAATAATCGTCTCCCAAAGTTACTCGACCATATGACTTCGTATGAAAATAAAATAAATATTCTATGACCCTTTGATAACTAGAATGCAGGTCGTTACACTCCCCCCCCCCCCCCTTTTAAGAAATTTCGCCCCCGAAATTCCTTAACCAAATCATACAAAGGATCCTGCATGCCTATCAATCATTTGCAATAATCAAACATACATAACAACACAACAAGCCTATACTAGCATGCAATTTACTAACAAGGGAATAACTATATCACGATTAAAATCTTTCTAGGTAAAGAGATCAGGATACGACATCCTTATGCTCTCCTCTGTTTCCCAAGTGCAGTCATTCTCATTATCGCCCCACTGGACCTTGACTAGTTCCACCGTCTTCCTCTGAAGTTGTTTCGTATCGTGTCCGACAATACGAATCATCATGTGGCTCCTAACTGCCTCCGGTTCTACCTCGATATCATCAAATTGATCTGGTGAAATTGTCATATCAGAATCGTGCACGAACATCCTTAATTGGGAAACATGAAATATATTGTGAACTCCCGCCATCTTGGCAGGTAATTGTGAAAACCCGCAACTTCCCCGTAAAGGAAAGTGTCGGATAGTTCGAGAACAAACCACAACAGAACGCATACAGAAGAACATTTCACTGTATATTACAACAGTACATCAGATTACAAGAATATACAGAGTACAAATGAATATTACACAGAAATATCAGAGATTTAAATTACCTTTAAATACATAGCAGCGGAAAATAATACAATACACAACTAGAAGGGATATACGGATACAAAGCTTTCCGGATATCGTTCCAGCTGTAAACCAGGATCCTGTGAATATAAATCTGCAAAACCAAAACTACTAGCTGCCCGTGTTAAAATAGGGGCACCCAGAGTTTAGGTTAAAACAATAAACTCCAGGTCAGTCATGGGACTGGTGTGAGAACTAAAACAGTTATTAATCTTTATTTACAAGTGAGGTAAATCAAGGGACCACGCCGTATAACACGGAACGGGTTTCCTCCCAAGAATACCAGTGCATAAAACCAACAGCGCAATGCTAAATAAAGAAAAATGAAGCTGTTATAAGACCCAGGTCCTATCACACAATGCAACGCAAGCCGGTGGATAGGGTTTTCCCTTATAACAGCCAAAGAATGCTTGATACGTTTAAAACAAATCGTTTGATACTATTATAAGTGCATTGTGTATAAAACAACTTCAAATCATAAGTATCAATCATAGGCGGCATGGGTACCATATATCATGTCGCCGTACTAGGCTCTACAAATAAAACCGCAAATGTCACGTATTTGGAAATTGGATTTCCGTCTATGAACCGAGGCAAAAGATAGTCCTCAACCGATTCGAGACGCTCTAGCCCGTGTCTCAGGAACAGCCGCAACTGCCCCTTGGATCCTCAGGGCCGGTCCACCGATGTGGATTATTATGCCTGAACACTATGTCTCCCCACCCTATGGGGTGTAAGTCTGGTCCGTCAGCCGACCAGAATGCATCGGCCGAAACCGATATAACCGAGGCGCCTCGCAACAGCAACAACCACATAAGTCAAACTCGTCAGGGCGTGTAAAACCAATGACGCCACTTCTAGCTGGAAAGAAACGCATGCCCTCCCTGACGTCCGTCTCCCGTTTTTGGTTCATACCGGGTGTGAAACTCGCGAAGCAAACGTAACACAAAGCTACGCCACAAAGGCCTTGCTTTGATCATCACCACAAGACTTTGCTTTTCAACAGAAGCCTCGATCAATTGCCACTTAGGCATGCCACACAGGCAATTCACTCCATGCGATTGATATCCATCAATATTTAACCTCTGAGCTCGTACGTCTCAGAGAAGGGCGTTAAGCAAGAGAATAAATTCTCCGCCGCCAAACAGATATATATTTAATAAAGATCAATCACACGGACTAAAATCCAATGTCAGACACACAGTCCATTTACAAGTCCGTTCTGGGGCTGAACGAAACCGGAGGCACCTAGTACCCCGCAAATCCATCGATCTCCAAGTACATCTGGACGATCACCAACTGTTTCCATTTTCTTGGGTGTACAGCCCAATCAAGATCATCAGTAATTACCCAAACGACGTGAAGACCTCCGGTCTTCGACCATCGTCTTCATCTTCGACTTATCGTCGTATCAGTTATTCAGAATGGGGTAAACCCGGTCTTTCTGAATAACTCACGTATATTTTTAAATAAGTGTTACACAAACACAACATACGCCTCATTCCAATTCATCAGTCACTAACCGTAAATTAATCAAGAGAATAATTCCCCAAATATTAACCCCGAAGGCCGAAACCAACATCAGATCAATATCCAGAAAACCATTCTGCTTAGCTAACCGACAGTTAGTTTCTGATTTCACATTCATAGGGAAAGGTTCCCATTAATTTTATCCAAGATAAATCATTAAAATTTATTCTCAAATCTTCTTTTGAATTTCGATTCAACTAGTCGGGATTAACGAAACTTACCGAAGTAATCATTGGTTTTAATTTCCCAATCCCAACCTATTCATCCCATGAAGTAAAACTGGTAATACTTCATATCTAACACCACGGTGTTATCGGTAAATTCAATTACCATTTCACGTTCAAATCTAATTAAAGATTTAACTATCGCCTGAAGCAAAACTGGTGGTACTCCATTTTCGATCTTTTCAATCTAATTAAAGATTCATTAAAACTCCACTTAGTTTTAATCTTTAACTGGGTTAAAGAATCAGTGTCATTTAAAAACACAGTTCATGATAAACCCAAAATCACATTCATTAATTATCGAGTTAAAGAACGAGTGTTGTTTAAAACACTGTTCACGATAAACCCAAAAATCAACATCAATTCAATTCCAATTAAATATTATTTAATTGGTACACTTCATTAAATCTAAATAAAAAGATTTAATCTTTTCTCAACTGGGTTCAAGAACGGTGTTAATGAAGAAACCATTCACGACAAACCCAAATCATATTTGATATTCAATACAAGGCCCTGAATAGAAAATATATCGGCTTATATTCAATATCAAATTCTACGATTAACAAATGTCGTATTGGAAATAACGATATAAATATATATCTTTCAAATTTCCATAACAACATCCGTATAATCACGAATTCCAACATCGAAATATTCCGAAGACAATTTCGATTCGAATCCATTCCAATGCAATCATTGGAAATTTTGGTTATTTTTAAAACCCTTTTCAAATTCAATTTATTTATTTAAAAATAAATAGAATTATATTTCTAGTTCAAAACTAGTTCATTTCGATAAAAATCTATTTTTATCCTTTCAAATATGGAGTTTTTCATCCCAATTTTTCCCGAATCATTTCTTATGATTTTACACAAATTATTACTATTTTTAATAATTTTATCAAGGCCTGTACAGTCGATTTCCATCAACGGTCATCGAACTGCACTTACAACGACCTTTTTCGAATTTGATTTGGACGTATCTCCAAATCCAACCGTTAGATTTCAAATTTCTAATATTCATTAGAAAGCTCTTTTCGATACGAACCCAACGGTTCCGGTTTTAGGAGAATCCGACGGTCGGATCTCCCGTAATGTCCGTTTGAAATAAATGGTCGAAATTCGCGAACTGCCGCGGCGCGGCGCGTTCTATTCAGGCCATTATATTATATATATATATAATATATATTTCGTCGATTTCTATTTAAAATGAATTATATAAATAGTTTTAAAATTCGTTTCAAAAGCAATTTCAACTTCCATTTCAATTCAAATCAAAATTGAATTCTTCTTTATAAATTCGTTTTAAAATTCATTTCTATTCAATTCAAATTTCAATTCAATTTGAATTCATTTGAATTCACTTTCAATTCAATTTGAATTCGTTTTCAATTCAATTCATTTCGAAATCGTTTTCAATTCAATTCATTTCGAAATCGTTTTCAATTCAATTCATTTCGAAATCGTTTTCAATTCAATTCATTTCGAAATCGTTTTCAATTCACTTCATTTCGAAATCGTTTTCAATTCAATTCATTTCGAAATCGTTTTCAATTCAATTCATTTCGAAATCGTTTCCAATTCATTTCATTTCGAAATCGTTTTCAATTCAATTCATTTCGAAATCGTTTTCAATTCAATTCATTTCGAAATCGTTTTCAATTCAATTCATTTCGAAATCGTTTTCAATTCATTTCATTTCGAAATCGTTTTCAATTCAATTCATTTCGAAATCGTTTTCAATTCAATTCATTTCGAAATCGTTTTCAATTCAATTCATTTCGAAATCGTTTTCAATTCAATTCATTTCGAAATCGTTTTCAATTCAATTCATTTCGAAATCGTTTTCAATTCATTTCATTTCGAAATCGTTTTCAATTCAATTCATTTCGAAATCGTTTTAAAATCGATATAAATATCGTTCACGTCAAAATGGCGTCAATCTAATCAACACGGCTTCATATATTCCTATTTTCAAATATTACTTTTTCAAATATTTCTTTTTCAAAACTGGAATGAGGCCCAATCAATTACCATATAATGTTAATTATATGGATTTTCTACAACACATGTATATATAAACAACGATGAATAATCAAGCATCATCCAAAGTGCATTCTACACTGTATAAGCATCAAATATAAATATTCAACGCTTATAACAGCCTGTCAATCAATCGATCGACATACAACTAAACAATCGGGATTAGTGTACGTCAAATATCATCCCAATACCCGTGTGGGGTTTCAAACAATCAAACACAGATTTTATTTGTGCAGTTGGGCGATGTGTAAAATTTTATCGTCCCAATCAATGTCCTTCAAATAGGTGTACATAAACAAACCGTCTGGTTTGTAAATGAATATTTATTTATTCACATTCACGTTAAAAATTATATTTTTAACGATCAAACTGTTTTATTCAACCTATGAATTTTCTATTCGATTCATTTATTAAATAAAATGTTATCTTTATTTTTCTAACATATTTTTAGAAAATTTCGGCGGCATAACGGCACGATACTAGAAAAGGGACGAGGCCTAGCCTTATCCCCGGTCTAGTGAAGGCCCACGCCATTCACTCATCAATCAAATCCATTTCAATTCACCAAACAATTCAATTCAAACCAAATAATCTATCCAACTACACAACCAAACAATTTTACAAACAAGCCACCCATGGTCTGTGGATGACGGGTGTCGGGTGCTACTAAACACCGTCTACATCCTAGTATATATATATAACTAGAAAAAGAATTTTGAGTGAGAAGTTCTCACCTAAAGCTATCCAATACCACGACTCTTCATTTATAGAAATCTTCTTCGTTATCCCATCTTCGTCATCTTCGTTGCCCGTAGTCACTATATACATAAAAATCACATTTTTATATTTTGATGTCTTTAAAATAAAAATCACATTTTTATTTGTTCGTTTTCAATTTAAAATCATATTTTTATAATCACTTCATATATTTAAAAATCGAATTTTTACTATGCTATTCAATATATAAAAATCATATTTCTACATTGCTACTATATAGATAAAAATTCCATTTCAAAAATATAGATTTCGCCCTTATAAAAATATAGATTTCGCCTTTTCTAATATGAAGTTTTAGCCTTTATAAAAATAAAGTTTTCGCCTTTATAAAAATAAAGTTTTCTCTTTTATAAAAATAAAGTTTTCGCCTTTATAAAAATAAAGTTTTCGCCTTTATAAAAATAAAGTTTTCTCCTTTATAAAAATAAAGTTTTCGCCTTCATAAAAATAAAGTTTTCGCCTTTATAAAAATAAAGTTTTCTCCTTTATAAAAATAAAGTTTTCGCCTTTATAAAAATAAAGTTTTCTCCTTTATAAAAATAAAGTTTTCGCCTTTATAAAAATAAAGTTTTCTCCTTTATATAAATAAAGTTTTCGCCTTTATAAAAATAAAGTTTTCACCTTTATAAAAATATAGATTTCATCGTTATGAAAATCACCACTTTATTTCAACGTATATAAAATAAAAATCAGATTTTTATTTCGCTACATATAAAACGATGATATTTTTATATTCTCTATCCTATAAAGGTTATATTTTTAATACTTTAAAAATATAAAAATCATATTTTTAATATTTCTATATAGTAAAGATTATATTTTTAATACTTTAAAAATGTAAAGATCGTATTTTTATTTCTTTAAAAATATAAAAATCATATTTTTATAATCGCTCCATACATTCAAAAATCGAATTTTCACTTCGCTATTCAATATATAAAAATCGAATTTTTACTTCGAAGTTCAATATATAAAAATCATATTTTTATTTCTACCTTATGTAAGAATTATATTTTTATTAATAAAACTCATAGCTTCATATGAATCAAAATCATATATATAAACATCGTATTTTTATATAATTAAAAATCCTTTCTTTATATGATTAACAAATAAATAAATGTCCAATCTTTTTTTTTTATAAAAAAAAACAGCTTTTTCTTTTTTTTTCTTACAAAAAAACAGCTCGGTTCATACATTAAAAATATAAAAAATTTATTTTTATTACTTTAAAACTGCTTTATATATAAATGAACAAAAAGAAATAAAAACGAAAACACTTACTGCACAAAAAAAGGGGGTTTCAGCTGCTCTCGTTGGTGGTAGACCACCTGAGGTGGTGTCGGAGGGAGGGTTTGACGCGGCTGCAGAAGTTCGGCTGACCTCCTGGTGGTGAAACGACAGAGGGGCGCGCCTCGACGTGGGTGGTCGGAAGTGGCGGGGGTTGGCCGATTGTCGTCGATTTGGGGCTTCAACGGCGGGTTTCGTGGATCGAGGAGAGAGAGGGGGTTGTGGCGGAGATGAATCAACATTGAAGGGGGAGGTCGACGCGAGGGTGCTGGAGGTGGCCGCGGTGGAGGCGCGCGTCGCCTGATTTGGGGCTCCGTCATCTTCTTTTTTTTTTTTTTTTTTTTGATTTCTGAATGAAGAGGAATAAAGGGGGGGTGGGATTATATTTTATATTATTTAATTTATTTTATTTTTCGCCTAAAAGCAACTTTTATTTTCGACCTCAAAACAAGGCCCACCGCCTGTCGCCCATAGCGTTATACCCCCATTCCGAACACAATGGGATATGTATCGTAAGCTGATTCGACTGTTTCTATCAATTTCCGTTGAATTTACATTTAAATCACTATATTGAATTTTAAACGTACATTTCAAATTACTGGGGTCACATACTAACTAGAAAAATTCCAGAAAAATATTTTCTAGCTTCGTATTGACGATACGGTCCTAACAAAACTAGTTTCGTCGAATTCTGAGACCGTTAGAAAAATGGCCAATTTCCAGTCGATTAAAATCAACTGAAACTGGTCAAATGCGTTTTCCTTTGCCACGCTCACATACTGATTCGAAAAATTATGAAATTTGGAATCTAGCAATAATTTGACACTGCGGACCCAACAAAACTGGTTTCGTCGAAATCCGAGGTCTTTTGCAAAATGTCCATTTTTAAGGGCCTGAATTCCATAGCGACTATTCAGAATTTTCAACTGGACAAATCTTTTGATTCCCGCTATGAAATTTCGATCTTTCAGATTCGTTGGAAAGATATTGTCAATTAGATCCTATTATTTTTGGTTTCACTAAAATCCGGATTGTTTTGCACCCGGTACATTCAATTGAAGTTTGAAATCGAATTATCGAACTACCGCGCCATTTTCAATTCCTTTTTATAATTATATATAAATATTTATATTCTAACGATGACGCGTATAAATATATACGTTCGAATTATATTCAAAATAAATTTCTCATCGATATTATTTAAAATAATTCATTTTAAATAATCAAAATTCGCTAAAATTGCCGAAATAAAAATTTTAAACTGGCCCAGATTTTCCGGGTTGTTACAGTAATCCAACTTTATATGCTTAATTCCCAACTTACTCGAGGACTGGAAATGGACCAACAAATCTTGGTGCCAACTTGCCTCTCCTACCAAATCGAATCACACTCTTCAACAGAGAAATCTTGACGTATACTATGTCGCCAATGGAGAATTTCAATTCTCTTCGCCTCTTATCAACATAACTCTTCTGCCTATCTTGGGCAGCCTTCATTCGTTGTTGGATAATCTTGACCTTATCTGAAGTTTCTCTTATTACATCTGTCCCAAGTACAAACTTCTCACCCGTTTCCAACCAAGATGATGGTGAGTTGCATGGTCTTCCGTACAAAGCTTCAAATGGAGTTATACCAATACTGGACTGGTAACTATTATTATATGCGAACTCAACTAGATGCAAATGGTCATCCATAACCTTCCTAAATCCAATATACAAGCTCTTAGGAGGTCCTCCAATACACGATTCACCCTCTCTGTTTGACCATCAATTTGAGGATGGTACGCGGTACTGAGATGTAATTCTGACCCTAAAGCCTCTTGTAAGCTCTTCAAAAACGCACTTGTAAATAATGGATCTCGGTCGCTTACAATACCTTTAGGTACTCCATGAAATCTCACTACCCACATCATATACAGTTCCGCTACCTTAGCTGCCATCCTAGTCGACTTGACCGATATAATCCTTGCACTTTTGGTCAATCGATCCACAATCATCCAAATACTACCATGACCCGATCTAGTCCTTGGTAAACCATCAATGAAATCCATTGAGACTTGTTTTCATTTCCATTTGTGAATTTCTAACGGTTGTAATAAGCCACTAGGCTTCTTTTGCTCGGCTTTAACTAACTGGCAATTCATGCACTTGGATATAAACTTCCCAATGTCTCTCTTCATCCCTTCCCAGTAGTAGGTCTGCTTCATGTCTCGATATATTTTGTTACCACCCAGATGTATAGTTAGTTTCGAGTGATGACATTTCCTAACCACTTCATCTCTCAATTCATTAAAGTTGGGTACAACTAATCTCCCAATCTTTCGAAGCCATCCTTCTCGATCAAGACCATACTTGTTCATTCTCTCGCCGTTGATACCCATCTTTACCTTGGAGATGATTTCCAATAGATTAGGATCGTCCTTCTGACTAGAATTAATCCACGCAATCAAAGTCGGTCTGATCGTCAAACTTGCTAACATCTCTGGATCCAATTCGCACTTAGGTCTGAAATCATATCCTGCGATATACTCCAGTTACTTCCATTCAAGGAACATAGCCCCCAAACTGTCATGTCTCCTACTCAATGCATCAGCTACGGCATTGCCCTTCCCGTGTGTGTATGTGATATTGAAATCATATGAAGCCAAGAACTCTAACCATTTCTGCTGATGAAGATTTAAATCCTTTTGAGAGAAAAGATACTTTAATGACTTATGATCGGTAAACAACTCAAATCTTTCTCCCAAGAGATAATGTCTCCACATCTTTAACGCGAACACGGTCGCTGACAATTCCAAATCATGGGTAGGATATCTTTTCTCATGCGGTTTTAGTTGTGGACTAGCATAAGCTACAACCCTACCTCCTTGTATCAATACGACACCTAGTCCGGTACCACATGCATCCGTGGATACCGTCATCTCTTCATTCCCTTTAGGAATAACTAACACTGATGTGCACGTTAACTTCTACTTTAGGCTCTTAAATGCATTCTCACACCTTTCATCCCAAGCAAAAGCTTGATTCTTCTTGGTCAACTGAGTTAACGGTGCCGCTATCTTGGAGAAGTCTTGAATAAACTTACGATAATATCCAGCTAATCCCAAGAAACTGCTCACGTCTGTTGTATTCTTGGGTATAGACTAATCTTGCACCGTAGCCACCTTCGCAGGATCCACGACAATACCATTCTTTGAAATAACATGGCCCAAGAATCTCACTTTCCTCCTCCAGAAGTGACACTTAGAAAATTTCGCTTTCAGTTGGTGTGTCCTCAACACCTCCATTACTGTCCTCAGATGTTCCTTATGTTCTTCCTCTATCCTCGAGTAAACCAAGATATCGCGCACAAACACAAGAACAAACTTATTCAGTTGATACCTGAATACCTTATTTATAAGATCCACAAAATATGTTGGCGCATTGGTTAACCCGAATGGCATGACCAACCACTCATAGAATCCAGACGGTGTCCGAAATGTCGTTTTAGGTATACTCTCAACTGCTACTCAGAGTTGATGAAATCCTATCGTGAGATCTAACGGGGAGAACACTCTTGCTTTATTCAACTGATCAAACAAATCATCTATCCGCGGAAGTGGATACTTATTCTTCCTCGTCACCTTATTCAATTCGCAATAATCCACACACAATCGAAGGGAACCGTCTGCCTTGGTAGCAAATACAACTGGTGCCCCCCGCTCGGAAACACTTCTTTGGATAAACCCCTTCTTCCAAAGATCTCCCACTTGCACTTCGAGCTCTCGCTGCTCCCGTGATGCCATACGACGAAGTGGCATCACTATAGGCTTGGCAACTTTCACTAAATCAGTACGGTACTCGATCTCTCGATGAGATGGAAATCTGGTCACTTCCTCGAAGATGTACAGATACTCGCCAACAATAGGCACATATGACAACTCATCATGCGGGATGTCGAGGGTATTTATAAAACTAGCCATTACCCCATCACTAGGTAGGCAACCGAATAGTACCATCCTCCCAACATCCGCTCTAATGCTCACCGAAGACCCCTCATAGTCTACCACCCCCCATACCTTTGGAGCCAATCGACTCCCAAAATGATGCCAAACCCAGTAAATCCCAAAACAAAGAAATCAAGAGCAAACATACATCGATGACTCGATAAGACCAAATTACGACAAATCATACTAAGGCTAGTTGTACCACCAATCATGTTCGTCACAACTAAAGGTCTATTGACAATCTCGGGTTCCAATCCCAACCTATCTACCAGGTCACTGTATATGAAGGAATGGGAAGCCTCAGTATCAAACAATACTCGAATAGGAACATCATAAATAGAAAGCATACCTTGAATAACGACGCCCTTTCCCTTATGTTCCGCGGTTGAGGCATTCGACGAAGAAGGAGCAGCGTTGATATCATATGCTTTCACAATCTGCTTCTCTTTAGGGGATTATGGACATTTATCCTTGTGATGTCCCACTTGGCCACAATTGAAGCTCTTCCTGTCTATTGGCTTTGCTCGACAATCCTTGGCATAGTGGCCTTCTTGCCACAGCTACATCACTCAACATCTTTCTTATTCTTCTTTTGACAATCCTTAGCTTGGTTCTGTTTCCTCTTATTCTACGAATTATTCTTGCCTCCACCGCTTGCCTTCGGCTTTGGCTCCCCTGCAGATGTAATAGCAACCTTGGCCTTTGACTTGGGGAAAAGGCTCACCAACCTCAATGCCTTTCCCACTATAGATTCGAAGGTCTCATCGATGTGGTTTATAAGTCTTTCCCCCAAGTACTCATCTAAGACGGTTATGAACTTCTCGTTCTTCTTCTCGGCAGTATCGATAAGAGATAATCCATACTTCGATAGGGTATCGAATTCAGCAATATATTCCGAGACTACCCTAACATTCTGCTTAAGATCCAAGAAATTCCTAAACAATTCTAATTTATGAGCAGTTGGGATGAACTTATCACTGAATCGGGTCTTAAACTGATTCCAAGTAACCTGATCCACGGGACTCTGCTTTAATAGCATTCCACCAATTCATAGCCCATCCTTGAAGTTGACATGATGCTAGCTTTCTCTTCATCGCATCCTCGATCCCTAAATCCTCGAAGATGTGCTCACAACTATCAAGCCAATCTTGAACATCCGTAGCCGATTCTGTTCCGTAGAACGGATTCCCTCCAAGGCTAGTATAATCCTTTTTAAGCTTGGCGAAATCGGCTCTAGGCACCTGCACCGCTGCACCACCACCGTTAGCAGCATTAGGAACTGCTCCCTGAACATCCCTAAGCATCTCTCTTATGAAGGCAGTAAAAATCATCCTCATATTAGGGGCATTCCTATTATTGGCCCCTTAACCTGTACTCCTCGTATGTCGGCTCATCGGCCAATCTATAAAGAGAAAATGATTAACCATCTCCTTAGTGGTGCCAGTGCAGTGCGACTTCATCCATAGATATACTAATAGTATATATATAGTTTTTGAAAACCAAAATATCACAAATACGCGCTCTCATCTACGTATGCTATCTCTCCTTGATGTCTTCCCCTAGGTTAACTACGCAACCTAGGCTCTGATACCAAGTGTGACGGCCCGCCCTGCACCAACCAAAATTTCCCCAAAATGCGTTGTGCCAATGCCCGACTAGCACGGGACGTTCGTCAAAACAAAAGGGTTTGAAACTATGAATACCCAAAGAACCTGTAGTATATCTCATAGCGCATGGAATAAAATATAATAACAACATAAATTGACATAAAACAGGCAAGACATCGCATAAGATGAAAACTAAATCATCATAGCAGCGGAATCCAAAGTACAGCTTATGATCCAAACCATCATTATTACAACTTGAAAATACCGTCTCCAAAGAAAAATAGAAAAGGTACACTACTAATGCCCAAAGCAGTGGCCAGTAACAACACAGGGAGAATATATGTAAATAGCACGTGGAAGCCTCCTTCTCGTCTTCAGACAGTTACTCATGCATAGCACCGAACCTGTCTCTAGTCTGCTCGTTTAGGAGCACCCAGAGTAATAAGAAAAGACATAAAACTCTAGGTCAGACAAAAGTCCGATGTGAGTGATAGCAGCAAAACAAAACAATAACAGGTATAAATGATCATACCTGAACCTGGACCTGCAACCAAAGAGTTAGCACAACATGATGTACAATGCTTTAAGGTAACACTAACATAAAGTGTAAAATGGGAGTGTGCATGTCACAGTGATAGCAAATATCAAACATAGCAATCATCCTCACATCTCTCATTCAGTGCATAAAGCATACGATATCCACCACTTTGAACACCCAAGTGCTACGACCACTTTGCCCTTGGGGTCTTAATGACCACATTGCGTTGGTCCATAGCCACTAATCCCTTTGCTAAGATCACCTGGCCCTTGGGAGTCCTAATGATCCCATTGTGATGATCCATAGTCATTCTACGATCACTTGCCCTTGGGAGTCTTAATGATCACATTGCACTAATCCATAGCCACTAATCCATCTCTCAGTGGTGAACTAAAGCTATAGATATCGATAACCCCTTTGCGCATGTCCCGCAGCAAAGCCCAACTCATGAAGTTAACCCGTTGGTTCCCATCTGGATCTTGAGTTCTAACTTCCTATTTGGACTACCTTATCATCTCGGGTTTTTAGTCACCATTGCGGTTCGGTCTCAATCTGGTTCGGTTCGCACATGCACAGTGCTCCAATCATCATCGGTTCTCCTAGGTCCTCTCGTGGCGTTCCACCAGCTCATGGAGGTTCTCCTTCTTCTGGTTCATGGTCATGCTTGCGGCTTGTGGAGGACATCCGATTTGTGGCTCGTAGTGGCAGATCGTGGTTATCCTGGCCCGGCTCGTGACATTGGTTTGTGGTTCCACCTAACCCTCGGCTCGTGGCATCTTGGTTCTCTAGTGGTTCGTGACCTTTGGAGTGGTTCGGCTCGTGGAGATGGTCGGCTCGTGGAGTGGGTCGGCTCGTGAGGTGGATTCACGATCGGGGTCAGGTCGTGGTCGTGATATGCCTCACGATCGAGGACCTACTCCAACTTCCTACAACTTTCCAGCAAGCAATTTTACGCCATACGATGGCGTTTTCAACCAATCTAACTTTACTAAGCAATCATAAAACATTCCAAACAGTAATAGCAACATGTATAATCAACCATAAACACAAAAACAACAATGTAACATGTTAATATGGATAAAACATACTCAAAACCCATGTTTTCCCCTTAATCCCCTTAACCCTGATTTAACTATAGGATTAGCAAAATATATCCAAAATTAACCCTAATTTCTAATAGAGGTATAAAATAATATTTTAGAATTTCTGCATATTTTTCCATAATTTTCTGAGTCTTAATCTCATTAATTATCACCAGTCACCCCTAATTAGCCATAATTAGTGTAAAAACATGTTAATCACTCACCTTAGCTACAAATTAATCTCATATCTGAAAATATCTCTAATTTGGTTCAAATCCCAATGCAACACAGCGGCTCTACCTCCAATTTGATGTTAATTTGCCTTGATTTGATGTTGATTAGCTTAATATTAGATTAGAATGTCATTAGGAGGAGTTTAGAAGGTGGAGGCCATTACTAGTTTTGAAGAAATGAAATTAGCGGCTGTGAAAATGAAATGAGATGGTTTCCTAACTCATTTCAGCCTCCCCATAACTGTAACACCCCACCTCCGCTAGGGTCAGTCAAAAAGGGAATGCACTAGGTTTGGTGAAGCATTATCGAGGTAAACATGCACAGAAATATTACAGGACAGAACATATATAAAACAGCGGAAGTAAAACAAATTTCATTACCTTATAAAATAAGGTCTAAAGTCTTTTACATCAGAATACATCAAAACCTGTCTTGCAATAGTAAAGAAGCATAAAACCATTTCATAAATTATTCCCCAAGAAAAACAGTAAAGTAGCCATAGCCAAGAAATGTCCAAGCCATGCGTGATGACCTTCAAGCAGAAGAAGTCCGAACTAGATAACAGTGTTTCCTCCCTGAAACCTGGGGGGGAAACGGAAGACAAAGAGGCGAAACAAAACAGGGTCAGTCATAAAGACTGGTAAGTCCTATCTACTTCCAGTATAAAAACAGGTAAAGGTAACATGACATGCATAAACTGAAAGTAAACATAAGGATGACGACAAGATAGATAAACTAAACCAAGATAACTGGGTAACAGGCTGAACTACTGTAGCAAGGTAAACTAAGGTATCATGATAAACTACGGTGTCATGATAAATCAAGGTATCACATCGTTAGGTTTCTATCAAGTATACTATCCCAAGGTATCTATCCTGTATATTTCTCATGGTTCTAACATGTATATTTGCTCTGCACCTCTCGTACTAGTATCCCAACCCGCGTCCTGTGTTAACTATGAATGTCCCTTGCCCAATGTCATGTAATGGCCCATGTCAACCTAATATATAGCATATGTAGGTTTTCCCAACTCGTATGTTTCTTTCCATGTATAAGTTCAGTCCTTTGCCGTAGGCCATACGGGCTTTCCCATGTAAACGTTTTATCCTTGAGGTTATTTTGGACTGCTGCCCTTGGTATAGTTATGTTTCCTTGCCATGAACTATCGCGCGTTCACTTAGGATTTATGCCACCTAGGACCACTAGGGATTATGCTACCTAATGAACGTTTCCGTGTCTCGGTTTGGGTTCAGCCACCTAGGGCCACTAGGGATTATGCCACCCGTCAACCGCGCCCTTTATCCCGCGTATGTATCGTGAACCGTTTTCCATGTCTAGATGCACATGTTCCTCAATGTGCCATCCGAGTTCCGTGCCAGGGCAAATCAAGAAATACGGAACTCGGTCGGGAGCATTAAGTCGTCTACTGATGCAGATATCAAGGTCTGTTTTTGTACCTGTGGCTATGGTCCCACGTGACCCCTCCCTCAACTACTGAAAGGCAATCCAAGAAAAATCATGTTTGAGAACTACACTACGGCCCATCGATGCCCACTTCCAGATAGCCAACCTCACCCATAACTCGATAGCAAGTATATGGTCTGTTGGGAGTTCCCTGCCTTTTCGTACGTACACGATTGACTAAAGATGGTAGGTAGTCGGCGACATGCTATCCAGGGCAAAATCAAGTATCGTCGACTCCACGCTAATCCATCCCAGTCTTTAGGTCGCTCACATAGCAACCAAGGCATACTCTTGGCTCTTCTACCGCAGACCTTAACCTCTGTGAGGCCGGGTTTCATGGACCACTTGCCACCTCACAGAGGGATACCAAGAGTACCCACACGTTCCCCGAAGCTTCCTCTTCGTCACCCAGTTCACTGGAGCTTTTATCCAAGTCAGATAACTTGCTCCTCCTCGTATACTAAGCGATGACCTACCGTACCAGGTTACTCATCTCTTTATGAACTAGTCCCATGTCCTTAGCTAAGAATTATTACTTAGTTACCCTTAACTAAGGTTTACCACTTAGCCCCTCTTTCCACTATCCTTGTTAACTACGATTTCCAACCTAGTCCCTTGAGCTAGGGTTTTGTCCAATGGGTTAAGTGTTGTTATCCAAGTTCATGACTTAACCCACCTACGAATCCTGTCAAGATTGGCTAAGTACTCAAGTTCAAGGCTTAGCCCTACAAGTTGGTTAAGTGTACCAAGAAGCTCATGACTTAACCCTATCAAGTCAAATTGGTTAAGTATTTATTTGTCTTAACCCTATCAGATTATCATGTTAGATTGATTAAGCATAGATTATCTTAATCCCATCAGATTATCGAGTCGGATTGGTTAAGTATAGGTTAACTTCACCCCATCCACTAATCGTATTACAATGGTTAAGCCTAATTTAAAAGGTCTTGTGACTTAACCCTACAAGGTCCACATATTAGATTGGTTAAGTGTATGTTACTTAACCTCATCAAATCATCACGTATAATTGGTTAAGTATGAGTTACTTAACCCCACTAAATTATCAGGTTAAATTGGTTAAGTATTGGTTACTTAACCTCATTGAATTACCAAGTTTAGATTGGTTAAGTGTTTAACTTAACCCCATCGAATTACCGTGTTTAGATTAGTTAAATGAAGGTTACTTAACCCCATCTAATTACCGTGTTTAGATTAGTTGATCTAAGTTACTTAACCCCATCTAATTACCGTGTTAGATTAGTTAAGTATGGATTACTTAACCTCATCGAATTTACCGTGTTTAGATTAGTTAAGTGTGGATTACTTAACCCCATCTAATTTACCGTGTTTAGATTAGTTAAGTGTGGATTACTTAACCCCATCTAATTACCAACTCGGATTAATTAAGCGTAAATTACTTAACCCCATCCCCTAATTGTATTGTATGGTTAAGTGTCATTAAGAAATCAAGTCCGGTCCCACTTAACCTACCCATTTGTGTCATATCGGTTAAGTGTCATTAGTCAAATTTACTTAACCTTATCATGTGGCATTAATTTAATTAATGCACTCTCAACCTCTCACATTAGACCTTGTTGTGGTTACTAGTTAAGCCGGGCGGAGCCAGGTAGTTTTACACCACAACCTAGTCTAACCACGGGTCTTAAGCGCGACATGACCAACTTCTCACATTGGATACTATTGTTTGTAGCCACTAGTTAAAGCGGGCGGGTCCGGGTAGATTTATGCTACAAACTCAACCCAACCTCGAGTTGGCCACTTTCATGTTTGGTCTAGTGTCTTTTTACACTTACAACCCACCCATGTCTAGTTCAAGTTCCATGTTTACCCACGTGTCATGATCATATTTAAATGTATCATGAATGTCGTGTTCTCGTGTAAGCCCCATGTCAAGTTTTTTCATGTCATACCCACGTTTTTCCTAAGCTACCCAAACGTATTTCCAACCCAAGTGGAAGCGAGTCACATAGTAGGGTATTATGCCAACATATTGGCCACAAACATGCATAGTATCATAAGAGAATTTGGCCACAAATATGCATAGTATCATAAGGGAATTTGGCCACAAGCATGCATAGTTTCATAGGAGGATTTGGCCACAAGCATGCATAACATAAAAAGGTGATTGGCCACAAACTTGCATATTATCATAAGGGGATTCGGGTTCATATACTTGCATAAGCCCCAAGTTAAGTTCATGCACATATTTCACAAGCCCAAAGTGGTTCTAAGGTCTTATGCCCACATTCACAAGTTAAAGGTTCAATCTTTCATGATAGACTAGGCTAAACATAACATGAGTGACATGATATAGTGGCTAAAACATAGTTCCAAGTCATATATTCAAGGTAAGAGGCAAAACTAGGTTCACATAGGTTATAACACTTATGTTTAACCGCATTTTATTCCATGCCATCATTAAACTACCGTTAACATCTCGAAGTAGCTAGAACTTACATAGCGAGGCTTAGGAAAGGATCATGCATCATCTTGACAAAGAAAGGTGGCTCCTTTGTCGAAGAATCATCATGGAATTTGCATAACAACGTTGATTTGGCCTCGATTTGGTGTAGCAAGCTTGCACCTTTTGATTTGAACCCGATTTGAATGCATAGTCTCTAGGAATTGGAGATGGAGGCCATGATCACTTGGCATTTGGGCAGCACTTCGTGGCATGAGTGAATTATAAGGGGTTTAGGGTAGGATTAGGGTCTTTTTATAGAGATTAGGAGTAGTTTAGGCCGTTAGATTAACCCTAAGATAGATCCAAGCCCTCAAAAATCGTCACAAGCCTCCAAAATCGAGCCAAACAGCAAAACAGGTGCACCAGGTTGCCTGGGTCC
This sequence comes from Allium sativum, assembly GCA_030737875.1. Classification (NCBI taxonomy): domain Eukaryota; kingdom Viridiplantae; phylum Streptophyta; class Magnoliopsida; order Asparagales; family Amaryllidaceae; genus Allium; species Allium sativum. The sequence goes on along the minus strand of CM060921.1, from coordinate 7,202,457 downwards.
GACCAGGCAGGTCGACCCCCAGGTCGACCCTGGGGTCGACTCCACAGTCGACCTGGTCCCACCCAGGTAGACACCCAGGTCAACCCCCTGGTCGACCTGGTCTGGGCGGGATTTTTCCCGCCTACCTGATTTTCCGAAATTCAAAAATCTGTTTTGAATTTGAATTTTCCGTGAAACTTCGCGAGGCCATATCTCGGTCATACGGACTCCGATTTACGAAATTTCGGACTCTATTTCGCGTATTTTTCCGAGACGAACGCAATGGCAAAACCCGTTTCTCCTGATTCAGATTTTAACATTTAATTCTGCCTTGATTCTTGTCTTAACACGTTGTTTAAAATTCGGGTTGTTACATTCTCCCCTCCTTTAAGGATTTCGTCCCCGAAATCTCCAAGTTAGGAAGAACGCATCCTACCATCCATCATCCATCTACTCAAAACATCATCCACAGGCAAACATTGTCCTTAGACGATTTCTAATGCCATATGAACATATGCAAAACGTGTGTGTATATACTCCTTAGCTAATGCTAATGATCAGGCCTGAATGATCTTTCTAATGCAAAATATGTTTAGTGCCATGAGTCCAACATGTATGCAAATAGTCCTAGTCATATAAGTACTATATGCGTGCACAAACATTCATTCATATGCAACATCCGCATGATAACACATTCAATTTCATCCATAAACAAGTATAAATACTCGTGCATATGCAACGTGAAATGTGACCGCGTCAATCTAGTATCTAATGTGTATTCGCGCATCCACGAGCAACCACTTGCAACCATTTGCAACCATATCAATTATAACATGTTTCAAATACATGTTTACATCCATAGGATTCTACCTAAGGTTCTCAAGATAGGATCGAGGAGATAAGCAAGATAAACTCCCTACGGGGTTTGCAACAGAAACGGGACCGAGAGGATATCCACCAAGCGATAGCATGCAAGCAAGCTCTACAGGAGAACCATGGATCAACGATATACTCTTACAAAGAGACATGATGCGCGCGTCTAAGCCGCATTTCCTTGAGCTTAATTCCAGTGTGCCTTGACTGCCTTTGACTTCATGATTTCGTAGCTCCTTGATTCATATTTCCAAGGTATGAGTCGGAACTCTTTTCACTGTCGTCTCTCGTTCAACTTTTATTTATTCTTTCCCTAGTATACTTGGCTCAACCATATCTGCGTACTCATGCAAGCTCCCCAAAATACACTAGTGAATTCTGGATCTCGTTTACCAATGCCAATCCATGTTACCACGTGCACTTACTAGGGTGGTTCCTATAACCCATGCTCAAGCGGAATGAACCATCCGTCTTATTGGCGGACGTTACTCGATTGGATCAGAGATTTCCGATAAGAGATTCTAGGTAACTAACAATGACAGAACCCAAAAGGTTACACGAGACTTCGAAGGTATTACCAAAGCAAGCCAAGAGTCTGACTACCCTCTTTTCAAAACCGAGAATGGTATCCCTTACTGGATAACCACTTTACCCCTAGAATCCATCCATGGCTCAAAAATAGAAGTATTGCTTCTAATCTCAACACTTGGCATAGACGTTCTCAAATCCAACAAGTCCTGAATAAATGGACCGACTCTCCAACCAGATTTTGGGACAAAACTGGGATCCTTTACCATGCTAGTACTAAGGTGCAGAGACTTAACTATCGAGGCAGACTTAAATGATGCGATGATCAAAACAAAGTCTGGACGGGATGATAGAAAAGAACGACTAAACCTTTACCAGAAATGGTACCGTTTCTTCTAGGTACCCTAGAAATGGGAGCATACAATTGCCCTTTCCGATGATCTTGTCCTTGTCCTCCTTGATGGAATAAGCCATAACAAAAGTTGCTTATCCTTAAGCTCGCGTCCTTTATCCTTACTCTTATTATCCTTCCTTGTACCACGGCAACATGTCTCTCGAGAACCACCTCCATCGTACGGAAAACACCTTCATGGCTAGACAAGGATTAGTCACAGTTAAAATTACTGTGACTACTGATGGAGGAAAGAAAGGAAAAGAGATTCAATCAAGGAAACAAACTAGGGCTAATGGCTTTTGGGGAATAGCCTTTAAAAACTTTTCTTGAAAAATGCTTCTTTGTAAAACGGTTTCTCAAATAGTTTTCAGAAGGTTTTAAAAACTTTTGCCTAGTCTGGTAACCTTCTGCTCTGATACCAAATGTAACACCCCACCTCCGCTAGGGTCACTCACAAAGGGAATGCACTAGGTTTGGTGAAGCATTATCAAGGTAAACATGCACAGAAATATTACAAGACAGAACATATATAAAACAGCGGAAGTAAAACAAATTTCATTACCTTATAAAATAAGGTCTAAAGTCTTTTACATCAGAATACATCAAAACCTGCCTTGCAATAGTAAAGAAGCATAAAACCATTTCATAAATTATTCCCCAAGTAAAACAGTAAAGTAGCCATAGCCAAGAAAAGTCCAAGCCATGCGTGATGACCTTCAAGCAGAAGAAGTCCGAACTAGATAACAGTGTTTCCTCCTTGAAACCTGGGGGGGAAATGGAAGACAAAGAGGCGAAACAAAACGGGGTCAGTCATAAAGACTGGTAAGTCCTATCTACTTCCAGTACAAAAACAGGTAAAGGTAACATGACATGCATAAACTGAAAGTAAACATAAGGATGACGACAAGATAGATAAACTAAACCAAGATAACTGGGTAACAGGCTGAACTACTGTAGCAAGGTAAACTAAGGTATCATGATAAACTATGGTGTCATGATAAATCAAGGTATCACATCGTCAGGTTTCTATCAAGTATACTATCCCAAGGTATCTATCCTGTATATTTCTCATGGTTCTAACATGTATATTTGCTCTGCACCTCTCGTACTAGTATCCCAACACGCGTCCTGTGTTAACTATGAATGTCCCTTGCCCAACGTCATGTAATGGCCCATGTCAACCTAATATATAGCATATGTAGGTTTTCCCAACTCGTATGTTTCTTTCCATGTATAAGTTCAGTCCTTTGTCGTAGGCCATACGGGCTTTCCCATGTAAACGTTTTATCCTTGAGGTTATTTTGGATTGCTACCCTTGGTCTAGTTATGTTTCCTTGCCATGAACTATCCCGCGTTCACTTAGGATTTATGCCACCTAGGACCACTAGGGATTATGCTACCTAATGAACGTTTCCATGTCTCGGTTTGGGTTCAGCCACCTAGGGCCACTAGGGATTATGCCACCCGTCAACCGCGCCCTTTATCCCGCGTATGTATCGTGAACCGTTTTCCATGTCTAGATGCACATGTTCCTCAATGTGCCATCCGAGTTCCGTGCCAGGGCAAATCAAGAAATACGGAACTCGGTCGGGAGCATTAAGTCGTCTACTGATGCAGATATCAAGGTCTGTTTTTGTACCTGTGGCTATGGTCCCACGTGACCCCTCCCTCAACTACTGAAAGGCAATCCAAGAAAAATCATGTTTGAGAACTACACTACGGCCCATCGATGCCCACTTCCAGATAGCCAACCTCACCCATAACTCGATAGCAAGTATATGGTCTGTTGGGAGTTCCCTGCCTTTCCGTACGTACACGATTGACTAAAGATGGTAGGTAGTCGGCGACATGCTATCCAGGGCAAAATCAAGTATCGTCGACTCCACGCTAATCCATCCCAGTCTTTAGGTCGCTCGCATAGCAACCAAGGCCTACTCTTGGCTCTTCTACCGCAGACCTTAACCTCTGTGAGGCTGGGTTTCATGGACCACTTGCCACCTCACAGAGGGATACCAATAGTACCCTCACGTTCCCCGAAGCTTCCGCTTCGTCACCCAGTTCGCTGGAGCTTTTATCCAAGTCAGATAACTTGCTCCTCCTCGTATACTAAGCGATGACCTACCGTACCAGGTTACTCATCTCTTTATGAACTAGTCCCATGTCCTTAGCTAAGAATTATTACTTAGTTACCCTTAACTAAGGTTTACCACTTAGCCCCTCTTTCCACTATCCTTGTTAACTACGATTTCCAACCTAGTCCCTTGAGCTAGGGTTTTGTCAAATGGGTTAAGTGTTGTTATCCAAGTTCATGACTTAACCCGCCTACGAATCCTGTCAAGATTGGCTAAGTACTCAAGTTCAAGGCTTAGCCCTACAAGTTGGTTAAGTGTACCAAGATGCTCATGACTTAACCCTATCAAGTCAAATTGGTTAAGTATTTATTTGTCTTAACCCTATCAGATTATCATGTTAGATTGGTTAAGCATAGATTATCTTAATCCCATCAGATTATCGAGTCGGATTGGTTAAGTATAGGTTAACTTCACCCCATCCACTAATCGTATTACAATGGTTAAGCCTAATTTAAAAGGTCTTGTGACTTAACCCTACCAGGTCCACATATTAGATTGGTTAAGTGTAGGTTACTTAACCTCATCAAATCATCACATATAATTGGTTAAGTATGAGTTACTTAACCCCATTAAATTATCATGTTAAATTGGTTAAGTATTGGTTACTTAACCTCATTGAATTACCAATTTTAGATTGGTTAAGCGTTTAACTTAACCTCATCGAATTACCGTGTTTAGATTAGTTAAGTGAAGGTTACTTAACCCCATCTAATTACCGTGTTTAGATTAGTTAAGTCTAAGTTACTTAACCCCATCTAATTACCGTGTTAGATTAGTTAAGTATGGATTACTTAACCTCATCGAATTTACCGTGTTTAGATTAGTTAAGTGTGGATTACTTAACCCCATCTAATTTACCATGTTTAGATTAGTTAAGTGTGGATTACTTAACCCCATCTAATTACCAAGTCAGATTAGTTAAGCGTAAATTACTTAACCCCATCCCCTAATTGTCTTGTATGGTTAAGTGTCATTAAGAAATCAAGTCCGGTCCCACTTAACCTACCCATTCGTGTCATATTGGTTAAGTGTCATTAGTCAAATTTACTTAACCTTATCATGTGGCATTAATTTAATTAATGCACTCTCAACCTCTCACATTAGACCTTGTTGTGGTTACTAGTTAAGCCGGGCGGATCCGGGTAGTTTTACACCACAACCTAGTCTAACCTCGGGTCTTAAGCGTGACATGACCAACTTCTCACATTGGATCCTATTGTTTGTAGCCACTAGTTAAGCCGGGCGGGTCCGGGTAGATTTATGCTACAAACTCAACCCAACCTCGAGTTGGCCACTTTCATGTTTGGTCTAGTGTCTTTTTACACTTACAACCCACCCATGTCTAGTTCAAGTTCCATGTTTACCCACGTGTCATGATCATATTTAAATGTATCATGAATGTCGTGTTCTCATGTAAGCCCCATGTCAAGTTTTTTCATGTCATACCCACGTTTTTCCTAAGCTACCCAAATGTATTTCCAACCCAAGTGGAAGCGAGTCACATAGTAGGGTATTATGCCAACATATTGGCCACAAACATGCATAGTATCATAAGAGAATTTGGCCACAAATATGCATAGTATCATAAGGGAATTTGGCCACAAGCATGCATAGTTTCATAGGAGGATTTGGCCACAAGCATGCATAACATAAAAAGGTGATTGGCCACAAACTTGCATATTATCATAAGGGGTTTCGGGTTCATATACTTGCATAAGCCCCAAGTTAAGTTCATGCACATATTTCACAAGCCCAAAGTGGTTCTAAGGTCTTATGCCCACATTCACAAGTTAAAGGTTCAATCTTTCATGATAGACTAGGCTAAACATAACATGAGTGACATGATATAGTGGCTAAAACATAGTTCCAACTCATATATTCAAGGTAAGAGGCAAAACTAGGTTCACATAGGTTATAGCACTTATGTTTACATTAAACTACCGTTAACATCTCGAAGTAGCTAGAACTTACATAGCGAGGCTTAGGAAAGGATCATGCATCATCTTGACGAAGAAAGGTGGCTCCTTTGTCGAAGAATCATCATGGAATTTGCATAACAACGTTGATTTGGCCTCGATTTGGTGTAGCAAGCTTGCACCTTTTGATTTGAACCCGATTTGAATGCATAGTCTCTAGGAATTGGAGATGGAGGCCATGATCACTTGGCATTTGGGCAGCACTTCGTGGCATGAGTGAATTATGAGGGGTTTAGGGTAGGATTAGGGTCTTTTTATAGAGATTAGAAGTAGTTTAGGCCGTTAGATTAACCCTAGGATAGATCCAAGCCCTCAAAAATCGTCACAAGCCTCCAAAACCGAGCCAAACAGCAAAACAGGTGCACCAGGTTGCCTGGGTCCGACCAGGCAGGTCGACCCCCAGGTCGACCCTGGGGTCGACTCCACAGTCGACCTGGTCCCACCCAGGTAGACACCCAGGTCGACCCCCTGGTCGACCTGGTCTGGGCGGGATTTTTCCCGCCTACCTGATTTTCCGAAATTCAAAAATCTGTTTTGAATTTGAATTTTCCGTGAAACTTCGCGAGGCCATATCTCGGTCATACGGACTCCGATTTACGAAATTTCGGACTTTATTTCGCGTATTTTTCCGAGACGAACGCAATGGCGCAACCCGTTTCTCCTGATTCATATTTTAACATTTAATTCTGCCTTGATTCTTGTCTTAACACGTTGTTTAAAATTCGTGTTGTTACAATAACACTAATCCCGAAATGGGTTATGTGCCCATCCACTTGATACCCTATTAAGCCCGCTTAAGCAGTTTTCACCTTCCAAACCTTATTTCAGCCATATCTCCCAAACAGTAAGTCTGTTTGACAAGTGTAACCACTCTACGAAAAGGTAAACCATCATTTGAATCCAATGGAAGTGGTTTCAGATCAAAACTCCTTACCAATCAAAAGCTATAGGCGAAACAAGATTCATTAGGGGTAAAATGGTCATTTAAAATTCAGAAAAAATTGTGAACATGGGAAATGACCCCAATAATCGTCTCCTAAAGTTAATCAACCATATGACTTCATATGAAAATAAAATAAATATTCTACGACCCTCTGATACGTAGAATGTGGGTCGTTATACTCTTGCCCCCCTCCCCCTTAAGAAATTATTCCCCTGAAATTCCTTAACCGAAACATACAAAGGATCCCGCATGCCTATCAATCATTTGCAACAATCAAGCACACATAACAACACAGCAAGCCTATCCTAGCATGTGGTTTACTAACAGGGGGATAACTATATCACGATTAAAGTCTTTCCAGGTAAAGAGTTCAGGATACGACTTCCTTATGCTCTCCTCTGTTTCCCAAGTACAATCATTCTCATTATCGCCCTACTGGACCTTGACTAGTTCCACCGTCTTCCTCCAAAGTTGTTTCGTATCGTGTCCGACAATACAAATCTCCCTGCAGCTCCCAACTGCCTCGGGTTCTACCTCGATATCATCCAACTGATTTGGTGAAGTACTCATATAAGTTTCCTCCACGAAAATCCTTAACTAGATTACATGAAATACATTGTGAACTCCCACCATCTTGTCAGGTAATCCAACTTTATATGCTAATTCCCAACTTGCTCGCGGACTGGGAATGGACCAACAAATCTTGGTGCCAACTTGCCTCTCCTACCATATCGAATCACACTCTTCAATGGAGAAATCTTGACGAATACTAAGTCGCCAACGGAGAATTTCAAATCTATTCACCTCTTATCAGCATAACTCTTCTGCCTATCTTGGGCAGCCTTCATTCGTTGTTGGATAATCTTGATCTTATTTGAAGTTTCTCTTATTACATCAGGCCCAAGCACAAACTTCTCACCAGTTTCCAACTAACATGATGGTGAGTTGCAAGGTCTTCCATACAAAGCTTCAAATGGAGCCATATCAATACTGGACCGGTAACTATTATTATATGCAAACTCAACCAGATGCAAATGGCCATCCCATGACCCTCCAAAATCCAATATACAAGCTCTCAAGAGATCCTCCAATACACGATTCACCCTCTCTGTTTGACCGTCAGTTTGAGGAAGGTACGCGGTACTGAGATGTTATTCTAATCCTAAAGCCTCTTGAAGTTCTTCCAAAACCCACTTGTAAATAATGGATCTCGGTCGCTCACAATACCTTTAGGTACTCCATGAAATCTCACTACCCACTTCATAAACATTCCAAACAGTAATAGCAATATGTATAATCAACCATAAACACCAAAACAACAATGTAACATGTTAATATGGATCAAACATACTCAAAACCCATGTTTTCCCTTTTATCCCCTTAACCATGATTTAACTATAGGATTAGCAAAATATGTCCAAATTAAACCAAATTTCTAACATAGGTATAAAATAATATTTTAGAATTTCTACATATTTTTCCATAATTTTCTGAATCTTAATCTCGATAATTATCACTAATCACCCTTAATTAGCCATAATTAGTGTAAAAACATGCTAATCACTCACCTTAGCCACAAATTAATATCAGGAAAATATCTCTGATTTAGTTCGAATCCCAATACAACAAAATAGCTCTACATCCAATTTGATGTTAATTTTCCTTGATTTGATGTTGATTAGCTTAATATTGGATTAGAATGTGATTAGGAGGTAGTTTAGAGGGTGGAGGGCATTACTAGGTTTGAAGAAATGAAAGTAGGGGCTGTGAAAATGAAATGAGATGGTTTCCTAACTTGTTTCAGCCTCCCCATAACCGTAATCCTGAAATGGGTTATGGGCCTATCCACTAATTACCCTATTAAGCCCGCTTAAGCAGTTTTTTACCTTTCAAACCTTATTTTAGCCATATCTCCCAAATAAAAAGTCCGTTTGACAAATGTGACCACTCTACGGAAAGGTAAACAATCATCTGAATCCAATGGAAGTAGTTTTTGGTCAAAACTTCTTAGCAATCAAAAGTTATAGGCGAAACAAGATTCGCTAGGTGTAAAATGGTCATTTAAAATTCGATAAAAAGAGTGAACATGGGAAATGACCCCATTAGTCGTCTCCCAAAGTTACTCGACCATATGACTTCGTATGAAAATAAAATAAATATTCTACCACCTTTTGATATGTAAAATGCGGGTCGTTACAACCAATTTGTGTACAGACTTGTTGCATGTTTGTGCTTCAAACTGTCTTCATATATTCATGTTGCTGATTTGGCTTTGTTTTTTTTAGCTCACCGTGTTCATTGCTTTGTATTATTTGTTGTTCTTCCCATGCTGCTTTGATCTATAGTAGCAAACCATGCTTTTAACATTTTCATGTATACGCTGTATTGATCCATGTCAATTGGGCTGACTGATTTGTACACTCCCTTTCTTACTGAACCATGGCTCGACCATTTAGCCTTGTTTACCATTCTTTTTGTTGTTTTGGCTTTGCATGTGAATGTTTGCCTTGTGAAACTTCTTGGCCATGTATTTGAGCCATGAACATGATTTTATGTTGCATCATCTGCTCGACCATATTCACCTGCATATCTGTATATGTGAGTGTATATATATATATATACACACACACACAACAGTGTGTGTATACATATATCGTGCACGTGTAATTTATATTATATATTAGCAGACCGCTGCACTGTGCTGAGGCTATTCAGAATCAGCTAGATTTGACGTTGGTTCTGATCAGCAGACCAGTGTAGTGTGTTGAGGCTGATCAGCGACCACTAAAAATATATAGACTATCTAGACTCAGTTGGATAGATATGAAAATCAGATCAAGTCATGAAAAATGATGAGAAACACACCAAAATTCTGAGGCAAATAAAATTTTAAAATAAAAATTATACTCGCTATAATTTAGAATATTATTTCTATTCTAGATACTTTGTGTGTGTTTCTGTATATGATAGGTATGGATGACTGGACTAACTGTGAGCTATGAAGATAGAAGACTGAAGACGACAAAGAAATGTATATAAGAGTATCGGTATAAGAGTGAATCTGTAAATTGAGTGACAGAGTGTATGTAACAGTATCGATGAATGTATGAGTGTCAATATATATGAAATTTTATAGATTGAGTGATAGAGTATTGTAGTGAGGAACTGTGTATGAAATTGAATATCAGTGAATATATACCAATAGTGGAGTTATAAAATTTGTACTGTTTAAATGTTTGAAATAAAATATTATATTTAAATAAAATACTGTGTGAACTTTTGACTTTTTGTACAGTCGTATTCTATTTAAATATAAATATTATATTCCTGTCTGTAATGTATATATGAAACAGTACAATAACAAACATATTTATAATAATATATATTTGGTTGTTATCATCAAACAAAAATCATATAATTGTGTGTACAACAACGTTATATACAACAGTTTTGCCTTAACGATCCATTTCGCAATCCCTAACAATTGGTATCAAAGCAAGATCTTTCAAAAAGTTCATAATCTGATTTTTGAAAATGGAAAATGGAAAATTTTGAACACTTGTTTAAATTCATGCATTGCATCGGTATTAGATGAGTTTGCATTCAATTTATTTAAAAATAAAGTTATCATGATATGATTTCTTAAAAAAATCAATGGATATATCACAGAATCATAATGATGTTATTATTTCAAATTATAATTAGTTATTTTGAAAATTCACTTGATTCTTTGAAAAGATTTGTCGCTTTACATGAAAAGTAGTTATATCTGATGACTGTTGGCCAAAATACATCAAGATGATCATTCATCAAAAGAAGAGTTTATGAAGGGATATGACTTTTGGGGTTATAGTAGTTGAAGTGTCCACTCATTCAAAATTCAAATTCAAAAATTTGATGCCAAGTTGGTTAAACTACTAAATCATCGGTCTCATCATCAAATTCCGGAAGATGTAAATATGATTCAGATTCATCATCAAGCAATGAAGAGCCCGAAATCGGAAATTCAAATATGTGTTTCACAACAATTCATAATTTAGAGAATGTCGAAGAAATGGATCTAATAATCGGGTACGCCTTAATTAATTTTTAAATTTTTTGGTAGAATGGATGTTTTGTTTACTTTGCTTTGTTTTAAATTTGAATTTTAAACTTTAAAATTCAAACTTGAAATTTAAAATTCAAATTCAAAATTTGAATTTTGAAATTCAAATTTTGAATTTTGAAATTCAAAATAATAATAATAAATAATAGTTAATAAAATAAATTTTGGATGTTTGTTAAGATTAATATTAATTCAGGAAATAATAAAACCTGAAATATAACACAATAATATAATGAAAACAACATGTCTTTTGAAATTTCTGCATGTATGTCGAGATATATAGAAGGGCATGTCGACATATATACAATTAAATTCAGATTTTGAACTTTCAAACTTTCCTCCATCTTTTCAATAAGAAAATGCCAGTTCAAATTCTAGTTATTAACTTTGTTTGTCTACTTTTTTTCTTATACCTTGTTTCAATATATATATATATATATATATATATATATTAGAGGTATATAAATTAATAATATTATATAAACATGATAATATGATTTACAAAATTACCTTTTTTTAATATTGTTATAAAATAAAAATTTATTTTTTATAGTTTAAACATGCATAGTTTAACTAATATATTATTCATATGATTTCATAATAATTTTGGGTTACATTATGACAAATACTATTTGTAATTTAATACTTATTTTGATTTCTTATTAAGATTTATAAAAGCTTGAATATTTAACCTAATATTTTTGTATAAAAATTATATATATATATATATATGATTTTATGTCTTAAATGTGTAGTTTAAATATAAGAAGTTATAATTTTATAGTTTAATTTATATCTTATTTTCATAATTTTGTTATGAATATAGAATTCTTTTTAAAGTTTTAACATATAAATGGTTCCTTATCAAATTAATATATTTTGATTTCTATAATTTTAAATTTATTTGTATCAAAAGATTGATTTGTATTTCATAATAAATTAAATTTTAAGTCCTTTTTAAAAATTAGTTTATATATACATAATTATGAATATATATATGTTTATATAAAATAGTTTACTTTATGTGTTATAATTCTATATTCTCTTTAATAAGATATTCAAATTTTACTATATTAAAGAAGCACCCTACTAAGATTATTTAACTACACATTTCTCATAGAATTATTCTAAAATTTTATTATCTATTATGAATACCATAAAACTTTCATCTTTACTATCCTTTAAATCTGTTTCATAAGTATCATTAGCACATCTTATTTCATATCATACGCATCCCAAGTTCCATTCAATATATCACTTCGTATAGTTTTGCATATGACATACTACATTATAACCAACACACTGCATTATATGTTAACTTTAACTCCATACGTAACAAGTATACAATATGAGAAGTTTTTATCTCATTAGAAATATAGGATTATTAATCAAATACATAACATATTTACTTTTCTTGATTTACTTGATTGATTGTTTGGTTTGGTTCAATTGATTGAATTGATTGGATTGATTGACTTGTTTGGTTTGTTTGATTTATTTGACTTGAATAACTTGAATGACTTACTTGACATGGTTAAATTTCTTTAGTGCTTGATAGGTTTGTTAAAAAATACTTATATATTTATAGTTGATAGGAGCTTTGTAACACCCCGTAATTCTATAACACTAAGTTTCACAAACTAAAGTATACTTAATTCAAAACCTAAGAATTAAGGGAAACGGGTTACGCCATTGCGTTCGTCTCGAAATTCTACTGGAGATAGAGTCCGAGTTTGCATAAATCGAACTCTGTACGAAGGAGATATGACCTCCGGAAGTTTCAGAATTTATTTAAAATTCAAACAGCTCGAAAATCGGATTCAAAATTCAAAAATAGGACCAGACCCGGGCTGGGCAGGAAAGTTCCTGCCCAGGGCCCAGGTCGACCATAGGGTCGACCTAGGGGTCGACCATAGGGTCGACCTGCCTAATCGACCTGGTCAGGTCTGGCTGGCCTGGTCTGTGTTCTGGTCGAATTTCTGGGCCTGGTCTTGTCACTAGGGCTGAGTTGTCTTCTTTTGATTGGCTTCTCTTTAGAACAGATGGCTTTGATTAACCCTGACTTCATCGACGGCTCTAATTAAATTACAACTCTACAAAAACACCCCAGGTCTCCAACTAAAATCCACACAAAAATAAGAACTTGAGCCGCCATGCTGTCAGAAGAAAACTAAGGAGAGCCTCCGCTTGAAAAGAGACGAACAACGAATCAACTCAAGCTAATTCAAATTTGAGATTAAAGCTACTAATAAAATCAAAACAACAACGTCTACCCAAAGGAACGCATCTAAATTTCAGAGCCTCATATCTCAGAAAAACAAGACCGTCTTGCGTTGTAAGTATATTGGCTCTTTAGATGGGAATGCGATTAAGACATGATTTGTTGTAAATTGTAATATGGAATTATATCATTATTAACGATGTTGTTTTTTATTTGTTATTTGTGATAATTTGAATGATTGTGGTGATTGAGTCTTTTATGTATTGTGAATCTAACAATCAACACCTTATGCGAATTGTATGTATACAGTTAGATCTAAATATATGCTTATGCAAGTTATAGGTTGCAAGTTAGATTTACACAAATATTTATATCATTCATGTAGGCTCTATGTATATATGTTTAAAACCAATTGTGCCTACATGACTAGAATAGATCTATATTCACATGTTTTTATGCAAGTGAGAACTTATAATCGGATCCATGTCAAGATCCGTTTAGGATTCATATGAAAGTTTATTGTTAGATCTATGTTTATACATATGTGTTGCAAGTTCACACCCTTAAGTGATTGTCAAAGTTATAAATATAGTTTTGTCTTACGCCAGTTTTATGTTTGAGGTTATGCCTAGACCTATGCATTAACATGTTATACCATGTTTTAGTGGATTCATATGACACCTATTAGGTTATACTATGTTATACCTTTATGTTAGGCTAAAACTATATGATTCATGTGACACCTATTTAACTAGGCCCAATATTTATATGCAAGTTTGTGGCATAATATGCAATGTTATGATATTTATGTCGATTATTTTGCAAGTTCACACCTATGATGTTCATATTGACTATGTTGAGAAGGCCAAGTTTACACCTATGACATGTTTATGTTAATGAATTGTTTTTATGCCAATTTTGTGTACGCTAAATTAGGCTAAGTTTTTAGCCTAATATTATATATCAAAATCATGCGGACGGGGAAATTAGGCTAAGATGGTTAGCCTAATATTTAGACGGGGAAACGTTGGGTTAAATTGGTAATTATAGGAAACTTGACATAAATTGGTAAAAAAATCACATAAGTGATTTATGGCATAAAATGGTATTAATTATATACCTAAACTAATGAGATTGATTGGAAACAAATTTGGCAGTAACTTGAATTTGAATAATTTGCATAATTAAAATGTAAATTAGAAAATACGAATATGCTTAACCCAAGGTTGGATTGAGTTGTGATGTAAACCTGCCATGTCCCGCCCGGCAGTCCAGTAATCACAACAATACCTATCCAATGTGAGAGGTTAAGGCATTGAGCCTAATAAAGACCCAAGGTTAAACTGAGTTGTGGCGTAAGACTGCCCGGAACCGACCGGCATACAGGCAGCCACAACAATACCTGTCTAATGTGAGTGGTTGGTGCTTTAATAAGACAATTAAAGCTAAGTTAGGATTGGTAGGGTTAAGTTAACTAAAAACACTTAACCAACTTAACATGTTAACATGACAAGACTTGTAGGGGTTAAGTAACTAAGAAAACACTTAAACCAATTTAACATGTTAACTAGACTAGAAGGTGAGGTTAAGTAAAGTTAATACACTTAACCAATTTAACATATTAAATAGACTAGAGGGTGAGGTTAGGTAAATTCAGGACACTTAACCGTTATAACCTGATAATTAGATAAGTGGGTGAGGTTAAGTAAATTTAGAATACTTAACCATTATAACACGTTAGCTAGATAAGTGGGTAAGGTTAAGTAAATACACTTAGCCAATTTAATATGTTAGCTGGACTAGAAGGTAGGGTTAAGTAAACTTAGAACACTTAACCATCATAGTGTGATAAATTGAACAGGGTTAAGTTGAAACATGAAGGGACAATACTTAACCATTAGAACGTGTTAATTAAACAGATGTTAGGGTTAAGTTAACTAAGGGAACACTTAACCGTTATAACATGTTAGTTAAAACAGATGGGCAAGGTTAGGTTAAAAGGGACACTTAACCAATACAAGATGAATGGGTAGGGTTAAGTAATAAGAAATACTTAACCAATATAACTTGATTTGTGGTAGGGTTAAGTCAACATGAATTACTGGTAACACTTAACCAGTTTAACATGACAAATGAATGGGTTAAGTTAACTTGTATCGACTAATGACACTTGACCAATCCAACTTGACGAGAAAGAGAACTAAGTAGTAAACCTTAGTTGGAAGGGGCTAAGTAGTAAACCTTAGTTAAGAAAATGACGATTCAGGAAACTAATTGGTAAACCTTAGTTAGGAAAACTAAGCAGTAATTCTTAGTATAACAAGAGGAGGAGCGAACGTCCATCTAATCTTAAAGAAGGCTCCAACGAATTGGGTTACGAAGCCCGAGGCTTCGAGGGGACGTGAGGTTACCCTTGGTATCCCTCTGTGAGAATGCAGATGATCCGCCTGGGCTCACAGAGGTTAAGGTCTGCGTTAGAAGAACCAAGGGTATGCCTTGGTTGCAATATAAGGCAACCTAAAGACTAGGATGGACCAGCGTGATTTGGCGGGACAAATGGCCCTGTGATAGCGACCCGTTGTCTACCTACCATCTTGAGTCAGTCGAGATACGTAAAGCGGAAAGGCGGAGAACTCCAAAAGACCATATACTTGCTATCTAGTTATGGGTGAGGATGGCCATAAGACAGTGGGGCATAGGGGGCCTGCGTATAATTCTAAATTTTTCAAGGGTTGCCTTTCATTAGTTGAGGGAGGGGTCAGGTGGGACCATAGCCATTGGAAAAACAGACCTTAGCATCTGCATCGGCAGATATCTGAAAGCTCCCGACCGAGTTCCGTGTTTCTAAAATAGCCCTGCCACGGGACTCGGGTCGCACATTTCAGGACATGTGCATCTAGACAGCGATAAACGATTCGCGACACTTACGTGGGGAAAGCTAGGAACATATAGTACTCTAGGTAGTGCGTCCTAGACTAGGGGCATCGTTCGACAGGTAGCATAATCCCTAGTTGGACCTAGGTGGCATAAATCCAGAATATGAAAAGTATTAGATAAGTCGCATAAACCCTAGTTGAATCTAGGAAGTGCTCGATAAGAAAACCCTAGATTAGATCTAGGTAATAAATAATAGATGTACACCTAAAGGCAACCACAATTACAGGGATTGGGATCACGTTATCATCTTTATACAGATTACTAGTTGGAATACTAGTTAGGTGGTGCAGAGATATAGAATGGGGTGTGATAGTGTATTCGGTTTAAACTGTCTTGCTTTGGTTTATATTAGTCTGTTATTCTGGTATTGTCCCATTTTCCAGTTTACTCCTGTCATGAACTTTATCCTGTTCACATGCTAAAAGCCACTAGACTTACTCAGGCTTTATGTCTGACTCTGTTTTTCTTTCGTCTTCTTTTCTTCCGTTTCCCCCCCAGGTAGTCAGGGAGGGAATAACTCTGCTTAGTATGGACTGTTACTCTTTCCAAGCTTGAAGACTCTTGGACACATCGCTCCAGACTCTCTTTTCCGCTGCTATGGCTGGCTTATGCTACATTGGGGAATATAAATGTTATTTTGTGCTTCTTTATTTTGTAAGACAGATGATACTCTGGTATTGGAAAGAAGTTGTTGTACAAACTATTTTATCAATAAAGTAAAGATTTATTTTCCGCTGTTTTAATGTTTTTTCTGTCTTGTAATTTATATGCATCTTTTACCTTAAATGCTCCACAGAACTTAGTGCAACCCCTTTGTGAGTGACACTAACGGATGTTGGGTGTTACACTTGGTATCAGAGCTGAAGGTTACCGGATCAGTTAAAAGATTTGAAAAATTATTTTCAAAATGGGTTTAAAAGAAGCATTTTCAAAAGAAAAGTTTTGTTTTAAAGGCATATTCCCCAAAGCCATATGCACTATCTTTTGATTCTCTGTTTGAGTCCTTGTTTCCTTATTTCTTGAGTCTCTGGGGCTCCTGGCTTTCTGGAGGTAACCTCATCGCGGCACAGTTCCGTAGGCTTTATAAGACTACGATACCTACCGAAGGGCAAAGTAGTGCCCGACTTCCATCTATAGCCATAGTAGTTTCACCTGCAGCTAGTTTTCTTTCGAGCCTTGAAGGGTTTTCCATGCGATGGAGGCAGCTTCTGAGAAACTTGTCAAAATGATTATACAGGGATGGTAAAGATAAAGATGAGCTCAACGCAAGGATGAGAAATTCATGGATATAAACTCGATTCACGAAGAAAGATGGGGTTATAAAACCTAAGACGAGAGGAAGTAACTTTTCCATGGTATGATAGGGCATATAATTAAGGATAAGGGCAAGGACGAGGGAAAGGATTTTTAGGAGGACGAGTGCGTGCTTTCACCACCAGAATACCTGGGAGAGAGGTAGTAAAAGTCTCCATTGGAAAAGTTTATCTTTTCATTTGATCAACCAGTTAGTACTCTTTTGATCTTAGCACTTCGCATTTGTTCATATCTGCTTCCATAGCTGAGTCTCTGCACCTTAATACTTATATAGGGGAAGATCCCAATTAGTCTCAGATCCAAATTGGTGGTTCGGCCCGTTTACCTTTGGTTTGTAGGGATTTGAGAACGGCCACATTTAGTGTTGAGTTTAAGCATAATGTTTTGGTTCCATGGGCTATGAGTTGATCCTAGGCATGGGTTGGTTGGCTAGTAATTCTGAAAGTCAGACTTTTTGACTTGCCTTGGAAATACCCTCGAGATTTCGTGATCCTAAAAGGATCAGTTAGGCTTAGCTATCTAGAATCGCTTAATACATTTATCGATGATTTGCAATCCGTTAGAATAGTCCATGAGTACTCAGATGTTTTGATTAGGTTAGGGGTTCACCCCTAAAACGCGGGATAGACTTCCGCATATATCTAGTTGACAATGAAAAGCCAGTTATCCGATCAACGACAATTTTGGAAATGGAGGTCAAGAAGCTTCACAATCGTGAAGATTAATTAGATAAGGTACGGTACAGAGAAGCTCAAGAAGATGCGACTTAGAAGACTGAAGACTAGATACGTGCATCATACCCTTTTTCTTAAGGGTATATCCTTTCTCTAGGAGTTTTATGCCTACTTGTTTCTAGCTTTTAAGGTATATCCTCTAGGACGTATCATCGATGCTTAGGTAGAAGCCAATGGATGTAAACGTGTATTTGAAACATGTATTTGAAACATGTTATGACTGATGGTTGCAAGTGGTTGCTCGTGGATGCATATACACACCATACGCGCTAGAACGACTTAGTCACTTTCATATTGCATTCACATATATGTATTTGCTTAACGGATTTAATTTGATATGTTATCATATGGATGTTGCATATAGATGAATGGCTATGCACACATGTATTATTTACATAACTAGGGATACTTGCATACATGATTGGACGCATGGAACTGACATAATTCGCATTAAGGAGGTCAACTGAATCAGTAGAACGCCAGATTTTACATTAGATAAAGACATACACACACACTATGCATATGAATATGAAAGCATTTAGAAATCTTTTTAAGGACAATGAATGTTTGTGATTGAATGGTTGAGTAGATGGGTGATTGGATGGTAGGACACATTCTTCCTAACTTGAAGATTTCAGGGACGAAATCCTTTTAAGAAGGGGAGAATGTAACACCCCGTAATTCTGTAACACTAAGTTTAACAAACTAAAGTATACTTAATTCAAAACATAAGAATTAAGGGAAACGGGTTACGCCATTGCGTTCGTCTCAAAATTCTGCTTGAGATAGAGTCCGAGTTTGCGTAAATCGGACTCCGTATGAAGGAGATATGACCTCCAGAAGTTTCAGAATTTATTTAAAATTCAAACAGCTCAAAAATCGGATTCAAAATTCAAAAATAGGACCTGACCCAGGCTGGGCAGGAAAGTTTTTGCCCAGGGCCCAGGTCAACCATAGGGTCGACCTGGTGGACCCAGGTCGACCATAGGGTCGACCTAGGGGTCGACCATAGGGTCGACCTGCCCTGTCGACCTGGTCAGGTTTGTCTGGCCTGGTCTGTGTTCTGGTCAAATTTTTGGGCCTGGTCTTGTCACTAGGGCTGAGTTGTCTTCTTTTGATTGGCTTCTCTTTAGAACAGATGGCTTTGATTAACCCTGGCTTCATCGACGGCTCTAATTAACTTACAACTCTATAAAAACACCCCAGGTCTCCAACTAAAATCCACACAAAAATAAGAACTTGAGCCGCCATGCTGTAGAAAGAAAACTAAGGAGAGCCTCCGCTTGAAAAGAGACGAATAACGAATCAACTCAAGCTAATTCAAATTTGAGATTAAAGCAACTAATAAAATCAAAACAACACCGTCTACCCAAAGGAACGCATCTCAATTTCAGAGCCTCAGATCTCACAAAAACAAGACCGTCTTGCGTTGCAAGTATAGTGGCTCTTTAGATGCGAATGCGATTAAGACATGATTTGTTGTAAATTGTAATATGGAATTATATCATTATTAATAATGTTGTTTTATATTTGTTATTTGTGATAATTTGAATGATTGTGGTGATTGAATCTTTTATGTATTGTGAATCAAACAATCAACACCTTATGCGAATTGTATGTATACAGTTAGATCTAAATATATGCTTATGCAAGTTATAGGTTGCAAGTTAGATTTACACAAATATTTATATCATTCATGTAGGCTCTATGTATATATGTTTAAAACCAATTGTGCCTACATGACTAGAATAGATCTATATTCACATGTTTTTATGCAAGTGAGAACTTATAATCGGATCCATGTCAAGATCCGTTTAGGATTCATATGAAAGTTTATTGTTAGATCTATGTTTATACATATGTGTTGCAAATTCACACCCTTAAGTGGTTGTCAAAGTTATACATATAGTTTTGTCTTACGCCAGTTTTATGTTTGTGGTTATGCCTAGACCTATGCATTAACATGTTATACCATGTTTTAGTGGATTCATATGACACCTATTAGGTTATACTATGTTATACCTTTATGTTAGTCTAAAACTATATGACTCATGTGACACCTATTTAACTAGGCCTAATATTTATATGCAAGTTTGTGGCATGTTATGCAATGTTATGATATTCATGTCGATTATTTTGTAAGTTCACACCTATGATGTTCATATTGACTATGTCGAGAAGGCCAAGTTTACACCTATGACATGTTTATGTTAATGAATTATTTTTATGCCAATTTTGTGTACGCTAAATTAGGCTAAGTTTTTAGCCTAATATTATATGTCAAAATCATGCGAACGGGGAAATTAGGCTAAGATGGTTAGCCTAATATTTAGACGGGGTAACGTTGGGTTAAATTGGTAATTATAGGAAACTTGACATAAATTGGTAAAAAAATCACATAAGTGATTTATGGCATAAAATGGTATTAATTATATACCTAAACTAATGAGATTGATTGGAAACAAATTTGGCAGTAACTTGAATTTGAATAATTTGCATAATTAAAATGTAAATTAAAAAATACGAATATGCTTAACCCGAGGTTGGATTGAGTTGTGATGTAAACCTGCCAGGACCCGCCCGGCTGTCCAGTAATCACAACAATACCTATCCAATGTGAGAGGTTAAGGCATTGAGCCCAATAAAGACCCGAGGTTAGACTGAGTTGTGGCGTAAGACTGCCCGGAACCGACCGGCATACAGGCAGCCACAACAATACCTGTCTAATGTGAGTGGTTGGTGCTTTAATAAGACAATTAAAGCTAAGTTAGGATTGGTAGGGTTAAGTTAACTAAAAACACTTAACCAACTTAACATGTTAACAGGACAAGACTTGTAGGGGTTAAGTAACTAAGAAAACACTTAACCAATTTAACATGTTAAATAGACTAGAAGGTGAGGTTAAGTAAAGTTAATACACTTAACCAATTTAACATATTAACTAGACTAGAGGGTGAGGTTAGGTAAATTCAGGACACTTAACCGTTATAACCTGATAATTAGATAAGTGGGTGAGGTTAAGTAAATTTAGAATACTTAACCATTATAACACGTTAGCTAGATATGTGGGTAAGGTTAAGTAAATACACTTAGCCAATTTAATATGTTAGTTGGACTAGAAGGTAGGGTTAAGTAAACTTAGAACAGTTAACCATCATAGTGTGATAAATTGAACAGGGTTAAGTTGAAACATGAAGGGACAATACTTAACCATTAGAACGTGTTAATTAAACATATGTTAGGGTTAAGTTAACTAAGGGAACACTTAACCGTTATAACATGTTAGTTAAAACAAATGGGCAAGGTTAGGTTAAAAGGGACACTTAACCAATACAAGATGAGTGGGTAGGGTTAAGTAATAAGAAATACTTAACCAATATAACTTGATTTGTGGTAGGGTTAAGTCAACATGAATTACTGGTAACACTTAACCAGTTTAACATGACAAATGAATGGGCTAAGTTAACTTGTATCGACTAATGACACTTAACCAATCCAACTTGACGAGAAAGAGAACTAAGTAGTAAACCTTAGTTGAAAGGGGCTAAGTAATAAACTTTAGTTAAGAAAACGAAGATTCAGGAAACTAAGTGGTAAACCTTAGTTAGGAAAACTAAGTAGTAATTCTTAGTATAACACGAGGAGGAGCGAACGTCCATCTAATCTTAAAGAAGGCTCCAACGGATTGGGTTACGAAGCCCGAGGCTTCGAGTGGACGTGAGGGTACCCTTGATATCCCTCTGTGAGAATGCAGATGATCCGCCTGGGCTCACAGAGGTTAAGGACTGCGTTAGAAGAATCAAGGGTATGCCTTGGTTGCAATATAAGGCAACCTAAAGACTAGGATGGACCAGCGTGATTCGGCGGGACAAATGGCACTGTGATAGCGACCCGTCGTCTACCTACCATCTTGAGTCAGTTGAGATACGTAAAGCGGAAAGGCGGAGAACTCCAAAAGACCATATACTTGTTATCTCGTTATGGGTGAGGATGGCCATAAGACAGTGGGGCATAGGGGGCCTGCGTATAGTTCTCAATTTTTCAAGGGTGGCCTTTCATTAGTTGAGGGAGGGGTCAGGTGGGACCATAGCCACTGGAAAAACAGACCTTAGCATCTGCATCGGCCGATATCTGAAAGCTCCCGACCGAGTTCCGTGTTTATAAAATAGCCCTGCCATGGGACTCGGGTCGCACATTTCAGGACATGTGCATCTAGACAGCGATAAACGATTCGCGACACATACGTGGGGAAAGTCTAGGAACATATAGCACTCTAGGTAGTGCGTCCTAGACTAGGGGCATCGTTCGACAGGTAGCATAATCCCTAGTTAGACCTAGGTGGCATAAATCCTGAATCCGAGAAGTATTAGATAAGTCGCATAAACCCTAGTTGAATCTAGGAAGCGCTCGATAAGAAAAACCTAGATTAGATCTAGGTAATAAATAATAGATGTACACCTAAAGGCAACCACAATTACAGGGATTGGGATCACGTTATCATCTTTATACAGATTACTAGTTGGAATACTAGTTAGGTGGTGCAGAGATATAGAATGGGGTGTGATAGTGTATTCGGTTTAAACTGTCTTGCTTTGGTTTATATTAGTCTGTTATTCTGGTACTGTCCCATTTTCCAGTTTACTCCTGTCATGAACTTTATCCTGTTCACATGCTAAAAGCCACTAGATTTACTCAGGCTTTATGTCTGACTCTGTTTTTCTTTCGTCTTCTTTTCTTCCGTTCCCCCCCCCTCCAGGTAGTCAGGGAGGGAATAGCTCTGCTTAGTATGGATTGTTACTCTTTCCAAGCTTGAAGACTCTTGGACACATCGCTCCAGACTCTCTTTTCTGCTGCTATGGCTGGCTTATGCTACATTGGGGAATATAAATGTTATTTTATGCTTCTTTATTTTGTAAGACAGATGATACTCTGGTATTAGAAAGAAACTGTTGTACAAACTATTTTATCAATAAAGTAAAGATTTATTTTCCGCTGTTTTAATGTTTTTTCTGTCTTGTAATTTATCTGCATCTTTTACCTTAAATGCTCCACAGAACTTAGTGCATTCCCTTTGTGAGTGACACTAACGGATGTGGGGTGTTACAAGCTTTATAGGTTTTTAGGAAAAATAGAAGTTACAAGAAATGTTTGGGTTTATGTTTTGATGTTTTGTGACAACAAAACTTAAATTAGTTGATGTTTGGAGAATATTGACTCATCATTACTTGACATATATTAATTTAAGTTGTATCATAGTTTTAAGGATATTTATCAGAGTTATTTATTAGTATAGATTAAAGTCTTATTATAGTTTTAAGGGAATTAGAGTTTAGGATAGGTTTAGTCTTGTATTAGATTAAGGGGGAGTTTTATAGTTTCTAGGATTAGTTGAAGTTTCAAAGTGTTTTTCAAATGACATAAATTTTTGCCTTGGTTGATTTGATTCAAATTGTTTGAATTGCTTGTTTGTTTGAATTCTTGTTTGGATTGACGTGCTTGTTTGAACTTATTATAAATATTGATTGGTTTGTTTAGTTTATTATCCTTTTATTTAGTTTATTAGACTAGTCTAGTCATAATTTTAGGGGGAGTTATAATCTTTTAGGATTAGAATCAAAATCAGGGATAACTATATTTAATCATTAGGATCATTTATAGCATGGATTTATGGGGAGTATTTTATGCTAGGATATATAAATAGATTTAGGATTCAGGGGGAGTTATTCATATATCATAGAAATTTAGTATAGATTTAATTATAAGATATGTTTAGATAGTTATCGGATTTAGGGGGAGTATCTTTAAAATTTCTTTTTGACAATGCCAAAGGGGGAGAAATTATAAAATATAGACTTAGTTTAAGTAGAGTATATAGGATTCATATTGACAGGGGGAGTATTAGAAGGATCGGCATCAACAGGTATGAATATTTTATAAACTAAGGTTGTCATCATCATCAAAAAAGGGAGATTGTTGGAGAATGGAGTATTGATGACAACAACCATATTTCAATACTAATTGATTATAAAATATATACTAACAATTTTATCTAGAATATATATACACATATGCAAGATTTATATACAGGAATTAATACTGAAGACTGTACAGTTTAAGAGCTTTTAGATATTCAGAATTAAGAGTTGATTCAAGACTCATGAGTAATCAAGATTTCAAGAGTTCAAGATAAATATAATAATAGAGTCTAGTTTATGTAAGACTTTGAATAGCACTCCAGGTTCTAATTCAAATTCAAATTCAAATTAAAATTCTGATTTCAATTTCTATTTTCAAATTCTATCTTCAAACTTTATCTTATCTATTTTACTTTTGTCTTTAAACTCAAGTTTAATAGTTTCTAAGTTTAATATATTACATACTATATATTTATATAGTTTTAAACATTATAATTTTATAAATATGTTTATATTTATGGTTTCAAATGATTTTCTACTTTATAATATTCATTTACAACACTGTTTTTTAATTCAAGAATTTCCAGAATTATATATATATATATATATATCAAAACACTTAAAAAATGCTCAAAATTCTATTTTACAAAGAGATATGTCGACAAACATTTTTGTCCATGTCGATATATAACTGTCATTTTTTCAAAATTGAAAGGAAGTGTCTTTTCACTATTTGTAACATTCCAAAAGCATTGTAACCTTTCAAATCTTGTAAATAGGAGATGATTTCGAATTTTTTCATCATTCTTCTTCTCCTTCTTCGTCTCTTTCTTTGCACCATTATATTTTCTTATTTTTATGATTTCTACACTTATACTTTGCCAAATTCAAATAAATTTGTATAAACTTCTTCACTTCTCACTCTCTACTCATTACTCTCTGAATCGAAGTGCTATAGAAGAGTTATAGGCTTATTGTAATTGTTTGTGAAGGTTTAAGAATCGATGTTTTCCTTGTAGCCATGAAATCAAGGAACGAGAGCGGTGTTAACCTTGTAGCCGTGAAATCAAGGAGAATATACTTGATCAAGTGTGTGGAATCGGAATTTCCTTGTAACTGTGAAATCAAGGAATGGGAACGGTGTTAACCTTGTAGTCATGAAATTAAGGGAGTTGTACTTGGATATTGATATAGTAAAAAAATCTGCGCAATCTAGCATTGCATGGGATTGGACGTAGGAGTAATCCAAACCAGTATAAAATTCGGTGTGTTCTTTCCTTTTCTACATTTTATTTTTGTTTATCTTTGTGTTTGTGTTTCATTCCGTGTCTGTGATTGTTTCTATGGTGTGTGATTCATATAGTAGATCATATAAGTTTTATATTTTGTTTAATTTCTCAAAAACACTATTCACCCTCTTCTAGTGTTAGTTTTGTATTAATGACCCATTCTGCAATCCCTAGCAAAGACGGGGTATTGGTTATGGGGTGCCATGGAGGGGCTGGTGAAACGGGCAAGAGAAATTGCGAATCCAGTATAATGACCTGCAATTTTCACCCGCTCCAAGTCGGTAATTAAACCAACTTAGAACGTTCAAAACGACGTGTGGTTATTTTAGCTTATGGGTCTAAACAGAATAAACACAAAACTCACAGATATAGCAAAGATAACAATATCTCACAACGGAAATTTTATACATAAAAATCAGAGTTTACAAAAATTTATACACAGCGGAAGAAATAAAATATACAGTACATGATTTAAATAAAATAAAGGTTTATAGTATGTCGAGCGCACGCGTAAGCGTCTTGCTTCGTCACGTTCCTCTCCAGCTTAGCGAACTGCAAATCTTTAGATCTAGAACACTTAGGACCTGACCCGAGCGTTCCATGCAAAATACACAAAACACCCAAGTCAGGATTAAACTTATTTCAAGTTAGCACACTTCGATAATCACACAAATATAATTTGTTTAATTCCAACAGTTTATTTAATTGGGTTCAAACAAAATAAATCGATGAACTGCCTAAAGCTTCATAATGAGTCAGGATATTTACATCTGTCAACAATATAATATGCGGTAAAGGAAGAGTGTAATGACTCAAACTGGAAGTCAGCCAAGTATACATATAAACAAGGATAAGTCCAAAAGCATATGATAACTTAATCAGTGTGAATAAGGGGGACCAAGTATGCAGCTATTACCAAAAAATGCCAGTGAGTCCGACTATGCTCATTACTTAAGGAAGACAACTTGCCCAAAAACAAAGAAACTATAAATTCAAAGGAAAGACAGCCTGCGTCTAACGGTGTGTGCTCTGCTCATACTATGCTACCTTATACATATTTTAACAGTGATCAAGTTAGTAGCCATTTGTATATGCTTACGGACTCAACACCCTCGCAATGTTAAATGTAAATAGTACTGAAATATATAAATGTTTATAAAATAATTTATCTTTTTTTATAGCCACTGTACAAAATTGTTCAAGAGTGCAAACATACGTGTAAGGGAAACATGAAGACACGCGAGCCAACCAAACAAAGCATGAATGAACTAGGTTTATACATTTATACCTTTCTCAGTCAAGTTCAGAAAGCATTGCAATACTTCTACATTATATGGAACGGTTTTTTTTCATTCAGTTCCCATGGTAAGAGTTAACTGACATAATGTGTACCCCAAGGTGATAGAGTAAAACTAATGCAACTAAAGATGCAGTGTGACGTGCGCCATCAAACAAGTGATAAAATCAAAATATCCAGCAAAAAAATGTAACATTTAGCATGTAAACTCAACCATCGGTGACTGAACTCCAAGGCATCCAACAAAATGACAACATACATAAGACCTCAACAAATCATACTCTACAGAATCAAAGTAACAAAACTTGAAATAATGTTAACTGAAAGCAAAACTTACTATTGGTCATGGTGATGCGCGAACCGAGACAACAGAGAGGGAAGAAGCGGAACTCGGCAACAGTTGATGCAACAGGCGGTTGCGGTTTGTTGGAGCAGCTTGTGGCGATGAGTGGTTTTTAAGGCAAGGGTGGTTTTTTATTTTTGACAACGGTGGTGGTTTTCGGCGCAGCGGTTCACGGTCTAAGGTGGAGGTGAATGGTGTCGATCAAACAAAGGGGCGGAATGGACACGGCGGAGTTCGGTCAACGACTGCAGTGGTTCAAGCGAGTTGCGAACACGGTGGAGGTGGATGAATTTAATTTAAATTTAAGGGTAGTCCCGAGAGCTACGGATCAGAAGGAGATCCATTACCAATTCATAAACACATTTAATTTAAATTTCCTTGGGAAAGGTAGAATGATAAAGCCTCTATTCATGTATTCACGCAAGAAATTCGGCACGGCTAGCTATCATGTTTAAACCATTTCAAAGTTTAGCGGCTACAGAGTGTCAACTGAAAAGGTGGATAAAGAACAGACATTAAAACGTTCTCTTATGCTTGTGAATGTGAACAGGTTGCGTGATGCATAGTTCATTTCTCAGTTACTCGAAATGAAAAGCTTCAATTTTGTGCATTGTTTTCTTTTCGTTAACGCATGGGAATTTCCTTTCTTCTTTTTTTCTATTTTTATTTTATCAACACATGCAATAATGCTTTGGAGAGTTCAAGGTTCTGGAAAGGCAATGCATACCATTAAAAGTGCTTTGGAATCAATGTTTCACATCATGTAGAAATCATGCATGTGAGGAATATGAAAGAATTAAAGAAATGGCAAAGTTGAATGTGCATGCAAAGTGGGTGAACATTTCATTTTTTTAGAAAAAGGACAAAATATAGGCATGCATGCATTGTTTTGGACTAAAGTTAACATGGCTTTTGGAAAATTTAAAGGAACGTTGCATGTATTTGGAAAATGGAAAATCATGTGAATGTGTTAAGAGTTAAGTTAGAAATATATATGCCATACTAAGCTTTGGAATGAAAAAAAATGGATAGCTTAGTAAAATAAAATGACAAATTTTGCAGACCTAAAACGACTATAAAAATATGAAGGACCCAAAAAGGGACACATCGAACTCAAATAACTCTGTTTCAAAAATGAATTGTGCAAGCCTTTTCACAATTTAAGCACGAACCGTACACCGAAACTGACAATTGAATATATTGCGGAAATCAGCGTGACGAGACGGACACAACGGTATATAGTATGCAGTGTCAAGATGCTCCGTTCAAAAATGCTTTATGGACCCCTTTAAACATAAAATTTGGATAGGAAAACAATTAAACGGAGATCAGAACGTTCGATTTTCACGAAACAAATTTCGCCGTTGGATTCGTGGCAACGAATAGAATATTTTTCATGTTTGTCCGAACTGGTTTCAAAGAGATTTTAAAATTGAAAAAATTTAAAACGTTATGCGCAGCTTTGCACTAAAAATTTTGTGATCAACAAACATTCAAATTTCAAATTTCTGTTATGAAAAAGTATATAATATTTTCAAAATAAAAATACGATTTAAATCGTTAAAATAGCGGGTTGTTACATTCTCCCCCACTCAAAACTTTTCGTCCCCAAAAACAAATGAAATAAGGAACTAGTAATTAAATGATATATCATTCATACGCATATCAAATTCGATTGTTTGTTCGAATACAAAATTTTGCTTCCAATTAGCCTTGTTTACCCGATCATCCTAGTACTAGCTACTGATTCGACTTCTTGATTAGAAACTTCTATTTTCCTTGCATAGAAATAAACTATGATAGAAAACTTCAGATTCTTATCAAAACTCTTATCAGTGTTCGTCGTCGAGAATCGAGCGAACAGTTCTATTTTGAATCAAAATGGTATATCCAAACTAAATCAAAACGGTTATGCGAATAGAAAGATTTTCGCACACTCACGCATTATAGTTCATTAGTTTTTTTAGTTATATCAATATATCTAATTCAAGTGTCTACAATTTATATACAATTTTAATGTTTATAAGGAAAAAAATTAAAGAAAAATTCTTTTATATATAAAAAAATACCTTATATCAAAAATAGTTTTTGATAACTCGACATTTCCACAAGTTTATCATCGTTCTTCAAGAATCTGGTAATGCGTTGATCAAGCGCAAAACTAGAAATCTCAAAATACTAAGTAAACCCGTTTCAACATCTAGCGAAAATACTTGAAAAACATTAAAATAGATAAAAGAAGTACCATCCAAAAAACCAACCGATGAAACTTATTCATGAATCACAGATACACAATGGTTACGCCTGGGTCCCCCAGGAAGCATCCGTACCCGTAGGAAATCTCTTCCCTGCGAATTTCGTCACGAATAATCAACGGGATGAATCAATAGAAATAGAATAGAATAATCTGAGATCATCATGGAACGCAGCCCCTAAGGTCGCTCTATCACCAGGTCGAGAGGACAAAGTGTCGCGGCCATAGGTGGTTAGGCAGTCACTGCCTTACGTATTTCGCCATAACACCTCAAAATAATCGCATGGATCGTAGTTTACATCTAGTAACGCTGGTGGTTACATCTCTATCACCCGTAAACCTTAGGCAATCGCTGCCCTACGAATTACGCCACGTGGACCGCATATACACAATGGTTACGCTTGGATCCCCCAGGAAGCATCCGTACCCATAGGCTTTCGCAGCCCTGCGAATTTTGCCATCATAAAACGACCATAGATGGCAGCAGACACAATGGTTACGCCTGGTTCCCCCAGGAAGCATCCGTCGCCGTAGGCCTTCGCGGCCCTACGAATTTTGCTATACAGTCGAGTTCAGAGGAAACAATCATGAGTATTACGTCCGGACAACCACAATCAAAAAAATATCAACAAGATTTCCTAGCAAGTAGGACCTCGATTTTCAATGGAAGGTACTTCTTTATCTTTGGTTCAAAATCATATAATACTATATTTAATATTCATTTCACTTCGCATATATAGGGCATATATAAAATTTTATTTATATATAAGATTTCATTTCATATCATTTACCATCAAATCAATAGTTTCGAATTCACTACATTCTTATATAAATCTTTCATATATAAATTTCAAGTACCATTATATCAAATATCCTAATATGGTAGATTCTCGAAATTCCATTTCAATTCAGTTTGAATTCTTATTTGGTTCAGATATTTGATATCATTTCAAATTCAAGTTCACATCCACATATCAATTCATTATCTAACTTCACCTTCGCTTTGGGTTACACGTCACGTATATCATTATTTAGTTGGATCTTTATATTATATTATTTCGAATTCAAATTGGTCGGATCGGAAATAGACACTTTTATCTCTAAAATAGTTAAGTTAGATTCAAAATAGTTTAAGATAATAAGCTTAATATAAAATAGTTAGGAACTAAAATAAACAAGATTGATATAAAATAGTTTAAATAAAATAATAAGCTCGATATAAAATAAATTCGAATAGAGTATTTTTTTTACATAAAATAATAAGTTTTCCATAGAATAGTTGAATTAAATATTTAAGTTTGTATTCAAAATAGTTTAAATAAAGTAAACATATTATAAACTAATAGTAATACTAGTTTTAGGAAAAGTAATCCAATCCGAATCAATTTATCCAACATTTCAATGTTAATTCAACTTTGATTTCATAATATGACTTCAATAATCATTTCTCAAATCGAGCATTATCCAAATTCAAATCTTCCAAGATTTCAAAATCAATAGTTTAAGAAAATTTCTCATGATTCATATAGTGATCATTACATTATTTTAAATATTTCTTAAGAAATATTTTCTTTAAACATTATGAATCAATAATACAATCTAATTACTTAGATAATAAAATTTTAAATCGACGACTTGGATAATATTCATAGAACAAAAAATAAACTTTATTTCTACTTAAGTCGAGTAAATCCTTCATCGCACAAGAGATCATTAGGTAATTAATTGTACGAAGTTTATTACAACGACGACAACAAGCTTACGGAAATTAGGGATACAAAAGATAAGAATCTCATAAGAGGAGACATTAGTCAAACTGGTTAAGATTCAAAACTATCAAGATCTATCCTATTCTACTTCTCTATTCCGCATCTTTGCATGAACGACTCCACAGTATTCACCCTTTCAGGTATCTCTACAAAAGGATTAGGGCATTCCACAGCAACATGTCCCCATTTTTTGCAATTTCCACAATAATACGAGATACTTCCATTTTCATTTTCATACTTCATAGTCTTTGATCTAGCAGGGCGCAACACGGCTTGCCTTCCACGTTGCCTCTCGGAACAGTTCCAGGCTATATGTCCAACTTGCTTGTAATGGTGGCAAATAATCGGTTTGTTGACTATTACATCAGAGGCAGGCTTCTTCTTTTTCACTTCAAGGCAACGACTCGGAAAATGTCCCTTTTGTCGACATTTAAAACAGAAAATCTCGGACCTGCAAATCTTACCTTCTTTCTTCTTTCCCTTGTCTCTCTCTACACACATAGCTTCATAATGTCCTTTTTCCTGACATCGATAACATATGACATCATCATATGGACCAGGTCCTTGTCTTTCTCTAATTATCCTTTCATGTTCTACAATCGCCTCTTCCTTTTCTTTACGGGCAATAGTTCTTCGTTCTTGACGTGCTGCCTTCTGTGCTTCTGTCTTTGCCATCTTCGCTAACGCGATAATTTAATGAGATTTTCCTAACATAAGTTTGAGGTTTTTCATTAGTTTGTATTCCAATAATTTAACCTTAAGTATATTACAAATGACGACAAAACAATTTCAAAACAAATACCTATTTCCACAATCAATTCGTTATATTCTCCAATCATAAATTTTTGATCATCCTATTAAAACTCAAGTCAATATTTATAAATCTAGCTTGCTGCGACACTACAGTTTGATATTTTTCAAGTTCTTTAGCACAAAATCATTTTAAATACTTAGCAAAATCAATTGTTAAGGTTCAAATTTCCACTTAAGGTTATTCATATACTATGCAAATTCAATCTATTCGTTTCAAATACAGTAGTTAATAAGTCACATTATTAATTCTCTTATAACTTATATTTAAATTCCTAAGATTAATCTTGGAATTCGAAAATGGATTTCCGACGAGATCTAGATTAAGCCCAAGAAAAAAAAACTTGTCAAAAGAAGCAAACTAGGAAAGGTGGATTCAAAGGAGTAGAAATTCATAAAGATTTAAAATTTCAAAATAGTTTATATTTTCCAAATACGCTCTCTAAATAGTAGTTCCAGTGACTATTCTACTCATTCTAGGAAATTACTACCCTATCTCTAATGAGTTTTTTTAAACCCGATTAGCTAAGCTTTGTATAAACCAAAGCTCTAATACCAACTATAATGACTTGCCATTTTTGCCCGCTCTAAGTCGGTAATTTAACCAACTTAGAACGTTCAAAATGACGGGTAGTTATTTTAGCTTACGGGTCTAAACAGAATAAACACAAAAATCACAGATACAGCAAAGATAACAGTATCTCATAGCGGAAATTTTATACATAAAAATCAGAGTTTACAAAAATTTATACACAACGGAAGAAATAAAATATACAGTACAAGATTTAAATAAAATAAAGGTTTATAATCTATCGAGCGCACGCGTAAGCGTCTTGCTTCGTCATGTTCCTCTCCAGCTTAGCGAACTGCAAATCTTTAGATCTAGAACACTTAGGACCTGATCCGAGCGTTCCATGCAAAATACAAAAAACACCCGAGTCAGTATTAAACTTATTTCAAGTTAGCACACTTCGATAATCACACAAATATAATTTGTTTAATTCCAACAGTTTATTTAAATGGGTTCGAACATAATAAATCGATGAACTGTCGAAAGCTTCGTAATGAGTCAGGATATTTACATGTGTCAACAATATAATATGCGGTAAAGGAAGAGTGTAATGACTCCAACTGGAAGTTAGCCAAGTATACATATAAACAAGGATAAGTCCAAAAGCATATGATAACTTTATCAGTGTGAATAAGGGGGACCAAGTATGCAGCTATTACCAAAAAATGCCAGTGAGTCTGATTGTGCTCATTACTTAAGGAAGACAACTTGCCCAAAACAAAGAAACTATAAATTCAAAGGAAAGACATCCTGCGTCTAACGATGTGTGCACAACTCATACTATGCTACCTTATACATATTTTAACAGTGATCAAGTTATTAGCCATATGTATACGCTTACGGACTCAACACCATCGCAATGTTAAATGTAAATAGTACTGAGATATATGTGTTTATAAAATAAATTATCTTTTTTTTTATAGCTACTGTACAAAATTGTTTAAGAGTGCAAATGTACGTGTAAGGGAAACATGAAGACATGCGAGCCAACCAAACAAAGCGTGAATGAACCAGGTTTATACATTTATACCTTTCTCAGTCAAGTTCAGAAAGCATTGCAATACTTCTACATTATATGGAACGGTTTTTTTTCCATTCAGTTTCCACGGTAAGAGTTAACTGACATAATGTATACTCCAAGGTGACAGAGTAAAACTAATGCAACTAAAATATGCAGTATGATGTGCGCCATCAAACAAGTGAGAAAATCAAAATATTCATCAAAAAAAAAATGTAACATTTAGCATGTAAACTCAACCATCAGTGAATGAACTCCAAGGCATCCAACAAAATGACAGCAAACATAAGACATCAACAAATCATACTCTACGGAATCGAAGTAACGAAACTTGAAATAATGTTAATCGTAAGCAAAACTTACTATTGGTCATGGTGATGCACGAACCGAGACAACGGAGAGGCAAGAAGCGGAACTTGACAACAGTTGACGTAGCAGGCGGTTGCGGTTTGTCGGAGAAGCTTGTGCCGATGAGTGGTTTTGAAGGCAAGGGTGGTTTTTTTTGACAACGGTGGTGGTTTTCGGCACAGCAGTTCGGGGTCTAAGGTGGAGGCGAATGGCGTCGATCAAACAAAGGGGCGGAATGGACACGGCGGAGTCCGGTCAGCGACTGCAGTGGTTCAAGCGAGTTGCGAACGTGGTGGAGGTGGATGAACGGACGCCAGAGAGGAGGACAAAATTCGAGTTGGAGAAAACTCAAATTAATTGGGAAAAAGGAAAGACTGAGCGGAAATAAAAGAGGGGAGAGGAATTTGTTTGTTTCAGATTTCGAAGTGGAGAGGTGAGGAAAGTGAGAACGTGAAGAGGAATATAAGGGTTGTCTCGAGAACTGTGGATCTGAACGAGATCCATTACCAATTCATAAACACGTTTAATTCAAATTTCCTTGGGAAAGGTAGAACGAGTAAAGCCTATATTCATGTACTCACGCAAGAAATTCGGCACAACTGGCTATCATATTTAAACCATTTCAAAGTTTAGCGGCTATAGAGCGTTAGCTGAAAAGGTGGATAAAGAATAGACATTAAAACGTTCTCTTATGCTTGTGAATGTGAACAGGTTGCGTGATGCACGGTTCATTTCTCAATTACTCGAAATGAAAAGTTTCAATTTTGTGCATTGTTTTCTTTTCGTTAATGCATGGGAATTTCCTTTCTTCTTTTTTTCTATTTTTATTTTATCAACGCATGCAATAATTCTTTGGAGAGTTCAAGGTTCTGGAAAGGCAATGCATACCATTAAAAGTGCTTCGGAATCAATGTTTCACGTCATGTAGAAATCATGCATGTGAGGCAATCTGAAAGAATTAAAGAAATGGCAAAGTTGAACGTGCATGCAAAGTGGGTGAACATTTCATTTTTTTTAGAAAAAGGACACAATATCGGCATGCATGCATTGTTTTGGACTAAAGTTAACATGGCTTTTGGAAAATTTAAAGAAACGTTGCATGCATTTGGAAAATGGAAAATCATGTGAATGTGTTAAGAGTTAAGTTAGAAATATATATGCCATAGTAGGCTTTGGAAAGAAAAAAGAATGGATAGCTTAGTAAAATAAAATGACAAATTTTGCAAACCCAAAATGACTATAAAACTATGCAGGACCCGAAAAGGGACACATCGAACTCAAATTAACTCTGTTTCAAAAATGAATTGTGCAAGCCTTTTCACAATTTCAGCACGAACCGAACACCGAAACTGAATTGAATATATTGCGGAAATCAGTGTGACGAGATGGACATAACGGTATATAGTATGCAGTGTCAAGATGCTCCATTCAAAAACGCGTTATGGACCCCTTTAAACGTAAAATTCGGATAGGAAAACAATTAAAAGGAGAACAGAACGTTCGATTTTCACGAAACAAATTTCGCCGTTGGATTCATGGCAACGAATATAATATTTTTCATATTTTTCCGAACTGGTTTCAAAGAGATTTTAAAGTTGAAAAAAATTAAACAGTTATGTGCAGCTTTGCACTGAAAATTTTGCGATCGACAAACATTCAAATTTCAGTTATGAAAAACTATAGAATGTTTTCAAAATAAAAATACGATTTAAATCGTTAATATAGCGGGTTGTTACATCCGGGGTATAATCCGGTAGAGATTTGCACGAGGAGGATTTTGGTGGTAATTAGAGGCAAAACGGAGCGGGTGTTGCTCGGATTGGACTTTGGAAGGAGTAGGGTTTGGGTTTTTCGATGGAAGGGGGTTTGGGGGAGAAGGGAAGGCTGAACGATGTTTTATACATCGTTCAGCATCAAACATATCGGGTCGACCATGCTTTTGCATAGGGTAGCAGTCGAACACTATGCAGTCGACTGCTTGCCCCATGTAGGGCGCGGTCTGAACCCCGGCCCAACGGCCCGTTTTAAATTATATAAATTGAAATTTAATTTTCTGTTTACGTTGAAACAACTTCTACTCCAAACCAAATTCTCGTTTCGACTTCCACCACACGTCTAGTCAAGAATTTATTTTTTCCAACGACTTTTCCCTTCCTCCAAAAAGATTTGTGGCCAACGAAACGAACGAACTAAAAACAGAAAATCAGCTAGAAATCCAAAATAAATTCTACAACAGATTTTTCCCTTTACTAGCCGATATAAATTAAGCGATTCAAATTCAAATGCCACAATGATCAAGCTGAATGATATTTCTTAGCCCTTTAAATGAATAATTTAAAACTTTTCCAAAAAAGGAATTTATTTATAAACTATTCGTTTCGTATTAATAAATCCATTTTGTTATTATCATTTATGTAACAACCCGTAAAATGCGGGCCAATTTAAAAATTTTATTTTGGCAATTTTAACGAATGTTGAACATGTAAAATGAATTATTTTAAATAAAATTGACGAGAAATTTATTTTGAATAGAATTAGAACGTATATTTATATACGCATCATCGTTAGAATATAAATAATTATATATAATTATAAAAGGAATTGAAAATGGCGTGGTAGTTCGATAATTCGATTTCAAACTTCAATTGAACGTACCGGGTGCAAAACAATCCGAATTTTAGTGAAACCAAAAACATTAGGATCTAATTGATGATATCTTTCCAACAAACCCGAAAAATTGAAATTTCATAGCGGGAATCAAAAGATATGTCCAGTTGAAAATTCTGAATAGTCGCTATGGAATTCAGGCCCTTAAAAATAGACATTTTGCAAACGACCTCGGATTTCGACGAAACCACTTTTGTTGGATCCGTGATGTCGAATTATAGCTAGATTCCAAATTTCATAATTTTTCGAGTCAATATGTGAGCGTGGCAAAGGAAAACGCGTTTGACCCGTTTTAGTTGATTTTAATCGACTGGAAAATGGCCATTTTTCTAACTGTCTCGGAATTCGACGAAACTAGTTTTGTTAGGACCGTATCGTCAATACAAAGCTAGAAAATATTTTTCTGGAAATTTTCTAGTTAGTATGTGACCCCGGTAAATTGAAATGCGCATTCAAATTCAATATATAGTGTTATATGTTGATTTTAACGGAAACTGATCGAAACGATCAAATCAGCTTATGATACATATCCCATTGTGTTCGGAACGGGGGTAATTAGCTATGGGCGACAGGTGGTGGGCCTCGTTTTGAGGTCGAAAATAAAAGTTGCTCTTTAGGTGGAAAAATAAAATAATTAAATAATTAAACCTCTCTCTCTCCTCTCCTTATCTTCTCTCTGCCCCCCCCCCCCCCCCCCCGCGTTGAAATTCATTTCAGAACGTAAAAAAAAAGAAGAAAGAGAAAGACGGGGGGAAACCCGCCGCCGCCCCCCCTGATTGATCGCCGCCGCCTCGGAGGAGGGGCGCCACCTCCGAACCCACCGCCCCCTCTTCGATCGACGCGACACAACCCCCCCTCCCTCCATCTTCTCCGTTGAAGCCCCCCCCCCCCCCTGCGCGCAACCGCCACACCCCCCCCCCCTTCCGAGCCTTGCCCCGACCTCCCCCACCCCCGCTGACCTCGCCGACAACCATCCACCGAACGCAAAGAACCCCCTCCCTCTGAAATGCATTGTAAGTTTTAAATTTCGAATTTAATTTAAAAACTGATTTTTTAAGGTTGAAAACTGATTTTTCTGTAATTTGAAAACTGATTTTTCTTTAATTAAAAAACTGATTTTACTTTGAACATGAATAGGATTTTTCCTTTGAATATAAACATGATTTTACTTTGAACATGAATATGATTTCTACGAAGGAAGAAATAAAAATATGATCTTTCTTTAAAATAAAAATATGATTTTTAGTATGTAGGATTTTTAAAATAGAAAAGATTAGTTTTTTGAAATAGAAAGTTCGAATTTTTTTAAAATAGAAAGTTAGAATTTTTAATAATAAAAATGTCGAATTTTTAACAATGGAAAAACTATATTTTTCATATTGAAAAGGCGATATTTTTCATATTGAAAAGGCGATATTTTTATACGATGAAGAGTTATATTTTTATAACATGAAAGTTTATATTTTTAATAACAAAGAGATTATATTGTTAGTATAGTAAAAATTCGATTTTTATATATTGAATAGCGAAGTAAAAATTCGATTTTTATATATTGAGTAGCGAAGTAAAAATTCGATTTTTATATATTGAATAGCGAAGTAAAAATTCGATTTTTATATATTGAATAGCGAAGTAAAAATTCGATTTTTATATATTGAATAGTAAAGTAAAAATTCGATTTTTACATATGTAGAGAATACGGGCAAAGAAAGTGACAAGAGGCAAGAACAACGAAGATTTCTATAAATGAAGTGTCGTGGAGTTAGGATAGCTATCGGTGAGAATTTCTCACTTTTCATTTTCTTTTTCTAGTTATATATATATACTAGGATGCGGACGGTGTTTAGTAGCACCCGACACCCGTCATCCACAGACCATGGATGACTTGTTTGTTTGATTGATATGTTGTGAAAATTTGTTTGTGAGGTTGATGTGAAATAGATAATGAAATATATTCATGTGTTGAAATAAAATAAAATATTTATATAGTTGAAAATATTTTATCGTTAAAAATATAATTTTTAACGTGAATGTGAATAAAGGAATATTGATAAACAAATCGGCCGATTTGTTTATATACACTGATTTGACTGATATTGATTGGGTCGATAAATTTTACACGTCGCCCAACTGCACAAATAAAATCTGTGTTTGATTGTTAGAAACCCCACACGGGTATTGGGATAATATATGACATACACCAATCCCAATAATTAGTTGTATGTCGATCGATGGATTGACAGGCTGTTATAAGCGTTAGATATCTATGTTTGATGCTTATACAGTGTAGTGCACTTTGGATGATGGTTGATTATTTATCGTTGCTATTATATACATGTGTTGTATGGAATCCATATAGTTAACGCTATATGGTAATTGATTGGGCCTCATTCCAATCTAGAAAATAAAGAATATTATAATATAAAGGTTCATGTGTTGACTGTACTCATCCGTTGAGATTAGTCATGTGTTGAACGAAGTATTTTAACAATAAAATTTACATCTTTATCATATATGAAATTAGAAATTAACTGGAAAATAGATGAGATGAGTGGTCTCCTGGATATTGATCTGATGTTGGTTTCGGCCTTCGGGGTTAATATTCAGGGAATCGTTCTCTTACTAATTTACGGTTGGAGTCTGATTAGATATCAAACGATAGATACCATAATTTTTATAAAATATATTAAATAACAAAAATAGCCATATATGGACAATACTCATTCATTGAGATTAGTCATGTGTTGACAAAAATATAGATTCATTTGTCGAATAGAATAAAGGAATTATTGAAATATATAAAGCCGTATTGATTAGAGATGCGCTATTTTGACGCGAACGATATTTATATCGATTATATTCGTTTTTAAATTTGAGTTGAATCGAATAGAAAACCAATTTGAATTGAATCGAATAGAAAACCAATTTGATTTGAATAGAAAATGAATTTGATTTGAATTGAATTTAATTTGATTTGAAAAGAAATTGAATTTGATTTGAATAGAAAAGAAATTGAATTTGATTTGAATAGAAAAGAAATTAAATTTGAAGTGAATATATAACGAATTCGAATTGAATTAAATTGAAAAGAAAACGAATTCGAATTGAATTGAATTGAAAAGAAAATGATTCGAATCGAATTAAAATCGATTTGAATTGAAATCAAATAGAAATGAAAGTAAAAAGGATTTATAATAGAAAATTCAATTTTGATTTGAATTCGAAATAAAGGTTGAAATTGTTTTTTAAACGAATTTAAAACTATTTATAAAATTCGTTTTAAATAGAAATCGACGAAATATATATTATATATATTGTATATATATAATATAATGGCCTGAATAGAACGCGCCGCGCCGCGACAGTTCGTGAATTTCGACCATTTATTTCGAACGGACATTACGGGAGATCCGACCGTCTGATTCTCCTAAAACTGGAACCGTTGGGTTCGTATCGAAAAGAGCTTTCTAAGGAATATTAGAAATG
Source organism: Allium sativum (assembly GCA_030737875.1). Lineage (NCBI taxonomy): Eukaryota > Viridiplantae > Streptophyta > Magnoliopsida > Asparagales > Amaryllidaceae > Allium > Allium sativum. The sequence goes on along the minus strand of CM060921.1, from coordinate 7,162,554 downwards.
TGAAGTCTAACGGTTGGAATTGGAGATACGTCCAAATCAAATTTGGAAAAGGTTGCTGTAAGTGCAGTTCGATGTCCGTTGATGGAAATTGACTGCACGGGACTTGATAAAATTATTAAAAATAGTAATAATTTGTGTAAAATCATAAGAAATGATTTGGGAAAAATTGGGATGAAAAAATCCATATTTGAAAAGATAAAAATAAATTTTTATCGAAATGAACTAGTTTTGAACTAAAATTAAACCCGTTTATTTTTAAATAAATAAACTGGATTTGAAATGGGTTTTAAACAGAATTGATTTGTGGGTTTATCGTGAACGGTGTTTTAAATAACATTTGTTCTTTAACCCGATAATAAATAGAATGTGATTTGGGTTTGTCGTGAACTGTGTTTTAAATGACATTAGTTCTTTAACCCAGTAAAGGGAGTTTTGATGAATCTACAATTAGATTGAAATGGGGATTGATAATCTAAATTATCAAATTTGGAAAATGAGCGAGAATGGAGTATCACCAGTTTTGCTCCAAAGCGATAGTTAAATCTTTAATTAGATTTGAACGTGAAATGGTAATTAATTTTACGGATAACACCGTGGTGTTAGATATGGAGTATTACCAGTTTTTCTTCATGGGGTGAATAGGTTGGGATTGGGAAATAAAATAAATAATTACTTCGGTATGGTTCGCTAATCTCGACTAGTTTGGAAAACCATTATTTGGTTTGAATTGTCATCCAAAGGAAGATTAAAGAATAAATTTTAAAGAATTTATCTTGGATAAAGTTAATGGGAACCTTTCCCTATGAATGTAAAATTTAGAAACTAACTGTCGGTTAGCTAAGCAGAATGGTTTTCTGGATATTGATCTGATGTTGGTTTCGGCCTTCGGGGTTAATATCTGGGGAATTATTCTCTTGATTAATTTATGGTTAGTGGCTAATGAATTGGAATGAGGCGTATGTTGTGTTCGTGTAACATTTGTTTTTAATATACGCGGGTTGTTCGGAAAGGCCGGGTTTATACCCATTCTGAATAACCGATTCGACGATATGTCGAAGATGAAGACGGTGGTTGAAGACCGAAAGTCTTCACATCGTTTGGGTGATTACTGATGATCTTGATTGGGCTGTACACCCAAGGTGAGGGAATCAGTTGGTGGTCGTCCAGACGTACTTGGAGATCGATGGATATGCGAGGAAAGAGCCTCCGGTTTCGTTCAGACCCAAAACGAACTTGTAAATGGATTGTGTGTCTGACATTGGATTTTATTCTGTGTTGATTGATTTCTATTAAATATATATCTGTTTGGCGGCGGAGAATTTATTCTCTTGCTTAACGCCCTTCTCTGAGATGTACGAGCTTAGAGGTTATATATTGATAGATATCAATCGCATAACATGAATTGCCTGTGTGGCACGCTGAGTTGCATTGGATCAAGGCTTCTGTTAAAAAGCAAAGTCTTGTGGTTGATGATCAAAGCACGGCCTACATGGCAGCTTTGTGTATAACGTGAATTCGCGAGCCTCACACCTCGGTATGAGTTAAAAACGGGATACGGACCGCTGGGAGGACACGACGTTTCTTTCTAGCTTTGGTGGTGTCAATGACTTACCAGCCCTGACATTTATATACTTTTCACCTTTGTTGTTGTTGGAATGAGGCGCCTCGATATTAGGTCTGTAAGGACCGGGAAACGTGTGTTCAGGAATTGCCAATCCTCAAACGTAAGAGAGGACCGGCCCAGCCGAATCCAGGGTTACCCAGAGTGTGTAGTCCTGAGGCATTTGCTAGAGTGTCTCGAAGCGGAGAGGAGCTTGCCCCTTGCTTCGACTCATGACGGAAATCCAATTTCCAATACATGTATTTCGGTTTTTTTTTGTGGAGCCTAGTATGGCGACATGATAGATGGTACCCATGCTGCATAAGAATTATATTTATGATTAAAATGTTTTGACACTATACACTTATTATAGTATCAAATTATTTGCTTTAAACGTACCAAGCATGTTTGGCTATTATAATGGAAAACCCTATCCTCCGGCTTGCGTTGTATTGTGTGATGGGACCTGGGTCTTATAATAGCTTCATTTTTCGAAAAAGCATTGCGTTGTTTATTGATATGCACTGGTATTCTTGGGAGGAAACCCGTTCCGTGTTATACGGCGTGGTCCCTTGAATTACTCTCTTTTAAAGTAAAGCTTTAAATAACTGTTTTAGTTCTCACACCAGTCACATGACTGACCTGGAGTTTATTGTTTTAACCTAAACTCTGGGTGCCCCTATTTTCGACACGGGCAGCTAGTAGTTTTGGTTTTGCAGATTTATATTCACAAGATCCTGATTTACAGCTGGAACGATGCTCGGAAGCTCTGTATCCGTGTATTACTTTCAGTTGTGTTTTATATTGTTTTTCCGCTGCTATGTAATTTATTGTAATCTCTGATATTCATTGAATGTAATTTATTCATTCATACTCTGTATATTCTTGTATTCTGATGGAATTGTTGTAATAAACAATGAAATATTCTTCCGTCTGCATTCTTCTGTGTGTTGTTCTCAAGGTATCCTCTCTTTCCCTCACGGGGAAGTAACGGGTGACTACAGTTGCTATCAGAGCTTTGGTTTACAGAGCTCTAGAGAACAAGACACATTAGAACCATACGAAAGAATTCATCAGATATTGGATTAGCAATATCCAATTAGAATGACTCGTTAGAGATAGGATCAGCAGTATCCTAGAACGAGTGTGAAGAGTATATTTTTCAAAAGAAAATAATTTTGTTTTGAAAATTTAAATCAATTCTACGTATTTGAATACTTATTTATCTTGAATATGGACAATCCGATATATAAAGATGTTGCATATACGCGTCATGAACGTATATTCGAAGTTTTAATATATTGGATAGATATAGAATCACACTCTAGACACCCGGGGATAATTCTGGTGATGTGGCCACATCATCAGTATTTATATTCGTATTTCGAAGGTGTGATTTCTATATATTTCCATTAGACTGGTGTGAGAACCAAAACTAATATAGCTAGAATACATTGTTGTGATTTGGCATCAAAAACATGATTTTCTGTATATGTATCAAAATTATGAATTTGAAACTCTAATTCACTAATTGATTGATGTTTGTGGTTGTTTGTTTATTTGTTTGATAATTTTTGAACCATTATGCCTAATAGTATCAAATATTGAACTGTATTGAAAATTGGTCGCATTTGCTTGCATACACATGTTCTTACATTGAACAGGTCATAGCAAGGAGGCTAGAGCAGAGAATAAAATTTGTTTGCCCGACAAATGGGTACATGTTTACTATAATTTACTGTTTTGTTTGGGTGATGATGATTTTATGAGCCTATTGGCTAGCCGCTTGGCTTTTTCTTTTTCTTTTTGAGATCAGAAGGCCTGTATGGCAATTTCGAGATTTTCCAGTGACTCCCGGTGCAGGGGAGGTTATGGCGAAATTTTTCGAAAATTTAGGGTGTTAGCAAAATTTTTGAAAATTTGAAAATTCTCAGAAACTGAAAAGTTGGAGAATGGAAGCCAGATCGAACGTAGAGTTGATTAATCAAACCACTTTCGACTTCGTTCCTTTTCGGGGACGAAAAGTTTTAAGTGGGGGAGATTGTAACAACCCGTAAAATGCGGGCCAGTTTAAAATTTTTATTTTGGCAATTTTAACGAATGTTGAACATGTAAAATGAATTATTTTAAATAAAATCGACGAGAAATTTATTTTGAATATAATTAGAATGTATATTTATATACGCGTCGTCGTTAGAATATAAATAATTATATATAATTATAAAAGGAATTGAAAATGGCGCGGTAGTTCGATAATTCGATTTCAAACGTCAATTGAACGTACTGGGTGCAAGACAATCCGGATTTTAGTGAAACCAAAAACATTAGGATCTAATTGATGATATCTTTCCAACGAACCCGAAAATTTGAAATTTTATAGCGGGAATCAAAAGATATGTCCAGTTGAAAATTCTGAATAGTCACTATGGAATTCAGGCCCTTAAAAATAGACATTTTGCAAACGACCTCGGATTTCGACGAAACCACTTTTGTTGGATCCGTGATGTCGAATTATTGCTAGATTCCAAATTTCATAATTTTTCGAGTCAATATGTGAGCGTGGCAAAGGAAAACGCGTTTGACCAGTTTTAGTTGATTATAATCGACTGGAAAATGGCCATTTTTCTAACGGTCTCGGAATTCGACGAAACTAGTTTTGTTAGGACCGTATCGTCAATACGAAGCTAGAAAATATTTTTTTGGAATTTTTCTAGTTAGTATGTGACCCCGGTAAATTCAAATGCGCGTTCAAATTCAATATATAGAGTTATATGTTGATTTTAACGGAAACTGATCGAAACGATCAAATCAGCTTACGATACATATCCCATTGTGTTCGGAATGGGGGTAATTAGCTATGGACGACAGGCGGTGGGCCTCGTTTTGAGGTCGAAAATAAAAGTTGCTTTTTGGGTGGAAAAATAAAATAATTATATAATTAAACCTCTCTTTCTCCTCTCCTTATCTTCTCTCTGGGCCCCCCCTGTTGAAATTCATTTTGGAACGAAAACAAAAAAAAGAAAAAAGAAAGAGAAAGACGGGGGGGAACCCGCCGTCCCCCCTGATTGATCGCCGCCGCCTCAGAGGAGGGGTGCCACCTCCGAACCCACCCCCCCCTCTTCGATCGACGCGACACAGCCCCCTCCCTCCATCTTCTCCGTCGAAGCCCCCCCCCCTACGCGCAACCGCCACACCCCCCCTTCCGAGCCTTGCCCCGACCTCCCCCACCCCCGCTGACCTCGCCGACAGCCCTCCACCGAACGCAAAGAACCCCCTCCCTCTGAAATGCACTGTAAGTTTTAAATTTCGAATTTAATTTAAAAACAAATTTTTTTAAGGTTGAAAACTGATTTTCTTTAATTTAAAAACTGATTTTTCTTTAATTTAAAAACTGATTTTACTTTGAACATGAATAGGATTTTTCCTTTGAATATAAACATGATTTTACTTTGAACATGAATATGATTTCTATGAAGGAAGAAATAAAAATATGATATTTCTTTAAAATAAAAATATGATTTTTAGTATGTAGGATTTTTAAAATAGAAAAGATTAGTTTTTTAAAATAGAAAGTTCGAATTTTTTAAAAATAGAAAGTTAGAATTTTTAATAATAAAAAGGTCGAATTTTTAACAATGGAAAAACTATATTTTTCATATTGAAAAGGCGATATTTTTCATATTGAAAAGGCAATATTTTTCATATTGAAAAGGCGATATTTTTCATATTGAAAAGGCGATATTTTTATACGATGAAGAGTTATATTTTTATATCATGAAATTTTTTATTTTAATAACAAAGAGATTATATTGTTAGTATAGTAAAAATTCGATTTTTATATATTGAATAGCGAAGTAAAAATTCGATTTTTATAAATTGAATAGCAAAGTAAAAATTCGATTTTTATATATTGAATAGTAAAGTAAAAATTCGATTTTTACATATGTAGAGAATACGGGCAAAGAAAGTGACAAGAGGCAAGAACGACGAAGATTTCTATAAATGAAGTGCCGTGGAGTTAGGATAGCTATCGGTGAGAATTTCTCACCTTTCAATTTCTTTTTCTAGTTATATATATACTAGGATGCAGAAGGTGTTTAGTAGCACCCGACACCCGTCATCCACAGACCATGGATGGCTTGTTTGTTTGATTGATTGTTGTGAAAATTTGTTTGTGAGGTTGATGTGAAATAGATAATGAAATATATTCATGTATTGAAATAAAATAAAATATTTATATAGTTGAAAATATTGTATCGTTAAAAATATAATTTTTAACGTGAATGTGAATAAAGGAATATTTATAAAAAAATCGGCCGATTTGTTTATATACACTGATTTGACTGATATGATTGGGTCGATAAATTTTACACGTCGCCCAACTGCACAAATAAAATCTGTATTTGATTGTTTGAAACCCCACACGGGTATTGGGATAATATATGACATACACCAATCCCAATAATTAGTTGTATGTCGGTCGATGGATTGACAGGCTGTTATAAGCGTTAGATATGTGTATTTGATGCTTATACAGTGTAGTGCACTTTGGATGATGGTTGATTATTTATCATTGCTGTTATATACATGTGTTGTATGGAATCCATATAGTTAACGCTATATGGTAATTGATTGGGCCTCATTCCAATTTAGAAAATAAAGAATATTATAATATAAAGGTTCATGTGTTGACTGTACTCATCCGTTGAGACTAGTCATGTGTTGAACGAAGTATTTTAACAATAAAATTTACATCTTTATCATATATGAAATTAGAAATTAACTGGAAAATAGATGAGATGAGTGGTCTCCTAGATATTGATCTGATGTTGGTTTCGGCCTTCGGGGTTAATATTCAGGGAATCGTTCTCTTACTAATTTATGGTTGGAGTCTGATTTGATATCAAACGATAGATACCATAATTTTTATCAAATATATTAAATAACAAAAATAGCCACATATGGACAGTACTCATTCATTGAGATTAGTCATGTGTTGACAAACATATAGATTCATTTGTCGAATAGAATAAAGGAATTATTGAAATATATAAAGCTGTACTGATTAGAGATGCGTTATTTTGACGCGAACGATATTTATATCGATTATATTCGTTTTTAAATTTGAATTGAATCGAATAGAAAACCAATTTGAATTGAATCGAATAGAAAACCAATTTGAATTGAATCAAATAGAAAACCAATTTGATTTGAATAGAAAATGAATTTGATTTGAATTGAATTTAATTTGATTTGAAAAGAAATTGAATTTGATTTGAATAGAAAAGAAATTGAATTTGATTTGAATAGAAAAGAAATTGAATTTGAAGTGAATATATAACGAATTCGAATTGAATTGAATTGAATTGAATTGAATTGAAAAGAAAACGAATTCGAATTGAATTGAATTGAAAAGAAAATGAATTCGAATCGAATTAAAATCGATTTGAATTGAAATCAAATAGAAATGAAAGTAAAAAGGATTATAATAGAAAATTCAATTTTGATTTGAATTCGAAATAAAGGTTGAAAATGTTTTTGAAACGAATTTAAAACTATTTATAAAATTCGTTTTAAATAGAAATCGATGAAATATATATTATATATATTATATATATAATATAATGGCCTGAATAGAACGCGCTGCGCCGCAGCAGTTCGTGAATTTCGACCATTTATTTCGAACGGACATTACGGGAGATCCGACCGTCGGATTCTCCTAAAACAGGAACCATTGGGTTCGTATCGAAAAGCGCTTTCTAAGAATATTAGAAATTTGAAATCTAACGGTTGGATTTGGAGATATGTCCAAATCAAATTTGGAAAAGGTCGCTGTAAGTGCAGTTCGATGTCCGTTGATGGAAATCGACTGTACGGGCCTTGATAAAATTATTAAAAATAGTAATAATTTGTGTAAAATCATAAATGATTTGGGAAAAATTGGGATGAAAAACTCCATATTTGAAAAGATAAAAATAATTTTTTATCGAAATGAACTAGTTTTGAATTAAAATTAAACCCGTTTATTTTTAAATAAATAAACTGGATTTGAAATGGGTTTTAAACAGAATTGATTTGTGGGTTTATCGTGAACGGTGTTTTAAATAACATTTGTTCTTTAACCCGATAATAAATAGAATGTGATTTGGGTTTGTCGTGAACTGTGTTTTAAATGACATTAGTTCTTTAACCCAGTAAAGGGAGTTTTGATGAATCTACAATTAGATTGAAATGGGGATTGATAATCTAAATTATCAAATTTGGAAAATGAGCGAGAATGGAGTATCACCGGTTTTGCTCCAAAGCGATAGTTAAATCTTTAATTAGATTTGAACGTGAAATGGTAATTAATTTTACCGATAACACCGTGGTATTAGATATGGAGTATTACCAGTTTTTCTTCATGGGGTGAATAGGTTGGGATTGGGAAATAAAATAAATAATTACTTCGGTATGGTTCGCTAATCTCGACTAGTTGAATTGTCATCCAAAGGAAGATTAAAGAATAAATTTTAAAGAATTTATCTTGGATAAAGTTAATGGGAACCTTTCCCTATGAATGTAAAATTTAGAAACTAACTGTCGGTTAGCTAAGCAGAATGGTTTTCTGGATATTGATCTGATGTTGGTTTCGGCCTTCGGGGTTAATATTTGGGGAATTATTCTCTTGATTAATTTACGGTTAGTGGCTAATGAATTGGAATGAGGTGTATGTTGTGTTCGTGTAACATTTGTTTTTAATATATGCGGGTTGTTCGGAAAGGCCGGGTTTATACCCATTCTGAATAACCGATTCGACGATCTGTCGAAGATGAAGACGGTGGTTGAAGACCGGAAGTCTTCACATCGTTTGGGTGATTACTGATGATCTTGATTGGGTTGTACACCCAAGATGAGGGAATCAGTTGGTGGTCGTCCAGACGTAATTGGAGATCGATGGATATGCGAGGAAAGAACGGACTTGTAAATGGATTGTGTGTCTGACATTGGATTTTATTCTGTGTTGATTGATTTCTATTAAATATATATCTGTTTGGCGGTGGAGAATTTATTCTCTTGCTTAACGCCCTTCTTTGAGACGTACGAGCTTAGAGGTTATATATCGATAGATATCAATCACATAGCATGGATTGCCTGTGTGGCATGCTGAGTTGCATTGGATCAAGGCTTCTGTTGAAAAGAAAAGTCTTATGGTTGATGATCAAAGCACGGCCTATGTGGCAGCTTTGTGTATAACGTGAATTCGCGAGCCTCACACCTCGGTATGAGTTAAAAACGTGATACGAACCGCTGGGAGGACACGACGTTTCTTTCTAGCTTTGGTGGTGTTAGTGACTTACCAGCCCTGAGATTTATATACTTTTCACCTTTGTGGTTGTTGGAATGAGGTGTCTCGATATTAGGTCTGTAAGGACCGAGAAACGTGTGTTCAGGAATTGCCAATCCTCAAACGTAAGAGAGGACCGGCCCAGCCGAATCCAGGGTTACCCAGAGTGTGTAGTCCTGAGGCATTTGCTAGAGTGTCTCGAAGCGGAGAGGAGCTTGCCCCTTGCCTCGACTCATGACGGAAATCCAATTTCCAATACGTGTATTTCGGTTTTATTTGTAGAGCCTAGTATGGCGACATGATAGATGGTACCCATGCCGCCTAGGATTGATATTTATGATTAAAATGTTTTGACACTATACACTTATTATAGTATCAAATGATTTGCTTTAAACGTACCAAGCATGTTTGGCTATTATAAGGGAAAACCCTATCCTCCGGCTTGCGTTGCATTGTGTGATGGGACCTGGGTCTTATAATAGCTTCATTTTTCGAAAAAGCATTGCGTTGTTTATTGATATGCACTGGTATTCTTGGGAGGAAACCCGTTCCGTGTTATATGGCGTGGTCCCTTGAATTACTCTCTTTTAAAGTAAAGCTTTAAATAACTGTTTTAGCTCTCACACCAGTCACATGACTGAACTGGAGTTTATTGTTTTAACCTAAACTCTGGATGCCCCTATTTTCGACACGGGCAGCTAGTAGTTTTGGTTTTGCAGATTTATATTCACAGGATCCTGATTTACAGCTGGAACGATGCTTGGAAAGCTCTGTATCCGTGTATTACTTTCAGTTGTGTTTTATATTGTTTTTCCACTGCTATGTAATTTATTGTAATCTCTGATATTCATCGAATGTAATTTATTCAATCATACTCTGTATATTCTTGTATTCTGATGGAATTGTTGTAATAAACAATGAAATGTTCTTCCGTCTGCGTTCTTTTGTGTGTTGTTCTCAAGGTATCCGCTCTTTCCCTCACGGGGAAGTAACGGGTGACTACAATTTATATTTCATTTTTATATTTTAAACCTGAAAGGCCTTTTCATGCTTTAAAATATTGGAGCTTCAAAACAGTTTAGATTAATTTTGCTAACTTTAATAAATTATTCGATATATATAAAAAGATTGATACCGAAAATCACAAGGAATGGATATTCATTATTCTTGAGTTTTAGTGGTATATTCCTTGTTATTTTTAATTCCATCTTTCCTACCAATCATAGCATATTTACTAAAATTTACTGAATGGCTCCAATAATTTTAAAACATGAATATATTAAAAAAACATATCATCGCAAACTATTTTCCGAAACCATATTTCAAAATCGTTGAAATCCATTTCTTTTTTTCAAATAATTTTGGAAATAAAATCCTCGAATACAAGGCCAAGAACTCAATTTAATATTTCAACAAAGTTAGATTCGGAATTTTAATGAAGTAGCGAATGGATAAACCTCGTAATTATGATTCCGAAATGGATACGACATATTAATATGGGCTTTTTCACCATTTTGGATCGAGTAATGGTCTTAACTGGAACTACTAACGAAACTAAAAATCAGAAATCACGACTATCTCGGTTGTAGCTAGCTTTTTATACTAATATATTTTTCCAGTTTCCAAATCTCAAATCAACGGAATCCACCATAAGTCATCTCATGATTTTCATGACATGATTGCCAATGTACTATGGGGTAAGACAGATTTGGCTATAAACCCGAACATAACCTATTTCAACCCTTAGTCGCTTAAAGCCCATTATATATAATTAGGCCCACGACTAATTTCTATAGTCGAAATAATTCAAAGCCGAGTAAGAAAGATGAAGAAAAACAGAAAAGAAAATCGAATTACGTTCTCTCACGATTCTTAATTTAACTAATTCCTTTGATCGTTTAATCTAAGCTCTGATACCAAATGTAACACCCCACACTTTTCTACACCCAAATTTTGACAAAAATCAAAACTTGAACACATCCAAGCATAGACCGTATATCTGGTACATGAAATAAATGAACATGATCATAATCTGAGTACGATAAGTATAAGTCAAAACCGAAACAAGATAGGATGATTTAGTATTAACTCAAGTAACTACCTTTTTCAAAGTAAGTCACTTTGCCAGTACTGAGAATGAGAAAGAACAAGAACCGAAGCCAAACTAAAACATCACTGAGAACCTGTAACACCCCGCATTTTTGACATAAGATATTAAAATAAGAAACACTTATATAAATATTCAGAATAAAAAAAGGAATATGCCATTACGCCCATCTCGAAATTCTGGTCAAGATAGACACTTGGTTTGCGTAAATCGGATACCGTATGAAGAAGTTATTAATGTTTGAAGTTTGCAGGAAGAATATATATATATATATATATATATATATATATATTAGGTTCAGAAATTCAAAAAAAGGTCAAGAAATTCAAAAATTGGTTCAAAATACAAATTTTGGGAAGGCGGCAGATTTCCTGCCTCGGGGTGTCGACCTCCTAAGGAGGATGTCGACCCCTGGGTCGACCCCTTAAGGGGTGGGTCGACCCCCCTACGGCAGATTAGTTTTTTTTTTTTTTTTTTAGATTTGGACGTTTTTGATGGTTTTTAATCAAATTTAAGGGTCCTGGTTTCTCTGATACACCTATAAATAAATCTCTAGAGCTAACCCTAAACCTCATAATTCTGAGGCTACGCTGAAGCTCTGCCATTACTCTCTCTCTCTCCTCAAATCCATTCTAAAGATATAAATTACAACTTAGGAAAATCTTAAATTAAGATCTGGAGGAAAGAGATTGACATTTATAAAAAGGTGTTCAAAATTATCTGAAAAGTAAGGTAACTTCTAGATCCGATTTATTCAGTTCCTTCCTCTTCCTTTCCTTTATCTTTTAATAAAAATAATCAATCCATGGTCATTAGGTTTTGAATTCGATTAAGGGAAAACCCATGGATTCTAAAATTGGATCAGATCCAGAATTGGGAAAGCGTACAAGGTGAGTGGAATTAAGCTATAGCATTTTAGATAATAATATGTTATCGTTTACCATTCCCCATTTTTTATAATTGAATTTGTTAGAAGAATTAAGAATTACTGTTATAACAAGTTAAGATGTTAATATGAATAATTCATATGTTGAATCAGTTAAAATAACAGAATGATTACATGTTGAAAAACATCTTGTTATAAATGGTTAGCAACTACTGTTGTTCATACTACATGTTAGTTTGCCACATGAACCCTTACTGGTATGAATTAGCACAGTTATATGATTAAATGGTTTCAGGTTAGAATTAAATACATGAATATGGTTTCGGGCATAAATCAAACTATGATTAAAGACCTTAATTTGGGCATATAGCACACGATAAATATGACTTGGGAAAGGGATAGAAAAACCTATAATGAAATAGCAATGATTGTTAAAGAATGAACATGCCTAGATTCACAGTAATTTGACACTGTAACGCTCTTAGACACGAGGTTAGATTGCATTTGTGATAGAAGTCTGCCCAGAACCGCCCGACTTTTCCAGCATTCACAAGTGGTAAGTCTAATGTGAGGGGTCTGAGCGCATAAATAAAACATGAAATGGTACTATGAAACGAGGTTAAGTCAACTTGTGGTAGAAGACTGCCCTGATCTGCCCGACAAATCCAGCGTCCACAAGTGTAGGCTTAATGTGAGAGGTCTAGTGCATATATATATATATATATATATATATATGTATATGTATATAGTACATAACAAGATATGAATTAATGGAAATTGTGGTAATTAAATGTCTAATTTAGAAAATAATAAAGGAAGGGATGTAATGGACTGAGTTAGTGCGATGCGAAGGAAACATGATGTATTTCCCTAAATGACCTATTTCTGAGTATGTGGTTGCAAGTAAGCCACTATGAATAGAGTAAGAAAAAGTAAAGAAATTACTTGCATCCACGGATTTTGATGGGAATACGTTATGAAAATAAATCACGGATTCTTTCTATACATCAAACTGATAAGGTGCATGAAGTGTTTTCCTTAATTAAAATAGGGAACATATATTATAGTGAATGAAGAATACTGGACGACAATAGTAAAAAGAAAATGGTTTAAATAGGGAATGATAATCACCTATTATAAATAATTAACATTAATGAGAATGTTGTATAATAGGTATACTTGTCCTAAGGACAAGTGAATATTATAACTTAGGTTATAATAAATTAGTAAGGAAATGGGATAACTTGTAAAAATGAGATAGGTGACACTTAATTGTAAATTAAGTAATCAGTAAATGGGGAAGCTGGAAACCAGTTGAAAAAGGGGGAAAGTATGTGAAATATAAGAAGTTGTACTTAATTATAAATTAAGTAATCTGAAACTTAGATGTCCGAAACCGGCTGACAAGAATAACATGTTTGGATCTATCCTAGGGACTAGAGGAGATTATAACATAGGTTATAACAAATGGGTAGAGAAAATTATTAATGGACCTTAGTTAAGAGAACTAAGTTAATAAGTAGCAACGATAAATTGTAGTGACGATGTAAACTAGAATTATGATTAAATGAGAAAAAATGAGGAAAACTTATGAAATAAGTTGTACTTAATCATAAATAATGACTGACAAGTTAAACAGAGAACATGTGAATTGAGATATACTTAATTATATACTGAGTAGAACATGTTATTGTAACGATGAAATCAAACAAGAATATAAAAGAGATTGTGGATTACAGACCTTGGACTACAATCTAGAAAATAACATGTTGTGGGTTGATTAATAAACTTAAATGGGTTAAGTTATATAACCGAAATTAATAAGAAAGAGGAGCTTGGTAAATTGTTTAAGAATTCAATATGAGTGGGAATAACCAAGTTAAATGGAAACCTGATGAGGCAAGGCAAGCGCGTAAATGAATGTTTAGATATAGGGTCTAATAACATATTAAAGTGAGGCGCTTGGACCAGTCCGCACGTTTGAGGGTGAATAACCCAACGGGGTTGATCATCATGGTGTTATAAGGCAAGAGGGGAGCGCACATTCGTCTAACTATTTTGTCGGCTCTGAAGGACTGGACGGTGAAGCGCGCGGCTTCCTAAGGTACGTCAGGTGCTCCTAGTAGCCTCTGTGTGGTGGCAGATGTTTTAGGCTGTGCTCGGATAGGTTGGATCTGCGTATAACTAATAGGTGGGTGGGCCTTGACTGCAGAAGTAGCTATGCAGTCAGAATGCCATGACATGGTGACACTAGGGTGATTCGGCGGTTGCCTCACCAGGGAGGTGCAGGGTCACGACCAACAAGGACAGTAGATCATCGAATACCCATCATCGGCAGCCAGTGTGATGCGGAAGGACTAGAGCTAAAACCAATAGACCATTCACCCTTCACTATCGGGGTACGGTGGTTGAGGGAAGACGCTAAATGGATGTTTAGATTGGTTTTTTAGGGGCAGTCGTTTAGCTCTTGTAGTCTTTACTAGTTGAGGGAGGGGCCGAGGTGGGGCCATAGCCACCGTGAAAACAGACCCTAGGAATATCTGTATATAGAGGCTCTTAAAGACGGGACCGTATAGATATGAAAAAGCTCCCGGCAGAGTTCCATGTTTCTTATATCGCCCTACCACGGAACTTGGTGCACATTAGAGGACGTACGGTTAAGGCATCGAGCTACAATTGAAGATACGTATATGGGACAATCTAGATACATGCATGTCAGCTCTTGGTGGTGTATCGTAGACTTGAGGGCATTACTCTGGCATGAAAATGAATTCGATTGACGATGGAAGTCAGTACACTAACGTAGCATAGTAATGACAGATATATGCGAAACATAACATTATTATGTAGAGATCCGTACGTCACTCCGGTGTAGGATGAGGGATTGCGTTCATTTCTATGGTATTACGGTGGAGACCATGCGGGTGAGGTACCATGGGGTGTACCTCAGTATTGAGGGGTAACTACATATATATTATATCAGATTAATCCACTGGGAAGTAAATGGGTATGACGTGTGTGTAAGCCTTGAGTGCAGTTAACCCAAGCTACCTAATAAATAAGAAAATATGATTGAACGGTATATGTATGATTATCCAAAGTGAATAATTTAAATCCAGTCACCAGAACTTGTGTTCTAACCCCTTCCTCATAACATACTCGCAGGTTAGATTTGTGGTAGAGACATTATAGCTTTAGATACTGGTTAGGCAGTATTATTAATACGGTAAGGCTATATTTTGATTATATTTTATCCATTCCATTGCGTGATATTTTCAGAGCTCTGACATGTTTTATGACTCTGTCTTTTCTATAGGATTTCAGAGCAAACCAATCCGAGTTTTGATAGATTGGAATTTTCAGAAAAAAAATTTGATCTGTCGGAATTTGGGTTGTTACATCTTGTATCAGAGCTTAGGTTTAGGATTCCTGTATAGATAGTGAGTGAACATATTTGTATTTTTTTAAAATATAAATATATTATATATATACCTAGATCCATAGATGAACTCACTAAAAATAAAGAATATAATATGATAAGAAATGGGATGTTTGTTTTGTACACTAAAGGAATGAATATGGAAATCTTAGACCCTTAGGTAATTTTTTTGGATAGTGTACAATGAACTTTGTGTGGAAGGAAAGTGAATCCCATGTGATTGGCATTTTGGGTTAGCAGGCTTTAAAACCTTATAAATTGGAAAAGGTTGAAAAGAGAAAAATGGATTAGGAATATATATATATAGTTGAGAGAAATGACCTTGGAGAGTGTCTAGGAAAGCCTAGAAAAATTGGAAACCCGCTTTGAGTCTAACCCCATTTTTAACTTTTAAGAACTTGAAATTATAAAAGTTATGGGAAAATGGTTTATGGCATTTTCAAGTTTTATTCTTAAAAGTTATAGTTTTAAAAATATGTAAAGAAGCACATATTGGGTTTTGAGATAAAATGGGTATATTTTGTAAATAGTGATTTCTTGTGAAAACATTATCTAAAGTAAAATTCTCTCAGTAAAAAATGCATATTATAGAGCATGTATAGCTCGCTAGTTTTCTTGTTATATTTCATAAAAGAATTTTTAATAAAGAAAATTTTATTGGGTGGACAAACTAAGTTGTAGAAAATGAGAATAGAGTAGATGGTTGCACCTTGTAGTAAGAGGCTAAACTGACCTTATAGGTAAGAACAAGTCATAAACCCGATTGAGAAATAGTTGTCCTTATCTACTCCAGTTTTTTTGATTTAAAAAAAAAGATTTACATTTATATACATATATATATATATTACATGATGTATGGTTTGGCAAAAATAAGTTTTCATGAGGAAAATAAAATTTTGACACTTCGAATTTTTGGAAGAAAGTTTAAATGAAAAGGACAAACCATGTTTTAAAAAGTATGGAGTAGGTGAGGATTAGTGCCTAGGGAAGACGGGAAAAGTTTTAAGGCTATAAAGTAAATAGCGAGAATTATCTTTGAATAATATTAAGTTCCCGTAAAATGCGTAAGCATTGGAAAGCCTAGGGTGTTGCTTGAAATAATTATTAGTACACAACAAGGACTAGTGGTGACTACTATATAGTAAAAAGGGAAAGTAAGTGTTTAGATCATATTGCTAATTTTCATGTTAGGAGTAAAACTCGTTACTACATTTCTGTTGGGATCGTTCCGTTATTTTGTTCTTCTTGGGTGGTTAAGGTAACACCAAAACCTGTCGTGGATCCCATAGTTTGGACTTTTCTGTCTGAGGGGGACGTAGTCCCCAGATTCTTGGCCCTTATTAGTAGCTGTGTAGAGTGTCTGTTTTCCTATTTTAGTCGAAAGATTAGAAGGATTATTTAAATTTAAACTAAGATTGGATCAGATGATTAGATAAGATAAGAAAATGGTACAACTGAAAAGGAAACAGAAAGTTCAGTAAAGCAACAAAAATGGAAAATATTGAGGAAAGATGGATAGAAATAAAAAATTCCAAGATAAGATGAAAAGAAAATCAGTAACAAAGAAATTTTTTCTTAAGAGGGCTGTGCTTGGATAGGAAAATAGGAAATCTTTATAAATAGTTAAATAAAATCCAAGGAAAAAGGTACACAAAAGAAAAACGGAAGATGCACAATTTTCCATTTTCCACCTTTTTGTAACATAGGAAATTGAATTTAGAAAATTAGATTTTTCTGAAATTTGAAAAATAAAGTTGTTTGGTAGGATTATGGATGCAACAATTGGATGAACTACATTCTTACTCAGTAAGAGTGTAGGAAAATTTGGATGAAAAAGCATTTTGATTTTCAAAATATTGCATTCATATAGAACAGCCAGTATATTTAGGATGTGAGCATCATATTTTAAAAGGATTTTTGTAACACCCCGTAAATTTAAATATTAAAGTTAACAAATTAAAGAATACTTAATTTTAAATGTGAGAATCAAGGAAAACGGGTTACGCCATTGTGTTCATCTCGGAATTCTGGTTGAGATAGAGTCGTAGTTTGCGTAAATTGGACTCCGTATGAAGAAGTTATGGCTGTTGGAAATTTCCAGAAAATTCAAACAGCTCGAAAACAAATTCAAATTCAAATCAGAAGTCAGAAGCGGGCCGGGTGGGAAAATTCCCGCATAGGACCCAGGTCGACCAAGGGGTCGACCCAGTGTCGACCTCCCCCTACAGGACGACCTGGGAGTCGACCTGCCCCCCCCCCCCGACAGATCTGAAAGATGACGATTTTATGACTGGGTGCTGAGTCACTAGGGTTTCTGGATAGTTCTGATCTGGTCTGAATGGTCTTCATTGATTCTAAGTTGATCGGATGGCCTAAATTAATCCTAAATTCTATATAAACACATGTAGACTCAAACCCTAAAACCAAATAAAAATTAGAACCATGGACGTCATGCTATCACCTTGCAACCTAGAGTAGCCGCCACCAACAAGAGAGAAACTGAAGCTATTCAACTCAAATTTATAACAACAACAATGAATTTGTCTTCTTCAAAGGCGAGCTAAATCAATTTCAGAACTCAGATTCCAAAACTCAAGACCTTCTTTGAGTTGTGAGTTCAATTTCTTTAATAAGATAATTGGGTTGAGTTATAAATTGGGTTATATGGCTATGTTTGTGAGACATTGGAAAAAATGTGATATTTTTCTAGTTGTTCATAATGATAGTTTTGTTGTGGATCCCTTTTCATATGCCAAATTATCTATGTTCAAATTGATTCACGTTTGACATCACTTTGTATGCAAGTTTCGGTGTAGATTATATGCTAGTTTCTATATGAATTATACACCAGTTTACATGGGAATCAAATTAAGTGACTATATGCAAGTTTAGGTAGAAATTGGATTCACATATATGCAAGTTTACACCCTTAGATTTAGATCTATGACATACATAATTTTATGCAAGTTTGTGACTATGGCCTATGCAAGTTTTGGAATGAAAACTACATTCATATATGCAAGTTTTAGGTGAAAAACTATATTATATATATGCAAGTTCACACCTTTAGGCCTATGTTTAGATTCATGACAATACAAAGTTTATGCAAGTTATGTTGTAGTCCTTATTTGCAAGATTAGATCCATTTTGTGTGTTATGCAATTTTGCGACGTTTCTTCCCTTTTATGTGTTAGACTAATTGCTAGTCTAATATACATATATGTCATGATAAACGAACGAACAACGTGGGGACGATGGGGGTAATATTGAATATACACATATTGAAAATTGGCATAAAGGCCTTGAAAAAGGCATTAAATTAATTAAAGACATTAATTGGAAAAATTGACATTTATGGACATAATTGAGACAATTATGGACATAAGTATATTTGGAATTTATTTACAAATTTTGAATAGGGATATTAATCAACTTTGGGGTTAAATAAAGATGTGTAATAATAAACCGCCTATGACATGAGGTTAGACTCGTTCGTGGTGTAAGACTGCCCGGACCTGCCCGGCAAATCCAACAGCCACAAATGCCAGTCTAATGCGAGAGGTCAAACGCATGAATTAAATGTGTAACAGTTGTAAAGACACGAGGTTCGGCTCGTTTGTGGTGTAAGACTGCCCCGACCCGCCCGGCAAATCCAGCTGCCACAAATGCCAGACTAATGTGGGAGGTCTTTATAAGATTACGGTGTTAATGAATTAAGAAACACTTAACTAGATAAACATGTGGTGGGACATGAGGCGGTTAAGTGGGTTCTTTGGGTGGCATGTGAAATTAAAAGGGTGCCTTGGGTGGCATGTGAAATACGATTAGATGCACTTAACCAAGATTGAAATATTTAAGAAGACATGAATAAGAATGGGGTTAAGTGGGGAAAACCTTAGAGGGGACCAAGCCTAGGTGGAATGCTTGTGTCATGCATGGGGGCCCTTTTCAAACTAGTAACCCATTAAGTATCTTTGTGGGATCGAACCAAGTCGAGGACGAGACACGCGTACTGGGTTTGATTGTAAGAGGTCAAAACGGGTTAGCGGTGGCAACGCAAGTCCAACAGGGTCATATGCGTGTATGGGCCCGGGCTGGTAGGTAAGATGTTGTTGCATCGTGTAGATATAAGCCGTGCATTTTGGTGGTATCGGGTTTCCACTTTGGGGAGTGATACACCCCACTGTGGGGCCAGCACGGGTATCTACGAGTTAGGGAGCCGATCGAATGGGGATAGTGGGTACACCTAGTGGATATAGGGGCAGACGGCACCTATGAAGGAAGCTAGGGTACACGAAACTACCATTATCATTATTAAGTTCTGTAGGAGGGATCAACTTTTAGGGTGTTTGGTGTGGTGCAGTGTAGTAATTATCCTATAGTGATTAGGTACACCTTTAACGTTATCTTTGTTCATCCGATTTCCTTTGTTTGCTCTGTCATACCAATTTGTTCACAGTCATTTCCTTATTTTTCAGCTTATGCCTTATCCTAGTTACTTAATGATTATATTGTTAAAGTTATTGCACTCTCCAGAATTTATGTTTGACCCCCTTTTTCCACCTCTTTTCTTCCTCCCCCTCCCCCCCCAGGTGCTTAGGGTGGGACTAGTACTAGTGGAGCTTGATTTGGACAGCTTTATCTCTTTCTTTGGAAGTTGATTGGATCGCTGAATTAAAAGTTCAGCCTATCTTATTTATGGCTATTTTATGTTGGGGTTATGTCTTTCATTTTATGTACTCTGATTTAGTCAAGATGGATATTATGTACTTGACTCTGGTCTTTGGTTTTTGATGATGTAATCAAACTTATTTGTTTACCGCTGCAATGAATGAAGTTTTAAATTTTTAAGTACTGTTTTATATCTGTTTTGTTGTTAAGTTTCTGTTCTATACACACTTAAAACGCTCCACAGAAGTTAATGCATTCCCTTTGTGAGTGACATTAATGGACGTGGGGTGTCATACATGGTATCAGAGCTGAAGGTTACCAGAATAGATAAGATATTTTGAAAAACTATTTTTCAAAAGCATTTTATAAAGAAATACTTTCAAAAGTATGTTTTAAGGAGAATATCTTCAAGAGGAAAGTTTATTTTAAAAACATAACCCCAAGAGCCATATATCTTTCTTTCGAATTCTTCGTTTGAATCTCTTCATTTTCTTTTCAGCATGTCTGGAATTCCCGAGATACCCGAGGGGATACCGATACCAGGATGGTTTCGAAGGTATATGGAAGCTAGGGCCCATGTCATAGGCCCAGCAAATGCTCCTCCTCCTCCTCTTCCCCATGTTGACACTTTCTCAAAGATATGCAAGAACTTTCGGGCAATGGGCGGGAAACCTTTTCACGGGTCGGAGACGTTTGTTGAAGCTCGAAATTGGCTAAAGGAGGTGGAAGAATTGTTTAGAATCTTTGAGGTAGAAGATGGAAGAAAGGTCCAGTTAGCTTCCTGGTTAATGAAGGATGAGGCCTCGTTTTGGCGGGAGGTCACTAATGGAGAGCGTCCAGTTGATACATGGCCGGATTTCAGGCGAAGGTTTAAGGCAAAATTTTTCTCACGGGCTGAAGAGAATCTATCATGGCAAGGTTTTTGGCATTAAGGCAGGGGAATCTATCAGTGAAAGAATACGTCAACAAGTTCAATCAGTTGGCGAGATTTGGCTTGGACTTAGTGAATACACCCGAAAAGAAGGCCCTGAGATTTGTTAAGGGTTTGAACGAGCCGCTACATGGGTTAGCTATGACCCACATCCCTATAGGGGCCACCTTTGAGAGACTAGTTGACATGGCGCTTATGCATGAAGAGGAGAAAGGCGCCAATGCTAATAAGGCACCTGAGAAGAAAGGGGATCAAAAGAAATAGCAACAGCAGAACAAGAAGGGTAGTAAAGACAACAATGGTAAGGGAAAGAAAAGATGCTTTAACTGTAGGACACCAGACCATCTTAGCAAAGACTGTAGGAAGAAGAAGAAGACTGGTTGTTTCCACTATGGCGAGGTAGGACATCTGATTAAGGACTGCCCAAAGAATGGGCAGGGCCAACCTCTGGAGGGCAGATTCAGGCTCTAATGGCACCAGGGCAGTCAAGGGGGCAGGTCCAGGCTCTCGTGGTCCCACCACTGCAAGAACGAGGTAGAGCGATTTACGTTGATAGTTTAGTTTATCTTTTCGATCATCCTATTCGCACACTCTTTGATTCTGGTGTATCGCACTCTTTTATATCCACTGCTTTAGTTGAGACACTACACTTAAACACCAGTATAGTAGAGGATCCTTAGTTGTTTCAAATCCAATTGGGGGCTCAGCCTATTTGTCGATGATTTGTTTGGATTTGGAAATTTCTATACTTAGCATTGGGTTTAGATGTGATGATTATGTTTTGGGCTTCACGGGCTATGGGTTAATTTTGGGCATGGATTGGCTATCCAGTAATGGAGCCATCCTAGATTGTGAAAAGAGAGAGGTTAGGCTTATGACTCGCTTGGGCAACACTCTCGAAATCTCCTGTAATCCCATGAATTTTGTTATGCTAAGTTATCCAGAATCGCTTGACGCATCTGTTGAGAATCTACAGTCTGTTAGAGTGGTCCATGAATACTCGGATGTCTTCGATGAAGTTCGAGGTTTACCCCCGAGGCGTGAGATAGACTTTCGAATATACTTAGTAGATAATGCAAAGCCAGTTGCATTACCAGTGCACCACATGGCTCCGAGAGAGAGAAGAGAACTCAGTAAGAATTGCCTGAGAAGGGGTTCATAAGAAGAAGTATTTTGGAGTGGGGTGTTCCATTCGTTTTTGCTACCAAAGCTGATGGTTCACTTAGATTGTGCGTGGACTATAGAGAGCTGAATAAGTTAACAAAGAAGAATAGACACCCGTTACCGAGGATAAACGATTTATTCGATCAGTTGGTGGGATCTTCAGTTTTCTCGCAACTAGATTTGGCTACAGGGCTTCATCAGCTAAGGGTGGCTGAAGATAGAATCGATAAGATTGCATTTAGAACTCCTAGCGGTTTCTTCGAGTGGCTCATCATGCCTTTTGGTTTGACGAATGCACCCGCATACTTTGTTGACTTAATGAGTAGGGTGTTTAGGGAGTTTCTGAACAAGTTTGTGGTAGTCTTTGTAGACGACCTTCTGATTTTCTCTAAAAATGAAGAAGAGCATGCCCTACATCTTAGGAAAGTCTTAGAGACCCTACGAGCACATTAGCTAAAAGCTAAGTTCTCCAAGTGCCATTTTTGGAGAAAAGAAGTAAGGTTCTTAGGACACGTGGTCTCTAAGAAAGGGATAACTGTGGGTCCCGCTAAGATAGTGGCAATCCAAGATTGGAAAACGCCTAAGAACGCAACCGAAGTAAGAAGCTTTTTAGGGCTGGCTGGCTGTTATAAGAAGTTCATTAAGGACTTCGCGAGGATATCAGCCCCTCTCACTCGATTAACGAAGAAGAATTTGACTTTTACTTAGGACGTTGACAGTGACCATGCTTTCCAACGTCTGAAGAGAGCTTTGACGACCGCTCCAGTTTTAGTTTTGCTAGACGGGAGTAAGACATTCACTGTGTATACCGATGCTTGGGGGACAAGACTTGGCGCAGTTTTAATGCAAGAGGAAGGGTGATATGCTATGGTGGAAGACAGTTGAAAACCCACGAGAAAAATTACCCTACCCACGACTTGGAGTTGGCGGCCATAGTTTTTACGCTTAAGTCATGGCGTCATTATTTGCTTGGTGAAAGGTTTGAGTTGTATACAGACCATAAGTCACTAAAGTATTTATTCTCTCAGAAGGACCTAAACTTGAGGCAACATAGATGTATGGAGTTTTTGGCATCCTACGATTTTGATATCGCATATACCCCTGGCAAGGGTAACGTTGTAGCTGACGCCTTAAGCAGAAATAAGTTAATTTAAGTCCTTTGTTCGTAGAGCGGCAGAGTTTGGAATATATATTTTCCTTTGACTTCAGACCCTCTGTTGATTTTGTGCCTGGATTGTTGGCATCATTAGAGGTGCAACCTACACTTTTGGGTCGAGTTGGAGAGGCACAGCGAAACGACCCACGATTGGTTGAGATAGTAGGCAAGCTTATAGGAGGGGAGTCCTCAAGTCATCTGAATAGATATGCTATAGATAAGAGAGGTTGGCTACGTAGAGATGGAAGACTTTGCGTACCATAAGACGAGAGTTTGAAGAAGGCAATTCTTGAAGACTCACATCGCTCTAAGATGACCATACATCCAGGTGGTGATAAGATGTATAGGGATATGAAGCATGTTTTCTTTTGGGCCGGAATGAAGAAGGACGTGGCCGAGTTCGTTGCAAGATGCTTAGCGTGCCAGCAAGTCAAGGTGGAGCAAAAGAAGTCCTGAGGTTTGCTCCATCCCTTAGAGATTCCGCTTTGGAAACGGGAAAGCTTTTCTATGGATTTTGTAGATGGGTTACCAAGATCAAGGAGGGGTAATACAGGGATTTGGGTAATTTTAGACCGACTTACTAAAAGTGCCCATTTTATTCCCGTCAAAAGTAAAAGGACCACCGCATGGTTAGCATCTGTTTACCTTCGAGAGATAGTTCATTTGCATGGCATACCCTCCAGCATTGTGAGCAATAGAGATCCTATTTTCACAAGCGAATTTTGGAAGAGCTTACAAGAGGCAGTTGGAATGCAATTATGCTTAAGTACCGCTTATCATCCTTAGATGGACGGCCAGACCGAGAGGGTGAATTGGATTCTAGAAGACCTTTTGAGGCTATGCATTATAGACTTTGGAGGAACATGGGAAGAACACTTTCCACTAGTATAGTTCGCCTATAATAATAGTTTTCAGGCTAGCATTGGCATGGCACCTTTTGAGGCTCTTTATGGACGACCGTGCCGATCACCTACATGTTGGTGGGAATCCACGGATAAGGTTTTGCTTGGACCCAACATGATTAAGGAGACTTCGGAGAAGATAGACCTGATTCGACGGCGAATGAAGATGGTGCAGGACCGACAGAAGTCATATGCTGATAGGAGACGAACCGATCTTGAGTTCAATGTTGGGGACATGGTTTTTATTAAGGTGTCACCATTAAGAAACATAGTCCGCTTTGGATCAGTAGGGAAGTTGGCACCAAGGTTCGTAGGACCCTTTCCAATTACAGAGAGGATTGGACAAATGGCGTACAGAGTAAAGTTACCAGAGAAGCTCAGTGGAGTTCATGACGTGTTTCACGTTTCACATTTGCGTAAGTGTTTACACGATACAGCGGAAGTGGTAGAGCTGAGCACGCTCGAAGAATTGGAAGTAGAGCGCAATGCCCCGATCAGACGAGCTCCTACACGCATTCTTGGATTGGAGGTCAAAAAGCTTCGCAACAAAGAGGTCAAGTTAGTCAAAGTGCAATGGGGAGATGATCAAAGAGACGCGACTTGGGAGACGGAAGATAAGATGCGTACGTTGTACCCTTTCCTTTTTGAGGGTATGTTTTGATTTCTCTTTTTTCTACCGCTTTGTTGATACTTGTCCTATCTTTTAGTATTATCTTTGCGATGACATCTTCGATCTTTAGTTAGGAAGAACCCTATGGTTGAAACATGTGTTTGAGACATGTTATGTCTGATGGATGTTGTAACACCCCGTATTTTCTGAGAATATTAAAATAACAAATTAAAGAATAATTTATTTGAAAAAAAGGAATGAGAAAAGAATGATGTTTAGCATTGTTCTAAGGTTTGTAAGCAAAAGACTTAGTAGCTCATTTGGTTAGAACATGTGACTTGCATACAAGAGGTACAGAGTTCGATCCCCGCCAGCGCCATATTTTTGTTTTAGGGGAATGTCTAAAAAGTGGCTTAGTGTGAACGTATTTCAAAAAGTAGTTTAGTGTGAAAATGGTTAATTATGAAGAAGTTATTAAGCCATGAAGTTTGTATGCATATGATATATATATATATATGGATATATTTAAAAATTAAATAAATAAATATTCAAAAAAAGTTCAAAACAGCGAATCGGGAGGGGGAATAGCTGAACCGCACCATTTTTGAAGTCGACCCAGGCCCCGCTGGGTCGACTAGAGGTCAATCCAGAGTGTTTGGCTGCCAACCCGTGGCCCGATTCGCCCTAGGGGCTGATATGGCATCTGAGTGGTCCAAATCAGTTCTAGGGTTAATTCTAAGGCTTAAATTACTTCCTACACCTATATATACACGCTAAGACCTAACCCTAATTCATAAATATTATCTATGACACCATTATGCTGTCAAATTCTCTCTTAAACCCTAGCCGCCGCCTCTAAATCAAATCTCAAGTGTTCAACTTCAACTCAAATTAAAGATTAGAGCTTCTACAACAATTCAATAAGATAAATCAGCAATACCGCAACGTTTCTACACCAATTTCAGTGCATAATTCTATTCTTTAACCACGAAAGGTGATTACGGTGATTTTCACAATATAATGGGATTAAAAGTAACATGATGAAGTTGTAAAGAGGATTCATATGTATGTATGTAATTTAAATCTCATCCAAGTCTTCACCTTTTTGATTCATGTCATCATATGCCTATGTCTCTATGTAAAGTTCATACCTTTATCAGTTTATTCATGTTGAATCTATCATAATGCCTCTATTCCAGTTTACATGCCCCTTTATTTCATGATGTTGTGTTAATTCCAATTTTCTGTGATTTGATTCTCTCTTCTTATCCCTATTCCTTTTATTTTGGATCTAGGCTACCTTCGAGCCTATGTTAAAAATACGCGCGAATGCAAATACGTGGGAACGATGGGAATATGTGAAATATGGAAAATTGGATATTATTGGAAATTTTGGATAATTGGATAATATGTGAAATTGGCATATTTGGGTATGAATTACATGAAATTGATGAGATTGCCTATAATTGTAAATTTGTAATTGAGGCTACTTAATATGTAATTAGTGACAATTTGGAATAGACAATATTATAAACATGATTATATGTTTAATTGGATATACATGACATGAAAATTGGGTATGGGTGAAATACGATTATTAATAAACCTTTGA
Organism: Allium sativum; assembly: GCA_030737875.1. Taxonomy (NCBI): domain Eukaryota; kingdom Viridiplantae; phylum Streptophyta; class Magnoliopsida; order Asparagales; family Amaryllidaceae; genus Allium; species Allium sativum. Next base: position 7,136,149 of record CM060921.1, on the reverse strand, counting down.
CACGAGGTTAGGCGCAATTGTGGCGTAAGACTGCCCGGAACCGCCCGGCAAATCCAGCTGCCACAATTGGACGTCTAATGTGAGAGGTCAAAGGAATGAATTGTAGGCGTAACGGTTATTGACACAAGGTTAGACCCGGTTTGTGGCGTAAGACTGCCCGGAACCGCCCGACAAATCCAACGGCCACAAAGTGTTCGGTATAATGTGAGAGGTCATGCACAGTTCATCATAAGGAATGAATTAAAGAATATTAACCATAATAATACATGGGTATGGTTAGAGGGTTAAGTGGGGGGGACATGTAAATATGGACTTAACCGGAATAAGATAGGACATGTAAATTATGACATGTAAATATGGACTTAACAGGAATAAGATAGGACATGTAAATTATGACATGTTAGTATGGACTTAACCGTAGCGTGTGTAAGACATGGACATTTAAATTAAAATGGTTAAGTGGGAGAAAAACCTAGTAAGGACCAAGCATAGGTGGAAGGCTTGTGTCGGATGGGGACCCGTTTCAACCAGTAACCCATTGAGTATCTAATTGGGCCCGATACTAGGCCGGGGTTGGGGCACGCTTACTGGGCTTGAATATAAGAGGTCAAAACGTGAAGAGCAGTGGCAACGCAAGTCCAACGGGTTCATGTGCATGCATGGGTCCGGGCTGGTAGGTAATACGTTGTTGCATCGTGTAGGTATGGCTGTGCATTTCATGTTGGTATCGGGGTTGCCACTTTGGGGAGTGATACACCCCACTGTGGGGCCAGCACGGGTGCCTATGGGGTTTAGTTAGCCAATCGAATGGTTAGATTAAGGGTACCTTAGCGGTGGTAGGAGCAAGCCGGGACCTACGATAACAGCTAGGTACAAGTAACTACCAAGTTTGTCATGTGAGTACAGTTAGTGGGAAGGGATCAACCTCTAGTAAAAAGAGACTAGAAGATGTGCGGTGTAATTAAGTAATGTGGTGTAACTTAGCAAAAGTGCGGTGTAACGAAATACATGTTGGTTGAGTTGGATAGTCCTTTGAGTGCTAGTCTGATGTTGACTTCGGTCTTCGGGGTTAGTACTTGGAGGGTTGTTCGCTTAGCCAAGGTGTAGGATTGTCTTAGTACTTAGGAACGAAATCATCTTGTCCATCCTTTTTATCTACCTTATCTAAGTTACAGCCATATCATGATGCCTATTTATGTCTTGATCATTTACCTTACTTATTATTTGTTAAAATTACTAGACTCACCAGACTTTATGTTTGACCCGTTTGTTTCCACCTCTTTTCTTTCCTTTCCCCCCCTCAGGTTTGTAAGGAGGGAATAATACAGCTTAGTGCTGATTTCTTTCAGTTGCTTGAAAAGAGTAGATGTATCGCTTTGGACTCTCTCATCTTTATGGCTTTGCTTATGCTCAGTGGGGATTTATGCATTTACGTTATTTAAGTATTTGCTTCTTTATGTACTTTGAAGTTTTTGGAAAAGACTATTGATCCTGTTGTAATGGTTTTGGAAGTTACTTATGTAAGCTTGTTTTGAGTTATGATGCTATGAAATAAGTTTTATCTTCCGTTGTGTTGTTTTATTTATTTATTCTTGTAATTTATCTGTTCTATACAACAATAACGCTCCATGGACATTGATGCATTCCCTTTGTGAGTGACATTAATGGACATGGGGTGTTACAGATGCAAATGGATGCAAGTGGTTGCTAGTGGATGCATCTGCACACACCTTAGGCACTAGATCGGCTCAATCACCTTCATGTTGCATATAAATATATGTGCATATTTAAAAATTAATGGAGGTATAATGGTTGTGTTATCATATGGATGTTGCATTTTGATGAGTGGTTGTGCACACATGTAGAAATAATATGTATCGATAGGATTCTTTCGCATACATAATGGATGCATAACACTATCATGATTTGCATTAAGGAGGTCAACTAAATCAGTAGACCGCCTGATTTAGCATTAGATAAGGAACATATACACACACTTCTTGCATATGTTCATACAACATTAGAAACTTTGTAAGGACAATGGATGCCTGTGTTTGATAGTTGAGTAGATGGATGATTGGATGTTAGGATATGCATTCTCCTTAACTTGGAGATTTCGGGGGCGAAATCCTTTAAGGAGGGGAGAATGTAACACCCCGTAAATTTAAATATTAAAGTTAACAAATTAAAGAATACTTAATTTTAAATGTGAGAATCAAGGGAAACGGGTTACCCCATTGTGTTCGTCTCAGAATTCTTATTGAGATAGAGTCCGAGTTTGCGTAAATTGGACTTCGTATGAAGAAGTTATGGCTGTCGAAAGTTTCTAGAAAATTCAAATAGCTCGAAACAAATTCAAATTCAAATCAGAAGTCAGAAGCGGGCTGGGCGGGAAAATTCCCGCCCAGGACCCAGGTCGACCAGGGGTCAACCCTAGTGTCGACCTCCCCCTACAGGTCGACATAGGGGTCGACCTGCCACCTTCCCCCCCCCCCCCCGGGAGATCTGAAAGATGACGATTTTATGACTGGGTGTTGAGTCAATAGGGTTTCTGGATCGTTTTGATCTGGTCTGAATGGTCTTGATTGATTCTAGGTTGATCGGATGGCCTAAATTAATCCTAAATTCTATATAAACACATGTAGACTCAAACCCTAAAACCAAATAAAATTTAGAACCATGGCCGGCATGCTATCACCTTACAACCTAGAGTAGCTGCCACCAACTAGAGAGAAACAGAAGCTGATCAACTCAATTCAACTCAAATTTATAACAACAACAACAAATTTGTCTTCTTCAAAGGCGAGCTAAATCAATTTCAGAACTCAGATTCTAGAACTCAAGACCTTCATTGAATTGTGAGTTCAATTTCTTTAATAAGATAATTAATAAGATAATTGGGTTGAGTTATAAATTGGGTTATATGGCTATGTTTGTGAGACATTGGAAAAATTGTGATATTTTGCTAGTTGTTCATAATGACAGTTTTGTTGTGGATCCCTTTTCATATGCCAAATCATCTATGTTCAAATTGATTCACGTTTGACATCACATTGTATGCAAGTTTGGGTGTAGATTATATGCTAGTTTCTATATGAATTATACACCAGTTTACATGGGAATCAAATTAAGCGACTATATGCAAGTTTAGGTAGAAATTGGATTCACATATATGCAAGTTTACACCCTTAGATTTAGATCTATGACATACATAATTTTATGCAAGTTTGTGACTATGGCCTATGCAAGTTTTGGAATGAAAACTACATTCATATATGCAAATTTTAGGTGAAAAACTATATTATATATATGCAAGTTCACACCTTTAGGCCTATGTTTAGATTCATGACAATACAAAGTTTATGCAAGTTATGTTGTAGTCCTTATTTGCAAGATTAGATCCATTTTGTGTGTTATGCAAATTTGCGATGTTTCTTCCCTTTTATGTGTTAGACTAATTGCTATTCTAATATACATATATGTCATGATAAACGAACGAACAACGTGGGGACGATGGGGGTAATATTGAATATACACTTATTGAGAATTGGCATAAAGGCCTTGAAAAAGGCATAAAATTAATTAAAGACATTAATTGGAAAATTTGACATTTATGGACATAATTGAGACAATTATGGACATAAGTATATTTGGAATTTATTTACAAATTTTGAATAGGGATATTAATCCACTTTGGGGTTAAATAAAGATGTGTAATAATAAACCGCCTATGACATGAGGTTAGACTCGTTTGTGGTGTAAGACTGCCCGGACCCGCCGGCAAATCAAGCAGCTACACCCCACTGTGAGGCCAACACGGGTATCTACGAGTTAGGGAGCCGATCGAATGGGGGTAGTGGGTACACCTAGTGGAGAAAGGGGAAGACGACACCTATGAAGGTAGCTAGGGGTACACGAAATTACCATTATCATTATTAAGTTCTGTAGGCGGGATCAACTTTTAGGGTGTTTGGTGTGGTGCAGTGTATTAATTATCCTATAGTTATTAGGTACGTATTTAACATTATCTTTGTTCATCTGATTTCCTTTGTTTGCCCTGTCATACCTATTTGTTCACAATCATTTCCTTATTTCCAGCTTATGCCTTATCCTAGTTACTTACTTATTATATTGTTAAAGTTATTGCACTCGCCAGACTTTATGTCTGACCCCCTTTGTTTCCACCTCTTTTCTTCCTCCCCCCCCCCATGTGCTCGGGGTGGGACTATTACTAGTGGAGCTTGATTTGGACAACTTTATCTCTTTCTTTGGAAGTTGCTTGGATCGCTGAAGTAAAAGTTCAGCCTATCTTATTTATGGCTATTTTATGTTGGGGTTATGTTTTTGCTTTATGTACTCCGATTTAGTCAAGATGGATATTATGTACTTGACTCTGGTCTTTGGTTTTTGATGATGTAATCAAACTTATTTGTTTACCGCTGCAATGAATGATGTTTTAAATTTTTAAGTACTGTTTTATATCTGTCTTGTTGTTAAGTTTCTATTCTATACACACTTAAAACGCTCCAGAAGTTAATGCATTCCCTTTGTGAGTGACATTAATGGACGTGGGGTGTCACAATTTTTGAAAAAATTGCTTACACATAGGAGGTATCGCTTAGGCATACATGCATTATTATGTTGTATTTAACTTTGCACAAGTGCACAATGTTTGCAAAAATTGGATGCACACATGAAGGATGTATATTATGCGAGGGGTTAATTGATTTTACCCTTATCAAATTTCGGGGACGAAATTTCCTAAGGGTGGGAGAATGTTATACCCCGCATTTTTGACTTAAGATAATAAAATAAGATTAACTTAATTAAATATTCATAATTAAAAAACGGACAGCGCCATTGCGTCTGTGTCAAAATTATGGTTAAGATAGAAACCTGGTTTTCGTAAATCGGACACCATATGAAGAAGTTATTAAGGTTTGAAATTTTTATACGCACAGGAAGAATACATACACACACACATACATATATATATATATATATATTAAAATTCAGAGATTCAAAAATAGGTCCAGAAATTTAAAAATCGGTTAAAAATTCAAATTTTGGGAAGGCGGTAGATTTCCCGCACAGGGGTGTCGACCCCCGGGTCGACCCCCTAAGGGGTGGGTCGACCCCTAGGTTGACCCCTTAAGGGGTGGGTCGACCATCTTGCGGTAGATTTTGGCAGATTAGTTTTTTTTTTGAGATTTGGATGTTTTTGATGGTTTTTAATCAAATCTGAGGGTCCTAGTTTCTATGATACACCTATAAAGAAGTCTCTGGAGCTAACCCTAAACCTTATAATTCTGAGGCTACGCTGATGCTCTGCCATTACTCTCTCCCTCCCTCAAATGCATTCTGAAAATATAAATTACTAGTTAGGAAAATCTTAAATCAAAATCTGGAGGAAAGAGATTGACATTTATAAATAGGTGTTCAGAATTATCTGAAAGTAAGGTAACTTCTAGATTCGTTCTATTCAATCCCTTCCTCTTCCTTTCCTTTCTCTTTTAATATAAGTAATCAATCCGTGGTCATTTGGTTTTGAATTCGATTAAGGGAAAAACCATGGATGCTAAAACCGGATCAGATCCAAAATCGGGAAAGCGTACAAGGTGAGTGGGTTTAAGCTATAACATTTTAGACAATAATATGTTATCGTTTACCATTCCCCATTTTGTATAATCGAATTTGTCAGAATAATTAAGAATTACTGTTATAACAAGTTGAGATGTTAATATGAATAATTCATATGTTGAATCAGTTAAAATATTTGAATGATTACATGTTGAAAAACAACTTGTTAGAAATGGTTAGCAACTACTGTTGTTCATACTACATGTTTTTTTGTCACATGAACCCTTACTTGTATGAATTGGCACAGTTATACGAGTAAATGGTTTCAAGTTAGAATTGAATACATGAATATGGTTTGGGGAATAAATCAAACTATGATTAAAGACCTTAATTTGGGCATATAGCACATGATAAATATGACTTGGAAAAGGGATAGAAAAACCTATGATGAAATAGGAATAATTGTTAAAGAATGAACATGCCTAGATTCACAGTAATTTGACACTGTAACACTCTTAAACACGAGGTTAGATTGCACTTGTGATAGTAGTCTGCCCGGAACTGCCCGACATATCCAGCATTTACAAGTGGTGAGTCTAATGTGAGGGGTATAAGTGCATAAATAAAACATGTAATGGTACTAAGATACGAGGTTAAGTCAACTTGTGGTAGAAGACTGCCCTGATCTGCCCGGCAAATCCAGCATCTATAAGTGTAGACTTAATGTGAGAGGTCTAGTGCATATATATTGAGGCGACCCAAACTGTCCCGTAAAGGAAAGCACGGATTGAATTGAGAACACGACAAATCAGAACCCAAACAGAAGAACATTTCATTGCTTATTAAAAAAATTTCATCAGAATACAAGAATATTCCAGAGTGTACATAAATAATATACAGAACAAAAATATCAGAGATTTACAATTTACAATGTAGTGGAAAATAATACAAAACATAACTGAAAGAGAAAAACGGATACAGAGCTTTCCGAATATCATTCCAGCTGTAAACCAGGATCCTGTGAATATAGATCTGCAAAACCAAAACTACTGGCTGTCCATGTGGAAAATAGGGGCACCCAGAGTTTAGGTTAAAACAATAAACTCCAGGTCAGTCATGTGACTGGATTGAGAACTAAAACAGTTATTATTTTGATTTTAAAGTTAGGTAAATCAAGGGACCACACCGTATAGCACGGAACGGGTTTACCCCCAAGAATACCAGTGCATAAAACAAACAGCGCAATGCTAAATAAAAAACAATGAAGCTATTATAAGACTCAGGTCCCATCACATAATGCAACGCAAGCCGGAGGATAGAGTTTTACCTTATAATAGCCAAATATGCTTGGTACGTGAAATTTCATCTTTTATTATTACTATAAGTGAAGAAATCAACTTCAAATATAAATGTATCAACCATAGACGACATAGTTCTCTATCCCACTATGTCTCCATACTAGGCTCTATAATCAAAACCGCAAATGTCACATATTGGAAGTTGAATTTTCGTCTGTGAACCAAGGCAAGGGATCGTCCTTACCGCTTCGAGATTGTCTAGCCCAAGCCTCAGGAGCATCTGCAACTGCACCTTGGATCGTCAGGGCCGGTCCACACGAGGTGGATTAAAATGCCTGAACACTGTGTTTCCCCGCCCTATGGGTCGTAAATCCAGTCTATATAAATACCATCCATCAGCTCTGCAGAGACCGAAATAACCGAGGCGCCTCGCTATCCATCATCTACATAAGTAAAACATCAGGGCTTGCAAAATGCTGACATCACTACTAACTAGAAGGAAACGCATGCCCTCCCTGATGTCCTCTCCCATTCTGGTTCACACCGGGGTGTGAGGCTCGCGAATTAACGCTACACAAAGCTATGCTATTTTAAAGCCGTGCTTTGATCATCAACCACATGACTCTGCTTTTCAATAGAAGCCTTGATCATTTGCATCTCAGCATGCCACACAGGCAATTCACGCTATGCAACCGATGTCTATCAATCACACAGAATGAAATCCGATGTCAGACATACATCCATTTACAAGTTCGTTCTGGGTCTGAACGAAACCGGAGGCACCTTATTACTCGTCCTGTATGTCAATTACATGAGAGAGGTCCTCGCTTATCCAGTCGATCTCCAAGTATGTCTAGACGATCACCACTTAGTACATTGTCTTGGGTGTACAGCCGAATCAAGACATCAGTAATCATCCAAACGATGTGAAGACCTCCGGTCTTCCACCATCGTCTTCATCCTCGACATATTGCCGAATCAGTTATTCAGAGTGGGATAAACCCGGTCTTTCTGAATAACTCACGTATATAATAAACAAGTGTTATAAAAACACAACATACGCCTCATTCCAATCCAGAATATTCTTTATTCAAATATTCACATTCTTTGGGAAAGGTTCCCATTAATTTTATCAAAGATAAATTCTTTAAATTTATTCTTTAATCTTCCTTTGGATATCAATTCAAACCAAATTATGGTTTATCCAAACTAGTAGGGATTAGCGTACCTTACTGAAGTATTCATTTGTTTAATTTCCCAATCCTAACCTATTCATCCCATGAAGCAAAACTGGTAATACTTTATATCTAACACCACGGTGTTATCGGTAAATTCAATTACCATTTCACATTCAAATCTAATTAAAGATTTAACTATCACCTGGAGTAAAACTGGTGGTACTCCATTCTCAATCATTTCTTGAATTTGATCATTTTAGTTATCAAATTCACCTTTCAATCTATTTAAAGATTCATTAAAACTCTGATTCAATTTTAATTTCCAAAAATCATTACTTAATGATTATTCTAAGTTAACAAATAAATCTTATCTTTAACTAGGTTAAAGAACTAATGTCATTTAAAACACATCTCAGGATAAACCCAAAATCTCATTCCATTAACAATGGAATCTTCACGGAAAATAGATCAATATATATAATTGATATGAACTTCCATATCCAACCGATAATATAAATGGAATAATGACCGAGCCTTTTAAATTCCATATATATATTAACAGTCTTCCTCTACAGAAGCTCATTCCGATTATTACCAAATTGAATTCCATTCAGTTACAATTTAATATGTTAAATTGGAAAACTTCACTTTGGAAAATCTCCTTTAAATCTTAACAAAAGATTTATAATTTCCAAATCACATTTCACTGTAAATCGGGTTAAAGAACGAATGTCGTTAAAAACACAGTTCATGATAAACCCAATTCACATTCCATTTTATTTCAATTATTAAATATAATTGGAAACTCTAACAATCTTAATTAAAAGATTTATTCTCTTCACTAGGGTTCAAGAACAATGTTACTGAAGACACCGTTCACGACAAACCCAAAATTCCATTTGATATTAAACACAAGGCTCTGAATAGAAAATATATCAGATTATATTCAATATCAAATACTACAACCAAAATATATCTTATTGGAAATAACGATACAAACATATCTTTCAAATTTCCATAACAATATCTGTATAATCACGAAATCCAGCAATGAAATATTCCGAATACAATTTCGATTCAAATCCATTCCAATTTATATATTGGAAATTCTGATTATTTTTAAAACCATTTCAAATCCTATTTATTTATTTAAAAATATTGGATTATAATTCTAGTTAATAACTAGTTCATTTCAATAAAAATCTATTTTTATGTTTTCAAATATGTAATTCTTCATTTCAATTCTTTCCAAATCATTTCTTATGATTTTACACTAATTATCGATATTTTTAATAATTTTATCAAGGCCCGTACAGTCGATTTCCATAAACGATCATCAAACTGCACTTACAACGACCTTTTTCAAATTTGATTTGGACATAATTCCAAATCCAACCATTATATTTCAAATCTATAATATTCGTTACAAAGCTCTTTTCGATACGAACCCAACAGTTCTGGTTTGAGGAGAATCCGACGGTCGGATCTCACGTAATGTCCATTCGAAGTTAATGGTCAAAATTCGCGAATTGCCGCAGCACGGCGTGTTCTATTCAGGCCATTATATTATATGTAATATATATTTTGTCGATTTCCATTTAAAACATATTTTATAAATCATTTTAAATTCGTTTTCAAAACGATTTCAACTTCATATTCAATTTCAAATCAAAATTGAATATTCCATATCATTAATATATAAATTATAATATTTTCAAAACATTAGATTTTGAAATAAATTCCTTTTCGATATTCATTATAAAAATGAATAAAATCGATATAAATATCATTTACGTCAAAATGACGTTAATCTAATCAACATGGGTTTATATATTTAAATATATTCGTGTCCATCCCAAATCGGACATCAAAATCACATTTTGATCATTTACTGAATATTATTTTAAAATATTCCTTATTTGGAAATATTTGTTATTTTAAAATATCCGTTTGTTCTGAATTGGAATCAAACACAGTCAACTACCATATAATGTTATTTATATGGATTTCATACACACGTGTACACAACAATAATCAAACACTGTCAACCATCATCCAGAGTGCATTACACAACTGCATAAGCTTTAAATATAAATAATCAACGCTTACAACAGCTTGTCAACCAACCGAACGACATACAACTAAATATTGGGATTAGTGTATATCCAATATCATCCCAATACCCGTGTGGGGTTTTCAAACAACAACCACAAATTTTATTTGTGTAGTTGTTCGATGTGTAAAATTTATCATCCCAATCAATATCAGTCAAATGGGTGTACATAAACAAATCGTTCGATTTGCAAATGAATATTTATTTTATTCGTATACACATTAAAAATTATATTTTTAACGATAAAATATTTTATTTCAACACATGAATATTTACATTCCATTACACATCACAATCAATTCAAACAAACAAATCAACCAAACCAAACAAGTCATCCATGGTCTGTGGACGACGGGGAGCAGTTCATATATGCAGTTATAAAATAAATAACTGTATAAATAAATTCAGTGAGAGAGTTCTCACCTTCGGTTTCCACTCTGCCATTCTCTATTTCTGAACGGTTCGGATTTGCCCAAAATTCCAATGCGATCTTTTCCCGCTATTCATAGTAAAAATTGCATTTTTAATATGATTTTTATTTTAAAAATCACACTTTTATAATGGCACTTCACATATAAAAATCATATATTTTTACAATGCTTCTTTCTATATAAAAATTATATTTTTATATGTCTATTTCTCATATAAAGATAGAATTTTTTTATTTTGCTTCATATATAGTAAAAATCAAATTTTTATTTCAAATCTTCATATATAAAAATCGAATTTTTATTTTGAACTATATATGTAAATAAACCCATATGTTTATCACTACATCTATAATAAAATTATATTTTTATCGTCGTAAAAATCATATTCTTCTAATCATACAAATTATATTTTTCTAATTATAAAAATCTCACTTTTACATCTTAAAAATATAGTCTTTAACATCATAAAAATATAATCTTTCATATAAAAATATAATCTTTTACTATAAAAATATAATCTTTCATATAAAAATACAATCTTTTAAATAAATAATTATTATTATTTTATATATATATATATATATATATATCAAGACTTTATATAAGTAAATAAAATTAAATCAGATTTTAAAACGTGGCATTACATAAAAATAAACAAAAAAATAATAAACAAAAATAAATAAGTAAAAAAAACTGACAGTTGAATTTGGGAGAGGGGAGGGCTGGTCGAAGGGGGTGGTGGCGGCTTAGGGGAGGCGCGGCGGAGTCCGTTAGGTGGTGGGGTTTCAAGGGACGATGGTCTTCAGATCGATTTGGTGGGGGGAGGGGGTAGGTTTGTGGCTCGCGGTCTTCTCAGGCGAGAGGGAGGGAGAGGGCAGACGAAGGAGGGGGAGGCGCATCGCCAGGGGAGTTGGCGACGTGGACTCAGGGAGGGGCGACGGGTTTGGGTAGGCATCGGTTTTTTTTCCTAATTTCTAATTCAAGGAGAGAGAAGAGGGAAAGGGAGGGGGCTATATAAAATTATTTTATTATTTAATCCATTTAAATTATATAAAGTGCATTTCACATTCGAACTCTAAATCGTACCCACTTGCTGTCGCCTCCAGCTAAGTACCTCCATTCCGAACACAAAGGGATATGTATCGTGAGCCAGTTCGACTGTTACGATCAGTTACCGCTAAATTTAAAATATAAATCATTATATTTTAAATTCAAACGCACATTTCAATTTACCGGGCCCACATACTGACTCTAAAAGTTCTTGAAAAATTATTTCTAGCTTCGTATTGACGATACGATCCTAACAAAACTAATTTCGTCGAATTTGAAGATCGTTTGAAAATGGCCATTTTCTGGTCGATTCAAATTGACTGAAACTGTTAAAACACGTTTTCTTTTTCCACGCTCATATATTGATTTCAAAAATTATGAATTTTGAATCTCGAATCCAACAAAAGTGGTTTCGTCGAAAATGGAGGTCGTTTGCAAAATGGCTATTTTTAAGGCCTTTATTTCCATAGCGACTATTCTGAATTTTCAACTGGACAAAACTTTTTATTCCCGCTATGAAATTTAATTTTTCAGATTCGTTGAAAGATATTTTCAAATATATTCAAATATTTCTGGTTTCACTAAAATCCAGTTTATTTGGAATCCTGTACATTCATTTGAAATTTGAAATCGAATTTTCAAACTACTGCGCCCATTTTCAATTCCTTTTATAATTAAAATAAATATTTATATTCAAACTTCGATCCAAATAAATATATATGATCTAATTCTTTTCAGAATAAATTTCTCGTTGTTATTATTTAAAATAAATCATTGTAAATATTCAAAATCCGTATAAAATTGCCAAAATAAAAATTTTAAATTGGTTCTGATTTTCCGGGTTGTTACATATATATACACACACACACACACACACACACACACACATATATATATATATATAACAAGATATGAATAAATGGAAATTGTGGTAATTAAATGTCTAACTCAGAATATAATAAAGGAAGGGATGTAATGGAATGAGTTAGTGCAATGCAAAGGAAACATGATGTATTTCCCTAAATGACCTATTTCTGAGAACGTGGTTGCAAGTAAGCCACTATGAACAGAGTAAGAAAAAGTAAAGAAATTACTTGCACCCATGGATTTAGATGGGAATACGTATGAAAATAAATCACTGATTCCTTCTATACATCAAACTGATAAGGTGCATGAAGTGTTTTCCTTAATTAAAATAGGGAACATATATTATAGTGAATGAAGAATACTGGAATACAACAGTAAAAAGAAAATGGTTTAAATGGGGAATGATAATCACCTATTATAAATAATTAACATTAATGAAAATGTTGTATAATAGGTAGACTTGTCCTAGGGACAAGTGAATATTATAACTTAGGTTATAATAAATTAGTAAGGAAATGGGATAATTGGTGAAAATGAGATAGGTGACACTTAATTGTAAATTAAGTAATCATAAATGGGGAAAGCCGGAAACTAGTTGAGAAAAGGGGGAAAATGTGTGAAATATAAGAAATTGTACTTAATTATAAATTAAGTAATCTGAAACTTAAAAGTCTGAAACCCGCTGATAAGAATAACATGTTTGGACCTATCCTAGGGACAAGAGGAAATTATAACATAGGTTATAACAAATGGGTGGAGAAACTTATTAATGGACCTAGTTAAAAGAACTAAGTTAATAAGTAACAATGACAAGTTGTAGTGATGGTGTAAAATAGAATTATGATAAAATGAGAAAGAATGAGGAAAACTTATGAAAGTAGTTATATTTAGTCATAAATAATGACTCACATGTTAAACAGAGAACTTGTGAATTGAGATATACTTTATTATATATTAAGTAGAACATGTTATTGTAATGATGAAATCAAACAAGAATATAAAAGACATTGTGGATTACAGTCCTTGGAATACAATCTAGAAAATAAAATGTTGTGGGCTTATTAATAAATTTAAATGGGTTAAGTTATATAACCGAAATTAATAAGCAAGAGGAACTTGGTAACTTGATTAAGAATTCAATATGAGTGGGAATAACCAAGTTAAATGGAAACCTGATGAGGTAAGGCAAGCGCATAAAAGAATGTTTAGACATAGGGTCTGACAACATAATAAAGTGAGGCGCTTGGACCTGTCCGCACATTTGAGGGTTAATAACCCAATGAGGTAGATCATCGTGGTGTTATAAGGCACGAAGGGAGCGTACATTCATCTAACTATCATGTTGGCTCCGAAGTACTGGAAGGGGAAGCACGCGGCTTCCTGAGGTACATAAGGTGCTCCTAGTAGTACTCTATGCGGTGGCAGATGTTTTAGGCTATGCTCGCAGAGGTTGGGTCTGCGCATAACAACTATGTGGGTAGGCCTTGACTACAAAGTAGCTACGCAGTCAGAATGTTGTGATGCGGTGACACTAAGATGATTCGGTGGTTGCCTCAACGGGAAGGCGAAGGGTCACGAACAACAAGGATAGTAGATTGTCGGATACCGTCATCGGCTGCTAGTGGGATGTGGAAGGACTAGAACTAAAACCACTAGACCATTCACCCTTCACTATCGGGGTACAGTGGTTGAGGGAAGATGCCAAATGGATGTTTAGATTATTTGTTTTTGGGGCAGTCATTTAGCTCTTGTAGTCTTTACTAGTTGAGTGAGGGGTCGAGCTGGGGCCATAGCCACCATGAAAACAGACCCTAGGAATATCTGTATATAAAGGCTCTTAAAGACGGGCCTGTACAAATATGGAAAAGATCCCAACTGTAATAACCCGAAAATCTGGGCCAGTTTAAATTTTTTGTTTTGGCAACTTTGTCGAATTTTGAATATTTAAAATGAATTATTTTAAATAATATCGATGAGAAATTTACTTTGAATATAATTAGAACGTATATATTATATACGTCGTCGTTAGAATATAAATAATTATATATAATTATAAATAGAATTGAAAATGGCGCGGTAGTTCGATAATTCGATTTCAAACTTCAATTGAATATACCGGGTGCAAAACAACCCGGATTTTAGTGAAACCAAAAACATTAGGATCTAATTTTGAATATCTTTCCAACGAATCCGAAAAATCAAGATTTCATAGCAGTAATCAAAAGATATGTCCAGTTGAAAATTCTGAATAGTCGCTATGGAATTCAGGCCCTTAAAAATGGAAATTTTGCAAACAACCTCGGATTTCGACGAAACCACTTTTGTTAGGTCCGTGATGTCAAATTATTGCTAGGTTTCAAATTTCATAATTTTTCGAATCAATATGTGAGCGTGGCAGAGGAAAACGCGTTTGACTAGTTTCAGTTGATTTTAATCGACTGGAAAATGGCCATTTTTCCAACGATCTCAGAATTCGACGAAACTAGTTTTGTTAGGACCGTATCGTCAGTACGAAGCTAGAAAATATTTTTCTAGAATTTTTAGAGTTCGTACGTGACCCCGGTAAATTGAAATGCATGTTCAAAATCAATATATAGAGTTATATGTCGATTTTGACGAAAACTGATTGTAACAGTCGAATCAGCTTACGATACATATCCCATTGTGTTCGGAATGGGGGTAATACGCTATGGACGACAGGCGGTGGGCCTCGTTTAGAGGTCGTATGTAAAAGTCAACTTTTTGCAAATTAAATAATTAAATAAAAAAAACATCTTCCCTCTCCCCTTAAACTCCTCTGCCCCCCCCCTTATTCTTCGATTCATCAGGAAAAAAAGAAAAAAAAAAGAAAATCCCGATCCACAAATCAGCGTCGCCCCCCCCCCCTAAACTGCCGCCGCCACTTCGACGAAACCCCCCCTCGCGCCGCGCCACCACCCACCTCCCTCCCCCCTTCCTCCTCGTGTAAGCCGCAACCGACCCCCCCCCCCCCCCGGCGTGCGACGCGACACCGCCCCCCCTGAAAACCCTGTTGCCGCCACTTCTTCCACTTCTCCCCCCCTTCCTCCAGCGAGCTGCAGAACCCCTCCCTCCATCGAGAACCCAATCCCTGCAAGAAATGTGAGTTTAATTTTAATTTTAGTTTTAATTTACATTTATTTTGTTTTCTGATTTAACATATGATAGCATGGATATAGTAGCGATTTTTATCGTAGAGGAGAAGTAATTATCATATGAACGATATTGATTTGAGAATACGATTTTTATTAATGTAAGGGATTAAAAATATAATTTTTATATTATATGAAGCGGTTAGAAAAGATTTTTAGACTATAAAAGATTTGATTTTTAAACTATGAAGGAATTTAATTTTTAACTTTGAAAAAGTTTGATTTTTAACTAGGGAAGGATCGGATATTTTACCATTGTAAAGACGATATTTTTATCATTGTAAAGAAGCGATTTTTCATAGCAAAAAGAAACGATTTTCAATAATATAAAAGTTGAATTTTTATATTCATGAAGGTGAGATTTTTATTCGAAGAAAGATATGATTTTTATATATTGAATAGCATAGTAAAAATTCGATTTTTATATATTGAATAGCATAGTAAAAATTCGATTTTTATATATTGAATAGCATAGTAAAAATTCGATTTTTATATATTGAATAGCATAGTAAAAATTCGATTTTTATATATTGAATAGCATAGTAAAAATTCGATTTTTATATATTGAATAGCATAGTAAAAATTCGATTTTTATATATTGAATAGCGAAGTAAAAATTCGATTTTTACATATGTAGTGGCTACGGGCGACGAAAGTGATAAGAGGCGAGAACGACGAAGACTTCTACATTTGAAGTGGCGTGAAGTTGGAATAGCTATCGGTGAGAATTTCTCACTCTTCAATTTCTTTTCTAGTTATATATATATATACTAGGATGCAGACGGTGTTTAGTAGCACCCGACACAATCGTACACAGACCATGGACTTGTTTGTTTGGTTGTGTAGTTAGTTAGATTATTTGGGTTGAATTGAATTGTTTGGCGAAATGAAATTGATTAGATTGATGTGTGAATGGCGTGGGCCTTCACTAGACCGGGGATAAGGCTAGGCCTCGTCCCGTTTCTAGTATCGTGCCGTTATGCCGCCGAAATTTTCTAAAATAATTTAGAAAAATAAAGAAATCATTTTATTTAATAAATGAACTGAATAGAATATTTTCATAGGTTGAATAAAATGTTTTATCGTTAAAAATATAATTCTTAACGTGAAAGTGAATAAATAAATATTTATAAACAAATCGGCCGATTTGTTTATATATACTGATTTGACTGATATTGATTGGGTCGATAAATTTTACACATCGCCCAACTGCACAACTAAAATCTGTGTTTGATTGTTTGAAACCCCACATGGGTGTTGGGATGAAATTTGAAGTTTACTCAACCCGATTGATTAAATATGTTGATCGATTGATTGACAGGCTGTTATAAGCGTTAGATATCTATATTTGATGCTTATACAGTGTAGTGTACTTTGGTTGATGGTTGATTATTTTTCAATGCTATTATATACGTGTGATGTATGAAAATCCATATAATTAACATTATATGGTGATTGATTGAGCCTCATTCCAATTTAGAAAATAAAGAATAATATAAAATAAAGGTTCATGTGTTGACCGTATTCATCCGTTGAGATTAGTCATGTGTTGAACGAAATATTTTAATAATAAAATTTACATCTTTATCAATATAAAATAAAGGTTCATGTGTTGACCGTACTCATCCGTTGAGATTAGTCATGTGTTGAACGAAATATTTTAATAATAAAATTTACATCTTTATCAATATAAAATAAAGGTTCATGTGTTGACAGTACTCATCCGTTGAGATTAGTCATGTGTTGAACGAAATATTTGAAATAGAATATTTGAAATATAAATATTTGAAATAGAAATATTTGAAATAGAAATATTTGAAAAGGAAATATTTGAAAAAGAAATATTTGAAATAGAATATTTGAAAATAGAAATATATGAAACCGTGTTGATTAGATTGACGCCATTTTGACGTGAACGATATTTATATCGATTTTATTCATTTTAAAATGAATATTGAAAAGTGATTTCGAAATCGAATATTTTGAAATGAAATTTGAATTGAATTGCAAAGAAAACGAATTCGAATCAAATTGAATATAAAACGAATTTGATTTCAATTGAATATATAACGAATTTGATTTCAATTGAATATATAACGAATTTGATTTCAATTGAATATATAATGAATTTGATTTCAATTGAATATATAACGAATTTGATTTGAATGGAAAATGAATTAAATTCGAATTGAATTTAAATGAATTTTGAAACGAATTTATAAGGAAAATTTCAATTTTGATTTGAATTGGAAATAGAGCTGAAATGTTTTTGAAACGAATTTAAAACTATTTATAAAATTCGTTTTAAATAGAAATCGACGAAATATATATTATATATATAATATAATGGCCTGAATAGAACGCGCCGCGCCGCGGCAGTTCGTAAATTTCGACCATTGACTTCGAATGGACATTACGGGAGATCCGACCATCGGATTCTCCTAAAACCGGAACCGTTGGGTTCGTATCGAAAAGAGCTTTCTAACGAATATTAGAAATTCAAAATATAACGGTTGGATTTTGAGATACGTCCAAATCAAATTTGGAAAAGGTCGTTGTAAGTGCAGTTCGATGGCCGTTGATGGAAATCGACTGTACGGGCCTTGATAAAATTATTAAAAATATTAATAATTTGTGTAAAATCATAAGAAATGATTTGGGAAAAATTGGAATGAAAAACTACTTATTTGAAAAGATAAAAATAGATTTTTATCGAAATAAACTAGTTTTGAACTAAAATTAAACCCGTTTATTTTTAAATAAATAAATTGGATTTGAAATGGGTTTTAAATAGAATTGAATTTTGGGTTTGTCGTGAACTGTGTTTTAAATGACATTAGTTCTTTAACCCAGTAAAAGGAGTTTTAATGAATCTGCAATTATATTGAAATGTGAATTGATAATTTAAATTATCAAATATAGAAAGTGAGCGAGAATGGAGTATCACCAGTTTTGTTCCAAAGCGATAGTTAAATCTTTAATTAGATTTGAACGTGCAATGGTAATTAGTTTTACCAATAACACCACGGTGTTAGATATGGAGTATTACCAGTTTTGCTTCATGGGATGAATAGGTTGGGATTGGGAGATAAAATAAATAATTACTTCGGTGTGGTTCGCTAATTTGGACTAGTTCAGAAAACCATAATTTGGTTTGAAATGATATCCAAAGGAAGATTAAAGGATAAATTTTAAAGAATTTATCTTGGATAAAATTAATGGGAACCTTTCCCTAATAATATGAAATTTAGAAACTAGCGGTAGGTTAGTTAAAATGAATGGTTTTTTGGATATTGATCTGATGTTGGTTTCGGCCTTCGGGGTTAATATTTGTGGAATTGTTCTCTTGCTAATTTGCGGTTAGTGACTAATGAATTGGAATGAGGCGTATGTTGTGTTTGTGTAACATTTGTTTTAATATACGCGGGTTGTTCGGAAAGGCCGGGTTTATACCCATTCTGAATAACCGATTCGAAGATATGTCGAAGATGAAGACGGTGGTTGAAGACCGGAAGTCTTCACATCGTTTGGATAATTACTGATGATCCTGATTGGGCTGTACACCCAAGAGGATGGAAATAGTTGGTGGTCGTCCAGACGTACTTGGAGATCGATGGATATGCGAGGAAAGTGCCTTCGGTTTTGTTCAGACCCAGAACGAACTTGTAAATGGATTGTGTGTCTGACATTGGATTTTATTCTGTGTTGATTGATTTCTGTTAAATATATATCTGTTTGGCGGCGGAGAATTTATTCTTTTGCTTAACGCCCTTCTCTGAGACGTACGAGCTTAGAGGTTATATATCGATAGATATCAATCGCATGGCATGAATTGCCTGTGTGGCACGCTGAGTTGCATGGATCAAGGCTTCTGTTGAAAAGCAAAGTCTTGTGGTTGATGATCAAAGCACGGCCTTTGTGGCGTAGCTTTTTGTATAACGTGAATTCGCGAACCTCACACCTCGGTATGAGTTAAAAACGGAATACGGACCGCTGGGAGAGCACGACGTTTCTTTCTAGCTATGGTGGTGTCCGTGACTTACCAGACCTGACATTTATATCTGCTTTTCACCTTTGTGGTTGTTGGAATGAGGCGCCTCGATTTTAGGTCTGTAAGGACCGGGAAACGTGTGTTCAGGCATAATTAATCCTCTAATGTAAGTGAGGACCATCCCAGCCGAATCCAGGGTTGCGCAGAGTGTGTAGTCCTGAGGCATTTGCTAGAGTGTCTCGAAGCGGAGAGGAGCTTGCCCCTTGCCTCGACTCATGACGGAAATCCAATTTCCAATACGTGTATTGCGGTTTTAATTGTAGAACTAGTATGGCGACATAGTAGATGGTAGCTATGCCGCCTATGATTGATATTTATGATTGAAATTGTTTTGACACTATACACCTATAATAGTATCAAATAATGTGTTTTAAACGTATCAAGCTTGCTTTGGCTATTATAAGGGAAAACACTATCCTCCGGCTTGCGTTGCATTGTGTGATGGGACCTGGGTCTTATAACAGCTTCATTTTTCTTTATTTAGCATTGCGCTGTTTGTTCTATGCACTGGTATTCTTGGGAGGAAACCCGTTCCGTGTTATACGGCGTGGTCCCTTGATTTACCTAACTTTAAAACCAATATTAATAACTGTTTTAGTTCTCACACCAGTCACATGACTGACCTGGAGTTTATTGTTTTAACCTAAACTCTGGGTGCCCTTATTTTCCGCACGGGCAGCTAGTAGTTTTGGTTTTGCAGATTTATATTCACAGGATCCTGATTTACAGCTGGAACGATGCTCGGAAAGCTCTGTATCCGTGTATTACTTTCAGTTGTGTTTTATATTGTTTTTCCGCTGCTATGTAATTTATTGTAATCTCTGATATTTATCGAATGTAATTTATTCATTTATACTCTGTATATTCTTGTATTCTGATGGAATTGTTGTAATAATAATGAAATGTTCTTCCGTCTGCGTTCTGTTTTGTCTTGTCCTCACAGTAATTCGTTCTTTCTCATCTCTTCAAAGACCGGGGAGGATTGGGTCGCCACACCATCTGAGTTTCGTGTTTCTCGAATCGCCCTGCCACGGAACTCGGTGCACATTAGAGTACGTGCGGTTAAGGTATCGAGCTGCAATTGAAGATACGTATGTGGGACAGTCTAGATACATGCATGTTAGTTCTAGGTGGTGTATTATAGACTTGAGGGAATTACACCGGTATGAAAACGAATTCGATCGATGATGGAAGACCGTACGCTTACGTAGCATAGTAATGACAGATATATGCAGAACGTAACATTGTTATGTAGAGATCCGTACATCACTCCGGCGTAGGATGAGGGACGGTGTTCATTTCTGTGGTATTACGGTGTAGACCGTGCGAGTGGGGTACCATGGGGTGCACTTTAGTATTGAAGGGTAGCTACATATATATTATATTAGGTTAATCCATTGGGAAGTAAATGGGTACGACGTGTGTGTAAGCCTTGAGCATTGTTAACCCGAGTAACCTAATAAATAAGAAAATATGATTGAACGGTATATGTAGGATTATCAAAAATTTGTAATTTAAATCTAGTCACCAGAACTTGTGTTCTGACCCCCCTCCTCATAACATATTTGCAGGTTAGATTTGTGGCAGAGACATTATAGATTTGGACCTGGTTAGGCAATACTATTAATTCGGTAAGGCTATATTTTTATTATATTATATTTTATCCATTCCGCTGTGAGATATTTTCTGAACTCTGACATATTTTATGTCTGTGTCTTTTCTGCAGGATACCAGAGCAAACCAATCCAAGTTTCGATAAAATTGAATTTTTGGAGAGAAAAAATCGGTCTGTCGGAATTTGGGTTGTTACATCTGGTATCAGAGCTTAGGTTTAGGATTCCTGTATAGATAATTAGTGAACATATTTTTATTTTTATTTTAAAATATAAATATATTATATATATACCTAGATCCATAGAGGAACTGACTAAAAAGAAAGAGTATAATATGATAAGAAATGGGATGTTTGTTTTGTACACTAAAGGAATGAATATGGAAATCTGAGACCCTTAGGAATGTGGGTGGATAGTGTACAATGAACTTTGTATGGAAGTAAAGTGAATCCCATGTGATTGGTATTTTGGTTTAGCGAGCTTGAAAACCTTATAAATTGGAAAAGGTTGAAAAGAAAAATGGATTACACACACACACACACACACACACACACACACACACACATATATATATATATATAGTAGAGAGAATTGACCTTGGAGAGTGCCTAGGAAAGCCTAGAAAAATTGGAAACCCGCTTTGAGTCTAACCCCTTTATTAACTTTTAAGAACTTGAAATTATGAAAGTTTTGGGAAAATGGTTTATGGTGTTTTCATGTTTTAGTCTTAAAAGTTATAGTTTTAAAAATATGTAAAGAAGTACATATTGGGTTTTGAAATAAAATGGGGTATATTTTGTAAATAGTGATTTCTTGCGAAAACTTTATCTAAAGTAAAATTCTCTCAGTAAAAGGTGCATATTATAGGGCATGTATAGCTCGCTAGTTTTCTTGTATATTTCATACAAGAATTTTTAATAAAGAAAATTTTGTTGCTGGACAAAATAAGTTGTAGAAAATGAGAATAAAGTAGATGGTTGCACCTTGTAGTAAGACACTGAACTGACCTTATAGGTAATAACAAGTCATTAACCCGATTGATAAATAATTATCCTTATCTACTCCAGTTTTCGTGATTTGAAAAAAAAATGATTTACATATATATATATATATATATATATATATATATATATATATATATATATGACATGTTGTATGGTTTGGAAAAAGTAAGTTTTCATGAGGAAAATAAAATTTTGACACTTTGAATTTTTGGAAGAAAGTTCAAATGAAAAGGCAACCATGTTTTAAAAAGTATGGAGTAGGTGAGGATTAGTGCCTAGGGAAGACAGGAAAAGTTTTGATGCTATAAAGTAAATAGCGAGAAATATCTTGGAATAATATTAAGTTCTTGTAGAATGCGTAAGCATTGAAAAGCCTAGGGTGTTGCTTGAAATATTTATTGGTACACAACTAGGACTAGTGGTGACTACTATATAGTAAAAAGGGCAAGTAAGTGTTTAGATCCTATTGCTAATTTTCATGTTAGGAGTAAAACCCATTACAGCATTTCTGCTCGGATCGTTCCGTTATTTTGTTCTTCTTGGGTGGTTAAGGTAACACTTAAACGTGTCGTGGATCCCATAGTTTGGACTTTTCTATCTGAGGGGGACATCGTCCCGAGATTCTTGGCCCTTATTAGTAGCTGTATAGAGTGTCTGTTTTCCTGTTTTAGTTGAAAGACTAGAAGACTTATTTAAATTTAAACTAAAATTAAGTCAGATGATTAGATAAGCTCAGAAAATGGTACAACTGAAAAGGAAACAAAAAGTTCGGTAAAGCAACAAAATTGGAAAATTTTGAGGAAAGATGGATAGGAATAAAAATTTCCAAGATAAGATGAAAAGAAAATCAGTAACAAAGAAATTTTTTCTTAAGAGGGCAGTGCATGGATAGGAAAATAGGAAATCTGTAACGACCCGCATTCTACGCATCATAGGATCGTAGAATATTTATTTCATCGTCATAGAGAGTCGTATGGTCATGTAACTTTGGGAGATGACCATTGGAGTCATTTCCCATGTTCATAATTTTTCCCGCTTTTAAAATGACCGTTTTGCCCCTAGCTGATCTTGTTTTGACCATAACTTTTGACTGGAAAGGAATTTTGACCTGAAACCACTTCCGTTGGATTCAGATAGTGGTTTACAATTCCGTAGAGTGGTCACATTAGCCAAACGGACTCACCTTTGGGAGATATGGCTAAAACAATTTTCAGATGGTGAAAAACAGCTTAATTGGGCTTAACCGGGTGATTAGCAGCTAGGCCCAAAGGGGGATTTCGGGATTTGGAGTATTTAAGGGTTGTTATGGTTAGGGATTTCGGTTTTTAGACATTTTCTAGTCACCATAGACATTTGTTCAACCCTAACAATGGCCTCCAACATCTAAAACATCCCCAAACCACTTTCAAATTGAAGATTAGGCTTAGCAACATCAAATTAAGGAGAGATAACACCAAAGCAAGGTTGGAGCTGCTGTTAGACATCAGTATTCGTGCCAAACAGAGATTCATTTCAGATCTGAGTTTTATTTGTGGCAAAGGTGAGTGATTTGCAAAGTTTTTCACTAATTACGGTTAATTAGGGGTAATTAGTGTTGATTAGCGAATTTATACATTATTAAATTATGGAAAAATATTTATAAATTCGAAAATAATGTTTTAGGCCTCTGTTAGAAAATTTGGTTGATTTGGTTAAGTTTTGTTAATCCTGTCATTAGATTTGTCTAAATATGCTTAAGGGAAAATATGGGGTTTTGGCTATGTTTGATCCGTTTTAACCTATCAAGTTGTTGTTTTGGTGTTTGTGGTCAGTTCTATATGTTGCTATGACTGTATGGTATGCTTTGTGATTGATTAGAAAAGTTAGAATGGTCGAAAACGCCGTCGTATGGCGTAATACAGTCGCTGGAAGAGTTGCAGGAGATATGCAGGACCCGGATCAGATCGCCCCCCACTTCAACGACCTGACCCATTATACCAGTGCGACCCGACCCGGTGGAAGGAGCACGACCTAAAGACCTGGGAGGATACACCCGACCCGATCCGATGGGTGAGCATGATCCGACCCGATTTGGATGAACCACGAGCTAGAGGAGGAGCTGATGCACCTGAAGCTCCGATCCGATGCACTACAATCCGACGCACCATGAGCCGATCCGATATGATGACGCCGATCCGAACCAGGAGGAGGAGCCACGAGCTGATCTATGTGTCACGACCTGATCCGTATGCAGCAACCCGATCCGAACCAGAGGAGATACTACGGGCTGAACCAAGGAGCTTGTACGCGAGTCACGAGTTACGAACCAAATGAAGACTGATCCAGAGGAGGAGACAAAAACCCGAGATGCAAAGGTATTCCAAATGATAAGTAGAACTCATGATCCAGATGGGAACCAAAGAGTCGAATTCATGAGTTGGGCTTTGCTGCGAGACGTGTGCTAAGGGTTTGTCGATGTCTGTAACTTTGGATCACTATGTGTAGGGGGTACGTGAACAGATTCAGGGCCACAGTGGCCTAGGTATGACTAAAGAGCTATAGACCAATGAAGTGGGGTCATTTGTAAAGATTTGGTCATGACTCCATGGGGTAAGCTTGGTAGTAGCAGTACTTGTACAAGTTGAACTCCGTCACTACTTCGATGGGTCAAGTGATTGACAGTGGTGGACATCGTATGCTTTACGCACTGAGTGAGAGATGTGAGGATGGTTGCTATGTTTGATTTGTTTGCCATCATTATGACATGCACACCCCCACCCCCGTACTCTTTACACCATATGTTAGTGGCACCTTAGAGTATTGTACGGTATGTAGTGCTAACTCTTTGGTTGCAAGTCCAGCTTTAGGTATGGTTTAGTATACCTGTTATTGTTCTGTTTAGCTGCTTATCGCTCATACCAGACGTTTTGTATGACCCAGAGTTTTATGTCTCTTCTTATTACTCTGGGTGCTCTCACAAGCAGACTAAAGATATGTTAGGTGGTATGCACGAGTAGCTGTACCGGAGACGAGCAAGAGGCTTCCACGTACGATATATAGATATTCTCCCTGTGTCGCTGTTGGTCAATACTTTGGGCATTAGTAGTGTACCTCTTTCTTTTTTTGCTTTAGAGATAGTTTTAATGGTTGTAATAATGATGATGTGGAACATAAGCTGTATTTGGATTTCCGCTGCTATGATGTTTAGTTTTCAGCTTATGCATTGTCTCGCCTGTTTTATGTCAAGTATGTTGTTATTGTATTTTATCCCATGTGCTGTGAGACATTCTATAGGTTTTCGATTAGTTCATTCTCTTCTTTCCTTTCTTTGGCGACCGTTCCGTACTAGTCGGGCATGTGTACAACGCACTTTCGTAGGAAATGCCGGCTGATGCGGGGCGGGCCGTCACACTTGGTATCAGAGCTCCAGGTTGCGTAGTTAACCTAGGAAAGTTAACAGGGAGATATAGTATACATATATGAGAGCGTGTATTTGTGATTATTTTGGTTTTCAAAAGCTATATATATTATTAGTATAGTTAAGGATGAAGTCGCACTGCACTGGCACCACTATGGAGATGGTTAATCGTTTTCTCTGTGCAGATTAAACGATGAGTCGATACGCAAGGGGTACCGGTAGAGGAGACAATAATGGGAATGCTGCTGATATGAGGACGATGTTTACTGACCTCATGAGAGAGATGCTTAGGGATGTTCAGAGGGCAGCTCCCAATGCTGGTAATGGAGGTGGTCCAACAGTGCAGGCGCCTAGGGCCGATTTCGCCAAGCTGAATAAGGATTATACTAGTCTTGGTGGGAAGCCATTCCACTGAACAGAGTCGGCTACGAATGTTTAAGATTGGTTGGATAGCTGCGAGCGTATCTTCGAAGACTTGGGTATTGAGTATTCTATGAAGAGAAGGCTAGCATCCCGTCAGCTGCAAGGACGGGCAATGAATTGGTGGAATGTTATAAAGGCAACTATTCCCGAGGATCAGATTACTTGGGATCAGTTTAAGGTTCGCTTTGGCGATAAGTTCATTCCAGCTGATCAGAAGTCATTGTTGTTTAAGAAATTTTTGGAACTCAAGCAGAATGGCAGAGCTGTCTCGGAGTATATTGTTGAATTCGACACTTTGTCGAAATATGGGCTATCCCTAATAGATACTGCCGAGAAGAAGAACGAGAAGTTCACAACTGGCTTGGATGGATACTTGGGGGAAAGGCTTATTAACCATATCGATGAGACGTTTGAATCGATTGTGGGGAAAGCTTTAAGATTGGAAAGTATTTACCCTAAGTCGAAGACTGAGGTTGCATCTGCAGAGGAGCCAAAACCGCAAGCAAGCGGTGGAGGCAAGAGTGGTTCTCAGAATAAGAGGAAGCAGAACCATAATAAGGATGGCCAGAAGAAGAAGAAAGATGTTGAGCGCTTTAGCTGTGGCAAGAAAGGCCATTATGCTAGTAATTGTCGAGCCAAGCCAGCAGACAAGAAGTGCTTCAACTATGGCCAAGTGGGACATCACAAGGACAAGTGTCCGCAACCCCCTAAAGAAAAGCAGATGGTGAAAGCATATGCCCTTAATGCTATTCCTTCTTCGTTGAATGCCCCGACTGCGGCAGAGAAGGGAAAGAATGTCGTTATTTAAGGTATGCTTTCTGTTTATGATGTTCCTGTTAGAGTTTTATTTGATACCGGAGCTTCCAGTTCTTTCATATCTAGTGACCTGGTAGATAGGTTAGGATTGGAGCCAGAGATTGTCGATAGACCTTTAGTAGTGACGAATCCGATTGGTGGTTCGACTAACCTTAGCATGATTTGTCGTAATGTGGTCTTATTGAGTCATGGATGTATGTTTGTTTGTGATTGCTTTGTTTTGGGCTTTACTAGGTTTGGAATTATTTTGGGAGCCGATTGGCTCAAAAGATACGGGGTGGTGGTAGACTGTGAGGGCTTTTTAGTGACAGCTAGAGCGGATGATGGGCGGAGGGTAGTGTTTGGTGGTGTACCTATTGATGGGGTAATGGGTATTTTCTAAATTCCCTCGACATCCCGCATGGTGAGTTGTCTGGTTTGCCCGTGGTTGGCCAGTATCCGAACGTCTTCAAATAAGTGACCGGGCTTCCACCACATCGAGAGATTGAGTTCCGTATTGATTTAGTGAAAGATGCCAGACCTATAGTAATGCCACTTAGTCGTATGGCACCAAGGGAGCAATGAGAGCTCGGGGTGCAAGTCAGGAATCTTTTGAAGAAGGGATTTATCAGAAGGAGTATTTCTGAATGGGGAGCACTAGTTGTGTTTGCTACCATGGCAGATGGTTCCCTTCGTTTGTGTGTAGACTACCGCGAGTTGAATAAGGTGATGAGGAAGAACAAGTATCCTCTACCACGGATAAATGATTTGTTTGATCAGTTGAGTGGCGCGAGAGTATTCTCTCAGTTGGATCTCGCGACAGGTTTTCATTAGCTTAGAGTGGAAGCTGAGAGTATAACTAAAACGGCATTTCGGACGCCGTCTAGATTTTATGAGTGGTTTGTCATGCCATTCGGGTTGACCAATGCACCAGCATATTTTGTGGATCTTATGAATAGAGTATTCGGGGATCAATTGAATAAGTTTGTTCTTGTGTTCATGGACGATATATTTGTTTATTCAAAGACAGAGGAAGAACACAAGGAACATTTGAGGATAGTGATGGAGGTGTTGAGAAAACACCAATTGAAAGCAAAGTTTTCTAAGTGTCACTTCTGGAGGAGGGAAGTGCGATTCTTGGGCCATGTTGTTTCAGAGAATGGTATTGCCGTGGACCCTGCGAAGGTGGCTACGGTACAAGATTGGTGTACGCCCAAGAATGCAAATGACATACGAAGTTTCTTGAGATTAGCTGGATATTATCATAAGTTTATCCAAGACTTCTCCAAGATAGCAGCACCGTTGACTCGGTTGACCAAGAAGAATCAAGCTTTTGTCTGGGACGAAAAGTGCGAGAATGCATTCAAGAGCCCAAAGGAAAAGTTGACATGTGCACCAGTGTTAGTCATTCCTAAGGGGAATGAAGAGATGACGGTATATACGGATGCATGTAGTACCGGACTAGGTGCTGTATTGATGCAAGGAGGTAGGGTTGCAGCTTATGCAAGTCGGCAACTGAAACCGCACGAGAAAAGATACCCTACCCATGATTTGGAATTAGCAGCGATCGTATTCGCATTGAAGATGTGGAGACATTATCTCTTGGGAGAAAGATTCGAGTTGTTTACTGATCATAAGTCATTAAAGTATCTTTTCTCTCAAAAGGATCTAAATCTTCGACAGCAAAGATGGTTAGAATTCTTAGCTTCCTATGATTTCGATATCGCATACACACCAGGAAAGGGCAATGTGGTAGCTGATGCCTTGAGTAAGAGACATGCCAGTTTAGGGGCTATGTTTCTAGAATGGAAGCAACTGGAGTACGTCGCTGGGTATGATTTCAGACCAAAGTGCGAATTGGATCCAGAAATGTTAGCAAGTTTGACGATCAGACCCACTTTGATTGAGCGGATTGGTTCCAGTCAGAGGGACGATTCTGACCAATTGGAAATCATCTCAAAGTTAGAGATGGGAATCGATGGAGAGATGAACAAGTATGGGCTTGATCGAGATGGATTGCTTAGAAAGAATGGAAGACTAGTTGTACCCAATGTCAATGGATTGAGAGATGAAGTGCTTAGGGAATGTCATCGCTCAAAACTGACTATACATCCCGGTGGTAACAAGATGTATCGAGACATGAAGCAGACCTACTACTGGGAAGGGATGAAGAGAGACGTTGGGAAGTTTATATCCTAATGCATGAACTGCCAGCTAGTTAAAGTCGAGCAAAAGAAGTCTAGTGGCTTGTTGCAACCATTAGAGATTCCAGAATGGAAATGGGAGCAAGTCTCAATGGATTTCATTGATGGGTTACCAAGAACTAGGTTGGGCCATGATAGCATTTGGGTGATTGTGGACCGATTGACTAAGAGTGCAAGGTTTATACCCGTCAAATCAAACAGGACAGCAGCTAAGTTAGCTGAACTATATGTAAAGTGGGTAGTGAGATTTCATGGAATACCCAAAAGCATTGTGAGTGACCGAGATCCGTTGTTCACTAGTGTATTTTGGAAAAGCTTACAAGAGGCGTTAGGATCGGAATTACATCTCAGTATCGCGTATCATCCTCAAACCGACGGACAGATAGAGAGGGTGAATCGAGTATTTGAGGATCTCTTGAGAGCTTGCATATTAGACTTTGGTGGATCATGGGATGACCATTTGCATCTAGTAGAGTTTGAATATAATAATAGTTATCAATCCAGTATGTGTATGGCTCCATTTGAAGCTTTGTACGGAAGACCGTGCAACTCACCGTCATGTTGGTTAGAAACTGGTGAGAAGTTTGTGCTTGGACCAGATGTGATAAGAGAAACTTCAGCTTAGATTAAGGTTGTCCAACAGCGAATGAAGGCTGTCCAAGATAGGCAGAAGAGTTATACCGATAAGAGGAGAAGAGAATTAAAGTTCTCCATTGGCGACTTGGTGTTTGTCAAGATTTCTCCGTTGAAGAGCATGATACGATTTGGCAAGAGAGGCAAGTTGACACCAAGATTTGTTGGTCCATTCTCAGTTCTTGAACAAATTGGGAATTTGGCATATAGAGTTGAATTACTAGAGAAGATGATAGGATTTCACAATGTATTTCATGTTTCCCAGTTAAGGAAGTTCGTACACGACCCAGATGTGACTATTTCACCTGATCAGTTGGAAGATATCGAAGTTGAACCCGAGGCGGTTGGGAACCGGAGGCCTATGCGTATTGTTGGGAACGATACTAAGCAGCTTCGAAGGAAGGCGGTGAAATTAGTCAAAGTTCAGTGGGGCAAGAATGAAAATGATTGTACTTGGGAGATAGATGAGAGCATTAGGAAGACGTATCCAGAACTCTTCGCCTGGTAAGATTACAGTTTCAATTTAGTCTTTCCGCATGCTAGGATAGGTTTGTTTTGTTTGTTTTGCATGATTGATTGTTGTATATGGCTGGTAGGCATGCGAGATCCTTTGTATGTTTTGGGTTAAGGAATTTCGGGGATGAAATTTCTTAAAGGGGGGGGGGGGAGAGTGTAACGACCTGCAATCTACGCATCATAGGATCGTAGAATATTTATTTCATCGTCATAGAGAGCCGTATGGTCATGTAACTTTGGGAGACGACTATTGGAGTCATTTCCCATATTCATAATTTTTCCCGATTTTTAAATGACCGTTTTGCGCCTAGCTGATCTTGTTTTGACCATAACTTTTGAATGGAAAAGAATTTTGATCTTAAACCACTTCTATTGGATCCGGATGGTGGTTTACAATTCCATAGCGTGGTCACATTAGCCAAACAGACTCACCGTTTGGGAGATATAGCTGAAAAAAGTTTCAGATGGTGAAAAACAGCTTAATTGGGCTTAACCGAGTGATTAACAGCTAGGCCCAAAGGGGGATTTCGGGATTTGGAGTATTTAAGGGCTATTAGGGTTAGGGATTTTGGTTTTTAGACATTTTCCAGCCGCTATAGACATTTGTTCAACCCTAACAATGGCCTCCAACATCTAAAACATCCCCAAACCACTTTCTAATTGAAGATTAGGCTTAGCAACATCAAATTAAGGAGAGATAACACTAAAGCAAGGTTGGAGCTGCTGTTAGACATCAGTATTCGTGCCAAACAGAGATTCATTTCAGATCTGAGTTTTATTTGTGGCAAAGGTGAGTGATTTGTAAAGTTTTTCACTAATTACGGTTAATTAGGGGTAATTAGTGTTGATTAGCGAATTTATACATTAATAAATTCTGGAAAAATATTTATAAATTCGAAAATAATGTTTTAGGCCTCTGTTAGAAAATTTGGTTAAGTTTTGTTAATCCTATCATTAGATTTGTCTAAACATGCATAAGGGAAAATATGGGGTTTTGGCTATGTTTGATCCGTTTTAACATATCAAGTTGTTGTTTTGGTGTTTGTGGTCAGTTCTATATGTTGCTATGACTGTATGGTATGCTTTGTGATTGATTAGAAAAGTTAGAATGGTAAGAAACGTCGTCGTACGGCGTAAAAAAGTCGCTGGAAGAGTTGCAAGAGATATGCAGGACCCGAATCGGATCGCCCCCCACTTCAACGACCCGACCCATTGGAGCAGTGTGACCCGACCCGGTGGAAGGAACACGACCTAAAGACCTGGGAGGATACACCCGAACCAATCCGATGGGTGAGCATGATCCGACCCGATCTGGATGAACCACGAGCTAGAGGAGGAGTTGATGCATCTGAAACTCCGATCCGATGCACTACAATCCAATGCACCATTAGCCGATCCGATATGATGACGCCGATACGAACCAGGAGGAGGAGCCACGATCTGATCTATGTGTCACGACCCGATCCATATGCAGCAACCCGATCCGAACCAGAGGATATTTTACGGGCTGAACCAAGGAGCTTGTACGCGAGGCATGGGTAACGAACCAAATGAAGACTGGTCCGGAGGAGGAGACCAAAACCCGAGATGCAAAGGTAATCCAAATGAGAAGTAGAAATCATGATCCAGATGGGAACCAATGAGTGTACTTCATGAGTTGGGCTTTGTTGCGGGACGTGTGCTAAGGGGTTGTCGATGTCTGTAACTTTGGATCACTATGTGTAGGGGGTACGTGAACGGATTCAGGGCCACAGTGGCCTAGGTATGATTAAAGAGCTATAGACCAATGAAGTGGGGTCATTTGTAAAGATTTGGTCATGACTCCATGGGGTAAGCTTGGTAGTAGCAGTAGTTGTACAAGTCGAACTCTGTCACTACTTCGATGGGTCTAGTGATTGACAGTGGTGGACGTCGTATGCTTTACGCACTGGGTGAGAGATGTGAGGATGGTTGCTATGTTTGATTTGTTTGACATCATTATGACATGCACACTCCCACCCCCGTACTCTTTACACCATATGTTAGTGGCACCTTAGAGTATTGTACGGTATGTAGTGCTAACTCTTTGGTTGCAGGTCCAGGTTCAGGTATGGTTTAGTATAATTGTTATTGTTATGTTTAGCTGCTTATCGCTCATACCAGACTTTTGGTCTGACCCAGAGTTTTTTGTTTCTTCTTATTACTCTGGGTGCTCTCACGAGCAGACTAGAGACAGGTTAGGTGGTATGCATGAGTAGCTGTACCGGAGACGAGCAGAAGGCTTCCACGTACGATATATAGATATTCTCCCTGTGTCGCTGCTGGTCATTAATTTGGGCATTAGTAGTGTACCTCTTTCTTTTTTTTTTCTTTAGAGACAGTTTTAAAGTTGTAATAATGATGATGTGGAACATAAGCTGTATTTGGATTTTCCACTGCTATGGTGTTTAGTTTTCAGCTTATGCACTGTCTCGCCTATTTTATGCCATGTATGTTGTTATTGTATTTTATCCCATGTGCTGTGAGACATTCTACAGGTTTTCGATTAGTTCATTCTCTTCTTTCCTTTTTTTGGCGACCGTTCCGTGCTAGTCGGGCATGTGTACAACGCACTTTCGGAGGAAATACCGGCTGATGCGGGGTGGGCCGTCACAAAATCTTTATAAATAGTTACATTAAATCCAAGGAAAAAGGTACATAAAAGACAAACGGAAGATGCGGAATTTTCCGTTTCCCACCTTTTTGTAACATAAGAAATCGAATTTAGAAAATTAGATTTTTCTGAAATTCAAAAAATAAAATTAGTTGGTAGGATTATGGATGCAACAATTGGATGTACTATGTTCTTACTCCGTAAGAGTATGGGAAAATTTGGATGAAAAAGCATTTTGATTTTCAAAATATTGCATTCACGTAGAACTGCCAGTATATTTAGGATGTGACCATCATATTTTAAAAGGATTTTTGAAAAAAATGCATACACATAGGAGGTACCGCTTTGGCATACATGCATTATTATGCTGTATTTCATTGCACAAGTGCACAATGTTTGCAAAAATTGGATGCACACATGATGGATGTATACTATGCGAGGGGTTAATTGATTTTGCCCTTATCAAATTTCGGGGACGAAATTTGCTAAGTGTTAGAGAATGTAACACCCTGCATTTTTGACTTAAGATAATAAAATAAGAATAACTTAATTAAATACTCAGAATTAAGTAAAACGGACTGCACCATTGCGTCCGTTTCGAAATTCTGGTCAAGATAGACACCTGCTTTGCGTAAATCAGACAACATATGCAGAAGTTATTAAGGTTTGAAGTTTGTATAGGCACAGAAAAAATATATATGTATATATATTATTTTCAGAAATTCAAAAATAGGTCCAGGAATTCAAAAATCGGTTCAAAATTCAAATTTTGGGAAGGCTGCAGATTTCTCGCCCAGGGGTGTCGACCCCTGGGTCGACCCCCTAAGGGGTGGATCGACCCCCATGCAGCAGATTTTGGAAGATTAGGTTTTTTTGAGATTTGGACTTTTCTGATGGTTTTTGATCAAATCTGAGGGTCCTGGTTTCTCTAATACACCTATAAATAAGTCTCTAGTGCTAACCCTAAACCTCATAATTCTGAGGCTAGCCGAAGCTCGGCCATTACTGTCTCCTCAAATCCATTCTGAAAATATAAATTACTAGTTAGGAAAATCTTAAATCAAGATCTGGAGGAAAGAGATTGACATTTATAAGAAGGTGTTCAGAATTATCCGAAAAGTAAGGTGACTTTTAGAACCGATCTATTCAATTTCTTCATCTTCCTTTCCTTTCTCTTTTGATAAAAACAATCAATCCATGGTCATTAGGTTTTTAATTCGATTAAGGGAAAAACCATGGATGCTAAAACTGGATCAGATCCAGAATTGGGAAAGCATACAAGGTGAGTGGGTTTAAGCTATAACATTTTAGATAATAATATGTTATCGTTTACCATTCCCCATTTTGTATAATCGAATTTGTCAGAATAATTAAGAATTACGTTATAACAAGTTGAGATGTTAATATAAATAATTCTTATGTTGAATCAGTTAAAGTATTCGAATGAATACATGTTGAAAAATAACTTGTTAGAAATGGTTAACAACTACTGTTGTTCATGCTACATGTTAATTTTTCACATGAACCCTTACTTGTATGAATTGGCACACTTATATGATCAAATGGTTTCAGGTTAGAATTGAATATATGAATATAGTTTTAGGCATAAATCAAACTATGATTAAAGACCTTAATTTCGGCATATAGCACACGATAAATATGACTTGGAAAAGGATAGAAAAACCTATAATGAAATAGGAATAATTGTTAAAGAACGAACATGCCTAGATTCACAGTAATTTGACACTGTAATGCACTTAGACACGAGGTTAGATTGCGCTTGTGATAGAAGTCTGCCCGGAAACGCCCGACATATCCAGCATTCACAATTGGTAAGTCAAATGTGAGGGACTAAGCACATAAATAGAATATGTAATGGTACTAAGACACGAGGTTAAGTCAACTTATGGTAGAAGACTGCCCTGATCTTCCCGGCAAATCCAGCGTCCACAAGTGTAGGCTTAATATGAGAGGTCTAGTGCATATATATATATATATATATATATATATATAACAAGATATGAATAAATGGAAATTGTGGTAATTAAATGTCTAACTCAGAAAATAATAAAGGAAGGGATGTAATGGACTAAGTTAGTGCGATGCGAAGGAAACGTGATGTATTTACCTAAATGACCTATTTCTGAGAACGTGGTTGCAAGTAAGCCACTATGAATAGAGTAAAAAAAGTAAGGAAATTACTTGCATCCACATATTTAGATGGGAATACGTTATGAAAATAAATCACCGATTCCTTCTATACATCAAATCGATAAGGTGCATGAAGTGTTTTCCTTAATTAAAATAGGGAACATATATTATAGTGAATGAAGAACACTGGAATACAACAGTAAAAGGAAAATGGTTTAAATGGGGTATGATAATCACCTATTATAAATAATTAACATTAATGAGAATGTTGTATAATAGGTAGATTTGTCCTAGGGACAAGTGAATATTATAACTTAGGTTATAATAAATTAGTAAGGAAATGGGATAATTGGTGAAAATGAGATAGGTGACACTTAATTGTAAATTAAGTAATCAGTAAGTAGGGAAAGCCGGAAACCAGTTGAGAAGAGGGGGAAAATATGTGAAATATAAGAAGTTGTACTTAATTATAAATTAAGTAATCTGAAACTTGGATGTCTGAAACCCGCTGATAAGAATAACATGTTTAGACCTGTCCTAGGGACAAGAGGAAATTATAACATAGGTTATAACAAATGGGTAGAGAAACTTATTAATGGACCTTAGTTAAGATAACTAAGTTAATAAGTAACAATGATAAGTTGTAGTGATGGGGTAAAATAGAATTATGATTAAATGAGAAAGAATGAGGAAAACTCATGAAATAAGTTATATTTAATCATAAATAATGACTGACATGTTAAACAGAGAACATGCGAATTGAGATATACTTAATTATATATTAAGTAGAACATGTTATTGTAACGATGAAGTCAAACAAGAATATAAAAGAGATTGTGGATTACAGACCTTGGACTACGATCTAGAAAATAACATGTTGTGGGTTTATTAATAAACTTAAATGTGTTAAGTTGTATAACCGAAATTAATAAGCAAGAGGAACTTGGTAACTTGATTAAGAATTCAATATGAGTGGGAATAACCAAGTTAAATGGAAACCTGATGAGGTAAGGCAAGCGCATAAAAGAATGTTTAGACATAGGGTCTGACAACATATTAAAGTGAGGCGCTTGGACCTGTCCGCACATTTGAGGGTTAATAACCCAATGAGGTAGATCATCGTGGTGTTATAAGGCACGAAGGGAGCGTACATTCATCTAACTATCCTGTTGGCTCTGAAGTACTGGAAGGGGAAGCACGCGGCTTCCTGAGGTACGTAAGGTGCTCCTAGTAGTACTCTATGCGGTGGCAGATGTTTTAGGCTATGCTCGTAGAGGTTGGATCTACATGTAACACCTAGGTGGGTGGGCCTTGACTGTAGAAGTAGCTATGCAGTCAGAATGTTGTGACGAGGTGACACAAGGGTGATTTGGCGGTTGCCTCAATGGGGAGGCAAAGGTTCATTACCAACAAGGATAGTAGATCGTCGGATACCCGTCATCGGTAGCCAGTGGGATGCGGAAGGACTAGAGCTAAAACCAATATACCGTTCACCCTTCAGTATCGGGGTACGGTGGTTGAGGGAAGACGCCAAATGGATGTTTATATTGTTTTTTTAGGAGCAGTCAATTAGCTGTTGTAGTCTTTACTAGTTGAGGGAGGGGCCGAGGTGGGGCCGTAGCCACTGTGAAAATAGACCCTAGGAATATCTGTATATAGATGCTCTTAAAGACGGGCCTGTACAAATATGGAAAAGCTTCTGACGAGTTCTGTGTTTCTTGTATCGCCTTGCCATGGAACTCATTGCACATTAGAGGACGTGCGGTTAAGGCATCGAGCTACAATTTAAGATACGTATGTGGGACAGTCTAGATACATGCATGTCGGGTCTAGGTGGTGTATCGTGGACTTCAGGGCATTACTCCTATATGAAAACTAATTTGATCGACGATGGCAGTCCGTACGCTTACGTAGCATAGTAATGACAGATATATGCGGAACGTAACATTGTTATGTAGAGATCTGTACGTCACTCTGGCGTAGGATGAGGGACTGCGTTCATTTCTATGGTATTACGATGGACACCCAGCGAGTAGGGTACCATGGGGTGCACCTCAGTATTGATGGGTAGCTACATATATATTATATTAGGTTAATCCACTGGGAAGTAAATGGGTACGACATGTGTGTAAGCCTTGAGTGCTGTTAAGCCAAGTAACCTAATAAATAAGAAATATGATTGAATGGTATATGTAGGATTATGCAAAGTGTATAATTTAAATCTAGTCACCAGAACTTGTATTCTGACCCCCTCTTCATAAAATACTCGCGTGTTAGATTTGTGGCAAAGACATTATAGCTTTGGATACTGGTTAGGCAGTATTATTAATATGGTAAGGCTATATTTTGTTTATATTATATTTTATCCATTCCGCTATGAGATATTTTCTGATCTCTGACATGTTTTATGTCTCTGTCTTTTCGGCGGGATACTAGAGCAAACAAATCCGAGTTTCGATAGATTGGAATTTTTGGAAAAAAATTCGGTTTATCGGAATTTGGCTTGTTACAGAACCCGACCTTCTCTATGAAACCTGGAAGTTGTAATGAGGAGTGGGTCTGAACAAAAAGTTCTGGTGACTAAGAAATGTACAACACAGTCTGTAACATAGATATATTCCATTTTGTTCAACCCAAGCTGTGCACCTAGCCAAGATAGTGATTCTGGCCCAACCTAGTAAATGTTCACGCACGACTTTACTATTCAGCCCAAAACAATATTCCCAAATTATATTACTGAGATAGGACATTTACACACATTTTTTGTGAAGCCTTTATAGCAGAGTTTAACTGGTTAATTATACCAAGAGTGGGCCCCTAATTTCAAGGTTTCTATCTATATCCTCATTCTCCATTCTTTATTATTTAATGTCTCACTATCAATGATAGATATGGTGGATTCTTCCTGATCACTTAAGACCCAAGGCGGACCTATTGGTCACTTATTAACCCTCGATAATATATTAAATGTTAACATAAAACTAGAGGGCACTAGCTACGGGCCCTACTAGTTAAGGCTTCCGACATTCACGCATATACCCTTACCTCACATAAGGTGAGAATATGTATTTTATTGTTAATCATACCTTTTAGCTAACCTTTTTAGATAAACTCCTTAGTCACTTACTACTTCCTGTAGGATAGACGGCCATATCCAACCCTTTTAATTTTCAGGTTTGGGTAGGCCAACACACACCTGCCATTTAAGACACATATACTGAAAAACTATGCCCAGGTGGACTCTTTAACCCTAATCACTTAGCCTTTTAAGACCCAGGAAGGGGAATACACGCGAAGGTTATTCGTTCGTCCCCCATTTGCCTTTAACACATTTCCCTTTTTAGGATAAAGTAGGCTACATTGTTAAGTCGTTCCCGTTTAATTCCTTTACATGGAAATACTATACGTACACCATTTATTTGTATAATGGTTTTATATGGTTAATAGTGTCTTATATTATTAACCTACTAAGTTTAGCTATATATTTTTAATTATAAGTTTTATTGACATAAATAAGGAAGACCATATTCCCTTTTATCTATATATTTATTTAATTTCTTCCCTAATTTGGACCTAGTATTAAATGACAATCAATACCCATTAAACCCCCTTTTGACATCCATTTCTGTTTATTTCGTTTTTTTATTGCCCTTTGTGACTGATTTATCAGTCCCAAGTTATCCGTTTATAGTAGCCCAATGGACAATTACTATTCTTATTTATTTATTTATTTATTGACTATTATATATATATATTTACATACCAGGCCTCTCACATTAAGTTGGCTACTTGTGGATGCTGGTTATGTCGGTTGGCTCCGGGCAGACTTCTACCACAGGAGAACTTAACCTCGTGACTCTGTACGATTATATCTATGCATTAGACCCCTTACATTAAACCGACTACCTGTTGTTACTAAATTTGTCGGGTGGTTGCGGGAAGACTTACGCCACAAGTTGAGTTTAACCTCGTGTCTAAATGCAGTTATAATTTAAATTTCCTACTTGGGGTCCACAAAAATTATCCTAATTGATTTTAGGAATTGTAGTCATTTATTTCATTCACATTTATTTTCCCCAAATCAATATTGGTTACAATAGTTACTCTTTATTTGCGGTCTCATTTATAGCAGTTATTTACATTTATTGCTACAAATGGTCACAACAAATATGTTAATTCAAAATGGATTGTATTTCCATGTAATTCCATAATTTAACCTTATCCAAACATTCAAACATTCCATACAATTTATATTTCACTGTTTTACGCTGATTTGGCGGATAATATGTATATATTCATTTTTTTTATGTTTTCGTGCGGTCAACATAATTATTAATATCCATTTATATTCTTGCAATATTTATTTTTAAATTAATGATTTGGTCAAATCAATTAACCAAACATTCCTTTTGTACATTCAATCTTGCCAAAAAGGTTTCAAGTCTCACGAGGACCGTTAGCCAAAACAATTGTAAATCATGTTTATTTTGTAATATTGACATATTTCCAAATCATAAGAACTATATGTAATATTTTTATTTTGGAATAGTCTATGCAAATAACATACAAAACATATATTTATTTATATATATACCTTTGCACCTCTTTTCCTCTTTTAATTCCTTTTGTCATACTTCTTGTGATTCTAAAATAATGCCTCTTTATTTAAAAATGAGGAAAACAACATAATTTAAATTGCTTAAGCCAAAAACCCAACAATATTAAATGTAAACAAGGAATATTTCTTTTATTTTTAAAATCACATAATACACAAATTCTTCTTTTCACCCAAATTTACATGTTTCATATTTCAGCACTAAACTAAAGATCTGGAACATAACTACAACAAATTTATGTTTAATAGGACCGACTTCCAGATCCACAGTGCTATGTGGCATATACAAAATATTTCATAATTCATGACATAACTTGTAGGAATATGTGAGAATTTATATAACAAACCTACAATTCATGTTTATATAAAATCACAACTTTATCATTTACCCACATATTCATAATCAGATCTTATGGTTATCACAATTTATAGTTATTTAAATACCAGATCTGATAGGCATAAAACATAGATTGGATTCAAACGAAATAGATAAATTATTATATCTATATTAGTAAATTTCCCACTCACCTTATAGCTTCCAATTTCTGAATTATAAACCTTTTTAGGCCCTAAATTCTTACAAATCTACAGTTTATCTAGAAAAGGGAAATTTCTAGGTCTGTAGAAATGTAAGAAAAATGGGAAAAGAGCGAAGAAATCAATCGTTGAGGACCCTCTTCCATTGAATCCATTTCTCTTCCCAATTCCATATGAATTTGATTTGATTTGGTATATATATAAATATATTTTATTTATAATTTAGGTTAGAAGAGGG
Source organism: Allium sativum (assembly GCA_030737875.1). NCBI lineage: Eukaryota > Viridiplantae > Streptophyta > Magnoliopsida > Asparagales > Amaryllidaceae > Allium > Allium sativum. The sequence goes on along the minus strand of CM060921.1, from coordinate 7,095,653 downwards.
AGAAAAATGGCAGATCTCCGCAGCCTCCATAGTTTTGAATGAAAAAATAGTGAGGCTCTACCCCTTTATTTATAGGGGTGGAAATGTCCTAGAACCTTCGGAGTAATTTTAAGTTATATCCGTCCATTTGTTATAATAATATTATAACAAAACTCTATATGAACCAACCGCCACTGGGCATTTGATCGCCCAGTAGGTCGACCATGGTGGTCGACCGTCATGGCAATCAGATGCCCAGGTCGGCTGTTCATATATGGTATAATATTAATTAATTATTCTGTTTAATTATTTTCCGTCCGTTTTCATATTTCATCCGTAACTTTTTCATACGGACTCTTCTCGTGAAACTCCAAACATGAATGTTGACCAAAATTTTGAGACAAATGCAACGGTTAAATTTTCATTGCCAAATTCAATCATTTTTAAAAATTTCTGTTTTTGCAATTCTAGTAATTAATTTATATCGCCAAAATTTCAGGTTGTTACACATAGCAGCTTAAAACTCAGCTTCAACCATTGGCGCTCAACAATTCGAAGATGGCAAGGCAGATCAACATGCAATGAACAACACCCAAAGTAGATGGATGAAGGCATGAAAACATCGGATTGCTGCCCTGGATTGACCAAGATCTGGATTGGTACCAATCGGGATTGCCTCGGATCGACACTGATTCAGATTCCAACAAAAAGGTTGTAATACCCTTAATTTTTGTAAAACATTATTCAATAATTTAATAAGAGGTAATTAAATATGAATAATATGGTGGATGAGGGAATGCATTTTTTGCTTAATAAATTAATTAGAATGTTAGCCGCAGAAATGAATTAACTAACCAATTTATGCATAAGGAAGTGGGATATAGGGAAGGCAAAATTGGAACTTCAGCCTATATACAAACATCATATTCTCCAATATTACTACCATTACATTCATTTTCTAAAACCTAAAAGAAAACTAAAATAAGAGGCCGACCATTAAAGTTTAGGAGAAGATGAAAGAAAAGCTAGGAAAATTAGAGCTTGGACATTAAAACAAACTAATCCCATAAGCTTAATCCAATAAAGATGAATAATACTCTCTACCCATGTTTATTTCGTTAATCTATGTATATCTAAAATATTTGTAGTTGTTTATGATTTTCTTGATGTTGTTATTGATGCAACATGTTTGTTATGTGATACCCATGATTGGTTTTGTGAAATATGTTTAATATCGGTGAAAATGAATAAGCCTATATGTCAAACGCTATATTTTGAAATCTTAAATGATGTTTAATTTTGATATGATGTTTGTGTTATAACTGTGGAAATTTTTTTGAACTTCATAATTTTCTATGTTTGTATGGATATATTATAAATTTTCTAAGCTTGTTTTGCTTTAAAAAAGTTTATACGTTAATCATGGTATTAACATTTATATTTACATGTTTATGTATTTTGTATTTTTCATACAGCACAAAGTACTGAAAAATGATAATGCTTTGATCAGAATACTTTTTATAAACCAACAGGATTTCAACAAATATAGTGGAGTTGGTAAGAAGATATGATTTATAAGGAAATAAATCGATTTTGCCTAAAATTATTGTTAGTGCTATTTCCAGATTCAAGATTACCCATCGGACAATGTCGGTACCACACTTCGGTGACGCTAAATGCTTTATATATCACAAATACAGTATATGAGTATTCAGGGGCTTTCGACTCTTTTCTTTCAGTTTTGGATTTGTCCCAATGTAACTACCCACATTTTTGGAACCAATTTTTTTTTTTTTAAATTAAGCTATTTTGAACAATAATAAATATCTATTGGTTATTTTTGCTAAATAAAATTTGACAATAATTTTAAAAGTAGTTTTTATATTTTATTTGATTCAAAGAAAACCAATAAAAATTGTTGAACTGATTCATAAGCCTTGTTTTTGAAAATTTTAAAAATTCAATTTTTAATATCATCGCATAGCCCTTAAAAAGTGAAATTTTGCTAGGAAGCTCAGAATTCGATGAGACCAATTTTGTTGGATTCATAATGACAAATCATTGTTGAGTTTCAAAATTCGTGTCAAACGGACTTAGTATGTAGCCATGTGCGATAAAACCGTTTGAGGTAAAATAGGCGATCGGTTTACAAAGGAACATTATAGAGACAACCTCGGAATTCGATCCCACTTATTTTTGGGATTCATATTGTCGAATAGTGGTAAGATTCCAATTTTCATGATTTTTAGAATCAACATGTGATCAAGCGTGATTTAAAGTGAAAAAAGACATTATTTTGACTTTAATTTTTTTTTCATGCACGCGGACTCGGAATTCGACGAAAACATTTTCATTTGATCTATAATGTCAGAGAGTAGTTGCATGTCAATTTTCATTGAAAATGAGATCCGTAGGTGATCATATGGATTTTTAAACCACGAAAACAAACATAAATTGGATAGAAAAAATATATGAAACTAATATAAAAATAATTCGCACCTACTATATAACATCCTAAACTCCCCTAACCTAATCATATTCCTCAAAATCCATCGTGCCCCTTTCTCTACCTTTCCTAAACCTAGATGCAATTTATAAATTCAAAATCAAATCCAATACTCCATTAAAAATAATGAAATATATATATATATATATATATATATATATATATATATATGTGATCCTTAGAGCTTGCTCTTCGATTTGGTATGAGTATAGGAGAGATTCGAGAGCATTTTGTACGCTGTGTTTTTCCAGCGTAAACTTTAGGCAAGCTAGGGTTGGATTTTTTGGCGAATTGATGCATCATTGCTTGTTTTCGAGTTCGGTTACGGGTTCGTGAGGAGAATAGGGAGTTGAATGCGAATTTTGAAGTAATTCGGTGCCAAAAAGTGTCGAAGAAACAAAGGGGCTGCACGTTTTGACAGTGGACATGAATTTTTTCTGAGAAGCTTGAGCTTGAGTGAGTTGATGATGACTGTGTAGAGCTAGTGAAGAGAAGAAGAATAGTGTATATAACTTGAATTTTAGTGAAGAGAATAAGGAGAGAGGATCAAAGAATCGGGCGTGAATGGGAGGGAGGGCTGCTGCTTTTTTTGGGATGCTACGTGAGTTTTGAGGAGGAGAGATTAGAGGAAGTGATTAGGAAAGAAATTAGGTATTAATTAATTGATTTATGTTAACGTAAATGACGTTATATATGTATGCAACCATGTAAAATACATAACTTTTTCATTCGAACTCGGAATTCAGCGAAACAAGACTATTGGAACCGTATTGACAAGAGATTCGTACTGAAACTAATTTGGAGTGATTTGTATGTCGTATGTGGACTGAGGAGCTAAAAATGTCGCATTCCTCCGCATAAATATTTGGTGGAGTGTAACTCTCGGTGAGAACTCTCTCACTCGATTCTTTTGTACAGTTATTTATTTTTATAACTGAATATATGTTGATTACTTGTGATTGCAATATTTGTTTGGTGGTTGATGGATATTTACAGTTTTAATGCTTATATTGTTAAACTATTTATATATATTTGTTTGATGGTTGAAAACCCCATACGGGTTTAGGGATGATAATTAATTCACATCTCCCTTGGATTTAATCGTATGTCAACCGATTGATTGACAGACTGTTATAACAGTTGTTTAATTATTTAATGCTTATACAATTGTAAATTGCACTTTAGATGTGAATTGAATGTTCAATAGTTGTTTATCACTATTTTTGAATACATGCAATGTATGGAATCCATATAAATAAAATTATATTGTAATTGATTGAGTATGATTCCAATTCAGAAATAACGAATATTTTAAATAACATTCAGTGAAGAATCAAAATATGATTTTGATGTCCGATTTTGGATGGACACGAAAATATTGAAATATTCATAATTGAAATGAATATGAAGCCGAGTTAAGTAGATATATTCCATTTTAACTCGAATGGAATTTTCCATCGATTTTATTCATTTTATAATGAATATCGAAAAGATTTGATTTCAAAATATGATATTTTGAAAATATTATCATTTTAATATTATAATGATATGGAATATTCAATTTTGATTTAAGATTGAAATGGAAGTTGGAATCGTTTTTAAAATGAATTTATAAACGATTTATAAAACACTTTTTGAATGGAAATCAATGATAATATATTATATATATTTTAATGGTTTGAATATAACGTGTCGGGCAGCGACCGTTCGCGAATTTCGACCATTGACTTTGAATTGAAGTAACGGGAGATCCGACAATCGAATTCTCCTAAAACCGGAATCGTTGTGTTCGTATCAAAAAGATCTTTCGAATGGTAATAAAAGATTTGAGATCTTACGGTTGGATTTTTAGAAATGTTTAATTCAAATTTGAATAAAAACAACGCTACTGCAACTAAATGACCTGAAACGTCATTTAACTAAAAGGGCCTTTTTTAATGAATAAAAATAGAGAAAAATTATGTTAAATCATAATAAAATATTTGGAAAGATTTTTCGACGAAAAATTCCAAGTTTATAAAGATAAAAGATATTTTTATCAGAATAAGTTGTTTATCAACTTAAGTATAGAACTGAAAGGAATTATAATGTTTTTAATATAACCAAAATTTTCCAACATATAAATTGGAATGGATTTGAATGGAAATAATCTTTGGATATTTCGATATTGGATTCCGAGATTATGCGGATATTGTTGAGGAATTTGGAATATATATATATAAATATATATCGTTACTCCCAATATGATATTTACTGGTTTTCAAATTTTGATGTTGAATATAAGTCGATATGATTTCTATTTAGAGCCTTGTATTTAATATCAAATTGGATTTTGGGTTCGTGAATATTGTCTTCAACAACACTGTTCTTAAACCCAGTGGAGAAAAAATAAATCTTTTCATTAAGATTTAATGAGATTTTCCAATTAATGAATATAATTGAAATTAAATGAAAGTTTATTTTGGTTTCATCGTGAAAGATGTTTTAAATAACATTTGTTCATAAAACCCAATTAACAGTGAAGATATAATTTGGAATTTATAAATCTTTTAACTAATATTTAATGGAATTTTCCAAAATAAAGTTTTCCCATTTAATATATTAAATTGGGGTTGAATGTAATTCGATTTATTAATGATCGAGATAACTTTCTATGAAGGAAGACCGTTATTATTTGTGGAAATTTAAAAGGCTTTGTCGTTATTCCATCTATAGTATTAATCTGATACAGAAATTTATATCAATTTTATATTGATCAGATTTCCATGAAGATTCAAATTTCATGGAAGAGGATTTTAGGTTTATCGCGAACTTTGTTTTAAAGGACATTGGTTCTTTAACCCAGTTTGTAATAACCCGGAAATTCTGAGCTAGTTTAAAATTTTTATTTTTGCAATTTTAGCGAATTTTGAACATTTAAAATGGATTATTTTAAATAATATCGACGAGAAATTTATTTTGAATATAATTCGAACATATATATTATATACGTCGTCGTTAGAATATAAATAATTATATATAATTATAAATAGAATTGAAAATGGCGCGGTAGTTCGATAATTCGATTTCAAACTTCAATTGAATGTACCGGGTGCAAAACAATCCTGATTTTAGTGAAACCAATAACATTAGGATCTATTTGAGAATATCTTTCCAACAAATCCTAAAAATCAAGATTTCATAGCGGGAATAAAAAAATATGTCCAGTTAAAAATTCTGAATAGTCATTATGGAATTCAGGCCCTTAAAAATGGACATTTTGCAAACGACCTCGGATTTCGACGAAACCACTTTTGTTGGGTCCGTGATGTCAAATTATTGCTAGATTTCAAATTTCATAATTTTATGAATCAATATGTGAGCGTGGCAAAGGAAAATGCGTTTGACCAGTTTTAGTTGATTTTAATCGACTGGAAAATAGCCATTTTTCCAACAGTCTCAGAATTCAACGAAACTAGTTTTGTTAGGACCGTATCGTCAATACGAAGCTAGAAAATATTTTTCTGCAATTTTTCGAGTTAGTATGTGACCCCAGTAAAATGAAACGCGCGTTTAAATTCAATATATAGAGTTATATGTTGATTTTGACGAAAACTGATCGAGACGATCGAATCACCATACGATACATATCTCATTGTGTTCGGAATGGGGGTAATTAGCTATGGACGACAGGCGGTGGGCCTCGTTTAGAGGTCGTATGTAAAAGTCAACTTTTTAGTAAATAAAATAATTAAATAATTGAAAATTTAAAATTCTCTCCCCTCCCCCTTATTTCTCTCTGCCCCCCCCCTCTCTCTCGTTTTCAATCAGAAATCGAATCAAAGAAAAAAAAAAAAAAGAAGGGCGAGGGGGGGTGAGCCGCCGCCGCCACCGCCCCCCCTCCCCCAGCGACGCTGCCGTCGCCGCTGCTTCACCTTCTTCCTCCTTTGCCTCGACCGCAACACCACCAGACCCCCCCCCTATCGCCCTCGCGCTCCTCCTTCTTCCTCCCCCCCAAAACCCGATTCGAGCCCCTCCTCCTCCTCTGACCCAATCCGACCCCGCCCCCTTTCTTCCTTCTTCCTCTTTCCGCGATGCCGTGAAACCCTCGACCCCCTGCGACGAGCTGAAACCCTTTCCCCTCTTTAAAAGAAAAAAAACCAATGTAAGTTCCTATTCTTTTATTTATTTATTTGTCTTTGTCTATTTAATGTAATTAGTTTAGTTAATTTACTAATTTACCATAGTTTTGAAATGAAATTAACGTGATTTTTAAAATAGAAGAGACGTGATTTTTAAAATAGAAGAGACGTGATTTTTAAAATAGAAAAGACGTGATTTTTAAAATAGAAACGATTAGATTTTTAAAGGAAGAAAGACGATATTTTTAAATTAAGGTGAGATTTTTACATATGTAGCGGGTTAAAAATATGACTTTTACATAGTAGGAACTATAAAAATGTAATCTTTATGAGATAGAGAATATAAAAATATCGTCTTTGTATATGTAGCGAAATAAAAATCTGATTTTTATTTTATATACTTTGAAATAAAGTGGTGATTTTTATAATGATGAAATCTATATTTTTATAATGATGAAATCTATATTTTTGGAAAGATGAAGTCTTTATATTTGAAAAGGAGAAATCTTTATAGTTGAAAAGGCGAGATCTTTATATAGATTATAACGATGTAAAAATATGATTTTTATATATTGAACATCGAAGTAAAAATTAGATTTTTCCTATATTGAATAGCGAAGTAAAAATTAGATTTTTCTATATTGAATAGTGAAGTAAAAATTAGATTTTTCTATATTGAATAGCGAAGTAAAAAATTAGATTTTTCTATATTGAATAGCGAAGTAAAAATGTGATTTTTACATATGTAGTGGCTACGGGCAACGAAAGCGACAAAAGGCAAGAACGATGAAGATTTCTATAAATGAAGTGTCGTGAAGTTGGATAGCTATCGGTGAGAACTTCTCACTCTAAATTCTCTTTTTCTAGTTATATATATATATATATATACTAGGATGCAGACGGTGTTTAGTAGCACCCGACACCCGTCATCCACAGACCATGGATGGCTTGTTTGTTTAATTGTTTGGTTGCATAAATTAGTTAGATGATTTGATTTGAATTTGGTTGTTTGGTGAATTTGATAGATGTGTGAATGGCGTGGGCCTTCACTAGACTGGGGATAAGGCTAGGCCTCGCCCCGTTTCTAGTATCGTGCCGTTATGCCGCCGAAATTTCCTAAAAATAAATTAGAAAATAAAAATATCATTTTATTTGATAAATGAAATGAATAGAAATTCATGTGTTCAAATAAAATATATTATCGTTAAAAATATAATTTTTAATGTGAAAGTGAATAAATAAATATTTATAAACAAATCGACCGATTTGTTTATATTCACTGATTTGACTGATATCGATTGGGTCGATAAACTTTACACATCGCCCCACTGCACAACTAAAATCTGTGTTTGATTGTTTGAAACCCCACACGGGTGTTGGGATGAAACTTCAAGTTCACTCATCCTGATTGATTAAATATGTCGATCGATTGATTGACAGGCTGTTATAAGCGTTAGATATCTATATTTGATGCTTATACAGTGTAGTGCACTTTGGTTGATGGTTGATTATTTTTCAATGCTATTATATACGTGTGATGTACGGAAATCCATATAATTAACATTATATGGTGATTGATTGGGCCTCATTCCAATCGGGAAAATAATGAATGTTATAAAAGAAAATTCATGTGTTGAATATAAAAATAGTCATGTGTTGACGATGTTCATGTGTTGAAAATATTCATGTGTTGAGTAAAATATTTTAAATAATAAAAATTACATCTTCATCATATTTACAATTAGAATCTACTTCACAGTGGAGTCTAATTAAAATCAAACGATAGATACCATAGTTTTATAAAATATTTTACATAACAAAAATAGTCGTGTGTTGAAGGAAATATAGATTCATGTGTTGAATAGAATAAATATTCATTTGTCGAATAGAATAAAGAAGTTTTTGAAAAATATAAAGCCGTGTTGATTAGAGATGCGTTATTTTGACGCGAACGATATTTATATCGACTTTATTCGTTTTACAATGAATATCGAAAAATGATTTCAAAATCTGATATTTTGAAATGAAATTCAAATTGAATTAGATTAAAAATTCAAATTGAAATTTTATTGAATCAATTTGAATTGAATAGAAAATGAATTCGATTCGAATTGAATAGAAAACGAATTAGAATTTGAATTGAATAGAAAGTGAATTTGAATTCGAATAAAATAAAAATGAATTCAAATAGAATTAAATTGAAATTGAATTAAAACGAATTGAAATCGTCTTGAATGGAATTTAAAACGAACTGAAATTGAATTGAAATCAATTTGAAACGAATTCGAATTGAATCAAATAGAAGGTAAATTCAAATTGAATTGAATTGAAATGAATTCGAATTGAATTGAAATCAAATCGATTTGAAATTGAATATAGTGTTGAAATGGTTTTGAAAACGAATTTAAAACGATTTATAAAATACGTTTTAAAAAGGAAATCGATGAAATATATATAATATATATATATATTATATATATAGTGGCCTGAATAGAATGCGCCGCGCCGCGGTAGTTCGTGAATTTCGACCATTGACTTCGAATTGACGTTGCGGGAGATCCGACCGTCGGATTCTCCTAAAACCGGAACCGTTGGGTTCGTATCGAAAAGAGCTTTCCAATGAATATTAGAAATTTGAAATCTAACGGTTGGATTTGGAATTATGTCCAAATCAAATTCGAAAAAGGTCGCTGTAAGTGCAATTCGATGGCCGTTGATGGAAATCGACTGTACGGGCCTTAATAAAATTATTAAAAATATCTATAATTCGTGTAAAATCATAAGAAATGATTTGGGAAAAATTGGGCTGAAGAATTCCACATTTGAAATGATAAAAATAGTTTTTTATCGAAATGAACTAGTTTTGAACTAGAATTAAAATCAATTTATTTTTGAAATAAATAAATTGAATTTGAAAGTGATTTTAAAAATAATCAATATTCCCAATACATGGATGGGACTGGAGTTGAATCGAAATTATCTTCGGAATATTTCGATGTTGGATTTCGTGACTATACAGATATTGTTATGGGAATTTGAAAGATATATTTGATATCGTTATTTCCAATACGATATTTGTTGGTTTCAGAATTTGATATTGAATATAAGCCGGTATATTTTCTATTCAGAGCCTTGTATTTAATATCAAATGTGATTTGGGTTTGTCGTGAATCGTGTTTTAGAAGACATTGGTTCTTTAACCCAGTTAAAGACATAATATTGATTTTTGAGAAGATTAAAACTAAGTGGAGTTTTAATGAATCTTTAATTAGATTAAAATGTGAATTGATAATTTAAATTATCAAATCTGAAAAGTGATCGAGAGTGGAGTATCACCAGTTTTGCTCCAAAGCGATAGTTAAATCTTTAATTAGATTTGAATGTGAAATGGTAATTAATTTTACCAATAACACCGTGGTGTTAGGAATGGAGTATCACCAATTTTGCTCCATGGGATATATAGGTTGGGATTGGGAAATAAAATAAATAATTACTTCGGTGTGGTTCATTAATCCCGACTAGTTTGAAATGATATCCATAGGAGGATTAAAGAATAAATTTAGAAGAATTTATCTTGGATAAAATTAATGGGAACCTGTTCCCTCAGGATGTGATTTCGTGAATAAAAGAATATTCTGAATTGGAATGAGGCGTTCGTTGTGTTTGTGTAACATTTGTTTGTTAAATACGTGGGTTATTCAGAAAGGCCGGGTTATACCCATTCTGAATAACCGATTCGACGAGATGTCGAAGATGAAGACGGTGGTTGAAGACCGGAAGTCTTCACATCGTTTGGGTGATTACTGATGATCTTGATTGGGCTGTACACCCAGGATGAGGGAATCAGTTGGTGATCGTCCAGACGTACCTGGAGATGGATGGATATGCGAGGAAAGTGCCTCCGGTTTCGTTCAGACCCAGAACGAACTTGTAAATGGATTGTGTGTCTGACATTCGATTTTATTCTGTGTTGATTGATCTCTATTAAATATACATCTGTTTGGCGGCAGAGAATTTATTCTCTTGCTTAACGCCCTTCTCTGAGACGTACGAGCTCAGAGGTTGTATATCGATGACATCAGTCGCATGGAGTGAATTGCCAGTGTGGCACGCATAAGTGGCAATTGATCAAGGCTTCTATTGAAAAGCAAAGTCTTGTGGTTGATGATCAAAGCACGGCCTGTGTGGCGTAGCTTTGTGTATAACGTGAATTCGCGAGCCTCACACCTCGGTATGAGTCAAAAACGGGAGACGGACCGCTGGGAGAGCACGACGTTTCTTTCTAGCTAGGGTGGTGTCAGTGACCTACCAACCCTGACATTTATATACTTTTCACCTGTGTGGTTGTTGGATACGAGGCGCCTCGGATATAGGTCTGTAAGGACCGGGAAACTTGTGTTTAGGAATTGCCAATCCTCAAAAGTAAGTGAGGACCGGCCCAGCCGATTCCAAGGATCATAGTGGGGTCCTGAGGCATTTGCTAGAGTGTCTCGAACGCGGAGAGGAGCTTGCCCCTTGTCTCGGCTCATGACGGAATCCAATTTCCAATACGTGATATTTTGGATTTAATTGTAGAACTGGTATGGCGACATGATAGATGGTACCCATGCCGCCTATGATTGATATTTATGATTGAAAATTGTTTTGACACTATACACTTATAATAGTATCAGATGATTTGTTTTGACGTACCAAGCATGTTTGGCTATTATAAGGGAAAACCCTATCCTCCGGCTTGTGTTGCATTGTGTGATGGGACCTGGGTCTTATAATAGCTTCATTTTTCCAAAGAGCATTGCGTTGTTTTGTTGTGTGCACTAGTATTCTTGGGAGGAAACCCGTTCCGTGTTATACGGCGTGGTCCCTTGAATTACTATCTTTAAAGTAAAGTTTTAAATAACTGTTTTAGTTCTCACACCAGTCACATGACTGACCTGGAGTTTATTGTTTTAACCTAAACTCTGGGTGCCCCTATTTTCCACACGGGCAGCTAGTAGTTTTGGTTTTGCAGATTTATATTCACAGGATCCTGATTTACAGCTGGAACGATGCTTGGAAAGCTCTGTATCCGTGTATTACTTTCAGTTGTGTTTTGTATATTTTTCCGCTGCTATGTAATTTATTGTAATCTCTGACATTTGTTGAATGTAATTTATTCATTTATACTCTTTATATTCTTGTATCTGATGGAATTGTTGTAATAACAATGAAATGTTCTTCTGTATGAGTTCTATTTTGTCCTGTTCTCAAAACGATCAGGGGTTCCGAACGGTCTAGATCGGTTTAACGACTGATTCGGATCGAGCGAAATTCCTTGCCGTTACACAGTTAAAGATAGGATTAATTTCCAAAAAGATTGAATAATCATTAAGTAATGATATTTGAGATTAAAACTAAGAGGAGTTTTAATGAATCTTTAATTAGATTGGAATGTGAATAAGGTGATTGCATTTACCGAATTCAAGAAATGATCGAGAATGGAGTACCACCAGTTTTACTCCATGCAATAGTTAAATCTTCAATTAGATTTGAAACGCGAAATGGTAATTAATTTTACCGATAACACAGTGGGTATTAGATATGGAGTAATACCAGTTTTGCCCCATAGGATTAATAGGTTGGGATTGGAAAATTAAAATAAATGATTACTTCGGTAAGGCTCGATAATCCCAACTAGTATGATAAACCTTTATTTGGTTTAAGATTGTTAAAAGCTAATACAAAATCTTTTTCAATGGTTTTCAAGAAAAGATTTAAACAAGAGGTTTGAATGAATTAAATCTTTGATAAGATTTGTGGGAATAATTCCGAATGTAATGGATATTTGAATAAAAGAATATTCTGGATTAGAACGAGGCGTATGATGTGTTTTTATAGCACTTGATTATAAGATATGCAAGTTATTTGGAAAGACCAGGTTTAACCCATTCTGAATAACTGATACAATGAATAAAAGTCGAAGAAGACGGTGGTTGAAAACCGGATATCTTCACATCGTTTGGATGATTACTGATGTCTTGATTGGGCTATACACCCAAGACGAGGTAATAAGTAGTGATCGTCCAGACATACTTGGAGATCGACCAGATATGCGAGGGCCTCTCTCCTGTATTGGACATATGGGACAAGGAATAAGGTGCCTGCGGGTTTATTCAGACCCAGAACGGACTTGCAAAAGGATTCTATGTCTGACGTTGCATTTCGCGCTGTATTCGTTGATTTCTGCTAAATAGATATCTGTTTGGTGGCGGAGAATTTATTCTCTTTCTTAACACCCCTCTCTGAGACGTACGAACTTAGAGGATATATATTGGTGGAAATCAATGGTACAGTATGGATTGACAATTTGGCATGCTGAAATGCATGGATCAAAGCTTTTGTTGAAAAGCATAGCTTTGTGGTTGATGATCAAAGCAAGCTTTAAATAGCGCAGCTTTGTGTATAACATTAATTTGCGAACTTCACACCTCGTTGTGAAACAGAAACGGGAGAGGACCGCAGGAAGGACATGCATTTCTTTCTATCTAGGAGTGATGTCATGGTATGGTGTAACGACCCGTATTTTTTGGCCAATTATCTGAATTATTTTATTATTTAAAATATTGATTTGAATTCAAATTATTGAATTTAACCATTTATTTTTGAAAATGTTATTTAAATAAATAATATATAATATTATAATTTCAAAATATTTGGAAAATGTTGGATTTACGATATAAGTGTGGACGGGCAATTTAGAATGGTTAAATACTTGTTTATTTTGAATTATAATAACGATTTCGTCAACTAAACGATGTTATGACGTTAAATTTATAATTTAATTATAAAATGAGCTGCAGCGGTGCGGTAGTTCGTAATATTGGGTTTTGAACTTTAAACGGCCGTACAAGATCCAATACAAGTCGGATTTTCTCGAAACAAGAAACGTCTGAATCTGTTGGATAATATTTTTCTAATGAAAGAGAAAAATCGAGTTTTCGTGTTGTAGATTTTGTTTTATGTCCAAATCAAATTTTAAAATAGTCGCTATAGAATTCCTTTATATATTATAGCGATTTATTATATTAAAATAAAGGGTTTTTATTTTATTTTATATCGAATTGGCTTGAAACTCAACCCGAGTTATTTTATCTTGGTTCTATATGAAATTCTGGTCGTTTATAACCAATTTTAATATTTTAATATTATTATATTGAGGTATTTTTAAATTGGTTTATTTTAATGTGAATTGGACCTTAAAAAAGGTGCTTTATTCAAACGACCTTCGTTTTTGACGAAACAAATTTTATTGAGACCATAATAGCTAATTATTGCTAGGTTTCAAGTTGCGCGTCAATCGGTGTTATTCTGTGAGCGTAGCAAAATAAAATGTAAATAAAACGACCATTTGGGCGTAAACGAGCGCCGTTTGAGCAAACGGACTCGGAATTCGATGAAACAAGTTTCATTAGGACCATATAGTCAAATTAACCATGGTGTCAATTCCCGCAGCGAACGGGGTTAGTATGTGAGCACAGGAGCGAATAAACAACATTCAGAATAGTGATAGACACGAAATAAAAATCGTTAGTCATCATCATACGTCACGTCAAGTTAAAATAATAATTTTTACACTTATATTTACCCGAAAATCTCAGCCAACCCATTCACAACATTTCCACCGTCCATAAAATTTGTAAAAAAAACCCTATTCATTAAATAATTTATTTCTCCAAATCCGTCGAGAATTTGCTATGGCAATCCAAAGCAAAGTTGTAGATCGGCTCGATGCCGAGCTGATGTAAAAAGTTGGAGGTGAATGGTCACCTGTGGTGGCCTGAATTTCACAAAAACCGGAGAAAACTAGTTTCGTTCTTTGCTAAAATTGAGGAGATGGGGTCGATTTTAGGAGCTCATACCTTGGGGGAATGAAAGAGGGGAGTTTTAGCTTTGATTTGGCACCGACCTCAGGTTTTACGAATGTCTGTGGTGATCGTGGTGGCGAGATGAACTGAGACTGAAATTTTCAGGTATTTTCATAAAGCTGAGATCGGAAACTTGGTTTTTCCGGTGAACCTATGGCGTACTGGTGAATATGGTATGAAGGTCGAGGTGCGAGGTGGCGGCGCCGAGAGTCTGGCAGTAGTCTGGTGGCATGATTTGATCTATGGTGGCGGGTTTTGTAGCGTGAACGGGATCTGGTCGGAGGGATTTTCAGGCGTGACGGAAGGGAATTGAGGTGTACAGTTTCTGGTGAAGGGGCATTGAGGACTGGCGGTTCTGACGAGGTAGGGGGCGGGGGTTCCGGTGGTCAATTGAGGCGCCGACGATCGGATTTCTTGAACAATGTTGGGTTGTGGTTTCAGGGAGGAAGAACGAACGGGCTGATGGGTTTCTATAGTGCAAAACGCGTTGATAAACAGTGATGGGTGCTGACGTGTCCTGGCCTAATGGTAATTAGTTAGTTAAGATTTAATTAATTTATAATTAGCTTGGTAAATAATCGATTAAATTATATAAACTTATAATGGCCATAACTTTTACATACGATATCGGATTTACGTGAAACAGGATCCGTTGGGATTGCAGAGACGAGATCTAGGTGATGGCGCTGACCGGGAATCGATTCGACATAGTTGGATTTTCAATCAATTTTGAATGCTCATTTGAAATTGAATGGAACAAATAACGCTACAACCATCAACTGAAACAACTGGTGAGTTGATTCTCACACTTTTCTGGACTGCTATGATGTGGTAAATCCATAGAATTAAAATACCATTATATATTGGTTGATTGGCTGCGTTGTCGCTATTGGTTGAATTAATGGTTGTTGTTAACTATATTATCGTCATTTATTTATTTATTTAAAATTATATATTCTTGTTATTATAACCCATGCTGCAGAGAAGAACAGGTTGGAGGGATCCGACTGGATTCCTCAAAATAGTTTGTACATTGTTTATCTTTGTGTGTGTTTACCCATGAACTGATTGGATCCCGAATTGACATCAAACCCTGTTCAAATAGTGATGGTTGAATGGATGTTAACCGCTATTGTGTTTTTAGATCAATCGACAGTTCTGGTTGGGTAGTTGGCAGCGAGGGCCTAAAATATACTGTTTAAGATATGGTTCTGCTATCGGGCGTATTAACGTTATATTTAATTATAAATTTATTTTATAACTAATTTGAAGTTTTAAATTTATTTTTATATAAGTCAAATAAAAATAGAAATTTTATAAATATAATTATATGTAAATCATGTTGTTTTCAAAAAGGGATAATCAAACATTTTTATGACATATTCGTATGTCATGTTCTAAATAAAAGGTCTGAAACTAACATAACAGTTGGTGATAATGGAAAATTTGTTTTTTTAAACAATTAATTGATGGTTTAAATTAATTAAGTTATTTAATTAATTTAAAAAAGGAAATGGAAATGGAATAACCGATGTCTGGGTGGAAAACTTCTATTATCTTACGATAAGTGCGTCGTCGGTCAAGGTTTGAGATGTAATTAAAATACCCCAACTTGAACGGCTTCGTTATTATCGAGAGATAGTATTAGTTTGGAATTTATTAGGAAAGCGATATCGAGTTAATTATGATTTAAAGTATAATTATCACGGATTTAAATAACACTTTGAAATTGAATAACTATGCCAGTTTAGTTAAGAAGATAAATAACTATTTTATTTAATGATAAAAATTAAAGCGATGTTTGATAATTGGATTTTATTTTATTTAAAATGAAATAATGGATTACAGAAAGGAGTTGATGTTTAATTCAAATTATAGAATCAAAGTTGTAAAGAGGGTTTTACCCAAGATGGTAACTTTAAAAATAGCGTTCACCTAAGAGCAGAATTAAGTGAATTACCTCAATTGGAACAAAGGAAGGGTTTTGGTAATCAAACCATGTTGTTTGTTCAAATAGAAGTATAATGACATTTCCAAAGGAAACGGGAATAGGATTTCTAAACTATGGTGATATTTTTCAGTAATAAGAAGTACAAAAGGGTTTTGAAAATGCAACGATGTTCCAAGGTAAAAGGGTAATAACAGAAGTTTATCGAAATATAGTAAATCTTCCTCGATAAGGAAATAAAGAGTGAAGTTTGGAATTCGTTATTCCACAGAAATATGCAATGTAAATTGAAAGATTTTGAATACAAATAAGAAACCAATAAACTTTAAAGTAAACGATGTATATTTTAACATCGTCGGACCCAAGCTGAAGAATTAATCTATTTAATACCTTTGAAATAAGAATATATAAGGATTTTCCAAGTAAAAGAAATGGAAAGGATTTAGCGAATATATAGCGAGGTTTTGAAATAAAGGAATGAATAGAGTCTTGTAAATAAAGATGCACTAGTGTTTTCAATATAACGAGAACAATGGGATTTGAAGTAAGAATGTGAAATCGATCATAAAAATGGATGGAATAGTTTTAAATGAAATATGTCTTTTTAAAAGACCTAAGCTGCCAATGTACTGAACAACATCGTTATGATTTGATAGTTAAAACACCAACTATCAAATATTATTCTTGGACCTTTTTGACGCGTTGTTTCGAAGAGACCAGGATGGGAACTAGACCTAAAACCACTTCGAATCAACTGTGTGAACGCGACTAACTTGAAAGAGATAGAGATGGATTAAATTTAAGACCGTAGATATTTATAAAACGGAAGGGTTGCTTATAATCTCTGGTTTAGCGGCCAGAGGTATACTGTGACTCTGTCGTGGTTAAAATCTACGGATTTGCAAGGACTACTCGCTACTGTTCTATAGGGTGATTCCTAGGATGTGGTAGGAGGGTGCCTTCGGTTCATCCTGTTCCTGGATGACTTGTATGGATGAATGTCTGACAAAGTATTTCCAAAGGGATCACGTACGTTGTTTTCTTCAAACGTACCAAGTTGGTGGAATAGAAGGGAAACTTCTTTAGCCTAACAACTGGAGTATTTTTGTGGAATCAATTAGTGATGTCTGGAGGATCTGACAATGTGGCATTCAAAGTGAATGGAGATACACTATGCTGAAGGATAAGCGTAACCTCTAGCCTCATCAACCGGGAAATGGCACAAAATCGGGTAGGTAGCATGGCTATGTGGGTTACACCCATTAGGGTATATCATTACCTGATCTGGAGGAATCAAATGCCTTTGGTTGTCCCTTTTATTTTAATTGTATGCATGCTATCGGTTCGGTTGGCTGGCCCCCAACCGTGGTAATGATATATTCGGTACTCTGAAGAGAAATGAGGGACCAGTCATGTGTGAGCCAGGTTGCAAGACGTTCTTGTTGAACCCCAATGTATTCGTCTCCGGAGGTACATTGTCCGAAGGTGGTCCCATACCTTGCCATAGTTGGAATCCATTCTCCAATACGAGCCTGTGGGTTTTGATTGTATACTATATATGTAGAGCGTAGATGCAAGCGTTCTACTAGATTGATATTTATTTGTGATTTGATAGACATTATTATAATATCAGAAAAGATATTGATTTCAAACTGGTTTGGGTTATAGTAAGGTAAAAACTGTCCGTATTTATGTGTGGGCTGGTCTTACTATTATCCTTTTATTTCAAAAAGGATTTTTCAAAGTTAAACAAGTTGTTCGGTCTGTGAATTTATCACTGAAAGTATTCCAGACTGACCTGGGTGAATTTTGCTTTGCTTCAAATGTGCTCGGGTCAGACCGAGTATATTTACAGGTTAGCTTTTCGCTGGAGTTCGGGAGCTAGAAGCAGGAACCTTCACCGTTAGATATATAAAGTGTATTTCAGCTATGACAGATATATGTTTTACTCTGATGTGTGGTATGAATATATAGTTTTCTTTGTATAAAGAAATTTGATATATTATATTTATTCGTTCCGATGTGAGATTCTGATGTGTTCTTCTTTATCTTCTATTCTAATATTTCTTTCTTTCTTTTCTCATCCTCTGAATTCTTTCTAATAACAATCTAGTGTTTTCGATGCTTGAATAGTCGACATGGTGATTTTATGTCGATTTTCGAGTCGAAAATCCTTGGGTCGTTACAGTGGTATCAGAGCTATTGGTTTAGTGATAACCTTGGCTCTATCGCGTAACTCGATAGAGATGGGGTTAGTAATACCCTAGATTGAGTTGGGTATATATATGAGAGCTCGTATTTGTAATTTGATATAAATTATTTTTGGCCCTATATATTTTATAAAGCAGTAAGGTAATAATCTTCTTAAATTATTATAATTTGGGCAGTTAAATTTACCAGTGTTGACTAGAATAAATTGATTACGAGGTTAGATTAAACCAACCCGAGGAAATTTCATATTTGAAATGTGAAAATGTAAAACATTAACTTAAACGAGCTAAAATGAATTATATAAGATATGGTTAGGATGTCAGAATGAAATATGACTTAAGTCGATGGATATTTGAATTGAGTTGGGAGTAAAAACATTTTCCAATATTAATTTGAATGATATGATTGGATTGTGTGGTGTATTGCTTGAAAATAAACCTGGAATGATTAAACTTGGTTGAAAGCCAATCTGAATAAATAAGTTAATCCAAGATGACTTAATCAGAATGGATCACTTAGACTTGGTTATAAACTAATACCTGAGATTTGGATAAAGTGGTAGGATTATTTCAAACTGGTCGATATAAATGATATGGATGATATGGATGCTTAAACCTTATTGATATTGTTTTGGAAACTAATGAATTTCATTGGAGTTGAGAACAGGTGTAGAAGAGTTAATTCAACTTTAAAACCCGTCTGAGAGAATTCTAGAGTGATTTAAATCCAGTTTGGCATGCTAATTAAGCAAGCACAAAAATAATTTATCGCTTATCGCGTAATAGAATAATTTATCGCTTATCGCGTAATAGCGCTCGTAAAAAGGTACGCCTACGCAAATATAAAATTTTGGGATTTTTATTTGAATTTTGGAATTTTCCGACCGTGTTGGTCGATGTATATCTATTTCTTGAACCTGCAATATTGCAGATGTTCCTCCGTACAAGGGAGACTCTGCCAAAAAAATTTCAAAATTTAAGGTGTTAGAATATTTTTGAAATTTTTAGGGAAATTTGATTATTTGAATTTATTTGGTTTTAAAACCAATTAAGAAATTTTGGAAATAAAACTGAGATTTATTTAAATATTTTTGAAAAGATAATAGGTTGCAGCATTTCTTTTACCTTAGCAATTTCGAGGACGAAATTATTTTAAGGGGGAAGGAATGTAACGACCCGTATTTTCTGGCCAATTATATGAATTATTTTATTATTTAAAATATTGATTTGAATTTAAATTATTGAATTTAACCATTTATTTTTGAAAATGTTATTTAAATAAATAATATAATAATATTTTAATTTCAAAATATTTGGAAAATGTTGAATTTACGATACAAGTGTGGATGGGCAATTTAGAATGGTTAAATACTTGTTTATTTTGAAATATAATAACGATTTCGTCAACTAAACGATGTTATGACGTTAAATTTATAATTTAATTATAAAACGAGCTGTAGCGGCGCGGCAGTTCGTAATATTGGGTTTTGAACTTTAAACGGCCGTACAGGATCCAATACAAGTCGGATTTTCTCGAAACAAGAAACGTCCGAATCTATTGGATAATATTTTTCTAATGAAAGAGAAAAATTGAGTTTTCGTGTTGTAGATTTTGTTTTATGTCCAAATCAAATTTTAAAATAGTCGCTATAGAATTCCTTTATATATTATAGCGATTTATTATATTAAAATAAATGGTTTTTATTTTATTTTATATCGAATTGGCTTGAAACTCAACCCGAGTTATTTTATCTTGGTTCTATATGAAATTCTAGTCGTGTATGACCAATTTTAATATTTTAATATTATTATATTGAGGTATTTTTAAATTGGTTTATTTTAATGTGAATTGGACCTTTAAAAAGGGACTTTATTCAAACGACCTTCGTTTTCGATGAAACAAATTTTATTGAGACCATAATAGCTAGTTATTGCTAGGGTTTAATTTGCGCGTCAATCGGTGTTATTCTGTGAGCGTGGCAAAATAAAATGTAAATAAAACGACCATTTGGGCGTAAACGAGCGCCGTTTGAGCAAACGGACTCGGAATTCGACGAAACAAGTTTCATTAGGTCCGTATCGTCAAATTATACCATGGTGTCAGTTCCCGCATCGAACGGGGTTAGCATGTGAGAACAGGAGCGAATAAACAATGTTCAGAATTGCGATAGACACGAAATAAAAATCGTTAGTCATCATCATACGTCACGTCAAGTTAAAATAATAATTTTTACACTTATATATACCCCAAAATCTCAGCCAACCCATTCACAACATTTCCACCATCCATAAAATTTGCAAAAAAAACCCTGTTTATTAAATAATTTATTTCTCCAAATCCGTTGAGAATTTGCTATGGCAATCCAAAGCAAAGTTGTAGATCGGCTCGATGCCGAGCTGCTGTAAAAGGTTGGAGGTGAACGGTCACCTGTAGTGGCCGGAAATTCACCAAAACTGGAGAAAACTAGTTTCTTTCTTTGGTAAAATTGAGGAGATGGGGTCGATTTTGGGAGCTCAGACCTTGGGGGAATGAAAGAGGGGAGTTTTAGCTTTGATTTGGCACCGACCTTAGGTTTTATGAAGGTCTGTGGTGATCATGGTGGCGAGATGAATGGAGACTGACATTTTCAGGTATTTTCACAAAGCTGAGATCGGAAACTTGGTTTTTCCGGCGATCCTGTGGCGTACTGGTGAATATGGTCTGAAGGTCAAGGTGCGAGTTGGTGGCGCCGTGAGTCTGGCAGTGGTCCGGTGGCCGGAGTTGACTTATGGTGGCAGGTTTTGTGGCGTGAACGGGATCTGGTCGGAGGGATTTTCAGGCCCGATGGAGGGGAATTGAGGCGTACGGTTTCTTGTGAAGGGGAGTTGAGGACTGGCGGTTCTGACGAGGTATGGGGCGGGGGTTCCAGTGGTCAATTGAGGCGCCGACGATCAGATTTCTTGAACGATGTTGGGTTGTGGTTCCAGGGAGGAAGAACGAACGGGCTGATGGGTTTCTACAGTGCAAAACGTATTGATAAACAGAGATGGTTGCTGACCTGGCCTGGCCAAATGGTAATTAGTTAGTTAAGATTTAATTAATTTATAATTAGCTTGGTAAATAATCGATTAAATTATATAAACTTATAATGGCCATAACTTTTACATAAGATATTGGATTTACGTGAAACAGGATCCATTGGGATCGCAGAGAGGAGATCTAGGCGATGGCGCTGACCGGGAATCGATTTGGCACAGTTGGATTTTCAGTCAATTTTGAACGTTCGTTTGAAATTGAATAGAACAAACAATGCTGCAACCGTCAACTGAAACAACTGGTGAGTTAATTCTCACACTTTTCTGGACTTCTATGATGTGATAAATCCATAGAATTAAAATACCATTATATATTGGTTGATTGGTTGTGTTGGTCTCTATTGGTTGAATTAATGGTTGCTGTTAACTATATTATCGTCATTTATTTATTTATTTGAAATTATCTATTCTTGTTATAATAACCCGTGCTGTAGAGAAGAACAGGTTAGAGGGATCCGACTGGATTCCTCATCTTTGTGTGTGTTTACCCATGAACTGATTGGATCCCGAATTGACATCAAACCATGTTCAAATAGTAATGGTTGAATGGACGTTAACCGCTGTTGTATTTTTAGATCAATCGACAGTTCTGGTTGGTTAGTTGGCAGCGAGGGCCTAAAATATACTGTTTAAGATATGGTTCTGTTGTTGGGCGAATTAACGTTATACTTAGTTATAAATTTATTTTATAACTAATTTGAAGTTTTAAATTTATTTTTATATAAGTCAAATAAAAATAGAAATTTGATAAATATAATTATATGTAAATCATGTTGTTTTCAAAAAGGGATAATCAAACATTTTTATGACATATTCGTATGTCATGTTCTGAATAGAAGGTCTGAAACTAACATAACAGTTAGTGATAATGGAAAATTTGTTTTTTTAAACAATTAAGTGATGGTTTAAATTAATAAAGTTATTTAATTAATTTAAAAAAGGAAATGGAAATGGAATAACCAATGTCTGGGTGGAAAACTACTACTATCTTAAGATAAGCGCATCGTCGGTCAAGGTTTGAGATGTAATTAAAATACCCCAACTTGAACGGCTTCGTTATTATAGAGAGATCGTATTAGTTTGGAATTTGTTATGAAAGCAATATCGAGTTAATTATGATTTAAAGTATAATTATCACGGATTTAAATACCGCTTTGAAATAGAATAACTATGCCAGTTTAGTTAAGAAGATAAATAACTATTTTATTTAATGATAATAATTAAAGCGATGTTTGATAATTGGATCTTCTTTTATTTAAAATGAAATAAAGGATTACAGAAAGGAGCTGATGTTTAATTCAAATTATAGAATCAAAGTTGTAAAGAGGGTTTTACCCAAGATGGTAACTTTAAAAATAGCGTTCACTAAGAGCAGAATTAAGTGAATTACCTCAATTGGAACAAAGGAAGGATTTTGGTAATCAAACCATGTCGTTTGTTCAAATAGAAGTATAATGATATTTCCAAAGGAAACGGGAATAGGATTTCTAAACTATGGTGATATTTTCAATAATAAGAAGTACAAAAGGGTTTTGAAAATGCAACGATGTTCCAAGGTAAAAGGGTAATACCAGAAGTTTATCGAAATATAGCCCTGATAAGGAAATAAAGAGTGAAGTTTGGAATTCGTTATTCCAAAGAAATATGGCAATGTAAATTTAAAGATTTTGAATTCAAATAAGAAATCGGTAAACTTTAAAGTAAACTAGGTATATTTTAACATCATCGGACCCAAGCTGAAGAATTAATCTATTTAATACCTTTGAAATAAGAATATATAAGGATTTTCCAAGTAAAAGAAATGGAAAGGATTTAGCGAATATATAGCGAGGTTTTGAAATAAAGGAATGAATAGAGTCTGGTAAATAAAGATACACTAGTGTTTTCAATATAACGAGAACAATGGGATTTGAAGTAAGAATGTGAAATCGATCATAAAAATTGATGGAATAGTTTTAAATGAAATATGTCATTTTAAAAGACCTGAGCTGCCAACGTACTGAACAACATCGTTATGATTTGATAGTTAAAACACCAACTATCAAATATTATTCTTGGACCTTTTTGACGCGTTGTTTCGAAGAGACCGGGATGGGAACTAGACCCAAAACCACTTCGAATCAATTGTACGAACGCGACTAACTTGAAAGAGACAGAGACGGAGTAAATTGAAGACTGTAGATATTTATAAAATGGAAGGGTTGCTTATAATCTCTGGTTTAGCGGCCAGAGGTATACTATGACTCTGCCGTGGTTAAAATCTACGGATTTGCAAGGACTACTCGCTACTGATCTATAGGGTGATTCCTTGGATGTGGTAGGAGGGTGCCTTCGGTTCATCCTGTTCCTGGATGACTTGTATGGATGAATGTCTGACAAAGTATTTCCAAAGGGATCACGTACGTTGTTTTCTTCAAGCGTACCAAGTTGGTGGCATAGAAGGGAAACTTCTTTAGCCTAACAACTGGAGTATTTTTATGGAATCAATCAGTGATGTCTGGAGGATCTGACAATGTGGCATTCAAAGTGAATGGAGATATACTGTGCTGAAGGATAAGCGTAACCTCTAGCCTCATCAACCGGGAAATGGCACAAAATCGGGTAGGCAGCATGGCTATGTGGGTCGTCCCTATTAGGGTATATCATTACCTGGTCTGGAGGAATCAAATGCCTTAGGTTGTCCCTTTTATTTTAGTTGTATGCATGCTATCGGTTCGGTTGGCTGGCCCCCAACCGTGGAAATGATATATTCGGTACTCTCAAGAGAAATGAGGGACCGGTCATGTGTGAGCTGGGTTGCAAGACGTTCTTGTTGAACCCCAATGTATTCGTCTCCGGAGGTACATTGTCGGAAGGTGGTCCCATACCTTGCCATAGTTGGAATCCATTCTCCAATGCGAGCCTGCAGGTTTTGATTGTATACTATATATGTAGAGCGTGAGATGCAAGCGTTCTACTAGATTAATATTTATTTGTGATTTGATAGACATTATTATAATATCAGTAAGGATATTGATTTCAAACTGGTTTGGGTTATAGTAAGGTAAAAACTGTCCGTGTTTATGTGTGGGATGGTCTCACTATTATCCTTTTATTTCAAAAAGGATTTTTCAAAGTTAAACAAGTTGTTTGGTCTGTGAATTTATCACTGAAAGTATTCCAGACTGACCTGGGTGAATTTTGCTTTGCTTCAAATGTGCTCAGGTCAGACCGAGTATATTTACAGGTTAGCTTTTCGCTGGAGTTTGGGATCTAGAAGCAGGAAGCTTCACCGTTAGATATATAAAGTGTATTTCAGCTGTGACAGATATATGTTGTACTCTGATGTGTGGTAGGAATATATAGTTTTCTTTGTATAAAGAAAATTGATATATTATATTTATTCGTTCCGCTGTGAGATTCTGATGTGTTCTTCTTTATCTTCTATTCTAATATTTCTTTCTTTCTTTTCTCATCCTATAAATTCTTTCTAATAACAATATAGTGTTTTCGATGCTTGAATAGTCGACATGGTGATTTTATGTCGATTTTCGGGTCAAAATCCTTGGGTGATGGAGCCCTGACATTTTACTTATGTGGATGATGGATAGCGAGGTACCTCGGATATGGCCGATTAAAAGGCCTTTGATGGTCGACTTACGGACCAGATTTATATTTGAATTTGATTTCTTCACTATGTACTACTAATAATAAAAGATAAATTTTGCGTATCAAGCATATTTGGCCATTATAAGGTAAAACTCTATCATCTGGTTTGTGTTTGCATTGTGTGATGGGACCTGAGTCTTATAATGGTTTTATTTTTCCGTTTACCATTTCGTTGTTTGTTTTATGGTTTTCTTGTGAGGAAACTCGTTCCGTGTCATACGGGGTGGTCTCTTGATTTATCCAACTTTAAAATAAATTTAATGACTGTTTTAGTTCTCAAACCAGTCCCATGACTGACTTGGAGTTTATTGTTTCCTACCTAAACTCTGGGTGCCCATATTTTCCACACGGGCAGCTAGTAGTTTTGGTTTGCAGACATTTCTTTTTATGTGATCCTTGATTATGGCTGGAGCTATATATAGATTGCTTTGTATCCGTGTATTTCTTTCAGCTATGGTAGTTGATGTTTTCCGATGCACACTATATATATTTATTGTAATTTAAATCTCCAGTATTTTCCGTTGTATATTATTTATTTGTAATCTGATATCATGTACTCTGATGTAAATTGTTGTAATAACAATGAAATGTTCTCATGCTTATGTTCTGTTGTGTCGTGTTTTCAAAGAAATCCGCCTTCTTGTTCGGTTCATGCCGGCCGGGAGGTGTGGGTCGTTTCAGTTTGATATCAGAGCTTTGGTTTACAAAGCTCGAGAACAAGACACATTAGAACCGAACGAAATAATTCATCAGAGATAGGATTAGCAATATCCTAAAAGAATAGCTCGTTAGAGATAGGGTTAATAATACCCTACAATGAGTTGAAGAGTGCTATTTATTAAAAAAAATAGTATTGAAAATTACATTTTATTATATGTATTTAAGTATTTTATTTTATATTGCATTTGGACTATCAATTATAAGAAGATTTTGAGTATATGCCTGACGGGATGTATATTCGAAGTCTCAAATATACTGGGAAGATATAGAATCACACTCAACTTGCCCGAGGATGATTCTGATAACGATGCATCATTATCAGTATTTATTTTCGAGTTTCGAAAGTGGGATATCTATATATTTCCAATTGACTGGTGTGAGAACCAAAACTTAGTTAGAATTTAATGTTTGTTATTTGGCATTGAAAATGGGTTTTTAAATATATAAAAGTTATATATTTGAAAATTTAATCAACCAATTGATTGCTAGTTGTGATGTGTGATTGTTAATATAGCTAATAAAAATATTGGAATAATGAAACCAATATAAGAATGAAAGATAATTTAAACCAAATCAAATATAAAGTTGAACTGAATTGAAAATTTAGTTCGAATTGGATTTATGTATATAGATACACATATTCGCATATACATAATTATTTGTTGATTATGTGACAGGGGGCCAGAAAGACCATAAGGGCAAAATAGAACATGGACACCTTATTTTAAATACTTATATGTGTGTGTGTGTATATATATATGTATTGACCCGGTTAATGGCTTAGAATTGAGTAGAGAAATAAATTTGCGTGCCCGACAAACAGGTGCAGCTTAATGAGTTGGTTGCACAATTTTATTTATTATTAAACCACTGTGAGTGATTTGGATGCGCTGTGATGGTTGCTCTATGTGAAATCAAACATACGCCGTAGGATAGTAACAAATAAATTATGGATCACACCGCATAGCATATTGCCGAAGATGGCATAGCATATCATATTCCATATAAGCATTTGTTGCTTATGCGACGAGGTTTGGATTACCATATGAGCAAGATGCTTGTATGGCGAGGAATGAACTACAGGTTGTACTGAGGAATGATTATGGAGTTAACAACCTATAATGGTTAATTACATAATTTAATAACAAACCTTACACAGGTCTTGAAATGACAAAAAAATACACATGCCATGTCTCCCTTGTATTGGCTTCAGCACATGGGTATGATGGGGGAGCATGGTATATAAATCATAATGGGTGTGCACATTTGATTTGTATGCGATATATTGATTTATTGGGTGCCTAATACGGCCCAATAAAATTTTTAGATCAACCCATACAATGGAGGTTATGGCGAAATTTTTCATAAATTTAGGGTGTTAGCCAAATTTCTGAGAAATTTAGAAGTTCTTAGAAACTGAAAAGTTGAAGTACTCAAGCCAAAATGGAAGTTGAGTTGGTTAGTTAAACAACTTTCAGCTCTATTCCGTTTTCAAGGACGAAAAAGTTTTAAGTAGGGGAGATTATAACAACCCACATTTTTGGAACCAATTTAAAATTTTAAAATTAAGCTATTTTAATCAATATTAAATATATATTGGTTATTTTTGCTAAATAAAATTTGAGAATAATTTTGAAAGTAGTTTTTATATTTTATTTGACTCAAAACAAACCCAGAATAATTATTGAACTGATTCATAAGCCTTGTTTTGGAAAATTTTAAAAATTCGATTTTTAAAATCATCGCATAGCCCTTAAAAAGTGAAATTTTGCTAGGAAGCTCATAATTCAATGAGTTTAATTTTGTTGTATTCATAATGACAAATCATTGTTATGTTTCAAAATTCGCGTCAAATGGACTCAGCATGTAGCCGTGCGCGATAAAACTGTTTGATGTAATACAGACAATTAGTTTACAAAGGAACATTATTGAGATGATCTCAGAAGTCAATTCCACTTTTTTTTGAATTTGTATCATCGAATAATGGCAAGATTCTGTAAAAACCCGTAACTTCCCCGTAAAGGAAAGCGCCGGATAGTTCGAGAACAAACCACAACAGAACACATACAGAAGAACATTTCATTGTATATTACAACAATGCATCAGATTACAAGAATATACAGAGTATAAATGAATAAATATTACACAGAAATATCAGAGATTTAAATTACATTTAAATACATAGCAGCGGAAAATAATACAATACACAACTAGAAGAGATATACGGATACAAAGCTTTCCGGATATCATTCCAGTTGTAAACCAGGATCCTGTGAATATAAATCTGCAAAACCAAAACTACTAGCTGCCCGTGTCGAAAATAGGGGCACCCAGAGTTTAGGTTAAAACAATAAACTCCAGGTCAGTCATGTGACTGGTGTGAGAACTAAAACAGTTAATCTTTATTTTTAAAGTTAGGTAAATCAAGGGACCACGCCGTATAACACGGAACGGGTTTCCTCCCAAGAATACCAGTGCATAAAACAAACAGCGCAATGCTAAATAAAGAAAAATGAAGCTGTTATAAGACCCAGGTCCTATCACACAATGCAACACAAGCCGGGGGATAGGGTTTTCCCTTATAACAGCCAAAGAATGCTTGATACGTTTAAAACAAATCATTTGATACTATAATAAGTGCATAGTTCATAAAACAACTTCAAATCATAAGTATCAATCATAGGCGGCATGAGCGTCCCATGCCACTATGTCGCCATATATAGGTTTACAAATAAAACCGCGAATGTCACGTATTTGGAAATTGGATTTCCATCTATGAACCGAGGCAAAAGATAGTCCTCGACCGATTCGAGACGCTCTAGCCCGTGTCTCAGGAACAGCCGCAACTGCCCCATGGAGCGACAGGGCCAGTCCACCGATGTGGATTATTATGCCTGAACACTACGTTTCCCCACCCTATGGGGTGTAAGTGAGCCAACTAAATGACTC
The DNA here is from genome assembly GCA_030737875.1 of Allium sativum. Taxonomy (NCBI): domain Eukaryota; kingdom Viridiplantae; phylum Streptophyta; class Magnoliopsida; order Asparagales; family Amaryllidaceae; genus Allium; species Allium sativum. The sequence goes on along the minus strand of CM060921.1, from coordinate 7,066,593 downwards.
CATCGGTTCGAGAACGACCGATCAATCCGAGGCGCCTCGCAACAGCAACAACCACATAAGTCAAACTCGTCAGGGCGTGTAAAACCACTGATGCCACTTTTTAGCTAGAAGGAAACGCATGCCCTCCCTGAGGTCCGTCTCCCGTTTTTGGTTCATACCGGGTGTGAAACTCGTGAAGTAAACGTTACACAAAGCTACGCCACAAAGGTCGTGCTTCGATCATCAACCACAAGACTTTGCTTTTCAACAGAAGCCTCGATCAATTGCCACTTAGGTATGCCACACAGGCAATTCACTCCATGCGTTTGATATCCATCAATATATAACCCCTGAGCTCGTACGTCTCAGAGAAGGGCGTTAAGCAAGAGAATAAATTCTCCGCCGCCAAACAGATATATATTTAATAGAGATCAATCACACAGACTAAAATCCAATGTCAGACACACAGTCCATTTACAAGTCCGTTCTGGGTCTGAACGAAACCGGAGGCACCTAGTACCTCGCATATCCATCGATCTCCAAGTACGTCTGGACGATCACCAACTGTTTCCATCTTCTTGGGTGTACATCCCAATCAAGATCATCAGTAATCACCCAAACGACGTGAAGACTTCCGGTCTTCGACCATCGTCTTCATCTTCGACTTATTGTCGTATCAGTTATTCAGAATGGGATAAACCCGGTCTTCCCGAATAACTCGCGTATATTTTAAATAAGTGTTACACAAACACAACATACGCCTCATTCCAATTCATCAGTCACTAACCGTAAATTAATCAAGAGAATAATTCCCCAAATATTAACCCCGAAGGCCGAAACCAACATCAGATCAATATCCAGAAAACCATTCTGCTTAGCTAACCGACAGTTAGTTTCTGATTTCACATTCATAGGGAAAGGTTCCCATTAATTTTATCCAAGATAAATTCCTGAATTTATTCTCTAATCTTCCTTTGAATTTCGATTCAACTAGTCGGAATTAGCGAACCTTACCGTAGTAATCATTGGTTTTAATTTCCCAATCCCAACCTATTCATCCCATGAAGTAAAACGGGTCTTACTTTATATCTAACACCACGGTGTTACCGGTAAATTCAATTACCATTTCACGTTCAAATCTAATTAAAGATTTAACTATCAACTGGAGCAAAACAGGTGATACTCCATTTCCGATCTTTTCAATCTAATTAAAGATTCATTAAAACTCCACTTAGTTTTAATCTTCGACTGGGTTAAAGAATCAGTGTCATTTAAAACACGGTTCACGATAAACCCAAAATCACATTCATTAATTATCGGGTTAAAGAACGAGTGTTATTTAAAACACTGTTCATGATAAACCCAATATCAATATCAATTCAATTCCAATTAAATATTATTGAATTGGTACACTTCATTAAATCTAAATAAAAAGATTTAATCTTTTTCTCAACTGGGTTCAAGAACAGTGTTAGTGAAGACACCATTCACGACAAACCCAAATCACATTTGATATTCAATACAAGGCTCTGAATAGAAAATATACCGGCTTATATTCAATATCAAATTCTACGACTAACAAATATCGCATTGGAAATAACGATATATATATATATATATATATATATATATCTTTCAAATTCCCATAACAATATCTGTATCATCACGAAATCCAACATCGAAATATTCCGAAGGCAATTTCGATTCAAATCCATTCCAATGCAATCATTGGAAATTTTGGTTATTTTCAAAACCATTTCAAATTCAATTTATTTATTTAAAAATAAATAGAATTGTAATTCTAGTTCAAAACTAGTTCATTTCGATAAAAATCTATTTTTATCTTTTCAAATATGGAGTTTTCATCCCAATTCTTTCTAAATCATTTCTTATGATTTTACACAAATTATTATTATTTTTAATAATTTTATCAAGGCCCGTACAGTCGATTTCCATTAACGGCCATCGAACTACACTTACAGCGACCTTTTTCAATTTTGATTTGGACATAATTCCAAATCCAACCGTTAGATTTTAAATTTCTAATATTCGTTAGAAAGCTCTTTTCGATACGAACCCATCGGTTCCGGTTTTAGGAGAATCCGACGGTCGGATCTCCCGTAATGTCCGCTTGAAATAAATGGTCGAAATTCACGAACTGCCGCGGCGCGGCGCGTTCTATTCAGGCCATTATATTATATATATAATATATATAATATATACTTCATCGATTTCTATTTAAAACGAATTATATAAATAGTTTTGAATTCGTTTCAAAAGCAATTTCAACTTCCATTTCAATTCAAATCAAAATTGAATTCTCCTTTATAAATTCATTTTAAAATTCATTTCTATTCAATTCAAATTTCAATTCAATTTGAATTCATTTCAATTTGCTTTCAATTCAATTTGAATTCGTTTTATATTCAATTCATTTCGAAATCGTTTTCAATTCAATTCACTTTGAAATCGTTTTCAATTCAATTCATTTCGAAATCGTTTTCAATTCAATTCATTTCGAAATCGTTTTCAATTCAATTCATTTCGAAATCGTTTTCAATTCAATTCATTTCGAAATCGTTTTCAATTCAATTCATTTCGAAATCGTTTTCAATTCAATTCATTTCGAAATCGTTTTCAATTCAATTCATTTCGAAATCGTTTTCAATTCAATTCATTTCAAAATGAATAAAATCGATATAAATATCGTTCACGTCAAAATGGCGTCAATCTAATCAACACGGCTTCATAAATTTCTATTTTCAAATATTCTATTTCAAATATTTCTTTTTCAAAAATAGTTGTTATTATCAAAATATTTCGTTCAACACATGACCAATCTCAATGGATGAGTACTGTCAACACATGAACCTTTATTTTATATGGATAAAGATGTAAATTTTATTACTAAAATATTTCGTTCAACACATGACCAATCTCAATGGATGAGTACTATCAACACATGAACCTTTATTTTATATGGATAAAGATGTAAATTTTATTACTAAAATATTTCGTTCAACACATGACCAATCTCAATGGATGAGTACTGTCAACACATGAACCTTTATTTTATATGGATAAAGATGTAAATTTTATTACTAAAATATTTCGTTCAACACATGACCAATCTCAATGGATGAGTACTGTCAACACATGAACCTTTATTTTATATTATTCTTTATTTTCTAAATTGGAATGAGGCCCAATCAATCACCATATAATGTTAATTATATGGATTTTCATACATTACACACATATAATAGCATTGAAAAATAATCAACCATCAACCAAAGTGCACTACACTGTATAAGCATCAAATATAGATATCTAACGCTTATAACAGCCTGTCAATCAATCGATCGATATATTTAATCAATCAGGATGAGTGAACTTCAAATTTCATCCCAACACCCGTGTGGGGTTACAAACAATCAAACGCATATTTTATCTGTGCAGTTGGGCGATGTGTAAAATTTATCGACCCAATCAATGTCCTTCAAATAGGTGTACATAAACAAACCGTTTGGTTTGTAAATGAATATTTATTTATTCACATTCACGTTAAAAATTATATTTTTAACGACAAAACATTTTATTCCAACATATGAATTTATATTCAGTTCATTCTTTAAATATAATGATATTTTTATTTTTCTAACTTATTTTAGAAAATTTCGGCGGCATAACGACACGATACTAGAAATGGGACAAGGCCTAGCCTTATCCCCGGTCTAGTGAAGGCCCACGCCATTCACACATCAATCAAATCAATTTCCTTTCACCAAACAATTCAATTTAAACCAAAGCATCTAACTAATTTATGCAACCAAACAAACGAGTCCATGGTCTGTGGACGATTGTGTCGGGTGCTACTAAGCACCGTCTGCATCCTAGTATATATATATAACTAGAAAAAGAAATTGAAGAGTGAGAAATTCTCACAGATAGCTATCCTAGCTCCGCGGCACTTCAAATGCAGGAAATCTTCACTGTTCTCGTCTCTTATCACTTTCTTCGCCCGTAGCCACTACATATGTAAAAATCGAATTTTTATTTCGCTATTCCCTATATAAAAATCATATTTTTATTTCGAAGTTCAATATATAAAAATCATATTTTTATTTCGAAGTTCAATATATAAAAATCATATTTTTATTTCGAAGTTCAATATATAAAAATCACATTTTTACTTTGCTATTCAATATATAAAAATCATATTTTTACTTTGCTATCTAATATATAAAAATCTCGCCTTTTTCCATTTCAAAAATCTTATCTTTTCTATTTTAAAAATCTTATCTTTTCTATTTTAAAAATCTTATCTTTTCTATTTTCAAAATCTTATCTTTTCTATTTTCAAAATCTTATCTTTTCTATTTTCAAAATCTTATCTTTTCTATTTTAAAAATCTTATCTTTTCTATTTTAAAAATCTAACCTTTAAAAACATACAAATCTAATTTTTATTCTAATAGTATCCATAATAAAATCATTCTCTTTTCTTTTCAGATAAAATAAAACTGATTATATTTTTACCATACTATATACATATGAACAAATAAAACTGAATTTTCATTTCAAGACCATATATAAAAAAACTGAGTTTTCATACTATGTTTTCTATTAAATAAATAATAAATAAAAAAAACAGGAAAAACTTACTGCATTTTCCTATAGTTGCTCTGCTCGATTTGGAAGGGGGAAGCGTGGCGCTGCACGGTCTGGAGGGAGAGCTCGCAGTCGGAGCCAGGGCGGGGGAGGTCTGGCGACCTGCGGCGGTCATTGGGTGGTCAGGGTGGGCCATGGCGGTGGAGTGACGGTTTGGGCTGTGGAGGGGTTTCGGGTTTGGTTTCCAGAAGAGGGAGAGGGAGCGACGAGGGGGAGGGGGCAGCGGCGGCACGCTGGTGGAGGGTGCGGTGGCGAGGCGTCGGCGATGGGGAGAGAGACAACGGGAATCAAGATCCGCTTTTTTTTTTATTCTTTCTTCTACAGACCGATGGGAGGGAGAGAAATAGAAAAGGGGCGTTGACCGGGCTTGTAAGAGGAAAGGGCTTGGCCCATTTTATTTAAATATTTATATTTAATCCCAAAAAGTACAGTTTTCATTCCGACTCAGAATCGAACCCAACGACTGTCGCCTCTAGGGTAATACCCCCATTCCGAACACAATGGAATATGTATCGCAAGCTGATTCGACTGTTTCGAATAGTTTCCGTTGAATTTACATTTAAATCACTATATTGAATTTTAAACGTACATTTCAAATTGCCGGGGTCACATACTAAATCGAAAAATTCCATAAAAATATTTTCTAGCTTCGTATTGACGATACGGTTCTAACAAAACTAGTTTCGTCAAATTCTGAGACCGTTTGAAAAATGGCCATTTTCCAGTCGATTAAAATCAATTGAAACTAGTCAAACGCGTTTTCCTTTGCCACGCTCACATATTGATTTGAAAAATTATGAAATTTGGACTCTAGCAATAACTCGACATCACGGACCCAACAAAACTGGTTTTGTCGAAATCCGAGGTCATCTGCAAAATGTCCATTTTTAAGGGCCCGAATTCCATAGCGACTATTCAGAATTTTCAACTGGACGTATCTTTTGATTCCCGTTATGAAATCTTGATTTTTTTGGATTCGTTGGAAAGATATTATCAATTAGATCCTAATGTTTTTGGTTTCACTAAAATCCGGATTGTTTTGCACCCGGTACATTCAATTGAAGTTTGAAATCGAATTATCGAACTACCGCGCCATTTTCAATTCTATTTATAATTATATATAAATATATATATTCTAACGACGACGTATATAATATATACGTCGAATTATATTCAAAATAAATTTTCTCGTCGATTTTATTTAAAATAATTCATTTTAAATAATCACAATTCGCTAAAATTACCAAAATAAAAATTTTAAACTGGCCCAGATTTTCGGGTTGTTACAATCTCCCCCACTTAAAACTTTTCGTCCCCGAAAAGGAACAATGTCGAAAGTGGTTTGATTAATCAGCTCTACATTCGATCTGGCTTGCATTCTCTAACTTTTCAGTTTCTGAGAATTTTCAAATTCTTCAAAAATTTGGCTAACACCCTAAATTTTCGAAAAATTTCGCCATAACCTCCCCTGCACCGGGAGCATCGGGGAATTTCAAATAGCTTCCCTGGTCCTTCAGATCTCAAAAAGAAAAAGAAAAAGCCAAGCGGCTAGCCAATAGGCTCATAAAATCATCATCACCCAAACAAAACAGTAATTTATGTAGTAAACATGTACCTATTTGTCGAGCAAACTAATTTTATTCTCCGCTCTAGCCTCCTTGCTATGACCTGTTCAATGTAAGTGCAAGTATATGCAAGCAAATGCGACCAAATTTCAATACAATTCATTATTTGATTCAATTAGGCATAATGGTTCAAAATTATCAACCAAATAAACAAACAACACAAACATCAATCAATTAGTGAATTAGAGTTTCAAATTCATAATTTTGATACATATACAAAAATCAATTTTTTGATGCCAAGTCACAACAATAGGCCCTATCTAATTTTGGTTCTCACACCAGTCAATAGGAAATATATAGATATTACACGTTCGTCACTCGAATATAAATTCTGATGATGATATATCAATCATCAGAATCACTCACGGGCGACTAGAGTGTAATTCTATATCTATCCAGTATATTAAAATTTCAAATACACGTGGATCAGACGTATACGCAAAATCTTTATATACTGGACTGTCCAACTCTATATAAATAGATAATCAGATACGAATAATTGATTTAAATTTTCAAAACAAAAATTGTTTTCATTTGAAAAATATACTCTTCACACTCGTTCTAGGATACTACTGATCCCATCTCTAACGAGTCATTCTCGTTGGATATTGCTAATCCAATATCTGATGAATTCTTTCGTCCGGTTCTAATGTGTCTTGTTCTCTGAGCTTTGTAAACCAAAGCTCTGATACCAACTGTAAAAACCCGTAACTTCCCCGTAAAGGAAAGCGCCGGATAGTTCGAGAACAAACCACAACAGAACACATACAAAAGAACATTTCATTGTATATTACAACAATGCATCAGATTACAAGAATATACAGAGTATAAATGAATAAATATTACACAGAAATATCAGAGATTTAAATTACATTTAAATACATAGCAGCGGAAAATAATACAATACACAACTAGAAGAGATATACGGATACAAAGCTTTCCGGATATCATTCCAGCTGTAAACCAGGATCCTGTGAATATAAATCTGCAAAACCAAAACTACTAGCTGCCCGTGTCGAAAATAGGGGCACCCAGAGTTTAGGTTAAAACAATAAACTCCAGGTCAGTCATGTGACTGGTGTGAGAACTAAAACAGTTAATCTTTATTTTTAAAGTTAGGTAAATCAAGGGACCACGCCGTATAACACGGAACGGGTTTCCTCCCAAGAATACCAGTGCATAAAACAAACAGCGCAATGCTAAATAAAGAAAAATGAAGCTGTTATAAGACCCAGGTCCTATCACACAATGCAACGCAAGCCGGGGGATAGGGTTTTCCCTTATAACAGCCAAAGAATGCTTGATACGTTTAAAACAAATCATTTGATACTATAATAAGTGCATAGTTCATAAAACAACTTCAAATCATAAGTATCAATCATAGGCGGCATGAGCGTCCCATGCCACTATGTCGCCATATATAGGTTTACAAATAAAACCGCGAATGTCACGTATTTGGAAATTGGATTTACATCTATGAACCGAGGCAAAAGATAGTCCTCAACCGATTCGAGACGCTCTAGCCCGTGTCTCAGGAACAGCCGCAACTGCCCCATGGAGCGACAGGGCCGGTCCACCGATGTGGATTATTATGCTTGAACACTACGTTTCCCCACCCTATGGGGTGTAAGTGAGCCAACTAAATGACTCCATCGGTTCGAGAACGACCGATCAATCCGAGGCGCCTCGCAACAGCAACAACCACATAAGTCAAACTCGTCAGGGCGTGTAAAACCACTGACGCCACTTTTTAGCTAGAAGGAAACGCATGCCCTCCCTGAGGTCCGTCTCCCGTTTTTGGTTCATACCGGGTGTGAAACTCGCGAAGTAAACGTTACACAAAGCTACGCCACAAAGGCCGTGCTTCGATCATCAACCACAAGACTTTGCTTTTCAACAGAAGCCTCGATCAATTGCCACTTAGGTATGCCACACAGGCAATTCACTCCTTGCGTTTGATATCCATCAATATATAACCCCTGAGCTCGTACGTCTCAGAGAAGGGCGTTAAGCAAGAGAATAAATTCTCCGCCGCCAAACAGATATATATTTAATAGAGATCAATCACACAGACTAAAATCCAATGTCAGACACACAGTCCATTTACAAGTCGGTTCTGGGTCTGAACGAAACCGGAGGCACCTAGTACCTCGCATATCCATCGATCTCCAAGTACGTTTGGACGATCACCAACTGTTTCCATCTTCTTGGGTGTACATCCCAATCAAGATCATCAGTAATCACCCAAACGACGTGAAGACTTCCGGTCTTCGACCATCGTCTTCATCTTCGACTTATCGTCGTATCAGTTATTCAGAATGGGATAAACCCGGTCTTCCCGAATAACTCGCGTATATTTTAAATAAGTGTTACACAAACACAACATACGCCTCATTCCAATTCATCGGTCACTAACCGTAAATTAATCAAGAGAATAATTCCCCAAATATTAACCCCGAAGGCCGAAACCAACATCAGATCAATATCCAGAAAACCATTCTGCTTAGCTAACCGACAGTTAGTTTCTGATTTCACATTCATAGGGAAAGGTTCCCATTAATTTTATCCAAGATAAATTCCTGAATTTATTCTCTAATCTTCCTTTGAATTTCGATTCAACTAGTCGGAATTAGCGAACCTTACCGTAGTAATCATTGGTTTTAATTTCCCAATCCCAACCTATTCATCCCATGAAGTAAAACGGGTCTTACTTCATATCTAACACCACGGTGTTACCGGTAAATTCAATTACCATTTCACGTTCAAATCTAATTAAAGATTTAACTATCGCCTGGAGCAAAACAGGTGATACTCCATTTCCGATCTTTTCAATCTAATTAAAGATTCATTAAAACTCCACTTAGTTTTAATCTTCGACTGGGTTAAAGAATCAGTGTCATTTAAAACACGGTTCACGATAAACCCAAAATCACATTCATAAATTATCGGGTTAAAGAACGAGTGTTATTTAAAACACTGTTCACGATAAACCCAATATCAATATCAATTCAATTCCAATTAAATATTATTGAATTGGTACACTTCATTAAATCTAAATAAAAAGTTTAATCTTTTTCTCAACTGGGTTCAAGAACAGTGTTAGTGAAGACACCATTCACGACAAACCCAAATCACATTTGATATTCAATACAAGTCTCTGAATAGAAAATATACCGGCTTATATTCAATATCAAATTCTACGACTAACAAATATCGCATTGGAAATAACGATATATATATATATATATATATATATATATATATCTTTCAAATTCCCATAACAATATCTGTATCATCACGAAATCCAACATCGAAATATTCCGAAGGCAATTTCGATTCAAATCCATTCCAATGCAATCATTGGAAATTCTGGTTATTTTCAAAACCATTTCAAATTCAATTTATTTATTTAAAAATAAATAGAATTGTAATTCTAGTTCAAAACTAGTTCATTTCGATAAAAATCTATTTTTATCTTTTCAAATATGGAGTTTTCATCCCAATTCTTTCTAAATCATTTCTTATGATTTTACACAAATTATTATTATTTTTAATAATTTTATCAAGGCCCGTACAGTCGATTTCCATTAACGGCCATCGAACTACACTTACAGCGACCTTTTTCAATTTTGATTTGGACATAATTCCAAATCCAACCGTTAGATTTTAAATTTCTAATATTCGTTAGAAAGCTCTTTTCGATACGAACCCAACGGTTCCGGTTTTAGGAGAATCCGACGGTCGGATCTCCCGTAATGTCCGTTTGAAATAAATGGTCGAAATTCACGAACTGCCGCGGCGCGGTGCGTTCTATTCAGGCCATTATATTATATATATAATATATATAATATATACTTCGTCGATTTCTATTTAAAACGAATTATATAAATAGTTTTGAATTCGTTTCAAAAGCAATTTCAACTTCCATTTCAATTCAAATCAAAATTGAATTCTCCTTTATAAATTCGTTTTAAAATTCATTTCTATTCAATTCAAATTTCAATTCAATTTGAATTCATTTCAATTTGCTTTCAATTCAATTTGAATTCGTTTTATACTCAATTCATTTCGAAATCGTTTTCAATTCAATTCATTTCGAAATCGTTTTCAATTCAATTCATTTCGAAATCGTTTTCAATTCAATTCATTTCGAAATCGTTTTCAATTCAATTCATTTCGAAATCGTTTTCAATTCAATTCATTTCGAAATCGTTTTCAATTCAATTCATTTCGAAATCGTTTTCAATTCAATTCATTTCGAAATCGTTTTCAATTCAATTCATTTCGAAATCGTTTTCAATTCAATTCATTTCAAAATGAATAAAATCGATATAAATATCGTTCACGTCAAAATTGCGTCAATCTAATCAACACGGCTTCATAAATTTCTATTTTCAAATATTCTATTTCAAATATTTCTTTTTCAAAAATAGTTGTTATTATCAAAATATTTCGTTCAACACATGACCAATCTCAATGGATGAGTACTGTCAACACATGAACCTTTATTTTATATGGATAAAGATGTAAATTTTATTACTAAAATATTTCGTTCAACACATGACCAATCTCAATGGATGAGTACTGTCAACACATGAACCTTTATTTTATATGGAAAAAGATGTAAATTTTATTACTAAAATATTTCGTTCAACACATGACCAATCTCAATGGATGAGTACTGTCAACACATGAACCTTTATTTTATATGGATAAAGATGTAAATTTTATTACTAAAATATTTCGTTCAACACATGACCAATCTCAATGGATGAGTACTGTCAACACATGAACCTTTATTTTATATTATTCTTTATTTTCTAAATTGGAATGAGGCCCAATCAATCACCATATAATGTTAATTATATGGATTTTCATACATTACACACATATAATAGCATTGAAAAATAATCAACCATCAACCAAAGTGCACTACACTGTATAAGCATCAAATATAGATATCTAACGCTTATAACAGCCTGTCAATCAATCGATCGACATATTTAATCAATCAGGATGAGTGAACTTCAAATTTCATCCCAACACCCGTGTGGGGTTTCAAACAATCAAACGCATATTTTATCTGTGCAGTTGGGCGATGTGTAAAATTTATCGACCCAATCAATGTCCTTCAAATAGGTGTACATAAACAAACCGTCTGGTTTGTAAATGAATATTTATTTATTCACATTCACGTTAAAAATTATATTTTTAACGACAAAACATTTTATTCCAACATATGAATTTCTATTCAGTTCATTCTTTAAATAAAATGATATTTTTATTTTTCTAACTTATTTTAGAAAATTTCGGCGGCATAACGACACGATACTAGAAATGGGACAAGGCCTAGCCTTATCCCCGGTCTAGTGAAGGCCCACGCCATTCACACATCAATCAAATCAATTTCCTTTCACCAAACAATTCAATTAAAACCAAAGCATCTAACTAATTTATGCAACCAAACAAACGAGTCCATGGTCTGTGGACGATTGTGTCGGGTGCTACTAAGCACCGTCTGCATCCTAGTATATATATAACTAGAAAAAGAAATTGAAGAGTGAGAAATTCTCACAAATAGCCATCCTAGCTCCACGGCACTTCAAATGCAGGAAATCTTCACTGTTCTCGTCTCTTATCACTTTCTTCGCCCGTAGCCACTACATATGTAAAAATCGAATTTTTATTTCGCTATTCCCTATATAAAAATCATATTTTTATTTCGAAGTTCAATATATAAAAATCATATTTTTATTTCGAAGTTCAATATATAAAAATCATATTTTAATTTCGAAGTTCAATATATAAAAATCACATTTTTACTTTGCTATTCAATATATAAAAATCATATTTTTACTTTGCTATCTAATATATAAAAATCTCGCCTTTTTCCATTTCAAAAATCTTATCTTTTCTATTTTAAAAATCTTATCTTTTCTATTTTAAAAATCTAATCTTTTCTATTTTCAATATCTTTTCTATTTTAAAAATCTTATCTTTTCTATTTTAAAAATCTAACCTTTAAAAACATACAAAACTAATTTTTATTCTAATAGTATCCATAATAAAATCATTCTCTTTTCTTTTCAGATAAAATAAAACTGATTATATTTTTACCATACTATATACATATGAACAAATAAAACTGAATTTTCATTTCAAGACCATATATATAAAAACTGAGTTTTCATACTATGTTTTCTATTAAATAAATAATAAATAAACAAAACAGGAAAAACTTACTGCATTTTCCTATAGTTGCTCTGCTCGATTTGGAAGGGGGAATCGTGGCGCTGCACGGTCTGGAGGGAGAGCTCGCAGTCAGAGCCAGGGCGGGGGAGGTCTGGCGACCTGCGGCGGTCATTGGGTGGTCAGGGTGGGCCATGGCGGTGGAGTGACGGTTTGGGCTGTGGAGGGGTTTCGGGTTTGGTTTCCAGAAGAGGGAGAAGGAGCGACGAGGGGGAGGGTTAGCGGCGGCACGCTGGTGGAGGGTGCGGTGGCGAGGCGTCGGCGATGGGGAGAGAGACAACGGGAATCAAGATCCGCTTTTTTTTTATTCTTTCTTCTATAGACCGATGGGAGGGAGAGAAATAGAAAAGGGGCGTTGACCGGGCTTGTAAGAGGAAAGGGCTTGGCCCATTTTATTTAAATATTTATATTTAATCCCAAAAAGTACAGTTTTCGTTCCGACTCAGAATCGAACCCAACGACTGTCGCCTCTAGGGTAATACCCCCATTCCGAACACAATGGAATATGTATCGCAAGCTGATTCGACTGTTTCGAATAGTTTCCGTTGAATTTACATTTAAATCACTATATTGAATTTTAAACGTACATTTAAAATTGCCGGGGTCACATACTAAATCGAAAAATTCCATAAAAATATTTTCTAGCTTCGTATTGACGATACGGTTCTAACAAAACTAGTTTCGTCGAATTCTGAGACCGTTTGAAAAATGGCCATTTTCCAGTCGATTAAAATCAACTGAAACTAGTCAAACGCGTTTTCCTTTGCCACGCTCACATATTGATTTGAAAAATTATGAAATTTGGACTCTAGCAATAACTCGACATCACGGACCCAACAAAACTGGTTTCGTCGAAATCCGAGGTCATCTGCAAAATGTCCATTTTTAAGGGCCCGAATTCCATAGCGACTATTCAGAATTTTCAACTGGACGTATCTTTTGATTCCCGTTATGAAATCTTGATTTTTTTGGATTCGTTGGAAAGATATTATCAATTAGATCCTAATGTTTTTGGTTTCACTAAAATCCGGATTGTTTTGCACCCGGTACATTCAATTGAAGTTTGAAATCGAATTATCGAACTACCGCGCCATTTTCAATTCTATTTATAATTATATATAAATATTTATATTCTAATGACGACGTATATAATATATACGTCGAATTATATTCAAAATAAATTTTCTCGTCGATTTTATTTAAAATAATTCATTTTAAATAATCACAATTCGCTAAAATTGCCAAAATAAAAATTTTAAACTGGCCCAGATTTTCGGGTTGTTACAGATTCCAAGTTTCGTGATTTTTAGAATTAGCATGTGACCGGGCATGATTTTTAAAGTGAAAAAATACAATATTTTGAATTTTAAGATTTGTTGTTTGGGCACATGGACTCGGAATTCGACGAAACCTGTTTCATTGGATCCGTAATGTCAGAGATAGTTGCATATCAATTTTCATTAAAAACTGGATCCGTAGGTGATCGCACGGATTTTTAAACCACGAAAACAAGCATAAATTGAATAGAAAAATATATAAAACTAATATAGAAATAATTTGCACCTACTATATAACATCCTAAACTCCCTTAATCTTATCCTATTCCTTAAAATCCACCGTTCCCTTTCTCTACATTTTCGAAACCTAAATGCAATTTCTAAATTTGAAATCAAATCCAACACTACATTAAAAAATCATGAAATAAATATATATGTGATCATTAGATCTTGCTTTTCGATTTGGTATGAGTATGGGAGAGATTCGGGAGCATTTTGTACACAATGTTTTTCCAGCGTAAGCTTTAGGCGAGCTAGGTTTGGATTTTTTGGCGAATTGGTGTATCGTTGCTTGTTTCCGAGTTTGGTTATGGGTTCGTGAGGAGAATTAGGAGTTGTATGCGAAGTTTGAAGCAATTTGGTGCCGAAAAGTTTTGAGGAAACAAAGGGGGCTGCACGTTTTTACAGTGGAAATGATTTTTTTGAGAAGCTCGAGCTTGAGTGAGATGATGATAGTTGTGTAGAGCTAGGGAAGAGAAGAAGAATGGTGTATATAACTTGAATTTTAGTGAAGATAATAAGGAGAGAGGATCAAAGAATGGTGTGTGAATAGAAAGAAGGGCTACTGCATTTTTTGGGGCTGTTACGTGAGTTTGGAGGAGGAGAGATTAGAGGAAGTAATTAGGGAAGAAATTAGGTATTAATTAATTGATTTTTGTTAATGTTAATGACATTATATATGTATGCAACCTTGTAAAATGCATAACTTTTTCATACGAACCCAAAATTCGGCGAAATAAGATGCGTTGGAACCGTATCAACGAGAGCTTCACAATGAAATTGATTCAGAGTGATCTGGATGTCGTATGTGGACTAGAGAGCCGAAAAGGTCGCATTCACCCTCATAAAGATTTGGTGTAGTGGAACTCTTGGTGAAAACTCTTTCACTCAATTCTTTTGTACAATCATTTATTTTTATAACTGAATATATGTTGATTGCTTCTGATTGCAATATTTGTTTAGTTGTTGATGGATGTTTACAGTTTTAATGATATTATTATGAAACTGTTTATATATATTTGTTTGATAGTTGAAAACCCCACACGGGTCTGGGGATGATAATTAGTTCACATCTCCCTTGGATTTAATCGTATGTCAACCAATTGACTGACAAATTGTTATATGCATTGTTTAATTATTTAATGTCTATACAGTTGTAAACTGTACTCTAGATGTGAATTGAACGTTCAATATTTGTTTATCACTATTTTTGAATACATGCAAAGTATGAAATCCATATAAATAAAATTATATGGTAATTGATTAATTCTGATTCAAATTAGAAATAACGAATATTTTAAAATAATATTCAGTAAAGAATCAAAATATGATTTTGATATTTGATTTTGGATGGACATGAAAATATTGAAATATTCATAATTGAAATGAATATGAAACTGAGTTAAGTAGATATACGCCATTTTAACTCGAATGGAATTTTCCGTCGATTTTATTCATTTTATAATGAATATCAAAAAGATTTGATTTCAGAATCTGATATTTTGAAAATATTATCATTTTAATATTATAATGATATGGAATATTCAATTTTGATTTGAGATTGAAATGGAAGTCGGAATCGTTTTTAAAACGAATTTATAAACGATCTATAAAATACGTTTTGAATGGAAATCGATGATATATATATATTTAAACGGTTTGAATATAACGTGTCACGCAGCGACCATTCGAGAATTTAGACCATTGACTTTGAATTGATGTAACGGGAGATCTGACCGTCGGATTCTCCTAAAACTGGAATCATTGGGTTCATATCGAAATGAGATTTTGAATGGTAATAAGAGATTTGAAATCTAACGATTGGATTTTGAGAAATGTCTAATTCAAATTTGAATAAAAATAGCGCTAGTGCAACTAAATGACCTGAAACGTCATTTAACTGAAAGGGCCTATTTTTAAATGATTAAAAATAAGTAAAAATTATGTTAAATCATAATAAAAGATTTGGAAAGATTTTTGGATCAAAAATTCCAAGTTTATAAAGATGAATGGTATTTTTATTAGAATAAATTGTTTATCAACTTAAGTAAAGAATTAAAAGGAATTATAATGGTTTTGATATAACCAGAATTTTGCAACATATAAATTGGAATGGATTTGAAAGGAAATAATCTTCGGATATTTTGATATTGGATTCCGTGATTATGCGGATATTGTTAAGGAATTTGGAATATATATATATATATATATATCGTTATTCCCAATACGATATCTGTTGGTTTTCAGAATATTATGTTAAATATAAGTCGATATAATTTCTATTCAGAGCCTTGTATTTAATATCAAATTAAATTTTGGATTTGTCGTGAATGGTGTCTTCAATAACACTGTTCTTAAGCCAAGTTGAGAATAGAATATATCTATTCATTAAGATTTAATGAGATTTTCAAATTATTGAATATAATTGGAATTAAATGAAAGTTGATTTTGGGTTCGTTGTGAATGATGTTTTAAATAACTTTTTCTTAAAACCCAATTAACAATGAAGATGTGATTTGGAATTTATAAATCTTTTAACTAAGATTTAATGGAATTTTCTAATGTAAAGTTTTCCAATTTAGTATATTAAACTGGAGTTGAATGGAATTCGATTTATTATTAATCGAGATAAGTTTCTATGAAGGAAGTTCGTTACTATTTATGAAAATTTAAAAGGCTTTGTCATTATTCCATTTATAGTATTAATCTGCTATGAAAATTTATATCAATTATATACTGATCAGATTTCCGTGAAGATTCCATTTTGATGGAAGAGGATTTTGGGTTTATCATGAACTTTGTTTTAAAGGACATTGGTTCTTTAACCCTGTTAAAGACAGGATTAATTTCCAAAAAGATTGGTTAATCATTAAGTAATGATTTTTGAGATTTAAATTAAGAGGAGTTTTAATGAATCTTTAATTAGATTGGAATGTGAATGAGGTAATTGAATTTACCGAATTCTAGAAATGATCGAGAATGGAGTACCACTAGTTTTACTCCATGCGATAATTAAATCTTTAATTAATTTGAAACGTGAAATGGTAATTAATTTTACCGATAACACAGTGGGTGTTAGATATGGAGTACTACCAGTTTTGCTCCATGGGATGAATAGGTTGGGATTGGAAAAATGAAATAAATGATTACTTCGGTAAGGCTCGATAATCCTGACTAGTTTGATTAACCATTATTTGGTTTAAGATTGTTAGAAGGTAATACAAAATCTTTTGCAATGGTTTTCAAGAAAAGATTTAAACAAGAGGTTTAAATGAATTAAATCTTTGGTAAGATTTGTGGGAATAATTCCCAATGTAATGGATATTTGAACAAAAGAATACTCTAGATTGGAATGAGGTGTATGATGTATTTTTAAAGCACTTGATTCTAAGATACGCGAGTTTTTTCGGAAAGACTGGGTTTAACCCATTCTGAATAACTGATACAACTACTAAAAGTCAAAGAATATGGTGGTTGAAGACCGGATATCTTCACATCATTTGAATGATTACTGATGTCATGATTGGGTTGTACACCCAAGACGAGGAAATAAGTGGTGATCGTCCAGACGTACTTGGAGATCGACCGGATATGCGAAGGCCTCTTTCCTTTATTGGACATATGGGATGAGGAATAAGGTGCCATCGGTTTTGTTCAGACCCAGAATGGACTTGCAAATGGATTGTATGTCTGACATTGTATATCCGTTGTATTCGTTGATCTCTGCTAAATATATACCTATTTGGTGGCGGAGAATTTATTCTCTTGCTTAACAACCTTCTCTGAGACGTACGAGCTTAGAGGTTATATATTGGTGGAAATCAATGGTACGGTATGGATTGACAATGTGGTATGCTGAGATGCATGGATCAAAGCTTTTGTTGAAAAGCAGAGCTTTGTGGTTGATAATCAAAGCACATCTTTAAATAGCGCAATTTTGTGTATAGCGTTAATTCGCGAACCTCACTCCTCGGTGTGAACCAGAAACGGGAGAGGACCACAGGGAGGACATGCGTTTCTTTCTAGCTAAGAGTGATGTCATGGTATGGAGCCTAGACATTTTACTTATGTGGATGATGGATAGCGAGGTACCTCAGATATGACCGACTAAAAGGCCTATGACGGTCGACATACTGGCCAGATTTTGTGCCTATAGAGCAGGGAAAGATATTGTTCAGGAATTGCCAATCCTCAAACTTTAGGTGTGGACTGGCCCTGCCGCTCCAGGTGCACTTGCGGGTGAGTCCTGAGGCACGGGCTAAAATTTCTCGAATCAGAAGGAAGATCTGTTGCCTTGGTTCATAGATGGAATCCAATTTCCAATACGCGACTTTCAATTTCAGTTGTAAAACTATATGGCGATATAGTAGGATAGGGCACTATGTTGTCTATGATTGATACATTTATATTTGAAGTTGATTTCTTCACTATGCACTAATAATAATAAAAGATAAATTTAGCATATCAACATTATTTGGCCATTATAAGGTAAAACTCTATCATACGGTTTGTGTTTGAATTGTGTGATGGAACCTGAGTCTTATAATTGCTTCATTTTTCCTTTTAGCATTGCGCTGTTTGTTTTATGGTTTTCTTGGAAGGAAACCTGTTCCATGTCATACGGCGTGGTACCTTGATTTACCCAACTTTAAAATAAAGTTAATGACTGTTTTAGTTCTCACACCAGTCCTATGACTGAATCGGAGTTTATTGTTTCCTACCTAAACTCTGGGTGCTCATATTTTCCACACGAGCAACTAATAGTTTTGGTTTGCAGATATTTCTTTTCACAGGATCCTGGATTAGCTATATATGGATTGCTTTGTATCTGTGTATTTCTTTCAGTTGTGGTAGTTGATTTTTTCCGATGCACATTATAAATATGTATTGTAATTTAAATCTCTAATATTTTCCGCTGTATATTATTTATTTGTACTCTGATATCTTGTACTCTGATGTATTGTTGTAATAACAACAAAATGTTCCCATGTTTTTGTTCTGATGCATCGTTTCCCAAAGCAATCCTCCTTCTTGTTCGGTTCATGCTGGTCGGGAGGTGTGGGTCATTTCACCCAATACTTATAAATACCTTGAATTTGAGAGATAACCGCTCCACAAGAGGCTTTTAACTTGATTCCTTCGACTAGGTTGAGTGGGTACTTTTCCATAAAAGAATTATAATGAAGAATTTTTAGGCTACAATTTTGAAAAGAATAAAAGCTTTCGCCTCCGCACCATCCGGTGGAATCAGAAGGTGATTATTTTTCTTAAATTTGTGATTTAATATGGTTGTTGTCTGCTTTCCTTCTGTCTTTAATTAGGAATCATTAATAATAAATATGTTTGAATTAAAGGGTTGTTACCATATGACTTGAAAGTTGTTTTCTAACTTTATTATGTAAACATAAAGAAGTTACCACCTCGCTACCTTTTAGAAGCTAAAAGGGAGTTTCATGATATAAATCTTAAATAAAAGAATAAATGATTATTTTTTCGACCCCCTTTGGCTAATGCCAAGGGGTGAATTTGCTAACATAAGCTCTAATATTAAATCTCTTAATGGTTGCTTGTTTGGATTATTGCCTATTGATCTTACAGGCACAAAATACGCCGATAGGGTGTTGCAATGGCTCTTTGCCTTAGAGTCAAGTTGGCATAATGGATTCAAGTAGGTTGAGAAGTGAGATGGACTATTGTCATCCATCCTTTTGGCAAAGAATGACAGAGGGACTATTTCATAAAACCGTTTTATGAAACCATTTTATAAATAATTCTTTCGAAATCTTGGACTTATGTCATTGAGCATGTCGACATCTCCATTGTTGATAGGGCTTTTTATACTTGCTTTCTAAAGTACTTAGAGGTTTGTCTTATATCCTTATCTAAATGATAAAGTCATTTTATAAACCATGATTTCTAAATTGAAGCTTATGCTTTCAAAACCGTTGAAACCACTGCTTATGAGATATGCCTTTGCAAACCTGTTTTCTAAAAACTATTTCCTTAGACATAGATGAGGTCGGTAAGGAATTTCTCTGAAGATAAATTTTTTGAGCTTCGCATCTATGGTTGTCGGTGTTAGTAACGACGACAAGGAGACCTTTTATTAAGGTGTTTTCTAAAAAGGAACGGAGGCTCTGCCTTAATTACCTACCACCATTTATTTGACGATAGGCATTGACTGTTGTTTGTTGTGCGAAGTAGGAAAGGTTACATCTTTCGGAATAGCTTGAATATGGACTTCGACACCTATTGGGGCATTGAGGGATGTTGGGAATGACATGTCGTGCCCATTGTAGTGTAAAATTAAACTTTGATTAAAAGTCATTGAAATGCTTGTGTTGTTAGTCATTGCTTAGAAATTGTATCTGTGTGAAACATTGGGAGGGTCCAACGGGTGAAAAATTAGGAAACAACAATTAGATTAAATTATAAATAACAGTATCCGGGCCTACTGCTTTTCACAGTACGGGGTTTTAGGAAGGAGCTTTTGGTTTCATGTTAGTTGGGAATTACTTTGTGAAGAACTGTACGGGAATCCGAGGGGGAAGTTGGTTCTATGTTAGTGGGATGTGACTCCCCGAAGCATAGAGCGAGAATCAAATATAGAATAAGAATTCTTCTCCCTTGAATAGGAAAACATTTCTTTGCGAAGCACAGTACGAAAGTTAAGGAAAAAGGTACTGATAAGTAAAATATAGAAACTGTTAAGACAGTTGGTCAGCGTGATGGGGAAGGGGAATCCAATTTATGTTGCATGTTATATGTTGTTATTGTTACATGTATTATTGTGATGATTGTACTAACCATTAAAGTGTCAGATCATAAGGTTAGTCCTATTTGTAGCATGATTCTAGAGAGAGGGAAACCTAGTTCTCTATGTGGCGTGGCTCGCTAGATATCACTTGTGTCACATAGAAAAGTTTATTATTCACAGTAGTCTTTTGAGTGACCCATAGTTTTTTCTTTTTTACTTAAACTTTTGTGTATTCAATTGAGTAAACTAAGGCTTCAGGTCCTTTAGGTATCTTCTTCGAATAAGATTCTGGAGATGAGAAGGAGTTATATATGTTTAGGAGTTCCGCCATGTTTTTCTTTACCTTTTGGTTGTATGTACCGATAAGTGTATAACTTCTACTATTTAGACTATGGTCAACCGAAGGGTCATCTTCATATGAGATTGTATTTTGCAATAACTTATATTTTCTTTGAACATGTTTTGCGAAGAGTTGTGTAAATGAAAGGTTTTGCGAATTTTTAATACTTCCATGTTTTCTGTTTTTGTGGTTGATTAGTATTTGATTTTCTATCATCGAAAGTTGACATTAGGGATGATTGCAGCATCTGTAGTGTTTAGCTTCCAGCTATAGAGAATGGGATGTTACAATTTGGTACTAGAGCATAGGTTTATGTAAACCTAAGTAACCGTTTCTCAAAAAAAAATCTGATTAAAATCCAAAGATTAAAGGAATAATCAAAGGTTGGGACAATGAAACTATGGCATATTTATATTTGTATTATATAAGTATGCATATACCCTACATTCTTAGGATTACATTTTGGTATCTTACTAAAGTTTGTCTACAAAAAAGGAAGTAAAATATGGAGAGAAGGAGTGCAAGGCTGGATATTGGTGGTGGAAGAAACACAACTATGAAAATGCTCGACCTGATATATAACGACCTTGATTTTTTGGCATTCAATTTTGAATGCTTAAATTGGTTTTAAATGTTGAATTGATAATATAAATGGATTTTTGTATGGAGTTTATCAATTTAATAAAATATGATTTATTTTCGAATATATCGAATTATCGTAATACTAAAACGACAAATAATTGAATTCGATGTTAAAACTGAATCGAAACAAGTCTAATGGTCAATATAAATTATATTTGAATTGTAATGACCCATATTTTTAGTCAATTTAAAATATGAATTTTAATTGATTTTAGTGGATTCTAAATGGTTAAATATTGAATTTGGACTTGATAATAACTTGAAAATAAATTCTAAACTTGGTCTTATGTTTTATTGGTGTTAAAACAAGTTCAATAAACTTTTATAGTCAATTTAATAGTGAAAATATTGAAAATAATTAATTTAATGTTATTTTGATGACCTAAAAATAGACCATTTTTGAGATAGTCTCAAAATCCAACGAAACCACATTTATTAGATCCGAAACGTCAAAATTTGGTAATATTTAAAATTTTAAATCAATCGGAGTTAATGTGTAAGCATACGTAATATAAACGTATATTGAAAAACTGGTTGAAATTCAGTACAAGCTAGAAATAAAGCTATTTTTCACACGGTTTTCGAATTCAACGAGACCAATCTTATTGGAATCATATTAGTGAAATATAATAGTGTGTCAAATTTCGTATTGATCGGACTTACGGTTTGGTCAGACGAACTAAAAACGTATAAGGAATCGTTTTATTGAATTTCGACTTGACATTAAGCAATTTCGGGTATTACCGA
The DNA here is from genome assembly GCA_030737875.1 of Allium sativum. Lineage (NCBI taxonomy): Eukaryota > Viridiplantae > Streptophyta > Magnoliopsida > Asparagales > Amaryllidaceae > Allium > Allium sativum. The sequence goes on along the minus strand of CM060921.1, from coordinate 7,044,028 downwards.
GCAATTGAAAATATTGATAAAATGGTAAACAATAACTTGACGGACATATTAACATGTGTTAGTGGTTTTATAGTGTTCAAATAAATTCTTAAAGAAGATATCACCTTCCTAAGTTAACCCTTAAAATAAATTAACCATTTTAAACATCCATCCTTATCTTTTTCCTTAACCATTTCCCACCTCCCCTCCAAGTTAGACAACTCATTGTACTCCTCTCCACTTGTCCATTTCTTCTCCTTTCTCTCTTTTCCAAGTACTTAGAGCATGTGACATTTTTATTTCCATTTTCATTCTTTTTTTTCATTTCTTCTTCCTTTGAGCTCCTTGACCACCATTATCATCTCCCTCCTCTTCCTAACACCCACGCCACCACTTGCACCACTACCACTATCCTCCTACACCTCCTTACCACTTTTGCAGCCTCCCTACAACTCTCTCCTCCAAGCTACGGCTCCCCTTTGCTCCAAAGTCTACCCTTTTCCATTAAAACCCTGTAAATTACTTTTTCTCCTCTTTTCTAAAATTTGCACCCAAACCACCACCCTGGGACCCACTAAACCCACGCCTGACCCCACCAGCCTACCTCCAACCCCACTCCAGTCCCACTAGCGCGTGGACCCCAATGCCCTTAACCATGGACGCTACCATCCAATTTATTCCCATAAATCCCTTAAAGACTATAACTTTCTTCTTAAAATTGTGTATAAACATTGTAATTGTTGAATTTGGGGTGAAATTTGCAAGCTTAGGGTTTGCTAGAGCTAAGAATTCTTACCTTAGAAGTGTCACGGAGTTTTGATGGCTTTGATGAGAGCTCTGCGCTTATTAGTTAACTATTTCGGGTTAAATATATACTGGAACTAGTTAATTATTAAGTTAACACAATGTTAAAATGATAATGGTAGTGGTAGTTGAGTCAATCACTCACTAGCAAGTTAATACGATTCATTAATAATCACTTGTTTAAGTGAAGAAAGATTGGTGAACATATAATTTGAAATGGGTTTGTGGTATTGGCTAGTATTGATTATGAATGTTCAATTGAATGTGAATTTGTTTATATGAATCTTGTTGTTAAATACAATAATGATTTGGTTAATAAGGTTAATATCTTATTTAATGTTGGCCTGATCTGGGATTAAGTGTTAATGATCTTGACACTTAGGTCAATGATGCCAATATGTGATTATTGGATGTTAATAGTTGTTCACAACTATTATTGGATATTAATGATGTGTGAAATCCATATAAATGGAATTATATGGTAGTTGGTTGAATCTCATTCCAATTCGAAATTAATTTGGATATTTTATTAATAAAATATTCAGTGAAAAATAAAACTTCGAATTTGATGTCCAATTTTCGATGGACACAAAGTTAATAAAATTACAATGAATATTCGTAACTGAAAAGAATTAATTTGAATCTATTTACATATATTTATAGCATGTTCAAGTTTTATTTTTAAAATGAATAGTAACGGGTGAAAGTGATGTTCAGTTAGTTCATCTAGGGTGAGTGTTAAAAAGGATTTTCTTTACAAAAGTATCTTATTTATTTTTAAAATGAATTTCAGGAATTTGGACTTCAAATAATAAGTTTTTAGAAATAATATTAATTCAATTATTTAAATAATATTAAAATGATTTAATTTTGGAGTACTGTATTTTAAAGGAAAATAATTAAAATATGGTTTCCAATAATAATTATATATGTTTTATATAATCAATAAATTATTTTAGAAATATTTTGCTTTGATTTTAGTTATAAATCGAAGTTCGTATGAATAGGACATGTCGCACAACGGTAGTTTGCGAACTTCGACCACAAACTTGGAATTGGCGTATAGGGAGATCCGACTGTCGGAGTCTCCCGAAACGAAAAACGTATGAATTCCAAGGTTATATTATTAATAGAAACTGAACATATGTTGTGAATTGACAATGTGACATGCTAATTTGCTGATTGATCAAAGCTTTTGTTGAAAACAAAGATTTGTGGATGATGATCAAAGCATGACCGATATAGCGTAGCTTTGTGTTGAAATGTGACTTCGGCAAGCCTCACAACCCGGGAATGATTGAAAACATGATGAAGTACTATAGAGTAAGGACATATATTTCCTTCTAGATAAAAGTGATGGCATGGAGTCCATGAAATTTACTTATGTAGATGTGAGAATTGAGGCGCCTCAGATGATGGTCAAATACGACCAGGACGACGGTCAAATACGACCGAGGAACGTATTGTTCAGGAGTAACCCGAACTCACCAGGAATTGGTGGGACAACTCTGCCGCTCCATGGTTTGCATGCGTGTGAGTCCTAGATATCTTGCTAGAGATGGTTCTGAATCAGTTAAGGAAGATCTTTTGCCTTGGTCATCGATGGAAATCCAACTTCTAATATGAACCTTGCGTTTTCAGTTGTAGACATATATGGCGACATAATAGGATGGAGTATTGTACCATCTAAGATTGATACATTTATTTTCGAAATTTATTTCCACACTATGCCCTAGTAATAATAAAAGAGAAATTTTGTGTATCATGCATGTTTGGCTATCATAAGATAAAACTCTATCCTCCGGTTTTAGTTTGCATTATGTGATGGGACTTGAGTCTTATAATAGCTTTATTTTTCAAAAAGTATTATGTAAGGACCACCCATATCCCCTGCAATTAAGCAGACGTACCAGAAGAAGCTATGGACGATCATCAAGGTAAGAAACACAAGCAGAACCTGTCGTACAACTCACAACGTAAGGATAAAATATAATAGAACATATACAACAGGCAATATTAGTGAAGCATATTTGAGCAGAAACACCGAACTTTCGTAACAACTAGAAATAATATCCAAACACCAGGATTTCAACATATATGTCTGTACAAATTTGCCCCACTACAACACTCAGAGTAAAATAACAAAACAGCGGAAATACAGATACTATATAATAGGAAATGTAATACGCCAGCCACCTGCTTGCCACTGAACTGCAACTTCGTCCATACCAAGATATCGCCTTCCCCTAGTCTGCCCATCCAAAAATCGGATGAACAGCCAAAGGTAATAATAGGGAAACATAAAACCTTGAGTCAGACAATAGTCTTAGTGAGCGATAATAGCTAATAACATCATCGATAAAGTATATGAGGATAGGCAGATAAACAAACTAATCTACCCACAACACCAGAAAAGATTTCAACCCCCTTCTTCCCCACATCAGGCAGTGATAGTCTTTACTAATAAGCATTTCAACCATACACTCATGGCAACCAGAACAACCATTCATTCATGGAAATCATAAGAAACCAAACAATAGCACTCATAGCATCCAGATTATATATCTCACGTAAACCATCCTAACCGAATTCAACATCCCTCAAGCACAAGCCCCATAGGCCTAAACAATTATCAGACAAGCACCAAAGAAATATCTCCTTCAACATTGGACAATCTTCGTGAGATAGTACAAACAAAGCAACCAATCATCCATGACAGACTCTGGCTATCACCGCCAATCCTGCTTCGAAACCATCGTTAATCGTATGACGGCCGAACCTGCTACATGTCATGGGCTAATGGTAAACCTTGGTTCTAGCGAAAACTCCATACGCCTTTCAACGATACATACCTAGGCCTTTCAATGATACCCAGGGTACTCGACCATACAACCGGTCTTTTAAACGTATCCCTGCTTTGAGCCCGCTAGAACCTACGACAACAATAATTCCTCGATTTTCGGTATCTCTAGTCGTCATCTATAGCAACCATCCAACCATTATCAACCAACTCATAACACCATTGGGTTGTCATAACATTTGTTGCATTTCACCGATCAACGAATGCATCACATCACTTCGACATTCCCTATTGAATTCACTTTGAAGTCACCATCATCCTTGAACCAAAACAACACCATATAATAGTTCACCAATAATCAGTCGTTAACCATAGGTCGTGACCGACCTAAGTTCCACGACCCGATCCTACTCAATAACCAACGACCTAACTCCTTTAAACCATCCCTACCTCCCCACGACCTGACTCTCCAAGACGCAACACGCCCTGACTCATCTCCAAGTCCTTCCAAAAACCACAACCCAATGAGCTTTCAACCCGAACGACCTAAGCCAAACCAACGACTTGACTAGGTCGTTGTCCTTTCCTTCATCATTCTTTAGGTCGTTTAACGAGCTAATACATTCGAACAACCCATGTGCTTACGACCTAACTTGGCTTCACCTTTCTTCCTTATGACACGTCTTGGCATGAACGACAGACGACCTGATCTTCAACTACTGACCTGCTCTTAACCAGCTTCCTAAAGCAATTCCACCGACCTACTTCCTCTGGTACAATGACCTATGACTCAGCCCTCTGTAACGACTTAACTCAGGTCGTTAACGACCTAAGATTTATTACTCACACCATCGGCCTGAAGTGATTCCAACGACCCGTCCTAACTCCACCCCAAGACCTAATCTTCCCTACTAACGACCTGACTACTTAGGTCGTTCCACGACCTAAGATCTCCCTCCGTCAACCCATGGCCTCCCGGAGCTTCACGGTCTGGCACTCCCAACGAACTGCGACCTGATATTCATTTCCACTCTACGAAGCCTTTTAATGTTCTGAACTTCTTTCTGGCGGTCTGACTCTTTCTTGGAGAAGAAGAAAAACGACCCGATTCAAGGAAAAACGACCTAACTCCAAATCTGACCAAAATAGCTCCAAACTTTACCAAATCTTCGACAAACGACAACGATGATGAAATCAACTCATCCAAATCAATCATAAACACCTCAACAAATCAATAATAACATCAAAATCACACTTATCATCATTAAATCATAGAAAGTGTTCTAAATCGTGATAAATTGATAATTAACTAAAAATGATGGATCTAACTTGCATACACATATGAAAATATATAGAAATTATCGGTTTCAAGTTGCTAAATTAGATCCTATGGTGATTCAAATGAAAATGCACTTTCCATGATGTAGATCTAGGAGAAAACACTTGAAAATGATGAAACTAAGATCATACAACTCATGTACTTGATTGAATCCGCGTGAGAGATGCATATCACTCATCAAATCTTCAAACAAGCCTAATAACGATGAATTACGATTCCGGACAACGAAGAATTTGCCCTAAGCTCTTTGATTCGATGAACCCTCTCTTGGAATGGTGTAGATCTTGTGACACCCCACGTCCGTTAATGTCACTCACAAAGGGAATGCATTAAGTTTCGTGAAGCGTTATAGGTAAACAGACACAGAATTTTACAAGACAGATATAAATAAGATAGAAGAGAAATTTAATTTTTTATTTCAAACACAAATAATACAGCGTGGTTCAAAATACCATGAGTTACAACAACATAACTTCTGTCTTTTAACATCAGAGTACAAAAATACTTAAAAGAAAACATAATTCCCCAAATAAAAGAGACAAAGCCATATTAGAGATAAAAGCTTGAGCCATACTTCGAAAGCAGCTCTCGCAAGATGATGTATGAGTCCTGACTAAGCCTGAGTGCTTCCTCCCTAAGAACGGGGGGGGGGGGGGGGAGGGAGGGAGAAACAAAAGGGCCATACATAAAGTCTGGCAAGTCTAGTGACTTTTAGCAAGTAAATAAATAAAAGTATCATGACAGGCATATAAAGTGGATAAGAGAGATCACTACATAAATGGTAGGTGTGACAAGGTAGACAGGATAAGGTATATACGCTTTCCTAATGATTACTCTGCACTATTACTAGTGTAACTAGAATGAGATGATCCCTTCCACTATAAGGTGGTAGACTTAGTTATACGTCCAAATGTACCTTAACTACTACCCTAATTGATTGACTCCCTACTCCGTAGATACTCTATGACGGCCCCACAGTAGGATGTATCATGTCCTAAAGTGGTAACCCCTTGTTGATGTGCACAACTCCATATCTACATGTGTCACGGTCGTCTTATCTCCTTCGGCCTGACTCATGCACGCACATGGCCCGGTCGGTTTGCGCCGCCAACACGCCTTCACGTTTGGATCTCTTACAATCAGTCAGTAAGCGTGCCCCACCTCCGACCTAGCTCGGAGTTCTCTACTCGATACATACTCTGGGTTACTGACTGAAATGGGTCCCACAAAATATGATACAAGCTCACCTCTTTGTCTTGTATCCCCCACTAGGTTTTCCACAGGTTATACTTAACCTAAGGGTGTCTTTAATTATATAACCCCAATCTTTCTACCAGTTATGCTTACCTTAACGGTGTCTTTAATTACATAACTTTATTATTTCCTCCGGTTATGTATACCACTAGGTGTCTTTAATTACATAAACTTATCGGGTTAAGTTTGTGGGCCTATATGTAAATATTACCCAACCCCTCCAGATTTGCTTAATCCATTCGCTATCCAATCAATTTTACTTAACCCTAACTTTAGTTCATAATCATCCAATCCCTATGGATTAGATTTGGTAAAGTAGTCCAATTTATTACCATGTCCATTTATGGTTTCTAATAGGCTAGACCTCCAACATTAGGCCTACAACTTGTGGATGCTGGATATGCCGGTCCGGTCCGGGCAGTCTTATTCCACGGTTTGGTCTAACCTCATTTCTTAGCCCGATTCATATTTGCGCATTTAGACCTGTCACATTTTGTTCAACATTAGTGGCTGTTGGATATGCTGGTCGGTTCGGGCAGACTTCCACCACTAATGCAACCTAATCTCGTGTCATAAGTGCAATTACAATTCCTAATTGTAATTACTAAACATTCCATTTTTATCCAAATCTTACCTATGTCTTAATAGGTGATTATGTCCCCACTTTCCCCTTTTTGATTTATGTGTCCAACCCATGTTTATATTCGAATTATGCCAATATTAACCTTTTTCCCTCCCTGTTCCCTAACTAGCGTGTTCACATAATTTACGGCATGTATAAGCTAAATAATAGCCTAATCATAAATGATAAAAAGGGAAGGTAATGGAAGTATCACAAAGGTGAATGTTCTAACATAACTAGCATAAACATACACTAACATAGTGTACATATAAGCATAGATCTAATGAACTTGTGGCAGTTAACTAGTTGTAACATAACAAAGGTGATAAGTTAAATATGACAAGATCTAAATTTAATTTAGATGTCCAACAAGTTCAGATCTAATATGAGAAGCACAAGGGGATCCAAATAATAAACTAGATCTGGTTAACAATTTAGGTGTCCACATAATATAGATTTAATAGGTAAAAGTAGATCTAACGAATAGGGATTAAGATCTACATCATAGAATGTCCACATAATTTAGATATAATAGTTTATAAGTAGATCTACACAATTACGGTTTAATATTCACATCATGGCATGTGATAGGAGTTACAACAGATCTAACAAGATAGAGATTTGGATCAATAGTTAAAACAGATCTAGCACAAATCATAGAATGCCACAAGGGTTAAAACAGATCCAACAAGACTGAGATTTAGATCCAAATACTAACCAATTAAGAATGTTGTTTGTTCATGATTTACAATGGATCTGATATAATTTAGGCATATGAACAAATCCAAGTCATAGTTGTGTCATATTTACTTTTAAATATTCAAATCTAAAAGCAACTAGAAACTCACAGTGTTAGGATTAGAAAATATAAGAAGAATGGATCTTGAATATATAGATTTGATTTGTAAAGCTGAAAGTTGTAGGGGATTAGCATATCCAATTCAGTTCAGACAATGGCAGAGTTTGGCCACCATGAACTCTCAATGAAGAAAATATGAGAAATGGCCACGTACATATGGCTGCTAGACCCCCTGAAACTGACTGCCGCATCAACCCTAGGGGTGTCGACATCCATGTGGGTGGGTCCACCCATGGGTCGACACCCCTTAAGGGGATCGACCCCGGTGTCGACACCCCTCTAGGGGGGTCGACCCCCTAGAGTGGGAAATCTGCCGCCACTTTTCATTTTTCGAATTCGAATTGTTCTGGATAAAATTCCGACTCATGTGTATATATATATTCTTTCTGTGCGTATACAAACTTAAAACTCTCATAACTTCTTCATACGATGTTCGTTTTACGCAAACCAAATGTCAATCTTGACCAGATTTCGAGAAGGGCGCAATGTCTTAGTTCATTTTCCTTAATTATGAATATTAAATTAATTATTATTTAATTTATCATCTTTTAGTGTCATTAAAATTTGGAGGTGTTACATTCTCCCTTACTCAAAGGATTTCGTCCCCGAAATATCTAAGTTGAGAAGAATGCATATCCTACCATCCATCATCCATCTACTCATCCATCAATCACTGGCATACATTGTCCTTAAAGACTTCTAATGATTATATGAATATATGCAACGGTGTGTGTATATGTCCCAACATTAATGCGAAAGATCAGGCGGTCTACTAATTCAGTTAACCTCCTTAATGTAATGTATGTTAGTGCCATGAATCCAATATGTGTGCAAATAAACTTATTATAACATGTAAGTTCTATATGTATGCATACTCATTCGTCCAAACACAACATCAATGCGGTAATACATCCATTTCCATCCATAAAAGAAAAGAAAATGCACATACGTCCATATGCAGCATGAGAGTGATTGAGCCAGTCTAGTGCCAAATGTGTGTGTATATGCATCCACAGGAAACCACTAGCAAACACTTGCATCCATCAAACATAACATGTCTCAACACATGTTTACATCCATAGGAGTCTTATCTAAAGGTTAAAAATACTATGGATAGGATATATTCAAATGATAGAAACAAGCACAGATAAAACTTAGGAAAAGGAGTTAAGAACATACCCTCGAAAAGAAAAGGGTACAAAGCACGAATCTTGTCTTCGATCTCCTAAGTCGCATCCTTTAGGTCATCTCCCCATTGAACCTTTAGCAACTTGATCTCTTTATTGCGTAGCTTCTTAACTTCTGATCCAAGAATATGGGAAGGAACCCTCCTGACTGTCGCCTCCTGTTCCACTTCCATTTCCTCTAATATAATTGGCTCAACAACTTCCGCGGTGTTATGCAAGCACTTCCGCAGATGGGAAACGTGGAAAACAACATGAAAACCGGATAGATTTTCTGGGAGCTTTACTCTATAGGCCATCTGCCCAGTCTACTCGGTTATGGGAAATGGTCCCACAAACATAGGTGCTAACTTCCCTACTAACCCGAAGCGGACCACATTCCTCAGAGGTGATACTTTGATAAAAACTAAGTCTCCCACTTCAAATTCGATATCAGTCCTTCTCTTATCTACATAGAACTTCTGCCTATCTTGAGCTGTCTTCATCCGCCATCGAATAAGGTCAATCTTTTCGGACGTTTCTCTAACCATATATGGTCCAAGTAATAATCTTTATATAGATTCCTACCAACAAGTTGGTGATCCACAGGAGCATATGTACAATGCTTTGAAGGGTGTCATGCCGATGCTAGACTGATAGTTGTTGTTATAGGAAAACTCTAGTAAAGGAAGGTGCTCTTCCCAAGTCCCTTCGAAGTCTAGGATATACAGCCTCAAAAGATCTTCAAGAATCCTATTCACCCTCTCCGTCTGTACATCGGTCTAAGGATGATAAGCAGTTCTCAAACATAACTGTGTACCTAATGCTTCTTGCAACCTCCTCCAAAATTCACTGGTAAAGATAGGGTCGCGATCGCTTACGTTGCTGGAAGGCATCCCATGAAGACGAACTATCTCACGAACATAAATTGTTGCCGACCATGATGTCGTCCTCTTACTGTTAACTGGAATAAAGTGAGCGCTCTTAGTGAGTCTTTCTACCACAACCCAGATACTGGTGTTGCCTTTCTTCAATCTAGGAAAACCATCTATGAAATCATAGAGATGCTCTCCTATTTCCACTGAGGAACCTCCAAAGGATGAAGTAATCCACCGGGTTTCTTTTGCTCATATTTAACTTGCTGGCAAACTAAACATAGAGAAACAAATTCGGCCACATCTTTCTTAATCCCAGCCCAAAAGAAAACCCTCTTCATGTCTCTGTACATCTTATCACCGCCTGGATGAATAGTCATCTTAGAATGGTGGGCTTCTTCTAGGACTGCCTTTATCAAGCTTCCCGTTTGAGAAACACAAAGCCTTCCATCTCGTCGCAACCACCCCTTTTCATCAATGGCATATCTACTGATGTGAATAGAAGTCTCCCCTTTCCCCAGCTTATCCATGATGTCTAAAATCTATAGGTCACCTTGTTGCGAAGCTCCTATCTGGTGCATAAGATTGGCTGTATCTCCAATAATGCAAACAAATCACGCAAAATCTCGATGGAGGGTCTAAAATCAAAAGCTGATATGAAATCTAAGCTCTTCCTCTCCACAAACAGAGGACTCAAGGCCATCCTCTGCCTACTTAGTTCGTCTGCCACCACTTACCCTTGCCAAGGGTATAAGCAATCTCAAAATCATAAGAAGCTAGGAACTCCATCCACCGTTGTTGCCTTAAATTGAGATCCTTCTGCGAGAACAGATACTTGAGAGATTTATGATCGGTGTATGACTCGAACTTCTTTCCAAGTAAATAATGGCGCCACTTAACGCGAATACTATGGCAGCTAGCTCTAGATCATGGGTGGGATAATTCTTTCATGAACTCTCTACTGTCTATCCCTATAACATACCACTTTCCCTTCTTGCATCAGAACCGCACCAAGCCCTGTACCACACGCATCAATGTAAACGGTAAACACCTTACTTCCATCAGGCAAGGTCAAGACTAGAGCTATTGTCAGAGCCCTCTTCAGTCGTTGGAAAGCAATGTCACAATCTATGTCCCATGAAAACGCCAAATTCTTCTTTGTTAGCCTGGCGAGTGGGGCTGATATCTTTGCGAAGTCCTTAATGAACTTCCTATAATAACCTGCCAACCCAAGGAAGCTTCTTACCTTGGTTGCATTTTTATAAATCTGCCAATCTTGCACCGCCACCACCTTGGCGAGATCTACAGCTATCCCTTGTTAGGAGACCACGTGCCCTAAGAATCTCACCTCTTTTCTCCAAAAATGGCACTTGGAGAACTTCGCCTTAAGCTGATGGTCACGGAGAGTTTTCAGAACTTCTCTCAAATGTTGGGCAGGCTCTTCTTCGCTTTTGGAGAAGATCAAGATATCGTCAATAAAGACTACGATAAATTTTTTTAGAAACTCCCAAAACACCCTACTCATAAAATCAACAAAATAGGCGGGTTCATTTGTCAGCCCAAAAGGCATAACTAGCCATTAAAAGAAACCATCCTGAGTCCTAAAAGCAGTTTTATCTATGCTGTCGTCAGCCACCCTTAATTGATGAAATCCTATAGCCAACTCTAAATGGGAAAATACCGAGGCACCAACAAGATAGTCAAATAAATCATCAATCCTCGGAAGTGGGTGCTTATTCTTCTTGGTGAGTTTATTCAACTCCCTATAGTCAACACACAAACGAAGCGAACCATCTGCCTTAGTTGCGAATACTACTGGAGCACCCCATTCAGATATTCTTCGTCTGATAAACCCCTTCTCGAGTATCTCCCTACTTGCTTACTTAGTTCCCTCATTTCCCTTGGAGCCGTATGGCGCATTGGTAATGCAACTGCCTTTGCATTGTCCACCAGATATATACGGAAGTCGATTTCACGCCTCGTAGGTAATCCCCGTACCTCATCGAAAACATCAGAATAATCTCGGACACTGGAACAGATTGCATATCGTCGGTAGATACATCAAGAGACTCTAGGAAACTAAGCATAACCGACCCTTGTGGATCACAAGAAATCTCGAGGGTGCCCCCATGACAAGTTAGAAGCCTAACGGCCCTCTTCTCACAGTCTAGAATGGAACCATATGTGGTAAGCCAATCCATTCATAGAATCAACCCATAGCCCATAAACCCGAGCATATATGCATCGCATTCAAACTCGACGCATAACACAGATATTTTCAAACCCTAACAAATCATTGATAAATGAGCTGAACCACTAATGGGGTTTGGAACAACTATGGGATCCACTACCATAATAAATGAAGAAATTCAACCACAGAACTAGATATAAATGAGTATGAAGCGCCAGAATAAAAAAGTGTTCTAATAGGATGGTTTGAAAGAGAAATTAAACCTTCCACAGAAATTTTTCTACCTCTATCTGGAGCACTGACGGCGAGAGCATGCACCTGCCCTCAAGAAGTTCATGCCCTTTGACCTTGTCCCTGCGATCCCTGTTTCTTCGGGCACTCCCTAACAAAGTGTCCAACCTCTCCACAATGGTAGCAAGAGTTCTTCCTTTGCTTACAGTCTTTGACCAAGTGACCCTCTTTCCAACAATTGTGACATTTTCTCTTATCCTTGCCCTTATCATTCTTTCCACCTTTCTTCTTCTGTTGTTGTTGTTGTTCCCTTTCTTAGGCCACACCTTCTTATTTTGCGATGTTTTCTTAGCCTTTACCTCCTTCCTTTCTCCCTTGTCTTCCTCATGCATTAGGGCCATATCGACAAGCTTTTCAAAAATGGCTTCCATTGGGATATGGGACATGGCTAACCCATGAAGGGGTTCATTCAGCCCTTTAGCAAATCGCAAAGCCCTTTTGTGTGGTGCATCCACCAACTCTAACCCGAATCTTGCAAGTTGGTTGAATTTGTTCACATACTCCTTCACTGTCAAGTTTCCTTGCTTTAATGTTAAGAACCTCTCCATCTGCATGCTTCTTTCGGCTTGGGAAAGAAATTTCATTTCTAACCTCTATCTAAAATCCTCCCAAGTTTCCACCGGATGTCCAACTTGGGTAACTTCCCACCAAAATGAGGCTTCGTCCTTTAGTAGCCAGGCGGCTAACTGAATCTTCCTTCTATCCTCTACTTCAAAGATTACGAACAAGTCCTCGGTCTCCTTGAGCCAATTTCACACTTCTAGAATTTCTCATTCCCATGGAATGGCTTCCTTCCCATATCACGGAAGTCTTTACAAATCGTAGTGAAATTATCTGCTCTTGGAGGGCGAGGAGGAGGAATGACCAGTGCAACTGGGGGAGGAACATTTCATTGGCCTTCGGCAGGCGCCGTGGCCTCCAAATACCTACGAAACCATCCAAGTATCGTGACGCCCTCTGGGATATTAGGAATGCCTTGTCCCTAGACATGATGAAAAAGGAAAAGGAAGAGATTTAGACAAAGGACCGAAGGATATTACATATGGCTTTTTTGGGAATGTTTTTCAAAATAGACTTTTCTTTTTGAAAATTCTTTCTTTTAAAATATTTTTGAAAATAGTTTTCAAAAACTTTATCCATTCTGGTAACCTTCAGCTCTGATACCAAGTGTGACACCCCACGTCTGTTACTGTCAATCACAAAGGGAGTGCATTAAGTTTCATGAAGCGTTATAGGTAAACAAACACAGAATACAACAATAACAAACACAGAATACAACAATACAGACATAAATAAGATATCAGCGGAAATTTAAATTTTTATTTCAAACACAAATCATACAGCGTGGTTCAAAATACCATGAGTCTCAAAAACCATTACAACAACATAACTTCTGTCTTTTAACATCATAGTACATAAATACTTAAAAGAAAACATAATTCCCCAAATAAAAGAGACAAAGCCATAGTAGAGATAAAAACTTGAGCCATACTTCGAAAGCAGCTATAGCAAGATGATATCTGAGTCCTGACTAAGCCTGAGTGTTTCCTCCCTGAGAACCGGGGGGAAGAAAGAGGGAGCAACAAAAGGGTCAGACATAAAGTCTGGCGAGTCTAGTGACTTTTTGCAAGTAAATAAATAAAAGTAGCATGACATGCATATAAAGTGGATAAGAGAGATCACTACATAAATGGCAGGTGCGACAAGGTAGACAAGGTAAGGTATATACGCTTCCCTAATGATTACTCTACACTATTACTAGTATAACCAGAATGAGATGATCCCTTCCACTATAAGGTGGTAGACTTAGGCATATGTCCAAATGTACCCTAACTACCACCCAAATCAATCGGCTCCCTACTCTGTATATACTCTATGTCGGCCCTATAGCAGGATGTATCACGTTCTAAAGTGGCAACCCCTCGTTCATGTGCACAGCCCCATATCTGCATGTGTCACGGTCGTCTTATCCCCTTCGGCCCGGCTCATGCACGCATATGGCCCGGTCGGTTCACGCCGCCAACACTGACTCCACGTTTGGATCTCTTACAATCGGTCAGTAAGCGTGCCCCACCCCCGACCTAGCTCGGAGTTCTCTACTCGAAACATACTCTGGGTTACTGACTGAAACGGGTCCCACACAATATGATACAAGCTCTCCCCTTTGTCTTGTATCCCCGACTAGGTTTTCCATAGGTTATACTTATCCTAAGGGTGTCTTTAATTATATAACCCCGATCTTTCTACAAGTTATGCTTACCTTAAAGGTGTCTTTAATTAAATAACTTTATTATTTCCTCCGGTTATGTATACCACTAGGTGTCTTTAAATACATAACATTATCAGGTAAAGTTTGTGGGCCTATATGTAAATATTACCCACCCCCTCTGGATTTGCTTAACACATCCACTATCCAACCAATTTTACTTAACCCTAACTTTAGTTCATAATCATCCAATCCCTATGGATTAGATCTGGTTAAGTGGTCCAATTTATTACCATGTCCATTTATGGTTTCTAATGGGCTAGACCTCCTACATTAGGCCTACAACTTGTGGATGCTGGATATGCCGGTCGGGTCCGGGCAGTCTTATTCCAGAGTTGGGTCTCACCTCGTGCTTTAGCCGGATTCGTATTTGTGCACTTAGACCTCTCACATTAGGTTTAAAGTTAGTGGCTGCTGGGTATGCCAGTTGGGTCCGGGCAGACTTCCACCACTAATGCAACCTAACCTCGTTTCATAAGTGCAATTACAATTCCTAATTGTAATTACTAAACATTCCATTTTTATCCGATTTTTACCTAAGTCTTAATAGGTGATTATGTACCCACTTTCCCCCTTTTGAATTATATGTCCAACCCATGTTTATATTCAAATTATGCTAATATTAACCTTTTTCCCTCCCCGTTCCCTATCTAGCGTGTTCACACAATTTACGACATGTATAGGCTAAATAATTGTCGAATCATAAACGATAAAAAGCGAAGGTAATGGATGTATGACAAAGTTGAATGTTCTAACATAACTAGCATAAACATATACTAACATGGTGAACATATAAGCATAGATCTAATGAACTTGTGGAAGTTAACTAGTTCTAACGTAGCAAAGGTGATAAGATGAACATGACAAGATCTAAATTTAATTTAGATGTCCAACAAGTTCAGATCTAATATGAGAAGCACAAGGGGATCCAAATAATAAACTAGATCTGATTAATAATTTAGATGTCCACATAATACAGATCTAATAGTTAAAAACAGGTCTAACTAATAGGGACTAAGATCTACATCATAGAATGTCAACATAATTCAGATCTAATAGTTTATAAGTAGATCTACATAATTATGGTTTAAGATTCACATGGGTCACCCCTTAAGGGGGGTCGACACCCCTGTGGGTGGGTCGACCCATGGGTCACCCCTTAAGGGGGGTCGACCCCAGTGTCGACACCCCTCTAAGGGGGTCGACCCCCTAGAGCGGGAAATCTACCACCATTTTTCATTTTTCGAATTCGAATTGTTCAAGATAAAATTCTGACTCATCTCTGACTCATGCGTATATATATATATATATATTTCTGCACATATACAAACTTAAATCTCTCATAACTTCTTCATACGGTGTCAGTTTTACACAAACCAAATGTCTATCTTGACCAGAATTTTGAGACGGATGCAATGGCATAGTCTGTTTTCCTTAATTCTGAATATTAAATTAATTATTTTTTAATTTATCCTCTTTTAGTGTCGTTAAAATTTTGGGGCGTTACAGATCTAGCTTCAAACGATGTCGATCTTCGATTCTCTAAGCTCTAAAGGTGGAAAGGTGTAGAAGATGGAGAAATAGAGGACCTCTATCTCTTCCAAACGGAAGATTGGAGAAAGTAAACTATTCTCCATGCCTCTTACCCCCTATTTAATGCCTTCCACCAGCCCACTAATGAGCCTCTCCAAATCAGGAAAGTAAACGATTCCTCCCAAACCGCTGAGACAAATATTTAATGTGACCACTCTACGGATTGGGAAACATCATTTCCTTTCCAATGAGACTGATCTCAGCACATGATTCGATCCAAGTCAAAAGTTATGCCCTGTGCAAGACTGATAGGGGTAAAATGGTAACAAATAAAAATTGTAAAAATTATGGACATGTCTCTCATCCCCATAATCAACATATTAAAATACGAGAATGATCCAACCCTTAAATAATAAAATAAAAATATTTTACGATCCTCCGATATGTAAAATGCGGGCTATTACATTCTCTTCCCCTTCCCCTTTAGGAATTTTCCCCCGAAATTCCAACAAACACAAGCAACCAAAACAATTCTGCATGCCTATCAACCATATGCATCCAATTCTACAACCCAAACTAGTAGCTATCAAACCATGCATCCATAGCCTTATCCTAGCACGTAGAATTCTAACAAAAATAATCACAGTACAAGTTACAATGATGTAAGGTGACATGATACTAATGGGTCATACCGACAAAGAGTTCTGGGTGGGTCGTCTTCATACTCTCTTCCCTCTCCCACGTACAATCGTCATCATCCACACTTCACTGTACCTTGACAAACTTAACCGTCTTCCTCCTAAGTTGTTTCCTGTCATTCCCCACAGCACAAAGCAGCTTACGAGGTCTCGTAACTATGAGATCGACTTCTAGGTCTTCGTACTGTTCTGGAGATACCACTACGTTTGGATCATGCACAAACTTCCGTAGAAATGACACATGGAAAAAATTATGCACACCCAACATCCTCTCGGGTAACTCTAATCTATATACGAGCTTTCCAATTCGCTCGATTATCGGAAACGGTCCAACGAACCTAGGATCTTACTTTCCTTTACTACCAAATCTAACCACATGCTTCAACGGTGAAATCTTTACGAAAACCATGTCGCAAACGTCGAATTCCAAATCTTTTCGATGCTTATTGGCCTAACTCTTCTAACGATCTTGGACTGCCTTCATTCATTGTCGAACGACCTCAATACAATCCGAGGTTTCTCTAATCATCTCTGGCCTAAGTACCAACTTATCTCCAGTTTCTAACCAACATGCCGGAGAATTACACGGTCTACCATACAACGCTTCGTATGGTGCCATTCCAATGCTCGATTGGTAGCTGTTATTATAAGCAAACTCAACTAGATGTAGATGGTGTTCCTATGATCCCTCGAAGTCTAATACACCAATTCTTAGGAGATCTTCCAAAACTAGGTTAACCCTCTCGATCTAACCTTCTGTTTGGGGACGATAAGTCGTACTCAAACACAACTCGATACCCAAAGCTTCTTGCAAACTCTTCCAAAATCCACTGGTGAACAATGGATATTGATCACTGATTATGCTCTTTGGGATACCATGGAATCAAACTATCCATTTTATATAAAACTCGGCCAACTTTGATGTTGTCCTAGTCTATTTGACAAGAATAAATATTGCACTTTTGGTCAAGCGATCCTCGATGACCCGAATTCCTTCACTTCCTACCCTGGTTCTAGGTAGTCCATCGATAAAATCCATCGATATCTGCTCCCACTTCCACGTAGGAACTTCCAATGTCTGAAGCAATCCATTCGACTTTTATGTTCAACTTTCACCAACTGACAGTTCATACACTTGGAAATGAACTTTTCAATATCTCTTTTCATACCTTCCAAGTAGTAAACTCGCTTCATATCCTGATACATCTTATTACCTCCTTGAGGAATTGTCAACTTTGAGTGATGACATTCCCTTAGAACCTCATCTCTAAATCCGTCGATATCAGGAACAACCAGTCGTCCCTGCTTCCGAAGCCAACCCTCTTGATCGACCTTAAATTCTTTATCCTCGGGATCCAATTTTTGGATAAACTCGACAAGCTTTGCATCTCGCTTTTGACACTCACCAATCCTTTCGAAGAGACTAGATCTTATCGATATGCTTGCCAACATTTCAGGCTCCAACTCATAACGTGGTCTGAAATCAAATTCTTCCAAGTACTCGAGCCTCTTTCATTCCGAAAATACTGCTCCCAATCCTGCATGTCTTCAACTCAAACCATCTGCAACTACATTACCTTTTCCTGGAGTATAGGCTATACCAAAATATATGATGCCAGAAATTCTAACCATCGTTGCTGCCGAATATTCAAATCCTTTTGGAAGAAAAGATACTTCAATGACTTGTGATCCGTGAACAACTCGAATCGAACTCCCAACAAGTAATGTCTCCGCATCTTTAGAGAAAACACAATCGCTGCCAACTCCAATCATGAGTTAGATAATTCCTTTCGTGCGACTTCAGCTGTCGATTCGCGTAGGCCACAACCTTATCCTTCTACATCAGCATTGCTCCAAGTCCAATACCACATGCATCGGTGTATACAACCATTTCTTCATTTTCGCTTGGAATTGTCAAAATAGAGCACTTGTCAGTCTCTCTTTCAGGATTCCAAAAGCTTGCTCACACTTTGCGTCCCATGTAAACACTTGGTTCTTCTTCATCAACCCTGTTAATGGAGCAACTATCGTGGAGAAATCCTTGATAAACCGTCGGTAATAACCTGTTAATCCAAGAAAACTTCTCACGTCTGTCGCATTCTTATGTCTGTCCCAGTCCTGGATTACTGCCACTTTAGCGGGGTCAACCGCTATTCCACTTCTAGAAATTATATGGCATAAGAACCTCACTTCGCTCTTCTAGAAGTGACACATCGAAATCTTAGCCTTCAACTAATGCTTTTGCAAGATTTCCAAAACAACTCTCTAGTGCATCTTGTGCTCTTCCTCATTCTAGGAGTGAACCAGAATATGATCCACGAACACAAAATATGTTGGTGCGTTAGTCAATCCAAATGGCCTCACCAACCATTCCAAGAAAGCGAATGGTGTCCTAAAAGAAGTGTTTGGCACACTATCCTTTGCCACTCTCAACTGGTGAAATCTCGTTGCCAAATCCATTTTGAGAAAACACTTTATACTCATGAAGCTGATCGAACAAGTCATTAATCCTCGTCAATGGATACTTGTTCTTCTTAGTTACCTTGATCAGCTCACAATAGTCCATACACAATCTCAATGAGCCATCTGCTTTGGTTGCAAATACAACTGGTGCACCACATTCGGAAACACTTCTACGAATGAATCCTTTTCCTAAAAGGTCATGAACATGCACCTCTAACTCTGGTTGTTCCTTAGGTGTCATCCGCCTAAGAGGCATAACGATAGGTCTAACACCCTTAACCAAATTGATTCTAAACTTGGTCTCACGATACGGTGACAAACCTTTGACTTCCTCAAAGAGATCCTTAAACTCATTTGCGATTAGCATAGATGACAAGTCTTCCTATGGAATCTCAAGAGAATATAAATAGCTCAGAATATAAATAGCTCATGAAGACACCATCATCGGGCTTACACAAATCAACACCTTTTTCCATCCACATCCCCGACTCTCACCTCTAGCTTCTCGCAATTCACTCTTGCCGCATACTCATTGAGCCAATCCATGCCCAAGATGATCCCAAACCCAATGAAGTTCAACACAAAGCAATCACACACACAAGAGCAACCATGACTCGATAACTCAAGAACACAACAAATCTTACAAAGGTTGGACGAACCCCAAACTGAATTAGTCACAATCAAAGGTCTATCACAAATCTTGGGTTCCAAACCCAAATGGCATACAAGATCATTACAGATGAAAGATTGTGATGCTCCAATATAAAAAAAAACTCAAACTGAAACACCTTGGACAAAAATAGTACCTTGGACGACGACACCCTTTCCCTTCTCCTCTACAGTAGGAGCTCTTGAAAATGACTGCACAGCCTCAAAAGCATAAGCCTTCACAATCTGCTTACCCTTAGCTGCTTCTGGGTAATCCTTCTTCTCATGTCCAGGTTTTCAACACTTAAAGCACTTCTTCTCAGCTTTAGGATTCCTGCACTCATTAGAGAAATGACCCTTCTGTTGGCATTTATAGCAAACCACCTCACTCTTAGGCTTCTTTTTGCCATCCTTTCCATTCTGTTGTTGCTGCTTCCTCATCTTGTTGTTATTACCACACTGTTGTGGTTTTCGAGCTTCCTTAGATGCAATAACAACAACTTCCTCCTATGGAAACAAGCTCTCATGTCTCACGGATTTTTCCACAAGCTTTTCATATGAATCATCAAGATGTTCCACTAGTGGTCTTCCTATGTAGGTATCCAGACCCATCACAAACTTCTCGTTCTTCTTATAGGGTGTGCCAACGTATGAACGATCATACCTAGACAAGGCCTCAAAGTCTGAAACATAATCAAGCATCGGCCTACCATTCTGCTTCAACTCCACAAATTTCTTGAATAGAGCAGATTTCTGAGTAGTGGAAATAAACTTCGTCTCGAATTTAACTTGGAACTGTTCCCAAGTTACCTCCTCTTCTGGAGTCTTAAGCGTAACTGAATTCCACCACTCCATGGCCCTACCCTGCAACTGCCTTGACGCAAGCTTTCTCTTAGTTACATCATCCATTCCCAAGTCTCCAAAGATGAGAATACAAGAATCCAACCACCTCTGGACTGGTTCTATTTGCTGCGTTCCATTGAATGATTTTCCTCCTAGAGACGTAAAGTCTTTGCATAGCTTCGCAAAATCCACAACCGTAGGAACTTGCACACCCACATCTACCATGGCCACCACTGGAGCGGGTACCCTTCTCATGAATGCTTCCATCATGGCCTCAGTCATGGCTGGGTAATCAGGTGTACAACCATTTCCCCCTCCAAGCATAGTCCCTTTCCTAGTAGTATGTCTTGAAGTACGTCAACTCATTCTAAATCTGCAAATTAGAATGATTAGCCACGTACAAGAAAAAGCTGCTAATAGAGTTCAAACGCTGTTATACTATATACACTATATAGTATTTATCAGACTGAAATCTACAAATACGTCTCTCGTATGTGATTAAGTCTTTGAACTTTGGTTAAAATCGATAACCGGAGCTCTGATACCAATTGTGAGGATAACCCATAACCCCTGCAATTAAACAAACGTGTCAGACAGCTATCGACGATCATTAAGGTAAGAAACAAAAGCAAAACCTATCGTACAACTCATAGCGCAAGGATAAAATATGATATAGCATATACAACATGCAATATTAGTGAAGCATATTTGAGCAGAAGCACCAAACTTTCATAACAACTAGAAAGCATATCCAAACACCTGGATTTCAACATATATGTCTGTAATAATTTGCCTCACTACAACACTCAGAGTAAAACAACAAAATAGCAGAAATACATATACTATATAGTAGGAAAGATAACACGCCAACCTCATGCTCGCCAGCGAACAACAACTTTGTCCTCACCAAGATATCACCCGCCACCTAGACTACCTATCCAAAAATCGGATGAATAGCTCAAGATAATAAGAGGGAAACATAAAACCTTGAGTCAGACAATAGTCTTAGTGAGCGGTAAACAGCTAACAACATCATCAATAAAGTATATGAGGATAGGCAGATAAACAAACTAATCTACCTACAACACCAGAGAAGAACTCAACCCCCATGTTCCCCACATCGGACAATGATAGCCTTTACTAACAAGCATTTCAACCATACACACATGACAACCAAAACAACTATTCTTTCATAGAAATCAGAAGAAACCAAACAATAGCACTCATAACATCCAGATTATATATCTCACGTAAACCATCCTAATCAAATTCAACATCCCTCAAGAACAAGGCCTAGAGGTCTAAACCAATATCAGACAAGCACCCAAGAAACATCTCCTTCGATATTGGAAAATCTGCGTGAGACAGTACAAACAAAGCAAACAATCATCCATGAAAAACTCTACTATCACCGCCAATTCTGCTTTGAAACCAATGTTAATTGTATGACGACCGACCGTGCCACATGTCAAGGGCTATTGGTAAACCCCGGTTCTAGCAAAAATTCCATATGCCTTCCAATGATATGTACCTAGGCCTTTCAACGATAGCCAGGGTACTCGACCATACAGCCAGTCTTTCAAACATAACCCTGTTTTAAGCCTGCTAGAACTTACGTTAACAATAATTCCTTGGACTTCAGTATCTCTAGTCATCATCAACGGCGACCATCCAACCTTTATCAACCAACTCAGAATACCTTTGAGTTGTCATCACATCCATTGCATTTCAAAGATCAACGAATGCATCACATCACTTCGACATTCTATATTGAATTCACTTCGAGGTCACCAACATCCTTAAACCAAAATAACGCCATATAATAGCTCACCAATAATTAGGTCGTTACCTATAGGTCGTGACCGACCTATGTTCCACGACCCGATCCTACTCAACAACCAACGACCTAACTCCTCTGAACCAACCCTACCTCCCTTTGACCAGACTCTCCAAGCCGCAACACCACCTGACTCATCTCCAAGTCCTTCCAAAAACAACGACCCAATAAGCTGTCAACTCGAACGACCAAAGCCGAACCAGCGACCTGACTAGGTCATTGTCCCCTTTCTTCATCCTTCCTTAGGTCGTTAAATGACCAAAGACATTCGAACGACCCTTGTGCTCACGACCTAACTTGGCTTCACCTTTCTTTCCCATGACATGTCTTGGCATGAACGACCTACGACCAGATCTTTAACAACCAACCTGCTCTTCTCTAGCTTCCTAAAGCAATTCCAACGACCTGCTTCCTCTGGCACAACGACATGCGACTCAGCCCTCCACAATGACCTGACTTAGGTCGTTAACGACCTAAGCTTTATTACTCACTCGGTCGGCCTGAAGTGATTCCAATGACCCGTCCTAACTCCTCCCCATTACCTAAGCTTCCCTACCTACGACTTGACTACTTAGGTCGTTCCACAACCTAAGATCTCACTCCTTCAACCATGGTCTCCGGGAGCTTCACGGTCTGGCACTCCCAACGACCTACAACCTGATATTCATTTCCAAGCTCTGAAGCCTTCCAACATCTAAACTTCTTTCTGGCAATTTGACTCTTTATTGTATAAGAAGAAAAACGACCCGACTCAAGGAAAAATGACCTAACTCCAGATCTGACCAAAATAGCTCCAAACTTAACCAAATATTCGACTAACGACAACGACGATGAATTCAACTCATCCAAATCAATCATAAACACCTAAAGAAATCATTAACAACATCAAAATGACAATTATCATCATTAAATTATATAAAATGTTCTAAATCATGATAAATCGATAATTAACTAAAAATAATGGATCTAACTTTCATATACATATGAAAATATACAGAAATTACCAGTTTCAAGTTGCTAAATTAGATCTTATTGTGATTCAAATGAAAATGCACTTACCATGATGTATATCTAGGAGAAAACACTTGAAAATGATGAAATTAAGATCATACTACTTGATTGAATCCGCATGAGAGATGCATATCACTCACCAAATCTTCAAACAAGCCTAAAAACGATGAATTACAATTCCGGACAGCGAAGAATTTTCTTTAAACTCTTCGACTCGATGAACCCTCTCTTGGAATGCTGTAGATCTAGCTTCAAACGATGTGGATCGTCGATTCTCTAAGCTCTAATGGTGGAAAGGTTTAGAAGATGGAGAAATGGAGGACCTATGGCTCTTCCAAATGAGAGAATGGAGAAGGTAAATTATTCTCCATACCTCCTACCCCCTATTTATAGCCTTCCACCAATCCACTAATGTGCCTCTCTAAATCAGCCCATTATGGCTTACAAAACCTAAACAACTAAATGTAAAAACCTTAAAGCAACGATTACTCTTAAACCCTCAAGCCAAATATTAAATGTGACCACTCTACGGAATGGGAAATATCATTACCTTTCCAATGAGACCGATCTCAGCACCTGATTCCATCCGAGTCAAAAGTTATGCCCTGTGCAAGACTGACAGTGGAAAATAGTCACAAATAAAATTGATAAAAAATATGGATATGTCTCTCATCCCCATAATCAACGTATTAAAATATGAGAATGAACTAACCCTTAGGAAATAAAATAAAATATTTTACGATCCTCCGATACGTAAAATGTGAGCTATTACATATTGCAAGTTATTTTATTGGTATCGTGTGGAGGAAACCAGCTTCATGTTATAAGGCATGGTCCTGTGATTTACCCAACTTTGAAATAAAGTAAATAACTGTTTTTGTTTTTTCACACCAGTCCCATGACTGACTCGAAGTTTATTGTTTCACAAGTAAACTTTTGGTGCCCATATTTTCCACATGGGCGCCGAGTAGTTTTGGTTTTGCGGATATTTTATAGAGCAAGGTTTTGGATTGAAGCTAAAGCTGTGTCCAGAGCATTTGATAGTTTTCCGCTAAGTGTATTTTTGCTTCTGTGTATTGTAATTTTCTCTTATTTTTGTGATGTACTCTGATATATTCTTGTACTCTGATGTAAAATTGTTGTAATAGCAATGAAATGTTCTTTTATGTTTTGTTCTGATGTGTTGTATCACATAACGGTTCGAGGACTTTTGCCATTTTGGATCGGACCTGTGTGGATTATGGTAGATTCGAAAGCCGGGGATTTTTTAGGTCATCACATGAATATAAATGATAATGTTAATAATAATTTATTATCGAGGAGTTGATTGTTTGGAATTTAAATTATATTTTTCTCGATTTAATTCGATACGTGTAAGTAGCCATTTTTCAAACAATCTCGGAATTCGACGAAACCAGTTCTATTGTGTCCGTAATAGTATATCTTCTCGCATTTCAAATTTTGTAGCGGTTGGATTTATCGTTTGATCTTACGATGAGAAAACACCTAGAAATAATTAAATTGAATTGTATTTAATTCATTGATTTAAATTGTTATCTTTTCCATACAATCGAATTAGGCTTTGGAACCTATTCTGGTGTATTCAGAATAGTGGTATAACCCTAGAAATGTCAGTTGTGACATTTAAATAGGAGTTCAGAACTGCAACATATTTTGATTATAAAATTAAATAGGTCAAATCAAAAATCAAAATCAATTAAATCGACCTGCCTTAACTCAACCCAGCCATCCTATATTTGGAAAATAGCCATCTTAAAACTTTAATTCTCATATAGAATGTCCCCTACCTTCATTCGCAAGTAATTCATGAATTTAATGGTTGTGTACTTCTGTCTCCCTTCGCATCCTTAAAAAATCACCCCACCCCTTCTGTTTTCTTTCCTTAACGAAATGCAAATCGGAAGCTTCAGATAGAAAAATGGTCGCTTCCTAGATATATTCAAAATAGAGGAAAATATACCTAATTTCTATTCATCTAAAACCAGCAATTCACTCTGCTAGTCAACGAGGAGAAGGAACCAAACACGCGAGCACGCTGCACCATAACTCACATACCTCCAGTTCGTCAAACTTCTGACCTTCATCGTTGAGCTTGCCAAAGGTCATGAGTCGTACATCGCTCTTATACCACCACGTTCCTCAACTCCACTTATGTCTCCATCCCTGCCTGAACGCGTCGATGGCCTCCTATTTCCCATCAGGCTCGATCGACTTCTATGAGAAATAGCATAGGTTGGGGAATTCGATGTAAGGATTTAGGGCACATAAGGAATAAAGGGGAGAAAATGGAGGCAGGTTGAGGTGATATTTGGTTTTAGACATTTGCATGGTAGGGAAGTTAAGGCTTCGCGATTGGGTGGCGGTGGCAGGGATTGCGAGGCGTAGAATGATCGGCTTTGCGATGGAAAGGGAGGGAACATGACAGCGATAGCATTGGTGCGTGGTGAAGCTCGGTTGGCCTGGGAATGTAAAAGAAGTCGTTAATTCTTAAACTAGATTAGGAGAGTGAAGTGAAATGAATTATGTTGAATTCATATTATCGTCAACCACAAAATGGAATTTGGATTGGAATAGATTATGATGAAACCCAAGGTGAGTAAATCTGAAACACCCCATAATTTTAAAAACACTAAAGACGATAAATTGAAAAATAATCAGTTTAATATTTAGAATTAAGGGAAACGGACTGCGCTATTGCGTCCATCTCGAAATTCTGGTCGGGATAGACATTTGGTTTGCGTAAAATGGACATCGTATGAAGAAGTTATGAAGGTTTGAAGTTTGTGTACGTGCAAGAGAATTATATATATATATAACTAAAATCAGAAAATCAAAATCCGTTCAAATTTCGAATTTCTGATGGCGGCAAAATTCCCGCCCTAGGGGTGTCGTCCCCTTAAGGGGGGTGTCGACCCATGGGTCGACCCCATAAGGGGTCGACCCCCCTACGGTAGATCAGAAAATTAGAGTTTCGGGGTCTTCTTGTCGGCTATAAATATGGCTCCATTTCTCCTGTTTTCTACACTAAAAAATAATGGACGCCTAGATGTTGTCGGTGTCAACACTAAATCATACCTTTTCCTTCTTCTGCAATCAAATTATTCAAGCGTAGATCTGTGATTCAACCTCTGCTATTCTTCTTCTATCTTTCTAGATCCAAACACTATAAGTTTAAGTTACTTTTAGGTTTAAATAATTAAAAAGTAAAACATGATTTGACTATAATTTGGATCTATGTCTGTGACTGCTTGAATCATATCAGATCTGTAATAACTTGTGGACCCATGATATTCTGACATGATTATGACTTGAACCTTAATCTTTATCATGTTAGATCTACCTTTGATTTTAGATCTAATTTGCTATCTAGATCACCTTGTACCTATCATGTTGTGGTTAAATTGGATCTGTTACTAGTTGGATATCTAAATTATTGTTTAGATCTTATCATGCTTATTATGACATCCCTATTATGTTAGAATCAGTTTTATCATTTCATGTTCACCGGATTTGTTCTTATATGCCCAACTTATCAGTATGTCACTATATGTTTATGTCAATTTTGTTAGTATAATAACTTTTGTCATCTTCCCTTCACCCTTTCCCTTTTATTTTATAAAGCTAGGCTACTTTCGAGCCTAGGCATACTGCTGAAATATGCGAACACGTTAAATAGGGAACGAGGGAAAAAACATTGAAATTGGGCATAACTTGTAAAGGGAAATTTGGCGTAACTTGAATAATGTTTATGAATATGAATTTAGGGCATATAATTCATTATGAACATATTTGGAAAAAAGGGGCATGAAACCTATAGTGACATAGGTAAAATTGGCTAATAAAGAAATGCCTAGGATTACAGTAATTAGAAACTGTAACTGCGCCTAGATACGAGGTTAGATTACACTTGTGGTGGAAGTCTGCCCGGAACCGCCCGGCATATCCAGTGACCACAAGTGGTGAATCTAATTTGAGGGGTCTAGGTGCACAAATACGTGACGTGCTAAGATACGAGGTTAAGCCCGACTTGTGGAAGAAGTCTGCCCGAAACTGACTGGCATATCCAGCATCCACTAGTGGTAGGCTTAATGTGAGGGGTCCATCACATTATAACCATAAATGGACATGGCAATGAATTGGAATACTTAACCTAGTTGAATCCATAGGGATTATATGAACGTGAACTTGAATAAGGGTTAAGTAAACTTGGTTGAAATATTGGGTGGGTTAAGTAAATCTGGGTAGGGTGGGTAATATTTATGTATAGGCCTACAGACATAACCCGTTGGGGTTATGTAATTAAAGACACCGTTAGGTAAGCATAGCCTATAGAATTAAAGACACCAATAGGTATACATAACCTATGGAAATCCTAGTGGGGATACAAGACAAGGGGGAGTGCTTGTATCATCTTGTGTGTGGGACCCGTTTCAGTCAGTATCCCATAGAATAGTATCAGATGAGTACTCCGCCCTAGGTCAGAGTTGGGACACGCTTACGTGGCTGATTATAAGAGATCCAAACATGGAGGGTGGTGTGGGAAGCGCAAACCGATCAGGACATATGTGTGCATGTTCGGGCAAAAGGGGATAAGACGACCGTGACACTAGTAGATATGGTTATGCACATCACGAAGGGTTGCCACTTTAGGAAATGATACCTCCTATTGTGGGGCCAGCACAGGGTATCTACGGAGTAAGGAGCCGATCGATTAGGGTAGTGGTTAGGATACATCTAGAATCTGGTAAAGTTTAGGAGCCTGTTAGGATTGGGCTGCCTGTGGATTGTATGGGGTTAAAAACTTTCACCATAAATACGCTTAAGTCTACTATCTTATAGTTGTTGGGATCATCTTATTATGGTTATACTAGTATCGGTGCAGAGTAATCTTTAGAGAAGCATATAACTCTATCATGTTTACCTTGTCATACCTTCCTTTTGTGGTGTTACCTTCCTCATCCACTTTATATGCCTGTCATGATACTTTTACTTATTTACTTGCTAAAAGTAACTGGACTCGCCAGACTTTATGTCTGACCCTTTTGGTTTCCTCTTCTTTCTTCCATTCCCCCCTCAAGTTCTCAGGGTGGGGATACTCAAGCTTGACCAGCATTTTGCTATCATTTTGCTGGAGCTACTTAGACGTATTTCTCAAGCTCCTACCTTTGCTTCTATGGCTATGTTTCTTCTGGGGAATTCTGCTTCTTTTATTTTGTGCTCTGATATTATAAGTGCAAGACAGAAGTTTTTATGATGTACTGGTTTTTATGTAATTTAGACATATGATTTTTCGAACCACTGTGCTTTATGATTAATAAAGTTTGTTTTTATTTTGCTGCTATTTTATATCTGTCTTGTAATGTTTTTGTTTATATTTACCTACAACGCTTCACGAAACTTAATGCATTCTCTTAATGAGTGACATTAACGGATGTAGGGCGTCACCTTTAGTATCAAAGCTAAAGGTTACCAGATTAGATAAAAGTTTTTGAAAACTATTTTCGAGAAGGTTTTAACAGGAAGCATTTTCAGAAGAAAAGTCTGTTTTGAATAACATATTCCCCAAAGCCATATGTACTATCTTTCGATCCTTTGTCTGAATCTCTTTCCTTTTCTTTTCAGCATGTCTGTGGAAACTAATATTCCAGAGGGCGTTATGATACCAGGCTGGTTCCGTAGGTATATAGAGGCCACAACGGCTGCCGGTAGCCAAGCCGAAGTTCTTCCCCAGCTGCACTCGTCGTTCCTTCTCCTCCTCCTCTACGTGCAGACAACTTCTCTAAAGTCTGCAAAGATTTCCAGGCTATGAAAGGAAAACCATTCCATGGAACCAAGACGTTTGTAGAGGCAATGAATTGGCTCAAGGAGACAGAATACTTGTTTGTAATTTTCGATGTGAATGATTGTAGGAAGATTCAGCTAGCTGTCTGGCTACTGAAAGACGAAGCTTCGTTCTAGTGGGAAGTAACCCAAGTGGGGTGTCCGATGGAGACATGGGATGATTTTAGACAGAGGTTTGAAATCAAGTTTCTTGCAAATGGAGAGGTTCTTGGCACTTAAAAAAGGAAACATGACTGTCAAAGAATATGTGAACAAATTCAACTAGCTAGCAAGGTTTGGATTGGAACTGGTAGATACTCTATATAAGAAAGTTTTGGGTTTGCTAAAGGGCTGAATAAACCCCTTCATGGGTTAGTTATGTCCCATATTCCAATGGGAGCTACTTTTGACAGGCTTATTGATATGGCTTTGATGCATGAGGAAGACAAAGGAGAAAAGAAGGAAGTTAAGACTGAGGAAACAACGCAAAACAAGAAAGTATGGCCCAAGAAAGGACAACAACAATAGCAATAGAAGAAGGGCGGAATGAATGACAAGGCTAAGGATAAAAGGAAGTGTCATAGTTTTGGACGAGAGGGTCACTTGGTGAAGGACTGCAAAAGAAGGAAAAATTATTGCTTTAATTGTGGCGCGGTCGGACACTTTGCTAAGGAGTGCCCGAAGAAACAGGGACATGGTCAAAGGGCAGGAGTTTTTGGAGGGCAGGTGCATGCTCTCGCGACCAGTGCTCCGGATAAAGGTAGGAAAATTTCCATGGAAGGTTTGATTTCTTTTTCCAGTCATCCTATTAGAACTCTTTTTGATTTTGGCACTTCACATTCATTTATATCTAGTTCTGTGGTTGAGTCTCTGCACCTAAATACTAGTATGGTAGTTAATCCCGTAGTTATCTGAAACCCCATTGGTGGTTTGGCTCATTTTTCTATAATTTGTCGGGGTTTGAGAATATCTGTCTCAGGCATCAAATTTGAGTGTGACGCATATGTGGTCGGTTTTATGGGCTACAGTTTGATTCTAGGGATGGATTGGCTAACCATGTATGGTGCCAATCTAGATTGTGAGAGGAAGGTCGTTAGACTTTTGACTTGCCATGGGAGGACCCTCAAGATTTCTTGTAACCCACAATGGTCTGTTATGCTTAGTTTCCTAGAGTCTCTAGATGCATCTATTGATGATCTGCAATCTGTTCCAGCAGTCCGTGATTATTCTGATGTTTTTGATGAGGTACAGGGCTTACCTGCAAGGTGCGAGATCGATTTTTGTATATACTTGGTGGACAATGCAAAGCCATTTGCATTACCTGTACGCCATATGGCTCCAAGGGAAAGTAGGGAGCTTAGCAAGCAAGTAGGGGTGCTACTTGGGAAAGGGTTTATTAGGCAAAGCATATCTGAATGGGGTGCTCCAGTAGTATTCGCGACTAAGGCGGATGGTTTGCTTCACTTGTGTGTGGACTATAGAGAGTTGAAAAAACTCACTAAGAAGAACAGGCACCCACTTCTGAGGATAGATGACTCGTTTGACCGGCTTGTTGGTGCCTCGGTGTTTTTTCACTTAGACTTGGCCATGGGGTTTCATCAATTGAGGATGGCTGAGGACAGTAGAGATAAGACCGCTTTTAGGACCCCAGATTGTTTCTTTGAATGGCTAGTTATGCCTTTTGGGTTGACGTATGCACCCGCCTATTTTGTTGATCTGATGAGTAGGGTATTTCGGGAGTTTCTAAATAAATTTGTCGTGGTCTTTATTGATGATATCTCGATCTTCTCAAAGAGAGAAGAAGAGCATGCTCAACATTTGAGAGAAGTTTAGAAAACTCTTCGTTCGCATCAGCTTAAGGCAAAGTTCTCCAAATGCCATTTTTGGAGAAAAGAGGTAAGATTTCTAAGGAATGTGGTTTCCAAAGATGGGATACCAGTAGATCCCGCAAAGGTAGTTGCAGTTCAAGATTGGAAAATTTAGAAAAATGCAACGGTGGTGAGAAGCTTTCTTTGATTGGCAGGTTATTACAGGAAGTTCATTAAGGACTTCGCAAAGATATTATCCCCACTCACCATGCCGACGAAGAAGAATTTGGCATTTTCATGGGATATAGATTGTGATGTTGCTTTTCAATGATTGAAGAGGGCTCTAACAACAGCCCCAGTCTTGACCTTACCCTATGGGAATAAATTGTTTACAGTATACACTGATGCATATGGTACAGGGCTTGGTGCGGTTCTGATGTAAGAGGGAAAAGTTGTATGTTATGAGGGGTAGACAGCTAAGAGTTCATGAGAAGAACTACCATACCTATGATCTAGAGCTAGCTTCCAAAGTATTCGCGCTTAAGATGTGGCATCTTTATTTTCTTGGAGTGAAGTTTGAGTTGTACATGGATCACAAATCTCTCAAGTACTTGTTCTCATAGAAGGATCTTAATGTAAGGCAACCAAGGTGGATGGAGCTCCTAGCTTCTTATGATTTTGAGATTGCTTATACCCCTGGCAAGGGTAATGTGGTGGCAGATGCACTAAGTAGGCAGAGGATGGCCTTAAGTCCTTTGTTTGTGGAAAGGAAAAGCTTGGAATTCATATCGACTTTTGACTTTAGACCTTCCACCGAATTTTTGCCTAGTTTGTTTGCTTCGCTAGAGATAAGACCTACTCCTATGGATCAGATAACAGCTTCACAGCGAGATGATCCATAGATTTTTAGACATCTTGGATAGACTCGGTAAAGGGGAGACTTCTAGTCACCTTAATAGATATTCCATTGGCGATAAAGGGTGGTTGTAATGAGATGGAAGGCTTTGTGTTCCCAAAATTGGAAGTTTGTTAAAGACAGTCTTAGAGGAAGTCCATCATTCTAAGATGACTATTCATCAAGGCAGTGATAAGATGTATAGGGATATGAAGAGGGTTTTCTTTTGGGCTAGGATGAAGAAAGATGTAGCCGAGTTTGTTTATCAATGTTTAGTCTGTCAACAAGTCAAGGCTGAGCAAAAGAAGCCTGGTAATTTACTTCATCCTTTCGAGGTTCCACAGTGGAAGTGGGAGAGCGTCTCTATGGATTTCATTGATGGTTTGCATAGATTGAAGAAAGGAAATATCAGTATTTGGGTCGTAGTAGATAGACTTACTAAGAGTGCTCATTTCATTCCAGTTAAAAGTAAGAGGACGACAACTTGGTTGGCAGCAATTTATGTTTGTGAGATAGCCCGTCTTCATGGAGTAACTTCTAGCATCGTAAGCGATCATGACCCCATCTTCACTTGTGAATTTTAGAGGAGCTTGCAAGAAGCATTAGGTACACAGTTATGTTTGAGCACCGCTCATCATCCTCAGACCGATGGACAGACGGAGAGGGTGAACAGAGTTCTAGAGGATCTTCTAAGGCTGTGTATCCTAGACTTTGGAGGGACTTGGGAAGAGCATCTTCCTTTAGAGTTTGCCTACAACAACAGTTATCAAGCTAGCATTGGCATGGCAACCTACGAAGCATTATACGGATGACCTTATAGGTCACCAACTTGTCGTTGGGAATCTATAGAAAGACTATTACTTGGACCAGACATGGTTAGGGAAACGTCTGAGAAGATTGATCTTATTAGACGACGAATGAAGACCACTCAAGATAGACAGAAATCCTACGTAGACAAGAGAAGGACTGACATTGAATTTGAAGTAGGAGACTTGGTTTTCATTAAAGTGTCACCTTTGAGGAATGTGGTTCGCTTCGGATTTGTAGGGAAATTGGCATCAAGATTTGTAGGGCCATTTCAGATAACAGAAAGGATTGGCCAAATGGCTTACAGAGTAAAGTTGCTAGAAAGATTATCTGGCATTCATGATGTTTTCCATGTTTCTCATTTGCAGAAGTTCTAGTATGATACCGCACAAGTTGTTGATTCGAGTATATTGGAGGAAGTAGAAGTGGAACGGGAGGCCACAGTCAGACGGGTTCCCACCCGTATTCTTGGATCAAAATTTAAGAAGCTACGCAATAAAGAAGTTAAGTTGATGAATGTTCCATGGGGAGATAACCCAGAGGATGCGACTTGGGAAACCGAAGACAAGATTCGTGCTTCGTACCGTTTTCTTTTCGAGGGTATGTTCTTAACTCCTTTTCCAAAGTTTTTATCTATACTTGTTTCTATCATTTGAGTATGTACTATCGACCGAATCTTCGACCTTTAGGTAGGAATCCTATGGATGTAAACATGTGTTTGAGATATGTTATGTTTGATGTATGTGAGTGGATGCAAGTGTTTGCTAGTGGTTGCTCGTAGATGTTGGATCTAGATTAAACCTAGAGGGGAGTGAATAGGGTTTATCACAATTTTTAACTAAATTAAAAATCTAACGAGATATATAATAATAAACAGATTACAGAATATAGCAAAAACAAAAATGCAGAAAATAAATCACACACAGATATACCCATCTTCGGCAAAACCCTGCCTACTGCTCCATTTCTAAGGTTTCTACTAGGTGATAGAACAGATCCTGCATACAAGACCACGTACACTCGCAAACCCTGCTCCTATTCTAACCCTACGCTCAAAACCATAGACTGATCGATATCCACTCGAACAGATTTCCCTGTTTACGACACCGTAATCAGTAACTCAGATTTTACAGACTCTGTCAACTGTCAGTCAACACCCTGACTGAATCCCCCTAGATTTTATAGACCTAGAACTATTCATTTGTTTTTACATATAAACAACACAAATTAAAAACAAAAACAAAACAAGAATAAACTAGAAAAACCTAGGAGTTAAATTAAAAGGGTCATCCCCTTTTTAATTTAAAAAACAAACTATGCCCTTTTGTTTAAAACTTGGCCGGCCCATTATCCATTATCTCTTCCGATCTCCTTTGTCTCTGGAAAATTAAATGGTGGCTGGAATAAGAAATTGAAACTAGGGTTTTTGAGTCTTCCCCAAATTGTGCTGCTGGATTGATCGAATTTGTTTCTCTGACGCCTTCGAATCAATGGATGTTTGATTCTTCGATTGCTTTGCTCGTCTGATTTGGGATTGCTCTCCGGCTCGATCGAAATTGTGAGTTTTCTGAAATGATTCCTTCGATTTTCTATTTGAATTGTCTCGTTGGTTTTCGATATCTTGCCGATGATGATATGGGTGTGCTAATATAGGGTTATAGAAAAACCCTAACTTTACTCTGATTTCAATAATGTGACTTGGCTTGATTTGAGTTGGTTTCCCTACTTTTGAAATTCTCGAATTGAAATTGCCTTTTGTTGCCTTGAATTGATTAAATCTTGAGAGGATATTATTGTGGCCCCTTGTGTGAATAATGATTTGTTGCCCCTTTTGAATTTCTGTATTATTGTTGCCAAAAATTCCTCTTTTGGCTCCCTAAAAAAAACTTGCGTGATTTCCATAGAAAAGATCATTTATGGTTGATTTCTACAAACGATTAATCACTTGCCAAGAACACTTATTCCCTTGCTTAATATTGTTCATTTCTGGAAAGAAGTTTTGCCTTATATGTATTCAATATTTTGTTGAATATGCCATATATGCAATTTCCTGAGCTGTTTTATTTCTGAAATCAGAAACATGAATTTGATATTTTACCCCAACAAGATCTCTTATTTCTCTGCATTTCTGATTGCATTCCTTAAATCTAGACTACAAATTCTGGAATTCATTGACCTGAATTGTTTTTGAACTGCCTTGGAATTATGGACCATATTAAAACTGCTTTGATCTTGAATTTGATACTCTGCCTATTGCCCAGATTTGCATGTCTCATTTCAGTTTGTACTGCTAAACTTATTTGCATGTTTTATGTATTCACATCCATGTAGTATCATACATGAAATATATTGTGTAATTTAAATAAATTGATTTTTGAAAAATTTCATACCAATTAAACCTTTCCCATAAAACGTTTTCAAAACCGAATTGGTTTGTTCCCTGTGTTGTGCTCGGCCAATTTATATAAATGCACATGAACCATGATAATTGAAACTGATGTGAACTTTGTTTGCCACCAACTCTTTGAGTACTTGCATCCATTATGCTGAACTTACATAATCATGTACATAACCTTGTCCACACAGTTGCATGTACCTATTCGAACCTGTGCACTGCTTTAATCTTGCTTGTTCCATGTTTAGAACTGCACTGACTTTATAATAGCTGAGTCAATTTTTCTGGCATGTTTAATGTTGAGTCGACCATGTTGTATCATCCCATACCATTTCTTTGAACTTGCTTCATCATGCTATTGATCTGCCATGTAATTAATTTGCTTGAGCGCTTGAGCATCTTGGACTTGCTGGAAACATGAACACATCTTCCTTTCAATACTGTGTGATCTTGTCATTTTGATCTTGTATATGAAGAACTTGAATATGGTGAACCATTCACACATGTGTCGAGCTCCCACTGTACTGACTTATTGCATTGTGCATTTTTATATGACTTGCATTTGAACACTGAATGCTCCTATTGAACTTCTCAATTGCTGAACCATTAGCTTGTTGCTCCTGAACTTGAACTTGAACTGATTTTGCACTTGTTCATCTATATGCTGCTTCACGCCATGTTGTGCCATACTGCTTTGATCTTGTGCATGTGTATGTGCTATGAACACTTGTACCACCATGCTAAAAAAAGTTGTGTACTGCCAATTTAGTTCGACCACTTTTCATTGCTGTTCGACACTTGAAGTAGCTTGACCATATTCAAATGCACTTGATGATCATTTTAATGTGCACACATGTACTGAACTTGTTGTTGAACACATGCATGAATCTCCACTTACACTTGAGTTGTTTTTGGACTTCATGTTGCTTTGTCATTTTGTTTGAGTTGTCCCTTGTATTTGATTTTCCCACTGTTGACTGTGCACTGAGTCGAGATGGTCCACGCGGCTACTCCTCAGTTGCACACTGAATTGGCGAGGCAGTGCACACGTGTATATATACACGTGTGTATATGCATCCATTCAGTATTATTTTATGTCCCTGTACATATACAAACTAGCTAGACACAGATCAGATCAAGTCATGAAAAATGATGAGAAACACACCAGAAAACTGAGGCAAATAAAATTTCAAAAATAAAAATCAAATCTGCATGTATTCAGTTTTTATTTCTATTGAAGTGTACTGTGTGTGTGTTTCTG
This sequence comes from Allium sativum, assembly GCA_030737875.1. Taxonomy (NCBI): domain Eukaryota; kingdom Viridiplantae; phylum Streptophyta; class Magnoliopsida; order Asparagales; family Amaryllidaceae; genus Allium; species Allium sativum. The sequence continues at coordinate 7,007,545 of CM060921.1, read as the reverse complement.
TATATGACAGGTATGAAGACTGGACTGAAAGCAGAAAGTTGTGAAGACAAAAGATAAAAGACAGAAGACAGTGAAAATAAGAAGAGTGTCAGTGTGTCTGTGTAAATATACACGAATCTGTGTAAATGAAATTGTATATATGAAATGCAAACTGGGTGAATGTATGAGTGTTATAGTGAGGAGCTAATGTATACGAAAAAGTGATTGTACTGATTATTTGTAATAAACAAAATCTGTTTGAAAATAAAAATATTATTTCATTGTTGTCAAACAGACTTGTCTATTCTATTCTGTTTATTTATAAGTACAAATATGTGAAGTGATTAAATAGTGGAGTTAAAATAGATGTATTGTTTGAATGTTTGAAATATTATATTTAATTTTAAATAAAATACTATAAGAAAATATGAATATCTATACAGTCGTATTCTATTTAAATATAAATATAATATTCATGTATGTGATGTAGAAAAAAATAGTACGATTTCAAACACATTAATAATAATATTTATTTGGTTGATATCATCAAACAAAAATCATATAATTGTGTATACACCACCGTTATATACAACAATCTCCCCCTTTTGATGATGACAAACAAATAAAAGATTTTGAGCACAATAAATGTGTTTGACAGTGAAAATTGAACTCCCCCTATTTATCAACTCCCCCTACAACAGACAACTCCCCCTATAACTGTACATGAGCGAATTGAACTGAATGATAATGAATTTTCAAAAATAAAAATATTTATAAAATATTCACTCATAAATCAAAATCTAATCCATTCTCCCCCTTTTGTTATCATCAAAAGGATACAGAGTTTAAAATACAGATGAAAATTGACTAAAAATATAATTTCAGCTTAAGAGGAAGAACGGTCATCATAACTCTCAATCAGTCAAACAAAAATCATAATAAACTGAGAACAGGTGGCATATTTCACATTGCAGAGAATGATGAATTTACGATGAAATTTATATAAAATGGGGAGAGTTATAAAAATATTCATAAAAATATGAATATTTTTCAATTATTTTCCAAAAAAAACGATTTTATAAAAAATGGAGCTAAAAAACAGTGACGGATTTGAACTATAATTAATAATTCAATTTAAGTGATAAAATCGTATAATCTCAAATCCCAATCCCTATCAATCAACAAATCATAATACGTCATAAGATTTCAAACACATTTCACAGATTAGAAGATGGATTGATAGGCTGATTTTCATACACAGAGGAGAATTTCAAATTTATTTCAATTTATAGCACATTTTCCTTTTTCTTTTTCTTTTATTTAAGAGCACACTGACCATGCATAACCAGAGCTTGGATTTTTAAATGGGGTCAGTCGCAGCTTAAATTATAAGTTGTCTCATAACCATGCATGACCAGAGCTTGGATTTTTAAATGAGATTAGAGACACAGTTATGCATTAATTATATTTATTATTTTCAACTTTAAAAAAAATAAACACTCCTCGGTATACAAAACCAATATGGATGATAGAAATGTGGTAGGTACAGAGATGGACTGTGAAATAAATTTCTAAATTAATCATATTATGAAATATGCTCGATGTACCGGGATTATTGAAAATTTTCAATTATCACTAATTCTGAATAATAATAACATAGCCACAATTCCATCACAAATATGTTCACTGTTTATTCAAGATGATTTTTAAAAAATATCAAACTCTCCACATTAATATAGATTTATCATGGAAGGCAGAAAGATGCTATATAAAGGAGGTGGTTGTGAAATAATTGCCAATTCAAAGATATTATAATAAATGTTCAACCATCATAAAAAAAATCAAATAAAATTCCCCTCTTGTTGTGAAATATACTGCAGTCACAATTCATCACAATTTCAGAATCTGATAATAATTTTGATGAATTATAAATACAGTTCAATTTGGATATTGATTTCAATTTCTGAATGAATAATCAATAAATAATTTTAAAATTGAAAATCAATTACAAGAGGAATTTGAAAAGATCTATACAACACAAGAGGGATTAATTTGTACAAGGCAAAAAGAGTGTGTAGATCTATACAAGTTGAAGATTAGAATCTAAGTACAAATGAGTGAGACAAGTATAAGGCACTTCTGATACCACTTGGTGTCTCTATTAATGAGGATTTTAACATGACACTGGAGAAAAACTGTGATATCACAGGCAACAGAAATTTAAAGCCCAAGCAGATAAATTTAACACAGAGCGGAAGACAGATCAAAAATAAGCAGTTATCTAAGAACAGTATCAGAGCAGTACAAAGACAGTTTCCAAGCAAACAAGTCAAGATGATGGTCACAAAAAATATTCCATGATCCCAAATTAAAAATATACTTTATTTTAAATCATTTGAAGAAATGTGAAAGTATTAGTATTTAACGAATCAATCACACAAGGTTATATTTCAGATTCAAAATTATGTGTTAGATTCAATAAATCAATAATTTCAAATGATTTTAAACAAATATATATTCAAATCAAATAATCATAAAATAATAATGATATTTATGACCATATTTCCAAAAGAATTTTCACAAATATTTTTGATAGGTATAAAGAATATTCAGACCATTTACATCTAATTTGAAGGGTATTCATGATCCAGAAAATTTATTTGAAATCACTTCAATCAATGTAGGGTTTTGAGATATAATGAATCCATCACTCAAGATTGATATTTTTAAATTTAAGAGGTGTGTCAGATTCATAATATCAAGAATTTCAGATGATTTCAAACAAACAAACTTCGACCATAATAATCATGAATAAAGGTGAAATTCAAGATGTATCACTGTGACTCAAGATAAATCAATATATCCAAGCCAATCTGAAAAATAATGAAATTATCATAATTGATGAATATTGGCGTGCTGTAATGAGTATATTATTTCAAGCCTTTCTAAAAGGAATTAGAAAAACCTCAAAACAACAGAGGTGTGTGAAATTTCACTAAATATTCAGATCTTCAAAAATTTAGAATTCTAATTAACAATGTTCAAGATATGACAAGAATACATCAACACTGTTATGAATTCAGAGAAACAAAAACTTCAAACCAATTGCAGATATTTACAAGATTAAATTCAAGATCTGGAAATAATTAAAAAATCAGAGTTCTATTCAACTAAAGAGAATTTCCAGAAAATATGAGTTCTACAATTGGAAGTTAATGAAGCCCAGAAGAAGTTACAATGATATGACAGTGACAAAACATAAAACAAAAAAGAAAAATAAACAGAAGGGACAGAAGGAGAAATAAACAAAGAAAAATAAAAACAGAAAATATTTACAAAGGTGAGTTTAGAGATCATACCAGAATTCAATGTAAATCAGAATCTCTAACTCAATAGATCTTGGCCAAGGAACTGTAAAGAATACAGAAAAATAGAACAGCTTGAAATCAACCTCTTTTCATCATAGCAGTTCCTCAACCTTCACCGGTACCTAGTAGTTGAGTGAATCAAGTGGTCTAACAAATTTTGTTAAACCACTCTGAAATATGTTTACCACTTTTGGTACCCAAACCTGTTTGTATAACAAACCATTAGAATTAACCTTTGTACCCTTAGGAACCCAAATCTGTTTGAACTTAACGAAGCCCATTTTATTTCCATTTAGGTTCCAAGAATGTTTAAATGGTTTATTACAGAACAAACTCACATTTTGTTTTTGATTCAAAAATCCTTTGGAATTATCAAAGTTCAAATTATCAAAAAAATTATTTCCAAACAATTTTGAGGGATTTTTCAAAACATTTGAATTTTGTTTTCGAAAAACATCATTTTTCCCGAAGACAAGACCAGATTTATTTCCAATAGAAACTTGGTTTTGTAACAGCATATTCAACGATTTTTCCCCATTAGAAAATTTATCCAAAGTTGATTCCAATCGTTGAATTTTGAATTTTAGATCACCATTTTCTTTTAATAAATTTGAGCAATTATTTATAGCGATCTTCTGTTCAGCATTGGACTGTTTCAAAACCAAATTCTCATTTTCAAGCAATTTAATTTTGGCTTGGGATTCAGAAATTTCAAGTTCAAATCGTTTTTGTTTTTCAGATTCAAAATTCTTGGATTTTTCAATCTCATTTTCAAGTTCTTTCAAAACCATGCCACTTTTCACCAAATTTTCATTTTTAGCAATTTCAAATTTGGAATATATATCTGTTTTAAAATTTTCAAACTCCTGTTGCAGAAGGTTATTTAAATTTGATAACTCAGTCTTGTTCTCATTTAAGATCAAAATTTCATCTTCAAACTTTTGAATATTTTTATTGAGATGAACAAGATTGGTTTTCAATTTCAAACAATTTTTGCAAACTAAATTTGAAGAATTTTTAACATATTCAAGTTGTGATTCCAAATTATCAATTTTGCTGGTCAACTCAAAATTCTTAGATTTCAGAGACTTATTTTTCAGTTGGAGTTTATCAACAGATTTCGTTAAATCAAGACACATGTAAACCAGATCTTCATATGAGAAATTCTCTGTTTCAGCATTTGTTGATTCTCCATCATCTAATTCATCTGAAGTTTCATTTGTAAATCCTGTTAAACAGAACTCTGAATCTGAGTTGACTTTCTCGGGTTTTGAGCTACAGTTGTCAGATCTTCCATACTTCGTATTGAGAGTACCCCAGATTTCCTGTGCAGATGAACAATGGCAGATAAGATTAAACTGTTCAGTACTAAGATAATCAAATATAATTTTCATAGCACGGGTATTGAAAGTAATATCTACACTATCAAATCCATTGATAACAACATCCCAATATTTAATATTAATAGATTTTAGATAAAGTTCCATTTTGGATTTCCAATTTGAAAAATCTGTTCCGTTAAAAATAATTGGAGATGAACTGGACTGACTCTCTATCAACTGACAACTAGGAACCACCATTACTCTAGAGTTAACAGAATACCTGCTCTGATACCACTTGTTGGATCCAGATTAACCCTGGGGGGTTGAATAGGGTTTATCACAGTTTTTAACTGAATTAAAAATCTAATGAGATATATAATATTAAACAGATTACAGAATATAACAGAAACAAAAATGCAGAAAATAAATCACACACAGATATACCCAGCTTCGGCAAAACCCTGCCTACTGCTCCATTTCTAAGGTTTCTACTAGGTGATAGAACAGATCCCGCATACAAGACCATGTACACTCGCAAACCCTGCTCCTATTCTAACCCCACGCTCAAAACCATAGACTGATCGATATCCACTCGATCAGATTTCCCTGTTTACGACACCTTAATCAGTAACTCAGATTTTACAGACTCTGTCAACTATCAGTCAACACCCTGACTGAATCCCCATAGATTTTACAGACCTAGAACTGTTCGTTTATTTTTACAGATAAACAACACAAATTAAAAACAAAAACAAAACAAGAATAAACTAGAAAAACCTAGGAGTTAAATTAAAAGGGTCATCCCCTTTTTAATTTAAAAAACAAACTATGCCATTTTGTTTAAAACTTGGCTGGCCCATTATCCATTATCTCTTTCGATCTCCTTTGTCTCTGGAAAATTAAATAGCGGCTGGAATAAAAAAATTGAAACTAGGGTTTTTGAGTCTTCCCCAAATTGTGCTGCTGGATTGATCGAATTTGTTTCTCTGATGCCTTCGAATTAATGGATGCTTGATTCTTCGATTGCTTTGCTCGTCCGATTTGGGATTGCTCTCTGGGTCGATCGAAATTGTGAGTTTTTTGAAATGATTCCTTCGATTTTCGATTTGAATTGTCTCGTTGGTTTTCGATATCTTGCCGATGATGATATGGGTGTGCTAATATAGGGTTATAGAAAAACCCTAACTTTACTCTGATTTCAATAACGCGACTTAGCTTGATTTGAGTTGGTTTCCCTGCTTTTAAAATTCTCGAATTGAAATTGCCTTTTGTTGCCTTGAATTGATTAAATCTTGAGATGATATTATTGTGGCCCCTTGTGTGAATAATGATTTGTTGCCCCTTTTGAATTTCTGTATTATTGTTGCCAAGAATTCCTCTTTTGGCTCCCTAAAAAAAACTTGCGTGATTTCCATAGAAAAGATCATTTATGGTTGATTTCTACAAACGATTAATCACTTGCCAAGAACACTTATTCCCTTGCTTAATATTGTTCATTTCTGGAAAGAAGTTTTGCCTTATATGTATTCAATATTTTGTTGAATATGCCATATGTGCAATTTCCTGAGCTGTTTTATTTCTGAAATCAGAAACATGAATTTGATATTTTGCACCAATAAGATCTCTTGTTTCTCTGCATTTCTGATTGCATTCCTTTAATCCAGACTACAAATTCTGGAATTCATTGACCTGAATTGATTTTGAACTGCCTTGGAATTATTGACCATACTAAAACTACTTTGATCTTGAATTTGATACTCTCCCTGTTGCCCAGATTTGCATGTCTCATTTCAGTTTGTACTGCTAAACTTATTTGCATGTTTTATGTATTCACATCCATGCAGTATCATCCATGAAATATATTGTGTAATTTAAATAAATTGATTTTTGAAAAATTTCATACCAATTAAACCTTTCCCACAAAACGTTTTCAAAACCGAATTGGTTTGTTCCCTGTGTTGTGCTTGGCCAATTTATATAAATGCACATGAACCATGATAATTGAAACTGATGTCAACTGTGTTTGCCACTAACTCTTTGAGTACTTGCATCCATTAAGCTGAACTTACATAATCATGTACATACCCTTGTCCACACAGTTGCATGTACCTGTTCGAACCTGTGCACTGCTTTAATCTTGCTTGTTCCATGTTTAGAACTGCACTGACTTTATAATAGTTGAGTCAATTTTTCTGGCAAGTTTAATGTTGAGTCGACCATGCTGTATCATCCCATGCCATTTCTTTGAACTTGCTTCATCATGCTATTGATCTGCCATGTAATTAATTTGCTTGAGCACTTGACCATCTTTGACTTGCTAGAAACATGAACACATCTTGCTTTCAATACTGTGTGATCTTGTCATTTTGATCTTGTATATGAAGAACTTGAGTATGCTGAACCATTCACACATGTGTTGAGCTCCCCCTGTACTGACTTATTGCATTGTGCATTTTTATATGACTTGCACTTGAACACTGAATGCTCCTATTGAACTTCTCAATTGCTGAACCATTAGCTTGTTGCTCCTGAACTTGAACTTGAACTGATTTTGCACTTGTTCATCTATATGCTGCTTCACGCCATGTTGTGCCACACTGCTTTGATCTTGTGCATGTGTATGTGCTATGAACACTTGTACCACCATGCTAAAAAAAGTTGTGTACTGCCAATTTAGTTCGACCAATTTTCATTGCTGTTTGACACTTGAAGTAGCTTGACCATATTCATATGCACTTGCTGATCATTTTAATGTGCACACATGCACTGAACTTGTTGTTGAACACATGCATGAATCTCCACTTACACTTGAGTTTTTTTTGAACTTCATGCTGCTTTGTCATTTTGTTTGAGCTGTCCCTTGTATTTGATTTTCCCACTATTGACTGTGCACTGTGTCGAGATGGTCCACGCGGCTACTCCTCAGTTGCACACTGAATTGGCGAGGCAGTGCACACGTGTATATATACACGTGTGTATATGCATCCATTCAGTATTATTTTCTGTCCCTGTACATATACAAACTAGCTAGACACAGATCAGATCAAGTCATGAAAAATGATGAGAAACACACCAGAAAACTGAGGCAAATAAAATTTCAAAAATAAAAATCAAATATGCATGTATTCAGTTTTTATTTCTATTGCAGTGTACTGTGTGTGTGTTTCTGTATATGACAGGTATGAAGACTGGACTGAAAGCAGAAAGTTGTGAAGACAAAAGATAAAAGATAGAAGATAGTGAAAATAAGAAGAGTGTCAGTTTGTCTATGTAAACATACACGAATCTATGTAAATGAAATTGTATATATGAAATGCAAACTGAGTGAATGTATGAGTGTTATAGTGAGGAGCTAATGTATATGAAAAAGTGATTGTACTGATTATTTGTAATAAACAAAATCTGTTTGAAAATAAAAATATTATTTCATTGTTGTCAAACAGACTTGTCTATTCTATTCTGTTTATTTATAAGTACAAATATGTGAAGTGATTAAATAGTGGAGTTAAAATAGATCTACTATTTGAATGTTTGAAATATTATATTTAATTTTAAATAAAATACTGTAAGAAAATATGAATATCTATACAGTCGTATTCTATTTAAATATAAATATAATATTCCTGTATGTGATGTAGAAAAATAGTACGATTTCAAACACATTAATAATAATATTTATTTGGTTGTTATCATCAAACAAAAATCATATAATCGTGTATACAACACCGTTATATACAACAGCAGATGCATATACACACACATTAGGCACTAGATCGGCTCAAACACTCTCATACCGCATATGGATGTGTGTGCATTTTTCTTCTTTTTATGGATGAAATTGAATGTATCATCATATGGATGTCGCATTTGGACGGATGTTTGTGCACCCATATAGAACTTACATGTTATAATAGGATTATTGCATACATGTTGGATTCATGGAACTAACATACATTGCATTAAGGAGGTCGACTGAATAAGTGGACCGCATGATCTTCGCATCAGTATTGGGACATATATACACACTTTTGTATAGGTTCATATAAGCATTAGAATTCATTAAGGACAATGGATGTCAACGATTAGTGGATGAGTAGATGGGTGACGGATGGTAGGATATACATTCTTTTTAACTTGGAGAATTCGGGGACGAAATCCTTTGAAAAGGGGAGAATGTAACACCCCTTAATTTTAACAACACTAAAGAGGAGAAATTAAAGAATAACGAATTTAATATTCAGAATTAAGGGAAATGGACTGCTCCATTGCGTCCGTCTCAAAATTTTGGTCGAGATAGACATTTGGTTTGCGTAAAACTAACACCGTATGAAGAAGATATGAAGCTTTGAAGTTTGTATACGTGCAAGAGAATTATATTTATATATATAATTAATATCAGAAAATCAAAATCCATTCAAATTTCAAATTTCCGATGGCGGAAAAATTCCCGCCCTAGGGGTGTCACCCCTTAAGCAGGGTGTCGACCTATGGGTCGACCCCATAAGGTGGTCGACCCCCCTGCGGTAAATTAGAAAATTAGGGTTTCGGGTCTTCTTTTCGGCTATAAATATGGCTCCATTTCTCTTGTTTTCTACACTGAAAAAATATGGAGGCCTGGATGCTATTGGTGCCCAGACTAAATCAAACCTTTTCCTTCTTCTACAATCAAGTTAATCAAGTTATTCAAGTGTAGATCTGTGATTCAACCTCTGTTATTCTTATTCTATCTTTCAAGATCCAAACACCATGAGTTTAAGTTACTTTAGGTTTAAATAATTAAAAAGTAAAATATGATATGAGTCATATGACTGTAGTTTAGATCTATTCCTGTGACTGCTTGAATCATATCAGATCTTAATAACTTGTGAACCCATTATATTCTGACATGACTATTGAAACGACCCAAACATGCCCTTACGGAAAAGCCCGGATTGAGTTGAGAATAGGACAAATTAGAACACAAACATAAGAACATTTCATTGCTATTTCAATAATTTACATCAGAGTACAAGTGTGACACCCCACGTCCAGTAATGTCACTCACTAAGGGAATGCGTTAAGTTTCGTGAAGTGCTATAGGTAAACAGACACAGAATAATTACAAGACAGATATAAATAAAGCAGCAACGGAAAATTTAAATTTTTATTTCAACCATAAAGCATAATACCATGGTCCACAATTTCATAAGTCACAAAAACCATTACAATAAAATAACTTCTGTCTTGTACCATCAGAGTACATAAGTAAATAAAAGCATAAGTTTCCCTAATTAAAAGAGTTAAGCCATAGTAGAGACAAGAACTTGAGCCATACTACAGAAGTAGATCCTAGCAAGATGATATATGAGTACTGATTACGTCTGAGTGTTTCCTCCCTAAGAACCTGGGGGGAATGGAAGACAGAAGGAGAAACAATAGGATCAGACATAAATTCTGGAAAGTTTAGTTACTTTTAGCCAGTAGATAAATAAAAGCAACATGATAGGCATATAAAGTGGATAAGAGAGAGATTACTACATAAATGGCAGGTGTGACAAGGTTTGCAAGATAAGGTGTATGTGCCTCACTAATGATTACTCTGCACTATTACTATTATAACTAAAATGAGATGATCCCTTCCACTATAAGTTGATAGACTTAGGGAATAAGTCCAAGTGTACCCTAACCACTACCCTAATCGATAGGCTCCCTACCCCGTAGATATCCTGTGCTAGCCTCACAGTAGGAGGTATCACTTCCTAAAGTGGCAACCCAAGATGTGGCACAACCATATCTACTGGTGTCACGGTCGTCTCAGCCCCCTCTGCCTGGCCCATGCACACAAATGTCCCTGCCTGGTTTGCGCCGCCCGCACCGTCTGTCTCGTTTGGATCTCTTATAATCAATCAATAAGCATGCTCCTTCTCCTCTTAGTACGGAGTTCTTTACTTGATACCAACTCCGGGTTACTGAATGAAATGGGTCCCAAACAATATGATACAAGCTCTCCCCCTTGTCTTGTATCCCCACTAGGTTTTTCAATTACTATGTATACACTTAGGTGTCTTTAATTACATAGCCCTATACCAGTTATGCTTACCCTAAAGGGTGTCTTTAATTACATAATTTTATTACATTATCCACCGGTTATGTATACTACTAGGTGTATGTAATTACATAACCTTATTGGGTTAAGTTTGTGGGCCTATATGTAAATATTACCCACCGCTTCTAATTTAATTAACCCACCCACTACCCATCCAATTTTACTTAACCCTAACTTAAGTGCATATTCATACAATCTTTATGGATTAAATTAGGTTAAGTAGTCCAATTCTTTACCATGTCCATTTATGGTTTTATAATGGGCTATACCTCCCGCATTAGGCTTACAACGTGTGGATGCTAGATATGCCGGTCGGGCCCGGGCAGACTTATTCCAAAGTTGGGCCTAACCTCGTGTCATTGCCCGATTCATATTTACGTACTTAGACCTCCCACGTTAGGTACAGCATTAGTGGCTGCTGGATATGTCGGTCGGGTCCCGGAAGACTACCACTACTAATGCAACCTAACCTCATGTCATAAGTACAATAACAATTCCTAATTGTAATTCCATTTTTATTCAAATCTACCTATGTCTTTATAGGTGATTATTTCTATGTTTCCCTATTTGAATTGTATTTCCAATATTACATAAATTAAGCCAATTATAAACCCCCTTTTCCCCGTTTCTTAAATAATGTATTCGCATGTATTTTGGCGGCATCTAGGCTATAAAGTAGCCTAGCCACACCAATGAAAAAGGGAATATGATAAAGGATGATAGTTTTCAACATATCTTGGCATACACATAAACTTAATATAATAACAAGGTGAGTGGACATGTAATTTTCATTATAACAAGGTGGACATAAAACTGATGGACTTGTGGCAACTATGATGTAAAAGCAACATAATGAGATCTAGTCCAACTATTTAGATCTAGAATAATTAGGGTGACATAGCACCATGTTTAGATCTAAAAATAGCTTCACATGCCAAGTTACGACATATTTAAACAAATCACAATATGACAGGTGAAAGGTGATTTACATAAAGAACTAGATCTAGCCAATGTTACAACTGTCCAATAGATGTCCATTCACCATAATATAGTTACAAGTCAAGATCCACATAGACAACATAATAGAATAACAACAATTGTATTAGATCTAGAGAACTAGATCTATCATGACATAGTATATGATTTAACACTTGCATAGAATCATACTTTACAACATATCCAAGTCATAGTCTTTCACAATTTACTTTCATTTATCTAAACCTAAAAACAACTAGAAACTCGCAGCATTAGGTTAAGAGAATTGAGAAAGAACGGATCTAGAATTTCTGAATTTGATTTGCAAAGTATGTTGTAGAAAACAGTTCAGTTCGCACTCCAGCAACATATGGCCCCCACGACTTCTAATGAAGACAATATGAGAAATAGGCACATATTTATAGCTGCAGAGCCCTTTGAAATTGACCGCCACCTCAGCCCTAGGGTGTCGACACCCTTGTGGGTGAGGTCGACCCCTAGGTCGACACCCTTCTAGGGGGTCGACCCCCTAGAGCGGGAATTTTGCCGCTCAGACGAATTTTTCAAATTCGAACGGTTCTGGAAAGAATTCTGACTCATCTCTAACTATGTATATAATTTTTCTACGTGCATACAAACTTAAAACCCTCATAACTTCCTCATACAGTGTCCGTTTTACGCAAACCAAATGTCAATCTTGACCAGAATTTCAAGACGGACGCAATGGTGCAGTCCATTTCCTCTAATTCTGAATATGAAATTAATTATTATTTAATTTATTCTCTTTAATGTCATTAAAAATTCAGGGTGTTACATTCTCCCCTACTCAAAGGATTTCGTCTTGAAATCTCTAAGTTGAGAAGAATGCATATCCTACCATCCATCATCCATCTACTCATCCACCAATCACTGGCATCCATTTTCCTTAAAGATTTCTAATGCTTATATGAATTTATGTGAAGGTGTGTGTATATGTCCCAACACTAATGCGAAGATCAGGCGGTCTACTGATTCAGTTGACCTCCTTAATGCAATGTATGTTAGTGCCATGAATCCAATATGTATGCAAATAAACCTATCATATCATATAAGTTCTATATGTATGCACATTCATTCGTCCAAATGCAACATCCATATGCTAACTCATCCATTTCCATTCACAAAAGAAAAGAAAATGCACACACATCAATATGCAGTATGAGAGTGATTGAGCCGATCTAAGTGCCTAATGTGTGTGTATATGCGTCTACAGGCAACCACTAGCAAACACTTGCATCCATCAAACACAACATGTTTCAAACACATGTTTACATCCATAGGATTCCTATCTAAAGGTCGAAAATACGATGGATAAGATATATTCTATTGACAGAAACAAGCACTCATAAAACTTAGGAAAAGGAGTTAAGAACATACCCTCGAAAAGAAAAGGGTACGAAGCATAAATCTTGTCTTCGGTCTCCCAAGTCGCATCTTCTGGGTTATCTCCCCATTGAACCTTTAGCAACTTGATCTCCTTATTGCGCAGCTTCTTAACTTCTGACCCAAGAATACGGGTAGGGACATCTCTGACTGTCGCCTCCCGTTCCACTTTGACTTCCTCCAACATACTTAGCTCAACCACTTCTGCGGTGTCATGCAAGCACTTCCGCAAATGAGAGACGTGGAAAATGTCATGAATACCGGATAGATTTTCTGGGAGCTTTACTTGGTAGGTCATTTGGCCAATCCTTTCAGTTATGGGAAATGGTGCCACATACCTAGGTGCCAACTTCCCGACTGATCTGAAGCGAAACACATTCCTTAAAGGCGATACTTGATAAAAACCAAGTCTCCCACTTTGAATTCGAAGTCAGATCTTCTCTTGTCTTCATAGGACTTCTGCCTATCTTGAGCTTTCTTCATTTATCGTTTCAGACGTTTCTCTGACCATATCTGGTCCAAGTAATAATCTTTCTGTAGATTCCTACCAACAAGTTGGTGATCTACAGGGTCGTCCATACAATGCTTTGAAGAGTGCCATGCCGATGCTAGCTTGAAAACTGTTATTATAGGCAAATTCTACTAAAGGAAGATGATCTTCCCAAGTCCCTCCGAAGTATAGGATACATAGCCTTAAAAGATCTTCAAGAATCCTGTTCACCCTCTCCGTCTGTCTGTCGGTCTGAGGATGATAAGCAGTGCTCAAACACAACCGTGTACCTAATGCTTCTTGCAAGCTCCTCCAAAATTCGCTGGTAAAGATGGGGTCACGACCACTCACGATGCTAGAAGGTACTCCATGAAGATGAACTATCTCATGAACATAAATTGCTACCAACCATGATGTCGTCTTCGTACTCTTAACTGGAACAAAGTGAGCGCTCTTAGTGAGTATATCCACTACTACCCAAATACCGGTATTACACTTCTTCGATCTAGGCAAACCATCAATGAAATCCATGGAGATGCTCCCAATTGCACTACGGAACCTCCAACGGATGAAGTAATCCACCGGGCTACTTTTGCTCAACTTTGACTTGCTGGCAAACTAAACATTGAGAAACAAATTCGGTCACATCTTTCTTCATCCCAACCCAAAAGAAAACCCTCTTCATGTCTCTATACATCTTTTCACCACCTGGATGAATGGTCATCTTAGAATGGTGGGCTTATTCTAGGACTACCTTTATCAAGCTTCTAGTTTGAGGAGCACAATGTCTTCCATCTCGTCGCAACCACTCCTTTTCATCTATGGCATATCTACTGAGGTGACTAGAAGTCTCCCCTCTTCTGAGCTTATCCATGATGTCTAGAATCTATGGGTCACCTTGTTGCGAAGCTCCTATCTGGTCCACAAGGGTCAGTCGTAACTACAAGGATGCAAACAAATAAGGAAAACCAGAGGGCTCAGGGCCACCCTCAGCCTACTTAGTGTGTCTTCCACCACATTACCCTTGCTAGGGGTATAAGCAATCTCAAAATCATATGAAGCTAAGAACTTCATCCAACGTTGTTGCCTTAAGTTGAGATCCTTCTGTGAGAATAGATACTTGCAAGATTTATGATCGGTGCATAACTCGAACTTTTCTCCAAGTAAATAATGATGCCACGTCTTTAACGCGAACACTATGGCAGCTAGCTCTAGATCATGGGTGGGGTAGTTCTTCTCATGAACTCTCAACTGTCTACCCCTATAACATATTATTTTCCCTTCTTGCATCAGAACCGCACCAAGCCTTGTACCACACGCATCAGTACAGGTAAGGTCAAGACTGGGGCTGTTGTCAGGGCCCTCTTCAGTCGTTGGAAAGCAACGTCACAGTCTATGTCCTATGAAAATGCCAAATTCTTCTTTGTCAGCCTCGTGAGAAGGGCTGATATATTTGCAAAGTCCTTAATGAACTTCCTGTAATAAACTGCCAACCCGAGAAAGCTTCTTACCTCGGTTGCATTTTTAGTAATCTGCCAATCTTGCACTGCAACCACCTTGGCGAGATCTACAGCTATCCCTTCTTTGGAGACTACATGCCTCAAGAATCTCACCTCCTTTTCCAGAAATGGCATTCGGAGAACTTTGCTTTTAGCTGATGGTCACGGAGAGTTTTCTAAACTTCTCCCAAATGCTGGGCATGCTCTTCTTCATTATTGGGAGAAGGAAAATCATCAACGAAGACTACGATGAATTTGTTTAGGAACTCCCGAATCACCCTAATTATCAAATCAAAAAAATAGGCGGGTGCATTTGTCAACCCAAAAGTCATAACTAGCCATTCAAAGAAACCTTCCGGAGTTCTGAAAGCAGTCTTATCTATGCTGTCCTCAGCCACCCTCAACTGATGCAACCCCATAGCCAAGTCCAACTGAGAAAATAACGAAGCACCAACAAGCTAATCAAATAAATCATCAATCCTCGGAAGTGGGTGTCTATTCTTCTTGGTGAGCTTATTCAATTCTCTATAGTCAACACACAAATGAAGTGAACCATCTGCTTTAGTTGAGAATACTACTGGAGCACCCCATTCCGATATGCTTCGTTTGATAAACCCTTTCTCAAGTAGCTCCCCTACTTGCTTACTCAGCTCCCTCCTTTCCCTTGGAGCCATGTGGCGCACTGGTAATGCAACTGGCTTTGCATTATCCACCAGATATATACAGAAGTCAATCTCGTGCCTTGGAGGTAAACCCCATACCTCATCAAAAACATCGAAATAATATCAAACCATTGGAACAGATTGCAAATCATCTATGGATGCATCTAGGGACTCTAGAAAGCTAAGCATAACAGACCCTTGGGGGTCACAAGAAACTTCGAGGGTCTTCCCATGATAAGTCAGGAGCCCAACAACCCTCCTCTCATAATCCAGAATGGCACCATACGTGGTAAGCCAATCCATTCCTAGAAACAACCCGTAGCCCATAAATCGGAGCACACATGCATCACATTCAAACTCGACGCCTAACACATATATTTAACCCTGACAAATCATTGATAAATGAGCCGAACCACCAATGGGGTTTGAAACAACTACGGGATCTATTACCATACTAGTAATTAAGTGCAGAGATTCAACTACAAAACTATATATAAACGAGTGTGAAGCACCATAATAAAAAAGTATTCTAACTGGATGGTTTGAAAGAGAAACTAAACTTTCCACGGAAAATTTTCTACCTCTTTCAGAAGCACTGATCGCGAGAGCATGCACCTGCCCTCTAGAAGTCTCTGCTCTTTGACCTTGTCCCTGCGATCCCTGTTTCTTCGGGCACTCTTTAGAGAAGTGTCCGACCTCTCTGCAATTAAAGCAATTGGCCTTCCTTCTCCTATAATCTTTGATCCAGTGTCCCTCCTTCCCACAATTGTGACATTTCCTCTTATCTTTGCCCTCATCGTCTTTCCCTCCTTTCTTCTGTTGTTGTTGTTGTTGTTGTTGTTATTGATGCCCCTTCTTGGGCCATACCTTCTTATTCTGCGATGTCTCCTTAGTTTTTGTTTCCTTATTTTCTCCTTTGTCCTCCTCATGCATTAGGGCCATATCAACAAGCTTTTCAAAGGTGGCCCCCATTGGAATATGGGACATAGCTAAACCATGCAAAGGCTCATTCAGCCCTTTAGCAAACTCCAAAGCCTTTTTGTGTGGTGTATCCACCAACTCTAACCTGAACCTTACCAGTTGGTTGAACTTGTTCACATACTCCTTTACCATCAAATTTCCTTATTTGAGTGCTAAGAACCTCTCCATATGTATGCTTCTCTCAGCTTGGGAAAGAAATTTCATTTCGAACCTCTACCTAAAATCTTCCCAAGTTTCCACCGAACGCCCAGCTTGGGTGATTTCCCACCAAAATGAGGCTTCGTCCTTTAACAGCCAAGCAGCTAAATGAATCTTTCTTCGGTCCTCCACTTCAAAGATTATGAATAAGTCCTCGGTCTCCTTAGGCCTGTTCCGAGCTTCTACGAATGTCTCGTTCCTATGGACCAGGGATAAGGGTTGAAAGTATCAAATTTTCTGTCTTCATGCATAACCAAGGTGGATGGTTATGATTTACCAATACAAGCGGCCATGTATTGTGTTGTGTAGTCATTGTACGAAAAGGACTGAATCCATCAGATGCTACTCCTAACTGGATATTTCTGTTTTCTGATGAAAAATGAGGATAATTGGCATCCATAGTCTTCCATACCTCGCCATCAGCTGGATGTCGAAGTCCTGCCATCATTTTTTCGTCCTATTGCATGCTATAACATAAGTTCTGCGTACTCCTTCAACATAAACATGCTTTGCAACCTTGGTTTTAGTGGAAAATAACGCATCACTTTTGCTGGTACTTTGTGAATCCGCTTCTCCGAATCTTTGTCAATAGCCACTTTCTCTTCCGGTATAACCCAACTTGAAAAACCACAACTTTTGCAGTTATTTTCCTTTTCATTTTCTGGAAAATATAGCATGCAGTCATTTTGACATGCATGTATTCTTTGGTAATCGAGGCCTAAATCTTTAATGATATTTTTAGTAGCATTGAAAGATAAAGGGATGTGGGCTTCTGGAAAAGTTTCTTTCATCAACTCTAATAAATCGCTGAATGCAGACTCAGTGATTCTATATAGGCATTCTAAAGAATAAAGCCTGAGAATGAAACTTAATCGCGAAAATTTATTACACCCGGGATATAATGGTTGTTTTCCCTCTTCAACACATTGATGAAATTTTCTAGCATCGATGTCTACTCCATTTGACCCATCAGAAGATCCATCTTCATTGTTCTGCATATTTCCATAAGAACGTTGCAACATCTCATCGAGATTATATCCAAAATTTATTCCTGCTTCACAATCCATATCATTATCGCTCCTTTCAGGATCTAAACAGGAAATTTCACAAATCCATTTCATGTATGATTCAGATGGACCATTCCAAATCAGATGGTTGTAGACTACTTCTTGACAATGCCACTTGCGATTATGACACTTTTTGCAAGGGCATGTAATTTCATCACCTACCGCAAATCTAGAAAAAGTATTTCGAATAAAAAGTTTCACTCCACTGATGTACCCTTCACTGAACTTAGGAAGTTCTGCGCATACTTTTTCCTCGTCGTTCATTGAGTGATACCTAAAAGTAGTAAATTAGGCACAAGTAAAGCAGTACATTAGGCAACACCACAATTAAATCAGAAAAAATTGAAATATACATTGAGTGATACCTGAAGTAGCAGATTAAATCGAAGCCCTAACTGAAATCTGAAACCCAAACAAACCCCAATTGAAGACCTAATTGAAACACCGAAGCCCTAATTGAACTTGAACTCGAACCTGCCCTACACGGACCCTAATTAAGCTTGTAAACTTGAACTTTTAGCCCTAATTGAACCTGAGAGTAAGCGTGTGAGAGGTTGAGCAGCGGAGTACTTTGTTAAATTTCGATTGAAACTTTCAATATTTTTTAGTTTTCCCCCTTTGTTTTCGCTTCCCGCCGTAAACATTATTTCATGCGCGGATTGCTAATCTGGACTAAACATTTTTTTTCACGTGGATCGCTAACCTGGATCGTTGGATCATGTTGACGCGGATTGATAATTTTATTCACGAGGCTACTACAACACATGTTGATATAATGCTAACACATTTAAGTGTGCGTTGTAATAGACAAAAAACAGCATAGCAATGGCAACATTGTAGCTAGCAACACCATGCATTTCCGTTGTGATAGGCCATCTATGGCGTAGTGTTAATAACTAGTTCATTTTGATAAAAATATATTTTTCTCTTTAAAAAATTGGAATTTTTCATCAAAATCAATTATTATGATTTTACACAAATTATTAATATTTTTAATAATTTTATCAAGGTCCGTACAGTTGGTTTTCAATAACAGCCACCGAACTGCATCCACAACGACCTTTTCCAAATTTGATTTAGACATAATTCCAAATCCAACCATTAGATTTCAAATCTCTTATATTTGTTGGAAATCTCTTTTCGATACGAACCCAACAGTTCCAGTTTTAGGAGAATCCGACGGTCGGATCTTCCATAATGTCAATTCGAAGTCAATGGTCGAAATTCGCGAAAGGCCGCGGCGCGCGCGTTCTATTCAAGCCATTAATGTATATATAATATATATTTCGTTCAATACGTATTTTATAAATTCATTTTAAAAATGATTCGCACTTTCATTTCAATTTTAAATTAAAATTGAATATCCCTTATCATTATAATATTTAAATGATAATATTTTCAAAATATCATATTTTGAAATAATTTACTTTTCGATATTCATTATAAAAATGAATAAAATCGATATAAATATCATTTGCGTCAAAATGGCGCATAACTAATCAACAAGGCATCATACATTTCAATATTTTCGTGTCCATCCAAAATTGGACATTAAATTCACATTTTAATCCTTGACTGAATATTGTTCTAAAATATTCGTTATTTTAAAAAATTCATTATTTTAAAATATTCGTTCTTCCTGAATTGGAATCAGACCTAATCAATTACTATATAATGTTATTTATATGGATTTCATACAACATATATACACAACAATAATGATACACAATCAACCATCATCCTGTAACAACCCGGAAAATTAGAACCAATTTAATTTTTTTATTTTGGTTATTTTAATGAATTTTGAATATTTAAAATGATTTATTTTAAATAATAATGATGAGAAATTTATTTTGAATAGAATTAGAACGGAAATATTTATTTGAATCGACGTTAGAATATAAATATTTATTTTAATTATAAAAGGAATTGAAAATGGCGCGGTAGCTTGAAATTTTGATTTCAAATTTCAAATGAATATACATGATTCAAAATAAATTAGATTTTAGTGAAACCAGAAATATTAGAATCTATTTGACAATATCTTTCCAACGAATTCGAAAAATTAAAATTTCATAGAGGGAATAAAAAGTTATGCCCAGTTGAAAATTCAGAATAGTCGCTATAGAAATATAGCCCTTAAAAATAGCCATTTTGCAAACGACCTCCGTTTTCGAAGAAACCACTTTTGTTGGATCCGTGATGTCAATTATTGCTAGATTCCAAAATTCATAATTTTTAGGATTAATATGTGAGCGTGGCAAAGGAAAACGTGTTTTGGCCGTTTCAATCAATTTGGATCGACCAGAAAATGGCCATTATTCAAACGGTCTTCAAATTTGACGAAATTAGTTTTGTTAGGACTGTATCATCAATATGAAGCTAGAAATAATTTTTCTGTAATTTTTAGGGTCCGTATGTGGCCCCGATAAATTAAAATGTGTGTTTGAATTTAAAATATATCGATTTATATTTTAAATTTAACGTAAACCTATCGAAACAATCGAATTGGCTTACCGGACATATTCTGTTGTGTCCGAAATGGGGGTATCTAGCTAGGGATGACAGTCGTTATGTTCAGATTGGATTTCGGATCAATTAGCAACTAATTAGCGAATTAAAATAAAATAAAATATCAATATAAATTATTATATAACCCTAAAAGAAAGTCAAACCCTCACTTATTTCTTCCCACGGTCAAACAATAAAACCCGCCCCCTTTTCTGAAAATAAATCGCATCGCCCCTCTCCTCCCTTCGTCCACGACAACAGCCGCCCACCGGAGGGGCGCCGCCTCCATCTCCTTCCCCTCTTCAGCCCCGAAACCCAGCCTCCCTTCCTGTCCTCTCGCGCTTCTCTCTCCTCCTCTAGTCAAAGCCATGAAAACGCCCTCCGCCTTGGCACCCGAGCCCGCCGCGCCATCCCTTTTGCCTGCGACGCCATCAACGTCCTCCTCCAGTCGCGCAAACCTCCTCTCCCTCCACTTGAACAACGATAGCCCCAATACCCAATTCGCCTCAGCAAACCCTTGACCCTTCCTCCCTTCGAAAATCAGCCCCCCTCGCAAGCAAAAACAGAAATAAAAGCAAAGGTGAGTGTTTTTAATTTACTAATTAACAACATTTTTTTTATATACTTAGCATTAATTTTAAAATCAGATTTTAATATAAAAGGGCATTATTTTTAAAATGTATGATAAACAAAGTTGTGATTTTTATTTAAGCAAAGTTCTGATTTTTAGTTAATAAAAGAAAATTTGGATTTTTTGGAAAAGAAATATTTGATTTTTAAAAATAAAACAAGAAAGATTTGATTTTTAGATAAAGGTTTGATTTTTATATAGATAAAGATTGAATTTTTATAATAGAAAAGATTAAATTTTTATAATACAAAAGATTTAATTTTTATGATAGAAAAATATGATTTTTATTTTTAATTAGCAAAGGTAAGATTTTTAATTAGAAAAGGGTAGGATTTTTTAAGAAATAAAAATAGGATTTTTATACATATGAGTTGGAAATAAAACTTTGATTTTTATTGTATATGAAGCGAAATAAAAAATATGATTTTTATATATGTAGCTTTGAAATAAAAATACGATTTTTAATATAAAAATCGTGTGAAACAGATTGCGATGGGACCAATTGGAAATGAAACAAAATCAGAACCATTCAGAAATAAAGAACTGGCGGAGTGGAACCCAAAGGTGAGAACTCCTCACTATAATTTTCTTATACAGTTATTTATTTTTATAACTGCATATATAAACTGTTCACCGTCATCCACAAACAATGGACGACTTATTTGATTGTTTGGTTTGGTTGAATTTGGTTGTTTGGGTGAAATGAATTGATTAGAATTGTTATGTGTGTATGGCGCGAGCCAATATCAGGAGAGGGGTAATGCTAGACATTACCCGATTTTGATATCGCGCCGTTATGCCGCCAAAATTTTCTAAAATATGTTAGAACAATAAAAATATCATTTTTATTGTATAAATGAACTGAATAGAATATTCATATGTCGAATAAAATATTTTATCGTTAAAAATATAATTTTTAACGTTGATATGAATAAAATAAATATTCATTTACAAATCAGACGATTTGTTTATGAACACCCATTTTACTGATATGGATTGGGACGATATATTTTACACATCGCCCAACTGCACAAATAATATTCAGTGTTTGTGGGTTGAAACCCCACACGGGTATTGGGTTGATATTTGACATACACTAATCCCAATGGATTAGTTGTATGTCAATCGATTAGTTGACAAGCTGTGTAAGCGTTGAATATCTATATTTAATGCTTATGCAGTGTAGAATGCACTCTGGATGATTGTTGATTATGGTTGTTGTATACATGTGTTGTATGAAATCCATATAATGATATTATATGGTAATTGACTGTGTCTGATTCCAGTTCAGAATGAATGAATATTTTTAAATAACGAATATTTTAAAATAATATTCAGCAAAAGATCAAAATTTGATTTTGATGTCCGATTTGGGATGGACGCAAATATATTTAAATATATAAAGCCATGTTGATTAGATTAACGTCATTTTGACGTGAACTATATTTATATCGATTTTATTCATTTTTATAATGAATATCGAAAAGGAAATGATTTCGAAATCTAATGTTTGAAAATATTATCATTTATATATTAATGATATGGAATATTTAATTTTGATTTGAAATTGAATATGAAGTTGAAATCGTTTTGAAAACGAATTTAAAATGATTTATAAAATGCGTTTTAAATAGAAATCGATGAAATATATATTATATATATTATATATTTAAAATAATGGCCTGAATAGAATGCGTCGCACAACTGCAGTTCGCGAATTTCGACCATTGACTTCAAACAGACATTATGGGAGATCCGACCGTCGGATTCTCCTAAAAGCGGAACCGTTGGGTTCGTATCGAAAAGATCTTTCTAACAAATATTAGAGATTTGAAACCTAACGGTTGGATTTGGAATTATGCCCAAATCAAATTTGGAAAAGGTCGCTATAAGTGCAGTTCGATGGCCGTTTATGGAAATCGACTGTACATGCCTTGATAAAATTATTAAAAATATCAATAATTAGTGTAGAATCATAAGAAATGATTTGGAAAGGATTTGGATGAAAAATTCCATATTTGAAATGATAAAAATAGATTTTTATCAAAATGAACTAGTTATTAACTAGAATGATAATCCGATATTTTTAAATAATTAAATTGGATTTGAAATGGTTTTAAAGATAACCAGAATTCCAATATATGAATTGGAATGGATTTGAATCGAAATTATCTTTGGAATATTTTGATATTGGATTCCATGATTATACGGACATTGTGAAGGAATTTGGAAGATATATATATCGTTATTCCAATACGATATTTGTTGATTTCAGATTTTGATATTGAATATATGCCGATATATTTTCTATTCAGAGCCTTGTATTTAATATGAAATGGGATTTTGGGTTTATCGTGAATGGTGTCTTCACTAACACTGTTCTTAAACATAGTTGAGTTAAGAAAATTAGAAACTAACTAGAGATTAGCTAAGTTGAATGGTTTCCTGGGCATTGATCTGATGTTGGTTTCGGCCTTCGGGATTAATACTTAGGGAATTGCTCTCTTACTAATTAACAGTTAGAGACTAATGGAACTTGAATTGGGTTTATCGTGAACTATGTTTTAACGACATTCGTTCTTTAACCCGATTTACAGTGAAATGTGATTTGGAATTTATAAATCTTTTGTTAAGATTTAAAGGAAATTTTCCAAATTGAAGTTTTCCAATTTAATAAAATAAATTGGAATGGAATGGAATTCGATTTGGTAATAATCAAAGTGGACTTCTATGGAGGAAGACTGTTACTATATATGGAATTTAAGAGGCTTTGTCATTATTCCATTTAGAGTATCAGTGGGATATGGAAGTACATATCGAGTATATATATTAATCTGTTTTCCATGAAGATTCCATTGTTAATGGGATGTGATTTTGGGTTTATCGTGAGCTGTGTTTTAAATGACATTAGTTCTGAAACGACCCGAATTTCCATACCCTTTGGGTCGACTAATTCAGCATACGTCCAACCCAAATGACACAGAAATACAAATCATTATTAGAAAGAAGTTAGAGGATGAGAAATAGAAAGAAAGAAATATTAGAATAGAAGAAAACGAAGATCACAAACTCACAGCGGAAACTAATAAAATATATTAGATAACATAAACTTCGAAATACAAATCAGTAACTTTATCTACATACCATCATCAGAGCACAACAGTTATCTTTGGAAAAGTTATAAACACCTGTTTCCAGATACAACATAGTACACAGCGGAAAATATGATAATCTATAGCTAACTGGTGAAGCCTCCTGCTCCGAGCTCCTCCAAGTGAATCTGAAAAATCCCAACTAGTTGACTGCCCGTACAAATTTGGGCACCCAAGAGTTTAGGGAAAACAAAACAAAATATAACTCTGGGTCGGTCATGGGACTGGTGTGAGTAAACTCCAACCATTTGTTTAACTTTCAAATTTTTTTCGAAAGAAATGATAATCGTAAGACCGATCAACACATAAACACGGATGGTTTTTACCTTACGATAACTAAAAATATTTTTGATATCAAAGCCAATGATATTATAATAATGTCTACATCAAATAAATAGA
Organism: Allium sativum; assembly: GCA_030737875.1. Classification (NCBI taxonomy): domain Eukaryota; kingdom Viridiplantae; phylum Streptophyta; class Magnoliopsida; order Asparagales; family Amaryllidaceae; genus Allium; species Allium sativum. Next base: position 6,982,804 of record CM060921.1, on the reverse strand, counting down.
ATCTAGCGGAACGCTTGCATCTCACGCTCCAGATATAATATAAAATCAAAAACCGCAGGGCACTTATTGGAGTTTGGATTTCCAACATGACAAGGTATGGGACCACCTTCCGATAGTGTATCTCTAGAGACGAATACACTGGGTTCAACAAGAACGTCTTGCAACCCGGCCCACAGATGACCGACCACTGATTTCGCTTTAGTGTATCGAATGTATATCACCAACGCATGGGATCAGCAATCGTTTCCCAAAAGGGACAGCATCGATAGATTAAAGAAAAAATGGAATTTCTCTAGAGAGGTGATTATACATCCTAATGGGAGCGACCCACATAGCCATGCTGCCTGCCCGATTTTTGTCAACTCACGGTTGTGAGGCTTGAGGTTTGAATTATCTTCCAGAACATCTGGTGTAACACCCCGTGTATTCTATAACAGTGAGATTCACAAATTAAAGTATAATTAATTTGAAATCAAAGAATTAAGGGAAACGGGTTACGCCATTGCATTCGCCTCGAAATTCTGCTTAAGATAGAGTCCGAGTTTACGCAAAACGGATAACGTGTGAAGAAGATATCTTTAATTTAAATATCGCAGCAAAACATGAAAAAAAAAAAGAAGAATGGGAAACGAATAATGTTTAGCATTGTTCTAGGGTTTGTAAGCAAAAGACTTAGTAGCTTATTTGGTTGGAACACATGACTTGCATACAAGAGGTACAGAGTTCGATCCCCGCCAGCGCCCTATTTTTGTTTTAGGGGAATGGCTTAAAATAGCCTAGTGTGAACGCAGTTCAAAAAGTGGTTTAGTGTGAAAATGGGTAACTGGGAAGATAGAGAAAAAAATGAATATATATATAATATATATATACTATATATATACATATACGCATATATATATATATATATATATATATATGACGTGTACGCATCATGTAGCGTACGTTGCGCATTTTTGGTTGTCAAGGATGGTTTTTTTTTTTGGCCTTCTCCAATTTTTAATTATGACAAATTAAAGGTAATAAAATATTTATTCATATATAAATAAATATTTATATATGGGTAATTAATACGGTAAAGGGGAAAATGTATCTATTAAATACGTATTTACGTTTGAATTGGTGAACATTTAATACGCTGAGTCATTTCTGACTCATCGCTGAGTCAATGCTGAGTCATTTCTGACTCATGGCTGAGTCAATAGGATAACTCTATCCTGACTGAACGGCTATTGTTGAATCAAGCTCCATCGACGGTCTAAAACAACTCACAAACATTATAAAAAGGACCTAAGACCTAGCCTAAATCTTACTATTTCATTTTAGCCTCAGGCCGCCGCCATTAAACCTAGAGCTCTGAATTAAAAATATAAAGAATAAAATTATAGAAGATGGAGGACGATTCTTGAAGGCTACAACTAGAAGCTACAACAACTACGACGCTTTAGACAACGAATTCGAGACTAATTGATTTGGGATTTTTAATTGCTTCATATTGTAAGTTCTATGTTACTTTTTAGGCAAAAACGCTAAAACAATATGGACATGCGATGAATTGAAACCGAATTTATGAACTATTGCTAATCCATTGTTTATATTATTTATCGTTGAATTATAATTTGGGGATATTGCTATGGCAACATTGCAAGTTAAACTTGTCATGATTTTGATGTTGTTATGAATCACTTAGGCTTAATTGTTTGGCAAGTTGGACTAATACATGTCCATGAAATCGCTATGTTTATTGAAATATTTATGTTGATTAAACCATGCCTATGATGCTAATTAGACCATGGCTATGAATGTTGATGGAATTATGCCTGTGGTGTTATTATACCCATCATGATTTATGAAAAATAGGGTATTGCTAGGCTATGATGAAAAGTTGAAATTGTTACAATGTTAGATATGTTAAAAACGCTAAGTTGGAATCATTATGTCTATCATGTTAATTATGTTCAAAAAGCTAAATTGGAATCATTATGTCTATCATATTAATTATGTTAAAAACGCTAAATTGGAATCATTATGTCTATCATGTTAATTATGTTAAAAACGCTAAATTGGGATCATTATGTCTATCATGTTAGTTGAGAATCATTATGTTAATAATGCTAAGTTGGAACCATTATGTTTATAATATTAGATGAGAATCATTATGATAAATTGGAATTATTATGTCTATGAGAATCATTATTTTAAAAATGCTAAACTGGAATCCACTATGCCCATTAGGATTACTATGCCTTTAATGTTTCATGTTTATAATAAAATTTTTATGATGCCGCAATGATTATTATGCCTATGATGCAAAGTTGGAAACATCATGTTAAATTAAGTTGGAATCATCACTATGCCAAGTTATCACCATACTAGTATTGCAACTATGTGATATGTTATAGCCTGTTTATTATGCAAGTAATGTTATAACTGTCACATATGCCTATCGCATGTTTGGTATTATTCCCCTTTATCTCTTGAACTGTTTATACTTGTGAACGTAGTACGTTTATACACGTTGGGGATACGATTGGGTAGAATAGGCAAAACTTGAATTAATTATAAGCATAAACTATGAAATTTGGCATAAGTAGAACATGAAATATGGCACGAAAAATTGACTTGAACATGCCATAACTTGACTTTAAACATGCCTTAGTTGGGCACGAAGTTGACATATGAACATGATATCAAAATTCTGATAAGAACATGGGCATGACTTTAGAAAACAAGAAAGTGGCCAACTCGAGGTTGGGTTGAGTTTGTAGTGTAAATCTGCCCGGAACCGCCCGGCAAATCCAGTTGCTACAAACAATAGGATCCAATGTGGGTAGTTGGTCACATCGAGCTTGAAATCCGAGGTTGGGTTGAGTTCGTAGTGTAAACCTGCCCGGAACCGCCCGGCAAATCCAGTGGCTACGAACAACAGGATCCAATGTGAGTGGTTCGGTGCATTAACGAATCAATTAATGCCAAGTAGGGTTAAGTCATGAACATGAAAAAGACAACTTAACCAACTTGAACACGATTTGAAGGGCTAAGTCATGAACTTGAAAATGACGACACTTAGCCAACTTGACATGACACGTAGGTGGGTTAAGTCGCGAACTGAAATGGCATGCTTAAACACCTTGACATGACTAGACTAGAAAAGGATTGAGTCACGAATTACATGACTTAATCTGTTAGGCGGGTTGGGTCACGAATTACATGACCTAATCTATTAGGCGAAACCCTAGACACGACCCCTTTCAGCAGTAACCCTCTAGATGTATCAAGGTACCCTGGGGCTAGGCCGGGTGGGGGCACGATTACTGGGCTGATTGTAAGAGGTGAACGGCGGCAGTGGGGTACGCCAGTGTAGGTTCGGCGGACTACGATCGTGCACGTATCCGGGGCAGACACTGGGTATCCGTAGATTTATCTGTGCATCTTGAATCGTGTCAGGGGTTGACACCTTAGGGCTGATACACCCGAAGGTGGACCCAGCACAGGTAACTACATTCGTGATTAGCCGTATGACACGGACACTTGACGAGCTAGAACTTGTAGGGAGCCGATCGACTAGATAATCGCTCCGTAGGACCCCGTACTTGGGTCAGACCCCGTTTCAGGGTCATTTCATGATAGTGGGCCGTGGGATTTATTTCGTGATTAACTTGTGACACGGGCTTAGTATACTAGTGAAGTTGATGCAACGGATCTTGAACATGTGATGCTTTACTTGACTTGTCTTGACTTATCCTGATCACCTTAGTCTATCTTGTTCACCTTGACACTATTCTTAAGTCTAGTTCCAGTTCATACATGACAGGTTGTTTTAACCGTTTTTACACTGAAAGTCACTAGAACTTACTCAATCTTTATGACTGACCCTTTTCCTTTCGCCTCTTTTTCTTTCGTCCCCCACCCCCAGGTTCTCAGGGAGGAATAACTAGCTCTTAGCTTGGATATCACTTGCTTTGGCTCAGCATGTACGGTTTGCTATGGCTGCTTCTTTTGACTGCACTTGGGGAATAAGCTGTTTTACTGTTTTTAAATTACTGCTTCTTTGGCTATTATTACAAGACAGTTGTAATGAGTTTACTTGAAATGTTTGTAAAAGACATGGTTTAATTTGGAATGAAATGAAGTTCTGTTTTGCTCAGAAATTCTTCCGCTGTTTACTTAATTATTTATTTATGTTCTGTCTTGTGATAATTCTGTGATGTTATCTCGATAATACCTCTCCAAAACTAGGGCATTCCCTTTGTGAGTGACCCTAGCGGAGGTGGGGTGTTACACTTGGTATCAGAGCAGAAGGTTACCAAGACTGGGCAAAAGTTTTGAAAAACTTTTGAATTTTTTTTTTCAAAACCATTTACAAAGAAGCATTTTCCAAGAAAAAGTTTTTAAGGCTATTCCCCAAAAAGCCATTAGCACTATCCTTTGTTTCCTTGTTTGAATCTCTTTCCCTTTCTTTTCTCCATCTGTAGTCACTGTAGCTTTACCTGCGGCTAATCTTCTTTCTAGCTTCATAGGGGGTTTTCCCGTATGATGGAGATAGTTTTCGTGAGGCTTGTTAACATGTTATATAGGATAGGTATGAGTGATAAGGATAAAGATATGGCGGATGAGTCTTCCGGAGTGATTGTGCCAAGCATCCTTGAAGGCGTAAAAGTGAAACATTAAGAAAAGCTAAGCGCGCTATACCCATTTCTTTTTAGGGTACATTCTAGATCTATTTTTCCTATAGGTTTACATACATTTCTCTTGCTATCCATGTTTGTTTTGTTATCTCTTTGATCCTATCTTGAGAACCATAGGTAGAATCTTTTTGGATGTAAACATGTAATTGAAACATGTTATGATTGCGAAATGGTTGCAAGTGGTCGCAAGTGGTTGCTCGTGGATGCATGAATACACATTAGGCACTAGATCGGCTCAGGCACATTTACATATTGCATATGCATGAGTGTTTATTTTGGAAACTTGGTTGTGCTATCATTTGGTTGTTGCATATGATTGAATGTTTGAGCACTCATGTAGAAATTGTGAATTATAGTAGGAAAAATTTGCATACATATTGGATTCATTTACTAAACATATTTTGCATTTAGAAGATCAATCAGGCCTGATCATTAGCATTAGCTAAAGAACATATACACACACTTCGCATATGATCATAAAGCATTAGAAGTCTTTTAAGGACAATGGATACTCGTGTTTGATGGATGAGTAGATGGATGTTTGGATGTTAGGATATACATTCCTCCTAACTTGAAGATTTTGGGGACGAAATCCTTTTAAGTGGGGGAGAATGTAACACCCCGTGTATTCTATAACAGTGAGATTCACAAATTAAAGTATAATTAATTTGAAATCAAAGAATTAAGGGAAACGGGTTACGCCATTGCATTCGCCTCGAAATTCTGCTTAAGATAGAGTCCGAGTTTACGCAAAACGGATAACGTGTGAAGAAGATATCTTTAATTTAAATATCGCAGCAAAACATGAAAAAAAAAAGAAGAATGGGAAACGAATAATGTTTAGCATTGTTCTAGGGTTTGTAAGCAAAAGACTTAGTAGCTCATTTGGTTGGAACACATGACTTGCATACAAGAGGTACAGAGTTCGATCCCCGCCAGCGCCCTATTTTTGTTTTAGGGGAATGGCTTAAAATAGCCTAGTGTGAACGCAGTTCAAAAAGTGGTTTAGTGTGAAAATGGGTAATTGGGAAGATAGAGAAAAAAATGAATATATATATAATACATATATACATATACGCATATATATATATATATATATATATATATATATATATATATATATATATATATGACGTGTACGCATCATGTAGCGTACGTTGCGCATTTTTGGTTGTCAAGGACGGTTTTTTTTTTGGCCTTCTCCAATTTTTAATTATGACAAATTAAAGGTAATAAAATATTTATTCATATATAAATAAATATTTATATATGGGTAATTAATACGGTAAAGGGGAAAATGTATCTATTAAATACGTATTTATGTTTGAATTGGTGAACATTTAATACGCTGAGTCATTTCTGACTCATCGCTGAGTCAATGCTGAGTCATTTCTGACTCATGGCTGAGTCAATAGGATAACTCTATCCTGACTGAACGGCTATTGTTGAATCAAGCTCCATCGACGGTCTAAAACAACTCACAAACATTATAAAAAGGACCTAAGACCTAGCCTAAATCATACTATTTCATTTTAGCCTCAGGTCGCCGCCATTAAACCTAGAGCTCTGAATTAAAAATATAAAGAATAAAATTATAGAAGATGGAGGACGATTCTTGAAGGCTACAACTAGAAGCTACAACAACTACGACGCTTTAGACAACGAATTCGAGACTAATTGATTTGGGATTTTTAATTGCTTCATATTGTAAGTTCTATGTTACTTTTTAGGCAAAAACGCTAAAACAATATGGACATGCGATGAATTGAAACCGAATTTATGAACTATTGCTAATCCATTGTTTATATTATTTATCGTTGAATTATAATTTGGGGATATTGCTATGGCAACGTTGCAAGTTAAACTTGTCATGATTTTGATGTTGTTATGAATCACTTGGGCTTAATTGTTTGGCAAGTTGGACTAATACATGTCCATGAAATCGTTATGTTTATTGAAATATTTATGTTGTTTAAACCATGCCTATGATGCTAATTAAACCATGGCTATGAATATTGATGGAATTATGCCTGTGGTGTTATTATACCCATCATGATTTATGAAAAATAGGGTATTGCTAGGCTATGATGAAAAGTTGAAATTGTTACAATGTTAGATATGTTAAAAACGCTAAGTTGGAATCATTATGTCTATCATGTTAATTATGTTCAAAAAGCTAAATTGGAATCATTATGTCTATCATGTTAATTATGTTAAAAACGCTAAATTGGAATCATTATGTCTATCATGTTAATTATGTTAAAAACGCTAAATTGGGATCATTATGTCTATCATGTTAGTTGAGAATCATTATGTTAATAATGCTAAGTTGGAACCATTATGTTTATAATATTAGATGAGAATCATTATGATAAATTGGAATTATTATGTCTATGAGAATCATTATTTTAAAAATGCTAAACTGGAATCCACTATGCCCATTAGGATTACTATGCCTTTAATGTTTCATGTTTATAATAAAATTTTTATGATGCCGCAATGATTATTATGCCTATGATGCAAAGTTGAAAACATCATGTTAAATTAAGTTGGAATCATCACTATGCCAAGTTATCACCATACTAGTATTGCAACTATGTGATATGTTATAGCCTGTTTATTATGCAAGTAATGTTATAACTGTCACATATGCCTATCACATGTTTGGTATTATTCCCCTTTATCTCTTGAACTGTTTATACTTGTGAACGAAGTACGTTTATACACGTTGGGGATACGATTGGGTAGAATAGGCAAAACTTGAATTAATTATAAGCATAAACTATGAAATTTGGCATAAGTAGAACATGAAATATGGCACGAAAAATTGACTTGAACATGCCATAACTTGACTTTAAACATGCCTTAGTTGGGCACGAAGTTGACATATGAACATGATCTCAAAATTCTGATAAGAACATGGGCATGACTTTAGAAAACAAGAAAGTGGCCAACTCGAGGTTGGGTTGAGTTTGTAGTGTAAATCTGCCCGGAACCGCCCGGCAAATCCAGTTGCTACAAACAATAGGATCCAATGTGGGTAGTTGGTCACATCGCGCTTGAAACCCGGGGTTGGGTTGAGTTCGTAGTGTAAACCTGCCCGGAACCGCCCGGCAAATCCAGTGGCTACGAACAACAGGATCCAATGTGAGTGGTTCGGTGCATTAACGAATCAATTAATGCCAAGTAGGGTTAAGTCATGAACATGAAAAAGACAACTTAACCAACTTGAACACGATTTGAAGGGCTAAGTCATGAACTTGAAAACGACGACACTTAGCCAACTTGACATGACACGTAGGCGGGTTAAGTCGCGAACTGAAATGGCATGCTTAAACACCTTGACATGACTAGACTAGAAAAGGATTGAGTCACGAATTACATGACTTAATCTGTTAGGCGGGTTGGGTCACGAATTACATGACCTGATCTATTAGGCGAAACCCTAGACACGACCCCTTTCAGCAGTAACCCTCTAGATGTATCAAGGTACCCTGGGGCTAGGCCGGGTGGGGGCACGATTACTGGGCTGATTGTAAGAGGTGAACGGCGGCAGTGGGGTACGCCAGTGTAGGTTCGGCGGACTACGATCGTGCACGTATCCGGGGCAGACACTGGGTATCCGTAGATTTATCTGTGCATCTTGAATCGTGTCAGGGGTTGACACCTTAGGGCTGATACACCCGATGGTGGACCCAGCACAGGTAACTACATTCGTGATTAGCCGTATGACACGGACACTTGACGAGCTAGAACTTGTAGGGAGCCGATCGACTAGATAATCGCTCCGTAGGACCCCGTACTTGGGTCAGACCCCGTTTCAGGGTCATTTCATGATAGTGGGCCGTGGGATTTATTTCGTGATTAACTTGTGACACGGGCTTAGTATACTAGTGAAGTCGATGCAACGGATCTCGAACATGTGATGCTTTACTTGACTTGTCTTGACTTATCCTGATCACCTTAGTCTATCTTGTTCACCTTGACACTATTCTTAAGTCTAGTTCCAGTTCATACATGACAGGTTGTTTTAACCGTTTTTACACTGAAAGTCACTAGAACTTACTCAGTCTTTATGACTGACCCTTTTCCTTTCGCCTCTTTTTCTTTCGTCCCCCCCCCCCCACCAGGTTGTCAGGGAGGAATAACTAGCTCATAGCTTGGATATCACTTGCTTTGGCTCAGCATGTACGGTTTGCTATGGCTGCTTCTTTTGACTGCACTTGGGGAATAAGCTGTTTTACTGTTTTTAAATTACTGCTTCTTTGGCTATTATTACAAGACAGTTGTAATGAGTTTACTTGAAATGTTTGTAAAAGACATGGTTTAATTTGGAATGAAATGAAGTTCTGTTTTGCTCAGAAATTCTTCCGCTGTTTACTTAATTATTTATTTATGTTCTGTCTTGTGATAATTCTGTGATGTTATCTCGATAATACCTCTCCAAAACTAGGGCATTCCCTTTGTGAGTGACCCTAGCGGAGGTGGGGTGTTACACTTGGTATCAGAGCAGAAGGTTACCAAGACTGGGCAAAAGTTTTGAAAACCTTTTGATTTTTTTTTTTCAAAACCATTTACAAAGAAGCATTTTCCAAGAAAAAGTTTTTAAGGCTATTCCCCAAAAAGCCATTAGCACTATCCTTTGTTTCCTTGTTTGAATCTCTTTCCCTTTCTTTTCTCCATCTGTAGTCACTGTAGCTTTACCTGCGGCTAATCTTCTTTCTAGCTTCGTAGGGGGTTTTCCCGTATGATGGAGATAGTTTTCGTGAGGCTTGTTAACATGTTATATAGGATAGGTATGAGTGATAAGGATAAAGATAAGGCGGATGAGTCTTCCGGAGTGATTGAGCCAAGCATCCTTGAAGGCGTAAAAGTGGAAACATTAAGAAAAGCTAAGCGCGCTATACCCATTTCTTTTTAGGGTACATTCTAGATCTATTTTTCCTATAGGTTTACATACATTTCTCTTGCTATCCATGTTTGTTTTGTTATCTCTTTGATCCTATCTTGAGAACCATAGGTAGAATCTTTTTGGATGTAAACATGTAATTGAAACATGTTATGATTGCGAAATGGTTGCAAGTGGTCGTAAGTGGTTGCTCGTGGATGCATGAATACACATTAGGCACTAGATCGGCTCAGGCACATTTACATATTGCATATGCATGAGTGTTTATTTTGGAAACTTCGTTGTGCTATCATTTGGTTGTTGCATATGATTGAATGTTTGAGCACTCATGTAGAAATTGTGAATTATAGTAGGAAAAATTTGCATACATATTGGATTCATTTCACTAAACATATTTTGCATTTAGAAGATCAATCAGGCCTGATCATTAGCATTAGCTAAGGAACATATACACACACTTCGCATATGATCATAAAGCATTAGAAGTCTTTTAAGGACAATGGATACTCGTGTTTGATGGATGAGTAGATGGATGTTTGGATGTTAGGATATACATTCCTCCTAACTTGAAGATTTCGGGGACGAAATCCTTTTAAGTGGGGGAGAATGTAACACCCGGTGTATTCTATAACAGTGAGATTCACAAATTAAAGTATAATTAATTTGAAATCAAAGAATTAAGGGAAACGGGATACGCCATTGCATTCGCCTCGAAATTCTGCTTAAGATAGAGTCCGAGTTTACGCAAAACGGATAACGTGTGAAGAAGATATCTTTAATTTAAATATCGCAGCAAAACATGAAAAAAACAAAGAAGAATGGGAAACGAATAATGTTTAGCATTGTTCTAGGGTTTGTAAGCAAAAGACTTAGTAGCTCATTTGGTTGGAACACATGACTTGCATACAAGAGGTACAGAGTTCGATCCCCGCCAGCGCCCTATTTTTGTTTTAGGGGAATGGCTTAAAATAGCCTAGTGTGAACGCAATTCAAAAAGTGGTTTAGTGTGAAAATGGGTAATTGGGAAGATAGAGAAAAAAAATGAATATATATATAATATATATATATACATATACGCATATATATATATATATATATATATATATATATATGACGTGTACGCATCATGTAGCGTACGTTGCACATTTTTGGTTGTCAAGGATGGTTTTTTTTTGGCCTTCTCCAATTTTTAATTATGACAAATTAAAGGTAAGAAAATATTTATTCATATATAAATAAATATTTATATATGGGTAATTAATACGGTAAAGGGGAAAATGTATCTATAAAATACGTATTTACGTTTGAATTGGTGAACATTTAATACGCTGAGTCATTTCTGACTCATCGCTGAGTCAATGCTGAGTCATTTCTGACTCATGGCTGAGTCAATAGGATAACTCTATCCTGACTGAACGGCTATTGTTGAATCAAGCTCCATCGACGGTCTAAAACAACTCACAAACATTATAAAAAGGACCTAAGACCTAGCCTAAATCATACTATTTCATTTTAGCCTCAGGTCGCCGCCATTAAACCTAGAGCTCTGAATTAAAAATATAAAGAATAAAATTATAGAAGATGGAGGACGATTCTTGAAGGCTACAACTAGAAGCTACAACAACTACGACGCTTTAGACAACGAATTCGAGACTAATTGATTTGGGATTTTTAATTGCTTCATATTGTAAGTTCTATGTTACTTTTTAGGCAAAAACGCTAAAATAATATGGACATGCGATGAATTGAAACCGAATTTATGAACTATTGCTTATCCATTGTTTTTATTATTTATCGTTGAATTATAATTTGGGGATATTGCTATGGCAACGTTGCAAGTTAAACTTGTCATGATTTTGATGTTGTTATGAATCACTTGGGCTTAATTGTTTGGCAAGTTGGACTAATACATGTCCATGAAATCGCTATGTTCATTGAAATATTTATGTTGATTAAACCATGCCTATGATGCTAATTAGACCATGGCTATGAATATTGATGGAATTATGCCTGTGGTGTTATTATACCCATCATGATTTATGAAAAACAGGGTATTGCTAGGCTATGATGAAAAGTTGAAATTGTTATAATGTTAGATATGTTAAAAACGCTAAGTTGGAATCATTATGTCTATCATGTTAATTATGTTAAAAACGCTAAATTGGAATCATTATGTCTATCATGTTAATTATGTTAAAAACGCTAAATTGGAATCATTATGTCTATCATGTTAATTATGTTAAAAACGCTAAATTGGGATCATTATGTCTATCATGTTAGTTGAGAATCATTATGTTAATAATGCTAAGTTGGAACCATTATGTTTATAATATTAGATGAGAATCATTATGATAAATTGGAATTATTATGTCTATGAGAATCATTATGTTAAAAATGCTAAATTGGAATCCACTATGCCCATTAGGATTACTATGCCTTTAATGTTTCATGTTTATAATAAAATTTTTATGATGCCGCAATGATTATTATGCCTATGATGCAAAGTTGAAAACATCATGTTAAATTAAGTTGGAATCATCACTATGCCAAGTTATCACCATACTAGTATTGCAACTATGTGATATGTTATAGCCTGTTTATTATGCAAGTAATGTTATAACTGTCACATATGCCTATCACATGTTTGGTATTATTCCCCTTTATCTCTTGAACTGTTTATACTTGTGAGCGAAGTACGTTTATATACGTTGGGGATACGATTGGGTAGAATAGGCAAAACTTGAATTAATTATAAGCATAAACTATGAAATTTGGCATAAGTAGAACATGAAATATGGCACGAAAAACTTGACTTGAACATGCCATAACTTGACTTTAAACATGCCTTAGTTGGGCACGAAGTTGACATATGAACATGATATCAAAATTCTGATAAGAACATGGGCATGACTTTAGAAAACAAGAAAGTGGCCAACTCGAGGTTGGGTTGAGTTTGTAGTGTAAATCTGCCCGGAACCGCCCGGCAAATCCAGTTGCTACAAACAATAGGATCCAATGTGGGTAGTTGGTCACATCGCGCTTGAAACCCGAGGTTGGGTTGAGTTCGTAGTGTAAACCTGCCCGGAACCGCCCGGCAAATCCAGTGGCTACGAACAACAGGATTCAATGTGAGTGGTTCGGTGCATTAACGAATCAATTAATGCCAAGTAGGGTTAAGTCATGAACATGAAAAAGACAACTTAACCAACTTGAACACGATTTGAAGGGCTAAGTCATGAACTTGAAAACGACGACACTTAGCCAACTTGACATGACACGTAGGCGGGTTAAGTCGCGAACTGAAATGGCATGCTTAAACATCTTGACATGACTAGACTAGAAAAGGATTGAGTCACGAATTACATGACTTAATCTGTTAGGCGGGTTGGGTCACGAATTACATGACCTAATCTATTAGGCGAAACCCTAGACACGACCCCTTTCAACAGTAACCCTCTAGATGTATCAAGGTACCCTGGGGCTAGGCCGGGTGGGGGCACAATTATTGGGCTGATTGTAAGAGGTGAACGGCGGCAGTGGGGTACGCCAGTGTAGGTTCGGCGGACTACGATCGTGCACGTATCCGGGGCAGACACTGGGTATCCGTAGATTTATCTGTGCATCTTGAATCATTTCCAACTTCTATCTTGAATCTTAAAAAGTATACATTATTAATATTTGAAAATATTTCCAACTTCTATTTCTAACTTCCCATTAATTAAATCATTTCAGTTTCTATACTTAAAAAATACTTCTGCTTTATATTTGGGAAATGTTTCCAAAAATCCTTTTTACTTGACTAAACCGATGTTAGATAAAACATCGTTATTATAACTCAACACATTAATTAACCGATCCTATCACTAACCAACCCCTATCACCGAACCTTAACCATTTATCAGTCAATCATGACGTCAATCAAGTTGGGGTATAATTCCCTCTCAGACCTTAACTGAACGACATTCTTACTTTGAAATAGTTAAAGCTCACAACTTTAAACCAAACATCGCTTACGCGGCCTTCAGATCAAATCTAAAAACATACCTCTCCCATGGAAAAACTCTGATTATAACGATAGCGGTATAATCGCTGTTCCCAAATATTTGATTTATAAAACATTAATTTTAACAACAGCGTTACAAACGCTGTTTAGAATTATAGAACCCTTATTATAATAACAGCGTTAAGATCGCTACAAAACAGTTATTATAACGGCAGCGTTAGAAAAATTGCTATTTAGATTTACCAAAACATTATTATAACGGCAGCGTTTAAAAATTTGCTATTTAGATTTACCAAAACAGTACCAAATTCCTTTATAACCATTCCACTTTACAAAACATAATTCATTCTATATTTCCTCCTTTTTGGATTAAAACTAGTCGTTTCCCTTTTAAACGTTCATCCATTTCCCTTTTTCAATCAAATTCCAATTTGAAATCATATTTCAAATCTAAATTACCTTTATAGATATTTCACCTGCAAAATAATTGGTTTGAGCCATTATTCACTTTAATCGTGAATATATTTCCTTTATATACCATTTGATTCATACTTATAAAAATATCTTAAACCCAACTTTTATTTATAACTTCTATTCGGAATTATTTATATAAGTCTTATTTTCTTTATTTTTCAATCATTTAGAATCTCATTTTAAATTTCCTTAATAATTGCTAAGTTTAATCTCATTCCAAATATTGGTTTCGAAAACCCTTTTCCACTTTTTCATATAAATTCAAATTTGAATGTATAGTTCAATTTATCTAATGATAATCAATCCACTTAATTTATATTCTCGTTTAAAATCAACTTCTTGTTTAATAAAACAAGTTTCTACCTTTTAACTATATTCGGAATAACACTTCAGTTTTTCTCTTTTAAAATCTCAAATTTCATTTTCTATTCGAGAATATTTTACGGTATTTAAATACCAAAATTCTAGGGTCAGGGTAGCTCAAACACAACAAAGTCAATCACTGGCTATATATATCACACCACACATCAAAATCAAGGGAAAAAAGTAATATAAATATTGAGGAACCCAGTTGGGTCCCTCCAACCTGTTTCCCTGCATCCACAGATGTTAATAACATCAATAATATTATTTCACATCAATATGAAATATCAGAACTAATAACCGATCAACCATGTAATCATATCAACCAATTTTATCAACTATTCAACCAAACAACCATCACACAGTATGAAGTAAATTTAAAAACTTATTTATATAAAAATATAAACGAGTCAGAGTTAGTGAGTTTACTCACATTGTTTTGCAGTTGACGATTCTGCTTTTGTTTGTTTCGAACCAAACAGACGTTTGATTTTTCTACGAAATTCTAGCAGCACCGTCCTTAGCGATACCAGTTGCACAATGGAGATCCCGTCACCAAAATTCCAACGTGACGAATATCGTTCAATTCTGTCCACGAGTACGGTAGTTATAGTGATTTCAATTTTAGATAAATTTTAAAGCATCATTAATAAAATCTAAAATTTATCACCTTAAATAATCCTTTTCTAAATCTGATTTTAGTGCCTCTTAATCTTTTCTTCCATCAGCAAGAATACCCAACCCTCTACCGTGTTTATACCTATCATAGTAAACCTTCAGACTTCCTTTGCTACCATCCCAAACCTCTCTTAACTCTTAGTCCAGTGTAACAGTCCCTTTTATAGTTTAAACCGTGGTTTCCAGACAAAAGAAAGATACCACTCATTTGGTTTTGAGACCACACATCACGTTTTATATTCAATCATTTTCCTCATTTAACATATCAAACCACTCCTTGTAACCTTAACCCGATTGCTTAATTTAGCATTCTCCTTCTCAAATGTTAACGCAAATACCCACTGACTCAAAATTCCAACCTTCCTCCTTCCCAAATTCATCCAGAAACGCCAACTTAAAACTTCTCAGCCCATCCCTTTCTTTGCCAATGCTCATACCATTCTCAGAACCACACCTATATTTACTCCTCACAAATCTTTCTACAAAACATCAGTTTCTAAACAAAAGTTTTAAAACACAACTCATTTGCACGCCTACAGAAGAACCCCGTCCCTTCTACACGCCTAATCCTCTTTTCTTTCCCCTCTGTACAATTTAATTCGCACCTGAACCTCTAATCGCTCGTCTGCAAAACAAAAACCAACTTCATTCACATAATCGTTTTGCTTCCTGAACCCACCGTTAGCCTCCCCTGGCAAAACTCAACCATCCCAAAGAACAAAACGCAATGCACTGGCCAAACGAGACCCCCTTTTCTAATCCACTGCTCTTTTTCTCTCCTCCCTTTTCTTCTCGCTCACTTCAACGTTCACCACTACGCTTCACGAATTTCAACACCAACTACACCCAATCGCTGTATACATCATTCCACTGCCCACTTTGCCAAACTCAACGCATTGGCCTCCAACAGGTTCCCGGAATCTCGACCTTCTCGTACAGGTCACGACACAAAATAATGTCGAATTTCACAAAAAGTCTGCTACTGGCGCACCTTGATGGCCTGAGCACCACTGTACCCTCTGATCTACAAAATGACAGCCCCAGCTCCAAGGATTTCCACACAAGCCCACCGGGGTTCCAGAAAAATGCGAATTTTATTGTGTTCGAACCCAGTAAATGGGATATTAACATGAGCCTCTCGCTTGCTTGAGCATAATGGATCCAAGATTTTCGAATTCCATGATGTGTTGGATTTTTAATTGCTTTTCAAATCACACGATTTTTTTCTTATTTGCTGAAACAGGGAATGAAAACGAACGGGAATAGAAAATTTAGGGCATAGGGATTTTTTGGATAGTGAACAATTGGGGTCAGCTGGGTTAATTTATAATGTAAAATGTCGTGACAAGCACGATTTGTATAAGCTTGGGGAACATGGATCTGAAAACGTGGAGAGCACGATGTCTGAAACTTTCATGGCAAGGTGTATTATTTATTTTATAATAAGAAATGTGCAATAGATGTTAAACGAACAAATGTTTTATTTGCGCACTCTGTATTGTTAGTTATGTGTCTACATAAGGTTTTCGTTTATGTCTGAACTACTGCGTACAGAAATAAGAGTACGGTCGTGTCCAGCGAGGTACCATTATCCCAAAAATATAATAATATCGGTAGTTTAACTTATATTATGAAACCCCAAAATATTGATATAGGGTGCAAAATACTCCAAATAAAAAGTTACGTATCAAATTAATTAAAAATTACAGTAAAATTCTAAAAATTAAATTATAACTACGCCTCAAAAGAACCTTGTCTAAATTCAAATCCAATGTTTAGTTATTTTTAAATAACCGTTATGGCTCATATACGATTCCACAACGACTTTCTTAAAATTCGAATTGGACGTAACTTTTTATTCCCGCTATGAAATCTGGATTTTCACATTCGTTGGAAAGATATTTTCGAACAGATTCAAATATTTCTTGTTTTGCTAAAATCCGATTTATTTTGAATCATGTACATTCCTTTAAAATTTGAAATCGAATTTTCAAACTACCCCGCCATTTTGAACTCGTTTTTATTATATTATAAATTCCATAAAAATTCCTATATACAATTCAAATAATATATTTAAAGTAAATTTAAATATTCAGAATTCAACGGCTAAAAATCCGGGTCGTTACATTCCTTCCCCCTTAAAATAATTTCGTCCTCGAAATTGCTAAGGTAGGGAAAATGTCACAAATCCAATTAAACTAAGTTAAAAATCCTTTGGTTTACTTCTTAATTTCAGTTTAACTGGACCAATTTATTACAATTAAAATAATTATTTATTCTTACTAACAAAAATTTCCAAAAATTCTGAAAAATTTCTAACACTTTAAATTCTGAAAAATTTCCGCAGCATCTCCTCTGCACGGCTCAATCGGTACAACCACAACTCGCCTTTCTATGCCTTCTCCAATCCAAAAGAAAATCGAAAAGCCAAGCGGCTTGCCCCATAGGCTCATAAACCATCAAACCCAAGTAATATTGTAAACGTGTACCTTTTTGTCAGGCAGAAATTCTATTTCTTGCATTTGCTTTCTTTCAATATCTACTCAGCATACATATATCGATTTCCAATAGGTTCTATATCAATCCAACTTCTAGTTTTGAAATCTCTAATCAACTTCTAATTAGCTTACTTCCATTCTATCAATTCAAATCTGATTTCTATTCTAGTCAATCCACTTATTATACTTGAATCAAAATCAATCCCAATTAACAACTTCTAATATATATTCAGCTTGCCTATTCATAAGTCGAATTCATATTAATAATTCGAATCTCGACATTTCTTTTTTTATTTAATTTCATTCAGAATTATTTGTAATTTTAATCCAATTTTATTTAACTTAAGTTAAATCCCAATTCATTTGATACATTTTGACCAATTTCAATCTATTCAACTTTTACAAGTTAAACAAATTTCAGAATTCAAATTCTTGGGTTTTATTTCAAATTAGTTTGAAATCACATATATTTATAATCAAATCAATTCAAAACATTTGAATTTCTAAATCATCATTTCCTTTTCAAACCAAATTTTTCATTCTCAAATTACTTCCGTCACTCAGAAACTTGAAAATGAATACCGATAATGTCGCGACCCATTATCCGTACTATTTTCTCGCCACTGAAGTGATTTCAGTGTTTAATCCCTTTTAAAATCCATTTAAAACATATCTAATTCAAAAATCCCATCAAAACAATGCTATATTACCTTTGAAATATTCCAAGAAATATTTTCTAAATCACCATTTCAATATTTCATAGTTCCATTGGATTGTAATAGCAACCAACACAACCCTATATTATAATATCTCAAAAATTAATTCTTTTATACCAAAATAATCTTTGGGTAAATAATTTTATTCACCCATTTTTAAAACAATACTGTGTCGAATTGCTTTGTTCGAGAGTACGCTCTCATATATGTACACTCAAACTCAATCTAGGGTATTACTAACCCCATCTCTATTGAGTCATGCCACAGAGCCAAGGTTATCACTCAACCTTCAGCTCTGATACCAAATGAAACTACCCGAATTTCCATACCCTTTGGGTCGACTAAATCAGCACACGTCCAACCCAAATGACACAGAAATACAAATCATTATTAGAAAGAAGTTAGAGGATGAGAAATAGAAAGAAAGAAATATTAGAATAGAAGAAAACGAAGATCACAAACTCACAGCGGAAACGAATAAAATATATTAGATAACATAAACTTCGAAATACAAATCAGTAACTTTATCTACATACCATCACCAGAGAACAACAGTTATCTTTGGAACACTTATAAACACATGTTTCCAGATACAACATAGTACACAGCAGAAAATATGATAATCTATAGCTAACTGGTGAAGCCTCCTGCTCCGAGCTCCACCAAGTGAATCTGAAAAATCCCAACTACTTGACTGCCCGTACAAATTTGGGAACCCAAGAGTTTAGGGAAAACAAAACAAAATTTAACTCTGGGTCAGTCATGGGACTGGTGTGAGTAAACTCCAACCATTTGTTTAACTTTCAAATTTTTTTCGAAAGAAATGATAATCGTAAGACCGATCCACACATAAACACGGATGGTTTTTACCTTATGATATCCAAAAATATTTTTGATATCAAAGCCAGTGATATTATAATAATGTCTACATCAAATAAATAGAATCTAGCGGAACGCTTGCATCTCACGCTCCATATATAATATAAAATCAAAAACCGCAGGGCACTTATTGGAGTTTGGATTTCCATCATGACAAGGTATGGGACCACCTTCCGATAGTGTATCTCTAGAGACGAATACACTGCATTCAACAAGAACATCTTGCAACCCATCCCACACATGACCGACCACTCATTTCGCTTTAGTGTATCGAATGTATATCACCAACGGTTGGGATCAGCAACCGTTTCCCGAAAGGGACAGCATCGATGGATTAAAGAACAAATGGAATTTCTCTAGAGAGGTGATTATACATCCTAATGGGAGCGACCCACATAGCCATGCTGTCTGCCCGATTTTTGTCAACTCCCGATTGTGAGGCTTGAGGTTTGAATTATCTTCTAGAACATCTGGCCACCATTCACTTTGAATGCCACATCATCAGATCCATCGGAAATCACTAATTGATTCCCACAAAAATACTCAGATTGTTAGGCTAAAGAAGTTTCCCTTCTGTGCCACCAACTTCGTTTGTTTGAAGGAATCAACGTACGTAATCCCTTTGGAAGTACTCTGTCAGACACACATTCATACAAGTTGTCCTGGGTCTGGACAAACCGAAGGCACCGTTCTATTAATCCATCTTGGGCAATTTATACTTAGGATTAACATAACAGCCCTTGCACTTTACTCCGTCTTCAAAATCTTTTCGACATAAGTTGAGTCGTAACGCTTATGCTAATACAAAGTGGTTTTTAGATATTAAATCTGATCCCGGTCTCTCCTTATTGACAATGGAGGTATAAAATAAATCAAAACTTTGATAGTCGGTGATTTAACTATCAAAGGAACATCCATTCAACCAACGACCCTATTTCCAAATAGAAATTTCTATCGATCCACCATCAAACAATATTGGGCCCTTTTAAATTAATTTAGTTATCAAATTTATCATTTCCCATATCTTTCCAGATATTTCTCAAAACCCGTTTAACCTCTCACGATTTCTAGGAAAACATTTCCAGTTATTTAAACTCTTATTTTCCCCTATTTCAGAAGATATACATTTTTAACGTCGGAAAATATTTCCAACTCTTCCCATTTCTTATTTTCTATATTTAAAAAATATACATTATTAATATTGGAAAATATTTCCAACTTCTATTTCTAGCTTCCCATTAATTAAATCATTTCAGTTTCTATACTTAGAAAATACTTCTGCATTATATTTGGGAAATGTTTCCAAAAATCCTTTTTACTTGATTAAACCGATGTTAGATAAAACATCGTTATTATAACTCAACACATTCATTAACCGAACGT
Organism: Allium sativum; assembly: GCA_030737875.1. Taxonomy (NCBI): domain Eukaryota; kingdom Viridiplantae; phylum Streptophyta; class Magnoliopsida; order Asparagales; family Amaryllidaceae; genus Allium; species Allium sativum. Next base: position 6,962,216 of record CM060921.1, on the reverse strand, counting down.
ATCACTAACCAACCCTTATCACCGAACCTTAACCATTTCTCAGTCAAACATGACGTCAATCAATTTGGGGTATAATTCCCTCTCAGACCTTAACTGAATGACATTCTTACTTTGAAACTGTTAAAGCTCACAACTTTAAACCAAACATCGCTTACGCGACCTTCAGATCAAATCTAAAAACATACCTCTCCCATGGAAAAGCTCTGATTATAACGATAGCGTTATAATCGCTGTTCCAAATATTTGATTTATAAAACATTACTTTTAACAACAGCGTTACAAACGCTGTTTAGAATTATAGAACCCTTATTATAATAATAGTGTTAAGATCGCTACAAAACAATTATTATAACGGCAGCGTTAAAAAAATTGCTATTTAGATTTACCAAAACATTATTATAACGGCAGCGTTAAAAAATTTGCTATTTAGATTTACCAAAACAATACCAAATTCCCTTATAACCATTCCACTTTACAAAACATAATTAATTCTATATTTCCTCCTTTTTGGAGTAAAACTAGTCGTTTCCCTTTTAAATGTTCATCCATTTCCCTTTTTCAATCAAATTCTAATTTGAAAACATATTTCAAATCTAAATTACCTTTATAGATATTTCACCTGCAAAATACTTGGTTTGAGCCATTATTCACTTTAATCGTGAATATATTTCCTTTATATACCATTTGATTCATACTTATAAAAATATCTTAAACCCAACTTTTATTTATAACTTCTATTCGAAATTATTTATATAAGTCTTATTTCCTTTATTTTTCAATCATTTAGAATCTCATTTTAAATTTCCTTAATAATTGCTAAGTTTAATCTCATTCCAAATATTGGTTTCAAAAACCCTTTTCCACTTTTTCATATAAATTCAAATTTGAATTTATAGTTCAATTTATCTAATGATAATCAATCCACTTAATTTATATTCTCGTTTAAAATCAACTTCTTGTTTAATAAAACAAGTTTCTACCTTTTAACTATATTCGAAATAACACTTCAATTTTTCTCTTTTAAAATCTCAAATTTCATTTTCAATTCGAGAATATTTTACGGTATTTAAATACCAAAATTCTAGGGTCAGGGTAGCTCAAACACCACAAAGTCAATCACTGGCTATATATATCACACCACACATCAAAATCAAGGGAAAAAAAGTAATATAAATATTGAGGAACCCAGTTGGGTCCCTCCAACCCGTTTCCCTGCATCCACAGATGTTAATAACATCAATATTATTATTTCACATCAATATGAAATATCAGAACTAATAACCGATCAACCATGTAATCATATCAACCAATTTTATCAACTATTCAACCAAACAACCATCACACAGTATGAAATAAATTTAAAAACTTGTTTATATTAAAATATAAACGAGTCAGAGTTAGTGAGTTTACTCACATTGTTTTGCAGTTGACGATTCTGCTTTTGTTTGTTTCAAACCAAACAGACGTTTAATTTTTCTACGAAATTCTAGCAGCACCGTCCTTAGCGATATCAGTTGCACAATGGAGATCCCGTCACCAAAATTCCAACGTGACCAATATCGTTCAATTCTGTCCGCGAGTAAGGTAGTTATAGTGATTTCAATTTTAGATAAATTTTAAAGCATCGTTAATAAAATCAAAAATTTATCACCTTAAATAATCCTTTTCTAAATCTGATTTTAGTGCCTCTTAATCTTTTCTTCCATCAGCAAGAATACCCAACCCGCTACCGTGTTTAGACCTATCACAGTAAACCTTCAGACTTCCCTTGCTACCATCCCAAACCTCTCTTAACTCTTAGTCCAGTGTAACAGTCCCTTTTATAGTTTAAACCGTGGTTTCCAAACAAAAGAAAGATACCACTCATTTGGTTTTGGGACCACACATCATGTTTTTATATTCAATCATTTTCCTTATTTAACATATCAAACCGCTCCTTGTAACCTTAACCCGATTGATTAATTCAGCTTTCTCCTTCTCAAATGTTAACGCAAATACCCACTGACTCAAAATTCCAACCTTCCTCCTTCTCAAATTCATCCAGAAACACCAACTTAAAAATTCTCAGCCCATCCCTTTCTTTACCAATGCTCATACCATTCTCAGAACCACACCTATATTTACTCCTTACCAATCTTTCTACAAAACATCAGTTTCTAAACAAAAGTTTTAAAACACAACTCATTTGCACGCCTACAGAAGAACCCCGTCCCTTCTACACGTCTAATCCTCTTTTCTTTCCCCTCTGTACAATTTAATTCGCACATGAACCTCCAATCGCTCCTCAGCAAAACAAAAACCAACTTCATACACACAATCATTTTGCTTCCTGAACCCACCATTAGCCTCCCCTGGCAAAACTCAACCATCCCAAAGAACAAAACGCAATGCACTGGCCAAACGAGATTCCCCTTTTCTAATCCACTGCTCTTTTTCTCTCCTCCCTTTTCTTCTCGCTCACTTCACCGTTCACCACTACGCTTCACGAATTCCAACACCAACTACACCCAATCGTTGTATACATCATTCCACTGCCCACTTTGCCAAACTCAACGCGTTGGCCTCCAACAGGTTCCCGGAACCTCGACCTTCTTGTATAGGTTGCGACACAAAACAGTGTTGAATTTCACAAAAAGTCTGCTACTGGCGCGCCTTGATGGCCTGAGCACCACCGTACCCGCCGATCTACAAAACGACAGCCCCAGCTCCAAGGATTTCCACGCAAGCCCACCGGGGTTTCAGAAAAAAGCGAATTTTATTGTGTTCGAACCCAGTAAATGGGATATTAATATAAGCCTCTCGCTTGCTTGAGCACATTGGATCAAAGATTTTCGAATTCCATGATGTGTTGGATTTTTAATTGCTTTTCAAAGCACACGATTTTTTTCTTATTTGCTGAAACAGGGAATGAAAACGAACGGGAATAGAAAATTTGGGGCATAGGGATTTTTAGGATAGTGAACAATTGGGGTCAGCTGGGTTAATTTATAATGTAAAATGTCGTGACAAGCACGGTTTGTATAAGCTTGGGGAACACGGATCTGAAAACGTGGAGAGCACGATGTCTGAAACTTTCATGGAAAGGTGTATTATTTATTTTATAATAAGAAATGTGCAATAGATGTTAAACGAACAAATGTTTTATTTGCGCACTCTGTATTGTTAGTTATGTGTCTACATAAGGTTTTCGTTTATGTCCGAACTATTGCGGACAGAAATAAGAGTACGGTCGTGTCCAGCGAGGTACCATGATCCCAAAAATATAATAATATCGGTAGTTTAACTTATATTATGAAACCCCAAAATATTGATATAGGGTGCAAAATACTCCAAATAAAAAGTTGCGTATTAAATTAATTAAAAATTACTGTAAAATTCTAAAAATTAAATTATAACTACGCCTCAAAAGAACCTTGTCGAAATTCAAATCCAATGTTTAATTAATTTTAAATAACCGTTATGGCTCATATACGATTCCACAACGACTTTCTTAAATTTTGAATTGGACGTAACTTTTTATTCCCGCTATGAAATCTGGATTTTTCACATTCGTTGGAAAGATATTTTCGAACAGATTCAAATATTTCTTGTTTTGCTAAAATTCGATTTATTTTGAATCATGTACATTCCTTTAAAATTTGAAATCGAATTTTCAAACTACCACGCCATTTTGAACTCGTTTTAATTATATTATAAATTCCATAAAAATTCCTATATACAATTCAAGTAATATATTTAAAATAAATTTAAATATTCAGAATTCAACGGCTAAAAATCCGGGTCGTTGCAAGTTCTTTAACCTAGTTAAAGATAAGATTTATTTCTTAATTTTGAATAATCATTAATAATGATTTTTGGAAATTAAAAATGAAATAGAGTTTTAATGAATCTTTAAATAGATTGAAAGGTGAATCTGATAACTAAAATTATCAAATTCGAAAAATGATCGAGAATGGAGTACCACTAGTTTTACTTCAGGCGATAGTTAAATCTTTAATTAGATTTGAACGTGAAATGGTAATTAATTTTACCGATAACACCATGTTGTTAGATATGGAGTATTACCAGTTTTGCTCCATGCGATGAATAGGTTGGGATTGGGAAATTAAATAAATGATTACTTCGGTGTGGTTCGCTAATCCCGACTAGTTTGAAAAACCGGAACATGGTTTGAATTGACATCCAAAGGAAGATCAAAGAATAAATTTAAAGAATTTATCTTTGATAAAATTAATTGGAACCTTTCCCAAAGTATACGAATATTTGAATAAAGAAATATTCTGGATTGGAATGAGGCGTATGTTGTGTTTTTATAGCACTTGTTTATTATATACACGAGTTATTCAGAAAGACCGGGTTTATCTCATTCTGAATAACTGATTCGACGATGTGTCGAGGATGAAGACGGTGGTTGAAGACCGGAGGTCTTCACATCGTTTGGATGATTACTGATGTCTTGATTGGGTTGTACACCTAAGATAAAGTAATAAGTGGTGATCGTCCAGACGTACTTGGACATCGACCGGATATGCGAGGACCTCTCTCCTGTATTGGACATACGGGACGAGGAATAAGGTGCCTCCGGTTTCGTTCAGACCTAAAACGAACTTGTAAATGGATGTATGTCTGACATTGGATTTCATTCTGTTTGATTGATAGACATTCGTTGCATAGCGTGAATTGCCTGTGTGGCATGCTGAGATGCAAATGATCAAGCCTTCTATTGAAAAGCAGAGTCTTGTGGTTGATGATCAAAGCACGACTTTAATATAGCATAGCTTTGTGTAGTGTTAATTCGCGAGCCTCACACCCCAGTGTGAACCAGAAATGGGAGAGGACATCAAAGAGGACATGCGTTTCCTTCTAGCGGGGAGTGGTGTCAGCGTTTTGCAAGCCCTGACGTTTTACTTATGTGGATGATGGATAACGAGGCGCCTCGGTTATATCAGTCATTCTGGGGCCGATGGTTTGGTCGGGATATGACTAGTTTACGCCCCATAGGGTGGGGAAACGCATGTTCAGGCATTTTAATCCACTCCATGTGGACGGCCCTGACGATCCAAGGCTTGCCTGCGCGCTTGCCTGAGGCTCGGGCTAGACAGTCTCGAAGCCGTAAGGACAATCCCTTGCCTTAGTACACAGACGGGAATCCAACTTCCAATACGACATTTTGCGGTTTTGATTATAGAGCCTAGTATGGCGACATAGTGGGATGGGGCACTCATGCCGTCTATAATTGATACATTTATATTTGAAATTGTTTTGACACTGTACACTTATAATAATAGTAAAATATGAAATTTCACGTACCAAGCATTTTTGGCTATTATAAGGTAAAAACTCTATCCTCCGGCTTGCGTTGCATTATGTGATGGGACCTGAGTCTTATAATAGCTTCATTGTTCTTTATTTAGCAATGCGCTGTTTGTTTTATGCACTGGTACTCTTGGGAGGAAACACGTCCCGTGTTATACGGCGTGGTCCCTTGATTTACCTAACTTTAAAATCAGATTAATAACTGTTTTAGTTCTCACACCAGTCACATGACTGACCTGGAGTTTATTGGTTTAACCTAAACTCTGGGTGCCCCAATTTTCCCCATGGGTAGCTAGTAGTTTTGGTTTTGCAGATTTATATTCACAGGATCCTGGTTTACAGCTGGAATGATATTCGGAAAGCTCTATATCCGTATATTCTTTTAATTTGTGTTTTGTAATATTTTCTATTGCATTGTAACATGTAAATCTCTGATATTTTGTAAATGTGTAATATTTATCCATACTCTGTATATTCTTGTATTCTGATGTAAATTGTTGTGATAACAATGAAATGTTCTTCTATTTGTGTTCCGATGTGTGTTGTTCTCAATGTAATCCGGACTTTCCTTCATGGGGAAGTTCGGGTTGTTATAGGTGGTATCAGAGCTTTGGTTTACAGAGCTCGGAGAACAAGACACATTAGAACCGAACGAAAGAATTCATCAGAGATTGGATTAGTAATATCCAATAAGAATGACTCGTTAGAGATGGGATCGTAGTATCTTAGAACGAGTGTGAAGAGTGTTGTTTTTAAAAATAAAATTGAAAACAAATTTTGTTTTGAAAATTTAAACCATATTATACATATTTGAATATTTATTTTATATTGATTTGGACAATCAAGTATATAAAGATTTTGCGTATACGTCTGATATCCACGTGTATTTGAAGTTTTAATATACTGGATAGATATAGAATCACACTCTAGTCGCCCGGAGATGAATCTGATGAATGTAGCTACATCATCAGAATTTGTGTTCGAGCTTCGAAAGTGGGATATCTATATGTTTCCAATTGACTGGTGTAAGAACCAAAACTAGATAGGGCTTATTGTTGTGATTTGGCACCAAAAATGTGATTTTTGACTATATATCAAAGTTATGAATTTGAAAAGCTAATCAACTAATTGATTGATGATTGTGGTGTGTGATTATTTATTTAAATCAACATGTGAAAGAAAGGTAAATTTAGGCCAAATTGAATCAAATATGGAACTAAATTGAAAATTTATTGCAAATGCATGCATGTACATATATATGTGTGAACAGGTCATAGCAAAGAGGCTAGAGAAGAGGAATAAAATTGTATGCCCAACAAATAGGTACATGTTTACTAATTTATTGGGTTTGGATGATTTTATGAACCGATTGGCTAGCCCTTGGCTTTTTCTTTTTCTTTTTGAGATGAGAGGGCCTGTGTGGTGGTTTGGGGATTTTCCCGGTGCTCCCATACAAAGGAGGTTATGGCGAGATTTTTCGAAAATTTAGGGTGTTAGTCAAATTTGTGAAGAATTGGAAAATTCTTAGAAATTGAAAGGTTAAAGAATGAAAGCCAAACTGAAAGTTGAGTTGGTTTGTAAAACAACTTTCAGCTCTGTTCCTTTTCTGGGATGAAAAGATTTTAAGTGGGGGATATTGTAACAACCCGGAAAATCAGAACCAATTTAAAAAATTTTATTTTGGTTATTTTAATGAATTTTGAATATTTAAAATGATTTATTTTAAATAATAACGACGAGAAATTTATTCTGAATAGAATTAGAATGGAAATATTTTTTTGAATCGACGATAGAATATAAATATTTATTTTAATTAGAAAAGGAGTTGAAAATGGCGCGGTAGTTTGAAATTTCGATTTCAAATTTCAAATGAATGTATAGGATTCAAAATAAATCGGATTTTAGCGAAACCAGAAATAGTAGAATCTATTTGAAAATATCTTTCCAAGAATTCAAAAATTGAAATTTCACAGTGGGAATAAAAAGTTATGCCCAGTTGAAAATTCAAAATATTCACTATGGAAATATAGCCCTTAAAAATAGCCATTTTGCAAACGACCTCCGTTTTCGACGAAACCACTTTTGTTGGATCCGTGATATCAAATTATTTCTAGATTCTAAAATTCATAATTTTTGGGATTAATATGTGAGCGTGGAAAAGGAAAACGTGTTTTGACTGTTTCAATCAATTTGGATCGACCAGAAAATGGTCATTTTTCAAATGGTCTTCGAATTTGATGAAATTAGTTTTGTTAGGACCGTATTGTCAACACGAAGCTAGAAATAATTTCTCTGTAATTTTTAGAGTCTGTATGTGACCTCGGTAAATTAAAATGTGCATTTGGATTTAAAATATATCGACTTATAATTTAAATTTAACGTAAACCTATCGAAACAATCGAATTGGCTTACCGGACATATTCTATAGTGTCCAGAATGGGGGTATTTGGCTAGGGATGACAGTCGTTGTGTTCAGATTGGAGTTTAGATCGATTAGCAACTAATTAGCGAATTAAAATAAAATAAAATATTAATATAAATTATTATATAACCCTAAAAGAAAGTCAAACCCTCACTTATTTCTTCCCACGGTCAAACAATAAAACCCACCCCCTTTTTTGAAAATAAATCACGTCGCCCCTCGCCTCCCTCCGTCGCACGACAACCGCCGGCCACCGGAGGGGCGCCGCCTCCATCTCCCCCCCTCGTCGGCCCCGAAACCCAGCCTTCCCCCCTGTCCTCTCGCGCTTCCCTCTCCTCCTCTAGTCAAAGCCAGGAGTCCCCTTTGCCTGCGACGCCATCAGCGTCCTCCTCCAGCCGCGCAAACCCCTTCTCCCTCCACTTGAACAACAGTAGCACCAATACCCAATTCCCCTCAGCAAACCCTCGACCCTTCCTCCCTTCGAAAATCAACCCCACCCCCTCGCAAGCAAAAACAGAAATAAAAGAAAAGGTGAGTGTTTTTAATTTAATATTTAACAGCATTTTTTTATATACTTAGCATTAATTTTAAAATCAGATTTTAATATAAAAGGGCATTGTTTTTAAAATGTATGATAAACAAAGTTGTGATTTTTATTTAAGAAAAGTTCTGATTTTTAGTTAACAAACGAAAGATTAATTTTTTGGAAAAGAAAGATTTGATTTTTAAAAATAAATCAAGAATGATTTGATTTTTAGATAAAGGTTTGATATTTATATAGATAAAGATTGAATTTTTATAATAGAAAAGATTGAATTTCTATAATAGAAAAGATTGATTTTTTATGATAAAAAATATGATTTTCATTTTTAAATGGCAAAGGTAAGATTTTTAATTAGAAAAGGGTAGGATTTTTGAATAATAAAAATAGGATTTTTATACATATGGAGTATTACCAGTTTTGCTCCATGGAATGAATAGGTTGGGATTGGGAAATTAAATAAATGATTACTTCGGTGTGGTTCGCTAATGCCGACTAGTTTGAAAAACCGGAACATGGTTTGAATTGACATCCAAAGGAAGATTAAAGAATAAATTTAAAGAATTTATCTTTGATAAAATTAATGGAACCTTTCCCAAAGTATAAGAATATTTGAATAAAGAAGTATTCTGGATTGGAATGAGGCGTATGTTGTATTTTTATAGCACTTGTTTATTATATACACGAGTTATTTAGAAAGACTGGGTTTATATCATTCTGAATAACTGATTCGACGATGTGTCGAGGACGAAGACGCTGGTTGAAGACCGGAGGCCTTCACATCGGTTGGATGATTACTGATGTCTTGATTGGGTTGTACACCTAAGACAAGGTAATAAGTGGTGATCGTCCAGACGTACTTGGAGATCAACTGGATAAGCGAGGACCTCTCTCCTATATTGGATATATGGGACGAGGAATAAGGTGCCTCTGGTTTCATTCAGACCCAGAATGAACTTGTAAATGGATGTATGTCTGACATCGGATTTCATTCTGTGTGATTGATAGACATCGGTTGCATAGCGTGAATTGCCTGTGTGGCATACTGAGATGCAAATGATCAAGGCTTCTATTGAAAAGCAGAGTCTTGTGGTTGATGATCAAAGCACGGCTTTAATATAGCATAGCTTTGTGTAGCGTTAATTCGCAAGCCTCACACCCCGGTGTGAACCAAAAACGGGAGAGGACATCAGGGAGGACATGCGTTTCCTTCTAATTAGAAGTGGTGTCAGCGTTTTGCAAGCCCTGACGTTTTACTTATGTGGATGATGGATAGCGAGGTGCCTCAGTTTTATCGGTCGTTCCAGAGTGCATTACACAACTGCATAAGTGTTGAATAAAAATAATTAATGCTTACAACAGCCTGTCAACCAATCAACTGACATACAACTAAACAATTGGGATTAGTGCGCGTCAAATATCATCCCAATACCCGTGCGTGGTTTCAACCAACAAATACTGAATATTAGTTGTACAGTTGGGCGATGTGTAAATTTATCGTCCCAATCCATGTCAGTTAAATGGGTGTACAAAAACAAATCGTCCAATTTGTAAATGAATATTTATTTTCATTTCACGAGAATTTATGTCGTTCATATATACGTTAAAATTTTTATTTCTGACATTAAAATATTTATTTCAACACTTGACTATTTTATATAGTTCATACATTCAATAAAAATAATATTTTTATTATCTAAACATTTTATTCAACGCATGAATATTTTATACGGTTCATATACACATTAAAAATTATATTTTTAATGAACAATATTTATTTCAGAAAATTTCAGCATTATAACGGCGCGATATTAGAACCCGAGTAATGTCTAGCATTACCCTTCTCCTGATACTGGCTCGTGCCATACACAATAATTAACCAAACCACAAAACCACAATACAATCCATTCAACACAATACACCCAATTTTACCACAATTCAATTCAAACAAACAACCATGGTTTGTACAATAAATAGTGTCAGGGGCTACTAAGCCCCGTCTGCAACCTAGAATATATTTAACTGTAAAATAATTTGAGTGAGAAGGAGTCCTCACCTTTGGTTTCCACTCCATCATTCTTTGATTATCAATCTTAAATCATTCCAGAAATCTAGCATGTCTATTTTATAAATAACATACATACGTTAAAAATCATATTTTTAACCAATAAACAATTTTCCTTTGTGTGACCATTTATAAATAGTATACATAAGCTAAAAATCAGATTTTTATCTTTCTAAAAATATTTCCATGTCACACATTAATTAAAAATCATATTTTTAACTTACTAAAAATATTTCCTTTATATGATAAAAATCATATATTTACATCACTAAAAATCATGTTTTTATATCATAACTAAAAATCATATTTTTATACAACTAAAAATCATATTTTTATATCATAACTAAAAATCATATTTTTATACAACTAAAAATCATATTTTTATACAGCTAAAAATCATATTTTCATATCACTAAAAATCATATTTTTATATCATAACTAAAAATCATATTTTTATATCACTAAAAATCATATTTTTATACAACTAAAAATCATATTTTTATATCACTAAAAATCATATTTTTATATCATAACTAAAAATCATATTTTTAAATCATGCATTCGTTAAAAATCATATCTTTAACAGACAAATAATTTTCAATCAAAGAATTTTAAATCATAAAACTCACATATTTTTAGGGTTTCGATCGCCAGAGAGAGAGGCACAATCAAACGACGAAGGAGCAATGGCTAATCGAGCATCGGATCAATTTGGGGATGGCACTGCTGGAGACTTGAAGGAGGAGGAGGTTGGTCTCGATTCATGCGCGAGAAGGTGCTGGACTTAACGGAGGAGGGGAAGCGGTGATTGGACAGTCGTCGGTTCAGGTGGGGTGCCTCACGGTGGAGTAGACGACGGATTTGGGTGCTTCACGGTGGCTGCGTGATGGTTCAGGAAAGGCTGCGGGGTCCAACGGCTGCAGCGGTCTGGTGCGTGGATTCGGCTTGGTGATGGCGGCGGACCTACGGTGGAGCGGAGGGGGGCAGCGACGGAGCTGATCGACGTCGCCATCTTTCTTCTTTTTTTATCTTGATCATAGAAATGAATTTGGGAGGGAAAATGATTTTAGGTTTTATGTATAAAATAACTGATTAGTTGAATTATATTTTATATTTATTTTATTTCCAAAAAGTGAAATTTTAATTTGAACTCCAAACCAAGCCCAACGACTACCGTCCCTAGCGTATTACCCTCATTCTGGACACAATGGGATATGTCCCGTAAGCCAATTTGACTGTTTCAATCAGTTTTCATCAAAATTAAAATATAAATTAATATATATTGAATTTGAACACACATTTAATTTACCAAGGCTACATACTGACTACAAAAATTACAGAAAAATCATATCTAGCTATGTTTTGATGATACAGTCCTAACAAAACTAATTTCGTTGAATTTGGAGACCGTTTGAAAAAATGGTAATTTTCCAGTCGATTAAATTCAAACTGAAATTACCAAACACGTTTTAATTTACTGCGCTCACATATTAATTCAAAAATTTTGAAAATTTGAATCTAGCAATAATTTGACATTCCGGATCCAACAAAAGTGGTTTTGTCGAAAACAGAGGTTGTTTACAAAATGGCTATCTTCAAGGGCTATTGTATTATATAAAATATATATAAATTCCACAACGACTATTTTAAATTTTAAACTGGATGTATCTTTCAATTTATATTACGAAATCTCAATTTTTCACATTCGTTAGAAAGATATAATTAAACAGATTCTAAAGTTTCTTGTTTTACTGAAATCCAATTTTAATTGAATTTTGTACATTCATTCAAAGTTTAAAATCGAATTTTCAAACTACCACTCTGTGACAACCTCAATTTCGACAGACTGATTTTTTTTCAAAATTGCAATCTATCGAAACTCGGATTTGTTTGCTCTGGTATCCTGCAGAAAAGACAGAGACATAAAACATGTCAGAGCTCAGAAATTAAACATGTCAGAGCTCAGAAATTATCTCACAGCGGAATGGATAAAATATAACCTTACCGTATTAATAATACAGCTTAACCAGTATCTAAGGCTATCATGTCCCTGCCACAAATCTAACCTGCGAGTATGTTATGAGGAGGGGGTCAAAACACAAGTTCTGGTGACTGGATTTAAACTATACACTTTGGATAATCCTACATATACCGTTCAATCATATTTTCTTATCTATTAGGTTACTTGGGTTAACAGCACTCAAGGCTTACACACGCTTCGTACCCATTTACTCCCCAGTGGATTAACCTAATACAGTATATATGTAGCTACCCCCAATATTGAGGTACACCCGATGGTACCCCACTCGCATGGTCTCCATCGTAACACCATCGAAATATACGCAGTCCCTCATCCTACGTCGTAGTGACGTACAGATATCAATGTTATGTTCCGCATATATCTATCTATCATTACTATGCTACATAAATGTACTGACTGCCACCTTTGTTCAAATCAGACTCTATACCGGAGTAATGCCCTAAAGTCTACGATACACCACCCAGAGTCGATGTGCATGTATCTAGACTGTCCACCATACGTATCTTCAATTGTAGCTCGATGCCTCAATCGCACGTCCTCTAATGTGCACCGAATTCCATGGCAGGGAGATACAAGAAACACGGAACTCGGTCAGGAGCTTTTCCATACCTATACAGGTCCCCCTTTAAGAGCCTCCAAATACAGATATCCCTAGGGTATGTTTTCACGGTGGCTACGGCCGCACCTCGGCCCCTCCCTCAACTAGTAAAGACTACCAGAGCTAAGATACTATTTCTACGCAAACAATCTAAACATCCATGTGGCGTCTCCTCTCAACCCCTTACCCCGATAGTGAAGGGTGAAATGGTATCTTGGGTTTAGCTCGAGTCTTTCCGCATCCCGCTCGCTACTGATGACGGGTGTCCAATGGTCAACTATCCTTGTTGATCCTGACCCTCTGCCTCCTCATGAGGCAACCACCGAACCATCGTGGTGTCACCTCATCACAACACTCTGACTACATAGCTACATCTACAGTCAAGGTCCACCAACCTAGTAGTTACGCGCAGACCCAACCTCTGCGGGCACAGCCTAAGACACCTGCCGCCGCACAGAGGACTACTAGGAGCACCTTACGTACCTCAGGAAGCCGCGTGCTTCCCCTTTCAAACCTTCGGAGCCGTCGGAACAATCAGATGAATGTGCGCTCCATCTCGTGCCTTATAACACCACGATGATCTACCCCGTTGGGTTATTCACCCTCAAACGTGCGGACTGGTTCAAGTACCTCATTTTGATATGTTATTAGACCCTATGTCTAAACATCCTTTACGTGTCTGCCTTACCTCATTAGGTTTCCTTTTAACTTGGTTATTCTCATTCCCATTGAATTCTTATTCAAATTACCAAGTTTCCCTTGATTATTAATTTCAGTATATAACTTAACCCATTTAAGTTTATTAATAAGCCCTCAACATGTTATTCCCTAGAATGTGGTCCAAGGTCTGAAATCCACAATCCCTTTATATTCTTATTTGATTTTATCATTACAATAACATGTTCTACTTAATATGTAATTAAGTATACCCAATTCACATATTTTCTAATTAACATGTCACTTACCATTTATGATTAAATATAACATATTTCGTTCCATAAGATTTCCTCATTCTTTCTTATTTAATCATAATTCCATTTTACATTGTCAATACAACTTATCATTGTTTACTTATTAACTTAGTTCTATTAACTAAGGCCCATTAATAAGTTTCTCTACCCATTTATTATAACCTATGTTATAATTTCCTCTTGTCCCTGGGACAAGCCTAAACATTCTCATTAAAGGGTTTTGGGCTTCCAAGCTTATAGATTACTTAATTTATAATTAAGTACAACTTATTATATTCCATATATTTTCCCTCTTTTCCCAATTGGCTTTCGGCTTTCCCCATTTCTGCTTACTTAATTTATAATTTAGTGTCCCTTATCTCATTTCATCAGTTATCCAATTTCCTTATTATTATAACCTAAGTTATAATCCCCACTTGTCCCTAGGACAAGTCTTCCTATTATACAACATTTTCATTAATGTTATTTATTTATAATAGGTGATTTTCATTCACTTTTTAAACCATTTTCTTTACTATTGTATTCCAGTATCCTTCATTCACTGTAATATATATATATTCCTTATTTTAATAAAGGAAAACACTTCATGCACTTTATCAATTTGATAGAAGGAATCAGTGATTTATTTTCATAACGTATTCCCATCTAAATCCGTGGTAGCAAGTAATTTCTTTACTCTTCTTACTTTAGTTACTGTGGCCTACTTTGAACCACGTTCTCAGAAATAGGTCATTTAGGGAAATACTTCACTTTTCCTTTCTATCACATTAACTCAGTTCATTACATCCCTTCCTTTCTTATTTTCTGAGTTAGAAATTTAATTACCATAATTTCCATTTATTCATATTTTGTTATATACATATATATATATATATAAGCACCAGACCTCTCACATTAAGCCTACACTTGTGGACGCTGGATTTGTCGGGGGGGGGGGTCCGGGCAGACTTCTACCACAAGCTGACTTAACCTCGTGTCTTAGCACCATTACATGTTTTTAATTTTTCACTTAGGCCTCTCACATTAGGTTCAACATTAGTGGCTGCTAGACATGCCGGTCGGGTTCGGGCAGACTTCCGCCACTAACGCAACCTAACCTCATGCTATAAGTGCAGTTACAATTTCTAATTCTAATCCGAGGTATATTCATCTTCATTCATCCATTTATGTTCATATCAAATTGCAGTCCCATGTTAAATTATCAAAACATAATATATGTTATGTTCCAAAATCCCATTACAAATTATGCCTTAAATTCCAGTATGTGTCAAATGTAATTAACTTTATTTAAAATAAAGTGTAATTCTCCAACAGTGTATCATTTACCCGAAATTTCAATTATTTCAATCCAAAAAACTTATTATGTCGTTTACTCAATAATATGCCCCAAGCGAATTATATAATTACAACAATAGTAATCATTGCCCACATTCTCACAAGTTTATACAACATATAATCATTCCAGTGCTTTAACTGATTCATCGTACAAATTATTCATGTTAACATCTCAACTTGTTATAAAAATAATTTATAATTAACTTGGCAATTTCACAATTTATAACCAGGGGAATGCCAAATGATAATCATAATATTATCTAAAGGCTACAGTTTAAACCCACTCACCTTTCATGCTTTCCCCAAATTTTGGATCTGATCCGTTCTATCATCCATGGTTTTCCTTTCCCCTTTTATTTGATTCGAAACCAAATAACGTGGATCGATTATTTTCATTAAAAGAGAAGGGAAAGAAATAGGAAGAATTGAATAGATTAGATCAAGAAGTTTACCTTGCTTTCATGACTCAATAATCTTTTTATTGATGTTGATTCACTCTTCCAGATCTAAATTCATTATTTTCTTAGGCTAATATTTTAATTTTTATAATAGATTTGAGAAGAGAGAGAGTATAATGGCTGAGCTCCGGAGTAGATACTGAATTATGAGATTTAGGGTTAGGTCTAGGGTCTTATTTATAGGAGTATGTAGCAACCAGGACCCTTAGATTTGACCAAGAACCATCTGAACCTTCAAAATATCAGAAAACCCTAATCTGCAAAAATATGTCGTCGGGGGTCGACCCCCCTTCATGTGTGTCGACCCTGGGGTCGACCCCCCTTCAGGTGGGTCGACCCATGGGTCGAAGCCCCCTTGAATGGGTCCACCCCCATGGGTTCGGAGGCCGAAAACTGCTCTGGGTGCACATAGGAGGTGCGCTAGTGAAAAAATGGTCTGGCGCACTTGCCAAGTGCGCCAGTTGTTCAGGCCCGCTTCCTGATTTTTCGAACAAACTTCTACCGCCCGTAACTTCTTCATACGATGTTCGTTTTACCCAAACTTGGACTCAATCTGAACCATAATTCCAAGACGAATGTAACGATACAATCCATTTTACTTAATTTTGATTATTAAATTAAGTTATTCTTATTTTATTATCTTACACTAAAAATACAGGGTGTTACATTCTCCCAAATTTCGTCCTAGAAATTTGATAAGGGTAAAATAAATTAACCCCTCGCATAATATACATCCATCATGTGTGCATCCAATTTTTGCAAACATTGTGCACTTGTGCAAAGTGAAGTACAACATAATAATGCATGTATGCCTAAGCGGTACCTCCTATGTGTTTGCAAGTTTTTCAAAAATCCTTTTAAAATATGATGCTCACATCCTAAATATACTGGTATTTCTATATGAATGCAATATTTTGAAAATCAAAAAGCTTTTTCTTCCAAATTTCCCATACTCTTACTGAGTAAAAGCATAGTTCATCCAATTGTTACATCCATAATCCTACTAACCAACTTTATTCTTTGAATTTCAGAAAAATCTAATTTTCTAAATTTGATTTCTTATGTTACAAAAAGGTGGAAAACAGAAAAGTCCGCATCTCCCGCTTTTCTTTTTCCAACCTTTCTCTATCCGTACTTGGATTTTTATGTAACTATTTATAAAGATTCCCTATTTTCCTATCCAAGCACAGTCCACATAAGAAAATTTTCTTTGTTACTGATTTTCTTTTTCATCTTATCTTGGAAATTTTTATTCTTATCCATCTTTTCTCATAATTTTCCAATTTTTGTTGCTATACTGAATTTTCAGTTTCCTTTTCTGTTGAAACTTTTCTCTTTTCTTAGTTTATTTAATTATCTGATCTTAGTTTAAATTTAAATAAGCCTCTAGTTTCCAACTAAAACAGGAGAACAGACACCCAACACAGCTACTACTTAGAGCTAAGAATCTTGGGACTATGTCCCCCTTTGTCAGAAAAGTCTAAACCATGGGATCCATGACAAGTTCAGGTGTTACCCTATCTTCCCAACAAGAACAATATAATGGAACGATCCCAACCAAAATGTAGTAACGGTTTTACCCCTAACCTAAAAATTAGTAACGGGGTTTAAACACTAACTTGCTCCTTTTCTATCTACTAGTCGCTACTAGTCCTAGCTGTGTTCCAACAACTATTTCAAACAACATCCTAGGCTTTCCAATGCTTACGCATT
The DNA here is from genome assembly GCA_030737875.1 of Allium sativum. Classification (NCBI taxonomy): domain Eukaryota; kingdom Viridiplantae; phylum Streptophyta; class Magnoliopsida; order Asparagales; family Amaryllidaceae; genus Allium; species Allium sativum. Next base: position 6,944,756 of record CM060921.1, on the reverse strand, counting down.
CTACGGGAACTCACTATTATTCCAAGATAATTCTCGTTATTTACTTTATAGCCTCAAAACTTTTCCCGTCTTTCCTAGGCACTAATCCTTACCTACTCCATGCTTTTCAAAACGAGGTTTGCCTTTCTTATTCATTTAAACTTTCTTCCAAAAATTCAAAATTTCATTTTCCTCATGAAAACTTACTTTTTCCAAACCATAAAACATGTCATCTTAAAAATGTAAATCATCATTTTTTTTCAAATCATAAAAACTCTAGTAGATACATATAACTATTTTCTCAATCGGGTTTATAACTTGTTCTTACCTATAAGGTCGGTTTAGTATCTTACTACAAGGTGCCAACATCCACTCTATTCTTATTTTCCACAACTTATTTTGTCCACCCACAAAATTTTCTTCAAATAATTCATCAAAAAGAGTTGTCATAAGAATATAGACTTAAAATCTTTCTTTATTAAAAATTCTAGTATGAAATATAACAAGAAAACTAGCGAGCGATACATGCTCTATAACATGCACCTTTTTCTGAGAGAATTTTTCTTAGACAAATTTTTCAAAAAAAAACCACTATTTGCAAAATATACCCCATTTTACTTCAAAACCCAATATGTACATCTTTACATATTTTAAAACTATAACTTTTAAGATTAAAACTTGAAAACACCATAAACCATTTTCCCAAAACTTTTATAATTCCAAGTTCTTAAAATTTAATAATGGGGTTAGACTCAAAGCGGTTTTCCCATTTTTCTAGGCTTTCCTAGACACTTCCCAAGGTAAATTCTCTCTACTATATATATTCCTACTCCTTTTTTTCTCTTTTTAACCTTTTCCCAATTTATAAGGTTTTCAAGCCCACTAACCCAAAATACTAATCGTATGGGATTCACTTTCCTTCCATACAAAGTACATTGTACACTTTCCACCCAAATTACCTAAGGGTCTCATATTCATTCCTTTAGTGTACGAAACAAACATCCCATTTCTCACCATATTACACTCTTTCTATTTAGTGGGTTCCTCTATGGATCTAGGTATATATTTAATATATATATATATATATATATATATATTAAAATACAAATACGTTCACTCACTATTTATATAGGAATCCTAAACTAAGCTCTGATACCAGATATGATAACCCCAATTTCAACAAACCGGTTTTTTTCTTCAAAATTCCAATCTATAGAAACTCGGATTGGTTTTCTCTGGTATCCTGCAGAAAAGACAGAGACATAAAACATGTCAGAGCTCAGAAATTATCTCACAATGGAATGGATAAAATATAACATAATCAAAATATAACCTTACCGTATTAATAATATTGCTTAACCAGTATCCAAGGCTATCATGTCCCTGCCACAAATCTAACCTGCGAGTATGTTATGAGGAGTGGGTCAGAACACAAGTTCTGGTGACTGGATTTAAACTATACACTTTGGATAATCCTACATATATCGTTCAATCATATTTTCTTATTTATTAGGTTACTTGGGTTAACAACACTCAAGGCTTACACACTCGTCATACCCATTTACTCCCAATGGATTAACCTAATACAATATATATGTAGTTTACCCCAATATTGAGGTACACCCCATGGTACCCCTCTCGCACAGTCTCCATCATAACACAAACGAAATATACGCAGTCCCTCATCCTATGTCGTAGTGACGTACAGATATCGATATTACGTTCCGCATATATTTATCATGCTACATAAACGTACTGACTACCACCTTTGATCGAATAAGACTCCATACCGGAGTAATGCCCTCAAGTCTACAATACACCACCCAGAGCTGATATGCATGTATCTAGACTGTCCACCATACGTATCTTCAATTATAGCTCGATGCCTCAATCGCACGTCCTCTAATGTGCACTGAGTTCCATAGCATGGAGATACAAGAAACACGGAACTCGGTCGGGAGCTTTTCCATACCTGTATAGGCCCGCCTTTAAGAGCCTCCAAATACAGATATCCCTAGTGTCTGTTTTCACGGTGGCTATGGCCCCACCTCTGCCCCTCCCTCAACTAGTAAAGACTACAAGAGCTAAGCGACTGCCCCTACGCAAACAATTTAAACATCCATGTGGCATCTCCCCTCAACACCTTACCCCGATAGTGAAGGGTGAAATGGTATCTTGGTTTTAGCTCGAGTCTTTCTGCATCCCATTAGCTGCCGATGACGGCTGTCCGATGGTCTACTATCCTTGTTGATCTCTACCCTCTGCCTCCTCTTAAGGCAACAACCAAACCTGTGATGACCGCCCATAATTCCCGCACTATATAAGAGAAATAATACGCTGAAGGGTGTGCCAGACAGTCATAGACGATCATCAGAGTAGGTAAACACAAGCGGAACCTGTCGTAAACTCACATCACAAGGATAAAATATAATAGAACATATACAACAGGTAGTAATAGTGAAGCAGAAACACTGGACTTTCATACAACCAAAAAGTAATATCCACAACTTGGAAATAGTGTTTGTACAAAGTTTCCTCACTACATCACTCAGAAAAGCAAATAGCGGAAACCCAATTATTAGATAGTAGTAAAACTGGTACATGAGCCTCCTGTATGCCATCGATCAGCATCGTCATCCTCACTAAAGCATATACTTGTCACCTATTACTTAGTCTTCCCATCCACAACCGGAAGAACAGCCCAAGGTTATAAGAGGAAATATAAAACCTTGAGTTAGACAACAGTCTCAGTGAGCGATAAAACATCTAACAAACTTCAAAAATAAAGTGTATGAAAAGGAATAGATAAACATACTGATCTACTCATGACACCAGAGAAGAACTCAACCTTGTCTTCCCCACATCGGACAATGATAGCCTTTACTATAAACAATTCAACCACTCATCCAAGGAAACCAGAACACCCATTCAATCATGGAAAACACTCATAACATCCACATTATATAAGTCTCACACAGACAACCCTAATCGAGTTTAACATCCCCCAAGTACTCTTCCCAGAGGCCTAAACCAATATCAGTTAAGCACTCAAAGAACATCTCCCTCGACTTTGGATAATCTATGTGAGATAGTACAAACAAAACAACCAATCATCCATGACTAACTCTGGCTATCACTGCCAATCCTACTCTGAAACCATCGTTAATCATATGATGGCTAACCTTTCCATATGTCAAGGGCTAATGGTTAGAATAAACTCCATATGTCCAACCTTGACAATTAGGCCTTTCCCCAAGAACCAGGGTACTCGATATACAACCGGTCTTTTAGGTGGCCCTATCGTACCCCTGCTTTGAGCCTGATAGAACTTACGATAACGATCATCTCTCAGCCTTCGCATCTCTAATCACCCAACCTGGTGACTTTTCATGGCTCAAGCGACCTTCTCGAGCAACTATTATCCACCATCTCACGACCTTTGAGATGTCACCTCATTCGTTGTTCTACACCGATCAACGAGCACCTTCCAACACTTTGAACCTTCTTACTTGAACAACTTCGAAGTTACACCATCACCGAGCCATATTACACCACTGCGCTGGGGCATGGGTTCGGACACCGCTGTCCAAAAATAATAATTAAAACACCTTTTTATTAAAATCTGAGTCGTACCCGAAAAATAAAATTTCTAGAAAATTAACACCGGTCGGTCGGTCCTCCTAAAATATCATTGGTCGGTCCTCCCAAAACATACCGGTCGGTCCTCCCGAACACACCCCTGGTCGGTCCTTCCAAACACCACTGGTCGGTCCTCCCCAGTCACCACAAGTCGGTCCTCCGTAGTCACCAACGATCGATCCTCCTTAGTCACCACCGATCGGTCCTCCCTAGTCACCATCGGTCGGTCCTCCCTAGTCACCACTGGTCGGTCTCATAGTCCCTTCTGGGATCACCAAAACCTGTTATCTTGACTGGACGGTCCTTCTTTGAACTCCACTGGTAAGTTATCCAATCACTACACCGATCGGTCTGGAAAGCAACTACGCCGGTCGGTCAGTCTTCTTCTTCTGCCACCGATCGATCGGTCTTCTGTCTGACTTGTTCTCCAAGCCATGAGTTTTCCGACCGATCGGTCCCCTGTACAGGCCTATACCAAATCCAGTTTCGACCAAAACTTCGGCAATCGATCGAATCGACGAAATATACTTGTCTAACTCATTCAATACAATCATAAGCATGTAATGAACACACTAACAACATGAATATAATGATTTCACCAAAAATTATACCAATTCACTCAAAACTAGTGATAAATGAACAAAATGATGGACCTATACGCAAAATCATGTGAAAACATATGGAAATTATCAATTTAATCTTGCTAAATTAGGTCCTATGGTGTTCATATGAAAATAGGCACATAATGGTGTAAATTTATGGTAAAACATTCCAATTTGATGAAAAACATGCACAAATACTCATATACTTCATTGCATTCGTGTGAGAGATGTGAATCACTCACCTATTATCCAAAACAAAGCAAAATGATGAAATAGGAATCCGGACAGCAAACACTTCAAATCATACTCCTCAATTCGATGAATTCGCCCATGAAATGATGTCGATCTAGCCTCGATTGGTGTAGATCTTCGATTTCCTGCCTTGGATTTTGATTTCTAATGGTGGAAATGTGGAGGAAGAAGGAACACAAGGCCTTCAAATGAGAGTATGGGAGAAGTAAACAATTCTCCATACCCCTCACCCTCTATTTATACACTCCACCATCCCACTAATGGGACTTCTCCAAATCATCTCATTAGCCTTCCAAAACTTGGACAACCAACCGAAAAACTTTAAAACAACGATTTCTCCCAAACCGCTGAGCCAAATCTTTAATGTAACCACTCTACGGAAAGGCAATCATCAATTTCTTTCCAATGGCATAGGTCTCACCCTTTGATTCGACCTGAGTCAAAAGTTATGCCATGTACAAGACTGGAAGCGGCAAAATGGTCACAAACAAAATCGGTAAAAATTATGGACATGTCTCACATCCCCATAAGCAACGTATTAAAAGATGAGAATGATCCAGCCCTCAGGGAATAAAATATAAATATTTTATGATCTTTCGATACGTAAAATGCGGGCTGTTACATTCTTCCCCCCTTATTAATTTTGCCCCCGAAATCCCAAAAACCACAAGCAACCACAACAATTCCGCATGCCTATCATCCATGAGAAGTCAATTTTATCATCCAAACTAGCAACCATCAAGCCATGCATCCATAACCTTATCCTAGCACGTGGAATTTCACCACACAACAACAAGATACAACGATATAACAATGATACGATCAAAGAGTCCTACCAACGAAGAGTTCTAGATGAGTCGCCTTCATATTCTCTTCTGTCTCCCACGTACAATCGTCGTCATCTTCAGTCCATTGTACCTTGACTAGCTTAACCGTCTTCCTCCTAAGCTGTTTCGTGTCATTCCCCATAACACGAAGTGGCTTACGAGGTCTCGTAACTGCAGTCTTTGCTTCTAGATCTTCCTATTGCTCGGGAGATACCACCACATTTGAATCATGCACGAACTTCCATAGAAACGACACATGGAACACATTATGCACACTTGACATCTTCTCGGGTAACTCCAATCTATATGCGAGCTTTCCAATTCGCCCGACTATAGGAAATGGTCCAACGAACCTAGGAGCCAACTTTCCTTTACTTCCAAATCTCATCATATGCTTCAACGATGAAACCTTCACAAAAATCATATCGCCTACGTTGAATTCTAAATCTTTCTGACGTTTATCCACATAACTCTTCTAACGATCTTGGGTTGCCTTCATTCGTTGCCAAACAATCTCGATACAATCCGAGGTTTCTCTAATCATCTCAGGCCCAAGTACCAACGTATCTCCAGTTTCTAACCAACATGCTGGAGAATTGCACGGCCTCCCATACAACGCCTCGTATGGTGTCATCCCAGTGCTAGGCTGGTAGCTATTATTATACGCAAACTCAACTAGATGTAGATGGCCTTCCCATGATCCTCCGAAGTCTAACACACAATCCCTCAGGAGATCTTCTAAAACTCTGTTGTATCTCTCAGTCTGACCATCAGTTTGGGGATGATATGCCGTACTCAAGCACAACTCGGTTCCCAAAGCTTCTTGCAAACTTTTCCAAAATCCACTCGTGAATAATGGATCTCGGTCACTCACTATACTCTTTGGGACACCATTGAATCGAACTAACCATTTCACACAAAGTTCAGCCAATTTTGATGTCGTCCTAGTCGACTTGACAGGAATGAATCTCACACTTTTGGTCAAACGATCCACGATGACCCAAATCCCCTTGTTTCCAACCCTGGTTCTAGGTAGTCCATCGATAAAATCCATTGTTACTTGCTCCCACTTCCACATAGGAACTTCCAATGGCTAAAACAAACCACTCGGCTTCTTCTGTTCAGCTTTCACCAACTAACAATTCATGCATTTGGAAATGAACTTTCCAATATCTTGCTTCATCCCTTCCCAGTAGCAGACTTTCTTCATGTCCTGATACATCTTATTGCCACCCTGGGAAGAATCGTCAGCTTTGAGTGATGACATTCTCTTAGAACCTCATCCATCGATATCAGGAACAACTAATCGCCCTTGCTTTCGAAGCCAACCTTCACAATCGACCTCGAACTCTTTATCTTCTGGTTCTAGTTTCTTAATGAACTCGACAAGCTTCGCATCTTTCTTTTGGCTTTCACCAATCCTTTCAATAAGAGTTGGTCTTATCGACAAGCTTGCCAAAATTTCAGGTTCCAACTCACACCTTGGCCTGAAATCGAACCTTGCCAAGTACTCGAAGCTCTTCCATTCTGAAAACATTGCTCCCAAACTTGCATGTCTTCGACTAAATGCAACTGCATTGCCTTTGCTAGGAGTATAGGCTATACCAAAATCATATGACGCCAGAAACTCTAACCATCTTTGCTGCCGAAGATTCAAATCCTTTTGGGAGAAAAGATACTTCAACGATTTTTGATCCGTAAACAACTCGAATCGAACTCCAAATAGATAATGTCTACACATCTTCAGAGAAAATACAATCACTACCAACTCCAAATCATGAGTCGGGTAATTCTTCTCATGTGGATTTAGTTGTCGACTCGCGTAGGCCATAGCCTTATCCTTCTGCATTAGTACTGCTCCAAGTCCAGTACCACACGCATCGGTATATACCACCATCTCTTCATTCCCACTTATAATGGTCAACACAAGAGCACTCGTCAATCTCTCCTTCAGGATTTCAAGCGATTGTTCACACTTTGCATCACATGTGAACACTTGGTTCTTCTTCGTCAATCCTGTCAACGGTGCGGCTACCTTGGAGAAATCCTTAATAAACCGGTGGTAATATCCTGCTAACCCAAGGAAACTCCTAACATCCGTCGCATTCTTAGGTCGATCCCAGTCCTGGATTGCTGCAACTTTAGCGGGGTCAACCGCTATCCCTTTTCCAGAAACTACATTGCCTAAGAATCTCACTTCACTCTTCCAGAAGTGACACTTGGAAAACTTAGCTCTCAGCCGATGCTTTTGCAAGATCTTTAACACAACTCTCAAGTGCGTCTTGTGCTCTTCCTCATTCCTGGAGTAAACCAGAATATCATCCACGAACACAAGCACGAACTTGTTCAAATGATCTCTGAACACCCTATTCATAAGATCTACGAAATATGCTGGTGCGTTAGTCAACCCGAATGGCATCACTAACCATTCGAAAAAACTGGATGGTATCCTAAAAGTAGTCTTCGGCACACTATCCTTTGCCACCCTCAACTGGTGAAATCCCGATGCCAAATTCATCTGAGAAAACACTTTGGCTTCGTTAAGCTGATCGAATAAGTCATTTATCCTTGGCAATGGATACTTGTTCTTCTTAGTCACCTTGTTCAGCTCACGATAGTCTACCCACAATCTTAATGAGCCATCTGCCTTGGTTGCAAATACGACTGGTGCACCCCACTAGGAAACACTCCTCCAAATGAATCCTTTTCCCAAAAGCTCACGAACTTCCACCTCTAATTCTCGCTGTTCCCTAGGTGCCCTCCGCCTAAAAGGCATAATGATCTGTCTAGCACCTTCGACCAAATCAATCCTAAACTCGATCTCATGATGCGGCGGCAACCCTGTGACCTCGTCAAAGACATCTACATACTCATTAGCTATCAACACTGATGATAGGTCTTTTTGTGGAATCCCAAGCAAATATAGATAACCCACGAAGACCCCGTCTTCGTGCTTACATCTAGTCAACACCTTTCGCCCTTCCACATCCCCGACCCTCACCTCTAGCTTCTCGCAATTCACCCTTGTCGCATACCTCTTGAGCCAATCCATGCCCAAGATGATCCCATACCCAGCGAAGTTAAGAACAAAGCAATCACACACAAAAGAGCAACCATGACTCGACAACACTAGACCACGGCAAATCATGCACAAACTGGATGAACCCCCAATTGGATTAGTCATGATCAATGGTCTACCACAAATCTTAGGTTCCAAACCCAAACGACAAACAAGCTCGTTGCTAATGAACGAATGCGATGCTCCAGTATCAAACAAAACTCGAACTGAAATACCATAAACAGAAAGAGTACCTTGCACCACGACACCCTTTCCCTTCTCCTCTGTAGTAGGAGCTCTCAAAGAAGTTGGCATGGCTTCCAAAGCATATGCCTTCACAATCTGCTTGTCCTTAGCTGATTCTGGACAATCTTTCTTCTCATGCCCAGGCTTCCCACATTTGAAGCACTTCTTCTCAGCTTTGGGATTCTTGCACTCATTAGCAAAATGACCTTTCTGCTGGCAGTTAAAGCAAACCACCTCACTCTTGGGTTTTTTTGGCCATAATTTCCTTTCTATTGTTACTGCTTCCTCTTTTTATTATTACCACCCTGTTGTGGTTTCTGAGCTTCCTTGGTTGCAATGACAACATTTGCTTCCTTGGGAAACAAGCTCTTATGGCGAATAGCTTTTTCCACAATCTTCTCAAATGAATCATCGAGATGGTCCACTAACGGCTTTCCGATATAAGCATCCAAACCCAAGACAAACTTATCGTTCTTCTGATAGGGTGTATCAATGTATGAATGAGCATACCTGGACAAGGCTTCAAACTCAGAGATGTAGTCAAGAACATAACGACCATTCTATTTTAGCTCCACGAACTTTTTAAAGAGAACGGACTTCTGAGCAATGGAGATAAACTTTTCTTCATACTTAGCTTGGAATTGCTCCCATGAAATTTCCTCTTCTGGAGTCTCAAGTATGATAGAATTCCACCATTCCATAGCCCTTCCCTGCAGCTGCCTTGATGCAAGTTTTCTATTCATTGCGTCCTCAACACCCAAATATCCAAAGATTCGGACACATGAATCCATCCACCTCTGCACCTCTTCAGCTGGTTCAGTTCCCTTGAATGGTTTTCCCCTGAGGATGTAAAGTCCTTACACAGCTTTGCAAAATCTACTCCTCTAGGTACTCGCACATTCACATCTATCATAGCCGCTACTGGAGTGGGGACCCTATTCATGATTGCTGCTGCCATGGCCTCAAACATGGCTACGTAGTCCGGTTCACCACCATTTGCTCCTCCAGTGTTAGCTCTCCTAGCAGCGTGTCTTGATGGTCGTCTACTCATTCTAAATCTGCAATTTAGAACAATTAGCTACTTTCAAGAAAAACTGCTAAAGAAATACAACTGCTACTACTATATATGCTAATATATATAATAAGCATCCAATTAAAATCTACAAGTACGTCTCTCATACGTGATTACGTCCTAGAACTTTGGTTAAAATCATTAACCAGAGCTCTGATACCAAATGTGACGACCGTCCATAACCCTCGCACTATACAAGAGAATAATACGTTGAAGGGGGTGCCAGGCGGTCATGGACGATCATCAGAGTAGGTAAACACAAGAGGAACCTATCGTAAACTCACAGCGCAAGGATAAAATATAATAGAACATATACAACAGGTAGTAATAGTGAAGCAGAAACACTAGACTTTCATACAACCAGAAAGTAATATTCACAACTTGGAAATAGTGCTTGTACAAAGTTGCCTCACTACATCACTCAGAAAAGCAAACAGCGGAAACCCAATTATTAGATAGTAGTAAAACTGGTACGTGAGCCTCCTGCACACCATCGATCAGCATCGTCGTCCTCACTAAAACATTACCTGTCACCTGTTACTTAGTCTGCCCATCCACAACCGGATGAACAACACAAGGTAATAAGAGGAAACATAAAACCTTGAGTCAGACAACAGTCTTAGTGAGCGATAAAACAACTAACAAACTTCAACAATAAAGCGTATGAGAAGGGATAGATAAATCTACCCACGACACCAGAGAAGAACTCAACCTTGTCTTCCCTACATTGGACAGTGATAGCCTTTACTATAAACAATTCAACCACTCATCCATGGAAACCAGAACACCCATTCAATCATGGAAAACACTCATAACATCTAGATTATATAAGTCTCACATAGACAACCCTAATCGAGTTTAACACCCCCCAAGTACTCTTCCCAGAGGCCTAAACCAATATTTGTTAAGCACTCAAAGAACATCTCCCTCAAATTTGGATAATCTATGTGAGATAGTACAAACAGAACAACCAATCATCCATGACTGACTCTAGCTATCACCGCCAATCCTGCTTTGAAACCATCGTTAATCGTATGACGACCAACCTTGCCATATGTCAAAGGCTAATGGTAACCCCAGTTCTGGCATAAACTCCATATGTCCAACCTTGACAACTAGGCCTTTCCCCAAGACCTAGGGTACTCGACCTACAACCGGTCCTTTAGGTGCCCTTATCGTACACCTGCTTTGAGCCTGCTAGAACTTACGACAACAATCATCTCTACGCCTTCGCATCTCTAGTCACCCAAGCTGGCGACTTTTCATGGCTCAAGCGACCTTCTCGAGCAACCATTATCCACCAACTCACGACCTTTGAGTTGTCACCTCATTCATTGTTCTACACCGATGAACGAGCACCTTCCAACACTTTGAACCTTCCTACTTGAACCACTTCGAAGTTACACCATCACCGAGCCATATTACACTACTGCACTGCGGCATGGGTTCGGACACTACTGTCCAAAAAAAATTAAAACACATTTTTATTAAAATCCGAGTCGTACCCGAAAAATAAAATTTTCAGAAAATCAACACCGGTCGGTCAGTCCTCCCAAAATATTACTGGTCGGTCCTCCCAAAACATACCGGTCGTTCCTCCCAAGCACACCCCTATTCAGTCCTTCCAAACACCACTGGTCGGTCCTCCCCAGTCACCACAGGTCGGTCCTCCGTAGTCACCATCAGTCGGTCCTCTCTAGTCACCATCGGTCTGTCCTCCCTAGTCACCACCGGTCGGTCTCATAGTCCCTTCTAGAATCACCAAAACCTGTTACCTTGACCGGTCGGTCCTTCTTTGAACTCCACTGGTAAGTTATCCAGTCACTACACCGATCGGTCTGGAAAGCATTTGCGCCGGTCGGTAAGTCTTCTGCTTCTGCAACTGGTTGGTCGGTCTTCCGTTTGACTTATTCTCCAAGCCATGAGTTTTCCGACTGATCGGTCCCCTGTACAGGCCTGTACCAAATCCAAATTAGACCAAAACTTCGCCAATCGATCGAATCGACGAAAATACTCGTCTAACTCATTCAATACAATCATAAGCATGTAATGAACACATTAACAACATAAATATGACGATTTCACCAAAAATTACACCAATTCATTCAATACAATCATAAGCATGTAATGAACACACTAACAATTTCGATAGCGAACACCTCAAATAAACTCCTCAATTCGATGAATTCGCCCATGAAATGATGTAGATGTAGCCTCGATTGGTGTAGATCTTCGATTTCCCGCCTTGGATTTGAATTTCTAATGGTGGAAATGTGTTTAAAGGAAGAAGGAACACAAGGCCTTCAAATGAGAGTATGGGAGAAGTAAACTATCCTCCATACCCCTCACCCTCTATTTATAGACTCCACCATCCCACTAATGGGACTTCTCCAAATCAACTCATTAGCCTTCAAAACCTGGACAACCAACTGAAAAACCTTAAAACAGCGACTTCTCCCAAACCGCTGAGCCAAATCTTTAATGTAACCACTCTACGGAAAGGCAATCATCAATTTCTTTCCAATGGCATAGGTCTCACCCTCTGATTCGACCTAAGTCAAAAGTTATGCCCTATACAAGACTAACAGGGGAAAAATGATCACAAAAAAATTGGTAAAAATTATGGACATGTCTCACATCCCCATAAGCAACATATTAAAAGATGAGAATGATCCAGCCCTCAGAGAATAAAATAAAAATATGTTACGATCTTCCGATACATAATATGCGGGCTGTTACAGAACCACCTTGGGGTTACCTCGTCACAACATTCTAACAGCATAGCTACATCTGTAGTCAAGGCCCACCCAACTAGTGGTTACGCGCAGACCCAACCTCTGTGGGCACAGCCAAAGGCATTTGTCGCCGCACAGAGGACTACTAGAAGCACCTTACGTACCTCAGGAATTCGCGTGCTTCCCCTTCCAGTCCTTTGGAGCCGCCAGAACAATCAGATGAATGTGCGCTCCCCCTCGTGCCTTATAACACCACGATGATCTACCCCGTTGGGTTATTCACCCTCAAACGTGCAGACTGGTTCAAGCACCTCATTTTGATATGTTATTAGACCCTATGTCTAAACATCCTTTTACGCGCCTGCCTTACCTCATTAGGTTTCCTTTTAACTTGGTTATTCTCATTCCCATTGAATTCTTATTCAAATTACCAAGTTTCCCTTGATTATTAATTTCAGTATATAACTTAACCCATTTAAGTTTATTAATAAGCCTTCAACATGTTATTCCCTAGATTGTGGTCCAAGGTCTGAAATTCGCAATCCCTTTATATTCTTATTTGATTTTATCATTACAATAACAAGTTCTACTTAATATGTAATTAAGTATACCCAATTCACATGTTTTCTAATTAACATGTCACTTACCATTTATGATTAAATATAACTTATTTCGTTTTATAAGTTTTCCTCATTCTTTCTTATTTAATCATAAGTCCATTTTACATTGTCAATAAAACTTATCGTTGTTTACTTATTAACTTAGTTCTATTAACTAAGGCCCATTAATAAGTTTCTCTACCCGTTTATTATAACCTATGTTATAATTTCCTCTTGTCCCTAGGACAAGCTAAACATTCTCATCAACGGGTTTCGGGCTTCCAAGCTTACAAATTACTTAATTTATAATTAAGTACAACTTCTTATATTTCATATATTTTCCCCCTTTTCCAACTAGTTTTCGGCTTTCCCAATTTCTGCTTACATAATTTACAATTAAGTGTCCCTTATCTCATTTCAGTAGTTATCCAATTTTCTTATTAGTTTATTATAACCTAAGTTATAATCCCCACTTGTCCCTAGGACAAGTCTACCTATTATACAACATTTTCATTAATGTTATTTATGTATAATAGGTGATTATCATTCACTTTTTAAACCATTTTCTTTACTATTGTATTCCAGTATCCTTCATTCACTGTAATATATATATATATATATATATATATATATTCCTTATTTTAATTAAGGAAAAAACTTCATGCACTTTATCAATTTGATAGAAGGAATCAGTGATTTATTTTCATAACGTATTCCCATCTAAATCCATGGTAGCAAGTAATTTCTTTACTCTTCTTACTTTAGTTACTGTGGCCTACTTGCAACCACGTTCTCAGAAATAGGTCATTTAGGGAAATACATCACTTTTCCTTCCTATCACACTAACTCAGTTCACTACATCCCTTCCTTTCTTATTTTCTGAGTTAGAAATTTATTTAATATGAATAAATGCCATTTATTCATATCTTGTTATATATATATATATATATATATATAAGCACCAGACCTCTCACATCAAGCCTACACTTGTGGACGCCGGATTTACTGGGCGGGTCTGGGCAAACTTCTACCACAAGCTGACTTATCCTCGTCTCTTAGCACCATTACATGTTTTTAATTTTTCAGTTAGGCTTCTCACATTAGGTTCAACATTAGTGGCTGCTAGACATGCCGGTCGGGTCCGGGCAGACTTCTGCCACTAATGCAACCTAACCTCTTGCCATAAGTGCAGTTACAATTTCTAATTCTAATCCGATGCATATTCATCTACATTCAACCATTTATGTTCATATCAAATTGCGCTCCCATGTTAAAGCCTCAAAACATAACATATGTTATGTTCCAAAATCCCATTACAAATTAAGCTCTAAATCCCAATATGTGTCGCATGTCTTTCTACATGTAATTAACTTTATTTAAAATAAAGTTTAATTCTCCAACAGTGTATCGTTTACCCGAAATTTCAATTATTTTAATCCAACAAATTTATCATGTCTTTTACTCAATAATATGCCCCTAGCGAATTATACAATTACAACAATAGTAATCGTTGCCCACATTCTAACAAGCTTATACAACATATAATCATTCCAATGCTTTAATTGACTCATCGTACGAATTATTCATGTTAACATCTCAAATTGTTATAACAATAATTTATAATTAACTTGGCAATTTCACAATTTATAACCAGGGGAATGCCAAACGATAATCATAAAAATATCTAAAGGCTACAGTTTAAAACCACTCACCTTTCATGCTTTTCCCAAATTTTGGGTCTGATCCATTCTATCATCCATGGTTTTCCTTTCCCCTTTTAATTGACTTGAAACCTAATAACGTGGATCGACTATTTTCATTAAAAGAGAAGGGAAAGAAATAGGAAGGATTGAATAGATTGGATCAAGAAGTTTACCTTGCTTTCATGATTCAATAATCTTTTTATTGATGTTGATTCTCTCTTCCAGATCTGAATTCATAATTTTCCTAGGATAATATTTTAATTTTTAGAATAGATTTGAGAAGAGAGAGAGAGTATAATGGCAGAGCTCCGTCGTAGATACCGAATTATGAGATTTAGGGTTAGGTCTAGGGTCTTATTTATAGGTGTATAGAGCAACCAGGACCCTTAGTGTAACAACCCGGAAAATCCGATCCAATTTAAAAAAATTTAATTTGGCTATTTTAATGAATTTGGAGTAACTAATATAATTTATTTTAATTAAATAACGAGTTAGAAATAGCGCAGCAGTTTAAAATTTTGAATTCGAACTTTGACTGAACGTACAGGATGCAAAATAAAATGGATTTTAGCGAAACCAAAAATATTTAAATCTGTTTAAGAATATCTTTCTAACGAATCAGGAAAAATCGAAATTTCATAGCGGGAATCAAAAGTTATGGCCAGTTGAATATTCAGAATGGTCGCTATGGAATAAATATAGCCATTAAAAATAGACATTTTGCAAATAACCTCCGTTTTCGATGAAACCACTTTTGTTGGATCTAGGATGTCAATTTATTGCTAGGTTTCGAATTCCATGATTTTTTGAATTAATATGTGAGCTTGGCAAAGGAAAACGCGTTTGGTTGATTTCAGTCAAATTGGATCGACCAGAAAATGGTCATTTTTCAAACGGTCTCAGAATTCAACGAAATCAGTTTTGTTGAGACTGTATCATCCCAACATAGCCAGATTAATTTTTCGGGAATTTTTAGAATCTGTATGTGCCCCCGGCAAATTAAAATGTACGTTCAAATCTAAAATTGAATATTTTATATTTTAATTCGAAAAATAACTGACTGTAATAGTCGAATGGGGTTACAAAACATATTATTCCATTGTGTTCGGAATAGGGGTATTTAGCTAGGGGTGACAATTGTTGGGTTTGAATTGGAGTTCGTATGAAAAAACCCTAATTTTTGAATTAATATAAATATCGATGAATAGGATTTTTTCTTTCATTATTTAATTTTATAAAAATATAAAAAAAACCTGTAACCCCCCTCCCCCGTATCGTGCGGCGGAAGGAGTTCTCCCCTCCCCGACCAATTTCCGGTGAAACCGTTCATCGTTAGCCCCTGCCCCTTTGGAACTTTTTGAAGAACATCTCCTCCTCTTAAAATCTATATAAGGAGCTCACCCCATCGTTCACCGTAACTCGAGAATCACCTCCGGGAAGACCCAAACTTCGGAGCGCCACCACACCCTACAGCCGCCACCAAGTGGGACCCCTCCCTCACGTGCCTGAGCATCGTTCCACGCTCGTTGAGGTGGTGTATTCCGATCTCGTCCAAGTGCAACAGATTTGCCGCAAAATCGAAACCTAGTTTCGAACAATTTCAGAAAGGTGCGGCCTTTGTTTTTAAAAACTGATTATAACACTTCTAAGTGTTGCAAATCATGATTTTCAAATAAAAATCATATCTTTTTGCTATGTTGACGAAATTTGATGAAACAGGAAACATCGGACTCGTAGCGACATCATCTACATTCTAGAAGAAGCTAGAACGTATTCCGAGCTCGCTACAAATTTCAGAAGGATAAAAATCGATGTGAGACTTCTAAATTCAAATATGGAATGGAAATGCGTAGTATAAATTATATAAGCAAAGTATAAATTGTATATGCATTGTACACCTCATGTATGAGCGTTGTATAAGTTATATGAGCGATGTATAAATTATACATGTGTTGTAAAAATCATATACGTGTTGAAATAGAAATGAAATATATTTATATACATATATATATATATATACTCCCCTCGTCCACAGATCATGGGGGATATGAATTGATTGTGATGGCGTGAAAATTAGTTGAAATGCGAATGGTTGAAAATTAGTTGAAATGCAGATGGTTGGAAATAATTGTTTGTGGTTGAAAGAAATTATTTGTGGTTGAAACAATAGAAATTGTTGTGAAAAATTCATATGACATGAAATTGATCTTAGATCATTTAGATAAACCCCTAATGGAACGCCGCGAGGCATAAGGTAGTGCAAGGAGCCGTAATTGGGACGTTGCCGGTTTTAAACCCCCTACCGTTATGCTGACGAAATTTTCAGTAATATCTATGTGTTTGAATTATTTTCATGTATTGAATTATATTCATGTGTCGAATAAATTGTTTAGATAATAGAAATCACATTTTTGTTATGCATATGAAGTATGCATGTATGAGATATTCATATGTTGAGATATTCATGTGTTGAATAATATTCATGTGTTGAATAATTTCTTTGAAAGGTAAAATTCACATTTTTATCATATATATGGACTATATAAAATATTAGTGTTTTAAATAAATTGTTTTAACACCAAAAATAACATTTTTATCTTATGTGTGAAGTATGTAAAATATTCATGTTTAAAATAAATTGTTTTAGCAATAAAAATATCATTTTTATTATATGTATGAACTATATAAAATATCCATGTGTTGGAAAGGATTCATGTGTTGAATAAAAGGATTGAACAATAAAATTATAATTTTTATTGTAAATATGAAGTGTTAAAAACATTCATGTATTGAATAAATATTTTGAATAATAAAAATATTTTTTTATCATGTATATGACTCGTTAAAAATACACGTGTTGAAGCATATTTTTGTTCGCCAAAAATATTATTTTATCCTATGTATGAAGTGTTAAAAATAACCGTATGTTGAAATAAACATTTGTTCGCTAGAAATATTATTTTTAGCATAGGTTCTGCATATATATACATATGTTGAACAAGAATATGGATTAGCTATGGAGTAAAGAATATATTTGCATGCCCGACAAATAAGTAAGCCTTAATGAGTTGGCCGCGCGATTTTATCATTTATAAACTCTTGTGAATGCCATTGGATGCGGTGTGCTAGTTGTTTTGTGTGAAATAATAAACGTCGCCATAGGATAATAACAATTAATTTTGAACTACACTACATGGCATACTTCTTGAAGATAACATACCCTATCATATACCACATAAGCATTTGGAGCTTATGTGATGAGGTTGAAGATATACCATACAAGCGAGAGGCTTGTATGGCGATGACTATATTTCAGGTTGAACTGAAGACTGATATGGAATATTTAAAATGTAATGGTAAATTGCCAGATTAATAAAAAACCCACACGGGTCTGGAGATGACAATAAACACGTCTCTATAGTCATTAAGGCACAAAAACCATTTATAGGGTGACGAGAATTTATTCTCTGGAGTTATGATCTATACACACTCCCCTGTGGACATCGGAATATATCACTATAAATATGTGCATGCTTTTTAGGATTTACTGGGTGCCTAATACGACCCAATAAATTTCCAAACCCCTCCCCGTAAAAAGGAGGTTATGGTGAAATTTTCTGAAATTTAATGGCGTTAGTGAAATATTTGAAGTGAAAAAGGATATGGAAATCGTCGAATGGATTATATTTATATATATAAAAATATAAATTTAATAAACAAATCGCATAGCTGCAGTTCGTGTTTTGAAATCGTAATTTTAAACGATTATGTCGAGAGATCCGACCATCGGATTTTCCTGAAACCGGAACCATTGGGTTCGCTTTAGAGAGATCTTTCTAACGGACTTAACTTCGTTAAGATCCGACGGTTAGACTTTCAGAAATGTGTAAATCAAATTGATAGAAAAACAGCACTAGGGCCACGTTATGGCCTGAAACATCGTTTAATTAAATGGTGCTATTTTTAAATAAATAAAAATAGCGATATATCGTTATAAAATATTATAGGCGATATGGAATGGAAATAAACCAATTCTACTTGGTTTGCTTGATATTTGATGTTTGAATGTGTTTGACATGAAAATTATATAAACAACTGAAATGTGGATGTCGAATATTTTAACCATGAACAGAATTGATTTGAATTCTAATATACGTGAATTATTTGAAAAGTCCGAGTTAATTCTCATTTCAAATAATTGATCGACGAATAAATGTTGAAGATATGAAGACGGTGCGAGACCGGTGATCTTCACATCGTGTAGATTACTACTGATGCCTTTGAGATGGGTAGCTCCCTTGACGAGCTTATAGTGGTAGTGGTCTGGACGTACTTGTTGATCGCCCGGACGTGCGAGGGCCTCTCTCCTGTATTGGACATACGGGACGAGGAATAAGGTGCCTTCGGTTTCGTTCAGACCCATAACGAACTTGTAAATGGATGTGTGTCTGACATTGGATTTTATTCTGTGTTGATTAATCTCTATTAAATATATATCTGTTTGGCGGCGGAGAATTTATTTTCTTGCTTAACGCCCTTCTCCGAGACGTACAAGCTCAGAGGTTATATATCGATAGAAATCAGTCAATTGGAGTGAATTGCCTATGTGGCATGCGGAGAAGCAGTGATCAAGGCTTTTGTTGAAAAGCAGAGTCTTATGGTTGATGATCAAAGCATGGCCTTAAAGGGCATAGCTTTGTGTATGGCGTTAATTCGTGAGCCTCACACCTCAGTATGAGTTAAAAATGGGATAAGGACCGTTGGGAGAACACGACATTTCCTTCAAGCTATGGGTGGTGTCAGCGTTTTACTAGCCCTGACATTGTTGATTATTATACCTTTGTGGATGTTGGAATGCGAGGCGCCTCAGATATATCTATCTCTACAGAGCCGATGGATAGGTCTGATAGGACCGGGAAACGTGTGTTCAGGAATTGCCAATCCACTAATGTAAGTGTGGACCGGCCCAACCAATCCAGGGTTACCCAGAGTGTGTAGTCCTGAGGCATTCACTAGAGTGTCTCGAAGCGGTGAGGAGCCATCCCTGGCCTCGACTCATGATGGAATCCAAATTCCCAATACGAAATTACGGATCTGATTGTAATTTATGTATGACGACATGATATATGGTACCTATGCTGTCTAGGATTGATATTTATGATTGAATTTGCTTTTGAAACATATATGCACTAGTAATAATATCAAATGATTTTGCTTTACACGTATGAAGCATATTTTGGCCATTATAAGGTAAAACTCTATCCTCCGGTTTGCATTGCATTGTGTGATGGGATTTGAGTCTTATAATGGCTTCATTTTTATAAAAAGCATTGCGTTATTCAAAGGATTTACTTAATTTCATGCACTGGCAATCACTGGAGTAAACCCGTTCCGCGAAAGTGGCGTGGTCCTATGATTTGCCTTGTTATTGTTGTTTAACCAGTTAAGTAGATTTCTCATACCATTCCCATGACTGACTCGTAGTTTGTTTCACTTTGCAAACTCGGGTGCCCTTATTTTCACATGGGCAGCATAGTGACAAGTGATAGGTCATATTTTGGCTTTTGCACTACAGCAGGGAGTGCACCTTTTGGCTTATATGGCAAAGACTAGATTTCTCAGTATTTTGGCTATTTGATATTATGCCATTAGTATCTCATGTATATGATTCTACTTATCGTGATGTAGACAGATTTACTTCTATTATGTACTCTATGATGTATATGTCCCAGTGATCTTGATGCAGACTGATCATTTCCTTTTATACACTAAGTTGTATCCTGCACTGTGCTACTCTGATGTTTATTACATATTATAATTCCGCTGTCATATTGATGCAAATTATTCTATTTTCTGTTTATGCTATTATCTGTACTCTGCTAATGATGATTAATGTGTTATATTCCAATGATTATCCATAACACCGTCGTACGGGGTTTTGGGATCGTCACAGGTGGTATCAGAGCTTTGGTTAATCTTAGTTCTGGAATTTAACACATTAAACACCTCGTCAAAATAGAATCAGTAGTGTTCTAAGGCAAGTAGCTCATTAGAGATAGGATTAATAATGTCCTAGAATGAGCTAAACAGAATAGCAAAATAATTTGATCAGTACATCGTTATCTTTCCTTATGTTCTCCTGCTTTTACTATATCTTAAAATTATCGTTTCGGTGGGCTAAACTCTTTTCTTGCTTGTACAGAACTTGAATTAGATGGCTACCCAAGTAGCTGCAGCTAGAGGTAGAGCAGGCCTAGGTGGAGGACGGGGGAATATCCCTGTTGTCCCAGAGCCTTTGATTCAGCAACCACCGCCCCCACGACAGTTTGATTTAGACCGAGTGGGAAAGACATAAAAGAATCTTGGAGGCAAGCCATTCTCAGGCACTGGTACTGCAATTGAAGCCTTGGGCTAGTTGAAGATATGTCAGAAGATCTTCAGGGGCATAGGTCTTGAGGATCAAAGGAAAAGCTTTATGGGTGCTTGGTTGTTATAAGACGAGGCCCAACTATGGTGGGAAGCCATCACCTTGAATGAGGAAGAGGTAGTGATGACATGGAATGAATTCAAAATACCGTTCAAAGAGAAGTACGTTCGAGAGCAAGATATGGAGCGCTTGCATGAAGAGTTTTCCAATCTCCAACAAGGAGATCGCACCATCCAAGAGTACCGCAACAGGTTCACTCAGCTATCCCGCTACACTCCAGAGCTTGTCCAGACTATTAAGGCAAAGAATAAGAGTTTCATTCATGGACTTCAGTGCAAGTATCAGGATAGGACAATGAGCCACGTTAACCTTACATTCGCCGAGATGGTGGATATGGCTTGCAATTATGAGAGCATGGATATGAGGAACATGCAAATAGACCGCACAAAGAATCAAGTGGGAAACAAGCGCAAGACTTCAGAAAGGCAGCCCGACTCCAGCAACACATCAGCAAATGCAAAGCCGCAAACAAATAGGCCACCCAGAGGAAGCTGCTAGAACTGCGGTCAAGCAGGCCATTACTCCAATGTATGCACCGCTCCAAAGTGGCAGAAGACCAACCAAACAAGCTCGAGTCAGAACCCCTGCAACCCTGTTGAGTGTTTCAACTGCGACCAGACGGGGAACATCAGAAAGAATTGTCCTTTGCTGAAGAATGCTCAGGTTGCACATGTATATGACAAGGTGAACCCGCCAGCTGCTACTCCGGGAGCAGGTAAACCCGATGTTTTGGGAGGTACCCTTACTATTAAAAATATTTTTGTTTCCGTACTATTTGACACTGGTGCATCACAAAGTTTTATTGCAAGTAACACTGTTAAAAAGTTAAAGTTAAATCTAAGAAAGCATAAAGAGTCGGTTAGAGTTCATAATCCGATAAGAGGGTCTATTGTTCTCGGTTCATATTGTAAAGTACCTATTTTTTTTCTCGATATCGATTTCCTTTTTATTTGATTGTTATGGATTTTCCTGAGTTCGATATTATTCTGGGGCTGGATTGGTTAAAGAAATATGAGGCCAAAGTTAAATGTGCCGAAAGAGTCGTTAAAGTTAAAACGAAGCTAGGAAATAATGTCATACCGTGCTATGGCTTAGGCTCAGATAGAAAAGAGTTTTGGTCTGCACTGGAAATTATTCCCACTTTGTTAGAAAATATTCCTGTAACGACCCGGATTTCGCCCGACCCGATCGATCGCTAAATCGACCAAGACCGTTCAAAACCCGAATTTGTTAACTCTGAGAATACAACACATCAGAACATATAACAGAAGACTTTTATTACATCATGATAATAATACATCAGAGTACAGAATATATTAGAGTACATCAAATATGATAATAAAGAGGAAGATTAAATTACAATAAATGTAATACACTACAGCGGAATAATTAATTTAACACAGCGGAAGACTACCAATGCTCTGGACATAGCTTTAAGCTTTGATCCATAATCCTACTCAATATATCTGCAAAATAATCTACTCGACTGCCCGTGTGGAAAAGAGGGCACCCGAGTTTGCAAAGTGAAACAAACTACGGGCCAGTCATGGGACTGGTGTGAGAAATCTTTACTTAACTTATCTAATAAGAAGGCTAATCACAGGACCACGCCGCTAATGCGGAACGGGTTTACTCCATTGGATTTCCAGTGCATAAATAAAGTAAATCATTAAAACAACGCAATGCTTTTTAGAAAAATGAAACCACTATAAGACTCAGGTCCCATCACACAATGCAACGCAAGCCGGAGGATAGAGTTTTACCTTATAATGGTCAAAAATGCTTGATACGATAAAAATGGATTTGATATTATTATTAGTGTATATATGTTTTAAAAACATTTCAATCATAATGTATTAATCATAGACGACATAGCTACCATATACTATGTCGCCATACTAGTTCTACAATCAAAACCGCATGATGTCGTATTGGAAGTTGGATTTCCATCAAGAGTCAAGGCTAGAAACGATCTCCTTACCGATTCGAGACACTCTAGCAATGTCTCAGGACCCCCGCAGTGAACCCTTGGATCCTGCAGGGTCGGTCCACAAATAACGCTAGTGGATTGGCAATTTCTGAACACACGTTTCCCGGTCCTATTGAACCTATAATATGGCCATTGGCGACCAAATAAAAATCCAAGGCCTCGAAATCCATCATCCACATAAGTAAATCTCGGGGCGTGTAAAACCCTGATACCACTTCTACCTAGAAATAAACATGTGCACTCCCTGCATTCCCATGCTCCATTGCTGACTCTTACCGGGGTGTGAGGCTCGCGAGGTCATGCTATACACAAAGCTATGCCGAAATAGGCTATGCTTTGATCATCCCGCAAGGCACTGCTTTTCAACAAAAGCCTCGATCATATGCATCTTGGCATGCCACATTGACAGTCCACGCCATGCGATCGATAATTACCAATATATAACCTCTGAACTCATGCGTCCCAGGGAAGGGTGTTAAGCAAGAGAATAAATTCTCCGCCACCACAGCTATATATTAAATATAAATCAATTTAATTTACATGGAATGAAATTTAATGTCAGACACACATCCATTTACAAGTCTGTTCTGGGTCTGAACGAAACTGGAGTCACCTTATTCCTCGTCCCGTATGTCCAATACGGAAGTGAGGTGCTCGCATATCCGGACAATCAACAAGTACGTCCGGACAAACTACCACTTTTAACCCTTTACTGGGAGCGACCCAATGTCAGGCATCAGTAGACGTCCATTCGATGTGAAGATCGCCGGTCTTCAATCACCGTCTTTAATATCTTCGACTTTTAATCGTCGTAGTAATTATCCAGAATGCGTTAAACCTGGTCTTTCCGAATAACTCACGTATTTTTTACAATTAAAAATCAATTGTTGTAAAGACACATCCAACTCCTCATTCCAATTAAGAATATTCTTTAAATAAAATATTCATATTATTAGGGAAAGGTTCCCATTAATTTTATCAAAGATAAATTCTTTTAAATTTATTCTTAAATCTTAATTTCAAAGATTTATTAAAATTCCAATTCAGTTTTAATATCAAAAATCATTACTTTACGATTATTCCAATTTAAGAAACAAATCTTATCTTTAACTGGGTTAAAGAATTAATGTCATTTAAAAACATTGTTCACGATAAACCCAAAATCATATTCCAAAATATGGAATTTTCACAGAAATCAAATCAATATATAATCGATATAAATTTCCATATTAGAACATTAATATAAATGGAATAACAGTAAAGCCTTTTAAATTCGATATATAATAACAGTCTTCCTTTACACAAGCCTATCCCGATTATTATCAATCGTATTTTCATTTAATTCCAATTTAATATATTAAATTGGAAAACTTAACTTTGGAAAATTCCTTTTTAAATCTTAATAAAGGATTCATAAATCCTAAATTATAATTTCACTGTTAATTGGGTTAAAGAACAAATGTCGTTTAAAACACAGTTCACGGTAAACCCAATTAACATATCATTTTATTCCAATTACTAAATGTAATTGGAAACTCTAAAAATCTTAATTAAAAGATTTATTCTTTCATATAGGGTTTAAGAACAGTGTTATTTAAGACACCATCCATGACAACCCAAAATCCAATTTCTTTATTTCAATATCTTTTATAAATATTCTTTATTTAAAAGAAATTCTTTGTTTATAATATTCTTTATATAAAAGATATTCTGAATCGGAAAGCGACTCAATCATTTACCATATAACTTCGGTTATATGGATTTCATACATCGTATGTAAATGACAACAATTGATGAATAATCATCAAACCATCCATTCAACATCCAGAGTGAAGTTCACTACTGTGTGAGCATTAAAGTGAGATAATAACGCTCATCGCAGCCTGTCAATCTATCAATTGACATGCAAATAAATATTGGGACTAGTGTATTTCAATTATCGTCCCAAAACCCGTGTGGGATTCTCAGCTAACAACAGTTCATATAAATAAATAATTGGTTAATGAATTTAACCAATTCTAGTACTGCTAACATGTTTGATGATGAACAAAACATGATAATTTATTCCTAATGCCGAAATAAAATATATTTGACTCGTATAATTTCCTTATACATTTCTAATGTCTAATAAAATGTAATTTATTTATATGACATTATTGTGGATGACAAATAAAAGATAATTTTCATTATACTTTATTTGTATGTAATTTTTCTTAACTTAAACACATAAAAGAAATAATCTCATTTGTATATGTTTATCAATGTATAACCTAACACATAAAAATGTTTATTTTAAATTGCATACAAATTCTAATGTATGCATTAACATACAAAGATATCACTTTAACTCACCTATACATTCTAATGTATAATTTTACCAATAATATGATTCTTATAATTGAATATAAATTCTAATGTAAGTTTGCAAATAAAAAATGATTTTTATATTTGCATATAAATTCTATTGTATGTTATGCAAATAAAATGGTTATTATATTTGCATATAAATTCTATTTCAACAAAATGTATAAGAAGTGATACATCCATTTTGCTGACAATTCTATTTTACCAAAATGAATATTTTTGTTTATAACACAAACCTATTTAACAAAATACTATTTGTGTTTAACTCTTTTATTTAACCCAAAAATGTGATTTTTGTGTTATTTCAAATCTAATTAACAAAAAGGTAATTTTTGTTTTTCAACCATCATATTTAACAAAATGTAACTTTTGTTTCAACTATTGTATTTTTGAAAAAATAATTATTTTTGACAAAAATAAATATTTTGGTTCTCCTAAGCTATTTGTCCAAAAATGTTCATTTGACCAAAAAGGTGTATTTTGATTCAACTAGTCTATCTTGACAAAAGTATATATTTTGACAAAAATATATGGTTTGCTCTAACTAATCTATTTTGACAAAAAAGAATATTTTGACAAAATGCATATTTTGATTTAACTAATCTTTTTCAACAAAACGATAAAGATAATGACTAGTTTTGTTGACAAATTCATTTCAACAAAACAATAAGAATGATAATTTTGTTTTGTCGACAATTCTAATCCAACAAAACAAATGAAAGTAACATATTTGTTTTGTCAAATCTAATGGGATAAAAATGATAATGTTGTTTCTTTTAACCATTATAGTTTGACAAAAGTGACCAATTTGTTTTAACTATGATAATTTTGATAAAACGACAAATTGGATTTTAACTTTGGCAATTTGACAAAAGCGACAAATTGGATTCCAACTATTATAAATTGATAATGGTGATAAATTGGGTTTAACTATTTCAATTTGATAAAAGTGAATGTTTTTGTTTCACTCTTTTTAAATGACAAAAATGAATATTTTGTCTCATTCCTTTAAAATGACAAAAGTAAATATATTTGTCTTAATTTTTTTCAAATGACAAAATTGAATAATTTTGTCTCATTCTATTTAAATGATAAAAATGTATCTTTTTGTTCAATCATTTTTTTAATGAACTAAAAATGCTAACAAAAATGCATTTTTTTGTATTGCAACAAAATGAAAAATAAAACTTATCTTTCTATTTACTCTTTTTATTGAAGCTAAGATGACACTAAAAATATATCTTTTAATTCTTTTATTATAATCTATAATGACAATAAAAAACATTTTATTTAACAAAGTTACAACAAAGATGAATTCTTTTTATCATAATCTTTTTATTTTCTCTAATTTAAAATTAAAAGTGATACTTTTAATCCTATTCTTTTATTTACATCTAAAATGTAAATAAAATGTAACTTCTTAAAACTATGTTTTTATTTGCATATAAAATGCAAATAAAAATGTAACTTTTTAAACTATGTTTTTGTTCACACTTAAAATACAAATAACAGTGTATCTTCATGTTTTAGTTGCATCAAAGAATGCAACTTTTAATTTCATGTTTTATTTGCATCAAGGAATGCAACTTTTAATTTCATGTTTTATTTGCATCAAGGAATGCAACTTTTAATTTCATGTTTTATTTGCATGCATAACTTTTAATTTCATGTTTTATTTGCATCAAGGAATGCAACTTTTAATTTCGTGTTTTATTTGCATCAAAGAATGCAAATAAAAATGCAACTTTTAATAGGATATTTATTTGCATCTAAATTTGCAAATAAAAATGTAATCTAATTCTACGATATTTAATTGCATTTAAATTTACAAATAAAAAATATAACTTGCATACTACAACCAAACAACAACATAGGTGATGTTTTTATCAATCAACACACAAAATGATATATTTTATATTGAATTGAAAGTTCTAATTCAATTCAATAACATAGACAAAGTAATGTTTTTTTTGAATCGACAATTCTAATTCAATTCAATAATATAAACGAAAATTGATATTTTTCATTGAATTGACAATTCTATTTCAATTCAATAAATATGACCACCAAAATGATATTTTAATTGAATTGACAAACAAATTCAATTAAATAAATATAAACAAAAAGATATTTCATTTTTGTTTAATATACATGATTCACAAAATATTGGGAAAGAAAAAAAATGATTTATTTTAATTTAACTGACATATACAGATCTATAATTTAATTAACAGATCTATCATACATGCAAAATAAACAGATCAATCATCCAAAATTTCATCACATCACATAACTAATTCATTAACATACATACAATTATTTTACAGCGAGAAAAATAATTAAATTGATTAATTATTTAAAATCAGAAATCTCACAGTGGTTTTTTTTTCTGAAATTTCAAAGTGCTCCATTTCAGATCCGATCTGTTTCATGCTGTAGATCTTGGAAAGATGATTCCAGTGCATTTCGTTTCATTTGATTTTGTTGTTGTATGAGGAAGTTATCACAATTTAAACATTTGATTAATAAATTAATTAATTAATTTCTTTATTTACTTAACTCAATCTATATCCACAGTTGATTTCAGATCTAAGGCCCCTCTGTAATCTTCTTCCTTCAGCCGATTGTTTTAGGTATTTGAACCCAAAAAGCTCCCCCTTTTTCCTCCTGTCGCACCCACTTCAAGGTGGTTCCAGGCCGATCCACCACCACTCCGTTGCCCTACTGATGCGCCACCCACCGCCCCAGGCACGTCCAACTCGCACGCCGTCAGGGCTTGGAAATCGAACCCGAACGACGGGACTTTGAGCCACAAAATTGAACGCCATTCTCCACTAGTTCTGATCATAACCGTATAGATTCATAGAGTATAGAAATCTTTACAATGTTTGCTTTGATTTCACGATGTAATTCTCATTGGATTGGTAAAGATTGAAGAAAGAATTTAGGACATTTCTGGCGATAGAATGGAAGAGGGTGGCGGCCCTGTTAATAATCAAACTAGGGTTTAGGTATTTGATTAGTGTATTTTTATATAATTACTAATTTTTGCGAATAAGTCCATAAGTTCTCAGCAGCTCCTATTTCAGCCAAACGAAGGATGTTCTCAGGCAAATACCCCCGTTCCGGACCCAATAGGCTCGGTCCCATGAGCCCAATCGAATGTCTTCAGCTTGTTCTATTTAATTTAATATTTAAATCATTTATTTAATTAATTCAATCTTACATTTAAATTCATCGGGGCCACATACGACCTCTAAAAATTACTGAAAAGTTATTTCTAGCTATGTTTTGACGATACGGTTCTAACTAGACTAATTTTGTCGAATTCCGAGTCCGTTTGAAAAATAGCCATTTTCTGGTCCATCCGATTTGACTAAAATGGACAAAACACGTTTTCTTTCGCTACGCTCACATATTAATTCTAAAAATTATGAAAATTGAAATCTAGCAATAATTTGACATTCCGATTCAAACAAAAGTGGTTTCATCAAAAACAGAGGTCGTTTGAAAAATGGCTATTTTTTTAATATTAAATATATATAAATTCTACGACGACTATTCTGAAATTTAAACTGGGCATAACTTTTGATTCCTGCTATGAAATTTCGATTTTTCAGATTTGTTGGAAAGATATTTTTAAATAGATTCTAATATTTTTGGTTTCACTAAAATCCTATTATTTTTCATCCTCTATAGTCAGTCAAAATTCAAATTCAAATTTTCGAACTACCGCGCTATTTCTAATTCCTTTTAAAATTTATCCATTTTAACTTCGATTTAAATAAATTTTTCGTCGTTATTATTTAAAATAAATTATTTTAGATATTAAAGTTCCATTTAAAATTTCTAAAATAAAAATTTTAAATTGGTTCAGATTTTGCGGGTTGTTATAATCTCCCCCACATAAAATCTTTTCGTCCTCGAAAAGGAAAAGAGCTGAAAGTTGTTAAATTAACCAGTTTGATTTTCATTCTTTTATTGGTTTTATTAATTTTATTAGTTAATTAACTTTTCAAATATTTATTACTTTTATATATTCAAAGATTATATTTTTCAAGGTTGGATTATACATATAACCACAAATACGTTAATTATAAGCTTGCTACTCTCAACTCATTCTAGGGCATTACTAACCCCATCTCTAATGAGTTTCTCATTCTAGGATACTACTGATCCTATCTCTAATGAGTATTCCCATTGGATATTACTAATCCAATCTCTGATGAGTCTTTTGTTCAGTTCTAACGAGTCGTACCCCAAATATTTGAGCTAACCAGAGCTCTGATACCAACTGTAACGACCCGCAGGCAGTGGGTTAACCTCCCACCGTGACATACAGATGATCACCCAGACACGTTGTTTTACAGCCAGCCTCTCGACTGCAATAACCAACCCTAATAAATAAGGGACATGTAGGGGTAAGAGCCCACTGTTCGTGTAACGACCCAACTTTCAAACACATCGGAAGTCATGCCATTATGTAAGAATAAGAATAGGTAGAAGATAAAATATAGAAACATCAGAATCTCACAGCGGAATTTTTACTAAAGATGATACTTCATAATATTACAAATTAGAACATACTACATCAGAGCATAATAAATCTAGGGATACAAGCCACTTCATAGTACAACTTAATTATACATATCATCGATGACCAAACTAGCATACTTATAATTATATAGTAGACATGACAAGTAGAACAGCACACAGAAAGTTTCCATCCAGCTTCCCAAGTTTTATCATGACCTGATTCACTTATCTACCCATAACAAGTGTTATGAGTACCCAAGAGTTTAAGGAAAACACAGAAAAATAAACTCCGGGTCAGTCAGGGGATTGGTATAGGTAAACGATTTAAAACAAATTAAAGAAATAAAGTTATCTCATAAGACCACGCCGTGAATACAGAACGGGTTTTTACCTTATGAGAATAAAACACTTTGTATACTTTAAATAAGATATTATCATAGTGTCTATGGTTTTCACAAATAATTTAGAATCTAGAAGAATGTTTGCATCTCACATTCTCCTATATAATATACTAATAAAAACCGCTTGGCGCATATGGATAATGGATTTCCAACTATGACAAGGATGGAACCACCTTCCGATCATGTATCTCTAGAGGCGAATACACTGGGTTCAACAAGAACGTCTTGCAACCCGGCCAACACATGACCGACCACTCATTTCTCTTGAGTGTATCGAATGTATATTACCAATGGTTGTGTACGGCAACCATTTCCCGAATAGGACAAAATCGATAGAGTAAGAAACAAAAAGAATTTCTCTAGATAAGTGATGCTACACCCTAATGGGAGCGACCCACATAGCCATGCTGCCTGCCCGATTTTTGTCATTTCCTGGGTGTGAGGCCGGAGGCTAGACTCGCCTTTTTATCATCACTATTTAATTGCTTTGAATGCCACATCGTCAAAACTCGCCAACCACTAATTGATTTCCCCAAAAATATATTATAGGTATACAGCGAGATAAAAGTATTCCTCTACCACCATATAAATACGTTTGAAGAGATCAACGTACGTGATCAGTTAGAATTACTTTGTCAGACATTCGTCCATACAAGTTGTCCTGGGATTGGACAATCCGAAGGCACTATCCAAGAACAGCCCTTGTATATCTCTGTTTTCAATTATCTTTCATAATCTCTAACGTGCGGCGTATAAATCAAGTCGAAGTGGAATATAAATTCCGGACTCTTCGAAATGATGAGCATAATATCTCTATTTTTAAATTATTAGTCTAACATGATAATAATTTAATTTACATACCTTTAATTTATGAATTTTAGTCAAACAAAACAGTATAAGATTATGTTGCTTATATCTGGGTATTTTGATTTTATGTTAAAAATGGACAATTTCAGTGTGCGCGTCGCACACGGTTTTTCTTTCCACTTTGTTTTCGACTTTATAAATAAATACTTTCATATTCTTTAGAAAATTATTTCCTATTCTAATTATTCATAAATAAACTATAATTTATATTTTATAATTTATTTATATTTCAGCTGTAACGACCCGGAAAATCTAAACCAGTTTGAAATTTTTAAATTGGCTAATTTGGTGAATTTAAAATATTTAAAATATTTAAATTAAATATTTTAAATAATAACGATGAAAAGTAAGTTTGGATCGACATTTGAAAATGAATATAATTAATTCTAATTATAAACAAGGCCTGAAATGGCGCTGTAGTTTCAAACTTTGACTGACTGTACCGGGTGCAAAACAAAATGGATTTGGGTGAAACCAAAAATATTTAATTCTTTTAGTGAATATCTTTCTAATGAATTTGAAAAATCGAAGTTTCGTAGCGGGAGTCAAAAGTTATGGCCAAATGAATTTTCAGAAAAGTCTCTATAGAATTTATATAGCCCGTGAAAATAGACATTTTGCAAACGACCTCGGAATTCGACAAAACCTCTTTTGTTGGATCCGGGATGTGAAGTTATTGCTAGGTTTCAAATTTCATAATTTTTGAAGCTAGTATGTGAGAGTGTCAAAGGAAATCGTGTTTTGGTCAATTATAGTTAAATTGGATCGACCAGAAAATGCCCATTTTTCAAACAATCTCAGAATTCGACGAAACTAGTTTTTTTGGGACCGTATCGTCAAAACATAGCTAGATTTATTTTTCGGGAAATTTTAGAATCAATATGTGGCCCCGGCAAATTGAAATGTACGTTCAAATCAAATGTTGAATGTTTTATATTTTAATTTGAAGAATAACTGATTGTAACAGCCGAAATGGGTTATGAAACATATCCCATTGTGTCCGGGATAGGGGTAATTAGCTAGGGGCGACAGTCGTTGGGTTGGAATTGGCGTTCGTTTGTAAAAACCCTAATTTTTGAAATTAATAAAGCATGGACCAATTAGAAAATTCCTTAATAAAAAAAAATATAAAAATCTCTTAGAAACCCTCGCTCCTTTCACGATCGACGACGCTCAGTGCTTCGCCACTTCTCGGCCACTTTTCGGCCGCCTCGCTCCACGATAGACCGCGCCACCACCCAATCTTTAAAGCCTTCTCCTCCCTCTTCAAATCAAGACCAGCCTCGCTCCTCCTCGTCTCGTGTTTCATGTGAACGAGCCCCTCAAAGTTCAGACCTTTCCGCCGCCGCCCCACCCGATTTCGACCGTCGATCTGGCCAACACCCCCACGCACCTGAAGCCCTCTCCAAGCTCTTACAAGTGGTACAAGCCGATCCTTCTATCGTTGCACGGATTTCACGAAATTTCAAAACCTAGTTTTGAACAAAATAGAGAGGTAACGGCTTTGATTATTTTGAACTGGAAATTACACTTTTAAGTGTTGCAAACTTTGAAAAATCATATCTTTTTCATGTTTTGACGAAATTCAGTGAAACAAGAGGCAGTGGACTCGTGTGGACGTCTTCTACATTTTAGAAGAGACCGCATATTTTTCTGAGCCTTCTGCTATATTTGGTGGAGTGGAACCCAATGTGAGATTTCTAAATTATAAACGATATGGAAAACGATGATGTATAAATTATATAGTCGATGTATGAGTTATATAAGCATTGTACACCTCTTGTATAAGCGTTGTATAAGTTGTACGTTCGATATATAAGTTATATATGCGTTGTAAAAATTATATATGTGTTGAAATAAAAGTGAAATGCTTATATAAATATATATATATATATATACACATATATACGCCCCTCGTCCACAAACCATGGACGATATTTATTGGTTGTGATTGGTGTGAAAATTGGTTGATTGCGAAAGGTTGATTAAAATTGTTTGTGGTTGAAATTAATTGATTGTGGTTGAAAAATACCTGTTTGTGGTTGAGAATTATTTCGTTGAAACCACATAGGATTAGTTTATGGAAAAGAAAGAAAAAAATATACATGCCGCCTGCGTGCGAACTAGATGCATGAAATCCACATTGTCAAAAGCTGCGAGGCTTTAAGGTAGAGCGAGGAGCCATACTAGGGACGGCCCCGGTTTTAACTACCCTGCCGTTATGCTGTCGAAATTTTCTGAAATATTCATGTGTTAGAATTATTTTGATTTGTTGAAATTATTTTCATATGTTGAAACCGTTCATGTGTTGAATAGAAATTCATTCGTTGAATAGAAATTCATGTGTTGAATGGTACTCTTGTTTTAAATAAATTGTTTTATCAATAAAAATCACATTTTTATCTTTTATATACGAACTATAGAAAACCGTTCATGTGTTGAATAGAAATTCATTCATTGAATAGAAATTCATGTGTTGAATGGTATTTGTGTTTTAAATAAATTGTTTTAACAATAAAAATCACATTTTTATCTTTTATATACGAACTATAGAAAAATGTTCATGTGTTGAATAGAAATTCATTCGTTGAATAGAAATTCATGTGTTGAATGGTATTCGTGTTTTAAATAAATTGTTTTATAATAAAAATCATATTTTTATCATCTATATGAACTATAGAAAATAGTCGTGTTTTGAAAGAAATTGTTTTATAATAAAAATCATATTTTTATCATCTATATGAACTATATAAAATAGTCGTGTTTTGAAATAAATTGTTTTACATTAAAAATCACATTTTTATCATATACATGAATTATTAAAAATAGTGAAGTGTTGAAATACAAGTCGATTGGATAAAAATATCATTTTTATCAAATGTATGAAAAGCATATAGTTTTGAAATCGAAGAATCGATTATATTTATATATTTATAAATATAATTAAAATATATCGAATAACGAAGCTGCAGTTCATGTTTTGAAACCGTGATTTCAAATGATTAGTGCAGGAGATCCGACCATCGGATTTTCCCGAAACCGAAACCGTTGGGTTCGCTTTGGAAGTATCTTTCCAACGACACCAACTTTGTAAAGATTCAACGGTTGGATTGTCTGGAAGGTTTAATTCAAATCTAAAGAAAAACAGCGCCAGAATCGATTATATTTATATATATATAAGTATAATTAAGTTAAATCGAATAACGATGCTGCAGTTCGTATTTTGAAATCGAAACTTCAAATGATTATACCGGGAGATTCGACCGTCGGATTTTCCCAAAACCGAAACCGTTGGATTCATTTGGAAAAGATCTTTCTAATGATATAAATTTTGTGAAGATCCAACGGTTAGATTTTCATATATGTGTAAATCAAATCTGAAGAAAAAAAGTGCCACGGCTGCGTTATGGCCTGAAGCGTCGTTTGAATAAATTGGCTATTTTAAAATAAATAAAAATAGCGATAAATCGTTATAAAGTATTATAAACGATATGGAATGTGAAATTTAGAAACTAGCTAAAGGTTGGCTAAGTCGAATGGTTTCCTTGGTTTTGATCTGATGTTGGTTTCGGCCTTCGGGGTTAATATTCGGGAAATCCTTCTCTTACTGATTTACGGTTAGTGACTAATGAATTGGAATAAGGCGTATGTGTGTTTGTGTAGCACTTGTTTATTATATACGCGAGTTGCTCAGAAAGACCGGATTTATCCCATTCTGAATAACTGAATCGACGATAAGAAATCGAAAATGAAGACGGTGATTGAAGACCGGAGATCTTCACCTCGTTTGGATGGTAACTGATGTCCTGATTAGGAGGCATCCCGAAATATGGATAATGAGTGGTGATCGTCCAGACGTACGTGGAGATCGATGGGTATGCGAGGTATATAGTGCCTCCGGTTTCGTTTAGACCCAGAACGGACTTGCAAATGGATAGTGTGTATGACATTGGAATTCATTCTGTGTGATTGATAGCCATCAGTTGCATGGTGTGAGTTGCCTCTGTGGCATGCTAAGATGCAGTGATCAAGGCTTCTGTTGAAAAGCAAAGTCTTGTGGTTGATGATCAAAGCACCGCCTGTGTGGCACAACTTTGTGTATAACGTGAATTCGCGAACCTCACACCCCGGTGTAAACCAGAAACGGGAGAGGACCTCAGGGAGGGCATGTGTTTCCTTCTAGTTAGAGGTGGTTTCGGTGCTTGAATTGGATGACATTTATATTATTTTCACCTATGTGGTTGTTGCTGTTGCGAGGCGCCTCGGTTATATCGGTCGATCCGGGACCGATGGAGTCATTCGTTGGCTCATTTACGCCCCCAAAGGGCGGGGAAACGTAGTGTTTAGGCATTTTAATCCACATCGGTGGACCGGCCCTGACAATCCAAGGGTCACTCGAGCACTGATCCTGAGACATGGGCTAGATTGTCTCGAAGTCGGTAAGGACTATCTTTTGCCTTGGTTCATGAGGGAAATCCAATTTCCAAATACGACACCGTGCGGTTTTGATTGTGTATATATATATATATGGCGACATGATATATGGTACCCATGTCGTCTATGATTGATAGTTATGATTGAAATTGTTTTTGAAACATATAAACACTAGTAATAATATCAAATGCTTTTATTTTATTCGTATCAATCATATTTTGGCCATTATAAGGTAAAACTCTATCCTCCGGTTTGCGTTGCATTGTGTGATGGGAATTGAGTCTTGTAATGGCTTCATTTTTATAAAAAGCATTGCGATGTTTAAAAGATTTACTTGTTTTAAAGCACTAGCAATCCAATGGAGTAAACCCGTTCCACGAAAGTGGCATGGTCCTATGATTAGACATATTATAAATGTTTTTAGTAGATTTCTCATACCAGTCCCATGACTGACTCATAGTTTGTTTCACTTGCAAACTCGGGTGCCCCTATTTCTACACGGGCAGCCTTGTATTCAGGTTTTAGCAGGCTCTTTCTGGATAGCTGGAGCTGAAAATGGATTCTATCATTTATCTCTTTTATGTTGTTCAGCTCCTATTATACATATTATGTTTGTTTTCCGCTGTAGACATTTATGTATAGCTGAACTGTATTTGTACTAAGTATGATCCTGTATACTGTGTAACTCTGATGATTACGTTTATCTAGTATATTCTCTTGTGCATTATCTGGTGTATGTATTTATTTATGTTCTGCTATTATCTGTTTATGTGTTATATTCCAAAGATTACCCTTAACACCGCAGTACGAGGTTTTAGGGTCGTCTCAACGTGGTATCAGAGCTTTGGTTAAGCTTAGTTCTGGAATATAATATATTAACAAACTCGTCAGAAATTGAACCAGTAGTGTTCTAGGACAAGTAGCTCATTACAGATAGGATCAGTAATATCCTAGTATGAGTAAAGTTGAATGAAATACACCCCAGTAGACACATTTACATTCAATTATTTGTCTCTATATTTTGAAATATCTTTTCTATTGACCTGACACTTTGTCTGCTAATTGCAGACACTCTAGAAAATGAGTGACAGGAATAGAAGAAATAATCTTATGACTCGTCAAGCTAATGAGCCAGTTGTGCTCCCACAGCCAGAATCAGATATAGAAGTTCTATTCAAGAGATTTCGAAATCTGGGGGGATCGCCATTCTTAGGCAAAGAATCCATTATGGAAAAACAAGCTTGGTTTCATTCTGCAGAGAAAATCTTTGAAGGTTTAAAGCTGAGAGATGACCAGAAAAGATTACTGGCGTCTTGGGGACTCAAAGAGGAAGCTTTGTTCTGGTGGGATTCAATTATTAAGGATAATCCACAAGGTGATATCACCTGGGATAGATTCAAAGGTATTTTCCTGGAAAGATTTACTCCTCCTGAAGCAACTGAGCGGTTATATGATGAATTCTCTTATCTGATACAAGGAGATATGACCATTCCAGAATGTCATAAGAAATTCAATGAACTTTCTCACTTTGCCCCTCATCTAATTCAAAATCCGAAGAGGAAAAATCTGAGATTTATCAACGGGCTTCAACGAAAA
This sequence comes from Allium sativum, assembly GCA_030737875.1. Classification (NCBI taxonomy): domain Eukaryota; kingdom Viridiplantae; phylum Streptophyta; class Magnoliopsida; order Asparagales; family Amaryllidaceae; genus Allium; species Allium sativum. Next base: position 6,907,369 of record CM060921.1, on the reverse strand, counting down.
TATCAGAACAGTGTAATGAGGAATGTGAAGCTTCCTTTTTCTGAAATGATATACATGGCTTACCAGTATGAGGATCTCGACAAGAAAGGTAAGTTACAGTACGAAGAGGAAGTCGGTTCTAGTAATAAAGGGGAGTCTGAAACTGATCGTCCTGAGGCTAGTACGATATCAGAGGTCAGTAAGAAGCCTAAAGTCAATCGAAAAAGGGCCAGATCTGAGAAAGAACCAGTAACGACTGCCATATGCAATAACTGCCATAAGCCAGGACATTTTCAAGGGAATTGCAAACCCTCGAAGAAGCGAATAAAGAGTAGATCTAAATCCAAGAAGAAGTTTCAAGAGAATATAAAATGTGGTGGATGTCATCAGGCGGGTCATTTTTTAAAGGCCTGCCCGCTATTCAGAAAACCTGAAGCAGTACATGTAAATGAAGTGGCAGAAGTGCCTGCATCTTCGTCTGCTCAGGAAAGGACAGATGTTTTAGAAGGCACGCTTACTGTCAAAGATATTCCAGTTAAAGTACTGTTTGACACCGGCGCGTCGCGAAGCTTTGTTGCCAAGAATACGGTTAAGAAACTGGATTTGAATTTAAAAAAGCTCAAAGAACCAATGACTGTCCATAATCCGGTTGGGGGTTCCCTCGATCTCAGTTGGGTTTGTGGGGTGTCGGTTTCCTTTTCTCGTTATCAGTTCCCTACCATCGCGGTCGTCATGAATTTTACAGAATTCGATCTTATCTTGGGGTTAGACTGGTTGATCAAATATGAAGCTGAGGTTAAATGCACCGACAAAGTCGTAAAGGCGAAGATTAAATCAGGTGATTATATAACCATTCCCTGTGAAGGTCAGAATTCCAATAGAAAAGACTTCTGGGAAGCTTTGGATGTTTCTCCTGCTCAAATAGAAAATATCCCAGTAGTCACAGAGAATATTCCGGACCTCATCAAAGATATTCCTGTCTTAAAGAATTATGCAGATGTGTTCGAAGAAGTTGTCAGCTTACCTCCGTAGAGAGAAATTGATTTCAAGATTGCTTTAATTCCGAACGTAAGGCCAGTAGTGCACGCCATTCGGAGGATGACCCTAAAGGAGAAAGAAGAACTAGACAATCAAACACGACAGCTCGTATGGAAGGGTCTAATCAGACCTAGTTTCTCTGATTGGGGAGCAGCAGTGGTGTTTGTCCCAAAATCTGATGGTACTCTGCGATTATGTATGGATTATCGTGATTTGAATAAGCAGACAATAAAGAATAAATATCCATTGCCGCGAATCGATGATTTATTGGATCGTCTAAATGGTGCACAAGTATTTTCAAGGATGGACTTAGCTACAGGCTTCCATCAGCTTCGAATTGCCGAAGAGTGTGTTCCCATGACAGCATTCAGTGGTCCAGACTTATTCTATGAGTGGTTAGTAATGTCGTTCGGCTAATGCTACGCTCCAGCATACGTCGTCAATTTGAGGAATCGAGTGTTCAGAGGAGTCCTGAATAAGCTTGTTCTGGTTTTTATCGATGATATTATAATCTTCTCTAAATCAAAAGTCGAATATGAAAAGCATTTGGAATAGGTTCTAGAAATTCTGAGAAGGAATGTATTGAAAGCTAAACTTTCCAAATGTATATTCTGGCAAGATGAAGTGAAGTTTCTTGGCCATGTCATATCGAAAGAAGGAATTGTTGTGGATTCAAGTAAAATCATAGCTATTCAAAATTGGAAACAGCCTAGTACTCCTATAGAAGTCCGCAGTTTTCTCGGATTGGCTAGTTATTACCGGAAGTTCGTTAAAGATTTTTCGAAGATATCTAGTCACTTAACGAAGCTTACAAAGAAGCACTCAAAATTCAAGTGTACTCCAGAATGTGAGGAGGCTTTCGAGGAACTGAAGTTAAGATTAACAACGATTCCAGTGTTAACGATAATCGACGGCAATCAGGATTTGAAAGTCTGGATGGATACCTCTAGAGAAGGCCTTGGTGCAGTGTTAATGCAAAGAGGTCAAGTGGTTGCTTATGCTAGCCGTCAACTGAAGCCACATGAAAAGAATTACGTAACTCATGATCTTGAGTTGTTGGCTATAGTATTTGCTTTGAAAATCTGGAGACACTTTCTTCTGGGTGAGAAATTCGAACTGTTTACAGATCACCATTCGTTAAAGTATCTGTTCACCCAGAAAGACTTGAATCTGAGGCAGCAACGTTGGCTAGAGTTCCTTGCAGCATATGATTTTGATATTCTATACACTCCAGGGAAAGCCAATGTCGTGGCCGATGCGCTGAGTAGAAAGAATGTATTGATAGCCAGTTTTATTATTACGACTTCATTGATTGATAAAATATCTGCTCTTCAGAAGGATGATCACTTCATTTACAAGATCAAAGAGATAATTCAGAAAGGCGAGCCCTCGAGTTTCCAGGTTGATAATGATGGGATTTTAAGGCTAAAAGGTCGAATCTGTGTTCCTAACATTTCTGAGCTCCGAAAGGAAGTGCTGGATGAATGCCACAAGTCAAAACTTAGTATCCATCCGGGAGTAAGTAAAATGTATAATGACATCAAACGCACTTTCTGGTGGAGGTCGATGAAGAGAGACATTTCTTTATATGTTAGCCGATGCCCTACTTGCCAACTAGTCAAAAGCGACCAGCAGAAACTTGCTGGATTGTTGCAACCGCTGGACGTTCCCGGTTGGAAGTGGGAACATATTAACATGGACTTCATAGATGGCTTGCCCAGAACCAAAAAAGGAAATGACAGTATTTGGGTGATCGTAGATCGCTTCACAAAGACCGCCCATTTCATACATGTCAGATCCAATAGAACTGCTCAGAGTCTGGCGCAGATTTATTTCAAAAAATTGTTAGACTACATGGGGTGCCGATCAGTATAGTTAGTGATAGAGATCCAATATTTACTAGCAAATTCTGGGAGGCATTTCAAGTAGAACTGGGAACGAAGCTGAACTTGAGCACCGCTTATCATCCTCAGACAGATGGTCAAACTGAGAGGGTGAATCGTATACTAGAAGATTTATTGCGGGCTTGTGTTCTAGATTTCGGCGGATCATGGGAGGACCATTTACATTTGGCTGAATTCTCATATAACAACAGCTACCAAGCAAGCCTGACAATGTCTCCATTCGAAGCATTGTATGGTAGACCGTGCCGATCTCCTTCTTGTTGGGTCGAACCCGGTAATAGACTTGTATTGGGACCTGATATGATCCGCGAAGCTACCGACAAAGTCGATTTCATTAAGAAACGATTACTCGCCGCTCAAAGCTGAGAGAAAAGCTATGCTGATAAGAGAAGAAGAGATATATCGTTTGTTGTTGGCGACTATGTATATTTGAAAGTATCGCCGATGAGAGGAGTTATCCGGTTCGGTAAAACTGGGAAGTTGGCGCCCAAATTCATTGGTCCATTTCCTATTCTTAAACGGATTGGAACTCTCACTTATAGGGTTCAATTGCCTGATTGGTTGCCTGGAGTGCATGATGTATTTCACATATCTCAACTTCGAAAGCATGTTCATGACCCAGACTTGGTTGTGGAAGAGGCCGCACAACAAGATATTGAAATTACTCCAGAATTGGCTGTGAGAAGAAAGCCGCTAAAGATCATTGGCAAAGAAACCAAAGAACTGAGGAACAAGAAGGTTCACTTAGTCAAAGTGCAATGGAGTGGAGATCCACGAGATTGTACTTGGGAAACTGAGGAGAGCATTCAGAAAGCCTATCCTAAGTGTCGAGTGGATATCTCTGATTGACTCTGGTGTAAGGTACATTTACCATATTTTGAAATTTCCATTATATTCTCTGCTTCGTTGTTATTTTCTTTCATGAATGTAAACTTTTAATTCTATAGTCTGAATGATTTTAAAGGAGTATAGGAATTGATTAGTATATTTTTGAAAAGTTAAAAACAAATTGCTTGTTGTTTGTGTTGTGTGATTGTGGGTTGGATTAATTAAATTATTAGAACGATATTTAATTTAATTAATAAGAGAATGAATGGTAGAAATTATTCGATTAAATCACACATAGAACTGATATAAAAATAGATAGAAATATATACTTGTGCATTATATATGTTTGAATAGGTAATTAGATTAGCTGTTAAGTAAAGAATTTATTTGCGTGCCCGACAAATAGGTAAACCTTAATGAGTTGGATGCACAATTTTATTATTATATCAACTCATGTGAATGCCATTGGATGCGAAGTGCTGGTTGTTCTGTGTGTAATAATAAATGTTGTCGTAGGATAGTAACAATTAATTTTGAACTACACTACATGGCATACTTCTGGAAGATAGACATACTTCATCATATACCACATAAGCATTTGGAGCTTGTGTGACGAGGTGGAAGATTTACAATACGAGCGAGAGGCTTGTATGGCGATTACTATACATCGCAGTTTGAATTGATGACTGATATGGACCATATAAAATGTAACGGTAAATTGCCAGATTAATAAAAACTCCACACAAGTCTGGAGTTGACAATAATCACATCTCTCTAGTTATTAGATACGGCACATGGATTATTTATTTCCCATACGGGACGAGGTAACGAGAATTTATTCTCTGGAGCAATTAAAAATACACACTCCCTCAGGCTTTGACGGGGTGACGAGAATTTATTCTCAGGAGTTATTATCTATACACACTCCCCTGTAAACACCAGAATATATCACTATAAATATGTGTATGCTTTATAGGATTTATTGGGTACCTAATACGGCCCAATAAATTTCCAAACCACTCCCCGTACAAAGGAGGTTATGGCGAAATTTTTCGAAAATTCTGGGTGTTAGCCAAATTTTTGAAGAATTTGAAAATTCTCAAAAACTGAAAAGTTGGAGAATGGAAGCCAGATGGAACGTAGAGTTGATTAATCAAACCACTTTTGACTTTGTTCCTTTTCGGGAACGAAAAGTTTTAAGTGGGGGAGATTGTAACGACCCGGAAAATCTAAACCAGTTTGAAAATTTTAAATTAGCTAATTTGGTGAATTTAAAATATTTAAAATAAATATTTTAAATAATAACGATGAAAAGTAAGTTTGAATCGACATTTGAAAATGAATATAATTAATTCTAATTATAAACAAGGCCTGAAATGGCGCGGTAGTTTCAAAATTTGAATTCAAACTTTGACTGACTGTACCGGGTGCAAAACAAAATGGATTTGAGTGAAACCAAAAAATATTTAAATCTGTTAGTGAATATCTTTCTAACGAATCTGAAAAATCAAAGTTTCATAGCGGGAGTCAAAATTTATGGCCAAATGAATTTTCAGAAAGGTCGCTATAGAATTTATATAGCCCGTGAAAATAGACAGTTTGCAAACGACCTCGGAATTCGACGAAACCACTTTTGTTGGATCCGGAGTGTGAAGTTATTGCTAGGTTTCAAATTTCATAATTTTTGAAGCTAGTATGTGAGCGTGGCAAAGGAAAACATGTTTTGGTCAATTATAGTTAAATTGGATCGACCAGAAAATGGTCATTTTTCAAACGGTCTCAGAATTCGACGAAACTAGTTTTGTTGGGACCGTATCGTCAAAACATAGCTAGATTTATTTTTCAGGAATTTTTAGAATCAGTATGTGGCTCCGGCAAATTGAAATGTACGTTCAAATCAAATATTGAATGTTTTATATTTTAATTTGAAGAATAACTGATTGTCACAGCCGAAATGGGCTACAAAACATATCCCATTGTGTCCGGGATGGGGGTAATTAGCTTGGGGCGACAGTCGTTTGGTTGGAATTGGCGTTCGTTTGTAAAAACCCTAATTTTTGAAATTAATAAAGCATGGACCAATTAGAAAATTCCTTCATAAAAAAATATATAAAAATCTCTTAGAAACCCTCGCTCCTTTCACGATCGACGACGCTCAGTGCTTCGCCACTTTCCGGCCGCCTCGCTCCACGATAGACCGCGCCACCACCCAATCTTTAAAGCCCTCTCCTCCCTCTTCAAATCAAGACCAGCCTCGCTCCTCTTCGTCTCGTGTTCCGTATGAACGAGCCCCTCAAAGTTCAGACCTTTTCGTCGCCGCCCCACCCGATTATGACCGTCGATCTGGCCAACACCCCCACGCGCCTGAAGCCTCTCCAAGCTCTTCCAAGTGGTACAAGCCGATCCTTCTATCGTTGCATGGATTTCGCAAAATTTCAAAACCTAATGTTGGACAAAATAGAGAGGTAATGGCTTTGATTATTTTGAACTGGAAATTACACTTTTAAGTGTTGCAAACTTTGAAAAATCATATCTTTTTCATGTGTTGACGAAATTCAGTGAAACAAGAGGCAGTGGACTCGTGTGGACGTCTTCTACATTTTAGAAAAGACTGCATATTTTTTTGAGCCTTCTGCTATTTTTGGTGGAGTGGAACCCAATGTGAGATTTCTAAATTATAAACGATATGGAAAACGACGATGTATAAATTATATAGTCGATGTATGAGTTATATAAGCGTTGTACACTTCTTGTATAAGCGTTGTATAAGTTGTATGTTCAATATATAAGTTATATATGCGTTGTAAAAATTATATATGTGTTGAAATAGAAGTGAAATGCTTATATAAATATATATACATATATACGCCCCTCGTCCACAAACCATAGACGATATTTATTGGTTGTGATTGGTGTGAAAATTGGTTGATTGCGAATGGTTGATTAAAATTGTTTGTGGTTGAAATTGATTGATTGTAGTTGAAAAATACCGGTTTGTGGTTGAGAATTATTTGGTTGAAACTACATAGGATTAGTTTGTGGAAAAGAAAGAAAAAAAATATACATGCCGCCTGCGTGCGAACTAGATGCATGAAATCCCCATTGTCAAAAGCTGCGAGGCTTTAAGGTAGAGCGAGGAGCCGTATTATGGACGGCCCCGGTTTTAACTACCCTGCCGTTATGCTGCCGAAATTTTCTGAAATATTCATGTGTTAGAATTATTTTCATTCGTTGAAATTATTTTCATATGTTGAAACCGTTCATGAGTTGAATAGAAACTCATTCGTTGAATAGAAATTCATGTGTTGAATGGTATTCATGTTTTAAATAAATTGTTTTATCAATTAAAATCACATTTTTATCTTTTATATACGAACTATAGAAAACCGTTCATGTGTTGAATAGAAATTCATTCGTTGAATAGAAATTCATGTGTTGAATGGTATTCGTGTTTTAAATAAATTGTTTTAACAATAAAAAATCACATTTTTATCTTTTATATACGAACTATAGAAAACCGTTCATGTGTTGAATAGAAATTCATTCATTGAATAGAAATTCATGTGTTGAATGGTATTCGTGTTTTAAATAAATTGTTTTATAATAAAAATCATATTTTTATCATCTATTTGAACTATAGAAAATAGCCGTGTTTTGAAAGAAATTGTTTTATAATAAAAATCATATTTTTATCATCTATATGAACTATATAAAATAGTCGTGTTTTGAAATAAATTGTTTTACATTAAAAATCACATTTTTATCATATACATGAATTGTTAAAAATAGTGAAGTGTTGAAATAAAAGTCGGTTGGATAAAAATATCATTTTTATCAAATGTATGAAAAGCATATAGTTTTGAAATCGAAGAATCGATTATATATATATATATATAATTAAAATATATCGAATAACGAAGCTGCAGTTCGTGTTTTGAAACCGTGATTTCAAACGATTAGTGCGGGAGATCCGACCATCGGATTTTCCCGAAACCGTTGTGTTCGCTATGGAAATATCTTTCCAACGAAACCAACTTTGTAAAGATCCAACAGTTGAATTGTCTGGAATGTTTAATTCAAATCTAAAGAAAAACAGCGCCAAAATCGATTATATTTATATATATATATATATAAATATAATTAAATTAAATCGAATAACGATGTTGTAGTACGTATTTTGAAATCGAAACTTCAAACGATTGTACCGGGAGATCCGACCGTCGGATTTTCACAAAACTGGAACCGTTGGATTTGTTTTGAAAAGATCTTTCTAATGATATAAATTTTGTGAAGATCCAACAGTTAGATTTTCAGATATGTGTAAATCAAATCTAAAGAAAAACAGCGCCACCGCCGCGTTATGGCCTGAAGCGTCGTTTGAATAAATTGGCTATTTTAAAATAAATAAAAATAGCGATAAATCGTTATAAAATATTATAAACGATATGGAATGTGAAATTCAGAAACTAGCTGAAGGTTGGCTAAGTCGAATGGTTTCCTAGGTTTTGATCTGATGTTGGTTTCGGCCTTCGGGGTTAATATTCGGGAAATCGTTCCCTTACTGATTTACGGTTAGTGACTAATGAATTGGAATAAGGCGTATGTGTGTTTGTGTAGCACTTGTTTATTATATACGCGAGTTGCTCAGAAAGACTGGATTCATCCCATTCTGAATAACTGAAAAGACGATAAGAAATCAAAAATGAAGACGGTGGTTGAAGACCGGAGATCTTCCCCTCGGTTGGATGGTAACTGATGTCCTGATTGGGAGGCATCCCGAAATATGGATAATGAGTGGTGATCGTCCAGACAAACGTGTAGATCGATGGGTATACAAGGTATATAGTGCCTCTGGTTTCGTTCAGACCCAGAACGGACTTGCAAATGGACAGTGTGTCTGACATTGGAATTCATTCTGTGTGATTGATAGCCATCAGTTGCATGGTGTGAATTTCCTGTGTGGCATGCTAAGATGCAGTGATCAAGGCTTCTGTTGAAAAGCAAAGTCTTGTGGTTCATGATCAAAGCACCGCCTGTGTGGCGTAGCTTTGTGTATAACGTGAATTCGCGAACCTCACACCCCGGTACGAACCAGAAACGGGAGAGGACCTCAGGGAGGGCATGCGTTTCCTTCTAGTTAGAGGTGGTGTCGGTGCTTGAACTGGCTGACATTTATATTATTTTCACCAATGTGGTTGTTGTTGTTGCGAGGCGCCTTAGTTATATCGGTCGATCTGGAACCGATTGAGTCATTCGTTGGCTCATTTACACCCCAAAGGGCGGGGAAACGTATTGTTCAGGCATTTTAATCCACATCGGTGGACCGACCCTGACGATACAAGGGTCACTCGAGCTCTGATCCTGAGACATGGGCTAGATTGTCTCGAAGTCGGCAAGGACTATCTTTTTCCTTGGTTCATGAGGGAAATCCAATTTCCAAATACGACACCGTGCGGTTTTGATTGTATATATATATATATATATATATATATGATATATGGTACCCATGCCGTCTATGATTGATAGTTATGATTGAAATTGTTTTTGAAACATATAAACACTAGTAATAATATCAAATGCTTTTATTTTATTCGTATCAATCATATTTTGGCCATTATAAGGTAAAACTCTATCCTCCGGTTTGCGTTGCATTGTGTGATGGGAATTGAGTCTTGCAATGGCTTCATTTTTATAAAAAGCATTGCGATGTTTAAAAGATTTACTTGTTTTAAAGCACTGGCAATCCAATGGAGTAAACCCGTTCCACAAAAGTGGCGTGGTCCTGTGATTAGCTATATTATAAATGTGTTTAGTAGATTTCTCATACCAGTCCCATGACTGACTCGTACTTTGTTTCACTTGCAAACTCGGGTGCCCCTATTTCTACATGGGCAGCCTTGTATTCAGGTTTTAAAAGGCTCTTTCTGGATAGCTGGAGCTGAAGATGGATTTTATCATTTATCTCTTTTATGCTGTTCATCTCCTATTGTACATATTATGTTTGTTTTCCACTGTAGACATTTATGTATAGCTGAACTATATTTGTACTAAGTATGATCCTGTATACTGTGTAACACTGATGATTATGTTTATCCAGTATATTCTCTTGTGCATTATGTGGTGTATGTATTTATTTATTTCTGTTCTGCTATTATCTGTTTATGTGTTATATTCCAAAGATTACCCTTCACACCGCAGTACGGGGTTTTGGGGTCGTCTCATCAACTTTTACACTTTACTTTTAACTTTATCAAAAACTTCACTTGATCTTCTATACCTGATTCACTTCCCCCTTTCCACTCGATAGTTTAAATAAAAATTTTATTTTTCATTTTCCTTATTTATTTTCACTTTTTATTTAATTTATTATTTGATTAAACTGGTTTTAATTAAAATTTTATTCAAAAATCTCCTTTGAAAGCATTTATGCCAAAGTACCACTTTGGACAAAGTACCAGTTTGAAAACTCATGTGCGTGCATGTAAAATCAGGCCTGGCTCCCATGATTTGGCCGAAGTACCACTTTCCAGATCACTACCAAACTACAACTTTTAAATCCCAGTGTTTTGCTTGCCGATCAGCTTCAACCTTCATGCGCCAGACCACTACCAAAGTGCCAGTACCCAAATACCAAAGTGCCAAAGTACCACCCCCCTGAAACACGGCCGATCACTTCAAATCCCTGGTGTCTTCACTTCCGATCACCCGCACATACATGTGCACATGCACACACACCTGAGCCCACGTTCACCACTTCCGACCACCAACACACACTTCGCACCCCCGAATCACTTTACCACCCTCCGATCACCACCACCTAGAAGCTACAGTGATTTCACTGTTCGAGTTCTCCATGACCGATTTGGGTTCATCCAGGAAAACCCCTACTTTTCCTTGCCCCGACCACTGATCACCTTCCACTTCTTGTCACGCCACCATGACTCCCCAACACCACCATCCCCCCTGGACCGCACCCCCAACACCTCGACGTTGATGCACAGTTCCGGCGAGAACCCAAACGAGCAAATCAAACCCAAAAACCCTATTTCAACCTCGTTCTCCCAATCCCTTCTTTAGAAAAATTATTTAGTATTTTTCCTAGAACCATCGACCCTAGGTGAAGCTTCCCTTCCAAACGTATGGCTTTCGATGGCTTGGATGGTCGGAATTTGATCAATGTTCAAATTCTGATCATCACAGTATATCTCATTATCCAGAATGTTAAAAATCGTGAAACCACCACCAAAAATCAACATTTTCGTATACGATTCAATTAATATATCTAAAATTTAGTTTTTACATGTTTTGGATTTTTGTTCATATAGAGAGTTTCCTGTTATCGGACTGTGTTTGTTTTCTTGAACATGAATGTTTCTTCTTCGATTAAAAATACACCGAGTGCATATATTTTACCCTATATTATCCTAGTGCAAACCAGTGGTAGTATTCCCTTCAAACAATCAAGTGTTGGAGCCCTTTTGTGATTAATAACCAAACAACAGTTCTGGTTATTTTAAGGTTGAAAACAGAACACAAGACTTAAGCAATCATAGTAATTCAAACTAAAGATACCCAATATTTTAAGTACCAACCACTAGTTCTTTTATCAGGCACAGGATGGCATTCAAACAGGACTTGTAACTCAACAAAGAACTTCCAAACAATAGATTTAACTTAACAGTTTTTTGGTAGAAAAATGCAGAAATTAAACTATGAAACCAAAGAAAGTTTACTCACTAGAAAATTTGGAACTCTCTTCTCACTGAACTGTTTTGGTTCGAATGATTTGGTGTAAAGAAAGAAAATGCATGGCCAGGTCTTTATATAGGTGTTGGAAAGTATAAAATATTTGTGCGTTAATTGTTGGTCTGGAATGAGCAAACATTTTCAGAAATCTATTTCCACAAGTTGACAAATGATTGATAATTAAAAATCCTCTTCTCTCCTAAATATTTAGATGTCACTACACTTTTTCCTATGCTAACATGGCTACCATCAGCAAATATTTGCCCTGAAATTTCCTGCGCTAGTACCAACATTCTCCCTATTGGTTGCCTAGGTAAAATCACATTAAATGCTCATGTACCTGACCATGTTCCTCTCTAAATCTTGCATTGGTGAAGAAAAACATAGCAGCCATCATTTCATACCATGGTAATGTTTAGAGCTTTGGTTATCTAACTACAGGTTGGCATATGATCCTTTGATTTAACAACAATATTATAAAAGCTTTTCTTTGCTTCCAAGTAGTTGCAAATTGAAATTTTCTATGTACAAAAGAAGCTACGGTCATGTGATGTATAAATGTATGATGAAATCCTAGGTATCTAGATGCTAATAAAAATCCTAGTTTATGCAAATCTTAAGTTTATTTTCTCAAGTGTGCACAAATATTGAGAAAGATGGCATTTAACTTGAGTACTTGAGAAGAATGGTTTTTCCATGTTTCATGTTCTGAGAACCTGAAAATATCCTGATCATGTATCAATCGGCCATGTGAAATAAATTTTTATCAAGATCCTATTTTCTAGCCTATTTCTAGTGTACAGCTACAAATGATATTCTCTTTGTATGTTGGACATGTCCTGTGTCAGTACAAAGAAAGTGGCCACTTCATGTTAAATAATTTTCATGTGAAAGAAAATATGGTTTTGTTCTGAAACTTTCATTTGAGAAAGAAATGGTTTTTGTGTATAATTTGTCAAATGCTCTTATGTTTTAAAAACTTAAGAACTTACAAAAATTATAAATCTTAGTATAAGATTGAAACAATGTAGGTGCTAGCATAAAAGAAATGGCACTTTTTATATATTAACTACACACACCCATGTTTAATGAATTTACACAAATGCTATCATACATACATATGTTAAATGAATTTATACTATTATTATTATACACAAGGTTTTACATATTTGAATTGGTTAAAGTATGGAATTTAAATCGTATTTGTAATACGATCGATCAAAATTTATGTTAGCGATGTTATATAAGAACCGGGCCATTACAATCTACCCCCCTTATAAAAATTTCGTCCTCGAAATTTGTAAACAGTAGATTTTAATTAGAGTTATCGACTTATTTATGAATAATTGACACACATCAAAAATATTTTATTTATAACAGCTATTTGTATAACTGGATATATCTGTTACTATGGTTGAAAAATATTTCCATTTATGCATTACTACTTCTTGTCTTCCATCTCATAAATTCTCATCAACTTCCAAATATCCTTGATTTTATCTGGAAAATAGATCTCAAGTCACTTCATTGAATCAATCTTGCTCAAGCATATGTATCTGTCCAAATTCTCTTTTTAAACTTGAATCCATATTCAACTCATCAGTCAATTCACTTAACTCCGTTAACTATTATCCACGGTCTCCATTAACTTAGTTAATTATCTCCATTTCGGGACTCACAAATATGATTTTATTTCACAAATCGACTAGTTCACTTTCCCTGAGTTCATATCCAATTAATACTTAAGTCTAGACTTAATTACAGGAAATCCAAATTTTAATTCAATTTATAATTCTAACTTGATTTCTTGTATCAATATGATTAGATATTATTTAATTTAATTAAACCATATTTAATTTTTCCTAAGGCTGCCCCTAGTTAATTAACTCCTTTTATTTAAAAAGAGTAAGGTACCTTCTGAAACTTCTTCCATTTTCACATTCTCAGAAGTTGATGGCTTATCCATTAAGGCATAGACCTTTGGTTGTGTTTCCTTATTTATAAGCGTACAATCTTTAATCAAATGTCCGGGTTGATGACACTTATAGCATAAAATCTCCTTGACATTAGCATTACCCGGTTCATGTGGTTTTTGTTGAGGTTGCTCTGGCTTCTCTTCTGCTGGCTTCGTACAAAACCTAGCAATGTGTCCCTTCTCCTTACAGTTGTGGCATTGTGTATCCTTATAACGCTCTTTAGCCTTCTCCCCCATTTTTGGTATTCCCTTGTTCTGATTTGGATCAGATTTCCTTTTATTGGGATTATCACCGCTGGTTTCTCATGTCTGTGCTTTTGCAACTGGCTTCTTTCCCTCAAGTGCTTCATAACAAACTGCCGTATCTACTAGATCAACAAATGGAATCTTGAGATGCCCAATCATTTTAACTTGCAAGCTATCCTTCAATCCTGCTATAAACATTTCATTCTTCTTGAGTGAGGTGTTGATCAGTTCTGGCCCAAAACAAGTAAGTGCATTGAACTTATCTTCATAGTCGGATATTTTCATGTTCCCTTGTTTGAGATTGATGAAATCCCGATACATCCTAGTTTTGCCAGTGCCAGGAAGAAATTGCGCTTCGAATGCCTCTTTGAATTTGTCCCAAGTAAAATCTTCTTCAGGAACGTTCGCAGTTTGAGCATCCTACCAGATTGCAGCAGCTTCTTGGAGTTTCCACAAAGCTAAGAGACGTTTCTGCTCATCATTCAATTTCAGTCCTTTGAAAATCCTCTCACAGGACCTCAACCATGATTGAACCTCAACAAAAGACTCAGTGCCTTTGAATACCTTCCCTCCCAGTGTGGTATACTCCTTATAGATAGTTGCAAAGATTTTGTCCTGCTGGACTGGTGTAACTTCCTCCATAGTTTCTCCTTGATCTTGGGAGGCAGTATTACGACCAGTAGTAGTGGAAGTCCAACTAGCGCGACCTCTTCGTCCTCGGTAACTCATTCTAATCACCTGAATATAACAGGTTGACAATCAAGACTTGATTGGATATAACTAACTTAGGTATATCACTCAAGTTGATCTAAATTTATTTTATTTATTTTAAATTTTAATAAAAATACGCTCTCTCACACTCACCCAAAGCCTAGGTAATCAGTAATCTAAGCTCTGATACCAACTGTAACGACCCAACTTTCGAACACATCGGAAGTCGTGCCATTATGTAAGAGTAAGAATAGATTGAAGATAAAATATAGAAGCATCGGAATCTCACAGCAGAATTTTTACAAAAGATGATACTTCATAATATTACATATTAGAAAATATTACATCAGAGCATAATAGATCTAGGGATACAAGCCACTTCATAGTACAACTTAATTATACATATCATCGATGACCAAACTGGCATACTTATAATTATACAGTAGACATGACAAGTAGAACAACACACAGAAAGTTTCCATCCAGCTTCCCAAGTTTTATCATGACCTGATTCACTTATCTACTCATAACAAGTGTTATAAGTACCCAAGAGTTTAAGGAAAACACAGAAAAATAAACTCCGGGTCAGTCAGGGGACTGGTATGAGTAAACGATTTAAAACAAATTAAATAAATAAAAATATCTCATAAGACCACGCCGTGAATACGGAACATGTTTTTACCTTATGAGAATAAAACACTTTGTATACTTTAAATCAGATATTATCATAGTTTCTAGGGTTTTCACAAATAATTTAGAATCTAGAAGAATTCTTGCATCTCACATTCTCCTATATAATATACAAATAAAAACTACTTGGCGCGTATGGATAATGGATTTCCAACTATGACAAGGTATGGAACCACCTTCCGATCGTGTATCTCTAGAGGCGAATACACTGCGTTCAACAAGAACGTCTTGCAACCCGGCCCACACATGACCGACCACTCATTTCTCTTGAGTGTATCGAATGTATATCACCAATGGTTGTGTACGGCAACCATTTCCCGAATGGGACATAATCGATAGAGTAAGAAACAAAAAGAATTTCTCTAGATAGGTGATGCTACACCCTAATGGGAGTGACCCACGTAGCCATGCTGCCTGTCCGATTTTTGTCATTTCCTGGGTGTGAGGCCTGAGGCTAGACTCGCCTTTTTATCATCACTGTTTAATTGCTTTGAATGCTACATCTTCAAAACTCGCCAACCACTAATTGACTTCCCCAAAAATATATTATAGGTATACAGCGAGAGAAATGAATTCCTTTGCCACCATATAAATACGTTTGATGAGATCAACGTACATGATTAGTTAGAATTACTTTGTCAGACATTCGTCCATACAAGTTGTCCTAGGATTGGACAAACCGAAGACACTATCCAAGAACAACCCTTGCATATCCCCAATTTCAATTATCTTTGATAATCTCTGACGCGCGGTGTATAAATCAAGTCGAAGCAGAATATAAATTCTGGACTCTTCGAAATGATGAGCGTAATATCTCTGTTTTTAAATTATTAGTATAACATGATTATAATTTAATTTACATACCTTTAATTTATGAATTTTATCAAACAAAACAGTATAAGATTATTTTGCTTATATCTAGGTATTTTGATTTTATCTTAAAAATGGACAATTTCAGTGTGCGCATCGCACACGGTTTTTCTTTCCACTATGTTTGTCGACTTTATAAATGAGTACTTACATTATTCTTTAGAAAATTATTTCTTACTCAAATTATTCATAAATAAACTATAATTTATTTATATTTCAGCTTTTGCACTTTACTTTTAACTTTGTCAAAAACTTCACTTGATCTTCTATACCTGATTCACTTCCCCCTTTCCACTCGATAGTTTAAATAAAATTTTTGTTTTTCATTTTCCTTATTTATTTTCACTTTATATTTAATTTATTATTTAATTAAACTGGTTTTAATTAAAATTTTATTCAAAAATCTCCTTCGAAAGCATTTATGCCAAAGTACCACTTTGGACAAAGTACCAGTTTGAAAACTCATGTGCACGCATGTAAAATCAGGCCTGGCTCCCATGATTTGGCCAAAGTACCACTTTCCAGATCACTACCAAACTACCACTTTGAAATCCCAGTGTTTTGCTTGCCGATCAGCTTCAACCTTCATGCGGCAGACCACTACCAAAGTGCCAGTACCCAAATACCAAAGTGCCAAAGTACCACCCCCTGAAACACGGCCGATCACTTCAAATCCATGGTGTCTTCACTTTCGATCACCCGCACATACATGTGCACATGCACACACACCTTAGCCCACCTTCACCACTTCCGACCACCACCACACATCACTTCGCACCACCGGATCACTTTACCACCCTCCGATCACCACCACCTAGAAGCTACAGTGATTTCACTGTTCGAGTTCTCCATGTCCAATTTGGGTTCATCCAGGAAAACCCCTACTTCTCCTTGCCCCGACCACTGATCACCTTCCACTTCTTGTCACGCCATCATGACTCCCCAACACCACCATCCCCCCTGGACCGCACCCCCAACACCTCGACGTTGATGAATAGTTCCGGCGAGAATCCAAATGAGCGAAACAAACCCAAAAACCCTATTTCAACCTCGTTCTCCCAATCCCTTCTTTAGAAAAATTATTTAGTATTTTTCCTAGAACCATCGACCCTAGGTGAAGCTTCCCTTCCAAATGCATGGCTTCCGATGGATTGGATGGTCGGAATTTGATCAATGTACAAATTCTGATCATCACAGTATATCTCATTATCCAAAATGTTAAAAATCATGAAACCACCACCAAAAATCTCCATTTTCCTATACGATTCAATTAATATATCTAAAATCTAGTTTTTACATGTTTTGGATTTTTGTGCATACAAAGAGTTTCCTGTTATCAAACTATGCTTGTTTTCTTGAACGGGAATGTTTCTTCTTTGATTAAAAATACACTGAGTGCATACATTTTACAATATATTATCCTAGTGCAAACCAGTGGTAGTATTCCCTTCAAACAATCAAGTGTTGGATCCCTTTTGTGATTAATAACCAAACAACAGTTCTGGTTATTTTAAGGTTGAAAACAGAACACAAGACTTAAGCAATCATAGCAATTCAAACTAAAGATAACCAATAGTTTAAGTAACAACCACTAGTTCTTTTATCAGGCACAGGATGGCATCCAAACAGGACTTGTAACTCAACAAAGAACATCCAAACAATAGATTTAACTTAACAGTTTTCTGGTAGAAAAATGCAGAAATTAAACTATGAAATAAAAGAAAGTTTACTCACCAGAAAATTTGGAACTCTCTTCTCACTGAACTATTTTGGTTCGGATGATTTGGTGTGAAGAAAGAAAATGCATGGCCATGTCTTTATATAGGTGTAGGAAAGTATAAAATATTTTTGCATTAATTGTTGGTCTGGAAAGAGCAAACAGTTTCAGAAATCTCTTTCCGCAAGTTGACAAATGATTGACAATTAAAATTCCTCTTCTCTCCTAAATATTTAGATGTCACTACACTTTTTCCTATGCTAACATGGCTACCGTCAGCAAATATTTGCCCTGAAATTTCCTGCGCATGTACCAACATTCTTCATATTGGTTGCCTAGGTGAAATCACATTAAATGCTCATGTACCTGACCATGTTCCTCTCTAAATCTTGCATTGGTGAAGAAAAACGTAGCAGCCATCTTTTCGTACCATGGTAATGTTTAGAGCTTTGGTTATCTAACTACAGGTTGTTATATGATCCTTTGATTTAACAACAATATTATAAAAGCTTTACTTTGCTTCCAAGTAGTTGTAAACTGAAATTTTCTATGTACAAAAGAAGCTACGACCATATGATGTATAAATGTATGATCAAATCCTAGGTATCTAGATGTTTATAAAAATCCTAATGGTTGCAAATCTTAAGTTTATTTTCTCAAGTGTGCACAAATATTGAGAAAGATGGCATTTAACTTGAGTACTTGAGAAGAATGGTTTTGTTATGTTTTATGTTCTGAGAACCTGAAAATATCCTGATCATGTATCAATCAGCCATGTGAAATAAATTTTTATCAAGATCCTATTTTCTAGCCTATTTCTAGTGTACAGCTACAAATGATATTCTCTTTGTATGTTGGACATGACCTGTGTTAGTACAAAGAAAGTGGCCACTTCATGTTAAATAGTTCTCATGTGAAAGAAAAAATGGGTTTTGTTCTAAAACTTTCATTTGAGAAAGAAATAGTTTTTGTGTATAATTTGTCAAATGCTCTTATGTTTTAAAAACTTAAGAACATACAAAAATTATAAATCTTAGTATAAGATTGAAACAAGGTAGGTGCTAGCATAAAAGAAATGGCACTTTTTATATATTAACTACACACACCCATGTTTAATGAATTTACACAAATGCTATCATACATACATATGTTAAATGAATTTATACTATTATTATTATACACAAGGTTTTACACATTTGAATTGGTTAAAGTATGGAATTTAAATCGTATTTGTAATACGATCGATCAAAATTTGTGTTAGCGATGTTATATAAGAACCGGGCCATTACAATTCGCCACCAAATAACTTGGTGATAACCCCCTATCATGTGTAACCATCTCCATAGCCAGCAACAAGGACTGGTATGAGAAATCATTACTTAACTTATCTAATAAGAAGGCTAATCACAGGACCATGCAGCTAATGTGGAACGGGTTTACTCCATTTGATTGCCAGTGCATAAATAAAGTAAATCGTTAAAACAACGCAATGCTTTTTAGAAAAATGAAACCATTATAAGACTCAGGTCCCATCACACAATGCAACGCAAGCCGAAGGATAGAATTTTACCTTATAATGGTCAAAATTTCTTGATACGATAAAAACGGATTTTATATTATTATTAGTGTATATATGTTTTAAAAACATTTCAATCATAATGTATCAATCATAGACGACATTGCTACCATATACTATGTCTCCATACTAGTTCTACAATCAAAACAGCATGATTTCGTATTGGAAGTTTGATTTCCATCTAAAGTCAAGGCTAGGAACGATCTTCTTACTGATTCGAGACACTCTAGCAACATCTCAGGATCCCCCGCAGTGAACACTTGGATCCTGCAGGGCCGGTCCACAAATAACGCTAGGGGATTGGCGATTCCTGAACACACGTTTCCCAGTACTATTGAACCTATAATATGGCCATTTGCGACCAAATAAAAATCCGAGGCCTCGAAATCCATCATCCACATAAGTAAATGTCAGGGCGTGTAAAACCCTAATACCACTTCTAGCTGGAAAGAAACGTGTGCACTCCCTGCGTTCCCTTGCTCCGTTTCTGAATCTTACCGGGGTGTGAGGCTCGCGAGGTCACGCTATATACAAAGCTATGCCAAAATAGGCAATGCTTTGATCATCCCACAAGGCTCTTCTTTTCAACAAAAGCCTCAATCATATGCATCTTGGCATGCCACATTGACAATCCACGCCATGCGATCAATAACTACCAATATATAACCTCTGAGCTCGTGCGTCTCAGAGAAGGGTGTTAAGAAAGAGAATAAATTCTCCGCCACCACAGATATACGTTAAATAGAAATCAATTTAATTTACATGGAATGAAATTCAATGTCAGACACACATCCATTTACAAGTCTGTTCTGGGTCTGAACGAAACTGAAGTCATCTTATTTCTCATCCCGTATGTCCAATACGGAAGTGAGGTGCTCGCATATCCAGACAATCAACAAGTACGTTCGGACAAACTACCACTTTTAACCCTTTACTGGGAGCGACCCAATGTCAGGCATCAGTAATCGTCCATTCGATGTGAAGATCGCCGGTCTTCAATCACCGCCTTCAATATCTTCGACTTTTAATCATCGTAGTAATTATCCAGAATGCGTTAAACCCGGTCTTTCCGAATAACTCGCGTATTTTTACAATTAAAATTCAAGTGTTGTAAAGACACATCCAACGCCTCATTCCAATTCAGTATATTCTTTAAATAAAATATTCATATTATTAGGGAAAGGTTCCCATTAATTTTATCAAAGATAAATTCTTTTAAATTTATTCTTAAATCTTAATTTCAAAGATTTATTAAAATTCCAATTTAGTTTTAATATCAAAAATCATTACTTTACGATTATTCCAATTTAAGAAATAAATCTTATCTTTAACTGGGTTAAAGAATCAATGTCATTTAAAAACATTGTTCACGATAAACCCAAAATCATATTCCAAAATATGGAATTTTCACAGAAATCAAATCAATATATAATCGATATAAATTTCCATATCAGACCGTTAATATAAATGGAATAACAGTAAAGCCTTTTAAATTCGATATATAATAACGGTCCTCCTTTACACAAGCCTATCTCGATTATTATCAATCGTATTTCCATTTAATTCCAGTTTAATATATTAAATTGGAAAACTTGACTTTGGAAAATTCCTTTTTAAATATGAATAAAGGATTTATAAATCCTAAATTATAATTTCACTGTTAATTGGGTTAAAGAATAAATGTCATTTAAAAACACAGTTCACGGTAAACCCAATTCACATATCATTTTATTCTGATTAATAATTGTAATTGGAAACTCTAAAAATCTTAATTAAAAGATTTATTCTTTCATACAGGGTTTAAGAACAGTGTTATTTAAGACACCATCAACGACAACCCAAAATCCAATTTCTTTATTTCAATATCTTTTATAAATATTCTTTATTTTAAAGAAATTCTTTGTTTAAAATATTTTTTATATAAAAGATATTCTGAATCGGAAAGCGACTCTATCATTTACCATATAACTTCGGTTATATGGATTTCATACATCGTATGTAAATGACAACTATTGATAAATAATCATCAAACCATCCATTCAACATCCAGAGTGAAGTTCACAACTGTGTGAGCATTAAAGTGAGATAATAACGCTCATCGCAGCCTGTCAATCTATCTATTGACATACAAATAAATATTGGGACTAGTGTATTTCAATTATCGTCCCAATACCCGTATGGGATTCTCAGCCATCAACAGTTCATATAAATAAATAATTGGTTAATGAATTTAACCAATTCTAATACTTCTAACATGTTGATGATGATGAACAAAACATGATAATTTATTCCTAATGCCGAAATAAAATATATTTGACTCGTATAATTTCCTTATACATTTCAAATGTCTAATAAAATGTAATTTATTTATATGACATTATTGCGGATGACAAATAAAAGATAATTTTCATTATACTTTATTTGTATGTAATTTTTCTTAACTTAAACACATAAAAGAAATAATCTCATTTGTATATGTTTTTCAACATATAACCTAACACATAAAAATGTTTATTTTAAATTGCATACAAATTCTAATGTATGCATTAACATATAAAGATGTCACTTTAACTCAGCTATACATTCTAATTTATATTTTGACCAATAATATGATTCTTATAATTGAATATAAATTCTAATGTAAGTTTGCAAATAAAAAATGATTTTTATATTTGCATATAAATTATATTGTATGTTATGCAAATAAAATGGTTATTATATTTGCATATAAATTCTA
This sequence comes from Allium sativum, assembly GCA_030737875.1. Taxonomy (NCBI): domain Eukaryota; kingdom Viridiplantae; phylum Streptophyta; class Magnoliopsida; order Asparagales; family Amaryllidaceae; genus Allium; species Allium sativum. The sequence continues at coordinate 6,885,352 of CM060921.1, read as the reverse complement.
TTTCAACAAAATATATAAGAAGTGATACATCCATTTTGCTGACAATTCTATTTTACCAAAATGAATATTTTTTGTTTATAACACAAACCTTTTTAACAAAATACTATTTGTGTTTAACTATTTTTTTTAACCCAAAAATGTGATTTTTGTGTTATTTCAAATCTAATTAACAAAAAGGCAATTTTTGTTTATCAACCATCATATTTAACAAAATGTAACTTTTGTTTCAACTATTGTATTTTTGATAAAATAAATATTATGGTTCACCTAAGCTATTTGACAAATAATGTTCATTTGACCAAAAAGGTGTATTTTGATTCAACTAGTCTATCTTGACAAAAGTATATTTTTGACAAAAATATACGGTTTGCTTTAACTAATCTATTTTGACAAAAATGAATATTTTGACAAAATGTGTATTTTGATTTAACTAATCTTTTTCAACAAAATGATAAGGATAATGACTTGTTTTGTTGACAAATTCATTTCAACAAAACAATAAGAATGATAATTTTGTTTTGTCGACAATTCTAAATCAACAAAACAAATGAAAGTAACATATTTGTTTTGTCAAATCTAATGCGACAAAAATGATAATGTTGTTTCTTTTAACCATTATAGTTTGACAAAAGTGACCAATTTGTTTTAACTATGATAATTTTGACAAAAACGACAAATTGGATTTTAACTTTGGTAATTTGACAAAAGCGGCAAATTGGATTCCAACTATTATAAATTGATAATGGTGACAAATTGGGTTTAACTATTTTAATTTGATAAAAGTAATTGTTTTTGTTTCATTCTTTTTAAGTGACAAAAATTAATACTTTGTCTCATTCCTTTAAAATGAAAAAAGTGAATATATTTGTCTTAATTTTTTTTAAATGACAAAATTGAATAATTTTGTCTCATTCTATTTAAATGATAAAAATGTATCTTTTTATTCAATCGTTTTTTCTTAATGAACTAAAAAAGCCTCATTCTTGTTTAACAAAAATGCATCTTGTTGTATTGCAACAAAATGACAAATAAAACTTATCTTTCTATTTACTCTTTTTATTGAAGCTAAGATGACACTAAAAATATATCTTTTAATTCTAATCTTTTTATTATAATCTATAATGACAATAAAAAAACATTTTATTTAATTTAACAAAGTTACAACAAAGATGAATTCTTTTTATTATAATCTTTTTATTTTCTCTAATTTAAAAGTAAAAATGATACTTTTAATCCTATTCTTTTATTTACATCTAAAATGTAAATAAAATGTAACTTCTTAAAACTATGCTTTAATTTGCATATAAAATGCAAATAAAAATGTAACTTTTTAAACTATGTTTTTGTTCACACTTAAAATGCAAATAACAATGTATCTTCATGTTTTATTTGCATCAAAGAATGCAACTTTTAATTTCATGTTTTATTTGCATCAAGGAATGCAAATAGCATCAAGGAATGTAACTTTTAATTTCATGTTTTTTTTTTGCATCAACGAATGCAACTTTTAATTTCATGTTTTATTTGCATCAAGGAATGCAAATAAAAATGCAACTTTTAATAGGATATTTATCTGCATCTAAATTTGCAAATAAAAAAGTAATCTTTTTCTATGAAATTTATTTGCATCTAAATTTGCAAATAAAAAAAATGTAACTTGCATACTACAATCAAACAACAACATAGGTGATGTTTTTATCAATCAACACACAAAGCGATATATTTTATATTGAATTGAAAGTTCTGATTCAATTCAATAACATAAACAAAGTAATGTTTTTATTGAATCGACAATTCTAATTCAATTCAATAATATAAACAAAAAAAATATTTTTCATTGAATTGACAATTCTATTTCAATTCAATAAATATGACCAAAATGATATTTTTAATTGAATTGCAAACAAATTCAATTCGATAAATATAAACAAAAAGATATTTCATTTTTGTTTAATATACATGATTCACAAAATATTGGCAAATAAAAAATGATTTATTTTAATTTAACCGACATATACAAATCTATAATTTAACTAACAGATCTATCATACATGCAAAATAAACAGATCAATCATCCAAAATTTCATCACATCGCATAACCAATTCATTAACATACATACAATTATTTAACAGCGAGAAAAATAATTAAATTGATTAATTATTTAAAATCAGAAATCTCACAGTGGTTTTTTTTTCTGAAATTTCAAAGTGCTCCATTTCAAATCCGATCTATTTCTTGCTGTAGATCTTGGAAAGACGAATCCAACGCATTTCGTTTCTTTCGATTTCGTTGATGTATGAGGAAGTTATCGCAATTTAAACATTTGATTCATAAATTAATTAATTAATTAATTTCTTTATTTACTCAACACAATCTATATCCACCGTTGATTTCAGATCCATGGCCCCTCTGCAATCTTCTTCCTTCAGCCGATTATTTCAGGTATTTGATCCCAAGAAGCTCCCCCCCCTTTTCCTTCCTGTCGCACGCACTTCAAGGTGGTTCCAAGCCGATCCACCACCTCCACTCCGTTGCCCTACTGATGCGCCACCTACCACCCCAGGCACGTCCAACTCGCACACTGTCAGGGCTTAGAAATCGAACTCGAACGACGGGACTTTGAGCCACAAAATTTAACGCCATTCTCCACTAGTTCTGATCATAACCATATAGATTCGTAGAGTATAGAAATCTCTATAATGTTTGCTTTGATTTCACGATGTAATTCGCATTGGATTGGTAAAGATTGAAGAAAGAATTTAGGACATTTCTGGCCATAGAATGGAAGAGGGTGGCGGCCCTATTAATAATCGAATTAGGGTTTAGGTATTTGAATAGTGTATTTTTATATAATTACTAATTTTTGCAAATAAATCCATAAGTTCTCAGCAACTCTGATTTCAGCCAAACGAAGGATGTTCTCAGGCAAATACCCCCGTTCTGGACCCAATGGACTAGGTCCCGTGAGCCCAATCAAATGTCTTCAGCCTGTTCTATTTAATTTAATATTTAAATCATTTATTTAATGAATTCAATCTTACATTTAAATTCACCGGGGCCACATACGATCTCTAAAAATTACGGAAAATTTATTTTCTGGTCGATCCGATTTGACTGAAATGGACAAAACACGTTTTCTTTCGCTACGCTCACATATTAATTCTAAAAATTATGAAAATTGAAACCTAGCAATAATTACATTTTGGTTCCAACAAAAGTGGTTTCGTCAAAAACGGAGGTCGCTTGAAAAATAGCTATTTTTTTAATATTAAATATATATAAATTCTACAACGACTATTCTGAAATTTAAGCTAGGCATAACTTTTGATTCCCGCTATGAAAATTCGATTTTTCAGATTCGTTGGATAGATATTTTTAAATAGATTCTAATATTTTTGGTTTCACTAAAATCCGATTTATTTTGCATCCTGTACAGTCGGTCAAAGTTCAAATTCAAATTTTCAAACTACCGCGCTATTTCTATTTCCTTTTAAAATTTATTCGTTTTAACTTCGATTTAAATAAATTTTTCATCATTATTATTTAAAATAAATTATTTTAAATATTAAAGTTCCATTAAAATTTTTAAATTGGTTCAGAATTGTAATGACCCGCATTGACAGGGGTATTATGATTAATTTATTTAATTATATCAATGGTGATATAGTGAATTAAATGGTCGTGGAATTAAATAATGATGGATATTTAATTAAAATAATAAATTAAATAATATATTTAATTCTGAAATAAACAGAATTGGCCGAAATGACGATATGGTGTGAACCGGATCATCTGTGATGTTTAATTCAGCTTGGGATTGAACTTGAATAACGAATATATTCAATTGTCGACAGTTGAACGTATAGATTATAATATAATTAAAATTGAGCTTGAAATGGCGCTGCAGTTCGTAAATTGGCAATTCGAACTTCAACTGAATGTACAGGATTCGTTTTAAGCCGGATTTCTGTGAAACAAGAAACGTGTGGAGCTGGTGGTGTATATCTTTCTAGTGGAGGAGAAAAATCAGGATTTCGTCGTCTAGATTTTAATTCACGTCCAAATCAAATTTTGAAAGAATCGCTATAGAATCGTTTATCGACGGTATCAGTTTATTCGATATAACTAGAGATCGGTTTTGAATTTAGACAAGGTTCTTTTGGGACATAAGGATAATTTAATTTTTAGAAATTTATGGTAATTTTTAATTAATTAAATGAGCAACTTTTTATTTGGAGTATTTGGCACCCTGTATCGACATTTCGGGGTTTCACAATATGAGTTAATCTACCGGTATTATTATATTTTTCGGATCGTGACTCACCACTGGACACGACTGTATTCTTATCTCAGTCCGTACCAGCTCGGACATGAAGTGATTTTACTTAACGAAATGTACTAGACTTTATATATGTATATAACGTGACAATAAGAATGGTCCGACAGGCTTACACTTGATTAAAATACAGTACGAACAATACACACTAATATACACATATAATATAATCCATCCCTTGGCCATCAGGTTGCGAACGTGCTACATTTTTGGCCAATCCACATTTATGAACGGGGGAGCTGCACGTCCTCTATACACACGAAATTCCTTCTTCACTAAGGAATTTAAATGTTATAAATACACGTCCGGTTTTGCACTACTTCGTTTTTGGTCTGAAAACTCTTGAAACTGTCACCATGGATTCTGGGTTTAAAGATTTCGCACCATTCTTGTGCAGTGCGTGGAGATCCGACCTCGACAGAGAGAAGATGGAGCTGAAACGTGAATTTTGCAGTAAAGGATTTGTTTTGTTTGGAGAACTATGAGGAGTAGGGAAGAAGGTTGAGAACGTCGGCTCGTGATATCTGCGTCAGGGGAGTTGCTGTTGGATACACAGCATGATGATGGGGCTTGCGGTGAGAGTATGTTTCGGGGAGGATGAGATTTGAGTGAAGGAGTCAAGTAGTCAAGTAGTCGGGATTTACAGATACTGGAAGAGCTTGGAGCAGGAGGCTTCAGGATCATATAGCTATAGTTATTTCCGCTGTGTTGTAAGTGTTGTACTTTGATAATGATATGTATATGCAAGTACAGATTTGTATTTCAAAGTTATGTTATGAAATATATTTATTCGTTCCGCTGTGAGATTCGTGTTACTCTAAGGTTGTGTTCTTCTTCTTCTTCTATTCTAAGTTTCTATCTTATCTTTCCTCATCCTCTAATTTCTTTCACTAATTACCAGGATTTTTCGATGTTTTGGTTATCGACATCGAGTTTATGTCGATAACCAAAGTCGCCGAAAATCCGGGTCGTTACAAGAATTTAAGGGTTGTTACAATTCCTATCGTTAAACATTATGCGGATGTGTTCGAAGAAGTCGATAATTTACCTCCGCAAAGAGAAATTGAATTCAGGATTGATTTAATTCCGAATGCTAGGCCCGTAGTACATCCAATTCGAAGAATGAATCTAAAAGAAAAAGAAGAATTAGGCGATCAAACTCGACAACTTTTATGGAAAGGTCTAATCAGACCCAGCTTTTCTAACTAGGGCACGACAGTAGTGTTAGTCCCGAAGTCAGACGGTACTCTCCGATTGTGTGTTGATTATCGAGACCTCAATAAGCAGACGCTCAAGAACAAATATCCATTACCCCGAATCGATGATTTGTTGGATCAATTGAATGGAGCGCGAGTATATTCCAGAATGGACCTAGCTACAGGTTTCCATTAACTGAGAATTGCCGAAGAATGTGTTCCTTTGATAGCTTTCAGAGGCCCGGACATATTTTATGAGTGGTTAGTAATGTCGTTCGGCTCGTGTAATGCTCCAGCATACTTCGTCGATTTAATGAATTGAGTGTTCAGAGAAGTCTTGAATAAATTTGTTCTGGTATTCATCGATGATATTTTAATCTACTCCAAGTCAGAAAGCGAGCACGAAAAAAATTTATAACAAGTATTGGGAATTCTGCAAAGAACGTCTTTGTAATGACCCGCATTGGCAGGGGTATTATGATTAATTTATTTAATTGTATAAATGGTAGGTTAAAGAATTTCATGATCGCTGAATTAAATAATGATGAATATTTAATTAAAATAATAAATTAAAAATATATTTAATTCTGAATTTATCAGAATTGGCTAAAATGACGATATGGTGTGAACCGGATCATCTGTGATACTTAATTCAGCTTGGAATTGATTTAGAATAACGAATATATTCAATTGTCGACAGTTGAACGTATAGTTTATAATATAATTATAAACGAGCTCGAAATGGTGCTGCAGTTCGTAAATTGGCGATTCGAACTTCAACTGAATGTACAGGATTCGTTTTAAGCCGGATTTATGTGAAACAAGAAACATGTGGAGCTGGTGGAGTATATCTTTCTAGCGGAAGAGAAAGATCAGGATTTCGTCGTATAGATCTTGATTTACGTCCAAATCAAATTTCAGAAAAGTCGCTGTGGAATTCCTTTATAATTTGCGATGCTTTATTTACGTTATAAAAGAGTTTTTCAATATAACTAGATATAAAGTTCGAATTTAGACGAGGTTCTTTTGGGAAGTAGTGATAATTTAATTTTTAGAATTTTACTGTAATTTTTAATTAATTAAATATGCGACTTTTTATTTGGGGTATTTTGCACCCTGTAATCAACATTTTGAAGTTTCAAAATATGAGTCCACCTACCGATATTATTATATTTCTGGAGTCGGGACACCTCGTTCATCACCATAGTGTTTTTATTTCTGTCCGAAGCGGTACGTAACTATATAAGTTGATAAAATAAAGTGTAACTTATTTATGGTCCTAAACTAGGCCACGTCCCATCTCCCACAAATGAAAGAACAAAAAGAAGACACGCTTCAACGTTTCTCAGCCCCAAATTTCCTTTTCCTCCCTTCTTTAAACGTGGAACCTCCTCCTTCATAAATTAACAAAGTAAAATTTGAGTCTCCTCTTGTATAAATAGTCGCTGCTTCATTTTTCCTTTAGGTTTTCAGCAAACCCATCTGAACACTCCAAATTAAAACCCAAGTTCTCTTCTCCTAATATATACCTCACGTTCGATATTAATAAAAAAAAAATATAAAAAGGAGGGACACAAAACAAACAAAAAGGGAAGTGACTGGAAGTCGCTAAACTGAGGGGATGATGGCCGAACTTTGGTGAACTCGTGATGACAATATGGGAGTCCGTGAGGGTTTTTACGCAGTGCACTTTGGTGGCGAGACTGTCTCTGTCGCGATGAAGTCAGTCGATGTAGGGGTCTGGGATGAAGTCGTTTGTGTTAAAACGTGAGTAGGGAAGGGAAAGCATTTGCGGAGAAGCCAACATGAGAGGGGATCCAAAGCATGTGGCAGTAGCGCTCCAAGAACCGTGAGTGGATGGTGTGAAGAGATTTACTTGAACATGTATTTTAGATATATATATGGAGCACAGTTTAAGGATTCAGGTTATCTAAAAAAAAATATTGGTAATCTCGTTAATCCCAATAGTGGTATCAACGAAGTGATGGTGTTTATAATAGTTAAGGGTAGGTGCGGTACTATATACAGTGGAGATGCCATTTGCCGTAAGGTGTCCAAATTTCATTCTTTTTGGTAACATGGTGGTATGGATGGGGAGATGAATACGATGGTGCGTGTGTTTATATAAAATGGAGTTTGCCTAGTTTTGCGCTGGAAAGCAAGGCGGTAGTAGCATACTTTTGGTGATAATATAGTTCAATATTTACACTGTACAGTAAGGGTGTTGACGCAAACATGAAGGTGGAAGGGGTTTCGTTCAGTATGGTTAAAGTTGGTTTCAGTTATGGTTCCTGGTTGTCAAAAGAATGGTGATGGCAGTGTCGAAAGTAAGAAGCAGAGGAGACATATATTTTACAAGTAAAGGAGGGTGCTTGCGTGTTCTTCCATGAGGCGTGAGCATATACTGTGAAACAATGGGACTGACTGGGAGTGAATCCGAGCTCGTTACAATTTATGGCGAAATAAATTGTCCGACTGAATCAAATAACGCAAACCGTTATTTAACGGTTAACGCGCAAATGTGAGTAAATCTCACTAACTCTGAACAGTTTATAATTTCATGTTGTATTTTTAGAACTGTTAGATATTGGCCGATTTACTGTATGTTGACTGTTTGATTGAACTGCTAGTCAGTTGATTTAATTTCTATATTAATTCTGTTTAACAGAATATATCATATAGAACTGAAAATGATGTTATCTATATTGTTTAACATCTGTGATGCAGGGAAACAGGTTGGAGGAATCCAACTGGATTCCTCAACATTTATTTTACTATTTTCATATATTGTGATATATGATGTGTTATATAATCTGTTATGGATTATGGGTGTTGGAATGATATTGATCATTGTTATTCGATATTTTAAATATCATAAGAAACCCTGGGATGTAAAAAGAAGTATTTCAAAGTATATTGAAATAAAGGAATTTTATAAAATCACAGGATTTTATAAAAAGAAATTATTTATAAAACGAACCCGGTTTTATAAAAGGAAGTATTTATAAAACAAATAGAGTTTTATAAAAGGAATATTTATTTAGAAGTAAATAGAAGTTATAAATAGGAAATATTTGTAACGGTAAATAGAAGTTATAAATAGGAAATATTTGTAACGGTAAATTGTAACGACCCAGAAAATCTGAACCAATTTAATTTTTTTTAAATTGGCTAAAATAATGGATTTTAAATTTTTAAAATAAATATTTTAAATAATGGCGATGAAAACTGAGTTTGAATCGACATTTGAAAACGAATATAATTAATTATAATTATATATAGAATTGAAAATGGCGCGGTAGTTCGATAATTCGATTTCAAACTTCAATTGAATATACCGGGTGCAAAACAATCCGGATTTTAGTGAAACCAAAAATATTTAAATCTGTTAGTGAATATCTTTCTAACGAATTCGACCAATCGAAATTTGATAGCGGGAATCAAAAGGTATTTCCAGTAGAAAATTCTGAATAGTCGCTATGGAATTCAGGCCCTTAAAAATGGACATTTTGCAAACGACCTCGGATTTCGACGAAACCACTTTTGTTGGATCCGCGGTGTCAAGTTATTGCTAGGTTTCAAATTTCATAATTTTTCGAATCAATATGTGAGCGTGGCAAAGGAAAACGCGTTTGACCAGTTTCTGTTGAATTTAATCGACTGGAAATTGGCCATTTTTCAAACGGTCTCAGAATTCAACGAAACTAGTTTTGTTAGGACCGTATCGTCAATACGAAGCTAGAAAATATTTTTCGGGAATTTTTCTAGTTAGTATGTGACCCCGGTAATTTGAAATGTGCGTTTAAAATTCAGTATAGTGATTTAAATGAAAATTCAAAAGGAAACTGATTGTAACGATCAAATCAGCTTGCGATACATATCCCATTGTGTTCAGAATGAGGGTGAAACGCTATGGGCGACAGGCGGTGGGCCTCGTTTCGAGGTCGAGTGTAAAAGTCAACCTATTTGCAAAATTAAATAATTAAATAAAAAAAAATATGTTTTTTAATTCCCTCCCTCCCTCCCTTTTATTCTTCTGCTTGCCCCTCCCCCCCCCCCCCCCCCCGTTTCAGTTATCAGAAAACAAAAGAAAAAAAAAACCTAAATAGATTCGAAGCCGCCGCCCCCCTCAAGACCAGTCGCCGACGAAGCAGCCCCCCCTCAAGCGAACGACGCAGCCGCACATCCCCTTCTTCCTCCCCCCTCCATCGATCGAAGGCCAGAGCCTCCAGAAGAAACCCCGACACCCGATTAGCCCCCACCCCCCCGTTCGAGACGTTGAAACCCGAGCGCCGCCGCCCCACTTCGAGCTCCGTCGATCTGCGAACCCCCCCCCCCTGTAAGTTCTTTTCGTTTCACTATTTTATTTTTAATGATTTAAAACTGATTTTAAAATGATTTTTAAAACTGATTTTTATATGATTTTTAAAACTGATTTTTATAAGATTTTAAAACTGATTTTTATAAGATTTTAAAACTGATTTTTATACGATTTTAAAACTGATTTATAAAGTTTAAAAACTGTTTTATAAAAGGAAAAAAAAACTGAATTTTTAAAAAAGTATTTTAAAACTGGAACTTTTTAAAAGATAAAAAAAACTGATTTCAAAAGATAAGTTAAAAACTGATTTTGTTTTTAAAAGAAAAACTGATTTTAAAAGATTTAAAAACTGTTTTGAAAAGCATTTTTAAAACTGATTTTAAAAGATTTAAAAACTGATTGGAAAAGCATTTTTAAAACTGATTTTAAAAGATTTAAAAACTGTTTTGAAAAGCATTTTTAAAACTGAATTATAAAGGAATATAAAAACTGATTTTAAAATGATTTATAAACTAGAAGAAGATTAGAAATTTAAAAGTAAAAAATCAGATTTTTATATATGGAAAGTCGAAAGTAAAAATCATATTGTTATATATCGAAAGTCGAAAGTAAAAATCATATTTTTATATATCGAAAGTCGAAAGTAAAAATCATATTTTTATATGGAATAGTGTAGTAAACATTCGATTTTTACATATGTAGAGAATACGGGCGACGAAGCAACAAAAGGAGAGATTAGCGAAGATTTCTCTAAAGGAAGTGTCGTGGTACGGGATAGCTATTGGTGAGATTTCTGATTTAAAAATTTATATATTTGTGTCGAAAATGAAAGTGAATTGCTATATATAAATATCTATATATATATATATATATATACGCCCCTCGTCCACAAACCATGGACGATATTTATTGGTTGAAATTGTTGTGAAAATTGAATGATTGTTTGGGATTGTTTGCGACTGATATTGGTTGATTGTGGTTGAAAAATACCCATTTGTGGTTGTGAAATATTTGGTTGAAACCACATAGGATTAGTTTGTGGAAATGAAATAAATATATACATGCCGCCTGCGTGCGAACTAGATGCATGATTCCCATTGTCAAAAACCGCGAGGTTTTAAGGTAGAGCGAGGAGCCGTACTAGGGACGGTGCCGGTGTAACTACCCTGCCGTTATGCTGCCGAAATTTTGAATAATATTTGTGTGTTTGAATTATTTTCATATGCTTAAATTATATTTATTCATTGTATAGAAAACATTCATCTGTTGAATTGATATTCATTCGTTGTTTAGAAATTCATGTGTTGAATGGTATTCATATTTTGAAATAAATTGTTCGATAACAAAAATCACATTTTTATCTATATATAGAAACTATAGAAAACATTCATGTGTTGAATTGATATTCATTCGTTGTTTAGCAATTCATGTGTTGAATGGTATTCATATTTTGAAATAAATTGTTCGATAACAAAAATCACATTTTTATCTATATATAGAAACTATAGAAAACATTCATGTGTTGAATTGATATTCATTCGTTGTTTAGCAATTCATGTGTTGAATGGTATTCATATTTTGAAATAAATTGTTCGATAACAAAAATCACATTTTTATCTATATATAGAAACTATAGAAAACATTCATGTGTTGAATTGATATTCATTCGTTGTTTAGCAATTCATGTGTTGAATGGTATTCATATTTTGAAATAAATTGTTCGATAACAAAAATCACATTTTTATCTATATATAAAAACTATTGAAAACATTCACGTGTTGAATTGATATTCATTCGTTGTTTAGAAATTCATGTGTTGAATGGTATTCATATTTTGAAATAAATTGTTCGATAACAAAAATCACATTTTTATCTATATATAGAAACTATTGAAAACATTCATGTGTTGAATTGATATTCATTCGTTGTTTAGAAATTCATGTGTTGAATGGTATTCATATTTTGAAATAAATCGTTTGATAACAAAAATCACCTTTTATCGACTATATGAACTATGTAGAAAAATAGTGTTTTGAAATGAATTGTTTTACAATAAAAATCACATTTTTATTGTATGCATAAATCGTTGAAATGTGAAGTGTTAAAAATAGCCACTTGTTCAAAATAAACATATATGAGTTGAAATATTCATTAATTAGCTAATGAAATGATTTGCACCTATTTATGTAACATTAGAATGAATGGAGTTTTTAAACCAAATAGAAATCAAATATGAAGTCGAATAGAAATTGAAAAATGATATGAACTGTATATATATGTACATGCAATATTCATTGAACAGGTTATAGCAAAGGGGCTAGAGAAGAGGAATAAAATTTTGTGCCCGACAAATAGGTACACATTTACTGATTTGTTTGGGTGATGATTTTGAGCCTGTTGGCTAGCCGCTTGGCTTTTTCTTTTTCTTTTTGAGATTAGAAGGACCGGGACGCTATTTGCGATTTCCCGACGCTCCCGGTGCAGGGGAGGTTATGGCGAAATTTTTCCAAAATTTAAGGTGTTAGAAAAATTTTTGAAGTGAAAACGATATAGAAATCATCGAATGAACTATATTTATATAACTATATAAATATAAATAAAATTAAAACGAAACGAGGCCGTGCAGTTCGTATTTTGAAACCGTGATTTCAAACGACTAGTACGGGAAATCCGACCATTGGATTTTTCCGAAACCTCAACCGTCGGGTTCGCCTTGGAATAATCTTTCCAACGGCACCAACCTTGTTAAAATCCAACGGTTGGATTGTCTGGAATGTTTAATTCAATTCTGAAGAAAAACAGCGCCAGAAACGATTATATTTATTTATATATATAAATATAATTATATTTAATCGAATAACGACGCTGCAGTTCGTATTTTGAAATCGAAATTTCAAACGATTGTACCGGGAGATCCGACCGTCGGATTTTCCCGAAACTGGAACCGTTGGGTTCGTTTTGAAAAGACCTTTCTAATGATGTAAATTTTGTGAAGATCCAACGGTTAGATTTTCAGATATGTGTAAATCAAATCTGAAGAAAAACAGCGCCACAGCCGCCTTATGGCCCGAAGCGTCGTTTTGAATAAAATAGCTATTTTAAAATAAATAAAAATAGCGATAAATAGTTATAAAATATCATAAGCGATATGGAATGGAAATAAACTGAATTTGCTTGATTTATGTGATGTTTGATGGTTGAATGTGTTTGGTGTGAAAATTACATAAAAGGACAAAACCAGTGTTGTCGAATAATTTAACCATTGAAATAAATCGATTTGAAATTCTAAATATACGTGAATTATTTGGAAAGGCCGAGTTAATTCTCATTTCGAATAATCGACCGACGATTGAAATTCGAAGATGAAGACGATGGTCGAAGACCGGAGATCTTCACCTCGTTGGGATGGTAACCGAGGTCCTGATCGGGAGGCATCCCGAAATATGGATAATGAGTGGTGATCGTCCAGACGTACGTGGTGATCGAAGGGTTTGCGAGGTATTTAGTGCCTCCGGTTTCGTTCAGACCCAGAACGGACTTGTAAATGGACTGTGTGTCCGACATTGGAATTTGTTCTGTGTGATTGATAGCCATCAGTTGCACGGTGTGAATTGCCGGTGTGGCATGCTAAGATGCAGTGATCAGGGCTTCTGTTGAAAAGAAAAGTCTTGTGGTGATGATCAAAGCACCGCCTGTGTGGCGTAGCTTTGTGTATAACGTAAATTCGCGAGCCTCACACCCCGGTATGAACCTAAAACGGGAGAAAGGACCTCAGGGAGGACATGTGTTTTCTTCTAGCTAGGGTGGTGTCAGTGACCTACCAGCCCTGACATTTATATACTTTTCACCTATGTGGTTGTTGCTGTTGCGAGGCGCCTCGGTTTGATCGGACGATCCGGGTCCGATGGAGTCATTCGTTGGCTCGTTTACGCCCCAAAGGGCGGGGAAACGCAGTGTTCAGGAATTTTAATCCACATCGGTGGACCGGCCCTGACGATCCAAGGGCCCACCTGTGTCTAGGTCCTGGGACACGGGCTAGAGCGTCTCGAATTCGGTAAGGACTATCTTTTGCCTTGGTTCATGACGGAAATCCAATTTCCAAATACGACATCGTGCGGTTTTGATTGTATATATATATGGCGACATGATATATGGTACCCATGCCGTCTATGATTGATAGTTATGATTTGAAATCGTTTTCAAAACATATAAACACTAGCAATAATATCAAATGCCTTGGTTTTATTCGTATCAAGCATATTTTGGCCATTATAAGGTAAAAACTCTATCCTCTGGTTTGCGTTGCATTGTGTGATGGGAATTGAGTCTTATAACGGCTTCATTTTTATAAAAAGCATAGCGATGTTTAAAAGGAAGGTTTATTTTAAAGCACCGGCAATCCAATGGAGTAAACCCGTTCCACGAAAGTGGCGTGGTCCTGTGATTAGCCAAATTATATATATGTGTTGAGTAGATTTCTCATACCAGTCCCATGACTGACTCGTAGTTTGTTTCACTCTCAAACTCGGGTGCCCCTTTTTCCACACGGGCAGCCTTGTATTCAGGTTTAGCTGGTTCTTTCTGGATAGCTGGAGCTGAAGATGGATTCTATCATTTATTTCTTTTTATGCTGTTCAGCTCCTATTGTACATATTTTGTTTATTTCCGCTGTAGACATTTATGTATAGCTGAACTGTATTTGTACTAAGTAAGATCCTGTATACTGTGTAACTCTGATGATTACTTTTATCCAGTATATTTTGTTGTTCATTCTGGTGTATTTATTTAATTCTGTTCTGCTATTATATGTTTCTGTGTTATATTCCAAAAGATAACCTTGTTTCCATGAGAACGGGAAATCGGGTCGTCTCAACGTGGTATCAGAGCTTTGGTTAAGCTTAGTTCTGGAATATAACATTTGAACGAACTCGTCAGAAATAGAACCAGTAGTGTTCTAGGACGGGTGACTCCATACAGATAGGATCCGTAATATCCTAGTATGAGTAAAGCAGAAGGAAATTTCACCTCGATAGACACATTTACATTTGAAGTATATGTTTCTATGCTTTAAAATATCTTTTCTGTGACCTGACACTTGATCTGCTAATTGCAGAAGTACTAGAAAAATGAGTGCCAGAAACAGAAGGAATACCGAACCCGATCTAAAGGCTCTATTAAAGAAATATCGAAATCTGAACGGAGCGCAATTCTCGGGCAATGAATCTATTATTCAAACTCAAGCTTGGTTGAGTTCTGTAGAAAGAATCTTTGAGCATATCCAGCTGAGAGACGACCAGAAACGGTTAGTAGCATCTTGGGCGCTCAAAGACGAAGCTTTAATCTGGTGGGAAACAATCATCAGAAATAATCCAGAAGGTGATATCACCTGGGACAGATTCAAAGTGATTTTCCTACAAAGATTTACTCCTCCCGAAGCGACCGAGAGATTATGTGATGAATTTTCTTATTTAATACAAGGTGATATGACCATTCCCGAATATCATAAGAAATTCAATGAACTTGCTCACTTCGCTCCTCATCTAATTGAAAATCCGAAGAGGAAAAATCTGAGATTTATTCACGGACTTCAAAGGAAATACCAGAATAAAGTATTGGGGCATGTGAAGCTTCCTTTTTCTGAAATGATATATATGGCCTATCAGTATGAAGATCTCCATAAGAAAGGAATGTTATGCGACGAAGAAGAAGTTAGTTCTAGTGTCGTAGCAAAGTCGGAAACTGACATTCCCGAAGCCAGTATGAGGTTTGAGGACAGTAAAGAGCTTAAGGTAGATCGAAAAAGGGCTAGATCTGAAAAAGAACCTGTCACAACTGCCGTATGCAATAACTGCCATCAAAAGGGGCATTTGTCGATAAATTGTGGGCCCTTAAAGAAACGAAGCAAGGGTGGATTCAAATCCGGTGGGAAGGCTCGGGAAAGTAGGAAATGCCGGAAGTGCCATCAAGCTGGTCATATTGAGAAAAACTGCCCGCTATCTCAGAACTCTGAAACGGTACAGGTAAACGAAGTAGCAGAAACTTCTGAGCCCTCAGCTAATCAAGAAAGGCCCGATGTTTTAGAAGGCACGCTTACTGTCAAAAACATTCCAGTCAAAGTACTGTTTGACACAGGCGCGTCACGAAGCTTCATTTCCAAAGATGCAGCTAAGAAACTGGATTTGAATTTGAAGAAGCTCAAGGAACCAATGACTGTCCAGAATCCAGTTGGGGGTTCCATTGATCTCAGTTGGATTTGTGGAGTGCCGGTTTCTTTCTCTCGTTATCGGTTTCCTACCATCGCAGTCGTTATGAATTTTAAAGAGTTTGATCTTATCTTAGGGTTAGATTGGTTGACTAAATATGAAGCTGAGGTTAAATGCACCGACAGAGTCGTAAAGGCGAAGATTAAATTAGGCGATTATATAACCATTCCCTGCGAAGGTCAGAATGCTAATAGAAAAGACTTCTGGGCAGCTTTGAATGTTTCTCCAGCCCAAATAGAAAATATCCCTGAGATCACTGAGAATATTCCAGACCTCATTAAAGATATTCCTGTCGTCAAGAATTATGCGGATGTGTTTGAGGAAGTCGTTCGCTTACCTCCGCAGAGAGAAATAGATTTCAAGATTGCTTTAATTCCCAATGCAAGGCCGGTAGTTCACGCTATTCGAAGAATGTCCTTGAAAGAGAAAGAGGAATTAGACAATCAAACAAGACAGTTAGTATGGAAGGGTCTGATTAGGCCTAGTTTCTCTGATTGGGGTGCAGCAGTGGTATTTGTCCCAAAATCTGACGGTACTCTACGACTATGCGTGGATTATCGTGATCTGAACAAGCAGACAATAAAGAATAAATATCTGTTGCCGCGGATTGATGATTTGTTGGATCGATTAAATGGAGCACAAGTATTTTCACGAATGGACCTAGCTACAGGTTTCCATCAACTTCGAATTGCCGAAGAGTGTGTTCCAATGACAGCATTCAGAGGCCCCGACTTATTCTACGAGTGGTTAGTAATGCCATTCGGCTTATGTAACGCTCCAGCTTATTTCGTCGATCTAATGAATAGAGTATTCAGAGGAGTATTGAATAAATTTGTTCTGGTTTTTATTGACGATATTCTAATCTTCTCTAAATCAAAGGCCGAACATGAAAAGCATCTGGAACAGGTTTTGGAAATCCTCAGAAGGAATGTATTGAAAGCCAAATTTTCCAAATGTATCTTCTGGCAAGATGAAGTAAAATTTCTGGGCCATGTCGTATCGAAAGATGGAATCGCTGTGGATCCAAGCAAAATCACAGCTATTCAGAATTGGAAACAGCCCAGTACTCCCACTGAAGTCCGCAGTTTTCTCGGATTGGCCAGCTATTACCGGAAGTTCGTTAAAGACTTTTCGAAGATATCTGGTCACTTAACAAAGCTTACAAAGAAGCATTCTAAATTTAAATGGACTCAAGAGAGTGAGGAGGCTTTCGAAGAGCTAAAGTTAAGATTAACGACTGCTCCAGTGTTAACCATCATTGATGGCAACCAAGATTTAAAAGTATGGACGGATGCTTCTAGAGAAGGCCTGGGCGCAGTGTTAATGCAAAGGGGCCAAGTAATTGCTTATGCTAGCCGTCAACTGAAACCGCACGAGAAAAACTACGTAACTCATGATCTTGAGTTATTGGCTATCATATTCTCTTTGAAAATCTGGAGACACTATCTTCTGGGCGAGAGATTTGAACTGTTTACAGATCATCAGTCATTAAAGAATCTGTTCACTCAGAAGGACTTGAATCTGAGACAGCAACGTTGGCTGGAGTTTCTTGCAGCATATGACTTTGAAATTATATATACCCCAGGAAAAGCCAATGTCGTGGCCGATGCGTTGAGCAGAAAGAATGTAATGATCGCCAGTTTTATTATCACGACTTCATTACTAGATAAGATATCTGCTCTTCAGGAGGATGATCACTTCATTCAGAAGATCAGAGGGATAATTCAACAAGGCGAACCCTCGAGTTTTCAAATAGACAATGATGGGATTTTAAGGCTCAAAGGTCGAATCTGTGTCCCTAACATTCCTGAACTTCGAAAGGAAGTACTGGATGAATGCCACAAGTCAAAACTCAGTATCCATCCGGGAGTAAGCAAAATGTATAATGACATCAAACGCACTTTCTGGTGGAAGTCGATGAAAAGGGACATTTCTTTATATGTCAGTCGATGCCCTACTTGCCAGCTAGTTAAGAGCGACCAACAGAAATTGGCTGGATTATTACAACCGCTAGAAGTTCCTGGTTGGAAGTGGGAACATATTTCTATGGATTTCATTGATGGTTTGCCCAGAACCAGAAAAGGGAATGACAGTATTTGGGTGATCGTAGATCATTTCACAAAGACCGCCCATTTTATACCTGTCAAATCAAATAGAACTGCTCAGAGTCTGGCGCATATTTACTTCAGGGAAATAGTTAGACTGCATGGAGTGCCGCTCAGTATAGTAAGTGATAGAGATACAATATTCACTAGCAAATTCTGGGAAGCATTTCAAGTCGAGCTAGGAACGAAGTTAAACTTGAGCACCGCTTATCATCCTCAGACAGACGGTCAGACTGAGAGGGTGAATCGCATTTTAGAAGATCTATTGCGGGCTTGTGTTATAGATTTCGGTGGATCATGGGAAGACAATCTGCATTTGGCTGAATTCTCTTATAACAACAGCTACCAGGCGAGTCTGACAATGTCGACATTCGAAGCATTGTATGGTAGACCTTGCCGATCTCCTGCTTGTTGGGTCGAGCCTGGAAATAGACTTGTGTTGGGTCCCGATATGATTCGAGAAGCGGCCGACAAAGTCGATTTTATTAAGAAGCGATTACTCGCCGCCCAAAGCCGACAAAAGAGCTATGCCGATAAAAGAAGAAGAGATATATCCTTCGAAGTTGGCGACTATGTATATCTGAAAGTATCGCCGATGAGAGGAGTTATCCGGTTCGGTAAAACTGGAAAGTTAGCGCCTAAATTTATTGGTCCGTTTCCTATTCTGGAACGGATTGGAACTCTCGCTTATAGGGTCAAACTGCCTGACTGGTTGCCTGGAGTGCATGATGTATTTCATATATCTCAACTTCGAAAGCACGTTCATGATCCAGACTTGATCGTAGAAGAAGCAGCTCAGCAGGATATTGAAATTACTCCAGAATTAGCTGTGAGGCGAGAGCCGCTAAAGATTATCGGCAAAGAAACCAAAGAGCTGAGGAACAAGAAGGTTCACTTAGTCAAAGTGCAATGGAGTGGAGATCCGCGAGATTGTACTTGGGAAACTGAGGAGAGCATTCAGAAAGCTTATCCTAGATGCCGAGTAGATATCTTTGATTGACTCTGGTGCAAGGTACATTTAACCTACTTTGCATTACCTTTTAATTCTCTATTCTGTTACTATTTTCTTCCCATGGATGTGCATTGTTTATTCTATATTCTGAATATTAAAAACAAATTGGTTGTTGTATTGTGGGATTGTAGATTTATCAAACCACTTTCGACTTTATTCCTTTTCGGGGACGAAAAGTTTTAAGTGGGGGAGATTGTAACGACCCAGAAAATCTGAACCAATTTAAAAATTTTTAAATTGGCTAAAATAATGGATTTTAAATATTTAAAATAAATATTTTAAATAATGGCGATGAAAACTGAGTTTGAATCGACATTTGAAAACGAATATAATTAATTATAATTATATATAGAATTGAAAATGGCGCGGTAGTTCGATAATTCGATTTCAAACTTCAATTGAATATACCGGGTGCAAAACAATCCGGATTTTAGTGAAACCAAAAATATTTAAATCTGTTAGTGAATATCTTTCTAACGAATTCGACCAATCGAAATTTGATAGCGGGAATCAAAAGGTATGTCCAGTAGAAAATTCTGAATAGTCGCTATGGAATTCAGGCCCTTAAAAATGGACATTTTGCAAACGACCTCGGATTTCGACGAAACCACTTTTGTTGGATCCGCAGTGTCAAGTTATTGCTAGGTTTCAAATTTCATAATTTTTCGAATCAATATGTGAGCGTGGCAAAGGAAAACGCGTTTGACCAGTTTCTGTTGAATTTAATCGACTGGAAATTGGCCATTTTTCAAACGGTCTCAGAATTCGACGAAACTAGTTTTGTTAGGACCGTATCGTCAATACGAAGCTAGAAAATATTTTTCGGGAATTTTTCTAGTTAGTATGTGACCCCGGTAATTTGAAATGTGCGTTTAAAATTCAGTATAGTGATTTAAATGAAAATTCAAAAGGAAACTGATTGTAACGATCAAATCAGCTTGCGATACATATCCCATTGTGTTCAGATTAGGGGTGAAACGCTATGGGCGACAGGCGGTGGGCCTCGTTTCGAGGTCGAGTGTAAAAGTCAACCTATTTGCAAAATTAAATAATTAAATTAAAAAAAAAATATGTTTTTTAATTCCCTCCCTCCCTTTTATTCTTCTGCTTGCCCCCCCCCCCAACCGTTTCAGTTATCAGAAAACAAAAGAAAAAAAAAAACCTAAATCGATTCGAAGCCGCCGCCCCCCTCAAGACCAGTCGCCGACGAAGCAGCCCCCCCTCAAGCGAATGACGCAGCCGCACATCCCCTTCTTCCTCCCCCCTCCATCGATCGAAGGCCAGAGCCTCCAGAAGAAACCCCGACACCCGATTAGCCCCCCCGTTCGAGACGTTGAAACCCGAGCGCCGCCGCCCCACTTCGAGCTCCGTCGATCTGCGAACCCCCCCTGTAAGTTCTTTTCGTTTTACTATTTTATTTTTAATGATTTAAAACTGATTTTAAAATGATTTTTAAAACTGATTTTTATATGATTTTTAAAACTGATTTTTATATGATTTTTAAAACTGATTTTTATAAGATTTTAAAACTGATTTTTATAAGATTTTAAAACTGATTTTTATACGATTTTAAAACTGATTTATAAAGTTTAAAAACTGTTTTATAAAAGGAAAAAAAAACTGAATTTTTAAAAAAGTATTTTAAAACTGGAACTTTTTAAAAGATAAAAAAAAACTGATTTCAAAAGATAAGTTAAAAACTGATTTTGTTTTTAAAAGAAAAACTGATTTTAAAAGATTTAAAAACTGTTTTGAAAAGCATTTTTAAAACTGATTTTAAAAGATTTAAAAACTGATTGGAAAAGCATTTTTAAAACTGATTTTAAAAGATTTAAAAACTGTTTTGAAAAGCATTTTTAAAACTGAATTATAAAGGAATATAAAAACTGATTTTAAAATGATTTATAAACTAGAAGAAGATTAGAAATTTAAAAGTAAAAATTAGATTTTTATATATGGAAAGTCGAAAGTAAAAATCATATTGTTATATATCGAAAGTCGAAAGTAAAAATCATATTTTTATATATCGAAATTCGAAAGTAAAAATCATATTTTTATATGGAATAGTGTAGTAAAAATTCGATTTTTACATATGTAGAGAATACGGGCGACGAAGCAACAAAAGGAGAGATTTGCGAAGATTTCTATAAAGGAAGTGTCGTGGTACGGGATAGCTATTGGTGAGATTTCTGATTTAAAAATTTATATATTTGTGTCGAAAATGAAAGTGAATTGCTATATATAAATATCTATATATATATATATATACGCCCCTCGTCCACAAACCATGGACGATATTTATTGGTTGAAATTGTTGTGAAAATTGAATGATTGTTTGGGATTGTTTGCGACTGATATTGGTTGATTGTGGTTGAAAAATACCCATTTGTGGTTGTGAAATATTTGGTTGAAACCACATAGGATTAGTTTGTGGAAATGAAATAAATATATACATGCCGCCTGCGTGCGAACTAGATGCATGATTCCCATTGTCAAAAACCGCGAGGTTTTAAGGTAGAGCGAGGAGCCGTACTAGGGACGGTGCCGGTGTAACTACCCTGCCGTTATGCTGCCGAAATTTTGAATAATATTTGTGTGTTTGAATTATTTTCATATGCTTAAATTATATTTATTCATTGTATAGAAAACATTCATGTGTTGAATTGATATTCATTCGTTGTTTAGAAATTCATGTGTTGAATGGTATTCATATTTTGAAATAAATTGTTCGATAACAAAAATCACATTTTTATCTATATATAGAAACTATAGAAAACATTCATGTGTTGAATTGATATTCATTCGTTGTTTAGCAATTCATGTGTTGAATGGTATTCATATTTTGAAATAAATTGTTCGATAACAAAAATCACATTTTTATCTATATATAGAAACTATAGAAAACATTCATGTGTTGAATTGATATTCATTCGTTGTTTAGCAATTCATGTGTTGAATGGTATTCATATTTTGAAATAAATTGTTCGATAACAAAAATCACATTTTTATCTATATATAGAAACTATAGAAAACATTCATGTGTTGAATTGATATTCATTCGTTGTTTAGCAATTCATGTGTTGAATGGTATTCATATTTTGAAATAAATTGTTCGATAACAAAAGTCACATTTTTATCTATATATAAAAACTATTGAAAACATTCATGTGTTGAATTGATATTCATTCGTTGTTTAGAAATTCATGTGTTGAATGGTATTCATATTTTGAAATAAATTGTTCGATAACAAAAATCACATTTTTATCTATATATAGAAACTATTGAAAACATTCATGTGTTGAATTGATATTCATTCGTTGTTTAGAAATTCATATGTTGAATGTTATTCATATTTTGAAATAAATCGTTTGATAACAAAAATCACCTTTTATCGACTATATGAACTATATAGAAAAATAGTGTTTTGAAATGAATTGTTTTACAATAAAAATCACATTTTTATTGTATGCATAAATCGTTGAAATGTGAAGTGTTAAAAATAGCCACTTGTTCAAAATAAACATATATGAGTTGAAATATTCATTAATTAGCTAATGAAATGATTTGCACCTATTTATGTAACATTAGAATGAATGGAGTTTTTAAACCAAATAGAAATCAAATATGAAGTCGAATAAAAATTGAAAAATGATATGAACTGTATATATATGTACATGCAATATTCATTGAACAGGTTATAGCAAAGGGGCTAGAGAAGAGGAATAAAATTTTGTGCCCGACAAATAGGTACACATTTACTGATTTGTTTGGGTGATGATTTTGAGCCTGTTGGCTAGCCGCTTGGCTTTTTCTTTTTCTTTTTGAGATTAGAAGGACCGGGACGCTATTTGCGATTTCCCGACGCTCCCGGTGCAGGGGAGGTTATGGCGAAATTTTTCCAAAATTTAAGGTGTTAGAAAATTTTTTGAAGTGAAAACGATATAGAAATCATCGAATGAACTATATTTATATAACTATATAAATATAAATAAAATTAAAACGAAACGAGGTCGTGCAGTTCGTATTTTGAAACCGTGATTTCAAACGACTAGTACGGGAAATCCGACCATTGGATTTTTCCGAAACCTCAACCGTCGGGTTCGCCTTGGAATAATCTTTCCAACGGCACCAACCTTGTTAAAATCCAACGGTTGGATTGTCTGGAATGTTTAATTCAATTCTAAAGAAAAACAGCGCCAGAAACGATTATATTTATATATATATATATATAAATATAATTATATTTAATCGAATAACGACGCTGCAGTTCGTATTTTGAAATCGAAATTTCAAACGATTGTACCGGGAGATCCGACCGTCGGATTTTCCCGAAACTGGAACCGTTGGGTTCGTTTTGAAAAGACCTTTCTAATGATGTAAATTTTGTGAAGATCCAACGATTAGATTTTCAGATATGTGTAAATCAAATCTGAAGAAAAACAGCGCCACGGCTGCCTTATGGCCCGAAGCGTCGTTTTGAATAAAATAGCTATTTTAAAATAAATAAAAATAGCGATAAATAGTTATAAAATATCATAAGCGATATGGAATGGAAATAAACTGAATTTGCTTGATTTATGTGATGTTTGATGGTTGAATGTGTTTGGTGTGAAAATTACATAAAAGGACAAAACCAGTGTTGTCGAATAATTTAACCATTGAAATAAATCGATTTGAAATTCTAAATATACGTGAATTATTTGGAAAGGCCGAGTTAATTCTCATTTCGAATAATCGACCGACGATTGAAATTCGAAGATGAAGACGATGGTCGAAGACCGGAGATCTTCACCTCGTTGGGATGGTAACCGAGGTCTTGATCGGGAGGCATCCCGAAATATGGATAATGAGTGGTGATCGTCCAGACGTACGTGGTGATCGAAGGGTTTGCGAGGTATTTAGTGCCTCCGGTTTCGTTCAGACCCAGAACGGACTTGTAAATGGACTATGTGTCCGACATTGGAATTTGTTCTGTGTGATTGATAGCCATCAGTTGCACGGTGTGAATTGCCGGTGTGGCATGCTAAGATGCAGTGATCAGGGCTTCTGTTGAAAAGCAAAGTCTTGTGGTGATGATCAAAGCACCGCCTGTGTGGCGTAGCTTTGTGTATAACGTAAATTCGCGAGCCTCACACCCCGGTATGAACCTAAAACGGGAGAAAGGACCTCAGGGAGGACATGCGTTTTCTTCTAGCTAGGGTGGTGTCAGTGACCTACCAGCCCTGACATTTATATACTTTTCACCTATGTGGTTGTTGCTGTTGCGAGGCGCCTCGGTTTGATCGGACGATCCGGGTCCGATGGAGTCATTCGTTGGCTCGTTTACGCCCCAAAGGGCGGGGAAACGCAGTGTTCAGGAATTTTAATCCACATCGGTGGACCGGCCCTGACGATCCAAGGGCCCACCTGTGTCTGGGTCCTGGGACACGGGCTAGAGCGTCTCGAATTCGGTAAGGACTATCTTTTGCCTTGGTTCATGACGGAAATCAAATTTCCAAATACGACATCGTGCGGTTTTGAGTGTATATATATATGGCGACATGATATATGGTACCCATGCCGTCTATGATTGATAGTTATGATTTGAAATCGTTTTCAAAACATATAAACACTAGCAATAATATCAAATGCCTTGGTTTTATTCGTATCAAGCATATTTTGGCCATTATAAGGTAAAAACTCTATCCTCCGGTTTGCGTTGCATTGTGTGATGGGAACTGAGTCTTATAACGGCTTCATTTTTATAAAAAGCATAGCGATGTTTAAAAGGAAGGTTTATTTTAAAGCACTGGCAATCCAATGGAGTAAACCCGTTCCACGAAAGTGGCGTGGTCCTGTGATTAGCCAAATTATATATATGTGTTGAGTAGATTTCTCATACCAGTCCCATGACTGACTCGTAGTTTGTTTCACTCTCAAACTCGGGTGCCCCTTTTTCCACACGGGCAGCCTTGTATTCAGGTTTAGCTGGTTCTTTCTGGATAGCTGGAGCTGAAGATGGATTCTATCATTTATTTCTTTTTATGCTGTTCAGCTCCTATTGTACATATTTTGTTTATTTCCGCTGTAGACATTTATGTATAGCTGAACTGTATTTGTACTAAGTAAGATCCTGTATACTGTGTAACTCTGATGATTACTTTTATCCAGTATATTTTGTTGTTCATTCTGGTGTATTTATTTAATTCTGTTCTGCTATTATATGTTTCTGTGTTATATTCGAAAAGATAACCTTGTTTCCGTGAGAACGGGAAATCGGGTCGTCTCATAAATAGAAGTTATAAATAGGAAATATTTGTAACGGTAAATAGAAGTTATAAATAGGAAATATTTGTAACGATAAATAGAAGTTATAAATAGGAAATATTTGTAACGGTAAATAGAAGTTATAAATAGGAAATATTTGTAACGGTAAATAGAAGTTATAAATAGGAAATATTTGTAACGGTAAATAGAAGTTATAAATAGGAAATATTTGTAACGGTAAATAGAAGTTATAAATAGGATATATTTGTAACGGTAAGTAAACGTTATAAAAAGGTAATAGTTGTAACGGAAAACGTAGTTTATCAAAAGGAGTTAATCGATGTTAGTTAATCGATTAGTGTTAAAGTTAAAAAGAAGTTAATCGATGTTAGTTAATCGATTAGTGTTAAAGTTAAAAAGAAGTTAATCGATGTTAGTTAATCGATTAGTGTTAAAGTTAAAAAGGAGTTAATCGATGTTAGTTAATCGATTAGTGTTAAGGTTGAAAGGAGATAATCGATGTTAGTCTAATCGATTAGAATAGAAGCAAATGAGTAAATCGAATATAGTTATTCGAATAGAAAGCAAAAGGAATTATCGAATATAGTTATTCGAATAGAAGCAAATGAATAAATCGAATATAGTTATTCGAATAAAAGTAAATGAGTAAATCGAATATAGTTATTCGAATAGAAAGCAAAAGGAATTATCGAATATAGTTATTCGAATAGAAGCAAATGAGTTAAATCGAATATAGTTATTCGAATAGAAGCAAATGAGTAAATCGAATATAGTTATTCGAATAGAAAGTAAAAGGAGTTATCGAATATAGTTTATTCGAAAGGAGTTAAGTGAAATGAGTAAATAAATAGCGTTAGTCAAATAGTGTTAGTCCAATAGAGTTAATTGATAAAGGTTAATCGAATAGAGTTAAGTGAAAAGAGTAAATCGAATATAGCTATTCGAAGGAGGGTTAAGTAAGGAAGTTAGTAAATGGAATACAAAGTGAACTTTGCCCATTTCAAAGTTAGAAATGTTGTTCAGTTAAGGTCTGAGAGGTAGTTCTACCCCAACTTAATTGGCTTCGTTTTTAACTAAGGAATAGTTAAGGTTCGGCAGTAAAGGAAATGGTTTGAGTTGGCATAGCGATGTTTGTTTAAACATCTTTCTAAGTCCAATGAAGAAGCTTTGGAAATGTTTTCCAAAGAAGAAACCAGACATGTTTTCTAATAAAGAAAACATGAAATGGAAATGTTTTCCATTGTTAATAACGTATATTTTCCAAATTTAGAAAATAAGAAATATTGAATATAGGGGAAACAGGATATAAGTAAAATTATGAACTAAGGAGATGAATGCTGAATGATGTTTGATTGATATAAATTTCCATTTGGAAATAATATCGTTGGTTGCACACTTGTTTTTATTCGATAGTTAAATCACAGACTATCGAAGTTTTGACCATTTAACGTTGTTAATATGGAGAGACCGGTTGGATTATTATCCAAAGAACCACTCTGTATTGGCTTAAGCGTTGCGAATCATATATGCCAAAGGAAATTGAAGACGGAGTTATGCAAGGGCTATCCTATTTACAGAATAGTGCCTTTGGTTCATCCCGTTCCTGGATGACTTGTACGGACGGATGTCTGACAGAATATGTCCAGACGATCACGTATATTGATTTCTCCAACTGTACCAAGAGTGGAAGCGGAGAAGGAAACTTCTCTTAGCTAACACATAATGTATGGTTGAGGACATCAATCGGTGATTGGATGGATTTGATGATGTGACATTCAAAGTGAAATCTGATGTGATGATAAAGCGTAGCTTCTAGCCTCATCATCCGGTAAATGACAGAAATCGGGCAGGCAGCATGGCTAAGTCGGTCGCACCGAAGTAGGATGTATAATCACCTGATCTAGAGTTTCATTTACTTCTAAAAATCTATTGTTGATGTTGTCCCATTCGGGAAACGGTTGTTGATCCCAACTGTTGGTGATATACATTCGATACACTCAAGCGAAATGAGTGGTCGGTCATGTGTGGCCGGGTTGCAAGATGTTCTTGTTGAACCCAGTGTATTCCTCTCTAGAGGTACACAAGCGGAAGGTGATCCCATACCTTGTCATAGTTGGAAATCCATTACCCAATACGTGCTTGCGGTTTTGATTGTATACTATATATGTAGAACGTGAGATGAAAGCGTTTCTGCTAGATGATTATTATATTGTGTTGATAGACATTATTATAATATCAAAAGGTTTTTGATATAAATATAATTTGGATTTTCATAAGGGAAAAACCCGTTCCGTTATGCGGCGTGGTCTTATGAGATATCGTTTACTTATTCGAACTGTTTTTAAAACTGTTTTACTCACACCAGTCCCATGACTGACCCGGAGTTTACTTTGTTGTTTTCCCTAAACTCTTGGGTGCCTAAATTTGTACGGGCAGTCAAGTAGTTGGGATTTACAGATATACTGGAAGAGCTTGGAGCAGGAGGCTTCAGGATCATATAGCTATAGTTATTTCCGCTGTGTTGTAAGTGTTGTACTTTGATAATGATATGTATATTCAAGTACAGATTTGTATTTCAAAGTTATGTTATGAAATATATTTATTCGTTCCGCTGTGAGATTCGTGTTACTCTGATGTTGTGTTCTTCTTCTTCTATTCTAATTTTCTATCTTATCTTTCCTCACCCTCTAATTTCTTTCACTAATT
Source organism: Allium sativum (assembly GCA_030737875.1). Lineage (NCBI taxonomy): Eukaryota > Viridiplantae > Streptophyta > Magnoliopsida > Asparagales > Amaryllidaceae > Allium > Allium sativum. The sequence goes on along the minus strand of CM060921.1, from coordinate 6,857,145 downwards.
ACCAGGATTTTTCGACGTTTTGGTAATCGACATCGAGCTTATGCCGATAACCAAAGTCGCTCAAAATCCGGGTCGTTACAGTTGGTATCAGAGCTTAAGTTAAGAATTACTTGGCTCTGTGGCGTGACTCGGTAGAGATAGGGTTAGTAATACCCTAGATTGAGTTTGAGTGTATATATACGAGTGAGCGTATTTGCTATTGATATAAAAAAATTGTTTTATATTGTGGAGATTCATTGGTTGAATCGTTTATGAGTTCTGGTCGATCAGTTTGATCCACTGTATCGGTAGGAGTTACTAAACACTCGAATACGATGAACCATCATGGTATGTTTTGAAAAGAGGGTGAATTAAAATAAGTTACCCAAGGTATATCTTGATATAGAGAAGATATATATATATATCAAAATTATAATATATTGGATATATTGATTGTTATTATAATCGAGTAAGATTATAAATTTAATGGTTATGTAAATAACCAATCAGAATTCATATAAGTGAAATACGTGAAATCAGATGAGTTAAATCTGAAATTTAAACCAGAATTGAAGTTAAGACTCTGGAGAATTGGATAAGTGTTTGTAAATAGATTTGGATTAAAAATAAGGAAATTTTAAGATCCTGGGTGATTTTAAATTGTTTTATAAGCCGTGTGGATTATATTTTGAAATGAATTTCAAAGTGAAAATGTTTAAAAATGGTTTTATAGTATTGAACTCACTTTGATCGCTGGAAAATAGATTCTGATGATGACAGCTGCATCATCAGTATTCATTTTCGAGTTGTAAGTGACGAATTACTACCAGAGAAACTGTTTTGAATTTCTTTTGGGAAAGACAAGTTGTGTTGAATTTCACAATGGGATTTAAAATATAGAAATTGAATTTTGAAATAGATTTGAAATATTAACTTGTTTTAAAAGAAATAAAACGAGAAGTTCCTTTATAAACGAAGTTTATAAATAGTTCTTTTATAAACGAAGTTTATAAAATGAAGTGAAAAGAATTATCATTGGATAATTCAGAAATAAAAAAATACAAGTATGGAATTGAAAGGGAAATCTATTTTCCAAAGGTAGAGATATCGATTTCAAAAGGAATTGAAACCGAGACTTATTTAAAGGAATTTGAATAAAGGAAGTTCAAACAAAGGATTTAAATATAGAAAATTCAAAGGGGATTTGGATAAAGAGAATTCAAATAGATTTGAATATAGAAATTCAATTGGAGTTTGAAAATAGATTTGAATAATGAAATTCATATATAGAATTTGAATAAGAGAATTGAAATGGAATTTGAATATAGGAAATTCAAATAAAATTGAAATGGAATTCAATTAGTTGATAAACAAGTTAAACCTATATTTGAACATGTATATTCAAATAAAAAGGTGAAATGGGCAAACCAGTAATTTGAAAATCACTTAACGAACTAAGTTAAAATGATTGGATTAAGTTGAAATGAATTAGAAATGTATAAATATACATGAGATAGGTATGGATAAGGTATGAAGGTATATAAATAGAATGCCCGACAAAAAGGTATGTATTTAATTCCATATGAGATTTTATGCGCCGTATCGGCTAGCCGCTTGGCTTTTTCTTTTTCTTTTGGATTGGTGAGGGCCATGGGAGGCTATTTGAAATATCCCGATGCTCCTGGTACAAAGGAGGTTATGGCGAATTTTTTCGGGAATTTAAGGAGTTAGAATATTTTTAAGATAATTTGATAATTAGAAATCAACGTATCGATATATATAGAAGTCGATAAGGAAACGAACTTAGAAATAGAATAGTAAAATCAAAAAGGAAGTCTAGAATAAAATCTAGTCAGGATAGAAAGAGGAAGCGTATACGTGTTTAAAAGTGAAGAATTAGTTGTATGGTATTGATTATTCGAGTAAGTAGTCATATCTGTTTTGACGTTATAAATGTTATTCAGTCAAGGTCTGAGAGGTAGTTATACCCCAACTTGATTGATTTCATTATTAACAAATGAATAGTAAGATTTCAGGCTCGAAGATCAATGTTGAGTAAGAGTTAGTTGAATATAGTATTTGGATTGTCGTAACGATGTTTTACACAACATCCGTTTTAACCCAAATAAGTCTAAGTTTGGAAATATAATAAGAATATTTCCTAAGTATAGAAATAAACGAGATCGGAAAAGAGATAAGTAATTGGAATATTTTCCAATTATAAATAGCATATATTTTCTAAAGTTTAGAAAATAAAGGAAGGCGATATTCAGAAATGTTTTCCAAATAACATAAAAGGCCAATATGGCTATTGAAAATATTTGGTTAACAAATATTGATTAAGAAATAGAGAAGTGATTTAACTAATGGAATATTGATAATGGGCTCAGTTGAATTTCAAAAAGGAAAATTTGATTTTTGAAAAGAGTAAACTGTTTAAAAACTCCCAGGGAAAGACTGTTTAAATTAAAAACAAATTTAACAGAAATTTGTGAAAGCAGATTTGAATTTAAGCAAAGTCAGTTAAGTGGTAACTAAAGTTGAATTGAAATCAAATAAGATTGGATTTGTGAAATTAGAAATCCGAAATGGTATTGGATTGAGGAGTTAAGAAATTGTAAATCGAGAAGAAACTCGAGTTGAAATGATATTTGGCATGGATATAAGCGAATGGTTGTGTTTTGGATAAAAGCAGATTGGGATTTGTTTGGGATGACCCTTGTATCCGCTGAATCGATAACAGGGAAAAGGATAAAATGATATGCCGACAAAAGGTACAAGGTTATATTTCTATTGGATATAAGATTTATGAGCCGATTTGGCAAGCCGCTTGGCTATTTGATTTTCTTTTGGGTTGGAGATGGCCCAGAGAGGCAAGTTGGAGTTTGAGATATTAACCAGTACGAAGGAGGTGTTGGCGAAATTTTTCGAAGAGTTAAGGCATTAGAAAATTTTCAGGATTTTTGAAATTTTTCGTGATAAGGATTAAGTAATAAATTTAATTAAAATTAAATTGGTTCAGTTGAAAACTGAAGTTAAGAAGTGAACAAATATGTTCTAACCAGTCGATAGGGTCGTTCTCTACCTTCTAGCAATTTCGAGGACGAAATTATTTTAAGTGGGGAAGATTGTAATGACCAGCATTGGCAGGGGTATTATGATTAATTTATTTAATTGTATAAATGGTAGGTTAGAGAATTTCATGATCATTGAATTAAATAATGATGAATATTTAATTAAAATAATAAATTAAAAATATATTTAATTCTGAATTTATCAGAATTGGCTGAAATGACGATATGGTGTGAAGCGGATCATCTGTGATATTTAATTCAGCTTGGAATTGATTTAGAATAACGAATATATTCAATTGTCGACAGTTGAACGTATAGTTTATAATATAATTATAAACGAGCTCGAAATGGCGCTGCAGTTCGTAAATTGGAGATTCGAACTTCAACTGAATGTACAGGATTCGTTTTAAGCCGGATTTCTGTGAAACAAGAAACATGTGGAGCTGGTGGAGTATATCTTTCTAGCGGAAGAGAAAGATCAGGATTTCGTCGTATAGATCTTGATTTACGTCCAAATCAAATTTCAGAAAAGTCGCTGTGGAATTCCTTTATGATTTGCGATGCTTTATTTACGTTATAAAAGAGTTTTTCAATATAACTAGATATAGAGTTCGAATTTAGACGAGGTTCTTTTGGGAAGTAGTGATAATTTAATTTTTAGAATTTTACTGTAATTTTTAATTAATTAAATATGCGACTTTTTATTTGGGGTATTTTGCACCCTGTAATCAACATTTTGAAGTTTCAAAATATGAGTCCACCTACCGATATTATTATATTTCTGGAGTCGGGACACCTCGTTCATCACCATAGTGTTTTTATTTCTGTCCGAAGCGGTACGTAACTATATAAGTTGATAAAATAAAGTGTAACTTATTTATGGTCCTAAACTAGGCCACGTCCCATCTCCCACAAATGAAAGAACAAAAAGAAGACACGCTTCAACGTTTCTCAGCCCCAAATTTCCTTTTCCTCCCTCCTTTAAACGTGGAACCTCCTCCTTCATAAATTAACAAAGTAAAATTTGAGTCTCCTCTTGTATAAATAGTCGCTGCTTCATTTTTCCTTTCGGTTTTCAGCAAACCCATCTGAACACTCCAAATTAAAACCCAAGTTCTCTTCTCCTAATATATACCTCACGTTCGATATTAATAAAAAAAAATATAAAAAGGAGTGACACAAAACAAACAAAAAGGGAAGTGACTGGAAGTCGCCAAACTGAGGGGATGATGGCCGAACTTTGGTGAACTCGTGATGACAATATGGGAGTCCGTGAGGGTTTTTACGCAGTGCACTTTGGTGGTGAGACTGTCTCTGTCGCGATGAAGTCAGTCGATGTAGGGGTCTGGGATGAAGTCGTTTGTGTTAAAACGTGAGTAGGGAAGGGAAAGCATTTGCGGAGAAGCCAACATGAGAGGGGATCCAAAGCATGTGGCAGTAGCGCTCCAAGAACCGTGAGTGGATGGTGTGAAGAGATTTACTTGAACATGTATTTTAGATATATATATATGGAGCACAGTTTAAGGATTCAGGTTATCTAAAAAAAAATATTGGTAATATCGTTAATCCCAATAGTGGTATCAACGAAGTGATGGTGTTTATAATAGTTAAGGGTAGGTGCGGTACTATACAGTGGAGATGCCATTTGCCGTAAGGTGTCCAAATTTCATTCTTTTTGGTAACATGGTGGTATGGATGGGGAGATGAATACGATGGTGTGTGTGTTTATATAAAATGGAGTTTGCCTAGTTTTGCGCTGGAAAGCAAGGCGGTAGTAGCATACTTTTGGTGATAATATAGTTCAATATTTACACTGTACAGTAAGGGTGTTGACGCAAACATGAAGGTGGAAGGGGTTTCGTTCAGTATGGTTAAAGTTGGTTTCAGTTATGGTTCCTGGTTGTCAAAAGAATGGTGATGGCAGTGTCGAAAGTAAGAAGCAGAGGAGACATATATTTTACAAGTAAAGGAGGGTGCTTGCGTATTCTTCCATGAGGCGTGAGCATATACTGTGAAACAATGGGACTGACTGGGAGTGAATCCGAGCTCGTTACAATTTATGGCGAAATAAATTGTCCGACTGAATCAAATAACGCAAACCGTTATTTAACGGTTAACGCGCAATGTGAGTAAATCTCACTAACTCTGAGCAGTTTATAATTTCATGTTGTATTTTTAGAACTTTTAGATATTGGCCGATTTACTGTATGTTGACTGTTTGATTGAACTGCTAGTCAGTTGATTTAATTTCTATATTGATTCTGTTTAACAGAATATATCATATAGAACTGAAAGTGATGTTATCTATATTGTTTAACATCTGTGATGCAGGGAAACAGGTTGGAGGAATCCAACTGGATTCCTTAACATTTATTTTACTGTTTTCATATATTGTGATATATGATGTGTTATATAATCTGTTATGGATTATGGGTGTTGGAATGATATTGATCATTGTTATTCGATATTTTAAATATCATAAGAAACCCTGGGATGTAAAAAGAAGTATTTCAATGTATATTGAAATAAAGGAATTTTATAAAATCACAGGATTTTATAAAAAGAAATTATTTATAAAACGAACACGGTTTTATAAAAGGAAGTATTTATAAAACAAATAGAGTTTTATAAAAGGAATATTTATTTAGAAGTAAATAGAAGTTATAAATAGGAAATATTTGTAATGGTAAATAGAAGTTATAAATAGGAAATATTTTTAACGGTAAATAGAAGTTATAAATAGGAAATATTTGTAACGGTAAATAGAAGTTATAAATAGGAAATATTTGTAACGGTAAATAGAAGTTATAAATAGGAAATATTTGTAACGGTAAATAGAAGTTATAAATAGGAAATATTTGTAACGGTAAATAGAAGTTATAAATAGGAAATATTTGTAACGGTAAATATAAGTTATAAATAGGATATATTTGTAACGGTAAGTAAACGTTATAAAAAGGAAATAGTTGTAACGGAAAACGTAGTTTATCAAAAGGAGTTAATCGATGTTAGTTAATCGATTAGTGTTAAAGTTAAAAAGAAGTTAATCGATGTTAGTTAATCGATTAGTGTTAAAGTTAAAAAGAAGTTAATCGATGTTAGTTAATTGATTAGTGTTAAAGTTAAAAAGAAGTTAATCGATGTTAGTTAATCGATTAGTGTTAAAGTTAAAAAGGAGTTAATCGATGTTAGTTAATCGATTAGTGTTAAGGTTGAAAGGAGATGATCGATGTTAGTCTAATCGATTAGAATAGAAGCAAATGAGTAAATCGAATATAGTTATTCGAATAGAAAGCAAAAGGAATTATCGAATATAGTTATTCGAATAGAAGCAAATGAGTAAATCGAATATAGTTATTCGAATAAAAGTAAATGAGTAAATCGAATATAGTTATTCGAATAGAAAGCAAAAGGAATTATCGAATATAGTTATTCGAATAGAAGCAAATGAGTTAAATCGAATATAGTTATTCGAATAGAAGCAAATGAGTAAATCGAATATAGTTATTCGAATAGAAAGTAAAAGGAGTTATCGAATATAGTTTATTCGAAAGGAGTTAAGTGAAATGAGTAAATAAATAGCGTTAGTCAAATAGTATTAGTCCAATAGAGTTAATTGATAAAGGTTAATCGAATAGAGTTAAGTGAAAAGAGTAAACCGAATATAGCTATTCGAAGGAGGGTTAAGTAAGGAAGTTAGTAAATGGAATACAAAGTGAACTTTGCCCATTTCAAAGTTAGAAATGTTGTTCAGTTAAGGTCTGAGAGGTAGTTCTACCCCAACTTAATTGGCTTCGTTTTTAACTAAGGAATAATTAAGGTTCGGCAGTAAAGGAAATGGTTTGAGTTGGCATAGCGATGTTTGTTTAAACATCTTTCTAAGTCCAATGAAGAAGCTTTGGAAATGTTTTCCAAAGAAGAAACCAGACATGTTTTCTAATAAAGAAAACATGAAATGGAAATGTTTTCCATTGTTAATAACGTATATTTTCCAAATTTAGAAAATAAGAAATATTGAATATAGGGGAAACAGGAGATAAGTAAAATTATGAACTAAGGAGATGAATGTTGAATGATGTTTGATTGATATAAATTTCCATTTGGAAATAATATCGTTGGTTGCACACTTGTTTTTATTCGATAGTTAAATCACAGACTATCGAAGTTTTGACCATTTAACGTTGTTAATATGGAGAGACCGGTTGGACTATTATCCAAAGAACCACTCTGTATTGGCTTAAGCGTTACGAATCATATATGCCAAAGGAAATTGAAGACGGAGTTATGCAAGGGCTATCCTATTTACAGAATAGTGCCTTCGGTTCATCCCGTTCCTGGATGACTTGTATGGACGGATGTCTGACAGAATATGTCCAGACGATCACGTATATTGATTTCTCCAACAGTACCAAGAGTGGAAGCGGAGAAGGAAACTTCTCTTAGCTAACACATAATGTATGGTTGAGGACATCAATCGGTGATTGGATGGATTTGATGATGTGACATTCAAAGTGAAATCTGATGTGATGATAAAGCGTAGCTTCTAGCCTCATCGTCCGGTAAATGACAGAAATCGGGCAGGCAGCAAGGCTAAGTCGGTCGCACCGAAGTAGGGTGTATAATCACCTGATCTAGAGTTTCATTTACTTCTAAAAATCTATTGTTGATGCTGTCCCATTCGGGAAACGGTTGTTGATCCCAACTGTTGGTGATATACATTCGATACACTCAAGCGAAATGAGTGGTCGGTCATGTGTGGCCGGGTTGCAAGATGTTCTTGTTGAACCCAGTGTATTCCTCTCTAGAGGTACACAAGCGGAAGGTGATCCCATACCTTGTCATAGTTGGAAATCCATTACCAATACGTGCTTGCGGTTTTGATTGTATACTATATATGTAGAACGTGAGATGAAAGCGTTTCTGCTAGATGATTATTATATTGTGTTGATAGACATTATTATAACATCAAAAGGTTTTTGATATAAAGATAATTTGGATTTTCATAAGGGAAAAACCCGTTCCGTTATGCGGTGTGGTCTTATTGGATATCGTTTTCTTATTCGAACTGTTTTTAAAACTGTTTTACTCACACCAGTCCCATGACTGACCCGGAGTTTACTTTGTTGTTTTCCCTAAACTCTTGGGTGCCTAAATTTGTACGGGCAGTCAAGTAGTTGGGATTTACAGATATACTGGAAGAGCTTGGAGCAGGAGGCTTCAGGATCATATAGCTATAGTTATTTCCGCTGTGTTGTAAGTGCTGTACTTTGATAATGATATGTATATTCAAGTACAGATTTGTATTTCAAAGTTATGTTATGAAATATATTTATTCGTTCCGCTGTGAGATTCGTGTTACTCTGATGTTGTGTTCTTCTTCTTCTATTCTAATTTTCTATCTTATCTTTCCTCACCCTCTAATTTCTTTCACTAATTACCAGGATTTTTCGACGTTTTGGTTATCGACATCGGGCTTATGCCGATAACCGAAGTCGCTCAAAATCCGGGTCGTTACAGTCTTCAAAGCTAAATTTTCTAAATGTATCTTCTGGCAAGAGGAAGTGAAGTTCCTTGGCCACGTAGTGTCAAAGAAAGGAATTTCTGTAGATCCAAGCAAAATTACAGCAATTCAAGATTGGAAATAGCCTACTACACCCACAGAAGTCCGAAGTTTTCTGGGATTGGCTAGTTATTATCGAAAATTCATTAAAAAAAATTTGAAGATATCTGGATCATTAACAAATCTTACAAAGAAGCACGAAAGATTTAAGTTGACTCCAGAATGTGAGGCAGCTTTCCAAGAGCTGAAATTATAATTGACAACTGCTCAAGTATTAACGATTATCGATGGCAATCAGGATTTGACGGTCTGGACGGATGCTTCTGTTAGAGGTCTTGGCGCGGTATTAATGCAAAGAGGCCAAGTAGTCACTTATGCAAGCCGTTAGTTGAAGCCGCATGAGAAGAATTATGCAACTCATGATCTTGAATTATCAGCCATCGTGTTTGCTATGATAATATGGAGGCACTATCTACTGGGTGAGAAACTTGAATTATATACTGATCATCAATCATTGAAGTATTTGTTTAGCCAGAAAGACTTGAATATGAGACAACAGCGTTGGCTAGAATTTCTTGCAGCGTATGATCTAGATATTCTGTATACGCTGGGAAAAGCCAATGTGGTAGCGGATGCGCCAGCAGAAAAACTGCAATGATCGCCAATCTTATAATTACGCCTTTATTGATTGATAAAATATCTTCTCTTTAGAAGGATGATCACTTCATTCAGAGGATCAGAGAGAGGATTCAGAAAGGCGAGCCCTCGAGTTTTCGGATTGATAATGAAGGGGTTCCGAGGTTGAAAGGCCGAATGTGTGTTCCAAACATTTCTGAACTCCGAAGAGAAGTACTGGATGAGTGTCACAAATCTAAACTTAGTACCCATCCAGGAGTGAGCAAAATGTATAATGATATCAAACGCACCTTCTGTTGGAGGTCCATGAAGAGGGACATTTCTTTATATGTTAGTAGGTGCTCTACTTTCCAGCAAGTTAAAAGCAATCAACAGAAACTGGCCGGATTGTTGCAACAGTTGGAAATTCCAAATTGGAAGTGAGAACAAATTTCCATGGATTTCATAGATGGTTTGCCCCCAAACTAGGAAAGGAAATGACAATATTTGGGTGATCGTAGATCGTTTCACGAAGACCGCCCATTTTATACCTGTCAGATCCAATAGAACTGCTCAAAGTCTAGCACAGATCTATTTCAAAGACATCATTAAACTACATGGAGTCCCCATTAGTATTTTCAATGATAGAGACCCAATCTTTGCTAGTAAATTTTGGGAAGCATTCCAAACAGAATTGGGAATGAAGCTAAATCTAAGCACCGCCTATCATCCTGAAACAGATGGCCAAACTGAGAGGGTGAACCGTATACTTGAAGATTTACCGAGGGCTTGTGTTATAGATTTTGGCGGATCATGGGAAGACCACCTGCATTTGGCTGAATTCTCATACAACAACAGTAATCAGGCAAGCTTGAAAATGTCGCCATTTGAAGCATTATACGGTAGACCGTGCAAATCTCCCTCATGTTGGGTAGAACCTGGAAATAGACTTGTGTTCGGACCCGATATGATTCGCGAAGCTTCAGACAAAGTCGATTTCATCAAGAAACGATTGCAAATAGCTCAAACCCGACAGAAAAGTTATTCGGATTTTAGAAGAAGAGATTTAGCATTTGCTGTTGGTGATTATGTTTATTTGCGAGTTTCTTTGATGAGAGGAGTAGTCTGATTCGGTAAAACTGGGAAGTTGGCGCCTAGATTTATTGGTCCATTCCCTGTACTTGAACGAATTGTAACTCTTGCTTATAAGGTTCAGTTACCTGATTGGTTGCCTAGAGTACATGATGTGTTTCACATATCTCAACTTCGAAAGCATGTGCATGATCCAGATCTTGTTGTAGAAGAAGCAGCGCAAAAGGAGTTGGAAATTACTCCAGAATTAGCAGTTAGAAGAGAGCCGAAAAAGATTATTGGCAAAGAAACTAAAGAGCTAAGGAACAAGAAGGTTCATTTAGTTAAAGTGCAGCGGAGTGGAGATCCTAGAGACTGTACTTGGGAGACTGAAGAAAGCATTAAGCAAGCTTATCCCAATTGCACAGTGGACATCTCTGAATAACTTCGGTGCAAGGTACATTTACAATACTTTGCATTTCCGTTTTGTTTCCTACTTTAGTGTTGTTTCCTTTTCGAGGACGAAAAGTTTTAAGTGGGGGAGATTGTAACAACCGGGAAAATCCGAGCCAATTTAAATTTTTTAATTTGGCTATTTCAATGAATTTGGAGTAATTGAAATAATTTATTTTAATTAAATAACGAGTTAGAAATAGCGCGGTAGTTTAAAAATTTGAATTCGAACTTTGACTGAACGTATAGGATGCAAAATAAAACGGATTTTAGAGAAACCAAAAATATTTAAATCTGTTTAAGAATATCTTCTAACGAATCTGAAAAATCAAAATTTCATAGCGGGAATCAAAAGTTATGGCCAGTTGAATATTCATAATGGTCGCTATGGAATAAATATAGCCCTTAAAAATAGACATTTTGCAAACGACCTCTGTTTTCAACGAAACCACTTTCATTGGATCCGGGATGTCAATTTATTGCTAGGTTTCAAATTCTATACTTTTTGGAATTAATAAGTGAGCATGGCAAAGGAAAACGTGTTTGGTTGATTTCAGTCAAATTGGATCGACCAGAAAATTGTCATTTTTCAAACGGTCTCAGAATTCGACGAAATCAGTTTTGTTGGGACTGTATCATCCCAACATAGACAAATTAATTTTTCGGGAATTTTTAGAATCAGTATGTGGCCCCGGCAAATTAAAATGTACGTTTAAATCTAAAATTGAATGTTTTATATTTTAATTTGAAAAATAACTAACTGTAACAATCGAATGGGCTTATGAAACATATTCTATTGTGTTCGGAATAGGGGTATTTGGCTAGGGGAGACAGTCATTGGGTTTGAATTGGAGTTCGTATGAAAAAACCCTAATTTTTGAATTAATATAAATATCGACTAATAGGATTTTTTCTTTCATTATTTAATTTTATAAAAATATTAAAAAAAAACCGTAACCCCCCAGTATCGTGCGGCGGAAGGAGTTCTCCCCTTCCCGACCAATTTACGGCGAAATCGTTTATCATTAGCCCCTGCCCCTTTGGAACTTTTTGAAGAACATCTCCTCCTCTTCAAATCTATATAAGGAGCTCCCACTATCGTTCACCGTACCTCGAGAATCACCTCCGGGAAGACCCAAACTTTGGAGCGTCGCCACGCCCTACAGCCGCCACTGAGTGGGACCCCTCCACCACGCGCCTGAGCATCGCTCCACGCTCTTCGAGGTCGTGTATTCCGATCCCGTCTAAGTGCAACAGATTTGCCGCAAAATCGAAACCTAGTTTCGAACAATTTCAGAAAGGTGCGGCCTTTGTTTTTAAAAACTGAATATAACACTTCTAAGTGTTGCAAATCGTGATTTTCAAATAAAAATCATATCTTTTTGCTATGTTGACGAAATTTGATGAAACAAGAAACATCGGACTCGTAGCGACATCATCTACATTTTAGAAGAACCTGGAACGTATTCCGAGCTCGCTACAAATTTTAGAATGATTAAAATCAATGTGAGACTTCTAAATTCAAATATGTAATGGAAATGCATAGTAATTATATAAGAAAAGTATAAATTATATATGCATTGTACACCTCATGTATGAGCGTTGTATAAGTTATATGAGCGATGTATAAATTATACATGCGTTGTATAAATCATATATGTGTTGAAATGGTAATGAAATATATTTATATATGTTTATATGTACTCCCCTCGTCCACAGACCATGGGCGATATGAATTGATTGTGATGGCATGAAAATTAGTTGAAATGCGAATGGTTGAAAATTAGTTGAAATGCAAATGCTTGGAAATAATTATTTGAGGTTGAAAGAAATTGTTTATGGTCGAAACAATGGAAATTGTTGTGAAAAATTCATATGATATGAAATTGATCTTAGATCATTTAGATAAGCCCCTTATGGAACGCCGCGAGGCCTAAGGTAGTGCGAGAAGCCATACTCGGGACGGTGCCGGTTTTAAACCCCATACCGTTATGCTGCCGAAATTTTCAGTAATATCTATGTGTTTGAATTGTATTCATGTGTCGAATAAATTGTTTAGATAATAAAAATCACATTTTTATTATGCGTATGAAATATATGAAGTAAGCATGTATGAGATATTCATATGTTGAGATACTCATGTGTTGAATAACATTCATGTGTTGAATAAATTCTTTGAATGGTAAAAATCACATTTTTATCATATATATGGACTATATAAAATATTAGTGTTTTAAATAAATTGTTTTAACACCAAAATAACATTTTTATCTTATGTATGAAGTATGTAAAATATTCGTGTTTAAAATAAATTGTTTTAACAATAAATATATCATTTTTCTTATATTTATGAACTATATAAACTATCCATGTGTTGAAAAGGATTCATGTGTTGAATAAAAGGATTGAACAATAAAATTTACATTTTTATTGTGAATATGAAGTGTTAAAAGCAATCATGTGTTGGATAAATATTTTGAACGATAAAAATATCATTTTTATCATGTATATGACTCGCTAAAAATACACATGTATTGAAACATATTTTTGTTCACCAAAAATATTATTTTATCCTTTGTATGAAGTGTTAAAAATAACCGTGTGTTGAAATAAACATATGTTCGCTAGAAATATTATTTTTAGCATTGGTTCTGCATATATGTACATATGCTGAACATGAATATGGATTAGCTGTGGAGTAAAGAATATATTTGCATGCCCGACAAATAGGTAAGCCTTAATGAGTTGGCCGCACGATTTTATCATCATATGAACTCCTGTGAATGTCATTGGATGCGGTGTGCTGGTTGTTCTGTGTGAAATAATAAACGTCGCCGTCGGATAGTAATAATTAATTTTGAACTACACTACATGGCATACTTCTTGAAGATAGCATACCCTATCATATACCACTTAAGTATTTGGAGCTTATGTGACGAGGTTGAAGATATACCATACAAGCGAGAGGCTTGTATGGGGATGACTATATTTAAGGTTGAACTGAAGACTGATATGGACTATTTAAAATGTAATGGTAAATTGCCAGATTAATAAAAAAAACCCACACGGGTCTGGAGATGACAACAACGCGTCTCTCTAGTCATTAAGGCATAAAAACCATTTATCGTTTAACACCCCACGTCCATTAATGTCACTCACATAGGGAATGCATTAACTTTCATGGAGTATTATTGGTGTATATAAGGGTTGTAACAAGACAGATACATATATTGGTACTTGAAAATTTTAAAACAACTTTTGTTGTAGCGGAGAAATAGTTTGGTTACAACAACATCAAAAACCAACAATAAAACCAAGTACACTTAATATCCATCTTGACATATTGTTTTCTGAGTACATAAAGTAAAAAGCATAACCCCAACATAAGTAGCCATAAAAGAGATGAGCTGAACTTTACTTTCAGCAATCCAAGCACTTCCAAAAGAGAGAGAAAGAGATGCAAATCAAGCTCCCCTAGCACTAGTCCCCCCCCCCCTTGAGAACCTAGGGGGGTGGGAAGGAAGAAAAGAGGTGAAAACAAAGGGGGTCAGACATAAAGTCTAGCGAGTCTAATAACTTTAACAATATAATTATTAAAGTAATTAGGATAAGGCATAAACTGGTAAAACAAGGAATGACTATGAAGCAAGTGGGCAAGATAAAACAAACAAGAGGAATATACTGGCGTTAATCGCGCTCCTAATCACTATAGGATAATTACTATACTGCACCATTACTAGTCACCCTAGAAGTTGATCCCGCCTTCTGAACATAATAGTCATAGTGGTAGTTTCGTGTACCCCTAGCTGTCTTCATAGGTGTCTCCTGCTCTTATCTCCACTAGTTGTACCCACTACGCTCCTCATTCTAATTACAACATTTATTCATAATATGGTAGTTGGACTCCTAATTGTCTTCATAGGTGCCGCCTGCTCCTATCTCCGCTAGTCGTACCCACTACCTTCCCCATTCGATCGGCTCCCTAACTCGTAGATACCCGTGCTGGTCCCACAATGGGGTGTATCACTTCCCAAAGAGGCAATCCGATACCACAAAAGATGTACGGCTTATACCTACACAATGCAACAACGTCTTACCTACCATCCCGGGCCCATGCACGCACATGACCCCGTTGGGCTTGCGTTGCCACGGCTAACCCGTTTTGACCTCTTACAATCAGACCCAGTAAGCGTCTCCCGTCCTCGATCTACATTGAGCTCACTTAGATACTAAATGGATTACTGGTTGAAAAGGGTCCCCACACTTGACACAAGCTTTCCACTTATGCTTGGTCCCGACTAGGATTTCCCACTTAACCCCCTCTTATTCATGTCTTCTTACATGTTTCAACATGGTTAAGTGTTTATAATTATATCCCACATGTCACCCATGTTACCCACTTATCAAATCAACATGTGTTACTGGTTAAGCTTGTCTTAACCCTATCCGCTTATCAGATCAATATATATATTATTGGTTAAGCTGGTCTTAACCCTATCCACTTATATATTATTGGTTAAGTTGTTCTTAACCCTATCCACTTATATATTATTGGCTAATTTGGTCTTAACCCTTTCCACTTATCAGATCAATATGTATTATTGGTTAAGTTTGTCTTAACCCTATCCACTTATCATGTTTTATGTATCTTATATATATATATATATATATATATATATATATATATATATGTATGTATGTATGTATATATATATATATGTATGTATGTATGTATGTATATCGTATAACATGTTTTACTTAATTTATGATTAGTACATCTTAGTTCACAGATACATTGGTTGAGAGAATAACTCCCTAAGTATCAACCCCGAAGATCGAAATCAACATCAGATTGGTACTCAGAGAATTACTCAACTCAACCAAACTTCTGTTTGTCATTCATATTCGTCTTTGATCAGTCTTAATTAATTATTAATGACCAGACCTCTCACATTAAGTCGATTGCTTTTGGCCGCTGGATATGCTTGGCGGTTCTAGGCAGACTTCCACCACAAGCTAGACTTAACCTCGTGTCTAAGCATTTTTTAATTATGCCTACGACCTCTCACATTAGACTGCCGTTTGCGGTTGCTGGAAGTGCCAGGCGGGTCCGGGCAGTCTTATACCACAAACAAGTCTAACCTCGTGTCTTAGGCATTTATTACTCATTTAATTTATGCCTTTGACCTCTCACATTAGACTACCGTTTGTGGTTGCTGGATGTGCCGGACGGTTCTGGGCAGTCTTATACCACAAACGAGTCTAACCTCGTGCCTCAGGCATTTATTATTACACATTATTATTCAACCCCAATTTGAATTAATATCCCTATTTCAAATTGTCAATAACTTCCAAATTAATCTATGTCCATAATTATCACCTAAATTATGTACATAATTTCTATGCATATAAATTAGGCCAATTAATGTCTCAAATTTATTATATGCTTTTAAGCCATTTTATGCCAATTTTCACAATATTAATATTTAACATTTTCCCATTGGCCCCACGTTGTTCATACATGTGATACATATAATACGTAGGATAGAAAATAGCCTAACTCACAAAAACATCACAACTTGCATAACACGTAAAAATAGATCTAACTTGCAAATAAAAATAGGTTAGCATGGATCAAAACTTGCATGATTATAATTTATATGATCATAAATTTGCATAATCAATAACTTGCATAGGCAATAGGCATAATTTGCATAAACTACAAACTGGCATGGATCAAATTATATAAGATATGATTTGCATAGATCTATACACATAAAGGTGAACTTGTATATATGAACATGGTTTTTGCATAAACTTGCATATGATCTACATACAAACTTGTATTAAACTTGCATATGCAATTTAGACATGTAAATTAAGACTTACATATGATTCGCATACAATCTTACATATAAACTAGCATATAATTCACATCCAAACTTATATATAAACTTGCATATATAATTTAGACATGTAAATTAAGATTTACATTTACACTTGCATATGATTTAGACATATAAATGTCATAAAATGAATCAAGTCTAGCATATGTGTTTAGACATATGAACCAACGTCATGAATTTTAAACATGTAAACTAATATCACACGTTTTACATATAAACTCGTACATATATATACTTGATTCACATATAAACTTGTGTATAATTCGCATACATATTTGCATATAAACTGATGTCATAAAATGAATCAAGTTAAACATATGTGATTGGACATATGAAATAGATCTACTAACATAAGTTAACAAAACTGTCATATGTTCACAAACAAACAATAAAAAATTGAGTAACGTCACATGATTCAACAGGCATGTTCTCATAATCCAAACTATAACTCATCATAATTAATTTATTAATTATTTTGTGAAAGAAATTGTACTCACAAAGACGAATTAGAGAAGAGAATAATTCGTTCGTCGTTTGTATTAGGATCCTGACTTGCAATTCTTAAGCTTTAAGAAGAAGAAGAACTATTACAGCAGCAGCATGGAGGCCAAGAGACTAATTTATTTTAGGTTCAGGGCTTGAGTCTATGCGTGCTTATATAGAAGTTTAAATCAACATAAGTTGTTAGATTATCATAGGAGCAATCACAACCGTCCAGACTAGATAGATTTATCCAGAATTGCCACCTATGCCCTAGTGACTTAGCAACAGGTCAGGAAAGACTCGGCAACAAGTCAGAATCATCACAGTCCAGATCTGCCCGAGGGGCAGGTCGACCCCCAGGTCAACCCCCAGGTCGACCTGTATAGGTGAGGTCGACCCCCTGGTTGACCTGGCCTGGGGCAGGGAAAATCTTGTCCAACCCGCTTCCTCGTTTGAATTTTGAATTTTTATTCAGAACTGTTTTTAATTTATTTAAATTCCTGAAACTTCTGAGAGCCATAACTTCCTCATATGAAGTCCGATTTATGAAAACTTGGACTCTATTCCAAGCAGAATTTCGAGACGAACGCAATGGCGTTGTGATGTCCAGCATTTTCTGACCGTTTATTTGAAATATTTTATTTATTTAAAATATTTATTTGAGTTTAAATAAGGGGATTTAACCATTTTAATTAAAATATTTAAATTATAATATATTTTATTTTTGGGATCATTTATATATTATAACGATTCATTTAATTAAATAAAATGAATTCTAATATTTTGAATACCGTTTAACTTGGATTTTTAATATAAATTCTTACCTGGAATTTTGATATAGATATTTTCTGAATGTTTTATCCGTTGTTGAAATATAATGGGAAGAGGGACGAAGAAATTAATATACAGTAAGTGCCTAATCATGGCTGTAATAAACGTAAGTAGATGGGTTGTATTACGGGTATATTACTTTATATAGTGAGCTTGCTAGGCCTATAGTCATCTTTGTGTCTACCTGGAAATAGTTGTGCCGAATTTATGTTTTAACATAAACAGTTTTAAATGTAGTATAACTATTATAGGAACAATTACATTATCACCATAAATCTTATTCAGAAGATATTTGGAAGATATAGTGATTTTTATAATATGGTTCATCTTATTTTATGTTCTTAAAACATGAAGCGAATTGTGCTTTAACATGGACAGTTTTTTTAAAAAAAAAAACCAAGGACAATATCTTGGATACCAACTAATATATATGGAGCTGAAGATCTCCAACAAGAATATACAAAACATAAACAAAGCACCAGATGTTTGCACAGACAAGTAACAGTTAAATATCTTATACAGTCCAAAATCTCATGTTCGATATACAAGATACATTTCAAATTCAAAAATCCTCAATGTGATAAAGCAAACATATCTAATTCACAGTCTAAATCTAAAATAAAATCTGCCCACAGCATCAGTCTTCATCACCACCTGATCAACCTGAAGAAAGAAAAGAGAAAAGCTATTAATAGCTAATAAGAATATATATAGATATATATATATATGAAAGATTTTGAATAAGGAAAGTACCACAGGGGATCAAATGAATGGCACAACTCGACCAAAATAAAATAAAATAATAATAACCAAATCAATAGCTAACAGTGACATGAAACAGATCAGTGAACCATTTTTTTCTACATAAAATCCGCAAGATCAAACAGAGGGGACATCATCTATTTATACCTACCATAAAATTTACAGCATCAAAGTAGGTACGTATATGTATATTCATACATCAATGAATATATAAGAGAAATAAAAAATTTAGACTAAATCTGTACCGCATTGAAACAACAAATCAAAATAGCTAAGACCAATGCAAATCAGAAATAGGAACAGCTAGCGGAAACCTTATACATGTGCATCACCAAATCCTAGATAAGTAAAACAGGGAAGAATTATGTCATCAAATCTTTAAACAATCGAGAAGGATAATATTTTTTTTAAGGAAAAACTCATATAAAGGCTGTTGGCTATTGGCACATGGCATAATCAGCTAAGAAGTAGCTATACAGCTAAATATATATAGCCCCATGCCTCAAACCTATAAAACTGAACAAAGAATTTCAAACAAGAAAGAAATCTGAAATGTTAATAACTGAATTGACCATACACAGTTCATCCAAATCTATGTATAAACAGTTCAAGGATCTAAGCAAACAAGTACATGCAATCCAATATAAAGTCCACATCTTCACTGTCGAAGGTCACAAGCAAACCAAGTCCATCAAAAACAAGTTCGGTCTTACGGCATATCTGAAACAAGAAGGACAGCACCTACGACCTAAGCACTGTAAAGTCTAAATAGGACATAACAATTCATGGATCACTGCAATACCTTCTAGTATAAATACACGGTAGGTTAAATCACAAAACCAAATCAAATTCAGTTCGATATAAACAAAAAACTCGAGACTAAAGAGAAATCAAAACAGAAAATAATTAGGGAAAATTACTTAGCTTTTGAGGGAGAATCGGTCTCGTTCTTCACGAGTGGCGGAGCTTCGGTCTCGTCCTAGAGGTGGCGGGGAAGTTGAAGGTGAGGCTGAGGCAGTGGGAGTGAAGCGATGGGCTTCGGTTTCGGTCGTGGAGGGTATTTCCTTTCCTCCATTTTTGTGGCGGCGGAGGTTTGTAGAAAGGTCCGAGGGTTTGAAAGAAAATGAAGGGGATCGGTTGTTTTAGGGTTTAAAAGGGATGAAGAGGGTGTGGGTTTGGGCTAAATCAGGTTGGGTTGGACGAGTTTAAACAAGTGAGGCCCATTTTATTTTAAATTTTTATTTAAAGTCTTAGTTTAAATATTTATAAAACTTCAAATACTGATTTCGAACGCTCACGAAATCAGATTCAGACGAAACGAAAAACACCGTGACCCTGAAGACGAGTACAACACGATGGATAAGGACTGAGCAGGGCAGGCAGTAGCTGGATTTTTTTAATGAATTAAACACAGTTTAATTCGACTGAAATGGGTTGATCTATCGACGAACCAATCCAGGTGAGTTAAACTCACTCAGATCTATCCACTTATATTTTATATAGGTTGGTTTTATCTTGTGTTATGGTTGTTCATGGTTGTTTGTGTTTGTTTGCTTATATATGCGTGTATATATATATATACACATATATATAAATGGATTTAATTCCTGAGATAAAACGTTTGTTAAATTCAATAAACCAAACCGTTATTTGGATCACTGGTCCAAAGTATTGGCCAGTTTATAAAGTAAGCCCTATTGAATGGATTGTGTGAATTGTCGTGGTAGTGTGAGATAATTTGATTGACATTGAATCATCAGTCTGGATTGTTATGAGGCCATTACCCATTTGAATTGAATTGATTTGTTTGGATGGTAGAATATTGATTTGAAATTCACTATTTGTTTGGTTGAAACAAATGGGCACCGTGGGTGGAGTAATTGACAATATAGGGCCTATATCGATCTACCTTCGGGTAAATCGACAAGTTAAAGTTATAAAAATTTGTTTTATAACTAAAATGGAGTTTTAAATCTATTATTTTGAATTAGAATTTGTAAAAAGAAAAATATTTATTATTTATTTATTGAACTTATAAATTGGTTTTATGAAGGAAAATCTGATATTTATCATATTTATAAGCGAGCAAGTAGAAATTAACTTAATGATATAAATTTGAATAGTCGTTTGGGAGATAATGTAAAAGAGATTATTTAAGTTAATTATATTGTTAATTAATTATTTGGAGTTTGTTAATATGATAGTCATGATTGGGTTGACAAAAATCCGAGCAACAAATATATTACTTAAAGAAGAAAAGGAGACGGAATATTTAAATTCATTATCAAGGGGTTTAGAAATATTATTGAGAATAAGAATGCCCAAGGAAAGAAGTGTATAAAGTAAAATTTATGGTTAAATGAGGCATGTTTGAAGTTAGAACAAAATGTCGAGTATTGAATTACAACTGATGTCTACCTAACGGTAGGAACGTTGTCGATCAAGGTCTAAGAGGTAATTAAATACCCCAACTTGAATGACTTCGGGATTATCTGAGGGTGATATTAGTTCATAATGAGAAGGTGAAGATAATCTGGTTCCGTACGAGAAAGGATAACGTAATGTAAGAAAAAGGTTTGAGAATTTAGAAGTGGACGACCCAAGAAATGAAAGAGGGGAAATGTCCGAGAGTTACTATATAAATTGTATTTCCTAAGGGAAATAAAAAGAGAATATATGAAATGGTATTTTCAAGATAAAAGGAAATTTTAAATGCTAAGTTTTACAAATGGTTTATACTAAGATAGTTGGTTATTATACCAAGGTGATAAAATAAGGAGGATTTCATAACGTTGTTCACTTGAAAAAGAGGAGTCATTTTCCAATATGATAAATGAGGAATAAAATAGTAAAAGGGTTTTGAAACGATAAGAAAATAAATGATTTTGATTTGATATGAAAGTGAAATAACTTTGAAAGTTTGAAATCGTATATATCAAATGAGTTACATTTAAAATGATGAAATAAGAGTTTGAGATTAAATATCGCTAATCGGTTTGAAAGGGCCTTGTAGTGTTAGTACTGCACTGGTAAACTCATGATATTCACACAGTTATTTATTTGATAGTTAAAACACCGACTATAAAAGTTGACCCATACGATCGTTGGTACGGAAAGACCGGGATCGAATTTATATTCGAAAACCTTTCCGACCAGCGTATACGTGGAAGAAGATCATTGAAGATAGAGCAGTTGAAGACCGTTGATCTTCATGAGCGGAGGAACTACTGATTGGATTTCTCTGGTTTAGCGGCCGGAAATATCTCAACAATGATTCTGTCGTGATTGAAAGCTACGGATTTGCAAGGACTTCTCGCTACTGATCTGTAGGGTGATTCCTAGGATGCAGTAGGAGAGTGCCTTCGGTTCATCCTGTTCTTGGATGACTTGTATGGACAAGTGTCTGACAGAGTATTTCCAAAGGAATTACATGTGTTGATTTCTCCAAATGTACCATAGTTGATGGCGGAGAAATGGTTATTCTCTAGCTAGATAAACTAGAGTATTTTTGTGGACGTCAATCAGTGTGATATCTGGCGGATCTGACGATGTGGCATTCAAAGCGAATGGCGGCCAAGTGCTGTAAAGGAAATTCTGACCTCAAGCCTCATCAACCGGGAGTTGACAAAAATCGGGTAGGCAGCATGGCTATGTGGGTCGCTCCCATTAGGGTGTATTATCACCTATCTAGAGGAATTCCATTTGTTTCTTTATCTATATTCGATGTTGTCCCTTGTCGGGAGGCGGTTGCTGATCCCAACCGTCGGTGATATACATTCGATACACTCAAGCGAAATGAGTGGTCAGTCATGTGTGGGCTGGGTTGCAAGACGTTCTTGTTGAACCCAGTGTATTCGTCTCTAGAGATACACGATCGGCAGGTGGTCCCATACCTTGTCAGAGTTGGAATCCAATCTCCAATAAGCGCCTGCGGTTTTGATTGTATACTATATATGTGGAGCGTGAGATGCAAGCATTCCACTAGATTGTTATTTACTTGTATTTAGGCATTATTATAATATCGGCGAAGATACTGGTTTCAAACTGTTTTGGGTTATTGTAAGGTAAAAACCATCTGTGTTTATGTGTGGATTCGGTCTTACGATTATCCTTTTCTTTTGAAAGGATTTCGAACTTTAAAATCATGATTGGATGATTTACCCTTAATACTGTGCGAGTTTATCTCACTCTGGTTCACCAGACTGACCCGGTGTTTTGTAAATGCTCGGGTTAGCCCGGAGTGTACAGGTTCAGGTTCGAAAGCTGTGAAGAGACGGGCTGAAAGAGTCCAGACATATGATATTATTCCGCTGTGTTGTATATAAGGGCAGAGTATTAGAACTGTCCAGTGATAATGATGATGTACTCTGATATTGTAAGTTTTATTCAAAGCTCTCAATAAATATTTATTTCTATATTATATTTTGTTCGCTGCGATGTGAGACTCTGTGTTGTGTTCTTCTTCTTCTTCTATTCTTATACTTCTTTCTTTCTTATCTCACCCTCTAAATTCTTTCATTAACAATCCGGTGTTCTCGGTATTTGAAAGGTCGGCATGAGATACAGTAAAGGTATTTATGTCGATTTTCGGGGCCAAAAACCCTAGGTCGTTACAGTGGTATCAGAGCTATTGGTTTAGTGACAACCTTGGCTCTGTGGCGTAACTCGATAGAGATGGGGTTAGTAACACCCTAGATTGAGTTTGAGTGTATATATATGAGAGCGTATTTGTGAATTTTATATATACAAATGTTTTGTATTGTGTTGTGGGTCAGTTCAAGTGCTGAAAAGCGTTGAACTGGTAAGGAACACAATATTGTTTTGAAAAGAGGGATAAATGAGATAATTTTACCCGAAATTTATTTTTGTATAGAAAAGAAATAATTTTATGAAATTATTGAAATATCGTGTGTTGATTGATTTGAATGAAATTCAAATTTTTAATTAAAACTTAACTGGGTTAAGTGAAATCGAATTAATTATATTGGAATTAAATTAAGAAATGGTGTTGAAATTAAATAGATTTGAATAGAATTTGGAAATTTAATGAATAAAAATTAAATAGAAATCAATCGAATATTAATTGATTGATATTTGGATATGTTGAATTAAATTAATCAGTATTGAATGTGAATTCAGTTGATTGATTGAGTTGTTGTGCCTTGATTGTTGATTGATTAGTGTCTGTTTGCTAGATTGGCTGAATAGAAATTATCCATGACTTAACGAAGGGTTAAGTAAACTGAAACCCAGAGGAAAAAAAATGAAGTGTTATTTAAATATATTTTTTTAAAAAAAAAATTTCTGGAATTTACAACATTTTTCTTACCTTAGCAATTTCGAGGACGAAATTTTTTTAAGGGGGGGAAAATGTGATGTCCTGCATTTTCTGACCGTTTATTTGAAATATTTTATTTATTTAAAATATTTATTTGAGTTTAAATAAGGGGATTTGACCATTTTAATTAAAATATTTAAATTATAATATATTTTATTTTTGGGATCATTTATATATTATAACGATTTATTTAATTAAATAAAATGAATTCTAATATTTTGAATACCGATTAACTTGGATTTTTAATATAAATTCTTACCTGGAATTTTGATATAGATATTTTCTGAATGTTTTATCCGTTGTTGAAATATAATGGGAAGAGGGAAGAAGAAATTAATATACAGTAAGTGCATAATCACGGCTTTAATAAACGTAAGTAGATGGGTTGTATTAAGGGTATATTACTTTATATAGTGAGCTTGCTAGGCCTATAGTCATCTTTGTGTCTACCTGGAAATAGTTGTGCCGAATTTATGTTTTAACATAAACAGTTTTAAATGTAGTATAACTGTTATAGGAACACTTACATTATCACCATAAATCTTATTCAGAAGATATTTGGAAGATATAATGATTTTTATAATATGGTTCATCTTATTTTATGTTCTTAAAATATGAACCGAATTGTGGTTTAACATGGACAGTTTTTTTTTTAAAAAAAACCCAAAGACAATATCTTGGATACCAACTAATATATATGGAGCTGAAGATCTCCAACAAGAATATACAAAACATAAACAAAGCACCAGATGTTTGCACAGACAAGTAACAGTTAAATATCTTATACAGTCCAAAATCTCATGTTCGATATATAAGATACATTTCAAATTCAAAAATCCTCAATGTGATAAAGCAAACAAATCTAATTCACAGTCTAAATCTAAAATAAAATCTCCCCACAGCATGAGTCTTCATCACCACCTGATTAACCTGAAGAAAGAAAAGAGAAAAGCTATTAATGGATAATAAGAATATATATAGATATATATGAAAGATTTTGTATAAGGAAAGTACCACATGGGATCAAATGAATAGCACAACTCGACCAATAATAATAATAATAACCAAATCAATAGCTAACAGTGACATGAAACAGATCAGTGAACTATTTTTTTCCGCAAGATCAAACAGAGGGGACATCATCTATATATACTGTGACGGCCGGGAATTTCGCTCGATCTGAATCAGTCGTTAAACCGGTCTAGACCGTTCGAAACCCCTGTTCGTTTTGAGAACAGGACAAAATAGAACGCAGACGGAAGAACATTTCATTGTATATTACAACAATTCCATCAGAATACAAGAATATACAGAGTATGAATAAATTACATTCGATAAATATCAGAGATTACAATAAATTACATAGCAATGGAAAATAATATAAAACACAACTGAAAGTAATGCACGGATACAGAGCTTTCCGAGCATCGTTCCAGCTGTAAATCAGGATCCTGTGAATATAAATCTGCAAAACCAAAACTACTAGCTGCCCGTGCGGAAAATAGGGGCACCCAGAGTTTAGGTTAAAACAATAAACTCCAGGTCAGTCATGTGACTGGTGTGAGAACTAAAACAGTTATTTAAAACTTTACTTTAAAAGAGAGTAATTCAAGGGACCACGCCGTATAACACGGAACGGGTTTCCTCCCAAGAATACCAGTGCATAGAATAAACAACGCAATGCTTTTTCGAAAAATGAAGCTATTATAAGACCCAGGTCCCATCACACAATGCAACGCAAGCCGGAGGATAGGGTTTTCCCTTATAATAGCCAAACATGCTTGGTACGTTTAAAACAAATCATTTGATACTATAATAAGTGTATAGTGTCAAAAGAATTTCAATCATAAATATAAATCATAGACGGCATGGGTACCATATATCATGTCGTCATACTAGTTCTACAATTAAAACCGCAATACATGTATTGGAAATTGGATTTCCGTCATGAGTCGAGGCAAGGGGCAAGCTCCTCTCCGCTTCGAGACACTCTAGCAAATGCCTCAGGACTACACACTCGGGGTAACCCTGGGATCCTCCAAGACCGGTCCTCTCTTACGTTCGAGGTTTAGTTATTCCCGAACACACGTTTCCCGGCCCTATAGGACCTATAATCGAGGCGCCTCGCATCCAAACCACAAAGGTGAAAAGTATATAAATGTCAGGGCTGGTAGGTCACTCACACCACCCATAGCTAGAAAGAAACGTCGTGCACTCCTTGGGTCCTCATCCCGTTTTTGACTCATACCGAGGTGTGAGGCTCGCGAATCCACGCTAAACACAAAGCTGCCATGTAGGCCGTGCTTTGATCATCAACCACAAGACTTTTTTTTTCAACAGAAGCCTTGATCCATGCAACTCAGCGTGCCACACTAGCAATTCATGCCATGCGATTGATATCTGTCGATATATAACCTCTAAGCTCGTACGTCTCAGAGAAGGGCGTTAAGCAAGAGAATAAATTCTTCGTCGCCAAACAGATATATATTTAACAGAAATAAATCAACACAGAATAAAATCCAATGTCAGACACACAATCCATTTACAAGTTCGTTCTGGGTCTGAACGAAACCGGAGGCACTTTCCTCGCATATCCATCCATCTCCAAGTACGTCTGGACGACCACCAACTATTTCCATCCTCTTGGGTGTACAGCCCAATCAGGATCGTCAGTAATTACCCAAACGATGTGAAGACTTCCGGTCTTCGACCACCGTCTTCATCTTCGACTTATCGTCGAATCGGTTATTCAGAATGGGTATAAACCCGGCCTTTCCAAACAACCTGCGTATATTAAAAACAAATGTTACACAAACTCAACATACGCCTAATTTCAATTCAGAATATTCTTTTATTCACCAAATCACATTCTTAGGGAAAGGTTCCCATTAATTTTATCCAAAATAAATTCTTTGAAATTTATCCTTTAATCTTCCTTTGGATGACATTTCAAACCAAATTATGGTTTTCTAAACTAGTCGAGATTAGCGAACCACAATGAAGTAATTATTTATTTTATTTCCCAATCCCAACCTATTCATCCCATGAAGCAAAACTGGTAATACTCCATATCTAACACCACGGTGTTATCGGTAAAATTAATTACCATTTCACGTTAAAATCTAATTAAATATTTAACTATCGCTTTGGAGCAAAACTGGTAATACTCCATTCTCGCTCATTTTCTAAATTTGATAATTTAGATTACAAATTCACATTTCAATCTAATTGCAGATTCATTAAAACTACTTTTATTGGGTTAAAGAACTAATGTCTTTTAAAACACAGTTCACGACCAACCCAAATCACATTCTATTTATTATCGGGTTAAAGAACTGGTGTTATTTTAAAACACTGTTCACGATAAACCCACATCAATTCTATTTAAATCCATTTCAAATCCAATTTATTTATTTAAAAATAAATGGGTTTTAATTTTAGTTCAAAACTAGTTCATTTCGATAAAAATCTATTTTTATCTTTTCAAACTTGGAGTTTTTCATCCTAATTTCTCCCAAATCATTTCTTATGATTTTACACAAATTATTACTATTTTTAATAATTTTATCAGGGCCCGTACAGTCGATTTCCAACTACGACCATCGAACTGCACCTATAACGGCCTTTTTCGAATTTGATTTGGATGTATCTCCAAATCCAACAGTTAGATTTCAAATTTTTATTATTCGTTAGAAATCTCTTTTCGATACGAACCCAATGGTTCCGGTTTTAGGAGAATCCGACGGTCGGATCTCCCGTAATGTCCGTTTGAAATAAACGCTCGAAATTCACGAACTGTCGCGGCGCGACGCGTTCTATTCAGGCCATTATATTATATATATAATATATATTTCGTCAATTTCTATTTAAAACGAATTTTATAAATAGCTTTAAATTCGTTTCAAAAACATTTTCAACTTCCGTTTCAATTCAAATCAAAATTGAATTTTTCCTTATAAATTTGTTTTAAAATTCATTTCTATTCAATTCAAATTTTAATTCAATTTGAATTTATTTCAATTCGACTCAATTCAAATTCGTTTTCTATTCAATTCGATTACAAATTGGTTTTCTATTCAATTCATTTCGAAATCGTTTTCTATTCAATTCAATTCGAAATCGTTTTCTATTCAATTCATTTTGAAATCGTTTTATATTCTATTCATTTCGAAATCGTTTTCAATTCAATTCAATTCATTTCGAAATCGTTTTCAATTCAATTCAATTCATTACGAAATCGTTTTCTATTCAATTCAATTCGAAATCGTTTTCTATTCAGTTCATTTTGAAATCGTTTTATATTCTATTCATTTCGAAATCGTTTTCAATTCAATTCAATTCATTTCGAAATCGTTTTCTATTCAATTCAATTCAATTCGAAATCGTTTTCTATTCAATTCATTTCGAAATCGTTTTATATTCTATTCATTTCGAAATCGTTTTCAATTCTATTCAATTCATTTCGAAATTGTTTTCAATTCAATTCAATTCATTTCGAAATCGTTTTCAATTCAATTCAATTCATTTCGAAATCGTTTTCTATTCAGTTCATTTCGAAATCGTTTTCTATTCAATTCATTTCGAAATCGTTTTCTATTCAATTCAATTCGAAATCGTTTCCTATTCAATTCATTTCGAAATCGTTTTATATTCTATTCATTTCGAAATCGTTTTCATTTCAATTCAATTCATTTCGAAAACGTTTTCAATTCAATTCAATTCATTTCGAAATCACTTTTCAATATTCATTTTAAAATGAGTAAAATCGATATAAATATCGTTCACGTCAAAATGGCGTCAATCTAATCAACACGGCTTCATATATTTCTATTTTCAAATATTCTATTTCAAATATTTCTATTATCACAATATTTCATTCAACACATGAATAATCTCAACGGATGAGTACGGTCAACACTTGAACTTTTATTTTATATTGATAAAGATGTAAATTTTATTATTAAAATACTTCGTTCAACACATGACTAATCTCAACGGATGAGTACGGTCAACACATGAACTTTTATTTTATATTGATAAAGATGTAAATTTTATTATTAAAATACTTCATTCAACACATGTCTAATCTCAACGGATGAGTACGGTCAACACATGAACTTTTATTTTATATTGATAAAGATGTAAATTTTATTATTAAAATACTTCGTTCGACACATGACTAATCTCAACGGATGAGTACGGTCAACACATGAACTTTTATTTTATAATATTCTGTATTTTCTCAATTGGAATGAGGCCCAATCAATTACCATATAGTGTTAACTATATGGATTCCATACCACACATGCATATAATAGCAACGATAAATAATCAACCATCATCCAAAGTGCACTACACTGTATAAGCATCAAATATAGATATCTAATGCTTACAACAGCTTGTCAATCAATCGATCGACATATTTAATCAATCAGGATGAGTGAACTTCAAATTTCATCCCAACACCCGTGTGGGGTTTCAAACAATCAAACACAGATTTTAGTTGTGCAGTTGGGCGATGTGTAAAATTTATCGACCCAGTCAATGTCCTTCAAATAGGTGTACATAAACAAACCGTCCGGTTTGTAAATGAATATTTTATTTTATTCACTTTCACGTTAAAAATTATATTTTAACGATAAAATATTTTATTTCAACACATGAATCCCTATTCAGTTCATTTACACAATAAAAATGATATTTTTATTTTTCTAACATATTTTAGGAAATTTCGGCGGCATAACGGCACGATACTAGAAACGGGACGAGGCCTAGCCTTATCCCCGGTCTAGTGAAGGCCCACGCCATTCATTCATCAATCAAATCAATTTCATTTCACCAAACAATTCAATTCAACTCAAATAATCTAACCAACTACACAACTAAACAAACAAGTCCATGGTCTGTGGACGATTGTGTCGGGTGCTACTAAACACCGTCTGCATCCTAGTATATATATATATATATATATATATATAACTAGAAAAAGAAATTGAAGAGTGAGAAATTCTCACTGATAGCTATCCAATACCACGACTCTTCATTGATAGAAATCTTCATCGTTCTCGCCTTTTTATCACCTTCGTTGCCCGTACTCTCTACATATGTAAAATCGAATTTTTACTTCGCTATTCAATATATAAAAATCGAATTTTTACTTCGCTATTCAATATATAAAAATCGAATTTTTACTTCGCTATTCAATATATAAAAATCGGATTTTTACTTCGCTATTCAATATATAAAAATCGAATTTTTACTTCTCTATTCAATATATAAAAATCGAATTTTTACATGGCTATTCAATATATAAAAATCAAATTTTTACTTCGCTATTCAATATATAAAAATCGAATTTTTACTTCGCTATTCAATATATAAAAATCGAATTTTTACTTCGCTATTCAATATATAAAAATCGAATTTTTACTTCGCTATTCAATATATAAAAATCGAATTTTTACTTCGCTATTCAATATATAAAAATCGAATTTTTACTTCGCTATTCAATATATAAAAATCAAAGCTTTACAGTGTTAAAAATACTATCTTTACAGTTTTTTTTCAAAATTCTATCTTTACAATTTTAAAAATTCTATCTTCACAAATCTATAGATTTTATATTTTAAAATCAATGTATAAATTAAAAATAAAATAAATAAATAAACAAAAACCTATACCTTTCGTTTGCAAGGGGAAAAGGGTTTCTGGTCGTCGTCAGGGGGCGCAGGGGGTCGTCGGAGGTGTTGGCGTCGGTTCCAGAGAGAAGGAGAAGGAGGTGAGCGAGAGGGACGGGTGGCGTTGGCCGGTCTGGGCGGAAATCGAGGAGGGGGCGAGGCTAGTGGCGGCTGACGGGGGGGTTTAGGGGTGCGATGGCTTGGGGGTTTCGTGTGCGTCGAGGTTTCGAGGTGGAGAAGGGAGCGGGGCTAAGGAGAAGGAGGGGGACGGTCGGAGGTGAGC
Organism: Allium sativum; assembly: GCA_030737875.1. NCBI lineage: Eukaryota > Viridiplantae > Streptophyta > Magnoliopsida > Asparagales > Amaryllidaceae > Allium > Allium sativum. The sequence continues at coordinate 6,826,113 of CM060921.1, read as the reverse complement.
TGCGCCTGTGAGTGGCGGCGGCGGTGGCGCGCTCCGGTAGGGGGAGCGACGAGCTCCTCCTTTTTCTTTTCTTTTCTTTTCTTTTTTTTTCTGCTCGAATTTGAAGAAGGGGGGGCAGAGGGAATTAAGGGGGAAGAGAGAGAGAAAGTGTTTTTATTTTATTTTTATTATTTTAATTTCAAAATGTTGACTTTTTACATATGACCTCTAAACGAGGCCCACCGCCTGTCGTCCATAGCGTATTACCCCCATTCCGAACACAATGGGATATGTTTCGCAAGCTGATTCGATCGTTTCGATCAGTTTCCGTTAAAATCAACATATAACTCTATATATTGAATTTGAACGCGCATTTCCATTTACCGGGGTCACATACTAACTAGAAAAATCTCAGAAAAATATTTTCTAGCTTCGTATTGACAATGCGGTCCTAACAAAACTAGTTTCGTCGAATTCTGAGACCGTTAGAAAAATAGCCAATTTCCAGTCGATTAAAATCAACTAAAACTGGTCAAACGCGTTTTCCTTTGCCACGCTCTCATATTGAATCGAAAAATTATGAAATTTGGAATCTAGCAATAATTTAACATCACGGACCCAACAAAAGTGGTTTCGTCGAAATCCGAGGTCGTTTGCAAAATTCCCATTTTTCAGGGCCTGAATTCCATAGCGACTATTCAGAATTTTCAACTGGACATATCTTATGATTCCCGCTATGAAATTTTGATTTGTCGGATTCGTTGGAAATATATTATCAATTAGATCCTATTATTTTTGGTTTCACTAAAATCCGGTTTGTTTTGCACCCGGTACATTCAATTGAAGTTTGAAATCGAATTATCGAACTACCGCGCCATTTTCAATTCTATTTATATTTTAAAATAAATATTTATATTCTAATGATGACGCGTATAAATATATACGTTCGATTTATATTCAAAATAAATTTATCGTCGATATTATTTAAAATAATTCATTTTAAATACTCAAAATTCGCTAAAATTGCCAAAATAAAAATTTTAAACTGGTTCAGAATTTCCGGGTTATTACAATCTCCCCCACTTAAAACTTTTCGTCCCCGAAAAGGAACAAAGTAGAAAGTGGTTTGATCAATCAACTCTACGTTCGATCTGGCTTCCATTCTCCAACTTTTCAGTTTCTGAGAATTTTCAAATTCTTCAAAAATTTGGCTAACACCCTAAATTTTCGCCATAACCTCCCCTGCACCAGGAGCCACGGGAAAATCCCGAAATTGCCATACAGGCCTTCTGATCTCAAAAAGAAAAAGAAAAAGCCAAGCGGCTAGCCAATAGGCTCATAAAATCATCATCACCCAAACAAAACAGTAAATTATAGTAAACATGTACCTATTTGTCGGGCAAACAAATTTTATTCTTCGGCTCTAGCCTTCTTGCTATGACCTGTTCAATGTAAGTATATGTATATGCAAACAAATGCGACCAATTTTCAATAATATTCAATATTTGATGCTATTAGGCATAATGGTTCAAAATTGTCAAACAAATAAACAAACAACACAAACATCAATCAATTAGTGAATTAGAGTTTCAAATTCATAATTTTGATATATATACAAAAATCTTGTTTTTGATGCCAATTCACAACAATGTGTTCTAGCTATATAAGTTTTGGTTCTCACACCAGTCTAATGGAAATATATAGATATCACACCTTCGTCACTCGAAAATAAATGCTGATGATGTTTCGAACCACCATCAGAACATTGTCGGGCTACTAGAGTGCGGTTCTATATCTACCCGGTATATTAAAACTTCGAATATACGTTCATGACGCGTATATGCAAAATCTTTATATATCGGATTGTCCATATTTAAAATAAATAAATATTCAAATACGATACAAATTTCAAAACAAAATTGTTTTCATTCGAAAAATATACTCTTCACACTCGTTCTAGGATACTACTGATCCTATCTCTAACGAGGGATTCTAATTGGATATTACTAATCCAATATCTGATGAATTCTTTCGTATGGTTCTAATGTGTCTTGTTCTCGAGCTCTGTAAACCAAAGCTCTAATACCAAATGTGACGGCCGGGAATTTCGCTCGATCTGAATCAGTCGTTAAACCGGTCTAGACCGTTCGAAACCCCTGTTCGTTTTGAGAACAGGACAAAATAGAACGCAGACGGAAGAACATTTCATTGTATATTACAACAATTCCATCAGAATACAAGAATATACAGAGTATGAATAAATTACATTCGATAAATATCAGAGATTACAATAAATTACATAGCAACGGAAAATAATATAAAACACAACTGAAAGTAATGCACGGATACAGAGCTTTCCGAGCATTGTTCCAGCTGTAAATCAGGATCCTGTGAATATAAATCTGCAAAACCAAAACTACTAGCTGCCCGTGCGGAAAATAGGGGCACCCAGAGTTTAGGTTAAAACAATAAATTCCAGGTCAGTCATGTGACTGGTGTGAGAACTAAAACAGTTATTTAAAACTTTACTTTAAAAGAGAGTAATTCAAGGGACCACGCCGTATAACACGGAACATGTTTCCTCCCAAGAATACCAGTGCATAGAATAAACAACGCAATGCTTTTTCGAAAAATGAAGCTATTATAAGACCCAGGTCCCATCACACAATGCAATGCAAGCCGGAGGATAGGGTTTTCCCTTATAATAGCCAAACATTCTTGGTACGTTTAAAACAAATCATTTGATACTATAATAAGTGTATAGTGTCAAAAGAATTTCAATCATAAATATAAATCATAGACGGCATGGGTACCATATATCATGTCGTCATACTAGTTCTACAATTAAAACCACAATACACGTATTGGAAATTGGATTTCCGTCATGAGTCGAGGCAAGGGGCAAGCTCCTCTCCGCTTCGAGACACTCTAGAAAATGCCTCAGGACTACACACTCTGGGTATCCCTGGGATCCTCCAAGACCGGTCCTCTCTTATCTTTGAGGATTAGTTATTCCTGAACACACGTTTCCCAGCCCTATAGGACCTATAATCGAGGCGCCTCGCATCCAAACCACAAAGGTGAAAAGTATATAAATGTCAGGGCTGGTAGGTCACTGACACCACCCATAGCCAGAAAGAAACGTCGTGCACTCCTTGGGTCCTCATCCCGTTTTTGACTTATACCGAGGTGAGAGGCTCGCGAATCCACGCTAAACACAAAGCTGCCATGTAGGTTGTGCTTTGATCATCAACCACAAGACTATGCTTTTCAACAGAAGCCTTGATCCATGCAACTCAGCATGCCACACAGGCAATTCATGCCATGCGATTGATATCTGTCGATATATAACCTCTAAGCTCGTACGTCTCAGAGAAGGGCGTTAAGCAAGAGAATAAATTCTCCGCCGCCAAACATATATATATTTAACAGAAATCAATCAACACAGAATAAAATCCAATGTCAGACACACAATCCATTTACAAGTTCGTTCTGGGTCTGAACGAAACCGGAGGCACTTTCCTCGCATATCCATCCATCTCCAAGTACGTCTGGACGACCACCAACTATTTCCATCCTCTTGGGTGTACAGCCCAATCAGGATCGTCAGTAATTACCCAAACGATGTGAAGACTTCCGGTCTTCGACCACCGTCTTCATCTTCGACTTATCGTCGAATCGGTTATTCAGAATGGGTATAAACCCGGCCTTTCCGAACAACCCGCGTATATTAAAAACAAATGTTAAACAAACTCAACATACGCCTCATTCCAATTCAGAATATTCTTTTATTCACCAAATCACATTCTTAGGGAAAGGTTCCCATTAATTTTATCCAAGATAAATTCTTTGAAATTTATCCTTTAATCTTCCTTTGGATGACATTTCAAACCAAATTATGGTTTTCTAAACTAGTCGAGATTAGCAAACCACAATGAAGTAATTATTTATTTTATTTCCCAATCCCAACCTATTCATCCCATGAAGCAAAACTGGTAATACTCCATATCTAACACCACGGTGTTATCGGTAAAATTAATTACCATTTCACGTTCAAATCTAATTAAAGATTTAACTATCGCTTTGGAGCAAAACTGGTAATACTCCATTCTCGCTCATTTTCTAAATTTGATAATTTAGATTACAAATTCACATTTCAATCTAATTGCAAATTCATTAAAACTCCTTTTATTGGGTTAAAGAACTAATGTCTTTTAAAACACAGTTCACGACCAACCCAAATCACATTCTATTTATTATTGGGTTAAAGAACTGGTGTTATTTTAAAACACTGTTCACGATAAACTCACATCAATTCTATTTAAATCCATTTCAAATCCAATTTATTTATTTAAAAATAAATAGGTTTTAATTTTAGTTCAAAACTAGTTCATTTCGATAAAAATCTATTTTTATCTTTTCAAACTTGGAGTTTTTCATCCCAATTTCTCCCAAATCATTTCTTATGATTTTACACTAATTATTACTATTTTTAATAATTTCATCAGGGCCCGTACAGTCGATTTCCAACTACGGCCATCGAACTGCACCTATAGCGACCTTTTTCGAATTTGATTTGGACGTATCTCCAAATCCAACCGTTAGATTTCAAATTTTTATTATTCGTTAGAAAGCTCTTTTCGATACGAACCCAACGGTTCCGGTTTTAGGAGAATCTGACGGTCGAATCTCCCGTAATGTCCGTTTGAAATAAACGGTCGAAATTCACGAACTGCCGCGGCGCGGCGTGTTCTATTCAGGCCATTATATTATATATATAATATATATTTCATCGATTTCTATTTAAAATGAATTTTATAAATAGCATTAAATTCGTTTCAAAAACATTTTCAACTTCCATTTCAATTCAAATCAAAATTGAATTTTTCCTTATAAATTCGTTTTAAAATTCATTTCTATTCAATTCAAATTTTAATTCAATTTGAATTTATTTCAATTCGATTCAATTCAAATTCATTTTCTATTCAATTCGATTTCAAATTGGTTTTCTATTCAATTCATTTCGAAATCGTTTTATATTCATTTCAATTCGAAATCGTTTTCTATTTAATTCATTTCGAAATCGTTTTATATTCTATTCATTTCGAAATCGTTTTCAATTTAATTCAATTCGTTTCGAAATCGTTTTCAATTCAATTCAATTCATTTCGAAATCGTTTTCTATTCAATTCAATTCAAAATCGTTTTCTATTCAATTCATTTCGAAATCGTTTTATATTCTATTCATTTCGAAATCGTTTTCAATTCAATTCAATTCAATTCGAAATCGTTTTCTATTCAATTCAATTCAAAATCGTTTTCTATTCAATTCATTTCGAAATCGTTTTATACTCTATTCATTTCGAAATCGTTTTCACTTCAATTCAATTCATTTCGAAATCGTTTTCAATTCAATTCATTTCGAAATCGTTTTCAATTAAATTCAATTCATTTCGAAATCGTTTTCTATTCAATTCATTTCGAAATCGTTTTCTATTCAATTCATTTCGAAATCGTTTTCTATTCAATTCAATTCGAAATCATTTTCTATTCAATTCATTTCAAAATCGTTTTATATTCTATTCATTTCGAAATCGTTTTCAATTCAATTCATTTCGAAATCACTTTTCAATATTCATTTTAAAATGAGTAAAATCGATATAAATATCGTTCACGTCAAAATGGCGTCAATCTAATCAATACGGCTTCATATATTTCTATTTTCAAATATTCTATTTCAAATATTTCTATTATCACAATATTTCATTCAACACATGACTAATCTCAACGGATGAGTACGGTCAACACTTGAACTTTTATTTTATATTGATAAAGATGTAAATTTTATTATTAAAATACTTCGTTCAACACATGACTAATCTCAACGGATGAGTACGGTCAACACATGAACTTTTATTTTATATTGATAAAGGTGTAAATTTTATTATTAAAATACTTCGTTCAACACATGACTAATCTCAACGGATGAGTACAGTCAACACATGAACTTTTATTTTATATTGATAAAGATGTAAATTTTATTATTAAAATACTTCATTCAACACATGACTAATCTCAACGGATGAGTACGGTCAACACATGAACTTTTATTTTATAATATTCTTTATTTTCCCGATTGGAATGAGGCCCAATCAATTACCATATAGCGTTAACTATATGGATTCCATACCACACATGCATATAATAGCAACGATAAATAATCAACCATCATCCAAAGTGCACTACACTGTATAAGCATCAAATATAGATATCTAACGCTTACAATAGCCTGTCAATCAATCGATCGACATATTTAATCAATCAGGATGAGTGAACTTCAAATTTCATCCTAACACCCGTGTGGGGTTTCAAACAATCAAACACAGATTTTAGTTGTGCAGTTGGGCGATGTGTAAAATTTATCGACCCAATCAATGTCCTTCAAATAGGTGTACATAAACAAACCGTCCGGTTTGTAAATGAATATTTTATTTTATTCACTTTCACATTAAAAATTATATTTTAACGATAAAATATTTTATTTCAACACATGAATCCCTATTCAGTTCATTTACACAATAAAAATGATATTTTTATTTTTCTAACATATTTTAAGAAATTTCGGCGGCATAACGGCACGATACTAGAAACGGGACGAGGCCTAGCCTTATCCCCGGTCTAGTGAAGGCCCATGCCATTCACACATCAATCAAATCAATTTCATTTCACCAAACAATTCAATTCAATTCAAATAATCTAACCAACTACACAACCAAACAAACAAGTCCATGGTCTGTGGACGATTGTGTCGGGTGCTACTAAACACCGTCTGCATCCTAGTATATATATATATATATATATATATATATATAACTAGAAAAAGAAATTGAAGAGTGAGAAATTCTCACCGATAGCTATCCAATACCACGACTTTTCATTGATAGAAATCTTCATCGTTCTCGCCTTTTTATCACCTTCGTTGCCCGTACTCTCTACATATGTAAAAATCGAATTTTTACTTCGCTATTCAATATATAAAAATCGAATTTTTACTTCGCTATTCAATATATAAAAATCGAATTTTTACTTCGCTATTCAATATATAAAAATCAAAGCTTTACAGTGTTAAAAATTCTATCTTTACAGTTTTTTTTAAAAATTCTATCTTTACAATTTTAAAAATTCTATCTTTACAAATCTACAGATTTTATATTTTAAAATCAATGTATAAATTAAAAATAAAATAAATAAATAAACAAAAACCTATACCTTTCGTTTGCAGGGGGAAATGGGTTTCTGGTCGTCGTCAGGGGTCGTAGGGGGTCGTCGGAGGTGTTGGCGTCGGTTCCAGAGAGAAGGAGAAGGAGGTGAGCGAGAGGGAAGGGTGGCGTTGGTGGGTTTGGGCGAAAATCGAGGAGGAGGCGAGGCTAGTGGCGGCTGACGGGGGGGTTTAAGGGTGCGATGGCTTGGGGGTTTCGTGCGCGTCGAGGTTTCGAGGTGGAGAAGGGAGCGGGGCCAAGGAGAAGGAGGGGGACGGTCGGAGGTGAGCCGCGCCTGTGAGTGGCGGCGGCGGTGGCGCGCTCCGGTAGGGGGAGCGACGAGCTCCTCCTTTTTCTTTTCTTTTCTTTTTTTCTGCTCGAATTTGAAGAAGGGGGGCAGAGGGAATTAAGGGGGAAGAGAGAGAGAGAGAGAAAGTGTTTTTATTTTATTTTTATTATTTTAATTTCAAAATGTTGACTTTTTACATATGACCTCTAAACGAGGCCCACCGCCTATCGTCCATAGCGTATTACCTCCATTCCGAACACAATGGGATATGTTTCGCAAGCTGATTCGATCGTTTCGATCAGTTTCCGTTAAAATCAACATATAACTCTATATATTGAATTTGAACGCGCATTTCCATTTACCGGGGTCACATACTAACTAGAAAAATCTCAGAAAAATATTTTTTAGCTTCGTATTGACAATGCGGTCCTAACAAAACTAGTTCCGTCGAATTCTGAGACCGTTAGAAAAATGACCAATTTCCAGTCGATTAAAATCAACTAAAACTGGTCAAACGCGTTTTCCTTTGCCACACTCACATATTGAATCGAAAAGTTATGAAATTTGGAATCTAGCAATAATTTAACATCACGGACCCAACAAAAGTGGTTTCGTTGAAATCCGAGGTCGTTTGCAAAATTCCCATTTTTCAGGGCCTGAATTCCATAGCGACTATTCAGAATTTTCAACTGGACATATCTTTTGATTCCCGCTATGAAATTTTGATTTGTCGGATTCGTTGGAAAGATATTATCAATTAGATCCTATTATTTTTGGTTTCACTAAAATCCGGTTTGTTTTGCACCCGGTACATTCAATTGAAGTTTGAAATCGAATTATCGAACTACCGCGCCATTTTCAATTCTATTTATAATTTAAAATAAATATTTATATTCTAACGACAACGCGTATAAATATATACGTTCGATTTATATTCAAAATAAATTTATCGTCGATATTATTTAAAATAATTCATTTTAAATACTCAAAATTCGCTAAAATTGCCAAAATAAAAATTTTAAACTGGTTCAGAATTTCCGGGTTATTACATATACCTTCCATAAAATTTACAGCATCAAAGTAGGTATGTATATGTATATTCATACATCAATGAATATATAAGAGAAATAAAATCTTTAGACTAAATCTGTACCGCATTGAAACAACAAATCAAAATAGCTAAGACCAATGCAAATCAGAAATAGGAACAGCTACCAGAAACCTTATACATGTGCATCACCAAATCCTAGATAAGTAAAACAGGAAAGAATTATGTCATCAAATCTTTAAACAATCGAGAAGGATAATATTTTTTTTCGGAAAAACTCATATAAAGGTTGTCGGCTATAGGCACATGGCATAATCAGCTAAGAAGTAGCTATACAGCTAAATATATATAGCCCCATGCCTCAAATCTATAAAACTGAACAAAGAATTTCAAACAAGAAAGAAATCTGAAATATTAATAACTGAATTGACCATACACAGTTCATCCAAATCTATGTATAAACAGTTCAAGGATCTAAGCAAACAAGTACATGCAATCCAATATAATGTCCACATCTTCACTGTCGAAGGTCACAAGCAAACCAAGTCCATCACAAACAAGTTCGGTCTTACGGCATATCTAAAACAAGAAGGACAGCACCTACGACCTAAGCACTATAAAGTCTAAATAGGATGTAACAATTCATGGATCACTGCAATACCTTCTAGTATAAATACACGGTAGGTTAAATCACAAAACCAAATCAAATTCAGTTCGATATGAACAAAAAACTCGAGACTAAAAAGAAATCAAAACAGAAAATAATTAGGGAAAATTCCTTAGCTTTTGAGGGAGAATCGATCTCGTTCTTTATGAGTGGCGGAGCTTCGGTCTCATCCTAGAGGTGGCGGAGAAGTTGAAGGTGAGGCCGAGGCAGTGGGAGTGAAGCGATGGGCTTCGGTTTCGGTCGTGGAGGGTATTTCCTTTCTTCCATTTTTGTGGCGACGGAGGTTTGTAGAAAGGTCTGAGGGTTTGAAAGAAAATGAAGGGGATCGGTTGTTTTAGGGTTTAAAAGGGATGAAGAGGGTGCGGGTTTGGGCTAAATCGGGTTGGGCTGGACGAGTTTAAACAAGTGAGGCCCATTTTATTTTAAAATTTTATTTAAAGTCTTAGTTTAAATATTTATAAAACTTCAAATACTGATTTTGAACGCTCACGAAATCAGATTCAGACGAAACGAAAAACACCGTGACCCTGAAGACGAGTACAACACGATGGATAAGGACTAAGCAGGGCAGGCAGCAGCTGGATTTTTTTAATGAATTAAACGCAGTTTAATTCGACTGAAATGGGTTGATCTATCGACAAACCAATCCAGGTGAGTTAAACTCACTCAGATCTATCCAATTATATTTTATATAGGTTGGTTTTATCTTGTGTTATGGTTGTTCATGGTTGTTTGTGTTTGTTTGCTAATATATGCGTATATATATATATATATATACATATATATATATATGGATTTAATTCCTGAAATAAAACGTTGGTTAAATTCAATAAACCAAACTGTTATTTGGATCACTGGTCCAAAGTATTGGCCAGGTTATAAAGTAAGCCCTATTGAATGGATTGTGTGAATTGCCGTGGTAGTGTGAGATAATTTGATTGACATTGAATCATCAGTCTGGATTGTTATGAGGCCATTACCCATTTGAATTGAATTGATTTGTTTGGATGGTAGATTATTGATTTGAAATTCACTATTTGTTTGGTTGAAACAAATGGGCACCGTGGGTGGAGTAATTGACAATATAGGGCCTATATCGATCTACCGTCGGGTAAATCGATAAGTTAAAGTTATAAAAATTTGTTTTATAACTTAAATGGATTTTTAAATCTATTATTTTGAATTAGAATTTGTAAAAAGAAAAATATTTATTATTTACTTATTTAACTTATAAATTGGTTTTATAAAGGAAAATCTGAGATTTATCAGATTTATAAGCGAGCAAGTAGAAATTAACTTAATGATATAAACTTGAATAGTCGTTTGGGAGATAATGTAAAAGTGATTATTTAAGTTAGTTATATCGTTAATTAATTATTTGGAGTTTGTTAATATGATAGTCATGATTGGGTTGACAAAAATCCGAGCAACAAATATATTATTTAAAGAAGAAAAGGAGACGGAATATTTAAATTCATTATCAAGGATTTAGAAATATTATTGAGAATAAGAATGCCCAAGGAAAGAAGTGTATAAAGTAAAATATATGGTTAAATGAGGCATGTCTGAAGTTAGAACAAAATGTCGAGTATTGAATTACAACTGATGTTACCTAACGGTAGGAACGTTGTCTTTCAAGGTCTAAGAGGTAATTAAATACCCCAACTTGAATGACTTCGGGATTATCTGAGGTTGATATTAGTTCATAATGAGTAGGTGAAGATAATCTGGTTCCGTACGAGAAAGGATAACGGAATGTAAGAAAAAGGGTTGAGAATTTATAAGTGGACGACCCAAGAAATGAAAGAGGGAAAATGTCCGAGACGTACTATATAAATTATATTTCCTAAGGGAAATAAAAAGAGAATATATGAAATGGTATTTTCAAGATAAAAGGAAATTTGAAACGCTAAGTTTTACAAATGGTTTATACTAAGATAGTTGGTTATTATACCAAGGTGATAAAATAAGGAGGATTTCATAACGTTGTTCACTTGAAAAAGAGGTGTCATTTTCCAATATGATAATTGAGGAATAAAATAGTAAAAGGGTTTTGAAACGATAAGAAAATAAAGGATTTTGATTTGATATGAAAGTGAAATAACTTTGAAAGTTTGAAATCGTATATATCAAATGAGTTACATTTAAAATGATGAAATAAGAGTTTGAGACTAAATATCGTTAATCGGTTTGAAAGGGCCCTGTAGTGTTAGTACTGCACAGGTAAACTCATGTTATTCACACAGTTATTTATTTGATAATTAAAACACCGACTATCAAAGTTGACCCATACGATCGTTGGTACGAAAAGACCGGGATCGAATTTATATTCGAAAACCATTCCGACCAGCGTATACGTGGAAGAAGATCATTGAAGATAGAGTAGTTGAAGACCGTTGATCTTCATGAGCGGAGGAACTACTGATTGGATTTCTCTGGTTTAGCGGCCAGAGATATCTCAACAGTGATTCTGTCGTGATTGAAATCTACGGATTTGCAAGGACTTCTCGCTACTGATCTGTAGGGTGATTCCTAGGATGCAGTAGGAGAGTGCCTTCGGTTCTTCCTGTTCTTGGATGACTTGTATGGACGAGTATCTGACAGAGTATTTCCAAAGGAATTACATGTGTTGATTTCTCTAAACGTACCATAGTTGATGGCAGAGAAATGGTTATTTTCTAGCTAGATAAACTAGAGTATTTTTGTGGACGTCAATCAGTGTGATATCTGGCGGATCTGACGATGTGGCATTCAAAGCGAATGGTGGCCAAGTGCTGTAAAGGAAATTCTGACCTCAAGCCTCATCAACCGGGAGTTGACAAAAATCGGGTAGGCAGCATGGCTATGTGGGTCGCTCCCATTAGGGTGTATAATCACCTATCTAGAGGAATTCCATTTGTTTCATTATCTATATTCGATGTTGTCCCTTGTCGGGAGGCGGTTGCTGATCCCAACCGTCGGTGATATACATTCGATACACTCAAGAGAAATGAGTGGTCGGTCATGTGTGGGCCGGGTTGCAAGACGTTCTTGTTGAACCCAGTGTATTCGTCTCTAGAGATACACGATCGGCAGGTGGTCCCATACCTTGTCAGAGTTGGAATCCAATCTCCAATAAGCGCCCGCGGTTTTGATTGTATACTATATATGTGGAGCATGAGATGCAAGAATTCCACTAGATTGTTATTTACTTGTATTTAGACATTATTATAATATCGGCAAAGATACTGGTTTCAAACTGTTTTGGGTTATCGTAAGGTAAAAACCGTCCGTGTTTATGTGTGGATTCAGTCGTACGATTATCCTTTTCTTTTGAAAGGATTTCGAACTTTAAAATCATGATTGGATGATTTACCCTTAATACTGTGCGAGTTTATCTCACTCTGGTTCACCAGACTGGCCCGGTGTTTTGTAAATGCTCGGGTTAGCCCGGAGTGTACAGGTTCAGGTTCGAAAGCTGTGAAGAGACGGGCTGAAAGAGTCCAGACGTATGATATTATTCCGCTGTGTTGCATATAAGGGCAGAGTATTAGAACTGTCCAGTGATAATGATGATGTACTCTGATATTGTAAGTTTTATTCAAAGCTCTCAATAAAGATTTATTTCTATATTATATTTTGTTCCGCTGCGCTGTGAGACTCTGTGTTGTGTTCTTCTTCTTCTTCTATTCTTATACTTCTTTCTTTCTTATCTCACCCTCTAAATTCTTTCATTAACAATCAGGTGTTCTCGGTATTTGAAAGGTCGGCATGAGATACAGTAAAGGTATTTATGTCGATTTTCGGGGCCGAAAACCCTGGGTCGTTACAGGCGTAACCCATTTCGCTTTATTCTTCTCCTAAAAATTAAGTGCTCTTAAATTTGTTAATTTTAATCGTCACAGAAAATTCAGGATGTTACATTCTCCCCTCCTTAAAGGATTTCTCCCTCGAAATCTCCAAGTTAAGGAGAATGTATATCCTAACATCCAATCATCCATCTACTCAACCATCAAACACAAGCATTCATTGTCCTTACAAGATTTCTAATGTCGTATGAACATATGCAAAAAGTGTGTGTACATGTTCCTTACCCAATGCAAAATCTGGCGGCCTACTGATTCAGTTGACCTCCTTAATGCAAATCATGATAGTGCCATGTGTCCATTATGTATGCGAAAGAATCCTAACGATACATATTACTTCTACATGTGTGCACAACCATTCATCAAAATGCAGCATCCATATGATAACACAACCATTATTCATCCATTAATTTAAATATGCACACATATCTATATGCAATATGAAAGTGATTGAGCCGATCTAGTGCCTAATGTGTGTGTACATGCATCCATGAGCAACCACTAGCAACCACTTGCATCCATTTGCATCCACTAAACATAACATGTCTCAAACACATGTTTACAACCATAGGGTTTTTCCTAACTAAAGATCGAAGATATCATCGCAAAGACATACTAAATGATAGGACAAGTATCAATAAAGCGGTAGGAAAAGGAGAAGTTAAAAACATACCCTCAAAAAGGAAAGGTACAGCGTACGCATCTTGTCTTCCGTTTCCCAAGTCACGTCTCCTTGATCATCTCCCCATCGCACTTTGACCAACTTGACCTCTCTGTTGCGTAGCTTTAATACCTCCGACCCAAGGATGCATGCAAGAGCTCGTCTAATCATGGCATCTCACTCTACTTCCACTTCTCTAAGCATGCTCGACTCCACTACTTCCACGGTATCTTGTAACACTCGTGCAAATGCGATACGTGAAACATGTCATGAACATCACTAAGCTAGTTGCCTCCTCTCATGTCCCTCCAAAATCTAGGATACATAATCTCAAAAGATCTTCAAGGATTCCATTCAACCCTTCATGTCCGTCCATCCATCTGTGGACGATAAGCGATGCTCGTACTTACCACCTTTTGCATATCACCTTTTCCTCTTGAATCAAAAACTGCACCAAGCCCTGTCTCGCAAGCACCGATATATGTATTTTGAACGGTTTACTCCCATCAAGCAAAGTCAAAACTGGGGTTGATATCTTCGCAAAGTCCTTAACGAACTTCCTATAGTAGCCTGTCTACCCTAGAAAACTTCTTACTTCCATTGCTTTTCTAGGAACCTTCCAATCTTGGATTGCCACCACCTTTGCAGGATCCATTGTTATTCCTTCCTTAGGGACCATGTGTCCTAAAAACCTTACCTCCTTCTTCCAAAAATGATATTTGGAGAACTTAGCTTCGAGTTGATGTGCTCGAAGGGTTTATAAGACTTCCCTAAGATGTAGGGCATATTCTTCCTTGCTTCTAGAGAAAATAAAGATATCATCCATGGAGACTACCTTGAACTTGTTTAGAAACTCCATGTACACCCTACTCAACAAGTCAACGAAATATGCGGGTGCATTCGTCAAACCAAAAGGCATGACGAGTCACTCGAAGAAACCGTTAGGAGTTCTAAATGCAGTCTTATCTATGCTATCTTCAGTCACTCTTAGCTGATGAAATCCTGTAGCCAAATCCAATTGCCAGAAAGCCAAAGCACCAACCAACTGATCGAACAAATCGTCTATCCTTGGCAATGGGTGTCTGTTCTTCTTTCTGAGCTTATTCAGCTCTCTATAGTCCACGCACAATCTAAGTGAACCATCAGCCTTTGTAGCAAAAACAACTGGAGCACCCCATTCCGAAATGCTTCTTCTTATGAGCCCTTTATCCAGCAACTCTTTCACTTGCCTACTGAGTTCTCTTCTCTTCCTCGCAGCCATGTGGCGCACTGGTAATGCAACTGGCTTTGCATTATCTACTAGGTAAATACGAAGGTCTATCTCATGCCTCGGGGGTAAATCCCGAACTTTATCGAAGACGTCACCCTATTCAAGGACCACACGAACAGATTCCAAATCATCGTTGGACGCGTCAAGAGATTCTAGGTAGCTAAGCAACACCGGACCTCTAGGGTCACAAGAAATATTAAGTGTCTTTCCACAACGAGTCAACAATTTAACTACCCTTCTTTCACAGTCTAGGATGGAACCGTATTTGGCTAACCAATCCATGCCTAGAATCAAGCCGTAGCCCATGAAGCCAAGAACGAAGGCATTGCATTCAAACCCAACGCCCAAGATAGACACTCTCAAATCCCGATAAATCATGAAAGATGAGCCAAACCATCAATAGGATTTGAGACTACTATGGGATCCGTAACTAGACTAGTATTTAGGTGCAGTGTTTCAACTAACGAAGCAGATACAAACGAGTGTGAGGCGCCAGAATTCAAACAAGGTTCAAACAGGATGATCAAAAAGAAAAACCAAGCCTCCAACTAAGATATTTCTACCTTTATCAGGTATGCCAGCCGTGAGGGAATGCGTCTGCCCTCCAGAAGATCTTGTACTTTGTCCTTACCTTTGCCTTTTGCTTCTTTGGACGATCCTAATAAGATGTCCTGTTTCTCCGTAACGATGACAACTAGTCTTCTCCTTCTTTCTAATATCTTTATTTAAGTAGTCGGGTATTTCACAAGTGTGGCCCTTCCTTTTCTCTTGGCCCCTTGTTATCCTTTCGCCTTTCTTTCGATCTACTTTCTTATCGTGTGTCCTATCCATGTCTCTCCTGCACATTCTCCATTCATGACCTCCTACCAAAATGAGGCCTCATCCTTCATTGACCAAGCAGCTAATTGAACCTTCCTCCCATTGTCTATCTTAAAGGTACCAATAAGTCCTCCACTTCCTTCTAGCTTTGACAAACGTCCCAGTCCCATAAAGTGGTTTTCCGCCCATCGTACGGAAGTTCTTAGCGTCTATACGTGGAGGAAGAAATTCAAAAAGGAAAGAGGAAGAGATTTAAAATGGAGAATCGAAGGAAAGATATATGGCTCTTAGGAGTTATGTTTTTCAAAATAAACTTTTCTCTAAAAAATACTCTCCTTAAAACATATTTTTGAAAGTATTTCTTTATAAAAATGCTTTTGAAAAACAGTTTTTCAAAATCTCTTATCTGTTCTATTAACTTCAGCTCTGATACCACATGTAACACCCTATGTCCATTAATGTCACTCACAAAGGGAATGCATTAACTTTCATGGAGTATTATTGGTGTATAGAACGGAATGTAACAAGACAGATACATATATTGGTACTTGAAAATTTTAAAACAACTTTTATTGCAATGGAGAAATAGTTTGGTTACAACAACATCAAAAACCAACAATAAAACCAAGTACACTTAATATCCATCTTGACAGATTGTTTTCTGAGCACATAAATTAAAAAGGAATAACCCCAACATAAGTAGTCATAAAAGAGATGAGCTGAACTTTACTTTCAGCAATCCAAGAGAGAGAAAGAGATCCAAATCAAGCTCCACTAGCACTAGTCCTACCCTGAGAACCGGGGGGAGGAAGAAAAGAGGCGAAAACAAAGGGGGTCAAACATAAAGTCTAGCGAGTCCAATAACTTTAACAATATAATTATTAAAGTAATTAGGATAAGGCATAAACTGGTAAAACAAGGAATGACTGTGAAGCAAGTGGGCAAGACAAAACAAACAAGAGGAATATACTAGCGTTAATCGCGCTCCTAATCACTATAGGATAATTACTATACTGCACCATTACTAGTCACCCTAAAAGTTGATCCCGCCTTCTTAACATAATAATCATAATGGTAGTTTCGTGTACCCCTAGTTGTCTTCATAGGTGCCACCTGCTCCTATCTCCACTAGCTGTACCCACTACCCTCCCCATTCTAATTACAACATTTATTCATAATATGGTAGTTAGACTCCTAGCTGTCTTCAAAGGTGTTGCCTGCTCCTATCTCCGCTATTCATACCCACTACCTTCCCCATTCGATCGGCTCCCTAACTCGTAGATACCCGTGTTAGTCCCACAATGGGGTGTATCACTTCCCAAAGTGGCAACCCGATACCACTAAAGATGCACGGCTTATACCTACACGATGCAACAACGTCATACCTACCAGCCCGGGCCCACGCACGCACATGACCCCTTTGGACTTGCGTTGCCACCGCTAACCCGTTTTGACCTCTTACAATCAAACCCAGTAAGCGTGTACCGTCCTCGAACTAGATCGAGGTCACTTAGATACTAAATGGGTTACTGGTTGAAAAGGGTCCCCACACTTGACACAAGCTTTCCACCTATGCTTGGTCCCGACTATTATTTCCCACTTAACCCCCTCTTATTCATGTCTTCTTACATGTTTCAACATGGTTAAATGTTTATAATTATATCCCACATGTCACCCATGTTACCCACTTATCAAATCAACATGTGTTATTGGTTAAGCTTGTCTTAACCCTATCCGCTTATCAGATCAATATATATATTATTGGTTAAGCTGGTCTTTACCCTATCCACTTATATATTATTGGTTAAGTTGGTCTTAACCCTATCCACTTATATATTATTGGCTAAGTTGGTCTTAACCCTTTCCACTTATCAGATCAATATGTATTATTGGTTAAGTTTTTCTTAACCCTATCCACTTATCATGTATTATGTATCATATATATATATATATATATATATATATATATCATATAACATGTTTTACTTAATTTATGATTAAGTACATATTAGTTCATAGATACATTGGTTAAGAGAATAACTCCCTAAGTATCAACCGCGAAGATCGAAATCAACATCAGATTGGTACTCAGAGAATTACTCAACTCAACCAAACTTCTGTTTGTCATTCATATTCATCTTTGATCAGCATTAATTAATTATTAATGCACAGAACTCTCACAATAAGTCGATTGCTTGTGGCCGTTGGATATGCTGGGTGGTTTCGAGCAGACTTCCACCATAAGCTAGACTTAACCTCGTGTCTAAGCATCTTTTAATTATGCCTACGACCTCTCACATTAGACTGCCATTTGCGGTTGCTGGATGTGCCGGGCGGGTCCGGGCAGTCTTATACCACAAACGAGTCTAACCTCGTGTCTTAGGCATTTATTACTCATTTAATTTATGCTTTTGACCTCTCACATTAGACTACCGTTTGTGGTTGCTGGATGTGTCGGGTGGTTCCGGGCAGTCTTATACCACAAACGGGTGTAACCTCGTGTCTCAGGCATTTATTATTACACATTATTATTCAACCCCAATTTGAATTAATATCCCTATATCAAATTGTCAATAACTTCCAAATTAATCTATGTCCATAATTGTCACCTAAATTATGTCCATAATTTCTATGCATATAAATTAGGCCAATTAATGTCTCAAATTTATTGTATGCTTTTAAGCCATTTTATGCCGATTTTCACAATATTAATATTTAATATTTTCTCATTGGCCCCACGTTGCTCATACGTGCAATACATATAATACGTAGGCTAGCAAATAGCCTAACTCACAAAAACATCACAACTTGCATAACACGTAAAATAGATCTAACTTGCAAATAAAAATAGGCTAGCATGGATCAAAACTTGCATGATTATAATTTATATAATCATAAATTTGCATAATCAATAACTTGCATAGGCAATAGGCATAATTTTCATAAACGACAAACTAGCATGGATCAAATTATATAAGACATGATTTGCATAGATCTATACACATAAAGGTGAACTTGCATATATGAACATGGTTTTCGCATAAACTTGCATATGATCTACATACAAACTTGTATTAAACTTGCATATGCAATTTAGACATGTAAACTAAGACTTACATATGATTCGCATACAATCTTACATATAAACTAGCATATGATTCACATCCAAACTTATATATAAACTTGTGTATATGATTTAGACATGTAAACTAAGATTTACATTTACACTTGCATATGATTTAGACATGTAAATGTCACAGAATGAATCAAATCTAGCATATGTGTTTAGACATATGAACCAACATCATGAATTTTAAACATGTAAACTAATATCACACGTTTTACATATAAACTCGCATATATATATATATATATATATATATATATATATATACTTGATTCACATATAAACTTGTGTATAATTGGCATACAGACTTGCATATAAACTGATGTCATAAAATGAATCAAGTTAAATATATGTGATTGGACATATGAAACAGGTCTACTAACATAAGTTAAAAAAACTGTCATATGTTCACAAACAGACGATAACAAAATTAAGTAACGTCACATGATTCAACAGGCATGTTCTCATAATCCAAATTATAACTCATCATAATTAATTTATTAATTATTTTGTGAAAGAAATTGCACTCACAAAGACGGATTAGAGAAGAGAATAATTCGTTCGTCGTTTGTATTAGGATCTTGACTTGCAATTCCTAAGCTTTAAGAAGAAGAAGAACTATTCCAGCAGCAGCATGGGGGCCAAGAGACTAATTTAGTTTAGGTTTAGGGCATCTGTCTATGCGTGCTTATATAGAAGTGTAAATCAACATAAGTCGTTAGATTATCATAGGAGCAATCACAACCGTCCAGACTAGATAGAGTTATCCAGAATTTCCACATATGCCTTAGTGACTCAGCAACAGGTCAGGAAAGACTCAACAACAAGTCAGAATCGTCGCAGTCCAGATCTGCCCGGGGGGTAGGTCGACCCCCAGGTCGACCTGTATAGGGGAGGTTGACCCCCTAGTCAGCCCCCTGGTTGACCCCCTGGTCGACATGGCCTGCGGCGAGAAAAATCTCGCCCAGCCCGCTTCCTCGTTTGAATTTTGAATTTTGAATTTTAATTCTGAACTGTTTTTAATTTATTTAAATTCCTGAAACTTCTGAGGGTCATAACTTCCTCACACGAAGTCCGATTTACGAAAACTTGGACTCTATTCCAAGCAGAATTTCGAGACGAACACAATGGCGTAACCCATTTCCCTTAATTCTTCTCCTAAAAATTAAGTTCTCTTAAATTTATTAATTTTAATAGTCATAGAAAATTCAGGGTGTTACATATAGGGTGACAAGAATTTATTCTCTGGAGTTATGATCCATACACACTCCCCTGTGGACACCAGAATATATCACTATAAATATGTGCATGCTTTTTAGGATTTATTGGGTGTCTAATACAGCCCAATAAATTTCCAAAGCCATCCCGTAAAAAGGAGGTTATGGCGAAATTTTTTGAAATTTAAAGGCGTTAGTGAAATATTTGAAGTGAAAAACGATATGGAAATCGTCGAATGAATTATATATATATTGAATAAACGAATCATGCAACTGTAGTTCATATTTGGAAATCGTAATTTTAAATGATTATATTGAGAGATCCAACCATCGGATTTTCCCAAAACCGGAACTGTTGGGTTCGCTTTAGAGAGATCTTTCCAATTGGACTTAACTTCGTTAAGATCCGACGGTTAGATTTTGAGAAATGTGTAAATCAAATTTAGAGAAAAACAACGCCAGGGCCACATTATGTCCTGAAACATCGTTTAATTATGGCGCTATTTTTAAATAAATAAAAATAGCAATATATCGTTATAAAATATTATAGGCGATATGGAATGGAAATAAACTGATTCTGCTTGGTTTTCTTGATATTTGATGGTTGAATGTGTTTGACATGAAAATTATATAAAGAACTGAAGTGTGGATGTCGAATAATTTAACCATGAACAGAATTGATTTGAATTCTAATATAAGTGAATTATTTGAAAAGGCCGAGTTAATTCTCATTTCAAATAATTGATCGATGAATAAATGTCGAAGATATGAATACGGTGCAAGACCGGTGATCACATCATGTAGATTACTACTGATGCCTTTGAGATGGGTAGCTCCCTTGATGAGGTTACAGCAGTGGTGGTCTGGACGTACTTGTTGATCGCCTAGATGTGCGAGGCCTCTCTCCTATATTGTACATAGGACGAGGAATAAGGTTCCTCCGTTTTCGTTTAGACCCAGAACGGACTTGTAAATGGATGTGTGTCTGACATTGGATTTTATTCTGTGTTGATTGATCTCTAATAAATATATATCTGTTTGGCGGCGGAGAATTTAACGCCCTTCTTTGAGAAGTACGAGCTCAGAGGTTATATATCGATAGAAATCAGTTGCTTGGAGTGAATTGCCTATGTGGCATGCGGAGATGCAGTGATCAAGGCTTTTGTTGAAAAGCAGAGTCTTGTGGTTGATGATCAAAGCACGAATTTAAAAGGCATAGCTTTGTGTATGGCGTTAATTCGCGAGCCTCACACCTCGGTATGAGTTAAAAACGGGATAAGGATCATTGGGAGAACACGACGTTTCTTACTAGCTATGGGTGGTGTCAGCGTTTTACTAGCCCTGACATTGTTGATTATTATACCTTTGTGGATGTTGGAATGCGAGGCGCCTCGGATATATCAGTCTCTACGGAGCCGATGGATAGGTCCGATAGGACCGGGAAATGTGTGTTCAGGAATTGCCAATCCACTAACGTAAGTGTGGACCGACCCAACCGATCCATAGTTACCCAGAGTATGTAGTCTTGAGGCATTTGCTAGAGTGTCTCGAAGCAGTGAGAAGCCATCCTTGGCCTCGACTCATGATGGAATCCAAATATCCAATACGAAATTACGGATTTGATTGTAACTTATATATAGCGACATGATATATGGTACCCATGCCGTCTAGGATTGATATTTATGACTAAATTTTCTTTTGAAACATATATGCACTAGTAATAATATCAAATGATTTTACTTTACACATATGAAGCATATTTTCGCCATTATATGGTAAAACTTTATCCTCCGGTTTGCGTTGCGTTGTGTGATGGGACTTGAGTCTTATAACGACTTCATTTTTATAAAAAGCATTGCGTTATTCAAAGGATTTACTTAATTTCATGCACTGGCAATCACTAGAGTAAACCCGTTCCGCGAAAGTGGCGTGGTCCTATGATTTGCTTTGTTATTGTTGTTTAACCAGTTAAGTAGATTTCTCATACCAGTCCCATGACTGAGTCGTAGTTTGTTTCACTTTGCAAACTCGGGTGCCCTTATTTTCACACAAGCAGCCTAGTGACAGGTGATAGGTTATATTTTGGCTTTTGCACTGCAGCAGGGAGTGCACCTTTTGGCTTGTATGGCGAAGACTAGATTTCTCGGTTTTTGGCTATTTGATATTCCGCCATTAGTATCTCAATTATATGATTCCGCTTATCATGATGTAGACAGATTTACTTCTATTATGTACTTTATTACGTATATGTCCCAATGATCTTGATGTAGACTGATCATTTCCTTTTATGCACTAAGTTGTATCTTGCACTGTGCTACTCTGATGTTTATTACATATTATGATTCCGCTGTCATATTGATGTAAATTATTCTATTTTCTGTTTATGCTATTATCTGTACTCTGCTAATGATGATTTATGTGTTATATTCCAATGATTATTCTTAACAGCGTCGTACGGGGTTTTGGGATCATCACACTTAGATTTGACCAAGAACCATCCGAACTGTCAAAATATCAGAAAACCCTAATTTGCAAAAAAAAATCGTCGGGGGTCGACCCCCTTCATGTGGGTCGACCCCCCTTTAGGTGGGTCGACCCATGGGTCGACACCCCCTTGAAAGAGTTGACCCCCATGGGTCCGGAGGCCGAAAACTGCTCTGGGCGTACCTGGGAGGTGCGCCAGTGCAAAAATGGCCTGGCGCACTTGCCAAGGGCGCTAGTTGTTCTGGCCCGCTTCCTGATTTTTTTGACAAACTTCTGCCGCCCGTAACTTCTTCATACGACGTCCGATTTACGCAAACTCAAACTCTATCTGAACCAGAATTATGAGACGAACGCAATGGTATAATCCATTTTACTTATTTCTGATTATTTAATTAAATTATTCTTATTTTATTATCTTACACTAAAAATACGGGGTGTTACACGCGCCATTTCAAACTATGTTTATAATTAAAATAAATTTATATGTTCTAACTTCGATTTAAATAAATTTTAAATCATTTTTATTTAAAATAAGACATTTTAAATATTCAAAATCTATTAAAATAGCTAAAATAAAAATTTTAAATTGGTTCTAAAAATCCGGGTTGTTATTACTATTATTAGGGAATGCAGAATGGATTGTTAAGGCAAAACAAACCTTAGAGGGGTTGAATAGTGTTTGTGAGAATTTAAACAAAATCTAAAACTTATGTAAACTACTTGATGAATCAAACACCACAAACACAATCACATACACAGATTCAAACACAGATACAAAATAAACAGAAATAAAGATGCAGAAAGAAAAGAACACACCGGATTTTTTATACTGGTTCGGATTGCTCCTACGTCCAATTCCACGCAACGCTGGATTGCGCAAAGTTTTATTACTATATCCAAATTCAATTACAACCTCCTTGATTTCATGGCTACAACGGATACCACCGATTCCAACCTCCTAAATTTAAAGGCTATAAGAGATACCACCGATTCTAACCTCCTTGATTTAACGGCTACAAGGGATACCATCGATTCTAACCATTACTCAACCCAAACAATTAAAATAGCCCTAGAACTCTTCAATAGTAATTTATTCAGAGAGTAGAGAGTGTAGAGAGAATAAGTTTGATCAAAACGGAATTGAATTCTGTAACAACCCGAAAATCTGGGCCAGTTTAAAATTTTTATTTTAGCTATTTTAACGAATTTTGATATTTAAAATAGATTATTTTAAATATAATCAACGAGAAATTTATTTTGAATTTAATTCGAACATATATATTATATACGTTGTCGTTAGAATATAAATATTTATATATAATTATAAATAGAATTGAAAATGGCGCGGTAGTTCGATAATTCGATTTCAAACTTCAAATGAATGTACCGGGTGCAAAACAATCCGGATTTTAGTGAAACCAAAAACATTAAGATCTAATTGATAATATCTTTCCAATGAATCCGAAAAATCAAAATTTCATAGTGGGAATCAAAAGATATGTCCAGATGAAAATTCTGAAAAGTCGCTATGGAATTCAGGCCCTTAAAAAATGGGAATTTTGCAAATGACCTCGGATTTCGACGAAACCACTTTTGTTGGATCCGCAGTTTCAAATTATTGTTAGGTTCCAAATTTCATAATTTTTCGAATCAATATGTGAGCGTGGCAAAGGAAAACGCGTTTGACCAGTTTTAGTTGATTTTAATCGACTGGAAAATAGCCATTTTTCAAACGGTCTCAGAATTCGACGAAACTAGTTTTGTTAGGACCGTATCGTTAATACAAAGCTAGAAAATATTTTTCAGAAATTTTTAGAGTTCGTATGTGACCCCGGTAAATTGAAATGTACGTTTAAAATTTAATATAAAGATTTAAATGTAAATTTAACGGAAATTGGTCGAAACAGTTGAATCAGCCTACGATACATATCCCATTGTATTCAGAATGGGGGTAAAACGCTATGGACGACAGGCGGTGGGCCTCGTTTAGAGGTCGTATGTAAAAGTCAACTTTTTGCAAAATAAAATAATTAAAAATTAAAATCCTTTCTCTTTCCTCTTCCCTTCTACGTTGCCCCCTCCCCCTCTTTTCTTTCAGAATCAATTTTAACATAAAAAAAAAGAGAAGAAGAGGAAGTCGAAGCGGGGAGGAGCCGCCGCCCTCCCCGATGACCCCCTCGCCGCCGTCGCGGTGGCGCGACTTGCCCCCCCCCCCCCCTCGCCCTCGCATCTCACTCCTCTCCCCTCCTTCTTCTAGACCTTAATCGCCACAGCCTCCCATCGTGTCCCCCAAATCGACCTCCTCCTGTCAGCCCACCACCCTCGCATCCTTGCGCCGCCCATTGGAGTCCATCTGCCTCCCACCAGCGACGCCCTACAGGGCCCGACGCACGCCTTCTCCCTTCAGGAATTTGTGAGTGTCTCACTTCGGTTATTTATTTATTTATTTTGATTATATAAAAATATGGGTTTTGAATATATAAAAGATTAGATTTTAAAAGTATAAATAAGCATTGTTTGATTTTATTTTATTTTCAGATTCTAAATAGAAATGACTTCATTTTTAATAACATGATTTATAAATATAAGTAACATCATTTAGATAAATAAAAATATAATCTTTACTTAAGGAAAAATACGATTTTTCTATAGAAGTTAGAAAGGTAAAGATACGATTTTTATTTGAATGTCATTAGATAAAAAATGAGTTTTTATTTTACATATAACGTAATAAAAATATAATTTTTATATGAAGTAAAAATTAGATTTCTATTTTGAAGTAGCAAATAGAAATATGATTTTTATATTTTTAAAGTATTAAAAATATGATTTTTATATTTTTAAAGTATTAAAAATAAAATCTTTATTAAGTAGAAGTAGTAGAAATATGATTTTTGTTTATGTAGAGAATTAAAAATATCATCTTTGTATATGTAGAAAAATAAAAATCTGATTTTTATTTTATATACGTTGAAATAAAAATGTGATTTTTATAATGATATTTTTATAAAGATGAAATCTTTATTTTTATAATGATGAAATCTATATTTTTGAAAAGATGAAGTCTTTATATTTGAAAAGGAGAAATCTTTATAGTTGAAAAGGCGAGATCTTTATATAGATGATAGCGAAGTAAAAATATGATTTTTATATATTGAACATCAAAGTAAAAATATGATTTTTATATATTGAACATCAAAGTAAAAATATGATTTTTATATATTGAACATCAAAGTAAAAATATGATCTTTATATATTGAACATCAAAGTAAAAATATGATCTTTATATATTGAACATCAAAGTAAAAATATGATTTTTATATATTGAACATCAAAGTAAAAATATGATTTTTATATATTGAATAGCGAAGTAAAAATGTGATTTTTATATATGTAGTGGCTACGGGCAACGAAGATGACAAAGATGCGATAACGATGATGATTTCTATAAAAGAAGTGTCGTGAAGTTGGATAGCTATTGGTGAGAACTTCTCACTCTAAACTTCTTTTTCTAGATTTATATATATATACTAGGATGTAGACGGTGCTTAGTAGCACCCGACACCCGTCATCCACAGACCATGGACGGCTTGTTTGTTAAATTGTTTGGTTGAGTATTTGGTTAGTTTATTTGGTTTGAATTGAATTGTTTCGTGAAATGAATGGATTTGATTGATGTGTGACTGGTGTGGGCCTTCACTAGACCGGGGATAAGGCTAGGCCTCGTCCCTAGTATCGTGCCGTTATGCCGCCGAAATTTTCTAAAATATGTTAGAAAAATAAAAATATCATTTTATTGAATAAATGAACTGAATAGAAATTCATATGTTGAAATTAAATATATTTTTATTGTTAAAAATATAAATTTTAACGTGGAAGTGAATAAAATAAAATATTCATTTACAAACCGGACGGTTTGTTTATGTACACCTATTTGAAGGACATTGATTGGGTCGATAAATTTTACACATCGCCCAACTGCACAACTAAAATTTGTGTTTGATTGTTTGAAACCCCACACGGGTGTTGGGATGGAATTTGAAGTTCACTCATCCTGATTGATTAAATATGTCGATCGATCGATTGACAGGCTGTTATAAGCGTCAGATATCTATATTTGATGCTTATACAGTGTAGTGCACTTTGGTTGATGGTTGATTATTTTCCAATGCTATTATATACGCGTGATGTATGAAAATCCATATAATTAACATTATATGGTGATTGATTGGGCCTCATTCCAATCGGGAAAATAATGAATGTTATAAAAGAAAATTCATGTGTTGAATATAAAAATAGTCATGTGTTGACGATGTTCATGTGTTGAAAATATTCATGTGTTGAGTAAAATATTTTAAATAATAAAAATTACATCTTCATCATATTTACAATTAGAATCTACTTCACGGTGGAGTCTAATTAAAATCAAACGATAGATACCATAGTTTTATAAAATATTTTACATAACAAAAATAGTCGTGTGTTGAAAGAAATATAGATTCATGTGTTGAATAGAATAAATATTCATTTGTTGAATAGAATGAAGAAGTTTTTGAGAAATATAAAGCCGTGTGGATTAGAGATGCACTATTTTGACGTGAACGATATTTATATCGATTTTATTCGTTTTACAATGAATATTGAAAAGTGATTTCAAAATTTAATATTATGAAATGAATTCGAATCGAATAGAAAATGAATTCGATTCGAATTGAACAGAAAGTGAATTTGAATTTAATTGAATAGATAGTGAATTTGAATTCAAATTGAATAGAAAGTGAAATTGAATTCTAATTGAATTGAAATCAAATAGATTTGAAATTGAAGATGAAGTTGAAATTGTTTTTGAAACGAATTTAAAACGATTTATAAAATATGTTTTAAAAGGAAATTGACGAAATATATATAAAATATATATATTATATATATATAATGGCCTGAATAAAACGCGTCGCGCCGCGGCAGTTTGTGAATTTCGACCATTTATTTCAAACGGACATTACGGGAGATCCGACCGTCGGATTCTCCTAAAACCGGAACCGTTGGGTTCGTATCGAAAAGAGCTTTCCAATGAATATTAGAAATTTGAAATCTAACGGTTGGATTTGGAATTATGTCCAAATCAAATTCGAAAAAGGTCGCTATAAGTGCAGTTCGATGGTCGTTGATGGAAATCGACTGTACGGGCCTTGATAAAATTATTAAAAATATCTATAATTTGTGTAAAATCATAAGAAATGATTTGGGAAATATTGGGCTGAAAAATTCCATATTTGAAAAGATAAAAATAGATTTTTATCGAAATGAACTAGTTTTGAACTAGAATTAAAATCAATTTATTTTTGAAATAAATAAATTGAATTTGAAAGTGATTTTAAAAATAATCAATATTCCCAATACGTGGATTGGACTGGAGTTGAATCGAAATTATCCTCGGGATATTTCGATGTTGGATTTCGTGACTACACAGATATTGTTATGGGAATTTGAAAGATATATTTTATATCGTTATTTCCAATACGATATTTGTTGGTTTCAGAATTTGATATTGAATATAAGCCGATATATTTTCTATTCAGAGCCTTGTACTTAATATCAAATGTGATTTGGGTTTATCGTGAATCGTGTTTTAGATGACATTAGTTCTTTAACCCAGTTAAAGGCAAGATATCGATTTTTGAAAGGATTAAAACTAAGTGGAGTTTTAATGAATCTTTAATTAGATTAAAAAGTGAATTGATAATTTAAATTATCAAATCTGAAAAGCGATCGAGAGTGGAGTACCACCAGTTTTGCTCCAAAGCGATAGTTAAATCTTTAATTAGATTTGAACGTGAAATGATAATTAATTTTACCGATAACACCGTGGTGTTAGGAATGTAGTATCACCAGTTTCGCTCCATGGGATATATAGGTTGGGATTGGGAAATAAAATATATAATTACTTCGGTGTGGTTCGCTAATCCCGACTAGTTTGAAATGATATCCAAAGGAAGATCATAGGATAAATTTAGAAGAATTTATCTTGGATAAAATTAATGGGAACATTTCCCTAAGAATGTGATTTTGTGAATAAAAGAATATTCTGAATTGGAATGAGGCGTTCGTTGTGTTTGTGTAACATTTGTTCATTAAATACGTGGGTTATTCAGAAAGGCCGGGTTATACCCATTCTGAATAACCGATTCGACGAGATGTCGAAGATAAAGACGGTGGTTGGAAACCGGAAGTCTTCACATCGTTTGGGTGATTACTGATGATCTTGATTGGGCTGTACACCCAGGATGAGGGAAACAGTTAGTGATCGTCCAGACGTACATGGAGATGGATGGATATGCGAGGAAAGTACCTCCGGTTTCGTTCAGACCCAGAACGAACTTGTAAATGGATTGTGTGTTTGACATTGGATTTTATTCTGTGTTGATTGATCTTTATTAAATATACATCTGTTTGGCGGCAGAGAATTTATTCTCTTGTGTAACGCCCTTCTCTGAGACGTACGAGCTCAGAGGTTGTATATCGATGGACATCAGTCGCATGGAGTGAATTGCCAGTGTGGCACGTGTAAGTGGCAATTGATCAAGGCTTCTGTTGAAAAGCAAAGTCTTGTGGTTGATGATCAAAGCACGCCTGTGTGGCGTAGCTTTGTGTATAACGTGAATTCGCGAACCTCACACCTCGGTATCAGTCAAAAACGGGATACGGACCCAAGGAGTGCACGACGTTTCTTTCTAGCTAGGGTGGTGTCAGTGACCTACCAGCCCTGACATTTATATACTTTTTACCTATGTGGTTGTTGGATACGAGGCGCCTCGGATATAGGTCAGTAAGGACCGGGAAACGTGTGTTCAGGAATTGCCAATCCTCAAAAGTAAGAGAGGACCGGCCTTGAAGGTTCCAAAGGATCATAGTGGGGTCCTGAGGCATTTGCTAGAGTGTCTCGAACGCGGAGAGGAGCTTGCCCCTTGCCTCGGCTCATGACGGAAATCCAGTTTCCAATACGTGTATTGCGGTTTTAATTGTAGAACCAGTACGGCGACATGATAGATGGTACCCATGCCGCCTATGATTGATATTTATGATTGAAAATTGTTTTGACACTATACACATATTATAGTATCAAATGATTTGTTTTGACGTACCAAGCATGTTTGGCTATTATAAGGGAAAACCCTATCCTCCGGCTTGTGTTGCATTGTGTGATCGGACCTGGGTCTTATAATAGCTTCATTTTTCCAAAAAGCATTGCGTTGTTTTGTTATATGCGCTAGTATTCTTGGGAGGAAACCCGTTCCGTGTTATACGGCGTGGTCCCTTGAATTACTATCTTTTAAAGTAAAATTTTAAATAACTATTTTAGTTCTCACACCAGTCCCATGACTGACCTGGAGTTTATTGTTTTAACCTAAACTCTGGGTGCCCTTATTTTCGACACGGGCAGCTAGTAGTTTTGGTTTTGCAGATTTATATTCACAGGGTCCTGATTTACAGCTGGAACGATGCTCGGAAAGCTCTGTATCCGTGTATCACTTTCAGTTGTGCTTTTGTATATTTTTCCGCTGCTGTGTAATTTATTGTAATCTATGATATTTACCGAATGTAATTTATTCATTTATACTCTGTATATTCTTATATCTAATGGAATTGTTGTAATAACAATGAAATGTTCTTCCGTCTGTGTTCTATTTTGTCTTGTACTCAATTCTATCCGTGCTTTCCTTCACGGGGAAGTTCGGGTCGTCTCAGTTTGGTATCAGAGCTTTGGTTACAGAGCTCGAGAACAAGACACATTAGAACCATACGAAAGAATTCATCAGATATTGGATTAGTAATATCCAATTAGAATGACTCGTTAGAGATAGGATCAGTAGTATCCTAGAACGAGTGTGAAGAATATATTTTTCAATTGAAAACAATTTTGTTTTGAAAATTTAAATCGCTTTATACGTATTTGAATATGGACAATCTAGTATATAAAGGTTTTGCATATACGCGTCATGAACGTATATTCGAAGTTTTAATATATTAGATAGATATAGAATCACATTCTAGACGCCCGGAGATAGTTCTGATGATTGATCGATCATCATCCGAACTTATGTTCGTGTTTCGAAGGTGTGATTATCTATATATTTCCATTAGACTGGTGTGAGAACCAAAACTTATATATAGTTAGAACACATTGTTGTGAATTGACATCAAAAACATGATTTTCTGTATATGCATCAAAATTATGAATTTGAAACGTTAATCTGCTAATTGATTGATGTTTGTGTTGATTGTTTATTTGTTTGATAATTTTGAACCATTTATGCCTAATTGAACCAAATATTGAACTGTATTGAAAATTGGTCGCATTTGCTTGCACATACATATGCTTACATTGAACAGGTCATAGCAAGGAGGCTAGAGCCGAAGAATAAAATTTGTTTGCCCGACAAATTGGTACATGTTTACTATAATTTACTGTTTTGTTTGGGTGATGATGATTTTATGAGCCTATTGGCTAGCCGCTTGGCTTTTTCTTTTTCTTTTTGAGATCAGAAGGCCTATATGGCAATTTCGGGATTTTCCCGTGGCTCCCGGTGCAGGGGAGGTTATGGCGAAATTTTTCGAAAATTCCGGGTGTTAGCCAAATTTTTGAAAAATTTGAAAATTCTTAGAAACTGAAAAGTTGGAGAATGGAAGCCGAATCGAATGTAGAGTAGATTAATCAAACCATTTTCAACTTTGTTCCGTTTCGGGGACGAAAAGTTTTAAGTGGGGGAGATTGTAACAACCCGAAAATCTGGGCCAGTTTAAAATTTTTATTTTAGCTATTTTAACGAATTTTGATATTTAAAATAGATTATTTTAAATATAATCAACGAGAAATTTATTTTGAATATAATTCGAACATATATATTATATACGTCGTCATTAGAATATAAATATTTATATATAATTATAAATAGAATTTAAAATGGCGCGGTAGTTCGATAATTCGATTTCAAACTTCAAATGAATGTACCGGGTGCAAAACAATCCGGATTTTAGTGAAACCAAAAACATTAAGATCTAATTGATAATATCTTTCCAATGAATCCGAAAAATCAAAATTTCATAGCGGGAATCAAAAGATATGTCCAGATGAAAATTCTGAATAGTCGCTATGGAATTCAGGCCCTTAAAAATGGGAATTTTGCAAATTACCTCGGATTTCGACGAAACCACTTTTGTTGGATCCGCAGTGTCAAATTATTGCTAGATTCCAAATTTCATAATTTTTCGAATCAATATGTGAGCGTGGCAAAGGAAAACGCGTTTGACCAGTTTCAGTTGATTTTAATCGACTGAAAAATAGCCATTTTTCAAACGGTCTCAGAATTCGACGAAACTAGTTTTGTTAGGACCGTATCGTTAATACGAAGCTAGAAAATATTTTTCAGGAATTTTTAGAGTTCGTATGTGACCCCGGTAAATTGAAATGTAAGTTTAAAATTTAATATAATGAGTTAAATGTAAATTTAACGGAAACTGGTCGAAACAGTCGAATCAGCCTACGATACATATCCCATTGTATTCAGAATGGGGGTAAAACGCTATGGACGACAGGCGGTGGGCCTCGTTTAGAGGTCGTATGTAAAAGTCAACTTTTTGCAAAATAAAATAATTAAAAATTAAAATCCTTTCTCTTTCCTCTTCCCTTATACGTTGCCCCACCCCCCTCTTTTCTTTCAGAATCAATTGTAACAGAAAAAAAAAAGAGAAGAAGAGGAAGTCGAAGCGGGGAGGAGCCGCCGCCCTCCCCGATGACCCCCTCGCCGCCGTCGCGGTGGCGCGACTTGCCCCCCCCCCCCCCCTCGCCCTCGCGTCTCGCTCCTCACCCCTCCTTCTTCTAGCCCTAAATCGCCACGGCCTCCCATCGTGTCCCCCAAATCGACCTCCTCCTGTCAGCCCACCACCCTCGCAGCCTTGCGCCGCCTATTGGAGTCCGTCAGCCTCCCACCAGCGACGCCCTACAGGGCCCGACGCACGCCTTCTCCCTTCAGGAATTTGTGAGTGTCTCACTTCGGTTTTTATTTATTTATTTATTTTGATTATATAAAAATATGGGTTTTGAATATATAAAAGATTATATTTTAAAAGTATAAATAAGCATTGTTTGATTTTATTTTATTTTCAGATTCTAAATAGAAATGACTTCATTTTTAATAACATGATTTATAAATATAAGTAACATCATTTAGATAAATAAAAATATAATCTTTACTTAAGGAAAAATACGATTTTTCTATAGAAGTTAGAAAGGTAAAGATACGATTTTTATTTCAATCTCATTAGATTAAAAATGAGTTTTTATTTTATATATAACGTAATAAAAATATAATTTTTATATGAAGTAAAAATTAGATTTCTATTTTGAAGTAGCAAATAGAAATATGATTTTTATATTTTTAAAGTATTAAAAATATGATTTTTATATTTTTAAAGTATTAAAAAAATAATCTTTATTAAGTAGAAGTAGTAGAAATATGATTTCTGTTTATGTAGAGAATTAAAAATATCATCTTTGTATATGTAGAAAAATAAATATCTGATTTTTATTTTATATACGTTGAAATAAAAATGTGATTTTTATAATGATATTTTTATAAAGATGAAATCTTTATTTTTATAATGATGAAATCTATATTTTTGAAAAGATGAAGTCTTTATATTTGAAAAGGAGAAATCTTTATAGTTGAAAAGGCGAGATCTTTATATAGATGATAGCGAAGTAAAAATATGATTTTTATATATTGAACATCAAAGTAAAAATATGATTTTTATATATTGAACATCAAAGTAAAAATATGATTTTTATATATTGAACATCAAAGTAAAAATATGATTTTTATATTTGAACATCAAAGTAAAAATATGATTTTTATATATTGAACATCAAAGTAAAAAAATGATTTTTATATATTGAACATCAAAGTAAAAATATAATTTTTATATATTGAACATCAAAGTAAAAATATGATTTTTATATATTGAACATCAAAGTAAAAATATGATTTTTATATATTGAACATCAAAGTAAAAATATGATTTTTATATATTGAACATCAAAGTAAAAATATGAGTTTTTATATATTGAACATCAAAGTAAAAATTCAATTTTTATATATTGAATAGCGAAGTAAAAATGTGATTTTTATATATGTAGTGGCTACGGGCAACGAAGATGACAAAGATGCGATAACGATGATGATTTCTATAAAAGAAGTGTCGTGAAGTTGGATAGCTATTGGTGAGAACTTCTCACTCTAAACTTCTTTTTCTAGATTTATATATATACACTAGGATGTAGACGGTGCTTAGTAGCACCCGACACCCGTCATCCACAGACCATGGAAGGCTTGTTTGTTAAATTGTTTGGTTGAGTATTTGGTTAGTTTATTTGGTTTGAATTGAATTGTTTCGTGAAATGAATGGATTTGATTGATGTGTGAATGGCGTGGGCCTTCACTAGACCGGGGATAAGGCTAGGCCTCGTCCCGTTTCTAGTATCGTGCCGATATGCCGCCGAAATTTTCTAAAATATGTTAGAAAAATAAAAATATCATTTTATTGAATAAATGAACTGAATAGAAATTCATATGTTGAAATAAAATGTTTTTTATCGTTAAAAATATAAATTTTAACGTGGAAGTGAATAAAATAAAATATTCATTTACAAACCGGACGGTTTGTTTATGTACACCTATTTGAAGGACATTGATTGGGTCGATAAATTTTACACATCGCCCAACTGCACAACTAAAACCTGTGTTTGATTGTTTGAAACCCCACACGGGTGTTGGGATGGAATTTGAAGTTCACTCATCCTGATTGATTAAATATGTCGATCGATCGATTGACAGGCTGTTATAAGCGTCAGATATCTATATTTGATGCTTATACAGTGTAGTGCACTTTGGTTGATGGTTGATTATTTTTCAATGATATTATATACCTATGATGTATGAAAATCCATATAATTAACATTATATGGTGATTGATTGGGCCTCATTCCAATCGGGAAAATAATGAATGTTATAAAAGAAAATTCATGTGTTGAATATAAAAATAGTCATGTGTTGACGATGTTCATGTGTTGAAAATATTCATGTGTTGAGTAAAATATTTTAAATAATAAAAATTACATCTTCATCATATTTACAATTAGAATCTACTTCACGGTGGAGTCTAATTAAAATCAAACGATAGATACCATAGTTTTATAAAATATTTTACATAACAAAAATGGTCGTGTGTTGAAAGAAATATAGATTCATGTGTTGAATAGAATAAATATTCATTTGTTGAATAGAATGAAGAAGTTTTTGAGAAATATAAAGCCGTGTGGATTAGAGATGCACTATTTTGACGTGAACGATATTTATATCGATTTTATTCGTTTTACATTGAATATTGAAAAGTGATTTCAAAATTTAATATTATGAAATGAATTCGAATCGAATAGAAAATGAATTCGATTTGAATTGAACAGAAAGTGAATTTGAATTCCAATTGAATAGAAAGTGAATTTGAATTCAAATTGAATAGAAAGTGAAATTGAATTCTAATTGAATTGAAATCAAATAGATTTGAAATTGAAGATGAAGTTGAAATTGTTTTTGAAACGAATTTAAAACGATTTATAAAATACGTTTTAAAAGGAAATTGACGAAATATATATAATATATATATTATATATATAATGGCCTAAATAAAACGCGCTGCGCCGCGGCAGTTCGTGAATTTCGACCATTTATTTCAAACGGACATTACAGGAGATCCGACCGTCGGATTCTCCTAAAACCGGAACCGTTGGGGTCGTATCGAAAAGAGCTTTCCAATGAATATTAGAAATTTGAAATCTAACGGTTGGATTTGGAATTATGTCCAAATCAAACTCGAAAAAGGTCGCTATAAGTGCAGTTCGATGGCCGTTGATGGAAATCGACTGTACGGGCCTTGATAAAATTATTAAAAATATCTATAATTTGTGTAAAATCATAAGAAATGATTTGGGAAATATTGGGCTGAAAAATTCCATATTTGAAAAGATAAAAATAGATTTTTATCGAAATGAACTAGTTTTGAACTAGAATTAAAATCAATTTATTTTTGAAATAAATAAATTGAATTTAAAAGTGATTTTAAAAATAATCAATATTCCCAATACGTGGATTGGACTGAGTTGAATCGAAATTATCTTCGGGATATTTCGATGTTGGATTTCGTGACTACACAGATATTGTTATGGGAATTTGAAAGATATATTTTATATCGTTATTTCCAATACGATATTTGTTGGTTTCAGAATTTGATATTGAATATAAGCCGATATATTTTCTATTCAGAGCCTTGTATTTAATATCAAATGTGATTTGGGTTTATCGTGAATCGTGTTTTAGATGACATTGGTTCTTTAACCTAGTTAAAGGCAAGATATCGATTTTTGAAAGGATTAAAACTAAGTGGAGTTTTAATGAATCTTTAATTAGATTAAAAAGTGAATTGATAATTTAAATTATCAAACCTGAAAAGCGATCGAGAGTGGAGTACCACCAGTTTTTCTCCAAAGCGATAGTTAAATCTTTAATTAGATTTGAACGTGAAATGGTAATTAATTTTACCGATAACACCATGGTGTTAGGAATGGAGTATCACCAGTTTCGCTCCATGGGATATATAGGTTGGGATTGGGAAATAAAATAAATAATTACTTCGGTGTGGTTCGCTAATCCCGACTTGTTTGAAATGATATCCAAAGGAAGATCATAGGATAAATTTAGAAGAATTTATCTTGGATAAAATTAATGGGAACATTTCCCTAAGAATGTGATTTTGTGAATAAAAGAATATTCTGAATTGGAATGAGGCGTTCGTTGTGTTTGTGTAACATTTGTTTATTAAATACATGGGTTATTCAGAAAGGCCGGGTTATACCCATTCTGAATAACTGATTCGACGAGATGTCGAAGATAAAGACGGTGGTTGAAGACCGGAAGTCTTCACATCGTTTGGGTGATTACTGATGATCTTGATTGGGCTGTACACCCAGGATGAGGGAAACAGTTGGCGATCGTCCAGACGTACTTGGAGATGGATGGATATGCGAGGAAAGTGCCTCCGGTTTCGTTCAGACCCAGAACGAACTTGTAAATGGATTGTGTGTCTGACATTGGATTTTATTCTGTGTTGATTGATCTTTATTAAATATACATCTGTTTGGCGGCAGAGAATTTATTCTCTTGCTTAACGCCCTTCTCTGAGACGTACGAGCTCAGAGGTTGTATATCGATGGACATCAGTCGCATGGAGTGAATTGCCAGTGTGGCACGCGTAAGTGGCAATTGATCAAGGCTTCTGTTGAAAAGCAAAGTCTTGTGGTTGATGATCAAAGCACGGCCTGTGTGGCGTAGCTTTGTGTATAACGTGAATTCGCGAGCCTCACACCTCGGTATGAGTCAAAAACGGGATACGGACCCAAGGAGTGCACGATGTTTCTTTCTAGCTAGGGTGGTGTCAGTGACCTACCAGCCCTGACATTTATATACTTTTCACCTATGTGGTTGTTGGATACGAGGCGCCTCGGATATAGGTCTGTAAGGACCGGGAAACGTGTGTTCAGGAATTGCCAATCCTCAAAAGTAAGAGAGGACCGGCCTTGGAGGTTCCAAAGAATCATAGTGGGGTCCTGAGGCATTTGCTAGAGTGTCTCGAACGCGGAGAGGAGCTTGCCCCTTGCCTCGGCTAATGACGGAAATCCAGTTTCCAATACGTGTATTGCGGTTTTAATTGTAGAACTAGTACGGCGACATGATAGATGGTACCCATGCCGCCTATGATTGATATTTATGATTGAAAATTGTTTTGACACTATACACATATTATAGTATCAAATGATTTGTTTTGATGTACCAAGCATGTTTGGCTATTATAAGGGAAAAGCCTATCCTCCGGCTTGCGTTGCATTGTGTGATGGGACCTGGGTCTTATAATAGCTTCATTTTTCCAAAAAGCATTGCGTTGTTTTGTTATATGCGCTAGTATTCTTGGGAGGAAACCCGTTCCGTGTTATACGGCGTGGTCCCTTGAATTACTATCTTTTAAAGTAAAATTTTAAATAACTGTTTTAGTTCTCACACCAGTCCCATGACTGACCTGGAGTTTATTGTTTTAACCTAAACTCTGGGTGCCCTTATTTTCGACACGAGCAGCTAGTAGTTTTGGTTTTGCAGATTTATATTCACAGGGTCCTGATTTACAGCTGGAACGATGCTCTGAAAGCTCTGTATCCGTGTATCACTTTCAGTTGTGCTTTTGTATATTTTTCCGCTGCTGTGTAATTTATTGTAATCTCTGATATTTATCGAATGTAATTTATTCATTTATACTCTGTATATTCTTGTATCTGATGGAATTGTTGTAATAACAATGAAATGTTCTTCCGTCTGCGTTCTATTTTGTCTTGTACTCAATTCTATCCGTGCTTTCCTTCACGGGGAAGTTCGGGTCGTCTCAAATTCGGTAGAGCATAAGTGTAGAAATCATAAAATTGATTAAGAAAAATGATATAAAGAAAGGGGATGAAGTTAGAGAAGAAGAGATGATTAAAAATTCAGTTTTAACACCTTTTTATAGAGTGTGAAAGGTTGCAATGGTTCTGAATCGTTTCAAATAGTGAAAAGACATTTCCTTTCAAAATTGAAAAAAGTGACAGTTGTACGTCGACATGATGTTTTTGGTATGTCGACATACCCAAGTGTATTTTTGAATTTTATAGCATTTTTCAAGTGCTTTGATATAAAAATAATTCTGGAAATTCTTGAGTAAAAATCTAGTGTTATAAATTAATATTATATAGTAGAAAAACATATGAAAACATAAATTTAAACTATATAAATATATTTTAAAAAATTATAACACTGTAAGGTTTTAAACTATATAAATATATAAAGTATAAGAAAATAAAAAAAAATTGAGTTTGAAAAACAAAGAAGAATAAGAAAAGATAAAAAATAAAATAGAGAGGATTGTGGATAGAATTGAAAAATCAGAATTTGAAAATTAGAGTTTTAATTTGAACCTGAACTGCTATTTAGAGTCTTACAAAATCTAGACTCTATAAATATATAAATCTTGAACTCTTGAAATCTTGAATACTCATGAGTCTTGAAATTTCTCTGATCTTTGAATCTCTATTATCTTTAAAACTGTACCGTCTTCAGTGATATTTCCTGTATATAATTCCTGCGTGTGTATATATATATATATATTCTATACAAGAAGTGTTAGTATATATTTTATAATAAATGATAATTGAAATAATGTTGTTGTCATCAAACCTCCATTCTCCAACAATCTCCCCTTTTTTGATGATGACAACCTTAGTTTATAAAATATCATACATGTATACACCTGTTGATGATGATCCTTCAAATACTCCCTCTATCTGTAAGAATCTTATAAACTATGTCTATATTTCATAATTTCTCCCCCTTTGGCATTATCAAAAAGAAATTCTAAAAGTACTCCCCCTAAATCCTATAATAATCTAAGTAATTTCTATACTGAAGTAAAGTACTCCCCCTGAATTCTAAATCTATCTATACCTTATAAAATAATCCCCCTAAATTTATGCCTGCACTAGTCTAATAACCTTAATATAAGGATAATAAACTAAGCAAACCAAGCAAATCAATCAAAACAAGCAAACAAACAACCAATTCAAACGAACAAGCATTTCAAACAAACAATCATTTTAAACAAGCAATTCAAACAATCAAATTAAATAATTAAATCAACAAAAGTAAATAATATATGTTAATAAACACTTCTTGAACCTTCAAGTAATCCTATAAACTATAAACCTCCCACTTATTCTAACACAAGACTAAACCTAGCCTATACTATAATTCCCTTAAAACTATAATCGAACTTTAATTTAGGCTAAGAAATAATTCTATGCCATAAGTTAAAATGCATAAGTATATTTCTAAGTTTTTTTTAATATTCATGACAAGTAGTAAAATTTTCAGAAAATTCATGAAGGTAAATAATATTAATAGGGTAAATATTGTAAAAATTGAAGATCTTTCTAAAGAGAATATAAAATTTGTATAATATAAAGTAAGCTATACAAACATATATTCATATATATATATATATATATATATATAACTAATTTAAAAAGTACTTAAAATTTAATTTATGAGATATACATCAATATTTTGATACAAATCAATTTTAAATTTAAACTTTAGAAATCAGAACATTTTTATTTGCTAAAAAACCATTTATATTTTAGAAGAATCTATAGTTATAAAAATATTATAAAGTAATCTATAAAACTTCTTATATTTAAACTACTTAAAAATCATGTATATATATTTCTTTATATTAAGTTAAATATACAAGTTTTATAAATCTTAATAGGAAGTCAAAATAAGTATTAAGTTACAAA
The DNA here is from genome assembly GCA_030737875.1 of Allium sativum. Taxonomy (NCBI): domain Eukaryota; kingdom Viridiplantae; phylum Streptophyta; class Magnoliopsida; order Asparagales; family Amaryllidaceae; genus Allium; species Allium sativum. The sequence continues at coordinate 6,785,963 of CM060921.1, read as the reverse complement.
TAGTATTTGTGATAATGTAACCCAAAATTGTTATGAAATCATAAGAATAATATATAAGTTAAACTATGCATGTTTAAACTATATAAAAAATGAATAAATTTATATTTTATAACAATAATAAAATTTATATTGACTCTGTATATCATATTAACATGTTTATATAATTTTATTAAATTATATATTTTAATATATATTTTGAAACAAGATATAAAAAAAGTAGGCAAACAAAGTTAATAACTAGAGTTTGAACTGGCATTTTCTAAATAAAAAAATGGAGGGAAGTTTGAAAGTTTAAACTTTTGAAATTCAAAATTTGAATTTCACTATGTCGACATGATTATTTATGTATGTCAACATACATGTGAAAATAAAAAAAACATATTGTTTTTACTTCTTGATTTTGTATTATCGATTTATATTTCAGGTTTAACTATTTCTTGAAATAATACTAATCCTAACAAACATCCAAAATTTATTCTATTACTAGTATTTTGAGTATCAAAATTCAAATTTTAAATTTGAATTTTAAATTTCAACTTTTGAATTTTAAATTTCAAGTTTGAATTTTAAAGTTTTAAATTTCAAATTCAAAACAAAGCAAAGCAAAGCAAACAAAGCATCCATTCAACAAAAAATTTAAAAATTAATTAAGGCGTACTTGGTTTTTAGATCCATTTCTTTGATATTCTCTGAAATCTGAATTGATCTTCCGGAATTTGATGACGAGATCTGCTTTATTGCAACGGGCTCATTTTTCTAATCAGGATAATGTATTCATTTGTTGAATTTGAACACCGTATGAGAAAGATATTGAAGACTTAGTAGTTCAACCAACTTGGCGCCAAAATTTGAATTTGAATTTTGAATGAATGGACACTTCTACTACTATATAAATGCCCAAAAGTCATGTCTCTTCATAACCACTTCTCTTCTTCTTCTTCTCGTTTTTCATTTTCAGTCAAACTTTCAAGAGGCATAACTTCTTCGTTTCTTAACGGAATTGGACGAAATCAGCAGCATATCGAAGAGGAATCCAAGGATTACGATCTAGTAATAGTAAAGGGATTAATTTGGATGGTTTTGGGGTGCATCAAGTCGAAACAATAAGAGGTATATATGAAATACCGTAACAGTTTTTCAGTTTTGCATACCCAACTTCAAATGGTCATATCTCACTCAATTTTGATCGGAATTTGATAATCCACCCGTCAAAACGACTGCAAGAACGAGAACTACAATTTGAAAAAGGATTTGGTACAAAATAGTCTAATATGTGGATGGAATTTGAAGATATCTGTTGACAGTTTTGGTTTCCTTCTCTCTTTTTTCACCAAAACTTCATTTGATCATTACTTGATCAATTCTTGATGGATTTACATGAAACCGACATTCTGAAGAAAATGACGAGAAGTACAGTATTGAATCTACTTGAAGATGAGAATCAAAATGTTTCTACTTATCTGGTACCAATTTCTTTGTTGATTTACATTGTGTATTTTCATTTCTTCCTCTTGATGTCTTTTCACCAATCATCATTACTCTTCTTTAATTGTCCTTCCGAATTTGTATTCTCAACACCCGTGTAACACACCAATTCGGAATTTGAATTTCCAACAGCCACCTTTTCAGAATTTGAATTTTCAATAGCCACCATTTCGGAATTTGTATCACCAACAACCACTTTACCTATCTTTTCAATTTTTGAATTTTCAAAAGTCATATAGTACATCTTTTCCTACAAAACAACACAAATTTTCAAGGAATCGGATGACTTTTCATAAAATAAACAAATCTTCAAATAAACAAGTGATTTTCAAGTAATTAACTACAATTTTAAACAATAATATCATGATATTTTTGTAACACATCCACATATCAAAATTTAAAACATATCAAAATTTAAAACATTTCAAATTTCAAAAATCAAATCATAGTAACTAGATTTTTCAATAAAATTGAATGCAGACTCATCTAGTACTTGATGAAATACATGAGTTAAAACTATTGTTCAAAATTTTCCATTAAACATTTTCAAAAATTAGATTGTGAACATTTTGAAAAACCTTGCTCTGATACCAATTGTTATGGAATGCGGAATGGATCGTTAAGGCAAAACAAACACTAGAGGGGGTGAATAGTGTTTGTGAGAATTTAAAAAAATCTAAAACTTATGTAAACAATGAGATGAATCAAACACCACAAACACAATCACAGACACAGATTCAAACACAGATACAAAATAAATAGAAATAAAGATGCAAAAAAGGAAAGAACACACCGGATTTTATACTGGTTTGGATTGCTCCTACGTCCAGTCCCACGCAACGCTGGATTGCACAGAGCTTTATTACTATATCCAAATTCAATTACAACCTCCTTGATTTCACGACTACAAGGGATACCAAGGATTCCAACCTCCTTGATTCAACGGCAACAAGGGATACAACTGATTCTAACCTCCTTGATTTCACGACTACAAGGGATACCACTGATTCTAACCTTTACTCAACCTAAACAATTACAAACAGCCCTAGAAATCTTCAATAACACTTGATTTAGAGAGTAGAGAGTGTAGAGAGAAGAAGTTTGATCAAAACGGAATTGAATTTGGCAAAGTATAAGTGTAGAAATCATAAAAATGATTAAGAAAATGATATAAAGAAAGGGGATGAAGTTAGAGTAGAAGAGATGATTAAAAATTCGGTTTTAACCCGTTTTTATAGAGTGTGAAAGGTTGCAATGGTTCTGAATTGTTTCAAATAATGAAAAGACACTTCCTTTCAAAATTGAAAAAGTGACAATTATATGTCGACATGGTGCTTTTGCTATGTCGACATATCCTGGTGTATTTTGAATTTTAAAGCATTTTTCAAGTGTTTTGACATAAAATAATTCTGGAAATTCTTGAGTAAAAATATAGTGTTATAAATTAATATTATATAGTAGAAAAACATATGAAAACATAAATTTAAACTATATAAATATATTTATAAAATTATAACATTATAAGGTTTTAAACAATATAAATATATAAAGTATAAGAATATAAAAAAATAAGTTTGAAAAACAAAGAAGAATAAGAAAGGATAAAACATAAAATAGAGAGGATTGAGGATAGAATTGAACATCAAAATTTGAAAATTAGAGTTTGAATTTGAACCTGGAGTGCTATTTAGAGTCTTAGAAAATCTAGTCTCTATAACTATATTAATCTTGAACTCTTGAAATCTTGAATACTCATGAGTCTTGAAATTTCTCTGATCTTTGAATCTCTATTATCTTTAAAACTGTACAGTCTTCAGTGATATTTCCTGTTTATTATCCCTGCATATATATATCCTATACAAAAAGTGTTAGTATATATTTTATAATCAATGATTATTGAAATAAGGTTGTTGTCATCAAAACTCCATTATCCAACAACTATGACTTGAACCTTAATCTTTATCATGTCAGAACTACCTTTGATTTTAGATCTAATTCGCTGTTTAGATCACCTTGTACCTATCATGTTGTGGTTAAATTAGATCTGTTACTAGTTGGACATCCAAATTATTGTTTGGATCTTATCATGCCTACTATGACATCCCTATTATGTTAGAATCAGTTCTATCATTTCATGTTCACCAGATCAGTTCTTATATGCCCATCTTATCAGTATGCAACTATATGTTTTTGTCAATTTTGTTAGTATAATCATTTTAGTCATCTTCCATTTGCCCTTTCCCTTTTATTTTATATAGCTAGGCTACTTTCGAGTCTAAGCATACCGCTGAAATATGCGAACACGTTAAACGGGGAACGAAGAGAAAAACATTGAAATTGGGCATATTGTAAAGGGGAAATTTGGCATTACTTGAATAATGTTTATGAATATGAATTTAGGACATGTAATTCATTATGAACATATTTAGAAAAAAGGGGCATGAAACCTATAGCGACATAGGTAAAATTGGCTAACAATGAAATGGCTAGGATTATACTAATTAGAAACTATAACTACGCCTAGACACGAGGTTAGATTACACTTGTGGTGGAAGTCTGCCCGGAACCGCCCGGCATATCCAGCGACCACAGGTGGTGAATCTAATGTAAGGGGTCTATGTAATGACCCGCATTTTTAGGGATATATAATTAATTTATTTAATTATATAAATAGTGATTTAGGGAATTAAATCGTCGTTTAATTAAAATATAGTGAATATTTAATTAATTTAAATAATAGAATAATATATTTAATTCAGAAATAGTCAGAAATAGTAGAATTCAGAATAGAGTGTGAATTGAATAGTATACGAGATGTGGTTGAGTTTCGATTCGAAATATAATAACGAATATATTGAATCGACAACAGTTGAACGTATAGTTTATAATATATTTTTAAACGAGCTCGAAATGGTGCTGCAGTTCGCTATTTGGCGATTTGAACTTCAACTGAGTATACATGATTCGTTTTAAGCCGGATTTCTGTGAAACAAGAAACGTGTGGAGCTGGTGGAGTATATCTTTTTAGTGGAAGAGAAAAATCGGGATTTCGTCGGGTAGATTTTGATGTACGTCCAAATCAAATTTCAGAAAAGTCGCTGTAGAATTCCTTTATAATTCGCAACGCTTTATATACGTTATAAAAGGGTTTTCGATATAAATTGAATATCGAGATAAATCTAAAATCTGAAATATCAAACTGTAAATTTTGATATGATATTCTGGAGCTGTACGATATCATATGTGAAGATATACGATAATATAAATTTATTGGTATTTAATTTAATTATATTTAAATATATTTATATATTTAAATGGGTCATCCAGAGCATTAAAAATAGCCAGTTTTGCAAACGAAGTCGGAATTCGACGAAACCAGTTTTGTTGGATCCGCAATGTCAAATTGTTGTTAGATTTCCAGTTTCGTGATTTTTAGTGTCAGTGTGTGGCCGTACGGATTTTTAGAGTGAGAAACAGTCAGTATTTTAACAGTTAAAAATACGCTGTGTGAGCATACGGAGTTGGAATTCGACGAAACCAGTTTCGTTGGGACCGTAATGTCAAACTCTAGCTACATGTCCAGTTTCGTGATTTTTGGGTATCATATGTGACCACACGAATTTTTAGAAGTCAGAAACGAACATAAAATCAATAAAATAATCAATAAAAAAATATCCTAATTAATCCTTTGGTCATAAGAGAGGCCACGTTCCTCTCTTTCTCAACCACAACCTCCCCTTTAAAACTGAATTCAAGCCGCCACTTTGTTTTTTTGTTCAGAGACTAATATCATGAGATAAAATTCCAAATCAAAACAAAACAAATTCCTATAAATTGAAAATGCTATAGATTCAAGATCCTTGTAGTTCACTCTATCAATTGGTACTGCTTTTGTATAGCTCGGTCGAAGTTTTCATGGCCTGTCGTTTATGGCGAATCAGGGTTCATTGATTTTTGGGGGATTTTCGTGCATCATTGATCGAATTGGAGTTTGTATTTGGATTTATAATGAAGAGTGGAAAGTGTTGGTCGAATTTGGGGTGAATCCGTGGTAAAAGAGGTCGATACCTGTACTGTTGCTTGCGATAATGGTTGAAGTCGGATTCCTCTTGGGCTGTGCGGTTTCGAAATGAAGGGTATGGGTAGGTGCGATGTTGGAAGAGGGAAATTGTTGTGATTTTTCTTTGAATTTAAAATGGATGAAGGAGGAGAAAGGAGTGTTGAAGAGTGCGGTAATGGCTTGAGTTTTGGGAGCAGGTCACGGCGTATCGTTTGGGGAAGAAAGAAACGGGATGGGCTGGAGCAAATAGTGGGCCGGTGAGTTTCTATTGGGCCGGGAAGGAATAAAGGGGTAAAAGCCCAAATCAATATTTAATCTAGGTTTATTTTAATTTAATTTATGTATTAACTTTAATGAACCGTATCTCGATCATATGATATCAGAATCACGAACCGTAAGTTGCGTTGAGATCGAATAGACGAGAGCTTCACAATGAAGCTGACTGGAAGTGGATTGGGGCTCGTTTGAATTTACGGCGAATTTAATTGTTTGATTCAAATCAAATAACAGTTTATCGTTCTTTAGCGTTGAACTGCAAATGTGAGTAAATCTCACTAACTCTGAACAGTTTATAATTTCATGTTGTATTGTTAGAACTGTTAAAATTGTCTGTTTGACTGTGTGTTGATTGTTTGATTGAACTGCTAGTCAGTTAGTTAAATTTCTATATTGATTCTATTTAACAAAATATATCATATGGAACTGAAAGTGATGTTATCTATATTGTCTAACATCTGTGATGCAGGGAAACAGGTTGGAGGAATCCGACTGGATTCCTCAACAGTTATTTTATTGTTTTTCATATATTGTTATATGATGTGATATAAAATCTGTGGGCGATTATATGTTCTTGGACGATATTGAACATCGTGATTTGTTATGATTGAATACCATAACATACCGAAATGTTGATAAGGGGATTTTCAAAGTGATATTGAAAACAGAATATTTATAAATTGGAATATTTATAAATAAGAGATATTTATAAATTTAAATATTTATAAATAAGGAATATTTATAAATTGGGATATTTATAAATAGGAGATATTTTAAAAAGGAAAATAAATTCAAAAACATTTCTTTTTGAATGGAAAGGCCAGTGTGGCGAGTTTGGGGATTTTCCCGATGCTCCCGATACAAAGGAGGTTATGGCGAATTTTCCGGGGAATTTAAGGAGTTAGAATAATTTTAAGAATAAATTTGAAAAGGGAATATTTGCAAACCATTTGCAAATAGAATAAAATAGAGAAAAGAAATATTTGTAAACCATTTACAAATAGAATTGAAAGGGGAATATTTAGAAAATAAATAGAGTTAATAAAAAAGAAATTGGTTTATAAAGGAAACTGTTATTAAAAGGACATTTATAAAGTGAAGAACCGTTACTAATAGTAAATCTTTATAAATGAATAAGCGTGTTAAAAAGGGGATCTTTTTAAAATGGATAAACGTTATAAAAAGGAGAAATCGAATATGGTGTTCGAAGTTAGTAATCGAATATGGTATTCGAAGTTAGAAATCGAATATGGTATTCGAAGTTAGTAATCGAATATGGTATTCGAAAGTTAGTTAATCGAATATGGTATTCGAAGTTAGTTAATCGAATATGGTATTCAAAAGGAGAAATCGAATATAGTATTCGAAGTTAGTTAATCGAATATAGACATTCGAAAGCAGTTAATCGAATATGGTATTCGAAGTTGGTTAATCGAATATGGTATTCGAAAGTTAGTTAATCGAATATGTTATTCGAAAGGGGTTAGTCGAGTCGAGTTAGTCAAATAGAGTTAACCAGTTAGAGTTAATCAGTTAGAGTTAATCGATCAGAGTTAAAACGAACTAGAGTTAATCAAATATAGTTATTTGAGACAGAGTTAGTCAATCATAGTATTCAGGGTAAGTTTCCATCTTGTACGACTGCTAGCGTAATTCGCAGGGCTGTAAATAGCCTACGGCGGTCGGATGTTTCCTGAGGGAGTCAGGCGTAACCATTGTGATCGCTGCGATCTAGAGTCAAGCGAATGGAATTTAATCGAATATTAGTTATTCGATAGGAGTTAATCGAGTTGATCGAGTTGAGAAATAAGTTAAGTTAAATAAGTTGAGTTGATCGAATTGGTCGAACCAAGTAAGTCAAGTTAAGTTAGTCAAGTTAGTCGAGCCTAGTTAATCGAATCGAATTGATCGAACCAAGTAAGTCGAGTTAAGTTAGTCAAGTTAGTCGAGCCTAGTTAATCGAATCGAATTGGTTGAACCAAGTAAGTCGAGTTAAGTTAGTTAAGTTAGTCAAGTTAGTCGAGCCTAGTTAATCAAATCGAATTGGTCGAACCAAGTAAGTCGAGTTAGTCGAGTCAAGTTAAGTTAGTCGAGTTAAGTTCGTCGAGTTAAAGTTATCGATGTTAGTTTCATCGAAAGAAGTTATCGATGTTAGTTTCATCGAAAGAAGTTATCGATGTTAGTTTCATCGAAAGGAGCTATTGATGTTAGTTTCATCGAAAGGAGTTATCGATGTTAGTTTCATCGAAAGGAGTTATCGATGTTAGTTTCATCGAAAGGAGTTATCGATTATAGTTTAATCGAAGTGAGATTTTCAAATATGAGATATTTGAAAAGGAAGAGTTATCGAATATTAGTTATTCGAAGAGAGATTATCGAATATCGTTTATTCGAAAGTTAGTTAATCGAATATAGGTTATTCGAAGAAGAGTTAATCAAATAGAGATTTCTCGAAGAGAGTTAATCGGCAAATTCGATTATATCGAATTCGGGAAAGTACTTGTACTTTCCAGTGTTTAAATAGAGATTTATTTATTTATAAATAAATAGGTGTTAGGTTAATTATTCACTAATAAGAATAGAAGTTATAATTAAAGTTAGATAATTCGAAAGGAGGGATTATAACGTTATCGTTATAACCAATGTTTTAAATATAGAAGTGGATTAGTAAAATTGAATCCGAGAAAGGCGTAAAGAAGTTGTTAAGATTAAAAGATAAACTTTGACCATTTCGAAGTTATAACGTTGTTCAGTTAAGGTCTGAGAGGTAATTATACCCCAACTTGAGTGACTTCCTTCTTGACTAAGAAATGGTAAGGTTTGATCGTAAAGGAGTTTTGGAAATGTTTTCCAAACGAGAATCAGAAATGTTTTCTGATAAAAGAAAAATAAGAATTTAGAATATAGGGAAACAGGAGATAAGTAAATAAATGAACTAAAGAGGTTAATGTTAAATGATGTTTGTTCGATATAATTTCCATCTGGAAATAATATCGTTGTTTGCACACTTGTTTTTCTTTGATGGTTAAATCACAGACTATCGAAGTTTTGACCATTTTAACGTTGTTAATATGGAGAGACCAGTTGGATTATTATCCAAAGAACCACTCTGTATTGGCATAAGCGTCGCGAATCATATATGCCAAAGATAATTGAAGACGAAGTAAAATGCAAGGGCTATCCTGTTTACAGAATAGTGCCTTCGGTTTGTCCAGTCCCAGGACAACTTGTATGGACGAAGGTCTGACAGAGTATATCCAATGGATCGCGTAAGTTGATCTGTTCAAACGTATTCACGTTTGGTGGCGGAGGAATTCGTTTCTCTAAGCTGTATACCCGTGTTACTTTTGGATAAATCAATTTGTGATTTGGCGGGTATGATGATGTGACATTCTAAGTGAATGAGGATGGCTTGTGTTGATGAATGTCTGACAGAGTATTTCCAGAAAGGTCACGTACATAGATTTCTTCAACTTTACCAAGAGTGGAAGCGGAGAAGGAAACTTCTTTAGCTAACACGTAACGTACTGTTGTAGACGCCAATTAGTGATTTTCGATGGACCTAAAAATGTGGCATTCGAAGTGAATCTGATGTGATGATAAAGCGTAGCTTCTAGCCTCATCAACCAGTAAATGACAGAAATCGGGCAGGCAGCATGGCTAAGTAGGTCGCACCGAAGTAGGGTGTATAATCACCTATATAGAGAATATTCATTTGTTTCTTAAATCTATCAATGCTGTCCCATATATATACGGGAACGGTTGCTGATCCCAACCGTTGGTGATATACATTCGATACACTCAAGCGAAATGAGTGGTCGGTCATGTGTGGTTGAGTTGCAAGATGTTCTTGTTGAACTCCAGTGTATCGTTCCTAGAGTACACTGATCGGAAGGTGGTTCCATACCTTGTCACAGTTGGAAATCCATAATCCAATACGTGCTTGCGATTTTGATTATATACTATATGTGTAGAACGTGAGATGAAAGCGTTTCTTCTAGTTGATATCTATTTGTATATAGACATTATTATAATATCAAAAGGTTTTTGATATAAAGATATTTTGGATTCTCATATGGGAAAAACCCGTTCCGTTCTACGGCGTGGTCTTATGAAATATCGTTCACTTGTTCATATACCTGTTTAAACTGTTTTACTCACACCAGTCCCATGACTGACCCGGAGTTTACTTTGTTGTTTTCCCTAAACTCTTGGGTGCCTAAATTTGTACGGGCAGTCAAGTAGTCGGGATTTACAGATATACTTGAAGAGCTGGAGTAGGAGGCTTCTGGATCATATAGCTATAGTTATTTCCGCTGTGTTGTAAGTGTTGTACTCTAATAAGTGCTATTGTATACATAACTTTTATATTTCAAAGTTATGTTATCTATTATATGTTATTCGTTCCGCTGTGAGGTTCGTGTTACTCTGATGTTGTGTTCTTCTTCTTCTTCTTCTATTCTAAGTTTCTATCTTATCTATTCTCACCTTCTAATTTCTTTCATTAATTACCGGGATTTTTCGATGTTTTGGTTATCGACATCGTGTTTATGTCGATAACCAAAGTCGCTCAAAATCCGGGTCGTTACAGTCTAGGTGCACAAATACAAGACGTGCTAAGACATGAGGTTAAGCCCGACTTGTGGAAGAAGTCTGCCCGGAACCGACCGACATATCCAACATCCACAAGTAGTAGGCTTAATGTGAGGGGTCCAACACATTATAACCATAAATGGATATGGTAATGAATTGGAATACATATCCTAGTTGAATCTATAGGGATTGAATGAACATGAACTAGAATAAGGGTTAAGTAAACTTGCTTGAAATAGTGTGTGGGTTAAGTAAATCTGGATAGGGTGGGTAATATTTATATATAGGGCCACAAACTTAACCCGTTGGGATTATGTAATTAAAGACACCGTTAAGTAAGCATAACCTATAGAAATGATGGGTTTATGTAATTAAAGACACTAATAGGTATACATAACCTGTGGAAATCCTAGTGGAGATACAAGACAAGGGGAAGAGCTTGTATCGTCTTGTGTGTGGGACCCGTTTCAATCAATAACCCATAGAATAGTATTAGACGAGTACTCCGCCCTAGTTCGGAGTTGGGACACGCTTACTAGGCTGATTGTAAGAGATCCAAACATGGAGGATAGTGTGGGCGGCGCAAACCGACCGGGACATGTGCATGCATGTTCGGGCAGAAGGGGATAAGACGACTATGACACCAATAAATATGGTTGTGCACATCACGAAGGGTTTCCACTTTAGGAAGTTATACTTCCTACTGTGGGGCCGGCACACGGTATCCATGGAGTAGGGAGACGATTGATTTGGGTAGTGATTAGGGTACATCTAGATTCTGGTAAAGTTTAGGAGCCTGTTAGGATTGGGCTGCCTGTGGATTGCATAAGGCTAAAACCTCTTACCAGAAGTACGCCTAAGTCCACCATCTTATAGTTGTTGGGATCGTCTTATTATGGTTATACTAGTATCGGTGCAGAGTAATTTTTAGGGAATCGTATACACTCTATCATGTTTACTTTGTCATACCTGCCTTTTGTGGTGTTACCTTCCTTACCACTTTATATACCTGTCATGATACTTTTACTTATTTACTTGCTAAAAGTAACTGGACTCGCTAGACTTTATGTCTCGCCCTTTTTGTTTCCTTTTCTTTCTTCAGTTCCCCCTCCCTCCAGGTTCTCAGGGTGGAAATACTCAAGCTTAACCAGGATTCTGCTATCATTTGCAGGAGCTGCTTAGATGTATTGCTCAAGCTCCTATCTTTGCTACTATGGCTATGTTTCTTTGGGGGAATTTTGCTTCTTTTATTTTATACTCTGATATTATAAGTGCAAGACAGAAGTTTTTATGATGTACTGGTTTTTATGTAATTCAGACATATGGTGTTTTGTACCACGATGCTTTATGATTAATAAAGTTTGTTTCTATTCCGCTGCTATTTTATATTTGTCTTGTAATGTTTCTGTTATAACGCTTCACGAAACTTAATACATTCTCTTAATGAGTGACATTACCGGACGTGGAGTATCACAAAATCTCACTCAGAATTTTATGTTTAAAATTTATTTTTGAATAATTAAAAATAATTGTTAGATGTTTGGATGCATTGATGAATTATTGTGGCTATTATATATATTAATAATATTTAAGGTTGGTAGTTGGATTTTTAGCGGATGAGAGTATATGCGCCCCGCATAATAGCATATGACCTTATATACCACGATATCCTGCCTCGAAGCCGATTGGTATTATTTATGTTATCTAACATCTGTGCATGCAGGGAAAACAGGTTGGCGGGATCCAACTAGATTCCTCAAATTTGATAATATTACATATTTATATATATGTGATGTGTTGAATAGATTGTTGTGTGTTTTGGATGTTTGAATAGCACCGGCCCTAAATAATGGTATTTAATTAATGTAAAATTATATTCGAATGAAAGAAAAAAATTGATTTTTAAAAAGGAAAACTTATTTCTCCAAAATACAAATTAAACTTCGATTAGGCAAGGAAAAATAAACTTATTTTTAATAATAAAAAAACAAGTAGGTAAATTTATAAATGGTGTTTATAAATGAGGTGAAAAAATTTATCATTTGATAATTTGGAAATTTAAATTCAAATGCGAATTTAAAAAGGGGAATCAGAAATCATTTCAAGGGGAAACGATGAAATTTATTTCGATTTTCGGAATGTGAATGGAATTGAAATCCACAGGGATTTATAATTGGAATTCGACTATGTTGAATTTTATAAAAATAAATTTATTTTTCGAAAACATATTTAAATTTTATCTAGTGTTGATTAACGTGCAGTGATGATTAACCTGCAGTGATGTTTGAGGTAAGGGTTGATGAGGTTTGAGGTATGGAAAATGACATGTGTAGTGGTGATTAGCTTGCAGTGATGTTGAGATAAGCTGGGTAGGTAATAGTTTCAGGAAGTGTTGCGAGGAGGGATTTAATGGTTAAGTATTGAGAAGGAAGGAAAAGAGGGGACCATGGCTGAAACGACCCGAACTTCCCCGGTCTCCGAAGAGAAGAGAAAGAACGAATTGTTTTGAGAACAGGACAAAATAGCACGCATACAGAAGAACATTTCACTATATATTACAACAGTGCATCAGATTACAAGAATATACAGAGTAAAAATGAATATTACACAGAAATATCAGAGATTTAAATTACATTTAAATACATAGCAGCGGAAAATAATACAATACACAACTAGAAGAGATATACGGATACAAAGCTTTCCGGATATCGTTCCAGCTGTAAACCAGGAACCTGTGAATATAAATCTGCAAAAACCAAAACTACTAGCTGCCCGTGTCAAAATAAGGGCACCCAGAGTTTAGGTTAAAACAATAAACTCCAGGTCAGTCATGGGACTGGTGTGAGAACTAAAACAGTTAATCTTTATTTTAAAGTTAGGTAAATCAAGGGACCACGCCGTATAACACGGAACGGGTTTCCTCCCAAGAATACCAGTGCATAAAACAACAGCGCAATGCTAAATAAAGAAGAATGAAGCTGTTATAAGACCCAGGTCCCATCACACAATGCAACGCATTCGAGGATAGGGTTTTCCCTTATAACAGCCAAAGAATGCTTGATACGTTTAAAACAAATCATTTGATACTATTATAAGTGCATAGTGTATAAAACACTTCGAATCATAAGTATCAATCATAGGCGGCATGAGCGCCCCATCCCACTATGTCACCATATATAGGTTTACAAATAAAACCGCAAAGTCACGTATTTGGAAATTGGATTTCCGTCTATGAACCGAGGCCAGGGATCGTCCTCTACCGATTCGAGACAATCTAGCCCATGTCTCCGGAGCAGCCGCAACTGCCCCTTGGAGCGACAGGGCCGGTCCACCGATGTGGATTATAGTGCCTGAACAATACGTTTCTCCGCCCTTTGGGGCGTAAACGAGCCAACGAATGACTCCATCGGACCCGGATCGTCCGATCAAACCGAGGCGCCTCGCCACAGCAACAACCACACAGGTGAAAAGTATATAAATGTCAGGGCTGGTAGGTCACTGACACCACCCTAGCTAGAAAGAAACGCATGCCCTCCCTGAGGTCCTCTCCCGTTTTTGGTTCACAACCGGGGTGCGAGGCTCGCGAATTCACGTTACACAAAGCTGTGCCACACAGGCTGTGCTTTGATCATCACCACAAGACTTTGCTTTTCAACAGAAGCCTCGATCAATTGCCACTTAGGCATGCCACACAGGCAATTCACTCCATGCGTTTGATATCCATCAATACATAACCCCTGAGCTCGTACGTCTCAGAGAAGGGCGTTAAGCAAGAGAATAAATTCTCTGCCGCCAAACAGATATATATTTAATAGAGATCAATCACACAGACTAAAATACAATGTCAGACACACAGTCCATTTACAAGTCCGTTCTGGGTCTGAACGAAACCGGAGGCACCTAGTACCTCGCATATCCATCGATCTCCAAGTACGTCTGGACGATCACCAACTGTTTCCATCTTCTTGGGTGTACAGCCCAATCAAGATCATCAGTAATCACCCAAACGACGTGAAGACTTCCGGTCTTCGACCACCGTCTTCATCTTCGACACCACGTCGAATCAGTTATTCAGAATGGGACAAACCCGGTCTTTCTGAATAACTCGCGTATATATTATAAAAGTGTTACACAAACACAACATACGCCTCATTCCAATTCAGAATATTCTGTTATTCAAATATTCCCATTCTTTGGGAAAAGTTCCCATTAATTTTATCCAAGATAAATTCCTTAAATTTATTCTTTAATCTCCTTTGAATATCAATTCAAACTAGTCGGGATTAGCGAACCACACCGAAGTAATCATTTATTTTATTTTCCCAATCCCAACCTATTCATCCCATGAAGTAAAACTGGTAGTACTTCATATCTAACACCACAGTGTTATTGGTAATTCAATTACCATTTCACGTTCAAATCTAATTAAAGATTTAACTATCGCTTGGAGTAAAACTGGTGATACTCCATTCTCGATCTTTTCAATCTATTTAAAGATTCATCAAAACTCCACTTAGTTTTAATCGTTAACTGAGTTAAAGAATCAGTGTCATTCAAAACACGGTTCACGATAAACCCAAAATCACATTCATTAATTATCGGGTTAAAGAACGAGTGTTATTTAAAACACTGTTCACGATAAACCCAAAAATCAATATCACTTCAATTCCAATTAAATATTATTTAATTGGTACACTTCATTAAATCCAAATAAAAAGATTTAATCATTTCTCAACTGGGTTCAAGAACAGTGTTAGTGAAGACACCATTCACGACAAACCCAAATCACATTCGATATTCAATACAAGGCTCTGAATAGAAAATATATCGGCTTATATTCAATATCGAATTCTACGACTAACAAATGTCGTATTGGAAATAACGATATAAATATATATCTTTCAAATTTCCATAACAACATCTGTATAATCACGAATTCCAACATCGAAATATTCCAAAGACAATTTCGATTCAAATCCACTCCAATGCAATCATTGGATATTCTGGTTATTTTTAAAACCCTTTTCTAATTCAATTTATTTATTTAAAAATAAATAGAATTTTAATTCTAGTTCAAAACTAGTTCATTTCGATAAAAATCTATTTTTATCTTTTCAAATATGGAGTTTTTCATCCCAAATCTTCACAAATCATTTCTTATGATTTTACACAAATTATTGCTATTTTTAATAATTTTATCAAGGCCCGTACAGTCGATTTCCATCAACGGCCATCGAACTGCACTTACAGCGACCTTTTTCAAATTTGATTTGGACATAATTCCAAATCCAACCGTTAGATTTCAAATTTCTAACATTCGCTAGAAAGCTCTTTTCGATACGAACCCAACGGTTCCGGTTTTAAGAGAATCCGACGGTCGGATCTCCCGTAATGTCCGTTTGAAATAAATGGTCGAAATTCACGAACTGCCGCGACGCGGCGCGTTCTATTCAGGCCATTATATAATATATATAATATATATTTCGTCGATTCCTATTCAAAACGAATTATATAAATAGTTTTAAATTCGTTTCAAAAGCAATTTCAACTTCCATTTCAATTCAAATCAAAATTGAATTCTTCTTTATAAATTCGTTTTAAAATTCACTTCTATTCAATTCAAATTTCAATTCAAATTTCAATTCAATTCGAATTCGTTTTCAATTCAATTCATTTCGAAATCACTTTCAATTCAATTCATTTCGAAATCACTTTCAATTCAATTCACTTTGAATTCGTTTTCAATTCAATTCATTTCGAAATCACTTTCAATTCAATTCACTTTGAATTCGTTTTCAATTCAATTCATTTCGAAATCACTTTCAATTCACTTCACTTTGAATTCGTTTTCAATTCAATTCATTTCGAAATCACTTTCAATTCAATTCACTTTGAATTCGTTTTCAATTCAATTCATTTCGAAATCACTTTCAATTCAATTCACTTTTTAATATTCATTTTAAAATGAATAAAATCGATATAAATATCGTTCACGTCAAAATGGCGTCAATCTAATCAACACGGCTTCATATATTGACATTTTCAAATATTTCATTTCGAATATTTCTATTTTAAATATTTCTATTTTAAAACTGGAATGAGGCCCAATAAATTACCATATAAAGTTAATTATATGGATTTTCATACAACACATGTATAATAGCCTTGAAAAATAATCAACCATCAACCAAAGTGCACTACACTGTATAAGCATCAAATATAGATATCTAACGCTTATAACAGCCTGTCAATCAATCGATCGACATATTTAATCAATCAGGATGAGTGAACTTCAAATTTCATCCCAACACCCGTGTGGGGTTTCAAACAATCAAACACAGATTTTATTCGTGCAGTTGGGCGATGTGTAAAATTTATCGTCCCAATCAATGTCATTCAAATAGGTGTACATAAACAAACCGTCTGGTTTGTAAATGAATATTCTATTTTATTCACTTCACGTTAAAAATTATATTTTTAACGACAAAACATTTTATTTCAACCTATGAATATCTATTCAGTTCATTCCTTAAATAAAATGACAACTTTAATTTTCTAACATATTTTAGAAAATTTCGGCGGCATAACGGCACGATACTAGAAACGGGACGAGGCCTAGCCATATCCCCGGTCTAGTGAAGGCCCACGCCATTCACATATCAATTTTAATCAATTTCCAATTCAACCAATCAATCAAATCCAAATCAAATAATCTAACCAACTACACAACCAAACAAACAAGTCCATGGTATGTGGACGGGTGTCGGGTGCTTCTAATAAGCACCGTCTGCATCCTAGTATATATATATAACTAGAAAAATAGAATTTGAGTGAGAAGTTCTCACATATAGCTATCCTAGCTCCACGGCTCTTCATTTGCAGAAGTCTTCGTCGTTTCGCCTTTTTGTCACCTTCGTTGCTGCTTTCACTACCTATGTAAAAATCGAATTTTTACTTCGCTATTCCATATATAAAAATCGAATTTTTACTTCGCTATTCAATATATAAAAATCGAATTTTTACTTTGTAAATTTCTAACCTCCTTCTATTTTTAATTTAAAACCTTCTCCTTTTAAATTTCAAACCTTTTTCTATTTAAAGTTTAAAACTTTTTCTCTTAAACACAATCAGGTTTTAAATGCATAGAAAAATCAGTTTATATATTTCCTTTAAAAATCAGTTTATATTTCTAAAACAAAAATCAGTTTTATTTCTTTAAAACAAATCAGTTTATATTTCTAAAACAAAAATCAGTTTTATTTCTTTAAAACAAATCAGTTTATATTTCTAAAACAAAAATCAGTTTTATTTCTTTAAAACAAATCAGTTTATATTTCTAAAACAAAAATCAGTTTTATTTCCTAAAAAAAAAAAATCAGTTTTAAATCGTTTCTTATGATCAGTATTATATACTTTTTTTTATAAAACTAAAATAAAATAAATAAATAATAAATAAAAAAAAAGACTTACAGCGAGGGGGGGTTTTACTGGCGGCAGCAGGCTTAGGGGGGGGGGTTGTCAGGTGATCGCGGGTTCGTGAGGGAGGCGGGGGAGGCGCGGAGTGCCAGAGCAGGTGGCGGAGGTGGGTCTCAGGCGAGGCTGTCTCGCTTCGATCGGAGGGCTGATCGATTTGGGGGAATACAAGGCGGGTTGGACGGCGGCTCTGGGCGGAGGCTGGAGGATGGCGGCGGCTCCGATCCCCCTTCGTCGTCGTCTCTCTCCTTTTTTTTTTTTATTACTTTGATATCTGATTTTAAAGAAGCGGGGGGGCCAGAGTTAAAAAAGGGGGAGAAGATTCTTTTTTTTTTGTTTATTTTATTATTATTTAATTATTTAATTATGCACAAGGGTTGACTTTTATATCCGACCTCGAAACGAGGCCCACCGCCTGCCGTCCATAGCGTTTTGCCCCCATTCCGAACACAATGGGATATGTATCGCAAGCTGATTCGATCACTTTGATCAGTTTCCATTGAATTTACATTTAAATCATTATATTGAATTTTAAACGTACATTTCAAATTACCGGGGTCACATACTAACTCTAAAAATTCCAGAAAAATATTTTCTAGCTTCGTATTGACGATACGGTCCTAACAAAACTAGTTTCGTCGAATTCTGAGATCGTTAGAAAAATGGCCAATTTCCAGTCGATTAAAATCAACTAAAATGGTCAAAACGCGTTTTCCTTTGCCACGCTCACATATTGATTCGAAAAATTATGAAACTTGGAATCTAGCAATAATTTAACATCACGGACCCAACAAAAGTGGTTTCGTCGAAATCCGAGCTCGTTTGCAAAATGTCCATTTTTAAGGGCTTGAATTCCATAGCGACTATTCAGAATTTTCAACTGGACATTTCTTTTGATTCCCACCATGAAATCTCAATTTGTCGGATTCGTTGGAAAGATATTATCGTTTAGATTCCATTATTTTTGGTTTCACTAAAATCCGGATTGTTTTGCACCCGGTACATTCAATTGAAGTTTGTAATCGAATTATCGAACTACCGCGCCATTTTCAATTCCTTTTATAATTATATATAATTATTTATATTCTAACGACGACGCGTATAATATATACGTTCGAATTATATTCAAAATAAATTTTTCGTCGATATTATTTAAAATAATTCATTTTAAATAATCAAAATTCGCTAAAATTGCCAAAATAAAAAATTTTAAACTGGCCCAGATTTTCGGGTTGTTACAATCTCCCCCACTTAAAACTTTTCGTCCCCGAAAAGGAACAAAGTCGAAAGTGGTTTGATTATTCAACTCTACGCTCGATCTGGCTTGCATTCTCTAACTCTTTAGTTTCTGAGAATTCTCTAAAATTTCAAAAATTTGGCTAACACCCTAAATTTTCGAAAAATTTCGCCATAACCTCCCCTGCACCGGGAGCATCGGGGAATTTCAAATAGCTTCCCCGGTCCTTCAGATCTCAAAAAGAAAAAGAAAAAGCCAAGCGGCTAGCCAATAGGCTCACAAAATCATCATCACCCAAACAAAACAGGAAATTATGTAGTAAACATGTACCTATTTGTCGGGCAAACAAATTTTATTCTTCGGCTCTAGCCTCCTTGCTATGACCTGTTCAATGATAGATATGTATATGCAAGCAAATGCGACCAATTTTCAATACAATTCAATATTCGATCAAATTAAGCATAATGGTTCAAAATTATCAAACAACTAAACAAACAACACAAACATCAATCAATTAGTGAATTAGAGTTTCAAATTCATAATTTTGATACATATACAAAAATCAGATTTTTGATGCCAAATCACAACAATAGGCCCTATCTAATTTTTGGTTCTCACACCAGTCAATAGGAAATATATAGATATCACATCTTCAAAACACGAACATAAATTCTGATGATGATCGATCAATCATCAGAACCATCTCCGGGTGTCTAGAATGTGATTCTATATCTATCCAGTATATTAAAATTTCAGATACACGTGGATCAGACGTATACGCAAAATCTTTATATACTGGACTGTCCAACTCAATATAAATAGATAATCAAATACGATTAAGTGATTTAGATTTTCAAAACTAAATTTGTTTTCACTTTCAAAAATATACTCTTCACACTCGTTCTAGGACACTACTGATCCCATCTCTAACGAGTCATTCTCGTTGGACATTACTAATCCAATTATCTGATGAATTCTTTCGTATGGTTCTAATGTGCCTTGTTCTCTGAGCTTGGTAAACCAAAGCTCTGATACCAAATGAAACGACCCGAACTTCCCCGGTCTCCGAAGAGAAGAGAAAGAACGAATTGTTTTGAGAACAGGACAAAATAGCACGCATACAGAAGAACATTTCACTATATATTACAACAGTGCATCAGATTACAAGAATATACAGAGTAAAAATGAATATTACACAGAAATATCAGAGATTTAAATTACATTTAAATACATAGCAGCGGAAAATAATACAATACACAACTAGAAGAGATATACGGATAAAAAGCTTTCCGGATATCGTTCCAGCTGTAAACCAGGAACCTGTGAATATAAATCTGCAAAAACCAAAACTACTAGCTGCCCGTGTCAAAATAAGGGCACCCAGAGTTTAGGTTAAAACAATAAACTCCAGGTCAGTCATGGGACTGGTGTGAGAACTAAAACAGTTAATCTTTATTTTAAAGTTAGGTAAATCAAGGGACCACGCCGTATAACACGGAACGGGTTTCCTCCCAAGAATACCAGTGCATAAAACAACAGCGCAATGCTAAATAAAGAAGAATGAAGCTGTTATAAGACCCAGGTCCCATCACACAATGCAACGCAGTCGAGGATAGGGTTTTCCCTTATAACAGCCAAAGAATGCTTGATACGTTTAAAACAAATCATTTGATACTATTATAAGTGCATAGTGTATAAAACACTTCGAATCATAAGTATCAATCATAGGCGGCATGAGCGCCCCATCCCACTATGTCACCATATATAGGTTTACAAATAAAACCGCAAATTCACGTATTTGGAAATTGGATTTCCGTCTATGAACCGAGGCCAGGGATCGTCCTCTACCGATTCGAGACAATCTAGCCCATGTCTCCGGAGCAGCCGCAACTGCCCCTTGGAGCGACAGGGCCGGTCCACCGATGTGGATTATAGTGCCTGAACAATACGTTTCTCCGCCCTTTGGGGCGTAAACGAGCCAACGAATGACTCCATCGGACCCGGATCGTCCGATCAAACCGAGGCGCCTCGCCACAGCAACAACCACACAGGTGAAAAGTATATAAATGTCAGGGCTGGTAGGTCACTGACACCACCCTAGCTAGAAAGAAACGCATGCCCTCCCTGAGGTCCTCTCCCGTTTTTGGTTCACAACCGGGGTGCGAGGCTCGCGAATTCACGTTACACAAAGCTGTGCCACACAGGCTGTGCTTTGATCATCACCACAAGACTTTGCTTTTCAACAGAAGCCTCGATCAATTGCCACTTAGGCATGCCACACAGGCAATTCACTCCATGCGTTTGATATCCATCAATACATAACCCCTGAGCTCGTACGTCTCAGAGAAGGGCGTTAAGCAAGAGAATAAATTCTCTGCCGCCAAACAGATATATATTTAATAGAGATCAATCACACAGACTAAAATACAATGTCAGACACACAGTCCATTTACAAGTCCGTTCTGGGTCTGAACGAAACCGGAGGCACCTAGTACCTCGCATATCCATCGATCTCCAAGTACGTCTGGACGATCACCAACTGTTTCCATCTTCTTGGGTGTACAGCCCAATCAAGATCATCAGTAATCACCCAAACGACGTGAAGACTTCCGGTCTTCGACCACCGTCTTCATCTTCGACACCACGTCGAATCAGTTATTCAGAATGGGACAAACCCGGTCTTTCTGAATAACTCGCGTATATATTATAAAAGTGTTACACAAACACAACATACGCCTCATTCCAATTCAGAATATTCTGTTATTCAAATATTCCCATTCTTTGGGAAAAGTTCCCATTAATTTTATCCAAGATAAATTCCTTAAATTTATTCTTTAATCTCCTTTGAATATCAATTCAAACTAGTCGGGATTAGCGAACCACACCGAAGTAATCATTTATTTTATTTTCCCAATCCCAACCTATTCATCCCATGAAGTAAAACTGGTAGTACTTCATATCTAACACCACAGTGTTATTGGTAATTCAATTACCATTTCACGTTCAAATCTAATTAAAGATTTAACTATCGCTTGGAGTAAAACTGGTGATACTCCATTCTCGATCTTTTCAATCTATTTAAAGATTCATCAAAACTCCACTTAGTTTTAATCGTTAACTGAGTTAAAGAATCAGTGTCATTCAAAACACGGTTCACGATAAACCCAAAATCACATTCATTAATTATCGGGTTAAAGAACGAGTGTTATTTAAAACACTGTTCACGATAAACCCAAAAATCAATATCACTTCAATTCCAATTAAATATTATTTAATTGGTACACTTCATTAAATCCAAATAAAAAGATTTAATCATTTCTCAACTGGGTTCAAGAACAGTGTTAGTGAAGACACCATTCACGACAAACCCAAATCACATTCGATATTCAATACAAGGCTCTGAATAGAAAATATATCGGCTTATATTCAATATCGAATTCTACGACTAACAAATGTCGTATTGGAAATAACGATATAAATATATATCTTTCAAATTTCCATAACAACATCTGTATAATCACGAATTCCAACATCGAAATATTCCAAAGACAATTTCGATTCAAATCCACTCCAATGCAATCATTGGATATTCTGGTTATTTTTAAAACCCTTTTCTAATTCAATTTATTTATTTAAAAATAAATAGAATTTTAATTCTAGTTCAAAACTAGTTCATTTCGATAAAAATCTATTTTTATCTTTTCAAATATGGAGTTTTTCATCCCAAATCTTCACAAATCATTTCTTATGATTTTACACAAATTATTGCTATTTTTAATAATTTTATCAAGGCCCGTACAGTCGATTTCCATCAACGGCCATCGAACTGCACTTACAGCGACCTTTTTCAAATTTGATTTGGACATAATTCCAAATCCAACCGTTAGATTTCAAATTTCTAACATTCGCTAGAAAGCTCTTTTCGATACGAACCCAACGGTTCCGGTTTTAGGAGAATCCGACGGTCGGATCTCCCGTAATGTCCGTTTGAAATAAATGGTCGAAATTCACGAACTGCCGCGACGCGGCGCGTTCTATTCAGGCCATTATATAATATATATAATATATATATATAATATATATTTCGTCGATTCCTATTCAAAACGAATTATATAAATAGTTTTAAATTCGTTTCAAAAGCAATTTCAACTTCCATTTCAATTCAAATCAAAATTGAATTCTTCTTTATAAATTCGTTTTAAAATTCACTTCTATTCAATTCAAATTTCAATTCAAATTTCAATTCAATTCGAATTCGTTTTCAATTCAATTCATTTCGAAATCACTTTCAATTCAATTCATTTCGAAATCACTTTCAATTCAATTCACTTTGAATTCGTTTTCAATTCAATCCATTTCGAAATCACTTTCAATTCAATTCACTTTGAATTCGTTTTCAATTCAATTCATTTCGAAATCACTTTCAATTCACTTCACTTTGAATTCGTTTTCAATTCATTTCGAAATCACTTTCAATTCAATTCACTTTGAATTCGTTTTCAATTCAATTCATTTCGAAATCACTTTCAATTCAATTCACTTTTTAATATTCATTTTAAAATGAATAAAATCGATATAAATATCGTTCACGTCAAAATGGCGTCAATCTAATCAACACGGCTTCATATATTGACATTTTCAAATATTTCATTTCGAATATTTCTATTTTAAATATTTCTATTTTAAAACTGGAATGAGGCCCAATAAATTACCATATAAAGTTAATTATATGGATTTTCATACAACACATGTATAATAGCCTTGAAAAATAATCAACCATCAACCAAAGTGCACTACACTGTATAAGCATCAAATATAGATATCTAACGCTTATAACAGCCTGTCAATCAATCGATCGACATATTTAATCAATCAGGATGAGTGAACTTCAAATTTCATCCCAACACCCGTGTGGGGTTTCAAACAATCAAACACAGATTTTATTCGTGCAGTTGGGCGATGTGTAAAATTTATCGTCCCAATCAATGTCATTCAAATAGGTGTACATAAACAAACCGTCTGGTTTGTAAATGAATATTCTATTTTATTCACTTCACGTTAAAAATTATATTTTTAACGACAAAACATTTTATTTCAACCTATGAATATCTATTCAGTTCATTCCTTAAATAAAATGACATTTTTATTTTTCTAACATATTTTAGAAAATTTCGGCGGCATAACGGCACGATACTAGAAACGGGACGAGGCCTAGCCTTATCTCCGGTCTAGTGAAGGCCCACGCCATTCACATATCAATTTTAATCAATTTCCAATTCAACCAATCAATCAAATCCAAATCAAATAATCTAACCAACTACACAACCAAACAAACAAGTCCATGGTATGTGGACGGGTGTCGGGTGCTTCTAATAAGCACCGTCTGCATCCTAGTATATATATATAACTAGAAAAATAGAATTTGAGTGAGAAGTTCTCACATATAGCTATCCTAGCTCCACGGCTCTTCATTTGCAGAAGTCTTCGTCGTTTCGCCTTTTTGTCACCTTCGTTGCTGCTTTCACTACCTATGTAAAAATCGAATTTTTACTTCGCTATTCCATATATAAAAATCGAATTTTTACTTCGCTATTCAATATATAAAAATCGAATTTTTACTTTGTAAATTTCTAACCTCCTTCTATTTTTAATTTAAAACCTTCTCCTTTTAAATTTCAAACCTTTTTCTATTTAAAGTTTAAAACTTTTTCTCTTAAACACAATCAGGTTTTAAATGCATAGAAAAATCAGTTTATATATTTCCTTTAAAAATCAGTTTATATTTCTAAAACAAAAATCAGTTTTATTTCTTTAAAACAAATCAGTTTATATTTCTAAAACAAAAATCAGTTTTATTTCTTTAAAACAAATCAGTTTATATTTCTAAAACAAAAATCAGTTTTATTTCTTTAAAACAAATCAGTTTATATTTCTAAAACAAAAATCAGTTTTATTTCCTAAAAAAAAAATCAGTTTTAAATCGTTTCTTATGATCAGTATTATATACTTTTTTTTATAAAACTAAAATAAAATAAATAAATAAAAAAAAAGACTTACAGCGAGGGGGGGGTTTACTGGCGGCAGCAGGCTTAGGGGGGGGGGGGTTGTCAGGTGATCGCGGGTTCGTGAGGGAGGCGGGGGAGGCGCGGAGTGCCAGAGCAGGTGGCGGAGGTGGGTCTCAGGCGAGGCTGTCTCGCTTCGATCGGAGGGCTGATCGATTTGGGGGAATACAAGGCGGGTTGGACGGCGGCTCTGGGCGGAGGCTGGAGGATGGCGGCGGCTCCGATCCCCCTTCGTCGTCGTCTCTCTCCTTTTTTTTTTTTATTACTTTGATATCTGATTTTAAAGAAGCGGGGGGGGGGCCAGAGTTAAAAAAGGGGGAGAAGATTCTTTTTTTTTATTTATTTTATTATTATTTAATTATTTAATTATGCACAAGGGTTGACTTTTATATCCGACCTCGAAACGAGGCCCACCGCCTGCCGTCCATAGCGTTTTGCCCCCATTCCGAACACAATGGGATATGTATCGCAAGCTGATTCGATCACTTTGATCAGTTTCCGTTGAATTTACATTTAAATCATTATATTGAATTTTAAACGTACATTTCAAATTACCGGGGTCACATACTAACTCTAAAAATTCCAGAAAAATATTTTCTAGCTTCGTATTGACGATACGGTCCTAACAAAACTAGTTTCGTCGAATTCTGAGATCGTTAGAAAAATGGCCAATTTCCAGTCGATTAAAATCAACTGAAATGGTCAAAACGCGTTTTCCTTTGCCACGCTCACATATTGATTCGAAAAATTATGAAACTTGGAATCTAGCAATAATTTAACATCACGGACCCAACAAAAGTGGTTTCGTCGAAATCCGAGCTCGTTTGCAAAATGTCCATTTTTAAGGGCTTGAATTCCATAGCGACTATTCAGAATTTTCAGCTGGACATTTCTTTTGATTCCCGCCATGAAATCTCAATTTGTCGGATTCGTTGGAAAGATATTATCGTTTAGATTCCATTATTTTTGGTTTCACTAAAATCCGGATTGTTTTGCACCCGGTACATTCAATTGAAGTTTGAAATCGAATTATCGAACTACCGCGCCATTTTCAATTCCTTTTATAATTATATATAATTATTTATATTCTAACGAAGACGCGTATAATATATACGTTCGAATTATATTCAAAATAAATTTTTCGTCGATATTATTTAAAATAATTCATTTTAAATAATCAAAATTCGCTAAAATTGCCAAAATAAAAATTTTTAAACTGGCCCAGATTTTCGGGTTGTTACAATGGCTGTTGAAATAGCTCAGTGATGATGACTCGCTGTTTCATAGTGGAGAGAGAGGCGTGCAGTAAACCATTTAAATGGAATTTGAGATGCAGGATGTTGGTTCGACGGTGATTTAGGTGGTCGTAGTGACAGGTTGGAGAGATAGAATAAGGTTAAACAGATGATTAAGGTATATGATTTTTACTTTATTTTTATTAGATCAAAATCTCAATTTTTGTTAAGCGGAAATTAAAATAAATAGTTTAATAATTCGAAAATATATAAATACTATATATAATTTATGCAAGGTCCAAATATTACGAAAATCTGTCGTATGGGTTCCCAGCTTAAGATTACATAAGCTGGAAATAAACTGAAATTAGAATGGGTCGAAATAAAAATCACGGTGAGTAATTCTCATTCAGGAATTTATTTAAATTTATTTTTATCGTTAAAAATAAATTTTTGGTTGCCAAGGATGCATTTATAAATTGTTTGTCAGTGTTTGCTATTAAATATATATTAGTTATTTAGGATTGGTGTTTGTGGTTACTATATATATATATATATATATATATATATATATATATATATTGGTGGTTGGATTCCCGCAGTACCATTAGCGGACGCCCGTAGTATCATTAGCGGATGACCCTATACGCCCCACGCTATGATAGTGGATGACCTTCTATACTGCGATATCCATCCTCGAAGCAGGATGGGTATTATTTATGTGACTAACGTCTGTGGATGCAAGAAAACATGTTGGAGGAATCCAACTAGATTCCTCAAAATATTTTTATTTGTTTGTTTTCACATATATTATCATATATGATGTGTTGATTGATAATTTAGTGGTTTGATTGTTAAATATCACTAATGCCGAAATGTTGATATATAAAAATATCGTGAAAAGGATATTTGAAATTTAAAAAGGAAAATTTTATTTTTCTAAAATAGAATTTGAATTTAGAATGGGTTAAACGTATTTACTTGTTTTGAAAATAAATAAAAACAAGTATTGCATTTATAAGCGATGTTTATAAATTAAATAAATGTGGGAATTGAAGAAATTTATAAACCATGTTTATAAATTAAATAATACAGGACATTGAAGTAAATTTATAAACGGTGTTTATAAATAAAATGTAATGATTATCATTGGATAATCAGGGAATTGAAATGAATTTATAAATAGTGTTTATAAATAAAGTGGAAAAATTATCATTTGATAATTTGAATATTTAAATTCAAATGTGAATTTAAAAATAGAAATGGGGAAATCGTTTTAAAGAAATAAACGATGGAATTTATTCTGATGTTCAGAATATAAATGGAACTAAAATAAATCCTTAAGGATTTATGATTTGAATTCGATTAATTCAAATTTATTTAAATAGAAGAAATTGAATATGAAAATAAATTGGGTGTTATATATATAAGTTATTATAAATAGAAATTTCCAAAATATGATTTTGCTTTTTAATAGATTTCGAAATATACTTGTTTAAATATAAAACAAGGAAAATTTATAAAATGGTGTTTATAAATATAATGAATTAATTATCAAGAGATAATTTGAATATTTAAATTCAAATACGAATTTAAAATAGATTTGAAAATAGAATTTGAATATAGAAAAATTCAAATGGAATTTGAATCTGGAAAATTCAAATAGAATTTGAGAATAGAAAGTTGAAATCATTTCGAAATGGGAACGACGAAATATATTTTAGAATGCCGATTTTTAAACAGAATAGAAATAAATCCAAAGGATTTATAATTTGTAAAAGGAATTGGAATTAAATATAGAAGATCGAAGTATAAATAAATTTATTTCCAAGTTAGGAAAAATCGACAATTTTAGAAAATCGGAAATATTATGTTGAATTGGAAAAATTGATTTGATATATATTAAAAAGATAATAGAATGGAGTTGAATTTATTATAAATGAAGTTTAAACATTTATATATATATATAATTAAAACAAACTCACCGCAGCGCTATAGTTCGTAAATTGGCAATTCGAACTTCAATTGAGTATATAGAACTCAATTTAAGTCGGAATTCTTTGAAACAAGAACCGTCAGGACCAATTTGATAATAGTTTTCTAATGGAAGAGAAAAATCTGGATTTCGTCTTATAGATTTTGAGTTATGTCAAAATCAAATTTTTAGAAAAGCAGCGCCAAAATCGCTTAAACCATAACGGTTTATTTAATTAAATAAAAAGGATTTTTAGGAAATAAAATCCGAATTGCCATTAGAAAAATCCATACTGGAGATGTAAAATAAGTATGAACTCCAGTGAAGTAAGCGAAATGATTTTTGAGACAAAAAAAATCAGATTTTTAGTTATTGAATAGAATTAACTAATCAGAAGAAAAATTAGTTAACGAACCTTTGGGTTGAATTGGATAATGGATAAATGAATGGGGTTTGTAATTCATAATTGAAATCGAATATGGAAATTGAATTGAAAATGGAATTCAAATGGGTTATAAGCAAGTAAATATTTGTATTTAAACTGATATGTTCAAATAGAAAGTGGAATAGGCAAAAGAGCTAATTAGAGAATTAATTAGCGAATCGAATTAAAATGGCTAGATTGAGTTGGAATAAAATGTAAATGGACGTATATGGGTTAGACAGGTATGGAATGAAGTGCATGAAGATTATAATTTGTGTGCCCGACAAAAAGGTACACGTTTAAATTCCATATGAGGTTTTATGCGCGAATTGGCAAGCCGCTTGGCTTTTTGATTTTCTTTTTTGAATGGAAAGGGCCTAGAGAGGCGAGTTGAGGTTTGAACTATTTGTCGGTACAAATGAGGTTATGGCAAATTTTTCCGAAAATTTAAGGAGTTAGAATATTTTTAAGAAAATTTGATAGTTAGAAATTAATGTATCGATATATATAGAATTCAATAATAAAACGAAACTAAAAATAGAATACTGTAAACAAAAAGGAAATCTATAAATTAGATTTGTTAAAAATAGAAAGCGAACCATATACATGTTTTTAAAGTGAATAATTAGTTTTTATGATGTTGATTATTTGAGATAAGTGGTCTTGTCTGTTTTGAAATTAAGGATGTTTAAGTCAAGGTCTGAGAGGTAATTATACCCCAACTTGTTTGATTTCATTTTTAACCAATAAATAGCAGGATCCAGTCTCGAAGATAAATGTTTGAATAAGATTTGTTAAATGCAATATTTTGGGTTATTATAACGATGTTTTACATAACATTCGTTTTAACCCAAATAAGTGGAATTTTGGAAATATAATATTTCCTAAGTGTAGAAATGAACGGTTGTGGAAGAGATAAATAATTGGAATGTTTCCAATTATAAGTAAAGGATATTTTCTAAGTACAGAAAATAAAAGAAGGCGATATACGGAAATGTTTTCCAAATAGCGAAATGGCCAAGATGATAATTGGAAATATTTGTTTAATGAATATTGGTAAGGAAATGAAGAAGTGATTTAATGAAATATCAATTAAATGGCCCAGTGATTTGTTTGATGCTTTGAATGAATGTTTGTTTATTTTTCTTCGATAGTTAAATAACCGACTATCGAAGCATTTGCCAATATCGTTGTCAATATGGAGAGACCGGTTGGATTATTATCCGTGAACCACTCCGTATTGGTAGTAGCGTTGCGAATCAGATTATATAAAGATAACCGAAGACGGAGTAAAGTGCAAGGACTTTTTCTATTAATAGAAATCGTGCCTTCGGTTTCTTTAATCCCAGAACGAACGTATATGCACGAATGTCTGACAGAGTATTTCCAATGATCGCATATGTTGGTCTGTATAGATATATATTGTGGCGGAGAATTTATTCTCTTAGCATAATATCCAGAATATATTTGTGCAAATCAATTAGTGATTAACGGATCTGACAATGTGGCATTCAAAGTGATTGTGCTATCAATGAATGATAAGTAATCGTAGCCTCAGGCCTCAACAACCGGGAAATGACCAAAATTGGGCAGGCAGCATGGCTATGTGGGTTGCTCCCATTAGGGTGTATAATCACCTATCTAGAGA
Organism: Allium sativum; assembly: GCA_030737875.1. Taxonomy (NCBI): domain Eukaryota; kingdom Viridiplantae; phylum Streptophyta; class Magnoliopsida; order Asparagales; family Amaryllidaceae; genus Allium; species Allium sativum. The sequence goes on along the minus strand of CM060921.1, from coordinate 6,755,495 downwards.
AATTCCTTTTACTTCTTTAATCTATCGATGTTGTCCCTTTTTGGGAAACGGTTGCTGATCCCAACCGTTGGTGATATACATTCGATACACTCAAGCGAAATGAGTGGTCGGTCATGTGTGGGCCGGGTTGCAAGATGTTCTTGTTGAACCCAGTGTATTCCTCTCTAGAGATACACTATCGGAAGGTGGTTCCATACCTTGTCATGTTGGAAATCCAATATCCAATAAGCGCCCTGCGGTTTTAGATTTTATACTATCTATATGGAGCGTGAGATGCAAGCGTTCTGCTATTTGGTTATTTATTTGATTAGACATTATTACAATATCACTGGATTTTCATATCAAAGTGTTTTAGGTTATAGTAAGGTAAAAACCGTCCATGTTTATGTGTGGGTTGGTCTTACTATTATCCTTTCTTTTGAAAGGATTTTGAAAGTTAAACAAATGGTTGGAGTTTACTCACACCGGTCCCATGACTGACCCAGAGTTTATTTTGTTTTTGTTTTCCCTAAACTCTTGGGTGCCCATATTTGTACGGGCAGTCAAGTAGTCGGGATTTTTCATATTCACTTGGAAGATCTGGAAGCAGGAGGCTTCACCAGTTAGCTATAGACTATCATATGTCCGTTGTGTACAATGTTGTATATGGAAACAGGTGTTTATAACTGTTCCAGGAATAACTGTTGTGCTCCGATGATGGTATGTATATAAAGTTACTGATTTGTATTTCAAAAGTTATGTTGTATAATGTATTTATTCGTTCCGCTGTGAGTTTGTGATCTTTGTTTTCTTCTATTCTAATATTTCTTTCTTTCTATTTCTCATCCTCTAACTTCTTTCTAATAATGATTCGTATTTCTATGCAATTTGGATTGGACGTGTGGTGTTATTAGTCAACTCAGATAGCACGGATTTGCGGGCCGTTACAGTTTGCATTTTAAGGTGTCAAACATTCGGACATAACATCCATCCTTACGTCCACTCATTCAGGGTGTTGAATATATGACACCGAGTACTTTAGTTGCCAAATCCATTGAGGCACTAACAAGTCCAACTGCTCCGGTATTTTTTAGACTATCGCTACGTCCAACTGTCCTGGTTTATAACAGATAACCCTACCCAACCCAAACTGCCCTGGGATTAGGGTCTAGGCCAATCAGTCCAAACTGTCCTGGCACTTTTTCATCCTTCCCTCGCTCAAATGCATACCAAAGTCATAAGTATCGACGACTCCTTTGCACACGGTTACCATAGATTCTACCACTAGGCGGTTTATCTCTTCCCATACTATAGATATCTCGATGGTCATCATAGGTATCGTTATATCCTTTATCCATCCTAAAATGCAGCATGAGTACGACCTCTTGCCATTTACTTTGCATCTCTGGTTTGGTTAGTCATATTGGAGTTATTCTCTAAGTAGGAAGAATCATCGCCATAGATTCCCGTCACACGAGCCACCGCGTCAAAGGTAATGAACCATACTCCGTCGCTAATTCCCTCTAGAATTCATCCACCCCAAAACCCCTATAAGGATCTGACTCGGACTAGTGTACTTGATCTAGCTCGGATCAATATAATCGACCCAACTCAAATCGGTATACTTGACCCAACTCGGATTGGTGTACCCATCCGATCTCGGATCGGTATAACCGATTCAGGTTAGACCCTACTGATACGGGTTACACCCTTCTCCCTCATATTTTCTCAACCGGCCTACGTTGTAACATCTCTTCCAGGCTGATCTGAAGTTGTAGGTCGATCTAGCACTGCACAATGCCATAACTTGATCTCGCCAACTCCAATCAACTTTAAACTTTGCATTTGGCTTCTTGGGACCTTCCTTGTCATCCCTTTGAAGTAGTGTAACGACCCGAACTTCCCGGTAAAGGAAATCCCGGATTGAATTAAGAACACGACAAATCAGAACACAGACAGAAGAACATTTCATTACTTATTACAACAATTTACATCAGAGTACAAGAATATACAGAGTATGAACAAATAATATACAATTGATAAATATCAGATATTAAAATACATTACATAGCAGCGGAAAATAATGCATAACACAACTGAAAGAGATAAACGGATACAGAGCTTTCTGAATATCATTCCAGCTATAAACCAGGATCCTGTGAATATAAATATGCAAAACCAAAACTGCTAGCTTCCCGTGTGGAAAATAGGGGCACCTAGAGTTTAGGTTAAAACAATAAACTCCAGGTCAGTCATGTGACTGGTGTGAGAACTAAAACAGTTATTAAATCTTTACTTTAAAAATAAAGTAAATCAAGGGACCATGCCGTATAACACGGAACGGGTGTCCTCCCAAGAATACTAGTGCATAGAATAAACAATGCAATGCTTTTTGGAAAAATGAAGCTGTTATAAGACCCAGGTCCCATCACACAATGCAATGCAAGCCGGAGGATAGGGTTTTCCCTTATAATAGACAAACATGCTTGGTACGTTTAAAACAAATCATTAGATACTATTATAAGTGCATAGTGTATAAACCAACTTCAAATACAAATGTATCAATCATAGACGGCATGGATATCATATATCATGTCACCAATACTAGGCTCTACAAATAAAACCGAATGTCACGTATTGGAAATTGGATTTTCGTCATGAGCCGAGGCAAGGGATGTACTCCTCGTCGGCTTCGAGACACTCTAGCAAGTGCCTCAGGGTCACACACAGCGATCCCTTGGATCCTCTAAGGCCGGTCCTCACATAGCGGATTAATTATACCTGAACACAAGTTCCCTGGTCCTATAGGACCTATCCATCGGCTCCATAGATACCGATATATCCGAGGTGCCTCGCATTCCAACAATCACATAGGTAAAAATAATATAAATGTCAGGTCTTGTAAAACACTAAAACCACCCATTGCTAAAAAGAAACGTCATGTTCTCCTTAGGTCCCTTATCACGTTTTTGACTCATACCGAGGTGTGAGGCTCGCGAATTAACACTATACACAAAGCTATGCCATTTAAGGCTGTGCTTTGATCATCAACCACAAGACTCTGCTTTTCAACAGAAGCGTTAATCATTTGCCACTTAGGCATGCCACACTGGCAATTCACTCCATGCGACTGATGTCTATTGATATACAACCTCTAAGCTCGTACATCTCAGAGAAGGGCGTTAAGCAAGAGAATAAATTCTCTGCCGCCAAACATATATATATTCAATAGAAATCAATAAACAAAGAATAAAATCCAATGTCAGACACAAAATCCATTTACAAGTTAGTTCTAGATCTGAACGAAACCGGACGCACCTTATTCCTCGTCCCATATGTCCAATACAGGAGAGAGGCCCTCGCGTATCCGTCGATCTCCAAGTACGTCTGGACGATCACCACTTATTACCTTGTCTTGGGTGTACAACCCAGTCAAGACATCAGTAATCATCTAAACGATGTGAAGACCTCCGGTCTTCAACCACTAAGCAAGAGAATAAATTCTCCGCCGCCAAACAGATATATATTCAATAGAAATCAATAAACAAAGAATAAAATCCAATGTCAGACACACAATCCATTTACAAGTTAGTTCTGGATCTGAACGAAACAGGACGCACCTTATTCCTCGTCCCATATGTCCAATACAGGAGAGAGGCCCTCGCATATCCGTCAATCTCCAAGTACGTCTAGACGATCACCACTTATTACCTTGTCTTGGGTGTACAACCCAGTTAAGACATCAGTAATCATCCAAACGATGTGAAGATCTCCAGTCTTCAACCACCGTCTTCATCGTCGACATATCATCGAATCAGTTATTCAGAATGGGTATAAACCCGGCCTTTTCGAATAACTCGCGTATAAAATAAACAAGTGCTACACAAACACAACATACGCCTCATTCCAATCCAGAATATTCTTTTATTCAAATATTCGCATCTTTAGGGATTTGTTCCCATTAATTTTATCAAAGATAAACTCTTTAAAATTTATTCTTTAATCTTCCTTTGGATATCATTCAAACCATATTAAGGTTTTCCAAACTAGTCGGGATTAACGCACCTTACCGAAGTAATCATTTATTTAATTTCCCAATCCCAACTATCCATCCCATGGAGCAAAACTTGTATTACTCCATTACCAACACCACAACGTTATTGGTAAATATTAATTACCATTTCCCGTTCAAATCTAATTAAAGATTTACCTATCGCTCAGAACAAAACTTGCGATACTCCATTCTCGATCATTTCCCAAATTTGATGACTTAAATTACCACGTTCCCTTTTTCAATATATTTAAAGATTCATTAAAACTCCACTTAGTTTTAATCTTCCCAAAAATCAATATTAATGATTATTTAACTTTGGAAACACAAACATGTCGCATCGACAATCTATGCCATACAATTGATTTCTACCGATATATAACCTCTAAGCTCGTACGTCTCAGAGAAGGGTGTTAAGCAAGAGAATAAATTCTCCGCCACAAACAGATATATATTTAATAGAGATCAACCATACAGTTTGAAATACAATGACAGGTATGTAATCCTGCCTTTAATTGGGTTAAAGAACTAATGTCATTTAAAACACAGTTCACGATAAACCCAAATCACATTCCATTAATTATGGAATCTTCACGAAAAAACAAATCAATATATAATCGATACCAATTTCCGCATCCGACTAATAACATAAACGAAATAACGGCAAAGCCTTTTAAATTCCATATGTATTAATAGTCTTCCTCCACAGAAGTTCACTTCGACTATTATCAATCGAATTCCATTCAATTCCAATTTAATATATTAAATTGGAAAACGTTACTTTGGAAAATTCCCGTTAAATCTTAATAAAAAGATTTATAAATTCCAAATCACATTTCACTGCAAATCGAGTTAAAGAAAAAATGTCGTTAAAAATACAGTTCACAATAAACCCAATTCACATTTCATTCTCAGTTCCAATTAAATGTTAATTAATTGGGAATTCTTCTTTAAATCTTAATTAAAAGATTTACTCTTTTCACACTAGGTTTAAGAACAGTGTCATTTAAAACACAGTTCACGACAAACCCAAAATCTCATCAGTCTCTAACCGTAAATTAGTAAGAGAACAATTCCCTAAGTATTAACCCCGAAGGCCGAAACCAACATCGGATCAATACCCAGGAAATCATTCAACTTAGCTAATCTCTAGTCAGTTTCTAATTTTCCTAAATCCATTGGGTTTAAGAACAGTATTATTAAAAATACCATTCACGAGAAACCCAAAATTCAATTAAATTCAATTCCAATTAAATTTTAATTAACTGGTAAACTTCATTAAATCTTAATAAAAAGATTTAATCTTTTCTCAACTGGGTTTAAGAATAGTGTTAGTGAAGACACTGTTCACGACAAACCCAAAATCCAATTTGATATTAAATACAAGGCTCTGAATAGGAAATATATCGGCTTATATTCAATATCAAATTCTCAAATCAACAAATATCATATTGGGATAACGATATATATATCTTCCAAATTCCTCCACAATATCTGTATAATCATGCAATTCAATATTGAAATATTTCGAAGATAATTTCGGTTCAAATCCATTCCAATTCATATATTGGAAATTCTGGTTATTTTTAAAACCATTTCAAATCCAGTTTATTTATTTAAAAATATTGGATTATAATTCTAGTTCATAACTAGTTAATTTCGATAAAAAAATATTTTTATCCTTTCAAATATGGAATTTTTCATCCCAATTCTTTCCAAATCATTTATTATGATTTTACACAAATTATTAATATTTTTAATAATTTTATCAAGGCCCGTACAGTCGATTTCCATAAACGATCATCGAACTGCACTTACAGCGAACTTTTCCAAATTTGATTTGGACATAATTCCAAATCCAACCATTAGATTTCAAATCTCTTGTATTCGTTGGAAAGCTTTTTTCAATACGAACCCAACGGTTCTAGTATTAGGAGAATCTGACGGTTGAATCTCCCGTAATGTTCGTTCGTAGTCAATGGTCGAAATTCGCGAACTGCTGCGGCGCGTTCTATTCAGCCCATTATATATATATATATATGTGTATATTTCGTCGATTTCCATTTAAAACTATTTTGTAAATCGTTTTCAAAACGATTTCAACTTCGATTTCAACTTCATATTCAATTTCAAATCAAAACTGAATATTCGATATCATTAATATATATAAATGATAATATTTTCAAAATATCAGATTTTGAAATCACTTCCTTTTCGATATTCATTATAAAAATGAATAAAATCGATATAAATATCGTTCACGTCAGAATGGCGTTAATCTAATCAACATGGCTTTATATAATTAAATATATTCGTGTCCATCCCAAATCGGACATCAAAATCAGATTTTGATCTTTTACTGCATATTATTTTAAAATATTCATTATTTTAAAATAATCGTTATTTTAAAATATTCATTCTGTCTGAACTGGAATCAGACACAGTCAATTACCATATAATGATATTTATATGGACTTCATACAACACATGTATATCACAACAATGATAAATAATCAACTATCAACCATAGTGCGTTCTACACTGTATAAGCATTAAATATAAGTAATTAACGTTTACAACAACCTACCAACCAATCGATCAACATACAACTAAACAATTGGGATTAGTGTACGTCAAATATCATCGCAATACCCATGTGTGATTTTCAAACAACAAACACTGATTATTATTTGTGCAGTTGGGCGATGTGTAAAATATATCGTCCCAATCCATATTAGTCAAATGGGTGTACATAAACAATTCGTCTGATTTGTAAATGAATATTTATTTTACTCATATACACGTTAAAAATTATATTTTCAATGATAAAACATTTATTTCAACAACTGAATATTTTCCATTACGCATCATAATCACTATCAATTTTCACAACACAATCAAACAAACAAGCCGTCCATGGTCTTTGGACGATGGGGAGTAGTTCATATTTGCAGTTATAAAATAAGTAACTGAACAAGAAATAATCTTAGTGAGGAGTTCTCACTTTACTTTCGACTTCGCCTAAAATTGTAGCGAGCTCTAAAAATTCTCTGGTCTCTTCTAGAAGGTAGAAGACGTCGTCATGGTCCTGGTGTCTCTTGTTTCACTGGATTTCGACCACAAACGAAAAAAATGTGATTTTTATTCTTAAATCACACTTTGCAACGTTTTAAAGTTCTACAAACAGTTTAATTAAACTACTGTCGTTACCTCAGCTATTTGTTCCAAACTAGTTTTGGATTTTCTGATCAAACCGAAGCACAATGGGAGAATCAGGTCACGCCACGAGGAAGGGGGAGGAAGCGCGCGCCGGACGCTGATGGAGTTGCCCCAATTCGACGGTGATTGGAGTGATCGACGGCGATTAAAAGTGTTGAACTTTGGAGGGCCAGATCTCTTCGAATACGCGATGGTAGGAGGCACCACAAGTATGGATGTGAAGATCTCGAGATTTTCTATAGAATCATCAACTGGAGCACCGAGTATCAACGCGTGGATTAAGAGATTTTGAAGAGAGATGGTAGGAGTAAGTTTCCATCGTCGAGCGCAGGTCGGGGAGAGAGAAAATGGAATTTTCTATTTAATGATTCTAATTTTCTGATTGGCCCGTGGTTTTATAATTTCAAAAATGCCCCTTTATCCATAAGAACTCCAAATCAAACCCAACAACTGTCGCTCCTAGCTAAATACCCCCATTCTGAATACAATGGGATATGCTTCGTAAGCCAATTCGACTGTTATGATCAATTAATCTTCAAATTAAAATATAAAACGTTCAATTTTTGATTTGAACGTACATTTTAATTTACCGGGGCCACATACGGACTCTGAAAATTCCAGAAAAATTATATCTGGCTTTGTTTTGACGATACAGTCCTAAAAAACTAATTTCATTGAATTCGAGGACCGTTTGAAAAATGGCCATTTTCTGGTCGATCTAAATTGACTGAAACTGACAAAACACGTTTTCTTTTGCCATGCTCACATACTGATTCCAATAATTGTGAAAAATGGAACCTAGCAATAATTCGACATCCCGGATCCAACAAAAGTGGTTTCATCGAAAACGGAGTTCGTTTGCAAAATGGCTATTTTTAATGGCCATATTCCCATAGCGACTATTCTGAATTTTCTACTAGGAATAACTTTTTAATCCCACTATGAAATTTCAATTTTTTGGATTTGTTGGAAAGATATTTTCAAATAGATTCAAATATTTTTGGTTTCACTAAAATCCGGTTTATTTTGAATCCTGTACATTAATTTTAAATTTGAAATCGAATTTTCGAACTACCGCGTCATTTCCAATTCCTTTTATAATTAAAATGAATATTTATATTCTAACTTCGATTTAAATAAATATATACGTTCTAATTCTATTATAGATAAATTTCTAGTCGTTATTATTTAAAATAAAACATTTTAAATAGCCAAAATTCATAAAAATTGCCAAAATAAAAATTTTAAATTGGTTCGGATTTTTCGGGTTGTTACAAGAAGCATACCAATCTGGACTATGCCGAACTAAGACTTATATAATCCCAATCCACACGAAGCCTTATTTCAAATTATCCATTTATTCGTTGTTTGCAACCATTCAAATGTTCTTAAGCAAGTAATTAGCATGAAAAAACATAGTCAGACAACACTTGGTTTAGTCAAGACAATCAAAGCATTAAACAAGAAAAATGTTATATGTTCATAAGGTAGCACTTAACCCCCCCCCCCACCCCCCTTTAAATTCTATTTTTTACAAACGCTATCCAAAGCACCCCAAACTTACATACGTGTGATGACATAATTAATCATGATTTATAAGCATTTTTCCTTATTTTTAGAACATGATTATAAGCCAATACATCCTTCTTAGTGAGTAAAGATACTAACCACTCACCTTAATCACCTAACCTTCTTAGATACAATGTGAATAATGTTATGCATGTATCCCTAGGTGTTGCTGTTGCTTTTCTCTTGATTTGATGTTGATTTAACTTAATATTCACTAATGATGAGGATTAAAGTAAGGTTTAATGGAGATTTAGGGAGGTAGAAGCCATTAATGGGGTATGCAATCGATGTTGAGAGTTGTGAGAATGATTAGGAGAAGATTCTCGTACTTCATCCACCCCCCCCCCCCACAAGTCAAACTCTCAAAATGGGTCTTGGACCAACCCATTAATGACCTTCTGTTTAACCATCTTCAAACCTTATTTCATCCATTCCTCCCAAATAATAAGTTAATTTGTTTAATATGGCCTTTTGGAACAACCAGAATTCCGATAGACCGGATTTTTTTTTCAAAGTTCTGATCTATCGAAACTCGTGTTGGTTGCTTTGGTATCCTGTAGAAAAGACAAAGACATAAAATATGTCAGAGCTCAGAAAATATCTCACAGCGGAATGGATAAAATATAATGTAATCAAAATATAGTCTTACTGTAACGTCCAGCATTTTTTGTCGGTTTTTATTTGAATATTTAAAACAGTTTAAATATTGAATTCATAATATAAGTGAATTTATATATTAATTAAAAATGAAGTTGAACGTATAAAAATATATATTAATTATAATCGTGCTCACAAAGACGCTGCAGTTCGTAATTTAACGTTCTGAACTTCAACTGAGTGTACAGGACTCGTTTTAAATCGGATTTCTTCGAAACGAGAAACGTTGGAATCTGTTGAACTGTATCTTTCCAACGGAAGTGGAAAATGGAGATTTCGTCGCATAGATCGCAAGATATGTCCAGATCAAATATTTAGAAAGTCGCTATGAAATCATATATCGACCGTAACGGTTATTTGAATATAACTTGATATCGGTTGCAAATCAGGACAGGGTTCTTTTAAGGCGCAGCGATAATTTAATTTTTAGAATTTTTCTGTAATTTTTAATTAACTAAATATGTAACTTTTTATTTGGAGTATTGTGCACCCCGTATCGGTATTTCGGGATTTCAAAATATGAGTCAATCTACCGGTATTATTATATTTTTGGGATCGTGGGGCGTTGATCGATACGGCGGTATTCTTATTTCTGTCAATAGAAGTCCTTAAATGATAAAATTCTGTATAGTGCCGCACCCTTAAATATATAACCATATAAGACAAATCTAATTAAAACGCCATACTGTGAACGTGTGTTCATTTCCCTATTCTTACCTACGTTGAAAATGAATCCATGTCAAATCGAATTTAAGACACCATACCACCTTCATTGGAAATAACACACGACCATTACCCTATTCACATTACCTAGGTTAAGTCTAAGAGACGTGGCTATCCATTCCCATTGGAGACAGCGTTATAAAATAATATAAAACTAAATTAAATATTCCACTAAATTATTATTGCTCTTCTCTTATAAATTTACCCAGCCACCCGTTCGTTCAGAGATCCAAATACCAAAACTGAGAACGTTTTGGGGTATGGTGAAGCTGAGGTTAATATGTGAAAAATGATGGAAGGACGGCAAACTGAACCCGTGTGAGGAATGGACGTGAAGTAGAGGGGTTGAAAGATGGATGAGGGAGTCGTACTGGAGCTGTATGGAAATAACAGGAGTTGCGGAGTAGGGTGCGGACGTGAAAGGGACTTCAGTAAAGAGGAAGTGGAGTTAAGCAGTTTGAGGTTGGACCTCGGTGATTTTTACAGACAGCGCCGGGTCAGTCGAGGCTTCTGGCAGAAGGCGGCAAGGGTAAGGCAAAGGGTTTGGCCACATCAGATAGGGCTATAATGATCGAAGTTGGAGGCAACAGTCGATGTGAAGATGGGATTCTCGTGCGCGGGTTCGGGAAAGCTTCTGTATGCGTGAGGAAGTAGTGACTGTTGAAGGAAAGAAGTATGGAGGGGGATGACCTTAAACTTGTTATTGAAGGAAGCGGTACTGTAATGATGGAATGGGTTCAAAACAAAAGGCTGTTGCATTCCAAATGAATGGTAATGAGGATGCGGTTAGAGTGTTTGGATCTGGCGGGTTTATAATATGTGGAAGAAGAAGTTTGGACGTTCTGAAGCGAAGAAGCAGCGTGAAACGTTTGTGTCTTGAACAAGCCGGAAAATGTTTCAGCATGAACGATGGTAGAATTTGAACGCTGGTTTAATCGACCAACGCAAATCGTTATTTAACGGTTAACGTGCCAAGGTGAGTAAATTCACTCACTCTGATCTATTTTAAAATATTTTAAGTATATTTCAATATTGGTTGCATGCTGTGTGATGGTCGTTTAGATAGATTACAATTAAATTAGTTGAAATAATATAAACCGTTATATATCTAAAACTAACGATTGAACACTGATATTTCATAATGATATGAAATTAATGATATTTATTGTCGCTAACATCTGTGGATACAGGAAACCGGTTAGAGGAATCAAACCGGATTCCTCAATATTTGTATGTACTGTTTGTTGTATAGTATACGTCCTGAACCAAAATAACATTATTAGGAATTGTAATCTGATAGGCTAGTTAATATTTAGTTTTAAACCAACAAAATTATAATAGGATATGTAATCAGTATTTAGTTATAAACTTGATATTGATTTAATAAGAACCTGACTTAGAAACAGAGTTTATCAAATGAAATGTGAATATGGCAGCGTATTGCAGTAGTTATAAAAGAGAATATAGCAGCGTATTGCAATAGCTATAAAAGAGAATACAACAGCGTATTACAATAGTTATAAAAGAGAATATAGCAGCGTATTGCATTAGTTATAAAGGAAAAGATAGCAGCATTAGTTAAAATATAACGGTTTTAAAGTAAGTCGATAAGTTATAATGTTTTAAAAAGATATACTGAGCATGATAAGGAAGGTGATATAATTTTAAAGAAATTAGAACCCTTTGTACGATGGTTGAGTTGATTAACTTTCGAGGCGTCAATCTGATGTTGGTTTCGGCCTTCGTGGTTGATACTTAGAAATTTATTCACTTACCGATTTATAATGAGGAACTAATAGAGTAGAAATGAAGGGAAGTAAGGAAGAGTTTATAGAAATATGGGAAACTAGGAAGTTAGTATTAAATAAAAGGGCCAGTGTTTATGAATGGATGTTTGTTTTACTTCGATAGTTAAATAACCGACTATCGAAGTGTTTTGACCATCGTGTCAATACGGAGAGACCGGTTGGATTTATTATCCGAAAACCACTCCGTATAGGCATAAGCGCTGCGAATTATATTATAGTCAAATTGAAGACGGAGTTAAACGCAAGGGTCGTCCAGTTCTAGAAAAGATGCTATCTGTTTGTCCAGTCCCAGGACAACTTGTATGGACGAGTGTCTGATAGAGTATTTCCAACGGTCACGCCGTTGATTTGTACGAATATACCAAGTTGGTGGGGAGAAGGTAACTTCTCTTTATTTTTCACCCAGTGTGCATTTGTGTAATCAATATGTGATTACGGATTTGACGATGTGACATTCAAAGTGAATGGTGATTAGATGTTCTGAAGATAGACGTAGCCTCTAGCCTCACAACCAGGAAGTAACAAAAGTTGGGCTAGGCAGCATGGCTAGTTGGGTCATCCCAAGCAGGGTGTATTGTCAGCAATCTAGAGAAAAATCATATTTATACTTCTTTTCGATTCTGTATCTTCGGATGATGGTTGGATGGCCTACAACCGTAGGTGGCAATATATTCGCGACACTCAAGCTAAATGAGTGAGCGGTCATGTGTGGCCGGGTTGCAAGACGTTCTTGTTGAACCTTGAGTGTATCCCCTCAAGAGTACACTATTCAGAAGGTGCTCCCATACCTTGTCTGTTGAAATCCAATCTCCAATAATCGCCCTGCGGTTTATGATTTTATACTATATATATGTGGAACGTGAGATGCAAGCATTTTGCTACTTGGAAAATTATTTGTTTAGACATTATCATAATATCACTGTTTTTGATATCAAAGTAATTTGGGTTATAGTAAGGTAAAAGCCGTCCATGTTTATTTGTGGGCTGGTCTTACTATTATCCTTTTGTTTCAAAAGGATTTTCTTCAAAGTAAAACCGTATTGTTAGAATTTACTCACACCAGTCCGATGACTGACCCAGAGTTTATTTGTTTGTGTTTTCCCTAAACTCTTGGGTGCCCAAATTTGTACGGGCAGTCAAGTGTTTCAGGATTTTGCAGATTCACTTGGAGGAGCTAAAAGCAGGATGCTCCACTATTAGTTATTGAGAGATTATTTCCGCTGTGATGTATACCATGCATTATACTCTGATATGGTATGTATATATACAAACTCAGATTTGTATTTCAAGCTTGTTATATAATAAAGATTGTTATTCCGCTGTGAGATTCGTGTTTACTCTGATTTTGTTCAGTGTTCTTCTTCTTCTTCTATTCCATTAGTTCTATATTATCTTTCTCACCCTCTAAATTCTTCTATTAATGTTTCGGTATTTTCGATGCTCGAGAAATTGACAGTGTATTTATGTTGATTTTCTGGGTCGAAAATTCCGCTCCATTACAGTTGGTATCAGAGCTGAAGGTTAAGTGATTACCTTGGCTCTGTGGCGTAACTCAATAGTGATGGAGTTAGTAATACTCTAGATTGAGTTTGAGTATATATACGAGTGAACGTATTTGTAAATTAAATAAAACCGTTTTATATTGTGTTGACTGGTCAATCGAGCGGTTTATGAATTCTAGTCGAAACAGTAGTGCAAACTGGATCGATAGGTGTTTCTAAACCCTCGAACAGAGTAATTTGACACAGTATGTTTTAAAAAAAAGGGGTAAATAAAATAAATTTTACCCAAAAATATATTTTGATATAAAAAGGAGTATATATCTTGAGATTATTATAGTATTGATCGTTATTATGATCAAATAAGATCTATAATTGAGATGGTTATATAAATAACCAATCGAAATATTATATAAGTATGATATGCAAAATCAGATGAACTGAATCTGAATTTAAAACCAGAATTGAAATAAAACTCTAGAAATTTGAGAAGATGTTGGAAATGAATTCTGGATTAAATAAATGGAAATTTTAAGATCCTGGGTGAATTTAGAAATGTTTTCTAAACGTTGTGAAGTATATTTTGTAGTGATTTTAAAATGAAAACGTTTGAAAATAAGTTTTGAAAAGTAATATAGTATTGAACTCACTCTGATCGCTGGGAAATAAATTCTGATGATGAAGTCGACCATTATCGGTATTCATTTTCGAGGTTCTAAGTGGCGGATTACTACCAAAGATTTTGTTTTGAATTAGTGTAAGGAAACAAGTTATTCAAAAATTCAAATGTTTCGGATTGCTATTATATATATGATTTTGAACTGATTTGAAATAAATCCCAGGAAATTTGAATTCTGAAATAAAAAATTTAACTTATGGAGTTAAAATGGTAAAAGTAGAACTTAAACTGAGATAACCAAATTGGACCGAGTTTGGAACAATCCAGAATGGAAATTGTAAAAGAAAAATATGGGAGATTCAAGTTATTAAATTGAATCGATTCTTTGAGAATAAGGATCGAATTTTGAATTTGGAGATGAGGAGCACTGATTTGAGAAATAAATCAGTTAATGGAATTAGAGTTGAGATAAAAATTTGGCTGAGTAAAAACGAGTGATTGGATTGGAAAATAAATCGATTGGAGATTGGTTGGAAACGTTTAGATATATGCTGGTTTGATAGCAGATGGTAGAGATGGAGTTGAATGCCCAACAGAGAAGGTACACGTTTATATACGAGTACGAGATTTTTATCAGTCGGTTTGGGCAAGCCGTTTGGTTGTTTGATTTTCTGTTGAATTGGAAAAAAAAAATCCCAGAGAAGCAAGTTGTTGTAGTACCGGGTGAGCCGTGCAGAGGAGATGCTAGTGAGATTCTCTGAAAATTTAAGCTGTTAGGAAATTTTCAGAATTTTCGAAAATATTCGGTATTAAGAAGAAATTAATATTTTAATTGGAATTAATTAGTTCAGTTGAAACTGAAATTATGAAGTAAACCAAAAAGATTTTTAACCTGTTTATAACAGAGATTGTAGCATTTTCCCTATCTTAGCAATTTCGAGGACGAAATTATTTTAAGGGGAAAGGGCTGTAACGTCCCGCATTTTTTGTCAGTTTTTATTTGAATATTTAAAACAGTTTAAATATTGAATTCATAATATAAGTGAATTTATATATTAATTAAAAACGAAGTTGAACGTATAAAAATATATATTAATTATAATCGTGCTCACAAAGACGCTGCAGTTCGTAATTTAACGTTATGAACTTCAACTGAGTGTACAGGACTCGTTTTAAATCGGATTTTTTCGAAACGAGAAACGTTGGAATCTGTTGAACAGTATCTTTCCAACGAAAGTGGAAAATGGAGATTTCGTCGTATAGATAGCAAGATATGTCCAGATCAAATATTCAGAAAGTCGCTATAAAATCATATATCGACCGTAACGGTTATTTGAATATAACTTGATATCGGTTGCAAATCAGGACAGGGTTCTTTTAAGGCGCAGCGATAATTTAATTTTTAGAATTTTTCTGTAATTTTTAATTAATTAAATATGCAACTTTTTATTTGGAGTATTGTGCACCCTGTATCGGTATTTCGGGATTTCAAAATATAAATCAATCTACCGGTATTATTATATTTTTGGGATCGTGGGGCATTGATCGATACGGCGGTATTCTTATTTCTCTCAATAGAAGTCCTTAAATGATAAAATTCTGTATAGTGCCGCACCCTTAAATATCTAACCATATAAGACAAATCTAATTAAAACGCCATACTGTGAACGTGTGTTCATTTCCCTATTCTTACCTACGTTGAAAATGAATCCATGTCAAATCGAATTTAAGACACCATACCACCTTCATTGGAAATAACACACGACCATTACCCTATTCACATTACCTAGGTTAAGTCTAAGAGACGTGGCTACCCATTCCCATTGGAGACAGCGTTATAAAATAATATAAAACTAAATTAAATATTCCACTAAATTATTATTGCTCTTCTCTTATAAATTTACCCAGCCACCCGTTCGTTCAGAGATCCAAATACCAAAACTGAGAACGTTTTGGGGTATGGTGAAGCTGAGGTCAATATGTGAAAAATGATGGAAGGACGACAAACTGAAGCAGTGTGAGGAATGGACGTGAAGTAGAGGGGTTGAGAGATGGATGAGGGAGTCGTACTGGAGCTATATGGAAATAACAGGAGTTGCGGAGTAGGGTGCGGACGTGAAAGGGACTTCAGTGAAGAGGAAGTGGAGTTAAGCAGTTTGAGGTTGGACCTCGGTGATTTTTACAGACAACACCGGGTCAGTCGAGGCTTCTGGCAGAAGGCAGCAAGGGTAAGGCAAAGGGTTTGGCCACATCAAATGGGGCTATAATGATCGAAGTTGGCGGCAACAGTCGATGTGAAGATGGGATTCTCGTGCGCGGGTTCGGGAAAACTTCTGTATGCGTGAGGAAGTAGTGACTGTTGAAGGAAAGAAGTATGGAGGGGGATAACCTTAAACTTGTTATTGAAGGAAGTGGTATTGTAATGATGGAATGGTTTCGAAACAAAAGGCTGTTGTATTCCAAATGATTGTTGATGAGGTTGCGGTTAGAGTGTTTGGATCTGGCGGGTTTATAATATGTGGAAGAAGAAGTTTTGACGTTCTGAAGCGAAGAAGCAGCGTGAAGCGTTCGTGTCTTGAACGAGCCGGAAAATGTTTCAGCATGAACGATGGTAGAATTTGAACGATGGTTTAATCAACCAACGCAAATCGTTATTTAACGGTTAACGCGCCAAGGTGAGTAAATTCACTCACTCTGATCTGTTTTAAAATATTTTAATTATATTTCAATATTGGTTGCATGCTGTGTGATGGTCGTTTAGATAGATTACAATTAAATTAGTTGAAATAATATAAACCGTTATATATCTAAAACTGACGATTGAACACTGATGTTTCATAATGATATGAAATTAATGATATTTATTGTGGCTAACATCTGTGGATACAGGAAACCGATTAGAGGAATCAAACCGGATTCCTCAATATTTGTATGTACTGTTTGTTGTATAGTATACGACCTGAACCTAAATAACATTATTAGGAATTATAATCTGATAGGCTAGTTAATATTTAGTTTTAAACCAACAAAATTATAATAGGATATGTAATCAGTATTTAGTTATAAACTTGATATTGATTTAATAAGAACCTGACTTAGAAATAGAGTTTATCAAATGAAATGTGAATATGGCAACGTATTGCAGTAGTTATAAAAGAGAATATAGCAGCGTATTGCAATAGCTATAAAAGAGAATACAACAGCGTATTACAATAGTTATAAAAGAGAATATAGCAGCGTATTGCATTAGTTATAAAGGAAAAGATAGCAGCATTAGTTAAAATATAACGGTTTTAAAGTAAGTCGATAAGTTATAATGTTTTAAAAAGATATACTGAGCATGATAAGGAAGGTGATGTAGTTTTAAAGAAATTAGAACCCGTTGTACGATGGTTGAGTTGAGTAACTTTCGAGGCATCAATCTGATGTTGGTTTCGGCCTTCGGGGTTGATACTTAGAAATTTATTCACTTACCGATTTATAACGAGGAACTAATAGAGTAGAAATGAAGGGAAGTAAGGAAGAGTTTATAGAAATATGGGAAACTAGGAAGTTAGTATTAAATAAAAGGGCTAGTGTTTGTGAATGGATGTTTGTTTTAATTCGATAGTTAAATAACCGACTATCGAAGTGTTTTGACCATCGTGTCAATACGGAGAGACCGGTTCGATTTATTATCCGAAAACCACTCCGTATAGGCATAAGCGCTGCGAATTATATTTAAGTCAAATTGAAGAGGGAGTTAAATGCAAGGGTCGTCCAGTTCCAGAAAAGATGCTATCTGTTTGTCCAGTCCCAGGACAACTTGTATGGACGAGTGTCTGGCAGAGTATTTCCAACGGTCACGCCGTTGATTTGTACGAATATACCAAGTTGGTGGGGAGAAGGTAACTTCTCTTTATTCTACACCCAGTGTGCATTTGTGTAACCAATACGTGATTACGGATTTGACGATGTGACATTCAAAGTGAATGGTGATCTGATGTTCTGAAGATAGACGTAGCCTCTAGCCTCACAACCAGGAAGTAACAAAAGTTGGGCTAGGCGGCATGGCTAGTTGGGTCATACCCAAGCAGGGTGTATTGTCACCGATCTAGAGAAAATTCATATTTATACTTCTTTTCGATTCTGTATCTTCGGATGATGGTTGGATGGCCTACAACCGTAGGTGGCAATATATTCGCGACACTCAAGCTAAATGAATGAGCGGTCATGTGTGGCCGGGTTGCAAGACGTTCTTGTTGAACCCAGAGTGTATCCCCTCTAGAGTACACTATTCAGAAGGTGCTCCCATACCTTGTCCGTTGAAATCCAATCTCCAATAAGCGCCCTGCGGTTTATGATTTTATACTATATATATGTGGAACGTGAGATGCAAGCGTTCTGCTACTTGGAAAATTATTTGTTTAGACATTATCATAATATCACTGTTTTTGATATCAAAGTAATTTGGGTCATAGTAAGGTAAAAGCCGTCCATGTTTATGTGTGGGCTGGTCTTACTATTATCCTTTTGTTTCAAAAGGATTTTCTTCAAAGTAAAACCGTATAGTTAGAATTTACTTACACCAGTCCCATGACTGACCCAGAGTTTATTTATTTGTGTTTTCCCTAAACTCTTGGGTGCCCAAATTTGTACGGGCAGTCAAGTGTTTCAGGATTTTGCAGATTCACTTGGAGGAGCTAAAAGCAGGATGCTCCACTATTAGTTATTGAGAGATTATTTCCGCTGTGATGTATACCATGTATTATACTCTGATATGGTATGTATATATACAAACTCGGATTTGTATTTCAAGCTTGTTATATAATAAAGATTGTTATTCCGTTATGAGATTCGTGTTTACTCTGATTTTTTTCAGTGTTCTTCTTCTTCTATTCTATTAGTTCTATCTTATCTTTCTCACCCTCTAAATTCTTCTATTAATGTTCCGGTATTTTCGATGCTCGAGAAATTGACAGTGTATTTATGTTGATTTTCTGGGTCGAAAATTCCGCTCCATTACACTTACCGTAGTAATAATACTATCTAACCAGTATCCAAAGCTATCATGTCTCTGCCACAAATCTAACCTGCGAGAATGTGATGATGAGGGGGTCAGAACACAAGTTCTAGTGACTGGATTTAAACTATACACTTTGGATAATCTTACATATACCGTTCAATCACATTTACTTATTTATTAGGTTACTAGGTTAACAACACTCAAGGCTTACACATACGTCGTACCCATTTACTTGGCAGTGGATTAACCTAATACAGTATATATGTAGCTACCCCCCCCCCCCTCAATATTGAGGTACTCCCCATGGTACCCCACTCGCACGGTCTCCACCATGTTTTCATAGAAATAAACGCAGTCCCTCATCCAATGCCGGAGTTACGTATGGATCTCTACAAAACATTGTTATGTTCCATACATATTTTTCATTACTGTTCTACGTAAGCATACGGACTGCCACCGTTGATCGAATCAGATTCCATACCAGAGTAATGCCCTCAAGTCTACGATACACCACCCAGAGCCGATAAGCATGTATCTAGACTTTCTCACGTACGTATCGTCAATCGTATTTGATGCCTTAACTGCACATAATATGCACCGGGTTCCGCGGTAGTGCTATACAAGAAACATGGAACTCGGTCGCGAGCTTTTCCATATCTGTACAAACCCGTCTTTAAGAGCCTCTAAATACAGATATTCCTAGGGTTTGTTTTTCATGGTGGTTATGGCCCAACCTCGGCCTGACCCTCAACTAGAAAATAGTACAAGAGCTAAGCGACTTTCCCCTAAAAAACAATCTAAACATCCAGTTGACATCTCCCTTCAAACACTGTACCCCCGATAGTGAAAGGTGAATGGTTTATTGGGTTTAGCTCTAGTCTTTTCGCATCCCACTGGCTGCCGATGATGGGTGCCCAACGATGTACTATCTTTGTTGGTCCTGACCTCTGCCTCCCCGTTGAGGCGACTGCTAAATCACCCTAGTGTCACCACCTCACAGCATTCTGACTACAAAGCTACTTTTGCCGTCAAGGCCCACCCACCTGGTAGTCGCGTGCAGACACAACCTCTAAGAGCACAGCCTAAACATCTGCCATCCCATAGCGGACTACCAAGAGCACCTTACGTACCTCAGGAAGCCACGTGCTTCCCCTACTAGTCCTTCGGAGCCGACAGAATAATCAGATGAACATGTGCTCCACTCGTGCCTTATGATACCACGATGATCTACCCCGTTGGGTTATTCATCCTCAAACGTGCGGACTGGTCCAAGCGCCTCATTTTAATATGTTATTAGACCCTATGTCTAATAAATCTTTTATGCGCTTGCCTTACCTCATCAGGTTTCCATTAACTTGGTTATTCCCATTCAGATTGAATTCTTCATCAAGTTACCAAATTCCTCTTGGTTATTAATTTCAGTCATATAACTTAACCCATTTTAAGTTTATTAATAAGACCACAACATGTTATTCTCTAGATTATGATCCAAGGTCTATAATCCATAATTCCTTTATACTCTTGTTTGATTTCACAGTTACAATTACATGTTCTACTTAATATGTAATTAAGTATATCTCAATTTACATGTTTTCTGTCTAACTTGTCACTTATCATTTATGATTAAATATAACTAATTCATTTCATAAGTTTGCCTCACTCTTTCTTATATAATCATAATTCCATCTTATACTGTCGCTACAACTTATCGTTGTTTACTTATTAACTTAGTTCTCTTAAATAAGGCTTACTAATAAGTCTCCTTTACATTTATTATAACCTATGTTATAATTTCCTCTTGTCCCTAGGACAAGCCTTAACATGTTATTCTTTTCAGCATATTTCAGATTTCCAAGTTTCCAATTTACTTAATTTATAATTAAATACAACTTGTTTCATTCCATAAATTTTCCCCCATTTGCTGATTACCTAATTTACAATTAAATACCATTTTTCTCATTACACAAGTTATCTCATTTTCCCACTAGTTTATTATAACCTAAGTTATAATATCCACTTGTCCCTAGGATAAGTCTACCTATTATATAACATTCTCATTAATGTAATTTATTTATAATAGGTTATTATTAATGCCCGTTCATTCCCTTTCCTTTACTGTTGTAATTATCTTTCATTCAATTCGATTTATTTCAATTAATTACAATTAATGTTGTTTATCAGTCTTGCCATTTACATATATTTATATGTATGTTTATGTACTAGACCTCTCACATTAAGCCTACACTTGTGGATGCTAGATTTGCCGGGCGGTTCCAGGCAGACTTCTTCCACAAGTTGACTTACCCTCGTGTCTTAGCACCGTTACATGTTTTATTTATGCACTTAGACCCCTCACATTAAATTTACCAGTTGTGGATGCTGGATATGCTGGGCGTTTCCAGGCAGACTTCAACCACAAGTGTAATCTAACCTCGTTTCTAAGCGCGCTTACAGTTTCTTATTTACTGTAAATCTTCTATATAATCTAGGCACGTCTATTTATATTTTACATGTCATCATATTATGCCTATTTTATGTCAAATGTTCTTTCTAACATATAATCAATTCCATTCCATCATGTAATCAATTAATCAGATAATTGTTCAAATTTAAAAATAACATGTGATTGCCGAATCATGTAATTTTTTTCGATTTCTACCGTTAATGGTCCAGGTACATAAATGACACAAGTTAACATGGAATTGAAACAACAGTAATCGCTACGCATATTTTGGCAAATTTTCCAACATATTAATATCTTAGCATATTAATATTCCAACATGTCATATTCGTCACTTTAATCCTTTTAACATATGTTTAAACATTTCAACATATCATACTTAAACATGTCATAATAACATTTCAATATTTTTAATTATTCTAGCCAATTCACATTGTACAATAACGGCAATGTTAAACGGTAATATATCATTATCTAAAATGATATAACTTAAATCCACTCACCTCATTTGCTTTCCAAATTCTAGATGTGGTCCAGATCTTGCATTCCATGGTTTTTCCCTAATTGAATTCATAAACTAACAACCATGGATTCATAACTTTTACAAAAAGAAAAAGGGAAGAAAGAGGAAAAAATTGAATAGATCGGATCTAGAAAATTATCTTACTTCACATTTGATTCTGAACACTTTTTTATTAACGTCAATTCTCTTCCTCCAGATCTTGTTTTAGAATTTTCTCTAAACTAACAATCTTAATTTTCTGAAGAGATTTGAGGAGGAAGAAGAAAGGCAGAGTATAGATGACTTCTCAGAATTATGAGATTTAGGCTAGGCTCTGCTTGCCTATTTATAGGTGTTCAGGATCTTATTATACACGCAGCGCTGAGTCAGCAACGAACCTTGTTAAGAAAATAGTCCATATTCATTGATGAATCTGGATGAATCTAGGGGGTGTCGACCCAGGTGTCGAACCCCCTACAGGGGTGTCGACCCCCCGGGTCAGACCAGCAGTTTCGGCGTATAAATGTGATTTTCAAATTTCTGAATAATTGAATTTTCTGAAATTTATTTAAATGTTATATTCACATGAAATTTTCTAATACGTAAACAAATCTTCTAATGATCATTTTACGCGTATATATATATATATATGTATGTATGTATGTATGTATGTATGTATATGCTCAAATTTCATTTTGTTTTCAAAATTCAAACTGTCTTGCACCGTTATTTGATTCTTGCCATATTTCATTGATTCCAGCGTTATCTTGAATTTTATCTCTTGTATACATATATTTCTGCACATATATATACATATATATATATATATTCTTTATTTCCTTGTATATGTGTTCTTATCCTTACAAATTTTGAATTTGTATGCGTACACTTATATGTATGTTCAGTTGGCCTTCTCTAAATCAAAGATAAAAATTAATTATGTCGCTACCGCGATTCTAACCCCCGACCTCTATGCTGCAAATCCAATGCCTTAACCAACTGAGCTATGATTTCTTTTGTTAATAAGTTTAGAAACAATGGTAGTCATTGTTCTCCTTCTTTTACCTTATTTTCATATTTTGCTACAATACTTCATTTAAAGGTATCTCTTTTACCTTAAATCAGTTTTCACCAATCCATAGGTCTAAATTGATCAGAAAATCGCCATGAACGCAATGATGCTGATCCCGTTGCCAAATTCTGGAAGCTCTTCAAAATTTTCTTTTTTTCTTAAATGTCTATGTCAGTGCATATACATACATATACGCATTATTTAATTATTTAAATGTTATAAAATGCAGGTTGTTACATTCTCCCACTCTTAGGAAATTTCATCCCCGAAATTTGATAAGGGTAAAAATTAATTAACCCCTCGCATAATATACATCCATCATGTGTGCATCCAATTTTTGCAAACATTGTGCACTTATGCAAAGTGAAATACCACAAAACCATACATGTATGCCTAAGTCGTACCTCCTATATGTATGCAAATTTTTCAAAAATCCTTTTAAAACATGATGCTCACATCCTAAATATATTGGTAGTTCTACATGAATGCAATATTTTGAAAATCAAAATGCTTTTTCATCCAAATTTCCCTACACTCTTACTAAGCAAGAGTGTAGTTCATCCAATTTTTGCATCCAAAACCCTACCAAGCAGCTTTATTTTTCGAATTTCATAAAAATCTAATTTTCTAAATTTGATTTGTTATGTTACAAAAAGGTAGAAAACGAAAATTTTCACATCTTCCATTTTTCTTTTTCAACCTTTTTCTAACCGCACTTGGATTTTATGTAACTATTTATAAAGATTCCCCTATTTTCCCTATCCAAGCATAGCTCACATAAGAAAATTGTTTTTGTTACAACTTTTCCTTTTCATTTTATCTTGGAAATTTTTGTTCTTATCCATTTTTCTTTAATTGTCATGTTTGTTACTTTACTGAATTTATTGTTTTCTTTTTTTTAGTTGTACCATTTCTCTTTTCTTAGCTTATTTAATCATCCGATCTAAGTTTAGTTTTGAAATGAGCCTTCTAGTCTTTCAACTAAAACAGGAGAATAGACACCCTACACCACTACTACTAAGGGCCAAGAACCTCAGGACTATGTCCCCCTCAGATAGAAAAGTCCAAACCATGGGATCCACGACAGAATTAAGTGTTAGCCTAACTACCCAACAAGAACAAAATAATGGAACGATCCGAACAGAAATGTAGTAACGGGTTTTACCCCTAACATGAAAATTAGCAACAGGATCTAAACACTTACTTTCCCTTTTTACTATACAGTGGTCACCACTAGTCCTAGTTGTGTACTAACAATTATTTCAAGCAACAACCTGGGCTTGTAATGTCCCATATTTTTGGTAGTCAAATATTTAATTTATTATTTTAAATATTTTATTTGGAATATTAATTAATTTAATATTGAATTCATTTATTTAAAACAAAGTTTAAACGTTTATTTATGTATAATATAAATCGAGCTCGAAATGGCGCGATAGTTCGTAATATAAAGTTTTGAACTTCAATTGAATATACAGAATCAGTTTGAAGTCGGAATTCTGTGAAACAAGAAACGTTTGAATCTTGTTGATTATAATTTTCATATGAAAGAAAAAAAATCGGGATTTCATGTTATAGATTATTAGATATGTCCAAATCAAAATTTTAAAATAGTCGCTATGGAAATCGTTATTAAAATATAATGTTTATTTATTTAATATAATCGGGTTTTAATATAATTTGAATAATGGTTACCTCGAAATTGACAATATTGAGTTGTATAATTTATATTTAAAGTTGTATATATATTCTGTTTGGATATATATAATAAAAATAATGTACTATTATTTAATTGAATTAAATTGGAATTTGATTAATATTTTATACAATATTATATAAGCGTTAAAAATAGCAATTTTTGCAAATGGTCTCAGTTTTCGATGAAATTAGTTTCATTGTAACTGTATCGTTAAATTATTGTCAGAAAATCAAATTTCGTGGAAAACCGATGTCGTATGTGACATTGGTGGCCAAAAATGTCTCTGTACTATTAAATTGTTTATATAATTGGGACAGGGGTAACTTTAACGGAATAGACGACTAGTCAAACAAACTCTAAATTTAACGAAACAAATTTCATTGGATCCATTAGGAAGCGGTCTACTAAAATGTCAAGGCCTCAAATTTATTGGATTTTTTTGTAATTATAGGAATTTTAAACGCTTCATTTTTCATCGATATTTATAAAGGGCTTTTCACAGATGACCTCAGAATTTGATGAAACATGTCCCATTGGGCCCGGAACATTTTTTTATGCTAGGATTACCTTATTTTGTCCAAAATGGAGATCGTATGGGTTTGTTTTGGAGGATTACTTCAAGTTGAAGTTTAGTTATATTAAAATAATAATATTTGGTCCAACTCTTTATATACACAACTAACGCAACCCTAATATTTTGGTCCATTTCTCTTCTGCGGTCAAATAAACATTCCGCCGCCACTAACTTAAATCAATGACAGAAAACACCCTACCTTCTTCCCGTTCTAACTTTCGATGCATCCCTCTTCACGTTAAACTTATAATTGGAAAGTTGTCAAGCTTGATGGGATTTGCATTTCTACCGGTAGTGATCAAAAATCTTGAACTGGGTTGATCGGAAATTACGTTAAGAGCTATGGCGGTCGTGGAGCGTCTGATGGCTATAGGAGGCACCGGATTTGGTGGAGTTTTGGTGTGGAAAGAGTAGACCGAAGCTCTTGTGGTGGCAATGGCTGATCAGCGTCCGGCTGTCAGGAGATCGGTGCGGCAAGATTTTCTTTAGTTGAGCATGCATTACGAGAACAGGCGATGTTCAAATTATCTGGGCCTACGGACGCGGCTCTTTTTTTTATGTCTGAAGGAAGCGGTCGTTAAACTTTCGTTCCAAGGAAAAAGACTCAGCAACATTTAAATTTTTTCTTCTGTTTAATTTGGTTACGATCTTCTTCATCACCGATTTCTCGATTCAAGACGGCGCTCACTCTAATTTTTTATTCGATTTCTACGTTGTCAATCGATTTTCGTCTTCTTTCTTTGCTACAGATCTCCATTGGCGATTTCTATCTTCATTAAACAATTAGGTAAATTCATGTATGCTTCTTTAATTTCTTTCGAGTATTTCTGTTTTTTATTGCATATAATTGTTGTCGATTAATAATCGATTCTTTGCTCATCTAGGTTATACAGCTTGCTCTTCTTCAAGTAATCGATATCGAATTTGGATTTATTTCAATGGAGAAGTAAGATTTTAATGTTTATTTTTGCATTTCTTCAACAATGTTTATTGTTTTATAGTTTGATGATGTTCCGTCATTCTAGTGAATATTATATGTGGTTTGTTATTTTATGCTATGTTTATATAGAATTATTGCAGTATTCACATTTAGACTATAATCTTGCCAGTGATATGTTTATTTATTATACGGTTTTTTAGTTAATGTATTCTTGTTTAATCCAGCGGCAACATTGGTTCTATTTTGTTATGATATGTAAATTTAACATTTAATGTTACTGTTTTGTTCGTTTAAGTATTTTAATTGGATTTTTTTTGTAGTTCTGATACTATCAATAATGAAGCATAGTTTGCTTGTTATCTTTGAACACAATGATAATTGTTATTCTACTCGTCTGACCACAGCCTCTTCTTTATTTGGTGTTAAAAGTGAAATATGTGATGTTTGGCCACACCTTAATCGGTTTTCTATTGATATTTCTTATGTTCTTGAGAATAAGACTATATTTATCGACACTGATTCAGACTTGCTTAGCATTTTATGTCTTCTAACTTTTAAGAAGAGTCAATATTTCAAGTTTACGGTTAAGGAGAATGTTGGTGTTATGGAATCTGATAGTAATGGCTGTGGTTTGGGTTCTGAAAGCATACAAAGTACTTCGATTGGTAGTAATTCTGGAACAAATTGCGAGTCACATGCCGATTCATCTCATTATTTGAAAGATATGTTAAAGAAAGGTTCTCAGAAAAATATTGCGGATTTTCTTGGTTTTTGTTTTAATGGAGCTGAGGATTTTAGAGAGTTTTTAATGGCGTATCAAATAAAATATGGTTATGCTTTGATTTTTGTTAGAAACGCTCCGGATAGAATTTTGGTAAATTGTTCTTGGATTAATGATGGTTGCAAGTTTTACGTTAATGCTTCTTCGGATCCGGGCTTACTCTCTCGATTTTTTAGTATAACTTATAATTTTAATCATTCGTGTGGAGCGGGTCTTAGAGATATTAATAAAGTAACTATTTCAAGTAGATTTGTTAAATCTTTGATTTTGGATCAAATTCGGGATGCTCCTATGAAGAAGTCGAAGGATATCATTGCGGAATTTAGAAGAGAGTATAATTTCAATTTATCATACTATTATGCTTATAGCGAAAAATAGTTAGCATTGAAAGAGATATATGGGGATGATGCGATGTCATATAATGATTTACGTTGGTATTCGGAGGCATTGCAACAGTATAATCCTGGTACTTATGTATCTATGGATGTTGATTCTTCAACCAATCAGTTTGAGAGAATTTGTCTTGCTTTTGGTGCTTGCTTGCTTGGTTTTAAATACTGCAGACCATTAATATTTTTAGATGCTGCTCATTTGAAGGGAAGACCTGGAGTTTTGTTAGCTGCTACTTCTAAAAATGCTAATCAAGGTACGAGTTTAATTTTACTTTTGTTTTCTTTTTCTTGGTTATTTTTGTACCTATGATATGTGAAACTATCATTTTTATGCACATTAACTAATTTTAATGCAACAATGCTTACACTAGATTTGTTTGCTTTATTTATTACTGGTTCCACTTGAAGTGTTTGTAGTATTAATGTTTAGACAGTAAGGTACTAAAAGACTAATATATAATATATGATATATCCATATATCATTTTGATTCTAATTCAATTGTGTTTGCCAGACATTACTATCATATTTCTGATGCTTAATGAGGCTCATGTATCTTTGTTTTGAAAGGTCATTAATTAATTATTTTGCATGTTTCTTTCCTCTTGCTATGGGTATTGTTTCACATGAAAACGAATCTAACTGGTCTTGGTTTTTGTCCCATTTGAAAGAAATGCTAAATGATGACCGATCTCTAGTTTTTATGTCTGATCGTCATTGGGGTCTCATATTAGGTGTTCCTAAAGTATTTCCCTCTTCATGTCATAGCTACTGTTTGCTTCACATGGAACAAAATATTGGTAGTATTGTGAAGGCAGCTAAAGGTGATTCTTCTGTTGTAGAGTTATTCAAACTTTGTGCTAGAGCTTCTAACGTGTATGATTTTGAGCGATATCTTTCTAAATTTAAGAATATTGGGGGTATGGCTGCTGAAAATTTTCTACAAGATAAACCTTTTGATCACTGGGCAGATTTGTTTTTTCAAGGAAAGCGGTATGGTGAATATACTTCAAATGTTGCATAAAGCTTCAACTCTTGGATTTTGGAAGATAGAGTAATGCCTATAACTTCTTGTTTGGACGGTATTCGAGTGAAAGTTATGGAGCAAATGGCTAGGCGAAGGGAGGAATGTCGTTTGTGGACAACGACTCTTTGTCCTGTTATGGAGGAACGCTTGTCTAAGTTAGTAGATGTTGGCTTTGGTTGGGATTTTTACAAGTCTTCAGACTTTGTGTTTGAAGTAAAATCCCCTAAGTCTCATTTTGTTGATCTCGAAAATCATTTATGTAGCTGTAATCAATGGAGAGTTACCGGATTTTCATGTGCTCATGCAATCAAATGTATTAATGTGTCAAGGTTATCAGTTTACGACTTTGTGGAGGAATATTTTACTGTTAGTGCTTTCAATTCTTCATATGCTTATGCTATCAATCCAATTCCGGATTTTGATAAGCCAACGGTTGTTGAAAATGATGTTTTGATTAAGCCTCCTAAACAAGTTCGTGGTGCAGGAAGACCATCTACAAAGATGCGTGGTGGATTTGGATACTCTCAAAATAAAAGAAACAGATGCAGTCATTGTAATGAAGTTGGCCACAATAAAAGGAACTGTCTTGCTTCTTCTAAAATTTAAAAAAAGAAAAATCATGTTATTTGTTAGTGTAATGGATTTTTTTTAATTGTAAAGCTGCTACAGCTTATAGTAAATTGAAGTCAGTATTTGTGAATTGTTTGCAAATTAAAAAATGAAGTGTTATGTTGTCTGTTTTGTTTAATTTTTAATGTCTGGTAATGTCTACTGTCTTTTGCTTTGAATTAAGGTTTTTTTTTTAAAAAATCAGGTTATTTTATCAATGCTAACTGTACTTTAGTTCAATGCATGAGTTCAACATTTCATTTATAACGATTCTTTTCAATGCTACCTGTACTTATCATTTCAGTTGAATGCTAGTTGTAACCAACATTCCTTTATCATTAGTATGCATCTTGTATGAAATACTTTTAATTGATCAGCCAATAGGCCTAATATTACTAGCTGTTATATCTCATATGCTCTTTTACTAGGAAAACTCTTTTAACTTATTTGAGGTTAAGTTGGACAGCATGGGAAGCCTACTGTAAACATGAATTAAATGTTTACATTATTTGGTGAATTTAAGGTTTTTTTTTGTTCAATTATAATTCTAATTTAGATGAATTCATGAGTTTATTGTACGAGCCTACCTGTAGTTACCATTTTAGTCAACAAACATTCCATTATAAGTAGTATGCATTTTACGTGACATATAATTTCAACATTGAAAACTCTAATTAGAGTTTCTAGATACTGAAATGTCACAACAGAATTTTATTTTCACGTAATGCTAGTTTTACATAGCATTTCAATATAAAATATTGTCTCCACATTAAACATACAGAAAACGCATTTAAATTCACGTGCCAATTACATTTGAATATACTCCCAGTAGTTCGTACAAACAAAGTACAACGAAAAAAGACAATTAAAACTTCAATCCATCAATTACAATCCTATTTGAGCAGTTCATACAGGCAAATTAAAATCGATAGAAAATTTGTAAGACTATCTATCATTAGTTGTTATCATCAACAGCTTTACTCATCATCATGCTTAATGTTTGTGTGGTGACCAACTGCATTCCCTGTCGTTCAGTACATCAAAAGCAACCGCAGCTCTTAGCATTCGTATTGTCTCTTTTGTGTAACTCGGCGGCAATTCTTCCTTGTCCAATTTTTTTATGTTTTCCATCACGATGAAACCACAATCAAGTCTGTATCAAATGTAGAGATAGTAGTTAATATTACAGTATAAACTAGTGCTAAATTAAGTTATCATTCTTTACTTCAGGACTGTCATTTTGCATATTTATTCATTCCAGTAAAAATGCATATTTATTCATTTTGCATATTTATTCATATAGACGTGCTTTAAGCGGAAATTGCATATGAAATTGCATATTTATTCATTCTACAAGCATGATCACAAGCAATTAAAAGTTTTGAAACCCCGGAAAACAAAATGCATGTACAACACTGTGTAAAATAGAGTATTTTTTTCCTTTTAGATATGCTACAGGATTAAAAGACAATGTCCAGATCCTTCTAATTCTCCCGTTCATTCCAGAAGAAGTTAAACACACATATTTAGATGCATAATATAAAAATCATCGATTGTTTCAAATAAGAACAGAGTCTGCTCACTATGCATTCACGGTTTGGTTCCCAGTTTTAATTGAATAAACATACGCTATCATCTCAAATTCTCATATGATGCATGTAAATCAAATGATATATTGAATTATCATTCAATTACTGTACATATAATTATTGTCTGTTGTTTATTAAATATTGATAGTCTACTTTCATGTATTATCCATCAATGCATCCTA
Source organism: Allium sativum (assembly GCA_030737875.1). Taxonomy (NCBI): domain Eukaryota; kingdom Viridiplantae; phylum Streptophyta; class Magnoliopsida; order Asparagales; family Amaryllidaceae; genus Allium; species Allium sativum. The sequence goes on along the minus strand of CM060921.1, from coordinate 6,724,540 downwards.
ATACATACATTTAGTAAATTGAGAATAAAATAAGTTACATACTAATCAGGATCTTGTGGTGGACTTTTAGGTTGCTGCACTGTTGGTTTGTTGAATTTCTTGTTCATTATACTTTCTTTTACCCACGCATCCTTGAACAGCGACTCAATCAAATTTTTCTGCAAAAAACATATATATAAATATATATATTAGTGTTGACTTTTTCTTGTAGAGTTTGTTAAAAAAATAAGAATTCTCTTACAGTGATGATGGCTTGGTTGTAGCTGGGGTTTGATGTCCTTGTTGATCTGATTTTAGGTTTTGTTGAGTCGTAACTACTCCACTGCATTATTTCATAATTTAGTACCATCAAGGTCCAATGGTTTCCGAAATGCAGAAGGAAGAAAATTTTATCGCACAACTCATCTTTGACAATCTTTTGTATTGTTGGCATGACTATGTCATTGATCACTGTTTTCTGATCACTTGTTATAGCATTCTACATATTCAAATGTATTAGAACAGAGTTTTTTTTAAAGCATTTATAATTGAATGCTTATACTTACCATCATGATTGTAGTTAAGTAGTAACTATGCGGGTACATTTCTTGATTGTAGTAAAACCAGTAGATCAGCTGTTTAACCAAAGAAAAGAAGTTTTAAGTTTTATCGAATAATTAAATTTTCTACATTCTTAAACCAAGGCTTTTAATGCTTGTTTTCACTATCATTTACTTATCTACTGCACTGAATAATGCAAATGATAGTTTAAACTAGCGTCTTGGATATTCAATATACTTACATGCACTCAATAAATACTAATGCTACTTTTAACTCTCATTCTGTTATTCAATACATTTACATTCAATTTGGAAGTCTGAATGTAAGTTCTAACTATCATCCTATACACATATGCACTAAAAACTGTTAATGATAGTTTTAATTATCATTCTCCCATCGTATACATTCATAGGTATTTAACATATAGTGATGCTACTTCTAGCTTTCATTCCCCCATTCAATTCATATATATATATAGTAAGAATACTGCTCAAAATATATGAAAAGATGAATGATACGTTTACAAATCATTATCTAATTTTGTACACCTTATTACTCTCTTTTTTTATGCTCAAAATTCTAGTTTGATAAATTCTAGTTTGATATATACCTGACCGTCGGTAAACCCATCAAAAAGAATATCCTCTAGCATTGATTTCACTATAGTTATTCCTCCTTGGTTTCCTTCATCTTTGTGGTATGCTATAGTGCTGCAAATGATTATCAACATTTTATAAGTCATTTTTTTATTTAAAGCTTACAATGTTACAAATATAAAGAAAGAAAACAAGTTACAAATCTTACTTCTCATTTTCCTTGAATTTGAAGAAAGTGATAATCTTTTCTTGTTGTGCTCTATTCAGTAATTTCAGGATATGGCTTTTTGTGATATCTTTGCTTTTGTAACCTTTTCTTGTTGGCGAATATCTACCAATATCAATTATCTCTTCATTTTTATGTGTTTCAGATTCAGTTTCAGTTTCCTCTTCATAATCAGACTGTTCATTTTTTTCTTCTTTTTCTAATGACATTTGGTCACTTTCTTCAGCTTCTTCAAGCTCTTCAGCTTTTTCATGATCTTCAGCTTCTTTTTTTTTCACCTACATCATCTTCTACAACTTCATCATCTCCACCTTCTTTATTTTCACCTACATCATCTTCTTCAACTTTGTCATCTTCACCTTCTTTTTTTTCTTCAACTTTTGTTTTCTTCTTGTTATATTTTCTCCTTTGAATTAATTTGTACTGGGATTCCAAATCAAATGTACTCGTTCGTTTGCGGCTTTTAACCCTCTCAACTAAAGAGCTTGGTTTTTTCATTGTTTTTGCATTCTTTTTCAGGATTTCCTTTTTATCCTTCGTACTTATATGTTTATCCTCTTGTTTTTTCCCAGTTTCAAGGACTTCGCCAGTTGTGTCTTGTTTTTTTCCTTGTTGCAGCATTAGCATTTGCTGTGTTACATCAAGATTAAATGTCGATGGTTCTACTTCTTGAATTTTTCTTGATGTCAACATTGTTACTTTCTTTTTTAGCTCTACCACAAGGGCTTCAGCATCCCTTCTTTTCTGTTGCTCAATTTCAAATTATTCTTTAATTTCTATTCCAAATCCATGTTATACTGTTGCAAAGACTCTACTTGTTTGCTCAATGTCTCTATCAAACTATTTGTTGATTGCATATCCATATGTTCATTGGTTTCAATCTGAAGATGTTGATGTTGGGGCCTTTTTTCAAGAAGAGATTTTTCATCTTCTGATATGTTTCTCAATTCAACAAAAATCTGTATAATAACATATATCAAAATGACTGAGTAACACCCAATAAATTAACTAATGCTATGTGGAATTATCATTCTCCATTTTATGCTATATATAACTATCATTCTTCAGAATTAAGTACATTGAATTCTATTTCTGCATTAACGATAAATTTAACTATCATTTAGACTATGAATGTATCATAATAACATGACTACTATCACTATATTCCAAGTTAACATTTGTTGTATGTATCTATTTTGTTTGTGTGTTAAAATATACCTTTTCATCATCCATGCTTGACAAAATATTTCTTGATACAACCTTTTTTAAGCTAGAAATATTCCATCTTCCAAATCTTGGCAATGTTGAAGAGTAGTTTGGCAACGGAGATATCAAACTAACATGCTCACATAGAAAAAACTGAAAATAAAATTTTATTTGTTAAAACATAGAATATGCATAATTTAATTTACGGAAATAAATGCATGAATATAAAGTTAAAATGATGTACTTACCATTGGAAGCATGGAACAACCCGGCATGCTTCTTGGCTTTGTTTTAAAAGCCGTCAAAGATCTAATCAAAGAATAATGAATTGAAAGTGGCCAAGATACTGAGTTCATTTTCCTTATATCAACGATATAAGGAATGTATCCCCATGGCAAAATTCTTTGACTATCGGGAAAAAAGAAGGTGATCATTGCAAGAATTAAGATTAGTTTCGGAAAATCGGTTTCATTTTCAGTTTTTCTTGTCTCGAGCACATTGTTTATTTTAGAAATTGTAAGGTCTTTTGAGATATTCTCTACAACACCGAAATTTCTTAAAATAAATTCTTTACAATTGTCAGGAAGAACTTGGAAACTCCTTTTAGGTGCTGGTAAGAAGTTAATACCACTCATGGGTAATCCAAAAAGAATTGAAATATTCTCTGGTTCCAATTTTAGAAAAACATTCCCAATTTTGAAAGCTTCTTCCTCAATAGAAAATGTTTCTACTATATCATCTAAGGTTGTAGATGATTTAGTGAAAGCCGAAATGGTTAAAATTTGTTTGAAAAAGACATGAACAAACTTTTCAAATGGGGTTTGATTTAAAAAATTAAACTTATTTGCAAGATCACCACCTTTTTGGATAATTTTTTTGAAATTTTTTATCATAGGCAACAAGCTACAACGATATTGAATTTTTTCTTGAGATGCCTTTTTCGCTTTTTTCGTTGTTGCTGCCTTTAACTTCTTCATTCCTTTCCCTGTTGATTCCTACACAATATTTTCTGAATGAATCAATGTACATATAATTAATTTTAATGCTATTTACATCTATCATTAGTAAACAAGTATATGACATGTGAAACTATCATTTCCAATGTCATGTATATATCAATATAAAACAATAATATGATATATGAAATCATCATTCCAAATGTCATTTGCATGTCTACCATTAGCACCCGGTATATGATATATGATATGTGAAAATATCATTAGAACCTTATATGATAAGTGAAACTTTCATTCACATCTACCAATAGCACCCAAGTATAAGAAAAGTGAAAGTTACATCTATCATTAGTATCCAAGTAATAATGTGTAAAAAAAATGTTATATGGAACTGTCATTTTATTTATATCTTTATTCATCCGAAATCACAATAGCAAAAAACTATGTCAAATATAACATATAAATAACAAATTAGTTTTAGATTACATTCCTTAATAATTCAACTAGGTTATGATCTACGGCTATGGCCGTCCTTCGCCTCCTTTTTGAAAAAAATGAGAACAAGAAGTAAGTAATTATATTATCATTTCAGGACGATAGCAAGGATAACCGTTAACCCATGTTATATTATGATTCAGCGAGGCTTTAAGATCAAGGTAAACCACAAAAATATAGTTGTAGTTGATCAACAAAAGAATAGTATTTGCCATACAGTTTAGAATACAAATGTACACTTGTACATGCGGCAACCGGTATGATACCAATAGACAAGGACATTAAGACTTTATTTCACGTTTAAACCAATTCAATGACTAAAAATACATGGCACACACAACAACAGTATTAACAAGGCAAAACTAAGTAAAAAAAAAAAGGTCAAAACCAAAGATCGTGCAAACCATTCCTCTCTATAACTATCTTCTTTCACAAATCTTAATCATGCATTAGATGACAAATTAAAATGCAAAGTGATATCTATAACTATCATTATATTTTGCTGGAATGCAAAATGATATGCTAAAAGACAAAGTGATATCTATAACTATCATTATATTTTGCTGGAATGTAAAATGATATGCTAAAAGGCAAAGTGATATCTATAACTATCATTATATTTTATTGGAATGCAAAATGATATGCTAAAAGGCAAACTGATATCTGTAACTATCATTATATTTTGCTGGAATGCAAAATGATATGCTAAAAGGAAAACTGATATCTATAACTATCATTATATTTTGCTGGAATGCAAAATGATATGCTAAAAGGCAACGTGATATCTATCTATAACTATCATTATATTTTGTTGGAATGCAAAATGATATGCTAAGAGGCAAAGTGATATCTATAACTATCATTATATTTCGCTGGAATGCAAAATGATATGCTAAGAGGCAAAGTGATATCTATAACCATCATTATATTTCGCTGGAATGCAAAATGATATGCTAAGAGGCAAAGTGATATCTATAACCATCATTATATTTTGTTGGAATGCAAAATGATATGCTAAGAGGTAAAGTGATATCTATAACTATCATTATATTTCGCTAGAATGCAAAATGATATGCTAAGAGGCAAAGTGATATCTATAACTATCATTATATTTTGCTAGAATGCAAAATGATATGCTAAGAGGCAAAGTGATATCTAATATAACTATCATTATATTTTGCTGGAATGCAAAATGATATGCTAAGAGGCAAAGTGATATCTATATCTATCATTATATTTTGCTGGAATGCAAAATGACATGCTAAGAGGCAAAGAGATATCTATAACCATCATTATATTTAACTGGAATGCAAAATGACATTATATTTCGTTGGAATGCAAGATGACATGCTAAGAGGTAAAGTGATATCTATAACCATCATTATATTTCGCTGGAATGAAAAATGACATGCTAAAAGGTAAAGTGATATCTATAACCATCATTATATTTTGCTGGAATGCAAAATGATATGCTAAAAGGTAAAGTGATATCTATAACTATTATTATATTTTATTGGAATGCAAAATGATATGCTAAGAGGTAAACTGATATCTATAACTATCATTATATTTTGCTGGAATGCAAAATGATATGCTAAGAGGCAAACTGATATCTATAACTATCATTGTGATATCTATAACTATCATTATATTTTGCTGGAATGCAAAATGACATGCTAAAAGGCAAACTGATATCTATAACTATCATTATATTTTGCTGGAATGCAAAATGATATGTTAAGAGGCAAAGTGATATCTATAACTATCATTATATTTTGCTGGAATGCAAAATGATATGCTAAGAGGCAAAGTGATATCTATAACTATCAATAAATTTTGTAATTCATGTATCAAGATTTTCTCGTTCTCATTTAGACGAAACATATAAAATTTTAACAAAATCTAATACCTTCAAAACCCTAGTACGCTTCCTTGAACGCACAGTACCTTCTTCATCGCCGATTTGCAGTGCGAGTTGTTTAACTGCTCTTGATTTTGCAACTCTAGCTTTTGATTTCCCACTTTTTGGAGATTTTTCCTTCGATTGAGGAGTTGATGATGCACGATTCGGGGATCTTGCCTTAAATACCCAATCGCCTATCAGCAAATTAGAGGTCGAAGTTGAAGAATCTATTTCAGTTGTCGACATTACTGATTTTAGGGATTGATTTTTTTTTGGATCGAATATACTGATGATTTTTTGATCGAGACAAAACCCTAGAACGAATGAAATGGGGAACGGTTTGTTAGTGGGGTTAGTGGGGTGAAGCGCGCGTCCTTCAAACCAAAAATAAAAAGTTCCGTCCGTAATTTAAAATGCGGGTCTAAGTTTTTCCTTTAAACTAAAATCCTGTATATAGAATCCGTTTGAAGTCGGAATTCTGTGAAACAAGAAACGTTTGAATCTTGTTGATTATAATTTTCATATGAAAGAGGAAAATCGGGATTTCATGTTATAGATTATTAGATATGTCCAAATCAAAATTTTAAAATAGTCGCTATGTAAATCATTATTAAAATATAATGTTTATTTATTTAATATAATCGAGTTTTAATATAATTTGAATAACGGTTACCTCGAAATTGACAATATTGAGTTGTATAATTTATATTTAAAGTTGTATATATATTCTGTTTGGATATATATAATAAAAATAATGTACTATTATTTAATTGAATTAAATTGGAATTTAATTAATATTTTATATGATATTATATAAGCGTTAAAAATAGCAATTTGTGCAAACGGTCTCAGTTTTCGATGAAATTAGTTTCATTGTAACTGTATCGTTAAATTATTGTCAGAAAATCAAATTTCGTGGAAAACTGATGTCGTATGTGACTTCGATGGCCAAAAATGTCTCTGCACTATTAAATTGTTTATATAATTTGGACAGGGGTAACTTTAACGGAATAGACGACTGGTCAAACAAACTCTAAATTTAACGAAACAAATTTCATTGGACCCGTTAGGAAGAGGTCTATTAAAATGTCAAGGCCTCAAATTTATTGGATTTTTTTGTAATTATAGGAATTTTAAACGCTTCATTTTTCATCGATATTTATAAAGGGCTTTCACAGATGACCTCAGAATTTGATGAAACCTGTCCCATTGGGTCCGGAACATTTTTTTATGCTAGGATTACCTTATTTTGTCCAAAATGGAGATCGTATGGGTTTGTTTTGGAGGATTACTTCAAGTTGAAGTGTAGTTATATTAAAATAATAATATTTGGTCCAACTCTTTATATACGCAACTAACGCAACCCTAATATTTTGGTCCATTTCTCTTCTGCGGTCAAACAAACATTCCGCCGCCACTAACTTAAATCAATGAGAGAAAACACCCTACCTTCTTCCCATTCTAACTTTCGATGCATCCCTCTTCACGTTAAACTTATAATTGGAAAGTTGTCGAGCTTGATGGGGTTTGCATTTCTACCGGTAGTGATCGAAAATCTTGAACTGGGTTGATCGGAAATTGCGTTAAGAGCTATGGCGGTCGTGGAGCGTCTGATGGCGATAGGAGGCACCAGATTTGGTGGAGTTTTGGCTGTGGAAAGAGCAGACCGAAGCTCTCATGGTGGCAATGGCTGATCAGCGTCCGGCTGTCAGGAGATCGGTGCAGCAAGATTTTCTTTGGTTGAGCATGCATTACGAGAACAGGCGATGTTCAAAGGAATGAGACATTGCGTGCGCAAGGGAAAAACAAAAGCATTCGTTCTAGGTTTTAAATCGTAATGAATTAAGGGTAAATTATAGTTTAATTAGATAAAGTGATGATTAATTAAATATAAGTATTAATAACAATTACTATATTATATGCTGCAGTGAAAACATTTGGGAGAAAGGTGTTCGGTCCTAGGTTACAATTCTGAAATGAAACGGGCCTGTACCAAATGGAAGGGAACGGACCCAAAGAAAGGGTAGCAGACAAATTAAAGAAAGCCGAAAGAAACGTTCGGGTCCAAATTCCTTGAAACATAATTATTAGTTAAAGAATGAAATTAGTTTATATTAGGCATGATTAAGAAATTAATTAATTTAAATCATGTTACTTGAATATTAATAACTTTTTAACAGGTTGTCAGAATGGAATGAAACGAGTGGTTTGCAATCGTGGTAACGGACACAACATTCTAGAATAGATCCGGACGCGTTGGAAAGCAGCAGGATTTTTCAGTAAAATTAAATAACCGTTTAATTTTACTGACATTGAAACGTTCAACCAACACAAATAAAAGTAAGTTAAACTCACTCAGTTCTTCCAACTTATATTTTGTATAAGTCGGGTTTTATAATTGTGTTCTCTGTTTGCTAATGGTTGATTGTTCCTAATTATATATTTATTTATTGATTTAACCGATGAAATTAAACCGTCATTTAATTTCAATGAAATACCAAATCGTTATTTTAACGATCTGACCCAATGGAGGTAACTTACCTTATCGGTCACGGCTATAAAATAACTGTGTTTAATTTAATGAATTGTCTGAGTTGTTTTGCTAGTATTAAATAAATTGGTTGGTATTAAATTGTTGTTATTTTACTGTTTTAGAATGAATCAGCAAAATTTAATTGAATGATATTATATGAAGTAACCCATGTGGATGTAGAGAAGAACAGGTTGGAGGGATCCAACCGGATTCCTCAAATATATTAGATGTTATTTATTTTCATATTATCATTATATGAACTGTTTAAACCCATCTGTTTGAATGATTGATGTAACAACCCGTATTTTTGAATAACATGTTATAACACAAATGGAGGCAGAATTAAACTCTAAAATCTGAATCAAGGGAAACGGGCTGTGCCATTGCGTTCGTCTCGGAAAAATACGCGAAATAGAGTCCGAGTTTTCGAAAATCGGAGTCCGTATGACCAAGATATGGCCTCGCAAAGTTTCACGAAAAATTCACAAATTAAAGTATACTTAATTAAGTGAAATGGGTTGCGCAGAGAAATATATATATATATTGATATATATATATATAATTGAAATTAAATAAATAAATATGCAAAAATGTTCAAAACAGCGAATTGGGAGAGGGGAATAACCGAGCCGGCCGATTTTTGAGGTCGACCCAAGCCCGCAGGGTCGACTAAGGGTTAATCCAGGGTGTTTGGCTGTCAACCCGTGGGCCGATTCGCTCAAATGCAGATTTTGCATTTGAATGGTTCTTATGGTTCAGCTTTAATCTAAAGGCCCTAGATGGTTCCTACACTTGACTTCTTCCCCAAGACATGCTTTGATGGCTTGGATTGAATCTAGGGTTAATCCTATGGCTAATATTACCCTAATCTTCTATAAAAAGGACCTAACACCTAGTCTAAATCATCATTATTCATTCCTACAACTAAACTATGTCAAAATTATTCCTCTCATGGCCTCCACTCTCATGCTAAAATTCCTAAGTTTATTTCTATAAGAGATTTTGAGTGCATACAAGTATTTTCAAGCTTGTATGAGTGTTCTTAGTTTGCATTCAAGTCAAGTTGCAACATTTCTATTACAAAGCAAGGGTTTTTATTGATTTGGCTCAAGGGTTTTCATTTGGAGCTTGCATATTTGGGTTTTTGGTGCTTGCATAAGGGCTTCGTCTCAATCTTTATAATAAATAATTATTTGTGTCTTCATAGCATTGTAAGCCCTTTTCTACTTTCTTTCTTTGAACTCTAAAGTTAAATGAATGATGCAAGTTTGGGGTTGATCATTATATGCAAGTTTGGTTGATCATTATATGCAAGTTGGTTGATCATTATATGCAAGTTTGGTTGATCATTATATGCAAGTTTGGATGATCATTATGCAAGTTGGTTTAATCATTATGTATGACACATGTTGCTATGTTATGCAAGTTTGGGTTGATCATGTTATCATGTTATGCAAGTTAAACTTGAAGTTGTGAGCTTAAAGCTTCAAGCTTTATGTTGAAGGTTGCATTTTGGCAACATAGAAGTTATCATACCCCTTATGATAACTTGCATGTGAGGCTAAATGCGAACTTCTACATGTCATTTATCACCATGTATCACTCATATGCTAAGTTTGGTTTTATGCATGCTTTTGAAGCCTAATAATTCAATATGCAAGTATATGAACATATGTACATCTCATATGCCACCATGATAAACTTGTGGCTTCAACACCTTTTTGTCATGATTATGCCAAGTTCCCTATTTTACCCTTTATGCGTTGATGCGATTATGTAAACGATGGGATTACGTTGGGGTTGGGTAACATTATGACATAAACATGGTTTTTATAACATAACGTGATATGTTAACTTGTAATTATGTTTTGGAAACATAATGGACATGACACTTAGAAAATATGAGTGTGGCCAACTCGAGGTTGGGTTGAGTTTGTAGCATAAATCTACCCGGACCCGCCCAGCTTAACTAGTGGCTACAAACAATAGGACCCAATGTGAGAAGTTGGTCATGTTGTGCTCGAACCCGAGGTTAGACCTAGTTGTGGTGTAAAGCTACCCGGACCCGCCCGGCTTAACTAGTAACCACAACAAAGTCTAATGTGAGAGGTTAAAGCGCATTAAGTTAATTAATGCCTCCTGATTAGGGTTAAGTCATGGTCCACTTAATACTTAACCAATTTGGGCTTGATGGATTAATCGAGGTTAAGTCAGGAGCCTTGGGTACTCTTAACCGATTTAATCCACGTTTGGATCGGGTTAACCACATTTAACCCGTTAAGAAACCCTAGTTGCATGGTCCTTTTCAGCAGTAACCTTCTAGGTAGTATCATAAGACCCTAGGATTAGGCTAGGGTGGGGCACGATTACTGGGCTGATTGTGAGAGACCAAAAGAGAAGGCTGAATGATGCCCCGGTTGTTCAGGCGGACCATGGTCGTGCACATTAAGTCCGTAGTTGAACACGGACACTGGTAGGTTTGGACTGTGCATCATGGTATGGTGTCAGAGGGTTACACCATAGGGCCTGATACACCCTAGGGTGGACCCTGCACAGTCAACTACATTACATGATTAAGCCGCATGACACCGACACTTGACGAGTTAGGCTTATAGGGAGCCGATCGACTAGACCGAGTAGTTGGACCTTGATTTAGGTCATCTCATGATGTTGGTCCAAGCTTGGGCCAAGCTTGGGCCAATGGATCAATTCTTGTTTTTACTTGACATGTTAGAATGCTAGTACACCCGTGGTGCAAAACTTAACCTTGATTATGCGATGACACCTCTATCTATCTTGTTAGTTAATCATCATGCTAGTATGTTGTTATCCTTATGTTCATCTCAGCTTCTCATGCCAGTTAACTTTACTAGTTCATGGACAGATAGTAGTACTTTATGTACGGTTTTGGACATTGAGCTAGCTATGGTTTATCACTTCACTTTGGGGATAGTACTTTATGTATTTCAGTTTTTAAGTTTATGCTAGACTTTGTTTGTTGGAAAATAATGACTAAGTACTTTATTGTAACTTAACTATGGTTTTGGAAATGCAAGTTTTATCCGCTGCTTTACTACTCTGTTTTACTTATATGTTCTGTCTTGTGATATCTGCATGCATGTTTACCTTGTTTAAACGCCCCTCCAAAGCTAGTGTGCTTGCAAGAGTCACCCTGGCAGAGGTGGGGTGTTACAATTGATTTGATTGTTGACCATTGACCTGAAATTCAACATATTGTTTTGTTTTAACCAATAGGCGGTATTGGTTAAGTAATTGGCAATAGTTGGCCTATAAATCAATCGCTTTGAAATATTGATTTACCGTCAAGTAAATGAATAAAAATGAAGTTATGAAATTTATTTTATAACTGAATATAGATTTTTAAATATATTATTTTAAATGAAGTTTATAAAAGGGAAATAAACCAAACATATATATGTTGATTGTTTTAACCACCAATCACCATTATTATACCAAGAATCAGTCGTGTGCGAAGCACGTGCCTCATCTTAATTAATGTGACGATTTATAACTGAGATTAATTGTTTTTAGAAACAATTAAAGAAGGATTATATTATTATTTATTTTTTATCGAAGTAAATGAGATTATTTAAATTAATTTATTAATTAATTTAAATGAAGAGACGAGTTAAAGTTGATCAACGAGTTAATCATGTTTTAGAATTGACCAAGTTAACTATTTTAATTAAAATTGATTATTTAATTAAATTAGTTGTGCCAAGTAGAAATGACATAATTTAGAATATAGTTGTTTAACTTAAGTAAGATTTTAAAAAGAAATTCAATACTAATTCTAGTTAATAATGAAGTGAAGTATTATTTTAATTTATAAAAATTTAAGTAATTACTTCTTAAATGAAATACATTTAGGTACGTAACCAATTTTGAAAGGGAATATGGTTGAGTTTGAAAGAGGTTATGAACGATTTTTATTATAAAACCCGAGTTTTATAATGAAGTTATAAAAGGAATTATAAGCATATACGATGGTTTAAATAAATGTTTACTCAACATTTGAAATAAGAAGGAAAAGGGAAATCAAGAAAAAGGGGTTTAAAGTAAACCTGAGATTTTATAAACCAAGTTTATGAAAGGAAATGAGAAGTCAAAGCGTGATTCGAATTGGCGATACTTAATAATGGAATTAAGTGAAATGGTTAGGATCGAAATGAGATTTCCAAAAAGTTATAGATAATAAAAAAAGGTTGTAATTGAAATTGGTAAAGGATGTAATAATAGGATTTGATAATAATAATTCAAATTATAAAATGAGTGCTCTGAAAGAAGATAAGGTTAAGAAGTGATTTTATTAACCAATTACTTAATCAACATATTAAGTAATAATAAGTATATTTAAAAAGAGATATTTTTAAAAGGATAAGAAGGTTTTATAAATCAAATTTTAAATAAAATAATTTAATGCGATTTGTTTGATACGAGAATGAATATGGGTTTTGAGTTACAACTCATATTTATCTTAAGATGAGAAAGTTGTTGATCAAGGTCTGAGAGGTAGATAAATACCCCAACTTGAATGACTTCATGATTATCTAAAGGTGATATATGTGGTAACAAGAAAGAGTTAATATCAATTTATTATTTCCATATGAGAAATAATAACGCAACGTACATTGCAAAATTTGGAAATAAAAAGCTTTGACAATATAAAATGAGATTTCCAAAGTAACAATAATGGAAATATTTGAGAATATATGTACACATAAGGAATTTCCCCAAAAAAAGGAGATTTTGTAAAAGTATATTGATATTTCAAAAATAAAAAGGGAATGAAAAGTCGAGCTTTGAAACGAGTTTATTCTAAAAAGAGAAGTGTTAGATTTCACTTTCAAATAATGAAACAAAGGAGATTTCGTAACGATATTTTACGAATGATAAGTTGAATTAATTTCCCAATTATAAATAATGAGTAATGATGTAGGAATTGTTTTGAAAATGATAAAAGTATAGAGTTTTGGATATGATTATAGAATATACTAAAATAAAATGGTTTTGAAATTAATCTTATGTTAAATAAGAAGGGAAAAGCTATATTCGTAATATCGAAATATTTTAAGAGTTTTAAATTAACATTCGTTAATAGTTTTAATTAAAGAGACCAAGTAATGCCGAGTACTGAATCAGTGAACTCATTTTATTCACTTGATTATTTATTTGATAGTTAAATAACCAACTATCAAATCTGGCCAATACGATTGTTGGTATGGAAAGACTAGGATCGAATTTATATTTGAAAACCATTCCGACCATCAAATACGTGAAGATGAAGATAGAGCAATTGAAGACCGTGGATCTTCATAAGCGAAAGGATTACTTGTTGAATATTCTCTGGGATTGCTACCAGAGGTATTCTGATGTGATTCGATTGTGGTTGGGAATTTACGGATTTGCAAGGACTACTCGCTATTGAACCTTAAGGAAGTGGTAGGAGGGTGCCTTCGGTTTGTTCAATCCCTGGACAACCTATATGGACGAATGTATGACAGAGTATTTCTAAAGGATTACGTATATTGATTTCTTCAAACGTACTTTTGTCGGTGGCGGAGTAATTCGTTCTTTTTGCGTAAACACCCAGAGTATTTTTGAGGACGTCAATTAGTTATTATCTGGAGGATCTAACGATGTGATATTCAAAGTGAATGGTGGCCAAATGTTCTAAAATAATAATAATAAAGGTAAATGAATAAGTAAATTCATTAATAAATTTAGACCTCAAGCTTCATCAACCAGGAAATGGTATAAAATCGGGTAGGTCGCATGGCTATATGGGTCGCACGCATCAAAAGGGTATATTCATTACCTGATCTAGTGAAATCAAATGCCTTCGGTTGTCCCTTTAATTTTTATATGTATGTTATCGGTTCGGTTGGCTGGCCCTCAACCATGGTAATGATATATTCAGAACTCTCAAGCGAAGTAAGGGGTCGGTCATGTTTAGTCGGGGTTGCAAGATGTTCTTGTTGAATCCCCAGTGTATTCATCTCCAAAGGTACATTGTCAGAAGGTGGTCCCATACCTTTCCAAAGTTGGAAATTCATTCTCCAAAAAGAGCCCGTGATTTTTTATTGTATACTATGTATGTAGAGCATGAGATGCAATCGTTTTGCTAGATTGTTATTTACTTGATATTAGACATTATTATAATATCAGAAGAATATTTGATTTCAAAAATATTTGCGGTTATCGTAAGGTAAAAACCGTCCGTATTTATGTGTGGATTTGGTCTTACGATTATCCTTTCTTTTGAAAAGATTTTAACTTTAAAATCAAGTTGGATGCCACCCATAAACATAGTGTGTTTTCTCACTCTGGTTCACTAGACTAACTTGGCGTTTGTAATGCTCGGGTTAGACCAGGTCATACAGGTTTAGGTTATCGGATGCAGTGAAGAAACAAGTTGGAAAAGTCCAGACATATGATATATATATTTATTCCGTTGTGTGTTGTATATGAGGATAGGTCATTATAACTGTCCTGATGTGTGATGTAATCTGATGACTGTAAGTTTTATTTTCATGCTCTCTATAAAGATTTATTTATATATATTTTGTACTACTACGATGTGAGACTCTATGTTGTTGTTGTTGTTCTTCTTCTATTCTAATATTTCTTTCTTATCTCACCCTCTATATTCTTTCAATAACGATCCAGTGTTTTTGATGCTTGAAAAGTTGACATGATGTTCTGTGTCAATTTTCGGGATCGAAAATCTTTGGGCCGTTACAAGGCTTTTCAATGCTTACGCATTCTATGGGAACTTACCATTATTCCAAGATAATTCTCGCTATTTACTTCATAGCCTTAGAACTTTTTCCCATCTTCACTAGGCACTAATTCTTACATACTCCTTACTTTTAAAACATGTTTTGGCATTTTCATTTAATTTTTTCTTTCAAAAATCAGAAATGTCAAAAAAAAATTCCTTATGAAAACTTACTTTTGCCAAACCATAAAACATGTCATCTTAAAAAAAAATGTAAATCATTTTTTTTCAAATAAAAAAAACTGGAGTAGATAAGGACAAGTATTCCTCAATCGGGTTTATAACTTGTTCTTACCTCTAAGGTCGGTTTGTACTCTTACTACAAGGTGCAACCATCTACTCTATTCTTAATTTCTATAAATTATTTTGTCCACCCAACAAAATTTTCTCTTTTAAACAATTTATCAAAAATGATTGTCAAAAGAATAGAGACTTCAAAACTTCCTTTATTAATAATTCTTGTATGAAATATAACAAGAAAACTAGCAAGCTGTACATGCTCTATAATATGCTCCTTTTACTGAGAGAATTTTAATTTGGACAAAATATTCGCAAGAAATCACTATTCACAAAAATATACCCCATTTTACTTTAAAACTCAATATGTATACTTTACATATTTAAAACTATAACTTTTAAGACTAAAACATGAAAACACCATACCATTTTCCCAAAACTTTTACAATTTCAAGTTCTTACGAATTAACAAAGGGGTTAGACTCAAAGTGGGTTTCCAAATTTTCGAGGCTTTCCTAGACACTCCCAAAAAGTCAATTCTCTCAACTATATATATTCCTAATCCATTTTTCTCTTTTTAACCTTTTCTAATTTATAAGGTTTTACTGCCAAACCCACTAGCCAAAAATACTAATCACATGGGATTCACCTTCCTTCCATACAAAGTACATTGAACACTTTCCACCCAAATTACGTAAGGGTCTCAGATTTCCGTATTTATTCCTTTAGCGTACAAAATAGACATCCCATTTCTTATCATATTATACTCTTTCTATTTAGTGGGTTTCTCTGTGGATCTAGGTATACATATATAATATTTATATTTTTTAAAAATACAAATATGTTCACTCACTATTTACACAGGAATCCTAAACCTAAGCTCTGATACCAGATGTAACAACCCGAAATCCGATAGACTGGTTTTTTTTCAAAATTCTAATCTATCGAAACTCGTGCTGGTTTGATCTGGTATCCTGTAGAAAAGACAGAGACATAAAATATGTCAGAGCTCAGAAAATATCTCACAGCGGAATGGATAAAATATAATGTAATAAAAATATATCCTTACCATAGTAATAATACTGCCTAACCAGTATCCAAAACTATCATGTCTCTGCTACAAATCCGACCTACGAGTATGTGATGAGGAGGGGGTCAGAACACAAGTTCTGGTGACTGCATTTAAACTATACACTTTGGATAATCCTACATATACCGTTCAATCACATTTTCTTATTTATTAGGTTACTTGGGTTAACAAAACTCAATTCTTACACACACGTCGCACTCATTTACTTCCCAGTGGATTAATCTAAGACAGTATATATGTAGCTACCCCCCTCCCCCCAATATTGAGGTACTCCCCATGGTACACCACTTGCACAGTCTCCACCATAATTTCATAGAAATAAACGCAGTCCCTCATCCTACGTCGGAGTGACGTACGGATCTCTATAACATTGTTACGTTCCGCACATATCTTCCATTACTATGCTACGTAAGCGTACGGACTTCCACCGTTGATTGAATCAGATTCCATACTAGAGTTATACCCTCAAGTCTACGATACACCAACCAGAGCCGATATGCACGTATCTAGATTTTCCCACATATGTATTGTCAATCATATTCGATGCCTTAACTGCACATAATGTGCATCGAGTTCCGTGGCAGAGCTATACAAGAAACACGGAACTCAATCGGGAGCCTTTCCATATTTGTACAGGCCCGTCTTTAAGAGCATCTAAATACAGATATTCCTAGGGTCTGTTTTTCATGATGGGTACGGCCCCACCTCGGCCACTCCCTCAACTAGTAAAGACTATAAGAGCTAAGCGACTTGACCCTAACAAACAATCTAAATATCCAGTTGGCGTCTCCCCTCAAGCACCGTACCCCGATAGTGAAAGGTGAATGGTCTATTGAGTTTAGCTCTAGTCGTTTCGCACCCCACTGGTTGTCGATGACAGGTACCCAATGATCTACTATCTTTATTGGTCCTGACCTTTACCTCCCGGTTGAGGCGACCACCAAATCACCCTAGTGTCACCACGTCATAGCATTCTGACTACAAAGCTACTTTTGCAGTCAAGGCCCACCCACCTAGTAGTTGCACGCAGACCCAACCTCTGAGAGCACAGCCTAAACATCTGCCACCACACAGAGGACTACCAGGAGCACCTTACGTACCTCAGGAAGACGCGTGCTTCCCCTTTCAGTCCTTCGGAGCCGATAGAATAATCAGATGAATGTGCGCTCCCCTCGTGCCTCATGATACCATGATGATCTACACCGTTGGGTTATTCACCCTCAAACGTGCGGACTGGTCCAAGAGCCTCATTTTAATATGTTATTAGACCCTATGTCTAAACATTCTTTTATGCACTTGGCTTACCTCATTAGGTTTCCGTTTAACTTGGTTATTACCATTCACATTGAATTCTTAATCAAGCTACCAAATTCCTCTTGCTTATTAATTTCAGTCATATAACTTAACCCATTTTAAGTTTATTAATAAGCCTACAACACGTTATTCTCTAGGTTATGATCCAAGGTCTGTAATCCACAATTCCTTTATACTTTTGTTTGATTTCACAGTTACAATAACATGTTCTACTTAATATGTAATTAAGTATATCTCAATTTACATGTTTTCTGTCTAACATATCACTTATCATTTACAATTAAATATAACTTATTTCATTTCATAAGTTTGCCTCACCCTTTCTAATTTAATCATAATTCCATCTTATACTGTCACTATAACTTATCATTGTTTACTTATTAACTTAGTTCTCTTAACTAAGCTTTACTAATAAGTCTCCTTTCCATTTATTATAACCTATGTTATAATTTCCTCTTATCCCTAGGACAAGCCTTAACATGCTATTCTTATCAGCGTGTTTTAGATTTCCAAGTTTTCAAATTACTTAATTTATAATTAAGTACAACTTCTTTCATTTCATAAATTTCCCCCCATTTGCTTATTACTTAATTTACAATTAAGTACCATTTTTCTCATTACACAAGTTATCTCATTTTCTCACTCTTTTATTATAACCTAAGTTATAATATCCACTTGTCCCTAGGACAAGTCTACCTATTATATAACATTCTCATTAATGTAATTTATTTATAATAGGTTATTATCACTCCCCGTTCATTCCCTTTTCTTAACTGTTGTAATTTTCTTTCACTCATGTGACACTCAACGTCCATTAATGTCACTCATTAAAAGAATGCATTAAGTTTTGTGAAGCATTATAGGTAAACAGAAATAGAAACAATACAAGACAGATATAAAATAGCAACGGAATTTAAAACTTTACTAATCATAAAGCATTGTAGTTCAAAACATGGTTACATCATATGTCTAAAAAAACATAAAACCCAGTACATCATTAAAATTTCTATTTCGTACTTAAAACATCAGAGTACAATGATAAAAGAAGCATAATTCCCCAAATAAAACATAGCTATAGTAGAAAAGATAAGAGCTCGAGCAATACATCTAAGCAGCTCCAAGCAAAATGAAAGCAGAATCCTAGTCAAGCTAGAGTATTCCCACCCTGAAAACCTGGGGGAAATGGAAGAGAGAGAAGAGGAAACAAAATGGGTTCGACATAAAGCCTGGCAAGTCCAGTTACTTTTAGCATATAAATAAGTAAAAGTATCATGACAGGCATACAAAGTGGATAAGAGAGATAACATCATAAAAGGCATGTATGACAAGGTAAACAAGACAAACATGATAGAGTATACCATGCTTCTCTAATGATTTCTCTTCACTAATACTAGTGTCTTATGAACAAGATCATCCCCAATAAGTATAAGACAATAGACTTAGGTGCACTTCCATTGAGAGGTTTTCACCCCATACAATCAATAGGCAACCCAACATACCAGAGTTACCCCTAAGGATAATAATGGGATTCCAAACATACCGGAGTCTAGATGTACCCTAATTACTACCCTACTCGATCGGCTCCCTAATCTGTAGATACCCTGTGCTAGCCCCACAATAGAGTGTGTCACTCCCTAAAGTGGCAACCCTTCGTTTTCAGGATGCGCACAACCATATCTACAGGTGTCACAGCGTCTAAACCTCCTCTGTCGGACCCAAACATTCACATGACCCCATCAAAATGCGCCGCCCACACTGTCCCTCACGTTTGGATCTCTAACAATCATCCCAGTAAGCGTTCCCCGACTCCGACCTTGTTCGGAGTACTCGTTGGATACATATATATATAGGTTACTGACTGAAACGGGTCCCACACACAACATGATACAAGCTTCCCCCTACGCTTGCATCCCCACTAGGTTTTCCACAGGTTATGCCATACCAGAGAAAAAGATTGCATAACCCTACAGGTTAAGTTTGTGAGACTATGTAAATACTACCCACCCACCCAAGATTTACTTAACCCGCCCACTGTTTTAAACAAGTTTACTTAACCCCTGCTCAAGTTATATGTTCATACAATCCCTATGGATTCAACTAGGTTAAGTATTCCAATTCATTACCATATTCATTTATGGTCATAATGTGCTAGACCTCCCACATTAAGTCGATCACTTGTGGATACTGGATATATCGGTTGGTTCCGGGCAGACTTCTTCCACAAGTCGGACTTAACCTCGTGTCTTAGCACGTCTCATGTTTATGCACTTAGACCCCTCACATTAGATTCACCACTTGTGGTTGCTGGATATGCCGGTCATTTCTGGGCATACTTCCACCACAAGTGTAATCCAACCTCGTTTCTAAGCACGGTTACAGTTTCTAATTACTATAATCCTACTCATCTTCATTATTAATCAATTATTCCTATGCCATTATAGGTTTTCATGCCCCTTTCCCAAGTTATGTTCATAATGAATCATATACCCCAATTTAAGGTCTTTAATCACAAGTTGATTTATGTCCCCAAATTCATGTTCATATATTTCATTCAAGTTATGCCTAAATTTCCAATACAAGTTATGCCCCAAATTTAACATTTTCCCCTCGTTCCCTATTTAATGAGTTCGCATATTTCAGCGGCATGCCTAGGCTCGAAGGTAGCCTGGCTATATAAATAAAAGGGAAAAGATGAAGGGAAGAGGACAGAAATGATCATACTAACAAGATCGACATATAATGGCAGAAATAGGCATAAACATATAGTGGCATAATGACAAGATAGGCATATAGGAGTAGATCTGATGAACATGTGACAATAGAACTGATTTTAACATTATAGGGACATCATAAACAAACATGATGAGATCTAAACAATGAATTATATATCCAACTAATAACAAATTTGATTTAGCCACAAACATATTAGGAACAGGCATGTGGTGATATAAATAGGGAATTAGATCTACAAACAATGGCAGATCTGACATGATAAATAGGTATAGGTTCAGATCTAGTTCATAGTCATGTCAGAATAACTTAGATAAACAGGTTATAGCAGATCTGACATGATTCAAATAGTCACAGGCATAGATCCAAGTTATAGTCATGTCAAGATTTACTTTTTAAATATTTAGATCTAAAATTAACATAGACTCACCGTGATTGGATCTAAGAAAAGTAGAAGAAAGGCCGCAGATGTTGAATCATAGATCTCTAAACTTGAATAACTCTAGTTGATTGTTGAAAAAGAAAAGACTTGATTTAATCTGGGCAGAGAAAGATTCTAGTTCTCCATTATTTTTGGTGTGGAGAAACAAGAGAAATGAGGCTATATATATAGTTGTCACCAAACCCTAATCTACCCAGATCTACCATAGGGGGGTCGACCCCCCCCCCCCTTATGGGATCGACCCAGGGGTCGACACCCCCTTGATGGGGTCGGCACCCCTAGGAAGGAATTTTCCCGCTCCCCCAAATTTCTGAATTTTGAACTATTTTGAATTTTCTGGATATATTTTATTCATATATATTCTTCTTATGCATATACAAACTTGAATCCTTAATAACTTCTTCATATGGTGTCCGTTTTACGCAAACCAGGTGTCTATTTTAACCAAAATTCCAAGATGAATGCTATGGAGCAGTCTGTTTCCATTAATTCTTAATATTAAATTAATTATTCTTTAATTTACCATATTTGTTAAAATTACGGGATGTTACATTGTCCCCTACTCAAAGGATTTCGTCCCCGAAATCTCTAAGTTAAGAAGAATGTATATCCTAATATCCATCACCCATCTACTCATCTACCAATCATAGGCATCCAATGTCCTTAAAAATTTCTATTGCTTATATGAAACATATGAAAGGTGTGTGTATATGTCCCAATACTAATGCAAAAGATCAGGCAGTCTACTGATTCAGTTGACCTCCTTAATGTAATGTATGTTAGTGCCACGAATCCATCATGTATGCAAATAATCCTATTATAACATGTAAGTTCTATATGTGTACACAATCATTCGTTCAAATGCAACATACATATGATTATACGCCCACTTTCATCCATAAAAAGAAGAAAAATGCACACACATCCATATGCATTATGAGAGTGATTGAGCTGATCTAGTGCCTACTCTGTGTGTATATGCATCCACGAGCAACCACTAGCAAAAACTCGCATCCACTTGCTTCCATCAAACATAACATGTCTCAAACACATGTTTACATCCATGGGTTTCCTACTTAAAGGTCAAAGATTGGATCGATAGAATATACTTAAATGATAGAAACAAGCATGAATAAAAGTTTTGGAAATAAATTAAGAACATACCCTCGAAAAGAAAAGGGTACGAAGCGCGAATCTTGTCTTCGGTCTCCCAAGTTGCATCCTATGGGTTCTCTCCCCACTGAACCTTCATCAACTTGATTTCTCAGTTGTGTAGCTTCTTAACTTCTAATCCAAGAATACGGGTAGGAACTCGTCTAACTGTCGCCTCCCGTTCCACCTCTACTTCTTCCAATATACTCGGTTCAACTACTTCTGTGGTGTCATACAAACACTTCCGCAAATGAGAAACGTGGAAAACATCATGAACACCGGATAATCTTTCTGGTAGCTTTACTCTATAAACCATTTGGCCAATCCTTTCTGTTATTGGAAATGGCCCTACGAATCTTGGCGCCAATTTCCCTACCGATCCAAAGTGAACCACATTCCTTAAAGGTGACACCTTAATGAAAACCATGTCTCCCACCTCAAATTCAATGTCATTCCTTCTCTGTCTACGTAGGACTTCTGCCTATCTTGAGCGGTATTCACTTGTCGTCTAATAAGATCAATCTTCTCGTACATTTCTCTAACCATATCTAGTCCAAGTAGTAGCCTTTCTGTAGACTCCCACCGACAAGTTGGTGATCTATAGGGTCGTCCGTACAATGCTTCGAAGGGTGCCATGCCAATGCTAGCTTGATAACTGTTTTTGTAGGCGAACTCTACTAAAGGAAGGTGCTCTTCCTAAGTCCCTCGGAAGTCTAGGATACACAGCCTTAAAAGATCTTCATGAACTCTATTCATCCTTTATGTCTGTCCATCAGTCTGTGGATGATAAGCAGTGTTCAAACACAACTGTGTACCTTATGCTTCTTGCAAGCTCCTCCAAAATTCACCGGTGAAATGGGGTCACGATCACTTATGATACTGGAAGGTACTCCATGAATACGAACTATCTCACAAACGTAAATTTTTGCCAACCATATTGTCGTCCTCTTACTCTTAACTGAGATGAAATGAGCTCTCTTAGTAAGTCCGTCTACTACAACCCAAATATTGGTGTTGTCTTTCTTCGATCTTGGCAAACCATCTATGAAATCCATAGAGACGCTCTCCCACTTCCACTACGGGCCTCTTAAAGATGAAGTAAACTACCAGGATTCTTTTGCTCATCTTTGACTTGCTGGCAAATCAAACATTGAGAAACAAACTCCGCCACGTCTTTCTTCATCCCAGCCCAAAAGAAAACCCTTTTCATACCCCTATATATTTTATCGCCACCTGGATGAATAGTCATCTTAGAATGACGGGCTTCCTTTAGGACTGTCTTCAACAAACTCCTAATTTGGGGAATACAAAGCCTCCCATCTCGTCGCAACCACCATTTATCGTCTATGTAATATCTAGTGAGGTGACTAGAAGTCTCCCCTTTACTGAGCATATCTAAGTTGTCCGAAATTTGTGGATCCTCTCACTGCGAAGCTCCTATCTGATCCATAAGAGTGGGTCGCACCTCTAGTGATGCAAATAAACCAAACAAAAACTTGGTGGAGGGTTTAAAGTCAAAAGTCAATATAAAATCCAAGCTTTTCCTTTCCACAAACAGAGGACTTAAGGCCATCCTTTGCCTACTCAGTGCGTCTGCCACCACATTACCCTTGTTACGGGTGTAAGCAATCTCGAAGTCATAAGATGTTAGGAACTCCATCCACCTTTGTTGCCTTAAATTAAGATCCTTCTGCGAGAACAAGTACTTGAGAGATTTATGATTGGTGTACAACTCGAACTTCACTCCAAGCAAATAATGGCACCTCGTCTTAAGCGCGAGTACTATAGAAGCTAGCTCTAAGTCATGGGTAGGGTAGTTCTTCTCATGAACTCTTAGCTGTCTACTTCCATAACATACTACCCTTCCTTCTTGCATCAGAACCGCTCCAAGCCCTGTACCACATGCATCAGTGTATACTATGAACACTTTGTTCAGTCAAGACTGGGGTTATTGTCAGAGCCCTCTTCAATCGCTGGAAAGCAACATCACAATCTATATCCCACGAAAACGTCAGATTCTTCTTTGTCAGCCTGGTGAGTGGGGTTGATATCTTTGCGAAGAGCTTAATGAACTTCCTATAATAGCATGCCAATCCAAGAAAACTTCTCACCTCCATTACATTCTTTGGAATTCTCCAATCTTGAACTGCAACTACCTTTGCAGGATCTAGTGCTATCCCATATTTTGAGACCACATGCCCTAGAAATCTCACCTCTTTTCTCCAAAAATGGCATTTGGAGAATTTCGCCTTAAGCTGATGCATACACACAGTTTTCAAAACTTCTCTCAAATGTTGGGCATGCTCTTCCTTGCTCTTTGAGAAGATCAAGATATCATCAACAAAGACCATGACAAACTTATTTAAAAACTCCCAAAACACCCTACTCATAAGATCAACAAAATAGGAGGGTGCATTCGTCAACCCAAAAGGCATAACGAGCCATTCAAAGAAACCATCTGGAGTCCTAAAAGCGTTCTTGTCTGTACTGTCCTCGGCTACCCTCAACTGATGAAACCCCATGGCCAAGTCTAACTGAGAGAATACTAATGCACCAACAAGCTGGTCAAACAGATCATCTATCTTTGGGAGTGGGTGCCAGTTCTTCTTTGTGATTTAACTCTCTATAGTCTACACATAAGCGAAGCGAACCATCAGCCTTAGTTGCGAATACCACCAGAGCACCCCATTCAGATATGCTTCTCCTAATAAACCCTTTCTCAAGTAGCTCCCCTACTTGCTTGTTGAGCTCCCTCCTTTCTCTTGGAGCCATATGGCGCTCAGGTAATGCAACTGGCTTTGCATTGTCTACCAAGTATATACGAAAATCTATCTCGCGCCTCGGAGGTAAGCCCCGAACCACCTCAAAAACATCAAAATCCTCATGGACTACTATTACATCTCGCAGATCATCGATAGATGCATCAAGAGACTCTAGGAAACTAAGCATTACAGACCCCTTAGGGTCACATGAAATCTCAAGGATCCTCCCTTGGCAAGTCAAAAGCCTAACGACCCTCCTCTCACAATCCTGAATGGCACCATACATGGCTAGCCAATCCATCCCTAGAAACAAACCATAGCCCATAGAACCGAGCACATATGCGTCGCACTCAAACTCGACGCCTAATACAAATATTCTCAAACCTCGACAAATCATGGACAAATGAGCCGAACCATCAATGGTGTTTGAGACAACAATAGGATCCACTACCATACTAGTATTAAGGTGTAGAGACTCAACCACAGAATCATATATAAATGAATGTGAAGCGCCAGAACCGGATACTAATAGGATAATTGGAAAGAGAAATCAAACCTTCGATGGAAACTTTCCTACCTCGATTTGGAGCACTGATCGCGAGAGCATGCACTTGCCCTTCAGAAGCTCCTGCCCTTTGACCTTGTCCTTTTTTCTTCGGGCACTAATTAGAAAATTGTCCGATGTCTCCACAACTGAAGCAAGCATTCTTCCTTCTTTTGCAATCTTTGATCAAATGACCCTCGCATCCGCAATTATGGCACTTGCTCTTGTCCTTAGCCTTGTCATTCTTTCCGCCTTTCTTTTGTTGTTGTTGTTGCTGTTATCACTTCAAGAGCCATACTTTTTTATTTTTTGTTTCCTTAACCTTAACTTCTTTCTTTTCAGCTTTATCTTCCTCATGCATCAAGGTCATATCAACGAGCCTTTCAAAAGTTGCTCCCATTGGAATATGAGACATAGCTAACCCATGGAGGGGTTTATTCGGTCCTTTAGCAAATCGCAAAGCTTTCTTATGCGGAGTATCCACTAGCTCCAATCTAAATCTCGCTAGTTGGTTGAATTTGTTAACATATTCTTTGACAGTCATGCCTCCTTGCTTGAGTGCCATAAACCTTTCCATTTGCATGTTTTTCTCAACTTGAGAAAGAAACTTCATTTCAAACCTTTGCCGAAAACCATCTCAAGTCTCCACTGGACGCCCTGCTTGTGTCACTTCCCACTAGAATGAAGCTTCATCTTTCAGTAGCCAGGCAGGTAACTGAATCTTCCTACGATCGTGCACTTCGAAAATTCCAAACAGATCCTCCGTCTCTTTGAGCCAATTCCTCGCCTCTATGAATGTCTCGGTTCCACGGAATGGCTTTCCTCCCATAGCATAGAAATCTTTGCATATCTCAGAGAAATTATCTGCACGTGGAGGAGGAGGAGGAACGACGAGTGCAGCTAGGGGAGGAATGTCAGATTGACCACCGGCAGGCGCCGTGGCCTCTAGATACCTACGGAACCATCATGTTATCGTAATGCCCTCAAGAATATTAGGTTCCCCAGACATGCTGAAAAGAAAAGGAAAGGGATTCAAATAAAGGATTGAAAGATATTACATATGGCTTTAGGGAATATGTTTTTCAAAACAGATTTTTCTTTTTGAAAATTCTTTTTTTAAAATCTTTTTGAAAATAATTTTCAGAAACTTATATCTAATCTGGTAACCTTCAACTTTGATACCAAGTGTGACACCCTACGTCCGTTCATGTCACTCATTAAGAGAATGCATTAAGCTTCATGAAGCATTATAGGTAAACAGAAACAGAAACATTACAAGACAGATACAAAATAGCAGCGGAATTTAAAACTTTATTAATCATAAAGCATCCTAGTTCAAAACATGGTTACATCATATGTTTGAAAAAAAACATAAAACCCAGTACATCATTAAAAAAAACTTGTACTTAAAATATCAGAGTACAATAATAAAAGAAGCGTAATTCCCCAAATAAAACATAGCCATAATATAAAAGATATGAGCTCGAGCAATACACATAAGCAGCTCCAAGCAGAATGAAAGCAGAATCCTGGTCAAGCTCGAGTGTTCCCACCCTGAGAACCTAGGGGGAAACGAAAGAGAGAGAATAGGAAACAAAATGGGTCCGACATAAAGCGTGGCGAGTCCGGTTACTTTTAGCATATAAATAAGTTGACAGGCATATAAAGTGGATAAGAGAGAAAACGTAATAAAAGGCAGGTAAGACAAGGTAAACAAGACAAACATGATAGAGTAAACTACGCTTCTTTAATGATTTCTCTGCACCAATACTAGTGTCTGATGAACAAGATGATCCCCAATAAGTATAAGATGGTAGACTTAAGTGCACTTCCAGTGAGAGGTTTTCACCCCATACAATCAACAGGCAGCCCAACATACCGGAGTTACCCCAAAGGAAAATAACGGACTTCCAGACATACCAGAGTCTAGATGTACCCTAATTACTACCCTACTTGATCGGCTCCCTACTCCGTATATACCCTGTGCTGGCCCCACAGTAGGGTGCATCACTCCCTAAAGTGGCAACCCTTCATTTTCAGGATGTGCACCACCATATCTACAGGTATCACGCCATCTAAACATCCTCTGTCGGACCCATGTACGCACATGACCCCATCGGAATGTGCCGCCCACAACGTCCCCCACGTTTGCATCTCTTACAATCAGCCCAGTAAGCATTCCCCGACTCCGACCTAGTTCGGAGCACTCGTTTCATAATATATAGGTTACTAACTAAAGCGGGTCTCACACACAAAATAATACAAGCTTCCCCATAAGCTTGCATACCCACTAGGTTTTCTACAGGTTATGCCATACCAGAGTAAAAGATTGCATAACCCCACAGGTTAAGTTTGTGGGCCTATATAAATACTACCAACCCACCTAAGATTTACTTAACCCACCCACTATTTCAAACAAGTTTACTTAACCCCTACTCAAGTTATATGTTCATACAATCCTTACGGATTCAACTAGGTTAATTATTCCAATTCATTACCATATTCATTTATGGTTATAATGTGCTAGACCTCCCACATTAAGCCTACCACTTGTGGATGCTGGATATACCGGTCGGTTCCAGGCAGACTTCTTCCACAAGTCGGACTTAACCTCGTGTCTTAGCACGTCTCATGTTTATGCACCTAGACCCCTCACATTAGATTCACCATTTGTGGTTGTTGGATAAGTCGGTCGTTTCCGGGCAGACTTCCACGTAATCTGACCTCGTGTCTAAGCACGGTTACAGTTTCTAATTACTATAATCCTAGGCATCTTCATTATTAATCAATTATTCCTGTGCCATTATAGGTTTTCATGCCCCTTTCCCAAGTTATGTTCATAATGAACCGTATACCCCAATTTAAGGTCTTTAATCACAAATTGATTTATGTCCCCAAATTCATGTTCATATATTTCATTCAAGTTATACCCAAATTTCCAATACAAGTTATGCCCCAAATTTAACATTTTCCCTTCGTTCCCTATTTAATTAGTTCGCATATTTCAGCGGCATGCCTAGGCTCGAAGGTAGCCTGGCTATAAAAATAAAAGGGAAAAGATGAAGGGAAGAGGACAGAAATGGTCATACTAACAAGATCGACATATAATGGCAGAAATAGGCATAAACATATAGTGGCATAGTGACAAGATAGGCATATAGAAGCAGATCTGATGAACATGTGACAACAGAACTGATTCTAACATAATAGGGACATCATAAACAGGCCTGATGAGATCTAAACAATGAATTAGATATCCAACTAATAACAGATCTGATTTAGCCACAAACATAATAGGAACAGGCAAGAGGTGGTCTAAATAGTGAATTAGATCTACAAACAAAGGCAGACCTGACATGATAAATAGGTATAGGTTCAGATCTAGTTCATAGTCATGTCAGAATAACTTAGATAAATAGGTTATAAAAGATATAATATGATTCAAATAGTCACAGGCATAGATCTAAGTTATAGTCATGTCAAGATTTACTTTTTAAATATTTAGATCTAAAATTAACATAGACACACCATGATTGGATCTAAGAAAAGTAGAAGAAAGGTCGCAGATGTTGAATCACAGATCTCTAAACTTGAATAACTCTAGCTGATTGTTGAAGAAGAAAAGACTTGATTTAATCTGGGCAGAGGCAGCATCTAGTTCTCCATTATTTTTGGTGTGGAGAAACAAGAGAAATGAGGCCATACATATATATATATATATATACATACATACATATTTATATATAGCTTTCACCAAACCCTATTCTTCCCGGATCTGCCGTAGGGGAGTCGACCCCCCTTATGGGGTCGACCCGTAGGTCAACACCCCCTTAGGGGATCGACCCAAGGGTCGACACCCCTGGGCGGGAATTTTCCCGCTCCTCCAAATTTCTGAATTTTGAATTATTTTGAATTTTCTGGATATATTTTATTCATATATATTCTTCTTTTGTATGTACAAACTTCAAACCTTAATAATTTCTTCATACGGTGTCCGTTTTACGCAAACCAGGTCTCTATTTGAACCAGAATTCCGAGACGATCGCAATAGCGCAGTGCGTGTCCCTTAATTTTGAATATTAAATTAATTATTCTTTAATTTATCATCTTTGTTAAAATTACGGGGTGTTACAATACAATTCCATTTATTTCCATTAATTACAATTAATGTTTTTTATCAGTCCTGCCATTTACATATATTTATATATATGTTTATGTACTAGACCTCTCACATTAAGCCTACACTTGTGGATGCTGGATTTTCCAGGCGGTTCCGGGCAGACTTCTTTCACAAATTGACTTAACCTTGTGTCTTAACACTGTTACATATTTTATTTATGCACTTAGACTCCTCACATTAGATTTACCCCTAGTGGATGTTGGATATGTCTAGCGGTTCCGGGCAGACATATACCACAAGTGTAATCTATCCTCATGTCTAAGTGCGTTTATAGTTTCTTATTTACTATAAATCTTCTATATAATCAAGGCATGTCTATTTATATTTTACATGTCATCATATTATGCCTATTTTATGTCATACGTTCTTTCTGACATATAATCAATTCTATTCCATCATGTAATCAATTAATCAGATAACTGTTCAAATTTAACAATAACATGTGATTGCCAAATCATGTAATTTTTCTCACTTTCTACCGTTAATGGTCCAGGTACATAAATGTCACAAGTTAACACAGAATTGAGACAACAGTAATCGCTACGCATATTTTGGCAAATTTTCCAACATATTAATATCTTAGCATATTAATATTCCAACATGTCATATTCGTCACTTTAATCTTTTCAACATATGTTTGAACATTTCAACATATCATATTTAGACATGTCATAATAAAATTTCAATACTTTTAATAATTCTAGCCAATTCACATTGTACAATAATGGGGAATGTTAAACGATATTATATCATTATCTAAAATGAAATAACTTAAATCCACTCACCTCATTTGCTTTCCAAATCCTGGATCTGGTCCAGATCTAGCATTCCATGGTTTTTTCGTAATTGAATTCAGAACCTAACAACCATGGATTCATAACTTTTACTAAAAGAAAAAGGGAAGAAAGAGGAAGAAAATTGAACAGACCAGATCTTGAAAATTATCTTACTTCGCATTTGATTCTGAACATCTTTTTATTAACGTCAATTCTCTTCCTCCAGATCTTGATTTAGAATTTTTCCTAAACTAATAATCTTAATTTTCTAAAGAGATTTGAGGAGGAAGAAGAAAGGCAAAGTAGAGACGTCACCTCAGAAATATGAGATTTAGGCTAGGCTCTGCTAGCCTACTTATAGGTGTTCAGGATCTTATCGTACACGCAGCATTGAGTTAGCAATGACCCTTGTTAAGAAAATAGTCCAGATTCATTGATGAATCTAGATGGATCTAAAGGATCTCGACCCAGGTGTCGACCCCTCGGGTCCCACAAAGTACTTTTGGCATATAAATTTGATTTTCGAATTTTTGAATGATTGAATTTTCTGGAATTTATTTAACTGTTATATTCACATGAAATTTTCTTATGCGTATACAAATCTTCTAATGATCATT
The DNA here is from genome assembly GCA_030737875.1 of Allium sativum. NCBI lineage: Eukaryota > Viridiplantae > Streptophyta > Magnoliopsida > Asparagales > Amaryllidaceae > Allium > Allium sativum. The sequence continues at coordinate 6,693,439 of CM060921.1, read as the reverse complement.
TTACGCATATATATGCACACAAATTTCATTTCGTTTTCAAAATTCAAACGGTGTTGCACCGTTATTTGATTCTTGTCATATTTTATTGATTCCAGCCTTATCTTGAATTTTATCTCTTGTATACATATATTTCTACATATATATATATATACATACATATATATTTTCTTTGTTTCCTTCTATGTGCGTTCTTATCCTTACAAATTTTGAATTTGTATGCGTACACATATCTGTATGTTCAGTTGGCCTTCTCTAAAACAAAGATAAAAATCATGTTGCCCTCGGGGTTCGAACCCCCGACCTCTATGCTGCAAATCCAATGCGTTAACCAATTGAGCTGTTATGTCTTTTGTTAATAAGTTTAGAAACAATGGTAGTCATTGTTCTCCTTCTTTTACCGTATTTTCATGTTTTGCTACAATACTTCATTTAAACGTATCTCTTTCACCTTAAATCAATTTTCTGCAATCCATATGTCTAAATTGACTAGAAAATCGCCATGATTGCAATGATGCTAATCTCGTGGCCAAATTCTAGAAGCTCTTCAAAATTTTCTTTTTCTTTCTTAAATGTCTATGTCAGCGCATATATATACATATATGCATTATTTAATTATTTAAATGCTATAAAATGCGGGGTGTTACAACTTTCTACAGAATAGAAAAACATTATGTAGATCCAATGGAAGCAGTTTCAGATTTTGATTCCTTACCAATCAAAAGTTACAGGCAAAACAAGCCAAAGGTAAAATGGTTACATGGAAATTCGACAGAAATAGTGAAGGTAAGAAATGACTCTTATAGTCATTTCTCAAAGTTCTAAGACCTATAACCTTATACACAAATATATAAATATTTTGCGGTCCTCTAGTACATAGATTACGGGTCGTTACATTCTTCCCCTTAAGAAATTTCGCCTTTGAAATTCCCAAACAAGTTAATAAGGTTATCTTGCCTACCTACCATTCATCAAAATCAACCATACATACATAGCAGTCATAATGAAAAAGAGGTAGCACAAACCTATGCTGGCATGCAGGACACTAAAGAAGAAAAAATAATGATATCGCGAGTGGAAATAAGAGAGATGAATCAAAATATTACCAAGTAAATAATTCTATATATGACGTCCTCATACTCTCCGCATTCTCCTAAACGCATTCGCCTTTACTTTCACCCTACTAGACTTTGACAAGCTTTACAATTTTCCTTTTAAGTCGCTTCTATCGTGTCCAACAATAAAAATAGGCTTGCGAACTCCAGTAGCTTTTAGTTCCCCCTCAATTTTTTCCAATTGAACCGGCGTGATAATTTCATTGGAATCATGTACGAATTTCCTTAAATGAGAAACTTGAAACACATAATCCAACCCATCCATCTTTTGAGGTAGGTCAACGTATAAGCCACGCTTCTAATCCGCTCAAGAATCGGAAAAGGACCAACAAATCTTGGTGCTAACATTCCTTTCTTACCAAACCAAATCACACTCTTCAAAGGAGAAATCTTGGCAAACATTAAATCACCAATGGAGAACTCCAAATCTCTATGTCTTTTATTGGCGTAGCTTTCTGCTGGTTTTGGGTAGTTATCATCCATTACTGAATGATCTCAATCTTCTCAGACGTCTTTCTAATCATATATGGACCAAGTATCAGTTTCTCGCCTACTTTTAACCAACATGAAGGAGCATTGCATGATCTTCCATACATAGATTCATATGGTGCCTTGCTAATGTTAGGCTGATAAATATTATTGTATACAAACTCCACAAGGTGCAAATGATCATCCCATGAACCTCCAAAGTTAAGATGCAAGCTCACAAGATATCTTCCAATATACGATTCACTCCCTCGGCCTAACCATAGGTTTGAGGATGACACGCTGTGCTGATGTGTAGCTCAGACCCTAAAGATTCCTGTAAGCTCTTTCAAAACCCACTAGTAAAGAATGGATCTCGATCACTTATAATGCCTTTTAGTACTTCGTGGAATCGTACATATACAATTTTACCAACTTGGCTACCATTCTGCTTGACTTAATGGGTATTCATCTAGTGCTCTTAGTCAACCGATTTATGATGAAGGGTATAAATCTGGCACTCTTAATCAATCGATCTATGATGAACCAAATGCCATCATGTCCCACTCGAGTCCTAGTAAACCATCAATGAAATCCACTGAGACTTGCTCATGTTTCCGTTCCGGAACTTCTAACGGTTGTAGTAAACCACCAGGCTTCTTTGGCTTAACCTTAATTAATTAAAAATTCATGCATTTGGATATGAATGTCCCAACATCTTTCTTCGTACCTTCCAAGTAATTGGTTTGCTTCATGTCCTGATATATCCTTTTGCCACCAAGATGTATGGTCTGCTTCGAGTGATGACACTTTCGAAGTACTTCGTCTGTCAATCCATCGTTGTCAGCTACAACCAATCTCTCGTTCTTTCGAAGCCAACCATCATGGTTGAGTATATACATCCTCGTATCCTCTGAATTAGTATCGGTCTCTATTTTGGTAATGATTTCCTCTAATCTAGGATCATTCATCTGATCGAAACCATTTTTCTCAATCAAAATTGGCCTGATTGTCAAGCTATCTAATATCTTTGACCCCCACTCGCATTTAGGTTGAATGTCATAGCCAGTAATGTACACAAGTTGCCTCCACTCCAAGAACATTTCCCCTAAATTGGCATGTCTTCTACTCAAGGCATTGGCGATTGCATTACCTGTAATGTCCCCTATTTTTGGTAGCTGAATATTTAATTTAATTTATTATTTTAAATATTATATTGATATATTAAACGACTTAATATATATATTGTTTTTAAAAAGAAGTTTAAACGTATAATTTACAAATAATTATAAAACAAGCTCGAAATGGCACGGTAGTTCGTAATTTACAATTTGAACTTCAATTGAATATACAAAATTCAATATAAATTGAATTTTCGTGAAACAAGAAACGTTTGAATCTAATTGATAATAATTTTCTAATGAAAGAGAAAAATCGAGATTTCACATTATAAATTGTTAGTTATGTCCAATTCAAAATTTCAAATAGTCCCTATGGAAATCATTTATAAGCAATAACGTTTATTTATTAAATTATAAAGGATTTCTGTATAGTTCGAATATCGTGTTACTCGAAACATTAACATTGAGTTATAAATTTATATTGGTTTAATATTTAAAGCTGTATATTATTTTATTTGGATATACTCGACAAAAGTAATTTATTATTTTTGGATTGAATTGTTTTGGTATCAAAAAGAACATGCAAAATCCATAATGTATCGAATTATATATATATATATATATAGATGTTTCAGAGGCAATGTAAGCTTAGTTGTTAGAATAGAAATAATTAAATCTTCATTGTAAATGCATATAGAGGCACTTATATGCCTCGTTTAATAAACCCAACGCCAACATTGACAAGAGTTGACGTAAAACCAAAAGCCCAAGTAAATAAAATACTACACCTATCTTAATTCTTCATCCCTAAGAAAGAAATAATTTTCACAACTACTCTACCTCAACATACACAAGCCTACATTAGCCTACCTTATAACAGTATAGTAGACTAATATCTAACCGGTACGTAAGGGTCTTCATAGTTTGGTAAATTATGAGCACATGCCTATCCCCACACATGTCAAAACATCTTCACTTACCTGCCAAGCCTAGTACAAGCTTCCTTTCAAACATAGCCTGGAATTAATAAATCATAGAGCTCACGTACATAGAAGTACACAGGAGATGGAAGAACACAGCTAACAACTACTTACGAGGACACACAGCTACCTACTACCTAATACGTGCTCTCCAAACATTATATGTGATGACCAAGGGTCCTTGTATCTACAAATAAAGGGCAGCAACTTCATTTCAATCTTCTAGAAAAAATAAAACATAAACTTTCTCAAAATAAAACAAAAGTTTCCTTCAACAGATCTAAAACAAAAAAGCCCTCGCATAATAATATAACTGGAAACAAAACCTCCAACGCAAACAAAAGTGAAGCCCTCAAACATTTAATCGAACTGGCAGATGTTCTCTATAGAAATTGTGAGTTACGAGGTAGTGGCGCTAGAAGATTGTGATCTATAGAGGCATGGTTACTGGGTTACTACTGTGTTTGGGTGGCAAAGCGTGAAGCTGGGCTGTCAGGAAGCACAGCGTTTTTCGGAGGTGGTCGAGCGATTGAGGGAGACGAGAAGCAGCTTGTGGCTGGGGGTCTTGAACGCAGGCAGAAGAGGGTCAGCCGCATCTGGTGGTGAATTCTGATTAAGGTGCGGCGGCCGAGGATAAGTGCAACATTGATGGAGCTTTGATGAGCATGGGTTTTTGCAATTGGAACGAGCAGCAGCATGAAATTAAAATGGGTGGAGCAGTTTGCTAGAAAAGTGTCGATGGATGATCTCTTGTTGGTCGATGGTAGGGTGTCAGCTCAAGATGAGGTCGGGAAAATGGGTATCTGTTGGAATTGAAAGGGGAGTAACGGTTTTTTAAGGTGAAGTACAGACAATCAAAACAAAGGGGAGCAGTATTGTTTTGTACATTTAAGGAAGGAAAAAAGCAAAATTTAAGAATCATGGGACAGCTTTATAGACTGGAGACAAGTAACGTGGTGAACGTTTCAACGTGGAGCAGTTTCCATGATAATAAAGATGCGCAGATTTTCAGAAAAACAAAGTAATTTATTTAAAACTAATTATATAATTAAGACTTATTCATGTTTAATTAAATAGGTGAGCTAGAATGTGAATTATGCAGGCTGTTTGAGGCAGTGGAGGACCAAGCAGTTTTTAACGAAGAAGAAAGGAAAAGAGTTTGGGCCATTCCATTTTAATTGAAATGTAACTAATTTATATAAGTGATTAAGTTAGAATAATTAGTGATTAAAAATTAATTAATTAAATCGTTAATATTTAAACCTATATATCTCTTATATGTGTTAACAGAATCTAATGAAACAAGCTACACTGGGATTGTGGTGAAGGACATGACAGTACGGGAATAATTTGGACAATAATGGGAACAACCATAATTTACAATTAAATTAAACAGTTGTTAAATTTAAATATAACTGAACCGTTTCAACAACGAATCAAAATCAAAGTGAGTTAAACTCACTCAGTTTTTCCCACTTATATTTTATATAAGTAGAGTTTTATAATTGTGTGTTATGGTTGTTATTGATTGACTGTTTGTTTGTTTGTTAAATATATATATATATTCATATATTGACTGAACCAATGAAATTAAACATTGTTTAATTTCAGTGAAAAACCAAATCGTTATTTTAAAGATTGGATCCAATTAAGGTGACTTACCTTATTGGTCACGTTTATAAAATAAACGTGTTAAATTTAATAAATTGTTTGAGTTGTTTGGTTGATGTTAAATAGTCGTTATTTTCTGTTATAGAAATAAATCAGTTAAAAAAAATTGAATAATTTTATTTGTGATAATTTATTTTGATGTAGAGAAGAATAGGTTGGAGGAATCCAACTAGATTCCTCAAATATATTAGATATTAGTTATGCTAATATTATCATCATATGAACTGTTCTGATTGGATGATTGATTTGGTTATGGACCGTTGAACTGAATATTCAATATTTGTTTTGTTTAAACCAATGGGTAATATTGGTTGAGTAATTGGCGGTATATGGCATGTAAATCAATTGTTTTCTAAATATTGATTTACCTTCAGGTAAATCGATAGAACTGAAGTTATAAAATTTATTTTATAACTGCAGATAGATTTTTGAAATATATTTATTTTGAATAAAAGTTATTCAAAGTAAATAATTATTTATTATTTAAGTTATAATTAATTATTAAAAAGCAAATTCTTATGTTAAGAAGATTTATAAACAAGTAAGCAGAAATTAACCTAGCGTTTAAGATTTAAAGAACTGGTTGTGGAAAAAATTAAATAAAACTATTTAAATTAATTATATTATTAATTAATTTAAAGGAAGGACTATAATTAGAACTGATTAACGAATTAACCAGGGTTTGAGATGACTAAGTCAAATAAATTAACTGGAATTGGCTACTGAATTAATCTAATGGAATAGTTTAACAAATATTTGTATAATTTTAATAAGATCTTAAAAAGAGATTTATTATGTATTTAGTATTAAAGAAATTAACTACTTCTACAGTAGTTAATGATTGTAGTAAATTATTATTTTAATTAATAAAATTTTAAGAAGTATTATTTAAGTAAAATTCATTTATAAAAGTAATCAAAGTTGAAATGAAATCTAATTGAATTGTGAAAGGCGCTATGAACAGGTTTTTATATTAAAACCCGAGTTTTTGTAACGAAGTTATAAAAGGGATTTTAAATGAATACGATAGCTTAAAATAAAAAAGTTTTACTTAATATTTGAATTAAGTAAAGGAAATAAAGGAGAAAGGGATTTTATATTAAACCTGAGTTTTATAAACAAGGTTTATAAAAGAGATGTGAAGTCAAAGCGTTAATTTTAAATTAACGTTATTAAATAATAAAACTGAGAGAAATGAATGGAATTGAAATGGGGTTTTTAAAAAGGAATGATAAAAAGGAATTTGGAACTGAAATTGGTAAAGGATTTAGTAATGAACTTTGGTAATAATAATTCGAGTTATAAAATGAATTCTTGACAGAAGTTAAGGTCAGGAAGTGGTTTTTATTAAGAAATTACTTAATCAAAACATTAAGTAATAATAAGTTATATTTGAAAGAGATATTTTCCAAAGTAAGAAGGTTTTATAAACCATATTTTAAATAAAATAGTTTAATGGGATTTTGTTGGATATTAAAATAAATATCAGTTTTTGAATTACAGCTCGTATCTATCTTAAGATAAGAATGTTGTTGATCAAGGTCTGAGAGGTAAATAAATACCCCAACTTGAACGAATTCGGAATTATCTTAGGATGATATTAGTTTATAATGGAAAAGAGGTTAAGAATAATTTATTATTTCCGTATGTGAAATAATAAAATAATGTTAATCGCAAAATTTGAGAATATATAATGTAATTTCCAAGGTAATGGAAATGAGAAGAATCGAGTATATATATAATGATATTCCCGAAGTAAAGGAAATAAAAGAAGATGGTGTGAAATTGTAATGGTATTTTCGAGATAAAAGAAAATGAAAAGTGGAGTTTGGGATGGATTTATTCTAAAATAATAAGGGTTGGCTAGAGTTTTTGAGTAATGAAACAAAAGAGATTTTGTAACGTTGTTTTACGAGTAATAATATGAATTGATTTCCAATTAAAGAAAATAAGAAATGTTGTAGTAAATGTTTTGAAATGATAGAATATAGAAAATTAGAATATTATCTTAAGTATTAAATAAAATAGTTTTAAAAATAATCTTATGTTAAATAAGAAATCAAAAGCTATGTTCATTATATTAAGAGATTTAAAAGCTATAAATTAACATTCGTTAATTGCTTTATATAAAGAGGCCAAATAACACCAAGTACTAAATCAGTGAGCTCACTATATTTTCACGATTATTTATTTGATAGTTAAATAATCGACTATCAAATCTGACCCATACGATTGTTGGTACGGAAAAACCGGGATCGAATATATATTCGAAAACCACTCTGAACTAGAAAATACATGAAGATGCTGATTCAAGATGGAGCAATTGAAGACCGTGGATCTTTATAAGCGGAAGGATTACTTGTCGAATATTCCATGTAACAACCCGTATTTTTGAATAACATGTTATAACATAAATGGAGGCAGAATTAAACTGTAAAATCTGAATCAAGGGAAACGGGTTGTGCCATTGCGTTCGTCTCGGAAAAATACGCGAAATAGAGTCCGAGTTTTCGAAAATCGGAGTCCGTATGACCAAGATATGGCCTCGCGAAGTTTCACGAAAAATTCATATTAAAGTATACTTAATTAAGTGAAATGGGTTACGCAGAGAAATATATATATATTGATATATATATATATATATATATAAAATTGAAAATTTAATAAATAAATATGCAAAAATGTTCAAAACAGCGAATTGGGAGAGGGGAATAACCGAACCGGCCGATTTTTGAGGTCGACCCGAGCCTGCTGGGTCGACTAGGGGTTAATCCAGGGTGTTTGGCTGTCAACCCGTGGGTCGATTCGCTCAAATGCTGATTTTGCATTTGAATGGTTCTCATGGTTCAGCTTTATTCTAAAGGCCCTAGATGGTTCCTACACTTGACTTCTTCCCCAAGACATGCTTTGATGGCTTGGATTGAATCTAGGGTTAATCCTATGGCTAATACTATCCTAAAACTCTATAAAAAGACCCCTAAGCCTAGCCTAAATCATCATTATTCATTCCTACAACTAAACTATGCCAAATTTGTTCCTCTCATGGCCTCCACTCTCATGCTAAAATTCCTAAGTCTATCTATATGAGAGATTTTGAGTGCATACAAGTATTTTCAAGCTTGTATGAGTGTTCTTAGTTTGCATTCAAGTCAAGTTGACATTTCTCTTTTAAAGCAAGAGTTTTTATTGATTTGGCTCAAGGGTTTTTCATTTGGAGCTTGCATATTTGGGTTTTGCATAAGGGCTTCGTCTCAATCTTTATAATAACTATTTATTTGTGTCTTCATAGTATTGTAAGCCCTTTTCTACTTTCTTTCTTGAACTCTAAAGTTAAATGAATGATGCAAGTTTGTGGTTGATCATGTTATCATGTTATGCAAGTTAAACTTGAAGTTGTGAGCTTAAAGCTTCAAGCTTTATGTTGAAGGTTGCATTTTGGCAACAAGGAAGTTATCATATCCCTTATGATAACTTGCATGTAAGGCTAAATGCAAACTTCTAGCAACTTCTACATGTCATTTATCACCATATATCACTCATATGCTAAGTTTGGTTTTATGCATGCTTTTGAAGCCTAATAATGCAATATGCAAGTATATGAACATATATACATTTCATATGCCACCATGTTAAACTTGTGGCTTCAACACCTTTTTGTCATGATTATGCCAAGTTCCCTATTTTACCCTTTATGCGTTGATGCGATTATGTAAACGATGGGATTACGTTGGGGTTGGGTAACATTATGACATAAACATGGTTTTTTAAACATAACGTGATATGTTAACTTGTAATTATGTTTTGGAAACATAATGGACATAACACTTAGAAAATATGAGTGTGGCCAACTCGAGGTTGGGTTGAGTTTGTAGCATAAATCTACCCGGACCCGCCCGGCTTAACTAGTGGCTACAAACAATAGGACCCAATGTGATAAGTTGGTCATGTTGTGCTCGAACCCGAGGTTAGACCTAGTTGTGGTGTAAAGCTACCCGGACCCGCCCGGCTTAACTAGTAACCACAACAAAGTCTAATGTGAGAAGTTAAAGCGCATTAAGTTAATTAATGCCTCCTGATTAGGGTTAAGTCATGGTCCACTTAATACTTAACCAATTTGGGCTTGATGGATTAATCGAGGTTAAGTCAGGAGCCTTGGGTACTCTTAACCGATTTAATCCACGTTTGGATCGGGTTAACCACATTTAACCCGTTAAGAAACCCTAGTTGCGTGGTCCTTTTCAGCAGTAACCTTCTAGGTAGTATCATAAGACCCTAGGACTAGGCTAGGGTGGGGCACGATTACTGGGCTGATTGTAAGAGACCAAAAGAGACGGCTGAATGATGCCCCGGTTGTTCAGGCGGACCATGGTCGTGCACATTAAGTCCGGAGTTGAACACGGGCACCGGTAGGTTTGGACTGTGCATCATGGTATGGTGTCAGAGGGTTACACCATAGGGCCTGATACACCCTAGGGTGGACCCTGCACAGTCAACTACATTACATGATTAGGCCATATGACACCGACACTTGACGAGTTAGGCTTATAGGGAGCCGATCGACTAGACCGTGTAGTTGGACCTTAATTTAGGTCACCTCATGATGATGGGCCAAGCTTGGGCCAAGGGATCAATTCTTGTTTTTACTTGACATGTTAGAATGCTAGTACACCCGTGGTGCAAAACTTAACCTTAATTATGCGATGACACCTTTATCTATCTTGTTAGTTAATCATCATGCCAGTATGTTGTTATCCTTATGTTCATCTCAGCTTCTCATGGCAGTTAACTTTACTAGTTCATAGACAGATAGTAGTAGGGCTTACCAGTCTTTTTGACTGACCTGTTTTCTTTCGCCTCTTTTCTTCCGTTTCCCCCCCCCCCCCCCTCAGGTTCTCAGGGTGGGAACATTGGAGCTTAGCTTAGATCTTTACAGCTTGCTTACTGGATTTGCTCATGTACGGTTTTGGACATTGAGCTAGCTATGGTTTATCACTTCATTTTGGGGATAGTACTTTATGTATTTCAGTTTTTCAGTTTATGCTTTTATCTAGACTTTGTTGTTGGAAAATAATGACCAAGTACTTTGTTGTAACATGACTATGGTTTTGAAATGCTAAGTTTTATCCGCTGCTTTACTACTCTGTTTCACTTATATGTTCTGTCTTGTGATATCTGCATGCATGTTTACCTTGTTTAACGCCCCTCCAAAGCTAATGTCCTTGCAAGAGTGGCATTGGCGGAGGTAGGGTGTTACATTTGGTATCAGAGCATAAGGTTTACAAGATTTGAGCAAAAGTGTTTTTAAAACTTACCTTTTGAATAACTATTTTCAAAACCAATTAAGTATTTTCCAAGAAAAGTCTAGTTTATTTTAAAAGGCTATTCCCAAAAGCCATAGCACTATCCTTCGTTTCTTCATTCTGAATCTATATTTTTCTTCGTTTTAGTATGGCCGATCGCTTTAACATCCCGGAAGGCGTACAAGTACCCGTCTGGTTCCGAAGATTTATGGAGGCAAGGGCGAATGAAGCCGGCCCCACGAACATTCCTCCTCCTTCCCCCGTCGCTAACATCTCTCCTCCTCCACCTCAGAATCCGCAAGTAGATTTCGCTAAGCTTTGCAAAGACTTTAAGGCGATGGGTTGGAAGAATTTTGTCGGAACGGAGACTTCTGTGGAGGAAAGAAACTGGTTAAAGGAAACTGAAGACCTCTTTGCTATATTTGAGGTGGAAGATCGTAGGAAAGTTCGGCTGCGGTATGGCTATTAAAAGGAGAAGCTGCTTATTGGTGGGTAGTCACCACCACTACTAGAACCATTGAGACTTGGGATGACTTTAGGAGAAGGTTTGGACTAAAGTTTCTATCACCGACTGAAGAGAATCTTCAGATGGAGAGCTTCCTATCTCTAAAGCAAGGGGACATGACAGTTAGGGAATACGTGGATATGTTTAATCAACTTGCTCGGTTCGGCCTAAAATTGGTAAACACAGCTCAGAAGAAGGCCCTACACTTTGCTCTAGGGTTGAATGAGCCATTGCGCGGTTTGGCCATGTCTCATATACCCATGGGGGCGACTTTCGAGAGTTTGGTGAATATGGCCCTGCTTCAAGAGGGAGATAAGAGTGGCAAGAAGGAGGTCAAGGCAAATGAGTCTCAAGGCGAGAAGGTAGATTCTGGAAAAGGAGGCAAGAACAACAATAGCAAGAACAACAAGTCAAGAGAAAGGAGGAAGTGCAACTTCTGTGGGATTACTGGGCACATAACCAAAGACTGTAGGAAGAAGAAGAGGAAGTTGGGCGAATGCTTTCACTGTGGAGAGCCTGGACATCTTAGCAAGGATTGCCCCAAGAAGCAAGGACAAGGGAAAGGACAAACTCGGCAAGTAAGACCCTCTGGAGGGCAATTGCAGGCTCTCCTCGCTCTTCCATCTTTTGATCGAGGTAGAGTTTTTATAGAAATTCATGTTTACATTTCTGATTTTCCTGTTTGCACCTTATTTGATTCTGGCGCATCGCATAGTTTCATCTCTTCTGATATTGTTGAAAGTTTGCACCTAAGTACTAGCTTAGTTGAGGATCCCGTTTGTGTTTCAAATCCAATTGGGGGTTCCGCCCATCTACCTGTGGTTTGTATGGATTTGAAAATCTCTATCTTGAGCATAGAATTCATGTGTAATGTTTAGGTTCTCGGGTTTATGGGATACGGGTTGATTTTGGAGGTGGATTGGTTGTCCAGTTATGGAGCCATTCTTGACTATGAGCATAGGGTAGTGAGGCTCATGACTCGCCTCGGTAATACCCTAGAAATTTCTTGTAACCCTAGAGTTCCCGTCATGTTATGTTATCTTGAATCTCTCGACTCGTCCATCGATGATCTGAAATCTATAAGGGTGGCCCGAGACTATCCTGATGTCTTTGAAGAAGTTAGGGGGTTACCCCCTAAACGAGAGATAGATTTCCGCATTTATCTAGTTGATAATGCCAAGCCAGTATCATTGCCAGTTAGGCACATGGCTCCACGTGAGAGAACGGAGCTCAGTAAGCAAATCAAAGAGTTGCTTGAAAAAAAAATATTAGGCGAAGCATTTCTGAATGGGGTGCTCCGGTGGTATTCGCCACTAAGGCGGATGGTTCGCTTCGTCTATGTGTTGATTATCGAGAGTTGAACAAGCTGACAAAGAAGAATAGGCACCCGTTACCGAGGATGGATGATCTCTTTTGGTGCTTCTGTTTTCTCTTAACTCGATCTAGCCACCGGATTCCATCAGCTTAGAGTAGCTGAGGATAGCATTGATAAAACTGTGTTTAGGACCCCAGATGGATTCTTTGAATGGCTTGTCATGCCATTCGGTTTGACTAATGCACCCGCGTACTTCGTGGACTTGATGAGTAGGGTGTTCAGGGAGTTCCTTAACAAGTTTTTTGTTGTCTTCGTGGATGATATTCTGATCTTCTCAAAGGATGAGGAAGAACATGCAAGGCATCTCAAGGAAGTGATGGATACGCTTAGAGCGCATCAGATGAAAGCCAAGTTCTCCAAATGTCATTTTTGGAGAAGGGAAGTTCGGTTTCTTGGACATATAGTTTCTAAGCAAGGCATAGCGGTAGATCCCGCGAAAGTGGTTGTGGTTCAAGATTGGAAGACTCCTAGGAATGCAACCGAAGTAAGGAGCTTTCTTGGTTTGGCGGGCTACTATAGGAAGTTCATCAGGGACTTCGTTAAGATTTCGGCCCCTCTTACTAAGTTGACGAAGAAGAACTTAGTCTTTGCATGGGACTGGGAGTGTGAACTTGCTTTTCAAAGGCTCAAGAGAGCCGTTACCTCAGCTCTAGTTTGGCAACGTGGATTGGCACTGTTTTCAAGAGATAGCTTTCTGCGTGGGATACCGTATAATATGTAAATGAGATCCAAGATTCACTAACGAATCTTGGAAAGCTTGCACGAAACCATGAGCACGCAGTTATGTTTAAGCCAAGTATTTTAGGCAAAGAATAAGTGGAAGTGGAACGAGAGGCAACGGTGAAATGAGTTCTAACTCATATTTTGGGAACAAGAATTAAGAACTACGGAATTGCGAAGTTAAAAGACGGTCAGGGCACGATGGGATTAAGCACAAGAAAATGCGGCTTAGAAGATCGAAGACTAGATACGCGCATTTAATCTCTTTCTAAGAGTATATCCTTGATCCCTATTGTTCTGTAGAGCTTACTCGCATGCTATCTTTTAAGTATATCCTCTCGGTCCTATCCTCAATCTTAGATCTGTTGCAAACCTCCTAAGGAGTATGACTAGCCTATTTGTGATATATGGTTGGGGTGAAGAAGTTCGTCACCAAACTATTTGGGCTTTATGGGATATGGGTAATAATTGATAGACTTACAAAGAGAGCCCATTTTATTCCGGTGAAAAGCAAGAGGACCGTATCACGGCTAGCATCTGTTTATCTTCAAAAGATAGTGCGGCTGCATGGAGTTCCTTCTAGCATAGTTAGCGATCGTGACCCAATTTTCACTAGCCAGTTCTGGAACAGTTTGCAAGAAGCAATGGGTACGCGATTGAATCTGAGTACAGCCTATCACCCCCGGACGGATGGCCAAACCGAAAGGGTGAATAGAGTGCTAGAAGATCTTTTGAGGTTTTGTGTTCTCGACTTCGGTGGTACTTGGGAAGACCACCTTCCTCTTGTAGAGTTTGCTTATAATAATAACTATCAAGCCAGCATAGGGATGGCACCATTTGAAGCTTCGTATGGGAGGCCGTGCAAGCCACCAACATGTTGGTGGGAAGACGACGGATAAGCTTATAATTGAGCCCGACATGATAAGGGACACATCCGAGAGGGTTGAATTGATTCGAAGAAGGATGAAAGCGGCCCAAGATAGACAGAAATCTTATGCTGACAAGCGAAGGGCAGATTTGGAATTCAAAGTGGGAGACATGGTTTTCGTGAAGGTTTCTCCTTTGCGAAATGTGGTATGTTTTGGAGCAGCGGGGAAGTTGGCACCAAGGTTCGTAGGACCCTTCCCTATCATAGAGAGAATTGGAAAGATGGCCTATAAGGTGGGATTGCCCGAGAAGCTAGCCGGAGTGCATAATGTCTTTCATGTCTCGCATCTCCGAAAGTGCCTACATGAGTCCGCTGAGGTGGTTGAACCAAGCATTCTTGAAGACATTGAGGTAGAGAAAGAAGCAACCTTGAGAAGAGCTCCGATTCGTATCTTGGGAACAGAGATCAAGAAGCTAAGGAATCGAGAGGTCAAGTTGGTGAAAGTTCAGTGGGGTGAAGCCGACGAAGATGCAACTTGGGAAACCGAGGAGAAGATGCGTGGGCTTTATCCATTTCTTTTTGAGGGTACATTCTCGATCTCTTTTCCTAATTAGCATATCTTTCTTTTTATCCGCGTTTATCTAGTTTATCTTGTTTCGTAGATCTTGTCATGAGAACCTTAGGTAGAAACCCTTGGTTGAAACATGTATTTGAAACATGTTATGCTTGATGGTTGCAAGTGGTTGCAAGTGTTTGCACGTGGATACTCGTGGATGCATAATACACGTTAGGCACTAAGATCGGCTCACACACTTTCATACCGCATATGCATGAGTGTTTATGCTTATTCATGGATGAAAACTTGTTATGCTATCACGTGGATGTTGCATATGGATGAATGTTATGTGCACTCATGTAGAGATTATAAATTATGTTAGGAATTTTCATACATATGGACTCATTTCACTAACATATTTTGCATTAAGGGGGTTTACTGAATCAGTAACCTCCTGATTTTCGCATTAGATAAGTACATATACACACACCTTTACATATGATCATACAGCATTTAGAACCTTTTAAGGACAATGATTGCTCGTGGATGATGTTTTGAGTAGATGGATGATGGATGGTAGGATACGTTCTTCCTAACTTGGAGATTTCGGGGACGAAATCCTTTAAGGAGGAGAGAATGTAACAACCCGTATTTTTGAATAACATGTTATAACATAAATGGAAGCAGAATTAAACTGTAAAATCTGAATCAAGGGAAACGGGCTGTGCCATTGCGTTCATCTCGGAAAAATACGCGAAATAGAGTCCGAGTTTTCGAAAATCGGAGTCCGTATGACCAAGATATGGCCTCGCGAAGTTTCACGAAAAATTCACAAATTAAAGAATACTTAATTAAGTGAAATGGGTTGCGCAGAGAAATATATATATTGATATATATATATATATATATATAAATATATATAATTGAAAATTTAATAAATAAATATGCAAAAATGTTCAAAACAGCGAATTGGGAGAGGGGAATAACCGAACCGGCCGATTTTTTAGGTCGACCCGAGCCTGCTGGGTCGACTAGGGGTTAATCCAGGGTGTTTGGCTGTCAACCCGTGGGCCGATTCGCTCAAATGCAGATTTTGCATTTGAATGGTTCTCATGGTTCAGCTTCAATCTAAAGGCCCTAGATGGTTCCTACACTTGACTTCTTCCCCAAGACATGCTTTTGATGGCTTGGATTGAATCTAGGGTTAATCCTATGGCTAATACTATCCTAAAACTCTATAAAAAGACCCCTAAGCCTAGCCTAAATCATCATTATTCATTCCTACAACTATACTATGCCAAATTTGTTCCTCTCATGGCCTCCACTCTCATGCTAAAATTCCTAAGTCTATCTATATGAGAGATTTTGAGTGCATACAAGTATTTTCAAGCTTGTATGAGGGTTCTTAGTTTGCATTCAAGTCAAGTTGCAACATTTCTCTTTCAAAGCAAGAGTTTTTATTGATTTGGCTCAAGGGTTTTTCATTTGGAGCTTGCATATTTGGGTTTTGCATAAGGGCTTCGTCTCAATCTTTATAATAACTATTTTTTTGTCCCTTCATAGCATTGTAAGCCCTTTTCTACTTTCTTTCTTGAACTCTAAAGTTAAATGAATGATGCAAGTTTGGGGTTGATCATGTTATGCAAGTTAAACTTGAAGTTGTGAGCTTAAAGCTTCAAGCTTTATGTTGAAGGTTGCATTTTGGCAACATGGAAGTTATCATATCCCTTATGATAACTTGCATGTGAGGCTAAATGCGAACTTCTAGCAACTTCTACATGTCATTTATCACCATGTATCACTCATATGCTAAGTTTGGTTTTATGCATGCTTTTAAAGCCTAATAATGCAATATGCAAGTATATGAACATATATACATTTCATATGCCACCATGTTAAACTTGTGGCTTCAACACCTTTTTGTCATGATTATGCCAAGTTCCCTATTTTACCCTTTATGCGTTGATGCGATTATGTAAACGATGGGATTACGTTGGGGTTGGGTAACATTATGACATAAACATGGTTTTTTAAACATAACGTGATATGTTAACTTGTAATTATGTTTTGGAAACATAATGGACATGACACTTAGAAAATATGAGTGTGGCCAACTCGAGGTTGGGTTGAGTTTGTAGCATAAATCTACCCGGACCCGCCCGGCTTAACTAGTGGCTACAAACAATAGGACCCAATGTGAGAAGTTGGTCATGTTGTGCTCGAACCCGAGGTTAGACCTAGTTGTGGTGTAAAGCTACCCGGACCCGCCCGGCTTAACTAGTAACCACAACAAAGTCTAATGTGAGAGGTTAAAGCGCATTAAGTTAATTAATGCCTCCTGATTAGGGTTAAGTCATGGTCCACTTAATACTTAACCAATTTGGGCTTGATGGATTAATCGAGGTTAAGTCAGGAGCCTTGGGTACTCTTAACCGATTTAATCCACGTTTGGATCGGGTTAACCACATTTAACCCGTTAAGAAACCCCAGTTGTGTGGTCCTTTTCAGCAGTAACCTTCTAGGTAGTATCATAAGACCCTAGGACTAGGCTAGGGTGGGGCACGATTACTGGGCTGATTATAAGAGACCAAAAGAGACGGCTGAATGATGCCCCGGTTGTTCAGGCGGACCATGGTCGTGCACATTAAGTCCGGAGTTGAACACGGGCACCGGTAGGTTTGGACTGTGCATCATGGTATGGTGTCAGAGGGTTACACCATAGGGCCTGATACACCCTAGGGTGGACCCTGCACAGTCAACTACATTACATGATTAGGTCGTATGACACCGACACTTGACAAGTTAGGCTTATAGGGAGCCGATCGACTAGACCGTGTAGTTGGACCTTAATTTAGGTCACCTCATGATGATGGGCCAAGCTTGGGCCAAGGGATCAATTCTTGTTTTTACTTGACATGTTAGAATGCTAGTACACCCGTGGTGCAAAACTTAACCTTAATTATGCGATGACACCTTTATCTATCTTGTTAGTTAATCATCATGCCAGTATTTTGTTATCCTTATGTTCATCTCAGCTTCTCATGTCAGTTAACTTTACTAGTTCATAGACAGATAGTAGTAGGGCTTACCAGTCTTTTTGACTGACCTGTTTTCTTTCGCCTCTTTTCTTCCGTTCCCCCCCCCCCCCCCAGGTTCTCAGGGTGGGAACATTGGAGCTTAGCTTGGATCTTTACAGCTTGCTTACTGGATTTGCTCATGTACGGTTTTGGACATTGAGCTAGCTATGGTTTATCACTTCATTTTGGGGATAGTACTTTATGTATTTCAGTTTTTCAGTTTATGCTTTTATCTAGACTTTGTTGTTGGAAAATAATGACCAAGTACTTTGTTGTAACATGACTATGGTTTTGAAATGCTAAGTTTTATCCGCTGCTTTACTACTCTGTTTTACTTATATGTTCTGTCTTGTGATATCTGCATGCATGTTTACCTTGTTTAACGCCCTCCAAAGCTAATGTCCTTGCAAGAGTGGCATTGACGGAGGTAGGGTGTTACATTCCCCGACCATTCAACCAGAGGCATTCTAACGTGATTCAGTCGTGGTTGAGAATTTATGGATTGCAAGGACTACTCACTACTGATCCATGCGTTGACTCCTAGGATGTGGTATGAGAGTGCCTTCGGTTCATCCTGTTTCTGGATGACTTGTATAGACGCGTGTTTGATAGCGTATTTCCAAAGGAGTCACTACTTTGATTTTTTTCAAACGTATTTTTGTTGATGGCGGAGAAGAGCACACTTCTCTTAGCTTAACAACTAGATATATTTGTGCACGTCAATTAGTGATTTTCTGGCGGATTTGACGATGTGGCATTCAGAGTGAATGATGATATGATGTTCAAAATTTAATGTTGACCTCAAGCCTCATCAACTGGGAAATGGCCCAAAATCGGGTAGGACGCATGGCTATGTGGGTCGCACCCATCAAAAGGGTATATCGTTACCTGATCTGGAGAAATTAAATGCCTTCGGTTGTACCTTTATTTTTGTATGCTATCGGTTCGGTTGGCTGACCCCCAACCGTGGTAATGATATATTCGGTACTCTCAAGCAAAGTGAGGGGCCGGTCATGTTTAGCTTGGGTTGCAAGATGTTCTTGTTGAACGCCAATGTATTCATCTTCAGAGGTACATTGTCGGAATGGTGGTTGCCCATGCTCTGCCATAGAAATCCATTCTCCAATAAGCACAGGTGGTTTTGATTGTATACTATATATGTAGAGCGTGAGATGCAAGCATTCTGCTAAATTGATATTTATTTGTATTTAGACACTATTATAATATTAGAAAAGATATTGATTTCAACAACATTTTGGGTTATCGTAAGGTAAAAACCATCTGTATTTATGTGTGGATTTGGTCTTACGATTATCCTTTTCATTCGAAAAGATTTTAGCTTTTAAATCAACCTGTGTGATACCTTTAAACTTAGTGCGTTTTTCTCACTCTGGTTCATCAGACTGATCCGGCGTTTGTAATGCCCGGGTTAGACCGGGTTGTACATTTTCAGGTTATCGGATATAGTGAAAAGACAAGGTGGAAGAGTTCAAACGTATGATATCATATAGTTGTGTTCAGTTGTGTGTTGTATATGAGGACAGATTAATATAACTGTCTAGATGTGTTGATGTACTCTAATGATTGTAAGTATTTTAAAGCTCTCAGTAAAGATTTATTTCTATATTATATTTTGTTCCGCTGCAATGTGAGACTCTGTGTTGTGTGTTTTCTTCTTCTTGTTTCTTCTATTCTAATATTTCTTTCTTATCTCACCCTCTAATATTCTTTCTACTAACGTTCCATTGTTTTCAATGCTTTAATAGTCAACATGGTATTTTCGTGTCGAGTTTCAGGGTCGAAAATCTCTCGGGCCATTACATTACCCTTTCTCGGGATGTATGCGATATTAAAATCATAAGAGGCTAAGAACCTCAACCATAATCGCTGACAAAGATTGAGGTTTTCTATGAGAAATTGTACTTTAGTGATTTATGATCTGCAAACAACTCGAACCTTTCTCCTAAAAGATAGTGCCTTCGCATCTTCAACGTCAAGACAATCGCTGCCACTTCTAAATCATGAGTGGGATATTTCTTCTCATGAGGCTTCAGTTGCTGACTAGTGTATGCGATAACCTTTCTCCTTTGCATTAACACCGCACCTCAAATGGATACCACAAGCATTGGTGCATATCGTCATCTCACCATTCCCTCGCGGAATAAGTAGCACCAGTGCACACATCAACCTTTTCTTCAGAATTATAAATGCATTGTCATATCTTACATCCCAAATGAACCCCTGATTTTTCATAGTCAACTGAGTCGATAAATGCATTGTAATATCTTAAGAAATCCTAGATAAACTTATGGATCCAGCCAATTCCAAGAAACTTCTTACACCAGTAACACTCCTGGGTGTAGTCCGATCTTGTAATGTTGCCACCTTTGCAAGGTCCATAGCAATACCATTTTCTAGAATAACTGTAACACCCCATAATTTTAACAACACTAAAGAGGACAAATTAAAGAATAATTAATTTAATATTCAGAATTAAGAGAAACGGACGGCGCCATTGCGTTCGTCTTGAAATTCTGGTCAAAATAGACACTTGATTTGCGTAAAAAGACACCGTATGAAGAAGGTATTAAGGTTTGAAGTTTGTATACGCGCAAGAGAATTATATATATATAAATAGTTAATCCAGAAATTCAAAAATCAGTTCAAAAATCAAAATTTCGATGAGCGGCAAAAATCCCGCTCAAGGCTGCCGACCCTTGGGTCGACCCCTCAAGAGGGGTGTTAACCCATGGGTCAACCCCATAAGGGTGGTCGACCCCCCTATGGCAGATCAGACAGATTAAGGTTTTGGGGGCATCAATAAATATGGCCTCATTTCTCATATTTTTGCACACCAAAAATAATGGATAACTAGATGTTGCCTCTGCCCAGATCAAATCAAGTCTTTTCTTCTTCTGCAATCAAGTTATTCAAGCTTAGAGATCTGTGATTCGATTCTTCTGTTTTTCTAGATCCAAACACTGTGAGTTTTAAACTTGATATGACTATAACTTGGATCTATGCCTATGACCATTTGAATCACATCAGATCTCCTATAACCTATTTATCTTAGTTATTCTAGCATTATTATGAATTAGATCTGAACCTATACATGTTTATCATGTCAGATATGTCTTTGATTTTAGATCTAATTCACTGTTTAGATCACCTTATACCTGTTCTATTATGTGTATGGTCAAATCAGATCTGTTTCTAGTTGGACATCTAAATCATTGTTTAGATCGTATCATGCTTGTCCGTATTATGTTAGAATTAGTTATATTATCACATGTTCATTTATGCCTACCTTGTCATTAAACCACTATATGTTTTATGCTTGTTTCTGTCGTTATATGTCCATCATGTTAGTATGATCATCTCTATTCTATTCCCTCTATCTTTTCCCTTTTATTTTTATGTAGCCAGGCTACCTTCGAGCCTAGGCATGCCGCTGAAATATGCGAATGCGTTAGATTGGGAACAAGGGGAAAACGTTGAATTGGGGCATAACTTGTAATTGGGAATTTGGGCATAACTTGAATAAAGTGGAATAATATTAATTTGGGGCATATGGTTCATCATGAACATAACTTGGGAAAGGGGCATGAAAACCTATAATTACATAGGTAAATTGGTTAATAATGGAAATGCCTAGGATTACAGTAATTAGAACTGTAACTGCGCTTAGACACGAGGTTAGATTACACTTGTGGTGGAAGTCTGCCCGGAACCGCCCGGCATATCCAGCGACCACAAGTGGTGAATCTAATGTGAGGGGTCTAAGTGCATAAACACGAGTCGTGCTAAGACATGAGGTTAAGTTCGACTTGTGGAAGAAGTCTGCCCGGAGCCGACTGGCATATCCAGCATCCACAAGTGACAGGCTTAATGTAGGAGGTCTAGCATTATAACCATAAATGAATAAGGCGATAAAGTTGAATACTTAACCTAGTTGAATACACAGGGATTGTATGAACATGTTAAATTGAATAGGGGTTAAATAAACTTGTTTGAAACAGGGGGTGGGTTAAGTATATCTGGGGTTGGTGGGTAATATTTATATATATAGGCCCACAAACTTAACCCGTTGGGATTATGCAATTTTATGACACCAGTAGGTAGGCATCATCTGTGGAAAACCTAGTAGTGGGGATGAAAGACAAAGGGCAGAGCTTGCATCATCTTGTGTGTGGAACCCGTTTCACTCAATAACCCATATATAGGTATCAAATGAGTACTCCGAACTAGGTCGGAGTTAGGGCACGCTTACTGGGTTGATTATAAGTGATCCAAAAGTGGGGACGGTGTCTGACGGCGTGTTTCATCTGGGTCATGTGCGTGCATGACTCCGTTTGCTCGGGAAAATAAGACTGTGACATCAGCTGATATGGTTGTGCACATCCGTAAAATGAAGGGTTGCCACTTTAGGGAGTGATACACCCTACTGTGGGGACATCACAGGGTATCTACGGAGTAGGGAGCCAATCGATCTAGGTAGTAATTAGGGTACATTTAGACTCCGGTATGTTTAGGAGCCCGTTATTACCCTCAAATGTGATTTCGGAATGTTGGGTTGTCTGTTGATTGTATGGGGTGAAAACCTCTCACTGGAAATACACCTAAGTATACCATCATACAGTTATTAGGATCATCTCATTCTGGTTATACTAGTATTGGTGCAGAGAAATCGTTAGAGAAGCATATACACTCTACCATATTTATCATGTTTACCTTGTCATACCTGCCTTTTATGTTGTTACCCTTCTTATCCACTTTATATGCCTGTCATGATACTTTTACTTATTTATATGCTAAAATTAACTGGACTCGCTAGACTTTATGTCTAACCCATTTTGTTTTCTCTTCTTTCTCTTCCGTTTCCCCCTCCCCCAGGTTCTCAGGGTGGGAATACTCAATCTTGATCAGGATTCTGCTTTCATTTTGCTGGAGCTACTTAGATGTATTGCTCAAGTTCTTATCTTTGCTACTATGGCTATGTTTCTTTTGGGGATTATGCTTCTTTTATTATTGTACTCTGATATTTTAAGTGCAAGACAAAAGTTTTAATAATGTACTGGGTTTATGCATTTCAGACATATGATGTTTTGAACCACGATGCTTTATGATTAATAAAGTTTTAATCCCGCTGCTATTTTATATATATCTTATAATTTTTCTGTTTTTGTTTACCTATAACGCTTCACAAAACTTAATGCATTCTCTTAATGAGTGACATTAACGGACGTGGAGTGTCACACTTGGTATCAGAGCTGAAGTTTACCAGATTAGATTAAAAAAATTGAAAATTATTTTCAAAAAGAAAAGTCTATTTTGAAAAACATGTTCCCAAAAGCCATATGTAATATCTTTCGATCCTTTATCTGAATCTCTTTTCTTTTCAACATGTCTGGGGAACCTAATACTCCAAAGGGCGTTACGATACCTGGCTGGTTATGTAGGTATCTAGAGGCCATGACGCCTACCGGTGGTCAAGCTGATGTTCCTCCCCCGGCTGCACCTGTCGTTCCTCCTCCTCCGCACGCAAATAACTTCTCTAAGATCTGCAAAGATTTCTGTGCTATCGGAGGGAAGTCATTCCGTGGAATTGAGACATTCGTAGAGGCAAGGAATTAGCTCAAGGAGGCAGCAGACTTGTTTGGCATTTTCGAAGTGGACGATCATAAGAAGATTCAGTTAGCCGCCTGGCTACTGAAAGATGAAGCTTCATTCTGGTAGGAAGTGACGCAAGCAGGGCGTCCGATGGAGACTTAGGCTGATTTAGATAGAGGTTTGAAATGAAGTTTCTTTCTCAACCTGAGAAAATCATGCAAATGGAAAGGATCTAGGCTCTCAAGCAAGGAAGCATGACTGTCAAAGAATATGTTAACAAATTCAACCAACTACTGAGGTTTGGATTGGAACTGGTAGATACTCCTCATAAGAAAGCTTTGCGGTTTGTTAAGGGACTGAATGAACCCCTTCATGGGTTAGCTATGTCCCATATTCCAATAGGAGCAACTTTTGAAGGGCTTGTTGATATGGCCTTGATGCATGAGGAAGACAAAAGCGATAAGAAGGAAGTTAAGGTCGAGGAAACACAAAACAAGAAAGTATGGCCTAAGAAAGGACAGCAACAACAACAGAAGAAGAAGAAGAAGAAGGGAGGAAAGAATGACAAGGCTAAGGATAAGAGGAAGTGCCATAGTTGCGGACGCGAGGGTCACTTAGTAAAGGACTTCAAAAAAAGGAAGAATACTTGCTTCAATTGTGGAGAGGTCGGACACTTCGCAAAGGAGTGCCCGAAGAAACAGGGACAAGGTCAAAGGACAGGAGCTTCTGGAGGGCAGGTGCATGCTCTCACGACCAGTGCTCCAGATAGAGGTAGGAAAGTTTCCGTGGAAGGTTTGATTTCTCTTTCCAGTCATCCTATTAGAACTCTTTTTTATTATGGCGCTTCACATTCATTTATATCTAGTTCTGTGGTTGAGTCTGTACACCTTAATACTAGTATGGTAGTGGATCCCATTATTGTCTCAAACCCCATTGGTGGTTCGGCTCATTTGTCCATGATTTGTTGGGGTTTGAAAATATCTGTGTTAGACGTCGAATTTGAGTGTGACGCATATGTGCTCAGTTTTATGGGCTATGGTTTGATTCTAGGGATGGATTGGCTAGCCATGTATGGTGCCATTCTGGATTGTGAGAGGAGGGTCGTTAGACTTTTGACTTTCCATGAGAGGACCCTCGAGATTTCTTATGACCCGCAAGGATTTGTCATGCTTAGTTTCCTAGAGTCTCTTGATGCATCTATCGATGATCTGCAATCTGCACCAGTAGTCCATGACTATCCTGATGTCGTTGATGAGGTACGGGGCTTACCTCTGAGGCACGGGATCGATTTTCATATATATTTGGTAGACAATGCAAAGCCACTTGCATTAGCTATGTGCTATATGACTCCAAGGGAAAGGAAGGAGCTTAGTAAGTAAGTAGGGGAGCTACTTGAGAAAGGGTTTATTAGGCAAAGCATATCTGAATGGGGTGCTGCAGTGGTATTCGCAACTAAGGCGGATGGTTCGCTTCGCTTGTGTGTGGACTATAAAGAGTTTAACAAACTCACTAAGAAGAACAGGCACCCACTTCCGAGGATAGATGATATGTTTGACCAACTTGTTGGTGCATCAGTATTCTCTCAGTTAGACTTGGCCATGGGGTTTCATCAGTTGAGGGTGGCCGAGGACAGTATAGATAAAACCGCTTTTAGGACTCCAAATGGTTTCTTTGAATGGCTAGTTATGTCTTTTGGGTTGACGAATGCACCCGCCTATTTTGTTGATATGATGAGTAGGGAGTTTCTAAATAAATTTGTCGTCGTCTTTGTTGATGACATCTTGATTTTCTCATAGAGCAAGGAAGATCATGCCCAAAATTTGAGAGAAGTTTTGGAAACTCTCCGTGCGCATCAGCTTTAGGCAAAGTTCTCTAAATGCAATTTTTTTGAAAAGAGGTGAGATTTCAAGGGCATGTGGTCTACAAAGATGGGATAGAAGTAGACCCTGTAAAGGTAGTTGCAGTTCAAGATTGGCAAATCCCAAGGAATGCAACGGAGTTGAGAAGCTTTCTTGGATTGGCAGGTTATTATAGGAAGTTCATTAAAGACTTCGCAAAGATATCAGCCCCACTCACCAGGCTGACGAAGAAGAATTTGGCGTTTTCGTGGGATATAGATTGTGATGTTGCTTTTCAGCGATTGAAGAGGGCTCTGACAACAGGCCCAGCCTTGACCTTTCCCGATGGGAATAAAGTGTTTACAGTATACACTGATGCATGCGGTACAGGGCTTGGTGTGGTTCTAATGCAAGAGGGAAAAGTAGTATGTTATGGGGGTAGACATCTAAGGTTTCATGAGAAGAATTACCCTACCCACGACTTAGAGCTAGCTGCCATAGTATTTGCACTTAAGACGTGGCGTTATTATTTGCTTGGAGAGAAGTTCGAATTGTACATTGATCATAAATCTCTCAAGTACTTGTTCTTGCAAAAATATCTTAATTTAAGGCAACAAAGGTGGATTGAGTTCCTAGCTTCTTATGATTTTGAGATTGCTTATACCTCTGGCAAGGGTAATGTGGTGGCAGACACACTGAGTAGGCAGAGGATGGCCTTAAGTCCTCTGTTTGTGGGGAGGAAAAGCTTGGAGTTCATATCGACTTTTGACTTTAGACCCTCTACCGAGTTTTTGCCTGGTTTGTTTGCATCGCTAGAGATACGACCTACTCTTATGGATCAGATAGGAGCATCGCAGCGAGAGGATCCACAAATTTTAGACATCTTGGATAGGCTCAGTAAAGGGGAGACTTCTAGTCACCTCAGTAGATATTCCATAGACGATAAAGGGTGGTTGCGTTGAGATGGAAGGCTCTGTGTTCCCCAAACTTGCAGTTTGTTGAAGACAGTCCTAGAAGAAGCCCATCATTCTAAGATGACTGTTCATCCAAGAGGTGATAAGATGTGTAGAGACATGAAGAGGGTTTCTTTTGGGCTGAGATGAAGAAAGATGTGGCAGAGTTTGTTTCTCAATGTTTGGTTTGTCAGCAAGTCAAAGCTGAGCAAAAGAAGCCCAGTGGTTTACTTCATCCTTTAGAGGTTCCACAGTGGAAGTGGGAAAGTGTCTCTATGGATTTCGTAGATGGTTTGCCAAGATCAAAGAAAGGCAACACCTGTATTTTGGTTGTAGTAGATAGACTTACTAAGAGCGCTCATTTCATTCCAGTTAAGAGTAAGAGGACGACAACATGGTTAGCAGTAGTTTACGTTCGTGAGATAGTCCATCTTCATGGAATACCTTTCGTCATCGTAAGTGATCGTGACCCCATCTTCACCAGTGAATTTCGAAAAAGCTTGCAAGAAGCATTAGGTACATAGTTGTGTTTGAGCAATGCTTATCACCTACAGACCGATGGACAGACGGAAAGTGTGAACAGAGTTCGTGAGGATCTTTTAAGGCTGTGTATCCTAGACTTTGGAGGGACTTGGAAAGAGCATCTTCCTTTAGTAGAGTTCGCCTATAACAACAATTATCAAACTAGCATTGGCATGGCACCCTTCAAATCATTGTACGGACGACCCTGTAGATCACCAACTTGTTGGTGGGAATCTACAGAAAGACTATTACTTGGACCAGTTATGGTTAGAGAAACGTCCGAGAAGATTGATCTTATTAGACGGCGAATAAAGACCGCGCAAGATAGGCAGAAATCCTATGCAGATAAGAGAAGGACTGACATTGTATTTGAGGTAGGAGGCATGGTTTTCATCAAGGTGTCACCTTTAAGGAATGTGGTTCGCTTCGGGTCTGTAGGGAAATTGGCACCAAGATTTGTAGGGTCATTTCCCATAACAGAAAGGATTGGCCAAATGGCATATAGAGTAAAGCTACCAGAGATACTATCTGGCATTCATGATGTTTTCCACATTTCTCATTTGCAGAATTGCTTGCATGATACCACAGAAGTAGTTGAGTCGAGTATATTGGAAGAAGTAGAGGTGGGACGGGAGGCGACAGTCAGACGAGTTACTACCGTATTCTTGGATTAGAATTCAAGAAGCTACGCGATAGAGAGGTCAAGTTGATGAAGGTTCAGTGGGGAGATAACCCAGAGGATGTGAATTGGGAGACCGAAGACAAGATTCGTGCTTCATATCCTTTTCTTTTCGAGGGTATATTCTTAACTTCCTTTCCAAAGCTTTTATTTGTACTTGTTTCTATCATTTAAAGTATATCCTATCGATCGAATCTTTAAGCTTTAGGTAGGAATCCCATGGATGTAAACAAGTGTTTGAGACATGTTATGTTTGTTGGATGCAAGTGAATGCAAGTGTTTGCTCGTGGATGCATACACACACATTAGGCACTATATCGGCTCAATCACTCTCATACTGCATATGGATGTGTGTGAATTTTTCTTCTTTTAATGATGAAAATGGATGTATCATCATATGGATGTTGCATTTGGACGTATGATTGTGCACACATATAGAACTTACATGCTATAATAGGATTATTGCATACATGTTGGATTCATGGCACTAACATACATTGCATTAAGGAGACCGCCTGATCTTCACATTAGTATTGGGACATATACACACACCTTTTCATATTTTCATATAAGCATTAGAAGTCTTTAAGGACAATGGATGCCTGTGATTGATGGATGAGTAGATGGGTGATGGATATTAGGATATACATTCTTCTTAACTTGGAGATTTCGAGTACGGAATCCTTTGAGTAGGGGAGAATGTAACACCCCGTAATTTTAACAACACTAAAGAGGACAAATTAAAGAATAATTAATTTAATATTCAAAATTAAGGGAAATGGACAGCGCCATTGTGTTCGCCTCGGAATTCTGGTCAAAATAGACATCTGGTTTGCGTAAAACGGACACCATATGAAGATGTTATTTAGGTTTGAAGTTTGTATACGCGCAAGAGAATTATATATATATATATATATATATATATATATAATTAATCCAGAAATTCAAAAATCAGTTCAAAAATCAAAATTTCGGTGAGTGGCGAAAATCCCGCTCATGGGTGTCGACCCCTTAAGGGGGTGTTGACCCCTGGGTCGACCCCTCAAGGGGGGCGTCGACCCCCTGCGGTAGATCAGACAGATTAGGGTTTTGGGGGCATATATAAATACGGCCTCATTTCTCATATTTCTGCACACAAAAAATAATGGAAAACTAGATGCTGCCTCTGCCCAGATCAAATCGAGTATTTTCTTCTTTTGCAATCAAGTTATTCAAGCTTAGGGATCTGTGATTCGATTCTTCTGTTTTTCTAGATCCAAATACTGTGAGTTTAAGTTACTTTTAGATCTAAATAATTAAAAGTTAAACATGATATGACTATAACTTGGATTCATGCCTATGACTATGTGAATCACATCAGATCTGCTATAACCTATTTATCTTAGTTATTCTGGCATGATTATGAACTAGATCTGAACCTATACCTATTTATTATGTCAGATCTGTCTTTGATTTTAGATCTAATTCATTGTTTAGATCACCTTATACCTGTTCTATTATGTTTATGGACAAATCAGATATGTTGTTAGTTGAACATCTAAATCATTGTTTAGATCATATCATGTTTGTCCCTATTATGTTAGAATCAGTTCTATTATCATATGTTCATTTACGCCTACCTTGTCATTAAGCCACTATATGTTTTATGGTTGTTTCTGCTATTATATGTCCATCATGTTAGTATGGTCATCTCTGCTCTATTCCCTCTATCTTTTCCCATTTATTTTTATATATCCAGGCTACCTTCGAGCCTAGGCATGTCGCTGAAATATGCGAGTGCGTTGGATTGGAACGAGGGGAAAACGTTGAATTGGGGCATAACTTGTAATTGTGAAATTGAGCATAACTTGAATAAAGTGTAATAATATTAATTTGGGGCATATATTTCATTATGAACATAACTTGGGAAAGGGGCATGAAAACCTATAACGACATAGGTAAATTGGTTAATAATGGAAATGCCTAGGATTACAGCAATTAGAAACTATAACCGTGCTTTGACACGAGGTTAGATTACACTTGTAGTGGAAGTCTGCCCGGAACCGCCCGGCATATCCAGCGACCACAAGTGGTGAATCTAATGTGAGGGGTCTAAGTGCATAAACATAAGACGTGTTAAGACACGAGGTTAAATCCGACTTGTGGAAGAAGTCTGCCCGGAACTGACTGGCATATCCAACATCCACAAGTGGTAGGCTCAATATGGGAGATCTAGCACATTATAACCATAAATGAATATGGCAATAAAGTTGAATACTTAACCTAGTGAATCCATAGGGATTGTATGAACATGTTAAAATGAATAGGGGTTAAGTAAACTTGCTTGAAATAGTAGGTGGGTTAAGTATGTCTAGGGTTGGTGGGTAATATTTATATATATAAGCCCACAAACTTAACCTGTTGGGATTATGCAATTTTATGACACCAGTAGGTAGGCATAATCTGTGGAAAACCTAGTAGTGGGGATTCAATACAAAGGGGAGAGCTTGCATCATCTTGTGTGTGAGACCCGTTTCAGTCACTAATCCATATATAGGTATCAAATGAGTACTCCAAACTAGGTCGGAGTCGGGGCACGCTTACTGGGCTGATTATAAGTGATCCAAAAGTGGGGACGGTGTCTGACGGCGTGTTCCATTGGGGTCATGTGCGTGCATGACTCCGCTTGCTCGGGAAAATAAGACATTGTGGCATCAGTAGATATGTATGTGCACATCCGGGAAATGAAGGGTTGCCACTTTAGGGCGTGATACACCCTATTGTGGGGCCAGCACAGGGTATCTATAGAGTAGGGAGCCAATCGATCAGGTAGTAATTAGCGTACGTTTAGACTCCGGTATGTTTAGGAGCCCATTATTACTCTCAGAGGTGATTCCAGAATATTGGGCTATCTGCTGATTGTATGGGGTGAAAACCACTCATTGGAAGAACACCTAAGTCTACCATCTTACAGTTGTTGGGATCATCTTATTCTGGTTATACTAGTATTGGTGCAGAGAAATCATTAGAGAAGTATTGTGACGGCCCGCCCCTCACCAACCGACATTTACTCCAAAAGTGCGCTGTACACATGTCCAATTGGCACGGAACGGGTCATCAGAAGGAAAAAGGGAGAAGGAAATGAACATACAAGGAACCTGTAGAATGTCTCACAACGCATAGAACAAAATATAATAATAACATACTTGACATAAAACAGGAGAGACAGTGCATAAGCTGAAAATCAGAGCTAAACATCATAGCAGCGGAAATCCAAAATACAGCTTATTACAACTTTTCAACTGTCTCAAAGCAAAGTAAGATAAATGAGGTACACTACTAATGCCCAAGTAGCGACCACCAACGACACAGGGAGAATGTGTGTGTGTGTATATATATATATATATATATATATATATATATATACGTGGAAGCCTCCTGCCCGCCTCCGAATCAGCTACTCGCGCATCACCAGCTAACCTGTCTCTAGTCTGCTCATGTGAGCACCCAGAGTAATAAGAGGAGACATAAAACTCTGGGTCAGACATAAAGCCTGGTATGAGCGATAAGCATCTAAAGTGAACGATAACAGGTAGACTAAAACATACCTGAACCTGGACCTGCAACCAAAGAGTTAGCACTACATACTGTACAACACTCTAAGGTATCATATCAAACAGTGTAAAGATACGGAGGTGGGGAAGGTGTGTATGTCATAGGGATGACAAACAATCAAACATAGCATCCATCCTCACATCTCTCACTCGGTGCATAAAGCATACAACACTCACCACTTCGATCACCCAACATTCCTTGCTACGATCACTTTGCCCCATGAAGTCATAAATGGCTTCACTGCACTGATAACATAGCCACAAATTCCTCGCTATGTCCACTTGCCCCATGGAGTTATTCACCCCATCTGCGCTGGCTCATAGCCTTACCAATCCTTACTATGTCCACTTGCCCCATGGAGTTATTCACCCAATCTGCGCTGGCTCATAGTCTTACTACGCATCACCTTGCCCCTCAGGTCATAATGACCCTACTGCACTGATAACGTAGTCTTGCTACCATCACCTTGCCCCTCAGGTCATAATGACCCTACTGCACTGATAAGTAGCCCATCATTCCTTTTAGTGGTGAATCGAAGTTATGAACGTCGACAACTCCTTAGCACACGTCCCGCAGCAAAGTCCAACCATGAAGTGAACTCGTTGGTTCCCAACTAGTTCCGGGATCCTGAGCTCTAACTTCCCCTATTGGACTACCTTTGCATCTCGGGTTATTGGTCAACACTAGGTCGGGTCGGGTTCTTCCTCAGGTCATCGGTTCGGGTCGGTGCTCTTTATCCGTTCGGGTCGGGTCCCCCTTCTGATGCGGTTCGGGTCGGCATTCCTCTGGGTTCGAGTCAGCTGCTTCTTCTTCTTCGGGTCGGATCGGTGCTTCCTTTTGGGTCGGGTCGGGTCCTTCCTGGTTCGTGCTTTCGATCCGTCTTCATGCTCCCCTTCATATGCTCCTATCCGATCCGCTTTCTTGCTCCTTCTCTGATTCGCCTTTGTTTTTCCGATCCGATCCGTCCTCTTCGATCCGATCCGTCCTTCTCGATCCGATCCGCTTTTCTCTATCCAGTCCGATCCCAGTTCAGCTAGCGTGGCCTTCCTTTTTACCACTTTTCCCAAGTGTTGGGTTCCGATCCGATCAGATTCTTTGCTCAGTTCCACATATCCGATCCGAGCCCCCTTATCCGATCCGATCCGAACCCTGCACTGTTTTCTGAAACTGATCCAGCAAGGGTTTACGCCATTCGACGACGTTTTCGACCATTCTAACTATTGAAATCAATCACAAAGCATTTCATACAGTCATAGCAACATGCATAATCAACCACAAACATCATTCACATCAATATCATAGGTTAAAATGGATCAAACATACCCAAAATCCCATATTTCCCCTTAAGCATGTTTAGGTGAAACTAATGATAGGCTTAGCAAAATTTAACCAAATTAACCCAAATTCATATCAGAGGTCTAAAACATCATTTAGGAATTTATGAACATTTTTCCCGAATTTTATCATGCTTAAATTCGCTAATTAGCACTAATCACCCCTAATTAGCCTTAATTAGTGTAAAACTATGCAAATCACTCATCTTAGCCACAAAATAAACTAAGATCTGAAATAATTCTCTGATTTGATGTGAATCTCAATGCCAACAGCAGCTCCTATGTTGATTTGGTAATGATCTTCCTTGATTAGGGGTTGCTAAGTTTAATCCTTGACCAAAAGATGATTTGGAGGTGATTTAGAGGTTAGAGGCCATTTTTAGGGATCCTTGGTGATAAGTGGAGGCTAGAAAACTGAAATGGAATGATTCTCCATCTCATTTCAGCTCTCCCATAACCCTAATCCCGAAATGGGTTATGGGCCTACTCGCTAATCACCCGATTTGGCCCGGTTAAGCAGTTTTTCACCCTCCAAACCTTGTTTCAGCCATATCTCACAAACGGTAGGTCCGTTTGGCTATTATGACCACTCTACGGAAAGGTAAACCATCAAACGAATCCAATGGAAGTGGTTTCGGGTCAAAATCCCTTTCTAATCAAAAGTTATGGCCAAAACAGTACCAACTAGGGGCAAAATGGTCATTTAAAAATCGACAAAAATCATAGACATGGGAAATGACTCTAATAGATGTTACCCAAAGTTACATGACCATACGACTTCACATGGGAAAGAAATAAATATTCTACGATCCTATGATGTGTAGAATACGGGTCGTTACAAGTATATACACTCTACCATGTTTATCCCGTTTACCTTGTCATACCTGCCTTTTATGTTATTACCTTTCATATCCACTTTATATGCTTGTCATGATACTTTTACTTATTTATATGCTAAAAGTAACTGGACTCGCCAGAATTTATTTCTGAGCCATTTTGTTTTCTCTCTTTCTCTTCCGTCCACCCCCCCCCCCCCCCCCCCCCAAGGTTCTCAGGGTGGGAATGCCCAAGCTTGATCAGGATTCTACTTTCATTTTGTTGGAGCTGCTTAGATGTATTGCTCAAGTTCTTATCTTTGCTACTATGGCTATGTTTCTTTTAGGGATTATGCTTCTTTTGTTATTGTACTCTGATATTTTAAGTGCAAGGCAGAAGTTTTAATAATGTACTGGGTTTATGTATTTTCAAACTTATGATGTTTTGAACCACGATGCTTTATGATTAATAAAGTTTTTAATTTCGCTATTATTTTATATCTGTCTTGTAATGTTTATGTTCCTGTTTACCTATAACGCTTCACGAAACTTAATGCATTCTCTTAATGAGTGACATTAATGGACGTGGGGTGTCACAATAACATGACCTAAAAACCCCACTTCTTTCCTCTAGAAGTGACATTTGGAAAATTTAGCTTCTAGTCAGTGCTTTCTCAAAACATCCATCACATCCCTCATTTGTTCCTTGTGTTCCTCTTTTGTCTGTAAATATACCGGAATATCATCGACGAATACAAGCACATTCTTATTAGACTGATCTCTAAAGACGCTGTTCACGAGATCTATGAAATTTGGTCAATTCGAACGACATAACCAAATACTCATAAAACCAAACGACATTCAAAATTCCGTTTTGGCCATGCTATCCTTCGCCGCAACTGATGGAATCTTGTCATGAGATTCAACAGAGAAAATATCTTTGCATCATTCAGCTAATCAAATATATCGTTTATGTACAGAAGAAGACATTTATTCTTCCATGTCATCTCGTTCAGCCTATGGTAGTCTCCACACAAGCCAAGGGAACCATTTCCCTTAGTAGGGAATACAGCTAGTGCTCCCCATTCGGAAATACTCTTTTGGATAAACCGTTTTCTCAAAAGTCCATTCACTTGCACCTTAAGTTCTTGTTGCTCCTTAGGTGCCATCCTCTTAGTAGCATCACTATAGGTCTGGCATCTTTCGTTAGATCAATACGGAACTCGATCTCTCTATGTCGCAGAAGTTCAATTACTTCCTTGAAGATGTATGAATACTTCCC
The DNA here is from genome assembly GCA_030737875.1 of Allium sativum. Taxonomy (NCBI): domain Eukaryota; kingdom Viridiplantae; phylum Streptophyta; class Magnoliopsida; order Asparagales; family Amaryllidaceae; genus Allium; species Allium sativum. Next base: position 6,659,062 of record CM060921.1, on the reverse strand, counting down.
AACAACAGGTACTCTCAAAAATTCATCGTGTAAAATATCAAATGGATATAGAAAAGTAGCCATAACTCATCACTAGGTAAATTCCCTAACACCACCCTTATCTGACCATCCTCACCAATGGTCACAGAAGACCTCTTACAGTCCACCTTGACCCCGTACCTCTGAACCCAATCAACTCCAAGGATAATACCAAACCCAATAAAACTCAAGATAAAATAATCATAATCAAAATTGCATCCATGACTCAATAAGAAAAACCCACTACAAATCATGCAAAGGTTAGTAGATCCACCAATATGGTTTGTCACAACCAATGGTCGGTCAACAACATCGAGTTTTAATTCTAAGTTATCTATTAGGTCACTATATGAAAGAATGAAAAGCCTCAGTATCAAACAATACTCAAATAGGAACACTATAAATGGAAAGCATACCTTGGATAAAAATGCACTTCCCATTTCCCACCATTGTTGGGGCATTGGATGAAGAAGGAACATCATTAATAGCATATGCTTTCACCAACTGCTTTCCCTTTTCTGGACAATCTCTATTGAAGTGTAATTCCTTATCACAGTTGAAAGTTGAAACACTTTCTTTGCCCTAGATCCAGATTTACAGTCTTTGATGTAATAACCTCTCTTTCCACAACCATGACACTCAGCCTCATTCTTGAATTTCTTCTTTAGTCCATCCTTGGTCTGGAAGGTTTTCCTCTTATTGTTCCACTTTTTCATGCCTTCCCTACCTATGTGCGATTTTCGCTCTTCCTTTGGGACAACAACAACTTCATTTTTTTGGCTTAGGGTAAAGTTTTTCCAATCTTAGAGCTTTTCCAATAATGTACTCAAAAGTCTCATCAATATGGTTAATAAGAGCTTCCCCGAAGTAATCCTCCGGGCTAGTGACGAACTTCTCATTCTTGTTTTTTGGGGTGTCGATGAAAGACATCATGTACTTCGATAGAGCATCGAATTCAACAATATATTCAGAGATAGAACTTTATCCCTGCTTAAGCTTAGCAAATCTCCGAAAATATTTTGACTTTTGGGCAACCGGGATAAACTTTTCGCAAAAACGAACCTTGAACTAATCCCAAGTAAACTGATCCTCAAGAGTAGCAGCTTTAATGGCATTCCACAATTTCATAGCTATGCTCCAAAGTTGATGCGACGCTAAACTCCTCTTCATATCAAGTTTAAGATCATCAAAGATATTCTCATAAGTACCGATCCAATCCTTAACTTCCACAGATGACTTCATTCCTTGGAATGATTTACCACCCAGATTGGTAAAATCCTTATTAAGTTTAGCAAAGTCAACTTTGGCACCTGCAGTAATGCACGACCACCCTCAGCAGCATTGGGAATAGATCCTTCAGTATTCCTTAGCATGTCCCATATAAAGGTAGTGAACATAGCCTGAATTTATTACCATTATTAACTCCCGAGCCCGCTCCTTCCTCAACCCGGTATGTGGAGTTTCAAAAGGTATCTTTTGTTTGACGATTCATCCTTCAATTTGTAAAAAATATCATTAGTCTCCTCTTCAAGGAATCCTACTTACCACTGCATATGTGCAGTGTGACTTCACCCTTAAGCATACACTAATAATATATAGGTATAGTTTTGAAAACCAAAGTATATCACAAATACGCGCTCTTATATAAATATACCCTCTCTTCAAACATCCTTACTTAGGTTAACTATGCAACCTAAGTTCTAATACCAAATGTGACGATCACCCTACACTTCAAATATCCAAATAGTGTGTTGCGGCGGTGTTCGACCAATGCAGGGCGATCATCAAGGTTGAAATAACCCAAATAACATGTCGTATATCTCATAGCACATGGAGTAAAGTATAATAGTAATATAAAACAAGCGAGATAGGATAAGCTGATAATGAATCATAGCCATCGGAGTAATAGATCCAAAATACAGCATAACACCAATAAAGTCATACATGGAGATAACTCTAAATAACCGTCTCAACATAAAACAATATTATGCCCAAAGTTGTGAACAATGGAAGTAAATAGGATATAAGTATATAAACAGTACGTAGAATAACCTCATGCTCGTCCTCAGGTCATCTACCCGTGCACACCTAACATGTCTCAAGTCTGCTCATTTAAGAGCACCCAGTGTGATAAGAAGCAATGCATATAACTCTAGCTCAAACAAAGTCTGTTGTGAGCAATAGTATCTTAAGTACTAAACAAGTAACACAATAGGTATGAAGGATCATACCTGACCTATCCTTATAACCAAAGAGTTAACAATATAATAACGCACTCTACCCTAAATTCATTGCATCACTAAGTGTAAATAAAAGTGTCCATGTTAAGGTGATAAAAAACATAGCATTCATCCTCACATTCACTCACTCAGTGCATTGAGTATACGATACCCAGTACTTTAGTCGCCAAATCCATCGAGGTACTGGCAGGTCCAACTGCCTTGGTCTCTGTTAGGCTATCATTATGTCCAGTTGCCCTGGATTATAGTGGATAACCCTACCCAGACCAAACTACCATGGCTCTGGTGTCTGGACCAATCAATCTAAATTGCCCTAGCTCTGGGGTCCAGGCCAATCAATATAAATTGCCCTGGCTCTGATTCTTCCTCGTTCCCCTCCCTAAAAGGTGTATCAAAGTCATAATTACCAATGAATCCTTTGCACACGTATTTCCCTACAGAAGAATCTGTTTGTGGGCTATTTATATCTTTCAACACTATGGAAAATCCCGACGATCGTCAAAGGATGTTGTACTATCCTTTATCCATCCTATACAGCCGCTTGAGTTTAACCTTTTACAGTTTACTTTACATCTCAGTTTTGGTTAGTCGTATTGGAGTTGTTCTTCAAGAAGGAAGAATCATTGTCATAGATAGTTGTCACACGAGCTGTCGTGCCAATGGTCACAAACCATACTCCATCGTCAAGGCACTTTCCCCTGGAAGTCATCCATCCTAAAATCCTCATATGGCTCAGATTGGTATTGCTAACCCATCTCGGGATCGAGATACATGATCTGACTCTAACTGGTATACCCGATCCAACTCAGATAGATGTACCTATACACAGATCCAGGTTAGATCCTTCTCTCTCTTTGTCTTCTCAAACCTCCTACGTTATATAAACTTCTCTTCCAGGCCGATCCAAAGTTGTATGCCGATTCGATATGGTACCAATGACATAACTTGATCTTGCCAACTCCAGTCGACTTGAAATTTTGCGTTGGCTTGGTACCTTTTTCATCATCCCCTTGAAGTAGCATACTGTTCCGGGATATGTCGAATTGAGACTTATACCACCCCAATCCACATGCCTTCCTATTTCTAATCCACTATTATTTCGGCATTTGCATCCATTTTAAGTATTCCTAAGCAAGCATTTTGCATACAAAAACTTACTTAAACAACACTAGGTTCATCAAAGATAATCAAAGAATTAAGTAAGAGAAATTATATATGTTTATAAGGTAGCACTTAACCCCCCTCCCCCCCCCCCTTAAATTTCGAGTTTCACAAGAATTACCCAGATCACCCCCAAACTCACATATGTGTTATACCATGATTATTATAAGCATTTTTCCATATTTTTAGAAGCTGATTATAAGTTGATACACCCTAGTTAGCGATTAAAGGTACTAATCACTCACCTTAATCACCCAAGCCTTCTAAGATCCAAAGTGATTAATGAGTTGTATGAATACCTAAGTGTTGTAGTAGTTTCTCTCTCTTGATTTGACTTAAGCCTCACTAATGATGAGGTTTAGTGCATCAAAGTAAGGTTCAATGGAGGTTTAGAAAGGTGAAATCCAGTAGTGAGTTATGAGATCTATTTTTGGAGTTGTGAGAATGAATAAGAGAATATTTTCCTACCACATTCGCTCCTCATAAGTTCAAATCCCAAAATGGGTCTTAGACACACCCACTTTGACTTTTTTTGGTCTAATTAAGCTATCTAAACATCTTCAAACTTTATTTTAGTCGTTCCTCCAAAAATATAAGCTTGTTTGCTTAATGTAATCGTTCTACAGAATGGGAAACCATCATTCGAATTTGATAGAAGTGATTTCAGACCTAGATTCCATACTAATCAAAAGTTATAGGTAAAACAATGTTCGTCGAGGGCAAAATGATCACATAAAAATTCAATAAAAATTGTGAAGATAAGAAATGACCTTAGTAGTCATTTCCCAAAACTATAAGATCACATACGACCAAATACATAAATAATATAAAAACCGTTTGATCCTCTGATTAGTAGAATACGGGTCGTTACATGTCATTGGTCCTGGAGAAGTTAATCCTGCCGGGCAAGTTGGAAACAACTATGAAATTAAGTGGGCATTATACTAGCTTGGGAGGAATACCATTCCTTGGAATGGAAGATGACGCTGTTGTTGATACTTGGTTGCCACATTATGAAAGAATCCCTGGGGACTTAGGCTCAACTGATGATCAGAAAAGGAGGTTAGCATTGAGACAACGGCAAGAAAATGTTTTGCATTGGTGGAATGGGTTATGGTAAGGACACCAAAGGAAGGAATCACTTGGGAAGACTTCCAAAGGATTCTTATGGAAAGATCCATTTCGAAAGTTGCTCAATCCTTGATGATGAAAAACTATGATGAGTTGAAGCAGACAGAGAGGTCAGTAGGGGAGCATGCTTCCAAGTTTGATGAATTGTCTCGTTATGCTCATTGGACAATGTATTGTCATCTTAAGGAATGAGAAGTTTAACAAGGGGCTTAAATTTGAGATTACGAAAGCAACCGTGCCTCATTTGAGGGACCCAAGTGATGTTGTCTTATAGATAGCCATTTGCAATGAAGAGATGCTTAAGGAAGGAGAGAGACCTAGTGGAATCCCAAACTTTCATTGAAGGAAAAGGAAAGAAAGCCCAAAAGGAAGGGAAGTCATAGAAGAATAAAGCATAAGTCGTATTCTTTAAGTGCCTTGAAAAGGGCCATTATTTGACCTAATGTAAAGAAATCATAGCTAGGATCACTGTTCGGAGGAAGAATATCAGGGTTACAATTGTAATCAGCTTGATCATTATAAGAATAAGTGTTCGGAAGTAATGAAAGGTAAAGAGATAACCGTGGAGCCTTCATCTTTTGGACCTGCTACTGCAGACAAAGGGGTGCATCACATTTATTTATTTCTAGATGTATAGTAGATAAGTTGTCTCTGGAACTATCATATCATGTTACTTCCTTTAGAGTATCTTATCCGATAGGAGGCTATGTGACTTTTGGGATGAGACGTGATAACCTCGAATTTCAGTTGCTATGTTATATTTTTGTTTTTAGTTTGTATTTGTTTGATTTTGATGGTTTCAGAATTATTTTGGATATGGATTGGTTGAGTCGTTATGATGTTAGAGTATTTTGTCGAAGTAAAGAAGTGACTTTTAAACATTGCAAGAGCAACGATAGGATTGTATTCATGGTGTAAAGATCAATTCCGCAGATATCTTCATTGTTGAGTGTTTTTGAATTAGAGGAAGATGTAAGTAGTGTTCCTGTCATCAAGGAATTTTATAATGTCTTCGAACCAGTAATAGGCTTGCCACGGAAAAACGCTATCTAATTCGATGTTGATCTTCTGCCGAGAGCCGAGTTCATGAGCAGGTCACCTTGTTGATTGACCTTTTTGGTGATGAAAGGGCTAAAGGAAAAACTTGTTAATTTAGAAGGAAGAACCTTTATTCGTCTAAGTATTCACCTTACGGTGTTGCGGCAGTATTTTTGAAGAAGCACGATCGAATGTTAAGAATGTGATTTAACTATTGGAAGCTCAACGAAAGGACGGTAAAGAACAAGTATCCTCTATCTCGTATTGATGATCTATTTGATCAGCAAATTTGAGAGAAAATATTTTCTCAATTGTGTTTGGCTATTGATTTTCACCATCTAAAGATAGCATCCCACTGACTGCCTTTCGTATGAGATAAGAATTTTATGAATGAATGGTTATGCCATTGGATTGATGAATGTTTCGCTTTCTCTATAGATCTGATAAAGTGAGTATTCCTGAAGCACTTGGATAGATTTGTGTTAGTCTTTATAGATGACATATTAGTGTATTCGAAGGATACAATAGAGCATGAAAGCCACCTTTGGAATCTCTTGAGACTTTATGGAAGCATCATTGAAGGCCAAGTATTTTAAGTGTCAGTTTTGGAAAAAGAAAGTAAAATTTCTTGGTCACGTGGTTTCGAGAGAAGGAATGTCGGTAAATCCAACGAAGGTTAAGGTTGATGTTGTTGTTAGTTGGAAGAGGTCTGAAGATGTTACGGAAGTCTGATGCTTCCTTAGGTTGGTCGTATACTATTAAATATTTATCAAAAATTACAAAACCGCTTACTAAGCTAGCCTGAAAGGATTCTAAGTTCATATGGTTCGATAAGCATGAGGAAGAACTTCAGAAATTGAAGCGCTTGTTAACCTATGCCCCTGTGTTAGTGGTGCAGGATGGGAATCAAGATTTAGTTGTTTATACCGATGCTTGCGGAATGAGATTGGGATTTGTTCTTATGAAAAAGGAAGATTTATTCCCTATGCTTCTCGACAACAGAGGCTACATGTAGTACGGTATCCAGCTCATTATCTTGAGTTACTTGTTGTAGTCCTTTCATTGAAAATCTGGATGCATTACTTATTGGGTGAAAGATTCGCCTTGTTTATGGACCATAACTCTTTGATATACTTGTTTTCTCAGAAGGAATTAAACATGAGACAATATAGATGGTTGGAGTTTTTAGTGACTTATATGATTTCAGCAATAAGTGTACTACAGGAAAAGGGAATAAGCCTATTGATGCTCATAGTAGAAAGTATCAAGGAATGGTGTTGGCTAAGTTGAACGAATGCAAGAATTTAGAATCTTTGGTTACATGTAATGTAAGGAGAGGTCCGACAACAAGTTCTAGAAGCACACCTATGGTGACGTATTTGGAAGCTCGACCAGTTGTGATTGAGAAAATTCCTTCTAGGCAGGAAGAGGATCCTTCGTTAGCCGAAAGGATCAATAAGCTTAGAGTCGCAGCGAAAGGCAATAACAAAGAAGGATTTTCTCTTGCTTGAAACAATTGGTTAAGGAAGAAAGAAAGGTTATGGATTTCAGATGTTAGTGATCTAAGGAAAGAAGTTTTTAGAAAGTATCATCATTATAAGTTTATGTTACACCCTGATGCTACCAAGATGTACCAACATATGAAGAGAAGCTTCTATTGGTAAGGGATAAAGAAGGGTGTAGGCTTGTGGGGAAAGCAGTGCTGGAAGTGCCAACAAGTAAAAGCAAAATATCAAAAGCATACATTATGCTTTAGTCGTTAGATATTCCAATTTGGAAGTGTGACTCGATATCAATAGACTATGTAGATGGGTTTCCGATAATGAGAAGGGGGAATGAGAGTATATAGGTTATCATAGATAGACTAACCAAAAGTGCATATTTTATCCTTGTAAGGTCTACTAGGACGACAACGGTTTTGGCTGAGTTTTCATAAAGAATATACTATGACTTCATGGAATCCCTAGTAATGTCATAAGCGAAAGGGATCCACTATTTTTATAGTGAGTTCTAAAAGAGTTCACAGAAGGCATTGGGAACGAAGTTTAAGATGAGTACATTGTCAAATACGAATGGACAGACGAAATGGTAAATAAGGCACTAGAAGATTTGCTGAGAATTTGTGTTTTGGACTTTGGTGATTCATCAAAGGACCACTTACACTTTGTAGAATTTTCCTATAATAATAGCTTTTAGGGTAGTATAGGAATGGCCATCTCGAAGCTTTATAAGAAAGATCGTGTAAATCACCATCGTGTTGAATGGAGGCAGGCGATATGTTAGTTCTTGGTTCCAAACTAGTAGGAAAAGCCACAGAGAAGATAGAGATCATCTGAAGGCGGATGAAAGAAGCTTAGTCCAGGAAGAAGAGTTACGTCGATACAAGGCGTAAGGATTTGGAAATTTTAGTTGCAGATAGAGTTTTCATCAAGATGTCACCGATGAATGTTGTGTGTCATTTCGAAAAATTTCGAAAGCTTTCACCAAGGTTTGCTAAACCTTCCCTATATTGGAAAGGATTGGAAAACTTGCCTATAGGGTAGAGATATCAGATAACTTTATAGGAGTTTATAATGTATTTCACGTATCACACTTACGAAAGTATATTCATAACCCGATACTGTCGTGAATCTGAAAAAGCGTTGGAGAATTGGTGGTGGAACCTGATTTGACTATCGTAAGACAATCAGTGAGAGTTGTAGTTAAAGATGAAAGGAGGTTGAGAACCAAGATAGTTAAACATGTGAAAGTCTAATGGAGTGCCAATGATAGAGACTGCACTGGGGAAACCGAAGGCAGGATAAAAGCGACTTATCATGATTTGCTTGTGGTATGATCTATATTGATTTATAGATTAGATATTAGCACAATACACTAATATCTATAGCATTGTTTAATTAATTTCTTTGTTGCTATTTTTGTTTAGTCCATGACTAAATTTCGAAGATGAAATTTCGTTAAGAGAGAAGAATGTAATACCCCTAATTTTTGTGAAACATTATTCAATAATTTAATTAGTGGTAATTAAATAGGAATAATGTGGTGAATGAGGGGATGAGATTTTTTCTTAGTAAATTAATTACAAGGTTGGCCTTAGAAATGAATTAACTAATCAAAATATGCATAAGAATGGTGGATATGAGGAGGGCAAAGTTGGAACTTTCAGCCTATATATAAACATCATATTTTCCAATATTACTCTTATTACATTCATCTTATAAAATCTAAAAGAAAACTAAAAGAAGACGCCGACCATTAAAGCTTAGGAGAAGAAGAAAGAAAAGCTAGGAAACTAAAAACTTAGACATTTACACCAACAAATCTCTCAACCTCAATCCAACCAAGGTGAATAATGATCTTTACCCATGGTCATTTCGGTTATCTATGTATATCTGAAAGGTTTGTTGTTGTTTATGATTGTCTTCGTGTTGTTATTAATGGTACATGTTTGTTATGTAATACACATGCTTTGTTCTATGATATATGTTTAATATGCATGAAAATGATAAATCTATAGGTCAAAGACTATAGTTAGAAATCCCCAAACGATGTGAAACAAATAGGATTAACGTTTTGCTTTAGGAAAGTTTGTACGCTAATCATAGAATTAACGTTTATGTTTACATACTTATGTATTTTATATTTTTGTATAGTACAGAGTACTGGAAAATGATCATACTTTGGTCAGAATACTGATTATAAACTAATAGGATTTCGACAACTATATTGGAGTTGGTAAAAAGATATATGCTTTATATCAAAATAAATTAGTTTTACCGAAAAGTGTTGTCGGTAGCATTTCCAGAACCGAAAGTACCCATCCGACAATGTCAGAACCACCTTCGGTAGCGCTGAATGTTTGAAATATCATAAGTATGGTGTATGAAGTATTTAGGGGATTTCGCCTCTTTTCTTTGGGTTTTGGATTATTCTTGAAACTTATTAGTATCTTGAAATTGAAAGATAGCCGCTCTATAAGAGGCTTTCACCTCGATTCCTTCGGCTAAGTCGAAGGTATGCTTTTTCATAAAAGAACTATTTTTATAAAGAATGATTTTTAAACAAAACTTTGAAAAAATTAGAGGCTTTCGCCTCCGCACATTCCGATGGAACCGAAATGGGCTTGTTTTTCTTAAATTTATATTTAATTGAGGTTATTGCCGCTGTTCCTTCGGTCTTGATGAAGGAATTCCTTAATAAGAAATATGTTCGAATTCCATATAACTTGAAAGCTGTTTTCGTCGTTGTAGACTCCATGACAACGTCTTCAAAAAAATAAACTCGAATTAAGTTCTTAAATTGAAACTTAGTAATTGTGTTATAGTTTAGTTTGCGTGCAAGTGATGTATCATTATTATTATTTTAGTTTTATTTTTTATTTTTTTGGTAGATGTTCAATTTTGGTGTTTGCATATTATTTTCAACATAATTATAAATAATTTTTATTTAGGGTTCGAATTAAAATTTTGTTGATGTGTTGCTTAGAACCCGACATGTTGGTCCATACCTTTCATCCATCGTTTTTAAGGTGATGTTGGAATTCCTTTCGATCCACCTATGAAAACAAATCCTAGTCTGGCACTTTATGTATATGCTGACGCATGCAACCGAAGAACCGCTTCCAACTTTCGTTTGTTTCTGGTTCTATCCTACAAGTGCTTGTAAATTATGGATAAAAGACAATCGACTTCAGCTGCTTAATAACACAATGCCTTTTCAGCGGTATAAATTTGTCTTATTAATACATTTATTTGCCAACAATTGGAAAACCATTAATGTTTGGCCTAAACATCCTAGATGGAAAATCAAATACCCTATCATTGCCAATTACCATATAAACTGTCAGCATTGGCTTTCTTTGCTATGCAATGTATAGGTGGCCATTGCATACAAAATCATTACTTATTCAGAGAATAAATTAAGGTTGAAAACCAAAATAACTGTTTTCGTTTAAAAGACAGTATGAAGAAAGAATGGAACATAAAATGGGCTAATGAAACAAACTATTTTTTTTTTTATTACCAGATCACACACTAAAAATAATGAAAGTATGATTTAATAGACAATATTACTCAGTGATACTCTTTATTATTAGCGTGGGTCTTAGGGTGAAGCGTCATAGTTACATCAAGCTGCTGAGCCCACATGAAAATATTTATATATAAATACTTGTACATTGCTCTGTACTATGTATCATCAATTCATTTTTTTCGATCAGAGATAAAAAAACGTATCAAAAGTAATTCTGTATAAATTGCATTTCAACCTTTCTTCAGTATTCATTTGAAGATTATACTGCAAATCATATCCAAATTCTTATAATCCAGCATCATGAAGTCTTTAGATTGAACCATGTCCAAAGCAACTACAGTTTGAGCATTTTATAAGGGTTCGTACTAATAGCTTCCTACGTTCAAAAATCAATGTCATAAACGTATCATCTTGTGTACCTTCATGACTTTGTGAAAGGCATCCGAACATGAACGAGATATCATCTTATGAATCCACCTTTAAATGATCACGAAGGGAAGGAGCACCCTTCGCCAAAGATTTCTCTTTCCTTCTAGAAACTAATACAAAACATGAAAACCATCTGTATAGCCTCCAATAGCTTCCAACAGGATCAATATCCATGTTGTGATTAGAAATGGGAAAAACCGTAGACTCCATGACAGAATCTTCAAAAAATAAAAAAACTTTAATTAATTTCTTAAATTGAAACTTATGAATTTGTGTTAAAGTTTAATTTGCGTTTTTATTTTTTTATTTTTTTGTGGATGTTCAATTTTGATGTTTGCATGTTATTTTCAATACAAAATCGTAAATAATTTTTATTCAGGGTTTGAATTAAATTTTCGTTGATGTGTTGGTTAGAACCCCGACATGTTGGTTCGAACATGTCATCCACCGCTTTTAAGATGATGTTGGAATTCCTTTCAATCCACCAATAAAAACAAATCCTAGTCTGGCACTTTATGAATATGCTGACGCATGCAGCCGAAGAACCGCCTCCAACTTTCGTTTGTTTCTGCTTATAACAATCAACTTCAGCCGCTTAACAACACAGTGCCTTTACAGTAGTATAAATTTGTCTTGTTAATACATTTATTTGCCAACGATTCAAAAACCATTAATGTTTGGCCTAAACATCCAAGATGCAAAATCAAATACCCTATCATCGCCGCTTACCATATAAACGGTCAGCATTGGTTTTCTTTGCTTTGCAATGTATGGGCGGCAATTGTGTACGAATTCATTACAGATTCAGATAATAAATTAAGGTTGATAACCAAAATAACTGTTTTCGTTTAAAAGACAGTATGAAGAAAGAATGAAACATAAAATGTGCTAAAGAAACAAACTAATTTTTTTTATTTTTTATCACCAGATCACACACTGAAAATATTTACACTTCACACATATCAGAAACAAGAAAACAGGTAATAGAGCGAAGGATATTATTTAAACACATCAGGCAAGAGCAGGAGGAGCATTCAACATCAACCGGCTTGCAACTTTCATGCAAGTGATGTGTTATTATTATTTTATTTTTTTGGTAGATGTTCAATTTTAGTGTTTGCATGTTATTTTCAATACAAAATTGTAAAAATAGTTTTTATTTATGATTCGAATTAAAATTTTGTTGATGTGTTGCTTATAACCCAACATGTTAGTCTATACCTTTCATCCACTGTTTTTAAGATGATGTTGGAATTCCTTTCAGTCCACCTATGAAAACAAATCCTAGTTGCCGACGCAGTCAACCGAAGAACCGCTTGCAACTTTAGTCTGTTTCTGGTTCTATCCTACAAGTGCTTGTCAATATGGATAAAGACAATCAACTCCAGCTTTTAACAGTGGTATAAATTTGTCTCATCAACACATCAATCTGCCAACAATTCAAAAACCATCAATGTTTGGTCTAAACATCCAAAATGGAAAATCAAATACCCTACCATCACCAATTAGCATGTAAACAGTTAGCATTGGCTTTCTTTGTTTTGCAATTTATGGACGGCCATCGTGCACAAAATCATAACTGATTCGGAGAATAAATTAAGGTTGAAAACCAAAATGTCTGTTTTTGTCAAAATGACTTACTTTTCAGAGAATATATGAAGTAATAGTGCAAATATATAAAAATACACTTGCATTACTAATGCTGCACCAATGTATTTCAGCAAGTGCGTATTTTAAGTTCTTAAACTTAAAGAAAAGAAAGCAGGAAAAATTCCTTAAAACTTCTTCCACTGGCTCAGAGATCACAGACAGTTGATTTTAATAAACTTCAAATAACCACAAATATTTAGACTTCCCAAATCACACACTATAAATATTTACACTTCCCACATATCAGAAACAGGAAAAAAAGATAATACAGCGAAGGATATTATTTATACACACATTCTTTAATCCTCCGAGTCACACACATTCATCACCAAGTTCAGATGCGGAAAATCTTCATACAGATCCTTAAGATCGTCTTTATCATTTCCTTCCGAAGAAAAGCCAGCAACAGGAGCATTTAGCATCAACCGCTCAGTTACATTTGATGACGAAGAAGCGAGCGCAGGAGGAGCATTCAGCATCACCTCAGCAGTTGCGTTAGTGCTCTTTCCACCGTGGGCATTTGCATTTACTCCTGATTGCATTGGAACTGAACTGAATACGCCTTGTTCAGGGATCGCATGGCTCAAAGGACTATAGATGACCGTAGGTCGAAGCTGCTCATAACTGTGAGCAAAGAAGCAAACTCTACGAGCACACAACAGTCCGGAGTCACACAATCGGGTCCGGAACCTTCCATAAAACATATTCTGTTATTATAAATTTTACCAGGACTGATATGGAAAATAGAAACAAAAACAAAGGCACTGTTAATGTGTGCCCTGAGGGAATATACTAAAGAAGTTATTAATCTGCTTTTTTTCAATTTTTTTTTTTTTAAACTATTTCAATAATACATCATAAAGAATAGACGGAATTCAGAAGGACTATTTGAGTCAGTCATTTAATAACTTCCACATAACAGTTAACATATAAAATGTAAAATCATCAAATTTTCAAGTGGCCTTACCATTGAAAGGTGGCTATCATTTGGAAAAGTAAATAGATCTTACAAATTTAAGAGCATTGTATTTTGTATCATGGTAATTAACTGCATTTGAGTACAATGTTTGCATAATCAAATCAGAGGCATTTATGTTCAAATCTGAACATGAATATCAACTTAAAGGGGTTATCATGCCACTCAAGTAAAATGTATTTACGTAAATTTAAACATAACTAACAAAAATTTCAATTTCATTTAACAATGCATCTGTTAGAAATGAAATAAAATTATATGTTGGTTTACGTAATCATTGACACAGGAACACAATCATTTACCTGAATTTAGAATTAGATCTTTATTAGCTACTAATTAAACATAAGTCCTTCTTGGAGTGAGTTTGTAAGTTCAAATATGGTTTAATATTATAAAGTTTGCCATTTAATCAGATCTCATAAGATTTCTGTGAGTGTTGATTAGTACCTAGTAGGGTGAAGCCAAAACTCAAATATGCCATGAGAAAATTCACAATTATCCCCCCTCTTGCATTCTCCTTCAGTCTTAAAAACTGAACAAATGATCCCTTGGTATGGGAACTTTAACGGATCCCTACGCTTGGCTTTCTCCCCACGATGTGCATATGGGCATTCTGTCCAGACATGTGCACGCTTCTTTGAGCACAGCTTCACCTTACCAAAAAAAATAAAAAAATTATACAAAATAATATGTGACTTTCTAAATGAATTAAAACTGCCAAATAATGTAGTTTAGAAGGACCGCAAAAACTATGTAGTACATATAAAACCATCTCCACAGACTTGATTACCTTGTAGGTGTACATGAAGAACTCATCCATATCATCATTCTTACGATGTTTGTTCAACAGCTTGCGATACAAATTGAGAGGGAGAGTAACAGTTTGATTATGCACGTTAATAGTGCTTGGGCCAGAATCAGTTAGATCAGGGTTTAAATTGTGGAAATTGGTAGGATCAACAAACGTAAACATTGTTCAAGAGGGAAGAGGGGATGATGAAATAGGAATTGATGAGTTAAATGCAATCTGGGAAGGAAGATGAGTCTGTTTGTTTTGGGGTTTTGAGGGGGGCAGGGGGGGGGGGGGGTAATTTATATCGAAACGACATTCGGCTGCTTTTGGGGAGAACCTAACGTGCAAGGGGTTTTGCTCTAAAACCATCAAGATATTTTTGAGCTGATTTTGAGCCAAAGTCCTCGAAAAGATATTATTTCAGCCACTCTAGGAACACAATGTGGTTTCGCTAATAATCATTGTTTGTTCACGGTTGTGCTGCTAAATTTGAAGGACTAGGACATTTCTTCTCTAGTACCAGTAAAAAAATAAAAAAAAAATAAAAAAAAAACACACAATTTCCAGAGTGTTCTTAAATACCGAAAATCCCCTCATCCATCAACGAAGTTTCATCACCAATTTGCAACCTTCACCACCATCCCCTTTCTGACTGTCCGTCAATGGAATTTTACTATCAAATTTCCACCAATACACCAATAAAAAAACATGAAACAAAGTGTTGTCACTATCAAAAAATTTGCACCTACAACACGCATTTGTCCACTCATTTTTTTTATTAAATAAAAAGTAAATATCTCTTGATATTAGATGTTAGATGCACGCACGTGCTTTTTATACCAGTTTATATAATTAAACTTAATCTGGGTATCATTCTAGTTGATGTTCTATGGTATAAATCCTAATCTACAAAGGAGTACAGTTTACAAGCTAAGAGAATATAAATGTGCTTGAAGTACAAGATGACATGGAAAATATTTTGGGAAGATTTAAGCCAGCCCTTCAAAAGATATTACTTAAGCCACTCAAACAACAATGTCATTTGCTAATCATCTTTAATTTTCCAAGTTTGGTTTGGCACATCAGTATGATTAAATTAAATCTGGGTACCAGCATAAATTCGAATCATCAAAGAAGTATAATTTACATGCCAGAATATTTTTAAGAGTACTTGAAATACAGGATGACACAAAATATTTTGAGCTGATTTCAAAACAAAGTCCTTCAAAAGATGTATTATTTAAGCCACTCTAGGAACAATGTGGTTTACTAATAAATTTTAGTTGTCAAGGTTATGTCGCCAAATTTGCAGGATTGGTGCATCTATTTAATTGAACTTAATCCGGATAGCAGGATAAATCCTATTCAACAAATGAGTATAATTTACAAGCCAAGAGATTTTAACCGTACTTGATGTACAAGTTGACATGAAAAATATTTACTTTTGTCATCTTCAAATGTCATTTGATGTAGGAACAAACTTAACAAAAATAAGAAACATAGTTAAATCCACAATAAAATGTACAAGGAAACAAATAATATTGATTCTACGATGTACTGATTATAACAAGTATTTAACGTATTTATTTGATGCTTTTAGTTTTACAGAAAAAGGTCAACAGCAGTTTCTTTTCAACAATAGTGTGCTGCTGGTAAATTAATCTTTTAGATAAAATATGACTAAATTTCAATATTCAAGTGCTTGCAAATCAATTTTAAGTTAACTGATAGGCAAGGGAAGTTTCTAGGTAATCAATTAATCATCACACTTTTTATACCAGGATAGTTTCAAACACCGTAGAGTAGCACATTGATGCTAAATTACTTCAAGCTCGCTCTTTGTTCCACTGCTAGTCCCATGCAGTATATACAAATAATAATTCTCCACACCATATTTACTTAAGTTTTAAATGGAAACGGACTTTTTTTAATCGTAAGTAAAAATTTGTCCGTTCACCTCTCAGGAAGGCAGGGGAGAGTGTCGTCCAGGAAAAAAAAACACAGGGGCTACAGTGGAGTTTATTTTACCGTCCTCTTTGCAATTATGACCATTAATAAACTTGTGTTAAACAGGCATGCTACTATTGATATATGATATGATTAGATTCACATCATAATAAAGACTAGAAATTAATCACCATGTACTTAATAACAGTACAATACGATGACTCCATTAGATACTTAATATCAGAAAAAATAGATGTTGAAAATATTCCTGTAATCAGTAAACCAAATCAAAACGTGATTATTATGCAAGGAGGTAAAGAAAAGCTTTTTTGAGAAGAAAAAAGAACAATGGTCAAAAGGTTATAATGAACGTGAATTAAATAAAATTAAACAACAAGAACCATAGAAAACTAATCCACATTGCATCAAAAAGAACGCACTAGCCCACATTCTTCGGGTTCTGTATCCAGATACACGTAATTAATTATTATGAACATCATTAAGAAAAATAATGGATGTCAAATATTTCGAGCAACATATACAACATATGTAAATTTGGAAGGAAAAAAAAATCTTGTCTTACCACATAGTTAACTTGACATGATTGTTATTATGTTACTTCTATCATTATGTTACGTATTTACGTATTCTTGGCATGATTGTAATTATTAGTTCGAAACATGCCAAGGTATTCAAAATTGATTAAGAGGGGAATGATGTTCATTTACGTACTACAAAAAAAATGTTAAGGAAGTAAATGGTAATTAGTGAACCAGAGGAGTAAACCAAGTTATATCTGGATCCTACGTACGACCGTTTTGAATCTAAACAAGGTTGATTGGAAACCAAATTGATCCTTAGGTCCCTGCCAAAGTGATCCGTAGGTCCCTGCCAAAATTGATTAAGAAGCTTGTTTTGTTCGGCATAGTGTCAAACCCCTTCAAAGCTTTTAAACATCTGGCTTTGGGCTTTTGTCTTGGCACTAATTAAGCGGTTGGCAAGGTTCATAAATTTCCACTGAAAAGTGATTGCTCACAACAGGACAGCACATGAAAAGGTAACGGAAACAAAAAAAAAAAATGTATTTGGATTTATGAATTTAAGTTTATCTAGTTAACCTCATCAAAAATGAATTATATGATGTCATTAGTGGTCCTTGTTATGCGGTCCCAGTTTTAATATGACTAGGTTTCAATATTCAAGTGCTTGCAAATCAATTTTAAGTTAACTAATAGGTAAGGTAAGTTTCTAGGTAATTAATTAATTATCACACTTTTTATACCTGGATTCAAACACCATAGAGTAATACATTGATGCTAAATTGCTCGTGTTCGCTCTATGTTCCACTGCTGGTCCCATGCAATCTGTATAAATAATAATTCTCCACTATATTCACTTAAGTTTTAAATGGCGAGGGAATTTTTTACTCTTAAGTAAAAAAATTGCCCTTCACCTCCTAGGAAGATAGGGGGGAGCGTTGTCCAAGAAAAAAAGATGACAGCTAAAGTGAAGCTTATATTTCAGTTCTCTTTACGATTATCACCATTAATATACTTGTTTTAAACAGGCACGCTACTGCCGATATATGATATAATTAGATATACATCATAATAAAAATTAGAAATTAATCACTATGTACCTAACCACAGTATGATACAATGACTCCATTAGACCCCTAATATCAGTAAAATTAGATATTGAAGATATTCCAGTAATCAGTAAACCAAATCGAAACGGGGTTATTATGCAAGAAGGGTAAAGAGAAGCTTTTCTGTAGTTAA
The DNA here is from genome assembly GCA_030737875.1 of Allium sativum. Classification (NCBI taxonomy): domain Eukaryota; kingdom Viridiplantae; phylum Streptophyta; class Magnoliopsida; order Asparagales; family Amaryllidaceae; genus Allium; species Allium sativum. Next base: position 6,640,867 of record CM060921.1, on the reverse strand, counting down.
AAAAAAAAAAGGTCAAAAGGTTATAATGAACGTGTATTAAATAAAATTAAACAACAAGAACCATAGAAAACTGTTCTGCGTTACCTCAAAAAGAACGCACTAGCCCAAATTCTTTTCGTTTCATATCTAGATATACGTAATTAATTGTTACGATCTTCGTTAAGAAAAATAAGGCCAAATATTTTGACCGACATATACTACACATGTAAATTTGGAAGGATTTTTTTTCTTCTTGTTTTACCACACAGTTAACTTGACATGATTGTTACTATGTTACATATTTAAAAATTCTTGGCATGATGATTATTATTAGTTCGAAACATGACAAGGTATTCAAAATTGATTAAGGGAATGATGTTCATTGACATACTACAGGAGAATGCTAACGAAGCGTATGGTAATTAGTGAACTAGAGGAGTAAACCAAGTTAGATCTGGATCCTACATATGACCGTTTTGAATCTAAACGAGGTTGAATGGAAACCAAATTGATCCTCAGGTCCTAGCCAAAGCTAGAAATAGTTTGATTGACACATGGTGGGAAATAGCTTGTTCTGTTCGGCATAGTGACAAACCCCTTCAAAACTTTTAAACATGTGGCTTCGCGATCTTGTCTTGGCATTAACTAAGACGACAACGCATGAATTTCCACTGAAAAGTGAGTGCTCACAACAGGACAACGTATGAAGAGGCAAAGCGGCATCAGAAACAAAATAAAAAAATTTGGGTTTATGAATTTAATTTCATCCGGATAACCTCATCGAAAATGAATTACATGACGCCATTAGTGGTCCTTCTATGTGGTCCCAATTCAAATACATTTGCGGTGGGCCGGTTTTCAAACTTAGAATTTTTTGTCGAGGTTCAAACCGTTCAAATATTAAAGAGGGACCCAACAAGACAAACGATTGAAAATTACCCACAATATTCCACTTCAAAAAATAACAAACTGATTTGCACTTCAAGATTTACTGAGTGACCTTGATCGCATGTCATAAAAGTGTAATACCAAGATCCGTAGCAAGTTTTTTCAATGTTTTTAGTCTTTTTTTAATGAAAAATACAATGTGTTGTAAGTAATTGAATGAGTATGCTAAGGATTTTAGAACTTCATGAACGTTTGCACACATTATTTCAAGATAAATAAACCATGCAAATGGTTTAAAATTTTATATGCAAAATGAAGACCAGCTTCACCAGATTGATCCTTTATAATGGCTCCAAGCACACATCCACACAAAAGAAACTTTTGTATGTATGATATACACAAACACATAAATGTGTAAGCAACATTTAAAAAAGCATGCCTGAATGATGGATATGTGCTAGGATGATTAGCCATTAAAATTTGGCTCCTTATCTCTATTTATTATTCACATAAAATTCATTTGTTAATATTTTATTTTCCTACTGCATAATTTTCCCAATGCATAGCGTTTTTTACCCACAAAGCATAAATTGATTTCAACTTATGTTATACTCTGTACCTCGGAATGACTTATGCACCAAGTGGTTCAAATTTAGTTTGGCTTAGTATTATAGCGATTAAGCTAGTTTATCTTAATCACAAGACATTCTCGATTTGTCAACAGAAAATTAAATCTCGTTCATCTCATTTGAGATCTGGTTTCTGCAAATGGACAATACAAAACGCTAAATCTCATTTGTGTCTTGCTTGACAGACATTTCGCTTGAAATGTCAAAATCTCATCCAAAACCTAGCTAAAAATCTCAATTTGTAGCCTCATTCGATATTTTGTGTTTTTTCTTTTATTTCTTGCTTAATCTTTTATAGTTAAAATGAAAGTACTATGTAAATTATTACTTATAATTATTTGAGTCATTACTCCCCCCCCCCCCCCCCCCCCCCTTTTTTTTTTTTGGTCTGGGTTATGTTCCAAAACTACTTTTTTTTTTCCTCTCAACGCTTAAATCAAAAACACTTTTTAGTTACACACATGTAACCCGAGATATAGCCATGATCGCATGGCACATGATCTTTCTTTTATATGACTCTTTATTTTTAATGGATCGATACAAAATTATCCGGTTAATTATTTCTTTTCTTTTTGCTCTTGCTCTTGCTACCCAGATAAGCTACAATAACTTAATTTATATATATCTATCAATGCTTAAAAGAGAATCATCTTTACGTATCGCTGTATTTTAAGCTACTAGCCTCCTTCAAATCAAATAAAATTACATTTTTTTTCATAGAGAATCAATTGTTTGCATCCAAATCAAGTATCTTCAGTGTTTGTGTGTTTCTTTTTGTTAGATGACAATCATTAACCGCCATTAATTTTAAACCATATGTTATTCCAAAATAGCTCAAGTACTATATATATATATATTTATATATATATATATATATATATCATTTGAAATCTAATATAATCTAAATATCGAATGTGAAATTTTTGATATGGGATGTGACTAAAAATTCAAAATTTAAAACGTTGCTTGCGAACATAACCGATACCAATCATGATTACCTTTTTGACAGTAAGCTTTAAATCGGCATTGTTCTATGTTTAAAAGCTAGAAAACTAAAAATTAAAAACCAGTTCTTTGAGCTCAAATTTATTATTTTGAATTTTATATTAACAGCTTAAAATTTAAGTGTCTTCTTAAATTTTAATATTTGTTTAGCTATAATACAGGTTACAAATCCTTTATAAGAGAATACACATGGTAAAAAAATCAATGAAGTTCCACACAACAAAATCTACATATCAGCAAAGGTATCATTGACATACTACATATTGGATCGCAGTCGGTGGTTCAAGCAAAATCATCAGCACTGATATATCAGCAAAGACATATGGATTTTTGTTTGCAAACCAAATAGAGTGTTTATTTAAAATAAATTGTTGAAAATACTGAAAATCATTGCTTGTTATAATGCATAAATGGTTGAAGCGACGTAAATATTGTTACTTCATTGGGTTCCCAAACTTATATTTGTAATTTGTTGATAATTTTATCTTCACCGCTTCCGTCATAACCCCAAAACTTAGTTCCTATGTTACTGTATTATTCATCATAGAATATATATTTTTGGAACAACAAATTGTATCATAGTGGTAAGATGTCAAATTGAGCAGCTAATTTGTTGAAATTTTGAACTTCAATGGGATAAAAACTTTTGTTGATTTACGAAGTATAACTTATGAAGTGGAAGTGTATCCTCTTCGGAGTTTGCGAATGGTATCCGCTTTATTTGGATGGTTAAGAAAACACATTTCATTTAAAAGCTAGTTTAGTCTTTTATTGAGGATATTGTATTAGAACACTACCATCATCATAATAGTACCTTTTATTTTTAGAACTTGCATTCTAAGTATTTAACATCTTATACCTGTCGTTGTCGCTCATGTGGTTGGATAAAAACAAAATTATTCCATATGTTGAAGAAACTTTTAAAATAAACTAAGGTGTTAAAAATAAATATCCATAAGTTACTTAAAAGAACTACTCGGTTTTAACATCAACCAATATTGTCAAGGACCATTAACTCAAATGGCAGTGGTATGACATTGTAAGCTGAGGTCCTACAGGACTCTCCAAGACATAAAAGTAAGCGCCCTTCTTTAATTAAGCAACACTCTTAATATATATAAAAAAAAGAGAAAAATTAAACCAATAGGGATAAACATAAATTCCAATGCTAAAAAAACTTTTAGAGTTAAATATCTTCTTTTCAACCGAATCCATCAAATTATCTTCTTTTCTCACTTGGAGAAGAAAAAAAAACCAAACGTATTTTCTATTTTGTTTGACAATCATCTCACTAGAGATATGGACTGAGAAGTTAAAAGTCTGATATGAAATACAAGATTTGAAACCTAGAATCTCGATATTTTCAAAATGCTCCATCGTAGATTCTACAAAATATTTTGCAAGTACTTAGGGTTTTGTGATATTATCTAGTTCATACGGTGATGACCTTGTTCTAATTAATGGACATACAAACAATTATGCATATATAGCATAATGCTAATTTTAAAATACCACAAAAAACACTCATTTGATTATAAATTTATATTTTAACAAGCCTAAAACAGAGAGAGTGTGTGTGCGCGCGCGCATGCATCATGCTAACAAAAGAAAATTGTTTAATTTACTATGCACCAATAAATAATCAGAACTTCCTACATGTATTTATTTATGCTATAATATAAAAAAAAAAAAAGACATAGTGTTAGGTGAATAATAAACAGACGATCATTTTTGATAAGTGGAGATTAAAAAAATAGTTTACGAATATATGAAATCATGCATAGGAAGGAGTGATACGATATTAATTTCTACTTAGAAAAACCACTTGTATACGATTTGTACCTTTTTCACTTTGGAAAATAAATTATTTTCCATTTTGCAAAATTGAAATCTTTATTTTCCATTTATTGATATTTTGATTTCTAGTTTAGTCTATTTTTTTGTTATAAAATATGAAAAAAAAAAAAAATAGAATTTGGTCTGAAATATTGTATTGAGATAGCTTAAATGAAGAAAAATATTTTTCTTTTAAAAGTTAATTATAAATATTTAACATTGAAAATTTTGAATTTCAAAATTCTTTGATTTTGAAAACCTTATTTTGATCAGTTTGAATTTATAGTCTTTGATGTTCTTAAAGTTTAAAAGATATTTTTTTCCTAGATCAAGAATGATACTTTATTCAAGCAAAGCATCCTTTTAATGTCCCAAAGTTTAAACTGATAATCTTCAGAACCTCAGTCTAAAACAATCTCTCTTGCTACTTGAGTTAGTGGTTTTTGACTAACATTTATTACGAGTAAAAATAAATATGACTTAAACAATTTTAGATTGAAGAAGCGTTATTTCAAAGCTTTGGATCTTTAACCTTCGAAGTTTCAAAATAAAAAAGACAACAAATACTAAAGAAGTGTGTAAGCGTTTTGGTCATTGAATAATATAAGAGCATCACATCCAACTTTTTATTCTTTTAAATTTTTCAATGCTCAATTCATGGCCCTTTTCCGATATTATTTTTCTTGTACTGATCATCTAACATGTGAACTCATTCTAATTCATGCTGCGAAGACAAAAACTAAAACAAAGGTAGTAGCTTTTATGCATCGATAAGCAACAGTTAACTATTATGTCTATAACCAATAAAGATCAAACAAATAAAACGTATACATCCATTATCAAAGTACTAAATTAGTCTTCATCAATATTCGCTTATGTCGACACCTAATCCGACTTAATAGAGTAATAACACATTTAATAGATTTATATGTTGATTCATTGAATATAATAAATTGTATAGCCAGGTTGAATAAATGCTTCCAAAGTGGCAATTCTAAGATTGCTGATCACATTAACTGCAAAGAAGTTACTTTTTTTTCATAAAGATGCTACTTAATTGACATAGCAAGAAATACGTACAAGTAAAATCAAATGAATAGTGTCAACTCAACATAACAATATCATCTTACATCAATGACTAAAGATCAATGCAGCTGAAGCCTGTAAGCTTCGTTAGGCTCGGCTTGAACTCTATTTTTTAACACCTAAGGTCACTTGAGCACTTCACTTCTTCATCTGCAGTGTCCTTATTTGTGTACGTAACTTTTAGAAACTTCAGCTCTTCCCTAATAATATAAACTAAGGCTGATCTAAGATTTTAGACGTATTGTTCAGTGGTGAGATCAATTTTCTTATATAATCCTAAATAGTCTTTTTTGCACGTTAAGCTCACACATCATAAGCACCTGCACCCTCGACCTTTCAATTATTGGAATTTTCGTAGATCCTCGTATCTTTAAGTCATCTCCTCATGTAAATTTATAAAATTTTGTATGTTTATGGAACATCATTTTTCTAGATGTGTTACCAACAATAAAAAACAAAGGAAAGTAATCGATCAAGACCAAAACGCAAATTTTGGTGATCTAGAATTGATAATTACCAATTTTAACTTCTCTTAGCAAACACATGCATGATTGACCTATTATTCTAGCCTAATATTAACCACATATGTTGAACTACAGGATTTTTTGCTTTACAATTTCTAATAGATCTGTTTCCTATTTTCAATATGCAATAATCTTCATGCGCATGGTAAAAATAAAATAAGAAAATGAGTTATCCCCCAAAGTAAAGATGTATTATTATATCAACAGTCAAATCATTCAATTGCGTAATATGATTGAAGAATGGCTGAAATTTCAACTGAAACTTCAAAATCCTAGCCATCAGACTTACAGACCCCAAAAAACAATGATTTCTTGATGTTAATGGAAATCTGAAAGCAAATAGTATTTTGATGTTGGATCAGATAAAAAATTATAGAATTATCAATGTATAATTAAACTCTTACCTGAATTTCCGAGTCAAGCAATATCAAAATTTATTTTTGACTGCTTTTATATGTGCTTTGGATATTTTGGGAAAGAAATTGCAATCGGATTTGAGAGAGAAAGGATTGTGGATTGAATAAGAAGCCGGAACACACTGTTAATATATGTAGGCTACATATATTTTAGTTTATGGTATTTTGCCCGACCCGTTAACAAATCTAATAACTATTAATGCTACAAAAGGTAAGATTCTCTTTGAAAAAATATTAGCTAATTAGTCTTTTATTTATGCAACGATTAATACAAGGGCTTAACTGATCATCTTAAAATTAGTTGTCATAAGTAACATATTTATCAGACCTTAAAACATTTAACATAAATAAATGCCTCTTACTCAGAATAACTCCACTGTTTTCAATGATAGATAAACATTTTTATTTTATTTTTGGTTTCAACCAAAAACCTCCGAAAACTAATATTTGATCACCGATCAAATAGAAAATTCGTAAACATCTCATATTTAAGCAAAAATCAAAATTCCATTCAACATACTTTATTTGTAATTTCAATATTTTAGAAAAGATTGAGATAGGACAACTACAACAAATAGAATAAAAACTTGGCAACATGTAATTGATACCACCGTCTTAAAAACCCACAACGATACTGGCACCGAGGAGCATCTCGAGGAAATAAGAGATAAAATGTTTTGGGCCTATCTCTGAAAGGCTTTTTACACTAAAGCTTACACCTCAATACTTGAGGCATGCGAAGCGCACAAGGCACACACCTAAAACTGTTGAGGCATATGCTATTCAAGAATCATTTTACAACAGTAGCAAATATTGACACTAGCGAAATTTATTAAACTTTGGATATTTTAGTGACAAACAAAAAAAATGAAATTTTAAACAGTGAAAGTTAGTGTTTTCTTACTTTTCAATTTCGATATCAACATGATTAAGTTTGTTAAATAACAACCAAGGACTACGTAATGAATTTTATTATTGCTATTTAAGGAAAAAAAATTAATAGATTTTATTTAACTTAAAACAAATTTTGCAGATCAATTTGAAATGATAAAAAAAATCGAAAGTGGAATTTTATGTGATCTTCAAATAAATTTTATGAAATCAAAATTGAAATCATATGCTTTTAAGTTATTTATTAAAAAAATAAGATTATAATGTCAAATTTCACTATATTTTGCATTTTATTTTTATCCGGAAAGCTTACATCTCAACATTTCGAGGCTTACCCCGCTTCGTAGACTTGAAAATCCCTTATATTTTCTTTTGCGCTTTAAAACAATGACTGATATTCATATGCTACAAGTATTTTAGTTTATAATATTGGACTCGATCAGTTGACAATAGTTATTGTGTTACACAAGGAAAATTTTCCTTTGAAATATGCTTGTAATTAATTGAAACAAGTAATAAAGGGTCTTAAACAGTCATTATATAGTGATGATTGGATGTATGATAAGCAACATAACCAATATATTTAAAAACTAATGTTGCTAAATATTTTTTACATTTTATTGAAAATACAATATTGGCAAATAATAAAGCTGTGTTAGTTTTGAACTTGATATAAAGAATTGACCATAGGATGCATGCTAAACTCAATAAAGTTTATTACATTAAATGTGAACAGAGCTTAACAATCCAGATATTTAGGGTCCGTTTGATTTTGAACGAGAAGGGGCATTTGGAAGGGTTATTTAGAAGGGGAATTGTTGGGAACAAGGAATGTGTTTTTTTTACGGAAATGACATTTTGGAAGAGTCAGAGTTATTATTTTTGTATATATTATTTTTAATTGTTTGTGTGTGTTTACTGTTGAACGGAATAGTAGAACGCAGAATACAAATTGCAGAAATAAAAATTACTGAATTGAAATTGCAGAATCCTAAAGCCAGTACAACACCATTTTAAAAAAAACATCACTACAACACGACCTTAAAAGAAAACATCACAAACCACAACACAATCAGAAAATAAAACAACACAACTACAAGACCCACATAAAAGAAAACATCACATCTGTCCAACCCTCAGCTTCGTAACAAAATGAGTAACACAACCCCTAAGTTGTTCGGACTTGTCAAGCAGAGAATAAAATGGGTTGTGACCCAATATGTCATGTGTAGACATAATAACCGCCATCTCTCATTCCTGATAGTCATCGTCCTCACGGCGTACAGACATGCATAAATCTGTAAGCTCGTCTCGGTCCATGCGCGAAGGAGCTGAACGAGAAGGGCCAACACCAGACCTGACCGGCCTACGAGTCGGATGACTCGAGACTCCACATTATCACCACGAATGATATCGCCAAAGAGCTGAGCCTCTTGCAGATAAACTGGTGGAGCATCCGGCATTGCGTACTGACATCTGTCGGTACGCATGCATCCTGCAAAGATACATGGAGTCCAACTCCCTGAATCGTGTCGGAGACCCACTCTTGAACTTGCGCATCGGTATTGGCACCGTCGCCCACCAATCATCCGTTCCTGTGACGGTATCCAATTGTTCGTCCCATCCCCCTCCACCAAACTGTAGCAGTCTGTTCGACGGAGCCCAATCTCTTTTCATGTTGTCAAACTTGTTCTTCATTTGACCAGCGTTGTAGTCCAACCCGATCCGCTCATTGAACGCCTGTGCAATGACCTGGTACCATCCTCCAACATTATGTGCACGGGAACTGAGATGTTGCATGCACACATCGATGAAAGCGTTCGTCGTATCGTTGTTCCATTCGGCAATGGAACGAGTTGACGAAGACTGACTTACAGTCATTCTGGAAAAAAAACCAAAAAAATACGAATAAAATAAATATAGAAGTAAAAAAGCTGAAAATTACAAATATAAAAGCAAAAACCTGAATAGATCGGCGAGTTGAAGGTGATTGGAGCTGCAATTTTCGGGTTATAACTGTTTTTTGGTGATGGAAGGGAGAATGAGATGGCCGAATATATAGATGGAGGAAGGAATCGGCTGTTCTGAAAATTTCGTGGCGTCCGACGCGAAAGCCACTTTTTCAACCGTTCGTCTTGAAGAGGCAAAATAAATGTTCGCGTCTGCGTCCGCCGCGTCAACGGTGGGACCCACACTTTTGCCTCTTCAAGACGAACGATTGAAAAGGTGGCTTTCGCGTCGGACGCCACGAAATTTCCAGAACAGCCGATTCCTTCCCCTCCATCTATATATTCGGTCATCTCATTCTCCCTTCCATCACCAAAAAACAGTTATAACCCGAAAATTGCAGCTCCAATCACCTTCTACTCGCCGATCTATTCAGGTTTTTGCTTTTATATTTGTAATTTTCAGCTTTTTTACTTCTATATTTATTTTATTCGTATTTTTTGGGGATTTTTTCCAGAATGGCTGCAAGTCAGTCTTCGTCAACTCGTTCCATTGTCGAATGGAACAATGATACTACGAACACTTTCATCGATGTGTGCATGCAACATCTCAGTTCCCGTGCACATAATGTTGGAGGATGGTACCAGGTCATTGCACAAGCGTTCAATGAGCGGACCGGATTGGACTACAACGCTGGTCAAATGAAGAACAAGTTTGACAACATGAAAAGAGATTGGGCTCCGTCGAACAGACTGCTACAGTTTGGTGGAGGGGGATGGGACGAGCAATTGGATACCGTCACAGGAACAGATGATTGGTGGGCGACGGTGCCAATACCGATGCGCAAGTTCAAGAGTGGGTCTCCGGCACGATTCAAGGAGTTGGACTCCATGTTTGCAGGATGCATGCGTACCGACAGATGTCAGTACGCAATGTCGGATGCTCCACCAGTTCATCTGCAAGAGGCTCAGCTCTTTGGCGATATCATTCGTGGCGATAATGTGGAGATCTCGAGTCATCCGACTCGTAGGCCGGTCAGGTCTGGTGTTGGCCCTTCTCGTTCAGCTCCTTCGCGCATGGACCGAGACGAGCTTACAGATTTATGCATGTCTGTACGCCGTGAGGACGATGACTATCAGGAATGAGAGATGGCGGTTATTATGTCTACACATGACAGATTGGGTCACAACCCATTTTATTCTCTGCTTGACAAGCCCGAACAGCTTAGGGGTTGTGTTATTCATTTTGTTACGAAGCTGAGGGTTGGACAGATGTGATGTTTTCTTTTATGTGGGTCTTGTAGTTGTGTTGTTTTATTTTCCGATTGTGTTGTGGTTTGTGATGTTTTCTTTTAAAGTCGTGTTGTAGTGATGTTTTTTTTTTAAATGGTGTTGTACTGGCTTTAGGATTCTGCAATTTCAATTCAGTAATTTTTATTTCTGCAATTTGTATTCTGCGTTCTACTATTCTGTTCAACAGTAAACACACACAAACAATTAAAAATAATATATACAAAAACAATAAAATAATAACTCTGCCCCTTCCAAAATGTTCCTTCCGTAAAAAGAACGCATTCTCCGTTCCCAACAATTCCCCTTCAAATGCCCCTTCCAAATAACCTTTCCAAATGCCCCTTCCTGTTCAAAATCAAACGGACCCTTAATCATTCAACAAAAAGGACCATTCGTTAAATCGTAAAAAATATAGCGGTTATTAATATATAAAGCGCTAAAGGTAGCAACTTTATCTATATATTTATGGAATTTCAAAGTTTAATTGTGAAAACTAATTTGTATGCTAGTGTCTAGGCCTAGGCTAAATTCTGTTATATGGAAATTCCTGAACTAACAAAATGCACAAAATGTCATTCTCAGAAAACATGTATTGAATTATGTCCCTTTTTTTTTCAAAAATCATCAAAAAACTTCCGAACTTCAAAACTTATTTTAACTTTTATTCATCTAAGTAATTATGTAAGAAAAAAAAATCATCAAAAAACTTCCGAACATCCAAACTTATTTTAACTTTTATTCATCTAAGTAATTATGTAAGAAAAAAAAAAGCATCAGAAACGAAAACATAACGCTTCAAGAAACTTGCAGAAATACATGCAGTTTTTCAAAAATTTACTGACATATCCGCCTTATATTGACTTTGATTTTAAGGATGCATCACTAATATAAGACCATCAAAAATTCAACTAAATAGTTCTTAGAACGAAGCGTCGATATTTTAAGAAAATTGAGCTAGAAAGTCTTCCGTCGGGCAGCTAGGCACTACGTGAGGCACGTTGCTTCACCTAAGAGCAACCACCACCAATTCCAGGTGACTAGACCACCTAGGCAGTGCTTCGGTCCGTATATGAAGTAACAAGGTTAACCAACATCTATCTAGGTCTGTTCGGATCTTCCTTAACTCATCTAAGTTTGTCTGTTTCGGACTAAGTTTGACAAGATTTGCTTAGATATGTCAGCTTTATATGCCACTTTGTTGAGGCTTCTAATTTTGGTTTTTCACATCGTTGAAGCTTTCGATGTAGTTGTTGCCATATTGTCTCTGGTGCATTATATTTCATAATTCACATTGCAAAAAAAAAAAAAAAAACCACAAGATTTCAATAAAATTGGAATATTCCATCCGTGTTTGCCTTGAAATCAAAAGAATGAAATTTCAACAGTTAAACATAAGGTTATTTTATAATTTAGTATAAATAAATTGTATAACATCCAAACATTTATAAAACATTATTAATCTCATAAAACATGTGTAATTTTGCGTTATCGTCAATCAAATCCTCCTTAGACTATTAATCATTCATTCGAGTTCATCGCTTATCATCCACTTAGCAATTTTACAACCAAAGTTTAAAATTCCGCTTCCCATTTCTATTCCGGTCGTCTGATAATTTTAAAATTTTGGTTTTGTTTTAGAATATCCAAAAATTCCGTTTTATGTCCGATTTACAAATTCCAGTACTTTCACGGAAATATTCAATAATAATAAAAATGTATAGTCATTTTCCAAATTATACAGAAGGCATAAAACATGACTTTTTAACAAATTTAATATCAATAATCATTTTGTATCTAATGAATTATGGCCTATGTTCTCTTATCAATGCCGGTTATTGTACCATAATAACAAAGAACAATATTTTTTGCAGCAACCAACCTAAAGACAAAGTCCTACATATAGAAATTACTGAACAGCTCAGCCAATGAATCAACCACTTAGATTTATAGCCCAGCCCATGTTAACAACCCCCTCACCCAAAACAGCACGTCTTTCTTCTTCTTGTTTAAATGACCGTGTGCCCCACAAATTTCATGCCGATGAACCCCCCCCCCCCTCCCCTCCCCCCCCCCCCAAAAAGGAATAAGCGATGGATGCTAAAATAAGAAGCTCTGTAATTTGATTGTACTGATTTCAACTTCCTGCTTAGTAAACCGTAAACGCTAAGCTTTTTTTCATTTTTTAAACCCTATATCCCGAAACGGGATTTTCCTCTAAATCCGATCCGGTGGACACCGGAACAGGAATGAAATCATCGGTATTCCAGCGTGTCAGCCGAAAGTTTAAACCATGTTTACAACCTAACCTTAAATTAAACTTAATAAGAAACAATCAAATTTACAAAAGACAAAGTCTTCCCTGATCAGCAAATTTGTTAACAAGTCAAAATCATTCTAGCTTCAAAAGGCAATAGATTATATTCCTAAAATGTATAATGAATGCTACCAATAATCACTTACATTGGCATTTTGAACCTTTAAAAGATTTTTGAAAATATTTCATAATTTAGGCTTTTATTTTGTTAGTGACAACAATCTCACTTTTGATTATTTTTCACATTATCTGTTTAATCAAAAATTGATGTAAATATTGCAAAGACTAAAAAACATATATTTTTCTAGACGTGCCTGTGAGAGTATTCATTACTTGGACTCAAAGGATCTGCAGAAGTAACAACATTGCCATGAGTTGAATGTTCAAAGCCATGTCATTTCAAATGAATGTGTCTTTCAAGATTATATTCATGAGGGTGAGACCTAGTAGCCTTCAAAATGAAGATATCCACAAAAGAGCGATGAAGAAATTCTAGAAGACCACTGAAAAAATCACCGCTACGAATCAAGCAAGAGAGAGCATAATTTCCTTTGGAAATGGTTCATAAAATGTAAAAAGAAACGAACTGATTGGAACAATCAACTAAACATTAGCACAAAAGATGATGATTGGCTAAACATGAATTTTGCTTTCTCATTATAATGCCATATTTTATAGGAACCTAGATCAAGCATGATGAGGTTTCAATATGAATTTTTCCTAAATTCGAAATATTTGAAGCAAATATTTAGGAATATAGCTTGCATAAACAACGGTTTGCTTAAATTGTGAGTGCGTTGTTCATTAGTGGAAACGAGTCGATCAATTTTGTTATACTGCAGTGAAAACTGTAAAAGGAAAAAGGCTTCAAATTGACCCAGCACTCAAGCAACTGATGTAGCTAGTCAAACCCAACTCCCCATAGCATGTTGTTTGCTACATTATTCACATTGGTCTATCGCTTACAACATGACTTTCCATCTATGTTTGTACAGTTCTATGTGGAAAAAATAATATGTGCTTCCGTCAGCAAATCCATCACAGCTAGATGGCGCAACTAACAAACCAAGCCTCGATGATGCGTTCAACCATTGTGTTCATCGAAAGCAAAATATAAGTGAGATTGTTGAATTGCTACAAATAGTGTTTTTTGACCAAGAAAATTGTTCATAGTAGATGATAATGACGCATGCAAGTATGTGAATTTGTACATCGAAGAGTGCATCAAACTCATGCTTAGAGCTTATATTCAGGCATCTCTTTCTATTTTCTACATTAAATGTTGTTATTTCATTTCAGGTGTTTTTTATGCTTTTTAAATTCGCAAGACTTCCATGCAAATATTTTGGTATCAATGAATCTACCTTTTGAATTAAATACTATTTTAATACTTTATCAAATAAAATGAATGACCATTGTGTTACAAAATAAGAACAAATTATAAATAGCAATAGTTTCCGCCTAGTTTCCCATTTAGCTAATGCTTAATATGAAGGTGTAAGATGACACAGTTTTTATGGATCAAACAAAAATAAAAAAAAAAGGGAACAAAGTTCTAATTTGTCAGTCATGTTAAATACAAGTTTCATATTGTTACCAAAATTCCAAACTGAACTGAATTACCTTAAAGAAAATGCCACAAACATTTTAAACAGCAATAACTGATATCAATTAAAGAAAAGTTACTATATAGGTTAAAGGTAAATAATAGTAGTTACTTAAATCCAGTATGGATTTGCTGGAATCAATTATCATTTTAGAAACCGTAACAAGAGAAGAAGTTGCAAGACAAAAATACAGCAAGTATTATTTTAACATGAATTTCCGAAGGCAGTTCAAAATTTCATAAACGATGACCATACCGATTAATACTAATTTCACAACCATCGTAGAAATACCTTCAAACAAAGTTTAATTCATAAAATCGTGGGGCATAGAAGCCAGAAAGGAACGAAACGGAAGCCAGGAAGGCGGGAGCGACCACGCGTAATGAGAAGCGGCGAACGCGATGCGCGCAGTAACGAATACTGCCGTGCTTCAAAACAGTCGCCACCATCCCCGATATTCTGCTCATTCTTTCGCGATATTTTTACTTTGTATACTGCTAAGAGCTCCTCTTTTTCTGCTAGGTAGCGAAAAGTACAAAACATGGTGCTTTTAGCATTACATCATCATGTGGAACTAAAAGCACCCTCAAACTCCCGGTGAATTGGGCAATTCTCATACATTTTCACACTCATATTTCCGGGCTTTGTAGCACTCACTCTGTTCATCATTTTTAGGGCGTCATTTGCTTCGTGTAAGGCGATTGCCAGATAACAATCCCTCAACGATGGAGATCGACTGAATATTTCAGGGGAAAAAGTAAAGTGTACTGCTAAAAGCACCTAAGTTTGTGCTTCCTAACACCATAGCATGGTAGCCAAAAGCATAAAACTTGGTGCTTTTAGTTCCACATGATGATGTAATGCTAAATGCACTATGTTTTGTACTTTTGGCTACCACGTCATGCTATTAGAAAGCACAAAAAGATGTGCTTTTAGCAGTATACTTACATTTTGAACCGGAAGTTTTATTTGGAAGCCTGTGGTATTTAAAGCGAAATTGTTGCGAACCAGTATGTTTTTTTTCTTTCAAAAAGGACAAATTGAAATGATAGAACAGAGTTATTATTTTTAGGGAGCTGCTAGAACGACCGGCTTTAAAACCGGATTTTCAACCGATTAGCGAAATTGTTTCAGAGGGAAAAAACGAGATTCACGGGGGCTCCATCCCCTTTATCTGTATCGGTTGTTTTCACTGCTTTTAGAAGCGGTCGATCTAGCATTTCTATTATTTTTATTGTAATTGTTTTTGTAGTTCTTATTTTAATTTTTTGTGTTTATGTGTGTTTATTGTCGAACAAAATAGCAGAATTTAGAATACAAATTTTGTTCAAACGCAAAATTTAAATTTAATACTTCAAACATCATTATAGCGCAAATGCCCATTTCATAAAAAACAACAACAAGTACATAAAAATCCTACTGTTGTCAAGTCCTCAGCTTATGAATATAATAAAGAATACAACGCCTAAGCTGTGCGGGATTGTCAAGCAGAAAATAAAAAGGGTTGGGACCCTTTCTATTGTCTAATCCTGGTAGAATAACCGCGAGCTCCCGCTGTGGATAATCATCTTTATCTTGACGTACTACTATGCACAAAGCAATCAGCTCTTCTTGATCCATGAAAGGAGGACGAATGAGGGAGAATATATTGGGTGTGTGATTTTTGATGAGAAATGAGAATGAATCGGGGAGAATATATAGGGGAAGGGGAAGATAATCGGTGGTTCCAGAATTTTCTGTTGTTTAGGACTCGCGTCCGATGCGAAAGCTAACTTTTCAACCGTTCGTCTTGAAAGGCCATTTCAGTGGGTCCTACTGAAGACATGTCTGATGCGTCCGACATCGACGTGAACTTAAACTGCCCAGTCCGAAAATCAAACACTACCTGAGATTCAGGGGAAAGAATGCGGAGAAGAAATACATAGCCGTTGGATCTGCTATACGCAAGTTTTGACAAAAAAGGTTTCAGGCCTTTTAGCATTAGCGAAAAATGATTAGAGGTTTAGATTTTATTTCTGCTTCACAAAATATAAATTGAAAATTGGCTTTGGATCCTTGTTTATTATTTAATGTAAATATTAAAAAAAAACATATTTTTTTATTGTTTACTTTGAAAACGAAGTCCAAATGCACCTTTTATAAACCTATAAGTTTTGCAATGTGACCACTAATTTGAAGTATAAAAATCAAGTTTAGATTTGAAATGAAGATGATAACGAGTAGAGTCGCTATGATTAGAGATGAAATCGAAAGTTCCCAGTATAGTTTTTTGAATGTATTATGTTATATCGAGAAAATATCAAGAAATGTTATTTGCGCTTTACAAAACATTGACAACTTTACAAGTCGAAGTAGACATAATTCTTTATTATTTTAATTTTTAGTTGGTGTTTTCTAGTTATTTTTGTTGGATATTGCCATTAGTATATTATGATGGTTAACTCGTATTTTTACAAGATCGGTACACATCAAATTTAGATGCATGTATTGCTTAACAGTCCTGGTGAATAACCCAAGAGATGATTGAATGGCTCACAACTCGACCACGGACGAGAATATGGAGCTACGGATACACTCAAAGGAGTCTCTAAACTCGGCGAAGTACAAATTTGGTTAGGGATGCACTTCGAATCTGTGAAGATCTGAGCACAATAGCTTAAAATTCAACTTTAACCATTGATGCTCAAAAAATCGGAGATAGCAAGGGGAATCAACATGCAACGACCAGCTACCCGAAGTAGATGGACTGAGGCATTCGTACATCGGATAGTTATCTTGGATGACCAAAATCTAGATTGATACCAATCTGAATTGCCTCAGATCGGCACTGATCTAGATTCCAATAATGAGCGATCTAGGTCCAAATCCGTAAACTTGGTCACATTGTCTTCCCGGTGTAATGACCCAAAAATTTCTACCTTTCGAATCGACTGTAAACCACACAAGTCCGACCCAAAACGACAGAAACACTCGGAACATTAACTTTGAGCATACGACACATTATCACAGAAACAAAAGAACTTCTCATTAACATCATTACAATCTTACATCAGAATACAGAATATATCAGAGTACATCGCCAATATCCGAGAATAACAAATACAATATAATACACAACGGAAATATAATTACATTCAGCGGAACACTATCAAATGCTCTAGACACAACTCTAGCTTCAATACAAAATCTTGCTCAAGAAAAATATCTGCAAACAAAAATACCTGGCTGTCCGTGTGGAAATAAGGGCATCCGAGTTTGCATACAAGTAAGTCATGAGACTGGTATGAGAACTTAAGTAAGTTAAAATTCATTTTTAAACTTAGGTAATTCATAGGACCACGCCATATAACACGGAACGAGTTTTCCCCTATGAATACTGATTCATAATAACTTCAAACCAAAATAGTTTTATCTTCACTTTTAGATTTATCAATTCTAATTTATTTTTAAAACCATTCTTTTGAAAATAATCTCCTAAGACTTAAAATCCTCATTTTATTTCAAATCATTGAAATGCTCGATATTTCTTTCATATCAAATCATACTTTACTTGGGATTTCAAAGCAAATCACTTTGGAAATCTCAAATATCTATTATACAACATATCAAAACATATGTAACCAGATCGGGAGGTTTCTCCCGATAATAAGGCAACTGGGTCCCAGTCTTCTCATCTCGTCAATAATTCTGTGTATGTCCCTCTCGCAAGAGGAGTCCCATATGGTATGTCTCTCCCGCAGAAGAGATACACATACCCGTTTGCCCAGATTTTTAGTCACGGGTTACCCGAATCATAGGTAACATATCAAATCATTTCTATCCCGAAGTGATAAATCATTTTGCAATAATAAACACAAGTACTTTTGCTTTCCAAACCATTTAAACGTTGGGGTTTAAGCCGTCGAAATTCTCTTTGTTTATAAAACATCTTTTATAAACCATTTATCACTTTAAAATATTTATTTCAAAATATTTTCTACCTCTTGAAATCAAACATTTCATTTTATATTCGTTTATGATATCATCACTCAAAATCATTCATTTAGATTCTCGTTCATAATTAAATGAATCAAACTCTATTGTTAAATCAACAACGTCACAAAAAGCGCTACGAATAGGCTTATATCCGCTAATTTAGTCAAAATGACTTAATATCATCCCAAACTTCATTTTATCGATTCAAATCACTTTCAAACCATTTAATATGATTTATCATAATTTATCTCTATTTTTAACAATTTAAAAATAGCTCATTCCATAAAAATCCAATTTCGAGTCTTAAACTGCAAAATCCGTATTTTTCTAAAAAAATTGATTTTGACTTATCTCAAAATTTAACTATTGGATTTTAATATTCCATATATCATTTGAAAACTCTTTTCATTTCGGACCCAACGTTTTTCATTTCAGGAAGATCCGGTGGTCGAATCTCCCGGTACGCTCATTCAAAATTACGGGTCGACAATCGCAAACTGTGACAGCCCGCCCCGCTCCAGCCTGCATTTCCTTCGAAAGTGCGCTGTACACATGCCCGAATAGCATGGGACGGTCGTCAGAAGAAAGGAAAGAAGGGAATTAACTTACGAGGAACCTGTAGAATGTCTCACAGCGCTTGGAGTAAAATATAATAATAATAACATACTTGACATAAAACATGTGAGACAGTGCATAAGCTGATAACTAAAATCAACATCAACATCAGAGCAGCGGAAATCCAAGTACAGCTTATTACAACTTTTCCAAATTTACTGTCTCTAAAACAAAAGAAAGCTTAAAGTAGAAGATGCACTACTAACGCCCAAGTAGTGATCTTCAACAACACAGGGAGAATACTATATATATATATATATTACGTGGAAGCCTCTTGCTCGTCTCCGGATCATCTACCCGTGCATCACCAGCTAACCTGTCTCTAGTCTGCTCGTGTGAGAACCCAGAGTAATAAGAAAAGACATTAAACTCTGGGTCAGACATAAAGCCTGGTATGAGCGATAAGCATCTAAACAGAACAATAACAGGTATACTAAACCATACCTGAACCTGGACCTGCAACCAAAGAGTTAGTACCACATACCGTACAGTACTCCAAGGTGCCATGATAAATAGTGTAAAGAATACGGGGGTGGGGTATGCATGTCATAATGATGGCAAACAAATCGACCATAGCAACCATCCTCACATCTCTCACTCAGTGCGTAAAGCGTTCGATGTCCACCACTGTTAATCACTAGACCCATCGAAGTAGTGACGGTGTTCAACTTGTACAACTACTACTACTACCAAGCTTACCACATGGAGTCATGAACAAATCTTTACAAATGACCCCACTTCATTGGTTTATAGCCCTTTAGTCGTACCTAGGCCACTGTGGCCCTGAATCCGTTCACGTACCTCCCATACATAGTGATCCAAAGTCATAGACATCGATAGCCCCTTGGCACCCGTCCCGTAGCAAAGCCCAATCATGGAACCCACTCATTGGTTCCCAACTGGATCCTGAGTCAAAGCTCCGCATTTGGACTCCCTTTGCATCTCGGATTTTGATCGAACTGGAGTTGGTCTTCAAAAGAGTCATCGCGTAGAAGTGGTCCTGAATTCGATTCGGTTCGGATACATACGTATAACACGGTTCGGTTCGGTGCAATGCTTCATAGTGTACTCCTGAGTGCGGTTCGGTTCGGTGATCCTCCCCCTTCAGACGTCGGTTCGGATGTCACGCTCCATTCGGTTCGTCCCTCCTGCTTTAGCTTGCCTGCTTCGACCCGATCCCCCTCGCTTGCCTCCTCCGATCCGACCTCGCTCCCTAGCCTACTCCGATCTGATCCTGCTCCATAGCTCCGATCCGATCCTCTGTCCAACTCCAACTCTAAGCAGTGGCCTTCCTTCTTGCCAAACTTCTTTTGTGCCAGATTCCAGTTCGGGTCGGATTCCTTGCCCAGCTCTCCTACCCGATCCGAGCCCATACCCGATCCGATCCGAAACCCTGCACAACTTTTTCCAGCAACTTGTTTACGCCATTCGACGACGTTTTCGACCAATCTAACTATTCTAATCAACCACAAAACAATTCATACAGTCATAGCAACAAATAGAAGTGACCATAAACACCAAAACATCATCCATAACATGTAAAACGGATCAAATATACCAAAAATCCCATATTTTCCCTTAAGCATGTTTAAGTAAAACTAATCATAGGGTTAACAAAACTTAACTAAATTAAACCAAATTTCTACCAGAGGCATAAAATATTATTTTCGAATTTATGGATATTTTTCCAGAATTTATTAGTGTATAAATTCGCTAATCTTCACTAATTACCCTTAATTAACTGTAATTAGTGTCAAAACAATGTTAATCACTCACTTTGGCCACAAATAAATTTCTCAAAACTGAAACCTTGCTGATTTGGGTGAATACTGGTGTCTAACAGCAGCTCTAACCTTGTTTTCGTGTTTCCTCTCCTTAATTTGATGTAGATTAAGCCAAAACTTGATTAGAATGTGATTTGGG
Source organism: Allium sativum (assembly GCA_030737875.1). Classification (NCBI taxonomy): domain Eukaryota; kingdom Viridiplantae; phylum Streptophyta; class Magnoliopsida; order Asparagales; family Amaryllidaceae; genus Allium; species Allium sativum. Next base: position 6,619,940 of record CM060921.1, on the reverse strand, counting down.
GATGTTTCTAGATGTTGGCAGCCATTGTTAGGGTTCAAGGATGAAAGTGGCGGCTGGAAAATGAGGATAAGATCGTTCTCTAACTGATTTCAGCCTCCTCATAACCCTAATCCCGAAATCCCCCATTGGGCCTAGCTGTTAATCACCGGTTAAGCCCAATTAAGCTGTTTTTCACTATTTGAAACTTGTTTCAGCCATATCTCTCAAACGGTGAGTCCGTTTGGCTAATGTGACCACTCTACGGAATTGTAAACCATCATCCGGAGCCAATGGAAATGGTTTTGGATCAAAATTCCTTTCCAATCAAAAGCTATGGCCAAAACAGTACCAACTAGGGGTAAAATGGTCATTTAAAAATCGGCAAAAATCATGGACATGGGAAATGACCCCAATAGTCGTCTCCCAAAGTTACATGACCATACGACTTCATATGTGAAAGAAATAAATATCCTACGATCCTATGATGCGTAGAATGCGGGTCGTTACACTCTCCCCCCCCCCCCCTTTAAGAAATTTCGTCCCTGAAATTCCTTAACCTAAAACATACAAAGATCCTGCATGCCTAACAGCCACATACAACAATCAAACATGCAAAACAAGCCTATCCTAGCATGCGGAAAACTAAATCGAAGTTAAAATCTTACCAGGCGAAGAGTTCTGGATATGTCTTCCTAATGTTCTCCTATGTCTCCCAAGTGCAATCATTCTTGTCCTCGCCCCACTGAACCTTGACTAGCTTCACCGCCTTCCTTCGAAGTTGCTTCATATCGTGCTCGACAATACGGACCGGCTTGCGGTTCCCAACCGCCTCGGGTTCTATTTCGAAGTCCTCTAACTGATCAGGTGAAATAGTCATATCTGGGTCGTGAACGAACTTCCTTAGTTGGGAAACATGAAATACGTTGTGAACTCCTGCCATCTTCTCTAGTAAGCCAACTCTATATGCCAAATTCCCGACTGATTCAAGAACAGGGAATGGGCCAACAAATCTTGGTGCCAACTTGCCTCTCCTGCCAAATCGTATCATGCTTTTCAACAGAGAAATCTTGACAAACACCAAGTCACCAACGGAGAATTTTAAGTCTCTTCTCCTCTTATCAGCATAACTCTTCTGCCTATCTTGGGCAGCCCTCATTCGTTGTTGAATGATCTTGATCTTATCTGAAGTTTCCCTCACCACATCTGGTCCAAGCATAAACTTCTCGCCAGTCTCTATCCAACATGATGGTGAGTTGCACGGTCTTCCGTACAAAGCTTCATATGGAGCCATACCGATACTGGATTGGTAACTATTATTATATGCAAACTCTACTAGATGCAGATGGTCATCCCATGATCCACCAAAATCCAATATACATGCTCTCTAGAGATCTTCCAGAATACGATTCACCCTCTCTGTCTGACCGTCGGTCTGAGGATGATATGCGGTACTGAGATGTAACTCTGACCCTAGAGCCTCTTGTAAGCTCTTCCAAAACCCACTAGTGAACAACGGGTCTTGGTCACTTACAATGCTTTTAGGTACCCCATGAAATCTCACTACCCACTTCATATACAATTCTGCCAACTTGACTGCCGTTCTGGTCGATTTGACCGATATAAATCTTGCACTCTTAGTCAATCGATCCACAATTACCCAAATGCTATCATGACCCGATCTAGTCCTTGGTAACCCATCAATGAAATCCATTGACACTTGTTCCCATTTCCATTCTGGAATTTCTAATGGTTGCATCAACCCACTAGGCTTCTTTTGCTCAGCTTTAACTAGCTGGCAATTCATGCATTTGGATATAAACTTCCCAATGTCTCTTTTCATTCCTTCCCAGTAGTAGGTCTGCTTCATATCTCGATACATCTTGTTACCACCGGGGTGTATAGTCAGTTTTGAGTGATGACATTCTCTAAGCACTTCATCTCTCAATCCATTGACATTGGGTACAACTAGTCTTCTATTCTTTTTAAGCCATCCATTTCGATCAAGCCCATATTTGTTCATCTCCTCATCGATACCCATCTCTAACTTGGAGATGATTTCCAATAGGTTAGGATCGTCCCTCTGACTAGAGTCGATCCGTTCAATCAAAGTGGGTCTGATCGTCAAACTTGCTAACATTCCTGGATCCAATTCGCACTTTGGTCTGAAATCAAACCCTGCGATGTACTCCAGTTGCTTCCATTCAAGAAACATAGCCCCCAAACTGGCATGTCTTCTACTCAATGCATCGGCTACCGCATTGCCCTTTCTTGGTGTATATGCGATGTCAAAATCATAGGAAGCCAAGAATTCTAACCACCTTTGTTGTCGGAGATTTAGATCCTAAAGGGAGAAGAGATACTTTAACGATTTATGATCGGTAAACAACTCGAATCTTTCTCCCAAGAGATAGTGTCTCCACATCTTTAATGCGAACACGATCGCTGCCAATTCCAAATCATGGGTAGGGTACTTCTTCTCATGCGGTTTCATTTGCCGACTTGCATAAGCTACAACCCTGCCACCTTGCATCAATACAACACCCAGTCCGGTACCACAGGCATCCGTGTATACCGTCATCTCTTCATTCCCCTTAGGGATGGCTAACACTGGTGCACATGTCAACTTGTCCTTCAGACTCTTGAATGCATTCTCGCTCCTTTCATCCCAGACAAAAGCTTGATTCTTCTTAGTCAACTGGGTCAATGGTGCTGCTATCTTGGAGAAACCTTGGATAAACTTAAGATAATATCCAGCTAATCCCAAGAAACTACTTACCTCTGTTGCATTCTTGGGCGTAGGCCAATCCTGTACCGTAGCCACCTTCGCCGGGTCCACGGGAATACCATTCTCTAATACAACTTGGCCCAAGAACCTCACTTCCCTCCTCCAGAAGTGACACTTAGAAAACTTTGCTTTCAATTGGTGTTTTCTCAACACCTCCATCACTATTCTTAAATGTTCCTTGTGTTCTTCCTCTGTCCCCGAATAGACCAAAATATCATCCACGAACACAAGGACAAACTTATTCAACTGATCTCTGAACACCCTATTCATAAGATCCACAAAATATGTTGGGGGCATTGGTCATCCCCAATGGCATGACCAACCACTCATAAAATCCAGACGGCGTTCGAAATGTCGTTTTAGCTATACTATCAGCTTCCACTCTAAGCTGATGAAAACCTATCGCGAGATCCAACTGAGAAAATACTCTCGCACCATTCAATTGATCGAACAAATCATCTATCCGCGGTAGAGGATACTTGTTCTTCCTCATCACTTTATTCAACTCGCGGTAGTCTACACACAAACGAAGGGAACCATCCGCCTTGGTAGCAAACACAACTGGTGCTCCCCATTCAGAAACACTCCTTCTGATAAATCCCTTCTTCAAAAGATTGTTGACTTGCAACCCGAGCTCTCGCTGCTCCCTTGGCGCCATACGACGAAGTGGCATCACTATAGGTCTGGCATCTTTCACCAAATCAATACGGAACTCAATCTCTCGATGTGGTGGAAGCCCGGTCACTTCTTCGAAAACGTCCGGATACTGGCCAACCACGGGCAAACCTGACAACTCACTATGCGGAATGTCGAGGGAGTTTAGAAAACTAGCCAATACCCCCTCACTGGGTAGACCACCAAACACTATCCTCCGCCCATCATCCGCTCTAGCTGTCACCAAAAATCCCTCACAGTCTACCACCCCCCCCCCCCGTATCTTTGGAGCCAATCTACTCCCAAAATAATGCCAAACCCAGTAAAGCCCAAAACAAAGCAATCACAAACAAACATGCATCCATGACTCGATAAGACCACATTACGACAAATCATGCTAAGGCTAGTCGAACCACCAATCAGGTTCGTCACTACTAAAGGTCTATCAACAATCTCAGGCTCCAATCCCAACCTATCTACCAGTTCACTAGATATGAAAGAACTGAAAGCTCCGGTATCAAACAAAACTCTAACAGGAACATCATAAACAGAAAGCATACCTTGAATGACGACATTCTTTCCCTTCTCTGCCGCGGTTGGGGCATTCGACGAAGAAGGAATAGCATTAAGGGCATATGCTTTCACCATTTGCTTTTCTTTGGGGGATGCGGACACTTGTCCTTGTGATGTCCCATTTGGCCACAGTTGAAGCACTTCCTTTCCGCTGGCTTGGCCCGACAATTGCTAGCATAATGGCCCTTCTTACCACAGCTGAAGCACTCAACATCTTGCTTATTCTTTTTCTTTTGGCCATCCTTAATTTGATTCTGCTTCCTCTTATTCTGGGAACCACACTTGCCTCCACCACTTACTTGTGGCTTTGGCTCCTCTGTAGATGCAACCTCAGTCTTCGGCTTAGGGTAGAGACTTTCTGATCTCAATGCTTTCCCCCAAGTACTGATCCAAACCAGTTATGAATTTCTCATTCTTCTTCTCGGCAGTATCAATAAGAGATAACCATACTTCGACAAAGTGTCGAATTCAGCAATATACTCCGAGACAGCTCTGCCATTCTGCTTGAGCTCCAAGAATTTCTTAAACAGCACTGACTTCTGAGCAGCTGGAGTGAACTTCTCGCTAAAGAGGACCTTAAACTACTCCCAAGTAATCTGATCTTCGGGAGTAGCTGCCTTTATAGCATTCCACCATTTCATTGCCCGCCCTTGCAGCTGACGGGACGCTAGTTTCTCTTCATCGCATCCTCGATACCCAGATCCTCGAAGATACGTTCGCAACTATCCAACCAATCCTGAACATCCGTAGCCGACTCCGTTCCATGGAACGGCTTCCCACCAAGACTAGTATAATCCTTATTCAGCTTGGCAAAGTCGACTCTCGGCGCCTGCACTATTGGACCACCGCCATTTCCACCATTGGGAGCTTCCCTCTACACATCCCTAAGCATCTCTCTCATGAGGTCAGTAAACATCGTCCTCATGTCAGCAGCACTCCCATTATTGGCCCCTCTACCGGTACCTCTAGCATATCGACTCATCGTCAATCTGTAAAAGGAAATGATTAACGACCCCATAGTGGTGCTAGTGCAGTACGACTCTATTCTTATACTACTAATAGTATATATATATATATAGCTTTTGAAAACCAAAAATAATCACAAATACGCGCTCTCATATACGTATACTATCTCTCCCTAGTGTCTTTCCCTAGGTTAACCACGCAACCTAGAGCTCTGATACCAAGTGTGACAGCCCGCCCCACTCCAGCCTGCATTTCCTTCGAAAGTACGCTGTACACATGCCCGACTAGCACGGGACGGTCGTCAGAAGAAAGGAAAGAAGGGAATTAACTTACGAGGAACCTGTAGAATGTCTCACAGCGCATGGAGTAAAATATAATAATAATAACATACTTGACATAAAACAGGTGAGACAGTGCATAAGCTGATAACTAAAATCAACATCAACATCAGAGCAGCGGAAATCCAAGTACAGCTTATTACAACTTTTCCAAATTTACTGTCTCTAAAACAAAAGAAAGCTTAAAGTAGAAGATGCACTACTAACGCCCAAGCAGTGATCTTCAACAACACAGGGAGAATACTATATATATTATGTGGAAGCCTCCTGCTCGTCTCCGGATCATCTACCCGTGCATCACCAGCTAACCTGTCTCTAGTCTGCTCGTGTGAGCACCCAGAGTAATAAGAAGAGACATAAAACTCTGGGTCAGACATAAAGCCTGGTATGAGCGATAAGCATCTAAACAGAACAATAACAGGTATACTAAACCATATCTGAACCTGGACCTGCAACCAAAGACTTAGTACCACGTACCGTACAGTACTCCAAGGTGCCATGATAAATAGTGTAAAGAATACGGGGGTGGGGTGTGCATGTCATAATGATGGCAAACAAATCGATCATAGCAACCATCCTCACATCTCTCACTCAGTGCGTAAAGCGTTCGATGTCCACTACTGTCAATCACTAGACCCATCGAAGTAGTGACGGTGTTCAACTTGTACAACTACCCTTACTACCAAGCTTACCACATGGAGTCATGACCAAATCTTTACAAATGACCCCACTTCATTGGTTTATATCCATTTAGTCGTACCTAAGCCACTGTGGCCCGGAATCCGTTCACGTACCTCCCATACATAGTGATCCAAAGTTATAGACATCGATAGCCCCTTGGCACCCGTCCCGCAGCAAAGCCCAATCATGGAGCCCGCTCATTGGTTCCCAACTGGATCCTGAGTCAAATCTTCACACTTGGACTCCCTTTGCATCTCGTGTTTTGATCGAATTGGAGTTGGTCTTTAAAAGAGTCATCGCGTAGAAGTGGTCTTGAATTCAATTCGGTTCGGATACATACGTATAACACGGTTCGGTTCGGTGCAATGCTTCATAGAGTACTCCTGAGTGCGGTTCGGTGATCCTCCCCCTTCAGACGTCGGTTCGGTTCGGATGCCACGCTCCATTCGGTTCGGTTCGTCCCTCCTGCTCCAGCTTGCCTGCTCCGACCCGATCCCCCTCGCTTGCCTCTTCCGATCCGACCTCGCTCCCTAGCCTACTCCGATCCTGCTCCATAGCTCCGATCCGATCCTCTGTCCAACTCCAACTCTAAGCAGTGGCCTTCCTTCTTGCCAAACTTCTTTTGTGCCAGATTCCAGTTCGAGTCGGACTCCTTTCCCAGCTTTCCTACCCGATCCGAGCCCATACCCGATCCGATCCGAAACCCTGTACAACTTTCGACAACTTTTTCCAGCAACTTGTTTACGCCATTCGACGACGTTTTCGACCAATCTAACTATTCTAATCAACCACAAAACAGTTCATATAGTCATAGCAACAAATAGAAGTGACCATAAACACCAAATCATCATCCATAACATGTAAAACGGATCAAATATACCCAAAACCCCATATTTTCCCTTAAGCATGTTTAAGCAAAACTAATCATAGGGTTATCAAAACTTAACCAAATTAAACCAAATTTCTACCGGAGGCATAAAATATTATTTTCGAATTTATGGATATTTTTCCAGAATTTATTAGTGTATAAATTCGCTAATCTTCACTAATTACCCTTAATTAACTATAATTAGTGTCAAAACAATGCTAATCACTCACCTTGGCCACAAATAAATTTCTCAGAACTGAAACCTTGCTGATTTGGGTGAATACTGGTGTCTAACAGCAGCTCTAACCTTGCTTTCGTGTTTCCTCTCCTTAATTTGATGTAGATTAAGCCAAAAGTTGATTAGAAGGTGATTTGGGGATGTTTCTAGATGTTGGCAGCCATTGTTAGGGTTCAAGGATGAAAGTGGCGGTTGGAAAATGAGGATAAGATCGTTCTCTAACTGATTTCAGCCTCCTCATAACCCTAATTCCGAAGTCCCCCATTGGGCCTAGCTGTTAATCACCCGGTTAAGCCCAATTAAGCTGTTTTTCACTATCTGAAACTTGTTTCAGCCATATCTCCCAAACGTTAAGTCCGTTTGGCTAATGTGACCACTCTACTGAATTGTAAACCATCATCCGGAGCCAATGAAAATGGTTTCAGGTCAAAATTCCTTTCCAGTCAAAAGTTATGGCCAAAACAGTACCAACTAGGGGTAAAATGGTCATTTAAAAATCGACAAAAATCATGGACATGGGAAATGACCCCAATATTCGTCTCCTAAAGTTAAATGACCATACGACTTCATATGTGAAAGAAATAAATATCCTACGATCCTATGATGCGTAGAATACGGGTCGTTACACTCTCCCCCCCCCCCCCCCCCCTTAAGAAATTTCATCCCTGAAATTCCTTAACCTAAAACATACAAAGATCCCGCATGCCTAACAGCCACATACAACAATCAAACATGCAAAACAAGCCTATCCTAGCATGCAGAAAACTAAATCGAAGTTAAAATCTTACCAGGCGAAGAGTTCTGGATATGTCTTCCTAATGTTCTCCTATGTCTCCCAAGTGCAATCATTCTCGTCCTCGCCCCACTGAACCTTGACTAGCTTCACCGCCTTCCTTCGAAGTTGCTTCATATCGTGCTCGACAATACGGACCGGCTTGCGGTTCCCAACCGCCTCGGGTTCTACTTCGAAGTCCTCTAACTGATCAGGTGAAATAGTCATATCTGGGTCATGAACGAACTTCCTTAGTTGGGAAACATGAAATATGTTGTGAACTCCTGCCATCTTCTCTGGTAAGCCAACTCTATATGCCAAATTCCCGACTGATTCAAGAACAGGGAATGGGCCAACAAATCTTGGTGCCAACTTGCCTCTCCTGCCAAATCGTATCACGCTCTTCAACGGAGAAATCTTGACAAACACCAAGTCACCAACGGAGAATTTTAAGTCTCTTCTCCTCTTATCAACATAACTCTTCTGCCTATCTTGGTCAGCCCTCATTCGTTGTTCAATGATCTTGATCTTATCTGAAGTTTCCCTCACCATATCTGGTCCAAGCATAAACTTCTCGCCAGTCTCTATCCAACATGATGGTGAGTTGCACGGTCTTCCGTACAAAGCTTCATATGGAGCCATACTGATACTGGATTGGTAGCTATTATTATATGCAAACTCTACTATATCCAGATGGTCATCCCATGATCCACCAAAATCCAATATACATGCTCTCAAGAGATCTTCCATAAAAATCCAATTTCGAGTCTTAAACTGCAAAATCCGTATTTTTCTAAAAAAAATTGATTTTAACTTATCTCAAAATTTAACTATTGGATTTTAATATTCCATATATCATTTGAAAACTCTTTTCATTTCGGACCCAACATTTTTCATTTCAGGAAGATCCGGTGGTCGAATCTCCCGGTACGCTCATTCAAAATTACGGGTCGACAATCGCAAACTGTCGCAGCGCGACAGGTCCAATCCAGGCTATATTATATTTTTATATAAACTGAATCTGATTCAGTTTAAAATAGTTTATAAACGATTTTAAAATTCATATACATTTATTTGAAATAATTCGTACCATATAAGCCTTAAACCATTAACGCTTATATGGTTTTGTCAATCAACAAATTAACCGCAATATACAATCATCAATTATAAACATCCATCACAAACATATTATTATCACTCAATAGAATTCATATCCATATCAAATAACTAATCACTCGGTAAATTTCCATTAAATAATCACTTAAGGTTCAATTCCGTTCTAATGTCACCATTATCAGTTTAAAGTGTTCTATACCCAAGTAACTACATATAATTCACTTAAAAATCGAATCTTTTCCATACTAAACATCGTTGGATCATATTATCAACTCATATGATTAACCACAAGTCAATATATAACTCATTCGAGTTCACAAACATTAATAAATAATTAACTAGCCATTATTCGGTTCAAACCGAGAGAACCACTCCTTGGTATCTTTTAAGCGTAGAACTACTCTGACACTCCTTATTAAGAAATTAGCACTTCTTCCAACTCAACATATCACTAACACAAGTTATTTATACATACGTTTGTGTTTAAGTTGAAAAGGTGGAAGCTTTTAAGCAATTAAAGGGTAAAGGCGATATTTTTGGTAAGGGGAGCTCGATCAAAGGGGAATATGGGGTCCACACATGCTGACTGGTATGGAGAGGAGTCATGTGGGGTCAGGCGTGGACTGTAGGGAGTGGTTGTGGTGAGCTTTGGTGGTGTAGGAGGGGTGAAATAAGGTTTTCAAGGGTTTTTAGAGGAAATTAAGGCTTTTAGAGGTGGTGGGGTCCACGAGTGGAGGGAGGGGTTGCTGGGGTAGTGCTCTGGTCAGAGGAGGTGCGGATGGAGCTGGTGTAAGCTGCGGTTAATGGTAAGGGTGGGTGTCCATGGCTATGGGAGTGAAGAAGAAGAAGGAAGAAATGAGTCGAAAGGAAGGAGATGTGGTTATTTTATAGAAAATGGAGGAGGCTAGGATTATGACAACTAAAAAGTTGAGAGCCTTGGATCGGTGAAGTGTCGGCGTAGGGAGAAAGAGGAGAACGCACAATCAAGTGCTAGATGGCATGACAACACATTAAAAGCACAAGTCCTTTGGACTTATTAAGAATGAATGCTTATTTAAATCTCTCTACGCGTTTATTACTTGTACAACCAAATGGTAAGTCCGATCGATACGAAATTTTGAACACTACTATATTTCATAATTACGGACCCAATGAAACTGATCTCTTCAAATTTGGAGTCCATTTGAATGTTGGTCTTATTATTTTATTACATTATTATCTAATTTCGACCGATTTTCTCGATACACGTTTATATTTCATACGCTCACATACTAACTCCGAAAATTATGTAATTTGAAATCTAACCAAAGGAACAAATCCCCCTTCCTTGCACGCATATAAGCTGGCACACAACTTCCATATAACAAAAGGAATCCCTATTGTTACGTGCCTACCAACTCATATTTGTACTCAACTCCTTCAATTTATTCCATGATGTGGGACTATTAATTCCAACCCGTCATTCCTCTTTAACAACATGCGAGGCAATCCTAACAGTCTTCCCCTTGACTCGCATCCTATGAGTATCCTTTGAGAGCACCGCCTTGCTTACATGGCTCAATCCAAATCTTCGGCTCTGATACCACTGTTATGTAACGACGGTCAGAACAATGCCCCCTTCCTTGCACGCATATGAGCTAGCACACAACTCCCATATAACAAAAGGAATCCCTATTGTTACATGCCTACCAACTCATATTTGTACTCAACTCCTTCAATTTATTCCATGATGTGGGACTTTTAATTCCAACCCGTCGTTCCTCTTTAACAACATGTGAGGCAATCCTAACATCACATACTAACTCCGAAAATTATGTAATTTGAAATCTAACCATATTTTGACGTTACGGATCTGATGAAATTGATTTCGTTGATATCCGAGACTATTTGCAAATGTCTATTTCTGGGCTAATAAAATAATATTAAATTATTGGTTTTCACAAAATTCATTTTAATTTGATTCTCAAAGTTCGCTAACCTTATTCTAATCTCAAAAAGATATAAAATAAAATTAGATTTCATTTTCAATAGTTTTCCAGTTCTAAATTCAACATTTACTGAAATTTGAAATTTAGACAAACTTATCCATTTAAAAATCTTTTTTAATCTAATTAAATCCTAATTTAAATTGACTGAAAATTCGGGTCATTCCATCCCCAACTTCTTAGCTGATTTCCAAGACTGATCTAGATTGATCTTGGTCCATAATAACAGGTTGCATTGGAGAAATTTTGGACTTTAAGCTCTATGTAAACTCAGCCATAATATTGCATTTGGATCTTCTCTGATTCAAACCTCTGTAATTTCAACAATTACCAATAATAAGTCAAAATTATCAAAGTGAATTTAGAATCTTTAAGGTTGAACCAATATAAATTCCATTGTTCGTGTTTCTACTATTCTTCATGCATCTCTCTCAATTTTCATTTAAATTTCTTCATTTAGTTCCCTTTGTAATCCTTTCTGGGAGTTTGTACTAATTTTGATGCTTTCATTGAGAAGTAACAATTACCGGCCTTCAGATCTATTTACTAGTGGATCTTTTAATCCATTAAGAGAAGATGCAAATCACTATTTTCATATTCTTGTGTCTACTTAGATTTGCTCATAAATATAAAAGGAAAGCTTAACAGTGGAAGTAAATAAAGGGTCATCTACTTCACATGAAAATACTCAAGAAGAAGCTGGTACACAGCCAGAGAACCAAATTACTATTGTTGTGACGACCTATACTTTTGACCGTCTAAAAATATTAAATTAAATGCAAATTTTAGAATAAAATCCAAAAATTAAAATTTTGATTGACTTAAATTATATTTGGATTAATTTGAGTGTGGTATAAAATGATTTACAATTTTGTAATATATAGTCCTTGTTGAACTATTAAATTAAAATTAAAATGTAAGACAGTTTCAAATATTAATCTGATTAAGATTAATTTGATGTGAAATACTAAATTTAAAATCATAGAGATGGAAGTCAAATAAATAAGTTAACATTAGAAGAACGTGTATTTTTTGTTATATCCAAATGAGTGTTCTAATGAAATTAAAATAGTATTTTACAAAAAAATAAAATTGAATATTTTATTTTTAATGTGAGTATGATTCAATAAAAAGAATAAAAATGAATTTTGAGAAAATAATTTACGATCGTTAATTTACAGTTGTGAACGATAGTTTAAATTTACTTTGACGACAAAAATAAATAAATTTATACATGATTGTGTTTTTCAAGTTTTCAATAGTTCCAACGTGCTTAAATATATAGAAAGCCCATATCTCTATATATAGGACGACATATAATAGTTTGGCAAAAAAAGGGGTCTTAGGCAACTCTAATTGCTTTAGTCCAACAAAATAATTATTATCCACATATATATTATCTCTGAAAACCCAAGCAGTTTCATTCTCAAAGCTAACATCAACTTTAAACCCTAAGCCCCGGAATTTCTTTATCACCCATTAATGTTGATTATTAGATTAATCTAAACTGAGTTAAAAGTTCAACCTCATCAAAATACTTCAAATTTTATATCTTGAAAAACTCTCGGTAATTGGAATTAGTGGCTTTTTTTCATTTTTCATTTTGAGACTCGGTTCAATCAAAATTTGTGGTCAAAGTTTAAAATCCTGGAACCCTAAACATAAATTTAGGCTATTTTGATTTGGGCGACAATTCATGAAATAAAGGTATGGGTTTTGAAGAGATTGACATTTGGAGTTTGCTTGTGGTGGTCATTACTGTAATGTCCCACCCGATACCCATCCTGATAAAGAGCATTACCGAGTAATGCCATCTATTAGAACAGAGAATAGGGGTGGTTAGGAGCGACCATCCATAATCTTGTATTAGATGAGTATCAAATACATTGATGGGGTGTATATAATTTTTTTTTCTTACCTCGAGTGGGTCGACGTACTTAATCCATGTCTAATATAAAACTACAATGGCTAAGGATCGTATTTAGAACAAACCACAACACATCACATATAGCAGATCACGGAACCAAATATATATAGATACAACACTAGAATACAACATATACTTATGCTACATACTCGACTAGTTTCATGTAAACCATATATACACACAACATATACTAAAATAATATTTACAAATGACTCGAATATATGAATACACAACTAGGTAATAACTTCAGGAGAGGTGGTCCAAGGTGAAATTGCTAAACCTAAATTAATAGCAAGCTACACCAAAAACAACTCGGTCTGACCCCGAGTATAAAATAAGGACCGGTCTAGCTTAAACATATTAGATAATATAAGTGTGACAGCCCATTCTCCCAAATTACAAAAGAACAAATAATCACTGGAATATAACACAATAACATAACAGCATAACAGAAACATCACATTACACAACATAATGTACATCAGATTATAGCGGAAATAACATCATAGTTTAATACAACGATACAAGACCATAATTATACATCATTATTTTCAATAAGTGAATAGGTACACAGCGGAATAAGATAATCAACATAATAAAGTCTGGGACAGTCCAATGGAAACATCCAATCCTTCTCTAGCTCTAAGTCCAAAAATCAGCTTGCACTGCTTCCATGTATATCCAAAATGAACTAAGCTAGAACTTGAATACAAGGCTGCCTGTGTAAAAATATGGGCACCCGTGTTTGCAAGGGAAAAATAAACTACGAGTCAGTCATAGGACTAGTATTAGGAACCCAACAGTTAACTTAACTTATTTAAAATAAGGCATATCACAGGAACACGCTATATAACATGGAACGTGTTTACTCCAGTTTTATGCCATTGCATAAAACCATGTTTTTTGAAAAATGAAGCCATTATAAGACTCAGGTCCAATTACACAATGCAAGCGCAAGCCGAAGGATAGAGTTTTACCTTATAATGGTCAAACATGCTTGATACGAGAAAATCATTTGATATTATTATTAGTGTCTAAGTGTTGAAAACCATTTAAAAAATAAAGGTATTAATCTTAGGCAGAATAATAGCCCATCCTATTATGTCGCCATATAAGTTTACAAGTAAAACCATAAAGTATAGTATTGGAAATTGGATTCCATCATGAACCATGGCAAAAGATCTTCCTTATCCGATTCGGGATACTCTAGCATATTCCCCAAGACTCACGAGCATGTGAACCTTAGATCGGGAGAGTCGGCCCACCTATTCTCCGTGAGTTGGGTTAACTCCTGAACATAATATTCCCTGGTCCTATCATACCTACTATCTGGTTAGCATGTCGACCACCATGACCTTATGCGGCCACAACCGAGGTACCTCGATTCCAACATCCACATAAGTAAATTGCTTGGGATCCATACCATGGCATCATTTTCAACTAGAAAGAACTATGCATAGTTCTTACTATGTTGTCTTTCATCCGGTTTTTGGTTCACATTGGGGTGTGAGGTTCATGAATTAACGCACCACAAAGCTCTGCTTTCCAACAAAAGCTTTGAACTATCTGCCAGCAGCACTCAGCATGCCACAATGTCAATCCATACTATACAACTGATGTCTATTAATATATAATCTCTAGGCTCATACGTCTCAGAGAAGGGTGTTAAGCTAAGAGAATAAATTCTCCGCCACCAAACATACATATATATATATATATATAATAGAGATCAATTAATATTCTATGAATTACGATGTCATACATATAATCCATTTGCAAGTTCGTTCAGGGTCTAAATGAAACCGAAAGCACCTTATTCCTCATCCTATATATCCAATATAGGAAAGAGGCACTCACACATGCAAACAATCAATAAGTACGTCCGGACCACTGCCACTATAACCCCTTTAAGGGAGCTACCCAAATCCAGGGCATCAGCAGCGATCCATTCGATGTGAAGATTATCGGTCTTACACCATCTTCAATATCTTCGACTTTTAATCGTCGTTCAATTATTCGAAATAGATTAAACCTGGACTTTTCAAATAATTCACGCCAAAATCAAATCTTATCTGATTATTGACTCACCAATTAAGTCTCCTTTCATAAGATTTAAAATTTTATTCTCACCCCTGGTTAAGTCATTTGGCTTTCAAAATCATTTCATAACCTTATATTAAAAGGTTAACTCAAGAATTGAATTCAATTTACGAATTAAATTCTTATTTCTAAACATCGCCAAAATCTGTTATATAATCTTTTATTGAAACCCGCCAAATCTTACTTAACCATTCTTATTGTTTAAAACCATGTGAAATTAGTTTAAACCCATCCCAAATCATTTATAATATTTTAGAATGATTTTCCCCCATTTTTATTTATATAAAAATAGTTCATATTCATAGTGGCTCATTACGGGTCATGACGTTGTTTTTATTCAAATTTAAATTGAACATTTCTTAAAATCTAACCATTAGATTTTTAAATCTATTCTTTTTTTGAAAGGTATTTTCAATACGAACCCAATGGTTCCAATTTCGGGAAAATCTGACGGTCGGATCTCCCGGTAAATTCATTTAAAGTTATAGGTCGGACAAGTTCTATTTGACCATCATTCGACGTATAATATAATATGTGTCGAATCATTTTTAAAACTTTTTATTTATTATGTAAAATATATATAATAGTTTTCCAAAATCATACTTTAATTTTCCGACTTAAAAATCCATTTCTTTCAATATTATCATATTATAATAATATAATAATGATTAAATTAATGTTATTTTTCAACTTCATTATTTTTATTTCAAACTTTCCTGATACTCATAATAAAAATAAACAAGAAACTTTCGAAACGAAGCTTTTTTTAAACATTTTCTAAAAATTCTAACTGGACTCCACTTTCAAAAGTTACTATTCATTTTGAAAATAAAACTTCGATATACCATAAGTATGTGAAGTTTACTTCAAAATCATTCACTACAGTTACGAGCATTCATCGATACTTTAATATCTTTGTACCCATCCAAAATCGAACATCAAAGTCAAACTTTGATTTTTCAGCTATTATTATATTAATAAAATATTCATAAATATCCATTTTCTTGATGGAGACTTAACCAATGAACCAATAACAACTTTTATTGTTCATTATCAAACAGTGTATATAGTTACACGCAAACAACCATCAAAATGGTTTTCAATTCACACACAAAGTACACTATACCATATAAGCCTTAATTAAATAAATAACGCTTACACAGTCCCGTCAATCAATAGATTGACAGACTACACACTTGGGATTAGTGTTTATTTTCATCCCAATACCCATGTGGGGTTTTCATTACATCAACTACTGATTCTTCTCTACACACTCGGGAGACGTGTAAAATTGTCTTCCCAATACCCGTGTGGGGTTTACATCAGATTCCACGTGAACTTGTCTACACACTTGGGAGACGTATGGGCTAACTGTCATCCCAAAACCCGTATAGGGTCTTTCATCACATCAACTAGTGATTCTTATCTATACACTCGGGAGACATGTAAAATTGTCTTTTCAATACCCGTATGAGGTTTACATCACAATCCATGTGAACTTATCTACACACTTGGGAGACGTGTGGGCTAATTGTGATCCCAAAACCCATATGGGGGTTTTCGTTAAATAAACAAGCATTAATTTATAAACTACTCAATCATTACCATTTAAGGCTCAACCAATATCAAAACAACACAGTATATAATGTAAGTGTCATATACTCAATGGATTTCACATATATGATATAAAAATCATATTTTTATCACACCGCTCATCATATAACATAATATTAAACTTATATGATCAACATTAACTGTTATTAAGCTTGCAAAATTAATAATTAACTGTTAATCTATCCTATCCCTTTTATATGTGAGTTACGGTTTTTCACCCTCGGGTTCCACTCTGCCAAACTTTATACGGAAGGATCCGGGTACTTGCACACCTCACTAACACAAGTACGACTCCTACAGAGATTATGTAATTTTCCTGAAACCTTACAGACTTAATTTGAAGCTACAGGGTTCCTACACCTCATAGATGCACACAAACTAGCAGTTCAGGAGTTTTAAGGCAATTAGAGGGGGTCCAGAGGGGCATGACAAGGATAGGGCCAATGGAATTTGCCGGAGAGGGGGATGTAGGGCATTGTGCAATAGGTGGGGCCTAAGGTGTGGGGCCAATGGGGGAGTAAAAGGTGGAAAGTTGAAGTTTTGGAGGGGTTTATGTGTAAAAAGTGGTAGGAAACGGTGATTTAGGGTTTTTGGAGGAGATGGGGGCCCATGGCGTGGAGAGGGGAGGTGGCGCTGGCGACGCAGGTGAAAGTGGGAGTAGGAGGGGGTGCGGCACAGGTCAGTGGGTGGAGGCGCAAGGAGGAGTGGCCATTAGAGCTTAAGGAAGGAGGTGAGGTGCTTAGTGAAAAATGGAGAAGAAAGAAGAAAGAAGAAAGAAGGAGAGAAGGAAAGGGGTTTTATGAAAAAGTTTTTTGCCCTGGAATTCCGAGGTGTTGTGACGAGAGAGTGGGAGAAGAAAAACACCTAGAGACCTTAGGATGCTGACAACACAAATGGCCTTATTAGGCTTAGTTTCCATTTTCAAGCGTTGACATGTTTTTATTTAGCTCCACATCTTCTGATCATGAGATCAAACGGTAATCCCGTTTCGCTCAAAAACATAAAAAGTAGTTCCGGATCTAACGAAATAGGGATTTCCAATTCTGAGTTCGCTTGACCCTCCATTTTATTTTTCAATTGTGTTTCTGCTTAATTTTGACCGATTGACCCGGTACACGTTTAATTCTCACACGCTTGCATACTAACTCCAAAAATTACAAAATTTGGAGTTTTACCATTTTTTGATGCTACAAATCCAATAAAATTGGATTCGTTGAAATTCGAGATCGTCTCAACAATGTTTCTTTTAAACTGCTGAAATCAGCATGAAATCATCGAATTTTCAAAATTAACCAAAAAAATTCATAAATTTATATTAAAAATAATTTTTAAATTAGTTTCAAAATTTTGGGTCATTACAGTCACCCACACTTAAAATAATTTCAACCCCAAAGTTACACGAAAGCAAAATTGAAATGAATGATAAGATAAACATAAGTTTACCACTCAAAAGAGTTACTTAGAATATCCACTCTACATCTGGGATAAGCTTGTTTAATGCTATCCTCTGTCTCCCATGTGCAATCTCTAGGATCTCCACTCCACTGCACTTTAACCAAGTTCACTTTTTTATTTCTCAGGACCCTTGTTTCTCGGCCAATTATCTTCATCGGCTCTCTGTGGACATCCAGGCTCGGAGTAATTTCCAAATCTTTTTGTGCCACTTCCTCAACGATTAAGTCTGGATCATGCACATACTTCTGGAGATGAGAAACGTGAAACACATCATGTACTCCGGACAACCGATCTGACAACTGAACTCTGTAATCTAGAGTTCCAATCTTTTTCCAATATTGGGAATGGACCAATATACTTAGGTGACAACTCCCCTGTCTTCCTGAACCGAATCACTCCTCTCAATGGAGAAATTTTCAATTACACTTGGTCACTAATAGAAAATTATAAGTCTCTTCTTCTAGAATCTGCATAACTTTTTTGTCGGCTTTGTGTTGCCTTCAGCCTTTTCCTAATGAAGTCCACTTTGTCTGCGGCTTCTTGAATCATGTTTGGACCCAACACTAGCTAATTACCCGGCTCAATCCAACATGCAAGAGATCTGCACGGTCGACCATATAATGCTTCAAATGGCGACATCTTCAAACTAGCTTGGAAGTTGTTATTATATGAGAACTCTACTAGATGCAAATGATCTTCCCACAATCCTCCGAAGTCAAGAATACAAGCTCTCAATAGATCTTCCAAAAAACGATTCACCCTTTTAGTTTGACCATCTTTCTGGAGATGGTAAGCAGTGCTAAGATTCAAGTTTGTCCCCAACTCAGACTGAAATGCCTCCCAGAACTTATTGGTAAAGATCGGATCTCGATCACTGATAGTGTTGTTGGGTACTCCATGCAGTCGAATAATCTCTTTAACATATACCCGTAAGGCTCTGAGCTGTTCTATTTGCTTTCACTTGAAGAAAATGGGAACTCTTCGTCAAACGATCTACAATAACCCAAATACTTTCATTACCCTTCTTATTTTTAGGCAAACTATCAATGAAATCCATAGATATCTGATCCCACTTCCATTCTGGAATCTCTAATGGTTGTAGCAACCCAATGACCTTATGTTGATCTCACTTAACCTATTGGCAAGTTGGACATCTGCTAACATATATCGAGATATCTCTTTTCATAGATTTCCACCTAAATGTGCGTTTCAAATCTCGATACATGTGACGACCCCCAAAACCCCGTACCACGGTGTCAAGGGTAATCTTTGGAATATAACACAGAAACGGATAATAGTAGAACAGAAATAAATAAATTCACCAGATAATGAACAAATAATACACTGGATAAACAATAATCATCAGAGTTACACAGTATACAGGATCATACTTAGTACAAATACAGTTCAGCTATATATAAATGTCTACAGCGGAAAACAAACATAATATGTACAATAGGAGCTGAACAACATAAAAAGTGATAAATGATAGAATCCATCTTCAGGTCCAGCTATCCAGAAAGAGCCAGCTAAAAACCTGAATACAAGGTTGCCCGTGTAGAAAAGGGGGCACCCGAGTTTGCAAGTGAAATAAACTACGAGTAAGTCATGGGACTGGTATGAGAAATCTATTTAACACAATCTATATTATGGCTAATCATAGGACCACGCCACTTTCGTGGAACGGGTTTACTCCATTGGATTGCCAGTTCTTTAAAACAATAAAATCTTTTAAACATCGCAATGCTTTTTGTAAAAATGAAGCCGATATAAGACTCAAGTCCCATCACACAATGCAACACAAACCGGAGGATAGAGTTTTACCTTATGTCGACCAAAATATGCTTGATACGAGCAAAACAAATCATTTAAAGTGTAAACTTTTTCGTTTAATTCTTAATCAGACTCTAACTATAAATTAGCAAGAGGACGACCCCCTAAGTATTAACCCCGAAGGCTGAAACCAACATCAGACCAATACCCAGGAAACCACCCATCTTAGCTCGTTTCCAGTTAGTTTCTAATTTTATAATCAATCATAAATATCAATCATAGACGACATTAATGCCCCATACCACTATGTCGCCATATATAGGTATACAATCAAAACCACATGATGTCGTATTTGGAAATTGGATTTCCGTCATGAACCAAGGCAAAAGATAGTCCTTACCGACTTCGAGACTCTCTAGCCCGAGCCTCCGGAACAGCCACAACTACCCCTTGGAGCGACAGGGCCGGTCCACAAGGAGTGGATTATAGTGCTTGAACAATACGTTTCCCCGCCCTTTGGGGCGTAAATGAGCCAACGAATGACTCCATCGATCCCGGATCGACCGATATAACCGAGGCGCCTCGCAACAGCAACAACCACATAGGTGAAAATAATATAAATGTCAGCCAGTTTTAAGCACCGACACCACCTATAGCTAGAAAGAAACGCATGTCCTCCCTGAGGTCCCCTCCCGTTTCTGGTTCATACCGGGGTGTGAGGTTCGCGAATTCACGTTATACACAAAGCTACGCCACACAGGCGGTGCTTTGATCATCAACCACAAGACTTTTCTTTTCAACAGAAGCCCTGATCACTGCATCTTAGCAAACCACACAGGCAATTCACACCATGCAACTGATGGCTATCAATCACATGAATGAATTCCAATGTCAGACACACATTCCATTTGCAAGTTCATTCTGGGTCTGAACGAAACCGGAGGCACTATATACCTCGCAAACCCATCGATCTCCACGTACGTCTGGACGATTACCACTCATTATCCATATTTCGGGATGCCTCCCAATCAGGACATCAGTTACCATCCAAATGAGGTGAAGATCTCCGGTCTTTGACCACCGTCTTCATTTTCGATTTCTTATCGTCGATTCAGTTATTCAGAATGGGATAAACCCGGTCTTTCTGAACAAATCGCGTATATAATAAATAAGTGCTACATAAACACCACACACGCTTTATTCCAATTCATTATTCACTAACTGTCAATCAGTAAGAGAACGATTTCCCAAATATTAACCCCGAAGGCCAAAACCAACATCATATAAAAACCCAGGAAACCATTCGACTTAGCCAACCTCCAGTTAGTTTCTAAATTTCATATTCCATATCGTTTATAATATTTTACAACGATTTATCGCTATTTTTATTTATTTAAAAATAGCCAATTTATTTAAATGACGCTTCGGGCCATAACGCGGCCGTGGCACTGTTTTTCTTCAGATTTGATTTACACATATCTGAAAATCTAACCGTTGGATCTTCACAAAATTTATATCATTAGAAAGATCTTTTCAAAATGAATCCAACGGTTCTAGTTTTGGGAAAATCCGATGGTAGGATCTCCCGTACAATCGTTTGAAGTTTCAATTTCAAAATACGAATTGCAGCGTCGTTATTCGATTTAATTTAATTATATTTATATATATATAAATATAATCGATTTTGGCGCTATTTTTCTTTAGATTTGAATTAAACATTCCAGACAATCCAACCGTTGGATCTTTGCAAAGTTGGTGTCGTTGGAAAGATATTTTCAAAGCGAACCCAACGGTTTCGGTTTCAGGAAAATCCGATGGCCGGATCTCCCGCACTAATCGTTTGAAATCACGATTTCAAAATACGAACTGCAGCTTTGTTATTCGATTTATTTTAATTATATATATAAATATAAATATAATCTATTCTTCGATTTCAAAACCAATTCCTTTTCATAACTTTAATAAAAATGATATTTTTATCAAACTAACTTCCATTTCAACACTTCACTATTTTTAACAATTCATGTATATAATAAAAATATGATTTTTATTGTTAAACAATTTCTTTCAAAACACGGCTATTTTATATAGTTCATATAGATGATAAAAATATGATTTTTATTATAAAACAATTTATTTTAAAACACGAATATCATTCAACACATGAATTTCCATTCAACGAATGAATTTCTATTCAACACATGATGGTTTTCTATAGTTTATATATATAGATAAAAGGTGATTTTTTATATTTAAAACACGAATACCATTCAACACATGAATTTCCATTCAACGAGTGAATTTCTATTCAATACATGAAGGTTTTCTATAGTTTTTTTATATATATATATATAGATAAAAGGGTGATTTTTATATTTAAAACACGAATACCATTCAACACATGAATTTCTATTCAACGAATGAATTTCTATTCAACACATGAAGGTTTTCTATAGTTTATATATATATATATATATGTATATATATATATATAGATAAAAGGGTGATTTTTATATTTAAAACACAAATACCATTCAACACATGAATTTCTATTCAACACATGAAGGTTTTCTATAGTTTATATATATATATATATATATATATATAGATAAAAGGGTGATTTTTTATATTTAAAACACGAATACCATTCAACACATGAATTTCTATTCAACGAATGAATTTCTATTCAACACATGAAGGTTTTCTATAGTTTTTATATATATATATATATATATATATAGATAAAAGGGTGATTTTTATATTGCAAAACAATTTATTTCAAAACATGAATGTCGTTAAATAGATGAATTACTATTTAACACACGAATATAGTTTCAGCACATGAAAATAATTCTAACACATGAATATTATTCAAAATTTCAGCAGCATAACGGCAGAGTAGTTAAAACCGGAGCCGTCCCTAGTATGGCTCCTCGCTCTACCTTAAAGCCTCGCAGCTTTTGACAATGGGGATTTCATGCATATAGTTCGCACGCAGGCGACATGTATATATTTTTCATTTCCACAAGCTAATCCTATGTGGTTTCAACCAAATAATTCTCAACCACAAACGGGTATTTTTCAACCACTATTAATCAATTTCAACCACAAACAATTCTAATCAACCATTCGCTATCAACCAATTTTCACATCAATCTCAACCAATAAATATCGTCCATGGTTTGTGGACGAGGGGCGTATATATATATATATATATTATAAAAGCATTTCACTTCTATTTCAACACATATATAATTTTTACAACACATATATAGCTTATACATCGAACGTACGACCTATACAACGCTTATACATGAGGTGTACAACGCCTATATAAGTCATACATCGACTATATAATTTATACATCGTCGTTTTCCATATCGTTTATAAATTAGAAATCTCACATTGGTTTCCCCTCCACCAAAAATAGCAGAAGGCTCAGAAAAATATGCGGTCTCTTCTAGAATGTAGAAGACGTCCACACGGTCCCGGGTCTCTTGTTTCACTGGATTTCGACCACATAGCAAAAAGATATGATTTTTCAAAGTTTGCAACACTTAAAAGTGTAAAAACAATTCAAATATAAACACAGCCGTTACCTCAGCTTTTGATTCAAAACTAGGTTTTGATTTCTGAAACAAACGTTACATGATACTGAAATCAAACTGCACCACGACGTGGAGGGGGGTGAGACGCGCCTGCGCCTAGGGTGGGGCCCAGTTCGACGGCCACAATCAACGGCGGCGGCGGCGGAAAGTCTCCGACTTTGGAGGCTTCAAACTCAACGAATACCAGACAAAAAATTACAAATCATATATGGATTTAAAGAGGAGAAGGAGAGCTTTGGAATGGATCAAGAATCATGCGATTTCATTGAGAATTGGAGGAGAAATCGAGCTGGGAGGCTCTGGAGCATTTCCGCCTTTCGCTTCGGCTATTACGGGGAGAGAGAAGGAGTCACGCTCAATTCCTATTGGTCCACATAATTATATTTTAATTTTTAATTCAATTAAATCCAAAAATACCCCTTTCTCATACGTACACCAATTCAAACCCAACGAATGTCGTATCTAGCGTTTTACCCCCATTCCGAATACAATGGGATATGTTTCGAAGGCCCATTCGAATGTTTCAGTCAGTTTTTATTCAAATTAAAATATAAACATTCAATATTTGATTTGAACGTACATTTCAATTTGCCAGGGCCACAAACTGATTCGAAAAATTCCAGAAAAATAAATCTAGCTATGTTTTGACGATACGGTCCCAACAAAACTAGTTTCGTCGAATTCTGAGACCGTTTGAAAAATGGCCCATTTCCGGTCGATCCTATTTAACTGTAATTGACCAAAACACGTTTTCCTTTGCCACGCTCACATACTAGCTACAAAAATTATGAAATTTGAAACCTAGCAATAGTTTAACACCCCGGATCCAACAAAAGTGGTTTCATCGAATTCTGAGGTCGTTTGCAAAATGGCCAATTTCTCGGGCTATATAAACTCCATAGCAACCTTTCAGAAAATTCATTTTGCCATAACTTTTGCTTCCCGCTATGAAACTTCGATTTTTCAGATTCGTTAGAAAGATACTCACTAATAGATTTAACTATTTTTGGTTTTGCTCAAATCCGTTTTGTTTTGCACCCGGTACAGTCAGTCAAAGTTTGAATTCAAATTTTGAAACTACCGCGCCATTTCAGGCCTTGTTTATAATTAGAAATAATTATATTTATTTTCAAATGATTCAAACTTACTTTTCATCGTTATTATTTAAAATATTTATTTTAAATATTTAAAATCCACTAAAATAGCCAATTAAATTTTTTTAAATTGGTTCAGATTTTCCGGGTCGTTACAATACATCTTTTGTACCCCTCTCTTCTGAGCTATGGAACTGAGCTTAGACGAATACCGAGCTTAGACTTATATTCCTGGGTATCTACTGAGTGCATCCTTGTTAATCTTTTGAGTGCATATCTACTGAGTGCATTTGCCACAACATTGGCCTTCCCTAGAGTATAGAGAATATTAAGATCATAAGCTGCCAAAAACTCCAATCAACATTGTTGCCTCATATTCCTGGGTGAATAAATACTTCAAAAAATTATGATCTGTATATAGCTCAAACTTCTCACCCAATAGGTAGTGCCTCTAAATCTTTAAGGCGAATACCACAGCGAGCAATTCTAAATTATGAGGAGCATATCTTTTCTCATGTGGTTTCAACTATTAATTTGCATAAGCAACGACTTTACTTCTTCGCATCAATACCGCGCCAACTCCTTCACCAGAAGCATCAACATAGACGGTTAAATATTGATTACCATCTATAATAGTCAATACCGGGGTTGTGGTTAACCTTTCCTTCAATTCTTGGAAAGTTGCGTCACATTCTAGAGTCCATATAAACTTAGCATGCTTCTTGGGTCAACTACGTCAAAGGACAAGACAGCTTCAAAAAATCCTTCACAAACTTTCTACAATAACTAGACAACCTAAGAAAACTTTTAACCTCAGTGGGGGGGGGGGGAGGGTCTTTGGTTGCTTCCAATATTGAATGGCGGCAATCTTACTTGGATCTACCGAGATTCCTTCCTTCGACACTACGTGTCCAAGAAATTTCACTTCTTCTTTCCAGAATTGGCATTTGGAAAACTTAGATTTTAATATATTCGTTCTTAGAATTTCCAACACCTTTTTCAAATGCTTTACATGCTCTTCTTTCATCTTAGAGAAAATAAGGATATCATCAATAAAGACCAATACAAACTTGTTCAACACTTCTTGTAACACCCGATTCATCAATCTACGAAATAAGAAGGGGTGTTGAACAATCCGAAAGGCATTACTAACTATTCATAAAATAAATCTGGGCCCCTGAAAGCTAATAAAAGGACATACTCTTCCGCAATCCTTAATTGATGAAAACCTGTAGCTAGATCCATCTTCGAAAATAGTTGTGCCACATTCAAACGATCTAACAAATCATCTATGCAAGGAAGTGGATACTTATTCTTGAGTGTTTTCTTGTTGAGGTATCGGTAACCCACACATAATCTGAGGGTGCCGTCTGACTTTGGAACAAACACCTATGTTGCACCCCAACTCGAGAAACTAGGCCTGATCAGACCCTTCCATAAAAGTTGTTGAGTCCGATTACTCAACTCTTCTTTCTCCTTTATTGACATCCTCCAAATTGAAAGCGCGACCGACCTCGCATTCATAACCAAATCTATCATGAAGTTGATCTCTCTTCGTGAGGGAAGACCGTTCACTTCTTCAAACACATCTGCATACTCCTTTACAATAGGGATGACTCCAAGGTAGTGGGGAAAACATCACGAGCGAACCAAATTTCAATCTTATTTAAACTTGGACCTTCACATGATAGCTCTTTAATATTCCCAACTTTGGTTTTTATCCTAATGATTCTCTCCGCGCATTTAACATCAGCTTCATATTATGTCAACCAATCCAACCCAAGTATCATATTAAATTCCGTGAAATCCATGATAATCAATCTATGGGTAAATAGGTAATGGGAAAAGGAGATAAGCACTCTACGGTATGAACAAAGGTCGACGGAGCCTCCAACTAGATTCATGACACAAATGGGCTCTTTAAGATGATCGAGGTCCAAACTTAACCAAACTACTTGAAATAAAACTACATGATGCACCCGTATCAAACAACACTTTAACCGGAATATTTTTAACACTAAGTGTCCTTTCCAGAACATTTGGACCTCCCATACCGACTGAGGATGTTAGAGAATCTGCCATATTATAGACTTGAGTCTTTTCGGTCATCTTCAAAAGTGGGCAATTTTGTTTTATATGATCAGTCTTGTGGCAATTATGGCATTCCCTGAACTCTTGAATTTTTTTGCCTGATCCAGATTCATCTCTCTTCTATTTCTTTGAAGATTTACAATTTTTTGACAAGTGCCCTTTCTTGTTGCGATTGAAGCAGGTGAAATTCTTTAACCATTCATCCCTAGACTTATCCTCTTCCTTACTGGCTTCAGATTCCTTACTTGCCTCGGATTTTTTTACTTTCAAGCTTTCTTTTCTTACCAGATTCCATTTGTCTATATTCCCATAGCGGCAATCCATTTTTACCATCTCTGAAAAAGGAAGCCTTACATGAGAAGTTACTTTGCATGTGTACCTTCTTTGAAGTCTTTCAATAAACCTCACATTTTTCTTTAACGAAACTTGAATTAGCTCTGGGTCGAAGCGGGAAAGCTCATTGAATTTGTTCAAATATTCATAGATGATAATGTCTCCTTGCTTTAGATTGGAGAACTCATAACACAGACATTCTACTACTTCTAAGGGAACAAATCTTTCTTCGAAAACTTCTTTAAATCTACCCAAGGAAAATCTCTTTTAGGAGTGGTCATCGTAATAGTCTCCCGCCAAATCAAGGCTTCATCTTTGAGTAACCAAGATGCCAAGAGTCTTTTCTGATCTCCATTCAACATTAAATCATCGAAAATTATTTCATAAGAACGCATCCATGCTTGTGCATCGATAATAGATTATTTTCCCAAGAATTGTACTCTACCCGTATTTTTATACTTCTTAGCTAGAACTTCTAGATCTAGTTCTAGCTATTGGGGAACAATTGGCTCATTTGGTTGCTGAACTATAGCATTACCTCTTCCTCTGCCTCTTATGCTTCTACCACTCATTTTCTACTATATCTACAAATAGTAAGAAAAGAGTTAGGCCAACAGAAAAGATACCTTAAGGAAATGGTAAGAGCATACAAACATATATGTGAATATAAATGCGTTTACTAGGGGTGTGTTATTCTACCGTACTCATTCTAGGATATTTCCAATCCTATTTTTAATGTGACACTCATCCTAGAATACTACTGATTCTATCTTTAATGAGTCCTTTAATATGTTATACTCCTAAAACTAAGGTTAACCCTTAGCTCTGATACCAAATGTGACGACCCATTCTCCCAAATCACAAAAGAACAAATAATCATTGGAATATAATATAATAACATAACAGTATAACAAAAACAATACATTACACAACATAATATACATAAGATTACAGCGGAAATAATATCAGAGTTTAATACAATGATACAGGATCATAATTATACATCATTGTTTTCAACAAGTGAATAGGTACACAGCGGAATAAAATAATCAACATAATAAAGTCTGGGACAGTCCAATAAAAACATCTAATCCTGCTCCAGCTCCAAGTCCAAAAATCAGCTTCCACAGCTTCCATGTATATCCAAAACGAACTAAGCTAGGATCTAAATACAGGACTGCCCATGTAAAAATATGGGCACCCGAGTTTGCAAGGGAAAAACAAACTACGAGCCAGTCATGAGACTAGTATGAGAAACGCTACAGTTAACTTAACTTATTTAAAATAAGGCATATCACGGGACTATGTCGTATAACACGGAATGTGTTTACTCCACTCGAATGCTAGTGCATAAAACCACGCGATGATTTTTGAAAAATAAAGCCATTATAAGACTCAGGTCGACCCATCACACAATGCAAGCGCAAGCCGGAGGATTGATTTTTACCTTATAATATCCAAACATGCTTGATACGAGAAAATCATTTGATATTATTACTAGTGTCTAAGTGTTGAAAACCATTTTAAAAATAAATATATTAATCTTAGATGGCATAATACCCCATCCTATTATATCGCCATATAGGTTTACAACTAAAACCGTCAAGTCTCGTATTAGAAATTGGATTCCATCATGAACCAAGGAAAATGATATTCCTTATCCGATTCAGGACACTCTAGCATATGCTCTAAGACTCATGGTGAACCTTAGATCAGCAGAGCCGACCCAGTGAGTTGTGTTTACTCATGAACATAACATTCGTCGGTCCTATCAGGCCTACTATCCGGTCAGTACGTCGACCATTATGGCGTTGTGCGGCCACATCCGAGGCACCTCGAAACCAACATCCACATAAGTAAATTGATTGGGCTCCATACCGTGACATAACTTTCAGCTATAAGGAAATGTATGTTCTTACTATGTTGTCTTTCATCCTGTTTTTGGTTCACACCAGGGTGTGAGGTTCGTGAATTAATGCACCACAAAGCTCTGCTTTCCGACAAAAGCTTTGATATATCTACCAGCAGCACTCAGAATGCCATATTGTCAATCCGTACTATACAACTGATGTCTATTAATATATAATCTCTAAGCCCATACGTCTCAGAGAAGGTTGTTAAGCTAAGAGAATAAATTCTTTGCCACTAAACAAATATATATATAATAGAGATCAATTAATATAGCATGAATTACGATGTCATACATACAATCAATTGGCAAGTTTGCTCTGGGTCTGAACGAAACCAGAGGCACCTTATTCCTTATCTCATATGTCCAATACAAGAGAGAGGCCCTCGTACATCCGGACAATCAATAAGTACGTTCAGACCATTGCCACTATAACCCCTTCAAGGGAGCTACCCAAATCCAGCATATCAACAACGATCCATTCGATGTGAAGATTGCCGGTCTTGCACCGTCTTTAAAATATTTGACTTTTAATCGCTGTTCAATTATTCGAAATGGGTTAAACCTGACCTTTTTGAATAATTCGCACCAAAACAAATCAAATTCTTATCGGATTATTGACTCACCAATTAAGTTTCCTTTAATTGGTTTCCTTTCATAAGATTTAAAATCTTATTCTCAACCCTGATTAAGTCATTTACCTTTCAATAATCATTTCATAACTTAATATTAAAAGGTTAACTCAAGAATTCAATTTATGAATTAAATTCTTATTTCTTAACATCACCAAAATATGTTATATAAGCTTTTATCGAAAACCCGCCAAATCTTACTTAACCATTCTTATTGTTTAAAACCATGTGAAATTGGTTTAAACCCATCCCAAATCATTTACAATATTTTATAATGATTTTCCCCATTTTTATTTATATATAAATAGTCCATAATCATAATTTCCCATTATGGGCTATGACGCTGTTTTTATTCAGATTTGAATTGAACATTTCTCAAAATCTGACCGTTAGATTTTAAATATCTTCTTTTCTTTTGAAAGATATTTTCAATACGAACCCAACGGTTCCAATTTCGGGAAAATCCGATGGTCGGATCTCCGCATTCATTTAAAGTTACAGGTCGAAAATGTGAACTTTGCATGACACGTTCTATTTTGACCAACATTCGACGTATAATATAATATATGTTGAATCGTTTCTAAAGCCTTTGTAGCTATTGTAATTTTTCTCCTTCCTTCCGACTATCTGAATTTGGCGAACTAATTCTCCAATTGAAGATTGGTTTGCTGAAGAATAGAGACAACCTAAAACCTACTCTTTGATTTAATTAAAAAGGAGGAAATTTTGGCCTTAGATTTAGAGGAGGACATGTGTTTCTTTCTTTTTACATGAAGAAAAAAGGAGGAGATAAGGAAAAATGAAAGTGTCGTCATTTTCTTATTTCCTCCTTTCCAGAAATGGTTAGGATAAGGAAAAAGACTATTCCACCGAACAAAGCCCAAGAGTAAAAATTAATGCTAATCAAGGTTATCCACACAATTATAAACACTATTAACACACTTTCAACCCATTAACACACATACACACAAAAATTTAGTTGTGATTAATTAACAAATTACAAACATACATGCCTAAATTATTTATTATCATTTCTAGTCATCTTTTAAAATAGCACATACACTAAATTTCCATTTTCACTAAAACACACCGTTTATACTTTTAAATTTATAAGGACTTACCTTTCTAAAAAATTAATTCATAAGATTTTCACTTTCTTAACAAAACTACCTTAACAAAATATTCCAATAAACTTAAATATTGATTTCTAAGAAATATTTACATTTTATATCTCTATTCACAACATACTTAACTTTCAAAGTATATTTTGCTATAAAATTCACCAAATTATACTTATACTGTTAGAACTATTTTAACACAAGGTTATTCATACAAACATTATTAATAAGACTCCAACAACTACATTTGAAAGCACAAGTTCATAGATTATTAATTATCTTATGAAACAAATCAACACCTCATATTTAAAATATATTATACACTTTAATATTGATTGCTGCTTATACTTTATATTTTCAGTTTCATTTAAATCGTCAAAACATAATTCCCAAACCCAGATTTGAATAAATTGCTTATTATAACCAAGGTAATTAATTTTTTTCCAATACAAACAATTCTAGGAATCACAAGTTCTATATTTACTCAATATAATATATATACAAGTTAGGCTCATAAACTCGTATTTTTACACTTCCAAGTTTTAAAATACAAAGAATACACTATAATCTGTTTAGCCCGGGTACCCAAAAACCAGGTTGTTACAATTACAGTCGTTGCAATCACTATAACAGGCGCCCCAACTTAGTAAGATCCAATCACTCCTCCAGATCTAGTGAATTCGATGAAAAAGCTGGAACGGATTTAACAAGCATTGAACCATCGAATAAGGGATAACACTTGACTTGGGGAATCTAGTGAATTAGATGACTACTAAATGGAATGGTAGAAGGAGATCTCCTAGTCTGCAATATTACAAATCATAAAATTCATCGTTGTTAGAACAAAGCTACAGGAGATAGTGCTAGAGAACAGATGGAAATAGAGCTGGAAATGCTGGCCTAGATCAATGGATTGGTGCCAATCCGAGGCACACCAATCCGGGGCAGGCCACTCACGATGATTCAGGTCATACGATGCATGTCGATATAGGTTACCTGACGTGTGCCTATCCAGATTATAAAATTACTGAGCCAAACCGAAATGATGTCGGATATTCGCATGTTGCTACCTTACTCCATACCCTCCCTGTGATCGACCGAGACATAAGAGACCATGTTACGAGAACACTATGTAGGATCTAAATTAACCCTAGAGGGGGGGGGGGGGGGGGTGAATAGGGTTTATCGCAGATTTTCACAGAGTAATTAAATAATAACAGCACAGATAATAATCAGAGTAAATGCGGAAAATAAATAACACACAGATATACCCAGCTTCGGCAAAACCTTGCCTACTGCTGCATTCCCCAAGGTTTCTACTAGGAGTTAAAACAATCTCTACGCTTACAATCCCCTGTAAACTCGCGACACTCGCTCCCAACTGTTCTCAACCCTACGCTCAAAACCCTGCACTGGTTTTTATCCCCAAAACCAGATTTCCCCGAATTACAAACCCTGTAATTCGTTTCCCTGGTTTTAGAGACAAACTAGAAAACTCTGATTTTGATTACAACTTGAATCTAAAGACGAATAAAAAACAAAACAAATTTAAAAAGCAAATTCAAAAACCCTTAGGAGTTAAAATAAATGGGTCATCCCCTTTTAATATCTCTTAGCTCTTTGAAATAAACTTGGCCGACCACTTTTGTTATTGCTTCACCACTTTATTTTGTTTGGCTCGATCTCCTTGTCTCTGTAAAAATGGCGGCCTAGGGTTTGCGATCTAGGGTTTCCTTCTTGCAATCTAGGGTTTCGATTTTGTTTCGATCTGAAGGGCGCCGCTATGTCGTGTGACGATCTCGAATTCCTATTGCAAGCTATCCTTCGATTGAGTTGATGAAGCTCTGATTTGAATCCAAGTCTTCTCCTTTTCCTGGTATGATTTTTAATTCAATTGTTTGCTTTTAATTTCTTCGATCTTGGATGCCCTTAATGCCTGTGATGATTGGTGTATTTATAGGAGTTAGAATCCTAAAAATCTCTGATTTCGTGGTAGACTTGGTAGTGATATATACGAAATATTTGGACTTGTTTACATCTGAAATTTTGGAGATTTCTTCGATTTAAAACTTGAGTATATTGCATAAATCTTGGGCTTGAAGTCTTTGGTTTTGAACTGGTCTTGAACTTGTGGAAATTTCTTCGATTTGAATATTGCTATGAATACTTCCACTATTCTGGAGTTACTTGCGTGTGAAAATCCTGAACTTTGAAATGGTCTCTTTGAATTGAAAAACCCGTATAACTTTAATAAAGTTACTGGAACTTTGATGATTTCAAACTGCATATTCTGCTACTTTAACAACTGGTATAAACAAATGCTTTTGCTTGAATCGGTTTTAATACTTGATACACTTGAACAGATTTAGTACTCTGATTTTCAACGATTTTAAACTGATGCTATGTTTGATTACTCTCGACTGATGCCTTGATTTCTGGTACTTCAATTCTTTGAAACCTTGCATGACTTACTTTGATAAAAACAGATATTGTGCTCGATTTTGCATACATGATCTACTTCGTTGTGATACTGTACTTGATTTGCTTGTTCACTGCACTGAGACTTGTTCACTTAAACATTCTTTGTGCACTGTTTCAACTGCACTTGAATGGTTCCCTGCTAATTGTTGACTTGCTTGAATTTGTTGCCGTGATTGTATTCTTGAATTTAGAATAATTTAAATCTATTCTTGCCAAGGGAAAACTGTTATTGCTGCTTTTACTTGAAATCTGGAAATCTCCATTGTGCTCCTTCATATTGATTTTCTGGAGTATTTGCCGCAAAACTGGAAATGTAAACTTTCCAAAAACATGATTCTGTGATTTCATAGTTGTTTCCAATGTCTTGTGATTTCCTGTTCCACCATGTTGTGTACTTCTCTTTCATTATCCACTTGAATTTTTCCCTGCACTCTTATGTTGACACACACAGTGTAGCTGTACCATCCATCCATGCTTAAGCTTTGAACTTGAGTTGTTTGCATCATACACATAAAGTCATTAAGAATTGCCACCATGTAAATAGTTGCAGCGTCCTTGCCTTGTCTTCACTGACCCATACACCATTTCCATGCTGTATCAATTGAACTCCACACTGTAATTACATTTGCCTTGACTAGTGTTCTTAACTGAATATCATTTTTATTTGCTCTGCCATTTCTGAACCATGAAATTTGTTTGAGCTGATGCTTGAATAGATACTCCACATTGATTTTCTTGACTTTAAAAACTATATTTGACCCGAACTACTTATACATTGAGGTTGCTGTGTGGACTCCTCTGCCATCATGCATATATGTAGCTGCCATGATAAATCACTTGAATTTGAAGTGATCTTGTATGTTTGTCCACTAGTTCTGATCTGATTTGTTTTGTCAAAAAAAAAACTTGCTGGTTCGACCATTATGTCTGACCCTTGCACTTGACCACTTTTTCATTCATGTTGCATTGACTTTCTTTCTTGGACTTGTATTTGATTTTCCTATTGTTGATTGTACACTGGGTTGAGACGGTCCTTGTGGCTACTCCTCAGTCGTACACTAATAGGCGAGGCAGTGCACACGTGTATGTATATGCACGTGTGTACATGCATCCATCAGACGAGATTTTTCTGTCCTTGCATATCAAACCAAGTCTAGAAAAATGATGAGAAACACACCGTAATTCTGAGGCAAATAAAATTTTAAAAAAAAAATTTATTTGCTTTTATTCTATTTTATTTTTGTTGCAGTCTACTGTGTGTTCTTCTTGTGACAGGTATGAAGCCAGGATTTGACTGAAGGCTGTGAAGACAGAAGATGGACAATGATAGAAGATAGTAAAAAATGTCAATGTATGACAGTGTTTGTATATGTGAGTGTAAATGTAGTTGTATAGAGTGAGTGACAGAGTTGTATGAATGAAATGTAGTATGTCAAATAGTGGAGTAAAAAGATGTACTTTTGATATTGAAATAAAATATTTTTATAAAATACTGTGTGATTGTTCAAATTTCTGTATCAGTGTATTTACAAACACATTCAATAATAAAAATATATTTGGTTGTTATCATCAAACAAAAATCATATAATTGTGTATACAACACTGTTGTATACAACAATCTCCCCCTTTTGATGATGACAAACAAATAAAAGATTTTGAATGTGTGAATGTGTTTGAAACGTGAAGTATGTTACTCCCCCTATTTGTATGCTCCCCCTACAACTAAGCTTCCCTTATTGATGCACATAGATTTGAAAATTTTGAAATGAATTAATCAATCCCAAATTTTAAAATATTCTATAAATGTTTACTCATCCATCAAAATCTTGATCATTCTCCCCCTTTTGTTATCATCAAAAGAATAACAGAAATTAAAACAGTGATGAATATAAACTAGAAATATAAATTCGGATCAAGAGGATAATATATCGTAAATCTCATTGAATCAAACAAAAATCATAATATTCTTTGAGTTAGAGACAAATTTCACCTTCAGAATGAATGGATTTACTATGGATTTTATAGAATTAGGAGAGTTCAATAAAAATTGAATATTTGAATATAAAATTTAAAGGTTTCAAATATGCTTAAAAAATATGTTAAGCACTTTCTAACCACGCATAGCCCAAAGGTCTTTTAAATGGGGTTAGTAGTAACTTAACTTTATCCTCTCTGATGAGTTCCATCCATGCACAGCCCGAAGGTCTTTTAAGTGAGAATGAAAGCACATAGAGATTAAGGTAATTCACCCACGCATAACCGCGAGGACTTTTAAATGGGAGTGAGTACCAAGGATATTATTATTTATTTATTTCTAAATTCCAAGAATAATTAGAACTCCCCAAATTAAATAAAACCATGATGAGTGACAGAAGTATGGTAGATATAGAAGATGGTCGTGAAATAAGCTTTAATTCAAAAAATATTATAAAATCTGTCCAATCATCTTGAGATTTAAAAATATTTCCTCATGATAAAAATATATTATAGTCAATACTCATCACAATTTCAAGATCTGTCATAATTTCAACGAGGTCCAAAATAGTTCAAATGATCAATCATTTAACTTTTGAATAGCCATTTTAAAAAAAAATTATTTTATTATTATTATAATTTTTTTTTAATAATGGATAATGATTAATCAATTTCTATAATTCCCGAATCTAAGCGTAATCGTGAAAATCTATCTTCGGGAAGAGGTTTAGTAAAGATATCAGCAAGTTGACAGTCAGTTGAAATAAACTCAATACAAATATCTTCTCGTGAAATGTGATCTCTAATAAAATGATGTCTCACATCTATGTGTTTAGTGCGTGAATGGTGAACAGGATTATTAGACAAGTCTATAGCACTTTTACTATCACATTTTAGTGGTACTTTTTTTATAAATTAGACCAAAGTCTGAAAGAGTTTGCATCATCCATAGTATTTGTGCACAACAACTTCCTAGAGCAATGTATTCAGCCTCAGTTGTGGATAAAGCAACACAATTTTGTTTTCGACTTGACCACGAGACTAACGCGTGTCCTAGCATAAAGCAAATCCCACTAGTGCTTTTTCTATCAACAAGAGATCCAGCATAATCAGCATCAGAATATCCAATTAATTCAAAGTTATTGCATGCGGGGTACCATAAACCAAATTTGTGTGTGTGCAAGAGATATCTTAATATTCTTTTTGTGGCTTTTAAGTGTGATTCTTTTGGGTTAGATTGAAAGCGTGCACATAAACAAACAGCAAACATAATATCAGGCCTAGATGCAGTGAGATAAAGAAGTGAACCAATTATTCCACGATATTTTTTCTGATCAACTGCTACTCCTTTCTCGTCTTTGTCAAGTTTGGTTGAAGGACTCATCGGTGTTCTGAGTGGTTTTGCATTTTCTAGTCCAAATCTTTTCAGCAACTCAGCAATGTATTTTGTTTGTGATATGAAAATTCCCTTGGAGCTTTGTTTGATTTGAAATCCAAGGAAATATTTTAATTCACCTACTAAGCTCATTTCGAATTTATCCTGCATGACTTTTTCAAATTTCTCACACAAACAATCGTTAGTAGCACCATATATAATATCATCAACATAAATTTGGACAATTAAAAAATCATCACCTTCATGTAATAGAAACAGTGTAGTGTCAGCACTGCCCTTTCTAAACCCGTTTTCCAAAAGATATGCACTTAAACAATCGTACCAAGCTCTGGGAGCTTGTTTAAGACCATATAATGCTTTTTCAAGTTTGAATACATGGTTTGGAAATTCATGATTTTCAAAACCGGGGGGTTGTTCCACAAAAACTTCTTCTTTTAGTTCTCCATTTAAAAATGCACTTTTTACGTCCATTTGTTTAAGTTTGAAACCTTTATAACACGCGAAACTGAGCAAAATTCTAATGGCTTCTAACCTAGCTACTGGTGCAAATGTCTCATCAAAATCAATGCCTTCAATTTGATTATATCCTTTTGCAACCAACCTAGCTTTGTTTCTAATTACATTTCCGGATTCATCAAGTTTATTTTTGAACACCCATTTAGTTCCTACTACTGGATAGTCATTCGGTCTAGGAACTAATTTCCAGACTTTATTCCGTTCAAATTGATTAAGTTCTTCTTGCATCGCTAAAATCCAACTTTCATCATTAAGTGCAATTTCAACATTTTTAGGTTCGATTTCTGAGATAAAACAACTGTGAATACAAAAAGTACAGATATCTTTATTAAATGATGAACGAGTTCGTATACCTGCCGTTGGATTTCCTATCACCAATTCTGGAGGATGGTTGGTTTTGAATTTCAACTTTTCGACTTCAAACGTTTGTTTTGTTTGATCATCACTGCCAGTCTTCTCTTTGCTATTTTCTTTTTCACCCTCATATGTAATTTCCTCATCGTTTTTCTCTTTTTCTACTGTATCCAGATCTGATTCATCAAATTTCACATTTATGGTTTCAACAATGGTTTTTGATCGTTTGTTGAAGATTCGATAAGCCTTGCTTCTTGACGAGTAACCCATGAAAATTCCCTCGTCAGCCTTTGATTCAAACTTACCAAGATGATCACCTGTATTAAGAAGATAACAAGGGCATCCAAAAACTCTAAAATATGAAATGTTAGGCTTTCTGTCAAACCACAATTCATAGGATGTTTTGTTAAGTATTGGTCTAATCATTACTCTGTTCATTACATGGCAGGATGTATTAACTGCTTCTGCCCAAAAAGTCAAAGGCAAATTATATTCACTTAACATAGATCTAGCCAATTCCTGTAATGTACGATTTTTCCTTTCGACTACCCCATTTTGCTGGGGTGTTCGAGGAGCAGAAAATTCGTGTTTAAAACCATTTTCTTCACAAAAATTTTCAAAATCCAAATTTTCAAATTCACCACCATGATCACTTCTTAAAGTTTTTATTGAAACACCTTTTTCATTTTGAACGAGTTTTGCAAACTTTGAAAAGTAATCAAAAGTTTCGGATTTTTTGGCTAGAAAATAGACCCATGTAAATCTAGAATAATCATCGACTAACACATAACAATATCTTTTTCCATTTAAGCTAGCGATTTCATTTGGTCCAAATAAATCCATGTGAATCAATTCAAGTACCCTATTAGTGCTAACAACATTTTTGGGATGAAATGATGAACGACTGAATTTTCCCATAGCACATGATTTACACACTTTATTATTTTTATATTTCTGATGTGGTAGACCTCTTACCAACTCTTTTGATTCAAGTTTTTCCAAGAGACTCATACTAGCGTGACCCAATCTCCTATGCCATAAGAATACTTCTTCATTCGTAGCTACTAAACATCGTGAGAGAGTCAAATCATCAAATGAAATAGTATAAACATTTCCTTTTCTTTTTCCCGTGAACACAATATTGTTTGTGGATTTTTCAATAATTTTGCAGGATTCATTATCAAATATCACACTCATTCCTTTGTCACATAGTTGGCTTATGGAAATGAGATTATGATGCAAGTTTTCAACATATAAAACATCAGTTAAGGAGAAAGTACTATTACCTACTTTACCTTTACCGATAATTTTACACTTTCTGTTATCGCCCATTATCACACTTTCTCCTTTATATTTTTCAAGGCTAAGGAACTTTGATTTATCTCCTGTCATATGTTTGGAACAACCTGAATCCAAGTACCATTCTTGTTGTTCCTTAGCCCGCCAACATACCTACACATAGGAAGAAGAGAATGACCTAGAGAAACTCATAGGTCTAATAAAATTAGTAACTGAAAAATTTTGATTTTGAACAACAGATCCTTTTGGAATCCAATTTTTTTTGTTCTTATCAAATCCAAATCTATTACAAATACTTGTCGACCCTTTTGGAACCCAAATTTGTATGAATTTTTTATTATTGTTCCTATTTTGACATTTTTCATGGCTATGTCCAATTTTTCCACATTTTGTACATTTAGGAAAAATACTTCCACCCTTCGCATTATCATTAATGTGTGTTTTCCCAAATCCTAGTCCTTTTCTATTATTAGCATATAATTGGTTTCCAAGCAGCATTCTAAATGATTTTTCCCCTTTTGAAAACTTACTCAATGTTATTTCCAGATTTTTTACTTTGGTTTTAAGTGCTTCATTTTCATTTACAAGAGAAGTGCATCTATTAATGAAGTTCTTTCTTTTTGTGTCATCACTTTCTTTTAAAGCTAAGTGTTCTTGTTTCAATTTTTCAAAATTTGCCTTAAATTCTATTTGCTCTTGTTTTAATAACTTGCAGTTTTCACAATCAAGGTTTGTCACTTTTTCAAGTTCAGTTTCTAACCTATTGTTTTCGTGGACCAATTTTAACCTATCAGATTTTAATTTCTTGATTTTTAGTTCAAGAGAATCAACGGTTTTGGTAAGATCATGACACATTAAAATTAAATCTTTATAAGAGTAATTTGGTACCTCAGTGGAATCATCTTCGCTGCTTTCTGAATCTGACTGTGCCATAAGACATAAATTGGCTTCCTCTTTATTACTGTCAGAATCTTCTTCTTCTCCTTCTTCATCGTCCCATGTAGCTGCAAAAGCTTTCTTTTTCTTCTTCTTTTTTCTGTCTTTCTGAAGTAATGGACAATTTGGTTTGATATGGCCTGGTTTATTGCAGTTGTAGCATATGACTTCATCGTCTGAATTGTCTGAATTCTTGGATTTGTTGGGTTTTGAACTCTTCTTTCGTGACTTGTATTTTTTGTTAGACCACTTTTTAAGAACCATGGCCAATTCTTCGATAGGATTCTCGGCTTCATCGTTACTTTCAACAGTGTTGCTTAGAGCAATTGTCTTTTTCTTTGATTCTGAATCATCGCGTCCTTCTTTGGCTTTTAACTCCATTTCATAAGCAATCAGATTTCCAATCAATTCTTCTATTTTCAACTTATTTAGATCTTTTGATTCTTGAATGGCAGTTACTTTGGCTTCGAAATTCATTGGCAGTACTCTCAGTATCTTGCGTATTAATTCTACTTCAGTGTAGACTTTTCCAAGAGCCTTTGCATTATAAATCAGTGTGGAGAATCGACCATACATCTCTTTTATATCTTCGTCTTTCCGCATCGTGAAATTTTCATATTCGTTGCAGAGTAGTGCGAGACGAGATTCCTTGACTTGAGATGCTCCTTCATGTGTAACTTCCAAAGTATGCCAAATTTCCTGCGCAGTTGAACAGTGAGATATACGGTTAAATTCAGTTTTATCAAGAGCACAAATTAAAGCATTCATTGCTTTGGCATCAGTTGAGAATAATTTTTTATTATTAGCATCCCACTTATCTTTTGGTTTAGGAATTTCAATATCATTGATAATCGTAACAGGAGGTTTGTAGCCTGTTTCAACGATATCCCATACATCATAATCAACTGAACTTAAGTAAATTTTCATCCTAGCTTTCCAATAAGCATAATCAGTTCCATTAAACATTGGTGGCCTAGCTATGGACTGACCCTCAGAAAACGCATTATTAGACAGATTCATGACTCTAGAGTTAAAATAAAATAAAAAATACCTGCTCTGATACCACTTGTAGGATCTAAATTAACCCTAGAGGGGGGGGTGAATAGGGTTTATCGCAGATTTTCACAGATTAATTAAATAATCACAGCACAGATAATAATCAGAGTAAATGCGGAAAATAAATAACACACAGATATACCCAGCTTCGGCAAAACCCTGCCTACTGCTGCATTCCCCAAGGTTTCTACTAGGAGTTAAAACAATCTCTACGCTTACAATCCCCTGTAAACTCGCGACACTCGCTCCCAACTGTTCTTAACCCTACGCTCAAAACCCTGCACTGGTTTTTATCCCCAAAACCAGATTTCCCCGAATTACAAACCCTGTAATTCGTTTCCCTGGTTTTAGAGACAAACTAGAAAACTCTGATTTTGATTACAACTTGAATCTAAAGACGAATAAAAAACAAAACAAATTTAAAAAGCAAATTCAAAAACCCTTAGGAGTTAAAATAAATGGGTCATCCCCTTTTAATATCTCTTAGCTCTTTGAAATAAACTTGGCCGACCACTTTTGTTATTGCTTCACCACTTTATTTTGTTTGGCTCGATCTCCTTGTCTCTGTAAAAATGGCGGCCTAGGGTTTGCGATCTAGGGTTTCCTTCTTGCAATCTAGGGTTTCGATTTTGTTTCGATCTGAAGGGCGCCGCTATGTCGTGTGACGATCTCGAATTCCTATTGCAAGCTATCCTTCGATTGAGTTGATGAAGCTCTGATTTGAATCCAAGTCTTCTCCTTTTCCTGGTATGATTTTTAATTCAATTGTTTGCTTTTAATTTCTTCGATCTTGGATGCCCTTAATGCCTGTGATGATTGGTGTATTTATAGGAGTTAGAATCCTAAAAATCTCTGATTTCGTGGTAGACTTGGTAGTGATATATACGAAATATTTGGACTTGTTTACATCTGAAATTTTGGAGATTTCTTCGATTTAAAACTTGAGTATATTGCATAAATCTTGGGCTTGAAGTCTTTGGTTTTGAACTGGTCTTGAACTTGTGGAAATTTCTTCGATTTGAATATTGCTATGAATACTTCCACTATTCTGGAGTTACTTGCGTGTGAAAATCCTGAACTTTGAAATGGTCTCTTTGAATTGAAAAACCCGTATAACTTTAATAAAGTTACTGGAACTTTGATGATTTCAAACTGCATATTCTGCTACTTTAACAACTGGTATAAACAAATGCTTTTGCTTGAATCGGTTTTAATACTTGATACACTTGAACAGATTTAGTACTCTGATTTTCAACGATTTTAAACTGATGCTATGCTTGATTACTCTCGACTGATGCCTTGATTTCTGGTACTTCAATTCTTTGAAACCTTGCATGACTTACTTTGATAAAAACAGATATTGTGCTCGATTTTGCATACATGATCTACTTCGTTGTGATACTGTACTTGATTTGCTTGTTCACTGCACTGAGACTTGTTCACTTAAACATTCTTTGTGCACTGTTTCAACTGCACTTGAATGGTTCCCTGCTAATTGTTGACTTGCTTGAATTTGTTGCCGTGATTGTATTCTTGAATTTAGAATAATTTAAATCTATTCTTGCCAAGGGAAAACTGTTATTGCTGCTTTTACTTGAAATCTGGAAATCTCCATTGTGCTCCTTCATATTGATTTTCTGGAGTATTTGCCGCAAAACTGGAAATGTAAACTTGCCAAAAACATGATTCTTTGATTTCATAG
This sequence comes from Allium sativum, assembly GCA_030737875.1. Taxonomy (NCBI): domain Eukaryota; kingdom Viridiplantae; phylum Streptophyta; class Magnoliopsida; order Asparagales; family Amaryllidaceae; genus Allium; species Allium sativum. The sequence continues at coordinate 6,577,617 of CM060921.1, read as the reverse complement.
TTGTTTCCAATGTCTTGTGATTTCCTGTTCCACCATGTTGTGTACTTCTCTTTCATTATCCACTTGAAGTTTTCCCTGCACTCTTATGTTGACACACACAGTGTAGCTGTACCATCCATCCATGCTTAAGCTTTGAACTTGAGTTGTTTGCATCATACACATACAGTCATTAAGAATTGCCACCATGTAAACAGTTGCAGCGTCCTTGCCTTGTCTTCACTGACCCATACACCATTTCCATGCTGTATCAATTGAACTCCACACTGTAATTACATTTTCCTTGACTAGTGTTCTTAACTGAATATCATTTTTATTTGCTCTGCCATTTCTGAACCATGAAATTTGTTTGAGCTGATGCTTGAACAGATACTCCACATTGATTTTCTTGACTTTAAAAACTATATTTGACCCGAACTACTTGTACATTGAGGTTGCTGTGTGGACTCCTCTGCCATCATGCATATATGTAGCTGCCATGATAAATCACTTGAATTTGAAGTGATCTTGTATGTTTGTCCACTAGTTCTGATCTGATTTGTTTTGTCAAAAAAAAACTTGCTGGTTCGACCATTATGTCTGACCCTTGCACTTGACCACTTTTTCATTCATGTTGCATTGACTTTCTTTCTTGGACTTGTATTTGATTTTCCTATTGTTGATTGTACACTGGGTTGAGACGGTCCTTGTGGCTACTCCTCAGTCGTACATTGATCGGCGAGGCAGTGCACACGTGTATGTATATGCACGTGTGTACATGCAGCCATCAGACGAGATTTTTCTGTCCCTGCATATCAGACCAAGTCTAGAAAAATGATGAGAAACACACCGTAATTCTGAGGCAAATAAAATTTTAAAATTTTTTTTTATTTGCTTTTATTCTATTTTATTTTTGTTGCAGTCTACTGTGTGTTCTTCTTGTGACAGGTATGAAGCCAGGATTTGACTGAAGGCTGTGAAGACAGAAGATGGACAATGATAGAAGATAGTAAAAAATGTCAATGTATGACAGTGTTTGTATATGTGAGTGTAAATGTAGTTGTATAGAGTGAGTGACAGAGTTGTATGAATGAAATGTAGTATGTCAAATAGTGGAGTAAAAAGATGTACTTTTGATATTGAAATAAAATATTTTTATAAAATACTGTGTGATTGTTCAAATTTCTGTATCAGTGTATTTACAAACACATTCAATAATAAAAATATATTTGGTTGTTATCATCAAACAAAAATCATATAATTGTGTATACAACACTGTTATATACAACACACTACTTAGGCGATTTTATCAAAAAGACGATAACTGACGAAACACAAACATCAGGTGGAACCCGGCAATCATTTGGCGGTTATCCTGACCTTAGACTTGGCAACTATGGTCAGATAAATAGTGGGGGATAGTCATGGCTACTCCAATGAAGACCGAGGATAAAACAAATTCCTACTCCAACCATTGACAATATACTAAATGTCAAATATCCACGTAGATTCAATTTGCACACAATGCCTATCAATGCAAGAAAACTGACCTTATCCAACATCTCATAAAATATCAGTTGTATATGGACTCTTTATAGGCCATCAATGTGGGAAGCGGCATTTCCGATTTACTTATAGGGCATAGCAACAATGTGGTTTACCAAGCTAAGGCCTAATTCGCATTCTTTGTTCGAGGAGTTAGGAAAGAAGTTTACTAACTAGTTTCGTATCCACGTGGTCGCCCCGAACATATTATGGAATTGTCTAGTCTAAAACAAGTGCAACGGAAGTCACTAAAGATTTTTTTGAAAAGGATTAATGTTGATATCATCGAGGCCAACAAACCCAATAATGAAGCTACTCTGATGGCACTTACCAAGGGTGTAGACCTTGATTCTAAAGTTGGAGATTGGTTGGTCGAGGGGCCTTCATCTATGATGGACCAATTCTATAACAATGCGGTCTAGTTCTTGAGGAACGAGGAGGCGATTGGGATCCATAAAAGAGAGAGACATCTTGATCCAGTAGTGAAGGTATGTGTTAGCTTAAAATATGGTCTAACACCTCAAATTCAATGCAAAACCAGGTGTTGATGATTATGCCTTGATTGTGAGTCAATTCAAAAACAAAAATTAGCTTTGAAGTAGAGAATCAGAATATTAAAAGTTATTTGCAGTGCTTCAAATTGAAGCAAACACCAAGTAAGATGGTTTCGATCAAATCATATTAGATATGATCAAAGAAAATCAACTTCGATAAAGAAAAGCTATTATGAGGCATTCAAAATAATAAATTTTGCATCAAGATAGGTTGGTTCAGATGTCATGCAAGTATAAGTATGAAATATGTAGGTTAAGACAACTCTATAATTCAAGAAAGTTCAAGTTCATTCCATATACCATGTCAATATAATAGTTTTCTATAGCCCTTAACATGCCAAGCCCATATAAAATTCTCAAATTGATTATGAAAATTAGCCCTCAATTCAACTAGGGTTTCGAGAGCTTACATTACAACAAAAAGACCTTTTTACGACGTTTAAAAACCGTCATTAAAACTTTCTATGACGATTCTACAAACGTCATATATCAAGATGTTATTAAAAGTCTGGTAGATATTATGACGTGTAATTATTGCAATAGAAAACGTACTTTTGTTACCATCTTAAACATGTCATATTGGTGCAACTGCTTTTCCATGGCTTGTGAAGCATGCTATGGAAAGTTTTTATGACGCATCGAAACGTCATTTTAGTGGTGTAATATGTTGACATTCCTTGTTGTTATGGCATATGAACAAGCCATTGAAAGTTTTTATGACACATCAAAACATGCTATGAAAAATTCAGTACTATTTACTACAGCATTGTTTTGTTGCTGTAAAAAACATTCAAAACATTTTATTGCAATTTTTTGCTGCCATAACATTCAAAGTTTACAATTTCTAGTTCTAATAATATATTATAACAATAAAAAAAAACATATTTATGACATCAATCTAAGTACACAAATGAAGTCATAAGCCAAATCACAAAATATATGTACCCATAATATTTCATATATGATAAATTCAAACATAAATGTTGATAATACATACGACTATAGCAAACCAAAATGATACATACTAAAAATATTCATGAACATCGACAGCTAATACCACAAACACAGTCTAACACTAATCCCTTCGCTGCACTTGACTGGCCACCACAATGCAATCCCCTAGTACTTCTTCACCACCAACACCTCCTCCATACCATTAGCAGCACAAATCCATGCATTCGACCACTTCCATTCTTCCTTGCACACCCCCTGCATTCGGCCACAGCCATTCTTCCTTGCACTGTCATTCTTCCTTGAGTGAAGATCAGTTCCTAAATAACAAAATACAATGTATCAGTTTCTTGCACACCCTTTATCTGGGTGTACTAAAGAAATAAAGATACCTTGAACTGAAGCCTTCTTTCGTCGATATTTTTTTTAAAAACAAAAATGTGTGATCTTCTAAAAAGAAGAGAGCACACATATATAATAAAAACAAAAAATACAATATCCGAGTACAGAACAAAAGGAGACAAAACAAAACAAAACACGACACAAAGAATGTAAAGGATAGTAGATAGATGAACTCCGGAAAAACCACCGCCCATCATACTCCAATATCGAATTCCGGCAAAGCCACCACCCGATAGAGAACTATATCTACTGCAATACAATATACCAGTCTCCCCAAACTAAAACAACAAAAATAAGTAATACAACCCTAAAAAACTCTCCGAAACCAAACACAAAAAGAACTCCAAAGCTAAAGCCAAGCACCAATCCAGACTGCAAACCATAAAGCTCTCCAGCAATAGTCAACAACCAGAACCTGAAAGAAACTAGACAAACCGTAAGTACTAGGGATGTCAATTTCTAACATGACCCGAAACACGACTCGTAACCCGCACGATAAAAACCCGACCCGACCCATTTATAAACGGGTTGATTTCGGGTCAACCCGCTCTGACCTGTTTAATAAACGGGTTGACCCGACCCAACCCATGAACCCGTTTTTGACCCGTCATGACCCGTTTAATATAAAACATATTTTTATTACTCTACAATCTACAAAACATAGGCCTAACCCAGTCCACTACCCATTTGCCGCTTTACCCAAATTTACCAATTACCAAGTCGCCACTCATTCAGTCATTCTAATTTCTGCGATTCTACCTCTTCACTGATTCACTCCTTCACGTTTTCATGTTTATTCCCACATTAACAACTTCTTACATTTATTCTCATTTTAGCTTGCAACAAGTGAATGACGACAACGCCCTTCTTTCATGTTTTAATCCTTTTATTCAAATATTTTTCTTAATGGGTTACATGAATCAAACCCGAAACCCGCACGATTATAAATGGGTCAACCCGAAACCGATCCGTTTAATAAACGGGTTGAGCTGACACGACCCGAACTCAACCCGAACATGACTTGACCCGAGCCGAACCCGACCCAACCCGACCCATTGACAGCCCTAGTAAGTACCCATCACATATATGTATGAGTATATGTATATATATATATATATACACCAATACATATACATATATATATATATCCATACAAATATGTGAAGAAGAAATAAAAAGAAAAGAGAAAATACACGCATAAACAAAAGCAGAAATTAACAGCAAATGCGTGATCTGCCTTCTCTGAAATAATTATTAATTCTAATAAATAATCTCAAATTAAACCTAACATTAAGCAAAAAAACAACCAAAACGCGAATCACCAAAAAAATTATATCGCGAGTTAGACATCCAATCCAGACAATAATTAACAATCTTAATGATTAAGTTATCAACAGACATAAAAATAGAATTTAAAAAAATCTCTGGTTCCTCTCCAACCAAATGAACCAACAGATGACAATAACTAGAGAACCCAATACATATCTCTGTCTAGAATTATAAATAAATCTACAATGATCCCAATACTCAACACAGTTACTAAAAGCATTAAAACAACCAAAAACAAAAATCCTTAAAACCATAGTTAAAATCTAAACAGTATGATTACAAGAGAAAAATAAATGATCAAGATCTTCATCCAAAAGACTACCAAAACAACACTTAACATCAAAAATAATATTCTTCTTCTTCAAAAGCTCAATCGTGTTAAGCTTCTTATGGATAATCAACCACATAAGAAACTTAGCTTTAGGAGGAGAATTAGAATTCCTAATAAACTTAAAAGGGAGCAAAAAAACACCAGAAAAGTTAATAAAATTATACATAAAATTAACAGAGTAAACTAAACTCTTATCCAAACCCCAACTAAAAGAATCAACATTCTCATCCAAATGATACAAGGCTAACTTAGCTTTCAGTAAAGCTAGTTGCCTTAACAAACCCCCTTCTAAAATATTAACAAAGGAAAATTCCCATGGGGAATCTAAATCCCTTCTATAAACATCTACAATTAATGCATCCTTAAAGACATAATTATTAAAAAGCTCACTAAATTCAATTTTAAGCGGCAATCTAGAAATCCAAGCATCATGCGAAAAGTGCGTAAAATTACTATAATGAACAGTCACCTTACAACCTAACTTGAAAAAGTCAAAACAATGCAAAACAGACTTCAAAAAATTAGATAATCTATGAGTCAACTAAAACCAGACCCAACAATAAACTCACCCCCAGAATAGTAAAATTTGGAAATAATAATCTTCCAAGTAGCCGACACATCCGGGTACCTAAATCTCCATAACCATTTGGCTAACAAGGAAGAATTAAAATTATAAAGATTAATGATCCCCAGACCCCCATCTTTCATGGGCTTGCAACACACCTCCCAGTTAACTAAGCATTTGTAACCTCTACAAATAGGAACACCACTCTAAAGATAATTTTGCCTGATTCTGTCAATTTTCTCAATAACCCAATGAGGAAAACAGTGAACAGCCATCCAATAAGAAGGAATAGCAGATAAAACCTAATTAACTAGAACTAATCTACCAGCTCTAGAAAAAAAATCTATTATTCCAAATCGATAATCTATTATTAATCTTATCAATAATAACAATCTAATCGTCCTTCTTAAGCTTCGAAGGCCTAATCTTAAAACCTAGATAATAAAAGGGGAATTTCATGACAGAACAGTTCAAGGTGCTAGCAACCAAAGACTCAACATTGTTAAAATCATTAAGGACCATAACAGCACTATTGTCGAAATTGATTTGGAGTCCAGAAAGCATCTCAAAACAATAAAGAATAAACTTAAGAGCAATTACATGCTTAGGCAAATTCTTTCATCAGTATTAAATTACAGTGGTAAGACAAATACAGTGGTGAATTTTAAATGACAAATACCTTAAGATATAACAGATGAGTAATGCTACTCTGCGCTTACAGTTGTTTCTCTTTGCATTCTGTTACATTCATTATTTTACTATACACCCATCTCCTTCTATTGACTTATTCTCAAGACATTACAGTAGTGCGTCCTAATATTCATTGCTTAAATTGTATATATTGTTGTCAGCACTTTAAGTAATTTGACCTCCTTTCCTTTAATAGTTGAAATGTATATAAATTAAATACATTTAATACATTTATGACAATATGAACTATGAGAATTAGTTATATTTAACTCCATCAAGTTTTGAATTCAAGAACATAATTCTGGTTGATTTAATTTTGAATACCGTTTTCACCATCTGAATTAGTGACGGACGAAAAAATTTGCAGGAAAATGGTCACACATACAGGGAATAATATTTTCGTATGTTATACTACATTTGGATTATAAAAATTTCTCACACATGTTCCACACTATACGATTTTAAAAATGATTTTGGAATAAATCCCGATATATGATTTTGGTCAATTTAAAGTCTATTCAAGTTAGAAAGATTTCGTAGATCATCATCAGTTGGACGCAAAAGTTGGTTACCATTCAAAAGTATAAAGGAATAAGAGTAAATGAATTAACTATTAGACGACATATAAAATGTATTAACCAAGGAGAAAGTAATTATTGGGCAATGTCATATGTGGTTAGACCTTTTTTTAGTGTGCTAATAGAATATAGGTAATTTTCAAGGCAAGCTGGGATGTTTGTAATATTGGCCAACTGACCATTCCAAAAAATAACAAATAGTAGTTTTCTAATCATATATTGAAGGAATATGTGAGACGTTGTTTTACATTCAGATAAAGTTTATAAAACATTTGAAGTTCTATGTTGTTTTGCATCAAAACAAACTTTCTGACTTTTGCATTAACTTGGCAAAAAATGTTATAATTTCTAAAAGTTTTCTGAACGGACTGATTGGCGATTTCTCTAGCAAGATTAAAGCAATGAATGAAAAACAAAAGAGACCAGGCTTACCTCATAAACCCATAATGAAGCTTGATCAACCATGGCAAGGAAGAAAGGCCAGATAGACTGCACACCATTTTACTGTATGTTATATTTACTCCAAAATGTTTTTAAAGGAGCTGCACTTGAATAAATTTGGAATTCCCAACTTACAGATCAAAAACATGCACTAGGCTTCCGGTAAATTAGCATGAAATTATTGTCCATAAATTGATTGTTTATCACTTGATAAATTTTTCTATAAATATAGATTCAATGCATATGTCAGTACTATTTGTAACAAAGCAATAAATAAAAATCATTGGGTATCTAGTAGAAGTCAGATGGTAAAATTATAAATTAATTGAAGTGCAATGACCTGCAATATGCATAATGAAGCGACGATGACCAAATAGAATTTTATTTATTACCAAAAAGAATATGCCACTGGGATAATCTCTTAACCAGAGCTTTATCATCTATATAATTACTGCAATAACAAATCATATAACTAACATTAAATACTATTAAATATTTTGATATATATATATATATATCAATAACAATCTGCAAACTACAACACCAAAATATATTCAATAAATTAATTGGAGATAAAATTCAGGTTGTGCATTAATCATCATTTATATAAGCTGTAAAGAGAAAAACCTACAACGAATCATTTTCATGCCAGTACAAAGCCGAGACACTAAAAATAATAGCTATTGTCATGTAAGAGAAAGACATATATTTGGCGATGATTGTTGTAGCGTTGAAGCTGAATAACTGTAATACAATAGTGTTCGTGTAGCTAGTAGGATACTAAAAGGTGTCAAGTTTTAAATGAATACTAGTCGGTTAGTTGATAGATAAAATCTATAATTATAATTATTTATCTCTAAATATATGTCTTTTCTAAAACAATTTTACATTAGCTCATGAAGTTTCTAATTGGCTCATGAAGTTATGTCATTTCTAATTGACTCATGAAGTTTGAAATCCACATTAGAACTAAAATACAAAATCGTATTTAAGTTGTTATCTAAACATTTAAGTAATTATATCCATCTACACTTGAAACTTTAGCTGCTTCACTTTGCCAGAACGTGTACTTTTAGAAAGAATGGTTCGTAAGCTGTTGTATTATATTTTAACATGCAAGAGATGATAGGTCCAACTATTGAAACAAAAGATAGGTGAATGGTACAAAAAAAGGTACTATACAAGAGAATGAACTAAGTTCTTAATTATTCAGAAGTGTCAGAAGAACCAAAAATATTGGATATAAACAGAAGAAGACAATGGATACGAACAAAAATCATCAAATAATACTGCTTATCGTACTAACATCAGACATGAAAATAGATAAAAGGTCAATAAGAGCACTGAAAACTATTTGTTAAGAAAGTATTAAAGTTTAGTTTAACATCACAATAACTAGGCAAGGAATTACATGATACCATTGGGAAAGTTAAATTGTGGTTTCCAGTGTAATAAGACCACATCCCTAGTATAGCAACAAACTATTTTAACAAGACTTCAGTTTTGCAAACTCAATCCAGACATAATACCTAAGTATGAAAAAAAAACTAAAAATGAACCAATTGAACCTTGAGAAGTTGTTATAGAAGAAGAAATTAAAGACCTGAATTCATTTAGAATGAAGTTGGATGACAACTTCATTAATAATCATGCGCTGGCGACCAGTGATAGCAGTGGAAGCCTCGTATAGACCGAATTTGGTAGAGATTTCGATTTTGAAACCTGACCACCATCGGTTTGATATTTAAGAAACAGGCAGCGAACGATACGAACAGAACATTAATTACAAAAGAAAATGGAGAGAGAATTTGAGAGTGTGGATGTAAATGAAGGTAGAACAGGGGATTAGGTTTTGTTTTGGTGGAATAAGGATTGAAAAAGAAGCAGCCTAAAAATGAAAAATTTGTTCCTCGGCTTACTAATTAGAAGCGAGAGCTGAAAATATTTACCGCCTAATTTTTAGGATTTGTGATGACACGATAAATGTGTTATTTTCAACCCTACTTGGCTTTAAACTAAACAAAGACGACGAGATGCCTTTAAACGTCATGCTAAGTACCCATTAATAATCATTTTTCTTGTAGTGCTAAGAATAAAGAGAATGAATTTTCCAACCTCTATTTCAGTGTTATGCCCATCCCTATTTATAGGTAGAGGTTTTATCTTGCACTCTTACTTCGCATCGGAGGGTTCTTCATTGCCTAGATTGGTTTGAATTACTTCAATGTTTTTTGCTTTGAGTGGCTTAGTTAGAGTATATTTTCTACGAATTCTGGCTTCATTATATCTTCCTTGAAGCAAATTTGACTTCGCTTCAAGATGGAAGGAATTGGCTCGAATTTTGCGACATGCTTTATTGTCCAAGCGATTCAAAACAACCTTGACATAATGAATGTTCCTTTCTTGAACATTTTGAGGAATCATGGAAATGAATAGATGTTATAGTGTAAAAACGTTCTTTTAAACAATGCAGAGCAATTTCCTAAGACAGTGAATCCTTGCGATGTGAAGCAACTTGCTTCGAGCATTGTTTCCTTAGCCAAATTATTTTCAGCTTTTTTCCCTTCTTGATGGACTGGTCAGATGAAGACAAGGGCTCCTTGATTTGAACTAGTCAAAGCAAAACAACTTCGTAGGATTTGAAGCTTCACCCCTTTTCGAAGCGAAAACAATTTGTTTGAGCCACGAACTTCCTGCTTCAAAGGTGTAAAGTGTTGGGGAAAAATTTCCCAAAAATGCCTTGGGAATAAAACCCAACCTTACAAAAAAAAAACAAATAGGAATAAATTGATGGTGAGGCAAAACAAACAACAGATAGTCACCAGCAAAACAATCACAGGTCAAGCAATAAAAGAAAGAACAAACGATATTTATAGTGGTTCCACTAATGTCTTGTTAGTGTACGTCCACTTGGGGAGAGGAGATTTTATTACTTTTCTAAATAAAAAAATATTACAAGATTGATAATAGAGAAGGAAGAAGAAATACAACTTTTAGAGATTATCAATACATTTGACCTAATCCCAATCCTTATATAGGATTAATACTTGGGGTTGAAGTAATTGATTTATGGTTATAAATCAATGTCTAATTAATTCTCCAATTTATTTTCTTCTGATAAGATTCCTTGTTTAATAAACCAATCAGAGAATTAATTCCTTGTTTAATAAACCAATCTTGATTTCAATATCCAATTTATTTGATTCTGATAAGATTCCTTGTTTCTTTTTTTCATTCTGCCTATAAATTCCGGCACAAGCTTCTCCTTCTTAATATTGTGCCATTAAAATACAAAAATAAATGTTTTAAAGTTTTCTTTAATCCATTTCTTCCTCAAACAACTAAAATCAAGATTTTAGGTTTAACTTTTCACCTTTCCAAATTTAGTTATTTTTTTTGGATATATGTTTTAAGAAACTAGTTTATGATGATCGAACTCGACATCAATAGTTCTTTTTAAACTTAAAATCCTAATATTGATTTCAGCCTATTGGTTTTCATTTGTGTTTGAGAAAAATTAGGGCCTTTGTTCTCAGTTGTAGTGAGAAAATCAATTGGGAAGTAAACAACACATTCGAAGGGCATGTTAAAATCAAATCGAATCCTAATCCTTAATATTAGTTTTTAGAAAGATTGATGGTGAGCACTAGCTATAAAAGTTCATGGATTAACATGAAGCATGGGCTTGGAAAGTTTCATGTTTCCGTTCTAGGTGATTCGAAGCACAAAGAAAACAATGCAAAGTGTTGACTTTGAAGGCTTTGTGTTTTTGTTCAGATGGTTTGAAACACAAATAAAACAACGTAAATTGCTAATTTCAAAGGCTTAATATTTCGAGTTCTGGGTAGTTCAAAACACGAAGAGAAACAATACTAAATGTTGGCATTAAAGTCTTTGTGTTTCGAGCACCTATAGTTTCAAAGCAAGAAAGACTTAATGTGAAGCGCTAGCTCCGAAGGTCTCAAATTAGTACCTTGTGCTTTGAATTCCTAATAGTTAAAAAAAATGCTGCAGAACAAATCTCTCAAATTCAACACATGGTTAGTTCCTCCAATGAGCTTTCGGCATGGCCATCACCCATTGCACTTTGTCAACAAACTTCGGCAACGCCACCACCTGCCAACAAAGTGTTCAAAGTACCCCCTTCATGTAAGACCTATCAATCTTCATCGCGAAAACAAACGTCTCCATGAATCATCTCAACTCTCTCCCCACACCGTGTCACCGCGTGGCACCTGGCATTGCGATAAGCGATTCCAGCTCGAGCAATGCCCGAACTTAGCAGTTTGGAAAGACTTATGCATATCCAATGCCTTCTCCTTTGATCTCTGACCAACTTCAGATGATCCCTTCTTCTACTTATCAAGCACATCCTTTTGGAAAAATCCCACCTTGTTGATACTTTCCCCTTTGATCATATTTTGTCTATGCAGAAACTCAAAGTCCCTTCTCGTATGCCTAGCTTTGACATCTTTTCCACGAGAACTATAGATTTCAACCCTTGACTCTCCAAGTATAGTGCTTCACCTTAGGAGATACAAATTATGAAACATATCTCCCTCCATCACTACAAATGCACCCTTAGAAACCCTTGGTGTAACGTCCTAGATTTTTCGGCCATTTAAATTAGAATATTTAAATTCGTTATATATTGTATTGGAAATATAATGGATTTTTAATCCAATTTATTTATTTAAATTCGGAGTTCGAATATATATATTTATAAATTAATTAAAACGAGCTCGAAACGACGCGGTAGTTCGTAATTTTCGATTTGAACTTTAACTGAATATACAGGATCCGATATAAGTCAGATTTTTGTGAAACAAGAAACATTTGAACCGGTTAGATTGTATTTTTCTAAGGGAAGAGAAAAATTGAGATTTCAGCTTATAGATTTCAAGTTATGGCAAACTTAAATTCACAAATAGTCGCTGTGAAATCATTTTTAAATTATATCGATTTATTAAACGATTTTAATGTAAATAGAATATCATCGAAAATCAGGATTTTTGATGTCGAGTTTTGCAAGAGAATTCCAAGGTTAACATATCATTAAGTTCAAAGTAATAATAAATCAATAGTCTATTGATTGATGATTTATGGTATATTAACATGGAAACGACACTACCATTCTAGTTCGAATAATGTAACCAAATGCCCAGAATTAAAATAATTTAAAGGTGACACATGCATCAACTAGGTACGAATAAAAAGAAACATCAAATTTGTCAAGAAGATAGACAGATATACTAAGCAATCAATATGGAGTATACTGAATATGAGCATGGCTACAAAAATCAAACTAATAAACAATGATATTGATTATATGATTGATCACTATGATTATAGTAATAACATCAAAATTAAATAAATATTTCCTGCCCATGCACAATGATTCATTTGAAGTGTCCGATTATTACTTAGCCAGAAGTCGCTACTTACAGGATGAAGAAAATATATACAATGGGAACATGAGGAAAAACTGAAAAATGGAACTTAAAGGAATCCAATATGTTTCATAATCCTGGCATAAATGTATATGATTAAAGAATTATATTCATGCCAATATGAACTAGGATCATATATCCAACTGAAAATGATATCATCAAATCCAAAAAGGAAATTCGAACAGACTAATATATACATATATATTAGATTTCAAGATCAATGATCAGAAAAAAAAGATATGCATCAAATCTCAACAACTAAAAGACATAGAACAACTAAAATATAATATATATATATATATATATATATATACACACACGCAGAAAACAGCTATACCTACACAACCTAACAGTGTGTATGATACATCAATTGTAAACAACTAAAAAAAAAGGACATGGCAATTCAAATCTGTAAAATGTGTATATATTAATATACATCAAATATGTAACATGACAATTCAAACAGCATATACATATTTAGATATACTGTAACTTTATATATCAACACACAGTTGAATCCATATACAAATTCCCTATTACATAAATTTAAAAATCCAAACAAAATCTATATCACAGCCCAAAATCTCTGAACACAAAATCTACATACAGATTTAATATCGGTATTGAATTGACAATACATAGCCTCACAATCCAAGCATGATCGGCACTCTTGCACTTATTCTATCAGTATACTATTCGGAAAGATCAACAGTGCCATAAAATCAGTACAAAATCCAACAAATCTCTCACACATCTATTCGGTTTCAATCATCAGTACACAATCTGAAAAGGGAAAAAGGAAAAATTGCATAAGCTAGTAGTAGCTGAACCAAGCTACGATCAGTTCCTGATGGACGTTGATCTGATCTAAACCCAACCGCACCTATAAATATGTATCACACAGTGGTGTTTCATTCATCCCAGAACCCATATGAATCAACACAGTGAAAAGAAAACAGTTAAACCCTCAGGAAAATCAGAAAAGAATATATACTGTAATTCGAATTCACTTAAAATACTTATCTGAACTCAGGGATACTCACACCTAAATCCTGGGTACTCGTAATGAATTTCCTGTTGAAGTTGTTCGGAGACAGAGACCTAGGGTTTGGAAAAAACCCTACAACGATGGAGGCTCGTTGAGTCTGAAATAGATGAGGGAGGAAGCCGCTTCATTCTGGGGGGGAGGGGGGTTTGGGGTTGACCGGCGAGGAGGTGATGGTTGTTGAAGGGGTGTTAGGGTTCGCTGAACAGATTGGAAGAAGGAGATCGAAGGGAAGATCGACGAGAAATGGTTGTGACGAAGACAAACAAGATTTGCTGGAGGAAGAGAATCCGATTACACCATTTGGGGATTTTTTTTGTGGAGGCGGTTGACTGAATGATGAAGGAGGGATCAGTGGTAAGGGTTTTAAGGGGGCAAGCGGGTAGGATTTAATTGGGCCGAGGATTAAGGTAAGGGCCCAAACCTTTTATTTTTAAGTTTAAATAATTAAATTACTTCATCCGAATTGTTTTTACGATATTTCGTACATACAGTATCAGATTTACGCAAGGTTAGTTGCGTTGGGACCATAAAGACGAGAACTTCGAGATGGAGCAGAGGTTGGTCAGGATTGGAAACAACTGAGAATTTTATTCGAATTAAATGACAGTTTAATTTGACTAAAAACCAGATATTTATCGATGGATTTAAATCAAGGTAAGTTAAACTCACTCAGCTCTTCCCATTTATATTTTATATAAATTGGGTTTTTATTTTGCGTGTTCTGGTTGTTAAAGATTGACCGCTTGCTAATTATACAATTATTGTTGATTTAATTAGTGGAAATTTAACGGTCGTTTAATTTCAGAAGAAATACCAATCGTTTTGATTTGACCTGAATAAGGGAGTTCCCTTTGATTGGTCACATTTATAAACGTGCTGGAATTGTTTGAATTGGCCATTAATTGATTGATTATTATTGTTGATGGTTGAACCTTATTTCAACATTTACTCTGATATGAACCAATGGATAGTATTGGTTGGGAAATTGGCATCACCTGGCCTAGAAATCAATCGATTTTTAAATATAGATTTTATCGACTGTGAATCAACAATATTGAAGTTATAAATATATTTGTAACGAAAATAGGTTTTGAAAGTTATTACTTTAAATGAAAGTTATTACTTTAAATGAAAGTTATTTAAAAGGAAATAAATATTAATTATTTATTTAGTAAAGTTTATAAGTAATTATGAAATTGTTTTATAAAATAATTTCTTATGTTGATAAGAATTATAAACAAATGAACAAGTAATAACCTAGTGGTTAAGTACTTGAATAATCGCGTTAAATGAACAGTTAAATGAAGTTATTTAAATTAATTATATTTCTAATTGATGTAAAAGTGGAATTAACTAGAATGGGCTAAAGAAAGGTTTGTGTTCGAATTGACCAAGTATACCGTTTTAACTGAGATTGACTTTTAATTAGTTTGTCGTCAAGTGACCTAAATAAAATCACTTAACGAATAGTGTTTAAATTTTAAGAAGATTTTAAATAGATTTTATTACTTATCTTTGCAAATCAAACATTTAACTGATTTCACAATAGTGAATGTAAAAGTAAATTATTTGTTTTAGTTTAATTAATTACTTCTTAAATGAAATATATTTAATTAAGTAATTGTTTTGGAGAGGGAATATAATTGGGTTTTGAGAAGAAGTTGTGAACAAGTCTATATTTGAACTCGAGTCTTTTAATGAAGCAATAAAGAGGTTTAAGCAAATACATAGCTTAACTGAAAGGTTTTACTTAACTTTTGAATTAAGTAATGAGAAATGGAGATATAAAGGGAGTTTATATTAAACCTGAAATTTATAAACAAGGTTATAAATGGAATGTGAGTTAAAGCGTTGTTTTTAAATTGGAAATACTTAATAATGGTATTAAGTTAAATCAATGGATTTAAAAGGGAATTTCCTGAAAGAAAAGGGGACTGAAAAAGGGGTTTGATTTGAGCTTGGTAAACAAGGTTGGAATAGAATTTCTAAATTCAGTTTGTGAAACAAAGTCATTTGAATAAGTCGAGAGTGAATAAAGAGATATTTAGTAAACAATTATTTAATCAACGAATTAAGCGATATTAATTATATTTTAAAAGAGAAGCTTCCAGAAGATAAGGAGAACTATAAAGATATTTTAACTAGTGGGAGGTGGCATGATTTAATATCAGTTCTTGAATTACAACTCGCATTTATCTGAAGATAGGAACGTTGTTGATCAAGGTCTGAGAGGTAATAAAAATACCCCAACTTGAACGACTTCGGGACTATCCAAGGATGATACTAGTTGGTAATGGCAAGAATGTATGTTAAGATTTCCAAAGCAACGGAAATAATATGAGGTAGTATTTCCCTTGTAATGGAATTAAAAAGAGATTGGCGATAATTTCGAAGAGTAAAGGAATAAGATATAGAATGGTTTATTCTATAAAAATAAGGATTGGATATTTTTCCCAGTGATGAAAACAGAAGGGTTGGTGTAACGTCAAATTGTAAGCTGAACTGATTTCTCAGTTATAATTAACGAAATGTTATGGTAATGTTTTTCCAGTGATAGTCAAATGGGTATTGGATATCGTTATATAATATATTCTTTCAAAATGTTGAAATGAAATGGTTTTGCGAATATCAGTATATTAAGGTAATAAGTGAAATGTTTTTCTCAATATTTGAGGATTCAAGTTTAATTAATTTCAATCAAAGAAGCCAAGCGATGCTGAGTACTAAACCAGTAGATCTATTTTTATGATCTCATGGATGTTTACTTGATAGTTAAATAACCGACTATCAAGACTGACCTTTACGATTGTTGGTATGGAAAGACTAGAATCGAATGTATACTTGAAAATCATTCCGACCAACAAATACGAAAATATAGAAGATAACAAACGACGATCGAGATGGAGCATGTGAAGACCATAGATCTTCATAAAACGGAAGAACCACTTAAAATCTCTGATTTGACCCGGAGATATACTGGGGTTCTGTCGTGGTTGGAATCTGTGGATTGCAAGGACTATCGCTACTGATCCATGGGGGTGATTCCTATATTAGATGTAGTAGGAGAGTACCTTCGGTTCATCCCGTTCCTGGATGACTTGCATGGACGAATGTCTGACAGAGTATTTCCTGAAACCACATACGTTGATTTTTACAAATATACCTAGTGGTGGCAAAGAGGGGCACTTCTTTTATACCCAGAGTATATTTGTGGACGTTAATTAGTGACTTGACGGATTTGACGATGTGGCATTCAAAGTGGATGGTGGCCAGGGGTTCAAAAGATTATAACCTCAAGCCTCACAACCAGGAAATGACAAAAATCGGGCATGCAACATGGCTATGTGGGTCGCTCCCATTAGGGTGTATAATCACCTATCTAGAGAAAATCCATTTCATTCTTTAATCTATTTCGATGCTGTCCCTTTTCGGGAAACGGTGGTTTGAGCCCATTCGTTGGTGATATACATTCGATACACTCAAGCGAAATGAGTGGTCGGTCATGTGAGGGCCGGGTTACAAGACGTTCTTGTTGAACCCAGTGTATTCGCCTCTAGAGATACACTATCGGCAGGTAGTCCCATACCTTGTCATAGTCAGAATCCAATCTCCAATAAGCGCCCGCGGTTTTTGATTGCATACTATGTATGTGGAGCGTGAGATGCAAGCATTCCACTAGATTGATATTTATTTGTATTTAGACATTATTATAATATCAGAAAAGATATTGATTTCGAAAACTGTTTGGGTTATCGTAAGGTAAAACCATCTGTATTTATGTGTGGATTTGGTCTTACGATTATCCTTTTCTTTCGAAAGTATTTTAACTTTAAAATCAAGTTGTGTGATACCCTTAATACTGTGCGAGTTTTTCTCACTCTGGTTCACCAGACTGACCGGGTGTTTTGTAAATGCTCGGGTTAGCCTGGGGTGTACACTTCCGGGTTATCGAATACTGTGAAGTCCAGAGACAAGCTGAAGGTGTTCAGATGTATGATATTATATGATTACTATTCCGCTGTGTGATGTATATGGGAAGGATATTAAAACTGTCCAGATATGTGATGTACTCTGATATTGTAAGTATTTTCAAAAGCTCTCAATAAAGATTTATTTATGAATTATAGTTTGTTCCACTGCGATGTGAGACTCTGATTATGTTGTATTGGTTCTTCTTCTTCTTCTTCTTCTATTCTAACTTTCTTTCTTTCTTATCTCACTCTCTAGTATCTTTCTATAAACGTTCCAGTGTTTTCGGTGTTCGGAAGGTCAGCATGAGTTACGGTAAAGGTATTTATGTTGATTTTTGGGGCCGAAAATCCTTGGGGACAGGTGCAACAACAAGTACCGCCTTAACTTGGGGGGGGGGGGGGGGGGTGGCGAGTTAGTGCCATCGTTAGTGTGGTATCAAAGCTATTGGTTGAGTAGCAACCTTGGCTCTGTGGCGTAACTCAATAGAGATGGGGTTAGTAACACCCTAAATTGAGTTTGAGTGTATATATATGAGAGTGTATTTGTAAGATTTTATATACAAATGTTTTGTATTGTGTTATTTGACCTGTTCAAGTGTCGAGAAGCATTGAACTAGTGAATGGATACAATATGTTTTATAAAGAGTGTAAATGAAATAATTTTACCCAGGGTATATTTGTATATAGAAAAAGGAAATTATTTTCTATATTATAGTAATGTGGGTTATTTTGTTGTTCTGATTGATTTGATTTGAAATCAAATTGAATTATGAAATAAAGTTGAACTGATTAGAGAACCCATTAGCTAATTAAATCGGATATGAGAAATGAAACTGAACCTGGTTAAGTAAAACCAATTTAAGAATAAATTCAAAAAGAGTGAACTTGAAAAAATTGGGATTGAAAATTAAATGGATAAATAATGGGAATTAATCAAATATTTATCAATTAATATTAATGGATGTTAAATCAAAACAGATGCAAACCAGATATTGAATATTAATTTAACTAGTTGGGGGTTAATAAGAAATTGTATGAATGGAAAGCAAGGATATAAATCCCGGTAACAAGATTGGTTGTGAAGACGGAATTATTTAACCCAGATTATTATTTGCATTATAAGTGGAGTAAGTGCAGAATCCTGAAGACTGTGGAGATTATTTGATTATACAGAATGAGAATGCAGATGATGAATAGTTACTTGATATGCTTTGGAAATTGGAATTTGGGTTGGAATGCCGACAAAAAGGTAAACTTTAATATTATGGGTTAAGCGATTAATTTTATACCCTGAGTGGGTTGCCATTTGGATTTTGATTTTTCTTTTCGAAGGAGTTGAGGCCCAGAGTGGAAGTTATAGTCGTACCGATCGTGCCATGCAGAGGAGGTGCTGGCAAAATTTTAGAAATTTTTTAGAGTTCAAATTTATTTTGAAATTATTGCAAAAAGTAATGATTTTTTTAAAATAATATGGTTCGAAATATTCTTCTTACTTTGCAATTTCGAGGACGAAATTATTTTAAGGGGGGAAGAATGTAACGTCCCAGATTTTTCGGCCACTTAAGTTAGAATATTTAAATTCGTTTATATATTGTATTGGAAACATAATGGATTTTTAATCGAATTTGTTTATTTAAAATTGGAGTTCGAATATATATATATATATATATATATATATATA
Organism: Allium sativum; assembly: GCA_030737875.1. Taxonomy (NCBI): domain Eukaryota; kingdom Viridiplantae; phylum Streptophyta; class Magnoliopsida; order Asparagales; family Amaryllidaceae; genus Allium; species Allium sativum. The sequence goes on along the minus strand of CM060921.1, from coordinate 6,558,105 downwards.
TATAAATTAATTAAAATAAGCTCGAAACGACGCGATAGTTCGTAATTTTCGATTTGAACTTTAACTGAATATACAGGATCCGATATAAGTCGAATTTCTATGAAACAAGAAACATTTGAACCGGTTTGATTATATTTTTCTAAGGGAAGAGAAAAATTGAGATTTCAGCTTATAGATTTCAAGTTATGGCAAACTCAAATTCACAAATAGTCGCTGTGAAATCATTTTTAAATTATATCGATTTATTAAACGATTTTAATGTAAATAGAATATCATCGAAAATCAGGATTTTTGATGTCGAGTTTTGCAAGAGAATTCCTAGGTTAACATATCATTAAGTTCAAAGTAATAATAAATCAATAGTCTATTGATTGATGATTTATGGTATATTAACATGGAAACGGCACTGCCACGCTAGTTCGAATAATGTAACCAAATGCCCAGAATTAAAATAATTTAAAGGTGACACATGCATCAACTAGGTACGAATAAAAAGAAACATCAAATTTGTTAAGAAGATAGACAAATATACTAAGCAATCAATCTGGAGTATACTGAATATGAGCATGGCTACAAAAATCAAATTAATAAACAATGATATTGATTATATGATTGATCACTATGATTATACCAATAACATCAAAATTAAATAAATATTTCCTGTCCATGCACAATGATTCATTTGAAGTGTCCGATTATTACTTAGCCAGAAGTCGCTACTTATAGTATGAAGAAAACATATACAATGGGAACATGAGGAAAAACTGAAAAATGGAACTTAAAGGAATCCAATATGTTTTATCATCCGGGCATAAATGTATATGATTAAAGAATTATATTCATGCCAATATGAACTAGGATCATACATTCAAAAGAAAATGATATCATCAAATCCAAACAGGAAATTCGAACAGACTAATATATACATATATATCATATTTCAAGATCAATGAACAGAAAAAAAAAAAAGATATGCATCAATTTTCAACAACTAAAAGACATAGAACAGCTGAAATATAATATATATACACGCAGAAAACAGCTATACCTACACAGCCTAATAGTGGGTATGGTACATCAATTGTAAACAACTAAAAAAAAGGACATGACAATTCAAATCTGTAAAATGTGTATATTAATATATACATCAAATCTGTAACATGACAATTCAAACAGCATATACATATTTAGATATACTGTAACTTTATATATCAACACACAGTTGAATCCGTATACTAATTCCCTATTACATAAATTTAAAAATCCAAACAAAATCGATATCACAACCTAAAATCTCTAAACACAAAATCTACATACAGATTTAATATCTGTATTAAATTGACAATACATAGCTTCACAATCCAAGCATGATCGGCACTCTTGCACTTGTTCAATCAGTATACTATTCGGACAGATCAACAGTGCAATAAAACTAGTACGAAATCCAACAAATCTCTCACACATCTATTCGGTTTCCATCATCAGTACACAATCTGAAAAGGGATAAAGGAAAAATTGCATAAGCTAGTAGTAGCTGAACCTAGCTACGATCAGTCCCTGATGGACGTTGATCTGATCTAAACCCAACCGCACCTATAAATACGTATCACACAGTGGTGTTTTATTCATCCCAGAACCCATACGAATCAACACAGTGAAAAGAAAACAGTTCGAAACCCTCAGGAAAACCAGAAAAGAATATATACTGCAATTCGAATTCAATTAAAATACTTATCTGAACTCAGGGATACTCACACTTAAATCCTGGGTACTCGTGATGAATTTCCTGTTGAAGTTGTTCGGAGACAGAGACCTAGGGTTCGGGAAAAACCCTGCAACGATGGAGGCTCGTTGAGTCTGAAATAAATGAGGGAGGAAGCTGCTTCATTCTGGGGGGGGGGGGGTTGGGGTTGACCGGCGAGGAGGTGATGGTTGTTGAAGGGGTGTTAGGGTTCGCTGAACAGATTGGAAGAAGGAGATCGAATGGAAGATCAAAGAGAAGTGGTTGCGACGAAGACAAACACGATTTGCTGGAGGAAGAGAATCCGATTACACCATTTGAGGGATTTTTTTTATGGAGACGGTTGACTGAATGATGAAGGAGGGATCGGTGGTAAGGGTTTAAGGGGGCAAGCGGGTAGGATTTAATTGGGTCGAGGATTAAGGTAAGGGCCCAAACCTTTTATCTTTAAGTTTAAATAATTAAATTACTTCATCCAAATGGTTTTTACGATATTTCGTACATACAGTATCAGATTTACGCACGGTCAGTTGCGTTGGGACCATAAAGACGAGAACTTCGAGATGGAGCAGAGGTTGGTCAGGATCGGGAACAACTGAGAATTTTATTCGAATTAAACGACAGTTTAATTTGACTAAAAACCAGATATTTATCGACGGATTTAAATCAAGGTGAGTTAAACTCACTCAGCTCTTCCCATTTATATTTTATATAAATTGGGTTATTATTTTGCGTGTTCTGATTGTTAGTGATTGACCGCTTGCTAATTATATAATTATTGTTGATTTAATCACTAGAAATTTAATGGTTGTTTAATTTCAGAAGAAATACCAATCGTTTTGATTTGACCCAAATAAGGGAGTTCCCCTTGATTGGTCACATTTATAAACGTGCTGGAATTGTTTGAATTGGCCGTTAATTGATTGATTATTATTGTTGATGGTTGAACCTTATTTCAACATTTACTCTGATATGAACCAATGGATAGTATTGGTTGGGAAATTGGCATCACCTGGCCTAGAAATCAATCAATTTTTAAATATAGATTTTATCGACTGTGAATCAACAGTATTGAACTTAGAAATTTATTTTTAACGAAAATAGGTTTTGAAAGTTATTACTTTAAATGGAAGTTATTTAAAAGGAAATAAATATTAATTATTTATTTAGTAAAGTTTATAAGTAATTATGAAATTGTTTTATAAAACAATTTCTTATGTTGATAAGAATTATAAACAAATGAACAAGTAATAACCTAGTGGTTAAGTACTTGATTAATCGCGTTAAATAAAGTTATTTAAATTAATTATATTTCTAATTGATGTAAAAGAGGAATTAACTAGAATGGGCTAAAGAAAGGTTTGTTTTTGAATTGACCAAGTATACCGTTTTAACTGAGATTGACTTTTAATTATTTTGTCGTTAAGTGACCTGAATAAAATCACTTAACGAATAGTGTTTAAATTTTAAGAATATTTTAAAGAGATTTTATTATTTATCTTTGCAAATCAAACATTTAACTGATTCTACAATAGTGAATGTAAAAGTAAATTATTTGTTTTAGTTTAATTAATTACTTCTTAAATGAAATATATTTAAGTAAGTAACTGTTTTGGAGAGGGAATATAATTGGGTTTTGAGAAGAAGTTGTGAACAAGTCTATATTTGAAGTTGAGTCTTTTAATGAAGCAATAAAGAGGTTTAAGCGAATACATAGCTTAAACGAAAGGTTTTACTTAACGTTTGAATTAAGTAAAGAGAAATGGAGATATAAATGGAGTTTATATTAAATTGAAATTTATAAACAAGGTTATAAATGGAATGTGAGTTAAAGCGTTGTTTTTAAATTGGAAATACTTAGTAATGTATTAAGTTAAATTAATGGATTTAAAAGGGAATTTCTTGAAAGAAAAGGGGACAGAAAAAGGGGTTTGATTTGAGCTTGGTAAACAAGGTTGGAATAGGATTTGTAAATTCAGTTTGTGAAACAAAGTCATTTGAATAAGTCGAGAGTGAATAAAGTGATATTTAGTAAACAATTATTTAATTAACGAATTAAGCGATATTTATTATATTTAAAAAGAGAAGCTTCCCAAAGATAAGGAGAACTATAAAGATATTTTAACTAGTCGGAGGTGGCATGATTTAATATCGGTTCTTGAATTACAACTCGCATTTATCTGAAGATAGGAACGTTGTTGATCAACGTCTGAGAGGTAATAAAAATACCCCAACTTGAACGACTTCGGGACTATCCAAGGATGATACTAGTTGGTAATGGCAAGAATGTATGTTAAGATTTCCAAAGCAACGGAAATAATATGAGGTGGTATTTCCCTAGTAACGGAATTAAAAGGAGATTTGCGATAATTTCGAAGAGTAAAGGAATAAGATATAGAAAGGTTTATTCTATAAAAATAAGGATTGGATATTTTTCCAAGTGATGAAAACAGAAGGGTTGGCGTAACGTCAAATAGAAAGCTGAACTGATTTCTCAGTTATAATTAACGAAATGTTATGGTAATGTTTTTCCAATGATAGTCAAATGGGTATTGGATATCGTTATATAATATATTCTTTCAAAATATTGAAATGAAATGGTTTTGCGAATATCAGTATATTAAGGTAATAAGTGAAATGTTTTTCTCAATATTTGAGGATTCAAGTTTAATTAATTTCAATTAATGAAGCCAAGTGATGCTGAGTACTAAACCAGTAGATTTTTTTTATGATCTCATGGACGTTTAGTTGATAGTTAAATAACCGACTATCAAGACTGACCTTTACGATTGTTGGTATGGAAAGACTAGAATCGAATGTATACTCGAAAACCATTCCAACCAACAAATACAAAAATATAGAAGATAACAGATGACGATCGAGATGGAGCATGTGAAGACCATAGATCTTCATAAAACGGAAGAACCACTTAAAATCTCTAATTCGACCCGGAGATATACTGGGGTTCTGTCGTGGTTGGAATCTGTGGATTGCAAGGACTATCGCTACTGATCCATGGAGTGATTCCTATATTAGATGCAGTAGGAGAGTACCTTCGGTTCATCCTATTCCTGGATGACTTGTATGGACGATTGTCTGACAGAGTATTTCCTGAAACCACGTACGTTGATTTTTACAAATATACCGAGTGGTGGCAAAGAGGGGCACTTCTTTTATACCCAAAGTATATTTGTGGACGTTAATTAGTGACTTGACGGATTTGACGTTGTGGCATTCAAAGTGGATGGTGGCCAGGTGTTCAAAAGATTATAACCTCAAGCCTCACAACCAGGAAATGACAAAAATCGGGCATGCAGCATGGCTATGTGGGTCGCTCCCATTAGGGTGTATAATCACCTATCTAGAGAAAATCCATTTCATTCTTTAATCTATTTCGATGCTGTCCCTTTTCGGGAAACGGTGGTTTGAGGCCAACCGTTGGTGATATACATTCGATACACTCAAGCGAAATGAGTGGTCGGTCATGTGAGGGCCGGGTTACAAGACGTTCTTGTTGAACCCAGTGTATTCGCCTCTAGAGATACACTATCGGCAGGTAGTCCCATACCTTGCCATGGTCAGAATCCATTCTCCAATAAGCGCCCGTGATTTTTGATTGCATACTATGTATGTGGAGCGTGAGATGCAAGCGTTCCACTAGATTGATATTTATTTGTATTTAGACATTATTATAATATCAGAAAAGATATTGATTTCAAAAACTGTTTGGGTTATCGTAAGGTAAAAAACAGTCCGTATTTATGTGTGGATTTGGTCTTACGATTATCCTTTTCTTTCGAAAGGATTTTAACTTTAAAATCAAGTTGTGTGACACCCTCAATACTGTGCGAGTTTTTCTCACTTTGGTTCACCAGACTGACCCGGTGTTTTGTAAATGCTCGGGTTAGCCCAGGGTGTACAATTCAAGGTTATTGAATACTGCGAAGTCCAGAGACAAGCTGAAGGTGTTCAGATGTATGATATTATATGATCACTATTCTGCTGTGTGATGTATATGGGCAGGATATTAAAACTGTCTAGACATGTGTTGTACTCTGATATTGTAAGTATTTTCAAAAGCTCTCAATAAAGATTTATTTATGAATTATATTTTGTTCCACTGCGATGTGAGATTCTGATTATATTGTATTGGTTCTTCTTCTTCTTCTTCTTCTTCTTCTTCTTCTACTCTAACTTTCTTTCTTTCTTATCTCACCCTCTAATTTCTTTCTATAAACGTTTCAGTGTTTTCGGTGTTTGGAAGGTCGGCATGAGTTACGGTAAAGGTATTTATGTCGATTTTCGGGGCCGAAAATCCTTGGGTCGTTACACTTGGACTATCCTTATCAATAGTCAGCTCGCATCCTACAGATGCCAATTGCCCAAAGATATCATTGACTTCCGAAGACCTGGAACACAATGGTCATGGTGCGTATTACCCCGTCATACATGCGTATCTACACAGTACCTTCGCCCATGACTCTACAACTAGGATCATTTCCCACAAGAATCAGTTTCCCTATTTTTCTTTAAAAAAACTGAAATAATTCTTATTAAGTGTCATATGAAAAGACGTCCCTGTATCTAGCACCCAATGGTCTGAAACATCTGATACTACTGCTGTCAACAAGCCATTAGACAAAAATTCCTCCACTGCAACCGATGAGATTCCAGCTTCAATTTTTTTCTTCAAGTTCGGACAATCTCTCATCCAATGGCCTGGTTTCTTGCAAATGTAGCACTTCCCATCTCTTGATTTTATTTTCTTCTTCTTCTCCCCTTTCTCCATACCAGTTAATAAGGCTTCCGTACTGCTTCCTTCTCTACCTTCACTCAACTCGTTCATCTTATCCCTTAAGTCCTCAGATAGAAGACTTACATTCACCTCATCTATTGTTAGTATGTCTCTAGCATAGATAAGACTGTTAGTGTAACCTGTGTATAGCTCCGGAAGAGGAGAACACAAAAGAATCAATGTTATTTGCTCCTCATCCACTTTCAAGTCAACAGTCTTCATCCTCCTCATGAGATCATCGAAGAAGCTTAGATGTGCCTTCGCTGAAGTACCCTATCTGATCCTCATGATGAAAAACATCTTCAGCAAAATCAGATGATTGTTAGTGACTTATGTTACTACCAAAATAAACTCCGAAAGAAGCTAACGGTGAGGCCCTGTGTCCTCTATAAATATGACCCCATGAGTCACATTTCAAGGGGGGTTCTCTCATTCTAATTCTGGTACTCCTTCTCTGGAAACCCTAAGATGGGATCCATTGGGGGGATTTCTTGTATTATGTTCATGTGTTCTAAATAAAGGATTAGTAAAAAAATGCATCTATGCCCAAAATATTTTCCTGTGAGTTTATCATACTATTTCTTGGTTATTGCTATTGTAATTTACTATTTACTTCCTATATATGTGTGGATTCCTGTCCAATCCTTTCCGCAGATTGGATAAAACACCCTCTTCCACAGGCTTAAACCCTTCTCGCGAGTTTAAGTCCTCCCCCATGCTTGGATCTCTTAGCGAGACTGATACAAATCTCCTTTCCATAGTTTGGTAAGCCCTCTTATCAAAGGTTTTGCTTAGTAATCCTTCTACCCCAAAACATTGATACCCAAGGACAGAGAGCTAACCTGAACCCAACAAGGGCTCGATAGTTTATTTTTCCCTTAGATCCATTCCCCTCAACGTACCTCCGATGCTGACGAAAAATATCGTTAACATTTTGGTTCTAGAAAGAGGGCCTAAACCTCCGACTTTGTGGTTAACAGCCATATACTTACCTATGTTGTTACGTCCAAGACTGGACTAAGGCTTTGAAGAAGCAAAGTTATGGGTAAGAGGTCCAGGCAAAAGCTTTAAGGATCTCGAATGGATAAGCCAAAAATTAGTGACCCTGAAGTGAGAGAAGAGCAAAGATTATGGGCAGAAGCCTTGCGAATAATAAAGCGTAAAAGAAAAATAGGACAACACACTTACGATACTTGGGATAATAGCCTTTCTCACATAGGACAAACCTTAACATCTCCTCCATGTGGTTCTACATCATAAGATGCTAGCGTTTTCTCCCACCTAAAGAAAGTTCTTTATAAGTAGATCAGAGGAACAACGTTTGAGCAAGAAATGATGAATGATTTTGACAATTTCACCAACAAATGGTTCGAAGGGATAACATCTCAATCTCATTGTAGTTTAGGGAGCAGGAACAGAGATGTAGGTAAAAGAACAGGGTTGAACCACAAGAGAGTTAGGTCCCAGCAACAAGAAAAGAAGTTCACGACAAAACCACTCAAGGAATATCACTTTACCACCTCAATAGAGAATATCTATTTCCTAACTAAACACAAACTCAACTATTGGTCGTCCGCTAAGAAAAAGCCCAAATACGAAAGGAAGGCAGGAGGTTCCTATTGTCATTACCACATGAGGAACGGACATGACACTAATCACTGCAGAATCCTGTAGGAAAGGGTCATCAAGTTCATCAGCTAGGGCCAATTACAAGAGTTTATAACAAGATCAGTTTAAGCTTGATAAAAATCCTTAGAAAATGGATTTACAAACATGATTGAGGGTATGGAAAACCCTCCTTTCGGAACTTGAAAGAAACCCAAAAGGGGTCGAACCATAAATGGATTAAATCCCTTGCCATCACCAAATTGGTCAGGATAAGGCATCCCTCGGAAGGGGATGGTATGTTAGTCTTTATCCATGCCCAAATCAGAGGGGGCTAGGTTAAGGCATCAAAAGCGTAAGCCTCTGTTTCACACCAGAAATGGTCGTGGTGTTGCATCTAACATTAACACGCCCTGCCTCTGCTCGTAGAAGAGTATGCCCTGCCTCTACTAGAACTAAGCACGTCCTACCTCTGCTTGCAAAAGAGCACATGCTACCTCTGCTTATATTTCGCGTTACCCGCAGAAGGGAGCGCCAACCTCTATAATCACCTACGATGGTCAGGATAGGGCACCCCTCGGAGGGGGTGGCGTGTAAGCCTCTATCAGTACCTACGATGGTCAATATAGAGCATCAAAAGAGTAAACCTTAGTTTTATGTCTACAATGCCCCCGTCTAATTTTCTACGACCTTATCATCACCTATGATGGTCAGTATAAGGCTCCTCCTGGAGGGAGGTTGGGTAAGTCCTTGGACCATGCTTGTGGATAAGCTAGTCAAGCGCATCGGACGCACATGCCCAGAGAGTGGCCAACAAAGCACGTTCATCCTCTGCTTTGACATCAAAAGCCCAGAGAGTGGCTCAGGAAGCACATACATCCTTTGCTTCACAAATCAAATCCAAGGGGAATGCGAAAATCAAAAATGCCGGAAGGGGTTTCCCGTCTTCAATCTTCAAATCCCTAGATTGGGGCTGATTCGACTCTTCAAAAATGCCAGAAGGGGTTTCCGGTCTTCTATCTTCAAATACCTGAATCTGGTTTTGATTATTCTCTCATAAATACCAGAAGTGGACCTCCGGTCTCTTATTCTTATAACCCGAATCTAGGTTAGGAGCCGATTTTTACAGGTATCAGGGGGAATCCCGGTCTTATCTTAATACGGAATCCAGGGTGATTCGATTCTTAACAAAAAGCCAAAAGCAAACCCTCGGCCTTCCATCTTAATTCCCAAATCAAGGTCGACTCAGGTGTGAACCACAACCGGATATAAGATTTCGGTCTCATTACAAAATATCCAGATCTGGATATCTTCAGAATGTAAAAGCTGAATAAGAAGGAGCTAATCAACCCTCTCGTCAACTTAAATCTAGCTTGGAATCACATTTCCACTATTACTAGGTGTAAACTCATGGCCTCCTCGCTCGCCCAGGGAAGTGTCGTTAACCTATACTTCCATCCATTTATTACCCAAGTATATTAAATGTTTGCATTAGCACGCACCACGTAAGTAAGCATAATAGATATGTTGCACCTTCTACATCTCATTATTATTAGCCCTACTGAAAGAAAATGACATTCCAAGAAAGTCTATAAGACAAAATCTTAACGAAGTTTACCGAAGACATGCAACCTGTCATGGAAATAACGAAAGAAAAACATTTACGTTAAGATGTGTCATCACACGTTAAATTGTATCGTTGTAAGTCTTGCCTCTGTTCATAAACACCATCATCATAAAATATTACATGCGATGAATGATATACTAGGCACTTCATATCTTACATAATTATTTACAAGAAAGGTTGTGAGACAAATGCATCTCCTTCGGAAAAGAACAGCGATAATAAAGCTTAGGCATAAACAATAGCCTAGCTCCCAATGAAAAGTTTCTTATTCGTCGGATAAGGAAGAAGTTGCAGAATGATGAATCGCTGTATGTAAAAGTCCATAAACTTTTCGCATCTTTGCTATAACCATGCATGGATCATCCGAGGGTTTAGGCTGCCACTTCAAAGCTCGGTTGAAAGCCTTTCCCATTTCACGAAGATTTTTGTTTTCCATCTTCAAGTCACAAGCATCTTTGTGTAAACACCATTTCTCCTTTTGTAATTGCTTAATTTTTGAAGTGTAAAAATCAGTACGACTAAAATTATCCTCAATGCTTTTCCTATCATAAAAACCTTTCATGTTGGCCTTAACCTGTCTATGCCACCTAGCGGTAAGGGAATGATCCATTCCAAAGAGAAAGTCTCTTATCTCAAGCCCGAAAGATTCCGACCCCATCGGAACCCGCAAAACACTAGGAGTGGAATTTTTAAGAGTACATCTAAAAATAGATTCCCATTCCAAAGGGAAAGTCCCTTATCTCAAGCCTGAAATATTCCAACCCCATCGGAGCCCGCAAAATACCAGGAGTGGAAGATTTAAGAGTACATCTAAAAATACACCAAGAGTGGAAGTTCTAAGAGTACATCTAAAAATAGATCCCCATTCCAAAGGAAAAGTCCCTTATCTCTAGCCCAAAAGATTCCGACCCGATCGGAGCCCGCAAAACACCATGAGTGGAAGTTTTAAGAGTACATCCAAAAATAGATTCCCATTCTTTACATTTCGTCAATACATCGTCGCATCTTGCCTCTAAGTCAATGGCTTGACGCTGGAGTTCATCCTTTTCTCCATCAAAATCGATAGGAGGGTTTGTCTTTATATCCCTCTTCACTTCAAGGATGATTTTATTTTTTACTTTGTTTGAGCCTCCAATATACCTATTTGCTCCTTCAAGCGTTGCACAGGCAGCTCCCCAGACAGGTCAAACCTATCTTCCGTATCACTAAGACGGTCCCCCAAAAAGTTTCTAGGGTGTGGAGTAAATCGAGTGCACTCATATGTGAAGTATGAAATGTCTTCAAGCGAACATTAATGTTTGTGCAAATAAATCAGCTACCCCTTATAGGGTCAATTTTTAGATAATGAACATCAATATTTAAAAACCACAGAATAACCTACGAAAGGGAAAATGGACACAAGCACAATTCGTATCCATGCGAATTAACATCAACTACAAATGGTGTAACAGATTAATTTTCCTCTCCAATACACCCTTCCTTCATATTACATATTAGTTTAGCATGATGGGTCCTAAGATACTTTAATATCACCTCTTTATCATTCCCCAAGAAATTAAAAGACAGATGAGGGTACTTCATATAAATATGCTTGAGTTCTCTCAAGAAGCGTTCTCTGCCGGATTTGTAGGAAGGTTTTGTGAGGAATTCTCTCCTCAACCTAGAGAGAGTGCATATCATCCTTGGAAATAGAATAATTAATGGAAACAAAATCTTCATCACCATAAGGATGAGCCATTAAGGATTGAGGCCCACACATAAAGGAAAATTTCAAGGATAAAGGTTCATACCTGAGGAATAGGAGAAACTGTATGTACTGTCTGATCTTTCTCGCTGGATCTTGGGAAATCAACCCCTTCAGCAAACCCACCATCTACGCGTGAAGTGACTAAAACATGAAATGAATTAGCACTCGAGAAGCCCACATAGTCACCCATAAACACAGAGAACGTACCATCTTTCTGACCATCCTTGTCATGGCCACATTGGAAGTTAGATGCATTATCGCAACTTCCTTTGTCATCACTACCAATAAGTGAAGTAGGATTCTCGCCATTCCTGGGCGTCGGGTAATCAGGTAGCCCCTCGACAAATAAAAGATCCTTAACCCTCTCCTCGCTCCCTTTAGAGATTTTGACATCATGTCCGGACACCCTAGTTCGCTCCAAGATCCTGCTTTGAAGATATGGTGGGAGAGAAGGGAAATCCGTATTTGGAAACTTGCCACAATTATCACGGTAAACCAAAGAGAGGGCCTTCTCATAATACTCGGCCGTTATATCTGGAAAATTTACCCATAGGAATAAGGGAATTCTGTCACGGGTTTCATAAATTATCCGTTTAACATCAGAAAGGGTTGCCTCCTTTACTCTCAATTCCCTTGCATGCTCTGCTGACATATCTGGTTGCTCGTTCCTAAGGGTCAAAACTTTGGTGGCTAGGATCTGGTTACCAGTCTTTTCCCTTTAAAGAAACACTCTCAGCTGGCTACAAGCTTCCTCGTTATGGCTCCATGCTGAAGCTAAATCACGGATTTTAGACTCTAACGTTGACTTCTCCACCTTCGTTTCGGCGGTGTACCAACCACTAGATATTTAGAAAGTAACGATGTGGTAATAACACATGCATACAGAAAACAAATAAAGAATTTAAGAGAATGAGAGTACGAACCAAGAGTTGCGGCTGAATAAGGTGAAGACAAAAAAAGGCCAATATGTAAAAGCGAGCCCCGAGATATCGGGCCTATCAACACAAGGTATGACAGATCTGACGAAACTTCCAAAGTCCGGAATCAGTGAAAGAGGATTTACAAGATCACATTGTCGATAAGAAGGGGAAGGTGATTCACATCCTCTCAAATCCGAAATCCTTGAGAATCGAATCTTAGAAAGCTAGCAACAAAACTACTTCCTGTGGTGTCCACTGAAGAAGGGCACATATTGGGGGAGTCTCCAAGAAAAGGGGCGAGGTGGCTAGACAATGATCGACACCAAGGAGACTCGACAATCTCATCATCGAAAAGACAAGAGACTGAACTTGCCCTCTTATATCTCTTGTAGATCCACTACAAGCAGCCGAGGCCGCTCTCTTCTTAGATGAAGACCTAAGATGGGGAGAGGCAGTGAGAGGTGAACGTGAATCATTCCCAAGAAATGTCGAACGCAAGAAAGGAGGAACTTTACCCACTACATCAACATCTTGAAGTTCCTTCGCTCTGAGATGCTCCCTTTTTGAGCAAAACCTAGAAGACTTGCTCAGCCTGGAGTAGCCCGATTCAGGAATCTCAGACACAGCCCTACCAGGTGATGCCATAACATAAACACATGTTTTAATTTAATTTCTATTTGATAATTGCACACAAACAACACACAAGCAGGCATACGACATAAATTTTTTGTTATATCATTAGACAATGATCTTGGCTGAAAAGATCGATGTCAACAAGTTAAATTACCTTCTATTACGGGTTATTTGTTTACGCAAATCTTTTTTCTCGGAGCCCTGATAATGAATGGGGATAGGTACAACTTATTAAAAGCCACCATTAGTCATCATCTCGAACGATTATTGAGAGTTTAATCTACACTAGGACTAACTATCCCCAATTCAAAAGCATAATCCAAATCTGAACCAAAAAAGCTTACGACTAGTTAGATATGAAATCCTGGGAAATAGTGTGACAAATTTCGATGAACAGTAATCTTGCTTGAGTAAAATGTTATGCAGGGAAAAGGAGGAATAAGAAAAAGAAGATTCCATTTTGGGAACAAGAGATTCTCTTTCCCTCTCTGCCGTAGACCAAAAACCGGATTGACGAACATGATTCATGCTGAGAAAGCAGAAATGTTTGCCAGAAGTAAAAAAAAGAAGAATTTGCATCCAGAATTCCGGGCCAAATCTGGACTGCACAAAGAGAATCCAATCAACGCTCCCAATTGAGGGAGATCAAAAGACACAGAAATGACACTTCGGAAAGGACAAAAAGATTGACTTGAAAAGTCAAATACACCCCTTGAATAAGGGAGGGGGAAAATGTTACTACCAAAATAAACTCTGAAACCAGCTGACGGTGAAGGGGTATCGAAGGAACACGAACACAAAATAACCTGCTGGAAACAGAAAGCCAAGTAATGGGAAGAGCCGAAAAAAGAAAGGAATGATTCGAAAGCGGTATAAACCGGCATCTTCCCGGAAGGAAGAAGCTCAAAGTCTAAAAGAATGCCAGCAAAGCTCACCCAGCAGGGTCCATCCGATAGGGTCCATCCGACAGGGCCTATTCGGTTGGGAGTTCTGTAATAAAACGTCATCGAAGTTAGAAATTAAGAAAGAACAAGATGGAAAGTCCGTTCATTGAAACCCGGAAGGACTATCGATGTTAACTTACTTAATACCGGTACATCTGGAGGCAAAGACACCAAAAGTATATAGAGATCACCCGAAACCAGCTTCTGAAGCGTCTATCACATAAAAGCCCAAAGGTCACATCGATAGACAATAACACATCATCGGGATCCACCTTCCGAAAGACCAGAAAATCCATAAAGCTCCACCGAGAGGCCGACCGAAACCCTAGCGAGATACAGGCTATCCATACTAATATACTTAGTAAGAACACCAACATCGGTTTCGATCCGGCAGCTATCCACATACAATCAGGAGGACAGGCTCCTCTAGGTATACACGAGAAAGCCCGAAGCCTACATCTGAAAACTTACGTCCAAGAGCCTACACCTGAGAGCCATTACCGGAGGTTCAAATGATGTCTGAAAGTCATCAAATCAACAAGCTCATCTCAATCTCAAAGAAGCCCCGATCGACTGGGACCCTCACTTCGGAGGCCATAACCGACACAACAAAAGAGGCCAAAAGCCAAACATCCGAAACCGAGGAGAAAAGCGGCCGACAAGGGCACCTACAGGCCCAATATCCCAACAATGAAAGGGGCCCTGAGTCCTCTATAAATATGACCCCATGAGTCACATTTCAAGGGGGTATTCTCTCATTCTAATTCTGGTATTCCTTCTCTGAGAACCCTAAGACGAGATCCATTAGGGAATTTCTTCTATTCTGTTCATGTATTCTAAATGAAGGATTAATAAAGAACGCATCTATACCCAAAGTATTTTCCTGTGAGTTTATCATACTATTTCTTAGTTATTGTTACCGTGATTTGCAATTTACCTCCTATATATGCGTGGATTCTTGTCCAAGCCTTTCCGTAGATTGGATAAAACACCCTCTTCCATAGGCTTAAACCCTTCTGGCAAGTTTAAGTCCTCCCCCATGCTTGGATTTCTCAGCGAGATTGATACAAGCTCCTTTCCATTATTTGGTAAGCCCTCTTATCAAAGGTTTTGCTTAGTAATCCTTCTACCCCAAAACCTTGATACCCAAGAACAGAGAGCTAACTCGAACCCGATAAGGGCTCGATAGTTCATTTTCCCCTTAGATCCATTCCCCGCAACCTACCTCCGGTGTTGACGAAAAATATCGTTAAAAACTTCTTTAAATAGAGCTTTTCCAGCTTGGTCCAAATTTCCTTAGCAGTGGTCTCACCTCTAATATCTGAAATGACATTTTCTCCCATTGCTAATTGTAAAGTAGTGGATGCCCATCGTTTCATCTCCTTCCTTTCCACATCTGAAATATCATCCGTAAACTCCTCAGAAGCAAACACCACAGGATGAACATTGTTCCTCATCAGAACAGCTTTCATCCTCCATTGCCACTTCTTGAAGTCTTTACCCCTATTCCATCTTTCTATTGCTAACTGAGATCCTACTTCCATATATGTCCCTTTGACATATGGCCTTGATACAATTGTTGAATTCTCCTCATCCCCTGCCATAATGCCTGACATCCTTTCTCAATCAACCTCATAGCTCTGATACCAATTGTTGGGGAAAAGTTTCCCAAAAAATGCCTTGGGAATAAAACCCAACCTTGCGGAAAAAACAAATAGGAACAGACTAATGGTGAGGCAAAACAAACAACAGATAGTCACCAGCAAAGCAATCGCGGGTCAAGCAACAAAAGAAAGAACACACGATATTTATAGTGGCTCCACTAATGTCTTGTTGGTGTACGTCCACTTGGGGAGAGGAGATTTTATTACTTTTTTAAATAAGAAAATATTACAAGACAAATAATAAAGAAGGAAGAAAAAGAAATACAACTTTTAGAGATTATCAATACATTTTACCTAATCCCAACCCTTATATAAGGATTAATACTTAGGGTTGAAGTAATTGATTTATGGTTATAAATCAATGTCTAGTTAATTCTCCAATTTATTTGCTTCTGATAAGATTCCTTGTTTAATAAACCAATCAGAGAATTAATTCCTTACTTCAATATCCAAAACAAAACTTCTTTATATTCTTCCACTTATGTAGGTAATTTATTGCCCTATCTAATTTTACAAAAGGGGTAATAAATTTTTTGATATCTTCCAAATCTTCTACAGTTGGAAATATTATATTACTCAAATTAACAATATTTCCCAAATCTTCTCTAAATGGAAATGTTGCATCACCATAATCAATAATATCTTCCAAATCTTCTACAAATGGAAATATTGTATCACGAAATCTAACTTGAAGCGCCTTACATGATTCGAACACTCTCTAAAACTGAAATGGATATGATGTAACACTAT
Organism: Allium sativum; assembly: GCA_030737875.1. NCBI lineage: Eukaryota > Viridiplantae > Streptophyta > Magnoliopsida > Asparagales > Amaryllidaceae > Allium > Allium sativum. The sequence goes on along the minus strand of CM060921.1, from coordinate 6,541,679 downwards.
CCCCTCTTACATGATGAACGTATCAAATTTTAAATTGATTCCAGTTGTCCTTCCATCATCCCGTTCGTTTCGAATGGTTACATCTATGCTGTTTATTTGAAAGTGGCGGTTTCTCTTTTCATTCTGCCTATAAATTCCAGCACAAGCTTCTTCTTCTTGACATTGTGCCATTAAAATACAAAAATAAATGTTTTTAAGTTTTCTTTAATCCATTTCTTTCTCAGACAACTGAAATCAAGATTTTAGGTTTAACTTTTCACCTTTCCAAATTTAGTTAATTTTTTGTTAGGATTTATGTTTTTAAGAAACTAGTTTATGATGATCGAACTCAACATCAATAGTTCTTTTTTAACTTAAAATCCCAATACTTATTTCTGCCAAATGGTTTTAATTTGTGTTTGAGAAAAATTAGGGCCTTTGTTCTCGGTTGTAGCGGGAAAATCAATTGGGAAGTAAATAACACCTTCGAAGGGCAAGTTAAAATCAAATCGAATTCTAATCCTTAATATTAGTTTTTAGAGAAATTGATGGGGAGCACTGGCTTTAAAAGTTCATGGATTAAAGTTACGTACTTTGAGCCTCTTCTAATTCGAAACATGAAAAGAATAACATGAAGCATGGGCTTGGAAAGTTTCATGTTTCCCGTTTTAGGTGATTCGAAGCACAAAGAAAACAATGCGAAGTGTTGACTTTGAAGGCTTTATGTTTTAGTTCAGATGGTCTGACATACAAATAAAATAATGTAAATTTCTAATTTCAAAGGCTTTATATTTTGTGTTCTGGGTGGTTCAAAACACGAAGAGAAACAATACTAAATGTTGGCTCTAAAGGCTTTGTGTTTCGAGCACCTATAGTTTCAAAGCAAGAAGAGACTTAATGTGAGGCGTTGGCTCCGAAGGTATCAAATTAGTACCTTGTGCTTTGAATTCTTAACAGTTCAAAATAAAATTTGTTTTACTGTAGAACAAATCTCTCAAATTCAACACATTTATTACATATTATTGGAGCCATTGAATTTCTTCATATTTTCGTGAATTTGGGATGTACATGGCTTCGTTATATGATCCTTTTAAAGTAATTTACGATTAGCCAATCTTAATTTCCTAAAAAAAGCACATTATTTTGAACTCTTCTTTTGATATTCCAATTGCTTCGCTTCTTGGGTCTGCCTTAAAGAAATTTACCTCTGAGGTGATGCGATGCTGCATGGGTGTTAAGTATGGAATGTTGCATCAACTCTTTATAAATTAACCTTGCAACATTTTTCGTCTTAAGGTTTTGGTTATAGAAATGTATTCTCAAAACTATCTAGTATGCTTCATACTCCCTTGTTTATAATGGAAACCCATTATGCCATTATGGAATTTTACCATTGCCTTGGAAATTTCTAAGGTCTAAATACGATATCGCCTGACAAGAATATGGACTCCCCAAAACAGCCAAAAATGAAATCCATCAAGAAAACCAACATGGGTCCACAGGGATCAAAAGTTAGTAAAAAGGACTAACTTTCTCAGTCGTCTGATATTATATTTCAGAATGAGGTAGACACCATTCTGAACCAATTTGGGATATCTAGTGTTGAAGCCATTCCAATTGGTCCTAATGTCACAATTTTATTCCCTACCTAAAAGTTTTTTGATTTTACTCCTATTAACATCTGGCAAGGTGGATATTTTCCCTTATTTTGAACTTAGGCCATAGCTTATCGCTTAATGCTTACACTTACCTTTCATGTTTGGGAGTTCTTTCCTATGAGATTGGCTTGAATTCTCTCAGTATTGAAGTTCATTATTACATGGCATGCCGGTATAAAAATAGTGAAACTGAAGATTTCATCATACTCAACCTCATAATTTCTAACCTAATTAATAGACCAAAAAGGTAGGGCAATTATCTTATTTATCTAATGTTACTCCAAACTTGCCGGAGAATTTTCTATCGCTCATAATTCTTATCAATAACATATATTATTAATTCACCCTATTAATATTAATGAATTATTTTTCTATCTAAGATCCTTTTACAAAGTCTAATGAACTGTGAAAGCAAGAAGGTTATTGATGCTTTGGTAAAGAGAGCATGGTTCGAAATTCCGGCCGGCAAGCCGGAATTCCGACCATCATGGTCCGGTTCCGGCGATGACCAGACCGGAATTCAAACAAAAATCTGTTTCCGGTCCTTACCCTAAAAAAAACTTTAGATAAAGGAGAAAAAGATAGTGGGAATTGAGTTGAAATAGGAAGGCATAATTTAGCTGAAAGTGGGATAGGAAAAGGCACAGTAGGGAGAGCCGGAAAGAGATGTGGGGAACGTGAAATTCGGAAAGGGAAGAAAAAAAAGATGATTTTTGAGGAAGAAAAAGGACTGTAAGTTTATTAGGGTAAGTAGCAGCCATATTGTATTTGGATCACTTGTTCGTTACCGGACCTTGTTCGTTGGACTTTATTGTGTATCTTTGAACGTCTATTTAATTAGTGCGAATTAAATAGTTTAGATAGTTTAGATTATTGTTTTATGCTACTCTTTAACTTAGTTTAAGTTAATTATTTTTAATAATTCAGGCAACTCATTATGAAAATTCCAAAGCGACTTGAGCCAACTTAAGAAGAAAAGTGCATGAGTCGAAACGGAACTTTCAAGATTTTAGAAAAAGGAACCGAAATATAAAATTTTCTAAATGAACAAAGCAAATATGGATATCGAAATTGTAAACCTTGATTAGAATTGCATATTTATTTGCGTATTTATTTTTAAAAAACACTGGAATTATCAAACTGGAATTTCCAGAATTTCCGAAACGGGACAGGAATTTTAAATTTTCTCAGTAACCGGAACGGAACCGGAAACCGGAATTTTGAACCTTGAAAGAGAGTCACCACAACTGTACTGAGAACCTCTCTTCTTACCCATGCTAAGATTCTTCAGCTTGGGTTCATTTCCACTGAGCATAAAGTTTTGGCTGAACTTCCATCATCAAGAACCTTAAAAGAGAACTTATTCTTATTCCTGGCAAAGAGTCGTCTTTTATACATAATTCAACCATCCAAGGTGGACTTCTAGGTAGCTAAACATGTCATTTGTCTCTTAAACTTTACTCGCAAACGAATTTTCATATGGTCTTCATTTTTATGATTTAGGTATTACAGCTGGAACTTCTCTTTCCATAGAGAAAGATACTGAATCTGCTCCTCCAACTGAGCAGAGATCAATAGATTTTGACCCATCTATCTATTTGGCCCTTGAATATAACGATTCTATGGAAGATGCTTATGCATTTTAAAGGTTAGGAAAAGAGAGGCTGATCCAATGGTTGATATTCCTCTCTCTTCGAAGAGGTTGAAAACTTTTGAATTAGGGCCATCGGTAGTTCATATGAACATTCCACCTAATCCTGTTCCTCAGACTCTGGATATAGATATTGATACTTCCCCATTGCGTGAGTCAGTTATCAAACAAGAACGTGAGCATCTTCCAAAATTATCTTTCCTCAGTTCATTTGTTAACCTAAATTGATGGTATGAGGAACTGGGGCTTTTGTTTTCTCATATCGACCTACTTCCTTCTAAGTCTGTAGAGCCTGCGCTCGCCAAAATATTCAAAGACCTTTCCCATCTCGTTATGAACTCACAATCGTTTTTAGCTTCCACATCATCTTGTTCTCACCGTAAAACACTTGATGAATGATTTATGGTCCTAAAAAAAATCTCCTTATAGTAAACTTCAACTTGTCATCTTTTCATGTTTGTCTGATGCTTTACTCAGTCTAACTTGTTATTTATGATTTCATGTGGGCTGCCACAGAAGATATCGAACAAGAGATAGCTAAAGAAAAAGATGAGAAGGACAAGGCCCCTGAAACTGCACATAATCTCAAAGCTTTTCTTGAAATTGAAAGAAAAATCAATGGAGGCTTTGGAAGATCAAGTGAAACTTTTATCCTTAAACTTGTCTAGCTCTGGCTCCATGGTTTCTAAGCTAGCACATAGTAATGTAACCAATAACAACAAACTGAAGAGCAAAAGGAACCTCTTGTCCAAGTCAGTATCAATAATAAAGAAGGTGTTTGGTTTCTTAAAGGCTCTGCTTAATACCATAATTAGAAGATCATTTGAGAAGGCTCTCCTCGTAGCCTACCGGGATAATGCAGAAAAGTTTCAAGATATGGACTTTCCTACTTATGACTACGATGATCTATTAAAGAAAAAATTTAATGCTATTATGGTAAGGACCTGGCTTAGGAAAATATGTAAATGTCGCTGAAGCTTGCCAACCGTCGAGGACCCCTATCATTGAAGTAACTTAATCAGAATGATGGAAAATAATATAGGTCTCGATGACAGGAATGATGATGACAACGGAGATGATGCGAGGCATGAAAAGCTTGATAATGGTTGTGAATGCAGTAGTGATGGTCCGAGGGGTAATTTTGACAGTGGGGGAGGAGACAAGGCCAGCAATGGCCCTTCTGAAACTTAGGGTGAAGAAGAAGGTAGGAATGATCACACTAAGATTTTAGATTCATCAATACAAGAAATGTAATGATCAACGTACACAAATAGTGCTTATATAATCTAATAATAAATTGTACAAACACTTGATTGATGTAGAAATTGTTATCAAGAGAAAGAAATAGAAGAAAAGAAAAAAATAGAGAAGTAGAGAAGAGGAAGAGAAGATAAAGAAGCACAAAATACAAGAACAAAACTTGCATTATATTTCACAGCGCAATGGATATAATATAATGCTGATCATAAATATAAAACGTGTGATACAGTAGTAACTATATATAAAGCACATAATCAGGTATACATACTCATATAGTTATACAAAATAATAATAAAGTCTATACAAATGATAAATAAACTCAAATGGTAAAGGATTTTGACAATAATGGGTCAACATTATTAAGGCTCCATAGTGCCACATATCAGAATAAACAATAATAGTACAAACATAATATGAGAAGGCATCACCTCCTATTAATCCACCTGCATAACTCCAAATAATGCACACTCATGTTATTTAGCCTACCCATCAGCATAGTCGATGAGTATCAAATATAACAAAAGAAAACATTAGGTTAGAAAAAGTCTGGTGTAAGCGATAAACAATCTCTAAGTATCATAAAAATTGTAATGTCATAAGGAACAAAAAGTATGGAAATAATATCCAACCCGTCCCTATATCCAAAAAGCTAGCATATATAAAAATATATACTCCTTTATGATCATTATGGGGTATACTATATAATGAAGTACTAGAGTGCATGTGTATTTGTTAGTAATACCAACGTTATGTGGCATCCCTAAAGTGGGAGTAATCTAGAATACATAACACCCATCATCCATCCTATAATTCACTCACTCGGTGCTTTAAGCATATGATACCTAGCACTCCGACCATCCAATCTATCTAGGCACAGGCAAGTTCTAATGTTAACGAACCTTATCAGACTACCCACTACATCAAAATGTCAACATATTATAATGGTAACCCTACTTAGTCCAAAATGTCTATAGGCTTTAGAGTTTCGGTAGATCAAGTTGAAAATGTCAACTAGCACTGATCTCATCCTTGTACTTCTCCCACAAAGGTCTTCCAAAGTCTCAAATTCCAATAACCACTTTGCACACATTCTCTGTGGAAAATCTCTTCTCTAGACTATCCATATAATTCTCGTCACAAATTGTCGTGATCTGAGGACTATCCTGACCATTTTCATCTATCGTAAGGTACTATTATATGTCTCCAAAGTCACCATTATTTAGGGAATAACCTCAGTGGTCATCATCCTTCATAGACTATCATCATGTCTTTATCCTTCTCCGTTAATCACATTGATACGATACAATGTTTCTTACTCTACGTCTAAAGACATCCATCATTGAAGCCATCACTTCGTATCATAGAGTCATCAATGTCAAATGATGAAATAACCATGTCGAAGCAACCCATCTCCATAGCGCCAAAACCACTAGCCAAAGAGTCATCATGTTAAAACCACTGTCGAATGCATCATCATATCTTGCTCCTCGAAATTGCACCATTGTCCATGGAAAATTGGCTAAGTTGATCAAACTAACCAATAGGGCCATAATAAATAGTAATCGATATTGATCATTCCATATTATGCGACATCATCAAGTGAAAACATTCATCGTTTATCTTGAAATCCAAGCTAATCGCAAAATTCATCCTCTATCTTCAATTTGGTCGCTAAGCTTCAATGTTGCTCCATCTTTTGTTAAGTCATTAGGCTCTTGTGCTACTCCGTCTTCAAATCAGTTTGCATGTTCTGATGCTCCTTTATGAATTTATCTCATACGTTCAACTCTACCATCACATATTCGCTCGATTAATAGATATTAGCTTGTGCACTGGATAAAACAACAAACTTTAGCAACTGAGATTTTTCTTATCTTATGTCACCTATGAACGACAATATAATTAAACTACACAAATAAGCAACCAAAAATCATATATATATATATATATATATATATATATATAATTGCATACGAACATCTACAACAGTACATAGAACCTATCTAAAGTGGTCAAAATGGGATAAATGTAAAAATAACCTAAATCAAACCAAGTTGTCAAAATAACAAGTAAATGGGAGAAAAATGTGATATTCAATTTAGAAATATATAAATTTATATTTTAATATCTTTATAAAATAACGTGCAAATTAAATTATTTTATAAATCTCATTTTAAAATTAGAAACCATTCAAAAAATGATTTTATACTATATTAACAATCACAAGAAGTGAAAGATAATATCACTCACCTTAACCAAATTAGCACTAAACTGTTCCAAAGTGCAGAGCTCGCCACCATAAGTCCAATGCAAGAAGCAATGTCCAAAATGGCTTCGTATGCAAAAGATACCACTTAAGTAAGTTAATAGACTAAAGAATTAATTAAACAACGTAATTAATGAATTAGTCATAACTAACTACATAATTTAATTTCTAGTCCCTCTTCCTCCCAAATCAGAAAGGTGACATTTCCTCAAATCCATACCCTGACATTCTAACCCCAACTGTAACAACCCGGAAAATGCGAGCCAGTTTGAAATTTTTATTTTAGCAATTTTAGCTGAATTTGAATATTTAAAATGAATTATTTAAAATAATTTCGACGAAAACTTTATTTTAAATAGAATTCGAACGTATATACTATATAGATCGTCGTTAGATTATAAATAATAATTTATAAATATAAAAGGAATTGAAAATGGCGCGGTAGTTCGATAATTCGATTTCAAACTTCAATTGAATGTACAAGATTCAAAATAAACCGGATTTTAGTGAAACCAAAAATATTTGAATCTAATTGATGGTATCTTTCCATCGAATCCGAAAAATCAAAATTTCATAGCGGGGGTCAAAAGATATGTCCAGTTGAAAATTCTGAGTAGTCGCTATGGAATTTCGGCCCTTAAAAATAGCCATTTTGCAAACGACCTCGGATTTCGACGAAACCACTTTTGTTGGATCCGTGACGTCAAATTATTGCTAGGTTTCAAATTTCGTAATTTTTCGAATCAATATGTGAGGGTGGCGAAGGAAAACGTGTTTGGCCAGTTTCAGTTGAGTTTAATCGACTGAAAAATAGCCATTTTTCAAACGGTCTCAGAATTCGACGAAATTAGTTTTGTTAGGACCGTATCGTCAATACGAAGTCAGAGATAATTTTTCTGTAATTTTCGGGGTTCATATGTGGCCCCGGTAAATTGAAATGTGCGTTCAAATTGAATATATACTGATTTATATTGTAAATTTAACAAAAACTGATCGTAACAGCCGAGTTGGGTTACGATACATATCCCATTGTGTCCGTAATGGGGGTAATACGCTGGGGACGACAGTCGTTGGGTTGGATTTCAAGTTCGAGGAAAAAGTCAACCTCTTTGGAAAATTAGATTAAATTAAAATAATTATAAAAACAAAACCCACCCCTTTATTATCTCCCCCGTTCATTTTTCCCAAACCAGAAAGAGAAAATAAATTAAAAAAAAAAAGAAAAAAAAACCCAAAACCGAAATTGCCCAACCCCGTCGCCGTCCAAGAGAATCGCCGTCGCACCACCGCCTGTGCGCCTCCACCTCCTCACTCCGCCTCGCCTCCCTCCTCTCCTCAGTTTCCATCGCCCAGCTCAAGAGTTGAGCCCTCCCGGAACCCGCGAGTTCGAAGACCCCTGCGCCTCCATCCCCATCGTCGTCGAGACCCCTGAAACCACCAGCTCTGCGCCTACCCCCTTCGAACCCCTCTCGCTCCAGCACCCAAAAATCAAAACCCCTTCTTCCCCTAATCCGCCACCTACAGCACCGCAGTGGCCACCATGGCCTGACCCTGACTCCGACGAGCCACCTTCAGGTCAGCAAGCACCTTTCGTCCCCTTTTTTCACCTCAGACGCAGCCCCTCTTCCCAATTTTTGAGATGTAAGTTTTTACTATTAATTTTAATTTAGTTTATTCAATTTATATAAATCTGAAGTTAATTTACATTGTATTGTTTAAATCTGAGATTTATTTAAAATAGTATGGTTTTAAATAAATTGGCATTATTTTATATATATTAACATAGCATGAAAAGGTAATGTTTGTATATATTAACATAGCGTGAAAATATGTTTTTCTTATCATATATGTTGCATAATAAAGTCATGATTCCTATTATGTACAAAGCTATGATTTTTATCTAGATTTGCAAAGAAGTGGTTTTTTTAAAATTTGCAAAGACATGATTTTTCATTATGAAAAGACAGGATTTTTCATGATATAAAGACTTGACTTTTAATAAAGTAAAAAGGTGAAATTTTTAATATATGATATGATTTTTGATTAAAGGAAGACAAGATTTTTGAATAAGGAAAGATGAGATTTTTACACGTGAAGTAATATTATAAAGATTCGATTTTTATGAATATAAAAATATGACTTTTATATAAAGTAGCGAATATAGAAACGAAATTTTTATTCATATGAAGTAGGAAAAAAATTTATTTAGATTTTTCTTATGTATGAAGAGTAGTGTAAAAATAGAATTTTTATCTATACAGTAACGGTATAAAAATAGAATTTTTATCTATATAGTAGCGGTGTAAAAATGGGATTTTTATTATGTAAATGGCGTTATAAAAATAGGATCGTTATATAGAAAATAGCGTAATAAAAATATGATTTTTATAGCGTTGAAATAATAATGTGATTTCTAATATACAGCGTGAAACAGATCTCGTTAGAAGAAATGCGAAGATTTCCTACATTAGAAGAGTCGAGGCGTTGGGTTTAGCTTAAAAGCGGTGAGAACTTCTCACTCTATTTTATTTTCTAGTTAAAATACATACTAGGATGCAGACGGTGTTTAGTAGCACCCGACACCATCGTCCACAGACCATGGACTTGTTTGCTTGGTTGATTTGGTTATTGGGTTGATTAGAATGTTGGTGTGAATTGGTTTGTGGTGTGAATAACGAATTGATAATTTGGTTTGTGGTGTGAAAATCGAATCGATAAATTGGTTAGGATTAGACGTGCGCCGTTATAAGACGAAGGAGTAAGGCTAGGTTAGACCTTACTCCAAATTTTGTGGTGTGAATAACGAAAGTGATTTGATTAATATGTGTATGGCGTGGGCCATTACTAGACCGGGGATAAGGCTAGGCCTAATCCCGATTCTAGTATCGCGCCGTTATGCCGCCGAAATTTTCTAAAAAGTGTTATATAAATTTAATTAGTTGAAATAAATATTCATATACAAATCAGACGATTTGTTTACGTTCACCCATTTTACTGATATGGATTGGGACGATAAATTTTACACATCGCCCAACTGCACAAATAAAATATGTGTTTGATTGTTTGAAACCCCACACGGGTGTTGGGATGAAATTTGAAGTTCACTCATCCTGATTGATTAAATATGTTGATCGATTGATTGACAAGCTGTTATAAGCGTTAGATATCTATATTTGATGCTTATACAGTGTAGTGCACTTTGGTTGATGGTTGATTATTTTTCAATGCTATTATATACGTGTGATGTATGAAAATCCATATAATTAACATTATATGGTGATTGATTGGGCCCCATTTCAATTTAGAAAATAATATAAAATAAAGGTTCATGTGTTGACTGTACTCATCCGTTGAGATTAGTCATATGTTGAACGAAATATTTTAGTAATAAGATTTACATCTTTATTAATATAAAATAAAGGTTCATGTGTTGACTGTACTCATCCGTTGAGATTAGTCATATGTTGAACGAAATATTTTAGTAATAAAATTTACATCTTTATTAATATAAAACAAAGGTTCATGTGTTGACTGTACTCACCCGTTGAGATTAGTCATGTGTTGAACGAAATATTTTGATAATAACAAATATTTTGATAATAGGAAATATTTGAAATAGAATATTTGAAAATAGAAATATATGAAGCCGTGTTGATTAGATTGACGCCATTTTGACGTGAACGATATTTATATCGATTTTATTCATTTTGAAATGAATTGAATTGAAAACGATTTCGAAATGAATTGAATTGAAAACGATTTCGAAATGAATTGAAAACGATTTCGAAATGAATTGAATTGAAAACGATTTCGAAATGAATTGAATTGAAAACGATTTCAAAATGAATTGAATTGAAAACGATTTCGAAATGAATTGAATAGAAAACAAATTTGATTTGAATAGAAAACCAATTTGATTTCAATTGAATATATAAAACGAATATGATTTCAATTGCATATATAACGAATTAAATTGAATAGAAAACGAATTCAATTTAAATTGAATAGAAAACGAAATGAATTCGAATCGAATTAAAATCGATCTGAATTGAAATCAAATAGAAATGAAAGTAAAAAGGATTTATAACAGAAAATTCAATTTTGATTTGAATTTGAAATAAAGGTTGAAATTATTTTTGAAACGAATTCAAAATGATTTATAAAATTCGTTTTAAATAGAAATCGACGAAATATATATTATATATAATATAATGGCCTGAATAGAACGCGCTGGGCCGCGGTAGTTCGCGAATTTCGACCATTTATTTCAAACGGACATCACGGGAGATCCGACCGTCGGATCCTCCTAAAACCGGAACCGTTGGGTTCGTATCCAAAAGAGCTTTCTAACGAATACTAGAAATTCAAAATCTAACGGTTGGATTTGGAGATACGTCCAAATCAAATTTGAAAAAGGTCGCTATAAGTGCAGTTCGATGGCCATTGTTGGAAATCGACTGTACGGGCCTTGATAAAATTATTAAAAATAGTAATAATTTGTGTAAAATCATAAGAAATGATTTGGGAAAAATTGGGATGAAAAACTCCATATTTGAAAAGATAAAATTAGATTTCTATCGAAATGAACTAGTTTGAACTAAATTTAAAACCCAATTATTTTTAAATAAATAAATTAGATTTAAAAAGGGGTTTTAAATAATCGGAATTCCTAATATATTTGATCTGAATTGAATTAGAATTGATTGGTGGGTTTATTGTGAACGGGGTTTTAAATAACACCAGTTCTTTAACCCGATAATAAATGGAATGTGATTTGGGTTTGTCCTGAACTGTGTTTTAAAAGACATTAGTTCTTTAACCCAGTAAAAGGAGTTTTAAATAAATCTGCAATTAAATTGAAATGTGAATTGATAATCTAAATTATCAAATTTAGAAATTGAGCGAGAATGGAGTATTACCAGTTTTGCTCCAAAGCGATAGTTAAATCTTTAATTAGATTTCAACATGAAATGGTAATTAAATTTACCGATAACACCGTGGTGTTAGTTATGGGGTAATAACAGTTTTGCTCCATGGGATAAATAGGTTGGGATTGAGAAATAAAATAAATAATTACTTCGGTGTGGTTCGCTAATCCCGACTAGTTTGGAAAACCATAATGTGGTTTGAAATGATATCCAAAGGAAGATTAAAGAATAAATTTAAAAGAATTTATCTTTGATAAAATTAATGGGAACCTTTCCCTAGGAGTGTGAATATCTGAATAAAAGAATGTTCTGAATTGGAATGAGGCGTATATTGTGTTTTATAGCACTTGTTGATTAAGATACGTGAGTTATTCAGAAAGTCCGGGTATAACCCATTCTGAATAACTGATTCGACGATGAGTCGAAGAGATTGAAGACGGTGCAAGGCCGATGATCTTCACGTCGAATGGATGGGCGCTACTGACGCTCACGACGGGAGTAGCTACCTTGAAAGGGGCTGAAGTAGTAGTCGTCCGGACGTGCTTGGAGGTCGATGGATATGCGAGGAAAGTGCCTCCGGTTTTGTTCAGACCCAGAATGGACTTGTAAATGGATGGTGTGTCTGACATTGTATTCCTTGATATTGTATTCGTTGATCTCTGCTAAATATATATCTGTTTGGCGGCGGAGAATTTATTCTCTTGCTTAACGCCCTTCTCTGAGACATACGAGCTCAGAGGTTATATATTGGCAGAAATCAGTGGTACGATATGGATTGATAGTGTGGCATGCTGAGATGCAGTGATCCAGACTTTTGTTGAAAAGCAAAGTTTGGTGGATGATGATCAAAGCGCAGCTTTGATATAGCACGCCTTTGTGTATAGCGTTGATTCGCGAGCCTCACACCCCGGTATGGTGGTAAACTGATGGTTTGATCAGTATGCTTTTTCGTGGATGGGCACCTTCGTGGTGTCGTGGATTCGGTCGACCGAGAGTGAGCTTAGTGCTCAGAGGGATAGGGTAAGCGGTGTTTTCTCTCGCCGGGACGTAAGCCGCAGTGATACTCGATTTCCCAAAAGTGCGGATGTGCATTACGGTGTTTTCTCTAGCCGAGACGTAAGCCGTTGAGATAGCACTATGCGATCGATCTTTCGAATCAGGAGCCACCATGATGGAAATCCAATTTCCAAATATGACATTTTGCGGTTTTGATTGTAGAGCCTAGTATTGGCGACATGATATATGGTACCCATGTCGTCTATGATTGATACATTTATATTTGAAGTTGTTTTCTTCACTTATAGTAATAATATAAGATGAAATTTCGCGTATCAAGCATATTTGGCTATTATAAGGGAAAACCCTATCCTCTGGCTTGCGTTGCATTGTGTGATGGGATATGGGTCTTATAATAGCTTCATTGTTCTTTATTTATCATTGCGCTGTTTGTTTTCTGCACTGGTATTCTTGGGAGGAAACCCGTTCCGTGTTATACGGCGTGGTCCCTTGATTTACCTAACTTTAAAAACAAAGATTAATAACTGTTTTAGTTCTCACACCAGTCACATGACTGACCTGGAGTTTATTGTTTTAACCTAAACTCTGGGTGCCCCTATTTTCCACACGGGCAGCTAGTAGTTTCGGTTTTGCAGATTTATATTCACAGGATCCTGATTTACAGCTGGAACGATGTTCGGAAAGCTCTGTATCCGTGCATTATTTTTAGTTGTGTTTTATATTGTTTTTCCGCTGCTATGTAATTTATTGTAATCTCTGATATTTATCGAATGTAATTTATTCATTTATACTCTGTATATTCTTGTATTCTGAAGGAATTGTTGTAATAAACAATGAAATGTTCTTCTGTCTGCGTTCTATTTTGTCGTGTTCTCAAAACAATCAGGTGTTTCGAAAGGTCTAAATTGGTTTAGCGACTGATTCGGATCGAGCGAAATTCCTTGTTGTCACAGTTGGTATCAGAGCTCTGGTTTACAGAGCTAGAGAACATGACACATTAGAACCAAACGAAAGAATTCATCAGAAATTGGATTAGTAATATCCAATGAGAATGACTCGTTAGAGATAGGATCAGTAGTATCCTAGAACGAGTGTGAATAGTATATTTTTAAAATGAAAACCATTTTTGTTTTGAAATTTAAATCATATCATACGTGTTTGACTATTTATATTAAATCGATTTGGACAATCCAATATATAAAGATTTTGCATATACGCCTTGCAAGCGTGTATTCGAGGTTTTAATATACTGGATAGATATAGAATCATACTCTAGTCGCCCGGGGATAATTCTGGTGATGGGGCCCCATTGCCAGTACTTGTTTTCGAGTTTCGAAAGTGAGATTTCTATATGTTTCCAATCAACGGGTGTGAGAACAAAACTTAACTAAAATTTACTGTTTGTAACTTGACACTGAAATTTGATTTTTGAGTATACAAAAATCATATATATTTGACAATCTAATCAACAAATTGATTGATGGCTGTGATGTTTATTTATTGATTCAACTAATAAAAAAAATACTAGAATGATAAATGAAGTATAATCAAGATGATTATTAAGTGAAAAATAATGCAAACTCTCTTGACAAAAATCCTAAAAATATTATATAGGATATGGACGACTATGGCTTATCTCATATTGAATTCTGGATGACCCCGAAACAAGCGAGGAGAGCTCACCAGAAAGCAGAAAAAGAACGTGAGTTGAACTTAGGAACGTACGTGGGTATTTATTGCCGCATATGCAGAAAAGAAGGACATTATGTCGTTCGGTGCCCTGAGCGAAAGAAAAGCAGGGAGAAAATGATGAGAATGGACATAGTGTGTTTCAAATGCAAAGAGACGGGGCATTTCGTACATAAGTGTCTGAAGATAAAGAAGAAACCCACAAATTTAGGAAAGGAAAAGAAGTGCTTTCAATGCAAAGAAGTAGGGCATCTAGCCCGAGATTGCCCGTTAAAGAAGGGTGATAAGAAATCCAAGGGAAAGGAGCTATCAACTTTGGAAATCATGCAAGAAGAAGGCACGACTTCCTAGAAAGCTGGGTTTTAATGCAATGAACTAGCGTTTTGGATATATGTATGTATGTATGATGCTTGTATGAACGTAATTATGCGTTTTGTTTTAAAATGTATTAGTATTGTATAATATAACTAAGGTAAGAAAATGTTGAACCAAGTTGAATTTAGCACCAAACATCGAACTGTATTGAAAATTTATCGCATTTGCTTGCATATACATGTACTTACATTGAATAGGTCATAGCAAGGAGGCTAGAGCAGAAGAATAAAATTTGTTTGCCCGACAAATAGGTACACGTTTATCATAATTTACTGTTTTGTTTGGGTGATGATGATTTTATGAGCCGATTGGCTAGCCGCTTGGCTTTTTCTTTTTCTTTTTGAGATCAGAAGGCCTGTATGGCAATTTCGGGATTTTCCCGTGGCTCCCGGTGCAGGGGAGGTTATGGCGAAATTTTTTGAAAATTTAGGGTGTTAGCCAAATTTTTGAAGAATTTGAAAATTCCCAGAAACTGAAAAGTTGGAGAATGGAAGCCTGATCGAACGTACAGTTGATTAATCAAACCACTTTCGACTTTGTTCCTTTTCGGGGATGAAAAGTTTTAAGTGGGGGAGATTGTAATAACCCGGAAAATGCGAGCCAGTTTGAAATTTTTATTTTAGCAATTTTAGCTGAATTTGAATATTTAAAATGAATTATTTAAAATAATTTCGACGAAAACTTTATTTTGAATAGAATTCGAACGTATATACTATATAGATCGTCGTTAGATTATAAATAATAATTTATAAATATAAAAGGAATTGAAAATGGTGTGTTAGTTCGATAATTCGATTTCAAACTTCAATTGAATGTACAGGATTCAAAATAAACCGGATTTTAGTGAAACCAAAAATATTTGAATCAAATTGATGGTATCTTTCCATCGAATCCGAAAAATCAAAATTTCATAGCGGGGGTCAAAGGATATGTCCAGTTGAAAATTCTGAATAGTCGCTATGGAATTTCGGCCCTTAAAAATAGCCATTTTGCAAACGACCTCGGATTTCGACGAAACCACTTTTGTTGGATCCGTGACGTCAAATTATTGCTAGGTTTCAAATTTCGTAATTTTTTGAATCAATAAGTGAGCGTGGCGAAGGAAAACGTGTTTGGCCAGTTTCAGTTGAATTTAATCGACTGAAAAATAGCCATTTTTCAAACGGTCTCAGAATTCGACAAAATTAGTTTTGTTAGGACCGTATCGTCAATATGAAGTCAGAGATAATTTTTCTGTAATTTTCGGGGTTCATATGTGGCCCCGGTAAATTGAAATGTTCGTTCAAATTGAATATATACTGATTTATATTGTAAATTTAACAAAAACTGATCGTAACAGCCGAGTTGGGTTACAATACATATCCCATTGTGTCCGGAATGGGGTTAATACGCTAGGGACGACAGTCGTTGGGTTGGATTTCAAGTTCGAGGAAAAAGTCAACCTCTTTGGAAAATTAGATTAAATTAAAATAATTATAAAAACAAAACCCACCCCTTTATTATCTCCCCCATTCGTTTTTCCCAAACCAGAAAGAGAAAATGAATTAAAAAAAAACCAAAACCGAAATTGCCCAACCCCGTCGCCGTCCAAGAGGATCGCCGTCGCACCACCGCCTGTGCGCCTCCACCTCCTCACTCCGCCTCGCCTCCCTCCTCTCCTCAGTTTCCGTCGCCCAGCTCGAGAGTTGAGCCCTCCCTGAACCCGCGAGTTCGAAGACCCCTACGCCTCCATCCCCATCGTCGTCGAGACCCCTGAAACCACCAGCTCTGCGCCTACCCCCTTCGAACCCCTCTCGCTCCAGCGCCCAAAAATCAAAACCCCTTCTTCCCCTAATCCGCCACCTACAACACCGCAGTGGCCACCATGGCCTGACCCTGACTCCGACGAGCCACCTTCAGGTCAGCAAGCACCTTTCCTCCCCTTTTTTCACCTCAGACGCAGCCCCTCTTCCCAATTTTTGAGATGTAAGTTTTTACTTTTAATTTTAATTTAGTTTATTCAATTTATATAAATCTGAAGTTAATTTACATTGTATTGTTTAAATCTGAGATTTATTTAAAATAGTATGGTTTTAAATAAATTGGCATTATTTTATATATATATTAACATAGCATGAAAAGGTAATGTTTGTATATATTAACATAGCGTGAAAATATGTTTTTCTTATCATATATGTTGCATAATAAAGTCATGATTTCTATTATGTACAAAGCTATGATTTTTATCTAGATTTGCAAAGAAGTGGTTTTTTTTAAATTTGCAAAGACATGATTTTTCATTATGAAAAGACAGGATTTTTCATGATATAAAGACTTGACTTTTAATAAAGTAAAAAGGTGAAATTTTTAATATATGATATGATTTTTGATTAAAGGAAGACAAGATTTTTGAATAAGGAAAGATGAGATTTTTACACGTGAAGTAATATTATAAAGATTCGATTTTTATGAATATAAAAATATGAATTTTATATAAAGTAGCAAATATAGAAACGAAATTTTTATTCATATGAAGTAGGAAAAAAATTCATTTAGATTTTTCTTATGTATGAAGAGTAGTGTAAAAATAGAATTTTTATCTATACAGTAACGGTATAAAAATAGAATTTTTATCTATATAGTAGCGGTGTAAAAATGGGATTTTTATTATGTAAATGGCGTTATAAAAATAGGATCGTTATATAGAAAATAGCGTAATAAAAATATGATTTTTATAGCGTTGAAATAAAAATGTGATTTCTAATATACAACGTGAAACAGAACTCGTTAGAAGCAAGGCGAAGATTTCCTACATTAGAAGAGTCGCGGCGTTAGGTTTAGCTTAAAAGCGGTGAGAACTTCTCACTCTATTTATTTTCTAGTTAAAATACATACTAGGATGCAGACGGTGTTTAGTAGCACCCGACACCATCGTCCACAGACCATGGACTTGTTTGCTTGGTTGATTTGGTTATTGGGTTGATTAGAATGTTGGTGTGAATTGGTTTGTGGTGTGAATAATGAATTGATAATTTGGTTTGTGGTGTGAAAATCGAATCGATAAATTGGTTAGGATTAGACGTGCGCCGTTATAAGGCGCAGGAGTAAGGCTAGGTTAGACCTTACTCCAAATTTTGTGGTGTGAATAACGAAAGTGATTTGATTAATATGTGTATGGCGTGGGCCATTACTAGACCGGGGATAAGGCTAGGCCTAATCCCGATTCTAGTATCGCGCCGTTATGCCGCCGAAATTTTCTAAAAAGTGCTAGAAAAATTTAATTAGTTGAAATAAATATTCATATACAAATCAGACGATTTGTTTATGTTCACCCATTTTACTGATATGGATTGGGACGATAAATTTTACACATCGCCCAACTGCACAAATAAAATATGTGTTTGATTGTTTGAAACCCCACACGGGTGTTGGGATGAAATTTGAAGTTCACTCATCCTGATTGATTAAATATGTCGATCGATTGATTGACAAGCTGTTATAAGCGTTAGATATCTATATTTGATGCTTATACAGTGTAGTGCACTTTGGTTGATGGCTGATTATTTTTCAATGCTATTATATACGTGTGATGTATGAAAATCCATATAATTAACATTATATGGTGATTGATTGGGCCTTATTTCAATTTAGAAAATAATATAAAATAAAGGTTCATGCGTTGACTGTACTCATCCGTTGAGATTAGTCATATGTTGAACGAAATAATTTAGTAATAAGATTTACATCTTTATTAATATAAAATAAAGGTTCATGTGTTGACTGTACTCATCCGTTGAGATTACTCATATGTTGAACGAAATATTTTAGTAATAAAATTTACATCTTTATTAATTTAAAACAAAGGTTCATGTGTTGACTGTACTCATCCGTTGAGATTAGTCATGTGTTGAACGAAATATTTTGATAATAACAAATATTTTGATAATAGGAAATATTTGAAATAGAATATTTGAAAATAGAAATATATGAAGCTGTGTTGATTAGATTGACGCCATTTTGACGTGAACGATATTTATATCGATTTTATTCATTTTGAAATGAATTGAATTGAAAACGATTTCGAAATGAATTGAATTGAAAACGATTTCGAAATGAATTGAATTGAAAACGATTTCAAAATGAATTGAATTGAAAACGATTTCAAAATGAATTGAATTAAAAACGATTTCGAAATGAATTGAATTGAAAACGATTTCGAAATGAATTGAATAGAAAACAAATTTGATTTGAATAGAAAACCAATTTGATTTCAATTGAATATATAAAACGAATTTGAATTCAATTGCATGTATAACGAATTAAATTGAATAGAAAACGAATTCAATTTAAATTGAATAGAAAACGAAATGAATTCGAATCGAATTAAAATCGATTTGAATTGAAATCAAATAGAAATGAAAGTAAAAAGGATTTATAACATAAAATTCAATTTTGATTTGAATTTGAAATAAAGGTTGAAATTATTTTTGAAACGAATTCAAAACGATTTATAAAATTCGTTTTAAATAGAAATCGACGAAATATATATAATATAATGGCCTGAATAGAACGCGCTGCGCCGCGGCAGTTCGCGAATTTCGACCATTTATTTCAAACGGACATTACAGGAGATCCGACCGTCGGATACTTCTAAAACCGGAACCGTTGGGTTCGTATCGAAAAGAGATTTCTAACGAATACTAGAAATTCAAAATCTAACGGTTGGATTTGGAGATACGTCCAAATCAAATTTGAAAAAGGTCGCTATAAGTGCAGTTCGATGGCCATTGTTGGAAATCGACTGTACGGCCTTGATAAAATTATTAAAAATAGTAATAATTTGTGTAAAATCATAAGAAATGATTTGGGAAAAATTGGGATGAAAAACTCCATATTTGAAAAGATAAAAATAGATTTCTATCGAAATGAACTAGTTTGAACTAAATTTAAAACCCAATTATTTTTAAATAAATAAATTAGATTTAAAAAGGGGTTTTAAATAATCGGAATTTCTAATATATTTGATCTGAATTGAATTAGAATTGATTGGTGGGCTTATTGTGAACGGGGTTTTAAATAACACCAGTTCTTTAACCCGATAATAAATGGAATGTGATTTGGGTTTGTCGTGAACTGTGTTTTAAAAGACATTAGTTCTTTAACCCAGTAAAAGGAGTTTTAAATAAATCTGCAATTAAATTGAAATGTGAATTGATAATCTAAATTATCAAATTTAGAAATTGAGCGAGAATGGAGTATTACCAGTTTTGCTCCAAAGCGATAGTTAAATCTTTAATTAGATTTCAACGTGAAATGGTAATTAAATTTACCGATAACACCGTGGTGTTAGTTATGGGGTAATAACAGTTTTGCTCCATGGGATAAATAGGTTGGGATTGAGAAATAAAATAAATAATTACTTCGGTGTGGTTCGCTAATCCCGACTAGTTTGGAAAACCATAATGTGGTTTGAAATGATATCCAAAGGAAGATTAAAGAATAAATTTAAAAGAATTTATCTTTGATAAAATTAATGGGAACCTTTCCCTAGGAGTGTGAATATCTGAATAAAAGAATGTTCTGAATTGGAATGAGGCGTATATTGTGTTTTATAGCACTTGTTGATTAAGATACGTGAGTTATTCAGAAAGTCCGGGTATAACCCATTCTGAATAACTGATTCGATGATGAGTCGAAGAGATTGAAGACGGTGCAAGGCCGACGATCTTCACGTCGAATGGATGGGTGCTACTGACGCTCACGACGGGAGTAGCTACCTTGAAAGGGGCTGAAGTAGTAGTCGTCCGGACGTGCTTGGAGGTCGATGGATATGCGAGGAAAGTGCCTCCGGTTTTGTTCAGACCCAGAACGGACTTGTAAATCGATGGTGTGTCTGACATTGTATTCCTTTATATTGTATTCGTTGATCTCTGCTAAATATATATCTGTTTGGCGGCGGAGAATTTATTCTCTTGCTTAACGCCCTTCTCTGAGACATACGAGCTCAGAGGTTATATATTGGCAGAAATCAGTGGTACGATATGGATTGATAGTGTGGCATGTTGAGATGCAGTGATCCAGACTTTTGTTGAAAAGCAAAGTTTGGTGGATGATGATCAAAGCGCAGCTTTGATATAGCACGGCTTTGTGTATAGCGTTGATTCGCGAGCCTCACACCCCGGTATGGTGGTAAACTGATGGTTTGATCAGTATGCTTTTTCGTGGATGGGCACCTTCGTTGTGTCGTGGATTCAGTCGACCGAGAGTGAGCTTAGTGCTCAGAGGGATAGGGTAAGCGGTGTTTCTCTCGCCGGGACGTAAGCCGCAGTGATACTCGATTTCCCAAAAGTGCGGATGTGCATTATGGTGTTTTCTCTAGCCGAGACGTAAGCCGTTGAGATGGCACTACGCGATCGATCTTTCGAATCAGGAGCCACCATGATGGAAATCCAATTTCCAAATATGACATTTTGCGGTTTTGATTGTAGAGCCTAGTATTGGCGACATGATATATGGTACCCATGTCGTCTATGATTGATACATTTATATTTGAAGTTGTTTTCTTCACTTATAGTAATAATATAAGATGAAATTTCGCGTATCAAGCATATTTGGCTATTATAAGGGAAAACCCTATCCTATGGCTTGCGTTGCATTGTGTGATGGGATCTGGGTCTTATAATAGCTTCATTGTTCTTTATTTAGCATTGCGCTGTTTGTTTTCTGCACTGGTATTCTTGGGAGGAAACCCGTTCCGTGTTATACGGCGTGGTCCCTTGATTTACCTAACTTTAAAAACAAAGATTAATAACTGTTTTAGTTCTCACACCAGTCACATGACTGACCTAGAGTTTATTGTTTTAACCTAAACTCTGGGTGCCCCTATTTTCCACACGGGCAACTAGTAGTTTCGGTTTTGCAGATTTATATTCACAGGAACCTGATTTACAGCTGGAACGATGTTCGGAAAGCTCTGTATCCGTGCATTATTTTCAGTTGTGTTTTATATTGTTTTTCTGCTGCTATGTAATTTATTGTAATCTCTGATATTTATCGAATGTAATTTATTCATTTATACTCTGTATATTCTTGTATTCTGATGGAATTGTTGTAATAAACAATGAAATGTTCTTCTGTCTGCGTTCTATTTTGTCGTGTTCTCAAAACAATCAGGCGTTTCGAAAGGTCTAAATTGGTTTAGCGACTGATTCGGATCGAGCAAAATTCCTTATTGTCACACCTACCGTCACTGCTAAAGGTGAACTTTGCCATCGATCCACCTTCATTTGGAAGCTCCTAGCTTGTACGATCCAACGCAACAAACCTTTAATCCTGTAACGCCATTAATGATGTGATCTGATCTAAGTAATTTAGGGCTATCAATTTCCTATACGACTCAAAAGCCGACCCGAAACCTGCACGGAAATTAGTAGGTTAACCTGACCCGTTTAGTTGGCGGGTTGTTTTTGGATCAACCCGAATTTGACCTGTTTATAAATCAGTGTTTATAAATCAATGGGTCTATGGTTGACCCGCTAACCCGATTTTGATCTGTCAAACCCGATTATATGTTGTATCTCTTCCATACTGTTAGTCTTTTGTGTATGTTGTTAGTGTTAGTCTTTATGTTGCAGTAATCGGTGTGCTCATATATTCTTGTGTAAGTTGTTATATTTTACTAATTTATTCTTGTATGTTGTTAGTTGTATTTCACTTATAACAAATGTATCTCCTCCATACTGTTAGTAGTCTACGTATGCAGTAAGCTCGTATATTCATATGTATGGGGAATAATATTTGGATATGGTGATTTCATGCTTTATATATGTGCTACCTGTTGGTGATTTTGTAACTTATTGCTTGTTGATGATTTTGTAACTTGCTATCTGTTGGTGATTTGGTTCTTTTGTTATTTATATTAGCGGGCAATATTTGCCAATGGGTCAAACAGGTAAACCCGACACATCCGTTTAGGTAAACGGTTTACACAGGTCGGGTCGAGTCAACTCGTTTATAAATGGGTTGGGTTAGGGTTGAGAAAAATGACCTGTTTAGTAAACGGGTTGAACCAATCAATTTATAAATCAACCCGAACCAGACTTGACCCGACTCGACATGACCAATTGATAGCCCTAATATGATTCGCCTCAATCACGGCTAGTTTCCGCAGCCTCGTGCCATTAAGACCCGATCCACCACTATCGATGTACTCTACAAACCCTCACTTCTCTTTCCTGTGTAGAACTCATCACCCTTCTTTGCCTATATCAATCGGAGCAATGTCGACCGTTGATTTGGGATGAAATAGTGTTTCTCGGTATGGATGGTAAAAATTGCAAATGAATGTTAGTGGTCGATTACTATAGAATTATATAGGAGGAAGACGTAGGGTTTTGGCTAATATTTTGTTATTAATTCAATTTGAATTCTCAATTGAATATCGATAAATGTTTTGAGCACGTACGATCAAACGATGCATCTGATTACTACAGAACTCAACTACATGCATCATCTCATCATTACAGTTTTGATGGTATAAGTTTCATTCCAATCCAACACTACACCTAGAAATGATAATTTCACGCATATGTAGACTTCTTTGACCATCAAATCACCTGATCTCGGAACATAGCGACCCTTGTACTTTTTCTTCATGTAACAAAACACCTGGACTGAAGGGAAGTGATCTGGAGTTTTGATTCGATCATATGTGAAAGATCATACTTTAACTCGATAGTTATTAAAGGTGAATATTTAAATATAATTTTCAAATATTTCATTGTTACAATATGGATCGTTACATTCTTCCCTTCATCAAGGATTTCATCCTTGAAAACCTTATGATGGAACAACACAACATAAATCAAAACTCCAAAATAAGTAACGACATTAAAAAAATCG
The DNA here is from genome assembly GCA_030737875.1 of Allium sativum. Taxonomy (NCBI): domain Eukaryota; kingdom Viridiplantae; phylum Streptophyta; class Magnoliopsida; order Asparagales; family Amaryllidaceae; genus Allium; species Allium sativum. Next base: position 6,517,976 of record CM060921.1, on the reverse strand, counting down.
TCGCATATCTCTCGCAACAACAACTATTGAAAGCAATCATGATGAAGGGAATAGACTTGAAAAAGGCATGGAGCCATTATTATCATCCCTAAGTACAATCACTAACAATTTATGAAATCAATGTAGCTAAGCAAAACATCTAGTTGTGCACTTATTTTCAAATAAATGGGTAATGGAAAGAAAAAATGACAACCCATTAATCGTAAGGCAACTCAACTAAGCATCTTATACAGGGTTTTCCTCTAATTTTAGATTAATTATGGAAAATTTCGGCAGTACCTTCTTGAAGTTTGATTTGAAAAAACTACAACTTGCCAAAAATGGCCTAACCAACAAAAAAAATAAAGGACCAAAAATAGCCTCTCATGCTATGAAAATATCTATATGTTTACCTTTTTATGAATTGTGCTATGCTCATTTCCAATTTTGTGTTATTTTTTCCAGCTTTGGTCATGGATGTACCTTCCTATTGGTCCGATTAAAGTCTGAAACATTGTAATCGATAACACCACGCCTCTGGATATCAATATGCTTCCTTGTTAATTTAATAAAATTTTCCTATAATATAATTGTATTTATTAGTGTTTCAACCATTGTTTTTTATAGTTGGGCAGACCCAAATAAGAAAATGGAAACTCCAGGAAGAAACATAAATTTTTATTGTAATGAGTTGGATTTGCTTGACTCCAACCAGGTGACTGGGTTCCTTGCACGCAGGATGTTCTTGACTAGCTCCCATCTATTTGTACCGTTGCCAGATATCTATGGACTTCTAAAGTTTCGTTCATTTGCATGTTGCAGATCGCATATCATTTACTCGAATGGGTTATGCGACAGTTTGGTATTTTGCAGCATATACCAAAGAATGCGCCAATATACAGTTCATATTATAATGCGGAGGACTATTCCCTTTACATTGAGCATTGGAATCATAGGCGCATGTTCACTCAAATGGAGCAGGACCCACCATATCTATTTCGGATTATATGAGATGGTATTGAAATACTACCCTTAGAAACGTTCTTACGGCGCCAATGCAGGCAGTTCCTAGAAATCCATATAGCACTGGAGTCGCTTGATAGAAATGTTGTAAGTATAATTAATGCATATTGTTATTTGAATTAAAAAGCAATACATAAGCGTTTTGGTTACTTACAAAAAATTGCATAGGCTGATGGTATTTACAAGGCTTTGGAGACAACGGAGGAGCTTGAAAGACGTCAAACCAACGAGAAGTCCAAGGGGATGTTCTTAAACATAAATAACATTCTTCGAGCGGTTCTTGGGAGAAATTGATAGACTAAAACTTTCAACTCCTCCCCATCCACGCGAACTTCCTCTATTGTTACATTACACATGTTTGATTGACGATTCTTCTCCACAAAGTGCAAACTCGTCGTCACATGAAGAATATGTGCACAGTCCGTCTCACCCACCACTTACTTTGGATCCCACCACCATTGTTGAAGAAGAAGGCCCTTCCCTACGATGTCGCAAGAAGAAAAGACCCCTTGTGAAGTCTTCAAATTATGAAGATGATTGTCAGATTGATGTGAACTTATTGTTAGTTAGTTATTATTGTAGTTTTAAATACTTCATTTGCTGTTAAGTACTAACCAATGGATGGTTGGTGGTATTAATTAGTTTACGTTGTCGCTTAAAACGTTTACTTTGGAGATATGGATTTGCTAATTAATGATGTGTATTTGTTGTGTTTTTACTCATATAAACTTACCAAATCTTTTATGTATTTTCTTTGTTTTGTCAAACTTGTGAAAATGTTAAAGGGGATTGTAGTTTTGTGTGGTTACATGTGTAGGTTGAAATAGCCTTTTTTTCGAAAATCGCTAGCGGACGATTTTTGAATAATTGCACTCTAAAACCTACACCTGCAACCAAATAGAATAGCAAGCCCCTCTAACATTTTCACCAAATTATAAGAATAAAAATAAAACAAATAAATATCATCAAATCGCAACAATATAGAGTAATTAATGTAACACCCCACGTCCATTAATGTCACTCACTAAGGGAATGCAATAACTTTCATGGAGTATTATAAGAGTATAGAACAGAATATCACAAGACAGATATATAAAAATGATACTTAAGAAAATTCAAAATTTATTCATTGCAGCGAAAAAGCAAAATATGTTTGGTTACAACATCAAAACCACATGCTAAAGCCAAGTACACAAATATCCATCTTGTACAAAATTATTATCAGAGAACATAAAAGTTAAACCATAACCCCACTCCAAATAGCCATAATGAAAAAGAGATAAAGCTTAGCATTACTTTCAACACTTCCAAGTACTTCAAGAAGAAACGAATCTAAATCAAGCTTCACTATTACCACCCTGAGGACCTGAGGGGAAAAGAAAGAAAAGAGGAAAAACAAAAAGGGGTCAGACATAAGTCTGGCGAGTCTAGTGACTTTAACACTATAATCAGTAAAGTAACAGGATAAGGAAATAAACTGGATATAAGAGATGATTGTAACATAAGCAGATATGACAAGGTAACAAGATGAACAAGATGTAACGTTGACTGCGCTTCTAACACCATAAGACAATTCCTACACTGCACCAATACTAGTTCCATACTGAAAGTTGATCCCTCTTACTAAACATAATAATAATGATGATGATGGTAGTTTCGTGTACTCCTAGCTGCTGTCATAGGTGCCGCCTGCTCCTATCTCCACTAGTTGTACCCACTACCCTCCCCATTCGATCTGCTCCCTAACTCGTAGATACCTGTGTTGGTCCCATAATAGGGTGTATCACTCCCTAAAGTGGCAACCCGATACTACTAAAATGCACGGCTTATACCTATACGATGCAACAACATCTTACCTACCAACCCGGACCCACACATGCACATGACTCCATTGGACTTGCACTGCCATCGCTATCTCTTTATTGACCTCTTACAATCAACCCCAGTAAGCGTGTCCCCGTCCTCGACCTAGTTCGAGCTCATGTAGATACTAAAATGGGTTACTGGTTGAAAAGGGTCCACCCACTTGACACAAGTTTCCCTCCTAAGCTTGGTCCCCACTAGGAATTCCCACCTAACCCCTCTCTATCCCCATGTCTAATCACATGTCTCATCTTGGTTAAGTGCTTTAATAATGTTTAACATGCTACCCATGTTACCCACTTAACCCTTTTATCATACCCATGTCTTACCACATGTCTTATCTTGGTTAAGCGTTCACTAATTCATTATAATCGTAATCTTGCAAGACCTCCCATACTAGATTGCCATTTTGCGGTTGCTGGATTTGCCGGGCGGTTCCGAGCAGGCTTATACCGCAAACCGAATCTAACCTCGTGTCTTTGCATTATTACGCATCTAATTTATGCCTTTGACCTCTCATATTAGATTAACAAACTGCGGTTGCTGGATGTGCCGGGCAGTTTCGGGTAGTCTTATACCGCAACTCGAATCTAACCTCGTGTCTTATGCGTTCATTATCACTTTCTTGATTCAAGTCCCAATTTTAAATCTTGGATTAAAATATATTCCAATTATCCATAATTTCCAAACTAAATTATGTTTATAATTTTAATCCAAATTAGGCCTATAATCTTATGTATACATGTTATGCCAAATTACGCCCAAATTAATTTACGTTCATTGTTATCAACAATTCATGTCAAACCTCATGCATACAAATTACATCCAATTATGCCCAATCCAACTTATGTCAAATCTCATGTATACAATTTATACACAATTATGCTCAAATTGATTTATTCCAATAATCTCCGTTTATTACAAATTTCCCCATACTTTTCCCAATCGTTCAAACGTTATTCGTACGCAAATCTCAACGCAATATGTTAGGCTCGAAGTTAGCTTAATCTCATAAAAATAAGGAAAAGAAGAAGGGAAGAGAATCATGTCATCAAAACTGGCATAAAACAGGCATATGAAACATGAACTGGAATAGAACAATAAAATAGATCCAATTAGGCATATGATAACAGTAATTTGGGTATGAATCTGAAAGATAAGAATCTACAAAACTTAATATGATTCGTCTTACTTACAGGCATGATAATTAAATCCAATTTACAATCCTATCACAATTACTTTTTAATTACATGTGAAAGTAACATAGACTCACAGCGATAGGATTTAGAAGAGAAAATAGATCTGAATTCTGATTTCTGAATTTGATTAGCTAAATCGTTGTTGTAGAATTTGATTCTTATCCTCCAATTTGAATACTCTTATTCTGATTTATTTAGTGATGAAGAAAGGCTAGGTTAATTTAGATTAGAGTAGCATGGAGGCGCCGTGGATGAATAACAATGAGATTAGGGTTAGGTTTAGGGGTATTTTATAAATGCTCTAGGTGAATTAGGACCCTTAGATTATATTAGGATCCATCTGAACCATCCAAACCAGAAAAATACGTCATCCAACCAATCCCAGAATGATACATTAGCCCTAGGCCACCAAAACTCGTCAGGCCAGATCTGGGCCGATGGGGGTCGACACCCTTGTCGACACCCCTATAGGGGGGTTGGCACCTATGTCGACTCCGCTAAGGGGGTCGACACCCTAGAGCGGGAGATTTCCCACTCACCCACATTCGGCTGATTTTGATTTTTGAAATCATTTTTGATTTTTAATTATTATTTTAATTTAAATTCTGCTTTAAGCTGAAATCTTCTAAGCTTTATAACTTCTTCATATGATATCCAATTTACGCAAACTCGGACTCTATTCCAAGCAGAATTCTGGGATGAACGCAATGGCGCAACCCGTTTCCCTTAATTCTTCTTATAAAAATTAAGTATTCTTAAATTATCCCTTATGTCATGTTTTAAAATTATGGGTTGTTACAATTAATACATCATTCAAATAGCATAACATACAAGTATTACATATAGAAAGCTTAGTACTTAACAATTACAGTTTTGGAAATTATGGTACCTAAGTACATCGCTTTCGATTATGACCTAGAATATCATGTTACTACACCTAATTGTTTTTACGATGGTTCTCGTCCATCGCACCCTTAATCCTTGTAGTTGTCTTCTTACAGAAGTTGGTAATACTTCAACCATTATATGGACTGTAGTACTTTTTATCACACACAAGATGAAACTATGATTTGTCTAAACCTTTTAAACTCTTAAATAGGTACTACTATGAAGCAAAATCATGGTGTGCTAAGTGTCTTTCAAGGTTTCATATAGCTAATGCTGACTAAACAACTGGTCATGCACAAGCACTTGCACCGTACCAGCTGAAATATGTAAATATTCTTTGACTAACACGATCGTTATCATGGGAAATTTTGATGTAGCTTGTTTATTGTTTGAATTTACTATTTTGTCCACATGGTTATGTTCAGTTGGATATTTCTGAATTTCACACCATCAAGATTGTGATTTTTTAGAACTAAAGCATAGATTCTCCATGGACAATTGCTTTCAACATTACGTATAGTTTTTTATTTTATTTAATTCGATTTATTGGTTTGTACAAGACCACATGTAAAATGGACCATTCGGTTATTGTTGTAAACAAATTTATTTGTCTCAAATATGATCCTAACACTGAATCCATTTTGAACGCTAGTAGTTGAAAATATTTCGCCCGCGAACTAAAGGTTAGCAACAATCAATCTTGTCATCATTTTCATGGTACAAAATCGTCATCGTAGATGTACTTCCATCTTTGGTTCATCGCTAACAACTTTAGTATCATCTACAATAGAACTGTCATAATTCAACTAGTTATTGTTCACTTACAATCTATCAATCCAAGATCTTCATTATCAATCGTAGTAGCAACAACCATGTTATCAACTGGAGGATCCTCATCAACCACCAAACCAATATCACCATCCATATCAATGACATCATTTGCATTTGGAGAATACTGGGATAATCCGACATTCCATTGCTTAGTCTGTCTGTCATAAATTTGTTACAATTCTTATGGGATATTACTAATCCTATCTCTGATGAATTCTTTCGTTTGTTTCTAATATGTCTTGTTCTCGAGCTTTGTAAACCAAAGCTCTGGTACCAAGCTTGTCAGGCACCGAATTTCTCCCGGTCTGAATCGATCGTTAAACCAACGAAGAACGTTCGAGAATGCGAATTGTTTGAGAACACGACGCATCGGGAAAAAAACAATAGAACATTTCATTGCTATTACAACAATTCACATCAGAGTACAAGAATATCAGAGTATGAATAAATAATATACACAGCGAAAAAATACAATATCAGAGTCTAATAATCTACATAGTAGCGGAAATAAAAATGTATAAATACAATGCATAGTGGGAACACATTACTAACACAACTGAAAGAAATACACGGATACAAAGCTTTCCGAATATAGCTCCAATTGTAAACTAGGATCATGTTAAATAAAAATCAGCAAAACCAAAACTACTATCTGTCCGTGTGGAAAATATGGGCACCCAGAGTTTAGGTGAAAAACAATAAACTCTGAGTCACTTATAGGACTAGTGGGGGAACTTAAAATTGTTATTAAAACTTACTTTAAAAGTGGGAAAAATCATGGGACGACGCCGTATGACACGGAACGGGTTTACTCCACATGAATATCAGTTTTAAATTAAACAACGCAATGCTTTATGAAAAATGAAGCAATTATAAGATTCAGGTCCCATCACATAATGCAACACAATCCCGAGGATAGAGTTTTACTTATAATAGTCAAACATGCTTGATACGCTTTAAAATAAGTATTTTTGATATTACTATAAGTGCATAGTATAGAAAACAACTTCAAATATAAATGTCTCAATCATAGATGACATAGTACCCTATCCTACTATGTCTCCATATAGGTTACTACTAAAACAAAAACGTTGCGTATTGGAAATTGGATTCCAATTATGAGTCGAGGCAAGGATGTCTCCTCACCGGTTTCGAGACACTCTAGAAAATGCCTCAGGATCACATCCTTAGTAATCCTTGGATCTTCAGGGTCGGTCCATTCTTACTTTTGTGGATTGGTTATTCTTGAACAATAAGTTTCCTTGTCCTATCAGGCCTGTCCTCTAGCTATTGTCGACCAATCATATCCGAGGCGCCTCACAATTCATCATCCACATAAGTAAAAATTTCTGGGCTCCATACCCTAACACCACTTCTAGCTAAAAAAACGCATGCACTCCCTACAGTCACTATCCCGTTTTTGACTCATACCAGGGTGTGAGGTTTGCGAATCAATGCTATACACAAAGATATGCTATATTAAAGTCGTACTTTAATCATCATCCACAAAACTCTCCTTTTCAACAAAAGCCTTGATCATTGCACCTCAGCATGCCACATTGACAATCCATGCCATACAACCGATGTCTACCAATATATAGCCTCTAAGCTCGTACGTCTCAAAGAAGAGTGTTAAGCAAGAGAATGAATTCCCCACCACCAAACAGATATATATTATGTAGAGATCAATTAATACAACACAAAATACAATGTCGGACACACGATCCGTTTGCAAGTTTGTTCTGGGTCTGAATGAAACCGGAGGCACCTTATTCCTCATCCTATTTGTCCAATACAGGAGAGAGGTCCTCGCAAATCCAGTCGATCTCCAAGTACGTCTGACGATCACCACTTATTACCTCGCCTTGGGTGTACAGCCCAATCGAGACATTAGTAATCATCCTAATGATGTGAAGATCTCCGATCTTCAACCACCATCTTCAAATCTTCGACTTTTAATCGTCGTATTAGTTACTCAGAATGGGTTAAATACGGACTTTCCGAATAACTCGCGTATCTTATAATCATGTGAAATATAAACACATCATACGCCTCATTCAAATCCAGAATATTCTTTTATTAATATAATCTTGGAAATCATTTCAAAAGATTTTATAATATCTTTTCACAATTTAAACCAAATTAACGTTTATAACACTCATTAGGATTATCGAGCCTTGCCGAAGTAATCCTTTATTTTACTATTCCTAATCCCAACCTATTCGTCCTGTGGTGTAAAACTGGTGGTACTCCATATTTAACACCCATAATGTTATCAGTAAATTTAATTACCACTTAACGTTTCAAATCTAATTAAAGATTTAACTACCACATGGAGTAAAATTGGTGGTACTCCATTCTCGTACACTTTTCAAATTTGGTAAATTTACTTACCTCTTTTTACCTTTCAATCTAATAAAAGATTCATTAAAACTCTAGTTTAGTTTCAATCTCAAAAATCATTATTTAATGATTATTCAACCTTAGGAAATTAATCTTGTCTTACTTGGGTTAAAGAACAAATGTCATGTAAAAACCCTATTCACAATAAACACAAAATCATCTTCCATATAATATGGAATCTTCCTGAAAATCTGAATAATTTACAATTGATATAAATTTCCGTATCCGACCAATAGTATGAGTGGAATAACAGCAAAAAGCCTTTCTAAATTCCATAAATATTAAATGCCTTCCTTCACAGAAACTCATCTCAACTATTATTAATAGAATTCCATTTAATTCCAATTTAATTAAATAATCTGGAAAAATTCCTCAAACCTTAACTAAAAGATTTATTCCTTTTATAACTGGGTTTAAGAGAAATATTATTTAAGATACCGTTCACAACAAACCCAAAATCCAATTTGATATTAAATTTAAGATCTTAAATTGTCGCTATGCAATGTAGTCTATTCAAGATATGTCAATTTGAAGTTACGGGTTGACGTTCGCGAATTGTCGCTATGCAACGCAGTCTATTTAAGCCCGAATTCGATTTATAAATTTTAATAATAAATTGAAATGCTTCAAAACCATTTTTATAAATTGTATAAATTATAACAACCCTGATTTTTTGAACCAATTTAAAATTTTATTTTTAATAGATTTAATGGTTTTTTATAATGTTAAAATAATTTATTTTAATGAATAATGACTTGAAATTTATTTTAAAACGAAGTAAGAACGTATAAATTTAAAATTTAATTAAAACGAACTCGAAATGGCGCAGTAGTTTGAAAATTCGATTTTAAAATGAATATACAAAATTCAAAATAAATTGGATTTTAGTGAAACAAGAAACGTTAGAATCTATTTAATTATATCTTTCTAACGAATGTAAGAAATTGAGATTTCGTTTTATAACTTGTAAGTTATGTCCAGATTAAAATTTAAAATAGTCATTATGAAATATATATATATATATATATATATATATATATTAATATTATACATAGTCCTTAAAAATGGTCATTTTGCAAACGACCTCCATTTTCGACGAAACCAATCTTGTTGGATCTGGAATATTAAATTACTGCTAGATTCCAAATTTCATAATTTTTGGAGCTAGTATGTGGCCATGCGTAATAAATTATGAATCGATCGGTCATTTGAGTCTGAAACTGAGCTTTTTGAGAAAACGGACTCGGAATTCGACGAAACTAGTTTCATTAGGAATGTATCATCAAGACATAGCTGTATTTCAATTTTCAACGCCAATGGAGTTTGTGTGTGCTCAAAGCATCGATAAATGTCGAACGGGGAGAGTGTGAACTAAAGAAATAATAGAAAAACAAAAACCCACTATATATTATCTTTTTCCCTTCCTCCTCATAACCCTACCTCCTCTTTTCTCCACCAAAAATGGAAGCCACCTCCTTCTCTCGAAATTTTGCAGAAAAGCCCCTCAAACTTACATAATTTATATCTCCCAAACCGTAAGAAGTTAGGCAATGAAATTTGTGGGTTTGGTTGATCTTGAAGAGAGCTACTCACGCATAAAATTTGTTGGTGATTGGATTTGTGATCTGGCCGGAATTGAGCCCAAAGTGCAGTAGCAGTTCATTTGTGGTATTTTGGTTGAAGCGAGCCCCGCATAGAGAATTAGATTGAGCGGTTTGGAGAGATGGTGGAGTGGAAGCATACGAAATTTTTGGCTGTGGTGGCAGGTCTCAGGTTGCCGGAGTTGGCCGGAATGTCAAGTTCATCGGAGGGGTGCTGGAAAACAAGGCAGTCACGAAAATGATCAATTTCCCGCCAATCCGTGCATTTTTAGGCAAAATGATACAAAGGAAAGTTGTCTAGGAGGTCGAGATCTAGCTACTAGTAAAATTTGGTGGCATTTCGACCAGCGAGGTGGCCGTAGCGCCTAGGTGACCCGAAAACGTCCATTTTCGTTCATCTATGGACTACGGGGCCCACGTGGCAAACTGGTAGGGGAAATCACCAGGCGTGAAAGAGGATGAGATGACGGAGACAATGGCATTGGTCTCGTACGATTCTGAGTTACGGTTTGGTCATAGCGAGCATTTAAAGTTGAGGGTGTCGTTTTGAAAAGAAGGTGAATAGTGATTTTATTGTTTAAATGGTTGTCTATGTTCGTATGCTAATATATTTTTGCTACGAACTCAAAATCATGCGAAATTGGATCCCTTGAGATCGTGGAGGCGAGAGTTTCGCAACAAAACTAATTTGAAGCAAGTTAGAATTTGAGGCAGATTTAAACCCAAACAGTATTAAAATCGCCAGCTAAAGACTGACGGAGTGGAAACTAATGTGAGAACTCTCTCACTCAAACTATTTTTACAATTATTATAGCTGTGACTAAATATATATATTGATTACCTGTGATTGCAATATTTATTTGGTGATTGATGGATGTTTATCGTTTTGAAGTTATCGTTATTAAGCTGTGATTATAAGTATTGATAAATAAGACATTTATATTATGAATTATTTTGGGATGTCAATTTACCCACCCATCTCCCAAATAATGGATAAGTTTACATGGATTGTGATGTAAACCCTACTTGGGTATTGGGACGATAATTTTACACATCGCCCAAGTGTACAAATAAAAATATCTGTTTAATGGTTGAAAACCACACATGGGTTTGAGGATGATAATTAATTTACACATCGCCCTTGTGTATAGTTGTATGTCAACCGATTGATTGACAGACTGTTATAAGCATTATTTAATTATTTAATGCTTCTGCAGTTGTAAATTGCACTCTGGATGAGAATTGAATGTTTAATAGTTGTTATCACTATTGTTGAATATATGCGATGTACGAAATCCATATAAATAAAATTATATGGTAATTGATTGAGTCTGATTCCAATTCAAAAATGTTGAATATTTTAATATAATATTCAGAGAAGAATCAAAATATGATTTTGATGTCCGATTTTGGATGGACACAAAAACGTTAAAGTTTGATTTTGATGTCCGATTTGTGATGGACACAAAATGGCCTATTTTTAAAATGATTAATAGAGAAAAATTATGTTAAATCATAATAAATATTTTGGAAAGATTTTTGGATGTAATATTCCACATTTGCAAGGATAGAATATATTTTTATTTGAATAAGTTGTTTATCAACTTGAGTTACGAGCTGAAAGAAATTATATGGTTGTAATATAACTAGAATTTTCCAATGGATGAACTAAAAAGGATTTTAATGAAAATAATCTTCGGAATATTTCGATATCGGATTCCGTGATTATACAGATATCATTGAGGAATTTGGAAGATATAGATATCGTTATTCCCAATACGATATCTGTTGGTTTCAGAATTTGATCTTGAATGTAAGCCGATACGATTTCTATTTAGAGCCTTGTATTTAATATAAAATTGGATATTGGGGTTTGTTGTGAATGGTGTCTTCAGTAACACTATTCTTAAAACCCGCATGAGGATAGAGTGAATCTTTTAATTAAGATTAATGAAGTTTTCCAATTATATTTATTAATTGGAATTAAATGAAAGTTGATTTTGGGTTCGTTGTGAACGATGTTTTAAATGGAATTAATTCTTAAACCCAGTCAGCAGTGAAATTATGATTTGGAATTTGTGAATTTTTTAATTAAGATTTAGGGAAATTTTCCAAAGTAAAGTTTTTCAATTTAATACATTAAATTGGAATTTAGTGGAATTCGAGTTAGTGATAATCGAGATGAGCTTCCATGAAGGAAGACCGTTACTATTTATGGAATTTAGAAGGCTTTGCTGTTATTCCACTTGTATTATTAGTCTGATATGGAAACTTATGTCAATTGCGACTGATCTGATTTCTGTAAAGGTTCCATATTAAATGGAATATGATTTTGGGATTATCATGAATTGTGCTTTAAGTGACATTACTTCTTTAACCTGGTTAAAGACAAGATTAATTTCCTAAGTTGAATAATCATTAAGTAATGATTTTTTAGATTAAAATTAAGATGGAGTTTTAATGAATCTTTAATTAGATTGAAATGTGAATGTGATAATTAAATTTATCAAATTCAAGAAATGTCTAAAATGGAGTATCACCAGTTTTACTCCATGCGATAGTTAAATCTTTAATTAGATTTAAATGTTAAATGGTAATTGAATTTACCGATAACATTGTGGGTGTTAAATATGGAGTACTAACAGTTTTGCTCCATGGGATGAATAGGTTGGGATAATAAAATAATTGATTACTTCGGTAAGGCTTGCTAATCCTGATTAGTTGATAAACCTTAATTTGGTTTAAGATTGTCAAAAGAAAATGCAAAATATTTTGCAATGGTTTCCAAAGAAAGATTTAAACAAGAGGTTCAAATGAACAAAATATTTGATAAGATTTATGGGAATAAATTCCCAATGTAATAAATATTTGAATAAAAAAATTCTGGATTGGAATGAGGCGTATAATGTGTTTTTATAGCACTTGATTATAAGATACACAAGTTATTCGGAAAACCGGGTTTTACACATTCTGAATAACTGATATGGCATTTAAAAGTCAAAGATTTGAAGATGGTGGTTGAAGACTGGAGATCTTCACATTGTTTGGAATTACTGATGTCTTGATTGGGTTGTACACCCAAGACGATGTAATAAGTGGTGATCGTCCAGACGTACTCGGAGATCGACCGGATATGCGAGGGTCTCTCTCCTGTTTAGATATTTGGGATGAGCAATAAGGTGCCTCCGGTTCCGTTCAGACCCAGAACGGACGTATGAATGGATTGTATGTTTAACATTGTATTGTGTGGTATATTTGTTGAACTCTGCTAAATATATATCTGTTTGATGGCCGAAAATTTATTCTCTTGCTTAACACGCTTCTCTGAGATGTACAAGCTTAGATGTTATATATTGGTGGAAATCGATGGTATGGTATGGATTGGCAATGTGGCATGCTGAATGCATGTACCAAAGCTTTTGTTGAAAAGCAGGGCTTTGTGGTTGATGATCAAAGCACAACTTTGTGTAGCGTTAATTCGCGAGCCTCATACCCCGGTGTGAACCTAAAACAGGAGAGGACCGCAGGGAGGACATGGGTTCCCTTCTAGCTAGAAGTGATGTCATGGTACGGACCTAGAAATTTTACTTATGTGGATGTTGGATTATGATGGATAGTGAGGTACCTCGGAAATGGCCGACTAAAAGTCCCTTGGTGGTCGACATACTGACCAAGATTGCAGTCCAATTGGACCGAAGAACGCACTGTTCAGGAATTACCAATCCAAAAACGTAAGAGTGGACCGACCCTGCCAGATCCAGGTGCATGTGCACGTGAGTCCTGGGGCATTTGATAGAGTGTCCCGAATCGAATGAGGAAGATCCCTTGCCTTGGTTCATAGATGGAATCCAATTTCCAATACGCGACTTTTCAGTTTCAGTTGTAAAACCTATATGGCGACATAGTAGGATGGGGTACTATGTCGTCTATGATTGATACATTTATATTCAAAATTGAATTCTGCACTATACACTAATAATAATAATAAAAGATAGATTTTGCGTATCAAGCATATTTGGCCATTATAAGGTAAAACTCTATCCTCTTGTTTGTATTTGCATTATGTGATGGGACCTAAGTCTTATAATGGCTTCATTTTTCCTTTTAGCATTGCGCTGTTTCTTTATGGTATTCTTGGGAGAAAACCCATTCCGTGTTATATGGCGTGGTCCCTTGATTAATCCAACTTTAAAATAAAGTTAATAACTGCTTTAGTTCTCACATCAATCCCATGTCTGACTCAGAGTTTATTCCTTCTACCTAAACTCTGGATGCCCTTATTTTCCACACATGCAGCTAGTAGTTTGGTTTTACAGATATTTCTTTCCACAGGATCCTAGATTACGGCTGGAGCTATATTCATAATGCTTTGTATCCGTGTATTTCTTTCAGTTGTGGTAATTGATGTTTTCCACTGCACATTATATTTATATATTATATTTCCGTTGCTATGTAATTTAAATCTCTAGTATTATTTTTCCTCTGTATATTATTTAATTGTACTCTGATGTAAATTGTTGTAATAACAATGAATTGTTCTTCTATTTGTGTTCTAGTGTGTCGTATTCCCAAAGCAATCCGCCTTCTTGTTCGGTTTAGGCCGGCCAGGAAGTTCGGATCGCTACATAATATATATATAATCATCTTTGAGAATTTGTTTCATTTGTTTATCTTTAAAATGGCTTGTTCAGTCAATTTTGATATTTTTTCGTCCATACAAAATCGGACATCAAAACCAAACTTTATTATTTTTATGTCCATCCAAAATTGGACATCAAAACCTAACTTTAACCGTTAACTAAATATTATATTAAAATATTCGTTTTATTCCGGATTGAAATGAGATTCAATCAATTACCATATAATTTTAGTTATATGGATTTCATACATTACATGTATCCAACAATAGTTATAAACAATTATTAAAAATCCAGTTGACATCCAAAGTGCACTTACATCCATATTGTTAGAGTTTTTGCCCTAGAGGCAATTCATTTGATGAAATTGATAACACTGTTGATGTTATTGTTTTATTCAGAATAAAACAATATTATATTATATTATATTATATTTACTGCATAATATAAATAATAATTTAATAGAAGTCCTTAGAGTAATAATACAGATTATATAGTTCGAGTAAGACAGAACTTGAGATTATATAATGTGAAAAGTATTATAATTCTTAAATGCCCCTAGTCGAGTTTTATTGTTTATATAGGACAACAATAAAGCGTTGAGACTAGTATATTGATTGACTGATGATTACATCTCATTGATCATTAATATACGCGATATTAAAGTCAAGATATAAATACGTATTGGAGAATAGCGTATTGGGCTGACCCACCGTGAGATAACTCTATGGAATATAATTAACAGTATCATAAGTTATTCTCATAGTGACAGTGATGTAATGGTCCTCATACCTGAAATCATTATAATTTTATTCGAGGATATTTGTTTTTTGATATCAACTAAAGTTATTCGTAACTGAGTAACGATAACGGTGATTATTGGATACATCTCAAATCGAATGAAAAATTATGAATGATGTAGATGGAATTTAACCCTACGATATATTCGTAGTGATATCCATGGGCCTCTTGATTGATTGAGACTGTGAAATGCTTGGCCGTGCTCAAATATTGATTTTTTTTAAACAGTCTACTCATCGATCAAGAAAAACGGATTAAATTATAACGAGGATGATAAGATCCATGCCTCTATTTTAATCCTGGATATATTGTTTAAAAAGGATTATATTACATTGAGACACTAGTCATAGAACAGGTTGTATCGAATCGTCAATATTATTATAACTTGGGTAGCAGTGATGTATTACTAGATGCCACTCACTGTTTATAATTTTAAATATGATTTAAAATTATTGCCAATGTTATTTTATCCTATAGGGTCACACAACTAGAACGCTATGAAAGGGAGAACCATTATTAAGCAAATATTGAAATAATTATATCAAATGTTGATATCTAATTTTGTTTGAAGTGGTAAAAGGAGGATTTTAAGGTTCCAATTATCAAGGGTTTTCAATTTTCTTTTAAAAAGGGCAAGCCGACCCTTTTTCTATTTTATCCGATGAGGTCAGATATGACAAGTTTAGAAAACCCTAGAAATTGAAAAAGAAAATCCTCCATCGGCTAGTATCGGCATCCCTCCTCACTCGATTCTCTCTGACGAGGTCGAAATAGCGTTTGTGGACTTCAATAGAGGCATGGCAACTGACATGCTACGATTCGATTCTCCCAAGCTTGAGCAATCCAAAGATGGATCGATTTTTGGGGGTTTTTTCATCGACAGGTATGAATTCTAACTTGAATCAATTTTTACTTCATTTTATTGCGTAGATCCTAGATTTAAGTTGTTAAATCGTCAAATTGGGTTAGTCGATTAGATCTTTAAAATCCAACAATGGTATCAGAGCTGGATTTGCAACAAAACTGAAGTACGAATTCTGATTTAGGTTTACTATATTTGAATCCCTAATTAATCGACGGTATTGCTTGTGGAAATTTCTGAATTTGTTTCTAATCTGATTAATTAGGACTGTCGAGTGAATTTCGTTTCTGAAATGATATGTTTGTATGCGAATTAATATCTGATATTGATTATGTTTAGATTTTTCTGGGTTTTAGATTATTAAATCTTGATTACATGGATTTGTCATGAAAACTTGTAATGATCTGTTTATATGAATAAACAATATTAAACTTGACATCAACATATTTGAATGCCAAGTCTTCAAAACCTGGATTAGTCATATATATATATTCTTCTGATTAAAAGCTTTTTCGGATTAATGAATCAGTAAAATGATTATCAAATTAATTTTGATTTTCTAAAATCAAATAAATGGAAGTTTGTTATGACCAAATTTTCTAATTTAATGTCGAACATAGATATGATGTATACTCATAATACCTGTATGATTTGCCTACTATATTTTAAATCTACTTTGAAAAATGGTTTTTCATACATGCCTATAGCAGTATGTATATATATTTACATACGTTTTGGCAAAGTATAACCTGCTTCTATTCTGAGAAATTGTTAGTTTATGTGACACTAATTTACTGGGTGAATCAATAGATATGATATACATATGTATTCATATGAATCATTGCCTCTATATGTATGTTTTTATATACTGATATACACGTTGTTTAGAACTGATATGTTGTTAGACAGTATATCGTAGAATTGAAAGTCCATAATTTTGAATTAATGTACTATCAATACAAAACTAATCATGACCATATGTATATTAGTTTATAATAGTGCAGACTAGTATTTTGAATGCCTAACTTATTTTATTTGGGCTAGTATAAATAAGTAACATTGTATATGTAGATATACAAACGTAGGACTAATATACAGGGCATCAATAGATTACTTTTCTGCTCTAAACTAATATATGTGAATAGATTTGCTAATCTTACTTTCAGGTACAATCTTGTTTTGCATGCTGATTTTATGTTTATAGTGATAAATAATATATTGTAGATCTAATTTTGAAAGGGGATACAACAAATATGTTGTATTGTTTGATATCATACTATATGTATAAGTCATTATATATCAAAATGAAGTAATAAGTTCAGATTTGATTTGAGATTTCATTACCACTCCCTTTTGACAAATATTACTTCATTGTTGTTACAAGATTCAGATTTACTATTTTAGCTTTAATTTAAATGTTGGGCTAAGTTCTATACTTGTATGTGTATCAAAACTGTTTTAACCTTTAAGGTTTTTCTCACCAGTTTTCAGAATAATCATATGTTTGAAAACTTGATTTGCATATGATCTAATTGTTAGGATCAGTTTAATGTTAAAACTGATGATGTCTATTTTTTTCTTCATGATTGTATATCTGGGTTGATAAGGATTATGACTCCTTTTATTGATTACCTGATTTTAATTTGCAATCCTAATTTAGGATATTGGAGTTAAAATTACATGTAACTTAGAGTATAATTGTATCATCGAAATTACAGGTGTATATATATATATACTACAAGTTACATGATACAAAATCTGTTCATACTATATTATACATATTTTGATATGTTTATAGACATTTTGATATTTTGCTTGTTTTATAAATGTCACAGCAAATCTGATTTGCAATGGTAATTGTGTATATGAAGAACATGGTAAGCGTATCTTGTTACATGAACACTATCACCGTAATGTTTTTAACGGTGTATTAAATACAAGAAATTATCTTGAATTCAAGTATTGGGCCTGTCCCAGTGATTGAAAACCCTACACATGATTTAGATTTATTCTGTTTTAATTTCAATATGTATTTTTCATTTGAAGTTAGAATATGATATGTGCATACATAATATATATTTATACTCTTCATTAGATGAAGCCAGTTAGACTTGACTTGGTATATATAATTGTACATTAGTATTCCATTTGAAACTGCTAAATACTCTGAAGTGGTTTTAAATTTTGGATAAAACCCAGTTTTAATTGACTGTTTGGGTTTTTGTATTTAATTCCTTGACACAAATATGATTTGACAAATATTAGTTAAGTGTGACTTATATCATTGTAATACTTAACATGAGCATTGAAGTTGAATTCTAGAATCTAAAAAACCGAATGTGCCAGTTTTAGCATGTAATAATTAATCATGATAGTATGTATATATAAGATACCTTTGACTTGGATGTATGTTAGAACTTGTTTCTAGACAAAGATTTTAGTTCTTTCAGCAAGTCTTATATATTTGACATACTGTTACACTTTCATATAATACTATGTTCATTCAAGAAATTCACTGCAGATTTGATTTGCAAGTAATATTTGCATTATGATACACAGCATTCATCTGTGTTAATTATTTATTCTAGCATTGAATGAATATGCCACAGCAAGTAGGACTTGCTGATGTTTCATACTTGTCATATAATTTTAATATCCATAATGATTCAGGATACTTGTAAATACTGATTAATACAAGTTGCCTGGATTGTAAGGATACATACAATTCACAAACTGATTGGTGTTGAGCTAAAATATGAGCTGTTAGTTTACATCATATAGATGTAATATATTTGATATATATATACATGTATGTATGTATGTATGTATGTATGTATGTATGTATGTATATTTAATATATATGTAAAGGCATAAATGCTAAATACATTTGATGTATTTAACTGTGCCTAACCCATTAACTGAAATTGTTTCAGCAGGGAGGCAGCCACACTTGACAAGTTGCTGAAATCGTTTCAGTAAAGATGGAAACAAAGAAACTGGATTCAGATAAGTGAATGATACACATGTATAATGTATATATTTGTATGCGTGTAATCTAGGCATAGGATCTCAATATATATAAAAGGTTTATATGAATTACATGTATATGTATTCTTTTATTGCTGTATGTAATGTAATAAGTTCCTATAAAATCAGGTAAATGCAGGAAGTTGTGTTCCGATTTGGATATCTTATAGTGTTCCAAATGGTTTGACCCCTTTTAATTAGATCTGCAGTGTGTAATGTGGTGTATGTGTTAATATTTGATATAACTTTGCCTTTGTAGATTAATGCGTATGGTCAAATATTATAACACATTCCTATATGTTTTATTTTATAGACCTACATTTGGGTTTAATCATCTAAGGTTGTAGACTGTATGCTCATTATTTAAAAACACAGCTAGCTCATTTACAACATGTATATTGATGTAATGGTCTCATGAAGCATGCTGTTTATTTATATATATATCATGATGGTTAATCTCTTATATAATGGGCCTACCGGATCATATACATATGTTCTGAAATTATATAGACTTAAAGGTATGTGAGTGTAATATCTGATATTTTGCAATGCAAACGTTGTGTTAATTAATGTTTTGAAATGTTCAAAATATATATAGATATACATCCTATATAGATAACATTGAATTTAAATATATATGTATATTTTATATATTTTATTTAAATCCAATTTATATTACGAATATAAAATACATATATTAGGATATAAATAACTTTAATAATGTTCGCCACTACGAATTATAAATTCCCTCTAAAAGCAAATCTTGTTATATTAAGTCATGGTGACGTCTTCCAATAATATACTCATCACTGTCTAAAATCACTGGATGTAACTAACGCCAAAGCGTTGTGCACCTTTTATTTTGGTTATATGCGATGGAGTAAAATGTGGTGCTCCAACCTATTATTGGGTCTGACTTAACTAGGCTGCATAATACGATTATGGCCTTAGAGACAAAAGTATGAATTATTCTACATTTTGAGCAAATGAATAATACTGAACAAAATGTTCAACATGCGATCCAAGAGTTATATAGAAAATATAATTGACATAAGATGTCTACCTAAAAGGTTGTGTTTTGAGTTTAGCCAAAGCTGGGTCAAGGCATGACTAGATATGGACTTGGAACACCATTATATGTATATAATGATTTACATATATAAACAGAGGGATGTTAATTTGAGTGGGAGCGTATTTTAATTTCAATTACATATTTGTGTTAATATAAATTTTGATTGTCAAAATTTTGTATTAAATAAGTATTACAGAATCAGTTATTATTTTATTATCTAATGTAGATATTAAATAATAAATAACTCGATAATTTAAATTAATCCTTAAGAAGGATATAAATTAAATTAAATCAAGTTTCTTGACTAACATTGAACATTGAGGATTGTCCTCAAACAAATCAAACGTAATTGTTATATAAATATAGAGGATCTAAAATGAAAGGTTAAGGTGTGACTTCAACCGAATAATATATAAATGTTATAACAATCTACTTATACATTTCTAGTATTAGATACTAGATATAAATCACATAAATGTATGTTAATTTACAGAAATTGCAAAATAAGTAGAAATCTGATAAAATGACAAGTGGACTTATGAATGGAAATGAAACAAAAGTTGTTGGATTATCCATTGAAAGTTGATTCTTGTTGTGTATACTGGCTTAAATAAATAAATAAAATAATTATTATTATGAAATTCCATTTAAAATAAATGTTATAATAGATCTTGTTTAGACAAATTTGAATTTCATTTGCAATAAAAGAATAATTGTTGTTCATTTTACTTAAATGAAATATCGTATGGAATTTCACAAATAGTTAATGATATTTGTAAATCCTTAATTATAATGTACTTGACATTAATAATGAGTGGATTAAATTTAATGATTTAAATCCAATATACATTTAGTATTGCCAGTTAGCCCAATAAACAAGAAAATACATTAAAACTCCATAATGATGGAATTTTAAAATCATTTGATTTTGAATCATATGAACAATGCAAATCTTGTTAATAAGACAAAATATCTGAATCACCTTTCACTTGATACAGTGAATGGACTATTAAATATTGGGTCTCATACATAATGATGTATCTGGAGCAATGAATACATAAGCTAGATTTAGGTTATATTACTTCATACATTTACTGATGATGTCAGTGGATATAGATGTGTGTATCTTATGATACACAAATTAGAATCCTTTGAAAAGTTCAAAGAATTCAAAAATGAAGTTCAAAACCAATTTTAATAGAATATAAATACTTTTCAAACAGTTCGAAAGAGAATAATTAAGCCAATAAATTTAATGACTATCCAAATGAGTTTCAAATTGTTTCACGACTCACACCACCTAGAACACCATGTTGAAATGGTGTGCCTGAAAGGAGTAATCACACCTTATAAGATATGGTACGACCAAGATAAGTCATATAGATCTTCCAATAAATTAAATTGAGAACAATTAAATTAATCCTACTAAAACAAGTCTTAAGATGCCATATAAGATATGGATTAGGAAATGTCCTAGTATGTCTAAATGCGCAGATTTGGGATGTATGACGCTTGTTAAATGTCATTCCTCTGATAAGACCGGACCCAAATCAAATGAATATTTTGTGGAATATCCAAAAGAAGAAAATGGATATTAATTCTATAAATCCTCAGAGAATAAAATGTTTATTGCTCGAATTGGTATCCTTATAAAGGAGAGTCAGTCTCTAACGTACCGATGAGAATAAAATAGAATCTGAAATGTCTCGGAGACCACAAAATACCATTGAATCTTTTATAGACAAGAAATTGAGTGGGAGTGACACCATAATTACAATGTTATATAATGATAACACATTAATTATTGTAAATAATGTTAGTTTTAAAACAAGAAATATACATACTGATTCTGAAAAGAAAATGTTTGGGTTAAGAAATTCATGATTGAACTTAATTCATTGTTGATCCAATGGTACACATTGAGATAACAATATGGCTGTTGCTCAGGCCTAAAACATTAAACTCATTATCAACCCAAACATATATTTAAGAAATATAATTCCTATGTGAAGTTGTTCACAGAGGATATAAACATATCTGCAAAGTTGCAAAAGCTGTAATGTTGCAGACCTACTGAATTAAACACTGTCGCAGTAGAAGTTTAATAGTCACACTAGTTTCATGAGTATACGATACGTGAATGATTGACTCTAGTGCAAGTGGGAGATTGTTAGAGTTTATGCCCTAGAGGCAATTCATTTGATGAAACTGATAACACTATTGATGTTATTGTTTTATTCAGAATAAAACAATATTCTATTATATTATATTTACTGCGTAATATAAATAATAATTTAATAGAAGTCCTTAGAGTAATAATACAGAATTATATAGTTTGAGTAAGACTGAACTTGAGATTACATAATGTGATAAGTATTATAATTCTTAAATGCCCTCAGTCGAGTTTTATTGTTTATATAGGACAACAATAAAGCGTTGAGACTAGTATATTGATTGACTGATGATTACATCTCATTGATCATTAATATACGCGATATTAAAGTCAAGATATAAATACATATTGGAGAATAGCGTATTGGGCTGACCCACCGTGAGATAACTCCATGGAATATAATTAACAGTATCATAAGTTAATCTCATAGTGACAGTGATGTAATGGTCCTCAGACCTGAAATCATTATAATTTTATTCGAGGATATTTGTGTTTTGATATCATCTAAAGTTATTCGTAACTGAGTAACGATAACGGTGATTATTGGATACATCTCAAATCGAATGAAAAATTATGAATGATGTAGATGGAATTTAACCCTACGATATATTCGTAGTGATATCCATGGGCCTCTTGATTGAGTGAGACTGTGAAATGCATGGTCGTGCTCAAATATTGATTTGTTTTAAACAGTCTACTCATCGATCAAGAAAAACGGATTAAATTATAACGAGGATGATACGATCCATGCCTCTAGTTTAATCCTGGATATATTGTTTAAAAAGTATTATATTACATTGAGACACTAGTCACAGAACAGGTTGTATCGAATTGTCAATATTATTATAACTTGGGTAGCAGTGATGTATTACTAGATGCCACTCACTGTTTATAATTTTAAATATGATTTAAAATTATTGCCAATGTTATTTTATCCTATAGGGTCACACAACTAGAATGCTATGAAAGGGAGAACCATTATTAAGAAAATAATGAAATAATTATATCAAATGTTGATATCTAATTTTGTTTGAAGTGGTAAAAGGAGGATTTTAAGGTTCCAATTATCAAGGGTTTTCAATTTTCTTTTAAAAAGGGTAAGCCGACCCTTTTTCTATTTTATCCGATGAGGTCAGATAGGACAAGTTTAGAAAACCCTAGAAAGTGAAAAAGAAAATCCTCCATCGGCTAGTACCGGCATCCCTCCTCACTCGATTCTCTCTGACGAAGTCGAAATAGTGTTTGTGGACTTCAATAGAGGCATGGCAACTGACATGCTACGATTCGATTCTCCCAAGCTTGAGCAATCCAAGGATGGATCGATTTTTGAGGGGTTTTGCATCGACATGTGTGACGGCCCGTCCCGCACCAGCCTGCATTTCCTCCGAAAGTGCGATGTACACATGCCCAGCTAGCACAGAACGGTCGTCATAAGAAAAGAAAGAAGGGAATGAACTAATCAAGGAACCTGTAGAATGTCTCACAGCGCATGGGATAAAATATAATAATAACATACTTGACATAAAACAGGCGAGACAGTGCATAAGCTGATAACTAAAATCAACATCAATCATCAGAGCAGCGGAAATCCATACACAGCTTATTACAATTTTCCAAATTTACTGTCTCTAAACAAAAGAAAACTAAAGTAGAAGATGCACCACCAATGCCCAAGCAGTGATCTTCAACAACACAGGGAGAATATTATGTATATAGTACGTGGAAGCCTCCTGCTCGTCTTCGGATCATCTACCCGTGCATCACCAGCTAACCTGTCTCTAGTCTGCTCGTGTGAGCACCCAGAGTAATAAGAAGAGACATAAAACTCTGGGTCATACATAAAGCCTGGTATGAGCGATAAGCATCTAAACAGAGTAATAACAGGTATACTAAACCATACCTGAACCTGGACCTGCAACCAAAGAGTTAGTACCACATACCGTACAATGCTCTAAGGTGCCATAATAAATAGTGTAAGAATACGGGGGTGGGGTGTGCATGTCACAATGATAGCAAACAAATCATCCATATCAACCATCCTCACACCTCTCGCTCAGTGCGTAAAGCGTACGACATCTACCACTTTGGAACACTAGACAAACTGAGGTAACGACGAATCCCGACTTGTAGAAACCCTGCTGTGACCAAGCCAAACACTTGGAGTCATGACCAAACATTTCAATGACCCATTTCATTGGTCGTAGCCCTTGGTTCTACCGATGCCATAATGGCCCTGAATCCGCCTTCGCACCTCCTACCATAGTGGTCCAAAGCTATAGACGTCGATAACCCCTTGGCACGCGTCCCGCAGCAAAGCCCAACCATGAAGCGAACTCGTTGATTCCCATCTGAATCCTGAGCTCTAACTTCTCATTTGGACTTCCTTTGCATCTCGGGTTTGATCGAATTGGAGTGGGTCTTCAGAAGAGTTGTCGTGCAGCAGCAGCTCTAGGATTCTGTTCGGTTCGGTAGTCATCACCTTCATCGGTTCGGGTCGGTAGTCCACTTCGGGTCGGGTCGGTAGTCCACCTCGGGTCGGGTCGGTTCAGTGATCCTCCCCCTTCAGATATCGGTTCGGTTCGGGTGTCTCTGCTTGAGTTCGGTTCAGAGGTAGTTCATCCGATCTGATTCCTTCTGTTTGACTTGTTTGCCTGCTCCGATCCGTCCTGTTCCCTTTCTCCGATCCGATCTGCTCTATTGCTCCGATCCGATCTTCTGTCCAACTCCAACTCTAAGAAAATGGCCTTCCTTCTTGCCAAACCCCTTCCAGTGACAAGTCCCAATCCAGTTCGGATTCCCTTGGCCAGTTCACTAGTCCGATCCGACCCCTGCTCCGATCCGAACCGGTTCGGGACCTGCACATTTCTGCAACTTTCCAGCGAGCTTTCTACGCCATTCGACGACGTTTTCGACCAATTTAACTATTCTAATCAATCATAAAACATACCATAGAGTCATAGCAACCACAAACAGCAAACAACAATTCAAATGAATCAAAAGGGATCAAAAGTGACTAAAACTTCATATTTTCCCATAATCCCTCTTAATCATGTTTAAGTACATACTTAGTAAAACTTAACCAAATCGTCTAAATTTTATAACAGAGGCATGAAATATTATTTAAGAATTTCTAAACATTTTTCCAGAATTTATTAGTGTATAAATTCGCTAATCTTCACTAATTACCCTTAATTAACTGTAATTAGTGTCAAAACGATGCTATCACTCACCTTGGCCACAACTAAAACCCCAAAACTGAAATATTCTCTGATTTGGTGCTGTTCCCAATCTTACACAGCAGCTCTACCTCGGTTCTCGTGCTAATACTCCTTGATTTGATGTTTGCTAAGCCTAATCTTCAGTTAGAAAGTGATTTTTGGGTGTTTTAGAGAGATTCAGAGAGTGGAGGCCATGGCTAGGTCAAGAGAAATGAAAGTGGCGGCTGGAAAATGTCTAAAGAAATGTTTTCTAACCCTAATCAGCCCCTATATACCCCTAAACCCGAAATTCCCCTTGGGCCTAGCTGCTAATCACCCGCTTAAGCCCAATTAAGCTGTTTTTCACCATCTGAAACTTGTTTCAGCCATATCTCCCAAACGGTGAGTCCGTTTGGCTAATGTGACCACTCTACGGAAAGAGAAACCATCATCCGGAGCCAATGGAAGTGGTTTCAGGTCAAAATTCCTTTCCAGTCAAAAGTTATGGCCAAAACAGTGATAACTAGGAGTAAAATAGTCATTTAAAAATCGGGAAAAATCATGAACATGGGAAATGACCCCAATAGTCGTCCCCCAAAGTTACATGACCATACAACTTCGTATGTGACAGAAATAAATATTCTACGATTCTATGATGCGTAGAATGCGGGTCGTTACACTCTCCCCCCCTTAAGAAATTTCGCCCCCGAAATTCCTTAACCCAAAACATACAAAAGATCTCGCATGCCTAACAACCACATACAACAATCAATCATGCAAAACAAGCGAACAAGCCTATCCTAGCATGCGGAAAACTAAATCGAAGTCAAAATCTTACCAGGCAAAGAGTTCTGGGTGTGACTTTCTAATGTTCTCCTCTGTCTCCCAAGTACAATCATTCTCGTCCTCGCTCCACTGTACCTTGACTAGCTTCACCGCCTTCCTTCGAAGTTGCTTCATGTCATGCTCGACAATACGGGCCGGCTTGCGGTTCCCAACCGCCTCGGGTTCTACTTCGAAGTCCTCTAACTGATCAGGTGAAATAGTCATATCTGAGTCGTGAACGAACTTCCTTAGTTGGGAAACATGAAATACGTTGTGAACTCCCGCCATCTTCTCTGGTAAGTCAATCATATATGCCAAATTCCCGACTAGTTCGGGAACAGGGAATGGGCCAACGAATCTTGGTGCCAACTTGCCTCTCCTGCCAAATCGTATTACGCTCTTCAACGGAGAAATCTTGACAAACACCAAGTCGCCAACGGAGAATTTTAAGTCTCTTCTCCTTTTATCGGCATAACTCTTCTGCCTATCTTGGGCAGCCTTCATTCGTCGTTGAATGGTCTTGATTTTATCTGAAGTTTCCCTCACCACATCTGGTCCAAGCATAAACTTCTCGCCAGTCTCTATCCAACATGATGGTGAGTTGCATGGTCTTCCGTACAAAGCTTCAAACGGAGCCATACCGATACTGGATTGGTAGCTATTATTATATGCAAACTCTACTAGATGCAAATGGTCATCCCATGATCCACCAAAATCCAATATACATGCTCTCAAGAGATCTTCCAAAATACGGTTCACCCTCTCCGTCTGACCGTCGGTCCGAGGATGATATGCGGTACTGAGATGTAACTCTGACCCTAGAGCCTCTTGTAAGCTTTTCCAAAACCCACTAGTGAACAACGGGTCTCGGTCGCTCACAATGCTTTTGGGTACTCCATGAAATCTCACTACCCACTTCATATACAATTCTGCTAACTTAGCTGCCGTTCTGGTCGATTTGACTGGTATAAACCTTGCACTTTTAGTCAGTCGATCTACAATTACCCAAATGCTGTCATATCCCGATCTAGTCCTTGGTAAACCATCGATGAAATCCATCGAGACTTGCTCCCATTTCCATTCGGGGATTTCTAAGGGCTGTAACAAACCACTAGGCTTCTTTTGCTCGGCTTTAACTAACTGGCAATTCATGCATTTGGATATAAACTTCCCAACGTCTCTTTTCATTCCTCCCCAGTAGTAAGTCTGCTTCATATCTCGATACATCTTGTTACCACCGGGGTGTATAGTCAGCTTTGAGTGATGACATTCTTTAAGCACTTCATCCCTCAATCCATTGACATGGGGTACAACAAGCTTTCCATTATTTCTAAGCCATCTATCTCGATCAAGCCCATACTTGTTCATCTCCTCATCGATACCCATCTCTAACTTGGAGATGATTTCCAATAGGTTAGGGTCGTCTCTCTGACTAGAGCCGATCCGTTCAATCAAAGTGGGTCTGATCGTCAAACTTGCTAACATTTCTGGATCCAATTCGCACTTTGGTCTGAAATCAAACCCCGCGATAAACTCCAGTTGCTTCCATTCAAGGAACATAGCCCCTAAGCTGGCATGTCTTCTACTCAATGCATCAGCCACCGCATTACCCTTTCCCGGTGTGTATGCGATGTCAAAATCATAGGAAGCTAAGAACTCTAACCATCTCCGCTGACGGAGATTCAGATCTTTCTGCGAGAAGAGATACTTTAACGACTTATGATCTGTAAACAGCTCAAACTTTCTCCCAAGAGATAGTGTCTCCACATCTTTAACGCGAACACGATCGCTGCCAATTCTAAATCATGGGTAGGGTATCTTCTCTCGTGCGGTTTTAATTGCCGACTTGCGTAAGCTACAACCCTACCGCCTTGCATCAATACAGCACCCAGTCCGGTACCACAGGCATCCGTGTATACCGTCATCTCTTCATCCCCCTTAGGAATGACTAACACTGGTGCGCTCGTCAACTTGTCCTTTAGACTTTTAAATGCATTCTCGCACCTTTCATCCCAAACAAAAGCTTGATTCTTCTTGGTCAACTGGGTCAATGGTGCTGCTATCTTGGAGAAACCTTGGATAAACTTACGATAATATCCAGCTAATCCCAAGAAACTTCTTACATCTGTTGCATTCTTGGGCGTAGGCCAATCCTGTACCGTAGCCACCTTTGCCGGGTCCACGGCAATACCATTCTCTGATACAACATGGCCCAAGAACCTCACTTCCCTCTTCCAGAAGTGACACTTCGAAAACTTTGCTTTCAATTGGTGTTTTCTCAACACCTCCATCACTATTCTTAAATGTCCCTTGTGTTCTTCCTCTGTCCTTGAGTAGACCAAAATATCATCAACGAACACAAGGACAAACTTATTCAACTGATCTCTGAATACCCTATTCATAAGATCCACAAAATATGCTGGGGCATTGGTCAGCCCGAATGGCATGACCAACCACTCATAAAACCCAGACGGCGTCCGAAATGCCGTTTTAGCAATACTCTCAGCTTCCACTCTAAGCTGATGAAAACCTGTCGCGAGATCCAACTGAGAAAATACTCTCGCGCCACTCAACTGATCGAACAAATCATCTATCCGCGGTAGAGGATACTTGTTCTTCCTCGTCACTTTATTCAACTCGCGGTAGTCTACACACAAACAAAGGGAACCATCCGCCTTGGTAGCAAACACAACTGGTGCTCCCCATTCAGAAACACTCCTTCTGATAAATCCCTTCTTCAAAAGATCGCTGACTTGCACCTCGAGCTCTCGCTGCTCTCTTGGTGCCATACGACGAAGTGGCATCACTATAGGCCTGGCATCTTTTACCAAATCAATACGGAACTCAATCTCTCGGTGTGGTGGAAGTCCGGTCACTTCTTCGAAATAATCCGGATACTGGCCAACCACGGGCAAACCTGACAACTCACTATGCGGAATGTCGAGGGAGTTTAGAAAACTAGCCAATACCCCCTTACTGGGTAGACCACCAAACACTATCCTCCGCCCATCATCCGCTCTAGCTGTCACCAACAAGCCCTCACAGTCTACCACCACCCCGTATCTTTGGAGCCAATCTACTCCCAAAATAATGCCAAACCCAGTAAAGCCCAAAACAAAGCAATCACAAACAAACATACATCCATGACTCGATAAGACCACATTACGACAAATCATGCTAAGGCTAGTCGAACCACCAATCGGGTTCGTCACTACTAAAGGTCTATCGACAATCTCGAGCTCCAATCCCAACCTATCTACCAGGTCACTAGATATGAAAGAACTGGAAGCTCCGGTATCAAATAAAACTCTAACAGGAACATCATAAACCGAAAGCATACCTTGAATGACGACATTCTTTCCCTTCTCCGCCGCTGTTGGGGCATTCGACGAAGAAGGAATAACATTAAGAGCGTAGGCTTTCACCATTTGCTTTTCCTTAGGGGGCTGTGGACACTTGTCCTTGTGATGTCCCAATTGGCCACAATTGAAGCACTTCCTATCCGCTGGCTTGGCCCGACAATTACTAGCATAATGGCCCTTCTTACCACAGCTGAAGCACACCACATCCTGCTTATTCTTTTTCTTCTGGCCATCCTTAGCCTGATTCTGCTTTCTCTTATTCTGGGAACCACCTTTGCCTCCACCACTAGCTTGTGGTTTTGGCTCTTCTGCAGATGCAACCTCAGTCTTCGACTTAGGGTAGAGACTTTCCGATCTTAATGCTTTCCCCACAATCGATTCAAATGTCTCATCGATGTGGTTAATAAGTTTTTCCCCCAAGTACAGATCCAAACCAGTTATGAATTTCTCATTCTTTTTCTCGGCAGTATCAATAAGAGATAATCCATATTTTGACAAAGTGTCAAATTCAGCAATATATTCCGAGACAGCTCTGCCATCCTGCTTGAGCTCCAAGAATTTCTTAAACAGCATTGACTTCTGAGCAGCTGGAATGAACTTCTCGCTAAAACGAGCTTTAAACTGTTCCCAAGTAATCTGATCTTCGGGAGTAGCTGCCTTTATAGCATTCCACCAATTCATTGCCCGCCCTTGCAGCTGACGGGACGCTAGCTTTCTTTTCATCGCATCCTCGATACCCAAATCCTCGAAGATACGTTCGCAACTATCCAACCAATCTTGAACGTCCGTGGCCGACTCCGTTCCGTGAAACGACTTCCCACCAAGGCTAGTATAATCCTTATTCAACTTGGCGAAGTCGACCCTCGGCGCCTGCACTATTGGACCACCACCATTTCCACCATTGGGAGCTGCCCTCTGTACATCTCTAAGCATCTCTCTCATGAGGTCAGTAAACATTGTCCTCATGTCAGCAGCATTCCCATTATTGGCTCCCCTACCAGCACCTCTAGTATATCGGCTCATCGTCAATCTGAAAAAGGAAACGATTAACGACTCCATAGTGGTGCTAGTGCAGTACAACTTCATCCTTATACTAATAATAGTATATATATATATAGCTTTTAAAAACCAAAGTAATCACAAATACGCTCCCTCGTATACGTATATTATCTCTCCCCGATAGCTTCCCTAGGTTAACTACGCAACCTAGAGCTCTGATACCAAGTGTGACGGCCCGTCCCGCACCAGCCTGCATTTCCTCCGAAAGTGCGCTGTACACATGCCCAGCTAGCACAGAACGGTCGTCATAAGAAAAGAAAGAAGGGAATGAACTAATCAAGGAACCTGTAGAATGTCTCACAGCGCATGGGATGAAATATAATAATAACATACTTGACATAAAACAGGTGAGACAGTGCATAAGCTGATAACTAAAATCAACATCAATCATCAGAGCAGCGGAAATCCATACACAGCTTATTACAATTTTCCAAATTTACTGTCTCTAAACAAAAGAAAACTAAAGTAGAAGATGCACCACCAATGCCCAAGCAGTGATCTTCAACAACACAGGGAGAATATTATGTATATAGTACGTGGAAGCCTCCTGCTCGTCTTCGGATCATCTACCCGTGCATCACCAGCTAACCTGTCTCTAGTCTGCTCGTGTGAGCACCCAGAGTAATAAGAAGAGACATAAAACTCTGGGTCAGACATAAAGCCTGGTATGAGCGATAAGCATCTAAACAGAGTAATAACAGGTATACTAAACCATACCTGAACCTGGACCTGCAACCAAAGAGTTAGTACCACATACCGTACAATGCTCTAAGGTGCCATAATAAATAGTGTAAGAATACGGGGGTGGGGTGTGCATGTCACAATGACAGCAAACAAATCATCCATATCAACCATCCTCACACCTCTCGCTCAGTGCGTAAAGCGTACGACATCTACCACTTTGGAACACTAGACAAACTGAGGTAACGACGAATCCCGACTTGTAGAAACCCTGCTGTGACCAAGCCAAACACTTGGAGTCATGACCAAACATTTCAATGACCCATTTCATTGGTCGTAGCCCTTGGTTCTACCGATGCCATAATGGCCCTGAATCCGCCTTCGCACCTCCTACCATAGTGGTCCAAAGCTATAGACGTCGATAACCCCTTGGCACGCGTCCCGCAGCAAAGCCCAACCATGAAGCGAACTCGTTGATTCCCATCTGAATCCTGAGCTCTAACTTCTCATTTGGACTTCCTTTGCATCTCGGGTTTGATCGAATTGGAGTGGGTCTTCAGAAGAGTTGTCGTGCAGCAGCAGCTCTAGGATTCTGTTCGGTTCGGTAGTCATCACCTTCATCGGTTCGGGTCGGTAGTCCACTTCGGGTCGGGTCGGTAGTCCACCTCGGGTCGGGTCGGTTCAGTGATCCTCCCCCTTCAGATATCGGTTCGGTTCGGGTGTCTCTGCTTGAGTTCGGTTCAGAGGTAGTTCATCCGATCTGATTCCTTCTGTTTGACTTGTTTGCCTGCTCCGATCCGTCCTGTTCCCTTTCTCCGATCCGATCTGCTCTATTGCTCCGATCCGATCTTCTGTCCAACTCCAACTCTAAGAAAATGGCCTTCCTTCTTGCCAAACCCCTTCCAGTGACAAGTCCCAATCTAGTTCGGATTCCCTTGGCCAGTTCACTAGTCCGATCCGACCCCTGCTCCGATCCGAACCGGTTCGGGACCTGCACATTTCTGCAACTTTCCAGCAAGCTTTCTACGCCATTCGACGACGTTTTCGACCAATTTAACTATTCTAATCAATCATAAAACATACCATAGAGTCATAGCAACATGTAATAGCAACCACAAACAGCAAACAACAATTCAAATGAATCAAAAGGGATCAAAAGTGACTAAAACTTCATATTTTCCCATAATCCCTCTTAATCATGTTTAAGTACATACTTAGTAAAACTTAACCAAATCGTCTAAATTTTATAACAGAGGCATGAAATATTATTTAAGAATTTCTAAACATTTTTCCAGAATTTATTAGTGTATAAATTCGCTAATCTTCACTAATTACCCTTAATTAACTGTAATTAGTGTCAAAACGATGCTATCACTCACCTTGGCCACAACTAAAACCCCAAAACTGAAATATTCTCTGATTTGGTGCTGTTCCCAATCTTACACAGCAGCTCTACCTCGGTTCTCGTGCTAATACTCCTTGATTTGATGTTTGCTAAGCCTAATCTTCAGTTAGAAAGTGATTTTTGGGTGTTTTAGAGAGATTCAGAGAGTGGAGGCCATGGCTAGGTCAAGAGAAATGAAAGTGGCGGCTGGAAAATGTCTAAAGAAATGTTTTCTAACCCTAATCAGCCCCTATATACCCCTAAACCCGAAATTCCCCTTGGGCCTAGCTGCTAATCACCCGCTTAAGCCCAATTAAGCTGTTTTTCACCATCTGAAACTTGTTTCAGCCATATCTCCCAAACGGTGAGTCCGTTTGGCTAATGTGACCACTCTACGGAAAGAGAAACCATCATCCGGAGCCAATGGAAGTGGTTTCAGGTCAAAATTCCTTTCCAGTCAAAAGTTATGGCCAAAACAGTGATAACTAGGGGTAAAATGGTCATTTAAAAATCGGGAAAAATCATGAACATGGGAAATGACCCCAATAGTCGTCCCCCAAAGTTACATGACCATACGACTTCGTATGTGACAGAAATAAATATTCTACGATTCTATGATGCGTAGAATGCGGGTCGTTACAACATGTATGAATTCTAACTTGAATCAATTTTTACTACATTTTATTGCGTAGATCCTAGATTTAAGTTGTTAAATCGTCAAATTGGGTTAGTCGATTAGATCTTTAAAATCCAACACATATAAGCCTTAAATAATTATTTAACGCTTATATTGGTCTGTCAATCAATCGATTAACATTTAATCTAAACACTTGGGATTAGTGTAAATCAAATATCATCCCAATATCCATATGGGGTTTTCAGCCAATAAATAAATAATTAATTATTTCATCTAATCGATATTATTTAAATGGGTGAACATAAACAAGCCATTCGACTTGTAAATGGATTTTTTATCCCCAAATAATTTAACATCGTTTTTAGCATGTTAATTATTTCTAATTTACATTCACAACAAAACATAAATATTCATACAATGTCATTTAAGGTGCCACAAAGTGTCCATCCACATTGTTTGAAATACGAGTGCCGAATATTCAAGCAACACTTCTAATAATAAATAAATTAGTGAATAGTTCATGTGTTAAACTCAAGGGATATCGCATGTAACAGATAAAAATCCACATAGGCCATTAATATGTTTTCAGTTGTAAAAATAAATAACTGTACAAAATATTTGAGTGAGAGGGTACTCATATTGGTTGTTTATCATTAAATAATGGTAAATGGTCGATTGACTGAATAGACATTTTCTTCCGCCAAAATTGCCACGACCTACAAATCTCTCCAAGTTAGTCTCATTGTGAAGCTCTCGTCTATACGGTTCCAAAGGATCCTGATTCGCTGAATTCCGATAAAGTATGTAAAAGTTATTCTTTTTACTAGATTGTATACATATATACGTCATTAATAATATAATTATAATATATTTAACCCTTTAAGCTAATTACTCACTTAATCCCTTAATCATCCAATTCTTCCTCAACATCTTCTACACGTCACGCACAATATGTTTTTCATGGCAATAACCGATTATTTACACATCCCATACTTCCTCCTTACTCCACTAAAAATCAAACTAAACTATCCATTGAAATTCTCTTCCAATCCCCCACACTTCCATCACCATTTGAAGGCACCCCATCTTCCTCACAAAATCGCGCCTCCTAGTTACGCATAACTTTTGCACACTGTACCCAAAAACCTCGACATCAATTAGCTCCAAATTTCCTCAAAAATGCACATAACACTCTAAATCACCTCCTCATTCCAAATATCATAACCAAATCGTACGTTGTTGCCTGTAGCTCAAGAGATGTTGAACCCTA
Organism: Allium sativum; assembly: GCA_030737875.1. NCBI lineage: Eukaryota > Viridiplantae > Streptophyta > Magnoliopsida > Asparagales > Amaryllidaceae > Allium > Allium sativum. The sequence continues at coordinate 6,483,202 of CM060921.1, read as the reverse complement.
AAACAATAGGGGACACTGTATATTATTTACAGTGAATGAAAACTTCCTCGAACCTATGGAAACACGTATAGATGTGAAGAAAAACATCATATGAATATAAATAAACTAGTTTCTTGAATTTAGAGATTTTAATCAAATTGTTTTTATTTTTGAAAGATCACAAATTGGTTTTGGGAAGAATAACTGGCGGCATACATTTTCGTTGACCATAGAAATGAGATGAAGAGGGTTTGAGAAAGTTAGGATATTATATAGAGGAGGGAAAAATATTTTTTTTATCAATTTGTTATTTAATCATACTCGAATATTGCTTATTTTCAACATTTAAAAATCTATGTGCTCTCGTATGGATCCGGTTTTCAATGAAAATTGACATGCAGGTACTCTTCGACATTACACACCCAACGAAGCTAGTTTTGTCGAATTCCAAGTCTGTTTGCATAAGCAGCGAATTTTTTAAGTCAAAATATAGACTGTTTTCACGGTAAAATCATATTACGCCACGTTCTAACTCTAAAAATCATGAAACTTGGAACTATACCATTATTCGATGCTAGGGATTCAGTAATTTTTTTGTTTCAAATTCCGAGGTTGTCTCAATAATGTTCCTTTGTAAACTACTCAACTTATTACATCGAACGGTTTTATCGCGTAAGGCCACATACTGAGTCCGTTTAGTGTGAAATTTGAAATCTAGCAATAATTTAATATTTCGGATCAAACAAAATTAGTTTCGTCGAAAATAGAGGTCGTTTGCAAAATATCCATTTTTAAGGGCTATGTAATATCGATAAAATATTAATAAAATCAAAAATAGTTTAAATAAATAATAATAAATTAATATTATCATATAGATATATCCAAATAAAATATCATATAGCTGTAAAATAAACATACTTGAGTTTATAACTCGACATTACAATTTTCTAATCAAACGGTGTTCATTTTACATGAAAATCCTTTTATTTAATTTAATAAATCGTTATATTTATAAACGATTCCATAGTGACTATTTTAAATTTTAATTTGGACATAACTTACAATTTATAAAGTGAAATCTCAATTTCTTACATTTGTTATAAAGATATAATTAATTTGATCCTAACGTTTCTGGTTTCATCAAATTCCGATTTATAATGAACATTGTACATTGATTAAAGTTTAAAACTAAGTTTCCAAACTACCACGCCATTATGAGCTCGTTTTAATTTAATTATAAATTCATACACTCAAACTTCGTTTTAAATAAATTCTAAGTCGTTTATTCTCAAAATAAATCGTTTAAAATATTTAATTACTATTAAAATCAATTAAAAATAAATTTTAAATTGGTTCTAAAATTTCGGGTTATTACAATCTCCCGCACTTAAAACTTTTTCGTCCTCGAAAAACGAACGGAGCTGAATGTCGTTTAACCAACCAACTCAACTTTCATTTTGGCTTGAGTTCTTCAACTTTTCAGTTTCTAAGAACTTTAAAATTTCCCTGAAATTTGGCTAACACCTTAGATTTCTGAAAAAAATCGCCATAACCTCCTTTGTACAAGTTGATCTGAAAAAATATATATGGACTTATTAGGCACTCAATAAATCAATATATATATCGTACAAAGTAATCGTGACTTATCTACACTCAAGGGAGATGTGTGAAAAATGATCCCTTGACCCGGTGATGAGGATTAGTCGTATCCATGTGCTGTATCTACTACAAGAGAGACATGTATATTTTTGTCATCTCAAGACCCTGTGATGGGGTTTTATTATTAAATCCTGTCATTTCCTTTATATGTTTATTAAGTCCACAATCAGTCCTCAGTTCAACCTGTAATTCAGTCCTCACCATATAAGCATCAAATTAGTTCATGCTCATATGGTAATCCAAACCCCATCATATAAGAACCAAATAATTGCATGCTTAAATGGAATATGCTATGCTATGATCTCCTCTATATATGCTATGCGGTGTAGTCCATACATGTTTACTATCTTAAAGTGTATGTTTAATTTCACACAATAATCCATCACAGCCCATCCAATTCACTCACAGCAATATAATAATAAATTGCGCAACCAACTAAATAAGGTGCACCTATTTGTCGGGCACGCAATTTATTTCTTTACTCAACTTTAAGTCAATAACCTGCTCAACAACACATATATGTATATATATATATATATATTATATGTATATGTGTGTGTGTGTGTCTAATTCGAAGTAATTTTCAATTTAGTTCTACATTAAATTTGATTTAATTTACCCTTTCTTTTCATATTGGTGTCATCATTCCAATATTTTATTTGTTAAGTTAAAAATCACATATCACAACCAGCAATCAATTGGTTAATTATCTTTTCAAATATATAACTTTTATATACTTAAAATCATATTTCCAATACCAAATCACAAACAATAAATTTAACTAAGTTTTTGGTTCTTACACCAGTCAATTGGAATCATATAAATATCCCACTTTCGAAACTCGAGCATAAATACTAATGATAACGTATTAATCACCAGGATTATCTCCGGGCGACTAGAGTGTGATTCTATATCTACCCAGTTTATTTAAGAGTTCAAATACACGTGGATCAGTCGTATATTCAAAATCTTCTTATACTCGGTAGTCCAAAATCAATATTAAATAAAATACTTAAATTCTTATAATAAGATATAATAACCTCAAAATTAAATTCGTTTTTATAAATAATACTCTTCGAACTCATTATGAGGCATTACTAAACCTATCTTTAACAAGTCATTCTTTTAGGATATTACTAATCATATCTCTAATCAATTCTTTCACTTGGTTCTTATGTGTCATGTTCTCGATCTTTGTAAACCAAAGCTTGTCACGCACCAAATTTCGCTCGATCTGAATTAATCGCTAAACCGATTAAGACCGTTCGAGAACACAGATTGTTTGAGAGCACGACACATCGGGACACAAAACAATAGAATATTTCATTGCAACTACAACAATTTTCATCAGAGTACAAGAATATCAGAGTATGAATAAATAATACACACAACAGAAAAATACAGTATCATAGACTAATAATCTACATAGCAGTGGAAATAATAATGTATAAATACAACGTACAGTGGGAACACATTACTAACACAACTGAAAGAAATACATGGATATAAAGCTTTCCGAATATAGCTCCAGCTATAAATTAGGATCCTATTAAATAAATATCTGCAAAACCAAAACTACTGGCTGCCCATGGGGATAATATGGGCACCCAGAGTTTAGGTGAAAAATAATAAACTCCGAGTCAGTCATGGGACTAGTGTGAGAACTTAAAACAGTTATTAAAACTTACTTTAAAAGTGGGAAAAATCATGAGACCACGCTGTATGACATGAAATGTAGAGTCCTAAGAATTTCGACACTTGAATCTAAACACTAATACATCTCATGTCCAAATCCAAGTATCGAAAACCCAGAAAGCTAATAGAAAGAAATAAGAGGGTGAGATAAGAAAGAAAGAAAGTTAAGAATAGAAGAATAAGGAGAAGAACTAATACATCACAGAGTCTCACATCGTAGCGAAAGAAAATGTAATATGTAAATAGACTTTATTGAGAGCTTGAAATAAAAACTTACAACCATCAGAGTACATCAACACATCTGGACAGTTATAATAACCTGTCCTTATATACAACACACAGCTGAATAATAACTATATAATATCATACGTATGAACTCTTCCATCTTATCTTCGGACTTCACAGCATCCGATAACCAAAACCTGTAAAACCCGGGCTAACCCAAGCATTACAAACGTCGGATCAGTCTTGTGAACCAAAGTGAGAAAAACTCACTAAGTTTATATAATATCATCCGACTTGACTTTAAATTTAAACATTTCTTTCCGAAAGAAAAGTATAATCCTAAGACCAAATCCACACATAAATACGAACGGTTTTTACCATACGATATCCCAAAACGTTTTGAAGTCAATATCATATTCTGATATTATAATAGTGTCTAAATACAAATAAATAACAACCTAGCGGAATGCTTGCATCTCACGCTCTACATATATAGTATACAATCAAAACTATGGGCGCTTATTGGAGATTGGATTCCGATTATGACAAGGTATGGAACCACATGTTGATAGTGTATCTCTAGAGGGGAATACACTAGGTTCTACAAGAACATCTTTCAACCCGTACACACATAACCGACATCTCATTTCGCTTGAGTGTATCGAATGTATATCACCAATGGTTGGGTTCAAACCACCGTTTCTTGAAAAGGGACAGCATCGAAATAGATTAAAGAAGGAAATGAATTTTCTCTAGATAGGTGATTATACACCCTAATGGGAGCGACTCACTTAGCCATCCTGCCTAGCCGATTTTTGTCATTTCTCGGTTGATGAGACTTGAGGTTAAAATTACTTTTTCTGATAGCACACCACCATTCACTTTGAATGCCACATTGTCAGATCCACCAGAAAACATCACTAATTGATTTCCACAAAAATACTCCGGTTGTTAAGCTAAAGAAGTTTCCCTTCTATGCCACCAACTTGGTACATTTGGAGAAAACAATGAACGTGACTCCTTTGGAAGTACTCTGTCAGGCATCCGTCCATACAAGTTATCCTGGGACTGGACAAACCGAAGGCACTCTCCTACTACATCCTATGAATTACCCTATGGATCAGTAGCGAGTAGTCCTTGCAAATATATAGATTTCAATCACGATAGAATTACTGTCAAAATGTCACTAGGGATCAGCTAGAGAGATCCAACAATGGTTCTTTCATTCATGAAGATTTACGGGATTCAATTCCTCCATCTTGATCAACTTTAGACATCTTCTTCGTTCACGTATTTGTTGGTTCAGAATGGTTTTCGAATATAAATTCGATCCCGGACTTTCCGTACCAACAACGCGTTAGGTATGATATTGATAGTCGGTTATTTAACTATCAAAATAAACAATCATAAAAATAAAATAAATCCATTAGTTTACTACACAGCGTCACTTAGCCATTAAAATAATATACTAGTTTTTATATATTAATATTCTCAAATCATTTTATTTTAATACGTAGAAAATATATCAAAAATCATATCCAAATTTACCTTTTACTATCATTTCAAACATTGATACACATTACTTATCATCTTATCGATTCAACTTATTATTTGTAAAAATAATCGTTATGAAATCTCCTTTGTTTCGTTATTTGAACACCATAATCGCCAACTACACTTTTTAATAAGCCTATTCAAAATCTCATCCCCTTACTTTGAAACTATCTTTATATTTTCACAAATCATTTCATATCCTCAAGCCCTTTTTATTTCCTTTTTAATTTGGAATTCCATAAAAAAAATATCCCCAAATTCTCCAAATATTGTTAGACTATTATTTCTCAAATAAATTACATTTAACATCTCCACCATTATGACTAATATCATCCTTCGCTAATCTTGAAGTCGTTCAAGTTGAGGTATTTTAATTACCTCTCAGACCTTGATCAACAACGTTCTTATCTTAAGACAAATATCAGTTGTAATACAAAAACTGATGTTTATTACCAATATCAAAAGAAATCCCATTTTAATTATAATGAAATCTCATCTCTTATTTAATATTGAGAATTTAAATCGCATCTTTATAATTAAACTCGCCTAACCACTTTAATTCAAACTTGGGTCCCCGTCTTGAATCCCATTTCAAACCTTTATCATCCCCTAACCATAGATCAGTAAGAAAATAATTCACTAAATATCAACCACGAAGGCCGAAACCAACATCAGATCAATACTCAGAAAATCATTTAACTTAACAGATCTCCAATTATGTTCCAATTCTTTAATTTCGTATCTTGGAATTTATTTCCATTCATAAGCCATTCTAATAACTCATTCCAAAACATATTTCATAAAAATTTGGTTTTTATAACTTTGTCTAACTTGGATTTCATAGAATCCAATATAATTCAATAATAATTAAATTAAAATTTCGATTTAAATATACTTATATCGTTATAAACCTTTTATCGCTTAAATATTCATTTACCTATAAACATGGCGTTTAAACTTCACAAACTTCCATTACTAAGTTTTACATTCTTAGGTTATCATTTTGATTATTATTAAATAACTAATAATCAAGTCTCAACATTTATTAAAATAAAACTGGGTTACTTCACCATTTATTACTCTTGTCAAATTAATAAATTAATTTAATAAAACAATCCCAGTTAACGGAGCCTCTAAACATGATTTATTCGTTAATCAATTCCACTTAGCCCTCTCCATTAATTAAAAATATAATTAACTAAAACAATTCCTTTTACTTTGATTTTATTAAATAAATAATAATCAATCCCATTTTAATTGTTTTTTTAAACAATAAATCTCGGTTATAAATTGTCACGTTAATTTGTGCTCACTTGCTTATCAATCTTATTAATATAATAATCAGCTTTATAAAACCATTCAATAATCACTTATAACCTTTAAGAAATAAATAAATAATATTCAATTCCTTTTATAAACTCCCATTTAAAATAATAGATTTTAAAAATCGATCTTCATTTATAAAATAAATTTTATAGCTTTACATATATCGACTTACTTGGCGGTAAGTCAATCATTATAAAACATTGTATATTTGGGTCATATGTTATAAATTTCTCAACCAATATCACTCATTGGTTAATACCAAAACAACGTTGAATCTAGATTCAACAATTAATAACCAAATCAATAATCCAATCATAATGGTTAAACAGTTCATATGAAAGTAAACAATAAATTTGAGGAATCGAGTTGTATCCCTCCAACCTGTTTTTATCTGAATCCAAAAGGTTACCTCAAATAAACAATCAACTCCATACGAAAATATGAATGATAACTTCAACTAATAATGGTCAAATAATAATAACAATCAAGCACCACATTCAATTTAATATGTTTATATTGTTATAAACGTAACCAATAAGGTAAGTTACCTTGTTTGGAAATAATCGTTAAAAGAAACGATTTGTTTTTATATAAATTAAATAAACATTTAATTTAAATAATAGATATAAATTATTTAACAACATCAAACAATCATCAGTCAAACAATAATTAGCATACATAGCACACAAACATTAAACCCGACTTATAATAATTATAAGTGGGAGAACTGAGTGAGTTTAACTCACCTTGGTTAATTCGTCGATTGAAATTTAATTAAAAATTTCAGATATCTCCAGTCCTGACCAAACCAGCTCCATCTCGTAGCCTCCGTCATTATGGTTCCAATGATGTCAAACTTGCCCAAATTTGATAACGAACGCATACGTTAAATATTATTAGATTATAAAACTATTTATTTATGCTTAACTTTAAATTTTAAATATAACGGGCATTACCCTTGCTATCCCGGCCCACTGCCCACCAAAGCTGCAAGAAACAGTGAAGTGATGCACTTCCTTCCCATTCCCAGTTTCAATTGGATACGTATGCCAAAAGTAATACCCACAGCCCTTCCCATTTGTCTACTTTCTGGTTCTTCTTTTATTTTTATTTTTTTATAAATGGGTCTAAAGCCCATTGCGTTCAAACCCACACCCTCCACATCTCTTCTTTCCGCATGCAAGAAACTCCCCCACATGTAAATCTTTCCCAGTCTGTCCTCTCTCCTACTGTATTTGTTTCTGCCCTTTCTTTTAAAAAAAACAAATAGCCTAAAGCCCACTCCCCATAGTACCCATGACCTTAAACATTCAAACCCGTTTTACTAGCTCATCTTCCCCGATTCCTTTTGCTGAAACTTCATTTTGCTCCCCTTTTTTTAGTCATGCTACTCACCTCCTTGCATCGCCCCACTGTACTCCAGACCAACGCCACCACCCCAGTAACCTGAGCCTCCGACCACCAGCGTCATCACGTCTCCCCAGCTCCCACTTCTCCAACGAACTTAGGCTACTGCCATTAAAACTTCGAACTGCATCCAAGATGGCCCACAGACCACCGTGATATGCGAAATAATGATCTTCCCTTCCCAGTTTCGTTTCAGCTTTCCCCTTACATGAGCTACTTCTTCCAATTCTCTATATATCAGTGGGTTTGATTTTTTATGGGTTCCGTTTAACAAGGCAGAGTTTAGGTAAGAAGAATGGAATGGTTTTATTTCTTTTGGCTTGTGCAGAAATGAATGGAGGCAGGACTTTATATAGGAGGAAAGAAAATTGGATAGACACGACGTATTTTCATACGTACAGCGAGCCATGTGCCTTAGGTCGATGATCATAATAGGGTAGGCAGCTTTTAAACGAGACTTAGGAAGGAAGAAAGAAAAAGATAGAGACAACGTGTCTTAATCATAGGGCGGTTCAGAAAAGAACATAAGGTAGTGCACAATGGGTTTGATTTTATGTTTGCGGAAGAATTTTCAGAAATTAGAGTGGCAGAAGTAGGCATAACATGTGCATGTATTTGAAATATGCTGACTGCAAGGGTACGTTTTAGGTGTGTGCGTGTATGTGTGTGTGTGTGTGTATATATATATATATATATATATATATATATATATATATATAGGTCTCTACATTCAACATGTATAGGTTGGAAATTTGCTCGCTTAGCACATAAGGTATATATTAAAAGCTATATTAATATTATTATTTACACGATTAATTATATCCACCATGTTTACCACTTTTTTACGATGGGCGTTTACCATTCGTACTGGCATTCAAGAATTCCAAACGCAATGAAAACATACACACCGTTGCGTCTTGACGTTACGGTTCCAAAGGAATTAATTTCATTGAATTCCGACAATGTTTGCTGATATACACCTAAATGTGTATATTTTATCCACATATTTATCTTATTTTATCTTTTAAATAATTGATACCGTTCATTTATAGTTGTGTTTACAGATTATTTTTGATGAATGGATTAACGCACTAAATTGTTAAAAAGCTTGAAGAATTTGTGCAAGAAGAGTGTTGAATTTTAGAGCTGGATTAAAGCTTGGAGACTTGAAGAAAAGTTTCTATTCAATCGCCTTCTGCTGCATATTTTAAAGACAAGATTCAATGCTTTTCCATAATGATCACTTGAAATTGTTATTCATTCTCAAGGCAATTGGAGTTGAATCCCGCAACCTATTTTCCATGACATCTGCATGCATTCACATTAGTCTAGTTTCTAATTAGGCTATGTTAGTAATTTGCAAGGCTTCTCATTTATGCGCTGCACGTGTTCACAATGAGCTATTTGATTTATGTGCTATTTTGGAAAATGGGTTTTGTCCCACATTGTGGAATTTGCCAAGTAGTCTTTGTCATATCAGCTATAAATACATTGTATCTCATTCAGTGTAAAAAACACTTAGTTTTATTCTGTAATCCTCTTCTTGGAATAAAACTCTTCTTCCCCCTTTCTCTCAGTTGTTATTTTATTTATGTTCATGTTATTTAGTTTCTTTTTCTCTTCTTCTTCAGCTATGTCTAGCTAATCCTCTTTGATTAGGGGGTGATGACGCTAATAGATATGATTCAACATGAATCATATAGCCAATAGATGAGGACTTTATACATGTAGATCTGGATCTGAATCAAGGGTTAGATCTGATCCTTCATATTCTGTGTTGTTTAAGAGCTATGCTCCTTCACAAGGTATATTCGTGTTCGATCTAATAATTAATAGATTTAGATCTAATTTTAGGGTTTTAGAAATTAATTAGTGAATCTGTCCTGATAGCCTATGGTTGTTTAAGAGCTCAGCTCCTACATAGGCTATGCTTGTCGTTATTTACTTATTTGTTTCTAAGAACCTAATTATCATTGATTCATGTTTATGACAGAAACATGAATTAGATCTATATTTATTTGTTGGCTATTGATGAGTCTGAATCCGATCTATGTCATTATCTCCTAATTTCTTTCTCTTACTATATAAATCTATCTTTTTATTTAATTGTTGTTATTTTTTGTGTTTTCAATCAATCAAAATCCTGGAATAACTTGATTGGATTTATTAATTGAAATATTTTTGGTCCCAGATTTCGATACCCTCTACAACAATCCTTGTTGTTTAGGAAAGCCGAACGGATTAAACAATTGTTTACAATTGTTAATTTGTTCGCAAACAAATTTTGGTGCCATTGCCGGGGACCAAAATAATTTTATTTTTAAATCCTTCGAGTTATATTTTATTTTCTTATTTTTCCATTAATTAAAAATAACACAAAAATATTTAATTCTTGTTAGTTGTTTTTTTTTCTCATTTTTGTTTTCTTTATATTATATATATATATATAAATCTCTAGATTAGCTTTGATTAGTTATTGCTGATTTATACCATGATCTGCTAATTAAGAGAGAAAAAAGTTGTAATTTTCTGTTTGATTTCATTTCCTTTTGTTTTAATTCCTTCGTTTACTGCCTTTCCATTTTTCAGTAATTTCCCTTTTCACCTTTTACAATTTTCAAAAATACAAAAAAAAACTATTTGCCTTTTAGTTCCAATTTCTTTCCTGTTTTCAGTAGAATTTCTACCTTTTCTTTCAATCATTTTTTTCCAACTTTTCTATAAATTTCTTTCCTTTCTCCAATTCTTACAAAAAAACTTTCTGTAATTCTTTTTGCTATAATTCTTCCTTGCTACCTCTCCACTTTCATCCTCCTCTCATACTTCAACCATCATAACACAGCTCAGCACTTCTGCCTTACACCCAAACACAGATCCGTACCCCCCTCACATCATTTCAATTTCCAAACCACACGGCAAAACTACATATACCCCACAGCGACTCCTTCTCGCACAAATCGCCAATCATAAACCACCACCCGACAATAGCTTCGAACGCCAACTACACAGCAACTCGACTTCATTCAGTCCATCCATCCACTACAAACAAGCCCGCAAAACCTACCTCTTCAATACTAACCAGTGCCGCAACAAACACCTTCAGTTCATCATCACAACAAAAAATTTCCAAACTTTTCAACACTTTGGTCCCCTATCAAAACTGCTCATCTACACCCTCACTGGCCCCTCTCCAATTCGACATTGAAGATCCTACCACAGCCCCTTACCATTCACGCACTCAATCCATTACCGACCACCACAGCATCTGATTACATCCACCAACGCTCCATTAACCAAAACTACTCAACTGCTGATCTTCATTTACCCTGATCCCAAACTTGACTTCAGCTCTCCACAAATCCACCAAAAAAAAACGTGACCTGCTACCCTAAACCATCCATCTCACCAAAACAGTAACCCTACATTCTTTCACCACTAACACATATTTCAACTAACTCCACAAATCCACACAGCACTTCTTCTCCTACTCCCAAACAAATCCATGTCCTTCATGTCGCAACAATCTCCACTACACACGCAACAAACCAAACCACCTCGGCTTCACCAATTTGCCTTAGCCGTTCCCCTCACGTCATCCAGTCTCCGCCTCCAAAATACAATTGAATTTCGACCATCCACCAAACATGAACACAGATCCGTGATCCCGCCCGATTCGCAAAAACTTTAAATCGATTTCAAACTTGGAAGGATTTCGAAAAAAAAGAAGAAAAAAAAAATGAAGGCAAGAAATCAGTACGTCCCTGAATTGGGTATTGAGCGTCTAGTCATTTTTCCTTTTGGGGTTTGGTCAATATTTATAATATGCATTTTCAATTGGGTGTGTCCGTTTATTTCAATTGTGTTGAGTCCATCTCTATTATTGTCGAGTCCTTAGTTGTGTGCATGAGTTGAACTTTGTTTGCATTTAATCTTAGTTAGGTTGGATTGTATATGTTGTGTTGGATGAGATTTAATTCAGTTGATATTGTAATTGTGTTTTAAGAAGGTGTAATTGCTTTAAGATCTTCTTTAGGTCTCCTTTTGCTTTGCTTTAAAAAAAAGGAAAGAAAATTCATCTCTTTTGTTTAATTTTTTAATTAATCTTAGTTTTCTTTTGTTTTTGTGGCATTTTAGTTTTCTTTCAAAAAAAAAAAAAACGGGTTTGAGGAATTTTTTTGGAAATAGGTACAGTGAAAATTAGAAAAAGGCCTTTAATTATTTTTTTCGGGCTCCTAACCCGAACCCGTGCCGTAGCGCAGTCAAACAATTAATTGGAGGCGACAACAACAGAAAGCGGCGGACCATTCAGGGTTCGAGCGGTTGCACACCAAGTGGGGTGTGAACGCGCTAGCGCGACTCAATTGCACTGGAGGGACTGCCGATCTAGGTGAGTATTTTCTAGCTCTACAGGGACTGCTGCTGCAAAAAAATTAAAAAAAAAATATACATTGCTTGTAAAAATCTTCTGTAGGGGCAGTGGCTTGCTTGTAAAATCTTTTAATTTTTGCAATTGTTATTTCTGCATCCTTATTCATTCTGTTAAGGGCAATACCCAATTCACATAAGGTGAGGGATTTCATCACCCTTTCCTTAGCCCACAAATTGCATTTCATCATAGAATCTGACTAGTAATAACGGTTAAACATTGGACTTAAGGGAGTCGCGGGCTCATCTAGGGCTTAATTGTATTTTGATAGTTGATTTATTTGGAATAAATTATTTCTTGGTGTCTAGACTACGACAGAGAAATAACTCTTTATAAATATTATGGTGATTCGTAAATATTATATCAGTTGTTACTCTGAAGGTACTTAAACCTTCGGCTGCATTGCTAGGGTGATTCCTGGTGCACCGATAACTCCTGTCCGTTAACTGACTGAGAAATCTTTTGATCTAAGTAATCAAATGTGTCACTGTATAATTTAGGGTTAGGAGCTATTACGGACAGAAAATTTTATTGTAGCTAATTTCTATGTGTGATTGTTTTGTCCATAAAAAAATTCAAAATTCCTCAAAAACAAATAAAAATTTGAAAAATAAAAAGAAATTTAACATTTTTTTCTCTCTTTTAAACCTCGCTAGTATGTAGGTCGTACTTTTCCCAAAAAAACTCCCATTTTCAAAACCTTTTTCCTTCTCACCTCTTTCTGAACTTCTCCATTGTCTAAATTTCTTTGGCGAACTCTTTTCTTCTTCTTTCTGGTGCTTGCAAACTTGGACCCGTGACCAAGAATCTCGTCGTTTAGTTAGAATCAGACTACCTACTCTTTCCCCAAAATCCGCTTTTCTCGACCAACCTTTAGAAATGGCTAACGAGCCCGCACCTCGCACCCTGATGGACAAAATTCTTCCCGATAGAGTTTCTGTCCCTTCTTGCATTTAGTTACCCAATCCTATGGGTAACCACTTTGAAATCCGATCGAGTCAGATAAACATCCTTCCCAAATTCGGAAAATTTTCTCTTGATGAACCATATAATTTCTTAACGAAATTTGAATATGCTTGTGCAACCTTTAAATTACAATAATTATGTGAGGATGGTATTAAACTTCGTTTGATTCCATTCGCACTAACTGACTCTGCAGAAAAATGGTTTCGCAGCTTACCCCCAAATTCGATTAAAAAATGGGATGAATCTACAGCAGTTTTTCTAAAAAAATTCTACCACCCAGAAGAAACGGCTGGAGTCAGAAATGAAATCACTAACTTCCACCAAAAAGGGGGTGAATCTTTTTGGCAATACTTCTAAAGATTTAAAGAACTGTTTTTAAGTTGTCCCCATCATGGTTATGAAACATGGTCGTTATGTCAAACTGTATACGATGGACTCGATAATAGTTCTAGACAAATGTTAGAATCCATGTGTCAGGGCAATATTCTAAAACAGACTGATGTAAAAGCTTGGGAATTTCTGGACGAGTTAGCATAAAAATCGAAACAATGGGAACAAACGAATGAAAAATCTCTTTATTCGCGGTCCAGTAGTAATTCTATTGAATCCTCTTCTTCGTCTTCTTCTTCTACTACTCTTGTTGATGCTATACTGAACTTTGTTAGAACACACACTCAGTCTAATAACATTTCCCAAGCTATGTGTCACATATGTCTTAACTCTGATCATACGGCTGACGACTGTCCCCAGTCCCTTGAGAAAGTGAATGCTTTCAACAGACCCAATAACCACCCAAATCTTTCTTATGGTCCAAATAACCCCCTGATGAACAGACCCTCGAATCGAGCATTTGCGAACAATGTTTCGAACCCTCCTCTTAGGAAAAATCAGTACAATTCGAACCAGGCACATTTCCACCAATCTCATCAAACGGTGGCACCCCAACATGAAAAACGCCTTTCTACGATTGAGGGGAATTTATCTGAGGTGAGTAACCTATTGGCACAAATGACTAAGCAAAGTGTTGAGAATCAAAACAAGTTAGACAACATGTTACACTCATATATGCAAAACACGAATCAACAAATGGGTGAACTCCAAAAACAAATGTCTCAACTTAACGCTAGATTAAGTGAAAGGGAAAAGGGTACTTTTCCAAGTCAACCTATTCAAAACCCTAGAGGGCAAAATTCAAACCCCAACCAAATTCACATCATTCAGGATTTAAACGTTAGTCAATTGAATGCTGTCACGACTCTTAGATCCGGCAAAAAGATTGACAACCATGTGGTCAACCCAAGTGCTTTACCGGACGATCTTACAAACCCTCTCGAAAATTCGACCAACTCAGATCAAAACATTGAGCCAATTTCTGACAAGGACCATCCTCAAACTCAAGTAGCCCAACCTACTGAGTTGTCTGCTCCATTTCCTCATAGACTCCGACCTAGGAAAAAGACGGATCAACTAGAAAAGACCCTTGAAATATTTAAGCAAGTTAAAGTGAACATTCCTCTTTTAGATATTATACAACAAGTTCCACAGTACGCAAAATTTCTAAAAGATTTGTGCACTCAAAAACGTCATACACATCTACCTAAGAAAGTGTTTCCGGCGACAACTCTAAGCGAGGTCTTGTCCCAATCAATGCCAGTGAAATACAAAGATCTTGGCTGCCCCACAATATCATGTACTATTGGGGACAAGAAAATCGATAGATGCCTACTAGACTTAGGTGTTAGTGTTAACTTGCTTCCATATTCCGTCTATCGCTAATTAGGGATAGGAGAACTGAAACCCACCAAGGTTACCTTCAGCTTGCTGGCCGTTCAATCAAGAAACCTGTGGGCGAAATCGAGGATGTATTGATCAAAATAGGCGAATTCATCTTTCCAATTGATTTCATTGTCCTAGAAACTCAACAGGTAAGCAATCCTGCAAACCAGATCCCTTTGATTCTAGGACGATCCTTCTTAGCAACCTCTAATGCGCTTATCAACTATAGAAATGAGTCTATGAAACTTTCTTTTGGTAACATGACCGTCGAGCTAAACATCTTTAGAACCAAAAACTCTCCTAACTCTTACGTGGATCAGTTTTCTGAAATTCATTCAGTCCACGACAATGAACCCGAGCTCGACCATCTGAATAAAAAAATTGAATCGAATTATGAAACCTTGTTTCAAGTTATTCCCGAAAATGTCTCTGATTCGATTTCTGTTGAGCCGCTCACAATTGAGTCTGTCCCTCAACCAGTTTCTTCAGTTGAGTCATCTCCAAAATCTAAACTCAAAGTGCTGCCCAGTCATCTTAAGTACGCTTACTTAGGAGACAATGAAACTTTTCCTGTCATTATCGCTTCTGACCTTACTTTAGAGCAGGAACAATTGCTCCTTCCCTTTCTTAAGGAAAATAAGGAAGCAATTGGTTGTTCCATGGATGATATTAAGGGGATTAGTCCTTCGATAGTCCAACATCGAATCCACCTTATAGATGATGCCAAGCCCACTCGTGATCCCCAGCGTCGATTAAACCCAATCATGAAAGAAGCAGTTCGTGCTGAAATCCTTAAATGTCTTGACAATGAATCATCTACCCAATTTCCGATATTCAATGGGTTAGTCCGATTCATGTCGTACCTAAGAAATCAGGGATAACCGTGATTCAATATGAAGCTAACGAGCTTATCCCATCCCGTATCCAGACTGGTTGGCGTGTTCGCATTGATTATAGGAAACTTAATGCTGCAACACATAAGGATCATTTCCCTCTGCCATTCATCGATCAAATGTTAGAATGACTAGCCGGTCACGAGTACTACTGTTTCCTTGATGGGTACTTGGGCTATAATCAAATCCCTATTGCCCTTGAGGACCAAGAGAAAACCACTTTCACTTGTCCATTTGGTACATTTGCTTACCGTCGTATGCCTTTTGGTCTTTGTAATGCACCTGCAACCTTTCAGAGGTGCATGATTAGCATTTTTTCTGATATGATCAAGCGATTTTTGGAAGTGTTCATGGATGATTTTTCCATCTTCAGGGATTCTTACATTTAGTGTTTACATCACCTGAATCTTGTTCTTAACTGTTGCAAAGATAAACACTTAACGCTTAATTGGGAAAAGTGTCACTTCATGGTCAAACATGGCATTGTTTTAGGACATGTCATCTCTAATAAAGGAATTGAAGTAGACAAAGCCAAAATTGAGGTTATCTCGAATCTTCCCAATCCTAAATCCGTTAAGGACATCCGATCATTTTTAGGTCATGCTGGCTTCTATTATCACTCTGTAAAGGATTTTAGCAAAATCACTCGACCTTTGACCAGTCTTCTTGGTAAGGATGTTCCTTTCGACTTCAATTCTGATTGCATTTCATCTTTTGAGCATCTTAAAAATGAACTTGTCTCTGCCCCGATTATTTTCTCTCCCAATTGGAAGCTGCCTTTTGAAATCATGTGTGATGCCTTGAATTTCGCTGTTGGCGTTGTCTTAGGACAACGAATCAATAAAATTCTTCATGTCATTTACTACGCGAGTAAGACTATGAACGGCGCTCAAATCAACTATACGACCACTGAAAATGAACTCTTGCTAGTCGTTTTCGCTCTAGAAAAATTCAGACCATATCTAGTTGGCTCACACATCACCGTTCATACTGATCATTCCGCACTTAGGTACCTTTTCTCTATAAAGGATGATAATGCTCGTCTCATTCGTTGGATCCTTTTACTTCAAAAATTTGACCTTACCATTAAGGATAAAAAGGGATCTGACAATGTTATTGCAGACCACTTGTCTCGTCTTCCAAATGCCCCGTCTTCTTCTCTTCCGATCAACGAGAACATCCCGTATGAACAGCTCTTTTCATTGTCCACTGGTACTTGGTTCGCTAACATTGTCAACTACTTAGTCACCAAGCAGACCCCTTCTTTTTGGTCTAAGCAGGATAAACACAAATTCTTTTCCCAAGTGAAACATTTTTATTGGGACGACCCCTATCTTTTCATATACTGTCCAGACTAAATCATTCGAAGGTGTGTTCCCGACACTGAAACTCGCAGTGTCCTCTCTTTCTGTCATGACCAAGCCTGTGGTGGTCACTTCTGTCCCAAAAAAACAGCCGAAAAGGTTCTCCAATCGGGGTTCTACTGGCCCAACCTTTTCAAAGACGCGTACGAATTTTGCAAAACTTGCGATCGATGTCAATTTTTAGGGAAAAATTCTAAATAAAATATGATGCCCCTAAACCCCATTCTAGAGGTCGAAATTTTTGATGTTTGGGGTATAGACTTCATGGGACCCTTCCCTAATTCTTTTGGGAACCTTTAGATTCTCTTAGCTGTAGATTATGTCTCTAAATGGGTCGGATCTGTTGCATGGAAAACAAACGATAACAAGGTTGTTGTGCGCTTCTTGAAAGAAAATATCTTCTCTAGGTTTGGCATACCTCGCACAATAATCAGTGATAACGGGACACACTTCTGTAATCGTTCTTTAGAAGCCCTCATGAGAAAGTATTCGATAACCCACAAGTTATCCACTCCGTACCATCCTCAAACTTGTGGGCAGGTTGAAGTATCGAATAGGCAGATTAAGCAAATCCTTGAGAAAACTGTGAATTGAAATCGTAAAGATTGGTCCCAAAAGTTAACCGACGCTCTTTGGGCTTACCGCACTGCTTTCAAAACAAACTTAGGTATGTCCCCTTATCGGTTGATTTTTGGTAAGCCGTGTCACTTGCCAGTTGAACTCGAACATAGGGCGTTATGGGTAATAAAAACATTAAATCTTGACTTAGAGCAAGCAGAAGAACTTCGGCAGCTTCAACTTAATGAACTTGATGAAATTCGAAATGATGCCTATGAAAATGAACGAATTTACAAGGACAAAATGAAAGTTTTTCATGATAAATCAATTTTACGTAAAATTTTCATGCCAGGTCAAAAAGTTTTGTTATATGACTCAAGATTTCATTTATTTTCGGGTAAGTTAAAATCTAGATGGACAGGACCATACACTGTACGGACTGTTTTTCCGTATGATGCAGTAGAAATTGAGAATCTAACTAATGGATCATCCTATAAGGTCAACGGTCAACGCCTTAAACCTTACTTAGCACCAATACCCAACCAAGAGGAAGAGCTCATGGTCCTCCATGAGCCACATTACATTCGGTAAGACGCACTAACCCTCTTTTGTACATATGCAAACATTCTCTTATTTGTTTTTCCCTTTCACTAAGGTATGTCTGATTAACGACTGTAAGGACACAGTCACACTCAAGTGTGTGTGTGGGGGGGGGGGGGGGGATTTACATTACATCAGCAATTAAATTTTATGAACTAGGTCATTCATTGCACAGGGATTAACTTAAATTCATAAATAACACCTTGGTTCTTGTTTGATAAGTTGAATTGTTGGGTGATGGGAATTAACATTATTTATTCATTGAGTCGTAATGTGTCTATTTAAGATGCTAGCTTGAGACTGTGCAGACGTTAGTCGTGTTCTGGAGTAAGCATGTCAATCTTTGTTATACATATTAGAATGTGCAAGTAAAAATAATAATAAAAAAATGATTTTGCACCTACATTTGTTGGATTTTCTGAGTTCGTTTTCATGCATAATATTTTCTTTTCCACTCAAATTTTCAAAATCGTAAGTTCTAAAATCCGCTTGGCCCAATTAAGGAGAAATGACTCATTGTAGCATTCTTTTTCGATACCCCACATTATTCAAACCCAAGTTTTAGTCGAACTACATCCATGTTTCGACAAGTTTTTCTTATATTGGTATACTTAAGAACCTTGTACTGATTTATTTTCAAAGGTTCAGAAACGTCACTTTTTAAACCAATATTACACTACCCACTCCGTACTTGTTTTAAGGTAGGATAACCAAATACCACATCTTATTTTATATGGGTTATCTATCTTACGAAACTTTGCTTATCATTCCTTTCTGCTTTTTGTATAACATCAATCCAGACTTGTGTGTTGAATTAGGGTTATAGAAGTAGAGTAACTAGGGCACAAAACTTTCGTTTCATGAAGTGTTGGTTTAGTAGAGGAGGAATCAAGTGAAATAATGTACGGTATCATTCCATTCCATCTCCATTCATCATTCATCATGCAAAGGAAAAAAAGAAAGAAAAAAAAAGAAAAAAAAATGAAATAAAGAAAGAGTCTCTCAGAATAAAATAGTCATTCATCATTCTTGACTATAAAGCATTCAGTTCCATTCCATCCACATCAATTATACCGTACTTGGAAGTGAGGATTGTAGTAGAGGAGATGAAAGGAAATAAAAATGTTCATATGTGCTTTAGTATTACTTTATCTTTTGTAGCCTGAAGTTTAACTAATACACTTTCCCTCTTATCTAGAATATTTTTAGAACTTACAAAATTTTCCTTCATCTATGCATTACTCACATCCAATACAGTATAGTTACATTGGTGCAAGATTATTCAAAAATTATTCAAAAAAAGAAAAGAAGAAGAAGAAGAATAAATGATTGGGTGCACATTATCGATGTGTAGAACTTTGGTTGACGCCACGCTCTTAACCTTCAAGACAATTACAGTGTTATCAAGGAATTACGATTCAGCTTGAAATTTTTTATTCATTTTTGCACCAATTATGGGATGGACAATTTGGGACTAAACCGTTATTATTGAAGTTAGGTGAAATCCTTGGAATGTGAAAGACCTTAAATATATTGTTTGATTAATCCGCGTACTTAATACGCTTTGGATTTTGTGGGTAGTATCAGCTGAAAACCCTCACGAGACAACACTCGTCCTACTAGGGACACCTAGGGGTTTAACGGCTTGTTGCATACGCTAAATGCAATCGTGTTTCCTACGAAAGTGTGACATATCTTTGTAACGACTCGCATTCTAAGCATCGAAGAATCGTAGAATATTTATTTCTTTTTCATACGAAGTCGTATGGTCATGTAACTTTGGGAGACGGCTATTGTGGTCATTTCCCATGTTCATGATTTTTGCCGATTTTTAAATGACCGTTTTAACCCAAGCTGATCTTGTTTTGGCCATAACTTTTGATTGGAAAGGGGTTTTGACCTGAAACCACTTCCATTGGCTCCGGATGATGGTTTACCTTTCTGTAGAGTGGTCACATGTGAAAAACGGATTTACCGTTTGGGAGGTATGGCTGAATTAAGGTTTAGAGGGTGAAAAACATCTTAATTGGGCTTAACCGGGTGATTAGCAGCTAGGCCCATTGGGGTATTTCGGGATTAGGAGTATATGAGGGCTGCTAGGGTTTAGAAAACATTCCTTTTCAGTATTTTTTAGCCGCCACTAACCTCCTTTGAACCCTAGCCATGACCTCCACTTCCTAAATCTCTTCAAAACACCTCTAAATCACTTTCTTATCAAGGATTAAGCTAATCAACATCAAACCAAGCCAAGATAGCATCAAATCAGAGTTGGGGCTGCTGCTAAGCATTGGAATATGACCCAAAACAGAGGATATTTCAGATCTATAGTTTAATTTGTGGCAAAGGTGAGTGATTTGCATTGTTTTTCACTAATTATGGCTAATTAGGGTAATTAGCGAAGATTAGCGAAATTATAACTCAGAAAAATCTAGAAAAATTTGTAAAATTCCAAAATATTATTTTATGCCTCTGATATGAATTTGGGTTAATTTGGACTAATTTTGCTAATACCGGAATTTAGGGGATTAAGGGGTGATTAATGATAATTAGCGAAATTTTGTATCATAAAAATCTGGAAAAATTTGTAAAATTTTGAAATAGTATTTTAGGGCTCTGATAGAAATTTGGGTTGATTTGGTTAAGTTTTACTAATCCTATTATTAGTTTTGCTTAAACATGATTAAGGGAAAACATGGGATTTTGGCTTTGTTTGATCCATTTAACCTTGTCATATTGTTGTTTTGGTGTTTGTGGATGATTATACATGTTTCTATGACTGTATGGTATGCTTTGCAATTGATTAGAAAATTTAGATTGGTCGAAAACGCCGTCGAATGGTGTAAAACAGTCGCTGGAAAGTAGTGTAGGAAATTAGTCGAACCATATCGGATCGGAGAAGGGGAGAACGAACCGAACCGTGGAGCACCATGCAGATCCGACCCAGCCCGTTCTCCTGGAGTGCGCCCGAAGTCACGATCCGACCCGCTGGAGAGAAGATGCTCCGATCCGAACCGATCAAGGATCCACGAGCTGCTCGCATCTGAAGCTCCGATCCGATGCACCCGACCCGATCCGAAGTCACGATTCGCTCTCCCTGGAAGCTCCACGACCCGATCCGACAGGGGGAGCATGAACCGACCAGAAGGAGGCTGATGACTACGGACCGAACAAGGGGAAGAGAACCGATCCGAAAGGAAGTTTGCTTCTGAACCAGATGAAGACCGATCCGGAGACGACCAGAACCCGAGATGCAAAGGTAGTCCAAATGGGAAGTTTGTACTCAAGATCCAGTTGGGAACCAACGAGTTAACTTCACGATTGGACTTTGCTGCGGGACGTGTGCAAAGGGGTTGTCGGTATTCATAACTTTGGTTCACCACTGAGAGACGGATAGTGGGCTTGTAGTGATAGTTGTACGGGGTTGGACTCCGTCAGGGCCCAAAGGATTAGGTGACCAAATAGTAGATATCGTATGCTTTACGCACTGAGTGAGAGATGTGAGGATGGTTGCTATGCTTGATCGTTTTCCATCACTATGACATGCACACCCCTCCCCCGTATCTTTACACCATATGTTAGTGGCACCTTAGAGTATTGTACGGTGTGTAGTGCTAACTCTTTGGTTGCAGGTCCAGTTTCAGGTATGATTGGACTATACCTGTTATTGTTCTGTTTTGTTGCTTATCGCTCATACCAGACTTTTATCTGACCCAGAGTTTTATGTCTCTTCTTATTACTCTGGGTGCTCCTAAACGAGCAGACTAGAGACAGGTAAGGTGGTATGCACGAGTAGCTGTACCGGAGACGAGCAAGAGGCTCCCACATATGATATATAGATATTCTCCTTGTGTTGTTGAAGGTCACTGCTTAGGCATTAGTAGTGTACCTCCTTCTTTTACTTTCTTTTGCTTTGGAGACAATTTTAAAGTTGTAATAATGATGTTGGATCATAAGCTGTATTTTGGATTTCCGATGCTATGATGATGATGGTTTTAGTTTTCAGCTTATGCACTGTCTCGCCTGTTTTATGTCAAGTATGTTACTATTATATTTTATTCCATGCACTGTGAGACATTCTACGGCTTTCTTTGTTAGTTCTTTCATCTTCTTTCCTTTCTTTGACGACCATCTCGTGCTAGTGGACATGTGTACAGCGCACTTTCGGAGGAAATGTCAGTTAATGCGGGGCGGGCCGTCACACTTGGTATCAGAGCTTTAGGTTGCGTTGTTAACCTAGGGAAGTCATTAGGGAGAGATAGTACACGTATATGAGAGCGCGTATTTGTGATTATTTTGGTTTTCAAAAGCTATATATATACTATTAGTATAGCTAAGGATGAAGTTGCGTTGCACTAGCACCACTATGGAGATGGTTAATCGTTTTCTCTTTACAGACTGAACGATGAGCCGATATACGATGGGTACTGGTAAAGGAGCCAATAATGGGAATGCTACTGAGATGATGACGATGTTTACTGGCCTCATAAGAGAGATGCTTAGGGATGCTCGGGGAGCCGTTCCTAATGCTGCTAATGGTGGTGGTGCAGCAGTGCAATCGCCTAGGGTCAATTTCGCCAAGCTAAACAAGGATTACACTAGCCTTAGTGGGAAGCCGTTCCATGGAACAGAGTCGGCTACAGAAGTTCAAGATTGGCAAGATAGTTGTGAGCGCATCGTCGAAGATTTGGGAATCGAAGACGCAATGAATAGGAAGCTAGCATCGCTTCAACTACAAGGACGAGCAATGAATTGGTGGAATGCTATTAAGGCAGCTACTCCTGAGGATCAAGTTACTTGGAATCAATTTAAGACTCGCTTTTGTGATAAGTTTATTCCAGCTGCTCATAAATCAGAATTGTTCAGGAAGTTCTTGGAGCTTAAGCAGAATGGTAGAGCAGTCTCGGAGTATATCGCTGAGTTCGACACTTTATCGAAATATGGATTGTCCCTTATTGATACAGTCGAAAAGAAGAACAAAAAGTTCATAACTGGTTTAGATGGGTACTTGGGGGAAAGACTTATAAACCATATCGATGAGACGTTCGAGTCTATTGTAGGAAAGGCATTAAGGTCAGAGAGCCTTTTCCTTAAGTCAAAGGCCGAAGTTGCTATTGCATTTACAGAGGAACCAAAGCCGAAAGCATGCGGTGAAGGCAAGAAGAATTCTCAGAACAAGAGGAAGCAGAACCCGACCAAGGATGGTCAGAATAAGTAGAATAAGAATGGTGGCGAGTGCTTTAGTTGTGGCAAGAAGGGATACTATGCCAGAGATTGTCGAGAAAAGCCTGGGGAAAGGAAGTGCTTTAACTACGGCCAGGCGGGACACCACAAGGATGATTGTCCACAACCTCCTAGGGAGAAGCAGATTGTGAAAGCGTATGCTATCAACGTTGTTCCTTCTTCGTCGAATGCTCCAACTGCGGTGCAGAAGGGAAAAGGCGTCGTTATCAAAGGTATGCTTTCTATTTAAGATGTTTCTGTTCGAGTATTGTTTGACAAACCCGAGATAGTCGATAGACCTTTAGTAGTGACGAACCCGGTTGGTGGTTCGATTAGCCTTAGTATGATTTGCCGTAACGTGGTCTTATCGAGTCATGGATGTATTTTGTTTGTGATTGCTTTGTTTTGGGCTTTACTGGATTTAGCATTATTTTGGGGAGTCGATCTACTCTAAAGGAATAGGGTGGTATTAGGTACCTATCTAGTGATGGCGATAGTAACTGGAGTTAAGGAAGCTGAGAGGTTATCGTTGTAATAAGTTCTAGTTGTCTCTAGGAGGCAAATGAGTGCTCCAGTGCTTAGTTGTTTTGCTAGTATCACCTCACGTGGATTGTCCGAATTCGGAGGAGATGTTCCTTGGGTGCTTGTCTGATATTGGTTTAGGCCTTTGGGGCTTGTGCTTGGGGAATGTCGAGTTCGACTAGGATGGTTTGCGTGAGAGATAAATAGTTGTTGCGATTCTTCATTGGATGATATCTTGGTTTACTCGAGGAGTGATGGGCAGCCGTGACATTATAAGACTATTCAATGGTATAGAATTCCCCGAGTTAGACTCGATAGGGTTATGAGATGGCTCGACTGGGACTCGAGAAAGATGCAAAGTAATGGATTGTTTAGGACCCTATGCTGATGTTCTCTTTGGATAGTAGAACTTTGAAGAAATAGGATGTGTTCGTTGATCATGGAAGATGCAATGAAGATTAGGGCGATTCAAGTTGGACTTGAACTCGTAAAAGAAAATGGGTCTTCGTTGATCTTGGAGATGCAACAAATAGGGATAGGACTCACGTTGGACTAGAGTTTGTCGGTAATGGATACTCAAGACTGGGTCTGAGTTATAGATTGACTTGAGTTGGACTCGAGAAGGCTACAAGGAATTGGATTTGGCTTGATTTGGACTTGAGAGGGCAGCAAGATAATGGATAGACTTGGGTTGGACTCAAGTATTTTTGGCGGACTTAAAGCAGGGGTATCTGGGGACGCCCGTTACCTTAGATCCGTTGGACGTGATCTAGTTATCCTTGGAGGATTAAACGTACGTTGGACGTACGGTAGTCCGTTTGGAGGCTAGGCTTCCATTAGTTCTTGATGTTGGTTGGACCAGACATACAAGAATCGACATATTGGGATTGGTTAGACCAGTCATGTGGGTGTCGACGTGTTTATGGCTTTAGCAGGTGATAGGTAGGACTTGTTTGATGGATGTTACGGTTGCTATGTTTGTCCCTATCTTTCTTCTCTTGAGTAGACTATCACCTATAGTATAGATGAACATTAGGCTACGTATTAGTGCGGTGGGGTAGTCATTACTCCATGGGGAAGAGTGATCGTAGCAAGGCTATGAGCCAGTGTAGTGAAGCTGTCATGACTTCATGGGGGCAGAGTGGACATAGCAAAGGATTTAGGTGCGGTAACAGTTGCATTGAGTAGGAGGCATGCCAGTCTAGAGGTTATGTTTCTGGGTTGGAAGCAACTCGAGCATATCACAGGATATGATTTCAGACCTAAGAGTGAATCGATTCAGAAACGCTAGTAAGCATGACGATTAGATTGATTTTGATTAAGTGGATTGGTTCCAGTTAGAAGGACGATCCTAACCTATTGGAAATCATCTCTAGGGTAGAGATGGGTATCGATGGAAAGAGAATGATCAAGCAAGGATTTGATCGAGAAGGATGGCTTCGATAGAATGGGGGACTAGTTGTATCCAACGTAGACGGACTGAGAGATGAAGTGCTTAGAGCATATCATCACTCGAAAATGACTATACATCCCGGTGGTAATAAAATGTATTGAGACATGGATCAGACCTACCACTGGGAAAGGGTAAATAAGGACGTTGGGAAGTTTATGTCCAAATGCATGAATTGCCAGTTAGTTAAAGCTGAGCAAAAGAAGCCTAGTGGGTTATTACAACCATTAGAAATTCCTAAATGGAAATGGGAACAAGTCTCAATGGATTATATTGATGGTTTACCAAGGAATAGGTCAGGTCATGATGGTATTTGAGTGAATCGTATACTAGAGGATCTTTTGAGAACTTATAAATTGGATTTTGGAGGGTCATGGGATGACCATTTGTATCTGGTTGAGTTATAGTTATTAGCCGAGTATTGGTATGGCTCCAATTGAAACTTTGTACGGAAGACCGTGCAAGGCACCATCATGTTGGTTGGAGAATGGTGAGAAATTTGAGCTTAGATCAGAAATAATAAGAGGGACTTCAGGCAAGATCAAGGTTATCCAACAGAGAATGAAGACTACCTAAGATAGGCAGAAGACTTATGTCGATAAGAGACGAAGAGATTTGGAATTCTTCGTTAACGACTTGGTGTTCGTCAAGGTCTCTCCGTTGATGAATGTGATTCGTTTTGGTGGGAAAGGTAAGTTAGCACCAAGATTTGTTGGTCCATTCCCAGTTCTTGAGCAAATTGGGAATTTGGCATATAAAGATGAATTACCAGACAAGATGGCAGGAGTTCACAACGTATTTCATGTTTCCCAGTTAAGGAACTTCGTACACGACCCCGATGTGGCTATTTCACCTGATCAGTTAGATGATATCGAGGTTGAACCCGAGGCGGTTGGGAACCGCAAGCCTATGCATATTGTTGGGAATGATACGAAGCAGCTTCGAAGGAAGGCAGTGAAACTAGTCAAAGTTCAGTGGGGTAATGACGAGGAAGACTGTACTTGGGAAACAGAGGAGAACATAAGGAAGAAGTATCCAGAACTCTTTGCCTGGTAAGGTTTTCATATCGATATAGTACTCCCTTGTTAGTAAACCGCATGCTAGGATAGACTTGTTTTGTTTGTTTTGCATGTTTGATTGTTGTACATGGCTGGTAGGCATGCGGGATCCTTTGTGTGTTTTGGGTTAAGGAATTTCGGGGACGAAATTTCTTAAGAGGGGGGGGGGGGGGGGGGGGGGGAATGTAACGGCTCGCATTCTACGCATTGAAGAATCGTAGAATATTTATTTCTTTTTCGTACGAAGTCGTATGGTCATGTAACTTTGGGAGACGACTATTGTGGTCATTTCCCATGTTCATGATTTTTGCCGATTTTTAAATGACCGTTTTGCCCCTAGCTGATCTTGTTTTGGCCATAACTTTTGAGTGGAAAGGAGTTTTGACCTAAAACCACTTCCATTGGCTCCGGATGATGGTTTACCTTTTCGTAGAGTGGGCACATGTGAAAAACGGATTTACCGTTTGGGAGGTAAGGCTGAATTAAGGTTTAGAGGGTGAAAAACAGCTTAATTGGGCTTAACCGGGTAATTAGCAGCTAGGCCCATTGGGGTATTTCGGGATTAGGAGTATATGAGGGCTGCTAGGGTTTAGAAAACATTCCTTTTCAGTATTTTTCAGCCGCCACTAACCTCCTTTGAACCCTAGCCATGACCTCCACTTCCTAAATCTCTTCAAAACACCTCTAAATCACTTTCTTATCAAGGATTAAGCTAATCAACATCAAACCAAGCCAAGATAGCATCAAATCAGAGTTGGGGCTGCTGCTAAGCATTGGAATATGACCCAAAACAGAGGATATTTCAGATCTATAGTTTAATTTGTGGCAAAGGTGAGTGATTTGCATTGTTTTTCACTAATTATGGCTAATTAGGGTAATTAGCGAAGATTAGCGAAATTATAACTCAGAAAAATCTAGAAAAATTTGTAAAATTCCAAAATATTATTTTATGCCTCTGATATGAATTTGGGTTAATTTGGACTAATTTTGCTAATACCGGAATTTAGGGGATTAAGGGGTGATTAATGATAATTAGCGAAATTTTGTATCATAAAAATCTGGAAAAATTTGTAAAATTTTGAAATAGTATTTTAGGGCTCTGATAGAAATTTGGGTTGATTTGGTTAAGTTTTACTAATCCTATTATTAGTTTTGCTTAAACATGATTAAGGGAAAACATGGGATTTTGGCTTTGTTTGATCCATTTAACCTTGTCATATTGTTGTTTTGGTGTTTGTGGATGATTATACATGTTTCTATGACTGTATGGTATGATTTGCAATTGATTAGAAAATTTATATTAGTCGAAAACGCCATCGAATGGCGTAAAACAGTCGCTGGAAAGTAGTGTAGGAAATTAGCCGAATCGGATCGGATCGGAGAAGGGGGCACGAACCGAACCGTGGAGCACCATGCAGATCTGACCCAACCCGTTCTCCTGGAGTGCGCCACGAAGTCACGATCTGATCCGCTGGAGAGAAGATGCTCTGATCCGAACCGATCAAGGATCCACGAGCTGCTCGCATCTGAAGCTCCGATCCGATGCACTCGACCCGATTCGAAGTCACGATCCGCTCACCCTGGAAGCTCCACGATCCGATCCAGCTTGGGCACCACGACCCGATCCCACAGGGGGAGCACGAACCGACCAGAAGGAGGCTGATGACTACGGACCGAACAAGGGGAAGAGAACCGATCCGAAAGGAAGTTTGTTTCTGAACCAGATAAAGACCGATCCGGAGACGACCAGAACCCGAGATGCAAAGGTAGTCCAAATGGGAAGTTTGTACTCAAAATCCAATTATGAACCAACGAGTTAACTTCACGATTGGACTTTGCTGCGGGACATGTGCAAAGGGGTTGTCGGTATTCATAACTTTGGTTCACCACTGAGAGACGGATAGTGGGCTTGTAGTGATAGTTGTACGGGGTTGGACTCCGTCAGGGCCTAAAGGATTAGGTGACCAAATAGTGGATATCGTATGCTTTACGCACTGAGTGAGAGATGTGAGGATGGTTGCTATGCTTGATCGTTTGCCATCACTATGACATGCACACCATCTCCCCCGTATCTTTACACCATATGTTAGTGGCACCTTAGAGTATTGTACGGTGTGTAGTGCTAACTCTTTGGTTGCAGGTCCAGGTTCAGGTATGATTGGACTATACCTGTTATTGTTCTGTTTTGTTGCTTATCGCTCATACCAGACTTTTGTCTAACCCAGAGTTTTATGTCTCTTCTTATTACTCTGGGTGCTCCTAAACGAGCAGACTAGAGACAGATAAGGTGGTATGCACGAGTAGCTGTACCGGAGACGAGCAGGAGGCTCCCACGTATGATATATAGATATTCTCCCTGTGTTGTTGAAGGTCACTGCTTAGGCATTAGTAGTGTACCTCCTTCTTTTACTTTCTTTTGCTTTAGAGACAGTTTTAAAGTTGTAATAATGATGTTGGATCATAAGCTGTATTTTGGATTTCCGATGCTATGATGATGATGGTTTTAGTTTTAAGCTTATGCACTATCTCACCTGGTTTATGTCAAGTATGCTACTATTATATTTTATTCCATGCGCTGTGAGACATTCTACGGGTTTCTTTGTTAGTTCTTTCATCTTCTTTCCTTTCTTTGATGACCGTCCCGTGCTAGCGGACATGTGTACAGCGCACTTTCGGAGGAAATGTCGGTTAATGCGGGGCGGGCCGTCACATATCTTAGTTCAGTTTATTCGAGGATGAATAAAAAGATAAGTGTGGGGGTATTTGATATACATGTAAATGTGTATATTTTATCAGCATATTTATCTTATTTTACTTTTTAAATAATTGATACTGTGCATTTACAGTTGTGTTTGCAGATTATTTTTGATGAATGGATTAACACACTAAATTTTTGAAAAGCATGAAGAATTTGTGCAAGAAGAGTGTTGAATTTTAGAGCTGGATTAAAGCTTGGAGACTTGAAGAAAAGTTGCTATTAAATTGCCTTCTGCTGCATATTTTAAAGACAAGATTCAATGCTTTTTCCATAATGATTATTTGGAGTTGTTATTCATTCTCAAGGCAATTAGAGTTGAAGCCCGCAACCTATTTTCCATGACATCTGCATGCATTCACATTGGTCTAGTTGCTAATTAGGCTAAGTTATTTGTCCCATATCATGTAATTTGCAAGGCTTCTCATTCATGCACTACACGCGTTCACATTGAGCTATTTGATTTATGTGCTATTTTGGAAAATGGGTTTTGTCCCACATTGTGGAATTTGCCAAGTAGTCTTTGTCATATCAGCTATAAATACATTGTATCTCATTCATTGTAAAACACACTTAGTTTTATTCTGTAATTCTCTTCTTGGAATAAAACTCTTCTCCCCCCTTTCTCTTAGTTGTTATTTTATTTTATTTATGTTCATGTTATTTAGTTTCTTTTTCTCTTCTTCTTTAGCTATGTCTAGCTAATGCCCTTTGATTAGGGGGTGATGACGCTAATAGATATGATTCAACATGAATCACATAGCCAATAGATGAGGATTTTATACATGTAGATCTGGATCTGGATCAAGGGTTAGATCTGAACCTTCATATTCTGTGTCATTTAAGAGCTATGCTCCTTCACAGGGTATATTCGTGTTCGATCTAAAAATTAACATATTTAGATCTAATTTTAGGGTTTTAGAAATTAATTAGTGAATCTGTCCTAATAGCCTATGGTTGTTTAAGAGCTCAGCTCCTGCATAGGCCATGCTTGTCGTTATTTACTTATTTGTTTCTAAGAACCTAATTATCATTGATTCATGTTTGTGACAGAAACATGAATTAGATCTATATTTATTTGTTGGCTATTGATGAGTATGAATCTGATCTATGTCATTATCCCCTAATTGCTTTCTCTTACTATATAAATCTCTCTTTTTATTTAATTGTTGTTAATTTCTGTGTTTTCAATCAATCAAAATCTTGGAATAACTTGATTGGATTTATTAATTGAAATATTTTTTGTCCCAGAGTTCGACACCCTCTACAACAATCCTTGTTGTTTAGGAAAGCCGAACGGATTGAAAAATTGTTTACAGTTGTTAATTTGTTCGCAAACATTTCCACAATGTCATTATTGTAATTTCAATTTATTCATCTGTTCACGTTTAAATATTACGTACTAACAAAACAACTCCGATTGGCTCTATAAATTTAACAATAATTAGCTATACGTACTACAATAAAATTTGATTCGTCGAAAATGGAGATCGTTTGAAAACAATTGTTTCTACGGCTTATATAATACAGTTAAAAGTATTACAAAACAACTAAATTAAATAATAATAAATTATTATTATCGTATATATATATATATATCCAAATAAAATAATATACAATTCCAAATATAAATCAATATGTAATTATAACTCAATATTAACATTTTGAGTTAAACGATATCCAAATCCATTAAAATTCCTATTTAATTTATTAAATAAACATTATAATTTATTAACGATTTCCATAGTGACTATTTTAAAATTTGGTTTGGACATATCTCAAAATATATAAGATGGAATCTCGATTTTTCTCTTTCATTAGAAAATTATAATCACACAGATTCTAACATTTCTTGTTTCATAGAATTCCAACTCAAAACGGATTTTGTATATTCAATTGAAGTTCAAAATTCCATATTACGAACTACCGCAACGTTACGAGCTCGTTTTAAATTAAATATAAATATAAAATTTCAATCATTGTTTAACAAACGAATCCAATATAAAATCTAGGGGAATTACACATTAAGGGCCTCCTTTAGTTAAATAATTAATTTCTAGGACACCGGTTCGAAACATTTATTTTCCAGGGCATATTTCAAAACCGCATCCATTTCTACCGTCTTCTTCTAATTGCATCTAGCTTCAAATGAAATCAGAAAATGAAATAGTGTTTTTTTTTTACTAAATCTAAATCGATTACAAACTATTTTTTTCGATCGATTTAGTTCTATGGCAAATTTTAATTACAAGGTTTTATGCTTCATTGATTTAAGCGTAACCAGTTTCAGCTAAAACTGAAATACTTTCAATGAACGATCTGTGGAATCACCTCAAAAACATTCGGCGAACAATTTTTGGAATCAACAAGTAAGCTCTCTTTTTAATTACAAGATTTTGCATTTATCTTTGATTTCGGGGAGTTCGCGCGCTTTAGATTTAGCCCAAGTTGATTATGCTCGACGGGTGGCAATCATCGTCTTTAGTGGACGAAAAGCAGCAGTTGATTTTAATTTTAAAAGCCAGAATTTAGGATTTGAATTTCTATTGACTGAAGCTTGTTGTCATTGATCCATGGTATAATTATCATTTTCCATAAATAAAATCTACTTAGTATGTTCTATTAGGTAGTACAAACAACTAGTAACATGTGTTATTTATGCATAACTAGTAATAATCATTCAGGTCGTGACATAATTACTTGCTCCATAAATAATATGACATAATTTTGCTATTTATGCATGTAGGGTGTTTGTTGTTTTGTGATGATATAACATAATATGAAACTGTTTGGTTAACCATACATATATATTCAGTGGTAGGTGTTATTTTGTTTGACAGCTTAAAATGATAAAAGTATTTATCTTTTGATTTTAGTTATTTAAACATGTATTAAACCTTAGTAATATTTGATAATTACTGATACATGTTTAAAAAAAAATTAACGAACTCCAGTTTAATCAAGGGTATGACGATCAATGTTTTCAATTATTCTAGCAAACATGAATTTGTGAATCAATATGAGAAATAGAAATGATTTATCAGTGGAGAAGTTAGATCGCTCCTCTTTATTTTCCATATATTAAGCCTTGATGATGGAAAATTTGATTAGTTTTATTAACTATGACTACCCTTATAA
This sequence comes from Allium sativum, assembly GCA_030737875.1. Lineage (NCBI taxonomy): Eukaryota > Viridiplantae > Streptophyta > Magnoliopsida > Asparagales > Amaryllidaceae > Allium > Allium sativum. The sequence goes on along the minus strand of CM060921.1, from coordinate 6,450,631 downwards.
ACTTGAATTGCCCCAGCAGCTCTGCTATCTTTAGATATTGACATCCGATTAAAGAGAACGGAATAAAAGCTCAATAAATTTCTTTGATAGAGAACTAAGTGTATATAAGAATATATTCATATGACATTAGAAATAGATGTGACTTTATTGCAGTCAATAGATTATAATTAACAAGCAAATAAAGATTTTGGTAGAGTGTTAAGTAATAATTGTTTTTTGAAAATGTTTATCATTTGCATTGTTGTGTTTTTTTAATAATATAAAAGTAGGAAAAAGGATAAATATATTTATCTTTTTAAACAAAAACTTTTTATTAAATGATAGCTGTATTCATATTTAGGGCAAAATTATTGTATTAAATATTGTCATTTTACTTTGAAAATATGTTTACAACTTTCACAACAAAAGATAAATATGTTTATCTTTTATATAAATATTAACATATTAATCTTTTATCAAATGATAAAGCTATTTATCAATGATCAAACTATTCATTGTTTATTAAATGATAGTTATAATTATCTTTTTGCAAAATGATTACACTAAATATTGTCATTTTAGTATGAGAATATGTTTACGTCTTTAATTAAAAAAGATAAATATTTTTATCTTTTATTTAATATTAACATGTTCATCTTTTAATAAAAGATAAAAATATTTATCAATTAAAAATTTGGTAAAACTATTTATTGTTTAGTAAATGATAATTCTATTTTATCTTTTACTAAATGATAATTGTATAGAATATCTTATTTTATCTTTTACTAAATGGAAAATATTAATATGTTTATTTTTTACACAGAATATCTTATTTTATTTCAGATTTAAAAAAGATAATTGCATCTATCTTTTACTAAAAGATAAAAGATAAGTTACATAGAATATCTTTTTTTTTATTTTTTACTAATTGATAAATATTAACATGTTTATTTCTTACATATAATATATCATTTTAGTTGAATACTCCAATAATTGGGTATTTTGTATTGTTGTTGAGATGTTTCTAATTATTTTTGTTGCACACAATTTTTTAAGTTTAAATGTTATTTGGTATACACAGTTTTTTAGTTTTCTAAAAATTATAAATTCGTATTTTTTTCTTCTATCTTATAACATTAGTTTTCTGCTTCCATTTTGTTGGTGTGAGAGATTAATTGCCAGTTTTTGTTGGCATATGGACTAATTGGAAATTTATATGATGATTTGTGTTTAAACAACTAAAAAAATTAAAAACATTTATCTTTTTCTTTATATTATATAACATTTTTAAACATCAGTTCAATTACAAGCACCATTATAGTGCGATGATTTCAATTATAGTTCAGTTCATGCATTCAGTGTCTCTTTGCTATTGTTGTTACTGATACATTATTTGAAATATAAAATATAATTTCAAAAAAAACATAAGCATTATACAACACAAATAAGATAAAAATGTCTTTGATCTTTGCAACGCAATTGGGTCCTATTAGATTAAAGTGTCTTTGATCTTTGATTTTTCATTTGTAGCTACTATTTTGTTTAGCAAGGTCCAGACCGTCATCTTATGCTAAATTTTCTCCTTATGTCATTGTGCTTTATGTTCAGTCAAAGATTTTGTATTATTCTTACCATCTATATTTTGTTAAACTTTTACTTAATTGTTATTTGGTATACACTGCTGTTAGTTTTATGAAAAAGATAAATGCATGTATCATTTTTCATTATTTGGTATACATTGCTGTCAATTTTGTGAAAAAGGTAAATGCAATTAAAATTGTTGCTGCAGTTTGTGTCAGGGAATTCAACATCATGAGATAGATAATATGGAGTTTTAGTTCAGTTTTGTAATTAGAATATGAGTTATGCTTATTATTTGAGTCAATGGTGAGTGCATATCTTGTGATATGAATTTTCAAAGACGGTAGGCTGTGTCATTAGAGTCACATTACTTTATTTTTTCACCGAATTCCTCAACCTAAATTGGAACAAATTTTCAGTGATTCAACTAAAGATTAGTTTGAATTCAGGAAAAGATATACGATTATATCTTTTTCTGAAAAGTGGGTAAAAATGGATCTATTATATACTATTTTATGTATTTGGTTGGTAATTAAGATTATATATTGTAAAACATTTTTATAAACACATTTATTTGTTTACACCTAGATGTGATTGATCTGTAATGGTTGTGTTATTTGTTGAAATGGTTGTTAATAGTGCTATAGCTGCAGGTATGGATATTGGAATATACCAGTTTGAAATGGTTGCTAATTGATAACGGAAAGCAAATGGTAATTGCAATAGCTGATGATATTCTAGAGTGTTGGGCTTGCGTTCAGAACATTACTAGAACTATATTGTTTGATGTGAAGATTGGAAGCAACCTTTTGATGTGGCCAGCAGTGGAGCTGGATGCAATTAGAACTTCTAGCAAAGAATTTAATGGAGTTGTACTTGAACCAGGCCATCTTGATGTCGCTAGCTTTTTCATTTTATATGAAAAGATAAAATAACTTATCTTTTATATAAAATAACACTAGAAGATATCATAACAAATTGTATCTTTTGACTATAAGCGTAGACAAAGCTGTATATATTGGCAGTTTTATAGTGTATTTTCTGCAGTTTCAGATTTATGTATACGGGTTGATATAAGTCCCATGGAATATTATGTGACTGTTTACTTTTTACCGCAATGTTTAAAAAATATAAAATCATTTATCTTTTATTAAAGGATTAATTATCAAGAATAATCCGAAGTTTAACGACTCTTCCCATAATAATTCCAAGTTTGGATTATTTCCGAATAATTCGAAGTTTGGGGGGTGTCTTCCCATAATGATCCCGAAGACTTTTTGATGTGTTATTTTGGGATCAATATGGGAAGACACCCCAAACTTCAGATTAATATGGGAAGACCCCCCCCCCCAAATTTTGGATTATTCAGAAATAATCCAAACTTAGGATTATTATGGGAAGACACGTTAAACTTCAGATTATTCTTGACAATTAATCCTTTAATAAATTGATTTGCCCTGTGCTCGGATAACAAGTTTATTTATTACTCATTTTGTGTTTATAATCTGAATGCAATGTTATCTTCATTTACATTTATTGTTTAATGGCTTTGTGACACCCCACGTCCGTTAATGTCACTCACTAAGGGAATGCATTAAGTTCGGTGAAGCGTTATAGGTAATCAGACACAGAAAAATTACAATACAGATATAAATAAGATAGCAGCGGAAATTTAAATTTTTTATTTCAACATAAATTAAAATACCATGGTCCACAATACCATATGTAACAACCCGGAAAATCAGAACCAATTAAAAAATTTTATTTTGGTAATTTTAATGAATTTTGAATATTTAAAATGATTTATTTTAAATAATAATGACTAGAAATTTATTTTGAATAGAATTAGAATGTAACGACCCGTATTTTTGGACGATTAATTTTAAACGTTTAATATGGTTTTAAATATTGAGTTGATAATATAAATAAATTTTTATATTGAGTTATCGATTTAATAATCGAATATAATTTAATTTAGAATATATATATATCGAATTATCGTAATTCGAAATATAATTAAATTCGAAGATTTAAACTGTACTGAAATTGATTCAGATAGTCAATAGAAATTCAAACTGAATAGAAACGATAATAATTATTTATTTTTAAGGAATTAATTATTATTAAAATTAATTTATATTGATTTAGATTAATACCTTCTCCATACGATCAAATGGAGCTTCGAACCATGTTCCAGTGTGTTCAGAATAGTGGTTAAACTCTATAAACGTCAGTTGTTGCGCTCGAATTGGAGTTCAGAACCCCGAATATATTATTATAAAATTTAAATGGATAAGATCAAAATTAAATCATATTAATTAGAAATCAAATCGAAATCAAATCTAAGTCAAATCACATTAAATTACCCTACTCTAATTTACACAACTATTCTGTTACCTATTCCTTAAGGATGAAGTCTTTTTTCTTTATATAAACGCGAGCATACCCATTCCTTTCTCTATTCTCTTCTTCAGCAGAAATCAAAAGAAAAATGTTGCTCCTTTATTTTTATATGAAATCGATGTCTGTAAATCCAAAGCCAATGTTTCCTTCTGTTTTTATATATAACCAAAACTGTGTTCTTCCAATCAAAAATGAATTAGTCCCCAACCCTAAAATCAGGAATGAAAAATGGCCGCCTTCGAATAGATCGAATATCACCCCTTTCAAATCTTCCTCACTCCTCCATTTCTCGAATCAGTGATCTCGTTCAAATTTTCTAAAGCACGATAGGGTAGTTGCGACAGGGAAAGGCTCGATCTTCGACATTCAATTTTGGGATTGAATTGCGATCTAGTATGTGCTGTGAGGGTGGTGTTCGATACCATGTAAAGCGCGGAAATGGGAGGGTTGATGTTGAATCATTGATGAAGTCGGAGTTCATGGACTTCGAGAATTTGGATGTTGCGTTGAATTACTAGGGTAACGAAGAGTTCGAACTGAGGACTGGTGCGATTTTGGAGGGGGGGAGGAATACTGGAATGTAAGCAAGAAGAGAGAGCGGGTTGAGGTTTTGTTTGGGAAGGATTGGAGGAGATGGAATCCGCACCTTCACTGTAGTGTGTTGGGGCTAGCAGGAGGTCTCGATCTGCCGGAGCGTGAAAATGGTATACTCGAGTTGTTATGATGATTGGAAAGCATGCTTGAGAAACAGGACAACATGGTTGGTTGTGTAGCAAGTGATTGGGGATTTGTCCGAAACAATGATGGTTTGAAAAAAGCCACTCAGTGGTGAAGATGGTAGCAGCAGTGATATTGGGAAGTCAGAATGGTGGATGAGGGAAAGTGGAGCTGTTGTCGATGCATTTTTTCCTTTGAAGCAGTTCAGTTTTTTTAAAGAGAATAAGGTAAAATTTATTTATCTACTTACTTAATGGTGGTTAAAATCACTTAAGTATGTACAAAAATCTATTAGCTAAAATTATTTCATACATAAACAGAAAAATGAAGACAGTGGGATAAGGATGGACGTAAAGTCAAATTGGAAATAAAAATGAAATTGGAATGGATCAAAATAAAAATCTCGGTGAGTAAATCTCACTCAAATTTACTGTTTAGAATTATTTTTATTGTTAAAAATAATTGTTGGTTGCTTGGATGCATTTAAATATTTTTGTAGTTATTATATATTAGTTATTTAGGCTTGGTTGTGGCTATTATATATATATTGGTGATTGGATAGTTCAGTATCATTAGCGGATGTCTGCAGTATCATTAGCAGATGACCCTATGCGCCCCACGCTATGATAGTGGATGACCTTCTATACCGCGATATCCTTCCTAGAAGCAGGATGGGTATTATTTATGTTGGCTAACGTCTGTGGATGGAGGAAAAACAGGTTGGAGGAATCCAACTGGATTCCTCAAATTTTACTACTATTTGTTTTCACATATATATTGTCATATATGATGTGTTATAAAACCCGTGATTTGATTATTGAGTGTTTTTGGATATTAAAATATCACTGGGCCTAAAATGTTGATTTATAAAAATATCGTAAAAAAGGATATTTTGAGATTAAAAACGGAAATCTATTTTTCTAAGAATAGAATTCGAATTTCGAATGGACTAAAATAATTAACTTGTTTTGGATAAATAAAACAAGTATTGAAATTTATAAACCATGTTTATAAATTAAAAATCAGTGAACTTAAAGTAAATTTATAAATGATATTTATAAATAAAATGGAATGATCTTCATTGGAAAATCTGGAAACTGAAATGAATTTATAAACGATGTTTATAAATGAAGTATCATTTGGATAATTTGGAAAATTTAAATTCAAAGGTGAATTTAAAAAGGGAATTGAAATTAGTTTAAAAAAGAAACGATAAATCTATCCTGATATTCAGAACGTAAAATGAATTAAAATAAATCCGTATGGATTCATGATTTAAATTCGATTAGATCGAATTTATTTAAATAAAATATTTTGAAAAGAAAATATTAGGATTTTATTTAATAGAAGTTTAAAGTTAAATATGAAAATAGATTCTATATTTATATGGATAAGTTATAATAAATAAAATATTCCAAAATAAGGTTTGGTTTTCAAATAGATTCTGAAATGAAATTTGTTTTATAAGTTGGATTTATAAACGATATTTAAAAATCTAGTGGAATAAATTATCATTAGATAATTTAGAGGTTTAAATTCAAGTATGAATTTGAAAAGTGGAATTTGAAAAGTAGAATTTGAAATGGAATCGAAATGGAAACTTGTTTTTATAAAACAAGAAAGTTAAATTTATAAACAACGTTTATAAATTAAGGAAAATAAGTTATCATTTGATAACTTAGAAATTTAAATTCAAATATGAATTTAACCATGAACTGGAAATCGTTTCAAAAAGGGAACGACAGGTTTTATTTCGATATTCGGAATATAAACTGAATTATGTCAAATCCAAAGGATTTAAATTGGAATTTGATTATATCGAATTTTATAAATAATTTATTTATAAAAGGAATTGGAATTTAATATATCAAATTGAGTTACAAACAAATTTATAACCAAGTAATGAAAAATCGATGATTTGAGATAATCGGAAATATTAAGTTGGATTTGGGAAACTGGTTTAATCTATATTTAAAAATATATTAGAATGGAGTTGAAATTTATTTATAAACGAAGTTTAAATGTTTATATTAAAATATAATTAAAACGAACTCGCCGCAGCATGGCAGTCGTAAATTGGCGTTTCGAACTTCAATTGAGTATATAGAACTCAAATTAAGTCAGAATTCTTTGAAACAAGAATCGTCAAGACCGGTTGAATAATAGTTTCCTAATGAAAGAGAAAAATCTAGATTTCGTCTGATAGGTTTTGGGTTATGTCAAAATCAAATTTTCAGAAAAGCAGCGCCAAAATCGTTTAAAAACCATAATGGTTTATATAAATAAATATAAGGATTTTTAAGAAAATAAAATCCGAATTTCCATTTGAAAAATCTTTACTTAAGTTATAAAATAAATATGAACTCGAGTGGAGTAAATGGATTGATTTTTGAAACAAAATTAGTTATTTATTTTTGAATAGAATTAACTAAGTCGGAGAATAATTTGTTAATCAAATTTTAGATCGAGATATTTCTTTTGATTAGTAAATGAGACTTGTGAATTTCATATTCAAAATCGAATATGAAACCTGAAATGAAAATGGGATTCAATTGATTTATAAGCAAATTAAAATACATACGAACATGATATTTTTAAATAACATGTGAAATTGGCTAAAAAACTAATTAAAGAATAAATGGGCGAAACTGAATTCAAACGATTGGATTGAATTGAATTGAAAACAGGTGAACATGTGCTAAACTGGTATGGAATGAAAAGAATGAAGTTTATAAATTTAGTGCCCGATAGTAAGGTACATGTTTAAATTCCATATGAGGTTTTATGCGCCGAATCGGCAAGCCACTTGGCATTTTGATTTTCTATTTGAATGGAAAGGGCCTAGAGAGGCAAGTGAGTTTGAACTGTTGACCAGTACAAAGGAGGTTATGGCGAATTTTTCCAGAAATTTAAGGAGTTAGAATATTTTTAAGAAAATTTGATAGTTAGAAATCAATATATCGATATATATATAGAATTCGATAAGGAAACAAACTTAAAAATAGAATATTATAAACAAAAAGGAAATCTATATTTTAAACAAAAATGAAATCGATATATAGTGATTGTGCTATCAATGAATGATAAGAAATCGTAGCCTCAGGTCTCAACAACTGGGAAATGACAAAAATCGGGCAGGCAGCATGGCTATGTGGGTCGCTCCCATTAGGGTGTATAATCACCTATCTAGAGAAATTCCTTTTATTTCTTTAATCTATCGATATTGTCCCTTTTCGGGAAATGGATGCTGATCTTAACCGTTGGTGATATACATTCGATACACTCAAGCGAAATGAGTGGTCGGTTAGGTGTGGGACGGGTTGCAAGATGTTCTTGTTGAACCCAGTGTATTCCCCTCTAGAGATACACTATCGGCAGGTGGTTCCATACCTTGTCATAGTCGGAATCCAATCTCCAATAAACGCCGTGCGGTTTTAAATTTTATATTGTATATGGAGCGTGAGATGTAAGTGTTCTGCTAGATTCTATTTATTTGATGTAGACATTATTATAATATCACTGGATTTGATATCAAATATATTTTTGGTTATCGTAAGGTAAAAACCATCCGTGTTTATGTGTGGATCGGTCTTACGATCATCATTTCTTTCGAAAGGATTTTGAAAGTTAAACAATTGGTTGGAGTTTACTCACACTAGACCCATGACTGACCAAGAGTTTATTTTGTTTTCCCTAAACCCTTGGGTGCCCATATTTGTATGGGTAGTCAAGTAGTCGGGATTTTACAGATTCACTTGGAGGAGCTTGAAGCAGGAGGCTTCACTTGTTAGCTATAGACTATCATATTTTCGCTGTGTATTATGTGGTATCTGGAAATAGGTGTTTATAACTGTTCCAGGAATAACTGTTGTGCTCTGATGATGGTATGTATATAAAGTTACTGATTTTTATTTCAACAGTAATGTTATATAATATATTTTATTCGTTCCGCTGTGAGATTTGTCTTCTTTGTTTTCTTCTATTCTAACATTTCTTTCTTTCTATTTCTGATCCTCTAATTTCTTTCTAATAATTATTCGTATTTTTGTGGGGTTGGACGTGTGGTGTTATTAGTTGACTCAGATAGTACGGATTTACGGTCCGTTACAGTTGGTATCAGAGCTTAGGTTGAGTGAATACCTAGGCTTGGTGGAGTTGTGCTCATTAGAGATAGGGTCAGTAGTACCCTAGAATGAGTTGAGTGTGTGTGTATATATATATATATATATATATATATATATATATATATATACGAGAGAGCTTATTTGTTAATTGATATAAAAATTTGTTTTATATTGTGTTGACTTGTCTGGTGAGTAGTTTATGAATTCTGATCGAATCGTGGGACGCCACAAAGTCGATAAGAGTTTATAAATACTTGAACAGAAGGTTGAATATAGTATTGTTTTAAAAGGGGTAAATGAAATAATTTTACCCAAAATTCTATTTTGATATAGAAAGAATAATTTTCTAAAATTATTATAATATATATGGATGTGTTGGTTGTTATTATAATCAATGAGATTACTAAAATTGAAATGGTTATTTATAACCAAATAGAATTTGTATATGAATTAAATATACAAATGAGATGAATTAAAGTTGAATTCAAACCAAAATTCAGAATTTAATCCTGGGAAGTTGGAAAATGTTTTCGAAGTATATTAAATAATATAGCTTTGTTTTGGAAAGATTTTTGAATAAAAGTCGTTTTGAATGGATTTTGAAATATAAAGCACTGAACTCAGTGGTTGAGAAATAATTCTGATGATGACTGCAGCATCATTAGTGTTCATTTTCGAGTTTCTTGTTGTATATAACGGTGTCGTATACACAATTATATGATTTTTTTTTTGATGATAACAACCAAATATATATTATTTTAATGTGTTTGTTACTGTACTATATTTAAATCACAGACAGGAATATAATATTTATATTTAAATAGAATACTACTGTACACAAATTTAAATATTCACACAGTATTTTATTTAAATATAATATTTTATTTCAATATCAAACAGTACAGAAGTACAACTCCACTATTTGTACATTTCACTAATATTTTTCATTCATACACAGCTCTTCACTACAACCCTGTCAACATACATTCACATTGATTCATATACAGACACTCAACTCTTTATACAGTTTTTTTATTGACACATTCATACAGACTTTTATACATTCACTGTTTTTTACTCTTTTTCCTTTTGTCTTCTGTCCTCTGTCTTCACAGCATCTTCACTGTCAGTCCAGTCATCTACACCTGTCATACAAAAGAAACACACACAGTATCTGACATAGAAATAATATTTTAAATTCTAGCATATATAAAAAAAATAAAAAAATTATTTGCCTCAGATTTCTGGTGTGCTTATGATCCTTTTTCATGACTTGATCTGAGTCTAGTCAGTCTGTATAGAACAGGGACAGAAAATAATGCTGAATGACTGCATATACACACGTGTATAAATATACACGCGTGCACTGCCACGTCAATCAGAGTGCAACTGAGGAGTAGCCACGTGGACCATCTCGACTAAGTGCAGCATGGTCAAGCATGAAGACAATGCACAAAGTCAATCATGGTGGAACCAAATAAGCAAGTAAAAAAAAAACGAAATCAAGATCTCAAAAAATGGCCGAGGCAATCCATTTCAAATTCACAGCAAAGCTCAGGTGAAAACATGTGTGCATGACAATAACATGGATGGTGCAACTCGACTAGCAGCATGGCTTAAAAGAAGAAATGAACCAGCGAAGGAAACATTATACATACATGTGCATAACATTGATAAAGTCAACAGCAAGTTCATGTGTCAAGCTCAAGTGGACATAAGTATGTGTTTATGGAGCATGAAAACTTTCAGCAAATTCAAGTTCAAAACATATGATCATAGCAGTATGCATTCAAAGAACAAGTGACAACAATGACAGATCAGCCCAAACAATGTGAGAATATATTTCTCAGCAAAAACAGTGAAGACAAGTACATGCAGAAATGGACAAGCAAATGGTGATGCAACAAAATATGTTTCAGTCGAGCAATGGTGCAAACAACACTGTCCAGACCAATGTAGCCAAGGTGATCAAGTGAACCAAGTTTCAATTTTCTCAATACATCATGCACAAAAATGGATCAGATAGCAAGGTGAAGATGCAACAAATTTACACATGTATGACATGTATCAGACAATGCAGGCAAGTCATGTGTGTGCACAAGTGGATTTTCATGCAGAAGTGAAGATGTGCATGCATGGCTCGATCAAGTTTAAAATACAAACTGTTTTTGGCAAGCAATCCAATTTTTCACATATTCAAAAGCATGCAGCAACATTTAAAAGGATGGTCAAGTATACATGGTAAGCATATAGTGGCATTTACAGTAGAGCAAGGTTCGAGCAAGTGCACAAAGATGTTTGCATGCAAAAAGATTTAAAACAAATCAATAAGCATTTGTTTGGCAACATTTATATGGGTTAAATCAGAGCATTCAAACTAGGCAACACATGTTCATCTCAGGAATCTCTCAACATATTTTGGGCAAGAAGTCATAAAGGAATTTTCCAGAAATCAATTTTTGGAAATAGATCAATGCTTCTTAAGTAGAAAGGTTTAAACATTTTCAGAAATCATGTTGTGGATCAAAAAGAAAACATTGGTTTAGAACATATATGCAAATCATTCACACAAGGGACGAGAGAAGAATATCTTTGGCCAAGTTTTTTTGTTCATCTACTTCTGGCATGATTACATGGCATAATTTTAATCAGGGAGCAATTATCTGGCAAGGCCCAAAGCATTTACTTCAAGGGGCAAAAACAATTCAATGTTTCTGGAATATATGGAAACAATCAAAAGGAGCAATTTAAAGTTTGATTTAAAGTTCAGAAAATCATCCATATAGCCGAGTTTCAAGACTAAATTCATTTCATTCAAATTCAACCGAAATTGTTAAAAGAGGAAAGCAATTTCACAAGGACAATTTTAATTCAAAGAATTTTTAAAAAGGAAACCGCACAATTCAAATTCAATCGAAGAACCAAAAAGGGAAAGCCAACGCAAATCAGTCAAGCCATTTAATTGAAATCAGAGAACATTTTTGGGATTTCTATAATCCTATTTTAACACCTATCATCACAGGCAGTTCATCCATCATCACCAAAACATCAAAATTCCAAGCAGAGATTTAAAATTCCAAGGAGAATCCCAAATCGATAGACCAAATCAATCGAAGAACGAGAGCATCAATGTTTCGAGCATTCAGAGATCAACATCCAGAGTTTTTATCATATCAGCGATTTGATTTAGGGAGGAATTAAAAAACCCTTGTTTTGATTTCATTCTTCCAGAGCCGCCATTTCTATGACAAGGGAGATCGGGTGAACGCAATCTAAAAGGGCCGGCCTAGTCACATGTTTTACAAGGGGATGACCCTCTTTTCTTAATCTCCTAGGGTTTTGTTTTAGTTTGTTTTAGTTTATTTTGTTTTATTTTTGTTGTATTTTTATTTTCTTTCATAAATCGTCTGAACAGTTTCTAGGCCTGTAAAATCTAGGAAAATCCAGTCAGGGTGTTGACTGTCAGTTTAAGAGTCTGTAAAATCTGGGTTACGGATTATGAGGTTGTAAGTCGGGAAAATCTGATCGAGGGGATATCGATCAGTCTACGGTTTTGAGCGTAGGGTTAGGACAGGAGCAGGCGCTGCGAGTGTACATGGTCTTGTACGCGGGATCTTTTTATAACACCTAGTAGAAACCTTAGGAATGCAGCAGTAGGCAGGGTTTTGCCAAAGCTGGGTATATCTATGTGTGATTTATTTTCTGCACTTTTATTTCTGTTGCATTCTGTGATCTGTTTATTATTTTAATATCCTGTCAGATTTTCAGTTCAGTTAAAAACTGTGATAAACCCTATTCACCCCCCTCTTGGGTTAATCTAGATCCTACAAGTGGTATCAAAGCAGGTATTTTTGTTTAACTCTAGAGTAATGGGTCATCCTAGCTGTCAGTCGATTGAGAGTCAGTCCAGTTCATCTCCAACTATTTTCAATGGAACCGATTTTTTAAACTGGAAATCCGAAATGGAATTTTATTTAAAATCTATTAATATTAAATATTGGGATGTTGTAATCAATGGATTTGATAGTGTAGATATTACTTTCAATACCCGTGCTATGAAAATTATATTTGATTATCTTAGTACTGAACAGTTTAATCTTATCAGCCATTGTTTATCTGCACAGGAAATCTGGGATACTCTCAATATGAAGTATGGAAGATCTGACAACGGTAGCTCAAAACCCGAGAAAGTCAACTCAGATTCAGAGTTTTGTTTAACCGGATTTACAAATGAAAATTCAGAAGGATCAGATGACAGAGAATCAACAAATGCTGAAACAGAGAATTTCTCATATGAAGATCTGGTTTACATGTGTCTTGATTTAACGAAATCTGTTGATAAACTCCAACTGAAAAATAAGTCTATGAAATCTAAGAATTTTGAGTTGATCAGCAAAATTGATGATTTGGAATCACAACTTGAATATGTTAAAAATTCTTCAAATTCAGTTTGCAAAAATTGTTTGAAATTGAAAACCAATCTTGTTCATCTCAATAAAAATATTCAAAAGTTTGAAGATGAAATTTTGATCTTAAATGAGAACAAGACTGAGTTATCAAATTTAAATAACCTTCTGCAAAAGGAATTTGAAAATTTTAAAACAGATATATGTTCCAAATTTGAAATTGCTGAAAATGAAAATTTGGTGAAAAGTGGTTTGGTTCTGAAAGAACTTGAAAATGAGATTGAAAAATCCAAGAATTTTGAATCTGAAAAACAAAAACGATTTGAACTTGAAATTTCTGAATCCCAAGCCAAAATTAAATTGCTTGAAAATGAGAATTTGGTTTTGAAACAGTCCAATGCTGAACAGAAGATCGCTATAAATAATTGCTCAAATTTATTAAAAGAAAATAGTGATCTAAAATTCAAAATTCAACGATTGGAATCAACTTTGGATAAATTTTCTAATGGGGAAAAATCGTTGAATATGTTGTTACAAAACCAAGTTTCTATTGGAAACAAATCTGGTCTTGGCTTTGGGAAAAATGATGTTTTTGGAAAAGAAAATTCAAATGATTTGAAAAATCCCTCAAACTGTTTTGGAAAGAACTGCTTTGAAAATTTGAACTCTAAAAATTTCAAAGGCTTTTTGGATCAAAATTGTGATGAGAAATCGTTTTATAATAAACCATTTAAACATTCTTGGATCCCAAAAGCTAAAACGGGCTTCGTCAAGTTCAAACAGATTTGGGTTCCTAAGGGTACGAAAGTTAATTCTAATGGTTTGTTATATAAACAAGTCTTGATACCAAAACATATGAATACAACTGTGTGTGGTTTTACAAACTTTGTTAGACCACTCGATCCTATAAATTGTTAGGAGCTGGAGAAGGCTGAGGAGATACTTTGCAAGAGAGAAATTGGAATCAAACAGCTTCATATCATTGATTCTTCTCAGTTCCTTAGCCAAACCTGTTGAGTTAGAGATTTATTTACTCACGTCAATTTCAGGTATAACATCTAAACTCAACCTTTGTAAATATTTTTCTTTTTCTTTGTGTATTTCTCCTTCTATCCCTTCTGTTTTTATTTTCTTTATCTCTTCTGTTTATCTTTCTTTGTCTGTTTGACTTGTCACTGTCATATCTTTGTAACGTCTTGGACTGTTTTAAACTTCCTTTTGTAAGACTCATATTTTTCTGGAAATTTGCTTTAGTGGAATAGAACTCTGATGTTTTAATTATGTCCAGATCTTGAATTTAATCTTGTAAATGTCTACAATTGTTTTTGAAGTTTATTTTTTCTGATTTCTGAATTCATAACAGTGTTGATGTATTCTTGTCATATCTTGAACACTGTTAATTAGAATTCTAAATTCTTGAAGATCTGAAAATTTGATGAAGTTTCACACACCACTGCTATTTTGAATTTCTTCTAATTCATTTTAGAAAGGCTTGAAATAACGTACTCATTACAGCACTCCAATGTTCATCAGTTGTGATAATTTCATTATTTTTCAGATTGGCTTGGATATATTGATTTGTCTTAAATCTCAGTGATACATCTTGAAAACCATCATTACTCATGATCATTATGGGTAGAATTTGTTTGTTTGAAATCATATGAAATTATTGATATTTTGAATAATCACACACCTCCTAAATTTGAAATTATCAACCTTGTGTGAGTGATTCATTATATTCTAAAACTTGACATCGATTCAAGTGATTTCAAATAAATTATTCTATTTTTCTGGATCATGAATACCTTCCAAAATTGATATAGATGATCTGAAATTTCTTTTAGGCTTGTCTGAATTTTTGTGAAAATTTGATTTGAAAATCAAGTCTTAAAAATCACTGTTATTTCATGATAATTTGATTTGAATATCTGTTTGTTTAAAATCATTTGAAATTATTGATTTATTGAATCTCACACATATCTTGAAGCTGAAATTAATAATCTGGTGTGGTCGATTCATTGAATCCTGAAATCTGCATATTCCTCAAATGATTTCAAAGAAACGGTGTATTTTAATCATTGGTTCATGAATCATCTTGTGTGACAAACATCTTGTCAAGTCTGATTTGAAACTGTTTCTGTTATGCTGCTCTGATACTGCTTTTCAAAGAACTGTCTGTTTTAACCTGTCTACTGCTTGGCTAATTTGTTATACTATCTGCTTGGTCTTTAAATTTCTGCTGACTGTGATGTCTTAGGTTGTCCCCGGTATCTTTGTGATTAAAATTTATTAATAGGGACACCAAGTGGTATCAGAAGTGCCTTATATTTGTTTCACCCATCTGATATTGTTTTGAAAATATTATGTAATTGCTTATTTATGATCTGTTTGCTGCTTTGATACTGTTCTTCAAATAATTGCTTGTTCTTGTCTGCAGCTCTAATAAATGTGCCAAATTTGGTAGTTTTGTCTACTTGGGCTTTGTGTTTGAAATTTCTTTAATCTGAGATATCTAGGGTGTGAATAAATTCCTCGATAAGGGAGACTACAATTGGTATCAGCTTTTTCATCCATATGTCTTGAATTTTCACTTTGTATAGACACCATACACATTTTTTACCTTGTATAAATCTGTATAAATTCCACTTGTAATTGATTTTCAATTTTAAAATTATTTATTGATTACTCTTTCAGAAATTGAAATCAATATCCAAATTGAACTGTATTTATAATTCATCAAAATTATTATCAGATTTTGAAATTGTGATGAATTGTGACTGCAGTATATTCCACAACAAGAGGAGATTTTATTTGGATTTTCATGATGGTTGAATATTTATTATAATATCTTTGAACTGGCAATTATTTGACGACCATCTTCATTACCTATCATCCTTCTACCATCCATCATGTCTTTTATATTAATGTGGAGAGTTTAATTTTTTTAAAATAAATAAATAAATAAATATCTTTTTGAATAAACAGTGGAAATATTTGTGATAGAAATTGGACTATGTTATTATTCAGAATTAGTGATAACTGAAAATTTTCAATAATCCCAGTACAGTCGAGCGCATTTCATAATATAATTAATTTAGAAATTTATTTCACAGTCCATTTCTGTACCTACCATATTTCTATCATTCATATTGGTTTATATACTGAGGAGTTTTTTTTTCTTTTAAAGCTGAAATGATAAATACATATAATAAATATATAAGTGTGTCTCTAACCTCATTTAAAAATCCAAGCTCTAGTCATGCATGGTTAAGAGACAACTTATAATTTAAGCTGCGACTGACCTCATTTAAAAATCCAAGCTCTGGTTATGCGTGGTCAGTGTGCTCTTAAATAAAAGAAAAAAGAAAAAGGAAATATTGTGCAATAAATTGAAATTAATTTGAAATTCTCCTTTGTGTATAAAAATCAGCCTATCAATCCATCTTTCTAATCTGTGAAATGTGTTGAAATCTTATGACGTATTATGATTTGTTGATTGATAGATAGTGGGATTTGAGATTATTCGTTTTTGTCACTTAAATTAAATTATTAATTATAGTCCAAATCTGTCACTGTTTTTTAACTTCATTTTTATAAAAAAAAATTAATTGGAAATGATTTGTTTTTAAAACTCTCCTCATTTTTATAAAATTCATCGTAAATCTATCGTTCTACAATGTGAAATATGCCACCTGTTCTCAGTTTATTATGATTTTTGTTTGACTGATTGAGATTTATGATGACCGTTCTTCCTCTTAAGCTGAAATTATATTAATTAGTCATTATTTATCTATATTTTAAATTCTGGATCCTTTTGATGATAACAAAAGGGGGAGAATGCGTTCAGATTTTGATTTATGAGTGAATATTTTATAAATATTTTTGATTTTGAAAATTCATTATTATTCATTTCATTTCACTCATGCACAGTTATAGGGGGAGTCTCTATTGTAGGGGGAGCTATCAAATAGGGGGAGTTATGTTCTTTTCTGTCAAGTCTCTATTGTAGGGGGAGCTATCAAATAGGGGGAGTTATGTTCTTTTCTGTCAAACACATTTATTGTATTCAAAATCTTAATTTTTTTTGTCATCATCAAAAGGGGGAGATTGTTGTATATAACGGTGTTGTATAAACAATTATATGATTTTTGTTTGATGATAACAACCAAATATATATTATTTTAATGTGTTTGTTACTGTACTGTTCTATATTTAAATCACAGACAGGAATATAATATTTATATTTAAATAGAATACTACTGTACACAAATTTAAATATTCACACAGTATTTTATTTAAATATAATATTTTATTTCAATATCAAACAGTACAGAAGTACAACTCCACTATTTGTACATTTCACTAATATTTTTCATTCATACACAGCTCTTCACTACAACCCTGTCAACATACATTCACATTGATTCATATACAGACACTCAACTCTTTATACAGTTTTTTTATTGACACATTCATACAGACTTTTATACATTCACTGTTTTTTATTCTTTGGTCTTCTGTCTTCTGTCCTCTGTCTTCACAGCATCTTCACTGTCAGTCCAGTCATCTACACCTGTCATACAAAAGAAACACACACACAGTATCTGACATAGAAATAATATTTTAAATTCTAGCATATATAATTTTTTATATAAATAAAAAAAATTATTTGCCTCAGATTTCTGGTGTGTTTCTCATCATTTTTCATGACTTGATCTGATCTGTGTCTAGTCAGTCTGTATAGAACAGGGACAAAAAATAATGTTGAATGACTGCATATACACACGTGTATAAATATACACGTGTGCACTGCCACGTCAATCAGAGTGCAACTGAGGAGTAGCCACATGGAGCATCTCGACTCAGTGCAGCATGGTCAAGCATGAAGACAATGCACAAAGCCAATCATGGTCGAACCAAACAAGCAAGTAAAAAATATGAAATCAAGATCTCAAAAAATGGCCGAGGCAATCCTTTTCAAATTCACAGCAAAGCTCAGGTGAAAACATGTGTGCATGACAATAACATGGATGGTGCAACTCGACTAGCAGCATGGCTTAAAAGAAGAAATGAACCAGCAAAGGAAACATTATACATACATGTGCATAACATTGATAAAGTCAACAGCAAGTTCATGTGTCAAGCTCAAGTGGACGTAAGTATGTGTTTATGGAGCATGAAAACTTTCAGCAAATTCAAGTTCAAAACATATGATCATAGCAGTATGCGTTCAAAGAACAAGTGACAACAATGACAGATCAGGCCAAACAATGTGAGAATATATTTCTCAGCAAAAACAGTGAAGACAAGTACATGCAGAAATGGACAAGCAAATGGTGATGCAACAAAATATGTTTCAGTCGAGCAATGGTGCAAACAACACTGTCCAGACCAATGTAGCCAAGGTGATCAAGTGAACCAAGTTTCAATTTTCTCAATACAGCATGCACAAAATGGATCAGACAGCAAGGTGAAGATGCAACAAATTTACACATGTATGACATGTATCAGACAATGCAGGCAAGTCATGTGTGTGCATAAGTGGATTTTCATGCAGAAGTGAAGATGTGCATGCATGGCTCGATCAAGTTTAATATACAAACTGTATTTGGCAAGCAATCCAATTTTTCACATATTCAAAAGCATGCAGCAGCATTTAAAAGGATGGTCAAGTATACATGGTAAGCATATAGTGGCATTTACAGTAGGGCAAGGTTCGAGCAAGTGCACAAAGATGTTTGCTTGCAAAAAGATTTAAAACAAATCAATAAGCATCTGTTTGGCAACATTTATATGGGATAAATCAGAGCATTCAAACCAGGCAACACATGTTAATCTCAGGAATCTCTCAACATATTTTGGGCAAGAAGTCATAAAGGAATTTTCCAGAAATCAATTTTTGGAAATAGATCAATGCTTCTTAAGTAGAAAGGTTTAAACATTTCCAGAAATCATGTTGTGGATCAAAAAGAAAACATTGGTTTAGACGTATACGCAAATCATTCACACAAGGGACGAGAGAAGAATATCTTTGGCCAAGTTTTTTTGTTCATCTACTTCTGGCATGATTACATGGCATAATTTTAATCAGGGAGCAATTATCTGGCAAGGCCCAAAGCATTTAGTTCAAGGGGCAAAAACAATTCAATGTTTCTGGAATATATGGCAACAATCAAAAGGAGCAATTTAAAGTTTGATTTAAAGTTCAGAAAATCATCCATATAGACGAGTTTCAAGACTAAATTCATTTCATTCAAATTCAACCGAAATTGTTAAAAGAGGAAAGCAATTTCACAAGGACAATTTTAATTCAAAGAATTTTTAAAAAGGAAACCGCACAATTCAAATTCAATCGAAGAACCAAAAGGGGAAAGCCAACGCAAATCAGTCAAGCCATTTAATTGAAATCAGAGAGCATTTTTAGGATTTCTATAATCCTATTTTAACACCTATCATCACAGGCAGTTCATCCATCATCACCAAAACATCAAAATTCCAAGCAGAGATTTAAAATTCAATTAACTCACAATTTTAGGGTTTCGGTCGAGAGCCAGAAAGAAGAATATCAAATCAATAGACCAAATCAATCGAAGAACAAGAGCATCAATGTTTCGAGCATTCAGAGATCAACATCCAGAGTTTTTATCATATCAGCGATTTGATTTAGGGAGGAATTAAAAAACCCTAGTTTTGATTTCATTCTTCCAGAGCCGCCATTTCTATGACAAGGGAGATCGGGTAAACGCAATCTAAAAGGGCCGGCCTAGTCACATGTTTTACAAGGGGATTACCCTCTTTTCTTAATCTCCTAGGGTTTTGTTTTAGTTTGTTTTAGTTTATTTTTTTATTTTTGTTGTATTTTTATTTTCTTTCATAAACCGTCTGAACAGTTTCTAAGCCTGTAAAATCTAGGAAAATTCAGTCAGGGTATTGCCTGTCAGTTTCAGAGTCTGTAAAATCTGGGTTACAGATTACGAGGTTGTAATTCGGGAAAATCTGATCGAGGGGATATCAATCAGTCTACGGTTTTGAGCGTAGGGTTTGTATGCGGGATCTGTTTATAACACCTAGTAGAAACCTTAGGAATGCAGCAGTAGGAAGGGTTTTGCCGAAGCTGGGTATATCTGTGTGTGATTTATTTTTTGCACTTTTATTTCTACTGCATTCTGTGATCTGTTTATTATTTTAATATCCTGTCAGATTTTCAATTCAGTTAAAAACTGTGATAAACCCTATTCACCCCCCTCTAGGGTTAATCTAGATCCTACATTTCTAAGTGATGGATTACTACCTTAGAAAAGTTTCGATGGAAATTTGTTTTAAAAAAAACAAATTGGTTTGAAAATTCAAATGTTTTGAATTTGTGATGGATAACACATATGTGTATAAATTTATATGATTTCAAAAGGATTTGAAATGAAAACCCAGAAATTAGAATTCTGGATTTTAAATTTAACTTAAGAAAGTTAAATGAATCAGAGCAAATAAATAGATTAAAATCAATCTGAATGCATATGAATGGAATATGAATTAGATGTGAATGTATGGCTTGTAAATCATTCAGATTAAATGAATGTGAGTATATATGAGGTGTAATATAAACGAGAACCAAAAGTTTTGGTCGGACTGAATTTGTTGAAATATGAAGAGTTGAATTTCATCATAAGTGAGTTTTTGGAAAAGTAAATAGGTTTTTGGCATTTTTCCTACCTTAATAATTTTGGGGACGAAATTCTTTTAAGGGGGGAAGAATGTAACGACCCGTATTTTTGGACAATTAATTTTAAACATTTATTATGGTTTTAAATATTGAGTTGATAATATAAATAAATTTTTATATTGAGTTATCGAATTAATAATCGAATATAATTTAATTTAGAATATATATATCAAATTATCGTAATTATAAATATAATTAAATTCAAAGATTAAAACTATACTGAAATTGATTTAGATAGTCAATAGAAATTCAAACTGAATAGAAACGGTAATAATTATTTATTTTCAAGGAATTAATTATTATTGAAATTAATTTATATTGATTTAAATTAATTTCTCCTTCATATGATCAAATGGAGCTTCGAACCATGTTCCAGTGTGTTCAGAATAGTGGTTAAACTCTATAAACGTCAGTTGTTGAGCTCGAATTGGAGTTCGAAACCCCGAATATATTATTTTAAAATTTAAATGGATAAGATCAAAATTAAATCATATTAATTAGAAATCAAATCGAAATCAAATCTAAGTCAAATAACATTAAATTACCCTACTCTAATTTACAAAGCTACTCTGTTACCTATTCCTTAAGGATGAAGTCTTCATCTTTATATAAACGCGAGCATACCCGTTCCTTTCTCTATTCTCTCCTTCGGCAGAAATCGAAAGAAAAATGTTCTCCTTTATTTTATATGAAATCAATGTCTGTAAATCCAAAGCCAATGTTTCCTTTTGTTTTTATATATAACCAAAACTGTGTTCTTCCAATCAAAAATGAATTAGTCCCCAACCCTAAAATCAGGAATGAAAAATGGTCGCCTTCGAATAGATCGAATATCACTCCTTTCAAATCTTCCTCACTCCTTCATTTCTTTAATCAGTGATTTCTTTCAAATCTTCTAAAGCACGATAGGGAACTTGCGAAAGGGAAAGGCTCGATCTTGGGCATTCGATTTTGGGGTTGAATCGCGATCTAGTATGTGCTGTGAGGGTGGTGTTTGATACCAGGTAAAGCGCGGAAATGGGAGGGTTGATGTTGAATCATTGATGAAGTCGAAGTTCGTGGACTTCGAGAATTTTGATGTCATGTTGAATTACTAGGGTAACACAGAGTTCGAACTGAGGACTGGTGCGATTTTGTTGGGGGGGGGGGAATACTGGAAAGTAAGCAAGAAGAGAGAGCTAGTTGAGAATTTGTTTAGGAACGATTGGAGGAGATGGAATTCGCACCTTCACAGTAGTGCGTTGGGGATAGCAGGAGGTCTCGATCTGTCGGAGTGTGAAAATGGTATACTCGAGTTGTTAAGATGATTGGAAAGCATGCTTGAGAAACAGGACAGCGTGCTTGGTTGTGTAGCAAGTGATTGGGGATTTGTCCGAAACAATGATGGTTTGAACAAGGCCATTCAGTGGTGAAGATGGTAGTAGCAGTGATATTGGGAAATCGGAATGGTGGATGAGGGAAAGTGGAGCTGTTGTCGATGCGTTTTTTTCTTTGAAGCAGTTCAGGTTTTTTAAAGAGAATAAGTTAAAATTTATTTACTTACTTAATGGTGGTTAAAATCACTTAAGTATATACAAAAATCTATTAGCTAAAATTATTTCATACATAAACAGAAAAATGAAGACAGTGGGATACGGATGGACGTAGAGTCAAATTGGAAATAAAAATGAAATTGGAATGGATCAAAATAAAAATCTCGGTGAGTAAATCTAACTCAAATTTACTGTTTAGAATTATTTTTATCGTTAAAAATAATTGTTGGTTGCTTGGATGCGTTTAAATATTTTTGTGGTTATTATATATTAGTTATTTAGGCTTGTTTGTGGCTATTATATATATATATATATATATATATATATATATATATATATTGGTGATTGGATAGTTCCCGCAGTACCATTAGCGGATGCCCGTAGTATCATTAGCGGATGACCCTATACGCCCCATGCTATGATAGTGGATGACCTTCTATACTGCGATATCCTGCCTAGAAGCAGGACGGGTATTATTTATGTTGGCTAACGTCTGTGGATGCAGGAAAAACAGGTTGGAGGAATCCAACTGAATTCCTCAAAATTTATTACTATTTGTTTTCACATATATATTATCATATATGATGTGTTATAAAACCCGTGATTTGATTATTGAGTGTTTTTGGATATTAAAATATCACTGGGCCTAAAATGCTGATTTATAAAAATATCGTAAAAAAGGATATTTTGAGATTAAAAAGGGAAACCTATTTTTCTAAGAATAGAATTCGAATTCGAATGGACTAAAAATATTAACCTGTTTTGGATAAATAAAACAAGTATTGAAATTTATAAACCATGTTTATAAATTAAAAATCAGTGAACTTGAAGTAAATTTATAAACGGTGTTTGTAAATAAAATGGAATGATCTTCATTGGAAAATCTGGAAACTGAAGTGAATTTATAAACGATGTTTATAAATGAAGTATCATTTGGATAATTTGGGAAATATAAATTCAAAGGTGAATTTAAAAAGGGAATTGAAACTAGTTTAAAAAAGAAACGATAAATCTATTCTGATATTCAGAATGTAAAGTGAATTAAAATAAATCTGTATGGATTCATGATTTAAATTCAATTAGATCGAATTTATTTAAATAAAATATTTTCAGAAGAAAATATTAGGATTTTATTTAATAGAAGTTTAAAATTAAATATGAAAATAGATTCTATATTTATATGGATAAGTTATAATAAATAAAATATTCCAAAATAAGGTTTGGTTTTCAAACAGATTCTGAAATGAAACTTGTTTTATTTTATAAAACAAGGATGTTGGATTTATAAACGATATTTATAAATCTAGTGGAATAAATTATCACTAGATAATTTAGAGGTTTAAATTCAAGTTTGAATTTGAAAAGTTAAATTTGAAAAGTAGATTTTGAAACGGAATCGAAATGGAAACTTGTTTTTATAAAACAAGAAAGTTAAAAACGTTTATAAATTAAGGAAAATAAGTTATCATTTGATAACTTAGAAATTTAAATTCAAATATGAATTTAACCATGAACTGAAAATCGTTCCAAAAAGGGAACGACGGGTTTTATTTTGATATTCGGAATATAAACTGAATTAAGTCAAATCCAAAGGATTTAAATTGGACTTCGATTATATCGAATTTTATAAATAATTTATTTATAAAAGAAATTGGAATTTAATATAGCAAATTGAGTTACAAACAAAATTATAACCAAGTAATGAAAAATTGATGATTTGAGATAATCGTAAATATTAAGTTGGATTTGGGAAATGGTTAAATCTATATTTAAAAATATATTAGAATGGAGTTGAAATTTATTTATGAACGAAGTTTAAACGTTTATTTTAAAATATAATTAAAACAAACCCGCCGCAGCGTGGCAGTTCGTAAATTGGCGTTACGAACTTCAATTGAGTATATAGAATTCAAATTAAGTCAGAATTCTTTGAAACAAAAATCGTCAGGACCAGTTGAATAATAGTTTCCTAATGAAAGAGAAAATTTTGGATTTCGTCTGATAGTTTTTGAGTTATGTCAAAATCAAATTTTCAGAAAAGCAGCGCTAAAATCGTTAAAAAACCATAATGGTTTATATAAATAAATATAAGGATTTTTAAGCAAATAAAATCCGAATTTCCATTTGAAAAATCTGGACTTGAGTCATAAAATAAATATGAACTCGAGTGGAGTAAATGGATTGATTTTTGAAACAAAATCAGTTATTTATTTTTGAATAGAATTAACTTAGTGGGAGAATAATTTGTTAATCGAATTTTAGATCGAGACATTTCTTTTGATAAATAAATGAGACTTGTGAATTTCATATTCGAAATCGAATATGAAACCTAAAGTGAAAATGGGATTCAATTGATTTATAAGCAAATTAAAATACATACGAACATGATATGTTCAAATAACAAGTGAAATAGTCTAAAAAAAACTAATTAAAGAATAAATGGGCGAAACTGAATTCAAACGATTGGATTGAGTTGAATTGAAAACAGGTGAACATGTGCTAAACAGGTATGGAATGAAGATAATGAAGCTTATAAATTTAGTGCCCGACAGTAAGGTACATGTTTAAATTCCATATGAGGTTTTATGCGCCGAATCGGCAAGCCACTTGGCATTTTGATTTTCTTTTTGAATGGAAAGGGCCTAAAGAGGCGAGTGAGGTTTGAACTGTTGACCGGTACAAAGGAGGTTATGGCGAATTTTTCCAGAAATTTAAGGAGTTAGAATATTTTTAAGAAAATTTGATAGTTAGAAATCAATATATCGATGTATATATAGAATTCGATAAGGAAACAAACTTAAAAATAGAATATTATAAACAAAAAGGAAATCTATAATTAAATTTGGTAAAAATAGAAAGAGAAATGTATATACGAAAATTGATTTAATATGGTGTTGATTATTCGAGTAAGCGGTCTTGTCTATTTTGAAGTTATTAATATCTTCTGTCAAGGTCTGAGAGCTAATTATACCCCAACTCGATTGATTTCATTATTAGTTGATAAATAGCAAGATTCAGTCTCGAAGAGAAATGTTTAAAAAAAATTAGTCGAATGCAGTATTTTGGGTTGTTGTAGAGATGTTTTACATAGCATTCGTTTTAACCTAAGTAAGTGGAATTTTAGAAATATAAAAATAAATATTTCCTAAGTAAAGAAATGAATGGTTGTGAAACGGAGAAGTAATTGGAATATTTTCCAATTATTAATAAAAGATATTTTCTAAGGATAGAAAATAAAAGATGGCGAAATATGGAAATGTTTTCCAAACAGCATATGAGACCAAGATGATTATTGAAAATATTTGGTTAACAAATATTTGTAAGGAAATGAAGAAGTGATTTAATTAATAAAATATTAATTAAAAGGCCCAGTGGTTTGTTTAATGCTTTGAATGGATGTTTGTTTTTCTTCAATAGTTAAATAACCGACTATCGAAGTATTTGCCAACATCGTTATCAATATGGAAAGACCGGTTGGACGATTATCCGAGAAACACTCCGTATTGGCAGTAGCGTTGCGAATCAGATTATATGAAGATAATCGAAGACGGAGTAAAGTGCAAGGACTTTTTCTATTTATGGAAATTGTGCCTTTGGTTTCGTTCAATCCCGAAACGAACGTATATGGACGAATGTCTGACAAAGTATTTCCAATGATCGAATATGTTGGTCTGTATAAATATATATAGTGGCGGAGGATTTATTCTCTTAGCATAATATCCAGAATATATTTGTACAAATCAATTAATGATTTATGGATCTGACAATGTGGCATTCAAAGTGATTGTGCTATCAATGAATGATAAGAAATCGTAGCCTCAGGCCTCAACAACCGGGAAATGACAAAAATCGGGCAGGCAGCATGGCTATGTGGGTCGCTCCCATTAGGGTGTATAATCACCTATCTAGAGAAATTCCTTTTATTTCTTTAATCTATCGATGTTGTCCCTTTTCGGGAAATGGTTGCTGATCCTAACCGTTGGTGATATACATTTGATACACTCAAGCGAAATGAGTGGTCGGTCATGTGTGGGCCGGGTTGCAAGATGTTCTTGTTGAACCCAGTGTATTCCCCTCTAGAGATACACTATCGGCAGGTGGTTCCATACCCTGTCATGGTCGGAATCCAATCTCCAATAAGCGCCCTGCGGTTTTATATTTTATATTATATATGGAGCGTGAGATGTAAGTGTTCCGCTAGATTCTATTTTTTTGATGTAGACATTATTATAATATCACTGGATTTGATATCAAAAATATTTTTGGTTATCGTAAGGTAAAAACCATTTGTGTTTATGTGTGGATCGGTCTTATGATCATCATTTCTTTCGAAAGGATTTTGAAAGTTAAACAATTGGTTGGAGTTTACTCACACCAGTCCCATGACTGACCCAGAGTTTATTTTGTTTTGTTTTCCCTAAACTCTTGGGTGCCCATCGAGCAGTCAAGTACTCGGGATTTTACAGATTCACATGGAGGAGTTTGAAGCAGGAGGATTCACTTGTTAGCTATAGACTATCATATTTCCGCTGTGTACTATGTGGTATCTGGAAACAGGTGTTTATAACTGTTCCAGGAATACCTGTTTGCTCTGATGATGGTATGTATATAAAGTTACTGATTTATATTTCAAAGGTTATGTTATATAATATATTTTATTCGTTCCGCTGTGAGATTTGTCTTCTTTGTTTTCTTCTATTCTAACATTTCTTTCTTTCTATTTCTCATCCTCTAACTTCTTTCTAATAATGATTCGTATTTCTGTGCAATTTGGGTTGGACGTGTGGTGTTACTAGTCGACTCAGATAGTACGGATTTACAGGCCGTTACATAGAACATATAAATTTATTTAAAATTGAAATTAGAATATAAATATTTATTTTAATTATAAAAGGTATTGGAAATGGCGCGATAGTTTTTAAATTCAGTTTCAAATTTAAATTGAACGTACGGGATACAAAATAAACCAGATTTTGGTGAAACCAAAAATATTTGAATCTATTTGAAAATATCTTTCCAACAGATCTAAAAAATTGAAATTTCATAGCGGGAATAAAAAGTTGTGCCCAGTTGAAAATTCAGAATATTCGCTATGGTAATATAACCCTTAAAAGTGAAGATTTTGCAAACTACCTCCGTTTTTGACGAGATCACTTTTGTTGGATACAGAATGTCAAATTATTGCTAGATTTTAGTTTTCATAATTTTTGGAATCAATATGTGAGTGTGGTGAATTTAAACGTGTTTGGTC
This sequence comes from Allium sativum, assembly GCA_030737875.1. Lineage (NCBI taxonomy): Eukaryota > Viridiplantae > Streptophyta > Magnoliopsida > Asparagales > Amaryllidaceae > Allium > Allium sativum. The sequence goes on along the minus strand of CM060921.1, from coordinate 6,422,918 downwards.
AATTTAGTTTGAATTTAATCGACTGGAAAATGGCTGTTTTTCAGACGGTCTCCAAATTCGACGAAATTAGTTTTGTTAAGACCGTATCGTCAAAACATAGCTAGATTTATTTTTCTGGAATTTTTAGAGTCGGTATGTGGCCCCGGTAAATTAAAATGTACGCTCAACTGTAATATAAATGGATTTATATTTTAATTTAAATGAAAACTGATTGAAACGGTCAAATTGGCTTGCGGGACATAACCCATTGCGTTCGAAATATGGGTAATTAGCTAGGGGCGACAGTCGTTGGCTCTCGATAGGAGTTGGAATGAAAAACATACTTTTTGAAAATAGAATAATAATTAAATATATATATTAAAATATGAAGTCAAACCCTCATTATTTTCTTTCCCCGGTCAAAATGAGAAATCGCGCTTCCCCCCATTTCCAGATCCCATCGGCCGCAGGAGGCACGCTCCTCCGCCTCACGCCGTGCCGCCACGCCGGCGATCACCAACCGCACACCCCTCTCCCCTCTAGCTCCTCCTCTCTCCATCGCGCAAAAGCCCTAACCCCCCTCTAAAAACCACCGCCTTCAGTACCTCCAGGCGCCAACATCGAAGATCCAGGTGCCAGCCCCTTCTTGCGCAGCCACAGCAATGCTCCGGCTATCCCTCTTCCCCCTCCATCTTTTAAAAACTGTACCACCGCCCCTAACACTCAAAACAGCCATGTCGGGCCCCACTCCGACCCCCAAGAGCTAGCCGCCGCCTGTACACCTCGGGGAGCCACCAGTGAGCTTCGACACCTCCCCCCTCTTTGTTGGAAAACAATATGTTTTTTTATTTTATTTATTTCAATTTAACTTATTTATTTTCTATATGATTAGCTTAAAAAATAAAAAATCAGTTTTTTTATATAGCCAAGGAAAGATTAGATTTTTATTATGAGAAAGATTTGATTCTTATTATGAGGAAAGATTAGATTTTTATTATGAGAAAGGTTAGATTTTTATTATGTAAAAGATTCGATTTTTATTTATAGAAAGATTCGATTTTTATTTAGAAAAAGGTGATTTTTAATTATGTAAAGATTCGACTTTTTTAATTATATAAAAATTCGATCTTTATGTATTTATTAGCAAGATAAAAATCTGATTATATATATAGCGATATGATTAAAAATGTGACATGAATATCAAAAAATAATCTTTATTATATATGCAGCGTAATAAAAATGGGATTTTTATATATATCATAGTGAAATAAAAATATGATTTTTAATCAAGTAATGAATTAAAAATATGATTTTTATCATAGAAATAGCGGTATGAAAATGTGATTTTTAAATATATAAACATCATATTAAAAATGTGAGTTTTACTATGAACAGCGTGAAACATTAGGTGATGGAATGGGCGGGAAACAAATCCAAACCATCGTCCGCTAAGGAATGACGGAGTGGATCCCCAAGGTGAGAACTCCTCACCGAAATTTCTTGTACAGTTATTTATTTTGTAACTGCATATATGAACTGCTCCCCGTCGTCCACAGACCATGGACGACTTGTGTGGTCTTATTGTGTTGTGAAAATTGATTGTGATGTGGAATGGAATAAATATAATATTCATGTTTGAAATAAATATTTTATAGTTAAAAATATAATTTTTAACATGTATATGAATAAAATAAATATTCGTTTACAAATTGGACGATTTGTTTTTGTACACCCATTTTATTGATATTGATTGGGACAATAAATTTTACACATCACCCAACTGCACAAATAATATTCAGTGTTTGTTGATTGAAACCCCACATGGGTATTGGGATGATATTTGATGCACACTAATCCCAATTGTTTAGTTGTATGTCGATCGATTGGTTGACAGGTTGTTGTGAGCGTTAAATATTTATATTTAATGCTTATGCAGTGTAGAATGCACTCTGGATGATGGTTGATTGTTTATCATTGTTGTTATATACATGTGTTGTATGAAATCCATATAAATAATAGTATATGGTAATTGACTGTGTCTGATTCCAATCCAGAACTGAAGAATATTTTAAAATAACGAATGTTTTAAAATAATGAATATTTTAAAATAATATTCAGAAAAGAATCAAAATATGATTTTGATGTCCAATTTGATGGACACGAAAATATTTAAAATATATAAACTCGTGTTGATTAGTTATGCACCATTTTGACGTGAACGAATATCGATTATATTCATTTTTATAATGAATATCGAAAGGAAATGATTTCAAAATCTGATATTTTGAAAATATTATCATTTTAATATTATAATGATATGAAATATTCAATTTTGATTTAAAATTGAATGTGAAGTTGAAATCGTTTTTAAAACGAATTTAAAACGACTTATAAAATACGTTTTGAATTGAAATCGATGAAATATAATATATATATATATATTATATATATTTAATGGCCTGAATAGAACACGCCGCGCAACGACCGTTCATGAATTTCGACCATTGACTGTGAATTGACGTTACGGGAGATCCGACCGTCGGATTTTCCTAAAACTGGAACCATTGGGTTCGTATCGAAAAGAGCTTTCCAACGAATACAAGAGATTTAAAATCTAACAGTTGGATTTGGAATTATGTCCAAATCTAATTTGGAAAAGGTCACTATAAGTGCAGTTCGATGACGGTTTATGGAAATGGACTGTACAGGCCTTGATAAAATTATTAAAAATATCAATAATTTGTGTAAAATCATAATAAATGATTTGGAAAGAATTGGGATGAAAAATTCCATATTTGAAAAGATAAATATATATTTTTATCGAAATGAATTAGTTATGAACTAGAATTATGGAATCTAATATTTAAATAGATAAATTGGATTTGAAATGGTTTTAAAAATAACCATAAATTTCCAATATATGAATTGGAATGGATTTGAATCGAAATTATCATCTGAATATTTCGATATTGGATTCCGTGATTATACGGATATTGTGGAGGAATTTGAAAATATATATATATCGGTATTCCCAATACGATATTTGTTGATTTCAGAATTTGATATTGAATATAAGCCGATATAATTTCTATTCAGACCCTTGTATTTAATATCAAATTGGATTTTGGGTTTGTCGTGAATGGTGTCTTCACTAACACTGTTCCTAAACTCAGGTGAGAAAACATTAAATCTTTTTATTAAGATTTAATGAAGTTTACCAGTTAATTAATATTTAATTAAAATTGAAATGGATTTTTTTTGGTTTATCGTGAATGGTGTTTTAAATAACATTCGTTCTTTAAACCGATGAACAATGGAATGTGATTTTGGGTTTGTCGTGAATGGTGTCTTAAATAACACTATTCTTAAACCCCGTGTGAAAAGAATAATCTTTCAATTAGGATTTAAAGAAAAATTACCAATTAATTAACATTTAATTGGAATTGAAAATGGAATGTGAATTGGGTTTATTGTGAACTGTGTTTTTAACGACATTCGTTCTTTAACCCGATTTGCAGTGAAATGTGATTTGGAATTTATAAATCTTTTTATAAAGATTTAACGGGAATTTTCCAAAGTAAAGTTTTCCAATTTAATATATTAAATAGGAATTTAATGGAATTCGATTTGATAATAATCGAAATGAGCTTCTGTGGAGGAAGACTATTAATATATGTGGAATTTAAAAGGCTTAGTCGTTATTCCATTTATATTATTAGTCGGATACGGAAATTGACATCGATTATATATTGATCTGTTTTCCATGAAGATTCCATTTTTATGGAAGAGGATTTGGGTTTATTGTGAACCGTGTTTTAAATGACATTGGTTCTTTAACCCAGTTAAAGACAGGATTACATGTCTAACATTGTATTTCAAACTATATGGTTGATCTCTGCTAAATATATATTTGTTCTGTGACGGAGAATTTATCTCTTACTTAACACCCTTCTCTAAGACGCACGAGCTTAGAGTTTATATATCGGTAGAAATCAATAGTACGGTGTAGATTGTCAATGCGACATGTTTGTGTTTCCAAAGTTAAATAATCATTAATATTGATTTTTGGGAAGATTAAAACCAAGATGAGTTTTAGTGAATCTTTAATTAGATTGAAATGGGAATTGATAATTTAAATTATCAAATTTGGGAAATGATCGAGAATGGAGTATCACCAGTTTTTCTCCAAGCGATAGTTAAATCTTTAATTAGATTTGAACGGGAAATGGTAATTAATTTTACCTATAACACCGTGGTGTTAGTTATGAAGTATTACCAGTTTTGCTCCATGGGATGAATAGGTTGGGATTGGGAAATTAAATAAATGATTACGTCGGTAAGGTGTGTTAATCCCGACTAGTTCGGAAAAACTTAATATGGCCTGAATGATATCCAAAGGAAGATTAAAGAATAAATTTTAAAGAATTTATATTTGATAAAATTAATGGGAATGTATCCATAAGAATGTGAATATTTGAATAAAAGAATATTCTGAATTGGAATGAGGCGTATGTTATGTTTTTATAACACTTATTTATTATATACGCGAGTTATTCGGAAAGGTCGGGTTTATACCCATTTTGAATAACTGATTCGACGATATATTGACGATGAAGATGGTGGTTGAGGACCAGAGGTCTTCACATCGTTTGGATGATTACTGATGTCTTGATTGGGTTGTACACCCAAGACAAGGTAATAAGTGGTGATCGTCTAGACGTACTTGAAGATCGACCGGATATGCGAGGACCTCTCTCCTGTATTGGACATACGAGACGAGGAATAAGGTTCCTCCAGTTTCATTCAAACCCAAAACGAACTTGTAAATGGATGTGTGTCTGGCATTGGATTTTATTCTGTGTTGATTTATTTCTATTAAATATATATCTGTTTGGCGGCGAAGAATTTATTCTCTTGCTTAACGCCCTTCTCTGAGACGTACGAGCTCAAAGGTTATACATCGATAGACATCAGTCGCATGGCGTGAATTGCCTGTTTGGCATGCGGAGATGAAGTGATCAAGGCTTCTGTTGAAAAGCAGAGTCTTGTGGTTGATGATCAAAGCACGGCTTTAATATAGCATAGCTTTGTGTATAGCGTTAATTCGCGAGCCTCACACCTCGGTATGAGTCAAAAACGGGATCGGACTGTTGGGAGAACATTACATTTCTTTCTAGCCATGGGTGGTGTCAGGGTTTTGCAGGGACTGACATTTTTATATTTTAACCTATGTGGTTGTTGGATTGTGAGGCGCCTCAGATATATCGGTCTGTACGGAACCGATGGATATTGAGTCATATGGCTCATAGACGCCCGATAGAGCGGGGAAATGTGTATTCAGGAGTAACTAATCATCAAACGTAAGGGAGGACCGACCCAACCGATCCAGGGTTCTTTGCGGGGAGTCCTGAGACATTTGCTAGAGTGTCTCGAAGCAGTGAGGAGCCATCCCTGGCCTCGACTCATGACGAAAATCCAATTTCCAATATGTGAAATTTCGGTTTTGATTGTAGAGCTTGGTATTGACGACATGATATATGCTACCCATGCCATCTAGGATTGATACATTTATATTTGAAGTTGTTTTATACACTATGCACTTATAATAGTATCAAATGATTTGTTTTAAACGTATCAAGCATGTTTGGCTATTATAAGGGAAGACCCTATCCTCTAGCTTGCGTTGCATTGTGTGATGAGACCTGGGTCCTATAATAGCTTCATTTTCCAAAAAGCGTTGCACTATTTATAACTGTATATGCACTGGTAGTCTTGGGAGGAAACTCGTTCCGTGTTATACGGCGTGGTCCCTTGATTTACTTTATTTTTGAAGTAAAGATTTAAATAAATGTTTTAGTTCTCACACCAGTCACATGACTGACCTAGAGTTTATCATTTTAACCTAAACTCTTGGTGCCCCTGTTTTCCACATTGGCAGCTAGTAGTTTTGGTTTTGCATATTTATATTCACAGGATCCTGGTTTACAGCTGGAACGATATTCAGAAAGCTCTGTATCTGTTTGTCCCTTTCAGTTGTGTTTTGTATTATTTTCCACTGCATTGTAATTTGTAAATCTCTGATATTTATCAAATGTATATTATTTTTTCATACTCTGTATATTCTTTTACTCTGATGTAAATTGTTGTAATAGCAATGAAATGTTCTTCTGTTTGTGTTCTGACTTGTTGTGTTCTCAACTCAATCCGGCCTTTGCTTTACGGGGAAGTTTGGGTCATTTCAGTTGGTATAAGAGCTTTGGTTTTACAGAGCTCGAGAACAAGACACGTTAGAACAAAACGAAAGAATTCATCAGAGATTGGGTTAGTAATATCCAATGAGAATGACTCGTTAGAGATGGGATCAGTAGTATCCTAGAACGAGTATGAAGTGTATTATTTTCAAAATAAAAATGAAAACAAATTTTGTTTTGAAAATTTAAATCATATTATACGTATTTGAATATTTTATTTTAAATTGATTTGGACGATCGAATATATGAAGATTTTGAATATACGCCTAGTAAACGGGTGTTCGAAGCCTCAAATATACTGGATAGATATAGAATCACACTATAGTCGCCCGGAGATGATACTGATGATTAACATATCATCATCAGTATTTATGTTCGAGTTTCGAAGGTAGGATATCTATATATTTCCAATTGACTGGTGTGAGAACCAAAATATAGTTAGAATATATTATTGTGATTTGACGTCAAAAATATGATTTTTGACTATATATATTAAAAATATATGTTTGAAAAGCTAATTCACAAATTGATTGTTGGTTGTGTTGTTCGTCTATTAGTGCAACTAATAAAAATATCAGAAGGATAATTAATTAAACCAATATGATAATGTAAGGTGGATTTAGTCAAATTGAATCAAATATGAACTGAGTTGGAAATTGTTTAGAAATGCATACATGTATATATACACATTGTTGAACAGGTTATGGATAAACTGCTAAGAAGAGAAATAAAATTTTATGCTCGACTAATAGGTACGTGTTTACTAGTTTCCTTTTTCTTTTAAAAGGTTTATGAGCCTAAGGCTGGCCGCTTGGCAATTTTCTTTTTCTTTTAAAAGGTTTATGAGCCTAAGGCTGGCTGCTTGGCAATTTTCTTTTTCTTTAAAAGGTTTATGAGCCTAAGGCTGGCCGCTTAGCAATTTTCTTTTTCTTTAAAAAGGTTTATGAGCCTAAGGCTGGCCGCTTGGCATTCTCTTTTTCTTTTGGATTGGTGAGGGCCCTGCGTGGCGAGTTGCGATTTTAAATGTCTCCCCGTACAAAGGAGGTTATGGTGAAATTTTTCAAAAATTTAGGGTGTTAGCCAAATTTCTGAAGAATTGGTAAATTGTTAGAAACTGAAAAGTTGAAGAATGAAAGCCAGAATGAAAGTTGAGTTGAATATTAAAACAACTTTCAGCTCCGTTCCTTTTCGAGGACGAAAAGATTTAAGTGGGGGAGATTGTAACAACCCGAAAAATCATAACCAACTTAAAATTTTTATTTTGGCAATTTTAATGAATTTTGAAAATTGAAAATGATTTATTTTAAATAATAATGACTAGAAATTTATTTTTAATAGAATTAGAACATATAAATTTATTTAAAATTGAAATTAGAATATAAATATTTATTTTAATTATAAAAGGAATTGGTAATTGCACGGTTGTTTGAAAATTCGATTTCAAATTTCAAATGAATGCATAGGATACAAAATAAACTGGATTTTGGTGAAACCAAAAATATTTGAATATATTTGAAAATATCTTTCCAACGGATCTGAAAAATTAAAATTTCATAGCGGGAATAAAAAGTTATGCCCAGTTGAAAATTCAGAATAGTCACTATGGAAATATAGCGCTTAAAAGTGGAGATTTTGCAAACGACCTCCGTTTTCAACGAGACCACTTTTGTTGGATCCGGAATGTCAAGTTATTGCTAGATTTCAATTTTCATAATATTTGGAATCAATATGTGAGCGTGGTGAATTTAAACATGTTTGGTCAATTCAGTTTGAATTTAATCGACTGGAAAATGACCGTTTTTCAAAAGGTCTCCAAATTCAACGAAATTAGTTTTGTTAAGACCGTATCGTCAAAACATAGCCATATTTATTTTTCTGGAATTTTTAGAGTTAGTATGTGGCCCCGGTAAATTTAAATGTACGTTCAAATGTAATATAAATGGATTTATATTTTAATTTAAACGAAAACTGATTGAAACAGGCGAATTGGCTTGCGGGACATAACCCATTACATTCGGAATATGCATAATTAGCTAGGGGCGACAGTCATTGGGTCTCGATAGGAGTTGGAATGAAAAATGTACCTTTTGAAAATAGAATAATAATTATATATATATTAATATAAGAAGTCAAACCCTTATTATTTTCTTTCCCCGGTCAAAATGAGAAATCGCGCTTCCCCCCATTTCCAGATCCCGTCGCCCTACTAATCCGCCGCCGGAGGTGCGCTCCTCCACCTCACACCGTGCCACCACGCCAGTGATCACCAACCGCACACCCCTCTCCCCTCTTGCTCCTCCTCTCTCCATCGCGCAAAAGCCCTAACCCCCCTCTAAAAACCACCGCCTTCAGCACCTCCAGGCGCCACCGCCGAAGATCCAGGCGCCGACCCCCTTCTTATGCCACCACAGCGATGCTCCGGCCATCCCTTCCCCCCTCCCCCTCTAAAAATTGTTCCACCTCCGCCTAACACCCAAAACAGCCACGTCGGGCCCTACTCCGACCCCCAAGAGCCAGCCACCGCCTTTACACTCCGGGGAGCCACCAGTGAGCTTCGACACCTCCCCCCTCTTCGCTAGAAAACAGTACATTTTTTATTTTTATTTATTTCAATTTAACTTATTTATTTATTTTCTATATGATTAGCTTAAAAAATAAAAAATCAGTTTTTTTATATAGCCAAGGAAAGATTATATTTTTATTATGAGAAAGATTAGATTCTTATTATGAGGAAAGATTAGATTTTTATTATAAGAAAGGTTAGATTTTTATTATGTAAAAGATTCGATTTTTATTTATAGAAAAGATTCGATTTTTATTTAGAAAGAAGTGATTTTTAATTATGTAAAGATTCGATTTTTTTTTAATTATATAAAAATTCAATCTTTATGTATTTATTAGCAAGATAAAAATGTGATCTTTATATATATAGCGATATGATTAAAAATGTGACATGAATATCAAAATATAATCTTTATTATATATGCAGCGTAATAAAAATGGGATTTTTATATATATCATAGCAAAATAAAAATATGATTTTTAATCATGTAGCGAATTAAAAATATGATTTTTATCATAGGAATAGCAGTATGAAAATGTGATTTTTAAATATATGAACATCATATTAAAAATATGAGTTTTACTATGAACAGCGTGAAACATTGGGTGATGGAACGGGCGGGAAACAAATCCAAACCATCGTCCGCTCAGGAATGACGGAGTGGATCCCTAAGGTGAGAACTCCTCACTGAAATTTCTTATACAGTTATTTATTTTATAACTACATATATGAACTGCTCTCCGTCGTCCACAGACCATAGACGATTGTTTGGTCTTATTGTGTTGTGAAAATTGATTGTGATGTAGAATGGAATAAATATAATATTCATGTGTTGAAATAAATATTTTATAGTTAAAAATATAATTTTTAACATGTATATGAATAAAATAAATATTCATTTACAAATCGGACGATTTGTTTATGTACACCCATTTTACTGATATTGATTGGGATGATAAATTTTACACATCGCCCAACAACACAAATAATATTCAGTGCTTGTTGATTGAAACCCCACACGGGTATTGGGATGATATTTGACGTACACTAATCCCAATTGTTTAGTTGTATGTCGATCGATTGGTAGATAGCCTGTTGTAAGCGTTAAATATTTATATTTAATGCTTATGCAGTGTAGAATGCACTCTGGATGATGGTTGATTGTTTATCATTATTGTTATATACATGTGTTGTATGAAATCCATATAAATAATATTATATGGTAATTTTGACTGTGTCTGATTCCAATTTAGAACTGAAGAATATTTTAAAATAACGAATGTTTTAAAATAACAATTATTTTAAAATAATATTCAGAAAAGAATCAAAATATGATTTTGATGTCCGATTTGATGGACATGAAAATATTTAAATATATAAAGTCATGTTGATTAGTTATGCGTCATTTTGACACGAACGATATTTATATCGATTTTATTCATTTTTATAATGAATATCGAAAGGAAATGATTTCAAAATCTGATATTTTGAAAATATTATCATTTTAATATTATAATGATATGAAATATTCAATTTTGATTTAAAATTGAATATGAAGTTGAAATCGTTTTTTAAACGAATTTAAAACGATTTATAAAATATGTTTTGAATTGAAATCGACGAACTATAATATATATGTATATTATATATACTTACTGGCCTGAATAGAATGCACCGTGCAGCGACCATTCACGAATTTCGACCATTGACTTTGAATTGACATTATGGGAGATCCGACCTTCGGATTCTCCTAAAACCGGAACCTTGGGTTCGTATCGAAAAGAGCTCTCCAACGAATACAAGAGATTTGAAATCTAGCGGTTGGATTTGGAATTATGTCCAAATAAAATTTGAAAAAGGTCGATGTAAGTGCAGTTCGATGACCGTTTATGGAAATCGACTGTATGGGCATTGATAAAATTATTAAAAATATCAATAATTTGTGTAAAATCATAATAAATGATCTGGAAAGAATTGGGATGAAAAATTCCATATTTGAAAAGATAAATATATATATTTATCGAATAAACTAGTTATGAACTAGAATTGTGAAATCCAATATATTTAAATAAATAAATTGGATTTGAAATGGCTTAAAAAATAATCAGAAATTTCCAATATATGAATTGGAATGGATTTAAATCGAAATTATCATCGGAATATTTCGATATTGAATTCCGTGATTATACGGATATTGTGGAGGAATTTGAAAGACATATATATATATATATATATATATCATTATTCCCAATATGATATTTGTTGATTTCAGAATTTGATATTTAATATAAGCCGATATGATTTCTATTCAGAGCCTTATATTTAATATCAAATTGGATTTTGGGTTTTCGTGAACGGTGTCTTCACTAACACTGTTCCTAAACCCAGGTGAAAAAACGTTAATTTTTTTTTTAAGATTTAATGAAGTTTACCAATTAATTAATATTTAATTGGAATTGAAATAGAATTTGTTTTTGGGTTTATCGTGAACGGTGTTTTAAATAACATTCGTTCTTTAACCCGATTAACAATGGAATGTGATTTTGGGTATGTCGTGAATGGTGTCTTAAATAACACTGTTCTTAAACCCCGTGTAAAAAGAATAAATCTTTCAATTAAGATTTAAAGAAGAATTATCAATTAATTAACATTTAATTATAATTGAAAATGGAATGTGAATTGGGTTTATTGTGAAATGTGTTTTTAACGACATTCGTTCGTTGACCCGATTTACAGTGAAATGTGATTTGGAATTTATAATTCTTTTTATTAAGATTTAACGGGAATTTTCCAAAGTAAAGTTTTCCAATTTAATATATTAATTTTGGAATTGAATGGAATTCGATAATAATCGAAACGAGCTTATGTGGAGGAAGACTGTTAATATATATGGAATTTAAAAGGCTTAGTCGTTATTCCATTTATATTATTCGTCGGATACGAAAATTGATGTCGATTATATATTGATTTGTTTTTCGTGAAGATTCCATTTTTATGGAAGAGGGTTTGGGTTTATTTTGAACCGTGTCTTAAATTATATTGGTTCTTTAACCCAGTTAAAAACAAGATTACATGTCTAACATTGTATTTCGAACTGTATGGTTGATCTCTGCTAAATATATATCTGCTTGTGTAACGACCCGGCGGATTTGACGCTCGAATTTCGATAATAATACATAAAACTCGTATTACTTGCCAAAACCCAAGTATCGAGCAACACCAGATTGGTAGTAGAAAGATATTAGAGGATGAGAAAAGAAGGAAAGAAATATTAGAATAGAAGAATAAGAATAAGAACATCAGAATCTCACAGCGGAACGATAAAACATAATGTATCAAATCTCTTTACACAAAATGAAATTGTATATACATACCAATCATCATAGTACATCATCAGAGTACATCATATATCAGAACACAGCGGATATACACACTAAATAACTAGCGGTGAAGCCTCCTGTTTCCAGCTCCTGAAACTCCAAGCGAAACCTAACCTGGAAATATACTAGGTCTGACCCGAGCACATTTGAAGCAAAGAAAAATTCACCCGGATCAGTCTAGAATACTTTCAGTGATAAATTCACAGCACCAACAACTTGTTTAACTTTGGAAAGTCCTTTTAAAATAATAAGATAATAGTATGACCCGCCTACACATAAAAACGGACGGTTTTTACCTTACTATAACCCAAAACATTTTTGAAATCAATATCCTTTCTGATATTATAATAACGTCTATCAAACCACAAATAAATAATAATCTAGGAGAATGCTTGCATCTCACGCTCTACATATATAGTATACAACCAAAATCATGGGGTCTTATTGGAGAATGGATTTCCTAGCAAGGTATGGGACCACCTTTTCAACAATGTACCTTCGGAGATGAATACATTGGGGTTCAACAAGAACATCTTACAACCCGGCTACATATGACCGACCCCTCATTTCTCTTGAGAGTACCGAATATATCATTACCACGGCTGGGGGCCAGCCAACCGAACCGATAGCATACACATATAAATAAAAAGGGACAACCGAAGGCATTTGATTTCTCCAGATCAGGTAATGACATACCCTTTTAATGGGTGCGACCCACATAGCCATGCTGCCTACCCGATCTTGTGCCAGTTCCCCATTGATGAGGCTTGAGGTTACGTTTATCTTTTAGCATTTCTCCATTCACTTTGAATGCCACATCGTCAGATCTGTCAAATCACTAATCGACGTCCTCAAATACACTCTGGGTGTTAAGCAAGAGAATTTCTCTGCCATTAAACTTGGTATATTTGTAAAAATCAACGTACGTGAGTTTTCAGGAAATATTTTGTCAAACAATCGTCCATACGAGTCATCCAGGAACAGGATGAACCGAAGGCACCCTCCTATTGCATCCTATATAGGAATCACCCCAAGGATCAGCAGCGAGAATTCCTTGCAATCCGAAGATTCCAATCACGATAGAATCACAAGTCATCATAACTCTGGCGGACCAAACCAGATAAACTTAACAAGTAGTTCTTCCGCTCTTGAAGATCAACGATCTTCAATGCTCCATCTTCATACGGTTACAAGTTAGTCGCGAACGCATAGTTGATTCAAAGTGGTTTTGGGTCTATTTCTCATCCCGGTCTCTTCGAAACAACTCGTCAAAAGGTCATAAGGGATATTGATTTGATAGTCAGTTCTTTAACTATCAAACCCAACAGTATAGCTAAGTACATTGGCAGCTTCGGTCCTTTATATTAAAACATTGCATTTCAAACCATTTTATCGATCAAGAATCGATTATATAACTTATCTTGCCTAATCTCTCTTGTCTCGATTTCTTTGAAACAATAATCAATTTTTAAAATAAATATAATTACCAAACTCCTTTCATTATTTCTTTTGTCTTAAAATATCGCTATCCTTTCCAAAACTCTTTATTTCCTTTATATATTTAGAAATCTCCTTTATATTACCTTTAACCCTTACAAACTGATATCATCTTTCAATAATAGTGAAGTCGTTCAAGTTAGGGTATTTTAATTACCTCTCAGACCTTGATCGACACGTTTTTATCTTAAGATAAATAAAAGCTTGTAACTAAAACTGAGTGGAACATCATAAAAGTATTATTAACCATTTGCTTCTAAATATGGTGTTATAAACATCTCGTTCAAATTGAAATCTCTTTATTTAATTCATTTACTAAGTAAACATTCTTTAATCTCCTAATTCGTCAACTATTAAATATCCTTCCCTTTCCATTGCAATTATTATTTCAATAACATTGTTTAATTCACTTCTTAAGTGATCTTTGATCTTTAAAATTACCATGCTGGTTTAAGCTTCTTTCAAACCTTGAGTATACGATTTGAATTAAATTTCAAATCATGTTATGCTAATCTAGTTTAGCATCTTAAAATAACCCAACTTGGATCTTAATTTAATAATCCATTTATTTAACTTTTCAAAACTTCATTTAAACACTTACCTTTACGCTTTAAGAATCCTTTCAATGGTTTCGATTGACTTTACTTAACTCCAATTCTTAAGTAAACTTCTTGCTTCAAATCTTTTTATAAATAGGTTTATATATTTGGGTCCTTTACAACAATCCATCCTGTTTTCCTTTATTTGGAAATCTCCCTTTTATTATATTACTTTAATTAATTAAGTAAATGCTTATTTTAAACATTGCCTCATCTCGAGATTCCTTTCATACACTTGTTCATCATATTTGGATTCGTTATCCAATTCATGTATAAAATTCTTTTCTAAGTTCAACCAAAACCTTATTATAGCTCGATTACTTTTTAACCAAATTCCATTTAAAAGACAATCATTTCTATTATTATTGATTAATTAATGGTCAACTTCAACATTAACTACAATTAAGGTAGTTAACTTCTTAATTAATTAAAATAGAATAGTTAACCCCTTTTTAAAAGGTTATTAAGGATAATTAACTTTAATAAAAATAAATAATTCAATAATCATTTTAAAATACCGTAAATAAGGATTAATTAACTTCTAAGGACAATCGTTAAATTTACATAATTATCGTTAAACTATTACTATCAAATAAAAAATTCAATAATACTTCTACTTTAAACAGTTGATTACATCAACTTGAAAACATCGTTCATCGTTAGCCGGTTTCCTTTAATTCTTCTTATTAAACTGATTAAAAATATATTAATTTGATGTTAACTCGGTTAATTGTTTTCTTGAAAACAATTATTTCAAATTATCATCCCTTCAGATAATTTTTATCTTCCCTACTTATTGTAATCGTTTAAAAATCTCCTTTGTAAAACACGATAATAAAAGTATTTATAAGATTTCTATTTTTAATAACTTGTGTCAAATTAACATGAAAATTCGATTAAGTTAATATATTTTTTAACTTAAATGACTGTCACTTCGCCTAACGGTGAAACGACATCAGAAAACAATGGATTTTAGACCATTCACTACCAATTACTTAATCAATACCGTCTATTGATTAAAACACAATAATCGTTAAATTTCAATTCAACGATCAACATTCATTCAATCATTAATTTCCAAACTGGATATAATATCATTTGGGGTGAACAATTCATATAAAAATAATAAAATAAACAATAACAAACAATTATTTGAGGAATTCGGTTGGATTCCTCCAACCTGTTCTTCCCTGTGTCACAAATTATAATAACAGTTTATAATAACATAAATATAAATTCAGTCGAACAACAAACAATAACAACTAATAGAACATCCATAGCATTCATCCAACCAATCAAATGACGAACTTTAATTATATGAATTTAGCACATCATAGAATTCCAGAAGGTGTGAGAGTTAACTCACCTTTTATTTCGATTTGACGGTGCATGCGTTGTTTTGTATAATCTTAAATGGACGTTTAAAGTTACACAAAATCCTAGCTGCTTCCAATTTCGACTGAACCGGCTCGCATGCGTAGCTTTTGTTCTTGCGATTCTAACGTCTCTTGTTTCATGCAATTCTGATAACGCACGAACCAGTTACAGTGTATGATATTATTTAAATTGAAATAAATTATAATGAACTATTAATTAAATTGATTTACCTGAATCAACCATAATTCTTTTTAACTACCATCTTAACTTGCAATTAGGCACATTTAAGCCACCTTCTCTTTTCAGCAAATCCTGTTGTCTACAAAACTCCTACTGCCGCACTTTTAACCTACCTGTTCTCCTTCCATTTTTATCACTACTCCATTGGGCTTTTTTTTCCTCTCCTTTTGAAAAACGTAAGCCCATCCTAAGCCCACTAATACTATGTCACAACCCGCCACCAACTTTTATCCTTCCTCCCATGCGCTCTATGCTCCAGTTACCCTTTTTTCCCCTTAACATTGTTTCCCCTCCTTGTTTCTCTCTAGGAAATTCGTTGGTCCCCCCTCTCTTTTTTTTCCCATACGTTGTTTCTTTCCCTTCTCCTTTTGTCTTCCTTTGTTCTGTGCATGCAACAGCAATAGTCCTGCCTTCTCCCATGTCCTCTTCTCCTATGCGCAAGTCCATATTCTAGATTACCCAAAACTTCTTCCATATAAACACCCATCACCCAATTTTTCACACCACTGAAACTTCTTGCGAAAACACGCTCCAGTTGTATGCATACACCTCTCTGCACTGTTCTCATTCGCTGCTTTCTATTCTTCACAATCTCTGTTCTCTTGCCCTTTTCACCTCCAACACGCACGATACTTCTTCTCCAATCCATTGTTGCGGCCAACTCCGACGATCGGAGTTTGATCTGATAGAACCGATCCATGCACCCTGTTGTTCGACCAAGTTCTACTCCTAAAGACGATGATTCGGTGCCCTCCGTGCTGTAAAAAAATCCAGCAAGCAAAAACATAGTCGAGTTGCTCGCATTGCATAAGAGTTTGAAGCATATGATCCTACGAGTACATCAGATCCATTTTTATGTAATTTAGTTTTATATTGGATTTGTTTTGAGTTTTTGAATGAATTGAAGAAGTTGGTTTCTCTCTACGATTTGTTGTTTTGAAAGTAAAATGAAGGCTCCGGCTTTTTTTTCTTTTTCTTTTTTTCATGTATACAAATTATATAATATCGGTTGTTATGGATACAAGTTAGCAGATGTATTTATAACAAATAAAACTTGGCCGCCACGGAAGGAAGAAAACATTTGATTGGTCGGAAGGTTGATGCACACAAGGATTATATGTAGCACTGATCTGTTGGATCGAAAATTAAAATAGGACGAAAATAATAATATTATTATTTTTCGCTTGACAAATGAAATCAAAAGAACATATTATGTCTTTAATGTTTGTCAATAGCTTGAAGAAAAAGGTACTTCGTAAATGTTTGACTAGACTCGCACTTAGTTTTGCTGTGTATTGATAAGACTGAAATTCCTGTGTGCAGGATGTTTATGATCCTATATGCATTTTTTTCTTTCCTTTTAGTTAAGTCCATCATTTACTGTTTTTAACCATGTGCTGAGATTACGACCACAGGCACAAAATGTTATCGAAGATTTTTGAAAAGGATTTGGCTAAATTTGCTCCGCCGCAAATTTTGACCGAACAATATGAACAAAGTGTCATTTTCCAAATTAATTAATGTTATATGAGCATTTACTACGATTGCATTTCGAACCTTGTTCACGAATGCGTGTACCAAATGGTTTTTGTTTGTCTTCAACCTTCTTGGTTTAGTTTAGATATAATGCACAGTACATTTAGCTTAATCAGTTCTCGATGTTCTCAGTCATGCAACAAAAAGGAAACGTATCTCTAGTGTTTTCTTCTTACATGCGCATGATTTAAAAAGCTGACAAATAATGTTCAATGTGTGCATGATTAGGAGCAAGCTTTCTAAACATTATAAACTGGAAATGATACTTGGCAATTTGAGCAATGCCATGAATATAAAAATGGCAATTACTGCAAAATATCATAACCATATATGCAGCACTTTAAACCTATGGTAAAAGAAAACAAAATTTTAAAGGAGCGCTGTGACAACATTGAAGGAAAAAGAGGAACAAACATATCCTTGTGAAAGTGATGTGTAGCATCAGAAGGATATGATAAATTTTTGAGGTTGATTCTTTTATATCGTCAACTCATATTACATTGCAAATTCAATATTTTCCGACTATTCCAGCAATTAAAATATTAATAATAATAATAATATTATTATTATTATTATTATTATTATTATAAATAAAATATTCGAAATTCACGTTATTGAACTCTAAAATAACATTTAGAACCATTTTTAAATGTTCGAGTAACGGTTAAAATCCAGGTCGTTACAGTTTGGTGGCGGAGAATTTATTCTCTTGCATAACACCCTTCTCTAAGACGCACGAGCTTAGAGGTTATATATCGGTAGAAATCAATAGTACGGTGTAGATTGTCGATGCGGCATGTTTGTGTTTCCAAAGTTAAATAATCATTAATATAAGGAAGATTAAAACCAAGAGGGGTTTTAATGAATCTTTAATTAGATTGAAATGGGAATTGATAATTTAAATTATCAATTTTTGGAAATGATCAAGAATGGAGTATCACCAGTTTTGCTCCAAGCGATAGTTAAATCTTTAATTAGTTTTGAACGGTAAATGGTAAATAATTTTACCGATAACACTCTGGTGTTAGTTATGGAGTATTACCAGTTTTCCTCCATGGGATGAATAGGTTGGGATTGGGAAATTAAATAAATGATTACTTCGGTAAGGTGCGTTAATCCAGGCTAGTTTGGAAAACCTTAATATGGTTTGAATGATATCCAAAGGAAGATTAAAGAATAAATTTTAAAGAATTTATCTTTGATAAAATTAATGGCAACGTATCCCTAAGAATGTGAATATTTGAATAAAAGAATATTCTGAATTGGAATGAGGCGTATGTTGTGTTTTTATAACACTTATTTATTATATACGCGAGTTATTCGGAAAGGCTGAGTTTATACTCATTCTGAATAACTGATTCGACGATATGTCGACGCTGAAGACGGTGGTTAAAGACCGGAGGTCTTCACATCGTTTGGAGGATTACTGATGTCTTGATTGGGCTATACACCCAAGATAAGGTAATAAGTGGTGATCGTCTAGACGTACTTGGAGATCGACCGGATATGCGAGGACCTCTCTCCTATATTGGACATACGGGGCGAGGAATAAGGTGCCTCCAGTTTCGTTCAGACCCAGAACGAACTTGTAAATGGATGTGTGTCTGACATTGGATTTTATTCTATGTTAATTGATTTCCATTAAATATATATCTGTTTGGCAGTGGAGAATTTATTCTCTTGCTTAACGCCCTTCTCTGAGACGTACGAGCTCAGAGGTTATATATCAATAGACATCAATCGCATGGCATGAATTGCATGTGTGGCATGTGGAGATGTAGTGATCAAGGCTTCTGTTGAAAAGCAGAGTCTTGTGGTTGATGATCAAAGCACGACATTAATATAGCACAACTTTGTGTATAGAGTTAATTCGCGAGCCTCACACCTCGGTATGAGTCAAAAAAGGGATCGTACCTTTGGGAGAACATGACGTTTCTTTCTAGCTATGGGTGGTGTCAGGGTTTTGCAGGCCATGACATTTTTTATATTTTTACCTAAGTGTTTATTGGATTGCGAGGCGCCTCGGATATATCGGTCTCTACGGAGCCGATGGATATTGAGTCATATGGCTCATAGACGCTCGATAGGGCAGGGAAACGTGTATTCAGGAGTAACTAATCCTCAAACGTAAGGGAGGACCGGTCCAACCAATCCAAGGTTCTTTGCGGGGAGTCCTGAGACATTTGCTAGAGTGTCTCGAAGTGGTGAGGAGCCATCCCTGGCCTCGACTCATGACGGAAATCCAATTTCCAATATGTGACATTTCGGTTTTGATTGTAGAGCCTAGTATTGGCGACATGATATATGGTACACATGCCGTTTAGGATTGATACATTTATATTTGAAGTTGTTTTATACACTATGCACTTACAATAGTATCATATGATTTATTTTAAACGTATCAAGCATATTTGGCTATTATAAGGTAAAACCCCATCCTCCGGCTTGCGTTGCATTGTGTGATGGGACCTGGGTCTTATAATAGCTTCATTTTCCAAAAAACATTATGCTATTTATAATTATATATGCACTGGTAGTCTCAAGAGGAAACTCGTTCCATGTTATATGGCGTGGTCCCTTGATTTACTTTATTTTTGAAGTAAAGTTTAAAATAATTGTTTTAGTTCTCACACCAGTCACGTGACTGACCTGGATATTATTATTTTAACCTAAACTCCGGGTGCCTCTATTTTCCACACGGGTAGCTAGTAGTTTTGGTTTTGCAGATTTATATTCACAGGATCCTGGTTTACAGCTGGAACGATATTCGAAAAGCTTTGTATCCGTTTATCTCTTTCTGTTACGTTTTGTATTATTTTTCCGCTGCATTGTAATTTGTAAATCTCTGATATTTATCAAATGTATATTATTTGTTCATACACTGTATATTCTTGTACTCTGATGTAAATTGTTGTAACAACAATGAAATGTTCTTCTATTTGTGTTCTGACTTGTCGTGTTCTCAACTCAATCCTTGCTTTCTGTTACGGGGAAGTCTGGGTCATTTCACCATGAGTCACAAAAACAATTACAATAAAATAACTTCTGTCTTGCATCATCAGAGTACATAAGAATATAAAAACATAATTTCCCAATTGAAAGAGTTAAGCCATAGTAGAGACAAGAACTTGAGCCATACTTCAAAAGTAGCTCCTAGCAAGGTGATATCTGAATCCTGACTAAGGTTGGGTGTTTCCTCCCTGAGAACTTGGGGGGAAATGGAAGAAAGAAGGCAAAACAAAAAGGGTCAGACATAAAGCCTGCCGAGTCTAGTTAATTTTAGGCAGCAGATAAATAAAAGTAACATGATAGGCATATAAAGTGAATAAGAGAGAGATCACTACATAATGGCAAGTGTGACAAGGTAAGTAAGATAAGGTGTACATGCCTCACTAATGATTACTCTGCACTATTACTAGTATATCCAGAAAATGATCCCTTCAACTATAAGGTGGTAGACTTAGGTATACGTCCAAATGTATCCTAACTACTACCCGGATCGATTGGCTCCCTAACTCTCGTAGATACCTTGTGATGGCCCCATAGTAGGAGGTATCACTTCCTAAAGTGGCAACCCCATGTCGTAATAATATGCACAACCATATCTACAGGTGTCATGGTCGTCTTATCCCCCTCTGCCCAGCTCATGCGCGCACATGGCCCGGTCGGCTTGTGCCGCACATACCGTCCTCCACTTTTGGATCTCTTATAATCAGTCAGTAAGTGTGCCCCTTGTAATGACCCGCATTCTACGCATCGGGGGATCGTAGAATATTTAATTCTTTCACATATGAAGTCGTATGGTCATGTAACTTTGGAAAACATCTATTAGAGTCATTTCCCATGTTCATGATTTTTGTCGATTTTTAAATGACCATTTTGCCCCTAGTTGGTACTGTTTTGGCCATAACTTTTGACTGGAAAGGAATTTTGATCTGAAACCACTTCCATTAGATTTTTTTGATGGTTTACCTTTCCGTAGAGTGGTCATAATAGGCAAACGGACTTACCGTTTGGGAGATATGGCTGAAATAAGGTTTGGAAGGTGAAAAACTGCTTAACCAGGCCAAATAGGGTGATTAGTGAGTAGGCCCATAACCCATTTCGGGATTAGGGTTATGGGGAGGCTGAAATGAGATAGAGAATCATTTCATTTCAGTTTTCTAGCCTCCACTTATCACCAAGGAACCCTAAAAATGGCCTCCAACCTCTAAATCATCTTTTGGTCAAGGATTTGGCTTAGCAACCTCTAATCAAGGAAGATCTTCACCAAAGCAATATTGGAGCTGCTGTTTAGCATTGGGATTCGCATCAAATCAGAGATTCATTTCAGATCTTAGTTTTGTTTGTGGCTAAGGTGAGTGATTTGCATAGTTTTGCACTAATTATGGCTAAGTAGGGGTGATTAGTGTTAATCAGCGAATTTAGACATGATAAAATTCGGGAAAAATATTTATAAAATCCGAAATGATGTTTTAGACCTATGGTATGAATTTGGGCTAATTTGGTTAAGTTTTGCTAATCATATCATAAGTTTCACCTAAACATGCTTAAGGGGAAAATATGGGGTTTTGGCTATGTTTGATCCATTTTAACCCATCATATTTATGTTTTGGTGTTTGAGGTCACTTGTACATGTTGCTATGACTGTATGGTACGCTTTGTGATTGATTAGAAAAGTTAGAATGGTTGAAAACGTCGTTGAGAGGCATATAGACAGTCGCTGGACAAAGTGCAGGGATTTACCCCGGATCGAATCACAGGAGAGAGCCACCGAACCGACCCGTTCGTGGAAACACCCCACGACCCGAACCACTCATAACCGATCCGCTCTCGTGCTTCGCACTCCGATCCGACCCAGATGATCACGATCCGACGGGGAAAGGAGCTCGAACCCGAACCGCGTCACAAGCTGGAGGTCACGATCCGAGTTGCTATGCGATCCGCACCGTCACGTGGAGGAGGCAAGGGATCCGAACCGAACGATCTTGGAGGGCACGAGCTGACACCATGGGCGATCCGCGAGTCATGATCTGACCCGAGCGAGGGTGATGACCACGATCTGAAGTAAGGAAGTGAAGACCGATTCGGGGAAAGAAGACCAAAAACCCGAGATGCAAAGGTAGTCCAAATGGGAAGTTGTAACTCAGGATCCAGACGGGAACCAATGAGTTCACTTCATGGTTGGGCTTTGCTGCGGGACATGTGCTAAGGAGTTGTCGACGTTCATAACTTCGATTCACCACTAAAAATGGATGATGGGCTACTTATCAGTGCAGTAGAGTCATTATGACTCGAGGGGCAAGGTAATGGTAGCGAGACTATGAGCCAGCGCAGATGGGGTGAATAACTCCATGGGGTAAGTGGACATAGTAAAGGATTGGTAAGACTATGAGCCAACGCAGATGGGGTGAATAACTCCATGGGGCAAGTGGACATAGTAATGGATTGGTAAGGCTATGAGCCAGCGCAGATGGAGTGAATAACTCCATGGGGCAAGTGGACATAGCAAAGGATTAGTGGCTACGTTATCAGTGCAGTGAAGCCATTTATGACTTCATGGGGCAAAGTGATCGTAGCAAGGATGGGTGATCGAAGTGGTGAATATCGTATGCTTTACGCACTGGGTGAGAGATGTGAGGATGGATGCTATGTTTGATTGTTTGCCATCATTATGACATGCACACCTCCCTCACCTCCGTATCTTTACACTGTTTGATACGACACCTTAGAGTGTTGTACAGTATGTAGTGCTAACTCTTTGGTTGCAGGTCTAGGTTCAGGTATGTTTTAGTCTACCTGTTATTGTTCACTTTAGATGCATATCGCTCATACCAGGCTTTATGTCTGACCCAGAGTTTTATGTCTCCTCTTATTACTCTGGGTGCTCACACGTGCAGACTAGAGACAGGTTAGCTGGTGATGCGCGAGTAGCTGATTCGGAGGCGGGCAGGAGGCTTCCACGTATGATATATATATATATATATATATATATATATATACACACACACACACACATTATCCCTGTGTCGTTGTTGGTCGCTACTTGGGCATTAGTAGTGTACCTCCTTTATCTTATTTTTGCTTTGAGATAGTTTGGAAAGTTGTAATAAGCTATATTTTGGATTTCCGCTGCTATGATGCTTAGTTCTGTTTTAGCTTATGCACTGTCTCTCCTGTTTTATGTCAAGTATGTTATTATTATATTTTGTTCTATGCGCTGTGAGACATTCTACAGGTTCTTTGTATGTTCATTTCCTTCTTCCTTTTTCCTCTTGACGACCTGTTCCGTGCTAACTGGACATGTGTACAGCGCACCTTTGGAGAGAATGTCGGTTGGTGCGGGGCGGGCCGTCACATTTGGTATCAGAGCTCTAGGTTGCGTAGTTAACCTAGGGAAAGACACCAGGGAGAGATAGTACGTATATGAGAGCGTGTATTTGTGATTACTTTAGTTTTCAAAAGCTATATATGTATATAATATTAGTAGCATAAGAATGAAGTCGCACTGCACTAGCGCCACTATGGAGTCGTTAATCGTTTCCCTTTTTCAGATTGACGATGAGCCGAGACACGAGGGGTGCTGGTAGAGGAACCAACCAAGGGAATGCCGCTGGCATGAGGGAAATGTTTACTAACCTCATGAGAGACATGCTTAGAGAAGTGCAAGGGGCAGTTCCCAATCCCGGAGTTGGTGTTGGCCCAGTAGTGCAGGCGCCTAGGGTCGATTTCGCCAAGTTGTGCAAGGATTACACCAATCTTGGTGGAAAGCCGTTCCATGGAACGGAGTCGGCCACAGATGTTCAGGACTGGATGGATAGCTGTGACCGTATCTTCGATGACTTGGGCCTTGAAGATGCGATGAAGAGAAGGCTAGCGTCTCATCAGCTGCAAGGGCGAGCGATGAATTGATGGAATGCCATTAGAACAGCTACTCCAGAAGATCAGGTGACTTGGGATCAGTTCAAGGCTCGCTTTAGCGAGAAGTTTATTCCAACTGCCCAGAAGTCAGTATTGTTCAAGAGGTTCTTGGAACTCAAGCAGAACGAAAGGGCAGTTTCTGACTACATTGCTGAGTTCGACACTTTGTCGAAGTATGGACTGTCTCTTATCGATACTCCTGAGAAGAAGAATGAGAAGTTCATTACTGGTTTGGATGGATACTTGGGGGAAAGGCTTATCAACCACATTGATGAGACTTTTGAATCGATTGTGGGGAAAGCTTTGAGATCAGAGAGTCTTTACCTTAAGTCAAAGACTGAGGCTGCATCTGCAGAAGGGCCAAAGCCGCAAGCAGGCGGTGGAGGCAAGAATAACTCTCAGAATAAGAGGAAGCAGGACCAATCTAAAGGTGGCCAGAAAAAGAGCAAGAAGGATGTTGAGTGCTTCAGCTGTGGTAAGAAGGGCCATTATGCTAAAGATTGTCGGGCCAAGCCAGCGGATAAGAAGTGCTTCAACTGTGGTCAAGTGGGACATTTTAAGGATAAGTGTCCGCAACCTCTTAAGGAGAAGCAGATTGTGAAAGCATATGCTATTGGTGTTGTTCCTTCTTCGTCGAATGCCCCAACTGCGGCGGAGAAAGGAAAGAATGTTGTTATTCAAGGTATGCTGTCTATTTATGATATACCAGTTCGAGTTTTGTTTGATACTGGGGCTTCCCGTTCCTTCATATCTAGTGACCTGGTAGATAGGTTGGGACTGGAACCCGAGATAGTCGATAGACCATTGGTTGTGACGAACCCGATTGGTGGTTCGACTAGCCTTAGTATGATTTGCAGGAATTTGGTCTTATCGAGTCATGGATGTATGTTTTTTTGTGATTGCTTTGTTTTGGGCTTTACTGGGTATGGCATTATATTGGGAGTCGATTGGCTCCAAAGATACGGGGTGGTGGTAGACTGTGAGGGCTTTTTGGTGACAGTGAGGGCGGATGATGGGCGGAGTGTAGTGTTTGGTAGTCTACCTAGTGATGGGGTTATGGCTAGTTTTGTAAATTCCTTCGACATCCCGCAGGATGAGTTGTCAGATGTGCCCGTGGTTGGCCAGTATCCGGACGTCTTTGAAGAGGTGACCGGACTTCCACCACACCGAGAGATTGAGTTTCGTATTGATTTAGTGAAAGATGCCAGACCTATAGTGATGCCACTTCGTCGTATGGCACCAAGGGAGCAGCGAGAGCTCGGGGTGCAAGTCAGCAATCTTTTGAAGAAGGGATTTATTAGAAGGAGTGTCTCCGAGTGGGGAGCACCAGTTGTGTTTGCCACTAAGGCAGATGGTTCCCTTCGTTTGTGTGTGGACTATCGCGAGTTGAATAAGGTAACGAGGAAGAATAAGTATCCTCTACCGCGGATAAATGATTTGTTTGATCAACTGGAAGTAGCAAGAGTGTTCTCCCAGTTGGACCTCGCGACAGGATTTCATCAGCTTTGAGTAGCAGATGAGAGTGTTCCGAAAACGGCATTTAGGACGCCATCTGGGTTTTATGAGTGGTTGGTCATGCCATTTGGGTTGACCAATGCACCAGCCTATTTTGTGGATCTTATGAATCGAGTATTCAGAGATCAGTTGAATAAGTTTGTTCTTGTGTTCGTGGATGATATCCTTGTTCATTCAAAGACAGAGGAGGAACACAAGGGACACTTGAGGATAGTGATGGAGGTGTTGAGGAAACACCAATTGAAAGCGAAATTCTCTAAGTGTCATTTTTGGAGAAGGGAAGTAAGATTCTTGGGTCATGTTGTTTCAGAGAGTGGTATTGCCGTGGACCCTGCGAAGGTGGCTACAGTACAGGATTGGCCTACGCCCAAGAATGCAACAGATGTAAGAAGTTTCTTGGGATTAGCTGGATATTATCGTAAGTTTATCCAGGACTTCTCCAAGATAGCAGCACCGTTTACTCAGTTGACTAAGAAGGATCAGTCCTTCGTCTGGGACGGAGTGTGTGAGGATGCCTTCAAGAGTCTAAAAGAGAGGTTGACGCGTGCGCCAGTGTTAGTCATTCCTAAGGGGAATGAAGAGATGACGGTATACACGGATGCTTGTGGTACCGGACTGGGTGCTGTATTGATGCAAGGAGGTAGGGTTGTAGCTTATGCTAGTTGACAGTTAAAGCCGCATGAGAAGAAGTATCCTACCCATGATTTGGAATTAGCAGCGATCGTGTTTGCGCTGAAGATGTGGAGACACTATCTCTTGGGGGAAAGATTTGAGTTGTTTACCGATCATAAATCGTTAAAGTATCTTTTCTCCCAGAAAGATCTGAATCTCCGTCAGCAGAGATGGTTAGAGTTCTTGGCTTCGTATGATTTTGATATCGCATATACACCTAGGAAAGGTAATGCGGTAGCCGATGCCTTGAGTAGGAGACATGCCAGTTTGGGGGCAATGTTTCATGAATGGAAGCAACTAGAGTATATCGCGGGGTTTGATTTCAGACCAAAGTGCGAATTGGATCCAGTCATACTAGCTAGTTTGACGATCAGACCCACTTTGATAGAGCGGATTGGTTCCAGCCAGAGGGACGATCCTAATCTATTGGAAATCATCTCCAAGTTAGAGATGGGCATCGACGGTGAGGAGATGAATGTGAATGGGCTTGATCGAGATGGATGGCTTTGAAAGAATGGAAGACTAGTTGTACCCAACGTGAATGGTTTGAGAGATGAGATGCTTAGAGAATGTCATCACTCAAAACTAACCATACATCCCGGTGGTAATAAGATGTATCGAGACATGAAGCGGACTTACTACTGGGAAGGGATGAAAAGAGACATTGGGAAGTTTATATCCAAATGCATGAATTGCCAGCTAGTTAAGGCCGAGCAAAAGAAGCCTAGTGGGTTGTTGCAATCATTAGAAATTCCCGAGTGGAAATGGGAGCAAGTCTCGATGGATTTCATCGATGGTTTACCAAGGACTAGATCGGGACATGATAGCATTTGGGTAATTGTGGATCGATTGACTAAGAGCGTAAGATTTATACCAGTCAAATCGACCAGGACGGCGACCAAGTTGGCAGAATTGTATATGAAGTGGGTAATAAGATTTCATGGAGTACCTAAAAGCATTATGAGCGACCGAGACCCGTTGTTCACTAGTGGGTTTTGGAAGAGCTTACAAGAGGCTCTAGGGTCAGGATTACATCTCAGTACCGCATATCATCCTCAGACCGACGGTCAGACGGAGAGGGTGAATCGTATATTGGAGGATCTTTTGAGAGCTTGTATATTGGATTTTGGTGGATCGTGGGATGACCATTTGCATCTAGTAGAGTTTGCATATAATAATAGCTACCAATCCAGTATCGGTATGGCTCCATATGAAGCTTTGTACGGAAGACCGTGCAACTCACCATCATGTTGGATAGAGATTGGCGAGAAGTTTGTGCTTGGACCAGATGTGGTGAGAGAAACTTCAGATAAGATTAAGATCATTCAGCAAAGAATGAAGGCTGCCCAAGATAGGCAGAAGAGTTATGCTGATAAGAGGAGAAGAGACTTGAAATTCTCCGTTGGTGACTTAGTGTTTGTCAAGATCTCTCCGTTAAAGAGCGTGATTCGATTTGGCAGGAGAGGCAAGTTGGCACCAAGATTTGTTGGCCCATTCCCTGTTCTTGAACTAGTCGGGAATTTGGCGTATAGAGTTGGCTTACCAGAGAAAATGGCGGGAGTTCAGAACGTATTTCATGTTTCCCAATTGAGGAAGTTCGTTCACGACTCAGATATGACTATTTCACCTGATCAGTTAGAGGACTTCGAAGTAGAACCCGAGGCAGTTGGGAACTGCAAGCCGATTCGTATTGTAGGGCACGATACGAAGCAACTTCGAAGGAAGGCGGTGAAGCTAGTCAAGGTTTAGTGGGGCGAGAACGAGAATGATTGTACTTGGGAGACATAGGAGGGCATTAGGAAGGCGTATCCAGAACTCTTTGTCTGGTAAGACTTACTTCGTAATTTAGTTTTCCGCATGCTAGGGTAGATTTTTCTTGCTTGGTTGTATGTTTGATTGTTGTTTTATGATTGATAGGCATGCGGGACCTTTATGTGTGCTTTGATTCGGGACTTCCGGGGGCGAAATTTCTTAAGGGGGGAGAGTGTAATGACCCGCATTCTACGCATCGGGGGATCGTAGAATATTTAATTCTTTCACATATGAAGTCGTATGGTCATGTAACTTTGGGAAACATCTATTAGAGTCATTTCCCATGTTCATGATTTTTGTCGATTTTTAAATGACCATTTTACCCCTAGTTGGTACTGTTTTGGCCATAACTTTTGACTGGAAAGGAATTTTGACCTGAAACCACTTCCATTAGATTCGTTTGATGGTTTACCTTTCCGAAGAGTGGTCATAAAAGCCAAACGGACTTACCGTTTGGGAGATATGGCTGAAATAAGGTTTGGAAGGTGAAAAACAGCTTAACCAGGCCAAATAGAGTGATTAGTGAGTAGGCCCATAACCCATTTCGGGATCAGGGTTATGGGGAGGCAGAAATGAGATAGAGAATCATTTCATTTCAGTTTTCTAGCCTCCACTTATCACCAAGGAACCTTAAAAATGGCCTCCAACCTCTAAATCACCTCCAAATCATCTTTTGGTCAAGGATTTGGCTTAGCAACCTCTAATCAAGGAAGATCTTCACCAAAGCAACATTGGAGCTACTGTTTAGCATCGGGATTTGCATCAAATCAGAGATTCATTTCAGATCTTAGTTTTGTTTGTGGCTAAGGTGAGTGATTTGCATAGTTTTGCACTAATTATGGCTAATTAAGGGTGATTAGTGTTAATCAGCGAATTTAGACATGATAAAATTCGGGAAAATTATTTATAAAATCCGAAATGATGTTTTAGACCTCTGGTATGAATTTGGGCTAATTTGGTTAAGTTTTGCTAATCATATCATAAGTTTCACCTAAACATGCTTAAGGGGAAAATATGGGGTTTTGGCTATGTTTGATCCATTTTAACCCATCATATTTATGTTTTGGTGTTTGAGGTCACTTGTACATGTTGCTAGACTGTATGGTACGCTTTGTGATTGATTAGAAAAGTTAGAATGGTCGAAAATGCCGTCGAGAGGCGTATAGACAGTCGCTGGACAAAGTGCAGGGATTTACCCCGGATCGGATCGCAGGAGAGAGCCACCGAACCGACCCATTCGTGGAAACACCCCACGACCTGAACCACTCATAATCGATCCGCTCTCGTGCTTCGCACTCCAATCCGACCCAGATGATCACGATCTGACGGGGAAAGGAGCTCGAATCCGAACCGCGTCACAAGCTGGAGGTCACGATCCGAGTTGTTATGCGATCCGCACCATCACGTGGAGGAGGCAGGGGATCCAAACCGAACGATCTTGGAGGGCACGAGCTGACACCATGGGCGATCCGCGAGTCATGATCTGACCCGAGCGAGGGTGATGACCACGATCTGAAGCAAGGAAGTGAAGACCGATTCGGGGAAAGAAGACCAAAAACCCGAGACGCAAAGGTAGTCCAAATGGGAAGTTGTAACTCAGGATCCAGACGGGAACCAATGAGTTCACTTCATGGTTGGGCTTTGCTGCGGGACGTGTGCTAAGGAGTTGTCGATGTTCATAACTTCGATTCACCACTAAAAATGGATGATGGGCTACTTATCAGTGCAGTAGAGTCATTATGACTCGAGGGGCAAGGTGATGGTAGCGAGACTATGAGCCAGCGCAGATGGGGTGAATAACTCCATGGGGCAAGTGGACATAGTAAAGGATTGGTAAGACTATGAGCCAGCGCAGATGGGGTGAATAACTCCATGGGGCAAGTGGACATAGTAATGGATTGGTAAGGCTATGAGCCAACACAGATGGAGTGAATAACTCCATGGGGCAAGTGGACATAGCAAAGGATTAGTGGCTACGTTATCAGTGCAGTGAAGTCATTTATGACTTCATGGGGCAAAGTGATCGTAGCAAGGATGGGTGATCGAAGTGGTGAATATCGTATGCTTTACGCACTGAGTGAGAGATGTGAGGATGGATGCTATGTTTGATTGTTTGCCATCATTATGACATGCACACCTCCCCCACCTCCGTATCTTTACATTGTTTGATATGGCACCTTAGAGTGTTGTACAGTATGTAGCGCTAACTCTTTGGTTGTAGGTCCAGGTTTAGGTATGTTTTAGTCTACCTGTTATTGTTCACTTTAGATGCTTATCGCTCATACCAGGATTTATGTCTGACCCAGAGTTTTATGTCTCCTCTTATTACTCTGCGTGCTCACACGAGCAGACTAGAGACAGGTTAGCTGGTGATGCGCAAGTAGCTGATTCGGAGGCGGGCAGGAGGCTTCCACGTATGATATATATATATATATATACACACACACACACACACACACACATTCTCCCTGTGTCGTTGGTGGTCGCTACTTGGGCATTAGTAGTGTACCTCCTTTATCTTATTTTTGCTTTGAGACAGTTTGGAAAGTTGTAATAAGCTATATTTTGGATTTCCGCTGCTATGATGCTTAGTTATGTTTTAGCTTATGCACTGTCTCTCCTGTTTTATGTCAAGTATGTTATTATTATATTTTGTTCTATGCGCTGTGAGACATTCTACAGGTTCTTTGTATGTTCATTTCCTTCTTCCTTTTTCCTCCTGACGACCCGTTCCGTGCTAACTGGACATGTGTACAGCGCACCTTTGGAGAGAATGTCGGTTGGTGCGGGGCGGGCCGTCACACCCCTTCTCCGCCTAGTAGGAGTACTTTGTTTGATACCTACTCCGGGTTACTGACTGAAATGGGTCCCACACAATATGATGCAAGCTCACCCATTTTTGTCTTGTATCCCCCACTAGGTTTTCGCTGACTATGTATACCAATAGATGTCTTTAATTAAATAGCCTTATGTATTTATACCGGTTATGCTTACCTACAGGTGTCTATAATACATAACCCCTAATCTTCCAACCGGTAACGCTTACCTATAGGTGTCTTCAATTACATAACCCTGTCACTTCTACAAGTTATGTTTTACCCTAAAAGGTGTCTTTAATTACATAACTTTATTATTTCCACCGATTATGTATACCACTAGGTGTCTTTAATTACATAGCCTTAATGGGTTAAGTTTGTGGGCCTATATGTGAATATCACCTATCCCCTCTTCAGATTTACTTAACCCACCCCTCAACCATGTTTACTTAACCCCCAACTTAAATTTAAGTTCATACAATCCCTATGGATTAACTTAGGTTAAGTAGTCTGATTCTTTACCATGTCCATTTATGGTTTCATAATGGGTCAGACCTCCCACATTAGGACTACAAGATGTTGATGCTGGATATGCCGGTCGGGTCCGGGCAGACTTATTACGCAGTTGGGCCTAACCTCGTGTCATAGCTCAATTCATATTTACGTATTTAGACCTCCCACATTAGGTTCAACATTAGTGGCTGCTAGATATCCCGGTCGGGTCCGAGCAGACTTCCACCACTAATGCAACCTAACCTCATGTCATAAGTACAATTACAATTCCTAATTGTAATTACTAGACATTCCATTTTTAATTAATTTACCAATTAATTAATCCTTTCCTTTTATAAGTGTCAATAACTATTTTACCCAATAATTTGAATTACATGTCCAAAAATGTTCATATTCAAATTATGCCATTTTCAGCCCTTTTTCTCCCGTTCCTTAGCGCCCTCACAAAATTAGCAACATGCCTAGGCTAGACAATAGCCTAATCATAAACGATAATAGGGAAAATAATGGGAATATAACTAAAATGATCATCTTGGCATAATCATAAACAAGTATGATAATAAGGTGAACATACATACTAGCATGGACATGAAATTGTCATCATAACAAGGTGAGCATAAAACTGATGAACTATGATGTCAAAATATCTAAATTAGCAATTTAGATGCCCAATCGATTTAGCTCTAACATGATAAGATAAGGTGACAATTTAGATCACATAAAATAAATCTAACATGTTAACATGAGATGGAAATTTAGATCACATAAAATAGATCTAACATGTTAACATAAGGTGTTAATCTAGATCACATAAAATAGATCTAACATGATAACATAGGGTGACAATTTAGATCACATAAAATAGATCTAACATGATAACAAAAGGTGACAATCTAGATCACATAAAATAGATCTAACATGATAATATAAGGTGACAATTTAGATCACATAAAATAGATCTAACATGATAGCATAAGGTGATAATCTAGATCTGTCTAACAGTTTCAATGTCCGCATAAATCAGATCTACTAGTTTAGAAATAGATCTACACACATCTGCATCATAGCATATCATAAAAGTTACAAACCAAGATCCATAATAATAACATAGTAAAACAATCACAATTGAATTGGATCTAGACAAATAGATGTATCATGACACATCATAAGATCTAACAATAACATAGATTCAAGGTTTACAATGTATCCAAATCACAGTCTTTCATAATTCACTATTATTTATTTAAACCAAAAAGAAACTAGAACTCATTGTGATTGGATTGCTAAGATGATAGAAAAGGTGCTAAGTCTATGCTAGAATCTCAGAATTTGATATGCTTTAGTTGATAGAAGAAGATGAGAGACCCTAGTTCAGTTCAAAATTCGGCATAGTTTGGCCGCCATGATTTCTAATGAAGAAATATGTGAAATGGCCATATATTTATAGCTGCAGAACCATCTGGAACCGACTGCCACATAATCCCTAGGGTTAAATCAGGTCGCGGGTCGCCTCCCACTTGGGAAAAGGCCCGAATACCCAAAAACAATTCTGGGTGCACTTTACAGGTGCGCTAGTGTAGAATTTCCTTGGCACACTTGGCAAGTTCTCCAGTTATACTCGGTTTTGATTTTCAATTTTCTATCGTCCGTAACTTCTTCATATGTTATCCGTTTTACGCAAACTAGGTGTTTATCCTGACCAGAATTTCGAGACGGACGTAATGACATAATTAGTTTCCCTTAATTCTTAATACTAAATTGATTATTCTTTAATTTACCCTCTTTAATGTTAACAAAATTTCGGGGTGTTACATTCCCCTCTACTTAAAGGATTTCATCCCTGAAATCTCCAAGTTGAGAAGAATGCATATCCTATCATCCATCATCCATCTACTCACCCGTCAACCACTGGCATCCATTGTCCTTAAGGATTTCTAATGCTTTCATGAATATATGCAAAGGTGTGTGTATATGTCCCAACACTAATGCGAAGATCAGGCGGTCTACTGATTTAGTTGACCTACTTATTGCAATGTATGTTAGTGCCATGAATCCAATATGTATGCAAATAAACCTATTATAACATATAAGCTCTGCATGTGTGCACACTCTTTCATCCAAATGCAACATCCATATGCTAGTTCATCCATTTTCATCCATAAAAGAAAAGAAAAATGCACACACATCCATATGCAGTATGAGAGTGATTGAGCCGATCATAGTGCCTAATGTGTGTGTATATGCGTCCACAGGCAACCACTAGCAAACACTTGCATCCACTTGCATCCATCAATCGTAACATGTCTCAAACACATGTTTACATCCATAGGATTCCTATCTAAAGGTCGAAAAATACTATAAATAAGATATACTCAAATGATAGAAACAAGTACTGTAAAACTTTTGGAAAAAGGAGTTAAGAACATACCCTCGAAGAGAAAAGGGTATGAAGCACGAATCTTATCTTCGGTCTCCCAAGTTGCATCCTTTGGGTTATCTCCCCATTGAACCTTTAGAAACTTGATCTCTTTATTGCATAGCTTCTTAACTTCTGATCCCAGAATATGGGAAGGAACTCGCCTGATTGTCGCCTCCCGTTCCACTTCTACCTCTTACAATATACTCGGCTCAATAACTTCCGCGGTGTCATGCAAGCACTTCTGCAGATGAGAAACATGGAAAACATCATGAACACCAGATAGATTTTCAGGAAGCTTTACTCTATAGGCCATTTGGCCAATCCTCTCGGTTACGGGAAATGGTCCCACAAACCTAGGTACCAACTTCCCTACTGATCCGAAGCGAACCACATTCCTCAAAGGCGACACTTTGATAAAAACCAAGTCTCCTACTTCAAATTCGAGGTTAGTCCTTCTCTTGTCTGCATAGGATTTCCGCCTATCTTGAGCTGTCTTCATCCGCCGTCGAATAAGGTCAATCATTTTGGACATTTCTCTAACCATATCTGGTCCAAGTAATAATCTTTCTGCAGATTTCCACCAACAAGTTCATGATCTACAGGGTCGTCCGTACAATTCTTCGAAGGGTGCCATGCCGATGTTGGCCTGATAGTAGTTGTTATAGGCAAACTCTACTAACGGAAGATGCTCTTCCCAAGTCCCTCCGAAGTCTAGGATACACAGCCTTAAAAGATCTTCTAGAATTCTGTTCACCCTCTACGTTTGCCCATCAGTCTGAGGATGATAAGCGGTGCTCAAACGCAACTATGTACCTAATGCTTCTTGCAAGCTCCTCCAAAATTCACTAGTAAAGATGGGGTCACGATCGCTCGATGCTGGAAGGAACTCCATGAAGACAAACTATCTCCCGGACATAAATTGCTACTAACCATGATGCCATCCTCTTACTCTTAACTGGAATAAAGTGAGCACTCTTAGTGAGTCTATCTACCATAACCCAGATACTGGTGTTTCCTTTCTTCGATCTAGGCAAACCATCTATGAAATCCATAGAGACGCTCTCCCATTTCCACTGAGGAACCTCCAAAGGATGAAGTAAACCAACGGGCTTCTTTTGCTCAGCTTTGACTTGCTGGCAAACTAAAGATTGAGAAACAAATTCGGCCACATCTTTCTTCATCCCAGCCCAAAATAAAACCCTCTTCATGTCCCTATACATCTTATCACCACCGGGATGAATGGTCATCTTAAAATGGTGGGCTTCCTCTAGGACTGCCTTTATCAACCTTCCAGTTTGAGGAACACAAAGTGTTCCATCTCGTCGCAACCACCCTTTTTCATCTATGGCATATCTGCTGAGATGACTAGAAGTCTCCCCTCTTTTGAGCTTATCCGTGATGACTAGAATCTATTGGTCACCTTGTTGCGAAGCTCCTATCTGGTCCATAAGAGTCGGTCGTATCTCCAAGGATGCAAACAAATTAGGAAAAATATCGATGGAGGGTCTAAAATAAAAAGCTGATATGAACTCCAAGTTCTTTCTTTCCACAAACAGAGGACTTAGGGCCACCCTCTGCCTACTTAGTGTGTCTGCCACCACATTACCCTTGCTAGGGGTATAAGAATTCTCATGCCTACTTAGTGCGTCTACCACCACATTACCCTTGCCAAGGGTATAAGAAATCTCAAAATTATAAGAAGATAGAAACTCAATCCACCGTTGTTGCCTTAAGTTGAGATCCTTCTACGAGAACAGATACTTGAGAGATTTATGATCGGTTTATAACTCGAACTTCTCTCCAAGTAAATAATGACGCCATGTCTTTAATGCAAACACTATGGCAGCTAGCTCTAGATCATGAGTGGGGTAGTTCTTTTCATGAACTCTCAGCTATCTACCCCCATAACAAACTACTTTCCCTTCTTGCATTAGAACCTCACCAAGCCCTATACCGCATTCATCAGTGTAAACGGTAAACACTTTATTCCTGTCAGGTAAGGTCAAGACTGGGGCTGTTGTCAGAGCCCTCTTCAGTCGTTGGAAAGCAATGTCACAGTCTATATCCCATGAGAATGCAAAGTTATTCTTCGTCAGCCTGGTGAGTGGGGATGATATCTTTGCGAAGTCCTTAATGAGCTTCCTATAGTAACCTGCTAACCCAAGTAAGCTTTTCACCTCTGTTGCAGTTTTAGGAACCTGCCAATCTTGCACTGCAACCATCTTCGCGGGATCTACAGCTATACCTTCTTTGGAGACCACATGCCCTAAGAATCTCACCTCTTTTCTCCAAAAATGGCATTTGGAGAATTTTGCTTTAAGCTAATGGTTACGAAGAGTTTTCAAAACTTCTCTCAAATGCTGGGCATGCTCTTTTTCGCTCTTGGAGAAGATCGAGATATCATCAACAAAGACTACGACAAATTTGTTTAGGAACTCCCGAAACACACTACTCATCAAATCAACAAAACAGGCGGGTGCATTCGTCGGCCCAAAAGGCATAACTAACCATTCAAAGAAACCATCCAGAGTCCTAAAGGCAGTCTTATCTATGCTGTCCTCAGCTACCCTCAACTGATGGAACCCGTGGCCAAGTCTAACTGGGAAAATACCGAAACACCAACAAGCTGATAAAATAAATCATCAGTCCTCAGAAGTGGGTGCCTATTCTTCTTAGTGAGTTTATTCAGCTCCCAATAATCAACACACAAACGAAGCGAACCATCTGCCTTAGTTGTGAATACTACTGGAGCACCCCATTCAGATATGCTTTGTCTAATAAACCCTTTCTCAAATAGCTCCCCTACTTGCTTACTCAGCTCCCTCCTTTCCCTTGGAGCCATGTGGCGCACTGGTAATGCAACTGACTTTGCATTATCCACCAGATATATGCGAAAGTCGATCTCGCGCCTTGGAGATAAACCACGAACCTCATCAAAAACATTAGAAAAATCCTGGACTACTGGAACAGATTGCAGATTTTTGATAGATGCATCAAGAGACTCTAGGAAACAAAGAATAACCAACCCTTGTGGGTCATACGAAATCTCGAGGGTTCTCCCATGACAAGTCAGAAGCCTAACAACCCTCTTCTCACAATCCAGAATGGCACCATACGTGGTAAGCCAATCCATTCCTAGAATCAACCATAAACCATAAACCCGAGCATATACGTATCGCATTCAAACTCGACGCCTAACACGGATATTTTCAAACCCCGACAAATCATCGATAAATGAGCCGAACCACCAATGAGGTTTGAAACAACTACGGAATCTACTACCATACTAGTAAGTAAGTGCAGAGATTTAACTACAGAACTTGATATAAATGAATGTGAGGCACTAGAATCAAAAAATGTTCTAATAGGATGGTTTGAAAGTGAAATTAAACCTTCCATAGAAATTTTTCTACCTCTATTAGGAGCACTGGTCGTGAGAGCATGCACCTACCCTCCAGAATTTCCTACCCTTTGACCTTGTCCTTGTGATCCCCGTTTCTTCGGGCACTCTTTAGTAAAGTGTCTGGCCTCTCCACAGTGGAAGCAAGAATTCTTCCTTCGCTTACAGTATTTAACCAGATGACTTTCCCTCCCACAATGGTGAAATTTTCTCTTATCCTTGCCTTTATCATTTTTCTCTCCTTTCTTCCGTTGTTGTTGTTGCTGCTGCTGCCCCTTCTTAGGCCACACCGTACTATTTTGCAATATCCCCTCAGCCTTTACCTCCTTCTTCTCTCCCTTGTCCTCCTCATGCATCAGGGCCATATCGACAAGTTTTTCAAAAGTGGCCCCCATTGGAATATGGGACATGGCTAACCCTTGAAGGGGTTCATTCAGCCCTTTAGCAAATCGCAAAGCCCTTTTGTGCGGCGTATACACCAACCTAACCTGAACCTTGCTAGATGGTTGAATTTGTTCACATATTCTTTCACCGTCAAATTTCCTTGTTTGAGTGCTAAGAATCTCTCCATCTGCATGCTTCTTTCAGCCCGGGAAAGAAATTTCATTTCGAACCTTTGCCTAAAATCTTCCCAAGTTTCCACCGGACGTCTAGCTTGGGTGACTTCCCACCAAAATGAGGCTTCATCCTTCAATAGCCAAGCATCTAACTGAATATTTCTTTGATCCTCCACTTCAAAGATTACGAATAAGTCCTCAGTCTCCTTAAGCCAATTCCAAGCTTCCACGAATGTCCCTTTCCCATGGAATGGCTTCCCTCCCATAGCACGTAAGTCCTTGCAGATCTTGGCGAAGTTATCTGCTTTTGGAGGGGGAGGAGGAGGAATGACTGGTGCAGCTAGGGGAGGAACGTCTCTTTGGACTTCGGTCGGCGCTGTGGCCTCCAAATACCAACGGAATCATCCGGGTATATTGACGACTTCTGGGATATTAGGGATGTTTTGTTCCCCAGACGTGCTGAAAAAGGGAAAAGGAAGAAATTTAGATAAAGGACCGAAAGATACTATATATGGCTTTTTGGGGAATGTTTTTCAAAATAGACTTTTCTTTTTGAAAATGCTTTCTTTTAAAACCTTTATGAAAATAATTTTAAAAAATTTTATCTAATCTGGTAACCTTCGGCTCTGAGACCAAGTGTGACACCCCACAGTCGTTAATGTCACTCACTAAGGGAATCCATTAAGTTCCGTGAAGCATTATAGGTAATCAGACATAGAATAATTACAAGACAAATATAAATAAGATAGCAACGGAAATTTAAATTTTTATTTCAACATAAATTAAAATATCGTGGTCCACAATACCAAAAGTCACAAAAATCATTACAATAAAATAACTTCTGTCTTGTATCATCAGAGTACATAAGAAAATTAAAACATAATTCCCTAATTGAAAGAGTTAATCCGTAGTAGAGACAAGAACTTGAGCCAATCTTCAAAAGTAGCTCCTAGCAAGGTGATATCTGAATCCTGACTAAGCCTGGGTGTTTCCTCCCTGAGAACCAGGGGGAAACGGAAGAAAGAAGGAGAAACAAAAAGGGTTAACATAAAGTCTGGTGAGTCTAGTTACTTTTAGCTAGTAGATAAATAAAAGTAACATGATAGGCATATAAAGTGGATAAGAGAGAGATCACTACATAAATGGAAGGTGTGACGAGGTAAGTAAGATAAGGTGTACATGCCTCACTAATGATTACTCTGCAATATTACTAGTATATCCAGAAAGAGATGATTCCTTCAACTATAAGGTGGTAGACTTAGGTATACGTCTAAATGTATCCTAACTACTACCCTGATCAATCGACTCCCTAACCCTAGTAGATACCTTGTGATGGCCCCATAGTAGGAGGTATCACTTCCTAAAGTGGCAACCCCTCATCGTAATAATTTGCACAACCATATCTACAGGTGTCACAGTCGTCTTATCCCCTTCTGCCCGGCTCATGCACGCACATGGCCCGGTCGGTTTGCGCCGACCATACCATCCTCCAAGTTTGGATCTCTTACAATCAGTCAGTAAGCATGCCCTTCTCCGCCTAGTACGGAGTACTTTTTTTATACCTACTTCGGGTTACTGACTGAAATGAGTCCCAAACAATATGATACAAGCTCTCCCCTTTTTGTCTTATATACCCCACTAGGTTTTCACTAACTATGTATACCACTAGGTGTCTTTAATTACATAGCCTTATTTATTTCTATCGGTTATGCTTACCTACAAGTGTCTTTAATACATAACCCCTAATCTTTCAACCGGTTATGCTTGCCTATAGGTGTCATTAATTACATAACGCTATCACTTCTACAAGTTATGTTTTACCCCTAAAAGGTGTCTTTAATTACATAACTTTATTATTTCCACCGATTATGTATACCACAAGGTGTCTTTAATTACATAACCTTAACGGGTTAAGTTTGTGGGCCTATATGTGAATATCACCCATCCCCTCTTCAGATTTACTTAGCCCACCCCTCAACCATGTTTACTTAACCCCAACTTAAATTTAAGTTTATACAGTCCATATGGATTAACTTAGGTTAAGTAGTCCAATTCTTTACCATGCCTATTTATGGTTTCATAATGGGCCAGACCTCCCACATTAGGCCTACAACATGTGGATGCTGGATATGTCGGTTGGGTCCGGGCAGACTTATTCCACAGTTGGGCCTAACCTCGTGTCATAGCCTGATTCATATTTACGTACTTTGACCTCCCACATTAGGTTCAACATTAGTGGCTGCTAGATATGCCGGTCGGGTCTGGGCAGACTTCCACCACTAATGCAACCTAACCTCATGTCATAAGTATAATTGCAATTCCTAATTGTAATTACTAGACATTCCATTTTTAATTAATTTACCAATTAATTAATCCTTTCCTTTTATAGGTGTCAATACCTATTTTTCCTAATAATTTGAATTACATGTCCAAAAATGTTCATATTCAAATTATGCCATTTTTAACCCTTTTTCCCTCGTTCCTTAACTAGCGCCCTCACAAAATTGGCAACATGTCTAGGCTAGACAATAACCTAGTCATAAACGATAATAGGGAAAATAATGGGAATATAACTAAAATGATCATCTTGGCATAAACATAAACAAGTATGATAATAAGGTGAACATGCGTACTAGCATGGACATGAAATTGTCATCATAACAAGGTGGACATAAAACTGATGAACTACGATGTCACAATATCTAAGTTAGCAATTTAGATGTCCAATCAATTTAGATCTAACATGATAACATAAGGTGACAATTTAGATCACATAAAATAGATCTAACATGTTAACATAAGGTGATAATTTAGATCACATAAAATAGATCTAACATGTTAACATAAGGTGTTAATCTTGATCACATAAAATAGATCTAACATGATAACGTAGGGTGAGAATTTAGATCACATAAAATAGATCTAACATGATAACATAAGGTGACAATCTAGATCACATAAAATAGATCTAACATGATAACATAAGGTGACAATTTAGATCACATAAAATAGAACTAACATGATAACATAAGGTGATAATCTAGATCTGCCTAATAGTTTCAATGTCCATATAAATCAGATCTACTAGTTTATAAATAGATCTACACACACCCGCATCATAGCATATCATAAAAGTTACAAACCAAGATCCATAATAATAACATAGTAGAATAATCACAATTGAATTGGATCTAGACAAATAGATCTATCATGACATAGCATAAGATCTAACAATAACATAGATTCAAGATTTACAACGTATCCAAATCACAGTCTTTCATAATTCACTATTATTTATTTAAACCTAAAAGCAACTAGAACTCACTGTGATTGGATTGCTAAGATGATAGAAAAGCTGCTAAGTCTATGCTTGAATCTCAGAATTTGATATGATTTAGTTGATAAAAGAAGATGAGAGACACTAGTTCAGTTCAGAATCCGGCATAGTTTGGACGCCATGATTTCTAATGAAGAAATATGTGAAATAGCCATATATTTATAGCTGCAGAACCATCTGGAAACGACTGCCACATAAGCCCTAGGGTAAAATCAGGTCGTGAGTCGCCTCCCACTTGGGAAAAGGCCCGAATACCCAAAAATAATTCTGGGTGCACTTTACAGGTGCGCTAGTGCAAAATTTCCTTGGCGCACTTGGCAAGTGCGTCAGTTATACCCAGTTTTGATTTTCAACTTTCTATCGTCCGTAACTTCGTCATATGTTATCCATTTTATGCTCTATCCTGACCAGAATTTCGAGACGGACGTAATTACATAATCAGTTTCCCTTAATTCTTAATATTAAATTAATTATTCTTTAAATTACCCTCTTTAATGTTAACAAAATTTCGGGGTGTTACAGGTTTTTAGCTTAAGCTCATGTCGGTAAATTATTTTATTTACCAATGTTGGTAAATTATTGCAATGTTTAAAAAAGATAAAAGCGTTTATCTTTTATTTAAATTCTTCTTATTCTCCTATTTTGGAATGTTGGAGATAGTTTGAAGGATATACATCGTTTTGTGAACAATACAAAGAAACAGGTAACAGTTCTGTAAATCATGCACTTTAAAATTTTCCATATACTTGCTTCTCTCTACAATTTCAGGCTCTGCCTATACTTCCGTAAATCATGCATTTTATGTAACGACCCGGATTTTTGGTCGATTTATTTTAAATATTTAGTATGGTTTTAAATATTGAATTTATAATATAAATGGAAATTTATTGGGTTATCGATTAAATAATCAAAATACGATTTATTTTGATAATTATCGAAATACGAGAACTGAATAATTTAATTCAAAAATAAAACTGAATCGAAATGGTTCAGAAGATCAATATATATATACCATATGAACGATGATAATAGAATTTTATTATTGAATAATTTATTTGTTTTGAATTTAAATTGATTTAATATGGCTATTTTAAATATACGTTCAAATTGAATTGTATAATCTATTTCGTTGGATTCAAAATAGCGTTATAACCTTATAACATCGGTCGTTGGGTTGAAAAAGCAATTCAGAGTTTTGAATTAAGGGACTATAAGATATTTTGGTTATTTAATTAAATTAAAAATCAAATCAGATTAAATTAAATATACTGTCACCGAAATAAGCCGACCTAAAAACTAAGCGCCACCCTAAAATTTGTCATCAGCGCAGACTAATTCATCTCGAGCCAACACCTTTGTCTCCAAGCTTCAATATCAGGCAAACAACATTTTAATGGCCTGTACCTTACTGTTTCCCATCGCGTGTATATATACATTACCCATCGTCTTTGTTTTCCATTCCGACCAAAAACCATTTCTAATTCCTCCGCCCTTTTGTTGATCGTCTTCCAGTTACAGAAAATCAAAATCGCGAGCCCCTCTTCTAAAACCGAATCGAACCCCGTTCTGCCAAAATCAATCGCGGATTTGTTACGACCGTGGAAGCAAGGGTTTCACGCTGACAACCGTCAGCTTGGGTTCGAGTGCCATTGATATCGCTTGAAGTTGATGACATCGAGATTTAGGGTTGATTGCCGATGAAAATAGGAGGTGTGATAGGCGAAACGGAGGGCGATGCGAGGTTCAGGAGGGTGAGGCGCGTTGAACGATGGAATTCAGTGTGGTTCGGTGGGTCTTTGGGTCGATGCCTGTAGCGACAGTTAGGGGTTGAAGGCCGAGGTAGCTCGACTGTAATTGCTGCGAATAAATCAAGGTAGAGAGGGAAGTGTAGAGCTTTTGAATGGAGAAATGGGAAGGAGCAGCAGTCATGCACAACAATCGTTCGGTAAAATGTC
The DNA here is from genome assembly GCA_030737875.1 of Allium sativum. NCBI lineage: Eukaryota > Viridiplantae > Streptophyta > Magnoliopsida > Asparagales > Amaryllidaceae > Allium > Allium sativum. Next base: position 6,379,579 of record CM060921.1, on the reverse strand, counting down.
GAAATGGGATAGAGCCGGTTTAGGGGCTGATTGTAGTTGAAGATGTTCGGAGACTCAATTTGGGGATTTACCAAGTAATTCACAAAATAGTGAGGTACTTAAATTTTTAATTAAGTTGCCAATTTTATTTCGGTTCTAATAAAGTAAACTATTTAATTTTTATATTAGTAAATTTAAAGTAATGAAAGTGAAGAGGATTAAGGTATTATTTTTAAGAATTCTAAAATACATAGAATACATTTTTGTTTTTGTTTGTTTTAGTTAATTTGTTAAATAGATTAGTAATGATCAAATTGAAAAAAAAAGGAGGAATTAGGTAATCTGTTTAAACCACTTTAGTGCTTAGATTCATTAGTATATAAGTCCAGTTAGTTGATTTGGTTTGACAGTTGCCTAGACCATTTTAAGCAGAGAAAAAAAAATATATAGTTTATTTAAGGATTTGTGATTAAAAGGAGAATATATATAGGAAAATTTTTATTCGTTTAAAAAGTTAATTTAAATAAATAAATGTTAATCATTTAAGTTTGAACAAAATTATCGTAGGTACGAATTCATTCGAGAAGATTCGTAGTCGATGATTTGGGAATAAACAGGATATTCGACAACTGCAATTACGGTGAGTAAATCTCACTCACCTTTAGAATTATTTTTATTTCATTAAAAATAAGTGTTGTTGCTTGTGTGAATGCTTTCTGGTTTTATATATATTAGTTATTTAGGCTATTATATATATATATTGGGTTGATTGATTGGTTGGATTCCCGCAGTCTCATTAGCGGATGCCCGCGGTACCATAGCGGATGATTACCCTATACGCCCCACGCTATGATTAGTGGATGACCTTCTATACCGCGATATTCTGCCACGAAGCAGAATTGGTATTATTTATGTGCTAACATCTGTGGATGCAGGAAAAACAGGTTGGAGGAATCCAACTGGATTCCTCAAAAATATATTATCTGTTTGTTTATTTGTTTGCATATATATTGTTATATATGATGTGTTAGAAAAATAAATAATTCGTTGCTTTGTGTGTTTAAATATCACTGGGCCAATTGAAAGGATATTTGAGATTCTAAAAAGGGAAAATTCTATTTTTAAATAGAATTTGAATTTTTAAATGGAAATAAAAATATAAACTTGTTTTGAAAAATAAAACAAGTAGTTTCTTTATAAACGAAATTTATAAATAGTTCTTTTATAACGAAGTTATAAATGAAGTAAAAGAATTATCATTTGATAATTCAAAAATAGAAATACAAGTGTGAAATTGGAAATGGGAAATCTATCTTCAAGGAAAAGTAGAAATATCTATTGAAGTCGAGACTTGTTTAAAAGAAATAGGATGTGAAATGGAAATTTTAAATATAGAACTCGAATGAAAAGTGAGTATAACATTTGAATTTTAAAGGGAGTTTAAATATTTGAATTTTAAGAGGAGATTGAATATTAGAAATTCAAATAGAAGTTCAAATAGAATTTGAATAGACGAGATTAGAATAAAAAGTAGAATTTGAATTCAAGGAATTAAATTATAACTTGAATTCGAAGGAATTCAAATAAAGAAATTCAAATAGAGATTTGAATGTAGAATTTCAAAATAGAATTTGAAATATAGAATTTCAAAGAAGAATTGAATAGAATTTGAAATATAGTATTTCAAGGAAGAATTCAAATGTGAAATTTGAATAGAGATTTGAATGGAATTTAAATATGAAATTTGAATTGAGATTTGAAATAGAAATTCAAGTGTTGAATTTGAACATGGAATTGAATATAGAAATTCAAGTAGAAATTTGAATATGAGATTTCAAAATAGAATTTGAAATAAACTTTGAAAGTAGGATTCCAAAGTAGGATTGAAATAGGATTTCAAAATAGGAAATCCAAATAGTTTTGAAATGGAATTTGAATTCAAGGGAATTCAAATGAATTTGAATATTAGAAATTCAAATGGTGTTGAAAATGAATTCGAATATTAGAAATTCAAATGGTGTTGAAAATGAATTTGAATATTAGAAATTCAAATGGTGTTGAAAATGAATTTGAATATTAGAAATTCAAATGGGGTCGGAAATGAAAAATGAAATTTGAATGTAAGAGATTCAAATTGAATTCAAATAGGATTTAATCTATGAGATTTGAATATGAAATTCAAATGGGTTTTAAACTATGGAATTTTGAATATAGAATTTAAAAGGAGTTGAATATTTGAATTCCAATAGAATTCAAATATAGAAATTGGAATATAGAAAGTTCAAATGGAATTTAAATATAGAGTTTGAATAAGGGAATTCAAATAGAAATTCAAATATTGAATTTGAATATCAAATAGAAAAGGAATTGGAATTTGAATTTAGAATTCAAATAAAAGTGAGATTTGAATTTAAATCAAGCAGAGTTAAATGGAGTTGAATTCTTTTTAAAGAAGTTTAAAAGTTTTATATATATATATAATTAAAACGAACTCGCCGCAGCGCTGCAGTTCGTAAAATAGCGATTCGAACTTCAATCGAATATACAGAACTCAATTGAAGTCGAAATTCTTTGAAACAAGAAACGTCAGGACCGGTTTGATAATAGTTTTCTAATGAAAGAGAAAAATATGAATTTCGTCGTATAGATTGTGAGTTATGTCAAAATCAAATTTTCAGAAAAGCAGCGCCAGAATCGTTTTAAAACCATAATGGTTTATTTAATATTATAAAAGGATTTTAAGCAAATAAAATCCGAAGTTCTATTTAGAAAATTTCAGAGTGAGTTGCAAAATATATGCGAATTCAAGTTGTGTAAATGAATATGATTTTTGAAACAGAAACCAGATTTTGATTTATTGAATAGAATTAACTAAATTGAATAGAAATTAGTAAATGAGATGTTGAATTGATATTGGGCCTTAAATAAGTGAATTCGATTTGAAAATTTATATTCGAAATAGAAAAAAAGAAACTAGAATTGAAATTTGAAATTCAATTTGGTTATGAACGAGTTAAACATTTTGTTTGAACATGTTATGTTCAACAAAGAAGTGAAATAGACAAAATGACTAATTAAAGAATAAATGGCGAAACTGAATTCAAACGATTAAATGGTATTGAATTGAAAACAGATGAACAGGTGTAAGCAGGTTTGATATGAAGTATATGAAGATTTAAATTTATGTGCTCGACAAAAAGGTACATGTTTAATTCCATATGAGATTTTATGCGCCGTATCGGCTAGCCGCTTGGCTTTTTCTTTTTCTTTTTGAAATGAGAAGATACCGGGAAGCTATTTGAAATTTCCCGATGCTCCCGATACAGGGGAGGTTATGGCGAATTTTTCCGGGAATTTAAGGAGTTAGAATATTTTTAAGAAATTTGACAATTAGAAATCTATATATCGATATATATACGAAATCAAAAATAGCGTAAAGGACCAATATGGTTATTGAAATATTTGGTTAACAAATATTGATAAGAGAATATAGAAGAGATTTAATTAATGAAATATTAATTAAAGAGCCCAGTGATTTGTTTGATATGTTTGGGTGAACACTTGTTTTTATTCGATAGTTAAATCACAGACTATCGAAGTTTTTGACCATCATTGTCAATATGGAGAGACCGGTTGGATTATTATCCGAAGAACCACTCCGTATTGGCATAAGCGTTGCGAACCAAGTATGCTGAATATATTGAAGACGGAGTGAAGTGCAAGGGCTTTTCTATTTATAGAAATGGTGCCTTCGGTTTCGTTCAATCCCAGAACGAACGTAAATGGACGAATGTCTGACAAAGTATTTCCAATGATCAAATGGGTTGGTCTGTATGAATATATATGGTTGCAACGGATTTATCCCTTAGCATAATATCCAGAATATTTGTGCAAACTCAACTAGTGATTAACGGATCTGACAATGTGGCATTCAAAGTGATTGGGCTATCAATGAATGGTAAGTATTCGTAGCCTCAGGCCTCAACAACCGGGAAAGGACAAAAATCGGGCAGGCAGCATGGCTATGTGGGTCGCACCCATTAGGGTGTATAATCACCTATCTAGAGAAATTCCTTTTGTTTCTAAATCTATCGATTCTGCCCATTCGGGAAACGGTGGTTTGAGTCCAACCGTTGGTGATATACATTCGATACACTCAAGCGAAATGAGTGGTCGGTCATGTGTGGGCTGGGTTGCAAGATGTTCTTGTTGAACCCAGTGTATTCGCCTCTAGAGATACATCATCGGAAGGTGGTTCCATACCTTGTCATGTTGGAAATCCAATCTCCAATAAGCGCCATGCGGTTTTTGATTTTATAATATATATGTGGAGCGTGAGATGCAAGCGTTCTGCTATTTGGTTATTTACTTGATGTAGACATTATTATAATATCACTGGATTTTCGTATCAAAGTGTTTTGGGTTATAGTAAGGTAAAAGCCGTCCATGTTTATGTGTGGGCTGGTCTTACTATTATCTTTTCTTTTGAAAGGATTTTTAAAGTTAAACAAGTGATTGGAGTTTACTCACACCAGTCCCATGACTGACCCAGAGTTTATTTTGTTTTGTTTCCCTAAACTCTTGGGTGCCCAAATTTGTACGGGCAGTCAAGTGTTTCAGGCTTTTACAGATATACTTGGAGGAGCTTGAAGCAGGAGGCTTCAACGTTAGTTATTTAGAGTTACTTCCGCTGAATCAAATGTTATGTGTACTCTGATGATGGTATGTATATATGTACCAAACAGATTTGTATTTCAAAGCTTATGTTATATAATATATTTTATTCGTTCCGCTGTGAGGTTCATGTTTACCCTGATGTTGTGTATTCTTTTCTTCTATTCTAATATTTCTTTCTTCCTATTTCTCATCTTCTAACTTCTTTCTATTAATGGTTCGTATCTCTGTGTTATTTGGGTTGGACGTGTGGTGTTTTTAGTCAACTCAGATAGCACGGATTTCCGGGTCGTTTCAGTTGGTATCAGAGCTTAGGTTGAGCGAATACCTAGGCTTGTGTGGCATGTGCTCATTAGAGATAGGGTCAGCAGTGCCCTAGAATGAGTTGAGTATATAGATACGAGAGAGCGTATTTGTTAATTGATATAAAAATTGTTTCATATTGTGTTGGCTAGTCTGTTGAGTAGTTTATGAATTCTGGTCGAATCGTGGGACGCCACAACGTCGATAGGAATTTCTAAATACTTGGACAAAAGATTGAACACGATATTGTTTTAAAGTGGGTAAATGAAATAATTTTACCCAAATTTCTATTTTGATATAGAAAGAATAATTTTCTAGGATTATTATTATATGGATGTGTTGGATGTTGATTTTATAATCAAATAAGATTATAAAATTGGAATGGTTATTTGTAACCAAAATAGAATTCGTATAGGAATTAAATATACAAATGAGAGGAATTAGTATTAAATTCAAACCAGAATTAAGAATTCAAAATCCTGGGAAGTTGAAAAATATTTTTCAAAGTATATTAAAATAATATAGGTTTGTTTTAAAAGGATTTGAAAGAAAATCATTTTAGATGGATTTTGAAATAATAAAGCACTGAACTCACTTCAGTGGCTGGGAAATAATCCTGATAATGATTGCAACATCATCAGTGTTCATTTCCGAGTTTCTAAGTGATGAATTGCTACTTTAGAAAAAAAAATTGATGGAAATTTGTTTGAAAGAAAACAAATTGATTTGAAAATTCAAGTGTTTTGAATTTGAGATGGAAATAAATATATGTATATATTTATGGGATTTCAAAAGAATTTGAAAAGAAAACCCAGGGATTTGAATTCTGGGATTGAAATTTAACTTAAACAAGTTAAATGGGTCGAAGTGAATGAATTGATTAGAATCAATTTGAATAGGTTTAATGGAATATAGATTGGATATAAATGGATTTATCGTAGATCATTCAAATTAAATGAAGAAAGACCAAAAGTTTTGGTGGAATTAAATTTGTTGAAATATGAAGAGTTGAGTTTCAATATAAGTGAGATGTTGAAAAGTTAATGAGTTTGTACTATTTTTCCTAGCTTAGCAATTTCGAGGACGAAATTATTTTAAGGGGGGAAGAATGTAACGACCCGGATTTTTGGTCGATTTATTTTAAATATTTAGTATGGTTTTAAATATTGAATTTATAATATAAATGGAAATTTATTGGGTTATCGATTAAATAATCAAAATACGATTTATTTTGATAATTATCGAAATACGAGAACTGAATAATTTAATTCAAAAATAAAACTGAATCGAAACGGTTCAGAAGATCAATATATATATACCATATGAACGATGATAATAGAATTTTATTATTGAATAATTTATTTGTTTTGAATTTAAATTGATTTAATATGGCTATTTTAAATATACGTTCAAATTGAATTGTATAATCTATTTCGTTGGATTCAAAATAGCGTTATAACCTTATAACATCGGTCGTTGGGTTGAAAAAGCAATTCAGAGTTTTGAATTAAGGGACTATAAGATATTTTGGTTATTTAATTAAATTAAAAATCAAATCAGATTAAATTAAATATACTGTCACCGAAATAAGCCGACCTAAAAACTAAGCGCCACCCTAAAATTTGTCATCAACGCAGACTAATTCATCTCGAGCCAACACCTTTGTCTCCAAGCTTCAATATCAGGCAAACAACATTTTAATGGCCTGTACCTTACTGTTTCCCATCGCGTGTATATATACATTACCCATCGTCTTTGTTTTCCATTCCGACCAAAAACCATTTCTAATTCCTCCGCCCTTTTGTTGATCGTCTTCCAGTTACAGAAAATCAAAATCGTGAGCCCCTCTTCTAAAACCGAATCGAACCCCGTTCTGCCAAAATCAATCGCGGATTTGTTACGACCGTGGAAGCAAGGGTTTCACGCTGACAACCCTCAGCTTGGGTTCGAGTGCCATTGATATCGCTTGAAGTTGATGACATCGAGATTTAGGGTTGATTGCCGATGAAAATAGGAGGTGCGATAGGCGAAACGGAGGGCGATGCGAGGTTCAGGAGGGTGAGGCGCGTTGAACGATGGAATTCAGTGTGGTTCGGTGGGTCTTTGGGTCGATGCCTGTAGCGACAGTTAGGGGTTGAAGGCCGAGGTAGCTCGACTGTAATTGCTGCGAATAAATCAAGGTAGAGAGGGAAGTGTAGAGCTTTTGAATGGAGAAATGGGAAGGAGCAGCAGTCATGCACAACAATCGTTCGGTAAAATGTCGAAATGGGATAGAGCCGGTTTAGGGGCTGATTGTAGTTGAAGATGTTCGGAGACTCAATTTGGGGATTTACCAAGTAATTCACAAAATAGTGAGGTACTTAAATTTTTAATTAAGTTGCCAATTTTATTTCGGTTCTAATAAAGTAAACTATTTAATTTTTATATTAGTAAATTTAAAGTAATGAAAGTGAAGAGGATTAAGGTATTATTTTTAAGAATTCTAAAATACATAGAATACATTTTTGTTTTTGTTTGTTTTAGTTAATTTGTTAAATAGATTAGTAATGATCAAATTGAAAAAAAAAGGAGGAATTAGGTAATCTGTTTAAACCACTTTAGTGCTTAGATTCATTAGTATATAAGTCCAGTTAGTTGATTTGGTTTGACAGTTGCCTAGACCATTTTAAGCAGAGAAAAAAAAAATATAGTTTATTTAAGGATTTGTGATTAAAAGGAGAATATATATAGGAAAATTTTTATTCGTTTAAAAAGTTAATTTAAATAAATAAATGTTAATCATTTAAGTTTGAACAAAATTATCGTAGGTACGAATTCATTCGAGAAGATTCGTAGTCGATGATTTGGGAATAAACAGGATATTCGACAACTGCAATTACGGTGAGTAAATCTCACTCACCTTTAGAATTATTTTTATTTCATTAAAAATAAGTGTTGTTGCTTGTGTGAATGCTTTCTGGTTTTATATATATTAGTTATTTAGGCAATTATATATATATATATTGGGTTGATTGATTGGTTGGATTCCCGCAGTCTCATTAGCGGATGCCCGCGGTACCATAGCGGATGATTACCCTATACGCCCCACGCTATGATTAGTGGATGACCTTCTATACCGCGATATTCTGCCACGAAGCAGAATTGGTATTATTTATGTGCTAACATCTGTGGATGCAGGAAAAACAGGTTGGAGGAATCCAACTGGATTCCTCAAAAATATATTATCTGTTTGTTTATTTGTTTGCATATATATTGTTATATATGATGTGTTAGAAAAATAAATAATTCGTTGCTTTGTGTGTTTAAATATCACTGGGCCAATTGAAAGGATATTTGAGATTCTAAAAAGGGAAAATTCTATTTTTAAATAGAATTTGAATTTTTAAATGGAAATAAAAATATAAACTTGTTTTGAAAAATAAAACAAGTAGTTTCTTTATAAACGAAATTTATAAATAGTTCTTTTATAACGAAGTTATAAATGAAGTAAAAGAATTATCATTTGATAATTCAAAAATAGAAATACAAGTGTGAAATTGGAAATGGGAAATCTATCTTCAAGGAAAAGTAGAAATATCTATTGAAGTCGAGACTTGTTTAAAAGAAATAGGATGTGAAATGGAAATTTTAAATATAGAACTCGAATGAAAAGTGAGTATAACATTTGAATTTTAAAGGGAGTTTAAATATTTGAATTTTAAGAGGAGATTGAATATTAGAAATTCAAATAGAAGTTCAAATAGAATTTGAATAGACGAGATTAGAATAAAAAGTAGAATTTGAATTCAAGGAATTAAATTATAACTTGAATTCGAAGGAATTCAAATAAAGAAATTCAAATAGAGATTTGAATGTAGAATTTCAAAATAGAATTTGAAATATAGAATTTCAAAGAAGAATTGAATAGAATTTGAAATATAGTATTTCAAGGAAGAATTCAAATGTGAAATTTGAATAGAGATTTGAATGGAATTTAAATATGAAATTTGAATTGAGATTTGAAATAGAAATTCAAGTGTTGAATTTGAACATGGAATTGAATATAGAAATTCAAGTAGAAATTTGAATATGAGATTTCAAAATAGAATTTGAAATAAACTTTGAAAGTAGGATTTCAAAGTAGGATTGAAATAGGATTTCAAAATAGGAAATCCAAATAGTTTTGAAATGGAATTTGAATTCAAGGGAATTCAAATGAATTTGAATATTAGAAATTCAAATGGTGTTGAAAATGAATTCGAATATTAGAAATTCAAATGGTGTTGAAAATGAATTTGAATATTAGAAATTCAAATGGTGTTGAAAATGAATTTGAATATTAGAAATTCAAATGGGGTCGGAAATGAAAAATGAAATTTGAATGTAAGAGATTCAAATAGGATTTAATCTATGAGATTTGAATATGAAATTCAAATGGGTTTTAAACTATGGAATTTTGAATATAGAATTTAAAAGGAGTTGAATATTTGAATTCCAATAGAATTCAAATATAGAAATTGGAATATAGAAAGTTCAAATGGAATTTAAATATAGAGTTTGAATAAGGGAATTCAAATAGAAATTCAAATATTGAATTTGAATATCAAATAGAAAAGGAATTGGAATTTGAATTTAGAATTCAAATAAAAGTGAGATTTGAATTTAAATCAAGCAGAGTTAAATGGAGTTGAATTCTTTTTAAAGAAGTTTAAAAGTTTTATATATATAAATATAATTAAAACGAACTCGCTGCAGCGCTGCAGTTCGTAAAATAGCGATTCGAACTTCAATCGAATATACAGAACTCAATTGAAGTCGAAATTCTTTGAAACAAGAAACGTCAGGACCGGTTTGATAATAGTTTTCTAATGAAAGAGAAAAATATGAATTTCGTCGTATAGATTGTGAGTTATGTCAAAATCAAATTTTCAGAAAAGCAGCGCCAGAATCGTTTTAAAACCATAATGGTTTATTTAATATTATAAAAGGATTTTAAGCAAATAAAATCCGAAGTTCTATTTAGAAAATTTCAGAGTGAGTTGCAAAATATATGCGAATTCAAGTTGTGTAAATGAATATGATTTTTGAAACAGAAACCAGATTTTGATTTATTGAATAGAATTAACTAAATTGAATAGAAATTAGTAAATGAGATGTTGAATTGATATTGGGCCTTAAATAAATGAATTCGATTTGAAAATTTATATTCGAAATAGAAAAAAAGAAACTAGAATTGAAATTTGAAATTCAATTTGGTTATGAACGAGTTAAACATTTTGTTTGAACATGTTATGTTCAACAAAGAAGTGAAATAGACAAAATGACTAATTAAAGAATAAATGGCGAAACTGAATTCAAACGATTAAATGGTATTGAATTGAAAACAGATGAACAGGTGTAAGCAGGTTTGATATGAAGTATATGAAGATTTAAATTTATGTGCTCGACAAAAAGGTACATGTTTAATTCCATATGAGATACCGGGAAGCTATTTGAAATTTCCCGATGCTCCCGATACAGGGGAGGTTATGGCGAATTTTCCCGGGAATTTAAGGAGTTAGAATATTTTTAAGAAATTTGACAATTAGAAATCTATATATCGATATATATACGAAATCAAAAATAGCGTAAAGGACCAATATGGTTATTGAAATATTTGGTTAACAAATATTGATAAGAGAATATAGAAGAGATTTAATTAATGAAATATTAATTAAAGAGCCCAGTGATTTGTTTGATATGTTTGGATGAACACTTGTTTTTATTCGATAGTTAAATCACAGACTATCGAAGTTTTTGACCATCGTTGTCAATATGGAGAGACCGGTTGGATTATTATCCGAAGAACCACTCCGTATTGGCATAAGCGTTGCGAACCAAGTATGCTGAATATATTGAAGACGGAGTGAAGTGCAAGGGCTTTTCTATTTATAGAAATGGTGCCTTCGGTTTCGTTCAATCCCAGAACGAACGTAAATGGACGAATGTCTGACAAAGTATTTCCAATGATCAAATGGGTTGGTCTGTATGAATATATATGGTTGCAATGGATTTATCCCTTAGCATAATATCCAGAATATTTGTGCAAACTCAACTAGTGATTAACGGATCTGACAATGTGGCATTCAAAGTGATTGGGCTATCAATGAATGGTAAGTATTCGTAGCCTCAGGCCTCAACAACCGGGAAAGGACAAAAATCGGGCAGGCAGCATGGCTATGTGGGTCGCACCCATTAGGGTGTATAATCACCTATCTAGAGAAATTCCTTTTGTTTCTAAATCTATCGATTCTGCCCATTCGGGAAACGGTGGTTTGAGTCCAACCGTTGGTGATATACATTCGATACACTCAAGCGAAATGAGTGGTCGGTCATGTGTGGGCCGGGTTGCAAGATGTTCTTGTTGAACCCAGCGTATTCGCCTCTAGAGATACATCATCGGAAGGTGGTTCCATACCTTGTCATGTTGGAAATCCAATCTCCAATAAGCGCCATGCGGTTTTTGATTTTATAATATATATGTGGAGCGTGAGATGCAAGCGTTCTGCTATTTGGTTATTTACTTGATGTAGACATTATTATAATATCACTGGATTTTCGTATCAAAGTGTTTTGGGTTATAGTAAGGTAAAAGCCGTCCATGTTTATGTGTGGGCTGGTCTTACTATTATCTTTTCTTTTGAAAGGATTTTTAAAGTTAAACAAGTGGTTGGAGTTTACTCACACCAGTCCCATGACTGACCCAGAGTTTATTTTGTTTTGTTTCCCTAAACTCTTGGGTGCCCAAATTTGTACGGGCAATCAAGTGTTTCAGGCTTTTACAGATATACTTGGAGGAGCTTGAAGCATGAGGCTTCAACGTTAGTTATTTAGAGTTACTTCCGCTGAATCAAATGTTATGTGTACTCTGATGATGGTATGTATATATGTACCAAACAGATTTGTATTTCAAAGCTTATGTTATATAATATATTTTATTCGTTCCGCTGTGAGGTTCGTGTTTACCCTGATGTTGTGTATTCTTTTCTTCTATTCTAATATTTCTTTCTTCCTATTTCTCATCTTCTAACTTCTTTCTATTAATGGTTCGTATCTCTGTGTTATTTGGGTTGGACGTGTGGTGTTTTTAGTCAACTCAGATAGCACGGATTTCCGGGTCGTTTCATTTTAACTGAGAATAAACACAGATAACAGTTAACAAAATTGACTTTCAAATGAGCATAGACACAGGTGATAGGTATTAGTTAATGAGATCAAACTACAGTGACAAACAAGCTAATCAACATAAATTTAGTTTAGAAAATTTATTAAACAGAAGAGAATAAACACTGATTCAAACAAAAGATGATAGGATATAACAGAATACCGTATTGTAGCATCCAAAAACAAAACGATGCTCAAATTCAAAGAATGCATATACTTGGTAGATCCAGTCATGAACTTGTCCACTATAAATTGATTGGCTCTTTCAGTAGGATGAAATCCATCCCACCACACATTCATCTCTATCCTCGCATAAATTCGACAATGCAGTTACAGTCCTATCCCATTATACGCTCCTTGCGTGCAAGATGCACCTTTAGATATCACAAACTCTACCATATATAAATCAGCCGCCACTTAACACTACATTCATGTATGTATAAAGCACAATTATTTTAATATTAAGTTAAAATAACAAACAACAACAAAATCAAAACTTAATAAAAGTCTATATAGCAAGCTGAAAAAAGATATATATATATATATATACACACATTTATCTTTTCCTTCTTTTTCTTTCTTTCTTTTCTTTTCTCAACTTTTCCCAACCTATTTTAATATAAAATAATATGCTGACAACAAAAAACTCATGTAACAAATGAATAGTTTTTCCATTTCCACAGCGCTCTGCACAAAGAACGGTATTCATCTTAGCAATTTTTCCATTTCCTTCTTTCTACACTAAAATGTCAATTGCATTTCTGGAAGGAAACCGAATTGTAAACCAAAGAAAATCCCAAATTTCACATCATAAGACATTACAAACAAATAGTAACATGTGATAGTACATGAAATATCCTCATGTAGATACAATATATTGTTAATAACAAATTATGTCACAACCTTAAAAATATTATCAATAAAAGATAAAATGATTTATCTTTCTTCAAAAAGCAGTAGAACCATATTACAAATTACAAACTCATGCTCAGTCATCTGAATAACATCATCAGCCATTAGAAATTCATTATCAAATTCATCGTTAAAATTTCAACATCAGCCATTACAAAATCATCAGTAAATTCAAGTAAATTAAAAATATTATCAATAAAAGTTAAAATGATTTATCTTTCTTCAAAAAGCAGTAGAACCATATGTTCCAACTTCTAAAACATATATGTTCGAACTTCAAAAACATAAAAAGGCTTATGTTCATAATTCATGCATAAAAATATTAACATAAAACATATATGTTTTTATCTTATTTTTGAACTTCTAAAAGATAAATATATTAACATAAAAAGCAATGGAAACATAATTCATGCGTACAATACAAAGACTTATGTTCGAACTTCTAAAATAAATATGCTTTTATCTTTTCTATATGTTGTTCAAATCATTTGTATACCTTATGTAACAACATAAAAATATTAACATAAAACATATATGCTTTTATCTTATGTAAGAACTTCTAAACGATAAAATATCGACATAAAAGCAATAGAAACATAATTCATGCATACACTATAAAGACTTATGTTCCAACTTCTAAATCATATATGCTTTTATCTTTTCTATATGTTTTTTAAATCATTTGTATACCTTATGTAAGAACTTCAAATCACGAGAAAAATGATAAATATGTTTAGCATGTAGTAGTAACTTCGATATGTACCTACGACTTAATATGTTATTTAATTCTTTATCTTAAAAGATAAATGCATTTATCTTTTAAAACTCCTGTATACAGTAACTCCCGGTACATCAAATCAAAGAACATTAAATCTTTCACAGTGTTTGTTTTGGATCAAATATACATAAGACATTAAAAACATTGTGAAATGTTTGAGGGTCTTATATTTAGAAGGAGCATGGCTGTATATTAGACATTTGTACCTACTTTGTAACTAGTTCATCTAGATTAAAGATGTTAGAGATAAAAACATCTATGCAATTTTCGTTTGAAATATAATAACTTCTGGTGAATCCACTAGGTATCATGACATTTGGTGGCTAAACTAAAAAAAATAAAACATTTAAAAATATAACATTGTTCATCCTTAATTTTCAGTAGAACTAAATTGTGAATCTAAATTCATTTCTACAATAATTTCAAATGCTAATCCCTAATGCAGAAGAAACTATAATGAATTGAAATGGATATTACTACATGTGAAACAACCAAATGCACTATATTTAAAGCAGTATTATATAACAGTAGACTAATGTTTAATAATTTTTTATTGTAGTTTAAAAAGATAAAGTAGTTATCTTTTTTAGTCCTATAACATCTGTTGTTATTCAAATAAACATTATAATACTTTTCCATAATACATTTCCATTTACCACACAGTTTAAAATAGATAAAACAATTATCTTTTTAAGTCTTGTACATCTGTTATGTTATTCGAAAAACAAATCACCCACTAACAAAACAGTAAACCCATTTATCTTTTCGGTAATACATTTCCATCATGATTATTTTCAGTCATCCATGTTGAATTCAAAAATACAATGTCATCGATATATGAATTACCAATGCATTCTATAAATTAACAAAAGCACAACATTTAATTAGAAAAATACCATATCTTTCAGCTACCCGATACTATAAATGACTATTCGAACTTTCAAATACATCTCGCCTTGGTAGAACTACATAATAAAAAAAAAGAACAAAAAATGAGATAATGATGCATTATACGATAATTTAGGACTGTTAGAATTATAATCGAAGATTCATTTGAAAACAATGAAAACCGCCTGATAAAACTAAAAAAAACAAAGAAAATCGCCTCTTTAGTCTCATGAAAGTATTAAATTGATTTCGAGTTTCAGAATATAAATAAAAATGAAAAAGATAAACCTGACCTGATAAAATTAACAACGTAGCACGAAATCGAAAATCACCTAAACATTTTGACAAATTTGAGAGATCGAATTTAGAAATCATCGCTTGATAAAATTGGGGAAAAAATTGTTTTGAGCAATTTTTCAGTTTGAGAAATCATTTGTTTAATTGTTTAATGAAGGTAGATTTCCTAATTTGAGAAAGGGGCAAACGGGTTTGTGAAATAAGCAGCGCATAAATTTTTGTCCTTAAAACTAATTCCAACAAAGTCGTGTCCCTGAAACAAATTGGACCGGACTAGAAAGCCCTTGATGCAAATTTCCACTTAAATCTATTAATATTTCAAATATAATATTTAAAACAAACTTAAATATTCAAAACAAATGACCGAAAATTTCGAGCCGTTACATTCTTCCCTCCATAAAAGAATTTCGTCCCCGAAATGACTAAGTTAAGAAGAATGCTCCAAATCCAATTATTTATAAAATAATTAATTCAAAATATTATTAAAGATACTTCTAAGTTTAAAATTTTACGAAAAATTCACCAGCTCCTCCTATGTACTGTTCGATCCAAACAACTACAACTCGTCACTCGGGCCTCACATGTCGATCGAAAGAATATAAAGCCAAGTAGCTACCCAACTCAAGAGTATAAAATCAACCATTCAATAACTATATTAAGGTTTACCTATTTGTAGGGAAACTGAACTCTAATCACCAAGCAAAGCACTAACTGCTCTTCCACTTTCCAACCTGCACTAAGTCAATATCCAATGCCAATAATAGATACAAGGTTAAATCATTTAAGCTTTATTTCATATTTGATTTTATTCAAATTCATTATACTTAAAAAAAATATTTTTAGTTTTCAGTTCATATTTACTGTTGATGAATTCTTATACTCAATCAATCTATCATCAAATAAACAACCAGTCACAATCAATATAACTCAATCATTCCATATTTAACTTTAATTTTAAGTTAAATTCTAATCTACTTAATTCCATTTTAAAATTCTCATGTTCACGAATTCTATAATTTAAATTCCCTTCTGGTTTTATTGAACCATTCCAAATTCAATATGAATTTCATTCAAATCAATCAAACACACTAATATATTATTAATTTGATAAAATTATTTCTTTTCTATATAAAAATATAATTTGGGTAAAATTATTTCATTTACCCTCTTTACAAAGCAATATTGTATCAATCTCTCAGTTCAACTTGAACGATCAAACAACATAATACAAAACCTTAGTATATTAAATTTACAAATACAATCTCTAAAATATATACACTCAACTCGATCTAGGGTATTACTATCCCCATCCCTATCAATTTATACCACAAAGCCGAGATTATTCCTAAACCATATGCTCTGATACCAACTGTAGCGTCTCGAGAATTTTGACACTTGAATCTAGACACTAATACATCTCGTGTCCAAATCCAAGTATCGAAAACCCAGAAATCTAATAGAAAGAAATAAGAGGGTGAGATAAGAAATAAAGAAAGGTAAGAATAGAAGAATAAGGAGAATAACTAATACATCACAGAGTCTCACATCGCAGCAGAACAAAATATAATATATAAATAGACTTTATTAAGAGCTTGAAATAAAAACTTACAACCATCAGAGTACGTCAACATATCTGGACAATTATAATAACCTATCCTTATATACAACACATAGCGGAATAATAACTATATAATATCATACGTCTGAACTCCTCCAGCTTATCTTCGGACTTCACAACATCCGATAACCAGAACTTAAAACCCAGGCTAACCCGAGCATTACAAACGTCGGATCATTCTATAAATCAGAGTGAGAAAAACTCGCTAAGTTTATAATATCATCCAACTTGATTTTAGAGTTAAACATTTCTTTCCGAAAGAAAAGGATAACCATAAGACCAAATCCACACATAAATACGGACAGTTTTTACCTTACGATATGCAATAACATTTTGAAATCAATATCTTATTCTGATATTATAATAGTGTCTAAATACAAATAAATAACAATCTAGCCAAAAGCTTGCATCTCACGCTCCACATATATAGCATACAATCAAAACCACGGGCGCTTATTGGAGATTGGATTCCGACTATGACAAGGTATGGATCCACCTGCCGATGGTGTATCTCTAGAGGTGAATACACTGGGTTCAACAAGAACATCTTGCAACCCGGCCACACATGACCGACCACTCATTTCGCTTGAGTGTATCGAATATATATCACCAACGGTTAGGCTAAAACCACCGTTTCCCGAAAAGGGACAGCATTGAAATAGATTAAAGAAGGAAATGAATTTTCTCTAGATAGATGATTATACACCATAATGGGAGCGACCCACATAGCCATGCTGCCTGCCCGATTTTTGTCATTTCCCGGTTGATGAGGCTTGAGGTTTAAGTTACCTTTTTCTGATAGCACACCACCATTCACTTTGAATGCCACATTGTCATATCTACTAGAAAACATCACTAATTGATTTCCATAAAAAATACTCTGCTTGTTATGCTAAAGAAGTTTCCCTTCTTTGCCACCCACTTGGTGCGTTTGCAGAAAACAATGTACGTGACTCCTTTGGAAATACTCTGTTAGACATCCGTCCATACAACTTGTCCTTGGACTAGACAAACCAAAGGCACTCTCCTACTACATCCTATGAATTACCCTATGGATTAGTAGCGAGTAGTCCTTGCAAATCCGTTGATTTCAATCACGATAGAATCACTTTCAAAATATCTCCAGGGATAAGCTAGAGAGATCCAACAATGGTTCTTTCATTCATGAAGATTTATGGGCTTCAATTGCTTTATCTCGATCAACTTCAGATATCTTCTTCATTCACGTATTATGTTGGTTCGGAATGGTTTTTGAATATAAATTCGATCCCGGACTTTCCGTACCAACAACACGTTAGGTATGATTTTGATAGTCGGTCATTTAACTATCAAAATAAACAATCATAAAAATAAAATAAATCCATTGGTTTATTACGCAGCATCCCTTGGCCATTAAAATAATATATTAGTTTTAATATATTAATATTCTCAAATCATTTTATTTTAATATATAGAAAGTATATCTAAAAATCATATCCAAATTTATCTTTAACTATCATTTCAAAACATTGATACACATTACTTATTATCTTATCGACTCAACTGATTATTCGTAAAAATAATCGTTATAAAATATCCTTTGTTTCGTTATTTGAACACTATAATCGTCGCTTACACTTTTTGAATAAGCCCATTCAAAATCTCATCTCCTTACTTTGAAACTATCTTTATATTTTCACAAATCATTTCATATCCTCAAGGCCCTTTTATTTCCCTTTTAATTTGGAATTCCATAGTATATATATATCCCCAAATTCTCCGAACAATGTTACATTATTATTTCTTAAATAAATTGCTTTTAACATCTCCACCATTAGGACTAATATCATCCTTCGATAATCCTGAAGTCGTTCAAGTTGGGGTATTTTAATTACCTCTCAGACCTTGATCGACAATGTTCTTATATTAAGACAGATATCAGTTGTAATACAAAAAACGATATTCATTACCAATATCAAAACTAATCCCATTTTAATTTTAATTAAATCTCATCTCTTATTTAATATTGTGAATTTAAATCGCGTCTTTATAATTCAACTCGCCTAACCACTTTAATTCAAGCTTGGTTCCCGTCTTGATTTCCATTTCAAACCTTTATCGTTCCCTATCCGTAGATCAGTAAGAAAATAATTCACTAAATATCAACCGCGAAGGCCGAAACCAACATCAAATCAATACTCAAAAAATAATTTAACTTAACTGATCTCCAGTTATGTTCCAATTCTTTAATTTCATATCTCGGAATTTTATTTCCATTCATAAGCCATTCTAATAACTCGTTCCAAAACATATTTCATAAAAACTTGGCTTTTACAACTTCATCTAACTTAGATTTCATAGAATCCAGTATAATTCAATAATAATTAAATTAAAACTTCGATTTAAATATACCTATATCGTTATAAACCTTAAATCGCTTAAATATTCATTTACCTATAAATATGGCGTTAAAACTTCACAAACTTCCATTACTAAGTTTTACATTCCTAGGTTATCACTTTGATTATTATTAAATAACTAATAATCAAGTTTCAACATTTATTAAAATAAAATTGGGTTACTTCACCATTTACTACTCCCATTAAATTAATAAATTAATTTAATAAAACAATCCCAATTAACGCAGCCTCTAAACATGGTTTATTTGTTAATCAATTCTACTTAGCCCTCTCCATTAATTAATAATATAATTAATTAAAACAATTCCTTTTACTTTATTAAATAAATAATAATCAATGCCAATACAATCCTATTTTAATTGTTTTTTTAAAATAATAAATCTCGATTATAAATTAATATAATAATCAGCTTTTTAAAACCATTCAATAATCACTTATAACCTTTAATAAATAAATAATATTAATTTCCTTTTATAAACTCCCATTTAAAATAATAGATTTTAAAAATCGATCTTCAGTTATAAAATAAATTTTATAACTTCACTTCTATCGATTTACCTGACGGTAAGTCAATCTTTATAAAACAGTATATGTTTGAGCCATTTGCTATAACTTTCTCAACCAATATCACCCATGGTTAATACCAAAGCAACATTGAACCTGGAATCAACAATCAGTAACCAAATCAATAATCCAATCATATTGGTTAAACAGTTCATATGAAAATAAGCAACAAATTTGAGGAATCCAGTTTGATCCCTCTAACCTAGTTTTACCTACATCCAAATAGGTTACCTCAAATAAACAATCAATTCAATACAATAATATGAATGATAATTTCAAATGATAACAGTCAATTAATAATAACAATTCAAGCACCACATTTAATTTAATATGTTTATATTGTTATTAACGCAACCAACAAGGTAAGTTACCTTATTTGGAAATAATCGTTAAAAGTAACGATTTGTTTTTATTTAAATTAAACAAACTTTTAATTTAAATAATAAATATAAAATATTTAACAACATCAAACAATCATCAATCAACCAATAATTATCAAACATAGCACACAAACATTAAACCCGACTTATAATAATTATAAGTGGGAGAACTGAGTGAGTTTAACTCACCTTGGTTAATTCGTTGATTAAAACGCTTGTTTTTAATCAAATTAAATTAGCGTTTAATTTAATTAAAAATTTCAGATGTCTCCAGTCCTGACCAAACCGGCTTCATCTCGTAGCCTCCATCCTTACGGTTCCAATGATACCAAACTTGCCCAATTCTGATAACGAACGCATACGTTAAATATTATTATATTATAAAACCATTTATTTATACTTAACTTTAAAATTTTAATTATGACGAGCCTTACCCGTGCTATCCCGGCCCATTGCCCTCCAAAGCTGCAAGTAACATGCAAGAAACAGTGAAGTGATGCCCTTCCTTCCTATTCCTAGCATCAACTGGATATGTATGCCAAAAAAATACCCACAGCCCTTCCCATTTGTCTACTTTCCGGTTCTTTTTTTTTATAAATGGGCCTAAAGCCCATTGCATTCAAACCCACACCCTCCCCATCTCTTCTTTCCGAATGCAAGCAACTCCCCCACACATAAATCCTTCCCAGTCCGTCCTCCTTCCTACTGCATTTGTTTCTGCCTTTTTTTAATAAATAGCCCAAAGTCCACTCCCCATAGTACCCACGGCCTTAAACATTCAAACTCGCTTTACTAGCTCATCTTCCCCTGTTCCTTTTGCTGAAACTTCATTTTGCTCCCTTTTTTTTGTTATAGCCCCGCTGTACTCCAGACCAACGCCACTGCGCCAACAATCCAAGGCTCCGACCACCAGCATCATTATGTCTCCCCAACGCCCCACTTCTCCGACAAACTCAAGCTACTACCATTAAAATTTCGAACCGCATCCAAGTTGTTCCACAGACCACCGAGATATGTGAAATAATGATCTTCCTTTCCCAGTTTGGTTTCAGCTCCCCTCCCCCCCCCCCCCCACGTGCGCTGCTTCTTCCAGTTCGCTATATATTAGTGGGTTTGGTTTTATATGGGTTCCGTTAAACAAGGCAGAGTTTAGGAAAAATGAAAGGAATGGTTTTATTTCCTTTGTCTTGTCCAGAAATGAATGGAGGTAGGGATTTATATAGGAGGAGAGAAAATTGAATAGACACGACGTATTTTCATACGTACAGCGAGCCATGTGCCTTAGATCAATGAACGGAATAAGGTAGGCAATTTTTAAACGAGACTTAGGAAGGAAGAAAGAAAGAAAAAGATAGAGACAACATGTCTTTATCATAGGGTGGTTCAGAAAAGAGCATAGGGTAGAGCACAATGGGTTTGATTTTATGTTTGCGGAAGGATTTGCGGATATTAGAGTGGTAGAAGCATGCATAGCTTGTGCATGTATTTGAAATATGCAGACTGCATGGGTACGTTCCAGGTGGCTTGAGAAGATATATATATATATATATATATATATATATATATATATATATATATATGTCTCCACATTCAACATGTATAGGTTAGAAATTAGCTTGCTTAGCGCATAAGATATATATTAAAAGTTATATTAATATTATTATTTACACGGTTAATTATATTGTAACAACCTAGAAAATCAAAACCAATTTAAAATTTTTAATTTGGCTATTTTAATGAATTTTGAATATTTAAAATGAATTATTTTAAATAATAATGACAAGAAATTTATTTTGAAGAGAATCAGAACGTATATATTTATTTGAATCAATGTTGGAAAATAAATAATTTATTTTAATTATAAAACAAGGCCTTAAATGGCGTGGTAGTTTGAAAATTTGAATTCGAACTTTGACTGACTGTACAGGACGCAAAATAAAACGGATTTTAGTGAAACCAAAAATATTAAAATATGTTTAGAAATATCTTCCTAACGAATCTGAAAATTTTTAGTTTCATAACGGGAATCAAAAGTTATGGCCAAATGAATTTTCAGAAAGGTCGCTATGGAATTAATATAGCCCTTGAAAATGGACATTTTGCAAATGATCTCCGTTTTCGACGAAACAACTTTTGTTGGATCCGGAATGCCAAACTAATGCTAGATTCTAAATTCCATAATTTTTGGAGTTAATATGTGAGCGTGGCAAAAGAAAACGTGTTTGGTTAATTTCAGTCAATTTGGATCAACCAGAAAATAGCCATTTTTCAAACGGTCTCCAAATTCAACGATATTAGTTTTGTTAGGACCGTATCATCCAAACATAGCTAGATTTATTTTTCTAGAATTTTTGGAATCAGTATGTGGCCTTGGCAAATTAAAATGTACATTCAAATCCATATTTGAATGTTTTATATTTTAATTTGAAGAAAAACTGACTGAAACAGTCGAATAGGCTTACGAAATATATTCCATTGTGACCGGAATGGGGGTATTTAGCTAGGGGAGACAGTCGTTGGGTTTGGATTGGAGTTCGTATGAAAGGATGGGTATTTTTGGAAATTAAAGAATTAAATATATAAATAAAATTCCTGGGCCAATGAAAATTCACTTTCCTTTCTTCTTGGATCTGAAAAACCCAATTCCCCCCAGGTCACGAACGGCGACTGTCTTTTCCACCTTCTTTCCAACTTTCCGGCGATTCCTCTCATTAAAATCGAGTGGCCTAGTTAAAGGTTCTGTAGATCCTTCCATCCTCTACAAATCCATATAAGTGGCATCCTCCATCGAGCTGTGTCCGTCGAGAATCGAAGCCCCAAACTCCGGACCTTTCGAGCTCCGCCGTGCCTCGCCTGCTGCGTCAATCGGAGCACGGTTGCAAGCGCTAGGAAGCTGATCCGAAGCTCTACAACGTCGTATAGTCTGATCGTCCTCAAGCCCTACGGATTTCATGAAAACTGTTAACCTAGTTTTGAATGAAACAGGCAGCTAACGGGCTTGTATATTTAAACTGATTTTAACAGTTTAAAACTATCGCAAAGCGTGATTAACTTCTAAAAATCATATCATTTTCGTTTGTGGTTGAAATCCAGTGAAACAAGAGACACCGGGACCGTGAGGATGTCTTCTACATTCTAGAAGAGACCGGGGAATTTTTGGAGCTTGCTACAATTTTTGGTAAAGCGAAAAGCAATGTGAGATTTCTAAATTCAAAATGATATGGAATGGCAATGTATAAATTATATAATCGATGTATAAGTTATATAAGAGTTGTACACCTCATGTATAAGCGTTGTATATAAATTATATGTGCGATGTATAAGTTATATATACGTTGTAAAAATCATACGTGTGTTGAATGGATTTAAAATGAAATTGAAATATATTTATATACGTATATATATATAGACACACACACTCCCCTCGTCCACAGACCATGGACGATATACATTGGTTGTGATTGTTTGGATTTTGGTTGACGTGAAATTTGGTGAATATTACGAATGGTTGATTGTTGATTATGGTTGATTGTGGTTGAAACCAAATAGGATTAGTTTGTGGGAAAATTCACCTGCGTACGAACTAGATTATTGAAATCCCCCTTGTCAAAAGCTGCAAGGCTGTAAGGTAGCGCGAGGAGCCATACTCGGGACAGTGACGGTTTTAACTACCCTGCCGTTATGCTATCGAAATTTTCTGAAATATTCATGTGTTTGAATTTTATTCATGTGTTGAAATATATTCATGTATTGAAATATATTCATGTGTTGATAAAAATATTCATGTTTGAAATAAATTGTTTTAACAATAAAAATCACATTTTTATTATATATATATGAAGTATATAAAATAATCATGTTTGGAATAAATTGTTTTGACAATAAAAATCACATTTATATCATCTATATGAAGTATATAAAATAATCAGGTTTGAAATAAATTGTTTTAACAATAAAAATCACATTTTTATCATAGATATGAAGTGTTAAAAATAGTCATGTGTTGACATGAATATTTGTTGGCTAAAAATATTATTTTTACCATGTGTGTGAAATGAAAATGATTTGGAATTCGAAGAACGGATTATATATATGTATGTATGTATGTATGTATAATTAAAATAAAACGAATAACGACGCGGCAGTTCGTATTTTGAAATCGTGATTTCAAACGATTATTGCGGGGGATCTGACCGTCGAATTTTCCCGAAACTGAAACCGTTGGGTCCGCTTTGAAAATATCTTTCCAACGATACCAAATTTGTAAAGATCCAATGGTTAGATTGTGTGAAATATTAAATATTCAAGTCTGAATGAAAACAATGCCAGAATGGATTATATATATATAATTAAATCAAATAACGACGTTGTAGTTCGTATTTTGAAATCATAATTTTAAACAACTGTACCGGGAGATCCGACCGTTGGATTTTCCCAAAACTGGAACCGTTGGGTCCGCTTTGAAAAGATCTTTCCAATGATATAAAATTTGTAAAGATCCAATGGTTAGATTTTCATATATTAAATCAAATCTGAGGAAAAACAGCGCCATGGCCTGAAGCGTCGTTTAAATAAATGGGCTATTTTGAAATAAATAAAAATAGTGATAAATCATTATAAAATATTATAAACGATATGGAATGAAAATAAACCGGATTTACTCGGTTTATTGGATATTTGATGGTTGAATGTGTTTGACATGAAAATTACATTAATGAACTGAATTATGGATGTCAAATAATTTAACCATGGAAAACAATTGATTTGAATTCTAAATATACATGAATTATTTGAAAAGGCCGAGTTAATTCTCATTTCAAATAATTGATCGATGATTAGAAGTCGAAGATACGAAGATGGTGCAAGACCGATGATCTGGCATCGAATAGATGGCTACTGATGCCTTTAATGGGAGTTGCTGCCCTGAAAGGGTTACAGTGGTGGTTTTCCAGACGTACTTGTTGATCATTCGGATGTGCGAGGACCTCTCTCCTATATTGGACATATGGGATAAGGAATAAGGTGCCTCCGGTTTCGTTCAGACCCAGAACGGACTTGTAAATGGATGTGTGTCTGACATTGTAGATTGACAACGTGGCATTCTGAGATGCAGTGATCAAGGCTTTTGTTGAAAAGCAAAGCCTTATGGTTGATGATCAAAGCATGACTTTAAATAGCATAGCTTTGTGTATAGCGTTGATTCGCGGGCCTCACACTGCGGTATGAGCCAGAAACGGGAGAGGACATCAGGGAGGACATGCGTTTCCTTCTAGCTAGGGGTGGTGTCAGTGTTTTGCAAGCCCTGACGTTTTACTTATGTGGATGATGGATAGCGAGGTGCCTCGGTTATTTCGGTCTCTTCGGAGCCGATGGTTTGGTCGGGATATGACCAGTTTACGCCCCATAGTGTGACGACCCCAAAACCCCGTACCACGGTGTCAAGGGTAATCTTTGGAATATAACACATAAACAGATAATAGCAGAATAGAATTAAATAAATACACCAGATAATGAAAAAAATAATACACTGGATAAACATAATCATCAGAGTTACACAGTATACAGGATCATACTTAGTACAAATACAGTTCAGCTATACATAAATGTCTACAGCGGAAAACAAACATAATATGTACAATAGGAGCTGAACAGCATAAAAAGAGATAAATAATAGAATCCATCTTCAGGTCCAGCTATCCAGAAAGATCCTGCTAAAACCTGAATACAAGGCTGCCCGTGTAGAAAAAGGGGCACCCGAGTTTGCAAGTGAAACAAACTACGAGTCAGTCATGGGACTGGTATGAGAAATCTACTTAACACAATCTATAACATGGCTAATCACAGGACCACGCCACTTTCGCGGAACGGGACTCCATTGGATTGCCAGTGCTTTAAAACAATTAAATCTTTTAAACATCGCAATGCTTTCTATAAAAATGAAGCCGATATAAGACTCAAGTCCCATCACACAATGCAACGCAAACCAGAGGATAGAGTTTTACCTTATATCGACCAAAATATGCTTTATACGAGCAAAAACAAATCTTTTAAAATGTAAACTTTGTCGTTTAATTCTTATTCAGACTCCAACTGTAAAATAGTAGGAGAACGATCCCATAAGTATTAACCCCGAAGGCCAAAACCAACATCAGACCAATACCTAGGAAACCACCCATCTTATCTCGTTTACAGTTAGTTTCTGATTTTATAATCAATCATAAATATCAATCATAGACGGCATTAATGCCCCATACCACTATGTCGCATATATAGGTATACAATCAAAACTGCAAAGTCACGTATTTGGAAATTGGATTTCCGTCATGAACCAAGGCAAAAGATAGTCCTTACCGACTTTGAGACTGTCTAGCCCGAGCCTTAGGGTCAGAGCGCATCGACCCGTGGATCGTCAGAGCCGGTCCACCGATGTGGATTAAAATTCCTGAACACTGCGTTTCCCCGCCCTTTGGGGCATAAATGAGCCAACGAATGACTCCATCGGTCCCGGATCGACCGATATAATCGAGGCGCCTCGCAACAGCAACAACCACATAGGTGTAAATAATATAAATGCCAGCCAGTTTAAGCACCGAAACCACCTCTAGCTAGAAGGAAACGCATGCCCTCCCTGATGTTCTCTCCCGTTTCTGGTTCATACCGGGGTGTGAGGCTCACGAATTCACGTTATACACAAAGCTACGCCACACAGACGGTGCTCTGATCATCAACCACAAGACTTTGCTTTTCAACAGAAGCCTTGATCATTGCATCTTAGCATGGCATACAGGCAATTCACACCATGTAACTGATGGTTATCAATCACACAGAATGAATTCCCATGTCAGACACACAGTCCATTTGCAAGTCCGTTCTGGGTCTGAACGAAACCTAAGGCACTATATACCTCGCATACCCATCGATCTTCACGTTTGTTTGGACGATCACCACTCATTATCCATATTTTAGGATGCCTCCCAATCAGGACATCGGTTATCATCCAACCGAGTGAAGATCTCCGGTCTTCGACCACCGTCTTCATCTTCGATTTCTTATCGTCGATTCAGTTATTCAGAATGGGATAAACCTAGTCTTTCTGAGCAACTCGCGTATATAATAAACAAGTGCTACACAAACACACATACGCCTTATTCTAATTCATTAGTCACTAACCGTCAATCAGAAAGAGAACGATTTCCCAAATATTAACCCCGAAGACCGAAACCAACATCAGATCAAAACCCAGGAAACCATTCGACTTAGCCAACCTTCAGTTAGTTTCTAAATTTCACATTCCATATCGTTTATAATATTTTATAATGATTTATCGCTATTTTTATTTATTTAAAAATGGCCAATTTATTCAAACGACGCTTTGGGCCATAACGCGGCCGTGGCGCTGTTTTTCTTTAGATTTGATTTACACATATCTGAAAATCTAACCGTTGGATCTTCACAAAATTTATACCATTAGAAAGATCTTTTCAAAACGAGTCCAACGGTTCCAGTTTTGGCAAAATCTGACGGTCTGATCTCCCGATACAATCGCTTGAAGATTCGATTTCAAAATACGAACTGCAGCGTCGTTATTCGATTTAATTTAATTATATATATATATATATATATATATGAATATAATCGATTCAGGCGCTGTTTTTCTTCAGATTTGAATTAAACATTCCAGACAATCCAACCGTTGGATCTTTACAAAGTTGGTGTCGTTAGAAAGATATTTCCAAAGCGAACCCAACGGTTTCGGTTTCGGGAAAATCCGATGGTCGGATTTCCCGCACTAATCGTTTGAAATCACGGTTTCAAAACACGAACTGCAGCTTCGTTATTCGAATTATTTTAATTATATATATATATATAATCTATCCTTCGATTTCTAAACCATTTCCTTTTCATACATTTGATAAAAATGATATTTTTATCCAAGTGACTTCTATTTCAACACTTCACTATTTTTAACAATTCATGTATATAATAAAAATGTGATTTTCATTGTAAAACTATTTATTTCAAAACACGAGTATTTTATATAGTTCATATAGACGGTAAAAATATGATTTTTTATTATAAAACAATTTCTTTCAAAACACGACTATTTTATATAGTTCATATAGATGATAAAAGTATGATTTTTATTATAAAACAATTTATTTCAAAACACGAATACCATTCAACACATGAATTTCTATTCAACGAAAGAATTTTTATTCAACACATGAATGTTTTCTATAGTTTATATATATAAATAAAAAGGTGATTTTTATATTTAAAACAGTTTATTTAAAACACGAATACCATTCAACAAATGAATTTCTATTCAACACATGGATGTTTTCTATAGTTTTTATATATAAATAAAAAGGTGATTTTTATATTTAAAACAGTTTATTTAAAACACGAATACCATTCAACAAATGAATTTCTATTCAACACATGGATGTTTTCTATAGTTTATATATATAAATAAAAAGGTGATTTTTATTGCAAAATAATTTATTTCAAAACACGACTATTTTATATAGTTGACATAGATGATAAAAATATGATTTTTACTATAAAACAATTTATTTTAAAACACGAATGTCGTTCGACACATGAATTTCTATTCAATACATGAATATAGTTTCAACACATGAAAATAATTCTAACACATGAATATTATTCAAAATTTCGGTAGCATAACGGCAGGGTAGTTAAAACCGGGGTCGTCCCAAGTATGGCTCCTCGCTCTACCTTAAAGCCTCGCAGCTTTTGACAATGGGGATTTCATGCATCTAGTTCGCACGCAGGCGGCATGTATATTTTTTTTTTCATTTCCACAAACTAATCCTATGTGGTTTCAACCAAATAATTCTCAACCACAAACGGGTATTTTTCAACCACTATCAATCAATTTCGACCACAAACAATTCTATCAACCATTCGCTGTCAACCAATTTTCACATCAATCACAACCAATAAATATCGTCCATGGTTTGTGGACGAGGGGCGTATATATATATATATATATATATATATATATATATAAACATTTCACTTCTATTTCAACCCATATATAATTTTTACAACGCATATATAACTTATATATCGAACGTACAACTTATACAACACTTATACAAGAGGTGTACAACGCTTATATAACTCATACATCGACTATATAATTTATACATCGTTGTTTTCCATATCGTTTATAATTTAGAAATCTCACATTGGGTTCCACTCCACCAAAAATAGCAGAAGGCTCAGAAAAATATGCGGTCTCTTCTAGAATGTAGAAGACGTCCACACGTGTCCACTGTCTCTTGTTTCACTGAATTTCGTCAAGAAACGAAAAAGATATGATTTTTACAGTGAAATCAAAAACCGTAGCGCTTTAAACTGCTATTAAATAGTTTAAAATAGTTTCAGCCATTACCTATCCAATTTTTCAAAACTAGGTCTGATCTTTTCTCTCAATCCGTGCAACTATACGACGATCGGCCTGTGCCACCTTGAAGGGCTAGGAGAGGCGCTCAGATCGATGCCAGGTGGGTCCCACTCGGTGGCGAATTGCGGCGGCGACGGCGAGGTGAAGCGCCGAACTTCCAGGGCGTGATTCTCCTCCAAATCGAAGCGATAATTAGCAAACCTTATATGGATTTAAAGATCTCGAGGAGCTCTACAAATTTCCCAACTAGAGTGTTTGATTTTGATGCATGGATTGATCAGAAAATGAACGGGAAAGGAGGAGCGGTTTTCCGCCTTCGATCGGGTTACGGGGAGAGAGAAACTTTTTTTTAATATAAAATTCTGATTGGCCGGGAGCTTTTAAAAGAGGGTTTTCTAACACGACCTCCAATCCAAACCCAACGATTGTCGTCCCTAGCTAAATACCCCCATTCCGAACACAATTGGATATGTTTCGTAGTCCTATTCGACTATTTCAGTCAGTTTTCCTTCAAATTAAAGTATAAAACATTCAATATTTAATTTGAACGTACATTTCAATTTGCCGGGACCACAAACTGATTCGAAAAATTCCAAAAAAATAAATCTAGCTATGTTTTGACGATACGGTCCCAACAAAACTAGTTTTGTTGAATTCTGAGACCGTTTGAAAAATGGCCTATTTATGGTCGATCCAATTTAACTATAATTGACCAAAACATGTTTATCTTTGCCACGCTCACATATTAACTTCAAAAATTATGAAATTTGAAACCTAGCAATAATTTGACATCCCAGATCCAGCAAAAGTGGTTTCGTCGAATTCTGAGGTCGTTTGCAAAATGGTCATTTTCTGGTCGACCCAATTTAACAGAAATCGACCAAACACATTTTCCTTTGCCACGCTCACATACTAGCTTCAAAAATTATGAAATTTGAAACCTAGCAACAGTTTAACTTTCCGGATCCAAAAAAAGTGTTTTCGTCGAATTCCGAGGTTGTTTGCAAAATGGCCATTTTCTGGTCGACCCAATTTAATAGAAATCGACCAAACACATTTTCCTTTGCCACGCTCACATACTAGCTTCAAAAATTATGAAATTTGAAACCTAGCAATAGTTTAACTTCCCGGATCCAAAAAAAGTGGTTTCGTCAAATTCCGAGGTCGTTTGCAAAACGGCCATTTTCACGGGCTATATAATGTGACGATCCCAAAACCCCGTGACACGGTGTTAAGGATAATCATTGGAATATAACACATTAATCATCATTAGCTGATCACAGATAATAGCATAAACAGAAAATAGAATAATTTACACACATATGACAGCGGAATCATATAGATATCATCACATCAGAGAAGCACAGTACAGGATACAACTTAGTGTATAATGATACATAATCAGTCACCATCGCCTGAGGCGGAATCATACATAAAGAGTACACAAAAGGAATATCAGTCTACATCGCCAGTGGCGGAATCATAATATAGATACAATAATGGCGGAGAAAATCCCAGTCAGCACGGTGTAGTCAAGCCTCGCCATGAGCCAAAAGGTGCGTCAGAAACCTGTAACTAGGCTGCCCGTGTGAAAATGAGGGCACCCGAGTTTGCAAGGTGAAACAAACTTCGAGTCAGTCATGGGACTGGTATGAGAAATCTACTCAACTCATTAACAACAATAATAAGGCAAATCAAAGGACCACGCCACTTTCGCGGAACGGGTTTACTCCAATGAGTGCTAGTGCATGAAATAAAATAAATGATTAAATCAACGCAATGCTTTTTATAAAATGAAGCCATTATAAGACTCAGGTCCCATCACACAATGCAACGCAAGCCGGAGGATAGAGTTTTCCCTTATAATGGCCAAAGATGCTTCATACGAATAAAATAAAAGTGTTTGATATTATTACTAGTGCATATATGTTTCAAAAGCAAATTCAATCATAAATATCAATCCTAGACGGCATGGGTACCATATATCATGTCGCCATACTAGTAATACAATCACATCCGCATATATCGTA
This sequence comes from Allium sativum, assembly GCA_030737875.1. Lineage (NCBI taxonomy): Eukaryota > Viridiplantae > Streptophyta > Magnoliopsida > Asparagales > Amaryllidaceae > Allium > Allium sativum. Next base: position 6,348,139 of record CM060921.1, on the reverse strand, counting down.
TTGGAAATTGGATTCCTTCATGAGTCGAGGCAAGGGGCAAGCTCCTCTCCGTTCGAGACACTCTAGCAAATGTCCCAGGACCCCACTATGATCCTTGGAATCGGCTGGGCCGGTCCTCTCTTACTTTTGAGGATTGGAAATTCCTGAACACACGTTTCCCGGTCCTTACAGACCTATAATCGAGGCGCCTCGCATTCCAACAACCACGCAGGTGAAAAGTACATATAATGTCAGGGCTGGTAGGTCACTGACACCACCATAGCTAGAAAGAAACGTCGTGCACTCCCAGCGGTCCGTCTCCCGTTTTTGACTCATACCGAGGTGTGAGGCTCGCGAGTTCACGTTATACACAAAGCTATGTCACACGGACCATGCTTTGATCATCAACCACAAGACTTTGCTTTGCAACAGAAGCCTTGATCATATGCCACTTAGGCGTGCCACACAGGCAATCCACTCCATGCGACTGATTTCTGTCAATACATAACCTCTGAGCTCGTACGTCTCAGAGAAGGGCGTTAAGCAAGAGAATAAATTCTCCGCCGCCAAACAGATATATATTTAACAGAGATCAATCAACACAGAACAAAATCCAATGTCAGACACACAGTCCATTTACAAGTCCGTTCTGGGTCTGAACGAAACCGGAGGCACCAATTCCTCGCATATCCGTACAATCAACAATATGTTTGGACGGCTACTACTTCAATTCCTTCATGGTAGCTACTCCAATCACGAGCATCAGTAGCGCTCATCCATCCAACGTGGAGATCGTCGGTCTTCAGTCGTCTTCGACTTCTCAACGTCGATCGATTATTTGAAATGAGATAAACTCGGCCTTTTCAAATAACCCACGTATATTTAGATTTTCAAATCAATTATTCACATGGTTGGACTATTTAACATTCACATTTCAGTTATTTAGTTATAATTTTCATGTCAAATACATTCAACCATCACATATCAAGCAAACCCAACAAAATTGGTTTATTTTCACTCTATATCGTCTATAGTACTATATAACGATATATCGCCATTTTTATTTAGTTTAAAACGGCCATATTTAATTAAACGACGTTTCAGGTCGTGTCGATGCACTGGCGCTGCTTTCCACTAATTTTGTTTTACACTTATAGGAAAATCTAACCGTTGGATCTTCACAAATTCTACATCATTAGGAAGGTCATTTCAAAACGAATCCAACGGTTTCAGTTTTGGGAAAATCCGACGGTCGGATCTTCCACACTAACCATTTGAAGTTACGATTTCAATTTACGAACTGCAGCGTCGTTATTCGATTTAATTTAATTATATTTATATATATATATATATAAATATAATCGTGTCTGGCGCTGTTTTTCTTCAGTTTTGAATTAAGCATTCCAGACAATCCAACCGTCAGATCTTCACAAAGTTGGTGCCGTTGGAAAGGTATTTCCAAGGCGAACCCAACGGTTTCAGTTTTGGGAAAATCCAATGGTCGGATCTTCCGTACTAGTCGTTTGAAATCACGGTTTCAAAATATGAACTGCACGGCCACGTTTCGTTTTAATTCTATTTATATTTATATATTTATATAAATACAGTTCATTCGAAAATTCCTATATCATTTCCACTTCAATTATTTCACTATTGCCTTTAAGTTTTGGAAAATTTCGCCATAACCTCCTTTGTACGGGAGGGTCTGGGAAAATTCCCAAATAGCCACACGGGCGTCTCATATCAAAAAGAAAAAGAAAAAGCCAAGCGGCTAGCCAACAGGCTCATAAAATCATCACCCAAACAAAGCGGTAAATGTGTACCTATTTGTCGGGCACAAAATTCTATTTCTCTTCTCTAGCCCCTTTTTGCTTTAACCTGTTCAATAGATATGCATGTACATATATACAATTTCTAACATTTATCATTTTCCATTCAATTTCATATTCAATTTGCTTTGGTTTAAAAACACCATTCGTTCTAATGTTGCATGCATTGGCTAAAATCATATCATTAGCAAGTTAATGTATATTTCAATTCATGCACGTTTATTTGAACAAGTGGCTATTTTTAACACTTCACATTTCAAAGATGATAATTTTGGCGAACTAAAATAGATTTCAACACATGATTATTTTATTTAGTTCCTATGCATGTTAAAAATAATATTTCTATCACAAATATTTATTTCAACGTCCGCATATCTTTAGCATATCACACATATGATAAAAATGATTTTTTTATCGTTTAAAATATTTATTCAACCAATGCATGGTTTCAACACTTCATAGTTTCAATAAAATGTAATTTTTATTGTTCGATCTTTTTATTCCACACATGAACTTTTCCATTACACACACTTCTCAACAAATGAGTATTTCCACACATGGACATTTTATTTATGTTGTTCATATTAGAAAGATGGGATTTTTATGGTTGAAGTTATTTATATAAGGCAAATATTTTTGATACTTCATATATATAAAAATATGATTTTTGTTGTTTAACCGCTTCATTCATCCACAAATGAATTTTATTTTCATACAACACTTTTCAACACATGAATATTTCCACACATGGACATAGTTTCAACATATGACTTTAATCTCTATGCATGAAAATAATTTCAACATATGAAAATAATTCTAACACACAAAGATTATTCAAAATTTCGGCAGCATAACGGCAGGGTAGTTAAAACTGGCACCGTCCCTAGTACGGCTCCTCGCTCTACCTTAAAACCTCGCGGTTTTTGACAATGGGGATTCATGCATCTAATTCGCACGCAGGCGGCATGTTTATTTTCACAAATATTTTCAATTCATTTCAATCACCAATGGGTATTTTTCAACCACAACCAAACAATATCAACCACAAACAATTATTCAACCATTCGTATTTTTCACCCAATATTTCACACCAATTCACCACAATAAATATCGTCCATGGTTTGTGGACGAGGGGAGTATATATATGTAATATACTATATATCACTTGCATTTCAACACATATATCAATTATTCTATGCATGTAAAAATTCATACTTCGCTCATATAGCTTACACTACGCATGTACATGAGGTATACAACACGTATGTAATTTATATTTCGCTTATATAAATTATACACGACATTTTCCATTCAATTTCACGTTAATTTAGATTTCTCACCTTGGTTTTCTGAGCGCTAAAAATCGATACGATGTCAGAAAAATCTGCAGCTTCTTCTATTGGGTAGAGAGCTTCCTTGCGGTCTCGATGTTTCCTGTTTCATCGAATTTCATCAACACACCAAAAAGATATGATTTTTCAAAGTGTAAAGATCAAAGAAAAACGCACTTTCAGAAAGCTTCAAAACTAGGTTTGCGGTTTTCACGAGAACCGGGACACGAGGGGACGATCAGGAAGTTGGAGGTGGAAGAGCTTCGAGAGAGCTACAGGCGCGCGGCGGTTTGGTGCAGCTCGGTGGCGCAGAACGGCGGCGGCGCGGTTTGAAGGTCGGAAGTTTGGAGGTGGATATCTCGGCGTAGAGGCGACGATAGGGGGAGCTCCTTATATGGATTTGAAGAGGGGAGGGAGAACTACAAAAAGTTGAACTGGGGGAGGAGCTAATTCTGGCCGTGGCGATCGGAAATCGCCTAGGAAGGAGGGAAAAGCTTTTCGCCGTCGAAGTCGGGGTCGGGGGGGAGGGTTTCTGATATATTTTTTTATTTTATGAATAGAGAAATATGATTGGCCGAGAACTATATTAAATTTTTAAATAGTATTTTCTTAAACGAACTCCTTTTTAAACCCAACGACTGTCGCCCCTAGCTGAATACCCCCATTCCGGACACAATGGGATATGTTTCGTAGGCCAATTCGACTGTTACAGTCAGTTATTTTTCAAATTAAAGTATAAAACATTTAATTTTTAACTCTGAACACACATTTCAATTTGCCAGGGCCATAAACTGATTCGAAAAATTCCAGAAAAATAAATCTAGCTATGTTTTGACGCTACAGTCCCAACAAAACTAGTTTCGTCGAATTCTGAGGTCGTTTGAAAAATGGCCATTTTCTGGTCGATCCAATTTAACAGAAATCGACCAAACACATTTTCTTTTGCCACGCTCACATACTAGCTTCAAAAATTATGAAATTTGAAACCTAGCAATAGTTTGACATCCCGGTCCCAACAAAAGTGGTTTCGTCGAATTCCGAGGTCGTATGCAAAATATCAATTTTCCAGGGCTATATATTCCATATACCGACTCTTCTGAAAATTCATTCGGCCATAACTTTTGATTCCCGTTATGAAACTTCGATTTTTCAGATTCGTTAGAAAGGTATTGACTAACAGATTTAAATACTTTTGGTTTCGCTAAAATCCGTTATATTTTCCACCCTGCATAGTCAGTCAAAGTTTGAATTCAAATTTTCGAACTGACTCACTATTTCTAATTCACTATTTTATTGAAATATTCTATTTCAATTGTTCAAACTCCCTTGAAATAATCAATTTAAAATTTTTAAATTGGCTCATATTTTCCGGGTTATTACAATCTCCCCTACTTAAAACTTTTCGTCCTCGAAAAGGAAACAACAGTAAAGTAGGAAATAAAATGTAAATGCAAAGTATGGTAAAGGTACCTTGCACCGGAGTTAGTAAGAGATATCCACTCTGCATTTGGGGTAAGCTTGCTTAATGCTTTCCTCAGTTTCCCAAGTACAGTCTCTAGGATCACTGCTCCACTGCACTTTAACTAAATGAACCTTTTTGCTTCTGAGTTCTCTAGTTTCTTTGCCAACAATTTTTAATGGCTCTCTTTTGAGTGCTAATTCTGGAGTTATCTCCACATCCCGTTGCGCTGCTTCTTCTACAACAAGATCCGGATCATGCACATGTCTCCTAAGTTGAGATACGTGAAAAACATTGTGCACTCCAGGCAACCAATCTGGCAATTGAACCCTATAAGCAAGAGTTCCAATTCGCTCAAGTATAGGAAAGGGACCAATAAATCTCGGTGCCAACTTCCCAGTCTTTCCAAATCTGATTACTCCTCTCATCGGAGAAACCTTTAAATAAACATGATCACCAACAGCAAATGTCAAATCTCTCCTTCTAGAGTCTGCATAACTTTTCTGTCGGCTTTGGGCGGTTTTCAATCGCTTCTTGATGAAATCCACTTTATCAGATGCTTCTCTGATCATATCGGGTCCTAGTACAAGTCTGTTGCCAGGTTCTACCCAACATGCTGGAGATCTGCAGGGTCTGCCATAAAATGCTTCAAATGGTGACATTCTCAAACTTTCTTGATAGCTATTGTTATATGAGAATTCTGCCAAATGTAAATGATCTTCCCATGACCCACCAAAATCAATTATACAAGCCCGCAATAAATCTTCCAGAATTCTATTCACCCGCTCAGTTTGGCCATCCGTTTGAGGGTGATAAGCGGTGCTCATATTCAGTTTTGTTCCTAATTCTGTCTGGAAAGCCTCCCAGAACTTGCTAGTAAATAGGGGATCTCTATCACTGACTATGCTGATGGGAATTCCATGCAGCTTAACAATTTCTTTGAGATATATCTGTGCTAGACCTTGGGCAGTTCTATTGGATCTGACAGGTATAAAATGGGAAGTCTTCGTGAAGCGATCTACGATTACCCAAATGCTGTCATTACCTTTCTTGGTTCGCGGCAAACCATCTATGAAATCCATGGAAATCTGTTCCCATTTCCAGCCTGGGACTTCCAACGGTTGCAACAGTCCAGCTAGCTTCTGTTGGTCACTCTTGACCAATTGACAAGTAGGGCATCTGCTAACATACAAAGAAATATCTCTTTTCATTGCCTTCCACCAGAAGGTGCGTTTGATATCGTTGTACATTTTACTCACCCCAGGATGGATGCAAAATTTGGATTTATGGCATTCATCCAGCACTTCTCTTTTGAGCTCAAAAAGGTTAGGAACACAAATTCTCCCATTCAGCCTCAGAACTCCTTCTTTATTTACTTGAAAGCTTGTGGGTTCTCCTTTCTAAATTCTTCCTTTGATCTTTTGAATGAAATCATCATTCTCCTGGAGAGCACATATCTTATCGATCAAGCTAGGTGTAATTATAAGATGGGCAACAATTGCGGTTTTTCTACTGAGTGCATCCGCTACTACGTTAGCTTTCCCTGGCGTATACAGGATATCAAGATCATATGCTGCAAGAAATTCTAGCCAACGCTGCTGTCTCAGATTCAGATCTTTCTGGGTATATAAATACTTCAACGATTGATGATCTGTATACAGTATAAATTTCTCGCCCAATAAGTAATGTCTCCAGATTTTCAAAGCAAATACGATGGCTAGCAACTCAAGATCATGAGTCACATAATTCTTCTCATGCGATTTCAATTGGCGGCTTGCATAAGCGACTACTTGGCCTCTCTGCATTAACACAGCACCAAGACCTCTAATAGAAGCATCTGTCCAAACCGTTAAATCCCGATTGCCATCAATAATTGTTAACACTAGAGCGGTGGTCAGCTTCGATTTCAATTCCCGGAAAGCTTCTTCACAGTCGGAAGTCCACTTAAACTTCTCATGTTTCTTTGTGAGCTTCGTTAACGGACCGGATATCTTCGAAAAATCCTTAACGAACTTTCGATAATAACTAGCCAACCCCATAAAACTTCTAACTTCTGTGGGAGTAGTGGGTTGTTTCCAGTCTTGAATCGCTATTATTTTGCTTGGGTCAACAGAAATTCCTTTCTCTGACACGACATGGCCAAGAAATTTAACTTCTTCTTGCCAGAAGACACATTTAGAGAATTTGGCTTTGAAGACGTTCTTCCTTAGAATCTCCAATACTTGTTCTAAGTGCTTTTCATGCTCGGGTTTTGATTTGGAGTAGATTAAAATATCATCGATGAATACGAGGACAAATTTATTCAGAACTCCCCTGAACAGTCTATTCATTAGATCGACAAAGTATGCTGGAGCATTGCATAGGCCAAACGGCATTACTAACCATTCATAAAATATGTCTGGACCTCTAAAAGCTGTCAAAGGAACACACTCTTCTGCTATTCTCAATTGATGAAAACCTGTAGCTAGGTCCATTCGGGAAAATACTTTCGCCCCATTCAATTGGTCTAGCAAATCATCAATGCGGGGTAATGGATATTTATTTTTAAGCGTTTGTTTGTTAAGGTCTCGGTAATCAACACATAATCTAAGAGTACCGTCTGACTTTGGGACAAACACGACAGCTGCACCCCAATTAGAAAAACTAGGTCTGATTAGACCTTTCCACAACAGTTGACGAGTTTGATCGCCTAATTCTTCTTTTTCTTTCGGAGTCATTCTACGAATTGGATGCACCACTGGTCTGGCATTGGGAATTAGATCGATTCGGAATTCTATTTCTCTTTGCGGAGGTAAGTTTTCAACTTCTTCAAACACATCCGCAAAGTTTCTAACAACAGGAATTTTCTCTATGGAAGTGGGAATAAGTTCTAATGCTGACCAAAATTCTTCTCTATTCGGATTCGAACCATGACAAGGAATCGTAATATATCCAAGCTTCATTCGAATTTTAACGATTCTTTCCGCACAATTCACTTCGGCTTCGTATTTCGTTAACCAATCTAGCCCGAGAATGATATCGAATTCGGGAAAATCCATAACGATTAAATCAAAAGGAAACTTGTATCGAGAAAAAGAAATAGGTACTTTACAATATGAACCGAGAGTAATAGGACCCCCTATCGGGTTATGAACTTCAACCGGTTCTTTAAGTTTTCGCTGTTTTAACTTTAGTTTGTGCACTGTGTTTCTAGCAATAAAACTACGCGATGCACCTGTGTCAAATAATACAGAAACAGGAATATTTTTAATTGTAAAGGTACCTCCCAAAACATCGGGTTTACCTGCTCCGTCGGAAGCAGCTGGCGGGCTAGACCCGTCATAAACATGAGCTACTGTAGCTTTCTTCAGCAAAGGACAGTCTTTGACCAGATGATCGGTCTTACGACAGTTGAAGCACGAGCGAGGGTTCTGAGAGCCTTGGCTCGAGCCTTGAGAATTCGTCTTCTGCCTCTTCGGAGCTGTGCAGACGTTTGAGTAGTGCCCCGGCTTACCACAGTTAAAGCAATTTCCTCTTGGCGGCTTGCCAGTCTGAGGTTTTGAAGATGCTGCTTGGCTTGACTTGCCTTGATTTACAGCAGGCTTGCGCTTGTTTCCGGCTTGGCTTCTAGCGCGATCCTGATCCAGATGCCTTTGATCAAGATCTTCATAGTTGCATGTCATTTCCACCAGTTCGTTGAAATCCAGCTTGACATGGGCCATGGCTCTATCATGATATTGTCGTCTTAGTCCAAAGATAAACCTCTTATTTTTGGATTTCGCAGTGGCAACGAGCTCTGGAGCATAGGGCGACAACACTGTAAATTTATTCAGATAATCTTGCACGGAAAGATCCTCTTGCTGGAGATTGGCGAAGTCATCGTGCATTCTTTCTAGAGCTTGTTATGGGACATATTTCTCCTTGAAGAGTTCTTTGAATCCATCCCATGTTCTTCCAGCTTCTCTATTCCCGGCGGTAAGAGATTCCCACCATAATTCATCTTGTTCCTGCATAAGCCAGGCGCCCATAATAGCTTTGTCTTCGTCTCCAAGCCTTAGGCCTTCAAGAATTTTCTCGCATGTTTTGAGCCATGCAAGGGCCTCTATTACGGTGCCAGTTCCCGAGAAGGTCTTGCCTCCTAAGTTCTTATATCTCTTAGCTACACGGTCGAGCTCGAAGTATTGAGCTGCCGGAGGTTGTATCAAAGGTCCTTCTTGAGCTGGGATTTCTCCCCTTCCTCGGCCTCGGCCGGCACGGCCTCCTCTAGCGGCGGCTGCTCTGATAGCCATTTGTCAAATTCTGTATAAGCAACGGAAAAGTCAGCTAACAGAAATGATAGTCTATTGCATAGTTAAGCAGAAATTTCTACGGAAAGATAACGATGGACTGATCAATTGTTTTTGCTATTCTGCTCAGCTCATTCTAGGACCATGCTAGTCCAATTTCTAATGAGCGACTCGCCTTAGAATACTACCGATTCTATTTTGACGAAGTGTTTAATGTGTTAGACTCCAGAACTAAGGTTAACCAAAGCTCTGATACCAGCTGTGACGATCCCAAAACCCCGTGACACGGTGTTAAGGATAATCATTGGAATATAACACATTAATCATCATTAGCAGATCACAGATAATAGCATAAACAAAAAATAGAATAATTTACACACATATGACAGCGGAATCATATAGATATCATCACATCAGAGAAGCACAGTACAGGATACAACTTAGTGTATAATGATACATAATCAGTCACCATCGCCTGAGGCGGAATCATACATAAAGAGTACACAAAAGGAATATCAGTCTACATCGCCAGTGGCGGAATCATAATATAGATACAATAATGGCGGAGAAAATCCCAGTCAGCACGGTGTAGTCAAGCCTCGCCATGAGCCAAAAGGTGCGTCAGAAACCTGTAACTAGGCTGCCCGTGTGAAAATGAGGGCACCCGAGTTTGCAAGGTGAAACAAACTACGAGTCAGTCATGGGACTGGTATGAGAAATCTACTCAACTCATTAACAACAATAATAAGGCAAATCAAAGGACCACGCCACTTTCGCGGAACGGGTTTACTCCAATGAGTGCTAGTGCATGAAATAAAATAAATGATTAAATCAACGCAATGCTTTTTATAAAATGAAGCCATTATAAGACTCAGGTCCCATCACACAATGCAACGCAAGCCGGAGGATAGAGTTTTCCCTTATAATGGCCAAAGATGCTTCATACGAATAAAATAAAAGTGTTTGATATTATTACTAGTGCATATATGTTTCAAAAGCAAATTCAATCATAAATATCAATCCTAGACGGCATGGGTACCATATATCATGTCGCCATACTAGTAATACAATCACATCCGCATATATCGTATTGGAAATTGGATTCCTTCATGAGTCGAGGCAAGGGGCAAGCTCCTCTCCGTTCGAGACACTCTAGCAAATGTCCCAGGACCCCACTATGATCCTTGGAATCGGCTGGGCCGGTCCTCTCTTACTTTTGAGGATTGGAAATTCCTGAACACACGTTTCCCGGTCCTTACAGACCTATAATCGAGGCGCCTCGCATTCCAACAACCACACAGGTGAAAAGTACATATAATGTCAGGGCTGGTAGGTCACTGACACCACCATAGCTAGAAAGAAACGTCGTGCACTCCCAGCGGTCCGTCTCCCGTTTTTGACTCATACCGAGGTGTGAGGCTCGCGAGTTCACGTTATACACAAAGCTACGTCACACGGACCATGCTTTGATCATCAACCACAAGACTTTGCTTTGCAACAGAAGCCTTGATCATATGCCACTTAGGCGTGCCACACAGGCAATCCACTCCATGCGACTGATTTCTGTCAATACATAATCTCTGAGCTCGTACGTCTCAGAGAAGGGCGTTAAGCAAGAGAATAAATTCTCCGCCGCCAAATAGATATATATTTAACAGAGATCAATCAACACAGAACAAAATCCAATGTCAGACACACAGTCCATTTACAAGTCCGTTCTGGGTCTGAACGAAACCGGAGGCACCAATTCCTCGCATATCCGTACAATCAACAATATGTTTGGACGGCTACTACTTCAATTCCTTCATGGTAGCTACTCCAATCACGAGCATCAGTAGCGCCCATCCATCCAACGTGGAGATCGTCGGTCTTCAGTCGTCTTCGACTCTTCGACTTCTCAACGTCGATCGATTATTTGAAATGAGATAAACTCGGCCTTTTCAAATAACCCACGTATATTTAGATTTTCAAATCAATTATTCACATGGTTGGACTATTTAACATTCACATTTCAGTTATTTAGTTATAATTTTCATGTCAAATACATTCAACCATCACATATCAAGCAAACCCAACAAAATTGGTTTATTTTCACTCTATATCGTCTATAGTACTATATAACGATATATCGCCATTTTTATTTAGTTTAAAACGGCCATATTTAATTAAATGACGTTTCAGGTCGTGTCGATGCACTGGCGCTGCTTTCCACTAATTTTGTTTTACACTTATAGGAAAATCTAACCGTTGGATCTTCACAAATTCTACATCATTAGGAAGGTCATTTCAAAACGAATCCAACGGTTTCAGTTTTGGGAAAATCCGACGGTCGGATCTTCCACACTAACCATTTGAAGTTACGATTTCAATTTACGAACTGCAGCGTCGTTATTCGATTTAATTTAATTATATTTATATATATATATATATAAATATAATCATTTCTGGCGCTGTTTTTCTTCAGTTTTGAATTAAGCATTCCAGACAATCCAACCATCGGATCTTCACAAAGTTGGTGCCGTTGGAAAGGTATTTCCAAGGCGAACCCAACGGTTTCAGTTTTGGGAAAATCCAATGGTCGGATCTTCCGTACTAGTCGTTTGAAATCACGGTTTCAAAATATGAACTGCACGGCCACGTTTCGTTTTAATTCTATTTATATTTATATATTTATATAAATACAGTTCATTCGAAAATTCCTATATCGTTTCCACTTCAATTATTTCACTAACGCCTTTAAGTTTTGGAAAATTTCGCCATAACCTCCTTTGTACGGGAGGGTCTGGGAAAATTCCCAAATAGCCACACGGGCGTCTCATATCAAAAAGAAAAAGAAAAAGCCAAGCGGCTAGCCAACAGGCTCATAAAATCATCACCCAAACAAAGCGGTAAATGTGTACCTATTTGTCGGGCACAAAATTCTATTTCTCTTCTCTAGCCCCTTTTTGCTTTAACCTGTTCAATAGATATGCATGTACATATATACAATTTCTAACATTTATCATTTTCCATTCAATTTCATATTCGATTTGCTTTGGTTTAAAAACACCATTCGTTCTAATGTTGCATGCATAGGCTAAAATCATATCATTAGCAAGTTAATGTATATTTCAATTCATGCACGTTTATTTGAACAAGTGGCTATTTTTAACACTTCACATTTCAAAGATGATAATTTTGGCGAACTAAAATAGATTTCAACACATGATTATTTTATTTAGTTCCTATGCATGTTAAAAATAATATTTCTATCACAAATATTTATTTCAACGTCCGCATATCTTTAGCATATCACACATATGATAAAAATGATATTTTTATCGTTCAAAATATTTATTCAACCAATGCATGGTTTCAACACTTCATAGTTTCAATAAAATGTAATTTTTATTGTTCGATCTTTTTATTCCACACATGAACTTTTCCATTACACACACTTCTCAACAAATGAGTATTTCCACACATGGACATTTTATTTATGTTGTTCATATTAGAAAGATGGGATTTTTATGGTTGAAGTTATTTATATAAGGCAAATATTTTTGATACTTCATATATATATAAAAATATGATTTTTGTTGTTTAACCGCTTCATTCATCCACAAATGAATTTTATTTTCATACAACACTTTTCAACACATGAATATTTCCACACATGGACATAGTTTCAATATATGACTTTAATCTCTATGCATGAAAATAATTTCAACATATGAAAATAATTCTAACACACAAAGATTATTCAAAATTTCGGCAGCATAACGGCAGGGTAGTTAAAACTGGCACCGTCCCTAGTACGGCTCCTCGCTCTACCTTAAAACCTCGCGGTTTTTGACAATGGGGATTCATGCATCTAATTCGCACGCAGGCGGCATGTTTATTTTCACAAATATTTTCAATTCATTTCAATCACCAATGGGTATTTTTCAACCACAACCAAACAATATCAACCACAAACAATTATTCAACCATTCGTATTTTTCACCCAATATTTCACACCAATTCACCACAATAAATATCGTCCATGGTTTGTGGACGAGGGGAGTATATATATATATATATATATATATATATATATAATATACTACATATCACTTGCATTTCAACACATATATCAATTATTCTATGCATGTAAAAATTCATACTTCGCTCATATAGCTTACACTACGCATGTACATGAGGTATACAACACGTATGTAATTTATATTTCGCTTATATAAATTATACACGACATTTTCCATTCAATTTCACGTTAATTTAGATTTCTCACCTTGGTTTTCTGAGCGCTAAAAATCGATACGATGTCAGAAAAATCTGCAGCTTCTTCTATTGGGTAGAGAGCTTCCTTGCGGTCTCGATGTTTCCTGTTTCATCGAATTTCATCAACACACCAAAAAGATATGATTTTTCAAAGTGTAAAGATCAAAGAAAAACGCACTTTCAGAAAGCTTCAAAACTAGGTTTGCGGTTTTCACGAGAACCGGGACACGAAGGGACGATCAGGAAGTTGGAGGTGGAAGATCTTCGAGAGAGCTACAGGCGCGCGGCGGTTTGGTGCAGCTCGGTGGCGCAGAACGGCGGCGGCAGCGGTTTGAAGGTCGGAAGTTTGGAGGTGGATATCTCGGCGTAGAGGCGACGATAGGGGGAGCTCCTTATATGGATTTGAAGAGGGGAGGGAGAACTACAAAAAGTTGAACTGGGGGAGGAGCTAATTCTGGCCGTGGCGATCGGAAATCGCCTTGGAAGGAGGGAAAAGCTTTTCGCCGTCGAAGTCGGGGTCGGGGGGGGGGGGTTCTGATATTTTTTTAATTTTATGAATGGAGAAATATGATTGGCCGAGAACTATATTAAATTTTTAAATAGTATTTTCTTAAACGAACTCCTTTTTAAACCCAACGACTGTCGCCCCTAGCTAAATACCCCCATTCCGGACACAATGGGATATGTTTCGTAGGCCAATTCGACTGTTACAGTCAGTTATTTTTCAAATTAAAGTATAAAACATTTAATTTTTAACTCTGAACACACATTTCAATTTGCCAGGGCCACAAACTGATTCGAAAAATTCCAGAAAAATAAATCTAGCTATGTTTTGACGCTACGGTCCCAACAAAACTAGTTTCGTCGAATTCTGAGGTCGTTTGAAAAATGGCCATTTTCTGGTCGATCCAATTTAACAGAAATCGACCAAACACATTTTCTTTTGCCACGCTCACATACTAGCTTCAAAAATTATGAAATTTGAAACCTAGCAATAGTTTGACATCCCGGTCCCAACAAAAGTGGTTTCGTCGAATTCCGAGGTCGTATGCAAAATATCAATATTCCAGGGCTATATATTCCATATACCGACTCTTCTGAAAATTCATTCGGCCATAACTTTTGATTCCCGTTATGAAACTTCGATTTTTCAGATTCGTTAGAAAGGTATTGACTAACAGATTTAAATACTTTTGGTTTCGCTAAAATCCGTTATATTTTCCACCCTGCATAGTCAGTCAAAGTTTGAATTCAAATTTTCAAACTGACTCACTATTTCTAATTCACTATTTTATTGAAATATTCTATTTCAATTGTTCAAACTCCCTGGAAATAATCAATTTAAAAATTTTAAATTGGCTCGTATTTTCCGGGTTATTACATATAAACTCTATAGCGACCTTTCGGAAAATTCATTTGGCCATAACTTTTGCTTCCCGCTATGAAACTTCGATTTTTCAGATTCGTTAGAAAGGTATTCACCAATAGATTTAAATATTTTTGGTTTCACTCAAATCCGTTTCGTTTTGCACCCGGTACAGTCAGGCAAAGTTTGAATTCAAATTTTGAAACTACCGCGCCATTTCAGGCCTTGTTTATCATTAGAAATAATTAGATTCATTTTCAATGTCGATTCAAACTTACTTTTCATCATTATTATTTAAAATTTTTATTTAAAATATTTAAAATCCACTAAAATAGCCAATTTAAAAAATTTAAATTGGTTCAGATTTTTCGGGTCGTTACAATCTCCCCCACTTAAAACTTTTCGTCCCCGAAAAGGAACTAAGTCGAAAGTGGTTTGATTAATCAACTCTACGTTCAATCTGGCTTCCATTCTCCAACTTTTCAGTTTCTGAGAATTTTCAAATTCTTCAAAAATTTGACTAACACCCGAAATTTTTGAAAAATTTCGCCATAACCTCCTTTGTACGGGGAGGGGTTTGGAAATTTATTGGGCCGTATTAGGTACCCAATAAATCCTATAAAGCTACACATATTTATAGTGATATATTCTGGTGTTTATAGGGGAGCGTGTATAGATAATAACTCCATAGAATAAATTCTCATCACCCTGTCTTAGCCTGAGGGAGTGTGTATTTTAATTGCTCCAGAGAATAAATTCTCGTCACCTCGTCCCGTGTGGGAAATAAATAATCCATGTGCCGTATCTAATGACTAGAGAGACGTGATTATCGTCAACTCCAGACCCGTGTGGGGTTTTTATTATTCTGGCAATTTACCGTTACATTTTATATGGTCCATATCAGTCATCAGTTCAACCTGTAATATATAGTCATCGCCATACAAGCCTCTCGCTCGTATGGTAAATCTTCCACCTCGTCACACAAGCTCCAAATGCTTATGTGGTATATGATGAAGTATGCCTATCTTCAAGAAGTATGCCATGTAGCGTAGTTCAAAATTAATTGTTACTATCCTATAGCGACATTTATTATTACATACAGAACAACTAGCACTCCACATCCAATGGCATTCACAGGAGGGGATATAATGATAAAATTGCACATCCAACTCATTAAGGTTTACCTATTTGTCGGGCACGCAAATAAATTCTTTACTCAACAGCTAATCCATTTACCTATTCAAACATATATAATGCACATGTATATATTGCTATCTATTTTTAAATCAGTACAATGTGTGGTTTAATCGAATAAATTCTACCATTCATTCTCTTATTGATTAAATTAACTATCGTTCTAATAATTTAATTAATCAAATCTACTATCATACAATGCAAACAACAAGTAATTTGTTTTTAACTTTTCAAAAATATACTAATCAATTCCTATACTCTTTTTAAATTAATCAGACTATAGAATTACAAGTGCACATCCATGGAAAGAAAATAACAAAAAAGTAGAGAAATAAATGATAATGAAAAGTATGGTAAATGTACCTTGCACCGGAGTTAATCAGAGATATCCACTCGACACCTAGGATAGGCTTTCTGAATGCTCTCCTCAGTTTCCCAAGTACAATCTCACGGATCTCCAATCCATTGCACTTTGACTAAGTGAACCTTCTTATTCCTCAGTTCTTTGGTTTCTTTGCCAATGATCATTAGCGGCTCTCTTCTCACAGCCAATTCTGGAGTAATTTCAATATCATGTTGCGCTGCTTCTTCCACGATCAAGTCTGGATCATGAAAGTGCTTTCGAAGTTGAGATATGTGAAATACATCATGCACTCCAGGCAACCAATCAGGCAATTGAACCCTATAAGCGAGAGTTCCAATCCGTTCAAGAATAGGAAACGGACCAATGAATTTGGGCGCCAATTTCCCTGTTTTACCGAACCGGATAACTCCTCTCATTGGCGATACTTTCAAATATACATAGTCGCCAACAGAAAATGATATATCTCTTCTTCTCTTATCGGCATAGCTCTTCTGTCAGCTTTGAGCAGCGAGTAATCGTTTCTTAACGAAATCGACTTTGTCGGCAGCTTCACGGATCATATCAGGTCCCAATACAAGCCTATTACCAGGTTCGACCCAACAAGCAGGAGATCGGCACGGTCTACCATACAATGCTTCGAATGGTGACATTGTCAGGCTCGCTTGGTAGCTGTTGTTATATGAGAATTCAGCCAAATGTAAATGGTCCTCCCATGATCCACCAAAATCTAGGACACAAGCCCGCAATAAATCTTCTAATATACGATTCACCCTCTCAGACTGACCATCTGTCTGAGGATGATAAGCGGTGCTCAAGTTCATCTTCGTTTCCAGTTCTACTTAAAATGCCTCCCAGAATTTGCTAGTAAATATTGGATCTCTATCACTCACTATACTGATCGGCACTCCTTGTAGTCTAACAATTTCCTTGAAATATATTTGCAACAGACTCTGAGCAGTTCTGTTTGATCTGACAGGTATGAAATGGGCAGTCTTTGTGAAGCGATCTACGATCACTCAAATACTGTCATTTCCTTTTCTGGTTCTAGGCAAACCATAAATGAAGTCCATGGAAATATGTTCCCACTTCCAACCTGGAACGTCCAGCGGTTGTAACAACCCAGCCAGTTTCTGTTGGTCGCTTTTGACTAGTTGGCAAGTGGGGCATCGGCTAACATATATTGAGACGTCCCTTTTCATAGCCTTCCACCGGAATGTTCGCTTGAGATCGTTATACATTTTGGCCACACCAGGATGGATACTCAGCTTGGACTTGTGACACTCGTCTAACACTTTCCTTTTGAGCTCGGGGATGTCAGCAACACAAATTCTTCCTCTCAATCTCAGGGTCCCATCGTTATCAATTTGAAAACACAAGGGTTCGCCTTTCTGAATCCTTTTGATCATATCCTTAATAAAATTATCATCCTTTTGAAGAATAGATATTTTGTCAATCAAGGAAGTCATAATAATAAAGCTGGCGATCATTACATTCTTTCGACTTAGCGCATAGACCACGACATTGGCTTTCCCTGGAGTGTATAGAATCTCAAAATCGTATGCTGCAAGGAACTCTAGCTAACGTTGCTGCCTCAGATTCAAGTCTTTCTGAGTGAACAGATACTTTAGCAACTGGTGATCTATAAACAGTTCGAATTTCTCGCCCAGAAGATAGTGTCTCCAGATTTTCAAGGCGAATACGATAGCCAACAACTCAAGATCATGAGTGACGTAGTTCTTTTCATGTGGCTTTAGCTGACGGCTAGCATAAGCAACAACTTGACCTCTTTGCATTAATACTGCGCCAAGGCCTTCTCTAGAGGCATCAGTCCAGACTTTCAGGTCCTGATTGCCGTCAATTATTGTTAACACTGGAGCCGTTGTTAACCTTAACTTTAGCTCCTCAAAAGCCTCCTCACATTCTAGA
The DNA here is from genome assembly GCA_030737875.1 of Allium sativum. NCBI lineage: Eukaryota > Viridiplantae > Streptophyta > Magnoliopsida > Asparagales > Amaryllidaceae > Allium > Allium sativum. The sequence goes on along the minus strand of CM060921.1, from coordinate 6,330,166 downwards.
GTCCACTTGAATTTTGAGTGCTTCTTTGTAAGCTTTGTTAAGTGACTAGATATCTTTGAAAAATCTTTAACGAACTTCCGGTAATAACTAGCCAATTCGAGAAAAATTCGGACTTCTGTGGGAGTACTAGGCTGTTTCCAATTTTGAATAGCGGTGATTTTACTTGGATCCACAGCAATTCCCTCTTTTGATACGTCGTGGCCCAGAAATTTCACTTCATCTTGCCAGAATATACATTTGGACAGTTTAGCTTTCAATACATTCCTTCTCAGAATTTCTAGAACCTGTTCCAAATGCTTTTCATGCTCGGCCTTTGACTTAGAGAAGATTAGAATATCATCAATAAAGACCAGAACAAACTTATTCAAGACCCCCCTGAACACTCTATTCATTAGATCGACGAAATAGGCTGGAGCGTTACATAAGCCGAACGACATTACTAACCACTCATAGAATAAGTCTAGACCTCTGAATGTTGTCATAGGAACACACTCTTCGGCAATACGAAGCTGATGGAAACCTATAACTAGGTCCATCCTTGAAAATACTTGTGCTCCACTCAGACGATCCAATAAATCATCGATTCACGGCAATGGATATTTATTCTTTATTGTCTGCTTATTCAAATCACGATAATCCACACATAGTCGTAAAGTACCGTCAGACTTTGGGACAAACACCACTGTTGCTCCCCAATTAGAGAAACTAGGCATAATCAGACCCTTCCATACGAGTTGTCGTGTTTGATTGTCTAGTTCTTCTTTCTCCTTTAGGGTCATCCTCCGAATGACGTGCACTACTGGCCTTGCATTCAAAATTAAAGCGATTTTGAAATCAATTTCTCTTTGCGGAGGTAAGCTGGCAACTTCTTCGAACACATACGCATAATTCTTTACGACAGGAACATCTTTTATGAGGTCGGGGATATTCTCTGTGACTACAGGGATATTTTCTATTTGAGCAGGAGAAACATCCAAAGCTGACCAAAAGTCTTTTCTATTTGAATTCGGGCCTTCACATGGTATGGTTATATAATTCCCTGATTTAATCTTTGCCCTAACAACTCTCTCGGTGCATCTAACCTCTGCCTCATATTTGGTTAGCCAATCCAGTCCCAAAATAAGATCGAATTCAGTAAAATTCATGACGATAGAGATGGTAGGGAACTTATAACAGGAAAAAGAGACAGGTACCGCACAAACCCAACTGAGATCGAGAGAACCCCCAACCAGATTATGGACAGTCATTGGTTCTTTGAGCTTCTTCAAATTCAAATCCAGTTTCTTAACTGCATTTTTTGCAATAAAGCTTCACGACGCGCCTGTATCAAACAATACTTTAACTGGAATATTTTTGACATTAAGTGTGCCTTCTAAAACATCAGCCCTTCCCTGACTATCTGAGGGTGCTGAAGTTTCTGCCACTTCATTCACTTGTACCAATCCAGACTTCTTTAAGAGCTAGCAATCCTTTGCAAGATGACCAGACCGATGGCATTTACTGCAATCTATATTCTCTTGAAAATTCTGATCAGGTCTAAAACTCTTCTTCTTTTGCTTTCGATTGGCTCTATATCCATCCTTTCTTTGTTTCTTTAAAGATTTACATTTTATGGACAAATGGTCCTTCTGATTGCAGTTAAGGCATATGGCAGTCGTTACTGGTTCTTTCTCAGATCTGACCCTTTTCCGATTGACCTTAGGCTTCTTACTGACCTCAGACATCATACTGGCCTCAGGACGATCGGTTTCAGACTCAACTTTATTACTAGAACTGACTTCCTCTTCATAACGCAACATGCCTTTCTTGTCGAGATCCTCATACTGGTAAGCCATGTATATCATTTCAGAAAAAGGAAGCTTCACATTCCTCATTACACTATTCTGATATTTTCTTCGCATGCCATGAATAAACCTCAGATTCTTCCTCTTGGATCTTGAATCAGATGAGGGGAAAAATGAGAAAGTTCGTTGAATTTCTTATGATATTCTGGGATGGCCATATCTCCTTGTATCAGATAAGAGAATTCATCACATAACTGCTCAGTTGCTTCAGGAGGAGTAAATATTTCTAGGAAAATCACTTTAAATCTATCCTAGGTGATATCACCTTATGGATTATCTTTGATAGTCGAATCCCACCAAAACAAAGCTTCTTCTTTGAGTGCCCAAGACGCAAGCAATCTGTTCTGGTCATCTCTCAGCTTTAAACCTTCAAAAATTTTCTCTACAGAACGAATCCAAGCTTGTGTTTCCATAATGGATTCTTTGCCTAAGAATGGCGATCCACCCAGATTTCGAAATCTCTTGAATAGGACTTCTATATCTGACTCTGGCTGCGGGAGCACAACTGGCTCATTAGCTTGTCGAGCCATACGATTATTTCAGTTTCTGCCACTCATTTTCTAGTGCGTCTGCAAATAGCAGATCAAGTGTCAGGTCAACAGAAAAGAAAATTCAAAATATAGAGACAAATACTTGAATGTAAATGTGTCTACTAGGGTGTATTTCGTTCTGCTTTACTCATACTAGGATATTACTGATTCTATCTGTAATGAGTTACTCGTCCTAGAACACTACTGGTTCTATTTCTGACGAGTTCGTTAATATGTTATATTCCAGCACTAAGCTTAACCAAAGCTCTGATACCACGTTGTGACGACCCCAAAACCCCATACCACGGTGTCAAGGGTAATCTTTGGAATATAACACATAAACAGATAATAGCAGAACAGAATTAAATAAATACATCAGATAATGAACAAATAATACACTGGATAAACATAATCATCAGAGTTACACAGTATATAGGATCATACTTAGTACAAATATAGTTCAGCTATACATAAATGTCTACAGCGGAAAACAAACATAATATGTACAATAGGAGCTAAACAGCATAAAAAGAGATAAATAATAGAACCCATCTTCAGCTCCAGCTATCCAGAAAGAGCCTGCTAAAACCTTAATGCAAGGCTGCCCATGTAGAAAAAGGGGCACCCGAGTTTGCAAGTGAAACAAACTATGAGTCAGTCATGGGACTGGTATGAGAAATCTACTTAACACAATCTATAACATGGCTAATCACATAACCACGCCACTTTCGCGGAACGGGACTCCATTGGATTGCCAGTGCTTTAAAACAATTAAATCTTTTAAACATCGCAATGCTTTCTATAAAAATGAAGCCGATATAAGGCTCAAGTCCCATCACACAATGCAACGCAAACCGGAGGATAGAGTTTTACCTTATATCGACCAAAATATGCTTTATATGAGAAAAACCAAAACTTTTAAAATGTAAACTTTGTCGTTTAATTCTTAATCAGACTCCAACGGTAAAATAGTAGGAGAACGATCCCATAAGTATTAACCCCGAAGGCCGAAACCAACATCAGACCAATACCCAGGAAACCACCCATCTTATCTCGTTTACAGTTAGTTTCTGATTTTATAATCAATCATAAATATCAATCATAGACGGCATTAATGCCCCATACCACTATGTCGCCATATATAGGTATACAATCAAAACTGCAAAGTCACGTATTTGGAAATTGGATTTCCGTCATGAACCAAGGCAAAAGATAGTCCTTACCGACTTCGAGACTGTCTAGCCCGAGCCTTAGGGTCAGAGCGCATCGACCCGTGGATCATCAGAGCCGGTCCACCGATGTGGATTAAAATTCCTAAACACTACGTTTCCCCGCCCTTTGGGGCGTAAATGAGCCAACGAATGACTCCATCGGTCCCGGAACGACCGATATAACCGAGGCGCCTCGCAACAGCAACAACCACATAGGTGTAAATAATATAAATGTCAACCAGTTTAAGCACTGACACCACCTCTAGCTAGAAGGAAACGCATGCCCTCCCTGATGTCCTCTCCCGTAACTAGTTCATACAGGGGTGTGAGGCTCACGAATTCATGTTATACACAAAGCTACGCCACACAGGCGGTGCTTTGATCATCAACCACAAGACTTTGCTTTTCAACAGAAGCCTTGATCACTGAATTTTAGCATGCCACACAGGCAATTCACACCATGTAACTGATGGTTATCAATCACACAGAATGAATTCCAATGTCAGACACACAGTCAATTTGCAAGTCCGTTCTGGGTCTGAACGAAACCGGAGGCACTATATACTTCGCATACCCATCGATCTCCACGTTCGTCTGGACGATCACCACTCATTATCCATATTTCGGGATGACTCTCAATCAGGACATCAGTTATCATCCAACCGAGGTGAAGATCTCCGATCTTCGACCACCGTCTTCATCTTCGATTTCTTATCGTCGATTCAGTTATTCAGAATGGGATAAACCCGGTCTTTCTGAGCAACTCGCGTATATAATAAACAAGTTCTACACAAACATACATACGCCTTATTCCAATTCATTAGTCACTAACAATCAATCAGAAAGAGAACGATTTCCCAAATATTAACCCCGAAGGCCGAAACCAACATCAGATCAAAACCTAGGAAACCATTCGACTTAGCCAACCTTCAGTTAGTTTCTAAATTTCACATTCCATATCGTTTATAATATTTTAAAATGATTTATCATTATTTTTATTTATTTAAAAATGACCAATTTATTCAAACGACGCTTCGGGCCATAACGCGGCCGTGGCGCTGTTTTTCTTCATATTTGATTTACACATATCTGAAAATCTAACCGTTGGATCTTCACAAAATTTATATCATTAGAAAGATCTTTTCAAAACGAGTTCAACGGTTCCAGTTTTGGGAAAATCCGACGGTCGGATCTCCCGGTACAATCGCTTGAAGATTCGATTTCAAAATACGAACTGTAGCATCGTTATTCGATTTAATTTAATTATATTTATATATATACATAAATGTAATCGATTCTGGCGCTATTTTTCTTCAAATTTGAATTAAACATTCCAGACAATCCAGCCGTTGGATCTTTACAAAGTTGGTGTCGTTGGAAAGATATTTCCAAAGCGAACCCAACGGTTTCGGTCTCGGGAAAATCCGATGGTCGGATCTCCCGCACTAATCGTTTGAAATCACGGTTTCAAAACACGAACTGCAGCTTCGTTATTCGATTTATTTTAATTATATATATATATATAAATATAATATATTCTTTGATTTCTAAACCATTTCCTTTTCGTACATTTGATAAAAATGATATTTTTATCCAACTGACTTCTATTTCAACACTTCACTATTTTTAACAATTCATGTATATAATAAAAATGTGATTTTCATTGTAAAACTATTTATTTCAAAACACGACTATTTTATATAGTTCATATAGATGGTAAAAATATGATTTTTTTATTATAAAACAATTTCTTTCAAAACACGACTATTTTATATAGTTCATATAGATGATAAAAATATGGTTTTCATTATAAAACAATTTGTTTCAAAACACGAATACCATTCAACACATGAATTTCTATTCAACAAATGAATTTCTATTCAACACATGAATGATTTCTATAGTTTATATATATAAATAAAAAGGTGATTTTTATATTTAAAACAGTTTATTTAAAACACGAATACCATTCAACACATGAATTTCTATTCAAATAGTTTATTTAAAACACGAATACCATTCAACACATGAATTTCTATTCAACGAATGAATTTCTATTCAACACATGAATGTTTTCTATAGTTTATATATATAAATAAAAAGGTGATTTTTATATTTAAAACAGTTTATTTAAAACATGAATACCATTCAACACATGAATTTCTATTCAACGAATGTATTTCTATTCAACACATGAATGTTTTCTATAGTTTATATATATAAATAAAAAGGTGATTTTTATTGCAGAACAATTTATTTCAAAACACGACTATTTTATATAGTTGATATAGATGATAAAAATATGATTTTTATTATAAAACAATTTATTTCAAAACACGAATGTCGTTCGACACATGAATTTCTATTCAACACACAAATATAGTTTCAACACATGAAAATAATTCTATCACATGAATATTATTCAAAATTTCGGCAGCATAATGGCAGGGTAGTTAAAACCGGGGCCGTCCCTAGTACGGCTCCTCGCTCTACCTTAAAGCCTCGCAGCTTTTGACAATGGGGATTTCATGCATCTAGTTCGCACGCTGGCGGCATGTATATTTTTTTTTTCATTTCCACAAACTAATCCTATGTGTTTTCTACCAAATAATTCTCAACCACAAATGGGTATTTTTCAACCACTATCAATCAATTTCGACCACAAACAATTCTAATCAACCATTCGCTATTAACCAATTTTCACATCAATCACAACCAATAAATATCGTCCATGGTTTGTGGACGAGAGGCGTATATATATATATATATAAGCATTTCACTTCTATTTCAACCCATATATAATTTTTACAACGCATATATAACTTATATATTGAACGTACAACTTATACAACGCTTATACAAGAGGTGTACAATGCTTATATAACTCATACATCGACTACATAATTTATACATCGTCGTTTTCCATATCGTTTATAATTTAGAAATCTCACATTGGGTTCCACTCCACCAAAAATAGCAGAAGGCTCAGAAAAATATGCGGTCTCTTCTAGAATGTAGAAGACGTCCACACGAGTCCACTGTCTCTTTTTTCACTGAATTTCATCAAGAAACGAAAAAGATATGATTTTTACAGTGAAATAAAAAACCGTAGCGCTTTAAACTGCTATTAAATAGTTTAAAATAGTTTCAGTCGTTACCTATCCGATTTGTTCAAAACTAGGTCTGATCTTTTCTCTCAATCCGTGCAACTATACGACGATCGGCCTGCGCCACCTTGAAGGGCTAGGAGAGGCGCTCAGATCGATGCCAGGTGGGTCCCACTAGGTGGCGAGTTGCGGCGGCGACGGCGAGGTGAAGCGCCGAACTTCCAAGGCGTGATTCTCCTCCAAACCGAAAAGATAATTAGCAAACCTTATATGGATTTAAAGATCTTGAGGAGCTCTACAAATTTCCCAACTGGAGTGTTTAATTTTGATGTGTGGATTGATCATAAAATGAACGGGAAAGGAGGAGCGGTTTTCCGCCTTCGATTGGGTTACGGGGAGAGAGAAACTTTTTTTTATATAAAATTCTTATTGGCCGGGAACTTTTAAAAGAGGGTTTTCTAACACGACCTCCAATCCAAACCCAATGACTGTCATCCCTAGCTAAATACCCCCATTCCGAACACAATGAGATATGTTTCGTAGGCCCATTCGACTGTTTCAGTCAGTTTTCCTTCAAATTAAAGTATAAAACATTCAATATTTAATTTGAACATACATTTCAATTTGCCGGGGCCACAATCCGGTTTGGAAAGTTCCAGAAAAATAAATCTAGCTATGTTTTGACGATACGGTCCCAACAAAAGTAGTTTCGTCGAATTCTGAGACCGTTTGAAAAATGGCCCATTTCTGGTCGATCCAATTTAACTGTAATTGACCAAAACACGTTTTCCTTTGCCACGCTCACATATTAACTTCAAAAATTATGAAATTTGAAACCTAGCAATAATTTGACATCCCGGATCCAACAAAAGTGGTTTCGTCGAATTCTGAGGTCGTTTGCAAAATGGCCATTTTCTGGTCGACCCAATTTAATAGAAATCGATCAAACACATTTTCCTTTGCCACGCTCACATACTAGCTTCAAAAATTATGAAATTTGAAACCTTGCAATAGTTTAACATCCTGGATCCAACAAAAGTGGTTTCGTCGAATTCCGAGGTCGTTTGCAAAATGGCCATTTTCTGGTCGACCCAATTTAATAGAAATCGACCAAACACATTTTCCTTTGCCACGCTCACATACTAGCTTCAAAAATTGTGAAATTTGAAACTTAGCAATAGTTTAACATCCCGGATCCAACAAAAGTGGTTTCGTCGAATTCCGAGGTCGTTTGCAAAATGGCCATTTTCACGGGCTATATAAACTCTATAGCGACCTTTCTGAAAATTCATTTGGCCATAACTTTTTCTTCCCGCTATGAAACTTTGATTTTTTAGATTCGTTAGAAAGGTATTCACTAACAGATTTTAATATTTTTGGTTTCACTCAAATCCGTTTTGTTTTGCACCCGGTACAGTCAGGCAAATTTTGAATTCAAATTTTGAAACTACCGCGCCATTTTAGGCCTTGTTTATAATTAGAAATAATTATATTTATTTTCAGTGTCGATTCAAACTTACTTTTCATTGTTATTATTTAAAATATTTATTCTAAATATTTAAAATCCACTAAAATAGCCAATTTAAAAAAAATTACTTGGTTCAGATTTTCCGGGTCGTTACACATAGGGTGGGGAAACGCAGTGTTCAGGCATTTTAATCCACTCCGTGTGGACCGGCCCTGACGATCCAAGGTGCGGTTGCGGTTGTTCCTGAGACGTGGGCTAGATTGTCTCGAAGCGGTCAGGATGATCCCTTTCCTTGGTTCATGACGGAAATCCAATTTCCAAATACGACATCGTGCGGTTTTGATTGTAAACCTATATTTGGCGACATGATATATGGTACCCATGCCGTCTATGATTGATACTTATGATTGAAATTGTTTTTGAAACATATAAACACTAGTAATAATATCAAATGATTTGTTTTATTTGTATCAAGCATATGTTGGCCATTATAAGGTAAAACTCTATCCTCCTGTTTGCGTTGCATTGTGTGATGGGACCTGAGTCTTATAATGGCTTCATTTTTATAAAAAGCATTGCGATGTTTAAATGATTTACTTGTTTTAAGCACTGGCAATCCAATGGAGTAAACCCGTTCTGCGCTAGCGGCGTGGTCCTGTGATTGGCCTTATTATAAAGTAAGTTTAGTAGATTTCTCATACCAGTCCCATGACTAACTCGTAGTTTGTTTCACTTGCAAACTCGGGTGCCCCTATTTCTATACGGGCAGCCTTGTATTCAGGTTTTAGCAGGCTCTTTCTAGATAGTTATGGAGCTGAAGATGGATTCTATCACTTCTTTTTATGTTGTTCAGCTCCTGTTATGTATATTATGTTTGATTCCGCTGTAGACATTTTATATCCAGATGAAACTGTATTTTGTACTAAGTATGATCCTGTTATACTGTGTAACTCTGATGATTCTGTTTATCCAGTGTATTATGTTGTAAATTATCTGGTGTAATTATATATTTGTGTTCTGTTGTTATTTGCTTATGTGTTATATTCCAAAGATTACCCTCGCCACCGTGGAACGGGGGTTTAGGGTCGTCACATGCCACTATGTTTACCGCTTTTTACGATGGGCATTTACTATTCGTACCGGCATTCACGATCTCCAAACACAACAAAAATGGACACACTGTTACGTCTTGACGTTACGATTCCAGTTGAATTAATTTTGTTGAATTCTGACACCGTTTGCACAACGTCGTTATTTTAATTTCAATTTATTCATCGGGTCACGTTTAAATATCGCGTACTGACAAAACAACTCTGATTGGCTCTAAACTAGAAATTTAACAATAATCAGCTATACGTATTACAATAAAATTCGTTTCGTCGAAAATGAATATCGTTTGAAAAACAACTGTTTCTACGTCTTATATAATACCGTTAAAATATTACAAAATAATTAAATTAAATAATAATAAATTATTATTATCGTGTATATATATATGCGTGTATATATATATCTGAATAAAATAACATACAACTCCAAATATAAAACAATATGGAATTATAACTCAATATTAACATTTCGAGTTAAACGATATCCATATCTATTAAAATTCCTATTTAATTTATTAAATGAACATTATAATTTATTAAAGATTTCCATAGCGACTATTTTAAATTTTGATTTGGACATATCTCACAATATATAAATTAGAATTTCAATTTTTATCTTTCATTAGAAAATTATAATCACACAGATTCTAATGTTTCTTGTTTCACAGAATTCTGACTCATAACGGATTCAGTATATTCGGTTGAAGTTCAAAATTCCATATTACGAACTACCACAACATTACAAGCTCGTTTTAAATTAAATATAAATATAAACATTCAATCATTGTTTAACAAACGAATTCAATATTAAATCCATTAATATTTCAGATATAATATTTAAAATAAATTTAAATATTCAAAACAAATGACCGAAAAATCCAGGTCGTTACACGAAACGAGTTTACTCTACCTGAATATCAGTTTAAAATAAAAACAACGCAATGCTTTTTGAAAAATGAAGTTATTATAAGGCTCAGGTCCCATCACACAATGCGACGCAAGCCGAAGGATAGAATTTTACTTATAATAGCCAAACATGCTTAATACGCTTTAAAACAAATATTTTTGATATTACTATAAGTGCATAGTGTAGAAAACAACTTCAAATATAAATGTATCAATCACAGACGACATAGTACCACATCTTACTATGTCGCCATATAGGTTTACAACTAAAACCAAAAGGTCGCATATTGAAATTTGGATTCCATCTATGAGTCAAGGCAAGGGATGTCTCCTCACGGGTTTCGAGACACTCTAGCAAATGCCTCAGGATCACACCCTTGGATCTTCAGGGTCGGTCCACTCTTACTTTTGTGGATTGGTTATTCCTGAACAATACGTTTCCCGGTCTTATTAGACCTGTCATCTGGCCATTTTCGACCAATCATATCCGAAGCATCTCGCAATCCATCATCCACATAAGTAAAAATGCCTGAGCTCCATACCATGACACCACTTCTAGCTATAAAGAAACGCATGCACTCCCTGCAGTCGATATCTTGTTTTTGACTCATACTAGGGTGTGAGGCTTGCGAATCAACGTTATACACAAAGCTACGCTATATTAAAGTCGTTCTTTGATCATCATCCACAAAACTCTGCTTTTCAACAAAAGCCTTGATCATTGCATCTCAGCATAACACATTGACAATCCATGCCATACAACTGATGTCTACCAATATATAACCTCTAGGCTCGTACGTTTCAGAGAAGAGTGTTAAGCAAGAGAATGAATTCCCCGCCACCAAAAAGATATATTTAGTAGATATTGATTAATATAGCACAAAATACAATGTCAGACACACAATCCGTTTGCAAGTTCGTTCTGGGTCTGAACGAAACTGGAGGCACCTTATTCCTCATCCGATTTGTCCAATACAGGAGAGAGGTCCTCGCAAATCCTGTCGATCTCCGAGTACGTTTGGACGGTCACCACTTATTACCTCGTCTTGGGTGTACAGCCCAATCAAGACATCAGTAATCATCCTAACGATGGGAAGATCTCCGGTCTTCAACCACCGTCTTCAAATCTTCGACTTTTAATCGTCGTATTAGTAATTCAGAATGAGTTAAACCTGGTCTTTTTGAATAACTCGCATATCTTATAATCATGTGAAATATAAACGCATCATACGCCTCATTCAAATCCAGAATATTCTTTTATTTATATATTCTCAGAAGTCATTTCAAATGATTTTATAATATCTTTTCACAATTTAAACCAAATTAAGGTTTATAACACTAGCCAGGATTATCGAGCCTTGTCGAAGTAATCCTTTATTTTATTATTCCTAATCCCAACCTATTCGTCATGTGGAGCAAAACTGGTGGTGCTCCATATTTAACACCCATAGTGTTATCGGTAATTTCAGTTACCACTTAACGTTTCAAATCTAATTAAAGATTTAACTATCGCATGGAGTAAAACTGGTGGTACTCCATTTCCGAATACTTTTCGAATTTGGTAAATTTACTTACCTGTTTTTACCTTTCAATCTAATCAAAGATTCACTAAAACTCTAGTTCAGTTTTAATCTCAAAAATCATTATTTAATGATTATTCAACCTTTGGAAATTAATCTTGTCTTACTTGGGTTAAAGAACAAATGTCATGTAAAATCCCTGTTCACAATAAACACGAAATCATCTTCCATTTAATATGGAATCTTCACGGAAATCTGAACAATTTATAATCGATATAAATTTTCGTATCCGACCAATACTACCAGTGGAATAACGGAAAATCCTTTTTAAATTCCATAAATAGTAAACGCCTTCCTTCACAGGAACTCATCTCGATTATTATTAATCGAATTCCATTTAATTCCAATTTAATTAAATAAACTGGAAAACTTCCTTAAATCTTATCTAAAAGATTTATTCCTTTTATAACAAGGTTTAAGAGCAATATTATTTAAGATACCGTTCACAACAAACCCAAAATCCAATTTGATATTAAATATAAGATCTTAAATGGAAATCATGTAGACTTACATTCAATACCAAATTCTGAAACTAACAAATATCATTTTGGAATAACGATATCAATATTTTCCAAATTCCTCAACGATATTCGTATAATCACGGAACCCAATATCGAAAATATCCAAGACAATTTCTACTCAAATCCATTCCAATATATATATTGGAAACTTTCGGTTATATTAAAACCATTTACAAATCCAATTAATTAATTTCAAATCATTGGTTTTCTATGCTAGTTGTTAATTAGTTCATTTAGATAAAAATATCTTTTATCTTTTCAAAACTTGGAATTTTTCATCCAAAATTCTTTCTAAAACATTTCTTATGATTTTACATAATTTATTTATATTTTTAATAATTTTATTAAGGCCCTTATAGCTGGTTTCCAATATCGGCCATCGGACCGCATCCATAACGACCTTTCCCAAAACTAATTTAGACTTAATTTAAAATCCAACTGTTAGATTTCAAAAATTCTCATTTTAATGGAAAGCTCATTTCATTACGGTTCTAAATTCAGGAGAGTACGACGATTGGATCTCCCGGTATGTCAATTCGAAGTTACGGGTTGACGTTCGCGAACTATCACTGTGCGACGTTTTCTATTCAAGCCCGAATTCGATTTATAAATTTAATTATAAATCAAAATGCTTCAAAACCATTTTTTTCGATTATATAAAATAGTCGGTCCACTCTTACTTTTGTGGATTGGTTATTCCTGAACAATACGTTTCCCGGTCTTATTAGACCTGTCATCTGGCCATTTTCGACCAATCATATCCGAAGCATCTCGCAATCCATCATCCACATAAGTAAAAATGCCTGAGCTCCATACCATGACACCACTTCTAGCTATAAAGAAACGCATGCACTCCCTGCAGTCACTATCTCGTTTTTGACTCATACTAGGGTGTGAGGCTTGCGAATCAACGTTATACACAAAGCTACGCTATATTAAAGTCGTTCTTTGATCATCATCCACAAAACTCTGCTTTTCAACAAAAGCCTTGATCATTGCATCTCAGCATAACACATTGACAATCCATGCCATACAACTGATGTCTACCAATATATAACCTCTAGGCTCGTACGTTTCAGAGAAGAGTGTTAAGCAAGAGAATGAATTCCCCGCCACCAAAAAGATATATTTAGTAGATATTGATTAATATAGCACAAAATACAATGTCAGACACACAATCCGTTTGCAAGTTCGTTCTGGGTCTGAACGAAACTGGAGGCACCTTATTCCTCATCCGATTTGTCCAATACAGGAGAGAGGTCCTCGCAAATCCTGTCGATCTCCGAGTACGTTTGGATGGTCACCACTTATTACCTCGTCTTGGGTGTACAGCCCAATCAAGACATCAGTAATCATCCTAACGATGGGAAGATCTCCGGTCTTCAACCACCGTCTTCAAATCTTCGACTTTTAATCGTCGTGTTAGTAATTCAGAATGAGTTAAACCTGGTCTTTTTGAATAACTCGCATATCTTATAATCATGTGAAATATAAACGCATCATACGCCTCATTCAAATCCAGAATATTCTTTTATTTATATATTCTCAGAAGTCATTTCAAATGATTTTATAATATCTTTTCACAATTTAAACCAAATTAAGGTTTATAACACTAGCCAGGATTATCGAGCCTTGTCGAAGTAATCCTTTATTTTATTATTCCTAATCCCAACCTATTCGTCATGTGGAGCAAAACTGGTGGTGCTCCATATTTAACACCCATAGTGTTATCGGTAATTTCAGTTACCACTTAACGTTTCAAATCTAATTAAAGATTTAACTATCGCATGGAGTAAAACTGGTGGTACTCCATTTCCGAATACTTTTCGAATTTGGTAAATTTACTTACCTGTTTTTACCTTTCAATCTAATCAAAGATTCACTAAAACTCTAGTTCAGTTTTAATCTCAAAAATCATTATTTAATGATTATTCAACCTTTGGAAATTAATCTTGTCTTACTTGGGTTAAAGAACAAATGTCATGTAAAATCCCTGTTCACAATAAACACGAAATCATCTTCCATTTAATATGGAATCTTCACGGAAATCTGAACAATTTATAATCGATATAAATTTTCGTATCCGACCAATACTACCAGTGGAATAACGGAAAATCCTTTTTAAATTCCATAAATAGTAAACGCCTTCCTTCACAGGAACTCATCTCGATTATTATTAATCGAATTCCATTTAATTCCAATTTAATTAAATAAACTGGAAAACTTCCTTAAATCTTATCTAAAAGATTTATTCCTTTTATAACAAGGTTTAAGAGCAATATTATTTAAGATACCGTTCACAACAAACCCAAAATCCAATTTGATATTAAATATAAGATCTTAAATGGAAATCATGTAGACTTACATTCAATACCAAATTCTGAAACTAACAAATATCATTTTGGAATAACGATATCAATATTTTCCAAATTCCTCAACGATATTCGTATAATCACGGAACCCAATATCGAAAATATCCAAGACAATTTCTACTCAAATCCATTCCAATATATATATTGGAAACTTTCGGTTATATTAAAACCATTTACAAATCCAATTAATTAATTTCAAATCATTGGTTTTCTATGCTAGTTGTTAATTAGTTCATTTAGATAAAAATATCTTTTATCTTTTCAAAACTTGGAATTTTTCATCCAAAATTCTTTCTAAAACATTTCTTATGATTTTACATAATTTATTTATATTTTTAATAATTTTATTAAGGCCCTTATAGCTGGTTTCCAATATCGGCCATCGGACCGCATCCATAACGACCTTTCCCAAAACTAATTTAGACTTAATTTAAAATCCAACTGTTAGATTTCAAAAATTCTCATTTTAATGGAAAGCTCATTTCATTACGGTTCTAAATTCAGGAGAGTACGACGATTGGATCTCCCGGTATGTCAATTCGAAGTTACGGGTTGACGTTCACGAACTATCACTGTGCGACGTGTTCTATTCAAGCCCGAATTCGATTTATAAATTTAATTATAAATCAAAATGCTTCAAAACCATTTTTTTTCGATTATATAGAATATATATAATCATCTTTGAAAACTTGTTTCAATCGTTTATCTTTAAAATTGCACATTTCACTGTTCAGCCAATTTTCATAATTTTATGTCCATCCAAAATCGGACATCAAAACCAAACTTTAATATTTCTGTGTCCATCCAAAATCAGACATCAAAACCAAACTTTAACTGCTAACTGGATATTAAACTAAAATATTCGTTTTATTCTGGATTGAAATGAGATTCAATCAATTACCATATAATTTCAGTTATATGCATTTTATACATCACATGTATTCAACAATAGTTATAAACAACTATTAAACATCCAATTCACATTCAAAGTGCACTTACATCCATATAAGTCTTAAATAATTATTTAACGCTTATATTCGTCTGTCACTTAATTGATTAACATTCAATCTAAACACTTGGGATTAGTGTAAATCAAATACAATCCCAATACCGGTGTGGGGTTTTCAACCAGTAAATAGATAGTTAATAAATTATTTATTTCATCTAATCGATATTATTTAAATGGTTGAATATAAACAAGTCGCTCGACTTGTAAATGGATTAAATCCAATTTCAACTACCATAAATAATTTAACATCGTTTTTAACATGTTAATTATTTCAAATTCACAATCACAACAAAACATAAATAATCATCCAATGCCATTTAAGGTGTTACAAAGTTTCTATTCACATTGTTTGAAATACGAGTGTTGTATATTCAAACAACGCTTCTAATAACAAATAAATTTAGTGAATAGTTCATGTGTTGAACTCAAGGGATATAACATGTAACAGACAAAAATCCACATAGGCCATTAATATGATTTCAGTTATAAAAATAAATAATTGTACAAAATATTTGAGCGAGAGAGTTCTCACATTGGTTGTTTATCGTTAAACAATGGTAAAAGGTCGATTGATTGAATAGACATTTTCCTCCGCCAAAAATTGCCATGAGCTCCAAATCACTCCAATCAGTTTTGTTGCGAATCTCTCGTCGATACGGTTCCAGCGGATCCTGATTCGCTGAATTTCGATAAAATATGTAAAATTTATGCTTTTTACAAGATAGTATACATATATACGTCATTAATAATATAATTATTATATAATTAACCCTTTAAACTAATTACTCACTTAATCCCTTAATCATCCAATTCTTCCTCAACGTCTTCTACAGGTCACACACAGTATGTTTTTCATGGCCATAACTGATTATTTACACATCCCATACTTCCTCCTAGGGGTGGATTCAGTTCGGTACCGGAACTTTGTATTTGAAAGCATTACCGTACCGACTTATATGGTAATTGGAAAAATCATACCATTACCAGCCAAAAAAATCGGTTATCAGCAGTTCGGTATATGATTGGTAATGGTTGATAAAGGTCGGCAATAAGTTTTTGTCATTTACTAGTATAAGATCTTTTTGTTTACAGTATTTACGTTAAAATATTAAAATTGATTTTTTTTTATTATATTATTATTTATCTATCTTATTTTACGTAGCCAAACATGCAAGAAAACATTATGGATGAACTAAAATATCATATAGATTATAATATTTCTAAGATATATGATGAACATTGCATTCAATCTTGTATCATAATAGTATTTTCGTAGATATTTTATTAAATCATTACATATTAGAAGTTTGATGTTATGTTATAAACATATATGATAAAATTTAAGAATATACATATGTATTGTTTAAAAAATGTAGTAGGTATGGTAATTATCATTGTTAATGTGCAACTACCATTACTGTACCGCATATTTTCATGTGGTTTGGCATACCGTACCAATCAAATCGGTCACAGATTGTTCGGTACCACTTTCCTTGGTAGCGGTTCGTAATGGTTGGTAACTGATAAAAATGTCCAGCCATATTTCCTCCTTACTCCACTAATAATCAAACTAAACTATCTATTGAACTTCACTTCCAATCCTCTACACTTCTGTCACCATTCAAAGGCACCCCATCTTCCTCACAAAATTGCGTCCCCCCGGTTACGCACAGCTTTTGCACGCTCTACCCAAAAGCCTCGACATCAATTAGCTCCAAATTTCCTCAAAAATGCACATATGACTCTAAATCACCTCCTCATTCCAAATATCATAACCAAATCGTACGTTGTTGCCTGTAGCTCACGAGATGTTGAACCCTAAAACAAAAGGAGACGCTGTATATGATTTACAGCGAACGAAAACTTCCCCGAACCCATCGAAACACGTATAGATGTGAAGAGAAACATCATACGAATATAAATAAACTAGTTTATGAATTTAGAGATTTTATTCGAATTTTTTTTATTTTTGAAAGATCACAAATTGATTTTGGGAAGAATAACTGGCGGCATACATTTTCGTTGACCATAGAAATGAGATGAAGAGGGTTTGAGAAAGTTAGGATATTATATAGAGGGAAAAATATTTTTTTACAATTTTATACTTAATTATACTCAAATATTACTTATTTTCAATGTTTAAAAATCTGTGTGCTCACATATGGATCCCGTTTTCAATGAAAATTAACATGCAGGTACTCTTCAATATTACGGGCCCAACGAAACTTGTTTCGTCGAATTCCGAATCTGTTTTCTCAAACAACGAATTTTTAAAGTCAAAATATTGATTGTTTTTCACGGTAAAATCACATTCGACCACATTCTAACTCTAAAAATCACGAAACTTGGAATTCTACCATTATACGACGCTACGTATTCAATAAAAAAAAGTTTCGTCGAATTCCAAGGTCGTCTCAATAACATTCCTCTGTAAAACTACTCAAATTATTACATCGAACGGTTTGATCGCGCACGACCATATACTGAGTCTGTTTAGTGCGAAATTTGAAATCTAGCAATAATTTAATACTCCGTATCCAATAAAATTAGTTTCGTCGAAAATGGAGGTCGTTTACAAAATATCCATTTTTAAGCGCTATGTAATATCGATAAAATATTAATAAAATCAAAAATAGTTTAAATAAATAAATAATAATATATTAAGATTATAATATATATCCAAATAAAATATCATATAGCTGTAAAATAAACATACTTG
Organism: Allium sativum; assembly: GCA_030737875.1. Taxonomy (NCBI): domain Eukaryota; kingdom Viridiplantae; phylum Streptophyta; class Magnoliopsida; order Asparagales; family Amaryllidaceae; genus Allium; species Allium sativum. The sequence goes on along the minus strand of CM060921.1, from coordinate 6,311,790 downwards.
AGTTTATAACTCGATATTACAATTTTCTAATCAAACGGTGTTCGTTTTACATGAAAATCATTTTATTTACTTTAATAAATCGTTATATTTTATAAACGATTCCATAGCAACTATTTTAAATTTTAATTTGGGCATAACTTACAATTTATAAAGTGAAATCTCAATTTCTTACATTTATTAGAAAGATATTATTAATTTGATCCTAATGTTTCTGGTTTCATCAAATTTTGATTTATAATGAACAATGTACATTCGTTTAAAGTTTAAAACTAAATTTCCAAACTACCGCGCCATTATGAGCTCATTTTAATTAAATTATAAATTTATATACTCAAACTTTGTTTTAAATAAATTCTAAGTCGTTTATTATCAAAATAAATCGTTTAAAATATTTAATTACTATTAAAAATAATTTTTAAATTGGTTCCAAAATTCCAGGTTGTTACTGAAATAAGAACGGGTTTAGAAATTGAGAAAGTGAAAAGCGAGAGGTGATGAAGAGAATGCTTGCTGACTGCCTTATTACTACATGTTCTATGCGAATTTTTTAAAAATTGCTTAGAAAACCCATGTTTAAACTAGTTGGCATTTTTGGAAAATCATTCATGGTCGATTTTTCAAAAAATCACCAATTGAGTTATGCCCAATTAGCGCTAATGTGACCAGAAGTGACCTGTAAGTGTAAATACTTTCAGAACTAGCTTAAACACGAAATAACTTTTGAAAATTGCCATAAATGCACAACAAAAAAAAAAAAAAAAAAAAAAAAAAAAAAAAAAAAAACCTTTAAACAATAATCCATGTTATTTGCATTTAAAGTTCAAGTCCATCTAATCTAATTTACACTTCATTCTACAAATTATATTTATAACTTTACAATTTCTTCCACCTTAATACTTATTTATTTTTTCAACAATTTTAATCATGTAAAGATTGTTTACACCCGCAAAATATATATATTTGATTAAGACATTTTATTCAAATTTAATATATTATCGGAGATGAATTTATTTAAAAAAAATCTTTTATTAGCTAGATTTCAAATAAGTAGGGGTCTAATTTCAAAATAATAATTGCCAAAAATGGAATTCGAATATTTCTATTTTAACTAAATTTACAATGTAAGAAGCTTGGTTATTAAAATCAACTGGGGTTAGACTAAAACGGACAAGGCTAGCGACGAAGTGGGATTGAGTTTCAAAAAGAATTTTCTTTGAAAATATATTTTTGTATACTCATATAATAAAAAAGAGGATAAATTTTTAAAGTAAGCTCTTGAAAAGAATTTATTGTAAAAATAGGCTTATTTCGTAATTTATTATGAAACTAGGCCTATTTTGTGCTGGATCAATTAGCTATGCGCATTCCAAAAGCGCGAAAACGAACAAAAGTGTTCATACACGTTTTCAAAACGCGCAGCATTTTCAGAAATGCTGAACAATAAAAAATAAAAAATAAAAGGTTGCACATTCTGAAAAAGCGCATGAATGCTTTTGTTATGCGCGTTTTTGGAACGTGCATACCTAATTATCTCAACCAACACAAAACACGCCTAATTTCAGAATAAGTTACGAACCAGATCTATTTTTAACTTACTTCAAAATTTTGTCATAAAAAAAGTAATTTGTGTTATATAGTATAGTTGGTGTGCAAGTGATGTATTATTATTATTATTTGGATAAATGTCCACCGTTAGTGTTCGCACGTTATTTTCAGTAGAATCGTGAATAATTTTTGTTCAGGGTTCTGAATTAAAATTTTGTTGGTGTCCTGCTTAGAATGACAGAACCCCAACTTTTTCGGCCAGATGACAATTGACAACATTTCCTAGATGATGCTAGAATTCCTTCCAGTAGACCACAATCCACTCTATGAATACATCCAGGCATGCAACCGGAGAACCGCTTCCCACTTTCGTTTGTTTCTGCTTTTGTAACTCCATGTCGATTATAACAATGACCAACAATGCGGAAAAAACCATTGATGTATGGTCTAAGCATCCAAAATGCCAAAGCAAAATACCCCAACATCGCCAGTTACCATATAAACGGCTGCTTTTGTTTGAAAGATGATATTAAAGAAAAATGTAACAAAAAAGCTAAAGATGTTCACCAAAATCTCGTAATTTTATGACTTACTTTTCACAAGACATGAGAATATAAGACATTACAGCGCAAATAAATAAAAATACACTTACATGACTGATACTGCACCAAAGTATTTCAGCACACATAACATAGTACATAAAAAGCAAATCACAAACTTATTACAAACATTCATATTTACACATTTACCACATAAATCAGAAAAAAGATAGTACATTGAATGATATTAGTTAAGAATACACATTACACTATTATAGCTCCAAATATATAAACTTGCACCGACTGCATTCTTCAATCCTCAAAGTTGCAGACATCCATCACCAAGTCAAAATGCGCAAAATCTTCATACAGATTCTTCATATCATCTTTATCATCTCCTTTCGAAGAAAAGGCAGCAGCAGGAGCATTTAGCATCAACCGCTCGGACACATCGGATGATGAAGCTCGGTTCAGTAGCATTACCTCAGAAGTTGTGTTAGCGCTCTTTCCATTGTTGGCATTTGCACTCGCTCCTGGCTGCACTGGAGCTGAACTGAATACGCCTTGTTTTGGGATCGCATGGCTCAAAGGACTATAGTGGACGGTGGGTCGAAGCTGCTCAACACTGTGAGCAAAGAAGCAAACTCTACGAGCACACAACAGTCTGGAATCACACAGTCGGGTCCGGAACCTTCCATAAAACATGTTCTGTTATTACACATTCTACCAGGATTGATATGGAAAACAAAAATAAAGGCACTGTTAATGTTTGCCATAAGGGCGCATATTAAAAATGTTATTTATTTTGTTAGGAGTTTAAAAAAATTGAAATTCCTATTTTACTCTAACATCATAAAAAATAGATGGAAATCAAAGGGGTTATTCGGGCAATTTGATATCTTTGACATGACAGTTTCCATATAAAAAATATAAGTGACAAATTTTTAAGTGTCCTTAGGCACTATTAATGTGGAAAAGAAAATAGATCTTACAATTTAAGAGCATTGTAATTTGTATAATGTAATTAACTGTATTTGAGTACAATATTTGCACAATCAAATCAGGGGCATTTATGTTCAAAGCTGAACATGAGTATCAGCTTAAAGGGGCTATCATGCCTTTCAAGTAAAATGTATTTTGTAAATTTAAACATAGCTAACAAAAATTTCAATTTCATTTGACAATACAGGAGTCAGAAATGAAATAACATTATATGCAGGTTTACATAATCATTGATACCGGAACTAAACCATTTACTTGAATTCAGAATTAGATCTTTATTAGCTACTAATTAAACATAAGTCCTTTCTGGAGCGAATTTGTATGTTCAAATAAGTTATAATATTATAAAATTTGCCATTTAATCAGATCTTATAAGATTTCTGTGAGTGATGATTAGTACCTACTAGGGTGAAGCCAAAACTCAAATATGCCATGAGAAAATTCACAACTATCCCCCCTCTTACATTCTCCTTCACTCTTAAAAACTGGGCAAATGATCCCTTGATATGGGAACTTCATAGGATCCCTACGCTTTGCTTTCTCCCCACGATGTGCGTATGGGCATTCTGTCCAGTCATGCGCACGCTTCTTTGAGCACAGCTTCACCTTACCCAAAAAAATAAAAAGCAGAAAGCAATCCATTATTTTCCAAATTAAACGAAACTGCCAAATAATAAAATTTCAAAAGGACTGCAAAAACCATGTCCCAAACTGTACATATAAAACCACCTTAACTGCCTTAATTACCTTGTAGATGTACATGAAGAATTCATCCATATCATCATTCTTATGATGTTTACTCAATAGCTTATGGTATGAATTGAGAGGGAGAGTAACAGTTTGATTATGCAGATCAATCGTACTTGAGCCAGAATCAGTCAGATCAGGGTTAAAATTGAGGAAATTGGTAGGATCAATGAACTTAAACATTGTTGTTTAGGGGGGATAATCAATGAAATAGGACTTGATGATTTAAGTGTGATTCGGAAGGTAGAAGAGTTGGGGGTATTTATACTGAAAGGGAAATCCGGCTATGTATGTGGAGAAACTGATGTGTGAAGCAGCTAGAGTATTGCATTGATGCCACTTAATATTTTTGTTAGAGGGGGTTTTGATCTAAAACTATTAGGACATTTTGAGCTGATTTTAAGCCAAAGTCCTTGAAAATATATTATTTAAGCCACTCTAGGAACAATGTGGTTGCTAATGATCTTTAATTATTCAAGGTTGTGTTGCCAAATTTGCAAGACTTGTACATCTCTACTATTAATAAAGAACATTCAATGAACATTATTTCCAATGTCTTTTTGAAATACCAAAAATATCATCACCCATCATTGGAAGTTCACCGTCGATTTGCAACCATCATCGACATCCCATTTTTCGACTACCCATCAATGGAAGTTTACAACTAATTTGTCACTGATACCACCAACAAAACAACATGAAATGGAAATGTTATGGCTATCAAAATACTTGCACTTAGAACACGCATATGCCCGCTCATTTCTTATTAAATAAAACGTATATGTCTCTAGATACTAGATGTTAGATGCAAGTATGTGCGTTTATACTTGTCTATATAATCAAACTTAATCTGAGTATCGTTATAGTTTATGTTCCATAGTATAAATCCTAATCAGTAAAGGAGCATAATTACAAGCCAGGAGATAATAAAAGTGCTTGAAATACAAAATGGCATGAAAAATATTTTGAAGAGATTTAAGTCAGAGTCCTTCAAAGGATATTATTTAAGCCACTCTAGCAGCAATGTCATTTGCTAATAATCTTTAATTTTTCAACTTTAGTGTTACCAAATTTGCAGGATTGACACGTCTATATAATCAAATTTAATCTGGGTACCAGCATTAATACTAATCATCAAAGGAGTATAATTTACAAGCCAAAATATTTTAAAAGTACTTAAAAATACAGGATGACACGAAAAATATTTTGAGCTATTTTTAAGACAGTCCTTCAAAAGATATTATTTAAGCCACCACTCTAGGAACAATGTGGCTTGCTAACAAATTTAACTGTCAAGGTTGTGTCCCAAAATTTGCAAGATTGGCACATCTATTTAATTAAACTTAATCCGGATAGCGGCATAAATCCATATCAATAAATGAGTACAATTTACAAGCCAAGAGATTTTAAAGTACTTGATATACAATTTGACATGAAAAATATTCACATCTATGTCATCTTCAGATGTCCATTATAGATGCAGAAACAAACTTAACGAAATAAGAAATATAATGAAATGAACAACAAATGTACAAGAAAGCAAATAATAATAATTCTAAGATGTCTGGTTAAAACAACTATTTAACGTATCTATTTGACGTTTTTAGTTTCACAGAAAAAGGTTAACAACAATTCTTTTTCCTTTAGCAATGGTGTGCTGCTGGTAAATTTATCTTTTATTTAGATGAAATATGACTAAATTATAATATTCAAGTGCGTGTAAATCAGTTTTAAGTTTAGCTAACAGGAAACGTAAGTTTCTAGGTAATTAATTAATCATCACATTTTCTGTACCTGGATAATTCCAAACACTGTAGAGTAACACACTAATGCTAAATTACTTCATGCTCGCTCTTTGTCCCGCTGCTGGTCCCATGCAATCTATATTTAAAAGAAGGTGTTCTTGAGATGATTCTCTATACTATATTCGCTTAAGTTTTAAATGGGACTGAATTTTTTTTGCTCTTAATTTAAAAACTTGCCCTTCACCTCTTCTTAGGGCCTACAAAAAAAGGGACTGTTGGGGAAGAGAGAGGAGGAAAAGGGGAGGGGAGGGGGGGGGGGGGGGTTAAAGTGAAGTTCATATTTCAGTATTCTTCACAATTATGACTCTTATTATTGTTGCTATTAATATATGATATAATTAGATTCACAACATAATAAAGATTAAAACTTAATCACCATGCACCCAACCATGGTATGATACAGTACAATGACTCCATTAGATGCTTAATATCAGTAAAATCAAATATTGAAGATATTCATAATCAGTAACCAAATCAAAACATGATTACTATGCAAGAAGAGTAAAGAAAAGCTAAAAGAAGAAGAGGAATATTTGTCAAAAAGTTATCATGAATGTGTATTAAATAAAATTAAACAATAAGAACCATAAAAAACCTATCCTTGTTACCTTGAAAAGAACACACTACCCCCAAATTCTCTGGGTTCCATATCTGGATATACGTAATCTATTATCACAATCTTGGTTAAGAAAAATAATGGATGCCAAATATTTCGACCTGGCATATACTACATATATAAATTTGGAAGGGGAAAAAAAAAACTTATCTTACCACATAGTTAACTTGGCATGATTGTTATTATGTTACTACTTTATTATGTTATGCATTTACAAATTTTTGACATGACTGTTATTATAAGTTCGAAACATGCCAAGGTATTCAAAATGGATAAAGAAGGGAATGATGTTCATTGACATACTACACGAGAATGCTAAAAGAGTATACGGTAATTAGTGAACTAGAGGTGTAAATCAAGTTAGACCTGGATCTTATGTATGATGGTTTTGAATCTAAACAAGGTCGAATAGAAAGCAAATTGATCCTTAGGTCCCTGCCAAATCTGGAAATGGTTTGATTGACACATGGTGAAAAATGGCTTGTTCTGTTTGGTATAGTGACAAACCGCTTCAAAGCTTTTAAACAGGTGGCTTTGGGCTTTTGTCTTGGCATTAACTAAGAGGGTCCGCAAGGTCCATGAATTTCCGCTGAAAAGTGTTTGCTTACAACTGGACAGCATATGAAGAGGCAACGGAAACAAGAGTTTGGGTTTATGAATTCAAACTTATCTAATTAACCTCCTCAAATATAAATTATACGAGGCCATTAGTGGTCCTTGTTGTGTGGTCCCAGTTTTAATACATTTGCGATGGGACGGTTTTCAAACTTGGAATTATTCGTGGAAGTTCAGACCATTAAGGGATCATACAAAACCAGAGATGAAAAATATTCATGATACCCCACTTCAAAAAATTATGAACCAATTTATAATTCAAAATTCATCGAGCGACCAAGATCACATGTCATATAAAAGCTTAATACCAAGATCCCTAGCAAGTTTGTTTACTGTTTTTGTTCTTTTTTTGTAAACAAAAACACAAGTAATCCAACAAGTATGCTAAGGATTTTAGAACGTCATGAACATTTACGGACATTAGTTCAAGATATATAAACCATACTGATGATCTAAAATTTTATATGCAAAGTGAAGACTAGTTTCACCAGATTGATCCTTCATAGTTGACTCCATCCACACGACATTTTATATGATATATGCAAACACATAATTATGTAAGCAAATGTTTAAAAAAGCATACCTTAATGATGGATATTTGCTTGTACAACTAGCCATTAAAATTTGTCTTTTTACCTCTGTTTATTATTAAAAATGAATCCATTTTGTTGATTCCTACAGCAAAATGTTCCACTCGCATATGGTTTAGAAGCATAAATTGATTTTAACTTATGTTATTTTGTACCTCTTAATGATTTACGCACCAAGTGGAGTTTGGCTTCATATTATAACGATTAAGCTAGTTTATCTTTATCACATGACCATTTTTTTCTATCAATGAGAGGCACTCTCTAGTTACACACAACTAACCCGAGATATGGAAATCTCAATCCATGATCCCATCCGATGAGACATGATCTTTCTTTTAAATGACTTTCTTATTTTTAAAGGATCCCTATAAATCATCCCGCTGATTATTTCTTTTCTTTTTGTATTTGCTATTGGGATAAGCCACAACAACTCACCTTTTTTTTTTTTTTGTTGGTTAGATGACAATCGTTAACAACCATTAATTTTAAGCCATAAGTTACTCCAAGATAGCTCAAGGAAGTACAACGAAGTATGGCATTTACACCTAAAATATACACATCTCATCACAAATCCAATCTAGTCTAAATAACTGAGTGTGAATGTTTTGATATGAGACGTGACTAAAGTCCGAAATCCGAAACCTTGCTTGCAAACATAATATGTTAACGGGTACCAATCATGATTACCCTTTTTTTTTACAGTAAGCTTTAAACTGGCATTGATTTTGTGTTTTTTTTAAAGAAAAAAAAGACATGTTCTTCGAACTCAAATTTAACACTTATACTGTTATGTATGTTTGGACATACTCTGAATTCAATATTGACGGCTTAAAATTTAAGTGTCTGTTTAAACGTAAATACTTATTTACTTATAATATAGAATAAAAAAATCGATTCAGTTTCACGCAATAAAATCTAGGTATCAACGCAAAGGCATCATTGATAGACTACATATTGGATTGCAGTCGATAGTTCAAGCAAAATCAGCACTGGCATATTAGCAAAGATATATGGATTGATGTTTGCAAATCTAATAGACATATTTTTATTAAAAGTATACTGTTGAAAATATTGAAATATTACTGCCTTCTAAAATGCATGAACGGTTGAAGCGACATAAATATTGCTTCTTTATTGAGATCCTAATTTGAATTTGCAACTTGTTAGTGACTTTTCGTCACCACGTCCGTCAAAACCTAGTTCTCATGTTACTATACTATTAATGCTGGTTTTATTTTTACTTTTTGGAACAACAAATGGTGCCTTAGTGGTAACATGTCAAATTGAGCAAATAATTTGTTGAGAATTTAGACTTTAACGAGATAAAAACTTACGTTGATTACCCAACGTATAAGGTCATGAGGTAGAAACATATCAGCATATCCTCTCAAGAGTATGCGAATGGGGTCCACTTTATTTGGGTGTTCAAGAAAATATGTTTTATTTAAAAGCTAGTTTCACCCTTTATCTAGTACAAACTACCATCATCATAGTAGTAACTTTTATTTTTAGAACTTGCTTCCTAAGTATTTAACGTTTTATTACTGTTGTTGTAGCTCATGTGCTTGAATAAAAACAAAATTATCCTGTATGTCGAATAAAATTTTAAAATAGACTAAGGTGTTAAAAATAAATATCCATAAGCTGTTAAAAGAACAGCTTGGTTTTACTAGAGGCTACCACGGTGCTTTTCAGTTGGCAGTTAACTGCCAACCAATGGTCGACGATTGTCCACTGAACGAGGCTAGGTCGGTGGATAACCAGCTACCAAACCCTTGTTTGATCGGCGGTTAACCGCCGACCAGGCATTGGGCCGGTAGCCCTTAGCAACCAGCCCGGCGCCCTTAGCAATACTACACACACACATACACACACACACACACACACACATATATATATATATATATGTGTGTGTGTGTGTGTGTGTGTGTGTGTGTATTAAACCAACAATGATAAATATAAATTCCAGTGTTAACAAATATTACTTCTAGAGTTAAATCCCTTTCATTTTAACGGAGATCTATCCCAATATCTTTTTTGAACACCTAGGGAAGAAAATTTTCAAATATATTTTCTATATTAGATAATCATCTCACCCGAGATGTTAATCCAAGATTTTGATATAAAATTAAAGAATTGAAACCTAGAACCTCAATATTTTTGAAACGTTCCATTATAAATTCTATAAAATATTTTCTAGATACTCAGTATAAACAATTCAAAAAAGAATTTTGTGATATTGTCTAATTAATTTGGTCATGACATTTTACTAATTAATAAATATACAAACAATTATGCATAAGTAGCATATTAATTTTTAAATACCTCAAAAAATACTCATTTGACTAAAAAAATATATATATTAACAAGCCTTGGAAAGTGTGGGTGTCATACTAACAAATTTCTTATTTATTTTACTACGCACCAATAAATAATCAGAATACATACATTTATTTAATTTTAGAACTAAATTAGAAAATAACTAGCCTTGAAAATTTTGAATTTAAAATTCTTTAATTCTGGAAACCTTACATACACCAATTTGAGTTTACAGTCTTGACTCATAAAGTTTAAAAGATATTTTCTCTAGATCAAGAATGACCCTTTATTCAAGCAGAGCATCCATTTTGATGTCTCAAAATTTGAACTCATAACCTTTAAAACCTCAATCTAAAACTATATCACTTTCATTTGAGTTAGTGGTCTTTGACAAAAATTTAAATTTAAAAGATACAAGTAACTAAAATACAACTCAAGCAGTTTTAGATTGAAAAAGCTATTATTTCAAAACTTTGAATTCTAAACTTGAAGTTACAAAATGAAAAAGACAATTAATACAAAAAAAAAAAAAAAAAAAAAAACGTGTAGGGATTTTGGTCATTGAATAATATAAGAGCGGTATATCCAACTTTTGCTCTTTTAAATTTTCCCATAATCAGTCATGGACCTTTTCTGATATATTTTATCTCTACTGATCGTTTAAAATTATGTACTCATCTGAATTCATACTACTAAGACAAAAGCTAAAATAAGTGTAGTAGCTTGTAATCATCGATAAGTAACAATTAATTATTATATTTATTGCCAATGAAGATCCAACAAATTTAATAGATTTAAAATTGTATAGCTAAGTTGAATAAATTCTTCCTCGGTTGCAATTCTAGGATTGTTGATCACATTAATTGCAAATAAGTTACTTTTTTTCATAAAGATACTACTTTATTGATACAGCGAAAAGATGTACATGTAAAATTGAATGGATAGTGCCAACTGAACATAACAATATCATCTTACATCAATGATTAGGATCAATGTAGTCAACTGCTATGTGATAAGCTTTGTTTGAAGTCTATTTTGAACACCTAAGGTCACTTTAGCACTTCACTTCTCCATCTACAGTGTTGCTATTGGTGTTTGTAACTTTAGAAACTGCAACGCTCAACGCACTGCTCATCTCTAATAACATAAAGTAAGGCTGATCTAAGATTTCAGACCAACATTGTTCAGTGGTTAGATTAATTTTCATACATAATCCTACATAATCTTTTTTGTACATCAAGCTCACACATCATAAACACATGCACCATTACTTTTCAAACACATCTAAATTTTCATACATAATCCTACATAATCTTTTTTGTACATCAAGCTCACACATCATAAACACATGCACCCTTACTTTTCAAACACATCTAAATTTGATAACTACCAATTTTAACTTCTCTTAGCAAACATATGCATGATTGACCTATTAGTCTAGCCTAACAACATTAACCACATATGTTGAACTACAAGATTTTTTGCTTTTGAATTCTTAAAAGTAGATCCATCTCCATTTTATAATATGCAATAATCTACATGAGCATGGTAAATAATTTTAAAAAATGAGCTATGCCCCCGAAGCAAAAATGTATTGTTATATCAACAGTCAAACCATTGAATTGCATAATATGATTGAAGCATGGTTGATATTTCAACAGAAGCCCTAAAATTCTACCCATTGAGTTTCATAAATCCAAAAAATAATATATTGCTTGGTTCCAACTGAAATCGGAAACCAAATAGCTTTTTTAATGATGGATAAGATAAAAAATTATAGAAGCATCAACATATAATTAAACTCTTGCCTAAAATTCCTAGTCAAGCAAATATCAAAATTTATTTTTGACTGCTTTTACGATTTGGGTATTTCGAGAAAGAAATTGCAATCAGATTTGCGAGAGTAAAGGATTCTAGATTGAATATGAAGTAAAAAAAACCAATGTTTTAAAACGCAAAAGGCGTACGTGATGCGTTTTCGGGTTCGTGAGGCGAGGGTAAGCCTCAAAGCGTTGAGGCGTTAGCCTTTCGGGTAAAAAAAAAAAAGGCGCAACGCATATACTTAATTTATAATATGGAATAACACTAAGCGTCAAATAGTAAGTAAAATCATAAAACATTCGGTGATATATCCTGTGCAATATCCCGTTTGCTCATTTTAAATTAACCTAGCCAACAATAGAAATGAGAAAACAATTAAAATGGTTGACTGAAATCAAACACTGCAAACAAAAAAAACAGCAAAAAAAAAGACAAAAAAGACTCTTGGAATCAATCTATTCCAGTTGAATCGACCTATTCCAGTTTGAAATGTCAAATTTTTGTTTACCTTTTTCTTTTTACTTTCCTTTCTTTCTTTCTTTCTTTTTTTTTTTTTTTTTTTTGCACTGAAAGTGAGAAGGTACGATATTTTGAAAACTAAAAAGCGAAGTTATATATATATATATATATATATATATATATACATACGTACGCCTCAGGCCAATTGAGGCTTTGAGGCGTACGTTTTTTGTTTTTCTTACGCCTCAGAGGTAAAACGCCTCTTGAGATGCGCCTCAAGGCATTTTTGCTATGCCTCGCCTCAAGGCACGCCTCAGGCGCGTTTTTTAATACACTGGTAAAAACACATTGTTAATATCAAGGTTTGAGAACTTGGTTTCAGACACTTGAAATTTTCTTGGTTCTGATCGATTTCGAAAGTTTCGCTTTTAGTTTCGGTTTCGGTTCTGATAATTGCATTTCTATCTACTTTATCACGGTATACCTGAAAATATAAATGATATAATAGAAGCATTCATGGAAAAGTCACACAAAAGTTATCTATAAAACAAAATTGAAATATAACTTAAGATAGCAGGTTCATTTAAGCATAAAATGAACAATTTATTTGATTCGACCCAATGCTTTATCATTCATCCCAATATTTCAACAGTCAGCCCAATATGCTACCCCAGCAGCATATCACCTAACCCTATCCCTAAACATATTTATCTCTCTCAACTGCACACAACATAAAACGAGTGAAGAAAAGAGAAACATCTAACGAAGGCCTTGACTCAGATTGATGTTAGAGATGTTCAATTTGAGTTTCACTGCAGAGCACACATTTCTCGATCCATCCGTCTAAGCTCAAGGCAAGCTAGAAATTCAAGCATGACACGAGGTTTTCCTTTTGTTTTGCTTTTTCGATTGTTGATTCTGCTTGTTTTTTCGTCTCTCTCACATTTTTCTTCTGATTTTACAATTTCGTTTTTTTTTTTAATTGATTGTTGAATGGGACGGGATTTTGCCTTAATCTCGCTCCGTCACTGGCCGGAACCGACACGACTTAGTCAAAATCTTGTGGATACGGACGGAACCTCAAACCATGGTTAATATGCACAGGCTGTATATTATTTTAGTTTATGGACCCCCGTTAACAAAATTAATAACCATTAATGCTATAAAAGGGAAGGTTTTCTTTAAGAAATATTAGCTAATTATTACAACAATTAATACAAGGGTTAACCAATCGTCATAAAATTAATTGATGTATAACAAGTAACATGATTATCAGACCTTCAAATATAAATTATTTAACATATAAAATATTTATTATCCAAAATAACTAACGTTTTCAATGATAGGTTAAAAAATAGTTTCATTAAAATTCAAAATATAATTTCTGATCATAAATCGAATAAAAAAATTTGTAAAAATAACATGAAATTAAACTCTTAAAATCTCATATTCAAGCAAAAAAATTGAAATTCATTCCAACTTACTGTATTTATGATTTCAATATTTTAGAAAAGAATTTGCAGTCAAAATTGAGATGGGAAAACGACTGCAAATTGAACAAAAGTTGGCAATATGTAACTGATACCACTAATTTAAATACCCGCAACGATAGTCGCATCAAGGAGCGACTTGAGGAAATGACAAATGCGAGATAAAACGTCTTGAGGCTATCTTCAAATTGTTCTTTACCTTCAAAGCTTAGACCTGAAATAACTCGAGGCATGCGAAACATACAAAGCGCACACCTTAAACTGCTGAGGTACGCAATTCAATAACCATTTTACCTTAGTTGCAAATACTGACACTAGCAGAATTTATTAAACTACAATTATCTAATATAAAAAAATCGAAAGGTGAAAGTTGGTGTTTTCTTGTTTTTCAATTTCAATATCAACATGTACATGACTGAGTAAGATTGTATCAGAAATAACGATCAAGAGCTATGTAATTGATTCTTTCATTACTATTTAAGGGAAAAAACTAACAGACTTCATTGAATGTCCAAGTAAATTTTGCGGATCGATTTGAATTGGCAGAAGAAAACAAAACTAAAATTTTGTGTAATTTCCAAATAAATTCTGCAAAATTAAAACCGAAACCATATGCATTTCAATTATTTATTTTAACTTTTTATATAAAATAAGAGATGTTAAATGTTCACGATCAAACATGAATGATCTATTTTACATTTTTTTCAGGTTAATTTAAAATGTTAAATTTCATAATGTTTGCGTTTTACTTTTACCCCAAAAAATTACACCTCAACGTTCACAGACCTGACAACCCCTTTATGCTTTCGCATTTTAAAATGACCGACACTTATATGATACAGGTATTTTAGTTTATAATATTGTACTTGACCAATCGACAAAACTGATGGTTATCATGTCATATAAGGAATTTATTTTCTTGAAATCTACCCGTTAATTATCATTTAACCAATACAATCATACAACAATTAATAAAAGAACTCAAGCAGTCATTATAAAGCGACAGGAGGTCTAATAAGCAACATAATCAAAATATTTCAAAATACATTAAAAGAATAAAATTAGTAAATATTTCTCAACTTTTATTGAAGAATATTATATTGGCAAATAAAACGGCTATATAGGTTTTGAACTTGATATGATGAATTAATCATGTGACACAAAGTGAACTTAATAAAGTGAACGTAACCTAATAATCCAGATATTTAATCATTCAACAAAAAGGACCATTAATTTGATCTTGAAAATATAACACTTATTAATGTATGAAGCGGCAAAGGTAGCAAGTTTATATACAAATTTGTTGATTTCAAAGGTTAATCGTGAAATCTAATGTGTACACTATTGTCCAGGTAAAAGCCTGACGAATCGAGATAAAACTCATTTTATGAAAATGCCTGAACTAACAAAATATCACGACTTTGTTATAAGCTACATCTTCTCAACCATTTGGAATTGGTTAGCTATAAAAGAATATATTTTTTCATCTTAACTTTCAATTAACATGTTGTGGATGTTATAATTGTGCAATATCGTTCATATTTATGTTTTAAAAGATACACAAGTGACAACTTTCGATTTCGAGTACTTTTGTGCATTTTCTTACGTTGTGAAAAACTTAAACAGTAGAGAAATTGAGGCGGCAAATGCAATAATGCATAATATTAAACCATTAAAAAATTAACTAAATAGCTAAAATTCCTCCACTTTTCAAAATAAAACTTCAATTTTTTAAGACAATTAAGCTAGAGGGTCTTTCAGATGGCAGCTAGGCATTGAAGCATGTTGCTTCGGCTAAGAGTAACCACCTATTCAAAGTGGCTAGACCACCCAGGCGTTGTTTGGGTCCACAAATGAATTAGCTAGGCTAGCTTACATCTAGCAAGGTCCATTTAGATCTTCCATAACTCATCTAAGTTGGTCTATGTTTAACTAAGTTTGACAAGATTCGCCTAGGTCCATCGGCCTTGATGCCACTTTGTTAAAGCTTCTAATTTTGGTTTTTTTTTTTTTTTCATTTTCTTGAAATTTTCAATGATTGGATCAACTATAGTTTGCATGTACAAATATAAGTGATTTTTGTCATATTGTCTCCAATACACTATATCTCATAATTCATATCGTGGAAGAACAAAAAATTTCAACAAAATAGGAATACTTCATCCATGTTTGCCTTAAAACCAAAAGAAAGTAATTTCAACAATTAAATATATGGTCATTTTATGATTTAGTATAAAATTTTCTGTATAACATCCAATTTTTGTAAAACTTAGTCTTATTAAACATGTGTGATTTTTATTAATCCTCAATCAAATATTGCTTAGACGATAAACCATTAATTCGAGTTCATCACTTATTGTCCACTTAGTGACCGTATAACCCAGCCTTAAATTTAAATTTAATTAAAAAACAATCACATTTACAAAGGACAAAAAAGTCTGCCACAACCAACAAATTCGTTAACAATTTCAAATCATTCTAGCTTCAAGAAAGAATTTATTATATTCCTAGAATGTGTAATGAATGCTACAGGTAAATCACCTGCATTGGCATTTCAAACCTTTCAAAGATAGTTGGGAACATTTCATAATTAGGTTTTTATATTGTTAGCGACAACAATCTCATTTTGAGTATTCTTTTGCATTATTTGTTTAATCAAGGATCAAATTATTCAAAGACAAAAAAACCTATATTTTACTGCATGTGCCTATGAGAATATAGATGACTCAAACAATCTACAAAAGCCATAACATTGCCATGGGTTGTCTGTTCAAAATCATCCAAGTCCTCAAAAGGAAATTTTACCCTTTTTTTTTATTGATTTTCTATATTACAAAAGGTTTATACATTTAGGATGTTTTTTAATGATTCAATATTTGGTATTGTTTTACATAGTTTTCTTTATTTGTTTATTTACACTTTTATATATTAATATTGATTTACTAGGATAAAATCCACCTAAAAAACTATCCAAAGCCGTATCTGAATGATTTTTAAGGTTTTGAAACCCATTTATCCTTACCAAAGAACGATTTTAGATTTTAATATTTCATGTACAAAGAAAAGAGATTATAATCACGATATAATTAACTTAGCATTAAGTGTCAATTCAAATACAATAAAATGAAAAATTAATTAGTGTTTTATGTAGAAGTGCTTAAGTAAAATATATTAAAACATCAAATCAAAATTAGTGTTGTCGACGAATACTTGTAAAATCTGAAAACGGTCTGAATCCATATCTGTAAAGCAAGTAAATATCCAACATCCAAAAAAAATGGATGTGAATGCGGATACACACATCCACATCCAAAACTATCCATCCATCTCCTTTCGAATATATCTCCCGAGATATTGCAATATCGCCTGATATATCGACCGATACAAAATACTGCAATATCGTTCGAGATCTTGGTTTTTTGGGTTAAGATTTAAATTTATGTCTGAACCAGAGCAATAATTAAAAAACTCAAATATAGTCACGATAATCTCTTGCTATTTTGCATGTTAAATGACCATATTTTATGTTCATATATGTTCTACAATGCTTGTGATTTTCAAATTCGTCTTTTTTACATACATGTTACCTATGAAATTATGTATTTCATGGTCTACTTATGATGTATGTTTTAATGTTTTGGATCTTTTTAATGTTTTATGTCTAACGATAATTCATTTTCATGGATTATATGTTTTAAGCACTAATTTATTTGCATTGTGTTATATTTCTGTTTTAAGCATATTACAATTTAGAGTATGAATGATCTTTCGTAAATTAAGAATAATAAAATGATTTTGCAATTCAAGTTTAAGTTACTATGTTTTTAATAGCATTAATAAAAATCATTTATTAACATATCATGTACCCCGAGATTGTTCCGATATGAACTTTAGACCGACATGGAAATCTGAGACGAACCCCGGACTTAGACTCATCTCGTCTGAGATCTCCCCTGATACGAGATCAAGTCTCTAAAATTACCGAGACGAAACGCAACCGATATCCGAGATTTAAAACCTTGATCTTAATACAATAAAAGATATTTATTGTTCTTAAAACTTTTTAGCATCATAATATTTGTTTGATTTTAGCACATTAATAACCAACTGGATTGAAAAAACTTCATGCTAAACTGAATTTATTTATTTATATTTCTTGATTTAACGATCGTTAACGGATCAGATAATTATCTGGTATATGTTTGTATTCACGGATGCAGATATTCGACACTCAAAAATAATTTTGGATGCAGATGCAAATATGACACTATCTGCATCTAAGAGTATCTATTGACATACATTATCAAAATTATTCATTTAACATAAATACACGTTAAAAATTTATTTTAATATAACTACATGTGTAATTTTTTTCATGTTACGATAACATCAAATCTAAAATGTAACTTTTAAAATGCTACAATTCAACTCCACTTCAGCCATTAAGATACATCAGACATAGCTTGAGCCAATGTTAAATGAAAACATAAAACTAATTATTATTTTAAGTTTCTCTTCACATACCTTTACATCCTATTCGACCTATAAATTCTATTCTTCCTCGGTATGCATCCTTACCTCTTCTTCCAATTTTTCAAATTCAAAGAAATAAGCAACTATACTAGTAATAGCTGGTCATATCATTTCAAATGAATGTGTTCTTTAAATCATGTGAGGCGAGAGCTAGTAGCGTTCATATTGAAGATATCCATAAAGGTGTGACGAAGTTTTAGAAGACCAGTGGAAAAATCATCATTGCGACCATTGACGCCAAAATGTGGTCGTCAACCCTCGTGATTTCCACATGAGTGAAACTAAACGTCCAACAGTGGAAAATAAGTAAGTAGCAATGTAATGTACAGGGGAAAAGCGCAAGTAAACGATCACACAGAATTTATAATGGTTCGGCTCGTCTGAGCCAACGTCCACTTTGAATGGTTTTGCTCTTTATTTATGCTCTTGGTACAAATTACAACAATGGACCGGATTGTTTCCGAGTACACATGAAATGGACTTGTTAGTTTTTATACACTTAGCTAATATTAGAGTATGTAAGTTTGGGATAACTGTTGAATGAATTATAAAAATACATATAATGGATTATGCTTATAATAAGGTTATTAAACTAAAATATTGACATTTGGAAATGTGAACTGTATACAAATGGAATGAACCAAACGAAATTGACTAATAAGTTAAATTTGCTAATAACGCTAATGAAGGTTACGTATATCAGATTATATATCATGCTTGGGTTATATATTTTGTTTTTCCCGTGGTTTGGGATGTTATATTTTGAATATATAATATATATTATTATTATTGATATTTTTATTATTCCTGGATCCATTCGTACAAAGTAGACTCTACCGAAATATTCAATGAATGTTGAATTTAGAAAAATTTGAGAGTATGAGATTATTTTCATATGGAAATTGTAATTGTTTATAACTGATATATATTCTATTTTAAATACTTAGCTACGTAAATACAAAGTGTTTACAAATTGACTATTTGAATAAGATAATATCAAATTTCTTAAAAATTTTCTAGTTTCTTTTCGAGGACGTAAAGTTCTGAGTGGAGGAGATTGTAACGCCTTGTGAATTTGCCATTTAAAAATATCTAAATTGGAATTTATTTTTATTATTTTTGGCTTCCAATTATAAAGAAACTAAAGAATTTAAATTTGGATTTACATTTTAGGATGCATACATTCAGAAATTTTGATAAATCAAGTCTATCTGTTAAAACATAAATTTATTTGATTTTTTTAAACTGTTAATTTGAATTCATTTAATAATCTAACGATAGCGTATAAAAAAAAGTAACAATGTTTGCTTCGTTGAATATCGATTTTTTTCTATCTCCGTTAAAATCAATTTATACAAACATTTAATCGAGCGATAGCGTATGTGAGGAGTATAATGAAATATTACGCGAACATTTTAGTTAAAATTTTGAATGTGCTATTTCATTTGTATTGGTGCAACAAGGAAAACGATATTAGTTCATTACTTCATTTTACCCACTCAATTGGTTCGAAATTTCAAAACTACACATGACCGAGTACACATGAAATCACGAGGGTTGACGACCACATTTCGACATCTACGACTCAAGCAAGCAACAACATAATTTTATTTGGAAGTTCATAAAATGAAAATAGAAACGAACCTATTGGAACAATGAAGAACAATGAACTGAACAATATTGCAAAAGATGATGATTGGAAAAACATGAATTTTATTTTCTCGTTATAATGTTGTATTTCATAGGAACCTAGATCAAGCATAATAAGGCTTTAACATTGATTCCTCCTAAATTCAAAATATTTGAAGCAAATATTTAGGAATATAGTTGTCCTTTGCACAAACATCGAACTATTTACTTAAAGTGTCAATGGGTTGTTTATTAGTGGAAATCAGTCGATCAATTTTGTTATATTGGAGAGAAAACCATAAAAAAACCATCTTCAAATTGAACCTAGAACTCAAGCAAATGCGGTATGCTAGTCAAACCCAACTCCCCATAATATGTTGTTTGGTGCATTATCAACATTGACATATCGTTTAGAATGTGACTTTCCATCTATGTTTGAATTGCTCTATGTGAAAAAAAAAAATCATGTGCATCCATCAACAAATCCATCGCTAGCTTGTTGAAATAATGTAAGAGAGACATCTAACCAATTTTTGATCAAGTTCAAGTTAACAGCTGAATTATGCCACCGACAAAGCAAACTTCAAAAAAGCATTCAGCCATTGTGTTCTTTGAACCGAATTATAGGCGAGGTTGTCGAATTACTGCAAGGAGTGTTTTTTGACAAAATTTCTTGTCCTTAGTAGATCACAGTGACACATGCAAGTATATGAAGTTGTACGTCCAAGGGTACGTCAAACTCATAATTAGAGGAGCTTGTATTTAGATATCTCTTTCTATTTTCTACATTTAATGTTATTATTTCATTTTAGGTGTTTTTTTATGTTTTGTAAATTCACAAGACTATGGCGTAAATATTTTGGTATCGATGAACCTATTGTTTACAATGAGTTATTGGTAAATTGACAAGATTACGAGAGATTTTTATTTTTATGGTAAGGGGATATCCCTTCTAGTAGTTCTAAATATTTAGTGAATTAGGATACTTCATGTAAGCCTAAAATCGAGGGGGTTTAGGTATTATTAATTTACATAATTTGAATAGATCTTTATTAGGTAAGTGGATTTGAAAATATAATAATTTTAAAAAATTACTGTGGAAACAATTAATTTCTAATCAATGGTATGGTGGTTCATTTAATTTGAATCATATTTGCAGCAATAATACTAAAAATTTTTCGCATTTTTGGAATTCTATAATGTCTTGTTTTGATGTGTATAAACTTGGTACTAGTGTCATTGTTCACTCGGGTAATAACATTACTTTTTGGCACGATAGTTGGATTTCTGTTATCCCTCTTAAAGTGGAACTTAAAGAATTATACAATATTTGTAATTTTAAAAATGTTCTTATATCTAAAATTTGCAATCCTAATAACAGACTTTCTTGGAATTTTAGTTTTAATCGTACTTTAGAGGGTTTTACTTTAAAACATTTTGCTTTATTATGTGTCAAACTAAGACTTTATAATAGAAAGATATTTATATTTGGTGTTGGGATAAATGTAATAAATTTACTTCTCATGTTTTTTATAATATTATTAATTTTTTGGATGTTGAATTGAAAACTTCTGAATATATTTGGAAAGTTTATTTCCTCCTAAAACTAATATCCATACGTGGTTAGTTTGCATGGTAAATTAAATACTATTGAATTTTTTACAATGAATTGTAATTGATTAAAATTGTTATTTCTATAACAATAATTTGGAGTATATTAATGATTTGTATCATGATTGTCATATTACCAGGTTTATTTTGTCGAGTACTTTGAATTTAATTTAAATTATGAGCAATTTAATTGTGATTACCGGAATTATTTTAGATTTTATTTTAAAAATAACAATAGATATTTACTTGATTCTATTTTCTTAATTATTTGTTGGTATATTTAGTTCGAAAGAAATCAACGAGCTTTTAATAATGGTAATATTTTCAATTTGGAAAAGCTTGTATATATTACCTATCATTCAGTTTTAATTGGATTTCAAATCCTAGTTACAAGTTTAATAAACTTGTGAGTTTTAAAAAATATCTGAAAATTATTAAAGATCGTATTGATTGCTTAAAAAGAAATAATATTTTTAATAATAATAATAATAGTAATAGCAGTATTAATATTAGGGTAAACTGATACCATTAATCTGAAGTTTCACGTGTCTTTCCATATTAATCTAAAGTTTGGGTTATTTTTAGTTAATCATAAGTATTGGGGGTCTCTTCCCATATTGATCTCATTTACTTGATAACCTATTTAGTCGATCATAATTCATTTCTTCTTGAAACCG
Source organism: Allium sativum (assembly GCA_030737875.1). NCBI lineage: Eukaryota > Viridiplantae > Streptophyta > Magnoliopsida > Asparagales > Amaryllidaceae > Allium > Allium sativum. The sequence goes on along the minus strand of CM060921.1, from coordinate 6,289,792 downwards.
CCTACAACAATGCCATCTCCGATATTAAAGTGAAAGGCATCTTGCTAACCAACCCTTCCAACCCACTCGGCACCGCAGTCGATCCTGAAACCTTAACTTCCGTCCTCGCCTTCGCCCAATCCAAACGCAACCACCTCGTCTGCGACGAGAACTTCGCCGACACCACCTTCACCTCCCTTAAATTCACCAACTTTGGCATCATCTCCACCCAGACGCAACATTTTTTAGCCGCACTATTATCCGATGACAAATTCACAATGAAATTAAAAAAAAAAAAAGCGTGGACCGGCTTTCGAAAAGGCATGGGGTTTTCACTTCGGAATTGGGGCAAGATGGAATCAACTGGAGGGGATGTTTTTCCTGGATCAACCCTTTCAAACCATATATTACGGCTCAACAATATACTGCAGATTAAAATGATGGTTGTGATTGGAGAGCTTGGTGGACGCGATGTTGTGTGTTGATCATGGTCCATGTGTATCTGGTGCTCATAACACTATAGTAACTGCAAGGGTTGGAAAGGATTTGGTTTCTAGTCTTGTTTCAAGGCTGCTAACTTTTGGTCCTCAATTCGGTGGTGCAATTGATGATGTTGCTCGATGCTTTAAGGAAGCCTATGATAGGGGCATCACTCCTTATGAGTTTGTTGAGAGCATGAAAAAGAAAGGCATCCATGTGCTTGGAATTGGGAACAAAATAAAGAGCAAATAATTTGGTTCTTAATGTTGACGGAGTGATAGGCTTGCTGTTCCTTGATCTCCTTTCTGGAAGTGGAATGTTCAACATGGAAGAGATTGATGAAATTGTCAGTATTGGTTATTTGAATGGCATGTTTGTCTTGGACTACTTTATTTGTCTTATTGGGCACACATTCGACCAGAAGCGATTGAAACAGCCGCTTTACCGCCATATGTGGGAAGATGTTGCGAAAATGAATGGGGCAAGAATGACGAAGCAAGCAGTTAAGGGGAAGAGCTGGAAGGAGAGAGTTAAACATGTTGTCAAAAAGAAATGAGTTGATGATTGGCTAAACATGTTATCAAGTAAATGAGATCAATATGGGAAGTGACTCCCAATACTTGCGATTAACTAAAAATAATCCAAACTTCGGATTAATATGAGAATACACCTGAAACTTCGGATTAATGGTGTCAATTTATCCTTAATATTAATATCAATGTATTAGCTGTTTCCGATAGTGTTTGATTTAAATACGTTGGGTTTTTATTTGATTATTGACTTTGTTCTCAACTCGCTTATCACTGTTTTTAGTTGCTTATCTCTTGTTGATTATGTCGTTTACTTATTTCTTTTTATCATCATGCATGTATATATACATATATATATATACACACATATGTAGAAGACTAACATCTTTTGTTTATATTTTCTCTTTGCATATTCATGTTTATGTGTGGATTTTTTGTTTTTATAATTTAGGACTTTTTGTTGTATTCTCTTTTTTTTTTTGTATTTTCATTCGAACCTTAGATTTATATGTGTGGATGGGAATTCTTTTTTATTGTAGAGGGGTTTTTCGCTACCTTTTACTGTAGAGGGGTTTTTTGCTATCTGCCAGGCTTGTTGACAACTCTTTCTTTAGTGTCAAATAAAATTACATGAGTGTTCTCCTAGTGAGGATCACTCATTTCTCCCAAAAAATTTAACCTATCGTTTGCATTTTAAAACTTATATGGTAGGTATTCAATTAAATAATAATTTAATACTTTATCAACTAAAACAAATGATTATTATATTACAAAATAAGCATAATTTATAAATAATATTAATTTCTTTTTTTTTTTTCTCACTTTCAATTATCTCAACAATTCTCCAAACGTACTTTTCCCTGATTGCTCTTCCATAACCAGTATTCACGAATCTATGTTCGCCAACACACCTTTGAATTTCAATTTTAGTTGATGCTTAATATGAAGGTGTAAGATGACATAGTTTTTATCAATCGAAAAAATAAAAAGAAGAGAGTTCCAACTTGCTACTCATATTAAACACAAGTTTCACATTGTTACCAAAATACCAAATGGAACTGAATTACCTTAAAAAAATGCCACAAACATATTAAAAAGCAATCATGGATATCAATTAAAGGAAAGTTACTACATTCGCTGTTGTTGCAAAGTAAATAGCAGTAGTTACTTGCTGGTACCAATCATCATTGCAGAGACTGTAACAAGAGAAGAAGTTGCAAGACACATAACTCACGAAATGAATTTTAGAATGCAGTTCAAAATTACATAAACGATGATGATAATGACGGATACGAATTTCAGAACTACCGTAGAAATACCTTCAAACAACGTTTGATTCATAAAATCGAGAGGAACAGGAAGCCATAAAGGAACGAGACGGAAGTCAAGAAGGCGGGAGCGACCACGTGTAACGAGGGGCGACGAACGAGATGCGCGCAATAAGCAGTGTCCCGGTGGTAGACTTGAGTATTGAAGCGCTCCAAAATGCTCGTCACCATCAAGATATTTTCATATTTTTTTTCCTGACATATTCGGCCGATCCATGGTTAGGGTTTTGTTTTCTCAGGCAAACGCCTTATCACGGAGCGCCTGACGCGATTGATATTCGCAAGGGAGCATCCCATTTACTTGCGATGTAATCAAAATTTTCTTTGAAAAAAAAAGGAAATTTCATTTAATTTAGACCACTGGAGCTAAACTCAAATCTTACTATGCTACCATTGGTGACGCATTCGACGAATCAGACATCCCTACGTTTCAACTTCTACGGATCCTTCTTTTCGCATCGGCAGTCAACAATCCCTATCGTCCCCTTTTCAATTTCCACAGATCCGAGGTTTTTATTTTTTTTAGTGTTAAGGGACCCTCAATATGTTCTTCCTAATACCGTAGTTAAAAAAATAAAACTCATTAAATTTTGTATGTTTTCTAATACCACATTACTTCTTCATTCTAATCTCTCATTCAATCATTATTTGCGAACTAATCACGTACTAAACTAATCTATAAACCTTAATCTTTCGTAATTCGCTGTCTTCTTTGCATTTCTCGCGAAAAAATTCTTATTCGTACAGTAATCTCTCAATTGTTTGGTGATCTGAAAACCCTAGACTCTCACTTCCTCTTCTAGTTTGTTAAATTCAAACTTTATTCGCGATTTTTTTATATTGCGTCATCGAATTCATTGATCGGTTATAGATCTAGGGTTTAGTGGTTGGTCGGTTTTGCAAATGAGGACGAACGAACATCGAGCGAAATAGAAATAGAGTAAAATAGTGTGGTAGCCCGTACTTTTTAAGTGTGGTATTAAGAAGAGTGTAATATTAATTCTTGTGGTATTTTTTAGTCATGGTATTAGGAAGAACATATTGGGGTGCCTTTAGCACCACGCTATTTTTTTTCTGTTGCGCAAAATTTTTCTCGTATCTGTGACATATATTTCTAGTGTGGTGCTAAGGGCACCCCAATTTACTTTTCCTATTACCCTACTAAAAAATACCACAAGAAATATCATTACACTCTTCTTAATACCATACGTAAAAAAACAGGGGCTACCACATCACCGTTACCTTATTTTCGGATTTACTGCCATGATTTTTGTGTCTAGCGTATTCAACCGTCTTTCTCCTCACAAAAATTCAATGAGACGAAAAGAATACGTGACTAAATATACAAATGCTGTGAATAAGGTTTGAATTAAGCAAACCAGAAGATAAAGTGAGAGATTAGGGCTTCAAACGCTAAGAATTTGAATCTTCTTGCGGGAATGATGAAGTAAAAAAGCGATTATTCTTGATTAGGCTTTTCAAATTAGGGTTGACTACGTAATTAGTTTGGCAAATACTAGTTGAGTGAGAGATTAGAATGGAGAGGTAATGTGGTATTAGGAAGCATACAAAATTTAATAAGTTTTATTTTTTTAATTGCGATATTAAGAAGAGGATATTGGGGTGCCATTAGCACCACACTATTTCTATATGAATTTTTTTCTCTACTTTACTAGTTTCTATTTTTTAATAGGAAAAATTGATACAGATAATCCCAAGTTTCACCATATTATTCATGTCAATTAGCCCTTTTTAATATGGCGCATTATTCTGATTTTGGTTCTGTTAGATATTTCTTTCAATCTACCTATTACTTCATAAACACTAGAAAAGGACGACCTTTTCATAAATTTATGCGTTGATTTTCTACTGGACAAAATGACTTTCCGAGGGCTTTATGCGACGTTGGTGATCGAATTTAAAGATAAGTTGAACTTTGACTGGTCTCGTACAAAGATAACACAAACAGGGCAATCTAAAGTGTACTTAGACTGATTTGGACAAACTTCTACAGCTGTATGAGGGAAAACGAGATAAAGTGAAAAATCAGTTGGATGGTATTAAGGAGTGATGAAATTCAACTGCTCCATGATATAAAAGAGTCAGAAAAAAAAATCCTCTCATCAAATTCAGGGAGTTGGATTAGTTTTTCACTGACTACATAGAAAATGGTACTTGCAAATATGTGATACCTCTCACCTTACCCGCTAGCCTTTCATTGCTTTCAGTATAATTTGCACTCTAATGAATGGTCAGTGACACTGCACAAGTTCAGCCCAAACGCAACAGACATGTTGAGCATGACAGCTCGGGTAGGCATATGATAGTTTTGTAACAACCCAAAAAATTAAGAATAATTAATTGAAAATTTTAAACATTACAAGTTGATGTTATGAAAATATAACGTTACAAAGTAATGAATATAATTAATCTAAAAATCCACGATAACGTTATAAAAGAATAAATGAAAAATTAAAGATTAACGTTATAACCATAACATTAATAGCTAATAAAGAAATTAATTCACAAATACTATTTTGTGCTTTTGAATTTGAAAAAGTAGCATACATAATAAAACAACAATTAAGACAAGGTACTAATGAAATTTATTGGAAGTTTAATAATATTAATGAAGATGAACGAGTTATGAGTTTAATAGAAAGTGGTAACAGTAAATATAGAAAGAGGTTAAAAAGAGACTTTTTTACGAATACCCTAATTTGGCTATGAAACATTTTCATATTGTCCGTAGCAATTTTCCGGTCAATTTCCATATGTAACTTGTGAAGATCTGATGTATCATCCCAAAATTTTAGCGATTTAATAATTAATTAATTTAATTATTTAATATATTGGTTTGATAATTTAAATGGTTAGAATTCAAATAATTTGAATATTTAAATATATATATATATATAATATTGGGATAATAATATATTTATTTCTGAGATAATCGGAAATAGTTGAACTGGCAATATTGTGTGAATTGGATAATTTAATTGATTTAATTTAGTCTACAATTGAATTATTTTAACGAATTTATTTTTGAAACGACGTTTGAATATTATATTTATAATATAATTTAAAACGAGCTTGAAATGCCGCGGTAGTTCGTAATATTGAGTTTTGTACTTCCACTGAGTGTAGAAGATTCGTTATAAGTTGGATTTCTTTGAAATAAGAAACATTGGAATCTATTAAGCTATATTTTTCTAATGGAAGTGAAAAATCGAGATTTCGTGTTATAGATCGTGAGTTATGTCTAAATCAAATTTTCAAATAGTCGTTATAAAATCGTTTATAAATCATAATAATTTATTTAATATAATTAAATACTAATTTCGAATTTTGACAAAAAATTTGGGATGTATATTTAATTTAATTTATAGAATTTTACTGTAATTTTTAATTCGTAAAATAAGCAACTTTTTGTTTAACGTAATTTGCACCCTGTATCGGTATTTTTGGGATTTCATGGAACAAGTTAACTTGTCGATTTTATTATTGTTTTGGGATCGTGGCACAACGGTTAACACAATCATATTTTTATTCGTGTCCATAGCAGTCCATACGTGAATGGAACTTTTCGTAGCAGGGTATGCTAAACTTTATAGCTTAAAACAACTGGACAATCTATTTATATTTAATACATGGGCAAATGGGGCACCTTAAGAAGAGCATGTAGTTTAGCACAAGGTCGATCCATAAAGTTTTATCTCCTTGCTCCCTTTCCTATTCAAATCGATGGCAAGCCCTGGTTACAAAAGCCATGCACCCTACAAATCCCTGGTCATTACCACACATTCTGTTAAAAAGAGCAGCAGAGGAGCCGCTAGGTCATACCGTTGCCATGATGACATATATACTTGGAAAATGCGAAAATCAACAAAGTCATTACTACTAACGTACATTTGCTTCAAGAAATAGCACATAAGCACAAAAGGAATATTCATGCATTTCTTATATATGGTTTAACTGAAACCACAAGTCGCGTTACACCAAACTTGCCAAACGTTCTAAATTGAAATGTAACGACCCGGATTTTGAGCGATTTTGGTTATCGACGTAAGCTCGACGTCGATAACCAAAACATCGAAAAATCCTGGCAATTAATGAAAGGAATTAGAAGGTGAGAATAGATAAGATAGAAACTTAGAATAGAATAAGAAGAAGGACACAACATCAGAGTAACACGAACCTCACAGCGGAACGAATAACATATAATAGATAACATAACTTTGAAATATAACAGTTATGTATACAATAGCACTTATCAGAGTACAGCACTTACAACACAGCGAAAATAACTATAGCTATATGATCTTGAAGCCTCCTGCTCCACGCTCTTCCAGTATATCTGTAAATTCCTGACTACTTGACTGCCCGTACAAAATTAGGCACCCAAGAGTTTAGGGAAAACAAAACAAATAAACTCCGGGTCAGTCATGGGACTGGTATGAGTAAAACAGTTTAAACAGGTATATGAACAAGTAAACGATATCTCATAAGACCACGCCGCAGAACGGAACGGGTTTTTCCCTTATGAGAATCCAAAATATCTTTATATCAAAAACCTTTTGATATTATAATAATGTCTATGTACAAATAGATATCAACTAGCAGAAACGCTTTCATCTCACGTTCTACATATATAGTATACAATCAAAATCGCAAGCACGTATTGGATGATTGGATTTCCAACTATGACAAGGTATGGAACCACCTTCCGATCAGTGTACTCTAGGAACGATACACTGGAGTTCAACAAGAACATCTTGCAACTCAGCCACACATGACCGACCACTCATTTCGCTTGAGTGTATCGAATGTACATCACCAACGGTTGGGATCAACAACCGTTCCCGTATATATATGGGACAGCATTGATAGATTTAAGAAACAAATGAATATTCTCTAGATAGGTGATTATACACCCTACTTCGGTGCGACCGACTTAGCCATGCTGCCTGCCCGATTTCTGTCATTTACCGGATGTGAGGCTAGAAGCTACGCTTTATCATCACAATAGATTCACTTCGAATGCCACATTGTCAGATCCATTGAAAATCACTAATTGACGTCTACAACAATACATTACGTGTCAGCTAAGAGAATTTCCTTCTCCGCTTCCACTCTTGGTACGGTTGAAGAAATCAATGTACGTGACCTTTCTGGAAATACTCTGTCACACATCCATCTTTATTTACTTAAAATGTCACATCGTCATACCCGCCAAATCACAAATTGACTTATCCAAAAATAACACGGGTATACAGCTAAGAGAAACGAATTCCTCCGCCACCAAACGTGAATACGTTTGAACAGATCAACTTACGCGATCCATTGGATATACTCTGTCAGACCTTCGTCCATACAAGTTGTCCTGGGACTGGACAAACCGAAGGCACTATTCTGTAAACAGGATAACCCTTGCATTTTACTCCGTCTTCAATTATCTTTGACATATATGATTCGCAACGCTTATGCCAATACAGAGTGGTTCTTTGGATAAAAATCCAACCGGTCTCTCCATATTAACAACGTTAAAATGGTCAAAACTTCGATAGTCCGTGATTTAACCATCAAAGAAAAACAAGTGTGCAAACAACGATATTATTCCCAGATGGAAATTATATCGAACAAACATCATTTAACATTAATCTCTTTAGTTCATTTATTTACTTATCTCCTGTTTCCCTAAATTCTAAATTCTTATTTTCTTATATCAGAAAACATTTCTGATTCTCGTTTGGAAAACATTTCCAAAACTCCTTTACGATCAAACCTTACCATTTCTTAGTTAAGAAGGAAGTCACTCAAGTTGGGGTATAATTACCTCTCAGACCTTAACTGAACAACGTTATAACTTCGAAATGGTCAAAGTTTATCTTTTAATCTTTAACAACTTCTTTACGCCTTTCTCGGATTCAATTTTACTAGTCCACTTCTATATTTAAAACATTGGTTATAACGATAACGTTATAATCCCTACTTTCGAATTACCTAACTTTAATTATAACTTCTATTCTTATTAGTGAATAATTAACCTAACACTTATTTATTTAAATATAAATAAATCTCTATTTAAACACTGGAAAGTATAAGTACTTTCCCGAATTCGATATAATCGAATTTGCCGATTAACTCTCTTCGAGAAATCTCTATTTGATTAACTCTTCTTCGAATAACCTATATTCGACTAACTCCTTCTCGAATAAACGATATTCGATAATCTCTCTTCGAATAACTAATATTCGATAACTCTTCCTTTCAAATATCTCATATTTGAAAATCTCACTTCGATTAAACTTTAATCGATAACTCCTTCCGATGAAACTAACATCGATAACTCCTTTCGATGAAACTACATCGATAACTTAACTCGACGAACTTAACTCGACTAACTTAACTTGATTCGACTAACTCGACTTACTTGGTTCGACCAATTCGATTCGATTAACTAGGCTCGACTAACTTGACTAACTTAACTCGACTTACTTGGTTCGACCAATTCGATTCGATTAACTAGGCTCGACTAACTTGGTCGAACCACCCGATCAACTCAACTTATTTAACTTAACTTATTTCTCAACTCGATCTACTCGATTAACTGTGAAGACCCGCAACTTCCCCGTAAAGGAAAGCGTCGGATAGTTCGAGAACAAACCACAACAGAACGCATCTAAAAGAACGTTTCATTGTATATTACAACAACGCATCAGATTACAAGAATATACAGAGTATAAATGAATATTACACAGAAATATCAGAGATTTAAATTACATTTAAATACATAGCAGCGGAAAATAATACAATACACAACTAGAAGAGATATACGGATACAAAGCTTTCCGGATATCGTTCCAGCTGTAAACCAGGATCCTATGAATATAAATCTGCAAAACCAAAACTACTAGCTGCCCGTGTCGAAAATAGGGGCACCCAGAGTTTAGGTTAAAACAATAAACTCCAGGTCAGTCATGTGACTGGTGTGAGAACTAAAACAGTTAATCTTTATTTTTAAAGCTAGGTAAATCAAGGGACCACGCCGTATAACACGGAACGGGTTTCCTCCCAAGAATACCAGTGCATAAAACAAACAGCGCAATGCTAAATAAAGAAAAATGAAGCTGTTATAAGACCCAGGTCCTATCACACAATGCAACGCAAGCCGGGGGATAGGGTTTTCCCTTATAACAGCCAAAGAATGCTTGATACGTTTAAAACAAATCATTTGATACTATTATAAGTGCATAGTGTATATAACAACTTCAAATCATAAGTATCAATCATAGGCGGCATGGGTACCATATATCATGTCGCCATATATAGGTTTACAAATAAAACCGCAAATGTCACGTATTTGGAAATTGGATTTCCGTCTATGAACCGAGGCAAAAGATAGTCCTCAACCGATTCGAGACGCTCTAGCCCGTGTCTCAGGATCAGAGCTCGAGTGACCCTTGGATCGTCAGGGCCGGTCCACCGATGTGGATTAAAATGCCTGAACACTGCGTTTCCCCACCCTTTGGGGTGTCAATGAGCCAACGAATGACTCCATCGGTTCGAGAACGACCGATCAATCCGAGGCGCCTCGCAACAGCAACAACCACATAAGTCAAACTCGTCAGGGCGTGTAAAACCACTGACGCCACTTCTAACTAGAAAGAAACGCATGCCCTCCCTGAGGTCCGTCTCCCGTTTTTGATTCATATCGGGTGTGAAACTCGCGAATCAAACGTTACACAAAGCTACGCCACAAAGGCCGTGCTTTGATCATCAACCACAAGACTTTGCTTTTCAACAGAAGCCTTGATCATTTGCATCTTAGCATGCCACACAGGCAAGCCATCCTATGCAACCGATATCAGTCACACAGAATGAAATCCGATGTCAGACACACAGTCCATTTACAAGTCCGTTCTGGGTCTGAACGAAACCGGGGGCACCTAGTACCCCGCATATCCATCGATCTCCAAGTACGTCTGGACGATCACTAACTGTTTCCATCTTCTTGGGTGTACAGCCCAATCAAGATCATCAGTTATCACCCAAACGACGTGAAGACCTCCGGTCTTCGACCATCGTCTTCATCTTCGACTTATCGTCGTATCAGTTATTCAGAATGGGATAAACCCGGTCTTTCCGAATAACTCGCGTATATATTATAAAAGTGTTACACAAACACAACATACGCCTCATTCCAACTCATTAGTCACTAACCGTAAATTAATCAAGAGAATAATTCCCCAAATATTAACCCCGAAGGCCGAAACCAACATCAGATCAATATCCAGAAAACCATTCTACTTAGCTAACCGACAGTTAGTTTCTAAATTTCACGTTCAAATCTAATTAAAGATTTAACTATCGCCTGGAGCAAAACTGGTGATACTCCATTCTCGATCTTTTCAATCTAATTAAAGATTCATTAAAACTCCACTTAGTTTTAATCTGTGACTGGGTTAAAGAATCAGTGTCATTTAAAACACGGTTCACGATAAACCCAAAGTCACATCCCATTAATTATCGGGTTAAAGAACAAGTGTTATTTAAAACACTGTTCACGATAAACCCAAAAATCAATATCCATTCAATTCCAATTAAATATTATTTAATTGGTACACTTCATTAAATCTAAATAAAAAGATTTAATCATTTCTCAACTGGGTTCAAGAACAGTGTTAGTGAAGACACCATTCACGACAAACCCAAATCACATTCATTAATTATCGGGTTAAAGAACAAGTGTTATTTAAAACACTGTTCACGATAAACCCAAAAATCAATATCAATTCAATTCCAATTAAATATTATTTAATTGGTACACTTCATTAAATCTAAATAAAAAGATTTAATCTTTTCTCAACTGGGTTCAAGAACAGTGTTAGTGAAGACACCATTCACGACAAACCCAAATCACATTCGATATTCAATACAAGGCTCTGAATAGAAAATATATCGGCTTATATTCAATATCAAATTCTACGACTAACAAATGTCGTATTGGAAATAACGATATAAATATATATATATCTTTCAAATTTCCATAACAACACCTGTATAATCACGAATTCCAACATCGAAATATTCCGAAGACAATTTCGATTCAAATCCACTCCAATGCAATCATTGGAAATTTTGGTTATTTTTAAAACCCCTTTTAAATTCAATTTATTTATTTAAAAATAAATAGAATTATATTTCTAGTTCAAAACTAGTTCATTTCGATAAAAATCCATTTTTATCTTTTCAAATATGGAGTTTTTCATCCCAATTCTTTCTAAATCATTTCTTATGATTTTACACGAATTATTGCTATTTTTAATAATTTTATCAAGGCCCGTACAGTCGATTTCCATCAACGGCCATCGAACTGCACTTACAGCGACCTTTTTTCGAATTTGATTTGGACATAATTCCAAATCTAACCGTTAGATTTCAAATTTCTAATATTCGTTAGAAAGCTCTTTTCGATACGAACCCAACGGTTCCGGTTTTAGGAGAATCCGACGGTCGGATCTCCCGTAATGCCCGTTTGAAATAAATGGTCGAAATTCGCGAACTGCCGCGGCGCGGCGCGTTCTATTCAGGCCATTATATTATATATATAATATATATAATATATACTTCGTCGATTTTTATTTAAAACGAATTATATAAATAGTTTTAAAATTTGTTTCAAAATCTATTTCAACTTCCATTTCAATTCAAAGCAAAATTGAATTCTTCTTTATAAATTCGTTTTAAAATTCATTTCTATTCAATTCAAATTTCAATTCAATTTGAATTCGTTTTCAGTTCAATTCATTTCGAAATCGTTTTCAATTCAATTCATTTCGAAATCGTTTTCAATTCAATTCATTTCGAAATCGTTTTCAATTCAATTCATTTCGAAATCGTTTTCAATTCAATTCATTTCGAAATCGTTTTCAATTCAATTCATTTCGAAATCGCTTTCAATTCAATTCATTTCGAAATCGTTTTCAATTCAATTCATTTCGAAATCGTTTTCAATTCAATTCATTTCGAAATCGTTTTCAATTCAATTCATTTCGAATTCGTTTTCAATTCAATTCATTTCGAATTCGTTTTCAATTCAATTCATTTCGAAATCGTTTTCAATTCAATTCATTTCGAAATCGTTTTCAATTCAATTCATTTCGAAATCGTTTTCAATTCAATTCATTTCGAAATCGTTTTCAATTCAATTCATTTCGAATATCGTTTTCAATTCATTTCATTTCGAAATCGTTTTCAATTCAATTCATTTCGAAATCGTTTAAAATCGATATAAATATCGTTCACGTCAAAATGGCGTCAATCTAATCAACACGGCTTCATAAAGTTCTATTTTCAAATATTCTATTTCAAATATTTCTTTTTCAAATATTTCTATTTTAAAACTGGAATGAGGCCCAATCAATTACCATATAAAGTTAATTATATGGATTTTCATACAACACATGTATAATAGCCTTGAAAAATAATCAACCATCAACCAAAGTGCACTACACTGTATAAGCATCAAATATAGACATTTAACGCTTATAGCAGCTTGTCAATCAATCGATCGACATATTTAATCAATCAGGATGAGTGAACTTCAAATTTCATCCTAACACCCGTGTGGGGTTTCAAACAATCAAACACATATTTTATTTGTGCAGTTAGGCGATGTGTAAAATTTATCGACCCAATCAACGTCATTCAAATAGGTGTACATAAACAAACCGTCTGGTTTGTAAATGAATATTTATTTATTCACATTCACGTTAAAATTATATTTTTAACGATAACACATTTTATTTTAACATATGAATTTCTATTCAGTTCATTTATCCAATAAAATGATATTTTTATTTTTCTAACTCATTTTAGAAAATTTCGGCGGCATAACGGCACGATACTAGAAACGGGACAAGGCCTAGCCTTATCCCCGGTCTAGTGAAGGCCCACGCCATTCACACATCAATCCAACCATTCAATTTCACCCAACCAATTCAATTCAATCACATAATCAAACTAATCTATGCAACCAAACAAACAAGTCCATGGTTTGTGGACGATTGTGTCGGGTGCTACTAAGCACCGTCTGCATCCTAGTATATATATATAACTAGAAAAATTAAATTGAAAGGTGAGAAATTCTCACATTATAGCTATCCTAGCTCCACGGCTCTTCCTTTGCAGAAGTCTTCGTCATTTCGCCTTCTTGTCACCTTCGTTGCCCGCTTTCACTACATATGTAAAAATCGAATTTTTACTTCGCTACTCAATATATAAAAATCGAATTTTTATTTCAAAGTTCAATATATAAAAATCGAATTTTTATTTCAAAGTTCAATATATAAAAATCGAAATTTTATTTCAAAGTTCAATATATAAAAATCGAAATTTTATTTCAAAGTTCAATATATAAAAATCGAAATTTTATTTCAAAGTTCAATATATAAAAATCGAATTTTTATTTCAAAGTTCAATATATAAAAATCGAAATTTTATTTCAAAGTTCAATATATAAAAATCGAATTTTTATTTCAAAGTTCAATATATAAAAATCGAAATTTTTATTTCAAAGTTCAATATATAAAAATCGAAATTTTATTTCAAAGTTCAATATATAAAAATCGAAATTTTTATTTCAAAGTTCAATATATAAAAATCGAAATTTTTATTTCAAAGTTCAATATATAAAAATCGAAATTTTTATTTCAAAGTTCAATATATAAAAATCGAATTTTTATTTCAAAGTTCAATATATAAAAATCGAAATTTTTATTTCAAAGTTCAATATATAAAAATCGAAATTTTATTTCAAAGTTCAATATATAAAAATCGAAATTTTTATTTCAAAGTTCAATATATAAAAATCGAAATTTTTATTTCAAAGTTCAATATATAAAAATCGAATTTTTTATTTCAAAGTTCAATATATAAAAATCGAAATTTTATTTCAAAGTTCAATATATAAAAATCGAAATTTTATTTCAAAGTTCAATATATAAAAATCGAAATTTTATTTCAAAGTTCAATATATAAAAATCGAATTTTTATTTCAAAGTTCAATATATAAAAATCGAAATTTTATTTCAAAGTTCAATATATAAAAATCGAATTTTTATTTCAAAGTTCAATATATAAAAATCGAAATTTTTATTTCAAAGTTCAATATATAAAAATCGAAATTTTATTTCAAAGTTCAATATATAAAAATCGAAATTTTTATTTCAAAGTTCAATATATAAAAATCGAAATTTTTATTTCAAAGTTCAATATATAAAAATCGAAATTTTTATTTCAAAGTTCAATATATAAAAATCGAATTTTTATTTCAAAGTTCAATATATAAAAATCGAAATTTTTATTTCAAAGTTCAATATATAAAAATCGAAATTTTATTTCAAAGTTCAATATATAAAAATCGAAATTTTTATTTCAAAGTTCAATATATAAAAATCGAAATTTTTATTTCAAAGTTCAATATATAAAAATCGAATTTTTATCTCGACTTTCAATATATAAAAATATGATTTTTATCTCGACTTTCAATCCGATCTTTTTAAATTTTAAACCCTTTGCTTTTAACTTAAAATTAAAATCAGTTTTAACCTAACTAAAAAAAATCAGTTTTTATTTATTTCTTTTCAAATCAGTTTTTAAAGCTTTAACAAATCAGTTTTTACCTTTTATAAAATCTGTTTTTATCCTTTTTTTTTTTTTTTAAAAAATCCAGTTTTTGCTCTTTTATAAAAATGCAGTTTTTATTTTCTTTTCAAAAATTCTGTTTTATTTTCTAAAAGTATAAAAACCATATTTTTATTTTTCCTATGTCAATAATATAAATCAAAGACTGAATTTTTATATAAACTAGAAACTGATATTTTCTTCTTACTACATAAAACTGCATTTTTTTTTTTTTTTTTTTTTACTAAAATATAAAAGGAAATAAAAAAAAAAACTGATTTACAAAATAATAAGAAAAATAATAATAAGTCACTTACAGTGGATGATTGGGGAGGAAGGCGGGGGATTGCTCGCGTCTTCAGGCGGAGGCGGGGCCCTCCTGGGCGGCGCTGGCCATGGGGGGGGGTCTGGGACACTGCGTCCGAACTTGGGGGGGGGAGGCTTGGGCTTGAGCAGGGAGCGAGGGGGGAGTTCGGGGGGTCTTCGTCGTCGTCGAAGGGGGAGAGGGGGGGAGGTCGGCCTCCTGGTGGCGGCGCCAGGACCACTGGCGACGGGGCGAGGTCCTCCGTCGAGCCCTCTTTTTTTTTTTTTTTTTTTTTAACTTGAAATCGATTTGAGAATAAAAAGGGGGCCAGCGGGTTTTTAAGGGAGAGAGATATTATATATTTTTTTTTTTTTTTTTATTTTATCCTAAAGAGTTGACTTTCACATACGACCTCGAAACGAGACCCACCGCCTGTCGTCCATAGCGTTTTACCCCCATTCCGAACACAATGGGATATGTATCGCAAGCTGATCTGATTGTTACAATCAGTTTCCGTTAAATTTACATTTAAATCACTATATTGAATTTTAAACGTACATTTCAAATTACCGGGGTCACATACTAACTAGAAAAATTCCCGAAAAATATTTTCTAGCTTCGTATTAACGATACGGTCCTAACAAAACTAGTTTCATCGAATTCTGAGACCGTTAGAAAAATGGCCATTTTCCAGTTGATTAAAATCAACTGAAACTGGTCAAACGCGTTTTCCTTTGCCACGCTCACATATCGATTCGAAAAATTATGAAATTTGGAATCTAGCAATAACTTAACATCACGGACCCAACAAAACTGGTTTCGTCGAAATCCGAGGTCGTTTGCAAAATGTCCATTTTTAAGGGCCTGAATTCCATAGCGACTATTCAGAATTTTCAACTGGACATATCTTTTGATTCCCGCTACGAACTTTTGATTTTTCGGATTCGTTGGAAAGATATTCACTATTAGATTCCATTATTTTTGGTTTCACTAAAATCCGGATTATTTTGCACCCGGTATATTCAATTGAAGTTTGAAATCGAATTATCGAACTACCGCGCCATTTTCAATTCTATTTATAATTATATATAATTATTTATATTCTAACGACGACGTATATAATATAAACGTTCGAATTATATTCAATATAAATTTCTCGTCAATATTATTTAAAATAATTCATTTTAAATAATCAAAATTCGCTAAAATTGCCAAAATAAAAATTTTAAACTGGCCCAGAATTTCCGGGTTGTTACAATCTCCCCCACTTAAAACTTTTCGTCCCCGAAAAGGAACAAAGTCGTAAGTGGTTTGATTATTCAGCTCTACGCTCGATCTGGCTTCCATTCTCCAACTCCTCAGTTTCTGAGAATTTTCAAAATTTCAAAAATTTGGCTAACACCCTAAATTTTTGAAAAAAATTCGCCATAACCTCCCCTGCACCGGGAGCATCGGGGAATTTCAAATAGCTTCCCCGGTCCTTCAGATCTCAAAAAGAAAAAGAAAAGGCCAAGCGGCTAGCCAATAGGCTCACAAAATCATCCTCACCCAAACAAAACAGTAAATTATGTAGTAAACATGTACCTATTTGTCGGGCAAACAAATTTTATTCTCTGCTCTAGCCTCCTTGCTATGACCTGTTCAAAGATATATATGTATATGCAAGCAAACGCAACCAATTTTCGATATAATTCAATATTTGGTTTGATTAAGCATAATGGTTCAAAATTAGCAAACTAATGAACAAACAACACAAACATCAATCAATTAGTGAATTAGAGTCTCAAATTCATAACTTTGATATATATACAAAAAATCTTGTTTTTGATGTCAATTCACAACAAAGTGTTCTAGCTATATAAGATTTGGTTCTCACACCAGTCTAATGGAAATATATAGATATCACACTTTCGTCACTCGAAAATAAATGCTGGTGATGGTATACTTCATCATCAGGACCATGTCCGGACAACTGGAGTGTGATTCTATACCTATCCAATATATTAAAATTTCGAATACACGCGGATCAGACGTATACGCAAAATCTATATATACTGGATTGTCCACATCAATATAAATAAATAATCAAATACGAATAATTGATTTGAATTTTCAAAACAAAAATTTGTTTTCATTTGAAAAATATACTCTTCACACTCGTTCTAGGATACTACTGATCCCATCTCTAACGAGTCATTCTCGTTGGATATTACTAATCCAATTTCTGATGAATCCTTTCGCATGGTTCTAATGTGCCTTGTTCTCGGCTTTGTAAACCAAAGCTCTGATACCAACTGTGAAGACCCGCAACTTCCCCGTAAAGGAAAGCGTCGGATAGTTCGAGAACAAACCACAACAGAACGCATCTAAAAGAACGTTTCATTGTATATTACAACAACGCATCAGATTACAAGAATATACAGAGTATAAATGAATATTACACAGAAATATCAGAGATTTAAATTACATTTAAATACATAGCAGCGGAAAATAATACAATACACAACTAGAAGAGATATACGGATACAAAGCTTTCCGGATATCGTTCCAGCTGTAAACCAGGATCCTATGAATATAAATCTGCAAAACCAAAACTACTAGCTGCCCGTGTCGAAAATAGGGGCACCCAGAGTTTAGGTTAAAACAATAAACTCCAGGTCAGTCATGTGACTGGTGTGAGAACTAAAACAGTTAATCTTTATTTTTAAAGCTAGGTAAATCAAGGGACCACGCCGTATAACACGGAACGGGTTTCCTCCCAAGAATACCAGTGCATAAAACAAACAGCGCAATGCTAAATAAAGAAAAATGAAGCTGTTATAAGACCCAGGTCCTATCACACAATGCAACGCAAGCCGGGGGATAGGGTTTTCCCTTATAACAGCCAAAGAATGCTTGATACGTTTAAAACAAATCATTTGATACTATTATAAGTGCATAGTGTATATAACAACTTCAAATCATAAGTATCAATCATAGGCGGCATGGGTACCATATATCATGTCGCCATATATAGGTTTACAAATAAAACCGCAAATGTCACGTATTTGGAAATTGGATTTCCGTCTATGAACCGAGGCAAAAGATAGTCCTCAACCGATTCGAGACGCTCTAGCCCGTGTCTCAGGATCAGAGCTCGAGTGACCCTTGGATCGTCAGGGCCGGTCCACCGATGTGGATTAAAATGCCTGAACACTGCGTTTCCCCACCCTTTGGGGTGTCAATGAGCCAACGAATGACTCCATCGGTTCGAGAACGACCGATCAATCCGAGGCGCCTCGCAACAGCAACAACCACATAAGTCAAACTCGTCAGGGCGTGTAAAACCACTGACGCCACTTCTAACTAGAAAGAAACGCATGCCCTCCCTGAGGTCCGTCTCCCGTTTTTGATTCATATCGGGTGTGAAACTCGCGAATCAAACGTTACACAAAGCTACGCCACAAAGGCCGTGCTTTGATCATCAACCACAAGACTTTGCTTTTCAACAGAAGCCTTGATCATTTGCATCTTAGCATGCCACACAGGCAAGCCATCCTATGCAACCGATATCAGTCACACAGAATGAAATCCGATGTCAGACACACAGTCCATTTACAAGTCCGTTCTGGGTCTGAACGAAACCGGGGGCACCTAGTACCCCGCATATCCATCGATCTCCAAGTACGTCTGGACGATCACTAACTGTTTCCATCTTCTTGGGTGTACAGCCCAATCAAGATCATCAGTTATCACCCAAACGACGTGAAGACCTCCGGTCTTCGACCATCGTCTTCATCTTCGACTTATCGTCGTATCAGTTATTCAGAATGGGATAAACCCGGTCTTTCCGAATAACTCGCGTATATATTATAAAAGTGTTACACAAACACAACATACGCCTCATTCCAACTCATTAGTCACTAACCGTAAATTAATCAAGAGAATAATTCCCCAAATATTAACCCCGAAGGCCGAAACCAACATCAGATCAATATCCAGAAAACCATTCTACTTAGCTAACCGACAGTTAGTTTCTAAATTTCACGTTCAAATCTAATTAAAGATTTAACTATCGCCTGGAGCAAAACTGGTGATACTCCATTCTCGATCTTTTCAATCTAATTAAAGATTCATTAAAACTCCACTTAGTTTTAATCTGTGACTGGGTTAAAGAATCAGTGTCATTTAAAACACGGTTCACGATAAACCCAAAGTCACATCCCATTAATTATCGGGTTAAAGAACAAGTGTTATTTAAAACACTGTTCACGATAAACCCAAAAATCAATATCCATTCAATTCCAATTAAATATTATTTAATTGGTACACTTCATTAAATCTAAATAAAAAGATTTAATCATTTCTCAACTGGGTTCAAGAACAGTGTTAGTGAAGACACCATTCACGACAAACCCAAATCACATTCATTAATTATCGGGTTAAAGAACAAGTGTTATTTAAAACACTGTTCACGATAAACCCAAAAATCAATATCAATTCAATTCCAATTAAATATTATTTAATTGGTACACTTCATTAAATCTAAATAAAAAGATTTAATCTTTTCTCAACTGGGTTCAAGAACAGTGTTAGTGAAGACACCATTCACGACAAACCCAAATCACATTCGATATTCAATACAAGGCTCTGAATAGAAAATATATCGGCTTATATTCAATATCAAATTCTACGACTAACAAATGTCGTATTGGAAATAACGATATAAATATATATATATCTTTCAAATTTCCATAACAACACCTGTATAATCACGAATTCCAACATCGAAATATTCCGAAGACAATTTCGATTCAAATCCACTCCAATGCAATCATTGGAAATTTTGGTTATTTTTAAAACCCCTTTTAAATTCAATTTATTTATTTAAAAATAAATAGAATTATATTTCTAGTTCAAAACTAGTTCATTTCGATAAAAATCCATTTTTATCTTTTCAAATATGGAGTTTTTCATCCCAATTCTTTCTAAATCATTTCTTATGATTTTACACGAATTATTGCTATTTTTAATAATTTTATCAAGGCCCGTACAGTCGATTTCCATCAACGGCCATCGAACTGCACTTACAGCGACCTTTTTTCGAATTTGATTTGGACATAATTCCAAATCTAACCGTTAGATTTCAAATTTCTAATATTCGTTAGAAAGCTCTTTTCGATACGAACCCAACGGTTCCGGTTTTAGGAGAATCCGACGGTCGGATCTCCCGTAATGCCCGTTTGAAATAAATGGTCGAAATTCGCGAACTGCCGCGGCGCGGCGCGTTCTATTCAGGCCATTATATTATATATATAATATATATAATATATACTTCGTCGATTTTTATTTAAAACGAATTATATAAATAGTTTTAAAATTTGTTTCAAAATCTATTTCAACTTCCATTTCAATTCAAAGCAAAATTGAATTCTTCTTTATAAATTCGTTTTAAAATTCATTTCTATTCAATTCAAATTTCAATTCAATTTGAATTCGTTTTCAGTTCAATTCATTTCGAAATCGTTTTTAATTCAATTCATTTCGAAATCGTTTTCAATTCAATTCATTTCGAAATCGTTTTCAATTCAATTCATTTCGAAATCGTTTTCAATTCAATTCATTTCGAAATCGTTTTCAATTCAATTCATTTCGAAATCGCTTTCAATTCAATTCATTTCGAAATCGTTTTCAATTCAATTCATTTCGAAATCGTTTTCAATTCAATTCATTTCGAAATCGTTTTCAATTCAATTCATTTCGAATTCGTTTTCAATTCAATTCATTTCGAATTCGTTTTCAATTCAATTCATTTCGAAATCGTTTTCAATTCAATTCATTTCGAAATCGTTTTCAATTCAATTCATTTCGAAATCGTTTTCAATTCAATTCATTTCGAAATCGTTTTCAATTCAATTCATTTCGAATATCGTTTTCAATTCATTTCATTTCGAAATCGTTTTCAATTCAATTCATTTCGAAATCGTTTAAAATCGATATAAATATCGTTCACGTCAAAATGGCGTCAATCTAATCAACACGGCTTCATAAAGTTCTATTTTCAAATATTCTATTTCAAATATTTCTTTTTCAAATATTTCTATTTTAAAACTGGAATGAGGCCCAATCAATTACCATATAAAGTTAATTATATGGATTTTCATACAACACATGTATAATAGCCTTGAAAAATAATCAACCATCAACCAAAGTGCACTACACTGTATAAGCATCAAATATAGACATTTAACGCTTATAGCAGCTTGTCAATCAATCGATCGACATATTTAATCAATCAGGATGAGTGAACTTCAAATTTCATCCTAACACCCGTGTGGGGTTTCAAACAATCAAACACATATTTTATTTGTGCAGTTAGGCGATGTGTAAAATTTATCGACCCAATCAACGTCATTCAAATAGGTGTACATAAACAAACCGTCTGGTTTGTAAATGAATATTTATTTATTCACATTCACGTTAAAATTATATTTTTAACGATAACACATTTTATTTTAACATATGAATTTCTATTCAGTTCATTTATCCAATAAAATGATATTTTTATTTTTCTAACTCATTTTAGAAAATTTCGGCGGCATAACGGCACGATACTAGAAACGGGACAAGGCCTAGCCTTATCCCCGGTCTAGTGAAGGCCCACGCCATTCACACATCAATCCAACCATTCAATTTCACCCAACCAATTCAATTCAATCACATAATCAAACTAATCTATGCAACCAAACAAACAAGTCCATGGTTTGTGGACGATTGTGTCGGGTGCTACTAAGCACCGTCTGCATCCTAGTATATATATATAACTAGAAAAATTAAATTGAAAGGTGAGAAATTCTCACATTATAGCTATCCTAGCTCCACGGCTCTTCCTTTGCAGAAGTCTTCGTCGTTTCGCCTTCTTGTCACCTTCGTTGCCCGCTTTCACTACATATGTAAAAATCGAATTTTTACTTCGCTACTCAATATATAAAAATCGAATTTTTATTTCAAAGTTCAATATATAAAAATCGAATTTTTATTTCAAAGTTCAATATATAAAAATCGAAATTTTATTTCAAAGTTCAATATATAAAAATCGAAATTTTATTTCAAAGTTCAATATATAAAAATCGAAATTTTATTTCAAAGTTCAATATATAAAAATCGAATTTTTATTTCAAAGTTCAATATATAAAAATCGAAATTTTATTTCAAAGTTCAATATATAAAAATCGAATTTTTATTTCAAAGTTCAATATATAAAAATCGAAATTTTTATTTCAAAGTTCAATATATAAAAATCGAAATTTTATTTCAAAGTTCAATATATAAAAATCGAAATTTTTATTTCAAAGTTCAATATATAAAAATCGAAATTTTTATTTCAAAGTTCAATATATAAAAATCGAAATTTTTATTTCAAAGTTCAATATATAAAAATCGAATTTTTATTTCAAAGTTCAATATATAAAAATCGAAATTTTTATTTCAAAGTTCAATATATAAAAATCGAAATTTTATTTCAAAGTTCAATATATAAAAATCGAAATTTTTATTTCAAAGTTCAATATATAAAAATCGAAATTTTTATTTCAAAGTTCAATATATAAAAATCGAATTTTTTATTTCAAAGTTCAATATATAAAAATCGAAATTTTATTTCAAAGTTCAATATATAAAAATCGAAATTTTATTTCAAAGTTCAATATATAAAAATCGAAATTTTATTTCAAAGTTCAATATATAAAAATCGAATTTTTATTTCAAAGTTCAATATATAAAAATCGAAATTTTATTTCAAAGTTCAATATATAAAAATCGAATTTTTATTTCAAAGTTCAATATATAAAAATCGAAATTTTTATTTCAAAGTTCAATATATAAAAATCGAAATTTTATTTCAAAGTTCAATATATAAAAATCGAAATTTTTATTTCAAAGTTCAATATATAAAAATCGAAATTTTTATTTCAAAGTTCAATATATAAAAATCGAAATTTTTATTTCAAAGTTCAATATATAAAAATCGAATTTTTATTTCAAAGTTCAATATATAAAAATCGAAATTTTTATTTCAAAGTTCAATATATAAAAATCGAAATTTTATTTCAAAGTTCAATATATAAAAATCGAAATTTTTATTTCAAAGTTCAATATATAAAAATCGAAATTTTTATTTCAAAGTTCAATATATAAAAATCGAATTTTTATCTCGACTTTCAATATATAAAAATATGATTTTTATCTCGACTTTCAATCCGATCTTTTTAAATTTTAAACCCTTTGCTTTTAACTTAAAATTAAAATCAGTTTTAACCTAACTAAAAAAAATCAGTTTTTATTTATTTCTTTTCAAATCAGTTTTTAAAGCTTTAACAAATCAGTTTTTACCTTTTATAAAATCTGTTTTTATCCTTTTTTTTTTTTTTAAAAAAATCCAGTTTTTGCTCTTTTATAAAAATGCAGTTTTTATTTTCTTTTCAAAAATTCTGTTTTATTTTCTAAAAGTATAAAAACCATATTTTTATTTTTCCTATGTCAATAATATAAATCAAAGACTGAATTTTTATATAAACTAGAAACTGATATTTTCTTCTTACTACATAAAACTGCATTTTTTTTTTTTTTTTTTTTTTACTAAAATATAAAAGGAAATAAAAAAAAAAACTGATTTACAAAATAATAAGAAAAATAATAATAAGTCACTTACAGTGGATGATTGGGGAGGAAGGCGGGGGATTGCTCGCGTCTTCAGGCGGAGGCGGGGCCCTCCTGGGCGGCGCTGGCCATGGGGGGGGGTCTGGGACACTGCGTCCGAACTTGGGGGGGGGAGGCTTGGGCTTGAGCAGGGAGCGAGGGGGGAGTTCGGGGGGTCTTCGTCGTCGTCGAAGGGGGAGAGGGGGGGAGGTCGGCCTCCTGGTGGCGGCGCCAGGACCACTGGCGACGGGGCGAGGTCCTCCGTCGAGCCCTCTTTTTTTTTTTTTTTTTTTTTAACTTGAAATCGATTTGAGAATAAAAAGGGGGCCAGCGGGTTTTTAAGGGAGAGAGATATTATATATTTTTTTTTTTTTTTTTTTTATTTTATCCTAAAGAGTTGACTTTCACATACGACCTCGAAACGAGACCCACCGCCTGTCGTCCATAGCGTTTTACCCCCATTCCGAACACAATGGGATATGTATCGCAAGCTGATCTGATTGTTACAATCAGTTTCCGTTAAATTTACATTTAAATCACTATATTGAATTTTAAACGTACATTTCAAATTACCGGGGTCACATACTAACTAGAAAAATTCCCGAAAAATATTTTCTAGCTTCGTATTAACGATACGGTCCTAACAAAACTAGTTTCATCGAATTCTGAGACCGTTAGAAAAATGGCCATTTTCCAGTTGATTAAAATCAACTGAAACTGGTCAAACGCGTTTTCCTTTGCCACGCTCACATATCGATTCGAAAAATTATGAAATTTGGAATCTAGCAATAACTTAACATCACGGACCCAACAAAACTGGTTTCGTCGAAATCCGAGGTCGTTTGCAAAATGTCCATTTTTAAGGGCCTGAATTCCATAGCGACTATTCAGAATTTTCAACTGGACATATCTTTTGATTCCCGCTACGAACTTTTGATTTTTCGGATTCGTTGGAAAGATATTCACTATTAGATTCCATTATTTTTGGTTTCACTAAAATCCGGATTATTTTGCACCCGGTATATTCAATTGAAGTTTGAAATCGAATTATCGAACTACCGCGCCATTTTCAATTCTATTTATAATTATATATAATTATTTATATTCTAACGACGACGTATATAATATAAACGTTCGAATTATATTCAATATAAATTTCTCGTCAATATTATTTAAAATAATTCATTTTAAATAATCAAAATTCGCTAAAATTGCCAAAATAAAAATTTTAAACTGGCCCAGAATTTCCGGGTTGTTACATTAACTCCTATCGAATAACTAATATTCGATTAAAACTCCATTCGCTTGACTCTAGATCGCAGCGATCACAATGGTTACGCCTGACTCCCTCAGGAAACATCCGACCGCCGTAGGCTATTTACAGCCCTGCGAATTACGCTAGCAGTCGTACAAGATGACAACTTACCCTGAATACTATGTTTGACTAGCTCTGTCTCAAATAACTATATTTGATTAACTCTAACTGGTTAACTCTAACTGATTAACTCTAACTGGTTAACTCTAACTGATTAACTCTAACTGGTTAACTCTAACTGATTAACTCTAACTGGTTAACTCTATTTGACTAACTCGAATTGACTAACCACTTTCGAATAACATATTCGATTAACTAACTTCGAATACCATATTCGATTAACTAACTTCGAATACCATATTCGATTAACTAACTTCGAATACCATATTCGATTAACTAACTTCGAATACCATATTCGATTAACTCCTTCGAATGTCTATATTCGATTAACTAACTTTGAATACCATATTCGATTAACTAACTTCGAATACCATATTCGATTCACTAACTTCGAATACCATATTCGATTCACTTTATTCACTTTATAAAGATTTCCTTTTTAACAACGTTTTATTCATTTGAAAAGATTTACTTTTAAATAACGGTTCTACACTTTAAAAATGATTTCCTTTTTATAATGTTTCCTTTTCAATTCTATTTGTAAATGGTTTACAAATATTTCCTTTTCAAATTTATTCTTGAAATATTCTAACTCCTTAAATCTCTGAAAAATTCGCCATAACCTCCTTTGTATCGGGAGCATCGGGAAAATCCCCAAACTCGCCACACAGGCCTTTCCATTCAAAAAGAAAATAGTTTGAAATTATTTCCTTTTTGAATATCTCCTATTTATTAATATTCCCATTTATAAATATCGCTTATTTATAAATATTCCAGTTTATAAATATTCTGTTTTCAATATCACTTTGAAAATCTCCTTATCAATATCCCGTATGTTATGGTATTCAATCATATCAAATCACGATGTTCAATATCGTCCATACACACACAATCAACAACAGGTTATAATTCACATCATATATCAAAATATATGAAAAACAATAAAAATAACTGTTGAGGAATCCAGTCGGATTCCTCCAACCTGTTCCCCTGCATCACAGATGTTAGACAATATAGATAACATCACTTTCAGTTCCATATGATATATTCTGTTAAACAGAATCAATATAGAAATTTAACTAACTGACTAGCAGTTCAATCAAACAATCAACACATAGTAAATCAGACAATTTCTAACAGTTCTAAAAATACAACATGAAATTATAAACTGTTCAGAGTTGGTGAGTTTTACTCACATTTGCATGTTAACCGATAAATATCGGTTTGCGTTCATTGATTCAGTCGAACAATTTATTTCTCCATAAATTGTAATGTGCTCCAATCGACTCGCGGTCAGTCTCATTGTGTAGTGTCTGTCCATACGACCCCAACGCAACTTACGGTTTGCAAATCCGACCTCGTATGACCAAGTTATACGATTGTAAAGTTAATACACTTTTAATTTAAAAATAAAACATAAGGATTTTATATTTGGGCTTAACTTCCTCCTTTGGCCCATCCACCCTTGAACAAGCCCACCCGAACCCTTCATTACCAAATCCCGCTTCATAACTCCATCTCCCCCAAATCAACCAACGGCTTCAGCTCCAAAACACCCCACGACGCCAACGTTGACCGCCACTACATCATCCACCTCTCCACCGACTTACCTCAAATCAACTCCATTCAACTCCTCGTTCCAAGCCGCTTCCGCCTATACCACCAACATCCAACTCGAGCTCCCAATCCGTCGCGACCTCGTAAGCATCGGACTCCGCCTGAGACCACCGCGATGCCCATCACCTACCTCAATCTCCTCGCCTTACCTCCCTGAACCCAAAACTCAACTCGACACCTTGATTTGCACCCCAGATATCACTCGAACATAAACCCTAGAGCTCACGGTTTTCAACACAGCAAACCAACAAACGATCGAACCCAAGGAAAATTGTATACAGGTGAAGAGGAACATCGCAGGAAGTTAATCCAATTGGTTTGAGGATTTTATGAATTTTCTTTGGATTGTTTTTGAATTTATTCTTTCAACTTTGCTTTTCTGGAAAAATGAGAAGTTGCGGCGCCTCTTAGAACTGAAATTAGGTTAGAGTGAGAAGGGTAGGGTGTATTTATAGGCCCCAAAATATCTAGATATTTTGAAAACGACATCTTCTTGGTATATTCTCTTCTCGTGTTCATTTTTGTTTTCTATGTCCTTGTTTTAATTGGTTTGATACCCTGATTGGGTTGGTTTTGGTTTTGGTTGAGACCGAAGGCCCCAGAGGTCTGTGTTGGATTGTAGAAAAATAAAGGGGATATTTCGAATTTGATTTTCGTATTTTATTTTCTCGTTTTTCTCCTTGTCTTCGGCCCTTAAAAATCACTGCGACCATACACGATATCCAAAAATCACGAAACTTAACATCTAGCAATAATTTGATATTGCGGATCCAACAAAACTGGTTTCGTCGTATTCCGACTTCGTATGCTCACACAGTGTATTTTTAAAGCTCTGGATGACCCATTTAAATATATAAATATATTTAAATATTATTAAATTAAATATAAATAAATTTATATTATCGTATATATCCATATATGATGTCGTCCGGCTCCAGAATATCACCTCGGATTTTATGACTTGATTTCCAGACTCCAGATTATCCCGATATTCAGTTCGTATCGAAAAATCGATTTATAACGTATATAAAGCGTCGCAAATTATAAAGGAATTCTGCAGCGACTTTTCCGAATTTTGATTTGGACGTACATCAAAATCTACACGACGAAATCCCGATTTTTCTCTTCCACTAGAAAGATATACTCCACCAGCTCCACACGTTTCTTGTTTCACAAAAATCCGCTTTAAAACGAACCATGTATATTCAGTTGAAGTTCGAATCGCCAATTTACGAACTGCAGCGCCATTTCAAGCTCGATTTTAATTATAATATAATTATACGTTCAAACTGTCGTTATTTAAATATATTCGTCAATATAATTCAATTTTAAGCTGAATTAAATCCAAGGGGCGACCCCGTTCACAGAATATTGTGATTTCCAATATTTTGATTATTTCGACATTATAATATATTTTATTATATTAAAATTATTAATTAAATATTCAATATTATTTACTTCACGTTCTCGATATCGATAAATCGATATTTAATAATTAAATAAATAAATTATTCAACAGCTAAAAATGCGGGTCACTACAATCTTTCCCCCTTAATAAAATTTCGTCCTCGAAATTGCTAAGCTAGGGGACGACCCTATCTACTGGATAAAAATTTATCTGTTTGCCTCTTATCTCCGGTTTCAACTGAACCAATTAATATCGACTAAAATATTAATTTATTCTGACTAACTAAATTTTCAAAAATTTTGAAAATTTTCTAACGCCTTAACTTTTCAAAAAATTTTGCCAGCACCTCCTTTGTACTGGTCAATATCTCAAACTCCAACTCGCCTCTCTGGGCCTTCTTTAACCCAAAAGAAAATCAAACAGCCAAGCGGCTTGCCAACTCGGCTCATAAATCTCATATCCATATATAATATAAACTGGTACCTTTTTGTCGGGAATATCAACTCTATCACTTCCATATGCTATCAACTCAGCATATACCAGTGTTATTTCCATCAAATTCCAATCAGTTCATATCCTCAAAACCAAATCGAATTTCATTCGAACCTGAATATCAAATTTCAAATTCTTAACTCATCAACCCAATTCCATAACAGATTATTCTCTAATCCAATTCAATTCTATTTAACTCAGTTCAAGTTAAATTTAAATTTATTTATTCATTTTCACCATTTAAATCCGTTTAACTTCATTAGTTAAATTTTAATTTCTAGAACTTAAATTCCCGGTTTTATTTCAAATCAATTTGAAATCATACTGCCAATTCAAAATCTTTGAATTTTCTAAACAACTTGTTTTCTCAAAACAATTCAAATCAAAATCTCTGGTAGTAATCCACCACTTAGAACTCGAAAATCACACCGATGATACTGCGCAGTCACCATCGGAATTATTTTCCAGCGACCCAAGTGATTTCAATACTATATCATTTTCAAAACCATTACTAAATACTTCCATTTTGAAAACATTTCAAAATCTCCCAGGAACTTAAAATTTCCTTATTTTAAATTCCAAATCCTGATTTAAATTTCAGATTTAACTCATCTGATTTCACGTATTTCACTTATATGAATCCTGGTTGGTTATTTACATAACCCTTTAATTTATAATCTTACTCGATTATAATAACAACCAATATATCCAATATATTATAATTTTTGATATATATATCTTCTCTATATCAAGATATACCTTGGGTGAACATATTTTAATTTACCCTCTTTTCAAAACATATCGTGACGACCCATCATATTCAAGTGTTTAGTAACTCCTACCGATACAGTGGATCAAACTGATCGACCAGAACTCATAAACAACTCAGCCAATGAGTCTCCACAATATAAAACCATTTTTATATCAAATACAAATACGCACTCGTATATATACACTCAAACTCAATCTAGGGTATTACTAACCCTATCTCTACCGAGTCACGCCACAGAGCCAAGAAATTCTTAACTTAAGCTCTGATACCAACTGTAACGACCCGGATTTTGAGCAACTTTGGTTATCGACGTAAGCTCGACGTCGATAACCAAAACATCGAAAAATCCTGGCAATTAATGAAAGGAATTAGAAGGTGAGAATAGATAAGATAGAAACTTAGAATAGAAGAAGAAGAAGGACACAACATCAGAGTAACACAAACCTCACAGCGGAACGAATAACATATAATAGATAACATAACTTTGAAATATAACAGTTATGTATACAATAGCACTTATCAGAGTACAACACTTACAACACAGCGAAAATAACTATAGCTATATGATCTTGAAGCCTCCTGCTCCACGCTCTTCCAGTATATCTGTAAATTCCTGACTACTTGACTGCCCGTACAAAATTAGGCACCCAAGAGATTAGGGAAAACAAAACAAATAAACTACGGGTCAGTCATGGGACTGGTATGAGTAAAACAGTTTAAACAGGTATATGAACAAGTAAACGATATCTCATAAGACCACGCCGCAGAACGTAACAGGTTTTTCCCTTATGAGAATCCAAAATATCTTTATATCAAAAACCTTTTGATATTATAATAATGTCTATGTACAAATAGATATCAACTAGCAGAAACGCTTTCATCTCACGTTCTACATATATAGTATACAATCAAAATCGCAAGCACGTATTGGATGATTGGATTTCCAACTATGACAAGGTATGGAACCACCTTCCGATCAGTATACTCTAGGAACGATACACTGGAGTTCAACAAGAACATCTTGCAACTCAGCCACACATGACCGACCACTCATTTCGCTTGAGTGTATCGAATGTACATCACCAACGGTTGGGATCAGCAACCGTTCCCGTATATATATGGGACAACATTGATAGATTTAAGAAACAAATGAATATTCTCTAGATAGGTGATTATACACCCTACTTCGGTGCGACCGACTTAGCCATGATGCCTGCCCGATTTCTGTCATTTACCGGATGTGAGGCTAGAAGCTACGCTTTATCATCACAATAGATTCACTTCGAATGCCACATTGTCAGATCCATCGAAAATCACTAACTGACGTCTACAACAATACATTACGTGTCAGCTAAGAGAAGTTTCCTTCTCCGCTTCCACTCTTGGTACGGTGGAAGAAATCAATGTACGTGACCTTTCTGGAAATACTCTGTCAGACATCCATCTTTATTTACTTAAAATGTCACATCGTCATATCCGCCAAATCACAAATTGACTTATCCAAAAATAACACGGGTATACAGCTAAGAGAAACGAATTCCTCCGCCACCAAACGTGAATACGTTTGAACAGATCAACTTACGCGATCCATTGGATATACTCTGTCAGACCTTCGTCCATACAAGTTGTCCTGGGACTGGACAAACCGAAGGCACTATTCTGTAAACAGGATAACCCTTGCATTTTACTCCGTCTTCAATTATCTTTGACATATATGATTCGCGACGCTTATGCCAATACAGAGTGGTTCTTTGGATAAAAATCCAACCGGTCTCTCCATATTAACAACGTTAAAATGGTCAAAACTTCGATAGTCCGTGATTTAACCATCAAAGAAAAACAAGTGTGCAAACAACGATATTATTCCCAGATGGAAATTATATCGAGCAAACATCATTTAACATTAATCTCTTTAGTTCATTTATTTACTTATCTCCTGTTTCCCTAAATTCTAAATTCTTATTTTCTTTTATCAGAAAACATTTCTGA
Source organism: Allium sativum (assembly GCA_030737875.1). Lineage (NCBI taxonomy): Eukaryota > Viridiplantae > Streptophyta > Magnoliopsida > Asparagales > Amaryllidaceae > Allium > Allium sativum. Next base: position 6,258,095 of record CM060921.1, on the reverse strand, counting down.
TTCTCGTTTGGAAAACATTTCCAAAACTCCTTTACGATCAAACCTTACCATTTCTTAGTTAAGAAGGAAGTCACTCAAGTTGGGGTATAATTACCTCTCAGACCTTAACTGAACAACGTTATAACTTCGAAATGGTCAAATTTTATCTTTTAATCTTTAACAACTTCTTTACGCCTTTCTCGGATTCAATTTTACTAGTCCACTTCTATATTTAAAACATTGGTTATAACGATAACGTTATAGTCCCTACTTTCGAATTACCTAACTTTAATTATAACTTCTATTCTTATTAGTGAATAATTAACCTAACACTTATTTATTTAAATATAAATAAATCTCTATTTAAACACTGGAAAGTATAAGTACTTTCCTGAATTCGATATAATCGAATTTGCCGATTAACTCTCTTCGAGAAATCTCTATTTGATTAACTCTTCTTCGAATAACCTATATTCGACTAACTCCTTCTCGAATAAACGATATTCGATAATCTCTCTTCGAATAACTAATATTCGATAACTCTTCCTTTCAAATATCTCATATTTGGAAATCTCACTTCGATTAAACTATAATCGATAACTCCTTCCGATGAAACTAACATCGATAACTCCTTTCGATGAAACTACATCGATAACTTAACTCGACGAACTTAACTCGACTAACTCGACTTACTTGGTTCGACCAATTCAATTCGATTAACTAGGCTTGACTAACTTAACTCGACTTACTTGGTTCGACCAATTCGATTCGATTAACTAGGCTCGACTAACTTGGTCGAACCACCCGATCAACTCAACTTATTTAACTTAACTTATTTCTCAACTCGATCAACTCGATTAAATCCTATCGAATAACTAATATTCGATTAAAACTCCATTCGCTTGACTCTTGATCGCAGCGATCACAATGGTTACGCCTGACTCCCTCAGGAAACATCCGACCGCCGTAGGCTATTTACAGCCCTGCGAATTACGCTAGCAGTCGTACAAGATGGCAACTTACCCTGAATACTATGTCTGACTAGCTCTATCTCAAATAACTATATTTGATTAACTCTAACTGGTTAACTCTAACTGATTAACTCTAACTGGTTAACTCTAACTGATTAACTCTAACTGGTTAACTCTAACTGATTAACTCTAACTGGTTAACTCTATTTGACTAACTCGAATTGACTAACCACTTTCGAATAACATATTCGATTAAATAACTTCGAATACCATATTCGATTAACTAACTTCGAATACCATATTCGATTAACTAACTTCGAATACCATATTCGATTAACTAACTTCGAATACCATATTCGATTAACTCCTTCGAATGTCTATATTCGATTAACTAACTTCGAATACCATATTCGATTAACTAACTTCGAATACCATATTCGATTCACTAACTTCGAATACCATATTCGATTCACTTTATTCACTTTATAAAGATTTCCTTTTTAACAACGTTTTATTCATTTGAAAAGATTTACTTTTAAATAACGGTTCTACACTTTAAAAATGATTTCCTTTTTATAATGTTTACTTTTCAATTCTATTTGTAAATGGTTTACAAATATTTCCTTTTCAAATTTATTCTTGAAATATTCTAACTCCCCAAATCTCTGAAAAATTCGCCATAACCTCCTTTGTATCGAGAGCATCGGGAAAATCCCCAAACTCGCCACACAGGCCTTTCCATTCAAAAAGAAAATAGTTTGAAATTATTTCCTTTTTGAATATCTCCTATTTATTAATATTCCCATTTATAAATATTGCTTATTTATAAATATTCCAGTTTATAAATATTCTGTTTTCAATATCACTTTGAAAATCTCCTTATCAATATCCCGTATGTTATGGTATTCAATCATATCAAATCACGATGTTCAATATCGTCCATACACACACAATCAACAATAGGTTATAATTCACATCATATATCAAAATATATGAAAAACAATAAAATAACTGTTGAGGAATCCAGTCGGATTCCTCCAACCTGTTCCCCTGCATCACAGATGTTAGACAATATAGATAACATCACTTTCAGTTCCATATGATATATTCTGTTAAACAGAATCAATATAGAAATTTAACTAACTGACTAGCAGTTCAATCAAACAATCAACACATAGTAAATCAGACAATTTCTAACAGTTCTAAAAATACAACATGAAATTATAAACTGTTCAGAGTTGGTGAGTTTTACTCACATTTGCATGTTAACCGATAAATATCGGTTTGCGTTCATTGATTCAGTCGAACAATTTATTTCTCCATAAATTGTAATGTGCTCCAATCGACTCGCGGTCAGTCTCATTGTGTAGTGTCTGTCCATACGACCCCAACGCAACTTACGATTTGCAAATCCGACCTCGTATGACCAAGTTATACGATTGTAAAGTTAATACACTTTTAATTTAAAAATAAAACATAAGGATTTTATATTTGGGCTTAACTTCCTCCTTTGGCCCATCCACCCTTGAACAAGCCCACCCGAACCCTTCATTACCAAAACCCACTTCATAACTCCATCTCCCCCAAATCAACCGACGGCTTCAGCTCCAAAACACCCCACGACGCCACCGTTGACCGCCACTACATCATCCACCTCTCCACCGACTTACCTCAAATCAACTCCATTCAACTCCTCGTTCCAAGCCGCTTCCGCCTATACCACCAACATCCAACTCGAGCTCCCAATCCGTCGCGACCTCGTAAGCATCGGACTCCGCCTGAGACCACCGCGATGCCCATCACCTACCTCAATCCCCTCGCCTTACCTCCCTGAACCCAAAACTCAACTCGACACCTTGATTTGCACCCCAGATATCACTCGAACATAAACCCTAGAGCTCACGGTTTTCAACACAGCAAACCAACGAACGATCGAACCCAAGGAAAATTGTATACAGGTGAAGAGGAACATCGCAGGAAGTTAATCCAATTGGTTTGAGGATTTTATGAATTTTCTTTGGATTGTTTTTGAATTTATTCTTTCAACTTTGCTTTTCTGGAAAAATGAGAAGTTGCGGCGCCTCTTAGAACTGAAATTAGGTTAGAGTGAGAAGGGTGGGGTGTATTTATAGGCCCCAAAATATCTAGATATTTTGAAAACGGCATCTTCTTGGTATATTCTCTTCTCGTGTTCATTTTTGTTTTCTATGTCCTTGTTTTAATTGGTTTGATACCCTGATTGGGTTGGTTTTGGTTGTGGTTGAGACCGAAGGCCCCAGAGGTCTGTGTTGGATTTTAGAAAAATAAAGGGGATATTTCGAATTTGATTTTCGTATTTTATTTTCTCGTTTTTCTCCTTGTCTTCGGTCCTTAAAAATCACTGCGACCATACACGATATCCAAAAATCACGAAACTTAACATCTAGCAATAATTTGATATTGCGGATCCAACAAAACTGGTTTCGTCGTATTCCGACTTCGTATGCTCACACAGTGTATTTTTAAAGCTCTGGATGACCCATTTAAATATATAAATATATTTAAATATTATTAAATTAAATATAAATAAATTTATATTATCGTATATATCCATATATGATGTCGTCCGGCTCCAGAATATCACCTCGGATTTTATGACTTGATTTCCAGACTCCAGATTATCCCGATATTCAGTTCGTATCGAAAAATCGATTTATAACGTATATAAAGCGTCGCAAATTATAAAGGAATTCTGCAGCGACTTTTCCGAATTTTGATTTGGACATACATCAAAATCTACACGACGAAATCCCGATTTTTCTCTTCCACTAGAAAGATATACTCCACCAGCTCCACACGTTTCTTGTTTCACAAAAATCCGCTTTAAAACGAACCATGTATATTCAGTTGAAGTTCGAATCGCCAATTTACGAACTGCAGCGCCATTTCAAGCTCGATTTTAATTATAATATAATTATACGTTCAAACTGTCGTTATTTAAATATATTCGTCAATATAATTCAATTTTAAGCTGAAGTAAATCCAAGGGGCGACCCCGTTCACAGAATATTGTGATTTCCAATATTTTGATTATTTCGACATTATAATATATTTTATTATATTAAAATTATTAATTAAATATTCAATATTATTTAATTCACGTTCTCGATATCGATAAATCGATATTTAATAATTAAATAAATAAATTATTCAACAGCTAAAAATGCGGGTCACTACATGAAAACTAAACGAGTAATTCAATTTCCAAATACTCAAAGTGATCATGTCCAACTTGTGTAATGAATCTTCAAATAGAACGGTTCAGACAAATTTTTTCTCTGTATACCTCCTACTTTATCAAGGGGATTGCTGCTTGCGGATTATTTCTCAATTCAATGTTTAGAAAACACAACACCGAACTGAATCGAGATAAGATATGAAATACATATATATATAATATTTGTTTTCCTTCACTTGTAAGTTTTGGTACTGCCTAGCGCCTTCCCTACTGCCTTTTCTTTTCCTCCTACCCTGCCCTGTATATTCAAATCACGAACAACTATGTATTGGCAAATCGGTGAAATGAAAACCTACGAAGAGCAAATTCAACGGCTAGCTATATGCCTAATACTTAGCATCCAAGCTTTGCAATCCTATTTATAGTCGCGTATTTCCTCCACTCTTCCAACTGCTGAAAACAAACAAAACCAATCCTCGCCATTTCCACTTCTTCACGTTCGAAAGCTTTGGAAAAAAGGGTAAAACTGTCGCCTCTTTTCATGTCTTCCATGCGTGTCTTCCAGGACGAAACTAGAGGGAGCACGACGAGCTCGGGTGGGGAGGTCCAGGATGAAGCTATTGAGGAAGCAGATGCACCGGTGAGGTCACTTTGGAAATCGATAGTGGGATGTGACAACACCTGGGCGTATGCGGGTTCAACCCAAAGTGTGTGAGGTGAAAGCATGGGCGAAGAAAGGAAGGGCGGCGATAAATTAAAGATTTTGCATGAAGAATTGTGTGTGTAGGATAATGGAGGAAAATCTACAGTTGTAGATATATGTAAACAGGAGCTCGCGTGGTAGTTTATGAGGAAGATGGAGAGATTGGGATGAGATGAAGGACGATGATTTTTGTGAAGTTTTGCGTGAAGTGTTGATCGAGATGAAGGAGGAAATAGGCTCGTTATGGCCTTCTGTTTTGTTGCGTGAAATAATACTGAAAGGAGCATGGTTGATAAATAGAAGAAGATAGAGCTACAGAGTTTGCAGGTATGGGTTTCAAAATAAATTTGGGTCGGTGCTTATATAATGTAAGGCCTTTTTTATTAAAAAAAAAGAAAAAGAAAAAAGGATGGGGTAGAAACCAGATTAGCACGTCCAAGGCTTGAAGAATAGAGTTATTTTTCGTGAGTTTTTATATGGGAAGGAAGCGTTGTGTATTCGTATGCGGGTTCAATGATGGATGGGTTTAAAATTTCGGTAAGGCCCAATAGTAAAAGGAAAAGTTAAGTTTAAATTTTAGTTTAATTAGTATATTAACTTGTACATATAATATCTTGTCCATATGATGTCAGGATGACAAATCGTCTGTCACGTTGGAATCATGTGGATGTAAGCTAGCAATAAAACTAATTTGGAGCAATTTGGAGCTCGTGAGAATTTATAGCAAAATAAAACAGCTGATCGAATCAATCAGACATTAATTGTTATTTAACGACTAATGACCAAGGTGAGCAAATTAACTAACTCTGTCCAGTTCTATAATTTTATAAACGTTAATTAATATTGATAAAAATGATTGAATGATGTATGTGATGGTTGTTTGGATGATTTACAATAAATTGGTTGAAATAATATACATAGTTATACATATGTAAGTCGTTAATTTAATACTGATTATATTTATTATTATATTTCACATTGATCTGAAACTGGTATTATTCATGATGATTAACATTTGTGTATACAGGGAAAACATGTTGGAGGGATCCAACTCGATTCCCCAACAATTTTATTATTGTTTTTCATATGTTGAATTATGTGATGTGACAAATAATCTGGTGTTGATTATTGTGTATTTTGGGATGATTGAACAACATTGACTGAAATAATTGGTACTTAAGCACCATAAAATTTATTCATATATATATTAAAGAAGAAATTGGGGTTTTAAAAAGGGAATTTCCTAATTTTAAAATAGAGATTTAATTTCAATTAGCTAATATATAATACCTTGTTTTAAATTATATTAAAACAAGTGATTTGATTTATAAATGATATGAAATAATTGTGATAACATAAATTTGAAATATAAATTCAACAACAAACTAAAAAGGGAAGTGGAAATCGTTTTCAAAGGAAAACGATGGAATTTATTTCGATGTTCGAAATGTGAATAGGACTAAATAAAAACCATAAGGATTTGTAATTATAATTCGACGATGTCGAATATTATTAATTTAATTTAATTTATTTTTAGAGGTTATATAGTATATAATTTGGAATTTGACAAGATGATTAAGGTTGACCAATAAATTATAATAGAATATGAAGTCTAGATTTAATTATAAACTTGATTTATAATTAACGAGAGGGTTACTTATAAATGGAATTTATGAAATAAAATATGAATGTAAATTTATAAAATAACTCAATAAAAAGGGGATTTTAACTTGTAATTAGTATTGACTATTTAAATCAAGATTTGATTTGATAAAACAGGTGTAGTTTTATGTAAAGGAATAACGTTCATGTTTAAAGTAGATAATGATTTAAAAGCAAACGTTTTGCAGATTAAATTGGTTATAAAAGGAGATTAGTAAATGTTGAAAGTGATAAATTCAAAAGTGAATGTAGAAATCGAGTTAACTTGAATGGTGAGTTTATTCCGAAGTTCGAAACGTTAATCGAATAGAGATTACTCGAAATAGAGTTATACGTTGAAATTCGATTATATCGAATTAAGGAAAGTGATGTTTACTTTCCATTTTTAAAGGAAGATTAATTATTTATGTAATTAGTTTAATATTATTTATTTATTCTAAATAAAGAATCAAAGTTATATTTTCAATATTTTGGAAGAAGGTATTATTGTTATAACCAATGTTTTATACAATGTTCGTTGAATCTATATAAACGGATTTTGGAAATAATTTCCAAATATAACCAGAGATGTTTCTAAGTATGGAAAATTGAATGATTTTGAAGTCAAGAATGGAGTTAAAGAAATTAGAAACTGACTAGAGATTAGTTATATTGAATGGCTTTCTAAGTGTCGATCTGATGTTGGTTTCGGCCTTCGGGGTTGATACTTGGGAAATTATTCTGTTACTAATTTACAGTTAGAGATTGATGAATGGGGAAGAATAGTGATGTGTGAACAAGTAATGGAAATGTTTTCCGATGTTAATAACGTATATTTTCTAAATACAGAAAATAAGAGTTGTGAATATATGGAATTAATTCCCAATGTTAAAAAGAGATATTTTCTAAATATAGAAAGTAAATAGTTTAAAATAGATGGAAACGTTTTCCAAGGATCGTGTAAGGCAAAACGGGTTTTGAGAAATATTTAGGAAAATATGTGTAACACCCCACCTCCGTTAAGGTCACTCACAAAGGGAATGCCTTAACTTTGGTGGAGCATTTTAGTAAACAGAACAGAAACTTACAAGACAGATAAAACAGTACTTGAAAAATTTTAACTTTATTACAGCGAAAACAGAAATTAATATGGTTACATCCTTTCAATTTCAGAATTCAAGTACAAAATATCAGTCTTGTACAAAAGCCTTCAAAATGCATAGTTTAAAATCATAATCCCCATGGAACGGAAGCTATACAGAGCCAAGCCATACTTTAAGCACTTCAAGCAAAGAGAAATCCGGATCAAGCTAAAGTATTTCCCTCCTTGGATAACCTGGGGGGGAAACGGAAGAAAGGAGGCGAAACAACAAGGGTTAGACAAAAAGTCTGGCAAGTCCAGTGACTTTCAGCATATGAACAGATAATAATAATATGATATGAACATAAAACTGGATGTGAGATAACTATAAACAGGTGTAGCAGATATAACAGAAAAACAGAATGATATAAACTATTGTTTTACACTTCTCTGCACTAATACTAGTATAGCAGAATTAGGTGTCACCCTAATGTCTAAATTGAAGTAGGAACGGGTACAGAATACTTTAACAGAAACAGAATGCTAATAATGGGCCTTTACTACCCGATCAGAAACAGACAGAAGAAGAAACAGATTTATCCCTATGGAGACAGAATGTGGAATTAGGTGTACACTAGTAATGGGCCTTTACCACCCGAACAGACGGTACCACACAGAAACAGACAGGTGTTACCACCCAACAGAAACAGACGGTACCAACAGAAACAGACAGAACTAAGCGTACCCTAAAACCCTACCCCAAGCGATCGGCTCCCTAATACATAAATATCCTGTGTCGGCCCCACAGTAGGGTGTATCACTCCCTAAAGTGACAACCAATTGGCACAGACCTATTTACAGATGTCACGGCGTCTTACATCCTCAGAGGCAGACCGGGATCCATGCACGCACATGACCCGGTTGGAACGCACCATCAACACCCCTCGCCATTATCAGAATGAACCACTTATAATTAGTTCAGTAAGCGTGCCCGGACCCTACCTACAGTTGGGTCAAAGTTTTGATACCAGAAAGGGTTACTGACTAATATGGGTCCCAAACAACAGACGACACAAGTAATTCCCCTCCTAACCTTGTGTCCCCAGACTAACAGATTTCAGATTAACTTGTTTACAAGTTCAGACATACAGAATTCAGATTTACTAATTCACAAATTAAGTTAACAAGTTTTCAGACTAACAGGTCAGATGTACAGATTTTTCAGATTTGTCTAACTTTGTATTGGGCCTACAGATTCATGGACGGGTTTTACTACATCTATTAATCCCTTTGGTTTAACCCTATTTTCCCCAATACGTTTTAGACGTCATTCTTATCTTAGATTTTGCATTAATTAATTATTAATGCACAGACCTCTCACATTAGGTCGGTAGCTTGCGGCCGCTGGATATGCCGGGCGGTTCCGGGCAGACTTCTGCCACAAGCCAGACCTAACCTCGTGTCTTACGCATGTTATGACTAACTTCTCACATTAGAACCTATTGTTTGCGGCCACTGGATGTGCCGGGCGGTTCCGGGTAGATTTACGCCGCAAAGTCATTCTAACCTCGAGTTAGCCATGTTTATCTTTGCGGCCAATTAATTAATAATTTACCGTTTATGCGCACGCCCAATAAATATGCCAATTCAGATTATATCAATAACAGAATGATTATATCAACATAGCAGATAACGGATTTTATATGACTTAACGGATTTAACAGATTTAGCAACTTAGCAGATTTTGGCATATAACAGGTTAGGCATTTCAACCGACAAATTTAACAGATTAGGCATTTCAATCTAATTAGCAGTCTAGGCAATATAACAAAGCTAGTAGTTTAGGCAACTTGACAAATTAGCAGATTTAGCAAATTTAATATTTCTAAAAGTTCTATTTACATGCCTTGCCCAATCATAAATTGGCCTAAATTCATATGCCTACATAATTGTCATGATTCACAACATATACTCCATGTTTGCATAAGCGCAGAATATGGACATAATTTGCCATATAACATATGTTCCAATTTTTGTTAAACTAGCATTTTACAGTAGATTCACATATAAATTATACCAAATATAACCATTAATTTTAATGCATGTCATATATCCAAAAATCCCTATTTAGGTGTAATCACAATAATAGATATCCTAATTAATGTAAATCCTAAGTTTCCATATCTTCTTCTTTTTGAGTCATGGATCATTATGCAAACTATACCCAATAATATAAATCTTTAAATCATATCTTCTAAAAATCAGATCTTGCCTTTTATATGCATTTTGTCCAAAGTCTCAAATCATATGTAATCCTACAGTGGTTCCTCTTCTTTTATCATAGAATATGCATAGATCCAAATCTAGTTTACAACATATGCTCATTAATTACAGATCTAAATTACAACATAACTATGCATACAACATGCATAATTATATGTTCATAGTCAAATTTATGCATACGTCCAATATATTTTATGCCTCAGTCATATGTTCAACCCAGTCTTGTCATTTCGCATCATTCATTAATTGTCCCAAATTTTGCGTTCATACGTTAATCTCTTTATGAGATTGGGCACAGGCTCGTGGTAGCCTGGCTATAGAAACAGAGAAGAAGAAAGGAATATAGAACAGTCACAGAAAACAGATCTAACAGAAGAGAATACAACCTCAAACTCAGATTTAAATGCATATCAAAATTATAATTAACGTTTATAGCGGAGAATAACTGTACTTGCCTTGATTGGATTAAAGAAAGAACTTTAACTTGTTGTAGAATCTTTGCAGAACTTTAATCTCTAGTTTGAATTGAGTTGCTTAGGCTGATGTTGATTATCTTCTAGTTTTAATTCCAGCAGAGCAGCGACGCCATTTTTATTTTTTTTATTAGAAGAAGAGAGCAATGGAGGCTAGAGAATTGTGTAAGAAACCTAGGTAGAGTCTAGGGTCATTTTTATAGAGGTTATGAACTGATTAGGACCATTGATGTTGCTTGGATTGATCGTAGCCATTCATCCTAAGGAGAGACCAATTAGAGTCTGCCACCTAGCCCTAATGACAAAGCAGACTGCAGAAAATCGACCAACATAGAATAGGCCAGCCAGGTTGGGCTGGGTTTGACCTGGCTCTGGACCAGGTCGACAGCCCTGTCGACAGCCCTGTCGACCTGGTTAGACCAGGTCGACAGCCCAGTCGACCTGGGTGTCTTAGGCGGGACTTTTCCCGCCCTGGCCAATTGGGCCCGATTTTTAATTTTAGACTTGATTCAGAAACTTCCGGAGGCTATATCTTCTTCATACGGACTCCGTTTTTCGAAAACTCGGACTCTATTTCGCGTATTTTTCCGAGACGAACGCAATGGCGTATCCCGTTTCCCTTATTTCTTTGATTTCAAATTAATTATACTTTAATTTGTTAATTCCACAGTTATAGAATACACGGGGTGTTACATTCTCCCCCACTTAAAAGGATTTCGTCCCCGAAATCTTCAAGTTAAGAAGAATGTGTCCTACCATCCAATCACCCATCTACTCAACCATCATCCACAAGCATCCATTGTCCTTAGAAAACTTCTAATGTTGTATGAACATATGCAAAAGTGTGTGTATATGTTCCTTATCTAATGCAAAGATCAGGCGGTCTACTGATTCAGTTGACCTCCTTAATGCGAATTATGTCAGTGCCATGAGTCCAACATGTATGCAATAGAATTCTGATGATATATATTATTTCTATATGAGTGCACAACCATTCACTCAAATGCAACATCCATGTGCTGAATCAACCAATTTGCATCCACAAGAATTGAAAAATGCTCACCCATCCATATGCAGTATGAGAGTGTTTTCGAGCCGATCTAGTGCCTAGTGTGTGTATATGCATCCACGGGCAACCACTAGCAACCACTTGCAACCATCAAACATAACATGTCTCAAACACATGTTTACACCCATCAGTTTCTACCTAAAGTTCAAATATTCGATCGATAGGATACAGTCGAATGATGGAAGCGAGTACAGATAGAACGAAAATTTGGTTCCCATTAGACATGGGTCCTAAGTATTGGCCCCAAAGACCGAAACCAATATCAAATTGACATCCTACAAAAACTCAGAATGTATGCGTCATACTTGACGCCTAACACAGATATCCCTCAAACCCCAGTCTCAAACAGATGATCCATAACCCTTATGGGTCTGAGTCTATAGCGGAATTCAGAAATAATACTAGCATTAAAGTGCAGAGTATCGATTACAAAACCAAAATACCAAAATCAGGAAAGTCACAATCAGATAAAGAAATTAAACCTACTATAGAAATTTTCCTATTTCTATCCTAGCCACTAGCCTCAAGAGCGTTCGCCTGCCCTCCTTGTCCTTGTCTCTTCGGGCAGTCCCTAGTGAAGTGTCCCATCTCCCCACAGTTGAAGCAAGCGCCCTTCCTTTTTCTGCAATCCTTGTTCAGATGAGTTGAGCTTCCACAAGTAAAGCACTTTTTCCCCTTCTTATCTTCAGGCTTCTCATCCTTCTTTTGTGTTTCCTTTTTGGGCCCCGATTTCTTATTCTGTGGTTCTTCCTTCTTTGTCTCTTTCGGGCCCTTGTCTTCCTCGTGCAGTAGTGCCATGTCCACCAATCTCTCGTAAGTTGCTCCCATGGGTACATGGGTCATGGCTAGGTTGTGCAGTGGCTTGTTCAATCCTTTAACAAAGCGAAGAGCCTTTTTATGCTGAGTGTTGACTAAATCCAATCCGAACCTAGCTAGTTGGTTGAACTGGTTGACGTATTCCTTGACCGTCATACTTCCTTGCTTAAGAGATAAGAACTTTTCCAGTTGTAAACTTCGTTCAGCTTGCGAGAGGAATTTTGTCTCAAACCTTGTTCTGAAATCCATCCATGTCTCGACCGGCCTCTCGGCGTTAGTGACTTCCCACCAGTAGGAAGCTTCGTCTTTGAGCAACCATACCGCCAACTGTACCTTCTGCCTATCGTCCACCTCGAAGATAACGAATAGATCCTCAGTTTCTTTGAGCCAATTCCTCGCTTCTACGAATGATTCAGTTCCTTTGAAATCCTTTCCACCCATGGCCCTAAAATCTCTACAGATCTTTGAGAAAGCAATTGCATGAGGAGTGGGTGGAGGAGGGGGATCATTTGCTGGACCTGCAGCGGCGGTCCTAGCCTCAAGATATTGACGAAACCAACCGGGTACATGAACACCCTCTGGTATCTCAGATGCTTCAGACATGCTGGAACGAAAAAGGAAAGGTTCAATACAAAAAGGACTGAAAGAAAGATGTATGGCTCTTGGGGATCATGTTTTTCAAAATAAGCTTTAATTTTGAAAATACTTCATTTTAAAATCTTTTTGAAAATAGTTTTCAAAAACTTTTATCTAATCTGGTAACCTTTAGCTCTGATACCAAGTGTAACACCCCACCTCCGTTAAGGTCACTCACAAAGGGAATGCCTTAACTTTGGTGGAGCATTTTAGTAAACAGAACAGAAACTTACAAGACAGATAAAACAGTACTTGAAAAATTTTAACTTTATTACAGCGGAAACAGAAATTAATATGGTTACATCCTTTCAATTTCAGAATTCAAGTACAAAATATCAGTCTTGTACAAAAGCCTTCAAAATGCATAGTTTAAAATCATAATCCCCATGGAACGGAAGCTATACAGAGCCAAGCCATACTTTAAGCACTTCAAGCAAAGAGAAATCCGGATCAAGCTAAAGTATTTCCCTCCTTGGATAACCTGGGGGGGTGAAACGGAAGAAAGGAGGCGAAACAACAAGGGTCAGACAAAAAGTCTGGCAAGTCCAGTGACTTTCAGCATATGAACAGATAATAATAATATGATATGAACATAAAACTGGATGTGAGATAACTATAAACAGGTGTAGCAGATATAACAGAAAAACAGAATGATATAAACTATTGTTTTACACTTCTCTGCACTAATACTAGTATAGCAGAATTAGGTGTCACCCTAATGTCTAAATTGAAGCAGGAACGGGTACAGAATACTTTAACAGAAACAGAATGCTAATAATGGGCCTTTACTACCCGATCAGAAACAGACAGAAGAAGAAACAGATTTATCCCTATGGAGACAGAATGTGGAATTAGGTGTACACTAGTAATGGGCCTTTACCACCCGAACAGACGGTACCACACAGAAACAGACAGGTGTTACCACCCAACAGAAACAGACGGTACCAACAGAAACAGACAGAACTAAGCGTACCCTAAAACCCTACCCCAAGCGATCGGCTCCCTAATACATAAATATCCTATGTCGGCCCCACAGTAGGGTGTATCACTCCCTAAAGTGACAACCAATTGGCACAGACCTATTTACAGATGTCACGACGTCTTACATCCTCAGAGGCAGACTGGGATCCATGCACGCACATGACCCGGTTGGAACACACCATCAACACCCCTCGCCATTATCAGAATGAACCACTTATAATTAGTTCAGTAAGCGTGCCCGGACCCTACCTACAGTTGGGTCAAAGTTTTGATACCAGAAAGGGTTACTGACTAATATGGGTCCCAAACAACAGACGACACAAGTAATTCCCCTCCTAACCTTGTGTCCCCAGACTAACAGATTTCAGATTAACTTGTTTACAAGTTCAGACATACAGAATTCAGATTTACTAATTCACAAATTAAGTTAACAAGTTTTCAGACTAACAGGTCAGATGTACAGATTTTTCAGATTTGTCTAACTTTGTATTGGGCCTACAGATTCATGGACGGGTTTTACTACATCTATTAATCCCTTTGGTTTAACCCTATTTTCCCCAATACGTTTTAGACGTCATTCTTATCTTAGATTTTGCATTAATTAATTATTAATGCACAGACCTCTCACATTAGGTCGGTAGCTTGCGGCCGCTGGATATGCCGGGCGGTTCCGGGCAGACTTATGCCACAAGCCATACCTAACCTCGTGTCTTACGCATGTTATGACTAACTTCTCACATTAGAACCTATTGTTTGCGGCCACTGGATGTGCCGGGCGGTTCCGGGCAGATTTACGCCGCAAACTCATTCTAACCTCGAGTTAGCCATGTTTATCTTTGCGGCCAATTAATTAATAATTTACCGGTTATTGGCACGCCCAATAAATATGCCAATTCAGATTATATCAATAACAGGATGATTATATCAACATAGCAGATAACGGATTTTATATAACTTAACGGATTTAATAGATTTAGCAACTTAGCAGATTTTGGCATATAACAGGTTAGGCATTTCAACCGACAAATTTAACAGATTAGGCATTTCAATCTAATTAGCAGTCTAGGCAATATAACAAAGCTAGTAGTTTAGGCAACTTGACAAATTAGCAGATTTAGCAAATTTAATATTTCTAAAAGTTCTATTTACATGCCTTGCCCAATCATAAATTGGCCTAAATTCATATGCCTACATAATTGTCATGATTCACAACATATACTCCATGTTTGCATAAGCGCAGAATATGGACATAATTTGCCATATAACATATGTTCCAATTTTTGTTAAACTAGCATTTTACAGTAGATTCACATATAAATTATACCAAATATAACCATTAATTTTAATGCATGTCATATATCCAAAAATCCCTATTTAGGTGTAATCACAATAATAGATATCCTAATTAATGTAAATCCTAAGTTTCCATATCTTCTTCTTTTTGAGTCATGGATCATTATGCAAACTATACCCAATAATATAAATCTTTAAATCATATCTTCTAAAAATCAGATCTTTCCTTTTATATGCATTTTGTCCAACGTCTCAAATCATATGTAATCCTACAGTGGTTCCTCTTCTTTTATCATAGAATATGCATAGATCCAAATCTAGTTTACAACATATGCTCATTAATTACAGATCTAAATTACAACATAACTATGCATACAACATGCATAAATTATATGTTCATAGTCAAATTTATGCATACGTCCAATATATTTTATGCCTCAGTCATATGTTCAACCCAGTCTTGTCATTTCACATCATTCATTAATTGTCCCAAATTTTGCGTTCATACGTTAATCTCTTTATGAGATTGGGCACAGGCTCGTGGTAGCCTGGCTATAGAAACAGAGAAGAAGAAAGGAATATAGAACAGTCACAGAAAACAGATCTAACAGAAGAGAATACAACCTCAAACTCAGATTTAAATGCATATCAAAATTATAATTAACGTTTATAGCGGAGAATAACTGTACTTGCCTTGATTGGATTAAAGAAAGAACTTTAACTTGTTGTAGAATCTTTGCAGAACTTTAATCTCTAGTTTGAATTGAGTTGCTTAGGCTGATGTTGATTATCTTATAGTTTTAATTCCAGCAGAGCAGCGACGCCATTTTTATTTTTTTTATTAGAAGAAGAGAGCAATGGAGGCTAGAGAATTGTGTAAGAAACCTAGGTAGAGTCTAGGGTCATTTTTATAGAGGTTATGAACTGATTAGGACCATTGATGTTGCTTGGATTGATCGTAGCCATTCATCCTAAGGAGAGACCAATTAGAGCCTGCCACCTAGCCCTAATGACAAAGCAGACTGCAGAAAATCGACCAACATAGAATAGGCCAGCCATGTTGGGCTGGGTTCGACCTGGCTCTGGACCAGGTCGACAGCCCTGTTGACAGCCCTGTCGACCTGGTTAGACCAGGTCGACAGCCCAGTCGACCTGGGTGTCTTAGGCGGGACTTTTCCCGCCCTGGCCAATTGGGCCCGATTTTTAATTTTAGACTTGATTCAGAAACTTCCGGAGGCTATATCTTCTTCATACGGACTCCGTTTTTCGAAAACTCGGACTCTATTTCGCGTATTTTTCCGAGACGAACGCAATGGCGTATCCCGTTTCCCTTAGTTCTTTGATTTCAAATTAATTATACTTTAATTTGTTAATTCCACAGTTATAGAATACACGGGGTGTTACAATATGGGAAACGGGTAATTGGGGAAATGAATAAATTAATTTAAGGGGCTCAGTGTTGATGGATGGTTGATCGATAAGTTTCCATTTAGAAATAAGATCGTTGTGTGTATAGATGTTTTCCTTTGATAGTTAAATCACCGGCTATCAACGTTTTTGACCATTTTTCCGTTGTCAATATGGAGAGACCGGGATCAGATTTATCATCTAAAAACCACTCCGTATGGGAATTAGCGTTACGAATCAAATATGATGAAGATAATTGAAGACGGAGTTTATGCAAGGTATGTTCTGGCGATCCTAGGTAGAAATTGCCTAAGATGGATTTACAGAATAGTGCCTTCGCTTTGTCTTGACCCAGGACAACTTGAACGGACGAATGTTCAACAGAGTATATCCAATAGATCGCGTAAGTTGATCTCCTCAAACGTATTGACGTTGGTGGCGGAGAAATTCGTTTCTCTTAGCTTTATACCCATAGTATTTTTAGGGAAATCAATTTGTGATTTGGCGGGTATGACAATGTGGCATTCAAAGTAAATGAAGATGATCTGTCAAAGGATACATTATGGCCTCAAGCCTCATCAACCGAGAAATGACAAAAATCGGGCAAGCAACATGGCTAAGTGGGTCGCTCCCATTAGGGTGTATTGTCACCATCTAGAGAATATTCATATTTATTACTTCTTTTCATTTCTGTATCTCCCGGGAACGGTTATGTTGGTATACCAACCATAAGGTGACAATATATTTGGAACATTCAAAGAAATGAATGGTCGGTCATATGTGGCTGAGTTGCAAGATGTTCTTGTTGAACTCCAGTGTACCCCTTATAGAGTATACTGATCGGAAGGTGGTTCCATACCTTATCATAGTTGGAAATATGTTCCCCAATAAGAGCCCACGGTTTTTGATTGTATATTATATAGAACGTGAGATGCAAGCGTTCTGTTAGATTGTTATTTACTTGTATTAGACACTATTATAATATCATAATAGTATGGATTTTGAAAAAAAAGGGTTATCGAAAGGTAAAAATCATCCGTGTTTATATGTGGATAGGTCTTATGGTTATCATTTCTTTGAAAAGGATTTTGAAAAGTAAAACCAAATGGTTGGAGTTTACTCACACTAGTCCCATGACTGACCCAGAGTTTATCTTGTTTTGTTTTACCCTAAAGTCTTGGGTGCCTAAATTTGTATGGGCAGTCAAGTAGTAGGGATTTTACAGATACTTAGAGGAACTTGGAGCAAGAGGCTCAAATGTTAATCTATATAGAGTTTATTTCCGCTGTGATACACATATGTGATATACTTTGATGATGTATGTGAGTCAAATACAGTTTTGTATTTCAAAGTTATGTTATAGTATATATTTTATTCGTCCCGCTGTGAGATTCGTATCTGCTTTGATTATATTCTATTGTGTTCTTCTTCTTCTATTCTAACTTTCTTTCTATTTCTCACCCTCTAACTTCTTTCTATTAATGATCTAGTATTTCCCATGCTGGAATAGTCGACATGTTGTTTTAAATATCGATTTTCGGGGTCGAAAATCATTTGGTCGTTACAGTGGTTTTAGAGCTGAAGGTTAAGTGATTACCTTGGCTCTGTGGCGTAACTCAATAGAGATGTGGTTAGTAAAACCCTAGATTGAGTTTGAGTGTATGTATACGGGAGTGTATTTGTAGATTATATAAAAATGATTTTATATTGTGGAGATTTATTGGTTGAGTGGCTTATGAATTATGGTCGATGATAGGGCACCACATTTTTCAATAGGGATTTCTAAACACTTGAACACGATGAACCGATACAATGTGTTTTGAAATAAGGGTAAATGAAATAATTTTACCCAAAATATATTTTGATACAAAAGAAGTATTTATATTGAAATTATTAAATATATTGGATGTGTTGGTTGTAATTATAATCGAATAAGATTATAATTGTGATGGTTATATATATAACCAATTTGAATTCGTTTAAGTATAATATATAAATTCAGATGAATTAAATCTGGATTTAAACCAGAATTGAGATTAAAACTTTGGAAAATTTGAAAAGTGTTTGAAAATGGATTTTGGATTATATATGTAAATTTTAAAATCCTGGGCGAATGTTGTAATTGATTTCCAATCATCGTAAAGGATATTTTAAAGTGGTTTCAAAATAGAAATGTTTGAAACAGGTTTTGAAAATGATTTAATATTGAACTCACTTCGATAACTGGAAAATAATTTTGATGATGTCGGCCGCATCATCAATGTCCATTTTCGAGTTTCTAAGTGATGGATTACTACCAAAGATTTTGAGAAAATAAGTTGTCAAAAATTCAAAGGTTTTGAATTGCTATTATTATTTGTAAGAATATATGATTTCAAAATGACTTGAAATAAAAACCCAGGAATTGGTATTCTGGAACTTAGAATTAAAATTTATTAAGTTAAATAGATCGAAATGGTAAAAGTGAATAAATAAATTAAAATTTAACTTAGACTAAGTTAAATAAGATTGAATTGGATTAGAGATAATCTGGAATGGAATTGGATTGTTGAGTAGGAATTTGGGATTTGAGATTGGAACTAGAGTTTGAATTTGGCTTGGGTATAAGAGAATGATTGGATTGAGGAAAAATTGAGAGATATGGATTGGGAGGCATTTGTATAAGCTGAATTGATAGCAAATGTAGAAGAGATAGAGTTGAATGCCTGACAAAAAGGTACGAGTTTATATTTTGTTTGGATATGAGATATATGAGCCTAATGGGAAATCTGCTTGGCTATTTAATTTTCTTTTGATTGGAAAAGGCCTAGAGAGGCGAGTTGTAGTTGTACCGATTGAGCCATGCAAAGGAGACGCTGACGAAATTTTCCGAAAATTTTAAAGTGTTAGAAAAATTTCAGAATTTCTGAAAATTTTCGTTTATAGGAATGAATCATTATTTTAATTGAAATAAATTGGTTGAGTTGAAACTAATGTTAAGAAGTAAAACAAATGATTTTAACCTGGTTAATAAAAAATTGTAGCATTTTTCCTACCTTAGTAATTTCGGGAATAGAATTTTTTTAAGGGGGAAGGAATGTAACGTCTCAAAATTATAGCGATTTAATAATTAATTTAATTATTTAATATGTTGGTTTAATGGTATAAATGGTTTGAATTCAAATATTTTGAATATTTAAATATATATATATAATATTGGGATAATAATATATTTATTTCCGAAATAGTAGGAAATAGTTGAACTGGCAATATTGTGTGAATTGGATAATTTAATAGATTTAATTCAGTCTAGAATTGAATTATTATAACGAATTTATTTTTAAAACGACTTTGAATATTATATTTATAATATAATTTAAAACGAGTTCGAAACACCATAGTAGTTTGTAATATTGAGTTTTGAACTTCAACTGAGTGTAGAAGATTCTTATAAGTTGGATTCCTTCAAAATAAGAAACATTGGAATCTGTTAAGCTATACTTTTTTATTGGAAGTGAAAAATAGAGATTTCGTATTATAGATCGTGAGTTATGTCCAAATCAAATTTTCAGATAGTCGCTATAAAATCATTTATAAAGCATAACGATTTATTTAATATAATTAAATATTGATTTCGAATTTGGACAAGATTTTTGGGACGTATATTTAATTTAATTTATAGAATTTTACTATAATTTTTAATTCGTAAAATAAGCAACTTTTTGTTTAACGTAATTTGCACCCTATATCAGTATTTTTGGGATTTCAAGGAACAAGTTAACTTGTCGATTTTATTATAGTTTTGGGATTGTGGCACAACGGTTAAGACAATCATATTTTTATTTGTCTATTTATATTTAATTCACGGGAAAATGGGGCACCTTGATAAGAGCATGTAGCTTAGCACAAGGCCGATCCATAAAGTTTTATCGCCTTGCTCCCTTTCCTATTCAAATCGATGGCGAGCCCTGGTTACAGAATCCATGCACCCTACAAATCTCTAGTCACTACCATGCATTCATGTTAAAAAGAGCATCATAGGAGCCACTAGGTCATATCGTTGCCATAATGACATATATACTTGGAAAATGCGGAAACCAACAAAGTCGTTATTGCTCACATACATTTGCTTCAAGTAATGGCACGTGAGCACAAAAGGAATATTCATGCATTTCTTCTATACGGTTTAACTGAAACCACAAGTTGCATTACACCAAACTTGCCAAACGTTTTAAACTGAAAACTAAACGAGTAATTCAATTGCCAAATACTCAAAGTGATCGTGTCCAACTTGTGTAATGAACCTTTAAATAGAACAGTTCAGACAATTTATTTATTTTGTGTACCTCCTACTTTATCAAGGGGATTGCTGCTTGCAGATCATTTCTCAATTCAATATTTAGAAAACACAGTACCGAACTAATCGAGATAAGATAACAATTGATGAACCCAACAGTAATGATATATATATATATGTAATATTTGTTTTCCTTCACTTGAAAGTTTTGGTACTGCCCAGCGCCTTCTCCTACTGCCTTTTCTTTTCCTACTGCCCTGCCCTGTATACTCAAATCACGAACAACTATGTACTGGCAAATCAGTGAAATGTAAACCTACGAAGAGCAAATTCAACGGCTGGCTATATGCCTAATACTTAGCATCCAAGCTTTGCAATCCTATTTATAGCCGCGTATTTCCTCCACTCTTCCAATTGTTGAAAACAAACAAACCAATCCTCGCCATTTCCACTTCTTCACGTTCGAAAGCTTTGAAAAAAGAGAGTAAAATTATCGCCTCTTTTCATGGCTTCCATACGTGTCCTCCAGGACGAAACGAGAGGGAGCACGGCGAGCTCGGGTGGGGAGGTCCAGGATGAAGCTATTAAGGAAGCGAATGCACTGGTGAGGTCACTTTGGAAATCGATAGCGGGATGTGACAACGCCTGGGCGTATGAGGATTCAACCCATAGTGTATGAGGTGAAAAGCATATGCGGAGAAAGGAAGGACGATGATAAACTAGAGATTTTGCATAAAGAATCGTGTGCATAGGATAATGGATGAAAGTCGACAGTGGTAGATATATGTAAACAGGAGCTCACGTGGTAGTTTATGAGGAAGATGGAGAGATAAGGATGAGATGAAGGATGATGATTTTTGTGAAGTTTTGCGTGAAGTGTTGATCGAGATGAAGGAGGAAATAGGCTCGTTATGGCCTTTTGTTATGTTGCATGAAATAATACTGAAAGGAGCAGGGTTGATAAATAGAAGAAGATAGAGCTACAGAGTTTGCGGGTATGGGTTTCAAAGTAAATTTGGGTCGATGTTTATATAATGTAAGACCTTTTTTTTTTTAAAAAAAGGATGGGGTAGAAGCCAGATAAGCACGTCCAAGGCTTGAAGAATGGAGCAATTTTTTGTGAGTTTTCATACAGGAAGGAGGCTCTATGTATTCGGATGCGGGTTCAATGATGGAAGGGTTTAAAATTTCGGTAAGGCCCAATAATATAAGGAAAAGTGAAGTTTAAATTTTAATTTAATTAGTGTATTAACTTGTACATATAATATATCGTCCATACGATGTCAGAACGACAAACTGTTTGTCACGTTGGAATCATGTGGACGTAAGCTACACAATGAAACTGGTTTGGAGCTCGTGGGAATTCATAACAAAATAAAACAGCTGATCGAATCAATCAGACATTAATCGTTATTTAATGATTAACGACCAAGATGAGTAAACTCACTAACTCTATCCAGTTCTGTAATTTTATAAATGTTATTTAATATTGATAAAAATGATTGAATGATGTGTGTGATGGTTGTTTGGATGATTTGCAATAATTGGTTGAAATAATATACATAGTTATACATATATAAGTCGTTATTTAATATTGATTATATTTATTATTATATTTCAGATTCATCTGAAGCTGGTATTATTCATGTTGATTAACATCTGTGTATGCAAGGAAAGCAGGTTGGAGGGATCCAACTGGATTACTCAACAATTTTATTATTGTTTTTCATATGTTGAATTATGTGATGTGACAAATAATCTGGTGTTGATTATTGTGTATTTTGGGATGATTGAACAACATTAACTGAAATAATTGGTATTTAACCACCATCAAATTTATTTGTATATATATTAGAGAAGAAATTGGGGTTTTAAAAAGGGAATTTCTAATTTTAAAATAGAGATTTAATTTCGATTAGCTAGAATGTAATACCTTGTTTTAAATTATATTAAAACAAGTGATTTGATTTATAAATGATATGAAATAATTGTGATAAAATAAATTTGAAATATAAATTCAACAACAAACTAAAAAGGGAAGTGAAAATCGTTTTCAAAGGAAAACGATGGAATTTATTTCGATGTTCAAAATGTGAATAGGACTAAATAAAAAGCATAAGGATTTGTAATTATAATTCGACAATATCAAATATTATTAAATTAATTTAATTTAATTTTAGAGGTTATATAGTATATAATTTGGAATTTGACAAGATGATTAAGGTTTGGTTTGGAACCAATAAATTATAATAGAATATGAAGTCAAAATTTAATTATAAACTTGATTTATAATCAACGAGAAGGCTACTTATAAATGGAATTTATGAACTGAAATATGAATTAAATTTTATAAAATAACTTAATAAAAAGGGGATTTTAACTTGTAATTAGTATTGACAATTTAAATCAAGATTTGATTTGATAAAACGAGTGTAGTTTTCTATAAAGGAATAATGCTCACGTTTAAAGTAGATAATGATTTAAAAGCAAACATTTTGCAGATTAAATTGGTTATAAAAGGAGACCGTTAA
This sequence comes from Allium sativum, assembly GCA_030737875.1. NCBI lineage: Eukaryota > Viridiplantae > Streptophyta > Magnoliopsida > Asparagales > Amaryllidaceae > Allium > Allium sativum. Next base: position 6,234,738 of record CM060921.1, on the reverse strand, counting down.
ATTGGTTATAAAAGGAGATTGTTAAATGTTGTATTCATCTTCTTCTATTCTAACTTTTTTCTTTCTATTTCTCACCCTCTAACCTCTTTCAATTAACATCTGAGCTAGCATGAAGAAGTTATAAAAGAAACAAGTTGAACAAATCAAACAGAGAATAAGAAAGAAAAAAATTACACTAGTATACGAGTCGACCCTTAGGTTGACCCATTGGTCGACTTGCATTATATCCTAGGTGCAAAAGCGTCCAAGTACGTATTGTATTCAGAAGTTTTATTATTTTGGGTGACAAAGCTTCTTTTGGTGCGTTCGATTTTAGATATGATGGTCTTAATCCTACCAATGACATGGCTAGTTTGGATTGAACACTACAAGAAAAACCGCATATAACAGTGATAGTATCCGCTTCGAATCCGTTGCTAAATTGGCCTCAGCGACAGATTTCCTGCATAAGGCCGTGGTCGGTAAAAACCATGACGGTAATTGTGTCAGATTTTGCGATGGAATTTAGCATGAATTTTCCAATAGTTTTTCGTCGTTTTACTAATTATATATATAAAAAAATTATTTATTAATTTAATTTTAATTTATTTACTGACTATTTACCGACGGATAAGTAATTTATAATAAATTAATATTTATCAAAAGCGTTGGTAAACCCCTACTAATTGCCAAGGGATTAGCGACGGATTTTAATTTATGTAAATATTTAAACTAGCATCATCTGTTAGTAATCTGTCGTTGTTTCCCTTCTAAGCTGCAAACATATATATATATATACACACACACATATTCATATATATGTATGTATGTATGTATATGTATGTATGTGTGACGGCCCGCCCCGCACCAGCCTGCATTTCCTCCGAAAGTGCGCTGTACACATGCCCGACTAGCACAGGACGGTCGTCAGGAGAAAGGAAAGAAGAGAATGAACTAATCAAGGAACCTGTAGAATGTCTCACAGCGCATGGGATAAAATATAATAATGATAATGTACTTGACATAAAACAGGCGAGACAGTGCATAAGCTGATAACTAAAATCAACATCAATCATCAAAGCAGCGGAAATCCAAATACAGCTTATTACAATTTTTCCAAATTTACTGTCTCTAAACAAAAGAAAGCTAAAGTAGAAGATACACCAACAATGCCCAAGCAGTGATCTTCAACAACACAGGGAGAATATTATGTATATAGTACGTGGAAGCCTTCTGCTCGTCTCCGGATCATCTACCCGTGCATCACCAGCTAACCTGTCTCTAGTCTGCTCGTGTGAGCACCCAGAGTAATAAGAGGAGACATAAAACTCTGGGTCAGACATAAAGCCTGGTATGAGCGATAAGCATCTTAAACAGAACAATAACAGGTATACTAAACCATACCTGAACCTGGACCTGCAACCAAAGAGTTAGTACCACATACCGTACAACACTCCAAGGTGCCATAATAAATAGTGTAAGAATACGGGGGTGGGGTGTGCATGTCACAATGATAGCAAGCAAATCATCCATAGCAACCATCCTCATATCTCTCACTCAGTGCGTAAAGCATACGATATCTACCACTTTGGAACACTAGACAAACTGAGGTAACGACGAATCCCGACTTGTAGAAACCCTGCTGTGACCAAGCCAAGCACTTGGAGTCATGACCAAACATTTCAATGACCCACTTCATTGGTCGTAGCCCTTGGTTCTACCGATGCCATAATGGCCCTGAATCCGCCTTCGTACCTCCTACCATAGTGGTCCAAAGCTATAGACGTCGATAACTCCTTGGCACGCGTCCCGCAGCAAAGCCCAACCATGAAGCGAACTCGTTGATTCCCATCTGAATCTTAAGCTCTAACTTCTCATTTGGACTTCCTTTGCATCTCGGGTTTGGTCGAATTGGAGTTGGTCTTCAGAAGAGTCGTCGCGTAATCGCAGCTCCAATCCGGTTCGGTGCTCCTTTGGTTCGGGTCCTCCACTCGGTTCGGTTCGGGTCACAGTACCCCATCCGGTTCGGTGCTCCTTCGGTTCGGGTTCTCCACTCGGTTCGGTTCGGGTGTCTTGCTCCTGCTGCCGTTTCTTCAACTACTTCCGAGTCCTTCAGAGTCGCGGTCCGGGTCTCCATTGTTGTCCATGAAGTTCCACGCTGCTGGAGATGCCACCACCTTGGTTCAGTTCAGCTACCCGACCCGATCCTCTTATCCGATCCGATCCCACTCTCTTTAGCTTACTCCGATTCGATCCCACTCTTTAGCTTACTCCGATCCGATCCGATTCTGCTCCATAGCTCCGATCCGATCCTCTGTCCAACCCCAACCCTAAGTAAACGGCCTTCCTTCTCGCCAAGCCTCCTCCAGTGACAAGTTCCAATCCAGTTCGAATTCCCTTGGTCAGTTCACCAATCCGATCCGACCCCTTTCTCCGATCCGAACCGGTTCGGAACCTGCACACTTCTGCAACTTTCCAGCGAGCTTTCTACGCCATTCGACGACGTTTTCGACCAATTTAACTATTCTAATCAATCATGAAACATACCATAGAGTCATAGCAACATGTAACATCAATTGCAAACACCGTAAGAACAATTTGATGGATTTAAAATGGATCAAACATAGCTAGAACTCCTCATTTTCCCCTAATCACTCTTAATCATGTTCAAGCATACAATTAGCAAAACACATCGAAATTAACCCAAATTTCTAACAGAGCCTTAAAACATTATTTTAGAATTTTAAGAATTTTTCCAGAATTTATTTACGTATAAATTCGCTAATCTTCACTAATTACCCTTAATCACCGTAATTAGTGCAAAAACTATGCAAATCACTCACCTTGGCCACAAAATAAAACACCAAATCTGAAATATCCTCTGTTTGGGTCGAATTCCTATGTATAGCAGCAGCTCCAACCTTGCTTTGTTGCTATTTGGCCTTGTTTTGATGTAGTTTAGGCTTAATCTTCACTAAAAATGTGTTTTGGAGTGGTTTTAGAGGATGGAGGCCATTACTAAGGTCTCAAGAAGGTTTGTGGCGGCTCAAAACTGAAATGAAAGTGATAACCTAACCCTAATCAGTCCTCCTATACCTCTAAACCCGAAATTCCCCTTGGGCCTAGCTGCTAATCACCCGGTTAAGCCCGAGTAAGCTGTTTTTCACCATCAGAAACTTGTTTCAGCCATATCTCCCAAACGGTAAGTCCGTTTGGCTAATGTGACCATTCTACGGAAAGAGAAACCATCATCCGAAGCCAATGGAAGTGGTTTCAGGTCAAAATTCCTTTCCAGTCAAAAGTTATGGCCAAAACAGTGCCAACTAGGGTAAAATGGTCATTTAAAAATCGAGAAAAATCATGAACATGGGAAATGACCCCAATAGTCGTCTCCCAAAGTTACATGACCATACAACTTCGTATGTAAAAGAAATAAATATCCTACGATCCTATGATGCGTAGAATACGGGTCGTTACACTCTCCCCCCCTTAAGAAATTTCGTCCCCGAAATTCCTTAACCCAAAACATACAAGGGATCCCGCATGCCTAACAACCATATACAACATTCAAATATGCAAAACAAGCAAACAAGCCTATCCTAGCATGCGGAAAACTAAATCGAAGTCAAAATCTTACCAGGTAAAGAGTTCTGGGTGCGTCTTCCTAATGTCCTCCTCTGTCTCCCAAGTACAATCACTCTCGTCCTCGCTCCACTGAACCTTGACTAGCTTCACCGCCTTTCTTCGAAGTTGCTTCATGTCGTGCTCGACAATACGGGCCGGCTTACGGTTCCCAACCGCCTCGGGTTCTACTTCGAAGTCCTCTAACTGATCAGGTGAAATAGTCATATTTGAGTCGTGAACGAACTTCCTTAGTTGGGAATCATGAAATACGTTATGAACTCCCGCCATCTTCTCTGGTAAGTCAATTCTATATGCCAAATTCCCGACTAGTTCAAGAACAGGGAATGGGCCAACAAACCTTGGTGTCAATTTGCCTCTCCTGCCAAATCGTATTACGCTCTTCAACGGAGAAATCTTGACAAACACCAAGTCACCAACGGAGAATTTTAGGTCTCTTCGCCTCTTATCAGCATAACTCTTCTGCCTATCTTGGGCTGCCTTCATTCGTTGCTGAATGATCTTGATCTTATCTGAAGTTTCCCTCACCACATCTGGTCCAAGCATAAACTTCTCGCCAGTCTCTATCCAACATGATGGTGAGTTACACGGCCTTCCGTACAAAGCTTCAAACGGAGCCATACCGATACTGGATTGGTAGCTATTATTATATGCAAACTCTACTAGATGCAAATGGTCATCCCATGATCCTCCAAAATCCAATATACATGCTCTCAAGAGATCTTCCAAAATACGATTCACCCTTTCCGTCTGACCGTCGGTCTGAGGATGATATGAGGTACTGAGATGTAACTCTGACCCTAGAGCCTCTTGTAAGCTCTTCCAAAACCCACTAGTGAACAACGGGTCTCGGTCGCTCACAATGCTTTTAGGTACTCCATGAAATCTCACTACCCACTTCATATACAATTCTGCTAACTTAGCTGCCGTTCTGGTCGATTTGACTGGTATAAACCTTGCACTTTTAGTCAGTCGATCTACAATTACCCAAATGCTGTCATATCCCGATCTAGTCCTTGGTAAACCATCGATGAAATCCATCGAGACTTGCTCCCATTTCCATTCGGGAATTTCTAATGGTTGCAACAACCCACTAGGCTTCTTTTGTTCGGCTTTAACTAGCTGGCAATTCATGCATTTGGATATAAACTTCCCAACGTCTCTTTTCATTCCTTCCCAGTAGTAAGTCTGCTTCAGATCTCGATACATCTTGTTACCACCGGGGTGTATAGTTAGCTTTGAGTGATGACATTCTCTAAGCACTTCATCCCTCAATCCATTGACATTGGGTACAACAAGCTTTCCATTCTTCCTAAGCCATCCATCTCGATCAAGCCCATACTTGTTCATCTCCTCATCGATACCCATCTCTAACTTGGAGATGATTTCCAATAGGTTAGGATCGTCCCTCTGACTTGAGCCGATCCGTTCAATCATAGTGGGTCTGATCGTCAAACTTGCTAACATTTCTGGATCCAATTCGCACTTTGGCCTGAAATCAAACCCCGCGATAAACTCCAGTTGCTTCCATTCAAGGAACATAGCCCCTAAGCTGGCATGTCTTCTACTCAATGCATCAGCCACCGCATTTCCCTTTCCTGGTGTGTATGCGATGTCAAAATCATAGGAAGCTAAGAACTCTAACCATCTCTGCTGACGGAGATTCAGATCTTTCTGAGAGAAGAGATACTTTAACGACTTATGGTCTGTAAACAGCTCAAATCTTTCTCCCAAGAGATAGTGTCTCCACATCTTTAACGCGAACACGATCGCTGCCAATTCTAAATCATGGGTAGGGTATCTTCTCTCGTGCGGTTTCAATTGCCGACTTGCGTAAGCTACAACCCTACCGCCTTGCATCAATACAGCACCCAGTCCGGTACCACAGACATCCGTGTATACCGTCATCTCTTCATCCCCCTTAGGAATGACTAACACTGGTGCGCTTGTCAACTTGTCCTTTAGACTCTTAAATGCATTCTCGCACCTTTCATCCCAGACAAAAACTTGATTCTTCTTGGTCAACTGGGTCAATGGTGCTGCTATCTTGGAGAAACCTTGGATAAACTTACGATAATATCCCGCTAACCCCAAGAAACTTCTTACATCTGTTGCATTCTTGGGCGTAGGCCAATCTTGTACCGTAGCCACCTTCGCTGGGTCCACGGCAATACCATTCTCTGATACAACATGGCCCAAGAACCTCACTTCCCTCTTCTAGAAGTGACACTTAGAAAACTTTGCTTTCAATTGGTGTTTTCTCAACACCTCCATCGCTACTCTTAAATGTTCCTTGTGTTCTTCCTCTATCCTCGAATAGACCAAAACATCATCAACGAACACAAGGACAAACTTATTCAACTGATCTCTGAATACCCTATTCATAAGATCCACAAAATATGCCGGGGCATTAGTCAACCCAAATGGCATAACCAACCATTCATAAAATCCAGACGGCGTTCGAAATGCCGTTTTAGCTATACTCTCAGCTTCCACTCTAAGCTGATGAAAACCTGTCGCGAGATCCAACTGAGAAAATATTCTCGCGCCACTCAACTGATCGAACAAATCATCTATCCGCGGTAGAGGATACTTGTTCTTCCTCGTCACTTTATTCAACTCGCGGTAGTCTACACACAAACGAAGGGAACCATCTGCCTTGGTAGCAAACACAACTGGTGCTCCCCATTCAGAAACACTCCTTCTGATAAATCCCTTCTTCAAAAGATCGCTGACTTGCACCTCGAGCTCCCGCTGCTCTCTTGGTGCCATACGACGAAGTGGCATCACTATAGGTCTGGCATCCTTTACCAAATCAATACGAAACTCAATCTCTCGGTGTGGTGGAAGTCCGGTCACTTCTTCGAAAACATCCGGATACTGGCCAACCACGGGCAAACCTGACAACTCACTATGCGGAATGTCGAGGGAGTTTAGAAAACTAGCCAATACCCCCTTACTGGGTAGACCACCAAACACTATCCTCCGCCCATCATCCGCTCTAGCTGTCACTAAGAAGCCCTCACAGTCTACCACCGCCCCGTATCTTTGGAGCCAATCTACTCCCAAAATAATGCCAAACTCAGTAAAGCCCAAAACAAAGCAATCACAAACAAACATGCATCCATGACTCGATAAGACCACATTGCGACAAATCATGCTAAGGCTAGTCGAACCACCAATCGGGTTCGTCACTACTAAAGGTTTATCGACAATCTCGGGCTCCAATCCCAACCTATCTACCAGGTCACTAGATATGAAAGAACTGGAAGCTCCGGTATCAAACAAAACTCTAACAGGAACATCATAAACAGAAAGCATACCTTGAATGACGACATTCTTTCCCTTCTCCGCCGCATTTGGGGCATTCGACGAAGAAGGAATAGCATTAAGGGCGTATGCTTTCACCATTTGCTTTTCCTTAGGGGGCTGTGGACACTTGTCCTTGTGATGTCCCATTTGGCCACAGTTGAAGCACTTCCTATCCGCTGGCTTGGCCCGACAATTACTAGCATAATGGCCCTTCTTACCACAGCTGAAGCACTCCACATCTTGCTTATTCTTTTTCTTCTGGCCATCCTTAGTTTGATTCTGTTTTCTCTTATTCTGGGAACCACCTTTGCCTCCACCACTAGCTTGTGGCTTTGGCTCATCTGCGAATGCAACCTCAGTCTTCGGCTTAGGGTAGAGACTTTCTGATCTTAATGCTTTCCCCACAATCGATTCAAATGTCTCATCGATGTGGTTAATAAGTTTTCCCCCAAGTACTGATCCAAACCAGTTATGAATTTCTCATTCTTTTTCTCGGTAGTATCAATAAGAGATAACCCATATTTTGACAAAGTGTCAAATTCAGCAATATACTCCGAGACAGCCCTGCCATTCTGCTTGAGCTCCAAGAATTTCTTAAACAGCATTGACTTTTGAGCAGCTGGAATGAACTTCTCGCTAAAGCGAGCCTTAAACTGCTCCCAAGTAATCTGATCTTCGGGAGTAGCTGCCTTTATAGCATTCCACCAATTCATTGCCCGCCCTTGCAGCTGACAGGACGCTAGCTTTCTCTTCATCGCATCCTCAATACCCAAATCCTCGAAGATACGTTCGCAACTATCCACCCAATCCTGAACATCCGTAGCCGACTCCGTTCCGTGGAACGGCTTCCCACCAAGGCTAGTATAATCCTTATTCAGCTTGGCGAAGTCGACTCTTGGCGCCTGCACCATTGGACCACCACCATTTCCACCATTGGGAGCTGCCCTCTGTACATCTCTAAGCATCTCTCTCATGAGGTCAGTAAACATCGTCCTCATGTCAGCTGCATTCCCATTATTGGCTCCCCTACCAGCACCTCTAGTATATCGGCTCATCGTCAATCTGAAAAAGGAAACGATTAACGACTCCATAGTGGTGCTAGTGCAGTACGACTTCATCCTTATACTACTAATAGTATATATATATATAGCTTTTAAAAACCAAAGTAATCACAAATACGCTCTCTCGTATACGTGTATTATCTCTCCCTGATAACTTCCCTAGGTTAACTACGCAACCTAGAGCTCTGATACCAAGTGTGACGGCCCGCCCCGCACCAGCCTGCATTTCCTCCGAAAGTGCGCTGTACACATGCCCGACTAGCACAGGACGGTCGTCAGGAGAAAGGAAAGAAGAGAATGAACTAATCAAGGAACCTGTAGAATGTCTCACAGCGCATGGGATAAAATATAATAATGATAATGTACTTGACATAAAACAGGCGAGACAGTGCATAAGCTGATAACTAAAATCAACATCAATCATCAAAGCAGCGGAAATCCAAATACAGCTTATTACAATTTTTCCAAATTTACTGTCTCTAAACAAAAGAAAGCTAAAGTAGAAGATACACCAACAATGCCCAAGCAGTGATCTTCAACAACACAGGGAGAATATTATGTATATAGTACGTGGAAGCCTCCTGCTCGTCTCCGGATCATCTACCCGTGCATCACCAGCTAACCTGTCTCTAGTCTGCTCGTGTGAGCACCCAGAGTAATAAGAGGAGACATAAAACTCTGGGTCAGACATAAAGCCTGGTATGAGCGATAAGCATCTTAAACAGAACAATAACAGGTATACTAAACCATACCTGAACCTGGACCTGCAACCAAAGAGTTAGTACCACATACCGTACAACACTCCAAGGTGCCATAATAAATAGTGTAAGAATACGGGGGTGGGGTGTGCATGTCACAATGATAGCAAGCAAATCATCCATAGCAACCATCCTCACATCTCTCACTCAGTGCGTAAAACATACGATATCTACCACTTTGGAACACTAGACAAACTGAGGTAACGACGAATCCCGACTTGTAGAAACCCTGCTGTGACCAAGCCAAGCACTTGGAGTCATGACCAAACATTTCAATGACCCACTTCATTGGTCGTAGCCCTTGGTTCTACCGATGCCATAATGGCCCTGAATCCGCCTTCGTACCTCCTACCATAGTGGTCCAAAGCTATAGACGTCGATAACTCCTTGGCACGCGTCCCGCAGCAAAGCCCAACCATGAAGCGAACTCGTTGATTCCCATCTGAATCTTAAGCTCTAACTTCTCATTTGGACTTCCTTTGCATCTCGGGTTTGGTCGAATTGGAGTTGGTCTTCAGAAGAGTCGTCGCGTAATCGCAGCTCCAATCCGGTTCGGTGCTCCTTTGGTTCGGGTCCTCCACTCGGTTCGGTTCGGGTCACAGTACCCCATCCGGTTCGGTGCTCCTTCGGTTCGGGTTCTCCACTCGGTTCGGTTCGGGTGTCTTGCTCCTGCTGCCGTTTCTTCAACTACTTCCGAGTCCTTCAGAGTCGCGGTCCGGGTCTCCATTGTTGTCCATGAAGTTCCACGCTGCTGGAGATGCCACCACCTTGGTTCAGTTCGGCTACCCGACCCGATCCTCTTATCCGATCCGATCCCACTCTCTTTAGCTTACTCTGATCCGATCCCACTCTTTAGCTTACTCCGATCCGATCCGATTCTGCTCCATAGCTCCGATCCGATCCTCTGTCCAACCCCAACCCTAAGTAAACGACCTTCCTTCTCGCCAAGCCTCCTCCAGTGACAAGTTCCAATCCAGTTCGAATTCCCTTGGTCAGTTCACCAATCCGATCCGACCCCTTTCTCCGATCCGAACCGGTTCAGAACCTGCACACTTCTGCAACTTTCCAGCGAGCTTTCTACGCCATTCGACGACGTTTTCGACCAATTTAACTATTCTAATCAATCATGAAACATACCATAGAGTCATAGCAACATGTAACATCAATTGCAAACACCGTAACAACAATTTGATAGATTTAAAATGGATCAAACATAGCTAGAACTCCTCATTTTCCCCTAATCACTCTTAATCATGTTCAAGCATACAATTAGCAAAACACATCGAAATTAACCCAAATTTCTAACAGAGCCTTAAAACATTATTTTAGAATTTTAAGAATTTTTCCAGAATTTATTTACGTATAAATTCGCTAATCTTCACTAATTACCCTTAATCACCGTAATTAGTGCAAAAACTATGCAAATCACTCACCTTGGCCACAAAATAAAACACCAAATCTGAAATATCCTCTGTTTGGGTCGAATTCCTATGTATAGCAGCAGCTCCAACCTTGCTTTGTTGCTATTTGGCCTTGTTTTGATGTAGTTTAGGCTTAATCTTCACTAAAAATGTGTTTTGGAGTGGTTTTAGAGGATGGAGGCCATTACTAAGGTCTCAAGAAGGTTTGTGGCAGCTCAAAACTGAAATGAAAGTGATAACCTAACCCTAATCAGTCCTCCTATACCTCTAAACCCGAAATTCCCCTTGGGCCTAGCTGCTAATCACCCGGTTAAGCCCGATTAAGCTGTTTTTCACCATCAGAAACTTGTTTCAGCCATATCTCCCAAACGGTAAGTCCGTTTGGCTAATGTGACCATTCTACGGAAAGAGAAACCATCATCCGAAGCCAATGGAAGTGGTTTCAGGTCAAAATTCCTTTCCAGTCAAAAGTTATGGCCAAAACAGTGCCAACTAGGGTAAAATGGTCATTTAAAAATCGAGAAAAATCATGAACATGAGAAATGACCCCAATAGTCGTCTCCCAAAGTTACATGACCATACGACTTCGTATGTGAAAGAAATAAATATCCTACGATCCTATGATGCGTAGAATACGGGTCGTTACAGTATGTATATGTATACACATACATACACACACATAAATACATACATGTACATTTATCGAACTAATATCAATCAATTATGAACACTGAAATAAATAGCATATCCAAAAATATAAAGATAAATTTGTAGTTATGATTTATTTCTTCGTTCGGTACATTCATCTTGACGACTGCGTATATCTTGAACTTTTTAATACGTCCAAGCATACACTAGTAATATACATTTAAACAAAAGTAGTTTGATTGATAACTACCTAACAGTACACCTAAAATTACAAGAGACTGCTCTATTGCCATCCAAAGAAGTTGCTTTTTGACTCGGGATCTTGCTTTTAAAAGAACAGCAAATACGGTAGCTCTTTCATTTTGTGCTTTCGTACCTCCAACATATAAAGCTATTTGTCTCCCTTTTTCGATCCCAAGTTCTCGAAGCATTCGCTCTACATCACCTATAGATAAGCTATTGAAAAAAAATCAAAACAATTGTTTTGATTGTATACGTGTATTTGCCAAAATTAAAACAGCAATCAATCAAAATTAAAACCTATTGAAAAAAATAAAGCATATTATTAACCTACAAACTATACGTGGTAGAAGACAACTGCAGATGATTGTACTGTGTGATGCAAGCGGAAGAAGATATGAGAAGAAAAAGCAATGATTGTCCGGTTACTCATGTCATACATAACAGTATATGCTCCATGATAACATACATATTAAATGCATAAAACAAAATCGGATTCACAGTGGACGTACCTTTTACAGCAAAACTGCATCAACTGAATTCATGTCACTTAGCTTTAGTCACACAACATCTCATCGCCTGCATTCCAATATTCCATGATGGGCTTCACTTGCAACCTGGACCACCGTCTCTATCTTTTCTGAAAGTTTTCACCTATTTTGCTAAACAAATCAACAAAACTCTTTATAATGCCTCAAAAATATAGTTTCCCAATTGCATAAAAGCAGAGGCTATATCTTTTTTATAAATTAAAGGAAATTTACTAACAAATTATATTATGCTTCCCGGATTATAACATCCAAAAACAAAATAGATAGTACTTGCATATATCCATCCACATAGCACATATGTATCCCTGAGACATGATTTTTTCTTTTTAAGAAATAATCAAAATCAACTAACTTATTTATTTATAGATTGATAAATAGTGTACATACAAATATATAAGGCAAGGCAAGAGCATACATACCGGGCAAGTGGTGCAAGCTTCTGTGCATCCTCTGAAGGGCGAACTTTTTCACCTATTTTGCATTGTTGTTTTTGGATGTGGATTCCCTGTTTTGTCCCTTTCCATCTCTATCTCTATTGCTCCTTTTCCCTTTTGTACCATTGCCAAATGATGAAGAGGTTCTTAGAGTATTAGTCGCACTGCCCACTACTTCATCCAGTAATAATTCTTTTTTCTTTAATTTATTTGACCAATGATCTTCTCTGCCATTTGATTGTTCATTTAATTGATTTATAGACTAATGACCATCAAAGAAACTGTTGCGAGTGTAACCTTTACGAGTTGGTTGCGAGGGTTGACCATTGTTTCGTACTGCACAAGTACTATGTGTAAAGATAGAGAAAAATATAATTGCAACCGACTATGTGTTTTATATATAAAAATTTGTGTAAGCCAGACACTCTTTGTAACAACCCGGAAATTCTGAGCCAATTTAAAATTTTTATTTTGGCAATTTTGATGAATTTTGAATACTTAAAATGAATTATTTAAAATAATAACGACGAAAATTTATTTTGAATAGAATTAGAACATATATATTTATATACGTCGTCGTTAGAATATAAATATTTTATTTTAAATATAAAAAGAACCGAAAATGGCGCGGTAGTTCGAAAATTCAATTTCAAAGTTCAAATGAATGTACAGGATTCAAAATAAATCGGATTTTAACGAAACCAAAAATATTAGAATCTAATTGAGAATATCTTTCCAACGAATCCGAAAAATCAAAATTTCATAGCGGGAATCAAAAGTTATGCCAGTTGAAAATTCAGAATAGTCGCTATGGAATTCTAGCCCTTAAAAATGGAAATTTTGCAAATGACCTCGGTTTTCGACGAAACCACTTTTGTTGGATCCGGGATGTCTAGTTATTACTAGATTCCAAAATTCATAATTTTTCGAATCAATATGTGAGTGTGGCAAAGGAAAACGCGTTTGACCAGTTTAAGTTGATTTTAGTCGATTGGAAAATGGCCATTTTTCGAAGGATCTCAGAATTCTACGAAATTAGTTTTGTTAGGACCGTATCGTCAATACGAAGCTAGAAAATATTTTTCGGGAATTTTTAGGGTTAGTATGTGACCCCAGTAAATTGAAATGTGCATTCAAATTCAATATATAGAGTCATCTTTTGATTTTGACGAAAACTGATCGAAACTATCGAACCAGCTTACGATACATATCCCATTGTGTTTGGAATGGGGGTATTTAGCTAGGGGCGATAGTCGTTGGGTCTCGTTTGAAGATCGAATGAAAAAATCACTTTATTTGGGAAAATTTAAAATAAAATAATTATAAAATTATAAAACCCTTTATTACCCCCTTCTCTTCAGCGTTGACTTCTCCTTTCAAAATTAAAAAAAAACCGACGCCCTAATCAGCCCCCCTCCCATCGATGAACATCGCGGCCGTGCAGGCGCGCCACCCTCCGGCGTTGCCCCCCCCTCCTTCCTCGCGGTGACGCTAATTCCTTCCCCCCTTTCTCCTCGCGAAACCCGTGATGCCTCGAAACCCCTGTGCCGCGTCGGCCTCCCACCGCCGCCAGCGCGCGAGCGCAGACCCCCCCTCCTCTCTACCCTCGCTCCTCCTTCCCCCTCCTAAAAATCGAACCCCCAAATGCTCCAGGACCCAAATCGAGCCACCACCGTGTCGGAGAACCGCCAGCCACCCTCCGTCGCGACTACAAGCTCAGCACCTACCTCAGACCGTCCTCTCCAACCCCAAAACAGCCGGTATGTTTTAATTTGATTTTTATTTGTTTTCTAGGATGGAAAAAAACCGATTTTTATTTTTTTACATAGAAAAAAATTGATTTTTAATGAAGTAGAGATATATATAATTTTTAACGAAATAAAAATATGATTTTTATATAATGTAGAGAATAAAAATATGATTTTTATATAATGTAGAGAATAAAAATATGATTTTTATATAGTAGAAACAATAAAAATGTGATTTTTATATAGTAGAAATTATAAAATATAATTTTTATGAGATAGAGAATATAAAAATACGATTTTTATATTATATAGATAGAAAAAATTCGATCTTTATATAAGAAGTAGAAATATAAAAATATAATTTTTATATAGAAAGAAGCGTTGTAAATGCATATGAAGTAGAAATAAAAATACGATTTTTTTTTATTTATTGAAATGAAGTGATAAAAATATAATTTTTACTATGAAGTTAGCGTGATAAAAATATGATTTTTATTATATGAACACCAGTATAAAAATAGAATTTTTATCTATATAGTAGCGGTATAAAAATGTGATGTTTATCCGTATAGAGTGATTATAAAAATAGAATTTTTATATACATAGCAACAATAATAAAAATGTGATTTTTATATATGTAGTGGCTACGGACAACGTAATTGACAAAAGACGAGCACGACGAAGATTTCTATATATGAAGAGTCGTGGTGTTTGGTTTAGCTTATCGGTGAGAACTCCTCACCTTTAATTTATTCCTAGTTTGAAATATATATTAGGATGTAGAAGGTGTTTAGTAGCACCCGACGCCCGTCGTCCACAGACCATAGATGACTTGTTTATTTGATTGCTGTGTTGTGAAATTTGATTGTGTGATGAGAAATAAAATAAAATATTTTATAGTGGAAAATATTTTATAGTTAAAAATATAATTTTTAACGTGTATATAAAATAAATAGTAATAAACAAATTGGAGATTTGTTTATATACACTGATTTGACTGATATTGATTGGGACGATAAATTTTACACATTGCCCAATTGCACAAATAAAATCTGTATTTGTTGATTTGAAACCCCACACGGGTATTGGGATGATATTTGACGTACATAATCCCAATTGTTTAGTGGTATGTTGATCGTTTGATTGACAGACTGTGTAAGCGTTAATTATTTATATTTAATGCTTATGCAGTTGTGTGGTGCACTCTGGATGATGGTTGATTATTTATCGTTGCTATTATATACATGTGTTGTAGAAAATCCATATAATTAACGTTATATGGTGATTGATTGGGCCTCATTCCAATTTGGAAAATATAAATATAAATTCATGTGTTGAATAGAAATATAAATTCATGTGTTGAATAGAAAATAAATTCATGTGTTGAATAGAAATATAAATTCATGTGTTGAATAGAAATATTGATTCAAGTGTTTAATAGAGAAAATATTCATTTGTTGAATAGAATAATGAAGTTATTGAAATATATAAAGCCGTGTTGATTAGATGGACACCATTTGGACGTGAACGATAATTATATCGATTATATTCATTTTTACAATGAATATAGAAAAGGAAGTGATTTTCAAAATATAACGTTTTGAAAATATCATCATTTGTATATTGATGATGTGAAATATTCAATTTTGATAAGAAATTGAATAGGAAGTTGAAATCGTTTTGAAAACGAATTTAAAACGATTTATAAAATACGTTTTAAAAGGAAATCGACGAAATATAATATATATATATATATATATATATATATATATATTATATTATGGCCTGAATAGAACGCGCCGCGCCGCGGTAGTTCGCGAATTTCGACCATTGACTTCGAATGGATATTACGAGAGATCCGACCGTCGGATTCTCCTAAAACCAGAACCGTTGGGTTCGTATCGAAAAGAGCTTTCTAACGAATATTAGAAATTAGAAATCTAATGGTTGGATTCTGAATAACTGATTCGACGTGGTGTCGAGGATGAAGACGGTGCTCGAAGACCGGAGGTCTTTACGCCGTTTGGGTGATTACTGATGATCTTGATTGGGCTGTACACCCAAGAGGAGGGAATCAGTTGGTGATCGTCCAGACGTACTTGGATATCGATGGATATGCAAGGTACAAGGTGCCTCCGGTTTCGTTCAGACCCAGAACGAACTTGTAAATGGACCGTGTGTCTGACATTGGATTTTATTTTGTGTGATTGATTTCTATTAAATATATATCTGTTTGGCGGCGGAGAATTTATTATCTTGCTTAACGCCCTTCTCTGAGACGTACGAGCTCATAGGTTATATATTGATGGATATCAAACGTATGGAGTGAATTGCCTGTGTGGCATGCCTAAGTGGCAATATGATCAAGACTTCTGTTGAAAAGCAAAGTATTATGGTTGATGATCAAAGCACGGCCTGTGTGGCATAGCTTTGTGTAGCGTTGATTCGCGAGCCTCACATCCCGGTTGTGAACCAGAAACGGGAGAAGGACCTCAGGGAGGACATGCATTTCTTTCTAGGTAGAAGTGGCGTCAGTGGTTTTACATGCCCTGGCGAGTTTGACTTATGTGGTTGTTGCTGTTGTGAGGTGCCTTGGATATATCGGTGACTGTGTGGAGCCTATGGAGTCATTTGGCTCATCTACGCCCCAAAGGGCGGGGAAACACAGTGTTCAGGCATTTTAATCCACATCGGTGGACCGGCCCTGTCGCTCCAGAGGCTTGACAGAGTACTTGCCTGAGACTCGGGCTAGACAGTCTCGAATTCGGTAGAGGACTATCTTTTGCCTCGGTTCACTGAAGGAAACCTAACTTCCAATACGTGACATGTGCGATTTTGATTGTAGAGCCTAGTATTGGCGACATGGTATATGGTACCCATGCCGTCTATGATTAATACTTATGATTGAAATTGTTTTGACACTATACACTTATAATAGTATCAAATGATTTGTTTTTAACGTATCAAGCATGCTTTGGCTATTATAAGTTAAAACCCTATCCTCCGGCTTGTGTTGCATTATGTGATGGGACCTGGGTCTTATAATAG
The DNA here is from genome assembly GCA_030737875.1 of Allium sativum. Classification (NCBI taxonomy): domain Eukaryota; kingdom Viridiplantae; phylum Streptophyta; class Magnoliopsida; order Asparagales; family Amaryllidaceae; genus Allium; species Allium sativum. Next base: position 6,217,896 of record CM060921.1, on the reverse strand, counting down.
CTTCATTTTTCTTTATTTAGCGTTGCGCTATTATTTTATGCACTGGTGTTCTTGGGAGGAAACCCGTTCCGTGTTATACGGCGTGGTCCCTTGATTTACCTAACTTTAAAATAAACATTAATAACTCTTTTAGTTCTCGCACCAGTCACCTGACTGACTTGGAGTTTATTGTTTTAACCTAAACTCTGGTTGCTCTCATTTTCTGCACGGGCAGCTAGTAGTTTTGGTTTTGCAGATTTATATTCACAGGATCCTGATTTACAGTTGGAACGATACTCGGAAAGCTCTGTATCTATGTATTACTTTCAGTTGTGTATTGTATTATTTTTCTGCTGCGATGTATTTAAATGTAATTTAAATCTTTGATATTTCTCTATGTAATATTGGTTCATACTCTGTATATTCTTGTATTCTGATGAAATTGTTGTAATATACAATAAAATGTTCTTCTTTTTGCGTTCTGGTTTGTCGTGTTCTCAAAACAATCAGGGGTTTCGAATGGTCTTGGTCGGTTTAGCGACTGATTCGGATCGAGCGAAATTCTCGATCGTTACAGCTTGGTATCAGAGCTTTGGTTTACAGAGCTCGGAGAACAAGACACGTTAGAACCAAACGAAAGAATTCATCAGAGATTGGGTTAGTAATATCCAATGGGAATGACTCGTTAGAGATGGGATCAGTAGTATCCTAGAACGAGTGTGAAGAGTAATGTTTTTAAAATAAAATTGAAAACAAGTTTTGTTTTGAAAATTTAAATCAATTATTCGTATTTGATTATTTATTTTATGTTGATTTGGACTATCAGGTATATAGAGATTTTAATATACGTTTGATCCACGTGTATTAGAAGCCTCCAATATACTGGATAGATGTAGAGTCACACTCTAGTCGCCCGGGGATAATTCTGATGATGCGGCTGCATCATCAGTATTTATATTCGAGTGCCGAAAGCGTGATATCTATATATTTCCATTAGACTGGTGTGAGAACTAAAATATAGTTAGAATATATTGTTGTGACTTGGCATCAAAAATGTGATTTTTGACTATATATCAAAGTTATGAATTTGAAATGTTAATCAACCAATTAATTGCTGGTTGTGTTGTTTGATTATAGTTTGATTAATTAAATGTTGAACCTTTAGCCAAATTGAACCAAATAGTGAGTTTTGTTGAAAATTAGTCGCATTTGCATGCATATACATGTACTTACATTGAACAGGTCATAGCAAGGAGGCTAGAGCAGAAGAATAGAATTGTTTGCCCGACAAATAGGTACATGTTTACTAATTTATTGGGTTTTGATGATTTTATGAGCCGATTGGCTAGCCGCTTGGCTGTTTCTTTTTCTTTTTGGATTAAATAAGGCCATGGGAGGCTATATGAAATATCCCGAAGTCCCCGGTGCATGGGAAGTTATGGCGAAATTTTTCGAAAATTTAGGGTGTTTTCCAAATTTTTGAAAATTTTGAAAAGTTCTTTGAAACTGAAAGTTGAAGAACTTAAGCCGTAATGAAAATAATGGAAGTTGAGTTGATTTGTAAAACAACTTTCAGTTTCGTTCCTTTTCGGAGACGAAAAGTATTAAGTGGGGGAGATTGTAACAACCCGGAAATTCTGAGCCAATTTAAAATTTGTATTTTGGCAATTTTGAATATTTAAAATGAATTATTTTAAATAATAATAACGAAAATTTATTTTGAATAGAAATAGAACGTATATATTTATATACGTCGTCGTTATAATATAAATATTTTATTTTAAATATAAAAGGAATTGAAAATGGCGCGGTAGTTCGAAAATTCGATTTCAAAGTTCAAATGAATGTACAGGATCCAAATAAATCGGATTTTAACGAAACAAAAAATATTAAAATCTAATTGAGAATATCTTTCCAACGAATCCGAAAAATCAAAATTTCATAGCGGAAATCAAAAGTTATGCCCAGTTGAAAATTCAGAATAGTCGCTATGGTATTCTGGCCCTTAAAAATGAAAATTTTGCAAACGACCTCGGTTTTCGACGAAACCACTTTTGTTGGATCCGGGATGTCTAGTTATTGCTAGATTCCAAAATTCATAATTTTTCGAATCAATATGTGAGTGTGGCAAAGGAAAACACGTTTGACCAGTTTTAGTTGATTTTAGTCGACTGGAAAATGGCCATTTTTCAAACGGTCTCAGAATTCGACGAAATTAGTTTAGTTAGGACCGTATCGTCAATACGAAGCTAGAAAATATTTTTCGGGAATTTTTAGGGTTAGTATGTGACCCTAGTAAATTGAAATGCGCATTCAAATTCAATATATAGAGTTATATTTTGATTTGGACGAAAACTGATCGAAACGATCGAACCAGCTTACTATACATACCCCATTGTGTTCGGAATGGGGGTATTTAACTAGGGGCAAGAGTCGTTGGGTCTTGTTTGAAGATCGAATGAAAAAATCACTTTATTTGGGAAAATTTAAAATAAAATAATTATAAAATTATAAAACCCTTTACTACCCCCCCTTCTCTTCAGCGCTGACTTGTCCTTTCAAAATTATAAAAAAACCGACGCCCTAATCAGCCCCCCTCCTGTAATGACCCGCATTTGCAGAGGTATTATAATTAATTTATTTAATTATATAAATAGTAATATAGTGAATTAAATGGTCATGGAATTAAATAACGATGAATATTTAATTAAAATAATAAATTAAATAATATATTTAATTCTGAAATAATCAGAACTGGCTGAAATGACGATATGGTGTGAACCGGATCATCTGTGATATTTAATTCAGTTTAGAATTTGATTAGAATAACGAATATATTATTTGAACGACAGTTTGAACGAATAATTATATTATAATTAAAATCGAGCTTGAAATGGCGTTGCAGTTCGTAATTTGGCGATTCGAACTTCAACTGAATGTACATGATTCGTTTTAAGCTGGATTTCTATGAAATAAGAAACGTGTGGAGCTGGTGGAGTATATCTTTCTAGTGGAAGATAAAAATCGGGATTTCGTCGTGTAGATTTTGATTCACATCCAAATCAAAATTTAGAAAAGTCACTGTGGAATTCCTTTATAATTTATAAAGGAATTATATTATATTTTAAAAAGGAATTTCAATATAAATAGAATATCGGGTTGACCCAGATATGAAATATCGAGTTAGAAATCCATATGGGATTATTCTGGAGCTGTAGGGTATTCTAGTGTGAATATATACGATAATATAAATTTATTTATATTTAATTTAATTTTATTTAAATATATTTATATATTTAAATGGGTCATCCAAAGCTTAAAAAATAACCACTTTTGCAAACGAAGTCGGAATTCGACGAAACTAATTTTGTTGGATCCGCAATGTTAAATTATTGCTAGATTTCAATTTTCGTGATTTTTGAAGTCAGTATGTGGCCGTACGGATTTTTAGAGTGAAAAACAATCAATATTTTTAGAGTGTTGAAACGGATAAATAATGATTAAAATAAAATATCTAAACTTCCTATATATACCCCCACCTTCCCTTAAGACCTAATTTCATTTTCCCTCTTGGTCAAATTTTCCGCCGTCGGTCTTCATTATTCCAAAGTGAAAACACCTCTTCTAAAATCAAGAGTAATTTAAATAAAATCGTATAAATCCAAATACCAGTGTTTTTGAATTTTCCTGGTGTTACTCTTCAATCTCGTGTACCTGTTAGTGGGTTCGAACAACTTTTGTTCGATGTCGTGTAAACAGCTGAGTTCTAGGGTTGGCGTTTTAGGGATTTTTGTGCGTCGATGCTCGGAATGGTGAGTGGATTCGGGTTTAAGGGATCGAATGGAGGTTGCGTTCCAAAAATGAGGGATTTCGGTGGTTAAAATGTTCGAACCCGTACTGTAGCGGTGCTTCGAGGCTGGAGAACGGAAGTCACAGGGAGGCGTCGAACTCTGAACAGTGGGGTCTAGGAGATCGAGGGATGGAAGGAGAGGAGTTTGGAAATTTCCGATTTGAGTATTGGTGGAGTAGCGAAGGGGAATTGGAGTTCAAAGTTTTCTGAATGGCCATAGTTGCTTCAGGAGCTCACGGTTTTGAATTTGGGGGAGGAACGTTACTGTTCATTTCGGGTATGTGGGCCGGAGAGGGAAAAAACAAAGGTTTGGCCCATTTATAAACTAAGTGGTTAAGGTTTATTTTAAGTTGATAGTGTATTAAATTCAAATGACAATAACTTTGTCATACGATATCCATTTTTAGCGAAACAAGATCCGACAGGATCGTATAGACGACATCTACGCACTGGAACTAACTGGGAGTGGAGTGGAGCTCGTTTGAATTTATGGCGAAATAAATTGTTTGATTCAAATCAAACAAACAGTTTATCGTTCTTTAATGATGAACTGCCAAAGTGAGTAAATCTCACTAACTCTGAACAGTTTATAATTTCATGTTGTATTTTTAGAACTGTTAAATATTGGCTGATTGACTGTGTGTTGACTGTTTGATTGAACTGCTAGTCAGTTAGTTGAATTTCTATATTGATTCTGTTTAACAGAATATATCATACGGAACTGAAAGTGATGTTGATTTTATTGTGTAACATCTATGGATGCAGGGAGACAGGTTGGAGGAATCCGACTGGATTCCTCAACAGTTATTTTATTGTTTTTCATATATTTTGATATATAATGTGAATTATAACTTGTTGTTAATTATGTGTGTATAGACGATATTGGCCATCGTGATTTGATATGATTAAATACCATAACATACCAGAATGTTGATAAGGGAATTTTCAAAGTGATATTTGAAAATAAAATATTTATAAAATCAAAGGATTTTATAAAAGAGATAATATTTATAACAATCAAAGAAGATTTTATAAAAGGAATTATTTATAAATGGGATATTTATAAATAAAAATGTATTTATAAATGGATTATTTATAAATAGAAAATACTTAGAAATGAAAACCCTAAAGGAATTTTTTGCGAACCATTTGCAAATAGATTAGAACGAGAAAGGTTTGTAAACCATTTACAAATCAATCAGAAAGAGGAATATTTGTAAAACCTTTACAAATGAAATCGAAAAGGAAATATTTGTAAAACCATTTACAAATAGAATTAAAAAGGAAATATTTAGAAAATAAATAGAGTTATAGAAAGGAAATTTGTTTATAACCGAATAGGACGTTATAAAAAGGAAAACGTTACTAAAAAGGAAATCATTTGTAAAGTGAAGAACCGTTACTAAAAGTAAATCTTTATAAATGAATAGTTTATTCGAAAAGGAGTTAATCAAATATTAGTTTATTCGAATAGAGTTAAAATAAAGGAGTTAATCGAATATTAGTTTATTCGAATAGAGTTAAAATAAAGGAGTTAATCGAATATAGTTTATTCGAATAGAGTTAAAGGAGTTATCGAATATTAGTTATTCGAATAAGTGTTAAATAGAGTTATCAAATATTAGTTATTCGAATAGAGTTAAATGGAGTTAAAGGAATAAATCGAATATAGTTTATTCGAATAGAGTTAAAGGAGTTATTGACTAGAGTTAAATCAAATAGAGTTAATCCAATAGCATTAGTCCAATAGAGTGAATTGATAAGGGTTAATCGAATAGAGTAAATTGAATAGAGTTATCGAATATACCTTATCGAAGGGAGGAGTTATCGAATAGAGATTTATTCGAACGAGAGTTATGTAAGGAAGTGTTAAAGAGTTAAAAGATGAACTTAACCTATTTCGAGATTTGAAATGTTGTTCAATTAAGGTCTGAGAGGTAGTTATACCCCAACTTGACTGGCTTCGTTTTAAATTTAGAAATGGTTAAGGTTCGAGAGTGAAAGTGGTTAAGTGAATTTTGTAAATAAGTATAGTGGTTTGAGTTGTCGTCGCGATGTTGATTTAAACATCTGTTTTAAATCCAAGTAAAGAAGATTTGGGAATGTTTTCTAAATAGAATCAGAAACGTAATCAAATATTGAAATAGGAAATATGAATATATATATATATATATGTATGATTGATGATTGATTGATAGAATTTCCATCTGGAGATAATATCGTTGTTTGCACACCTGTTTTTCTTTGATGGTTAAATCACAGACTATCGAAGTTTTGACCATTTTAACGTTGTTAATATGGATAGACCGGTTGGATTATTATCCAAAGAACCCCTCTGTATTGGAATAAGCGTTGCGAATCATATATGCCAAAGATAATTGAAGACAGAGTAAAGTGCAAGGGCTATTGTATAAGTCTTAGATAACAGTGTCTAAGATGGATATACTGAATAGTACCTTCGGTTCATCCTGTTCCTGGATGACTTGCATGGATGGATGTCTGACAGAGTATTTCCAGAAAGGTCATGTACATTGATTTCTTCAACCGTACCAAGAGTGGAAGCGGAGAAGGAAACTTCTTTTAGCTGACACGTAATGTATGGTTGTAGACGCCAATCGGTGATTTGATGGATTTGACGATGTGACATTCGAAATGAATCTGGTGTGATGATAAAGCGTAGTTTCTAGCCTCATCAACCGGTAAATGACAGAAATCGGGCAGGCAGCAGGGCTAAGTCGGTCGCTCTGAAGTAGGGTGTATAATCACCTGATCTAGAGTTTCATTTATTTCTAAAAATCTATTGTTGATGCTGTCCCATTCGGGAAATGGTTGCTGATCCCAACCGTTGGTGATATACATTCGATACACTCAAGCGAAATGAGTGGTCGGTCATGTGTGGCCGGGTTGCAAGATGTTCTTGTTGAACCCAGTGTATTCCTTTCTAGAGATACACTAGCGAAAGGTGGTTCCATACCTTGTCATAGTTGGAAATCCATTACCCAATACGTGCTTGCGGTTTTGATTGTATACTATATATGTAGAACGTGAGATGAAAGCATTTCTGCTAGATGATTATTATATTGTGGTTGATAGACATTATTATAATATCAAAAGGTTTTTGATATAAAGATATTTTGGATTCTCATAAGGGAAAAACCCGTTCCGTTATACGGCGTGGTCTTATGAGATATCGTTTAATGACTTAAACTGTTTTAAACTGTTTTACTCATACCAGTCCCATGACTGACCTGGAGTTTATTTTGATTTGTTTTCCCTGGACTCTTGGGTGCCTAAATTTTTACGGGCAGTCAAGTTGCCGGGATTTACAGATACTGGAAGAGCTTGGAGCAGGAGGCTTAAGGATTATATAGCTATAGTTATTTCCGCTGTGTTGTAAGTGTTGTACTTTGATAATGATGTATATTAAAGTACAGATGTATATTTCAAGTTATGTTATATATATTATATGTTATTCGTTCCGCTGTGAGGTTAATGTCACTCTGATGTTGTGTTCTTCTTCTTCTTCTATTCTAAGTTTCTATCTTATCTTTCCTCACCCTCTGTTTTCTTTCTATTAATTTCCTGATTTTCAGTTTAATTTGGGGTTGGACTTGTGTTTGGTCAGCTCAAATTGGACCGGATTTTCGGGTCATTACAGTTGGTATTAGAGCTTAAGTTAAGTGAATTTCCTTGGCTCTGTGGCGTGACTCAGTAGAGATAGGGTTAGTAATACCCTAGATTGAGTTGAGTGTATATATACGAGTGAACGTATTTGTTATTGATATAAAAATTGTTTTATATTGTGGAGATTCATTGGTTGAGTCATTTATGGGTTCTGGTCGATCAGTTTGATCCACTGTATCGGTAGGGATTTTGTAAACACTCGAATACGATGGGTCATCACGATATGTTTTGAAAAGAGGGTAAATTAAAATAAGTTAACCCCAGGTATATCTTGATATAGAGAAGATATATATATATATCAAAATTATAATATAGTGGGTATATTGGTTGTTATTATAATCGAGTAAGATTATAAATTAAATGGTTATGTAAATAACCAATCAGAATTCATATAAGTGAAATACGTGAAATCAGATGAGTTAAATCTGAAATTTAAACCAGAAATTGAATTAAAATTCTGGAAAATTGGATAAGTGTTTGTAAATGGATTTGGATTAAAAATAAGGAAAAATTTAAGATCCTGGGAGATTTTAAATTGTTTTACAAGCAGTGTGAATTATATTTTGAAATGAATTTCAAAGTGGAAATGTTTAGAAATGGTTTTATAGTATTGAACTCACTTCGATCGCTGGAAAATAGATTCTGATGATGACAGCTGCATCATCAGTATTCATTTTCGAGTTGTAAGTGACGAATTACTACCAGATATACTGTTTTGAATTTGAAGTTGAACTTTGAAAGGTGAATTGGATTTGTAAATGGATATTCGAAATCGAATATAGAACTTAAATTTGAAATTTGGATTCAAATTAGTTAATAAGCAAGTTAAAATATATTTGAACATGTCATGTTCAAATATAAAAGTGAAATAGACTAAAGCGTTAATTAACAAATTAATTAACGAATTGAGCTAAAATGATCAGGTATAGTTAAAATAGATTGGGCAGGTATAAATATACATGAGATAGGTATGGATAAGGTAAGAAGGTATATAAATAGAATGCTCGACGAAAAGGTATGTATTTAATTCATATATGAGATTTTATGCGCCGTGTCGGCTAGTCGCTTGGCTTTTTATTTTTCTTTTGGATTGGTGAGGGCCATGGGAGGCTATTTGAAATATCCCGATGCTCCTGGTACAAAGGAGGTTATGGCGAATTTTTCCGGGAATTTAAGGAGTTAGAATATTTTTAAGATAATTTGATAGTTAGAAATCAACGTATCGATATATATATATAGAAGTCGATAAGGAAACGAACTTAGAAATAGAATAGTAAAATCAAAATGGAAGACTAAGAATAAAATCTAGTAAGAATAGAAAGAGGAAGCGTATACGTGTTTAAAAGTGAATAAGTAGTTGTATGGTATTGATTATTCGAGTAAGTAGTCATATCTGTTTTGACGTTATAAATGTTATTCAGTCAAGGTCTGAGAGGTAGTTATACACCAACTTGATTGATTCCATTATTAACAAATAAATAGTAAGATTTCAGGCTCGAAGATCAATGTTGAATAAGAGTTAGTTGAATATAGTATTTGGGTTGTCGTAACGATGTTTTACACAACATCCGTTTTAACCCAAATAAGTGTAAGCTTGGAAATATAATAAAGAATATTTCCTAAGTATAGAAATAAACGAGATTGGAAAAAGAGATAAGCAATTGGAATATTTTCCAATTATAAATAGCATATATTTTCTAAAGTTTAGAAAATAAAGGAAGGCGATATTCGGAAATGTTTTCCAAATAACATAAAAAGCCAATATGGTTATTGAAAATATTTGGTTAACAAATATTGATAAAGAAACAGAGAAGTGATTTAACTAGTGGAATATTAATTAAGGGTTCAGTGACATGTTCAAAAGGAAAATTTGATTTTTGAAAGGAGTAAACTGTTCAAAAACTCCTAGGGAAAGACTTTTTGAATTAAAAACAAATTTAACAGAAATTTGTGAAAGCAATATTGAATTAAAGTAAAGCCAGTAAAGTGATAACGGAGATTGAATTAGAATGATATCAAGACAAATTGGATTGTGAGATTCAAATTTGAAGTGAAATGTGATAATCAAGTTAAGAGTTGGGAATCGAGAAGAAACTCGAGTTGAATTGATATTTGGCACGGATATAAGCGAATGGTTGTGTTGTGGATAAAAGCAGATTGGAATTTGATTGGGATGGCCCTTGTATCCGCTGAATTGATAACAGGTGGAAAGGATAGAGTTGATATGCCGATAAAAAGGTACAAGTTTATATTTCTATTGTATATAAGATTTATGAGCCGAATTGGCAAGCCACTTGGCTGTTTGATTTTCTTTTGGGTTGGAGATGGCCCAGAAAGGCGAGTGGGAGTTTGACCGATTGACCAGTACAAAGGAGGTGCTGGCGAAAATTTTTTCAAAAAGTTAAGGTGTTAGAAATTTTTCAGGATTTTTGAAAATTTTCGTTGATAAGAATTAATTAATAATTTAATTGAAATTAAATTGGTTCAGTTAAAACTGAAGTTAAGAAGTGAACAAATAAGTTCTAACCAGTCGATCGGGTCGTTCTCTACCTTAGCAATTTCGAGGATGAAATTATTTTAAGTGGGGAAGATTGTAATGACCCGCATTTGCAGAGGTATTATAATTAATTTATTTAATTATATAAATAGTGATATAGTGAATTAAATGTACATGGAATTAAATAATGATGAATATTTAAATAAAATAATAAATTAAATAATATATTTAATTCTGAAATAATCAGAATTGGCTGTAATGACGATATGGTGTGAACCGGATCATCTGTGATATTTAATTCAGTTTAGAATTTGATTAGAATAACGAATATATTATTTGAACGACAGTTTGAACGAATAATTATATTATAATTAAAATCGAGCTTGAAATGGCGCTACAGTTCGTAATTTGGCGATTCGAACTTCAACTGAATGTACAGGATTCATTTTAAGCCGGATTTCTGTGAAACAAGAAACGCGTGGAGCTGGTGGAGTATATCTTTCTAGTGGAAGAGAAAAATCGGGATTTCGTAGTGTAGATTTTGATTCACGTCCAAATCAAAATTTAGAAAAGTCGCTGTGGAATTCCTTTATAATTTATAAAGTAATTATATTATATTTTAAAAAGGAATTTCAATATAAATAGAATATCGGGTTGACCCAGATATGAAATATCGAGTTAGAAATCCATATAGGATTATTCTGGAGCTGTAGGGTATTCTAGTGTGAATATATACGATAATATAAATTTATTTATATTTAATTTAATTTTATTTAAATATATTTATATATTTAAATGGGTCATCCAGAGCTTTAAAAATAGCCTCTTTTGCAAACGAAGTCGGAATTCGACGAAACTAATTTTGTTGGATCCGCAATGTTAAATTATTGCTAGATTTCAATTTCCGTGATTTTTGAAGTCAGTATGTGGCCGTACGGATTTTTAGAGTGAAAAACAGTCAATATTTTGACGGTTAAAAATACGCTGTGTGAGCAAACGGAGTCGGAATTCGACGAAACCAGTTTCGTTGGGACCGTAATGTTGAACTGTAGCTGCATGCCGGTTTTCATGATTTTTTTGATATCATGTGTGTTTGTAGGGATTTTTAGAGTGTTGAAACGGATAAATAATGATTAAAATAAAATATCTAAACTTCCTATATATATCCCCACCTTCCCTTAAGACCTAATTTCATTTTCCCTCTTGGTCAAATTTTCCGCCGTCGGTCTTCATTATTCCAAAGTGAAAATCCCTCTTCTAAAATCAAGAGTAATTCAAATAAAATCGTATAAATCCAAATATCAGTGTTTTCGAATTCTCCTGGTGTTACTCTTCAATCTTGTGTACCTGCTAGTGGGTTCGAACAACTTTTGTTCGATGTCGTGTAAACAGCTGAGTTCTAAGGTTGGCGTTTTAGGGATTTTTGTGCGTCGATGCTCGAAATGGTGAGTGGATTTGGGTTTAAGGGATCGAATGGAGGCTGCGTTCCAAAAATGAGGGATTTCGGTGGTTAAAATGTTCGAACCCGTACTGTAGCGGTGCTTCGAGGCTGGAGAACGGAAGTCACAGGGAGGCGTCGAACTCAGAACAGTGGGGTCCAGGAGATCGAGGGATGGAAGGAGAGGAGTTTGGAAATTTCCGATTTGAGTATTGGTGGAGTAGCGAAAGGGAATTGGAGGTCAAAGTTTTCTGAATGGCCATAGTTGTTTCAGGAGCTCACGGTTTTGAATTTGGGGGAGGAACGTTACTGTTCATTTCGGGTATGTGGGCCGGAGAGGGAAAAAACAAAGGTTTGGCCCATTTATAAACTAAGTGGTTAAGGTTTATTTTAAGTTGATAGTGTATTAAATTCAAATGACAATAACTTTGTCATACGATATCGGTTTTCAGCGAAACAAGATCCGACAGGATCGTATGGACGACATCTACGCACTGGAACTAACTGGGAGTGGAGTGGAGCTCGTTTGAATTTATGGCGAAATAAATTGTTTGATTCAAATCAAACAAACAGTTTATCGTTCTTTAACGATGAACTGCCAAAGTGAGTAAATCTCACTAACTCTGAACAGTTTATAATTTCATGTTGTATTTTTAGAACTGTTAAATATTAGCTGATTGAATGTGTGTTGACTGTTTGATTGAACTGCGAGTCAGTTAGTTGAATTTCTATATTGATTCTGTTTAACAGAATATATCATATGGAACTGTAAGTGATGTTGATTTTATTGTGTAACATCTGTGGATGCAGGGAGACAGGTTGGAGGAATCCGACTGGATTCCTCAACAGTTATTTTATTGTTTTTCATATATTTTGATATATGATGTGAATTATAACCTGTTGTTGATTATATGTGTATGGACGATATTGGCCATCGTGATTTGATATGATTAAATACCATAACATACCAGAATGTTAATAAGGGAATTTTCAAAGTGATATTTGAAAATAAAATATTTATAAAATCAAAGGATTTTATAAAAGTGATAATATTTATAACAATCAAAGATGATTTTATAAAAGGAATTATTTATAAATGGAATATTTATAAATAAAAATGTATTTATAAATGGATTATTTATAAATAGAAAATACTTAGAAATGAAAACCCTAAAGGAATTATTTGCGAACCATTTGCAAATACATTAGAACGAGAAAGGTTTGTAAACCATTTACAAATCAATCAGAAAGAGGAATATTTGTAAAACCTTTACAAATGAAATCGAAAAGGAGATATTTGTAAAACCATTTACAAATAGAATTAAAAATGAAATATTTAGAAAATAAATAGAGTTATAGAAAAGAATTTTGTTTATAACCGAATAGGACATTATAAAAAGGAAAACGTTATAAAAAGGAAAACGTTACTAAAAAGGAAATCATTTGTAAAGTGAAGAACCGTTACTAAAAGTAAATCTTTATAAATGAATAGTTTATTCGAAAAGGAGTTAATCGAATATTAGTTTATTCGAATAGAGTTAAAATAAAGGAGTTAATTGAATATTAGTTTATTCGAATAGAGTTAAAATAAAGGAGTTAATCGAATATAGTTTATTCGAATAAAGTTAAATGAGTTATCGAATATTAGTTATTCGAATAAGAGTTAAATAAAGTTATCGAATATTAGTTATTCGAACAGAGTTAAATAAAGTTATCGAATATTAGTTAATATGGAGAGACCGGTTGGATTATTATCCAAAGAACCACTCTGTATTGGCATAAGCGTTGCGAATCATATATGCCAAAGATAATTGAAGACGGAGTAAAGTGCAAGGGCTATTGTATAAGTCTTAGATAACAGTGTCTAAGATGGATATACTGAATAGTACCTTCGGTTCATCCTGTTCCTGGATGACTTGTATGGATGGATGTCTGACCGAGTATTTCCAGAAAGGTCACGTACATTGATTTCTTCAACCGTACCAAGAGTGGAAGCGGAGAAGGAAACTTCTTTTAGCTGACACGTAATGTATGGTTGTAGACGTCAATCGGTGATTTGATGGATTTGACGATGTGACATTTGAAGTGATTCTGGTGTGATGATAAAGCGTAGTTTCTAGCCTCATCAACCGGTAAATGACAGAAATCGGGCAGGCAGCATGGCTAAGTCGGTCGCTCCGAAGTAGGGTGTATAATCACCTGATCTAGAGTTTCATTTATTTCTAAAAATCTATTGTTGATGCTGTCCCATTCGGGAAACGGTTGCTGATCCCAACCGTTGGTGATATACATTCGATACACTCAAGCGAAATGAGTGGTCGGTCATGTGTGGCTGGGTTGCAAGATGTTCTTTTTGAACCCAGTGTATTCCTTTCTAGAGATACACTAGCGAAAGGTGGTTCCATACCTTGTCATAATTGGAAATCCATTACCCAATACGTGCTTGCGGTTTTGATTGTATACTATATATGTAGAACGTGAGATGAAAGCGTTTCTGCTAGATGATTATTATATTGTGGTTGATAGACATTATTATAATATCAAAAGGTTTTTGATATAAAGATATTTTGGGTTCTCATAAGGGAAAAACCCGTTCCATTATACGGCGTGGTCTTATGAGATATCGTTTAATGGCTTAAACTGTTTTAAACTGTTTTACTCATACCAGTCCCATGACTGACCCGGAGTTTATTTTGTTTTGTTTTCCCTAAACTCTTGGGTGCCTAAATTTGTACGGGAAGTCAAGTAGTCGGAATTTACAGATACTGGAAGAGCTTGGAGCAGGAGGCTTCAGGATTATATAGCTATAGTTATTTCCGCTGTGTTGTAAGTGTTGTTCTTTGATAATGATGTATATTCAAGTACAAATGTATATTTCAAGTTATGTTATATATATTATATGTTATTCGTTCCGCTGTAAGGTTCGTGTCACTCTGATGTTGTGTTATTCTTCTTCTTCTATTCTAAGTTTCTATCTTATCTTTCCTCACCCTCTGTTTTCTTTCTATTAATTTCCCGATTTTCAGTTTAATTTGGGGTTGGACTTGTGTATTTGGTCAGCTCAAATTGGACCGGATTTTCGGGTCGTTACACCTCCCGTCGATGAACACCGCGGCCGTGCAGGCGCCGCCACCCTCCGGCGTTGGCCCCCCTCCTTCCTCGCGGTGACGCTAATTCCTTCCCCCCTTTCTCCTCGCGAAACCCGTGATGCCTCGAAACCCCTGTGTCGCGTCGGCCTCCCGCCGCCGCCAGAGCGCGAGCGCAGACCCCCCTCCTCTCTACCCTCGCTCCTCCTTCCCCCTCCTAAAAATCGAACCCCCAAATACTCCAGGACCCAAATCGAGCCACCACCATGTCGGAGAACCGCCAGCCACCCTCCGTCGCGACTGCAAGCTCAGCACCTACCTCAGACCGTGCTCTCCAACCCCAAAACAGCCGGTATGTTTTAAATCGATTTTTATTTGTTTTCTAGGATGGAAAAAAATCTATTTTTGTTTGTTTACATAGAAAAATTTGATTTTTAATGAAGTAGAGATATATATATATATAATTTTTAACGAAATAAAAATATGATTTTTATATAATGTAGAGAATAAAAATATGATTTTTATATAATGTAGGGAATAAAAATATGATTTTTATATAATGTAGAGAATAAAAATATGATTTTTATATAGTAGAAATAATAAAAATGTGATTTTTATATAGTAGAAATTATAAAATATAATTTTTATGAGATAGAGAATATAAAAATACGATTTTTATATAATATAGATAGAAAAAAATTGATCTTTATATAAGAAGTAGAAATATAAAAATATAATTTTTATATAGAAAGAAGCATTGTAAATGCATATGAAGTAGAAATAAAAATATGATTTTTTTTATTTATTGAAATGAAGTGATAAAAAATATGATTTTTATTATGAAGTTAGCGTGATAAAAATATGATCTTTATTATATGAACACCAGTATAAAAATAGAATTTTTATCTATATAGTAGCGGTATAAAAATGTGATGTTTATCCATATAGAGTGATTATAAAAATAGAATTTTTATATACATAGAAACAATAAAAAAATGTGATTTTTATATATGTAGTGGCTACGGACAACGTAATTGACAAAAGGCGACCACGACGAAGATTTCTACATATGAAGAGTCGTGGTGTTTGGTTTAGCTTATCAGTGAGAACTCCTCACCTTTAATTTATTCCTAGTTTGAAATATATACTAGGATGCAGACGGTGTTTAGTAGCACCTGACACCCGTCGTCCACAGACCATGGATGACTTGTTTGTTTGATTGCTGTGTTGTGAAATTTGATTGTGTGATGAAAAATGAAATAAAATATTTTATAGTGGAAAATATTTTATAGTTAAAAATATATTTTTTAACGTGTATATAAGATAAATAGTCATAAACAAATCAGAGATTTATTTATATACACTGATTTGACTGATATTGATTGGGACGCTAAATTTTACACATTGCCCAACTGCACAAATAAAATCTGTATTTGTTGATTTGAAACCCCACACGGGTATTGGGATGATATTTGACGTACACTAATACCAATTGTTTAGTGGTATGTCGATCGTTTGATTGACAGACTGTGTAAGCGTTAATTATTTATATTTAATGCTTATGCAGTTGTGTGGTGCACTCTGAATGATGATTGATTATTTATCGTTGCTATTATATACATGTGTTGTAGAAAATCCATATAATTAACGTTATATGGTGATTGATTGGGCCTCATTCCAATTTGGAAAATAGAAATATAAATTCATGTGTTGAATAGAAATATAAATTCATGTGTTGAATAGAAATATAAATTCATGCGTTGAATAGAAAATAAATTCATGTGTTGAATAGAAATATAAATTCATGTGTTGAATAGAAATATTGATTCATGTGTTGAGTAGAGAAAATATTCATTTGTTGAATAGAATAACGAAGTTATTGAAATATATAAAGCCGTGTTGATTAGATGGACGCCATTTTGACGTGAACGATGATTATATCGATTATATTCGTTTTTATAATGAATATAGAAAAAGAAGTGATTTCAAAATATGTGACGACAAAGAAATTTCGCTCGGTCCGAACCAGTCGCTAAACCGACCCAGACCGTTCGAAACGCCCTATCGTTTGAGAACACGACAAAACAGAACGCATACAGAAGAACATTTCATTGTATATTACAACAATGCATCAGATTACAAGAATATACAGAGTATAAATGAATATTACACAGAAATATCAGAGATTTAAATTACATTTAAATACATAGCAGCGGAAAATAATACAATACACAACTAGAAGAAGATATACGGATACAAAGCTTTCCGGATATCGTTCCAGCTGTAAACCAGGATCCTGTGAATATAAATCTGCAAAACCAAAACTACTAGCTGCCCGTGTCGAAAATAGGGGCACCCAGAGTTTAGGTTAAAACAATAAACTCCAGGTCAGTCATGTGACTGGTGTGAGAACTAAAACAGTTATTAATCTTTATTTTAAATCATTGGGTAAATCAAGGGACCACGCCGTATAACACGGAACGGGTTTCCTCCCAAGAATACCAGTGCATAAAACAAACAGCGCAATGCTAAATAAAGAAAAATGAAGCTGTTATAAGACCCAGGTCCTATCACACAATGCAACGCAAGCCGGGGGATAGAGTTTTTACCTTATAACAGCCAAAGAATGCTTGATACGTTTAAAACAAATCATTTGATACTATTGTAAGTGCATAGTGTATAAAACAACTTCAAATCATAAGTATCAATCATAGGCGGCATGAGCGTCCCATGCCACTATGTCGCCATATATAGGTTTACAAATAAAACCGCAAAGTCACGTATTTGGAAATTGGATTTCCGTCTATGAACCGAGGCAAAAGATAGTCCTCAACCGATTCGAGACTGCCTAGCCCGAGTCTCAGGATCAGAACGCATCGACCCTTGGATCGTCAGGGCCGGTCCACACGGAGTGGATTAAAAATGCCTGAGCACTACGTTTCGCCGCCCTTTGGGGCGTAAGCGAGCCAACGAATGACTCCATCGGACCCGGATCGTCCGATCTAACCGAGGCGCCTCGCAACAGCAACAACCACATAAGTCAAACTCGTCAGGGCGTGTAAAACCACTGACGCCACTTCTAGCTAGGAGGAAACGCAGGCCCTCCCTGAGGTCCGTCTCCCGTTTTTGGTTCATACCTGGTGTGAAACACGCGAGGTAAACGTTACACAAAGCTACGCCACAAAGGCCGTGCTTTGATCATCACCACAAGACTTTGCTTTTCAACAGAAGCCTTGATCATTTGCATCTTAGCATGCCACACAGGCAAACCATCCTATGCAACCGATATCAGTCACACAGAATGAAATCCGATGTCAGACACACAGTCCATTTACAAGTCCGTTCTGGGTCTGAACGAAACCGGAGGCACCTAGTACCCCGCATATCCATCGATCTCCAAGTACGTCTGGACGATCACTAACTGTTTCCATCTTCTTGGGTGTACTGCCCAATCAAGATCATCAGTAATTACCCAAACGACGTGAAGACCTCCGGTCTTCGACCATCGTCTTCATCTTCGACTTATCGTCGTATCAGTTACTCAGAATGGGATAAACCCGGTCTTTCCGAATAACTCGCGTATATATTATAAAAGTGTTACACAAACACAACATACGCCTCATTCCAATTCATTAGTCACTAACCGTAAATTAATCAAGAGAATAATTCCCCAAATATTAACCCCGAAGGCCGAAACCAACATCAGATCAATATCCAGAAAACCATTCTGCTTGGCTAACCGACAGTTAGTTTCTAAATTTCACATTCAAATCTAATTAAAGATTTAACTATCGCCTAGAGCAAAACTGGTGATACTCCATTCTCGATCTTTTCAATCTAATTAAAGATTCATTAAAACTCCACTTAGTTTTAATCTGTGACTGGGTTATAGAATCAGTGTCATTTGAAACACGGTTCACGATAAACCCAAAGTCACATCCCACTAATTATCGGGTTAAAGAACAAGTGTTATTTAAAACACTGTTCACGATAAACCCAAAAATCAATATCCATTCAATTCCAATTAAATATTATTTAATTGGTACACTTCATTAAATCTAAATCAAAAGATTTAATCTTTTCTCAGCTGGGTTCAAGAACAGTGTTAGTGAAGACACCATTCACGACAAACCCAAATCACATTCATTAATTATCGGGTTAAAGAACAAGTGTTATTTAAAACACTGTTCACGATAAACCCAAAAATCAATATCAATTCAATTCCAATTAAATATCATTTAATTGGTACACTTCATTAAATCTAAATAAAAAGATTCAATCTTTTCTCAGCTGGGTTCAAGAACAGTGTTAGTGAAGACACCATTCACGACAAACCCAAATCCCATTTGATATTCAATATAAGGCTCTGAATAGAAAATATATCGGCTTATATTCAATATCAAATTCTACGACTAACAAATGTCGTATTGGAAATAACGATATAAATATATATCTTTCAAATTTCCATAACACCACTTGTATAATCACGAATTCCAACATCGAAATATTCCGAAGACAATTTCGATTCAAATCCACCCCAATGCAATTATTGGAAATTTTGGTTATTTTCAAAACCCTTTTCGAATTCGATTTATTTATTTAAAAATAAATAGAATTATAATTCTAGTTCAAAACTAGTTCAATTCGATAAAAATCTATTTTTATCTTTTCAAATATGGAGTTTCTCATCCCAAATCTTCACAAATCATTTCTTATGATTTTACACAAATTATTACTATTTTTAATAATTTTATCAAGGCCCGTACAGTCGATTTCCATCAATGGCCATCGAACTGCACTTACAGCGACCTTTTTCAAATTTGATTTGGACATAATTCCAAATCCAACCGTTAGATTTCAAATTTCTAACCTTCGCTAGAAAGCTCTTTTCGATACGAACCCAACGGTTCCGGTTTTAGGAGAATCCGACGGTCGGATCTCCCGTAATGCCCGTTTGAAATAAATGGTCGAAATTCGCGAACTGCCGCGGCGCGGCGCGTTCTATTCAGGCCATTATATTATATATAATATATATATCGTCGATTTCTATTTAAAACGAATTATATAAATAGTTTTGAATTCGTTTCAAAAACATTTTCAACTTCCATTTCAATTCAAATCAAAATTGAATTCTTCTTTATAAATTCGTTTTAAAATCCATTTCTATTCAATTCAAATTTCAATTCAATTTGAATTTATTTCACTTCGCTTTCAATTCAATTCGAATTCGTTTTCAATTCAATTCATTTCGAAATCGTTTTCAATTCAATTCATTTCGAAATCGTTTTCAATTCAATTCATTTCGAAATCGTTTTCAATTCAATTCATTTCGAAATCGTTTTCAATTCAATTCATTTCGAAATCGTTTTCAATTCAATTCATTTCGAAATCGTTTTCAATTCAACTCATTTCGAAATCGTTTTCAATTCAACTCATTTCGAAATCGTTTTCAATTCAATTCATTTCGAAATCGCTTTCAATTCAATTCATTTCGAAATCGTTTTCAATTCAATTCATTTCGAAATCGTTTTCAATTCAATTCATTTCGAAATCGTTTTCAATTCAATTCGAAATCGATAAAATCGATATAAATATCGTTCACGTCAAAATGGCGTCAATCTAATCAACACGGCTTCATAAAGTTCTATTTTCAAATATTCTATTTCAAATATTTCTTTTTCAAATATTTCTATTTTAAAACTGGAATGAGGCCCAATCAATTACCATATAAAGTTAATTATATGGATTTTCATACAACACATGTATAATAGCCTTG
This sequence comes from Allium sativum, assembly GCA_030737875.1. Classification (NCBI taxonomy): domain Eukaryota; kingdom Viridiplantae; phylum Streptophyta; class Magnoliopsida; order Asparagales; family Amaryllidaceae; genus Allium; species Allium sativum. The sequence continues at coordinate 6,197,586 of CM060921.1, read as the reverse complement.
AAAAATAATCAACCATCAACCAAAGTGCACTACACTGTATAAGCATCAAATACAGATATTCAACGCTTATATCAGCCTGTCAATCAATCGATCGACATATTTAATCAATCAGGATGAGTGAACTGCATATTTCATCCTAACACCCGTGTGGGGTTTCAAACAATCAAACACAGATTTTATTTGTGCAGTCGGGCGATGTGTGAAATTTATCGACCCAATCAATATCATTCAAATAAGTGTACATAAACAAACCATCTGGTTTGTAAATGAATATTTATTTATTCACTTCACTATTTTCATATTCACGTTAAAAATTATATTTTTAACGATAAAACATTTTATTTCAACCTATGAATTTCTATTCAATTCATTTATTCAATAAAATGATATTTTTTATTTTTCTAACATGTTTTAGAAAATTTCGGCGGCATAACGGCACGATACTAGAAACGGGACGAGGCCTAGCCTTATCCCCGGTCTAGTGAAGGCCCACGCCATTCACAAATCAATTTCAATCAATTTCCAATTCAACCAAACGAATAAATCAATCACCCAATCATTCAACTAAACAAACAAGTCCATGGTCTGTGGACGGGTGTCGGGTGCTTCTAATAAGCACCGTCTGCATCCTAGTATATATATATAACAAAAAAAATAGAATTTGAGTGAGAAGTTCTCACCTATAGCTATCCAATCATCTTGACTCTTCATTTATAGAAATCTTCGTCGTTTCGCCCTTTTGTCACCTTCGTTGCCCAAGGCCACTATATATATAAAAATCGAATTTTTATTTCAAAGTTCAATATATAAAAATCGAATTTTTATTTCAAAGTTCAATATATAGAAATCGAATTTTTATTTCAAAGTTCAATATATAAAAATCGAATTTTTATTTCAAAGTTCAATATATAAAAATCGAATTTTTATTTCAAAGTTCAATATATAAAAATCGAATTTTTATTTCAAAGTTCAATATATAAAAATCGAATTTTTAGTTCGCTATTCAATATATAAAAATCGAATTTTTAGTTCGCTATTCAATATATAAAAATCGAATTTTTAGTTCGCTATTCAATATATAAAAATCGAATTTTTATTTTTGCTTTCAACATATAAAAATATGATTTTTACCTTTGCTTTCAACATATAAAAATATGATTTTTACCTTTGTTTAAAATTCAGTTTTGAATACTTTTAAAAATTCCCTTTTAATCTTTTTAAAATCAGTTTTGAATACTTTTAAAAATTCCCTTTTAATCTTTTTAAAATCAGTTTTGAATACTTTTAAAAATTCCCTTTTAATCTTTTTAAAATCAGTTTTAAAAATGCTTTTCAAAACAGTTTTTAAATCTTTTAAACTCAGTTTTTATAGTTTTACAAAATTCAGTTTTTTTTTTTTTTTTTTAAAAATCAATTCGGTTTTCAATGCAGTAAATAATAATAATAAAAAAAAAAAAAATATCAGAAGCAAACTAAAATAAATAAATAGAACTCACCAAGGGGGGGGGGGCAAGCAGAAGAAAAGGAGGGAGATTATTATATATATATATATATTTTTTTTTAATTATTTAATTTTGCAAAAAGGTTGACTTTTTCATATGACCTCGAAACGAGGCCCACCGCCTGTCGCCCATAGCGTTTTACCCCCATTCCGAACACAATGGGATATGTATCGCAAGCTGATTCGATTGTTACAATCAGTTTCCGTTGAATTTACATTTAAATCACTATATTGAATTTTAAACGTACATTTCAGATTACCGGGGTCGCATACGAATTTTAAAAATTCTAGAAAAATATTTTCTAGCTTCGTATTGACGATACGGTCCTAACAAAACTAGTTTCATCGAATTCTGAGACCGTTTGAAAAATGGCCAATTTCCAGTCGATTAAAATCAACTGAAACTGGTCAAACGCGTTTTCTTTTACCACGCTCACACATTGATTCGAAAAATTATGAAATTTGAAACCTAGCAATAACTTCACATCTCGGACCCAACAAAACTGGTTTCGTCGAAATCCGAGGTCGTTTGCAAAACGGCTATTTTTAAGGGCTATATATTATATAAAATATATATAAATTCCACAGCGACTATTCTGAATTTTCTACTGGACATATCTTATCATTTCTAAAGTGAAATCTCAGTTTGTCAACTTCATTACAAAGATATAGTTATACAGATTCAAATATTTCTTGTTTCGTTCAATTCTGACTTATATTGAATTCTGTATATTCATTTGAAATTAGAAATCGAATTTTCGAACTACCGCGCCATTTTCAATTCCTTTTATAATTATATATAATTATTTTTATTCTAACGACGACGCGTATAATATATACGTTCGAATTATATTCAAAATAAATTTATTGTCGATATTATTTAAAATAATTCATATTAAATAATCAAAATTCGCTAAAATTGCAAAAATAAAATTTTTAAACTGGCCCAGATTTTACGGGTTGTTACAATCTCCCCCACTTAAAACTTTTCGTCCCCGAAAAGGAACAAAGTCGAAAGTGGTTTGATTAATCAACTCTACGCTCGATCTAACTTCCATTCTCCAACTTTTCAGTTTCTGAGAATTTTCAAAATTTCAAAAATTTGGCTAACACCCTAAATTTTCGAAAAATTTCGCCATAACCTCCCCTGCACCGGGAGCATCGGGGAATTTCAAATAGCTTCCCCGGTCCTTCAGATCTCAAAAAGAAAAAGAAAAAGCCAAGCGGCTAGCCAATAGGCTCACAAAATCATCATCACCCAAACAAAACAGGAAATTATGTAGTAAACATGTACCTATTTGTCGGGCAAACAAATTTTATTCTCTGGCTCTAGCCTCCTTGCTATGACCTGTTCAATATATATATGTATATGCAAGCAAATGCGACCAAATTTCAATACAAGTCAATATTTGATTCAGTTAGGCATAATGGTTCAAAATTATCAAACAAATAAACAAACAACACAAACATCAATCAATTAGTGAATTAGAGTTTCAAATTCATAATTTTGATACATATAAAGAAAATCATGTTTTTGATGCCAATTCACAACGATAAATCTATCTATATTAGTTTTGGTTCTCACACCAATCTAATGGAAATATATAGATATTACACGTTCGTCACTCGAATATAAATTCTGATGATGATATATCAATCATCAGAATCACTCCCGGGCGACTAGAGCGTAATTCTATATCTATCCAGTATATTAAAATTTCGAATACACGCGGATCAGACGTATACGCAAAATCTATATATACTGGATTGTCCACATCAATATAAATAAATAACCAAATACGAATAGTTGATTTAGATTTTCAAAACAAAATCTGTTTTCATTTGAAAAATATACTCTTCACACTCGTTCTAGGATACTACTGATCCTATCTCTAACGAGTCATTCCCATTGGATATTACTAACCCAATATCTGATGAATTCTTTCGTATGGTTCTAATGTGCCTTGTTCTCTAAGCTTTGTAAACCAAAGCTCTGATACCAACTGTGACGACAAAGAAATTTCGCTCGGTCCGAACCAGTCGCTAAACCGACCCAGACCGTTCGAAACGCCCTATCGTTTGAGAACACGACAAAACAGAACGCATACAGAAGAACATTTCATTGTATATTACAACAATGCATCAGATTACAAGAATATACAGAGTATAAATGAATATTACACAGAAATATCAGAGATTTAAATTACATTTAAATACATAGCAGCGGAAAATAATACAATACACAACTAGAAGAAGATATACGGATACAAAGCTTTCCGGATATCGTTCCAGCTGTAAACCAGGATCCTGTGAATATAAATCTGCAAAACCAAAACTACTAGCTGCCCGTGTCGAAAATAGGGGCACCCAGAGTTTAGGTTAAAACAATAAACTCCAGGTCAGTCATGTGACTGGTGTGAGAACTAAAACAGTTATTAATCTTTATTTTAAATCATTGGGTAAATCAAGGGACCACGCCGTATAACACGGAACGGGTTTCCTCCCAAGAATACCAGTGCATAAAACAAACAGCGCAATGCTAAATAAAGAAAAATGAAGCTGTTATAAGACCCAGGTCCTATCACACAATGCAACGCAAGCCGGGGGATAGAGTTTTTACCTTATAACAGCCAAAGAATGCTTGATACGTTTAAAACAAATCATTTGATACTATTGTAAGTGCATAGTGTATAAAACAACTTCAAATCATAAGTATCAATCATAGGCGGCATGAGCGTCCCATGCCACTATGTCGCCATATATAGGTTTACAAATAAAACCGCAAAGTCACGTATTTGGAAATTGGATTTCCGTCTATGAACCGAGGCAAAAGATAGTCCTCAACCGATTCGAGACTGCCTAGCCCGAGTCTCAGGATCAGAACGCATCGACCCTTGGATCGTCAGGGCCGGTCCACACGGAGTGGATTAAAAATGCCTGAGCACTACGTTTCGCCGCCCTTTGGGGCGTAAGCGAGCCAACGAATGACTCCATCGGACCCGGATCGTCCGATCTAACCGAGGCGCCTCGCAACAGCAACAACCACATAAGTCAAACTCGTCAGGGCGTGTAAAACCACTGACGCCACTTCTAGCTAGGAGGAAACGCAGGCCCTCCCTGAGGTCCGTCTCCCGTTTTTGGTTCATACCTGGTGTGAAACACGCGAGGTAAACGTTACACAAAGCTACGCCACAAAGGCCGTGCTTTGATCATCACCACAAGACTTTGCTTTTCAACAGAAGCCTTGATCATTTGCATCTTAGCATGCCACACAGGCAAACCATCCTATGCAACCGATATCAGTCACACAGAATGAAATCCGATGTCAGACACACAGTCCATTTACAAGTCCGTTCTGGGTCTGAACGAAACCGGAGGCACCTAGTACCCCGCATATCCATCGATCTCCAAGTACGTCTGGACGATCACTAACTGTTTCCATCTTCTTGGGTGTACTGCCCAATCAAGATCATCAGTAATTACCCAAACGACGTGAAGACCTCCGGTCTTCGACCATCGTCTTCATCTTCGACTTATCGTCGTATCAGTTACTCAGAATGGGATAAACCCGGTCTTTCCGAATAACTCGCGTATATATTATAAAAGTGTTACACAAACACAACATACGCCTCATTCCAATTCATTAGTCACTAACCGTAAATTAATCAAGAGAATAATTCCCCAAATATTAACCCCGAAGGCCGAAACCAACATCAGATCAATATCCAGAAAACCATTCTGCTTGGCTAACCGACAGTTAGTTTCTAAATTTCACATTCAAATCTAATTAAAGATTTAACTATCGCCTAGAGCAAAACTGGTGATACTCCATTCTCGATCTTTTCAATCTAATTAAAGATTCATTAAAACTCCACTTAGTTTTAATCTGTGACTGGGTTATAGAATCAGTGTCATTTGAAACACGGTTCACGATAAACCCAAAGTCACATCCCACTAATTATCGGGTTAAAGAACAAGTGTTATTTAAAACACTGTTCACGATAAACCCAAAAATCAATATCCATTCAATTCCAATTAAATATTATTTAATTGGTACACTTCATTAAATCTAAATCAAAAGATTTAATCTTTTCTCAGCTGGGTTCAAGAACAGTGTTAGTGAAGACACCATTCACGACAAACCCAAATCACATTCATTAATTATCGGGTTAAAGAACAAGTGTTATTTAAAACACTGTTCACGATAAACCCAAAAATCAATATCAATTCAATTCCAATTAAATATCATTTAATTGGTACACTTCATTAAATCTAAATAAAAAGATTCAATCTTTTCTCAGCTGGGTTCAAGAACAGTGTTAGTGAAGACACCATTCACGACAAACCCAAATCCCATTTGATATTCAATATAAGGCTCTGAATAGAAAATATATCGGCTTATATTCAATATCAAATTCTACGACTAACAAATGTCGTATTGGAAATAACGATATAAATATATATCTTTCAAATTTCCATAACACCACTTGTATAATCACGAATTCCAACATCGAAATATTCCGAAGACAATTTCGATTCAAATCCACCCCAATGCAATTATTGGAAATTTTGGTTATTTTCAAAACCCTTTTCGAATTCGATTTATTTATTTAAAAATAAATAGAATTATAATTCTAGTTCAAAACTAGTTCAATTCGATAAAAATCTATTTTTATCTTTTCAAATATGGAGTTTCTCATCCCAAATCTTCACAAATCATTTCTTATGATTTTACACAAATTATTACTATTTTTAATAATTTTATCAAGGCCCGTACAGTCGATTTCCATCAATGGCCATCGAACTGCACTTACAGCGACCTTTTTCAAATTTGATTTGGACATAATTCCAAATCCAACCGTTAGATTTCAAATTTCTAACCTTCGCTAGAAAGCTCTTTTCGATACGAACCCAACGGTTCCGGTTTTAGGAGAATCCGACGGTCGGATCTCCCGTAATGCCCGTTTGAAATAAATGGTCGAAATTCGCGAACTGCCGCGGCGCGGCGCGTTCTATTCAGGCCATTATATTATATATAATATATATATAATATATATATCGTCGATTTCTATTTAAAACGAATTATATAAATAGTTTTGAATTCGTTTCAAAAACATTTTCAACTTCCATTTCAATTCAAATCAAAATTGAATTCTTCTTTATAAATTCGTTTTAAAATCCATTTCTATTCAATTCAAATTTCAATTCAATTTGAATTTATTTCACTTCGCTTTCAATTCAATTCGAATTCGTTTTCAATTCAATTCATTTCGAAATCGTTTTCAATTCAATTCATTTCGAAATCGTTTTCAATTCAATTCATTTCGAAATCGTTTTCAATTCAATTCATTTCGAAATCGTTTTCAATTCAATTCATTTCGAAATCGTTTTCAATTCAACTCATTTCGAAATCGTTTTCAATTCAACTCATTTCGAAATCGTTTTCAATTCAATTCATTTCGAAATCGCTTTCAATTCAATTCATTTCGAAATCGTTTTCAATTCAATTCATTTCGAAATCGTTTTCAATTCAATTCGAAATCGATAAAATCGATATAAATATCGTTCACGTCAAAATGGCGTCAATCTAATCAACACGGCTTCATAAAGTTCTATTTTCAAATATTCTATTTCAAATATTTCTTTTTCAAATATTTCTATTTTAAAACTGGAATGAGGCCCAATCAATTACCATATAAAGTTAATTATATGGATTTTCATACAACACATGTATAATAGCCTTGAAAAATAATCATCCATCAACCAAAGTGCACTACACTGTATAAGCATCAAATACAGATATTCAACGCTTATATCAGCCTGTCAATCAATCGATCGACATATTTAATCAATCAGGATGAGTGAACTGCATATTTCATCCTAACACCCGTGTGGGGTTTCAAACAATCAAACACAGATTTTATTTGTGCAGTCGGGCGATGTGTGAAATTTATCGACCCAATCAATATCATTCAAATAAGTGTACATAAACAAACCATCTGGTTTGTAAATGAATATTTATTTATTCACTTCACTATTTTCATATTCACGTTAAAAATTATATTTTTAACGATAAAACATTTTATTTCAACCTATGAATTTCTATTCAATTCATTTATTCAATAAAATGATATTTTTTATTTTTCTAACATGTTTTAGAAAATTTCGGCGGCATAACGGCACGATACTAGAAACGGGACGAGGCCTAGCCTTATCCCCGGTCTAGTGAAGGCCCACGCCATTCACAAATCAATTTCAATCAATTTCCAATTCAACCAAACGAATAAATCAATCACCCAATCATTCAACTAAACAAACAAGTCCATGGTCTGTGGACAGGTGTCGGGTGCTTCTAATAAGCACCGTCTGCATCCTAGTATATATATATAACAAAAAAAATAGAATTTGAGTGAGAAGTTCTCACCTATAGCTATCCAATCATCTTGACTCTTCATTTATAGAAATCTTCGTCGTTTCGCCCTTTTGTCACCTTCGTTGCCCAAGGCCACTATATATATAAAAATCGAATTTTTATTTCAAAGTTCAATATATAAAAATCGAATTTTTATTTCAAAGTTCAATATATAGAAATCGAATTTTTATTTCAAAGTTCAATATATAAAAATCGAATTTTTATTTCAAAGTTCAATATATAAAAATCGAATTTTTATTTCAAAGTTCAATATATAAAAATCGAATTTTTATTTCAAAGTTCAATATATAAAAATCGAATTTTTAGTTCGCTATTCAATATATAAAAATCGAATTTTTAGTTCGCTATTCAATATATAAAAATCGAATTTTTAGTTCGCTATTCAATATATAAAAATCGAATTTTTATTTTTGCTTTCAACATATAAAAATATGATTTTTACCTTTGCTTTCAACATATAAAAATATGATTTTTACCTTTGTTTAAAATTCAGTTTTGAATACTTTTAAAAATTCCCTTTTAATCTTTTTAAAATCAGTTTTGAATACTTTTAAAAATTCCCTTTTAATCTTTTTAAAATCAGTTTTGAATACTTTTAAAAATTCCCTTTTAATCTTTTTAAAATCAGTTTTAAAAATGCTTTTCAAAACAGTTTTTAGATCTTTTAAACTCAGTTTTTATAGTTTTACAAAATTCAGTTTTTTTTTTTTTTAATTCGTTGCTGAATAATGAAACGGGGGGGGGGGGGGGGGGGGGGCAAGCAGAAGAAAAGGAGGGAGATTATTATATATATATATATATTTTTTTTAATTATTTAATTTTGCAAAAAGGTTGACTTTTTCATATGACCTCGAAACGAGGCCCACCGCCTGTCGCCCATAGCGTTTTACCCCCATTCCGAACACAATGGGATATGTATCGCAAGCTGATTCGATTGTTACAATCAGTTTCCGTTGAATTTACATTTAAATCACTATATTGAATTTTAAACGTACATTTCAGATTACCGGGGTCGCATACGAATTTTAAAAATTCTAGAAAAATATTTTCTAGCTTCGTATTGACGATACGGTCCTAACAAAACTAGTTTCATCGAATTCTGAGACCGTTTGAAAAATGGCCAATTTCCAGTCGATTAAAATCAACTGAAACTGGTCAAACGCGTTTTCTTTTACCACGCTCACACATTGATTCGAAAAATTATGAAATTTGAAACCTAGCAATAACTTCACATCTCGGACCCAACAAAACTGGTTTCGTCGAAATCCGAGGTCGTTTGCAAAACGGCTATTTTTAAGGGCTATATATTATATAAAATATATATAAATTCCACAGCGACTATTCTGAATTTTCTACTGGACATATCTTATCATTTCTAAAGTGAAATCTCAGTTTGTCAACTTCATTACAAAGATATAGTTATACAGATTCAAATATTTCTTGTTTCGTTCAATTCTGACTTATATTGAATTCTGTATATTCATTTGAAATTAGAAATCGAATTTTCGAACTACCGCGCCATTTTCAATTCCTTTTATAATTATATATAATTATTTTTATTCTAACGACGACGCGTATAATATATACGTTCGAATTATATTCAAAATAAATTTATTGTCGATATTATTTAAAATAATTCATATTAAATAATCAAAATTCGCTAAAATTGCAAAAATAAAATTTTTAAACTGGCCCAGATTTTACGGGTTGTTACAAAATATAACGTTTTGAAAATATCATCATTTGTATATCGATGATGTGGAATATTCAATTTTGATTAGAAATTGAATAGGAAGTTGAAATCGTTTTGAAAACGAATTTAAAACGATTTATAAAATATGTTTTAAAAGGAAATCGACGAAATATATAATATATATATATATATTATATATAATGGCCTGAATAGAACGCGCTGCGCCGCGGTAGTTCGCGAATTTCGACCATTGACTTCGAATGGATATTACGGGAGATCCGACTGCCGGATTCTCCTAAAACCGGAACCGTTGGGTTCGTATATAAAAGAGCTTTCTAACGAATATTAGAAATTAGAAATCTAACAGTTGGATTTGGAATTATGTCCAAATCAAATTTGGAAAAGGTCGCTGTAAGTGCAGTTCGATGCCCGTTGATGGAAATCGACTGTACGGGCCTTGATAAAATTAATAATAATAATAATAATAATAATAATAATAATAATTTGTGTAAAATCATAAGAAATGATTTGGGAACAATTGGGATGAAAAACTCCATATTTGAAAAGATAAAAATAGATTTTTATCGAAATGAACTAGTTTTGAACTAGAATTAAAATCAATTTACTTTTGAAATAAATAAATTGAATTTGAAAGGGGTTTTAAAAGTAACCAGAATTTCCAATAATTGAATTGGAATGGATTTGAATCGAAATTGTGTTTGGAATATTTCGATGTTGGATTTCGTGATTATACAGATATTATTATGGAAATTTGAAAGATATATTTATATCGTTGTTTCCAGTACGATATTGGTTGGTCGTAGGATTTGATATTGAATATAAGCCAATATATTTTCTATTCAGAGCCTTGTATTTAATATCAAAGGTGATTTGGGTTTGTCGTGAGTGGTGTCTTCATTAACACTGTTCTTAAACCCAATTGAGAAAAAGATTAAATCTTTTTATTTAGATTTAATGAAGTGTACCAATTAAATGGTATTTAATTTGAATTTGAATTTGAATTGATTTTTGGGTTTATCGTGAACGGTGTTTTAAATAATACTTGTTCTTTAACCCGATAATTAATGGAATGTGAGTTTGGGTTTATCGTGAACCGTGTTTTAGATGACATTGGTTCTTTAACGCAGTTAAAGACAAGATATTGATTTTTGGAAAGATTAAAACTAAGTGGAGTTTTAATGAATCTTTAATTAGATTGAAATGATCGAGAATGGAGTATCACCAGTTTTGCTCCAGGCGATAGTTAAATCTTTAATTAGATTTGAATGTGAAATGGTAATTGAATTTACCGATAACACTGTGGTGTTAGATATGAAGTATGACCAGTTTTACATCATGGGATGAATAGGTTGGATTGGGAAATAAAATAAATGATTACTTTGGTATGGTTCGCTAATCTCGACTAGTTTGATTTGATATTCAAAGGAAGATTAAAGAATAAATTTAAAAGAATTTATCTTTGATAAAATTAATGGGAACCTTTCCCTAAGAATGTGAAATTTAGAAACTAACTGTAGGTTCGCTTAGAAGAATGGTTTCCTGGGTATTGATCTGATGTTGGTTTCGGCCTTCGGGGTTAATATTTGGTGAATTATTCTCTTGCTAATTTACGGTTAGTGACTGATGAATGGGAATGAGGCGATGTTGTGTTTGTGTAACACTTGTTTATTATATACGCGAGTTATTCAGAAAGACCGGGTTTATCCCATTCTGAATAACTGATTCGACGTGGGGTCAAGGATGAAGACGGTGGTTGAAGAATGGAGGTCTTCACGTCGTTTGGGTGATTATTGATGATCTTGATTGGGCTGTACACCCAAGAGGAGGGAATCAGTTGGTAATCGTCCAAACGTACTTGGAGATCGATGGATATGCGAGGTACAAGGTGCCTCTGGTTTCGTCTGGACCCAGAACGAACTTGTAAATGGACTGTGTGTTTGACATTGGATTTTATTCTGTGGATTGATTTCTATTAAATATATTTCTGTTTGGCAGCGGAGAATTTATTCTCTTACTTAACGCTCTTCTCTGAGACGTACGAGCTCAGAGGTTATATATTGATGGATATCAAACGCATGGAGTGAATTGCCTGTGTGGCATGCCTAAGTGGCAATATGATCAAGGCTTCTGTTGAAAAGCAAATCTTGTGGTTGATGATCAAAGCATGGCCTGTGTGGCATAGCTTTGTGTAGCGTTGATTCGCGAGCCTCACACCCCGGTTGTGAACCAGAAATGGGAGAAGGACCTCAGGGAGGACATGCGTTTCTTTCTAGCCAGAAGTGGCGTCAGTGGTTTTACATGCCCTGACGAGTTTGACTTATGTGGTTGTTGTTGTTTCAAGGCGCCTCGGATATATCGGTGACTGTGTGGAGCCGATGGAGTCATTTGGCTCATTTATGCCCCAAAGGGCGGGGAAACGCAGTGTTCGGGCATTTTAATCCACATCGGTGGACCGGCCCTGTCGCTCCAAAGGCTTGACTGAGTACTTGCCTGAGACTCGGGCTAGACAGTCTCGAATTTGGTAGAGGACTATCTTGTTCCTCGGTTCACTGAAGGAAACCCAACTTCCAATACGTGAAATGTGCGATTTTGATTGTAGAGCCTAGTATTGGCGACATGATATATGGTACCCATGCCGTCTATAATTAATACTTATGATTGAAATTGTTTTGACACTATACACTTATTATAGTATCAAATGATTTGTTTTTAATGTATCAAACATGCTTTGGCTATTATAAGGTAAAACCCTATCCTCCGGCTTGTGTTGCATTGTGTGATGGGACCTGGGTCTTATAATAGCTTCATTTTTCTTTATTTAGCATTGCGCTGTTGTTTTATGCACTGGTGTTCTTGGGAGGAAACCCGTTCCGTGTTATACGGCGTGGTCCCTTGATTTACCTAACTTAAAATAAAGATTAATAACTGTTTTAGTTCTCACACTAGTCACATGACTGACCTGGAGTTTATTGTTTTAACCTAAACTCTGGGTGCCCTCATTTTCCGCACGGGCAGCTAGTAGTTTTGGTTTTGCAGATTTATATTCACAGGATCCTGCTTTACAGCTGGAACGATACTCGGAAAGCTCTGTATCCGTGTATTACTTTCAGTTGTGTATTGTATTATTTTTCTGCTGCGATGTATTTAAATGTAATTTAAATCTCTGATATTTTTCTATGTAATATTGATTCATATTCTGTATATTCTTATATTCTGATGGAATTGTTGTAATATACAATGAAATATTCTTCTCCTTGCATTCTGGTTTGTCGTGTTCTCAAAACAATCAGGGGTTTCGAACGGTCTTGGTCGGTTTAGCGACTGATTCAGATCGAGCGAAATTCCCAATCGTTACAGCTTGGTATCAGAGCTTTGGTTTACAGAGCTCGGAGAACAAGACACGTTAGAACCAAACGAAAGAATTCATCAGAGATTGTGTTAGTAATATCCAATGGGAATGACTCGTTAGAGATGGGATCAGTAGTATCCTAGAATGAGTGTGAAGAGTATTGTTTTTAAAATAAAATTGAAAACAAGTTTCGTTTTCAAAATTTAAATCAATTATTCATATTTGATTATTTATTTTATGTTGATTTGGACTATCAGGTATATAGAGATTTTAATATACGTCTGATCCACGTGTATTAGAAGCCTCCAATATACTGGATAGATGTAGAGTCACACTCTAGTCGCCCGGGGATAATTCTGATGATGCGGCCGCATCATCAGTATTTATATTCGAGTGCCGAAAGCGTGATATCTATATATTTCCATTAGACTGGTGTGAGAACCAAAATATAGTTAGAATATATTGTTGTGACTTGGCATCAAAAATGTGATTTTGGACTATATATCAAAGTTATGAATTTGAAATGCTAATCAACTAATTGATTGCTGGTTGTGTTTTTGATTAATTAAATGTTGAACCTTTAGCCAAATTGAACCAAATAGTGAGTTGTATTGAAAATTAGTCGCATTTGCATGCATATACATGTATTACATAGAACAGGTCATAGCAAGGAGGCTAGAGCAGAAGAATAAAATTGTTTGCCCGACAAATAGGTACATGTTTACTAATTTATTGGGTTTTCATGATTTTATGAGCCTATTGGCTGTTTCTTTTTCTTTTTGGATTGAGGAAGGCCATGGGAGGCTATATGAAATATCCCGAAGTCCCCGGTGCAGGGGAAGTTATGGCGAAATTTTTCGAAAATTTAGGGTGTTAGCCAAATTTTTGAAAAATTTGAAAAGTTCTTAGAAACTAAAAAGTTGAAGAACTTAAGCCGTAATGAAAATAATGGAAGTTGAGTTGATTTGTAAAACAACTTTCAGCTTCGTTCCTTTTCGGGGACGAAAAGTTTTAAGTGGGGAAGATTGTAACAACCCGGAAATTCTAAGCCAATTTAAAATTTGTATTTTGGCAATTTTGATGAATTTTGAATATTTAAAATGAATTATTTTAAATAATAATGACGAAAATTTATTTTTAATAGAATTAGAATGTATATATTTATATACGTCGTCGTTAGAATATAAATATTTTATTTTAAATATAAAAGGAATTGAAAATGGCACGGTAGTTCGAAAATTCGATTTCGAAGTTCAAATGAATGTACAGGATTCAAAATAAATCGAATTTTAACGAAACCAAAAATATTAGAATCTAATTGAGAACATCTTTCCAACGAATCCGAAAAATCAAAATTTCATAGCGGGAATCAAAAGTTATGCCCAGTTGAAAATTCAGAATAGTCGCTATGGAATTCTGGCCCTTAAAAATGGAAATTTTGCAAACGACCTCGGTTTTCGACGAAACTACTTTCGTTGGATCCGGGATGTCTAGTTATTGCTATATTCCAAAATTCGTAATTTTTCGAATCAATATGTGAGCGTGGCAAAGGAAAACGCGTTTGACCAGTTTCAGTTGATTTTAGTCGACTGGAAAATGGCCATTTTTCAAACGGTCTCAGAATTCGACGAAATTAGTTTTCTTCGGACCGTATCGTCAATACGGAGCTAGAAAATATTTTTCGGGAAATTTTAGGGTTAGTATGTGACCCCAGTAAATTGAAATGCGCATTCAAATTCAATATATAGAGTTATATTTTGATTTTGACGAAAACTGATCGAAACGATCGAACCAGCTTACGATATTTACCCCATTGTGTTCGGAATGGGGGTATTTAGTTAGGGGCGACAGTCGTTGGGTCTCGTTTGAAGATCGAATGAAAAAATCACTTTATTTGGGAAAATTTAAAATAAAATAATTATAAAATTATAAAACCCTTTATTACCCCCCTTCTCTTCAGCGTTGACTTCTCCTTTCAAAATTCAAAATAAAAATATAAAAAACCCGACGCCCTAATCAGCCCCTCTCCCGTCAATGAATACCGCGGCCGTGCACGCGCCGCCGCCCTCCGGCGTTGGCCCGCCCTCCTTCCTCGCGGTGACGCTAATTCCTTCCCCCCTTTCTCCTCGCGAAACTCGTGATGCCTAGAAACCCCTGTGCCGCGTCCTCTCTACCCTCGCTCCTCCTTCCCCCTCCTAAAAATCGAACCCCCAAATGCTCCAGGACCCAAATCGAGCCACCACCGTGTCGGAGAACCGCCAGCCACCCTCCGTTGCGACTACAAGCTCAGCACCTACCTCAGACCGTCCTCTCCAACCCCAAAACAGCCGGTATGTTTAAATTCGATTTTTATTTGTTTTCTAGGATGGAAAAAATTGATTTTTATTTGTTTACATAGAAAAAATTTGATTTTTAATGAAGTAGAGATATATATAATTTTTAACGAAATAAAAATATGATTTTTATATAATGTAGAGAATAAAAATATGATTTTTATATAATGTAGAGAATAAAAATATGATTTTTATATAGCAGAAATAATAAAAATGTGATTCATAGTAGAAATTATAAAATATAATTTTTATGAGATAGAGAATATAAAAATACGATTTTTATATTATATAGATAGAAAAAATTCGATCTTTATATAAGAAGTAGAAATATAAAAATATAATTTTTATATAGAAAGAAGCGTTGTAAATGCGTATGAAGTAGAAATAAAAATATGATTTTTTATTATTTATTGAAATGAAGTGATAAAAATATAAATTTTATTATGAAGTTAGCGTGATAAAAATATGATCTTTATTATATGAACACCAGTATAAAAATAGAATTTTTATCTGTATAGTAGCGGTATAAAAATTTGATGTTTATCCGTATAGAGTGATTATAAAAATAGAATTTTTATATACATAGCAACAATAATAAAAATGTGATTTTTATATATGTAGTGGCTACGGACAACGTAATTGACAAAAGGCGAGCACGATAAAGATTTCTACATATGAAGAGTCGTGGTGTTTGGTTTAGCTTATCGGTGAGAACTCTTCACCTTTAATTTATTCCTAGTTTGAAATATATATTAGGATGCAGACGGTATTTAGTAGCACCGGACACCCGTCGTCCACAGACCATGGATGACTTGTTTGTTTGATTGCTGTGTTGTGAAATTTGATTGTGTGATGAGAAATGAAATAAAATATTTTATAGTGGAAAATATTTTATAGTTAAAAATATAATTTTTAACGTGTATATAAAACAAATAGTAATAAACAAATCGGTGATTTTTTTTATACACTGATTTGACTGATATTGATTGGGACGATAAATTTTACACATCGCCCAACTGCACAAATAAAATCTGTATTTGTTGATTTGAAACCCCACACGGCTATTGGGATGATATTTGACGTACACTAATCCCAATTGTTTAGTGGTATGTCGATCGTTTGATTGACAGACTGTGTAAGCGTTAATTATTTATATTTAATGCTTATGCAGTTGTGTCGTGCACTCTGGATGATGGTTGATTATTTATCGTTGCTATTATATACATGTGTTGTAGAAAATCCATATAATTAACGTTATATGGTGATTGATTGGGCCTCATTCCAATTTGGAAAATAGAAATATAAATTCATGTGTTGAATAGAAATATAAATTCATGTGTTGAATAGAAAATAAATTCATGTGTTGAATAGAAATAAAAATTCATGTGTTGAATAGAAATATTGATTCATGTATTGAATAGAGAAAATATTCATTTGTTTAATAGAATAACGAAGTTATTGAAATATATAAAGCCGTGTTGATTAGATGGACGCCATTTTGACGTGAACGATAATTATATCAATTATATTCGTTTTTATAATGAATATAGAAAAGGAAATGATTATTAATTATTAGGTTCCCCTAATCCTTACCTTCTAACACCTTATTACAAGCTTTTAATTATTAATTATTAGGTTTGGTTATTGGTTATTGATTATTAATTATTTATTAATAACTATTACTTATTAATTACAAGTTATTGTTTATTAAATATTGCTCCGTAGTGTAATTATTAATCATTACTTGTTATTTATTAGTTATTCATTACAACGAGTAAAAAAAATTAACTATTGATTACTATTTAATGGTATTATCAATTATGTTTATTATTATTTATTATTTATTATTTGAACAAATTATTTCATATTTCAAATTAATTATTAATTATTATCCATTATTTGATTAGTTATTAATATTTATAAATTAATCATTCATTATCACTATTTGCTTATAATTAGTATTTATTATTTATCAATTATATTTCTGTAACGCCTCAGTCTTTATGAAGAATTTACATTTAAAAATTACTGGAATGAACTTTCTAAATTGAAGATTAACCAAGCAACATCTGGATTAAGTAACATATTATTTGCTTAATCAATTTGTCTAGAATGGTTAACAATGAAATAAACAACATAAAAAATAAATCAACGAGTTAAGAATTTGAGCACAACTCCACCCCAATTTGTCTAGAATATTTCAAAACGAAACTGGCAGCCAAAAAAGTAAAAAATTGTAACTAACCAAGTATTGCAGTACTACTCTACCCATGTAGGCCATCCAAAATATTGTCAAATATTTTGAAATTCTTTAATCATTTTGGAATTCTTTATAATTTTGAATATTTTACAAACTTGTATATTTATTTAAAAGAATATTTTCGAATCTTATGAAAAATTCAAAATTTTATATTTAAAATTTATGAATAACATTAAATATATTTTAGAAAATTCCAAAATTTTACCTTTTTAATTAATACATATTAAATTTGATTTCAATTATAATTACCAAATATTAGAGACTAAATAATAAATATTATTTCTCAATTATTAACGACTACATATTAATCATTAATTATAAAAATAAACTATATTAAACAACAAAACTTATTTTTAATTATTTAATTATGATTATTAATTAGCCAATATAATATCAAATATTATTCATTAACTATTTATTATTAATAATAATTATTTATTTTCGTTATTAATTAATTATTATTATTATAAATTATTTAGTATATATTGTTAGTTATCAATTGTTTAGTAATAATTTCTTATTAATAAAAATTAATTATTTTTTAAGTATTACGTATTAATCATTGGTTATTTGGTTATCAAATATATATTTTACGGAATTCATCATGGCTTAATTGTATAAGCCTTCCCAAATTTTAATTTAGAAATAAGAATCCCTTGCAAATTCCTCGGAAAATCCATTGCAAAATAGCTTCAAAATGCTTGTGTCTGTAATCTGTCTTAATTTACGACGGAATTTAGTATCAAAATTTATCCGTCGGTAAATTAATGCAATTTGCAACGGTTCGGCAACATATATAAAAATGGTCGGTGATAATGTAGGAAAAATTAAAATAGAATTTTTTTAAAATTATCCTTTTTAAATCACTCCCAAATCCATCTTTAATTTGCGACGGAATTTTCCGCTGCTAAAATCTGCAGCTATTTACGGTTTTTCTTGTAGTGGAATCTTGAAATCCAACGGTTTGAGATCTCTAGGCTGCACTATAAATTGGCCGAAGAAATCAAACAGCATCACTTTTCTCAGCTGAGCAAGTAAGTAATTGTTTATTTTTGTTGTTTTCTATATATCGATTGGTTCACCTTTCTTCAACTGATTTTAACTGCCTCAGCTTTCTTCAGTTGAAGAAATTAAGACGCAATTTCTATTCAATATTTGCAAGACGCAATTTCTGTTCACAAGTTGTTGAACAAGTAAGTACTTGTTTATCTTTGTTGTTTGTTGTTCCTTGATTTTTTTGGTTTGCTATATATTGATTGTTTTTGTTAGCTGAAGTAAGTAGTCATTCACTGATTGATTTTATTTGCTATATAAAACTGTTCATACATATATATTCAGTGGTAGATGTTATTTTGTTTGACAACTTAAAAAGATAAAGGTGTTTATCTTTTGATTTGAATGATTTAACTACGTATTAAAATTTAGTAATATTTGAAAATTACTGATACATGTTAAACATATTTGTTGTTTTGTTAATCATATGTATATATTCAGTGGGTTAATAATACATAATATGAATCAATTTATAGTGATGATATAACATAATATGAAATTGTTCACACATATATATTCAATAGTAGATGTTATTTTGTTTGACAGCTTAAAAAGATAAAGGTATTTTTATCTTTTGATTTGAATGATTTAATTACGTATAAAACCTTAGTAATATTTGATAATTAGTGATACATGTTAAACATATTTGTTGTTTTTCTTATGATTTGGATGATAAAATTATTAACAAATAATTTACATAGAATATCTTATTTTATCTTTTACTAAATGATAAATATTAACATGTTTATTTTTTCATAGAATATCTTATTTTATTTCAAATTTAAAAAAGATAATTGCATCTATATTTTACTAAAAGATAAAAGATAAGTTGCACAGAATATCTTATTTTATCTTTTACTAAATGATAAATATTAACATGTTTAGTTTTTACATGGAGTATCTTATTTTATTTCAAATTTAAAAAAGATAATTGCGTCTATCTTTTACTAAAAGATAAAAGATAATTTACATAGAATATCTTATTTTATCTTTTACTAAATGATAAATATTAATATGTTTATTTTTTACATATAATATCTTATTTTATTTAAGATTTAAAAAGGATAAAACTGAACTAATCGTTTTTTGCTTTCATTTTGTACATGTGTGATGATTCAAAAAGGATAATACATTTTTGTAATTAACAAATTTTAAATGTTTAGTAGAATATCTTATTTTATTTTAGATTTAAAAAAGATAATTACATCTATCTTTTCAAAAAAAAACATTATTTTAAGTTTGTTATATCTACTGAATTTCACAAGTTGATATTGTCTGTGTTTTATGTTACTATTATTGTTGAAGTGTTAAATGATTGCCTGTGTTAGTTATACTATTTCTCTGTTTGTTCTAAATAGTATTTCAGGAAAATATTTGTCTATGTTATTTGATATCTGTGTTTGTTTTACACAGACAAACGATTTTGGATTGTTGATTGTTGGATTTCATGTTACCCAGTATTGATTTACAGTTGTCTTTTCAGACTTTTGTTAAACATTTTACCGTACTGATTAACAATGCTGATTTTCATGTTATCCAGTATTGATTTTCATGTCGCCCAGTATTAATTTACAGTATTGATTTACAGTGCTTTTTTCTGTGTATTGTTATTTAACTTTTTAATAAAAAAAATTACCATTTTACAGTATTAATGTACATGATATGTGTGGTTGCCTTCTTTTTTATTTGTGACAGTGCTTCATGACAAAAAATTCTTATGTTATCAGTGAATCTGATAAATGTATGATATTTATCATTTTGAACTGTGCAAAAGATATATGATTTTATCTTTTTTTAATAGTCGGATAAAAAAGTATCTTTAATGTAGTCTGTTTTTGCAATTTTTTTGTTAATTAAGGTCAAAATATAGAGATAATAATGTTTTTAACATTTTTAATTATATGCTGCTCATGGTTTCTGAAAAAAGATAAATGTATTTCACAAATGATAAATGTGTGTATTGGCTTATTTCCCTCAATAAATTCATTTTACAATAAGGACTGAGTGTTTGTTGAATAATTGAATAGAGTATTTAAATCCAATATATTTTATTGATTTTTCTTTGAATATTTTTAGCTGAATACTCAAATAATTGTGTATTTTGTTTTGGGCTCAAATGTTTCTAATTATTTTTTGTTGTACGCAATTTTTTAAGTTTAATTGTTATTTGGTATACATAGTTTTTTGTTTTGTGAAAATTATAAATTCATTTTTTTTCTACCATATAACGTTTGTTTTCTGCTTCCATTTTGTTGGTATGTGAGATTATTTGCTGGTTTTTGTTGGCGTATGGACTAATTGGAAATTTATATGATGATTTGTGCTTAAACAACTAAAAAGATAAAAACATCTATCTTTTTATTTGTATTAGATAACAGTTTTAAACATCAGTTCAATTACAAGCACCATTGTAGTTAGAAGATTTCAATTACAATTTAGTTCATGCATTCAGTGTCTCTTTGCTAGTTTTGTTACTAATACATTATTATGAACCACCCAGTTTTTTGCATGGTCATTACAGAAAAGCAATGCAAAAAAGGAATATAAATGTAGCAGGTTCACTTCAAATGTACTTCTTATAGTGATGCAAAAAAGTCCATATGTACCGAAAGGACTTGAACAATGTACTGCTTATACCGATTTGCATGACTCTTGATGCATGCAAGGACAATTCCAAGGGTTATCTCATGACAGTACTTTCTTTTGACAGGATACGAAGCATACTTGGTGTAGGAAACTTCTCCACATAACACCGCCCCTTCAGCAACAGATTGCACGGCGGGGTCTGAATATACAAAAGGGTTTCTATAGAAAATTGTATCTTTTCACTATAAGTGTAGACTCATACTTCTCCACATAACACTCTTATAATGTTAAATAAAAATCCTTTTCCCATTTACATTAACATTTTTCCTTCTCACTAAATTCTAAACTTTCTATACTTTTCACCAATTTTTTTGTTAAGTTTGTCCTTCTCCTTATTTTCCACAAATAATAAAAAGGTAACTGGAATTCACTGATTGTTTATTTTATATTAGGGATTAGTTCTTAAAGGAAATAAATATAACTGATATATCGATGCTTTTAGTGTTGGTGTAACAACCCGTATTTTCAAAACCAATTTAAAATTTTGATTTATGCTATTTTAATGAATATGCAAATATAAATTGGTTATATTTGCTAAATAAAACTTGAGAATAATTTTAAAATTAGTTTTTATATTTTATTTGACTTAAAACAAACTCAGTAAAATTATTAAATTGATTTATAAGCTTTGTTTTGAGAAATTTGAAAATTCGATTTTGAAAATCCACACATAGCCCTTAAAAGGTGAAATTTTGCATGTGAGCTCAGAATTCAAAGAAATAATTTTTTTGGATTCATAATGACAAATCATTGTTGAGTTCCAAAGTGTACGTTGAACGGAGTCAGTATGTGGCCGTGCAAAGAAAAACCATTTGTTCAAGAATAGATAGTCATTTTACAAAGGAACATTATTGAGACGACCTCAGAATTCGATTTTGTCTTTTTTATGGATTCGTATCATCTAATAATGGTTAAACTCAAAAGGCCATGATTTTTGAAGTTAGCATGTGGGCGTGCAAGAAGAAAAGGTGCGCTAAAACCGCATTTTTGAACATTATTTGAGCATCTTTGAGAATTTTGATGGAAGGTCAAACTAATTCGGAATTCGATGAAACTTATTTCGTTGGGCTCGTCTTAACGTCTACTATCTCGTGTCCAAAAGGCACGACAAACGAAGATCGTTTGCATTTGGACGATAGGAGAGAAACTAGCATATGAACACTTATCTTTCTTTTTCTCTTCATGATTCTTCATTTCCCCTTTCCTCCTTTTTCATTAAAATAAATGGCCTCCTCCCCTACCCATCGGCCTGTTGAAATTAATGATTTAAATATTTGTAGAGAATGAATGAAATTGATTGATTGTCAATCAAGTAATTGGATCCTATATGTAATAACTTGGGTGCCAAGTTTACTTGGAGGTCAAGAAAACTTGGGCATGAAGTAATAGATATTATATTTTTTCTTCATGTCCAAGTAATCTAGAAACTTCTCTTCTTTATCTCCAAGAATCCCTCTATATAAATAGGGGTCATGTTATTGTATAGAGTGCAATCCATCATTAATATTCTCTCTACTGTAATCTTCTTCCTCTCTTATGTACTCATTTCTTCATTGAGAAATAAAAGTTGTTGGGTCTCCGAGAACGTAGGATATTCATATCCGAACCACGTTAATTCTTCTGTGTCTTTCTTTTTGTTCTTTGTTTTTCGTGAGATTTCATAATTGTTTTGTTATACTCCATTGGTATCCAAATAAACAATACTAGATCCTCATCAAAATTCCGTATAAATCACTACAGTTTGGTATCGGAGTTGGTGTTATTGTTTCTATTTGGATATTAATGGCTACTTCTAGTAAGCCTGTTGGAAGATCCGGCATCAATTATGAAGTAACAAGTTTTGACGAAAAAGGAGATTTTGGTTCTTGGAAGATAAAGATGGAGGCCGTATTGAAGAAGGAGAAGACTTTTAAAGTTGTTTCTGCGCCTAAGAAATTGAAAGATGTTGATGTAGTTGAATTGGAGGAAATGGAAGATGAAGCTCTCACAACAATTCAATTGAGTCTTTCAGATGAAATCCTTAGAGAATTTTCTCAGAAGACGACGGCGAAGGAATCATTATCAGATGCATATCAAGACAAGTCTCTCACAAATCGGATTATTCTACAACAACAACTTTATTCATTCAAGATGAAGTCTGAATCCGATCTTATGGAGCCTGTAGATGCCTTGACCACTTTAGTTATGAACCTGAAGGCAGCAGATGTTGATATTACTGATGAGGCTCAAGCTGTGATCCTACTATGTTCCTTGCCTAAAGAATATACTGCTTTTGTCAATTCCATGATTTATGGCCGCAGTAGAATTAGTCTTTCTGATGTAAAGGCTTGCCTTCATAATGAAGTGTTAAGAGGTAGATTGGCGAGCACTAGCATTGATAGTGATACCAACGGCTTATCTGTTCAGAGAGGTAGAAGTCAAAGCAAGTCGAAGAAAGGTGAAGAACGGAATTCTTCGAGGTCTCAGTCTAGGGGGCCTAAGAAATTGACTTGCCATTATTTTAAGAAGCCCGGGCACTTTGTTGCACAATGTTCCAAGCTTGAAGGAAGAAGAAAAGACCCAAAGCAAGCTTCAGCCTCTACAACGGAGAAATCAGATACAGAGAGTGACACTGATGTGTTTACAGCTTCTAGCTCTTCTGGGAAGAGCACCCTATGGTTGATTGATTCTGGCGCATCCTATCATATGACACCTGATAGGAACTCTTTTTCCACTTACCGTGAGATTGATGGAGGAGAATTTCTGATGGGCAATGATGCTTCTTGCCTTATTGTTGGTTTTGGTAGTGTAAAGATCAGGATGTTTGACGGTGTTATTCGAACAATTACCGAGGCATGTACCTGATTTAAGGAGGAGCTTAATTTCTGTTGGGGCATTGAGTAGACTTGGACTAAAGATTGTAGTTGAAGAAGAGAAGATGAAAATATCTAAGGGTTCCATGATCGTTATGAAAGGAGTGGGGCGGGAAATCTCTATTTACTAAAGGGCACTACTGTAGTTGGTGAATCAGCTTCAGTTACTTTGGCTGAATTAGATTCTTCCAGATTATGGCACTTGCGGATGGGCTACATAGGTGAGCGTAGCATGGATGAGCTAAGAAAGTGAGGTTTGATTGACGGAGTTCGACATTCAAAGCTTGTTTTTTGTGAAGAGTGTGCTCTTGGTAAGCAGACGAAGATTTCTCTTGGTGTTGGTGATCATAAGGCAAAAGCTGTTTTGGATTATGTTCACACGGGTGTTTGGCGACCTTCCCCTTGCCCATCCTTGGGTGGAGCCAGGTATTTTGTTTCATTTATAGACGATTTCTCTCATAAAGTTTGGGTTTACTTTCTAAAGTCCAAAAGTGAAACCTTTGCTACATTTCATAAATGGAAATCCATGGTGGAGAAGCAGTCAGGGAAGAAGTTGAAATTTCTCTGTTTAGATAATGGCGGTGAATTCATATCACAAGAATTCATCGATTATTGTAAGTCCAAAGGCATTAAGAGGCATTACACCACACCAGGCGACCTCGGTCCAATGGAATTGCAGAAAGGATGAATCAGACATTGTTGGAGAGACCTTGGTGCCTCAGATTGACTGCTAAGCTAAAGAAGGGATTTTGGGCTGAAGCTTTATCTATGGCGGCTTTCCTCATTAACCGCATACCTTCTACTGCCATAGATATGAAGATCCCTGAAGAAGTATGGTAAGGAGAGCCTGTTAGATATTCATTCCTCAAGGTGTTTGGTTGTCCAGCTTATGTGCATGAGAGTCGAGGAAAGCTAGAACCTAGAGCTCGCAAGTGTATCTTTCTAGTTATAGAGGAGGAGTAAAAGGATATAGGTCATGGTGTCCTATTAGTAAGAAACTTATTATAAGCAGGCATGTAACTTTTGATGAGAAGGCTATGTTGAAGGTGGAGCCTTCCTCATCGGATGATGATGAGAGGACATGTGAAGAATACCAAACACGAAGCAAATCATCTGTTGATTCTTTCCATAGACGTTCAAATGGTGTCTCCGATGACACTGTGGTTGATGAAGATAGTATGGATACTGGCATAGAAAATCAAACTCAAGGTGGAGCTTATACAGAGACCAGGCCTATTAGAGAAAGAATAAAGCCCAATGGCTTGATGAGTTTGTTGGTTTAAGCATCAAAGACATTGACTTTGATGATATGGCAACATATGCATTAAACGTTGTCCATGATGAGCCCAAAGATTATAGAGACGCTATTGCATTAGTTGACAGTTCCAATTGTTTAGTAGCTATGGAAGAGGAGATCGAATCTTTACGGAAAAATCACACTTGAGATTTGATGCCACTTTTTGCCAACAAGATAGCTATTGGATGTAAGTGGATCTATAGAGTGAAAGATGGCGGCAAAAGAGATTTCAGATATAAAGCAAGACTAGTAGCAAAGGGGTATGTTTAGAAGAAAGGGGTAGAGTATCATGACATCTTTTCTCCAGTTGTTAGGCATACTTCCATTCGTATTCTCTTGGCATTAGTTGCTCATTATGACATGGAGTTAGAGCAACTAGATGTCAAAACTGCTTTCTTACATGGTGATCTGGATGAAGAGATTTATTTGCGGCAGCTGGAAGGGTTCATTGATAGTAGCAGGCGAGACTATGTTTGTAAACTTAACAAATCTCTTTATGGACTAAAGCAGTCTCCTAGACTATGGTACAAGAGATTTGATAAGTTTATGCTTTCACAGGGATACTCCAAAAGCTTCAAAGACCAGTGTGTTTATTTTAGGATATGTGATGATGGCATGATTTATTTGTTGTTATATGTTAATGATATGTTGATTGCATCTCAGAGTATGGTCAAAATTAAGGAGTTGAAAGCGGAGCTCAGTAGAGAGTTTGATATGAAGGATTTGGGAAAGGCACAAAGAATATTGGGTATGGAGATAAGCAGGGATAGGAAGTGGAGAGAGTTAAGGCTCACTCAGTCGCAGTACATCGAGAAAGTCCTCGTTCGATTTGGGATGGAAAAGCCAAACCGGTAGGCACTCCTTTAGGCTCTCATTTTAAGTTGTCGAAAGACTAGTCTCCTACATCGGAAGAAGATAAAAGGTATATGGCTATTATACCTTATTCTAGTGTTGTTGGTAGTCTCATGTATGCGATGGTGTGCACGAGACCAGATTTGGCCCATGAAGTTGGTGTTGTCAGTCGATATATGTCTAATCTAGGTAAAGAACATTGGCAAGCAGTGAAGTGGATTCTTAGATATCTTCGAAACACTTCTTCGGTGGGTTTGCTATATGGTGGAGTAGATGGTAACATCTTTCTTAGAGGATACTATGATTTTGATTGTACTGGGGATAGAGATGTTAGGAAGACAGTGTCGGGCTATGTTTTTACACTTGGCATAGGCTCGATTTCATGGAGATCAAAGATGCAATCTATCGTAGCTTTGTCGACTACCGAAGCAAAGTTGATATCGATTGTGGAAGCAAAAAAGGAAGGATTGTATTTACTTCAGTTGTTGGATGATCTTTCAATGGCGCAGCGGACAGTGGAGCTATTTTCAGACGGTCAGAGTGCGATTCATCTTGTTGAGAATCAAGCTTATAGTTCACAGACAAAGCACATTAATGTTAGATGTTTATTTCTTATGCTTGAAAAAGAACGGACCAAGATCAAATTATTAAAGGTGGGTACTTCGGATAATCGTTCATATATGATGAACAAGTCACTTCCAAAGGACAAGTTTGAGCATTGCTCAAACTTGATCAGCTTGCTTCCTGTTACTTGAGCGTCATGGGGCGTTAGGCCCAACAACTTCTATGTTGATTATTGAAGATGAGATGATGAAGAAAGACTGTCATATTTGAATCAAGGTGGAGTGTTTAAATTGATGATTCAAATATTTGTAGATAAGTAAAGAAATTGATTGATTGTCAATCAAGTAATTGGCTCCTATATGGAATAACTTGGGTGCCAAGTTTACTTGGAGGTCAAGAAAACTTGGGCATGAAGTAATAGATATTATATTTTTTCTTCATATCCAAGTAATCTATAAACTTCTCTTCTTTATCTCCAAGAAATCCCTCTATATAAATAGGGGTCATGTTATTGTACAGAGCGCAATCCACGATTAATCTTCTCTTTATTGTAATCTTCTTCCTCTCTTATGTTCTCATTTCTTCATTGAGAAATAAAATTTGTTGGGTCTCCATGGACATAGGATATTCATATCCGAACCACGTTAAATCTTCTGTGTCTTTTTTTTGTTCTTTGTTTTTCGTGAGATTTCATTATTGTTTTGTTATACTCCATTGGTATCTAAATAAACAACACTAGATCGTCATCAAAATTCCGCATAAATCACTACGCAGCCGACGCTGCCTCCCAACCACCACTGCCAGCTGCTGGCCGCCGCCCCCTCTTCCACCTCCTCTCTCTCTCCCCTCCACTCTATCTCCTTTCTTGCATACCCTAAACCCCTTTCTACCACCCAAACCAGCCACCATGGGCCCCTTCATGCCACCACCACCTGGCCGCACCCCCCTCAGCCACCTGCGCCATCATCCCGCTTACCCTCAGGCCATCAGTCCGACCGTAGGCCCCCATCTCTCTAAAATCACATTTTTACAAAAAATTCTGTATTTGCAAATAACCCCCTGAGCTTCCACAGCCAATATCTTCCAATCCGAGCCCCTATGGCCAAAACTCTACAGTGCCAAAATCGAATAGCACGATTTTCTCTTCGATTTGAGTATATGGAAGTTATTTTTTGGATGGCGGAGTTGTTCAGAAAACGTGTCTAAAGTCTGTTGTCCAAATACTGTCTTTTCGCAAATTCTGGCGAATTGGAGCATTTTTGGAAGAAAGATCAGCATGCGAAAGTTGTCCGGAATGGCGCGTTTAAGCTTAGAAAAAAGCTCGTGTGAAGATTGGAGCTCATTTGCAAATTCTGGAACCATAACAGTGTATCAAAGCATCAGAAAACAACGACGGAATGGAACCCAATATGAGATCACCTTCTCCCTCAAATTATTTTACAGTTAGATATGTCCTACGTTGCAGACGGGGCTTAGTAGCTTCTAACACTATTTATTGTACAAACCATGGTTGTTTGTTTGGATTGTATTGTGGAAATTTGGATTGTGCTTGTAAAATTGATTGTGAATTGATTGTGGGATTGTTTAGATTGATTGTGATTGATGTGTATGGCGCGGGCAAGTATCAGGAGAGGGATAATGCTAGACATTATTCTGGTTCTAATATCGCATCGTTATAATGCCAAAATTTTCTGAAATAAACTATATAAAATATTCATGTGTTGAATAAAATGTTTGAACAATAAAAATATCATTTTTATTGAATGAATGAACTATATAAAATAGTTACGTGTTGAAATAAATATTTTATCATTAAAAGTATAATTTTTAACATATATATGAACGACATAAAATTCTCCTGAAATGAAAATAAATATTCATTTACAAATCGGACGATTTTTTTATGTACACCCATTTAACTGACATTGATTGGGACAATAAATTTTACAAATCGCCCAATTACACAAATAATATTGAGTATTTGTTGGTTGAAACCTCACATGGGTATTGGGATGATATTTGGCGTACACTAAACCTAATTGTTTAGTTGTATGTCAAGCGATTGGTTGAAAGACTATTGTAAGCGTTAATTATTTATATTTAATGCTTATGCAGTTGTGTGATGCACTCTGGATGATTGTTTATCATTGTTGTTGTGCACATGTGATTTATGAAATCCATATAATTAACATTATATGGTAATTGGTTGGGTCTGATTCTAGTTCAGAAATAACGAATATTTTAAAATAATATTCAGTAAAGGATTAAAATGTGATTTTGATGTCCGATTTTAAATGGACACGAAAATATTGAAATATGTGAAGCCGTGTTGATTAGATATGCGCCACTTTAACAAGAACGAATTCGATATCGATTTTATTCATTTTTATAACGAATATCGAAAAGGAAATGATTTCAATATATGATATTTTGAAAATATTATCATTTAAAAATTATAATGATACGGAGTATTCAATTTTGATTTAAAATTGAAATGAAAGTGGGAATCGTTTTTAAAACGAATTTATAAAATACGTTTTGAACGAGATTATATATATATATATATGAATGGCTTGAATAGAACGTGCTGTGTTGCGACCGTTCGCGACATTACAGGAGATCCGACCGTCGAATTCTCTTAAAACTGAAACCGTTGGGTCCGTATCCGAAAGAGTTTTAGAATGAATATAAGAGATTTGAAATCTAACGGTTGAATTTGAAATTATGTTGGATTTGAAATTATGTCCAAATCAAATTTAGAAAAGGTCGCTATGGATGCAGTTTGGTGGCCGTTATTGGAAACCGACTGTACGGGCCTTGATAAAATTATTAATAATTTGTGTAAAATCATAATAAATGATTTGGAAAGAATTTGGATGAAAAATTCCATGTTTGTAAAGATAAAAATATATTTTTATCAAAATGAACTAGCTATTAACTAGAAAGATAATCCAACGTTTTTAAATAAATAAATTGGATTTGTGAATGGTTTTAATCTAACCAGAATTTTCCAATGTATGAATTGGAATGGATTTGAATAGAAATCATCTTCAGGATATTTCGATATTGGTTTCTGTGACTATACAGATATTGTGGAGGAATTTGGAAGATAGATATATATCGTTATTCCCCATATGATATGTGTTGGTTTCAGAATTTAATATTGAATGTAAGCCGATATAATTTCTGTTTAGAGTCTTATATTTAATATAAAAGTGGATTTTGGGTTTATCGTGAATGGTGTCTTCAGTAACACTGTTCTTAAACCCCGTGTGAAAAGAATAAATCTTTTAATTAAGATTATTAGAGTTTCTAGTTATATTTAGTAATTGGAATAAAATGGAATGTAAATTGGGTTTATTGTGAACTGTGTTTTTAATGACATTCGTTCTTTAACCCGATTAACAGTGAAATGTGATTTGGAATAAATAAATCTTTTATTAAGATTTAATGGAAAATTTCCAAAGTTTTCCAATTTAATATATTAAATTGGAATTGAATGGAATTCAATTTGGTAATAATCGAAATGAGCTTCTGTGGAGGAAGACTGTTACTATATATGGAATTTAAAAGGCTTTGCCGTTATTCCATTTATATTATTAGTCGGATACGGAAATTGATATCGATTATGTATTGATCTGTTTTCCGTGAAAATTCCATGGTTAATGGAAGGTGATATTTGGTTTATCGTGAACTATATTTTAAAAGACATTGGTTCTTTAACCCAGTTAAAGACAGGATTACAAGTCTAACATTGTATTTCGAATTGTATTGTTGATCTCTGCTAAATATATATCTGTTTGGTGGCGGAGAATTTATTCTCTTGCTTAACACCCTTCTCTGAGTCATATAAGCTTAAAGGTTATATATCAGCAGAAACCAATGGTATATTGTATATTGTAAGTGTGGCATGTTTGATTTCCCAAAGTTAAATAATCATAGAGTAATGATTTATGAGAATAAAACTAAGTGGAGTTTTAATGAATCTTTAAATAGATTGAAATGAGAATGTGATAATTTAAATTGTCAAATTTGGGAAATGATCGAGAATGTACCCCCAGTTTTACTCCAGGCGATAGTTAAATCTTTAATTAGATTTGAACATGAAATGGTAATTAATTTTACCAATAGCACTGTGGTGTTAGATATGGGGTAGTACCAGTTTTGCTCCATGAGATGACTAGGTTGGGATTGGGATTAATAAATACATGATTACTTCGGTAAAGTTTGCTAATCCCGACTAGTTGATAAACCTTAATTTGGTTTAGAATTGATAAAGGGTAAAATAAAATCTTTTGAAATTGATATCTAAAGGAAGTGTTTGCACCAAAAAATGGCTCAAACACCAATGGTACGTGAACCGTACTTCACCAATGCAGTTAGAAAATAAATGGAGCTGTGATCAAAAAGAGCTAAAAGAAAAAATGTGAAGAAAGTAAAACGGAGACAAGGTTTTTACAGTGGTACGACACTAAATTAGGCCTACATCCACTATGAAGGTAGCTTGCATTACCATGACGATGATTACAAGGCGTATAAACTCTCTTTGTACATACATTTTCTCACTTTCACAACATATTCTCTCTCTCTCACATACACATCTCACTTAGATTCATGGAATTCGATGGAGAAATTATAAGATCAGTGGAGGAGAAGGATATGTTAGCGGTGGAGGAGGTGAATGTCTTTGCTTGAGAGGAGACTGGAGGAGAATCTTTAATCTCTTTTCCACTTAGATGATGCTCATGGATGCCATGGTCAAATGAATGGATGATCTTCAAGTAGAGATAATGAT
Organism: Allium sativum; assembly: GCA_030737875.1. Taxonomy (NCBI): domain Eukaryota; kingdom Viridiplantae; phylum Streptophyta; class Magnoliopsida; order Asparagales; family Amaryllidaceae; genus Allium; species Allium sativum. Next base: position 6,165,937 of record CM060921.1, on the reverse strand, counting down.
GGTGATTGAAATGCTAAGGAATGGCGGAGGAAAGAATTTGACAGCACTTCGTGGTGGTCAAGAGTCGATCTGAAACACCCCACCTCCGTTAGGGTCACTCTCAAAGGGAATGCCCTAATTTTGGTGGAGGTTTTATAAGTATAAGTCACAGATATACAAGACAGATATAAGAACACATATTTTTGAACAGCGGAAAACAACAACTTTTATTTCATCAAAATACGTGTTACACAAACCATGCCATAATTGTCTTACAATACTTCCAAAATCATAACTGTCTTGATTACATTATCTAAAGAAGCATAAAGAAAACATAAATAAACTGCAAAAGTCCCATAATTGCTGTCCAAAGCCATAGTCCAAAACGAAAAGATCCAAGCAATACATTCTTTCTCTTTAAGCTGGATATGAAGGCTGGTTAAGCTGTGGTATTCCCTCCCTGTGGACCTGGGGGGGGGGGGGGGGGACGGAAGAAAAGAAGATGAAAGAAAAGTAGAGTCAGACATAAATCCTGAGTAAGTCTAGGACTATTCAGTCTATGAATAAAGAACTGGGTATGATAAGTATAAACTAGAAATGGGAAAGCACCATAAACTAAGTTAAGTTGTATAGGGTCGAATATACTATCGTACCCCATATTAATCTCTGTACCCATATAAACTAGTTCCCAACAGACACCCCATAATCAGGGTGAAGTGATCCTTTTTCTGATGATCGGCTCCTACTCGCATAGTTATATGTGTCTTACGGCCCCCGATGTTGTAGTTACCTATGCTAGTCCCACCATGGGGTGTATCAAGTCACATGGTGGCGGCCTGACACAACCCTAGAATGCACAGGTATGCTACTGGTGCCCAGTGCCTTATTTTTCTGCGCTGGAGTGTGTGCACGCCCACATCCCGTTAGAACCTACACTGCTACACCACCGCCGTCGATTTGACCTCTTACAGTCAGCCCAGTAATCGTGCCCCACCCTGCCTAGTTTCAGGGTATCATGATACGCCTTGTAGGGTTACTGCTGAAAAGGGTCCCCCGCTACTAGGTTTTCTATTTCTAGCCAACATGCTAAGTTGGTTAAGTGTTTTTATAAACCTAACCCCCAATCAGTCTATTTAGTTTAGCATGTTCTATTTTGATTAAGTCTTAATTCACTTAATCCTATCAATCCTAACTCAGCCTTAATTGTCTTATTAAAGCCTTGACCTCTCACATTAGACAGGTATTGTTGTGGCTGCCTGTTGGGTCCGGGTAGTCTTACGCCACAACTCAGTCTAACCTCGGGTCGTTATTGGGCTCCGTGTTTAACCACCCACATTGGATAGGTGTTGTTGTGACTACTGGACAGCTGGGCGGTTACAGGCAGGTTTACATCACAACTCAATCCAACCTCGGGTTAAACACATCGTATTTTCTACATTTACTTATTTTGTCTCTTTTCTTTTTATATGTAAATATTTGCGGTCCATTATTCAAATTCATCTTTATCGATTAAGATTTATTTATGCCACTTAATTGTTTTTCAAGGTTGTTGGCATGCGTCAAACATGCCAACTCATATGTTCTATATTTTAGCCCAAACGTCAATACCCCCGTTTTACACGTTCGTTCAAATGTAAGGTGTGTTGGGTTTAATACTTAAACCCAATTTAGCCATATAAAAAAGGGGAGGCTTATAACATGGTGTTTATAAGGTAACATAAAAAGGGGAGTGTGAACGCATGAACTTGCAACATAACGATTCAATTAACATAAGGTAGGCGCATGTGAACTTGCAATTGTAACAACATATAATATAAGCAATACTTAAACATGAATCATTCTATTCACATAATCATGGTATAAACAAAGCATGAATCATTCTATTCGTGTAGTCATGGCATAAATGATACTTAAACATGAACCATTCTAATCATATAATTATGGCATAATCATAATTGAACATGAGTCCTTCTATTCATATAGTCATGGCATAAACATAATTGAACATGAATCCTACTATTCATATAATCATGGTTTTTATCCTATCTATGTAATTTGTAGATGGGATGTAATTCTAGTGTAATTTCTAATGTAACGTATGTGACAAATATATTATCATATGATTATGATAACAACATAACCCTAGAAACATGTTTTCAACTAGGCATAATAACAAACATAGTTTAGTCATGTTCATAAAATTAATACAAGCTTACAAAGACGCTTGCTTTTGTCACTATTACAAAATCGTGATTTTTATACTTGAACTATGATGCCAATTCCAACATAACCTTCATATGAATCATAATACTTAAGTGGATCAAATTACACTAAAGATGTCCATAGAATTATACATCATGTTGGCATAACAATAAATCATATACTTGCATGAATTTCAAATAAACTATTACAACATATAGTTGTTATTTTCAACATGAATCATATACTTGCAATTATCAAATGGGTGTTGTAAATAACTACCACTAACATGTAGTCTTCAATATGAATCATATGCTTGCATGAATCCCAATTAAAATTCCACAACATGTGGTTGTCAACATAAACCATATACTTGTATGAATCAAATCGTACACCATAGCATTGCCAAATCAAAATAACATACAAACATAAGTTATTGTCACCATAATTCCATTTCGTTGTTAACTTCCAATGCAAATCTCGTACTTGCAAATATCCAATCGTATACCATAATATTCCCAAATCGTTTAGCATCAAAGCAACATACAAATATAGATTATTATCGCCACAATTCCATTTCTCACTTTACACAAATCAACACAATTATTTAATTCACATCGGAATAGCACTCTACTTACAACGTGTGACGAATCTTCAATTCAGGAATCTGAATTCTGAATTTGGAGATGCTATCCTTTGTTGTAGGCACTGCTTTGATTTGATTAACGTTGCTTTAAGCTTTTGATTTATCTCCTAATTGTCTCTCTATTTCTGACGGCTATCCTCAGTCTCTCCTCAGCAGCATGACGGTCTCATCTCCATTTTAGTTTATGTGAATTAGGGTTAGTCTTAGGTCATTTTTATAGAGTTTTTGAGTTAATTTAGACCGTCAATGAAGCTTGGTTCAATAGTAGCCATTCGTTTAAAGGAGAGACCAACCAGGAGCTGACACCTAGCCCTAGTGACAAGGCAAGGCTCAGCAAATCGACCAAACACAGACTAGGCCAGCCAGGGGGGGCTGGGTTTGACCTGGCTCAAGGGCCAGGTCGACTCCCCAGTCGACTCTAGAGTCGACCTGCTTGGGCAGGTCGACACCTAGGTCGAATCCCAGGTCGACCTGGCCTGGCAGGTCGACCCTAGGGTCGACCCCCAGGTCGACCTGGTGGGTTTGGGCGGGAATTTTCCCGCCTACTCTGATTGGTTTGAAATTTAAATCTGTTTTCGAAATTTGAATTTTCTGAAACTTCATTGGGCCATAATTTGGTCATACGGGCTCCGTTTTTCAAAAACTCGGACTCTATTTCGTGTATTTTTCCGAGATGAACGAAATGGCATATCCCGTTTCCCTTAATACTTTAATCTAAAATTTATTATACTTTAATTTGTGAATTTCACAGTTATAGAATACACGGGGTGTTACATTCTCCCCCACTTAAAAGGATTTCGTCCCGAAATCTTCAAGTTCAGGAAGAATGTACATCCTAACATCCAAACATCCATCTACTCATCCATCAAACACGAGCATCCATTGTCCTTAAAAGACTTCTAATGCTTCATGATAATATGCGAAGTGTGTGTGTATATATGTACTTATCTAATGCAAAATCAGGCGGTCTACTGATTCAGTTGACCTCCTTAATGCGAATTATGTAAGTGCTATGAATCCATTATGTATGCAAATCCTCATATTCGTGATTCTACATGAGTGCACAATCATTCATACAAATGCAACATCCATATGACACATATTAAAGTTCAACCATATACGAATGCAAACATATATGCATATGCAATATGAAGTTATTGAGCCGATCTAAAACCTAAAGTGTGTGTGTATATGCAACCACGAGCAACCACTAGCAATCACTTGCAACCACTTGCAACCATCATCCATAACATGTTTCAATTACATGTTTTCATCGAAGGGGTTTCTACCTAAAGGATAGGGTCGAGGAGATATACCTAAAAAGATAGATAAAAGCGCAACTTAAGGAAAAAGGAAAGATCAAAGACGTACCCTCGAAAAGAAAAGGGTAGGCTGCGCGTATTTTAGCTTCAGTTTCCCAAGTTGCATCTCCTTCGGCGTCGCTCCACTGAACTTTGACGAGCTGGACTTCGCGGTTGCGTAGCTTCTTCACTTCCGTTCCTAATATGCGGGTTGGAACTTTCCTTATGGTTGCTTCGCATTCCACTTCAGCTTCTTCTAGGATATTTGGCTCTACCACTTCAGCAGACTCATGTCGACATTTTCGGAGATGTGAAACGTGAAAGCCGTTGTGAACTCCGGCCAATTTTTCGGGTAGCTCTAATCTATAGGCCATTTTCCCAATTTTCTCAATGATAGGGAATGGCCCTACGAACCTTGGTGCTAGCTTTCCTGTGGTTCCAAAACGAACAACGTTCCTTAGCGGAGATACCTTAAGAAAAAATCTGTCTCCAACCTCAAATTCAAGGTCGGTCCTCCTCTTGTCGGCGTAGGACTTTTGTCTGTCTTGGGCCGTCTTCATCCTTCTTTGTATTAAGTCTACTTTCTCTGCAGTCTCTCAGATCATATCTGGTCCAAGTATGAGCTTATCAGTAGACTCCCACCAACAAGTGGGCGATCGGCACGGTCTTCCATATAAAGCTTCGAAGGGCGCCATTCCGATGGTTGCTTGATAGCTGTTGTTGTAGGAAAATTCTACCAAAGGAAGATGGTCTTCCCATGTCCCTCCGAAGTCAAGGACGCACAGTCTTAAAAGGTCCTCCAAAACTCTGTTCACTCTTTCTGTTTGGCCGTCGGTTTGGGGATGATAGGCTGTGCTCAGGCATAACTATGTTCCTACCGCTTCTTGCAGACTCCGCCAAAACTCACTAGTGAAGATAGGGTCGCAGTCACTAACGATGCTGGACGGTATTCCATGGAGTCGAACGATTTCCTTGAGGTAAAGAGATGCTAGGGATGAGGCAGTTCTTTTACTTTTGACAGGTAAAAAGTGGGTGCTTTTAGTAAGCCTATCCACTATTACCCATATGCTAGTGTTGCCTCTCCTAGACCTAGGCAGCCCATCAACGAAGTCCATTGAGATGCTATCCCACTTCCACTGTGGGACCTCTAGAGGATGTAGCAGACCGCCAGGCTTTTTCTGTTCCGCCTTAACCTGTTGGCACACCATACACTTAGAAACGAATTCTGCCACGTCCTTTTTCATGCCGTTCCAAAAGAAAGTTCTTTTTATGTCCTTGTACATTTTATCGCCGCCTGGGTGTATCGTCATCTTGGAGTGATGTGCTTCCTCGAGAACCTTCTTTACTAAATCCCTTGTTTGTGGGACGCATAGTCTTCCGTCTCGCCTTAGCCAACCCTTATCGTCGATGGAGTATCTGTTGAGGTGACTTGAAGTCTCACCCCTAATTAGCCTATCAATCGTCTCCACAAGCTGAGGGTCCTCGCGTTGTGTTGTCCCTATCGAGTCCACTAAAGTCGGGCGTACTTCGAGAGATGCTAGCAAGCCTAGTACAAAATCGGAGGAAGGCCTAAAGTCGAAGCTGGCTATAAACTCTAGGCTTTGTCTTTCAACAAACAACGGGCTTAGGGTTAGTTTCTTTCGGCTCAACGCGTCTGCCACTACGTTGCCTTTGCCCGGAGTATAGGAGATCTCGAAATCATACGAGGCAAGAAACTCCATCCACCTCTGTTGCCTCAAGTTAAGATCTTTCTGCGAGAAAAGATATTTCAACGATTTATGGTCAGTGTAAAGTTCAAACTTCTCACCTAGGAGATAGTGTCGCCAAGACTTGAGTGCAAAGACGATGGCAGCTAATTCAAGATCGTGGGTCGGGTAGCTCTTTTCATGCACTTTCAATGGTCTCCCGCCATAAGCTACTACCCTTCCTTCTTGCATTAAGACGGCGCCTAACCCTGTCCCACATGCATCTGTATAAACGGTGAACATCTTGCTTCCATCTGGCAACGTCAAAATTGGGGCTGTTGTAAGAGCCCTTTTTAGTCGCTGGAAAGCAAACTCGCAATCCAAGTCCCAATTGAACGCTAGATTCTTCTTGGTCAACTTTGTGAGTGGAGCTGAGATTTTCGCAAAATCCCTTATGAACTTTCGATAGAAACCTGCTAGTCCTAGAAAACTTCGGACCTCAGTTGCATTCCTTGGTGTCTTCCAATCCTGTACCGCCACTACCTTAGCAGGGTCCACTGCTAACCCTTGTTTGGATACTATGTGCCCAAGGAACCTCACTTCTTCTCTCCAAAAGTGGCATTTGGAGAATTTGGCTTTTAGCTGATGGACTCGCAGAGTTTCCATGATTGCCCTTAAGTGCTGAGCATGTTCCTCTTCATTCTTTGAGAAGATAAGGATATCGTCTACGAAGACCACTACGAACTTATTGAGGAAATCTCTGAATACCCTACTCATCAGGTCCACGAAGTAAGCAGGTGCATTTGTCAAGCCGAAAGGCATGACAAGCCATTCAAAGAAGCCGTCTGGGGTTCTGAATGCCGTTTTATCGATACTATCTTCAGCCACCCTTAGCTGATGAAAACCGGTCGCTAAATCGAGTTGGGAGAAAACAGACGCTCCTACAAGCTGATCAAACAGATCGTCAATTCTGGGGAGAGGGTGCCTATTCTTTTTCGTTAGCTTATTGAGCTCCCTATAGTCAACACACAGACGGAGTGAACCATCCGCCTTTGTAGCGAACACCACTGGAGCGCCCCATTCTGAAATGCTCCTCCTAATGAACCCCTTTTCTAGAAGCTCTTTAATCTGTTTACTAAGCTCTTTCCTTTCCCGTGGAGCCATGTGTCTAACGGGCAACGCAACGGGCTTTGCATTACCTACAAGATATATGCGGAAGTCTATCTCCCGCTTCGGAGGCAAGCCCTTCACCTCTTCGAAGACATCCGGATATTCCCGGACCACTCTAACCGATTGCAAATTTTCAACGGAGGCATCAAGCGATTCAAGGTAACTAAGCATAACCGCATACGAGGGATTACAAGAAATTTCCAAAGTATTACCGAGCTGGGTTAGGAGCCTAACAAACCTTTTTTCACAATCAAGGATGGCCCCATTACTGGATAGCCAATCCATGCCCAAAATCAAACCATATCCCGACAAGCCCAAAATAAAGGCACTACATTTAAATTCTACGCTTAGAATAGAAATTTTCAATCCCAAACAGATCATAGACAAATGAGCTGGGCCCCCAATTGGGTTTGAAACAATTAAGGGGTCCTCTACCATACTAGTTTTTAGGTGCAGAGATTCTACTAAAGCAGACGAGATAAAGGAGTGTGATGCGCTGGAATCAAATAAAGTGCGAACGGGGTGATCATAAAGGTAAACTAAACTTTCTACAGAAGTATTTATACCTCGCTGTTGCAGAGGTGGCGCCTCTAGCACATGAACTTGTGCCCCTGAGGTGGATCCAGCCCTCTGCCCCTGTCCTCATTTGTTTGGGCAATCCTTAGCCATGTGGCCTGTCTCACCGCAAGAAAAGCACCCACCATTCATCTTGGCCTTCTTTTTCCGGCAATCTTTCACTAAGTGCCCACTTTGCCACAGAAATTACACTTCCTCTTCTCTTTGTTGCCTTTCCCGCCCTTCTTAAAGTCTGTCTTCTTAGGCTGCAAACCTTCTTTCTTCCCTTGATAGTTTTCTGCCTTTGTCTCCTTCTTTCCCTTATCCTCTTCGTTCAGCAACGCCATCTGTACCAACCTTTCATACGTAGCTCCCATGGGTATATGGGTCATGGCCAAACTGTGTAATGGCTCATTCAACCCTTTGACAAAATGGAGAGCCTTCTTGTGCGGGGTGTTGACTAGGTCCAGTCCGAACCTAGCCAGCTCATCAAACTGATTAACATACTCTTTGACTGTCTTGTTCCCTTGCTTAAGAAATAAGAAATTTTCCAACTGCAAACTCCTTTCCGCGTCTGAGAGAAATTTAGCCTCAAACCTTGCCCTAAAGTCCTCCCATGTTTCTTCTGGTCTTTCTGCATTAGTGACTTCCCACCAGTAGGAAGCCTCGCCTTTAAGTAGCCATACTGCCAGTTGTACTTTCTGTCTATCCTCTATCTCAAAGATGATGAATAAGTCCTCGGTTTCTTTCAACCAATTTCTAGCTTCCACGAAGGACTCAGTTCCATGAAAATCCTTTCCTCCCATAGCTTTAAAATCTTTACATATCTTAGCAAATGTGTTTCCCCGTGGATGAGGTGGAGGAAGAGGTGCTACTGCAGCTGGATGATTTCCTGCAGCTGGGGGAGGAGGAACGGTAGGACCTAGCTGAGTGGCCCCTGCTTCTAAGAACCGTCTAAACTAACCAGGTATTGGTACACCCTCTGGCAAGTTAAGTTCTTCGGACATGCTGAAACAAAAAGGATAGATTCAAAACGAAGGATAAGAGATAGTTCCTATGGCTTTGGGGGGACTTTGCCTTTTAAAATAAAATAATATTTTATCTTTTAAAAATGCTTCTTTAAATTTATTTTTTGAAAATAAATTTTCAAAACTTTTTATCTTATCTGGTAAACCTATGCTCTGATACCAAGTGAAACACCCCACCTCCGTTAGGGTCACTCTCAAAGGGAATGCCCTAATTTTGGTGGAGGTTTTATAAGTATAAGTCACAGATATACAAGACAGATATAAGAACACATATTTTTGAACAGCGAAAAACAACTTTTATTTCATCAAAATACGTGTTACACAAACCATGCCATAATTGTCTTACAATACTTCCAAAATCATAACTGTCTTGATTACATTATTTAAAGAAGCATAAAGAAAACATAAATAAACTGCAAAAGTCCCATAATTGCTGTCCAAAGCCATAGTCCAAAACGAAAAGATCCAAGCAATACATTCTTTCTCTTTAAGCTGGATATAAAGGCTGGTTAAGCTGCGGTATTCCCTCCCTGTGGACCTGGGGGGGGGGGGGGGACGGAAGAAAAGAAGACGGAAGAAAAGTAGAGTCAGACATAAAGCCTGAGTAAGTCTAGGACTATTCAGTCTATGAATAAAGAACTGGGTATGATAAGTATAAACTAGAAATGGGAAAGCACCATAAACTAAGTTAAGTTGTATAGGGTCGAATATACTATCGTACCCCATATTAATCTCTGTACCCATATAAACTAGTTCCCAACAGACACCCCATAATCAGGGTGAAGTGATCCTTTTTCTGATGATCGGCTCCTACTCGCATAGTTATATGTGTCTTACGGCCCCCGATGTTGTAGTTACCTATGCTGGTCCCACCATGGGGTGTATCAAGTCCCATGGTGGCGGCCCGACACAACCCTAGAATGCACAGGTATGCTACTGGTGCCTAGTGCCTTATTTTTCTGCGCCGGAGTGTGTGCACGCCCACATCCCGTTAGAACCTACAATGCTACACCACCGCCGTCGATTTGACCTCTTACAGTCAGCCCAGTAATCGTGCCCCACCCTGCCTAGTTTCAGGGTATCATGATACGCCTTGTAGGGTTACTGCTGAAAAGGGTCCCCCGCTACTAGGTTTTCTATTTCTAGCCAACATGCTAAGTTGGTTAAGTGTTTTTATAAACCTAACCCCCAATCAGTCTATTTAGTTTAGCATGTCCTATTTTGATTAAGTCTTAATTCACTTAATCCTATCAATCCTGACTCAGCCTTAATTGTCTTATTAAAGCCTTGACCTCTCACATTAGACATGTATTGTTGTGGCTGCCTGTTGCCGGTTGGGTCCGGATAGTCTTACGCCACAACTCAGTCTAACCTCGGGTCCTTATTGGGCTCCGTGTTTAACCACCCACATTGGATAGGTGTTGTTGTGACTACTGGACAGCCGGGCGGTTCCGGGCAGGTTTACATCACAACTCAATCCAACCTCGGGTTAAACACATCGTATTTTCTACATTTACATATCTTGTCTCTTTTCTTTTTATATGTAAATATTTGCGGTCCATTATTCAAATTCATCTTTATTGATTAAGATTTATTTATGCCACTTAATTGTTTTTCAAGGTTGTTGGCATGCGTCAAACATGCCAACTCATATGTTCTATATTTTAGCCCAAACGTCAATACCCCCGTTTTACACGTTCGTTCAAATGTAAGGTGTGTTGGGTTTAATACTTAAACCCAATTTAGCCATATAAAAAAGGGGAGGCTTATAACATGGTGTTTATAAGGTAACATAAAAAGGGGAGTGTGAACGCATGAACTTGCAACATAACGATTCAATTAACATAAGGTAGGCGCATGTGAACTTGCAATTGTAACAACATATAATATAAGCAATACTTAAACATGAATCATTCTATTCACATAATCATGGTATAAACAAAGCATGAATCATTCTATTCGTGTAGTCATGGCATAAATGATACTTAAACATGAACCATTCTAATCATATAATTATGGCATAATCATAATTGAACATGAGTCCTTCTATTCATATAGTCATGGCATAAACATAATTGAACATGAATCCTACTATTCATATAATCATGGTTTTTATCCTATCTATGTAACTTGTAGGTGGGATGTAATTCCAGTGTAATTTCTAATGTAACGTATGTGAAAAATATATTATCATATGATTATGATAACAACATAAGCCTAGAAACATGTTTTCAACTAGGCATAATAACAAACATAGTTTGGTCATGTTCATAAAATTAATACAAGCTTACAAAGATGCTTGCTTTTGTCACTATTACAAAATCGTGATTTTTATACTTGAACTATGATGCCAATTCCAACATAACCTTCATATGAATCATAATACTTAAGTGGATCAAATTACACTAAAGATGTCCATAGAATTATACATCATGTTGGCATAACAATAAATCATATACTTGCATGAATTTCAAATAAACTATTACAACATATAGTTGTTATTTTCAACATGAATCATATACTTGCAATTATCAAATGGGTGTTGTAAATAACTACCACAAACATGTAGTCTTCAATATGAATCATATGCTTGCATGAATCCCAATTAAAATTCCACAACATGTGGTTGTCAACATAAACCATATACTTGTATGAATCAAATCGTACACCATAGCATTGCCAAATCAAAATAACATACAAACATAAGTTATTATCGCCACAATTCCATTTCGTTGTTAACTTCCAACGCAAATCGCGTACTTGCAAATATCCAATCGTATACCATAATATTCCCAAATCATTTAGCATCAAAGCAACATACAAATATAGATTATTATCGCCACAATTCCATTTCTCACTTTACACAAATCAACACAATTATTTAATTCACATCGGAATAACACTCTACTTACAACGTGTGACGAATCTTCAATTCAGGAATCTGAATTCTGAATTTGGAGATGCTATCCTTTGTTGTAGGCGCTGCTTTGATTTGATTAACGTTGCTTTAAGCTTTTGATTTATCTCCTAATTGTCTCTCTATTTCTGACGGCTATCCTCAGTCTCTCCTCAGCAGCATGACGGTCTCATCTCCATTTTAGTTTATGTGAATTAGGGTTAGTCTTAGGTCCTTTTTATAGAGTTTTTGAGTTAATTTAGACCGTCGATGAAGCTTGGTTAAATAATAGCCGTTCGTTTAAAGGAGAGACCAACCAGGAGCTGACACCTAGCCCTAGTGACAAGGCAAGGCTCAGCAAATCGACCAAACACGGACTAGGCCAGCCAGGGGGACTGGGTTCGACCGGGCTTAGGGGCCAGGTCGACTCCCCAGTCGACCCCCAGGTCGACTCTAGAGTCGACCTGCTTGGGCAGGTCGACACCTAGGTCGACTCCCAGGTCGACCTGGCCTAGCAGGTCGACCTGGTGGGTTTGGGCGGGAATTTTCCCGCCTACTCTGATTGGTCTGAAATTTAAATCTGTTTTCGAAATTTGAATTTTCTGAAACTTCATCGGGCCATAATTTGTTCATACGGGCTCCGTTTTTCGAAAACTCGGACTCTATTTCGCGTATTTTTCCGAGACGAACGCAATGGCATATCCCGTTTCCCTTAATACTTTAATTTAAAATTTATTATACTTTAATTTGTGAATTTCACAGTTATAGAATACACGGGGTGTTACACGATCCTTCTTATGGTGGAAGCCATGGCCTATTTATAGGTGCACTCCCCTGAAGAAATGAGCTGAAATTCATATATGCAGGCTATGGGTCGCTCATTTCATTAATTACGAAAATGACATTGCCTATTTGTAGCCAACTGTCGATAGTTATATCCAGCTATCTTGCACGAGCGACTTCATAGGAGCGAGCGGCTGCATAGGAGCGAGCGGCTGCATGGGCGAACAGGCGATGAGTGCTTAGGCGACTTCTCAAAGCTTCATGGTTAGTATAAGAGCGACTGACCGGGTCATCATGTTAAGCCTTTTATGATTGATCGACAGATAGTATCTGGTTGGAGCATCTGTATCTGATTATAAATGAACAGGAGACCGACCAAGGTTTGTAAAGCAGATATAAGTGCGACCACTCTGGAGTTAACATATGTCGGACCGGTAGGTAGCATCTGATTGAAGCATTATTAACTGATTGAGGAATGAGCAAGCGACTGGGGTTGCAATCTATGAGCGGACATGGGTTGCATGTGCGACCTTTGGCGTCTTTGTGTTTCTCGCTCAAAAGACATGTACGACCGATTAGGGTAGTATGAACGATCGATTGCAATGTGGAATGTGTGACCGGAACCAATTCTTCTCCTTGTTTTGTACGACCTCCCTTTTTTATATAAGAATGAGCGACTTCCCTTAATATGGGTGACCTTTACAGGGTGTACGAGCCTTACTGTCCTTGTGTCGTGCCATTCTTGAGCTAACTTCGTGTGCACGACCTCTTCGTATGGTCGTGCTATGCCGTATACTGATCCTGACTGTGTTGAGTGGACGACCCAACTGTTCTGATGTGTGCGACCTTTCTTGTTGATCTTAACCTTAAGTTGGCGCTCGAACTTTGTTCTATGTGATCGTCTCTTACCTTTCACAAAGTGTCTGGGTGTATTGGATAGGACTATGCACGACCGATCCTAATGACGCTCGACCCATATTTTTTATATAGATTTAGTAGACTAACATATATATGGTTTTAAGGGATAAACATTTGCACCTCAAAGTTTGTAATTTTTTTATTTTTTTGTAAAATTACAGGCTTCGAAGTAATTGATCATAACATAGTTTGGTAGATTAAATCCATTTTACCAAGGGATGATCACACATAACTTAGGATTGCTTAGGTAAAGGTGGCTGGGATTGTTCCTTCTCATGAACGAAAAGCCTAAGTCACGCACACTATTTGAGTTGAAGTATCATTCCGATCAATCAAATTATGGGGATGCGGGCAAGCCAGCTGGACCTGGTGGGCTGCTTATATTTGTGCAGTCGAGTGTTCAAACTTAATTGAGCTGACGTGGCGAGAACAATCTGGATGCAAGTCTCTTAATCTTCACCTCGTTTTCCTACTTCTCTCTTTAATTCACTTTTCATTTTCTATATGAAACACATTGATAGCAGATACTTCATTTTCTATAAAACCCTAATATCAACTTCGACTTCCTTTTGATTAGATCTCCTAAAAAAAGCCCTGTACTCTTTCCTATCATCAATCTGTGAAGCGCAGGTTTGTCAATCCCTGTTTGTGCTTGTTCCTTTTCTGAATTGACAGTACACGCTTTAATAGGAATAATCCCTTTTTATGCTTTCTTGGACTGCTATCTGAAGCCCTTATGATCACTAGATACGATTTGTATTGTTGTTGATCTTTTTATGATAATAATAGTCAGAATTTTGGAATGGACCCGATTTGTTTTGTGCATGCACTCGTCTGAGAAAATTCAATTCCAATACACCCTTTTTCTCTGATGTTAAACTTCGTACGCATGACATGCTTATTGAAATGCTTCAAACAAGTTCATATTTTGCTCGATTTCTGATCTTATGACCATGCGTCAACAATTTATTTTCGGTTATCTATTTTACACATATGATGCTCAATGAAATGTTTAAGCTGTGCGGCCTTGATGTTGTTGCTATGATTTATACCTCTGGATTGACTCTTATGGTCACTCAGGTGCATTTAACAGAGGGTCGTTCTTAAGTAAATCTTGAACGGTCCTGTCTCGGTTGATTTTGGGTGACCATTTTGAGTCAAGCTTGTGTGATCGACATGAACTTGTCACACGTAGCAAAGGTTGGAGGGATTGGTCGTCTGCGGTTTTGCTTCTGGTCGCGCCACTTGTTTTATCTTGACCGACGCTTTAAATCCCTGAATTGTGTAACTATTTATCAATTCACTTACATAGGATGGATACATCTCCAGAGTGACGTAGGCTGGAAAAGTTTTTTGATTTGGATGTTTAGACGACTGATGTAACACCCCGTATTTTCTGTGAACGTATAAGTAACAAATCGGAGAATAATTAATTTTTAAAATAAGAATCAAGGGAAATGGGTTACGCCATTGCGTTCGTCTCGAAATTATGCTTGGAAACGAGTCCGAGTTTTCGAGAAACGGAGTCCATATGAGGGAGATATGAACCTCCGAAGTATCAGGAATTTTCAGAACCGAAAACAGTTCAAAATTCGAATCCGAAATTCGAATTCAAACGCCAGCGCAGACTGGGCGGCAATTTTCCCGCCCAGGACCAGGTCGACCTGGGGGTTGGCACTATGGTCGACCTCCCAGGGACCAGGTCAACCCTATGGTCGACCTGGTGACAATACCCAGTTCTGAGCCTGGGTTCGTTCTGATGTATTTGGTCACGTTTTCTGCCTAGGTTCGTCTGTCTAATCCTATATAAACAACCCCTAGCCCCATTCTCTTTACACCATTTCATTCTCTCCTTATGCTGCCTCTGAAATATTATAAATAAATAAAATAATGGCGTCGCTACTCTGCTGGAATCAAAACTAGAGCTAGTACACCTTCTTCCAATTCTGACTAGAATTAAAAGAGAACAGCTACAACTATCTTTCTTTTAGAATCCAGAAAAACAATTTGAGAAGAGTAATCCAGCATTTCTGCATCAACAACAGTTTATTATCCTTTCTTCAAACCACGAAAGGCAAGTACAGTTATTTTCCGATATAAACTTTAATTATAATTGTGACATGATTGTAAATCTGAATTTGAGGTTGTGTACGTTCTGTTCTGATATATATATTTCTATATCTCCTTCTTCTTTCTGTTTGATAGCCAGGCTACCACGAGCCTGCGCCACATCTCATAAGAGATTAACTCACGAATGCTAAACTTTAGGACAAATAATGAATGATGGCATAATTGGACATGGCTAATCTGTGACTGATGTTGTAAACTAGATTTAGATCTATGCATATTCTGTGAATTGGCAGAAGAGGAACCATTGTATGTTAACATGTGACTTGAGACATTGGACATAACGCATATTTTGAGTTAAGATCTGTTATAATTTAAAGTTCTAGATTGTTGGGCATATTGTTTATATAACGATTCATGACTTGAGATAAAAAGAGAATATGACTTAGGTGTGAAGATCTATATTAAGATTTGATAACTATTAAATGTGAATAACACCTAAGTGGGAGATTTTTGAATATATGACATGCATTGAAATCGATGGCTATATTTGGTATAGTTTGTATGTGAATCTTTTGTACTAGGCAAGTTTAACTAAATTTGGGACATGTGTTATATGGTAAATTATGACCATAACCTGTGCCATGTAAATTTAATGCAAACGTGGGGTATATGATCATATTGTGAATCATGACAACTATTTAGGCATGCAAACTTAGGCCAAATTTATAATTAGGCAAGGTATGTCTATGAAACTTTAAGGAATGATTGAATCTGTTATATTGCATAATCTGCTAGTTCTGTTATATTGCCTAAAATGCTAATTAGATTGAATTGCCTAATCTGCTAATTATGTTAAATTGCTTTATCTGCTAAATCGCCTAATCTGCAAGATCTGTTATCTGTTTGATCTGTTGAATGGCGTAATCTGTTGGAACTGAAATGCTGAAATTTGAAGTATGTAAATCTGTAAGCTCGATTTAAAATTGAGCAAAACTTGTTAATAGAATCTCGAATAATTTGTTGTAACTTGTACAGAAGTTAATTTGTTAAATTAGCATGATTAGTCTGATATTAGCATAGTCTGTGAATGAATGCATTGGCTAAACATGAAACATGGCTAACTCGAGGTTAGAATGAGTTTGCGGCGTAATCCTACCCGGAACCGCTTGGCACATCCAGTGGCCGCAAACAATAGGTTCTAATGTGAGAAGTTAGTCATAACGTGCTTGAAACCCGAGGTTAGACTCAGTTTGTGGCAGAAACCTGCCCGGAACCAACCGGCCTAACCAGTGGCCGCAAACTGTCAGTCTAATGTAATAGGGTTAAACCAATTGGACTAATGAATTTAACAAACCCGTTTCGTGAACCTTTTGGCCCAATTACAAAGTTAGACAAATCTGTAAATCTATTAAATCCGTATATCTGATTCGTTAGTCTGAAAACTTGTCTGATCTGTGAACTAGTTGATCTGAAACTCTGTATGTATGAACTTGTAAACAAGTTAATCTGAAATATGTTAGTCTGGGGACACAAGGTTAGGAGGGAAATTACTTGTGTCATCTGTTGTTTGGGACCCATATTAGTCAGTAACCCTTTCTGGTATCAAAACTTTGACCCAACAGTAGGTAGGGTCCGGGCTTGCTTACTGAACTAATTATAAGCGGTTCATTCTGAAAATGGCGAGGGGTGTTGATGGTGCGTTCCAACCGGGTCATGTGCGTGCATGGATCCCGGTCTGCCTCTGAGAATGTAAGACGCCGTGACATCTGTAAATAGGTCTGTGTCATTTAAAGGTTGCCACTTTGGGGAGTGATACACCCTTTTGTGGGGCTGGCACATGGTATTTATGTATTAGGGAGCCGATCGCTTGGGGTAGGGTTTTAGGGTACACTTAGTTCTGTCTGTTTCTGTTGGTACCGTCTTTTTCTGTTGGGTGGTAACACCTGTCTGTTTCTGCGTGGTACCGTCTGTTCGGGTGGTAAAGGCCCATTTACTAGTGTACACCTAATTCTACATTCTGTTTCCGTAGGGATTAATCTGTTTCTGTACCTTCTGCTCGGGTGGTAAAGGCCCATTATTAGCTTTCTGTTTCTGTCTGTTTTTGTTGTGGTGGTAAAGGCCGATTACTAGCATTCTCTTCTGTGGAAATTATTTTGTTCTCGTTTCTGTTTCAGTTTAGACATTGGGGTGACACCTAATCTTGTTATACTAGTATTAGTGCAGAGAGGTGAAAAGTAATATTATTATGTTTCTTCTGTTTAACCTAAGTATATCTGCTGCCCCTGTTACTGTTATCTCTTATCCAGCTTATTTTCATGTCATTATTATTATATGTTCATATGCTGAAAGTCACTGGACTTGCCAGACTTTATGTCTGACCTTGCTTGTTTTTGCCCCTTTTTCTTCCGTTTCCCCCCAGGTTTCCAAGGAGGGAATACTTTAGCTTAATCCGGATTTCTTCTGCTTGAAGTACTTAAAGTGCTTAAAGTATGGTTTGACTCCTTATGGCAGCTTCTGTGGGGATTATGATTTTAAAAACTATGCATTCTGAAGGCTTTTGTACAAGACTGATATTTTTGTACTTGAATTCTGATATTTTGATTTGAAAAGATGTAACCAAACTTGCTTCGGTTTCTGTTGTAATAAAGTTATAAAATTTTCAAGTACTGTTTTATCTGTCTTGTAAATTTCTGTTCTGTCTACTAAAACGCTCCATCAAAGTTAAGGCATTCCCTTTGTGAGTGTCCTTAACGGAGGTGGGGTGTTACAACTGAAGTTCAATCGACTGGTCAGCCGTCTGTGAATTCTCCCCTCGGTCCGACTCATGCTGAAATTCAAGCAATTATTAGCAGGCCACGTTATACCCCCAGGCCATGCAATCCTAAGCTTGCTAAACGATTCAAAGGCTAGAGTCTGCAGGGAGTGTCTTCTAACGTGGATATATCTCCATCTGACCATCAAACTTTTTCTGGTGATACGATTGCCGCGAAGTCTCAGATGCTTGCCCGATTTGAGAACGCCATGTATCAGCTTGGGAAACAAATGGATATGCTTAAGGATCATACTGCAAAACAATGAGTGGTTGGCACACACTAGCTTGCGATCTCCGAAGGCTTCACAAGGATAATCTTGAGCGCATCTCCGCCCTAGAGAATGACAAGGCGAAGTTAATCCAGGCTCTTAGATCCAGGGATAGCGTTATTGCCTCTTTTGCTCCAGGAGACGTTGAGTTGGTCGTTCCAAGCGCAAAAAGCCCATGGCAGATGAACCTCCATCCTGCTCTACTCAGGTTAAAAGGAAGGTTGGTAGGCCTAGGAAGAATAAAGATCTATAGTTTTTCTATCTTGCCTTTGGTCGTTTCTCTTTTGTGAACTATGCTTTAGATCGGTTGTATAAGCGAGTGCCGATCCTCACATTTAAATTTATGCTAGTTTGTGTTGTGACTTATGCTTATGTTGGTATTTTGGTGGCCTCGTGACTGGTTTTTGATGTTGTGATGTCTTTGTGCTTTGCTCTGTTATTATGGGGAGGTGTTATTGTTCGTCATTCTGCAGCCTTTTATCTTGTTTTGTTGCATTTACATCACAATTTTTCTTTGTTGATCATGCGATCGTAGTGAGCTTATGATACGTAGTTTTAACATTGTCGATTTTCTTTTGATGCTATAGTAGCTTGTTGCAGCTTTGTCAGGCTGGAATTGATCAATTTTTCCAAATTCCTTTAGCCATACTTAGAACTCAGTTTAGTTTGATTGGCTTTGTGTCACTTTTCAGTCCTCCCTTTGGGTCATACATTCATCTGCATTCTCACTAACCTGGTAGCCCAAGTCCTTCGGAGTTTGAATATGAATGCATGCCCTCAAAGAGGGTTATTTACTTTGCAATGTGCTTAATCGTAGTTCTCACTAACCTAGTGACCCAATCCCTTCAGAGATTCGATTTAAGCACATGTTTTTATATCGTACTTAACCATATTTCTCACTAACTCAGTGACCCGAGTCCTTCGGAGATTGGGTTATAATACCTTTTTTTAGTGTGTATTCAACCATGTTTCTCACTAACTCAGTGACCTGAGCCCTTCAGAGATTAGATTTAAATATGTGTAAGTTTAACCCAACTTTATACCTTCCATGTTCTGATTAGCTCAGAATTGAGGAGATTAAGTTGGATACCCCCTTTCGGCTAGGATTTCTGTTACCCCCGTTCGACTAGTATTTATGTTACCCTCTTTTGGCTAGGATTTCTATTGGCGATGGTCCTTCCAACATGTTTATTGGTCCTTTCGACACTAGGACTGGTGCTTCCAACCTAGGTTTGTCGGTCCTTCCGACTGTTGGTCCTTCCATCTTTTTGTCGGTCCTTCCGGTACTAGGACTGGTACTTCTAGCCTAGGTTTTGTCGGTCCTTCCGACTTTATGCTTTATCCGGGGAGGTGGACACTAGTTCCTCTTATCGAGTTTTATTTTGATTTATATAATTTGTGTCCTGCACCTAACAAGGTGCCTCTTTTGGGACTAACAATCTTTTAATTATAGGGCATATCGGTCCTTCCGAGTTTATGCTTCATCCCAGGCGGTGGACATTAGTTCCTCTTATCGAGTTTTATTTCAATTTAAAAATTCATGTCCTGCACCTAACAAGGTGCCTCTTTTTGGGACTAGAAATCTTTTATCTTTAAGAAAAATTGGGTTACTTCCACCTTTGCGTTTTTTTGGCTTGGTACCAATCCTTTTGCTGGATGCTTGCTAAGGATTTGGGTTTCTGCGATGAAAGGTGCAGCCTTTTGACTCGATGCCTATTTGCTTGCTTAATTTGTATGATGCTTTTGGCATTTAATGCTTGAGTTGTTCCAACTGCGATACGCTTAGAAAGCTTTCAGCTATGGTTGAATTTTGAAAGAGTGACCGTTCTTGTTTGCCTGCACAAATAAGTCAACTTTTAGCAAGAATTGAAAGAGCCATCTCGAAGGTGTGCTTGCTATTCCAAGCTCGAGGAATCTGGGCTCCATCCGTGGTGGTCAACTTGAAAGAGCCATCTCGAAGGTGTTGATTTATAATATAAGGCCCTTCCCAGTTTGGTCCAAAAACCCCGGTTCCGGTCGTTATTTTTTTAGCACAAGGTCTCCAATTTCGGAAGTCCCATGTCTAACTTTTGAATTAAAATGTCTGGCCACCCGTCTCTGATGGGAAGCAACCCTGAGTTCTGCTTCCTTTCTTTTTTCTTTGAGTTGGTCCAGGGCCTCAAGTTGCAATCTCTCATTTTCCTCTTGGATAAAATGAATCCTCCTATGGGTGGGAACTTTCAGCTCCACAAGGATCATAGCTTCAGAACCAAAAGCTAAAGAAAATGGGGTATGCCCAGTTGCAGTTTTATGAGTGGTGCGGTACGCCCATAGAGCTAGTGGAAGCTCATCTACCTATCCACCTTTGGATTTCTCTAATCGCTTTTTAATGGTTTATTTTATGATTTTGTTTACTGCTTCCACTTGCCTGTTTTCCTGCGGATGAGCTATTGCAGAAAAGCTTTTCTAGATTTTATATTTTGCACTGAAATTTTGGAACTCTTCGCTCTCAAATTAGGTTTCGCTGTCTGTGATTATTTTTTGTCGCACCTCGAACCTGCAAATGATATTTTTCAAGACAAAGTTAATAACTTTCTTTGAGGTTATAGTTGCCAATGGTTATGCTTCAGCCCATTTTGTAAAATAATCGACAACAACAATGGCATATTTAAAGACAAATTTTGCGCTGGGAAGTGCTCCAATAAGATCAATGCCCCAGATGGCAAATAGCCATGGGCTGACCATTTGGGTTATAGCTGTTGATGGCATCCTTAGAATTTTTGCAAATATCTGTCATCTATCACATTTTTTTGGTATATGCTATGGTGTCCTTATTTATGTCCGGCCAGAAGTAACCATATCGCAGAATTTTCTTGGCCAATGTCTGACCACCAGTTGATCTATTCTGGGGAGAGGGAAGCTATCCTTTGGACAAGCTATATTAAGATCCGAATAGTCTACGCAGACTCGCCATTTTCTTTCTTCACAAGCATAGGGTTGGAGACCCAATTTGGATAGGTAGATTCCTTGATGAAGTTGTTTTCCATTAATCTATCGACTTCCTCCTTCAAGGACCTCGATCTCTCTGGTCCCGGGTCCTCCTTTCTGCTTGACAGATGAAACATGTGGATCAATATTAAGTTTATGGACTGCAACATCTGGAGATATGCCGCTCATGTCAGAATGGTTCCACGAAACACATCCAAATTAGCTTTTAAAAAGACAATCAATTGACTTTTCAATTCGGGGCTCAACTGAGATCCTATATTCAGCACACGGTTTGGATCTTTCGGAATAATAGCTATAGGAATTGTGATCTCGGCCAGAGCTGCTCTTTCGTCCTCTATACTTGCTTTTCTAGGATCGATTTCTTTTTGCACTCCACTGTGTTCGCCAGTGCAGGGACCGCCCCTTAATTTCTATAAGGGGAGTTCGCGAATGCGGGGCGGAGCCTCTGCATTCTTCCCTAAGTCTTTCTTCTTAGCCTCACGTAGCTCTGTTACGTAGTAACCCTCGCAGTGGCCTAATCGCCCTTAATTATGCCAATTCCATTCTCAGTTGGAAACTTCATAGTTAAACACCATGGAGCTAGCGTAATTTTAAAGCCTGCGAGAGTCGGTCGCCCGAGGAATGCATTGTAGGTGGAGAGCTCATCCACCAAGATGAAAGTCTGCATCATAGAGACATTGCTCTCTCCGTCTGCCAGTTCGACGAGAAAGTCAATTATACCAATGGGTTGTGTGGGTTGTCCGGTAAATCCGTAAATTTTTTTTGGATAGGCTCGCACTTCCGCCATAGAGAGGTTCATTTTCTGAAATGTATTTATGAAGATCACATTAACGGATGCCCCTATGTCAACTAGGACTCTTTTCACAACTGCAGAGCCAAGACCAATTGTGATCACCCTGGCATCAATAGTTGGCGTAAGAAGTCCATCAGAATCTTTATCCCTGAATACCACATCATCGGCTAAAGTCTTCGGCACCTTCATTGGAAGATCGTTGCTTAGGACCATGCACCTTTCTTCTTTCGAGACACCCTTCAGCTCGTTAGCATACCTTTCCATATCTGACAAGCTACTTCCAGCTGGGTGGGGACCACTAAAAATCATGTTGATTACTGGTCTCGAATCAACGGGTGCTTGAGCTTTCTCATCAGAACTGGATTGATTGGTGGTATTATTCTTTCCCTGGGTAGTCAAAGCGTTTTGAGGATTCTTCACATACTATTTAAGTTGGTTCTTTCTGATGGGTTCTTCAATCAAACTTCTCAGGTGTCGACATTCATTAGTGCTATGCCCTGGTTGGTTATGAAATCAGCAGAATTTGCCGGAGTTGGCTTGCTGCACTGTAATTTTCTACGGCTTAATCTGAGGAAAGATGCCTGAATCCGTTGTAGCGGAGTAAATACTCTCTGGGGTTTCATTTAGGAGAGCCAACTCTGAATGTTTGTAGAGTGGTGTTTTCTTATGGGTTTTGTTATCCTTTTCTTCATTTCCCCTTTTTTGCCTAGAGTCGTTCTTTTGCTCGGTTTGGACCTCGCTACCTTTCCTTTATCCGGTGGCACTATTTTCCATAACCTTTCGGATATTCGGTGGATCCTCTTCCACGCTCATATACTCTTTGGCTTTCTTGTAGAACTTCTTCAAAGTCTTGGGATTTTTCATCTTAAGCCACTTTCCAAATTCCGATTTCTTATCAATAGCACCCTTCAAAGCTGTCAATAAGTACCAAGGTTCCGTTCTATGACTTCAGCCGTCGCAGCATGGAATCGTGTAAGAAAAGCTTTGATGGTTTCTCCAGACATTTGTTCCATCTCGCTGAGCAACATCACATCCCTTGCTTTGGCTGTTTGAAGACGGAACTGGTCTTGAAATCTTCTCGCCAAGTCGGCAAATTGATCAACGCATTTAGGTGGAAGTCTGGTGAACCATAGGGAAGCCACCCCTTCCAAGCATACTGGAAAATATAAGCATTTTATCACATCGGTGGCCCTAGCTCCATTCATGTGTTGATCGTATTTGAATAGGAAGATGTTCGGATCTCCCGTTCCGCCATAAGGTGCTATTGTCAGAGGTATGAATTTCTTTGGAAACTTCGCTTGACGGATCCTTTCCGTAAATGGGTTCTTACTGGGTGAGAACTCCCATTCTTTCTCATCATCTTCACGAGCTGAATTTTCTCTTATTAGTCTTTGGATCATATCCATAGTGCGCTTTTCGTAACTCGCTCTTTCCACGGGATAGGCATCAATCTTTTTACCGACCAGATCGCGGCTCAAGTTCTGATCTCTTGCACCTCTTCTGGGAGATGCCCCTTTGGTGGGACTTGCGGCGCTTCGAGTTGCATGCTTTTCATCATGTTGTGGAGCTTTGACCTTAGAGTCCTCAATGCCGGCCTTTCCTTTTATCTTCCACTAAGAAGTGGGATTGATTAGGGTCTACAGAAGAGTCCTTTTTTTGGTCAACACTGTCCACTGCATTTGGTGGCGCGGCTTCATTATCATGAGCATCCTCGATAACCGTAGTAGCTTTAAGAGATTTGTTGTTTCTCTTCGAACCGGCCATGACTTCGGGGAAGGAGGCAGATTAGGACTTCAACAGTAGGCTATTGGAATTGGAGGGAAGTGTGAAGGAAGAAAATGCGAACACGGCCCCACGGTGGGCGTCAAATGTTTGCACCAAAAAATGGCTCAAACATCAATGGTACGTGAACCGTACTTCACCAATGTGGTTAGAAAATAAATGGAGCTGTGATCAAAAGGAGCTAAAAGCAAAAATGTGAGGAAAGTAGAATGAAGACAAGGTTTTTAGAGTGGTTCGACACTAAATTAGGCCTACGTCCACTATGAAGGTTGCTTGCATTGTCATGACAATGATTACAAGGCGTATAAACTCTCTTTGTACATACCTTTTCTCACTTTCACAACATATTCTCTATCTCACATACACATCTCACATAGATTCATGGAATTCGATGGAGAAATGATAAGATCCGTGGAGGAGAAGGATATGTTAGCGGTGGAGGAGGAGAATGTCTTTTCTTGAGAGGAGAATGGATAAGAATGTCTTTTCTTGAGAGGAGAATGGAGGAGGAGAATGGAGAAGAATCTTCAATCTCTTTTCCACCTAGATGATCCTCACGGATGCCATGGTCAAATGGATGGATGATCTTCAAGTGGAGACGATGATGGTGGTTGAAATGCTAAGGAATGGTGGAGGAAAGAATTTGACAGCACTTCGTGGTGGCCAGGAGTCGATCCCCCTTATGGTGGAAGCCATGGCCTATTTATATGTGCGCTCCCCTGAAGAAATGAGCTGAAATTCATATATGCAGGCTACAAGTCGCTCGTTTCATTAATTACGAAAATGTCATTGCCTCTCTGTAGCCAACTGTCGATAGTTATATCCAGCTGTCTTGCACGAGCGACTTCATAGGAGCGAGCAGCTGCATAGGAGCAAGCGGCTGCATAGGAGCAAGCAATTGCATGGGCGGATGAGCGATGAGTGCACAGGCGACTTCTCAAAGCTTCATGGTTAGTATAAGAGCGAGCAGCTGCATAGGAGCGAGCGGCTGCATAGGAGCGAGCGATTGCATGGGCGGACGGGCGATGGATGCATAGGCAACTTCTCAAAGCTTCATGGTTAGTATAAGAGCGACCGACCGGGTCATCATGTTAAGCCTTTTATGATTGATCGACAGATAGTATCTGGTTGGAGCATCTGTATCTGATTATAGATGAACAGGTGATCGACCAAGACTTGTAAAGTAGATATAAGTGCGACCACTCTAGAGTTGACATCTGTCAGACCGGTAGGTAGCATCTGATTGAAGCATTAGTGACTGATTGAGGAATGAGCGAGCAATTGGGGTTGCAATCTATGAGCGGACATGGGATGCATGTGCGACCTCTGGCATCTTTGTGTTTCTTGCTCAAAATACACGTACGACTGATCATAGTAGCATGAACGATCGATTGCAGAGTGGAATGTGTGACCGAACAAATTCTTCTCCTTGTTTTGTACGACTGGCCTTTTTGATATAAGAATGAGCGACTTCCCTTAATATGGGTGACCTTTACAAGGTGTACGAGACTTATTGTCCTTGTGTCGTGCCATTCTTGAGCTAACTTCGTGTGCACGACCTCTTTGTATGGTCGTGCTATGCCGTATGACCGATCTTGACTGTGTTGAGCGGACAACCCAACTGTACTGATGTGTGCGACCTTTCTTGTTGTGCTTAACCTAAAGTTGGCGCTCGAACTTTGTTCTGTGTGATCGTCCCTTACCTTTCATAAACTGTCTGGGTGTATTGGATTGGACTATGCACGACCAATCCTAATGACGCTCGACCCATAGTTTTTATACAGATTTAATAGACCAACATATGTATGGTTTTTAAGGGATAAACATGTAGATTAAAGAACAATTTTCAAAGAATTTATCTGTGATAAAATTAATGAGGACCTTTCCCTAAAAATGTGAATATTTGAATAAAATAATATTTTGAATCGGAATGAGGCGTATGATGTGTTTTTATAGCACTTGATTATTGATTATAAAATACTCGAGTTATTCGAAAAGACAGGATTTAACTCATTCTGAATAATCAATACGATGACTAAAAGTCGACGATGGAGATGGTGGTTGAAGACTAGAGATCTTCACATCGTTTGGATGATTACTGATGTCTTGATTGGGCTGTACACCCATGATAAGGTAATAAGTAATGATCGTCCAGAATTACTTGGAGATCGACCCGATATGCGAGGACCTCCCTCTTGTATTGGACACATGGGATGAGGAATAAGGTGCCTCCGGTTTCGTTCAGACCCAAAACGTATTTGTAAATGGATGTGTGTCTGAAATTGGATTTCGTTCTGTGTTGATTGATTTCTATTAAATATATATCTGTTTAGTGGTAGACAATTTATTCTCTTGCCTAACACCCTTTTCTAAGATGTACGAGCTTAGAGGTTATATATTTATAGACATCAGTTTTATGGCGTGAATTATCAGCGTGGCATGCTGAGATGCAAATGAATAAGGCTTTTGTTGAAAAGCAGAGTCGTGTGGGTGATGATCAAAGCACAACTTTAATTAGCATAGATTTGCGTATAGCGTTAATTCGCAAGCCTCACACCCCGGTATGAGTCAAAAACGTGATCGTGACTACAGAGAGTGCATGCGTTTCTTTCTAACTAGAAGTGATGTCATGGTATGGAGCCCAGAACTTTTTACTTATGTGGATGATGGATTGCGAGGCGCCTCGGATTTGAGTCCCTAGTGGCTCTTGATATAGTCGACGTGCTGACTATTTTAGAGGTCTGATAGGACCTGCAAACGTGTGTTCAGGAACAACCAATCAACTAAAGTAAGTGTGGACCAGCCCTGAAGCATCCAAGGGTTGCCCAGAGTGTGCAATCCTGAGGCATTTCTAGAGTGTCTTGAATCGGTGAGGAGCCATCCCTTGCCTCGACTCATAGATGGAAATCCAATTTCCAATACGACATTTTTGTTTTTAGTTGTAGAACTAGTGTGGCGACATGGTATATGGTACTCATGTCGTCTAGGATTGATACATTTATATTTGAAGTTGATTTTGACACTATGCAGTTATAGTAATATCAAAGTGATTTGTTTTTAAACGTACCAAGCATGTTTGGTTATTATAAGGGAAAACTCTATCCTCCGGCATGCGTTGCGTTGTGTGATGGCACCTGAGTCTTATAATAGCTTCGATTTTCAAAAAGCATTGCGTTGTTTTATGTTTTAAACTAGCATTCATGTGGAGTAAACCCGTTTCGTGTTATACGGTGTGGTCCCATGATTTCCTAATTTTTAAAGTAAAAAATTAATAATTGTTTTAGTTCTCACACCAGTCCCATGACTGACTCGGAGTTTGTTGTTTCTACCTAAACTCTGGGTGCCCATATTTTCACATGGGCAACTAGTAGTTTTGGTTTTTTTGCAGATTTCTTTTTACAAAATCCTAGATTTACAACTGGTGTTATGTTCGAAAAGCTTTGTATCCGTGACTCTTTCAGTTGTGCTAGTTGATGTATTTCCGCTATATATTGTATTTATACATTTAAATTTCTGCTGTTTTGTATTTTAAACTCTGATATTATTTTATTTCCGCTGTGTAATATTATTTATTTGAACTCTAATATCTTGTACTCTGATGTAATTGTTGTAATAACAATGAAATGTTCTAGTGTTTGTGTTCTGATGTGTCGTATTCTCAAAGCAATTCATGCTTTCCCATAAGGGGAAGTTTAGGTCGTTTCATCGTGGTATCAAAGTTTGCATTATAGAGCTCGAGAACAAGACATATTAGAACCAAACGAAAGAATTCATCAAAGATTGGATTAGTAATATCCAATGAGAATGACTCGTTAGAGATAGGGTTAGTAATACCCTAGAATGAGTTCGAAGAGTATTATTTATTAGAAATAAAAATGAAAACAAATTTAGTTTTGAAATTATATCTTATTATACATATTTGAATATTTTATTTTAAATTGATATGGACTATCCGGTATAAAGAGATTTTTAATATACATCTGATCCATGTGTATTTGAAGTCTCAAATATACTGGATGGATATAGAATCACACTATAATCGCTCGGAGATGATTCTGATGATGGCATGTTATCATCAGCATTTATGTTCGAGTTTCGAAAGTGGAATATCTATATGTTTCCAATTGACTGGTGTGAGTACCCAAACTTAGATAGGATTTGTTGTTGTGATTTGACACTAAAGATTGAATTTTAAGTATATATATTAAAGATATATGATTGAAAAGTTAATCAACTAATTGATTGATGGTTGTGATGGATGATTATTAATTCCACTAATAAAACCAATATGATAATGGAAAGGTAAAAATTAGCCAAATTGAATCAAATATTGAACTGATTTGAAAATTTATTGGAATTACATATATGTACATGTGTATACAATGAATAGGTCATAGCATGGAAGCTAAGAAGAGGTATAAAATTGTATGCCCAACAAATAGGTACATATTTATTGTATTCATTGGGTTTTGATGATTTTATGAGCCGATTGGCTTTTTCTTTTTGGTTGATGAGGGCCCTGTTAGGCAAGTTGCGGTTTTACCGATCAACCCGTACAAAGGAGGTTATAGTGATTTTTTTCAAAAATTTAGGGTGTTAGCCAAATTTTCGACAAATTAGAAAATTCTTAGAAACTATAAAGTTGAAAAATGAAAGCCAGAACAAAAGTTGAGTTGGTTGGTTAAACAACTTTCAACTCCGTTATTTTCTGAGGATGAAAAGATTTTAAGTGAGGGAGATTGTAATAACCCGTACTTTCAAAACCAATTTAAAATTTTGATTTAAACTATTTTAATGAATATGCAAATATAAATTGATTATTTTTGCTAAATAAAATTTGAGAATAATTTTAAAATTACTTTTTTTATTCTTTATTTGACTAAAACAAACTCAGTAAAATTATTAAATTGATTTATAAGCTTTATTTTGAGAATTTTGAAAATTCGATTTTGAAAATCAACGCATAGCCCTTAAAAAGTGAAATTTTGCATAAGAGCTTAGAATTCAACAAAATAATTTTTTTTGGATGCATAATGGCAAATCATTGTTGGTTCCAAAGTGCGCGTCGAACGGAGTCAGTATGTGGCCGTGCGAAGTAAAACCATTTGTTCAAAAATAGATAGTCATTTTACAAAGGAACATTATTGAGACGACCTCAGAATTCAATTCCGTCTTTTTTCTGGAGTCATATCATATAATTATGGTTAAATATAAAAGGCCAAGATTTTTGAAGTTAGCATGTGGGCGTGCAAGAAGAAAAGGTGCGCTAAAGCCGCATTTTTGAACTTATTTGAACATCTTTGAGAATTTTGACGGAATATCCAACGAACACGGAATTCGACGAAACTTGTTTCTTTGGACTCGTCTTCACATCTACTATCTCGCGTTCAAAAGGCGCGACAAACCGAGATCATGTGCATTCGGACGATAGGAGAGAAACTAACATATAAACACTTACCTTCCTTTTTCTCTTCATAATTCTTCATTTCCCCTTTCCTCCTTCTTCATCAAAATAAATGGCCTCCTCCCCGACCCATCAGCCGACGCTGTCTCCCCACCACCACCGCCAGCTGCCGGTCGACCCCCCTCTTCCACCTCCTCTCTCTCTTCCTCTATATCTCTCTTCTTGCATATCCTAAACCACTTTCTACCACCCAAACCCACCACCGTGGGCCCCTCCACCGCCACCACCACTTGGCCGCACCCCCTCAGCCACCTGCGCCGCCATCCTACCGCCCCTTAGGCCATCAGTCCGATCGTGGGACCCCATCTCTCCAAAGTCACATTTTTACAAAAATTCCCATATTTGCAAATAACCTCTAAGCTTCCACAGTCAATTTCTTCCAATTCGAACCCATATGGCCAAAACTCCATAGTGCCGAAATCGAAGAGCACGATTTTCTCTTTGATTTGAGTATATGGAAGTCATATTCTGGATTGCGGAGTTGTTCAGAAAACGCGTCCAAAGTCTGCTATCCAAATACTGTCTTTTCGCAAATTCTGGCGAATTGGTGCATTTTCGGAAGAAAGGCCACTAGACGAAAGTTGTCCGAAATGGCGCGTTTAAGTAAAACAAAAGATCGTGTGAAGATTGGAGCTCGTTTGCAATTTCTGGAACCAGAACAGCGAATCAAAGCGTCAAAAAACAATGGCGGAGTGGAACCCAATGTGAGAATACCTTCTCACTCAAATTATTTTACAGTTAAATATATCCTAGGTTGCAGACGGGGCTTAGTAGCTCATGACACTATTCATTGTACAAACCATGGTTGTTTGTTTGGATTGTATTGTGGAAATTTGGATTGTGGTTGAAAAATTGATTGTGAATTGATTGTGGGATTGATTGTGATTGATGTGTATGGCGCGAGCTAGTATCAGGAGAGGGATAATGTAGACATTATTCCGGTTCCGATATCACGCTGTTATAATGCCGAAATTTTCTGAAATGAACTATATAAAATTGTCATGTGTTGAAATAAATATTTTATCATTAAAAATATAATTTTTAACGTATATATGAACCACATAAAATTCTCCTGAAATGAAAATAAATATTAATTTACAAATCGGACGATTTATTTATGTACACCCATTTAACTGACATTGATTTGGGCGATAAATTTTACACATCTCCCAACTACAAAAATAATATTTAGTATTTGTTGGTTGAAACCCCGCATGGGTATTGGGATGATATTTGGCGTACACTAATCCTAATTGTTTAGTTGTATGTCAATCAATTGGTTGACAGACTATTGTAAGCGTTAATTATTTATATTTAATGCTTATGCAGTTGTGTAATGCACTCTGGATGATGGATGATTGTTTATCATTGTTTTTGTGTACATGTGATGTATGAAATCCATATAACTAACATTATATGGTAATTGGTTGGGTCTGATTCCAGTTCAGAAATAACGAATATTTTAAAATAATATTCTGTAAAGGATTAAAATTTGAATTTGACGTCCGATTTTGGATGGACACGAAAATATTAAGATATGTGAAGCCGTGTTAATTATATATGTGCCACTTTAACAAGAACGAATTAGATATCGTTTTATTCATTTTTATAATGAATATCGAAAAGGAAATGATTTCAAAATCTGATATTTTGAAACTATTATCATTTAAATATTATAATGTTAAGGAGTATTCAATTTTGATTTAAAATTGAAATGAAAGTGGGAGTCGTTCTTATAACGAATTTATAAAATATGTTTTGAATGAGATAAATTATATATTATACATATATATATTAATGGCTTGAATATAATGTGTCGCGCTGCGACCGTTCGCGAATTTCAACCATTGGCTTCGAATTGACATAACGGGAGATCCGACCGTCGGATTCTCCTAAAACCAGAACCGTTGGGTTCGTATTGGAAAGAGCTTTCCAATGAATATAAGCGATTTGAAATCTAATGGTTGGATTTGGAATTATGTCCAAATCAAATTTGGAAAAGGTCCCTATGGATGTAGTTCGGTGGCCGTTATTGGAAACCGACTGTACGAGCGTTGGTAAAATTATTAATAATTTGTGTAAAATCATAATAAATGATTTGGAAAGAATTTGGATGAAAAATTCCACATTTATAAAGATAAAGATATATTTTTATCAAAATGATCTAGTTATCAACTAGAAATTATGGAGGAATTTGGAAGATAGATATATATCATTATTCCCCATACGATATGTGTTGGTTTCAGAATTTGATATTGAATGTAAGCTGATATAATTTCTGTTTAGACCCTTATATTTAATATCAAAGTGGATTTTGGGTTTTCCGTGAATGGTGTCTTCAGCAACACTGTTCTTAAACCCGTGTGAAAAGAATAAATCTTTTAATTAAGATTATTAGAGTTTCTAGTTATATTTAGTAATTGGAATAAAATGGTATGTGAATTGGGTTTATTGTGAATTGTGTTTTTAACAACATTCATTCTTTAACTCGATTAACAATGAAATGTGATTTGGAATATATAAATCTTTTATTAAGATTTAATGGAAATTTTCCAAAGTAAAGTTTTCCAGTTTAATATATTAAATTGGAATTGAATGGAATTCGATTTGGTAATAATCGAAGAGAGCTTCTGTGGAGGAAGGCTGTTTGTTACTATATATGGAATTTAAAAGGATCTGTCGTTATTTCATTTATATTATTAGTTGGATACGAAAATTGATATCGATTATGTATTGATCTATTTTCCGTGAAAATTCCATGGCTAATGGAAGGTGATTTTATATAGATCAGTTTGGTTGATCTCTAACATTGTATTTTGAATTGTATTGTTGATCTCTGTTAAATATAGATCAGTTTGGTGGTGGAGAATTTATTCTCTTGCTTAACACCCTTCTCTGAGACGTATGAGCTTAAAGGTTATATCTCGGCAGAAATCAATGGTACAGTATGGACTGTCAGTGTGGCATATTTGATTCCCCAAAGTTAAATGATCATAGAGTAATGATTTATGAGATTAAAACTAAGTGGAGTTTTAATGAATCTTTAAATAGATTGAAATGAGAATGTAATAATTTAAATTATCAAATTTGGGAAATGATCGAGAATGGAGTACCCCCAGTTTTACTCCAGGCAATAGTTAAATCTTTAATTAGATTTGAACGTGAAAATGTAACTAATTTTACCAATAGCACGGTGGTTTTAGATATGGGGTACTACCAGTTTTGCTCCATGGGATGAATAGGTTAGGATTGGGATTAATAAATACATGATTACTTCGGTAAAGTTCGCTAATCCCGACTAGTTGATAAACCTTAATATGGTTTAGAATTGATAAAGGATAAAATAAAATCTTTTGTAATTGATATCCAAAGGAAGATTAAAGAATAATTTTCAAAGAATTTATCTTTGATAAAATTAATGTGAACCTTTCCCTAAAAATGTGAATATTTGAATAAAAGAATATTCTGAATTGGAATGAGGCGTATGATGTGTTTTTATAGCACTTGATTATTGATTATAAAATACGCGAGTTATTCAGAAAGACCAAGTTTAACCCATTCTGAATAATTAATACGACGACTAAAAGTCGACAATGAAGGTGGTGGTTGAAGATCGGAGATCTTCACGTCGTTTGGATGATTACTGATGTCTTGATTGGGCTGTACACCAAAGGCAAGGTAATAAGTGGTGATCGTCCAGACGTACTTGGAGATTGACCGGATATGCGAGGACCTCTCTCTTGTATTGAACATATGGAACGAGGAATAAGGTGCCTCCGGTTCCGTTCAGACCCAGAACGGACTTGTAAATGGATGTGTGTCTGACATTGGATTTCTTTCTGTGTTTATTGATCTCTATTAATATATATATCTGTTTGGTGGCAGAGAATTTATTCTCTTGCTTAACACCCTTCTCTAAGACGTACAAGATTAGAGGTTATATGTTGATAGACATCAGTTGTATGGCGTGAATTGTCAATGTGGCATGCTGAGATGCAAATGAACATGGCTTTTGTTGAAAAGCAGAGTCTTGTGGATGATGATCAAAGCACAGCTTTAATTAGCATAACTTTGTGCATAGCGTTAATTCGCAAGCCTCACACCTTGATATGAGTCAAAAACGGGATCATGACTATAGGGAGTGCATGCGTTTATTTCTAGCTAGAAGTGATGTCATGGTATGGAGCGCAGACATTTTTACTTATGTGGATGATGGACTGCGAGGCACCTCGGATTCGAGTCCCTAGTGGCTCTTGATATGGTCGATGTACTGACTATTTTAGAGGTCCGATAGGACCGGGAAACGTATGTTTAGGAATAACCAATCCACTAACGTAAGTGCGGACCGGCCCTGAAGCATCCAAGGGTTGCCCGGAGTCTGTAATCCTGAGGCATTTGCTAAAGTGTCTCGAATCGGTGAGCAGCCATCCCTTGCCTTGACTCATAGATGGAAATCCAATTTCCAATACGACATTTTCGTTTTTAGTTGTAGAACTAGTATGGAGACATGATATATGCTACCCATGCCGTCTATGATTGAAACATTTATATTTGAAGTTGATTTTGACACTATGCACTTATAGTAATATCAAAGTGATTTGTTTTTAAACGTACTGTTAACCTCATTGTAAAAACGCGATTCGAAAAACAATGGTTCAGACACATTTCAGAAAGTACGAGTGCTAACTGGATCGAGCGCAAGAAGATTAAACAACTCGGTCGCGCGATACATTCTGGTCATGCATGAACCCCGCTCGCACGATTATCTGATCGTGCAAAATAGAAGAAGCTGTCCACATAGAACTAAAGGATCAGGTAACATATTTGAGGCAGGGTCATTCGTTCACTGACACCACGTGGTTGTTCATACACATGTTTCATTGAACCGCTCGCTCTTGTAGGAATCTGGGTCGCTCACTCAAACATCCTGGTCGTGAAAAGGTTACATGAATTGGATACAATTCATGTTGGATGGCAAAGTAGTGGTTTCTATTTCCATTTTTCATTAAGAGACAAGGTGACATGAAAATAGCTAAAGTGGAATATATATATATATATATGTATATGGAACTTTAAACATGGATACAACATTATTGAGCACCATCTAAGCATAAAGGTCGTTCAAGCTGCGTCATGGAAGAACAAGCATCACCTAAGTGATTAAGGGGCAAGCACTTTCTATGTTAAGAAGAGTCGTTCCCTGTACCTGATCATTCACTTCAAAGACCACGGGTTAAATATCTTGGTTGGGCATGGTCCATTATATGGGTCGCACGTATACTGACATTTACATGCAACGTATATAAAAAGAAACATACGGTTTTGAACGTGGAAAAAGGCATTTGCTGTGTGAATTGTAATATGTGCATGTTACAAGTGAATGGCATTTACTGCACGTGGCAATATCCGCTTGTTCATATGGGTGTTGAGTATAAAGGGTCGTTCACTAGTGCCATCAGGGTGCGCTGCTACATGTGTTTTAGTAGTCGCTCGTACATATGTTTTAACGGCTCGCTCATACATTGCAACACGTGGATGGACTCCAGAATACAAAGAAGAATCGCCCGTGCATGTATCAAAAAGTTGGGTCGATCACTCCTCATTTTGTACAGGGTCGTTCATACGTTGATATCCCTAGTCGCCCGCACATTATATAACGGCCTGGCGCCAGCCCGTATACAGCTGTAAAGTGGACCCTACAGTTGTCCAGTGGCAATTCTGTAAATACACCGACGTGCGACCCAAAACCTGAACACCATAATTACGACTTTGCCACCTGGTCCAAACTTCTAACATAAATACCCCATTTCACAACACTTCAAGGGACCGATTTCCACTACCACGAAGTGTTGTCCAAAGGTTTCCTCCACCATTCTAGAGCTCTCCAAAGGTTTCCTCCACCATTCTAGAGCTCTCCAACCACCATTAGTGGCTTCCAAAGCTCTCTCCATCTTACTCCAATGACGTGAAGATAAAATCACTTTAATTCTTCATTAGAAATCTCTCAAAGCTCCATTAATGGCTCCAAAAGCTTTCTCCTCCTTCCGCCATGGCCGATTCAACCAAGTCACCTTCTCCAATCTATGTTAGAGGTCATTCAAGCTTTATTCAACTTCTCTCCTACCGCCGTTAATTCAGTTTAAAGCCTAGATTTACTGCAAATTCATCATGGAACCAAGGAAGCTCACCTAAATCTTTAAGTGATTGAAGACCTGCACTTCAACCGCCACCAATTAAGAGACCTCCTCCATTCCTTCATGAATCCAAGGGTAATCTAGATCATAAAAAAGAGAAAAAGAGAGGGATGAACAATATGAATGAATCCATGAAAAGTGATAATGAGAATCGCCTCCGAAGTGGACGTAGATCTATTTTAGATCGAACCATT
Organism: Allium sativum; assembly: GCA_030737875.1. Classification (NCBI taxonomy): domain Eukaryota; kingdom Viridiplantae; phylum Streptophyta; class Magnoliopsida; order Asparagales; family Amaryllidaceae; genus Allium; species Allium sativum. Next base: position 6,130,211 of record CM060921.1, on the reverse strand, counting down.
ATTAAAACTTGAGTCTTTACTTACTTTTTTCTGCTTACTTTGTGATTGTGGCCTCATTTTCCATTGCATATCCTTGAGGTGAAGTGTCGATAAGACATCTTTGGTGTTGAACCATTTTTGGTGAAAACATTTGGCCTCCACCGTGGGGCCGCATTCGCACTTATTTCTCTCACTCTCTCTCACAAGGTTGAAGGCCTTGCATTAAAGCTCGAAATCACCTCCTTTTCCAACATAATAGCTAAATCAAAGAAGACCGTGAGTAAGACCATTGAAGAAACGACCAACGTTCCTAACAATGAAGCTACTCCACCTACTAATCGCTTTGAAGTCGACGAAAACTCCATAGATGGGGCTGGTGTAACTAAAGTAGAGCTAAACGCCGCTATCGCTAATATGAATAACAAATGAATGTTTCTACCAAAGCTATAATGGAGAAACTTGACGCCATCCTTAATGCTCGACCAAATCCAACCCCTCCAAAAGTCCATGTTGATATTAAAGAGAATGACAACTTTTCTGCTTCTAACCATGATCACAACGACAACATGGAAGACGATTATGATCGGTTGAGTGACAAGGATGAAGCTAATGTTGAAAAGCCGAAATCAAAAGCTAAGAATCATTCTGAAGTTAATGCTCGAAAGTTTACCACTCCCATCACGGGAGCACCTCCTCGTCGAGAAGGCAAAGCACCTAAGTTCTCAAATCAAGACCACATGCCTAGATGAATGTTTGGAAAAGAGCTCAGTTTTGCGGAGCAGCATAGCACTGAAGAATACATCTCCGGCATGATAGAGCAAATCATGAAGAAGAACCAAGCTAGCAAAGACAATGAAAGAGAATGTGACTTCTCTCCTGATAGGACTCCATTCACAGAGAGAATCCTTGAAGCAGAATGCCCAAGAAAGTTCAATCCACTAACTTTGCCTCTATACAACGGCCTTGTTGATCCAAACTACTTTTTGTTCAAATACGAGTGGCATATGAGTGCAGCTAAAGCGACTGATGAGATGAGATGCACGTATTTTCCTCTCTACTTAGAAGGTGCTGCATCATTATGGTTCATGAAGCTACGTTGTTTTATGTTATAAACTTGTATTCATGTGGAGTAAACTCATTCCGTGTTATATGGCGTGGTCCTATGATTTCCCAACTTTTAAAGTAAAAAGTTAATAATAACTGTTTTAGTTCTCACACCAGTCCCATGACTGACTCGGAGTTTATTGTTTCTACCTAAACTCTGGGTGCCCATATTTTTCACATGGGCAGCTAGTAGTTTTGATTTTTTGCAGATTTCTTTTTACAGGATCCTGGATTTACAGCTGGAGCTATATTCGGAAAGCTTTGTATCCCTCTTTCAATTGTGCTAGTTGATGTATTTCCGCTATACATTGTATTTATGCATTTAAATTTTCGCTACTTTGTATTTTAATCTCTGATATTATTTTATTTCCGCTGTGTAATATTATTTATTTGAACTCTGATATTTTGTACTCTGATGTAATTGTTGTAATAACAATGAAATGTTCTAGTGTTTGTGTTGCGACGTGTCGTGTTCTCAAAGCAATCCGGGCTATCCCATAAGGGAAGTTTGGGTCGTTTCAGTTGGGATGTATTGTGTAATTAAACTTTTTGAATAAAAACATAAATGCATTTATCTTTTTTACTTAAGCTGTAATAAGGTTCATAAGGTGTGCAATAATTTCAAATAATGAATAAAAAAGGAACCTTGTGTAACATGTATAACTTAGTTTCAAATATAAGTAAATCTAAACAGCTAATTAATCCTATGCAGGTAAAGCTAAATGGTTTTTTCTTTTTCAGCAGTTAAATACAGTGTCTGATCTATACATTACTAACGTTTAGTAGATTTTCTACTGGTTTTATCCTATGTAGTTAAATACAGTTAAGTTATCGTATGCAGGTAAAGCTAAATGGTAAGGAGTACCTATTCTTCTTGGTCAACTTATTAAGTTTCGTACAATCCACACAAAGTCTTAAGGATCTGTCTGCTTTAATGGCAAACATAACATGTACACCCCATTATGAGGAACTTCATCGACTGAAACCTTTTCGTAATAATTCTTAAATCTGCTTATCCAACTCCCTTCTTTCCTTTGGCGCCATATGCCTCAAGGGTAATGCTACAAGTCTAGTGTCCTTCTCTAAGTCAATACGAAAAGAGATTTCTCTATAGGGTTGGAAGTCCCATGACTTCCTCAATGACATCCAAGAATACTCATACTACAGGGACCGAAGATGGTCCTTCTGAACTAGGAGATAAGGAATATAATAAGGCTTTATCCTTGTTCCTAACATTGCAAGGAATACTCAGATTACGTCCTCCTTGACTCCTAAGAAAAACGATTCTCTTGTCGCAATCTAGGATGGCCCCATAAAATGATAGCCAATCCATACCTAGGATAAGGTCATACCTCATAAAATCCAACACATACGCTTCGCAAAGGAACTCGACATTGTCGACCTCCAATACTAGGTCTTTACACAACAGCTCAAGATACTTAGATCCTCCGATAGGGTTGGCCACCCCTATCGGACTATCAGAGATAGATATGAGAAGGTTCAACAGATTAACTAATCTATTAGAAATAAAAGAATGAATTGCTCCTGAATCGAACAAGGTGTATATGTAATTTCCTAAAACAGAAGTTATATCTTCAAGTGCGGGTTGCCCTTGGTCTTCCGGGGGTCAGCTTTGAATCAATGCTTCCTATATTGCATAATTTTTGCCACTTCGGATAACTTTGTGCTTTGGGCAGTCCTTGGACACGTGTCCTTCTTCATGGCAGTTGTAACACTTTCCTTTGAATTACTTTTTCACCAATGAGGTCCTACAATCCTTGGCTTCATGGCCCTTGCGTTGCACCTCATACAAGTCTTTGCTTCCTTTTTGAATTTGCCCCCTTTCTTCTTGTTTTTCCACTATTACTTTTTTTATTTTTGTTGGAACTTCCTTCTCCTTTCTCACCTTATTTATCCTCCTTGGAACCTTCAGTCGTGCATAGGATAGCTGTCTCTATTAGGGTTTCAAAAGTTGCCCCAAATGTCACGTGGGCTAATAAAGTTTCCTTCAGTGGCGAGTTTAAACCTTTTACACACTTCAAGGCTTTTTCATGGGGGTGTCTACCAAACCTCTCCCAAACTTACATACTTCGGTAAATTTGGCTATATACTCTAGCAAGCTCAAGCTTCCTTGCTTGAGGTGGATGAATTTATCCAATTGGATAGTCATTTCTGCCCTTGGCAAAAACTTTTCTTCGAAACAGGTTTTGAATTCAGCCTAGGTAAATATCCGGACCTCGTTCTCTACAGATACTAAGTTCCACCATTAAGGGGTCTTATTTTCAAGTTCCAGGCCGCAATTCTCCTCTTCATTTTATCAGGACAGCCAGTAGCTTCAAAATTCTTTTACTGTCAATTATCCAAGAGTTAGAATTAGTAAAACTTTCCTTCCCAGTGAATGGTTTCCGTCCAAGATTCGTGAAGCTCTTACAAAAGCGAGAAAAGTCAAAGGCTACCCCAGTGGCAAGAGATGCAGGCACCGCTGGGGCAGGATTGGCAACAGGTACCTGTTCCACAGTAGGAGATACTGTTGGAACCATTCTGGCAAGTATCGGGTCCTTGCCTGGTTACCCTGCTCAGTAGGATTATTAACCATTTAACTATATGAAAAGAAAAGGAAGAATCTTTAGTGGATACTCCTGACATATTATTTAAACTGAAAAGGGAAGAAAATGATAAAGCTTCCTAGCATAAATGTGTTGCTTATTAGGGAAAATATATATAGTTTGAAAAACTTTTTTTAAATTACAAATACGCCTCTCATATGTATAATTCCCTTACAATCGAGTAAGCTATGCTCTGATGCCAAATCTAACAACCCACCTGGAATAGGCATGAATTTCGACCTAGAAAAGGACCATCAAAACTTAGAACCATTCTAAACGGGTCGTTGTTTCCTGTAAGGGATCACATTTGCACAGATAATATATACATACACTTCAAATGGAAATCTCACACAGCGAAAGAGAAAATATAATACCTGAATAAGATGTACCACTTTATTTAAAACACAGAATTCCAACACAATAGTCAAGATTACATTTGTTCCATGGGTAAATCAAATAATTTATCCTCAAATGTTTCCATAAGAAGTAAAGCAATAACAACTAATAGTAGCATAATGACTTCGTCTTCGTCTCCAACTCCTATCATGATTTCGTCCATGAACATTAACCTATCTACTGACCTGTTGGATATGTTAAGGAGAGGGGTCAGAACATAAAGTTCTGTGTGACTAAAGTATTGTGTTAACTTAAAGACCATACCCTAGTTTTTTCGCAGGTTACATATGTCAAGGTACGTCTACGTAGCACACAACATTCACACAAACACCAGGTATCTAACCAATGAGGTGGATATCCAAGTTAATCGATCATTAGTGTTTCTAGGGTAAAGACCCAACGAGGTGGGCATTCTCGGAAACTTATGGACCTATTAAAGGTGGATTCTTATGATCTCTTATAACCCTGAGGCAGACACTATACCCTTAAGACCCCGTCCTAGTACGTCAACGTTCTTAAGTCTATACTCTCAGTTGTAATATGAGAAATAGGATTGCGAGCGTTACTGCTTAACTGATATTACGGTAGAACACCTATGTCGCTTAAGACTTCCCTTAGACAATTGGTGAGCATGCAATGGCCACATATCTTTTATATACCAATTCTGTCTCTAGTAGAGCCCTTACAAGCTTCTAGAGGAAGTGGACATCCCCCGTGAGCTACCCTACTCCATTACTGCTTATGCCTAACCACTTTTAGAGAAGGAGGACCTAAAGACTTACTTCGATTCTAATAAGGGTGGGTCTCATGACTTTGGTTCCTCTCCAAGGAATAAACCTTCTAAGGGATTCTAGTCCTAACCACTTAACACCCAAATTAGATAAGAAGAGAGTCAGCCACATAAGACCTTCTCAAGGTGTAGTTAAACTGCCTATTTTTACACATAATAGATTTATATATATAGTTATATATATACACATTAGACCTCTCACATAGATACCGGATATGTCGGGCGGTTCCGGGTAGGCTTCTACTACAAGTAAGTTTAACCTCGTGTCATAGTACTGAGTTTGAATGGCCCATGGACCCAAACCTCTCACATTAGTTGATCCTACTTGTGGTTGCTGGATTGGCCGGTCGGTTCTGAGCGGGTTTATACCACAAATGGCAACTAACCTCGTATCTGTGTGTCACTATTAATATATGCAAAGCCATTCTATACACACACAAGCAATCAATATATATATATATATATATATATGGACATTTCAAATTCTAATTTTATCCTAATCGCATTTATTACATTAGTATAACATTAATTACGTTTATATAAGTGTAATAATTATAACACCTAAATAACGCTAATGTTTGTATGAATGAGAGGACGTTCTAACGAGATAACAATTGTCAACTTGTCCTAAATTAAGGTATACAAGTTAATTTTCCATATTTTTGACCGCTAAAATTCAGGCAAGATGGCATAATAACGTAATAACAGATATCAGTGAATGGAAAATATACATACATACCAATTTTAACTTGCATACTAGGTTTGTTGGAATGGTCTTAATAATGGATCAAGAATAGAGTATAACATACATATATAATATATTCATGTATGTTCATAAGTTCCACTTTATCTAATTCACCCCTTTTTGGTGTTTTGCACATAAAAACGCTTACATTTGATATATTTCAAGTATTAATACGTTTGGATTCAAAATAGAATCCAAAGCTAATCAAATCATGAAATAACCAAATTTAAACCCTTTTAGGTTACAATCAAATGTTTACGTAAGGGTGGATTACACAAAGTAGAAGCAACAACATCCATTTCATTCTCAATCAAATATTAAGATCCAAAATCCAAAACCCAATAACAATAAATTGACAATTCGTATGCAAATATAAAATAGAGGATTTGGAGATTTTTGTATTGATGTTATCGTTGCCCAAATCCTCATAGGCATAATTATCAACATGTTAATCTATTAAAAAATAGAATATGCCTAAGAACACGATATTCCACTCATAGATCTAAGGAAAAACTAATAGAATTTTTGTAGTAGATTCAGATCTGTGCTTAATATTCGTGACAAACGTGCTCCAATCCTCCTAATATATACGTAAGAATCATCTTTTAGAATCTTATATACATATATAACTAAATTCCAAAATATATACTGAAATCTATATGAATTTAAATTAGAGAGAAGATAAGAATAAAGGTTAAAGGAATAGAAGAGAAATTCCTAACCTTTTCTGGAATTCAGCAATGGTAAAATGATAATACGGAGGTAGATAGAATAGAGTGGCTAAAGTTTTGTTGTTTGATATGAGGGACTATATATAGTCGCTTGTGTAAGCGTAGGTCGTTAGGTTATTCAGATGTAATCTTCGCCAAATATTTATATATATCCCTTTAGAAAACCCTAACCAAACATAGATTCATTAGGCTTTTCAGCCGTCGGGCGGTCGACTTGGGCGGTCGACACCCCTCCTAGTGGGCAATCGACCTCCTGGTCGCTGAAACGCCAAGTGAATTTATGTGGCTTTGATGTGTCTAATTAATTAATATGTTGCTTTATTTTCTTGTCTCTTTCCTTACTTACAATATTCTCTGTTCCCATAATCTTATCCTCTATTTGAATTTCAATTTCTCCCATATTTATTTTGATATATATTGGATATATATGTATATATGTGTGTGTATATATATCTCATCTGATTGTATATGTATATTTTCTGCGTTTTACTGTCCAAATTCATTTGCTTATAACATCTTCATACATTAACCATTTTCAGCATATTATATATGAAAATGATTCTGAATTTCGCCACGAATCCAAATAAAAGATTTTCGTAGCCAAATTCTTAAAGCTGCAAAATCTCATTTTCCAGCCTTATTATTAAATTATTTATTTTTATTTATTATTAATATTTATGTCTTTTACGGGGTGCTACATTCTCCCCTCTTTCATCCCAAAATCTGTTTGTAGGGGCGAAAAACACAACTCGCTCGAAACATCCATGTTGTTAATTTATGTTATTTTAATTCATCCATAAGCATTCATGACTCGAATTGATTATGAACTATAGACCTACTAAAGTGAGCTCAACCCTATCATGTAGGTGTAATAAGTGATGCAATATGTATGCAAGCAACCTAATTATGCATATATTTTTATATGAGTTTATTGTGCAATGGTGTTGCATCCATTCCCTAACATCCAATCTAGCAATCACAATGCATCCATAAACGTAAATTTGAGGAAAAAAACCCTGAGAAATGCTCTAGGTGGGTTTGTCTCATCTTATCCTCGGTCTCCCATGTGCATTTCGCGGAATCATTTCTCCATTGTACTCGGACGAGGAGAACGATTTTGTTACAGAATCTCTTGATTCTGTGCTCTACTATCCTTGTAGTGGCACAAGGAACCCTGGACTCCAACTCGAGTTTTTCTATATCCTCAACTTCATTAGGCTCGTGTCTGATAGCAGAATCATGAAGGCATTTCCTTAGATGAGATACATGAAAAACATTATGGACTCTTGATAGACGCTCTGGAAGATCCACTCGATAAGCCAAAGATCCTATCTTCTCGTTGACACGAAAAGGCCCAATAAATATGGGAGCCAACTTCCCAGTCTTCCAAACCGAACCGTCTTCTTGAGAGGAGATACTTTTATGAATACTAAGTCTTCAACATTAAACACAAGTTCCTTTCTTCGCTTATCGGCATATGATTTCAGACGGTCTTAGGCTGCCTTCATGCTATGCCTAATCAAGGATATCTTCTCCGTGGAAACACGGAAGAAGTTTGGTCCGAGAAAAACCTTGTCGACAGTTTCTGATCAACAAGTTGGTGATTTGCATGGCCACCCATTAAGCGCTTCAAAAGGGGTCATACCAATTGTAGTTTGGAAACTATTGTTATAAGCGAACTCTACGAGCGGTAGGTGTTGCTCCCAAACTCCTCCAAAGTCGATGATGCAATCTTTGAGCAGGTCTTCCAAGATTCGATTTACTCTTTCTGTCTATCCATCAATTTGCGGATGATAGACTGTGCTTAGGTTAAGGGCCATTCCCACGGCTGCTTGTAGGCTTCTCCAAAATTCGCTTGTGAACAAGCGGTCTCTATCACTCACAATACTTGATGGGATACCATGTAATTTGACTATCTCTTTGACATATAATCGGGCTAACGAGGCTGCAATCCTTGTCTTCTTAACTCGGATAAAATGGGCGCTTTTGGTTAAACGATCTATTACAACCCAAATGACCTCATTACCCTTTTGGCTTCCAAATTCCATGGAAATATGTTCCCACTTCCACATGGGGATCTCTAAAGATAACAATAACCCTCATGGTTTTCCTTGCTCTGCATTTACTTTTTGGCACGTCAGGCATTTGGCTACAAACTCGGCTACATCTTTCTTCATTCCTTCCCAATAGAGATTCCTCTTCATATCTTTGTACATTTTATCCCCACCGGGGTGTATGGTCATCTTTTGTTAGGGATTGCAGAATGGATCGTTAAGGCATAACTAACACTAGAGGAGGGTTGAATAGTGTTTTTGAGAGATTAAAAAAATAATCTAAAACTTATATGAACTACTATATGAGCCAAACACCACAGAAACAATCATAGACACAAAATCATACACAAACACAGAAATAAACAGAAATAAAATGCAGAAAAGGAAAGAACACACCTGATTTTATACTGGTTCAGAATTGCTCCTACGTCCAGTCCCATGCAACGCTGGATTGCGCAGAGTTTTGTTACTATATCAATATCCAATTGCAATCCTCCTTGATTTCGCGGCTACAAGGGATACCTTGTATTCCACACACACACTTGATCAAGTATATTCTTCTTGATTTCATGGCTACAAGGGATGCCACCGGTTACCCTTCCTTAATTACACGGCTATAAGGGATACCACAGATTACTTACACAACCCAAACAATTACAACAGCCCTATAACTCTTTAATAGCACTTTGATTCAGAGAGTAATGAGTAGAGAGTGAGAAGAGAAGAAGTTTAATGAAAATAGAATTGAATTCGACAGAGTATAAGTGTAGAAATCATAAAATTGAGAAGATATAATGGTGTAAAGAAAGGAGATGAAGATGGAGAAGAAGAATTATGAAAAAAATTCGAAATCATCCCCTATTCATAACATTTGAAAGGTTGCAAAATTTCTAAAGCATCACAAATAGTGAAAAGACACTTCCTTTCAATTTTCAAAAAGTGACAGTTATATGTCGACGTGTATATAAATGTATGTCGATGTATCTCAGTACAAAATTGAAATTTGAGAATTTTTCAAGTGTTTTGATATAAATATAATTCTGGAAATTCTCGAATTAAAACATGGTGTTATAAATGAATATTATAAAGTAGTAAATCATATGAAAACATAAATATAAACTATATAAACATATTAATAAAATTATAGAGTTAAAACTATATAAATATAAAGTATATAAAAGTGTAAATATAAAACTTATAATAAAATCAAAAGTAAAGTAAAAAAATGAAATAAAATAGAAACGATAGAGATTGAAGATAGAATTTGAAATCAAAATTTGAAAAACAGAATTTGAATTTGAACCTGGAGTGCTATTCAGAGTCTTACATGAACTAGACTCTATTACTATATTTATCTTGAGCTCTTAAAATCTTGAAAACTTGAATACTCATGAGTCTTGAATCATCTCTAAATTCTGAATCTCTTAAATCTTTAAACTGTACAGTCTTCAGTATTAATTCCTGTATATAAATCATGCATATGTGTGTGTGTGTATTCTAGATAAAAGTGTTAATATATATTTTATATTCTGAAATAAGGTTGTTGTCATCATAACTCCATTCTCCAACAATCTCCCCCTTTTGATGATGATAACCTTAGTTTATAAAATATCATACCTGTACATACCTGTTGATGATGATCCTTCTAACACTCCCCTTGTTTATATGAATCCTATAAAGTAATTCTATATTTTATAATTTCTCCCCTTTCGCCGTTATCAAAAAGAAATTCTAAAAATACTCCCCCTTAATCCTATAATTATCTAAATAACTCCTATACTAAAATAAATTACTCCCCCTGAATCCTAAATCCTATATCTACATGTAACACCCCACATCTGTTAAGGTCACTCACAAAGGGAATGCCTTAACTTCAATGGAGTATTATGGGTACTGGAAAAGAAATATTACAAGACAGACATATATAAAACAGCGGAAAATAAAGTGGAAGTACTTCAAATCATATAAATGTTTACAAGAAAAGCCTATGTTTACAAGAAAAGCCCATCAACTTCCAATACCCAATTTCATAGTTAAAATATCTGTCTTGCTCAAAAACAAAGAAGCATAAAAACAAACTGCAGTATTCCCCAATAAAGCAAAGCAAGCCATATCCAAGAGAAATCCAAGCCATACATGAAAGAGCCTTGGAGCTTGGTAAGATCCGAACTAAGCTGTATTCCCACCCTGTGAACCTGGGGGGGGGGGGGGGGGACGGAAGAAAAAGAGGCGAAACAAAACGGGTCAGTGATAAAGACTGAGTAAGTCCTAGTGACTTTCAACATAAAAATGAGTAAAGATAACATGGCATGAATAAACTGAAAGTAAACATAAGCATGATGACAAGGTAGGCAAGATAAACTAAGATAACAAGATAAACTATGATAACAAGATAAACTAAGGTAACAAGATAAACTTCGGGCACGATGAAACAAGTATAACATCCCGCATGGTTTCTATCAAGAGTAACATCGCAAGGTTTCTAAGCTTTACCATTAAAACGATATCTATTTGCTCTGCACCACCTAACTAGCATCCTCATAAGTGTCTTACATGGAATGATCTGTACTCCTACTAGTATCCCAACAAGGATCTGTACCCCCTACTAGTGTCCCAACTAGTAGCCCGTGTTATATAATAATTACAACGTGATCCCAATCCCCGCAATTATGGTAGCCTTCAGGTGTACATCGATTTTGAGGATTCCACCTCGATCACCCCAATGGCCATGTATATATTCGATGCACCCTTACTACCTTATCGATCGGCTCCCTACTTGACCTAGTTCTCGTTTGCGTCACGCAGCCCCCTACTTGTAGATACCTGTGCTGGTCCCACCATGGGGTGTATCAAGTCCCATGGTGGCAACCCTAACACAATCAAGATGCACAGCTTTATACCTACTGATGCCCAGTGGCTAAATTTTCTGTGCCGAAGTGTGTGCACGCCCGCACTCCGTTAGAACCTGCACTGCTGCACCAACCGCTGCTAGTTTGACCTCTTATAATCAGCCCAGTAATCGTGCCCCACCCTGCCTAGCTCAGGGTTCCGTTGATACCTAATGTGGGTTACTGCTGAAATGGGTCCCCATTACTAGGTTTTTCTAATGGTTAAGTTTGTGGGCCTATACTCTCTGATATTACCCACTAACCCTGATGTGTACTTAACCCCGCTACTGATTCAAGCATGTGTATTTAATGGTTAAGTGTATGTGGGCCTATATTTATTAATATTACCCACCAACCCGATAGGTACTTAACCCTCCTACTCGTTATGTTACCATGGTTAAGTGTTTACCTTATTTAACTTAACCTTTCTCGCTTATTATGTTTGATTGGTTAAGTGTGGTTTATTAACTTAACCCCGTTCGTCCATCTGGTTACACTGGTTAAGGATTTTCTTGTTAACTTAACCCCGTGTGTTACTTAACCCTACCACGCATCACATCAGATTGGTTAAGTGCATGTTAACTTAACCCCATCCACTAGTCATATTATAATGGTTAAGTGTTATCAACTTATTCAAGTTAACTTAACCCACCCGCTTGTCCTGTTATGTTGGTTAAGTGTTACTACTTAACCGCAACCACTTGTCTAATTAACCCATTGTATTAGTTAAGTGTTCTCATTAACTTAACCTCACTCTCTAGTCCAGTTTAATCATGTTATAATAGTTAAACAATTGCTTAACCTTACCTACCCCCGTAGTCAACATATTAAATTGGTTAAGTGTCCAGATTATCCTAACCCTACCCGCCAATTTAGTTAACATGTTGAAATTGGTTAAGTGTTCTAGTTAACTTAACCCTACCAACCCTAGCTCAGCTCTAGTTGTCTTATTAGGGCACCAACCTCTCACATTAGACAGATATTGTTGTGGCTGCCGGTGTGCCGGTCGGGTCCGGGCATTCTTACACCACAACTCAGTCTAACCTCGGGTCTTTATTGGGCCTAATGCTTAGCCTCCCACATTGGATAGGTATTGCTGTGATTACTGGACAGCCGGGCGGGTCCGGGCAGGTTTACATCACAACTCAATCCAACCTCGTGCTAAGCATATTCGTATTTTCCAATTTACATTATTTATGTAAATTATTCAAATTCATATTACTGCCCAATTTGTTTCCAATCAATCTCATTAAATTAGGTATATAATTAATACCATTTTATGCCATAATTCTAATTTACATTTTAATTATGTAAATGGTTCAAATTCAGATTTAATGCCCAATTTGTTTCCAATCAATCTCATTAAATTAGGTATATAATTAATACCATTTTATGCCATAAATCACTTATGTGATAAATGACCAATTTATGGCAAGTTTTCCTATAATTAATCATTTTAACCCACCGTTACCCCGTCTAATATTAGGCTAATTATCTTAGCCTAATTTACGTTCGTATGATTTTTGAGTATAAAGTTTAGGCTAAAAACTTAGCCTAATTTAATGTACACAAATACACAATCATAAACATGACAAAGGTATAATTTTGACATTGATGGCATAATTAATGTGAACATAATAGGGTGAACTTGCAAAATGACATCATGAACATTACAGGGGTGAACTTGCAAAATGACATCATGAACATTACAGGGGTGAACTTGCAAAATAACCATTATGAACATTATAGTGTCATAAGTGTGAACTCGCAATTATAAGCTAATTCAACATATATGTGTATTTTTAACATAGGCCATATTAACATACATACATGAGAATTAGCAATATGAACTAATCAATATACATATGTTAATTTGCAACATAGGCAAATCAACATACACATGCGTTACTTGGCAACATAGATTAAATTAAAATACTCACAAGCCAATCACAAATATATGATAAGTGTGGCATAGGTTTTTCTTATACATAAACATGTAGATTTGACCATTTGTCGCATGAATCTACAACATAAACTTGCATAATAAACTTATCAATAATTCCCAATTAAACATGATAATAGAATCAAATCACTGGCATATTATACAACATGACAAACATTGTACTCAATAATTCCCAATCCAACATGATAATAGAATCAAATCACCGGCATAATATTATACAACATAACCAAACATAATAAGCATCGTACTATTTTCATTTGACCGCAAAATATGATTTTAATCTTAACTTACATCAATTTCACTTTATTTCATCGCCATATTATAATTAAATATTTAAATCTGGAAATAACTAGAACTTACAGAGAACGGCTAATGAACTAGGGAGTGAATTTGTCGTAGAAAGTTGCAGTGTCATTGATCTATCCTCTTGAATTTATTGTAGAAGCATTGATCTTTGATTTGATTTAGGTTTGAACGCTTAAGCTTTAATTTGGAGACGGCGGCCATGGCTCAAGAGAGATTCCAGCAGCATTTAGGTGCCATATGAATTTGTGTAAGTTAGGCTAGGTCTAGGTGTTATTTTATAGGTGTAGCACTTCATTTCAGCCATCGGATTAACCCTAAAACCCATCTGGACCATCAAAACTCGTCCCGGGCCTCAAAAATGGGTTCTGGACCACCCCAGGCCGACCAGGTTGACCTGTACAGGGGGGGGGGGGGTCGACACTACAGTCGACCTGGGGGGGGGGGGGGGGGGCAGGTCGACTATAGTGTCGACACTATGGTCGACCTGGGTCAGTCTGCCAGAAAGTCTGCTGAAATCTTGTTTTGGCCATATCTTGGTCATACGGACTCCGATTTTCGAAAACTCGGACTCTATTTCGCGTATTTTTCCGAGAGGAACGCAATGGTGATTTCCATTTTATCTAATTCCTAATTCTTGAATTAGTTATCCTTATTTTACTATCTTTTCCGTTACATACATCGTTATCGAACTAATTTTCTTCTCTTCCATGTATTAATTAATTCTTCTAATGCATCACCATTATTTACCCATCATAAGCATATTTTTATATATTTTATTTTTAATTATATAAAAAAAAATACGGGGTGTTACACTACATATCCTAATTCTGTATATAACTGCCCCTAAATCTATAACTCTCCCTTAATCTATAATTTTCCTTATATCTACAAATTTCTATAACTCCCCCTAAATTATGACTATGCTAGTCTAATAAACTAAACTAAGCAAACTAATCCATATTTATAATCAATTCAAACAAACAAGCAATTGAAACTAGCATTCAAACAATAAATCTAAACCATCAACTAAAGCAAAAATACATGTCTATTGAGGCTTCAACTAATCTTAGAAACTATAAAATTCCTATTAACCACAAATGCATAAGTATATACCTATCAACCACTAATGAAATTTAACCATGTCAATCCAGTCAATCAGATCAAGCAAATCAATTAAGCCAAACAAGTCAATCAAGTTAAACAAATGTGTTATGTAATTAATTTATAACCCTATTTATTTCTAATTAGATAAAAACTACCCATACAATATACTTGTTGTGTGTAGAGTAAAAAGGTAACATGTAATATAGTGTGTGCAGTATGTTGGTTATAATGAAATATGAACTATTTGTTATATGCAAAGTAATATGAAATGATATATTAAATAAAATGCAATTTATGATGTGAATGATTTAAATAATGATGTATGATAAGATGTGTAATGATAATATGTAGAATGATTGGTGATGATATCCATTTCGGTAAAATATATTCAAAGTACTATCTAGCTATTACATATATTTAAAGTATTATCTAATTTCATTTTAATAAAGTTTTGATTCAATCAAACAAGAACAATACATATTAATTTCTAGACTTAGGTTAATGATATTAATGAAAGAGATTGATAGAATAGTATAGATGATTATTAAAAATATATTCATGATAAGTAATAAAATATTCAGAATAATTCTGTGAAATATGGAGTTATATAGCAGGGTGCTTATTTAAAAATAATATAGTAAACATTGAAGATCCTTAAAGAGAATATATAATTTTAAAATATGAAGTAAACTATAAACATATATTCATAATTGTACATAAAACCTGATTTTTAAAAGGACTTAAATTTTAATTTATTATTTATCTTTTGTTACAAATCAATTTTAAACTTTAGAGATCAAAACATATTAATTTGCTAAAAAATCATTTATATGTTAAAAACATTAAAAGAAATCTATAGTTATAATAACGTTTTTTATGAAACTTGTAATATAATTGTAAAACTATAACTTCTTATATTTAAAATACATATTTAAGACATAAAATAATATATATATATATATATATATATATATTGAAACAAGGTATAAGAAAATAAGTAGACAGACAAAGTTAATAACTAGAGTTTGAACTGGCATTTTCTTGTTGAAAAGATACAGGAAAGTTTGAAAGTTCAAAATTTGAATTTATTGGTACATATGTCGACATGTCCTTCTATGTATGTCAACATACATGCAGAAATTCAAAAGATATGTTGTTTTGATTATATTATCGATTTATATTTTATTATTTCCTGAATTAATATTAATCCAAACAATCATCAAAAATTTATTTTATTATTTTACTAATTAGTATTTGAATTTCAAAATTCAAATTTTAAATTTGAATTTTTTGAGTTTTAAAGTTTTAAATTTCAAATTCAAAACAAAGGAAAGTAAACAAAACATCCATTCAACCAAAAAATTTAAAACTTAATTAAGGCATACCTCGTTTTGCAATCTTCCATTTTGTTTTCCTTCCATTGTTGTGAACCATGCGTTCACATCTTTCGAAAATTGACAATGAGACCTACTTTATTGCGACGGGCTCGTTTTTCTGATTGGGATAGTATACTCACTTACTGAATTTGAAGACCTATGAGAAAGATATTGAAGATTTAGTAGTTCATCTAACTTGGCTCCAAAATTTCGAATTTGAATGAAAAAGCACTTCAACCATTATAAATAGGCCCAAAAGTCGTGTCTCTTCACAATCTTTTCTCTTCTTCTTCTTCTTCTCGTTCATCACTTTCAATCAAAATTTTCAAGAGGCATAACATCTTCGTTTCTTAATGGAATTGGATGAAATCAGCAGCAAGTCGAAGAGAAATCCAAGGACTACGATCTAGTAAAGTTTGGGGATGAATTTGAATGGTTTTGGGGTGTAGAAAGTCGAAATAGTAAGAGGAAAACAGAAAATCCCATAACAGATTTTTTGTTTTAGATAGTCAACTTCGATTCTCCATATCTCACTCAATTTTTATCAGAATTTGATGATCTACCCTTCAAAACGACCGCGAGAACGAGAACTACAATCTTGAAAAGGATTTGGGACAAAATAGTCTAACCTATGGATACAATTTGAAGGTAACCATCGGTAGTTTTGGTTTCCTTCTCTCTTTATTCTCCAAAACTTCATTTGATCATTACTTGGTCAACTCATGACGAAAATTCACATGAAATCAGCGGCGTTACGAAGCAAATGAAGAGAAGTAAAGTATGAAGATAAGTTGTATATGAAAATCCAAGGTTATGAATTGATCTGGTACCCATTTCTTTGTTGATTTATTTTTTATATATATTCATTTATTTTTGATGTCTTTTCACCAACCATCATTACTCTACTCCTCTTTTTGATTTCTACCATGTGTTCATAAGATTTTTGAATTCTCAACAGCATGTAACACACCATTTCAGAATTTGAATTTCCAACAACCACTTCACCCATCTTTTCAAAGTTTGAATATCCAATAGCTATATAACACATCTTTTCCTGTAAAACAACACAACTTTTTGAATAATCAAATAACTTTTCAAATAATCAAATGACTTTTCAAACTAACTAACATACAGTTTTAAACAATAATATCATGATGGTTTTGTAACATATCCATATATCAAAAATTTCAAAATTTTAAAAAATTCAAATTTCAGAAAATAAATCATAGTAACTTGGTTTTACAAAAAAATTGAATGCATACTCATCTAATACTGATGCAATACATGAATTAAAACTATTGTTAAGAATTATTCCAAAATTTTCGATTTAAAATTTTAAAAAAATCAGATTATTAACTTTTTGAAAGACCTTGCTCCGATTCCAATTGTTAGGGACTACAAAATGGATCATTAAGGCAAAACTAACACTAGAGGGAGGGGGGTGAATAGTGTTTTTGAGCGATTAAAAAAAATCTAAAACTTATATGAACTATTATATGAATCAAACACCGTAGAAACAATCACAAACACATAATCAAACACAAACACAGAAATAAACAGAAATAAAATGCAGAAAAGGAAAGAACACATCGAATTTTATACTGGTTCGGAATTGCTCCTACGTCCAGTCCTACGCAACGTTGGATTGCATAGAGTTTATTACTATATAGATATCTAATTACAATCCTCCTTAATTTCACGGCTGCAAGGGATACCATCGATTACTCTTCCTTAATTTCACGGCTACAAGGGATACCACCGATTACTTACACAACCCAAACAATTACAATAGCCCTATAACTCTTCAGTAGTACTTTGGTTTAGAGAGTAATGAACAGAGAGTGAGAAGAGAAGAAGTTTAATGAAAATAGAACTGTAACAACCCGGAAAATCAAAAACAATTTAATTTTTTTATTTTGGCAATTTTAATGAATTTTGAATATTTAAAATGATTTATTTTAAATAATAACGACGAGAAATTTGTTTTGAATAGTATTAGAACGTATAATTTATTTTAATTGAAGTTAGAATATAAATATTTATTTTAACTATAAAAGGAATTGGAAATGGCACGTTCCAAATTTCAAATGAATGTACAGGATTCAAAATAAACCGGATTTTTTGTGAAACCAAAAATATTAGAATCTGTTTGAAAATATCTTTCCAACAAATCTGAAAAATCCAAATTTCATAGCGGGAATAAAAAGTTATGCCCAGTTGAAAATTCAGAATAGTCGCTACGGAAATATAGCCCTCAAAAATAGCGATTTTTTCAAACGACCTCCGTTTTCGACGAAACCACTTTTGCTGGATCCGGGATGTCAAATTATTGCTAGATTCCAATTTTCATAATTTTTGGAATCAATATGTGAGCGTGATGGATTTAAACTTGATTGGTCATTTCAGTTTGAATTTAATCGACTGAAAAATGACCGTTTTTCAAATGGTCTCCAAATTCGTTGAAATTAGTTTTGTTAGGACCGTATCATCAAAACATAGCCAGATTTATTTTTGTGGAATTTTTAGAATCAGTATGTGGCCCCGGTAAATTGAAATGTATGTTCAAAATTCAATATAAAGATTTATATTTTGATTTAAACAAAAACTAATCGAAACGATAGAATTGGCTTACCGGACATATCCCATTGTGTTCGGAATAGGGTAATTAGCTAGGGGCGACAGTCGTTGGGTATCGTTAGGAGTTCAGATACAAAATCATTTGTTGGAGAAAATAGATAAATAAATAAAACTAATTGTATTATATATATAATCCCCCCCCAAATTTCTCTAAACCTAAATCAGAATATCACGCCCTTTTTGATTTCAAACTCGTCGCTCCTCCGAACCCTCCCTCGCCCGCGCCTCTCGTCCCTCTACGCCGCCCCAGGCTGGCCGACCTTCGCCAGCTCCTTCCCCCCTTCGCCTCTCCTCTCCCTCCTTCCTCCTCTGTTGCGAAAGCCCCAAAACCGCACCCCCAATCCACGAGCAACCGAGCCCCACAGCCGCTCCAGCACCCTGACCGACCACCCACCGCCGCACTGGCCTCCACCGCCGCCTGAGCCAGCCTCCGACCACCCTCTGACGCAAGAACCGTAATATTATTTTTCTTTTATTTTTTTTATGTATTAATCTTTAAATAAAATATGATTTATGTGTACAAAGTGTTGAATTTACTCTCCGTTTTTAATGTAGTAAAAATAGGATTTTTACGATTTTAAAAATATGATTTTTATAAATAATAAAAATATGATTTTTATATGTAAAATTGAATAACAAAAATATGATTTTTACTATGAAGATAGCAAGATAAAAATGAAATTTTTATTATCATGAAAGCGTAGTAAAAATGTGATCTTTATACATGAAGTGATATAGTAAAATTTTTATGTTTATTATGAAGTTAACAAAATAAAAATATGATTTTTATTTAAATAACTTCGGTTTAAAAATGGGATTTTTATAAATATGATAGCATGACAAAGATGAGATTTTTATATGGAGAAAGTTATGATTTTTATAAATAAAAAGATTCTATTTTTGAAAACGGAAAGATTTGATTTTGTTTATATAAAATGATATGATTTTTGTTTATAGAAAAGATTATATTTTTCATTATAGAAAAATATGATTTTCATATATGTGAAGGCGATATAGAAATATGATTTTTATACTATAAACATCGATATAAAAATATGATTGTTAATATATATGAATAGCAGTATAAAAATGTGATTTTTATCCGTATAGAGTTGAAATAAAAATGCGATTTTTAATATAAAAATCGTGTGAAACAGATTGCGATGGAACTGATTGGAAGCCGAACTGTATGTTTGGACTGATTTGTTTGTGTGAATTTGGTTTGTGATGCGGAATGGAATATAAAATATTCATGTGTTGAATATAAAAATATTCATGTGTTGAAATAAAATATTTTATCGTTAAAAATATAATTTTTAACGTGTATATGAATAAAATAAATATTCATTTACAAATCAGACGATTTGTAAATGTACACTTATTTGAATGATATGGATTGGGACGATAAATTTTACACATCGCCCAACTGCACAAATAAAATATGTGTTTGTTGTTTGAAAACCCCACACGGGTATTGGGTTGGTATTTGACATACACTGATCGCAATAATTAGTGGTATGTCAATCGATGGGTTGACAGGTTGTGATGAGCATTATTTATTTATTTTTAACGCTTATACAGTTGTGTAATGCACTCTGGATGATGGTTGACTGTGTTTGATTACTGTTGTGTATATGTGTGTATGAAATCCATATAAATAAAATTATATGGTAATTGACTGTATCTGATTCCAGTTCAGAATTAACGAATATTTTAAAATAATATTCAGTGAATATTGAAATGTGAAGTCGTGTTAAGTAGTTAACCACCATTTTAACACGAACGAGAATTTTCTCGATTTTATTCATCTTATAATGAATATCGAAAAGTGATTTCAAAATTAAATATTTTGAAAATATTATCATTTAAATAATATAATGATAAGGAATATTCAAATTTGATTTGAAATTTGAAATCGAATTGAAATCGTTTTAAAACGAATTTATTAAGGAATATTCAAATTTGATTTGAAATTTGAAATGGAATTGAAATCATTTTAAAATGAATTTAAAACTAATTTGTTAAGGAATATTCAAATTTGATTTGAAATGGAATTGAAATCGTTTTAAAATGAATTTAAAAAGAATTTATTAAGGAATATTCAAATTTGATTTGAAATGGAATTGAAATCGTTTTAAAATGAATTTAAAACGAATTTAATAGGGAATATTCAAATTTGATTTGAAATTTAAAATGAAGTTGGATTCGTTTTAAAATGAATTTATAAACGATTTATAAAATACGTTTTTAAATGGAAATTGACGAAATATATATAATATATATTTAATGGCCTGAATATAATGCGCCGCGCCGCGGTAGTTCATGAATTTCGACCATTGACTTCGAATGGACATTACGGGAGATCCAACCATAGGATCCTCCTAAAACCGAAACCGTTGGGTTCATATCGAAAAGAGCTTTCTAACGAATACAAGAAATTAGAAATCTAATGGTTGGATTTGGAATTATGTCCAAATCAAATTTGGAAAAGGTCGTTGTAAGTGTAGTTTGATGGTCGTTTATGGAAATCGACTGTACGGGCCTTGATAAAATTATTAAAAATATCAATAATTTGTGTAAAATCATAATAAATGATTTAGATAGAATTGGGATGAAAAATTCCGTATTTGAAAAGATTAAAAAAATTATTTTTATCAAAATGAACTAGTTATGAACTAGAATTATAATCCAATATTTTTAAATAAATGAATTGGATTTGAGATGGTTTTAAAAATAACCAGAATTTCCAATATATGAATTGGAATGGATTTGAATTGAAATTGTCTTCGGAATATTTCGATGTTGGGTTTCATGATTATACAGATATTGTTATGGAAATTTGAAAGATATATTTATATCGTTATTTCCAATACGATATTTGTTGGTTATAGAATTTGATATTGAATATAAGCCAATATATTTTATATTCAGAGCCATGTATTTAATATCGAATGGAATTTTGGGTTTGTCGTGAATGGTATCTTCACTAACACAGTTCTTAAACCCAGCTGAGAATAGAATAAATCTTTTAATTAAGATGTAGAGAAGAATTACCAATTAATTAACATTTAATTGGATTTGAAATGGAATGTGAATTGGGTTTATTGTGTACTGTGTTCTTAACGACATTCGTTCTTTAAACCGGTTAATGATGGAATGTGATTTTGGGTTGGTTGTGAACGATATCTTTAATAATATTGTTCTTAAACCCAATGGAGTTAAGGAAACTAGAAACTAACTGGAGATTAGCTAAGTTGAATGGTTTCCTGGGTATTGATCTGATGTTGGTTTCGGCCTTCGGGATTAATATTTAGGGAATTGTTCTCTTACTAATTTACGGTTAGAGACTTATGGGATGAGGTCTTCAGTAACACTGTTCTTAAAACCCGTGTGAAAAGAATAAATCTTTTAATTATGATGTAGAGAAGAATTACCAATTCATTAACATTTAATTGGATTTGAAATGGAATGTGATTTTGGGTTTATCGTGAGCTGTGTTTTACATGACATTAGTTCTTTAACCTAGTGAAAGATAAGATTAATTTCTTAACTTGGAATAATCATTAAGTAATGATTTTTGGAGATTAAAACTAAATTAGAGTTTTAATGAATCTTTAATTAGATTGAGAGGTGAATTTGATAACTAAAATCATCTAATTTGAGAAATGATCGAGAATGGAGTACCACCAGTTTTACTCCAGGCGATAGTTAAATCTTTAATTAGATTTGAATGAGAAATGGTAATTAACTTTACCGATAATACTGTGGTGTTAGATATGGAGTACTACCAATTTTGCTCCATGGGATGAATAGGTTAGGATTGGGAAATTAAACAAATGATTACTTCGGCAAGGATCGCTAATCCCGACTAGTTTGGATAAACTATAATTTGGTTTGGATTGATATCCAAAGGAAAATTAAAGAATAGATTTAAAGGATTTATCTTTGATAAAATTAATGGGAACCTTTCCCAAAGGATATGAATATTTAAATAAATGAATATTCAGAATTGGAATGAGGCGTATGTTGTGTTTTGATAGCACATGTTTATTATATACGCGAGTTATTTGGAAAGGCTGGGTTTATACCCATTCTGAATAACTGATTCGATGATAAGTCGACGATGAAGACAATGGTTGAAGACAGGAGATCTTCACAACGTTTGGATGATTACTGATGCCTTGATTGGGTTGTACACCCAAGACAAGGTAATAAGTGGTGGTCGTTCCAGACGTACTTGGAGATCGACCGGATATGCGAGGACCTCTCTCCTGTATTGGACGTACGGGACGAGGAATAAGGTGCCTCCGGTTTCGTTCAGACCCAGAACGAACTTGTAAATGGATGTGTGTCTGACATTGGATTTCATTATGTGTGATTGATAAATATCGGTCGCATAGCGTGAATTGCCTGTGTGACATGCTGAGATGGAATGATCAAGGCTTCTGTTGAAAAGCAGAGTCTTGTGGTTGATGATCAAAGCACAACTTTAATATAGCATGGCTTTATGTATAGCGTTAATTCGCGAGCCTCACTGTAACGACCCAGATTTTTGAACAGTTTATTTTAAATATCTAGTATGGTTTTAAATATTGAATTCATAATATAAATGAATTTTATATTGGATTTGTCAATTTAATTATCCATATATGATTTAATATCGAATATATTTAATTATCGTAATAGTAAAAATTTGAATTCCCAGTGTAACACTAAATCAGAACGATTCAGTCGACTAATATAAATTCTGTATTGACTTAAAAAGATAATAATTTATTTTCGATGAATTTATTCGTTCAAAAATCGATATACATTCTAAACGGTTTAACTTAATTTACTAGTGTTATTTCATTTTAAACCGATTCTGTTAAGTTCAAATTATTGTATAAGCTTGAAAACGTCGGTCGTTGCGACTAAATAGCGGTTCAGGATTTTTAAATAAGGGACTGTGAGATATTTTAGTTTTTAATTAAAATAAATCAAATCAATAGCCACCCTATATCACTGTAATTCAGCCGACCTCCTTTTCCTTTTCACATACCTATTCTTCTCGAGCAGAAACTTTTGCTTCCCACCATCGATATCAAGGAGACAACAGTTTAATGGAGTGTACGTATTGTCCCCGTCCACCATTATAAAATCGCGACCCCTTATTCATTTCATTTAGCTCTTCGGCTAGGAAAAAATCATGTCTTCGGCTAAATTAAATATGGTCGCTCCCTCATTCAGAAATCAAAATAGAATTTGTGATTTTCCCCTTCGCTGCCATCCTTTAAGGATCCAAACCCACCTCGATCAAAGTTCAAGTATTTAAAGCCGATGCCTTCATTCGCAGAAGGAATAACATCATGATTTGGTATGGGATTTTACGGTCGACGGTGTGCTGATGGATGCAGATCGCGATTTTGGTTTAAGCTGCGATCAAACTAATGATGTTCGATTCTATCTCGTTCGATTTTATCTCGTTCGATCTAGAGATTTCGATTTTGGGGGTTGCGAATTCAACTCGACATGGTGTTCGGGGAGTCACGATGCAGCACAAAAGGGGGTAGTCGCGATGTGAGTAGGTGCGATGACTTGATAATGAGCGAGCGGAAGTCGATGTTTGGTTGGCAATGGAGGAGGAGTCGGTCTCTGTATTTCTGGTAACGATGAAGGCAGTTCCTGGATGCTGATGCGTGAAGGCCAATGTGACTGAAATGAAGAGAATGGATTTAGGTAATTTAATAAAATTTTTAGTTAATAATTTATTTATTTAGTTAGTCTAGTTTAGTTAAAGAATTAATTAGTGTGTCATAAATATAGAATTAATTTAATAGAGAATTAGTTTGTCATTTATGTAAAGAAAATCAATTTATAAAATCAGTTTATATAAAGAAATAAATTGGTATAGAAATAAAATCCATAGACTAATAGTTGAGTATGCAAATTAATGTTTAACTTGGTTAATTAAAATATATAGGAAAATTAGTTATTCATTTAATAGTACATTTAAATGAATAGATGTTTAACCTGTAAATTTAAATAAAATTATCATAGGTACACGATAAAATTCATTTGAGGCGATTCGAGGCAGTAAGATTTGAATTTCACAGGATATTCAGCAAAGGAAAAACCTGGTGAGTAAATCTCACTCACCTTTTATTCTAATTATTTTTATTTCGTTAAAAATAATTGTTTGTTGCTTGTGTGCATGCTTTCTGGATGTTTTATATATATTAGTTATTTAGGCTATATATATATATATATATATATATATATATATATATATTGGGTTGATTGATTGGTTGGATTCCCGCAGTCTCATTAGCGGATGCCCGCAGTTTCATAGCGGATGATTACCCTATACGCCCCACGCTATGATTAGTGGATGACCTTCTATACCGCGATATTCTGCCACGAAGCAGAATGGGTATTATTCATGTGCTAACATCTGTGGATGCAGGAAAACAGGTTGGAGGAATCCAACTGGATTCCTCAAAAATATATTATCTGTTTGTTTAATTGTTTGCATATATATTGTTATATATGATGTGTTTGAAAAATAAATAATTGGTTGCTTTGTGTGTTTTATCACTGGGCTTAAGTAATGATATTTAAAAATATCGTGAAAGGATATTTGAGATTTAAAAGGGAAAATTCTATTTTTAAATAGAATTTGAATTTTTAAATGGAAATAAAATATAAACTCGTTTTGAAAAATAAACCAAGTAGTTTCTTTTAAACGAAGTTTATAAACAGTCTTTTATAACGAAGTTATAAATGAAGTAAAAAGAATTATCATTTGATAATTCAGAAATAGAAAACACAAGTGTGAAATAGGATTTTGAAATGAAATTTCAAAATAGAACTTGAAATAGAATTTTTAAATAGAATTTAAAGATTAGGAAGGAGTTGAAGTATTTGAAATATAAAAGAAATTTCAAATAGGATTTGGAATGGAATTTTTAAATATATAATTCAATTAAAATTTGAGTATAACATTTGAGTATAGGATTTGAATAAAGGAAATTTAAAAGAACATTTAAAATAGTAGAATTTGAATAATAGAAATCAAATGGGATTTGAATATTAGAGTTAGAAAAAGAGTTTAACTATTTGAATTTTAAATAGAAAAGAAAAGGGGTTTGAATGTTAGAAATTCAAATAGAAGTTCAAATAGAATTTGAATAGACGAGATTAGAGTGGAAAAATAGAATTTTTATGCAAGGAATTAAAATAAAATTTGAGTTCAAAGGAATTCGAATAAAGAAATTCAAATAGAGATTTGAATGTAGAATTTCAAAATAAAATTTGAAATATAGAATTTCAAAGAAGAATTGAATAGAATTTGAAATATAGTATTTCAAGGAAGAATTCAAATGTGAAATTTGAATAGAGATTTGAATAGAGATTTGAGATAGAGATTCGAGTATTAAATTTGAACATGGAATCGAATAAAGAAATTCAAATAGAGATTTGAATATGAGATTTCAAAATAGAATTTGAAATAAACTTTGGAAATAGGATTTTCAAAGTAGAATTGGAAATAGAATTTCAAGTAGGATTTCAAAATAGAAATCCAAAGGGTTTTGAAATGGAATTTGAATTCAAGAGAATTCAAATGAATTTGAATATTAGAAATTCAAATGGTATTGAAAATGAATTTGAATATTAGAAATTCAAATGGTATTGAAAATGAATTTGAATATTAGAATTCAAATGGAAAATGAAATTTGAATGTAAGAAATTCAAATTGAATTTAAATAGGATTTGATCTATGGGGTTTGAATATGGAATTCAAATGAGTTTTAAACTAAGGAATTTCAAATATAGAATTGGGAATGTAGAAGTAAAAATGGAATTTAAAAATAGAGTTTGAATAAAAGAATTCAAATGTATTCAAGTATTGAATTTGAATAGGGAATTCAAATAGAAATTTAAGTATTGAATTTGAATATCAAATAGAAAAGGAATTGGAATTTGAATTTAGAATTCAAATAAAAGTGAGATTTGAATTTGAATCAAGGAATTCAAATAGAGTTAACGGAGTTGAATTCATTTTAAAGAAGTTTAAAAGTTTATATATATAAATATAATTAAAACGAACTCGCCGCAGCGCTGCAGTTCGTAAATTGGCGATTCGAACTTCAATTGAATATACAGAACGCAATTGAAGTCGGAATTCTTCGAAACAAGAAACGTCAGGACCGGTTTGATAATAGTTTTCTAATGAAAGAGGAAAATCTGGATTTCGTCGTATAGATTTTGAGTTATGTCAAAAGCAAATTTTCAGAAAAACAGCGCCAGAATCGTTTTAAAACCATAATGGTTTATTTAATATTATAAAAGGATTTTTAAGCAAATAAAATCCGAAGATTGATTTAGAAAATTTCAGAGTTGAGTTGCAAAATATATGTGAATTCAAGTTGTGTAAATGAATATGATTTTTGAAACAGAAACCAGATTTTGATTTATTGAATAGAATTAACTAAATTGAATAGAAATTAGTTAATGAGTTTTCGAAGGGATATTGGGGGTTTGAATAAGTAAATTCGATTTGAAAATTTATATTCGAAATAGAAAAGAGAACTAGAATTGAAATTGAAATTCAATTTGGTTATGAACAAGTTAAATATTTTATTTGAACATGTTATGTCCAACAAAGAAGTGAAATAGGCAAAAGGGCTAATTAAAGAATAATTAAGCGAAACCGAATTCAAACGATTCAAATTTGAATTCAAACGAATAGATTGAGTTGAATTGAATTGAAAACAGGTGAACATGTGTAAGCAGGTTTGTTATGAAGCATATGAAGATTTAAATTTATGTGCTCGACCAAAGGTACATGTTTAATTCATATATGAGATTTTATGCGCCGTATCGGCAAGCCACTTGGCTTTTCCTTTTTCTTTTTGATTGGAGAAGATACCGGGAAGCTATTTGAAATTTCCCGATGCTCCCGATACAGGGGAGGTTATGGCGAAATTTTCCGGAAATTTAAGGAGTTAGAATATTTTTAAGATATTTTGATAATTTGAAATCATTGTATCGACGTATTGAATTCAATAGTAAAGTGAATATAAAAATCGAATGTTGTAAACAAAAAGGGGATAGAGATAAATGATTGAAATTGTTTTCAATTGCAAATAGAGATTTTTCTAATATATAGAAAATAAAAGAAGTTGATATTTGGAAACGTTTTCCAAATGACATAAAGGGCCAATATGGTTATTGAAATATTTGGTTAACAAATATTGATAAGGAAATGGAAAAGAGATTTAATTAATGAAATATTAATTAAAAAGCCCAGTGATTTGTTTGATATGTTTGGATGAACACTTGTTTTTATTCGATAGTTAAATCACAGACTATCGAAGTTTTTGACCATCGTTGTCAATATGGAGAGACCGGTTGGATTATTATCCGAAGAACCACTCCGTATTGGCATAAGCGTTGCGAACCAAGTATGCTGAATATATTGAAGACGGAGTGAAGTGCAAGGGCTTTTCTATTAATAGAAATAGTGCCTTCGGTGTCGTTCAATCCCAGAACGAACGTAAATGGACGAATGTCTGACAGAGTATTTCCAATGATCAAATGGGTTGGTCTGTATGAATATATATGGTTGCAACGGATTTATCCCTTAGCATAATATCCAGAATATTTGTGCAAACTCAACTAGTGATTAACGGATCTGACAATGTGGCATTCAAAGTGATTGTGCTATCAAGGAATGGTAAGTATGCGTAGCCTCAGGCCTCAACAACCGGGAAAGGACAAAAATCGGGCAGGCAGCATGGCTATGTGGGTCGCACCCATTAGGGTGTATAATCACCTATCTAGAGAAATTCCTTTTGTTTCTAAATCTATCGATTCTGCCCATTCGGGAAACGGTGGTTTGAGTCCAACCGTTGGTGATATACATTCGATACACTCAAGCGAAATGAGTGGTCGGTCATGTGTGGGCCGGGTTACAAGATGTTCTTGTTGAACCCAGGTGTATTCGCCTCTAGAGATACATCATCGGAAGGTGGTTCCATACCTTGTCATGTTGGAAATCCAATCTCCAATAAGCGCCATGCGATTTTTGATTTTATACTATATATGTGGAGCGTGAGATGCAAGCGTTCTGCTATTTGGTTATTTATTTGATGTAGGCATTATTATAATATCACTGGATTTTCGTATCAAAGTGTTTTGGGTTATAGTAAGGTAAAAACCGTCCATGTTTATGTGTGGGCTGGTCTTACTATTATCTTTTCTTTCGAAAAGAGTTTTGAAAGTTAAACAAGTGGTTGGAGTTTACTCACACCAGTCCCATGACTGACCCAGAGTTTATTTTGTTTTGTTTTCCCTAAACTCTTGGGTGCCCAAATTTGTACGGGCAGTCAAGTGTTTCAGGCTTTTACAGATACACTTGGAGGAGCTTGAAGCAGGAGGCTTCAACGTTAGTTATTTAGAGTTACTTCCGCTGAATCAAATGTTATGTGTACTCTGATGATGGTATGTATATATGTACAAACAGATTTGTATTTCGAAGCTTATGTTATATAATATTTTATTCGTTCCGCTGTGAGTTTGTGATCTTCGTTTTTCTTCTATTCTAATATTTCTTTCTTTCTATTTCTCATCCTCTAACTTCTTTCTAATAATGAGTCGTATTTCTGTGCAATTTGGGTTGGACGTGTGGTGTATTTAGTCAACTCCGATAGCTCGGATTTGCGGGTCGTTACAGTTGGTATCAGAGCTTAGGTTGAGCGAACACCTAGGCTTGTGTGGCATACACTCATTAGAGATAGGGTCAGCAGTGCCCTAGAATGAGTTGAGTCTATATATACGAGAGCGCGTATTTGTGAATTGATTTAAAAATTATTTTATATTGTGTTGACTAGTCTGTGAGTGGTTTATGAATTCTGGTCGAATCGTGGGACGCCACGAAGTCGATAGGGATTTCTAAACACTTGAACAGAAGAATTGACATAATATTGTTTTAAAGTGGGTAAATGAAATAATTTTACCTAAACCTATATTTTGAGATAAAAGTGGGTAATTTTTATAAAATTATTTATATGGATGAGTTGGTTGCTGGTACGATATTATAAAATTAAAATGGTTATTTATAACCAAATAGAATTTGTATAAGAATTAAATATACAAATGAGATGAATTAGAATAAAATTCAAACCAGAGTTAAGAATTCAAAATCCTGGGAAGTTGAAAAATATTTTTCAAAGTATATTAAAATAGTATAGATTTGTTTTAAAGGATTTGAAAGAAAATCATGGATTTTGAAATAATAAGGCATTAAACCCACTTCAGTCGCTGGAAAATAATTCTGATGATGATTGCAACATCATCAGTGTTCATTTCCGAGTTTCTAAGTGATGAATTGCTACCTTAGAAAAAGTTTTGATGGAAATTTGTTTGAAAGAAAACAAGTGGTTTGAAAATTCAAATGTTTTGAATTTGAAATGGAAATAAATATATATGTATATATTTAAGTGATTTCAAAAGAATATGAAAAGAAAAACCCAGAGATTTGAATTCTGGAATTTAAATTTAACTTAAATAAGTTAAATGGATCGAAGTGAGTAAATTGATTAGAATCAATTTGAATAGGTTTAATGGAATATAGATTGGATATAAATGGATTGATCATGGATCATTCGAATTTAATGAAGGAAGACCAAAAGTTTTGGTTGAAATTAAAGTCATAGAAATATGAGGAGTTGAGTTTCAATATAAAGAAGTTTTGAAAAGTAATGAGTTTGTATCATTTTTCCTAACTTAGCAATTTCGAGGACGAAATTATTTTAAGGGGGAAAGAATGTAACGACCCAGATTTTTGAACAGTTTATTTTAAATATCTAGTATGGTTTTAAATATTGAATTCATAATATAAATGAATTTTATATTGGATTTGTCAATTTAATTATCCATATATGATTTAATATCGAATATATTTAATTATCGTAATAGTAAAAATTTGAATTCCCAGTGTAACACTAAATCAGAACGATTCAGTCGACTAATATAAATTCTGTATTGACTTAAAAAGATAATAATTTATTTTCGATGAATTTATTCGTTCAGAAATCGATATACATTCTAAACGGTTTAACTTAATTTACTAGTGTTATTTCATTTTAAACCGATTCTGTTAAGTTCAAATTATTGTATAAGCTTGAAAACGTCAGTCGTTGCGACTAAATAGCGGTTCAGGATTTTTAAATAAGGGACTGTGAGATATTTTAGTTTTTAATTAAAATAAATCAAATCAATAGCCACCCTATATCACTGTAATTCAGCCGACCTCCTTTTCCTTTTCACATACCTATTCTTCTCGAGCAGAAACTTTTGCTTCCCACCATCGATATCAAGGAGACAACAGTTTAATGGAGTGTACGTATTGTCCCCGTCCACCATTATAAAATCGCGACCCCTTATTCATTTCATTTAGCTCTTCGGCTAGGAAAAAAATCATGTCTTCGGCTAAATTAAATATGGTCGCTCCCTCATTCAGAAATCAAAATAGAATTTGTGATTTTCCCCTTCGCTGCCTTCCTTTAAGGATCCAAACCCACCTCGATCAAAGTTCAAGTATTTAAAGCCGATGCCTTCATTCGCAGAAGGAATAACATCATGATTTGGTATGGGATTTTACGGTCGACGGTGTGCTGATGGATGCAGATCGCGATTTTGGTTTAAGCTGCGATCAAACTAATGATGTTCGATTCTATCTCGTTCGATTTTATCTCGTTCGATCTAGAGATTTCGATTTTGGGGGTTGCGAATTCAACTCGACATGGTGTTCGGGGAGTCACGATGCAGCACAAAAGGGGGTAGTCGCGATGTGAGTAGGTGCGATGACTTGATAATGAGCGAGTGGAAGTCGATGTTTGGTTGGCAATGGAGGAGGAGTCGGTCTCTGTATTTCTGGTAACGATGAAGGCAGTTCCTGGATGCTGATGCGTGAAGGCCAATGTGACTGAAATGAAGAGAATGGATTTAGGTAATTTAATAAAATTTTTAGTTAATAATTTATTTATTTAGTTAGTCTAGTTTAGTTAAAGAATTAATTAGTGTGTCATAAATATAGAATTAATTTAATAGAGAATTAGTTTGTCATTTATGTAAAGAAAATCAATTTATAAAATCAGTTTATATAAAGAAATAAATTGGTATAGAAATAAAATCCATAGACTAATAGTTGAGTATGCAAATTAATGTTTAACTTGGTTAATTAAAATATATAGGAAAATTAGTTATTCATTTAATAGTACATTTAAATGAATAGATGTTTAACCTGTAAATTTAAATAAAATTATCATAGGTACACGATAAAATTCATTTGAGGCGATTCGAGGCAGTAAGATTTGAATTTCACAGGATATTCAGCAAAGGAAAAACCTGGTGAGTAAATCTCACTCACCTTTTATTCTAATTATTTTTATTTCGTTAAAAATAATTGTTTGTTGCTTGTGTGCATGCTTTCTGGATGTTTTATATATATTAGTTATTTAGGCTATATATATATATATATATATATATATTGGGTTGATTGATTGGTTGGATTCCCGCAGTCTCATTAGCGGATGCCCGCAGTTTCATAGCGGATGATTACCCTATACGCCCCACGCTATGATTAGTGGATGACCTTCTATACCGCGATATTCTGCCACGAAGCAGAATGGGTATTATTCATGTGCTAACATCTGTGGATGCAGGAAAACAGGTTGGAGGAATCCAACTGGATTCCTCAAAAATATATTATCTGTTTGTTTAATTGTTTGCATATATATTGTTATATATGATGTGTTTGAAAAATAAATAATTGGTTGCTTTGTGTGTTTTATCACTGGGCTTAAGTAATGATATTTAAAAATATCGTGAAAGGATATTTGAGATTTAAAAGGGAAAATTCTATTTTTAAATAGAATTTGAATTTTTAAATGGAAATAAAATATAAACTCGTTTTGAAAAATAAACCAAGTAGTTTCTTTTAAACGAAGTTTATAAACAGTCTTTTATAACGAAGTTATAAATGAAGTAAAAAGAATTATCATTTGATAATTCAGAAATAGAAAACACAAGTGTGAAATAGGATTTTGAAATGAAATTTCAAAATAGAACTTGAAATAGAATTTTTAAATAGAATTTAAAGATTAGGAAGGAGTTGAAGTATTTGAAATACAAAAGAAATTTCAAATAGGATTTGGAATGGAATTTTTAAATATATAATTCAATTAAAATTTGAGTATAACATTTGAATATAGGATTTGAATAAAGGAAATTTAAAAGAACATTTAAAATAGTAGAATTTGAATAATAGAAATCAAATGGGATTTGAATATTAGAGTTAGAAAAAGAGTTTAACTATTTGAATTTTAAATAGAAAAGAAAAGGGGTTTGAATGTTAGAAATTCAAATAGAAGTTCAAATAGAATTTGAATAGACGAGATTAGAGTGGAAAATAGAATTTTTATGCAAGGAATTAAAATAAAATTTGAGTTCAAAGGAATTCGAATAAAGAAATTCAAATAGAGATTTGAATGTAGAATTTCAAAATAAAATTTGAAATATAGAATTTCAAAGAAGAATTGAATAGAATTTGAAATATAGTATTTCAAGGAAGAATTCAAATGTGAAATTTGAATAGAGATTTGAATAGAGATTTGAGATAGAGATTCGAGTATTAAATTTGAACATGGAATCGAATAAAGAAATTCAAATAGAGATTTGAATATGAGATTTCAAAATAGAATTTGAAATAAACTTTGGAAATAGGATTTTCAAAGTAGAATTGGAAATAGAATTTCAAGTAGGATTTCAAAATAGAAATCCAAAGGGTTTTGAAATGGAATTTGAATTCAAGAGAATTCAAATGAATTTGAATATTAGAAATTCAAATGGTATTGAAAATGAATTTGAATATTAGAAATTCAAATGGTATTGAAAATGAATTTGAATATTAGAATTCAAATGGAAAATGAAATTTGAATGTAAGAAATTCAAATTGAATTTAAATAGGATTTGATCTATGGGGTTTGAATATGGAATTCAAATGAGTTTTAAACTAAGGAATTTCAAATATAGAATTGGGAATGTAGAAGTAAAAATGGAATTTAAAAATAGAGTTTGAATAAAAGAATTCAAATGTATTCAAGTATTGAATTTGAATAGGGAATTCAAATAGAAATTTAAGTATTGAATTTGAATATCAAATAGAAAAGGAATTTGAATTTAGAATTCAAATAAAAGTGAGATTTGAATTTGAATCAAGGAATTCAAATAGAGTTAACGGAGTTGAATTCATTTTAAAGAAGTTTAAAAGTTTATATATATAAATATAATTAAAACGAACTCGCCGCAGCGCTGCAGTTCGTAAATTGGCGATTCGAACTTCAATTGAATATACAGAACGCAATTGAAGTCGGAATTCTTCGAAACAAGAAACGTCAGGACCGGTTTGATAATAGTTTTCTAATGAAAGAGGAAAATCTGGATTTCGTCGTATAGATTTTGAGTTATGTCAAAAGCAAATTTTCAGAAAAACAGCGCCAGAATCGTTTTAAAACCATAATGGTTTATTTAATATTATAAAAGGATTTTTAAGCAAATAAAATCCGAAGATTGATTTAGAAAATTTCAGAGTTGAGTTGCAAAATATATGTGAATTCAAGTTGTGTAAATGAATATGATTTTTGAAACAGAAACCAGATTTTGATTTATTGAATAGAATTAACTAAATTGAATAGAAATTAGTTAATGAGTTTTCGAAGGGATATTGGGGGTTTGAATAAGTAAATTCGATTTGAAAATTTATATTCGAAATAGAAAAGAGAACTAGAATTGAAATTGAAATTCAATTTGGTTATGAACAAGTTAAATATTTTATTTGAACATGTTATGTCCAACAAAGAAGTGAAATAGGCAAAAGGGCTAATTAAAGAATAATTAAGCGAAACCGAATTCAAACGATTCAAATTTGAATTCAAACGAATAAATTGAGTTGAATTGAATTGAAAACAGGTGAACATGTGTAAGCAGGTTTGTTATGAAGCATATGAAGATTTAAATTTATGTGCTCGACCAAAGGTACATGTTTAATTCATATATGAGATTTTATGCGCCGTATCGGCAAGCCACTTGGCTTTTCCTTTTTCTTTTTGATTGGAGAAGATACCGGGAAGCTATTTGAAATTTCCCGATGCTCCCGATACAGGGGAGGTTATGGCGAAATTTTCCGGAAATTTAAGGAGTTAGAATATTTTTAAGATATTTTGATAATTTGAAATCATTGTATCGACGTATTGAATTCAATAGTAAAGTGAATATAAAAATCGAATGTTGTAAACAAAAAGGGGATAGAGATAAATGATTGAAATTGTTTTCAATTGCAAATAGAGATTTTTCTAATATATAGAAAATAAAAGAAGTTGATATTTGGAAACGTTTTCCAAATGACATAAAGGGCCAATATGGTTATTGAAATATTTGGTTAACAAATATTGATAAGGAAATGGAAAAGAGATTTAATTAATGAAATATTAATTAAAAAGCCCAGTGATTTGTTTGATATGTTTGGATGAACACTTGTTTTTATTCGATAGTTAAATCACAGACTATCGAAGTTTTTGACCATCGTTGTCAATATGGAGAGACCGGTTGGATTATTATCCGAAGAACCACTCCGTATTGGCATAAGCGTTGCGAACCAAGTATGCTGAATATATTGAAGACGGAGTGAAGTGCAAGGGCTTTTCTATTAATAGAAATAGTGCCTTCGGTGTCGTTCAATCCCAGAACGAACGTAAATGGACGAATGTCTGACAGAGTATTTCCAATGATCAAATGGGTTGGTCTGTATGAATATATATGGTTGCAACGGATTTATCCCTTAGCATAATATCCAGAATATTTGTGCAAACTCAACTAGTGATTAACGGATCTGACAATGTGGCATTCAAAGTGATTGTGCTATCAAGGAATGGTAAGTATGCGTAGCCTCAGGCCTCAACAACCGGGAAAGGACAAAAATCGGGCAGGCAGCATGGCTATGTGGGTCGCACCCATTAGGGTGTATAATCACCTATCTAGAGAAATTCCTTTTGTTTCTAAATCTATCGATTCTGCCCATTCGGGAAACGGTGGTTTGAGTCCAACCGTTGGTGATATACATTCGATACACTCAAGCGAAATGAGTGGTCGGTCATGTGTGGGCCGGGTTACAAGATGTTCTTGTTGAACCCAGGTGTATTCGCCTCTAGAGATACATCATCGGAAGGTGGTTCCATACCTTGTCATGTTGGAAATCCAATCTCCAATAAGCGCCATGCGATTTTTGATTTTATACTATATATGTGGAGCGTGAGATGCAAGCGTTCTGCTATTTGGTTATTTATTTGATGTAGGCATTATTATAATATCACTGGATTTTCGTATCAAAGTGTTTTGGGTTATAGTAAGGTAAAAACCGTCCATGTTTATGTGTGGGCTGGTCTTACTATTATCTTTTCTTTCGAAAAGAGTTTTGAAAGTTAAACAAGTGGTTGGAGTTTACTCACACCAGTCCCATGACTGACCCAGAGTTTATTTTGTTTTGTTTTCCCTAAACTCTTGGGTGCCCAAATTTGTACGGGCAGTCAAGTGTTTCAGGCTTTTACAGATACACTTGGAGGAGCTTGAAGCAGGAGGCTTCAACGTTAGTTATTTAGAGTTACTTCCGCTGAATCAAATGTTATGTGTACTCTGATGATGGTATGTATATATGTACAAACAGATTTGTATTTCGAAGCTTATGTTATATAATATTTTATTCGTTCCGCTGTGAGTTTGTGATCTTCGTTTTTCTTCTATTCTAATATTTCTTTCTTTCTATTTCTCATCCTCTAACTTCTTTCTAATAATGAGTCGTATTTCTGTGCAATTTGGGTTGCACGTGTGGTGTATTTAGTCAACTCCGATAGCTCGGATTTGCGGGTCGTTACAGTTGGTATCAGAGCTTAGGTTGAGCGAACACCTAGGCTTGTGTGGCATACACTCATTAGAGATAGGGTCAGCAGTGCCTGGATTTTGCATGCCCAGACGTTTTACTTATGTGGACGATGGATAACGAGGCGCCTCGGTTATATCCGTCTCTGCGGAGCTGATGGATTGTATGGTCTTTATACAGACCAATTTTATGCCCCATAGGGCGGGGAAACGTAGTGTTCAGGCATTTTAATCCACATCGAGTGGACCGGCCCTGACGATCCAAGTCTTGTCTGCGCGCTTACCTAAGGATCGGGCTAGAGAGTCTTGAAGCGGTAAGGACGATCCCTTGCCTTGGTTCACAGATGGAAATCCAACTTCCAATACGTGACAATTTCAGTTTTGATTGTAGAGTGTAACAACCCGGAATTTGGGGCAGAATTTCTATATATATTTTTAATATTAAAAATAACCATTTTTCAAACGACCCCTGTTTTCGACGAAAACACTTTTGTTGGATTCGGAATGTCAAATTATTGCTAAGTTTAATTTTTCATAATTTTTAGAATTAATTTGTGACCATGGCAAAAGATTTCAGTTTGGTCAATTTCGGTCAATTTTAATTGACTTGAAAAAGGCCATTTATCAAACAGTCTCAGAATTCGACGAAATTAATTTTGTTAGGACCGTATCGTCAAAACAAAGCCAGAAATAATTTTTTTATAGATTTTTTCTGAGTTCGTATGTGACCCCGGTAGATTAAAGAGTACGTTCGAATTAATGTTAAAAAGATTTATTTTAAAAATAAAAGAAACATGCTGTAAACATCAGAAGTGGACTTAGGCACTAGAGCCATTGCATTCAGAAGGCGTCAAAACATATTGTTCGACAGTCGTTGGGCTCCGTTTCGAGATCGGACGGAAAAACCCTAATTTTCGATTTAATTAAATAAAAATAAAAATACGTTCTTATACCCGTATAAATACGCACGCTACAGTAGCTTCTTCTCCCAGTTGTTTCACCGCCACCTAACCCATTACCATCAAATCTTCTTCCTTCGATTTCTCCTTCGTTTCTCAACGAAATTCTTCGTCGTAGTACAACTTTTCGAAGAGATTTTCGTGCTCTTCGATTCTACACCAAAATCGGACCCTCCAGAAGCCTGTAGCCGCCGCACCAGCGCCATAAACCCGCCGCCATTTGCACCTTCCTGGGCCCACCACACGCTGCCGCACCCTCCCCCCTTTCCAGCGAACCTCCCCCTCTCCGAGCTCTCCAACGTCGCGCAAACATCTCTGAAAACCATTGCCTAAATCGCCTGAAAGGTTGGATCAAAGATTTTAACAAATTGAAATTATAAAGGTAGGAACATTTTAGATTTTGCGACGCTTTTATCTGTTACAGTTGCAGTTGTGAAAAGTAATTGATAATTTGTTCATATGAACTTCAAACCGAAAAATTTCAGATCCGAGAGAACCGTGACTTCAAATACGACTTTTTAAAAAAAGCGATTGGGACAAATTCTTATCCAATCAAGGTGAGATTCTATTTTAAATAATTAAATTAATTTAATTATTAATTTTCCTCTGTTATTTAAATAATTGAATGGTGAATGAAGTAGATCTGAGATGTGATAATATTCTGAATGATTGTTTGGTTTATCTGTGTGTATAATTCCAGATCTGCTAGTTAAAAATTTCAGATCTGTATGTGATGAAAATTTGAATAATCATTTTATTTAAATTTTGTTGAATCATGTTTTGTTGATATTTAATGAATCATGTATTTATAAAAATATCACCTTGTTCATGTCTTTGAATTGAACTAGAAAATTTCAATTCAACACGACCTTGTTGTTATTTGATTTGACTAGACCTTTTTAGTTCAAATATAATATTGATAGGATGTTTGTAGGATTGAAATATGACGATATGAAAGAAATTACATTTATATTTAATGTAATTAGGACATGAATTTTTCACCGCAATAAAAATTTACATTTGTAGGTGATAAATAAAAAGATTAGATTTTTATATTGTAAATAAAAAGATTAGATTTTTATATTGTAAATAAAAAGATTAGATTTTTACATTGTAAATAAAAAGATTAGATTTTTACAATGTAAATAAAAAGATGAGATTTTTACATTGTAAATAAAAAGATTAGATTTTTACATTGTAAATAAAAAGATTAGATTTTTACAATGTAAATAAAAAAGATGAGATTTTTGCAATGTACATAAAAAGATGAGATTTTTACATTGTAAATAAAAATATTAGATTTTTACAATGTAAATAAAAAGATTAGATTTTTACATTGTAAATAAAATGATTAGATTTTTACATTGTAAATAAAAAGATGAGATTTTTGCAATGTAAATAAAAAGACTAGATTTTTGCAATGTAAATAAAAAGATGAGATTTTTACATTGTAAATAAAAAGATTAGATTTTTGCATTATAAATAAAAAGATTAGGTTATTACAAAGACATGAAATTTATACCGCATAGAATTACATTTTTATATGTAATTATAGAAATAGAATTTACATGTAAATTAAAATTACATTTTTATATGTAAATTGAAATGAGAAGTTGCATTGAAAATAAAATTACATTTTTATATGTAACTAAAGAATAGGATTTTACATTGTAAATTGAAAAACAAAATTTGACATGTAATATTAATTACATTTTTAATGTAATTAAAAAGATAAGAATTTTACATTGTAAAGGAGGTTCTACATTGCAATTAAAGGATAGAAATTCTACATTATAATGTTAGTTACAATTTACATTGTAATTAAAAAATGGGAGATTTTACATTGTAATAAAAGAATGGAATTCAACATTGAAATGGAATTTACATTTTTAATGTAAATAAAAGAATAAAGGGAGAAATTGGACTTTGAATTATAATTTACGTTTTTAATGTAAATAAAGGAATAAAGGAATGTATTTAAAGTGTTGAAATATTAACTTCATTTTTAAATGAATTAAAATTGAATGGAGATCATTAGTTGTTTAGCTCGGGGTTAAATCGAACGAC
Organism: Allium sativum; assembly: GCA_030737875.1. NCBI lineage: Eukaryota > Viridiplantae > Streptophyta > Magnoliopsida > Asparagales > Amaryllidaceae > Allium > Allium sativum. The sequence continues at coordinate 6,090,530 of CM060921.1, read as the reverse complement.
GTTATTATGGTTGAACGATATATTTATATATTAATATATATAAATATAATTAAATTTAAACGAATCGAGCGCGGTAGTTCACGTTTTGAAATCGTACCTTTGAACGACTATATCAAAAGATCCGACCGTCAGATTTTCCCAAAACGAAAACCATTAGGACCGCTTTGGGAAGATCTTTCCAACGATATAAACTACGTTAAAATCCAACGGTTAGATTTTGAGAAATGTGTAAATCAAAATTGGTTGAAAACAGCGCAAGGGTCGCTCCTTTGACCCGAAGCGTCGTTAAATAAAGATTTAATTATTTTTAATAATTAAGGTAAAAATTAATCGTTATAAATAATTAAACAACATGAAATGGGTTTTCTCAAATTATATATGCAAGAATTATTTGGAAAGTCCGAGTTAATCTCATTCCAAATAATCAAACGATGTTAAAAATCGAAGTGTGAAGACGGCGAATGAAGACCGTAAATCTTCCCTCGAATGGACAATGATCAAGACCCTGAATTGACTTGCTCCCAATTCAAGGGTCAGGGTAATTGCCCAAACGTACATGTGGATTTCACGGATATTCAGGTACCTCCTTTCCGTATTGGACATACGGGATGAGAGTACCTCCAGTTTCGTTCAGATCCAGAACGGGCTTATAAATGGAATGTGTGTCCGACATTGTACTCCTTTATATCGTATTTATTGATTTTCTGCCGAGTGAATGAATGTTTGGTGGGGGAGAATTTATTCTCTTGCTTAACACCCTTTTACATATTTTGGCAAAGGATTGAGAGTGTGATATGGAGTGTCAGTGTGGCATACCAAGATGCAATGATCAAGGTTTCTTGTTGAAAAGCAGAACCTTGTGGTGACGATCAAAGCACAGCTTGAATAAGCATAGCTTTGTGTATTACGTAGCTTCACGAGCCTCACAACCCGGTTGAGTCTAAAACGGAGCAAGGGAACGCAGGGAGAGCAGCACATTTCTTTCTAGCTAGAAGTGGTGTTTGGTTTTGTAACACCCCACGTCCATTAATGTCACTCACGAAGGGAATGCATTAACTTCCATGGAGGTTATAAGTGAATATAGAACAGAAAAATTACAACAAGACAGAAAGTAAATAGTACTTGGAAATCTAAAACTTCATTTTATTGCAGCGGAAATTAAACATGTTTGTTACATCATAAAACCATAGATCATAACCAAGTACAATATCAATCTTCATAAAAAAAAATACATAATCCCATTACATAAATAGCCATTAAAAATATAACAAGCTGGACTTTACTTCAACGGTCCAAGCTTTCCAAAGAGAGATGAAGCAATTCAATCAAACTCCACTAGAGCTAGGCCCAACTTGAGGATCTGGAGGGGGAAAAAGGATAGAAATAGAGGGGGTCAGACATAAAGTCTGGCGAGTATGATAATTCTAACAATACTATTATCAAAATAACTAGACTAAGGCATAAGCTGGAAGACAAGTAAATGTCTATGAACTCTTAGGAAGATAAAGATAGCGTTTAAGATAACGTTAAAGATAACGGTAAAGGCACACCTAATTACTAACGAATGATTACTACACTGCACCGCACATCACTACACTGCACCACACCAGTCACCCTAAAGGTTGATCCCACTTGCTTCACACAGAAACAATATAAATAGCCTTACGTACCCCTAGCTAACTACATAGGTGCCGTCTGCCCCTATCTCCACTAGGTGTACCCCACTACCCACTTTCGATCGGCTCCCTACTCGTAGATACCCGTGCTGGCCCCATAGTGGGGTGTATCACTCCCCTAAAGCGGAAACCCGATACAACTTGAGAATGCACGGCTTATACCTACACGATGCAACAACGTCTTATCTACCAGCCCGGGTCCACACACGCATATGAAACCCGTTGGACTTGCGTTGCCACCGCTCCCCGTTTTGGCCTCTTACAGTCAAACCCAGCATGCGTGTCCCGTCCTCGACTTGGGTCGAGTCCACAAAGATACGTTTGGGATACTGGTCGAAATGGCCCCCCACAAGATACCCACCTAAGCTTGTCACTACTAGTATATCCCACTTTACCCTCTTAGTCATGTTCATTTACATGTGTGTTTGGTTAAGTCTTACTAATCGTATTTCACATGCCACTAAGGGCACCCCCTAGATTCCTCATGCCACCTAAGGCACCTACTTAACCCCCATGTCCCACCTTACATGTTTATCTGGTTAAGTATTTCTTAATTCATTCAGGCCATAACCTCGTAAAGACCTCTCACATTAGATTGGCATTTATGGCAGCTGGATTTGCCGGGCGGGTCTGGGCAGTCTTACACCATAAAAGAGTCTAACCTCGTGTCTTTACAACCGTTTGCTTTAGTTTAGGCCTAGGACCTCTCATATTGGGCTGACATTTGTGACCACTGGATTTGCCGGGCGGGTCCGGGTAGGTTTACGTCACAAACGAGTCCAACCTCGTGTCCTAAGCATTGATTAACACTTATAATCTTTTACCCCAGTTTTAATAATTCCCTAAAGTAAATTATTAATTACTTCCAATTTTAATGATGTCCATAATTGACTCAATTATGGCCATCCATATATGGCATGCAAAATCATATCAATTGCACCCCAACTTTTTAATATTAAATCCTTAATATTACCCCTACCCCATGTTTATACGTTCGCTTATTCAACGCATAATATAGGCTAGACTTGAGTAGTCTAACACATAGCACAAAGATAAATTATCACAACATATGGACAATTAAAATGAATCTAATCATAATAGGGGTGAAACTTGCATAACTACACATGTTAAGGATATAAAGGTGTCAACTTGTTAAAGGTCACAATTTACATGATATGATCATAGCCCAAATCTATACATAAACTTGCATATGGGGTTTTTAGGCAACATAATGATGGTGTGAACTAGCATAGGATATGACATATGTCATAGCATAATTCTAGATGTCATAATAGATGTCTTGGCATATGTTCATAACTTTTCTAATCAATCTAACTTGCATATATGACTTGTCATATAGATCAACATAACCCAAACATGATGATTTAATTAATATGAACTAACTAGCATAGATGGTAACATCATGGCCTTTTTAACATGTATGATTCATCACAACTTAGCATAGAAACTTTCAACATACATGACATCATCATAGCATGATTTAAAACATATAAGATATCATCATCACATAACATTGGATTTACAATATACATGATAGAAAAAGGGGTTTACAGCAACATATATGATAATTCACATCATCTACTCATAATCCATTCATAACTCAACCTAATTAAAATGATAATAATCTTGTTAAGATCATCATACTCACAATTTAGAGAAGAAAAGAGAGAGTTTTGCTTTGCTTTAGGGTTGAGAGAATTAGAATTGAATTTTCTTTTCTTCTTTCTTAGTTGGCGGCGGCTCCATTGATTTCCATGGCGACGTTATGACGATAACTATTCTATTTTAATTAGGTTTAGGGTTAGCATTAGGATGTATTTATAGGTGTAGGAAGTTATTTAGGACCATTAGATTAACCCTGAACCATGAGAACCAATCAAATGCAAAATCTGCATTTAAGCGAATCGGCCCACGGTTGACAGCCAAATACCCTGGATTAACCCCTAATCGACCCAGCGAGGCTTGGGTCGACCTAAAAAATGGGCCGGTTCGGTTATTTCCCCTCCCAATTCGCTGTTTTGAACTTTTTCGCATATTTATTTATTTAATTTTTAATTTTTATATATATATATATATATATATCAATATATATATATTTCTCTGCGCAAGCCATTTCACTTAATTCTTTTCTAAAAATTAAGTATACTTTAATTTGTGAATTTTAATGTTATAAAATTACGGGGTGTTACATTCTCTTCTCCTTAAAGGATTTCGTCCCCGAAATCTCCAAGTCAAGAAGAATGTATATCCTACCATCTAATCGTCCATCTACTCAACCATCAAACACCAGCATCCATTGTCCTTAAAAGACTTCTAATGCTTTAATGTTTATATGCACAGTGTGTGTATATGTCCATATCTAATGCAAAATTAGGCGGTCTACTGATTCAGTCGACCTCCTTAGTGCAATTCATGATAGTGCCATGCGTCCAATATGTATGCAAAAGATTCCTAATGATACATATTAATTCTATATGCGTGCACAACCATCCACCCGAATGCAGCAACTATATGATATTACAACCATTATACATCCATTTTACTAAATACATCCATATATATGCAATATGCAATATGAAGTGACTGAGCCGATCTGGTGCCTAATAGTGTGTGTATATGCATCCACGAGCAACCACTAGCAAACACATGCATCCACTTTGCATCCACCATACATAACATGTCTCAAACACATGTTTCAACCATAGGATTATCCTAACTAAAGGTCAAAGATACTAGCGAGAGGATATACTAAAGATAAGATAAGTACAAGCTAAGCGATAAAGGAGAAATTAAAGGACATACCCTCAAAAAGAAAAGGGTATCGTGAACGCATCTTCTCTTCCGTCTCCCAAGTAGCGTTGCTCTCATCATCTCCCCATTGCACTTTGACTAGTCTGACCTCTCGATTCCTCAACCTCTTGATCTCCGACCCAAGAATGCGCATAGGAGCTCGTCGAATTGTCGCATCACGCTCTATCTCCACCTCTCTAAGCAAGCTCGGCTCTACCACTTCCGCGGTCTCGTGCAAGCACTTCCTCAAATGTGACATATGGAATATGTCATGTACACCACTAAGTCTCTCGGGCAACTCCACTCTATACGCCATCTGTCCAATCCTCTCCTTAATAGGAAACGACCCTACAAACCTTGGTGCTAATTTCCCAACGGACCCAAAGCGAACAACGTTTCGTAATGGAGACACTTTGACAAAGACCATGTCCCCAACTTCAAACTCGAGATCTGTCCTCCTCTTATCCGCATAAGATTTCTGCCTATCTTGCGCTGCTTTCATCCTCCTTCGAATCAAGTCGATCTTCTCCGAAGTCTCCCTAATCATATCGGGCCCAAGTAAGATCTTATCCGTAGATTCCCACCAACATGTAGGTGAACAACAAGGTCGTCCATAAAGAGCTTCGAATGGTGCCATACCAGTGCTGGACTGAAAGCTGTTATTATATGCGAACTCCACCAATGGAAGATGCTCTTCCCACGTACCCCCAAAGTCTAGAATACATAGCCTCAACAGATCCTCTAGAATGTGATTCACCCTCTCGGTCTGGCCGTCCGTCTGAGGATGATATGCGGTGCTCAAACATAACTGAGTCCCTACCGCCTCTTGTAAGCTTCTCCAAAATTCGCTAGTGAAAATAGGATCGCGGTCGCTCACTATGCTAGAAGGAACACCGTGCAACCGAACTATCTCTCGAACGTATACAGAAGCTAACCATGGAGCAGTCCTCTTACTCTTCACGGGAATAAAATGGGCGCTCTTAGTAAGTCTATCTACTATAACCCAAATTCCCGTATTACCCTTCCTCGATCGCGGTAATCCATCGAGATGCTTTCCCATTTCCATAATGGAATCTCCAATGGGTGAAGCAACCCACCGGGTTTCTTTTGCTCCGCTTTTACTTGTTGGCACACCAAGCATCTAGCGACATACTCGGCCACGTCTTTCTTCATGCCGGCCCAAAAGTAAACTCTCTTCATGTCTTTGTACATCTTGTCCCCGCTGGGATGAATGGTCATCTTCGAACGATGTGCTTCGTCAAGAATAGTCTTCCTTAGGTCATCGTCTTTTGGTACACAAAGTCTACCGTCCCTACGTAACCAACCCTTATCATCTAGGGTATACCTACGGAGATGGCTTGATGACTCCCCTCCTTTGAGTTTTTCTACTAACTCAACCAACCGCGGGTCGTCTCGCTGTGCCTCGCCAATCCATCCCAAAAGTGTAGATCTGACCTCCAAGGATGCTAGCAAACCGGGTACGAAGTCAACGGAAGGTCTAAAGTCAAACATAGAAATGAATTCTAAACTTTGCCGCTCAACAAACAAAGGACTTGAGGATAATATTTTTCTACTTAAGGCGTCTGCCACCACGTTACCCTTGCCAGGGGTATAGGCTATTTCGAAGTCGTAGGACACTAAGAACTCCATCCACCTTTGCTGCCTTAAGTTCAAGTCCTTTTGAGATAATAGGTCTTTTAAAGACTTGTGGTCAGTGAATAATTCGAATTTCTCGCCAAGAAGATAATGAAGCCAAGACTTAAGCGCAAAAACGATAGCGGCCAATTCTAGGTCATGTGTAGGATAATTTTTCTCATGCGCTCTCAACTGCCTTCCACCATAGGCTATTACCCTACCCTCTTGCATTAAGACTGCGCCTAGTCCTGTCCCACAAGCATCAGTATAAACGGTAAACGGCTTACTCCCGTCTGTCAATACTAAGACTGGGGCTGAAGTCAAAGCTCTCTTCAAACGTTGGAACGCATCATCACAATCTATGTCCCATGTGAAAACTAGGTTCTTCTTCGTCAAGCGTGTCAATGGAGCTGATATCTTTGCGAAGTCTTTGATAAACTTCCTATAGTAGCCAGCCAACCCCAAGAAACTTCTCACTTCGGTAGCATTTTTAGGAACCTTCCAATCTTGGATGGCCACCACCTTCGCGGGATCTACAGCTATCCCTTCTTTGGAAACCACGTGTCCTAAGAACCGTACTTCCTTCCTCCAAAAGTGACACTTAGAAAATTTAGCTTTAAGCTTATGCGCTCGAAGAGTCTCCAACACTTCCCTAAGATGTAGGGCATGCTCTTCTTCATCCTTAGAAAAGATCAAGATGTCATCTACAAAGACTACCACAAATTTGTTAAGGTACTCCCTAAACACCCTACTCATCAAATCAACAAAGTATGCGGGGGCGTTTGTCAAACCGAAGGGCATCACTAGCCATTCATAGAAACCGTCTGGAGTCCTAAAGGCAGTCTTGTCAATGCTATCCTCAGCCACTCTCAACTGATGGAAACCAATGGCTAAGTCCAACTGCGAAAACATAGAGGCGCCAACTAACTGATCGAAGAGATCGTCAATCCTCGGCAGTGGGTGTCTGTTCTTCTTAGTAAGTTTATTAAGTTCTCTATAGTCCACACACAGTCTAAGGGACCCATACGCCTTCGTGGCAAATACTACTGGAGCACCCCACTCCGATATACTTCGTCTTATGAACCCCTTCTCAAGCAACTCCTTCACTTGCTTATCGAGTTCCCTCCTTTCACGTGGATCCATATGGCGTACTGGCAAAGATACTGGTTTCGCATTATCCACAAGATATATTCGAAAATCTATCTCCCACTTCGGAGGCAAGCCCTTCACCTCCTCAAACACATCCGAATATTCTCGGACCACTCTAACAGATCGTAGATTTTCCTCAGACGCGTCAAGCGATTCTAGATAACTTAGCATAACCGAATTTATGGGATTACAAAAGATTTCGAGAGTGTTGCCAAGGCGAGTCACGAGCCTAACTACTCTCCTTTCACAATCAAGAATGACCCCATTTCTGGATAACCAATCCATTCCTAAAATTAGCCCATAGCCCGTGAAGCCCAACACATAGGCATCACATCTAAATTCAACGCTAAGTATGGAAATTTTCAAATCCAAACACATCATAGACAAATAAGTTGAGCCCCCAATTGGATTCGAAACAACTAAGGGATCCTCTACTAAAATGGTGTTTAAGTGCAGTGATTCAACTAATGATGTAGAGATAAACGAATGTGATGCGCCCGAATCAAATAAGGTACGGACATGATGATCAACCAGAAAAACTAAGCTTTCAACAGAAATGGTTCTACCTCGTTCTTGCAGCGGTGGGACTGCGAGAGCCTGAACTTGTCCCCTTGCCTGCCCTGGTGCCATAAGAGCCTGCACCTATCCTCCCGAGGTAGCTCCTGCCCTCTGCCCCTTCTTTGGGCAGTCCTTCACTAAATGTCCCGCATCGCCACAATGAAAACAACCTGTCTTCTTTTTCTTTCGGCAATCCTTGCTGAGATGGCCTGGTGTCCCACAGTTAAAACATTTCTTCTTTCCCTTGCCGTTATGGTCTTTACCACCCTTCTTGTTTTGCTGTAGTGGTTTCTTCGGATCCCCTTCTTATCGGGTGCCTTATCAGCTTTAGCACTTTTCTCCTCATGCATAAGCGCCATTTCTACTAACTTCTCAAAGGTGGCCCCCATAGGAATGTGGGTCATAGCCAACCCTTGCAATGGTTCATTCAAGCCATTCACGAACCTCAGCACCTTCTTCTCCGGCGTGTTCACTAAGTCCAAGCCAAACCTTGCTAACTGATTAAATTTATTGACATATTCTTTCACTGATGAGCTTCCTTGCTTCAATGTCAAGAACCTTTCCATATATAGATTTTCTTCCGCCCTTGAGAGAAACTTCGCCTCGAACCTACGTCTGAAATCCGCCCAAGAGTCAACAGGACGCTCCCCATTAGTGACCTCCCACCAAAACGAGGCCTCTCCCTTCATCAACCAAGCTGCTAATCGAACTCTCCTCCCTTCTTCTACTTCAAAATTTTCTAGCAATTCTTCCACCTCCTTAAGCCAATCTCTAGCTTCCACAAACGTTTCTGACCCTTGAAATGGTTTTCCACCCATAGCCTTGAATTCCTTGCACGTCTTTGCAAAAGTATCTACGCGAGGAGGAGGAGGAGGAACGGGTGCAACTGGTGGTGGAGGAACATTGGCTGGACCTCCAGCAGCCCTAGCCTCTAATAACCTCCTATACCATCCTGGTATCGTTACACTGTCGGGTAGATTACCATCTTCAGCCATGCTGAAACGAAAAAGGAAAGATTCAGAATGGAGAATTCGAAAGATAAAGATATGGGCTATTGGGGATTATGTTTTTTTTTTTCTTAAAAACTTTTCTCTTTAAATTTCTCATTAAAACATGTTTTTGAAAGCACTTCTTCCAAAAATAACTATTTTTCTAAAGTATTTTTATCTGTTCTGGTAACCTTAAGCTCTGATACCACGTGTAACACCCCACGTCCATTAATGTCACTCACGAAGGGAATGCATTAACTTCCATGGAGGTTATAAGTGAATATAGAACAGAAAAATTACAACAAGATAGATAGTAAATAGTACTTGGAAATCTAAAACTTCATTTTATTGCAGCGGAAATTAAACATGTTTGTTACATCATAAAACCATAGATCATAACCAAGTACAATATCCATCTTCATAAAAACAAAATACATAATCCCATTACATAAATAGACATTAAAAAGATAACAAGCTGGACTTTACTTCAACGGTCCAAGCTTTCCAAAGAGAGATGAAGCAATTCAATCAAACTCCACTAGAGCTGGGCCCAACCTGAGGACCTGGAGGGGGAAAAAGGATAGAAATAGAGGGGGTCAGACATAAAGTCTGGCGAGTATGATAATTCTAACAATAATATTATCAAAATAACTAGACTAAGGCATAAGCTGGAAGACAAGTAAATGTCTATGAACTCTTAGGAAGATAAAGATAACGTTTAAGATAACGTTAAAGATAACGGTAAAGGCACACCTAATTACTAACGAATGATTACTACACTGCACCACACCAGTCACCCTAAAGGTTGATCCCACTTGCTTCACACAGAAACAATATAAATAGCCTTACGTACCCCTAGCTGACTACATAGGTGTCGTCTGCCCCTATCTCCACTCGGTGTACCCCACTACTTACTTTCGATCGGGTCCCTACTCGTAGATACCCGTGCTGGCCCCACAGTGGGGTGTATCACTCCCTTAAAGTGGAAACCCGATACAACTTGAGAATGCACGGCTTATACCTACACGATGCAACAACGTCTTATCTACCATCCCGGGTCCACACACGCATATGAAACCCGTTGGACTTGCGTTGCCACCGCTCCCCGTTTTGGCCTCTTACAATCAAACCCAGCATGCGTGTCCCGTCCTCGACTTGGGTCGAGCCCACAAAGATACGTTTAGGATACTGGTCGAAATGGGCCCCCACAAGCTACCCACCTAAGCTTGTCACTACTAGTATATCCCACTTAACCCTCTTAGTCATGTTCATTTACATGTGTGTTTGGTTAAGTCTTACTAATCGTATTTCACATGCCACAAAGGGCACCCCCTAGATTCCTCATGCCACCCAAGGCACCTACTTAACCCCCATGTCCCACCTTACATGTTTATCTGGTTAAGTATTTCTTAATTCATTCAGGCCATAACCTCATAAAGACCTCTCACATTAGACTAGCATTTATGGCAGCTGGATTTGCAGGGCGGGTCCGGGCAGTCTTACACCATAAAAGAGTCTAACCTCGTGTCTTCACAACCGTTATGCTTTAGTTTAGGCCTAGGACCTCTCACATTGGGCTGACATTTGTGACCACTGGATTTGCCGGGCGGGTCCGGGCAGGTTTACGTCACAAACGAGTCCAACCTCGTGTCCTAAGCATTGATTAACACTTATAATCTTTTACCCCAGTTTTAATAATTCCCTAAAGTAAATTATTAATTACTTCCAATTTTAATGATGTCCATAATTGACTCAATTATGGCCATCCACTTATGGCATGCAAAGTCATATCAATTGCACCCCAACTTTTTAATATTAAATCCTTAATATTACCCCTACCCCATGTTTATACGTTCGCTTATTCAACGCATAATATAGGCTAGACTTGAATAGTCTAACACATAGCACAAAGATAAATTATCACAACATATGGACAATTAAAATGAATCTAATCATAATAGGGGTGAAACTTGCATAACTACACATGTTAAGGATCTAAAGGTGTCAACTTGTTAAAGGTCACAATTTACATGATATGATCATAGCCCAAATCTATACATAAACTTGCATATGGGGTTTTTAGGCAACATAATGATGGTGTGAACTAGCATAGGATATCACATATGTCATAGCATAATTCTAGATGTCATAATAGATGTCTTGGCATATGTTCATAACTTTTCTAATCAATATAACTTGCATATGTGACTTGTCATATAGATCAACATAATCCAAACATGATGATTTAATTAATATGAACTAACTAGCATAGATGGTAACATCATGGCCTTTTTAACATGTATGATTCATCACAACTTAGCATAGAAACTTTCAACATACATAACATCATCATAGCATGATTTACAACATATAAGATATCATCATCACATAACATTGGATTTACAATATACATGATAGCAAAAGGGGTTTACAACAACATATATGATAATTCACATCATCTACTCATAATCCATTCATAACACAACCTAATTAAAATGATAATAATCTTGTTAAGATCATCATACTCACAATTTAGAGAAGAAAAGAGAGAGTTTTGCTTTGCTTTAGGGTTGAGAGAATTAGAAATGAATTTGCTTTTCTTCTTTCTTAGTTGGCGGCGGCTCCATTGATTTCCATGGCGACGATATGACGATAACTATTCTATTTTAATTAGGTTTAGGGTTAGCATTAGGATGTATTTATAGGTGTAGGAAGTTATTTAGGACCATTAGATTAACCCTGAACCATGAGAACCAATCAAATGCAAAATCTGCATTTGAGCGAATCGGCCCACGGGTTGACAGCCAAACACCCTGGATTAACCCCTAGTCGACCCAGCAGGGCTTGGGTCGACCTCAAAAATGGGCCGGTTCGGTTATTTCCCCTCCCAATTCGCTGTTTTAAACTTTTTCGCATATTTATTTATTTAATTTTTAATTTATATATATATATATATATCAATATATATATATATATATTTCTCTGTGCAACCCATTTCACTTAATTCTTTTCTAAAAATTAAGTATACTTTAATTTGTGAATTTTAATGTTATAAAATTATGGGGTGTTACAGGTTTTACACGACCCAACATTTTACTTATGTGGATGATGGAATGAGGCGCCTCGGATATTAGGTCCTATAGGACCGGGAAACGTGTGTTCAGGAATTACTAATATGCAAAATCATATGTGCGGACCGGCCCTGCCGGATCCAAGGGTTCACTGCGGGGAATCCTGAGACATTAGCTAGAGTGTCTCGAATCGGTAAGGTGATCGTTCCTAGCCTTGACTCATGATGGAAAACTAAATTTCCAATACGACCCTACGGAATTGATTGTATTACTAGTATGACGACATAGTAGTATGGGGTACCATGCTGCCTAGGATTGATACATTTACTTTGAAATGTTTTTGTAACATATATACACTAATAATAATATCAAACTCGTTTTTACTGTACCAAGTATGTTTAATCATCATAAGGTAAAACTCTATCCTCTGGTTTGCGTTGCATTGTGTGATGGGACTTGAGTCTTATGATGATTCCATTTTTCCAAAAGCATTGTGTTGTTTTACGATTTACTTATTTATATGTTCAATCACCTTAAATTATGCACGACAATCCATTGGAATAAAACCCGTTCCGCATTAGCGGCGTGGTCTTTGGATTTGCCTTATTACTATTAGTAAATTAGTTAAGAATTCTCACACCAGTCCCATGACTGACTCGTAGTTTGTTTTTCACCTTTGCAAACTCGGGTGTCCTCTTTTCCACACGGGCAGCCAAGTAACATGTTTAGCTTTCTTTGGAGTTGCTATCTTGGAGCTGCATATCTATCTTGGTGTTGCTTATTTGGAGGTGCTTATGTTGGACCACGAAGACTACCTATTATTTATCTTCTGTTTGCATTTTATCTTTAGACTCTGAGACATCCAAACTTATTTTATTTCCAGTTGTTCCATCTTGAGGTTGAAACTATTTCCTTTTTGCTGAAACCTAATGTAATAATTTAGATCTCTGTGATTGTGGGATTCTGTGTTTGATGACATTCATATTCCGCTGCTATGATGTTGTTATTCTATAGTTTTCCTGTGCTATGTTGTATCTGTGATCTGTATTGTTGTATTTATGTTGTATTCCAAATGATTATTCCTTACTTTCATTCCGTGGAAGTTTGGGGTTATCACAGTTGGTATTAGAGCCAGGTTAAACATAGCTTTGGAATATAACATATTTATAATAATTTTTTTACGTATAATCACAATATTCTATAGCGAACATTTCATGAGAATACATAATAGTCCTTCATTTTATCACCATCTTTTTATCCATCCTTTTATCTTATCATTTCTTAAAATCACCATTACAGTTGTTCTGACTCTTTCCTGGATCGTACAGAACTAACTAAAAATGAGTACTGCTGCCGCTAGAGGCGCTAGAGCTAGAGCAAGGAGGCAAAATGTTGCTGAAACTGAGGAGGCAACAGTTCAACAGCCACCACCACCACCACCACCACCACAACCCTTTGACTTGGATAGGGTAGCGAAGAAGTTCAAGAATTTAGGTGGAGTTCCATTCACTAGTACGGAGACAGTGACTCAGGCTCAGGCATGGCTTAAGAATTGTGAGAAGATATTTAGAGGGCTAGGGCTAGAAGATCAAAGGAAGAGATTTACGGCTTCATGGTTGCTCCAAGGCGAAGCACAGAATTGGTGGGAATTGGTCAACATAGGAGGTGATGAAGAAAATGTGACTTGGACCAAGTTTAAAGAGCTGTTCAATGAAAAATACGTTCCAAGGCAAGAAGTGGAAAGGCTGCATGACGAGTTCGCCAACTTGAAACAAGGCGACAAAACTATCTCGGAGTATGTAAGAAGGTTTGAAGACCTCTCTCGCTATAGCCCAGAATTGATTCAAGATGACTTTCAAAGGAACAAGAGGTTCGTTAATGGACTTGCTAGGAAGTACACTGACAGGGTTACTGCTCACATTGACCTTTCTTTCAATAAGCTGATTGAGTTTGCTTGTCGCTATGAGGAGAACGACAAAAGTGTTTCACAACAAGATAGAGAAAGGAGCTTGGCCAACAACAATAATAAGAGGAAGCGAGCCGAAAGGAAGAATGAAGGAAGCAGTTCTGGAGCTGCTAAAACCTATGATAAGACGAAGGTGCAATGCTACAACTGCCAGAAGTTTGGATACTACAGCAAGGACTGCAGAAATCCAAAGAAGGCCTGAAGTGATGACACTAAAGAATGCTATAACTGCCACAAAAAAGGTCATATCAAGCCTAATTGTCCACTGTTGAGAGGAGCTCAGATTGCACATGTGTACAAGGGGGCAAGTACACCATCTTTTTCCGCACTTACTTCTTATGAAGGAGAAGGTAAGCCTGATGTTTTAGGTGGTACTATTTCTGTTAAAAACATTCCTGTTACTACTTTGTTTGATACAGGTGCCTCAAGGAGCTTTATTTCTAGCAACACGGTCAAGAAATTGAAATTGAAACAAAGAAGCCTTAAAGAGCCAATTAATGTTCATAATCCAGTAGGAGGTTCTATCGTCCTTAATTTATACTATAGGGTGCCTATTTCCTACTCTTACTTTCAGTTTCCTTTTAACTTGACTATCATGAATTTTTATGAGTTTGATATCATCCTTGGTCTTGATTGGCTAACAAAATTTGACGTTGAGGTTAAATGTGCGGATAGAATAGTTGAAATCAAAAAAAGTTTGGAGATGTTATTTCTATACCTTGTCATGGTTCAAAATCTGATAGAAAGGCATTTTGGTCTTCTCTTGAGATCACTCCCATTCCTTTAGAAAATATTCCTATAGTCAAAAATTACGCGGACGTATTTGAAGAAGTAGACAATTTACCGCCGCGAAGAGAAATTGATTTCAGAATTGATCTTGTTCCAAATGCAAGGCCTGTAGTCCATGCTATCTGAAGGATGACCCCTAAAGAAAAAGAAGAGTTGAAAACCCAAACCAAGCAGCTCTTATGGAAGGGACTCATCCGGCCTAGTTTTTCCAATTAGGGTGCAGCTATGGTGTTTGTTCCCAAGTCTAACGGTACTTTAAGGATCTGTGTGGATTACCGCGACCATAATAAGCAAACATTGAAGAACAAATACCCCTTCCTCGCATAGATGATTTAATGGACCAATTAAATGGAGCCAAGGTGTTTTCTAAGATAGACCTAGCCACAGGTTTCCATCAACTACGCATAGCCGAAGAATGCATACTTTGACAACCTTTAGAGGTCCTGATATATTCTACGAATGGTTGGTAATGCCGTTCGGCCTATGCAATGCTCCAGCCTACTTTGTTGACTTGATGAATAGAGTCTTCCGAGATGTTTTAAACAAATTCGTCCTAGTCTTCATTGATGATATCTTAATGTAACAACCCGTATTTTTATAACATGTTAAAGTCATAAATCAAGGCAGAATTAAATTTAAAAATAAGAATCAGGGGAAACGGGTTGCGCCATTGCGTTCGCCTCGGAATTCTGCATGAAATCGAGTCCGAGTTTTCAAAAATCGGAGTCCGTATGACCAAGATATGACCCTCCGAAGTTTCAGGAATTTAAATAAAATAAAACAGCTCGAAAATAAAGCCAGAAATTCGAAATTCAAACCCAAAGAAGGCTGGCGGGAAAATTCCCGCCCATATACCAAGGTCGACTGAGGAGTCGATCCCCCCCAACCAGGTCGACTGGGGAGTCGACTGGGGTGTCGACCTCCCCATGACCAGGTCGATTGGGGAGTCGACCTGGGGGTCGACCTGCCTCCCGAACCCACTTCTTGAACCAGATGCATCCTGATGCATTTAGACTCGTTTTCTATCCAGATTCGTCTGCCTAATCCTATATAAACTCACCCCTAGCCTCATTCTCTCCACACCATTTCATTTTGTCCTTATGCTGCTTTTGAGATAATCAAAATAATAAGATAAAAAGGAAGAAAAAGGACCGCTCCTTCTCCATCAAGACTACGCTTAGAGATTTGCAAATTGGGGGATTTCAATTAGAACACAATCAATCAAATAGAGATTCAACAATCAAATTCTGCTTTCTAATTCTCGATCCACGCACTGTAAGTTCTAAGTTACTTTGAAATCTAAACTTGTTAATTGTAATTTAGACATGAGATAAAGTGAAATTTGACTTAAGCATGATAATCGATTCATATCTATTCTTGTTCTTCTTGGATCTTGACATTTGGAATATTGCTTTGAAATCAGTTTGGGCCTATTCGCGTTGTAAATCAAATATTATCATGCCTATGACATTGAAACTATAGCCAAGTACTATAACCGTGAACATAAGACTATGCCTATGACTGAGGACATAAGACCATTGCCTATGACTATGACAAGGACAATCGTGGCTAATCACCTATGACTCATGACTATGAATTACTGCCTATGATTATGAACATAAGACTATGACCATGACTTTGAAACTATTACAGTTAATTGCCTATGACTATTAGGGTAGTTGCCTATAACTCTTTTGGATAATTATCCATGACTATTGTATAACTATTGTGGTTAATTGACTATTATAAATGATTGCTCATAACACTATAGTTGAAAACCATGTTGAACACCGAATTGGCATTTAGTTGAATCCCATACCTAGGGTGTGACTTGCTTAGTTTATTCGTTATTATGTACACCAAAAACCATTGACCCATTATCCTTGTATTTGGCTTTCTTTTGCATGCCTATTCTTTTATGTCAAGTTTTTATTAGGACTATCGCCTTATTTTGCTAGATTTGAAACCCTGTTAATTTCTATATGCCAGTGATGTTGTAACCGATTATCTCAAGTTATATCATGCCAGTCTTGTAATCTCTTTTATCGCTTTATGCTTGTCCCTTCCGCCTATCATAGTTTTGATGTTATTCCCTTTATCTCTAGATTTAGATTTGCTTTTAATTTAGATCTATTTACATTTACATGCGATGGGAATACGATTTGGGTAGATTAGGCAAAACATGAACTGGTTATAAACATGAATCATGAACTTGATAATAGGCATAAGTTGAAACATGAATCTTGACACGAACTTGACATGAAACTTGAACATGGTCATAACACTAGAATGAACTTGAATTTGGCCAACTCGAGGTTGGGTTGAGTTTGTAGTGTAAATCTGCCCGGAACCGCCCAGCAAATCCAGTTACTGCAAACAATAGGATCCAATATGGGTAGTTGGTCATATCGCGCTTGAAACCCGAGGTCAGACTGAGTTGTGGTGTAAATCTGCCCGGAACCGCCCGGAATATCCAATGACCACAACAACAGGTCTAATGTGAGAGGTTAGGGTGCATTAATGAATTAATGCCACATGATAGGGTTAAGTCATGAACATGAAAGGCAACACTTAACCAACTTGAAACATGATTGGTAGGGTTAGGTCATGAACTTGAACGACAACACCTAACCAACTTGACACGTGAATTGTAGGGCTAAGTCATGAACTTAAATGACAACACTTAGCCAACTTGATATGCTAGACTGATGGGGTTAAGTCTCGAATTTAAATGACAACACTTAACCTACTAGATGGAAACCCTAGTTACGCGGTCCATTTCAGCAGTAACCCACTAGATGTATCATGGTACCCTGGAACTAGGCAGGGTGGGGCACGATTACTGGGCTGATTGTAAGCGACCAGAACGACGGCTGTGTGGGTGCGCCGGTGTAGGTTCAGGCGGGCTATGGTCGTGCACGTGGTCCGGAGTTGAAAAAGCAGGAAATAAATAAATTGGGTTTTAATTCTAGTTCAAAACTAGTTCATTTCGATAAAAATCTATTTTTATCTTTTCAAATATGGAGTTTTTATTTTTCTACACATATAAAGATGATATTTCTAATACTTCTATCATGTAAAAAAATATAATTTTAACATGATAGAAGTATTAGAAATATCATCTTTATATGTGTAGAAAAATAAAAACTCCATATTTGAAAAGATAAAAATAGATTTTTATTGAAATGAACTAGTTTTGAACTAGAATTAAAACAATGTGACGAAAAGGAATTTCGCTCGGTCCGAACCAGTCTCTAAACCGACCCAGACCGTTCGAAATGCCCTATCGTTTTAGAACACGACAAATCAGAACGCACACGGAAGAACATCTCATTGCATATTACAACAATGCATCAGATTACAAGAATATACAGAGTATAAACAAATAAATATTACACAGAAATATCAGAGATTTAAATTACATTTAAATACATCGCAGCGGAAAATAATACAATGCACAACTAGAAGAGATATACGGATACAAAGCTTTCCGGATATCGTTCCAGCTGTAAACCAGGATCCTGTGAATATAAATCTGCAAAACCAAAACTACTAGCTGCCCGTGTCAAAATAGGGGCACCCAGAGTTTAGGTTAAAACAATAAACTCCAGGTCAGTTATGGGACTGGTGTGAGAACTAAAACAGTTATTGATCTTTATTTTAAATTTCGGTAAATCAAGGGACCACGCCGTATAACACGGAACGGGTTTCCTCCCAAGAATACCAGTGCATAAAACAACAGCGCAATGCTAAATAAAGGAAAATGAAGCTATTATAAGACCCAGGTCCTATCACACAATGCAACGCAAGCTGGGGGATAGGGTTTTTACCTTATAATAGCCAAGAATGCTTGATACGTTTAAAAGAAATCATTTTGATACTATTATAAGTGTATAGTGTATAAAACAACTTCAAATCATAAGTATCAATCATAGGCGGCATGAATGCCCCATACCACTATGTCGCCATATATAGGTTATACAATCAAAATCGCAAAGTCACGTATTTGGAAATTGGGTTTCCATCTATGAACTGAGGCAAAAGATAGTCCTCTACCGATTCGAGACTCTCTAGCCCGAGCCTCAGGCACAACCGCAACCGTACCTTGGATCGTCAGGGCCGGTCCACCGATGTGGATTATAATGCCTGAACAATACGTTTCTCCACCCTTTGGGGCGTAAATGAGCCAACGAATGACTCCAGCGGACCCGGATCGTCCGATCAAACCGAGGCGCCTCGCAACAGCAACGACCACACAGGTGTAAAGTATATAAATGTCAGGACTGGTAGGTCACTGACACCACCCTAGCTAGAAAGAAAACGCATGTCCCCCCTGAGGTCCGTCTCCCGTTTTTTGGTTCACCACCGGGGTGTGAGGCTCGCGAATTCACGTTACACAAAGCTGTGCCACACAGGCTGTGCTTTGATCATCACCACAAGACTTTGCTTTTCAACAGAAGCCTTGATCATTTGCCACTTAGGCATGCCACATAGGCAATTCACTCCATGTGATTGATATGCATCAATATATAACCCCTGAGCTCGTACGTCTCAGAGAAGGGCGTTAAGCAAGAGAATAAATTCTCCGCCGCCAAACTGATATATATTTAATAGAAATCAATCACACGGACTAAAATCCAATGTCAGACACACAGTCCATTTACAAGTCCGTTCTGGGTCTGAACGAAACCGGAGGCACCTAGTACCCCGCATATCCATCGATCTCCAAGTACGTCTGGACGATCACCAACTGTTTCCATCTTCTTGGGTGTACAGCCCAATCAAGATCATCAGTAATCACCCAAACGACGCGAAGACCTCCGGTCTTCGACCACCGTCTTCATCTTCGACTTATCGTCGTATCAGTTATTTAGAATGGGTTAAAGCCGGTCTTTCCGAATAACTCGCGTATACTTTAAATAAGTGTTACACAAACACCACATACGCCTCATTCCAATTCATTAGTCACTAACAGTAAATTAATCAAGAGAATAATTCCCCAAATATTAACCCCGAAGGCCGAAACCAACATCAGATCAATATCCAGAAAACCATTCTGCTTGGCTAACCGACAGTTAGTTTCTAAATTTCACATTCATAGGGAGAGGTTCGCATTAATTTTATCAAAGATAAATTCCTTGAATTTATTCTTTAATCTTCTTTTGAATTTTGATTCAACTAGTCGGGATTAACGAACCTTACCGAAGTAATCATTTGTTTTAATTTCCCAATCCCAACCTATTCATCCCATGAAGTAAAACTGGTAATACTTCATATCTAACACCACGGTGTTATCGGTAAATTCAATTACCATTTCATGTTCAAATCTAATTAAAGATTTAACTATCGCCTGGAGTAAAACTGGTGATACTCCATTCTCGATTATTTCAATCTAATTAAAGATTCTTTAAAACTCCACTTAGTTTTAATCTTTAACTGGGTTAAAGAATCAGTGTCATTTAAAAACACAGTTCGCGATAAACCCAAAATCACATTCCATTAATTATCGGGTTAAAGAACGAGTGTTATTTAAAACACTGTCCACAATAAACCCAAAAATCAATATCAATTCAATTCCAATTAAATATTATTTAATTGGTACACATCATTAAATATAAATAAAAAGATTTAATCTTTTCTCAACTGGGTTCAAGAACAGTGTTAGTGAAGACACCATTCACGACAAACCCAAATCACATTTGAAATTCAATACGAGGCTCTGAATAGAAAATATATCGGCTTATATTCAATATCAAATTCTACGATTAACAATTGTCGTATTGGAAATAACGATATAAATGTATATCTTTCAAATTTCCATAACAACATCTGTATAATCACGAATTCCAACATCGAAATAATCCAAAGACAATTTCGATTCAAATCCATTTCAATATAATTATTGGAAATTCTGGTTATTTTCAAAACCATTTCTAATCCAGTTTATTTATTTAAAAAATAAATAAATAGAATTATAATTCTAGTTCAAAACTAGTTTATTTCGATAAAAATCTACTTTTATCTTTTCAAATATGGAGTATTTCATCCCAATTCTTTCTAAATCATTTCTTATGATTTTACACAAATTATTACTATTTTTTATAATTTTATCAGGGCCCGTAAAGTCGATTTCCATCAGTGGCCATCGAACTGCACTTACAGCGACCTTTTTCAAATTTGATTTGGACATAATTCCAAATCCAACCATTAGATTTCTAATTTCTAATATTCATTAGAAAGCTCTTTTCGATACGAACCCAACGGTTCCGGTTTTAGGAGAATCCGACGGTCGGATCTCCCGCAATATCCGTTCGAAGTCAATGGTCGAAATTCGCGAACTGCCGCGGTGCGGCGCGTTCTATTCAGACCATTATATTATATATATAATATATACTTCGTCGATTACCATTCAAAACGTGCTTTATAAATCGATTAAAATTCATTTTCAAAATGGTTTCAACTTCATATTCAATTTCAAATCAAAATTTGAATATTCCAATTTAAATTCCTTTTAAATTGATTTCAAATTGATTTCCATTCAAATTGATTTCTAATTCAATTTCAGTTCGTTTTCAATTCAATTCAATTTCGATTCGAATTCATTTCTATTCCATTTCAATTCGAATTCATTTATATTCAATTCTTTTCAAAATATCAGATTTTGAAATCACTTTCGATATTCATTATAAAATGAATAAAATCGATATAAATATCGTTCACGTCAAAATGGCATCAATCTAATCAATACGGCTTCATATATTCCTATTTTCAAATATTCTATTTCAAATATTTCTTTTTCAAATATTTCTATTTTAAAACTGGAATGAGGCCCAATCAATTACCATACAATGTTAATTATATGGATTTTCTACAACACATGTATATATTAACAACGATGAATAATCAACCATCATCCAAAGTGCATTCTACACTGTATAAGCATCAAATATAAATATTCAATGCTTATAACAGTGTGTCAATCAATCGATCGACATAAAACTAAACAATCAGGATTAGTGTACGTCAAATATCATCCCAATACCCGTGTGGGGTTTCAAACAATCAAAAACAGATTTTATTTGTGCAGTTGGGCGATGTGTAAAATTTATCGTCCCAATCAATGTCCTTCAAATAGGTGTACATAAACAAACCGTCTGGTTTGTAAATGAATATTTGTTTATTCACATTCACGTTAAAAATTATATTTTTAACGATCAAACTATTTTATTCAACCTATGAATATTCTATTCGGTTCATTTATTAAATAAAATGTTATCTTTATTTTTCTAACTTATTTTTAGAAAATTTCGGCGGCATAACGGCACGATACTAGAAACGGGACAAGGCCTAGCCTTATCCCCGGTCTAGTGAAGGCCCACGCCATTCACACATCAATCAAATCAATTTCATTTCACCAAACAATTCAATATCAAAACAAATAATCTAACCAACCACACAACCAAACAATTTAACAAACAAGCCATCCATGGTCTGTGGATGACGGGTGTCGGGTGCTACTAAACACCGTCTGCATCCTAGTATATATATAACTAGAAAAAGAAATTGAAGAGTGAGAAGTTCTCACCGATAGCTATGCTAACTCCACGGCACTTCTAATGCAGGAAATCTTCACTGTTCTCGTCTCTTATCACTTTCTTCGCCCGTAGCCACTACATATATAAAAATCGAATTTTTACTTCGCTATTCAATATATAAAAATCATATTTTTACTATGCTATTCAATATAAAAAATCGAATTTTTACTTTGCTATTCAATATACAAAAATCGAATTTTTACTTTGCTATTCAATATATAAAAATCGAATTTTTACTTTGCTATTCAATATATAAAAATCGAATTTTTACTTTGCTATTCAATATAAAAAATCGAATTTTTTACTTTGCTATTCAATATATAAAAATTGAATTTTTACTTTGCTATTCAATATAAAAAATCGAATTTCTACTATGCTATTCAATATATAAAAATCGAATTTTTACTTTGCTATTCAATATAAAAATCGAATTTTTACTTTGCTATTCAATATATAAAAATCGAATTTTTACTTTGCTATTCAATATAAAAAATCGAATTTTTACTTTGCTATTCAATATATAAAAATCGAATTTTTACTATGCTATTCAACATATAAAAATTGAATTTTTACTATGCTATTCAACATATAAAAATCGAATTTTACTATGCTATTCAACATATAAAAATCGAATTTTTACTATGCTATTCAACATATAAAAATCGAATTTTTACTTAGTAGACATATATACACGTATATGTATAAAAATCCAATTTAGAACTTGCTATGTTTTCTATTATACTCTATAAATAATAAAAATCATGTTCTTATACTATTGTTAGGGATTATAACTGAAAATAAATGTAAATAAATAAATAAATAAAAAGAACTCACTGCTTTCATCGAACTGGGGTTGGCGTTCGTGGTCGGAGACGGACGCTAGAGGGGCTGTGGCCCACTCTGGTGGAGGCGGCTGTAAGGGCGGTGGCCGTCTTCCTCGAAGGGGTGCGGTGGTCTCGGTGGCAGCGTGGATTCGAGAGGGATGGAGGGGGAAGATCAGTGCTACTGGGACGTGCTTCACGGAGGAGCGGAGGACGGAGGGGGGGGGGGGGGTGAAGCGATGGTGGCGGCGACGAAGAAGGGGGGGTCGCGGCTGTGTTGAGATTTCTTTTTCTTTTTTTATTTATTTTCTTCTGATGATTCGAAAAATGAAGGGAAGGGGGAGGGGGCCCATCGGTTTATAAGGGGAGGATATGTATTTTTTATTTAATTATTTAATTTAAAAAGTTGACTTTTACAAACGGACTCGAAACAGGGCCCACCGCCTGTCGTCCATAGCGTTTTACCCCCATTCCGAACACAATGGGATATGTATCGCAAGCTGATTCGATCGTTTCGATCAGTTTTCGTCAAAAATCAACATATAACTCTATATATTGAATTTGAACGCGCATTTCAATTTACTGGGGTCACATACTAACTCGAAAAATTACAGAAAAATATTTTCTAGCTTCGTATTGACGATACGGTCCTAACAAAACTAGTTTCGTCGAATTCAGAGACCGTTTGAAAAATGGCCATTTTCCAGTCGATTAAAATCAACTGAAACTGGTCAAATGCGTTTTCCTTTGCCACGCTCACATATTGATTCGAAAAATTATGAATTTTTGGAATCTAGCAATAATTTGACTCTGCGGATCCAACAAAAGTGGTTTCGTCGAAATCCGAGGCCGTTTGCAAAATTTCCATTTTTAAGGGCCTGAATTCCATAGCGACTATTCAGAATTTTCAACTGGACATATCTTTTGATTCCCGCTATGAAATTTTGATTTTTCGGATTCGTTGGAAAGATATTCACAATTAGATCCCAATGTTTTTGGTTTCACTAAAATCCGGATTGTTTTGCACCCGGTACATTCAATTGAAGTTTGAAATCGAATTATCGAACTACCGCGCCATTTTCAATTCCTTTTATAATTATATATAATTATTTATATTCTAATGACGACGTATATAATATATACGATCTAAATATATTCAAAATAAATTTCTCGTTGATTTTATTTAAAATAATCTATTTTAAATAATCAAAATTCGCTAAAATTGCCAAAATAAAAATTTTAAACTGGCCCAGATTTTCGGGTTGTTACAATCTCCCCCACTTAAATCTTTTCGTCCCCGAAAAGGAACAAAGTCGAAAGTGGTTTGATTAATCAACTCTACGTTCGATCTGGCTTTCATTCTCCAACTTTTCAGTTTATGAGAATTTTCATATTCTTCAAAAATTTGGCTAACACCCTAAATTTTCGAAAAATTTCGCCATAACCTCCCCTGCACTGGGAGCCACGGGAAAATCCCGAAATTGCCATATAGGCCTTCAGATCTCAAAAAGAAAAAGAAAAAGCCAAGCGGCTAGCCAATAGGCTCATAAAATCATCATCACCCAAACAAAACTGTAAATTATGTAGCAAACATGTACCTATTTGTCGGGCAAACAAATTTTATTCTCTGCTCTAGCCTCCTTGCTATGACATGTTCAATGTAAGCACATGTATATGCAAGCAAATGCGACCAATTTTCAATATAATTCAATATGTGATTCAATTAGGCTATATGGTACAAATTTTAATAATTCAACCAATAATCAATCAACACAACCATCAATCAATTAGTTGATTAGCTTTTCAAATGCATAACTTTGATATATAGTCAAAAATCAGATTTTTGATGCCAAATCACAACAATAGGCCCTATTTAATTTTGGTTCTCACACCAGTCGACAGGAGATATATAAATATCACACCTTCAACACTCGAACACTAATTCTGATGATGTAGCTACAATCATCAGAATCATCTTCGGGCAACTAGAGTGTGAATCTATATCTATCCAGTATATTAAAATTTCAAATACACGTTTGCAAGGCATATATGCAAAATCTTTATATACTGGACTGTCCAAATCAATTTAAAATAAATAATCAAATACGAATAGTTGATTTAAATTTTCAAAACAAAATTCGTTTTCATTTTAAAAATATACTCTTCACACTCGTTCTAGGATACTACTGATCCTATCTCTAACGAGTCATTCTAATTGGATATTACTAATCCAATATCTGATGAATTCTTTCGTATGGTTCTAATGTGTCTTGTTCTCTAAGCTTCGTAAACCAAAGCTCTGATACCAAATGTGACGAAAAGGAATTTCGCTCGGTCCGAACCAGTCGCTAAACCGACCCAGACCGTTCGAAACGCCCTATCGTTTTAGAACACGACAAATCAGAACGCACACGGAAGAACATCTCATTGCATATTACGACAATGCATCAGATTACAAGAATATACAGAGTATAAACAAATAAATATTACACAGAAATATCAGAGATTTAAATTACATTTAAATACATCGCAGCGGAAAATAATACAATGCACAACTAGAAGAGATATACGGATACAAAGCTTTCCGGATATCGTTCCAGCTGTAAACCAGGATCCTGTGAATATAAATCTGCAAAACCAAAACTACTAGCTGCCCGTGTCAAAATAGGGGCACCCAGAGTTTAGGTTAAAACAATAAACTCTAGGTCAGTCATGGGACTGGTGTGAGAACTAAAACAGTTATTGATCTTTATTTTAAATTTCGGTAAATCAAGGGACCACGCCGTATAACACGGAACGGGTTTCCTCCCAAGAATACCAGTGCAAAAAACAACAGCGCAATGCTAAATAAAGGAAAATGAAGCTATTATAAGACCCAGGTCCTATCACACAATGCAACGCAAGCCGGGGATAGGGTTTTTACCTTATAATAGCCAAGAATGCTTGATACGTTTAAAAGAAATCATTTTGATACTATTATAAGTGTATAGTGTATAAAACAACTTCAAATCATAAGTATCAATCATAGGCAGCATGAATGCCCCATACCACTATGTCGCCATATATAGGTTATACAATCAAAATCGCAAAGTCACGTATTTGGAAATTGGGTTTCCATCTATGAACCGAGGCAAAAGATAGTCCTCTACCGATTCGAGACTCTCTAGCCCGAGCCTTAGGCACAGCCGCAACCGTACCTTGGATCGTCAGGGCCGGTCCACCGATGTGGATTATAATGCCTGAACAATACGTTTCTCCGCCCTTTGGGGCGTAAATGAGCCAACGAATAACTCCATCGGACCCGGATCGTCCGATCAAACCGAGGCGCCTCGCAACAGCAACAACCACACAGGTGAAAAGTATATAAATGTCAGGGCTGGTAGGTCACTGAGACCACCCTAGCTAGAAAGAAAACGCATGTCCCCCCTGAGGTCCGTCTCCCGTTTTTGGTTCACCACCGGGGTGTGAGGCTCGCGAATTCACGTTACACAAAGCTGTGCCACACAGGCTGTGCTTTGATCATCACCACAAGACTTTGCTTTTCAACAGAAGCCTTGATCATTTGCCACTTAGGCAAGCCACACAGGCAATTCACTCCATGCGATTGATATGCATCAATATATAACCCCTGAGCTCGTACGTCTCAGAGAAGGGCGTTAAGCAAGAGAATGAATTCTCCGCCGCCAAACAGATATATATTTAATAGAAATCAATCACACGGACTAAAATCCAATGTCAGACACACAGTCCATTTACAAGTCCATTCTGGGTCTGAACGAAACCGGAGGCACCTAGTACCCCGCATATCCATCGATCTCCAAGTACGTCTGGACGATCACCAACCGTTTCCATCTTCTTGGGTGTACAGCCCAATCAAGATCATCAGTAATCACCCAAACGACGCGAAGACCTCCGGTCTTCGACCACCGTCTTCATCTTCGACTTATCGTCGTATCAGTTATTTAGAATGGGTTAAACCCGGTCTTTCCGAATAACTCGCGTATACTTTAAATAAGTGTTACACAAACACAACATACGCCTCATTCCAATTCATCAGTCACTAACAGTAAATTAATCAAGAGAATAATTCCCTAAATATTAACCCCGAAGGCCGAAACCAACATCAGATCAATATCCAGAAAACCATTCTGCTTGGCTAACCGACAGTTAGTTTCTAAATTTCACATTCATAGGGAGAGGTTCGCATTAATTTTATCAAAGATAAATTCCTTGAATTTATTCTTTAATCTTCTTTTGAATTTTGATTCAACTAGTCGGGATTAACGAACCTTACCGAAGTAATCATTTGTTTTAATTTCCCAATCCCAACCTATTCATCCCATGAAGTAAAACTGGTAATACTTCATATCTAACACCACGGTGTTATCGGTAAATTCAATTACCATTTCACGTTCAAATCTAATTAAAGATTTAACTATCGCCTGGAGTAAAACTGGTGATACTCCATTCTCGATTATTTCAATCTAATTAAAGATTCATTAAAACTCCACTTAGTTTTAATCTTTAACTGGGTTAAAGAATCAGTGTCATTTAAAAACACAGTTCGCGATAAACCCAAAATCACATTCCATTAATTATCGGGTTAAAGAACGAGTGTTATTTAAAACACTGTCCATGATAAACCCAAAAATCAATATCAATTCAATTCCAATTAAATATTATTTAATTGGTACACTTCATTAAATCTAAATAAAAAGATTTAATCTTTTCTCAACTGGGTTCAAGAACAGTGTTAGTGAAGACACCATTCACGACAAACCCAAATCACATTTGATATTCAATACGAGGCTCTGAATAGAAAATATATCGGCTTATATTCAATATCAAATTCTACGATTAACAAATGTCGTATTGGAAATAACGATATAAATGTATATCTTTCAAATTTCCATAACAACATCTGTATAATCACGAATTCCAACATCGAAATAATCCAAAGACAATTTCGATTCAAATCCATTTCAATATAATTATTGGAAATTCTGGTTATTTTCAAAACCATTTCTAATCCAGTTTATTTATTTAAAAAATAAATAAATAGAATTATAATTCTAGTTCAAAACTAGTTTATTTCGATAAAAATCTACTTTTATCTTTTGAAATATGGAGTATTTCATCCCAATTCTTTCTAAATCATTTCTTATGATTTTACACAAATTATTACTATTTTTTATAATTTTATCAGGGCCCGTACAGTCGATTTCCATCAATGGCCATCGAATTGCACTTACAGCGACCTTTTTCAAATTTGATTTGGACATAATTCCAAATCCAACCGTTAGATTTCTAATTTCTAATATTCATTAGAAAGCTCTTTTCGATACGAACCCAACGGTTCCGGTTTTAGGAGAATCCGACGGTCGGATCTCCCGCAATATCCGTTCGAAGTCAATGGTCGAAATTCGCGAACTGCCGCGGTGCGGCGCGTTCTATTCAGGCCATTATATTATATATATAATATATATAATATATACTTCGTCGATTACCATTCAAAACGTGCTTTATAAATCGATTAAAATTCATTTTCAAAACGGTTTCGACTTCATATTCAATTTCAAATCAAAATTTGAATATTCCAATTTAAATTCCTTTTAAATTGATTTCAAATTGATTTCCATTCAAATTGATTTCTAATTCAATTTCAGTTCGTTTTCAATTCAATTCAATTTCGATTCGAATTCATTTCTATTCCATTTTATGATTCGAATTCATTTATATTCAATTCTTTTCAAAATATCAGATTTTGAAATCACTTTCGATATTCATTATAAAATGAATAAAATCGATATAAATATCGTTCACGTCAAAATGGCGTCAATCTAATCAATACGGCTTCATATATTCCTATTTTCAAATATTCTATTTCAAATATTTCTTTTTCAAATATTTCTATTTTAAAACTGGAATGAGGCCCAATCAATTACCATATAATGTTAGTTATATGGATTTTCTACAACACATGTATATATAAACAACGATGAATAATCAACCATCATCCAAAGTGCATTCTACACTGTATAAGCATCAAATATAAATATTCAACGCTTATAACAGTCTGTCAATTAATCGATCGACATACAACTAAACAATCAGGATTAGTGTACGTCAAATATCATCCCAATACCCGTGTGGGGTTTCAAACAATCAAACACAGATTTTATTTGTGCAGTTGGGCGATGTGTAAAATTTATCGTCCCAATCAGTGTCTGAGACGACCCGAACTTCCCCGTGAAGGAAAGCACGGATAGAATTGAGTACAAGACAAAATAGGACGCATACGGAAGAACATTTCATTGTTATTACAACAATTCCATCAGATACAAGAATATACAGAGTATAAATGAATAAATTACATTCGACAAATATCAGAGATTACAATAAATTACATAGCAGCGGAAAAATATACAAAACACAACTAGAAGTGATACACGGATACAGAGCTTTCCGAGCATCGTTCCAGCTGTAAATCAGGACCCTGTGAATATAAATCTGCAAAACCAAAACTACTAGCTGCCCGTGTGGAAAATAGGGGCACCCAGAGTTTAGGTTAAAACAATAAACTCCAGGTCAGTCATGTGACTGGTGTGAGAACTAAAACAGTTATTAATATTGGTTTTAAAGTTAGGTAAATCAAGGGACCACGCCGTATAACACGGAACGGGTTTCCTCCCAAGAATACCAGTGCATAGAACAAACAGCGCAATGCTAAATAAAGAAAAATGAAGCTGTTATAAGACCCAGGTCCCATCACACAATGCAACGCAAGCCGGAGGATAGGGTTTTTACCTTATAACAGCCAAAGCATGCTTGATACGTTTAAAACACATTATTTTGATATTACTATATGTGTATAGTGTCAAAACAATTTCACATCATAAATATCAATCATAGGCGGCATGGGTACCATCTATCATGTCGCCATACTAGTTCTACAATTAAAACCGCAATATCACGTATTGGAAATTGGATTTCCGTCATGAGCCGAGGCAAGGGGCAAGCTCCTCTCCGCGTTCGAGACACTCTAGCAAATGTCTCAGGACCCCACTATGATCCTTGGATCTTCAGGGCCGGTCCTCTCTTACTTTTGAGGATTGGCAATTCCTGAACACACGTTTCCCGGTCCTTACAGACCTATATCCGAGGCGCCTCGCATTCCAACAACCACACAGGTGAAAAGTATATAAATGTCAGGGCTGGTAGGTCACTGACACCACCCTAGCTAGAAAGAAACGTCGTGCTCTCCCTGCAGTCACTATCCCGTTTTTGACTCATACCGAGGTGTGAGGCTCGCGAATTCACGTTATACACAAAGCTATGCCACACAGGCCGTGCTTTGATCATCAACCACAAGACTTTGCTTTTCAACAGAAGCCCTGATCAATTGCCACTTACGCATGCCACACAGGCAATTCACTCCATGCGTTTGATATCCATCAATATATAACCCCTGAGCTCGTACGTCTCAGAGAAGGGCGTTAAGCAAGAGAATAAATTCTCCGCCGCCAAACAGATATATATTTAATAGAGATCAATCACACGGACTAAAATCCAATGTCAGACACACAGTCCATTTACAAGTCCGTTCTGGGTCTGAACGAAACCGGAGGCACTTTCCTCGCATATCCATCCATCTCCAGGTACGTCTGGACGATCACCAACTGATTCCCTCATCCTGGGTGTACAGCCCAATCAAGATCATCAGTAATCACCCAAACGATGTGAAGACTTCCGGTCTTCAACCACCGTCTTCATCTTCGACATCTCGTCGAATCGATTATTCAGAATGGGTATAAACCCGGCCTTTCTGAATAACCCACGTATATAATAACGAATGTTACACAAACACAACAAACGCCTCATCCCAATTCAGAATATTCTTTTATTCACAAAATCACATTCTTAGGGAAAGGTTCCCATTAATTTTATCAAAGATAAATTCTTCTAAATTTATTCTTTAATCCTCCTTTGGATATCATTTCAAACTAGTCGGGATTAACGAACCACACCGAAGTAATTATTTATTTTATTTCCCAATCCCAACCTATATATCCCATGGAGAAAACTGGTAATACTCCACATCTAACACCACGGTGTTATCGGTAAAATTAATTACCATTTCACGTTCAAATCTAATTAAAGATTTAACTATCGCATTGGAGCAAAACTGGTGATACTCCACTCTCGATCACTTTTCAGATTTGATAATTTAAATTATCAATTCACTTTTCAATCTAATTAAAGATTCATTAAAACTCCACTTAGTTTTAATCTTTTCAAAAATCAATATCCTGCCTTTAACTGGGTTAAAGAACCAATGTCATCAAAAACACGATTCACGACAAACCAAATCACGTTTGATATTAAATACAAGGCTCTGAATAGAAAATATATCGGCTTATATTCAATATCAAATTCTGAAACCAACAAATATCGTATTGGAAATAACGATATAAAATATCTTTCAAATCCCCATAACAATATTTGTATAGTCGCGAAATCCAATATCGAAATATCCCGAAGATAATTTCGATTCAGCTCCAGTCCAATCCACGTATTGGAAATTATCGATTATTTTCAAAATCACTTTCTTATTCAATTTATTTATTTTAAAAATAAATTGATTTCAATTCTAGTTCAAAACTAGTTCATTTCGATAAAAATCTATTTTTATCTTTTCAAATGTGGAATTTTTCACCCCAGTTCTTTCCAATTCACATATTATGATTTTACACAAATTATAGATATTTTTAATAATTTTATCAAGGCCCGTACAGTCGATTTCCAACAACGGCCATCGAACTGCACTTACAGCGACCTTTTTCGAATTTGATTTGGACATAATTCCAATTCCAACCGTTAGATTTCAAATTTCTAATATTCATTGGAAAGCTCTTTTCGATACGAACCCAACGGTTCCGGTTTTAGGAGAATCCGACGGTCGGATCTCCCGCAATGTCCGTTTGAAATAAATGGTCGAAATTCACGAACTGCCGCGGCGCGGCGCGTTCTATTCAGGCCATTATATTATATATATAATATATATAATATATATTTCGTCGATTTCCTTTTAAAACGAATTTTAAAAATAGTTTTGAATTCGTTTCAAAAGCAATTTCAACTTCCATTTCAATTCAAATCAAAATTGAATTCTTCTCTATAAATTCGTTTTAAAATTCATTTCTATTCAATTCAAATTTCAATTCAATTTGAATTCATTTCAATTCACTTTCAATTCAATTTGAATTCGTTTTCAATTCCATTCATTTCGAAATCGTTTTCAATTCAATTCATTTCGAAATCGTTTTCAATTCAATTCATTTCGAAATCGTTTTCAATTCAATTCATTTCGAAATCGTTTTCAATTCAATTCATTTCGAAATCGTTTTCAATTCAATTCATTCCTATTTTATTCAAATTCAAATTCACTTCCTATTCAATTCGAATTTTAATCTAATTCAATTGAATTTCATTTCAAAATATTTAGTTTTGAAATCACCTTTCAATATTCGTTGTAAAACGAATAAAATCGATATAAATATCGTTCACGTCGAAATAACGCATCTCTAATCAACACGGCTTTATATTTTTCAAAACTCCTTTATTCTATCCAACAAATGAATATTTATCCCATTCAACACATGAATCTATATTTCTTTCATCACACGATTAATCTCAACACATGAGTACTGTCAACACATCACTATTTTTGTTATGTAAAATATTTTATAAAACTATGGTATCTATCGTTTGATTTTAATTAGACTTCTACTAGGAAGTAGTTCTAAATTTAAATATGATAAAGATGTAATTTATTTTATTTAAAATATTTCACTCAACACATGAACATCGTCAACACATGACTATTTTCTTTATATTCAACACATGAATTTTCTTTTATAATATTCATTATTTTCCCGATTGGAATGAGGCCCAATCAATCACCATATAGTGTTAATTATATGGATTCCATACAACACATGTATATAATAGCGTCGAAAAATAATCAACCATCAACCAAAGTGCACTACACTGTATAAGCATCAAATATCGATATCTAACGCTTATAACAGCCTGTCAATCAATCGATCGACATATTTGATCAATCAGGATGAGTGAACTTCAAATTTCATCCCAACACCCGTGTGGGGTTTCAAACAATCAAACACAGATTTTATTTGTGCAGTTGGGCGATGTGTAAAATTTATCAACCCAATCAATATCAGTCAAATCAGTGTATATAAACAAATCGGCCGATTTGTTTATAAATATTTTATTTATTCACTTTCACGTTAAAAATTATTTTTAACGATAAAATATTCTATTTCAACACTTGAATTTCTATTCATTTCATTTACACAATAAAAATGATATTTTTATTTTGTCTAACATATTTTAGAAAATTTCGGCGGCATAACGGCACGATACTAGAAACGGGACAAGGCCTAGCCTTATCCCCGGTCTAGTGAAGGCCCACGCCATTCACACATCAATCAAATCACTTTCGTTATGCAAACCACAAAATTTGGAGTAAGAGTCTAACCTAGTCTTACTCCTTCGCCTTATAACGGCGCACGTCTAATCCTAACCAATTTATCGTTTCGATTTTTCACACCACTAACCACATTCAAACCAATATCTCAATCAATCACCAAACATCCAAACAAACAAGTCCATGGTATGTGGACGGGTGTCGGGTGCTTCTAATAAGCACCGTCTGCATCCTAATATATATATATATAACTAGAATAAGAATTTTGAGTGAGAAGTTCTCACCGAAAGCTATCCTAGCTCCACGGCTCTTCTTTTGCAGAAGTCTTCGCCGTTTTCGCATCTTCGTCAGCTTCGTCGCCCGTAGCCACTATATATATAAAAATCGAATTTTTATTTCGCTATTCAATATATAAAAATCGAATTTTTATTTCAAAGTTCAACATATAAAAATCGAGTTTTTATTACCCTACTATATAGATAAAAATTATATTTTTATTACGCTATTCTCTATATAAAGATTTCGCCTTTTTAAATTTAAAGATTTCACCTTTTTAAATTTAAAGATTTCACCTTTTTAAATTTCATCACTTGATTTCAACGTATATAAAATAAAAATCAGATTTTTATTTCGTTACATATACAAAGATGATATTTTTATGTTCTCCATCCTATAAAGACTATATTTTTAATACCTTAAAAATATAAAAATCATATTTTTAATATTGCTATATAGTAAAGATTATATTTTTATATTCTCTATCCATAAAGATTATATTTTTACTTCACTACTCATCTCAAAATATCTTCTTTATAGTTCCCACTATGCAAAGATCATATTTTGACATCATCTATATAGTAAAGACTATATTTTTAATAGTTTAAAAATATAAAGATCATATTTTTAATTCTTTAAAAATATAAAAATCATATTTTTAATATTTCTATATAGTAAAGACTATATTTTTATCTTCCTACCATATAAAAGATTATATTTTTAATTCTTTAAAAATATAAAAACTATATTTTTATCACTTTAAAAATATAAAGATCGTATCTTTTACCAAATAAAAATCCTATCTTTTCACCTTTAAAAATACCGTCTTTTCTACTTTAAAAATATCGTCTTTTCTCTTTTTAAAGTTTAAATCTTTTGCTATTTAAAATCTAAAAATAAAATCAGTTTTAAAATTCCTATTAAAAAAATTCGGCTTAAAATCCTAAAAAAAAAAAACAGTCTATTTTCTGTTAATATAGAATAAAATAAAATAAACTAATAAAATAAATAAAAAAAAACTTACATCGATTAACTAGGGTAGGGGTTTTCAGTGGCCGTCAGCAAGAAGTGGAGGGGAGGAGCGGGACTGGAGGGGGGGGGGGTTTGGCCGCGTCGGTCGTCGACTGGTGGGGTGTTGGGGGGCTGGTTAGGGGTCGTTCGATTTGACGTGGAGGAGGAGGACAGGCGGACGGGAAGAAGAAGGGGGGGAGCGCTCGAATCAGCGGCGGCGGTGGGGTCCTGACCGCCGACGAGCGGTGGTGGGTGGCGGCTCCACCGCGCCCACCTTTCATTTTTTTTTTTTTTTTTTGATCTTGATTTCTGAAAATAACGGGGGGGGGGGGCCTGGGTAATAAGGAGGAAAGGGGTTTATTCTCTTTTTTTTTTTTTTTTTTATTATAATTATTTTATTTGCTAATAGTTGACTTTTACATCCGACCTCGAAACGAGGTCCACCGCCTGTCGTCTATAGCGTTCTACCCCCATTCCGAGCACAATCGGATATGTATCGTAAGCTGATTCGACTATTTGAACCAGTTTCCGTTAAATTTACATTTAAATCACTATATTGAATTTTAAACGTACATTTCGAATTACCGGGGTCACATACTAACTCTATAAATTCCAGAAAAATATTTTCTAGCTTCGTATTGACGATACGGTCCTAACAAAACTAGTTTCGACGAATTCTGAGATCGTTAGAAAAATGGCCAATTTCCAGTCGATTAAAATCAACTGAAATGGTCAAAACACGTTTTCCTTTGCCACGCTCACATATTGATTCGAAAAATTATGAAATTTGAAACCTAGCAATAACTCGATATCACGGACCTAACAAAAGTGGTTTCGTCGAAATCCGAGGTCGTTTGCAAAATGTCCATTTTTAAGGGCCTGAATTCCATAGCGACTATTCAGAATTTTCAACTGGACATATCTTTTGCTCCCCGCTATGAAATCTTGATTTGTCGGATTCGTTGGAAAGGTATCATCAATTAGATCCTATTATTTTTGGTTTCACTAAAATCCGGATTGTTTTGCACCCGGTACATTCAATTGAAGTTTGAAATCGAATTATCGAACTACCGCGCCATTTTCAATTCTATTTATAATTATATATAAATATTTATATTCTAACGACGACGTATATAATATATACGTCGAATTCAATTCAAAATAAATTTCACGTCGATATTATTTAAAATAATCTATTTTAAATATTCAAAATTCGCTAAAATGGCCAAAATAAAAATTTTAAACTGGCCCAGATTTTCGGGTTATTACAATCTCCCCCACTTAAAACTTTTCGTCCCCGAAAAGGAACAAAGTCGAAAGTGGTTTGATTATTCAGCTCTACGATCGATCAGGCTTCCATTCTCCAACTCTTTAGTTTCTGAGAATTTTCAAAATTTCAAAAATTTGGCTAACACCCTAAATTTTCGAAAAATTTCGCCATAACCTCCCCTGCAATGGGAGCATCGGGGAATTTCAAATAGCTTCCCCGGTCCTTCAGATCTCAAAAAGAAAAAGAAAAAGCCAAGCGGCTAGCCAATAGGCTCACAAAATCATCATCACCCAAACAAAACAGGAAATTATGTAGTAAACATGTACCTATTTGTCGGGCAAACAAATTTTATTCTTCGGCTCTAGCCTCCTTGCTATGACCTGTTCAATGTAAGTATATGTATATGCAAGCAAACGCGACCAATTATCAATACAAATCAATATTTGGTTTAATTAGGCATAAATGGTTAAAAATTGGGAAACAAATAAACAAACAACACAAACATCAATCAATTAGTGGATTAGAGTTTCAAATTCATAATTTGATATGTATACAAAAAATCATGTTTTTGATGCCAATTCACAACAACGTGTTCTAACTATATTAGTTTTGGTTCTCACACCAGTCTAATGGAAATATATAGAAAATCACACCTTCGAAACTCGAATATAAATTCTGATGATGGAGCTCCATCAACAAAATCATCTCCGAGCGACTAGAGTGTAATACTATATCTATCCAGTATATTAAAACTTCGAATATACGTTCATGACGCGTATACGCGAAATCTATATATACTCGATTGTCCATATTCAATATAAATAAATAATCAAATACGTATAAAGCGATTTAAATTTTCAAAACAAAATTGTTTTCATTTGAAAAATATACTCTTCACACTCGTTCTAGGATACTACTGATCCTATCTCTAACGAGTCATTCTAATTGGATATTGCTAATCCAATATCTGATGAATTCTTTCGTATGGTTCTAATGTGCCTTGTTCTCGAGCTCTGTAAACCAAAGCTCTGATACCAAAATGAGACGACCCGAACTTCCCCGTGAAGGAAAGTACGGATAGAATTGAGTACAAGACAAAATAGGACGCATACGGAAGAACATTTCATTGTTATTACAACAATTCCATCAGATACAAGAATATACAGAGTATAAATGAATAAATTACATTCGACAAATATCAGAGATTACAATAAATTACATAGCAGCGGAAAAATATACAAAACACAACTAGAAGTGATACACGGATACAGAGCTTTCCGAGCATCGTTCCAGCTGTAAATCAGGACCCTGTGAATATAAATCTGCAAAACCAAAACTACTAGCTGCCCGTGTGGAAAATAGGGGCACCCAGAGTTTAGGTTAAAACAATAAACTCCAGGTCAGTCATGTGACTGGTGTGAGAACTAAAACAGTTATTAATATTGGTTTTAAAGTTAGGTAAATCAAGGGACCACGCCGTATAACACGGAACGGGTTTCCTCCCAAGAATACCAGTGCATAGAACAAACAGCGCAATGCTAAATAAAGAAAAATGAAGCTGT
Organism: Allium sativum; assembly: GCA_030737875.1. Lineage (NCBI taxonomy): Eukaryota > Viridiplantae > Streptophyta > Magnoliopsida > Asparagales > Amaryllidaceae > Allium > Allium sativum. Next base: position 6,052,841 of record CM060921.1, on the reverse strand, counting down.
TATAAGACCCAGGTCCCATCACACAATGCAACGCAAGCCGGAGGATAGGGTTTTTACCTTATAACAGCCAAAGCATGCTTGATACGTTTAAAACACATTATTTTGATATTACTATATGTGTATAGTGTCAAAACAATTTCACATCATAAATATCAATCATAGGCGGCATGGGTACCATCTATCATGTCGCCATACTAGTTCTACAATTAAAACCGCAATATCACGTATTGGAAATTGGATTTCCGTCATGAGCCGAGGCAAGGGGCAAGCTCCTCTCCGCGTTCGAGACACTCTAGCAAATGTCTCAGGACCCCACTATGATCCTTGGATCTTCAGGGCCGGTCCTCTCTTACTTTTGAGGATTGGCAATTCCTGAACACACGTTTCCCGGTCCTTACAGACCTATATCCGAGGCGCCTCGCATTCCAACAACCACACAGGTGAAAAGTATATAAATGTCAGGGCTGGTAGGTCACTGACACCACCCTAGCTAGAAAGAAACGTCGTGCTCTCCCTGCAGTCACTATCCCGTTTTTGACTCATACCGAGGTGTGAGGCTCGCGAATTCACGTTATACACAAAGCTATGCCACACAGGCCGTGCTTTGATCATCAACCACAAGACTTTGCTTTTCAACAGAAGCCCTGATCAATTGCCACTTACGCATGCCACACAGGCAATTCACTCCATGCGTTTGATATCCATCAATATATAACCCCTGAGCTCGTACGTCTCAGAGAAGGGCGTTAAGCAAGAGAATAAATTCTCCGCCGCCAAACAGATATATATTTAATAGAGATCAATCACACGGACTAAAATCCAATGTCAGACACACAGTCCATTTACAAGTCCGTTCTGGGTCTGAACGAAACCGGAGGCACTTTCCTCGCATATCCATCCATCTCCAGGTACGTCTGGACGATCACCAACTGATTCCCTCATCCTGGGTGTACAGCCCAATCAAGATCATCAGTAATCACCCAAACGATGTGAAGACTTCCGGTCTTCAACCACCGTCTTCATCTTCGACATCTCGTCGAATCGATTATTCAGAATGGGTATAAACCCGGCCTTTCTGAATAACCCACGTATATAATAACGAATGTTACACAAACACAACAAACGCCTCATCCCAATTCAGAATATTCTTTTATTCACAAAATCACATTCTTAGGGAAAGGTTCCCATTAATTTTATCAAAGATAAATTCTTCTAAATTTATTCTTTAATCCTCCTTTGGATATCATTTCAAACTAGTCGGGATTAACGAACCACACCGAAGTAATTATTTATTTTATTTCCCAATCCCAACCTATATATCCCATGGAGAAAACTGGTAATACTCCACATCTAACACCACGGTGTTATCGGTAAAATTAATTACCATTTCACGTTCAAATCTAATTAAAGATTTAACTATCGCATTGGAGCAAAACTGGTGATACTCCACTCTCGATCACTTTTCAGATTTGATAATTTAAATTATCAATTCACTTTTCAATCTAATTAAAGATTCATTAAAACTCCACTTAGTTTTAATCTTTTCAAAAATCAATATCCTGCCTTTAACTGGGTTAAAGAACCAATGTCATCAAAAACACGATTCACGACAAACCAAATCACGTTTGATATTAAATACAAGGCTCTGAATAGAAAATATATCGGCTTATATTCAATATCAAATTCTGAAACCAACAAATATCGTATTGGAAATAACGATATAAAATATCTTTCAAATCCCCATAACAATATTTGTATAGTCGCGAAATCCAACATCGAAATATCCCGAAGATAATTTCGATTCAGCTCCAGTCCAATCCACGTATTGGAAATTATCGATTATTTTCAAAATCACTTTCTTATTCAATTTATTTATTTTAAAAATAACTTGATTTCAATTCTAGTTCAAAACTAGTTCATTTCGATAAAAATCTATTTTTATCTTTTCAAATGTGGAATTTTTCACCCCAGTTCTTTCCAATTCACATATTATGATTTTACACAAATTATAGATATTTTTAATAATTTTATCAAGGCCCGTACAGTCGATTTCCAACAACGGCCATCGAACTGCACTTACAGCGACCTTTTTCGAATTTGATTTGGACATAATTCCAAATCCAACCGTTAGATTTTAAATTTCTAATATTCATTGGAAAGCTCTTTTCGATACGAACCCAACGGTTCCGGTTTTAGGAGAATCCGACGGTCGGATCTCCCGCAATGTCCGTTTGAAATAAATGGTCGAAATTCACGAACTGCCGCGGCGCGGCGCGTTCTATTCAGGCCATTATATTATATATATAATATATATAATATATATTTCGTCGATTTCCTTTTAAAACGAATTTTAAAAATAGTTTTGAATTCGTTTCAAAAGCAATTTCAACTTCCATTTCAATTCAAATCAAAATTGAATTCTTCTCTATAAATTCGTTTTAAAATTCATTTCTATTCAATTCAAATTTCAATTCAATTTGAATTCATTTCAATTCACTTTCAATTCAATTTGAATTCGTTTTCAATTCCATTCATTTCGAAATCGTTTTCAATTCAATTCATTTCGAAATCGTTTTCAATTCAATTCATTTCGAAATCGTTTTCAATTCAATTCATTTCGAAATCGTTTTCAATTCAATTCATTTCGAAATCGTTTTCAATTCAATTCATTCCTATTTTATTCAAATTCAAATTCACTTCCTATTCAATTCGAATTTTAATCTAATTCAATTGAATTTCATTTCAAAATATTTAGTTTTGAAATCACCTTTCAATATTCGTTGTAAAACGAATAAAATCGATATAAATATCGTTCACGTCGAAATAACGCATCTCTAATCAACACGGCTTTATATTTTTCAAAACTCCTTTATTCTATCCAACAAATGAATATTTATCCCATTCAACACATGAATCTATATTTCTTTCATCACACGATTAATCTCAACACATGAGTACTGTCAACACATCACTATTTTTGTTATGTAAAATATTTTATAAAACTATGGTATCTATCGTTTGATTTTAATTAGACTTCTACTAGGAAGTAGTTCTAATTTTAAATATGATAAAGATGTAATTTATTTTATTTAAAATATTTCACTCAACACATGAACATCGTCAACACATGACTATTTTCTTTATATTCAACACATGAATTTTCTTTTATAATATTCATTATTTTCCCGATTGGAATGAGGCCCAATCAATCACCATATAGTGTTAATTATATGGATTCCATACAACACATGTATATAATAGCGTCGAAAAATAATCAACCATCAACCAAAGTGCACTACACTGTATAAGCATCAAATATCGATATCTAACGCTTATAACAGCCTGTCAATCAATCGATCGACATATTTGATCAATCAGGATGAGTGAACTTCAAATTTCATCCCAACACCCGTGTGGGGTTTCAAACAATCAAACACAGATTTTATTTGTGCAGTTGGGCGATGTGTAAAATTTATCAACCCAATCAATATCAGTCAAATCAGTGTATATAAACAAATCGGCCGATTTGTTTATAAATATTTTATTTATTCACTTTCACGTTAAAAATTATTTTTAACGATAAAATATTCTATTTCAACACTTGAATTTCTATTCATTTCATTTACACAATAAAAATGATATTTTTATTTTGTCTAACATATTTTAGAAAATTTCGGCGGCATAACGACACGATACTAGAAACGGGACAAGGCCTAGCCTTATCCCCGGTCTAGTGAAGGCCCACGCCATTCACACATCAATCAAATCACTTTCGTTATGCAAACCACAAAATTTGGAGTAAGAGTCTAACCTAGTCTTACTCCTTCGCCTTATAACGGCGCACGTCTAATCCTAACCAATTTATCGATTCGATTTTTCACACCACTAACCACATTCAAACCAATATCTCAATCAATCACCAAACATCCAAACAAACAAGTCCATGGTATGTGGACGGGTGTCGGGTGCTTCTAATAAGCACCGTCTGCATCCTAATATATATATATATAACTAGAATAAGAATTTTGAGTGAGAAGTTCTCACCGAAAGCTATCCTAGCTCCACGGCTCTTCTTTTGCAGAAGTCTTCGCCGTTTTCGCATCTTCGTCAGCTTCGTCGCCCGTAGCCACTATATATATAAAAATCGAATTTTTATTTCGCTATTCAATATATAAAAATCGAATTTTTATTTCAAAGTTCAACATATAAAAATCGAGTTTTTATTACCCTACTATATAGATAAAAATTATATTTTTATTACGCTATTCTCTATATAAAGATTTCGCCTTTTTAAATTTAAAGATTTCACCTTTTTAAATTTAAAGATTTCACCTTTTTAAATTTAAAGTTTTCACCTTTTTAAATTTCATCACTTGATTTCAACGTATATAAAATAAAAATCAGATTTTTATTTCGTTACATATACAAAGATGATATTTTTATGTTCTCCATCCTATAAAGACTATATTTTTAATACCTTAAAAATATAAAAATCATATTTTTAATATTGCTATATAGTAAAGATTATATTTTTATATTCTCTATCCATAAAGATTATATTTTTACTTCACTACTCATCTCAAAATATCTTCTTTATAGTTCCCACTATGCAAAGATCATATTTTGACATCATCTATATAGTAAAGACTATATTTTTAATAGTTTAAAAATATAAAGATCATATTTTTAATTCTTTAAAAATATAAAAATCATATTTTTAATATTTCTATATAGTAAAGACTATATTTTTATCTTCCTACCATATAAAAGATTATATTTTTAATTCTTTAAAAATATAAAAACTATATTTTTATCACTTTAAAAATATAAAGATCGTATCTTTTACCAAATAAAAATCCTATCTTTTCACCTTTAAAAATACCGTCTTTTCTACTTTAAAAATATCGTCTTTTCTCTTTTTAAAGTTTAAATCTTTTGCTATTTAAAATCTAAAAATAAAATCAGTTTTAAAATTCCTATTAAAAAAATTCGGCTTAAAATCCTAAAAAAAAAAAACAGTCTATTTTCTGTTAATATAGAATAAAATAAAATAAACTAATAAAATAAATAAAAAAAAACTTACATCGATTAACTAGGGTAGGGGTTTTCAGTGGCCGTCAGCAAGAAGTGGAGGGGAGGAGCGGGACTGGAGGGGGGGGGGGGGGGTTTGGCCGCGTCGGTCGTCGACTGGTGGGGTGTTGGGGGGCTGCGGTGGCTGGTTAGGGGTCGTTCGATTTGACGTGGAGGAGGAGGACAGGCGGACGGGAAGAAGAAGGGGGGGAGCGCTCGAATCAGCGGCGGCGGTGGGGTCCTGACCGCCGACGAGCGGTGGTGGGTGGCGGCTCCACCGCGCCCCCCTTTCATTATATTTTTTTTTTTTTTGATCTTGATTTCTGAAAATAACGGGGGGGGGGGGGCCTGGGTAATAAGGAGGAAAGGGGTTTATTCTCTTTTTTTTTTTTTTATTTTATTATAATTATTTTATTTGCTAATAGTTGACTTTTACATCCGACCTCGAAACGAGGTCCACCGCCTGTCGTCTATAGCGTTCTACCCCCATTCCGAGCACAATCGGATATGTATCGTAAGCTGATTCGACTATTTGAACCAGTTTCCGTTAAATTTACATTTAAATCACTATATTGAATTTTAAACGTACATTTCGAATTACCGGGGTCACATACTAACTTTATAAATTCCAGAAAAATATTTTCTAGCTTCGTATTGACGATATGGTCCTAACAAAACTAGTTTCGACGAATTCTGAGATCGTTAGAAAAATGGCCAATTTCCAGTCGATTAAAATCAACTGAAATGGTCAAAACACGTTTTCCTTTGCCACGCTCACATATTGATTCGAAAAATTATGAAATTTGAAACCTAGCAATAACTCGATATCACGGACCTAACAAAAGTGGTTTCGTCGAAATCCGAGGTCGTTTGCAAAATGTCCATTTTTAAGGGCCTGAATTCCATAGCGACTATTCAGAATTTTCAACTGGACATATCTTTTGCTCCCCGCTATGAAATCTTGATTTGTCGGATTCGTTGGAAAGGTATCATCAATTAGATCCTATTATTTTTGGTTTCACTAAAATCCGGATTGTTTTGCACCCGGTACATTCAATTGAAGTTTGAAATCGAATTATCGAACTACCGCGCCATTTTCAATTCTATTTATAATTATATATAAATATTTATATTCTAACGACGACGTATATAATATATACGTCGAATTCAATTCAAAATAAATTTCACGTCGATATTATTTAAAATAATCTATTTTAAATATTCAAAATTCGCTAAAATGGCCAAAATAAAAATTTTAAACTGGCCCAGATTTTCGGGTTATTACAGTGTCCTTCAAATAGGTGTACATAAACAAACCGTCCGGTTTGTAAATGAATATTTGTTTATTCACATTCACGTTAAAAATTATATTTTTAACGATCAAACTATTTTATTCAACCTATGAATATTCTATTCGGTTCATTTATTAAATAAAATGTTATCTTTATTTTTCTAACTTATTTTTAGAAAATTTCGGCGGCATAACGGCACGATACTAGAAACGGGACAAGGCCTAGCCTTATCCCCAGTCTAGTGAAGGCCCACGCCATTCACACATCAATCAAATCAATTTCATTTCACCAAACAATTCATTATCAAAACAAATAATCTAACCAACCACACAACCAAACAATTTAACAAACAAGCCATCCATGGTCTGTGGATGACGGGTGTCGGGTGCTACTAAACACCGTCTGCATCCTAGTATATATATAACTAGAAAAAGAAATTGAAGAGTGAGAAGTTCTCACCGATAGCTATCCTAACTCCACGACACTTCTAATGCAGGAAATCTTCACTGTTCTCGTCTCTTATCACTTTCTTCGCCTATAGCCACTACATATATAAAAATCGATTTTTTACTTCGCTATTCAATATATAAAAATCATATTTTTACTATGCTATTCAATATAAAAAATCGAAATTTTACTTTGCTATTCAATATATAAAAATCGAATTTTTACTTTGCTATTCAATATATAAAAATCGAATTTTTACTTTGCTATTCAATATATAAAAATCGAATTTTTACTTTGCTATTCAATATAAAAAATCGAATTTTTACTTTGCTATTCAGTATATAAAAATCGAATTTTTACTTTGCTATTCAATATAAAAAATCGAATTTTTACTATGCTATTCAATATATAAAAATCAAAATTTTACTTTGCTATTCAATATAAAAATCGAATTTTTACTTTGCTATTCAATATATAAAAATCGAATTTTTACTTTGCTATTCAATATAAAAAATCGAATTTTTACTTTACTATTCAATGTATAAAAATCGAATTTTTACTATGCTATTTAACATATAAAAATCGAATTTTTACTATGCTATTCAACATATAAAAATCGAATTTTACTATGCTATTCAACATATAAAAATCGAATTTTTACTATGCTATTCAACATATAAAAATCGAATTTTTACTTAGTAGACATATATACACGTATATGTATAAAAATCCAATTTAGAACTTACTATGTTTTCTATTATACTCTATAAATAATAAAAATCATGTTCTTACCCTATTTTTAGGGATTATAACTGAAAATAAATGTAAATAAATAAATAAATAAAAAGAACTCACTGCTTTCAACGAACTGGGGTTGGCGTTCGTGGTCGGAGACGGACGCTGGAGGGGCTGTGGCCCACTCTAGTGGAGGCGGCTGTAAGGGCGGTGGTCGTCTTCCTCGAAGTGGTGCGGTGGTCTCGGTGGCAGCGTGGATTCGAGAGGGATGGAGGGGGAAGATCGGTGCTATTGGGACACGCTTCACGGAGGAGCGGAGGATGGAGGGAGGGGGGTGAAGCGATAGTGGCGGCGACGAAGAAGGGGGGGTCGCGGCTGTGTTGAGATTTCTTTTTTTGTTTTTTTTATTTTCTTCTGATGATTCGAAAAATGAAGGGAAGGGGGGCCCATCGGTTTATATGGGGAGGATATGTATTTTTTTATTTAATTATTTAATTTAAAAAGTTGACTTTTACAAACGGACTCGAAACGAGGCCCACCGCCTGTCGTCCATAGCGTTTTACCCCCATTCCGAACACAATGGAATATGTATCGCAAGCTGATTCGATCATTTCGATCATTTTTCGTCAAAAATCAACATATAACTCTATATATTGAATTTGAACGCGCATTTCAATTTACTGGGGTCACATACTAACTCGAAAAATTACAGAAAAATATTTTCTAGCTTCGTATTGACGATACGGTCCTAACAAAACTAGTTTCGTCGAATTCTGAGACCGTTTGAAAAATGGCCGTTTTCCAATCGATTAAAATCAACTAAAACTGGTCAAACGCGTTTTCCTTTGCCACGCTCACATATTGATTCAAAAAATTATGATATTTTGAATCTAGCAATAATTTGACACTTTGGATCCAACAAAAGTGGTTTCGTTGAAATCCGAGGTCATTTGCAAAATTTCCATTTTTAAGGGCCTGAATTCCATAGCGACTATTCAGAATTTTCAACTGGACATATCTTTTGATTCCCGCTATGAAATTTTGATTTTTCGGATTCTTTGGAAAGATATTCACAATTAGATCCCAATGTTTTTGGTTTCACTAAAATCCGGATTGTTTTGCACCCGGTACATTCAATTGAAGTTTGAAATCGAATTATCGAACTACCGCGCCATTTTCAATTCCTTTTATAATTATATATAATTATTTATATTCTAATGACGACGTATATAATATATACGTTCTAAATATATTCAAAATAAATTTCTCGTTGATTTTATTTAAAATAATCTATTTTAAATAATCAAAATTCGCTAAAATTGCCAAAATAAAATTTTTAAACTGGCCCAGATTTTCGGGTTGTTACAATTGGGCATCAATAGATTTATCTATGCATGCTTGATTCGTGTCGGTGGTTGGCACCATAGGGCTTGATACACCCTATGGTGGACCTAGCAAAGGTGACTACATTCGTGATAGGGCCGTATGACACAGAAACACAACAAGCTAGAACTTGTAGGGAGTCGATTGATTAGTGGATCGTTCCGTTGGACCTAATAATGGGTCATTCACGATTTTGGGCCAAGGGATCATTTCATGATTAATACTTGACATGGGTTGGGCTACTAGTACAGTTGGTACAGCGAACCTTGAACATGCGATGCTATACTTGACCTATACTTGATTCATCATGTTATCTTAGTCTATCTTATCCATCTTGACATCATACTTATGTTTACTTTCAGTTTATACATGTCATGTTACCTTTACCTGTTTTTATGCTGAAAGTTACTTGGACTTACCAGTCTTTATGACTGACCCGTTTCCTTTCGCCTCTTTTTCTTCCGTTTCTTCCCCCAGGTTCTCAGGGAGGAAACTCTAGCTCTTAGCTTGGATTTAGCTTGCTTTCTGTCAGCTCAAGTACGGTTTCGTCTTGAGCTATGCTATGGCTGCACGTCTGCTATTTTTGGGGAATAATTTACTTTTGTTATTTTAAGTTTATGCTTCTTTATTTAGAACATGATGTAATGGAATAATGGCAACTTGTACTTTGGATATATGAGGTTTTGACTCTTTTCTTGAAAGTAATAAGATTTGGTTTTTAATTTCTACCATTGCTTTATTTATGTTCTGTCTTGTGAGATCTTTTTGTATGTTTACCTAGATAATGCTCCACCAAAACTAGTGCATTCCCTTTGTGAGTGACCCTAGCGGAGGTGGGGTGTTACATTTGGTATCAGAGCAGAAGGTTACCAGACTGGGCAAAAGTTGTAAAAACCTACTAAAACTATTTTCAAAAATCTGTTTACAAAGAAGCATTTATCATGAAAAGTTTTATTTTTAAGGCTATTTCCCAAAAGCCATTAGCACTATCCTTTGTTTCCTTGTTTGAACCTCTTTTCCTTTCTTTTCTCCATCTGTAGTCGCGGTAGTTTTACCTGCGGCTAATCTTCTTTCTAGCTTCGTAGAGGGTTTTCCGTTCGATGGAGATAATTTTCGTGAGGCTTGTTAATAGGTTACATAGGAAAGGTATGTGTGATAAGAAAGAAGTTAAGGCGGACGAGTCTCAGAATAAGAAGGTTGACTTCAAGAAGGGAGGCAACAAGAATGACAAGAACAACAACAACAATACTAACAAACCACGTGAGATAAGGAAGTGCAGCTTTTGTGGCATTACGGGACATCTAGCTAAAGACTGTAGAAGGAAGAAGAAAAAATTGGGTGAATGCTTTTACTGTGGAGAGACTAGACATATCAGCAAGAACTGCCCTAAGAAGCAAGGACAAGCCCCGCAAGCAGGACCTTCTGGGGGTATATCTTTAACTTCTTCTCCTTGATGCTCTGTTTTATCTTGTATATCTTTTCGATCCTATCTTGAGAACCTTAGGTAGAACCCTATGGATGTAAACATGTATTTGAAACATGTTATGGTTGATGTTTGCGAATGGTTGCAAGTGGTTGCATAACACACATTAGGCACTAGATCGACTCAGACACATTTTCATATTGCATATTCATGAGTTTTATACTTGTTTATGGATGAAATTGAATGTGTTATCATGTGAATGTTGCATATGGATGAATGTTTGTGCACACATATAGTGTTTATGTGACTAGGACTATTTTAATACATGTTGGATTCATGGCACTAAACATATTTTGCATTAAGAAGATCAATCAGGCCTGATCATTTGCATTAGATAAGGAACATATACACACACTTTCTGCATATGTTCATATAGCATTAGAAATCATTTAAGGACAATGGTTGCTTGTAGATGATGGTTGAGTAGATGGCTGATTGGATGATAGGATGTATTCTTCCTAACTTAGAGATTTCGGGGACGGAATCCTTTAAGGAGAGGAGAATGTAACAACCCGTATTTTTATAACATGTTAAAGTCATAAATCAAGGCAGAATTAAATTTTAAAATAAGAATCAGGGGAAACGGGTTGTGCCATTGCGTTTGTCTCGGAATTTTACATGAAATCGAGTCTGAGTTTTCGAAAATCGGAGTCCATATGACCAAGATATGACCCTCCGAAGTTACAGGAATTTAAATAAAATAAAACAGCTCGAAAATAAAGCCAGAAATTCGAAATTCAAACCCAGAGAAGGCTGGTGGGAAAATTCCCGCCCATATACCAAGGTCGACTGGGGAGTCGACCCCCCCAACCAGGTCGACTGGGGAGTCGACTGTGGTGTAGACCTCCCCATGACCAGGTCGACTGGGGAGTCGACCTGCCTCCTGAACCCACTTCTTGAACCAGATGCATCCTGATGTATTTTGACTCGTTTTCTGTCCAGATTCGTCCGCCTAATCCTATATAAACTCAACCCTATCCTCATTCTCTCCACACCATTTCATTCTGTCCTTATGCTGCTTCTGAGATAATCAAAATAATAAGATAAAAAGGAAGAAAAAGGACCGCTCCTTCTCCATCAAGACTACGCTTAGAGATTTGCAAATTGGGGGATTTCAATTAGAACACGATCAATCAAATAGAGATTCAACAATCAAATTTTACTTTCTAATTCTCGATCCACGCACTGTAAGTTCTAAGTTACTTTGAGATCTAAACTTGTTGATTGTAATTTGGACATGAGATAAAGTTAAATTTGACTTAAGCATGATAATCGATTCATATCTATTCTTGTTCTTCTTGGATCTTGACATTTGGAATATTGCTTTGAAATCAGTTTGGGCCTATTCGCGTTGTAAATCAAATATTATCATATCTATGACATTGAAACTATGGCTAAGTACAATAACCGTGAACATAAGACTATGCCTATGCCTATGACTAAGGACATAAGACCATTGCCTATGACTATGACAAGGACAATTGTGGCTAATCACCTATGACTATGACTATGAATTACTGCCCATGATTATGAACATAAGACTATGACCATGACTTTGAAACTATTACAGTTAATTGCCTATGACTATTAGGGTAGTTGCCTAGAACTCTTTTGGATAATTATCCATGACTATTGTATAACTATTGTGGTTAATTGACTATTATAGTTGATTGCTCATAACACTATAGTTGAAAACCATGTTGAACACCGAATTGGCATTTAGTTGAATCCCATACCTAGGGTGTGACTTGCTTAGTTTATTCGTTATTATGTACACCAAAAACCATTGACCCATTATCTTTGTATTTGGCTTGCTTTTGCATGCCTATTCTTTTATGTCAAGTTTTTATCAGAATTATCGCCTTATTTTGCTAGATTTGAAACCCTGTTAATTTCTATATGCCAGTGATGTTGCAACCGATTATCTCAAGTTATATCATGCCAGTCTTATAATCTCTTTTATCGCTTTATGCTTGTCCCTTCTGCCTATCATAGTTTTGATGTTATTCCCTTTATCTCTAGATTTAGATTTGCCTGTAATTTAGATCGATTAACGTTTACATGCGATGGGAATACGATTTGGGTAGATTAGGCAAAACATGAACTGGTTATAAACATGAATCATGAACTTAATAATAGGCATAAGTTGAAACATGAAACTTAACACGAACTTGACATGAAACTTGAACATGGTCATGACGCTAGAATGAAATTGAATTTGGCCAACTCGAGGTTGGGTTGAGTTTGCAGTGTAAATCTGCCCGGAACCGCTCGGCAAATCCAGTTACTGCAAACAATAGGATCCAATGTGGGTAGTTGGTCATATCGCGCTTGAAACCCGAGGTCAGACTGAGTTGTGGTGTAAATCTGCCCGGAACCGCCCGGCATATCCAGTGACCACAACAACAGGTCTTATGTGAGAGGTTATGGTGCATTAATGAATTAATGCCACATGATAGGGTTAAGTCATGAACATGAAAGGCAACACTTAACCAACTTGAAACATGATTGGTAGGGTTAGGTCATGAACTTGAACGACAACACCTAACCAACTTGACACGTGAATTGTAGGACTAAGTCACGAACTTAAATGACAACACTTAGCCAACTTGATATGCTAGACTGATGGGGTTAAGTCTCGAATTTAAATGACAACACTTAACCTACTAGACGGAAACCCTAGTTACGCGGTCCATTTCAGCAGTAACCCACTAGATGTATCATGGTACCCTGGAACTTGGCAGGGTGGGGCACGATTGCTGGGCTGATTGTAAGCGACCGGAACGACGGCTGTGTGGGTGCGCCAGTGTAGGTTCAGGCGGGATATGGTCGTGCACGTGGTCTGGAGTTGAAAAAGAAGGCATTGGGCATCAGTAGGTTTATCTGTGCATGCTTGATTCGTGTCGGTGGTTGGCACCATAGGGCTTGATACACCATATGGTGGACCTAGCACAGGTGACTACATTCGTGATAGGTCCGTATGACACAGAAACACAACGAGCTAGAACTTGTAGGGAGCCGATCGATTAGTGGATCGTTCCATTGGACCTAGTAATGGGTCATTCACGATTTTGGGCCAAGGGATCATTTCATGATTAATACTTGACATGGGTTGGGCTACTAGTACAGTTGGTACAGCGAACCTAGAACATGCGATGCTATACTTGACCTATATTTGATTCATCATGTTATCTTAGTCTATCTTATCCATCTTGACATCATACTTATGTTTACTTTCAGTTTATACATGTCATGTTATCTTTACCTGTTTTTATGCTGAAAGTCACTTGGACTTACCAGTCTTTATGACTGACCCGTTTCCTTTCGCCTCTTTTTCTTCCGTTTCTTCCCCCAGGTTCTCAGGGAGGAAAATCTAGCTGTTAGCTTGGATTTAGCTTGCATTCTATCAGCTCATGTACGGTTTGGTCTTGAGCTATGCTATGGCTGCACGTCTGCTATTTTTAGGGAATAATTTACTTTTGTTATTTTAAGTTTATGCTTCTTTATTTAGAACATGATGTAATGGAACAATGGCAACTTGTACTTTGGATATATGAGGTTTTGACTCTTTTCTTGAAAGTAATAAGATTTGGTTTTTAATTTCTACCGCTGCTTTATTTATGTTCTGTCTTGTGATATCTTTGTATATGTTTACCTAGATAATGCTCCACCAAAACTAGTGCATTCCCTTTGTGAGTGACCCTAGCGGAGGTGGGGTGTTACATTTGGTATCAGAGCAGAAGGTTACCAGACTGGGCAAAAGTTGTAAAAACCTACTAAAACTATTTTCAAAAATCTGTTTACAAAGAAGCATTTATCATGAAAAGTTTTATTTTTAAGACTACTTCCCAAAAGCCATTAGCACTATCCTTTGTTTCCTTGTTTGAACCTCTTTTCCTTTCTTTTCTCCATCTGTAGTCGCGGTAGTTTTACCTGCGGCTAATCTTCTTTCTAGCTTCGTAGAGGGTTTTCCGTTCGATGGAGATAGTTTTCGTGAGGCTTGTTAACAGGTTACATAGGAAAGGTATGTGTGATAAGAAAGAAGTTAAGGCGGACGAGTCTCAGAATAAGAAGGTTGACTTCAAGAAGAGAGGCAACAAGAATGACAAGAACAACAACAACAATACTAATAAACCACGTGAGACAAGGAAGTGCAGCTTTTGTGGCATTATGGGACATCTAGCTAAAGACTGTAGAAGGAAGAAGAAAAAGTTGGGTGAATGCTTTTACTGTGGAGAGACTAGACATATCAGCAAGAACTTCCCTAAGAAGCAAGGACAAGCCCCGCAAGCAGGACCTTCTAGGGGTATATCTTTAACTTCTTCTCCTTGATGCTCTGTTTTATCTTGTAAGTCTTTTCGATCCTATCTTGAGAACCTTAGGTAGAACCCTATGGATGTAAACATGTATTTGAAACATGTTATGGTTGATGTTTGCGAATGGTTGCAAGTGGTTACTCGTGGTTGCATAACACACATTAGGCACTAGATTGGCTCAGACACATTTTCATATTGCATATGCATGAGTTTTATACTTGTTTATGGATGAAATTGAATGTGTTATCATGTGAATGTTGCATGTGGATGAATGTTTGTGCACACATATAGTGTTTATGTGACTAGGACTATTTGCATACATGTTGGATTCATGGCACTAAACATATTTTGCATTAAGAAGATCAATCAGGCCTAATCATTTGCATTAGATAAAGAACATATAAACACACTTTCTGCATATGTTCATATAGCATTAGTATTCAAGGCATCAATCCTTGAAATATCTCTTCGATCAAAAGGATTTGAATTCAAGGCAGCAACGATGGCTAGAATTTCTTGTGGCATACGATCTTGACATCTTATATACTCCGGGGAAAGCCAATGTTGTGGCGGACGCACTCAGTAGAAAGGATGCAATTGTTGCAAGCCTCATCATTACCCCTTCTTTGATTGATAAAATTTTTTCTCTTTAGAAAAATGATGTTTTTATTCGGAAAATTATTGAAAGAATTCAAGAAGGTGAAAACACGAACTTTCAAATAGATGGCAAGGGAGTTCTTAGATTGCAAGGGCGGATTTGTGTCCCAAGTATCCCAGAGCTCATAAGGGAAGTTTTGGATGAAGGTCACAAATCAAAGCTTGCATCCATCCAGGCGTGAGCAAGATGTATCAAGATCTTAAGCACACGTTTTGATGGAAGGCTATGAAGAGAGAGATATCCATTTATGTGAGTAGATGTCCTACATGCCAACAATTAAAGAGCGATCAACAAAAGCTGGCAGGATTGTTGCAACCATTAGAGATTCCAAGTTGGAAGTGGGACCAAATCTCAATGGATTTTATAGATGGTTTGCCTCGTACTAGCAAAGGAAATGACAGCATATGGGTGATCGTGGATCGCTTCACCAAGACCGCTCATTTCATACCTGTCAAGTCCACTAGAACTGCTCAATGTCTGGCGCAAATTTATTGAAAAGAAATAGTCAGGCTACATGGGTAATAAAATTAAATTTTTCCTTTTCATTATCTGAATGAAAATTTTCATTTTCTAAATAATAATAAAAGAATAATCTTTTGTTTTAAACAGAGTTCCGAGTAGCATTGTTAGCGACCGTGATCCTATTTTCGCTAGTAAATTTTGGGAAGCATTCCAAAATGAGTTGGGAACGAAGTTAAACCTTTGTACAACATATCATCCTCAGACAGATGACCAAACTGAGAGGGTGAATCACATTCTTGATGATTTATTGCGAGCTTGCATACTCGATTTTGGAGGTTCTTGGGAGGATCACTTGCATTTAGTTGAATTCTCCTATAACAATAGCTATCGAGGAAGTTTGAAAATGTCTCCATTAGAAGCCTTGTATGGTAAGCTATGTAGATCGCCAGCATGCTGGGTTGAAAAAGGAAATCGTCTGGTTTTGGGCCCAGACATGGTTCAAGAAGCTTCGGACAAAGTTGACTATATTAAGAAGCGATTATTGGCCGCCCAAAGTAGACAAAAGAGCTATGCAGATGTAAGAAGAAGAGAGTTGGCTTTTAAGTGGGTGGCTATGTCTATTTGAAAGTTGCTCCAATGCGAGGTGTAATTCGTTTTGGAAAGACAGGAAAATTAGCACCTAAATTCATCTACTCCTTTCCTATCCTTGAGAAGATTGGTACCCTAGCTTACAGAATTCAGCTGCCCAACTGGTTGCCTAGGGTGCACGACGTATTCCATGTATCTCAACTTCGGAAGCATATTTATGATCCGGATCTAGTTGTGGAGGAAGCAACACAACAAGATTTGGAGATTACCCCAAGCCTTGCAGTGAGAAGGGAGCCACTGAAAATTATTGGCAAAGAGACTAGAGAGCCGAGAAATAAAAGAATCAACCTAGTCAAAGTGCAATGGAGAAGTGATCCTAGAGACTGCACTTGGGAAACTGAGGAGAGTATCAAATAGGCTTATCCCAAATGAAGAGTGGATATCTCCGATTAGATTTTGTTTTGAGGTACACTTAAAACATTTTACATTCTCTGTGTTGGTTCCTACTCTTCTATTTTTCCCTTTTCCTTTTCGAGGACGAAAAGTTCTTAAGCGGGGGAGATTGTAACAACTCGGAATTTGGGACCAATTTAAAAAATTTATTTTAGAAATTTTAAAATTTTAAGGGATTTTGAATATTTGAAATAAATTATTTCAAATAATAACGACTAAAAATTTATTTTAATCAAAGTTAATACGAATATATTTTATTTAATTGTAAAAGGAATAAGAAATAGCACGGTAGTTCGAAAAGTCAAATTTGAACTTTGACTGACTGTATAGGATGCAGAATAAAGCGGATTTTGGTGAAACCAAAATCATTAGAATCTCCTTTAAAATTTCTTTCCAGAGAATCCGAAAAAATCGAAATTTTATAGCGGGAATCAAAAGTTATGCCCAGTTTAAATTTCAGAATAGTCGTTGTAGAATTTCTATATATATTTTTAATCTTAAAAATAGCCATTTTTCAAACGACCTCTGTTTTCGACGAAACCACTTTTGTTGGATTCGGAATGTCAAATTATTGCTAAGTTTAATTTTTTATAATTTTTAGAATTAATTTGTGACTGTAGCGACCCGCAAATCCGAGCTATCCGAGTTGACTAAATACAACACACGTCCAACCCAAATAACACAGAAATACGACTCATTATTAGAAAGAAGTTAGAGGATGAGAAATAGAAAGAAAGAAATATTAGAATAGAAGAAAGACGAAGATCACAACTCACAGCGGAACGAATAAAATATATTATATAACATAACTTTTGAAATACAAAACTGTTTGGTACATATATACATACCATCATCAGAGTACACATAACATTTGATTTAGCGGAAGTAACTCTAAATATCTAACATTGAAGCCTCCTGCTTCAAGCTCCTCCAAGTGTATCTGTAAAAGCCTGAAACACTTGACTGCCCGTACAAATTTGGGCACCCAAGAGTTTAGGAAAAACAAAACAAAATAAACTCTGGGTCAGTCATGGGACTGGTGTGAGTAAACTCCAACCACTTGTTTAACTTCCAAAACTCTTTTCGGAAGAAAAGATAATAGTAAGACCAGCCCACACATAAACATGGACGGTTTTTACCTTACTATAACCCAAAACACTTTGATACGAAAATCCAGTGATATTATAATAATGTCTACATCAAGTAAATAACCAAATAGCAGAACGCTTGCATCTCACGCTCCACATATATAGTATAAAATCAAAAACCGCATGGCGCTTATTGGAGATTGGATTTCCAACATGACAAGGTATGGAACCACCTTCCGATGATGTATCTCTAGAGACGAATACACCTGGGTTCAACAAGAACGTCTTGCAACCCGGCCCACACATGACCGACCACTCATTTCGCTTGAGTGTATCGAATGTACATCACCAACGGTTGGACTCAAACCACCGTTTCCCGAAATGGGCAGAATCGATAGATTTAGAAACAAAAGGAATTTCTCTAGATAGGTGATTATACACCCTAATGGGTGCGACCCACATAGCCATGCTGCCTGCCCGATTTTTGTCCTTTCCCGGTTGTTGAGGCCTGAGGCTACGCATACTTACCATTCATTGATAACACAATCACTTTGAATGCCACATTGTCAGATCCGTTAATCACTAGTTGAGTTTGCACAAATATTCTGGATGTTATGCTAAGGGATAAATCCGTTGCAACCATATATATTCATACAGACCAACCCATTTGATCATTGGAAATACTCTGTCAGACATTCGTCCATTTACGTTCGTTCTGGGATTGAACGAAACCGAAGGCACTATTTCTATAAATAGAAAAGTCCTTGCACTTTACTCCGTCTTCAATATATTCAGCATACTTGGTTCGCAACGCTTATGCCGATACGGAGTGGTTCTTCGGATAATAATCCAACCGGTCTCTCCATATTGACAACGATGGTCAAAAACTTCGATAGTCTGTGATTTAACTATCGAATAAAAACAAGTGTTCATCCAAACATATCAAACAAATCACTGGGCTCTTTAATTAATATTCATTAATTAAACCACTTCTCTATTTCCCTATCAATATTTGTTAACCAAATATTTTCAATAACCATATTGGCTCTTTTCGCTATTTTTGATTTCGTTTCCTTATCGAATTCTATATATATCGATATATAGATTTCTAATTGTCAAATTTCTTAAAAATATTCTAACTCCTTAAATTCCCGGAAAAATTCGCCATAACCTCCCCTGTATCGGGAGCATCGGGAAATTTCAAATAGCTTCCCGGTATCTTCCTCAATCAAAAAGAAAAAGGAAAAGCCAAGCGGCTTGCCGATACGGCGCATAAAACTCATATATGAATTTAAACATGTACCTTTTTGTCGGGCACATAAAATAAAAATCTTCATATACTCCATCCCATATCTGTTTAACACCTGTTCACCTGTTTCCAATTCAATTCAACTCAATCTATTCGTTTTGATTAAATTTTGAATCGTTTGAATTCAGTTTCGCTCAATTATTCTTTAATTGGCCCTTTTGCCTATTTCACTTCTTTGTTTGAACATAACATGTTCAAACAAAATATTTTAACTCGTTCATAACCAAATTGAATTTCAATTTCAATTCTAGTTTCCTTTTTTTATTTCGAATATAAATTCTCAAATCGAATTCACTTATTTAAGGCCCAATATCCATTCAAAAGCTTCTTAACTAATTTCTATTCAATTTAGTTAATTCCATTCAATAAATCAAAATCTGGTTTCTGTTTCAAAAATCATATTCATTTACACAACTTGAATTCGCATATATTTTGCAACTCACTCTGAAATTTTCTAAATAGAACTTCGGATTTTTACCTGCTTAAAATCCTTTTATAACATGAAATAAACCGTTATGGTTTTGAAACGATTCTGGCGCTGTTTTTCTGAAAATTTGATTTTGACATAACTCAAAATCTATACGACTAAATTCATATTTTTCTCTTTCATTAGAAAACTATTATCAAACCGGTCCTGACGTTTCTTGTTTCGAAGAATTCCGACTTCAATTGGGTTCTGTATATTCAATTGAAGTTCGAATCGCCAATTTACGAACTGCAGCGCTGCGGCGAGTTCGTTTTAATTATATATATATATATATATATAAACGTTAAACTTCTTTAAAATGAATTCAACTTCATTTAACTCCACTTGAATCCCTTGATTCCAATTTCAATTTTGAATTCTATATTTCAAATCCCAATTCCTTTTCAAATTCAATACTTGAATTTCTATTTGAATTCCCTATATTCTAATTTGATGTTTGAATTCATTTGAATTCTCTTATTCAAATTCTATATTTAAATTCCATTTGAACTGCTATAATCCAATTTCTATATTTGAATTCTATTTGATTCCAAATATTCAAACTCCCTTTTAAATTCTATATTTGAAATTCCATAGTTTAAAACTCATTTGAATTTCATATTCAAATCCCATAGATTAAATCCTATTTGAGTTCAATTTGAATCTCTTATATTCAAATTCCATTTTCCATTTGAATTCTAATATTCAAATTCGTTTCCAGCCCCATTTGAATTCTAATATTCAAACTCATTATTAACACCATTTGAATTTCTTCACTCAAATCCATTTGAATTCCCTTGAATTCAAATTCCATTTCAAAATCATTTGGATTTCCTATTTTGAAATCCTATTTAAAATTCTATTTCAAAGTTTATTTCAAATTCTATTTTGAAATCTCATATTCAAATTTCTACTTGAATTTCTATATTCAATTTCATGTTCAAATTCAATACTTGAATTTCTATTTCAAATCTCTATTCAAATTTCATATTTGAATTCCAATTCAAATCTCTATTCAAATTTCACATTTGAATTCTTCCTTGAAATACTATATTTCAAATTCTATTCAATTCTTCTTTAAAAATCTATTTTCAAAGTCTATTTCAAATTCTCTTCAATTCTTCTTTGAAATTCTATATTTCAAATTCTATTTTTGAAATTCTACATTCAAATCTCTATTTGAATTCCTTTATTCGAATTCCTTCGAATTCAAATTTTATTTTAATTCCTTGAATTCAAATTCTATGTTCCATTCTAATTTCGTCTATTCAAATTCTATTTGAACTTCTATTCGAATTTCTAATATTCAATCTCCTTTTAAAATTCAAATATTTAAACTCCTTTTAAAATTCTACTATTCAATTGTTATACTCAAATTTCATTTGAGTTATATATTTAAAATTTCCTTTTCACATCTTATTTTGAAATTCCATTTCAAATCCCAATTCCATGCTTGTATTTCTATTTCTGAATCATCAAATGATAATTCTTTTTACTTCATTTATAACTTCGTTATAAAAGAACTATTTATAAACTTAGTTTATAAAAAAACTACTTGTTTTATTTTTCAAAAACAAGTTTATATTATATTTCCATTTAAAATTCAAATTCTATTTAAAAATAGAAATTTTCCTTTTTAAATCGCCAATATCCTTTTTACGATATTTTAAAATATCATTACTTAAGCCCAGTGATATTTAAACACACAAGGCAACGAATTATTTATTTTTCTAACACATCATATATAACAATATATATATGCAAACAAATAAACAAACAGATAATATATTTTTGAGGAATCCAGTTGGATTCCTCCAACCTGTTTCCCTGCATCCACAGACGTTAGCACATAAATAATACCCATTCTGCTTCGTGGCAGAATATCGCGGTATAGAAGGTCATCCACTAATCATAGCGTGAGGCGTATAGGGTAATCATCCGCTATGAAACTGCGGGCATCCGCTAATGAGACTGCGGGAATCCAACCAATCAATCAACCCAATATATATATATATATATAGCCTAAATAACTAATATATATAAAACAAGCAGAAAGCATTCACACAAGCAACAAACAAATATTTTTAATGAAATAAAAATAATTCTAAAGGTGAGTGAGATTTACTCACCTTGTCATGATTTGTTGAATATCTAGTTTAATTCCCATATCGTCTTAGCTACCGGTCATCTCGATTCATCTCGAATAAATTGTTTTTGTACCTAAGATGATTTAATTTTTATTTATCGATCAACCATCTTATTAATTTAAATTAACTTACTAAAATAAATAACTTTCTATGCATTAAATAAAAATGTATACCTTATTATTTCCGCATACAACTCGATTAATCGATGAACAAATTCTCGAACAACTCCAATCATCTCCACAAACTACCATCAGCCCATTATCACCTTTCATCGAACATCACACATTCAACCTACATTCCTTTTTAACATCCATCATTGACTGTCCTGCTGCTGCACTACTTAAACGACCCAAACCCCTTTGCAACTCCATCGAACCAATATCCCAAGCCAAAATCAGTACTGCAATGCCACAGTACTACCTCCAAACAATAGTATTTACAACCTTGTTCAACTCCTCCAAATGGTGGTCTCGCTGCATCCACCATCCCATAGATTTCTGACCCATATTCCCTATCGAACTTCACTGTAGTTCGACACCACGTTCTAACCTCATACCCAAATCAACCTCTTCCCTGAACCGCACCATAACACAGTTAGAAACCCCAAATTCCACGGCCTTGAACATCCATACGCGAGCGTCACCACGAGCTTCAGGAAAATGGTGATTTGCAAATCGCGATACTTTCTTCCAACCAAACCATTCCGTCGAAACCCATTTATTTCCATCGACAGTCAACCCTAGGTCGTCGCTCCCCAGGACTCGAACATCCCCAGAGCTGATCATGCCAAATTCGAGCATATTCCTATCGCGGTTCTGATTGCTAATCCCTCTTCTTCTTCTTTTTTTTTTTAACGGAAGAAAGATTTTCGATTTAAAGAAAAGAGGCGAAGAGGAAAAAAGAACGAATTGGTTTTTGTGGTTTAGAAAGGGAATTAACGAAGGTTTATATAGGCGCGAATTGGGGAACAAATGGTACGAGGCCATTAAAATTGCTGTCTTGCTTTGCTATGAAGAACGGAAACAAATTTCCTGCTAGATGCAAAAATAGGTCTGCGTTATTAATTGAGATAGGTTGGCTGATAAAAATCCTAGGACGATTCTCTTTAATTTGATTTGATTTAATTCCAATTAAATAACTAAAATATCTCGCGGTCTCTCACTCGAAATCCCCGAACTGCCATTTAATTGTACCGATCAACTTCCCCAACGTCATTCGCAACTCTGAACTCGACGGAACAAGTTCTGAAATTTAAATTCGACTGTATAGAGGAAATAACAATTTAAATTGACAGTTTAAATTGAACTTGATTTAAAATATAATTCGATTACAAACAATTAAATTTATCGATAATAAATTATTATTGTCGTTCTAATTCAAATAGAATTTATATCAGTCGACTGAACTGTTTTGATTCAGTGTTACACTGGTAATTCAATTATTACTATTATGATAATTAAATATATTCGATATTAAATCATATATCGATAATTAAATTGACAAATCCAATATAAAATTCATTTATATTATGAATTCAATATTTAAAACCATACTAAATATTTAAAATAAACTGTTCAAAAATCTGGGTCGTTACATTCTTTCCCCCTTAAAATAATTTCGTCCTCGAAATTGCTAAGATAGGAAAATGGTACAAATCCATTACCTTTCAAACTCCATTTATGTTGAAACTCAACTTCTCATATTTCCACAAATTAACTCCAACCAAAACTTTTGGTCTTCACACATTTGATTCGAATGATCTACGATTAATCCATTTATATCCAATCTATATTCCAATAAACCTATTCAAATTGATTCTAATCAATTCATTCACTTTGACCCATTTAACTTGTTTAAGTTAAATTTCAATTCCAGAATTCAAATCACAGGGTTTTTCTTTTCAAATTCTTTTGAAATCCCATAAATATATACATATATTTATTTTCATTTCAAATTCAAAACATTTGAATTTTCAAACCACTTGTTTCCTTTCAAACAAATTTCCATCAAAAACTTTTTCTAAGGTAGCAATCCATCACTTAGAAACTCGGAAATGAACACTGATGATGTTGCAATCATCATCAGAATTATTTCCCAGCCACTGAAGTGAGTTCAGTGCTTTATTATTCATGATTTTCTCTCAAATCCTTTAAAACAAATCTATATTATTTTAATATACTTTGAAAAATATTTTCCAACTTCCCAGGATTTAAATTCTGAATTCCGTTTTGAATTTAATTCTAATTTATCTCATTTGTATATAATTTCTATACAAATTCTATTCTGGTTATAAATAACAATTCCAATCTTTAAAATCTCATTTGATTATAATCCTAACAAATCGACATATCCATATAATATAATAATTTCAGAAAATTATTCTTTTATATCAATATAGAAATTTTGGGTAAAATTATTTCATTTACCCACTTGAAAACAATATCATGTTCAATCTTCTGTTCAAGCGTTTAGAAATCCCTATCGACTTCGTGGCGTCCCACGATTCGACCAGAATTCATAAACCACTCAACAGACTAGCCAACACAATATAAAACAACTTTTATATCAACATACAAATACGCTCTCTCATATATATACATTCAACTCATTCTAGGGTACTACTGACCCTATCTCTAATGAGCACATGCCACACAAGCCTAGGTGTTCGCTCAACCTAAGCTCTGATACCACCTGTAGCGACCCGCAAATCCGAGCTATCCGAGTTGACTAAATACAACACACGTCCAACCCAAATAACACAGAAATACGACTCATTATTAGAAAGAAGTTAGAGGATGAGAAATAGAAAGAAAGAAATATTAGAATAGAAGAAAGACGAAGATCACAACTCACAGCGGAACGAATAAAATATATTATATAACATAACTTTTGAAATACAAAACTGTTTGGTACATATATACATACCATCATCAGAGTACACATAACATTTGATTTAGCGGAAGTAACTCTAAATATCTAACATTGAAGCCTCCTGCTTCAAGCTCCTCCAAGTGTATCTGTAAAAGCCTGAAACACTTGACTGCCCGTACAAATTTGGGCACCCAAGAGTTTAGGAAAAACAAAACAAAATAAACTCTGGGTCAGTCATGGGACTGGTGTGAGTAAACTCCAACCACTTGTTTAACTTCCAAAACTCTTTTCGGAAGAAAAGATAATAGTAAGACCAGCCCACACATAAACATGGACGGTTTTTACCTTACTATAACCCAAAACACTTTGATACGAAAATCCAGTGATATTATAATAATGTCTACATCAAGTAAATAACCAAATAGCAGAACGCTTGCATCTCACGCTCCACATATATAGTATAAAATCAAAAACCGCATGGCGCTTATTGGAGATTGGATTTCCAACATGACAAGGTATGGAACCACCTTCCGATGATGTATCTCTAGAGACGAATACACCTGGGTTCAACAAGAACGTCTTGCAACCCGGCCCACACATGACCGACCACTCATTTCGCTTGAGTGTATCGAATGTACATCACCAACGGTTGGACTCAAACCACCGTTTCCCGAAATGGGCAGAATCGATAGATTTAGAAACAAAAGGAATTTCTCTAGATAGGTGATTATACACCCTAATGGGTGCGACCCACATAGCCATGCTGCCTGCCCGATTTTTGTCCTTTCCCGGTTGTTGAGGCCTGAGGCTACGCATACTTACCATTCATTGATAACACAATCACTTTGAATGCCACATTGTCAGATCCGTTAATCACTAGTTGAGTTTGCACAAATATTCTGGATGTTATGCTAAGGGATAAATCCGTTGCAACCATATATATTCATACAGACCAACCCATTTGATCATTGGAAATACTCTGTCAGACATTCGTCCATTTACGTTCGTTCTGGGATTGAACGAAACCGAAGGCACTATTTCTATAAATAGAAAAGTCCTTGCACTTTACTCCGTCTTCAATATATTCAGCATACTTGGTTCGCAACGCTTATGCCGATACGGAGTGGTTCTTCGGATAATAATCCAACCGGTCTCTCCATATTGACAACGATGGTCAAAAACTTCGATAGTCTGTGATTTAACTATCGAATAAAAACAAGTGTTCATCCAAACATATCAAACAAATCACTGGGCTCTTTAATTAATATTCATTAATTAAACCACTTCTCTATTTCCCTATCAATATTTGTTAACCAAATATTTTCAATAACCATATTGGCTCTTTTCGCTATTTTTGATTTCGTTTCCTTATCGAATTCTATATATATCGATATATAGATTTCTAATTGTCAAATTTCTTAAAAATATTCTAACTCCTTAAATTCCCGGAAAAATTCGCCATAACCTCCCCTGTATCGGGAGCATCGGGAAATTTCAAATAGCTTCCCGGTATCTTCCTCAATCAAAAAGAAAAAGGAAAAGCCAAGCGGCTTGCCGATACGGCGCATAAAACTCATATATGAATTTAAACATGTACCTTTTTGTCGGGCACATAAAATAAAAATCTTCATATACTCCATCCCATATCTGTTTAACACCTGTTCACCTGTTTCCAATTCAATTCAACTCAATCTATTCGTTTTGATTAAATTTTGAATCGTTTGAATTCAGTTTCGCTCAATTATTCTTTAATTGGCCCTTTTGCCTATTTCACTTCTTTGTTTGAACATAACATGTTCAAACAAAATATTTTAACTCGTTCATAACCAAATTGAATTTCAATTTCAATTCTAGTTTCCTTTTTTTATTTCGAATATAAATTCTCAAATCGAATTCACTTATTTAAGGCCCAATATCCATTCAAAAGCTTCTTAACTAATTTCTATTCAATTTAGTTAATTCCATTCAATAAATCAAAATCTGGTTTCTGTTTCAAAAATCATATTCATTTACACAACTTGAATTCGCATATATTTTGCAACTCACTCTGAAATTTTCTAAATAGAACTTCGGATTTTTACCTGCTTAAAATCCTTTTATAACATGAAATAAACCGTTATGGTTTTGAAACGATTCTGGCGCTGTTTTTCTGAAAATTTGATTTTGACATAACTCAAAATCTATACGACTAAATTCATATTTTTCTCTTTCATTAGAAAACTATTATCAAACCGGTCCTGACGTTTCTTGTTTCGAAGAATTCCGACTTCAATTGGGTTCTGTATATTCAATTGAAGTTCGAATCGCCAATTTACGAACTGCAGCGCTGCGGCGAGTTCGTTTTAATTATATTTATATATATATAAACGTTAAACTTCTTTAAAATGAATTCAACTTCATTTAACTCCACTTGAATCCCTTGATTCCAATTTCAATTTTGAATTCTATATTTCAAATCCCAATTCCTTTTCAAATTCAATACTTGAATTTCTATTTGAATTCCCTATATTCTAATTTGATGTTTGAATTCATTTGAATTCTCTTATTCAAATTCTATATTTAAATTCCATTTGAACTGCTATAATCCAATTTCTATATTTGAATTCTATTTGATTCCAAATATTCAAACTCCCTTTTAAATTCTATATTTGAAATTCCATAGTTTAAAACTCATTTGAATTTCATATTCAAATCCCATAGATTAAATCCTATTTGAGTTCAATTTGAATCTCTTATATTCAAATTCCATTTTCCATTTGAATTCTAATATTCAAATTCGTTTCCAGCCCCATTTGAATTCTAATATTCAAACTCATTATTAACACCATTTGAATTTCTTCACTCAAATCCATTTGAATTCCCTTGAATTCAAATTCCATTTCAAAATCATTTGGATTTCCTATTTTGAAATCCTATTTAAAATTCTATTTCAAAGTTTATTTCAAATTCTATTTTGAAATCTCATATTCAAATTTCTACTTGAATTTCTATATTCAATTTCATGTTCAAATTCAATACTTGAATTTCTATTTCAAATCTCTATTCAAATTTCATATTTGAATTCCAATTCAAATCTCTATTCAAATTTCACATTTGAATTCTTCCTTGAAATACTATATTTCAAATTCTATTCAATTCTTCTTTAAAAATCTATTTTCAAAGTCTATTTCAAATTCTCTTCAATTCTTCTTTGAAATTCTATATTTCAAATTCTATTTTTGAAATTCTACATTCAAATCTCTATTTGAATTCCTTTATTCGAATTCCTTCGAATTCAAATTTTATTTTAATTCCTTGAATTCAAATTCTATGTTCCATTCTAATTTCGTCTATTCAAATTCTATTTGAACTTCTATTCGAATTTCTAATATTCAATCTCCTTTTAAAATTCAAATATTTAAACTCCTTTTAAAATTCTACTATTCAATTGTTATACTCAAATTTCATTTGAGTTATATATTTAAAATTTCCTTTTCACATCTTATTTTGAAATTCCATTTCAAATCCCAATTCCATGCTTGTATTTCTATTTCTGAATCATCAAATGATAATTCTTTTTACTTCATTTATAACTTCGTTATAAAAGAACTATTTATAAACTTAGTTTATAAAAAAACTACTTGTTTTATTTTTCAAAAACAAGTTTATATTATATTTCCATTTAAAATTCAAATTCTATTTAAAAATAGAAATTTTCCTTTTTAAATCGCCAATATCCTTTTTACGATATTTTAAAATATCATTACTTAAGCCCAGTGATATTTAAACACACAAGGCAACGAATTATTTATTTTTCTAACACATCATATATAACAATATATATATGCAAACAAATAAACAAACAGATAATATATTTTTGAGGAATCCAGTTGGATTCCTCCAACCTGTTTCCCTGCATCCACAGACGTTAGCACATAAATAATACCCATTCTGCTTCGTGGCAGAATATCGCGGTATAGAAGGTCATCCACTAATCATAGCGTGGGGCGTATAGGGTAATCATCCGCTATGAAACTGCGGGCATCCGCTAATGAGACTGCGGGAATCCAACCAATCAATCAACCCAATATATATATATATATATATATATATATATAGCCTAAATAACTAATATATATAAAACAAGCAGAAAGCATTCACACAAGCAACAAACAAATATTTTTAATGAAATAAAAATAATTCTAAAGGTGAGTGAGATTTACTCACCTTGTCATGATTTGTTGAATATCTAGTTTAATTCCCATATCGTCTTAGCTACCGGTCATCTCGATTCATCTCGAATAAATTGTTTTTGTACCTAAGATGATTTAATTTTTATTTATCGATCAACCATCTTATTAATTTAAATTAACTTACTAAAATAAATAACTTTCTATGCATTAAATAAAAATGTATACCTTATTATTTCCGCATACAACTCGATTAATCGATGAACAAATTCTCGAACAACTCCAATCATCTCCACAAACTACCATCAGCCCATTATCACCTTTCATCGAACATCACACACTCAACCTACATTCCTTTCTAACATCCATCATTGACTGTCCTGCTGCTGCACTACTTAAACGACCCAAACCCCTTTGCAACTCCATCGAACCAATATCCCAAGCCAAAATCAGTACTGCAATGCCACAGTACTACCTCCAAACAATAGTATTTACAACCTTGTTCAACTCCTCCAAATGGTGGTCTCGCTGCATCCACCATCCCATAGATTTCTGACCCATATTCCCTATCGAACTTCACTGTAGTTCGACACCACGTTCTAACCTCATACCCAAATCAACCTCTTCCCTGAACCGCACCATAACACAGTTAGAAACCCCAAATTCCACGGCCTTGAACATCCATACGCGAGCGTCACCACGAGCTTCAGGAAAATGGTGATTTGCAAATCGCGATACTTTCTTCCAACCAAACCATTCCGTCGAAACCCATTTATTTCCATCGACAGTCAACCCTAGGTCGTCGCTCCCCAGGACTCGAACATCCCCAGAGCTGATCATGCCAAATTCGAGCATATTCCTATCGCGGTTCTGATTGCTAATCCCTCTTCTTCTTCTTTTTTTTTTTAACGGAAGAAAGATTTTCGATTTAAAGAAAAGAGGCGAAGAGGAAAAAAGAACGAATTGGTTTTTGTGGTTTAGAAAGGGAATTAACGAAGGTTTATATAGGCGCGAATTAGGGAACAAATGGTACGAGGCCATTAAAATTGCTGTCTTGCTTTGCTATGAAGAACGGAAACAAATTTCCTGCTCGATGCAAAAATAGGTCTGCGTTATTAATTGAGATAGGTTGGCTGATAAAAATCCTAGGACGATTCTCTTTAATTTGATTTGATTTAATTCCAATTAAATAACTAAAATATCTCGCGGTATCTCACTCGAAATCCCCGAACTGCCATTTAATTGTACCGATCAACTTCCCCAACGTCATTCGCAACTCTGAACTCGACGGAACAAGTTATGAAATTTAAATTCGACTGTATAGAGGAAATAACAATTTAAATTGACAGTTTAAATTGAACTTGATTTAAAATATAATTCGATTACAAACAATTAAATTTATCGATAATAAATTATTATTGTCGTTCTAATTCAAATAGAATTTATATCAGTCGACTGAACTGTTTTGATTCAGTGTTACACTGGTAATTCAATTATTACTATTATGATAATTAAATATATTCGATATTAAATCATATATCGATAATTAAATTGACAAATCCAATATAAAATTCATTTATATTATGAATTCAATATTTAAAACCATACTAAATATTTAAAATAAACTGTTCAAAAATCTGGGTCGTTACAGTGACCGTGGCAAAAGATTTCAGTTTGGTCAATTTCGGTTAATTTTAATCGACTTGAAAAAGGCCATTTTTCAAACAGTCTCAGAATTCGACGAAATTAATTTTGTTAGGACCGTATCGTCAAAACAAAGCCAGAAATAATTTTTTTAGATTTTTCTGAGTTTGTATGTGACCCCGATAGATTAAAGAGTACGTTCGAATTAAAAATAAAAGAAACATGCTGTAAACGTCAGAAGTGGACTTCGGCACTAGCGCCATTGCGTTCAAAAGGCGTCAAAACATATTGTTCGACAGTCATTGGGCTCTGTTTGGAGATCGGACGGAAAAACCCTAATTTTGGATTTAATTAAATAAAAAAAAAGAAAATACGCTCATATACCCGTATAAATACGCACGCTACAGTAGCTTCTTTTCCCGATTGTTTCACCGCCGCCTAACCCATTACCATCAAATCTTCTTCCTTCGATTTCTACTTCGTTTCTCAACGAAATTCTTCGTCGTAGCACAACTTTTCGAAGAGATTTTCGTGCTCTTCGATTCTACACCAAAATCGGACCCTCCCGAAGCCTGTAGCCGCCGCACTACCGCCATAAACCCGCCGCCGTTCGCACCTTCCCGGGCCCACCACACGCTGCCACACCCTCCCCCCTTTCCGGCAAACCTCCCCCTCTCCGAGCCCTCCAACATCGCGCAAACATCTCTTAAAACCATTGCCTAAATCTCATAAAAGGTTGGATCAAAGATTTGAACAAACTGAAATTATAAAGGTATGAACATTTCAGATTTTGCGACGCTTTTATCTGTTACAGTAGCAGTTGTGAAAAGTAATTGATAATTTGATCATATGAACTTCAAACTGAAAAATTTCAGATCCGAGAGAACCGTGACTTCAAATACGACTTTTTTAAAAAAGCGATTGAGACAAATTCTTATCCAGTCAAGGTGAGATTCTATTTTAAATAATTAAATGAATTTAATTATTAATTTTCCTCTGTTATTTAAATAATTGAATGGTGAATGAAGTAGATCTGATATGTGATAATATTCTGAATGATTGTTTGGTTTATCTGTGTGTATAATTCCAAATCTGCTAGTTAAAAATTTCTGATCTGTATGTGATGAAAATTTGAATAATCATTTTATTTAAATTTTGTTGAATCATGTTTTGTTGATATTTTATGAATCACGTATTTATAAAAATATCACATTGTTCATGTCTTTGAATTGAACTAGAAAATTTCAATTCAACACCACCTTGTTGTTATTTGATTTGACTAGATCTTTTTAGTTCAAATATAATATTGATATGATATTTGTAGAATTGAAATATGACGATATGAAAGAAATTACATTTATATTTAATGTAATTAGGACATGAATTTTTCACCGCAATAAAATTTTACATTTGTAGGTGATAAATAAAAAGATTAGATTTTTACATTATAAATTAAAAGATTAGATTTTTACATTGTAAATAAAAAGATTAGATTTTGACAATGTAAATAAAAAGATGAGATTTTTACATTGTAAATAAAAAGATTAGATTTTTACATTGTAAATAAAAAGATTAGATTTTTACAATGTAAATAAAAAGATGAGATTTTTGCAATGTAAATAAAAAGATGAGATTTTTACATTGTAAATAAAAGGATTAGATTTTTACAATGTAAATAAAAAGATTAGATTTTTACATTGTAAATAAAAGATTAGATTTTTACATTGTAAATAAAAAGATGAGATTTTTGCAATGTAAATAAAAAGACTAAATTTTTGCAATGTAAATAAAAAGATGAGATTTTTACATTGTAAATAAAAAGATTAGATTTTTGCATTGTAAATAAAAAGATTAGGTTATTACAAAGACATGAAATTTATACCGCATAGAATTACATTTTTATATGTAATTATAGAAATAGAATTTACATGTAAATTAAAATTACATTTTTATATGTAAATTAAGAATGAGAAGTTGCATTGAAAACAAAATTACTTTTTTACATGTAATTAAAGAATAGGATTTTACATTGTAAGTTGAAAAACAAAATTTGACATGTAATATTAATTACATTTTTAATGTAATTAAAAAGATAAGAATTTTACATTGTAAAGGAGGTTTTACATTGCAATTAAAGGATAGAAATTCTACATTATAATGTTAGTTACAATTTACATTGTAATTAAAAAAAGGGAGATTTTACATTGTGATAAAAGAATGGAATTCAACATTGAAATGGAATTTTTATTTTTAATGTAAATAAAAGAATAAAGGGAGAAATTGGGCTTTGAATTATAATTTATGTTTTTAATGTAAATAAAGGAATGTATTTAAAGTGTTGAAATATTAACTTCATTTTTAAATGAATTAAAATTGAATGGAGATCGTTAGTTGTTTAGCTCGGGGTTAAATCGAACGACGTTATTATGGTTGAACGGTATATTCATATATTAATATATATAAATATAATTAAATTTAAACGAATCGAGCGCGGTAGTTCGCGTTTTGAAATCGTACCTTTAAACGACTATATCAAAAGATCCGATCGTCGGATTTTCCCAAAACGAAAACCGTTAGGACCGCTTTGTGAAGATCTTTCCAACGATATAAACTACGTTAAGATCCAACAGTTAGATTTTGAGAAATGTGTAAATCAAAATTGATTGAAAACAACGCCAGGGTCGCTTCTTTGACCCGAAGCGTCATTAAATGAAGATTTAATTATTTTTAGTAATTAAGGTAAGAATTAATCGTTATAAATAATATAACAACATGAAATGGGTTTTCTCAAATTATATATGCGAGAATTATTTGGAAAGTCCGAGTTAATCTCATTCCAAATAATCAAACGACGTTAAAAATTGAAGTGTGAAGACGGCGAATGAAGACCGTAAATCTTCCCTCGAATGGACAATGATCAAGACCCTGAATTGACTTGCTCCCAATTCAAGGGTCAGGGTAATTTCCCAAACGTACATGTGGATTTCACGGATATGCGAGTACCTCCTTTCCGTATTGGACATACGGGCCGAGAGTACCTCCAGTTTCGTTCAGACCCAGAACGGGCTTATAAATGGAATGTGTGTCCGACATTGTACTCCTTTATATCGTATTTATTGATTTTCTGCCGAGTGTATGAATGTTTGGTGGCGGAGAATTTATTCTCTTGCTTAACACCCTTTTATATATTTTGGAAAAGGATTGATAGTGTGATATGGAATGTCAGTGTGGCATACCAAGATGCGATGATCAAGGTTTCTTGTTGAAAAGCAGAACCTTGTGGTGACGATCAAATCACAGCTTGAATAAGCATAGCTTTGTGTATTATGTAGCTTCACAAGCCTCACAACCCGGTTGAGTCTAAAATGGAGCAAGGGAACGCAGGGAGAGCAACACGTTTCTTTCTAGCTAGAAGTGGTGTTTGGGTTTTACACGGCCCGACATTTTTCTTATGTGGATGATGGAATGAGGCGCCTCGGATATTAGGTCCTATAGGACCGGGAAACATGTGTTCAGGAATTGCTAATCCACAAAATCGTATGTGCGGACCGGCCCTGCAGGATCCAAGGGTTCACTGCGGGGAATCCTGAGACATTAGCTAGAGTGTCTCGAATCGGTAAGGAGATCGTTCCTAGCCTTGACTCATGATGGAAAACCAAATTTCCAATACGACCCTACGGACTTGATTGTATTACTAGTATGGCGACATAGTAGTATGGGGTACTATGCTGCCTAGGATTGATACATTTTACTTTGAAATGTTTTTGTAACATATATACACTAATAATAATATCAAATTCGTTTTTACTGTACCAAGCATGTTTAATCATCATAAGGTAAAACTCTATCCTCTGGTTTGCGTTACATTGTGTGATGAGACTTGAGTCTTATGATGATTCCATTTTTCCAAAAGCATTGCGTTGTTTTACGATTTACTTATTTATATGTTCAGTCACCTTAAATTATGCATGGCAATCCATTAGAATAAAACCCGTTCCGCATTAGCGGCGTGGTCTTTGGATTTGCCTTATTACTATTAGTAAATTAGTTAAGAATTCTCACACCAGTCCCATGTCTGACTCGTAGTTTGTTTTTCACCTTTGTAAACTCGGGTGCCCTCTTTTCCACACGGGCAGCCAAGTAATAGGTTTAGCTTTCTTTGGAGTTGCTATCTTGGAGCTGCATATCTATCTTGGTGTTGCTTATTTGGAGGTGCTTATGTTGGACCATGAAGACTACCTATTATTTATCTTCTGTTTGCATTTTATCTTTAGACTCTGAGACATCCAAACTTATTTTATTTCCAGTTGTTCCATCTTGAAGTTGAAACTATTTCCTTTTTGCTGAAACCTGATGTAATAATTTAGATCTCTGTGATTGTGGGATTTTGTGTTTGATGACATTCATATTCCGCTGCTATGATGTTGTTATTCTATAGTTTTCCTGTGCTATGTTGTATCTGTGATCTGTATTGTTGTATTTATGTTGTATTCCAAATGATTATTCCTTACTTTCATTCCGTGGAAGTTTGGGGTTATCACATAGAGCGTAGTATTGGCGACATGATACATGGTACCTATGTCATCTAAGATTGATACATTTATATTTGAAGTTGTTTTATACACTATGCACTTATAATAGTATCAAAAGATTTGTTTTAAACGTACCAAGCATGTTTGGCTATTATAAGGGAAAACCCTATCCTCCGGCTTGCGTTGCATTGTGTGATGGGACCTGGGTCTTATAATAGCTTCATTTTTCCGAAAATCATTGCGTTGTCCTGTTATATGCACTGGTATTCTTGGGAGGAAACCCGTTCCGTGTTATACGGCGTGGTACCTTGATATATCTGATTTTAAAGCATAGTTTTAAATAACTGATTTAGTTCTCACACCAGTCACATGACTGACCTAGAGTTTATTGTTTTAACCTAAACTCTGGGTGCCCCTATTTTCCACATGGGCAGCTAGTAGTTGGGTTTTGTAGATATTATATTCACAGGATCCTGGATTATAGCTAAAGGGATATTCAGAAAGCTCTGTATCAGTATATTTCTTTCAGTTATGTTTTGTATTGTTTTTCCGCTGCTATGTATTTAAATGTAATTTAAATCTCTGATATTTATCAACTGTATATTATTTGTTCATACTCTGTTATATTCTTGTATTCTGATGGAATTGTTGTAATAAGCAATGAAATGTTATTCTGTTTGTGTTCTGATTCGTCTTGTTGTCAATTCAGTCCGGGCTTTCCTCTACGGGGAAGTTTGGGTCATTTCAGAATTCGGTAGAGTATAAGTGTAGAAATCATAAAAATGAGAAGATATGATGGTGTAAAGAAAGAAGATGAAGATGGGGAAGAAGAATTATGAAAACAATTCGAAATCATCCCCTATTTATAACATTTGAAAGATTGCAACATTTCTGAAGCGTCACAAATAATGAAAAGACACTTCCTTTCAATTTTCAAAAAGTGACAGTTATATGTTGACATGTATATAAATGTATGTCGGCATATCTCAGTACAAAATTGAAATTTGAACATTTTCATGTGTTTTGATACAAATATAATTCTAAAAATTCTTGAATTAAAACAAAGTGTTATAAATGAATATTATAAAGTAGGAAATCATATAAAAACATAAATATAAACTATATAAACATATTTATAAAATTATAGAGTTAAAACTATATAAATATAAAGTATATAGAAGTATAAATATAAAAATTATAAAACTTGAGATTTAAAATCAAAAGTAAAGTAAAAAAATAAAATAAAATAGAGAGGATAGATATTGAATGCAGAATTTGAAAATAGAATTTGAAAAACAAAATTTGAATTTGAATTTGAACCTAGTGTGTTATTCAGAGTCTTACATAAACTAGACTGTTACTATATTTATCTTGAACTCTTGAAATCTTGAATACTCATGAGTCTTGAATCATCTCTTAAATATTTAAACTGTACAATCCACAGTATTAATTCCTGTATATAAATCATGCATACATATATATTCTAGATAAAAGTGTTAGTATATATTTTATAAGCAATTAATATTGAAATAAGGTTATTGTCATCAAAACTCCGTTCTCCAACATCTTTGACCTATGGCCCTCCTCTAAAATTTATTTCCTCAACCCTACATCCTTAGGGACACGAAGTTGTCCATCCCAAAGTAAACTTCCATCATCGCCAATCGAATATCTAACCGAATGGGGAAAAGTCTCCTTCTTGTCCACTTTCTCCTTTTTGCATATTAATTCTTCGTCAAGGTCTTGTGCACTTCGAATTCTCTCTTTTAGAATAGGTATAATTATCATAGCTCCAAAAAAACCATTAGAAGTGGTTGGCGAGGGTTGCAAATTAGAATTAGAGAGGAACACTAATTGTTTCTATTCTGTCATCGCATTCAAAGTCGCATGTTTCCTACTTAAAGCATCTGCCACAACATCCCCTTTCCCGGGGTATACCGAATCATGAAATCAAATGCGGCAATATATTCCATCCACTGTTGTTGTCTAAAGTTTAATTCACATTGAGAAAATAAAAATGTTAGAGATTTATGGTCGGTAAAAAGTTCAAATTTCTTCCCTAAAAGATAGCGCCTCATCTTTTAAGGGCGAACGCTACTACGGCTAACTCAAGGTCATGAACTGGGTATCTTTTCTCTGGGTCCTTGGGTTGTCTACTAGCGTAAGCAACTACTCTTCCTTCTTGCATAAGGACCTCTCCTAAACTGGTCCCACACGCATCGGTGTCAACTGTAAATAATTTTGAACCGTCGGGTATCATTAGGACTGGTGCGCTAGTTAATACTTCCTTTAACTGCTTAAAGGTCATATCACATTTATTACTCCAAGAAAACATCAAATTCTTCTTTATTAATTAGGTTAAAGGAGTAGCCAACTTGGAAAAGTCTTTAATGAATTTACGATAATATCCGACCAATCCAAGAAGCTTCTCACTTCCATAGCATTTTGAGGTATCCTTCATTCCTTGATTGCCTCAATCTTTGTGGGGTCTACGGCCAAGCCTTTACTTGACATAATGTGTCCTAAAAACCTAACTTCTTCCCTCCAGAAATGGCACTTCGATAATTTTGCTTTCAATTGGTTCTTTCTTAATATCCCTAGAACTTGTCTTAAACGATTTTCATGTTCTTCATGATCTTTTGAAAATATAAGGATATCATCTACGAAGGCTACCACAATCTTATTTAGAATGAGCCTAAACACACTACTCATGAGTTCAACAAAGAAGGCGGGTGCATTGTCAGTTCGAAGGGCATAACTTCCTATTGGAACAATCCATTCGGTGTCCTAAACGTAGTTTTGTCCTTGCTGTCCTCTGCAAATTTTAACTGGTGAAATCCAGCAGCAAGGTCCAATTGGGAAAATACTCGGGCTCTTACCAAGTGGTCAAAAAGGTCATTGATTCTAGGTAAGAGGTACCTATTCTTCTTGGTCAACTCATTAAGTTTCCTACAATCCACACAAAGTATTAAGGATATGTCTGCTTTGGTGGCAAACAAAACAGGTGCACCCCATTCTGAGGTACTTCGTCAGATGAAACCTTTTTGTAGTAATTCTTAAATCTGCTTATCCAACTTCCTTCTTTCTCGCCATATGCCTCAAGGGTAGTGCTACAGGTCTAGCGTCCTTCTCTAGGTCAATACAAAAGAGATTTCTCTATGGGGTGGAAGTCCCGTGACTTCTTCAAAGACATCCAAGAATTCACATACTATAGGGACCGAAGATAGTCCTTCTGAACTAGGAGATAAGGAATATAATAAGGCTTTATCTTTTTCTAACTTTACAAGGAATACTAAGACTACGTCCTCCTCGACTCCTAAGACTTACGATTCTCTTGTCGCAATCTAGGATGGCCTCAAAAAATGATAGCCAATCCATACCTAGGATAAGGTCATAACCCATAAAATCCAATGCATACACTTCGCAAAGGAACTCAACATTGTCGACCTCCAATACTAGGCCTTTGCACAACTCAAGATACTTAGATCCTATGATTGGGTTGGCCACCTCTATCGAACCATCAGAGATAGATATGGGAAGGTTCAACAGATTAACTACTCTCTTAGAGATAAAAGAATGAGTTTCTCCTGAATCGAACAAGGTGTATACGAATTTCCTAAAACATAAGTTATACCTTCAAGTGCGGGTTGCCCTTGGTCATTTGGGGGTCGGCTTTGAATTAGTGCTTCCTCTATTGCATAATTTTGGCCACTTCGGATAACTTTGTGCTTTGGGCAGTCCTCTTCTTCATGGAAGTTGTAACACTTTCCTTTGAATTCCTTCTTCGCCAACAAGGTCCTACAATCCTCGGCCTTATGGCCCTTGCTGTTGCACCTCGTACAAGACTTTGCTTTCTTGTTGAATTTTCTCCCTTTCTTCTTGTTTTTCCACCATTCCTTTTTCTTATTTTTGTTGGAACTTTCTTCTCCTTTCTCACCTTCTTTATCCTCCTTGGAACCTTCAGCCGTGCATAGGATAGTTGTCTCTACTAGGGTTTCAAAAGTTGTACTAGGGTTTCAAAAGTTGTACTAGGGTTTCAAAAGTTGCCCAAATGTCACTTAGGCTAATAAAGTTTCCTTCAGTGGGGAGTTTAACTCTTTAACAAACTTCAAGGCTTTGTTCATGGGGGTGTCTACCAAACCTCTCTCAAACTTACATACTTCGATAAATTTGGGTACACACTCTTGCAAGCTCAAGCTTCCTTGCTTGAGGTGGATGAATTTCTCCAACTGGATAGTCATTTCTTCCCTTGGCAAAAAAAAAATTCTTCAAAATGGGTTTTGAATTCGGCATAGGTAAATATTCGGCCCACATTTTCTATAGATACTAAGTTCCACCATTCAAGGGCCTTATATTTCAAGTGTCAGGCCACAAGTCTCCTCTTCACTTCATCAGGCCAGCCAATAGCTTCAAAAATTCTTTTACTATCAATTATCCAAGATCGCGAATTAGTAAAACTTTCCTTCCTAGTGAATGGTTTCCCTCCAAGATTCACGAAGCTCTTACAGAAGCGAGAAAAGTCAAAGGCTACCTCAGCGGCGTGAGCTGCAGGCGCCGCTGGGGAAGGAATAGAAATAGGGACCTGTTCCACAGTACGAAGATACTGTTGGAACCATTCTGGAAAGTATCGGGGCCTTGCCTGGTTACCCAACTCAATAGGATTATCATCCATTCTACTATCTGAAAAGAAAAGGAAGAATCCTTTAGTGGATACTCCTGAGATAGTATTTAAGCTCAAAAGGGAAGAAAACGATAAAGCTGCCTGTAAATGCGTATACTTATTGGGGCAGATATATATTATATATATAGTTTGAAAAACATTTTTTAAATTACAAATATGCCTTTCATACATATAATTCCCTTATAATCGGGTAACCTATGCTCTGATGCCAAATGTAACAACCTGCTCGGAATGGGCCTAAATTTTGACCTAGAAACGGCCCATTGAAACTTAGAACCATTCTAAACGGGTCGTTGGTTCCTGTAAGGAATTACATTTGCAAAGACAATATATACATACACTTCGAATGGAAATCTCATGCAATGGAAAGAGAAAATATAATACTTAAATAAGATGTACCACTTTATTTAAAATCACAGAATTCCAACACAACAGTCAAGATTACATCTGTTCCACGAGTACATCAAATAATTCATTCTCAAATGTTTCCATAAGAAGTAAAGCAATAAAAACTAATATTAGCATAACGACTTCGTCTTTGTCTTCAGCTCCCATCATGATTTCGTCCATGAACTTTACCCCATTTAATGACCTATTGGATATGTTAAGGAGAGGGGTCAGAACATAAAATTCTGTGTGACTGAAATATGGTGTTGACTTAAAGACCATATCCTAGTTTTTTAGCAGGTTACATATGTCAAGTTATGTCTACGCAGCACACACAACATTCACGCAAACACCAAGTATCTAACTAATGAGGTGGATATCCAAGTCAATCACCCATTAGTGTTTTTAGATTAAAGACCTAACGAGATGGGCATTCCCATTCACTTATGGACATATTAAAGGTGGATTCTTATGATCTCTTATAACCTTGAGGCGGATCCTAGCCCCTTAAGACCCCATCCCAGTACGTCAACATTCTTAAGCCTATACTCAATTGTAATATGAGAAGTAGTGTTGCGAACATTACTGCTTAACTGATATTACGGTAGAACACATATGTCTCTTAAGACTTCCATTAGACAGTTGGTGAGCATACAATGGCCACATATCTTTTATATACCAATTTTATCCCTAGTTGAGCCCTTACAAGCTTCTAGAGGAAGTAGACATCTCCCGTGAACTACCCTACTTCGTTACTGCTTATTCCTAACCACTTTTAGAGAAGGAGGACCCAAAGACTTTCTTCAAATTTAATAAGGGTGGGTCCTATGACTTTGGTTCCTCTCCAAGGAATATACCTTCGGAGGGATCCTAGCCCTAACCACTTAAGACCTGAATTAGATAAGAAGAGAGTCAGCCACATAAGACCTTCTCAAGGTGTAGTAAACTTTCCTATTTTCACACATAATAGACTTATATATATAGTTATATATACACACACTAGGCCTCTCACATTAAACCGTATACCTGTAGATGCTGGATATGTCGGGAGGTTCCAAGCAGGCTTCTACTACAAGCAGGTTTAACCTCGTGTCATAGTGTACTGAGTTTGAATGGCCCATGGCACCCAAACCTGTCACATTAGTTGATCCGAATTGTGGTTTCGGGATTGGCCAGTCGGTTCCGGGCAAGCTTATACCAGAGATGGCAACTAACCTCGTGTCTATACGTCACTATTAATATATGCAAAGGCATTTGATACACACACAAGCAATCAATATATATATATATATGTATATGTATATGTATATATATATAAGGACATCAAATTCAAATTCTATCCTAATCGCATTTATTACATTAATATAACATTAATTACGTTTATATAAGTATAATAATTATAATGCCTAAATAATGCTAGTGTTCATATGAATGAGAGAATGTTTTAACGAGATAGTGATTGTCAATTTGTCCTAAAATAAGGTATACAAGTTAATTTTCCATATTTTTGACCGCTACAATTCAGGTATGATGGCATAATAACGTAATAATAGATAGCAATCAATGTAAAATATACATACATACCAATTTTAACTTGCAAGCTAGGCTTGTTGGAATGATCTTAACAATGGATCAAGAATAGAATAACATACACATATAATATATACATGTATGCTCATAAGTTCCACTTTATCTAATTCACCCCTTATTGGTGTTTTGCACATAAAAATATTTACATTTGATATATTTCAAGTATGAATACGTTTGGATTCAAAATAGAATCCAAACTTAATCAAATCATGGAATAACCAAATTTAAACCCTTTTAGGTTACAATCAAATGTTTACATAAGGTTGGATTACACAAAGTAGAAGCAACAACATCCCTTTCATTCTAAATCAAATATTAAGATCCAAAATCCACAACCCAATAACAATAAATTTAATTCATACACAAAAATAAAATAGAGGATTTGGGGATTTTTGTATTGATATTATCGTTGCCAAAATCCTCCTAAGCATAACTATCAACACTATTAAAAAATAGAATATGCCTAAGAACACGATATTCCACTCATAGATCTAAGGAAGAACAAATAGAATTTTGGTTGTAGATTCAGATCTATGCCTAATATTCGCGACAAACGTGCTCGAAATCTCCTAATATATATGTAAAAATCTTCTTTTAGAATCTTATACACATATATAACTAAATTCCAGAATGTATACTAAAATCTATATGAATTTAGATTAGACAGAAGATAAGAATAAAGGTTAGAGGAGTATAAGAGAAATTCCTAACCTTTTCTGGAATTCAAAAATGGCAGAAGGATAATACGGAGGTAGATAGAGTCGAGTGACTAGGGTTTTGTTGTGTGATATGAGGGCCTATATATAGTCGCTTATGTAAGCATAGGCCGTTAGATTATTTAGATGTATTCCTAATCATATATTTTTATATATATATATCCCTTTAGAAAACCCTAACCAAGCATAGATTCATTGGGCTTCTCAGCCGCCAGGTGGTCGAAACCCC
This sequence comes from Allium sativum, assembly GCA_030737875.1. Taxonomy (NCBI): domain Eukaryota; kingdom Viridiplantae; phylum Streptophyta; class Magnoliopsida; order Asparagales; family Amaryllidaceae; genus Allium; species Allium sativum. Next base: position 6,010,125 of record CM060921.1, on the reverse strand, counting down.
TCCTGGGGGCGGTCGACCTCCCGGTAATTGAAACGCCCAATGAATTAACATACTCGGACTTGTTTATAAAAACAAATACATAAATAGCCTTGTTTCAAAAGTAATAACAGATATAGACCAGTTTTGGGGTTGCTAAAGGCGAAGTTTGGGAACTCACACAAAGGCGAGTTTTGGGAATTCGCCTTTACAACTCACATTCAAAGAATTTTTCACACAACATTTCATTCGAACAAGTCTACACGCAACAGTCCTACAATGTTCACTTCTAGGTAATTTTTGAATAACAAAATGTTGTAATGCTATGTTGACTATTCTTTTTACAATAAAATCGATGTTTAATTTATATTAAAAAGCAATTTATACATATTTAATAAATTAATGGTTTATAAACGATTCCAAAGCGATTTTCATAAAATTTGATTTGGACATAACTCAAAATCTATAATATGAAATCTTCTTTTTCTCCTCCGTTATAAAAATATAGTTTAGTAGACTCGAATGTTTCTTGTTTCAAAGAAATATGGCGTATAAAGAATCATATATATTCAGTTATAATTTGAAATGTAATAATACGAACTACCGCGACGTTATGAGCTCGGTTTTAATTATACTATAAATTTTACATTCAAATATAACGAATTTCATAAACCAAATAACAACAAATGTTAACTAAAAAGTTGATTACAACGGATCCTAACACTGAAATAAGTACTAAAACTTAGGATGCAATAGATACTAACACAAAAATAGATAATAAAACTTAGGATTGAGCAGCTGCTAACATGAGACTAGGCACTAAAACGTAGGCTACAACAGATGATAACTAGGAAAATAGTTCGCAACCAAACAACATCTCATGTTCAAGCTCGAGGGATTCTAAGTCGCCTAATCATTATGGTCAAACCGCAACTGTTCAATAACATTTTGGCGATGTCTAATCTCTCATTCGAGTTCGTTTGCATATGTTATTCCCCTTAGGTACAAAGGTTCATCTATTAATTCTGTGTAATTACATCCATTCAGATAGGATGGACATTTCTGAATGCGCTGACCTATATTGTTGCCATCTACTCGAACCACAACTTCAACCGCATAAACTCAGTAGCAACAAGCTGGATAAGAATCAACTTCTTGTTCAGAAGCAATTTGAACACGTGGTACTCGATATACCTCTACTTCGTGTCGTGGTTGTGCGACCGACTTTTCATATGCAAGTTGAACATGGGGTACTAATCTTCTTGTGGAGGTTGTACATTCATCCGTTCTATAGGTGGTTCTTCCTGAAGTCCCAATAGGTTTTGATTTGGGAATTCGTCCGCAAACTCCTGAAGTCACATCTTTTCATACGCCTATTCATTGGAGTCTGTAGATGATGGCCAAGAAGGCATAGTTGTGGGAATGCAAAGAGTGATTGGAAACAAAGTTGTTTGAGTGAGGTAAGTTGTGAGTAATTTGACAGAGATATATTGATGCATAATGTACAAATGAATAATGATGTAATCGGTCACTGTTACACCTATGCTTTACGTGTTGCCGAATACTGTTTCACCTGACGTAATACTGTAGGGAATCTGCTTTACATACCGCCATAACGTGATCAGTCACTTTTTCGACTTGGATATCATGTTGAGAAGTCACATCGGATATTATAGCCTAGTGGGTAATGGAAAACATGCCAAGTACATGTACCTATAAAGCTGAGCACTGCATTTACATAGGTGATGTTACTACACTCTTTTCTGCAATACTGGTACAATGTGGCAGAGCTTGTCCAATGAAATGAATAAAGCTAAGTTGACAAGTCTTAATGATTAAAGCTGCCCTAAATTAGAGTACGAAATGATCAATGCTGCTAACCAGCCTCTCTTCCTCTCTCCCTTATTAAAGACCAACCAACCTCTCTTCCTCTCTTCATTTTTTTGGCATCAAACACGCTCTAAAAACCTAGTTTTTTGTAGAGTAGTTTGCTGTCAAAATGGCTAACTGGGAATTTGATGATGATACCATGGTTCAAATGTACGATGGGTACGAACGTGGTCAACAGCCTGCCGAAGATGTCAACTTTGTTCCCGAAACGAAAATGGGAGTCCAAGTAGATGCTGTAGAGGTCAAGTCTGAACTATTTAGTGCAACGCAACCAAACGTTGCAGTCTAGCACATCAGGTCGGTTCAAAAATCCCTCAGTGCTTAGTCGAGGGAAGTTCTTGCTCGGCAGAACCCCGATAGGTCAAGCTCCAGCATGACGGGTCGTTCATTCTATGCTATTGCGGAGTCAAATGTAATGTGCTTGTTTCTAAAAGTCAAACGAATGCAGGTCACCACTTTTATAGTTGCAAAGCGTACATTGATGTACAGAATCAACAAGGATTGCAAAGTTGTAGTTTTTTTCATGGATCGATCCACCGTTAACAAAGAGGGGGTGTCCAGTACGCACTTGAGATGCAAGCTGAGGTTAATCGCTCGGAAAGAATGAATGTGGCAATTAAGAATGAAATGCTTCACGGGTGCTATGATTCATTCCGAAGCAATGGGTCGTAGTTATGTTGTATTGGGTCATGGTTATGTTGTATTGTTGGGTTGTGGTTATGTTGGGTCTTATTTATGTTGTTTTGTTGGCTCTTGGTTATGTTGTACTTGGTCGTAGTAATATGTTTTTCCCAAATTGGACGGACGCAGTTTGTATGCTGCATGTTGTTCATGTAAACTTGTTTGCCATGTTTAAAATGGTTTTTAAATAGTTCAAAACCGAGGTGAGTTTCCAAAATTCGCACAAAGGCGAGTTTACAGAGTTCACCATCGCACTTCCTAGACCAAAACATGTCTATTTCTGTAATTATGTTAGAAACATGGCTAAATCCGTTATAGTTTTTAAAAAAAGCCTACATATGTGAATTGCCCATTAATTAATACATTGCTTTATTTTCTTATCTCTTTCCTTACTTACATTATTCTATGTCCCCATAATCTTATCCTCTGTTTGAATTTCATATTCTCCCTTGTTTATTTTAATATATATTGGACACACACAAATATATATATATATATATTACTCATCTGATTGTATATATATATTTTCTGCGTTTTACTAGTCCAAATTCATTTGCTTATAACTTCTTCATACATTAACCGTTTTCAGCATATTATATATGAAAACGATCCAGAATTTCGCCACGAGTCCAAATAAAAGACTTTCATAGCCATATTCTTAAAGCTGCAAAATCTCATTTTCCAGCCTTATTATTAAATAGTTTATTTTTATTTATTATTAATATTTATGTCTTTTATGGGTGTTACACCTTCCTTTCATTTTTTGGGCTTTGTCCCGGCTTTCTGGCGGAAGTGCATATATAAGCTTTGTGAATAAGCCTTCAGCTATTCCTTAAGAGAGATACTATGGAACTGTAGTAGGTACCTTCGAAAGGTTTTCTCTGAAGGCAGAAGCTTTAGCTAGATGTTGAGAAAGTAAAATTACTTGCGCTTCCGGCTTTCAGGTCGCCTACGTCTTTACCTTTCTTTATGTACAAATCTTTGCTTACGATGCTTAGTTAGTGTAAGCTCATGCTTTCCCGCATTCCCATTTCGGGTAAACCGAAAGGTATGCTAAACTTATATATTCATGCTTTGCGATGAAAAATCATGAGCTTTTTTCTTTTAGGTTATGCCAGCAAGGGCTTTCCTACAGAAGGAGAATCCTTTTCCTTTCCACCCTTGATTCCAAAAGTGAAACACCCCACACCCCTTAACATTGCCCAAAGTAGGATCCCACTATGCAATATGAAGCGTTATAGGTATAAAAACAGAAATACATCACAGAGATTAAGATTCACAAGACATAAACAAAATAAAACACAGCGGGGGAGGAAGACAATTTAAAAATAATGACAACCATTTATTTTAGAAATATCAATTATCACAAAATACCATGTCTCATGAAGATAAAATCTCAATCATGAATAACATCATAGTGCATAAATAAATATCACTCAAATAGTCAATGAATACAACCAAATCATGGAAAAGAGAGAATAACAGAGAATGATCCATCTGTTGCAAAGAAAATCTTCCAAAATAGAATCAGCTGAATAATTCGAACTATGTACTTCCTCCCTATGAGCCTGGGGGGACACTACAAAAAACGATTTTTATAGCGTTTGAAAACCGCTGTTATATACTTCCATAGCATTTTAGAGAACGCCGTGTAATGACGTGCTATGTTAGACGTTCAGTTTTAAATAGAAGTTACACAAATGCTACGTTAAATGAAGTTTCTATAGCGTTTTATGTGTGTTAGACCTTTATTTCTAGAGCGTTTTATTTTCATGTACTATAGCGTTTATATTTATTTTTTCTATAGCGTTTCGCATTTTAATTGTATAGTGTTTGTTTAACATAATTATATAGCATTTACTATATATTTCCATAGCGTTTACTTAGTCATAAAATAAAGTTTTTTCATGATCTGATTCTACAGTTTTTTAAACAACAGCGTTTTACAAATGCTATAATATGATATATTAATGAATAGGTCTTTTTAGGTCTCGCTTCACCTCTTTCACATATACATTTACCCATTTCTTACATGAATATAGATGTAACATGTTTTCAAAGACAAAAAATATGTAAATTACAGCAAAATATTTCATACATATCATTTAAACAAATTTCATATATCAAAATTTAGTATTACATCATTCAAACAACTTTTCACATGCCAAACTTAGTATTTCATACACATTATTTACCAATTACTTACAAAGTAGTCAAAAGAATGATGTAAACTTGCTTTGCTTATGATATTTCCTCTATAACATAAGTAATATTAGTCCTGTTACTTTCAAATATAAAATCAAGGTGTTAGTTCGAACTATAATACATAGCAGCAATATACCACTGCAAACATGAGAACCTGCAAAGAAAGATTACTATGAATTTTGTTGTCATAGTTCAAACTATAAAACCACTCGAAAGCAAACTCAGACTTGAATCATAACCTCACGCTAAATGCATTTATCGGACCAAAAAATGTGAAAAGTGCTGAAATCTTTTGCAAACTTGACAAGGAATTAATTATGCATAGCAATATTTCTTACTCCTATACAAAAGCAGCGTATTACATGATCAGGCAGTAAAAAACATTTAATAGCGGTGTTTAGGAATAATGAAATTCATTGGGATCACTGTGATGTTTGATGTTTGTGACATATTATAATGTTCCACAAGTGTCATTTATACACCAATACATTGTATTATCAAATGTCTTATTGCACTAAAGTGGTCTCAAAACAAAAAAATGGTGGCATCCGAGCTGAGCTTAGTCGTGTTAAGCGCCTACCAAAGCTCATAAGAAATGCAGAGAACAAAAAGTTCCAATAATAACAGTTGTTGGCCCTAAAGAAGTCGAGACAAGGACAGGAACTATCAGGTCACGTTTTGGTGGTGAACTCGGTATAATGACCGTTCATGATTTGATTGCTAAAATTCAATTTGCAGTTGAAGAAAGAACCTCGCTGTAGAGATATCAGTGCTTATAGATTGCAAAAATTAACATGCTCCATTGATTGGTAAATTTATTATTGCTATATATATTTATTCTGCTTAAATCCATTCATATACTTTCTACAAATTGATAAAATTCTTTATTGGTGTGTTTATTTTGTGTTACTATAAGAAATATGGGAAGTTAACATCTTCACTTGATGTCCAAATTCTATCTTGGTTCAACACTTTGTTTTCATTTGCATTTCTCTTATTCTCTGTCTACAATTCTTAGCAAGTGGAAATTATGTTCTCTGTCTCTAGTTATTTAATTCTGTGCATATTTATTTCTCTGATGGTTTTCAGTTTTCATGTTTTGTTTGCCTTTCTGCTACATCTTTAAAAAAGAAATAGTGTTATATTTCATTTTAATAGTTTATTTATTTTCATTTATGTTAAAACTTCTTTACACTGCATTTCCACTACAAACAGCCTTCCAAAAAAACATTTCCATTCCAACATTCTAGTTTGCATTGATCTCTAATTATATGATAACTTCTGTAACTCTTACCAACCCCAACACCCAACTACCATAACAAATTTCATAAGCTCCTCCACCTCTAATCGTTCACACTAGAACCATTACCGCAACTCCATTAACTCCCAACTACATCAGCAAACTCTTGAACCAGTGCCATAAATCCACTCACTAGTTTTCAATAACCATACATTCTTACCACCATTGCAACTCCTCGACCTAAACCGCCTCCTTTTCACAGCCAAACTGTACAAACAACATTCATCTTACAACAAGCACTTCTCACCACCTCTTCAAAAAAACTATTCAACCATTTAATAGTACAATCCCCTCTAAGACGCTACCCTAACAAAATACACAACCCCAGCCTTCACTCAATAGCCAACCAACCATTCAAAACCCCGACTTTGACCACCTCCTTTAGCAACATGCACCGTCTCACATTACATCAAACTCGAACTTACCCATTCACAAACATTAAACCAGTTACACAAATACTATTGAATTTCAAATATCAAACATAAAATCAGTTAGACTTGAAACCAATTCAAATACAATGGTGCAAAAACCAAGTCAGGCTGATATAGACACATCAGATGTAATGACCCGAAAATTCGGTCCAATTTGAGCTGACCAAATAACACAAGTCCAACCCTAAATTGCACTGGAAATTCAAGAAATTAATAGAAAGAAGATAGAGGGCGAGGATAGATAAGATAGAACTATTAGAATAGAAGAAGAAGAACATCATCATCATAGTAACCACGAATCTCACAGCGGAACGAATAAAATATAACATAACTTTTGAAATATAAACAATATATGTATACAATAACATTTCAGAGTACAACACTTACAACAACAACGGAAATAATAATAGCTATAGAATCTTGAAGCCTCCTGCTCCAAGATCTCCAAGTGTATCTGTAAAATCCTGAACTACTTGACTGCCCGTACAAATTTAGGCACCCAAGAGTTTAGGGAAAATAAAACAAAATAAACTCCGGGTCAGTCATGGGACTGGTATGAGTAAAAACAGTTTAAAACAGTTCGAACAAGTAAACGATATCTCATAAGACCACGCCGTATAATGGAACGGGTTTTTCCCTTATGAGAATCCAAAATATCTTTATATCAAAAATCTTTTGATATTATAATAATGTCTATCAACCACAACTATAATAATCATCTAGCAGAAACGCTTTCATCTCACGTTCTACATATATAGTATACAATCAAAACCGCAAGCACGTATTGGGTAATGGATTTCCAACAATGACAAGGTATGGAACCACCTTCCGATCAGTGTACTCTAGGAACGATACACTGGAGTTCAACAAGAACATCTTGCAACTCAACCACACATGACCGACCACTCATTTCGTTTGAGTGTATCGAATGTATATCACCTACGGCTGGGATCAGCAACCGTTTCCCATATATATATGGGACAGCATTGATAGATTAAAGAAGCAAATGAATATTCTCTAGATAGGTGATTATACACCCTACTTCGGAGTGACCGACTTAGCCATGCTGCCTGCCCGATTTCTGTTATTTACCGGTTGTTGAGGCCAGAGATTACGACTACTTTTCATTCATTGATAACACGATCACTTTGAATGCCACATTGTCAGATCCGTTAATCATTAATTGGTTTACACAAATATTCTGGATGTTATGCTAAGGGAATAAATCCTTTGAAACCATATATATTTATACAGACCAACCCATTCGATCATTGGAAATATTCTGTCAAACACTCGTCCATATACGTTCGTTCTGGGACTGAACGAAACCGAGGGCACTATTCAGTACATCCGTCCTAGTCCCTGTTATCTAAGACTTATACAACAACCCTTGCACTTTACTCCATCTTCAATTTTCTTTGGCATATTCGCAACGCTTATGCCAATACAGAGTGGTTCTTTGGATAAGAATCCAACCGGTCTCTCCATATTAACAACGTTAAAATGGTCAAAACTTTGATAGTCGGTGATTTAACTATCAAATGAAAACATGTCGGTGTTCACACAACGATCTTAATTCCAAATGGAATTATCGATCAAATCATCCAACATATAAATATATATATATATATATATATATTTATATTTCCTCATTTTCTATGATTAGAAAATATACGTTGTTAACACTGGAAAACATTTCCATAGCTTATTCACGTATCACTATTCTTTCACAACCATCAGTCCCTAACTGTAAACTAGTAAGAGAACAATTCTCTAAGTATAAACCCCGAAGGCCGAAACCAACATCAGATCCACACTCAGAAAACCATTCGACTTAACTAATCTTTAGTCAGTTTCTAATATTGTTTTAACTCTATTTGATTAACTCTTATTCGAATAACTAATATTCGATTACTCCTTTTTATAACATTTCTCCACTTATACAGATTTCCTTTTTGTACATTCTATTCTGTTAGAAATGATTTTCCTTTTTATAACATCCTAATCTGTTAGAAATATTTTCCTTTTTATAACATCCTAATCTGTTAGAAATATTTTCCTTTTTTAATTCTATTTATTTTCTAAATAAATATTCCTTTTATAAAATCCTATGATTTTATATATATTTCGTTTTTCAATATATGTTTTGAAAATTCCCTTTTTACTTTCCAGTATTCATCTTGGTATTCAAAATACCATATAACCATGATTACTATCAACCAAGCACACATAATCATCACAGATTATATAACACATCACATATCACAATATATGAAACAAAACAATATTTTATATATTGAGGAACCCAGTTGGGTCCCTCCTACCTGTTCCCCTGCATCACAGATGTCAAACCGTAGAATTTACTTCAACTTCATTTCAATATGAAATGTTCTGATAAGCAACAACAATATTTATATTTAATGGTTTATATATGTATATATATATATATATATATATATATATATATATAATCTCAACTAACTGACTAGCAGTTCAATCAACCAAATCAACACACAGCAATCAATCAATATCTAACAGTTCTAAAAGTACGTTATAAAAATATAACTGTTCAGAGTTGGTGAGATTTACTCACATTGTCCATAATCGTTAACCAACGATTTACGGTCGATGATTCTGATCCTACAATTTATTTTGCAATAAATTTATACGAGCTCCAATTCGCTCCCCATCAGTTCCATTGGGTAGTGTCCGTCCAAACGATCCTGTTGGATCCGGTTTTGTTGAATTATTCTCTTAAACCGACCCATTCCCCTCATTTGCCCATGCCCGCCTAAAATAGTGTTGTGTCTTCTTCACCGAACTAAATCCGCTCCAGAAGAACTTCGAACCCACCCTCCCATTAAAAGGAAGCCATCACAGTCGTCCCTCCTCCTTACCTGAACATTACCAAGACTTCACTTTTGTTTTTGCTTACTTCATTGACCCAAATGAATCACAATATCATTAACTCATCCTTCCTTCACAGCTTAATAACACAATCCCTGAATTACATTTTTATACCATCCTTAAGTCCCCCTTTCCCAACAATTAGACCCCGCTTAACTCACTGTTCATTGACTTCTTCACAACATAGTACCATGTCTGAAACTCCCCATCAAACGTTACTCCTTAATTCTCCACCCACTACCATAATCTTCCCCAAAATCTTACCGTCCATTATAACCTTCTTCCCCGCGTGTTCTTCCACAAAAAGGGATATCAGCAGCTCCTTGGTGACCCTACAGAACCCACAAACTAATTTCACATATTTTTTTATACTCAAATATGCTGTACCCAAATGACTCAAATATAATTAAAAAGCTTAATTACTTCATTAACCCAAACCAGCGCTTAACTTCTATAAATCATCTTCTCTTCGAAATGGAGACCTGCATCTCGATAGCTTCAATGCCGACCTCACCCTGCTTGTACTCCCTCACTAACCCATGAACCTCCAAGATGAAAACACCTATCCAATTCTCATCGCCACCTCCATCTTACGAGCATCCTCAAACCCACCTACTTCACCTCACCCAACAGTCAGTACACAAATTCAAAGACCAACATCACCGATATTCCACAACCACCAAAGACCCCATTCACATACTCTTGAATAACTCCCCTAACCACCGTTATACCCCCATGCTACTTCCTTCCATAGACCATACAATTAATTTCAACGCAACTACACAGTTCAAATTTACCGTTCGAATTACAGAGGACCAGAACCACTCCTCCCTCATCTCCTTCCAGAAGTTGACCTCGTCCTCTCCCTCATCCTACCTCGTAGTTCCCTCCGTCCTCATCTGAACTAAACCCAATGCGTCGACCCCAAATGATTCGAGTTCGAACTCAAAGAAACGAGTATAGAGATGACGAGCTTCACAATAGCAATCCGAAAATATACATGATTTAATTTATGGGAATTTATTTCTATTTGTTTGAATTTTGTTTTCTCACGTTGAAGAAGAGGAGAAAAAAGTGGCGGCCGACTTTGTTTGTGCAGAAGTGAGGATTAGGTTATAACGATGGGTTAAGGTCCTATTTATAATGAAGAGGAGTTAGATATTTTCTTTGTATTTTTGAATGGATTGGTTGAGTCCACGTTGTTGCTTTGAGGTCCAAGAGAATAAGCGGCTGGAACTAAAACGAGGTGTGGTCTCTCTTTGATCGTGTAGAGGGATTCATAGATGTCTAGTGTTCGGAAACGTACAACTGTGTATGTATGTTTCTCTACAGATAGAAATAAAAACACCATCGTGATAAACGAGGTGTCCCTACTCCAGAAATATAATAATACCGGTAGGTCAGCTTATTCTGTGAAACCCCGAAATGTTGAATATAGGGTGTAAAATACTCCAAACAAAAAGTTGCTTATTTAATTAATTAAAAATTACAGTAAAATTCTAAAAATTAAATTCTCACTACTTCCCAAAAGAACCTCGTCTAAATTCAAACCCGATCTCTAGTTATATCGAATAAACCGTTACGGTCGATAAACGATTCTATAGCGACTATTTTAAAATTTGATTTGGACATATCTCAAAATATATACGATGAAATCCTGATTTTTCTCTTCCCCTAGAGAGATATACTCCACCAGCTCCACACTTTCTTGTTTCATAGAAATCCGATTTAAAACGAATCCTGTACCTTCAGTTGAAGTTCAAATCGCCAAATAGCGAACTGCCGCGCCATTTCGAGCTCGATTTTAATTATAATATAATTTTATACGTTCAAACGCTGTGAAATAAATATATTCGTTATTATATTTCAAATCTAAACGCTACCAAATCTCTTACACTATCCAATTTAGACAATACTGACAATTCAACTATTTCTGACTATTTCGACATTATAATATATTATTATATTATAATTATTAATTAAATATTCAATATTATTTAATTCAAGTTATTGATATTTTCCTAAATCGATATTTTTAATAATTAAATAACTTAATTATTCTATCTCTAAAATACGGGTCATTACATCGGACATTTAAACAAATACACACTCAATTTAGCAACTAGACCAAGATCAAGCTAGTTTGGTTCAGGTACACATGCAAGCAGGTAACAGGGTTTACCTAAAGTGAATGCAGACTGCACATGAAAATGTGCCGCATGGACCTTAACATGTTCACTGCTCAGTTTTCGTTAAATTTTGTTTTGTTCACTGCTCAGTTTTGCTTAAATTTTGATTTTCAGCACCTTTATCCAAGACTTGCACCGTTACATTCTCATCGTTACTAGTTTTTAGTCGCATTTTCATATATGAAAATCCCTCCATAGAACTCATTTCTTCCCCACTTCAACTGAACATAATAACAAACGGCCCATAAACATACAGCTTTCACTCAACTCCTCTGCCATTTGAACAACCTCGAAAACAACTGCAATAGCACCCGACTCCAGCCACCCTCACCAAAACAAATCTCATCTGCAACTAAGTGCTTCGCCCTCAATCAGTCATGGTTAAACCAAAAACTTCAACTTCCATACAACCACCTCTGCAAACCAGCTGCACTTCCTCCCTGCGATCACACAAGCCACGTTCATCCAAATCTGACCAAGCAACCAACATGTTATCAGCGCATTCCTATCACTCAATTGCCAAAAGACTTCACCCACAACTTCCATCTTTATTCAGTCAACCTTCAACTACACAAATACCTGATACAAAGAAATATGGACAACAGTCACAAATCACCTTCCTTCATCACCTCAAACAGTGTGCAACACTTCAAGTTCAACAATCGCCTCTACACAACCATCACCGAAATTCCTGCTCTCAAGAAAACAATTCCGCAGCCACCGCCAACTGTTCCATCTTTAACTACAGTCACCAAGACCAAATTCCAAAACCCCTAATCACCTGAAGCCTCCAACTCCCCTCGTCACAAATCGAACACCCGATCACCCAATTCTACTGAACCACATTCCAACTTATTAATCAAAGCAACATTTCCCAAGCGACCTTCATTTTCAAATCCCAGAAGGCCTAAAAAATTTATTTTTTTAATTTTCTTTCTAGTGATTTTGAGTTACTCTTCACTTTAGATATTACGTTTTCCACAACCTCTGCAAAACAATTTGTCGGACTGATACACAATTTACATATTGTTCATATTCAAATTTTGATTTATGCGGTTATTCAAAAACTGCAAATTTATCAAACAACAACTAACACTTTTTTCACTGTTTTACATTACAAATTTCAATTCTATTCACTATTCACGATTTTCTTATTACATTTACTACTTTGTTGCGCTTCTTCTCATTATCACAGAACACTACTTCCTTCTTATTTCAATCATCACATTCTCTATTGACATAATCCTGTATATCAACTTCAATCTAATTTCCACGTTCAATAAACTGTCATTTCCACCTTCAAACGTATCTGTGATTAGTCTGGAATGACAATGACAAAATGTCTTTTATTATTTTAATTTTGATTAAACCCTAACATAAGTGAATCTTAGTTATCTTTTTTTAACAGTCATTTCTGATAAGATATTTCATGTGCCAAGTCAAAAGAGTAGCTTTGTCAGAGTAGTAGACTGTTGCAAATGTGGGAAAAATTGCATAATGCTTATTTTTCTACTCCTTAAGGATGATAGATTTTTAAAAAAGAATCATAAAAAATTTAGGTTGTTGAGTTTCCTTTTTTTTTTAGAATTCCAGTTTTAAATTTCTTTATTTTAAACTATTAAGAGGCTAAAAATATTTCTTTCTAGATTAGAAAATTATTTTTTATTATATCCAAACAATAATTCTACGTCTCATCTCTCTCTTCAACAATAAAATCAATATTTCTTCAATAGCAATAATACTGAAATGGAAAATAAATACTGATTTATAAGTAAAATTTGAACTTATCGATAGAGTGAAATGAGCTTTTTCCCTCGAACGATCAATGAACTTTAACATTGGTTACCTACATAAAAACGGCTCAACGTCAGGAACTAAATGACACGCTCAAATATGTATGCATCCTAAAATTTTGTATCTATAAAATTAATAACTTATACTTACTAGAACTTACTACAATTTTGTTTAAACGTATTATCACATGAGATGTTACATTGACATGACCAACAACAAATGATGCGGTTTTAATTGTCTGGACAATCGCTTTCGATTCTGGCCAAGCTACTTTATTACCAACATGTATCATGCCATTTGTTAGTATCTATAAAAAAGCATTAGGATTTTCTAGATTATCAATAGAAACTACAATAGTTGATGGTCCAATGGAAACGCCATTAACTAGTTGGTTTGGATCGCTAGAGTATAAGCATCCTTCGGCAACTAATTCTTCACCTCCAATCCAATCATATAACTTGCATAAAGTCTCTGTGCTGCTAGATTTAATCTATTAATTTTTTTGCATATGTATGAAACTATTAATTACATACTAAAATAAAAAATTAATTTACCATATTGTCAATTTGATCCAGTTTACGCATAATAACTTTATATAAAGGTCATGATACTATCATAACCTTAGCCGCTCCAAGATATATCGTATTAAACACGACTCTCCACAAAAATGCATCGATTTTTTTTGGAAACTCAATCAAAAATGCCTTTGCATTTGGTCCTAGAGGAATTCTATGTATGAAAATGATGGAGAGAAGATAATGCAGACGGGTAGGAGGGAGGAGCTCGGCGGAGGGGCTCGATGGTAATGGTTATAGAAAAATGATGGAGAGAAAGGGAAAATTGACAGGGAGTTACATATAGGCGTGGGAATATTTAAACGGAGTTGAGATTTTGCGTTTGTTTGGGAAGGAGAAGAGGGGATGGACTGAGAACGTGGGCTTGGGCCTCTGCAAGAAAAAAATATAAGAAAGAAAAGAAGGTTGACGTTATGAACTGGGAAGGAAGGCCGTGTTGGTCTTGTTGTTTTGCAAATTGGGTAAGGCGGTATGTTCAATTTAAATATTTAAGTTAAAATTAAATTAAATAGTATAGTAAATTATTAATCTAATTTGTTGGCCGTCCATTAACAAAATTTAGCCCCATTCATTACATTGGGATAGTGTGATCATAGGTAATATTGTGGAGCTAGTGTGGTCGGCATTAGAAGCAATTGGATTTCCATTCAAATTTTTAATGCTCGCTGAAATCGATAATTGAAATAAAGGTAAGTTAACTCTCACACATTTCTAAAATCATGTTATGTGATTAAATTCATATCATCAAATTTAATTGTTGATATTATAAAAGTGTGTTAATGCTCGCACATTTGGATCAGTTGACACGACTTTTCCTTCAGCGACAATTCATCAGTTTCATTCCAATCTAATAGATCGCATTTATCATATGTTTTTTCTAGCCACTCTGCAATTAACTGAAAGTGTATTAAGTTAAATACTATATTTAAAATTAAATTTTAAATAATATCACGATGATAATATATTTAATGTTTACCTGAGAATTGGATTCTTCTCTTTGCGATCCATTAACCTAAAACGAATTATGCAGAATAAAGATTAAAAAATTCATATGACAAAAGCAAAATCGAAGATTATATCTAATATTACTAAACAATTAGTGCAACAAAGACTGATATGTTATATACCAAATTATTCTTCAATATGCTGATCTCCTCTTCCAAATGTGAAATTATTGCATCATTAGCTGTAAGATCAAGGACTTTGTGTAGTGTGCACCTCTTCCCATTGCTCATAGTCATCTAGGTCTATCATTTCCCAACACTTGGGAGATAGCATCTCTCTTATTATTGGAAAAACAATGGTGGAGTCATTTACAAATTCACTCTCTTAAAGATGTTACAGTGATCTTCTCAATGGTGCAAAGCAGTTCGTACCTTTCGCTGTCGCGTTTAGGATAAAACATCCTCTTCTTCAATATCAATTCGTTTACTCAAACGTATTGAGCCTGATTTGCACTCAGATATAAAAATTATACTGCTCTTTTCTTTTTGTAATGAAAAATTTTCAATGAAGATAAGGAGGTTTTGGAAGAGAGAGGAAGATTAAAAATTATTCTATGTTGCTTTGTTTATTCCATTTCTTATATTGATAGAACAAAATGTAACATTCGCTATGTTAGTGGAAGGAAATTTGAATCATAATTAATACCATAATAAATAAAGGAAATAGCCAAAAAATTGAAATTTATAATGTGTAAATTGTAAACATTTCAAAAGTGATGAATGTTAATAAATTTTAATTTATTATCATTCAAAGAAATATTTTAATACCATTATTTTTATAATAGCTCGATAAAAAGTCACATAAATATATGACCATTGTGCTAGTGTAACTGCTCAATCACAATAATGGATTGATACAATCACATCAATCCTGATTAATTTCAAGCTTTCGATTATTAAACTAAAGGACTATACTCAGAAATTTGGAAACCATAGAGCAGTTTTAATGTTCATATTACTCCTCAAAATAATTTTGCAGTCCAGTTTTAATCTCTAAATGATTTTTCTCGCATATTAGAAGGATCTACATATTCTTATTTTGGTCGACTACTTTTAGTGGAGGAGTGGTCACCAGGTTATGATTTTTCTAAAAAGCAGAGCGATAATATTCAGATTTGGGTAAGGTTACATGGTCTTCCTATGGAACTATGGACGAAAAATGCTATACAAATGATAGCTAGTTTCATTTCCAATCCTGTGCTTATTGATTCTAACTCTACTGGTAAAAACGTTTTACAAAATATGCAAGGGTTTTAATTTCTATTGATACTCAAATAGAGATGAAAACTTTAATTCCTATTGTATTGCATAATGGACAGAAATTAGAGGTATCAGCAGAATATGAATTTGTTCCTGTAAAATGTTTAAAGTGTAAATTGTTTGGATATGATGATGATGAACATGAAGCTGCATATGATCCATTATGGAAGAAAAATGAAGAAGAAAATGAAAGTCAGGCTGAAAATGTTGATGTTTCTATGCCAGAGCAAAATCAGTCAAAAGATAGTTTAGCTGAACAACTGGATGATTTAGACTTCCTCAATTCAAAACTTCCTGATGATATAGTGCCGGATGACTTGAATCATGTAGCTGATGCCATAGAAAAGAATGAACCTCTGAAAGACCCTGATAAAGGAAAACAAGTGGATGTTTCTAATTATGTTGATAAAAATGCTAGTTATATGCAAAGCACAAAATCCACTACTTCAAGTACCAGTAATATCCCTCACATTACTCCTTCTAAAAGAGCTTTAAGGAGTTCATCTACCATTAAATGACAATATTATCGTGGAATGTAAAGGGGATAAACACTCTTTCTCGCATATCCTTAAACAAGCTAAGCCAACCATTGTTGGTTTAGCTGAAAATAAATTGTCTAGTTCTAATTTAAAATTATTTCTTGCCTTGCTTCCAAGTTCTTGGAAACATTTGACTAATAATTTAGAAATATCTAATGGTAAATACTTATGATATGGGATTTTAATGTATGGGATATAGCTTCTCTGGCATCTTATTTTTGGCATATTACTGTTTTTGCTTCAAATAAAGGAGGTTTTGCAATGATTTTTCTCTAGTTTATGGAAGTAATATTTTCATAGAAAGGTTGAATCTGTGGAAAATTCTTATAAATGATTCTGGTTTGGTTAATTCTTCTTGTATTTTATTGGGTGCTTTCAACAATGCACTATCTCCTAAGGATAAAAGGGGGGTTGTCCAATTCCTTATCAGTATATTAGGGAATTTCAGAAATTTATTATGAAAGCATCTTTGATAGAGTTAAAGCCACTTGGATTTCTTTTCACATGGCGTAAATGAGGTATTGCATGTCTCATAGATAAAGTGTTGTAAATAATTTCTACTTGCAGCATTTTCTTAATATGAAGGCTTTATCTCTTTCACAATATTCTAGTGATCATAATCTTATTATGTTGGATCTTGTTTCTACTCCTCAATCAAAAGGATTTCCTTTCAGATTTAAGAATGATTGGCCAAATTTTCCTGGCTACATGAGTGCAGTAGAAAAAGGTATGAATTGTACTACTTGGGGTTTTCAAAGCTATAAATTTCTTTTTAAGATTAAAAGGTGCAAAGCAGAACTTAGGCAGTGGAATAAAATCGGAGATAGAAATAATTCAAACCTGAATGTAGCAGAGCAACATTTAAATAGTATGGAACAAGCAGTAGATCAAAATCCATAGGGCAGCATGCTATATGATAATTATCTTCAAGCCAAACAAGAATATCAAAATCTATAGAAAATATATTTTGAAGGTTCAAGCAACAGGCAAAGATATCATGGCTATAACAAGGTGACACTAATTCTATTTTTTTTACTCTTGCATGTCTAATAGAAGATATTTCAATCATATTCGATCTCTCATAGATCATAATGGGGAACTAATGTTTAAAAATAAAGAAATTGAGAGAGAGGCAATAAATATTTCAAAGAAAGGTTTAATTTTCCATAAAATGTTTCAACACCCGACTTTCATCCCATTAGTACTATCCATGCACAAGGACAGAGTTTTATTTTAAAAGAAGTATCACTAAGTGAAATTCGTGAGGCCTTATTTTCAATTCAAGATGATACTAGTCCTAGTCCAGATGAGATGTATTCAAAATTTATGAAAGTGCATTGGGATCTGATAAAGCAGGATATGTTAGAAGCTATTACAGATACTTTCTAGTCTGGAAAATTACCAAAATCCATCAACCATACTTTTATTACACTTATCCCAAAGAAAGATAGACCCACTGAGATTCCACATTATATGTCAATTTCTAACTGCAATGTTTATTATAAATTTTTTGCAAAGATTCTCTGCAATTGAAACACTTTTTGCCTCATTTAATATCAGAGAATCAAAGGTCTTTTGTTAAAAATAGGTACATTGGTGATAACATCCTTTTGGCGCATGAATTGTTAAGGGATTTCAAGAAAAAGGGTATGGCTAAAATGTGTGTAAAGGTAGACTTACAAAAAGCTTATGACATTATAAATAGGAAATTCATATGTCACATTATGTCATTAATGAAGTTTCCTAATCATTTCATAAATTTGATTTATGAATGTATGTCTACGGCTACGTTTTCTATCTTAATTCAAGGAATTCCTAAAGGCTTTATTACATCAACTAGAGGTATTAGACAAGGAGATCCCCTATATCCTTACTTATTTGCTTTAGCAATGCAATTCTTCACATTTCAAATGGATGAAGCAAATTTTAACAAATCATTTCAGCCAAGTTGTTCTGTTCAACTAATAATCTCACTACTATTATATGCTGACGATTTAATGATCTTTGGTAAAAGAACAAAGCAGAATGCAATCACTTTGAATCAAATATTCCAAGATTTAAGAGAACATGCAGGTCTGAAAGTTAATGCTCCTAAAACAAAGATGTTTACGTAGTTCAGTAACAAATGCACAAGAAGTTTTGAAGGTAATGCACTGATACAAAGAGTTCAGTCCAAGTTTCGGGGTTGGGAAACCAAATTGTTGTCTTATGCAGGTAGAGAAGAATTAATTAATGGAGTTCTAATACCAATTATTCTTTATTGGTTTTTCATATATCAAATTTCAGAGTTTACTCTTGAAAAATTGCAATCACTTTGTGCTGATTTTTTTCTAGGGTAGATCAGTTCATAAAGTAGCATGGGTTTCTTTATGTAAACCTAAATCAGAAGGGGGAATAGGGCTGAAAAATTTCTCTGATTTAGAAAAATTTGCCTGTGTTAAATTGCTTTGGAAATATTTATCTGAAAATTCTTTGTAGAGTAAATGGATGAAGATAAAGATACAATAAAGGCAAATTTTTCTGGTCGATGGCAATAGATAATAATTCTTCATCTACATGGAAATCCATGCTTAGATTACGCACTCATTCAAAGAAATTTTTTAATAGAATCATTGCAAATGGGAATGAAACTTACTTGTGGCATGACCATGGATCAATTGTCAATGTTTGGTAGATATTCTTGGGTATGATAGACTACATTTGATAGGTAACCTAGACCAGAAAGTTAGTTCAATTGTATGTGGTGGAGAAATCAACCCTTTAATTCATCCTGCAACTAGAGAGTTAATTGATGAAATTAGCTTTATTCCAGTTCTTTCAAACATGGCAGAGGATAAATATGAATGGGGTTCTGGGGGTAATTTCTCATATCATAAAGCATGGAATTCAGTGTGAATTCATGAAGAAAAGGATCCTTCTTTTTTAGTTATTTGGCATAATAAGAATAGTAGAAAGATGTCATTTATAACTTACTTGGCCTGTTTGGGAAAACTGAATACAAAAGATATAATTATTCGTTTTGGAAATATTTCAAATACAGTGTGTCCTCTATGTGAAGTTCATTCAAAATCCATTGAACATATATTTTTCCAGTGTGACTACTCTTCTTTCATACGGTTGCCTTTAAAGCAGAAGCTAGCCATTCCTTTGTCAGTTCAAAGTCAATTAAGAGAGATGAAGTAAGGAACATTCATCGTTCATTTAAAACCAGGGATCAAATCAGAGACCTTTCTTGTGGTGCTATAACTTTAGCAGTTTCTTTAATTTGGAAGGAAAGGAATGAAAGAATTTTTCGAAACAGAAGAACCAACGTAATAACTAAACTTTCTCAGATTGAAAAGGAGATTCGTTATTTGATTCGAAACAATGGAAGCAAACCTGAATGGAATACGAGGAATTTTCAATTTTTGAATTGCTAGGGAATTGATTTACTGGACACGGGGTAGAAGGATATTGATATTTGTTTGTTTGGGCTTTGTTCTGAGAGTCTGTTTGTATGGGCCTTGTGGTTGGGCCGAGAGAGGTTTATCTAGTTTTATCTTTGTAATGTTTTTTACTTCACTTTCGAATTTCTTTAAGCATTGTATATACCAAATTTATATGTACTCTTTTTCCCTATAAGGCACCCACTTAGGTTTAGGGAATCACAAGGTTTTGGTGAGGCATATAAATGAGGTATTTTATTGGTATTAGCAATAAAGAGTACCAATTTTCAAAAAAAAAATTACCGTTATAACTTTCAATGACTCAATAATAAATTCTTAGCAACTGTATTTTTTTACTAAATTCACTACATATACAAAACTTTTCCAACAATCCCGCACTTGAATTTTAAAAATTATATTTTTCGAGCAGTTCAAAAAACATAAGATTATGCATAAACAAAGGTGTCTTCTGACTTGAACCTTTGCATAGTGCATAAGATTCAGTGTTTACTAGAGTGACACGTGGTCTTGGACTCTATTCCTGACTTCAGACCACACACAAAATTTGTTTAGTGCAATCAAATAAGCCTGTGCGTTTATGGCCATGCACGTCTATCGTAGTTCAGTGAATTGTAATAACCCTGATTTTTGGAACCGAATTAAACTTTATTTTTAATTTATTTTAATGGAAATTAAACATTTTAAATGATTTATTTTGAGAATAAATGACTTATAATTTATTTAAAATGCGTTTGAAAGTAAAATTTACAATATAATTATAAAACGAACGTGTAACGTCGCAGTAGTTTGAAAATTTAGTTTTGAGTTTCAAGTTAATGTACAAAATTCAAAATAAGTCAGAAATTGATAAAACAAGTAATGTTAGAATCTATTTAACAATATCTTTCTAATGAATGTAAGAAATTAAGATTTTGTATTATAAATTGTAAGTTATGTCCATTCCAAAATCTAAAATAGTCGCAATGAAATTTATTAAAATATAAGTCCTTAAAAATAGTCATTTTGCAAATGACCTCCGTTTTGAACGAAACCAATTTTGTTGGATCCAGAACATCAAATTATTACCATGTTTAAAATTTCAAGTCAATTGGAATTCATATTTAAGCGTGGTAAATTTAAATGCGTGTTCAATTTTAGTTGTAAATTCAATAAGCTAAAAATAAGGCTATTTTTCAAACGGTCACCAAATTCAACGAAATTAATTTCATTATAATTATATTTGAAAAATATAGCAAGATTTCAAATTTTGTAATTTTTGGAGTCAGTATGTTGTCTTGGTAAATTAAAATGTACGTTCAAATTTGATGTTTAACGTTATATTGATTTATATTTTAATTTTGACAAAGCTGATCAAAACGGTCGAATTGGCTTATGAAACATATCCCATTGTTTCTAGAATGGGGGTATTTGGCTAGAAGCGATATTCGTTGGGCTTCGTTTGAAGCTCGGATGCAAAATCGTCAAAACTACGAATTAAATAATATTAAAATAAAAAAATCATTTTCGAAACCCTACCCCATCAACATCAGGAGCCGCCGCCATATATGAATCAATGGCCATGGCATTCGATACTTCTTCCCAATTTTTCTCCAAATCCACACAATATTTTCTAAATCTTCCAACTACAAAAACGTTGGCCTCTCCAAGCTCTTGAGGATCAACAGTCATGATCATGTCTAGTGTTATATCATATGCGGATTTATCCCTCAAAGATGCATCATTCGAAATCCTTTTCAGGTGAGTGGGGCCCATCGCGAGGGCCACCGTGGCCGGCACTGGAAGGTGATGCGAAGCCCTATGACGTGATGGTGGTGGATGGCGGTCCGGTGTGGTGTATAGGCGGCGAATTCGAACCTTGGCCAAGCGATGATGGGTTCCAGCAAACGGCCGAAGCCTGAAGAAGATGATATGGGAAGAAAGTAATTATGTTGATTAATTATGTAATTAAGAATTTAACGGTTTATTTAAAATTGTACAACCTTTAAATATTAACAACCTATTCAAATCTTATCAGAATTAGATGATTTAAAATGCGTTGGAATCGTGAGTGTGTGTGAGAGAGATCTACACCATGGAACAAACCAGAACAGAAACGGAAGCAGTTGGAATTTTTGATAAAATTAAACGCCCTTTTAATTTTGTTAAAGCAATCGTATTTAACGATTTCAGAACCGGTCAGTGTGAGAACTCTCTCACTCAATTATTTTGTACAGTTATTTATTTTTATAATTGAATATATATTCATTGCCTATGCTGATTTATATTTGATTTAATTATCACAAATTTTCATACGGTGCATGGTAACTTATATCACAGTTATTTGAAAACCCGATGGATGAATTGTTGATTGTTTGTGTTATAAATTGAATGTGATTTTGAATTAATTAACATATTAAAATGATGTTAAATTATTTGTGGTAGTTGAAATTGGATTAAATATACATTTTCAAGTCGACCGACTTGTTTATGCTCACCCATTTAATAAATATCGATTGGAATGAATAAATAATTTATTAATTGATTATTTATTAGATGAAAACCCCGCACGGATCTTGGGATGATAATTAATTTATACATCTCCCTTATATTTAGTTGTATGTCAGCCAATTGATTGACAGACTGTTATAAGCGTTATTTAATTATTTAATGCTTATATAGTTGTAAATGCACTCTGGATGTGAATTGGATGTTTAGTAATTGTTTATAATTATTGTTGAATACATGTGATGTATGAAGTCCATATAAATAAAATTATATGGTAATTGGTTGAATCTCATTTCAATCCAGAGTAAAAACGAATATTTTAACATAATATTCAGTGAAGAATTAAAGTATAATTTTGTTGTCCGATTTTGGACGGACACAAGGAGTATAAAATTATAATGGATATCGAGAAGATTTGATTTCAAAATCTGATATTTTGAAAATATTATTATTTTAATATTATAATAATATGGGAAGTTCAATTTTTGATTTAAAATTGAAGTAGAAGTTGAAATCGTTTATACACAAGATTATAAACATTTTATAAAATACGTTTTGAACGAAAATCGAATAAATCAATTACATATAATATAATGGCTAAAAATAAAGATATTTGATTTTGAAAGGAAAAAGATTGAAATGAGATTTCAAATGGTAGTTGTGAATTATTTATAATATTTATAAATTATTTTGAAAGTAGATTCGATTTTATATTTTAATATAAACCGATCCGGGCTTGAATAGATAGCGTCGCACAGCGACAGTTCGTGAGTGTCAATCCGTAACTTCGAATTGACGTAATGGGAGATCCGACCGTCGGATTCTTTTGAAACCAGACCCGGGGTTTGTACCAAAAAGATGTTTCAAATTAATATAAGAGATTTGAAATTCAACGGTTTGATTTTAAGATAAGTCCAAATCAGTTTTGGAAAAGATCGTTATGGATGCAGTTCGGTGGCCGATATTGAAAACCAACTGTAAGGGTCTTATTAAAATTGTTAAAATAAATTATGTAAAAACATAATAAATGATTTGGAAAGATTTTGGATGAAAAACTCCAAGTTTGATAAGATAAAAGATAATTTTTTCTGAATGAACTAGTTAACAGCTAGAATAAAGAATTGAAAGGAATTGAAATAGTTTTAATATAACCGGAGTTTACCAATATATAAATTGGATTGGATATGAATGGAAATTATCTTCGGATATTTCGATATTGGAATCCATGATTATACAGATATCATTGAGGAATTTGGAAGATATAGATATCGTTATTCCTGATACGGTATCTGTTAGTTTCAGAATTTGATGTTGAATATAAGCCGATATAATTTCTATTCATAGCCTTGTATTTAATATCAAATTGGATTTAGCTTTTGTCGT
The DNA here is from genome assembly GCA_030737875.1 of Allium sativum. Lineage (NCBI taxonomy): Eukaryota > Viridiplantae > Streptophyta > Magnoliopsida > Asparagales > Amaryllidaceae > Allium > Allium sativum. Next base: position 5,986,061 of record CM060921.1, on the reverse strand, counting down.
GAATGGTGTCTTTTATAACACTGTTCTTAAACCCAGTTGAGAATAGATTAAATCTTTTAATTAAGGTTTGGTGAATTGGAATTGAATTGAAATTGGATTTTGGGTTTATAGCAAGCAATGTTTTAAATAACATTAGTTCTTTAAACTCGATTAACAGTGATGTTAAGATTTGGAATTTAAAAATCTTTTAATTAAGATTTAGTGGAATTTTCCAAAGTAAAGTTTTCCAATTTAACATATTAAATTGGAATAGAACGAAATTCGATTTAGTAATAATCGAGATGAGCTTCTGTAATGGAAGACCATTACTATTTATGGAATTTAAAAGGCTTTATCATTATTCCATTTATAGTATTAGTCTGATATGGAAATTCATAATGATTACAACTAATTTGATTCCCGTGAAGTTACCATTTTAAACGGAAGATGAATTTGGGTTTATCGTGAACTGTATTTTAAATGACATTGGTTCTTTAACCCAGTTAAAGACAGTTTTAATTCCCAAAGTTGAATAATCATTAAGTAATGATTTTTGAGATTAAAACTAGTTGGAGTTTTAATGAATCTTTAATTTGATTGAAATTTGAATGAGGTAATTAAATTTACCGAATTCAAGAAATGCTCGAAATGGAGTACCGTCAGTTTTACTCCATGCGATAGTTAAATCTTTAATTAGATTTAAAAGGTTAAATGTGAATTAAATTTACCGGTAACACAATGGGTGTTAGATATGGATTACAACTAGTTTTGCTCCATGCGATGAATAGTTTGGGATTGAGATAATAAAATGAATGATTAGTTCGGTAAGATTCGATAATCCTGACTAGGTTTATAAACCTTAATTTGGTTTATATGGTGAAAAGATATTATAAAATCTTTTGAAATGATTTCCAGGGAATGGATTAAACAATAAGTTTATAGGTGATAATCTTTGATAAAATTAATGGGAACCTTTCCCAAAGATAAGAATATTTGAATAAAAGAACATTCAGGATTGGAATGAGGCGTATGATGTGTTTTATATCACTTCATTATAAGATACGCGAGTTATTCAGAAAGATTGGGTTTAGCCCATTCTAAATAACTGATACGATGATTAAAAGTCGAAGATTTGAACATAGTGGTTAAAGACAGGAGATCTTCACATCGTTTGTATTATTATTGATGTCTCGATTGGGGTGTACACCCAAGATGAGGTAATAAGTGGTGGTCGTCCAGACGTACTTGGAGATCGACCGGATATGCGAGGGCCTCTCTCCTTTATTGGACATATGGGATGAGGAATAAGGTGCCCCCGGTTTCGTTCAGACCCAGAACGAACTTACAAATGGATTGTATGTCTGACATTGTACTTCGCGCTGTATTCGTTGACCTCTACTAAATATATATCTGTTTGGTGGCGGAGAATTTATTCTCTTTCTTAACACCCTTTTTTGAGACGTATGAGCTTAGAGGTTATATATTGGTAGATGATCAATGGCATGGTATAGATTGACAATGTAGCAGGGCTTTGTAGTTGATGATCAAAGCATAGCTTTAATCTAGTGCCACTTTGTGTATAACGTTAATTCGCGATCTTCACACCCTGTATGAATCAAAAACGGGATAACGGACCACAAGGAGGACATCCGTTTCTTTCTAGCTAGGAGTGATGTCATGATATGGATTCCAAACATTTTACTTATGTGGAAGATGGATAGCGAGGTACCTCGGATATGGCCGGACAAGGCCATAGTGGTCGACATACTGACAAGATTTTAGGTCCAATAGGACCAGGAAACGTATTGTTCAGGAATTACCAATCCAAAAACGTAAGAGTGGACCTGTCCCTAGCACTCCACTGCACTTACGGGTGAGTCCTGAGGCGTCGGCAAGATTTCCACTAACCGAATAAGGATGATCCCTTGATTGGTTCATAAATGGAAACCCAATTTCCAATACTCAATTTTTGGTTTTAGTTGTAAACCTATATGGCGACATACTAGGATGGGGTACTATGCCGTCTAAGATTGAGACATTTATATTCGAAATTGATTTCTGCACTATGCACTAGTAATAATAACCGATAAATTTCGCATATCAAGAATATCTTGCCATTATAAGGTAAAACTCTATCCTTTGTTTGTGTTTCATTGTGTGATGGAACCTGAGTCTTATAATGGCTTCATTTTTCTTTTTAGCATTACGTTGTTTGTTTTATGGCATTCTTGGGAGAAAACCCGTTTCGTATCATACAGCATAGTCCCTTGATTTACCCAACATTATAACAAAGTTAATCATTGTTTTAACTTCTTACACCAGTCCCATGACTGACAAGGAGTTTATTTTTTTCCACCTAAACTCTAGGTGCCCATATTTTCCACATGGGCAGCTATTAGTTTTGGTTTGCAGATATTCCTATTCTCAAGATCCTGGATTACGGGTGGAGGTATATTATGGAATGCTTTGTATCCATGTATACTCCTTCAGATGTGGTAGTTGATATTTTCCGCTGCACATTATACTTATGCATTATATTTTCGCTATTTTATAATTTAAATCTATGTTATTTTCCATTATGTATATTATTTTGTGCTCTGATATCTTGTACTTTGATGTAAATTGTTGTAATAACAATGAAATTTTCTCTTGTTCTGTGTTCTGATGCATCATGTTCTCAAAGAAATCCGCCTTCTCGTTCGGTTTAAGCCAGTCGGGAAGTTTGGGTCATTTCAGTTGGTATCAGGGCTTTGGTTTACAAATCTCGAGAATAAGACACATTAGAACCAAATGAATGAATTCATCAATGATAGGATTAGCAATATCCTATGAGAGTGACCCGTTAGAGATAGGGTTAGTAATACCCTAGAATGAGTTTTAAGAATATGGTTTATAAAAATGAACTTAGTTTTGAAAATTATATCTTATTATAAAGATTTAAATATTTTATTTGATTTTGGACTATCAAGTATAAGAAGGTTTTGCATATATTCCTTGCAAACGTGTATTCGAAGTCTTACATATACTGGGTAGATATAGGATCACACTCTAGTCACCGGAGGATGATTCTGATGATTGATCGTTCATCATCAGTGTTTATTTTCGAGTTTCGAAAGTGGGATATCTATATGATTTCAACTGACTAGTGTGAGAACCAAAAACTTGGTTCGAGTTATTGTTTGTGATTTTGCATTGAAAATATGATTTTTGAGTGTGTAAAAGTTATATATTTGAAAAGCTAATTAACTAATCATTGTTGGCTGTGATGTGTGATTATTAGTTAAACTAATAAAATATTGGAATAATAAAACCAATATAGGAATGAAAAGTAAATTAAGCCAAATCTAATTTAATGTTAAACCAAGTTGAAAATTTATTGGAATTATATATATGTATATATGTATATATATATATATATATATATATATATATATATATATATATATATATGTGTGTGTGTGTGTGTGTGTAAATATATGTTGGACATGTTATTGCGCGAAGGTTAAGAAGAGGAATAAAATTGCATGCCCAACAAATAGATGCATATCTACTATATTGATTGAGTTTGATGATTTTATGAGCCGATTAGCTTTTGATTTATGAGGGCCCCGAGTGGCAAGCTGCAGTTGTACCGATCAACCCGTACAAAGGAGGTTATAGCAATTTTTTTCGAAAATTTAGGGCGCTAGCCAAATTTCGAGAAATTATAAAGTTTTTAGAAACTGAAAAGTTGAAGAACTTGAGTCAAGAGAATGTTGAGTTGGTTAAGCAAACAACCTTCGATTCTGTCATCCTTTTTGGGGACGAATTTTTTTAAGTGGGGGAGATTGTAACAACCCTAATTTTTGGAACTAATTTAAAATTTATTTTTAATTGATTTTAATGGAAATTAAATATTTTAAACGATTTATTTTGAGAATAAACGACTTATAATTTATTTAAAATGCGTTTGAACATAAAATTTACAATATAACTATAAAATGAACCGAAATGTCGCGGTAGTTTGAAAATATAGTTTTGAATTTCAAGTTAATGTACAAAATTCTAAATAACTCACAAATTGATAAAATAAGAAATGTTAAAATCTATTTAACAATATCTTTCTAACGAATGTAAGAAGTTGAGATTTTGTATTATAAATTGTAAGTTATGTCCATTCCAAAATGTAAAATAGTTGCTATGGAATTTATTAATATTTTAATATTATTTAAGTCCTTAAAATAACCATTTTGCAAACAACCTCTGTTTTTGACGAAACCAATTTTCTTGGATGTGGAACATCAAATTATTGTCCGGTTTAAAATTTCAAGTCAATTGGAATTCATATGTAAGCATGGTAAATTTATACGCGTGTTCAGTTTTAGTTGTAAATTCAATAAGCTAAGAATAAAGCTATATTTCAAACAGTCTCCAAATTCGATGAAATTAGTTTCATTAGAACCTATTTGAAAAATATAGCAAGAATTCAAATTTCGTAATTTTTGGAGTCAGTATGTGGTTGTGGTAAATTAAAACGTACATTCAAATTTAATGTTTAACGTTATATCGATTTATATTTTAATTTTGATAAAAAATGACCAAAATAGTTGAATTGTCTTACAAAACATATCTCATTCTATTTAGAATGGGGGTATTTGGCTAAAAGCGACATTCGTTGGGTTTCATATGAAGTTCGGATGCAAAATCATCAAAACTACGAGCTAAACAATATATATATATATATATATATATATATATATATATATAATCATTTTCGAAACCCTAGCCCATTAACATCAGTATCCGTCGCCGTATATGAATCAATGGCCATGGCGTTTGATTCTTCTTCCCAATTTTTCTCCAAATCCATGCAATATTTTCCGAATCTTCCAACTATAACAACGTTGGCCTCTCCAAGCTCTTGAGGTTCAATGGTCTTGATCATGTCTAATGTTGTATCATACGCGGATTTATCCCCAAAGAGGCATCGTTCGAAAGCCTTTTCAGGCAAGTGTGGCCCATCGCGAGGGACACCGTGGCCGACGCCGGAAGGTGATGCGAAGCCCTATGACATGGTTGTGGTGGTCCTGCGTGGTGTATAGGTGGCGAATTCGAACCCTAGCCAAGCGATGATGGGTTTCACCAAACGGCCGAAGCCTGAAGAAGATGTTATAGGAAGAAAGTAATTATGTTGATTAATTATGTAATTAAGAATTTAATGGTTTATTTAAAATTGTATAAACTTCAAATATTAATAACTTATTCAAATCTTATCAGAGTTAGATGACTTAAAATGCGTTGGAATCATGAGGGTGAGATCTACACCATGGAATAGACCAGAACAGAAAGCATTGGAATTTTTGACAAAATTAAACGCTTGTTAATTTTGTTAAAACAATCGTAGTTAACGATTTCAGAACCTGTCAAATTGAGAACTCTCTCACTCAATTATTTTGTACAGTTATTTATTTTTGTAACCAAATATATATATATTCATTGCATGTGCTGATTTATATTTGATTTAATTATCATTATACAGTGCATGGTAGCTCACATCACAGTTGTTTGAAAACCCGATGGATGAATTGTTGATTGTTTGTGTCATAAATTGAATGTGATTTTGAAATAATCAACATATTAACATGATGTTAAATTATTTGCAGTAGTTGAAATTAGATTAAATATCCATTTACAAGTCGACCGACTTGTTTATGTTCACCCATTTAAGAAATACTGATTGGAATGAATAAATAATCTATTAATTGATTATTTATTGGTTGAAAATCCGCATGGGTCTGGAGATGATAATTAATTTACACATCTCCCTTGTATTTAGTTGTATATCAACCGATTGATTGATAGACCGTTATAAGCGTTATTTAATTATTTAATGCTTATACAGTTGTAAATGCACTCTGGATGTGAATTGGATGTTTAATAATTGTTTATAATTATTGTTGGATATATGTGATGCATGAAATCCATATAAATAAAATTATATGGTAATTGGTTGTATCTTATTTCAATCCGGAGTAAAAACAAATATTTTTACATAATATTCAGTGAAGAATTAAAGCATGATTTTGATGTCCGATTTTGGATGGACACAAAGTGTATAAAATTAATGGATATCGAGAAGATTTGATTTCAAAATCTGATATTTTGAAAATATTATTATTTTAATATTGTAATAATATAGGACTTTCAATTTTTGATTTAAAATTGAAGTAGAAGTTGAAATCGTTTTTACACGAGATTATAAACGTTTTATAACGTACGTTTTGAATGGAAATCCAATAAATCTATTACATATAATATAATGGCTTAGAATGAAGATATTTAATTTTGAAAGGAAAATGATTGAAATAAGATTTCAAATGGTAGATGTGAATAATTTATAATATTTATAAATTGTTTTGAAAGCATATTCCATTTTTTATTTTAATTATAAATTGATTCGGGTTTGAACAGAACGCGTTGCATAGCAATAGTTCGCGAAAGTCAACCCGTAACTTCGAATTGTTGTAACGGGAGTTCCATCCGTCAGATTCTCCTAAAACTGGACCCATTGGGTTTGTGTCGAAAAGATGTTTCAAATGAATATAAGATATTTGAAATCCAAAGGTTTGATTTTAAGATAAGTCTAAATCAGTTTTGGAAAAGGTCGTTATGGATGTAGTTCAGTGGCCGATATTGGAAACCGACTGTAAGGGCCTTATTAAAAATATGAATAAATTATGTAGAAACACAATGGACGATTTGAATTTTTTTTGGATGAAATACTCCAAGTTTGATAAGATAAAAGATATTTTTATCTGAAAGAATTAGTTAATAACTAGAATAAAGAACTAAAAGGAATTGAAATGGTTTTAATATAACCAGAGTTTACCAATACATAAATCGGATTGGATTTGAATGGAAATTATCTTCGGATATTTTGGTATTGGATTCCATGATTATATGGATATCATTCAGGAATTTGGAAGATACAGATATCGTTATTCCCAATACGATATCTGTTAGTTTCAGAATTTGATGTTGAATATACGCTGATATAATTTCTATCCAGAGCCTTGTATTTAATATCAAATTGGATTTTGGGCTTGTAATGAATGGTGTCTTCATTAACACTATTCTTAAAACCAGTTGAGAATAGAATAAATATTTAAATTAAGATTTAGTGAAGTTTTCCAATTTATTAAATTTAATTGGAATTGAATTAAAATTGGATTTTGGGTTTATCGTGAGCAATGTTTAAAATAACTTAGTTCTTTATACTCGATTAACAGTGAAGTTAATATTTGGAATTTAGAAATATTTTATTTAAAATTTAATGGAATTTTCCAAAGTAAAGTTTTCCAATTTAACATATTAAATTGGAATTGAATGAAATTCGATTTAGTAATAATCGAGATAAGCTTATGTAAAGGAAGACCGTTACTATTTATGGAATTTAAAAGGCTTTTCCATTATTCCATTCATAGTGTTAGTCTGATATGGAAATTCATATTGATTACGATTGATCTGATTTCCATGAAGTTTCCATTTTAAATGGAAGATGATTTTGGGTTTATCATGAACTGTGTTTTAAATGACATTGGTTCTTTAACCCAGTTAAAGACATGATTTATTTCCTAAAGATGAATAATCATTAAGTAATGATTTTTGAGATTAAAACTAAGTTGGAGTTTTTATGAATCTTCAATAAGATTGAAATGTGAATTAGGTAATTAAATTTACTAAATTCAAGAAATACTCGAAATAGAGTACCACCAGTTTTACTCCATACAATAATTAAATCTTTAATTAAATTTAAAACGTTAAAGGGAAATTAAATTTACCAGTACTAGAATGGGTGTTAGATACGGAGTACCATCAATTTTGCTCTATGGGATGAATAGGTTGGGTTTGGGATAATAAAATGAATGATTACTTTAGTAAGATTCGATAATTTCGACAAGTTTTACAAACCTTTATTATGTTTATTAGGTGAAAAGATATTATAAAATCTTTTGAAATGATTTCCAAGGAATGGATTAAAAAATAAGTTTAAAAGAGATAATCTTTGATAAAATTAATGGGAACCTTTCCCAAAAATATACGTGTTGGATCTAGATTAACCCTAGAGGGGGGGGGGGGGGGTTGAATAGGGTTTATCATAGTTTTTCGCTGAGTTAAAAATCTAACGGGATATTAAATAATAAACAAATCACAGATTGTAGTAGAAATAAAAGGCAGAAAAGAAATAACACACAGAGATACCCAGCTTCGGCAAAATCCTGCCTACTGCCGCATTCCTAAGGTTTCTACTAGTGTTGTAAACAGGTCCCGCATACAAGACCACGTACACTCGCAGCGCCTGCTCCTGTCCTAACCCTACGCTCAAAACCCTAGACTGACCGATATCCCCTCGACCAGATTTTCCCGAATTACAAACCCATAATCCATAACCCTAGATTTTACATACTCTAGTAAACTGCCAGCTAAACCCTAACTGGATTCCCTTTAGATTTTACAGACTCTAGAACTGGTTCGGACGATTTACAAATGAAATTGAAATACAACAAAAAATATGCAAAGAAAAAAAACAAAACCCTAGTTATAAAACATAGACCCCCTTTGAACAAATAGCCGACCACATTCATGTTGGTTCCATCCTTATTTGCTTTGTCCTATTCACTTTCTCTCATGGAATAAAAATGGCGGCGGCAATGAAACTAGGGTTTTTCTTTTGATTTCCCAAATCAACGATCGATTGCTGAAAGAATTGAGTCTCTGTGGCTCTGAAATCTCGTGGCTTTCTCTTTGAATGAATTGGAAAAAGGCGATCGAAAACTATGTGAGTAAATTTGTTTTGAATTGATTTCTGGTCTTCGATTTTGTGGCTTGCATTTACGATTTGAAATGTTGGGTTGGTTTCCGATAACTATCTTCCTGCGATGATGTGGTGATTAAATATGATTACAAAAATCCTTAACTCTCTGATTTCAATGTATATGACTTGGCATGAAATTGTGATGTTTCCCCTTTTGAAAATTCTCGGCTTTGAAATGAAATACTTTCATGAATTATGAAATGTTTGTGGCCCCTTGGAACAATAGCCTTGCGTAAAATTTCTTGATAGTCCATGATTGAAAAATGGCAAATATTCTTTATGAAATCTGGAAATAGAAAAACTTTGGCCCACGATAGCAAATTAATCCTTAAAAAAAAGATCTTGAATGAAATGAAATGGCATTGATTGCTTTCCTGATTTATTGTCATACACGAATCGATTTAAAACTCCCCAAAAATGGTTTCGGGCAATTTTGGCATGCTTTGAAAGATTCCTCTTGACACACACTGTTTTAGTCAATTCTAGGAACCTGAAAATAATCTATTAGTTTCTCTACATGAATCAGTGTTTTTCTTATGTTCTGCATGTATTGAAATGTGTACATATGCACACTTGCTTCACTGGTCCCATACATGAATTCTGGAATAAAAACAGAACTTTGCCCAAAAAAAAATGTAATTTCTGTAAATTGATTGCTTGCCAAAAGTTCCTCCCTAATTTGATTGATTAAAAAAATAGTTTCCAAATATTCCTTGAGGAAATACTTTACTGATTGATTGTCTTCAAAAATTGATTTCTGGAATTGAAATATACCATATATGATCATTTGACAGTTTGGCAGAAATTCTTGACAAATAAAAACCTTTTCCAAGAATAAATAACATGCCAAAAACAATGTGCTTAGAAAATTCGAAAACTTCTTGCCCCACTGTTTTGATTATTTCTGATATGCTCCATTTTCTTGCTATATATATATGTATGTATGAACTGATTTGTTCGCTGCATATGCATGTTCGGATCAGTTGCACATGCACCATTTACACAATGCTACTATATTGAGCAGCAGTAATTAATTAGCTCAACCATTTGTTGTTTCACTGATATGATGAGCCATTTCAGTTGTGTGCTTGTCACTTAAAAACTGCCTGAGCTGTTGCACCATTCATGACCATGTTGAGCTATGACCAACCATTTCCTGCTTTGACATGCATTGACATGTTCACTTGAAATGTGTACGCACTAAACCTGAAACTTGCTCTTTGTATATGATGTCTGTACACTTGTTTTGCACATGCTAGTTTTACCACTTGACTATGGTTCGACCTGACTTGTATTGTATGTTGTCTACCCTTGAATGAATCCATTTGATTGTTGCCTTGTAATTGCTCCATTCACACAATCTGTCAATATACTTGTACACCATGCTTTCTCCTGAAACCTGAGCTTGACCATGCATCTCCATCATGACCTGTTTGGTCATTACTATGCTGCTTGCATTCACTATGATACATTTATGTTTGACTTGTGTTTGATCCATATGCACCCTTGCACACTTGGTATTTTCTCAACCTGACATGTACATACTTTGCTCGCAATGCCTTTAGCTCGACACTTGATTTTAGTTGCACCATGTTTTGAAACTTGAAACTAGATTGCACCACCTTGGCATTTGAATTTTTGCTGGTTTGAGCTTGACACTTTATATACTCCACCATGTATCATTGCTTGCTGACTTGAATTCTTGTATATATGCATTTGCATTGCACTGTCCATTTGAGTGTGCACTGATTCGAGATGGTCCACGTGGCTACTCCTCGGTTGCATACTGATTGGCGAGGCAGTACACACACGTGTGTGTGTATATATATACACACGTGTGTATATGCAGCCATCAGACAAGATTTCCTGTCCTTGTACTATACATATACAAATTGATTAGACACAGATGGATCAGATCAAGTCATGAAAAATGATGAGAAACACACGAGAAATCTGAGGCAAATAAAATTTTAGAAATAAAATTTATATTTTCATATATTTAAATTCTATTGCAGTGTACTGTGTGTGTTTCTGTTTCATTTGACAGGTAAGAAGAAGGTGACTGGACTGACAGTGAAGTGCTATGAAGACTGAAGACAGAAGTTGATAGAGAAAAATATACAAAAGCATCTGTATGTGAGTGTAACTAAAAGTATATATATAAAATTGTATGACTGAGTGTGAGTGTTGTAGAGAGGAACTGCGTAGTAATGAGAGAAATGTACTGATGTTTGTATTAAACAAATTTGACTGAAATAAAATATTATTTTTATTGTGTTCAAACAAATTTGTCTAACATATTTAGTTTATATACAAGTACAACTTCTTGTGTAGTATCTGTGAATGTGTACAAATAGTGGAGTCATATAATTTGTACTGCTTGAATGTTAAAATATAATATTTTATTTAAATAAAATACTGTGTGAATATATGAAATTCTGTACAATCGTATTCTATTTAAATATAAATATTATATTCCTGTCTGTGATGTTATATAACAGTACAATAACAAACACATTTAAAAGAATATATATATTTGGTTGTTATCATCAAACAAAAATCATATAATTGTGTATACAACACCGTTATATACAACAATAAGAATATTTGAATAAAATAACATTCTGGATTGGAATGAGGCTTATGATGTGTTTTTATATCACTTGATTATAAGATACGCATGTTATTCGTAAAGACCGGGTTTAACTCATTCTGAATAACTGATACGACGATTAAAAGTCGAAGATTTTAAAAGGGTAGTTAAAGATCGGAGATCTTTACATCATTTGGATTATTACTGATGTCTCGATCGGGGTGTACACCCAAGATGAGGTAATAAGTGGTGGTCGTCCAGACGTACTTGGAGATCGACCGGATATGCGAAGGTCTCTCTCCTTTATTGGACATATGGGATGAGGAATAAGGTACCTCAGATTTCGTTCAGAACGAGAATGAACTTGCGAATGGAATGTATGTCTGACATTGTACTTCACGCCGTATTCATTGATCTCTACTAAATATATATCTGTTTGGTGGCGGAGAATTATTCTCAAGCTTAACACCCTTCTATGAGACGTACGAGCTAAAAGGTTATATATTGGTAGAAGATCAATGTTACGAATTGACAATGTGGCATGCTGAGATGCATGGATCAAATATTTTTTTGAAAAGCAGGGCTTTGTAGTTGATGATCAAAGCATAGCTTTAATCTAGTGCCGCTTTGTGTATAGCATTAATTCGTTAGCTTCACACCCCGGTATGAACCAAAAACGGGATGAAAGACCACAAGGAGGACATGCGTTTCTTTCTACCTAGGAGTGATGTCATGGTATGGAGCCCAGACATTTTACTTATGTGGATGATGGTTAGCGTGGTACCTTGGATACGGCTATACAAGGCCACAATGGTCGACAAACTGACTAGATTTTAGGTCCCATAGGACCGGGAAACGTATTGTTCAGGAATTACCAATCTACAAACGTAAGAGTGGACCTACCCTTCCGCTCCAAGTGCATTTGCGGGTGAGTCCTGAGGCATGGGTTAGACTGTCTCAAATCAGATAAGGATGGTCTCTTGCCTTGGTTCAAAGATGGAAATCCAATTTCCAATGTGCGATTTTCGGTTTTAGTTGTGAAACTATATGGCGACATAGTAGGATGGGGTAATATGCCGTCTAAGATTGATACGTTTATATTCGAAATTGATTTCTGCACTATGCACTAGTAATAATAAAAGATAAATTTCGCGTATCAAGCATATTTGACCATTATAAGGTAAAACTCTACCCTCTGGTTTGTGTTGCATTATGTGATGGGACCTGAGTCTTATAATGGCTTTATTTTTCTTTTTATCGTTGAGTTATTTATTTTATGGCATTCTTGGGAGAAAACCCGTTATGTGTCATACGGCGTGGTCCCTTGATTTACCCAACATTAAAATAAAGTTAATAACTATTTTTTACTTCTCACACCAGCCTCATGACTGACTAGAAGTTTATTGGTTTCCCACCTAAACTCTGGGTGTCCATATTTTCCACACGGGCAGCTAGTAGTTTTGGTTTGAGGATATTTCTTTTCTCAGGATCCTGGATTACGGCTGGAGCTATACTATGGAATGCTTTGTATCAGTGTATATTCCTTCAGTTGCGGTAGTTGATGTTTTCCGCTGCACATTACACTAATGTATTATGTTTCCGCTATTTTGTTATTTAAATCTATGACATTTTCGACTGTGTATATTATTTTGTGCTCTGATATCTGGTATGTTGATGTAAATTGTTGTAATAACAATGAAATGTTCTCTTATTCTATGTTCTGATGCATCATGTTCTCAAAGAAATCCGCATTCTCATTTGGTTTAGGCCGGTCGGGAATTTCGGGTTGTTACAGTCTCCCCTACTTGAAACTTTTCGTCTCCGAAAACGAAGGTGAAACTGAAGGTCGTTAACTTAACCAACTCAACCTTTTTCTAGCTCAAGTTCTTCAAATTTTCAGTTTCTAAGAACTTTCCAATTTTCGAAATTTGGCTAACGCCTTAAATTTTTGAAAAATTTCATCATAACCTACTTTGTACTGGTTGATCGGTACAACTACAGCTTACCTTTCTACGCCCTTATAAATCAAAAGAAAATCCAAAAGCCAAGCGAATCATAAAATCATGAACCCCAATCAATACAGTAAATATGTACCTTCTTGTCAGGCATGCAATTTTATTCCTCTTCTTAGCTTCTACGCAATAACCTGTCCAATATATATATATATATATATATATATATATACATACGTACATATATAGACACACACACACACACACATGATAGTCTATAATAGGATCATATGACAGCCTAAACAGATGCAAGTATTAAGATGATGCAATATTAAGCAGTAAAGGTAAAATAAAAAATAATCACACCGATATTTTATCCTGGTTCGGACCTCCCGTCCTACGTCCAGTCCCGAAGCTCCCCTTCGGCCTTTTCATTGTTCACAGAAAACTTCCCTCACTTTGCCCGAAGGAATAGGCTTATAGTAAGAATATCTTTTGACAAACTTGTGTTCCTTAAACACCGATTTTGACTGCTGTATACAAATAGCTCCTATAATCTCCTTGATTAGGTATGATTGTTGAAGAACTAAGAGAATATAAAAGGATTCTAAAATGCTTGAATAGAGAATTGTTAAGCAATGAAATTAGAGAGTTTCTCAGAAAAAACATTATAGATCTAGAAAGAAGAATCGGTGATTTTAATTCTTGATCTTAGACGTATTTATAATAGATGAAGAGTTGTTATCAAATGCTGAAATTTTTGAGCAAAGAGAAATCAAAAGTCTTCATTTTGGAAGAGGACATCTTTTGGAAAACTGATTTAGAGAAGATACGACAGTTTGAAAAGGTGCCTGTTTGTAATGACCCGCATTGGCAGAGGTATTATAATTAATTTATTTAATTATTTAAATAGTGAATTAGAGAATTTAATGGTCGGTTAATTAAATAATGATGAATATTTAATTAAAATAATAAATTAAATAATATATTTAATTCTGAAATAATCAGAATTGGCTGAAATGGCGATATGGTGTGAACTGGATCATCTGTGATATTTAATTCAGCTTGGAATTGAATTTGAATAACGAATATATTATATAAACGACAGTTTGAACGTAGAGTTATAATATAATTAAAATCGAGCTTGAAATGGCGCTGCAGTTCGATATTTGGCGATTTGAACTTCAACTGAATATACAAGATTCGTTTTAAATCGGATTTCTGTGAAACAAGAAACGTGTGGAGCTGGTGGAGTATATCTTTCTAGTGGAAGAGAAAAATCGGGATTTCATTGTGTAGATTTTGAGATATGTCCAAATCAAATTTTAGAAATGTCGTTGTGGAATTCCTTTATAATTTATAAAGGGATTATTTATATTTTAAAAAGAAATTTCAACATAAATCGAATATCGGGTTGACCCAGAAGTGAATATCAAGTTAGAAATTCATACAGGAATATTCTGGAGCTGTATTGTATTCCACCGTGAATACAGACGATAATAATTAATTTTAATATTTAATTCAATTATATTTAAATATATTTATATATTTAAATAGGCTATTTAGAGCATTAAAAATAGCCACTTTTGCAAACGAAGTCGGAATTCGACGAAACTAATTTTGTTAGATCCGCAATCTCAAATAGTTGTTAGATTTCCAGTTTCGTGATTTTTAGAGGCACTGTGTGGCCGTACGGATTTTTAGAGTGAGAAACAGTCAGTGTTTCGATGGTTAAAAATACACTGTGTGGGCATACGAAGTCGGAATTCGACGAAACCAGTTTCGTTGGGACCGTAATGTCGAACTCTAGCTACATGTCCAATTTCGTGATTTTTAGGTATCATATGTGATCGTACAGATTTTTAGAGTGCAGAGATGGATATAAAATGATATTCAATAAAATATCCTAAATGAGTAAGTGGATCAAAATGAAGCCACATCCTTCCTTTTCAACAACAAGAAAATCCCGTTTACTTATATAAGCAAATTTCAAGCAGCCACAAATCTCTTCCATCACAGTAACAAAAAAATGAAGAAAGGAAAATCAAACACAAATGAAATAAAATCTATAAAATCATAATACTCATGTATATCGGTTCATTGAGAGATCCCCTTCGGTTTGACACCATTCGGAAGTCATGCGATGGAGTTTTCAAAGCTCGACATTTTTTTCTACGTCGAAGTCAGGGAGCTAGGGTTCATCACAGGAGGACGGGGAGCCATCAATGTATGTTTTTGAGGTTACCATGTAGTTCAGGAATTCGAATAGGACTTGCGGTGAGTTTTTGGGGTGATTTG
Source organism: Allium sativum (assembly GCA_030737875.1). Taxonomy (NCBI): domain Eukaryota; kingdom Viridiplantae; phylum Streptophyta; class Magnoliopsida; order Asparagales; family Amaryllidaceae; genus Allium; species Allium sativum. The sequence continues at coordinate 5,970,385 of CM060921.1, read as the reverse complement.
TTGGTGACTGGGGTCGGATGTTATCACCAGGTTCGGGTATATGGGGTCTCGAAGGGATTTATACGGTGATGTCGAGAGTAGCTTTGAGGGGTTAGGAGGAAGGGGATTTCGAAGAGGAGGTGGTTGGTCTTGTCGGTTCTTGAATCGATGGAGTATCAAAGGGGAATGAGGTGGATGAAATGGTGGAAAATGGTACTGTCGTGGGTAATTGGGAGCAGTGGGATTTCGTGGTTGGGGAAGAAGCATTGGGGTTGGGCCAGTACGAATTGGTGTTTGGGCTAATGAAGGGTTAAGGCCCATTAAGGTTTAAATTTAAATCACTTAGCTATTTAACGTTTATATAAACTTGTAAACACAATAACTTTCTCGTGCATGATCAAAATCCAACGAAACAAGATCCGATAGGATCGTATGGACGGACACTACACAGTGGAACTGACCGTGAGTCAATTGGAGTCTGTTACAATTTATAGCAAAATAAATTGTCTGGATCAAGCGATGGTTATCGTCATTGACGATGATCGTCCAATGTGAGTAAAACTCACCAACTCTGTACAGTTCTATTTTTACAACATATTCTTAGAACTATTAAATATTGTCTGTTTGACTATGTGTTGACTGTTTGATTGAACTGCTAGTCAGTTAGCGGAAATTATATATATGTATATATATATATATATATATATATATATATATATATAAACTGTTAAATATTTATATGTGATTCTGCTATCAGAATATCTCATATCAAAGTGAAATCGATGTTAATCGTATTGTCTAACATCTGTGATGCAGGGAAACAGGTTGGAGGAATCCGACGGGATTCCTCAACATTTATTTTATCGTTTTTCATATATTATGATATATGACGTGATATATAATATGTATGGATTATATGTGTTTGAATGATAGTGATCATTGTTGTAGAGTTAATCAAATTGAATTAGCGAGTAGAGTTAATCAAATTGAATTAGCAAGTTAAGTTAAACTAAGTGAATTAGTTAAGTTAATCAAATTGAATTAGCAAGTTAAGTTAAACTAAGTGAATTAGTTAAGTTAATCAAATTGAATTAGCAAGTTAAGTTAAACTAAGTGAATTAGTTAAGTTAATCAAATTGAATTAGCAAGTTAAGTTAAACTAAGTGAATTAGTATATTAATCAAATTGAATTAGCAAGTTAAGTTAAACTAAGTGAATTGGTTAAGTTAATCAAAGTGAATTGGTTAAGTTAATCAAAGTGAATTAGTCGAGTTAATCAAAGTGATTAGTTCAAGTTAATCGAGATAAGTAAATCAAGTTAGGTTAATCGAGTTGAATTTATCAAGTCGAGTTAATCAATTGAGTTAGTCAAACCAAGTAAATCAAGTTAGGTTAATCGAGTTGAATTTATCAAGTCGAGTTGACCAATTGAGTTAGTCAAACCAAGTAAATCAAGTTAAGTTAGTCGAAGTAAATCAAGTGGGTTAGCCAAGTGAGTTAATCAAATGAGTTAATCAAGTGTGTTAATCAAAGTGAGTTTAAATAAAATAAGAGTTAATCAATTAGAATTAATCGAATATTAGTTATTCGAATAAGAGTTAATCCAGACGAGTCTCCATTTAGCACGACTGTTAGCGGAATTCGTAGGGCTGCAGATAGCCTACGGCGGTCAGATGTTTCCTGAGGGAATCAGGCGTAACCATTGTGATCGCTGCGATCTAGAGTCAAGCGAATGGAGTTAATCGAATACTAGTCATTCGAATAAGAGTTAATCAAATAGAGTTAAAGAAATAGAGTTAAGAAAAATTAGAAACTGACTGGAGATTAGTAAGTTGAATAGTTTTCGGAGTATCGATCTGATGTTGGTTTCGGCCTTCGGGGTTTATACTTGGGAAGTTGTTCTCTTATTAGTTTACAGTTAGAGTCTGATAGTTGTGGAATGGTAGTGATTGATGATTGATCGATAGAGTTTCCTTCAGTAAATGATATCGTTGTTCGCACACGTGTTTTCATTTGATAGTTAAATCACCGACTATCAAAGTTTTGACCATTTTAATGTTGTTAATATGGAGAGACCGGTTGGATTATTATCCTCGGAACCACTTTGTATTGGCATAAGCGTTGCGAATCATATATGCCAAAGATAATTGAAGACGGAGTAAAGTGCAAGGGCTATTGTATAAGTCTTAGATAACAGTGCCTATGATGGATGTACTGGGTAGTGCCTTCGGTTTGTCCAGTCCCAGGACAACTCGTATGGACGAAGGTCTGACAGAGTATATCTGGTAGATCACGTAATTTGATCATTTCAAACATATTTACGTTGGTGGCGGAGGAATTCGTTTCTCTTAGCTTATACCCGTGGTATTTTTGGGAAAATCAATTTGTGATTTGGCGGGTATGACGATGTGACATTCTAAGTGAATGAAGATGTGGCGTGTAAAAGATAAGCGTAGCTTCTAGCCTCACATCCGAAAATGACAGAAATCGGGCAGGCAGCATGGCTAAGTCGGTCGCACCGAAGTAGGGTGTATAATCACCTATCTAGAGAATATTCATTTGCTTCTTTAATCTTTCAATGTTGTCCCATATATATAGATACGGGAAACAGTTGCTGATCCCAACCATTGGTGATGTACATTCGATACACTCAAGCGAAATGAGTGGTCGGTCATGTGTGGCTGAGTTGCAAGATGTTCTTGTTGAACTCCAGTGTATCATTCCTAGAGTACACTGATCAGAAGGTGGTTCCATACCTTGTCATAGTTGGAAATCCATTACCCAATACGTGCTTGCGATTTTGATTGTATATTATTTATGTAGAACGTGAGATGAAAGCGTTTCTGCTAGATTGATATCTATTTGTGTTTAGACATTATTATAATATCAGAATGATATTGCTTATCAAAGATGTTGGATTCTCATAAGGGAAAACCCGTTCCGTATTCACGGCGTGGTCTTATGAGATATCATATTACTGTATAACTGTTTTAAACTGTTTTACTCATACCAGTCCCATGACTGACCCGGAGTTTATTTTGTTGTGTTCTCCCTAAACTCTTGGGTGCCTAAATTTGTACGGGCAGTCAAGTAGTCGGGATTTTACAGATACTTGAAGAGCTGGAGTAGAAGGCTTCAGGATCATGTAGCTATAGTTTATTTCTGCTGTGTTGTTAGTGTTGTACTTTGATGATGTTATTGTATACATATACTGATTCTATTTCATGGATATGTTATCTATTATATGTTGTTCATTCCGCTGTGAGATTCGTGTTACTCTGATGTTGTGTTGTTTCTTCTTCTTTTTCTTCTATTCTAAGTTTCTATCTTATCTATCCTCACCCTCTAATTTCTTTCACTAATTACCAGGATTTTTCGATGTTTGGTTAGTCGTCATCGTGTTTATGTCGATAACCAAAGTCGCCAAAAATCCGGGTCATTACAGTTGGTATCAGAGCTTAAGTTAAGTGAATTACCTTGGCTCTGTGGCGTGACTCGGTAGAGATAGGGTTAGTAATACCCTGGATTGAGTTTGAGTGTATATATACGAGTGAACGTATTTGTTATTTGATATAAAAATTGTTTTATATTGTGGGGATTCATTGGTTGAGTTGTTGATGAGTTCTGGTCGATCAGTTTGATCCGCTGTATCGGTAGGAGTTTAAAAACACTCGAATGCGATGGGTCGACACGATATACTTTGAAAAGAGGGTAAATAGAATAAATTTACCCAAATTATATCCTGATACAGAGAGAATATATATATATATATATATATATATATATATATATTGGTTGTTATTATAATCGAGTAAGATTATAAATAAAATGGTTATGTAAATAACCAATCAGAATTCATATAAGTGAATATATGAAATTGAAATGAATTAAAGCTGAATTTAAACCAGAAATTGAATTAAAATTCTGGAAAATTGGATTAGTGTTTGTAAATGGATTTGGAAAAAAAGGGAAAATTTAAGATCCTGGGAGATTTTAAATTGTTTTACAAGCAGTGTGAATTATATTTTGAAATGAATTTCAAAGTGGAAATGTTTAAGAAATGGTTTTGAAGTGATACAGTATTGAACTCACTACGGTCGCTGGAAAGTAACTCCGATGTTGACTGTGCAGCATCATCGGTGTGATTTTCGAGTTGCTAAGTGATGGATTGCTACCAAAGAAATTGTTTTTGAATTTGTTTTGGGAAAAACAAGTTGTTTTGAATTTCAAAAAGGAAAATTTTGATTTTTGAAAGAGGTAAACTGTTTAGAAGCTTCCAGGAAGAAAAGGTTGTTTGAATTAAAACAAATTAAAGTAAAATTTATAAAATCCAATATAATTGAGATGGAATTAGAAACCAGTTAAGTGGAAACTGAGTTGAAATAGAAACATCAAACAAATTGGATTTATAAGATAGGAATTTGAAATGATATTAGGTTGGTTAAGAATTTGGGAATCGAGAATGGAACTCGAATTTGAAATTGAATTCGACTTAGGTATAAGCGAATGGTTGGAATTGTGGATAAAAACAGATTGAGATGTGGTTGAGATGACATTGGTATATGTTGGATTGATAACAGGTGAAGTGATAGAGTTGATATGCCCGACAAAAAGGTACAAGTTTATATTTGATATAAGCATGAGATTTATGAGCCGAATTGGCAAGCCGCTTGGTTGTTTGATTTTCTTTTGGGTTGGAGAAGGCCTAGAGAGGCGAGTTGGAGTTTTACCGATAGGGCTGTACAAAGGAGGTTATGGCAAAATTTTCCGAAAATTTAAAGTGTTAGAAATTTTTCAGAATTTTTGAAAATTTTAGTTAGTCGGAATGAATAAATATTTTAGTCGATATTAATTGGTTCAGTTGAAATCAGAAATAAGGGCTAAACAAATCTTAGAAATTCCAATAGATAGGGTCATCCTCTAACTTAGGAATTTCGAGGACGAAATTATTTTAGGTGGGGAAGATTGTAATGACCCGCATTGGCAGAGGTATTATAATTAATTTATTTAATTATTTAAATAGTGAATTTGAGAATTTAATGGTCGGTTAATTAAATAATGATGAATATTTAATTAAAATAATAAATTAAATAATATATTTAATTCTGAAATAATCAGAGTTGGCTGAAATGGCGATATGGTGTGAATTGGATCATCTGTGATATTTAATTCAGCTTGGAATTGAATTTGAATAACGAATATATTATATAAACGACAGTTTGAACGTAGAGTTATAATATAATTAAAATCGAGCTCGAAATGGCGCTGTAGTTCGATATTTGGCGATTTGAACTTCAATTGAATATACATGATTCGTTTTGTAATAACCATGAAATTCTGAACCAGTTTAAAATTTTTATTTTGGCAATTTTAGCGAATTTTGAATATTTAAAGTAGATTATTTTAAATAATATCGATGAAAATTTATTTTGAATATATTTAGAACGTATATATTTATATGCGTCGTCGTTAGAATATAAATAATTATTTATAATCATAAAAGGAATTGAAAATGGCGCGACAGTTCGATAATTCGATTTCAAACTTCAATTGAATGTACCGGGTGTAAAACAATCCGGATTTTAGTGAAACCAAAAATAATGGAATCTAATTGTGAATATCTTTCCAACGAATCCGAAAAATCAAAATTTCATAGCGGGAATCAAAAGAAATGTCCAGTTGAAAATTCTGAATAGTCGCTATGGAATTCAGGCCCTTAAAAATGGGAATTTTGCAAATGACCTCGGATTTTGACGAAACCACTTTTGTTGGATCCGCAGTGTCAAGTTATTGCTAGATTCCAAATTTCATTATTTTTCGAATCAATATGTGAGCGTGGCAAAAGAAAACGCGTTTGACCAGTTTTAGTTGATTTTAATCGACTGGAAATTGGCCATTTTTCAAACGGTCTCAGAATTCGACGAAACTAGTTTTGTTAGGACCGTATCGTCAATACGAAGCTAGAAAATATTTTTTGGGAATTTTTCAAGTTAGTATGTGACCCCAGTAAATTGAAATGCGCGTTCAAATTTAATATATAGAGTTATACGCTGATTTTGACGAAAACTGATCGTAACGATCGAATCAGCCTACGATACATATCCCATTGTGTTCGGAATGGGGATAAAACGCTATGGACGACAGGCGGTGGACCTCGTTTAGAGGTCGTATGTAAAAGTCAACTTTTTCATAATAAAATAATTAAATAAATAATAAAAAAATAAAAATAACTCTCTCCCCCTTTAACTCATCTGCCCCCCCTTTTATTCTCAAACCCGATTCAGATTAAAGGAAAAAAAACAGAGAAAGAAGAGGACGGAAGGGTGGAGCGGCTTCCTCCACCGCCGCTGCCACCACCGATCATCCAGGCGCCCCCCCCTCTAATCGCGCCGCCGCCCTCCGCCTAGACCCCCCCACCTCGCGTCGCCACCTCCGAAACCCCCCCTTCCCCTCGTGACACACCCCCCCCCCCCAGACCCGCGATTTTCTCCACCGCACCCCCTAGCCTCGCACCGACGCCACCCCTCCAGTCCCTCCTCCTTGAATCAGAGCCGCACCCCCCTCTCAGCAAACCCCCAGCGAAAGGTGATTTTAATTTTTTTTATTCAGTTTTATATAGTTAAAGTTAGCATTTTATATAGTTAAAGTTAGCATTTTATATAGTTAAAGTTAGCATTTTTATATAGTTAAAGTTAGCATTTTATATAGTTAAAGTTAGCATTTTTATGTAGTTAAATTTAGCATTTTATATAGTTAAAGTTAGCATTTTTATATAGTTGAAGTTAGCATTTTATATAGTTAAAGTTAGCATTTTTATACAGTTAAAGTTAGCATTTTCATATGGTTGAAGTTAGTATTTTTAAAGTAAATAGAAAAATATGATTTTTATATATTTGTATAAAATAGAAAAGATTAGATTTTTAAAATAGAAAAGATTAGATTTTTAAAATAGAAAAGATTAGATTTTTAAAATAGAAAGGATTAGATTTTTTTTAAAATAGAAAAGGTGAAATCTTTATAATAGAAAAATAGAATTTTTATCTATATAGTAGCGGTGTGAAAATAGAATTTTTATCCATACAGCGTGATTATAAAAATGGGATTTTTATATATTGAATAGCAAAGTAAAAATTCGATTTTTATATATTGAATAGCAAAGTAAAACTTCGATTTTTATATATTGAATAGCAAAGTAAAAATTCGATTTTTATATATTGAATAGCGAAGTAAAAAATTCGATTTTTATATATCGAATAGCAAAGTAAAAATTCGATTTTTATATATTGAATAGCAAAGTAAAAATTCGATTTTTATATATTGAATAGCAACGTAAAAATTCGATTTTTACATATGTAGAGAATACGGGCAACGAAGGTGATAAAAAGGCGAGAACGATGAAGATTTCTATCAATGAAGAGTCATGGTATTGGATAGCTATAGGCGAGAATTTCTCACTCTTCAATTTCTTTTTCTAGTTATATATATATATATATATACTAGGATGCAGACGATGTTTAGTAGCACCCGACACAATCGTCCACAGACCATGGACTTGTTTGTTTGGTTGTGTAGCTGGTTAGATTGTTTGGTTTGAATTGAATTGCGTGGTGAAATGAATGGATTTAATTGATGTGTGAATGGCGTGGGCCTTCACTAGACCAGGGATAAGGCTAGGCCTTGTCCCGTTTCTAGTATCATGCCGTTATGCCGCCGAAATTTCCTAAAATATGTTAGAAAAATAAAGATATCATTTTATTTGATAAATGAACTGAATAAAAATTCATGTGTTGAAATAAAATATTTTATCGTTAAAAATATAATTTTTAACGTGGAAGTGAATAAAATAAAATATTCATTTACAAACCGGACGGTTTGTTTATGTACACCTATTTGAAGGACATTGATTTGGTCGATAAATTTTACACATTGCCCAACTGCACAACTAAAATCTGTGTTTGATTGTTTGAAACCCCACACGGGTGTTGGGATGAAATTTGAAGTTCACTCATCCTGATTGATTAAATAAGTCGATCGATTGATTGACAGGCTGTTATAAGCGTCACATATCTATATTTGATGCTTATACAGTGTAGTGCACTTTGGTTGATGGTTGATTATTTTTCAATGCTATTATATACGTGTTGTAACACCCCGTATGTTGAAATAACTTGTTATAATATAAATCAGGGCAGAATTAAATTCTAAAATCTGAATCAAGGGAAACGGGCTGTGCCATTGCGTTCGTCTCGTAAAAATACGCGAAATAGAGTCCGAGTTTGCGTATAACGGGTACCGTATGAAAGAGATATGGACGAACGAAGTTAGGCAGAAAAACCAGAAACAGGCCAGAAATGCACTGGCGCACTTGTGAAGTGCGCCAGTACAAAAATGCACTGGCGCACTTATGAAGTGCGCCAGTACAAAAATACACTGGTGCACTTGGGAAGTGCGCCCGTGCCGAGCCAAGAAACCTGCACAGTTTCTAGAGAGTTCTGTGGTTGGGTGCACCAGTTTTGGGTTTGGGCTTGGTCTTAGGGCTGGTTTCTGGAAGGTGCCGAAATCTAAGGGTCCTAATCTAATTTAGGGTTAATCTAATGGCCTAAAAACACTATCTAATCCTATAAATAAGACCCCAACCCTACCCTAATCTATTCATAATTAGATCTTGTAACTAAACTATGGCAAAATGAAACTTGATCATGGCCTCCACAAATCAATGAAGAGTGTTGCAAGCTAATCAACCTCTAATCAACATCTTCTTCAACTAAAGCAACTAATTCCACTTCATAAGTTTGCTAATCTTGGGTTTGGTGAGTTTCTATCACTTTGATGATCAATTGCTAAATTAAGTAGATGAGATATGATGAGATCTATGGTTTTGCATGAGGATTAATGGGTTTTCAAGTCATATGATATGATGTGAATATGCTAATCTATGTTTAATATTAATCCTAAGTTTATGCAAGTTGAATATGTGAGTTTATGCAAGTTGGGTATGTGGGTTTATGCAAGTTAAGTGGTGGGTTTATGCATAATAAGTAATTGATTCTATGCATGATAAGTATGTGGTTTTATGCATGCTAAGTGTTTGGTATTATGCATAAATCATGACATGCATGTTTACCCTCCTTTAAGATGCAAGTCATATATGCAAGTTCAACATGTTAAGCAAGTTATGTATATGCTTAAATGCAAGATTAACATGATATACAAGTTATGCATGCTTATGCAAGTATGAGAATGCTTATGCAAGTTATGTGTATGATGTTATGCAAGTTATGTGCATGTTGTTGTGCAAGTTCATATGCAAGTTATGTGTATGATGTTATGCAAGTTATGTGCATGTTGTTGTGCAAGTTCATATGCAAGTTATGTGTATGATGTTATGCAAGTTATGTGCATGTTGTTGTGCAAGTTCATATGCAAGTTATGTGTATGATGTTATGCAAGTTATGTGCATGATGTTATGTAAGATATGTGTATGTTGATATGCAAGTTATGTTTATGATATTATGCAAGTTATGTGTATGATGTTATGCAAGATAACATGTAACATGTTGTGCAAGTTCACACCTTTAAGACACATGCAAGTTCACCTTTGTATAACATATGAACACTTATGCAAGTTGCCTTTATACATGACATATGTATGTTCATGCAAGTTGGGTTATTTAGTAATGCTAGTTGGGTTAATATCATGATGTAAGTGGACACCTTTTAACCCATGTTAATACTAATGTATGCTAAGTGAAACCCATGTTAATTATGAAAGAATCTTCTCTTGGAAATATGTCGTGTTAGCATAAGTACGTGGGAAACGATGGGGTTAATAGACATGTTAATGAAATGGTGTGAAATGGTTATGATTAAGCATACCATAAAAATAAATTAACATAAGTGGGAATTTACCTATTGAGTTAGGTCTACCCCATGGGAATTTACCTATTGAGTTAGGTCTACCCATGTTATGAAAAACTTGATATTAATTAGGGATAATTAATATGGGGGTGATTAATTAGGTGTAATTAATCGACTAAGACACGAGGTTGGACTCATTTGTAGTGTAAGACTGCCCGGACCCTACCGGCTTAACCAGTTGCTACAAATGTCAGCCCAATGTGAGAGGTCTTAGCCATAAATTAAATACGTGATTAAAGTAAAGACACGAGGTTAGACTCTGTTATGACGTAAGACTGCCCGGACCCTACCGGCTTAACCAGGCGGTCATAACAGCCAGTCTAATGTGGGAGGTCTTTATGGGAGATCACGGTCTTAATTAATTAAGAAACACTTAACCATATTAGCATGTAGTGGGACATGAGGGGTTAAGTGGGTGCCTTGGGTGGCATGCGGAAATTTAGTGGTTGCCTTGGGTGGCAATAGAAAATACGATTAGAATACTTAACCAAAGTGGAACATGTAACTAAAACATGATTAAAGGGTTAAGTGGGTGCCTTGGGTGGCATGAGGAAACCTAATGGGTGCCTTGGGTGGCATGTGGAAATCTAGTGGGTGCCTTGGGTGGCAATTGAAATATAATTAAATGACTTAACCAAACTTTAAACATGTATGAGAACATGATTATTAAAAGGGTTAAGTGGATTACACTAGATGAATGACAAGCTTAGGTGGGTAGCTTGTGGGGGACCCATTATAGGGTTACATTTGATGAATGACAAGCTTAGGTGGGTAGCTTGTGGGGGACCCATTATAGGGTTACATTTGATGAATGACAAGCTTAGGTGGGTAGCTTGTGGGGGACCCATTATAGGGTTACATTTGATGAATGACAAGCTTAGGTGGGTAGCTTGTGGGGGACCCATTATGGGGTTACATTTGATGAGTGACAAGCTTAGGTGGGTAGCTTGTGGGGACCCATTATTGGGTTATACTAAATGAATGACAAGCTTAGGTGGGTAGCTTGTGGGGGCCCATTACAACCGGTATCCCATACGTATCTTTGTGAGCTCGGCCCAAGCCGGGGACGGGACACGCATACTGGGTTTGTCTATAAGTGGCCAAAACAGGGTAGCGGTGGCAACGCAAGTCCAACGGGTTGCATATGCGTGTGTGGGCCCGGGCTGGTAGATAAGCCGTTGTTGCATCGTGTAGGTATAAGCCGTGCACCATTGATTATCGGGTTGCCACTTTGGGGAGTGATACACCCCACTGTGGGGCCAGCACGGGTATCTACGGTAGGGAGCCGATCGCTTAGGGGTAGTGGGTACACCTAGTGGAGATAGGGGCAGACGGCACCTATGTAGTCAGCTAGGGGTACAAGGAAACTACTGGGTAAAATTACTAAGTACACTTAGTGGGATCAACCTTTAAGTAGGAATTACCCTTGGGTGGGTAGAACTGGTGTGGTGCAGTGTAGGAATTACCCTTGGGTGGGTAGATCTGGGGTGGCGTAATCCAGTAATTATCCTTGGGTGGATAAATGCGTCTTTACGGTTATCTTAGTTTGTCCTAAGTCTACCAAGCTGCTTAGTGTAGCCATTCATCCCCAGTCGTTACCGTATGTCAACTTATGTCTTCTCTGGTTACTTTAATGATTGTATTGTTAAAGTTATAGAGCTCGCTCAGACTTATGTCTGACCCCGTTGTTTTTATCATTTTTTCCCCCACCTCCAGGTTCTCAGAGTGGGCCTAGTGCCAGTGGGCTTTGATTGGATTGCTGTATCTATATTTTGGAGCTTGGACCGTTGGAGTAAAGCCCAGTTTATCTTTTCTTTTATGGCTATTAGTTGTAGTGGGATTATGTATTTTTATTTTATCAAGATGGATATTATGTACTTGACTCTTGTTATGGTTTTGTGATGTAACCAAACATGTATTACTTTCCGCTGCAATGAAATGAAATGATCAAGTATTACTTATATCTGTCTTGTTGTAATTTTTCTGTTCTATATTCACTTAAAATACTCCACCGATGTTATGGCATTCCCTTAGCGAGTGACCATAGCGGGTGTGGGGTGTTACACGTGGTATTAGAGCTTAAGGTTACCAGAACAGATAATTTTTTTAGAAAAACTATTTTCTAAGAATATTTTTGAAAGGAGTATTTTCAAAAACATGTCTTTTAAGAGAAAAGTTTTTGAAAGAAAAGCATAATCCCAAATAGCCATATCTATATCTTTCGAATTCTCCGTTTTGAATCTCTTCCTCTCTCGTTTTGAGTTTCCCCTCCGCGTATAGATGACCTTTCTAAGATAGATAAGAACGGAAAACCACTTCAAGGGACTTAGACATTAGTCGGATTAGAAGTTGGTTCAAGAAGGAGGAGGACTGGTAGGTATCTATTGGATAGACGATGGGAGGAAGGCTCAAATAGTTGTTTGGTTAATGAAGGATGAAACCTCATTGGTGGGAGGTTACGAGTGGAGAATGGGAAGAAGAAGGCGAGTAGTTATCCTTTTGGAGGAATGGGACACCGTATTAGGATTGTCCAAAGGGGCATGGGCAAGGTATGGAATCTCCTGGAGGGTAGTTGTATTCCCTCGCGGCTAGTGTACCAGATGGGGATAGGACCGTCTAGGTTGGAATTTGGATTTCTTTATTATCCGGTTCGAACTTTATTACATTCTGACGCATCGAGTTCGTTTATCTCATCATTGTTATTTGAGTCACTGCACTTAGACACCAGTTTGGTAGATGATCCCTTAGTTGTTTCAAACTCAATTGGGGCTCCATGATGTGTTTGGGTTTGAAAGTTTCTATACTTAGCGTTGAGTTTGGATGTGATGCTTTTTGGGCTTCACGGGCTATGGGTTAGTTTGGGCATGGACTGGTTATCCAGTAGGGGTGCCGTTCTTGATTTTGAAGGGAGAGTTGTTAGGCTTATGACCCGCTTGGGTAACACTCTCGAGATCTCTTGTAATCCCATGGAATCTGTTATGCTAAGTTATCTAGAATCGCTTGACACGTCGGTCGAGAGTTTGCGATCTGTTAGAGTGGTCCGGGAATACTCGGATGTGTTTGAGGAGGTGAAGGGCTTACCTCCGGAGCGGGAGATTGACTTCCGAATATATCTGGTAGACAATGCTAAACCAGTATCTTGGCCAGTGTGCCACATGGCTCCTCGTGAGAGGAGGGAACTCCATGAGCAAGTAGGCGATTTGCTTGAGAAGGGGTTCATAAGACGAAGTATATCGGAGTGGGGTGCTCCAGTAGTTTTTGCCACGAAGGCGGATGGGTCCCTCAGACTTTGTGTAGGCTAAAGAGAACTAAATAAACTCACAAAGAAGAATAGACACCCATTGCCGAGGATTGATGATCTCTTTGATCAGTTGGTTGGCGCCTCAGTATTTTCGCAAGTTGGACTCAGCCACGGGGTTTCGTCAGTTGAGAGTGGCTGAGGATAGTATAGAGAAGACTGCCTTTAGGACTCCGGATGGTTTTATGAGTGGCTGGTGATGCCATTTGGTTTGACGAACGCCCCCGCATACTTTATTGATTTGATGAGAAGGGTGTTCAGGGAGTACCTAAATAAGTTCGTGATGGTCTTTGTAAATGACATCTTGGTCTTTTCTAGGAACGAAATAAGTTTTCGTATGTGCTCAATAGGTTGAGCAAAGCCAGTTATGGGATAAACGGTGGTCTTGGAGCGAGACTAGCGAGGACATCCAGAGTTGGACAAGGGCTTAATTATTTAGCCGTTTTTACTAGTATCATCTCACGTAGGTCGTCTGAATTCGAAGGAGGTATCCCTTGGGTGTTTGTATGATATTGGTTTAGGCCTTTGGGGCTTGCATTTGGGGGATGTCGAGTTCGACTAGGGTGGTCTGCGTGAGAGATGGATAGTTGTGACGATTTTGCATGGGAGAATATCCTGATTTTCTCTAGAAGTGGAGAAAAGCATGCCCTACATCTTAGGGAAGTGTTGGAGACTCTTCGAGTGCATAGTCTTAGGACAACAAAAGTGGATGAGATTCTTAGCATCCTATGAGTCTGAGATAACGTATACCCCTGGCAAGGGTAACATGGTAGCAGACGCCTTAAGTAGAAAAAGGTTGTCCTCGAGTTCATGGTTCGTTAAACGACGGAGCTTAGAGTTTATTTCTATGTTTGACTTTAGACCTTCCGTTGACTGTGTACCCGGTTTGCTAGCCTCCTTGGAGGTTAGGCCTACTCTTTTGGGACGAATTAGCGAGGCACAGCGAGACGACCCATAGTTGGATGAGTTAGTGGAGAAGCTCATGAGGAGGGGGTCGTCCATCCATTTGAGTAGGTACACCCTAGATGGTAAGGGGTGGTTGCGTAGAGACGGTAGACTTTGTGTACCGCAAGACAAGGGTTTGAGGAAGGCTATACTTGATGATGCACATCGATCGAAGATGACCATTCATCCCGATAGGGACAAGATGTACCAAGACATGAAGCGAGTTTTCTTTTGGGCCGGAATGAAGACAGATGCGGCCGAGTATGTCGCTAGATGCTTGGTGTGCCAACAAGTAAAAGCGGAGCAAAAGAAGCCCGGTGGGTTGCTTCACCCATTGGAAGTTCCGTTAGGGAAGTGGGATAGTGTCTCGATGGATTACCGAGATCGAGGAAGGGTAATACGGGAATTTGGGGTGTGGTAGACAGACTTACTAAGAGTGCCCATTTTATACCCGTGAAGATTAAGAGGACTGCTGCAGAGCTAGCTTCAGTTTACATTCGAGAGATTGTTAGATTACATGGTGTACCTTCCAGTATAGTGAGCGATCGAGATCCTATCTTCACTAGAGAATTTTGGAAGAGTTTGCAAGAGGCGGTAGGGACTCAGTTGTGTTTGAATACCGCATATCATCCTCAGACGGACGGCCAGACCGAGAGGGTGAATCATATTTTAGAAGACCTTTTGAGGCTATGTATCTTGGATTTTGGAGGTACATGGGAGGAGCATCTTCCATTGGTGGAGTTGCCCGACAGACTTAGTGGTGTACATGATGTATTCCATGGGAGGAAGTGCCTACATGAGACCGCAGAGGTGGTAGAGCCGAGCTTGCTTAGAGAAGTGGAAGTAGAGCGTGATGCGACGATTCGACGAGCTCCTACTTGCATCCTTGGGTCAGAGATTTGGAAGTTGAGAAACAGAGAGGTTCAACTAGTCAAAGTAAAATGGGGAGATGAAGAGAGTTACGCTACCTGGGAGACGGAAGCGAAGATGCGTTCGAGGTACCCTTTTCTTTCGGAGGGTATGTCCTTTTGTTTCTCCTTCATCCCATATCTTGTGCTTATCTTATCCTTAGTATGTCCTCTCGTTAGTACTGTTTGACCTTTAGATAGGGTAAACCTATGGTTGAAACATGTGTTTGAGACATGTTATGGTTGATGGATGCAAGTGGATGCAAGTGTTTGCTAGTGGTTGCTCGTGGATGCATATACACACACTTTAGGCACTAGATCGGGTCAGTCACTTCATATTGCATATTGCATATTTATGTGTGTAGGTAGCTATATTAATGGATGTATAATGGTTGCGTTATCATATGGATGATGCATTTTGGTGTATGGTTGTGCACTCATGTAGATATTGTACGTGTCGATAGGGTTCTCTCGCATACATAATGGATGCATGGCACTATCATGGTTTGCATATGTTCATACATTAGATAGGGAACATATACACACACTTTTTGCATATGCTCATACATCATTAGAAATTGTTTTAAGGACAATGGATGCCAGTGTTTGATGGTTTAGTAGATGGTTGTTTGGTTGGTAGGATACGTTCTTCTTGACTTAGAGATTTCGGGGACGAAATCCTTTAAGTAGGGGAGAATGTAACACCCCGTATGTTGAAATAACTTGTTATAATATAAATCAGGGCAGAATTAAATTCTAAAATCTGAATCAAGGGAAACGGGTTGTGCCATTGCGTTCGTCTCGGAAAAATACGCGAAACAGAGTCCGAGTTTGCGTAAAACGGGTACCGTATGAAAGAGATATGGACGAACGAAGTTAGGCAGAAAAACCAGAAACAGGCCAGAAATGCACTGGCGCACTTGTGAAGTGCGCCAGTACAAAAATGCACTGACGCACTTATGAAGTGCGCCAGTACAAAAATACACTGGTGCACTTGGGAAGTGCGCCCGTGCCGAGCCAAGAAACATGCACAGTTTCTAGAGAGTTCTGTGGTTGGGTGCACCAGTTTTGGGTTTGGGCTTGGTCTTAGGGCTGGTTTCTGGAAGGTGCCGAAATCTAAGGGTCCTAATCTAATTTAGGGTTAATCTAATGGCCTAAAAACACTACCTAATCCTATAAATAAGACCCCAACCCTACCCTAATCTATTCATAATTAGATCTTGTAACTAAACTATGGCAAAATGAAACTTGATCATGGCCTCCACAAATCAATGAAGAGAGTTGCAAGCTAATCAACCTCTAATCAACATCTTCTTCAACTAAAGCAACTAATTCCACTTCATAAGTTTGCTAATCTTGGGTTTGGTGAGTTTCTATCACTTTGATGATCAATTGCTAAATTAAGTAGATGAGATATGATGAGATCTATGGTTTTGCATGAGGATTAATGGGTTTTCAAGTCATATGATATGATGTGAATATGCTAATCTATGTTTAATATTAATCCTAAGTTTATGCAAGTTGAATATGTGAGTTTATGCAAGTTGGGTATGTGGGTTTATGCAAGTTAAGTGGTGGGTTTATGCATAATAAGTAATTGATTCTATGCATGATAAGTATGTGGTTTTATGCATGCTAAGTGTTTGGTATTATGCATAAATCATGACATGCATGTTTACCCTCCTTTAAGATGCAAGTCATATATGCAAGTTCAACATGTTAAGCAAGTTATGTATATGCTTAAATGCAAGATTAACATGATATACAAGTTATGCATGCTTATGCAAGTATGAGAATGCTTATGCAAGTTATGTGTATGATGTTATGCAAGTTATGTGCATGTTGTTGTGCAAGTTCATATGCAAGTTATGTGTATGATGTTATGCAAGTTATGTGCATGTTGTTGTGCAAGTTCATATGCAAGTTATGTGTATGATGTTATGCAAGTTATGTGCATGTTGTTGTGCAAGTTCATATGCAAGTTATGTGTATGATGTTATGCAAGTTATGTGCATGATGTTATGTAAGATATGTGTATGTTGATATGCAAGTTATGTTTATGATATTATGCAAGTTATGTGTATGATGTTATGCAAGATAACATGTAACATGTTGTGCAAGTTCACACCTTTAAGACACATGCAAGTTCACCTTTGTATAACATATGAACACTTATGCAAGTTGCCTTTATACATGACATATGTATGTTCATGCAAGTTGGGTTATTTAGTAATGCTAGTTGGGTTAATATCATGATGTAAGTGGACACCTTTTAACCCATGTTAATACTAATGTATGCTAAGTGAAACCCATGTTAATTATGAAAGAATCTTCTCTTGGAAATATGTCGTGTTAGCATAAGTACGTGGGAAACGATGGGGTTAATAGACATGTTAATGAAATGGTGTGAAATGGTTATGATTAAGCATACCATAAAAATAAATTAACATAAGTGGGAATTTACCTATTGAGTTAGGTCTACCCCATGGGAATTTACCTATTGAGTTAGGTCTACCCATGTTATGAAAAACTTGATATTAATTAGGGATAATTAATATGGGGGTGATTAATTAGGTGTAATTAATCGACTAAGACACGAGGTTGGACTCATTTGTAGTGTAAGACTGCCCGGACCCTACCGGCTTAACCAGTTGCTACAAATGTCAGCCCAATGTGAGAGGTCTTAGCCATAAATTAAATACGTGATTAAAGTAAAGACACGAGGTTAGACTCTGTTATGACGTAAGACTGCCCGGACCCTACCGGCTTAACCAGGCGGTCATAACAGCCAGTCTAATGTGGGAGGTCTTTATGGGAGATCACGGTCTTAATTAATTAAGAAACACTTAACCATATTAGCATGTAGTGGGACATGAGGGGTTAAGTGGGTGCCTTGGGTGGCATGCGGAAATTTAGTGGTTGCCTTGGGTGGCAATAGAAAATACGATTAGAATACTTAACCAAAGTGGAACATGTAACTAAAACATGATTAAAGGGTTAAGTGGGTGCCTTGGGTGGCATGAGGAAACCTAATGGGTGCCTTGGGTGGCATGTGGAAATCTAGTGGGTGCCTTGGGTGGCAATTGAAATATAATTAAATGACTTAACCAAACTTTAAACATGTATGAGAACATGATTATTAAAAGGGTTAAGTGGGTTACACTAGATGAATGACAAGCTTAGGTGGGTAGCTTGTGGGGGACCCATTATAGGGTTACATTTGATGAATGACAAGCTTAGGTGGGTAGCTTGTGGGGGACCCATTATAGGGTTACATTTGATGAATGACAAGCTTAGGTGGGTAGCTTGTGGGGGACCCATTATGGGGTTACATTTGATGAGTGACAAGCTTAGGTGGGTAGCTTGTGGGGACCCATTATTGGGTTATACTAAATGAATGACAAGCTTAGGTGGGTAGCTTGTGGGGGCCCATTACAACCGGTATCCCATACGTATCTTTGTGAGCTCGGCCCAAGCCGGGGACGGGACACGCATACTGGGTTTGTCTATAAGTGGCCAAAACAGGGTAGCGGTGGCAACGCAAGTCCAACGGGTTGCATATGCGTGTGTGGGCCCGGGCTGGTAGATAAGCCGTTGTTGCATTGTGTAGGTATAAGCCGTGCACCATTGATTATCGGGTTGCCACTTTGGGGAGTGATACACCCCACTGTGGGGCCAGCACGGGTATCTACGGTAGGGAGCCGATCGCTTGGGGGTAGTGGGTACACCTAGTGGAGATAGGGGCAGACGGCACCTATGTAGTCAGCTAGGGGTACAAGGAAACTACTGGGTAAAATTACTAAGTACACTTAGTGGGATCAACCTTTAAGTAGGAATTACCCTTTGGTGGGTAGAACTGGTGTGGTGCAGTGTAGGAATTACCCTTGGGTGGGTAGATCTGGGGTGGCGTAATCCAGTAATTATCCTTGGGTGGATAAATGCGTCTTTACGGTTATCTTAGTTTGTCCTAAGTCTACCAAGCTGCTTAGTGTAGCCATTCATCCCCAGTCGTTACCGTATGTCAACTTATGTCTTCTCTGGTTACTTTAATGATTGTATTGTTAAAGTTATAGAGCTCGCTCAGACTTATGTCTGACCCCGTTGTTTTTATCTTTTTTTCCCCAACCCCCAGGTTCTCAGAGTGGGCCTAGTGCCAGTGGGCTTTGATTGGATTGCTGTATCTATATTTTGGAGCTTGGACCGTTGGAGTAAAGCCCAGTTTATCTTTTCTTTTATGGCTATTAGTTGTAGTGGGATTATGTACTTTTATTTTATCAAGATGGATATTATGTACTTGACTCTTGTTATGGTTTTGTGATGTAACCAAACATGTATTACTTTCTGCTGCAATGAAATGAAATGATCAAGTATTACTTATATCTGTCTTGTTGTAATTTTTCTGTTCTATATTCACTTAAAATACTCCACCGATGTTATGGCATTCCCTTAGCGAGTGACCATAGCGGGTGTGGGGTGTTACACGTGTGATGTATGAAAATCCATATAATTAACATTATATGGTAATTGATTGGGCCTCATTTCAATTTAGAAAATAAAGAATATTATAATATAAAGGTTCATGTGTTGACCGTACTCATCCGTTGAGATTAGTCATGTGTTGAACGAAATATTTTAATAATGAAATTTACATCTTTATCAATATAAAATAAAGGTTCATGTGTTGACAGTACTCATCCGTTGAGATTAGTCAAGTGTTGATCGAAATATTTTGATAATAAGAAATATTTGAAATAGAATATTTGAAACGAAATATTTGATAATAACAAATATTTGAAATAGAATATTTGGAAATAGAAATATATGAAGCCGTGTTGATTAGATTGACGCCATTTTGACGTGAACGATATTTATATCGATTTTATTCATTTTAAAATGAATATTGAAAAGTGATTTCGAAATCGAATATTCTGAAATGAAATTTTGAATTTAATTGAATTGAATCGAATAGAAAACCAATTTGAATTGAATCGAATAGATAACCAATTTGAATTGAATCGAATAGAAAATGAATTCGAACTGAATTGAATAGAAAACGAATTTGAATTGAATTGAATATATAATGAATTTGATTTGAATATAAAATGAATTTGATTTGAATAGAAAATGAAGTTGATTTGAATGGAAAATGAATTTGATTTGAATATAAAATGAATTTGATTTGAATAGAAAATGAATTTGATTTGAATGGAAAATGAATTTGATTTGAATATAAACTGAATTTGATTTGAATAGAAAAATGAATTTGATTTGAATGGAAAATGAATTTGATTTGAATAGAAAACGAAATGAATTTGATTTGCATAGAAAACGAATTGAATTTGATTTGAATAGAAAACGAATTTGATTTGAATAGAAAACCAATTTGAAATGAATTGAATATAAAACGAATTCGAATCGAATTGAAAATGAATTGAAATAAATTCAAATTGAATTGAAAATTAAATTGAATAGAAATGAATTTTAAAACGAATTTATAAGGAAAAATTCAATTTTGGTTTGAATTGAAATGGAAGTTGAAAATGCTTTTGAAACGAATTCAAAACTATTTATATAATTCGATTTAAATTGAGATCGACGAAATATATATTATATATATAATATAATGGCCTGAATAGAACGCGCCACGTCGATGGGAATCGCTATAAGTGCAGTTCGATGGCCGTTGATGGGAATCGACTGTACGGGCCTTGATAAAAATTATTAAAAATAGTAATAATTAGTGTAAAATCATAAGAAATGATTTGGGAAAAAATGGGATGAAAAACTCCATATTTGAAAAGATAAAAATAGGTTTTTATCGAAATGAACTAGTTTTGAACAGAAATTAAAACCCATTTATTTTTAAATAAATAAATTGGATTTGAAATGGGTTTAAATAGAATTGATTCATGGGTTTATCGTGAAATGTGTTTTAAATAACACTAGTTCTTTAACCCGATAATAAATAGAATGTGATTTGGGTTTATCGTGAACTGTGTTTTAAATGACACTAGTTCTTTAACCCAGTAAAAGGAGTTTTAATGAATCTGTAATTAGATTGAAATGTGAATTGATAATCTAAATTATCAAATTTAGAAATTGAGCGAGAATGGAGTATCACCAGTTTTGCTCCAAAGCGATAGTTAAATCTTTAATTATATTTGAACGTGAAATGGCAATTAATTTTACGAATAACACCGTGGTGTTAGATATGGAGTATTACCAGTTTTGCTTCATGGGATGAATAGGTTGGGATTGGGAAATAAAATAAATAATTACTTCGGTGTGGTTCGCTAATCTCGACTAGTTTAGAAAACCATAATTTGGTTTGAAATGACATCCAAAGGAAGATTAAAGGATAAATTTTAAAGAATTTATCTTGGATAAAATTAATGGGAACCTTTCCCTAAGAATATGAAATTCAGAAACTAGCTGTAGGTTAGTTAAGAAGAATGGTTTCCTGGATATTGATCTGATGTTGGTTTCGGCCTTCGGGGTTAATATTTGGGAATTTGTTCTCCTGCTAATTTGCGGTTAGTGACTGATGAATTGGAATGAGGTGTATGTTGTGTTTGTGCAACATTTGTTTTTAATATACGCGGGTTGTTCGGAAAGGCCGGGTTTACACCCATTTTGAATAACCGATTCGACGATATGTCGAAGATGAAGACGGTGGTTGAAGACCGGAAGTCTTCACCTCGTTTGGGTGATTACTGATGATCTTGATTGGGCTGTACACCCAAGATGAGGGAATCAGTTGGTGGTCATCCAGACGTACTTGGAGATCGATGGATATGCGAGGAAAGTGCCTCCGGTTTCGTTCAGACCCAGAATGAACTTGAAAATGGATTGTGTGTCTGACATTGGATTTTATTCTGTGTTGATTGATTTCTGTTAAATATATATCTGTTTGGCGGAGGAGAATTTATTCTTTTGCTTAACGCCCTTCTCTGAGACGTACGAGCTTAGAGGTTATATATCGATAGATATCAATCCCATGGCATGAATTGCCTGTGTGGCACGCTGAGTTGCATGGATCAAGGCTTCTGTTGAAAAGCAAAGTCTTGTGGTTGATGATCAAAGCACGGCCTACGTGGCAGCTTTGTGTATAGCGTGGATTCGCGAGCCTCACACCTCGGTATGAGTCAAAAACGGGATGAGGACCCAAGGAGTGCACGACGTTTCTTTCTAGCTATGGGTGGTGTCAGTGACCTACCAGTCCTGACATTTATATACTTTTCACATTTGTGGTTTGGATGCGAGGCGCCTCGATTATAGGTCCTATAGGGCCGGGAAACGTGTGTTCAGGAATAATTAATCCTCAAACGTAAGAGAGGACCCGTCTTGGAGGATCCCAGGGGTTACCCAGAGTGTGTAGTCCTGAGGCATTTGCTAGAGTGTCTCGAAGCGGAGAGGAGCTTGCCCCTTGCCTCGACTCATGACGGAAATCCAATTTTCAATACGTGTATTGCGGTTTTATTTGTAGAGCCTAGTATGGCGACATGATAGATGGTACCCATGCCGCCTAGGATTGATATTTATGATTGAAATTGTTTTGACACTATACACTTATTATAGTATCAAATGATTTGTTTTAAACGTACCAAGCATGTTTGGCTATTATAAGGGAAAACCCTATCCTCCGGCTTGCGTTGCATTGTGTGATGGGACCTGGGTCTTATAATAGCTTCATTTTTCGAAAAAGCATTGCGCTGTTTATTCTATGCACTGGTATTCTTAGGAGGAAACCCGTTCCATGTTATACAGCGTGGTCCCTTGAATTACTCTCTTTTAAAGTAAAGCTTTAAATAACTGTTTTAGTTCTCACACTAGTCACATGACTGGCCTGGAGTTTATTGTTTTAACCTAAACTCTGGGTGCCCCTATTTTCCGCACGGGCAGCTAGTAGTTTTGGTTTTGCAGATTTATATTCACAGGGTCCTGATTTACAGTTGGAACGATGCTCGGAAAGCCTTGTATCCGTGTATTACTTTCAGTTGTGTTTTATATTGTTTTTCTGCTGCTATGTAATTTATTGTAATCTCTGATATTTGTCGACTGTAATTTATTCATTTATACTCTGTATATTCTTGTATTATGATGGAATTGTTGTAATAACAATGAAATGTCCTTCCGTCTGCGTTCTGATTTGTCTTGTCCTCACAGTAATTCGTTCTTTCTCATCTCTTCGGAGACCGGGGAAGTTCGGGTCGCTTCATTTGGTATCAGAGCTTTGGTTTACAGAGCTCGAGAACAAGACACATTAGAACCATACGAAAGAATTCATCAGATATTGGATTAGTAATATCCAATTAGAATGACTCGTTAGAGATAGGGTCAGTAGTATCCTAGAACGAGTGTGAAGAGTATATTTTTCAAATGAAAACAACTTTGTTTTGAGAATTTTAATCGTTTTATACGTATTTGAATATTTATTTATTTTGAATTTGGGCAATCCAATATATAAAGATTTTGCATATACGCGTCATGAACGTATATTCGAAGTTTTAATATACTGGATAGATATAGAATCGCATTCTAGACAGTCGGAGATGGTTCTGATGATTGATCGATCATCATCAGAACTTATGTTCGTGTTTCGAAGGTGTGATATCTATATATTTCAATTAGACTGGTGTGAGAACCAAAACTAATATAGCTAGAATACATGGTTGTGAATTGGCATCAAAGACATGATTTTTGGCATATATATCAAAATTATGAATTTGAAACGTTAATCCACTAATTGATTGATGGTTGTGTTGTTTGTTTATTTGTTTGATAATTTTGAACCATTATGCCTAATAGAATCAAATATTGAATTATACTGAAAATTGGTCACATTTGCTTTCATTTACCTATACTTACATTGAACAGGTCATAGCAAGGAGGCTAGAGCAGAGAATAAAATTTGTTTGCCCGACAAATAGGTACATGTTTATCATAATTTACTGTTTTGTTTGGGTGATGATGATTTTATGAGCCTATTGGCTAGCCGCTTGGCTTTTTCTTTTTCTTTTTGAGATCAGAAGGCCTGTATGGAAATTTCGGGATTTTCCCGCGGCTCCCGGTGCAGGGGAGGTTATGGCGAAATTTTTCTAAAATTTAGGGTGTTAGCCAAATTTTTGAAGAATTTGGAAATTCTCAAAAACTGAAAAGTTGGAGAATGGAAGCCAGATCGAACGTAGAGTTGATTAATCAAACCACTTTCGACTTTGTTCCTTTTCGGGGATGAAACTTTTAAGTGGGGGAGATTGTAATAACCCGGAAATTCTGAACTAGTTTAAAATTTTTATTTTGGCAATTTTAGCGAATTTTGAATATTTAAAATAGATTATTTTAAATAATATCGACGAAAATTTATTTTGGATATATTTAGAACGTATATATTTATACGCGTCGTCGTTAGAATATAAATAATTATTTATAATTATAAAAGGAATTGAAAATGGCGCGGTAGTTAAATAATTCAATTTCAAACTTCAATTGAATGTACCGGGTGCAAAACAATCCGGATTTTAGTGAAACCAAAAATAATGGAATCTAATTGTGAATAACTTTCCAACGAATCCAAAAATCAAAATTTCATAGCGGGAATCAAAAGATATGTCCAGTTGAAAATTCTGAATAGTCGCTATGGAATTCAGGCCCTTAAAAATGGGAATTTTGCAAACGACCTCGGATTTCGACGAAACCACTTTTGTTGGATCCGTAGTGTCAAGTTATTGATAGATCCAAAATTTAATAATTTTTCGAATCAACATGTGAGCGTGGCAAAGGAAAACGCGTTTGACCAGTTTCAGTTGATTTTAATCGACTGGAAATTGGCCATTTTTCAAACGGTCTCAGAATTCGACGAAACTAGTTTTGTTAGGACCGTATCGTCAATAAGAAGCTAGAAAATATTTTTCGGGAATTTTTCGAGTTAGTATGTGACCCCAGTAAATTGAAATGCGCGTTCAAATTCAATATATAGAGTTATATGTTGATTTTGACGAAAACTGATCGTAACGATCGAATCAGCCTACGATACATATCCCATTGTGTTCGGAATAGGGGTAAAACGCTATGGACGACAGGCGGTGGACCTCGTTTAGAGGTCGTATGTAAAAGTCAACTTTTTCATAATAAAATAATTAAATAAATAATAAAAAAAGTAAAAATAACTCTCTCCCCCTTTAACTCATCTGGCCCCCCCTTTTATTTTCAAACCCGATTCAGATTAAAGGCAAAAAAAGAGAAAGAAGAGGACGGAAGGGTGGAGCGGCTTCCTCCACCACCGCTGCCACCACCGATCATCCAGGCGCCCCCCCTCTAATCGCGCCGCCGCCCACCGCCTAGACCCCCCTACCTCGCGTCGCCACCTACGAAACCACCTTCCCCTCGCGACACAGCCCCCCCAGACCCGTGATTTTCTCCACCGCACCCCCTATCCTCGCACCGACGCCACCCCTCCAGTCCCTCCTCCTTGAATCAGAGCCGCACCCCCTCTCAGCAAACCCCCAGCGAAAGGTGATTTTAATTTTTTTTATTCAGTTTTATATAGTTAAAGTTAGCATTTTATATAGTTAAAGTTAGCATTTTATATAGTTAAAGTTAGCATTTTTATATAGTTAAAGTTAGCATTTTATATAGTTAAAGTTAGCATTTTTATATAGTTAAAGCTAGCATTTTATATAGTTAAAGTTAGCATTTTTATATAGTTAAAGTTAGCATTTTATATAGTTAAAGTTAGCATTTTTATATAGATAAAGTTAGCATTTTCATATGGTTGAAGTTAGGATTTTTAAAGTAAATAGAAAAATATGATTTTTAAATATTTGTATAAAATAGAAAAGATTAGATTTTAAAATAGAAAAGATTAGATTTTTAAAATAGAAAGGATTAGATTTTTTTAAAATAGAAAAGGCAAAATCTTTATAATAGAAAAATAGAATTTTTATATATATATAGTAGCGGTGTGAAAATAGAATTTTTATCCATACAGCATGATTAGAAAAATGGGATTTTTATATATTGAATAGCAAAGTAAAAATTCGATTTTTATATATTTAATAGCAAAGTAAAAATTTGATTTTTATATATTGAATAGCAAAGTAAAAATTCTATTTTTATATATTGAATAGCAAAGTAAAAATTCGATTTTTATATATTGAATAGCAAAGTAAAAATTCGATTTTTATATATTGAATAGCAACGTAAAAATTCGATTTTTACATATGTAGAGAATACGGGCAACGAAGGTGATAAAAAGGCGAGAACGATGAAGATTTCTATCAATGAAGAGTCGTGGTATTGGATAGCTATAGGTGAGAATTTCTCACTCTTCAATTTCTTTTTCTAGTTATATATATATACTAGGATGCAGACGGTGTTTAGTAGCACCCGACACAATCGTCCACAGACCATGGACTTGTTTGTTTGGTTGTGTAGCTGGTTAGATTGTTTGGTTTGAATTGAATTGTGTGGTGAAATGAATGGATTTGATTAATGTGTGAATGGCGTGGGCCTTCACTAGACCGGGGATAAGGCGAGGCCTTGTCCCGTTTCTAGTATCGTGCCGTTATGCCGCCGAAATTTCCTAAAATATGTTAGAAAAATAAAGATATCATTTTATTTGATAAATGAACTGAATAAAAATTCATGTGTTGAAATAAAATATTTTATCGTTAAAAATATAATTTTTAACGTGGAAGTGAATAAAATAAAATATTCATTTACAAACCGGACGGTTTGTTTATGTACACCTATTTGAAGGACATTGATTGGGTCGATAAATTTTACACATCGCCCAACTGCACAAATAAAATCTGTGTTTGATTGTTTGAAACCCCACACGGGTGTTGGGATGAAATTTGAAGTTCACTCATCCTGATTGATTAAATATGTCGATCGATTGATTGACAGGCTGTTATAAGCGTTATATATCTATATTTGATGCTTATACAGTGTAGTGCACTTTGGTTGATGGTTGATTATTTTTCAATGCTATTATATACGTGTGATGTATGAAAATCCATATAATTAACATTATATGGTAATTGATTGGGCCTCATTTCAATTTAGAAAATAAAGAATAATATAATATAAAGGTTCATGTGTTGACCGTACTCATCCGTTGAGATTAGTCATGTGTTGAACGAAATATTTTAATAATGAAATTTACATCTTTATCAATATAAAATAAAGGTTCATGTGTTGACAGTACTCATCCGTTGAGATTAGTCATGTGTTGAACGAAATATTTTGATAATAAGAAATATTTGAAACGAAATATTTTGATAATAAGAAATATTTGAAATAGAATATTTGAGACGAAATATTTGATAATAACAAATATTTGAAATAGAATATTTGGAAATAGAAATATATGAAGCCGTGTTGATTAGATTGACGCCATTTTGACGTGAACGACATTTATATCGATTTTATTCATTTTAAAATGAATATTGAAAAGTGATTTCGAGATCGAATATTTTGAAATGAAATTTTGAATTTAATTGAATTTAATTGAATTGAATCGAATAGAAAACCAATTTGAATTGAATCGAATAGAAAATGAATTCGAACTGAATTGAATAGAAAACGAATTTGAATTGAATTGAATATATAATGAATTTGATTTGAATATAAAATGAATTTGATTTGAATAGAAAATGAATTTGATTTGAATGGAAAATGAATTTGATTTGAATATAAAATGAATTTGATTTGAATAGAAAATGAATTTGATTTGAATGGAAAAAGAATTTGATTTGAATATAAAATGAATTTGATTTGAATAGAAAATGAATTTGATTTGAATGGAAAATGAATTTGATTTGAATAGAAAACGAAATGAATTTGATTTGCATAGAAAACGAATTGAATTTGATTTGAATAGAAAACGAATTTGATTTGAATAGAAAACCAATTTGAAATGAATTGAATATAAAACGAATTCGAATCGAATTGAAAATGAATTGAAATAAATTCAAATTGAATTGAAATTTAAATTGAATAGAAATGAATTTTAAAACGAATTTATAAGGAAAAATTCAATTTTGGTTTGAATTGAAATGGAAGTTGAAAATGCTTTTGAAACGAATTCAAAACTATTTATATAATTCGATTTAAATTGAGATCGACGAAATATATATTATATATATAATATAATGGCCTGAATAGAACGCGCCACGTCGCGGCCGTTCGCGAATTTCGACCATTTATTTCAAACAGACATTACGGGAGATCCGACCGTCGGATTCTCCTAAAACCGGAACCATTGGGTTCGTATCGAAAAGAGCTTTCTAACGAACATTAGAAATTTGAAATCTAATGGTTGGATTTGGAGATACGTCCAAATCAAATTTGAAAAAGGTCGCTATAAGTGCAGTTCGATGGCCGTTGATGGGAATCGACTGTACGGGCCTTGATAAAAATTATTAAAAATAGTAATAATTAGTGTAAAATCATAAGAAATGATTTGGGAAAAAATGGGATGAAAAACTCCATATTTGAAAAGATAAAAATAGGTTTTTATCGAAATGAACTAGTTTTGAACAGAAATTAAAACCCATTTATTTTTAAATAAATAAATTGGATTTGAAATGGGTTTAAATAGAATTGATTCATGGGTTTATCGTGAAATGTGTTTTAAATAACACTAGTTCTTTAACCCGATAATAAATAGAATGTGATTTGGGTTTATCGTGAACTGTGTTTTAAATGACACTAGTTCTTTAACCCAGTAAAAGGAGTTTTAATGAATCTGTAATTAGATTGAAATGTGAATTGATAATCTAAATTATCAAATTTTGAAATTGAGCGAGAATGGAGTATCACCAGTTTTGCTCCAAAGCGATAGTTAAATCTTTAATTAGATTTGAACGTGAAATGGCAATTAATTTTACGAATAACACCGTGGTGTTAGATATGGAGTATTACCAGTTTTGCTTCATGGGATGAATAGGTTGGGATTGGGAAATAAAATAAATAATTACTTCGGTGTGGTTCGCTAATCTCGACTAGTTTAGAAAACCATAATTTGGTTTGAAATGACATCCAAAGGAAGATTAAAGGATAAATTTTAAAGAATTTATCTTGGATAAAATTAATGGGAACCTTTCCCTAAGAATATGAAATTCAGAAACTAGCTGTAGGTTAGTTAAGAAGAATGGTTTCCTGGATATTGATCTGATGTTAGTTTCGGCCTTCGGGGTTAATATTTGGGAAATTGTTCTCCTGCTAATTTGCGGTTAGTGACTGATGAATTGGAATGAGGCGTATGTTGTGTTTGTGTAACGTTTGTTTTTAATATACGCGGGTTGTTCGGAAAGGCCGGGTTTACACCCATTCTGAATAACCGATTCGACGTTATGTTGAAGATGAAGACGGTGGTTGAAGACCGGAAGTCTTCACATCGTTTGGGTGATTACTGATGATCTTGATTGGGCTGTACACCCAAGATGAGGGAATCAGTTGGTGGTCGTCCAGACGTACTTGGAGAACGATGGATATGCGAGGAAAGTGCCTCCGGTTTCGTTCAGACCCAGAACGAACTTGTAAATGGATTGTGTGTCTGACAATGGATTTTATTCTGTGTTGATTGATTTCTGTTAAATATATATCTATTTGGCGGCGGAGAATTTATTCTTTTGCTTAACGCCCTTCTCTGAGACATACGAGCTTAGAGGTTATATATCGATAGATATCAATCGCATGGCATGAATTGCCTGTGTGGCACGCTGAGATGCATGGATCAAGGCTTCTGTTGAAAAGCAAAGTCTTGTGGTTGATGATCAAAGCACGGCCTACGTGGCAGCTTTGTGTATAGCGTGGATTCGCGAGCCTCACACCTCGGTATGAGTCAAAAACGGGATGAGGACCCAAGGAGTGCACGACGTTTCTTTCTAGCTATGGGTGGTGTCAGTGACCTACCAGCCCTGACATTTATATACTTTTCACCTTTGTGGTTTGGATGCGAGGCGCCTCGATTATAGGTCCTATAGGGTCGGGAAACGTGTGTTCAGGAATAATTAATCCTCAAACGTAAGAGAGGACCGATCTTGGAGGATCCCAGGGGTTACCCAGAGTGTGTAGTCCTGAGGCATTTGCTAGAGTGTCTCGAAGCGGAGAGGAGCTTGCCCCTTGCCTCGACTCATGACGTAAATCCAATTTTCAATACGTGTATTGCGGTTTTATTTGTAGAGCCTAGTATGGCGACATGATAGATGGTACCCATGCCGCCTAGGATTGATATTTATGATTGAAATTGTTTTGACACTATACACTTATTATAGTATCAAATGATTTGTTTTAAACGTACCAAGCATGTTTGGCTATTATAAGGGAAAACCCTATCCTCCGGCTTGCGTTGTATTGTGTGATGGGACCTGGGTCTTATAATAGCTTCATTTTTCGAAAAGCATTGCACTGTTTATTCTATGCACTGGTATTCTTGGGAGGAAACCCGTTCCGTGTTATATGGCGTGGTCCCTTGAATTACTCTCTTTTAAAGTAAAGCTTTAAATAACTGTTTTAGTTCTCACACCAGTCACATGACTGACCTGGAGTTTATTGTTTTAACCTAAACTCTGGGTGCCCCTATTTTCCGCACAGGCATCTAGTAGTTTTGGTTTTGCAGATTTATATTCACAAGGTCCTGATTTACAGCTGGAACGATGCTCGGAAAGCTCTGTATCCGTGTATTACTTTCAGTTGTGTTTTATATTGTTTTTCCGCTGCTATGTAATTTATTGTAATCTCTGATATTTGTCGAATGTAATTTATTCATTTATACTCTGTATATTCTTGTATTCTGATGGAATTGTTGTAATAACAATGAAATGTCCTTCCGTCTGCGTTCTGATTTGTCTTGTCCTCACAGTAATTCGTTCTTTCTCATCTCTTCGGAGACCGGGGAAGTTCGGGTCGCTTCACGTTTTAAATCGGATTTCTGTGAAACAAGAAACGTGTGGAGCTGGTGGAGTATATCTTTCTAGTGGAAGAGAAAAATCGGGATTTCATTGTGTAGATTTCGAGATATGTCCAAATCAAATTTTAGAAAAGTCGCTGTGGAATTCCTTTATAATTTATAAAGGGATTATTTATATTTTAAAAAGAAATTTCAATATAAATCGAATATCGGGTTGACCCAGAAGTGAATATCAAGTTAGAAATTCATACAGGAATATTCTGGAGCTGTATGGTATTCCACTGTGAATACAGACGATAATAATTAATTTTAATATTTAATTCAATTATATTTAAATATATTTATATATTTAAATAGGCTATTTAGAGCGTTAAATATAGTCACTATTGCAAACGAAGTCGGAATTCGAACAAACTAATTTTGTTAGATCCGCAATGTCAAATAGTTGTTAGATTTCCAGTTTCGTGATTTTTAGAGGCACTGTGTGGACGTACGGATTTTTAGAGTGGGAAACAGTCAGTATTTCGACAGTTAAAAATACACTATGTGGCCATACGAAGTCAGAATTCGACGAAACCAGTTTCGTTGGGATCGTAATGTCGAACTCTAGCTACATGTCCAGTTTCGTGATTTTTAGGTATCATATGTGATCGTACGGATTTTTAGAGTGCAGAGATGGATATAAAATGATATTCAATAAAATATCCTAAATGAGTAAGTGGATCAAAATGAAGCCACATCCTTCCTTTTCAACCACAAGAAAATCCCGTTCACTTATATAAGCAAATTTCAAGCAGCCACAAATCTCTTCCATCATAGTAAAAAAAAATGAAGAAAGGAAAATCAAACACAAATGAAATAAAATCTATAAAATCATAATACTCATGTATATCGGTTCCTTGAGAGACCCCCTTCGGTTTGACACCATTCGGAAGTCATGCGATGGAGTTTTCAAAGCTCGACATTTTTTTCTGCGTTGAAGTCAGGGAGCTAGGGTTCATCACAGGAGGACGGGGAGCCATCAATGTATGCTTTTGAGGTTACCGTGTAGTTCAGGAAGTCGAATGGGACTTGCGGTGAGTTTTTGGGGTGATTTGGTGGTGACTGAGGTCAGATGTTATCACTAGGTTCGGGTATACGGGGTCTCGACGGGATTTATACGGTGATGTCGAGAGTAGCTTTGAGGGGTTAGGAGGAAGGAGATTTCGAAGAGGAGGTGGTTGGTGTTGTCGGTTCTTGAATCGATGGAGTATCAAAGGGGAATGAGGAGGATGAAGTGGTGGAAATGGTACTGTCGTGGGTAATCGGGAGCAGTGGGATTTCGTGGTTGGGAAAGAAGCATTGGGATTGGGCCAGTACGAATTGGTGTTTGGGCTAATGAAGGGTTAAGGCCCATTAAGGTTTAAATTTAAATCACTTAGCTATTTAACGTTTATATAAACTTGTAAACACAATAACTTGCTCGTGCATGATCAGAATTCAACGAAACAAGATCCAATAGGATCGTATGGACGGACACTACACAATGGAACCGACCGCGAGTCAATTGGAGTCCGTTACAATTTATAGTAAAATAAATTGTCTGGATCAAGCGATGGTTATCGTCATTGACGATGATCGTCCAATGTGAGTAAAACTCACCAACTCTGTACAGTTCTATTTTTACAACATATTCTTAGAACTGTTAAATATTGTCTGTTTGACTGTGTGTTGACTGTTTGATTGAACTGCTAGTCAGTTAGTGGAAATTATATATATATATATATATATATATATATATATATAAACCGTTAAATATTTATATGTGATTCTGCTATCAGAATATCTCATATCAAAGTGAAATCGATGTTAATCGTATTGTCTAACATCTGTGATGCAGGGAAACAGGTTGGAGGAATCCGACGGGATTCCTCAACATTTATTTTACCGTTTTTCATATATTATGATATATGACGTGATATTAATGTGTATGGATTATATGTGTTTTGTAACGACCCATATTCTACACATCATTGGATCGTAGAATATTTATTTCTTTCCCATGTGGAGTCGTATGGTCATGTAACTTTGGGAAACATCTACTAGAGTCATTTCCCATGTTCATGATTTTTGTCGATTTTTAAATGACCATTTTCCCCCTAGTTGGTACTGTTTTGGCCATAACTTTTGATTGAAAAGGAATTTTGACCTGAGACCACTTCCATTTGATTCGTTTAATGGTTTACCTTTCCGTAGAGTGGTCATAATAGCCAAACGGACTTACCGTTTGGGAGATATGGTTGAAACAAGGTTTGGAGGGTGAAAAACTGCTTAACCGGGCCAAATCGGGTGATTAGTGAGTAGGCCCATAACCCATTTCGGGATTTGGGTTATGGGAGGGCTGAAATGAGATGGAGAGTCATTCCATTTCAGTTTTCTAGCCTCCACTTATCACCAAGGATCCCTAAAAATGGCCTCCAACCTCTAAATCACCTCCAATCACCTTTTGGTCAAGGATTTGGCTTAGCAACCCCTAATCGAGGAAGATCTTCACCAAAGCAACATAGGAGCTGCTGTTTAGCATAGAGATTCACGTCAAATCAGAGAATTATTTCAGATCTTAGTTTATTTGTGGCTAAGGTGAGTGATTTGCATAGTTTTGCACTAATTATGGCTAATTAGGGGTGATTAGTGTTAATTAGCGAATTTAAGCATGATAAAATTCTGGAAAAATGTTTATAAAATTCGGAATGATGTTTTAGACCTCTGATATGAATTTGGGTTAATTTGGTTAAGATTTACTAGTCCTATCATTAGTTTCACCTAAACATGCTTAAGGGGAAATATGGGATTTTGGGTATGTTTGATCCATTTTTACCTATCATATTGATGTTTTGATGTTGTGGTTGATTATGCATGTTTCTATGACTGTATGAAATGCTTTGTGACTGTTTAGAATAGTTGGAATGGTCGAAAACGCCGTCGAGGGGCGTAAACAGCTCGTTGGACAAGGTGCAGAGATTCAGATCTGATAGGGGATTGAGGGACGATCGAATCGCCCTATGGGACCGTGGGACATCACCACGAGTCGAGTCATCTCCTCCGAACCGAACCATCTGCGCAAGGCCGACGAGATGAATCGATGTAGCGCCGTGCCCAAACTGAAGTACTCCGATCCGGATCGCGAATGAGCATTACGACCCGATTCGTTCATGAAGGGTGAGCACGATCCGTCGACTTGGAGAAGTGCTTTCTGACCCGATCCGCTGAAGGGTACTCGATCCGATCCGAAGGAGCTTATCACGAACCGATCCATGGCGATGGACTTGGAGACCCCGACCCGATCCGCTGAAGGATACTCGAACCGATCCGATGGAACTGGAGGACCACGAGTTGATGGCGTGACCCGATCCGAATGCAGGAATCCGATCCGAACCGTGGTGATGAGGGAACACGACTCCGAACCGATCCGATCTGAAGGCTACGATCCGATTTGAGGGTGATGACTAATAACCCGAGATGCAAAGGTAGTCCAAATGGAAGTTAGAGCTCAGGATCCCGGAACCAGTTGGGAACCAATGAGTTCACTTCATGGTTGGACTTTGCTGCGGGACGTGTGCTAAGGAGTTGTCGACGTTCATAACTTCGATCCACCACCAAGAATGAGTGATGGCTACTTATCAGTGCAGTAGGGTCATTATGACCTGAGGGGCAAAGTGATGGTAGCAAGACTACGTTATCAGTGCAGTAGGGTCATTATGACCCGAGGGGCAAGGTGATGCGTAGTATGACTATGAGCCAGTGCAGTGGGGTTCTTGTGACTCCATGGGGCAGAGTGGACATAGTAAGGATTAATAAGGCTATGAGCCTGTGCAGTGGGGTTCTTGTGACTCCATGGGGCAAAGTGGACATAGCAAAGGATTAGTGGCTACGTTATCAGTGCAGTGAAGCCATTTATGACTTCATGGGGCAGAGTGATCGTAGCAAGGTATGTTGGGTGATCGAAGTGGTGAATACCGTATGCTTTACGCACTGAGTGAGAGATGTGAGGATAGATGTTATGCTTGATTGTTTGCCATCATTATGATATGCACACCTCCCCCACCTCCGTATCTTTACACTGTTTGATATGATACCTTAGAGTGTTGTATAGTATGTAGTGCTAACTCTTTGGTTGCAGGTCCAGGTTCAGATATGTTTTAGTCTACCTGTTACTGTTCACTTTAGATGCTTATCGCTCATAACAGGCTTTATGTCTGACCCAGAGTTTTATGTCTCCTCTTATTACTCTGGGTGCTCACACGAGCATACTAGAGACGGGTTAGCTGGTGATGCGCGAGTAGCTGATTCGGAGGCGGGCAGGAGGCTTCCACGTATGATATATATATATACACATTCTCCCTGTGTCGTTGGTGGTCGCTACTTAGGCATTAGTAGTGTACCTCCTTTATCTTTCTTTTGCTTTGAGACTGTTTGAAAGTTGTAATAAGCTGTATTTTGGATTTCCGCTGCTATGATGTTTAGTTCTGATTTTCAGCTTATGCACTGTCTCCCTGTTTTATGTCAAGTATGTTATTATTATATTTTGTTCTATGCGCTGTGAGACATTTTACAGGTTCTTTGTATGTTCATTTCCTTCTTCCTTTTCCTTCCCACGACCCGTTCCGTGCTAACTGGACGTGTGTACAACGCACCTTTGGAGTAAATGTCGGTTGGTGCGGGGCGGGCCGTCACACTTGGTATCAGAGCTCTAGGTTGCGTAGTTAACCTATGGAAAGACACTAGGGAGAGATAGTACGTATATGAGAGCGCGTATTTGTTATTACTTTGGTTTTCAAAAACTATGTATATATATACTATTAGTAGTATAAGAATGAAGTCGCACTGCACTAGCACCATTATGGGGTCGTTAATCGTTTCCCTTTTTCAGATTGACGATGAGCCGTGACACGAGGGGTGCTGGTAGAGGGACCAACCAAGGGAATGCCGCTGACATGAGGGCAATGTTTACCAACCTCATTAGAGACATGCTCAGAGAAGTGCAAGGGGCAGTTCCCAATCCCGGAGTTGGTGTTGGCCCAGTAGTGTAGGCGCCTAGGGTCGATTTCGCCAAGTTGTGCAAATATTACACTAACCTTGGTGGGAAGCCGTTCTACGGAACGGAGTCGGCCACGGATGTTCAGGACTGGATGGATAGCTGTGACCGTATCTTTGATGACTTGGGTCTTGAGGATGCGATGAAGAGAAGGCTAGCGTCTCGTCAGCTGCAAGGGCGAGCGATGAATTGGTGGAATGCCATTAGAACAGCTACTCCTGAGGACCAGGTTACTTGGGATCAGTTCAAGGCTCGCTTTAGCGAGAAGTTTATTCCAGCTGCCCAGAAGTCAGTGTTGTTTAAGAGGTTCTTGGAACTCAGGCAGAACGGAAGGGCAGTTT
Source organism: Allium sativum (assembly GCA_030737875.1). NCBI lineage: Eukaryota > Viridiplantae > Streptophyta > Magnoliopsida > Asparagales > Amaryllidaceae > Allium > Allium sativum. Next base: position 5,934,006 of record CM060921.1, on the reverse strand, counting down.
CTGATTATATTGCTGAGTTCGACACTTTGTCGAAGTATGAACTGTCTCTCATTGACACTCCTAAGAAGAAGAACGAGAATTTCATTACTGGTTTGGATGGTTACTTGGGGGAAAGCCTTATCAACCACATCGATGAGACTTTTGAATCGATTGTGGGGAAGGCTTTGAGATCAGAGAGTCTTTACCCTAAGTCAAAGACCGAGGCTGCATCTACAGAAGGGCCAAAGCCGCAAGCAGGCGGTGGAGGCAAGAATAATTCTCAGAATTAGAGGAAGCAGGACCAATCTAAAGGTGGCCAGAAAAAGAGCAAGAAGGATGTTGAGTGCTTCAGCTGTGGTAAGAATGGCCATTATGCTAAAGAATGTCGGTCCAAGCCAGCGGAAAGGAAGTGCTACAACTGTGGTCAAGTGGGACATCATAAGGATAAATGTCTGCAACCTCTTAAGGAGAAGCAGATTGTGAAAGCATATGCTATTGATGCTGTTCCTTCTTCGTCGAATGCCCCAACTGCGGCGGAGAAAGGAAAGAATGTTGTTATTCAAGGTATGCTTTCTATTTATGATATACCAGTTCGAGTTTTGTTTGATACTGGGGCTTCCCGTTCCTTCATATCTAGTGACCTGGTAGATAGGTTGGGACTGGAACCCGAGATAGTCGATAGACCATTGATTGTGACGAACCCGATTGGTGGTTCGACTAGCCTTAGTATGATTTGCAGGAATTTGGTCTTATCGAGTCATGGATGTATGTTTTTATGTGATTGCTTTGTTTTGGGCTTTACTGGGTATGGCATTATATTGGGAGTTGATTGGCTCCAAAGATACGGGGTGGTGGTAGACTGTGAGGGCTTTTTGGTGACAGTGAGGGCGGATGATGGGCGGAGGGTAGTGTTTGGTAGTCTACCTAGTGATGGGGTTATGGCTAGTTTTGTAAATTCCCTCGACATCCCGCAGGATGAGTTGTCAGATGTGCCCGTGGTTGGCCAGTATCCGGACGTCTTCGAGGAGGTGACCGGGCTTCCACCACACCGAGAGATTGAGTTCCGTATTGATTTAGTGAAAGATGCCAGACCTATAGTGATGCCACTTCGTCGTATGGCACCAAGGGAGCAGCGAGAGCTTGGGGTGCAAGTCAGCAATCTTTTGAAGAAGGGATTTATTAGAAGGAGTGTCTCCGAGTGGGGAGCACCAGTTGTGTTTGCCACTAAGGCAGATGGTTCCCTTCGTTTGTGTGTGGACTATCGCGAGTTGAATAAGGTGACGAGGAGGAATAAGTATCCTCTACCGCGGATAGATGATTTGTTTGATCAGCTGGAAGGAGCTAGAGTGTTCTCCCAGTTGGACCTCGCGACAGGATTTCATCAGCTTCGAGTAGCAGATGAGAGTGTTCCGAAAATGGCATTTAGGACGCCGTCTGGATTTTATGAGTGGTTGGTCATGCCGTTTGGGTTGACCAATGCACCGGCCTACTTTGTGGATCTTATGAATCGAGTATTCAGAGATCAGTTGAATAAGTTTGTTCTTGTGTTCGTGGATGATATCCTTGTTTATTCAAGGATAGAAGAGGAACACAAGGGACACTTGAAGATAGTGATGGAGGTGTTGAGGAAACACCAATTGAAAGCGAAATTCTCTAAGTGTCATTTTTGGAGAAGGGAAGTGAGATTCTTGGGTCATGTTGTTTCAGAGAATGGTATTGCCGTGGACCCTGCGAAGGTGGCTACGGTACAGGATTGGCCTACACCCAAGAATGCTACAGATGTAAGAAGTTTCTTGGGATTAGCTGGATATTATCGTAAGTTTATCTAGGACTTCTCCAAGATAGCAGCACCGTTGACTCAGTTGACTAAGAAGAATCAGTCCTTCGTCTGGGACGGAGTGTGTGAGGATGCCTTCAAGAGTCTAAAGGAGAAGTTGACGCGTGCGCCGGTGTTAGTCATCCCTAAAGGGAATGAAGTGATGACGGTATACACGGATGCTTGTGGTACCGGACTAGGTGCAGTATTGATGCAAGGAGGTAGGGTTGTTGCTTATGCTAGTTGACAGCTAAAGCCGCATGAGAAGAAGTATCCTACCCATGATTTGGAATTGGCAGCGATTGTATTTGCGCTGAAAATGTGGAGACATTACCTCTTGGGAGAAAGATTCGAGTTGTTTACCGATCATAAATCGTTAAAGTATCTCTTCTCTCAGAAAGATCTGAATCTCCGTCAGTAGAGATGGTTGGAGTTCTTGGCTTCGTATGATTTTGATATCGCATACACACTTGGGAAGGGTAATGCGGTCGCCGATGCCTTGAGTAGGAGACATGCCAGCTTAGGGGCAATGTTTCTTGAGTGGAAGCAACTGGAGTATATCGCGGGGTTTGATTTCAGACCAAGGTGCGAATTGGATCCAGTTATGCTAGCTTGTTTGGCGATCAGACCCACTCTGATAGAGCGGATTGGTTCTAGCTAGAGGGACGATCCTAATCTATTGGAAATCATCTCCAAGTTAGAGATGGGTATCGATGAGGAGATGAATGTGTATGGGCTTGATCGAGATGGATGGCTTCGGAAGAATGGAAGACTAGTTGTGCCCAACGTGAATGGTTTGAGAGATGAAGTGCTTGGAGAATGTCATCACTCAAAACTGACTATACATCCCGGTGGTAATAAGATGTATCGAGACATGAAGCAGACTTACTATGGGAAGGGATGAAAAGAGACGTTGGGAAGTTTATATCCAAATGCATGAATTGCCAGCTAGTTAAAGCTGAGCAAAAGAAGCCTAGTGGGTTGTTGCAACCATTAGAAATTCCCGAATGGAAATGGGAGCAAGTCTCGATGGATTTCATCGATGGTTTACCAAGGACTAGATCGGGATATGATAGCATTTGGGTAATTGTGGATCGATTGACTAAGAGTGCAAGATTTATACCAGTCAAATCGACCAGAACGGCAGCCAAGTTGGCAGAATTGTATATGAAGTGGGTAGTGAGATTTCATGGAGTACCCAAAAGCATTGTGAGTGACCGAGACCCGTTGTTCACTAGTGGGTTTTGGAAAAGCTTACAAGAGGCTCTAGGGTCAGGATTACATCTCAGTACCGCATATCATCCTCAGACTGACGGTCAGACGGAGAGGGTGAATCGTATATTGGAAGATCTCTTGAGAGCGTGTATATTGGATTTTAGTGGATCATGGGATGACCATTTGCATCTAGTAGAGTTTGCATATAATAATAGCTACCAATCCAGTATCGGTATGGCTCCATATGAAGCTTTGTACGGAAGACCGTGCAACTCACCATCATGTTGGATAGAGACTGGCGAGAAGTTTGTGCTTGGACCAGATGTGGTGAGGGAAACTTCAGATAAGATTAAGATCATTCAGCAACGAATGAAAGCTGCCCAAGATAGGCAGAAGAGTTATGCTGATAAGAGGAAAAGAGACTTGAAATTCTCCGTTGGTGACTTGGTGTTTGTCAAGATCTCTCCGTTGAAGAGCGTGATACGATTTGGCAGGAGAGGTAAGTTGGCACCAAGATTTGTTGGCCCATTCCCTGTTCTTGAACTAGTCGGGAATTTGGCATATAAAGTTGGCTTACCAGAGAAGATGGCGGGAGTTCACAATGTATTTCATGTTTCCCAATTAAGGAAGTTCGTTCACGACTCAAATGTGACTATTTCACCTGATCAGTTAGAGGACTTCGAAGTGGAACCCGAGGCGGTTGGGAACCGCAAGCCGATCCGTATTGTGGGGCACGATACGAAGCAACTTCGAAGGAAGTCGGTGAAGCTAGTCAAGGTTCAGTGGGGCGAGGACGAGAATGATTGTACTTGGGAGACAGAGGAGAGCATTATAAAGACATATCCAGAACTCTTTGCCTGGTAAGATTTACTTTGCAATTTAGTTTTCCGCATGATAGGGTAGACTTGTTTTGCTTGTTTTGCATGTTTGATGGTTGTTTTATGATTGATAGGCATGCAGGACCTTTGTGTGTGTTTTGATTAGGTAATTTCGGGGGCGAAATTTCTTAAGGGGGGGAGAGTGTAACGACCCGTATTCTACACATCATTGGATCGTAGAATATTTATTTCTTTCCCATGTGGAGTCGTATGGTCATGTAACTTTGGGAAACATCTATTAGAGTCATTTCCCATGTTCATGATTTTTGTCGATTTTTAAATGACCATTTTGCCCCTAGTTGGTACTGTTTTGGCCATAACTTTTGATTGGAAAGGAATTTTGACCTGAAACCACTTCCATTTGATTCGTTTGATGGTTTACCTTTCCGTAGAGTGGTCATAATAGCCAAACGGACTTACCGTTTGGGAGATATGGCTGAAACAAGGTTTGGAGGGTGGAAAACTGCTTAACCGGGCCAAATCGGGTAATTAGTGAGTAGGCCCATAACCCATTTCGGGATTAGGGTTATGGGAGGGCTGAAATGAGATGGAGAATCATTCCATTTCAGTTTTCTAGCCTCCACTTATCACCAAGGATCCCTAAAAATGGCCTCCAACCTCTAAATCACCTCCAATCACCTTTTGGTCAAGGATTTGGCTTAGCAACCCCTAATCGAGGAAGATCTTCACCAAAGCAACATAGGAGCTGCTGTTTAGCATAGAGATTCACGTCAAATCAGAGAATTATTTCAGATCTTAGTTTATTTGTGGCTAAGGTGAGTGATTTGCATAGTTTTGCACTAATTATGGCTAATTAGGGGTGATTAGTGTTAATTAGCGAATTTAAGCATGAAAAAATTCTGGAAAAATGTTTATAAAATTATGAATGATGTTTTAGACCTCTGATATGAATTTGGGTTAATTTGGTTAAGATTTACTAATCCTATCATTAGTTTCACCTAAACATGCTTAAGGGGAAATATGGGATTTTGGGTATGTTTGATCCATTTTTACCTATCATATTGATGTTTTGATGTTGTGGTTGATTATGCATGTTGCTATGACTGTATGAAATGCTTTGTGACTGTTTAGAATAGTTGGAATGGTCGAAAACGCCGTCGAGGGGCGTAAACAGCTCGCTGGACAAGGTGTAGAGATTCGGATCGGATAGGGGATTGAGGGACGATCAGATCGCCCTATGGGACCGTGGGACATCACCACGAGTCGAGTCATCTCCTCCGAACCGAACCATCTGCGCAAGGCCCACGAGATGAATCGATGCAGCGCCGTACCCAAACTGAAGTACTCCGATCCGGATCGCGAATGAGCATTACGACCCGATCCGTTCATGAAGGGTGAGCACGATCCGTCGACCTGGAGAAGTGTTTTCCGACCCGATCAGCTGAAGGGTACTCGATCCGATCCGAAGGAGCTTATCACGAACCGATCCATGGCGATGGACTTGGAGACCCCGACCCGATCCGCTGAAGGATACTCGAACCGATCCGATGGAACTGGAGGACCACGAGTTGATGGCGCGACCCGATCCGAATGCAGGAACCCGATCCGAACCGTGGTGATGAGGGAACAAGACTCCGAACCGATCCGATCTGAAGGCTACGATCCGATTCGAGGGTGATGACTAATAACCCGAGATGCAAAGGTAGTCCAAATGGAAGTTAGAGCTCAGGATCCCGGAACCAGTTGGGAACCAATGAGTTCACTTCATGGTTGGACTTTGCTGCGGGACGTGTGCTAAGGAGTTGTCAACGTTCATAACTTCGATTCACCACCAAGAATGAGTGATGGCTACTTATCAGTGCAATAGGGTCATTATGACCTGAGGGGCAAAGTGATGGTAGCAAGACTACGTTATCAGTGCAGTAGGGTCATTATGACCCGAGGGGCAAGGTGATGCGTAGTATGACTATGAGCCAGTGCAGTGGGGTTCTTGTGACTCCATGAGGCAGAGTGGACATAGTAAGGATTAATAAGGCTATGAGTCAGTGCAGTGGGGTTCTTGTGACTCCATGGGGCAAAGTGGACATAGCAAAGGATTAGTGGCTACGTTATCAGTGCAGTGAAGCCATTTATGACTTCATGGGGCAGAGTGATCGTAACAAGGTATGTTGGGTGATCGAAGTGGTGAATATCGTATGCTTTACGCATTGAGTGAGAGATGTGAGGATGGATGCTATGCTTGATTGTTTGCCATCATTATGACATGCACACCTCCCCCACCTCCGTATCTTTACTCTGTTTGATATGATACCTTAGAGTGTTGTACAGTATGTAGTGCTAACTCTTTGGTTGCAGGTCCAGGTTCAGGTATGTTTTAGTCTACCTGTTATTGTTCACTTTAGATGCTTATCGCTCATACCAGGCTTTATGTCTGACCCAGAGTTTTATGTCTCCTCTTATTACTCTGGGTGCTCACACGAGCAGACTAGAGACAGGTTAGCTGGTGATGCGCGAGTAGCTGATTCGGAGGCGGGCAGGAGGCTTCCACGTATGATATATATATATACACATTCTCCCTGTGTCATTGGTGGTCGCTACTTGGGCATTAGTAGTGTACCTCCTTTATCTTTCTTTTGCTTTGAGACAGTTTGAAAGTTGTAATAAGCTGTATTTTGGATTTCCGCTGCTATGATGTTTAGTTCTGATTTTCAGCTTATGCACTGTCTCTCCTGTTTTATGTCAAGTATGTTATTATTATATTTTGTTCTATGCGCTGTGAAACATTTTACAGGTTCTTTGTATGTTCATTTCCTTCTTCCTTTTCCTTCCACGACCCGTTCCGTGCTAACTGGACGTGTGTACAACGCAACTTTGGAGTAAATGTCGGTTGGTGCGGGGCGGGTCGTCACATGTTTGAATGATAGTGATCATTGTTGTAGAGTTAATCAAATTGAATTAGCGAGTAGAGTTAATCAAATTGAATTAGCAAGTTAAGTTAAACTAAGTGAATTAGTTAAGTTAATCAAATTGAATTAGCAAGTTAAGTTAAACTAAGTGAATTAGTTAAGTTAATCAAATTGAATTAGCAAGTTAAGTTAAACTAAGTGAATTAGTTAAGTTAATCAAATTGAATTAGCTAGTTAAGTTAAACTAAGTGAATTAGTTAAGTTAATCAAATTGAATTAGCAAGTTAAGTTAAAATAAGTGAATTGGTTAAGTTAATCAAAGTGAATTGGTTAAGTTAATCAAAGTGAATTAGTCGAGTTAATCAAAGTGATTAGTTCAAGTTAATCGAGATAAGTAAATCAGGTTAGGTTAATCGAGTTGAATTTATCAAGTCGAGTTAATCAATTGAGTTAGTCAAACCAAGTAAATCAAGTTAGGTTAATCGAGTTGAATTTATCAAGTCGAGTTGATCAATTGAGTTAGTCAAACCAAGTAAATCAAGTTAAGTTAGTCGAAGTAAATCAAGTAGGTTAGCCAAGTGAGTTAATCAAATGAGTTAATCAAGTGTGTTAATCAAAGTGAGTTTAAATAAAATAAGAGTTAATCAATTAGAATTAATCGAATATTAGTTATTCGAATAAGAGTTAATCAAGATGAGTCGCCATTTAGCACGACTGCTAGCAGAATTCGCAGGGCTGCAGATAGCCTACGGCGGTCGGATGTTTCCTGAGGGAATCAGGCGTAACCATTGTGATCGCTGCGATCTAGAGTCAAGCGAATGGAGTTAATCGAATACTAGTTATTCGAATAAGAGTTAATCAAATAGAGTTAAAGAAATAGAGTTAAGCAAAATTAGAAACTGACTGGAGATTAGTAAGTTGAATAGTTTTCGGAGTATCGATCTGATGTTGGTTTCGGCCTTCGGGGTTTATACTTAGGAAGTTGTTCTCTTATTAGTTTACTGTTAGATTCTGATAGTTGTGGAATGGTAGTGATTGATGATTGATCGATAGAATTTCCTTCTGGAAATGATATCGTTGTTTGCACACGTGTTTTCATTTGATAGTTAAATCACCGACTATCAAAGTTTTGACCATTTTAACGTTGTTAATATGGAGAGACCGGTTGGATTATTATCCAAAGAACCACTCTGTATTGGCATAAGCGTTGCGAATCATATATGCCAAAGATAATTGAAGACGGAGTAAAGTGCAAGGGCTATTGTATAAGTCTTAGATAACAGTGCCTATGATGGATGTACTGGATAGTGCCTTCGGTTTGTCCAGTCCCAGGACAACTCGTATGGACGAAGGTTTGACAGAGTATATCTGGTAGATCACGTAATTTGATCATTTCAAACATATTTACGTTGGTGGCGGAGGAATTCGTTTCTCTTAGCTTATACCCGTGGTATTTTTGGGAAAATCAATTTGTGATTTGGCGGGTATGACGATGTGACATTCTAAGTGAATGAAGATGTGGCGTGTAAAAGATAAGCGTAGCTTCTAGCCTCACATCCGGAAATGACAGAAATCGGGCAGGCAGCATGGCTAAGTCGGTCGCACCGAAGTAGGGTGTATAATCACCTATCTAGAGAATATTCATTTGCTTCTTTAATCTGTCAATGCTGTCCCATATATATATAGATACGGGAAACAGTTGCTGATCCCAACCATTGGTGATGTACATTCGATACACTCAAGCGAAATGAGTGGTCGGTCATGTGTGGCTGAGTTGCAAGATGTTCTTGTTGAACTCCATTGTATCATTCCTAGAGTACACTGATCAGAAGGTGGTTCCATACCTTGTCATAGTTGGAAATCCATTACCCAATACGTGCTTGCGATTTTGATTGTATATTATTTATGTAGAACGTGAGATGAAAGCGTTTCTGCTAGATTGATATCTATTTGTGTTTAGACATTATTATAATATCAGAATGATATTGCTTGTCAAAGATGTTGGATTCTCATAAGGGAAAACCAGTTCCGTATTCACGGCGTGGTCTTATGAGATATCATATAACTGTTTTAAACTGTTTTACTCATACCAGTCCCATGACTGACCCGGAGTTTATTTTGTTGTGTTCTCCCTAAACTCTTGGGTGCCTAAATTTGTACGGGCAGTCAAGTAGTCGGGATTTTACAGATACTTGAAGAGCTGGAGCAGAAGGCTTCAGGATCATGTAGCTATAGTTTATTTCTGCTGTGTTGTTAGTGTTGTACTCTGATGATGTTATTGTATACATATACTGATTATATTTCATGGATATGTTATCTATTATATGTTGTTCATTCCGCTGTGAGATTCGTGTTACTCTGATGTTGTGTTGTTTCTTCTTCTTCTATTCTAAGTTTCTATCTTATCTATCCTCACCCTCTCATTTCTTTCACTAATTACCAGGATTTTTCAATGTTTGGTTAGTCGTCATCGTGTTTATGTCGATAACCAAAGTCGCCAAAAATCCGGGTCATTACACTGTTTGTAGAGCGTCTGTATATGCTCAGACGTCTGTCTCTTGTAGGACAGACGTCTGTATGTGTATTTTGAATGTTCAAAATACACGTACAGACGTCTGTCAAGTAATGAGACAGACGTCTCTGTAAGATTGGATTGCAACCCGAGGCTTCAGACAGACGTCTGTCTTGAATAAGACAGACGTCTGTGCTGAGTTAGGAAGAAATTCTATCTTATAGTTAGACGTCTGTCTATATTAAGGACAACCGTCTGTTTATGCCCAGACACACTGGATTCTCATATTTGATCAAGGAGACTTTACATTCAATCTATCTAATTATATGAGAGAAATATACTCTTTATGACTAAGTACCCTTGTAATCTTGATTCTTCCCTTGTGTATCTCTTCCTTGTATAGTTCCTGCATTAAACATATGATATATGTGTATATTGTTTGTCGTCATAAAAAATGTAAGGTCTGATTCTCCCCCTTTTTGATGATGACAAACATATGCATGTCAAGATCCCCCTGAATTGATGATACCCCTTGTTTTCTCCCCCTTTTAGCATTATCAAAAATATAGAAAGACATAGTGACAACAAATACAACATAGATGTCAACATACAAGATCAAACAGAAGTCATAGTGTGCCAAATGAAAATAAAGTTAAAGTACAAACCATAATGCATACTTAAAGAGAGATAAATAAATTTCCTAGGCCTCCGTAAAGTATCCCCATAGATCAGTGGACTGATTTCCGTAATAGTCCCATTGAGATTCGTCATTATAACTTATATTCTCATGAATGGAAAGTCCATAAAAAGCATGCTGAGTAGTACCGAGATCAACGTAAGGAGGCCAGTCATCATCTTCCTCATCGCCGGAAGCAGTTGTTGTTTCCTTGCCAGGAGCATGTTCAAGAGGAGATTATTGTCTAGTGCTGGCTTCAGGTGGTATGTCTCTTATAAGGGGTACAAACGGAGGAGGAGTAGGTGATGCTGACGATGATCGGGAGGAGGATGAACGACAACAAATTTTACAATAAATTTTTCCAAGAGAGTGCACAAATTTATCCAAAGTGTTTTCAACTTTTGCCATATGTATGGAGAAAGAGTGTTCTAGCCTTGTCACCTTTGTACCTAAATTTTTTTGATTTAACGAAAGTAATCGTTGATTTTGTAAAGTAACATCATGTATACTTTCCCCATGTCTGATATCTAGTCTAGCTTCCTGGATATCCGGATCAGAGTGATATTCGGTTGGTTCGCTAGTTTTGGGTCGTTGTCGTCTTTGAGGTTGTACTAGTTGTTGAGGTTGGTTTTGTTGTGCTTGCCATTGTTCAAAGGGGATGATTCGTGGAGGGCGATCAGGTAAGTGCATTAAAGCAGCAAATCGTATGCCACTCTTCTCTACTTCTTTTTCCGGATATGTGGAAAGATAAAGATTTATTCCTTGTGACCTGAAAATTCTCATAAGATATGCACCATATGGTATAGTTCGTTTGGATGGGGTCCAAAAATCTCTAATTAGCTCAAAAATAAATAGTGCCCAATTTACTCGAGTGTTTCCAAAGATAGCATACAAAGCTTTATGATCGTTAGGATACACTTGCTCATGGCTTCCAAGACGTGGCATGACTATGTTAATAAGCATACGATTTATGATACGTGGTCTAGGGCGAAAATTAGATGGAGTCATCTTTGGGCAATGATCTTGCCATACTAGATGGGTAGTTCTATCCCTAGGTTTATACCGCATGTCGGGAATATCTTGCAAACGAGTACCAGTAGATGATGTTCCCAAAATTTGATCGATCATATCAATATTGATTGTAATTATTTGGCCATACACTAAAGACCAAATCCAATTATCAGGATCTGGTGGAGACCAAATTGAAGGAAAGCACAAGTTGATGAAAAACAAGTATAGTGCTAGAGAATCAATCATACCTTGATTGGCATTATAATTCACAAGTTGAGTTAAATTTGCATGGGACGGAGTGTCATTAACATCATAATGATTTAATTGTCTCAAAGGATAGAAAGGCCTTGTGTGAATTGATTTCTTCTTCAGTGAATCCAAGATTTGTTGGCAATCAGAAGCTTTCATCCATCCTTCAATTTGCTGATCAGTTGCATAATTAGGAGTTTCTTGTTGAGAAGAGGATCCTTCAATAGCCTTTTTGCGTTTATTGGAATGTTTTTTCATTTTAGGAGCCATGGATTTGAAGAAGTTGAATTTGGGGATTTAGGGTTTGAGTGGATAGAATGGTAAAAGTAAGGAATAAAAAGTGAAATGGTAAAAGATAATATATAGGTAGAGGTTTTAAAAAACGGTTTCAGAGGGTTTCAGACGTCTGTCATGCTTCGTGCCAGACGTCTGTGTTTAGAAAAAGGATTTCCCGAGAGCTATGTCAGACGTCTGTTGGATTGCTGACAGACGTCTGAGCTGAGCTAGAATGAAAAAGATTGTAATCAGGTATATCAGACGTCTGTGGAGAGGAGTTACAGACGTCTGTTCTGTTTGTGTTTGAAACCCGAGAGGGTAAACAGACGTCTGACTTAATATTGGTAGACGTCTGTGCTGAGATAAAACGTAGAAAGGTTTGTAAAATTTGTACAGATGTCTGTTTATCTATTTGACAGACGTCTGTTTTTAATTTGTTCAGAATTTTTTTTTATTTTCATACTGAAAAAGTACAAACAAAGAATGAAATAAATAGTTATACTAATGCATGTTATTCATGAAACATAAAACATGAATTCAAGTTTTCGTTTTGATCAAACTAGCGATTTGGTGAGAAAGGTGGTCTTGTTGGAGAAGTCCATGGGTTGACTGGATCGTGTGACGTACGATAAGAGGATGATGGATCCAGTGGATTAACCGGTCGTGAAAGAGGTTCGGAAACATTTTTAGTTTAGAGCTACAGAACTTTAAAGCAACTTGTCGTAGGTATGCCAATATAGTAGAAGAGGTTTTCTGTTCGAAGTAGAGCTCTTTTTGAAGTCTGAGTTGTTCCTGTTGATAATGATGAATGTCTTCAATTTTCCTTTTGGTATCTGGTGAAGTAAACAAAGCCGGTTTCGTTCTTTTGGAATTCGGTGTAAAGCCAGTTCGATAATCTTGCCACTTGTAAACCGGTTCATGTTTAGATGTAAGAGTTGGATCGTGTGGAGTGTCAGCGGAGCTATTGGTGGTAAAGGCGATGTTAATTGAAAAGGACTTATTAGACATTGTTTTTGTAATGAAAACTTATTTTAGCCGAAGTTATTTATAGGTAAAGTTTTACTATATTTATTCCCTAAAAAAATGCAGAAGATGAATTAGAAAAACCATTGAAAAAGGTATGGTAGAGAGAAAAACATGGTGAATAAAATTTATATATCAGAGAGAGTGCATATACCTAATTCTCTATGTAAATTAATAAAAGTGGTTTCATTTCATGGTTTGGTAAAAATGTCTGCGATTTGTTTGTTAGTATTAACAAATTCCAAAGAAATATTACCTTTTTCAACATGATCACGTAGGAAATGGTGTCGAATGTCAATATGTTTAGTTCTAGAGTGGTTGATTGTATTTTTTGATAAATTTATGGCAATTGTGTTGTCGCATAAAATTTTTGAATTTGTATTAGTTTTCCAAAATACCTTAATATTTGTTGCATATAAATTACTTGAGCACATGCTAAGGCTGCTGATATATATTCTGCTTCGCAAGTTGAAAGTGAAACAGAGTTTTGTTTTTTACTAAACCATGATACCAGAGATTGACCTAGAAAGTGACACGTACCAATGGTGCTTTTTCTATCAGACTTACATCCTCCGAAATCTGCATCACTATATGACACTAGATCAAAAGAACTACCTGTTGGATAAAAAAGTCCATAATCTTTTGTTTTGGTTAAGTATCTTAACATTTGTTTTACAGCTTTATAGTGCGATTCTTTTGGTTGAGCTTGAAACCGTGCACACAGGCAGACACTCATCATGATGTCTGGTCTACTCGCAGTGAGATATAAGAGAGAACCGATAATACTATGATATAATTTTTGATCAAAGTCTTTTCCATCTTCATCTTTTTCTAAATGAGCAGTAGTGCTCATAGATGTTGGTTTCATTGATGTATTTTCCATGTTAAATCTTTTTAAGAGATTGCTACAATATTTTTCTTGGTTAAGAAAAATTCCATTTTCGAGTTGTTTAATTTGTAATCCTAAGAAAAAATTTAGTTCACCCATGTGTGACATTTCAAATTCATTTTTCATTATGTTTGAAAATTCATTACATAAAAGTTCATTCGTTGATCCGAAGATGTTGTCGTCAACATAAATTTGGATAAATGTCTTTTTGAATTCTTTTAATAAAAAGGGTTGTGTCTACTTTTCCAATTTCAAATCCAGAATTTATTAAATGTGATTTTAACCTTTCATACCAAGCATGAGGTGCTTGTTTTAAACCATACAAAGCCTTTTTTAATTTGTAAACATGGTTAGGAAATTGTTCGTGTATAAAAAGTGGAGGTTGTTCAACATAAACTTTTTCTTTTATATAACCATTTAAAAATGCACTTTTTACATCCATTTGAAACAATTTTATATTATGATGAACTGCAAAAGCTAATAAAATATGAATTGCTTCTAGACGTGCTACAGGGGCGAAGGTTTCTTCATAATCAATTCCTTCTTCTTGATTATATCCTTGTGCAACTAGTCGAGCTTTATTACGAATTATATTCCCATTTTCATCAGATTTATTTTTGTAGATCCATTTTGTTCCAACTACTGATTGTTCCGTTGGTCGAGGGACTAATTCCCATACTTCATTTCTTTCAAATTGATTAAGTTCTTCTTGCATTGCTAAAATCCATGATTCATCATTGGTTGCTTCCTTATAGTTTTAGATTCAAAAGATGAAATAAAAGCAATGTGACTCATTTGATTAAGTTGATGTCTAGTAGAAACTCTTGAATTTAAGTCTCCAATAATATTATTTGTCGGATGATCTTTTAAAATACGAGAAGCTGATCTTAGAGTAGAATTATTTCTGGTTTATTAATGTTAGTGTTATTTTGTAATTCATTTTCATCTTCATTAGAGAGTTTATTAATATTTTGAAAAAATTTCATCAAAAGAAACATGTAAACTTTCCTCAATAGAATTTGTTCTTTTATTAAAAATTCTGTATACTTTACTTCTATCAGAATATCCAATAAAAATTCCTTCATCTGCTTTTGGATCAAATTTTTCAAGATTATCTTTTGTATTTAATATAAAAAAATTTGATCCAAAGGTTTTGAAATACGAGACATTTGGTTTCTTGCCATAAAGTATTTCATAACATGTATTTTTCGTTAATGGCCGAAGGGTTACTCTATTAAGAACATAACAAGCCGTAGATACTGATTCAGCCCAAAAGGATTTTGTTAAGTTACTACTATTTAAAAGGTTTCTGGCACATTCTTGTAAAGTTCGATTTTTTCTTTCTACAACACCATTTTGTTGTGGTGTTCGCGGAATTGAAAAATTATGAATAATTCCTTTCTTGTTACAAAACTCTTTAAAAAGATCAATTTCAAATTCTCCTCCATGATCACTTCTAATCTTTTTAATTTTTAAATCAAATAAATTCATTATTCGTTTAGCAAAAATTTTAAATAATGCAAAAGTATTACTTTTATGTTTTAAAAATAAGGTCCAAGTATATCTAGAAAAATTATCTACAATAACAAAAACATATTTATTATGGTTTAGTGAACGACTTTGAGTAGGACCAAAAAGATCTAAATGCAATAATTCTACGGGTTGTCTTGTAGAAATTTTACTCTTTAATTTGAAAGAGCTCCTTTTAAGTTTGCCAATCTGACAATCATCACATAGATTTTTTACTTTGAAATTAATTTTTGGTAAGCCTCTAACTAACTCCTTTTTTGCTAGTTTATTAATATTCTTAAAATTTATGTGGCAAAATCTTTTATGCCATAACCATGGATCTTCATGGTTAACGGATAGACATAAATTTGTCTTCTGCTTTGATTTCATGTTTAAAATATATATGATTCTTTTTCTAATACCTTCAAAAATTAAATTTTTATGCTCATCAAAAATGTTACATTTATCTTTTTCAAAACTTATTTGAATTTTTTTATCACAAAGTTGACTTATGCTTAAGAGATTATGTTTTAGATTTTTAACTAATAAAACATTAGAAATAATAGGAGAGTTAGATATACCAGTATTTATGACTTCACCAATGCCAATGACATAGCCTTTTGAATTGTCTCCGAATGTAACAGTGCCACCATCCATGTACTTTATATTTGAAAGCATGTTTACATTTCCTGTCATGTACTTGGAGTAGCCACTATCCAATATCCATTTCTCCTTTTGTTTTGTCTTGGATTCCTACAAGATAGAAAGAATTTATTGGTACCCACTTCCTCGTTAGGGTCCTAAATGTTAGGCGGAGAAGGTAACCATACCCAGGTGGGTTTGGGACCTTTGAAAACATAATTCGAATTGTATATTACATTTTGTAAGAAAGTATTAATATGTTTTTGCCTAAGAAATTTGTTATTAGTTTTAGGAATCCATATTTTTACTTCCTTAGGTAATATAGTCTTTTTAGACTTTATCTTCTCCTTTAAAAATATATCTTCTTTTTCGTGAAAATTCGTTTTCTTAATCTTTTTATACAAAAAACTATGATTTTTGAAATTACCATCCTTTTTAAATCCCAAGCCATTTCTATTCCCTGATGGTTTTGAAGTTTTGATTAAATTTTCTAAATTTTGCTTACCCTTGTTAAACGTGGAAACATTAGCAGTGATTTTTTCTAATTCACTTTTTAGTTTTAAATTCTCGGAACATGAAGTTTCTAAACCACTACTTAGTTTATTATATTTTTCAGAAAAATCTTCATTTTCTAATTCAATTTTTCTTAACTTGCTAGATAGAGAATCATTTTCTAAAGATAACTTGTTATTTTTTAATTGTGTATTCTCTAGTTCTTCCTCTAGAATGGTTTTCTCGTCTTTTAATAGTCCAATCTCAATTTTCATTCTATTTATTTTAGAAATGAGCTCTTTATTCAGCTTCTTTTGTTCTCTAAATTTATCGTCTAGTTCCATGCTAATTTCTAAGATTTCATTATAAGAAAGTTCAGGACATACCTCATCAATATCAGCCATAAAACATACATTTGCCTATTCTGAGTCACTTTCACTTTCACTTTCTGAGGAAGATGTATTTGAATCATCCCATGTGACTTAAAAAGCCCTTTTTTCTTTTTAAATTTCTCAAATTTTTGTTTCTTCTTATCATTCTTTGGGCATTCCTTCTTTATGTGACCATACTCATCACAATCAAAGCATTTGACCAAGGTCTGATTGGTAGAATTTGGTTTATCGCTCTTTTGAAATTTCGTCATTTTTCTGAACTTCTTGAATTTGTTGTAATTCTTTGCTGTGAATACTATCTCTTCTTCATCCAAGTCCGAATCTTCATTATTTGCTTGAAAAGCTATATTCTTCTTTTCAACATTCTGTTCTTTCCTAACCTGCAAGTTAGCCTCATAGGACAGAAGATTTCCTATTAATTCCTCAACTTTAAGTTGAGAAAGATCGTTAGCCTCTTCTATGGCTAAAACTTTTCTTTCCCACTCATTAGTCAAAGAATTCAAAATACGTGTGACTAGATCGAAATCAGTAAACTTAACTCCAAGAGCCATTAAATCATGTTGAATAGTTTGAAATCTAGTATACATATCACTAATATTTTCACCTGCCTTCATTTTAAAAGATGAAAGCTGATTTTGTAAGATTGATATCTTGGTTTGTTTTACTTTAGTAGTACCTTCATGAGTGATTTGTAGAGTTTTCCATATATCATAAGTAGTAGTGCACATCATTTCTCGTGAAAACTCATTTTTATCTAATGCACAAAATAATACATTCATGGCTTTTGAATTATTTGATGCTGCTGCTTTTTGAACATCAGTCCAAGTACTTAATTCAGTGGTTGGTGATTCATATTTCTTTTGAGTAGCAGCCCATATTTCTAAACCATTAGCTTCCAATAAAAATTCTTATACGTGTTGACCAGTATGCATAATTAGACCCATTAAATAGTGGAGGTCTTTATGTAGATTGTCCTTCTTGAAAAATGCTACTAACACTATTACTTGCCATATTAAATATAATGAAACAAACACAAATTACAATTGATTTGGCTTCATTTTCCTTTCATTTCCTCATTGGTTTTATTATTCTAATATTTTTATTTGTTAAACTAGTTATCACACAACACAACCAACAATCAATTGGTTAATTAATTTTTCAAATATATAACTTTTATTTATACTCAAAAATTCTATTTTCAATGCCAAATCACACACATTACACTCTAATTAAGTTTTTGGTTCTCACACCAGTCCTTGTTTGGCATGCCTTTCTATAGGGTGCAGCATGATAGGGGGTTTTCGCTTTGTGTAAGGTGGCGAACCTGAGACTCTTACCCCTACATGTCCCTTTCTAGGGTTGGTTAGGCAAAGGCCGGGACACTCGAAAGGGTGGCCATAAAACAAGGTGTCTGGGGTACCATTGGCAGTTGCGGTGGGATGTTAGCTCGTTGCTTTAGGGGATGAAGGGATGGTTGAAAAGCCTACCGGATTTCTCCGGTCGTGTCAATTTAGTATCAGAGCTTTGGTTTACAAAGCTTGAGAACAAGACACATTAGAACTGAATGAAAAAAATCATCAGAGATAGGATTAGTAATATCCTATAAGAATAATTAATTAGAGATGGGATCAATAACGTCCTAGAATGAGTTTAAAGAGTGTTATTTATAAAAAAAAATTAATTTTGAAATTTATATCTTATAATAAGATTTAAGTATTTTGTTTTTGATTTTGAACTTAAACTATCGTGTATAAGAAGATTTTGCATATACGTTTGATCCTCGTGTATTCGAAGCTTCAAATATACTGGATAGATATAGAATCACACTCTAGTCACCCGAGGATGATTCTGATGATCGCTATAGCATCATCTGTATTTATGTTTGATTTCGAAAGTGGGATGTCTATATATTTCCAATTGACTGGTGTGAGAACCAAAAACTTAGTTAGAGTTTAATGTGTGCAATTTGGCATTGAAAATATGATTATAGTATATATAAAAGTCATATATTTGAAAAATTAATTAACCAATTGATTGCTGGTTGTGACGTGGGATAATTAATTTAACAAAAAAATATTGGAATAATAAAACTAATAAGGGAATAAAAGGTAAATTAAGCCGAATCAAATAGAGTGTTGAAATTAATTGAAAATTTGTTCGAATTGGATATATATATATATATATATATATATATGTATATATATATATATATTGGACAGGTTATGGCATAGAAGCTAAGAGGAGGAGTAAAATTGCAAGTTCGACAAGAAGGTACATATTTACTGTATTGATTGGGTTTGATGATTTTATGAGTCGCTTGGCTTTTGGTGTTTCTTTTGATTTATGAGGGCCTAGAGAGGCAAGCTGTAGTTGTATCGATCAACCCGTACAAAGTAGGTTATGGCGAAATTTTTCGAAAATTTAAGGCATTAGCCAAATTTCGAGAAATTGGAAAGTTCTTAGAAACCAAAAAGTTAACGAACTTAAGCTAGAAAAAGGTTGAGTGGGAGACCTATTCTTCCGGAATAATCGGTCGACTGGCTCTGATAAACTCGGATATTTCCACGCTAGCCCGAAATAATCGGTCGACTCACTCTGATAAACTCGGTCGACTGGGAGACCTATTCTTCCGGAGTGAGCTGTTATTTGTTGAATTTGGACATGGACCGATGTGTGACTGTCTTGGAGCCATTATGGGCTGTTGGGCTTTCTGAAATGCGGCATTGTATTCGACTGCGTGTTTGGACTTCGTTTGTTGAGACTCTTGCCAAAAAGAGGGTTAACACTTTTCCCCTCAGAATGCATCTTCATCGACAGAGGGAAGTGTGTTCTGAAATCTAGACCGAAGTACAAACGCTCGAGCTGCTACGGTCGCGCCGGACCATATTAAGGCCAGAAAATCAACGGTTCGATGTTGTATTAAGACCAGAAATCCAACGACCATGACAGGTCGTATTAAGGCCAGAAAACCGACAACTATCGGATATCGTATTAAGGCCGAGATGATGATCGCCATAAGAATTGATTCCTGCAAATACAAAACAAACCATCCTCGTTTGGAGAAGGGTGATGGGTCGAGCATTTTATTCCACTTGGCTTTAGAGGGTGGCGAGCATAAACCATGCTCGACTTAGTGGCGAGCATAAACAAAACTCGGCTTAGTGGCGAGCATAAACCATACTCGGCTTAGTGGCG
Organism: Allium sativum; assembly: GCA_030737875.1. NCBI lineage: Eukaryota > Viridiplantae > Streptophyta > Magnoliopsida > Asparagales > Amaryllidaceae > Allium > Allium sativum. Next base: position 5,914,385 of record CM060921.1, on the reverse strand, counting down.
AGCATAAACCATGCTCGGCTTAATGGCGAACGCCAATCTGGTTCGGCTTAGATAGGGCGAGTATTAACCATACTCGGCTTAGGGCAAGTGTTTCTCATGCTCGGCTCATGTTAGGTCAGTTAGTTTAACGAGCTATGCATGCTCACGGTGTAAAGAAAGAGAGCGTAATCCACACTCGTGTTTAAGAAAATGTGACCTCACTCACTTGAAGGAGTAGGTGTTTGAAGTGATGGTGGGCTTTCGCGCTAATCACATAAAACGGGGGGCGAGCATTAACCATGCTCGGCTTAGAAATTTTACAACACGATCTACTTTTGCAAAAAGTAAAGTTCATAACTGCTAAGCAATTATTACAAAGAAATTCTACGGGGGCAACGATTAATTATAGAGCATCAAGGCGTCCTTGTTATTGAAAGAAATACATCGAAAGAAAAGATAAAAAATCTAATTATTGATAATGCCGCGAGTGCTAGTCTCAGGGTCCTTTCCATTTCTAGGAGCTCGCGGACCGGCCTGATGAGCTTGGGCAGAAGGTCGCGGCGGCATGGCCAGGGCGCGATCTTTGACATATTCAGCGAGTTCCCTTTTTCTGACTCGTGCTTCGATGAGATCGCGCAGATGTCGGCAATCATTTGTATTATTTCCAGCTACGTTGTGGAATATACAATATCTGCCAGAGTCAAGTTCCATCTGGGTCAGTTCTCGTCGAGGTGGCCTTGGAGTGGGGAAGGATTCGCGCCTATCGAGATAGATATCGAGCGAAGAAGAATTGAGCTCGGTGTATCGATCATATTTGTTTTCATTTCGAGGTCGGACATTGCGTTCATCCTTTTTCGGGGCCTTTCCCCTTCCTTTATTCTAGCCATTGCCGTTGAGTGGACCTTGTTGTTTGGCTACTAAAACGTCAAGGCTCTCCTTTTCAAGGTTGGCATCCTCTTGTCGGAGGAATCTCTCGGCCTCGGAGTAAAAATCATCTATATCTTTGGGTGGATCCCTGGTTTAGGAGTTCGAGAATTCCGATCTCTTCTGGACTCCCGCAATGGCTTCCATCAACACCATCAATGGCTCGGGCCGATCGACAGATGCTACAGCTGCGTTGAACCTTTCGAGGAAGGATCTTAGCATCTCTCCGGATCGTTGTTTGATGGTAGATAAAAACATGACACTTTTCGGTCGAGAGATATGCACTCGAAACTGCTCGATGAAGCGGGTGACCAGAGTATTCCAACTACTGATCGATTCCGTTGTTAGCTGCCGAAACCACATACCGGCTATATCTGTGAGAAAGAGGGGAAAGCACTTAGCCATGAAATTGGTTGATGCACCAAGTACTTCCATATGTCGCATGTATCGCATGAGATGAATGGTCGGGTCAGTGCGACAGTTGTATGGCTCGACGGCTGGGAACCTAAAGTCCGGAGGATTTCGAGAATTTCTGATTTCTCTAGTGAAGGGGCTGCGGTTGACATTGTCTATGTCTTGCTGCGAAGAATTTCCCCGAGTAAAGCATCGGATGATGCTTGCGAGCTGACTCCCATCTCCGAGGAGTCACTACCATGAACTTAATTCCGCTTCTTGAGAAGGTTCTGAACGAGGATCCGGGAAAAGCATGCTCGGAAGGGTGGCCGTTGGCTGGGCTCGACCTCCGAGATCTGAGGGAAGGTGAGATCTGGTAGGTGGTTCTAGGCAGAATGGCCCCTATGGAACCTGATGAGTCGTGGGTCGAGCCCTACCCGTAGCAAAGGGTCTAGGCTGATCCAGCATAACATGTGATGTTCGGAGGCCAGGGTTGCCCCCGTTTGAAGCGAGGTTAGGAGGATCTACGGTAGCGTTTTCTTCCGCTATAGTGAGGATCGGCATGGTAGGGTGGCTTCCCTCGTTTGAAGGGAAGACTAGTCCAGCTCTTCGTTGAAGAGGAAGAGTGATTAGACTGGTCTGTGGTAAGATCCCGGGTTGTAATGGGAATGGTGTTGATTCTGAGGGGCCCGGTGGAAGTTCGACCGATTCGACAGGTCGAGATATTCCAAAGAGTGGAGGCATATTTGCCAAACGACCTAGATCTTAATCGACTGCCTCCTGACGTTCTGTGGCCACAACCGTGCTGGTCGCTGGAAGCGATACTCCTGGCTGGGCTTGATTGGTTGGTGGGACCAAACTAGGATGATATAAAGGTGTAGCCCGATCAGTGGCCTGATTTCGAGTAAACTGAAGGTCAGTTGCTGCCCCGGTCTCGGCCCGTGGAGGAATTGATGTTGAAGCGTTCAACCCTGTTTCCAGTCGACCGAGAAGGTGATCCATCAACTGCTGCTGTCATTCGAGGACTTTACCCTGAGATGTCATATGGTATCTGAGTTCGACCATGATCTTGTCCATGTCGTCCCGAGTAAGGAACCGAGATCTGTCGTCATGAGAGGAAGCTTCGTGGCTTGCTTCTGTAGCATCAGTATCGGCTGCATCGGCGTTTGCGGGACAAGAGGATGTTGCATCTTTCTTTCGTTTGTTCGCCATGGCCTGAGATAAGCAAGAGCTCGATGGTAGTGTCGGTTCGCAACTCCCCTACCTGGCGCGCCAAAGTGTTGACGTCAAAAGTTGGTCACTAGTGACGATCAACCCCCAATCGCGTGATCAACACACGACTAAAGATAAAAAATGCAGTAAAAAGGTAAAAGAACAGGGAGAACACACAGAATTTTTATAGTGGTTCGGCAATGACAATGCCTACATCCACTTTATATATCATTTCTTTTTCTTTTGATTACAAGTACAATGTTTTTTCATTTTGAAGAAAAGAAAGAAAATGATTATCTTCCTTTCTTCCTTTTTAGAGATTGAGATTCTGGAGAAGAGAATAGATGAAAAGCTTATAGAAGCCGTCTGGCCAAAAAAAGTCCCCTTTTCTGTTTAAGCTTAGAGGTATTTATATGTGGAAAATGCAGCTTGGGCTGTTGTGAAATGGTCCGGGCATTTCGGGAAGGCCCATACACGTGGGGTCAATCCATTGGCTCGAGTTGCGGCTGGAAGACTAACTCCACTGTTCATAAATAGTATCCTCGGAAGTTGTGGCTGACGTGGCATTAATGAAGAGGCATATCAAAAGTAGAGTTTTGTCCGCATACGGTTGACCGCCTTTATTTCCTTGGAAGTTGGGATATTAGGTGGACTGGCTCTGTAGAAGAATTCCACGCTATCCCAAAATAATCGGTCGACTCACACCGATAAACTCGATCGACTGGGAGATCTATTCTTCCGGAGTGAGCTGTTATTTGTTGAATTTGGACGTGGACCGATGTGTGACTGTCTTGGACCCATTATGGGCTGTTGGGCTTTCTAAAATGCGGCTTTGTATTCGACTGCGCGTTTGGACTTCGTTTGTTGAGACTCTTGCCAAAAAGAGGGTTAACATGGAGATTGTAACAACCCTGAATTTAGGAACCAATTTAAAATTTATTTTCAACTGATTTTAATAGATTTTAAATATTTAAAATGATTTATTTCAAAAATAAATAACTTAAAATTTATAAAACGAAGTTTGAACGTAAGAATTTAAAATTTAATTAAAACGAGCTCGTAACGTCTTGGTAGTTTGAAAATTTAGTATTGAATTTCATTTGAATATATAGAACTCGATATAAGTCGGAATTTGATGAAACAAGAAATGTTAGGATCTATATTAAATTTTGATTTCGTGTTATAAATTGTAAGTTATGTCCAAATTAAATTTCCAAATAGTTGCTATGAAAATTATTAATATTTTAATATTATATAAATATCAATATGAATACCAAACTTTCTGGTTAATATCAATATCAATATTTCTGGTTAATGGCGACTGGAAAATGATACTCGCGATTTCTACATGCACTTTCTCTTCTCTTTTTCCCAACTCTCCTGTCAAGATCCAACCTTTACCCTTCTTACTGTACGTCGTCCTCCTCTCCAGGCCATGGCGAGGAAACGTGGAGGCAGATCTGTGTGTTCGGGTGTTGAAGCTCTCCGGGCTTCGACAATGAGATCTGGCCCAGCTTTCAACTCGACGTTTGCTATTGAGCCGTCTGGAAATATTTAAGAGCGTAAATTGATTCTGGAAATCCCTTAATCGAAAACCATACTGATTCTTATTTCGCTTCAGATCCTATCTGTCTTGCAACCTTCGTTGTCGAGGCTTCTGCCGAGCTTGCCGCCAGTTCTCTAGAAATTAGTTCTGGTAAGACGGTTTTAACTCCCCTGTTGGCTACTTCGAATGATGAACTACGTGGTCTGCGACCTTTGATGAATTGGGTGCAAACTTGTTGAATGAAATAGGTGGCACTTGTGAGAATGCTTTAACAGATAATGTTGCATCTGTAATGATGTGGCTTCCCAATAGTGGGGGTATGAACACTGTAGTGTCGGGTTTTGCTTCTGTTTCAAGTGAAGCAGCAACTACCTTAGGTAATAATGGTGCAACTTTGGACGGTTTGGGTAGTGGGAGTGGTATTGATACTGCTACTGTGGGCTTAGGACACGATGCACCTGGTTGTAATGTTAAGGTTCATTCTTTAGGAGCAGATAATCTTGTTGTGGTTGCTGGTGACATTTTCTCCAGAGATGCTAATGTGAGGGATAATAGTTTGCCTTCAACTAGTTTGCTGAGTGGTTTGCATACTTCTGCTGGTACAAATGGTACTCCCGATGCTTCGTCTTCTACTTCGCTTTTCAGTAATAATCCAGAAAACGCTGGTGACTATGTGCCACAGGATTTTGAGGTGGTTGGTGTGGATGGAATCTTGGCTCCGCTAACTGAGGTCTTTGCTGCTGGAGCTGAATTTTGGAAGGACTATGTAGTTGGTTTCTTTCTAGATACTAATCCTCCTTATTCCATAGTAAAAGAGAAGTGTAGTAACGCCTAGCAACTTAGAGGTGGCCTTTCCATCCACTTGGACAGTCCCTTTCCTTCTTCAAATTCTCTAGACCTAATAAGCATCTTAGAATTCTTAGTTTAGAGCCAATTTTCATTTATGAAAAGCCCTTTTTTGTCATCCCTTGGAGTCCAACTGTTTATCATGCTAGAGATCACGTTCTATCGATTCCAGTATGGACGTTCTTCTCTCATATTCCCTCAGTACTGCACTCTTTGACATGTTTGAATTGGTTAGCCAATAATATTGGGAAATTGAAATGCTTTGATAGACCACGGTAGCTCGGGAAAAGCTCTTCTATGCTAAGGCACTTATCGAAATCTCTCTTTGTAAGCCACTTCCAGATAAGATCAAAGTAAAATTTGCAGATGGATATATTGCTGAGGTGGTAGTCATATATGGATGGAAACTGGAAATTTGTTTGACTTGTCAAACGTTTGGTTATTTAGTTTCTTCTTGTCCTATTATTGCTGGTGGTTCTTCGCTAGTCCCATTACCTCTTGTTGATCAAACTCCCCTTCCTAGGCCACCTTCTATCCAGTGGGTGCACAAACTTATCCCTCCTGCGGCTATACCACCTTCTCCATCTATCACTATTAATCTTGCTAAGGTTTCCGAAGATTTAGACGTGGAGATTGTAGACCCGAATTCTATCAACAACGCTATTTATGAGGATATTGTTTGTAGTGGCGGGGATAAGGTATGGACTCGTGTTTTGTCTGGTATGTGATATTGTCCCATTAGTGATACCTTCAATAAATTTATCAGTGATGATGTTAGTGACAAGAGGAAATTAATGTATCAGTTTGTGGGTGATAATATTGAGCTAATACCAACTGATGTAGCTGGTGACTAATAAGCTTGAGTTCTTTGATCACTCTTAGGATAGGAACTTTATCTTCCGCGTCCCTATCCATGATATGTGACAAATCTTGCCTTGCCTTTTTCTACTTTCACCCGTGTTGTTGGCCCGACCAGCCCCACTTGTAGATCCTCCTCATATGAGGGGGGCTAGGATTTTCATATCTTGTAGCCTAAATGTTGTAGTCTAGCTCCTGTTCTTAACTATATAATGTATTGGCACTTCAAACCAAAATTGGAGTTTTGTGCCTACACAAAATTCCTCTTATTTGTCTTTCCTTATTCTAATAAAAGTGGTACGCTCACTATAAAAACGGCTTGCCTTGCCAAAAAATATATACTATATAAGCCCTTAAAAATGGCCATTTTGCTAGTGACCTCCGTTTTCAACGAAACCAATTCTGTTGGATGTAGAATATTAACTTATTGCTAGATTTCAAATTTCGCGATTTTTGAAGTCAGTATGTGGCCATATGCGGTTTAAATGTGAAAAAATCAATATTTTGACTTTAAAAATATGCTATTGGAGCAAAGAGACTCAAAATTCGACGAAACAAGTTTCCTTGGGTCCATAATGTCAAGACATAGCCACGTGTCAATTTTCATTGAAAACCAGATTCGTATATGATCATACGAACTTTAAATTGCGAAAATATGCGGCTATTGAGTATAATTGAATACAAAATCAATATGAAAATAATTTTTCCTACCCTATTTAATACCCTTACCCCTGCTAATCCTAACTTCATTTCTCTATGGTCAAACAACTCCACGCTGCCCTTAATTTGTCCTCAAAACCGAAATCATGCTTTCATAATTTGATTAAAATTCAAAGAAAATTCCTAAAATCGAAATACACATATATTTGAATATGTATTAAGCTGCTTTTCATTTTCATATCAATTTTATTGGGTGTGCACACACTTTGGTACGCTGGTTTCACTACAGCGATATCTAAGGCTCCACTTTTGGAGAGATTGAAGCGTCGATACCTATTTCGAGTATCGTAGATGGATTCTCGAGGAGATTTAGAGCTCGTTGCTAAGTTTAGGAAATTTAGGACTTTAATGATGTCGATCTCCTTACTGACTTCCGTGCGTGAGGTCTATAACATACGAGTCGGGAGAGAATGTCGAGTTCGATCACTCTGGTATGGGATGGATGAGAAGTTGATGAGATGATCAATGGTGAAGAGATGATGGAATTTCGTGAAGAGTTGCGTGAGAATGAGGCATGAAGAGTTGCACTAATGGCTTGAGGAAAGCTAAGGCGTGAGTTTTGTTTCAACGAGGAAGAAAGGTGAAGTACACGCACTAGTTGGTATAGGCTTGGGCCAAATTTGTGGGGTGAGCCCAATTGATAAAGAAATGAATTTAAATAAAATAAATAATCGCTTAAACTAGTAAATGTTATAACTTACTTATATATCATCAGAATTTTACAAACCGGGTACTGTTGGAATCGTCTTGATAAACACTACGCCATGGAGCTGACTAGAACGAGTTTGGAGCTAGTTGCAATTTTTGACTGAATTGAATGCACGGTACAATTTAACTAAAACAATCATTTTTAACGATTTTAGAAACCGACCAATGTGAGAACTCTATCACCCAAATTATTTGTACAGTTATTTTATTTTATAGTTGAATATATATATATATTGATTGCCTATAATGACTTTTATCTGATTAGTTGTTATAAATTTTTATACGGTGCATGGTAGCTCATATCACAGTTGCTTGAAAGCCCGATGGATGAATTATTGGTTGTTTTTGTTATAAATTGAATGTGATTTTGAAATAATTAATATATTGAAACGATGTTAAATTATTTGTGGTAGTTGAAATTGGATTAAAACATTCAATTACAAATTGAACGACTTATTTATGTTCACCCATTTAAGTAATGTCAATTGGAATGAATAAACAATTTATTAACTGATTATTTATTAGTTGAAAACCCCACATGGGTATTGGGATATTATTCGATTTACACTAATCCCAAGTGTTTAGATTGGATGTTAATCGATTGATTGACAAACCGTTATGAGCGTTATTTAATTGTTTAATGATTATACAGTTGTAGATGCACTCTGGATGTGAGTTGGATGTTTATTAATTGTTTATAATTATTGTTGAATACATGTGATGTATAAAATCCATATAAATAGAATTATATGGTAATCGATTGAGTCTCATTCCAATTCGAAATAACGAATATTTTGATATAATATTCAGCGAAGAATTGAAGTTTGATTTTTATGTTTGATTTTGGATGGACACAAAAAATTGTAATGAATATCCAGAAGATTTGTCTTTAGAATCTAATATTTTGAAAATATTGTTATTTTAAGATTATAATAATATGGCATGTTCAATTTTAATTTAAAATTGAAGTGGAAGTTGAAATCGTTTTTAAATAAAATTATAAACATTTTATAAAATACGATTTGAATGGAAATCGAATAAATCTATTACATGTAATATAATGGCTTAATATGAAGATATTTGATTTTGAAAGAAAATGATTGAACTAAAATTTTAAACGGCAGTTGTGAATAATTTATTTTGGAAAACGTTTCCGATTTTATTTTAATTATAAATCAAATTCGGCTTAATAGAATGCGTCACGCAGCGATAGTTCGCGTAGGTCAACCCAAAACTTTGAATTGACATAACGGGAGATCCGACCGTCGGATATTCCTAAAATCGGAACCGTTGGGTTCGTATCGAAAAGATCTTTCAAATGAATATAAGAGATTTAACACGGTTCTAAAAGAAAAAGCTTCGTAACTTTTGAAAATACCATAAATGATGACATATCTCTTCTCTTTCTATGATTCTCCTTTCCCCACTTCAGATCACTACCAAAATAGCTCCTTCCACCTTCTCATCTCCTCAAATTTCTCTACCTTTCACTTACATGTTTTCGCCACATGTGGTGTTTCCCGATTACTGCGTAATCGATTCAAATCTAAACTTTTTCTTTTTTTTCTGAGCGTTTTCACCCCTATTATCTTCAACCTTATCGCAAATATACATATCTCTCTACATACAACTCAGATTTCGTTTCCTTCCTATTTTTGAGAGTATTCCAAGTAACTTCCCTCTTCAACCTTTAGAGCTAGATCTTCAACTGAAGGTCTCTGTAATAACCCGGAAAATCTGGGCCAGTTTAAAATTTTTATTTTGGCAATTTTAGCGAATTTTGATTATTTAATATAGATTATTTTAAATAATATCGACGAGAAATTTATTTTGAACAGAATTTAGAACGTATATATTATATACGTCGTCGTTAGAATATAAATAATTATATATAATTATAAAAGGAATTGAAAATGGCGCGGTAGTTCGATAATTCGATTTTAAAATTCAAATGACTGTACCGGGTGCAAAATAATCCGGATTTTAGTGAAACAAAAAATATTAGAATCTATTCGGGAATATCTTTCCAATGAATCTGAATAATCAAAATTTCATAGCGGGTATCAAAAGATATGTCCGGTTGAAAATTCTGAATAGTCGCTATGGAATCCAGGCCCTTAAAAATAGACATTTTGCAAATGACCTCGGATTTCGACGAAACCAGTTTTGTTGGGTCCGTGATGTCAAGTTATTGCTAGATTCCAAATTTCATAATTATTCGAATCAATATGTGAGCGTGGCAAAGGAAAACGCATTTGACCAGTTTCAGTTGATTTTAATCGACTGGAAAATGACCATTTTTCCAACGGTCTCAGAATTCAACGAAACTAGTTTTGTTAGGACCGTATCGTCAATACGAAGCTAGAAAATATTTTTCGGGAATTTTTCTAGTTAGTATGTGACCCCGGTAAATGGAAATGCGCGTTTAAATTCAATATATATAGTTATATGTTAAATTTAACGGAAACTGATTGTAACGATTGGATCAGCTTGCGATACATATCCCATTGTGTTCGGAATGGGGGTAATTAGCTATGGACGACAGGCGGTGGGCCTCGTTTAGAGGTCGTATGTAAAAGTCAACTTTTTGTGGAGGATAAAATAAAATAAAAATAAAGAAATATAATAACTTTACTTATACCCCCTGCTATTTTTCCTCGATCAGAACATTTCTCCCTTTCCCCCAAATCGATGATGGCCTCCATATGTCGCCCCCTCTGCCAAACCACCACCGCGCCCTAGTAGCCGTCGCCGCCTCCATCTCCACCTCCCCCTCCCCATTTCATTCGCCGCCATCACGAAGACCAGTCCCTCTCGCGAGACCCGAAGTCGCCCATCAGCACCTCGCAAAGTTAATGCCGCTGCCACCAATTCCTGAGCTCGTGAGGGGTTCGAACAGAGCGCGCTTCCCGGCGATGGAAGAAGATGTTGAGGCTTTCATCGTGATGTAATTCGACCAGGGTCCGTCCCCTTGAGATCTCCTGCGTAAGCAATGATGGGAGGCGAACTGTTTGGGGGTGAAGTACCTGTAGAAGATGAATGAGAAGACAACTACAGTGAGCAACTTTATATATATATATATATATATATATATATATACTTAGTTTAAAATAATTAGCATTGTCTTTAAATTAAAATTAACATGGTTTAGAATTCGATTTTCTTTTACCTATAATGACATTAAATAATAATGTTATTTTTTTTGTTAGATATAACATTATATAAAATTGATTTTTTTTATATATATATGAAATACATCATGATAAAAGTTTAGATTTTTAATAGATAAAAGTTTAGATTTTTAATAGATAAAAGATTGAATTTTTATAATGTTAAAAGACGAGATTTCTTTTAGTTAATAGAAAGAATAAAAATATAATTTTTATATGATAGGAAGGATAAAAACATGATTTTTTATATATTGAATAGCAAAGTAAAAATTCGATTTTATATATTGAATAGCAAAGTAAAAATTCGATTTTATATATTGAATAGCAAAGTAAAAATTCGATTTTATATATTGAATAGCAAAGTAAAAATTCGATTTTTATATATTGAATAGCAAAGTAAAAATTCGATTTTTATATATTGAATAGCGAAGTAAAAATGTGATTTTTATATATGTAGTGGCTACGGGCGACGAAAGTGATAAGAAGTGAGAACGACGAAGATTTCTATAAAAGAAGAGTCGTTGTATTGGATAGATATCTGTGAGAACTTCTCACCTTTCAATTTAATTTTTCTAGTTATATATATATACTAGGATGCAGACAGTGTTTAGTAGCACCCGACACCCGTCATCCACAGACCATGGATGGCTTGTTTGTTTAATTGTTTAATTGTGTAGTTGATTATATTATTTGGTTTGAATTGAATTGTTTAGTGAAATGAAATTGATTTGATTGATGTGTGAATGGCGTGGGCCTTCACTAGACCGGGGATAAGGCTAGGCCTCGTCCCGTTTCTAGTATCGTGCCGTTATGCCGCCGAAATTTTCTAAAATAAGTTAGAAAAATAAAGAAATCATTTTATTTAATAAATGAACTGAATAGAAATTCATGTGTTGAAATAAAATATTTTAACGTTAAAAATATAATTTTTAATGTGAAAGTGAATAAATAAATATTTATAAACAAATCGGCCGATTTGTTTATATACACTGATTTGACTGATATTGATTGGGTCGATAAATTTTACACGTCGCCCAACTACACAAATAAAATATGTGTTTGATGGTTTGAAACCCCACACGGGTGTTGGGATGAAATTTGAAGTTCACTCATCCTGATTGATTAAATATGTCGATCGATTGATTGACAGGCTGTTATAAGCGTTAGATATCTATATTTGATGCTTATACAGTGTAGTGCACTTTGGTTGAAGGTTGATTACTTTTCAATGCTATTATATGCGTGTGATGTATGAAAATCCATATAATTAATTTTATATGGTGATTGATTGGGCCTCATTCCAATTTAGAAAATAAAGAATATTATAACATAAAAGGTTCATGTGTTGACTGTACTCATCCGTTGAGATTAGTCATGTGTTGAACGAAATAATTTAACAAAAATTGTCACACGTGGACATTACTCATTCGTTGAGATTAGTCGTGTGTTGACAAAAATAAATATTCATTTGTTGAATAGAATATTTGAAAATAGAAATATATGAAGCCGTGTTGGTTAGATTGATGCCATTTTGACGTGAACGATATTTATATCGATTTTATTCATTTTAAAATGCATATTGAAAAGTGATTTCGAAAACGCATATTGTGAAACGATTTCGAAATGAATTGAATATATAACGAATCGAAATGAATTGAATATATAACAATTTCGAAATGAATTGAATATATAACGATTTCAAAATGAATTGAATAGATAACGATTTCGAAATGAATTGAATAGATAACGAATTTGAATTGAATTGAATATAAAACCAATTCGAATTGAATTGAAAACGAATTCGAATTGAATTGAAAACGAATTCGAATTGAATTGGAAACAAATTGAAATGAATTCAAATTGAATTGAATAGAAATGAATTTTAAAACGAATTTATAAAGAAGAATTCAATTTTGATTTGAATTGAAATGGAAGTTGAAATTGCCTTTGAAACGAATTTAAAACTATTTATATAATTTGTTTTAAATAGAAATCGACGAAGTATATATTATATATATTATATATATAATATAATGGCCTGTATAGAACGCGCCGCGCCGCGGCAGTTCGCTAATTACGACCATTGACTTCAAATGGATATTACGGGAGATCCGACCGTCGGATTCTCCTAAAACCGGAACCGTTGGGTTCGTATCGAAAAGAGCTTTCCAAAGAATATTAGAAATTATAAATCTAACGGTTGGATTTGGAATTATGTTCAAATCAAATTTGAAAAAGGTCGCTGTAAGTGAAGTTCGATGGCCGTTGATGGAAATCGACTGTACGGGCCTGGATAAAATTATTAAAAATAATAATAATTTGTGTAAAATCATAAGAAATGATTTAGAAAGGATTGGGATGAAAAAACACCATATTTGAAAAGATAAAAATAGTTTTTATCGAAATGAACTAGTTTTGAACTAGAATTATAATTCTATTTATTTTTAAATAAATAAATTGAATTTGAAATGGTTTTGAAAATAACCAGAATTTCCAATAATTATATTGGAGTGGATTTGAATCGAAATTGTCTTCGGAATATTTCGATGTTGGAATTCGTGATTATACAGATGTTGTTATGGAAATTTGAAAGATATATATTTATATCGTTATTTCCAATACGACATTTGTTAATCGTAGAATTTGATATTGAATATAAGCCGATATATTTTCTATTCAGAGCCTTGTATTGAATATCAAATGTGATTTGGGTTTGTCGTGAATGGTGTCTTCATTAACACTGTTCTTGAACCCAGTCGAGAAAAGATTAAATCTTTTTATTTAGATTTAATGAAGTGTACCAATTAAATAATATTTAATTGGAATTGAATCGATATTGATTTTTGGGTTTATCGTGGACGGTGCTTTAAATAACACTCGTTCTTTAACCCGATAATTAATAAATGTGATTTTGGGTTTATCGTGAACCGTGTTTTAAATGACACTGGTTCTTTAACCCAGTCAAAGATTAAAACTAAGTGGAGTTTTAATGAATCTTTAATTAGATTGAAAAGATCGAAAATGGAGTACCACCAGTTTTGCTCCAGGCGATAGTTAAATCTTTAATTAGATTTGAACGTGAAATGGTAATTGAATTTACCGATAACACTGTGGTGTTAGATATGAAGTATAACCAGTTTTACTTCATGGGATGAATAGGTTGGGATTGGGAAATTAAAACAAATGATTACTTCGGTAAGGTTCGCTAATCCCGACTAGTTTGAATTGATATTCAAAAATAGATTAAAGAATAAGTTCAAGAAATTTATCTTGGATAAAATTAATGGGAACCTTTCCCTATGAATGTGAAATTTAGAAACTAACTGTCGGTTAGCTAAGCAGAAGGGTTTTCTGGATATTGATCTGATGTTGGTTTCGGCCTTCGGGGTTAATATTTGGGGAATTATTCTCTTGATTAATTTACAGTTAGTGACTGATGAATTGGAATGAGGCGTATGTTGTGTTTGTGTAACATTTATTCTTAATATACGCGGGTTGTTCGGAAAGGCCGGGTTTATACCCATTCTGAATAATCAATTCGACGATACGTCGAAGATGAAGACGGTGGTTGAAGACCGGAAGTCTTCAAATCGTTGGGATAATTACTGATGATCCTGATTGGGCTGTACACCCAAGAGGATGGAGATAGTTGGTGGTCGTCCAGACGTACTTGGAGATGGATGGATATGCGAGGAAAGTGCCTCCGGTTTCGTTCAGACCCAGAACGGACTTGTAAATGGATAGTGTGTCTGACGTTGTATTCCTTTATACTGTATTTGGTGATCTCTGCTAAATATATATCTGTTTGGTGGCAGAGAATTTATTCTCTTGCTATACACCCTTCTCTGAGATGTACGAGCCTAGAGGTTATATATTGGCAGAAATCAGTGGTACAGTATGGACTGACAATGTGACATGCTGAGTTGCATGGATCAAGGCTTTTGTTGAAAAGCAAAGTCTTGTGGTTGATGATCAAAGCATGGCCTTATGTGGCGTAGCTTTGTGTAACGTTGATTCGCGAGTATCACACCCGGTATGAACCAAAAACGGGAGACGGACCTCAGGGAGGACATGCGTTTCTTTCTAGTTAGGAGTGGCGTCAGTGCTTGAACTGGCTGACGAGTTTGACTCATGTGGATGTTGCTTATTATTACTTGCTGAAAAGCGAGGCGCCTCGTGATATCGGTTTCGGCCGATGCTTCTGGTCGGCGGACGGGCTAGGCTTGCGCCCCAAAAGGGCGGGGAAACTTAGTATTCAGGCATAATAATCCACATCGGTGGACCGGTCCTGACGATCCAAGGCTTGCCTGCGCGCTTGCCTGAGACACGGGCTAGAGCGTCTCGAATCGGTGAGGATCTTGCCCCTAGCCTCGGTTCATACCATAAATGATAACCCAACTTCCAATACGACATTTGCGGTTTTAATTGTAGAACTAGTATGGAGACACGATATATGGTACCCATGCCGCCTATGATTGATATTTATGATTGAAGTTGTTTTTATGCACTTATAATAGTATCAAATGATTTGTTTTAAACGTATCAAGCATTCTTTTGCTGTTATAAGGGAAAACCCTATCCCCCGGCTTGCGTTGCATTGTGTGATAGGACCTGGGTCTTATAACAGCTTCATTTTTCTTTATTTAGCATTGCGCTGTTTGTTTCATGCACTGGTATTCTTGGGAGGAAACCCGTTCCGTGTTATACGATGTGGTCCCTTGATTTACCTAACTTTAAAATAAAGATTAATAACTGTTTTAGTTCTCACACCAGTCACATGACTGACCTGGGGTTTATTGTTTTAACCTAAACTCTGGGTGCCCTTATTTTCCGCACGGGCAGCTAGTAGTTTTAGTTTTGCAGATTTATATTCACAGGATCCTGGTTTACAGCTGGAACGATATCCGGAAAGCTTTGTATCCGTATATCTCCTTCTAGTTGTGTTTTGTATTATTTTCCGCTGCAATGTAATTTAAATCTCTGATATTTCTGTGTAATATTTATTTGTTTATACTCTGTATATTCTTGTAATCTGATGCATTGTCGTGATATACAGTGAAATGTTCTTTTGTATGCGTTCTATTTTGTCCTGTTCTCAAACGATAGGGCATTTCGAACGGTCTAGATCGGTTTAGCGACTGGTTCGGATCGAGCGAAATTCCTTCTCGTCACAGTTGGTATCAGAGTTTGGTTTACAAAGCTAGAGAACAAGGCACATTAGAACCATACGAAAGAATTCATCAGATATTGGATTAGTAAAATCCAATGAGAATGACTCGTTAGAGATAGGATCAGTAGTTTCCTAGAACGAGTGTGAAGAGTATATTTTTAAAATGAAAACAATTTTTGTTTTGAAAATCTAAATCAACTATTCGTATTTGATTATTTATTTCATATTGATTAGGACAGTCCAGTATATAAAGATTTTGCATGTACGCCTTGCAAACGTGTATTTGAAGTTTTAATATACTGGATAGATATAGAATCACACTCTAGTCGCCCGGAGATGATTCTGATGATAGTTCGAACATCATCAGAATTGGTATTCGTGTTTCGAAGGTGTGATATCTATATATTTACTATTGACTGGTGTGAGAACCAAAATTAGATAGGGCCTATCGTTGTGATTTGGCATCAAAAATCTGATTTTTGACTATGTATCAAAGTTATCAATTTGAAAAGCTGATCAACTAATTGATTGATGTTTGTGTTGTTTGTTTATTTGTTTGCTAATTTTTAGCCATTTAGCCTAATTGAATCACATATTGAAAATTGGTCGCATTTGCTTGCATATACTTGTACTTACATTGAACAGGTCATAGCAAGGAGGCTAGAGCAGAGAATAAAATTTGTTTGCCTGACAAATAGGTACATGTTTACTACATAATTTACTGTTTTGTTTGGGTGATGATGATTTTATGAGCCTATTGGCTAGCCGCTTGGCTTTTTCTTTTTCTTTTTGAGATCAGAAGGCCTATATGGCAATTTCAGGATTTTCCCGTGGCTCCCGGTGCAGGGGAGGTTATGGTGAAATTTTTCGAAAATTTAGGGTGTTAGCCAAATTTTTGAAATTTTTGAAAATTCTCAGAAACTGAAAACTTGGAGAATGGAAGCCAGATCGAACGTAGAGTTGAATGATCAAACCACTTTCGACTTTGTTCCTTTTCGGGGACGAAAAGTTTTAAGTGGGGGAGATTGTAATAACCCGGAAAATCTGGGCCAGTTTAAAATTTTTATTTTGGCAATTTTAGCGAATTTTGATTATTTAATATAGATTATTTTAAATAATATCGATGAGAAATTTATTTTGAACAGAATTTATAACGTATATATTATATACGTCGTCGTTAGAATATAAATAATTATATATAATTATAAAAGGAATTGAAAATGGCGCGGTAGTTCGATAATTCGATTTCAAACTTCAAATGACTGTACCGGGTGCAAAATAATCCGGATTTTAGTGAAACCAAAAATATTAGAATCTATTCGGGAATATCTTTCCAACGAATCCAAATAATCAAAATTTCATAGCGGGTATCAAAAGAAATGTCCGGTTGAAAATTCTGAATAGTCACTATGGAATTCAGGCTCTTAAAAATAGACATTTTGCAAATGACCTCGGATTTCGACGAAACCAGTTTTGTTGGGTCTGTGATGTCAAGTTATTGCTAGATTCCAAATTTCATAATTTTTCGAATCAATATGTGAGTGTGGCAAAGGAAAACGCATTTGACCAGTTTTATTTGATTTTAATCGACTGGAAAATGACCATTTTTCCAACGGTCACAGAATTCAACTAAACTAGTTTTGTTAGGACCGTATCGTCAATACGAAGCTAGAAAATATTTTTTGGGAATTTTTCTAGTTAGTATGTGACCCCGGTAAATGGAAATGTGCGTTTAAATTCAATATATATAGTTATATGTTAAATTTAACGGAAACTGATTGTAACGATTGGATCATCTTGCGATACATATCCCATTGTGTTCGGAATGGGGGTAATTAGCTATGGACGACAGGTGGTGGGCCTCGTTTAGAGGTCGTATGTAAAAGTCAACTTTTTGTGGAGGATAAAATAAAATAAAAATAAAGAAATATAATAACTTTACTTATACCCCCTGCTATTTTTCCTCGATCAGAACATTTCTCCCTTTCCCCGAAATCGATGATGGCCTCCATACGTCGCCCCCTCTGCCAAACCACCACCGCGCCCTAGTAGTCGTCGCCGCCTCCATCTCCACCTCCCCCTCCCCCTTTCATTCGCCGCCATCACGAAGACCGGTCCCTCTCGCGAGACCCAAAGTCGCCCATCAGCACCTCGCGAAGTCAATGCCGCTGCCACCAATTCCCGAGCTCGTGAGGGGTTCGAACGGAGCGCGCTTCCCGGCGATGGAAGAAGATGTTGAGGCTTTCATCGTGATGTAATTCGACCAGGGTCCGTCCCCTTGAGATCTCCTGCGCAAGCAATGATGGGAGGCGAACTGTTTGGGGGTGAAGTACCTGTAGAAGATGAACGAGAAGACAACTACATTGAGCAATTTTTAATATATATATATATATATATATATATATATATATATATATATACTTAGTTTAAAATAATTAGCATTGTCTTTCAATTAAAATTAACATGGTTTAGAATTCGATTTTCTTTTACCTATAATGACATTAAATAATAATGTTATTTTTTTTGTTAGATATAACATTATATAAAAATGATTTTTTTTTATATATATATGAAATACATCATGATAAAAGTTTAGATTTTTAATAGATAAAATTTTAGATTTTTAATAGATAAAAGATTGAATTTTTATAATGTTAAAAGACGAGATTTCTTTTAGTTAATAGAAAGAATAAAAATATAATTTTTATATGATAGGAAGGATAAAAATATGATTTTTTATATATTGAATAGCAAAGTAAAAATTCGATTTTATATATTGAATAGCGAAGTAAAAATTTGATTTTATATATTGAATAGCAAAGTAAAAATTCGATTTTTATATATTGAATAGCAAAGTAAAATTTCGATTTTTATATATTGAATAGCGAAGTAAAAATGTGATTTTTATATATGTAGTGGCTACGGGCGATGAAAGTGATAAGAAGCGAGAACGACGAAGATTTCTATAAAAGAAGAGTCGTGGTATTGGATAGCTATCTATGAGAACTTCTCACCTTTCAATTTAATTTTTCTAGTTATATATATATACTAGGATGCAGACGGTGTTTAGTAGTACCCGACACCCGTCATCCACAGACCATGGATGGCTTGTTTGTTTAATTGTTTGGTTGTGTAGTTGATTAGATTATTTGGTTTGAATCGAATTGTTTAGTGAAATGAAATTGATTTGATTGATGTGTGAATGGCGTGGGCCTTCACTAGACCGGGGATAAGGCTAGGCCTCGTCCCGTTTCTAGTATCGTGCCGTTATGCCACCGAAATTTTCTAAAATAAGTTAGAAAAATAAAGAAATCATTTTATTTAATAAATGAACTGAATAGAAATTCATGTGTTGAAATAAAATATTTTAACGTTAAAAATATAATTTTTAACGTGAAAGTGAATAAATAAATATTTATAAACAAATCGGCCGATTTGTTTATATACACTGATTTGACTGATATTGATTGGATCGATAAATTTTACACGTCGCCCAACTACACAAATAAAATATGTGTTTGATGGTTTGAAACCCCACACGGGTGTTGGGATGAAATTTGAAGTTCACTCATCCTGATTGATTAAATATGTCGATCGATTGATTGACAGGCTGTTATAAGCGTTAGATATCTATATTTGATGCTTATACAGTGTAGTGCACTTTGGTTGATGGTTGATTACTTTTCAATGCTATTATATGCGTGTGATGTATGAAAATCCATATAATTAATTTTATATGGTGATTGATTGGGCCTCATTCCAATTTAGAAAATAAAGAATATTATAACATAAAAGGTTCATGTGTTGACTGTACTCATCCGTTGAGATTAGTCATGTGTTGAACGAAATAATTTAACAAAAATTGTCACACGTGGACAGTACTCATTCGTTGAGATTAGTCGTGTGTTGACAAAAATAAATATTCATTTGTTGAATAGAATATTTGAAAATAGAAATATATGAAGCCGTGTTGGTTAGATTGACGCCATTTTGACGTGAACGATATTTATATCGATTTTATTCATTTTAAAATGCATATTGAAAAGTGATTTCGAAAACGCATATTGTGAAACGATTTCGAAATGAATTGAATATATAACGAATCGAAATGAATTGAATATATAACGATTTCGAAATGAATTGAATATATAACGATTTCGAAATGAATTGAATAGATAACGATTTCGAAATGAATTGAATATATAACGAATTTGAATTGAATTGAATATAAAACCAATTCGAATTGAATTGAAAACGAATTCGAATTGAATTGAAAACGAATTCGAATTGAATTGGAAACAAATTGAAATGAATTCAAATTGAATTGAAATTTGAATTGAATAGAAATGAATTTTAAAACGAATTTATAAAGAAGAATTCAATTTTGATTTGAATTGAAATGGAAGTTGAAATTGCCTTTGAAACGAATTTAAAACTATTTATATAATTTGTTTTAAATAGAAATCGACGAAGTATATATTATATATATTATATATATAATATAATGGCCTGTATAGAACGCGCCGCGCCGCGGCAGTTCGCTAATTTCGACCATTGACTTCAAATGGATATTACGGGAGATCCGACCGTCGGATTCTCCTAAAACCGGAACCGTTGGGTTTGTATCGAAAAGAGCATTCCAAAGAATATTAGAAATTAGAAATCTAACGGTTGGATTTGGAATTATGTTCAAATCAAATTTGAAAAAGGTCGCTGTAAGTGCAGTTCGATGGTCGTTGATGGAAATCGACTGTACGGGCCTGGATAAAATTATTAAAAATAATAATAATTTGTGTAAAATCATAAGAAATGATTTAGAAAGGATTGGGATGAAAAAACTCCATATTTGAAAAGATAAAAATAGTTTTTATCGAAATGAACTAGTTTTGAACTAGAATTATAATTCTATTTATTTTTAAATAAATAAATTGAATTTGAAATGGTTTTGAAAATAGCCAGAATTTCCAATAATTATATTGGAGTGGATTTGAATCGAAATTGTCTTCGGAATATTTCGATGTTGGAATTCGTGATTATACAGATGTTGTTATGGAAATTTGAAAGATATATATTTATATCGTTATTTCCAATATGACATTTGTTAATTGTAGAATTTGATATTGAATATAAGCCGATGTATTTTCTATTCATAGCCTTGTATTGAATATCAAATGTGATTTGGGTTTGTCGTTAATGGTGTCTTCATTAACACTGTTCTTGAACCCAGTTGAGAAAAGATTAAATCTTTTTATTTAGATTTAATGAAGTGTACCAATTAAATAATATTTAATTGGAATTGAATCGATATTGATTTTTGGGTTTATCGTGGACGGTGCTTTAAATAACACTCGTTCTTTAACCCGATAATTAATAAATGTGATTTTGGGTTTACCGTGAACCGTGTTTTAAATGACACTGGTTCTTTAACCCAGTCAAAGATTAAAACTAAGTGGAGTTTTAATGAATCTTTAATTAGATTGAAAAGATCGAAAATGGAGTACCACCAGTTTTGCTCCAGGCGATAGTTAAATCTTTAATTAGATTTGAACGTGAAATGATAATTGAATTTACCGATAACACTGTGGTGTTAGATATGAAGTATAACCAGTTTTACTTCATGGGATGAATAGGTTGGGATTGGGAAATTAAAACAAATGATTACTTCGGTAAGGTTCGCTAATCCCGACTAGTTTGAATTGATATTCAAAAATAGATTAAAGAATAAGTTCAAGAAATTTATCTTGGATAAAATTAATGGGAACCTTTCGCTATGAATGTGAAATTTAGAAACTAACTGTCGGTTAGCTAAGCAGAAGGGTTTTCTGGATATTGATCTGATGTTGGTTTCAGCCTTCGGGGTTAATATTTGGGGAATTATTCTCTTGATTAATTTACAGTTAGTGACTGATGAATTGGAATGAGGCATATGTTGTGTTTGTGTAACATTTATTCTTAATATACGCGGGTTGTTCGAAAAGGCCGGGTTTATACCCATTCTGAATAATCAATTCGACGATACGTCGAAGATGAAGACGGTGGTTGAAGACCGGAAGTCTTCACATCGTTGGGATAATTACTGACGATCCTGATTGGGCTGTACACCCAAGAGAATGGAGATAGTTGGTGGTCGTCCAGACGTACTTGGAGATGGATGGATATGCGAGGAAAGTGACTCCGGTTTCGTTCAGACCCAGAACGGACTTGTAAATGGATAGTGTGTCTGACGTTGTATTCCTTTATACTGTATTTGGTGATCTCTGCTAAATATATATCATTTTGGTGGCAGAGAATTTATTCTCTTGCTATACACCCTTCTCTGAGACGTACGAGCCTAGAGGTTATATATTGGCAGAAATCAGTGGTACAGTATGGACTGACAATGTGACATGCTGAGTTGCATGGATTAAGGCTTTTGTTGAAAAGCAAAGTCTTGTGGTTGATGATCAAAGCACGGCCTTGTGTGGCGTAGCTTTGTGTAACGTTGATTCGCGAGTATCACACCCGGTATGAACCAAAAACGGGAGACGGACCTCAGGGAGGACATGCGTTTCTTTCTAGTTAGAAGTGGCGTCAGTGCTTGAACTGGCTGACGAGTTTGACTCATGTGGATGTTGCTTATTATTACTTGCTGAAAAGCAAGGCGCCTCGTGATATCGGTTTCGGCCGATGCTTTTGGTCGGCTGACGGGCCAGGCTTACGCCCCAAAGGGCGGGGAAACGTAGTGTTCAGGCATAATAATCCACATCGGTGGACCGGCCCTGACGATCCAAGGCTTGACTGCGCGCTTTCCTGAGACACGGGCTAGAGCGTCTCGAATCGGTGAGGATCTTGCCCCTAGCCTCGGTTCATACCATAAATGATAACCCAACTTCCAATATGACATTTGCGGTTTTAATTGTAGAACTAGTATGGCGACATGATATATGGTACCCATGCCGCCTATGATTGATATTTATGATTGAAGTTGTTTTTATGCACTTATAATAGTATCAAATGATTTGTTTTAAACGTATCAAGCATTCTTTGGCTGTTATAAGGGAAAACCCTATCCCCCGGCTTGCGTTGCATTGTGTGATAGGACCTGGGTCTTATAACAGCTTCATTTTTCTTTATTTAGCATTGCGCTGTTTGTTTCATGCACTGGTATTCTTGGGAGGAAACCCGTTCCGTGTTATACGGCGTGGTCCCTTGATTTACCTAACTTTAAAATAAAGATTAATAACTGTTTTAGTTCTCACACCAGTCACATGACTGACCTGGGGTTTATTGTTTTAACCTAAACTCTGGGTGCCCTTATTTTCCGCACGGGCAGCTAGTAGTTTTGGTTTTGCAGATTTATATTCACAGGATCCTAGTTTACAGCTGGAATGATATCCGGAAAGCTTTGTATCCGTATATCTCCTTCTAGTTGTGTTTTGTATTATTTTCCGCTGCAATGTAATTTAAATCTCTGATATTTCTGTGTAATATTTATTTGTTTATACTCTGTATATTCTTGTAATCTGATGCATTGTCGTGATATACAGTGAAATGTTCTTTTGTATGCGTTCTATTTTGTCCTGTTCTCAAACGATAGGGCGTTTCGAACGGTCTAGATCGGTTTAGCGACTGGTTCGGATCGAGCGAAATTCCTTCTCGTCACAGTCTCGAATCTGGAGGGGATTGTCACTAGCGTGGAGCTTTCCTAGTGAGCAGTAACTCCATAGTGCTCTGCAGTTTTCATGTCTCGATTTTGGTCGATGATGTTACTGCTCGCACTCTGGTATTCAGTGTTAATCTTGAACTTGTCTTGTTAGTAGTATTTGAATTCTACTGTGGTTCATTTTTGGTATATGTTGTTATTTAAGGTGCTTGGTTACCACTATGGTTAAGTGATGCTCAGATCCATGTTATTTTTTAGAAATGTTGCTCTTTTTTTGTGGATGTTGTCTATGAGTGGAGTGGCCTAGTGTGTGCATAGATGGACATCACCACAATGTTAAAAAATGAGATGCCTCGGCGCTGAAACTTGATATTATAGTTCTGGTAATGTCCTATTTGCATCTCCTTGTCATTTTATTTTGTCACAGTCCAATTTTTCCTTGAGCACGTTTCTAAGTGTGGTCGTTCTGGTTTGTCATGTGAATGGTGTCTGATCGACGCTAGTCTATGAATCAGAAAAGCATGAATTTTAAATTAAATTACTGCAAGCGTACAGGTGTGTAGCATATAGGTCGAACACAGGGAGGTGTAATTAAAAATTAATATTTATTTATTCTTAGGCGAGTTAGACAGAATTTGGAGTTGTTTTTAATGTTGTTGAAATTACTCTGAATCTGAATCTAATCAGTATCAAATTCAACAGTTGAAAAGAAAAGGACAATTACTAGAAAAAGAGAATAACAACTAGAACAATAACATAAGTTAAAAGTAGGATTCCTGTTGAAACTAATCAAACAGTGAATCGCTAACAAGCAGTAATAAAGACAATAACAATATGTGTTCTACCCAAACCTAATTAGGTAGATAACACAAATTGTTATGAAATTAAAATAACAATAAAACTAGAAAAGAAAAGACTTTTATTAGAACAAAAGAGAACACAGAATAGAAAAATGAATGGCATTTACAATGGGACATCATGTATATTTATAGAGATGTAGACCAAATCCTAATCAAATCAATGACTAAATGGCCCTCTTTTCCCAAGAAGTAACATCATATCTCTTGCCTTCCTTGACTAGGCTTGTTTGGAAATAATTCTTTTAAGAATATCTGATGCATATCTTGGTGAATATCTTCCAAATCCTCTGTATGGCTAGTTGATTGGTAATTAGATTGCATCCGATTAATTATTCCAAACAAGGATGCTCATCAAACTCCCAAGGCAACAAAGGATGAAATCTTCAAAATTGATCTTTTCTTGGCAATAAATCAATCAGAAATTCTTCTAATTGGAAATTGAAAAATGAATGTTCTGAAGTGATTTCCATGACTATTCCTGAAATGTCTATTAGTGAATATCATACATACACATGAATATGTATATATATAATATAACACTAATTAATATTCTTCATGGCAAAGGGCCAATGTGAACGCGTTCCGTTTCTTTGGAAAAAAGTGAGCTCGACGGGGATTGAACTCAGGTGTCTCAGTACAAATCTCTATGCAATTACCAGTGAGCTACAACGTCTTTTGTAATTGAGATGACTTTAATACGGGGAAGTAGCTTTTTATCTGTAGTTGGCCTTTAATTTGAAACGAAGGAGGCATTTCTTGACATCCTGTAAAAACACACAAAAGTACCCAAAGTATCATTTATTTATTTACAAAAGATAAAATATAAGAGCATAAAATAAACACATTTCTATGTTAATGAAATACCCCCACACTTATCTTTTACTCGTCCTCGAGTAAAAAAACTAACTAGATAGGTTGCACTTTCGTAGGAAACACGATTGCATTGAGCGTATGCAACAAGCCGTTAAACCACTAGGTGTCCCTAGTAGGACGAGTGGTGTCTCGTGAGGGTTTTCAGCGGATACTACCCACAAAATCCAAATGCAGTATGCTATGATTCTAATGAAACTACATGAATGCAATGGACATATGCAAATAAAAACGCAAAATGAAAACACGACTTATTTCAGGAAAGTTGTACAACAAATTAAGTTAATAATTTCTAATCAGTTGATTGTACTTTAAATACATCAACTTGTCACAAAATTTCAATATAAATCAAGTTTTCAAATGTTAAATTCCAGTTTGGCCAGTTAGTTCGGTCGATAACATAGTGCAGCCATGAAATAAATTCTTAGTTTGCTTGGCACAGTTTGCAAAGTGGTATTCTAATTTTCTCATGTATGGCTAGTCAAATCAATAAGGTCAAGAAGTGTTTGGGCATCATCGCTTATTCTTTATTCTATAAAATTTTAAAATTTATGATTAAGTACATACACCTAACTAAAAAGACCAAGGTTTACCACCCATGCACTGCCTCGCGGACTAACGGAGAGTGGGTAAAGAGCTTAGCGGATTGTGCAGGCCGACTTTGACTTTGTCAACAACGTGTCGGTAATCCTTAGGTGTCCAATCTCATAAAATGAGACCAAGATATTCCAACGCTGGCTTTATCAACAACGTGTCCTATGGAGCTTGGCGGGTTTGCACACCAACGCTCGATATACAAGCAATATTGGATACCCTTGGATTACTATTATTATTATTGAATTTATAAGCACAAAAAGAGAGTTACGCGAATTCAACTTAACACAACTTAGTTTTAAAGGTTTGACAAGCCATTATAAGTATTTTAAGTCCTCCACTTATTTAAACAAAGTCTACAATATAGAATAGATTTCATGGCCATCACCTAAGAACCTCCCTATGTACCGGTTACACTATTATCCCTCAAAATTAAACTTTTCATTATATTTCTTATTCGATCTAAGTTGAGAGAAAAAAATACTATCAACTGGCTAAAAATTGTAAACTTATTTTGTTGTATCAATTGAAAAAGAGTCGTATTTTCCAAATTTTTTTTATGGTATGTTACTAGGATATATAAAATGTATGATGGTCCTACATGAAAAGAAAGAAAAATTAAAGAAAAATCAAAAGAATGCAATGCAGACTCCCCCCCCCCCCACACACACACTTGATTGAGACAGTGTCCCAACTGTCTAAGGCAGAAAAACAAAAATAAAATAAAAAACGAAAAAAATAAAATAAAGAAAAAGAACGTGTACCACCTGATTTCATGGTGGATGATCAGGCTCATGCAGATCGATAGGGTCATCTTCGTCATATTGCTCGATTTCCAAAAATGGTTTCAGTCGTTGACCGTTTACTTTGAAGACTTTTCCATCCTTAGGATTTTCAATTTCAACCGCTCCATGAGGATATACTGTTTTCACAACATAAGGTCCAGTCCATCGAGATCTGAGTTTTCCTGGAAACAAGTGAAGTCTAGAGTCGTATAAAAGAACTTTTTGACCTATGTTGAATTCCTTACGAAGTATGTTTTTGTCGTGTTGGCTTTGGTTCTTTCTTTGTAGATTTTCGCATTTTCATACGCCTCATTTCTTAATTCCTCTAATTCCGAAATTTGTAACTTCCTATGTGAGCCGGCTTTCTCTAAGTCAAAATTCAAAAATTTTATGGCCCAAAGAGCACGATGCTCTAATTCAAGAGGTAAGTGACAGGCCTTTCCGAAGACTAATCGATATGGTGACATCCCTAGATTGGTTTTATAAGCAGTGCGAAAAGCCCAAAGTGCATCAATCAGTTTTAAGGACCAATCTTTTCTATTGGAATTTACGGTTTTCTCAAGAATTTGTTTGATTTGTCTATTGGAAACTTCTACTTGTCCACTAGTTTGTGGATCGTAAGGTGTCGACAGCTTGTGTGTGATTGAGTATTTCTTGAGCAAGGACTTAAAAGCATGATTACAGAAATGAGTGCCATTATCGCTAATGATAGCTCGAGGTGTGCCAAAGCGTGAAAAGATGTTTTCTTTGAGGAATTTGACAACAACCTTGTTGTCGTTGGTTTTGGTCGGAATGGCTTCAACCCATTTTGAGACATAATCTTCCGTAAGCAAGATGTAAAGATTCCCAAATGAATTAGGGAATGGTCCCATGAAATCGATGCCCCAAACATCGAATAACTCAATCACTAAAATGAGGTTGAGGGGCATCATGTTTCGCTTAGAGATTCGACCCGTTCTTTGACATCGCTCACATTTAGAGCAAAATTCGAAAGCGTCACGGAAGAGTGTGGGCCAATAAAAACCGCTTTGCAAAACTTTTGCAGCAGTTTTTCTTGCTCCAAAATGACCGCCACAAGCATGGTCATGTGAGAAGGAGAGAATACTTTGGTGTTCATGATCGGGCACACACCTTCAAATGATTTGGTCTGGACAGTATTTGAAAAGGTATGGGTCGTCCCAATAGAAGCTTCGAACTTTCGAGAGAAATTTTTGTTTATCTTGTTTCGACCAGTCAGCGGGCATTTGTTGTGTGACCAGATAATTCACAATGTCAGCGTACCAAGGGGTTTTAGAGATGGAAAGAATTTGTTCGTCAGAAAAATAGTCATCGATTTGGGTGTCGTTAACATTTTCGTGCACAATTCGAGAGAGATGATCAACTACGACATTTTCAGAACCCTTTTTATCTCGTATTTCTATATCGAATTCTTGAAGAAGAAGGATCCAACAAATCAAACGGGCCTTGGCATCCTTTTTAGAAAGCAAATATCGGAGGGCAGCATGATCAGTGTAAACTATGACTTTGGATCCTTTGAGATATGGTCTGAATTTCTCAAGAGCGAAGACAACTGCCAAAAATTCCTTTTCAGTAGTTGAGTAATTTAATTGGGCCTCGTTTAAGGTTTTGCTAGCGTAATAAATGACTCGAGGGAGTTTATCGATACGCTGACCCAAGATGGCTCCAATTGCAAAGTCAGAAGCGTCGCACATAAGTTCGAAGGGCTGAGTCCAATCAGGAGGTTGAATGATGGGAGCTGTGGTCAAGATTGACTTAAGAGTTTCAAAAGATGTTTTGCAGTCATTGGAGAATTCGAACTTAATGTCTTTGGCAAGTAAATTTGAGAGAGGTTTTGAAATTTTCGAGAAATCCTTAATGAATCTTCTATAGAATCCCGCGTGGCCAAGAAATGAACGAACATCTTTAACAGACTTAGGAGGAGGCAGATTAGCAATCAAATCGATTTTAGATTTATTGACTTCAAGGCCATCTTTGGAGACGACATGACCTAGAACTATCCCCCTTTTTACCATGAAGTGACATTTTTCCCAATTAAGCACGAGTGATTTTTCCTTACAAAGTTTTAGGGCAAGTTCTAAATGAGTGTGGCATTGGGAAAAAGATGATCCATAGATTGAAAAATTATCCTTGAATATTTCCAAGAATTCGTCCACCATATCAGAGAAGATACTCATCATACACCTTTGGAAAGTCGCGGGGCCATTACAAAGACCAAAAGGCATGCGACGATACGCGAAGGTTCCAAAGGAACAAGTAAAGGTGGTCTTGTGTTGATCCTCTAAAGCAACAAGGATTTGGTTATAGCCAGAGTATCCATCGAGAAAACAATAGTACTCATGACCCGCTAAGTGTTCGAGCATTTGGTCAATAAAAGGTAAGGGAAAATGGTCTTTTCGTGTGGCTGCGTTGAGCTTTCGATAGTCGATACACACACGCCATTTTGTTTTGATTTTTGTTGGGATGAGCTCATTTTTTTCATTTTTGATCACTGTGACTCCCGATTTCTTTGGTACGACTTGTACCGGACTCACCCAGGTACTATCAGAGATGGGATAGATGATGTTATTGTCTAGACATTTGATTATCTCCTCCTTGACCACTTCTCTCATGTTTGGGTTTAATCGCCTTTGAGCCTCATGGGTGGGTTTAGCCTCATCAACTAAATGTATGCGATGTTCCACAATTGACGGGCTAATTCCTTTTATATCGCTCAGTTCCCACCCCAAGGCTTCTTTATTTTCCAGCAAAATTTCTAAGAGTTTTTCTTCTTGGTCCTCGGTAAGATCAGAGGCCGAGATTACGGGAAGAGTTTCTGAGGAGTCTAAGTATGCGTACTTAAGGTCTTGTGGTAAGGGTTTGAGATCTAACTTAGAATGTTCTTGAGTGTTAACATTGGTTAACATTCCTTGGTCAGAGTCAGAAGACGAAGGATTTAAGTTAAGAAATTCATTCAGTTCAGAAATGTATTCAAGTTCGTCGAAATCAGAGTCGAAATGTTCCAGACACATTTTCAAGGCTTCAGAAGTGTCATTAGAGGTTTCGTCAACTATGGTTTGAATCATGTCGATTTCATCGGTCTCAAAATCCCTAGGTTGTTTGTTGAGATTAAAGATGTTTAGCTCAATGGTCAGGTGCCCGAAGGAAAGTCGAAGTTGACCGTTCCTACAATTAATGACAGCATTTGAGGTTGCTAAGAAGGGCCGTCCTAAAATCAATGGTATTTGAACTTGGGGATTTGAGTCAGGCTCTGTGTCTAAAACTATGAAATCGACAGGGAAGTAAAATTGTTCGATATGTATCAAGACGTCTTCGATAATTCCCAATGGCTTTTTGACAGATCGATCGGCTAACTGAAGAGTGATGTTTGTTGGTTTAATTTCCCCTAACCCAAGTTGATAATAAACAGTATAAGGAAGAAGATTGACACTGGCACCAAGGTCGAGTAGGGCACGAGAAATATGGGTGTTTCCTATTTTTCAATCAATCGTAGGGCAGCCAGTGTCTTTGTACTTGACTGGGGTAAGATTCGAAAGAGCAGAGCTTGTATTCGCAGTTAGAAAGGCGGTTTTTAGGACATTAGTCGCACGTTTTTGTGTGCACAATTCCTTAAGACATTTGGCATATTGAGGAATTTGTTCAATTGTGTCTAAAAGAGGAATGTTCACACGGACTTGTTTGAAATTTTCCAAAATTTTATCAAAATTTGCCGCTTTCTTCTTATTATTGAGCCTATGGGGAAATGGAGCCATTGGTTTTTCGACTTTGTGATCAGTTTCATCATTCGAGGGAGAAGGTTTATCCAAGGAAATAGAAGGTGGTAAGGTCGTAGAAGATGGAGTGTTGGTATTGCCAACATTATTTTTCGAAGGTGAGTCGGGTTTGCCGACACTGGGGGAAGAACTGTTGGGATTGCCAACATTTAAGGGAACTTGAGGTTTAGAAGAATTGTCATTCGAAGCCAATGGGTGATCAGCAAAATTAGGGATTGGGGTCGAGTTAGAAGGTTCGTCAGGGTCGCCCACGTTATTATCAATCCTCTTTCCAGATCGAAGGGTTGTAATAGCGTTGACTGGATTATGGTTTTCGTCCTCACAAGAATTCACAGCACGAGAGTTATACTTTGGATTCATCTCGGGTTGACTAGGCAATTTTCCCTTCTCATTATTTTTCGCCATTTCCTTTATCATATTCATCATTTGGTCCATTTTAACGTCTTGCGAGTTTATTTTGGCTTCGTAAGAGCTCAATTGTTTTTCTAAACGCACAATTTCTTGTGACGGTTGAGAAGATTGGTTCGATGATTGAAAATTGGGGTGCCTATAGGGTTGTTTGGATTGAGGTGCAGCTTGAGAGGTTTGAGAATTGGAAGAAGGAGCTTGGTAATTCGGATTGGGAATAAAGGGTTGCATGTGAGCCGGGTTGGCCGAATTATTGGGGTTTGACCAAGAAAAGTTTGGGTGGTTCCTCCAACCAGGATTGTACGTGGCTGAGTAAGGATTATTTTGAGCTATGGCATTGGCTTGGTCCTGAGAGTAGTAGTGGGGTAGACCTTCTCCGGCTTGAGGAGTTTGATTTTCTAAAGGAATTTGACTTGGGTCCACGACATGCACTCCTCTAGTAGAAGTACGAATGGGAACACGAATTGATTCCCATTGCATGTCCTTTTCAGAATAATCTTCTAAGAATTGCCAAGCTTCATCGGCTGTTTTAGACATAAAATCTCCTCCACACATTGATTCCAGTTGAGTTCTAGTCTGATAGTTTAGCCCTTCATATGCAATTTGACATAAGTGATCTTTTAGAATTCCATGATGAGGGCAACTATATAATAGTTGGTTGAATCTTTCAAAGTATTTTGAAAAAGTTTCCCTCTCGTTTTGACAAAATTGATTTATCTCGGTTCGGATTTTTAGAGTTTTATGAAAAGGGAAAAACTTTTTTAAGAATGCAGTGACAAATTCATCCCAACTTCTTATGGAATGTCGTGGAAGAGAATTTAGCCATCTTTTAGCGCTTTCAAGTAGTGCAAATGGAATTAGCCTTATCTTGATCGATTCGTTAGATAGTTGTTGCATTTTTGTTGTGGAAGCATACAATTCAAATTCACTTAGAAATTCATAAGCATTTTCAGACCCAGTAAATTTTGGTACCCCTTGGATAAAAGAATGTTTTAGCTCAAAATTGTTTCCCTCAGCTGGTGGGAACACAATGACAGATGGTTGAACGGTCCTAGTAGGATAACATCGATCACGAAGAGACAAGGGTCTATCCATTTGGATATTAAGATTTTGAAAATTTTGATTTATTTGATTTTGATCTCCAAAGTTTGGAAAGTTTTGATTCACTCGATTTTGATCCAGTTCGGTTGGAAAATTTTGGTTGATTCGAGAACCCCTAGGAGAATTATTTTGGCTAACACTGTTTTCACTCATTGTTTTCAAATGCACGCACAGAAATTAGCTACAATGAAATTTTCTGTCCTTAAAGGATCCTAACCCAAAATTATAAAGTGACACGTTTGATTACTTAGATCAAAAGATTTCTCAGCCAGTTAACGGTCAGGAGTTATCGGTGCACCAGGAATCACCCTAGCAATGCAGCCGAAGGTTTAAGTACCTTCAGAGTAACAACCAATATAATATTTACGAATCACCGTAATATTTATAAACGGTTATTTCTCTGCCGTAGTCTAGACACCAAGAAATAATTCGTTCCAAATGAATCAACTATCACAATACAATTAAGCCCTAGATGAGCCCGTGACTCCCTTAAGTCCAACGTCTAACCGTTATTATTAGTTAGATTCTACGATGAAATGCAATTTGTGGGCTAAGGAAAGGGTGATGAAGTCCCTCACCTTATGTGAATTGGGGTATTGCCCTTAACAGAATGAATAAAAAATGCCGAAATAACAACAATCACACAAAATAATTGCAGAAATTATAAAAAAAAAATTTACATTCAAGCCACTGCCCCTGCAGAATTTTTTTACAACAATTGTCGATATATTTTTTCTTTTGCAGCAGAGCACCTGTAGAGTTTTAAAAGAAATTTACAGTGGGGTATGGCGGTCCATCCAGAGCAGCTGAGTAGCACTGATAATTCGAATCGATTGACGTTTGAGTTCTTGTTCGACTGCTTGGACACTATCTCTTGCTTCGCTTGATTTTGAATCCCTTGTTGTTGCTTAAGCACTTTCCTTTACTTCTCAATTTTTGATTTTTGGAGGCCTTGATTTGATTTGATACCTTCTTTTTTTGTTTTTTTTTTTTTAAAAATAAAAAGAAATCAAATAAACAAAGAGAAATGAAAACTGCAAACTGACTAAGAACCAATAAAAACCCTGGAAAACAAAACTTGACGAAATATATAACTAAACTAAACCCATTTAAAGGCTGACAAACTAAGTAAGAAAAATGACAATTCAAACACTACTCCTAACAAACAAGGACTCAAAATAGCAAATTAAACAAATAAACTTCTTAATGACTCAATAAAAAAACAAAAACAAACCGACTCATACAAATAAGTCAAGGTAATAAATACACTGACGCCCCTTAACCAACGCAAAGAGTCTCAACACGATGTAAATACCCCAAACGAAACAGTCTCAGAAAACTAAAACAGTGAAACCCCAAAACAAAGTCTCGCCGCCCCCTATCCCCAAAAAAATTGATGCATGAACCAAAGGGTGCAACGCACTCAACACTGTTAAAATGTTCTCAACCCTAAACCGAGTTCACAATCAAAAATAAATCTTTTGCTTCCCAAATCGAATTTTTGCTCCTCTATTTTTTTTTTTTTTTTTGTTCGGATTTCGAAATCGGATCCGGATTTGCAAATATGGGTTTTGGATTCTAGTTTGAATTCAAGGGGATGGGATGGTGAGGTGTAAGTGCGTTTTGGTGGAAAGGGGGTCTCGAGCTGGAAATTGCATGGAGTATGGGATGTTGATAGTGAAAAGGATTGTGGTACTGGTAGGGGGAGGTTACGGTTTGAGGAATTTGGGATTGAGGCTGTAGTGAATACGGATGTTGATTTTTTTTGGTTGGGGAACTTAGGCAGAGGGTTACGGTGAGGGGTATGCTTTAGGGTGGAAGTGGCTGCGGTTTTTGTGGCAGGGAGTTTTGTTTTGTATGTTTGTTGAAGCTTCGATCAGAGGCTGAAATCTTGTGGCATGCATTTTAATTGAAGCGGTGAAGTTCGATGTGAGTAGTGGTGATGATCTAGAACGTGGTGATGTAGTGAAAGTGATTTTGTGGAGTTCTTGGCAGGAGGTGTGTGCGTGAATTTGCTGTAAGTGGGACGGTGAAGGCGATGATTTGAAATCTAGTGCGAGGTGCTGTATAAATTGTCGGTGTTGGTATGGGGTAGATGGGTGATGTGAATTGAATTGATGAGAGGGTGCTCTAAGGTCTGTGCGTTGATGAGGTGAATATTGCGTGAACTTCTGATGGTGTTTGTATTGGGGTATTGAATGGTAGCAGGGGGGTTTGGGGATTGTAGCTGTGGAAGATGGTGATTTGGACGCTGAGGGTGTTTTGGCACAGTTCAGCTGTAGAGTCTGATGGATTTGGGTATGGCCAGAGAAAAGAAGATGATCAAAGGCAGAAAAGAATACAGAAAGAAAGGGGAAAAGAATAGAAAGAAGGAAATTTGGCTTTTTTTTTTGGCAAGACTTGTAAAAGAAGAAAGAGAAAGTAGAAGATTGGGCAAAAAAAATGGAAAGAAGGAAAGAAATAATGGAAAGACCAGTAAGATTTTTTTTCTTGTTTTTGGAGATTGCACTATCAATACTAAACACCGAATCCAGTAAACAAATTTCTTTTTTTTATACGAGAAAACAAAGTCAAGAAAAATAAAAACTAACACGAATCAGAATTAAATAAATGATAAAATTTAATCGTTACCTCCCCGGCAACGGCGCCAAAAACTTGATCAACGCTAGTCTATGAATCAGAAAAGCGCGAATTTTAAATTAAATTACTGCAAGCGTACAGGTGTGTAGCATACAGGTCAAACACAGGGAGGTGTAATTAAAAATTAATATTTATTTATTCTTAGGCGAGTTAGACAGAATTTGGAGTTGTTTTTAATGTTGTTGAAATTACTCTGAATCTGAATCTAATCAGTATCAAATTCAACAGTTGAAAAGAAAATAACAATTACTAGAAAAAGAAAATAACAACTAGAACAATAACAGAAGTAAAAAGTAGGATTCATGTTGAAACTAATCAAACAGTGAATCGCTAACAAGCAGTAATAAAGACAATAACAATATGCGTTCTACCCAAACCTAATTAGGTAGATAACACAAATTGTTATGAAATTAAAATAACAATAAAACTAGAAAAGAAAAGACTTTTATTAGAACAAAAGAGAATACAGAATAGAAAAATGAATGGCATTTATAATGGGACATCATGTATATTTATAGAGATGTAGACCAAATCCTAATCAAATCAATGACTAAATGGCCCTCTTTTCCCAAGAAGTAACATCATATCTCTTGCCTTCCTTGACTAGGCTTGTTTGGAAATAATTCTTTTAAGAATATCTGATGCATATCTTGGTGAATATCTTCCAAATCCTCCGTATGGCTAGTTGATTGGTAATTAGATTGCATGCGATTAATTATTTCAAACAAGGATGCTCATCAAACTCCCAAGGCAACAAAGGATGAAATCTTCAAAATTGATCTTTTCTTGGCAATAAATCAATCAGAAATTCTTCTAATTGGAAATTGAAAAATGAATATTCTGAAGTGATTTCCTTGACTACTCCTGAAATGTCTATTAGTGAATATCATACATACACATGAATATGTATATATATAATATAACACTAATTAATATTCTTCATGGCAAAGGGCCAGTGTGAACGCGTTCCGTTTCTTTGGCAAAAAGTGAGCTCAACGGGGATCGAACTCAGGTCTCTCAGTACAAATCTCTATGCAATTACCAGTGAGCTACAACGTCTTTTGTAATTGAGATGACTTTAATACGGGGAAGTAGCTTTTTATCTGTAGTTGGCCTTTAATTTGAAATGAAGGAGGCATTTCTTGACATCCTGTAAAAACACACAAAAGTACCCAAAGTATCATTTATTAATTTACAAAAGATAAAATATAAGAGCATAAAATAAACACATTTCTATGTTAGTCAGTGTCCTGGCACAAAGCATGGTCACTGATCCCCAATGATTCAGGTGAAACTAGTGCTCTCAAATTCACTATCTTTTTCGGTGATCCTCAGTTTCCTTCCACTCCCATGCCTAAATCAGTTCATACACTATATCACACCTACATGCCATATCAGTGCATATATGCTTCCTTCTTTTGGTGTGGAGCTCAAGAGGGAATCGACAGGCTACAGTTTGGTCTATGTTGTTGCTTTTGCACTTTTCAGAGTGTCTTTACTGTAGTGGTGTCATGTAATTGATGAATACTTTAGGCTTTACTACAAATAGTCTTATACTGTTTCTTTGTATTCATATGTAATACACTACGATTAGTAGTATGTAATGTTTTTTCTTCCTGCATGAAGAAATAGGAAATACGTGAATGTAAATACAGTAGTCTAGTACTTATACTAGCTCCTAAGTTGTAATCTTGATTAGATAGTGTGGATGGTCCACAATAAATGATGATGACAGTGGATGGTCGACCTTAAAAATAGAATTAGCTAACTGCTAACTACAGTCACCTGTACTATATTGTAATTTTATTATTAGTCCTAATAAAAGAGTGTTACGGAACACTATAAAAACCGGTTGGCTATGCCAATATATATGTGTGTGTGTGTGTGTGTGCGTGTGTGTGTGTGTGTTTGTGTGTATATAAGAGATTTAAAATCCAACGATCAGATTTTAAAATATGTCCAAATTAGTTTTGGAAAAGATAGCTATGGTTGCAGTCTGGTGGCCGATATTGGAAACCGACTATAAGGGCCTTATTAAAATTACGAATAAATCATGTAAAATCATAATAAATGATTTGGAAATAATTTGGATGAAATACTCCATGTTTGAAAAGATAAAAGATATTTTTATTTGAATGAACTAGTTAACAACTAAAATAAAGAACTAAAAGGAATTGAAATGGTTTTGATATAACTAGAATTTTCCAACATATAAATTGGATTGGATTTGAATGGAAATTATCTTCGGATATTTCAGTAGTGGATTTCGTGATTATACAGATATCGTTGAGGAATTTGGAAGATGCAGATATCGTTATTCCCAACACGATATCTATTGGTTTCAGAATTTGATGTTGAATATGAGCCGATATGATCTCTATTTAGAGCTTTATATTTAATATCAAATTGGATTTTGGGATTATTGTGAATGGTGTCTTCAATAACACTGTTCTTAAATCCAATTGAGAATATAATAAATCTTTAAATTAAGATTTAGTGAAGTTTTCCAATTTAATTGGAATTGAATTGAAATTGGATTTTTGGTTTATCGTAAGCAATGTTTTACATAACATTAGTTCTTTAACCCAATTAACAGTGAAGTTATGATTTGGAATTTATAATCTTTTAATTAAGAATAATGGAATTTTCCAAAATAAAGTTTTCCAATTTAATGGAATTAAATAGAATTTGATTTAGTGATAATCGAGATGAGCTTCTATGGATGAAGACCATTACTATTTATGGAATTTAAAAGTCTTTGCCATTATTCCACTTATAGTATTAGTCTGATATGGAAATTCATATTAATTACGATTGATCTAATTTATGTGAATATTCCATATTAAATGAAAGATGATTTTGGGTTTATCATGAATGGTGTTTTAAATGACATTCGTTCTTTAACCCAGTTATTGAATAAATCGTTTAGTAATGATTTTTGAGATTAAAACTAATTGGAGTTTAATTGAATCTTTAATTAGATTGAAATGCGAATGGGGTAATTTAATTTACCGTATTCAAGAAAAGTTCAAGTTGGAATACCACCAGTTTACTCCATGTGATATTTAAATCTTTAATTAGATTTAAACGTTAAACAATAATTAAATTTACCAAACGTTAAACAGTAATTAAATTTACTTATAACACAATGGGTGTTAGATATGGAGTACCACCACTTTTGTTCCATAGGATGAATAGGTTTTGGGATAGTAAAATAATTGATTACTTCGGTAAGGCTCGTTAATCCCAACTAGTTTGATAAACCTTGATTTGGTTTAACTTGTGAAAAGATATTATAAAATCTTTTGAAATGTTTTCAAAGAAAAGAATATTTGAATAAAAGAATATTTTGGATTGGAATGAAGTGTATGATTTGTTTTAATATCGATTGATTATAAGATATGTGAGTTATTCGAAAAAACCAGGTTCAAACTCATTTTGAATAGCTGATACGACGATTTAAAGTCGGAGATTTGAAGACGGTGGTTGAAGACCAAAGATCTTCACATCGTTTAGATTATTACTGATGTCTTGATTGGGCTGTACACCTAAGACGAGGTAATAAATGGTGGTCATCCAGACGTACTTGGAGATCGACCGGATATGTGAGGGGCTCTGTCATGTATTGGTCATATAGGATGAGGAATAAGGTGCCTCCGGTTTCGTTCAGACCTAGAATGGACTTGCAAATGGATTGTATGTCTGACATTATACTTCGCGCTATTTTCATTGATCTATGCTGAATATATATATATATATATATATATATATATATATATATATATATTTGTTTGGTGGCGGAGAATTTATTCTCTTGCTTAACACCTTTCTCTAAGACGTACGAGCTTAGATGTAATATATTGGTAGAAATCAATGGTATGGATTGACAATGTGGCATGCTAAGATGCAGTGATCAAGGCTTTTGTTGAAAACCGAAGCTTTGTGGTTGGTGATCAAAGCACAACTTTAATATAGCGTAACTTTGTGTAGCGTTAATTCACGATCTTCACACCCCAGTATGAACCAAAAATGGGATGAGGGTCGCAGGGAAATGGAAATACGTTGGTTTCTAGCTAGGAGTGATGTTATGGTATGGATCCCAGACATTTTACTTATGTGGATGTTAGATGATGGATAGCGAGGTACCTCGTATTTGATTTGGCCGCACAAGGCCCTTGATGGTCGACATACTAACCAACATGGTCGACGTACTGACCAGATGACAGGTCCGATATGACTGGCTAACGTATTGTTTATGGTATAACTAATCAGGGACGGCTGACCGACCTTGCCGCTAACCTACGGTCACTTGCGAGTGGTCCTGAGGCATGTGCTAGAGTGTCCCGAATCAGAAAGGAAGATCGTTTTCCTTGGTTCGTTGATGGAAACCCAATTTCCAATACATGATTTTACGTTTTTAGTTGTATACTATCGGCGGCATAGTAGTATGGGACATTCATATCGTCTAGGATTGATACATTTATATTTGAAATTAATTTCTGCACTATGCACTAATAATAATAGAAGATAAATTTCACATATCAAGCATATTTGGCCATTATAAGGTAAAACTCTATCCTTTGGTTTATGATGCATTGTATGATGGGACTTGAGTCTTATAATGGCTTCATTTTTCCTTTTTAGCATTGCGTTGTTTGTTTTATGGTAT
The DNA here is from genome assembly GCA_030737875.1 of Allium sativum. NCBI lineage: Eukaryota > Viridiplantae > Streptophyta > Magnoliopsida > Asparagales > Amaryllidaceae > Allium > Allium sativum. The sequence goes on along the minus strand of CM060921.1, from coordinate 5,875,499 downwards.
TTTTGGGATAAAAACCGTTCAGTGTTATATGACGTGGTCCCTTGATTTACCCGACATTAAAATAAAGTTAATAACTGTTTATTTTCTCACACCAGTCTCATGACTAACTCAGAGTTTATTGTTTCTCATCTAAACTCTGGGTGCCCATATTTTCCACACGGGCAGCTAGTAGTTTTGGTTTTCGCAGATATTTATTTTCACAAGATCTTGGGTTATGGTTGGAGTTATATTCGGAAAGCTTCGTATCCGTATAATTTCTTTCAGCTGTGGTAGTTGATGTTTTCCGCTGTACATTATATTTATGTATTTATATTTTCCGTCATAGAATTATTATTTGTACTATGATATCTTGTACTCTGATGTAATTTGTTGTAATAGCAACGCAATGTTCTCTTAGTCTATGTTTTGATGTGTCATGTTCTCAAAGTAATCCGCCTTCTTGCTCGGTTTAGGTCGGCCGGGAAGTTCGGGACGTCACAGTTAAGTAGTTAATTTTTTTGGTTAAATTAAACATCTGGTTTAGTTTAATTAAAAATAATTGTTATTTAATGATTTCAGAACCTATCAAAGTGAGAACTCTCTCACCCAAATATTTTGTACAGTTACTTATTTTTATAATTGGAAACTTATTAATTGCCTATGTGGATTTTTATGTGTTACATGCGATATCCCTTGAGTTCAACACATGAACTATTCACGAAGTTTATTTGTCATTAGAAGCATTGTTTGAATATATGACATTCGTATATCAAACATTGTGGATGGACACTTTGTGATGCCTTAAATGGCAATGGATGATTATTTATGTTATGATTTGAATGTGAATTTGAAATAATTAACATGTTAAAAATGATGTTAAAATTATTTGTGGTAGTTGAAATTGGAGTAAAAATCCATTTACAAGTCGAACGAGTTGCTTATGTTCACCTATTTAGATAATATCGGTTAGATGGAATGAAAAATTTATTAATTATGCTCTAGAAGTTTTGCTGAACACTCCATAGAAAACAGCCATGTTTCCACATTCGCATAGGTGAGTCTATTAAGAGTGTTCCTGAAGGTAGGTACTCCACTCCAAATAGAGTATAGATATCACTAAGATTTTGTATTAACTCATCCTAAAATCACCTTAGGAATACATGCTTTAAGTATATAAAAATAGCATGTTCAACCATTATCACTACACAACTTGTTTGGCCCACTTTAATGTGGACTGGCCAAACCATGATCGGTTGGTCCATACCTAGAGTGAAACCATACTCTGGTATTTAATTTGCTTGAGCATTTGATATTTTCCACTAAATTGCAAACTCAATAGTGGTCTATTTTCTCAGTTAATCTGTGTTGGATGAAAATGATAATTAAGACACACAGAAAATTAAATGCATTAACAACTTAACAACTTGAAAGTCAAATCAAACTACAGGAAAAGAGCACAAAACAATCAATTAAGGTATCACTATAAAACAATTAAATTAAATTAAGAGCACAATACAATTAAATTAATAACAAAACACAATTATTTTTTGCAGGCCATATAAATAACAATTAAGGCAAAACAATTAAATTATAATTGATAATGCCATTAACATAAAAACTCAAATCACATGGAATAGGAGTAAACCAAGTCAGGCATCACTATCATAACAATTTCAAGCTATAAGCAAATAGCATAACACATAATCAACCAAACCTATCAAATCAAACTGAAGATAAGCTCAGGCTAAGATGAATTCACATATACTTAAAATTAAAACTAAACAAATTTCAAAAGCAAATACATCTCCAAACTACTCAAATATGCCTTCACAATTTTTTCTAACAAAAGAAACATCCTCAACATAATCATCGACATCTGTATTGATTTTTTGGCAGTCTTCCTCAACACGGCTAACTTCCTCAACGGAGTCAGGGATCTCTAACTATTCAAAAATTCTTGAAGGTGCTTTCATTCCTATATTCCAATTAGAAGAATCATTCTCTCTTGAATAAAAAGTTTGTTTCACTTGGGATGAAAGTACATATGGATCTTTTAAAAATGAAGCTTGATTTTGATGAAAATTGACCATAGTAAATCCATCATTAATTTTCACACTATTTCTAATGTTTGCCCAATGACACTTAAAGATCGAAGCATAAAAAACATTGTATCTAACAAAATTACATTGGTAAGTATCCCATAATAAGCGACAACATCAATCACTTGAGAAACTCTTTTTGCACTTGCTCTACACATAGTTGTTACGTCATAAGTCACTCCACTATATTGAGTTTCTCTCCTAATCTTTTATGTGAAAACGTTGTCCAATAATTATGTATCTCTTATAGGATGAAGCATCATTCTTATGAACATAAGCAATCCATTTTAGCATGTCGTCGTGATCTTTGGAACTAATGTGTATCTATACAAAAGTTATTTCAATTGTTAAACATATTCATAATATGGTTTTAAATCAATTATTAACATTTCAAAATTTAATTGATCTTCTTTTTAATGCAACCCGAGAACGTAGCTATATGATTCTTCCAAAGTAATGTTGCATTTCTTTTCATGCGCTTGTTTGAATCTTGTAACTCCTCCAAATGCAAACTAGTGTATAAGAAGAGATGTTACGTTATGCTTAAAATTACAAACTATCCAAACAATAAAAAAAAATTATACTTACTCTAAATATGGTTCTACCATAGTGATATTCATTAACACAGCAAAATGAGTATATTGTTTTTCATTAGAAGACAATGTGATTGTTTTACATGCTGATATTGGACGTCCTTTAAGTATTGCATTAATTTGGTGATCTTCATTTCGAACTTCCTTCACCTGCGATTTTCTTAAAAAATCACCTAAAGATTTCATGCATTCTTCTATAAGGTAAGATTCTGCAATGCAACCCTCGGGGCGAGCATTATTTATAACTTAATATTTCAGTGTCTTCATGTGCCTTTCAAAGCAGTACATCCAACGAAAATAGACTGGCCCACACAGCCGTGCTTCTCTTGCAAGATGAATTATCAAATGTACCATTATATCAAAAAAGAAGGTGGAAAGTATCTTTCAAGCTCACATAAAATTACAATAATCTCATCATCTAGTTGTTGTAGTTTCTCTCTATCGACAACACGCTGATATAATTTATTAAAGGATGAACATAAAAGAGTTATTGTTTTCCTTGAATTCTTTGGAAGTAACCCTCTTATTAAAACGAGCAACAATTGTTGCATCAGAACATGATAACCATGAGAAATCAAACCACTGATTTTGCAATCCTCCAATGACACACAACTTTTAAAATTTGAACAATAACCATCAGGTCCTCTAAAATCATATAATATTTTAATTTTTTCTTCTTCAAATTTTGACAATGTATATGGAGCTGGTGGAAGATATGTCTTGTTTCCCCACGGTTGTGTATGAAGACCATGTCGAATTCCCCAATTCTCCACATCCTTTCTAGAGTTAACTCCATTTTTTGATTTCCTGTCATGCAACATTGTGCCTAGCAAGCTTTCACCAACATTTTTCTCAACATGCATTACATCTAAATTATGATGTAATGGAAGTTCCTATAAAAATCAATAATTGAACATTTTAGTTGTATAATTAATCTCGCAATGTTAGTTCAGTAGAATAAAATAAAACGTTGCACTAACCTCCCAATATGGCAGTTGAAAAAAGATGGACTTCTTTTTCCACCTTGATAGCTCTACTCTCGCAGGATCTGTGTCCTCTTCATCTTCATGTTTCTTGCTATGCTCAATACTTCTTCTTTTTCCTAATTTATGTTTCTTGTTCTCTTTTTTTTCCCCTTTTTTTGGTTCTTCTTTGCGATTCCAAAATTATTCAGAAAGTCTTTTAAAATGATAGAGATTTTTCTTCAAGTTAGAATCCTAGTCCTACACCATTCCTTCACTGTGTTATCAAACAATGCCATATTTTTTTCCTTAAGGGATTTGAAGGGAATAGAAATCTTCTATGACTCAAATAGACAGTCTTTCTACTGTGATTTAGCCATCTATACTGAGTATTGACACCGTATAATGGACAAGATTTTTAACCTTTAACGCGACATCCAATAAGACTATCATAAGTCGGAAAGTCATTTATTATCCAAAGCAAAATTGCTTTCATGTTAAAATTGATTGACTATATGTCTCATAAGCCTCAACTCTGGTATTCCATAAATGATTCAAATCTTCTACTAATGGCGCTATATATGTATGTATGTATATATATATATATATATATATATATATATATATATATATATATATATGTATATATGTATGTATGTATCAATGTCATTTCCTAGTTGTTTCGGACCACGAATCAGCAATGTTAACATAATATTATCTTTCTTCATGCACACCATAAGCAAAAGATTATATGTCACCAGCATTACAGGCCAGCAACTATATTTGGAACTTAGCATGGAAAACGGATTAAAACCATCTGTTGCATGACCAAGTCTGAGATTGCATGGATTTGCTGAAAATGATTCTCATTTTTCATCCACTATATTCCAAGTTATAGAATCTACAGGGTGACACAATTTTCCATTTTGGCTTTTGTAATTGAAATGCCACCGTAAATCTTCTGCCAATGTTTTTTTATCTAAACATTCTTCTAAACCTTGGAATTATCGGGAAATAACGCAACACTTTAACTGGAATGCCATGCATAATCTCTTTTGTTCGTTGGTTTACCTTCCACCTTGACAATCCATATTTTGGACAATTATTCAACTCTTTATATTCATTTCTAAAAAGACAACAGTCGTTTTCACATGCATGAATCATCTCAACGCCCATCTCAAATATTTTAATGAATTTCTTAAATTCATATAATGACTTGGGAAGTACGTTGTTTTTTGGCAACAACAACTGTAGCACATTTAGAAGCTTATCAAAACCATTATTAGACAATCCAGTCTCACATTAAAGGTTATACAATGCAAAAATAGCAGATAACTATTGGGTCTTTGCACTTTTCACATTAAAGCTTATCAAAACCAAAGTACCATTGGGTCTTTGCACTTTTCAAATTCCTATGTGACTCATCCTCTCGACTTTGTGCATCATCTTTTCATTTATCGTCATCAAAAAAAGTATGATTAATAAAGTCTTTACTTCATAGATAATGGCTTTAAGTAAATCATATGCACATCAACCGACTTTGTTTCCTTGCTTTTATTTACTCGCTCACCACGATTATACCACTCACTATCTATGTATTTAGGATGCATTCCTCTTATAACCAAATGCTCAACAATAACTTCTCCATGAAGACGAGTAAGATTCCTACAACCCAAACAAGATCATAATTTTTTTTCTACACTTCCTATATTCATTTTTGCAACATTCACAAAATTCCAAGCCGCTTGCTCGTACTCTTTAGTAGTTCTAAGATTAAAAGTAAAAAAAGGAACAACCACCCTAGATATTAAAATATGTTGTAAATTCACTATTATACTTCAGTATTGTATAATTACATGTTTAGGCATACCCAATCATTATCCATCATTTCAATATGTAAGCAAACAAAATTCTAAATTCAAAGGAATAATATACCACTAGACAACTATTAAAAGCACTAACATTTAAATCTTGTTTTATAGAAACACTAACTAAAAGCATCAACCTACTACACATCATAATAAACAGTACCCCACTGCAATACAAAATCAACAAAGGCATAGTTGGCTCCTTATAGTAACACCCTAGTTGATGATATGAAACCATTTGTTCTATCAATAACTAATATAACAAATGTAAGGGTATGAATATCAATTTCGGTAACGAGGTAGGAAAACCCATATATTGAAGCATAAAATATAGAAAATGTACTACGACCTATGCTGGAGCAAGTGCATGTAGGTTATGCAACACATTCTCTGCAAAGAGTTCATGATACAAGTAACCAGAATTTCTCCCAGTACATTCTTATATGCAAATCATATTTTTACATGGAAAAATGAGTATATCATACTAAGAAGAGAAATTTTGCTCATGGAGAATTGATTCTTTATTTAGCAAGTGATTTAATACTGATAGGAACAACATGTATTAAGAATTTAAAAAGATTTGGCTATAAGTAATGCATTTTTAATACGTAAAGTCGTAAATAGGATTTTTCTATAATGATGGCTTTTATTAAGGTTTTAAACCCTTAGATCTTCTAAAAAAATCTTCTCGTTGCTAACCTTTTCCTATCAATTTTCAATTATGTTTTTCTTCATATCCACGGATGAAGTTGTAGATAGGGAGTTGAAGGCCGTGGAGGGTTCTAAGGCGACGGAAGATTGGGTCGAAGTTCCCAGGAGGAAAGTCATTTGGTTGGTGTTTTTGGAGGGACAATCCAGTTAATGCGCAAGTAGATCGGGAATTTATGGATCCACTCCTAGGCTTTTCCAATGAAACCACAAAAGTTTCCTGTAACAACCCGAAAATCTGGGGCAGTTTAAAATTTTTATTTTGGCAATTTTAGCGAATTTTGATTATTTAAAATGAATTATTTTAAATAATATCGACGAGAAATTTATTTTGAATAGAATCAGAACGTATATATTATATACGTCGTCGATAGAATATAAATATTTATTTATATTTATAAAAGGAATTGAAAATGGCGCGGTAGTTCGATAATTCGATTTCAAACTTCAATTGAATGTACCGGGTGCAAAACAATCCGGATTTTAGTGAAACCAAAAACATTAGTATCTAATTGATGATATCTTTCCAACGAATCAGAAAAATCAAAATTTCATAGCGGGAATCAAAGGATATGTCCAGTTGAAAATTCTGAATAATCGCGATGGAATTCAGGCCCTTAAAAATAGACATTTTGTAAACGACCTCGGATTTCGACGAAACCACTTTTGTTGGATCCGTGATGTCAATTTATTGCTAGGTTTCAAATTTCATAATTTTTCGAATCAATATGTGAGCGTGACAAAGGAAAACGCATTTGACCATTTTCAGTTGATTTTAATCGACTGGAAATTGGCCATTTTTCATACGGTCTCAGAATTCGACGAAACTAGTTTTGTTAGGACCGTATCGTCAATACGAAGCTAGAAAATATTTTTCTGGAATTCTTCTAGTTAGTATGTGACCCCGGTAAATTGAAATGTGCGTTCAAATTCAAAATATAAAGGATTTATATTTTGATTTTGACAGAAACTGATCGAAATAGCTGAATTGGCTTGAGTGGCATATCCCATTGTGTTCGGAATGAGGGTAAAACGCTAGGGGCGGCAGTCGTTGAGTTTAAATTGGAGTTCGTTTCGATAAGCATGAAGTTTTGAAATTTAAAAGAAATTAAATAAATTATTATATATAAAAAAAACCCTCCCCCTATTTTCTTCAGACCCCCCCCCCCGGTCATTTTCCAAATCAAAAAAAAAAGGAAAAAAGAAAAAAATTTGAGATCGACGAAGCCGACCCAGCCGCCACCTCGATCCGCCTCCCCCACGCCGACGCGATCCCCCACTCCCCCCCCCCTCTCGTCTCCTTCCTCCAGCGAACGCCTTCAGCAGACCACCCCGACCAGCAGCGCCCCTTTCCAGCTTCAAGCCCGAAATCCTAGAACCCTAAATCCGTCGCTCCTCCAGCCCTAGCTGCGCCGCCACTTGCCGATGCCACCACGCCTCTGACGATCGCCTCTGGATGCACTCCATTGCCCTCCGTCCTTGCTTCCCTTTCTGAAACAGCGAAACCCCCTCCTTCTGTTGGTAACGTGAAATTTTTTTTAGCATCTAACTTTATTTTCAGTCCTTAAAAATGTAGGAAGATAATTTTTGTATGAATGAATTTTGTTTATAAAAAGATATAATTTTTATTTATAAAGCTATGTTTTTGTTTTATATAAAGCTTTGGTTTTGTTTATAAAAAGTTATGGTTTTCATTTATATAAAAATGATATTTTTATTTACATTTTTAGAAAAATAAAGATTTGATTTTCATAAGAAGTTTTGATTTTTATATATTGAATGGCATTGTAAAAATTCGATTTTTATATATTGAATAGCATTGTAAAAATTCGATTTTTATATATTGAATAGCATAGTAAAAATTCGATTTTTATGTATTGAATAGCATTGTAAAAATTCAATTTTTATATATTGAATAGCAAAGTAAAAATTCGATTTTTACATATGTAGTGGCTACGGGCAACGAAAGCGACAAAGGGCGAGATTGGCGAAGATTTCTACCTAAGAAGAATCGTGGAGTTGGATTAGCTATTCGGTGAGAATTCCTCACCTTTCAATTTCTTTTTCTAGTTATATATATATATATATATATATATATATATATATACTAGGATGCAGACGGTGCTTAGTAGCCCCCGACACCCGTCATCCACAGACCATGGATGGCTTGCTTGTTTAATTGTTTGGTTGTGTAGTTGGTTAGATTATTTGATTTGATTGATGTGTGAATGGCGTGGGCCTTCACTAGACCAGGGATAAGGCTAGGCCTTGTCCCGTTTCTAGTATCGTGCCGTTATGCCGCCGAAATTTTCTAAAATATGTTAGAAAAATAAAAATATCATTTTATTGAATAAATGAACTGAATAGAGCATTCACAAGTTAAATAAAATATTTTATCGTTAAAAATATAGTTTTAACGTGGAAGTGAATAAAATAAAATATTCATTTACAAACCGGACGGTTTGTTTATGTGCACCTATTTGAAGGACATTGATTGGGTCGATAAATTTTACACATCGCCCAACTGCACAAATAAAATATGTGTTTGATTGTTTGAAACCCCACACGGGTGTTGGGATGAAATTTGAAGTTCACCCATCCTGATTGATTAAATATGTCGATCGATTGATTGACAGGCTGTTATAAGCGTTATATATCTATATTTGATGCTTATACAGTGTAGTGCACTTTGGTTGATGGTTGATTATTTTTCAATGCTATTATATGTGTGTGATGTATGAAAATCCACATAATTAATTTTATATGGTGATTGATTGGGCCTCATTCCAGTTTAGAAAATAAAGAATATTATAACATAAAAGTTCATGTGTTGACAGTACTCATTCGTTGAGATTAGTCATGTGTTGAACGAAATATTTTAATAATAAAATTTGCATCTTTATCAATATAAAATAAAGGTTCATGTGTTGACTGTACTCATCCGTTGAGATTAGTCATGTGTTGAACGAAATAATTTAACAAAAAAAAAATTGTCACACATGGACAGTACTCATTCGTTGAGATTAGTCGTGTGTCGACAAAAATAAATATTCATTTGTTGAATAGAATATTTGAAAATAGAAATATATGAAGCCGTGTTGGTTAGATTGACGCCATTTTGACGTGAACGATATTTATATCGATTTTATTCATTTTAAAATGCATATTGAAAAGTGACTTCGAAAACGCATATTTTGAAATGAAATCGAAATGAATTGAATATATAATGAAATCGAAATGAATTGAATATATAATGATTTCGAAATGAATTGAATATATAATGATTTCGAAATGAATTGAATATGTAACGATTTCAAAATGAATTGAATATGTAACGATTTCAAAATGAATTGAATATATAACGATTTCGAAATGAATTGAATATATAACGATTTCGAAATGAATTGAATATATAACGATTTCGAAATGAATTGAATATATAACGATTTCGAAATAAATTGAATATATAACGATTTCAAAATGAATTGAATATATAACGATTTCGAAATGAATTGAATATAAAACGATTTCGAAATGAATTGAATATATAACGATTTCGAAATGAATTGAATATATAACGATTTCGAAATGAATTGAATATATAACGATTTCGAAATGAATTGAATATATAACGAATTCGAATAGAATGGAAAACGAATTTGATTTCAATTGAATAGCAAACGAAACGAATTCGAATTGAATTGAATAGATAACGAATTTGAATTGAATTGAATATAAAACCAATTCGAATTGAATTGAAAACGAATTCGAATTGAAATGAAAACGAATTCGAATTGAATTGAAAACGAATTCGAATTGAATTGAAAACGAATTCGAATTGAATTGGAAACAAATTGAAATGAATTCAAATTGAATTGAAATTTGAATTGAATAGAAATGAATTTTAAAATGAATTTATAAAGAAGAATTCAATTTCGATTTGAATTGAAATGGAAGTTGAAATTGCTTTTGAAACGAATTTAAAACTATTTATATAATTCATTTTAAAATAGAAATCGACGAAATATATATATTATATATATTATATATATAATATAATGGCCTGAATAGAACGCGCCGCGGCAGTTCGCGAATTTCGACCATTTATTTCAAACGGACATTACGGGAGATCCGACCGTCGGATTCTCCTAAAACCGGAACCGTTGGGTTCGTATCGAAAAGAGCTTTCTATCAAATATTAGAAATTTGAAATCTAACGGTTGGATTTGGAGATACGTCCAAATCCAATTTGAAAAAGGTCGCTGTAAGTGCAGTTCGATGGCCATTGATGGAAATCGACTGTACGGGCCTTGATAAAATTATTAAAAATAATAATAAATTGTGTAAAATCATAAGAAATGATTTGGGAAAAATTGGGATGAAAAACTCCATAATTGAAGAGATAAAAATAGATTTTTATCGAAATGAACGAGTTTTGAACTAGAATTATAATTCTATTTATTTTTAAATAAATAAATTGAATTTAAAAAGGGTTTTTAAAATAACCAGAATTTCCAATGATTGCATTGAAGTGGATTTGAATCGAAATTGTCTTCGGAATATTTCGATGTTGGAATTCGTGATTATACAGGTGTTGTTATGGGAATTTGAAAGATATATATTTATATCGTTATTTCCAATACGACATTTGTTATTCGTAGAATTTGATATTGAATATAAGCCGATATATTTTCTATTCAGAGCCTTGTATGTGATTTGGGTTCGTCGTGAATGGTGTCTTCATTAACACTGTTCTTGAACCCAGTTGAGAAAAGATTAAATCTTTTTATTTAGATTTAATGAAGTGTACCAATTAGATAATATTTAATTGGAATTGAATTGATATTGATTTTTGGGTTTATCGTGGACAGTGTTTTAAATAACACTCGTTCTTTAACCCGATAGTTAATGAATGTGATTTTGGGTTTATCGTGAACTGTGTTTTAAATGACACTGATTCTTTAACCCAGTTAAAGATTAAAACTAAGTGGAGTTTTAATGAATCTTTAATTAGATTGAAAAGATCAAAAATGGAGTACCACCAGTTTTGCTCCAGGCGATAGTTAAATCTTTAATTAGATTTGAACGTGAAATGGTAATTGAATTTACCGATAACACCGTGGTGTTAGATATGAAGTATAACCAGTTTTACTTCATGGGATGAATAGGTTGGGATTGGGAAATTAAAACAAATGATTACTTCGGTAAGGTTCGCTAATCCCGACTAGTTTGAATTGATATTCAAAAATAGATTAAAGAATAAATTCAAGAAATTTATCTTGGATAAAATTAATGGGAACCTTTCCCTATGAATGTGAAATTTAGAAACTAACTGTCGGTTAGCTAAGCAGAATGGTTTTCTGGATATTGATCTGATGTTGGTTTCGGCCTTCGGGGTTAATATTTGGGGAATTATTCTCTTGATTAATTTACGGTTAGTGACTGATGAATTGGAATGAGGCGTATGTTGTGTTTGTGTAACACTTATTTAAAATATACGCGAGTTATTCGGAAAGACCGGGTTTATCCCATTCTGAATAACTGATACGACGATAAGTCGAAGATGAAGACGGTGGTCAAAGACCGGAAGTCTTCACGTCGATTGGAGAATTACTGATGATCTTGATTGGGATGTACACCCAAGAAGATGGAAACAGTTAGTGATCGTCCAGACGTACTTGGAGATTGATGGATATGCGGGGTACTAGGTGCCTCCGGTTTCGTTCAGACCCAGAACGGACTTGTAAATGGACTGTGTGTCTGACATTGGATTTTAGTCCGTGTGATTGATCTCTATTAAATATATATCTGTTTGGCGGCAGAGAATTTATTCTCTTGCTTAACGCCCTTCTCTGAGACGTACGAGCTCAGGGGTTATATATTGATGGATATCAAACGCATGGAGTGAATTGCCTGTGTGGCATGCCTAAGTGGCAATTGATCGAGGCTTCTGTTGAAAAGCAAAGTCTTGTGGTTGATGATCGAAGCACGGCCTTTGTGGCATAGCTTTGTATAACGTTTGATTCGCGAGTTTCACACCCGGTATGAACCAAAAACGGGAGAGGACGTCAGGGAGGGCATGCGTTTCTTTCTAGCTAGAAGTGGCGTCAGTGGTTTTACACGCCCTGACGAGTTTGACTTATGTGGTTGTTGCTGTTGCGAGGCGCCTCGGTTTGATTGGACGATCCGGGTCCGATGGAGTCATTTAGTTGGCTCATCTACGCCCCATAGGGCAGGGAAACGCATGTTCAGGCATTTTAATCCACATCGGTGGACCGGCCCTGAGGATCCAAGGGCCCACCTGTGTCTGGGTGCTGAGGCTCGGGCTAGAGAGTCTCGAATCGGTTGAGGACTATCTTTTGCCTCGGTTCATAGATGGAAATCCAATTTCCAAATACGTGACATTTGCGGTTTTAATTGTAGAACTAGTATGGCGACATGATATATGGTACCCATGCCGCCTATGATTGATACTTATGATTTGAAGTTGTTTTATACACTATGCACTTATTATAGTATCAAATAATCTGTTTAAACGTATCAAGCATTCCTTGGCTGTTATAAGGGAAAACCCTATCCCCCGGCTTGCGTTGCATTGTGTGATAGGACCTGGGTCTTATAACAGCTTCATTTTTCTTTATTTAGCATTGCGCTGTTTATTTTATGCACTGGTATTCTTAGGAGGAAACCCGTTCCGTGTTATACGGCGTGGTCCCTTGATTTACCTAACTTTAAAAATAAAGATTAACTGTTTTAGTTCTCACACCAGTCACATGACTGACCTGGAGTTTATTGTTTTAGCCTAAACTCTGGGTGCCCCTATTTTGACACGGGCAGCTAGTAGTTTTGGTTTTGCAGATTTATATTCACAGGATCCTGGTTTACAGCTGGAACGATATCCGGAAAGCTTTGTATCCGTATATCTCCTTCTAGTTGTGTATTGTATTATTTTCCGCTGCTATGTATTTAAATGTAATTTAAATCTCTGATATTTCTGTGTAATATTCATTTATACTCTGTATATTCTTGTAATCTGATGCATTGTTGTAATATACAATGAAATGTTCTTCCGTCTACGTTCTATTTTGTCTTGTACTCAACGCCATCCGTGCTTTCCTTCACGGGGAAGTTCGGGTCGTGTCATTTCCCATCTCAAAATGCCAAAAAGGATTCTAAGTAGATGGGATCAAAAGGGGTATTTTGGTTTCAAAGATGCAAACTATAAATTGTAATGGCCAGAATACCTACTCTTAGCGCCATAAATCCCGAGTAGACCTATTTATATACACAAATTTAAACTTTTGAATATATAAAAATATTAGTCATCCGTACACAGTCAAGAGTTGCCAGGAGTAGAGGTTGGTGCAGTAGAGCATTATTTCGTAATCATATGCAAAAAACATGCTTTGTTTGGAAGTGATGCCAATGGACCACGTTCACAACAAAATGCATTTAATTTTTGTTTATGGGTCTTTGTATAAAATGGTAGGTTCAATAAATGCTTTAAATGACCAGTTTTGTAATAATTTCAGGGATAAATAAGAACCATTCACTAAAACTATTTCTGCAATAATTATACTGATAATGAAATGTCACACATGCACGCTACAGACACAAAATCTTAATTTTACTTTTCTTACTGATCATTCGTACGGGTTCTAAAAATTAACTGTGAGTTTCGCATTTACGACGGCTACATAAGTTCAATTGACCTTCACAATCCCGTATTTCTGGGCCATTGCTCCACAAACCTAAGTTCTAGGCCCAATTATAACCCATGCATTCAAGACCTTTATTCTCAAAACCCAAAGTACCAAAGTTGACTGCACATGACACACTTAGAATGATAGACTTGCACATATAGAAATTATTTGGACTTGCACATACAGTAAATATTCGTGCAACACGTTCTCCCTATACATTTGAATAAGATGTAGGAGAAAATGTTTTATCCTACCGAAAATAATTTTAGACATTTTTTACATAGTTGATTAGTGTAACGACCCGTGTTTTTCGACCATTTGAATATGAATATTTAAATTAGTTTTAAATATTATATTGGGAATATTAATGGAATTAAATATTGAGTTCGTTATTAAAAACGAAGTTAAACATTATATATTTATATATATTATAAATCGAGTCTGAAATGGCGCTGCAGTTCGTAATATTTGGTTTTGAACTTCAACTGAGAATACAGGATTCGATATAAGTCGGATTTCTGTGAAACAAGACACGTTGGAACCGTATTGACGATAATTTTCATATGAAAGAGAGAAATTCAGATTTTGTATTATAAATAGTAAGTTATGGTCAAATCAAATTTTGAAATAGTCGCTATGGAAGATCATTATTAAATTATAGGCCTTTAAAATAGCCGTTTTGCAAACGGACTCAGATTTCGACAAAACCAGTTTCATTAGAACCATATCGTTAAGTTATTGTCAGAAAATCAAATTTGCATGGAAAACCGATATCGTATGTGACCATGGTAGCCGTAAACGCCCGTTCAAATTTCTATAGCGCGTATTAAAATAAATAAAAGGATATTTGGCATAACTTGAGCAGACGATCGAATTAGGCCACGAAACCAGTTCCGTTGAGTTCGTATCGTCGATTAGAGTCAGGATAGGTATATAGTTTGTTATTTTTAGAGATAGAGAAATTTGGCGTTAAAAAGGATAGGGCGGTTCGGGGTAAAAACAGCCTACCGGGGCAACAGTCTCAGAATGCGACGAAATTAGTGCCGTTGGGTTCGTATCGAAAAGTTATTGTCGATGTTCGCAGTTTCAAGTTGATTCGATTTATCTGATGACCGTAGAAAAATTAAACGCGTGTTCATTTCCGGTTTCATAAAGGAAATTTTTCCATACGACCTCGGATTTCGATGAAACTTGTCCCATTGGATCCGGAATATCTTTTTACACCAAGGATAATTTTTTTATCAGTAAACAGAGATCATTTATAGGGGTTTTTATCAATTACTTTACGATGAAGTTTCGTAAAATAATATTTAATTAAATGGATTGCCTATATATACCCACACCCCTTAAAACCCTCGTCAACATCTTTCCGTGGTCAACCCAGTTTTCCGCCGCCTACACTAATTCGAAGGCCACAAATCCTCCATTTTTAATTCCTCAAATTCTCCAAACTCAAACGCTTTTTAGATCAATTCTTCTACATTAAAATATAGAGCTTTTGGGGCTCTATAGATCCATAGGACCATGATTGAATTCCGTGCTTCTTGGGGGCTGAAATCGAACTGAAATGGCGTCGCGCTGGAGAGCTACTCGCCGATGACAGGGAGGACCGGAATCGGTCAGACTCGGGAGGGTTGTCGAGTTATGGGAGGCGCGTGTTCTGGCATAGTTCGATCCAAATCCGGTGAATGGATGTGGGCGTGGCAGCGTGGTGATCTCCTGGACGAGGGAGTCGAAGTGGTTTCTGCTGAAACAAACGAGAAGAGCAACAGTATCCACGTTGGGAACGAAGAGTGGAAACAATGGAACCAAAACTGGGTTCACTGCTTATACCTTTAATCACATAATTGGTCATATAATCAAAATGGTAATGAATCACAAGATTTAAACGTGGAATCCTTGGTACTGCAGGAACGAAGACCCGGGTTTCTAGATAAAAGCGGAGCAATGTAAAAGTACCAGGCTCAAAAGTTTAAACAGTATTGAATAAACAATCCACCGGGTATGTTTTTCCCTACTGGGAGATCAATGAAATTAAGTATGATAATTAGTTTTATAATTGGAAATTAAGAGGTCAACTAGTCTAATTAAAACACATGTTAACTTAGAATATGAATTTGTGCAGGATGGAGAAGTTCGGCTGTTCAAACATGAAGGAAAGGCAAACCAAATTTGAGTAGCCAGTATAACATTAGTAAAGTAATTTATTTATTAAGTAAGGTTTTTACTAAGAAGACTTATTATGTTGAATTAAAAAAAATAGTGCTAATACCAATCTTGAACAGGAACAAAATCAGATATATTTGAAACAAGGCAAATAAGGAATTCAGCCTGAGATCTGAGCTATCCAAAGTAATGAGTAATAAATAATGTAATTAATGATATGATATATAAAAGGGTTTATTTTATCAATTAAAATCGTACGATTATAATTCGTATAATTAATGTATATATTATCATAATTGGACCAGACCAGGGACGTCGGGACCATATGGACGAACTTTCTATTTCAGAACTGACTGGAACAGAATTAGAGACTACAGGGAATTTTAGTTAAATTAAACACTCGTTTAATTTAACTGGAAACTAATCCGCAAATCAACTCAAGGTGAGTTAAACTCACTCAGTTACCCTTTTTATATTTTATATAAATTGGGTATTTTTATTTTGTGTACTCTGCTTGCCAATGGTTGACTATTTTGCTAGTTATACATTGATCTGTTGATTTGACCGATGAAATTAAACTGTGTTTAATTTCAGTGAAATACCAAATCGTTATTTTTAACGATTGGTTCCAATAAAGGTAACTCACCTTGGTTAGTCACGTTTATTTATAAACGTGTTTAAATGGTTGCATTGTTTGAATTGCTTATGGTTGATGTTAAATGATCGTCATTTAATTTATCAGTTAAACAAAACTGAATAGTCTGACTTGTGATAACCGTTTTGAATACAGGGAAGAACAAGTTGGAGGGATCCAACCGGATTCCTCAAATGTATTATTTATTTTTCATATGATCATATATAAACTGATCTGGTTGTGTGATTGATTTGATGGTTGATTATTGACTGAATATTCAACATCTGTGTGGTTTAAACCAATGGGCCATATTGGTTGAGTGTTTGGCAGAGTATGGCCTTTAAAACCAATCGAGTTATAGATATTGATTCACCGACATGTGAATCGATAGAGTCGAGGTTATAAAATTTATTTTATAACCAGAGTTAGATTTGAATTATATTATTTGAATAAAAGTTATTTAAGAGAAATAAATCAATATTATATTTGTTTAAGACTTTGATTTGTTATGAATTTATTTTGCAAAGCAAATGCTGATGTTAATCAGATTTACCAGTTGAAGAATAAGAAATGAATTAAATGGTTAAACCTTGAAAATTTGTTTTGTAAAGAAACAAATAATTAGGATCTAT
Source organism: Allium sativum (assembly GCA_030737875.1). Taxonomy (NCBI): domain Eukaryota; kingdom Viridiplantae; phylum Streptophyta; class Magnoliopsida; order Asparagales; family Amaryllidaceae; genus Allium; species Allium sativum. Next base: position 5,858,155 of record CM060921.1, on the reverse strand, counting down.
CTAAATTAATTATATTTTTAAGTGAGGATTTTTGAAATCGGTTAATGAGATAATCAAGTTTTTGAGTTAATTAAATCGACCGTTTGGATTTAGATTGGTTTATCAAGTTAATGTGTTTTGACTAAAACAGTTAAATGAATATTGTTTGAATTTAAATAAGGATTTAAAAGGGATTTAATATTTAATTTAGTTAATAAAGGGATTAACTACTAAAGTAGTTAATGTTTGAAATGAGTTATTATTTTAATTAATGATGAATTTAGGAATATATTTTTAAATGGGAATTCATTTAAAAAGTTACCGAATGTGAGATGCAAGCCAATTGAATGGTGAAAGGAAATAAACGTACTCGATTATATGAATTAAGTGAAAGAAGATTACGATAAAAGGGTTTATTATAAACCAGAGGTTTTAAGTGAGATTCAAAGTGTTAAGACGTTAATTTTACATTAACGTTATTTGAAAACGAGATCAAGTAAAAAGGAGAATTTTAAATGAAATTTCAAAATGGGAAATTGAATATATTTATTCGAGATAGAATTAGCTAAACATAATTATTGGGCTAAGTTACCATTTCGTACGACTGCTAGCGTAATTCGCAGGGCTGAAGATAGCTTACGGCGGTCGGATGTTTCCTGAGGGAATCAGGCGTAACCATTGTGATCGCTGTGATCTAGAGTCAAGCGAATGGAGTTAAGACGAATGTTAATTAATCAATTAGAGATATTCAAATATCGTATTTTTGAATATTAAAAGAATTGGAGGTTTAAATTTAACAAAAAGTAAATCAGTTTGATTTAAAGGCCAAGTGATGTTGAATACTGAACTAGTGAACTCATTGGAGTGTCATGGTTGAAACACTGTATATTTTGATAGTTAAAACACCGACTATCAAATATGTCCAATACGATTGTTGGTACGGAAAGACCGGGATCGAATTTATTCGAAAACCATTCCGACCAACAAATACGTGAAGATCTCAGCAGATGATTGAGATGGAGCATTGAAGACCGTGGATTTTCATAAATGGAAGAACCACTAATGTTCTCTGCCTGGCAAGCAGAGATAAACTGTGATTCTGTCGTAGTTGGAATCTACGGGGTTGCAAGGACTTCTCGCTACTGATCCATGGGGTGATTCCTATATGGATGCGGCAGGAGAGTGCCTTCGGTTCATCCTGTTCCTGGATGACGTATATGGACGAATGTCTGACAGAGTATTTTCAAAGGATCACGTACGTTGGTTTCTTCAAATGTACGATAGCTGTTGGCGGGGAATCTCCGTTCTCTTAGCTTCCAGCTAGAGTATTTTTGTGGACGTCAATTAGTGATATCTGACGGATCTGACGATGTGGCATTCAAAGTGAATGATGACCAGATGATCAAGAGGAATCTAGACCTCAAGCCTCATCGACCGGAAGATGACAAAAATCGGGCAGGCAGCATGGCTATGTGGGTCGCTCCCATTAGGGTGTATGACCACCTATCTAGAGGAAATCCTATTTGTTTCTTAAATCTATGTTTCGATGCTGTCCCTTGTCGGGAGACGGTTGCTGATCCCAACCGTCGGTGATATACATTCGATACACTCAAGCGAAATGAGTGGTCGGTCATGTGAGGGCCGGGTTGCAAGAAGTTCTTGTTGAACCCAGTGTATTCGTCTCTAGAGATACACAATCGGAAGGTGGACCCATACCTTGTCAAGTTGGAATCCAATCTCCAATAAGCGCCCGCGGTTTTTGATTGTATACTATATATGTAGAGCGTGAGATGCAAGCGTTCTACTAGATGCTATTTACTTGTATTTAGACATTATTATAATATCAGAAAAGATATTGATTTCAAAAGTGTTTTGGGTTATCGTAAGGTAAAAACCGTCCGTATTTATGTGTGGATTTGGTCTTACGATTATCCTTTTCTTTTGAAAGGATTTTGAACTTTAAAATCATGATTGGATGATTTACCCTTATTACTGTGCGAGTTTATCTCACTCTGGTTCACCAGACTGACCCGGTGTTTTGTAAATGCTCGGGTTAGACCGGGTTGTACAGGTTCAGGTTATCGACTGCTATGAAGAGATGAGCTGGAAGAGTACAGACGTATGATATTACTACCATTCCGCTGTGTGTTGTATATGGGAACAGACTATTATAACTGTCCCATGGTATGATGTACTCTGATACTGTAAGTATTTTAAAGCTTTCAATAAAGATTAATTCTGTATTATATTTTGTTCCGCTGCGATGTGAGACTCTGTATGGTGTTTCTTCTTCTTCTATTCTAATGTTTCTATCCTATCTATTCTCACCCTCTAACTTCTTTCTATTAATGATCTGGAATGTTCGATGTCTGAATGATCAACATGGTAGTTTGATGTTGATTTTCGGAGTCGAAAATCCCAGTTCGTTACAGTGGTATCAGAGCTATAGGTTAAGTAATTACCTTGGCTCTGTGGCGTGACTCAGTAGAGATGGGGTTAGTAATACCCTAGATTGAGTTTGAGTGTATATATATGAGCGCGTATTTGTAAATTGTTATAAAAACTGTTTATATTGTGTTGATTGGTTTGTCGAGTAGTTTATGAATTCTGGTCGATACAGTAATGCAAACTGTGTCGATAAGTGTTTCTAAACTCTTGAACAGAATAATTCGACATAGTATGTTTTTGAAAGAGGATAAATGAAATAATTTTACCCAAATGGTATTTGAATATAAAAGAATGATTAACATTTGAAATATTATAGTATATTGGATGTGTTGCTTGGTTATAATTAAAAGGGTTATATAAATAACCAATTAGAATTCGTATAATATGAAAACAGATGAATTAAATCTGGAATTAAAATCAGAATTTGAATTAAAATTCCCAAAAGTGGGAAATGAATTTGCAAACGAACTTGAATTGAATATGTGAGAATTTTAAGATCCTGGGAGACTTTAAATTGTTTACAAGTATCGTGAAGGATATTTTGAAATGGATTTCAAAATGAAAGTGTTTAAAATTGGAGTTTTGAAATGATATAGTATTGAACTCACTTTGATCACTAGAAAATAATTCTGATAATGACGGCCGCATCATCAGTGTTCATTTTCGAGTGGTAAGTGACGGATTACTACCAAAATTTTTGTTTTTGAATTATTTTGAGAAACAGGTTGTTTTGATATTCCAAATGAATAATTTGATTTTTTTGAAGGAGCTGAACTGTTTAAAAACTCCCAGGGAGATTGTTTGAACGAAAAGTAAGATAGAAATTGGTGAAAGCAAATATGAAATGAATTGAAACCAATTAACTGGAAATTGAATCAGGATATAATATATTAAGTAGAATCAGATTTTGAATTATGAGGCAGGAATCTGAAATGGTGTTGGACTGGTAAGTTAAGAGTTGGAATTGATAATGGATGGAAACTGAGTTAAGAATGGGATTTGGCTTGGACGTAAGAAGAATTTGGTCTTGAGGATAAAGTTGGAATTTCGTGGGAAATGCATTTATATAAGCTGACAGGTAGCAGATGGAAGAGATATAGTGATTTGCCCGACAAAAAGGTACACGTTTATTTTTATATGGGTTTGGTGATTATGAGCCGATTTGGCAAGCCACTTGGCTGTTTTATTTTCTTTTGAATTGGAGAAGGCCCAGAGAGGCGTGTTGTGGTTGTACCGATTGAGCCGTACAAAGGAGGTGCTGGCAAAATTTTTCGGAAATTTAAAAATGTTAGAAAATTTTCGGTATTTTTGAAAATATCTATATACAGTATTGAATTGGTTTCTAATTTAATATAAAACTAGATTTGAAATTAATGAGTTTATAACGTTCTTTCTTACCTTAGCAATTTCGAGGACGAAATTATTTTAAGGGGGGAAGAATGTAACGACCCGTGTTTTTCGACCATTTGAATATGAATATTTAAATTAGTTTTAAATATTATATTGGGAATATTAATGGAATTAAATATTGAGTTCGTTATTAAAAACGAAGTTAAACATTATATATTTATATATATTATAAATCGAGTCTGAAATGGCGCTGCAGTTCGTAATATTTGGTTTTGAACTTCAACTGAGAATACAGGATTCGATATAAGTCGGATTTCTGTGAAACAAGACACGTTGGAACCGTATTGACGATAATTTTCATATGAAAGAGAGAAATTCAGATTTTGTATTATAAATAGTAAGTTATGGTCAAATCAAATTTTGAAATAGTCGCTATGGAAGATCATTATTAAATTATAGGCCTTTAAAATAGCCGTTTTGCAAACGGACTCAGATTTCGACAAAACCAGTTTCATTAGAACCATATCGTTAAGTTATTGTCAGAAAATCAAATTTGCATGGAAAACCGATATCGTATGTGACCATGGTAGCCGTAAACGCCCGTTCAAATTTCTATAGCGCGTATTAAAATAAATAAAAGGGTATTTGGCATAACTTGAGCAGACGATCGAATTAGGCCACGAAACCAGTTCCGTTGAGTTCGTATCGTCGATTAGAGTCAGGATAGGTATATAGTTTGTTATTTTTATAGATAGAGAAATTTGGCGTTAAAAAGGATAGGGCGGTTCGGGGTAAAAACAGCCTACCGGGGGAACAGTCTCAGAATGCGACGAAATTAGTGCCGTTGGGTTCGTATCGAAAAGTTATTGTCGATGTTCGCAGTTTCAAGTTGATTCGATTTATCTGATGACCGTAGAAAAATTAAACGCGTGTTCATTTCTGGTTTCATAAAGGAAATTTTTCCATACGACCTCAGATTTCGATGAAACTTGTCCCATTGGATCCGGAATATCTTTTTACACCAAGGATAATTTTTTTATCAGTAAACAGAGATCATTTATAGGGGTTTTTATCAATTACTTTACGATGAAGTTTCGTAAGATAATATTTAATTAAATGGATTGCCTATATATACCCACACCCCTTAAAACCCTCGTCAACATCTTTCCGTGGTCAACCCAGTTTTCCGCCGCCTACACTAATTCGAAGGCCACAAATCCTCCATTTTTAATTCCTCAAATTCTCCAAACTCAAACGCTTTTTAGATCAATTCTTCTACATTAAAATATAGAGCTTTTGGGGCTCTATAGATCCATAGGACCATGATTGAATTCCGTGCTTCTTGGGGGCTGAAATCGAACTGAAATGGCGTCGCGCTGGAGAGCTACTCGCCGATGACAGGGAGGACCGGAATCGGTCAGACTCGGGAGGGTTGTCGAGTTATGGGAGGCGCGTGTTCTGGCATAGTACGATCCAAATCCGGTGAATAGATGTGGGCGTGGCAGCGTGGTGATCTCCTGGACGAGGGAGTCGAAGTGGTTTCTGCTGAAACAAACGAGAAGAGCAACAGTATCCACGTTGGGAACGAAGAGTGGAAACAATGGAACCAAAACTGGGTTCGCTGCTTATACCTTTAATCACATAATTGGTCATATAATCAAAATGGTAATGAATCACAAGATTTAAACGTGGAATCCTTGGTACTGCAGGAACGAAGACCCGGGTTTCTAGATAAAAGCGGAGCAATGTAAAAGTACCAGGCTCAAAAGTTTAAACAGTATTGAATAAACAATCCACCGGGTATGTTTTTCCCTACTGGGAGATCAATGAAATTAAGTATGATAATTAGTTTTATAATTGGAAATTAAGAGGTCAACTAGTCTAATTAAAACACATGTTAACTTAGAATATGAATTTGTGCAGGATGGAGAAGTTCGGCTGTTCAAACATGAAGGAAAGGCAAACCAAATTTGAGTAGCCAGTATAACATTAGTAAAGTAATTTATTTATTAAGTAAGGTTTTTACTAAGAAGACTTATTATGTTGAATTAAAAAAAATAGTGCTAATACCAATCTTGAACAGGAACAAAATCAGATATATTTGAAACAAGGCAAATAAGGAATTCAGCCTGAGATCTGAGCTATCCAAAGTAATGAGTAATAAATAATGTAATTAATGATATGATATATAAAAGGGTTTATTTTATCAATTAAAATCGTACGATTATAATTCGTATAATTAATGTATATATTATCATAATTGGACCAGACCAGGGACGTCGGGACCATATGGACGAACTTTCTATTTCAGAACTGACTGGAACAGAATTAGAGACTACAGGGAATTTTAGTTAAATTAAACACTCGTTTAATTTAACTGGAAACTAATCCGCAAATCAACTCAAGGTGAGTTAAACTCACTCAGTTACCCTTTTTATATTTTATATAAATTGGGTATTTTTATTTTGTGTACTCTGCTTGCCAATGGTTGACTATTTTGCTAGTTATACATTGATCTGTTGATTTGACCGATGAAATTAAACTGTGTTTAATTTCAGTGAAATACCAAATCGTTATTTTTAACGATTGGTTCCAATAAAGGTAACTCACCTTGGTTAGTCACGTTTATTTATAAACGTGTTTAAATGGTTGCATTGTTTGAATTGCTTATGGTTGATGTTAAATGATCGTCATTTAATTTATCAGTTAAACAAAACTGAATAGTCTGACTTGTGATAACCGTTTTGAATACAGGGAAGAACAAGTTGGAGGGATCCAACCGGATTCCTCAAATGTATTATTTATTTTTCATATGATCATATATAAACTGATCTGGTTGTGTGATTGATTTGATGGTTGATTATTGACTGAATATTCAACATCTGTGTGGTTTAAACCAATGGGCGATATTGGTTGAGTGTTTGGCAGAGTATGGCCTTTAAAACCAATCGAGTTATAGATATTGATTCACCGACATGTGAATCGATAGAGTCGAGGTTATAAAATTTATTTTATAACCAGAGTTAGATTTGAATTATATTATTTGAATAAAAGTTATTTAAGAGAAATAAATCAATATTTTATTTGTTTAAGACTTTGATTTGTTATGAATTTATTTTGCAAAGCAAATGCTGATGTTAATCAGATTTACCAGTTGAAGAATAAGAAATGAATTAAATGGTTAAACCTTGAAAATTTGTTTTGTAAAGAAACAAATAATTAGGATCTATCTAAATTAATTATATTTTTAAGCGAGGATTTTTGAAATCGGTTAATGAGATAATCAAGTTTTTGAGTTAATTAAATCGACCGTTTGGATTTAGATTGGTTTATCAAGTTAATGTGTTTTGACTAAAACAGTTAAATGAATATTGTTTGAATTTAAATAAGGATTTAAAAGGGATTTAATATTTAATTTAGTTAATAAAGGGATTAACTACTAAAGTAGTTAATGTTTGAAATGAGTTATTATTTTAATTAATGATGAATTTAGGAATATATTTTTAAATGGGAATTCATTTAAAAAGTTACCGAATGTGAGATGCAAGCCAATTGAATGGTGAAAGGAAATAAACGTACTCGATTATATGAATTAAGTGAAAGAAGATTACGATAAAAGGGTTTATTATAAACCAGAGGTTTTAAGTGAGATTCAAAGTGTTAAGACGTTAATTTTACATTAACGTTATTTGAAAACGAGATCAAGTAAAAAGGAGAATTTTAAATGAAATTTCAAAATGGGAAATTGAATATATTTATTCGAGATAGAATTAGCCAAACATAATTATTGGGCTAAGTTACCATTTCGTACGACTGCTAGCGTAATTCGCAGGGCTGAAGATAGCTTACGGCGGTCGGATGTTTCCTGAGGGAATCAGGCGTAACCATTGTGATCGCTGTGATCTAGAGTCAAGCGAATGGAGTTAAGACGAATGTTAATTAATCAATTAGAGATATTCAAATATCGTATTTTTGAATATTAAAAGAATTGGAGGTTTAAATTTAACAAAAAGTAAATCAGTTTGATTTAAAGGCCAAGTGATGTTGAATACTGAACTAGTGAACTCATTGGAGTGTCATGGTTGAAACACTGTATATTTTGATAGTTAAAACACCGACTATCAAATATGTCCAATACGATTGTTGGTACGGAAAGACCGGGATCGAATTTATTCGAAAACCATTCCGACCAACAAATACGTGAAGATCTCAGCAGATGATTGAGATGGAGCATTGAAGACCGTGGATTTTCATAAATGGAAGAACCACTAATGTTCTCTGCCTGGCAAGCAGAGATAAACTGTGATTCTGTCGTAGTTGGAATCTACGGGGTTGCAAGGACTTCTCGCTACTGATCCATGGGGTGATTCCTATATGGATGCGGCAGGAGAGTGCCTTCGGTTCATCCTGTTCCTGGATGACGTATATGGACGAATGTCTGACAGAGTATTTTCAAAGGATCACGTACGTTGGTTTCTTCAAATGTACGATAGCTGTTGGCGGGGAATCGCCGTTCTCTTAGCTTCCAGCTAGAGTATTTTTGTGGACGTCAATTAGTGATATCTGACGGATCTGACGATGTGGCATTCAAAGTGAATGATGACCAGATGATCAAGAGGAATCTAGACCTCAAGCCTCATCGACCGGAAGATGACAAAAATCGGGCAGGCAGCATGGCTATGTGGGTCGCTCCCATTAGGGTGTATGACCACCTATCTAGAGGAAATCCTATTTGTTTCTTAAATCTATGTTTCGATGCTGTCCCTTGTCGGGAGACGGTTGCTGATCCCAACCGTCGGTGATATACATTCGATACACTCAAGCGAAATGAGTGGTCGGTCATGTGAGGGCCGGGTTGCAAGAAGTTCTTGTTGAACCCAGTGTATTCGTCTCTAGAGATACACGATCGGAAGGTGGACCCATACCTTGTCAAGTTGGAATCCAATCTCCAATAAGCGCCCGCGGTTTTTGATTGTATACTATATATGTAGAGCGTGAGATGCAAGCGTTCTACTAGATGCTATTTACTTGTATTTAGACATTATTATAATATCAGAAAAGATATTGATTTCAAAAGTGTTTTGGGTTATCGTAAGGTAAAAACCGTCCGTATTTATGTGTGGATTTGGTCTTACGATTATCCTTTTCTTTTGAAAGGATTTTGAACTTTAAAATCATGATTGGATGATTTACCCTTATTACTGTGCGAGTTTATCTCACTCTGGTTCACCAGACTGACCCGGTGTTTTGTAAATGCTCGGGTTAGACCGGGTTGTACAGGTTCAGGTTATCGACTGCTATGAAGAGATGAGCTGGAAGAGTACAGACGTATGATATTACTACCATTCCGCTGTGTGTTGTATATGGGAACAGACTATTATAACTGTCCCATGGTATGATGTACTCTGATACTGTAAGTATTTTAAAGCTTTCAATAAAGATTAATTCTGTATTATATTTTGTTCCGCTGCGATGTGAGACTCTGTATGGTGTTTCTTCTTCTTCTATTCTAATGTTTCTATCCTATCTATTCTCACCCTCTAACTTCTTTCTATTAATGATCTGGAATGTTCGATGTCTGAATGATCAACATGGTAGTTTGATGTTGATTTTCGGAGTCGAAAATCCCAGTTCGTTACAATTAGCATATGAAATCGATTTATAATCTGAAATATTTTATGGCTTATTTTTTCAGGAAACGGAGTTGTTGGAGAATGGAGTTTTGATGACAACAACCTTATTTCAATTATGATTATTAATTGATTATAAAATATACATTAACATCTCTATCTAGAATATATATACATACATACATATATATACAAGATTTGAATACAGGACTAAAATACTGAAGACTGTACAATTTTAGAGTTTCAAGAGATTCAGAATTCAGAGGAGATTCAAGACTCATGAGTAACCAAGTTTTCAAGAGTTCAAGATAAATATAGTAATAGAGTCTAGTTTATGTGTAAGACTCTAAATAGCACTCCAGCCTCAAATTCAAATTCTATTTTTTAAATTCTGATTTTCTAAATTCAAATTATTTTTCTATCTTACTTATGATTTCAAATATAAGTTTAAAATTTAATATAAAAGTTTATATAGTGATATAGTTTTATAGTTGTATAGTTTTATAGTTATATAGTTTTAAACTTTATAAATTTATAGATATGTTTATATAATATATATTTATGTTTTCATTTGATTTTATACTTTATAATACTCATTTATATCACTAAGTTTAAATTCAAGAATTTCTAGAATAATATATACAATTAGACACTTGAAAAATAGTTTAAAAAATATTTTATACATACATATGTCGACATACATATATGTCTATGTCGACATATAACTGCCAGAATTTCAATTATCAAAGGAAGTATCTTTTCACTATTTGTAACGTTCCAGAAGCGTTGCAACCTTTCAAATCTTATAAATATGGGTTGATTTCGAATTTTTTTAATCATTATTCTTCCCCATCTTCACCTCTCTTCATCCCACCATTAATATTCCATATTTTATTGATTGTTACACTTCTACTTTGCCGATTTCTACTCTAATTATATAAAACTTCTTCTTTTCTCACTCTCTATCCATTACTTTCTGAATTGAAGTGCTATTAAGGCTGTTGTAATCATTTTGGAAGTGTTTTGGAAAGGGTGTGTTCCTTGTAGCCCTGAAATCAAGGAAAGGGAGTGGTGGTGTTCTTGTAGCCATGAAATCAAGAGTGGTTGGAGCGGTGTTAACCTTGTAGCCATGAAATCAAGGGGATTGTACTTGGATAGTGATATTAATAAAACTCTGCGCAATCCAACGTTGCGTGGGACTGGACGTAGGAGTAATTTGAACCAGTATAAAATCCAGTGTGTTTTTCCTTTTCTACATTTTATATTTTTCTGTTTTGTGTTTGTGTTTGATTCTGTGTCTGTGATCATATCTATTGTGTGTAATTCATATAGTAGATCATCTAATTTTAAGAATTTTGTAAATTCCTTAGAAATACTATTTATCCCACCTCTAATGTTAGTCTTGCCTTAAGATCTGCATTATGCATTCCCTAACAATTGGTGTCAGAGCATAGGTTTTCAAAAAGTTTATTATCCGATTTTTTAAAATATTAAATGGCAACCAACACTGGTAATAATAGTTCTTTTGTAGAGGGTTAGTCCACTGTTAGATCACCACTATTTAATGGTAGTAATTATTCATATTGGACATGTAGAATGAAAATATATTTACAATCAATATGATTAGACACATAGAATAGTACACTGACTGAATATGTCGAATGCACAACTAATTTTGCATAATGGATTAATGAACAAAAGGCTGCTGCAAAAAGCAATTCTAAAGCCATGAATATGTTGTTCTGTTCATTGGATAGAAAGGAGTTTAATAGAGTGTCTGTTTGTATATCTTCTTATGAAATTTGGAGCTAACTCAAACAATACCACCAACAATTTATTTGGTGGCAAAGCTGTACTGCTAGGAGGTGACTTTCGTCAAACACTTCCTGTTGTTCCTAGAGGTACACGGCAAATGATTGTTAGCTCTGCCATCAACCAATCACCATTATGGAGTACTTGCAAAGTGTTCACTTTAAAAACTAACATGCGCTTGCGTACGTGTAACCAAACTACCCAGGACATAAGTAAAATTTGTTCGTTTTCTAACTGGATTCTTGACGTTGGTGAGGGGAAGTTGCCTACCATCTCGAAAAGTGAGGATCAAAATCCTACATTAATTAGGATTCCTGATGATTATCTTCTGCCGAATTCTGAAAATTGTATAAAGGATATTATGGATAGTATATATCCAAATATATGTGATAACATGACAACAGCTGACTACTTTCAACATAGATGCATCCTAGCGCCTACGAATGAAACAGCGGATGAAATTAACTCTTACATGGTTGATTTTCTAGGAGGTGATGTGAAAACTTATTTAAGTGCAGATTCGGTTACCCACTATCTAATGCAAATGAAGACCATCAGTTAATGTATCCTACTGAGTTCCTGAACACGCTGAAAATATATGGACTTCCAAACCATGATCTATGGCTAAGAAAGGGTGTTCCAATTATGCTACTATGAAATTTGAACCAAAGTTTAGGGCTGTGCAATGGAACAAGGCTGACTGTTACACAACTAGCTTCTAGAGTGACTGAGGATGAAATAATTACAGGAAATAATGTAGGTAGAAAGGTGTTAATTCGAAGAATCATAATGATTTATTTGAACACAAAATGGCCTTTTATACTTCGGCGCAGACAATTCCCAGTGAAAGTGTGCTTTGCTATGACAATAAACAAAAGTCAAGGGCAGACACTTCAACATGTTGGGATATATTTGCCCCGACCTGTTTTCACCCATGGTCAGCTCTATGTAGCGGTATCCAGAGTAACTTCACCCGATGGCTTAAAGATACTTTTAACAAATGACAAAGAAGGTAGGGACAAACACACACAAAATATTGTCTACCGTGAAGTGTTTAGCAACCTAACAGGTATCCGCTCTACACCTGCTGCGTAATACAGTTACTAGACTGATACATCAATATTAATTTAGTTACCCATGTATCGCAGATTTTCGTGACATACTTTCCGAACTCTCCAATTAATTGGAATTTCTCTGCAGTAAAATACAACTGATCGGCAAAGGTTCTTTCATCTCAACTTGATTTAAATTTACCATTTACCAAGAATTTATTTTTAACTGATATGCCTACCAGCAATGTTAATTAAGAGTTAAGGAATACAATATCTAAGTTCAGTCAATAGCAAACAATTTGTATCTTTTGCAATGTTACAAAGGTAAAATCCATTTTTCCAACAGACTTGAACAAAACTCAGTTCTATCTAGCGAAATTCTCTTGACCTGCTGTATTTAAACTTACACAGTTTGTTGCTTATAACATGATTCCAACTTGAATTATTAAATTTAGACATGCATAAATTATAGGAATCATATGTGATTGTACGTAGGCTGGTTTCATTTTTCAACCAGTTGAATACTCCAAAGTTACAATACAAATATGAGAAACCTTGGTTACTGGTGAATGAAATTCATTGTGGCTACCAGATTTTAGTATATACTGAACTTAAACATAATTACCTGTATACTATTCTAATTAAAATTAGATAAAGTCAATGGGGACTATATAATCAGAACTTATGATAGAGCTTTTTACAAAGCACATTTTTTAAGTACACAAAAACCGTAATCTTATGTTTATGCATGTTGTCTATCAACTATTATATGCTGATTACTAAATGTTACCTAATACTTCTCCCAATTATGACACTAAAGTCTTTTTAAATCCTCTTACAGGCAGCAATACACAAAGTAGCAGAAATAACGGCGCAGAACATGTGGATTCATTCTCCTCTGACACCAACATTTGCTAGCTAGGTTTAGAAAAAACTTTATCCTGTAAATATAGTGTTGTGCGCTTTCTTATACAGTAAATAACAATTGTAAAGCACAATTCATTATTCATTTAACTGTGTATTTGGGCAAAAACAAAATATGATATTGTAAATCTTCATACCTTTCTTTTCCATCGGTCATTTCATTCATTATTTGTTTAAACATGTTTTGCTAAATCATAACTGCATTCAGTTAACCATTTCCCCTAAAATTGGTCTCCTTGCTCTACTGTGCCCCCTAAAAGTTACCTCCTTCCTATCTTACGTTGAGCAGGAATGACTAACCATATACTTTTCTAACAATGAAAACATAGCTCTATGTATAATAACCAACACATGCATGGAAGTAAATCCTTTTTTTTTAAATTGACATCCTTTTTCACTTATTCATTTGGCATCAGTGTGTGATTACATTGGCTAGCACGAACGCTACCCATATGGTTAATCCATTGAAGGCTAATACGGATCCATTTTGACGCAAGTGTAACAAAGCAATTGATACATCAAAACCAAAATGTAAAAATTCACAGCATGCCAAAACAATCCAGTTCATGAAAATTAAAATGTTGGTAAGTTCAATATAAAGTCACTGTAAATAAATACTCATGCAGTGTTGGACAGTATAAAACTCATACTGCTGCGCTATTCTATTTGCAAATCTACCTGTTATTTTGTATATCTAAATGCCATTTTTCATTGATTTGATTTACTAAAGTGAAGAAACAACACATCATATTTTAGCCAATTAATGAAATGAAAGAAGAGGCTGCAGCTTCAACCTATAAGGACAAGCATCCAATGCTAGGCTTCTATATGATGCATTGCAAAACAAATGAAACAAAAAATAATGCTTTGATGCAAGGCTATAAAAGAATTCAGTATAAAAAGAGATGTAACAACAATACTGAGATCAAGACAGTGAAATGGCAGAAGAAGCTGTTCATGTTGATACAACCATCAAAAAAAGAACATGCATATTGCAAGAATTAAAAACAAAGAAAGGGAGGCATTGAGAAGATGAACTCTTACCCACTATTGTCTATTACCTAACTCTATTAAATATATGGCTACATGAAAATAATTTTGGCGCACCTGCATGAACCTTTTTTCCTAGCAGTTTGAGTTATATCCTCGCTGCTGAATTCATTTGGCCAGAATTAAAAATAGCTTTATATTTCTATCTAATTCATTTTTAAAACAAAACAAAGCATGCTATGCATTTTGGTGATGCTTTAATGCCATCAACGTAACATTATGACCTGTTCCTGGAATTTTTACTCATTATTCATACTCACGTTATGGTCAACTTATCCATTACCAGGCAGTTTTGCATTCGCATTATACAATTTTGTTATATTGCATGGCTACAAATTATTAACTTCCTTCTAAAATTAGCAATAATCATGACGCTGTATTTGATTCAACTACATTAGTCATTAGTAAACGCAGCTGAGTTATTCCAATTATAAACGATCAACAATTGGAATCTACTCAATCGTACACATTAATTTAAAAATGTGAGGTTTTCACACCATACAATGTACTGCCATTTATATAGTGTAATTTAATACAGTGTCAATAAATATACAAGGAAGAAGGAACTGCCTTAAACAAATATCCTGTATCGTAAATTACAACGCACTTTCATTTTTTCAAAACTACCTAACGGGCCATGCAAATTGAACCACGCAGGTCTGCTTTGGAAAATTGGATTTCCATGTTAACACCAATAGACGAATTCACCATGCCTTTTAATAATGTCCAAAACTAAGTTACAGGCTACACCTATTCTTCATAAATGTTTGTATATTACTTCAACTATTTGAAACTGCTGCATTATGCTCTATGAAAAAATTTGCCTTCCATTTATGACCACACTCTATGACATTTTATTTGAACACATGTCTTTCCAGAAGTATACAGGTTTATAACTATTTCCACCACATTAATTCAACAGGCTCATAACCGTTCCAACCGACTGCTGGTTTCAGATTTAGGCACATACTACAAATAAAAGCAACACGTAGAAATATATGATAAAGCGGTTGCAAATATTTGACCGTTGACAAAACCGCCTCCTATACAAAAATTAACCGTCCATGCTGTCTATAAATACCAAACGTAATCACCATACAACCACACTCCTGTCATATATCATTCCATCGAGTCTATCGCCTCGAATACAACATATTCAACGATCATCATCACTGCAAATAGCAAATGGGTTCACATGATCTTCTGAATATATTATTTCTGCCACCTGCTTATAAGTTTTGTACAGTTTTCTGTCTAACTATTTCAATTTTCCACTAACCATTTTCTTCTTTCCATGCATAGGCTAATGGATCAGAATGTGCAACTACTAGACAGATTATAATATATGGTCCAAACTGGGAAACTATAAGAGTAAGAGTCGCCAGATTATGGGTACTTTTGAACCGGGAAACAAAGGAACCATATGGTACTAACATGCAACTACTAGACAGTGAAGTGAGTACAAATCTTTCCGCCAACCTTCCCCTGTGTTCAACGTATCTCAATTCCTATCAACATACTGCATTAGATATGACAGCAAATGGTAGACATGCTAAGAGTTGAATTAAAAATGAAGCATAAAATTCGTTTTGACTGGTTGCTTTATTTTGGTTGTGATTGAAATTTGTTCATTTACAGGGCGAGGAACATACAATCGTTGTTGTGCGTTCTAAACAGCATATGTTTTTGGAGTTGAGCTACTTGACTTTTTTCTGAATATTTTTGGTATTAACTAAAGTTGTAACAGGTACCTCAAAACCAGTATTGTATTGTATGCATTAAAGTGAAAACCACATAGTTCAAATAAGGTTGACATGTAATTTTATTTCGGAAGAGGTTCTGGCATCACTAATGAATGGGGATTTATTGTTGCCATATTCACAAAAAATTTCTTTGCTTTAAATTCATAACAATATTATTATTGAATCAAATACGTAACAATGTTATTCTATATTATAACTATATATTTCAAACCCATGTTATCTATATTTAATTTCTATGCATGTATTGATTTCCTTCTGCATTGCTATGAGTTGAATGAAAAATGAAGCATAAAATTCGTTTTGACTAGTTGCTTTATTTTGGTTGTGATTGAATTTTGTTCATTTACACGGCGAGGAGCATACAATCGTTATTGTGCGTTCTAAATAGCATATGTTTTTGGAGTTGAGCTACTT
Source organism: Allium sativum (assembly GCA_030737875.1). Taxonomy (NCBI): domain Eukaryota; kingdom Viridiplantae; phylum Streptophyta; class Magnoliopsida; order Asparagales; family Amaryllidaceae; genus Allium; species Allium sativum. The sequence continues at coordinate 5,841,733 of CM060921.1, read as the reverse complement.
GACTTTTTTCTGAATATTGTTGGTATTAACTAAAGTTGTAACGGGTACCTCAAAACCAGTATTGTATTGTATGCATTAAAGTGAAAACCACATAGTTCAAATAAGGTTGACATGTAATTTTATTTCGGAAGAGGTTCTAGCATCACTAATGAATGGGGATTTATTGTTGCCATATTCACAAAAAAATTCTTTGCTTTAAATTCATAACAATATTATTATTGAATCAAATACATAACAATATTTTATTGTTTCTGGAGCAATGACTTTGAATAGCACTCCAGGCTCAAATTCAAATTTCATTTTTTTAAATTCTGATTTTCTAAATTCAAATTATTTTTCTATCTTACTTATGATTTCAAATATAAGTTTAAAATTTAATATAAAAGTTTATATAGTGATATAGTTTTATAGTGGTATAGTTTTATAGTTATATAGTTTTAAACTTTATAATTAAATTTATAGATATGTTTATATAATATATATTTATGTTTTCATTTGATTTTATACTTTATAATACTCATTTATATCACTAAGTTTAAATTCAAGAATTTCTAGAATAATATATACAATTAAACACTTGAAAAATAGTTTAAAAAATATTTTATACATACATATGTCGACATACATATATGTCTATGTCGACATATAACTGCCAGAATTTCAATTATCAAAGGAAGTGTCTTTTCACTATTTGTAACGTTCCAGAAGCGTTGCAACCTTTCAAAACTTATAAATATGGGTTGATTTCAAATTTTTTTAATCATTATTCTTCCCCATCTTCACCTCTCTTCATCCCACCATTAATATTCCATATTTTATTGATTGTTACACTTCTACTTTACAGATTTCTACTCTAATTATATAAAATTTCTTCTTTTCTCACTCTCTATCCATTACTCTCTGAATTGAAGTGCTATTAAGGCTGTTGTAATCATTTGGGAAGTGTTTTGGAAAGGGTGTGTTCCTTGTAGCCCTGAAATCAAAGAAAGGGAGCGGTGATAATCTTGTAGCCGTGAAATCAAGAGTGGTTGGAGCGATGTTAGCCTTGTAGACGTGAAATCAAGGGGATTGTACTTGGATATTGATATTAATAAAACTCTGCGCAATCTAGCGTTGCATGAGACTGGACGTAGGAGTAATCCGAACCAGTATAAATTCCAGTGTGTTTTTCCTTTTCTACATTTTTTTTTGTGTTTGATTATGTGTGTGTGATCATATCTGTTATGTGTAATTCATATAATAGATCATCTAATTTTAAGATTTTTGTAAATTCCTTAGAAATACAATTTACCCCACCTCTAATGTTAGTCTTGCCTTAAGATTTACGTTCTGCATTCCCTAACAATTGGTATCAGAGCATAGGTTTTCAAAAAGTTTATTATCCGATTTTTGAAAATATTAAACGGCAACCAACACTGGTAATAATAGTTCTTTTATAGAGGGTCAGTCCACTGTTAGATCACCACTATTTAATGGTAGTAATTATTCATATTGGGCATGTATAATGAAAATATATTTACAATCAGTAGGATTAGACACATAGAATAGTACATTGACTGAATATGTCGAACCCACAACTAATTTTGCATAATGGATTAATGAACAAAAGGCTGCTGCAAAAAGCAATTCTAAAGCCATGTATATGTTATTCTGTTCATTAGATAGAAATGGGTTTAATAGGGTGTCTGTTTGTAAATCTTCTTACGAAATTTGGAGAACATTACTAGTCACTGACGAAGGAACTAATAAAGTTAAACTAACTAAGATATCAATATAAATTAATCAGTTTGAGTTATTCAAAATGAAAGATAATAAATCTATCTCCGATATGTATTGCAGATTCCAAGAGATAGCACATTCGTTAATAGCATAGGGGAAATATTATTATGAAGAAGGCCAAGTCAGAAAAATACTTAGTTCATTAACTCCAGAATGGGATCCGAAAACATTGGCGATTGAAGAAGCCAATAATGTCAGTGAAATGAAGATTGAGGAGTTAATCGGGAATTTGATGTCATCTGAAATCCAATTATAGAAAAGAAAGGTAAATAAGCCAACTGAAAAGAAATCCGTAGCATTTAAAGCAACAGCAAATGGTTCTGACTCAAGCAGTGAAGACGGTGAAGAAACAACTTTAATGACAAGAAATTTCATAAAATTTCAGAGATGTAGAAGGAGAAATAACTTTCAAAGAAATAATCAAGAAGTTTGTGAAGAAATGACGATCGATGCTATAACTACAACAAACTAGACCATATTTAGAGAATGTGTCCATATCCAGATAAATCAAATTAATAGATGCCCAATAGTAATTCATCAAAGAAAAGAAAAAGTGCTTACGCAGCAACTTTAAATGATTCAGATTCATCATCAAGCAGTGAAGAGCCAAAAATCGAAAATTCAAATATGCGTTTCACAGCAATTCAGAAGATATTGAAGAAATGGATCTAACAACCGGGTACGCCTTAATTAATTTTTTATTTTTTGGTTGAAAGGATGTTTTGTTTGCTTTGGCTAAATTTGAAATTTCAAACGTTAAGTTCAAACTTGAAAGTTAAAATTTGAAATTCGGAATTTGAAATTCAAAATTCAAAATAACAATAAAATAGTAATATAATAAAATAAATTTTGGATTCTTGTTAGGATTAATATTAATTCAGGAAATAATAAAACCTGAAATATAAATCAATAATATAACAAAACCAAAAAGTCAAAACAATATGTCTTTTGAATTTTTGCATGTATGTCGACATACATAGAAGGGAATGTCGACATAAAGACCAGAAAATGAAATTCAAAATTTTAATTTCAAAAGTTTAAACTTTCAAACTTCCCTCTAACTTTTCACCAACTCCCAAGGTCTGTAAAGGTGTCATTGATTTCAAAAAAGTTGTGCCCATTCAATGTCTATTTATATATCTATTCAATCTTATTCTCTCTACCTCTCATTCAAAATTCAAACAACTCTCTTCATATTTATACTCTTTAAAAACTCTCCAATGGCTTCCTCTAGCAATCCTTAAACAATGAGATTATCCAAAACCATCAAAGGATATCTCCACAATGATAAAGAAGCAATCAAAAACTATGTTGACTATATAGCAAATGCAAAAGTCAATACGGGAGCTTTAGACATCTTTGGAGACTTTCCATCTTACGGTCTCCCTTTTCATTTCAATCATAATGAAGTGTTAAGCATGATTGACGCTTGGGATAATGATGAAGTATGTTATCCAAAACTCGTCAAAATGTTCTATGCAAATCTTAATCATGGCTTTTACGAAGGAGATGGAAATCAAATTTGGAGTAGCGTAAAAGGCACACAAATCGTTCTAGGTTGTGAAATTTTGGGTAGTGTCCTAAATCGAAAAAGTACGGGAACAGATTATATGGAATTCGAAATCGATGAAACGGATTTGGAAATCTTTCATCACATATTCGAAAGCGATGCTCACATGGAATTAAAAAATCGCTTTTTCTGCCCAAAAACAAGAATCGTAAACCTCCTCCTTCAACATATAATCACCCCTTGTTTCAGAAACTTTAACAACCCAACTCTCAAAGTCAAAAAAGAACTAGTATGGGTGGTTATGACATCAATTAGGCCTATATGATCTTAAAAGAACTTAAGCCCAAAGAAATGTCAACTGGAGAAAACACACTTTATTATGGAGTTTACCTTACTCGAATTTTCAAATATTTCGGAGTTGATTCCAAGGGAGAAAAACTTGTATCAAGAAAGGTGTTTAACTCCACAAATATACACCTTACCCAAATTTCACTCACTTTCAAGCCTTATGAGACATTCGAAGACAAATAAGCTCGAATGCAATAAGAACAAGAGCCTATGGATATCGAAGAAGAAGAAACCTCTTTAGAAAGTGTAAAGTGTCCACTCAACACTAGAACCATTTTCAAAGAGATGATTGTTCGAAATCAAGTAAAACTAACCAAGAACCAAAAGAAGATCAAGAAAACCCTTACCAAAATGTCTAAGTTCAAAGGAAAAATAGGAAGAAAACTTGGAATTTCATCTTCCTTCTCATCATCCGCTGAAATCTAAGCCTATCTAGTTTAAGTTATCTTTAGTATTTGCTTTCGAATCTCGTATTCAGCATCTCGTAATTAGTTGGATGTATTTGCTTTTAAGTTGAAATGAATGATGTTTTATTTATGTCAAAACTATCTTTAAGTTACTGTAAAAACATTTTAATGTAATAATAAACTATTAATTCAAAATTTGAAAAATTCCAAAATTTTCTTATGTATGTCGACATACATATATCACTATGTCGACATATAACTATCAGGTTTTCAAATTTATTCAAAATTCAAAATTTAAATAACTAACTCATGTCCATTCAAATCCAACGAATTCCAGACCCTATATAAACCTATTTCTTCTAGAAATTTTTTTCTATCATTCTCCTTCCTCTCTAATCAATTCTTATGTAAAACTATCAAATTATGGCAAATCCAATACATAATTTGAGTAAGAATCTTGAAGAAACTTTGAATTCTTTCAAGAATATCCTTTCTATAGTACTACGTAATCAACGTCATCTCAAATTGATTCAAATGAGAATGGATGAATATCAAGAAAAACAATTTGATATAATTCGTTGGTCAATGTCTTATCAATTCAGAGATGAAAACAATAAAGCACCACTTACCAACAAAAAAGGCTGGAAGGACATCAAGAAGGACCCTCTGGAAAGGATGAATGGGTAGAAGTTTCAAGAAACGTTTGATTGATTGGTATGATATGATTGGTTTGTTTGGTTTGAATATGTTTGAATTTATGTGAATTTGTTTAAACATTGTCTGTAAATATTGCTTGGATTGGTTTGCTTAGATTTAAAACATGTATGTATATGGATTGACATACTTGTAAATATCAAATACATGGTATTGATTATTTTATAATCATGAATTTAGGGGGAGTAATTTACTTTAGTATAATCATAGGATATGTATAGGTGGATATAGGATTGAGGGGGAGTATATTTAAAATTTCTTTTTGATACTGAAAAAGGGGGGAAATTATAAAATAAGCATTAGTTTAAGGGAGAGTATGTAGGATTCATGATGACAGGAGGAGTATAAGAAAGATCAGAATCAATAGGTATGAACAGGTATGAATATTTTATAAATCAAGATTGTCATCATCAAAAAGGGGGAGATTATTGGAGAATGGAGTTTTGATGACAACAACCTTATTTCAGTTACCATTATTAATTGATGGTTATAAAATATATACTAACATATCTATTTAGAATTGAGACGACCCGAATTCCCGTTCAGACGGAAACAGGGCTATCTTTGGAATATAACACAGAAACAGATAATAGCAGAACAAAATTAAATAAATACACCAGATAATGAACAACAAAATATACTGGATAAAAGTAATCATCAGAGTTACACAGTATACAGGATCTTACTTAGTACAAATACAGTTCAGCTATACATAAATGTCTACAGTGGAAATAAACAAAATATGTACAATAGGAGCTGAACAGCATAAAAAGAATAAATGATAGAATCCACCTTCAGATCCAGCTATCCAGAAAAAGAACCAGCTAAACCTGAATACAAGGCTGCCCGTGTAGAAAAAGGGGCACCCGAGTTTGAAAGTGAAACAAACTACGAGTCAGTCATGGGACTGGTATGAGAAATCTACTCAACACATATGTAATATGGCAAATCACAGGACCACACCACTTTCGTGGAACGGGTTTACTCCATTGGATTGACAGTGCTTTACAACAAATCTTTCTTTTAAACATCGCTATGCTTTTTATAAAAATGAAACCATTATAAGACTTAGTTCCCATCACACAATGCAACGCAAACCGGAGGATAGAGTTTTACCTTATAATGGCCAAAATATGATTGATATGAATAAAACAAAGGCATTTGATATTATTGCTAGTGTTAATATGTTTTGAAAACAATTTCAAATCATAACTATCAATCATAGACGACATGGGTACCATATATCATGTCGCCATATCTATATACAATCAAAACCGCACGATGTCGTATTTGGAAATTGGATTTCCGTCATGAACCGAGGCAAAAGATAGTCCTCACCGAATTCGAGACTGCCTAGCCCGAGTCTCAGGATCAGAGCTCGAGTGACCCTTGGATCATCAGGGCCGGTCCACCGATGTGGATTAAAATGCCTGAACCATGCGTTTCCCCGCCCTTTGGGGCGTAAACGAGCCAACGAATGACTCCATCGGACCCGGATCGTCCGATCAAACCGAGGCGCCTCGCAACAGTAACAACCACATAGGTGAAAAGTATATAAATGTCAGGGCTGGTAGGTCGCTGACACCACTCTAGCTAGGAGGAAACGCAGGCCCTCCCTGAGGTCCTTCTCCCGTTTCTGGTTCATACCGGGGTGTGAGGTTCGCGAATTCACGTTATACACAAAGCTACGCCACACAGGCGGTGCTTTGATCATCACCACAAGACTTTGCTTTTCAACAGAAGTCCTGATCACTGCATCTTAGCACGCCACACAGGCAATTCATGCCATGCGACTGATGTCCATCGATATACAACCTCTGAGCTCGTGCGTCTCAGAGAAGGGCGTTAAGCAAAAGAATAAATTCTCCGCCGCCAAACAGATGTATATTTAATAGAGATCAATCAACACAGAATAAAATCCTATGTCAGACACACAGTCCATTTACAAGTCCGTTCTGGGTCTGAACGAAACCGGAGGCACTAAATACCTCGCAAACCCTTCGACCACCACGTACGTCTGGACGATCACCACTCATTATCCATATTTCGGGATGCCTCCCAATCAGGACCTCGGTTACCATCCAAACGAGGTGAAGATCTCCGATCTTCGACCATCGTCTTCATCTTCGACTTTCAATCGTCGGTCAATTATTTGAAATGAGAATTAACTCGGCCTTCTCAAATAATTCACGTATATTTAGAATTTCAAATCAATTTATTTCAATGGTTAAATTATTCGACAACACCAATTGTGTTCTTTTAATGTAATTTTTACACCAAACACATTCAACCATCAAAAGCCACATAAATCGAACAAATTCAGTTTATTTCTATTCCATATCGCTTATGATATTTTATACCTATTTATCGCTATTTTTATTTATTTTAAAATAGCCATTTTATTCAAAACGACGCTTCGGGCCATACAGCGGCCGTGGCGCTGTTTTTCTTCAGATTTGATTTACACATATCTGAAAATCTAACCGTTGGATCTTCACAAAATTTACATCATTAGAAAGGTCTTTTCAAAACGAATCCAACGGTTCCAGTTTCGGGAAAATCCGACGGTCGGATCTCCCGGTACAATCGTTTGAATTTTCGATTTCAAATTACGAACTGCAGCGTCGTTATTCGATTAAATATATAATTATATTTATATATATACAAATATAATCGCTTCTGGCGCTGTTTTTCTTCAGATTTGAATTAAACATTCCAGACAATCCAACCGTTGGATTTTTGCAAGGTTGGTGCCGTTGGGAAGATCTTTCCAAGGCGAACCCGACGGTTGAGGTTTCGGGAAAATCCAATGGTCGGATTTCCCATACTAGTCGTTTGAAATCACGGTTTCAAAATACGAACTGCACGGCCTCGTTTCGTTTTAATTTTATTTATATTTATATATTTATATAAATATAGTTCATTCAATGATTTCAATATCGTTTTCACTTCAAAATTTTTTCTAACACCTTAAAATTTTGGAAAATTTCGCCATAACCTCCCCTGCACCGGGAGCATCGGGAAATCGCAAATAGCGTTCCCGGTCCTTCTAATCTCAAAAAGAAAAAGAAAAAGCCAAGCGGCTAGCCAACAGGCTCATAAAATCATCACCCAAACAAAGCAGTAAATGTGTACCTATTTGTCGGGCAAAAAATTTTATTCCTCTTCTCTAGCCCCTTTGCTATAACCTGTTCAATGAATATGTATGTACACATATACACAGTTCATTTCATTTATCATTTTCTATTCGACTTCATATTTGATTTCAATTTGGTTTAAAAACACCATTCATTCTAATGTTACATAAATAGGTGCAAATCATTTCATTAGCTAATTAATGAATATTTCAACTCATATATGTTTATTTTGAACAAGTGACTATTTTTAACACTTCACATTTCAACGATTTATGCATACAATAAAAATGTGATTTTTATTGTAAAAACAATTCATTTCAAAACACTATTTTTCTATATAGTTCCTATAGGTGATAAAAATAAGATTTTTATCCTAAAACAATTTCTTTTAAAACGAGGTTATTTTACACAGTTCATATAGTCGATAAAAGGTGATTTTTATTATCAAACAATTTATTTCAAAATATGAATACCATTCAACACATGAATTTCTAATCAACGAATGAATATCAATTCAACACATGAATGTTTTCTATAGTTGAATAAATATAGTTTAAGCATATGAAAACAATTCAAACACAAGAATATTATTCAAAATTTCGGCAGCATAACGGCAGGGTAGTTAAACCGGGACCGTCCCTAGTACGGCTCCTCGCTCTACCTTAAAACCTCGCGGTTTTTGACAATGGGGATCATGCATCTAGTTCGCACGCAGGCGGCATGTATATATTTATTTCATTTCCACAAACTAATCCTATGTGGTTTCAACCAAATATTTCACAACCACAAATGGGTATTTTTCAACCACAATCAACCAATATCAATCACAAACAATCCCAAACAACCATTTGCTATCAATCAATTTTCACAACAATTTCAACCAATAAATATCGTCCATGGTTTGTGGACGAGGGGCGTATATATATATAGATATATATTTATATATAGCAATTCACTTTCATTTCACACATATATAATATTTTTAAATCAGAAATCTCACCAATAGCTATCCAACTTCACGACACTTCCTTAGAGAAATCTTCGTCTTTTTGTCGCTTTCGCCCGTATTCTCTACATATGTAAAAATCGAATTTTTACTACGCTATTCAATATATAAAAATATGATTTTTACTTCGACTTTCAATATATAAAAATCTGATTTTTACTTTTACTTTCAATATATAAAAATCTGATTTTTCCTTTAAAACAAAATCAGTTTTTATAGCTTTTTAAAATCAGTTTTAACTTCTTTTAAAAATCCGTTTTTACTTTTTGAAGTTTAAATCCTTTACTTTTTAAAGTTTAAATCCTTTAAAACCTTTTTAAAAATCAGTTTTAAAATCATTCAAAATCAGTTTTATCATCTTTTTTAAAAAAAAACAGTTTTTAAATCTTTTAAAATCAGTTTTAAAATCTTTTAAAATCAGTTTAAAAATCTTTAAAAATCAGTTTTAAAAATCTTTTAAAATCAGTTTTATTTTATTTAAAAAAAATCAGTTTTTACTATTTTAAACAAAATCAGTTTTTACTATTTAAATAAAACAAGTTTTTACTATTTAAATACATAAAAATAAATTAATAAAACAAAAATAAACTTACAGAGGGGGGGGGGGGTTTCGCAGATCGACGGAGGCTTCTCGAGGGTGGCGCTCGGGGTTTCGAACGGTGGTGGCAGGCGGTTGGGCTTGGGTCGCTGCGAATCGTACTGGGGTTCGACGTACGAGGGGAGGGGGTCTTCGGGGGTTGCGCGATGGGAGGAGGAGGCTGGACGGAGAGGGCGGTCGTGGGTGGAGCTCGGTGGAGGCGTCGCCGATCGATTTAGATTTAGGGTTTTTCTTTTTCTTTTTTTCTGGTTGAAATCGAAGTGAACGGGGGGGGGGGGGCAGAACGAAGGATAAGGGGAGGGAAATTAAAATTATTTTTATTATTTAATTATTTAATTTCACAAAAAGGTTGACTTTTACATACGACCTCGAAACGAGGCCCACCGCCTGTCGTCCATAGCATTTTACCCCCATTCCGAACACAATGGGATATGTATCGCAAGCTGATTTGATCATTACAATCAGTTTCCTTTTGAATTTTCATTTAAATCACTATATTGAATTTTAAACGCACATTTCAAATTACCGGGGTCACGTACTAACTAGAAAAATTCCAGAAAAATATTTTTTAGCTTCGTATTGACGATACGGTCCTAACAAAACTAGTTTCGTCGAATTCTGAGACCGTTTGAAAAATGGTCAATTTCCAGTCGATTAAAATCAACTAAAACCGGTCAAACGCGTTTTCCTTCGCCACGCTCACATATTGATTCGAAAAATTATGAAATTTGAACCCTAGCAATAACTTGACACTGCGGATCCAACAAAAGTGGTTTCGTCGAAATCCGAGGTCATTTGCAAATTGTCCATTTTTAAGGGCCTGAATTCCATAGCGACTATTCAGAATTTTCAACTGGACATATCTTTTGATTCCCGCTATCTAATTTCGATTGGTCAGATTCGTTGGAAAGATATCATCAATTAGATCCTAATGTTTTTGGTTTCACTAAAATCCGGATTGTTTTGCACCCGGTATATTCAATTGAAGTTTGAAATCGAATTATCGAACTACCGCGCCATTTTCAATTCTATATATAATTATAATTAATTATATTCGTTTTCAAATGTCGATTCGAACTCAGTTTTCATTGCCATCATTTAAAATATTTATTTTAAATATTTAAAATCCAATATTTTAGCCAATTTAAAAATTTTAAATTTGTTCAGATTTTCTGGGTCGTTACAATCTCCCCCACTTAAAACTTTTCGTCCCCGAAAAGGAACAAAGTCGAAAGTGGTTTGACAATTCCCGAATATCATTAGAAATTCATCGCATAATCGCTCAGTTGCTTCGGGAGGAGTAAATCTTTCAAAGAAAATCACTTTGAATCTATCCCAGGTGATATCACCTTCTGGATTATCCTTAACAACAGAATCTCACCAGAATAAAGCTTCGTCTTTGAGTGCCCAGGAGGCCAGTAATCTTTTCTGGTCATCCCTCAGCTTTAATGCTTCGAAGATTTTCTCAGCCGAACGAATCCAAGCTTGTGTTTTCATAATTGCCTCTTCACCCGAAAAGGGTTTTCCACCCAGATTTCTATATTTCATATATAGAGCTTCTTTATCCGGGTCAGTATTACTTCTTCTGGTTCTGGCACTCATTTTCTAGTTCTTCTGCAAATAGCAGATCAAGTGTCAGGTCACAGAAAAGAAAATTTTCAAACATAGAAACATATACTTCAAGTGTAAATGTGTCTATCAAGGTGTAATTTCATTCTGCTTTACTCATACTAGGATATTGCTGATCCTATCTGTATTGAGTTACCCGTCCTAGAACACTACTGGTTCTATTTCTGACGAGTTCGTTCAAATGTTATATTCCAGAACTAAGCTTAACCAAAGCTCTGATACCACGTTGAGACGATACCGCGAAATCCGGTAGGCTTTGCAACCATCCCTTCATCCTCCAGTACAGCAGGTAAAACCCACCGTGGCTCCCAATGGTACCCCAACCACTTGTTTTACGGCGACCCTCTCGAGTCTCGCGCCCACTGGCGAACCAACCCTCAACAGGGACATGTAGGGGTAAGAGTCTCCTGTTTGCCACCAAACTGCGAAGCGAGAACCCCCTATCACGCGTACCCAGCCCACACAGGGCCAGCAACAAGGACTGGTATGAGAAATCTACTCAACACATATGTAATATGGCAAATCACAGGACCACGCCACTTTCGTGGAACGGGTTTACTCCATTGGATTGCCAGTGCTTTACAACAAATCTTTCTTTTAAACATCGCTATGCTTTTTATAAAAATGAAACCATTATAAGACTCAGTTCCCATCACACAATGCAACGCAAACCGGAGGATAGAGTTTTACCTTATAATGGCCAAAATATGATTGATACGAATAAAACAAAGGCATTTGATATTATTGCTAGTGTTAATATGTTTTGAAAACAATTTCAAATCATAACTATCAATCATAGACGGCATGGGTACCATATATCATGTCGCCATATCTATATACAATCAAAACCGCACGATGTCATATTTGGAAATTGGATTTCCGTCATGAACCGAGGCAAAAGATAGTCCTCACCGAATTCGAGACTGCCTAGCCCGAGTCTCAGGATCAGAGCTCGAGTGACCCTTGGATCGTCAGGGCCGGTCCACCGATGTGGATTAAAATGCCTGAACCATGCGTTTCCCCGCCCTTTGGGGCGTAAACGAGCCAACGAATGACTCCATCGGACCCAGATCGTCCGATCAAACCGAGGCGCCTCGCAACAGCAACAACCACATAGGTGAAAAGTATATAAATGTCAGGGCTGGTGGGTCGCTGACACCACCATAGCTAGGAGGAAACGCAGGCCCTCCCTGAGGTCCTTCTCCCGTTTCTGGTTCATACCGGGGTGTGAGGTTCGCGAATTCACGTTATACACAAAGCTACGCCACACAGGCGGTGCTTTGATCATCACCACAAGACTTTGCTTTTCAACAGAAGTCCTGATCACTGCATCTTAGCACGCCACACAGGCAATTCATGCCATGCGACTGATGTCCATCGATATACAACCTCTGAGCTCGTGCGTCTCAGAGAAGGGCGTTAAGCAAAAGAATAAATTCTCCGCCGCCAAACAGATGTATATTTAATAGAGATCAATCAACACAGAATAAAATCCAATGTCAGACACACAGTCCATTTACAAGTCCGTTCTGGGTCTGAACGAAACCGGAGGCACTAAATACCTCGTAAACCCTTCGACCACCACGTACGTCTGGACGATCACCACTCATTATCCATATTTCGGGATGCCTCCCAATCAGGACCTCGGTTACCATCCAAACGAGGTGAAGATCTCCGGTCTTCGACCATCGTCTTCATCTTCGACTTTCAATCGTCGGTCAATTATTTGAAATGAGAATTAACTCGGCCTTCTCAAATAATTCACGTATATTTAGAATTTCAAATCAATTTATTTCAATGGTTAAATTATTCGACAACAGCAATTGTGTTCTTTTAATGTAATTTTTACACCAAACACATTCAACCATCAAAAGCCACATAAATCGAACAAATTCAGTTTATTTCTATTCCATATCGCTTATGATATTTTATACCTATTTATCGCTATTTTTATTTATTTTAAAATAGCCATTTTATTCAAAACGACGCTTCGGGCCATACAGCGGCCGTGGCGCTGTTTTTCTTCAGATTTGATTTACACATATCTGAAAATCTAACCGTTGGATCTTCACAAAATTTACATCATTAGAAAGGTCTTTTCAAAACGAATCCAACGGTTCCAGTTTCGGGAAAATCCGACGGTCGGATCTCCCGGTACAATCGTTTGAATTTTCGATTTCAAATTACGAACTTCAGCGTCGTTATTCGATTAAATATATAATTATATTTATATATATATAAATATAATCGCTTCTGGCGCTGTTTTTCTTCAGATTTGAATTAAACATTCCAGACAATCCAACCGTTGGATTTTTCAAGGTTGGTGCCGTTGGGAAGATCTTTCCAAGGCGAACCCGACGGTTGAGGTTTCGGGAAAATCCAATGGTCGGATTTCCCATACTAGTCGTTTGAAATCACGGTTTCAAAATACGAACTGCACGGCCTCGTTTCGTTTTAATTTTATTTATATTTATATATTTATATAAATATAGTTCATTCAATGATTTCAATATCGTTTTCACTTCAAAAAATTTTCTAACAACTTAAAATTTTGGAAAATTTCGCCATAACCTCCCCTGCACCGGGAGCATCGGGAAATCGCAAATAGCGTTCCCGGTCCTTCTAATCTCAAAAAGAAAAAGAAAAGGCCAAGCGGCTAGCCAACAGGCTCATAAAATCATCACCCAAACAAAGCAGTAAATGTGTACCTATTTGTCGGGCACAAAATTTTATTCCTCTTCTCTAGCCCCTTTGCTATAACCTGTTCAATGAATATGTATGTACACATATACACAGTTCATTTCATTTATCATTTTCTATTCGACTTCATATTTGATTTCAATTTGGTTTAAAAACACCATTCATTCTAATGTTACATAATGTGAAGACCCGCAACTTCCCCGTAAAGGAAAGCGTCGGATAGTTCGAGAACAAACCACAACAGAATGCATATAAAAGAACATTTCATTGTATATTACAACAATGCATCAGAATACAAGAATATACAGAGTATAAATAAATATTACACAGAAATATCAGAGATTTAAATTACATAGCAGCGGAAAATAATACAATACACAACTAGAAGTAGATATACGGATACAAAGCTTTCCGGATATCATTCCAGCTGTAAACCAGGATCCTGTGAATATAAATCTGCAAAACCAAAACTACTAGCTGCCCGTGTCAAAATAAGGGCACCCAGAGTTTAGGTTAAAACAATAAACTCCAGGTCAGTCATGTGACTGGTGTGAGAACTAAAACAGTTATAAATCTTTATTTTTAATGTTCGGTAAATCAAGGGACCACGCCGTATAACACGGAACGGGTTTCCTCCCAAGAATACCAGTGCATAAAACAAACAGCGCAATGCTAAATAAAGAAAAATGAAGCTGTTATAAGACCCAGGTCCTATCACACAATGCAACGCAAGCCGGGGGATAGGGTTTTCCCTTATAACAGCCAAAGAATGCTTGATACGTTTAAAACAAATCATTTGATACTATTATAAGTGCATACTGTATAAAACAACTTCAAATCATAAGTATCAATCATAGGCGGCATGAATGCCCCATAACACTATGTCGCCATATATAAGTTTACAATCAAAACCGCACATGTCACGTATTTGGAAATTGGATTTCCGTCTATGAACCGAGGCAAAAGATAGTCCTCAACCGATTCGTGACTCTCTAGCCCGAGCCACCGGAACAGCCGCAACTGCCCCTTCGATCGTCAGGGCCGGTCCACCGATGTGGATTATAGTGCCTGAACAATACGTTTCCCCGCCCTTTGGGGCGTAAACGAGCCAACTAAATGACTCCATCGGTTCGAGAACGACCGATCAATCCGAGGCGCCTCGCAACAGCAACAACCACATAAGTCAAACTCGTCAGGGCGTGTAAAACCACTGACGCCACTTCTAACTAGAAAGAAACGCATGCCCTCCCTGAGGTCCTCTCCCGTTTTTGGTTCACAACCGGGGTGCGAAACTCGCGAAGCAAACGTTACACAAAGCTACGCCACAAAGGCCGTGCTTTGATCATCACCACAAGACTTTGCTTTTCAACAGAAGCCTCGATCAATTGCCACTTAGGCATGCCACACAGGCAATTCACTCCATGCGTTTGATATCCATCAATATATAACCCCTGAGCTCGTACGTCTCAGAGAAGGACGTTAAGCAAGAGAATAAATTCTCCGCCGCCAAGCAGATATATATTTAATAGAAATCAATCGCACGGACTAAAATCCAATGTCAGACACACAGTCCATTTACAAGTCCGTTCTGGGTCTGAACGAAACCGGAGGCACCTAGTACCCCGCATATCCATCGATCTCCAAGTACATCTGGACGATCCCTAACTGTTTCCATCTTCTTGGGTGTACAGCCCAATCAAGATCATCAGTAATCACCCAAACGACATGAAGACTTCCGGTCTTCGACCATCGTCTTCATCTTCGACACCACGTCGAATCAGTTATTCAGAATGGGTTAAACCCGGTCTTTCTGAATAACTCGCGTATATATTATAAAAGTGTTACACAAACACAACATACGCCTCCTTCCAATTCATCAGTCACTAACCGTAAATTAATCAAGAGAATAATTTCCCAAATATTAACCCCGAAGGCCGAAACCAACATCAGATCAATATCCAGAAAACCATTCTGCTTGGCCAACCGACAGTTAGTTTCTAAATTTCACATTCATAGGGAAATGTTCCCATTAATTTTATCCAAGATAAATTCCTTGAATTTATTCTTTATTCTCTTTTTGAATCTCAATTCAAACTAGTCGGGATTAGCGAACCTTACCGAAGTAATCATTTATTTTAATTTTTCCATCCCAACCTATTTATCCCATGAAGTAAAACTGGTAATACTTCATATCTAACACCACAGTGTTATCGGTAAATTCAA
Source organism: Allium sativum (assembly GCA_030737875.1). NCBI lineage: Eukaryota > Viridiplantae > Streptophyta > Magnoliopsida > Asparagales > Amaryllidaceae > Allium > Allium sativum. The sequence goes on along the minus strand of CM060921.1, from coordinate 5,825,682 downwards.
TTACCATTTCGCGTTTAAATCTAATTAAAGATTTAACTATCGCCTGGAGAAAAACTGGTGATACTCCACTTTCGATCATTTCAATCTAATTAAAGATTCATTAAAACTCTACTTAGTTTTAATCTTCGACTGGGTTAAAGAATCAGTGTCATTTAAAACACGGTTCACGATAAACCCAAAATCACATTCCATTAATTATCGGGTTAAAGAACGAGTGTTATTTAAAACACTGTTCACGATAAACCCAAAAATCAATATCAATTCAATTTCAATTAAATATTATTTAATTGGTACACTTCATTAAATCTAAATAAAAAGATTTAATCTTTTCTCAACTGGGTTCAAGAACAGTGTTAGTGAAGACACCATTCACGACAAACCCAAATCACATTCGATATTCAATACAAGGCTCTGAATAGAAAATATATCGGCTTATATTCAATATCGAATTCTACGACTAACAAATGTCGTATTGGAAATAACGATACAAATATATATCTTTCAAATTTCCATAACAACACCTGTAATATCACGAATTCCAACATCGAAATATTCCGAAGACAATTTCGATTCAAATCCACTCCAATGCAATCATTGGAAATTTTGGTTATTTTCAAAACCATTTCAAATTCAATTTATTTATTTAAAAATAAATAGAATTATAATTCTAGTTCAAAACTAGTTCATTTCGATAAAAATCTATTTTTATCTTTTCAAATATGGAGTTTTTCATCCCAATTCTTTCTAAATCATTTCTTATGATTTTACACAAATTATTACTATTTTTAATAATTTTATCAAGGCCTGTACAGTCGATTTCCATCAACGGTCATCGAACTGCACTTACAACGACCTTTTTCGAATTTGATTTGGACGTATCTCCAAATCCAACCGTTAGATTTCAAATTTCTAACATTCATTAGAAAGCTCTTTTCGATACGAACCCAACGGTTCCGATTTAGGAGAATCCGACGGTCGGATCTCCCGCAATGTCCGTTTGAAATAAATGGTCGAAATTCACGAACTGCCGCGGCGCGGCGCGTTCTATTCAGGCCATTATATTATATATAATATATATAATATATATTTCGTCGATTTCTATTTAAAACGAATTATATAAATAGTTTTGAATTCGTTTCAAAAACAATTCCAACTTCCTTTTCAATTCAAATCAAAATTGAATTCTTCTTTATAAATTCGTTTTAAAATTCATTTCTATTCAATTCAAATTTCAATTCAATTTGAATTCATTTCAATTCACTTTCAATTCAATTCGAATTCGTTTTCAATTATTTCGAAATCGTTTTCAATTCATTTCGAAATCGTTTTCAATTCAATTCATTTCGAAATCGTTTTCAATTCAATTCATTTCGAAATCGTTTTCAATTCAATTCATTTCGAAATCGTTTTCAATTCAATTCATTTCGAAATCGTTTTCAATTCAATTCATTTCGAAATCGTTTTCAATTCAATTCATTTCGAAATCACTTTCAATTCAATTCATTTCGAAATCGTTTTCAATTCAATTCATTTCGAAATCACTTTCAATTCAATTCACTTTGAATTCGTTTTCAATTCAATTCATTTCGAAATCACTTTCAATTCAATTCATTTCGAAATCGTTTTCAATTCAATTCATTTCGAAATGAATAAAATCGATATAAATATCGTTTACGTCAAAATGGCGTCAATCTAATCAACACGGCTTCATAAATTTCTATTTCAAATATTTTATTTCAAATATTTCTTTTTCAAAATAGTTGTTATTATCAAAATATTTCGTTCAACACATGACCAATCTCAAAGGATGAGTACTGTCAACACATGAACCGTTATTTTATATTGATAAAAATGTAAATTTTATTATCAAAATATTTCGTTCAACACATGACCAATCTCAAAGGATGAGTACTGTCAACACATGAACTTTTATCTTATATATATTCTTTATTTTCTAAATTGGAATGAGGCCCAATCAATCACCATATAAAGTTAATTATATGGATTTTCATACAACACATGTATATAATAGCAACGATAAATAATCAACCACCAACCAAAGTGCACTACACCGTATAAGCATCAAATATAGATATTCAACGCTTATAACAGCCTGTCAATCAATCGATCGACATATTCAATCAGTCAGGATGAGTGAACTTCATATTTCATCCTAACACCCGTGTGGGGTTTCAAACAATCAAACATAGATTTAGTTGTGCAGTTGGGCGATGTGTAAAATTTATCGACCCAATCAATGTCCTTCAAATAGGTGTACATAAACAAACCGTCTGGTTTGCAAATGAATATTTTATTTATTCACATTCACGTTAAAAATTATATTTTTAACGACAAAACATTTTATTCCAATATATGAATTTCTATTCAGTTCAATCTTTAAATAAAATGCTATTTTTAATTTTCTAACTTATTTTAGAAAATTTCGGCGGCATAACGGCACGATACTAGAAACGGGACAAGACCTAGCCTTATCCCCGGTCTAGTGAAGGCCCACGCCATTCACACATCAATCAAATTCACCAAACAACCAAATTCAAATCAAATCATATAACTAAGCTATGCATCCAAACAAACAAGTCCATGGTCTGTGGACGATTGTGTCGGGTGCTACTAAGCACCGTCTGCATCCTAGTATATATATATATACATATATATATATATATAAATAGAAATGAAATTGAAAGGTGAGAAATTCTCACTTATAGCTATCCAAACATCTTGACTCTTCTTTGATAGAAATCTTCATTGTTTTCGCATCTTCGTCAGCTTCGTCGTCCGTAGCCACTACATATATAAAAATCGAATTTTTACTTCGCTATTCAATATATAAAATTCTATTTTTCTATCGAAGTTCAATATAGATAAAAATTCTATTTTTCTATCGAAGTTCAATATAGATAAAAATTATATTTTTATCACGCTATTTTCCACCTAAAGAATTCGCCTTTTCTAAAATAAAGATTTCACCTTTTCAAAAATAAAGATTTCACCTTTTCAAAAATAAAGATTTCACCTTTAAAAAGTCACCACTTTATTTCAACGTATATATTATAAAAATCAGATTTTTATTTCGCTACATATACCAAGATGATATTTTTATATTCTCTATCCTATAAAGATTATATTTTTAATACTTTAAAAATATAAAAATCATATTTTTAATATTTCTATATAGTAAAGATTATATTTTTAATACTTTAAAAATATAAAAATCATATTTTTATCACTTTAAAAATATAAAGAACATACCTTTTACCAAATAAAAATCCTATCTTTTCACCTTTCAAAATACGATCTTTTCACTTTTCAAAATATGACCTTTTCATGTTTAAAACTCTAATCTCTTCATGTTTATAAAAACACTATAAAAATCAAATCTTTATTTTTCATAGAAATCATTTCTTTATTTTCTTATTCAACAAACTATATTTAAAAATTCAATTTTTCTTATGCTAATTTATTTTATATAAATTTAAAACTGATTTTAAATGTAAACTAATTTACATAAAAAATCAGTTTTAACAAAGTAAAATGCACCTTTTCCTATGTTAAAAAAAATCAAAGCCTTTCAAATTTAAAAATAAAAACTTTCATATAATAAAAATCCTAACTTTCATGAAGTAAAAATCATGTCTTTTAAACCCATCTCATTCATAGATGTATATAAAAATAGATCGGAAATGAATTCACTTCTTACTACATATAGAAACCATATTATTTTTCAAACAATGTTTAATTACAAAATTAACTAAATAAATTACAGAAAATAAAATAAAATCGTTAAAAACTCACTTCTTGCCGAACGAAGAGGGAGCATGGCGGTTTGGTGGCTACTGGCTCATTGTTGCGGACGTCAAAGGGGAGCAGGCGCGACGTCTCAGGCATTGAGTCACGGCGGTGGATGCTTCGCGGTCCTAGGGTTCGGCGATGGGGTTTCGGGCTTGGCGCGGTTATTAGAGGAGAAGAGAGAAGTGCGAGAGGGGATCGAGGGGGGAGGGTCTGGCACGGTGAAGGATTTGGGGGCCTCGCGCGTTCAGGAGAGGGAAGAGGAGGAAGGGAAGAAGGGAGGAAGCGGCGCCGGAGGTGGGGCGCCTCGGCGTGGTGGTCGGCGTCGAGATCGACGACGGGGCGGGGCTCCGTCGATTTCATTTTTTTTTCTTTCTTTTCTGATGTGAAACGAGGGGGGGCCAACGAAATATAGAGAGAAGGGATATATATGTTATTATTTTTTTTATTTAATTATTTAATTCAATTTAAAGTTGACTTTCTGTTTTAACTCGAAATCAAGCCCACCGACTGTCGCCCCTAGCTAATTACCCCCATTCCGAACACAATGGGATATGCATCGCAAGCTGATTCGACTGTTTGAATTAGTTTTCGTTGAATTTACATTTAAATCACTATATTGAATTTCAAACGTACATTTCAAATTACTGGGGTCGCATACGAACTTTAAAAATTCTAGAAAAATATTTCCTAGCTTCGTATTGACGATACGGTCCTAACAAAACTAGTTTCGCCGAATTCTGAGACCGTTAGAAAAATGGCCAATTTCCAGTCGATTTAAAATCAACTGAAACTGGTCAAACGCGTTTTCCTATGCCACGCTCACATATTGATTCGAAAAATTATGAAATTTGAAACCTAGCAATAATTTGACACTGCGGACCCAACAAAAGTGGTTTCGTCGAAATCCGAGGTCATTTGCAAAATGTCCATTTTTAAGGGCCTGAATTCCATAGCGACTATTCAGAATTTTCAACTGGACATATCTTTTGATTCCTGATATGAAATCTTGCTTTTTCGGATTCGTTGGAAAGATATTATCAAATAGATCCTATTATTTTTGGTTTCACTAAAATCCGGATTGTTTTGCACCCGGTACATTCAATTGAAGTTTGAAATCGAATTATCGAACTACCGCGCCATTTTCAATTCTATTTATAATTATATATAAATATTTATATTCTAACGACGACGTATATAATATATACGTTCGAATTATATTCAAAATAAATTTTCTCGTCGATATTATTTAAAATAATCTATTTTAAATATTAAAAATTCACTAAAATTACCAAAATAAAAATTTTAAACTGGCCCAGATTTTCGGGTTGTTACAATCTCCCCCACTTAAAACTTTTCGTCCCCGAAAAGGAACAAAGTCGAAAGTGGTTTGATTATTCAACTCTACGTTCGATCTGGCTTCCATTCTCCAACTCTTTAGTTTTTGAGAATTTTCAAAATTTCAAAATTTTGGCTAACACCCTAAATTTTCGAAAAATTTCGCCATAACCTCCCCTGCACCGGGAGCATCAGGGATTTTCAAATAGCTTCCCCGGTCCTTCAGATCTCAAAAAGAAAAAGAAAAAGCCAAGCGGCTAGCCAATAGGCTCACAAAATCATCATCACCCAAACAAAACAGGAAATTATTGTAATAAACATGTACCTATTTGTCGGGCAAACAAATTTTATTCTTCGGCTCTAGCCTCCTTGCTATGACCTGTTCAATGTAAGTATATATACATGCAAGCTACTGCGACCAATTTTCAATACAATTCAATATTCGATCAAATTAGGCATAATGGTTCAAAATTATCAAACAACTAAACAAACACCACAAACATCAATCAATTAGTCGATTAGTTTTTCAAATTCATAACTTTGATATATATACAAAAATCCTGTTTTTAATGCCAATTCACAACAATGTGTTCTAGCTATATTAGTTTTGGTTCTCACACCAATCAATAGGAAATATATAGAAATCTCACTTTCGACACTCGAATATAAATGCTGATGATGATGCACCATCATCAATATCATCTTCGGGCGACTAGAGTGTGATGCTATATCTATCCAGTATATTAAAATTTCAAATACACGTGGATCAGACGTATACGAAAAATCTTTATATACTGCATTGTCCAAATCAATATAAATAAATAATCAAATACGAATAGTTGATTTAAATTTTCAAAACAAAGATTGTTTTCATTTGAAAAATATACCCTTCACACTCGTCCTAGGATACTACTGATCCCATCTCTAACGAGTCATTCCCGTTGGATATTACTAATCCAATATCTGATGAATCCTTTCGTATGGTTCTAATGTGTCTTGTTCTCGAGCTCTGTAAACCAAAGCTCTGATACCAATTGTTAAGACCCGCAACTTCCCCGTAAAGGAAAGCGTCGGATAGTTCGAGAACAAACCACAACAGAATGCATATAAAAGAACATTTCATTGTATATTACAACAATGCATCAGAATACAAGAATATACAGAGTATAAATAAATATTACACAGAAATATCAGAGATTTAAATTACATAGCAGCGGAAAATAATACAATACACAACTAGAAGTAGATATACGGATACAAAGCTTTCCGGATATCATTCCAGCTGTAAACCAGGATCCTGTGAATATAAATCTGCAAAACCAATACTACTAGCTGCCCGTGTCAAAATAAGGGCACCCAGAGTTTAGGTTAAAACAATAAACTCCAGGTCAGTCATGTGACTGGTGTGAGAACTAAAACAGTTATAAATCTTTATTTTTAATGTTCGGTAAATCAAGGGACCACGCCGTATAACACGGAACGGGTTTCCTCCCAAGAATACCAGTGCATAAAACAAACAGCGCAATGCTAAATAAAGAAAAATGAAGCTGTTATAAGACCCAGGTCCTATCACACAATGCAACGCAAGCCGGGGGATAGGGTTTTCCCTTATAACAGCCAAAGAATGCTTGATACGTTTAAAACAAATCATTTGATACTATTATAAGTGCATACTGTATAAAACAACTTCAAATCATAAGTATCAATCATAGGCGGCATGAATGCCCCATAACACTATGTTGCCATATATAAGTTTACAATCAAAACCACACATGTCACGTATTTGGAAATTGGATTTCCGTCTATGAACCGAGGCAAAAGATAGTCCTCAACCGATTCGTGACTCTCTAGCCCGAGCCACCGGAACAGCCGCAACTGCCCCTTCGATCGTCAGGGCCGGTCCACCAATGTGGATTATAGTGCCTGAACAATACGTTTCCCCGCCCTTTGGGGCGTAAACGAGCCAACTAAATGACTCCATCGGTTCGAGAACGACCGATCAATCCGAGGCGCCTCGCAACAGCAACAACCACATAAGTCAAACTCGTCAGGGCGTGTAAAACCACTGACGCCACTTCTAACTAGAAAGAAACGCATGCCCTCCCTGAGGTCCTCTCCCGTTTTTGGTTCACAACCGGGGTGCGAAACTCGCGAAGCAAACGTTACACAAAGCTACGCCACAAAGGCCGTGCTTTGATCATCACCACAAGACTTTGCTTTTCAACAGAAGCCTCGATCAATTGCCACTTAGGCATGCCACACAGGCAATTCACTCCATGCGTTTGATATCCATCAATATATAACCCCTGAGCTCGTACGTCTCAGAGAAGGGCGTTAAGCAAGAGAATAAATTCTCCGCCGCCAAGCAGATATATATTTAATAGAAATCAATCGCACGGACTAAAATCCAATGTCAGACACACAGTCCATTTACAAGTCCGTTCTGGGTCTGAACGAAACCGGAGGCACCTAGTACCCCGCATATCCATCGATCTCCAAGTACGTCTGGACGATCCCTAACTGTTTCCATCTTCTTGGGTGTACAGCCCAATCAAGATCATCAGTAATCACCCAAACGACATGAAGACTTCCGGTCTTCGACCATCGTCTTCATCTTCGACACCACGTCGAATCAGTTATTCAGAATGGGTTAAACCCGGTCTTTCTGAATAACTCGCGTATATATTATAAAAGTGTTACACAAACACAACATACGCCTCCTTCCAATTCATCAGTCACTAACCGTAAATTAATCAAGAGAATAATTTCCCAAATATTAACCCCGAAGGCCGAAACCAACATCAGATCAATATCCAGAAAACCATTCTGCTTGGCCAACCGACAGTTAGTTTCTAAATTTCACATTCATAGGGAAATGTTCCCATTAATTTTGTCCAAGATAAATTCCTTGAATTTATTCTTTATTCTCTTTTTGAATCTCAATTCAAACTAGTCGGGATTAGCGAACCTTACCGAAGTAATCATTTATTTTAATTTTTCCATCCCAACCTATTTATCCCATGAAGTAAAACTGGTAATACTTCATATCTAACACCACAGTGTTATTGGTAAATTCAATTACCATTTCGCGTTTAAATCTAATTAAAGATTTAACTATCGCCTGGAGCAAAACTGGTGATACTCCACTTTCGATCATTTCAATCTAATTAAAGATTCATTAAAACTCTACTTAGTTTTAATCTTCGACTGGGTTAAAGAATCAGTGTCATTTAAAACACGGTTCACGATAAACCCAAAATCACATTCCATTAATTATCGGGTTAAAGAACGAGTGTTATTTAAAACACTGTTCACGATAAACCCAAAAATCAATATCAATTCAATTTCAATTAAATATTATTTAATTGGTACACTTCATTAAATCTAAATAAAAAGATTTAATCTTTTCTCAACTGGGTTCAAGAACAGTGTTAGTGAAGACACCATTCACGACAAACCCAAATCACATTCGATATTCAATACAAGGCTCTGAATAGAAAATATATCGGCTTATATTCAATATCGAATTCTACGACTAACAAATGTCGTATTGGAAATAACGATACAAATATATATCTTTCAAATTTCCATAACAACACCTGTAATATCACGAATTCCAACATCGAAATATTCCGAAGACAATTTCGATTCAAATCCACTCCAATGCAATCATTGGAAATTTTGGTTATTTTCAAAACCATTTCAAATTCAATTTATTTATTTAAAAATAAATAGAATTATAATTCTAGTTCAAAACTAGTTCATTTCGATAAAAATCTATTTTTATCTTTTCAAATATGGAGTTTTTCATCCCAATTCTTTCTAAATCATTTCTTATGATTTTACACAAATTATTACTATTTTTAATAATTTTATCAAGGCCTGTACAGTCGATTTCCATCAACGGTCTTCGAACTGCACTTACAGCGACCTTTTTCAAATTTGATTTGGACGTATCTCCAAATCCAACCGTTAGATTTCAAATTTCTAACATTCATTAGAAAGCTCTTTTCTATACGAACCCAACGGTTCCGGTTTTAGGAGAATCCGACGGTCGGATCTCCCGCAATGTCCGTTTGAAATAAATGGTCGAAATTCACGAACTGCCGCGGCGCGGCGCGTTCTATTCAGGCCATTATATTATATATAATATATATAATATATATTTCGTCGATTTCTATTTAAAACGAATTATATAAATAGTTTTGAATTCGTTTCAAAAACAATTCCAACTTCCTTTTCAATTCAAATCAAAATTGAATTCTTCTTTATAAATTCGTTTTAAAATTCATTTCTATTCAATTCAAATTTCAATTCAATTTGAATTCATTTCAATTCACTTTCAATTCAATTCGAATTCGTTTTCAATTATTTCGAAATTGATTTCAATTCATTTCGAAATCGTTTTCAATTCAATTCATTTCGAAATCGTTTTCAATTCAATTCATTTCGAAATCGTTTTCAATTCAATTCATTTCGAAATCGTTTTCAATTCAATTCATTTCGAAATCGTTTTCAATTCAATTCATTTCGAAATCGTTTTCAATTCAATTCATTTCGAAATCGTTTTCAATTCAATTCATTTCGAAATCATTTTCAATTCAATTCATTTCGAAATCACTTTCAATTCAATTCATTTCGAAATCGTTTTCAATTCAATTCATTTCGAAATCACTTTCAATTCAATTCACTTTGAATTCGTTTTCAATTCAATTCATTTCGAAATCACTTTCAACTCAATTCATTTCGAAATCGTTTTCAATTCAATTCATTTCGAAATGAATAAAATCGATATAAATATCGTTTACGTCAAAATGGCGTCAATCTAATCAACACGGCTTCATAAATTTCTATTTCAAATATTTTATTTCAAATATTTCTTTTTCAAAATAGTTGTTATTATCAAAATATTTCGTTCAACACATGACCAATCTCAAAGGATGAGTACTGTCAACACATGAACCGTTATTTTATATTGATAAAAATGTAAATTTTATTATCAAAATATTTCGTTCAACACATGACCAATCTCAAAGGATGAGTACTGTCAACACATGAACTTTTATCTTATATATATTCTTTATTTTCTAAATTGGAATGAGGCCCAATCAATCACCATATAAAGTTAATTATATGGATTTTCATACAACACATGTATATAATAGCAACGATAAATAATCAACCACCAACCAAAGTGCACTACACCGTATAAGCATCAAATATAGATATTCAACGCTTATAACAGCCTGTCAATCAATCGATCGACATATTCAATCAGTCAGGATGAGTGAACTTCATATTTCATCCTAACACCCGTGTGGGGTTTCAAACAATCAAACATAGATTTAGTTGTGCAGTTGGGCGATGTGTAAAATTTATCGACCCAATCAATGTCCTTCAAATAGGTGTACATAAACAAACCGTCTGGTTTGCAAATGAATATTTTATTTATTCACATTCACGTTAAAAATTATATTTTTAACGACAAAACATTTTATTCCAATATATGAATTTCTATTCAGTTCAATCTTTAAATAAAATGCTATTTTTAATTTTCTAACTTATTTTAGAAAATTTCGGCGGCATAACGGCACGATACTAGAAACGGGACAAGACCTAGCCTTATCCCCGGTCTAGTGAAGGCCCACGCCATTCACACATCAATCAAATTCACCAAACAACCAAATTCAAATCAAATCATATAACTAAGCTATGCATCCAAACAAACAAGTCCATGGTCTGTGGACGATTGTGTCGGGTGCTACTAAGCACCGTCTGCATCCTAGTATATATATATATATATATATATATAAATAGAAATGAAATTGAAAGGTGAGAAATTCTCACTTATAGCTATCCAAACATCTTGACTCTTCTTTGATAGAAATCTTCATTGTTTTCGCATCTTCGTCAGCTTCGTCGTCCGTAGCCACTACATATATAAAAATCGAATTTTTACTTCGCTATTCAATATATAAAATTCTATTTTTCTATCGAAGTTCAATATAGATAAAAATTCTATTTTTCTATCGAAGTTCAATATAGATAAAAATTATATTTTTATCACGCTATTTTCCACCTAAAGAATTCGCCTTTTCTAAAATAAAGATTTCACCTTTTCAAAAATAAAGATTTCACCTTTTCAAAAATAAAGATTTCACCTTTAAAAAGTCACCACTTTATTTCAACGTATATATTATAAAAATCAGATTTTTATTTCGCTACATATACCAAGATGATATTTTTATATTCTCTATCCTATAAAGATTATATTTTTAATACTTTAAAAATATAAAAATCATATTTTTAATATTTCTATATAGTAAAGATTATATTTTTAATACTTTAAAAATATAAAAATCATATTTTTATCACTTTAAAAATATAAAGATCATACCTTTTACCAAATAAAAATCCTATCTTTTCACCTTTCAAAATACGATCTTTTCACTTTTCAAAATATGACCTTTTCATGTTTAAAACTCTAATCTCTTCATGTTTATAAAAACACTATAAAAATCAAATCTTTATTTTTCATAGAAATCATTTCTTTATTTTCTTATTCAACAAACTATATTTAAAAATTCAATTTTTCTTATGCTAATTTATTTTATATAAATTTAAAACTGATTTTAAATGTAAACTAATTTACATAAAAAATCAGTTTTAACAAAGTAAAATGCACCTTTTCCTATGTTAAAAAAAATCAAAGCCTTTCAAATTTAAAAATAAAAACTTTCATATAATAAAAATCCTAACTTTCATGAAGTAAAAATCATGTCTTTTAAACCCATCTCATTCATAGATGTATATAAAAATAGATCGGAAATGAATTCACTTCTTACTACATATAGAAACCATATTATTTTTCAAACAATGTTTAATTACAAAATTAACTAAATAAATTACAGAAAATAAAATAAAATCATTAAAAACTCACTTCTTGCCGAACGAAGAGGGAGCATGGCGGTTTGGTGGCTACTGGCTCATTGTTGCGGACGTCAAAGGGGAGCAGGCGCGACGTCTCAGGCATTGAGTCACGGCGGTGGATGCTTCGCGGTCCTAGGGTTCGGCGATGGGGTTTCGGGCTTGGCGCGGTTATTAGAGGAGAAGAGAGAAGTGCGAGAGGGGATCGAGGGGGGAGGGTCTGGCACGGTGAAGGATTTGGGGGCCTCGCGCGTTCAGGAGAGGGAAGAGGAGGAAGGGAAGAAGGGAGGAAGCGGCGCCGGAGGTGGGGCGCCTCGGCGTGGTGGTCGGCGTCGAGATCGACGACGGGGCGGGGCTCCGTCGATTTCATTTTTTTTTCTTTCTTTTCTGATGTGAAACGAGGGGGGGGGGGCAACGAAATATAGAGAGAAGGGATATATATTATTATTATTATTATTATTATTTTTATTTAATTATTTAATTCAATTTAAAGTTGACTTTCTGTTTTAACTCGAAATCAAGCCCACCGACTGTCGCCCTAGCTAATTACCCCCATTCCGAACACAATGGGATATGCATCGCAAGCTGATTCGACTGTTTGAATCTGTTTTCGTTGAATTTACATTTAAATCACTATATTGAATTTCAAACGTACATTTCAAATTACTGGGGTCGCATACGAACTTTAAAAATTCTAGAAAAATATTTCCTAGCTTCGTATTGACGATACGGTCCTAACAAAACTAGTTTCGCCGAATTCTGAGACCGTTAGAAAAATGGCCAATTTCCAGTCGATTTAAAATCAACTGAAACTGGTCAAACGCGTTTTCCTATGCCACGCTCACATATTGATTCGAAAAATTATGAAATTTGAAACCTAGCAATAATTTGACACTGCGGACCCAACAAAAGTGGTTTCGTCGAAATCCGAGGTCATTTGCAAAATGTCCATTTTTAAGGGCCTGAATTCCATAGCGACTATTCAGAATTTTCAACTGGACATATCTTTTGATTCCTGATATGAAATCTTGCTTTTTCGGATTCGTTGGAAAGATATTATCAAATAGATCCTATTATTTTTGGTTTCACTAAAATCCGGATTGTTTTGCACCCGGTACATTCAATTGAAGTTTGAAATCGAATTATCGAACTACCGCGCCATTTTCAATTCTATTTATAATTATATATAAATATTTATATTCTAACGACGACGTATATAATATATACGTTCGAATTATATTCAAAATAAATTTTCTCGTCGATATTATTTAAAATAATCTATTTTAAATATTAAAAATTCACTAAAATTACCAAAATAAAAATTTTAAACTGGCCCAGATTTTCGGGTTGTTACACATAAATAGGTGCAAATCATTTCATTAGCTAATTAATGAATATTTCAACTCATATATGTTTATTTTGAACAAGTGGCTATTTTTAACACTTCACATTTCAACGATTTATGCATACAATAAAAATGTGATTTTTATTGTAAAAACAATTCATTTCAAAACACTATTTTTCTACATAGTTCCTATAGGTGATAAAAATAAGATTTTTATCCTAAAACATTTTCTTTTAAAATGAAGTTATTTTACACAGTTCATATAGTCGATAAAAGGTGATTTTTATTATCAAACAATTTATTTCAAAATATGAATACCATTCAACACATGAATTTCTAATCAACGAATGAATATAAATTCAACACATGAATGTTTTCTATAGTTGAATAAATATAGTTTAAGCATATGAAAATAATTCAAACACAAGAATATTATTCAAAATTTCGGCAGCATAACGGCAGGGTAGTTAAACCGGGACCGTCCCTAGTACGGCACCTCGCTCTACCTTAAAACCTCGCGGTTTTTGACAATGGGGATCATGCATCTAGTTCGCACGCAGGCGGCATGTATATATTTATTTCATTTCACAAACTAATCCTATGTGGTTTCAACCAAATATTTCACAACCACAAATGGGTATTTTTCAACCACAATCAACCAATATCAATCACAAACAATCCCAAACAACCATTCGCTATCAATCAATTTTCACAACAATTTCAACCAATAAATATCGTCCATGGTTTGTGGACGAGGGGCGTATATATATATAGATATATATTTATATATAGCAATTCACTTTCATTTCACACATATATAATATTTTTAAATCAGAAATCTCACCAATAGCTGTCCAACTTCACGACACTTCCTTAGAGAAATCTTCGCCTTTCTGTCGCTTTCGCCCGTATTCTCTACATATGTAAAAATCGAATTTTTACTACGCTATTCAATATATAAAAATATGATTTTTACTTCGACTTTCAATATATAAAAATACGATTTTTAATTTTACTTTCAATATATAAAAATATGATTTTTCCTTTAAAACAAAATCAGTTTTTATAGCTTTTTAAAATCAGTTTTAACTTCTTTTAAAAATCCGTTTTTACTTTTTGAAGTTTAAATCCTTTACTTTTTAAAGTTTAAATCCTTTACTTTTTAAAGTTTAAATCCTTTAAAACCTTTTTAAAAATCAGTTTTAAAATCATTCAAAATCAGTTTTATCATCTTTTTAAAAAAAAACAGTTTTTAAATCTTTTAAAATCAGTTTAAAAATCTTTTAAAATCAGTTTAAAAATCTTTAAAAATCAGTTTTAAAAATCTTTTAAAATCAGTTTTATTTTATTTAAAAAAAATCAGTTTTTACTATTTTAAACAAAATCAGTTTTTACTATTTAAATAAAATCAGTTTTTACTATTTAAATACATAAAAATAAATTAATAAAACAAAAAAAAACTTACAGAGGGGGGGGGTTTCGCAGATCGACGGAGGCTTCTAGAGGGTGGCGCTCGGGGTTTCGAACGGTGGTGGCAGGCGGTTGGGCTTGGGTCGCTGCGAATCGTACTGGGGTTCGACGTACTAGGGGAGGGGGTCTTCGGGGGTTGCGCGATGGGAGGAGGAGGCTGGACGGAGAGGGCGGTCGTGGGTGGAGCTCGGTGGAGGCGTCGCCGATCGATTTAGATTTAGGGTTTTTTTTTTTTTCTGGTTGAAATCGAAGTGAACGGAGGGGGGGGGCAGAACGAAGGATAAGGGGAGGGAAATTAAAATTATTTTTATTATTTTATTATTTAATTATTTAATTATTTAATTTCGCAAAAAGGTTGACTTTTACATACGACCTCGAAACGAGGCTTACCGCCTGTCGTCCATAGCATTTTAGCCCCATTCCGAACACAATGGGATATGTATCGCAAGCTGATTTGATCATTACAATCAGTTTCCTTTTGAATTTTCATTTAAATCACTATATTGAATTTTAAACGCACATTTCAAATTACTGGGGTCACGTACTAACTAGAAAAATTCCAGAAAAATATTTTTTAGCTTCGGATTGACGATACGGTCCTAACAAAACTAGTTTCGTCGAATTTTGAGACCGTTTGAAAAATGGTCAATTTCCAGTCGATTAAAATCAACTGAAACCGGTCAAACGCGTTTTCCTTCGCCACGCTCACATATTGATTCGAAAAATTATGAAATTTGAACCCTAGCAATAACTTGACACTGCGGATCCAACAAAAGTGGTTTCGTCGAAATCCGAGGTCATTTGCAAATTGTCCATTTTTAAGGGCCTGAATTCCATAGCGACTATTCAGAATTTTCAACTGGACATATCTTTTGATTCCCGCTATCAAATTTCTATTGGTCAGATTCGTTGGAAAGATATCATCAATTAGATCCTAATGTTTTTGGTTTCACTAAAATCCGGATTGTTTTGCACCCGGTATATTCAATTGAAGTTTGAAATCGAATTATCGAACTACCGCGCCATTTTCAATTCTATATAAAATTATAATTAATTATATTCGTTTTCAAATGTCGATTCGAACTCAGTTTTCATTGCCATCATTTAAAATATTTATTTTAAATATTTAAAATCCGTTATTTTAGCCAATTTAAAAATTTTAAATTGGTTCAGATTTTCTGGGTCGTTACAAGAATACATATACATATATATAAAAGATTTGAATACAAGACTTAAATACTGAAGAATGAACAGTTTTAGAGTTCCAAGAGATTCAGAATTCAAAGGAGATTCAAGACTCATGAGTAATCAAGTTTTCAAGAGTTTACGACAAATATAGCAACATATTCTAGTTTATATGTAAGATTGTGAATAACACTCTAAGTTTAAATTCAAATTTCGTTTTTCAAATTCTGATTTTCTAAATTAATTTTTTTTCTATTTTACTTATGATTTCAAATATAAGTTGTAAGTTTAATATAAAAGTTTATATAGTTATATAGTTTTATAGTTGTATAGCTTTATAGTTATATAGTTTTAAACTTTATAAATTTATAAATATGTGTATATAATATATATTTATGTTTTCGTATGATTTTATACTTTATAATACTCATTTATATCACGAAGTTTTAATTCAAGAATTTCTAAAATAATATATACAATTAAACACTTGAAAAATAGTTTAAAAGTATTTTTTACATACATATGTCGACATACATATATGTCTATGTCGACATATAACTGTCAGAATTTCAATTTTCAAAGGAAGTGTCTGTTCACTATGTGTAACGTTGCAGAAAAGTTGCAACCTTTCAAATCTAATAAATAGGAGTTGGTTTCGAATTTTTTAATCATTATTCTTCCTCATCTTCACCCCTCACCATCCCATCATTAATATTTTATATTTTATTGATTTCTGCACTTCTACTTTGCCGATTTTTACTCTAATTATATAAAACTTCTTCTTTTCTCACTCTCTATCCATTACTCTCTGAATTGAAGTGATATTGAAGAGTTATTGGGCTATTGTAATCATTTGGAAAGGGTGCGTTCCTTGTAACCCTGAAATTAGTGAAAGGGAGCGGTAGTAATCTTGTACCCGTGAAATCAAGAGTGGTTGGAGCGGGGTTAACCTTGCAGTTGTGAAATCGAGGGAATTGTACTTTGATAGTGATATTAACAAAACTCTGCACAATCCAACATTGCGTGTGACTGGACGTAGGAGTAATCCGAACCAGTATAAAATCTGGTGTGTTCTTTCTTTTACTACATATTATATTTTTCTGTTTCTGTGTTTGTGTTTGATTCTGTGTCTGTGATCATCTCTGTTGTATGTAACTAATATAGTAGATCATTTAAGTTTACGATTTTTGTAAATTCCGTAGGAACACTATTCAGCCCCCTCTAGTGTTAATCTTTCCTTAAGATCTGCGTTCTGCGTTCCCTAACAGGAATAATGAAGCTGTGGTTGAGCAAGTAGTCCTGACTAGAAAATAATGCAAATTATTGTATTTTTGGCCAGTGAAGTTTATGAAATTCTGGGAGGTATTGTAACGAACTGGGATTTTCGACCCAGAAAATCAACATAAAACCCATGTCAATTATTCAGGCATCGAACATTTCAAATCATTAATAGAAAGAAGTTAGAGGATGAGAATAGATAAGGTAGAAAATTAGAATAGAAGGAGAGGAACAACAACAAAATCAGAGTAACACGAGCCTCACAGAAGAACGAATAAAATACTATATAACATAACTTTGAAATACAAATCTGTACTTGAATATACATATCATTATCAAAGTACAACACTTACAACACAGCGGAAATAAATAATTGCTATAAAATCCTAATGCCTCCTACTCCAAGCTCTTAGTATATCTATAAAATCCCGACTACTTAACTGCCCGTACAAATTTGGGCACCTAAGAGTTTAGGGAAAACAAAACAAAATAAAATCCGGGTCATCTGTAACGACCCGTGTTTTTGGCCGTCGAATATTTAATTTTATTTATTTATTTTAAATATTATATTGGAAATATTAATGGAATTTAATACTTAATTCATTATTTAAACGAAGTTCGAACGTTATATATTTATATAATTAAAATCAAGCTTGAAAATGGCATGAAGTTCGTAAATTTGAGTTTTGAACTTCAACCGAGAATACAGAATCCGATATAAGTCGGATTTCTGTGAAACAAGAAACGTTGGGATCATGTTGACGATAGTTTTCATATGAAAGAGAAAATTCCAGATTTTTTGTTATAGATTGCGAGTTATGGCTAAATTAAATTTTGGAAAAAACGCTGTGGAAATCGTTATTTAAAATATCAACCTTTAAAATAGCCGTTTTGCAAACGGACTCTGTTTTCGACAAAATCAGTTTCATTGGAACCGTATCATTAAATTATTGTACGGTGTTGAATGGCGTGGCAAACCGATGTCGTATGTGACCACGGCAGCCATAAACGCTCGTTCAATTCCTATAGCGCGCAATTAAATTAATAAAGGGATAATTGGGCATAACTTGAGCAGACGATCGAATTAGGCTGCGAAATCAGTTTCGTTGAGTTCGTATCGTCGATTAGAGTCAGGATAGGTATATAGTTTGTTATTTTTAGAGATCGAGAAATTTGGTGTTAAAAAGGGTATTGTGGTGCGCGGTAAAAATAACCTACCGGGCAAACAGTCTCAGAATGCAACGAAACTAGTGTCGTTGGGTTCGTATCAACAAATTATTGTAGGATTTGAAAGTTTCAAATTGATTCGATTTATCTGATGATTGTGAGAAAATAAAATGCTTGTTGATTTCCGGTTTTACAAAGGAAATTTTTTCAAACGATGTCGGATTTCGACGGAACTTGTCCGTTGCGTCCGGAATACCTTTTTACATTAAGGTTAGCCTTTTTATTAGAAAACAGAATTTTTATATAGCGATTTTTAACACGATTTCTCCACGACGAAGTTTGGTTGTATTATAATATTATTAAAACTATCCCACTTTCTTTATGCTTTCCCTTTTCCTTACTATCCTACATTACCTGCGCCCAAAAACAACTAAGTCCTTGTGCCAAAATGTATTTATTACATGCCAAAACGCTAGTTTGTACACTAAGCTCAAATCACATTAACGTGGACTAGAAATTAAAAAAAGAAGAAGGGAAAAAGCACATGCAAAGTACTCCCTAAACCAAGCACGCACTGCATACCTGCTCCCCTATCAAAACGTGATGGCCAAACCATGTACAGTAAACCGTGATTGCCAAGTTATTTCCTATGCCTTGCCAACCAAACTATCAATGCCTTCAGCTTCACGTTTACTTGGTAACCACGTAGCCTTTTCTATTTATAAGAGCTTTCTTTTAGTTCTATTTTTGGGCTTCCTCTCATTTTCTTCTTCGTTCGTTTCAGATCTGAAAAGCCAAAAGACTCCTTCCACAATTAATACATTCGCATATTGTCTCTTCCCTCTTTACACGCGATACATCAAAAGAAAAAAAACGAAAAAGAAAAGATGAGATGGCGGACGTGAGTATGAGAAGGAGGGACTGGGCGTGGGTTTGGGCTAAGGTCAAACAGCTGTAGGAAAGATGAGATGCTCGACGTATATACACGCAAAGACAGTGCATGATTTTTGTTTGGACCACCATTGGCTTGCGGAAAAAAAAGGAAAAAAAGAAAGGAAAAAAAAACAAAGAAGGCGGACTGAAATGGGAAGGTGGAAACACGCAAAAAAAGGTGGAGAAGAGAGTGATACAGAGGAATTTGAGTAGCATGGTTTGTCTGTTTGCAAACAGAAAGTATAGGAAAGTAAGGGGGGCATTTTGCTTTCGAACAGAAGGAAAAAAAAAGAAAAAAAAGGAGGGAAGAAAAGAGAAAAACCACGAAGTGAATGGAGAAAGAGGAAGAGCAAACGTGGGAATGTGAGGATGCATGGCGGACGCATGCTTGGGGCAAATTGTAAAGATGGAAGGAGGGATTAACGAATGAAGTATGGCAGCAGACACTGGAAGGACCGCATGCTCCTTAGCTTGCGTTTTAGAAGACAACAGAGTGAAACGAGACAAGCAATCAACGAGCGTGATGTTATGGAATCGGAATGGACGGATTTGAACGCAGCTGGAAGTGTGTTAAACGAACAGTTTGACGACGGATGAAATCAAGGTGAGTTAAACTCACTCAGTTCTCCCCCTTTTATATTTTATATAAGTCGGGTTTTAAAATTTTGTGCTAGGCTTGTGAATGGTTGTTTGTTTGTTTGTTCGTTGTTGATTTTATATTCATATACTGACTGGAACAATTAAATTAAACGTTCATTTAATTTAAATAATCGTTATTTCTAATGATTAAATCCAAGTGAGGTAACTTACCTCAGTGGTTACGTTTATAACACTATAAACGTTAAGTTGAATGCTTGAACTGCTGTCATTACCCCAGTATTGACTGTTACAGTTATTTTTGACCGTTAAATTGTTTTATTTCATCTATCTAGATGGAAACAATTATTGAACTGAATGGTTTGAATTGTGGTAACCATTGTTTTGCAGGGAATAACAGGTTGGATAATATTGATAACGTTTATCAATACGATAAAATTGTTGTTATTGAATGTGAAATTAGTGTATACTTCACGGTTTCATACTACAGTAATCATTTGCCTCTTTAGTGCCGTCGGTTAAAAGGAATGATTTTCGAATTCAATATTAAATGGATTTTGAGCGGTTTCAAAGTTATAAATATATTTTTGATATGATTTTAAAATGCGACTCTTATAGCAAAGATAATAGTCAAAGCTAAATGTACAAAATTTATAACTAACAGAAATGTAAGAGATTATCAAATAAATGTTTAAACGATATAAATTTGTTGAATTGGCTATTTAAATGTTGAAATGATTTTGTAAAAGCCTTATCGGTCGGATGGGAAGTTTAAGTAGTTTAAAATAGGATCATTGGACCGTGAATATACGAGAATGTGTAAAAGAGTTCAAAGAGAGATGTTTTGTAATAAATGATTGTTTTCAACAAACAGTGTTTCAAATAAATAAATACGAAATGTGATTTAATATCATTTCGTGAATGAGATTAACAAATCAATGGATTGGAAATGAGTGGTGATTTGGAAATGGGATTTGATATTTTAAATGAAATCGAAGTTGAAATTATGAATATAAATTTATAAATGAAATTTAGTTAAATAAATGGAAGTGAGTTCATTTCAAGGTTCAGAATGTGGTATTCCGAACTTTGGAAGGATTAATCAAAGCGAGTTTTATTCTGAGATTCGGAAGGTGGCATTCCGAAGTTCGGAATGATAAATCAAAGTGAGTCTATTCCGAGGTTCGGAATGAGATATTCCGAAGTTCGGAATGTTGAATGAAGGCAGGATTTCAAATAAAGTTAAAGTTTTGGATAACGACGACGAATATTAGTTGTCGATAATGAATTACAAATAAGATTGGTAAATAAAGTTAAAGTTGTGAAAATGAAACGAATGGTGAGTCGTCTTACTTAATTTACAAAAGGTTATAAATGGAAATTGAAAGTTTTTAAAATGGAATCGAAGTAAGGATTTATGAATGTGATTGGTAACATTTGTTACAAATGAGACGAACCATTTTTGGACATGAGATTTACAAAAGATTATCATATGTTTTCTAGACAAAGGGGTCGAGTATGATTTAAAGGGAGCGTGATAAAAATAAGTTGAATTGTTGAACAAATATAAATATATGGATTTGAAAAAATATCAACATAAAAATGGTATAAAATATTAATATAAGATTTATGGGAGCTTTGGTTATAAACAAATGAAATTAAGTGTTTGAAAATAATTTGTAATGTAACAATATCGAGTTATTAAGGAATTTTTATAAGGATTCTATTTCTAATAGAATCGAAGCGTGTATATGGTATTGTAAATGATTATTAACATAAATCGAAAGAGATTAATAAGAGTTTACTTAATATTGGTTAAGTAAACGTGGTTGAGATTTTATATAGAATTTCAAAAAGGGAAATATGTGGTTAATAAACTTCTGGTTGTTCTGAAGATATGAATGTTGTTGGTCAAGGTCTGAGAGGTAAATGAAATACCCCAACTTGGACGACTACATGATTATCCCAGAATGATATTTTTTTATAAACGAAAGTAGTTGAGAAAAACATAAGATATGATTTCCGGAAATGATATTATAAACTGTTTTGAAAGTTTATAAGTTGAATAAAAAAAACGAATTTGGAGAATATAATTAACGGACGGTTCGTTAAAGAGGCTAAATGATACTTTGTATTGAATCAGTGAATCCATTTTCTTTTTATGGATGAATGTTTGTTTATTTGATAGTTAAATATCCGACTATCAAATTTGGCCCATACGGTTGTTGGTACGGAAAGACCGGGTTCGAATATATATTCGAAAACCATCCCGTCCATCAAATACGAATATGTTAGAGATGTTGGTTCAAGTTGGAGCTATTGAAGACCGTGGATATTCATAAGCGGAAGAGTTACTTAAGATCTCTGATTGCAAGCAGAGATATACTGTGATTCTATCGTGGTTGGAATCCACGGATTCGCAAGGACTTCTCGCTACTGATTCTCAGGGTGATTCCTAGAATGCAGTAGGAGGGTGCCTTCGGTTCATCCTGTTCCTGGGTGACTTGTATGGATGAATGTCTAACAAAGTATTTCCAGAAAGGTCACGTACATTGATTCCTTCAACCGTACCAAGAGTGGGAGCGGAGAAGGAAACTTCTTTTAGCTGACACGTAACGTATTGTTGTAGACGTCAATTAGTGATTATTGATGGATCTGACGATGTGGCATTCGAAGTGAATGTGATGTGCTGATAAAGCGTAGCCTCAAGCCTCATCAACCGGGAAATGACAAAAATCGGGCAGGCAGCATGGCTATGTGGGTCGCTCCCATTAGGATGTATAATCACCTATCTAGAGAAATTCCTTTTGCTTCTTTAATTCTATCGATGTTGTCCCTTATCGGGAAACGGTGGTTTGAGTCCAACCGCTGGTGATATACATTCGATACACTCAAGCGAAATGAGTGGTCGGTCATGTGAGGGCCGGGTTGCAAGATGTTCTTGTTGAACCCAGTGTATTCGCCTCTAGAGATACACTATCGGCAGGTGGTCCCATACCTTGTCAAGGTCGGAATCCAATCTCCAATAAGCGCCTGCAGTTTTATTGTATACTATATATGTGGAGCGTGAGATGCAAGCGTTCCACTAGATTGTTATTTACTTGTATTTAGACATTATTATAATATCAGAATAGAAATGGATTTCAAAAATGTTTTGGGTTATCGTAAGGTAAAAACCGTCCGTGTTTATGTGTGGATTTGGTCTTACGATTTTCCTTTTCTTTCAAAAGGATTTTAACTTTAAAATCAAGTTGGATGATCACCCTTAATACTGTGCGAGTTTATCTCACTTTGGTTCACCAGACTGACCCGGTGTTTTGTAAATGCTCGGGTTAGACCGGGTTGTACAGTTCCAGATTATCAAATGCTGCGAAGGCCAGAGACGAGCTGGAGGTGTTCAGACGTATGATATTGTACAACTACTATTCCGCTGTGTGTTGTAACTGAGAAAAAGTTATATAACTGTCCAGATATGTCGATGCACTCTGATATTGTAATTATTTTCAAAAGCTCTCAGTAAAGATTTATTTCTATATTATATTTTGTTCCGCTGCGATGTGAGACTCTGATTCTGTGTTGTGTTGGTTATTCTTCTTCTTCTTCTTCTATTCTTATATTTCTTTCTTTCTTATCTCACCCTCTAAATTCTTTCTAATAACTATCCAATGTTTTCTGTGCTTGGAGGGTCGGCATGAGTTACGGTAAAGATATTTATGTCGATTTTTGGGGCCGGAAATCCTCGGGTTGTTACAGTGGTATCAGAGCTGAAGGTTAAGTAATTACCTCGGCTCTGTGGCGTGACTCAGTAGACATGGGGTTAGTAATACCCTAGATTGAGTTGAGTATATATATACGAGTGAACGTATTTGTAGATTTTATAAAAATAATTGGTTTATATTGTGGAGATTTATTTGGTTGAGTTGTTTATGAGTTCTAGTCGATCAGTTTGATCCATTGTATCGATAGGGGTTTCTAAACACTCAAGTAGGATAAACCGACGCAGTATGTTTTGAAAGAGGGTAAATGAAATAATTTACCCAAATTATATTTTGATGTAAAGGAAATATATATATTGGGAATATTATAGTATATTGGATGTGTTGGTTGACTGTAATTGAAATGGTTATATAAATGACCAATTAGAATTCGTGTAATATAAAAGCAGATAAATTAAATCTGAAATCTAAATAAGAATTGGAATTAAAATTCCTAAAAGTGGGAAAGGTGTTTGCAAAGGAGCTTAGATTGAATACATGAGAAATTTAAGATCCTGAGAGATTTTAAATTTTATTTACAAACATTGAGGTGGGTATTTTGAAAAGGTTTCAAAATGAAATTGTTTAAATACGGTTTTGATAAGTGATATAGTATTGAACTCACTTCGATTGCTGGGAAATAGCTCTGAGGATGCTGGCCACATCATCAGTGTTCATTTCTGAGTTCTAAGTGACGGATTACTACCAAAATTCTTGTTTTGAATTGCTTTGAGGAAAACAAGTTGTTTGAATCCTGAAAAGGAATATTTGATTTTTGAAAGAGCTGAACTGTTTAAAAACTCTCAGGGAAATTGTTTGAACGAAAAAGAAATTTTTTGATATTTTAGAAAATATTTATATACTATAATAAATCGGTTTTCGATTTAAAATAAGTTAGATTTGAAAATTTATGGGTTTATAACGTTCTTTCTTACCTTAGCAATTTCGAGGACGAAATTATTTTATTGGGGGGAAGAATGTAACGACCCGTGTTTTTGGCCGTCGAATATTTAATTTTATTTATTTATTTTAAATATTATATTGGAAATATTAATGGAATTTAATATTTAATTCGTTATTTAAACGAAGTTCGAACGTTATATATTTATATAATTAAAAATCAAGCTTGAAAATGGCATGCAGTTCGTAAATTTGAGTTTTGAACTTCAACTGAGAATACAGAATCCGATATAAGTCGGATTTCTGTGAAACAAGAAACGTTGGGATCATGTTGACGATAGTTTTCATATGAAAGAGAAAAATCCAGATTTTGTGTTATAGATTGCGAGTTACGGCTAAATCAAATTTTGGAAAAAACGCTGTGGAAATCGTTATTTAAAATATCGACCTTTAAAATAGTCGTTTTGCAAACGGACTTTGTTTTCAACAAAATTAGTTTCATTGGAACCGTATCGTTAAATTATTGTACAGTGTTGAATGGCGTAGCAAACCAATGTCGTATGTGACCACGGCAGCCATAAGCGCTCATTCAATTCCTATAGCGCGCAATTAAATTAATAAAGGGATAATTGGGCATAACTTGAGCAGACGATCGAATTAGGCTGCGAAATCAGTTCCGTTGAGTTCGTATTGTCGATTAGAGTCAGGATAGATATATAGTTTGTTATTTTTAGAGACCGAGAAATTTGGTGTTAAAAAGGGTATTGCGGTGCACGGTAAAAATAGCCTACCGGGCAAACAGTCTCAGAATGCAACGAAACTAGTGCCGTTGGGTTCGCATCAACAAATTATTGTAGGATTTGAAAGTTTCAAATTGATTCGATTTATCTAATGATTGTGAGAAAATAAAATGCTTGTTGATTTCCGGTTTTACAAAGGAATTTTTTTCAAACGATGTCGGATTTCGACGGAACTTGTCCCATTGGGTCCGGAATACCTTTTTACATTAAGATTAGCCTTTTTATCAGAAAACAGAATTTTTATATAGCGATTTTTAACACGATTTCTCCACGATGAAGTTTGGTTGTATTATAATATTATTAAAACTATCCCACTTTCTTTATGCTTTCCCTTTTCCTTACGTTCCTACACTACCTGCGCCCAAAAACAACTAAGTCCTTGTGCCAAAGTGTATTTATTACATGCCAAAACGCTAGTTTGTACACTAAGCTCAAATCACATTAACGTGGACTGGAAATTAAAAAAAAAAAGAAGGGAAAAAGCACATGCAAAGTACTCCCAAACCAAGCACGCACTGCATACCTGCTCCCCTATCAAAACGTGATGGCCAAACCATGTACAGTAAACCGTGATTGCCAAGTTATTTCCTATGCCTTGCCAACAAAACTATCAATGCCTTCAGCTTCACGTTTACTTGGCAACCACGTAGCCTTTTCTATTTATAAGAGCTTTCTTTCAGTTCTATTTTTGGGCTTCCTCTCATTTTCTTCTTCGTTCGTTTCAGATCTGAAAAGCCAAAAGACTCCTTCCACAATTAATACATTCGCATATTGTCTCTTCCCTCTTTACACGCGATACATCAAAAGAAAAAGAAAAACGAAAAAGAAAAGATGAGATGGCGGACGTGAGTATGAGAAGGAGGGACTGGGCGTGGGTTTGGGCTAAGGTCAAACAGCTGTAGGAAAGATGAGATGCTCGACGTATATACACGCAAAGACGGTGCATGATTTTTGTTTGGACCACCATTGGCTTGCAGAAAAAAAGGAAAAAAAGAAAGAAAAAAAAACAAAGAAGGCGGACTGAAATGGGAAGGTGGAAACACGCAAAAAAAGGTGGAGAAGAGAGTGATACGGAGGAATTTGAGTAGCATGGGTTGTCTGTTTGCAAACAGAAAGTATGGGAAAGTAAGGGGGGGCATTTTGCTTTCGAACAGAAGAAAAAAAAAGAAAAAAAAAGGAGGGAAGAAAAGAGAAAAACCACGAAGTGAATGGAGAAAGAGGAAGAGCAAACATGGGAGTGTGAGGATGCATGGCGGACGCATGCTTGGAGCAAATTGTAAAGATGGAAGGAGGGATTAACGAATGAAGTATGGTAGCAGACACGGGAAGGACCGCATGCTCCTTAGCTTGCGTTTTAGAAGACAACAGAATGAAACGAGACAAGCAATCAACGAGCGTGATGTTATGGAATCGGAACGGACGGATTTGAACGCAGCTGGAAGTGTGTTGAACGAACAGTTTGACGACGGATGAAATCAAGGTGAGTTAAACTCACTCAGTTCTCCCCCTTTTATATTTTATATAAGTCGGGTTTTAAAATTTTGTGCTAGGCTTGTGAATGGTTGTTTGTTTGTTTGTTTGTTCGTTGTTGATTTTATATTCATATATTGACTGGAACAATTAAATTAAACGTTCGTTTAATTTAATTAATCATTATTTCTAATGATTAAATCCAAGTGAGGTAACTTACCTCAGTGGTTACGTTTATAACACTATAAACGTTAAGTTGAATGCTTGAACTGCTGTCATTACCCCAGTATTGACTGTTACAGTTATTTTTGACCGTTAAACTTTTTTATTTCATTTGTCTAGATGGAAACAATTATTGAACTGAATGGTTTGAATTGTGGTAACCATTGTTTTGCAGGGAATAACAGGTTGGATAATATTGATAACGTTTATCAATATGATAAAATTGTTGTTATTGAATTTGAAATTAGTGTATACTTCACGGTTTGGTACTACAGTAATCATTTGCCTCTTTAGTGCCGTCGGTTAAAAGGAATGATTTTCGAAATCAATATTAAATGGATTTTGAGCGGTTTCAAAGTTATAAATATATTTTTGATATGATTTTAAAATGCGACTCTTATGGAAAAGATAATAGTCAAAGCTAAATGTACAAAATTTATAACTAACAGAAATGTAAGAGATTATCAAATAAATGTTTAAACGATATAAATTTGTTGAATTGGCTATTTAAATGTTGAAATGATTTTGTAAAAGCCTTATCGGTCGGATGGGAAGTTTAAGTAGTTCAAAATAGGATTATTGGACCGTGAATATACGAGAATGTGTAAAAGAGTTCAAAGAGAGATGTTTTGTAATAAATGATTGTTTTCAACAAACAGTGTTTCAAATAAATAAATACGAAATGTGATTTAATATCATTTTGTGAATGAGATTAACAAATCAACGGATTGGAAATGAGTGGTGATTTGGAAATGGGATTTGATATTTTAAATGAAATCGAAGTTGAAATTATGAATATAAATTTACAAATGAAATTTAGTTAAATAAATGGAAGTGAGTTCATTTCAAGGTTCGGAATGTGGTATTCCGAACTTTGGAAGGATTAATCAAAGCGAGTTTTATTCCGAGATTCGGAATGTGGCATTCCGAAGTTCGGAATGATAAATCAAAGTGAGTCTATTCCGAGGTTCGAAATGAGATATTCCGAAGTTCGGAATGTTGACTGAAGGCAGGATTTCAAATAAATTTAAAGTTTTGGATAACGACGACGAATATTAGTTGTCGATAATGACTTACAAATAAGATAGGTAAATAAAGTTAAAGTTGTGAAAATGAAACGAATGGTGAGTCGTCGTACTTAATTTACAAAAGGTTATAAATGGAAATTGAAAGTTTTTAAAATGGAATCGCAGTAAGGATTTATGAATGTGATTGGTAACATTTGTTACAAATGAGACGAACCATTTTTGGACATGAGATTTACAAAAGATTATCATATGTTTTCTAGACAAAGGGGTCGAGTATGATTTAAAGGGAGCGTGATAAAAATAAGTTGAATTGTTGAACAAATATAAATATAAGGATTTGAAAAAAATATCAACATAAAAATGGTATAAAATATTAATATAAGACTTATGGGAGCTTTGTTTCTAAACAAATGAAATTAAGTGTTTGTAAATAATTTGTAATGTAACAATATCGAGTTATTAAGGAATTTTTATAAGGATTCTATTTCTAATAGAATCGAAGCGTGTATATGGTATTGTAAATGATTATTAACATAAATCGAAAGAGATTAATAAGAGTTTACTTAATATTGGTTAAGTAAACGTGGTTGAGATTTTATATAGAATTTCAAAAAGGGAAATATGTGGTTAATAAACTTCTGGTTGTTCTGAAGATATGAATGTTGTTGGTCAAGGTCTGAGAGGTAAATGAAATACCCCAACTTGGACGACTACATGATTATCCCAGAATGATATTTGTTTATAAATGAAAGTAGTTGAGAAAAACATAAGATATGATCTCCGGAAATGATATTATAAACTGTTTTGAAAGTTTATAAGTTGAATAAAAAAAAACGAATTTGGAGAATATAATTAACGGACGGTTTGTTAAAGAGGCTAAATGATACTGTGTATTGAATCAGTGAATCCATTTTCTTTTTATGGATGAATGTTTGTTTATTTGATAGTTAAATATCCGACGATCAAATTTGGCCCATACGGTTGTTGGTACGGAAAGACCGGGATCGAATATATATTCGAAAACCATCTCGTCCATCAAATACGAATATGTTAGAGATGTTGGTTCAAGATGGAGCTATTGAAGACCGTGGATCTTCATAAGCGGAAGAGTAACTTAAGATCTCTGATTGCAAGCAGAGATATACTGCGATTCTGTCGTGGTTGGAATCCACGGATTCGCAAGGACTTCTCGCTACTGATTCTCAGGGTGATTCCTAGAATGCAGTAGGAGGGTGCCTTCGGTTCATCCTGTTCCTGGGTGACTTGTATGGATGAATGTCTGACAAAGTATTTCCAGAAAGGTCACATACATTGATTCCTTCAACCGTACCAAGAGTGGGAGCGGAGAAGGAAACTTCTTTTAGCTGACATGTAACGTATTGTTGTAGACGTCAATTAGTGATTATTGATGGATCTGACGATGTGGCGTTCGAAGTGAATGTGATGTGCTGATAAAGCGTAGCCTCAAGCTTCATCAACCGGGAAATGACAAAAATCGGGCAGGCATCATGGCTATGTGGGTCGCTCCCATTAGGATGTATAATCACCTATCTAGAGAAATTCCTTTTGCTTCTTTAATTCTATCGATGTTGTCCCTTATCGGGAAATGGTGGTTTGAGTCCAACCGTTGGTGATATACATTCGATACACTCAAGCGAAATGAGTGGTCGGTCATGTGAGGGCCGGGTTGCAAGATGTTCTTGTTGAACCCAGTGTATTCGCCTCTAGAGATACACTATCGGCAGGTGGTCCCATACCTTGTCAAGGTCGGAATCCAATCTCCAATAAGCGCCTGCAGCTTTGATTGTATACTATATATGTGGAGCGTGAGATGCAAGCGTTCCACTAGATTGTTATTTACTTGTATTTAGACATTATTATAATATCAGAATAGATATGGATTTCAAAAATGTTTTGGGTTATCGTAAGGTAAAAACCGTCCGTGTTTATGTGTGGATTTGGTCTTACGATTATCCTTTTCTTTCGAAAGGATTTTAACTTTAAGATCAAGTTGGATGATCACCCTTAATACCGTGCGAGTTTATCTCACTCTGGTTCACCAGACTGACCCGGTGTTTTGTAAATGCTCGGGTTAGACCGGGTTGTACAGGTCCAGATTATCAAATGATGCGAAGGCCAGAGACGAGCTGGAGGTGTTCAGACATATGATATTGTACAGCTACTATTCCGCTGTGTGTTGTAACTGAGAACAAGTTATATAACTGTCCAGATATGTCGATGTACTCTGATATTGTAAGTATTTTCAAAAGCTCTCAGTAAAGATTTATTTCTATATTATATTTTGTTCCGCTGCGATGTGAGACTCTGATTCTGTGTTGTGTTGGTTCTTCTTCTTCTACTATTCTTATATTTCTTTCTTTCTTATCTCACCCTCTAAATTCTTTCTAATAACTATCCAATGTTTTCGGTGCTTGGTGGGTCGGCATGAGTTACGGTAAAGATATTTATGTCGATTTTCGGGGCCGGAAATCCTCGGGTTGTTACATCATCCATGGGACTGGTATGTCTAAACAAATTTAAAATAGTTTTAGAAAATAAACGATATCTCATAAGACCACACTGTATAACACGGAACGGGTTTTTCCCTTATGAGAATCCAAAATGCTTGATTTAATTTTCAAAATCCTTTTGAAAGAAACGATAATCTTTATATCAAAAACTCTTCTGATAGTATAATAGTGTCTATCAACCACAACAAAATAATCATTAGAAGAACGCTTTCATCTCATGTTCCACATACGTAATATATAATCAAAAACTGTGGGCGCTTATTTGGTAATGGATTCCAACAGGCAAGGTATGGAACCACCTTCCGACAGTGTATTTCTAGAGGGGAATACACCGGGTTCAAAAAGAACATCATGTAACCCAGGCTAAACATGATCGGTCACTCATTTCACTTGAGTGTACCGAATGTATTATCACCAACGGTTGGGATAAGCAACCGTTTCCCGAAAGGGACAACGTCGAAATATGTTAAATAAGTAAATGAAATTTCTCTAGATCAGGTGACAATACACCCTAATTGGCAGCTAACCACTTAGCCATGCGACCTACCCGATTTTATACCATTTCCTGGTTGTGAGGCTTGAGGCATAACGTACATATTACACCTTTATTTATTTTGAATGTTACATCGTCATAGCCGCCAAATCACAAATTTATTTCCCCAAAAATATCACTGGCATACAGCTAAGAGAAACGAATTCCTCCGCCACCAAACGTAAATACGTTTGAAGAGATCAACTTACGCGATCTATTAAATATACTCTGTCAGACATTCTTCCATACAGGTTGTCCTGGGACTGGACAAACCGAAGGCACTATTCCATAAACCCGTCGTAGGCAATTTCTACTTAGGATTTGCCAAAATAGCCCTTGCATAAACTCCTTCTTCAATTTTCTTTATCATAATTGATTCGTATCGCTAATGCCCATATGGAGTGGTTTTCAAATAATAAATCTGATTCGGTCTCTCCGTATTGACGACAGAAAAATGGTCAAAACTTTTATAGTCAATTATTTAACTATCAAAGGAAAACATCTATGCACACAACAATCTTATTTCCGAATGGAAATTTTATCGATCAATCATCAATCAACATTTTCCCCTTTATATTAATTTATCATTAATTTATTCATTTCCCCATTTCCCATTTCTATATATTCTTAAATTATTATTTTTTCAAATTTAGAAAATACTAGGTTGGAACTCGTACTTCGCACACGGGTAGGTAAAGGAGATTTTGTGTGAAGGTGAAGCAGGTTGGAGTTGGGTTGTGGTGGTTCTTGGTGTGTACAGGTTGACATAAAATGAACTGGTATGTAGATTAGTTATGTAAGCATATGTGAGAGCTATTGGTGTAAGGAAGGAAATGCCATGTGGTATTGATAGAATCGGTTCGTCGCAATACATGTATAACGATACTTGATCGTTGGTTATGTAATTGAAAGTTGTTGCAAATTTGCAGTTATATCGTAGGTTAGAGGGGCGTCAGTATGATGGTGGACCATAAAAGTAGTGCGTGTCGTGTTTGCGCATAACGTTAATGGTGCAGTTAAACATGAAATTTTAGTGGGTTATTTACACATAACGAAAATTCAATGCGTTTGTGGCTTCATTTGGATCAGTTAACACGTTAACAAATTATAATATTTCATATTTGTTTAACACATTTAAAATTTTGGTACGTATATGTAATTATTTTACTTGATTTCTTTTATTTTTATAATAATCACTATTATGCTGCTCGAAAATTAAAATGTTTTGGTTGGTAACTTAATGAATTGTACATAAATGTCGAGAAACACATTATTTGTTAAACTAATCCCTATAGATAGAACCACTAAAATTTAAAAACAAAAAGGCAAACGATAAACCTATTTATATATTTTACATACAACCATACATATCATTTTTCATTGGTGGTCCAAGAAAAAGGTCTCACAAACTTTGACAATACAATAACCTCTGACGGGTAAACATAGGCTTGATGATCTCTCTTATATAGTAAGAGAATTCATAATAGATTACACTACCTTGATAAGCAGTCATCGTCAATAACTATATCACAGCTGCTTGGTCCATTGCAGCATCAATTTCATTGATGGCCGTTGGGTTATGCCCATCGTTTGTTGATAGTTTGTACTGAATACAAACACAACTCTACCCCTATGCTTATGTCCAGCTCTATGACTGACATAAATAACTGCTTCTGGCTCACACTTTAGTTAATTTGCGATCAAGTGAAGGTGTGCTGGTGTCACTATCCAATAGCCGTGAACTATCAGTATGTAAGAGTCTAATAAGGTTAGTAATGGTATACCAATGCAACAAAGCATCAAAGGGCAGAAGATACCGTTCTCCAGAGTTCAAGCATCAAATTTCTTAAACCGGGTATGATGTATTCCAAACTAACCTGGTTTTCATGTTAATCACAAGAGAAGTAGACAAAGCACATATGTTAGAATTAAAAAATTGAATAAAGAAAAGAAAGTTTTCCAAAGTTGAAACTTATTCATTAACTTATCTCACATTAATGTGTTCAATAACAAATTTCTTAATGGCTCATCATATTAATCAAAGTGTATTCACCCATTAAGAATATAATATAGCTATGTGTCCATGGAATAAATAATTCTAGATTAACCTGCACAGCAACATAGTTACATAAATGAGGCGTACAACAGAACAATTTTTGTCATGGCATAACTTTGGACTAACATGCACATACCCCTAGCCATGTTAAAAAATGAAACTCAATAGCCTTCTTCACATCTTTTGTGCCATGTTTGTAACTCTTTAATGATGATAACTGTTCATTTATTTGATCATAGTAAAATTTAGATAATATATTTTCAGCATCGCACAACATTCATTAATTATATTTCACGTAAAACAATCAATAACAGTCAACTGCGATTAATTATAACATATTGGTTACATCTGTATGTAACTTAACACACAATTCTATTTTTTGTATGTAACGTATTTTATTGTACACAACTCATACAAAATGTAGTATACGATTTGGATAAATTCATAACTAATTTACAAAAGATACATAAAAATCAAGGTTAGAAGTCTCTGTTTTTGTTTTGGACTCGGTTTCAATCTTTTGTAATATAATAGTTCAAATCGTTACCATGTGATAAAATAGTGGCTGGTGACAAAGCTAACATTACTACGAAGATAAATGCATCAAGTTTTATACATACTCGTTTATTATTTTGTTAAATCTATAGGATTATGTATATTAACAAAATTAGACGCAGCGGATAAATCAAGGTACTCTTTTAATCATCTTCTTTTATTTGCAGCTGAATACTTTTTCCTATATAGGTATGTTTATAAGCAGACCCAATTCTCTTTATACAACACATGGGCATACTGGTTCACTTTCCAGTTAACTTTATACTTTGTTAAACACTAAAAGCACAATGCAAAATTTAACAAAAGTACAATTTTCTTCCTTGCATCATAGTCAATTTCCTATTTAATTAGTTTGATTTTAGCATCTTAGTAATTCTAAATTTTCTGAATTCAATTTTTAATTACATTTTCATTTCTTCGTCTATTTTGAACAACATTTATTTATTTATTTTGGTTATACTCGAAAGTTCGGTCGTTAACAAGTTAATGAATTACAGATTATACCATTTTAATTTATCCTTTCCAATTTAAATAACACATAATTTGAATAAAGAGATACTCACAAATATGTGATGATTAATAATTTAAGCAGCTAAAACATAATTTTACCAACCTAATCGTCCCCATTAAAATATATGAAACTGTTAATCTAGATTTCTTTCCTAAATTGATTTTGTTTATTGGGACGTTGAATCCATGATTGCGCGATAAATACAGATGATAATACACATTATTCACATAATTTTTTTAATCAATAGCAATAGAAAAGGAAAAAAACAATATTATCGAATACTTTCTTTGCCCAATGGGAATTGGAATATAAAGGGGAATATATTTTAGTGCAGTATTACAGTGTGGTCTCACTATGAGCGCTAAATTTTGTGGTCAACGATCACAGTAATTTTAAATGCAAGTATAAATATCTATGCTAACAAAAGTATAGCCTCTCATGAATCATTTAATTCTTACATTATGATGAACTGAAAAAGAAAATACCTCCCATACAAATAAAATGATTTTTGACTGCACCTCTGTATTGTACAGGTATGTTAACTGACTGAAAACTGCATCGTTACTCATAAATGAGACTGAATTTGCAAGCGATCATTTATTAATTACACTTAGTAATTAAATCATTATTTTTATTCATGGTTGAAACTTACGAATTAGATACGAATATGGATAAATTCATAAACAGACGTACTTATGTTTTAGGTATATATTACTTATGTGTCGCTTTGTTTGTAGTATCCTAAAAGGCATAAGCAGTTAGATTATAAGTATCTAACCGAAAAATAAGGAAAAGACTATCATTTGTAATTGGAAAAAAAATCCCCAGGTACTAACTGGTTTCTAGAATCGTACAGCCTAAAAAAGGATAGATTTTATCAGTAATAATCTAGGTTAATACATTATGGTAACAAAAGGCCAGCTGTATTGTTATAATACATTTGCAACCCAAAAAAAGCACGAACTATAATAGCAAGTAGATTGCCAAAACTGATTTAAGACATAAAGTAGACAAAATTTCACATATTATAATCCAGAAATAAGTTGATTTTTATCAAGTTGAAGGATTAAGGATGGCATTATTCTCCACAAATAATACACTAAGCAACTGCAGATAACTCTTCCTTATTTAACTTTAAATTTGTAATAAAAAAAATCCTAAACTGTCCTGGTAAACTGACAAAATAAATTATAACTACCTAGTTAATAGGAAGACAAATATGGATGCTGTTGAAGATGAAGGTAGAAGTTGCAGATGACAACGAATCAGCATTGAAATTGAATTTGATAAATGAAATTGAGTTGAGGTAGAACCTGAAACTGGTAATACTTGTGATTGTTTAGAAAACCCGAATCTAAATAGTAGTAACATGCTAACAACGATATTTATTTTCAATAGCCCTGCTCAAAATTTATTTAAATTGAAAACGTGGTTTTTGATAAATGAAATATAGTTGAGGCAGAGCCTGAAATTGATAATACCTGCGAGTGTTTAGAAAATCTGAATCAAAACAGATACATGCTAACAATGATCTTTACTTTCGATAGCCCTACTCAAAATTGAATTTAGATTGAAAACCCAGCTTTTAATAAATGAAAATGAGTTGAGGTAGAGCCTTAAATTGATAATACCTACGATTGTTTAGAAAACCCAAATCAAAAGAGCAGTAACATGCTAACAACGATCTTTACATTCAATAGGGCGGCTCAAAATCGTTGAAATTGAGTTGAGGAAGAG
Organism: Allium sativum; assembly: GCA_030737875.1. Lineage (NCBI taxonomy): Eukaryota > Viridiplantae > Streptophyta > Magnoliopsida > Asparagales > Amaryllidaceae > Allium > Allium sativum. Next base: position 5,789,538 of record CM060921.1, on the reverse strand, counting down.
CCTCAAACTGATAATACCTGCGATTGCATAGAAAACCCAAATCAAAATAGCAGTAACATATTAACAACAATCTTTAATTTCAATAGCCCTGCTCAAAATTGAAATTAAAATGACATGATTTTGTAGTTTGAGGAATTATGTATGGCGAGGATCTGCAAATTGCTCGAGGTTAGGAATAAATGAGGCTGACATAATTTGAAAATGGAAGAAAATAAAACCATTTATTTTGGAAAAGAAGGGGTTGGATTAAACATTTCATTTTCTATAACCAAAAGCGGAGGATAGTCGGATAAAGAGGTGCATTACTGTTGGAGTGCCACGTGGCAGGGTATGGTTAATGCAAAAGTATGGTATCTCCTATCCAATATAAGTAATAGATAAGTGTACAACAATTTATGTAGTTTGAAATTTTACTACAATATTACTCCATGATTACTATGTCCTGATTTTTTGCTTCAACAAATTTTACCTATGTAAATCCTGTATGATAGTAAATCAGGTCAATGTTTTTTTACATCAATTGATTGCCACTATGTAATTTACCTAATTGACATACTTTTTGTGTAAAAAATACAATTTTTTATCGGATAAAATAATAAAAAAGTTTACTAAGGTTCTTTAGAGAAGAGGACTATAATGGAACATATTGCAATGTAAATCGAATGGATAAGAAGACATAACTAAAATATGTAGAGCGGGTAGCTAAAACATGAGAAGTTATTGAGGATATGCACATAAAAATGCGGCAAGCGAAAAGGAGTAAAAGTAGGTCTTATATGTGAACTGCAATTTTATTTTAAGCGGGGGAAATTATAGGTGTTTCAAATGCTGCAAATGATGAAATATGAAATTGTCCAAATGCATCATATTAATATAATAAATTCATAATTTTAGATACTAACATTTAACCATAGTTATTTGCTTAGTGATATTTAGTGTGTAAATGAATTGTGATAAACAAATATATTTATCTCTTAATAAGATTGACTCGAATTCAAATTAGTTCACGCACTTGATTTCCAGTTAATTGTTCATGTTTATATTTCAAAGCATGCATGTATTATGTAAGACAGAATAATGAAAAAATAAAAACAAAATTCATTCACCTTACTAAGCGGAACTGATTACACAGAAGCAATGAAAAGTGATTCTTGGATTCAATCGGAGAGGTAAACTATGTGTCATTGTGTCGCAGTTAGATGATGAATATTGGACGTTTTTCTTTGTAAAAAAGTTCCCACCAGATGGAGCGGTTGACCGCTGCGGTGCTGTGTTCCTAAATTGAAGAAGCATGGAAGAAAAATGAAACTATTAAATTTACAATTATGTACCAATGTATGAACAGTTTGAATTTTGAACACAACTCAAAAGCATATAGTTCTGTGATTCGGATAATAAAAATTGCACAACTAATAGTTAAAGGTGAGAAATGGTGGATTTTGTTTCACTATTTGCCAAATGAAACCCTATTGTTTAAAAGAGGAATGTAATTAATGATTTCATTATAAAACTCAAGTGAGAAACAACAGCTCAATAGTTTACTTAACAGTCTTATCATCTCAGGTTTATATCACAGTTCAACTTCAGGAAATTGCACGAAAGCTCCTGCTGAATTGGTGCATAATTTAGGAAACAACAAATTGTAATGTAGAATAATAAATTACTGAGCAATTAAATAATTAACATAAGGGTGCTGCATAGTATGTTAGCTCATTGTAAGCACATGAAATTGGTAAGTAAATTAAGCGTAATTAACTTGTAGATGAAAATCTTTTACTTGGCTCATCAGTTTGGGGATACAACGTCCTTATTGAATGAACATCTGATTAATCCTAATATGCCGTGGTGAAAAATGGTGTAACAACCCGGAAAATCAGAACCAATTAAAAAAAAATTATTTTGGCGATTTTAACGGATTTTGAATATTTAAAATGGTTTATTTTAAATAATAACGACATAAGATTTATTTTCGACGAAGTTAAAACGAATAATTTTATTTTAATTATATAACGAGCCTGAAATGGCGCGGTAATTCGAAAATTTGATTTCAAATTTCAGATGAATGTACAGGATCCAAAATAAACTGAATTTTAGTGAAACCAGAAATATTGGGATCTATTTGTAAATATCTTTCCAACGAATCTGAAAAATCAAAATTTCATAGCGGGAATAAAAAGTTATTCCCAGTTGAAAATTCAGAGTAGTCGCTATGGAAAATATAGCCCTTAAAATAGTCATTTTGCAAACGACCTCCGTTTTCGACGAAACCACTTTTGTTGGATCCGGTATGTCTAATTATTGCTAGATTCCAATCTTCATAATTTATGAAATCAATATGCGAGTGTGGCAAAGGAAAACGTGTTTTGACACTTATAGTCAAATTGAATCGACCAGAAAATGGTCATTTTTCAAACGGTCTTCAACTTTGACGAAATTAGTTTTGTTAAGAGCGTATCGTCAATACGAAGTTAGAAATAATTTTTCTGGAATTTTCAGAGTCAGTATGTGACCCTAGTAAATTAAAATGTACGTTTGAATTTAAAATATAATGATTTATATTTTAAATTTAATGGAAAATGATCGTTACGGCTGAATTGGGTTACTAAACATATCCCATTGTGTTCGAAAGGGGGTAATGTGCTAGGAGCGACAGTCTTTGGGTTCGATTTGGAGTTAGGATGATGATTCAACTTTTTGAAATCTAAGTAAATAATATATATATATATATTTATTTATTTATATAAAACCCCTCCCCTTTTCTTTATCTACCCAGTCAACCCCCCTTTCTCTTTCACGTTCGAACGGATCTAAAGAAAAAAAAGAGAAGAGCGGTTGCGTCGCTTAGCTCCAGCGCCCCCTCCAGCACCGCCATCCACCTCCCTCCGCCACCCCTATCTCCGACGACCACCCTCTCCCCCCCTTCCTTCTCCTCCTTCTACCACTCCAAATCAGCCTCAAACCCGAAAAAGACCTGCGCCGAGACCACTGTAGGCCTGCCGCCACCTTGAGCCTCCGACGCCTCACCTCCTCAGCCATCCCCCTCCCCTATTTCACTTTGAGTTGCTATTTTTATTTCTATTCATTACATGAAAGAAAAAGGTGATTTTTTTCTATGAATTCATGTAAGAAAAATGTGATTTTTTTCTATGTATTGATGTAAGAAAAAGGTGATTTTTTTTCTATGTATTCATGTAAGAAAAAGGGGATTTTTTTTCTATGTATTCATGTAAGAAAAATGTGATTTTTTTCTATGTATTGATGTAAGAAAAAGGTGATTTTTTTTATATGTATTCATGTAAGAAAAAGGTGATTTTTTTTCTATGTACTCTTGTAAGAAAAATGTGATTTTTTTCTATGTATTGATGTAAGAAAAAGGTGATTTTTTTTCTATGTATTCACATAGGAAAAAGTGATTTTTTTTATTAATATACATAGCATTGTTTTACATAGGAAAAAAGTGATTTTTTATAAATATACATAGCATTGTTTTACATAGGAAAAAAGTGATTTTTTATAAATATACACAGCATTGTTTTGCATAGGAAAAAAGTGATTTTTATAAATATACATAGCATTGTTTTACATAGGAAAAAAGTGATTTTTTATAAATATACATAGCATTGTTTTACATAGGAAAAAAGTGATTTTTTATAAATATACATAGCATTGTTTTACATAGGAAAAAAAATGATTTTTTTTTTATAAATATACATAGCATTGTTTTACATAGGAAAAAAGTGATTTTTTATAAATATACATAGCATTGTTTAACATAGAATAAAAATATATACAAGCATTGTTATAAAAGTATGCACAAGCATTGTTTTAAAAATATATACCTTCATTGTTTTAAAATAGAAGTATATAAAAATATGATTTTTATCATGAAGAGAAGAATATAAAAATATGATTTTTATTTATGTAGAGTAATAAAAATACGATTTTTAGATATGTAGCGTTGAACTAAAAATGTGATTTTTAGTATAAAAATCGTATGAAATAGATCTCGGTGGAAATATGGCGAAGATTTTCTACATATGAAGAGTCGCGACGTTCAGTTTAGCTTCTTGGTGAGAACTCCTCGCTAAAATTTTATGTTCAGTTATTTATTTTATAACTGCATATATAAACTGCTCCACGTCGTCCACAGACCATGGACGACTTGTTTGTTTGGTTGTGGATTTGGATTGATTTGTTTGTGTGAATTTGGTTGGTGATGTGAAATGAAGTATACAAAAATATTCATATGTTGAATAAATTGTTTGAATGATAAAATTCACATTTTATCATATATATGAAGTAAATGAAACATTCATATGTTGAATAAATTGTTTGAACAATAAAAATAACATTTTTATTGTACGTATTAAGTATATGAAATATTCATGTTTGAAATAAATTCTGTGAACGATAAAATAACATTTTTATCATGTACGTGAAGTAATAAAAATAGTCATACGTTGAAATGGATTCTAGTTTGTTAAAAATAACATTTTTAACACATATATGAGTATATAAAATAGTCATACCTTGAAACAAATACTAGTTCGCTAAAATTATCATTTTTAGCATATATATGGAATATATAAAATTGTCATGCGATGGAAATATTATTAGTTCGCTAATAATAATATGTTTGGCTTATATATGCATTGTGTGAAATTATTTATGCGTTGAATGAATATATATAAAAGCATCGTATGAAAATATATATATGGGCGTTGTATGAAAATATACATATACGATATATTAAACAGGTCATATCAAGGAAGCTAGAGAAGAGGAATAAAATTGTATGCCGTACAAATAGGTACATATTTACTGTTTTGTTTGGGGTATGATGATTTTATGAGCTGATTGGCTAGCAGCTTGGTTGTTTCTTTTTCTTTTTGGATTGGAGAGGCATGTATGGCGATTTCGGGATTTTCCCGGTGCTCCCGTGCAGGGGAGTTTATGGCGAAATTTTTCTAAAATTTAAGGTGTTAGCCAAATTTTTGAAAAATTATAAAGTTCTTAGAAATTGAAAAGTTGAAGAACTTGAGCCAGAATAGAAATTGAAATCTTTTTCAAACGATTTATAAAATACGTTTAAAAATGGAAATCGACGAAATATATATAATATATATATTATATGGCCTGAATAGAACACGCCGCGCAGCGACCGTTCGCGAATTTCGACCATTGACTTTGAATTGACGTTATGGGAGATCGGACCGTCTGATTCTCCTAAAACCGAAACCGTTGGGTTCGTATCGAAAAGAGCTTTCTAACGAATATTAGAGATTTAAAATCTAACGGTTGGATTTGAAATCATGTCCAAATCAAAAAGGAAAAGGTCGCTGTAAGTGCAGTTCGATGAACGTTTATGGAAATCGATTGTACGGGCCTTGATAAAATTATTAAAAGTATTAATAATTTGTGTAAAATCAAAAGAAATGATTTGAAAAGAATTCGGATGAAAAATTCCATATTTGAAAAGATAAAAAATTATTTTTATTGAAATGAACTAGTTATTAACTCGAATTATAATCCGATTATTTTTAAATAAATAAATTGGATCGAGAAATGGTTTTAAATAACCAAAATTTTCCAACGAAAAAATTGGAATGGTTTGGAATGAAAATAATCTTCGGAATATTTCGATATTGGATTTCGTGATTATACAGATATTGTGGTGGGAATTTGGAAGATATCGATATCGTTATTCCCGATATGATATCTGTTGGTTTCAGGATTTGATGTTGAATATAAGTCGATATTATCTCTATTCAAAACCTTATATTTAATGTCAAATTGGATTGATTGATTGTTTGGATTGTGCTCGACCAGTTTATGAGCAAAATATGCTTTTACATTTAGCAATGGGTTGGGTAGAAATATCTATGTGCTAACGCCTTGTCAAACACTTCACAATTTGACGATAAGGTGTTTAGCGATTTGTTCATTTCAAATTAAATGAATGATTTTGAAATGATGTTTTTCTTAAGTGAAAAGAAATATATTCCCGATATTGGACAGGGAATGTTTTATAAAAATGTTTTATAAAACAGAAAGGATTTCGAGGCCTAAAACCCGATGATTTCTAAAATGATTTAGAAATGTATTATGGTTTTACATTGTGGTTCATCGCGTATCTGATTAATTGCTATTGATGATGTATCTGTTTGGTGGCGGAGAATTTATTCTCTTGCTTAACACCCTTCTTTGGGACGTACGAGCTCAAAGGTTATGTGATTAATAGTGTGACGACCCCAAAACCCTATACTACGGTGTCAAGGGTAATCTTTGGAATATAACACAGAAACAGATAATAGCAGAATAGAAATTAAAAAATACACCAGATAATGCACAATAGAATATACTGGATAAACGTAATCATCAGAGTTACACAGTATACAGGATCATACTTAGTACAAATACAGTTAAGCTATACCTAAATGTCAACAGCGGAAAACAAACATAATATGTACAATATGAGCTGAACAGCATAAAAAGAGATAAATGATAGAATCCATCTTCAGCTCCAGCTATCTAGAAAGAGCCTGCTAAAAACCTGAATACAAGGCTGCCCGTGTAGAAAAAGGGGCACCCAAGTTTGCAAGTGAAACAAACTACGAGTCAGTCATGGGACTGGTATGAGAAATCTACTTAACACATTATATAATTTGGCTAATCACAGGACCACGCCACTTTCGTGGAATGGGTTTACTCCATTGGGTTGCCAGTGCTTTAAAACAATTAAATCTTTTAAACATCGCAATGCTTTTTATAAAAAATGAAGCCGATATAAGACTCAAGTCCCATCACACAATGCAACACAAACCGGAGGATAGATTTTTACCTTATATCGACCAAAATATGCTTGATACGAGCAAAACAAATCATTTAAAACGTAAACTTTGTCGTTTAATTCTTAATCAGACTCCAACTATAAGTTAGCAAGAGGACGATCCCCTAAGTATTAACCCCGAAGGCCGAAACCAACATCAAACCAATACTCAGGAAACCACCCATCTTAGCTCGTTTGCAGTTAGTTTCTAATTTTATACACAATCATAAATATCAATCATAGACGGCATGGGTACCATATATCATGTCGCCATATATAGGTATACAATCAAAACCGCAAAGTCACGTATTTGGAAATTGGATTTCCGTCATGAACCAAGGCAAAAGGTAGTCCTTACCGACTTCGAGACGCTCTAGCCCGTGTCTCAGGCAAGTACTCAGTCAAGCCTTTGGATCGTCAGGGCCGGTCCACCGATGTGGATTAAAATGCCTGAACAATGCGTTTCCCCGCCCTATGGGGCGTCAATGAGCCAACGAATGACTCCATCGGTCCCGGATCGACCGATATAACCGAGGCGCCTCGCAACAGCAACAACCGCATGGGTGAAAATAATATAAATGTCAGCTAGTTCAAGCACCGACACCACCTCTAGCTAGAAGGAAACGCATGCCCTCCCTGATGTCCTCTCCCGTTTCTGGTTCATACCGGGGTGTGAGGTTCGCGAATTCACGTTATACACAAAGCTACGCCACACAGGCGGTGCTTTGATCATCAACCACAAGATTTTGCTTTTCAACAGAAGCCCCGATCACTGCATCTTAGCATGCCACACAGGCAATTCACACCATGCAACTGATGGCTATCAATAACACAGAATGAATTCCAATGTCAGACACACAGTCCATTTGCAAGTCCGTTCTGGGTCTGAACAAAACCAGAGGCACTATATACCGCGCATACCCATCGATTTCCACGTACGTCAGGAGGATCACCACTCATTATCCATATTTCAGGATGCCTCCCAATCAGGACATCAGTTACCATCCAAACGAGGTGAAGATCTCCGGTCTTCGACCACCGTCTTCATCTTCGATTTCTTATCGTCGATTCAGTTATTCAGAATGGGATAACCCCGGTCTTTCTGAACAACTCGCGTATATAATAAACAATTGCTACATAAACACGACATACGCTTTGTAACACCCCGCCTCCGCTAGGGTCACTCGCAAAGGAATGCACTAGCTTTAGAGGGGCATTATTGGTAAACATGCACAGAAATATCACAAGACAGAACATATAAAAATAGCGGAAGTAAAATCAAACTTTCATAACATGAATAAATAAGGTCTAAAGCCTTTTACATCAGAGTACATCAAAACCTGTCTTGCAATAGTAAAGAAGCATAAAGACATTTTCATAAATTATTCCCCAAGTAAAAACAGTAAAGTAGCCACTATCCAAGAAAAGTCCAACCCATCCATGATGACCTTCAAGCAGAAGAAGTCCGAACTAAACAGCAGTATTTCCTCCCTGTAACCTGGGGGGGAAACGGAAGAAAAGAGCCGAAACAAAACGGGTCAGTCAAAAAGACTGAGTAAGCCCTATCTACTATTAGCATAAAAACTAGTAAAGTTAACTGACATGAGAAACTGAGATGAACATAAGCATGATAACAAGATAGATAAGCTAAATCAAAATAACAGGATGAACTACTGAACTCAGATAAACTAAGGTGTCATGATAAATTACGATGTCAAGATAAAACAAGGTATCACATCGTCAGGTTTCTATCAAGTATAATATCTAAGAGTAGGGAAAGGCTTACATTGCTATGAAGGCCTAAATCGATTAATCTAAAGCTTGTGATGAAGCCTATGCATGCCATCACCCAAAAACCCAAAGATGAACACTCCAAATCAACAAAAATACCATCTTTATGAACAAAGATCAAAGCTTTTGCCTTGAAATCAACTTGAGAAGCTCTCATACTAACATAGGGACTCTCTAATACTCTCATGATCATGAAACCTCTCATAGAAATGAAGTGGAGGCTAGGATAGTTGAGTGGAGGCCATGAGAGTAGCAATTTTGCCATAGTTTAGTTGCATGAATGAATAATGAGGGTTTAGGGTAGGTTAGGGTCTTATTTATAGATTAGGCAAGTGTTTTAGGCCATAGGATTAAACCTAGATTCAATCCAAGCCATCAAAGCATGTCTTGGGGAAGAAGTCAAGTGTAGGAACCATCTAGGGCCTTTAGATTAAAGATGAACCATGAGAACCATCCAAATGCAAAATCTGCATTTGAGCGAATCGGCCCACGGGTTGACAGCCAAACACCCTGGATTAACCCCTAGTCGACCCAGCGAGCTCGGGTCGACCTCAAAAATCGGCCGGTTCGGTTATTCCCCTCTCCCAATTCGCTGTTTTGAACATTTTTGCATATTTATTTATTTAATTTTCAATTATATATATATATATATATATATATCAATATATATATATTTCTCTGCGCAACCCATTTCACTTAATTAAGTATCCTTTAATTTGGGAATTTTTTGTGAAACTTCGCGAGGCCATATCTTGGTCATACGGACTCCGATTTTCGAAAACTCGGACTCTATTTCGCGTATTTTTCCGAGACGAACGCAATGGCATAGCCCGTTTCACCTGATTCAGAATTTAAAATTAAATTCTGCCTTGATTCTCGTCTTAATCATGTTATCGAAATACGGGTTGTTACATTCTCCCCACCTTTTAGGATTTCGTCCCCGAAATCTCCAAGTTAGGAAGAACATATCCTACCGTCCATCATCCATCTACTCAAAACATCATCCACAAGCAACCATTGTCCTTAGATGATTTCTAATGCTGTATGAATATATGCAAGACGTGTGTGTACATGTTCCTTAGCTAATGCTAATGATCAGGCCTGAATAATCTTTCTAATGCAAAAATATGTATAGTGCCATGTATCCAACGTGTATGCAAATAGTCCTAGTCATATAGATACTATATGCGTGCACAATCATTCATTCATATGCAACAACCGCATGATAATACACTCGATTTCATCCATAAACAAGTATAAATACTCGTGCATATGCAATATGAAATGTGACCGAGTCGAGCTAATATCTAATGTGTATTCGCGCATCCACGAGCAACCACTTGCAACCATATCAATCATAACATGTTTCAAATACATGTTTACATCCATAGGGTTCTACCTAGGATTCCCTGAAATAGGGTCGAGAAGATAAACAAGACAAACTCCTTACGGGGTTTGTAACAGAAAATAGGACCGAGAGGATGTCCACAAAAGATAGCCTACAAGTAAGCTCTACCGAAAACAGGGATCAAGAATATACTCCCAAAAAGAGATATCATGCGCGTATCTAGTCTTTGACCATCAAAGTCTCTTTCCTGAGCTTAATTCCATCGTGCCTTGACCGTCTTTTAACTTCACGATTTCGCAGCTTCTTATTTCCTGTTTCCATAACATGAGCTAGAACTCATTTCTTTGTCGCCTCTCGTTCCACTTGCACTTATCCTTTTCCTAGAATACTTGACGCAAACATGACTGCGTACTCATGATCTCATGCAAGCTTTCCAAAATTCACTAGTGAATCTCGGACCTCGTACCACAAGGTATTCCACGTAGAAGAACTTTCTCTTGAAAGTAAACAAATGCCAACCAGGTTATCAAGCGCACTTACTTGGGTGATTTCCATAACCCGTGCATAAGTGAAATAAACCATCCGTCTTATCGGCGAACACCACTCGATCGGGCTTCAAATTTCCAATAAAGGCATCAAGGGATTCTAAGTAATTAATCATGACCGAACCCAAAAAGGTTACACAAGACTTCGAGGGTATTACCAAGGCTAGTCAAAGAGTCTAACTACCCTCCTATCAAAACCGAGAGTGGCACCCCTCACTGGATAACCACTTCATCCATAACCGAGGCATGTTATTCTCAAATCCAAAACAAGTCATGAATAAATGGACCGGTTCTCCACAGGACTTGAGACAAAAATGGGATTCTCTATTACGCTAGTACTTAAGGTGCAGAGACTCAACTATCGAAGCAAACTTAAATGATGCGGGGATCAAAACAAAGTCTTGGCGGGATGATAGAAAAGAAGAGCTAAACTTTTAACAAGATCGTTACCCTCCTTCCGAGGTACCCTAGAAATAAGAGCATACTATTACCCTCTCGATGATCTTGTCCTTGTCCCATAATACTTAACTATCCACACCGTTTTACCATGCCAAAGGTACTCTCTCGTCATGGGTTTCATTGTTCATCTTTCTCCCTCCTTTGAGGACTAAGCCATACCAACCAGTTGCTCATCCTTAAGCTCGTATCCTTTATCCTCTTTCTCACTATCCTTTCTTATAACGCGGCCACTGGTCTCTCGAGAACCACCTCCATCGCATGGAAAGCACTTTCGTAGATAGAAAAGACTAGTCGCAGTTAAAACCACTGTGACTACAGATGGAGGAAAGAAAGGAAAAGAGATTCAATTAAGGAAACAAGGATAGTGCTAATGGCCTTTGGGGAATAGCCTTTTTCTTTTAAAAGAAAATTTTCTTGAAAAATGCTTCTTTATAAACGATTTTCATATAGTTTTCAGAAGGTCTTTAAAAACTTTAGCCCAATCTGGTAACCTTCTGCTCTGATACCACGTGTAACACCCCGCCTCCGCTAGGGTCACTCGCAAAGGAATGCACTAGCTTTAGAGGGGCATTATTGGTAAACATGCACAGAAATATCACAAGATAGAACATATAAAAATAGCGGAAGTAAAATCAAACTTTCATAACATGAATAAATAAGGTCTAAAGCCTTTTACATCAGAGTACATCAAAACCTGTCTTGCAATAGTAAAGAAGCATAAAGACATTTTCATAAATTATTCCCCAAGTAAAAACAGTAAAGTAGCCACTAGCCAAGAAAAGTCCAACCCATCCATGATGACCTTCAAGCAGAAGAAGTCCGAACTAAACAGCAGTATTTCCTCCCTGTAACCTGGGGGGAAATGGAAGAAAAGAGGCGAAACAAAACGGGTCAGTCAAAAAGACTGAGTAAGCCCTATCTACTATTAGCATAAAAACTAGTAAAGTTAACTGACATGAGAAACTGAGATGAACATAAGCATGATAACAAGATAGATAAGCTAAATCAAAATAACATGATGAACTACTGAACTCAGATAAACTAAGGTGTCATGATAAATTATGATGTCAAGATAAAACAAGGTATCACATCGTCAGGTTTCTATCAAGTATAATATCTAAGAGTAGGGAAAGGCTTACATTGCTATGAAGGCCTAAATCGATTAATCTAAAGCTTGTGATGAAGCCTATGCATGCCATCACCCAAAAACCCAAAGATGAACACTCCAAATCAACAAAAATACCATCTTTATGAACAAAGATCAAAGCTTTTGCCTTGAAATCAACTTGAGAAGCTCTCATACTAACATAGGGACTCTCTAATACTCTCATGATCATGAAACCTCTCATAGAAATGAAGTGGAGGCTAGGATAGTTGAGTGGAGGCCATGAGAGTAGCAATTTTGCCATAGTTTAGTTGCATGAATGAATAATGAGGGTTTAGGGTAGGTTAGGGTCTTATTTATAGATTAGGCAAGTGTTTTAGGCCATAGGATTAAACCTAGATTCAATCCAAGCCATCAAAGCATGTCTTGGGGAAGAAGTCAAGTGTAGGAACCATCTAGGGCCTTTAGATTAAAGATGAACCATGAGAACCATCCAAATGCAAAATCTGCATTTGAGCGAATCGGCCCACGGGTTGACAGCCAAACACCCTGGATTAACCCCTAGTCGACCCAGCGGGCTCAGGTCGACCTCAAAAATCGGCCGGTTTGGTTATTCCCCTCTCCCAATTCGCTGTATTGAACATTTTTGCATATTTATTTATTTAATTTTCAATTATATATATATATATATATCAATATATATATATATTTCTCTGCGCAACCCATTTCACTTAATTAAGTATCCTTTAATTTGGGAATTTTTCGTGAAACTTCGCGAGGCCATATCTTGGTCATACGGACTCCGATTTTCGAAAACTCGGACTCTATTTCGCGTATTTTTCCGAGACGAACGCAATGGCATAGCCCGTTTCACCGGATTCAGAATTTAAAATTAAATTCTGCCTTGATTCTCTTCTTAATCATGTTATCGAAATATGGGTTGTTACACGCTTTATTCCAATTCATTAGTCACTAACCGTCAATCAGTAAGAGAACGATTTCCCAAATATTAACCCCGAAGGTCGAAACCAACATCAGATCAAAACCCAGGAAACCATTCGACTTAGCCAACCTTCAGTTGGTTTCTAAATTTCACATCCATATCATTTATAATATTTTATAATGATTTATCGCTATTTTTATTTATTTATTTATAGCCAATTTATTTAAATGACGCTTCGGGCCATAACGCGGCTGTGGCGCTGTTTTTCTTCAGATTTGTTTTACACATATCTGAAAATCTATCCGTTGGATCCTCACAAAATTTATATCATTAGAAAGATCTTTTCAAAAAGAATCCAACGGTTCCAGTTTTGGGAAAATCCGACGGTCGGATCTCCCGGTACAATCATTTGAATTTTCAATTTCAAAATATGAACTACAGTGTTGTTATTTGATTTAATTTAATTATATTTATATATATATATAATCGATTCTGGTGCTGTTTTTCTTCAGATTTGAATTAAACATTCCAGACAATCCAACCGTTGGATCTTTGCAAAGTTGGTGTCGTTGGAAAGATATTTCCAAAGCGAACCCAACGGTTTCGGTTTCGGGAAAATCCGATGGTCGGATCCCCCGCACTAATCGTTTGAAATCACGGTTTTAAAACACGAACTGCAGCTTCGTTATTCGATTTATTTTAATTATATATATATATATATATATAATCGATTCTTCGATTTCAAAACCATATTCATTTCATATCTTTGATAAAATTGATATTTTTATCATACTAACTTCTATTTCAACACTTCACTATTTTTAACAATTAATGTATATAATAAAAATATGATTTTTATTGTTAAACTATTTATTTCAAAACACGACTATTTTATATAGTTCATATAGATGGCAAAAATATGATTTTTATTATAAAACAATTTCTTTCAAAACACGGCTATTTTATATAGTTCATATAGATGGCAAAAATATGATTTTTATTATAAGACAATACCTTTCAGAACACGGCTATTTTATATAGTTCATATAGATGATAAAAAAATATGATTTTTATTATAAAACAATTTATTTCAAAACACGAATACCATTCAACCCATGAACTTCCATTCAACGAATGAATTTCTATTCAACACATGAAGGTTTTCTATTGTTTATATATATAGATAAAAAGGTGATTTTTATATTTAAAACACGAATACCATTCAACACATGAATTTCCATTCAACGAATGAATTTCTATTCAACACATGAAGGTTTTCTATAGTTTATATATATAGATAAAAAGGTGATTTTTATATTTAAAACACGAATATCATTCAACACATGAATTTCCATTCAACGAATGAATTTTTATTCAACACATGAAGGTTTTCTATAGTTTATATATATAGATAAAAAGGTGATTTTTATATTTAAAACACGAATATCATTCAACACATGAATTTCCATTCAACGAATGAATTTCTATTCAACACATGAAGGTTTTCTATAGTTTATATATATAGATAAAAAGGTGATTTTTATATTTAAAACACGAATACCATTCAACACATGAATTTCCATTCAACGCATGAATTTCTATTCAACACATGAAGGTTTTCTATAGTTTATATATATATATATATATAAAAAGGTGATTTTTATTGCAAAACATGAATGTCGTTCAATAGATGAATTTCTATTCAACACACGAATATAGTTTCAACACATGAAAATAATTCTAACACATGAATATTATTCAAAATTTCGGCAGCATAATGGCAGGGTAGTTAAAACCGGGGCCGTCCCTAGTATGGCTCCTCGCTCTACCTTAAAGCCTCGCAGCTTTTGACAATGGGGATTTCATGCATCTAGTACGCACGCAAGCGACATGTATATATATTTTTCATTTCCACAAACTAATCCTATGTGGTTTCAACCAAATAATTCTCAATCACAAACGAGTATTTTTCAACCACTATCAATCAATTTCAAACACAAACAATTCTAATCAACCAATTTTCACATCAATCACAGCCAATAAATATTGTCCATGGTTTGTGGACGATGGGCGTATATATATATAAGCATTTCACTTCTATTTCAACACATATATAATTTTTACAACGCCTATATAACTTATATATCGAACGTACAACCTATACAACGCTTATACATGAGGTGTACAACGCTTATACAAGTCATACATCGACTATATAATTTATACATCGTCGTTTTCCATATCATTTATAAATTAGAAATCTCACATTGGGTTCCACTCCTCCAAAAATAGCAGAAGGCTCAGAAAAATATGCTGTCTCTTCTAGAATGTAGAAGACGTCCACACGAGTCCACTGTCTCTTGTTTCACTGAATTTCATCAACAAACGAAAAAGACATGATTTTTACAGTGAAATCAAAAACAGTAGCGCTTTAAACTGCTATAATATAGTTTATTTGAAATAGGCCATTACCTCAGCTCGATCTTCAAAACTAGGTTTTCACTTTTCGATCTAATGGTGCAGCGGATCGACGATCGGGTTGTGCCATGGCCTGGAGCGTGGAAAGGCTCGCCCAACGGTAGTAAGGGGGCCCACTTCGATCGAGGATGGCAGTCGCAGCGGAGGGAGGAAACGGCGAACTTCCCGGGCTCGTAACTCCTCACACACTACACGAAAAAATCCAAACCTTGTATGGATTTAAAGAGGGCTCGAAGCTCTTCAAAATCCCCCAAAGAAGCACTTGATTTTATTGAGTGATTGGAGAGAAAAAGAGGAGAGAAGGGAGGAGCTGCTGCTGCTGTATAACGCGAGGGGGATATCGGGTTTTCTCAGATCCGAGGAGAGAGAGAATTGTGAGGTGGACCAATGAATTTTTTTATATTTATTAATTTTTAAAAATCCAAAATTACCCCTTGTTCCACACGAACATCAATCCAAACCCAACGACTGTCGTCCCTAGCGTTTTACCCCCATTCTGAACACAATGGGATATGTTTCGTAGGCCCATTCGATTGTTTCAGTCAGTTTTCCTTCAAATTAAAATATAAAACATTCAATATTTAATTTGAACATACATTTCAATTTGCCGGCGCCACATATTGATTCTAAAAATTTCCAAAAAATAAATCTAGCTATGTTTTGATGATACGGTTCCAACAAAACTAGTTTCGTCAAATTCTGAGGCCGTTTAAAAAATGGCCCATTTCTGGTCGTTCCAATTTAACTGTAATTGACCAAAACACGTTTTCCTTTGCCACGCTCACATATTAACTTCAAAAATTATGAAATTTGAAACCTAGCAATAGTTAAACATCCCGGACCCAACAAAAGTGGTTTCGTCGAATTCCGAGGTCGTTTGCAAAATGGCCAATTTCTGGCCGATCCAATTTAATAGAAATCGACCAAACACATTTTCCTTTGCCACGCTCACATACTAGCTCTAAAAATTATGAAATTTGAAACCTAGCAATAATTTGACATCCCGGATCCAACAAAAGTGGTTTCTTCGAATTCCGAGGTCGTTTGCAAAATGGTCATTTTCACGGCCTATATAAACTCCATAGCGACCTTTTAGAAAATTCATTTGGCCATAACTTTTGCTTCCCACTATGAAACTTCGATTTTTCAGATTCGTTAGAAAGGTATTCACTAAAAGATTTAAATATTTTTGGTTTCACTCAAATCCATTTTATTTCGCACCCGGTACAGCAATTTAAGTTTGAATTCAAATTTTGAAATTACCACGCCCTTTCAGGCCTTGTTTATAATTAGAAATAATTATATTTATTTTCAAACGTAAATTCAAACTTACTTTTCATCATCACTAAAATAGACAATTTAAAATTTTTAAATTGGTTCAGATTTTCCGGGTTGTTACAAATAGTGACTAATCATATGTGTGAACTGCTAATGTGAAGTACTATATTATGAAAGTACTTGTGATTATTATGTTGTGAAATGATTTTCCCTACTTCGGGATATGAAATGATTTGGTATATGGCTAAAGATTTGGTAACCCAGTCTACTAAAAGTATGGGTGGGATCCAGTGCCTTAGAGTGAGTGGTCAGTGTGTAGCCTGCTCCATGTGTGGGAGGTGCATAAATATATTGAGTTGCTTAGGTACGTGCCCTTTGCCTTGTCTGAGGGGAGCCCGATATTTGGTTGCATACTTATTTGTATGCATTGTTATGCTTAGGTAGTTTGTTTTTCCCTTGCAAACTCGGGTGCCACTATTTTCCACACGGGCAGTCGAGTAGTTTTATTTTGCAGATATATAAACAGGATTATGGATTAAAGCTTAAAGCTGTGTCTAGAGCATTGATAGTCGTCCGATGTGTTACTTTATTTATTTTCCGTTGTACAATGTATTACATTTATTGTAAATAAATCTTCTGCTGTATTATATTTCGATATACTCTGATAATCTATACTATGATGTGACATTATTATGATGTTTATAAAAGTCTTCTGGCATTTGTTCTGATGTGTAGTATGCCCAGAGTTAGCGTATGCGGGATTCGAACGGTCTTGGTCGATTTAGCGATCGATTAGGTCCGAGCGAAATATGTATCGTTACAAATGGTATCAGAGCTTTGGTTAAATCAAATCTTTTGGGTTCAATTCGTTAGAACTGGACAAAAGACTCATCAGAGATTGGATTAGTAATATACTACGAAAGAAAACTCATTAGAGATAGGATCAGTAGTATCCTAGAATGAGAAACTCGTTAGAGAAGGGATTAGAAATTCCCAAGAATGAAAGACAAACTGAAAGTTGAGTTTGTTAGTTAAACAACTTTTAGCTCCGTTCCTTTTCGAGGACAAAAAGATTTTAAGTGGGGGAGGTTGTAACAACTTGGAAAATCAGAACCAATTTAAATTTTTTATTTTGGCGATTTTAACGGATTTTGAATATTTAAAATGGTTATTTTAAATAATAACGACGTAAAATTTATTTTCGATGAAGTTAAAATGAATAATTTTATATTAGTTATATAACGAGCCTGAAATGGCGCGGTAGTTCGAAAATTTGATTTCAAATTTCAGATGAATGTATAGGATTCAAAATAAACTGGATTTTACTGAAACCAGAAATATTGGGATCTATTTGAAAATATCTTTCCAACGAATCTGAAATATCAAAATTTCATAGCGGGAATAAAGAGTTATTCCCAGTTGAAAATTCAGAATAGTCGCTACAGAAAATATAGCCCTTAAAAATAGTCATTTTGCAAATGACCTCCGTTTTTTACGAAACCGCTTTTGTTGGATCCGGAATGTCGAATTATTGCTAGATTCCAATTTTCATAATTTATGAAATCAATATGTGAGCGTGGAAAAGGAAAACGTGTTTTTGACACTTATAGTCAAATTGGATCGACCAGAAAATGGCCATTTTTCAAATGGTCTTCAACTTTGACGAAATTAGTTTTGTTAGGACCGTATCGTCAATACGAAGATAGAAATAATTTTTCTGGAATTTTCAGAGTCAGTATATGACCCCAGTAAATTAAAATGTACGTTTGAATTTAAAATATAATGATTTATATTTTAAATTTAACGGAAAATGATCGTAACGGCTGAATTGGGTTACGAAACATATCCCATTGTGTTCGAAAGGGGGGCAATGCGCTAGAGGCGACAGTCGTTGGGTTCGATTTGGAGTTAGGATGATAATTCAACTTTTTGAAATCTAAGTAAATAATATATATATATATATATATATATATATATATATAACCCCTCCCCTTTTCTTTCTCCACTCAGTGGATGCCCCCCTTTCTCTTTCACGTTCGAACGGATCTGAAGGAAATAAAAAGGGAAGAGTGGTCGCGTCGCTTAGCTCCAGCGCCCCCTCCAACACCGCCGCCCACCTCCCTCCGCCACCCCTACCAACGACGACCGCCCTCCCCCCTCCTTCTCCTCCTTTTACCACTCCAAATCAGCCTCAAACCCGACCAAACCCGAAAAAGACCGCCGCCGAGACCACTATAGGCCTGCCGCCACCTTCACCCAACGGCGCCTCACCTCCTCAGCCATCCCCCTCCCCTATTTCAATGTGAGTTGCTATTTTTATTTCTATTCATTACATGTAAGAAAAAGGTGATTTTTTTTCTTTGTATTCATGTAAGAAAAAGGTGATTTTTTTCTATGTATTCATGTAAGAAAAATGTGATTTTTTTTCTATGTATTGATGTAAGAAAAAGGTGATTTTTTTTCTATGTATTCATGTAAGAAAAAGGTGATTTTTTCTGTGTATTCATGTAAGAAAAATGAGATTTTTTTTCTATGTATTGATGTAAGAAAAAGGTAATTTTTTTCTATGTATTCACATAGGAAAAAAGTGATTTTTTTATAAATATACATAGCATTGTTTTATATAGGAAAAAAGTGATTTTTTTATAAATATACATAGCATTGTTTTACATAGGAAAAAAGTGATTTTTTATAAATATACATAGCATTGTTTTACATAGGAAAAAGTGATTTTTATAAATATACATAGCATTGTTTTACATAGGAAAAAAGTGATTTTTTTATAAATATACATAGCATTGTTTTACATATTTTTTATAAATATACATAGCATTGTTTTACATAGGAAAAAAGTGATTTTTTATTAATATACATTGCATTGTTTTACTTAGGAAAAAAATGATTTTTTTTATAAATATACATAGCATTGTTTTACATGAGAAAAAAGTGATTTTTTATAAATATACATAGCATTGTTTAACATAGAATAAAAATATATACAAGCATTGTTATAAAAGTATACACAAGCATTTTTTTGAAAATATATACCTTCATTGTTTTAAAATAGAAGAAAATTAAAATATGATTTTTATCATGAAGAGAAGAATATAAAAATATGATTTTTATTTATGTAGAGTAATAAAAATATGATTTTTATATATGTAGCATTGAACTAAAAATGTGTTTTTTAATATAAAAATCGTATGAAACAGATCTCGGTGGAAACACGGCGAAGATTTTCTACATATGAAGAGTCACGACGTTCGGTTTAGCTTCTTGGTGAGAACTCCTCACTAAAATTTTCTGTTCAGTTATTTATTTTATAACTGCATATTTATACTACTCCCTGTCGTCCACAGACCATGGACGACTTGTTTGTTTGGTTGTGGGTTTGGATTGATTTGTTTGTGTGAATCTGGTTGGTGATGTGAAATGAAGTATGCAAAAATATTCATATGTTGAATAAATTGTTTGAACGATAAAATTCACATTTTATCATATATATGAAGTAAATGAAACATTCATATGATGAATTAATTGTTTGAACAATAAAAATAACATTTTTATTGTACGTATGAAGTATATGAAATATTCATGTTTGAAATAAATTCTGTGAACGATAAAAATAACATATTTATCATGTATGTGAAGTAATAAAAATAGTCATACGTTGAAATGGATTCTATTTTGTTAAAAATAACATTTTTAACACATATATGAGTATATAAAATAGTCATACCTTGAAATAAATACTAGTTCGCTAAAATTATCATTTTTAGCGTATATATGGAATATATAAAATTGTCATGCGATGGAAATATTATTAGTTCACTAATAATATTATGTTTGGCTTATATATGCGTTGTGTGAAATTATATATGCGTTGATTGAATATATATAAAAGCATCGTATGAAAATATATATATGGGCGTTGTTTGAAAATTTACATATACGATATATTGAACAGGTCATAACAAGGAGGCTAGAGAAGAGGAATAAAATTGTATGCCCGACAAATAGGTACATATTTACTGTATTGTTCGGGTATGATGATTTTTTGAGCCGCTTGGCTGTTTCTTTCTCTTTTTGCATTGGAGAGGCATATGTGGCAATTTCGGGATTTTCCCGGTGCTCCCGTGCAGGGGAGGTTATGGCGAAATTTTTCTAAAATTTAGGGTGTTAGCCAAATTTTTGAAAAATTAGAAAGTTCTTAGAAACTGAAAAGTTGAAGAACTTGAGCCATAATAGAAATTGAAATCGTTTTCAAACGATTTATAAAATACATTTTAAAATGAAAATCGACGAAATATATATAATATATATATATATATATATATATATATTATGTATTATAGGGCCTGAATAGAACACGCCGCGCAGCGACCGTTCCCGAATTTCAACCATTGACTTTGAATTGACGTTATGGGAAATCCGACCGTCGGATTGTAACGACAATGAATTTCCCTCGATCTGAATCGATCGCTAAACTGACCAAGACCATTCGAAACCCCTGATTGTTTTGAGAACACGACACATTGGTGTGCAAACAGAAGAACAGTCATTGTATATTACAACAATTCCATCAGAATACAAGAATATACAGAGTATGAATAAATATTACACAGAAAATATCAGAGATTTAAATTACATTTAAATAAATAGCAGCAGAAAAATAATACAAAGCACAACCGAAGGAGATATACGGATACAGAGCTTTTCGGATATCATTCCAGCTGTAAATTAGGACCGTGTGATTATAAATCTGCAAAACCAAAACTACTAGTTGCCCGTGTCAAAATAAGGGCACCCAGAGTTTAGGTTAAAACAATAAACTCCAGGTCAGTCATGTGACTGGTGTGAGAACTAAAACATTTATTAATCTTTATTTTAAAGTTAGGTAAATCAAGGGACCACGCCGTATAACACGGAACGGGTTTCCTCCCAAGAACACCAGTGCATAAAACAACAGCGCAATGCTAAATAAAGAAAAATGAAGCCATTATAAGACCCAGGTCCCATCACACAATGCAACGCAAGCCAGAGGATAGGGTTTTTACCTTATAATAACCAAGAATGCTTGGTACGTGAAATTTCATGTTTTATTATTACTATACGTGTATAGTGTCAAAACAATTTCAATCATAAGTATCAATCATTGACAACATAAGTGCCCCCATACCACTATGTCTCCATATATAGGTTTACAATCAAAACCGCAATGTCTCGTATTGGAAATTGGATTTCCATCTATGAACTGAGGCTAGGGATCGTCCTCACCGACTTCGAGACTCTCTAGCCCGAGCCTCAGGGTCAGAGCGCATCGACCCTTGGATCATCAGGGCCGGTCCACCGATGTGGATTAAAATGCCTGAACACTGCGTTTCCTCGCCCTTTGGGGCGTAAATGAGCCAAATGACTCCATCGGCTCCACATAGTCACCGATCTATCTGTGGCGCCTCGCAACAACAACAACCACATAGGTGAAAATAATATAAATGTCAGGGCTGGTAGGTCACTAACACCACCCTAGCTAGAAGGAAACGCATGTCCTCCCTGAGGTCCTATCCCGTTTTTGGTTCACAACCGGGGTGTGAGGCTCGCGAATTAACGCTACACAAAGCTATGCCACACAGGCCGTGCTTTGATCATCAACCACAAGACTTTGCTTTTCAACAGAAGCCTTGATCATTTGCCACTTAGGCATGCCACACAGGAAATTCACTCCATGCGATTGATATCCATCAATATATAACCCTTGAGCTCATACGTTTTGGAGAAGGGCGTTAAGCAAGAGAATAAATACTCTGCCGCCAAACAGATATATATTTAATAGAAATCAATCACACAGAATAAAATCCAATGTCAGACACACAGTCCATTTTCAAGTTCGTTCTGGGTCTGAAAGAAACCAGAGGCACCTTGTACTTCGCATATCCATCGATCTCCAAGTACGTCTGGACGTTCACCAACTGATTCCCTCCTCTTGGGTGTACAGCCCAATCAAGATCATCAATAATTATCCAAACGAGGTGAAGACCTCCGGTCTTCGACCACCATCTTCATCCTCGACACATCGTCGAATCAGTTATTCAAAATGGAATAAACTCGGTCTTTCTGAATAGCCCGCGTATATAATAAACAAGTGTTACACAAACACAACATAAGCCTCATTCCAATTCAGAATATTCTTTTATTCAAATATTCTTATACTTTGGGAAAGGTTCCCATTAATTTTATCAAAGATAAAGTCTTTAAATTTATTCTTTAATCTTCCTTTGAATATCAATTCAAACCAAATTATGGTTTATCCAAACTAGTCGGGATTAACGAACCTTACCGAAGTAATCATTTGTTTTAATTTCCCAATCCCAACCTATTCATCCCATGAAGTAAAACTGGTAATACTTCATATCTAACACCATGGTGTTATTGGTAAATTCAATTACCGTTTCACGTTCAAATCTAATTAAAGATTTAACTATCGCCTGGAGCAGAACTGGTGATAGTCCATCCTCGATCATTTCAATCTAATTAAAGATTCATTAAAACTCCACTTGGTTTTAATCTTCCCAAAAATCACTATCAATGATTGTTTAACTTGGGAAATCATATCCCTCTTTAACTGGGTTAAAGAACCAATGTCATTTAAACACGGTTCACAATAAACCCAAAAATCAATTCAAATTCAATTCCAATTAAATACCATTTAATTGGTATACTTCATTAAATCTAAATAAAAAGATTTAATCTTTTTCTCAACTGGGTTTAAGAACAGTGTTAATGAAGACACCATTCACGACAAACCCAAATCACATTTGATATTAAATACAAGGCTCTGAATAGAAAATATATCGGCTTATATTCAATATCAAATTCTACGACCAACAAATATCGTATTGGAAATAACGATATAAATATATCTTTCAAATTTCCATAACAATATCTGTATAATCACGAAATCCAACATCGAAATATTCCAAAGACAATTTCGATTCAAATCCATTTCCATTTTATATATTGGAAATTCTGGTTATTTTCAAAACCATTTCAAATTCCACTTTATTTATTTCAAAAATAAATGGGATTATAATTCTAGTTCAAAACTAGTTCATTTCGATAAAAATCTATTTTTATCCTTTCAAATTTGGAATTTTCAATATCAATTCTTCACAAATCATTTCTTATGATTTACACAAGTTATTACTATTTTTAATAATTTTATCAAGGCTCGTACAGTCGATTTCCATCAACGGCCATCGAACTGCACTTACAGCGACCTTTTCCAAATTTGATTTAGACATAATTCCAAATCCTACCATTAGATTTCAGATCTCTAATATTCGTTAGAAATCTCTTTTTGATACGAACCCAACAGTTCCGGTTTTAGGAGAATCCGACGGTCGGATCTCCCGTAATGTCCACTCGAAGTCAATGGTCGAAATTCACGAACTGCCGCAGTGCAGCGCGTTCTATTCAGGCCATTGAATATATATAATATATATATATATATATGTTATATATATTTCGTCGATTTCCTTTTAAAACATATTTTATAAATCGTTTTAAAATTGTTTTCAAAACGATTTCAACTTCATATTCAATTTCGAATCAAAATTGAATATTCCATATCATCGATATAGAAATGATAATATTTTCAAAACGGTATATTTTGAGATCACTTCCTTTTCTATATTCATTTTAAAAATGAATATAATCGATATAAATATCGTTCGCGTCAAAATGGCGCATATCTTACCAACACGGCTTTATATATTTCAATAACTTCGTTATTCTATTCAACAAATGAATACTTTCTTTAACACATGAACATATATTTATTCAACACATTAATATTTATTTTATTCAACACATGAATTTTCTTTCTATTCAACACATGAATTTTCTTTCTATAATACACCTTATTTTCCAAATTGGAATGAGGCCCAATCCATTACCATATAATGTTAATTATATGGATTCCATACAATACATGTATATAATAGCAATGATAAATAATCAACCATCATCCAGAGTGCATCACATAACTGTATAAGCATTAAGTATAAATTATTAATGCTTACACAGTCTATCAACCCATCGATTGACATACAACTAAACAATCGGGATTAGTGTACGTCAAATATCATCCCTAATACTCGTGTGGGGTTTCAAATCAACAAAAACAAATTTTTATTTGTGCAGTTGTGCGATGTGTAAAATTTATCGTTCCAATCAATATTAGTCAAATCGGTGTACATAAACAAATCGTACTTTTTGTAAATGAATATTTATTTTACTTCAGCACATGAATATATATTTTATTTCAACACATGAATATATATTTTATTTCAACACATGAATATATATTTTATTTCAACACATGAATATATATTTTTCTTCAACACATGAAATTATCTTTCTTTCAACACATGAAATTATATTTTTCTTCCTACACATGAAATTATATTTCTTCAACACATGAAATTATATTTCTTCTTTCAACACATGAAATTATCTTTCTTTCAACACATGAAATTATATTTTTTTCAACACATGAAATTATATTTCTCCTCTCAACACATGAAATTATATTTTCCTCATCACAATCAACAGTCAAATTTCACAACACAAACAATCACACAAGTCGTCCATGGTCTGTGGACGACGGGGAGCAATTTATATATGCAGTTATAAAATAAATAACTGAACCTAAAATTTTAGTGAGGAGTTCTCACCTAGAGCTAAACCAAACGCCACAACTCTTCTTATGTAGAAATCTTCGCTGCACTCGCCTTTTGTCACTTTCGTCATCCGTATTCACTACATATATAAAAACCAAATTTTTATATCCTCTATTATATAAAAATCATATTTTTAATTTGCTACATATATAAAAATCACATTTTTATATTCTCTATTATATAAAAATCATATTTTTAATTCGCTAAAAATATTTCCTTCCTACGATAAAATTCCTATTTTTAACTAACCAAAAATGATATTTTTACATAACTAAAAATCATAACTTATATTTAAATAAAAATCATTTCATTACAGCGATAAAAATCTAAACTTTATTACTATAAAAATCTAAGTTTTCTTACTATAAAAATCTTATTGTCATTCAAAAATCACATCTTCTTATCGCTACTCAAACAAAATACAAATCAAATTTTTATTACTTTAAAAACTGATTTTAAAAACATGTTTTCAAAATCTAAAACTAATTTAAAAGAATTTATTTTTAACACAAAAAAAAACTGATTTTTAACTTTAAAAGTAAAAAAAAAAACTTACATTGAGCCGGGAAGGGGGTGTGTTTGCTCGCGTTCAAGGAGGAGGAGGGAGGAGGAGGGAGGGGAGCGTCGCAAGTCTGGGGAGGTGGGGAAAATCGCCTGTGGCGGCGCGCCAGAGGGAGGCGGACTGTAGGGGGGCGACGGCGGCGATACGGTGTGGATTGGGGTCTTCTGAGGGGCCCGCGAAGAAGAAAGACGGAGGAGAAGAGAGGCGCGGAGGATGGTCGGAGGTCGGTGCGCCGCTTGGGGGGTGTGCGTTGGTGGGCGGTGGCGGCTAGGGCAGAGCGGCGGTGGATTTTTTTTCAATTTGATTTTTAAAATGAACGGGGGTGGGCTGAGAGAGTATAGAGAGGGAGAGAGGGTTTTTATTATTATTATTTTTTTATTTAATTTCAAAAAGCAACCTTTTATTTCGAACTCGAAATCGAACCCACCGACTGTCGTCTAGAGCTAAATACCCCCATTCCGAACGCAATGGGATATGTTTCGTAAGCCAATCTTATCGTTTTGATCTGTTTTCATCAAAATCAAAATATAAATCTATATATTGAATTTGAACGCACATTTCAATTTATCGGGGCCACACACTAACTCTAAAAATTCCCGAAAAATATTTTCTAGCTTTGTATTGACGATACGGTCCTAACGAAACTAATTTCGTCAAATTCTGAGACCGTTTGAAAAATGGCCATTTTCCAGTCGATCGAAATTGACTGAAACTGTCAAAACACGTTTTCTTTCGCCACGCTCACATATTGCTTTCAAAAATTATGAATTTTGAAACCTATCAATAATTTGACATCCCGGATCCAACAAAAGAGGTTTCGTCGAAAACGAAGGTCGTTTGCAAAATTTCCATTTTTAAGGGCCAGAATTCCATAACGACTATTCTGAATTTTCAACTGGACGTATCTTTTGATTCCCGCTATGAAAATTAAATTTTTCGGGTTCGTTAGAAAGATATTCTCAAATAGATTCTAATATTTTTGGTTTTGCTAAAATCCGGTTCATTTTGAATCCTGTACATTCATTTGAAATCGAATTTTCGAACTACCGCGCCATTTTCAATTCTTTTTATAATTTAAAATAAATAATTATATTCTAACGACGATTCGAATAAATATATACATTCTAATTCTATTCAAAATAAATTTCTCGTCATTATTATTTAAAATAATTCATTTTAAATATTCAAACTTCATCAAAATTGCCAAAATAAAAATTTTAAGTTGGCTTAGATTTCCGGGTTATTACACGGATTCTCCTAAAACCGGAACCGGTGGGTTCGTATCGAAAAGAGCTTTCCAATGAATATTAAAGATTTGAAATCAAACGGCTGGATTTGGAATTATGTCCAAATCAAAATAGGAAAAGGTCGCTGTAAGTGCAGTTCGATGACCGTTTATGGAAATCGACTGTACATGCCTTGATAAAATTATTAAAAATATTAATAATTTGTGTAAAATCGAAAGAAATTATTTGAAAAGAATTGGGATGAAAAATTCCATATTTGAGAAGATAAAAATTTATTTTTATCGGAATGAACTAGTTATTAACTCGAATTATAATCCGATTATTTTTAAATAAATAAATTGGATTGAGAAATGGATTTAAATAACCAAAATTTTCCAACAAATAAATTGGAATGGTTTGGAATGTAAATAATCTTCGAAATATTTCGATATTGGATTCCGTGATTATACAGATATTGTGATGGGAATTTGGAAGATATCGATATCGTTATTCCCGATATGATATCTGTTGGTTTCAGGATTTAATGTTGAATATAAGTTGATACTATCTCTATTCAAAACCTTATATTTAATGTCAAATTGAATTGATTGATTGTTTGGATTGTGCTCAACCAGTTTATGAGAAAAATATGCTTTTACATTTAGCATTGGGTTGGATAGAAATATCTGTGTGCTAACGCCTTGTTAAGCACTTCACAATTTGACGATAAGGTGTTTAGCGATGTGTTCATTTCAAATTTAATGAATGATTTTGAAATGATGTTTTTCTTAAATGAAAAGAAATATATTCCCGATTTTGGACAGGGAATGTTTTATAAAAATGTTTTATAAAACAGAAAGGGTTTCGAGGCCTAAAACCCGATGATTTCTAAAATGATTTAGAAATGTATTATGGTTTTACATTGTGGTTCATCGCATATCCGATTAGTTGCTATTGATGATGTATTTGTTTGGTGGCGAAAAATTTATTCTCTTACTTAACACCCTTCTTTGAGACGTACGAGCTCAAAGGTTATGTGATTAGTAGTGACTAATCATATGTGTGAACTGCTGATGTAAAGTACTATATTATGAAATATTTGTGATTATTATGTTGTGAAATGATTTTCCCTACTTCGGGATATGAAATGATTTGGTATATGGCTAAATATTTGGTAACGCGGTCTACTAAAAGTATGGGTGGGATCCAGTGCCTTAGGGTGAGTGGTCAGTGTGTAGCCTGCTCCATGTGTGGGAGGTGCATATATATATATATATATATATATATATATATTGAGTTGCTTAGGTACGTGCCCTTTGCCTTGTCTGAGGGGAGCCCGATATTTGGTTACATAATTGTTTGTATGCATTGTTATGATTTGGAATTCATATTTCCAAATGATTTGATTTGAGATCCCGAAGTGAAATCTACTTTGATATAAAAGTTAGATATGTATTTCAAATGATTTGAAATAGAAATTGGGAAATAAAGTCCAAAGGAATAATTTCTGTAAATTGAATTGGATTTGGAAAATCTAAGTGTAGTGATTAATCTAAATGGGTAGATTGGGATATTTCATGTTGATTGATGCAAAGTAGATCCATATATCTATATTGATTATTGTTTATACACTGGCATTCATGGGGGTAAACCCGTTCCGCATTGGCGGCGTGGTCCTTTGATTTGCCTTATCATTTATATAAAGTTTATAACTGTTTAGAGTTTCTCACACCAGTCCCATGACTGACCTGTAGTTTGTTTTCCCCTTGCAAACTCGGGTGCCCCTATTTTCCATACGGGCAGTCGAATAGTTTTATTTTGCAAATATATAAGCAGGATTCTGTATTAAAGCTTAAATCTATGTCCAGAGCATTGATAGTCTTCCGCTGTGTTACTTTATTTATTTTCCGCTGTGCAATGTATTACATTTATTATAAATAAATCTTCCGCTATATTATATTTCGATATATTATGATATTCTGTATGCTGATGTGACATTATTATGATGTTTATAAAAGTCTTCTGGCCTTTGTTATGATGTGTTGTATGCCTAGAGTTAGCGTATGCGGGATTCGAACGGTCTTGGTCGATTTAGCGATCCATTTGGTCCGAGCGAAATCCGTATCGTTACAGATGGTAAGCAGGCGCAATGGGGATGGAAGAGAGAAAGCATGGAGGAATAATAGGAGTATGTTAAAAGAAAACCTGTGTAAAAGCATACTCAAATTCAAGTGGCTCCGCTCCCTTTTCCTTCTGAATCTTCCTGGTAGCAGCAAACATAAGTATGAGTATCCTTTCAAACGTAAAAATTAAAAAATTCACAATAAAATCAAATTAATGAAATCCATTTCCACTCAGTCATGTATTTATTCAAGGAATGGAATAATTGAAAAGTAAAGAAATTACCATGATTCAAAACCTAAAGGAGATAGCGAAGATGAGAAGAGAGCCGCCGCCGACGTCAGTAGAATAGGCAAAGCTCATGGCATGAGTTTAATTAAGTTAATATGGAGAGAAAAAAGATAAAGGAGTTTCGGTTACCCTAAAAAGTGGTTGGTGAATTTTGGGAAGAATGAAAGGGGTAGCAGTTTTCTATACGGAAAACAATGGGCGTGTGGCAGTTGATGGTAGTGGGGAATAAAGGAAACCAGTTAGACAGAAGGATTTTGAAATGATGGTTACCGTCGGGGTTGAGAACTAGAGATACCATAATGTGAGGACACGTTGGGTATGAAATAGAAAGAAGCGTTCCACGTCATACATTATTCTTTTTTGTTTTCTATTATAGATAATAGATTCGTAAGACCATGTACACTCGTATTTCCTAATAATATCAACGTAATATCTAATCATTTGTTACCTTGTGATATGCTTTATTCAAAAGGTAAATGTGAGAAACCTCTATGGAAGGCTTGGTAAGCTTCTTCTTATTTCTCATATGTTATCCTTATCAAAGTAAAATCAATTAAAAATATGTTACATTATTAACCACAAAATTTCTGAAGATGCAAAAGTGTCATATGCACAGAAAATGCAGGTAAGATAGCATAATAGTGGCACAAAAATATATTATAGAAAAATGCAAAAAAACCAGTGGAGGATATTGTAAATTTGAAGGATTATAATACCTGCATTATTCTTCCTATCTTATAATGGATTGGCTAATGAAGCTTCAAATTTGATCTGCACAATAATCAAACAATATGCATAGCTTAATGATCGCATTATTCTTATGATGGAATTGTTCACGTTAAATTAAGTTAATAAACTACCTGTGGTCGCAGAAACAAAATAAAGTGAACATGGTGTTATACATTGTAATCAGCAGTGAAATATTGAATTTTAATTCATGTTGACATCAATACAACTGCTCCAATAAAACATACAACAACATTCATAATGCTGGCATAATCATGCGATTCAAAAACATTCAAAGAAATAAAAAGATGAAGGTGCAATTTTAGAACGACCAAATCCAAATCAGGAACAGATTCCATGGTTCTAATTATCAAGTTGGCCGGTAGAGTCTTGATATTGATAACAAATGATATACTGACTTATTATTGTTCACACTCAGGTCCTTCCATTTCTTCATAACCTTCTTCACAATCAGCATTGGCATCCTTATATTACTGATATAAAATCAAATCGTCATTGTTACTATCTACTTGAGTGAATTCCATCATATTCGAACCTTTACCAGTGTAGCGTACATGAAATCAAGCCTTTGAAGAATAGCGGTAGATTGCTTGCTGACAGGCCTAAACATCTCCTGAATGGAAGTTGAGCTACCATGAATGTGTTTCCATTATGAAATAAAAAGATTTTTTTGTTCTGCACATAGATCACTTCCGCATGAAACTCCTTGCTTATTTTCCATTTGAATATAGCAGAATCTATTATGTAGCGACCCTATGTATGCTTGGGGGCGGTGAGAGCTCTATAATGTTGAGAGCCATTGATTGTTAGAGGATATTCAATTATAAAAAGTGAAGGCAGCGGATTGTGATAAGGCTTGGTGCATGTTTGAAGGGATTGAAGAAAAGCTGTCTGAGGAAATAAAAATAGTAGATTACACCGAACACTGGTGTAGATAATAGGCGAATCAGGTCTTCGAAGATTGTCATGATGAGCTTAAGAGTATTGAAGCATAAGGTAAAGAGTTGTTGTCAGAAACCGTACAGTAATCAGCATTTTCCACAAATTGGTAAATTGCATTATAAGGCAGTAGAATGTTACCAAAAACCTTCGGTGATAGGAACAAAGAAAGTAAGCATCGTCTTTTCTAGGTATCTATTTATGATCTTTGAAAACATAAGAATTTCCATGCTTGATCCCTATTCCATCTGGAAGAGAGTGGAATACTTGGAAACCTTTCCATCACTCATAATTATTAGCCTTTTTCTTAACATGCAAAACCAATCAATCAAAAATTCTCCTTCCATGTAGAGATCCTTCGCCCGGTTATTACCGCTTACACTTTGATCGAAATTAAAGTGGTTAGGTGTATAGTTTTTTCCACTTGTTCTTGATTTGATCATATCAATCGTACAACGCTCAAAATCCATTAAGAGTGAACACGACACATATATAATTGAGGCTGCTTCCTTGTAGTAAACATTGATTCTTTCAAGATATATTGGAATCGCTATTATATTTCGCAAATGCATTGATTCGGTGCACGGTGCATACAACTTTCAAAAACTTTTCTCCTAGCTGGTTCCTGCATTAGCCGCCTTGTATGTGCAAAATTTCTCTTATTTTTTTGTTTGTAATTATTCAGTTAATTGAATGATTTTTAAGGAATAACTTAACATCAATGCATCGGACATATAAATTTTTTAATGATTGACGTACCTCAATCACAAAAGTACTAGTGTTAGCATACTATAATAGTGTATATGTATGTATGTATGTGTGTGTGTATGTATATATATCATTGTTTTAAAAAACCCGCCTTGAGGCTCGCCTCGAGGAAATAAGAGATAAAACGCCTTGAGGCTTATTCCAAAAGGTTTTTTTTTACCTCTAAAGCTTACCATTCAATAACTTGAGGCATACAAAGCGCGTAAAGATTATGCCTCGCACGCCTCAAATAGCTGAGGCATATGACTTAAAAACCTTTTAATCTTTAGTTGCAGATATTGACACAAATAAATGTCATTGAACTTTAATTATTTAATAGAAATAAAAAAAGACAAAATTTAAGAATATAAAAATTAACATTTTTTACTTTTCAATTTCAATATCGGCACAATTAAGTAAAATTGTTTATGAAATAATGATCATGAGCAATATAATGAATTTTCTTATTGTTATTTAAAGAATGTTTTTCAATAAACTTTGTTGAATCTTGAAATAAATTTTGCAAATCGATTTGAATTGATGGATCATATCAAAATTGTAGTTTGATGTAATCTTCAAATAGTTTTAAGAAATCAAATTTTGAATCTTTTGCATGAGGAGGAAGATATCATTTGAACTTTTGCATTTTATATTTAATGAGCAAGAATGATTGTATTTTGTTTGAATTACTTTGAATGTTTTATGGGTTTTACTTAGTATTTGATGCTTAATGTTATTGCATATTCAAAATTAAGTTATATGCTGCGCTTTTTTTTTACCTGAAAGGCTTATGCCTCAATGCTTCGAGGCTTACGTCTCGTCTCATGGACCCGAAAACGCTTCACGTACGCCTTTTGCGTTTTAAAACATGATACATGCACACACATGCATAATAATTACTACTGTAAAATCTTAAATATCAAACGAAATATAGATTTTGAGGAACTAACGTCTATTCATTCATATACACAACACACATTTGTGCAAACATTTAAGCAACCGTACATGATGGTAACCTAAATATAATGCATGCCTTGTCGATCATATCCTTGAATTTTCATCCCTGGTCTACCATCACAGGCAATCATGATGTATAATGGAAAAACATAAATATAACAGCCTAGGGCCATAATATAACTCATACTAAAATTTACATTTTGTTGAAAATATAAATGTAAAGGTTATTCATTCTAAATTTGCAATTTAAGCATACCACAGTGAAGACAGAGTTAGATCTATATATGAATAAATTACATTTTTATATAAGTGTGCATCTGTGGAAAAAAAGATTATGACTTAAGTAAAAGCATGATCAAATTCGTCATTTGAAATAGCTCAAGCGCATCAATGATTTGGAAAACAGATTGCATCCTTTGTAATAAATTGGAGCAAGCTCACAAGGGACCATTGTTTTTTGGTATAAAATTCATTTCAATGGCATTTATGTTAGTTATACCTGTTAAATTATTACTCCGTATTTAATTACCTATTATTTCATAAATACTAAGTAGTAATGTATTGTTTTGGGTCTTTGTACTGGTAAATATAATTTGTATTAAAAAGGAATAATGATACAAATTTGTCGTTAATTCCTGACATTAACGCTTTTGTCATAAAGATCAACCAACATCGATACTGGATTTTTTTTAACCATATTTTTCAATGCATGTTACTTTGCTGCCATTACTATTGTGATTAAGATTATTATGAACGTTTAGCGTAATTCTCAAAGTTTGATATCCTCTTTGCATACATACATCAAACTTCGCATAAATGTTCAAATTTGTTCAAAAGTAGTTATTTATTACACAATACACCATTAGAGCTTTCCTTTTTTAGTTTATTTAAAAAAAAATGATACTTGGAAATCCGCAGAAATATTGAATTGCTTAGTGCCACAACATAAGCTTAGAATATAATATTAAATTAGTGATTTATGTGCGATAGTATATAATAAAGTATCAGGTTCCTTAATATAATAGGATACTGGTCTTTGCATGTAGGGTGAAACCTAATCCCTTGTTTTCAACCTTTTCAATCACTTTTGTATCGAACAACTCCATGACTATTAAAAATATACTAACAGAGGGCCTCCTAGCTATATACCCTGAGTTGTAGCTAAATATCAATGTGTTGCCACAGATGGCAGTAAAATATATTCGTTTGGAGACACACATACGATCCAGGCGCTGAACAACTATGGAAATTCATCAGTAATTAATGTTACACGTCAGCTGCGAATGTCAAGTGAATTTTGGATGTGAAATAGACAATGGGATAGCTAAGCATGGCTGCCTTTTAAATATATACAAAACCTACGAAGCAGACAAAAAAAAAATTGATGGCATGCCTGTAGTATGAAAAATCTAATGCACATAACATGAAGGTATCCAAATCAAATAGTTGTTATTGCCGCTCATTCTTCATTTGTGTTGGCTTCACTTGCAATGGCAGTAATTGTCTTGTTTGTAATCCAAAGAGAAGTTCATTAACGAACTATGCAGGAGCAAACTAAATGACAAATATTGAAGTAGTCGGTGGCATTAGTAAATAAATATAAATGACATTACGCAAATTTATATTCTAGGAATGAGTTATTTTTTTATTAAAGGAAAGACAAATGTTCAAGCACGAGGTAAGAGATAGAGTTGGGGAAAAAAAATTAGGAAACTTCATGTAACAACCCGGAAAATCCGAGCCAATTTAAAATTTTTATTTTGGAAATTGTAATGAATTTTGAATATTTAAAATTAATTATTTTAAATAATAACGATGAGAAATTTATTCTGAATAGAATTAGAATGTATATATTTATTTGAATCGACGTTAGAATATAATTATTTATTTGTAATTATAAAAGGAATTGAAAATGGCGCGGTGTTTGAAAATTCGATTTCAAAGTTCAATTGAATGTACAGGATTCAAAATAAACCGGATTTTGGCGAAACTAAAAATATTAGAATCTATTTGAAAATATCTTTCCAACGAATCTGAAAAATTGAAATTTCATAGCGGAAATCAAAAGTTACGCCCAGTTGAAAATTCAGAATAGTCGCTATGGAATTCTAGCCCTTAAAAATGGAAGTTTTGCAAACGACCTCGGTTTTCGACGAAACCACTTTTGTTGGATCCATGATGTCAAGTTATTACTAGAATCCAAAATTCATAATTTTCTGAATCGATGTGTGAGCGTGGCAAAAGAAAACGTGTTTTAACAGTTTCAATCAATTTCGATCGACTAGAAAATGACCATTTTTCAAACAGTCTCAGAATTTGACGAAATTAGTTTTGTTAGGACCGTATCGTCAATACGAAGCTAGAAATAATTTTTCGGGAATTTTTAGAGTTAACGTGTGGCCTTGGTAAATTAAAATGTGCGTTCAAATTCAATATATATTGAATTATATTTTTAATTTAAATCAAAACTGATCGAAACGATAAAATTGGGCTAACGAAACATATCCCATTGTGTTCGGAATGGGGGTAATTAGCTATAGGCGACAATCGTGGGGTCTTGTTTGGAGTTTGAATAAAAAGTCAACTTTTTGAAAATAAATTAATTAAATAATTATATAAATCCCTAACCTCTCTCTCTCCCACTCACTATCAGTCAACGCTAGAAAAAAAAGAATCGAAAGGGGATCTCGATCCCATCGCTCCCCCCTCCTCCGATGACCTCACCGCTGCGCCAGGAGGAGCCGCCACCTTCGCTTCGTCGCCCGCTCCTCCTCTTCCCCCACCGCCTCTCTCCTTCTTCCCCTGCCACCGTGGAGACCTAGCCCCCTGGAACCCAAAATAACCCGCGCCCTAGCCCTTTTTAGCCGCCGCCGCCACCCCTAATAGCGCCACCAACCACCTCCGCCACAACCCCCCCCCCCCCCCTGAGCGCCCCAGCGCGAGCCAAAACCCCCCTTTCAAATCGAAGAAGTTGTAAGTTTTATTTATTTATTTATATTTATTTCAGTTTATTTAACATATGATTTTCAGTTTTAATTCCCATGAATAGGAAGTGAAAAAGATTAGATTTTTATGGTAAATAAAAAGTAGATTTTTATATAAGAAAAGTTTATATTTTTAGAGAATAAAAATAGGATTTTTCTTGTAGGAAAGATACGATTTTTCTAAAGGAAAAAGATTATATTTTTAACATGAAAAGGTTAAATTTTTCTTTTTAAATGAAAGTATATGATTTTTACTACGAAAAGATATGGTTTTTTTTTCATATTAAAAGATTCGATTTTTAAAATAGTAAAGGTCGGATTTTTAAAATAGAAAAGATCGCATTTTTAGAATAGTAAAGGTCAGATTTTTAAAATAGAAAAGATCGCATTTTTAGAATAGTAAAGATTCTATTTTTAAAATAGAAAAGGTCGGATTTTTAAAATAGAAAATGTCGGATTTTTAAAATAGTAAAGGTCGGATTTTTTATACATAGAAAAGGTTTGATCTTTAACGTAGGAAGATTTGGTTTTTTTATTGTAGAGAAAGATTTAATTTTTATGTAGATAAAAATATAATTTTTTATCGCATTTCTGAAATATTTTTATGAAGATAAAAATATGATTTATATTATATATATCGTTTTATAAAAATGTGACCTTTTATATATGAAGAAGCGATAATGATTTGATTTTTATAAATATGGTTTTAGAATAAAGATGAGATTTTTCTCATCTTGAAAACGAAGTAAAGTTGTGATTTTTATATAATAGAGAATAAAAATATGATTTTTATATGCTAGAGAATATAAAAATGTGATTTTTATATGAGTGGCGATATAAAAATATAATCTTTATTAGAAGAAGAACGAAATAAAAATATAATTTTTATTATGAAGTTAGCGTGATAAAAATATGATCTTTATTATATGAACATCGGTATAAAAATAGAATTTTTATCTATATAGTAGCGGTATAAAAATAGAATTTTTATCCATATAGCGTAGTTATAAAAATGTGATTTTTATACACATGGCAACAATATAAAGATGCGATTTTTATATATGTAGTGGATACAGACAACGAAAGAGATGAAAGGTGAGCACGACGAAGGTTTCTTACATATGAAGAGTCGTGGCGTTTGGTTTAGCTAATCGGTGAGAACTCCTCACTTTTAATTTGTTTTCTAGTTGAAATATATACTAGGATGCAGATGGTGCTTAGCAGCACCCGATACCCGTTGTCCACAGACCATCGATGACTTGTTTGTTTGTTGTTTGTGGTGTGAATATTGATTGTGTGATGTGGAATGGAATAAAATATTTTATAGTTAAAAATATAATTTTTAACGTTGATGTGAATAAAATAGATATTCATTTACAAATCAGAACGATTTGTTTATGTGCACCTATTTGACTGACATAGATTGGGACAATAAATTTTACACATCGCCCAACTGCACAAATAAAATATGTGTTTGATTGATTGAAATCCCACACGGGTGTTGGGATGATATTGACGTACACTAATCCCAATTGTTTAGTAGTATGTCGACCGATGGGCTGACAGACTGTGTAAGCGTTAATTATTTATATTTAATGCTTATGCAGTTGTGTGGTGCACTTTGGATGATGGTTGATTATTTATCATTGCTATTATATACATGTGTTGTATAGAATCCATATAAATAACATTATCTGGTAATTGAGTGGGTCTCATTCCAATTTAGAGAATAAAATATATATTCAGGTTTTGAATAAAAAGAAAATTCATGTGTTGAATAAAATATATTTTCATGTGTTGAATAAAAGAATATTCTTGTGTTGAATAAAATATATATTCATGTGTTGAATAAAAAGATGTTTTGAATAAAATATATATTCATGTGTTGAATAGAATAAAAATTCATGTGTTGAATAAAATAAATATTCATGTGTTGAATAGAATAAACATTTATGTGTTGAATAAAAGCAGTGTTGATTAGATATGCGCCATTTTGACGTGAACGATATCTATATCGATTTTATTCATTTTTATAATGAATATCGAAAAAGAATTGGTTTCAAAATCTAATGTTTTGAAAATATTATCATTTATATATCAATGATATGGAATATTCAATTTTGATTAGAAACTGAATATGAAGTTGAAATGGTTTTGAAAACGAATTTTAAACAATTTATAAAATACGTTTAGAATTGAAATCGACGAAGTATATATAATATATTTATATTACATATATAATGGTCTGAATAGAACGCGCCGCGCCGCGGCAGTTCGCGAATTTCGACCATTGTCTTCGAATGGATATTACGGGAGATCCGACCGTTGGATTCCCCAAAAATGGAAACCGTTGGGTTTGTATCAAAAAGAGCTTTCTAACGAATATTAGAGATTTGAAATCTAACGGTGGGATTTGGAATTATGTCCAAATCAAATTTGGAAAAGGTTGTTGTAAGTGCAGTTCGATGGCCGTTTATGGAAATCGACTGTACGGGCCTTGATAAAATAATTAAAAATAGTAATAATTTGTGTAAAATCATAAGAAATGATTTGGAAAGAATTGGGATGAAAAACTCCATATTTGAAAAGATAAAAATAGTTTTTTATCGAAATGAACTAGTTTTGAACTAGAGTTATAATCCATTTATTTTTAAAATAAATAAATTGGATTTGAAAGGGTTTTAAAAGTAACCAGAATTTCCAATAATTGAATTGGAATGGAATTCGATTTGATAATAATTGAAGTGAATTTCTGTGGAGGAAGACTGCTAATATATCTGGAATTTAAAAGGCGTTGCCGTTATTCCATTTATATTATTAGTCGGATATGGAAGTTTATATCAATTATATATATCGATTTGTTCTCCATGAAGATTCCATCATTAATGGAATGGGATTTTGGGTTGTCGTGAATGGTATCTTTAATAATACTGTTCTTAGACCCAACGGAGTTAAGAAAATCAGAAACTAACCGGAGATTAGTTAAGTTGAATGGTTTCTTTGGTTTTGATCTGATGTTGGTTTCGGCCTTCGGCGTTAATACTTAGGGAATTGTTCACTTGCTAATTTACTGTTAAAGGCTGATGGAATTGAATGTGATTTTGGGTTTATCATGAACCGTGTTTTAAATGACATTGGTTCTTTAACCCAGTTAAAGACAGGATATGATTTCCCAAGTTAAACAATCATTAATATTGATTTTTGGGAAGATTATAACCAAGTGGAGTTTTAATGAATCTTTAATTAGATTGAAATGATCGAAAATGGAGTATCACCAGTTTTTCTCCAGATGATAGTTAAATCTTTAATTAGATTTGAACGTGAAATGGTAATTGAATTTACCGATAACACCGTGGTATTAGATATGAAGTATAACCAGTTTTACTTCATGGGATGAATTGGTTGGGGTCGGTAATTTAACAAATGATTACTTTGGTAAGGTTCGCTAATCCCAACTGGTTTGGATAAACCATAATTTGGTTTGAATAGATATGCAAAAGAAGATTAAAGAATAAATTTAAAAGAATTTATCTTTAATAAAATTAATGGGAACCTTTCCCAAAGTATATGAATATTTGAATAAAAGAATATTCTGAATTGGAATGAGGCGTATGTTGTGTTTGTGTAACACTTGTTTATTATATACGCGAGTTATTCAGAAAGACCGGGTTTATCCCATTTTGAATAACTGATTCGACGATGTGTCGAGGATGAAGACGGTGGTCGAAGACCGGAGGTCTTCAACATCATTTGGATAATTACTGATGGTCTTGATTGGGCTGTACACCCAAGAGGAGGGAATCAGTTGGTGATCGTCCAGACGTACTTGGAGATCGATGGATATGCGAGGTACAAGGTGCCTCCGGTTTCGTTCAGACCTAGAACGGACTTGTAAATGGATTGTGCGTCTGACATTGGATATTATTCTGTGTGATTGATGGATATCGGTTGCATGGAGTGGTTTGCCTGCGTGGCATGCTAAGATGCAAATGATCAAGGCTTCTGTTGAAAAGCAGAGTCTTGTGGTTGATGATCAAAGCACAGCCTTTGTGGCATAGCTTTGTGTAGCGTTAATTCGCGAGCCTCACACCCCGGTGTGAACCAGAAACGGGAGAGGACCTCAGGGAGGGCCTGTGTTTCCTTCTAGCTAGAAGTGGCGTCAGTGGTTTTACACGCCCTAACGAGTTTGACTTATGTGGTTGTTGGATTGCGAGGCGCCCCGGATATATCGGTGACTACGTGGAGCCGATGGAGTCATTGGACTCATTGACACCCCATAGGGTGGGGAAACGCAGTGTTCAGGCATTTTAATCCACATCGGTGGACTGGCCCTGACGATCCAAGGGACGATGCGTTCTGTTCCTGAGACACGGGCTAGAGCATCTCGAATTCGGTAAGGACGATCCCTTGCCTTGGTTCACAGATGGAAATCCAACTTCCAATACGCGACTTTGCGATTTTAGTTGTAAACCTATATATGGCAACATAGTGGTATGGGGCACTTATGCCGTCTATGATTGATAGTTATGATTGAAATTGTTTTGACGCTATACACTTATAGTAATAATAAAACATGAAATTTAGCGTATCAAGAATTTTCTGGCTATTATAAGGTAAAACCCTATCCTCCGGCTTGTGTTGCATTGTGTGATAGGACCTTGGTCTTATAATAGCTTCGTTGTTCTTTATTTAGCATTGCGCTATTGTTTTATGCACTGGTATTCTTGGGAGGAAGCCCGTTCCATGTTATATGGCGTGGTCCCTTGATTTACCCAACTTTCAAATAAAGATTAATAACTGTTTTAGTTCTCACACCAGTCACATGACTGACC
Organism: Allium sativum; assembly: GCA_030737875.1. Taxonomy (NCBI): domain Eukaryota; kingdom Viridiplantae; phylum Streptophyta; class Magnoliopsida; order Asparagales; family Amaryllidaceae; genus Allium; species Allium sativum. The sequence continues at coordinate 5,748,615 of CM060921.1, read as the reverse complement.
CGGAGTTTATTGTTTTAACCTAAACTCTGGGTGCCCTTATTTTTGACACGGGCAGCTAGTAGTTTTGGTTTTGCAGATTTATATTCACAGGATCCTGATTTACAGCTGAAGTGGTATTCGGAAAGCTTTGTATCCATGTATCTGTTTTCAGTTGTGCTTTGTATTGTTTTTTCCCGCTGCGATGTATTTAAATGTAATTTAAATCTCAGATATTTTCTGTGTGATATTTATTCATACTCTATATATTCTTGTATTCTAATGGAATTGTTGTAATATACAATGAAATGTTCTCCTATTTGTGTTCTGATGTGGCTTGTCCTCAGCACAATCCGCGATTTCCCGTAAGGGGGATTTCGGGGCGTTATAGTTGGTATCAGAGCTTTGGTTTACAGAGCTCGAGAACAAGACATATTAGAACCGAACGAAAGAATTCATCAGAGATTGGATTAGTAATGTCCAATGAGAATGACTCGTTAGAGATGGTATCAGTAGTATCCTAGAACGAGTGTGAAGAGTGATGTTTTTAAAATAAAATTGAAAACAAGTTTTTATTTGAAAATTTAAACTTTATTATTCGTATTTGAACATTTATTTTAAATTGATTTGGACAATCGAGTATATAGAGATTTTAATATACGTCTGATCCACGTGTATACGAAGTCTTAATATACTGTATAGATATAAAATCACACTTTAGTCGCCCGAAGATGGATCTGATGATTGCTATAGCGATCGGATCATTAGTATTCATGTTCGAGTTTCAAAGGTGGGACGTCTATATATTTCCTATTGATTGGTGTGAGAACCAAAACTAGGTATGACTTATTGTTGTGAACTGGCATCAAAAACATGATTTTCTATATATGTATCAAAATTATGTGTTTGAAATGATAATCAACTAATTAATTGATGATTGTGTTGGTTGATTAATTAAATGTTGAACCTTTAGCCAAATTGAACCAAATAGTGGATTGTATTGAAAATTTATCGCATTTGCATGCTTGTACATGTACTTACATTGAACAGGTCATAGCAAGGAGGCTAGGGAAGAGGAATAAAATTGTTTGCTCGACAAATAGGTACATGTTTATTGTATTTCTTGGGTTTTTGATGATTTTATGAGCCGATTGGCTAGCCGCTTGACTGTTTCTTTTTCTTTTTTGATTGGTGAGGGCCATGGGAGGCTATTTGAAATATCCCGAAGCTCCCGGTGCAGGGGAGGTTATGGAGAAATTTTTCGAAAATTTAGGGTGTTAGCCAAAATTTTGAAAAGTTCTTAGAAACTGAAAAGTTGAAGAACTTAACCCATAATGAAAATACTGAAAGTTGAGTTGGTTTGTAAAACAACTTTCAGCTTCATTCCTTTTCGGGGACGAAAAGTTTTAAGTGGGGGAGATTGTAACAATCCGGAAAATTCGAGCCAATTTAAAATTTTAATTTTGGCAATTTTAATGAATTTTGAATATTTAAAATTAATTATTTTAAGTAATAATGACGAGAAATTTATTCTGAGTAGAATTAGAACATATATATTTATTTGAATCGACGTTAGAATATAATTATTTATTTGTAATTATAAAAGGAATTGAAAATGGCGCGGTAGTTTGAAAATTCGATTTCAAAGTTCAATTGAATGTACAGGATTTAAAATAAACCGGATTTTGGAAAAACCAAAAATAGTAGAATCTATTTGAAAATATCTTTCCAACGAATCCGAAAAATTGAAATTTCATAGCAGGAATCAAAAGTTGCGCCTAGTTGAAAATTCAGAATAGTCGCTATGGAATTCTGGCCCTTAAAAATGGAAGTTTTGCAAACGACCTCGGTTTTCGACGAAACCACTTTTGTTGGATCCGTGATGTGAAGTTATTGCTATAATCCAAAATTCATAATTTTCTGAATCAATATGTGAGCGTGGCAAAAGAAAGCGTGTTTTAACAGTTTCAATCAATTTCGATCGACCAGAAAATGACCAATTTTCAAACGGTCTCAGAATTTGCCGAAATTAGTTTGTTAGGACCGTATCATCAATACGAAGCTAGAAATAATTTTTCGGGAATTTTTAAAGTTAATATGTGGCCCCGGTTAATTAAAATGTGCGTTCAAATTCAATATATATTGAATTATATTTTAATTTAAATCAAAACTGATCGAAACGATAAAATTGGCTAACAAAACATATCCCATTGTGTTCGGAATGGGAGTAATTAGCTATAGGCGACAGTCGTTGGGTCGTTTGGGGTTTGAATAAAAAGTCAACTTTTTGAAAATAAATTAATTAATTAAATAATTATATAAATCCCTAACCTCTCTCTCTCTCCCACTCACTATCAGTCAACGCTAGAAAAAAAGAATCGAAAGGGGATCTCGATCCCGTCACTCCCTCCCCCTCCTCCGATGACCTCACCGCTGCGCCAGGAGGAGCCGCCACCCTCGCTTCGTCGCCCTCTCCTCCTCTTCCCCCACCGCCTCTCTCCTTCTTCCCCTAGCCACCGTGGAGACCTAGCCCCCCTGGAACCCAAAATAACAAGTGCCCTAGCCCTTTTTTAGCTGACGCCGCCACCCCTGATAGCACCACCAATCGCCTCCACCACAACCAACCATGAGCGCCCCAACGCGAGCCGAAACCCCCCCTCCAAAATCGAAGAAGTTTTCAGTTTTTATTTTATAATTATTTATATTTATTTCAGTTTATTTAACATATGATTTTCAGTTTTAATTCCCGTGAATAGGAAGTGAAAAAGATTAGATTTTTATGGTAAATAAAAAGTAGATTTTTATATAAGAAAGTTTATATTTTTAGAGAATAAAAATAGGATTTTTCTTGTAGGAAAGATACGATTTTTCTAAAGGAAAAACATTAATTTTTAACATGAAAAGGTTATATTTTTCTTTTTAAATGAAAGTATATGATTTTTAATACGAAAAGATATGGTTTTTTTTCATATTAAAAGATTCGATTTTTAAAATAGTGAAGGTTGGATTTCTAAAATAGAAAAGATCGCATTTTTAGAATAGTAAAGGTAGGATTTTTAAAATAGAAAAGATCGCATTTTTAGAATAGTAAAGATTCGATTTTTAAAATAGAAAAGGTCTTATTTTTAAAATAGAAAAGGTCGGATTTTTAAAATAGTAAAGGTCGGATTTTTTATACATAGAAAAGGTTTGATCTTTAACGTAGGAAGGATTTGATTTTTTTGTAGAGAAAGATTTAATTTTTATGTAGATAAAAATATAATTTTTTATCGCATGTCTAAAATATTTTTATGAAGATAAAAATATGATTTATATTATATATATCGTTATATAAAAATGTGACCTTTTATATATGAAGAAGCGATAAAGATTTGATTTTTATAAATATGGTTTTAGAATAAAGATGAGATTTTTCTCATCTTGAAAACGAAGTAAAAATATGATTTTTATATAATAGAGAATAAAAATATGATTTTATATATTAGAGAATATAAAAATGTGATTTTTATATGAGTGGCGATATAAAAATATAATCTTTATTAGAAGAAGAACGAAATAAAACTATAATTTTTATTATGAAGTTAGCGTGATAAAAATATGATCTTTATTATATGAACACCGGTCTAAAAATAGAATTTTTATCTATATAGTAGCGGTATAAAAATAGAATTTTTATCTATATAGCGTAGTTATAAAAATGTGATTTTTATACACATGGCAACAATATAAAGATGCGATTTTTATATATGTAGTGGATACAGACAACGAAAGTGACGAAAGGCGAGCACGACGAAGGTTTCCTACATACGAAGAATCGTGACATTTGGTTTAGCTAATCGGTGAGAACTCCTCACTTTTAATTTGTTTTCTAGTTGAAATATATACTAGGATGCAGACGGTGCTTAGCAGCATCCGACACCCATTGTACACAGACCATGGATGACTTGTTTGTTTGTTGTTTGTGGTGTGAATATTGATTGTGTGATGTGGAATGGAATAAAATATTTTATAGTTAAAAATATATTTTTTAACGTTGATGTAAATAAAATAGATATTCATTTACAAATCAGAACGATTTGTTTATGTGCACCTATTTGACTGACATAGATTGGGACGATAAATTTTACACATCGCCCAACTGCACAAATAAAATATGTGTTTGATTGATTGAAACCCCACATGGGTGTTGGAATGATATTGACGTACACTAATCCCAATTGTTTAGTAGTATGTCGACTGATGGGTTGACAGACTGTATAAGCGTTAATTATTTATATTTAATGCTTATGTAGTTGTGTGTTGCACTTTGGATGATGGTTGATTATTTATCATTGCTATTATATACATGTGTTGTATAGAATCCATATAAATAACATTATACGGTAATTGAGTGGGTCTCATTCCAATTTAGAGAATAAAATATATATTCAGGTGTTGAATAAAAAGAAAATCCATGTGTTGAATAAAAGAATATTAATGTGTTGAATAAAATATATATTCATGTGTTGAATAAAAAGAATATTCATGTGTTGAATAAAATATATATTCATGTGTTGAATAGAATAAATATTCATGTGTTGAATAAAATAAATATTCATATGTTGAGTAGAATAAACATTCATGTGTTGAATAAAAACCGTGTTGATTAGATATGCACCATTTTGACGTGAACGATATCTATATCAATATTATTCATTTTTATAATGAATATCGAAAAGGAATTGATTTCAAAATCTAATGTTTTGAAAATATTATCATTTATATATCGATGATATGGAATATTCAATTTTGATTAGAAATTGAATATGAAGTTGAAATGGTTTTGAAAACGAATTTTAAACGATTTATAAAATACGTTTAGAATTGAAATCGACGAAGTATATGCAATATATTTATATTATATAAATAATGGCCTGAATAGAACGCGCCGCGCTGTTGCAGTTCTCAAATTTCGACCATTGTCTTCGAATGGATATTACAGGAGATCCGACAGTCAGATTCTCCTAAAACCGGAACCGTTTGGTTCGTATCGAAAAGAGATTTCAAACGAATATTAGAGATTTGAAATCTAATGGTTGGATTGGGAATTATGTCCAAATCAAATTTGGAAAAGGTTGCTGTAAGTGCAGTTCGATGGCCGTTTATGGAAATCGACTGTACGGGCCTTGATAAAATTATTAAAAATAGTAATAATTTATGTAAAATCATAAGAAATGATTTGGAAAGAATTAGGATGAAAAACTCCATCTTTGAAAAGATAAAAATAGATTTGTATCGAAATGAACTAGTTTTGAACTAGAGTTATAATCCATTTATTTTTAAAATAAATAAGTTGGATTTGAAAGGGTTTTAAAAGTAACCAGAATTTCCAATAATTGAATTAGAATGGAATCGAATGGAATTCGAATTGGTAATAATCGAAGTGAATTTCTGTGGAGGAAGACTGCCAATATATCTGGAATTTAAAAGGCGTTACCGTTATTCCATTTATATTATTAGTCGGATATGGAAGTTTATATCGATTATATATATATCGATTTGTTCTCCATGAAGATTCCATCGTTAATGGAATAGGATTTTGGGTTGTCGTGAATGGTATCTTTAATAATACTGTTCTTAGACCCAACGGAGTTAAGAAAATCAGAAACTAACCAGATATTAGTTAAGTTGAATGGTTTCTTGGGTATTGATCTGATGTTGGTTTCGGCCTTTGGGGTTAATACTTAGGGAATTGTCCACTTGCTAATTTACGGTTAAAGGCTGATGGAATGGAATGTGATTTTGGGTTTATCGTGAACCGTGTTTTAAATGACATTGGTTCTTTAACCCAGTTAAAGGCAGGATATGATTTCCCAAGTTAAACAATCATTAATATTGATTTTTGGGAAGATTAAAACCAAGTGGAGTTTTAATGAATCTTTAATTAGATTGAAATGATCGAGAATGGAGTATCACCAGTTTTGCTCCAGACAATAGTTAAATCTTTAATTAGATTTGAACGTGAAATGGTAATTGAATTTACCAATAACACTGTGGTATTAGATATGAAGTATGACCAGTTTTACTTCATGGGATGAATAGGTTGGGGTCGGGAATTTAACAAACGATTACTTCGGTAAGGTTTGCTAATCCCGACTAGTTTGGATAAACCATAATTTGGCCTGAATTGATATGCAAATAAAGATTAAAGAATAAATTTAAAAGAATTTATCTTTGATAAAATTAATGGGAACCTTTCCCAAAGTATAAAAATATTTGAATAAAAGAATATTCTGAATTGGAAAGAGGCGTATGTTGTGTTTGTGTACCACTTGTTTATTATATACGCGAGTTATTCAGAAAGACCGGGTTTATCCCATTCTGAATAACTGATTCGACGATGTGTCGAGGATGAAGATGGCGATCGAAGACCGGAGGTCTTCAACATCGTTTGGATAATTACTGATGATCTTGATTGGGCTGTACACCCAAGATGAGGGAATCAGTTGGTGATCGTTCAGACGTACTTTGAGATCGATGGATATGCGAGATACAAAGTGCCTCCGGTTTCGTTCAGACCCAGAACGGACTTGTAAATGGACTGTGTGTCTGACATTGGATATCATTATGTGTGATTGATGGATATCGGTTGCATGGAGTGGTTTGCCTGTGTGGCATGCTAAGATGCAAATGATCAAGGCCTCTGTTGAAAAGCAGAGTCTTGTGGTTGATGATCAAAGCACGACCTTTGTGGCATAGCTTTGTGTAGCGTTAATTCGCGAGCCTCACACCCCGGTGTGAACCAGAAATGGGAGAGGACCTCAGGGAGGGCATGCGTTTCCTTCTAGCTAGAAGTGGCGTCAGTGGTTTTACACGCCCGGACGAGTTTGACTTATGTGGTTGTTGGATTGCGAGGCACCTCGGATATATCGGTGACTATGTGGAGCCGATGGAGTCATTGGACTCATTGAGACCCAATAAATTGGGGAAACGCAGTGTTCAGGCATTTTGATCCACATCGTTGGACCGGCCATAACGATCCAAGGGACGATGCGTTCTGTTCCTGAGACACGGGCTAGAGCGTCTCGAATTTGGTAAGGACGATCCCTTGCCTTGGTTCACAGATGGAAATCCAACTTCCAATACGCGACTTTGCGGTTTTAGTTGTTAACCTATATATGGCGACATAGTGGTATGGGGCACTTATGCCGTCTATGATTTATAGTTATGATTGAATTTTTTTGACACTATACACTTATAGTAATAATAAAACATGAAATTTAGCGTATCAAGCATTCTTTGGCTATTATAAAGTAAAACCCTATCCTCCGACTTGTGTTGCAATGTGTGATCGGACCTGGGTCTTATAATAGCTTCATTGTTCTTTATTTAGCATTGCGCTGTTGTTTTATGCACTGGTATTCTTGGGAGGAAACCCGTTCCGTGTTATACGGTGTGGTCCCTTGATTTACCCAACTTTCAAATAAAGATTAATAACTGTTTTAGTTCTCACACCAGTCACATGACTGACCTGGAGTTTATTGTTTTAACCTAAACTCTGGGTGCCCTTATTTTCGACACGTGCAGCTAGTAGTTTTGGTTTTGCATATTTATATTCACAGGATCCAGATTTACAGCTGAAGCGGTATTCGGAAAGCTCTGTATCCGTGTATCTGTTTTAAGTTGTGCTTTGTATTGTTTTTCCCGCTGCGATGTATTTAAATGTAATTTAAATCTCTGATATTTTCTATGTGATATTTATTCATACTCTGTATATTCTTGTATTCTAATGGAGTTGTTGTAATATACAATGAAATGTTCTCCTATTTGTGTTCTGATGTGATTTGTCCTCAGTACAATCCGCGATTTCCCGTAAGGGGGATTTCGGGGCGTTATACTTCATTTGGAAATAAGTACAAATTTTTTCTTTGTTTTAGTTTTAACTCTATATTCATAGTTAAAAAGGTAGTCAAACATATTAGTTATTGCCCACTATCATTTTTGCATGTAACCTAAATTTCAAGTTACCAAGTGTATTAACATATAGTCAAACTAAGAAAAGCACAAATATATGTATCCTAAAATCTGCACAAACATTGTGGATATATGTGTAAAAAAGGATAACTATGGAACTGACAATAAGAATGTGTATATAAAAAAGAATCGAAAAGTAACGAAAATCGATAAGTATAACAAAACAATGAAAAAAATACCATATAAGAATAGCCAGTGATATCGGCAGGAAAATGCCTTTTTGTATCATCTTCTACTATCGTTAAGTGGGCAGAAGAGTTACAGAAATTGCAGACAATGTTTTCAGGAAGTTGACGGTCAGTTTAGCAGCGGATAAACCAATGGAAGAAGCTTCAACACATTTTATGCCCCACCTCTATATGGTTAAAATCCAGGACAGGATCGACTAATAGTTAAGAAAAGATAAATTTATTACATAATTGTGAATTCAATGGATTCCATTTAAAAAGGGCATATATTAATTGAAGATACGTGTGAAAACATTCCCAAGATTGTAGTTGGGTGATCAATAATGTGTGTAGCGGTTCTTCAAACATAAAAACATGATCAGCAAAATAACCAAAATTAAAATCAAAATTCAAGGAGTCAAATAAAAAGAGAAAAACAATCGACGGTTACACGTGTGGTTACAAACGGATACATGTTTCATATTTGCACATCCAGCCGAAGGAATTTGTATCCGCTAAGCACTGCGTTTATCCTGCTTCGTTTGCCATAGCGAGGAAATCGCGATACGATGAAGAAAAGGGGAAGTCGAGGCAGGACCCGACTTCGTGGTTGCAGACGCCTTCATGGTTGTAGATGAGGATCAGAGGTTTGTTTCTTTGTCGAATTATTTCGTTACAGGTGGAAGATTGGTGATGTAGTAGTTATTGGTTATTCAAAATTGGGAACGATCTAGAAACTGGGGGTTTGTTTAGGGAAACGTGGGGAACATGGGTAGTGGGTGAATGAAAAGTGTAACCGACATCCACCACAAGGCGTAGGTGAAGAAAAAAAAATTGTACAAATTGGAAAAAGCATACGGGAGGATTTTTTTTAAGGACGATGCTAGAACTACCGAAAATTTTGCGTTGAAATTCACCGCATCTTGAAATGTGCGGTAGGTATTTCACGCAATTCAGGGATGGTAATGTAGTCAAGCGGCTCCCATTGATGTCGCACTTTCTCACTTACCGACTGCCGGTTGAAACAACATTCTCGTTATTTTAAAATGGAGGATAGCCATAACGACACCTAGGCGTATTTAACTTCATGTTTAAATAATAGATTTGTTGTCATCAAAATTGAAGTGCTCCACTTTTTCCCTCTATTCTAAGATGCTTTCTTGGAATGTGGAAATGACTTGTTGCTATTAAAACAAATTTAACATTATACATAATTCTTGTTTGGCGGATGAATATACAATGATACATATGGTAAAAGAGTGATAAAGTTGTATAGAACTTCGACTATGCATGTATCCATTGTTAATCAGCTCCAAACCCGGCATTGAACTGTTTTCTAGTGAATATCATGGTTTTGAAGAAATTTGAGGATTGCAAACAAATATAATTCAAGTTGAAAATTTGCGAACACATATAATTCAATTTGAAAACGTCAAAGTTGTATCGTACTCATATGTTGTCATGACCTGGTCAATAGAAGAACCAAGATGGAAATAAAATTTGCATTGCAAATGACAGAACTTGGAATAGGAAAGTGAAAGACAAATTTATATCCAATGCTTTTAGAAAAGTTACGGTAATTTAATTCATTTGCATAACTGGTATAAAGGTAAAATAGGTTGTCAATACTGCATAGATACGGCAGCTAATCCTAACCTCAAAACAGTAGCAGGTAATCGGTAAAAACTCCACTTAGCTCCATTTATTGTAGGCCAATAACCTAGAAGATAGGGAATAACATCAGTTTGTAATACAATAGATGCATGTGTGGATGAAGTAAAAGTAACATTATATTGACTGGTTTTGGTTCATCATCCTAGTTTCCAACAGCTACAACATACTTTGGCAGAGGTGAATTCAAGGTGGATGTACAGATGGGCCAATATGGACAGTTATGTACTCAATGTAATCAGTCGTTTTATGGTTGCACAATGAAATACAAACGAAGAAGCAAAATTGAAATAGATGAAAAGTATGTTCAAATATCTAAATAAAAACATGAACAACATAATTCGAGTGCACACTTCTCATCACCAAGTGCACACAGTCAGCTACAATTGTGTGTCTTCTTCAGTCTAAAGTTGGTGCGTAATAGCCTAGTTCAATTTGTGGTTTTTTGGCAACATGCTTTTTTGTTAAATGCATCATAGTCAATATAGTAAAAAAAAAAGGAAGAAAAAAGGAAAAAAAAACTATTCACTTGCTACTGCACTGCATTTGTAGTGAGTTATGTAAGCGCAAAATCGCAAAACAGCAGATGGTTGTATGTAGGTAGTAATCAACCAGAAAAAAGTCATTGAAGATTAGAAGATATATCAGTTTGAGGTCAATACAAACGGCCTGTACGGTGGTCATCCAACGCATACAATTTTAAATCATTAAAATTCACAGGGCATAGTAATGAAAAAACCAGATTAAATGTTAAAACTCATTGAATCGCAAGGTTGTCAAATAACTCGATTTAAAAAAGGAACAAAATAGAAGGAATGAGTACCTTTGTAAGGAAGACTCGATATGTATTTAGGCAGGAATCACATGTGGTGGTGGATCAAGGACGGAGGGTAGCAGTATAAAGAGGTGGAATCGAAGGGAAGATAGCAAGAAGACAGATTAACCCACGGATGATGTTCGTAATGGATATGTTGTTACAGGATTGGCGAGCCACTGCTATCGAAGTCCGGATGAAAAGAAACAATGAAGAAGAGAGGAAGAAGCAAGCTATTTTGTTACAGGAATATCATGCTATTTTAGATGATCATTAAATCGCAGGATTATCAAATAACTCAATTCAGAAATGGGAACAAAGTAGGAATAAAGTAACGTTGTAAGGCAGATGCGATATGGATTACGGTAGGAATCACAGGCGGAGGTAGAGCAAGAGAGGAGGGTAGCAGTAGGAACAATTGGAATTGAAGGAAAGAAGGCAAGAAGACAGATTCACATTGGATGATGTTCGTAATGAATCTGTCGTTGGGTATCGAAGTTCGGGTGAAAAAATTAATGCAGGAAGAGGGGAAGAAGCGGTTTTTTCTGAAACTGAAAGCAAGCGGTTTTGGAATGAGATCGTGGAATTGGGGGCGGTGAAATTGGAAATAAGGAAAATGCGAAGGGCGTATAGAAGGCAAGAAATGATAGGACGGAGCGATTTTAAACTGTCCACATCAGCAAAGGTGTTATTTTGTTTTCTATTATAGATAATAGATACCTTATTATCATTGGAAAACATTTTCATTTCTTATTCATGCATCACTATCTTCGCTTATCTATCAATTTATAACTGTAAACTAGTGAGAGAACAATTTCCTGAATATCAGCCCCGAAAACCGAAACCAACACCAGATCGACGCTCAGAAAACCATTCAGCTTAACTAATCTCCAGTCAGTTTCTAATTTCCTTAACTCTGTTTCTTAACTTCTTATCAAATCATTGCTTACGCAACACTCGGATTCGGTTTATGATTCCACTTCTTTTGTAACAACATTGGTTATAACGATAACGTTACAATCCTTACTTTCGAAATATCTAATTTCAAATATAACTTCTATTCATTAATTTGAATAAATAATAATTAATAAATTTATTAAATAAATAAATCTTGATTTAAAAAGCGGAAAGTAAATAGTACTTTCCTACATTCGATACAGTCGAAATCTAATTCATAAGTCTCTCTCTCGAAAAATCTCTATTCGATAACTCTCCTTTGAATAATCGTTATTCGATTAACTCTCTTCGAATAATTTATATTCGATTAACTCTCTTCGAAAAATTTATATTCGATTAACTCTCTTCGAATAATTTATATTCGATTAACGCCGATTTAAATTTCTATTCCAAAACCAGTTTCCTTTATAATATTTTCATTTCGCAAAATATTTACTTAAATCCCTTATTCACATCAAATATGAAAAATATTTCTTTTATCAAATCAAACAGTTTGATATCGTACTTAAAAACAACATCCAAATTCCAAATGCTATTTGTACTTCTATTTATAGACTATTCGTAAAAATCTTATTTATAACTCCCTTTACACTACTACGTTCACATTCGATTTCAATATCGGTGTTGAAACCAATTTTACTTCTCTATATAATTTCAAACTTATATATTCCATTTATCAAATGATAAATATTTTATTTTATTTATAAAACATTATTTATAAATTAATCTTCTCAATTTATCTATTAAAACAGATTCTATTTAAAATCTACTTTAAATTAATTTTTCCATAATTCCAAATCCCATTCTTCACGTTAAATCCTTTATTCTTTTTTTTCTTTATTGTGTTCTTTATTATTTTCTTTTTGAAATGGGTTCTCCCCAATATTCTAGCCCAATACCTTCTGCGAAAACCCATACAAGTACCCTGTTCAATTCGTTCTTTCCCGAAAGCTCAAAAAATCTCGCTCCAGTATTAGCCGCTTCTTTCTGAAATCTACATTGCCATTCTCCCTCCTGCCACGCACGTACATACCCCTCACCAATCTTATGAACCTCAAAGACTGAAACCGCTAACCAAATTCTCGTCACAAACGCTCTCTCCTATATCCTCGTAACAGAGAACCGCATGCCAAAGTTATTACTTTTATACCTTTTAAACAATTTAAATATCACTAATTTAAATATAATCAACCTAACCCTTTATTTAACATTGTTTATAACTTTAGTCAGTTCCTCTAACCCGCCGTTACCTCTTCTTCTCCTCTTGTCCGTTTCAAGCCTCTCCATTCCGTATCTTCAGACTCCCTTTACAAGTATCATATTTCCAATAGCCTCTCCATTCCATACGTGATCTACACTAGTAGGGTTGCTGCATATAGGTGTAACTCCAGTCATATGTTACTGACTGCTTCACGACCAATGATGCTCTCGACTTATACGTAAACGTACAGTCCCAAGCCGACTGCAAGTGGACGTGTTATAAATCGGTATAACAAATGAACAATTTCTGGTAGCTCTATATGGTGGGCAGAATTATGTTGTGCAACGGTAGTGACCTCGCATTCCAAACCATATTTTTGACTTTCTTATGGCTAGGTAATTATTCACACCGTCATAAATGCATACTTGACGCTATATAAATTTTATTGTATTAATTAATGGTTTAATACATCTCTTATATTCATTGTTGCCTTTTAGTTATTTTTACATAACTTCTTGCTTCATTAAAGCCATTTTGATATCATTGAACGTTTATTTTCTAATTTAGTAGGTTAACTGTCTTTCACAGCTTGACTTCTTCTTAACACTATTAGGTGTAGCTTACCGTCCCCTTTTAGCTGTTAGCTATCTTTCTTCGATTACTATAACTAGGCTAGGACTACTACTAAATTATTATATATATATATATATATGGTTTGGCTACACGAATATACATATACATACATACATACATACATATATATATATATATATATATGTATATGTATTATATATATTATATGAAAGCACAATCTTGCATCAGTGACCTTTCGGTTCTACTTCTCTGAAAAAAAACATGATGATGACAACTGTATCCCACCAAAATCTCTCGGCTAGAATTTCTTCTGATCTATCGCTACCAACACTATAGGTCTTCCTTCCGTTTCTTCAACCCAAGCCCTAACCGGCAGTCTTTCTTAGTCCTCTACAGTTTACCTACCAAAATATCTGTGCTTCCCATCTCCTTCTGCAATTGTTCTTCTCCAGTAATGCATTTCCCGACCCTCAATTCCACCAATCAGCCAAAAAACTACCGCATCCAATCCTAGATACCAATTTTTTTTACAGCTGGCCCTCTTCCTTCCTCGTTATAACATCGACTCTATCGCAGTTCCATTATTGTCTCCTTTACACTTTCTTAAGTCTCCTCTACACTTTCTTATCCTTCAATCCTCTGCGCTTTGATAGACCGTTATTTGCTGACAGCTGCACAATCTAATCGATTGACCTAATCTGTGCCTTCCCTGGTTTGTCATTGTTGGATTTGCTTTAGTTGGTGCTTCATTTTTCTTATCAACTCTTCCTGTGTCATGTCTTTAATTTCGTTTTTGTTTTATTCGGATGATTATTATGCAATCTATTTTACACTGTGTTTGCATCTGTACTCCTCATTAACTCTTTGGTATGGAGTAGCTCAAGAATCACTTGATTTCTTCAATTTATCTAGTCTAACTCTATGTTCTGATAAGTCATAGGGTAAGTGAATGTTTCATTTCATCCGTTCAGGTATTGTTCCCATTTTGTTTGGCTTTCTGTATTATGACATTTTATATCGTTTACAAAGCACTGTATTTGTTTTGCAGTAAATTAATACTTACTACTGAACATATTGTTCAAAGGTAAAACCACATCAATTGTGTGGTGGTAGCATGAAATAGGGTATTCAACGTACTCACCAGACATAATTCTGGTATAAGCTGTGTGCACTTAAAGTATGAAATAAATGTCTTATACCACTTAAAGTATGAAATAAATGTCTTATACCATAAATTAAGTATATCCACTTCCCATAGTTGTTATGCATCATGATTACCTATTATTTTACCTGCTTATTAAGTTTGAAACTTCGGTTCAAGTCAATTTGATTGTACTTCTTAAGTTCTTTTATATTAATCACCACCAACTCTATACCTCTTACGGCTCAGCTGCATTACATAACCCGTACTTCCTCCTCCTTGGTCGGAAACCATACAGTTAAACGTGTTGGTTCGGGTCTGACATTGCTCTTTACCATTTTGGTTTTTAAAATTAAATATTTGATTTCTTTTATTTTTACGATTTAGCTACTGTGAACCCAAAAAATTATTGATATTTTCCTTTGATCGGTTCCCATCTATATTAGTCTCTTCTTTCAATTTATTTGAATTTACTTCATTTTTTAGTTGAATAAAGAACCAAATGCCATCTTGGATATAAAATTTGTAAACATGATGATTTTTTTTGCAATTGTGAACCAAACAATTTATTGACATTTTCCTTTGGTCAGTTCCCATCTATGTTAGGTTCTTCTTTCAATTTATCTGAATTTACTTCTTTTTTTAGTTGGACAAAGAACAAAATGCTATCTTAGATATAAAAAATTGTAAACATGATGATTTGGCTTTAGTTTGTGATAATTGCTTGAATCTACTCTCTCCTCTTTAGGTTCACTTTCCTGTGTTCATCTTGAATTTGTGGCTTTTACTCCATACATTATAGAACTCAAAAGTGCCAAAGGACGGACTCCTATTTGCTACCTTCATGTAAGCTGCTTTTCAGAATTATTGTTACAAAATAAGTTTTCTATTTGGTTATTTAGATGTAAGTGCAGTTCGATGGCCGTTGATGGAAATCAACTGTACGGGCCTTGATAAAATTATTAAAAATAGTAATAATTTGTGTAAAATCATAAGAAATGATTTGTGAAGAATTAGGGTGAAAAACTCCATATTTGAAAAGATAAAAATAGATTTTTATCGAAATGAACTAGTTTTGAACTAGAATAATAATTTATTTATTTTTAAAATAAATATATTGGATTTGAAATGGTTTTGAAAATAACCAGGATTTCCAATAATTGAAATGGAATGGATTTGAATCGAAATTGTCTTTGGAATATTTCGATGTTGGATTTCGGGATTATACAGATATTGTTATGGAAATTTGAAAGATATATTTATATTGTTATTTCGAATACGATATTTGTTGGTCGTAGAATTTGATATTGAATATAAGCCGATATATTTTCTATTCAGAGCCTTGTATTTAATATCAAATGGTATTTGGGTTTGTCGTGAATGGTGTCTTCATTAACACTATTCTTAAACCCAGTTGAGGAAAGATTAAATCTTTTTATTTAGATTTAATGAAGTGTACCAATTAAATGGTATTTAATTGGAATTGAATTTGAATTGATTTTTGGATTTATCGTGGACAGTGTTTTAAATAATACTTGTTCTTTAACCCGATAATTAATGGAATGTGATTTTGGGTTGTCGTGAACGGTATCTTCAACAATACTGCTCTTAGACCCAATTGAGTTAAAAAAATCAGAAACTAACTGGAAATTAGTTAAGTTGAATGGTTTCTTGGGTATTGATCTGATGTTGGTTTCGCCTTCGGGGTTAATACTTAGGGAAGTGCTCACTTGCTATTTTACAGTTGAACGCTGATAGAATGGAATGTGATTTTGGGTTTATCGTGAACCGTGTTTTAAAGGACATCGGTTCTTTAACCCAATTAGAGATTAAAACTAAGTGGAGTTTTAGTGAATCTTTAATTAGATTGAAATGATCGAGAATGGAGTATCACCAGTTTTGCTCCAAGCGATAGTTAAATCTTTAACTGGATTTGAACGTGAAATGGTAATTAACTTTACCGATAACATCGTGGTGTTAGATGTGGAGTATTACCAGTTTTGCTCCTTGGGATGAATAGGTTGGGATTGGGAAATAAAATAAATAATTACTTCGGTGTGGTTCGCTAATCCCGACTAGTTTGAAGTGATATTCAAAGGAAGATTAAAGAATAAATTTAAAAGAATTTATCTTTGATAAAATTATTAGGAACCTTTCCCTAAGAATGTGAAATTTAGAAACTAACTGTAGGTTAGCTAAGAAGAACGCTTTCTTGAGTATTGATCGGATGTTGGTTTCGCCCTTCGGGGTTAATGTTTGGGGAATTATTCTCTTGCTAATTTGCAGTTAGTGACTGATGAATTGGAATGAAGCACATGTTGTGTTTGTGTAACAATTGTTTATTATATACGCGAGTTATTCAGAAAGACCAGGATTATTTTGAATAACTGATTCGACGTGGTGTCGAGGATGAAGACGGTGGTCGAAGACCGGAGGTCTTCACGTCATTTGGGTGATTACTGATGATCTTGATTGGGTTGTACACCCGAGAGAAGGGAATCAGTTAGTGGTCGTCCAGACGTACTTGGAGATCGATGGATATGCGGGGTACTAGGTGCCTCCGATTTCGTTCAGACCCAGAACGAACTTGTAAATGGACCGTGTGTCTGACATTGGATTTCAGTCTATGTGATTGATTTCTATTAAATATATATCTTTTTGGCAGCGGAGAATTTATTCCCTTGCTTAACGCCCTTCTCTGAGACGTACGAGCTCAGGGGTTATATATTGATGGATATCCATCGCATGGAGTGAATTACCTATGTGGCATGCCTAAGTGGCAGTTGATCAAGGCTTCTGTTGAAAAGCAAAGTCTTGTGGTTGATGATCAAAGCGCGGCGTGTGTGGCATAGCTTTGTGTAGCGTTAATTCGCTAGCTTCACACCCGGTATGAACCAAAAACGGGAGACGGATATCGGGGAGCATGCATTTCTTTCTAATTAGAAGTGGCGTCAATGGTTTTACATGCCTTGACGAGTTTGACTTATGTGGTTGTTGCTGTTGCGAGGCGCCTCAGATATATCGGTGACTATGTGGAGCCGAAGGAGTCATTTGTTGGCTCATTTACGCCCCATAGGGCAGGGAAACACAGTGTTCAGGAATTATAATCCACATTGGTGGACCGGCCCTGAGTCCAAGGGACGAGGCGTTCTGTTCTCGAGGGGTGGACTAGAGGCTCTCGAATTGGTGAGGACGATCCCTAGCCTCGGTTCATATCATAAATGATAATCCAACTTCCAATACGTGACAATTGTGGTTTTGATTATATACCTATATATGGCGACATAGTGGTATGGGACATTCATGCCGCCTATGATTGATATTTATGATTGTATATAAAATCAGAAACTAACTGGAAACAAGCTAAGATGGGTGGTTTCCTGGGTATTGGTCTGATGTTGGTTTCGGCCTTCGGGGTTAATACTTAGGGAATCGTTCTCTTACTAATTTACGGTTGGAGTCTGATTAAGAATCAAAAGATGAAATTTAGCGTATCAAACATTCTTTGGCTATTATAAGGTAAAAACCTTATCCTCCGGCTTGCGTTGCATTGTATGATGGGACCTGGGTCTTATAATAGCTTCATTTTTCTTTATTTAGCATTGCGCTGTTTGTTTTATGCACTGGTATTCTTGGGAGGAACCCGTTCCGTGTTATACGGCGTGGTCCCTTGATTTACCTAACTTTAAAATAAAGAATAATAACTGTTTTAGTTCTCACACCAGTCACATGACTGACCTGGAGTTTATTGTTTTAAACTAAACTCTGGGTGCCCCTATTTTCCGCACGGTCAGATAGTAGTTTTGGTTTTGCAGATTTATATTCACATGATCCTGATTTACAGCTGGAACGATACTTGGAAAGCTCTGTATCCGTGTATTACTTCTAGTTGTGTATTGTATTATTTTCCGCTGCTATGTAATGTATTGTAATCTCTGATATTTTATAATGTATATTATTTGTTAATACTCTGTATATTCTTGTATTCTGATGAATTGTTGTAATAAGCAATAAAATGTTCTTATGTTTTGCGTTCTTTTGTGTGTTGTTCTCAAAGTAACCGCGCTTTCCTTACCGGGGAAGTTAGGGGTTCTTACAGTGGTATCAGAGCTTTGGTTTATAGAGCTCGAGAACAAGACACATTAGAACCATACAAAAGAATTCATCAGATATTGGATTAGTAATATCCAATTAGAATAACTCGTTAGAGATGGGATCAGTAGTATCCCAGAACGAGTGTGAATAGTATATTTTTTTGAAATAAAATCGAAAACAAATTTTGTTTTGAAATTTAAATCGTTTTATACGTATTTGAATATTTATTTATATTGATTTCGGACAATTGAGTATATAAAGGTTTTGCATATACGCGTCATGAACATATATTCGAAGTTTTAATATACTGGATAGATATAGAATCACACTCTAGTCGCCCGGAGATGGTTCTAATGATCACTATAGTTCAAAAATAATCAGAATTGGTATTCGAGTTTAGAAGGTGTGATATTTATATATTTCCTATTGACTGGTGTGGGAACCAAAATTAGATAGGGCCTATTGTGGTGATTTGGCATCAAAAATCTGATCTTTGGACTATATATCAAAGTTATTAATTTGAAAAGCTAATCAACTAATTGATTGTTGGTTGTGTTGTTTGATTATTTTTTGATTAATTAATGTTGAACCTTTAGCCAAATTGAACCAAATAGTAAATTGTATTGAAAATTTATCGCATTTGCATGCATGTACATGTACTTACATTGAACAGGTTATAGCAAGGAGGCTAGAGAAGAGGAATAAAATTGTTTGTCCGACAAATAGGTACATATTTATTGTATTTATTGGGCTTTGGATGATTTTGTGAGCCGCTTGGCTTTTTCTTTTTCTTTTGGACGGAAGAAGGCCATGGGAGGCTATATGAAATAACCCGAAGTCCCTGGTGCAGGGGAGGTTATGGCGAAATTTTTCGAAAATTTAGGGTGTTAGCCAAATTTTTGATAATTTTGAAAAGTTCTTGGAAACTGAAAAGTTGAAGAACTTAAGCCGTAATGAAAATATTGAGAGTTGAGTTGATTTGTTAAACAACTTTCAGCTTCGTTCCTTTTCGAGGACGAAAAGATTTTAAGTTAGGGAGATTGTAACAACCCGGAAATTCTGGGCCAGTTTAAATTTTTTATTTTGGCTATTTTAACGGATTTTGAATATTTAGAATGGATTATTTTAAATAATAACGACGGAAAAATTATTTTCGACGAAGTTAAAACAAATAATTTTATTTTAATTATATAACGAGCCAGAAATGGCGCATTTATTCGAAAATTCAATTTCGAATTTCAAATGAATATACAGGATTCAATATAAATCAGAATTGAACGAAACAAGAATTATTCGAATCTGTTTAAGCATATCTTTCTAACGGATGTAAGAAACCGAGATTTCGCTTTAGAAGTTGAAAGATATGTCCAGTTTAAAATTCAGAAAAGTCGCTGTGGAAGTTATATATATTTTAATATATATAAAGGCCTTGAAAATAGCCATTTTACAAATGACCTCGGTTTTTGACGAAACCACTTTTGTTGGATCCGGGATGTAAAATTATTGCTAGGTTTCAAAATTCATAATTTTCTGAATCAATATGTGAGCGTGGCGAAGTTAAACGTGTTTTGTCAGTTTCAGTCAATTAAATCGGCCATTTTTCAAACGGTCTCAGAATTTGACGGAATTAGTTTTGTTAGGACCGTATCATCAATACGAAGCAAGAAATATTTTTTCTGTAATTTTTAGAGTCCGTATATGACCCCGGTAAATTGAAATGTGCATTTAAATTGAATATATAAAGATTCATATTTAAATTTAACGAAAACTGATCGTAACAGCCGAACTGGGTTGCGAAACATATACTGTTGTGTTCGGAACGGGGGTATTTAGTTAGAGGCGACAGTCGTTGGGTTTGATTTAGAGTTCGAACGTAAGATTTTATAACAAAGCAATTTATGGAATTGAATATTAATATAATATATAGTATATAAACCTCTAAATATCCTTTAGACCTAGTCAACCCCTAGCACTTTAATTCCCATGGTCAAAATCCTCTGAGCCGCCTCGTTTTAAATGAACGGCGAAAATCTGGCCAACTCCCTTCCCAAAATCGAGAGATCCACTCATCTTCTCTCAACCGATTCAAGTACCGAATTCTTCCCCTCCATGAGATCCTTCTACAGATCGAGTGTGATTTGTTTTCAGGTACTGTCGTGGCCAGAAATCGCGCCCCAATGGGCGCCGTTCACCTGCATTTTTCGATCAAGAGAGGAGCTCGAGCTCCATGGTAATGTCGGCGGTCAAAGCGGGGTTCAGGGCGCTTCACGTGGTCATCCCTGATCAGGCGATGGTGCCTCGACTTGCGCGCTAGCTCGAGCCGTAGTGGCGAGCTCAACTCGATGATGCCCAGAAAGGAAACGACGATGTAGAAGAGAGAAGAACGGGGTAAACGAATTAAGGTTAAAGTTAAATTTGAAATTAGCATTGTTTAAATCTGCTTCTTATTTTATTTTATTTTATTTAAATAAAATACATTGTAAAAATTCAGTTTTTATAAAAGTAAAATTAGCATGGGTTTCAAAATAAATTTGAATTGTTTTGAAATAATTTTGCATTGTTTTAAAAGGAAATTGCATTGTTTGAAAATATATAAAATACCTTGTTTTTGAAAATATATAAATATACCTTGTTTTTTAAAATATATAAATATACCTTGTTTTTGAAAATATATAAATATATCTTGATTTGAAAATATATAAACATCTTTGTTTAAAGAAATATAAACATCTTTGTCTGAACAAAAATATGCAAACATCTTTGTTTGAAAAAGAAATATAAACATCTTTGTTTGAACAAAAATATATAAACATCTTTGTTTGAAGAAAAATATACATGGATTTTGAATAGAAAAATATACATAGACTTTTTTTAGAAAAATATACATATATTTTGTTTAGAAATATATATATATACTTTGTTTGGAAATTATAAAATAGAACTTGATTTTGAAAATATAAAATTGCAAGAACTAAGAAAATATTTTTATAAGTTAAAAAATATGATTTTTAGCTTATGCAT
This sequence comes from Allium sativum, assembly GCA_030737875.1. Lineage (NCBI taxonomy): Eukaryota > Viridiplantae > Streptophyta > Magnoliopsida > Asparagales > Amaryllidaceae > Allium > Allium sativum. Next base: position 5,726,965 of record CM060921.1, on the reverse strand, counting down.
GATATTTATAAAATAGTCATATAGGTAATAATTATTAATGGGTTGAAAATATGATTTTTAACGTAGGTATGCGAGTAGATCGACAATCAAAGAATGGAGGAGTGGATCCCAAAGGTGAGAACTTCTTACTTTAAATTATCTTTTCTAGTTAAAAATATACTAGGATGCAGACGGTGCTTAGTAGCACCCGACACCCATCGTCCACAGACCATGGATGACTTGTTTGTTTGATTTCTGTGCTGTTTAAATTTTATTGTGTGATGTGGAATGAAATAAAATATTTTATATAGTGGAAAATATTTTATAGTTAAAAATATGTTTTTTAATGAGTATATAAAATAAATGGTAATAAACAAATCGGACGATTTGTTTATATACACTTATTTGACTGATATTGATTGGGACGATAAATTTTACACATCGCCCAACTACACAAATAAAATGTGAGTTTGTTGATTTGAAACCCCACACGGATATTGGGATGTGATTTGACGTACACTAATCCCGATTGTTTAGTTGTATGTCAATCGATGGATTGGCAGATTGTGTAAGCGTTAATTATTTATATTTAATGCTTATACAATTGTGTGGTGCACTCTGGATGATGGTTGATGATTTATCGTTGCTATTATATACATGTGTTGTGTGGAATCCATATAATTAACATTATATGGTAATTGATTGGGCCTCATTCCAATTCAGAAATTCATGTGTTGAATATAAAAGAAAAATCATGTGTTGAATAAAATATATATTCATGTGTTGAATAAAAATATATATTCATGTGTTGAAGAAAATTCATTTGTTGAATAGAATAACGAAGTTATTGAAATATATAAAAGCCGTGTTGATTAGATTGACGCCATTTTGATGTGAACGATATTTATATCGATTTTATTCATTTTTATAACGAATACAGAAAAGAAGGTGATTTCAAAATATAACATTTTGAAAATATTATCATTTGTATATCGATGATGTGGAATATTCAATTTTGACTAGAAATTGAATATGAAGTTGAAATCATTTTGAAAACGAATTTAAAATGATTTATAAAATATGTTTTGTAAGGAAATCGACGAAATATATATTATATATATTATATATATATATAATAGAATGGCCTGAATAGAACGCGCCGCGGCAGTTCGCGAATTTCGACCATTGACTTTGAATGGATATTACGGGAGATCCGACCGTCGATTCTCCTAAAACCGGAACTGTTGGGTTTGTATCGAAAAGAGCTTTCTAACGAATATTTGAAATCATAATTCTAATGGTTGGATTTGAAATTATGTCCAAATCAAATTTGGAAAAGGTCGCTGTAAGTGCAGTTCGATGGCCATTGATGGAAATCGACTGTACGGGCCTTGATAAAATTATTAAAAATAGTAATAATTTGTGTAAAATCATAAGAAATGATTTGTGAAGAATTGGGGTGAAAAAGTCCATATTTGAAAAGATAAAAATAGATTTTTATCGAAATGAACTAGTTTTGAACTAGAATAATAATTTAATTATTTTTAAAATAAATAAATTGGATTTGAAATGGTTTTGAAAATAACCAGGATTTCCAATAATTGAATTGGAATGGATTTGAATCGAAATTGTCTTTGGAATATTTCGATGTTGGATTTCGGGATTATACAGATATTGTTATGGAAATTTGAATGATATATTTATATCGTTATTTCGAATATGATAATTGTTGGTCGTAGAATTTGATATTGAATATAAGCCGATATATTTTCTATTCAGAGCCTTGTATTTAATATCAAATGGGATTTGGGTTTGTCGTGAATGGTGTCTTCGTTAACACTATTCTTAAACCCAGTTGAGGAAAGATTAAATCTTTTTATTTAGATTTAATGAAGTGTACCAATTAAATAGTATTTAATTGGAATTGAATTTGAACTGATTTTTGGGTTTATCGTGGATAGTGTTTTAAATAACACTTGTTCTTTAACCCGATAATTAATGGAATGTGATTTTGGGTTGTTGTGAATGGTATCTTCAATAATACTGCTGTTAGAACCAATTGAGTTAAGAAAATCAGAAACTAACTGGAAATTAGTTAAGTTGAATGGTTTCTTGGGTATTGATCTGATGTTGGTTTCGGCCTTCGGGGTTAATACTTAGGGAATTGCTCACTTGCTATTTTACGGTTAAAAGCTGATAGAATGGAATGTGATTTTGGGTTTATCGTGAACCGTGTTTTAAAGGACATCGGTTCTTTAACCTAATTAAAGATTAAAACTAAGTGGAGTTTTAATGAATCTTTAATTAGATTGAAATGATTGAGAATGGAGTATCACCAGTTTTGCTACAAGCGATAGTTAAATCTTTAACTGGATTTGAACGTGAAATGATAATTAACTTTACCGATAACACCGTGGTGTTAGATATGGAGTATTACCTGTTTTACTCCTTGGGATGAATAGGTTGGGATTGGGAAATAAAATAAATAATTACTTCGGTGTGGTTTGCTAATCCCGACTAGTTTAAAGTGGTATTCAAAGGAAGATTAAAGAATAAATTTAAAAGAATTTATCTTTGATAAAATTAATGGGAACGTTTCACTAAGAATGTGAAATTTAGAAACTAACTGTAGGTTAGCTAAGAAGAATGGTTTCTTGAGTATTGATCTATTGTTGGTTTCGGCCTTCGGGGTTAATGTTTGAGGAATTATTCTCTTGCTAATTTGCGGTTAGTGACTGATGAATTGGAATGAGGCGTATGTTGTGTTTGTGTAACATTTGTTTATTATATACGCGAGTTATTCAGAAAGACAGGGTTTATCCCATTCTGAATAACTGATTCGACGTGGTGTCGAGGATGAAGATGGTGGTCAAAGACCGGAGGTCTTCACGTCGTTTGGGTGATTACTGATGATCTTGATTGGGCCGTACACCCGAGAGGAGGGAATCAGTTAGTGGTCGTCCAGACGTACTTGGAGATCAATGGATATGCGGGGTACTAGGTGCCTACAGTTTCGTTCAGACCCAGAACAAACTTGTCAATGGACTGTGTGTCTGACATTGGATTTAAGTCTGTGTGATTGATTTCTATTAAATATATATCTGTTTGGCGGCGGAGAATTTATTCTCTTGCTTAACGCCCTTCTCTGAGACGTACGAGCTCAGGGGTTATATATTGATGGATACATCGCATGGAGTGAATTGCCTGTGTGGCATGCCTAAGTGCAGTTGATCAAGGCTTCTGTTGAAAAGCAAAGTCTTATGGTTGATGATCAAAGCACTACCAGTGTGGCATAGCTTTATGTAGCGTTAATTCGCGAGTTTCACACCCGATATGAACCAAAAATGGGAGATGGATATCAGGGGGCATGCATTTCTTTCTTGTTAGAAGTGGCGTCAGTGGTTTTACATGCCCTAACGAGTTTGACTTATGTGGTTGTTGCTGTTGCGAGGCGCCTCAGATATATCAGTGACTATGTGGAGCCGTAGGAGTCATTTGTTGGCTCATTTACGCCCCATAGGGCGGGGAAACGCAGTGTTCAGGAATTATAATCCACATCGGTGGACCAGCCCTGAGTCCAAGGATGATGCGTTCTGTTCCTGAGGGGTAGACTAGAGGCTCTCGAATTGGTGAGGACGATCCCTAGCCTCGGTTCATATCATAAATGATAATCCAACTTCCAATACGTGACAATTGCGGTTTTGATTGTATACCTATATATGGCGACATAGTGGTATGGGGCATTCATGCCGCCTATGATTGATATTTATGATTGTATATAAAATAAGAAATTAACTGGAAACAAGCTAAGATGGGTGGTTTCCTGGGTATTGGTCTGATGTTGGTTTCGGCCTTCGGGGTTAATACTTAGGGAATCATTCTCTTACTAATTTACGGTTGGAGTCTGATTAAGAATCAAAAGATGAAATTTAGCGAATCAAGCATTCTTTGGCTATTATAAGGTAAAAACCCTATCCTCCGGCTTGCGTTGCATTGTGTGATGGGACCTGGGTCTTATAATAGCTTCATTTTTCTTTATTTAGCATTGCGCTGTTTGATTTATGCACTGGTATTCTTGGGAGGAAACCCGTTCCGTGTTATACGGCGTGGTCCCTTGATTTACCTAACTTTAAAATAAAGATTAATAACTATTTTAGTTCTCACACCAGTCATATGATTGACCTAGCGTTTATTGTTTTAACCTAAAATTTGGGTGCCCCTATTTTCCGCACGGGCAGCTAGTAGTTTTGGTTTTGCAGATTTATATTCACAGGATCCTGATTTACAGCTGGAACGATACTCGGAAAGCTCTGTATCCGTGTATTACTTCTAGTTGTGTATTGTATTATTTTCCGCTGCTATGTAATGTATTGTAATCTCTGATATATTATAATGTATATTATTTGTTAATACTCTGTATATTCTTGTATTATGATGAATTTTTGTAATAAGCAATGAAATGTTCTTCTGTTTTGCGTTCTTTTGTGTGTTGTTCTCAAAGTAACCGCGCTTTCCTTACCTGGGAAGTTAGGGGTTCTTACATTTCTGTATTGCTATTTTTCAAACTTACGGCTTTTATTCTCTAATTAAAAATCCAAACATGAGTTATAGATTTAATTCGATTAAGCTGATTTGCGAATTTGTTCACTACTCCTCCTTTTTTAATATCTTCTTTCTTTTAATTATTTATATAATTTTAACTGCAATTGAAAAGTTGTTCTGTTGCATTAATAGTTTAGACTTGACCTATAATGCAAGTGATTTTAATTTATAATTTAACAAATTATTGTCATAATTTTTTTTATGCTCAATTTTGGGTTATATTAATTAAACAGTTATCCTATGGACTGCAACCAATAAATTTATTATCTTCCACCTAATTCTTGACTAACATTTTGAGTGACCAAAATCCAGTTAGATATCATGGGAAGAAGCTTAAGGCTTGCAAATTGTATTATTTATCTATAGATGATTTTAACATAGTAATGGATTTGAAGATGCTCACTATTGATGTCGCTTTTCTTGCAGTTTCTTATCAAGAAAAAATGTCCAACCACCCTTGAATATTTAACACCAACTTTTAGAGCATGCATGTGACAGTGGCTTAAGTAAAAATTAAGGTAAGTGTATGCAATGTGATAGATATTTTCGTTTGTTATTTTACGCTATACTCTCAAGGTTAAAGAATGAGAGGTATTAGGCATTAGAGACTTGCAAAAACATTTGAGCTGGGTACATGAAGCGATGATGATTATGATGAGGATTATTATTATTATTTTGGCAGCTCTAACTTTTAGTTTGGGCTATACGTGCACAGTAACATGTTATCATGTATGAACTTACATGAGCGTGATGAGTGTGTCATGCAGATAACAATTTATTGGTAGCTTTGCAATATAATTGGAACATTCAACTATATTTTACCTATGCTGGTAGTCAATTTTAAATGTGGAGTCTTGTTATTTGTCTATATACTTAATTCAGCCCATCACTTTAAACTTAAGCATAATTCTGTGTTAGAAGACAAGATCAAATAAATATGGAAAACCTTTTAGATAAACTGCTATGATGTTAAACTAAATGAGCACTCATGGCTTTTAAGAATTCATTCTAAAAGTTTTCACAAGTTCACCTTAGCTCAATAAATCATGATTTTGGTTACTGAAGAAAAAAAGGGGAAAAATGCATGCGGTTACATCTGTATAGAAGTTTTGATATTGACTTAAGCAAAGGTTGCGTACACCAGTTCGTATACTGTATGCGTAATTTAGAGTTTAAAAATATAACTATGAAATTCAATCTTTTGGAGAATATGCATATCAGAAATTAAAGCAACCCGAACTTCCCTGTAAAGGAAAGTCCGAATTGAGTTGAGAACAAGACAAGCCAAAAGGCAAACAGAAGAACATTTCATTGCTTATTACAACAATTCCATCAGAATACAAGAATATACAGAGTATGAATAAATATTATACATTTGATAAATATTAGAGATTTACAATACATTACATAGCAGCGGAAAATAATACAAAACATAACTGAAAGAGATAAACGGATACAGAGCTTTCCGAATATCATTCCAGCTGTAAACCAGAATCCTGTGAATATAAATCTGCAAAACCAAAACTACTAGCTGCCCGTGTGGAAAATAGGGGAACCCAGAGTTTAGGTTAAAACAATAAACTCCAGGTCAGTCATGTGATTGGTGTGAGAACTAAAACAATTATTAAATCTTGACTTTAAAAATAAAGTAAATCAAGGGACCACGCCGTATAACACGGAACGGGTTTCCTCCCAAGAATACCAGTGCATAAAACAAACAGCGCAATGCTTTTTGGAAAAATGAAGCTATTATAAGACTCAGGTCCCATCACACAATGCAACACAAGCTGGAGGATAGAGTTTTACCTTATAATAGCAAAACATGCTTGGTACGTTTAAAACAAATCATTTTGATACTATTGTAGTATAAAGTGTATGAAAACAACTTCAAATGTAAATGTATCAATCATAGACGGCATAGTGCCGCATACCACAATGTCGCCATACTAGGCTCTACAATCAAAACCGAATGTCACGTATTGGATTGAGTCGAGGCCAGGGATGGCTCCTCACCGCTTCGAGACACTCTAGCAAATGCCTCAGGATTTCCCGTTGAAGATCCCTGGATCTAAAGGGCCAGTCCTGTAACGACCCATGTTTTTCGTCCATTTGAATCCAAATATTTAAATTGGTTTTTAAATATTTTATTTGGAATATTAATGGATTTTAAAATTTAATCATTATTTAAAACGAAGTTTGAAAGCTATAGTTTATATATAATATAAATCGAGCTTGAAAATGGCGTGCAGTTCGTAATATTGAGTTTTGAACTTTAATTGAATATACATGATCCGATATAAGTCGGATTTCTGTGAAACGAGAAACGTTGGGACCGTGTTGATGATAATTTTCGTATGAAAGAGAAAAATTCAGATTTCGTGTTAGATTGTAAGTTATGGCTAAATCAAATTTTGAAATAGTCGCTGTGAAAATCGTTATTTAAATATCGACCTTTAAAATGACCATTTTGCAAACGGACTCATATTTCGACGAAACTAGTTTCATTAGAACCGTATCGTTAAATTATTGTACGGTGTTAAAGGGCGTGGCAAACCGATGTCGTATGTGGCCACGGTAGCAACAAACGCCCGTTCAATTTCTATAGCACGTAATTAATTTAATAAAGAGATATTTGAGTGTAACTTGAACAGATGATCGAATTAGGCCACGAAACCAATTCCGTTGAATTCGTATTGTCGATTAGAGTCAGGATAGGTATATAGTTTGTTATTTTTGGAGACCGTGTAATTTGGTGTCTGAAATGGCATTGCGGTGCGCATAAAAATAGCCTATCGGGGAAACAGTCTCAGAATGCGACGAAACTGGTGCCGTTGGATTCGAATTGAAGAATTATTATAGGACTGCAAAGTTTCAAATTTATTAGATTTATTTGGTGATTGTGAAAAAATTAAATGCGTGTTTGTTTATGGTTTTATAAAGGAAAATTTTTCATACGACCTCGGATTTCGACGAAACCTGTCCCATTTGGGTCCAGAATATTTTTTTTAAGCTAGGATTAACATTTTTATCAGAAAACAGAAGTCGTATGTGGTGGTTTTAACGCGATAATTTGATGTGAAGTTTCGTTGAATAAAATAATATTTTGTCCACCCAAACACTTTATATATACCCCATCATAACTCGTTTCTGCGATCAAATACCCTAATCCTTTGTCTTGCTTGGTCAACGTTTCTTATGGCCTACATTTGCAAAATGAAAGGCCCGTATTCCTCAAACATTCAGCCTCCAAAATCTTGTATTGCTATCATCAATCTATGAATCTTCCAAAATCAATATTTTAGAGCTCGATGTGCTCTGTAATTTGACCGGCTATGATGGGCGTTGACGAACGGAGGTGGCCAGAATCTGCCCTGGAAGGCGCTGACTTTCGAAGGCAGTTAGGGGCGAATGGAGCGGGCTGATCGTTCGAGGCTTATGGCGAAGAGGGAGACTGGGAAGGCCGATCGACTGCCGGCGTCTGATGATCGTCCGATGGACGGACGTGGAAGCGGTGGTCAGAGTTTCTTCATGAGTTTGTTCGAAGCGCATACCTGGTACTGAACCAAAGAAACAAACGGGGAGAACGAAGATACCTGGAAGGTGCGAGAATGAAGGGGTTCAGTTCGGCCTGATTGTTTCTAACGTAAAATGTAATTGTGTTATTTAATTATAATTAAGTAACTAACCCTAGTTAATATAAAGTGTTTAAATATAAATTATAACCAAATCAGCTTAATCAATGTAGAACTGAAAAGCTAGGGAAGGAAAGGAACAAGACGATGGTGGATGTTGAGGAGTAGCTGTAGTTCGGTGAGCACCAGGAAAGGAGAACAACGAAGACATGGACCCTGTAAACCATTATTTAAAAAGTAATTAAGTAGTTTAATTTTTATAATTAAGATATTGTTAATGAGTTAACCTTGTTTTGGAAACCAAGTACCATGCGTGACTTAGCATGCTGAAGAATAGGGAACGATGACGGTAGAACAAGTTCAGTTTGTCTCCTTTACAAATCAAACAATTAGAAAAAAATAAGTTTAGTAATAATTATATTGATTAAGGAATTATGAGTTAAATTAAACTGTGTGTGATGCAGGGACTAGCATGCTGTGTTAAAATGTGAACATGGAAGTGTTAGAACGAGAAGCAACAGTGACATACTGGAAAGGGAAATCATTTTGAACCAAGAAGCATGGCGAATTCAAAATGTTAATTTAAAAGTAATCGTTAAAATAATTCTCTAATTAGAGGAATCAATTATTTAATTAAATCATAAAATTATATTGGGTATGACTAATGAATATGTTGACGGAATATGACGGAATAAATTGCATTGGAATTGTGGTATCAAACACAACATTCTAGAATGGTTTGGACAGATTTGGAAGCAGCTGGAAATTTCTGGTTAAATTAAACACTGTTTAATTTAACTAGAACTAAACCGCTTAAGCAACATACGAAATCAAGGTGAGTTAAACTCACTCAGTTTTTCCCATTTATATTTTATATAAATTGGGTTTTTATTTAGTGTGCTCTGTTTGCCAATGGTTGACTGTTTGCTTGCTGATTTAACTGATGAAATTAAACCATCGTTTAATTTCAGTGAAATACCAAATCATTATTCTAACGATTGGTTCCAATAAAGGTAATTTACCTTGTTGGTCACGTTTATAAAATAAACGTGTTTAAATTGGTTGAATTGTTTGATCTATTTGAATTGAGTAATCTGTTTGAGATAACCATTTGTAAACAGGGAAGGACAAGATGGAGGGATCCAACCGGATTCCTCAAATATATTATTTATTTTCATATTATCATATATGAACTGTCATGATTGGGTAATTGTTTATAGTAGTGATCATTGACTGAAAAGTCAACCTGTGTTGTGTTTTTACCAATGGGCTATACTGCTTGAGTAATCAGCAGCGAATGGCCTAAAAGTAATTTTGTTTTGTTTATATTGATTTACCGTTAGGTGAATTGATAAAACTGAAGTTATAAAATTTATTTTATAGCTGGAGATAAATTTTAAAATATATATTTTGAATAAAACTTTATTAAAAGGGAATAAATATTCATGGTTATAATCAATTGTAAATTGATTTTATAAAGTCAAAACTGATGTTAATCAGATTTGTAAAGGTGAGAATAGGGAAGTTAACGTAACGGTTAAATTTGGATAATTATGTTGTTGAGAAACAAATTTAATGGAATTATTTAAATTAATTAATTATATTATTAATTAATTTAAAGGGAAAAACAAATTGGAATCGATTTATGGTATAGCCATGTTGGGTTGACTAAATCGACAGTTTTAATTAGAATTGATTATTAAATAAGTGTGTTTTAAATAAAATAGTTCAATGAATATTGTTTAAATTTTAATAAGATTTACTATTTATTTTAGTTAATAAAGGAATTAACTATTTTTACAGCAGTTAATGATCGAGGTAAATTATTATTTTAATTAATAATAATTTAGAAAATTTCTCTTTAAATTGGAATTCATTTAAAGGTAATAGGAGTTGGAACCAAATCTAGTTGGATGGTGAAAGGAGTTTTTGTACGGTTTATATTTAAAACCCAAATTTTTATAACAAAGTTATAACAGGAATTTCAAGCAAATACAATGACTTGAAATAAAGGTTACTTAATTATTTCAGTTAAGTCAAAGGAGTTTGGGATAAAATAGTTTATATTAAACCAGAGTTAGATAAAAGGAGTTTAAAGGTGTTAAAGCATTAATTTTACATTAACGTTACAAAATCATGGGGTTAAAGAAAAGTGGAGAATTGAAATGTGAATTTCAAGCGGGAAGTGTCAAAAGGGATTAAAAAGGAGTTGGAAAAGTGAATTCCATAAAAGAAGTGGATCGCAGGATTTTGTAAATAAATCCGAGTTATGAAATGAATTTGTTTAAAAGGGGTCGAGGTTAAAATGTGGTGTTTTATAGGGAATTATTTAATCATTGAATTAAAAGAATAATAAGGAATAGATTTCAAAAAGGTAAGACGGTTGTATGAAACCGTATTTTGAGTAAAATAGTTAAATGGAATTTGAAGGGCTATTAGAGTGAAATGTGGTTTTGGATTACAACTTGTATTTATCTTTAGATATGAACGTTGTTGATCATGGTCTGAGAGGTAATTAAAACACCCCAACTTTACCGACATCAGGATTATCTGCAGATAATATTAGTTGTAATGGTAAAGTAGGTTAGTAAATATGTATTATTCCCATTAGAGAAACAACAGTGTAACGGTTAATGGGAATGTGAAGAATATATAACAAGAGTTCCAAGTAAAAGTAGAAAACTGGAGGTGATATAGGATTTTACTAAGGAATAAAATAAACTGGTTTAAGGTGTAATCTTATGTTAAATAAGAAGCGAAAAGTTATATTTATAATATCGATATATTTAAGAGTTTTAAATTACATTTGTTTTATTTAAAAGGCCAAGTGATGATGAATACTGAACCAGTGAACTCATTGGGTTGTGAAACACCCCACCTCCGTTAGGGTCACTCTCAAAGGGAATGCCCTAATTTTTGTTGAGGTTTATAAGTATAAGTCACAGATACACAAGACATATATAAATACACATATTTTTGAATAGCGGAAAACAACAGCAACTTTTATTTCATCAAAATACGTGTTACACAAACCATGCGATAATTGTCTTACAATAATTCCAAAAACATTACATTGTCATAACTGTCTTGATTTCATAACTTAAAGAAGCATAAAAACATAAGTAAACTGCATAAGTCCCCATAATTGCTATCCAAAGCCATAGTCCAAAACGAAATAGATCCAAGCAATACATTCTTTCTCTTCAAGCCGGATGTGAAAACTGGTCAAGCTGCGGTATTCCCTCCCTGTGGACCTGGGGGGGGGGGGGAACGAAAGAAAAGAAGACGAAAGAAAAGTAGAGTCAGACATAAAGCCTGAGTAAGTCTAGGACTATTCAGTCTATGAATAAGGAAATGAGCATGATAAGTACAAACTGGAAATGGGAAAGCACCATAAACTAAGTTAAGTTGTCTAGAGTCGAATATACTATCGTACCCCATATTAATCTCTGCACCCCCTATAAACTAGTTCCCAACAGGCACCCCATAATTAGGGTGAAGTGATCCATTTCTAATGATCAGCTCTTACTCGCATAGTTACATGTGTCTTACGGCCCCCGATGTTGTAGCTACCTATGCTGGTCCCACCATGGGGTGTATCAAGTCCCATGGTGGCGGCCCGACACAATTCTAGAATGCACAGGTATACTACTGGTGCCCAGTGCCTAATTTTTCTGCGTCGGAGTGTGTGCACGCCCTCACCCCGTTAGAACCTACACTGCTGCACCACCGCCGTCGATTTGACCTCTTACAGTCAGCCCAGTAATCGTGCCCCACCCTGCCTAGTTCAGGGTATCCTGATACACCTTGTAGGGTTACTGCTGAAAAGGGTCCCCCGCTACTAGGTTTTCTATTTCTAGCCAACGTGCTAAGTTGGTTAAGTGTTCTGTATAAACCTAACCCCCAATTAGTCTGTATAGTTTAGCATGTTCAATTTGATTAAGTATTAATTCAATTTACTTAATCCTATCAATCCTGACTCAGCCTTAATTGTCTTATTAAAGCCTCAACCTCTCACATTAGACAGGTATTGTTGTGACTGCCTGTTGCCGGTTGGGTCCGGGCAGTCTTACGTCACAACTCAGTCTAACCTCGGGTCTTTATTGGGCTCAATGTTTAACCACCCACATTGGATAGGTATTGTTGTTACTACTGGATAGCCGGGCGGGTCTGGGCAGGTTTATGTCACAACTCAATCCAACCTCGGGTTAAACATATCGTATTTTCTAAGTTTACATATTTTGTCTCTTTTCTTTTTTTATATATAAATATTTGCAGCCCATTATTCAAATTCATCTTTATTGGGTAAAATTAATTTATACCACTTAAATGTTTCCAAGGTCATTGGCATGCGTCAAACATGCCAACACATATGTTTTTATTTTTTTAACCCAACGTCATTACCCCCGTTTTATACGTTCGCTATATTATAACATATGTTGGGCTTAACATTTATGCCCAACTTAGCCACATGAAAAAGGGGAAGCTTAGAACATGGTGTTTATATATCCTAAGTAACATCAAAAAGGGTGTGTGAACGCATGAACTTGCAACATAGCGAACTAATTAACAAAAATTAGGCACTTGTGAACTTGCATTGTAATAGCATATAATCTTGACATAAAACATACCTAAACATGAATTATGGTTTTAATCTAGTCATGTAAACTTGCATTCAAAATGTGAATCTAACTTAATTATGTGCCACATATATTATCATCTGATTTTGATAACAACATAGGCCAAAAACATATTTTTAATTAGGCATAACACCAAACGTAATCTAGTCATGTTCATAGAGTCAACACAAGTTCACAAAGATGCTTACTTTTGTCACTAATACAAAAGTATGGTTTTCACTTGAATCATAATGCCTATTTCAACATAAATTCATATGAATCATAATACCCAAATGGATCCAACTACACTAAAAATGATCATAAAAATATACATAGAAGGATCTAAAATCATGTTGGCATAATAGTGAATCATATACTTGCATGAGTCTCAACTTTGTTGTAATAAACTACCACAAACATATAGTTGTTAACTTTCAACATGAATCATATACTTGCAAACATCCAATAGGTCTAACATCATTATACCACAACATCCCAAATCTATTCATAATTAGAATTGTAGCAACATACAATTATGAATTATCATTACCACAAATTAAGTACAATTCCATTTCTCATTTTACACAGATCAAAACTCAATTATTCATTCACATCGGAATAGCACTCTACTTACAACGTATGACGAATCTTCAATTCAGGATTCTGAATTTGGAGATGTTATCCTTTGTTGTAGGCGTTGTTTTGATTTAATTGTCGTTGCTTTAAGCCTTCGAATCAACTCCTGGCTTGACGGCTATTACTAGTCTTTCTTCAGCAGCATGATAGCTCTATTCTCATTTTTATTTGTGTGAATTAGGTGGAGTCTTAGGTTCTTTTTATAGAGTTTGTGAATTGATTAGAGCCGTCGATGGAGCTTAGATTAATATTAGTCGTTCGTTTTAAAGAGAAACCAATCAAGAGCTGACACACAAGTCCTAGTGACAAGACAAAGCTCAGAAATTCGGCCAAGCACAGACCAGGCCAGCCAGGAGGGGTTGGGTTCGACCTGGCTCAGGGGCCAGGACGACTACCCAGTCGACCCCTAGGTCGACTAACCAGTCGACCTGGGTGCCCCAGGTCGACTACCCAGTCGACCTGGGTGCCCCAGGTCGACTACCCAGTCGACCTGGGTGCCTTGGGCGGGAAAATTCCCGCCCAGCCCAATATGTGTCCGATTTTTGAATTTTGAACTCGTTTCTGAACTGTTTCTGTCTGTTTGAATTTTAAACTGAATTTTGAAACTTCCGGAGGTCATATCTCCCTCATACGGAGTCCGTTTTACGCAAACTCAGACTCTATCTCAAGCAGAATTCCGAGACGAACGCAATGGCGTATCCCGTTTCCATTAATTCTTTGATTTTAAATTAATTATACCTTAATTTGTGAATTTCACTATTATAGAATATACGGGGTGTTACATTTTCCCTCACTTAAAAGGATTTCTTCCCCGAACTCTTCAAGTTTAGGAAGAATGTATATCCTAACATCCAAACGTCCATCTACTCAACCATCAAACACGAGCATCCATTGTCCTTAAAAGACTTCTAATGCTTCATGATCACATGCGAAGTGTGTGTATATGTACTTATCTAATGCAAAATCAGTCGGTCTACTGATTCAGTTGACCTCCTTAATGCAAATTATGTAAGTATCATGAATCCATTATGTATGCAAACCTCCCTATTTATGATTCTACATGAGTGCACAATCATTCATATAAATGCAACATCCATATGACAACACATTAAACTTCAACCATATACGAATATAAATACATATATGCATATGCAATATGAAGTGATTGAGCCGATCTAAAACCTAGATTGTGTGTGTATATGCAACCACGAGCAACCACTAGCAATCACTTGCAACCACTTGCAACCATCATTCATAACATGTTTCAATTACATGTTTTCATCCAAAGGGTTTCTACCTAAAAGATAAGGTCGAGGAGATATACCCTAAAAGATAGATAAAGCATAACTTAAGGAAAAAGAGAGATCAAAGATGTACCCTCGAAAAGAAAAGGGTATACTGCGCGTATTCTAGCCTCAGTTTCCCAAGTCGCGTCTTCCTCGGCGTCGCTCCACTGAACTTTGACGAGCTTGACTTCGCGGTTGCGTAGATTTTTCACTTCAGTTCCTAAGATGCGTGTTGGAACTCTTCTCACAGTTGCTTCACGTTCCACTTCGGCTTCTTCTAGAATGCTAGGCTCTACTATTTCAGCAGACTCGTGCAAACACTTCCGGAGGTGAGAAACATGAAAGACGTTGTGAACTCCGGCCAGCTTTTCGGGTAGCTCTAATCTATAGGCCATCTTCCCAACCTTCTCGATGATAGGAAACGACCCTACGAACCTTGGTTGTAGCTTCCCTATGGTTCCAAAACGAACAACATTCCTTAGAGGAGACACCTTAAGAAAAACCCTGTCTCCAACCTCAAATTCAAGGTCGGTCCTCCTCTTGTCTGCGTAGGATTTTTGTCTGTCTTGGGCTGTCTTCATTCTTCTCCGTATTAAGTCTACTTTCTCTGAAGTCTCTCGGATCATATCTGGTCCAAGTATGAGCTTGTTAGTAGACTCCCACCAACAAGTGGGCGATCGACACGGCCTTCCATATAAAGCTTCGAAGGGCGCACCATTCCGATGGTGGCTTGGTAGCTGTTATTGTAGGCAAATTCCACCAAAGGAAGATGGTCTTCCCACGTCCCTCCAAAGTCAAGGACGCACAGTCTTAAAAGGTCCTCCAAAACTCTGTTCACTCTTTCTGTCTGGCCGTCGGTTTGGGGGTGATAGGCTGTACTCAAGCATAACTGTGTGCCTACCGCTTCTTGCAGACTCCGCCAAAACTCATTTGTGAAGATAGGGTCTCGGTCACTAACAATGCTGGAGGGTATTCCATGGAGTCGAACAATTTCCTTGAGATAAAGAGATGCTAGGGATGAGGCAGTCCTCTTACTCTTGACAGGTAAAAAGAGGGCGCTTTTAGTAAGCCTATCCACTATTACCCAAATGCTAGTGTTGCCTCTTCTAGACCTGGGCAGCCCATCAATGAAGTCCATTGAAATGCTATCCCACTTCCACCGTGGGACCTCTAGAGGATGGAGCAGACCGCCAGGCTTCTTCTGTTCCGTCTTAACTTGTTGGCAAATCATACACTTAGAAACGAAATCTGCCACGTCCTTCTTCATGCCGCTCCAAAAGAAGGTTCTCTTTATGTCCTCGTACATTTTATCTTCGCCTGGATTTATCGTCATCTTGGAGTGATGTGCTTCTTCGAGAACCGTCTTTACTAAATCCCTTGTCTGTGGGACACATAGTCTTCCATCTCGCCTTAACCAACCCTTATCGTCGATGGAGTATTTGTTGAGGTGACTTGAAGTCTCACCCCTAATTAGCCTATCAATCATCTCCACAAGCTGAGGGTCTTCGCGTTGTGCTGTCCCTATTGAGTCCACTAGAGTCGGGCGTACTTCGAGAGATACTAGCAAGCCCGGTACAAAATCGGAGGAGGGCCTAAAGTTAAAACTGGCTATATACTCCAAGCTTTGCCTTTCTATAAAGAGCGGGCTTAGGGTCAGTTTCTTTCGGCTCAATGCGTCTGCCACTACGTTGCCTTTGCCCGGAGTGTAGGAGATCTCGAAATTGTACGAGGCAAGAAACTCCATCCATCTCTGTTTCCTCAAGTTAAGATCTTTCTGCGAGAAAAGATATTTCAACGATTTATGGTCAGTGTAAAGTTCGAACTTCTCACCTAGGAGATAGTGTCACCAAGACTTAAGTGCAAAGACGATGGCGGCTAACTCATGATCGTGGGTTGGGTAGTTCTTTTCATGCACTTTCAATTGCCTTCCACCATAAGCTACTACCCTTCCTTCTTGCATTAAGATAGCGCCTAGTCCTGTCCCGCATGCATCCGTGTATACCGTAAACATTTTGCTTCCATCCGGCAAGGTCAGAACTGGGGCTATTGTAAGAGCCCTTTTTAAGCGTTGGAAAGCAAACTCGCAATCCAAGTCCCAATTGAACACTAGATTCTTCTTTTTCAGCCTTGTGAGTGGAGCTGAGATTTTCGCAAAATCCCTTATGAATTTTCGGTAGAAACCTGCTAGTCCTAGAAAACTTCGGACCTCAGTTGCATTCCTTGGTGTCTTCCAATCCTGTACCGCCACTACCTTAGCAGGGTCCACAGCTAACCCTTCTTTGGATAATACGTGCCCAAGAAACCTTACTTCCTCTCTCCAAAAGTAGCATTTGGAGAATTTGGCTTTTAGCTGATGGACTCGCAGAGTTTCCATGATTGCCCTTAGGTGCTGAGCATGCTCTTCTTCACTCTTTGAGAAGATCAAGATATCGTCTACGAAGACCACTACGAACTTGTTGAGGAATTCTCTGAACACCCTACTCATCAGGCCCACGAAGTAAGCGGGTGCGTTTGTCAAGCCGAAAGGCATGACAAGCCATTTAAAGAAGCCGTCTGGGGTTCTACATGCTGTCTTATCGATGCTATCTTCAGCCACCCTTAGTTGATGAAATGCAGTTGCCAAATTGAGTTGGGAGAAAACTGACGTTTCTACAAGCTGATCAAACAGATCATCAATTCTAAGGAGAGGGTGCCTATTCTTTTTCGTTAGCTTGTTGAGCTCCCTATAGTCAACACATAGACGGAGTGAACCATCCGCCTTTGTGGCGAACACCACTGGAGCGCCCCATTCTGAAATACTCCTTCTAATGAACCCCTTCTCTAGAAGCTCTTTAACCTGTTTACTGAGCTCTTTCCTTTCCCGTGGAGCCATGTGTCTAACAGGCAACGCAACATGCTTTGCATTATCTACAAGATATATGCGGAAGTCTATCTCCCGCTTCGGAGGTAAGCCCTTCACCTCTTCGAAGACATCCGGATATTCCCGGACCACCCTAACCGATTGCAAACTCTCAACAGAAGCATCTAGCGATTCAATATAACTAAGCATAACCGCATACGAGGGATTACAAGTAATTTCCAGAGTGTTACCGAGTTGGGTCAGAAGCCTAACCACCCTTTTCGCACAATCAAGAATGGCACCATTACTGGATAGCCAATCCATGCCCAAAATCAAACCATATCCCGAGAAGCCCAAAACAAAGGCACTACATCTAAATTCTACGCTTAGAATAGAAATTTTCAATCCC
This sequence comes from Allium sativum, assembly GCA_030737875.1. NCBI lineage: Eukaryota > Viridiplantae > Streptophyta > Magnoliopsida > Asparagales > Amaryllidaceae > Allium > Allium sativum. Next base: position 5,708,963 of record CM060921.1, on the reverse strand, counting down.
ACACAGATCATAGACAAATGAGATGGGCCCCCGATAGGATTTGAAACAATTAAGGGGTCCTCTACCATACTAGTTTCTAAGTGCAGAGATTCTACTAAAGCAGATGAAATAAAGGAGTGTGATGCGCCAGAATCAAATAAAGTGCGAACTAGGTGATCATAAAGATAAACTACACTTTCTACAGAAGTATTTATACCTCGCTGTTGCAGAGGTGGCGCTTATAGCACATGAACCTGTGCCCCTGAGGTGGATCCAGCCTTCTGCCCCTAGCCTCGCTTCTTTGGGAAATCCTTAGCCAAGTGGCCTGTCTCACCGCAAGAAAAGCACCCACCATTCAACTAGGCCTTCTTTTTCCAGCAATCTTTCACTAAGTGCCCCACTTTGCCACAGAAATTACACTTCCTCTTCTCTTGGGACTTGTTGTCTTTCCCGCCCTTCTTAAAGTCTGTCTTCTTAGGCTGTAAACCCTCTTTCTTCCCCTGAGAGCTTTCTGCCTTTGTCTCCTTCTTGCCCTTATCCTCTTCGTTCAGCAATGCCATCTGCACCAACCTTTCATACATAGCTCCCATAGGTATATGGGTCATGGCCAAGCTGTGTAATGGCTCATTCAATCCTTTGACAAAGCGAAGAGCCTTTTTGTGCGGAGTGTTGACTAGGTCCAGTCTGAACCTAGCCAGCTGATCGAACTGATTAACGTACTCTTTGACTGTCATATTCCCTTGCTTAAGAAATAAGAATTTTTCCAATTGAAGGCTCCTTTCAGCTTCTGAGAGAAATTTAGCCTCAAACCTTGCCCTAAAGTCCTCCCATGTTTCCACTGGTCTTTCTGCATTGGTAACTTCCCACCAGTAGGAAGCCTCGCCTTTAAGTAGCCATACTGCCAGTTGTACCTTCTGCCTATCTTCTACCTCAAAGATGACGAATAAGTCCTCGATTTCCTTCAGCCAGTTCCTGGCTGCCACGAAGGACTCGGTTCCATGAAAGTCCTTCCCTCCTATAGCTTTGAAATCTTTACATATCTTAGCAAAAGCATTACCACGCGGAGGAGGTGGAGGAGGAGGAGGTGCTGCTGCAGCTGGATGAATTCCTGCAGCTGGGGGAGGAGGAACAGTGGGACCTGGCTGATTGGCCCTTGCTTCTAAGAATCATCTGAACTAACCAGGTATTGGTACACCCTCTGCCAAGTTAAGTTCTTCGGGCATGCTGAAACAAAAAGGATAGATTCAAAACGAAGGATAAAGGATAATACCTATGGCTTTGGGGGACTATGCCTTTTTAAAATAAAATAACATTTTATCTTTAAAAATGCTTCTTTAAATTTTCTTTTGAAAATAAATTTTCAAAACTTTTTATCTTATCTGGTAAACCTATGCTCTGATACCAAGTGAAACACCCTACCTCCGTTAGGTCACTCTCAAAGGGAATGCCCTAATTTTGGTGGAGGTTTATAAGTATAAGTCACAGATACACAAGACAGATATAAATACACATATTTTTGAACAGCAGAAAACAACAGAAACTTTTATTTCATAGAAATACGTGTTACACAAACCATGCCATAATTATCTTACAATACTTCCAAAAACATTACATTTTCATAACTGTCTTGATTTCATAACTTAAAGAAGGATAAAAACATAAGTAAACTTCATAAGTCCCCATAATTGCTATCCAAAGCCATAGTCCAAAATGAAATAGATCCAAGCAATACGTTCTTTCTCTTCAAGCTGGATGTGAAAACTGGTCAAGCTGCGGTATTCCCTCCCTGTGGACCTTGGGGGGGGGGGGACGAAAGAAAAGAAGACGAAAGAAAAGTAGAGTCAGACATAAAGCCTGAGTAAGTCTAGGACTATTCAGTCTATGAATAAGGAAATGAGCATGATAAGTACAAACTGGAAATGGGAAAGCACCATAAACTAAGTTAAGTTGTCTAGAGTCGAATATACTATCGTACCCCATATTAATCTCTGCACCCCCTATAAACTAGTTCCCAACAGGCACCCCATAATTAGGGTGAAGTGATCCATTTCTAATGATCGGCTCCTACTCGCATAGTTACATGTGTCTTACGGCCCCCGATGTTGTAGCTACCTATGCTGGTCCCACCATGGGGTGTATCAAGTCCCATGGTGGCGGTCCGACACAATTCTAGAATGCACAGGTATTCTACTGGTGCCCAGTGCCTAATTTTTCTGCGCCGGAGTGTGTGCACGCCCGCACCCCGTTACAACCTACACTGCTGCACCACCACCGTCGATTTGACCTCTTATAGTCAGCCCAGTAATCGTGCCCCACCCTGCCTAGTTCAGGGTATCCTGATACAACTTGTAGGGTTACTGCTGAAAAGGGTCCCCCGCTACTAGGTTTTCTATTTCTGGCCAACATGCTAAGTTAGTTAAGTGTTCTGTATAAACCTAACCCCCAATCAGTCTGTATAGTTTAGCATGTTCAATTTGATTAAGTATTAATTCAATTTACTTAATCCTATCAATCCTGACTCAGCCTTAATTGTCTTATTAAAGCCTCAACCACTCACATTAGACAGGTATTGTTGTGACTGCCTGTTGCCGGTTGGGTCCGGGCAGTCTTACGTCACAACTCAGTCTAACCTCGGGTCTTTATTGGGCTCAATGTTTAACCACCCACATTGGATAGGTATTGTTGTGACTACTGGACAGCCGGGCGGGTCCGGGCAGGTTTATGTCACAACTCAATCCAACCTCGGGTTAAACACTTCGTATTTTCTAAGTTTACATATTTTGTCTCTTTTCTTTTTTTATATGTAAATATTTGCAGCCCATTATTCAAATTCATCTTTATTGGGTAAAATTAATTTATACCACTTAGATGTTTTCATGGTCGTTGGCATGCGTCAAACATGCCAACACATATGTTTTTATATTTTTAACCCAACGTCATTACCCCTGTTTTATACGTTCGCTATATTATAACATATGTTGGGCTTAACATTTAAGCCCAACTTAGCCACATGAAAAAGGGGAGGCTTAGAACATGGGGTTTATATATCCTAAGTAACATCAAAAGGGGTGTGTGAACGCATGAACTTGCAACATAGCGAACTAATTAACATAAATTAGGCACTTGTGAACTTGCATTGTGATAGCATATAATCTTGACATAAAACATACCTAAACATGAATTATGGTTTTAATCTAGTCATGTAAACTTGCGTTCAAAATGTGAATCTAACTTAATTATGTGCCACATATATTATCATCTGATTTTGATAACAACATAGGCCAAAAATATATTTTCGATTAGGCATTACACCAAACGTAATCTATTCATGTTCATAGAGTCAACACAAGTTCACAAAGATGCTTACTTTTGTCACTAATACAAAAGTATGGTTTTCACTTGAATCATAATGCCTATTTCAACATAAATTCATATGAATCATAATACCAAAATGGATCCAACTACACTAAAAATGATCATAAAAATATATATAGAAGGATCTAAAATCATGTTGGCATAATAGTGAATCATATACTTGCATGAGTCTCAACTTTGTTGTAATAAACTACCACAAACATATAGTTGTTAACTTTCAACATGAATCATATACTTGCAAATATCCAATAGGTCTAACATCATTATACCACAACATCCCAAATCTATTCATAATTAGAATCGTAGCAACATACAATTATGAATTATCATCACCACAAATTAAGTACAATTCCATTTCTCATTTTACACAGATCAAAACTCAATTATTCATTCACATCGGAATAGCACTCTACTTACAACGTATGACGAATCTTCAATTCAGGATTCTGAATTTGGAGATGCTTTCCTTTGTTGTAGGCGTTGTTTTGATTTAATTGTCGTTGCTTTAAGCTTTCGAATCAACTCCTAACTTGACGGCTATTCCTAGTCTTTCTTCAGCAGCATGACAGCTCTATTCTCATTTTTATTTGTGTGAATTAGGTGGAGCCTTAGGTTTTTTTATATAGTTTGTGAATTGATTAGAGCCGTCGATGGAGCTTAGGTTAATATTAGCCATTCATTTTAAAGATAAACAAATCAGGAGCTGACACACAAGCCCTAGTGACAAGACAAAGCTCAGAAATTCGGCCAAGCACAGACCAAGCCAGCCAGGAGGGGCTGGGTTCGACCTGGCTTAGGGGCCAGGTCGACTACCCAGTCGACCCCCAGGTCGACTACCTAGTCGACCTGGGTGCCCCAGGTCGACTACCCAGTTGACCTGGGTGCCTTGGGCGGGAAAATTCCCGCCCAGCACAATCTGGGTCCGATTTTTGAATTATGAACTCGTTTTTGAACTGTTTCTGTCTGTTTGAATTTTAAACTGAATTCTCAAACTTCCGGAGGTCATATCTCCCTCATACGGAGTCCGTGTTACGTAAACTCGGACTCTATCTCAAGCAGAATTCCGAGACAAACGCAATAGCATATCCCGTTTCCCTTAATTCTTTGATTTGAAATTAGTTATACCTTAATTTGTGAATTTCACTGTTATAGAATATACGGGGTGTTACAAGGTTATCATGATTGAAACACTGATTTTTTGATAGTTAAATCACCGACTATCAAATCTGTCCAATACGATTGTTAGTATGGAAAGACCGGGATCGAATATATATTCGAAAACCATTCCGACCAACAAATATGTGAAGATACCAGAAGATGGTCGTGAGGGAACATTGAAGATCGTGGATCTTCATTAAACGGAAGAACTACTAATAATCTCTGGTTAGCTCCCAGAGATAAACTGTGGTTCTGTCGTGGTTGAAATCTATGGGTTTCAAGGACTTCTTGCTACTGATCCATGGGGTGATTCCTGTATTGGATGTAGTAGGAGAGTACCTTCGGTTCATCCTGTTCCTGGATGACTTATATGGACGGTTGTCTGACAGAGTATTTCCAAAGGAATAACGTACGTTGATTTCCTCAAACGTTCCATAGTTGATGGCAGAGAAATGGTTATTCTCTAGCCAAATAAACTAGAGTATTTTTGTGGACGTCAATCAGTGATATCCGGCGGATATGACGATGTGGCGTTCAAAATGAATGGTGACCTGATATTTCAAAAAGGGAAATTCTGACCTCAAGCCTCATCAACCGGGAAATGACAAAAATCGGGCAGGCATCATGGTTATGTGGGTCGCTCCCATTAGGATGTATAATCACCTATCTAGAGAAATTCCTTTTGCTTCTTTAATCTATCGATGCTGTCCCTTTTCGAGAAACGGTGGTTTGAGCCCAACCGTTGGTGATATACATTCGATACACTCAAGCGAAATGAGTGGTCGGTCATGTGTGGGCCGGGTTGCAAGACGTTCTTGTTGAACCTAGTGTATTTGCCTCTAGAGATACACTATCGGCAGGTGGTCTCATACCTTGTCGTAGTCGGAATCCAATCTCCAATAAGCACCCGCGGTTTTGATTGTATACTATATGTGGAGCGTGAGATGCAAGCGTTCCACTAGATTGTTATTTACTTGTATTTAGACATTATTGTAATAGCAGAACAAGCTATTGTTTTTTTCAAAATTGTTTTGGGTTATCGTAAGGTAAAAACCGTCCGTATTTATGTGTGTATTCGGTCTTACAATTATCCTTTTCTTCCGAAAGGATTTTTACTTTTAAATTAAGTTGTGTGATACCTTAATACTGTGCGAGTTTTTCTCACTCTGGTTCACCAGACTGGCCCGGTGTTTTGTAAATGCTCGGCTTAGCCCGGGGTGTACAGGTTCAGGTTATCGAGTGCTGTGAAGAGACGAGCTGGAAGGGTCCAGACGTATGATATTACATAGCTACTATTCCGATGTGTGTTGTATATGAGGACAGGTTATTATAATTGTCCCATTGTGTGATATACTCTGATGATTGTAAGTATTTTAAAAGCTCTCAGTAAGATTTATTTCTATATTATATTTTGTTCTGCTGCGATGTGAGACTCTGATTCTGTGCTGTGGTGTTTCTTCTTCTTTTTCTATTCTAATATTTCTTTCTTTCTTATCTCACGCTCTAAATTCTTTCAATAACGTTCCTGTGTTTTCGATGTTTGGAAAGTCGGCATGAGTTACGGTAAAGGTATTTATGTCGATTTCCGGGGCCGAAACTGCCTTGGTCGTTACAGTGGTATCAAAGCTACTGGTTTAGTAATAACCTTGGCTCTGTGGTGTGACTTGATAGAGATTGGGTTAGTAATACCCTAGATCAAGATTGAGTGTGTGTGTGTGTATATATATATATATATATATATATATATATGAGAGCGTATTTGTAAATTTTATATACAAATGTTTTGTATTGTGTTTGTTGATCGGTTCAATTATTGAGAAGCATAGAACTGGCAATGGATACAGTATTGTTTTGTAAAGTGGGTAAACGAAATAATTTTACCCAAATTATGTTTTGTACAAAAACGAATAATTTTATCAAATTATTGAGATATTAGTGTGATTGATCGATTTGAATGGAATTCAAATCGAATTGAAAATTTGAATTTGAAATTTAATTGATTAAGTGAAATTAAATTAGTAATGATATTGAAATTGAATCAATTAAATTAGAAATTTGATGATAGATAATAATCAAAAAGAAATCAGTCAGATAATAATCGATTAATGTTCAAATATGTGAAACCAAAATGAAATACTAATATTGAATATGAATTCAGTTGATTGGGTTCCGTATTGGTTGTCGATTGTGAATTGTTTGTTATTGTATGATAGTTGTTTGAATGATAATAATCGATAATTTAATAATGCTAAATAAATTCCAAACTAAAGAATAAATTTTCGGTATACTTAAACTGGAATGAACTGAATAGGAATATGAATTTACGATTTAACCCTGTATTTGGTCATGAATTGATATTGTGCGTTTGACTTTGCAATTAGTGTAGTTATACCAGTTGATTAGTGAAATATTATCTTAGAATTTCAAATATTGTTATTCGTATGTGAATTGAGTAAGTACAGATGCCAGATGACTTTTGAGGATCTTTCTTACCTTACCAAAAAGGTACGCCTACGCGAAATATGAAATTTTTGGGGTTGTGATTTTTTGTTTTCCGACCATTGGTCGATGTGTATATATCATTTGTTCCTGCGATATCGCAAATGTCACTCCGTGCAGGGGAGACTCTGCCGAATTTTCCCGGGAATTTAAGATGTTAGAAATTTTTCGATATTTTTTAAAATATTTATATACGGTGTTAAACTGGTTTTTGACTTAAAATAAATTGGATTTCGAATTTAATGAGATTTGTAGCATCTTTCTTACCTTAGCAATTTCGAGGACGAAATTATTTAAAGGGGGGAAGAATGTAACGACCCGTGTTTTTCGACCATTTGAATCCGAATATTTAAATTGGTTTTTAAATATTTTATTTGGAATATTAATGGATTTTAATATTTAATCATTATTTAAAACGAAGTTTGAACGCTATAGTTTATATATAATATAAATTGAGCTTGAAAATGGCGTGCAGTTCATAATATGGAGTTTTGAACTTTAATTGAATATACAGGATTCGATGTAAGTCGGATTTCTGTGAAACGAGAAACGTTGGGACAGTGTTGATGATAATTTTCATATGAAAAAGAAAAATTCAGATTTCGTGTTATAGATTGTAAGTTATGGCTAAATCAAATTTTGAAATAGTCGCTGTGAAAATTGTTATTTAAATATCGACCTTTAAAATGACCATTTTGCAAATGGACTCAGATTTCGACGAAACTAGTTTCATTAGAACCGTATCGTTAAATTATTGTACGGTGTTAAATGGCGTGGCAAACCGATGTCGTATGTGGCCACAGTAGCCACAAACGCCCGTTCAATTTCTATAGCGTGTAATTAATTTAATAAAGAGATATTTGAGTGTAACTTAAACAGACGATCGAATTAGGCCACGAGAACAATTCCATTGAATTTGTATCGTCGATTAGAGTCAGGATAGGTATATAGTTTGTTATTTTTGGAGACCGTGTAATTTATGTCTGAAATGGCATTGCGGTGCGCGTAAAAATAGCCTACCGGGGAAACAGTCTTAGAATGCGACGAAACTGGTGTCGTTGGATTCGTATTGAAGAATTATTATGGGATTGCAAAGTATCAAGTTGATTTGATTTATCTGGTGATCGTGAAAAAATTAAATGCGTGTTTATTTTTGGTTTTATAATGGAAAATTTTTCATACGACCTCGGATTTTGACGAAACCTGTCCCATTGGGTCTAGAATATTTTTTTATGCTAGGATTAACATTTTTATCAGAAAACAGAAGTTGAATGTGGTAGGTTTAACACGATACTTAGCTGTGAAGTTTCGTTGAAAAAAATAAAATTTTGTCCACCCGAACCCTTTATATATACCCCATCATAACTCGTTTCTTCGATCAAATACCCTTTGTCTTGCTTGGTGAACGTTTCTTATGACCGACATCTGCAAAATGAAAGGCCCGTATTCCTCAATCATTCATCCTCCAAAATCTCGTATTGCTATCATCAATCTATGAATCTTCCAAAATCAATATTCTAGAGCTCGATGTGATATGTAATTTGACCGGCTATGATGGGCGTTGACGAACGGAGGTGGCCGGAACCCGCCCTGGATGGCGCTGACTTTCGAAGGCAGTTAGGGGCGAACGGAGCGGGATGATCGTTCGAGGCTTATGGCGAGGAGGGAGACTGGGAAGGCCGATTGACTTCCGACGTCTGATGATCGTTCGATGGACGGACGTGGAAGCGGCGATCAGAGTTTCTTCGTGAGTTTGTTCGAAGCGCATACCTGGGACTAAACCAAAGAAACAAACGGGGAGAACGAAGACACCTGGAAGTTGCGAGAATGAAGGGGTTCAGTTTGGCCTGATTATTTCCAACATAAAATGTAATTGTGTTATTTAATTATAATTAAGTAACTAACCCTAGTTAATATAAAGTGTTTAAATATAAATTATAACCAAATCAGCTTGATCAATGCAGAACAGAAAATCCAGGGAAGGAAAGGAACAAGACGATGGTGGATGTTGAGGAGTAGCTATTGTTCGGTGAGCACCAAGAAAGGAGAACAACGAAGACATGGACCTTGTAAACCGTTATTTAAAAAGTAATTAAGTAGTTTAATTTTTATAATTAAGATATTGTTAATGAGTTAACGTAGTTTTGGAAACCAGGTACCATGCGTGACTTAGCATGCTGAAGAATAGGGAATGATGAAGGTAGAACAAGTTCAGTTTGTCTCCTTTACAAATCAAACAATTAGAAAAAAAAAATAAGTTTAGTATTAATTACATTGATTAAGGAATTATGAGTTAAATTAAACTATGCGTGATGCAGGGACTAGCGTGCTGGGTTAAAATGTGAACATGGAAGTGTTAGAACGAGAAGCGACAGTGACATACTGGAAAGGGAAATCATTTTGAACCAAGAAGTGCGGCGAATTCAAAACGTTAATTTAAAAGTAATCGTTAAATTAATTCTCTAATTAGAGGAATCAATTATTTAATTAAATTATAAAATTATATTGGGTATAACTAATGAATATGTTGACAGAATATGACGGAATAAATTGCACTGGAATTGTGGTATCAAACACAACATTCTAGAATGGTTTGGACATATTTGGAAGCAGCTAGAAATTTCTGGTTAAATTAAACACTGTTTAATTTAACTAGAACTGAACCGCTTGAGCTACAGACGAAATCAAGGTGAGTTAAACTCACTCAGTTTTTCCCATTTATATTTTATATAAATTGGGTTTTTATTTTGTGTGCTCTATTTGCCAATGGTTGACTGTTTGCTTGCTGATTTAACTGATGAAATTAACCCATCCTTTAATTTCAGTCAAATACCAAATCATTATTCTAACGATTGGTTCCAATAAAGGTAATTTACCTTGTTGGTCAAGTTTATAAAAATAAACGTATTTAAATTGGTTTAATTGTTTGATCTGTTTGAATTGAACAATCTGTTTGAGATAGCCATTTGTAAACAGGGAAGGACAGGTTGGAGGGATCCAACCGGATTCCTCAAATATATTATTTATTTCCATATTATCATATATGAACTGTCATGATTGGGTAATTGTTTTTAGTAGTGATCATTGATTGAAAAGTCAACATGTGTTGTGTTTTAAACAATGGGCTATATTGGTTGAGTAATCAGCAGTGAATGGCCTAAAAGTAAATTTGTTTTGTTTGTATTGATTTACCTTTAGGTGAATTGATAGAACTGAAGTTATAAAATTTATTTTATAGATGGAGATAGATTTTAAAATATATTTTTTGAATAAAACTTTATTAAAAGGGAATAAATATTCATGGTTATAATCAATTGTAAATTGATTTTATAAAGTCAAAACTGATGTTAATCAGATTTGTAAAGGTGAGAATAAGGAAGTTAACGTAACGGTTAAATTTGGATAATTATGTTGTTGAGAAACAAATTTAATGGAATTATTTAAATTAATTAATTATATTATTAATTAATTTAAAGGGAAAAACAAATTGGAATCGATTTATGGTATAGCCATGTTGGGTTGACTAAATCGACAGTTTTAATTGGAATTGATTATTAAATAAGTGTGTTTTAAATAAAATAGTTCAATGAATATTGTATAATTTTGATAAGATTTACTATTTATTTTAGTTAATAAAGGAATTAACTATTTTTACAATAGTAAATGATCGAGGTAAATTATTATTTTAATTAATAATAATTTAGAAAATTTCTCTTTAAATGGGAATTCATTTAAAGGTAATTGGAGTTGGAACCAAATCTAGTTGGATGGTGAAAGGAGTTTTTGTACGGTTTATATTTAAAACCCAAATTTTTATAACAAAGTTATAAAAGGAATTTCAAGCAAATACAATAACTTGAAATAAAGTTTACTTAATTATTTGAACTAAGTCAAAGGAGTTTGGAATAAAATAGTTTATATTAAACCAGAGTAAGATAAAAGGAGTTTAAAGGTGTTAAAGCGTTAATTTTACATTAACGTTACGAAATCATGGGGTTAAAGGAAAGTGGAGAATTGATATGTGAATTTCAAGCGGGAAGTGTCAAAAGGGATCGAAAAGGAGTTGGAAAAGTGAATTCCATAAAAGAAGTGGATCGCAGGATTTTGTAAATAAATCCGAGTTATGAAATGAATTTGTTTAAAAGGGGTCGAGGTTAAAATGTGGTATTTTATAGGGAATTATTTAATCATTGAATTAAAAGAATAATAAGGAATAGATTTCAAAAAGGTAAGATGGTTGTATGAAACCGTATTTTGAGTAAAATAGTTAAATGGAATTTGAAGGGCTATTAGAGTGAAATGTGGGTTTGTATTACAACTTGTATTTATCTTCAGATATGAACGTTGTTGATCAAGGTCTGAGAGGTAATTAAAATACCCTAACTTGACCGACATCAGGATTATCTGCAGATAATATTAGCTGTAATGGTAAAGGAGGTTAGTAAATATGCATTATTCCCATTAGAGAAACCACATTGTAACGGTTAATGGTATGTGAAGAATATATAACAAGATTTCCAAGTAAAAGTAGAAAACTGGAGGTGATATAGGATTTTACTAAGGAATAAAATAAATTGGTTTAAGGTGTAATCTTATGTTAAATAAGAAGCGAAAAGTTATATTTATAATATCGATATATTTAAGAGTTTTAAATTACATTTATTTTATTTAAAAGGCCAAGTGATGATGAATACTGAACCAGTGAACTCATTGGGTTGTCATGATTGAAACACTGATTTTTTGATAGTTAAATAACCGGCTATCAAATCTGTCCAATACGATTGTTGGTATGGAAAGACCGGGATCAAATATATATTCGAAAACCATTCCGACCAACAAATACGTGAAGATACTAGAAGATGGTCGTGAGGGGCCATTGAAGACCATGGATCTTCATTAAACGGAAGAACCGCTAATAATCTCTGGTTAGCTCCCAGAGATAAACAGTGGTTCTGTCGTGGTTGAAATCTATGGGTTGCAAGGACTTCTCGCTACTGATCCATGGGGAAATTCCTATATTGGATGTAGTAGGAGAGTACCTTTGGTTCATCCTGTTCCTGGATGACTTGTACGGACGGATGTCTGACAGAGTATTTCCAAAGGAATTACGTACGTTGATTTCCTCAAACGTCCCATAGTTGATGGCGGAGAAATGGTTATTCTCTAGCCAAATGAACTAGAGTATTTTTGTGGATGTCAATCAGTGATATCCGGCGGATCTGACGATGTGGCGTTCAAAGTGAATGGTGACCTGATACTTCAAAAAGGGAAATTCTGACCTCAAGCCTCATCAACCGGGAAATGACAAAAATCGGGCAGGCAACATGGCTATGTGGGTCACTCCCATTAGGATGTATAATCACCTATCTAGAGAAATTCCTTTTGCTTCTTTAATCTATCGACGCTGTCCCTTTTCGGGAAATAGTGGTTTGAGCCCAATCGTTGGTGATATACATTCGACACACTCAAGCGAAATGAGTGGTCGGTCATGTGTGGGTCGGGTTGCAAGACGTTCTTGTTGAACCCAGTGTATTCGCCTCTAGAGATACACTATTGGCAGGTGGTCCCATACCTTGTCATAGTCAGAATCCAATCTCCAATAAGAGCCTACGGTTTTGATTTTATACTATATGTGGAGCGTGAGATGCAAGCGTTCCACTAGATTGTTATTTACTTGTATTTAGACATTATTATAATAGCAGAACAATCTATTGTTTTTTTCAAAATTGTTTTGGGTTATCGTAATGTAAATACCGTCCGTATTTATGTGTGGATTTTGTCTTACGATTATCCTTTTCTTTCGAAAGGATTTTTACTTTAAAATTAAGTTATGTGATACCTTAATACAGTGTGAGTTTTTCTCACTCTGTTTCACCTGACTGACCCATTGTTTTGTAAATGCTCGGGTTAGCCCGGGGTGTACAGGTTCAGGTTATCGAGTGCTATGAAGAGACGAGCTGGAAGGGTCCAGACGTATGATATTACATAGCAACTATTCCGATGTGTGTTGTATATGAGGACAGCTTATTATAATTGTCCCATTGTGTGATGTACTCTGATGATTGTAAGTATTTTAAAAGCTCTCAGTAAAGATTTATTTTTATATTATATTTTGTTCCGCTGCGATGTGAGACTCTGATTCTGTGTTGTGGTGTTTCTTCTTCTTCTTCTATTCTAATATTTCTTTCTTTCTTATCTCACCCTCTAAATTATTTCAATAACGTTCTAGTGTTTTCAGTGTTTGGAAAGTCGGCATGAGTTACGGTAAAGGTATTTATGCCAATTTTCGGGGCTGAAACTGCCTTGGTCGTTACAGGTCCTCCCTTACGTTTGAGGATTGGTTATTCCTGAACACACGTTTCCCGGTCCGATTGGACCTATCCATCGGCTCCGTAGAGACTGATATATCGGAGGCGCCTCGCAATCCAACAACCACATAGGTAAAAATTACAACAATGTCGGGGCTAGTAAAACGCTGACACCACCCATAGCCAGAAAGAAACGTTGTGCACTCCCTGCAGGCACAATCCCGTTTTTGACTCATACCGAGGTGTGAGACTTGTGAATTAATGCCATACGCAAAGCTATGCTATATTAAAGTCATGCTTTGATCCTCAATGACAAGACACTGCTTTTGAACAAAAGCCTTGATCACTGAATCTCAGCATGCCACATAGGCAATCCATGTCATGCGACTGATATCTATCGATATATAACCTCTGAGCTTGTACGTCTTAGAGAAGGGCGTTAAGAAAGAGAATAAATTCTCCGCCGCGAAACAGATATATATATTGAATAGAAATCAATCAACACAGAATAAAATCAAATGTCAGACACACAATCCATTTACAAGTTCGTTCTGGGTCTGAACGAAACTGGAGGCACCTTATTCCTCGTCCCATATGTCCAATACAGGAGAGAGGCCCTCGCATATCTGTCGATCTCCAAGTACGTCTGGACGATCACCATTTATTATCTCGTATTGTGTATACAGCCCAATCAAGACATCAGTAATCATCCAAACGATGTGAAGACATCTGGTCTTCAACCACCATCTTCATCATCGACTTATCATCGAAACAGTTATTCGGAATGGGTATAAACCCAGCCTTTACGAATAACTCGTGTATATAATAAACAAGTGCTATAAAAGACAACATACGCCTCACCAGTTATGAATATTCTTTTATTTAAATATTCACATCTTTAGGGATTTGTTCCCATTAATTTTATCAAAGATAATTCTTTAATCTTCCTTTGGATATCATTCAAACCATATTAAGGTTTTCCAAACTAGTCGGGATTGACGCACCTTACCGATGTAATCATTTTATTTAATTTCTTAATCCCAGCCTATTCATCCCATGGAGCAAAACTGATCATACTCCATATCTAACACCACGGTGTTATCAGTAAATTTAATTACCATTTCCCATTCAAATCTAGTTAAAGATTTAACTATCGCTAGGAGCAAAACTGGCGATACTCCATTATCGATCATTTCCCAAATTTGATAATTTAAATTATCAATTCACATTTCAATCTAATTAAAGGTTCATTAAAACTCTACTTAGTTTTAATCTTCCCAAAAATCAATATTAATGATTATTTAACTTTGGAAACACAAACATGTCGCACCGACAATCTACACCGTACTATTGATTTCTTCCTATATATAACCTTTGAGCTCGTACGTCTTAGAGAAGGGTGTTAAGCAAGAGAATAAATTCTCCGCCACCAAACAGATATATATTTAACAGAGATCAACCATACAGTTCGAAATACAATGACAGACATGTAATCCTGCCTTTAACTGGGTTAAAGAAATAATGTCCTTTAAAACACAGTTTACGATAAACCTAAATCACAGTCCATTAATTATGGAATCTTCATGGAAAACAAATCAATATATAATCGATATCAATTTCTGTATCCGACTAATAATATAAATGGAATAGCGGCAACGCCTTTTAAATTCCATATGTATTAACATTCTTCCTCCACAGATGTTCACTTCGATTATTATTAATCGGATTCCATTCAATTCCAATTTAATATATTAAATTGGAAAACCGTTACCTCGGAAAATTCTCGTTAAATATTAATAAAAAGATCTATAAATTCCAAATCACATTTCACTGTAACTCGGGTTAAGGAACAAATGTCGTTAAAAACACAGTTCACAATAAACCCAATCACATTCCATTTTCAGTTCCAATTAAATCTTAATAAAAAAATTATTCTTTTCACACGGGGTCCAAGAACAGCGTTATTTAAGATACCATTCACGACAAACCCAAAATCACATTCCATTGTTAATCGGGTTAAAGAACAAGTGTTATGTAAAACACCATTCACGATAAACCTAAAAATAATATTTTCAAAATAATATTTTTATCTTTTCAAATATGGAATTTTTCAGCCCAATTCTTTCCAAATCATTTATTATGATTTTACACAAATTATTGATATTTTTAATAATTTTATCAAGGCCCGTACAGCCGATTTCCATAAACGGTCATCGAACTGCACTTACAGCGACCTTTTTCAAATTTGATTTGGTCATAATTCCAAATCCAACTGTTAGATTTCAAATCTCTAGTATTCATTGGAAAGCTCTTTTCGAAACGAACCCAACGATTCCAGTTTTAGGAGAATCTGATGGTCGGATTTCCCATAACGTCCATTCGAAGTCAATGGTCGAAATTCGCGAGCTGCCACAGCGCGGCGCGTTCTATTCAGGCCATTATATATATAATATATTTCGTCTATTTCCTTTTGAAACGTATTTTATAAATCGTTTTAAATTCGTTTTCAAAACGATTTCAACTTCATATTCAATTGCAAATCAAAATTGAATATTCCATATCATCAATATATAAATGATACTATTTTCAAAACATTAGATTTTGAAATCAATTCCTTTTCGATATTCATTATTAAAATGAATTAAATCGATATAAATATCGTTCACGTCAAAATGGCGTTAATCTAATCAACACGGCTTTATATATTTTAATATATTCGTGTCCATCCCAAATCAGACATCAAAATCAAATTTTGATCTTTTACTGAATATTATTTTAAAATATACATTATTTTAAAATATTCGTTATTTTAAAAATATTTATTCTTTCTGAACTAGAATCAGACATAGTCAATTACCATATAATATTGATTATATGGATTTCACATACACATGTATACAACGAAAATCAAACGCATTCAACCGTCATCCAGAGTGCATTCTACACTTTATAAGTATTAAATATAAATATTCAACGCTTACATAGCTTGTCAACCAACCGATTGACATACAACTAAATATTGGGATCAGTGTATGTCTAATATCATCAAAATACCCGTGTGGGGTTTCAATCAACAAATAATGAATTTTATTTGTGCAGTTGGGCGATGTGTAAAATTATCGTCCCAATCAATATCAGTCAAATGTGTGTACATAAACAAATCATCCGATTTGTTTATGATATTCATTTTATTCATATACATTTTAAAAATTATATTTTAACTATAAAGTACTTATTCCATTCCACATCACACAATCAATTTTCACAACATAATCAAACAAACAAACAAGTCGTCCGTGGTCTGTGGACGACGGGTGTCGGGTGCTGCTAAGCACCGTCTGCATCCTAGTATATATTTCTAACTAGAAAATAAATTAAAGTGAGAAGTTCTCACCTTTGAGATCCACTCCGCTGGTTCTATTTCTGAAGTTCTAAACCATTTGGATTTGTTTCCCGCCAGTTCTATCGAGATCTGCTTCACACGATCTTTATATTAAAAAACACATTTTTATGACGCTACACGTATAGAAAAGATTATATTTTTGTTTCGCTACATGTGTATAAAAATTATATTTTTATAGCGCTTTATATATAATAAAAATTATATTTTTACATTGCCTTTCAAACAATAAAAATCAGATTTTGATTATCTCTATAATATAAAAATCAAATTTTGATTATCTCTATAATATAAAAATCATATTTTTATTATCTCTATAATATAAAAATCATATTTTTATTCTAAAAACAATGCCCAATATATTTTATAAAAACAATTCCCATATGTATTTCCTAAAACATGTTCATATACATTTCATAGAAATTTCTAATTTATATTTTATAAAACAAACTGATTTTATTCTTTTAATGCCAATAAATTAAATAAATAAAAACAAATAAATTAACAAAACACTTACAGCCGGCATTCTAGGTGTGGGAGGGGGTCTGACGTCGGCCTGGTGTTGGGTGGAGGAGCTCGCGGTGGCGCAGCAAGAGGGAGGGTGAAGTGGCGTCGCGCGCGATTTTGGTGTTTTTTTTAAAATGAGTCGAGGAGAGAGAAACAAAAGGGGGGAGGGTCATATTAATATACATATTTTTTATTATTTTTAAATTCCAAAAAGCGACTTTTTATTACGAACTCGAAATCGAACCCACCGATTGTCGTCCCTAGCTAATTACCCCCACTCCGAACACAATAGGAAATGTATCGTAAGCCAGCTCAGCTGTTTCGATCAGTTTTTGCTAAAATCGAAATATGAATCTATTTATTGAATTTGAACGCACCTTTCAATTTACCGGGGCCACATACGGACCCCAAAAATTCTAGAAAAATAAATATGGCTATTTTCAGACGATACGGTCCTAACAAAACTAATTTCGTCAAATTTGCAGACCATTTGAATAATGGCCATTTTCTGGTCGATCCAAATTGACTAAAACTGTCAAAACACGTTTTACTTCGCCACACTCACATATTAATTCCAAATATTATTAAAATTGGAATCCAGCGATAATTTAACATTCCAAATCCAACAAAAGTGGTCTCATCGGAAACGGAGGTCGTTTGCAAAATTTCGATTTTTAAGGGCTATATTTTCCATAGCGACTATTCCGAATTTTCAACTGGGTATAACTTTTTATTCCCAGCATGAAATTTCAAATTTTCATATTCATTGGAAAGATATTTTCAAATAGATTATAATATTTTTGGTTTCACTAAAATCCGATTTATTTTGAATTATGTACATTCATTTGAAATTTGAAATCGAATTTTCAAACTACCGTGCCATTTTCAATTCCTTTTATAATTAAAATAAATATTTATATTCTAACTTTGATTTATATAACTATATACATTCTAATTCTATTCAAAATAAATTTCTTGTTGTTATTATTTAAAATAATTATTTAAAATATTCAAAATGCATTAAAATTGCCAAGATAAAAATTTTAAATTGGTTCTAATTTTCCGGGTTGTTACAGTCTCCACCACTTAAAATCTTTTCGTCCTCAAAAAGGAACGGAGCTGAAAGTTGTTTAACTAACCAACTCAACTTTCAGTCTGGCTTTCTTTCTTCAACTTTTCAGTTTCTAAAAATTTCTCAAAAATTTGGCTAACACCCTAAATTTTCGATTTTTTTTTGCCATAATCCCATTTGTACGGGAGCACTGGGAAAATTCCAAACCGCCACATAGGCCCTCTCATCTCAAAAAAGAAAAAGAAAATGCCATGCGGCTAGCCAATCGGTTCATAAAATCATCCAAACCCAATAAATTAGTAAACATGTACCTATTTGTCGGGCATACAAATTTATTCCTCTTCTCTAGCCTCCTTGCTATGACCTGTTCAATGTATATACATGTATATGCATGCAATTTCAAACAATTTTCAATATAGTTCAATATTGGACTAAATTTGGCTCAATGGTTCAAAAATTTAAATCAATCAAACAACACAATCAACAATCAATTAGTTGATTATCTTTTCGAATACATAACTTTAGATATATATACAAAAATCATGTTTTTGATGCCAATTCACAAAATAAATCCTATCTAGTTTTGGTTCTCACACCAGTCAATTGGAAATATATACACATCCCACTTTCGAAACTCGAAAACAAACTATTGACGCTATATAGTCATCAATAGTTTCATCCCCAGGAGACTAGAGTGTGATTCTATATGTATCCAGTGTATTAAAACTTCGAATATACGTTTGCAAGGCATATATGCAAAATCTTTATATATTGGATTATCCAAATTCAATACAAAATAAATATTCAAATACGTATGAAATGGTTTAAATTTTCAAGACAAAAATTGTTTTCATTTTATTTTAAAAACATTACTCTTCACACTCGTTCTGGAATACTACTGATCCTATCTCTAACGTGTCATTCTTATTGGATATTACTAATCCAATCTCTGATGAATTCTTTCGTTCGGTTCTAATGTGTCTTGTTCTCAAGCTCTGTAAACCAAAGCCCTGATACCAAATGAAACAACCTGAACTTCCCCATAAAGGAAAGCCCGGATTGAGTAGAGAACAAGACAAATCAGAAGGCAAACAGAAGAACATTTCATTGCTTATTACAACAATTCCACCAGAATAAAAGAATATACAGAGTATGAATAAATATTATACATGTGATAAATATAAGAGATTTACAATACATTACATAGTAGTGGAAATCAATACAAAACACAACTGAAAGAGATAAACGGATACAGAGCTTTCCGAATATCGTTCCAGTTGTAAAACAGGATCCTGTGAATATAAATCTGCAAAACCAAAACTACTAGCTACTCGTATGGAAAATAGGGGCACCCAGAGTTTAGTTTAAAACAATAAACTCCAGGTCAGTCATGTGACTTATGTGAGAACTAAAATAGTTATTAAATCTTTTACTTTAAAAATAAAGTAAATCAAGGGACCACGCTGTATAACACGGAATGGGTTTCCTCCCAAGAATACCAGTGCATAAAACAAACAACGCAATGCCTTTTGGAAAAACGAAGCTAATATAAGACTCAGGTCCCATCACACAATGCAACGCAAGCTGGAGGATAGAGTTTTACCTTATAATAGCCAAACATGCTTGGTACGGTTAAAACAAATCTTTTTGACACTATTATAGTATAAAGTGTATGAAAACAACTTCAAATGTAAATGTATCAATCATAGACGGCATAGTGCCCTATACCACTATGTCACCATACTAGGCTCTACAATCAAAACCGAATGTCATGTACTGGAAATTGGATTTTTGTCATGAGTCGAGGCCAGGGTTGGCTCCTCACCACTTCGAGACACTCTAGCAAATGCCTCAGGATCTTCCGCAGAAGACCCCTGGATCTTCAGGGCCGGTCCTCCCTTACGTTCGAGGATTGGTTATTCCTGAACACATGTTTCCCGGTCCTATTGGGCCTATCCATCGGCTCCGTAGAGACTGATATATCCGAGGCGCCTTCCAATCCAACAACCACACAGGTAAATATAACAACAATGTTAGGGCTAGTAAAATGCTGACACCACCCATAGCTAGAAAGAAACGTCGCGCAGTCCCTGCCGTCACGATCCCATTTTTGACTCATACCGAGGTGTGAGGCTCGCGAATTAACGCCATACACAAAGCTACGCTGTATTAAAGCCGTGCTTTGATCATCAACCATAAGACTCTTCTTTTCAACAAAAGCCTTGATCACTGAATCTCAGCATGCCACACAGACAATTCATGCCATGCGACTGGTATCTATCAATATATAACCTCTGAGCTCGCACGTCTCAGAGAAGGGCGTTAAGCAAAAGAATAAATTCTCCGCCACCAAACAGATATATATTAAATAGAAATCAATCAACACAGAATAAAATCCAAAATTAGACATACAATCCATTTACAAGTTCATTCTGGGTCTGAATGAAATCGGAGGCACCTTATTCCTCGTCCCATATGTCCAATATAGGAGAAAGGCCCTCGCATATCCGTTGATCTCCAAGTACGTCTGGACGATCACCACTTATTACCTTGTATTGGGTGTACAGCCCAATCAAGATATCAGTAATCTTCCAAACAATGTGAAGACCTCCGGTCTTCAACCACCATCTTCATTGTCGACTTATCGTCGAAACAATTATTCGGAATGGGTACAAACTTGGCCTTTCCGAGTAACTCGCGTATATAATAAATAAGTGCTATAAAACACAACATACGTCTCATTCCAATTATGAATATTCTTTTATTTAAATATTCACATCTTTAGGGATTTGTTCCCATTAATTTTATTAAAGAAAAATTCTTTAATCTTCCTTTGGATATCATTCAAACCATATTAAGGTTTTCCAAACTAGTCAAGATTGACGCACCTTACTGAAGTAATCATTTATTTACTTTCCCTATCCCAACCTATCCATCCTATGGAGAAAAACTGATCATGCTCCATATCTAACACCACGATGTTATCGTTAAATTTAATTACCATTTCCCGTTCAAATCTAATTAAAGATTTAACTATCGCTAGGAGCAAAACTGGCGATACTCCATTATCGATCATTTCCCAAATTTGATAATTTAAATTATCAATTCACATTTCAATCTAATTAAAGATTCATTAAAACTCCACTTAGTTTTAATCTTCCCAAAAAAATCAATATTAATGATTATTTAACTTTGGATACACAAACATGTCGCACCAGCAATCTGCACCATACTATTGATTTCTGCCTATATATAACCTCTGAGCTCGTACGTCTCAGAGAAGGGTGTTAAGCAAGAGAATAAATTCTCCCCACCAAACAGATATATATTTAGCAGAGATCAACCATACAGTTCGAAATACAATGACAGACATGTAATCCTTCCTTCAACTGGGTTAAAGAAATAATGTCATTTAAAACACAGTTCACGATAAACCCAAATCACATTCCATTAATTATGGAATCTTCACGGAAAAACAAATCAATATATAATCGATATCAATTTCCGTATCCGACTAATAATATAAATGGAATAGCGACAACGCCTTTTAAATTCCATATGTATTAATAGTCTTCCTCCACAGAAGTTCACTTCAATTATTATCAATCGAATTCCATTCATTTCCAGTTTAACATATTAAATTGGAAAATGGTTACTTTGGGATATTCCCATTAAATCTTAATAAAAAGATTTATAAATTCCAATTCATATTTCACTATAACTCGGGTTAAAGAACGAAAGTCATTAAAAACACAGTTCACAATAAACACAATTCACATTCCATTTTCAGTTCCAATTAAATCTTAATAAAAAGATTTATTCTTTTCACACAGGGGTCCAAGAATAGTGTTATTTAAGACACAATTCACGACAAACCCAAAATCATATTCCATTGTTAACTGAGTTAAAGAACAAGTGTTATTTAAAACACCGTTCACGATAAACCTAAAAATCAATTCCAATTCAATTCCAATTAAATATTAATTGATTGGTATACTCCATTAAATCTAAATAAAAAGATTTAATCTTTTCTCAACTGGGTTTAAGAACAGTGTTAATGCAGACACCATTCACAACAAACCCAAATCCCATTTGATATTAAATACAAGGCTCTGAATTGAAAATATATCGGCTTTATTCAATATCAAATTCTGAAATCAACAAATATCGTATTGGAATAACGATATATATATATATATATATATGTATCTTCCAAATTCCTCCACAATATCCGTATAATCACAGAATCGAATAATGAAATATTCCGAAGATAATTTTGATTCAAACCCATTCCAATTCATATGTTGGAAATTCTGGTTATTTTTAAAAACCATTTCAAATCATATTCATTTATTTATAAACATTGGATTTTTAATTCTAGTTCATAACTAGTTCATTTCGATAAAAATATTTATTTATTTTTTTAGGTATGGAATTTTTCAGCCTAATTCTTTCCAAATTATTTATTATGATTTTACACAAATTATTGATATTTTTAATAATTTTATCAAGGCCCATACAGTCGATTTCCATAAACGGTCATCGAACTGCACTTACAGCGACCTTTTCCAAATTTGATTTGGACATAATTCCAAATCCAACCATTAGATTTCAAATCTCTAATATTCGTTGGAAAACTCTTTCCGATACGAACCCAACGATTCCGGTTCTAGGTGAATCCGATGGTCGGATCTCTCGTAATGTCCGTTCGAAGTCAATGGTCAAAATTCGCGAACTGCCGCAGCGCGGCGCATTCTATTCAGGCCATTATATATATAATATATATTATATATATTTTGTCATTTCTTTTTAAAACGTATTTTATTAATCATTTTAAATTCGTTTTCAAAACGATTTCAACTTCATATTCAATTTCAAATCAAAATTGAATATTCCATATCATCGATATATAAATGATAATATTTTCAAAACATTAGATTTTGAAATCAGTTCCTTTTCGATATTCATTATAAAAATGAATAAAATCGATATAAATATCGTTCACGTCAAAATGGCATTATCTAATCAACACGGCTTTATATATTTAAATATATTCATGTCCATCCTAAATCGGACATCAAAATCAAATTTTGATCTTTTACTGAATATTATTTTTAAAATATTCATTATTTTAAAATATTCTTTATTTTAAAAATATTTATTCTTTCTGAACTAGAATCAGACATAGGTGATTATTTCAAAATATTCGTTATTTTAAAATATTCGTTGATTATATGAATTTCATATACATATGTATACAACGACAATCAAACGCATTCAACCATCATCCAGAGTGCATTCTACACTGTATAAGCGTTAAATATAAATATTCAACGCTTACACAGTTTGTTAACCAATTGATTGACATACAACTAAATATTGGGATCAGTGTATGTCTAATATCATCCCAATACCGTGTGGGGTTTTAATCAACAAATAATGAATTTTATTTGTGCAGTTGGGCGATGTGTAAAATTTATCGTCCCAATCAATATCAGTCAAATGTGTGTACATAAACAAATCGTCCAATTTGTTTATTAATATTCATTTTATTCATATACACGTTAAAAATTATATTTTTAACCATAAAATATTTATTCCATTCCACATCACACAATCAATTTTCACCACATAATCAAACAAAAAAACAGGTCGTCCATGGTCTATGGACGACGGGTGTCGGGTGCTGCTAAGCACCGTCTCCATCCTAGTATATATTTCTAACTAGAAAATAAATTAAAGTGAGAAGTTCTCACCTTTGGGATCCACTCCACTGGTTCTATTTCTGAAGTTCTGAACCGTTTGGATTTGTTTCCCGTCGGTTCCATCGCGACCTGTTTCACATGATATTTATATTAAAAATCACATTGTTATGACGCTACACATATAGAATAGATTATATATTTATTTAGCTACATGTATATAAAAATTATATTTTTATAGTGCTTTAAATATAATAAAAATTATATTTTTACATCGCCTTTCAAACAATAAAAAGCATATTTTGATTATCTTTATAATATAAAAATCATATTTTTATTATCTCTATAATATAAAAGTCATATTTTTATTATCTCTATAATATAAAAATCATATTTTTATTATCTCTATAATATAAAAATCATATTTTTGTTCTAAAAACAATGCCCTATATATTTTATAAAAACAATACCCATATGTATTTCCTAAAACATGTTCATATACATTTCATAGAAATTGCTAATTTATATTTCATAAAACAAACTGATTTTATTCTTTTAAAGCTAATACATTAAATAAATAAAAACAAATAAATTAACAAAACACTTACAACCGGCATTTGGGGTATGGGAGGGGGTCTGACGTCGGCCTAGTGTTGGGTGGAGGAGCTCGCGGTGGCACGGAAGGAGGGAGGGCAAAGTGGTGCAGCACGCGATTTTTGGGGTTTTTTTTTCTTTTTAAAATGAGTCTGGGGGAGAGAAACTTGAGGGGGGGGGGTTATATTAATAAATACATTTTTTTTATTATTTTTAAATTCCAAAAAGCAACTTTTTATTTCGAACTCGAACCCACTGACTAACGTTCCTAACTAATTACCCCCATTTCAAACACAATGGGATATGTATCGTAAGACAGCTTGGCTATTTTGATTAGTTTTCGCTAAAATCAAAATTTAAATATATATATTGAATTTGAACGCACCTTTCAATTTACCGGGGCCACATACGGAACCCAAAAAATTCCAGAAAAATAGACTGGCTATGTTTAGATGATACGGTCCTAATAAAACTAATTTCGTCGAATTAGGAGACCATTTGAAAAATGGCCATTTTCTGGTCAATCCAAATTGACTGAAACTGTCAAAACACGTTTTACTTTGCCACACTCACATATTGATTCCAAAAATTATGAAAATTGGAATCCAGCAATAATTTGACATTGCGGATCCAAGAAAAGTGATCTCGTCGAAAACGGAGGTCATTTGCAAAATTTCCTTTTTTAAGGGCTATTTTTTCCATGGCGACTATTCCGAATTTTCAACTGGGCATAACTTTTTATTCCCGCTTTGAAATTTCAATTTTTCGGATTCTTGGAAAGAAATTTTCCAATAGATTCTAATATTTTTGGTTTCATTAAAATCCGGTTTATTTTGAATCCTGTACATTCATTTGAAATTTGAAATCAAATTTTCAAACTACAGTGCCATTTTCCATTCCTTCTATAATTAAAATAAATATTTATATTCTAACTTCGATTTATATAACTATATACGTTCTAATTCTATTCAAAATAAATTTTCGTTATTATTTAAAATAATTCATTTTAAATATTCAAAATGCATTAAAATTGCCAAAATAAAATTTTTAAATTGGTTCTGATTTTCCGGGTTGTAACAAAAATGAACGTTGTATTATATAACTTACGATGTATACATAGCATGTTGTATTCTAGCTTATGATGTAAATACATGAATGGAAAATTTTGATCCTACTTCTACCTCATGTAGTGTAACTGTTTCAATTTTACATTGCTTTATACTATATCACGTAGCTTGCAAATGAAGATAACTAAGTGATTATCCCAATGCTACCACTTCTCTTTAAATGTTCTTGAAAAGAATCGTTCCATTTATTAATCTACAGTGTAGATCATTACTAACAAATTTGACAATTATATATTGTACGAACAAGAAGAAGGAAAGGAGGTGACCGAACGTTTTGATTCGTGGCTTAAAAATAGAGGAATAATTTTTGTTCGTCATCAATGATAAAGTACATTCAGGTTTAGAGATTATTAAAAGTGGATTTGGGCTTGGACTTCTAGCTTCTATTGTTCATTTTTTCTTCCTTTTTGACTTTCTTTATGACACGAAGGATTTCTTAAGAGTTGCTTACTATGGGTGCGTTCTTAACGAACTGTAACGGGGTATTTGAGCATGGCATTTGAGCGTGGTACTATAGCAAGCGTGGAATGTGTTTTTAGCTATGAACGGGGAATTTGAGCGTGGTATCTGAGCGTGGTATTTTTAAAATAGGATATAAATAGTTATGATTTGGCAAATACAAATACAAATACAAATACAGTTTCTAATACAAATACAAGTACAAGTACAGTTACAGATACAAAGGCAAATTAGCGCAGATCAGCAGCAACCAACCCATCTCTAATGGTATCTCGAACTAATGACATTTCTCGGTATCCATCTGAGTGTACACATTTAATGCCTCTATTCGTCGTATTTCTCATAGTATAATATTTCGCCAAGTACTGATCGGGGATTAGTTCAGGATCATCATCAAAAGCCATAAAATCTGAGTCACCGTTATTATATTTGCGTATAAATTGTGTAAGGCCGTTGTAAATACGACAACTTTCACTTGAGTATTGAACCTATATGTAGGCATCTTGTTGAGAATGGTATTTTTTTTCCAAATGCCAAATGTTCTTTCTACGGCCATTTGTAAAAACGAATGATAGAAATTAAACACTTCATTGGCCGACTTTGGTTGATTCATGGTTTCATGGAAATGCGGAATATGGTACCTCATATTTCGATATAGTGGTAAATATCCAATCTAAAGTGGATAGCCCGAATCAACCAAATAATACTGTCCAGCTGGAGGATTAGGAAAGTTTGAGCTTCTATCGTTTGCAACAGCATTAAAATTCTACTATCATGTGTAGTCCCTTCCCAACCTGCCGTAACATAAGTAAACTGTAAGTCGAAATCACAAACCGCTAATATATTTTGAGTTGCAAAACCTTTTGTTCCGATATAAGAGATAATTTTATCAGCGGGTAAATGTGCAGATACGTGGGTACCATCTATAGCGCCAATACAGTTTCTGAAATACGGATAATACTGAGTTGAAGTTCTGATGTGATATGGAACAATATTAAATTGTTGTTCCCCTGGCTTTATTACATCCACAGCGAGTAATTGAAAAGCTTTAGGACATCATGAAAACAAACAAAAATTGTGTTACTTGATCGTTGAAATCTTTCTTGAAGTTGTCTATTTGAAAGCCCAGTAGCCATTGTATAAATGAATATTCCAACCATTTCGACAGCATAGATTTCTGGTCTGGAAGCGAGACCATGATGTTGCAGTTTTTCACATAATGCGTGGAAATAAAGTCTTTTCATCCGAAAATTATTTTGATAACGGTTTTGATGACCATTCAAAATTTCGTTGATCCAAGATAAGCTAGTGAACTCTGAAGTATTAATCCACGTCATATGATTTCTCGTTTCATTCCGACACTGATAAACCCCATAGAGATCAATCTAATCATCGTACTCGGAGGATGAATCGGAGTTAGACATTAATCGAATAAGAAGAAAAAGTTGAATAAGTTGTTGAAGTAGTAGTTGTGAAAGTTATTAAGGAAGGAGGGGGTGATTTATAGGAAGAATGGGGAAGTTGGGAATCAAGCCGTTGGTGTCCGACGCGTCGGACGCCAACGACTTGATTTCCAACTTTCAGAAATCGTTCTATCTGGAAGTGGAGAAAATGCTGGCGTCCGACGCGTCGAATGCCACCAAAAGTTTAAACGTGCCAAATTTTAGCTGCGAACGCACCCTATGAAACCAAGTTGTACATTCAATTGTTATGGTAATATCCAACTGATACATGTGTTTATTTTAATTCTGTTCCACTATAGCTCAGTCTTTTCTGGTGTTGTGTTTCTTTGTTTCATGAATTGTTAATAGTGTAGACATTTTATGGGTGCTTTTTTCTGCTGTCATGGGAAGTTGTGAAGATAACATTGAATATTTTATTAGTTGTGATTTATTGTAGTCACATTATTCGGATTTCACTGACGTATAAATATACATGTATGATAGTTGGACATTAGAAATATAGTAGTTCAAAGTTTTAAAATGTCTAATGTTTTATTAGCATAATAACATGGGAAGCAAATGGTACAAAATTGTTTTATTTTCTGTCGGCTGTAGTGTGTGTGTGTGTGTGTGTGTGTGTATGTTAGGTTGTTACCCAGTTAACCAAATGCCTTTATTTAAACATTTAATTATATCCACATGAATAAAAGTTGCTATTTTTAATGGTCATATGTTCACTCTTATAACTTTGAATTGTCAAATGCTCAGTGATAATGGTTTTATGGTTGTTGTTACTGTTATTGTTGCGCTTAAATATTTATTCTTCAAAAATGATATCATGTTAGTTAATTTTTGAATATTCCAAAAAGTAGTATGTAATATTCTTAACATCTCAGGCAGTAAATTATGGACTTTACACAACCACATGCATAAGTTATGAGATTGTAAATTACTTCCAATGTTCTTGAGGAATAACATAGTTAGCATTTACATACTAAAATGAGTATCATGTTTTGTAATTACATCATCATTTGACAATATTTCAATAAGAACACGAGCAATCCGTACCGGTTTTTGGGTAATAATCTCAAGTAATATCATATTACTTTTATTTCTTAACACTAGTTCATAAAATTGTAAAATCATTATTTCCCTGCATATGACCAATACTTCCAATTTATTGTTTATTCTCTGTGCATACATAAATGTGTCTATTATAGAATACTCTTTTCTACACTAGAATACAACGATCTATGATTTATTTATTCTAGAAATTATAAGCATTTTTTATAATTAAGTTATTTTTTTATAATGATTCTTAACTTATTTATTCTAAATTTTCTTTTTAGTCTATTTTCGTGCATAGTGTTTTTTTGTTTATCCAAAAATATTTTTTAGCAAGGATATTAGTTATATTCTAGCTTATTTATGTCATATTTTCTCATATATATAAAATTTGCATGAATATTTGAAATTAAAGAGTAAAATGCATTGTTATTTCAAAAAAAATTACAAAATGTATCCATGCTTAATAATTCTCAGAACATATTATGCTACATGTGTTAGAAAATATGATGTATCAATGCCATTATGATATTTCTCAAACGTAACTACTAGGTTGCAATATCAAGTGGTTAAACAAATGTTAAATTTTTGTTTAATTGAATTAAACTTGAAACTAATTTTGTATAAAGCCCAATCTTTCTTTTTTATATTTTGGATCACCACCATCGGACTAAATCATATACATATCTAAATTTATATGTCAAATATAGGATTAATATATACAATACTTTAATGCTTATATTGGAAAATTAATAAATACGCATGTTTAGTAGTTAATGATTAAAAAGTTATGAGTAGCTGATAATTGTGTTATTTACTATATAACACCATCACTGTAACGACCCGTATTTTTGACAGTCAAATATTTTATTTGTTTATTTATTTTAAATATTTTATTTGAAATATTAGTGGATTTTAAATATTGAATTCGTTATTTAAAACGAAGTTTAAGCGATATATATTTATATAATTATAAATCGAGCTCGAAATGGTACGACAGTTCGTAATACTGAATTTCGAACTTCAAATTGATATACAGGATTCGATGTATGTCGGATTTCTGTGAAATAAGAAAAGTTAGAACTATATTGATGATAATTTTCATATGAAAGAGAAAAATCCAGATTTTGTGTTATAGATTTGAATTTATTGCCAAATCAAATTATAAAATAGTCGTTATGAAAAATCGTTATTTAAATATTGGCCTTTAAAATGGCCATTTTGCAAACGATCTTCGTTTTCGACGAAACCAGTTTCATTGGAACCGTAACGTTAAATTATTGTACGGATGTGAATTGTGTGGCAAACCGATGTTGTATGTGGCAATGGTAGCCATAAACGCCCAGTTATTTTCTATAGAGCGTATTTTAATTAAATTAATTTAATAAAGAGATATTTGAGTACAACTTGAGCTGATGATCGAATTAGGCTGCGAAACCAATTCCGTTGAGTTTCGTATTGTCAATTTTGGTCAGGATAGGTATATAGTTTGTAATTTTTGAAGACTGAATAATTTGGTGTTCAAAAGGGCATTGCACGTAAAAATAGCCGACCGGAAAACAGTTTCAAAATGCGATGAAACTGGTGTCGTTGGGTTCGTAATGAAGAATTATTTTAAGATTTCAAGGTTTCAACTTGTTTTGACTTATCTGGTGATCGTGAAAAATTAAACGCGTGTTTATTTCTGGTTTTAGTCCCATTGGGTCCGGAATATCTTTTTACACTAAGATTAGCTTTTTTATTAGAAGACAAAAGTTGATTTTGGTCAGTTTCACTTGTTACTTAGCGGCGGAGTTTCAATACAATAAAATATTATTAAATCTTTCCACATACCCTATATATTCTTTCGTTAGTGTGTGGAAACCCTATTTTCTTGGTCAATATACTTCAGCGTGGTCAACGCTCCTCAAAATTCCGCCGCAACATACATTGAACGAACAATATTCTCCCGATTCCTCCACCAATTTTTGTTCGCACCGATCATCGATGGCTCCCTCCTTCAGCAGATAAAACCTCAAGCTCCTCAAGACCTGGAAGATCAACGACGGAGATGGGCCCTTGTTCATCGTCGGTGTCGGAATTTAACCTGAAACCGGTGATGGTTCGTGGCCAATTGCGGGCTGCGGATGGGGTTGAATTGGGAGATACTTTGTGCGCAGGCCAAGCTAGCTGAGGCGCATGGGAGAGGATGCTCTGATCAACTTTCGGTTGAACCTATGGTGGCGCAGTGATTGGCTTTGGGTCAAGGGTGGTATCGGCTTGAAGCAAGAAGCAACGATGAGGAAGGCTGAAACATTTGGGCTGATGATTTCAGATGAGTAGCGAAAAACGTAATTAATTAAACAAACCTTAATTCGAACTAAATTATTTAACGTATGCTTATGATTTGCGAATTGTTTCAGGGGAACGGGCAGAGAACCAAGGAGAGTTAGGGGATCAAAGATATATAAGGATCGGTCAACATTTAAGAATAAATGTAATTAGTTTTATTATTTAAGTAACTAAGAAATGAAGTAACTAATATGTCTTATTTTTTTCGCAGATCGGAGGAAAAAAATAACCAAGGGAATCTGGAATGAATAATGAGCTAGAAGATTAAGTTTAATCGGCTGGCATCTTACATTAGTAATGTAATTAAAGTTTATTAATTTTAATTAAAGACCTAAAGTATATAACTACAGCCTTAACCTAGAAGATATTAATATCTTTATTTTCTGAATAGATTCACAAAGAACCGGGGAAGCAACAGTATCGAATGGGACTAAATTTCAGGAGTACAACAGGGAACTGTATGAAGTCGCCACCTTTAATCATGATATTAGATTATAATTTAAAGTATTAAGCTAATTGATTAAATAGATCCCGAAATGATGAATGTGACTTGTGTCCAGGATATCAAAGTAGGCATGGATACTGGTACTTGAAACTGAAACGAACGGGATAAGGGATTATATGAAGGCATATGGGAGCGAACCGAAAATGAAGGCATACGAGGAAATAATCGGATCAACATGTTCAAAACGTAAATGGTTAGGTGATAAAAATATAAGTTTAAGTAATTAACAGTAATATTTGTTAAATTAAGAAGTTAATTAGTTTAACAATAACCGTATAATTATACCATATGTTAACAGGCACTAAACGAAGGCAGTGAGCATCAGCGGAGGAGGACGAAGAGGAGTGTTGAAATAATATTGTTAATTCTCTAAACCAAAGTAATTAGGAACAATAATTCTATAATTAAAGTATTAATTTTTTTATTTTAACATATACTTATAATAATTATAATTTGTGCATATATTGCCAGAATTGGACGAAATCAATTGCGTTGGGAATGTATCAAAAGGTACTGCATTTTGGAACCATTATGGAAAGATCGGGAAGCAGCTGCAGATTTTGATTAAATTAAACGCTAGTTTAATTTAATTAAAAACCGAACCGCTTAGCGACAACGAAAATTCGGTGAGTTAAAGTCACTTAGTTTTCCCATTTATATTTTTATATAAATTGGGTTTTTATTTTGTGTGTTCTGCTTGCCAATGGTTGACTGTTTGCTAGTTATACATTTATTTGTTGATTTAACCGATGAAATTAAACTGTCGTTTAATTTCAGTGAAATACCAAATCGTTATTCTAACGATTGGTTCCAATAAAGGTAACCTACATTGTTAGTCACGTTTATAAAATAAACGTGCTTTGTTTGAATTGTTTGAACTAATTGAATTGTTTTTAATCCCTTATAATAGCCAAATAATGCTTGATACGTTTAAAACAAATCATTTAATACTATTATAGGTGTATAGTGTCAAAACAATTTCAATCATAAATATCAATCATAGACGGCATGGGTACCATATATCATGTCGCCATACTAGTTCTACAATTAAAACCGCAATATCACGTATTGGAAATCGGATTTCCGTCATGAGTCGAGGCAAGGGGCAAGCTCCTCTCCGATTCGAGACACTCTAGCAAATGCCTCAGGACCCCACTATGATCCTTGGATCTTCAGGGTCGGTCCTCTCTTACTTTTGAGGATTGGCAATTCCTAAACACACGTTTCCCGGTCCTTACAGACCTATATCCGAGGCGCCTCGTATTCAACAACCACACAGGTGAAAAGTATATAAATGTCAGGTGTAACGACCCGCATTCTACGCATCATAGAATCGTAGAATATTTATTTCTGTCACATACGAAGTCGTATGGTCATGTAACTTTGGGGGACGACTATTGGGGTCATTTCCCATGTTCATGATTTTTCCCGATTTTTAAATGACCATTTTACCCCTAGTTATCACTGTTTTGACCATAACTTTTGACTGGAAAGGAATTTTGACCTGAAACCACTTCCATTGGCTCCGGATGATGGTTTCTCTTTCCGTAGAGTGGTCACATTAGCCAAACGGACTTACCGTTTGGGAGATATGGCTGAAACAAGTTTCAGATGGTGAAAAACAGCTTAATTGGGCTTAACCGGGTGATTAACAGCTAGGCCCAAAGGGGAATTTCGGGATTAGGAGTTTAAAAGGGCTGTTAGGGTTTGGAGAATACTTTTTTCTCATTTTTCAGCCGTCACTATTCATTCCTCTTAACCTAGCCATGGCCTCCACCCTCTAAATCTCTTCAAAACACATCTTAATCACTTTCTAATTGAAGATTAGGCTTAACAAACATCAAATCAAGGAGTATTAGCACGAGAACCGAGGTAGAGCTGCTGTGTAAGATTGGGAACAGCGCCAAATCAGAGAATATTTCAGTTTTGGGGTTTTAGTGGTGGCAAAGGTGAGTGATTAGCTTGCTTTTACACTAATTACTGTTAATTATGGGTAATTAGTGAAGATTAGCGAATTTATACATTAATAAATTCTGGAAAAATTCCCAAAATTCTATATGATGTTTTATGGCTCTGATAAAAATTTGGGCTAATTTGGATAAGTTTTGCTAATTGTATGCATAATCACGGTTAAGAAGGATTAAGGGGAAAACATGGGTTTCTGGGTATGTTTGATCTAAAGTATTTCATGTAAATGATGTTTTAATGTTTGTGATTGATTCTATATGTTGTTACTGCTGTTTGGAATGTTTTGTAATGTCATAGGAAGTTTAGAAAGGTTGAAAACGCCGTCGTTCGGCGAAAATAGCTTGCTGGAAAAAGTTGCAGATTTTCAGAACCGGTTAGGAAGAACACCCGATCCGAACCGGATAGGAGGAGGAGATCCGATCCGAACCGGATAGGAAGAGGAGATCCGATCCGAACCGGATAGGAGGAGTAGATCCGATCCGAACCGAATAGAAGGAGGAGATCCGAACCGAACCGGATAGGAGGAGACACCCGAACCGAACCGGATAGGAGGAGGAGATCCGATCCGAACCGAATAGAAGGAGGAGATCCGAACCGAACCGGATAGGAGGAGACACCCGAACCGAACCGGATAGGAGGAGGAGATCCGAACCGAACCGAATAGAGGAGGAGACCCGAACCGAACCGGATAGGAGGAGGATGCCCGAACCGAACCGAATAGGAGGAAGAGACCCGAACCAAACCGAAGAAGACCATAACCCGAGATGCAAAGGTAGTCCAAATGGGAAGTTTGTACCAAGGATTCAGATGGGAATCAACGAGTTAACTTCATGATTGGGCTTTGCTGCGGGACGTGTGCTAAGGGGCTGTCGATGTCTGTAACTTTGGATCACTATGTATAGGGGGTACGTGAACGGATTCAGGGCCACAGTGGTCTAGGTACGACTAAAAGAGCTATAGACCAATGAAGTGGGGTCATTTGTAAAGGTTTAGTCATGACTCCATGGGGTAAGCTTGGTGGTAGCAGTAGTTGTACAAGCCGAACTCCGTCACTACTTCGATGGGTCTAGTGGTTGAAAGCGGTATACATCGTATGCTTTATGCACTGAGTGAGAGATGTGAGGATGGTTGCCATGATTGAATTGTTTGCTATCCCTATGACATGCACACCCCCACCCCCGTATTTCTTTACACCATATGTTGATGGCACCTTAGAGTATTGTACAGTATGTAGTGCTAACTCTTTGGTTGCAGGTCCAGGTTCAGGTATGGTTTAGTATACCTGTTATTGTTCTGTTTAGCTGCTTATCGCTCATACCAGACTTTTTGTCTGACCCAGAGTTTTATGTCTCTTCTTATTACTCTGTGTGCTCACACGAGCAGACTAGAGACAGGTTAGCTGGTGATGCACGGGTAGATGATCCGGAGACGAGCAGGAGGCTTCCACGTAATATATATATATATATAGTATTGTCCCTGTGTTGTCGAAGATCACTGCTTGGGCATTGGTGGTGTATCTTCCACTTTAGCTTTCTTTTGTTTAGAGACAGTAGATTTTGAAAAGTTGTAATAAGCTGTATTTGGATTTCCGCTGCTCTGATGTTGACATTTATTATTAGTTATCAGCTTATGCACTGTCTCACCTGTTTTATGTCAAGTATGTTATTAATATATTTTATTCCATGCGCTGTGAGACATTCTACAGGTTCCTTGATTAGTTCATTCTCTTCTTTCTTTTCTTATGACGACCGTTCCGTGCCAGTTGGACATGTGTACAGCGCACACTTGGAGGAAGTGTCGGTTGGTGCGGGGCGGGCCGTCACACTTGGTATCAGAGCTCTAGGTTGCGTAGTTAACCTAGGGAAGTTATCAGGGAGAGATAATATACGTATACGAGAGAGCGTATTTGTGGTTATTTTGGTTTTCAAAAGCTATATATATACTATTAGTAGTATAAGAATGAAGTCGTACTGCACTAGCACCACTATGGAATCGTTAATCGTTTCCTTTTTCAGATTGACGATGAGCCGAGATACTAGAGGTGCTGGTAGGGGAGCCAATAATGGGAATGCTGCTGACATGAGGACGATGTTTACTGACCTCATGAGAGAGATGCTTAGAGATGTACGGGGGGCAGCTCCCAATGGTGGAAATGGTGGTGGTCCAATAGTGCAGGCGCCAAGAGTTAACTTCGCCAAGCTGAATAAGGATTATACTAGCCTTGGTGGGAAGCCATTCCACGGTACGGAGTCGGCCACAGATGTTCAGGATTGGTTGGATAGTTGTGAACGTATCTTCGAGGATTTGGGTATCGAGGATGCGATGAAGAGAAAGCTAGCGTCCCGTCAGCTGCAAGGGCGGGCAATGAATTGGTGGAATGCTATAAAGGCAGCTACTCCCGAAGATCAGATTACTTGGGAGCAGTTTAAAGCTCGCTTTAGCGAGAAGTTCATTCCAGCTGCTCAGAAGTCAGTGCTATTTAAGAAATTCTTGGAGCTCAAGCAGAATGGCAGAGCTGTCTCGGAGTACATTGCTGAATTCGACACTTTGTCAAAGTATGGGTTATCTCTTATTGATACTGCCGAGAAGAAGAATGAGAAATTCATAACTGGGTTAGATCAGTACTTAGGGGAAAGGCTTATTAACCACATCGATGAGACGTTCGAGTCGATTGTGGGGAAAGCATTAAGATCAGAGAGTCTCTACCCTAAGCCGAAGACTGAGGTTGCATCCGCAGATGAGCCAAAGCCACAAGCAAGTGGTGGAGGCAAGGGTGGTTCCCAGAATAAAAGAAAGCAGAGTTAGACTAAGGATGGCCAGAAGAAAAAGAATAAACAAGATGTTGAGTGCTTCAGCTATGGTAAGAAGGGCCATTATGCTAGTAATTGTCGGGCCAAGCCAGCGGATAGGAAGTGCTTCAACTGTGGCCAAATGGGACATCACAAGGACAAGTGTCCGCAACCCCCTAAAGAAAAGCAAATGGTGAAAGCATACGCCCTTAATGCTATTCCTTCTTCGTCGAACGCCCCAACAGCGGCGGAGAAGGGAAAGAATGTCGTCATTCAAGGTATGCTTTCTGTTTATGATGTTCCTGTTAGAGTTTTGTTTGATACCGGAGCTTCCAGTTCTTTCATATCTAGTGACCTGGTAGATAGGTTGGGATTGGAGCCCGAGATTGTCGATAGACCTTTAGTAGTGACGAACCCGATTGGTGGTTCTACTAGCCTTAGCATGATTTGTCGTAATGTGGTCTTATCGAGTCATGGATGCATGTTTGTTTGTGATTGCTTTGTTTTGGGCTTCACTGGGTTTGGCA
This sequence comes from Allium sativum, assembly GCA_030737875.1. Lineage (NCBI taxonomy): Eukaryota > Viridiplantae > Streptophyta > Magnoliopsida > Asparagales > Amaryllidaceae > Allium > Allium sativum. The sequence goes on along the minus strand of CM060921.1, from coordinate 5,672,156 downwards.
TTATTTTGGGAGTAGATTGGCTCCGAAGATACGGGGTGGTGGTAGACTGTGAGGGCTTTTTGGTGACAGCTAGAGCGGATGATGGGCGGAGGATAGTGTTTGGTGGTCTACCCAGTGTGGGGGTATTGGCTAGTTTTCTAAACTCCCTCGACATTCCGCATAGTGAGTTGTCAGGTTTGCCCGTGGTTGGCCAGTATCCGGATGTTTTCGAAGAAGTGACCGGACTTCCACCACACCGAGAGATTGAGTTCCGTATTGATTTGGTAAAGGATGCCAGGCCTATAGTGATGCCACTTCGTCGTATGGCACCAAGAGAGCAGCGAGAGCTCGAGGTGCAAGTCAGCGATCTTTTGAAGAAGGGATTTATCAGAAGGAGTGTTTCTGAATGGGGAGCACCAGTTGTGTTTGCTACCAAGGCGGATGGTTCCCTTCGTTTGTGTGTAGACTACCGCGAGTTGAATAAAGTGACGAGGAAGAACAAGTATCCTCTACCGCGGATAGATGATTTGTTTGATCAGTTGAGTGATGCGAGAGTATTTTCTCAGTTGGATCTCGCGACAGGTTTTCATCAGCTTAGAGTGGAAGCTGAGAGTATAGCTAAAACGGCATTTCGGACGCCGTCTGGGTTTTATGAGTGGTTGGTCATGCCATTCGGGCTGACCAATGCCCCAGCATATTTTGTGGATCTTATGAATAGGGTATTCAGAGATCAGTTGAATAAGTTTGTCCTTGTGTTCGTTGATGATATTTTGGTCTACTCGAGGACAGAGGAAGAACACAAGGGACATTTAAGAATAGTGATGGAGATGTTGAGAAAACACCAATTGAAAGCAAAGTTTTCTAAGTGTCACTTCTGGAAGAGGGAAGTAAGGTTCTTGGGCCACGTTGTATCAGAGAATGGTATTGCCGTAGACCCGGTAAAGGTGGCTACGGTACAGGATTGGCCTACGCCCAAGAATGCAACAGACGTAAGAAGTTTCTTGGGATTAGCGGGATATTATCGTAAGTTTATCCAAGGCTTCTCCAAGATAGCAGCACCGTTGACTCAGTTGACAAAGAAGAATCAAGCTTTTGTTTGGAACGAAAGGTGTGAGGATGCATTCAAGAGTCTAAAAGAAAAGTTGACAAGTGCACCAGTGTTAGTCATTCCCAAGGGGAGTGAAGAGATGACGGTATATACAGATGCTTGTGGTACCGGACTAGGTGCTGTGTTGATGCAAGGTGGTAGGGTTGTAGCTTATGCAAGCAGGCAACTGAAACCGCATGAGAAGAGGTATCCTATCCATGATTTGGAATTGGCAGCGATCGTATTCGCATTGAAGATGTGGAGACATTATCTCTTGGGAGAAAGATTCGAGCTGTTTACTGATCATAAGTCGCTGAAGTATCTTTTCTCTCAAAAGGATTTGAATCTTCGTCAGCAGAGGTGGTTAGAGTTCTTAGCTTCATATGATTTCGACATCGCATATACACCGGGAAAGGGCAATGCCGTAGCCGATGCGTTGAGTCGAAGACATGCCAGTTTAGGGGCTATGTTCCTTGAATGGAAGCAACTGGAGTATATCGCGGGGTTTGATTTCAGACCAAAGTGCGAATTGGACCCAGAAATGTTAGCAAGTTTGACGATCAGACCCACTTTAATTGAGCGGATCGGCTCTAGTCAGAGGGACGATCCTAACCTATTGGAAATCATCTCCAAGTTAGAGATGGGTATCGATGAGGAGATGAGCAAGTATGGGCTTGATCAAGATGGATGGCTTAGAAAGAATGGAAAGCTCGTTGTACCCAATGTCAATGGATTGAGAGATGAAGTGCTTAGAGAATGTCATCACTCAAAACTGACTATACACCCCGGTGGTAATAAGATGTATCGAGACATGAGACAGACTTACTACTGGGAAGGGATGAAAAGAGACGTTGGGGAGTTTATATCCAAATGCATGAATTGCCAGCTAGTTAAAGCCGAGCAAAAGAAGCCTAGTGGGTTGTTACAGCCATTAGAAATTCCCGAATGGAAATGGGAGCAAGTCTCGATGGATTTCATTGATGGTTTACCAAGGACTAGATCGGGACATGATAGCATTTGGGTGATTGTGGACCGATTAACCAAAAGTGCAAGATTTATACCGGTCAGATCGACCAAAACGGCAGCTAAGTTAGCAGAATTGTATATGAAGTGGGTAGTGAGATTCCATGGAGTACCTAAAAGCATTGTGAGTGACCGAGACCCGTTGTTCACTAGTGGGTTTTGGAAGAGCTTACAAGAAGCTCTAGGGTCAGAGTTACATCTCAGTACCGCATATCATCCTCAGACCGACGGTCAGACGGAGAGGGTGAATCGTATTTTGGAAGATCTCTTGAGAGCATGTATATTGGATTTTGGTGGATCATGGGATGACCATTTGCATCTAGTAGAGTTTGCATATAATAATAGCTACCAATCCAGTATCGGTATGGCTCCGTTTGAAGCTTTGTACGGAAGACCGTGCAACTCACCATCATGTTGGATAGAGACTGGCGAGAGGTTTATGCTTGGACCAGATGTGGTGAGGGAAACTTCAGATAAGATTAAGATCATTCAACAACGAATGAAGGCTGCCCAGGATAGGCAGAAGAGTTATGCTGATAAGAGGAGAAGAGACTTAAAATTCTCCGTTGGCGACTTGGGGTTTGTCAAGATTTCTCCGTTGAAGAGCGTAATACGATTTGGCAGGAGAGGCAAGTTGGCACCAAGATTCGTTGGCCCATTCCCTGTTCTTGAACTAGTCGGGAATTTGGCATATAGAATTGACTTACCGGAGAAGATGGCGGGAGTTCATAACGTATTTCATGTTTCCCAACTAAGGAAGTTCGTTCACGACTCAGATATGACTATTTCACCTGATCAGTTGGAGGACCTCGAAGTAGAACCCGAGGCGGTTGGGAACCGCAAGCCGGTCCGTATTGTCGAGCACGACATGAAGCAACTTCGAAGGAAGGCGGTGAAGCTAGTCAAGGTACAGTGGAGCGAGAACGAGAATGATTGTACTTGGGAGACAGAGGATAACATTAAGAAGTCACACCCAGAACTCTTTGCCTGGTAAGATTTTGACTTCGATTTAGTTTTCCGCATGCTAGGATAGGCTTGTTTGCTTGTTTTGCATGTTTGATTGTTGTACGTGGCTGTTAGGCATGCGGGATCCTTTGTATGTTTTGGGTTAAGGAATTTCGGGGACGAAATTTCTTAAGGGGGGGAGAGTGTAACGACCCGCATTCTACGCATCATAGAATCGTAGAATATTTATTTCTGTCACATACGAAGTCGTATGGTCATGTAACTTTGGGGGACGACTATTGGGGTCATTTCCCATGTTCATGATTTTTCCCGATTTTTAAATGACCATTTTACCCCTAGTTATCACTGTTTTGGCCATAACTTTTGACTGGAAAGGAATTTTGACCTGAAACCACTTCCATTGGCTCCGGATGATGGTTTCTCTTTCCGTAGAGTGGTCACATTAGCCAAACGGACTTACCGTTTGGGAGATATGGCTAAAACAAGTTTCAGATGGTGAAAAACAGCTTAATTGGGCTTAACCGGGTGATTAACAGCTAGGCCCAAAGGGGAATTTCGGGATTAGGAGTTTAAAAGGGCTGTTAGGGTTTGGAGAATACTTTTTTCTCATTTTTCAGCCGTCACTATTCATTCCTCTTAACCTAGCCATGGCCTCCACCCTCTAAATCTCTTCAAAACACATCTTAATCACTTTCTAATTGAAGATTAGGCTTAACAAACATCAAATCAAGGAGTATTAGCACGAGAACCGAGGTAGAGCTGCTGTGTAAGATTGGGAACAGCGCCAAATCAGAGAATATTTCAGTTTTGGGGTTTTAGTGGTGGCAAAGGTGAGTGATTAGCTTGCTTTTACACTAATTACTGTTAATTATGGGTAATTAGTGAAGATTAGCGAATTTATACATTAATAAATTCTGGAAAAATTCCCAAAATTCTATAATGATGTTTTATGGCTCTGATAAAAATTTGGGCTAATTTGGATAAGTTTTGCTAATTGTATGCATAATCACGGTTAAGAAGGATTAAGGGGAAAACATGGGTTTCTGGGTATGTTTGATCTAAAGTATTTCATGTAAATGATGTTTTAATGTTTGTGATTGATTCTATATGTTGTTACTGCTGTTTGGAATGTTTTGTAATGTCATAGGAAGTTTAGAAAGGTTGAAAACGCCGTCGTTCGGCGAAAATAGCTTGCTGGAAAAAGTTGCAGATTTTCAGAACCGGTTAGGAAGAACACCCGATCCGAACCGGATAGGAGGAGGAGATCCGATCCGAACCGGATAGGAAGAGGAGATCCGATCCGAACCGGATAGGAGGAGTAGATCCGATCCGAACCGAATAGAAGGAGGAGATCCGAACCGAACCGGATAGGAGGAGACACCCGAACCGAACCGGATAGGAGGAGGAGATCCGATCCGAACCGAATAGAAGGAGGAGATCCGAACCGAACCGGATAGGAGGAGACACCCGAACCGAACCGGATAGGAGGAGGAGATCCGAACCGAACCGAATAGAGGAGGAGACCCGAACCGAACCGGATAGGAGGAGGATGCCCGAACCGAACCGAATAGGAGGAAGAGACCCGAACCAAACCGAAGAAGACCATAACCCGAGATGCAAAGGTAGTCCAAATGGGAAGTTTGTACCAAGGATTCAGATGGGAATCAACGAGTTAACTTCATGATTGGGCTTTGCTGCGGGACGTGTGCTAAGGGGCTGTCGATGTCTGTAACTTTGGATCACTATGTATAGGGGGTACGTGAACGGATTCAGGGCCACAGTGGTCTAGGTACGACTAAAAGAGCTATAGACCAATGAAGTGGGGTCATTTGTAAAGGTTTAGTCATGACTCCATGGGGTAAGCTTGGTGGTAGCAGTAGTTGTACAAGCCGAACTCCGTCACTACTTCGATGGGTCTAGTGGTTGAAAGCGGTATACATCGTATGCTTTATGCACTGAGTGAGAGATGTGAGGATGGTTGCCATGATTGAATTGTTTGCTATCCCTATGACATGCACACCCCCACCCCCGTATTTCTTTACACCATATGTTGATGGCACCTTAGAGTATTGTACAGTATGTAGTGCTAACTCTTTGGTTGCAGGTCCAGGTTCAGGTATGGTTTAGTATACCTGTTATTGTTCTGTTTAGCTGCTTATCGCTCATACCAGACTTTTTGTCTGACCCAGAGTTTTATGTCTCTTCTTATTACTCTGTGTGCTCACACGAGCAGACTAGAGACAGGTTAGCTGGTGATGCACGGGTAGATGATCCGGAGACGAGCAGGAGGCTTCCACGTAATATATATATATATATATATAGTATTCTCCCTGTGTTGTCGAAGATCACTGCTTGGGCATTGGTGGTGTATCTTCCACTTTAGCTTTCTTTTGTTTAGAGACAGTAGATTTTGAAAAGTTGTAATAAGCTGTATTTGGATTTCCGCTGCTCTGATGTTGACATTTATTATTAGTTATCAGCTTATGCACTGTCTCACCTGTTTTATGTCAAGTATGTTATTAATATATTTTATTCCATGCGCTGTGAGACATTCTACAGGTTCCTTGATTAGTTCATTCTCTTCTTTCTTTTCTTATGACGACCGTTCCGTGCCAGTTGGACATGTGTACAGCGCACACTTGGAGGAAGTGTCGGTTGGTGCGGGGCGGGCCGTCACATCAGGGCTGGTAGGTCATTGACTCCACCTTAGCTAGAAAGAAACATCGTGCTCTCCCTGCAGTCACTATCCCGTTTTTGACTCATACCAAGGTGTAAGGCTCGCGAATTCACGTTATACACAAAGCTACCCCACACAGGCCGTGCTTTGATCATCAACCACAAGACTTTGCTTTTCAACAGAAGCCTTGATCAATTGCCACTTACGCGTGCCACACTAGCAATTCACTCCGTGCGACTGATGTCCATCGATATACAACCTCTAAGCTCTTACGTCTCAGAGAAGGGCGTTAAGCAAGAGAATAAATTCTCCGCCGCCAAACAGATGTATATTTAATAGAGATCAATCAACACAGAATAAAATCCAATGTCAGACACACAATCCATTTACAAGTTCGTTCTGGGTCTGAACGAAACCGGAGGCACTTTCCTCGCATATCCATCCATCTCTAAGTACGTCTGGACGATCACCAACTGTTTCCCTCATCTTGGGTGTACAGCCCAATCGAGGTCATCAGTAATCACCCAAAACGATGTGAAGACTTCCGGTCTTCAACCACCGTCTTCATCTTCGACAGCTCGTCGAATCGGTTATTCAGAATGGGTATAAACCCGGCCTTTCTGAATAACCCACGTATATAATAAACGAATGTTACACAAACACAACAAACGCCTCATTCCAATTCAGAATATTCTTTTATTCACAAAATCACATTCTTAGGGAAAGGTTCCCATTAATTTTTTCCAAGATAAATTCTTCTAAATTTATTCTTTAATCTTCCTTTGGATATCATTTCAAACTAGTCGGGATTAGCGAACCACACCGAAGTAATTATTTATTTTATTTCCCAATCCCAACCTATATATCCCATGGAGAAAACTGGTAATACTCCACATCTAAAACCACAGTGTTATCAGTAAAATTAATTACCATTTCACGTTTAAATCTAATTAAAGATATAACTATCGCATTGGAGAAAAACTGGTGGTACTCCATTCTCGATCACCTTTCAGATTTGATAATTTAAATTATCAATTCACCTTTTAATCTAATTAAAGATTCATTAAATCTCCACTTAGTTTCAATCTCTTCAAAAATCAATATCCTGCCTTTAACTGGGTTAAAGAACCAATGTCATCTAAAACACGATTCGCGATAAACCCAAATCACATTTGATATTAAATACAAGGCTCTGAATAGAAAATATACCGGCTTATATTCAATATCAAATTCTGAAACCAACAAATATCGTATTGGAAATAACGATATAAAATATATCTTTCAAATTCCCATAATAATATCTGTATAGTCACGAAATCCAACATCGAAATATTCCGAAGATAATTTCGATTCAACTCCCGTCTAATCCACGTATTGTGAATATTGATTATTTTTAAAATCACTTTCAAATTCAATTTATTTATTTCAAAAATAAATTAATTTTAATTCTAGTTCAAAACTAGTTCATTTCGATAAAAATCTATTTTTATCCTTTCAAATGTGGAATTCTTCGGCCCAATTTTTCCCAAATCATTTCTTATGATTTTACACAAATTATCAATATTTTTAATAATTTTATCAAGGCCCGTACTGTCGATTTCCATCAACGGCCATCGAACTGCACTTACAACAACCTTTTCCAAATTTGATTTGGACATAATTCCAAATCCAACCGTTAGATCTCAAATTTCTAATATTCATTGGAAAGCTCTTTTCGATGCGAACCGAACGGTTCCGGTTTTAGGAGAATCCGACGGTCGGATCTCCCGCAACGTCAATTCGAAGTCAATGGTCGAAATTCACGAACTAACGCGGTGTGGCGCGTTCTATTCAGGCAATTATATATATAATATATATGTATTATATATATTTCGTCGATTTCCTTTTAAAACGAATTTTATAAATAGTTCTAAATTCGTTTCAAAAACAATTTCAACTTCATCTTCAATCTCAAATCGATTTGATTTCAATTCAATTCGAATTCATTTCAATTTTTATTTAATTCGAATTCAAATTCGTTTCAATTCAATTCAAATTCTAATTCATTTCAATTCAATTTGAATTTACCTTCTATTTAATTCAATTCGAATTCATTTCAAATTGATTTCAAGTCAATTTCAGTTCGTTTTAAATTTCATTCAAAACGATTTCAATTCGTTTTTAATCCAATTCAATTTAATTCAATTTGAATTCATTTCTATTCAATTCGAATTCAAATTCACTTTCTATCCAGTTCGAATTCTAATTCACTTTCTATTCAATTCGAATCGAATTCATTTTCTATTCGATTCGAATTCATTTCAAATTGATTTAATAAAATTTCAATATGAATTTTAATCTAATTTAATTTGAATTTCATTTAAAAATATTAAATTTTGAAATCACTTTTCAATATTCATTATAAAACGAATAAAATCGATATAAATATCGTTCGCGTCAAAATAACGCATCTCTAATCAACACGGCTTTATATTTTTCAAAAACTTCGTTATTCTATTCAACAAAAGAATATATATTCTATCCAACACATGAATCTATATTTCTTTCAACACTCGACTATTTTTGTTATGTAAAATATTTTATAAAACTATGGTGTCTATCGTTTGATTTTAATTAGACTCCACCGTGAAGTAGTTCTAATTTTAAATATGATAAAGATGTAAATTTTATTGTATAAAAATATTTTACTCAACACATAAATAGTTTCAACACATGAACATCGTCAACACATGACTATTTTTATATTCAACACATGAATTTCCTTTTATAATATTCATTATTTTCCCGATTGGAATGAGGCCCAATCAATCACCATATAATGTTAATTATATGGATTCCATACAACACATGTATATAATAGCAATGATAAACAATCAACCATCATCCAAGGTGCACCACACAACTGCATAAGCATCAAATATAAATAATCAACGTTTACCCAGTCTGTCGACCAATCGATCGACATATACTGAAATAATTGGGATTAGTGTACCCAAATATCATCCCAACACCCGCGTGGGGTTTCAAATCAACAAACACATATTTTTATTCGTGCAGTTGGGCGATGTGTAAAATTTATCATCCAAATCAATATCAGTCAAATCAGTGTATATAAACAAATCGGCCGATTTGTTTATAAATATTCATTTATTCACATTCACGTCAAAAATTATATTTTTAACGATAAAATATCTTTAACTATATAAATATTTTATTTCCTTTCAACACATGAATATATTTCATTATCTATTTCATATCAATTTCACAAACAAATTTCACAACACTTCAATCAAACAAACAAGCCATCCATGGTCTGTGGACGACGGGTGTCGGGAGCTACTAAGCACCGTCTGCATCCTAGTATATATATATAACTAGAAAAAGAAATTTAGAGTGAGAAGTTCTCACCGACTAGCTATCCTATCATCTCGACTCTTCTTATGTAGAAGTCTTCGTCGTTCTCGCCTTTCGTCACTTTCGTTGCCCGTAGCCACTACATATATAAAAATCGAATTTTTTACTTCGCTATTCAATATATAAAAATCGAATTTTTACTTCGTTATTCAATATATAAAAATCATATTTTTACTTCGCTATTCGATATATAAAAATCATATTTTTTACTTCGCTATTCAATATATAAAAATCGAATTTTTTACTTCGATGCTATATAGATAAAAATCCTACTTTCATATCGATGTTCATATACACATGCTAAAAATCATATTTTTATCACGCTATTCTTCAAAAAATGATTTCGCCTTTTCAAATATAAAGATTTCGCCTTTTCAAATATAAAGATTTCGTCCTTTCAAATATAAAGATAATATTTTTAGCCTTTCTAAAATGTAAAAATTTTATTTTTAAACTTCACATATAATAAAATCATATTTTTATTATGTTATTCAAATATAAAGATCTAGCTTTTTTCGTTATAAAAATCTAAATTTTATCTTCACAAAAATCCTCATTTTCCCTAAACAAAAATATAAACTTCCTCTAAGGGCAAAATCGTATTTTTACTTCTTCTACTTTATGAAAATATAGTTTTTTTCTACTTATAAAAATTATATTTTTCTTTTAAATTCTTTCATATAAAAATTATAACTTTCTTTTATATTCATACTGAAAATAAAAATCCTTATTTCTAATCTAGGTTATTTTTAAAAAAAATTGCAACAGCGTATTATAATTAAATATATAAGATAAAATAAACAAACCAACTTACTGTGTTCGTCAACAAAAAGGAGGGGCTGTTCGCCTGAGCTGCGTCGAAGGCGCCAAGGCGGGCTGAGTAGTCGGAGGTCACTCCAGGGGTGCGTAGGCGGGTCTGATGGTAGAGGGGGGGTCGCCGACTGATTGGTGGTGGGATGGTGGCCACGGCGTCGGTTTTGGGGAAATGGGGCTAGGGCTTCGCGGGTTAGAAGGAGAAGGGGAGGAGAAGAGGAGAGGGAGCGGCGCAGCAGGGGGGGCTCGGCGCGCTACCTGGGGCCGCGATGGAGTGGCGGCGGCGGCGAATCACCCCCTCCGTTGCCCCTTTTTTTATTTGATTTATATTCTGATCCGATTTTGAAGGGGGGGAGGGGCCAGAAGGATTTAAGGGGAGAGAGGAAGTTTTATTTTTTATTTATTTTTTTATTTAATTATTTAATCCCAAAAAGTTGACCTTTACATACGACCTCTAAACGAGGCCCACCGCCTGTCGTCCATAGCTAATTACCCCCATTCCGAACACAATGGTATATGTATCGTAAGCTGATTCGATCGTTTCGATCAGTTTCCGTTAAAATCAACATATAACTCTATATATTGAATTTGAACGTGCATTTCAATTTACCGGGGCCGCATACTAACTCGAAAAATTCCAGAAAAATATTTTCTAGCTTCGTATTGACGATACGGTCCTAACAAAACTAGTTTCGTTGAATTCCGAGACCGTTGAAAAAATGGTCATTTTCCAGTCGATTAAAATCAAGTGAAACTGGTCAAACACGTTTTCCTTTGCCACGCTCACATATTGATTCGAAAAATTATGAAATTTGGAATCTAGCAATAATTTGACATCATGGACCCAACAAAAGTGTTTTCGTCGAAATCCGAGGTCGTTTGCAAAATTTCCATTTTTAAGGGCCTGAATTCCATAGCGACAATTCAGAATTTTCATTTGGACATATCTTTCGATTCCCGCTATGAAATCTCGATTTTTCGGATTCGTTGGAAAGATATTCCCAATTAGATCTTATTATTTTTCGTTTCACTAAAATCCGGTTTGTTTTGCACCCGGTACATTCAATTGAAGTTTGAAATCGAATTATCGAACTACCACGCCATTTTCAATTCTATTTATAATTATATATAACTATTTATATTCTAACGACGACGTATATAATATATACGTTCGAATTCCATTCAAAATAAATTTCTCGTCGATATTATTTAAAATAATCTATTTTAAATGTTCAAAATTCACTAAAATTGCCAAAATAAAAATTTTAAACTGGCCCGCATTTTCGGGTTGTTACATAAAGGAAGTAGGATTTTGTAAGCGAATCCGAAGGGTGAAATGAAATTGTTTAAAAAGGGTAAAGGTTTAAAAGCGGTGTTTATAAGGAATTACTTAATTATTAAATTAAGGAATAGCGATATATTCGAGCAGGAGATTCTCAAAGAGATAAGAAGGTTTTATGAAACCATATTTTGAATAATAGTGAAATGGAATTTATAGTGATATTGAAGTAAAGTATAGGGTGGATTACAACTCGTATTATCTTTATATATGAACGTTATTGATCAAGGTCTGAGAGGTAATTTAAAATACCCCAACTTGAATGACTTCAGGATTATCTTAGGATGATATTAGTTGTAATAGTAAAAGGAGTTAGCCAAATTTATTATTTCATTAGAGAAATAACAACGCAACATTTTGGGAATGATTTGAAATATATATATAATAAGGACTTCCAAGGTAAAGAGAATTAAAAAGGGAATTGCGTAAATTATAATGATATTGTCGAGATTTAAAAAGGAAATGTAAAGATGAGTTTATTCTATAAGAATAAGCAGGAATTATCATTTTCAAGTAAATAAATAAAAGACATGTCGTAACTTTGTTTTAGGTATATAAACAAGTTGATGTGATCTCCCGATATTCGTCAATAATGTGGATAATATTTTTGAAAGTGAAAAAGAAATATGGATATGTATAGAACTTTCTTAAGTAGTAAATTGAATTGGTTTAAAGAGAAGTCTTATGATAAATGAAGAAGCGAGAAAACTATATTTATAATACTGAAGTATCCAAGACTTTGAATTTACATTTGTTTAAAATAAAAAGGCCAAGTGGTGCTGAATGCTGAACCAGTGAATCCATTGGATTGTCATGTTTGAAGCACTGTTTATTTTGATAATTAAATCACCGACTATCAAATCTGACCACTATGATTTGTTGGTAAGGAAAGACCGGGATCGAACTTAGGTTTGAAAACCATTCCGACCAGCAAATACATGAAGATATCAGATGACGGTCGAGATGGAGCATTGAAGACCGTGGATCTTCGTAAGTGGAAGGATTAGTTATAATCTCTGGATTAGCGGCCCGAGATAAACTATGATTCTGTCGTGGTTGGAATCCACGAGTTGCAAGGACTTCTCGCTACTAATCCATGGGGTGATTCCTATATTGGATGCAGTAGGAGAGTGCCTTCGGTTCATCCTGTTCCTAGATGGCTTGTATGGACGGATGTCTGACAGAGTATTTCCAAAGGGATCGCGTACATTGATTTTTCAAACGTACCTGGGTAGCTCCCAAATAGAGTATGTTTGTGGACGTCAATTAGTGATATCTGGCAGATCTGACGATGTGGCATTCAAAGTGAATGGCGGCCAGGTGTTGTAAAGGAAATTCAAACCTCAAGCCTCATCAACCGGGAAATGACAAAAATCGGGCAGGCAGCATGGCTATGTGGGTCGCTCCCATTAGGGTGTATAATCACCTATCTAGAGAAATTCCTTTTTCTTCTTTAATCTATTTTCGATGCTGCCCCTTTTCAGGAAATGGTGGTTTGAGCCCAAACGTTGGTGATATACATTCGATACACTCAAGCGAAATGAGTGGTCGGTCATGTGAGGGCCGGGTTGCAAGACGTTCTTGTTGAACCCAGTGTATTTGCCTCTAGAGATACACTATCGACAGGTGGTCCCATACCTTGTCAAGGTCGGAATCCAATCTCCAATAAGCACCCGCGGTTTTGTTTGTATACTATATATGTGGAGCATGAGATGCAAGCATTCCACTAGATTGATATTTATTTGTATTTAGACATTATTATAATATCAGACAAGGTATTGATTTCAAAACTGTTTTGGGTTATCGTAAAGTAAAAAACATCTATATTTACGTGTGGATTTGGTCTTATGATTATCCTTTTCTTTTAAAAAGATTTTAACTTTAAAAATCAGGTTGTGTGATCCCCTTAATAATGTTTGAGTTTTTCTCACTCTGGTTCACCAGACTGACCCGGTGTTTTGTAAATGCTCGGGTTAGCCCGGGATTTACATGTTCAGGTCATCGAATGCTGTGTAGAGACGACCCGAAGGTGTTCAGACGTGTTGTATGTTGTATTTATTCCGCTATGTGTTGTATATGAGGACAGGTTATTATAACTGTCCAGATGTGTGTTGCGCTCTGATACTGTAAGTATTTTTAAAGCTCTCAATAAAGTTTTATTTCTGTATTATATTTTGTTCCGCTGCGATGTGAGACTCTAATTCTGTGTTATGTTGGTTCTTCTTCTTCTTCTATTCTTATATTTCTTTCTTTCTTATCTCACCTTCTAAATTTTTTCTAATAACGTTCCAGTGTTTTCGGTGTTTGGAAGGTTGGCATGAGTTACGGTAAAGGTGTTTATGTTGATTTTCGGAGCCGGAAAACCTTGGGCCGTTACAGTGGTATCAGAGCTATTGGTTTAGTAATAACCTTGGCTCTGTGGTGTAACTCAATAGAGATTGGGTTAGTAACACCCTAGATCGAGACTGAGTGTATATATATGAGAGCGTATCTGTAAATTTTATATACAAATGTTTTATACTGTGTTGTTGATCGGTTCAAGTGTTGAGAAGCGTTGAACTGGCAATGGATACAGTATTGTTTTGAGAAGAGGGTAAATGAAATAATTTTACCCAAATTGCATTTTTGTATATAAAGAAAATAATTTTATCAAATTATTGAGATAGTAATGTATTTGATCGATTTGAATGTGATTCAAATCGGATTGAAAGTGAATTGAAACTTAACTTTGTTAAGTGAAATTAAATTAAGAATGATATTGAAATAAATAAATTGGAAAGTTAATGAATAAACAACAATCAAATATGTGAAACCAAAATGAAATATTGATATTGAATGTGAATTCAATTAATTTGATTGATTGTCATGTATTGGTTGTTGTTTGTGATTGTTTGTTATTGGATGATAGTTGTTTGAATGGAAATAATCAACAATTTAATGAAGCCAAATGAATTATAAACTAAAGAATAAATTCCAGTATAATATAAAAACTGGGATGAAGCTGCATATGAATTGGAATTTACAATTTAACCCTGTGTTTAAGGATGAATTGATGTTGTGTGTTTGATTTTGGAATTGGTATGGTTATACCAGTTGATTCATGAATATTACTTAAGAATTTCATGTATCTATTACTGATATGTGAATTGAGTTGAGTACAGGTGCCAGATGGGTAGGAAGATCAATATTGGTTGAGTAAATTGCGTATACGTTAAGCAAATATCCTCAATAGCGCTCGAAAAGGTACGATTATGCGAAAATATAAAATTTTAGGTTTTGATTTTTTGTTTTCCGACCGTTGGTCGATGTATATATATTATTTGTTCCTGCGATATCGTAGATGTCACTCCGTGCAGGGGAGACTCTGCTGGATTTTCCCGGGAATTTAATGTGTTAGAAAATTTTCGATATTTTTGAAAATATTTAATTAAGATAATAAATTGGTTTTTGATTTATAATAAATCGGATTTGGAAATTAATGTGTTTGTAACGTTCTTTCTTACCTTAGCAATTTTGAGGACGAAATTATTTTAAGGGCGGAAGAATGTAACGACCCATATTTTTGGCAGTCAAATATTTTATTTGTTTATTTATTTTAAATATTTTATTTGAAATATTAGTGGATTTTAAATATTGAATTCGTTATTTAAAACGAAGTTTGAGCGATATATATTTATATAATTATAAATCGAGCTCGAGATGGCGCGACAGTTCATACTATTGAATTTCGAACTTAAAATTGATATACAGGATTCGATATAAGTCGGATTTCTGTGAAACAAGAAACGTTCGAACTATATTGATAATAATTTTCATATGAAAGAGAAAAATCCATATTTTGTGTTATAGATTTGATGTTATGGCCAAAACAAATTTTAAAATGGTCGATGTGAAAAATCGTTATTTAAATATCGGCCTTCAAAATGGCCATTTTGCAAACGGTCTTCATTTTCGACGAAACAAGTTTCATTGGAACTGTGACGTTAAATTATTGTACGGTGTTGAATTGCGTGGCAAACCGATGTCATATGTGGCCACGGTAGCCATAAACGCCCAGTTATTTTCTATAGAGCGTATTTAAATTAAATTAATTTAATAAAGAGATATCTGAGTATAACTTGAGCAGACGATCGAATTAGGCCGCGAAACCAATTCTGTTGAGTTCGTATCACGGTAGGTATATAGTTTATTATTTTTGAAGACTGAATAATTTGGTGTTCAAAAGGGCATTGCGGTGCACGTAAAAATAGCCTACCGGGAAAACAGTCTCAGAATGCGACGAAACTGGTGCCGTTGGATTCGTATTGAAGAATTATTTTAATAATTCAAGGTTTCAAGTTGATTTGGTTTATCTCGTGATCGTGAAAAAAATTAAATACGTGTTTATTTCTGGTTTTATAAAGGAAATTTTTTGAAACGATGTCGGATTTCGACAAAACTTGTCCCGTTGGGTCCGGAATATCTTTTTACACTTAGATTAGCTTATTTATCAGAATACAGAAGTCGATTTTGGTCAGTTTCACTTGTTACTTAGCGGCGAAGTTTCAATACAATAAAATATTTTTAAATCATTCCACTTACCCTATATATTCATTCGTTAGTGTGTGGAAAACCCTACGTTCTTGGTCAATTTACTTCAGCGTGGACAACGCTCCTCAAAATTCCGCCGCCGCCATTCACTGAACGAACCATATTCTCCATATTCTTCCACCAATTTTTGTTCGCACCGATCATCGATGGCTCCCTCCTTCAGCAGATAAAACCTCAAGCTCCTCAAGACCTGGACGATCAACGGCGGAGATGGGTCCTTGTTCACCGCCGGTGTCGGAATTTCACCTAAAACCGGTGATGGTTCGTGGCGAATTGCGGGTTGAGGATGGGGTTTAATTGGGAGATGCTTTGGGCGCAGGCCAAGCTAGCTGTGGCGCATGGGAGAGGATGCTCTGATCAACTTTAGGTTGATCCTACGGTGGCGCGGTGATTGGCTTTGGGTCAAGGGTGGTATCGGCTTGAAGCAAGAAGCAACTGAGAGGAAGGCTGAAACATTTAGGCCGATGATTTCAGATGAGCAGCAAAAAGTGTAATTAGTTAAACAAACCTTAATGCGAACTAAATTATTTAACGTATGCTTATGATTTGCGAATTGTTTCAGGGGAACGGGCAGAGAACCAAGGAGAGTTAGGGGATCAAAGGGAAATAAGGATCGATCAACATTTAAGAATAAACGTAATTAGTTTTATTATTTAAGTAAATAAGAAATGAAGTAATTAATATGTCTTATTTTGTTCACAAATCGGAGGAAAAAAATAACCAGGGGAATCTGGAATGAATAATGAGCTGGAAGATTAAGTTTAATCAGCTAGCATCTTACATTAGTAATGTAATTAAAGTTTATTAATTTTAATTAAAGACCTATAGTATATAACTACAGCCTTAACCTAGAAGATATAAATATCTTTATTTTCTGAACAGATTCACAAAGAACCTGGGAAGCAATAGTATCGAATGGGACTAAATTTCAGGAGTAAAACAGGGAACTGTATGAAGTCGCCACCTTTAATCATGATATTAGATTATAATTTAGAGTATTAAGTTAACTTATTAAATAGATCCCAAAATGATGAACGTGACTTGTGTACAGGATATCAAAGTAGGCATCAGGATATCAAAGTAGGCATGGATACTGGTACTTGAAACTGAAACGAACGGGATAAGGGATTATATGAAGGCATATGGGAGCAAACCGAAAATGAAGGCATACGAGGAAACAATCGGATCAGCCTGTTCAAAATGTAAATGGTTAAGTGATAAAAATATAAGTTCAAGTAATTAACAGTAATAGTTGTTAAATTAAAAAGTTAATTAGTTTAACAATAACCGTATACTTATATCATATGTTAACAGGCACTAAACAAAAGCAGTGAGCATCAGCAGAGCAGGACGAATAGGAGGGTTGAAATCATATTGTTAATTCTCTAAACCAAAGTAATTAGGAATAATAATTCTATAACTAAAGTATTAATTTATTTAATTTAACATATACTTAAAAGAATAATAATTTGTGCATATATTGCCAGAATTGGACGAAATCAATTGCGTTGGGAATGTATCGAAAAGTATTGCATTTTGGAACCATTATGGAATGATCGGGAATCAACTGCAGATTTTGATTAAATTAAACGCTAGTTTAATTAAATTAAAAACCGAACCGCTTAGCGACAATGGATATTCGGTGAGTTAAACTCACTCAGTTTTCCCATTTATATTTTTATATAAATTGGGTTTTTATTTTGTGTGTTTTGCTTGACAATGGTTGACTGTTTGCTAGTTATACATTTATTTGTTGATTTAACCGATGAAATTAAACTGTCGTTTAATTTCAGGGAAATACCAAATCGTTCTTCTAACGATTGGTTCCAATAAAGGTAACCTACATTGTTGGTCACATTTATAAAATAAACGTGTTTTGTTTGAATTGTTTGAACTAATTGAATTGTTTGAACTAATTGAATTGTTTTGAATTGCTTGTGGTTGATGTTAAATGGGCATTATTTATAATTATCAGTTAAATGGATTGATTTGAAATAACCATTTGTATACAGGGAAGAACTGGTTGGAGGGATCCAACGGGATTCCTCAAAATATATCATTTATTTTCATATAATCATATGAACTGTCATGTTTGTGTAATGGATTTGATTACTGATCATTGATTGAAAAATCAACATGTGTTGTGTTTTAACCAATGGGCTATGTTGGTTAAGTAACCGACCGTAAATGGCCTAAAAGTAAATTGTTTCATTTATATCGATTTACCGTCAGGTGAATTGATAGGACTGAAATTATAAAATTTATTTATAACTAAAGATAGATTTGAAATATATATTTTGAATAAAAGTTTATCAAAAGGGGAATTTAGATGAGAAGGGTTTAGACTAAAGCAGAATTGATTTGAACAAGGTTTATAAAAGCGATGAGGCGTTATATCGTAAATTCTAAATTAATGTTACTTAATAATGCGGTCAAGTAAAGGTGGGGAATTGAAATAAGAGATTCAAAGCGGGAAATGGCCGAAAGGATTTGTAAAGGAATTTGTGAAACTAAACGTGGTAAAGGAAGTAGGATTTTGTAAGCAAATCCGAATGGTGAAATGAAATTGTTTAAAAAGGGTAAAGGTTTAAAAGCGGTGTTTATAAGGAATTACTTAATTATTAAATTAAGGAATAGCGATATATTCGAGCAGTAGATTCTCAAAGAGATAAGAAGATTTTATGAAACCATATTTTGAATAATAGTGAAATGGAATTTATAGTGATATTGAAGTAAAGTATACGGTGGATTACAACTCGTATTATCTTTAGATATGAACGTTGTTGATCAAGGTCTGAGAGGTCATTTAAAATACCCCAACTTGAATGACTTCAGGATTACCTTAGTGTGATATTAGTTGTAATGGTAAAAGGAGTTAGCCAAATTTATTATTTCATTAGAGAAATAACAACGCAACATTTTGGGAAAGATTTGAAATATATATATATATATATATATATATAATAAGGATTTCCAAGGTAAAGAGAATTAAAAAGGGAATTGCGTAAATTATAATGATATTGTCAAGATTTTAAAATGAAATGTAAAGATGAGTTTATTCTATAAGAATAAGCAGGAATTATCGTTTTCAAGTAAATAAATAAAAGACATGTCGTAACTTTGTTTTAGGTATATAAATAAGTTGATGTGATCTCCCAATATTTTTCAATAATGTGGATAATGTTTTTGAAACTGAAATAGAAATCTGGATATGTGTAGAACTTTCATAAGTAGTAAATTGAATTGGTTTAAAGAGAAGTCTTATGATAATTAAAGAAGCGAGAAAACTATATTTATAATATCGAAGTATCTAAGAGTTTGAATTTACATTTGTTTAAAATAAAAAGGCCAAGTGGTGCTGAATGCTAAACCAATGAATCCATTGGATTGTCATGTTTGAAACACTATTTATTTTGATAATTAAATCATCGACTATCAAATCTGACCCCTACGATTTGTTGGTAAGGAAAGATCGGGATCGAACTTAGGTTCGAAAACAATTCCGACCAACAAATACGTGAAGTTATCAGAAGATGGTCGAGATGGAGCATTGAAGACCATGGATCTTCATAAGCGGAAAGATTACTTACAATCTCTGGCTTAGCGACCCGAGATAAACTGTGATTCTATCCTGGTTGGAATCCTCGGGTTCCAAGGACTTCTCGCTACTGATCCATGGGGTGATTCCTATACAGGATGCAGTAGGAGAGTACCTTCGGTTCATCCTATTCCTGGATGACTTGTATGGACGGATGTCTGATAGAGTATTTCCAAAGGGATCGCGTACGTTGATTTCTTCAAACGTACCTGGGTAGCTCCCAAATAGAGTATGTTTGTGGATGTCAATTTGTGATATCTGGCGGATCTTACGATGTGGCATTCAAAGTGAATGTTGGCCAGGTGTTGTAAAGGAAATTCAAATCTCAAGCCTCATCAACCGGAAAATGACAAAAATCGGGTAGGCAGCATGGCTGTGTGGGTCGCTTCCATTAGTGTGTATAATCACCTATCTAGAGAAATTCCTTTTGCTTCTTTAATCTATATTCGATGCTATCCCTTTTCGGGAAACGGTGGTTTGAGCCCAACCGTTGGTGATATACATTCGATACACTCAAGCGAAATGAGTGGTCGGTCATGTGAGAGCCGACTTGCAGACGTTCTTGTTGAACCCAGTGTATTTGCCTCTAGAGATACACTATCGGCAGGTGGTCCCATACCTTGTCAAGGTCGGAATCCAATCTCCAATAAGCGCCCGCGGTTTTGTTTGTATACTGTATATGTGGAGCATGAGATGCAAGCATTCCACTAGATTGATATTTATTTGTATTTAGACATTATTATAATATCAGACAAGGTATTGATTTCAAAACTAGTTTGGGTTATCGTAAGGTAAAAACCGTCTGTATTTATGTGTGGATTTGGTCTTACGATTATCCTTTTCTTTTAAAAAGATTTTAACTTTAAAAATCAGGTTGTGCGATCCCCCTAATACTGTGTGAGTTTTTCTCACTCTGGTTCACCAGACTGACCCGGTGTTTTGTAAATGCTCGGGTTAGCCCGGGATTAACGGGTTCAGGTCATCGAATGTTGTGCAGAGACGAGCTGAAGGTGTTCAGACGTGTTGTATCTAGTATTTATTCCGCTGTGTGTTGTATATGAGGATAGGTTATTATAACTGTCCAGATGTGTGTTGTGCTCTGATAATATAAGTATTTTTAAAGCTCTCAATAAAGTTTTATTTCTGTATTATATTTTGTTCCGCTGCGATGTGAGACTCTGATTCTGTGTTGTTCTGGTTCTTCTTCTTCTTTTATTCTTATATTTCTTTCTTTCTTATCTCACCCTCTAAATTCTTTCTAATAACGTTCCAGTGTTTTCGGTGTTTGGAAGGTCGACATGAGTTACGATAAAGGTGTTTATGTCGATTTTCGGAGACGAAAACCTTGGGTCGTTACAGTGGTATCAGAGCTATTGGTTTAGTAATAACCTTGGCTCTGTGGTATAACTCGATAGAGATTGGGTTAGTAATACCCTAGATCGAGATTGAGTGTATATATACATATGAGAGTTTATTTGTAAATTTTATATAAAAATGTTTTATACTGTGTTGTTGATCGGTTCAAGTGTTGAGAAGTGTTGAACCGGCAATGGATACAGTATTGTTTCGAGAAGAGGGTAAATGAAATAATTTTACCCAAAGTATATTTTTGTATATAAAGAAAATAATTTTATCAAATTATTGAGATAGTAGTGTATTTGATCGATTTGAATGTGATTCAAATCAGATTGGAAAGTGGATTGAAACTTACATTTGTTAAGTGAAATTAAATTAAGAATGATATTGAAATTGAAATAAATAAATTGGAAGGTTAATGAATAAATGACAATCAAATCTGTGAAACCAAAATGAAATATTGAAGTTGAATGTGAATTCAATTAATTTGATTGATTGCCGTGTATTGGTTGTTGTTTGTGATTGTTTGATATTGGATGATAGTTGTTTGAATGGAAATAATCAACAATTTAATGAAGCCAAATGAATTATAAACTAAAGAATAAATTCTAGTATAATATAAAAACTTGGATGAAGCTGCATATGAATTGGAATTTACAATTTAACCCTGTGTTTAAGGATGAATTGATGTTGTGTGTTTTATTTTGGAGTTGGTATGGTTATACCAGTTGATTCATGAATATTACTTAAGAATTTCATGTATCTGTTACTGATATGTGAATTGAGTTGAGTACAAGTGCCAGATGGCTAGGAAGATCAATATTGGTTGAGTAAATTGCGTATACGTTAAGCAAATATGCTCAATAGCACTCGAAAAGTTACACTTACGCGAAAATATAAAATTTTGGGGGTTTGATTTTTTGTTTTCCGACCGTTGGTCGATGTATATATATTATTTGTTCCTGCGATATCGTAGATGTCACTCCGTGTAGGGGAGACTCTGCTGAATTTTTTCGGGAATTTAATGTGTTAGAAAATTTTCGATATTTTTGAAAATATTTAATTACGATAATAAATTGGTTTTTGATTTATAATAAATTGGATTTGGAAATTAATGGGTTTGTAACGTTCTTTCTTACCTTAGCAATTTTGAGGAAGAAATTATTTTAAGGGGGGAAGAATGTAACGACCCATATTTTTGGCAGTCAAATATTTTATTTGAAATATGAGTGGATTCTAAATATTGAATTCGTTATTTAAAACGCAGTTTGAGCGATATATATTTATATAATTATAAATCGAGCTCGAAATGGCGCGATAGTTCGTAATATTGAATTTCGAACTTCAAATTGTTACACAGGATTCGATATAAGTCGGATTTCTATGAAACAGGAAACGTTAGAACTGTATTGATGATAATTTTCATATGAAAGAGAAAAATCCAGATTTTGTGTTATAGATTTGAAGTTATGGCCAAATCAAATTTTAAAATAGTCGCTGTGAAAAATCGTTATTTAAATATTGGCCTTTAAAATGGCCATTTTGCAAACGGTCTTCGTTTTCGATGAAACCAGTTTCATTGGAACTGTGACGTTAAATTATTGTATGGTGTTGAATTGCGTGGCAAACCGATGTCATATGTGGCCACGGTAGCCATAAATGCGTAGTTATTTTCTATAGAGCGTATTTAAATTAAATTAATTTAATAAAGAGATATTTGAGTATAACTTGAGCAGACGATCGAATTAGGCTGCGAAACCAATTCTGTTGAGTTCGTATCATCGTTTTTAGTCAGGGTAGGAATATAGTTTTTTATTTTTGAAGACTTAATAATTTGGTGTTCAAAAGGGCATTGCGGTGCACGTAAAAATAGCCTATCGGGAAAACAGTCTCAGTATGCGACGAAACTGGTGCCGTTGGGTTCGTATTGAAGAATTATTTTAAGATTTCAAAGTTTCAAGTTGATTTGATTTATTTGGTGATCGTGAAAAAATTAAACGCGTGTTTATTTCTGGTTTTATAAAGGAATATTTTTCAAACGATGTCGGATTTCGACGAAACTTGTCCCATTGGGTCCGGAATATCTTTTTATACTAAGATTAGCTTTTTTATCAGAAGACAGAAGTCGATTTTGGTCAGTTTCACTTGTTACTTAGAGGCAAAGTTTCAATACAATAAAATATTTTTAAATCTTTCCATATACCCTATATATTCATTCGTTAGTGTGTGGAAAACCCTACTTTCTTGGTCAATTTATTTCAGCGTGGTCAATGCTCCTCAAAATTTCGCCGCCACCATTCATTGAACGAACCATATTCTCCCGATCCCTCCACCAATTTTTTTTCACACCGATCATCGATGGCTCCCTCCTTTAGCAGATAAAACCTCAAGCTCGTCAAGACCTGGAAGATCAACGGCGGAGATGGGTCCTTGTTCACCGCCGGTGTCGGAATTTCACCTAAAACCGGTGATGGTTCGTTGCGAATTGCGGGCTAAGGATGGGGTTGAATTGGGAGATACTTTGGGCGCAGGCCGAGCTAGCTGAGGCGCATGGGAGAGGATGCTCTGATCCACTTTCGGTTGATCCTATGGTGGTGCGGTGATTTGCTTTGGGTCAAGGGTGGTATCGGCTTGAAGCAAGAAGCAACGGAGAGGAAGGCTGAAACATTTGGGCCGATGATTTCAAATGAGTAGCGAAAAATGTAATTAGTTAAACAAATCTTAATTCGAACTAAATTATTTAACGTATGCTTATGATTTGCGAATTGTTTCAGGGGAACGGGCAGAGAACCAAGGAGAGTTAGGGGATCAAAGAGAAATAAGGATCGGTCAACATTTAAGAATAAATTTAATTAGTTTTATTATTTAAGTAACTAAGAGATGAAGTAACTAATATGTCTTATTTTGTTCACAGATCGGAGGAAAAAAATAACCAGGGGAATCTGGATTGAATAATGAGCTGGAAGATTAAGTTTAATCGGCTGGCATCTTACATTAGTAATGTAATTAAAGTTTATTAATTTTAATTAAAGACCTAAAGTATATAACTGCAGCCTTAACCTAGAAGATATAAATATCTTTATTTCCTGAACAGATTCACAAAGAACCTGGGAAGCAATAGTATCGAATGGGACTAAATTTCAGGAGTAAAACAGGGAACTGTATGAAGTCGCCACCTTTAATCATGATATTAGATTATAATTTAAAGTATTAAGTTAACTGATTAAATAGATCCCAAAATGATGAACGTGACTTGTGTACAGGATATCAAAGTAGGCATGGAACTAGTAGTTGAAACTGAAATGAACGGGATAAGGGATTATATGAAGGCATATGGGAGCAAACCGAAAATGAAGGCATACGAGGAAACAATCGGATCAGCCTGTTCAAAATGTAAATGATTAAGTGATAAAAATATAAGTTTAAGTAATTAGCAGTAATAGTTTTTGAATTAAAAAGTTAATTAGTTTAACAATAACCGTATACTTATATCATATGTTAACAGGCACTAAACGAAGGCAGTGTGCATCAGCAGAGCAGGACGAAGAGGAGTGTTGAAATCATATTGTTAATTCTCTAAACCAAAGTAATTAGGAATAATAATTTTATAATTAAAGTATTAATTTATTTAATTTAACATATACTTATAACAATTATAATTTGTGCATATAGCCAGAATTGGACGAAATCAATTGTGTTGGGAATGTATCAAAAAGTACTGCATTTTGGAACCATTATGGAAAGATCGGGAAGCAGCTGCAGATTTGAATAAATTAAACGCTAGTTTAATTTAATTAAAAACCAAAATGCTTAGCGGCAATGGAAATTCGGTGAGTTAAACTCACTCAGTTTTCCCATTTATATTTTTATATGATTGGGTTTTTATTTTGTGTGTTCTGCTTGCCAATGGTTGACTGTTTGCTAGTTATACATTTATTTGTTGATTTAACCGATGAGATTAAACTGTCGTTTAATTTCAGTGAAATACCAAATCGTTATTCTAACGATTGGTTCCAATAAAGGTAACCTACCTTATTGGTCATGTTTATAAAATAAATGTGTTTTGTTTGAATTGTTTGAACTAATTGAATTGTTTTGAATTGCTTGTGGTTGATGTTAAATGGGCATTATTTATAATTATCAGTTAAATGGATTGATCTGATTTGAAATAACCATTTGTATACAGGGAAGAACAGGTTCGAGGGATCCAACGGGATTCCTCAAAATATGTTATTTATTTTCATATTATCATATGAACTATCATGTTTGGGTAATGGATTTGAGTATTGATCATTGATTGAAAAATCAACATGTGTTGTGTTTTAACAAATGGGCTATGTTGGTTAAGTAATCGGCAGTAAATGGCCAAAAAGTAAATTGTTTCATTTATATCGATTTACCATCAGGTGAATTGATAGGACTGAAATTGTAAAATTTATTTATAACTAAAGATAGATTTGAAATATATATTTTGAATAAAAGTTTATCAAAAGGGGAATTTAGATCAGAAGGGTTTAGACTAAACCAGAATTGGTTTAAACAAGGTTTATAAAAGCGATGAGGTGTTATATCATAAGTTCTAAATTAACGTTACTTAATAATGCGGTCAAGTAAAGGTGGGGAATTGAAATAAGAGATTCAAAGCGGGAAATGGCCGAAAGGATTTGAAAAGGAATTTGTGAAACTAAACATGGTAAAGGAAGTAGGATTTTGTAAGCAAATCCGAATGGTGAAATGTAATTGTTTTAAAAGTGTAAATGTTTAAAAGCGGTGTTTCATAAGGAATTAATTATTAAATTAAGGAATAGCGATATATTTGAGCAGGTGATTCTCAAAGAGATAAGATGGTTTCATGAAACCATATTTTGAATAATAGTGTAATGGATTTTATAGTGATATTGAATTAAAGTATAGGGTGGATTACAACTCGTATTATCTTTAGATATGAACGTAGTTGATCAAGGTCTGAGAGGTAATTTAAAATATCCCAACTTGAACGATGCAGAATTATCTTCAAATGATATTAGTTGTAATGGTAAAAGGAGTTAGCCAAATTTATTATTTCATTCGAGAAATAACAACGCAACATTTTGGGAAAGATTTGAAATATATATATATATAATAAGGGTTTCCAAGGTAAAGAGAATTAAAAAGGGAATTGCGTAAATTATAATGATATTGTCGAGATTTGAAAAGGAAATGTAAAGATGAGTTTATTTTATAAGAATAAGCAGGAATTATCGTTTTCAAGTAAATAAATAAAAGACATGTCGTAACTTTGTTTTAGGTATATAAATAAGTTGATGTGATCTCCCAATATTTGTCAATAATGTGGATATTGTTTTTGAAAGTGAAATAAAAATCTGGATATGTATATAACTTTCTTAAGTAGTAATTTGAATTGGTTTAAAGAGAAGTCTTATCATAAATAAAGAAGCGAGAAAACTATATTTATAATATCGAAGTATCTAAGAGTTTGAATTTACATTTGTTTAAAATAAAAAGGCCAAGTGGTGTTGAATGCTGAATCAGTGAATCCACTGGATTGTCATGTTTGAAACACTATTTATTTTGATAGTTAAATCACCGACTATCAAATCTGACTAAGATTTGTTGGTAAGGAAAGACCGGGATCAAACTTAGGTTCAAAAACCATTCCGACCAACAAATACGTGAAGATATCAGAAAACGGTCGAGATGGAGCATTGAAGACCGTGGATCTTCATAAGCGGAAGGATTACTTATAATCTCTGGCTTTGCGGCCCGAGATAAAATGTGATTCTATCATGGTTGGAATCCACGGGTTGCAAGGACTTCTCGCTACTGATCCATGGGGTGATTCCTATATTGGATACGGTAGGAGAGTACCTTCGGTTCGTCCTGTTCCTGGATGACTTGTATGGACGGATGTCTGACAGGGTATTTCCAAAGGGATCGCGTACGTTTATTTCTTCAAACGTACTTGGGTAGCTCCCAAATAGAGTACGTTTGTGGACGTCAATTAGTGATATCTGGCGGATCTGACGATGTGGCATTCAAAGTGATTTGTGGCCAGGTGTTGTAAAGGAAATTCAAATCTCAAGCCTCATCAACCGGGAAATGACAAAAATCAGGCATGCAGCATGGCTATGTGGGTCGCTCCCATTAGGATGTATAATCACCTATCTAGAGAAATTCCTTTTGCTTCTTTAATCTATACTCGATGCTGTCCCTTTTCGGGAAATGGTGGTTTGAGCCCAACCGTTGGTGATATACATTCGATACACTCAATAGAAATGAGTGGTCGGTCATGTGAGGGCCGGGTTGCAAGACGTTCTTGTTGAACCCACTGTATTTGCCTCTAGAGATACACTATCGGCAGGTGGTCCCATACCTTGTCAAGGACGGAATCCAATCTCCAATAAGCGCCCGCGGTTTTGTTTGTATGCTATATATGTGGAGCGTGAGATGCAAGAGTTCCACTAGATTGATATTTATTTGTATTTAGACATTATTATAATATTAGATAAGGTATTGATTTAAAAACTGTTTTGGGTTATCGTATGGTAAAAACCATCCGTATTTATGTCTGGATTTGGTCTTACGATTATCCTTTTCTTTTAAAAAGATTTTAACTTTTAAAATTAGGTTGTGTGATCCATTTAATAATGTGCGAGTTTTTCTCACTCTGGTTCACCAGACTGACCCGATGTTTTCTAAATGCTCGGGTTAGCCCGGGATTTACAGGTTCAGGTCATCAATGATGTGCAGAGACGAGCTAAAGGTGTTAAGACGTGTTGTATCTAGTATTTATTCCGCTGTGTGTTGTATATGTGGACAGGTTATTATAACTGTCCAGATGTGTGTTGTGCTCTAATACTGTAAGTATTTTTAAAGCTCTCAATAAAGTTTTATTTCTGTATTATATTTTGTTCCGCTGCGATGTGAGACTCTAATTCTGTGATGTGTTGCTTCTTCTTCTTCTTCTGTTCTTATATTTCTTTCTTTCTTATCTCACCCTCTAAATTCTTTCTAATAACGTTTCAGTCTTTTTGGCGTTTGGAAGGTTGGCATGAGTTACGGTAAAGGTGTTTATGTCGATTTTCGGAGCCGAAAACCTTGGGTCGTTACAATTATATTACATAACTATAACTTATACTTTATATGCTTCACCATTATTCAATTAGATTTAACAAATAACAATAGTTATTAGTATTTTATGAAAATTTAATCAAAATATTGCATTTTATAAGCTTATTATATAACTTTCGTATTAAAAAAAAACTAAATCCAAAAAATACACTGCTAAAAAAGTACATGGTGAACACCATGTGTAGCACGGGTTCGCACTAGTGTGTGCAGATATATATATATATATATCTATATATATATACATATATGAAATAAAATAGCGTAAAATTTTACATGTGCTCCCGTGAATATATTCCTCCCCCTGTAAATATGCTATAATATATTTTTCTCCCTGTTTGTCATCGAACAAAAGGAATAACAATTTATAGGGAAATAATATATATATATATATGTATGTATGTATGTATATATGTATGTATATATGTATGTATGTATGTATGTAGTTCGTGAATAATTCAAAAAAAAAAAAACAAGAACGTACATGAACTATTAATTTATACATGTTTAATATATAATTAGAATATAATATATGTTGATTAAGATTCATATATATGATGCTTGAAATGATCTGTCTTATTATATTGCTTAACAACTGATAGAATATCAAAAGTTAATCAACACACAAGCATTGATTCAGTTGGATGATTTCCCAATTCAGCCGATTGAATTTAGGGAAAATGTAACCCAAGAGCTGGGTTTTTATTAGTCGGCAGTTTTATTGAATTCAGACTGCTGAATTTTAGGATAAATTTTCAATGCCATGAATATTCAGACGACTGAATTTAGAATTCAGTCTATAACAGACGGGAAATTCGATGCTTGAATTTCGATGTCTTGAGTTTCGACACTAGTACATCTTCTATATTCACGTGCCTAAACTCAAGTACTGAAAACTCAGAAAGTTAAGAAAAAGAAGTTAGAAGGTGAGAAAAAAGAAAGAAAGAAAGAAAACTTATAAGAGAAGAAGTAGAAGAACACAAACAGAAAAGAATCAGAAAAGACCATAATATCGCAATGCAATGAATAAACTATAATATAGCAGTACTCTTTACATAAGAGAAAACTATGTATTTATACATTAATAAATCATCATAGTATACAATAAATTAACATATACCGTCATAACAACAACCTATCTGTACAATAACTGATATATACACAACACACACAACTGAATTAAATTAATATGAGAAATACGAGAAAACGTCTTGAGTTCAGCTCCTCTGCTCAGCTCCAAGTAAATCCAATGCAACCTGGAAAATGTACTCGGTCCGACCGAGCCCATTTTCTGAAAAAAAAATCACATGGATTCTATCAGTCTGGGATATTTAACAGTAAGGCATATATCATAAACAACTTGCTTAATTTTTGAAAACACTTTTTCAAAAGAATGGAACTCTCGTAAGACACGACCACATATAAACATGGCACATGTTTTTCCCTTACGATAACCCAAAACACTTTTATTATAAATCTAATGATATTGTACCGAGCCCATTTTGCGAAAAACAAAATCACATGGATTCTATCAGTCTGGCATATTTAACAGTAAAGCATATATCATAAACAACTTGCTTAATTTTTGAAAACACTTTTTCAAAAAAATGGAACTCTCGTAAGACACAACCACATATAAACATGGCACATGTTTTTCCCTTACGATAACCCAAAACACTTTTATTATAAATCTAATGATATTGTAATAATGTCCATTAAATCATCTTAATATAAAATAGAAATATAGCCAAAATGCTTGCATATCACATTTCAACATAGTCGATATACATCTAAAAACGTACATGCTCGTATTGAAGTTTGGATTTCCATACAATGACAAGGCATCGGGGTACCACCTATCATGGTATCTCTCTAGACAAGCATACCGAGAGCCTCGCATGGATTCCCTACGAATCAGGATCGGCCAACCCCTCTCTGGATTGTACCGAATATTGTACTGAAACATATCCCCAGTTTTAGTCATTGTCGGTTGATGAGGCTAGAGGCTACGTTTTACCACATGGCATACATCCAATCTTTTAATGCCGCATCGCCATTCCATCAATCACTAATTGACGTCCACAAAAATACAACCTCCGAGCTCTTACGTATTAGAGAAGGGTGTTAAGCTAAGAGAAATTATCTTCTCTGCCACCAATAGATGTACGTTTGTAAAAAACAATGTATGTGATCAAAAAAATGCAATGTTAGACATCCGTCCATAGAAGTTGTCTAGTAATAAGACAAACCGAAGGTACACTTTTGCTACATCCTATCGGCAAAATCCCTATAATTAGTAGCAAGAAGTCCTCACAGAATTCCAAAATGTAGGGACTACTACTACAAGTATAATCCTAGTAGTTAACCAAAGACGTCAACAACCAGTCCTTTCCATTTTAATACATCTTCAAAACATCTTAACTCGTATAAGAATACCTGCAAATTCAATTCGAACGTGAAGTCGGTTCGAAGTGGTTTTGGATCCAATTCCAATCTCGGTTCCTCGAACCAACATGTCATAAGTTAAAAGGGAATTTATTTATAGTCGATTCTTTAACTATCAAATCAAATAGTAAAGTTAAGTACATTAGTAGCATAGACTCTTTTGATTAAACCATTCGTTAAAATCATTTCATCGATTTCTAGGAAACGATTCCATATACTTACCTCAACAGAATAAGTATATTCACAATTCTCTCATTTTCATTGCTTCGAAAACCATAGTCATACACTTATCACTTAGGAATAAGCGTATTCACAAAACCCTACTATTTTAAATACTTAGAAAATACTGCTATATACCTAACCAAATGGTATAAGTATAGTCACAATTCATACTTGGGTCAAATAATGTCATACGATACATGGTTTTACTATAAAATCCAATGGTTTTATTTAACTTCTAACTTTAAAAATTAAAGTTTAAAACAAATCTTGTGGAATAATAATTTAATTTCCAATATCCATTTTCGTTTTCAAACCAATATCATCTTTTAGATAATAGTGAAGTCATTCAAGTGGGGTATTTTACTTACCTCTTAGACCTTGACTCGACCACCTTCTTATCTTCAAGAAAATTAGAAGTTTGTTAACATTGAATCTAATATTCAACAAATGTCACACTAAGTTCCATTTAATATTCAATTCAAATAAGGATTCTAAAACCATTTTCTACATTTGAAATCTCATTTCAATTACAAACACTTTTACTTAATTCAATTGTTAAGTAAAACCTCATTTAAAACCATCGTATTGGCTTTAATTCACTTTTATATACCTAGTTTGTAAAACTTAGATTTATTGTAAAATCCCTTTAAAAATCTATTATAACAGTTCAATTTAAAATCTTCTTACAAACTCGATTTCCTTTTCTTTATAAACTTGGATTTTATAAATCCTGGTAAAATTTTAAAATCAAATCACTTAAAAAATAGCTTAAAATCAGTTTAAATCATTTTAAAAAAATTCTATGAATATCTACTTTTCATAATTTCAATATTGAAATCCAATATAAAATCTACATCATTTTACAAGTTCAACACAACTATTCATTAAAATTTGTTCAAAACAACTGAAAATCACCTAAAAACTCAATTAATCATAAAACACAGTTATATAACTTCATAACGATAAATTATAAAATTGAGTAAAGTTTTACCTTTCAATATCCAATTACAAAAACTTATTTATAAACAGAAATTTCGCTGCATAAATCATTTTATAACTAATCCACTTATAAATATTGATTTATTTATATAACCTTTATTTTATATAACTTATGTAAAATTGATTTGAAACCTTGCTTTCCTTATAAAAATAAATTCTATAACATCAACTTAGTCAATTCGCCTAACGACAAATCAACATATTAAAAAGATGGGTTTTAGGCCATCAGCCGTCAATCACTTAACCAATACTGTTTACTGATTAATAACATAACATTGAGTAATTTAGCTCAACAAACATCATCCAAATCAGATTTTATGTGTTACTTACGTTAGATAGTTCGTATGTGTAAAATATGAAAACAGTTAACATCCAACATATTGAGGAATCCTATTGGATCTCTCCAACCTGTTCCCCTGCATCACAACTCATATTTTATTTTATATATGCATATGTAAAAGATAATTTAATCTAATTCAATTAAGACGAATCTTCCGATTAACAACAAGTAGTGTCAAAGGATAATCTGTTCACAAATGGGAATTATCTAAATCGACAAACACCAACAAAGCAATAAGTCATCCAAACATCCAACACAAAATTTATATGCTAACAACAATGAATTTAGTATATAAAATAACAACATTCCAAGTATTCTAGAAATATTGAGAGTTAACTTACCATCCGTTCCAATTCGACGATTTTGCGTCGGTTTATCAAATTTTAAACTAGCGTTTAAAATTAGACAAAATTCCAATGAGCTCCAAATTGCTGCAATCCAATTCGTACGTGTAGTGTTTGCGAATGCAAAATCAACACGACTTGTTTCACCTCGGTCTGATATCATATGAAAAATATACACTAGTTACAAATTTATAATGGACTAAAGAGTCATTAATCAAATTAATTTATTACTAATTAACCTTAATCTCTTATCAACTCCTTCTTCCTAGAATAAATGAAATCCAATCCCGCCTACCAAACTTCACCATGGCTGCTACAAAACATCAGCATTACACCTTTATCCCTCAGAGAAAATGTGAACCGTCCCTGCCTTTGGAATCCCTTCATCGAACTCCACCTCTCCATCACAACTACCTCAAACCCGAGCCCACTGGTAAAGTCATGACCTGAGGCTCGTTGCACAGCCCAGGCAGAAATGTGCTGACACCAAAACGTCTGGAATCCTCCCAAACCTTGTTGACAGGTGCTACTCCAGGAGCTGATCACAAATTCA
Organism: Allium sativum; assembly: GCA_030737875.1. Classification (NCBI taxonomy): domain Eukaryota; kingdom Viridiplantae; phylum Streptophyta; class Magnoliopsida; order Asparagales; family Amaryllidaceae; genus Allium; species Allium sativum. The sequence continues at coordinate 5,639,283 of CM060921.1, read as the reverse complement.
ATCCTCATTCTCTATATCGACAACCCAAGCATCGCCAAACCCATTCCTTAGTTCACCGATAATTCACGACAAAACCGTCGACTTCCCAAAATTTCTTCTGCACCCTACGAAACCCCAATGTTAGACTGCTTTGTGACCAGGCTACCGAAAGCTTAAGGAATGTTCAATCATTTGAATGAAGTAATAGAGCATTGGAAAACTTGGCTTATGCATACATGAAGGCCTCAGGTCATAATTTTGGAAGTTCTGGTTTGGCATATGTAAAGCATCGGGTCAAATCATTGGATCGGATCAGGTCCCGATCCCATGTAAACAGCAGATGGAGGACTGGAATATGAGTACTACACCGGATCGAGATAGAGGGACCCGACCCACCTGGAACGATCGCTGCACACAACTAGGAGAATTGACAAAATGAGTATCGGTTCAGATTGATGGAAGACCAATCTGATCCCCTTTTTTGTCTGTTACCCTGGAGCGGTTAACAATTAAAATCAAGCCCATTTCGCCACTTCCTCCACTACTTGTGAGTTTCCCTTTGATGCTGCCACGTGGCCACTCACACCCAACTAACTCTCTTCCTATATATACATGATTTCACACATAATGAAGAGGGCTTTTGATAGTTTTATTCTTCATGTATGCCATGGTCATGCTCCTCAATAAATAACCACCTTCTTCTCTAATGAAAAGACAACAAATTCAGAGAGAATTATTCATTGAATTCAAGTGTTTGAGTGATTGTATTCATTGTAATTGCAATTCGTGAATGAAATGAGAAACTATAAAGTAGACGTAGGCTCGTTAATGTCGAACCACTATAAATCTCGTGTGTTGATTGCTTTTCTATGCTTCTTGATGATTATTCTCAATTATTCTGTATAAAAATCTAGTCAATTGGGTGTTAGTGCCATTTTTTGGTCTAACACCCAACAACAAGAAGCTTCATCCATTTGCAACTCAAATGAGCAAGTTTTAAAGCTTTCTGGTTTTTCTATGATTTTAAAATAAATTTGGAAAAGAAACCAATGACAAGTAAAAGAAGTAAGAAGAGGGAGAGAGTGGTAAGTCTTCTTATTTTTGAAGCAGTAAGGATAATTATAGAAAAATTATTCTACATTATATTTATATGTACAAAATAACTTAAATGTAAAAATGTTGACTGTTAATGGCATACACCTCTTCCACCTCTTTTCTTCCTTCTGACAATTTCCATACGCCCTTTCTCTCTCTTCCTTCCACCTCGACAATCCTCTTCCCATTTTCTTACCTCTTCCACTTCCCTTTTGGTTTCCGCTTTCCTTTGTGATCTCGGTCCCTGACCTTGGCCTTTTGTTTGCTCCGCCTCTATAACCCTAATTTCTCTGTCCTTTCTTCTTGGCTTTAGACTTCTCCTTGTCGTCACTGAGTTCGCACCAAGTTCATCTGAGCCCTTCCCCACTTCCCAACTTTCTCGTTTTCCAAAGCCTCGCCCTTTCTTATGTTTTGTGTCCTCCTCGAGCTTGCAAGGTTGTTAACACGTCTGGATTTAGCTCAGTAGCTTTCTTTTTTTGCTGATGTCATTGCTCCTCTTTAGATCTACTTCTGGCGTATTTTCTACCCACTTTAATCCAACTCTTCTTTTCTGGTTTTCCTCATTACCCCTCCAATATTTCCCTTCTATTGGATGTCAACACTTTTTATCTTCTGCACTTTGGACTTTGCTATTTCTGGCAACTCCACTCTTAATCCCAGTTCTGTTCTTGTCCCGAGCTCCCCCGTGGAGCTGCTAGTGCTCCTGTATTTTGGTTCAGGGATGGGATTCAATATATGCAGTGAGGTTATGACTTGCTTCTCTTGCTTGGTTTTCTCTTTGCAGTCTCACAGCTGTGTGTTAGTTTGTGTGCTGATATTAGTTGTTGGGTGTTGGCCAGGTGTTTTGAAAGTGGTTGTAGCTTTGGGAGTGGGTGTAGCTATTTTCATGTGTTGTTTATTCCAAATTTCCTATTTAATGTAGCCTCTCTGCATAGCCTTTCCTTCTCTCCATGGTTCAGACTTCACCTCTTATCATTGCGTGGTAGCCACTTCAGGTAATTTCGGAACTATGGTCCTCTTCATCTGTCTGTTTTGGACTATTAGTTGGATTTTCAACTGGTGGTCTATCTTGCTTTTTGCCTGGATGGTTTTGTGTTATATGAGATGTGCTTTGGGCGTGCAGTAAGGCCATCCACAATGTCTTGTCCCACAAATTGCCCTTCCTTTTTTGGTAAGCTGAGCTTCATTCACTGAGTTTTGCATTCTTCGCGTATCTCAGCGAGCTTTGTTTGAGGTCTCGGTTTTAACAATCATTGAGTTGTCTGCATTGGTAAAAAGTGTGGTGCGGTCGTTTTCAATGCACAACTAAGCTGTCGTTTGGTTCTATGCAATTTGAGGTCCGAACTATGATATTGGAGTTTATTGTGCTCATGTGTGCATTGGGGTTTCTCTCTAGAAGTTTGGATTCATTTATTTGCCTTTGGTGTGCTGGTTTTGTATTTAGTCTTATTCAGAAGGGTTGTGGGTTTGGTGAGCTCCTTCAACAGCATGGAGTTCTTGCCATCTCTATGGTTACTCTTTTCTTATTGGTCTTGGTGTGGTGATCTTGATTGGTGGTTGGAAGTTGTCATGTTTTTGGTGTGTCTTGTTCTCTATTGCTGATGTTTTGTCTGGTCTATTCTTTTTTTCTTTTGTGTTGTTATTGTGTTTCTTGTATCAGGGCATATGTTTTTATTTTTTATTGTGCTATAGTATTTGTAGATCTTTTCTATGATTTTTTTTGTGAGCCATTGGATGATGACTTGATTCTCCCTATTGTTTTATATTTCCCATTAAATAAAATTTGATACGTAATTTACAATAAACGTTTGCAGCTCGCACCGTCATATAACAACCCCGATTCCCCTGAAATTTGAAATCCTGCAATGGTTTAACATTTCGAACCCATGAAACTGGTTTCGCCGAATTCCGAGACCGTTTGCAATAGCAACTATTTTAAATGTCAAACCATTAGCCGATACACGTTTATATTACACACGATCTCAAAATAACCCCGATTGAAGCAAAAATTGAAATCTTATAATAATTAATCATTATAGATTTTATAAAATTAGTTTCCCTAAAATCCGAGGTTGTTTGTAAATTGACTATTTTCACATGTTAGTAAAATCGAATAAATAATTAATCGACTTCAAAACACTAACATATCGATTATAATTTCTTATTATTGTTTATATTCAAATAGAATTTAATATAGCTTCAAACGAAACAAATTCAAATTTTAAACTCAAGATTCTCAATTTTAGGTTAATTCAACATCCAAATTCTCATTTTATTAATTTCAAGTTGTTAACACTTAATATTAATCATTTTAAATATTTAAATTAATTAATTATTCCTTATTAAAAATTCGGGTTCTCACATTCTTCTCCCTCAAGAGGATTTCGTCCCCGAAATCATAAGTTAAGAAAATTGTTACAAACCGATTAATTTTACTTCAAATCATTTCTCAAAAATTTTATTAAAATTTTCTAACATCCGAAATTTTTGGAAAATTTCGCCAATACCTTCTTTGCATGGGCCATCCGAAAAATTTCACAATATATTATAAGACACTATACAACTCATCGCATTGATGAGGCATCCCAAACGAGGGGAATAACAAAACAAAAAGACTCACATATGGTATGTAGTCCGAAATATGTGTCATTTTGTATGGCAAACAAATCTTTACCATGAAACCAAAAGCTATTAGTAAGCTAGCAAGCTTTTGCTTCCATATCTGTATATGGTTGCATAATCCTAAAAAGTTAAGCAAAATAGACAAGTAATACAACTACAATCAAATAATGCATAAATAAGCATAAAAAGTACATCAATAACAAATATGATGCAACTAGCATTTTATGATGTGAATTATCCTACAACACAAATGAAACACAATGTTACATGCAACCAAAATCAAACAACATGCATCATCATCATATAGTGTTATAAATACTAAAATCTTAATTTGAGGTTTATTCAGAATATAAACCGCATCATCACACCAGGACGATAAATAACATATTAAGCGTTACCATTTGCTCAATGGCCTTAGGTATTACTTAATTGGTTATTCATGCTACCTTGAGCAACTCGAAAATTCACATCCAAACTCACTACAAGTCAATATACCAGACAAGTATATTTTATTAATGGAGATCCAAATTTTATTCATTTAAAATCCTTTCATTTTATTTAATAAATCGTTATAGTTTATAAGCTAGCATATCACGATTTTTTGGGAAATTTGATTTTGACCTAACTCAAAATCTACTAATGAAATCTCGATTTATCTCTTCCATTAGAAAATTATAACCCAATAGATCCGGAAAATTCTTATTTCAAAGAACTCCAATTTATAATGGATCCTGTATACTCAATTGAAGTTCAAATCGTAAAACTGCAAACTACCATGATGGGACAAGCTCGTTTTAATTAAAATTTAATTATATTCTCAAACTTCGTTTAATTAATATACTAAAACCATATTCACTTATGTTTAATATAAACTAAGCTACGTTTTCGAATCTAACTTGAAAATTTTGACTGTCCAAAATCGTCGAATATTCTATTACCAATCTACGAAACATCATATCAAATTAAATGCATAATCAAATAACTCTAGAACTTGTAATACACATGCATCCATATAATAATTTAGTTGAAAATTTTGGAATCGAACTCTGGATTTCAAAATCAAATCACTTGGGTTTAAACAAAGCTTCGTTTTAATCCAAATAATTCCCTGGTAGCAAATCTTACTAGAAACTCGGAAATGAACATCAATGATACCGCAATCATCATCAGAATTATTTCCCAACGACTCAAGTAAGATTTGTTCCTTTAAAATATTTTTATTTTCATAACACTTTTAAAGTAATCACAACCTTCCATTTTAAATCTTGAAAAACCATTTTTCAAATTTACCGAGAATTCAGATCCCACAATTCCCAACTCAAATCCATTTCCTATTTATAAACCCCATTTATAATTTATACTTATATTTTTCTAGTTCTGTATAAATTACTCCACATAGGTTCTTCGTTGTTTTAAATTCATATCAAATAATAAATGATAATAATAGAACATAATTATTTCAAATCAAACTAATCATCCATAAATCTATATTTAGTTTGAAATTTTCTTTAGGGTACGTTTTTACAGGCCCCTATTAAGTTTTAAAATTAGGCTCACATCCAGTCAAAAACTTATTATAAATTAGGTCCCTATTTTTCGAAAATTCATCAAAAAATATAAAAGAATATTAAAAAATCATGTAAATTCGTATTTAAATTAAACATACTAGCCTAAAAATTCAGCTCATAAAAATATCAAAAATGCATCAAAATCAAAAGCAGTAATTTGCGTCAAATCATGCACATATTTGAAATTCTTGCATTCATTTACGCAAGTATTTCACCGCTGAATCTACGTTGGCTTTTTTCATATATGTAAGCAAGTTATACAGATTCTTGCATACAAGTGTGCAACAATATACAGAAAAAATTTCAGTTCACTTTTCTTTATGCAATACTTGCATACATATGTGTAAGTATTTCAAATAGTTGCACGTAGTATGCAGGTTTCGGTGCAAAATTTTCAAAGAAAAGAAATAGTTGCATACATGTATGAAACTACTGGCAAAAGTTGCATACATGTATGCTATTTTTTTGGGTCTTCTGAGAATATTTCCATAATTCAAATATTTTTAGCTGTCTGTTGCACTTTTTTATCTAGAAAATACATAAAAGGCGAAACGGGAAAAATAGGGGGTGGGTTTACAATAAAAAGTTGGGAGGGATGTGAGCCTAGTTAAGCTTGCTTTTAGGGATGTGTATCTAATTTTCACTTTTCTTTATATATATAAATATATAAAACCTTAGCAAAATTATTTTATTTACCAACACTTTTAAAACATATTATGTCTATTTACCCCGTTCACATGTTTAGAAATTCCTATCGACAACGCCGACTAAACACATTGATTTGGGGTTTATATACCACTCAACCGATAAACAACACAATACAAAACATCTTATAACACTAACAATATCAAGTATACTCTCATACATATAGAATATACACACACACACACTCAAACACATAATAAGGCATTCCATTACCTCATCTCTTATTGAGTTCACCACAGAACCAAGGGTTATCGCTTAACCTGCAGCTCCGATACCAAATGTAATGAAGGGAAGTTCGAAGCTCGAATTTTGATACTAATATATCCTCTATATTCACGTGCCTAAACTCAAATACTGAAAAACCAGAAAGCCAAGAGAAAGACGTTAGAAGGTGAGAAAGAAGAAAGAAAAGTTAGAATAGAAGAAGTAGAAGAATATAAACACAACTTAATCAGAAAAGATCATAATCTCACAGTGAAATGAATAAAATATAATATACTAATACTCTTTACACAATAGAAAACTATATGTTTACACACTAATAAATCATCAGAGTATACAATAAATCAGCATATAAAGTCATAACAACAACCTATCCGTACGATAACTGATAAATACACAACACACATAGAGGAATTAAATTAATAAGAGAAATACGAGAAAATGTCTCAACTCCAGCCCCTTTGCAACTCTAATAAATCCAATGCAACCTGAAAAATGAACTTGGCCTGATCGAGCCCATTTTGCGAAAAACAAAATTACACGGATTCTGTCAGTTTGGGATACTTAACAATAAGTGAAAATAAGCGTGACATCCCTAAAAGGTTTGGAAATGTAAAGCGCATCCCTCTCATGTTTCATTTATAAAGTGGGTCCCTATTTTCACATGTTACGTGTTTTGTAAAGAAAAAAAATATGATGTGCTATATAAAGAATTCTTTTTCAAAAAATCGGAAATATTCCCAGACGACCACGCCAAAAAAAAAGTTGCATACATTTGTGCAACTATTACCAATATTAGTATACATGTATGCGTATATTCATCCAGCGTTTTCGATTGAAAATCTGGACCAATATACGCATACATGTATGCATGTATTTGCAATAGTTGCATATATGTATGCATACAAAGTTGCACTGAGATGCATGTGTTACAAATAGTTGCATACATGAATGCAACTATTCTGTATATATGCATGCATGTATGTAAAAAAATTAAAAGGGATGAAGGCTTCTGAATTTGCGCATGAATGTATATGTGTATTCTTTATAAGTGCACGAGTGTATGCAACAATGTGTGAATGCTTAAAAAACAGGCAAGATTTGATTATGTGCATAAAAAGACACGTATATTGTTGTTTAGTTGCATACATGTATGCATTTATACTGCTGTCTGATTCAACACTGAAATATAAGCATGAATGCATGCAACTATGTACGAATAAGTGCGTCTTTTGTTGCAAAAACCTGTTGTTTCGTCGTTTCGTTGTATTTTGGGTTTTGATGTGGTTTTTGATTGTTTTAACACTTGAATTTTTTGATGTGTGTGTGTTTTATTTAATAATGAATTTTCGTGATTTTTTTTATTTTTTTCATGAATTTTCGAAAAATAGGGACCTAGTTTATAATAAGTTTAGGACCAAATGTGTGCCTAATTTTGAAACTTAATAGGGACCTGTGCCAAACAGACCCTAACAATAAACCATACATCACAAATAACTTGCTTAATTTTTGAAAACACTTTTTCAAAAGAACGGAACTCTTATAAGACACGACCACACATAAACATGGAACGTGTTTTTCCCTTAGTATAACCCAAAACACTTCTATTATAAATTCAACGATATTATAATAGTGTCTATTAAATCATATTAATATAAAATAGAAATATAGCCGAAATGCTTGCATATCACGTTTCAACATAGTTGGTATACATCTAAAAACGTACAGGCTCATATTGGAGTTTTGATTTCCATACAATGATAAGGCATTGGGGTACCACCAATCACGGTATCTCTCTAGACAAGTATACCGAGAGCCTTGCATGGACTCCCTGCGAATCAGGACCGACCAACCCCTCTCTGCACTAAACCGAATGTGTAGTAACCCGTAACTTCCCCATGAAGAAAAGCATGAATTGCTTTGAGGACAAGACCAATCAGAACACAAACAGAATAACATTTCATTTTTTATTAAAACAATTCCATCATAATACAAGAATATATAGAGTATGAATAAATATTACACATTCGAAAAATATCAGAGATTACAATAAATTACATAGCAGTGGAAAAATATACAAAACACAACTGAAAGTAATACACGGATACAGAGCTTTCCGAGCATCGTTCCAGGTAAATCAGGATCTTGTGAATACAAATCTGTAAAACCAAAACTACCAGCTGCCCGTGTCGAAAATAAGGGCACCCAGAGTTTATGTTAAAGCAATAAACTCCAGGTCAGTCATGTGACTGGTGTGAGAACTAAACAGTTATTTATCTTTATTTTAAAGTTAGGTAAATCAAGAGACCACTCCGCATAACACGGAACGGGTTTCCTCCCAAGAACACTAGTGCATATAACAAAACAGCGCAATGCTTTATGGAAAAATGAAGCTATAGTAAGACCCAGGTCCCATCACACAATGCAACGCAAGCCGAAGGATAGGGTTTTCCCTTACAATAGAAAAACATGCTTGGTATGTTTAAAACAAATCAATTGATACTATTATAAGTGTATAGTGTAAAAACGATTTCAATCATAAATATCAATCATAGACGACATGGGTACCATATATCATGTCGCCATACTAGGCTCTACAAATAAAACCGAATTATCACGTATTGGAAATTTGTAACATCCCACCTCCGTTAAGGTCGCTCACAAAGGGAATGCCTTAACTTGGGTGGCGCGTTTTAGTAGACAGAACAGAAATTTACAAGACGGATAAACAATACTAGAGAAATTATAAGTTTATTACAGTGGAAAACAGAAATCAGTTTGGTTACATCTTTATTAAAAACTCAAGTACATAAATATTAGTCTTGTGCAAATAAAACTGGATGAGAGATAACAGTAACAGGAGCAGCAGATGTACTTAGGTTAAACAGAAGAAACAGAATAATATTACTTTTCATTTCTCTACACTAATACTAGTATAACAGGATTAGGTGTCACCCTAACGTCTAAACTAAAGCAGAAACAGGAAAAGAATAATTTCCACAGAAACAGAACGCTAATAACGGGCCTTTACCACCCGAACAGAAACAGAATGCTAATAATGGGCCTTTACCACCCGAACAGGAACATACAGAAGCAGAATGCTGATAATGGGCCTTTACCACCCGAACAGAAACAAAAACAGATTAATACCTACGGAAACAGAATGTAGAATAAGGTGTACACTAGTAAATGGGCCTTTACCACCCGAACAAACGGTACCACGCAGACAGGTGTTGCCACCTAACAGAAACAGATGGTACCAACAGAAACAGACAGAACTAAGTGTACCCTAAAACCCTACCCCAAGCGATCGGCTCCCTAATACATAAATACCCTATGTCGACTCCACAATAGGGTGTATCACTCATTAAAGTGACAACCAATGGGCACAGGCCTATTTACAGATGTCACGTCATCTTACATCCTCAGAGGCAGACCGAGATCCATGCACGCACATGACCCGGTTGGAACGCACCATCAACACCCCTCGCCATTATCAGAATGAACCCCTTATAATTAGTACAGTAAGCGTGCCCGGACCCTGCTTACTGTTGGGTCAAAGTTTGATACCAGAAAGGGTTACAGACTAATATGGGTCCCAAACAACAGATGACACAAGTAATTTCCCTCCTAATCTTGTGTCCTCAGACTAACAGATTTCAGATTAACTTGTTTACAAGTTCAGACATACAGAGTTCAGATCAACTAGTTCACAGATCAGACAAGTTTTCATACTAACGGATCAGATATACGGATTTAACAGATTTACAGATTTGTCTAACTTTGTAATTGGGTCTACAGATTCACGAAACGGGATTGTTAAATTCATTAGTCCAATTGGTTTAACCCTATCCACCCAACACGTTTTAGACATCATATTTATCCCAGATTTGCATTAATTAAATATTAATGCACAGACCTCTCACATTAGGTCGGTAGCTTGTGGCCGTTGGATATGCTGGGCGGTTCCGGGCAGACCTCTGCCACAAGCCAGACCAAACGTCGTGTCTAAGCATATATTAGTTATGCCTACGACCTCTCACATTAGACTAACAGTTTGTGGTAGCTAGTTAAGCCGGTTGGTTCCGGGTAGGCTTCTACCACAGAGTCTAAACTCGTGTCATAGCCAATTCATTCCAATACAAATTTTTCAGATATCAGACTAATTCTGTTTATTTAACAGATTAAACTTCTTCATAGGATATAATAGATTAATCAAATTTCCATGTTCTACTAAATCTTAGGTCGAGCCTACGGATTTCCATACCCAGATTACCATTATCTAGTTTAAACAGATCAGACAATTCAACATGTAGCAGATCTAGCAGTTTAAGCGATTCAACAGATTTAGCAGATAACAGATTTAGCAGTTTAGGCAATTCAACAGTTTTAGCGGATAATGGATTAGGCAATTTAACCGATCTTGCAGATAACAGATTTAGCAGATTTTATATATCTAAAACTCTATTTAGATATCTTGCCTAATCAAAAATTTAGCCTAAACTTACATGCCTAAATCAAGGTCATAATTCATAATACAATATATGCCCCAAATCTTAGCCTTAATATTCCCATTTACAGTTCATGCCAAAACTAGATTTGATATTCTAGTTTACCATTTATGTCCAAGACTAACATCCATGTTAATCATTCACTATTATAGCCAATCTAGATTATGCCAACCTATTTATTATGCCAAATTAACTTAATTAAGCTATGCCCAATCCCCTTATAACATGTTTCCACAAGTTCTCTAAGTACTCATGAAATGACCATAGCAAAAGGAATAGGGGACAAGCACAATAAAGAATAGGCATGCAATGATGAACCAAATACAATGATAATGGTCTTACTAGGCTCGATGTACATAATAGTGAATGGGAATAAACTAGCAAGGTTACATACTAAATATGAGATCCAACATCATTAAGGGAACATGCATAAGAAACTAACTACAACAGTTATAGGCAACTAACCACAATAGTCATGGGTGACTAATCACAATAGTTTCCTTTTCAATGTCATAGGCAATAGTCTCATAGGCGTGAATCATAGTCATAGGCAATATTCTCATAGGCATGAATCATAGTCATATGCAATAGTCTCTTAGGCATGAATCATAGTCATAGGCAATAGTCTCATAGGCAACGATTTCATGTCCAATTATGTATTATTATTTGTCCCAAAATTTAGTGTTCGTGCATTAATCTCTTATGAGATTCGGCGCAGGCTCATAGTAGCCTGGCTATAGAAAAGAAAGAAGAAAGAGGTACAGAATAGTCACAGAAAAACAGATCTGACAGATAAGAATATACATAACCTCAGATTCAAATTTATAATCATGTCACAATTATAATTACAGTTTATATCGGAAAATAACTGTACTTGCCTTTCGTGGTTTTAAGAAAGGATAATAAACTGTTGTTGATGTAGAAATGCTGAATTACTCCTCTTCAATTGTTGTTGTAGCTATAAACTTTGATTTGAGATTTGATTTAGCTTTTAATTTTATTCAGGTTGGAAGAAGATGCATCAGTCCAAGTTTTGATTCCAGCAGAGTAGCGACGCCATTTTTATTTTTAATTAGAACAGAGGCAGAATATAGACAGAATGAAATTGTGTAGAGAAAATGAGGCTAGCGGGCTGTTTATATAGGATTAGGCAGACGAATCTAGATAGAAAACAAGACCGGATACATCAGAATGAACCAGGTTCAAAAACTGGGTTTCGGAAGTAGGTCGACCCCCAGGTCGACACTATGGTCGACCTGGTCTGGCCAGGTCGACCCCCAGGTCGACACTATGGTCGACCGTGCCCCTGGGAGGTCGACACTATGGTCGACCCCCAGGTCGATCTGGTCCATGGGCGGGAATTTTCCAGCCCAGCCTGTTCTGGAATTTTGAATTCGAATTTGAATTTGAATTTTCGAGCTGTTTTCGATTCTGAAATTCTCTGAAACTTCGGAGGGCCATATCTCCCTCATACGGACTCCGTTTCTCGAAAACTCGGAATCATTTCCAAGAAGAATTTCAAGACGAATGCAATGGCGTAACCCGTTTCCCTTGATTATTATTTTATAATTTAATTATTCTCTGATTTGTTACTTATACGATCACAGAAAATACGGGGTGTTACATTCTCCCCTCCTTAAAGGATTTCGTCCCCGAAATCTTCAAGTTAAGAAGAATGTGTCCTACCATCCAGTCATCCATCTACTCAACCATCATCCACAAGCATCCATTGTCCTTAGAAAACTTCTAATGTTGTATGAACATATGCAAAAGTGTGTGTATATGTTCCTTATCTAATGCAAAGATTAGGCGGTCTGCTGATTCAGTTGACCTCCTTAATGCGAACTATGTCAGTGTCATGAGTCCAACATGTATGCAATTTTCCTATTTGATACATATCATTCTTATATGAGTGACAACCATTCATTCATATGCAACATCCATGTGATGAGTCAATCATTTTGCATCCACAGAATTTGAAAATTCTCACACATCCATATGCAGTATGAGAGTGTATTCGAGCCGATCTAGTGCCTAGTGTGTGTATATGCATCCACGAGCAACCACTAGCAGCCACTTGTATCCACTTGCAACCATCAAACATAACATGTCTCAAACACATGTTAAACCCATTAGTTTCTTCCTAAAGTTCGAAGATTCGATCGATAGGATACAGTCGAATGATGGAAGCAAGTACAGATAAAACAAAAACTTGGTTTCCATTAAACCTTGGTTGAGAGACAAACTCCCCTAAGTATCAACCCCGATGACCGAAATCAACATCGGATTGACACCCATAGGATTACCCTCCTTAGACAATGTCAAAACTGGAAATCTTAACCTTTTCAAAAATATCCAGATGCTTACAGACTACTAGTACAGATAAGATTATCGAATGATTCTTAGAAAACTGAGCATGGGAAAATCCCACTGTATCCCTCAAAAACCCAGAATGTATGCATTACAATTGACTTGACGCCTAACATAGATACCCTCAAACCCCAACCTATCACCAACAGATGAGCTGTAACCCTTATGGGGTTTGAGACTATAACCAGATCAGAAACAAGACTAGTATTAAAGTGCAGAGACTCGACTATAGAATCAGAATGCCATAATCGGAAAGAGTTCTAACTCAATAATCAGATAAGGAAACTAAACTCTCTACGGAAATTTTCTTACCTCTATCCTATCCACCAACTATGAGAGCATTCGCCTGCCTTCCCGAAGTAGGTCATGTCCTCTGTCCTTGCCCTCATTTCTTCGGACAGTCCCTAGTGAAGTGTCCCATCTCACCCCTTTCTTTTTCTACAATCCTTGTTCAGATGAGTCAATCTTCCATAAGTAAAGCACTTTTCTCTTCCTTTATCTTCAGACTTTTCTTCCTTCTTTAGTGTTTCCTTTTTTTTGCCTCCTTTGTGAACCAAGTCCATATCCATGAGTTTCTCATCCTTGTGTTGTGCTCCTTAGCCAAACTCCCTCATTCTCATCTTTACTATCCGTGTGTAACACGTTGACAAGTCCCTCGAAAGCGGCCTCCATCGCACGGAAAATCCTACAAAGCTCGAAAGAAAATTAGCCGTAGGTGAGACAACTGTGACTATAGATGGAAGTCAGGCGCTTATTTGCCCTTTGACCGGTGTCGTAGTCTTATCAAGCCTACAGAATCATGCCGTGATGAGGTTACCTCCCAGAAAGCCGGGAGCCCCGGAGAAAGAAGGAAACAAAGATTCAAACAGAGGATCAAAAGATAGATATATGGCTTTTGGGGATTATGTTTTTTTTTCAAAAATAAGCTTTACTTTTTGAAAATACTTCCTTTTAAAACCTTTTTGAAAATAGTTTTCAAAAACTTTACCCAGTCTGGTAACCTTCAGCTCTGATACCAAGTGTAACACCCCGCCTCTGTTAAGGTCACTCACAAAGGGAGTGCCTTAACTTTGGTGGAGCGTTTTAGTAGACAGAACAGAAATTTACAAGACAGATAAACAATACTAGAGAAATTATAACTTTATTACAACGGAAAACAGAAATCAGTTTGGTTACATCTTTACCAAAAACTCAAGTACATAAATATCAGTCTTTTTCAGAAAATCATCAGAGTACAAAACAGTAAAATCATAATCCCCACAGAAGCTACCATAAGGAGTCAAGCCATACTTTAAGCACTCTAAGTACTTCAAGTAGAAGAAATCAGGATCAAGCTAAAGTATTCCCTCCTTGGAAAACCGGGGGGGGGGGGGGGGATAGAAGAAAAGGGACGAAAACAAGCAAGGTCAGACATAAAGTCTGGCAAGTCCAGTGACTTTCAGCATATGAACAAATAATAATAATCATGGCATGCAAATAAAACTGGATGAGGGATAACAGTTACAGGAGCAGCAGATGTACTTAGGTTAAACAGAAGAAACAGAATAATATTACTTTTCATTTCTCTGCACTAATACTAGTATAACAGGATTACGTGTCACCCTAATGTCTAAACTAAAGTAGAAACGGGAACAGAATAATTTCCACAGAAATAGAACGCTAATAATGGGCCTTTACCACCAGAACAGAAACAGACAGAAACAGAATGCTAATAATGGGCCTTTACCACCAGAACAGAAACAGACAGAAACAGAATGCTAATAATGGGCCTTTACCACCCGAACAGGAACAGACAGAAGCAGAATGCTGATAATGGGCCTTTACCACCCGAACAGAAACAGAAACAGATTAATCCCTACAGAAACAGAATGTAGAATTAGGCATACACTAGTAAATGGGCCTTTACCACCCGAACAGACGGTACCATGCAGACAGGTGTTGCCACCCAACAGAAACAGACGGTACCAACAGAAACAGACAGAACTAAGTGCACCCTAAAACCCTACCACAAGCGATCGGCTCCCTAATACATAAATACCCTGTGTCGGCTCCACAATAGGGTGTATCACTCCCTAAAGTGACAACCAATTGGCACAGGCCTGTTTCCAGATGTCACGGCGTCTTACATCCTCAGAGGCAGACCGGGATCCATGCACGTACATGACCCGGTTGGAATGCACCATCAGCACCCCTCGCCATTATCAGAATGGAACACTTATAATTAGTTCAGTAAGCGTGCCCGGACCCTACCTACTGTTTGGTCAAAGTTTGATACCAGAAAGGGTTATTGACTAATATGGGTCCCAAACAACAGATGACACAAGTAATTTCCCTCCTAACCTTGTGTCCCCAGACTAACAGATTTCAGATTAACTTGTTTACAAGTTCAGACATACAGAGTTCAGATCAACTAGTTCACAGATCAAACAAGTTTTCAGACTAACGGATCAGATATACGGATTTAACAGATTTACTGATATGTCAAACTTTGTAACTGGGCCTACAGATTCACGAAACGGGTTTGTTAAATTCATTAGTCCAATTGGTTTAACCCTATCCACCCAACACGTTTTAGACATCATATTTATCCCAGATTTGCATTAATTAAATATTAATGCATAGACCTCTCACATTAGGTCGGTAGCTTGTGGCTGCTGGATATGCCAGGCGGTTCCGGGCAGACTTCTGCCACAAGCCATACCTAACCTCGTGTCTAAGCATATTTTAGTTATGCCTACGACCTCTCACATTAGACTGACAGTTTGCGGTCGCTAGTTAAGCTGGTTGGTTCCGGGCAGGCTTCTACCACGAACAGAGTCTAACCTTGTGTCATAGTCAATCCATTCCAATACAGATTTTTCAGATATCAGACTAATTCTGTTTATTTAACAGATTAAACTTCTTCATAGGATATAATAGATTAATCAAATTTCCATGTTCTACTAAATCTTAGGTCGAGCCTACGGATTTCCATACCCAGATTACCATTATCTAGTTTCAACTGATCAGACAATTCAACATGTAGCAGATCTAGCAGTTTAAGCGATACAACAGATTTAGCAGATAACAGATTTAGCAATTTAGGCAATTCAACAGTTTTAGCAGATAACAAATTAGGTAATTTAACAGATCTAGTAGATAACAGATTAAGCAGATTTTATATATCTAAAACTCTATTTAGATATCTTGCCTAATCATAAATTTAGCCTAAACTTACATGCCTAAATCAAGGTCGTAATTCATAATACAATATATGCCCCAAAATCTTAGCCATAATGAAACACCCCACCTCCGTTAGGGTCATTCTCAAAGGGAATGCCCTAATTTTGGTGGAGGTTTATAAGTATAAGTCACAGATACACAAGACAGATATAAATACACATATTTTTGAACAGCGAAAAACAACAGCAATTTTTATTTCAACAAAATACGTGTTACACAAACCATGTCATAATTGTCTTACAATACTTCCAAAAACATTACATTTCATAACTGTCTTGATTTCATTATTTAAAGAAGCATAAAAACATAAGTAAACTGCATATATCCCATAATTACTGTCCAAAGCCATAATCCAAAGCGAAAAAGATCCAAGCAATACATTCTTTCTCTTCAAGCTGGATGTGAAAACTGGTCAAGCTGCGGTATTCCCTCCATGTGGACCTTGGGGGGGGGGGGGGGGGGAAACGAAAGGAAAGAAGACGAAAGAAAAGTAGAGTCAGACATAAAGCCTGAGTAAGTCTTGGACTATTCAGTTTATGAATAAAGAACTGGGCATGATAAGTATGAACTGGAAATGGGAAAGCACTATAAACTAGGTTAAGTTGTCTAGAGTCGAATGCACTATCGTACCCCATATTAATCTCTGTACCCATATAAACTAGCTCCCAACAGGCACCCAATAATCAGGGTGAAGTGATCAATTTCTGATGATCGGCTCCTACTCGCATAATTACATGTGTCTTACGGCCCCCGTTGTTGTAATTACCTATGCTGGTCCCACCATGGGGTGTATCAAATCCCATGGTGGCGGCCCGACACAATTCTAGAATGCACAGGTATACTACTAGTGCCCAGTGCCTTATTTTTCTGCGCCGGAGTGTGTGCACGCCCGCACCCCGTTAGAACCTACACTGCTGCACCACTGTCGTCGATTTGACCTCTTACAGTCAGCCCAGTAATCGTGCCCCACCCTGCCTAGTTCAGGGTATCCTGATACTCCTTGTAGGGTTACTGCTGAAAAGGGTCCCCCGCTACTAGGATTTCTATTTCTAGCCAACATGCTAAGTTGGTTAAGTGTTTTGTAAACCTAACCCCCAATCAGTCTGTATAGTTTAGCGTGTTCCATTTTGATTAAGTATTAATTCAATTTACTTAATCCTATCAATCCTGACTCAGCCTTAATTGTCTTATTAAAGCCTCGACCTCTCACATTAGACAGGTATTGTTGTGGCTACCTGTTACCGGTTGGGTCCGGGCAGTCTTACGCCACAACTCAGTCTAACCTCGGGTCTTAATTTGGCTCTGTGTTTAACCACCCACATTGGATAGGTATTGTTGTGACTACTGGACAGCCGGGCGGTTCCGGGCAGGTTTACATCACAACTCAATTCAATCTCGGGTCAAACACATCGTATTTTCTAAATTTACATATTTTGTCTCTTTTCTTTTTATATGTAAATATTTGCGGCCCATTATTCAAATTCATCTTTATTGGGTAAAATTAATTTACACCACTTAATTATTTTTCAAGGTCATTGGCATGCGTCAAACATGCCAACACATATGTTTTATATTTTAACCCAAACGTCATTACCCCCGTTTTATACGTTCGCTACAATATAACATATGTTGGGTTTAACATTTAAACCCAACTTAGCCACATGAAAAAGGGGAGGCTTAGAACATGGTGTTTATACATTCTAACTAACATAAAAATGGGAGTGTGAACGCATGAACTTGCAACATAGCGAACTAATTAACATAAATTAGGCACTTATGAACTTGCATTGTAATAGCATAAAATCATGGCATAAACATACCTAAACATGAATCATGGTTTTTAATTTATTTATGTAAACTTGCAAGTGGAATATAAATCTAACTTAATTATGTGCCACATATATTATCATATGATTTTGTTAACAACATAGGCCTAAAACATGTTTTCGATTAGGCATAACACCAAACATAATTTAGTCATGTTCATAGAATTAATACAAGTTCACAAAGATGCTTGCTTTTGTCACTGATACAAAAGTATGGTTTTTACACTTGAACCATGATGCCAATTCCAACATAACTTCATATGAATCATAATACTCAAACGGATCCAATTACACTAAAGATGACCATAAAATTATACATCATGTTGGCATAATAGTGAATCATATACTTGCATGAATCTCAAATAAACTACCACAAACATATAGTCGTTAACTTTCAACATGAATCATATACTTGCAATTATCCAATAGGTGTTGTAATAAACTACCACAAACATGTAGTTGTTAACTTTCAACATGAATCATATACTTGCAATTATCCAATAGGTGTTGTAATAAACTACCACAAACATGTAGTTGTTAACTTTCAACATGAATCACATACTTGCAAATATCCAATCGTTATATCACAACATCCCAAATCGATTAGAATCATAGCAACATACAGTTATGAATTATTATCATCACAAATTAAGCACAATTCTATTTCTCATTTTACACAAATCAAAACACAAGTATTCATTCACATCGGAATAGCACTCTACTTACAACGTATGACGAATCTTCAATTCAGGAATCTGAATTCTGAATTTGGAGATGCTATCCTTTGTTGTAGGCGTTGTTTTGATTTAGTTGTCGTTGCTTTAAGCTTTTGAATTGTCTCCTAATCGTTTCTCAATTTTGACAGCTATTTCTAGTCCTTCCTCAGCAGCATGACGGTCTCATTCTTATTTTTGTTTGTATGAATTAGGTGGTGTCTTAGGTCCTTTTTATAGAGTTTGTGAATTGATTAGGACCGTCGATAGAGCTTGGATTAATATTAGCCATTCGTTTGAAGGATAGACCAATCAGGAGCTGACACCTAGCCCCAGTAACAAGGAAAGGCTCAGAAATTCGTCCAAGCGCAGACCAGGCCAGCCAGGGGGGCTGGGTTCGACTTGGCTCCGGGGCCAGGTCGACTCCCCAGTCAACCCCCGTGTCGACTTGGCAGTCGACCTCGGTGACTTGGGTGGGAAAATTCCCGCCCTGGCCAATCCGGCCTGATTTTTTTGAAATTCGAATCTGATTTCTGAGCTGTTTCTATCTGTTTGAATTTTAAACTGAATTCTGAAACTTCCGAAGGCCATATCTTCTTCATACGGAGTCCGTTTTACGCAAACTCGGACTCTATCTCAAGCAAAATTCCGAGACGAACGCAATGGCATATCCCGTTTCCCTTTATTCTTTGATTTTAAATTAGTTATACTTTAATTTGTGAATTTCATTGTTATAGATTACACGGGGTGTTACATTCTCCCCCACTTAAAAGGATATCGTCCCCGAAATCTTCAAGTTCAGGAAGAATGTTCATCCTAACTTCCAAACATCC
The DNA here is from genome assembly GCA_030737875.1 of Allium sativum. NCBI lineage: Eukaryota > Viridiplantae > Streptophyta > Magnoliopsida > Asparagales > Amaryllidaceae > Allium > Allium sativum. Next base: position 5,619,617 of record CM060921.1, on the reverse strand, counting down.
ATCTACTCATCCATCAAACTCGAGCATCCATTGTCCTTAAAAGACTTCTAATGCTTCATGATCATATGCGAAGTGTGTGTACATGTACTTATCTAATGCAAAATCAGTCGGTCTACTGATTCAGTTAACCTCCTTAATGCAAATTATGTAAGTGTCATGAATCCATTATGTATGCAAATTTTCCTATTCATGATTCTACATGAGTGCACAATCATTTATATATAAACGCAACATCCATATGACAACACATTAAACTTCAACCATATAGGAATATAAATACATATATGCATATGCAGTATGAAGTGACTGAGCCGATCTAAAACCTAGATTGTGTGTATATATGCAACCACGAGCAACCGCTAGCAATCACTTGCAACCACTTGCAACCATCATCCATAACATGTTTCAATTACATGTTTTCATCCAAAGAGTTTCTACCTAAAAGATAAGGTCGAGGAGATATACCTAAAAAGATAGATAAAAACGCAACTTAAGGAAAAAGAAAGATCAAAGATGTACCCTCGAAAAGAAAAGGGTAGGCTGCGCGTATTCTAGCTTCAGTTTCCCAAGTTGCGTCTCCCTCGGCGTCGCTCCACTGAACTTTGACGAGTTTGACTTCGCGGTTGCGTAGCTTTTTCACTTCCGTTCCTAATATGCGGGTTGGAACTTTCCTCACGGTTGCTTCGCATTCCACTTCCGCTTCTTCTAGGATATTTGGCTCTACCACTTCAGCAGATTCACGTAGACATTTTCGGAGGTGCGAAACGTGAAAGACGTTGTGAACTCCGGCCAGCTTTTCGGGTAGCTCTAATCTATAGGCCATTTTCCCAATTTTCTCGATAATAGGAAACGGTCCTACGAACCTTGGTGCTAGCTTTCCTGTGGTTCCAAAACGAACAATGTTCCTTAGCGGAGATACCTTAAGAAAAACTCTGTCCCCAACCTCAGATTCAAGGTCGGTCCTCCTCTTGTCGGCGTAGGATTTTTGTCTGTCTTGGACTGTCTTCATTCTTCTCCGTATTAAGTCTACTTTTTCTGAAGTATCTCGGATCATATCTGGTCCAAGTATGAGCTTGTCAGTAGACTCCCACCAACAAGTGAGCGATCGGCACGGTCTTCCATATAAAGCTTCGAAGGGTGCCATTCCGATGGTGGCTTGGTAGCTGTTGTTGTAGGCAAATTCCACCAAAGGAAGATGGTCTTCCCACGTCCCTCTGAAGTCAAGGACGCACAGTCTTAAAAGGTCCTCCAAAACTCTGTTCACTCTTTCTGTCTGACCGTCGGTCTGGGGATGATAGGTTGTGCTCAAGCATAACTGTGTGCCTACCGCTTCTTGCAGACTCCGCCAAAACTCACTTGTGAAGATAGGGTCTTGGTCACTAACAATGCTGGAGGGTATTCCATGGAGTCGAACAATTTCCTTGAGGTAAAGAGATGCTAGGGATGGGGCAGTTCTTTTACTTTTGACAGGTAAAAAGTGGGCGCTTTTAGTAAGCCTATCCACTATTACCCAAATGCTAGTTTTGCCTCTTCTAGACCTAGGAAACCCATCAATGAAGTCCATTGAGATGCTATCCCACTTCCACTGCGGGACCTCTAGAGGATGAAGCAGACCGCCAGGCTTTTTCTGTTCCGCTTTAACCTGTTGGCACACCATACACTTAGAAACGAACTCTGCCACGTCCTTCTTCATGCCTTTCCAAAAGAAAGTTCTCTTTATGTCCTTGTACATTTTATCTCCGCCTGGATGTATCGTCATCTTGGAGTGATGTGCTTCCTCGAGAACCGTCTTTACTAAATCCCTTGTCTGTGGGACGCATAGTCTTCCGTCTCGCCTTAGCCAACCCTTATCGTCGATGGAGTATCTGTTGAGGTGAATTGAAGTCTCACCCCTAATTAGCTTATCAATCGTCTCCACAAGCTGAGGGTCTTCGCGTTGTGCTGTCCCTATTGAGTCCACTAAAGTCGAGCGTACTTCGAGAGATGCTAGCAAGCCCGGTACAAAATCGGAGTAGGGCCTAAAGTTAAAACTGGCTATAAACTCTAGGCTTTGCCTTTCAACAAACAGTGGGCTTAGGGTCAGTTTCTTTCGGCTCAACGCATCTGCCACTACGTTGCCTTTGCCCGAAGTGTAGGAGATCTCGAAATCGTACGAGGCAAGAAACTCCATCCATCTTTGTTGCCTCAAGTTAAGATCTTTCTGCGAGAAAAGGTATTTCAACGATTTATGGTCAGTGTAAAGTTCGAACTTCTCACCTAGGAGATAGTGTCGCTAAGACTTGAGTGCAAAGACGATGGCAGCTAACTCAAGATCGTGGGTCGGGTAGTTCTTTTCATGCACTTTCAACTGTCTTCCGCCATAAGCTACTACCCTTCCTTCTTGCATTAAGACAGCGCCTAGTCCTGTCCCACATGCATCTGTATAAACTGTGAACATCTTGCTTCCATCTGGCAACGTCAGAACTGGGGCTGTTGTAAGAGCCCTTTTTAGTTGTTGGAAAGCAAACTCGCAAACCAAGTTCCAATTGAACACTAGATTCTTCTTTGTTAGCCTTGTGAGTGGAGCTGAGATTTTCACAAAATCCCTTATGAATTTTCGGTAGAAACCTGCTAGTCCTAGAAAACTTCAGACCTCAGTTGCATTCCTTGGTGTCTTCCAGTCCTGTACCGCTACTACCTTAGCAGGGTCCACAGCTAACCCTTCTTTGGATATTATGTGCCCAAGGAACCTCACTTCCTCTCTCCAAAAGTGGCATTTGGAGAATTTGGCTTTTAGCTGATGGACTCGCAGAGTTTCCATGATTGCCCTCAAGTGTTGAGCATGTTCTTCTTCACTCTTTGAGAAGATCAAGATATCGTCTACGAAGACCACTACGAACTTGTTGAGGAATTCTCTGAACACCCTATTCATCAGGTCTACAAAGTAAGCGGGTGTGTTTGTCATGCCGAAGGGCATGACAAGCCATTCAAAGAAGCCGTCTGGGGTTCTAAATGCTGTCTTATCGATGCTATCTTCAGCCACCCTTAGCTGATGAAATCCGGTCGCTAAATCGAGTTGGGAGAAAACAGACGCTCCTACTAGCTAATCAAACAGATCGTCAATTCTGGGGAGAGGGTGCCTATTCTTTTTCGTTAGCTTGTTGAGCTCCCTATAGTCAACACACAGACGGAGTGAACCATCCGCCTTTATAGCGAACACCACTGGAGCGCCCCATTCTGAAATGCTCCTTCTAATGAACCCCTTCTCTAGAAGCTCTTTAATCTGTTTACTGAGCTCCTTCCTTTCCCGCGGAGCCATGAGTCTAACGGGCAACGCAACGGGCTTTTCATTATCAACAAGATATATGCGGAAGTCTATCTCCCGCTTCGGAGGTAAGCCCTTCACCTCTTCGAAGACATCCGGATATTCCCGGTGTAGTGACCCGCATTTTCAGCTGTTGAATAATTAATTTATTAAATTATTAAATATCGATTTATCGATATCGAGAACGTGAATTAAATAATATTGAATATTTAATTAATAATTATAATATAATAATATATATTATAATGTCGAAATAGTCGGAAATAGTGAAATTCACAATATCGTGTGAATTGAATAGCATACGAGATTTGGTGGGGTTTCGAGTCGAAATATAATAACGAATATATTCAATCGATGACAGTTTGAACGTATAATTATATTTTAATTAAAATCGAGCGCGTAACGACGCGGCAGTTCGCTATTTGGCAATTTGAACTTCAAATGAGTATACAGGGTTCGTTTTGAATCGGATCTCTGTGAAACAAGGAACGTGTGGAGCTGGTGGAGTATATCTTTCTAGCGGAAGAGAAAAATCTGGATTTCGTTGTGTAGATTTTGATTTACGTCCAAATCAAATTTCAGAAAAGTCGCTATGGAATTCCTTTATAATTCGCAACGCTTTATATACGTTATAAAAGGATTTTCGATATAAACTGAATATCGATAAATCTAAAATCTGAAATATCAAGCTGTAAAATTCTGATATGATATTCTGAACCTGTAGAATATCATATGTGAAGATATACGAGAATATTAAATTATTAATATTTAACTCAATTATATTTAAATATATTTATATATTTAAATAGGCTATTTAGAGCTTTAAAAATAGCCACTTTTGCAAACGACCTCAGAATTCGACGAAACCAGTTTTGTTGGATCCGTAATGTCAAATAGTTGTTAGATTCCAAGTTTCGTGATTTTTAGAGTCAGTATGTGGTCGTACGGATTTTTAGAGTGAAAAACAGCCAGTATTTCGACAGTTAAAAATACGCTGCGTGAGCATACGGAGTCGGAATTCGACGAAACCAGTTTCGTTGGGACCGTAATGTCGAACTGTAGCTGCATGCCCAGTTTCGTGATTTTTGGGTATTGTATGTGACCACAGGAATTTTTAACAATAAATGTATGTGGCGTTAGGATATATATTAATATAAAATTCTAATATAAAATTGTTTAAAATTTTCCTATATAAACACCTCAACGTTCTAAACCTAATTCCTAAGTCCACAGACAACCAGAATCCGCCGTTACTTTTCATTCTTCCTCAACAAAATTCACGAGCTCCTTAAAATCAAAAAAAAGTGGATAAAAACTTATAAATCATAGCGAGTATATATATGGATTCCTGATGGCGCCCTCTTCGATTCGGGATAAGCTTTGCTTGGTGCGACAGTGCTTTCGTGGAGCTCGATACCTCCAGCGTGACATAGGGTTAGGTTCGAGGTGAATTTGGTGAAGCGGGAGGTGAAATTGATGGCATGGTTGTACTTGTGGTAATCGAAGGAGCGATTTGGGGGTGGAAAATCAAAGTCCGGTCACCAGAGATGGACTGTGACGTCTAGGGCATGGCAAAAACGGTTGCGACGGATTCCGCAAGGAGTCACCGAGTTCAGGAAAACTAGTATGGGGAGGTGGAGGTCGGGAAGAGAAGCGGAACCATGAAGTCGGTTTGAGTTTTTGTTGAAGGGATTTGGATCAGGGATTGCTTGAAGTATCGGCTATGGTGGTGTAAAGAGGAGCACGGGTCTGTCATGCTTGAGGGAGGAAGAAGCTTCAGCGTCCTGGGCTTTTGAATGTGGCGATGGGCTGAGAATTTAAAGAGGGGGTATGGCCCAATACTAAATAGATTAAGTTTTAATTTAAATTCAAATGTGTATTAAACTTGTGAATCCAATATCTTGGCCATACGATATCAGATTGACGAACCGCAAGTTGCGCTGGAATCGTATGGACGAGCACTCCAAAATGGAACTGACCGCAAGTCCATCGGAGCTCGTTACAATTTATGGCGAAATAAATTGTTCGACTAAATCAATGAACGCAAACCGATATTTATCGGTTAACGCGCAACTGTGAGTAAATCTCACTAACTCTGAACCGTTTATATTTTCATGTTATATTTTTAGAACTGTTAAATATGGACTGATTGATTATGTGTTGACTGTTTGATTGAACTGCTAGTCAGTTAGTTAAATTTCTATATTGATTCTGTTTAACAGAATATATCATATGGAACTGAAAGTGATGTTATCTATACTGTCTAACATCTGTGATGCAGGGAAACAGGTTGGAGGAATCCGACTGGATTCCTCAACAGTTATTTTATTGTTTTTCATATATTTTGATATATGATGTGAATTATAACCTGTTGTTGATTGTGTGTGTATGGACGATATTGAACATCGTGATTTGATATGATTGAATACCATGACATACCGGAATGTAGATAAAGGGGATTTTCCAAAGTGATATTGAAAACAGAATATTTATAAATTGGAATATTTATAAATAAGAGATATTTATAAATTTAAATATTTATAAATAAGGAATATTTATAAATTGGGATATTTATAAATAGGGGATATTTTAAAAAAGGAAAATAAATTTGAAACATTTCGTTTTGAATGGAAAGGCCTGTGTGGCAAGTTTGGGGATTTTCCCGATGCTCCCGGTACAAAGGAGGTTATGGCGAATTTTTCCGGGAATTTAAGGAGTTAGAATATTTTGTTTAGAATGAAAGAAAAAGAGAAATATTTGTAAAACCTTTACAAATGAAATCGAGTAGGAGATATTTTTAAAGCACTTATAAATAGAAAGATAAAGGAAATCATTTATGAAGTGAAGAACTGTTACTAGAAGTAAATCTTTATAAATGAATAAACGTTGTTAAAAGGAAATCTTTCTAAAATGAAGAAATCAAATATAAAGGAGAATATTAGCGAAATCAAATATAAAGGAGAATACTTGCGAAATCAAATATAAAGGAGAATATTTGCGAAATCAAATATAAAGGAAAATATTTACGAAATCAAATATAAAGGAGAATATGTGTGAAATCAAATAGAAAAGATAAAAGAAATATTTATTTGTTAAATAAATAGAATTGGAAAGGGAATAGTTATGTGTTAAGTAAACAGATAGAAAAGAAACTAATCAAAGGAGATAATTAAAAGGAATAAATCAAAAGAGTTAATACAGAAGAGTTAATCGAAATTAGTTAATCGAATATGGTATTCGAAGTTAGTTAATCGAAGATGGTATTCGAAGTTAGTTAATCGAATATAGACATTCGAAAGGAGAAAACGAATATGGTATTCGAAGGTTAGTTAATCGAATATGTTATTCGAAAAGGGTTAGTCAAGTCGAGTTAGACAAATAGAGTTAACCAGTTAGAGTTAATCAGTTAGAGTTTACCAGTTGGAGTAATTAGTAAGAGTTAATCGATTTGATTTAAAACGAACTAGAGTTAATCAATTATAGTTATTTGAGACAGAGTTAGTCAAGTTAGTCGAGCCTAGTAAATCGAATCGAATTGGTCGAACCAAGTAAGTCGAGTTGAGTTAGTCAAGTTAGTCGAGTCTAGCTAATCGAATCGAATTGGTCGAACCAAGTAAGTCGAGTTAGTCGAGTCAAGTTAAGATAGTCGAGTTAAGTTCGTCGAGTAGAAGTTATCGATGTCAGTTTCATCGAAAGGAGTTATCAATGTTAGTTTCATCGCAAGGAGTTATCGATTATGGTTTAGTCGAAGAGAGATTTTTAAATATGAGATATTTGAAAAGGAAGAGTTATCGAATATTAGTTATTCGAAGAGAGATTATCGAATATCGTTTATTCGAGAAGAAGTAAATCGAACATAGGTTATTCGAAGAAGAGTTAATCAGATAGAGATTTCTCGGAGAGAGTTAATCGGCAAATTCGATTATATCGAATTCGGGAAAGTACTTATACTTTCCAGTGTTTTAAATAGAGATTTATTTATTTATAAATAAATAAGTGTTAGGTTAATTATTCACTAATCAGAATAGAAGTTATAATTAAAATTAGATAATTCGAAAGTAGGGATTATAACGTTATCGTTATAACCAATGTTTTAAATATAGAAGTGGACTAGTAAAATTGAATCCGAGAAAGGCGTAAAGAAGTTGTTAAAGATTAAAAGATAAACTTTGACCATTTCGAAGTTATAACGTTGTTCAGTTAAGGTCTGAGAGGTAATTTTACCCCAACTTGAGTGACTTCCTTCTTAACTAAGAAATGGTAAGGTTTGATCGTAAAGGAGTTTTGGAAATGTTTTCCAACGAGAATCAGAAATGTTTTCTGATAAAAGAAAAATAAGAATTTGGAATATAGGGAAATAGGAGATAAGTAAATAAATGAACTAAAGAGATTTATGTTAAACGATGTTTGTTCGATATAATTTCCATTTGGAAATAATATCGTTGTTTGCACACTTGTTTTCTTTGATAGTTAACTCACCGACTATCGAAGTTTTGACCATTTTAACGTTGTTAATAGGGAGAGACCGGTTGGATTATTATCCATAGAACCACTCTGTATTGGCATAAGCGTTGCGAATCATATATGCCAAAGATAATTGAAGACGGAGTAAAATGCAAGGGCTATCCTGTTTACAGAATAGTGCCTTCGGTTTGTCCAGTCCCAGGACAACTTGTATGGACGAAGGTCTGACAGAGTATATCTAATGGATCGCGTAAGTTGATCTGTTCAAACGTATTCACGTTTGGTGGCGGAGGAATTCGTTTCTCTTAGCTGTATACCCGTGTTATTTTTGGATAAGTCAATTTGTGATTTGGCGGGTATGACGATGTGACATTTCTAAGTGAATGAAGATGGATGTCTGGCATAGTATTTCCAGACGGTCACGTACATTGATTCCTTCAACTATACCAAGAGTGGAAGCGGAGAAGGAAACTTCTTTTAGCTGACACGTAATGTAGGGTTGTAGACGTCAATTAGTGATTCTGATGGATCTGACAATGTGGCATTCGAAGTGAATCTGATGTGATGAGAAAGCGTAGCTTCTAGCCTCATCAACCGGTAAATGACAGAAATCGGGCAGGCAGCATGGCTAAGTCGGTCGCACCGAAGTAGGGTGTATAATCACCTATCTAGTGAATATTCATTTGTTTCTTAAATCTATCAATGATGTCCCATATATATACGGGAACGGTTGCCGATCCCAACCGTTGGTGATGTACATTCGATACACTCAAGCGAAATGAGTGGTCGATCATGTGTGGCTGAGTTACAAGATGTTCTTGTTGAACTCCAGTGTATCGTTCCTAGAGTACACTGATCGGAAGGTGGTTCCATACCTTGTCATAGTTGGAAACCCAATCATCCAATACGTGCTTGCGATTTTGATTATATACTATATACGTGGTAACGTGAGATGCAAGCGTTTCTGCTAGATTGATATTTATTTGTACTTAGACATTATTATAATATCAGAATGATATTGCTTTGAAAAGTTATTTGGATTCTCATAAGGGAAAAACCCGTTCCGTATTCACGGCGTGGTCTTATGAGATATCATACACCTGTTTAAAATGATTTGAGTTTATTCACACCAGTCCCATGACTGACCCGGAGTTTATTTTGTTGTTTTCCCTAAACTCTTGGGTGCCTAAATTTGTACGGGCAGTCAAGTAGTCGGGATTTTACAGATACACTGGGAGAGCTTGGAGCAGGAGGCTTCAGGATTCTATAGCTATTATTATTTCCGCTGTTGTTGTAAGTGTTGTACTCTGATAAGTGTTATTGTATACATATACTGATGTTATTTCAAAGTTATGTTATCTATTATATGTTATTCGTTCCGCTGTGAGATTCGTGTTACTCTGATGTTGTGTTCTTCTTCTTCTTCTATTCTAAGTTTCTATCTTATCTATTCTCACCTTCTAATTTCTTTCATTAATTACCGGGATTTTTCGATGTTTTGGTTATCGACGTCGAGCTTATGTCGATAACCAAAGCCGCTCAAAATCCGGGTTACTACAGTTGGTATCAGAGCTTAAGTTAAGAATTACTTGGCTCTGTGGCGTGATTCAGTAGAGATGGGATTAGTAATATCCTAGACTGAGTTTGAGTGTATATATACGAGTGAACGTATTTGTTAGTTAATATAAAATGATTTTATATTGTGGAGTTTTATTGGTTGAGTTGTTTGTGAATTCTGGTCGATCAATTTGATCCACTGTATCGAAGGGGGTTACTAAACACTCGAGTACAATGAACCGACATGGTATGTTTTGAAAGAGGGTAAATGGAATAATTTTACCCGAATAGATTTTAATATAGTATATTGGTTATGTTGGTTGATATTATAATCGAATTAGATTATAAAAAGGTGAAATGATTATAAATAACTAATCAGAATTCATATAAGGAAATATATGAAATAAGATGAAATGAATCTGAAATTTAAATCAGAATTGGAATTAAAATAAGGAAATTTTAAGTTCCTAGGAGATTTTGAAAATGTTTTCAATCTGAAAATGATATAGTATTGAACTCACTTGTTCGCTGGATAATAAACTCCGATGGTGCATCATCGGTGTTCGTTTTCGAGTTCTAAGTGACGGATTACTAGCAAAGGCTTCGTTTTTGAATTGTTTTGAGAAAACAAGTGGTTTAGAAATTCAAATGTTTTAAATTGGTGTTATGATTTCAAATTAATTTGAAATGAACTCAGGAATTTAAAATTTGGGACTTAAAATTTAACGAACGAAATTAAATAGATTGAGATGGTATAAATGAATAAATAAATTTAAATTTAACTTGAACTAAGTTGAATAAGACAGATTTGATTGGAAAATAATCTAGGATGGAATTTCATTGATGAGTTAAGAATTTGAAATTGATATTGGAGTTTGAATGGAATTTGGTTTAATATAACCGAACGATTGGATTTGAGAATAAATCGATTTGAGTTGATTGGAATGGCATCGGTATATGTTGAAGTGATAACAGATTGAAGGGATATAATGATATGCCCGACAAAAAGGTACCAGTTTATATTTGATATGAGTTTGAGATTTTGATGAGCCGAATTGGCAAGCCGCTTGGCTGTTTGATTTTCTTTTGGGTTGAAGAAGGCCCAGAGAGGCGAGTTGGAGTTTGAGATATTGACCAGTACAAAGGAGGTGCTGGCAAAAATTTTCGAAAAGTTAAGGGTTAGAAAATTTTCAGAATTTTTGAAAATTTGGTTAGTAGGAATAAATTAATATTTTAGTCAATATTAATTGGTTCAGTTGAAACCGGAGATAAGAGGTAAACAGATAAATTTTTACCCAGTAGATAGGGTCGTCCCCTAGCTTAGCAATTTCGAGGATGAAATTATTTTAAGTGGGGAAGAATGTAGTGACCCGCATTTTCAGTTGTTGAATAATTAATTTATTTAATTATTAAATATTGATTTATCGATATCGAGAACGTGAATTAAATAATATTGAATATTTAATTAATAATTATAATATAATAATATATTATAATGTCGAAATAGTCGGAAATAGTGAAATTCACAATATCGTGTGAATTGAATAGCATACGAGATTTGGTGGGGTTTCGAGTCGAAATATAATAACGAATATATTCAATCGACGAAAGCTTGAACGTATAATTATATTTTAATTAAAATCGAGCGCGTAACGACGCGGCAGTTCGCTATTTGGCAATTTGAACTTCAAATGAGTATACAGGGTTCGTTTTGAATCGAATCTCTGTGAAACAAGGAACGTGTGGAGCTGGTGGAGTATATCTTTCTAGCGGAAGAGAAAAATCTGGATTTCGTTGTGTAGATTTTGATTTACGTCCAAATCAAATTTCAGAAAAGTCGCTATGGAATTCCTTTATAATTCGCAACGCTTTATATACGTTATAAAAGGATTTTCGATATAAACTGAATATCAATAAATCTAAAATCTGAAATATCAAGCTGTAAAATTCTGATATGATATTCTGAAGCTGTAGAATATCATATGTGAAGATATACGAGAATATTAAATTATTAATATTTAACTCAATTATATTTAAATATATTTATATATTTAAATAGGCTATTTAGAGCTTTAAAAATAGCCACTTTTGCAAACGACCTCAGAATTCGACGAAACCAGTTTTGTTGGATCCGTAATGTCAAATAGTTGTTAGATTCCAAGTTTCGTGATTTTTAGAGTCAGTATGTGGTCGTATGGATTTTTAGAGTGAAAAACATCCAGTATTTCGACAGTTAAAAATACGCTGCGTGAGCATACGGAGTCGGAATTCGACGAAACCAGTTTCGTTGGGACCGTAATGTCGAACTGCAGCTGCATGCCCAGTTTCGTGATTTTTGGGTATTGTATGTGACCACAGGAATTTTTAACAATAAATGTAAGTGGCGTTAGGATATATATTAATATAAAATTCTAATATAAAATTGTTTAAAATTTTCCTATATAAACACCTCAACGTTCTAAACCTAATTCCTAAGTCCACAGACAACCAGAATCCGCCGTTACTTTTCATTCTTCCTCAACAAAATTCACGAGCTCCTTAAAATCAAAAACAAAGTGGATAAAATCTTATAAATCATAGCGAGTATATATATGGATTCCTGATGGCGCCCTCTTCGATTCGGGATAAGCTTTGCTTGGTGCGACAGTGCTTCCGTGGAGCTCGATACCTCCAGCGTGACATAGGGTTAGGTTCGAGGTGAATTTGGTGAAGCGGGAGGTGAAATTGATGGCATGGTTGTACTCGTGGTAATCGAAGGAGCGATTTGGGGGTGGAAAATCAAAGTCCGGTCACCATAGATGGACTGTGACGTCTAGGGCATGGCAAAAACGGTTGCGACGGATTCCGCAAGGAGTCACCGAGTTCATGAAAACTGGTATGGGGAGGTGGAGGCCGGGAAGAGAAGCGGAACCATGAAGTCGGTTTGAGTTTTTGTTGAAGGGATTTGGATCAGGGATTGCTTGAAGTATCGGCTATGGTGGTGTAAAGAGGAGCACGGGTCTGTCATGCTTGAGGGAGGAAGAAGCTTCAGCGTCCTGGGCTTTTGAATGTGGCGATGGGCTGAGAATTTAAAGAGGGGGTATGGCCCAATACTAAATAGATTAAGTTTTAATTTAAATTCAAATGTGTATTAAACTTGTGAATCCAATATCTTGGCCATACGATATCAGATTGACGAACCGCAAGTTGCGCTGGAATCGTATGGACGAGCACTCCAAAATGGAACTGACCGCAAGTCCATCGGAGCTCGTTACAATTTATGGCGAAATAAATTGTTCGACTAAATCAATGAACGCAAACCGATATTTATCGGTTAACGCGCAACTGTGAGTAAATCTTACTAACTCTGAACAGTTTATATATTCATGTTATATTTTTAGAACTGTTAAATATGGACTGATTGATTGTGTGTTGACTGTTTGATTGAACTGCTAGTCAGTTAGTTAAATTTCTATATTGATTCTGTTTAACAGAATATATCATATGGAACTGAAAGTGATGTTATCTATACTGTCTAACATCTCTGATGTAGGGAAACAGGTTGGAGGAATCCGACTGGATTCCTCAACAGTTATTTTATTGTTTTTCATATATTTTGATATATGATGTGACTTATAACCTGTTGTTGATTGTGTGTGTATGGACGATATTGAACATCGTGATTTGATATGATTGAATACCATGACATACCGGAATGTAGATAAAGGGGATTTTCCAAAGTGATATTGAAAACAGAATATTTATAAATTGGAATATTTATAAATAAGAGATATTTATAAATTTAAATATTTATAAATAAGGAATATTTATAAATTGGGATATTTATAAATAGGGGATATTTTAAAAAAGGAAAATAAATTCGAAACATTTCGTTTTGAATGGAAAGGCCTGTGTGGCGAGTTTGGGGATTTTCCCGATGCTCCCGGTACAAAGGAGGTTATGGTGAATTTTTCCGGGAATTTAAGGAGTTAGAATATTTTGTTTAGAATGAAAGCAAAAGAGAAATATTTGTAAAATCTTTACAAATGAAATCGAGTAGGAGATATTTGTAAAGCACTTATAAATAGAAAGATAAAGGAAATCATTTATGAAGTGAAGAACTGTTACTAGAAGTAAATCTTTATAAATGAATAAACGTTGTTAAAAGGAAATCTTTCTAAAATGAAGAAATCAAATATAAAGGAGAATATTTGCGAAATCAAATATAAAGGAGAATATTTGCGAAATCAAATATAAAGGAAAATATTTACGAAATCAAATATAAAGGAGAATATGTGTGAAATCAAATAGAAAAGATAAAAGAAATATTTATTTGTTAAATAAATAGAATTGGAAAGGGAATAGTTATGTGTTAAGTAAACAGATAGAAAAGAAACTAATCAAAGGAGATAATTAAAAGGAATAAATCAAAAGAGTTAATACAGAAGAGTTAATCGAAATTAGTTAATCGAATATGGTATTCGAAGTTAGTTAATCGAAGATGGTATTCGAAGTTAGTTAATCGAATATAGACATTCGAAAGGAGAAAACGAATATGGTATTCGAAGGTTAGTTAATCGAATATGTTATTCGAAAAGGGTTAGTCAAGTCGAGTTAGACAAATAGAGTTAACCAGTTAGAGTTAATCAGTTAGAGTTAACCAGTTGGAGTAATTAGTAAGAGTTAATCGATTTGAGTTAAAACGAACTAGAGTTAATCAATTATAGTTATTTGAGACAGAGTTAGTCAAGTTAGTCGAGCCTAGTAAATCGAATCGAATTGGTCGAACCAAGTAAGTCGAGTTGAGTTAGTCAAGTTAGTCGAGTCTAGTTAATCGAATCGAATTGGTCGAACCAAGTAAGTCGAGTTAGTCGAGTCAAGTTAAGATAGTCGAGTTAAGTTCGTCGAGTAGAAGTTATCGGTGTCAGTTTCATCGAAAGGAGTTATCAATGTTAGTTTCATCGCAAGGAGTTATCGATTATGGTTTAATCGAAGAGAGATTTTTAAATATGAGATATTTGAAAAGGAAGAGTTATCGAATATTAGTTATTCGAAGAGAGATTATCGAATATCGTTTATTCGAGAAGAAGTAAATCGAACATAGGTTATTCGAAGAAGAGTTAATCAGATAGAGATTTCTCGGAGAGAGTTAATCGGCAAATTCGATTATATCGAATTCGGGAAAGTACTTATACTTTCCAGTGTTTTAAATAGAGATTTATTTATTTATAAATAAATAAGTGTTAGGTTAATTATTCACTAATCAGAATAGAAGTTATAATTAAAATTAGATAATTCGAAAGTAGGGATTATAACGTTATCGTTATAACCAATGTTTTAAATATAGAAGTGGACTAGTAAAATTGAATCCGAGAAAGGCGTAAAGAAGTTGTTAAAGATTAAAAGATAAACTTTGACCATTTCGAAGTTATAACGTTGTTTAGTTAAGGTCTGAGAGGTAATTTTACCCCAACTTGAGTGACTTCCTTCTTAACTAAGAAATGGTAAGGTTTGATCGTAAAGGAGTTTTGGAAATGTTTTCCAACGAGAATCAGAAATGTTTTCTGATAAAAGAAAAATAAGAATTTGGAATATAGGGAAACAGGAGATAAGTAAATAAATGAACTAAAGAGATTTATGTTAAACGATGTTTGTTCGATATAATTTCCATTTGGATATAATATCGTTGTTTGCACACTTGTTTTCTTTGATAGTTAACTCACCGACTATCGATGTTTTGACCATTTTAACGTTGTTAATAGGGAGAGACCGGTTGGATTATTATCCATAGAACCACTCTGTATTGGCATAAGCGTTGCGAATCATATATGCCAAAGATAATTGAAGACGGAGTAAAATGCAAGGGTTATCCTGTTTACAGAATAGTGCCTTCGGTTTGTCCAGTCCCAGGACAACTTGTATGGACGAAGGTCTGACAGAGTATATCTAATGGATCGCGTAAGTTGATCTGTTCAAACGTATTCACGTTTGGTGGCGGAGGAATTCGTTTCTCTTAGCTGTATACCCGTGTTATTTTTGGATAAGTCAATTTGTGATTTGGCGGGTATGACGATGTGACATTTCTAAGTGAATGAAGATGGATGTCTGGCATAGTATTTCCAGACGATCACGTACATTGATTCCTTCAACTATACCAAGAGTGGAAGCGGAGAAGGAAACTTCTTTTAGCTGACACGTAATGTAGGGTTGTAGACGTCAATTAGTGATTCTGATGGATCTGACAATGTGGCATTCGAAGTGAATCTGATGTGATGAGAAAGCGTAGCTTCTAGCCTCATCAACCGGTAAATGACAGAAATCGGGCAGGCAGCATGGCTAAGTCGGTCGCACCGAAGTAGGGTGTATAATCACCTATCTAGTGAATATTCATTTGTTTCTTAAATCTATGAATGTTTTCCCATATATATACGGGAACGGTTGCTGATCCCAACCGTTGGTGATGTACATTCGATACACTCAAGCGAAATGAGTGGTCGGTCATGTGTGGCTGAGTTACAAGATGTTCTTGTTGAACTCCAGTGTATCGTTCCTAGAGTACACTGATCGGAAGGTGGTTCCATACCTTGTCATAGTTGGAAATCCAATCATCCAATACGTGCTTGCGATTTTGATTATATACTATATATGTGGTAACGTGAGATGCAAGCGTTTCTGCTAGATTGATATTTATTTGTACTTAGACATTATTATAATATCAAAATGATATTGCTTTGAAAAGTTATTTGGATTCTCATAAGGGAAAAACCCGTTCCGTATTCACGGCGTGGTCTTATGAGATATCATACACCTGTTTAAAATGATTTGAGTTTATTCACACCAGTCCCATGACTGACCCGGAGTTTATTTTGTTGTTTTCCCTAAACTCTTGGGTGCCTAAATTTGTACGGGCAGTCAAGTAGTCGGGATTTTACAGATACACTGAGAGAGCTTGGAGTAGGAGGCTTCAGGATTCTATAGCTATTATTATTTCCGCTGTTGTTGTAAGTGTTGTACTCTGATAAGTGTTATTTTATACATATACTGATGTTATTTCAAAGTTATGTTATCTATTATATGTTATTCGTTCCGCTGTGAGATTCGTGTTACTCTGATGTTGTGTTCTTCTTCTTCTTCTATTCTAAGTTTCTATCTTATCTATTCTCACCTTCTAATTTCTTTCATTAATTACCGGGATTTTTCGATGTTTTGGTTATCGACGTCGAGCTTACGTCGATAACCAAAGCCGCTCAAAATCCGGGTTACTACACCCGGACTACTCTAACCGATTGGAAACTTTCAACAGAGGCATCTAGCGATTCAAGATAACTAAGCATAACCGCATACGAGGAATTACAAGTAATTTCCAGAGTGTTACCGAGTTGAGTCAGAAGCCTAACCACCTTTTTCTCACAATCCAGGATGGCACCATTACTGGATAGCCAATCCATGCCCAAAATCAAACCATATCCCGAGAAGCCCAAAACAAAGGCACTACATCTAAATTCTACGCTTAGAATAGAAATTTTCAATCCCACACAGATCATAGACAAATGATCTGGGCCCCCAATTGGGTTTGAAACAATTAAGGGGTCCTCTACCATACTAGTTTCTAGGTGCAGAGATTCTACTAAAGCAGACGAGATAAAGGAGTGTGATACGCCAGAATCAAATAAAGTGCGAACTAGGTGATTATAATGATAAATTACACTTTCTACAGAAGTATTTATACCTCGCTGTTGCAGAGGTGGCGCTTCTAGCACATGAACCTGTGCCCCTGAGGTGGATCCAGCCCTCTGCCCTTGACCTCGTTTCTTTGGGTAATCCTTAGCCATGTGGCCTGTCTCACCGCAAGAAAAGCACCCAGCATTCATCTTGGCCTTCTTTTTCCGGCAATCTTTCACTAAGTGCCCCACTTTGCCACAGAAATTACACTTCCTCTTCTCTTTGTTGTCTTTCCCGCCCTTCTTAAAGTCTGTCTTCTTAGGCTGTAAACCCTCTTTCTTCCCTTGAGAGCTTTCTGCCTTTGTCTCCTTCTTGCCCTTATCCTCTTCGTTCAGCAATGCCATCTGCACCAACCTTTCATACGTAGCTCCCATGGGTATATGGGTGATGGCCAAACTGTGTAATGGCTCATTCAATCCTTTGACAAAGCGGAGAGCCTTCTTGCGGAGTGTTGACTAGGTCCAGTCCGAACCTAGCCAGCTGATCGAACTGATTAACATACTCTTTGACTCTCATATTCCCTTGCTTAAGAAATAAGAATTTTT
Organism: Allium sativum; assembly: GCA_030737875.1. Taxonomy (NCBI): domain Eukaryota; kingdom Viridiplantae; phylum Streptophyta; class Magnoliopsida; order Asparagales; family Amaryllidaceae; genus Allium; species Allium sativum. The sequence continues at coordinate 5,602,046 of CM060921.1, read as the reverse complement.
CCAACTGAAGACTCCTTTCAGCTTCTGAGAGAAATTTAGCCTCAAACCTTGCCCTAAAGTCCTCCCATGTTTCCACTGGTCTTTCTACATTAGTGACTTCCCACCAGTAGGAAGCCTCGCCATTAAGTAGCCATACTGCCATTTGTACTTTCTGCCTATCTTCTACCTCAAAGATGACGAATAACTCCTTGGTTTCCTTCAGCCAATTCCTAGCTGCCACGAAGGACTCGGTTCCATGAAAGTCCTTTCTTCCCATAGCTTTAAAATCTTTACATATCTTAGCAAAAGTATTACCCCGCGGAGGAGGTGGAGGAAGAGGTGCTGCTGCAGATGGATGATTTCCTGCAGCTGGGGGAGGAGGAACGGTAGGACCTGGCTGAGTGGCCCTTGCTTCTCAGAATCGTCTGAACCAACCAGGTATTGGTATACCCTCTGGCAAGTTAAGTTCTTCGGACATTCTGAAACAAAAAGGATAGATTCAAAACGAAGGATAAAAGATAGTATCTATGGCTTTGGGGGACTATGCCTTTTTTAAAATAAAATAATATTTTATCTCTTAAAATGCTTCTTTAAATTTCTTTTGAAAATAAATTTTCAAAACTTTTTATCTTATCTGGTAAACCTATGCTCTGATACCAAGTGAAACACCCCACCTCCGTTAGGGTCACTCTCAAAGGGAATGCCCTAATTTTGGTGGAGGTTTATAAGTATAAGTCACAGATACACAAGACAGATATAAATACACATATTTTTGAACAGCAGAAAACAACAGCAATTTTTATTTCAACAAAATACGTGTTACACAAACCATGTCATAATTGTCTTACAATACTTCCAAAAACATTACATTTCATAACTGTCTTGATTTCATTATTTAAAGAAGCATAAAAACATAAGTAAACTGCATATGTCCCATAATTGTTGTCCAAAGCCATAGTCCAAAGCGAAAAGATCCAAGCAATACATTCTTTCTCTTCAAGCTGGATGTGAAAACTGGTCAAGTTGCGGTAATCCCTCCCTGTGGACCTGGGGTGGGGGAGGGGGGAACGAATGAAAAGAAGACGAAAGAAAAGTAGAGTCAGACATAAAGCCTGAGTAAGTCTAGGACTATTCAGTCTATGAATAAAGAACTGGGCATGATAAGTATGAACTGGAAATGGGAAAGCACTATAAACTAGGTTAAGTTGTCTAGAGTCGAATGTACTATCGTACCCCATATTAATCTCTGTACCCATATAAACTAGCTCCCAACAGGCACCCCATAATCAGGGTGAAGTGATCCATTTATGATGATCGGCTCCTACTCGCATAATTACATGAGTCTTACGGCCCCCGTTGTTGTAGTTACCTATGCTGGTTCCACCATGGGGTGTATCAAGTCCCATGGTGGCAGCCCGACACAATTCTAGAATGCACAAGTATACTACTGGTGCCCAGTGCCTTATTTTTCTGTGCCGGAGTGTGTGCACGCCCGCACCCCATTAGAACCTACACTGCTGCACCACCGCCGTCGATTTGACCTCTTACAGTCAGCCCAGTAATCGTGCCCCACCCTGCCTAGTTCAGGGTATCCTGATACTCCTTATAGGGTTACTGCTGAAAAGGTTCCCCGATACTAGGTTTTCTATTTCTAGCCAACATGCTAAGTTGGTTAAGTGTTTTGTAAACCTAACCCACAATCAGTCTGTATAGTTTAGCATGTTCCATTTTGATTAAGTATTAATTCAATTTACTTAATCCTATCAATCCTGACTCAGCCTTAATTGTCTTATTAAAGCCGCGACCTCTCACATTAGACAGGTATTGTTGTGGCTGCCTGTTGCCGGTTGGGTCCGGGCAGTCTTACGCCACAACTCAGTCTAACCTCGGGTCTTAATTGGGCTCCGTGTTTAACCACCCACATTGGATAGGTATTGTTGTGACTACTGGATAGTCGGGTGGTTCCGGGCAGGTTTACATCACAACTCAATCCAACCTCGGGTTAAACACATCGTATTTTCTAAATTTACATATTTTGTCTCTTTTCTTTTTGTATGTAAATATTTGCGGCCCATTATTCAAATTCATCTTTGTTGGGTAAAATTAATTTACACCACTTAATTGTTTTTCAAGGTCGTTGGCATGCGTCAAACATGCCAACACATATATTTTATATTTTAACCCAAACGTCATTACCCCCGTTTTATACGTTTGCTACAATATAACATATGTTGGGTTTAACATTTAAACCCAACTTAGCCACATGAAAAAGGGGAGGCTTAGAACATGGTGTTTATACATTCTAAGTAACATAAAAAGGGGAGTGTGAACGCATGAACTTGCAACATAGCGAACTAATTAACATAAATTAGGCACTTGTGAACTTGCATTGTAATAGCATATAATCATGGCATAAACATACCTAAACATGAATCATGGTTTTTAATTTATTTATGTAAACTTGCAAGTGGAATGTAAATCTAACTTAATTATGTGCCACATATATTATCATATGATTTTGTTAAAAACATAGGCCTAAAACATGTTTTCGATTAGGCATAACACCAAACATAATTTAGTCATGTTCATAGAATTAATACAAGTTCACAAAGATGCTTGCTTTTGTCACTAATACAAAAGTATGGTTTTTACACTTGAACCATGATGCCAATTCCAACATAACTTCATATGAATCATAATACTCAAACGGATCCAATTACACTAAAGATGACCATAAAATTATACATCATGTTGGCATAATAGTAAATCATATACTTGCATGAATCTCAAATAAACTACCACAAACATATAGTCATTAACTTTCAACATGAATCATATACTTGCAATTATCCAATAGGTGTTGTAATAAACTACCACAAACATGTAGTTGTTAACTTTCAACATGAATCATATACTTGCAATTATCCAATAGGTGTTGTAATAAACTACCACAAACATGTAGTTGTTAACTTTCAACATGAATCACATACTTGCAAATATCCAATCGTTATATCACAACATCCCAAATTGATTAGAATCATAGCAACATACAGTTATGAATTATTATCATCACAAATTAAGCACAATTCTATTTCTCATTTTACACAAATCAAAACACAATTATTCATTCACATCGGAATAGCACTCTACTTACAACGTATGATGAATCTTCAATTCAGGAATCTGAATTCTAAATTTGGAGATGCTATCCTTTGTTGTAGGCGTTGTTTTGATTTAGTTGTCGTTGCTTTAAGCTTTTGAATTGTCTCCTAATCATCTCTCAATTTTGAAGGCTATTTCTAGTCCTTCCTCAGCAGCATGACGGTCTCATTCTTATTTTTGTTTGTATGAATTAGGTGGAGTCTTAGGTCCTTTTTATAGAGTTTGTGAATTGATTAGGACCGTCGATGGAGCTTGGATTAATATTAGCCATTCTTTTGAAGGAGAGACCAATCAGGGGCTGACACCTAGCCCTAGTGACAAGGCAAGGCACAGAAATTCGGCCAAGCACAGACCAGGCCATCCAGGGGGGCTACGTTCGACCTGGCTCAGGGGCCAGGTCGACTCCCCAGTCGACCCCCGTGTCGACTTGGCAGTCGACCTGGGTGACCCAGGTCGACTACCCAATCGACCTGGGTAGCCCAGGTCGACTACCTAGTCGACCTGGGTGCCATAGGAGGGAAAATTCCCGCCCTGGCTAATCCGACCCGATTTTTTTGAAATTCGAATCTGATTTCTGAGCTGTTTCTGTCTGTTTGAATTTTAAACTGAATTCTGAAAATTCCGGAGGCCATATCTTCTTCATACGGAGTCCGTTTTACGCAAACACGGACTCTATCTCAAGCAGAATTCCAAGACGAACGCAATGGCATATCCCGTTTCCATTAATTCTTTGATTTGAAATTAGTTATACTTTAATTTGTGAATTTCACTGTTATAGAATACACGGGGTGTTACACATAATATTCCCATTTACAGTTCATGTCAAAACTAGATTTGATATTCTAGTTTACCATTTATGTCCAAGACTAATATCCATGTTAATCATTCACTATTATAGCCAATTAAGATTATGCCAACCTATTTATTATGCCAAATTAACTTAATTAAGCTAAGCCCAATCCCCGTATAACATGTTTCCACAAGTTCTCTAAGTACTCATGAAATGACCCTAGCAAAATGAATAGGGGATAAGCACAAGAAAGAATAGGCATGCAATGATGAACCAAATACAATGATAATGGTCTTACTAGGCTCAATGTACATAACAGTGAATAGGAATAAACTAGCAAGGTTACATACTAAATATGAGATCCAACATCATTAAGGGAATAGACATAAGAAACTAACTACAATAGTTATAGGCAACTAACCACAATAGTCATGGGTGACTAATCACAATAGTTTCCTTTTCAATGTCATAGGCAATAGTCTCATAGGCGTGAATCATAGTCATAGGCAATATTCTCATAGGCATGAATCATAGTCATAGGCAATAGTCTCCTAGGCATGAATCATAGTCATAGGCAATAGTCTCATAGGCAACGGTTTCATGTCCAATTATGCATTATTATTTGTCACAAAATTTAGCATTCGTGCGTTAATCTCTTATGAGATTCGGCGCAGGCTCTTAGTAGCCTGGCTATAGGACAGAAAGAAGAAAGAGGTACAGAATAGTCACAGAAAAACAGATCTGACAGATAAGAATATACATAACCTCATATTCAAATTTATAATCATGTCACAATTATAATTACAGTTTATATCAGAAAATAACTGTACTTGCCTTTCGTGGTTTTAAGAAAGGATAATAAACTGTTGTTGATGCAGAAATGCTGAATTACTCCTCTTTAATTGTTGTTGTAGCTCTAAACTTTGATTTGAGATTTTATTTAGCTTTAAATATTATTCAGGTTGGAAGAAGATGCATCAGTCCAAGTTTTGATTCCAGCAGAGTAGCGACGTGTAAGGACCCGTAACTTCCCCGTGAAGGAAAGAGCGGATACTTCGAGAACAAGCCACAACGGAACACAGACGGAAGAACATTTCATTGTACATTAAAACAATTCCATCAGAATACAAGAATATACAGAGTATAAATGAATAAATATTACACAGAAATATCAGAGATTAAATAAATTACATAGCAGCGGAAAATAATACAAAATACAACTGAAGGAGATATACGGATACAAAGCTTTCCGGATATCGTTCCAGCTGTAAACCTCCTGTGAATATAAATCTGCAAAACCAAAACTACTAGCTGCCCCGTCAAAATAAGGGCACCCAGAGTTTAGGTTAAAACAATGAACTCCAGGTCAGTCATGGGACTGGTGTGAGAACTAAAACAGTTATTAATCTTTATTTTTATAGTTAGGTAAATCAAAGGACCACGCCGTATAACACGGAACGGGTTTCCTCCCAAGAATACCAGTGCATAAAACAAACAGCGCAATGCTAAATAAAGAACAATGAAGCTATTATAAGACACAGGTCCCATCACACAATGCAACGCAAGCCGGAGGATATGATTTTCCCTTATAATAGCCAAACATGCTTAGTACGATTAAAAAAATCATTTGATACTATCATAAGTGCATAGTGTATAAAACAACTTCAAATCATAAGTATCAATCATAGACGGAATGGGTACCATATATCATGTCGCCGTACTAGGGTCTACAATCAAAACCGAATTATCACGTATTTGGAAATTGGATTTCCATCTATGAACCGAGGCCAGGGATCGTCCTCTACCGATTCGAGACGCTCTAGCCCGTGTCTCAGGCAAGCGCGCAGGCAAGCCTTGGATCATCAGGGCCGGTCCACCGATGTGGATTATTATGCCTGAACAATACGTCTCTCCGCCCTATGGGGCGTAAATGAGCCAACAAATGACTCCATCGAACCCGGATCGTCCGATCAAATCGAGGCGCCTCGCAACAGCAACAACCACATAAGTCAAACTCGTCAGGGCATGTAAAACCACTGACGCCACTTCTAACTAGAAAGAAACGCATGCCCTCCCTGAGGTCCTTCTCCCGTTTCTGGTTCATAGCGGGTGTGAAACTCGCGAAGTAAACGTTACACAAAGCTATGCCACAAAGGCCGTGCTTTGATCATCAACCACAAGACTTTGCTTTTCAACAGAAGCCTTGATCATTTGCCACTTAGGCATGCCACACAGGCAATTCACTCTATGTGTTTGATATCCATCAGTATATAACCCCTGGGCTCGTACGTCTTAGAGAAGGGCGTTAAGCAAGAGAATAAATTCTCCGCCGCCAAACAGATATATATTTAATAGAAATCAATCACACAGACTGAAAGCCAATGTCAGACACACAGTCCATTTACAAGTTCGTTCTGGGTCTGAACGAAACTGGAGGCACCTAGTACCCCGCATATCCATCGATCTCCAAGTACGTCTGGACGATCACCAACTGTTTCCATCTTCTTGGGTGTACAACCCAATCAAGATCATCAGTAATTATCCAAACAACGTGAAGGCCTCCGGTCTTCAACCACCATCTTCATCTTCGACTTATCATCGTAACAGTTACTCAGAATGGGATAAACCCGGTCTTTCCGAATAACTCGCGTATATAATAAACAAGTGTTATTAAAACACAACATACGCCTCATTCCAATTCATCAGTCACTAACCGTAAATTAACAAGAGAATAATTCCCTAAATATTAACCCCGAAGGCCGAAACCAACATCAGATCAATATCCAGAAAACCATTCTGCTTAGCTAACCGACAGTTAGTTTCTAAATTTCACATTCTTAGGGAAAGGTTCCCATTAATTTTATCAAAGATAAATTCCTTGAATTTATTCTTTAATCTTCTTTTGAATATCGATTCAACTAGTCGGGATAACGAACCTTACCGAACTAATCATTTGTTTTAATTTTCCAATCCCAACCTATTCATCCCATGAAGTAAAACTGGTTATACTTCATATCTAACACCACGGTGTTATCGGTAAATTCAATTACCATTTCACGTTTAAATCTAATTAATGATTTAACTATCGCCTGGAGCAAAACTGGTGATACTCCATTCTCGATCTTTTCAATCTAATTAAAGATTCATTAAAACTCCACTTAGTTTTAATCTTTAACTGGGTTAAAGAATCAGTGTCATTTAAAACACGGTTCACGATAAACCCAAAATCACATCACATTTCAATCGGTCCCTAACCGTAAATTAGCAAGCGAGCAATTCCCTAAGTATTAACCCCGAAGGCCGAAACCAACATCAGATCAATACCCCAGAAACCATTCAACTTAACTAATGTCCAGTTAGTTTCTGATTTTCTTAACTCCTTTGGGTCTAAGAACAGTATTATTGAAGATACCGTTCACGACCACCCAAAATCACATTCCATTAATTATCGGGTTAAAGAACAAGTGTTATTTAAAACACTGTTCACGATAAACCCAAGAATCAATACCAGTTCAATTCCAATTAAATATTATTCAATTGGTACACTTCATTAAATCTAAATAAAAAGATTTAATCTTTTTCTCAACTGGGTTCAAGAACAGTGTTAATGAAGACACCATTCACGACAAACCCAAATCACATTTGATATTAAATACAAGACTCTGAATAGAAAATATATCGGCTTATATTCAATATCAAATTCTACGACCAACAAATATCGTATTGGAAATAACGATATAAATATATCTTTCAAATTTCCATAACGATATTGTATAATCACGAAATCCAACATTGAAATATTCCGAAGACAATTTCGATTCAAATCCATTCCAATATAATTATTGGAAATTCTGGTTATTTTCAAAACCATTTCAAATCCAATTTATTTATTTAAAAATAAATAGAATCATAATTCTAGTTCAAAACTAGTTCATTTCGATAAAAAAATCTATTTTTATCTTTTCAAATATGGAGTTTTTCATCCCAATTCTTCTCAAATCATTCCTTATGATTTTACACAAATTACTACTATTTTTAATAATTTTATCAAGGCCCGTACAGTCGATTTCCATCAACGGCCATCGAACTGCACTTATAGCGACCTTTTCCAAATTTGATTTGGACATAATTCCAAATCCAACCGTTAGATCTCTAATTTCTAATATTCATTGGAAAGCTCTTTTCGATATGAACCCAACGGTTCTGGATTTAGGAGAATCCGACGGTCGGATCTCCCGTAATTTCCGTTCGAAGTCAATGATCGAAATTCACGAACTACCGCAGCGTGGCGCGTTCTATTCAGGCCATTATATTATATATATAATATATATAATATATACTTCGTCGATTTCCATTTAAAACGTATTTTATAAATCGTTTTAATTCGTTTTCGAAACGATTTCAACTTCATTTTCAATTTCAAATCAAAATTGAATTTTTCCAATATAAATTCGTTTCAAATCGATTTCAATTCAAATTGATTTCTAATTCAATTTCAGTTCTAATTCAATTCAATTCAATTTCAATTCAAATTCATTTCTATTCAATTTCAATTCGAATTCATTTCTTTTCAATTTCAATTCGAATTCAATTTAATTTGAATTTCAATTTTTTTCAAAATATCAGATTTTTGAAATCACTTTCGATATTCATTATAAAATGAATGAAATCGATATAAATATCGTTCACGTCAAAATGGCGTCAATCTAATCAACACGGCTTTCAAATATTTCTACTTTCTATTTCAAATATTCCTTTTTCAAATATTTCTTTTTCAAATATTCTATTTCAAATATTCTATTTCAAATATTCTATTTCAAATATTCTATTTCTAAACTGGAATGAGGCCCAATCAATTACCATATAATGTTAATTATATAGATTTTCTACCACACGTATATAACAACAACGATAAATCATCAACCATCATCCAAAGTGCGTTCTACACTGTATAAGCATCAAATATAAATATTTAACGCTTATAACAGTCTGTCAATCAATCGATCGACATACGACTAAACAATCGGGATTAGTGTACGTCAAATATCATCCCAATACCCATGTGGGGTTTCAAAAAATCAAACATAGATTTTATTTGTGCAGTTGGGCGATGTGTAAAATTTACCGTCCCAATCAATATCAGTCAAATGTGTGTGTATAAACAAATCGTCCGATTTGTTTATTTTTATTTCATTTCATATACACGTTAAAAATTCTATTTTTAGCTATAAAATATTTTCCCCTATAACATATTTTATTTCAACTATATAAATATTTTAATTCATTTCACATCACACAAAGAACTACACATCAAAATCAAACAAACAAGCATACAAGCCGCCCATGGTCTGTGGACGACGGGTGTCGGGTGCTACTAAACATCGTCTGCATCCTAGTATATATTTATTACTAGAAAAATAAAATTAAAGGTGAGAAGTTCTCATAGAGGGTTCCACTCCGCCGTGCTTTGCTGTTGAACTGTTGAACCGTCTGGATCGGTTGAAATTCCAATTCAATCTTTTTCACGTTGTTAAAATATAAAAATATTATTTTTATTGTTTCATTCAATAAATAAAAATTCTATTTTTATTTCGTATATATATATATATATATATTTACAACACTTCTTTCTATATAAAAATTATATTTTTATTGTTTCTACTTCTTATATAAAGATCGAATTTTTATATTATCGCTATAAAAATCACATTTTTACTTCACTACATATATAATAAAAATCAGATTTTTATTTCGCTACATATATAAAGATAATATTTTTACTTCTTCTACATAATAAAAATTATATTTTTATACCTCCTACATAATAAAGATCGAATTTTTATTATCTATATTATATAAAAATTATATTTTTATTATCTCTACTACATAAAGATAATATTTTTAGCCTTTCTATAATATAAAAATTATATTTTTATAACTCTCTTCTATATAAAAAGATTATATTTTTATAACTCTCTTCTATATAAAAAGATTATATTTTTATAACTCTCTTCTATTTAAAAAGATTATATTTTTATCCGCTTAAAAATTGTAATTTTCATATAGAAAATCATATCTTTTATGGACTAAAAATCTTGACTTCCCCTAGCTAAAAATCTTATCTTTGTATAATTAAAATTCTAATCTTTTCGTATTTGAAAATATAAACTCTTCCTAAATAAAAATATAAACTTTTTCTTTATAAAAATATAAACTTTTCAGTTTTAAAAATAGGTTCTTTTCAGTTTTAAAAGACCATAGCTTTCAACCATTTAAAATCGGATTTTTATACAAAACAAAATTAACCAAAAGAAAACAGAAAACTCACTGCTATCGATTTCTGCTCTAGCCTCGCCTCTCCTCTTTGGTGTACTGCGACGAACATAGGTCGTGACTTCGAAGTCGCACCCCTGGCTTGGAACGAAGTGCGAACGCTAGAGAGGGACAAAGCTTCGCTGTCTCGTACGGGAGTGAGCGAGACGACGCTCGCCTGGAGCGATGGTGGTGGAGGCGGCGCTGTATGGTTCAGAGTTTGGGGGTTGTCGCGGCTCACGTGTAGAGGAAGCGCGGGTGAGGGAGGAGGCAGATCGGAGAAGGTGGGAAACAGGGGGGCGACGTGGTGGCTGGGCAGTGGTCTCGATTAGGGCGTTGAAGTTGAGGTCGGATTAGAGGAGGACGGAGCGGGGAGGAAGAAGAGGGAACGGAGGAGAGAGGGAGGGGCGCGGTGGCGCTGGTAGGGGGGCCGCGTCAGAGGCCATTTCTGGATCGAAGAAATTGATCAGGATTGGTTTGAAGAAAATAAGGTTGGGGGGGTTATCTGTAAAGAGGTTATATATATATATTATTAAATTTAATTTATTTTAAATCCCCTAGAGTTGACTTTTCATACGATCTCCAAACAACACCCAACGACTGTCGCACCTAGCTAACTACCCCCATTCTGAACACAATGGGATATGTATAGCAGGCCAATTCGATCGTTACGATAGGTTTTCGTCAATTTTAAATTATAAATCAGTATATATTCAATTTAAACGCACATTTCAAATTACCGGGGCCACACACTAACTCGAAAAATTCTAGAAAAATTATTTCTAGCTTCGTATTGACGATACGGTCCTAACAAAACTAATTTCGTCAAATTCCGAGACCATTTGAAAAATGGCCATTTTCCAGTCGATTAAATTCAAACTGAAATTACCAAACACGTTTTCTTTTGCTACGCTCACATATTGATTTCAAAAATTATGAATATTGGAATCTAGCAATAACTTGACATCACGGATCCAAAAAAAGTGGTTTCGTCGAAATCCGAGGTCGTTTGCAAAATGGCCATTTTCAAGGGCCAGAAATTCCATAGCGACTATTCTGAAAATTCATTTGGGCATATCTTTTGATCCCCGCTATGAAATTTCAATTTTCCCGGATTCGTTGGAAAGATATTCTCAATTAGATTCAAATATTTTTGGTTTCACTAAAATCCGGTTTATTTTGCACCCGGTACATTCATTTGAATTTTGAAATCGAATTATCGAACTACCGGACCATTTTCAATTCCTTTTATAATTTAAAATAAATATTTATATTCCAACATCGAGCTATATAAATATATGCGTTCGAATTCTATTCAAAATAAATTTCTCGTCGTTATTATTTAAAATATTTCATTTTAAATAACCAAAATTCACTAAAATTGCCAAAATAAAAATTTTAAATTGGCCCAGATTTCCGGGTTGTTACACGATGCCATTTTTATTTTTAATTAGAACAGAGGCCGAATATAGACAGAATGAAATTGTATAGAGAAAATGAGGCTAGGGGGCTGTTTATATAGGATTAGGCGGACGAATCTAGACAGAAAACGAGACCGGATACATCAGAATGAACCAGGTTCAAAAACTGGGTTTCGGAAGCAGGTCGACCCCCAGGTCGACACTATGGTCGACCTGGTCTGGCCAGGTCGACCCCCAGGTCGACACTATGGTCGACCTGGCCCCTGGGAGGTCGACACTATGGTCGACCCCCAGGTCGACCTGGTCCATGGACGGGAATTTTCCTGCCCAGCCTGTTCTGGGATTTTGAATTCGAATTTGAATTCAATTTTTCGAGCTGTTTTTAATTCTGAAATTCTCTGAAACTTCGGAGGGCCATATCTCCCTCATACGTACTCCGTTTCTCGAAAACTCGGACTCGTTTCCAAGCAGAATTTTGAGACAAACGCAATGGCGTAACCCGTTTCCCTTGATTCTTATTTTATAATTTAATTATTCTCTGATTTGTTACTTACACGATCATAGAAAATACAGGGTGTTACAAAATTGGATTCCGTCATGGGTCGAGGCAAGAGGCAAGCTCCTCTCTGATTCGAGACACTCTAGAAAATGCCTCAGGACCACACACAGCGATCCCTTGGAACCTCCAAGGCTGGTCCTCTCTTACTTTTGAGGATTAGTTATTCCTGAACACACGTTTCTCGGTCCTATAGGACCTATATAATGGTCTGTACGTCGGCTCATATAGTGCCAGTTATCGACCATATATTCGAGGCGCCTCGCATCCAACAACCACGCAGGTAAAAAGTATATAAATGTTAGGGCTGGTAGGTCACTGACATCACCCATATCTAGAAAGAAACGTCGTGCACTCCTTGGGTCCTTATACCGTTTTTGACTCATACCGAGGTGTGAGGCACGCAAATTAACGTTATACACAAAGCTATGCCACACAGGCCGTTCTTTGATCATCAACCACAAGACTTTTCTTTTTAACAGAAGCCTTGATCATTTTCCACATAGGCATGCCACACAGGCAATTCACTCCATGCGACTGATGTCCATCGATATACAACCTCTAAGCTCGTATGTCTCAGAGAAGGGCGTTAAGCAAGAGAATAAATTCTCCACCGCCAAACAGATGTATATTTAATAGAGATCAATCAACATAATATAAAATCAAATGTCAGACACACAGTCCATTTACAAGTTCGTTCTGGGTTTGAACGAAACCGGAGGCACTTTCCTCGCATATCCATCTATCTCCAAGTATGTCTAGACGATCACCAACTGATTCCCTCCCCTTGGGTGTACAGCCCAATCAAGATCATCAATAATCATCCAAACGATGTGAAGACTTCCGGTCTTCAACCAACGTCTTCATCTTCGACTTATCGTCGAATCGATTATTCAGAATGGGTATAAACCTGGCCTTTCTGAATAACCCATGTATAAAATAAACAAGTGTTACACAAACACAACATACGCCTTATTCCAATTCAGAATATTCTTTTATTCAAAGAAAATCACACTCTTAGGGAAAGGTTCCCATTAATTTTATCAAAGATAAATTCCTCTAAATTTATTCTTTAATCTTCCTTTGGATATCATTTCAAACCATGTTAAGGTTTTCCAAACTAGTTGGGATTAGCGAACCACACCGAAGTAATTATTTATTTTATTTCCCAATCTCAACCTATTCATCCCATGGAGTAGAACAGGTAATACTCCATATCTAACACCACGGTGTTATCAGTAAATATTAAATACCATTTCACGGTCAAATCTAATTAAAGATTTAACTATCGATTTGGAGCAAAACTGGTGATACTCCTTCATCGATCACTTTAATCTAATTAAAGATTCATTAAAACTCCACTTAGTTTTAATCTTCCCAAAAATCAATATCCTGTCTTTAACTGGGTTAAAGAACCAACGTCATCTAAAACACAGTTCACGATAAACCCAAAATCACATTTCATTATTAATCGGGTTAAAGAACAGGTGTTATTCAAAACACCGCTCACGATAAACCCCAAAACCAATTCAAATTCAAATCCAATTAAATACTAAATAACTAGACAATTTTACTAAATCTTAATTAAAAGATTTATTCTTTTCTAAACTGGGTTCAAGAACAGTGTTATTTAAGACACCATTCACGACGAACCCAAAATCTCGTTTGATATTAAATACGAGGCTCTGAATAGAAAATATACCGGCTTATATTCAATATCAAATTCTGAAACCAACAAATATCATATTGGAAATAACGATTTAAAATATATCTTTCAAATTTCCATAACCATATCCATATAATCACGAAATCCAACATTGAAATATTCCGAAGATAATTTTGATTCAAATCCATTCCAATTCGTATATTGGAAATTCTGATTATTTTTAAAACCAATTCAAATCTAGTTCAAAACTAGTTCATTTCGATAAAAATGTATTTTTATCCTTTCAAATTTGGAATTTTTCACCTCAATTCTGTCTAAATCATTTATTATGATTTTACACAAATTATTAATATTTTTAATAATTTTACCAAGGCCCGTACAGTTGGTTTTCATTAACGGGCACCGAACTGCACTTACAGCGACCTTTTCCAAATTTGATTTGGACATAATTCCAAATCCAACCGTTAGATTTCAAATTTCTGCTATTCATTGGAAAGCTCTTTTCGATACAACCCAACGATTCCTGTTTCACGAGAATCCGACGGTCGGATCTCCCGCAAAGTCAATTCGAAGTCAATGGTCGAAATTCACGAACTGCCGCAGCGCGGCGCGTTCTATTCAGGCCATTATATATATATATATATATATATATATATAATATTTCGTCGATTTCAATTCAAAACGTATTTTATAAATCGTTTTAAATTCGTTTTCAAAACAATTTCAACTTCATGTTCAATTTCAAAGCAAAATTGAATATTCCACACCATCGATATACAAATGATAATATTTTCAAAATGTTATCTTTTGAAATCACTTTCTTTTCCGTAATCATTATAAAATGAATATAATCGATATAAATATCGTTCGCGTTAAAATGGCGCATCTCTATTCAACACGGCTTTATATATTTCAATAACTTCATTATTCTATTCAACAAATGAATATTTATTCTATTCAACACATGAATCTATATTTCTTTCAACACATGAATATTCTCAACACATGAGCATCGTTAACACATGACTATTTATTTTATTCAACACATGAATCTTTATTTCTTTCAACACATGAATATTCTCAACACATGAGCATCGTCAACACATGACTATTTATTCTATTCAACACATGAATCTTTATTTTATAATATTATTTTTTTCCCAATTGGAATGAGGCCCAATCAATTACCATGTAATGTTAATTATATGGATTCCATACAATGTATATAATAGCAACGATAAATAATCAACCATCATCCAAAGTGCACCACACAACTGCATAAGCATCAAAAATAAATAATTTACGCTTACACAGTCTGTCGACCAGTCGGTCGACATACAACTAAATAATTGGGATTAGTGTACGCCGAATATCATACCAACACCTGTGTGGGGTTTCAATCCACAAACACCGAATATTATTTGTGCACTTGGGCGACGTGTAAAATTTATCGTCCCAATCAATGTCCTTCAAATAGGTGTACATAAACAAACCGTACGGTTTGCAAATGAATATTTATTTAATCACATTCACATTAAAAATTATTTTTTTAACGATAATTAATTTATTTCAACACATGAATGTTTATTTATCCATTTCATACCAACATCAAAAACAAACTTCACAACACATCAAACATACAAGTCGTCCATGGTATGTGGACGACGGGTGTCGGGTGTTGCTAAGTACCGTCTGCATCCTAGTTTATATTTTTACTAGAAAAACAAGAGTTAGAGTGAGAAGTTCTCACCGACTAGCTAAACCAATACACCACGACTGTTCATTATGTATAAATCTTCGTCGTGCTCGCCTTTTGTCAATTTCATCGTCCGTAGCCACTACATATACAAAAATCACATTTTTATATTGTTGCTATGTATATAGAAATCACATTTTTATATGGCTACTATATAGATAAAAATTCTATTTTTATACCGCTACTATATAGATAAAAATTCTATTTTTATACTGCTATACATATAATAAAAATCATATTTTGATTTCACTTTCATGTAAAATTTCAATGCTTCTTTCTATATAAAAATTATATTTTTATATTTCTACTTCATATATAAAGATCAAATTTTTATTTCATCGCTATAAAAAATCACATTTTTATTTCAACATATATATAATAAAAATCAAAATTTTATTTTGCTACATATGTAAAGATCAAATTTTTACTAGTTATATAATATAAAAATCGTATTTTTATTCTTCACATCTATTAAAAATTATTTTTTTATCCTACTTATATAAAAATTATATTTTTAACTTTCGATTCAATCAAAAAAAAATCATATTTTTCCTTTGCTACTTCATATAAAAAGAATATTTTTATGTAATCAAAAATCCAGTCTTTACCTACATAAAAATCAAATCTTTAATTCGCTAGTTTCTATATAAAAATCGAATCTTCAACTCGCTAGTTTCTATATAAAAATCGAATCTTCACCTCGCTAGTTTCCATATAAAAATCTGATTTTTATATTCGCTAATATCTTATACAAAACTGATTTTATAAAACGCTTTATATAAATAAAAAACTAAGATTAAAAAAAATTAAAGCTTTTCTTCCTATGTAAATGAATAAAATCGTATTTAAACATACCGTTGCCTTGGGGGTGGATATGGCGGTCTAAGGTGTTCGAGGAGGGGGTGGGGTGTCGCTGCACTGACCGGCGATCAGAGGGCTTGACTGGGGTGGCGGCGTTGACCTTCGACGGAGCAAGAGTGGTTAGATTTGGGCGTTGGGGGTCTTTCTGTGCAAAGGGAAGGAGGAAGAGGCGGGGAAGAGGAGAGTGGAGCGCGAGGGGGGAGGGGAGGGGTGTGGAGGAGGGCGGCGACCTGAATCGCGTGAGGGGGGAGGGGTGTCGAGGAGGGGAGGTTCTGCGATGAAAGAGGAGGGAGGAGAAGAAGAGGGGGGCGGCCCAGCTAGGTGGTGCGGAGGTGCTCTGCCTGGAGGCGGCGGCTTCCTCCCCCGTAGATCGCTTTTTTTTATTTTCAAAATGAACGGGGGAGGGGGGGCTGAGAGTATGTAGAGGGTTTTTATTTTTTATTTATTTAATTATTTGATTTCAAAAAGCAACTTTTAATTTCAAACTCGAAATCGAATCCACCGACTGCCGTTCATAGCTAATTACCCCATTCCGAACACAATTGGATATGTACCGTAGGCTGACTCAATTGTTTCGATCATTTTTTGTCAAAATCAAAATATAACTCTATATATTGAATTTGAACCCACATTTCAATTTACTGGGGCCACATACTAACTAGAAAATTCTTGAAAAATATTTTCTACCTTCGTATTTACGATACGGTTCTAACAAAACTAATTTCGTCAAATTCCGAGACCATTTGAAAAATGGCCATTTTCCAGTCTATTAAAATCAAGTAACACTGGTCAAACGCGTTTTCCTTTGCCACGCTCACATATTTATTCGAAAAATTATGAATTTGAAACCTAGCAATGATTTGACATCACGGATCCAACAAAAGTGGTTTCGTCGAAAACCGAGGTCGTTTGCAAAATTTCCATTTTTAAGGGCCAGAATTCCATAGCGACTATTCTGAATTTTCAACTGGATGTAACTTTTTATCCCCGTATGAAATTTCAAATTTTCGTATTGATTGGAAATATATCCTCAATTAGATTCTAATATTTTTGGTTTTGTTAAAATCCGATTTATTTTGTACCCGACACATCCATTTGAACTTCGAAATCGAAATTTCAAACTACCGCGCCATTTTCAATTCCTTTTATAATTAAAATAAAATATTTATATTCTAACGACGATTCAAACAAATATATACGTTCTAATTCTATTCAAAATAAATTTCTCGTCTATATTATTTAAAATAATTCATTTTAAATATTCAAAATTCGCTAAAATTGCCAAAATAAAATTTTTATATTGGCTCAGATTTTCTGGGTTGTTACAGAATGTTTCAACCCCTGGTTGTGGTTAGCAACCAAACCTCAGCATACAATAATCAAAAGGGTCATCCATTCGAGAATTGGGGGTGGCAATACCTTAATGGGTGCGACCTACATAGCCTTGAAGCATATCACTCTGTTTTAGCCATTAGTGGTTGATAAGGCTAAAGGCTACGTTTTTACCTTCTTCCATAGGCACACCTCCGTCTTTGGATGCCACATCGCCATTCCATCAATCACTGATTGACGTCCACAAAAATACAACCTCTAAACTCATACGTCTCAGGGAAGGGTATTAAGCTAAGAGAAATTATCTTTTTTTTCCATCAACATATGTACGTTTGTAAAAATCAACGTATGCGATCAAAGAAATGCAACGTCAGACATCCGCCCACATAGGTTGTCCAGGAACAGGATAAACAGAATGTACTCTTTTACTACATCCAGTCGTGAAATCCCTAGGATTACTAACAAGAAATCGTCGCATTGTGCAGAATCCTAAAATGTTGGGACTACTGCTACAAGTCCAATCCGGATAGTTAACCAAGACATCAATAAGAAGTCCTTTCCATTTTAAGACCTACGCCTTCAAAACATCTTAACTCGTATAAGCATGCCTGCAAATTCCAATTGAACGTGAAATCGGTTCGAAGTAGTTTTGGATCCAATTCAAATCCTGGTTCCTCGAACCAACACGTAATAAGTTAAAAGAGAATTTATTGATAGCCGATCCTTTAACTATCAAACATAAAGTTAAGTATGTAATAACCTGGAAATCTGAGCCAATCTAAAATTTTATTTTGGCAATTTTAATGAATTTTGATTATTTAAAATGAATTATTTTAAATAATAGCGACGAGAAATTTATTTTGAATAGAATTAGAACGTATATATTTATATAGATCATCGTTAGAATATAAATATTTATTTTTAATTATAAAAGGAATTGAAAATGGCGCGGTAGTTTGAAAATTCGATTTCAAAGTTCAAATGAATGTACATGATTCAAAATAAACCGAATTTTAGCGAAACCAAAAATATTAGAATCTAATTGAGAATATATTTCCAACGAATCCGAAAAATTGAAATTTCATAGTGGGAATAAAAAGACATGTCCAGTTGAAAATTCAGAATAGTCGCTATGGAATTCTGGCCCTTAAAAATGGAAATTTTGCAAAAGACCTCGGTTTTCGACGAAACCACTTTTGTTGGATCCGTGATGTCAAGATACAGCTAGATTCCAAAATTCGTAATTTTTCGAATCAATATGTGAGCGTGGCAAAGGAAATCGCGTTTTGACAGTTTCAGTTGATTTTAATTGACTGGAAAATGGCTATTTTTCAAACGATCTCGGAATTTGACGAAATCAGTTTTATTAGGACCGTATCGTCAATACGAAGCTAGAAAATATTTTTTGGGAATTTTCTAGTTAGTATGTGACCCCAATAAATTGAAATGTGCGTTCAAATTCAATATATAGATTTATATTTTGATTTCGACGGAAACTGATCGAAACGATCGAATCAGCCTACGATACATATCCCATTGTGTTTGGAATGGGAATAATTAGCTATGGACGACAGTCAGTGAGTTTAATTTCGAGTTCAAAATAAAAAGGTACTTTTTGAAATTAAAAATAATAAATATTTATATTATATAATAATTCCCCCATCCCGTTATCTCTCCCTTCCCAGTCAACCCCGTTCACAATTCAGATCGATCAAAAATATAAAAAAATGTGCCATCATGAGCTGCTCTGGCTAGCTACCGCCGGCGTTGCCCCACCGCGTCACCACCCCGCATCCGCCGAGGCGCCCCCTCTTCTTCTCGATCCTCTCTCTCCTCGCTCCATTGAAGACCCACAAACCCTAGCCCCAAAACCGAGGTAAACCGCGACCACTGTAACACCCCGCCTCCGCTAGGGTCACTCGCAAAGGAATGCACAAGCTTTAGAGGGGCATTATTGGTAAACATGCACAGAAATATCACAAGACAGAACATATATAAATAGCGGAAGTAAAATCAAACTTTCGTAACATGAATAAATAAGGTCTAAAGCCTTTTACATCAGAGTACATCAAAACCTGTCTTGCAATAGTAAAGAAGCATAAAGACTTTTTAATAAATTATTCCCCAAGTAAAACCGTAAAGTAGCCATAGCCAAGAGAAGTCCAAGCCATCCATGATGACCTTCAAGCAGAAGAAGTCCGAACTAAACAGCATTGTTTCCTCCCTGAAACCTGGGGGGGGGGGGAACGGAAGAAAAGAGGCGAAACAAAACAGGTCAGTCAAAAAGACTGAGTAAGTCCTATCTACTTCCAGTATAAAAATAGGTAAAGGTAACATGACATGCATAAACTGAAAGTAAACATAAGGATAACTACAAGATAGATAAACCAGGGTAGCCGGTTGAACTACTGCGGCAAGGTAAACTAAGGTATCATGATAAACTACGGTGTTATGATAAGTCAAGGTATCACATCGTCAGATTTCTATCAAGTACATTATCCCAAGGTATCTACCCCGTCTAACATCCCACGGTATCTATTATGTATATTCTTCCTAGTTCTAACATGTATATTTGCTCTGCACCTCTCGTACTAGTATCTCTACCCGCGTCATGTGTTAACCATGAATGTCCCGTGCTCAAAGTCGTGTAATGGTCCATGTCAACCTAATATCGCATATATAGGTTACTCAAATCATATGTTTCTTTCCATGTATATAAGTTCAGTCCTTTGCCGTACCTCGTACGGGCTTCCTCATGTCGTATTATCCTTGAAATCGTTTTGACTGTCACCCTTGTTCTAGCTAGGCTCTTCCATATGAATCATCGTTTGAACTACTAGGACTTACGCCACCTAGCACCACTAGGGATTACGCTTACCTATTGCACGCTTTCGTATTTCGGGTTGGGTTAAACCACCTAGGCCACTAGGGATTACGCTAACCCTCAACCGCGCCCTTTTTCCCACGCATTCATCGTGAATCGTTTTTCTATAACTGTATGCACATGTATCACATCGTGCCATCCGAGTCCTGTCACAGGGCAAAACAAGAAATACAGGACTCGGTCGGGAGCATTAGATTTATCTGCCGATGCAGATACTAAGGTCTGCTTTTCTACACGTGGCTATGGTCCCACGAGACCCCTCCCTCAACTAGTGAAAGGCAACACAAGAGCAAATCTTGCATGAGAACTACACTCCGGCCAGCCCACATCCTACGGCCTACCTCACCCATAATTAGATAGCAATTATGGTCTGTTGGGTGTTCCCTGCCTTTCCGTATGTACACGCTTGACTCAAGATGGTAGATGATTGACGAACTTGCTATCTAGGGCACTATCATGTATTCGTTGACTCACTGCTATCCATCCCAGTCTTTAGGTCGCTCGTATAGCAACCAAGGTATACTCTTGGTTCTTCTAACGCAGACCTTAACCTCTTGTGAGCCCAGGATGATCATCTGCGACCTCACAGAGGGATACCAAGAATATCCTCACGTTCCCCGAAGCCGCTGCTTCGTTACCCAGTTCGCTGGAGCCTTTATCTAAATCAGATAGCCTGCTCCTACACGTATACTTAAACGATGACCTACCGTATCGGGTTACTCATCCATCTAAGAGGTGGTCCAAATTTCCTTGGCTAAGAATTATTACTTAGTTTCCCTTAACTAAGGTTTACCACTTAGCCTTATTTCCATAGTCCTTGTTAACTATGGTTATTTACCTAATCCTCCGAATTAGGGTTTATCTAATGGGTTAGGTGTCACTTAAGTTCATAACTTAGCCCGTCTACAAACCATGTCAAAATTGGCTAAGTATCCAAGTCCAAGACTTAACCCTACAAACCATGTGTCAAGTTAGCTAAGTATATTAAGAAATCCATAACTTAACCTCGTCTAATTATCATTTTAGATTGGTTAATTATATAAATTAACTCGACCTTGTCAAATTACCGAGTCAAATCGGTCAAGCGTATTCAAGTGATTCGTGACTTAGCCTTATCATGTTTTCACGTTAGATTGGTTAAGTATAGGTTAACTTAACCTCATCAAATTAACGAGTTAGATTGGTTAAGTATATGCCACTTAACCTCATCAGATCATCGTGTTAAATTAGTTAAGTGTTTAACTTAACCCCATTAAATTACCAAGTTAAGTTGGTTAAGTATGGGTTACTTGACCTCATTGAATTACCAAGTTTAAATTGGTTAAGTGTTTAACTTAACCCCATCGAATTACCGTGTTTAGATTAGTTAAGTGTGGATTACTTAACCCCATCTAATTACCGTGGTTAGGTTAGTTAAGTCTTAATTACTTAACCCCATTTATTACCCAGTCGGATTAGTTAAGTGTAAATTACTTAACCCCATCTCCTAATCATCTTGCATGGTTAAGTGTCATTAAGGAATCAAGTCCGGTCCCACTTATCCTACCCATTCGTGTCATATCGGTTAAGTGTCATTAGTCAAATTTACTTACCCTTATCATGTGGCATTAATTCAATTAATGCACTCTTAACCTCTCACATTAGACCTTGTTATGGTTACTAGTTAAGCCGGGCGGGTCCGGGTAGATTTACACCACAACCTAGTCTAACCTCGGGTCTTAAGCGCGACATGACCAACTTCTCACATTGGGTCCTATTGTTTGCAACTACTAGTTAGGCCGGTCGGTTCCGGGTAGTTTTACGTTGCAAACTCAACCCAACCTCGAGTTGGCCATACTTATATTATCTAAGTTCATCATGTTTCCAAAACATGTTACAAGTTTTCAAGCATTTGGGTAGACCTAACTTAATAGGTAAATTCCCAAAGGGTAGACCTAACTTAATAGGTAAATTCCCAAGCTCATGTTTTTATGCATACTTACATGCCAACTTCCATGTTATCTCTCAAGTCATATTTTCAAGTATAAACACGTGTCATAATCAAGTTAAGATTTCACGACATGTTCATGTTTATCTAACTACCCAAAATCGTGTTTTCCCAACGCAAGCAAAGCGAGCCAACATAGTAAGGATACTATGTCACATATTGGTCTCAAAACATGCATGATGCTAAAAAGGGCTTGGCTTCCACATGCATAACATCATAAAGGGATTGGCCATAAACATGCATAGTGTCATAAGGTAATTTGGCCACAAACATGCATATTATCAAAAAGGGTTTAGCCATAAACATGCACAACTTAAAAGAGGGGATTGGCCACGAGCATGCATAATCTCATAAAAGATTTGGCCACAAACTTGCATGTTACCATAAGGGGTTTGGGTTCATAAACATACATAAGCCCCAAAATCTTGTCTTAGCCAATGTTTCACACGTAAAGTGGTTCCTAAAGGTTCATGCTAGCATTTCATGCATAAAGATCCAAACTTTAAAGTTAAACTAGGTTATGCATAGCATGAGAGGCATGATTAAGTCACTCACATGGCCTAAAATCATAAACATGAACACAAGAGGCAAGGTAAGGTCCATATAGGTTCGCATAATCATGTTTAGCCTCATTTTATCCCATGTCATTATCAAAACTACCGTTTCCATCTAAAAGTAGCTAGAACTTACATAGTTAGGCCTAGGGAAAGGAGCATGAATCATCTTGGCTAAGAAAGGTGCCTCCTTTGTAGAAGAATCGTCATGGAACTCGCATAGCAATGTTGATTTGGCCTTGATTTGGTGTAGCAAGCTTGCACCTTTTGATTTGAACTTGATTTGGATGCATAGGCTCTAGGGATTTGAGATGGAGGCCATGAGAGTAGAAATTTGGCCATAGTTTAGTTACATGAGTGAATAATGAGGGTTTAGGGGTAGGTTTAGCGTCTTTTTATAGAGATTAGGATAGTTTTAGGCCCTTAGATTAACCCTAGGACCAACCTGAACCGTCAGATTTCAAACCAGGCCCAAAAACCTAGCCAAGATAGAAAATAGGTGCACCAGATCAGAATCAGCCGACAGGGCAAGTCGACAGCCCTGTCGACATGCCTGTCGACATGCCTGTCGACATGCCTGTCGACTTGTCTGGGCGGGAATTTTCCCGCCTGGCCCCATTTCTGCATGTTTCGAAATTCAAATTTCCCGAAAACTTCTTTGGGCCTTAACCGGGTCATACGGACTCCGATTTTCGAAAACTCAGACTCTATTTCGCGTATTTTTCTGAGACGAACGCAATGGCATAGCCCGTTTTACTTGATTCAGAATTTAAAATTAAATTCTGCCTTGATTCTCGTTTTAACATGTTATCGAAAAATACGGGTTGTTACATTCTCCCTACCTTTTAGGATTTCGTCCCCGAAATCTCCAAGTTAGGAAGAACATATCCTACCATCCATCATCCATCTACTCAAAACATCATCCACAAGCAACCATTGTCCTTAGATGATTTCTAATGCTGTATGAATATATGCAAAACGTGTGTGTACATGTTCCTTAGCTAATGCTAATGATCAGGCCTGAATAATCTTTCTAATGCAAAATATGTATAGTGCCATGAACCCAACATGTATGCAAATAGTCCTAGTCATATAGATACTATATGCGTGCACAAACATTCATCCATATGCAACGTCCATATGGTAACACATTCAATTTCATCCATAAACAAGTATAAATACTCGTGCATATGCAATATGAAATGTGACCGAGTCGAGCTAATATCTAATGTAAATTCGCGCATCCACGAGCAACCACTTGCAACCATTTGCAACCATATCAACCATAACATGTTTCAAATACATGTTTACATCCATAGCGTTCTACCTAAGGTTCCCAAAATAAGATCGAGAAGATAAACAAAACAAACTCCTTACGGGGTTTGTAACAGAAACAGGACCGAGGGGATATCCCTAAAAGATAGCCTACAAGCAAGCTCAACAGAAAACAGGGATCGAGGATATATTCCCAAAAGAGATATCATGCACGTATTTAGTCTTCAGTCTCCTGAGTCGCATTACCTTGAGCTTAGTTCCATCGTGCCTTGACCGCCCCTTTTTCTTCACGATTTCGCAGCTTCTTATTTCCTGTTTCCATAACATGAGTTGGAACTCATTCCCTCGTCGCCTCTCGTTCCACTTGCACTTATTCTCCTTCTAGAATACTTGGCGCAAACAGGACTGCGTACACATTATTCCATGCGAGCCCTCCAAAATTCACTAGTGAATCCTGGACCTTGTACCATAAGGTATTCCACGTAGAAAAACTTTCTCTTGAAAGTAAACAGATGTCAATCAGGTTATCATGCGCACTTACTAGGGTGATCTTTATAACCCATGCATAAATGAAGTAAACCATCCGTCTAATTGGCGAACACCACTCGATCGGGCTTCAAATTTCCAATAAAGGCATCAAGGGATTCTAAGTAACTAGTCATGACAGAACCTCAAAAAGGTTACCCGATACTTCGAGGGCATTACCAAGGCTAGTCAAAAGGTCTAACTACCCTCCTATCAAAACCGAGAGTGGCACCCCCTACTGGATAACCACTTCATCCCTAGAATCCAGCCATAGCTTATAAACATAAGCATTATTTCCAAATTTAACACTTGGCATAGACATTCCCAAATCCAAACAAGTCATGTATAAATGGACTGATTCTCCAATAGGACTTTGAGACAAAAATGGGATCCTCTTTTACGCTAGTACTTAAGGTGCAGAGACTCAACTACCGAAGCAGACTTAAATGATACGAACAACGAAGTCCTAACGGGATGATAGAGAAGAAAAGCTAAACCTTTGACAAGATCGTTACCCTCCTTCCGAGGTACTCTAGAAATGAGAGCATACTACTGCCCTCCCGATGATCTTGTCCTTGTCCCATAATACTTAACTATCCGCCCCGTTTTACCATGCCAAAGGTACTCTCTCGTCATGGGTTTCATTGTTCATCTTTCTCCCTCCTTTGAGGACTAAGCCATACCAACAAGTTGCTCATCCTTAAGCTCGTATCCTTTATCCTTCTTTCTCACGATCCTTTCTTATAACGCGGTCACTGGTCTCTCGAGAACCACCTCCATCGTATGGAAAGCACTTTCGTAGGTAGAAAAGACTAGTCGCAGTTAAAACTACTGTGACTACAGATGGAGGAAAGAAAGGAAAAGAGACTCAATTAAGGAAACAAGGATAGTGCTAATGGCCTTTGGGGAATAGCATTTTTCTTTTAAAAGAAAATTTTCTTGAAAAATGCTTCTTTGTAAACGATTTTCAAATAGTTTTCAGAAGGTCTTTAAAAACTTTTGCCCAGTCTGGTAACCTTCGTCTCTGATACCAAATGTAACATCCCGCCTCCGCTAGGGTCACTCGCAAAGGAATGCACTAGCTTTAGAGGGGCATTATTGGTAAACATGCACAGAAATATCACAAGACAGAACATATATAAATAGCGGAAGTAAAATCAAACTTTCATAACATGAATAAATAAGGTCTAAAGCCTTTTACATCAGAGTACATCAAAACCTGTCTTGCAATAGTAAAGAAGCATAAAGACTTTTTAATAAATTATTCCCCAAGTAAAACCGTAAAGTAGCCATAGCCAAGAGAAGTCCAAGCCATCCATGATGACCTTCAAGCAGAAGAAGTCCGAACTAAACAGCATTGTTTCCTCCCTGAAACCTGGGGGGGGGGGAACGGAAGAAAAGAGGCGAAACAAAACGGGTCAGTCAAAAAGACTGAGTAAGTCCTATCTACTTCCAGTATAAAAACAGGTAAAGGTAACATGACATGCATAAACTGAAAGTAAACATAAGGATAACTACAAGATAGATAAACCAGGGTAGCCGGTTGAACTACTGCGGCAAGGTAAACTAAGGTATCATGATAAACTACGGTATTATGATAAGTCAAGGTATCACATCGTCAGATTTCTATCGAGTACATTATCCCAAGGTATCTACCCCGTCTAACATCCCACGGTATCTATTATGTATATTCTTCCTAGTTCTAACATGTATATTTTCTCTGCACCTCTCGTACTAGTATCTCTACCCGCGTCATGTGTTAACCATGAATGTCCCGTGCTCAAAGTCGTGTAATGGTCCATGTCAACCTAATATCGCATATATAGGTTACTCAAATCATATGTTTCTTTCCATGTATATAAGTTCAGTCCTTTGCCGTACCTCGTACGGGCTTCCTCATGTCGTATTATCCTTGAAATCGTTTTGACTGTCACCCTTGTTCTAGCTAGGCTCTTCCATATGAATCATCGTTTGAACTACTAGGACTTACGCCACCTAGCACCACTAGGGATTACGCTTACCTATTGCACGCTTTCGTATTTCGGGTTGGGTTAAACCACCTAGGCCACTAGGGATTACGCTAACCCTCAACCGCGCCCTTTTTCCCACGCATTCATCGTGAATCGTTTTTCTATAACTGTATGCACATGTATCACATCGTGCCATCCGAGTCCTGTCATAGGGCAAAACAAGAAATACAGGACTCGGTCGGGAGCTTTAGATTTATCTGCCGATGCAGATACTAAGGTCTGCTTTTCTACACGTGGCTATGGTCCCACGAGACCCCTCCCTCAACTAGTGAAAGGCAACACAAGAGCAAATCTTGCATGAGAACTACACTCCGGCCAGCCCACATCCTACGGCCTACCTCACCTATAATTAGATAGCAATTATGGTCTGTTGGGTGTTCCCCGCCTTTCCGTACGTACACGCTTGACTCAAGATGGTAGATGATCGACGAACTTGCTATCTAGGGCACTATCATGTATTCGTTGACTCACTGCTATCCATCCCAGTCTTTAGGTCGCTCGTATAGCAACCAAGGTATACTCTTGGTTCTTCTAACGCAGACCTTAACCTCTTGTGAGCCCAGGATGATCATCTGCGACCTCACAGAGGGATACCAAGAATATCCTCACGTTCCCCGAAGCCGCTGCTTCGTTACCCAGTTCGCTGGAGCCTTTATCTAAATCAGATAGCCTGCTCCTACACGTATACTTAAACGATGACCTACCGTATCGGGTTACTCATCTATCTAAGAGGTGGTCCAAATTTCCTTGGCTAAGAATTATTACTTAGTTTCCCTTAACTAAGGTTTACCACTTAGCCTTATTTCCATAATCCTTGTTAACTATGGTTATTTACCTAATCCTCCGAATTAGGGTTTATCTAATGGGTTAGGTGTCACTTAAGTTCATAACTTAGCCCGTCTACAAACCATGTCAAAATTGGCTAAGTATCCAAGTCCAAGACTTAACCCTACAAACCATGTGTCAAGTTGGCTAAGTATATTAAGCAATCCATAACTTAACCTCGTCTAATTATCATTTTAGATTGGTTAATTATATAAATTAACTCGACCTTGTCAAATTACCGAGTCAAATCGGTCAAGCGTATTCAAGTGATTCGTGACTTAGCCTTATCATGTTTTCACGTTAGATTGGTTAAGTATAGGTTAACTTAACCTCATCAAATTAACGAGTTAGATTGGTTAAGTATAGGCCACTTAACCTCATCAGATCATCGTGTTAAATTAGTTAAGTGTTTAACTTAACCCCATTAAATTACCAAGTTAAGTTGGTTAAGTATGGGTTACCTGACCTCATTGAATTACCAAGTTTAAATTGGTTAAGTGTTTAACTTAACCCCATCGAATTACCGTGTTTAGATTAGTTAAGTGTGGATTACTTAACCCCATCTAATTACCGTGGTTAGGTTAGTTAAGTCTTAATTACTTAACCCCATCTAATTACCCAGTCGGATTAGTTAAGTGTAAATTACTTAACCCCATCTCCTAATCATCTTGCATGGTTAAGTGTCATTAAGGAATCAAGTCCGGTCCCACTTAACCTACCCATTCGTGTCATATCGGTTAAGTGTCATTAGTCAAATTTACTTAACCTAATCATGTGGCATTAATTCAATTAATGCACTCTTAACCTCTCACATTAGACCTTGTTGTGGTTACTAGTTAAGCCGGGCGGGTCCGGGTAGATTTACACCACAACCTAGTCTAACCTCGGGTCTTAAGCGCGACATGACCAACTTCTCACATTGGGTCCTATTGTTTGCAACTACTAGTTAGGCCGGTCGGTTCCGGGTAGTTTTACGTTGCAAACTCAACCCAACCTCGAGTTGGCCATACTTATATTATCTAAGTTCATCATGTTTCCAAAACATGTTACAAGTTTTCAAGCATTTGGGTAGACCTAACTTAATAGGTAAATTCCCAAAGGGTAGACCTAACTTAATAGGTAAATTCCCAAGCTCATGTTTTTATGCATACTTACATGCCAACTTCCATGTTATCTCTCAAGTCATATTTTCAAGTATAAACACGTGTCATAATCAAGTTAAGATTTCATGACATGTTCATATTTATCTAACTACCCAAAATCGTGTTTTCCCAACGCAAGCAAAGCGAGCCAACATAGTAAGGATACTATGTCACATATTGGTCTCAAAACATGCATGATGCTAAAAAGGGCTTGGCTTCCACATGCATAACATCATAAAGGGATTGGCCATAAACATGCATAGTGTCATAAGGTAATTTGGCCACAAACATGCATATTATCAAAAAGGGTTTAGCCATAAACATGCACAACTTAAAAGAGGGGATTGGCCACGAGCATGCATAATCTCATAAAAGATTTGGCCACAAACTTGCATGTTACCATAAGGGGTTTGGGTTCATAAACATACATAAGCCCCAAAATCTTGTCTTAGCCAATGTTTCACACGTAAAGTGGTTCCTAAAGGTTCATGCTAGCATTTCATGCATAAAGATCCAAACTTGCAAGTTAAACTAGGTTATGCATAGCATGAGAGGCATGATTAAGTCACTCACATGGCCTAAAATCATAAACATGAACACAAGAGGCAAGGTAAGGTTCATATAGGTTCGCATGATCATGTTTAGCCTCATTTTATCCCATGTCATTATCAAAACTACCGTTTCCATCTAAAAGTAGCTAGAACTTACATAGTTAGGCCTAGGGAAAGGAGCATGAATCATCTTGGCTAAGAAAGGTGCCTCCTTTGTAGAAGAATCGTCATGGAACTCGCATAGCAATGTTGATTTGGCCTTGATTTGGTGTAGCAAGCTTGCACCTTTTGATTTGAACTTGATTTGGATGCATAGGCTCTAGGGATTTGAGATGGAGGCCATGAGAGTAGAAATTTGGCCATAGTTTAGTTACATGAGTGAATAATGAGGGTTTAGGGGTAGGTTTAGGGTCTTTTTATAGAGATTAGGATAGTTTTAGGCCCTTAGATTAACCCTAGGACCAACCTGAACCGTCAGATTTCAAACCAGGCCCAAAAACCTAGCCAAGATAAAAAATAGGTGCACCAGATCAGAATCAGCCGACAGGGCAAGTCGACAGCCCTGTCGACATGCTTGTCGACATGCATGTCGACATGCCTATCGACATGCCTGTCGACATGCCTGTCGACTTGTCTGGGCGGGAATTTTCCCGCCTGGCCCCATTTCTGCATGTTTCGAAATTCAAATTTCCCGAAAACTTCTTTGGGCCTTAACCGAGTCATACGGACTCCGATTTTCGAAAACTCGGACTCTATTTCGCGTATTTTTCCGAGACGAACGCAATGGCATAGCCCGTTTTACTTGATTCAGAATTTAAAATTAAATTCTGCCTTGATTCTCGTTTTAACATGTTATCGAAAAATACGGGTTGTTACAACCACCGCCCCTTGTTCTGACCAGCCCCGCCCCTACCTTGCGTGTCGCCAATGTCAGCGCCTCGCCGGAGGTGGAGCTCCCCTTTCCCCCTCTTCCCTCTTCGATTTACGGTGAGTGTTTATTTAATTTAAATTTCAGTTTTATTATATAAAACAGTGTTTTTAAAATCATTTTTAAGGTAGGAAAAAGACTAGAATTTTTATATATTAACAAAATAAAAAATTTAATTTTTAAATATAGAAAAATTGGATTTTTCTTTATGTAAATGAAGTAGAAGAATTGGATTTTTCTTTATATGAATGACGTATAAAAATTGGATTTTATTCATTTGAATGGCATATAAAAATATGATTTTTATATATGAAGAGCGATAGAAAAAAAGATGAGATTTTTAAATGTGAGACATTGAAATAAAGGTCGGATTTTTATATATGTTAATCACGTAGAAAGATTGGATTTTTATATATGTGAAAGCAAGATAAAAATATAATTTTTATCATGGAAGTAGCATTGTAAAGGAGTGATTTTTACATATGTAGCAGTGATATAAAAATACGATCTTTATATATAAAATATAATTTTTATATAGAGAATAGCGTGATAAAGATATAATCTTTATTATATGAACACCGTTATAAAAATAGAATTTTTATCTATATAGTAGTGGTGTAAAAATAGTATTTTTATCTACATAGTAGCAGTGTAAAAATAGAATTTTTTTTCTATATAGTAGCGGTGTAAAAATAGAATTTTTATCTATATAGTAGCGGTGTAAAAATAGAATTTTTATCTATATAGTAGCGGCGTAAAAATAGAATTTTTATCTATATACTAGCGGTGTAAAAATAGAATTTTATCTATATAGTAGCGGTATAAAAATAGAATTTTTATGTACATAGCAACAATATAAAAATGTGATTTTTATATATATATAGTGGCTACGGACAATGAAAGTGACAAAAGGCGAGCACGACGAAGATTTCTACATATGAAGAGTCGTGGCGTTTGGTTTAGCTAGTCGGTGTTGGTTTAGCTAGTCGGTGAGAACTTCTCACTTTAATTCTTGTTTTCTAGTTAAAATTATATACTAGGATGCAGACGGTGCTTAGCATCACCCGACACCCGTCGTGCACAGGCCATGGACGACTTGTATGATTGTTTGATGTGTTGTGATGTTGATGTGAAATGGATAATAAAACATTCATGTGTTGAAATAAATAAATTAACGTTAAAAATATAATTTTCTAACGTGAATGTGAATAAATAAATATTCATTTACAAACCAGACGGTTTGTTAATGTACACCTATTTGAAGGACATTGATTGGGACGATAAATTTTACACATCGCCCAACTGCACAAATAATATTTAGTGTTTGTGGGTTGAAACCCCACACGGGTGTTGGGATGATATTTGACGTACACTAATCCCAATTATTTAGTTGTATGTCGATCGATTGGTCGACAGACTGTGTAAGCGTTAATTATTTATATTTAATGCTTATGCAGTTGTGTGGTGCACTTTGGATGATGGTTAATTATTTATTGTTGCTATTGTATACATGTGTCGTATGGAATCCATATAATTAACATTATATGGTAATTGATTGGGCCTTATTCCAGTTGGGAAAAATAAAGAATATTATAAAATATAGATTCATGTGTTGAATAGAATAAATAATCATCTGTTAACGATGCTCATGTGTTGAGATATTCATGTGTTGAAACTTATCATGTGGTGAACGAAATATTTTAACAATAAAATTTACATCTTTATCATATATAAAATTAGAAACTAACCGGAAAATAAATAAGATGAGTGGACTCCTGGGTATTGATCTGAGGTTGGTTTCGGCCTTCGGGGTTAATATTTAGGGAATCGTTCTCTTACTAGTTTATGGTTGGAGTCTGATTAAAAATTAAATGATAGAAGTCATAATTTTATAAAATATATTAAATAACAAAAATAGTCATGTGTTGACAGTACTCATGTGTTGAGAATAGTCATGTGTTGAATAAAATATAGATTCATGTGTTGAGTAGAATAAACATTCATTTGTTGAATAGAATAACGAAGTTATTGAAAAATATAAAGCCGTGTTGATTAGAGATGCGCTATTTTGACGCGAACGATATTTATATCGATTATATTCGTTTTTATAATGATTGTAGAAAAGGAAGTGATTTCAAAATATAACGTTTTGAAAATATTGCCATTTGTATATCAATGATGTGGAATATTTAATTTTGATTCGAAATTGAATATGAAGTTGAAATCGTTTCGAAAATGAATTTAAAACGATTTATTAAATACGTTTTAAAAGGAAATCGACGAAATATATATAATATATATTGTATATATAATGGCCTGAATAGAATGCGCTGCGGCAGTTCGTGAATTTCGACCATTGACTTCGAATGGACATTACGGGAGATCCGACCGTCGGATTCTCCTAAAATTGGAACCGTTGGGTTCGTATCGAAAAGAGATTTCCAATGAATATTAGAAATTTGAAATCTAGCGGTTGGATTTGGAATTATGTCCAAATCAATTTGGAAAAGGTCGTTGTAAGTGCAGTTTGGTGGCAGTTATTGAAAACCGACTGTACGGGCCTTGATAAAATTATTAAAAATATTAATAATTTGTGTAAAATCATAATATATGAATTGGAAAGAACTGGGATGAAAAACTCCATATTTGAAAAGATAAAAATAGATTTTTATCGAAATGAACTAGTTTCGAACTAGAATTAAAATCAATTTATTTTTGAAATAAATAAATTGAATTTGAAAGTGGTTTTAAAAATAATCAGAATTTCCGATATACGAATTGGAATGGATTTGAATCGAAATTATCTTTGGAATATTTTGATGTTGGATTTCATGATTATACAGAGATGGTTGTGGAAATTTGAAAGATATATTTATATCGTTATTTCCAATACGATATTTGTTGATTTCAGAATTTGATAGTGAATATAAGCCGATATATTTTCTATTCAGAGCCTTGAATTTAATATCAAATGGGATTTTGGGTTTGTCGTGAATGGTGTCTTAAATAACACTGTTCTTGAACTTAGTTTAGAAAAGAATAAATCTTTTAATTAAGATTTAGTGAAATTGTCCAGTTAATTAATACTTAATTGGAATTAAATTGAAATTGATATTTGGGTTTATAATGAACGGTGTTTTAAATAACACTTGTTCTTTAACCCGATCAACAATGGGATGTGATTTTGGGTTTATCATGAACCGTGTTTTAAATGACATCAGTTCTTTAACCCAGTTAAAGATTAAAACTAAGTGGAGTTTTAATGAATCTTTAATTAGATTGAAAAGATCGAGAATGGAGTATCACCAGTTTTGCTCCAAAATGACAGTTAAAATCTTTAATTAGATTTGAACGTGAAATGGTTGAAACACCCCACCTCCGTTAGGGTCACTCTCAAAGGGAATGCCCTAATTTTGGTGGAGGTTTATAAGTACAAGTCACAGATATACAAGACAGATATAAGAACACATATTTGTAAACATCGGAAGAACAACAAACTTTTATTTCATAAAGTCAAATACGTGTTACAACAACATCCTTCCCAAAAACATAATAACATATCACTTTCATAATCTGTCTTGAGTACATCATTTAAAGAAGCATAAATAAAACATAGATAAACTGCAAAAGCCCCATAGTGGATTGTCCAAAGCCATAGTTCAAAACAGGAAAGTCCAAGCAATACATTTCTCTTCTTCAAGCTGGATGTTGAGGTTGATCAAGCTGCTGTGTTCCCTCCCTGAGGACCTGGGGGGGGGGGGGAACGGAAGAAAGAAGACGAAAGAAAAGTAGAGTCAGACATAAAGCCTGAGTAAGTCTAGTACTATTTTGTCTATGAATAAAGAACTGAGTATGATAAGTATAAACAAGAAGTGGGCAAGCACTATAAACTCGGTTAAGTTGTCTAGGGTCGAATAGACCATCGTACCCCATGTTAATCTCTGAACCCATATAAACTAGTTCCCAACTGGCACCCCATAATCAGGGTGATGTGATCCATTCTATGATGATCGGCTCCTACTCGCATAGTTACATGTGTCTTACGGCCCCCGATATCTGTAGTTACCTATGTTGGTCCCACCATGGGGTGTATCAAGTCCCATAGTGGCAACCCGACACAACCTTAGAGTGCACAGGTATGCTACTGGTGTCCAGTGCCTTATTTTTCTGCACCGGAGTGTGTGCACGTCCGCACTCCGTTAGAACCTACACTGCTACACCACCGCCGTCGATTTGACCTCTTACAATCAGCCCAGTAATCGTGCCCCACCCTGCCTAGTTTCAGGGTATCCTGATACACCTTTTAGGGTTACTGCTGAAAAGGGTCCCCCGTTACTAGGTTTTCTATCTCTAGCCAACATGCTAAGTTGGTTAAGTGTTTCCTAACCTAACCCCCACCAGTCCGTTTAGTTTAGCATGTTCCATTTTGATTAAGTCTTTAGTCCACTTAATCCTAACAATCCTGACTCAGCCTTAATTGTCTTATTAAGGCCCTAACCTCTCACATTAGACAGGTATTGTTGTGGCTTCCTGTTGCCGGTTGGTTCCGGGCAGTCTTACGCCACAACTCAGTCTAACCTCGGGTCCTTATTGGGCTCCATGTTTAACCTCTCACATTGGATAGGTATTGTTGTGACTACTGGACAGCCGGGCGGTTCCGGGCAGGTTTACATCACAACTCAATCCAACCTCGGGTTAAACACATCGTATGTTCTACATTTACATATCTTGTCATTCTTCTTTATTTCTTATATGTAAATATTTGCGGCCCATTATTAAGTTAATGGTGTAAAGATTACACCAATCACGGGCCCAACCCATACTTGAACTTGGGCCCTTCTATTTTATATTTTCATTCATTAATTAATTTTAACCCAACGTTATTTTCCCCCGTTTTACACGTCCGTTTATATATATTGGGCTTAGCCTTTTTAAAGCCCAATTTAGCCATGCGAAAAGGGGAGGCTTATGGCGTATACACAAAGAGGGGAAAGTGAGCGCATGAACTTGCAATACGACGTTGGAAATACAGAATAGAAATTGGTGTACTTGCATGTGAAGACCCGCAACTTCCCCGTAAAGGAAAGCGTCGGATAGTTCGAGAACAAGCCACAACAGAACGCATATAAAAGAACGTTTCATTGTTCATTACAACAATGCATCAGATTACAAGAATATACAGAGTATAAATGAATATTACACAGAAATATCAGAGATTTAAATTACATTTAAATACATAGCAGCGGAAAATAATACAATACACAACTAGAATGAGATATACGGATACAAAGCTTCCCGGATATCGTTCCAGCTGTAAACCAGGATCCTGTGAATATAAATCTGCAAAACCAAAACTACTAGCTGCCCGTGTCAAAATAAGGGCACCCAGAGTTTAGGTTAAAACAATAAACTCCAGGTCAGTCATGTGACTGGTGTGAGAACTAAAACAGTTAATCTTTATTTTAAATCATTAGGTAAATCAAGGGACCACGCCGTATAACACGGAACGGGTTTCCTCCCAAGAATACCAGTGCATAAACAAACAGCGCAATGCTAAATAAAGAAAAATGAAGCTGTTATAAGACCCAGGTCCTATCACACAATGCAATCGCAAGCCGGGGGATAGGGTTTTCCCTTATAACAGCTAAAGAATGCTTGATACGTTTAAAACAAATCATTTGATACTATTATAAGTGCATAGAGTATAAAACAACTTCAAATCATAAGTATCAATCATAGGCGGCATGAATGCCCCATACCACTATGTCGCCATATATAGGTTTACAAATAAAACCGCAAATGGCACGTATTTGGAAATTGGATTTCCGTCTATGAACCGAGGCAAAAGATAGTCCTCAACCGATTCGAGACGCTCTAGCCCGTGTCTCAGGAACAGCCGCAACTGCCCCATGGAGCGACAGGGCCGGTCCACACGGAGTGGATTATTATGCCAGAACAATACGTCTCCCCACCCTATGGGGTGTAAGTCTGGTCCGTCAGCCGACCAGAATGCATTCGGCCGAAACCGATATAACCGAGGCGCCTCGCAACAACCACAACCACATAAGTCAAACTCGTCAGGGCGTGTAAAACCACTGACGCCACTTCTAGCTAGAAAGAAACGCATGCCCTCCCTGAGGTCCGTCTCCCGTTTTTGGTTCATACCGGGTGTGAAACACGCGAGGTAAACGTTACACAAAGCTACGCCACAAAGGCCGTGCTTTGATCATCACCACAAGACTTTGCTTTTCAACAGAAGCCTCGATCATTTGCATCTTAGCATGCCACACAGGCAAGCCATCCTATGCAACCGATATCAGTCACACAGAATGAAATCCGATGTCAGACACACAGTCCATTTACAAGTCCGTTCTGGGTCTGAACGAAACCGGAGGCACCTAGTACCCCGCATATCCATCGATCTCCAAGTACGTCTGGACGATCACTAACTGTTTCCATCTTCTTGGGTGTACAGCCCAATCAAGATCATCAGTTATCACCCAAACGACGTGAAGACCTCCGGTCTTCGACCACCGTCTTCATCTTCGACTTATCGTCGTATCAGTTATTCAGAATGGGATAAACCCGGTCTTTCCGAATAACTCGCGTATATATTATAAAAGTGTTACACAAACACAACATACGCCTCATTCCAATTCATTAGTCACTAACCGTAAATTAATCAAGAGAATAATTCCCCAAATATTAACCCCGAAGGCCGAAACCAACATCAGATCAATATCCAGAAAACCCTTCTGCTTGGCTAACCGACAGTTAGTTTCTAAATTTCACGTTCAAATCTAATTAAAGATTTAACTATCGCCTGGAGCAAAACTGGTGATACTCCATTCTCGATCTTTTCAATCTAATTAAAGATTCATTAAAACTCCACTTAGTTTTAATCATTATCTGGGTTAAAGAATCAGTGTCATTTAAAACACGATTCACGATAAACCCAAAATCACATTCCATTAATTATCGGGTTAAAGAACAAGTGTTATTTAAAACACTGTTCACGATAAACCCAAAAATCAATACCAATTCAATTCCAATTAAATATCCTTTAATTGGTACACTTCATTAAATCTAAATAAAAAGATTTAATCTTTTCTCAACTGGGTTCAAGAACAGTGCTAGTGAAGACACCATTCACGACAAACCCAAATCACATTCCATTAATTATCGGGTTAAAGAACAAGTGTTATTTAAAACACTGTTCACGATAAACCCAAAAATCAATACCAATTCAATTCCAATTAAATATCATTTAATTGGTACACTTCATTAAATCTAAATAAAAAGATTTAATCTTTTCTCAACTGGGTTCAAGAACAGTGCTAGTGAAGACACCATTCACGACAAACCCAAATCACATTCCATTAATTATCGGGTGAAAGAACAAGTGTTATTTAAAACACTGTTCACGATAAACCCAAAAATCAATACCAATTCAATTCCAATTAAATATCATTTAATTGGTACACTTCATTAAATCTAAATAAAAAGATTTAATCTTTTCTCAACTGGGTTCAAGAACAGTGTTAGTGAAGACACCATTCACGACAAACCCAAATCACATTCGATATTCAATACAAGGCTCTGAATAGAAAATATATCGGCTTATATTCAATATCGAATTCTACGACTAACAAATGTCGTATTGGAAATAACGATACAAATATATATCTTTCAAATTTCCATAACAACACCTGTAATATCACGAATTCCAACATCGAAATATTCCGAAGACAATTTCGATTCAAATCCACTCCAATGCAATCATTGGAAATTTTGGTTATTTTCAAAACCATTTCAAATTCAATTTATTTATTTAAAAATAAATAGAATTATAATTCTAGTTCAAAACTAGTTCATTTCGATAAAAATCTATTTTTATCTTTTCAAATATGGAGTTTTTCATCCCAAACTTTCACAAATCATTTCGTATGATTTTACACAAATTATTACTATTTTTAATAATTTTATCAAGGCCCGTACGGTCGATTTCCATTAACGGCCATCGAACTGCACTTACAGCGACCTTTTTCGAATTTGATTTGGACGTATCTCCAAATCCAACCGTTAGATTTCAAATTTCTAACATTCATTAGAAAGCTCTTTTCGATACGAACCCAACGGTTCCGGTTTTAGGAGAATCCGACGGTCGGATCTCCCGTAATGTCCGTTTGAATTATATGGTCGAAATTCGCGAACTGCCGCGGCGCGGCGCGTTCTATTCAGGCCATTATATTATATATATAATATATATAATATATATTTCATCGATTTCTATTTAAAACGAATTATATAAATAGTTTTGAATTCGTTTCAAAAACAATTTCAACTTCCTTTTCAATTCAAATCAAAATTGAATTCTTCTTTATAAATTCGTTTTAAAATTCATTTCTATTCAATTCAAATTTCAATTCAATTTGAATTCATTTCAATTTGTTTTCAATTCAATTCGAAATCGTTTTCAATTCAATTCATTTCGAAATCGTTTTCAATTCAATTCATTTCGAAATCGTTTTCAATTCAATTCATCTCGAAATCGTTTTCA
Organism: Allium sativum; assembly: GCA_030737875.1. Classification (NCBI taxonomy): domain Eukaryota; kingdom Viridiplantae; phylum Streptophyta; class Magnoliopsida; order Asparagales; family Amaryllidaceae; genus Allium; species Allium sativum. The sequence continues at coordinate 5,562,950 of CM060921.1, read as the reverse complement.
ATTCAATTCATCTCGAAATCACTTAAAATTGATATAAATATCGTTCACGTCAAAATGGCGTCAATCTAATCAACACGGCTTCATAAATTTCTATTTTCAAATATTCTATTTCAAATATTTCTTTTTCAAATATTTCTTTTTCAAAACTGGAATGAGGCCCAATCAATTACCATATAAAATTAATTATATGGATTTGCATACAACACATGTATATAATAGCATTGAAAATAATCAACCATCAACCAAAGTGCACTACACTGTATAAGCATCAAATGTATATATTCAACGCTTATAACAGCCTGTCAATCAATCGATCGACATATTTAATCAATCAGGATGAGTGAACTTCAAATTTCATCCCAACACCCGTGTGGGGTTTCAAACAATCAAACACATTTTATTTGTGCAGTTAGGCGATGTGTAAAATTTATCGACCCAATCAACGTCATTCAAATAGGTGTACATAAACAAACCGTCTGGTTTGTAAATGAATATTTATTTATTCACATTCACGTTAAAAATTATATTTTTAACGATAACACATTTTATTTTAACATATGAATTTCTATTCAGTTCATTCTTTAAATAAAATGCTATTTTTATTTTTCTAACTTATTTTAGAAAATTTCGGCGGCATAACGGCACGATACTAGAAACGGGACGAGGCCTAGCCTTATCCCCGGTCTAGTGAAGGCCCACGCCATTCACACATCAATCCTAATCAATTTCCAATTCAACCAATCAATCAAATCCCAATCAAATAATCTAACCAACTACACAACCAAACAAACAAGTCCATGGTATGTGGACGGGTGTCGGGTGCTTCTAATAAGCACCGTCTGCATCCTAGTATATATATATAACTAGAAAAATAGAATTTGAGTGAGAAGTTCTCACCTTATAGCTATCCTAGCTCCACGGCTCTTCATTGGTAGAAAACTTCATCGCTATCGCACCTTCGTCATCTTCGTTGCCCGTAGCCACTACATATGTAAAAATCGAATTTTTACTTCGCTATTCAGTATATAAAAATCGAATTTTTTATTTCAAAGTTCAATATATAAAAATCGAATTTTTAGTTCGCTATTCAATATATAAAAATCGAATTTTTATTTCAAAGTTCAATATATAAAAATCGAATTTTTAGTTCGCTATTCAATATATAAAAATCGAATTTTTATTTCAAAGTTCAATATATAAAAATCGAATTTTTAGTTCGCTATTCAATATATAAAAATCATATTTTTAATTCGAAGTTCAAATAGATAAAAATCACATTTTCAATTCGATTTTCAATAGATAAAAATCACATTTTTAATTCATAGATCTCGCCTTTTCTAATATAAAAATCTAATCTATTTCATTTTCAAAATCTAATCTTTTTTGACATATGAATTTCTATTTTTACTTCAATGCCCTATACATATAAAAATCAAAATTCTCTTCTATTAAAAATCTAAACTATATACTATATAAAATAAAAATCTAACTTCAGTTTTTAAATATAATCAAATTCAGTTTTTATTTGCTTTTAAAATTCAGGTTTTTATACTTTTAGAAAAACAGGTTCTTATACCTTTAAAAATCAGGTTTTTTTATACTTTTAGAAAAACAGGTTCTTATACCTTTAAAAATCAGGTTTTTTTATACTTTTAAAAATCAGGTTTTTTTATACTTTTAAAAATCAGGTTTTTTATACTTTTAAAAATCAGGTTTTTAAATTAAAACAAAAATCAGTTTTATTTCTTTTTAAAACAGTTTTTAAAATCAAAAAAAAAAAAAACTCAAATAACAAAGCAAACGAAACTTACAGAGGGAGGGGCTCGTCGGCGGCTCGGAGGGGGTCTGGGCGGTGAGGGGAGGTGGCGGCGTCTTGAATCTAGGGTTCTCGCGATGGTCGGCGTCGGGTTTGTGGGGTGGGCTGGTAGTGCGGCTAGGGCTAGGGGCTCGCGAGGTGGGGGGTTCGATTCGACGGAGGATCGAGGGGAGAGGAAGGCGGCGGAGGAAGAAGAAGAGGGTGGGGGCGTCTCCGACTGGCGGCGCAGGCAACGACGGGGGGGGGGGGGGCTCCGTCGATTTGGCTTTTCTCTTTTTTTCCTTTGATTCTGAAAAAGAAAGTGAACGGGGGGGGGGGGGGTATATGAAAAGATTCTATAATTTTAATTTATTTTTAATTTATTTTATCCCATGAGTTGACTTTTTATTCGACTTCGAAACGAGGCCCACCGACTGTCGTCCATAGCGTTTCACCCCCATTCCGAACACAATGGGATATGCATCGTAAGCTGATTCGGCTGTTACAATCAGTTTTCGTTATATTTACATTTAAATCACTATATTGAATTTTAAACGTACATTTCAAATTATCGGGGTCACATACTAACTCTAAAAATTCCCGAAAAATATTTTCTAGTTTCGCATTGACGATACGGTCCTAACAAAACTAGTTTCGTCGAATTCTGAGACCGTTAGAAAAATGACCAATTTCCAGTCGATTAAAATCAACTGAAACTGGTCAAACGCGTTTTCCTTTGCCACGCTCACATACTGATTCGAAAAATTATGAAATTTGGAATCTAGCAATAACTTGACACTGCGGACTCAACAAAACTGGTTTCGTCGAAATCCGAGGTCATTTGTAAAATGGCTATTTTTAAGGGCTATACATTATATTAAAATATATATAAATTCCACAGCGACTATTTCTAATTTTCAACGGGGCATATCTTATCATTTCTAAGATGAAATCTCAGTTTGTTAACTTCGTTAGAAAGATATTATCAATCAGATCCTAATGTTTTTGGTTTCACTAAAATCCGGATTGTTTTGCACCCGGTACATTCAATTGAAGTTTGAAATCAAATTATCGAACTACCGCGCCATATTCAATTCTATTTATAATTATATATAAATATTTTATATTCTATCGACGACGCGTATAATATATACGTTCGAATTATATTCAAAATAAATTTCACGTCGATATTATTTAAAATAATCTATTTTAAATAATCAAAATTCGCTAAAATTGCCAAAATATAAATTTCAAACTGGCTCGCATTTTACGGGTTGTTACAATCTCCCCCACTTAAAACTTTTCGTCCCCGAAAAGGAACAAAGTCGAAAATGGTTTGATTAATCAACTCTATGTTCGATCTGGCTTCCATTCTCTAACTTTTTAGTTTCTGAGATTTTTCAAAATTTCAAAAATTTGGCTAACACCCTAAATTTTTGAAAAATTTCGCCATAACCTCCCCTGCACCGGGAGCATCGGGGAATTTCAAATAGCTTCCCCGGTCCTTCAGATCTCAAAAAGAAAAAGAAAAAGCCAAGCGCTTAGCCAATAGGCTCACAAAATCATCATCACCCAAACAAAACAGGAAATTATGTAGTAAACATGTACCTATTTGTCGGGCAAACAAATTTTATTCTCTGCTCTAGCCTCCTTGCTATGACCTGTTCAAAGATATATATGCATATGCAAGCAAATGCGACCAAATTTCAATACAAGTCAATATTTGATTCAGTTAGGCATAATGGTTCAAAATTATCAAACAATTAAACAACCAACACAAACATCAATCAATTAGTGAATTAGAGTTTCAAATTCATAACTTTGATACATAGTCAAAAATCAGATTTTTGATGCCAAATCACAACAATGTGTTCCTAACTATATAAGTTTTGGTTCTCACACCAGTCTAATGGAAATATATAGAAATCACACCTTCGTCACTCGAAAATAAATGCTGATGATGTTTCGAACCACCATCAGAAATTTGTCGGGCTACTAGAGTGCGGTTCTATATCTACCCGGTATATTAAAACTTCGAATATACGCGGATCAGACGTATACGCAAAATCTATATATACTGGATTGTCCAAATCAATATAAATAGATAATCAAATACGAATAATTGATTTAAATTTTCAAAACAAAAATTTGTTTTCATTTTAAAAATATACTCTTCACACTCGTTCTAGGATACTACTGATCCCATCTCTAACGAGTCATTCTAATTGGATATTACTAATCCAATATCTGATGAATTCTTTCGTATGGTTCTAATGTGTCTTGTTCTCTAGCTTTGTAAACCAAAGCTCTGATACCAACTGTGAAGACCCGCAACTTCCCCGTAAAGGAAAGCGTCGGATAGTTCGAGAACAAGCCACAACAGAACGCATATAAAAGAACGTTTCATTGTTCATTACAACAATGCATCAGATTACAAGAATATACAGAGTATGAATGAATATTACACAGAAATATCAGAGATTTTAATTACATTTAAATACATAGCAGCGGAAAATAATACAATACACAACTAGAATGAGATATACGGATACAAAGCTTCCCGGATATCGTTCCAGCTGTAAACCAGGATCCCGTGAATATAAATCTGCAAAACCAAAACTACTAGCTGCCCGTGTCAAAATAAGGGCACCCAGAGTTTAGGTTAAAACAATAAACTCCAGGTCAGTCATGTGACTGGTGTGAGAACTAAAACAGTTAATCTTTATTTTAAATCATTAGGTAAATCAAGGGACCACGCCGTATAACACGGAACGGGTTTCCTCCCAAGAATACCAGTGCATAAACAAACAGCGCAATGCTAAATAAAGAAAAATGAAGCTGTTATAAGACCCAGGTCCTATCACACAATGCAATCACAAGCCGGGGGATAGGGTTTTCCCTTATAACAGCTAAAGAATGCTTGATACGTTTAAAACAAATCATTTGATACTATTATAAGTGCATAGAGTATAAAACAACTTCAAATCATAAGTATCAATCATAGGCGGCATGAATGCCCCATACCACTATGTCGCCATATATAGGTTTACAAATAAAACCGCAAATGGCACGTATTTGGAAATTGGATTTCCGTCTATGAACCGAGGCAAAAGATAGTCCTCAACCGATTCGAGACGCTCTAGCCCGTGTCTCAGGAACAGCCGCAACTGCCCCATGGAGCGACAGGGCCGGTCCACACGGAGTGGATTATTATGCCTGAACAATACGTCTCCCCACCCTATGGGGTGTAAGTCTGGTCCGTCAGCCGACCAGAATGCATTCGGCCGAAACCGATATAACCGAGGCGCCTCGCAACAACCACAACCACATAAGTCAAACTCGTCAGGGCGTGTAAAACCACTGACGCCACTTCTAGCTAGAAAGAAACGCATGCCCTCCCTGAGGTCCGTCTCCCATTTTTGGTTCATACCGGGTGTGAAACACGCGAGGTAAACGTTACACAAAGCTACGCCACAAAGGCCGTGCTTTGATCATCACCACAAGACTTTGCTTTTCAACAGAAGCCTCGATCATTTGCATCTTAGCATGCCACACAGGCAAGCCATCCTATGCAACCGATATCAGTCACACAGAATGAAATCCGATGTCAGACACACAGTCCATTTACAAGTCCGTTCTGGGTCTGAACGAAACCGGAGGCACCTAGTACCCCGCATATCCATCGATCTCCAAGTACGTCTGGACGATCACTAACTGTTTCCATCTTCTTGGGTGTACAGCCCAATCAAGATCATCAGTTATCACCCAAACGACGTGAAGACCTCCGGTCTTCGACCACCGTCTTCATCTTCGACTTATCGTCGTATCAGTTATTCAGAATGGGATAAACCCGGTCTTTCCGAATAACTCGCGTATATATTATAAAAGTGTTACACAAACACAACATACGCCTCATTCCAATTCATTAGTCACTAACCGTAAATTAATCAAGAGAATAATTCCCCAAATATTAACCCCGAAGGCCGAAACCAACATCAGATCAATATCCAGAAAACCCTTCTGCTTGGCTAACCGACAGTTAGTTTCTAAATTTCACGTTCAAATCTAATTAAAGATTTAACTATCGCCTGGAGCAAAACTGGTGATACTCCATTCTCGATCTTTTCAATCTAATTAAAGATTCATTAAAACTCCACTTAGTTTTAATCATTATCTGGGTTAAAGAATCAGTGTCATTTAAAACACGATTCACGATAAACCCAAAATCACATTCCATTAATTATCGGGTTAAAGAACAAGTGTTATTTAAAACACTGTTCACGATAAACCCAAAAATCAATACCAATTCAATTCCAATTAAATATCCTTTAATTGGTACACTTCATTAAATCTAAATAAAAAGATTTAATCTTTTCTCAACTGGGTTCAAGAACAGTGCTAGTGAAGACACCATTCACGACAAACCCAAATCACATTCCATTAATTATCGGGTTAAAGAACAAGTGTTATTTAAAACACTGTTCACGATAAACCCAAAAATCAATACCAATTCAATTCCAATTAAATATCATTTAATTGGTACACTTCATTAAATCTAAATAAAAAGATTTAATCTTTTCTCAACTGGGTTCAAGAACAGTGCTAGTGAAGACACCATTCACGACAAACCCAAATCACATTCCATTAATTATCGGGTGAAAGAACAAGTGTTATTTAAAACACTGTTCACGATAAACCCAAAAATCAATACCAATTCAATTCCAATTAAATATCATTTAATTGGTACACTTCATTAAATCTAAATAAAAAGATTTAATCTTTTCTCAACTGGGTTCAAGAACAGTGTTAGTGAAGACACCATTCACGACAAACCCAAATCACATTCGATATTCAATACAAGGCTCTGAATAGAAAATATATCGGCTTATATTCAATATCGAATTCTACGACTAACAAATGTCGTATTGGAAATAACGATACAAATATATATCTTTCAAATTTCCATAACAACACCTGTAATATCACGAATTCCAACATCGAAATATTCCGAAGACAATTTCGATTCAAATCCACTCCAATGCAATCATTGGAAATTTTGGTTATTTTCAAAACCATTTCAAATTCAATTTATTTATTTAAAAATAAATAGAATTATAATTCTAGTTCAAAACTAGTTCATTTCGATAAAAATCTATTTTCATCTTTTCAAATATGGAGTTTTTCATCCCAAACTTTCACAAATCATTTCTTATGATTTTACACAAATTATTACTATTTTTAATAATTTTATCAAGGCCCGTACGGTCGATTTCCATTAACGGCCATCGAACTGCACTTACAGCGACCTTTTTCGAATTTGATTTGGACGTATCTCCAAATCCAACCGTTAGATTTCAAATTTCTAGCATTCATTAGAAAGCTCTTTTCGATACGAACCCAACGGTTCCGGTTTTAGGAGAATCCGACGGTCGGATCTCCCGTAATGTCCGTTTGAATTATATGGTCGAAATTCGCGAACTGCCGCGGCGCGGCGCGTTCTATTCAGGCCATTATATTATATATATAATATATATAATATATATTTCATCGATTTCTATTTAAAACGAATTATATAAATAGTTTTGAATTCGTTTCAAAAACAATTTCAACTTCCTTTTCAATTCAAATCAAAATTGAATTCTTCTTTATAAATTCGTTTTAAAATTCATTTCTATTCAATTCAAATTTCAATTCAATTTGAATTCATTTCAATTTGTTTTCAATTCAATTCGAAATCGTTTTCAATTCAATTCATTTCGAAATCGTTTTCAATTCAATTCATTTCGAAATCGTTTTCAATTCAATTCATCTCGAAATCGTTTTCAATTCAATTCATCTCGAAATCACTTAAAATTGATATAAATATCGTTCACGTCAAAATGGCGTCAATCTAATCAACACGGCTTCATAAATTTCTATTTTCAAATATTCTATTTCAAATATTTCTTTTTCAAATATTTCTTTTTCAAAACTGGAATGAGGCCCAATCAATTACCATATAAAATTAATTATATGGATTTGCATACAACACATGTATATAATAGCATTGAAAATAATCAACCATCAACCAAAGTGCACTACACTGTATAAGCATCAAATGTATATATTCAACGCTTATAACAGCCTGTCAATCAATCGATCGACATATTTAATCAATCAGGATGAGTGAACTTCAAATTTCATCCCAACACCCGTGTGGGGTTTCAAACAATCAAACACATTTTATTTGTGCAGTTAGGCGATGTGTAAAATTTATCGACCCAATCAACGTCATTCAAATAGGTGTACATAAACAAACCGTCTGGTTTGTAAATGAATATTTATTTATTCACATTCACGTTAAAAATTATATTTTTAACGATAACACATTTTATTTTAACATATGAATTTCTATTCAGTTCATTCTTTAAATAAAATGCTATTTTTATTTTTCTAACTTATTTTAGAAAATTTCGGCGGCATAACGGCACGATACTAGAAACGGGACGAGGCCTAGCCTTATCCCCGGTCTAGTGAAGGCCCACGCCATTCACACATCAATCCTAATCAATTTCCAATTCAACCAATCAATCAAATCCCAATCAAATAATCTAACCAACTACACAACCAAACAAACAAGTCCATGGTATGTGGACGGGTGTCGGGTGCTTCTAATAAGCACCGTCTGCATCCTAGTATATATATATAACTAGAAAAATAGAATTTGAGTGAGAAGTTCTCACCTTATAGCTATCCTAGCTCCACGGCTCTTCATTGGTAGAAAACTTCATCGCTATCGCACCTTCGTCATCTTCGTTGCCCGTAGCCACTACATATGTAAAAATCGAATTTTTACTTCGCTATTCAGTATATAAAAATCGAATTTTTTATTTCAAAGTTCAATATATAAAAATCGAATTTTTAGTTCGCTATTCAATATATAAAAATCGAATTTTTATTTCAAAGTTCAATATATAAAAATCGAATTTTTAGTTCGCTATTCAATATATAAAAATCGAATTTTTATTTCAAAGTTCAATATATAAAAATCGAATTTTTAGTTCGCTATTCAATATATAAAAATCATATTTTTAATTCGAAGTTCAAATAGATAAAAATCACATTTTCAATTCGATTTTCAATAGATAAAAATCACATTTTTAATTCATAGATCTCGCCTTTTCTAATATAAAAATCTAATCTATTTCATTTTCAAAATCTAATCTTTTTTGACATATGAATTTCTATTTTTACTTCAATGCCCTATACATATAAAAATCAAAATTCTCTTCTATTAAAAATCTAAACTATATACTATATAAAATAAAAATCTAACTTCAGTTTTTAAATATAATCAAATTCAGTTTTTATTTGCTTTTAAAATTCAGGTTTTTATACTTTTAGAAAAACAGGTTCTTATACCTTTAAAAATCAGGTTTTTTTATACTTTTAGAAAAACAGGTTCTTATACCTTTAAAAATCAGGTTTTTTTATACTTTTAAAAATCAGGTTTTTTTATACTTTTAAAAATCAGGTTTTTTATACTTTTAAAAATCAGGTTTTTAAATTAAAACAAAAATCAGTTTTATTTCTTTTTAAAACAGTTTTTAAAATCAAAAAAAAAAAACTCAAATAACAAAGCAAACGAAACTTACAGAGGGAGGGGCTCGTCGGCGGCTCGGAGGGGGTCTGGGCGGTGAGGGGAGGTGGCGGCGTCTTGAATCTAGGGTTCTCGCGATGGTCGGCGTCGGGTTTGTGGGGTGGGCTGGTAGTGCGGCTAGGGCTAGGGGCTCGCGAGGTGGGGGGTTCGATTCGACGGAGGATCGAGGGGAGAGGAAGGCGGCGGAGGAAGAAGAAGAGGGTGGGGGCGTCTCCGACTGGCGGCGCAGGCAACGACGGGGGGGGGGGGGGGCTCCGTCGATTTGGCTTTTCTCTTTTTTTTTTTTTTTTTTTCCTTTGATTCTGAAAAAGAAAGTGAACGGGGGGGGGGTATATGAAAAGATTCTATAATTTTAATTTATTTTTAATTTATTTTATCCCATGAGTTGACTTTTTATTCGACTTCGAAACGAGGCCCACCGACTGTCGTCCATAGCGTTTCACCCCCATTCCGAACACAATGGGATATGCATCGTAAGCTGATTCGGCTGTTACAATCAGTTTTCGTTATATTTACATTTAAATCACTATATTGAATTTTAAACGTACATTTCAAATTATCGGGGTCACATACTAACTCTAAAAATTCCCGAAAAATATTTTCTAGTTTCGCATTGACGATACGGTCCTAACAAAACTAGTTTCGTCGAATTCTGAGACCGTTAGAAAAATGACCAATTTCCAGTCGATTAAAATCAACTGAAACTGGTCAAACGCGTTTTCCTTTGCCACGCTCGCATACTGATTCGAAAAATTATGAAATTTGGAATCTAGCAATAACTTGACACTGCGGACTCAACAAAACTGGTTTCGTCGAAATCCGAGGTCATTTGTAAAATGGCTATTTTTAAGGGCTATACATTATATTAAAATATATATAAATTCCACAGCGACTATTTCTAATTTTCAACGGGGCATATCTTATCATTTCTAAGATGAAATCTCAGTTTGTTAACTTCGTTAGAAAGATATTATCAATCAGATCCTAATGTTTTTGGTTTCACTAAAATCCGGATTGTTTTGCACCCGGTACATTCAATTGAAGTTTGAAATCAAATTATCGAACTACCGCGCCATATTCAATTCTATTTATAATTATATATAAATATTTTATATTCTATCGACGACGCGTATAATATATACGTTCGAATTATATTCAAAATAAATTTCACGTCGATATTATTTAAAATAATCTATTTTAAATAATCAAAATTCGCTAAAATTGCCAAAATATAAATTTCAAACTGGCTCGCATTTTACGGGTTGTTACATTGCATAGTGGCAACATAGGTGACATGAATCAAAGCATGTGAACTTGCATAGGTTTAACTACAACATGAACCTATATTCTTATTTAGGCATAATGTCAAACATAAGCATGTCATAAATATTCCTAGCATAAGCATAGCATAATGTCAAACATAAGCATGGCATAAGTAAAGTTAAATTTGTTCATGGCATAAACATAAACAAGTCATGTTCATAAGGTTTCTACATGTTTACAAAGGGGATACTTTGTTACTAACACAAAAGCATAGTTCAACTTAATCATGATTTAAGTCTAATCACATAACGATGGTATAAACATACTTATGCATAAATATTCCTAAACATGGTGTTTGCTTTAAAACTTGCAAAAAGGGATTTTTGAGTCTAACCTAGCCATGTCTCACGTATGTCATCATATAATTCTTGTTAACAAGATAGACTTAATCATGGATTTCAATTATATCATTCATAGCCTAGTCATATTCATAAGTTTGCAAAAGCATGACTTAATACATGGATTATGGTGTCAAAATTCCAACATAGTTTCATATGAACTATAACAACCAAACTTGTTTCAATTACTTGCAAACTGATTTATGCACAAAAATATACATCATGATGACATAATAACAAAGCCCCAAACTTGCATGAATTTCAATCAACTACATACATGTAGCTTCAACATAGACTACATAATTTGCGCAATATTCCAAACGTATACTTGCATAGAACTACCGCATGTAGTTCTTTATAATGAATAACATAATTTTGCACAAATATGAATTACTTTATTATCCCAATTCAAGCATACAAATCAATACAGTTGTTTATTCATACCAAAGTAATACTCTACTTACAATGGTTGCGGCGAATTCTCTAATTAAGAGATATGATTCCTTTGTTGAATTGATTGGCTTTAGGTTGCTTGAATTGCTTTAGGCTTTAGAACTTTCTTCCTAATTCTTTCTCTAGTTGGCGGCTACTCTTAGTCGTTCCTCAGCAACATGGCGGCTATGTTCTTAATTTTGAATGAATAGCTTAGGGTTTAGTCTAGGGTTGTTTATATAGAGGTTAGGAATTGATTAGGACCATTGATGTTGCTAGGTTAGATCGTAGCCACTCATTAGGAAGAGAGACCAATAAAAACCCGCCACCTAGCCCTAATGACAAAGCAGACCACAGAGATTCGACCAAACACAGACCTGGCCAGCCAGGTTGACTGGGCTCGACCAGGTCGACACTCCTGTCGACAGGGCTGTCGACAGCCCTGTCGACATGGGTAGCCCAGGTCGACAGCCCAGTCGACCTGGGTGGCCTAGGCGGGTGTTTATCCGCCCTGGCCCACTGGGCCCGATTTTTAATTATTTTATTCTGTTTGAATTTTAAATTTAATTCAAAACTTCCGAAGGCCATATCTTCTTCATACGGACTCCGTTTTTCGAAAACTCGGACTCTATTTCGCGTATTTTTCTGAGACGAACGCAAAATCAGGCGGTCTACTGATTCAGTTGACCTCCTTAATGCGAATTATGTAAGTGCCATGAATCCATTATGTATGCAAATTTTCCTATTTTTGATTCTACATGAGTGCACAATCATTCAATACAAATGCAACATCCATATGACAACACATTAAAGTTCAACCATATACGAATACAAACATATATGCATATGCAATATGAAGTGACTGAGCCGATCTAAAACCTAGATTGTGTGTGTATATGCAACCACGAGCAACCACTAGCAATCACTTGCAACCACTTGCAACCATCATACATAACATGTTTCAACTACATGTTTCCATCCAAAAAGATTCTACCTAAAAGATAAGGTCGAGGAAATATACCTAAAAAGATAGATAAAAGCGCAACTTAAGGAAAAAGAAAGATCAAGGATGTACCCTCGAACAGAAAAGGGTAGGCTGTACGGATTCTAGCTTCAGTTTCCCAAGTCCCGTCTTCCTCGGCGTCGCTCCACTGAACTTTGACGAGCTTGACTTCGCGGTTGCGTAGCTTCTTCACTTCCGTTCCTAAGATGCGGGTTGGAACTTTTATTATGGTTGCTTCGCGTTCCACTTCGGCCTCTTCGAGGATATTTGGCTTTACCACTTCAGCTGACTCATGTAGACATTTTCGGAGATGTGAAACGTGAAAAACGTTGTGGACTCCAGCCAACTTCTCGGGTAGCTCTAATCTATAAGCCATTTTCCCAATTTTCTCGATAATAGGGAATGGCCCTACGAACCTTGGTGCTAGCTTTCCTGTGGTTCCAAAACGAACAACGTTTCTTAGCGGTGATACCTTGAGAAAAACTCTGTCTCCAACCTCGAATTCAAGGTCGGTCCTCCTCTTGTCGGCGTAGGACTTTTATCTGTCTTGGGCCGTCTTCATCCTTCTTCGTATTAAGTCTACTTTCTCTGAGGTCTCTCGGATCATATCTGGTCCAAGTATGAGCTTATCCGTGGACTCCCACCAACAAGTGGGCGATCGGCACGGTCTTCCATATAAAGCTTCGAAGGGCGCCATTCCGATGGTTGCTTGATAGCTGTTGTTGTAGGCAAACTCCACCAAAGGAAGGTGGCCTTCCCATGTCCCTCCGAAGTCGAGGACGCATAGCCTTAAAAGGTCTTCCAAAACTCTGTTCACTCTCTCTGTTTGGCCGTCGGTTTGGGGATGATAGGCTGTGCTCAAGCATAACTGCGTTCCTACTGCTTCTTGCAGACTCCGCCAAAATTCGCTGGTGAAGATGGGGTCTCGGTCACTAACAATGCTAGATGGTATTCCATGGAGTCGAACGATTTCCTTGAGGTAAAGTGATGCTAGGGATGAGGCAGTTCTCTTACTTTTGACAGGTAAAAAGTGGGCGCTTTTAGTAAGCCTATCCACTATTACCCAAATGCTAGTGTTGCCTCTCCTAGACCTAGGCAGCCCATCGATGAAGTCCATTGAGATGCTATCCCACTTCCACTGCGGGACCTCCAGAGGATGTAGTAGTCCGCCAGGCTTTTTCTGTTCCGCCTTAACCTGTTGGCACACCATACATTTAGAAACGAATTCTGCCACGTCCTTTTTCATGCCATTCCAAAAGAAAGTCCTTTTTATGTCTTTGTACATTTTATCCCCGCCTGGGTGTATCGTCATCTTGGAGTGATGTGCTTCCTCGAGAACCTTCTTTATTAAATCGTTTGTCTGTGGGACGCATAGTCTTCCGTCTCGCCTTAGCAAACCCTTATCGTTGATGGAGTATCTGTTGAGGTGACTTTAAGTCTCACCCCTAATTAGCCTATCAATTATTTCCACAAGCTGAGGGTCTTCGCGTTGCGCTGTCCCTACTGAATCCACTAAAGTTGGGCGCACTTCGAGCGATGCTAGCAAGCCTGGTACGAAATCGGAGGAAGGCCTAAAGTCGAAGCTGGCTATAAACTCGAGGCTTTGTCTTTCAACAAACAACGGGCTTAGGGTCAATTTCTTTCGGCTCAACGCGTCTGCCACTACGTTGCCTTTGCCCGGAGTATAGGAGATTTCGAAATCGTACGAGGCAAGAAACTCCATCCATCTTTGTTGCCTCAAGTTAAGATCTTTCTGCGAGAAAAGATATTTCAACGATTTATGGTCAGTGTAAAGTTCGAACTTCTCACCCAGGAGATAGTGTCGCCAAGACTTGAGTGCAAAGACGATGGCGGCTAACTCGAGATCGTGGGTTGGGTAGTTCTTTTCGTGCACCTTCAACTGCCTCCCGCCATAAGCTACTACCCTTCCTTCTTGCATTAAGACGGCGCCTAGCCCTGTCCCACATGCATCCGTATAAACAGTGAACATCTTGCTCCCATCTGGCAGCGTCAAAACTGGGGCTGTTGTAAGAGCCCTTTTCAGTCGTTGGAAAGCAAATTCGCAATCCAAATCCCAATTGAACACTAGATTCTTCTTGGTCAATTTCGTGAGCGGAGCTGAGATTTTCGCAAAATCCCTTATAAACTTTCGATAGAAACCTGCTAGTCCTAGGAAGCTTCGGACCTCAGTTGCATTCCTTGGTGTCTTCCAATCTTGTACCGCCACTACCTTAGCAGGGTCCACTGCTAACCCTTGTTTGGATACTATGTGCCCAAGGAACCTCACCTCTTCTCTCCAAAAGTGGCATTTGGAGAACTTGGCTTTTAGTTGATGGACTCGCAAAGTTTCCATGATTGCCCTTAGGTGCTGAGCATGTTCCTCTTCACTCTTTGAGAAGATAAGGATATCATCTACGAAGACCACTACAAATTTGTTGAGGAAATCTCTAAGTACCCTACTCATCAGGTCCATGAAGTAAGCAGGTGCATTTGTCAAGCCGAAAGGCATGACAAGCCATTCAAAGAAGCCGTCTGGGGTTCTAAACGCCGTTTTATCGATGCTATCTTCAGCCACCCTTAGCTGATGAAAACCGGTTGCTAAATCGAGTTGGGAGAAAACAGACGCTCCTACAAGCTGGTCAAATAAATCGTCAATTCTAGGGAGAGGGTGCCTATTCTTTTTCGTTAGCTTGTTGAGCTCCCTATAGTCAACACATAGACGGAGTGAACCATCCGCCTTTGTAGCGAACACCACCGGAGCGCCCCATTCTGAAATGCTCCTCCTAATGAACCCCTTTTCTAGAAGCTCTTTAATCTGTTTACTGAGCTCTTTCCTTTCTCGTAGAGCCATATGTCTAACGGGCAACACAACGGGCTTTGCATTATCTACAAGATATATGCGGAAGTCTATTTCCCGCTTCGGAGGCAAGCCCTTCACCTCTTCAAAGACATCCGGATATTCCCGGACCACTCTAACTGATTTCAAATTTTCAACAGAAGCATCTAGGGATTCAAGATAACTAAGCATAACCGCATACGAGGGATTACAAGAAATTTCCAAAGTATTACCGAGCTGGGTTAGGAGCCTAACAACCCTTTTCTCACAATCAAGGATGGCCCCATTACTGGATAGCCAATCCATACCCAAAATCAAACCATACCCCGAAAAGCCCAAAACAAAGGCACTACATTGAAATTCTACACTTAGAATAGAAATTTTCAATCCCACACAGATCATAGACAAATGAGCTGGGCCCCCAATTGGGTTTGAAACAATTAAGGGGTCCTCTACCATACTAGTTTTTAGGTGCAGAGATTCTACTAAAGCAGACGAGATAAAGGAGTGTGATGCGCCAGAATCAAATAAAGTGCGAACGGGGTGATCATAAAGATAAACTACACTTTCTACAGAAGTATTAATACCTCGCTGTTGTAGAGGTGGCGCTTCTAGCACATGAACCTATGCCCCTGGGGTGGATCCAGCCCTCTGCCCCTGTCCTCGTTTCTTTGGGCAGTCCTTAGCCCTATGGCCAGTCTCACCGCAAGAAAAGCACCCACCATTTTCCTTGGCCTTCTTTTTCCGGCAGTCCCTTACTAAGTGCCCCACTTTGCCACAGAAATTGCACTTCCTCTTCTCTTTGTTGCCTTTTCCGCCCTTCTTAAAGTCTGTCTTCTTAGGCTGCAAACCCTCTTTCTTCCCTTGAGAGCTTTCTGCCTTTGTCTCCTTCTTGCCCTTATCCTCTTCATTCAGCAATGCCATTTGCACCAATCTTTCATACGTGGCTCCCATGGGTATATGGGTCATGGCCAAACTGTGTAATGGCTCATTCAACCCTTTGACGAAACGGAGAGCCTTCTTGTGCGGGGTATTGACTAGGTCAAGCCCAAACCTAGCCAGCTCATCGAACTGATTCACATACTCTCTGACTGTCTTGCCTCCTTGCTTAAGAAATAAGAATTTTTCCAACTGCAAACTTCTTTCCGCATCTGAGAGAAATTTGGTCTCAAACCTCGCCCTAAAGTCCTCCCATGTCTCCACTGGTCTTTCAGCATTAGTGACTTCCCACCAGTAGGAAGCCTCGCCCTTCAATAGCCACACTGCCAGTTGTACTTTTTGTCTATCCTCTACCTCAAAGATGATGAATAGGTCCTCGGTTTCTTTCAGCCAATTTCTAGCTGCTACGAAAGACTCAGTTCCATGGAAATCCCTTCCTCCCATAGCTTTAAAATCTTTACATATCTTAGCGAACGTGTTTCCCCGTGGAGGAGGTGGAGGAAAAGGTGCCGCTGCAGCTGGATGATTTCCTTCCGCTGGGGGAGGAGGAACGGTAGGACCTGGCTGAGTGGCCCTTGCTTCTAAGAACCGTCTAAACCAACCAGGTATTGGCACCCCTTCAGGCAAGTTAAGTTCTTAGGACATGCTGAAACAAAAAGGATAGATTCAAAACGAAGGATAAGAGATAGTACCTACGGCTTTGGGGAGTGGACTTTGCCTTTTAAAAATAAAATAATATTTTTCTTTTAAAAATTCTTCTTTAAATTTCCTTTTTGAAAATAATTTTTCAAAACTTTTTATCTTATCTGGTAAACCTATGCTCTGATACCAAGTGAAACACCCCACCTCCGTTAGGGTCACTCTCAAAGGGAATGCCCTAATTTTTGGTGGAGGTTTATAAGTACAAGTCACAGATATACAAGACAGATATAAGAACACATATTTGTAAACAACGGAAGAACAACAAACTTTTATTTCATAAAGTCAAATACGTGTTACAACAACATCCTTCCCAAAAACATAATAACATATCACTTTCATAATCTGTCTTGAGTACATTATTTAAAGAAGCATAAATAAAACATAGATAAACTGCAAAAGCCCCATAGTGGATTGTCCAAAGCCATAGTTCAAAACAGGAAAGTCCAAGCAATACATTTCTCTTCTTCAAGCTGGATGTTGAGGTTGATCAAGCTGCTGTGTTCCCTCCCTGAGGACCTGGGGGGGGGGGGGAACGGAAGAAAGAAGACGAAAGAAAAGTAGAGTCAGACATAAAGCCTGAGTAAGTCTAGTACTATTTTGTCTATGAATAAAGAACTGAGTATGATAAGTATAAACAAGAAGTGGGCAAGCACTATAAACTCGGTTAAGTTGTCTAGGGTCGAATAGACCATCGTACCCCATGTTAATCTCTGAACCCATATAAACTAGTTCCCAACTGGCACCCCATAATCAGGGTGATGTGATCCATTCTATGATGATCGGCTCCTACTCGCATAGTTACATGTGTCTTACGGCCCCCGATGTCTGTAGTTACCTATGCTGGTCCCACCATGGGGTGTATCAAGTCCCATAGTGGCAACCCGACACAACCTTAGAGTGCACAGGTATGCTACTGGTGTCCAGTGCCTTATTTTTCTGCACCGGAGTGTGTGCACGCCCGCACTCCGTTAGAACCTACACTGCTACACCACTGCTGTCGATTTGACCTCTTACAATCAGCCCAGTAATCGTGCCCCACCCTGCCTAGTTTCAGGGTATCCTGATACACCTTTTAGGGTTACTGCTGAAAAGGGTCCCCCGTTACCTGGTTTTCTATCTCTAGCCAACATGCTAAGTTGGTTAAGTGTTTCCTAACCTAACCCCCACCAGTCCGTTTAGTTTAGCATGTTCCATTTTGATTAAGTCTTTAGTCCACTTAATCCTAACAATCCTGACTCAGCCTTAATTGTCTTATTAAGGCCCTGACCTCTCACATTAGACAGGTATTGTTGTGGCTGCCTGTTGCCGGTTGGTTCCGGGCAGTCTTACGCCACAACTCAGTCTAACCTCGGGTCCTTATTGGGCTCCATGTTTAACCTCTCACATTGGATAGGTATTGTTGTGACTACTGGACAGCCGGGCGGTTCCGGGCAGGTTTACATCACAACTCAATCCAACCTCGGGTTAAACACATCGTATGTTCTACATTTACATATCTTGTCATTCTTCTTTATTTCTTATATGTAAATATTTGCGGCCCATTATTAAGTTAATGGTGTAAAGATTACACCAATCACGGGCCCAACCCATACTTGAACTTGGGCCCTTCTATTTTATATTTTCATTCATTAATTAATTTTAACCCAACGTTATTTTCCCCCGTTTTACACGTCCGTTTATATATATTGGGCTTAGCCTTTTTAAAGCCCAATTTAGCCATGCGAAAAGGGGAGGCTTATGGCGTATACACAAAGAGGGGAAAGTGAGCGCATGAACTTGCAATACGACGTTGGAAATACAGAATAGAAATTGGTGTACTTGCATAGTGGCAACATAGGTGACATGAATCAAAGCATGTGAACTTGCATAGGTTTAACTACAACATGAACCTATATTCTTATTTAGGCATAATGTCAAACATAAGCATGTCATAAATATTCCTAGCATAAGCATAGCATAATGTCAAACATAAGCATGGCATAAGTAAAGTTAAATTTGTTCATGGCATAAACATAAACAAGTCATGTTCATAAGGTTTCTACATGTTTACAAAGGGGATACTTTGTTACTAACACAAAAGCATAGTTCAACTTAATCATGATTTAAGTCTAACCACATAACGATGGTATAAACATACTTATGCATAAATATTCCTAAACATGGTGTTTGCTTTAAAACTTGCAAAAAGGGATTTTTGAGTCTAACCTAGCCATGTCTCACATATGTCATCATATAATTCTTGTTAACAAGATAGACTTAATCATGGATTTCAATTGTATCATTCATAGCCTAGCCATATTCATAAGTTTGCAAAAGCATGACTTAATACATGGATTATGGTGTCAAAATTCCAACATAGTTTCATATGAACTATAACAACCAAACTTGTTTCAATTACTTGCAAACTGATTTATGCACAAAAATATACATCATGATGACATAATAACAAAGCCCCAAACTTGCATGAATTTCAATCAACTACATACATGTAGCTTCAACATAGACTACATAATTTGCGCAATATTCCAAACGTATACTTGCATAGAACTACCGCATGTAGTTCTTTATAATGAATAACATAATTTTGCACAAATATGAATTACTTTATTATCCCAATTCAAGCATACAAATCAATACAGTTGTTTATTCATACCAAAGTAATACTCTACTTACAATGGTTGCGGCGAATTCTCTAATTAAGAGATATGATTCCTTTGTTGAATTGATTGGCTTTAGGTTGCTTGAATTGCTTTAGGCTTTAGAACTTTCTTCCTAATTCTCTCTCTAGTTGGCGGCTACTCTTAGTCGTTCCTCAGCAACATGGCGGCTATGTTCTTAATTTTGAATGAATAGCTTAGGGTTTAGTCTAGGGTTGTTTATATAGAGGTTAGGAATTGATTAGGACCATTGATGTTGCTAGGTTAGATCGTAGCCACTCATTAGGAAGAGAGACCAATAAAAACCCGCCACCTAGCCCTAATGACAAAGCAGACCACAGAGATTCGACCAAACACAGACCTGGCCAGCCAGGTTGACTGGGCTCGACCAGGTCGACACTCCTGTCGACAGGGCTGTCGACAGCCCTGTCGACATGGGTAGCCCAGGTCGACAGCCCAGTCGACCTGGGTGGCCTAGGCGGGTGTTTATCCACCCTGGCCCACTGGGCCCGATTTTTAATTATTTTATTCTGTTTGAATTTTAAATTTAATTCAAAACTTCCGAAGGCCATATCTTCTTCATACGGACTCCGTTTTTCGAAAACTCGGACTCTATTTCGCGTATTTTTCCGAGACGAACGCAATGGCGTATCCCGTTTCCCTTAGTTCTTTGATTCGAATTTGATTATACTTTAATTTGATAATTTCACAGTTATAGAATTCTCGGGGTGTTACAATGGTAATTTATATTTACCGATAAAACCGTGGTGTTAGATATTACCAGTTTTGCTCCATGGGATGAATAGGTTGGGGTTGCGATATAAAATAAATAATTACTTCGGTGTGGTTCGCTAATCCCGACTAGTTTGGAAAACCTTAACATGGTTTGAAATGGTATCCAAAGGAAGATTAAAGAATAAATTTAGAAGAATTTATCTTTGATAAAATTAATGGGAACCTTTCCCTAAGAATGTGAAATTTAGCAACTAACTGAAGATTAGTTGAGATGAATGGTTTCCTGGGTATTGATCTGATGTTGATTTCGGCCTTCGGGGTTAATATTTAGGGAATCGTTCTCTTACTAATTTACGGTTAGTGACTGATGAATTTGAATGAGGTGTATGTTGTGTTTGTGTAACATTTGTTTATTATATACGCAGGTTATTTGGAAAGGCCGGGTTTATACCCATTCTGAATAACCGATTCGACGATAAGTCAAAGATGAAGACGACGATTAAAGACCAGAAGTCTTCACATCGTTTGGGTGATTACTGATGATCTTGATTGGGTTGTACACCCAAGAGGAGGGAATCAGTTGGTGATCGTACAGACGTACTTGGACATCGATGGATATGCGAGGAAAGTGCCTCCGGTTTCGTTCAGACCCAGAACGAACTTGTAAATGGACTGTGTGTCTGACATTGGATTTTATTCTGTGTTGATTGATCTCTATTAAATATACATCTGTTTGGAGGTGGAGAATTTATTCTCTTGCTTAACGCCCTTCTCTGAGACGTACGAGCTCAGAGGTTGTATATCGATGGACATCAATCGCATGGAGTGAATTGCCTGTGTGGCATGCCTAAGTGGCAGATGATCAAGGCTTCTATTGAAAAGCAAAGTCTTGTGGTTGATGATCAAAGCACGGCCTAAGTGGCACAACTTTGTGTATAGCGTGGATTCGCGAGCCTCACACCTCGGTATGAGTCAAAAACGGGATAAGGACTACAGGGAGAGCGCGACATTTCTTTCTAGCTATGGGTGGTGTCAGTTCTTAAAATGGCTGACATTTATATATATTTTTACCTGTGTGGTTGTTGGAGTGAGGCGCTCCGATTTTAGGTCTGTTAGGACCGTGAAATATGTGTTCAGGAATACTAATCCACTAACGTAAGTGTGGACCGGCCCTAAAGCATCTAAGGGTTACCCAGAGAGAGTAGTCCTGAGACATTTGCTATAGTGTCTCGAAACGGAGAGGAGCTTGCCCCTTGCCTCGACTCATGATGGAAATCCAATTTCCAATACGAGATATTTCGGTTTTATTTGTAGAACCTAGTATGCGACATAGTGGTATGGGTCATTAATGTCGTCTATGATTGATATTTATGATTGAAATTGTTTTGACACTATACACTTATAATAGTATCAAATTATTTGTTTTAAACGTACCAAGCATGTTTGGCTATTATAAGGGAAAACCCTATCCTCCAGCTTGCGTTGCATTGTGTGATGGGACTGGGTCTTATAATAGCTTCATTTTTCGAAAAAGCATTGCGTTGTTTATTCTATGCACTGGTATTCTTGGGAGGAAACCCGTTCCGTGTTATACGGCGTGGTCCTTGGAATTACTCTCTTTTAAAGTAAATATTAACTAACTATTTTAGTTCTCATGCCAGTCACATGACTGACCTGGAGTTTATTGTTTTAACCTAAACTCTGGGTGCCCTTATTTTCCGCACGGGCAGCTAGTAGTTGGGTTTTGCAGATTTATATTCACATGATCCTGGTCTACAGCTGGAACGATACTCGGAAAGCTCTGTATCCATGTATTTCTTTCAGTTGTGCTTTGTATTATTTTTCCGCTATTGTGTATTTAAATGTAATTTAAATCTTTGATATTTGTCAAATGTGTAATATTTATTCATACTCTGTAATATTCTTGTATTCTGATGGAATTGTTGTAATAAACAATGAAATGTTCTTCTGTTTGCGTTCCAATGTGTGTTGTTCTCAACGCCATCCGTGCTTTCCTTCATGGGGAAGTTTGAGTCGTGTCAAAGTACGTCAGCGTCACATACTCTTTTAATTAAACCATTCATTAAAATCATTTCAGGGGTTCTTAGAAATCGATTCCATATATTTATCTCAATGTAATAAGTATATTCACAAATCTCTTGTTTTCATTACTTCAAAAACCATAATCATACACTTACTACTTAGGAATAAGCGTATTCACAAAACCCTATTATTTTAAATACTTAGAAAATACTACTATATCCTTCATCAAATGGTATAAGTATAGTCACAAATCATATTTGGGTAAAACAATGTCATATGTTACATGGTTTAACTATAAAAACACAAACGGTTTTATTTAACCTATAAATTTTAAAAATTATTGTTTAAAACATCACTTGTGGGAATAATAAGTTAATTTCCAATATCCATTTTCAAACCAGTATCATCTTTTAGATAATAATGAAGTAGTTCAAGTTGGGGAATTTTATTTACTTCTTGAACCTTGACTCGACCACCTTCTTATCATTAAGAAAATTAGAAGTTTGTCCACGTTAAATCTAACATTCAAAAAATTTCACATTAAGTTCCATTTACTATTCAATTTAAATAAGCATTTACAAAAACTTTTCTGCATTTGGAATCTCATTCAACTACAAATACTTTTACTTTATTCAATTGTCAAGTGAAACCTTATTTAAAACCATCGTATTGGCTTTGAATCACTTTTATAAAGCTTGTTAATAAAACTTGGATTTATTATAAAATCTCTCTAAAAATCTTCTATAACAGTTCAAATTAAAATCTTCTTACAGACTCGATTTACTTTCTTTTATAAACTTTGGATCTTATAAATCCTGGTTAAATTTTAAAATCAAATCACTTAAAAAAATAGCTTAAAATCAGTTCAAATCATATAAAAACTTTTCTATGAATATCTACTTTTCAAAATTCAAATTCTAGAATCCAATACAAATTTTACATCTTTTTACAAGTTCAACAAAATTATTTACCAAAATTTATTAAAACAACTGGAAATCACATAAGAACTCAATTAATTATAAAACAGGTGTAATAGCCTGGAAAATCAGAACCAATTTAAAAATTTTATTTTGGTAATTTTAATGAATTTTGAATATTAAAAATGAATTATTTTAAATAAGATATATTCTAAATAGAATTATAACATATATATTTATTTGAATCGATATTTTAATTTTAGAAGGGGTTAGAAATAGCGTGGCAGTTTGAAAATTCAACTTTAAACTTTGACTGAATGAACATGATTTAAAATATAACGGATTTTAGTGAAACCAAAAATATTCAAATCTATTTGATAATATATTTCTAACAAATCTGAAAAATCGAAATTTCATAGCGGGAATCAAAAGTTACGGCCAAACGAATATTTAGAATGGTCGCTATGAAATTAATATAGCCCTTGAAAATTGGCATTTTCCAAACGACCTCCATTTTCGACGAGACCACTTTGGTTGGATCTGGAATGTCAATTTATTACTAGGTTCCAAATTCAATAATTTTTGGAGTTAATATGTGAGCGTGGCAAAAGAAAACGTGTTTGGTTAATTTCAGTCAATTTGGATCAACCAGAAAAAGGACAATTTTCAAACGGCCTCCAAATTCGACAAAATTAGTTTTGTTAAGACCGTATCGTCAATACGAAGCAAGATATATTTTTTGTGGAATTTTTAGAATTAGTATGTGGCCCCGACAAATTGAAATGTACGTTCAAATTAAACATTGAATGTTTTATATTTTTAATTTGAAGAATAACTGACTGAAACAGTCGAATGGGCTTACGAAACATATTCCATTGTGTTCGGAATATCGGTATTTAGATAGGGGCGATAGACATTGGGTTTGATTTGGAGCCCATTCAGAAAACACTATTTTTCAATTAAATATATATATATATATATATATATATATATATACATATCGGTGAATCAGAAGATTTCTTTCATAAATAAAAATAATTTATCTCTCCTCGATACCTTATATCGCGATGGCGAAAGCTACTTCCCCGCTTCCTCCTCCGATTACTCACTCCACATGCAAAATTAGACCTCCGTCCTGTTGAGGATTTTACAGATCCCGACGAGAGCTTCAAATCCATACCACCTTCTCCCCGTCTTGTCGTGCCATTGAGGAGATCCGACGCCTCAAACCCACTGCCTTCCGACCGCCGCCGCTGCCACTAGGAGCTGTCAAAGCGGGCCCCAACACCCTGCGCCGCTTCGCCTCTCTGTCCTCTTCGACGCAGCGCCGGCTGACTGACCTCTTGTGCAACAATTCGTTTGCAAATTTAAAATGTAACGAACTATGGTTTTCGACTCCGAAAATCAACATCAAACTACCATGTTGACCATTCAGACATCGAATATTCCAGATCATTAATAGAAAGAAGTTAGAGGGTGAGAATAGATAAGGTAGAAATATTAGAATAGAAGAAGAAGAAGAAACAACACACAGAGTCTCACATCGCAGCGGAACAAAATATAATACAGAAATAATCTTTATTGAAAGCTTTAAAATACTTACAGTATCAGAGTACATCATACCATGGGACAGTTATAATAGCCTGTTCCCATATACAACACGCAGCGGAATAGTAGTAATATCATACGTCCGAACAACTCCAGCTCATCTCTTCATAGCAGTCGATAACCTGAACCTGTACAACCCGGTCTAACCCGAGCATTTACAAAACACCGGGTCAGTCTGGTGAACCAGGGTGAGATAAACTCGCACAGTAATAAGGGTGAACCATCCAATCATGATTTTAAAGTTCAAAATCTTTTCAAAAGAAAAGGATAATCGTAAGACCAAATCCACACATAAATACGGACGGTTTTTACCTTACGATAACCCAAAACAGTTTGAAACCAATATCTTGTCAGATATTATAATAATGTCTAAACACAAGTAAATAGAAATCTAGTGGAACACTTGCATCTCACGCTCCACATATATAGTATACAATCAAAACCGCGGGCGCTTATTGGAGATTGGATTCCATCTATGACAAGGTATGGGACCACCTGCCGATCGTGTATCTCTAGAGACGAATACACTGGGTTCAACAAGAACTTCTTGCAACCCGGCCCTCACATGACCGACCCCTCATTTCGCTTGAGAGTATCGAATGTATATCACTGACGGTTGGGATCAGCAACCGTCTCCCGAAAAGGGACAGCATCGAAACATAGATTTAAGAAACAATAGGATTTTCTCTAGATAGGTGATTATACACCCTAATGGGAGCGACCCACATAGCCATGCTGCCTGCCCGATTTTTGTCATTTCCCGGTTGATGAGGCTTGAGGCCAGAATTAACTTCTGATCATCTGGTCACCATTCACTTTGAATGCCACATCGTCAGATCCGTCAGATATCACTAATTGACGTCCACAAAAATACTCTAGCAGTAAGCTAAGAGAACGGCGATTCCCCGCCAACTACTATTGTACGTTTGAAGAAATCAACGTACGTGACCCTTTGGAAATACTCTGTCAGACACTCGTCCATACACGTCACCCAGGAACAGGATGAACCGAAGGCACTCTCCTACCGCATCCATATAGGAATCACCCCATGGATCAGTAGCGAGAAGTCCTTGCAACCCGTAGATTCCAACCATGACAGAATCACAGCTTATCTCTGCTTGCCAGGCAGAGAATATTAGTGGTTCTTCCGTTTATGAAAATCAACGGTCTTCAATGCTCCATCACGATCATCTTCTGATATCTTCACGTATTTGTTGGTCGGAATGGTATTCGAATATAAATTCGATCCCGGTCTTTCCATACCAACAATCGTATTGGACAGATTTGATAGTCGGTGTTTTAACTATCAAACTATACAGTGTTTCAAACATGACACTCCAATGAGTTCCCTGATTCAGTATTCAGCATCACTTGGCCTTTAACAACTGATTTACTTTTGTTAAATTAAAAAACTTCTAATTCTTTAAATATTCAAAAATATGATATTTGAATAACTCGAATTTTGATTTAACTCTAATCGATTAACTAATATTCGACTTAACTCCATTCGCTTGACTCTAGATTGCAGCGATCACAATGGTTACGCCTGATTCCCTCAGGAAACATCCGACCGCCGTAGGCTATCTGCAGCCCTGCGAATTGCGCTAGTAGTCGTACAAAATGGCACTCATCTTGAAAAAACTATGTTTGACTAACTCTAGCTCGAATAACTATATTCAATTTCCCACTTAAATCTTCCTTCCAATCATCTTTTAAATTCGGAAATCCATTAGTTTTAACAAAGAAATTTATAGCACATATGTTATAACAATAGCATCATAATTACTATTTAGATTTACAAAACAACAGCGCTATAATCGCTGTTTAGGTTTACAATCCATTTACTATAGCAAAAGCGCTACAATCGCTATATTAGATTTACAAAACATATATTATAACAACAGCGCTAAAATCGCTGTTTAGATTTCAAAACATATCCACTAACGTCTCTTACGATTACCAACTAATACTATCTTCAGATAATCCCGATGTTGTTCAAGTTGGGGTATTTTAATTACCTCTCAGACCTTGATCAACAACGTTCTTATCCTCCGATAAACATAAGTTGTAATCAAAATCAATATTTCATTCTAGTCTCAAACAAATTCCATTTTACTATTGGATTTGGTTAAATAACCCTATAACTCAGTTCTTTGCCCACATTCGCTTATTTCCCATCTCCTTTCAAAATTATTCGACCATTTTTTCATTTTGAAATCTCATTTAAAATTCTCCTTTTTACTTGATCTTGTTTTCAAGTAACGTTAAATAAAATTAACGCCTTAACATGTAAACCTCATTTACACGACCCTGGTTTATATAAACCCTTTACCTTAATTCACATAATTAAACAACACTTAAATTTAAGTTATCATCTTCGCTTGAAATCCTCTTTTTAACATCATTATAAACATCTTAGCTTTAAATATAAAACCCGCTCATAGATTCCTTTCACAATCCAATTTGGTTTGCACTTCTCTTTGATTACTTTTCAAAAGTAGTCTTCTAAATTCTTATTAAAACAATAATTTTCTTTACTCATTAGCTACTTCAGTAGTTAATTTCTTTATTTACTAAGATAAATAGAAAATCCTTTTTAAAGATCTTGTTTAAAGTTAAAACAATATTCTTCAACTATTTCATTTCGCAATTTCGAAACAAACTAATTTGATATTCGATTCCAGTTTAAATGGTCAATTTTGTCAAGTCAAAATTCGATTATCCCGTAAACTAATTCCAATTAACCTTCGCTTTAAATTAATTAAAAATATAATTAATTTAAATTATTTCCATTAATTGTTTTCTTTTCAAAACAATTATCAAAGTTTAACCATTCGATTCATTCTCTATTCTCATTCTTTGTAAATCTGATTAACATTAGAATTTACTTTATAAAATAAATTACTAACAAATCAAATCTTAAATAAATAAAATATTTATTTAATTCTCTTTAATAACTTTTGTTCAAAATAATACATTTTTCCCAAAATCTAACTCCAGTTATAAAGTAAATTTTATAACTTCAACTCTATCGATTCACCTGACGGTGAATCACTGTCTATAACACGATTGATTTTAAAGGCCATACTCTGCCAAACACTAAACCAATATCACCTATTGGTTCGAACCAAACAGATGTTGAATATTCAATTAATAATCAACCATCAAATCAATCACACAAACAGATCAGTTCATATATGATAATATGAAAATAAATAATACATTTGAGGGATCCGGTTGGGTCCCTCCAACTTGTTCTTCCCTGTATTCAAATGGTTATCTCAAATCAGACCATTCAGTTTTTGTTTAACTGATAACACTAAATAGCAACCATTCAACATCAACCACAAGCAATTCAAATGATTCAACTATTTAAACACGTTTATACATAAATGTGACCAACCAAGGTGAGTCACCTTTATTGGAACCTGTAATAACCCGAAAATCTGGGCCAGTTTAAAATTTTTATTTTGGCGATTTTAGCGAATTTTGAAGATTTAAAATGAATTATTATAAATAATATCAACGAGAAATTTATTTTGAATATATAATTCGACGTATATATTATATACGTCGTCGTTAGAATATAAATATTTATTTTAAATTATAAATAGAATTGAAAATGGCGCGGTAGTTCGATAATTCGATTTCAAACTTCAATTGAATGTACCGGGAGTAAAACAATCCGGATTTTAGTGAAACCAAAAACATTAGGATCTAATTGATAATATCTTTCCAACGAATCCGAAGAATCAAAATTTCATAGCGGGAATCAAAAGATATGTCCAGTTGAAAATTCTGAATAGTCGCTATGGAATTCAGGCCCTTAAAAATGGACATTTTGCAAACGACCTCGGATTTCGACGAAACCACTTTTGTTGGATCCGTGATGTAAAGTTATTGCTAGATTCCAAATTTCATAATTTTTCGAATCAATATGTGAGCGTGGCAAAGGAAAACGCGTTTGACCAGTTTCAGTTGATTTTAATCGACTGGAAAATGGCCATTTTTCCAACGGTCTCAGAATTCGACGAAACTAGTTTTGTTAGGACCGTATCGTCAATACGAAGCTAGAAAATATTTTTCGGGAATTTTTCGAGTTAGTATGTGACCCCGGTAATTCGGAATGTACGTTTAAAATTCAATATATAGAGTTAAATGTAAATTCAACGGAAACTGATTGTAACAGCCGAATCAGCCTACGATACATATCCCATTGTGTTCGGAATGGGGGTAAAACGCTATGGACGACAGGCGATGGACCTCGTTTAGAGGTCGTATGTAAAAGTCAACTTTTTATAAAAATAAAATAATTAAATAATAAAAATAAAATAAAAAGAAAAAGAAAACCCTCCTCCCCTATACGTTCTGCCCCCCCCCCCCCCCCCCCGTTCACAAAGAAATTCAGAAAAAAAAAGGGTAAAACCAAATCGCTCGTCGCCCAACCCCTCCAGCCGCCAACGATGACCGCGCCACCACCAAGGGCACCACCGCACCCTCGTCTTCTCCCTCTCCTTACCGTTCGAACCCCCAGATCCCACTTCCCAAAATCGAAGCCGCCACCGCAAACCCAGAGCCGCCGCCACCGCAAACCCAGTGCCGCTGCCACCTGATTGCAGACGCCGACCGCCACCTCCAGCGGCCCCATGCCACCTCCGATGATCAGAAGTCCACCCTCCCCCTCTCGAAAATTAACAGCGAGTTTTGCTTTTGTTTTTTTTTATTTTTCTTTATAAGATAATAACATAGTTTAAATTCAAATTTTAATCTATAATTTTCATGGAAATAAAACTGTGTTTTAAAAAGATATGAACTTTGTTTTTCAAAAGATATGGATTTTGTTTAGAAAAATATATGACTTTTGATTTATAGAAAGCCGAAATCTTTATGATGTTAAAGCCGAAATCTTGATGATGAGAAAGACTGAATTTTTATAATATTAAAAATATGATTTTTATATTTTTAAAGTATTAAAAATATAATCTTTACTATATAGAAATATTAAAAATATGATTTTTATATTTTTAAAGTATTAAAAATATAATCTTTATAGGATAGAGAATATAAAAATATCATCTTTGTATATGTAGCGAAATAAAAATCTGATTTTTATTTTATATACGTTGAAGTAAAGTGATGATTTTTATAATGATGAAATCTATATTTTTGAAAAGGCGAAATCTATATATAGAGAATAGCGTTATAAAAAATAGAATTTTTATCTATATATTAGCGGTAA
Source organism: Allium sativum (assembly GCA_030737875.1). Taxonomy (NCBI): domain Eukaryota; kingdom Viridiplantae; phylum Streptophyta; class Magnoliopsida; order Asparagales; family Amaryllidaceae; genus Allium; species Allium sativum. The sequence goes on along the minus strand of CM060921.1, from coordinate 5,532,744 downwards.
AGAAATTCGATTTTTATATATTGAATAGCATAGTAAAAATTCGATTTTTAAATATATGAAGTGATTATAGAAATATGATTTTTAAATTGAAAGTGAATAAATAAAAATGTGATTTTTATTTTAAAGACATCGAAATATAAAAATGTGTGATTTTTATATATGTAGTGACTACGGGAAAAAGAAGATGATAAAAAGGCGAGGATGAAGAAGATTTCTATAAAAGAAGAGCCATGGAGCTAGGATAGCTATATGTGAGAACTTCTCACTCTAAACTTCTTTTTCTAGTTATATATATATACTAGGATGCAGACGGTGCTTAGTAGCACCCGACACCCGTCATCCACAGACCATGGATGGCTTGTTTGTTAAATTGTTTGATTGTGTGGTTGGTTAGTCTAATTGGTTTGAATTGAATTGTTTGGTGAAATGGAATGGATTTGATTGATGTGTGAATGGCGTGGGCCTTCACTAGACCGGGGATAAGGCTAGGCCTCGTCCCGTTTCTAGTATCGTGCCGTTATGCCGCCGAAATTTTCTAAAATATGTTAGAAAAATAAAAATATCATTTTATTGATAAATGAACTGAATAGAAATTCAAGTGTTAAAATAAAATGTTGTATCGTTAAAAATATAATTTTTAACGTGAAAGTGAATAAATAAATATTTATAAACAAATCGGCCGATTTGTTTATATACACTGATTTGACTGATATCGATTGGGTCGATAAATTTTACACATCGCCCAACTGCACAAATAAAATATGTGTTTGATTGTTTGAAACCCCACACGGGTGTTGGGATGAAATTTGAAGTTCACTCATCCTGATTGATTAAATATGTCGATCGATTGATTGACAGGCTGTTATAAGCGTTAGATATCTATATTTGATGCTTATACAGTGTAGTGCACTTTGGTTGATGGTTGATTGTTTTTCAATGCAATTATATACATGTGTTGTATGGAATCCATATAATTAACGATTATATGGTGATTGATTGGGCCTCATTCCAATCGGGAAAACAATGAATATTATAAAAGAAAATTCATGTGTTGAATATAAAAATAGTCATGTGTTGACGATGATCGTGTGTTGAAACTATTCATGTGTTGAGTAAAATATTTTAAATAAATAAATTACATCTTTATCATATTTAAAATTAGAACTACTTCCCAGTAGAAGTCTAATTAAAAATCAAACGATAGATACCATAGTTTTATAAAATATTTTACATAACAAAAATAGTGATGTGTTGACAGTACTCATGTGTTGAGATTAGTCGTGGGTTGAAAGAAATATAGATTCATGTGTTGAATGGGAAAAATATTCATTTGTTGAATAGAATAAAGGAGTTGTGAAAAATATAAAGCCGTGTTGATTAGTTTTGCGCCATTTTGACGTGAACGATATTTATATCGATTTTATTCATTTTAAAATGAATTGAAAACGATTTCGAAATGAATTGAATTGAAAACGATTTCGAAATGAATTGAGTTGAAAACGATTTCAAAATGAATTGAATTGAAAACGATTTCGAAATGAATTGAATTGAAAACGATTTCGAAATGAATTGAATTGAAAACGATTTCGAAATGAATTGAATTGAAAACGATTTCGAAATGAATTGAATTGAAAACGATTTCGAAATGAATTGAATTGAAAACGAATTCAAATTGAATTGAAAGTGAAATTGAAATGAATTCAAATTGAATTAAAATTTGAATTGAATAGAAATGAATTTTAAAACGAATTTATAAAGAAGAATTCAATTTTGATTTGAATTGAAAAGAAAGTTGAAATTGCTTTTGAAACGATTTTAAAACGATTTATAAAATTCGTTTTAAATAGAAATCTACGAAATATATATTATATATATTATATATATAATATAATGGCCTGAATAGAACACGCCGCGCCGCGGCAGTTCGTGAATTTCGACCATTTATTTCAAACGGACATTGCGGGAGATCCGACCGTCGGATTCTCCTAAAACCAGAACCGTTGGGTTCGTATCGAAAAGAGCTTTCCAATAAATGTTAGAAATTTGAAATCTAACGGATGGATTTGGAATTATGTCCAAATCAAATTCGAAAAAGGTCGTTGTAAGTGCAGTTCGATGGCCGTTGTTGGAAATCGACTGTACGGGCCTTGATAAAATTATCAAAAATATCTATAATTTGTGTAAAATTATAATATGTGAATTGGAAAGAATTGGGCCGGAAAATTCCACATTTGAATAGGTAAAAATAGATTTTTATCGAAATGAACTAGTTTTGAACTGGAATTAAATTAAATTTATTTTTGAAATAAATAAATTGAATTTGAAAGTGATTTTGAAAATAATCAATATTTCCAATACGTGGATTGGACTGGAGTTGAATCGAAATTATCTTCGGAATATTTCGATGTTGGATTTCGTGACTATACAGATATTGTTTTGGGGAATTTGAAAGATATGTTATATATCGTTATTTCCAATACGATATTTGTTAGTTTCAGAATTTGATATTGAATATAAGCCGATATATTTTCTATTCAGAGCCTTGTATTTAATATCAAATGTGATTTGGTTTGTCGTGAATCGTGTTTTTGATGACATTGGTTCTTTAACCCAGTTAAAGGCAGAATATTGATTTTTGAGAAGATTAAAACTAAGTGGAGTTTTAATGAATCTTTAATTAGATTAAAAATGTGAATTGATAATTTAAATTATCAAATTTGAAAGGTGATCGAGAGTGGAGTATCACCAATTTTGCTCCAAAGCGATAGTTAAATCTTTAATTAGATTTGAACGTGAAATGGTAATTAATTTTACCGATAACACCGTGGTGTTAGATATGGAGTATCACCAGTTTTGCTCCATGGGATATATAGGTTGGGATTGGGAAATAAAACAAATAATTACTTCGGTGTGGTTCGCTAATCCCGACTAGTTAGAATTGATATCCAAAGGAAGATTAAAGAATAAATTTAGAAGAATTTATCTTTGATAAAATTAATGGGAACCTTTCCCTAAGAATGTGATTTTGTGAATAAAAGAATATTCTGTATTGGAATGAGGCGTTTGTTGTGTTTGTGTAACATTTGTTTATCATATACGTGGGTTATTCAGAAAGGCCGGGTTTATACCCATTCTGAATAATCGATTCGACGAGATGTCGAAGATGAAGACGGTGGTCGAAGACCGGAAGTCTTCACATCGTTTGGGTGATTACTGATGATCTTGATTGGGCTGTACACCCAGGATGAGGGAAACAGTTGGTGATCGTCCAGACGTATTTGGAGATGGATGGATATGCGAGGAAAGTGCCTCCGGTTTCGTTCAGACCCAGAACGAACTTGTAAATGGATTGTGTGTCGGACATTGGATTTTATTCTGTGTTGATTGATCTCTATTAAATATACATCTGTTTGGCGGCGGAGAATTTATTCTCTTGCTTAACGCCCTTCTCTGAGACGTACGAGCTCAGAGGTTGTATATCGATGGACATCAGTCGCATGGAGTGAATTGCCAATGTGGCATGCGTAAGTGGCAATTGATCAAGGCTTCTGTTCAAAAGCAAAGTCTTGTGGTTGATGATCAAAGCATGGCCTATGTGGCGTAGCTTTGTGTATAACGTGAATTCGCGAGCCTCACACCTCGGTATGAGTCAAAAACGGGAGACGGACCCAAGGAGTGCATGACGTTTCTTTCTAGCTAGGGTGGTGTCAGTGACCTACCAGCCCTGACATTTATATACTTTTCACCTGTGTGGTTGTTGGATATGAGGCGCCTCGGATATAGGTCTGTAAGGACCGGGAAACGTGTGTTCAGGAATAATTAATCCTCAAAAGTAAGAGAGGACCGGCCTTGGAGGTTCAAAGGATCAGAGTGGGGTCCTGAGGCATTGCTAGAGTGTCTCGAACGCGGAGAGGAGCTTGCCCCTTGCCTCGGCTCATGACGGAATCCAATTTCCAATACGTGTATTGCGGTTTTAATTGTAGAACTAGTATGGCGACATGATAGATGGTACCCATGCCGCCTATGATTGATACTTATGATTGAAATTGTTTTGACACTATACACTTATAATAGTATCAAATAATGTGTTTTAAACGTATCAAGCATGCTTTGGCTGTTATAAGGGAAAACCCTATCCTCCGGCTTGCGTTGCATTGTGTGATGGGACCTGGGTCTTATAACAGCTTCATTTTTCTTTATTTAGCATTGCGCTGTTTGTTCTATGCACTGGTATTCTTGGGAGGAAACCCGTTCCGTGTTATGCGGCGTGGTCCCTTGATTTACCTAACTTTAAAACCAATATTAATAACTGTTTTAGTTCTCACACCAGTCCCATGACTGACCTGGAGTTTATTGTTTTAACCTAAACTCTGGGTGCCCCTATTTTCCACACGGGCAGCTAGTAGTTTTGGTTTTGCAGATTTATATTCACAGGGTCCTGATTTACAGCTGGAACGATGCTCGGAAAGCTCTGTGTCCGTGTATCACTTTCAGTTGTGTTTTGTATATTTTTCCGCTGCTATGTAACTTATTGTAATCTCTGATATTTGTCGAATGTAATTTATTCATTTATACTCTGTATATTCTTGTATTCTGGTGCATTGTTGTAATAGCAATGAAATGTTCTTCTGTCTGTGTTCCGATGTGTGTTGTTCTCAAAAGTATCCGGGCTTTCCTTCACGGGGAAGTTACGGGTTCTTTCAGTTGGTATCAGAGCTTTGGTTTACAGAGCTCGAGAACAAGACACATTAGAACCATACGAAAGAATTCATCAGATATTGGATTAGTAATATCCAATTAGAATGACTCGTTAGAGATAGGATCAGTAGTATCCTAGAACGAGTGTGAAGAGTATATTTTTCAATTGAAAACAATTTTTGTTTTGAAAATTTAAACCATTTTATACGTATTTGAATATTTATTTATTTTGAATATGGACAATCCAATATATAAAGATTTTGCATATACGCGTCATGAACGTATATTCGAAGTTTTAATATATTAGATAGATATAGAATCACATTCTAGTTGCCCGGAGATAATTCTGGTAATGCGGCCGCATTATCAGTAATTATGTTCGTGTTTCGAAGGTGTGATTTCTATATATTTCCATTAGACTGGTGTGAGAACCAAACTTATATAGCTAGAACACATTGTTGTGAATTGGCATCAAAAACATGATTTTTTGTATATGTATCAAAATTATGAATTTGAAAACTCTAATCCACTAATTGATTGATGTTTGTGTTGTTTGTTTATTTGTTTGCTAATTTTAACCATTTATGCCTAATATAATCAAATATTGAATTGTATTGAAAATTGGTCGCATTTGCTTGCATATACATATACTTACATTGAACAGGTCATAGCAAGGAGGCTAGAGCCAGAGAATAAAATTTGTTTGCCTGACAAATAGGTACATGTTTACTACATAATTTCCTGTTTTGTTTGGGTGATGATGATTTTGTGAGCCTATTGGCTAGCCGCTTGGCTTTTTCTTTTTCTTTTTGAGATCTGAAGGACCGGGGAAGCTATTTGAAATTCCCCGATGCTCCCGGTGCAAGGGAGGTTATGGCGAAATTTTTTTGAAAATTTAGGGTGTTAGCCAAATTTTTGAAATTTTTGAAAATTCTCAGAAACTGAAAAGTTGGAGAATGGAAGCCAGAATGAACGTAGAGTGGATTGATCAAACCACTTTCGACTTGGTTCCTTTTCGGGGACGAAAAGTTTTAAGTGGGGGAGATTGTAATAACCCGAAAATCTGGGCCAGTTTAAAATTTTTATTTTGGCGATTTTAGCGAATTTTGAAGATTTAAAATGAATTATTTTAAATAATATCGACGAGAAATTTATTTTGAATATATAATTCGACGTATATATTATATACGTCGTCGTTAGAATATAAATATTTATTTTAAATTATAAATAGAATTGAAAATGGCGCGGTAGTTCGATAATTCGATTTCAAACTTCAATTGAATGTACCGGGAGCAAAACAATCCGGATTTTAGTGAAACCAAAAACATTAGGATCTAATTGATAATATCTTTCCAACGAATCCGAAGAATCAAAATTTCATAGCGGGAATCAAAAGATATGTCCAGTTGAAAATTCTGAATAGTCGCTATGGAATTCAGGCCCTTAAAAATGGACATTTTGCAAACGACCTCGGATTTCGACGAAACCACTTTTGTTGGATCCGTGATGTAAAGTTATTGCTAGATTCCAAATTTCATAATTTTTCGAATCAATATGTGAGCGTGGCAAAGGAAAACGCGTTTGACTAGTTTCAGTTGATTTTAATCGACTGGAAAATGGCCCTTTTTCCAACGGTCTCAGAATTCGACGAAACTAGTTTTGTTAGGACCGTATCGTCAATACGAAGCTAGAAAATATTTTTCGGGAATTTTTCGAGTTAGTATGTGACCCCGGTAATTCGGAATGTACGTTTAAAATTCAATATATAGAGTTAAATGTAAATTCAACGGAAACTGATTGTAACAGCCGAATCAGCCTACGATACATATCCCATTGTGTTCGGAATGGGGGTAAAACGCTATGGATGACAGGCGATGTACCTCGTTTAGAGGTCGTATGTAAAAGTCAACTTTTTATAAAAATAAAATAATTAAATAATAAAAATAAAATAAAAAGAAAACCCTCCTCCCCTATACGTTCTGCCCCCCCCCCCCCCCGTTCACAAAGAAATTCATAAAAAAAAAGGAAAAAAAAAGGGTAAAACCAAATCGCTCGTCGCCCAACCCCTCCAGCCGCCAACGATGACCGCGCCACCACCAAGGGCACCACCGCACCCTCGTCTTCTCCCTCTCCTTACCGTTCGAACCCCCAGATCCCACTTCCCAAAATCGAAGCCGCCACCGCAAACCCAGAGCCGCCGCCACCGCAAACCCAGTGCCGCTGCCACCTGATTGCAGACGCCGACCGCCACCTCCAGCGGCCCCATGCCACCTCCGATGATCAGAAGTCCACCCTCCCCCTCTCGAAAATTAACAGCGAGTTTTGCTTTTGTTTTTTTTTAGTTTTCTTTATAAGATAATAACATAGTTTAAATTCAAATTTTAATCTATAATTTTCATGGAAATAAAACTGTGTTTTAAAAAGATATGAACTTTGTTTTTCAAAAGATATGGATTTTGTTTAGAAAAATATATGACTTTTGATTTATAGAAAGCCGAAATCTTTATGATGTTAAAGCCGAAATCTTGATGATGAGAAAGACTGAATTTTTATAATATTAAAAATATGATTTTTATATTTTTAAAGTATTAAAAATATAATCTTTACTATATAGAAATATTAAAAATATGATTTTTATATTTTTAAAGTATTAAAAATATAATCTTTATAGGATAGAGAATATAAAAATATCATCTTTGTATATGTAGCGAAATAAAAATCTGATTTTTATTTTATATACGTTGAAGTAAAGTGATGATTTTTATAATGATGAAATCTATATTTTTGAAAAGGCGAAATCTATATATAGAGAATAGCGTTATAAAAATAGAATTTTTATCTATATATTAGCGGTAAAGAAATTCGATTTTTATATATTGAATAGCATAGTAAAAATTCGATTTTTAAATATATGAAGTGATTATAGAAATATGATTTTTAAATTGAAAGTGAATAAATAAAAATGTGATTTTTATTTTAAAGACATCGAAATATAAAAATGTGTGATTTTTATATATGTAGTGACTACGGGAAAAAGAAGATGATAAAAAGGCGAGGATGAAGAAGATTTCTATAAAAGAAGAGCCGTGGAGCTAGGATAGCTATAAGTGAGAACTTCTCACTCTAAACTTCTTTTTCTAGTTATATATATATACTAGGATGCAGACGGTGCTTAGTAGCACCCGACACCCGTCATCCACAGACCATGGATGGCTTGTTTGTTAAATTGTTTGATTGTGTGGTTGGTTAGTCTAATTGGTTTGAATTGAATTGTTTGGTGAAATGGAATGGATTTGATTGATGTGTGAATGGCGTGGGCCTTCACTAGACCGGGGATAAGGCTAGGCCTCGTCCCGTTTCTAGTATCGTGCCGTTATGCCGCCGAAATTTTCTAAAATATGTTAGAAAAATAAAAATATCATTTTATTGATAAATGAACTGAATAGAAATTCAAGTGTTAAAATAAAATGTTGTATCGTTAAAAATATAATTTTTAACGTGAAAGTGAATAAATAAATATTTATAAACAAATCGGCCGATTTGTTTATATACACTGATTTGACTGATATCGATTGGGTCGATAAATTTTACACATCGCCCAACTGCACAAATAAAATCTGTGTTTGATTGTTTGAAACCCCACACGGGTGTTGGGATGAAATTTGAAGTTCACTCATCCTGATTGATTAAATATGTCGATCGATTGATTAACAGGCTGTTATAAGCGTTAGATATCTATATTTGATGCTTATACAGTGTAGTGCACTTTGGTTGATGGTTGATTGTTTTTCAATGCAATTATATACATGTGTTATATGGAATCCATATAATTAACGATTATATGGTGATTGATTGGGCCTCATTCCAATCGGGAAAACAATGAATATTATAAAAGAAAATTCATGTGTTGAATATAAAAATAGTCATGTGTTGACGATGATCGTGTGTTGAAACTATTCATGTGTTGAGTAAAATATTTTAAATAAAATAAATTACATCTTTATCATATTTAAAATAAGAACTACTTCCCAGTAGAAGTCTAATTAAAAATCAAACGATAGATACCATAGTTTTATAAAATATTTTACATAACAAAAATAGTGATGTGTTGACAGTACTCATGTGTTGAGATTAGTCGTGGGTTGAAAGAAATATAGATTCATGTGTTGAATGGGAAAAATATTCATTTGTTGAATAGAATAAAGGAGTTGTGAAAAATATAAAGCCGTGTTGATTAGTTTTGCGCCATTTTGACGTGAACGATATTTATATCGATTTTATTCATTTTAAAATGAATTGAAAACGATTTCGAAATGAATTGAATTGAAAACGATTTCGAAATGAATTGAATTGAAAACGATTTCGAAATGAATTGAATTGAAAACGATTTCGAAATGAATTGAATTGAAAACGATTTCGAAATGAATTGAATAGAAAACGATTTCGAAATGAATTGAATTGAAAACGATTTCGAAATGAATTGAATTGAAAACGAATTCAAATTGAATTGAAAGTGAAATTGAAATGAATTCAAATTGAATTAAAATTTGAATTGAATAGAAATGAATTTTAAAACGAATTTATAAAGAAGAATTCAATTTTGATTTGAATTGAAAAGAAAGTTGAAATTGCTTTTGAAACGATTTTAAAACGATTTATAAAATTCGTTTTAAATAGAAATCGACGAAATATATATTATATATATTATATATATAATATAATGGCCTGAATAGAACACGCCGCGCCGCGGCAGTTCGTGAATTTCGACCATTTATTTCAAACGGACATTGCGGGAGATCCGACCGTCGGATTCTCCTAAAACCAGAACCGTTGGGTTCGTATCGAAAAGAGCTTTCCAATAAATGTTAGAAATTTGAAATCTAACGGTTGGATTTGGAATTATGTCCAAATCAAATTCGAAAAAGGTCGCTGTAAGTGCAGTTCGATGGCCGTTGTTGGAAATCGACTGTACGGGCCTTGATAAAATTATCAAAAATATCAATAATTTGTGTAAAATTATAATATGTGAATTGGAAAGAATTGGGCTGGAAAATTCCACATTTGAATAGGTAAAAATAGATTTTTATCGAAATGAACTAGTTTTGAACTGGAATTAAATTCAATTTATTTTTGAAATAAATAAATTGAATTTGAAAGTGATTTTGAAAATAATCAATATTTCCAATACGTGGATTGGACTGGAGTTGAATCGAAATTATCTTCGGAATATTTCGATGTTTGATTTCGTGACTATACAGATATTGTTTTGGGGAATTTGAAAGATATGTTATATATCGTTATTTCCAATACGATATTTGTTAGTTTCAGAATTTGATATTGAATATAAGCCGATATATTTTCTATTCAGAGCCTTGTATTTAATATCAAATGTGATTTGGTTTGTCGTGAATCGTGTTTTTGATGACATTGGTTCTTTAACCCAGTTAAAGGCAGAATATTGATTTTTGAGAAGATTAAAACTAAGTGGAGTTTTAATGAATCTTTAATTAGATTAAAAATGTGAATTGATAATTTAAATTATCAAATTTGAAAGGTGATCGAGAGTGGAGTATCACCAGTTTTGCTCCAAAGCGATAGTTAAATCTTTAATTAGATTTGAACGTGAAATGGTAATTAATTTTACCGATAACACCGTGGTGTTAGATATGGAGTATCACCAGTTTTGCTCCATGGGATATATAGGTTGGGATTGGGAAATAAAACAAATAATTACTTCGGTGTGGTTCGCTAATCCCGACTAGTTAGAAATGATATCCAAAGGAAGATTAAAGAATAAATTTAGAAGAATTTATCTTTGATAAAATTAATGGGAACCTTTCCCTAAGAATGTGATTTTGTGAATAAAAGAATATTCTGTATTGGAATGAGGCGTTTGTTGTGTTTGTGTAACATTTGTTTATCATATACGTGGGTTATTCAGAAAGGCCGGGTTTATACCCATTCTGAATAATCGATTCGACGAGATGTCGAAGATGAAGACGGTGGTCGAAGACCGGAAGTCTTCACATCGTTTGGGTGATTACTGATGATCTTGATTGGACTGTACACCCAGGATGAGGGAAACAGTTGGTGATCGTCCAGACGTACTTGGAGATGGATGGATATGCGAGGAAAGTGCCTCCGGTTTCGTTCAGACCCAGAACGAACTTGTAAATGGATTGTGTGTCGGACATTGGATTTTATTCTGTGTTGATTGATCTCTATTAAATATACATCTGTTTGGCGGCGGAGAATTTATTCTCTTGCTTAACGCCCTTCTCTGAGACGTACGAGCTCAGAGGTTGTATATCGATGGACATCAGTCGCATGGAGTGAATTGCCAATGTGGCATGCGTAAGTGGCAATTGATCAAGGCTTCTGTTGAAAAGCAAAGTCTTGTGGTTGATGATCAAAGCACGGACTGTGTGGCGTAGCTTTGTGTATAACGTGAATTCGCGAGCCTCACACCTCGGTATGAGTCAAAAACGGGAGACGGACCCAAGGAGTGCATGACGTTTCTTTCTAGCTAGGGTGGTGTCAGTGACCTACCAGCCCTGACATTTATATACTTTTCACCTGTGTGGTTGTTGGATATGAGGCGCCTCGGATATAGGTCTGTAAGGACCGGGAAACGTGTGTTCAGGAATAATTAATCCTCAAAAGTAAGAGAGGACCGGCCTTGGAGGTTCCAAAGGATCAGAGTGGGGTCCTGAGGCATTGCTAGAGTGTCTCGAACGCGGAGTGGAGCTTGCCCCTTGCCTCGGCTCATGACGGAATCCAATTTCCAATACGTGTATTGCGGTTTTAATTGTAGAACTAGTATGGCAACATGATAGATGGTACCCATGCCGCCTATGATTGATACTTATGATTGAAATTGTTTTGACACTATACACTTATAATAGTATCAAATAATGTGTTTTAAACGTATCAAGCATGCTTTGGCTGTTATAAGGGAAAACCCTATCCTCCGGCTTGCGTTGCATTGTGTGATGGGACCTGGGTCTTATAACAGCTTCATTTTTCTTTATTTAGCATTGCGCTGTTTGTTCTATGCACTGGTATTCTTGGGAGGAAACCCGTTCCGTGTTATGCGGCGTGGTCCCTTGATTTACCTAACTTTAAAACCAATATTAATAACTGTTTTAGTTCTCACACCAGTCCCATGACTGACCTGGAGTTTATTGTTTTAACCTAAACTCTGGGTGCCCCTATTTTCCACACGGGCAGCTAGTAGTTTTGGTTTTGCAGATTTATATTCACAGGGTCCTGATTTACAGCTGGAACGATGCTCGGAAAGCTCTGTGTCCGTGTATCACTTTCAGTTGTGTTTTGTATATTTTTCCGCTGCTATGTAACTTATTGTAATCTCTGATATTTGTCGAATGTAATTTATTCATTTATACTCTGTATATTCTTGTATTCTGGTGCATTGTTGTAATAGCAATGAAATGTTCTTCTGTCTGTGTTCCGATGTGTGTTGTTCTCAAAAGTATCCGGGCTTTCCTTCACGGGGAAGTTACGGGTTCTTTCAGAACCAATCGTTAAAAAATAACGGTTTGGTATTCACTGAAATTAAACACAGTTTAATTTCATCAGTTAAATCAACAGATAAGCAGATAACTAGCAAAACAGTCAACCATTGGCAAGCAGAGCACACAATATAAAAATACCCAATTTATATAAAATATAAAAAGGGAAACTGAGTGAGTTTAACTCACCTTGGTTTAATTCGCGGTTAAAACAGTTCATTCCAGTTAAATTAAACAAGTTTTAATTTAAACAAGTTTTAATTTAAACAAGTTTTAATTTAACTGAAAATGACCGTTGATTCCCATAGCGTCCAGTTCTGTTCCAGTCAGCCCCCCAATATAGTGTTCGCCATATTGACCCAACGCCCTTGGTCTGGTCCAATTCTGGTAATGTTTGCACGCATAAAAATATTATGAACATATGAATTTTATAGTACTATGACTGTTCTAAATTCATTATTTATATTATTATTTTTTAGTATAAACTAATTACATTGATGGTTATTACGGCTGAACAATTCATGTTCTGAACTTCCACTTGGTTCTCGCGTCCAAGAACTCGGCATTTCCCAAAGCCCTATACCAATTTATAGTTACACAAATTTTAGTTAAGTTAGTTAAATTTTTAATTAACGTTAGATTACTAATAAATTTACCAATTTCCCCAAATACCGTCCAGTTCTTTCTTGTTCTTGGTCCAAACCGAATCCCACCTTTGCTTTCGTTTGATTCCCTTTTGCAAAACAACTTCGCAGCAGTAAACCACACTCGGTCCCCTTCCTGTTATCACGTTTTGAATTAACCATTAATCCCTTAACACTCATGCACCTTCAACGAGCTGAATAGCCTTTCCACCCTTATCCCGCATGCGTCACTTCCAGTCCCTTCCTTCCATGCAAACCAGAGCCCATCCACATGCAACTCCTCACCCCCACTCACGCTACCCTCCTTCTTCCTTACTGTTTCGCCTTGAACAAGGATTAGCCGACCCCATGATTAGGAATTAACGCGGATGACCTTCTGTCCATCGCGTTTTGCTCCATGGGTTCCCAGCTCCACTTTTTTTTTATTTGATCCCATCGGTTCTTCTCTCTCTCTCTCTTTTTTTTTTTGAAGTGGTGGAGAAAACAATGGAGGAGCATATTTATATAGTGAACGAGACCCGTGGCTGCCAAGGAATACATAGAATAGACCTGCTGATACAATAGAGTAGGTCAGGTTTCCAATGTTCACTTGGTCGGCAAGGAACTAAAATGTCGCTTTCATTTGTAAATATTTGGTCGGCAAGTATACTGTGATGTCATTTCCATTGTTGGTAGAAGCTGATGTATCTGTGTACGAATGAGATTTTGGTACCAATATATGTTTCAATATATATAGTTTTAAACACAATATGTCTTACCTTTTGTTTACCTTGTTTGATGCACTGTAAACGATGCTAACATTGGCTGGTGTTTCATGACTAAAAGTGAATGTCAGTGCGTTCTTTTAGTTCATTCAAAGCAAGGTTAAGCTCTTTTTCTTTACGTGTACGTCTCTTGTTTCTCAAATTCCGTTTACTAGCGAATCAGCATATAGGTCTGCAATGTGATTTGATTAGAATATAGGTTGTAGTGTGATATTTTCACCCCAATGGTACGTTGGTCGACTGAGTTTTAAATATTGGCATGACGAACGATTTCTGTTTACCGATTAATAAACTAATCTTGGTGTAAAAAGGTATTCCGGATCCAATGGGACAAGTTTCGTCGAAATCCGAGGTCGTATGGAAAAATTTCCTTTATAAAACCAGAAATAAACACGCATTTTAATTTTTCACGATCACCGGATAAATCAAATCAATATGAAACTTTCAAATCTTACAATAATTTGTTGATACGAACCCAACGGCACTAGTTTCGTCGCATTCTGAGACTGTTACCCCGGTAGGCTATTTTTACCCCGAACCGCCCTACCCTTTTTAACGCCAAATTTCTCGATCTCTAAAAATAACAAACTATATACCTATACTGACTCTAATCGACGATACGAACTCAACGGAACTAGTTCCGCGGCCTAATTCGATCGTCTGCTCAAGTTACACTCAAATATCCTTTTATTTATTTAAATACTCGCTATAGAAAATGAACGAGCGTTTATAGTTACCGTGGTCACATACGACATCGGTTTTCCACGCCATTCACCACCGTACAATAATTTAATGATACGGTTCTAATGAAACTGGTTTTGTCGAAATCTGAGTCCGTTTGCAAAACGGCTAATTTTAAAGGCCTATAATTTAATAACGAATTTCCATAGCGACTATTTCAAAATTTGTTTTGGCCATAACTTACTATCTATAACATGGAATCTGGATTTTTCTCTTTCATATGAAAATTATCATCAATACGGTCCCAACGTGTCTTGTTTCACAGAAATCCGACTTATATCGAATCCTGTATTCTCAGTTGAAGTTCAAACTCGAATTTTCAAACTGCAGCGCTATATTTCAAGCTCGTTTTATATTATATATAAATATATAACGTTCAACTTCGTTTCAATAACGAATTAAATATTAAATTCCATTAATATTCCCAATCTAATATTTAAATTAAATAAATTGAATTAAATATTTGATTGCCAAAAACACGGGTCGTTACATTCTTCCCCCCTTAAAATAATTTCGTCCTCGAAATTGCTAAGGTAAGAAAGAACGTTATAAACTCATTAATTTCAAATCTAATTTCTTTTAATCAATTCAATACTATAAATCAATATTTTCAAAAATATTGAAAATTTTCTAACACCTTAAATTTCCGAAATTTTTTGCCAGCACCTCCTTTGGACGGCTCAATCGGTACAACTCCAACTCGCCATTCTGGGCCTTCTCCAATTCAAAAGAAGATAAAACAGCCAAGTGGCTTGCCAAATTGGCTCACAAATCTCCAAATCCATATAAAAATAAACGTGTACCTTTTTGTCGGGCACATTATTATATCCTTTCCATCTGCTGCCTGTCAGCATATCCAAATGCATCCCCAAACAAAATTCCACTTTTATCCTCAAACCCAAATCCTTCACGCGTCCAAGCCAAATCCCATTCTTAACTCAATTTCCATCCAATTTCAATTTCAACTCTTAACTTACCAGTCCAACACCATTTCATATTCCTGTCTCCCAATTCCAAATCTGATTCCACTTGATATATTATATCTCGATTCACTTTTCATTTAATTGGTTTCAATTCAATTCATATTTGCTTTCACAAATTCGATTTAATCTTGTTCTTGTTCAAACACTTTCCCTGGGAGTTTTTAAACAGTTCAGTTCTTTCAAAAATCAAACATTTCTTTCCAGGATCCAAACAACTCGTTTTTTCTCAAAGCAGTTCAAAACTAGATTTTTGGTAGTAATCCGTCACTTAGAACTCGAAAATGAACACCGATAATGGCGCGCACATCATCGGAATCTATTTTCCAACTATCGAAGTGAGTTCAATACTATATCACTTTCAAAACCATTTCTAAACACTTCCATTTTGAAATCAGTTCAAAATATCCTTTGCAAGGCTTGTAAAACAATTTAAAAACCTCCCAGGATTTTAAAATTTCTCATATATTAAGTCCAATTCCATTTTCAACCACTTGTCCAAATTTCCAAAGTTTTAATTTCAATTCTGATTTAAATTCAGATTTAACTCCTCTGATTTTCATATATTTCACTTATATGAATTCTGATTGGTTATATATAACCATTTCACATTTTATAATTTTATTGGATTATAATCACAATCAACACATCCAATATATTATAATTACAATATATATATTTCCTCTATATCAAAATATACTTTGGGTAAAATTATTTCATTTACCCACTTTTCAAAACATATCGTGACGACCCATCGTATTCGAGTGTTTATAAACCCTTATCGATACAGTGGATCAAACTGATCGACCAGAACTCATAAACAACTCAACCAATAAATCTCCACAATATAAAACATTTTTTTATAAAATCTACAAATACGTTCACTCGTATATATACAGTCAAACTCAATCTAGGGTATTGCTAACCCCATCTCTACTGAGTCACGCCACAGAGCCAAGGTAATTACTTAACCAATAGCTCTGATACCACTGTAACGAACTGGGGTTTTCGACTCCGAAAATCAACATCAAACTACCATGTTGACCATTCAGACATCGAATATTCCAGATCATTAATAGAAAGAAGTTAGAGGGTGAGAATAGATAAGGTAGAAATATTAGAATAGAAGAAGAAGAAGAAACAACACACAGAGTCTCACATCGCAGCGGAACAAAATATAATACAGAAATAATCTTTATTGAAAGCTTTAAAATACTTACAGTATCAGAGTACATCATACCATGGGACAGTTATAATAGCCTGTTCCCATATACAACACACAGCGGAACAGTAGTAATATCATACGTCCGAACAACTCCAGCTCGTCTCTTCATAGCAGTCGATAACCTGAACCTGTACAACCCGGTCTAACCCGAGCATTTACAAAACACCGGGTCAGTCTGGTGAACCAGGGTGAGATAAACTCGCACAGTAATAAGGGTGAACCATTCAATCATGATTTTAAAGTTCAAAATCTTTTCAAAAGAAAAGGATAATCGTAAGACCAAATCCACACATAAATACGGACGGTTTTTACCTTACGATAACCCAAAACAGTTTGAAACCAATATCTTGTCTGATATTATAATAATGTCTAAACACAAGTAAATAGAAATCTAGTGGAACACTTGCATCTCACGCTCCACATATATAGTATACAATCAAAACCGCGGGCGCTTATTGGAGATTGGATTCCATCTATGACAAGGTATGGGACCACCTGCCGATCGTGTATCTCTAGAGACGAATACACTGGGTTCAACAAGAACTTCTTGCAACCCGGCCCTCACATGACCGACCCCTCATTTCGCTTGAGAGTATCGAATGTATATCACCGACGGTTGGGATCAGCAACCGTCTCCCGAAAAGGGACAGCATCGAAATATAGATTTAAGAAACAATAGGATTTTCTCTAGATAGGTGATTATACACCCTAATGGGAGCGACCCACATAGCCATGCTGCCTGCCCGATTTTTGTCATTTCCCGGTTGATGAGGCTTGAGGCCAGAATTAACTTCTGATCATCTGGTCACCATTCACTTTGAATGCCACATCGTCAGATCCGTCAGATATCACTAATTGACGTCCACAAAAATACTCTAGCAGTAAGCTAAGAGAACGGCGATTCCCCGCCAACAACTATCGTACGTTTGAAGAAATCAACGTACGTGACCCTTTGGAAATACTCTGTCAGACACTTGTCCATACACGTCACCCAGGAACAGGATGAACCGAAGGCACTCTCCTACCGCATCCATATAGGAATCACCCCATGGATCAGTAGCGAGAAGTCCTTGCAACCTGTAGATTCCAACCATGACAGAATCACAGCTTATCTCTGCTTGCCAGGCAGCGAATATTAGTGGTTCTTCCGTTTATGAAAATCAACGGTCTTCAATGCTCCATCACGATCATCTTCTGATATCTTCACGTATTTGTTGGTCGGAATGGTTTTCGAATATAAATTCGATCCCGGTCTTTCCATACCAACAATCGTATTGGACAGATTTGATAGTCGGTGTTTTAACTATCAAACTATACAGTGTTTCAAACATGACACTCCAATGAGTTCCCTGATTCAGTATTCAGCATCACTTGGCCTTTAACAACTGATTTACTTTTGTTAAATTAAAAAACTTCTAATTCTTTAAATATTCAAAAATATGATATTTGAATAACTCGAATTTTGATTTAACTCTAATCGATTAACTAATATTCGACTTAACTCCATTCGCTTGACTCTAGATTGCAGCGATCACAATGGTTACGCCTGATTCCCTCAGGAAACATCCGACCGCCGTAGGCTATCTGCAGCCCTGCGAATTGCGCTAGTAGTCGTACAAAATGGCACTCATCTTGAAAAAACTATGTTTGACTAACTCTAGCTCGAATAACTATATTCAATTTCCCACTTAAATCTTCCATCCAATCATCTTTTAAATTCGGAAATCCATTAGTTTTAACAAAGAAATTTATAGCACATATGTTATAACAATAGCATCATAATTACTATTTAGATTTACAAAACAACAACGCTATAATCGCTGTTTAGGTTTACAATCCATTTACTATAGCAAAAGCGCTACAATCGCTATATTAGATTTACAAAACATATATTATAACAACAGCGCTAAAATCACTGTTTAGATTTCAAAACATATCCACTAACGTCTCTTACGATTACCAACTAATACTATCTTCAGATAATCCCGATGTTGTTCAAGTTGGGGTATTTTAATAACCTCTCAGACCTTGATCAACAACGTTCTTATCCTCCGATAAACATAAGTTGTAATCAAAATCAATATTTCATTCTAGTCTCAAACAAATTCCATTTTACTATTGGATTTGGTTAAACAGCCCTATAACTCAGTTCTTTGCCCAGATTCGCTTATTTCCCATCTCCTTTCAAAATTATTCGACCATTTTTTCATTTTGAAATCTCATTTAAAATTCTCCTTTTTACTTGATCTTGTTTTCAAGTAACGTTAAATAAAATTAACGCCTTAACACGTAAACCTCATTTACACGACCCTGGTTTATATAAACCCTTTACCTTAATTCACATAATTAAACAACACTTAAATTTAAGTTATCATCTTCGCTTGAAATCCTCTTTTTAACATCATTATAAACATCTTAGATTTAAATATAAAACCCGCTCATAGATTCCTTTCACAATCCAATTTGGTTTGCACTTCTCTTCGATTACTTTTCAAAAGTAGTCTTCTAAATTCTTATTAAAACAATAATTTTCTTTACTCATTAGCTACTTCAGTAGTTAATTTCTTTATTTACTAAGATAAATAGAAAATCCTTTTTAAAGATCTTGTTTAAAGTTAAAACAATATTCTTCAACTATTTCATTTCGCAATTTCGAAACAAACTAATTTGATATTCGATTCCAGTTTAAATGGTCAATTTTGTCAAGTCAAAATTCGATTATCTCGTAAACTAATTTCAATTAACCTTCGCTTTAAATTAATTAAAAATATAATTAATTTAAATTATTTCCATTAATTGTTTTCTTTTCAAAACAATTATCAAAGTTTAACCATTCGATTCATTCTCTATTCTCATTTTTTGTAAATCTGATTAACATCAGAATTTACTTTATAAAATAAATTACTAACAAATCAAATCTTAAATAAATAAAATATTTATTTAATTCTCTTTAATAACTTTTGTTCAAAATAATACATTTTTCCCAAAATCTAACTCCAGTTATAAAGTAAATTTTATAACTTCAACTCTGTCGATTCACCTGACGGTGAATCACTGTCTATAACCCGATTGATTTTAAAGGCAATACTCTGCCAAACACTTAACCAATATCACCTATTGGTTCGAACCAAACAGATGTTGAATATTCAATTAATAATCAACCATCAAATCAATCACACAAACAGATCAGTTCATATATGATAATATGAAAATAAATAATACATTTGAGGGATCCGGTTGGGTCCCTCCAACCTGTTCTTCCCTGTATTCAAATGGTTATCTCAAATCAGACCATTCAGTTTTTGTTTAACTGATAACACTAAATAGCAACCATTCAACATCAACCACAAGCAATTCAAACGATTCAACTATTTAAACACGTTTATACATAAACGTGACCAACTAAGGTGAGTCACCTTTATTGGAACCAATCGTTAAAAAATAACGGTTTGGTATTCACTGAAATTAAACACAGTTTAATTTCATCAGTTAAATCAACAGATAAGCAGATAACTAGCAGAACAGTCAACCATTGGCAAGCAGAGCACACAATATAAAAATACCCAATTTATATAAAATATAAAAAGGGAAACTGAGTGAGTTTAACTCACCTTGGTTTAATTCGTGGTTAAAACAGTTCATTCCAGTTAAATTAAACAAGTTTTAATTTAAACAAGTTTTAATTTAACTGAAAATGACCGTTGATTCCCATAGCGTCCAGTTCTGTTCCAGTCAGCCCCCCAATATAGTGTTCGCCATATTGACCCAACGCCCTTGGTCTGGTCCAATTCTGGTACTGTTTGCACGCATAAAAATATTATGAACATATGAATTTTATAGTACTATGACTGTTCTAAATTCATTATTTATATTATTATTTTTTAGTATAAACTAATTACATTGATGGTTATTACGGCTGAACAATTCATGTTCTGAACTTCCACTTGGTTCTCGCGTCCAAGAACTCGGCATTTCCCAAAGCCCTGTACCAATTTATAGTTACACAAATTTTAGTTAAGTTAGTTAAATTTTTAATTAACGTTAGATTACTAATAAATTTACCAATTTCCCCAAATACCGTCCAGTTCTTTCTTGTTCTTGGTCCAAACCGAATCCCACCTTTGCTTTCGTTTGATTCCCTTTTGCAAAACAACTTCGCAGCAGTAAACCACACTCGGTCCCCTTCCTGTTATCACATTTTGAATTAACCATTAATCCCTTAACACTCATGCACCTTCAACGAGCTGAATAGCCTTTCCACCCTTATCCCGCATGCGTCACTTCCAGTCCCTTCCTTCCATGCAAACCAGAGCCCATCCACATGCAACTCCTCACCCCCACTCACGCTACCCTCCTTCTTCCTTACTGTTTCGCCTTGAACAAGGATTAGCCGACCCCATGATTAGGAATTAACGCGGATGACCTTCTGTCCATCGCGTTTTGCTCCATGGGTTCCCAGCTCCACTTTTTTTTTATTTGATCCCATCGGTTCTTCTCTCTCTCTCTCTTTTTTTTTTTTTTTTTGAAGTGGTGGAGAAAACAATGGAGGAGCATATTTATATAGTGAACGAGACCCGTGGCTGCCAAGGAATACATAGAATAGACCTGCTGATACAATAGAGTAGGTCAGGTTTCCAATGTTCACTTGGTCGGCAAGGAACTAAAATGTCGCTTTCATTTGTAAATATTTGGTCGGCAAGTATACTGTGATGTCATTTCCATTGTTGGTAGAAGCTGATGTATCTGTGTACGAATGAGATTTTGGTACCAATATATGTTTCAATATATATAGTTTTAAACACAATATGTCTTACCTTTTGTTTACCTTGTTTGATGCACTGTAAACGATGCTAACATTGGCTGGTGTTTCATGACTAAAAGTGAATGTCAGTGCGTTCTTTTAGTTCATTCAAAGCAAGGTTAGGCTCTTTTTCTTTACATGTACGTCTCTTGTTTCTCAAATTCCGTTTACTAGCGAATCAGCATATAGGTCTGCAATGTGATTTGATTAGAATATAGGTTGTAGTGTGATATTTTCATCCCAATGGTACGTTGGTCGACTGAGTTTTAAATATTGGCATGACGAACGATTTCTGTTTACCGATTAATAAACTAATCTTGGTGTAAAAAGGTATTCCGGATCCAATGGGACAAGTTTCGTCGAAATCCGAGGTCGTATGGAAAAATTTCCTTTATAAAACCAGAAATAAACACGCATTTTAATTTTTCACGATCACCGGATAAATCAAATCAACATGAAACTTTCAAATCTTACAATAATTTGTTGATACGAACCCAACGGCACTAGTTTCGTCGCATTCTGAGACTGTTACCCCGGTAGGCTATTTTTACCCCGAACCGCCCTACCCTTTTTAACGCCAAATTTCTCGATCTCTAAAAATAACAAACTATATACCTATCCTGACTCTAATCGACGATACGAACTCAACGGAACTAGTTCCGCGGCCTAATTCGATCGTCTGCTCAAGTTACACTCAAATATCCTTTTATTTATTTAAATACTCGCTATAGAAAATGAACGAGCGTTTATAGCTACCGTGGTCACATACGACATCGGTTTTCCACGCCATTCACCACCGTACAATAATTTAATGATACGGTTCTAATGAAACTGGTTTTGTCGAAATCTGAGTCCGTTTGCAAAATGGCTAATTTTAAAGGCCTATAATTTAATAACGAATTTCCATAGCGACTATTTCAAAATTTGTTTTGGCCATAACTTACTATCTATAACATGGAATCTGGATTTTTCTCTTTCATATGAAAATTATCATCAATACGGTCCCAACGTGTCTTGTTTCACAGAAATCCGACTTATATCGAATCCTGTATTCTCAGTTGAAGTTCAAACTCGAATTTTCAAACTGCAGCGCTATATTTCAAGCTCGTTTTATATTATATATAAATATATAACGTTCAACTTCGTTTCAATAACGAATTAAATATTAAATTCCATTAATATTCCCAATCTAATATTTAAATTAAATAAATTGAATTAAATATTTGATTGCCAAAAACACGGGTCGTTACATAAAACCTAGTTTTGAACACTTCAAAAAGGTATACAGCTATTTATTTTCAAAAGGATTATAGCACTTTAAAGCGCTACGAATTGTGATTTCACTATAAAAATCATATCTTTTTTCTATGTTGTTGAAATCCAGTGAAACAAGAGACATTAGACTCGTGGCGACGTCTTCTACATTCTGAAGAGACCGGAGGATTTTTAGGGCTTGCTACAATTTTTGGCGATGCCGAAAGCATTGTGAGAACTCCTCAATATAATTGCTGGTTCAGTTATTTATTTTATAGCTGCATATATGAACTGCTCCCCGTCGTTCACAGACCATGGACGACTTGTTTGTTTGATAGTGTTGTGAAAATTGTTTGTAATGTGAAATGGACTGTATGATAATATTCATGAGTTGAATAAAATATCATTAAAAATATAATTTTTAACGTGTATATGAATAAAATAAATATTCATTTACAAATCGGACGATTTGTTTATGTAACATCCCGTATTTTTGGCAGTCAAATATTTTATTTAATTTATTATTTTAAATATTATATTTGGGATTTAATGGATTTTAATATTGAATTCGTTATTTAAAACGAATTTTTATCGTTAACTTTATTTATAATATAAATCGAGTTCAAAATGGCACGACAATTCATAATATTGAATTTTGAACTTCAACTGAATATGCAGGATTCGATATAAGTCGGATTTCTGTGAAACAAGACACTTTGGAACCGTATTAATGATAATTTTCATATTAAAGAGAAAATTCAGATTTCGTGTTATAGTTTATTAATTATGGCTAAATCAAATTTTGAAATAGTCGCTATGGAAATCGTTATTTAATTATAGGCCTTTAAAATAGCCGTTTTGCAAACGGACTCTGATTTCGACGAAACCAGTTTCATTGGGACCGTAGCGTTAAATTATTGTATGGTGTTAAATTGTGTGGCAAACCGATGTCGCATGTGACCACGGCAGCCACAAACGCCCGATCAATTTCTATAGCGCATAGTTAATTTAATAAAGGGGTTTTTGGGGATAATTTGAGCAGACGATCGAACTAAGCTGCGAAACCAGTTCCGTTGAGTTCATATCGTCGATTAGAGTCAGGATAGGTATATAGTTTTTTTTTTTTTAGAGACCGAGTTATTTGGCATTAAAAAGGGTATTGCGGTGCGCGTAAAAATAGTCTATTGGGGAAACAGTCTCAGAATGCGATGAAACTGGTGTCTTTGGATTCATATTGAAGAATTATTATAAGATTGCCAGGTTCCAAGTTGATTAGATTTATCTGGTGATCGTGAAAAAATTAAACGCGTGTTTATTTCTGATTTTATAAGGGAAATTTTTTCAAACGATGTCGGAATTCGACGAAACTTGTCCCATTGGATCCGGAATATCTTTTTACACCAAGATTAGCCTTTTTATCAGTAAACAGAAATTTTATATGGTGGTTTTTAACATGATTTCTTCACGACGAAGTTTTGTAAATTATAATATTAATAAAACTATCCCACCACTTAAACTTTTCTTTTTTGCTTCTCCTTTTGCTTACGTTTACTTTTGGTTCCTTGCGCCCCAAATTCTAAAAACGTAAGCACCAGACAATTGAAAGCTTGCGTCCCAAACAAAATTTTTGCTTGGCCGCCAAATCATGTAACCTTGCCATCGAAGAAATTTTCTTGGAATCTTCCCCACGCAAACAGCTGGCCTAGTGTTTGCTGAAAACCTGTATACCATAAAGCGTGGCCTTCATGTCGTCCGCCCTTATATAAACACCTGCCGCTCCATTTGTTTTTCTACCATTTCCAGTAATAAAAATCGAAAATTTCTCCAAAAAAAAAAAGAGAAAGAGTGTAGACCAGTTTGGCGGAAGGGTGGGTAGCAGAAGAGGTGAGGAAGGAGTAACGTGGGCTTGTGGCATGTTAGAAGGATGGGTCGTGTTAGTGGGAAGAAAAAAGAAAAAAAAAAAGGTTTCAGAAAACGAAAAGAAGAAAGAGTGGGAGGGGAGCTGAATGTGAATAGAAGAAGAAGGAAGGGGCGTGGAAAGGGTTGATGGGTGCTGAGTTCCTCAACTGGAAGAACGAAAAAAAAACGAAACAAATGGGTGCAGTTATTCTCAAAACCAAGGCCACGTGCATGGAAGGAAAGCATGTACAGCTTCCTTTATTCGAACGTATCATGGCAAGGTTGATTCATGCGAAAGTCATCGAGGGTAAGGCCATCATTTAAAATAAGATTTATGTTAATTCAAAATGTATGTTATTGGAAATTAAAATAGTGTATATATTTGTAAGTCTTACGTTTAACCCCTATCTTAGCAGAATCAAACCAAATCAGGACATTGGGATGGTACTGACAGACGTAACATTATGAAAATGGACTGGATGGAATTGAAAGCAATTAAACCGCTTTGCGACAAAACGAAATACAAGGTGAATTAAACTCACTCAGTTCTCCCCTCTTATATTTTACATAAGTAGGGTTTTAAAATTGTGTGCTATGCTTGTTTATGTTGTTTATTTGTTCGTTGTTTTGTTTATATTCATGTATGAACTGAAACAGTTAAATTAAACGGTTGTTTAATTTAATTGAAAACTAATCGTTATTTATAACGATTAAATCCAATTGAGGTAACTTGCCTCAGTGGTTACATTTATAACACTATAAACGTTGGACTTCTATTATCACTCCAGTATTGACTGTTACAGTTATTATTAACCGTTATTATTAAACTGTTTTATTTTATTTGTCTAGATGAAACCGAATATTAGACTGAATAATTTGAATTGTAGTAACCCGTTATTTTGCAGGGAATAACAGGTTGGATAATATTGATAACGTTTATCAATATGATAAAATTGTCTGTTATGAAATGTGAAATTAGTGTATATTTCACGGTTTGGTACTATAGTAGCCATTCGCCTCTTTAGCACCATCGATGAAAAGAAATGATTTTCGAAATCGATATTAAATGGATTTCGAGCGGTTTCAAATATATTTTTATATGATTTTAAAATACGACTCTTATGGCAAAGATAATAGTCGAAGCTAAATTTACAAATTTATAACTAAAAGAAATGTAAGAGATTATCAAACAAATGTTTAAACGATGTAAATTTATCGAATTGGCTATTTATAATGTTGAAGTGATTTTGTAAAAGCCTTATCGGTCGGAAGGGAAGTTTAAGTGTAGTTCAAAATAGGATCATTGGATCGTGAATACACGGGAATGGGTAAAAGAGTTCAAAACGAAATGTTTTGTGATAAATGATCGTTTTTAACAAACGGTGTGTAACACCCCGAATTTTAGTTAATACTAAAATTCACTAATTACAGGATAAATAATCTCAGATGTGGGAATTGGGGGTAACGGGCTGCGTCATTGCGTTCGTCTCGGAAAAATACGCGAAATAGAGTCCGAGTTTACGAGAATCGGAGTCCGTATGGCCCAGTTAAGGCCCAATGAAGTTTGCAGAAAATTTAAAGTTAAAAAACAGATTTAAAAATCAAACATCAGATTTAGGTTTGGAACAAGCGGGGTCAGGCGGGAAAGTTCCCGCCCTAACCATGTCGACAGGGCTGTCGACAGGCCTGTCGACAGGGGTGTCGACTTGCCTGTCGACTTGCCAGTCGACATGGGCGCGGCGTCCAGAAAACCTGGGTGCACCAGGTTGGGTTTTAGGCTGGCTTGGAGGGCTGGGTTCTAGAGATTTCCTAAATCTAACGGACCTAATCTAACCTAGGGTTAATCTAAGGGCTTAAAACACTACCTAATCCTATAAATAAGACCCCAACCCTACCCTAATTCATTCATAATTAAATCTTGTAATTAAACTATGGCAAAATGAAACTTGATCATGGCCTCCACAAATCAATGAAGAGGGTTGCAAGCTAATCACTCTCTAATCAACCTCTAATCCATTCTAAGCATCTTAATCTTCTTCATTTGGAGTGCAAATTTGCTAGTGGTGAGTTTCTATCACTTTGATGATCAATTGCTAAATTAAGTAGATGAGATATGATGAGATCTATGGTTTTGCATGAGGATTAATGGGTTTTCAAGTCATATGATATGATGTGAATATGCTAATCTATGTTTAATATTAATCCTATGTTTATGCATGTTGAATATGTGAGTTTATGCATGTTGAATATGAATGCTTATGCAAGTATATGAATGCTTATGCAAGTTATGTATATGCTTAAATGCAAGTTTAACATGATATGCAAGTTATGCATGCTTATGCAAGTATGTGGATGCTTATGCAAGAATGTGAATGCTCATGCAAGTTATGTGTATGCTTAAATGCATGTTATGCAAGTTATGAGAATGTTGTTATACAAGTTCATATGCAAGTTAATGTGTATGATGTTATGTAAGTTATGTACATGTTGTTATGCAAGTTCATATGCAAGTTAATGTGTATGATGTTATGTAAGTTATGTACATGTTGTTATGCAAGTTCATATGCAAGTTATGTGCATGATGTTATGTAAGTTATGTGCATGTTGTTATGCAAGTTCATATGCAAGTTATGTGTATGATATTATGCAAGTCATGTGCATGATGTTATGTAAGTTATGTGTATGTTGATATGCAAGTTATGTTTAGAATATTATGCAAGTTATGTGTATGATGTTATGCAAGTTAACATGTAACATGTTGTGCGAGTTCACACCTTTAAGACACATGCAAGTTCACCTTCACTTATGCAAGTTGCCTTTATACATGACACATATATGTTCATGCAAGTTGGGTTATTTAGTAATGCTAGTTGGGTTAATATCATGATGTAAGTGAACACCTTTTAACCCATGTTAATGCTAATGTATGCTAAGTGAAACCCATGTTAATTGTGAAAGAAACTTCTCTTGGAAATATGTCGTGTTAGCATAAGTACGTGGGGAAAACGATGGGGTTAACAGACATGTTAATGAAATGGTGTGAAATGGTTATGATTAAGCATACCATAAAATGAATAAGCATAAGTGGGAATTTACCTATTGAGTTAGGTCTACCCCATGGGAATTTACCTATTGAGTTAGGTCTACCCATGTTATGAAAAACTTGATATTAACTAGGGATAATTAATATGGGGGTGATTAATTAGGTGTAATTAATCAACTAAGACACGAGGTTGGACCCTTTTGTAGCGGAAGTCTGCCCGGAACCAACCGGCCATCCAGCGGCTACAAATGATTGGCCCAATGTGAGAGGTCTTAGTCATAAATTAAATACATGATTAAAGTAAAGACACGAGGTTAGACCCTTTTGATGACAGAAGTCTGCCCGGAACCAACCGGCTTATCCAGCAGTCATAAAAGACGGTCTAATGTGAGAGGTCTTTATGAGGTCATGATCTTAATTAATGAATTAAGAAATACTTAACCAAATTAGCATGTAGTGGGACATGAGGGGTTAAGTGGGTGCCTTGGGTGGCATGTAGTAACTAGTGGGGGTGCCTGGGGTGGCATGAGGAAACTGGTGGGTTGCCTTGGGTGGCAATAGAAAATACGATTAGAATACTTAACCAAAGTGGAACATGTAATTAAAACATGGGTGAAGGGTTAAGTAAGTGCTTTGGGTGGCATGTGGAAATCTAGTGGGTGCCCTAAGTGGCAATTGAAATATGATTGATAACTTAACCAAATCTTAACATGTAAGTGGGCATGGCTATATAAGGGGTTAAGTGGGAAGCACTAGATAAAAGTAGCAAGCTTAAGTAGTAGCTTGTGGGGGCCCATTTCAACTAATATCCCAAACGTATCTTTGTGGGCTCGACTCTAGTCGAGTGACGGGACACGCATATTGGGCTTGACTATAAGAGGCCAAACCGGGTTAGCGGTGGCAACGCGGGACCAACGGGTTTCATATGCGTGTGTGGACCCGGGCTGGTTGGTAAGTCGTTGTTGCATCGTGTAGATATAAAGCCGTGCACCGTTGATATTATCTGGTAGCCACTTTAGGGGAATGATACACCCCAATCGTGGGACCAGCACGGGTATCTACGTAGGGGAGCCGATCGCTTGGGGAGTAGTGGGTACACCTATGTAGTCAGATAGGGGTACACGAAACTACTAAATTACTAAGTACATTTAGGGGGATCGACCTTTAAGTAGGAATGACTGGTGTGGTGCAGTGTAGTAATTATCCTTGGGTGGGTAGATGCGTCTTTACGGTTGTCTTAGTTTATCCTAAGTCTACCAAGCCGCTTAGTGTAGCCATTCATCCCCAGACGTCACCGTATATCAAGCTTATGTCTTCTCTGGTTACTTTAATGATTGTATTGTTAAAGTTATAGGACTCACTCAGACTTATGTCTGACCCCGTTGTTTTTATCTTTTTCCCAACCCTCAGGTTATCAGAGTAGGCCCAGTACGACTGGGCTTTGATCAGGCTGCTATATTCTCTTTTGGAGCTTGGACCATAGGAGTAGAGCTCAGCTTACCCTTTTCTTTTATGGCTATCAGTTCATGTATTGGGATTATGTACTTTTGTTTATCAGGATGGATATTTTGTACTTGACTCTTATTTGGTTTTGTGATGTAACCAAACATGTTTTACTATCCGCTGCAATGAAATGATGTTTTGAAATTTTCAAGTATTACTTATATCTGTCTTGTTGTAATTTTTCTGTTCTATATTCACTTAAAATACTCCACCGATGTTATGGCATTCCCTTAGAGAGTGACCATAGCGGGTGTGGGGTGTTACACGTGGTATCAGAGCAAAGGTTACCGGAACAGATTAAATTTTTAGAAAACTATTTTTCTAAAAACATTTTTGGAAAAAAATATTTTCAAAAACATGTCTTTAAAGAGAAAAGTTTTTGAAAGAAAAACATAATCCCCGATAGCCATATCTTTATCTTTCGAAATTCTCCGTTTTGAAACTTTCCTTTTTCGTCTCAGCATGGCTGAAGATCTTTATCGTCCGGACGGTGTAGCGGTACCAGTATGGTATAGGAGGTTGTTAGAGGCTAGGGCCGCCGCTGCAGGTTCAGCAAATGTCCCTCCTCCACCCGTTGCACTCGTTCCTCCTCGCACGGATACTTTTGCTATGACTTGTAGGAAGTTTAAGGCTATGGGAGGAAAACCTTTTGTGGGAGCTAGGGATTGGCTTAATGAGACGGAAGAATTGATGGAAATCTTGGAAGTGGAAGAGGGAAAGAAAGTCAAGTTAGCCGCTTGGTTAATGGAAGGAGAGGCCTCGTTCTGGTGGGAGGTCACTAATGGAGAACGCCCTGTTGATTCTTGGATGGCTTTCAGGCAAAGGTTTGAGGCAAAGTTTCTTTCAAAAGCGGAAGAGAATATGCACGTGGATAGGTTCTTGAACTTAAAGCAAGGTAACTTGTCGGTGAAAGAATATGTTAACAGGTTTAATCAGCTAGAGAGATTCAACATGGACTTGGTAAACCCACCAAAAGAGAAAGTTCTGAGGTTCGTTAAAGGCTTAAACGAACCGATGCACGGATTGGCTATGTCTCACATCCCTATGGGGGCCACTTTCGAGAAGCTAGTGGACATGGCACTTATGCATGAGGAAGAGAAGGGTCCCAATGCTAATAAAGCACCCGAGAAGAATGAAGATCAGAAGAAATCTCAACAACCAAATAAGGGTGGGAAAGGTAACGGTGGCAAGGGAAAGAAGAGGTGCTTCAATTGTGGGACACTAGGCCACCTAAACAAAGATTGTCGCAAGAAGACTAAGACTGGCTGCTTCCACTGTGGCGAAGCAGGGCATCTGATGAAAGACTGTCCAAAGAAGGAGCAAAGGACGGGGTCTACCTCAGGAGGACAGGTGCAAGCTCTTGTGGCACCAGGTCAGGCTAGGGGGCAAGTACAGGCTCTTGCGATTCGGTAAAGAGGTAGAACTATTTCTATTGAAAGTCTAGTTTTTCTGATCGATCATCCTGTTCGTACTTTATTTGATTTTGACGCATTGAGTTCATTTATCTCATCATTATTAGTAGAGTCACTGCACTGAGACACCAGTTGGTAGATGATCCCTTAGTTGTTTCAAACCCAATTGGGCTCCATGATGTGTTTGGGTTTGAAAGTTGTTATACTTAGAATTGAGTTTAGATGTGATGCTTTTTGGGCTTCACGGGCTATGGGTTAGTTTTGGGCATGGACTGGTTATCCAGTAATGGTGCCGTTCTTATTGTGGAAGGAGAGTTGTTAGGCTTATGACCCGCTAGGGTAACACTCTCGAGATCTTTTGTAATCCCATGGAATCTGTTATGCTAAGTTATCTAGAATCGCTTGACACGTCGGTCAAGAGTTTGTGATCTGTTAGAGTGGTCCGGGAATACTCGGATGTGTTTGAGGAGGTGAAGGGCTTACCTCCGGAGCGGGAGATTGACCTCCAAATATATCTGGTAGGCAATGCCAAACCAGTGTCTTGGCCAGTGTGCCACGTGGCTCCTCGTGAGAGGAGGGAACTCCATAAGCAAGTAGGCAATTTGCTTGAGAAGGGGTTTAGAAGACGAAGTATATCGGAGTAGGGTGCTCCGGTAGTTTTTGCCACGAAGGCGGATGGGTCCCTCAGACTTTGTGTAGGCTAAAGAGAGCTAAATAAACTCACAAAGAAGAATAGACACCCATTGTCAAGGATTGATGATCTCTTTGATCAGTTAGTGGGCGCCTCAGTATTTTCGCAGTTGGACTTAGCCACGAGGTTTTGTCAGTTGAGAGTGACTGAGGATAGTATAGAGAAGACTACCTTTAGGACTCCGGATGGTTTTTGTGAGTGGCTGAAGATGCCATTTGGTTTGACGAACGCCCCCGCATATGATGAAAAGGGTGTTCAGGGAGTACCTAAATAAGTTCGTAATGGTCTTTGTAAATGACATCTTGGTCTTTTCTAGGAGCGAAATAAGTTTTCGTATGTGCTCAATAGGATGAGCAAAGCAAGTTATGGGATAAACGGTGGTTTTGGAGCGAGACTGGCGAGGACATCTAGAGTGGACAAAGGCTCAATTATTTAGCTGTTTTTACTAGTATCATCTCACGTAGGTCGTCTGAATTCGAAGGAGGTATCCCTTGGGTGTTTGTCTGATATTGGTTTAGGCCTTTGGGGCTTGCATTTGGGGGATGTCGAGTTCGACTAAGGTGGTCTGCGTGAGGGATGGATAGTTGTGACGATTTTGCATGGGAGAATATCCTGATTTCTCTAGAAGTGGAGAAAAGCATGCCTTACATCTCGGAGAAGTATTGGGGACTCTCCAGGCGCATAGTCTTAAGACAGCAAAAGTGAATAGGATTCTTAGCGTCCTATGAGTTTGAGATAGCGTACACCCAAGGTAAGGGTAACATGGTAGCGGACGCCTTAAGTAGAAAAAGGTTGTCCTCGAGTTCATGGTTCGTTGAACGACGGAGCTTAGAGTTTATTTCTATGATTGACTTTAGACCTTCCGTTGACTTTATACCCGGTTTGCTAGCCTCCTTGGAGGTTAGGCCTACTCTTTTGGGACGAATTAGCGGGGCACAGCGAGACGACCCACAGTTGAATGAGTTAGTAGAGAAGCTCATGAGGAGGGGGTCGTCCATCCATTTGAGTAGGTACACCCTAAGTGGTAAGGGGTGGTTGCAAGAGGCGGTAGGGACTCAGTTGTGTTTGAGTACCGCATAACATCCTCGGATAGACGGCCAGACCGAGAGGGTGGATTGTATTTTAGAAGACCTTTTGAGGCTATGTATCTTGGATTTAGGAGGTACATGGGAAGAGCATCTTCCATTGGTGGGGTTGCCCGACAGACTTAGTGGTGTATATGATGTATTCCATGTGAGGAAGGGCCTATATAAGATCGTAGAGGCGATAGAGCCAAGCTTGCTTAAAGAAGTAAAGTAGAGCGTGATGTGATTATTCGACGAGCACCTACTCGCATCCTTGGGTCAGAGACTAGGAAGTTGAGAAACAAAGAGGTTCAACTAGTCAAAGTACAATGGGGAGATGAAGAGAGCGACGCTACCTGGGAGACGGAAGCGAAGATGCGTTCGAGGTACCCTTTTCTTTCGGAGGGTATGTCCTTTTGCTTCTCCTTCATCACATATCTTGTGCTTATCTTATCCTTAGTATGTCCTCTCGTTAGTACCTTTGACCTTTAGATAGGGTAAACCTATGGTTGAAACATGTGTTTGAGACATGTTATGGTTGATGGATGCAAGTGGATGCAAGTGTTTGCTAGTGGTTGCTCGTGGATGCATATACACACACTCTAGGCACTAGATCGGCTCAATCACTTCATATTGCATATTGCATAAAATTAGATGTAGGAAGCTATATTTATGGATGTATAATGATTGTGTTATCATATGGATGATGCATTTTGGTGAATGATTGTGCACTCATATAGATATTGTATGTGTCGATAGGGTTATCTCGCATACATATTGGATGCATGGCACTATCATGGTTTGCATATGTTCATACATTAGATAGGGAACATATACACACACTTTTTGCATATGCTCATATATCATTAGAAACTGTTTTAAGGACAATGGATGCCCGTGGTTGATGGTTTGAGTAGATGGTTGTTTGGATGGTAGGATATGCATTCTCCTTAGCTTAGAGATTTCGGGGACGAAATCCTTTAAGGAGGGGAGAATGTAACACCCCGAATTTTAGTTAATACTAAAATTCACTAATTACAGGATAAATAATCTCAGATGTGGGAATTGGGGGTAACGGGCTGCGTCATTGCGTTCGTCTCGGAAAAATACGCGAAATAGAGTCCGAGTTTACGAGAATCGGAGTCCGTATGGCTCAGTTAAGGCCCAATGAAGTTTGCAGAAAATTTAAAGTTAAAAAACAGATTTAAAAATCAAACATCAGATTTAGGATTGGAACAAGCGGGGTCAGGCGGGAAAGTTCCCGCCCTAACCATGTCGACAGGGCTGTCGACAGGCCTGTCGACAGGGGTGTCGACTTGCCTGTCGACTTGCCAGTCGACATGGGCGCGGCGTCCAGAAAACCTGGGTGCACCAGGTTGGGTTTTAGGCTGGCTTGGAGCGCTGGGTTCTAGAGATTTCCTAAATCTAACGGACCTAATCTAACCTAGGGTTAATCTAAGGGCTTAAAACACTACCTAATCCTATAAATAAGACCACAACCCTACCCTAATTCATTCATAATTAAATCTTGTAATTAAACTATGGCAAAATGAAACTTGATCATGGCCTCCACAAATCAATGAAGAGGGTTGCAAGCTAATCACTCTCTAATCAACCTCTAATCCATTCTAAGCATCTTAATCTTCTTCATTTGGAGTGCAAATTTGCTAGTGGTGAGTTTCTATCACTTTGATGATCAATTGCTAAATTAAGTAGATGAGATATGATGAGATCTATGGTTTTGCATGAGGATTAATGGGTTTTCAAGTCATATGATATGATGTGAATATGCTAATCTATGTTTAATATTAATCCTATGTTTATGCATGTTGAATATGTGAGTTTATGCATGTTGAATATGAATGCTTATGCAAGTATATGAATGCTTATGCAAGTTATGTATATGCTTAAATGCAAGTTTAACATGATATGCAGGTTATGCATGCTTATGCAAGTATGTGGATGCTTATGCAAGAATGTGAATGCTCATGCAAGTTATGTGTATGCTTAAATGCATGTTATGCAAGTTATGAGAATGTTGTTATACAAGTTCATATGCAAGTTAATGTGTATGATGTTATGTAAGTTATGTACATGTTGTTATGCAAGTTCATATGCAAGTTAATGTGTATGATGTTATGTAAGTTATGTACATGTCGTTATGCAAGTTCATATGCAAGTTATGTGCATGATGTTATGTAAGTTATGTGCATGTTGTTATGCAAGTTCATATGCAAGTTATGTGTATGATATTATGCAAGTCATGTGCATGATGTTATGTAAGTTATGTGTATGTTGATATGCAAGTTATGTTTAGAATATTATGCAAGTTATGTGTATGATGTTATGCAAGTTAACATGTAACATGTTGTGCGAGTTCACACCTTTAAGACACATGCAAGTTCACCTTCACTTATGCAAGTTGCCTTTATACATGACACATATATGTTCATGCAAGTTGGGTTATTTAGTAATGCTAGTTGGGTTAATATCATGATGTAAGTGAACACCTTTTAACCCATGTTAATGCTAATGTATGCTAAGTGAAACCCATGTTAATTGTGAAAGAAACTTCTCTTGGAAATATGTCGTGTTAGCATAAGTACGTGGGGAAAACGATGGGGTTAACAGACATGTTAATGAAATGGTGTGAAATGGTTATGATTAAGCATACCATAAAATGAATAAGCATAAGTGGGAATTTACCTATTGAGTTAGGTCTACCCCATGGGAATTTACCTATTGAGTTAGGTCTACCCATGTTATGAAAAACTTGATATTAACTAGGGATAATTAATATGGGGGTGATTAATTAGGTGTAATTAATCAACTAAGACACGAGGTTGGACCCTTTTGTAGCGGAAGTCTGCCCGGAACCGACCGGCCATCCAGCGGCTACAAATGATTGGCCCAATGTGAGAGGTCTTAGTCATAAATTAAATACATGATTAAAGTAAAGACACGAGGTTAGACCCTTTTGATGACAGAAGTCTGCCCGGAACCAACCGGCTTATCCAGCAGTCATAAAAGACGGTCTAATGTGAGAGGTCTTTATGAGGTCATGATCTTAATTAATGAATTAAGAAACACTTAACCAAATTAGCATGTAGTGGGACATGAGGGGTTAAGTGGGTGCCTTGGGTGGCATGTAGTAACTAGTGGGGGTGCCTCGGGTGGCATGAGGAAACTGGTGGGTTGCCTTGGGTGGCAATAGAAAATACGATTAGAATACTTAACCAAAGTGGAACATGTAATTAAAACATGGGTGAAGGGTTAAGTAAGTGCTTTGGGTGGCATGTGGAAATCTAGTGGGTGCCCTAAGTGGCAATTGAAATATGATTGATAACTTAACCAAATCTTAACATGTAAGTGGGCATGGCTATATAAGGGGT
Source organism: Allium sativum (assembly GCA_030737875.1). Lineage (NCBI taxonomy): Eukaryota > Viridiplantae > Streptophyta > Magnoliopsida > Asparagales > Amaryllidaceae > Allium > Allium sativum. The sequence goes on along the minus strand of CM060921.1, from coordinate 5,497,101 downwards.
TAAGTGGGAAGCACTAGATAAAAGTAGCAAGCTTAAGTAGTAGCTTGTGGGGGCCCATTTCAACCAATATCCCAAACGTATCTTTGTGGGCTCGACTCTAGTCGAGTGACGGGACACGCATATTGGGCTTGACTATAAGAGGCCAAACCGGGTTAGCGGTGGCAACGCGGGACCAACGGGTTTCATATGCGTGTGTGGGCCCGGGCCGGTTGGTAAGTCGTTGTTGCATCGTGTAGATATAAAGCCGTGCACCGTTGATATTATCTGGTAGCCACTTTAGGGGAATGATACACCCCAATCGTGGGACCAGCACGGGTATCTACGTAGGGGAGCCGATCGCTTGGGGAGTAGTGGGTACACCTATGTAGTCAGATAGGGGTACACGAAACTACTAAATTACTAAGTACATTTAGGGGGATCGACCTTTAAGTAGGAATGACTGGTGTGGTGCAGTGTAGTAATTATCCTTGGGTGGGTAGATGCGTCTTTACGGTTGTCTTAGTTTATCCTAAGTCTACCAAGCCGCTTAGTGTAGCCATTCATCCCCAGACGTCACCGTATATCAAGCTTATGTCTTCTCTGGTTACTTTAATGATTATATTGTTAAAGTTATAGGACTCACTCAGACTTATGTCTGACCCCGTTGTTTTTATCTTTTTCCCAACCCTCAGGTTATCAGAGTAGGCCCAGTACGAGTGGGCTTTGATCAGGCTGCTATATTCTCTTTTGGAGCTTGGACCATAGGAGTAGAGCTCAGCTTACCCTTTTCTTTTATGGCTATCAGTTCATGTATTGGGATTATGTACTATTGTTTATCAGGATGGATATTTTGTACTTGACTCTTATTTGGTTTTGTGATGTAACCAAACATGTTTTACTATCCGCTGCAATGAAATCATGTTTTGAAATTTTCAAGTATTACTTATATCTGTCTTGTTGTAATTTTTCTGTTCTATATTCACTTAAAATACTCCACCGATGTTATGGCATTCCCTTAGAGAGTGACCATAGCGGGTGTGGGGTGTTACACGGTGCTTTAAATATACGAAATGCGATTTAATATCATTTCGTGAATAAATTTAACAAATCAAAAGATCTGAAATGGGTGGTGATTTGGAAATGGGATTTCATATTTAAATGGAATCAAAGTTGAAAATACCAAATATGGATTTATAAATGAAATGTATAAAATGTAGTTAAAGAAGTAAAAGTGAAAACGAATGATAAGTGGTTGTAATTAATTAACAAAAGGTTTTGAAAAATGGAAATTTAAGAAATGGAATCGAAGTAGTAAATAAAGTTAAGGTTTGTAAAATGTGTTTGTAACACTAGTTACAAATGAAATAGATTATTTTTATATTTGAGATTTTATAAAGGATCATTATATATTGAACAATGAATAAGTTGTCGAGTATGATTTAAAGTGTATGTGATAAATATAAGTAGAATTGTTCGATAAATATCAATATAAGAAATTTGAAAGGATAAAAATATAACAATGGTATAGGATATTAATATAAGATTTCTAAAAACGTTGTTTATATGGTTTTAAAAACAAATGAATTTGAATTGTCAAAATAAATGGTAATATTGAAATAAAGAGATATCAAGGAAGATTCTATTTATAATAGAATCAAAGTTTGTATATAATATTGTAAATGATTATTAATATAAATTGAAAGGATTTAATAAGTGTTTACTTAACAATTAGTTAAGTAAACACGGTCAAGATTTAATGAGGATTTCAAAGGGAAAATATGTTGTTAATAAACTTCTATTTATTCTTAAGATATGAATATTGTTGGTCAAGGTCTGAGAGGTAGCTAAAATACCCCAACTTGGATGACTCCATGATTATCCAGGAATGGTATTAGTTTATAAACGAGAGAAATTAAGGGAAACATAAGTTATGATCTCTGTTAATGATATTATAAACTGTTTTCAAAAAGTTTTAAGATTGAATAAACTAAATCTGGAGAATATTCTTATTTTGAATAAGAAGAAAAGGGATGTTTCAAATATTGAAAAATAAATGAATATAATTGACGGACGGTTCATTTAAGAGGCTGAATGATACTGAATATTGAATCAGTGAATCCATTTTCTTTTATGGATACATAGTTGTTTTATTTGATAGTTAAATAACCGACTATCAAATCTGACCCATATGATTGTTGGTACGGAAAGACCGGGATCGAATATATTCGGAAACCATTCCGTCCAGCAAATAAGAATACGATGAAGATGATGATTCAAGATAGAGCTACTAAAGACCGTGGATCTTCATAAGTGGAAGGATTACTTAAAATCTCTGACTTGCAACCAGAGATATACTGTGATTCTGTCATGGTTGAAATCTACGGATTCACGAGCACTTCTCGCTACTGATTCTCAGGGTGATTCCTAGGATGCAGTAGGAGGGTACCTTCGGTTCATCCTGATCCTGGATGACATGTATAGATGAATGTCTGATAGAGTATTTCTAGAAAGGTCACATACATTGATTTCTCCAACCGTACCAAGAGTGGAAGCGGAGAAGGAAACTTCTTTAGATAACACGTAATGTATTGTTGTAGACTCAATTAGTGATTTTTGATGGATCTGACGATGTGGCATTCAAAGTGAATACGATGTGCTAATTTTAAAGCGTAGCCTCAAGCCTCATCAACTGGGAAATGACAGAAATCGGGCAGGCAGCATGGCTATGTGGGTCGCTCCCATTAAGGTGTATAATCACCTATCTAGAGAAAATCCAATTCCTTCTTTAATCTATTTCGATGCTGTCCCTTATCGGGAAACGGTGGTTTGAGCCCAACCGTTGGTGATATACATTCGATACACTCAAGCGAAATGAGTGGTCGATCATGTGAGGGCCAGGTTGCAAGACATTCTTGTTGAACCCAGTGTATTCGCCTCTAGAGAAACACTATCGGCAGGTAGTCCCATACCTTGTCAAGGTCGGAATCCAATTTCCAATAAGTGTCCACGGTTTTGATTGTATACTATATATGTGGAGCGTGAGATGCAAGCGTTCTGCTAGATTGATATTTACTTGTATTTAGAAACTATGATAATATCAGAAAAGATATTGATTTCAAAAATGTTTTGGGTTATCGTAAGGTAAAAACCATCCGTATTTATGTGTGGATTTGGTCTTATGATTATCCTTTTCTTTGAAAATATTTTTAACTAAAAAATCAAGTTGTGTGATACCCTTAAACTTAGTGTGTTTGTCTCACTCTGGTTCACCAGACTGACCCGATGTTTTGTAAATGCTCGAATTAGACCGGGTGTACAGGTGCAGGTAATCGTATGCTGCGAAGTCCAGAGACGAGCTGGAGGAGTTCAGACGTATTATATATATATATGATGTCTATTCCGCTGTGTGATTGTATATGAGGACATGTTATATAACTGTCCAGATATGTTGATATACTCTAATACTGTAAGTTTTATTTCAAGTTCTCAATAAAGATTTATTTCTGTATTATATTTTGTTCCGCTGCGATGTGAGACTCTGTGTTGTGTTGGTTCTTCTTCTTCTATTCTAATATTTCTTTCTTACTTATCTCACCCTCTAATTTCTTTCTAATAACGTTTCTGTGTTTTCGGTGTTTGGAAGGTCGGCATTGAGTTATGGTAAAGGTATTTATGTCGTTTTTGAGGGCCGAAAATCACGGTTCGTTACAGTGGTATCAGAGCTATTGGTTTAGTAATAACCTTGGCTCTGTGGTATAACTCAACAGAGATGAGGTTAGTAACACCTTATATCGAGTTGAGTGTATATATATGAGAGCGTATTTGTAAAATTTATCTTGTATTGTGTTGTTGATCGGTTCAAGTGTTGAAAAGCATAGAACTGGCAATGGATACAGTATTGTTTTGTAAAGAGGGTAAATGAAATAATTTTCCCCAAATTATATTTTATATAGAAAAGGAATAATTATATCAAATTTTGAAGATGATAGTGTGTTTGATGTGTTTGATCGATTTGGATGGGAATTCAAATCGGATTGGAAATTTGAATTGAAACTTAAATTTGTTAAGTGGAATTAAATTAAGAATGATATTGAAATTAAATAAATTGGAAATTTGATAAATAAATAATAATCAAATAAAAATCAACTTGGTACTAATCGATTGATGTTCAAATATGAGAAACCAAAGTAAAATATTAATATTGATGTAAATTCAATTGATTTGGTTGTGTATTGGTTGTTGTTTGTGATTGGTTTGTTATTGGATGATGGTTTGTTTGAAAAGAAATAATCAACAATTAATTGGAACTGAATGAATTATAAACTAAAGAATAATTTCTGGTATAATTTAACTGGAATAAAAGTAAATATGAATTGGAATTTATAATTTAACCCTGTATTTGGTAGTGAATCAATGTTGTGCGTTTGAATTTGTAATTGGTGTAGTTATACCAGTTGATTGGTGAAATGTTATCTCAAAATTTCAAATATTTATTACTGATATGTGAACTGAGTTCAGTACAGGTGCCAGATGGCTAGGAAGACTGATATTGGTTGCGTAAATCACATATACGTTGAACAAATATGCTCAATAACGCTCGTAAAAGGTACGCCTACGTGAAAATATAAAGTTTTGGGGTTTTGATTTTTGTTTCCCGACCATTGGTCGATGTATATATATTATGTGTTCCTCTGATATCGCAGATGTCACTCCGTGCAGGGGAGACTCTACCGAATTTTTCCGAGAATTTAGAGTGTTAACTTTTTTTTCGATATTTTTGAAAATATTTATTTATGATAACGAATTGGTTTCGATTTAAAATAAATTAGATTTGGAAATTAATGGGTTTGTAACGTTCTTTCTCACCTTAGCAATTTCGAGGACGAAATTATTTTAAGGGGGGAAGAATGTAACGTCTCGTGTTTTTGGCATTCAAATAGTTTATTTAATTTATTATTTTAAATATTATATTTAGGATATAATGGATTTTAATATTGAATTCATTATTTGAAACGATGTTTTATAGTTAATTTTATTTATAATATAAATCGAGTTCGAAATGGCGCGGTAGTTCGTAATATTGAATTTTGAACTTCAACTGAATATGTAGGATTCGATATAAGTCGGATTTCTGTGAAACAAGAAAAGTTGGAGCCGTATTAATGATAATTTTCATGTGAAAGTGAAAAATTCAGATTTCATGTTATAGTTTGTTAATTATGGCTAAATCAAATTTTGAAATAGTCGCTATGGAAATCGTTATTTAATTATAGGCCTTTAAAATAACCGTTTTGCAAACGGACTCTGTTTTCGACGAAACCAGTTTCATTGGGACCGTCTGCAAAATAAACCGGATTTTAGTGAAATCGAACATAATAGAATCTAATTGAGAATATCTTTCCAACGAATCCAAAAAATCAAAATTTCATAGCGGGGATCAAAAGTTATGTCCAATTGAAAATCCTGAATAGACGCTATGGAATTCATGCCCTTAAAAATGGAAATTTGGCAAACGGCCTCGGATTTCGACGAAACCACTTTTGTTGGATCTGTGACATCAAATTATTGCTAGATTCCAAATTTCATAACTTTACGAATCAATATGTGAGCGTGGCAAAGGAAAACGCGTTTGACCAGTTTCAATTGATTTTAATTGACTGGAAAATGGCCATTTTTCCAACGGTCTCAGAATTCGACGAAATTAGTTTTGTTAGGACCGTATCATCAATACAAAGCTAGAAAATATTTTTCTGGAATTTTTAGAGTTAGTATGTGACCCCGGTAAATTGAAATGTGCGTTCAAATTCAATATATAGAGTTATAATGGGATTTTGACGAAAACTGATCGAAACAGTCGAATCAGCCTGCGAAACATATCCCATTATGTTCGGAATGGGGGTAATTAGCTATGGACGACAGGCGGTGGGCCTCATTTAGAGGTCAAATGAAAAAGTCAACTTTTTGAAATAAAATAATTAAATATAAAATCCCTCCCACTCTCCATTATTTCCTCTCTGCCTCCCCTCATTCGTTCACACCGAATAAAAGAAAACGAAAAAGAAAAAAAGAAAAAAGGGAGAACGACGAATCGCGCTCGCGTCCCCCTTATCACCACAACCACCGCCGCCAGGAGGCGCAGCGCCCCCTGACCTCCCTCCTCCGCTTCTTCTCCTTCCCCTGGCCTTCTTCTCCAATCGCGCAACCGCGAGACCCCCTCCCCTCTGCTGCAACGCACCACCGCGCCCTCCTCCCTTCTCTGATCAACCGACGACTCCCCCACTCCTACGACTGGCCTGCGAGATTCCCTCCCACCCCCCCATTCAACAACACTGTAAGTTTTTTTCTTTTAATTTTAAAACAGTTTTTATATGTCAAAGTAATGATTTTTTACGATGTTAAAGTAATGATTTTTACGATGTTAAAGTAATGATTTTTATGATGTTAAAGGAATGATTTATATATGCGAAGAAAATATGATTTTTATATAAGGAGATTTAAAAAGAAAAGGCGATTTATATGTAAAGATATAATTTTTATTATAGTAAAAGGTTGAAGATATAATCTTTATTATGGTAGAAGGTTAAAAATATATTTTTTACATAGGCAAGAAGTTAAAAATGTGATTTTTACTTGTGTAGAGTATTAAAAATATGACCTTTATATAATAGAAGATATAAAAATACTATCTTTATATAAGTAGTGTATTGAAAATAAAATTTCTATATAATAGATAATATAAAAATATTATCTTTATATAAGTAGCGAAATAAAAATCTGATCTTTCTTATATGTATGCTGAAATGAAAAGACGAAATCTTTATATATGAAAAGGCGAAATCTTTATATATGAAAAGGTGAAATCTTTATATATGAAAAGGCGAAATCTTTATATTTGAAAAGGCGAAATCTTTATATTTGAAAAGGCAAAATCTTTATTTGAAAAGGCGAAATCTTTATTTTGAAAAGGCGAAATCTTTATATTTGAAAAGGCGAATATATAGAGAATAGCGTGATAAAAATATAATCTTTATTATATGAACACCGTTATAAAAATAGAATTTTTATCTATATAGTAGCGATTTAAAAATAGATTTTTTATCTATACAGTAGCGATGTAAGATGTAAAAATAGAATTTTTATCTATATAGTAGCGGTGTAAAAATAGAATTTTTATCTATATAGTAGCGGTGTAAAAATAGAATTTTTATCTATATAGTAGCGGTGTAAAAATAGAATTTTTATCTATATAGTAGCGATGTAAAAATAAAATTTTTATCCATATAGCAACAATATAAAAATGTGATTTTTATATACATAGCAACAATATAAAAAGGTGATTTTTATATATGTAGTGGCTACGAGCAACGAAAGTGACAAAAGGCGGGAACTACAAGATTTCCTACATTAGAAGAGTCGTGGAGTTGGGATAGCTTTGGTGAGAACTTCTCACTCTAAATTTCTTTTTCTAGTTATATATATATACTAGGATGCAGACGGTGCTTAGCAGCACCCGACACCCGTCGTCCATAGACCATGGACGGCTTGTATGTTTGTTTGATGTGTTGTGAAATTTGTTCGTGATGTTGATGTGAAATCGATAATAAAATATAGATGGTTGAAATAAATTAATTATCGTTGAAAATATAATTTTTAACGTGAATGTGAATAAATGAATATTTATAAACAAATCGGCCGATTTATTAATATACACTGATTTGACTGATATTGATTGGGTCGATAAATTTTACACATCGCCCAACTGCACAAATAAAAATATGTGTTTGTTGATTTGAAACCCCACACGGGTGTTGGGATGATATTTGAGTACACTAATCCCAATTATTTAATTGTATGTCGATCGATTGGTCGACAGACTGTGTAAGCGTTGATTATTTATATTTGATGCTTATGCAGTTGTGTGGTGCACTTTGGATGATGGTTGATTGTTTATCGTTGCTATTATATACATGTGTTGGGTGGAATCCATATAATTAACGTTATATGGTAATTGATTGGGCCTCATTCCAATCGAGTAAATAAGGAATATTATAAAAGAAAATTCATGTGTTGAATATAAAAATAGTCATGTGTTGACGATGTTCATGTGTTGAAACTATTTATGTGTTGAGTAAAATATTTTAATAATAAAATTTACATCTTTATCATATTTAAAATTAGAACTACTTCACGGTGGAGTCTGATTGAAAATCAAACGATAAATACCAAAATTTTATAAAATATTTTGCATAACAAAAATAGTTGTGTGTTGACAATACTCATGTGTTGAGATTGGTCGTGTGTTGAAAAAATATAGATTCATGTGTTGAATAGAATAAATATTCATTTGTTGAATAGAATAACGAATTTATTGAAATATATAAAGCCGTGTTGACTAGAGTTGCGCCATTTTGACATGAATGATATTTATATCGATTATATTCATTTTTATAATGAATATAGAAAAAGAAATGATTTCAAAATATAACGTTTTGAAAATATTATCATTTATATAGTAATGATATGAAATATTCAATTTTGATTTGAAATTGAATATAAAGTTGAAATGGTTTTGAAAATGAATTTAAAACGATTTATAAAATACGTTTTAAAAGGAAATCGATGAAATATATATAATATATATATATATATATATATATATTATATATAATGGCATGAATAGAACGCGCCGTGCCGCGGTAGTTCGTGAATTTCGACCATTGACTTCGAATGAACATTACGGGAGATCCGACCGTCGGATTCTCCTAAAACCGGAACCGTTGGGTTCGTATCGAAAAGAGCTTTCCAATGAATATTAGAAATTTGAAATCTAATGGTTGGATTTGGAATTATGTCCAAATCAAATTTGGAAAAGGTCGCTGTAAGTGCAGTTCGATGGCCGTTGATGGAAATCGACTGTACGGGCCTTGATAAAATTGTTAAAAATATCTATAATTTGTGTAAAATCATAATATGAGAATTGGAAAGAACTGGGATGAAAAATTCCACATTTGAAAGGATAGAAATTTTTTTTTTTGTCGAAATGAAATAGTTTTGAACTAGAATTCAAATCAATTTATTTTTGAAATAAATAAATTGAATCTGAAAGTGATTTTAAAAATAATTAATATTCCCAATACGTGAATTGGACTGGAGTTGAATCGAAATTATCTTCGGAATATTTTGATGTTGGATTTCGTGGCTATACAGATATTGTTATGGGAATTTGAAAGATATATTTTATATCGTTATTTCCAATACGGTATTTGTTGGTTTCAGGATTTAATATTGAATATAAGCCGGTATATTTTCTATTCAGAGCCTTGTATTTAATATCAAATGTGATTTGGGGTTTGTCGTGAATGGTGTCTTCATTAACACTGTTCTTAAGCCCAATAGAGAAAAAGATTAAATGTTTCTATCTAGATTTAATGAAGTGTATCAATTAAATAATATTTAATTGGAATTGAATTTAAATTGGTTTTTGGGTTTATCGTGAGCGGTGTTTTGAACAACACCTGTTCTTTAACCCGATTAACAATAAAGTGTGATTTTGGGTTTATCGTGATTCGTGTTTTAGATGACATTGGTTCTTTAACCCAGTTAAAGACAGGATATTGATTTTTGGGAAGATTAAAACTAAGTGGAGTTTTAATGAATCTTTAATTAGATTAAAATGTGAATTGATAATTTAAATTATCAAATCTGAAAAATGATCGAGAATGGAGTATCACCAGTTTTGCTCCAAAGCGATAGTTAAATCTTTAATTAGATTTGAATGTGCAATGGTAATTAACTTTACCGATAACACCGTGGTGTTAGATATGGAGTATTACCAGTTTTGCTCCATGGGATGAATAGGTTGGGATTGGGAAATAAAATAAATAATTACTTCAGTGTGGTTCGCTAATCCCGACTAGTTTGGAAAACCATAAAATGGTTTGAAATGATATCCAAAGGAAGATTAAAGAATAAATTTAGAAGAATTTACCTTTGATAAAATTAATGGGAAGCTATTCCCTAAGAATGTGATTTTGTGAATAAAAGAATATTCTGAATTGGAATGAGGCGTTTGTTGTGTTAGTGTAACATTTGTTTATCATATACATGGGTTATTCAGAAAGGTCGGGTTCATACCCATTCTGAATAACCGATTCGACGAGATGTCAAAGATGAAGACGGTGGTTGAAGACTGGAAGTCTTCACAACGTTTAGGTGATTACTGATGATCTCGATTGGGCCGTACACCCAAGATGAGGGAATCAGTTGGTGATCGTCCAGACATACTTGTAGAGGGATGGATATGCGAGGAAAGTTCCTCCGGTTTCGTTCAGACCTAGAAAGAACTTGTAAATGGATTGTGTGTCTGACATTGGATTTTATTCTGTGTTGATTGATCTCTATTAAATATACATCTGTTTGGCGGCGGAGAATTTATTCTCTTGCTTAACGCCCTTCTCTGAGACGTACGAGCTCAGAGGTTGTATATCGATGGACATCAGTCGCATGTAGTGAATTGCCAGTGTGGCACGCCTAAGTGGCAATTGATCAAGGTTTCTATTGAAAAGCAAGGTCTTGTGGTTGATGATCAAAGCATGGCCTGTGTGGCGTAGCTTTGTGTAAAACGTGAATTTGCGAGCCTCACACCTCGGTATGAGTCAAAAACGGGAGACGGACCGCTCGGAGAGCACGACGTTTCTTTCTAGCTAGGGTGGTATCAGTGACCTACCAGCCCTGACATTTATATACTTTTCACCTGTGTGGTTGTTGGAATGCGAGGCGCCTCAGATATAGGTCTGTAAGGACCGAGAAACGTGTGTTCAGGAATTGCCAATCCTCAAAAGTAAGAGAGGACTGGCCCAGCCGATTCCAAGGATCAAAGTGGGGTCCTGAGACATTTGCTAGAATGTCTCGAACGGAGAGAAGCTTGCCCCTTGCCTCGACTCATGACGGAAATCCAATTTCCAATACGTGATATTGTGGTTTTAATTGTAGAACTAGTATGGCGACATGATATATGGTACCCATGCCATCTATAATTGATATTTATGATTGAAATTGTTTTGACACTATACTTATAATAGTATCAAATGATTTGTTTTAAACGTACCAAGCATGTTTGGATATTATAAGGGAAAACCCTATCCTCCGGCTTGCGTTGCATTGTGTGATGGACCTGGGTCTTATAATAGCTTCATTTTTCCAAAAAGCATTGCGTTGTTTTGTTATATGCACTAGTATTCTTAGGAGGAAACCTGTTCCGTGTTATACGACATGGTCCCTTGAATTACTCTCTTTTAAAGTAAAGTTTTAAATAACTGTTTTAGTTCTCACACCAGTCCCATGACTGACCTGGAGTTTATTGTTTTAACCTAAACTCTGGGTGCCTCTATTTTCCACACAGGCAGCTAGTAGTTTTGGTTTTGCAGATTTATATTCACAGGATCCTGGTTTACAGCTGGAATGATATCCGGAAAGCTCTGTATCCGTATATCACCTTCAGTTGTGCTTTGTATTATTTTTCCACTGCTATGTAATTTATTGTAATCTTTGATATTTGTCGAATGTATTTTATTCATTTATACTCTGTATATTCTTGTATCTGATGGAATTGTTGTAATATACAATGAAATGTTCTTCCATCTGCGTTCTTTTGTGTGTTGTTCTCAAAGTATCCGCTCTTTCCTTCACGGGGAAGTTACGGGTCACTACAGTGGTATCAAAGCTTTGGTTTACAGAGCTCGAGGACAAGACACATTAGAACCGAACGAAAGAATTCATTAGATATTGGATCAGTAATATCCAATTAGAATGACACGTTAGAGATGAGATTAGTATTATCCTAGAGCGAGTGTGAAGAGTATATTTTTAAAATGAAAACAAATTTTGTTTTGAAAATTTAAATCGTTTTATACGGATTTGAATATTTATTTATATAGAGTTTGGACAATCCAATATATAAAGATTTTGCATATACGCGTCATGAACGTATATTCGAAGTTTTAATATACTGGATAGATATAGGATCACATTCTAGACACCCGGAGATGGTTCTGATGACTGATCGATCATCATCAGAAATTATGTTCGTGTTTCGAAGGTGTGATATCTATATATTTCCATTAGACTGGTGTGAGAACCAAAATATAGCTAGAATACATTGTTGTGATTTGGCATCAAAAACATGATTTTCTGTATATATGTATCAAAATTATGAAATTGAAATTCTAATCCACTAATTGATTGTTGGTTGTGTTGTTTGTTAATTTGTTTGATATTTTTAACCATTTAGCCTAATTGAACCAAATAGTGAATTGTATTGAAAACTGGTCGCATTTGCTTGCATATACATGTACTTACATTGAACAGGTCATAGCAAGGAGGCTAGAGCAGAAGAATAAAATTTGTTTGCCCGACAAATAGGTACATGTTTACCATAATTTACTGTTTTGTTTGGGTGATGATGATTTTATGAGCCGATTGGCTAGCCGCTTGGCTTTTTCTTTTTCTTTTTGAGATCAGAGGGCCTGTATGGCAATTTCGGGATTTTCCCGGTGCTCCCGGTGCAGGGGAGGTTATGGCGAAATTTTTCGAAAATTTAGGGTGTTAGCCAAATTTTTGAAAAATTTGAAAAGTTCTTAGAAGCTGAAAAGTTAAAGAACTTAAGCCATAAAGAAAACAATGGAAGTTGAGTTGATTTGTTAAACAACTTTCGGCTTTGTTCCTTTTCGGGGACAAAAAGTTATAAGTGGGGGAGATTGTAACAACCCAGAAATGCGAGCCAATTTAAAATTTTTATTTTGGCAATTTTAATGAATTTTGAACATTTAAAATGATTATTTTAAATAATAACAACGAGAAATTTATTTTGAAATGAATTTGACGAATATATTTATATACGTCGTCGTTAGAATATAATAATTATATATAATTATAAATCGAATTGAAAATGGTGCGGTAGTTCTATAATTCGATTTCAAACTTCAATTGAATGTACCGGGTGCAAAATAAACAGGATTTTAGTGAAACTGAAAATAATAGAATCTAATTGAGAATATCTTTCCAAAAAATCTGAAAAATCAAAATTTCATAGCGGGGATCAAAAGATATGTCCAATTGAAAATCCTGAATAGTCGCTATGGAATTCAGGCCCTTAAAAATGGAAATTTGGCAAACGACCTCGGATTTCGACGAAACCACTTTTGTTGGATCCGTGACGTCAAATTATTGCTAGATTCCAAATTTCATAAATTTTCAAATCAATATGTGAGCGTGGCAAAGGAAAACGCGTTTGATCAGTTTTAGTTGATTTTAATCGACTAGAAAATGGCCATTTTTCGAATGGTCTCAGAATTCGACGAAATTAGTTTGTTAGGACCGTATCGTCAATATGAAGCTAGAAAATATTTTTCTGGAATTTTTAGAGTTAGTATGTGACCCCGGTAAATTGAAATGTGCGTTCAAATTCAATATATAGAGTTATAATGGGATTTTGATGAAAACTGATCGAAACAGTCGAATCAGCCTGCAAAACATATCCCATTGTGTTCGAAATGGGGGTAATTAGCTATGGACGACAGGCGGTGGGCCTCGTTTAGAGGTCAAATGAAAAAGTCAACTTTTTGAAATAAAATAATTAAATATAAAATACCTCCCTCTCTCCCCTTATTTCCTCTCTACCCCCCCCCCCCTCCCTCATTCATTCACACCGAATAAAAGAAAAAGAAAAAAAAAGGGAGAACGACGAATCGCGCTCGTGCCCCCCTTATCACCACCACCGTCGCCGCTTGGAGGCGCAGCGCCCCCTGACCTCCCTCCTCCACTTCTTCTCCTTCCCCTGGCCTTCTTCTCTAATCGCGCAACCGCGAGACCCCCTCCCCTCTGCTGCAACGCACCACCGCGCCCTCCTCCCTTCTCTGATCAACCGACGACTCCCCCTCCCCCTCCTGTGACTGGCCATCGAGATCCCCTCCCCCATTCAACAACACTGTAAGTTTTTTCTTTTAATTTTAAAATAGTTTTTATATGTTAAAGTAATGATTTTCACGATGTTAAAGTAATGATTTTTACGATGTTAAAGTAATGATTTTTATGATGTTAAAGGAATGATTTATATATGCGAAGAAAATATGATTTTTACATAAGGAGATTTAAAAAGAAAAGGTGATTTATATGTAAAGGTATAATTTTTATTATAGTAAAAGGTTGAAGATATAATCTTTATTATGGTAGAAGGTTAAAAATATAATTTTTACATAGGCTAGAAGTTAAAAATATGATATTTTACTTGTGTAGAGTATTAAAAATATGACCTTTATATAATAGAAGATATAAAAATACTATCTTTATATAAGTAGTGTATTGAAAATAAAATTTCTATATAATAGATAATATAAAAATATTATCTTTATATAAGTAGCGAAATAAAAATCTGATCTTTCTCATATGTGTGCTGAAATGAAAAGAAGAAATCTTTATATATGAAAAGGCGAAATCTTAATATATGAAAAGGCGAAATCTTTATATATGAAAAGGCGAAATCTTTATATATGAAAAGGCGAAATCTTTATATTTGAAAATGCGAAATCTTTATATTTGAAAAGGCGAAATCTTTATTTTGAAAAGGCGAAATCTTTATTTTGAAAAGGCGAAATCTTTATATTTGAAAAGGCGAAATCTTTATATAGAGAATAACATGATAAAAATATAATCTTTATTATATGAACACCGTTATAAAAATAGAATTTTTATCTATATAGTAGCGGTGTAAAAATAGAATTTTTATCTATATAGTAGCGGTGTAAAAATAGAATTTTTATCTATATAGTAGCGGTGTAAAAATAGAATTTTTATCTATATAGTGGCGATGTAGAAATAGAATTTTTATCCATATAGAAACAATATAAAAATGTGATTTTTATATACATAGCAACAATATAAAAAGGTGATTTTTATATATGTAGTGGCTACGAGCAACGAAAGTGACAAAAGGCTGGAACTACAAGATTTCTTACATTAGAAGTGTCGTGGAGTTGGGATAGCTTTGGTGAGAACTTCTCACTCTAAATTTCTTTTTCTAGTTATATATATATACTAGGATGTAGACGGTGCTTAGCAGCACTTGACACCCGTCGTCCACAGACCATGGACGACTTGTATGTTTGTTTGATGTGTTGTGAAATTTGTTCGTGATGTTGATGTGAAATCAATAATAAATTGTAGATGGTTGAAATAAATTAATTATCGTTGAAAATATAATTTTTAACGTGAATGTGAATAAATGAATATTTATAAAAAATCGGCCGATTTGTTTATATACACTGATTTGACTGATATTGATTGGGTCGATAAATTTTACACATCGCACAACTGCACAAATAAAAATCTATGTTTGTTGATTTGAAACCCCACACGGGTGTTGGGATGATATTTGAGTACACTAATCCCAATTATTTAATTGTATATCAATCGATTGGTTGACAGACTGTGTAACCATTGATTATTTATATTTGATGCTTATCCAGTTGTGTGGTGCACTTTGGATGATGGTTGATTGTTTATCGTTGCTATTATATACATGTGTTGGGTGGAATCCATATAATTAACGTTATATGGTAATTGATTGGGCCTCATTCCAATCGGGAAAATAAGGAATATTATAAAAGAAAATTCATGTGTTGAATATAAAAATAGTCATGTGTTGACGATGTTCATGTGTTGAAACTATTTATATCTTGAGTAAAATATTTTAATAATAAAATTTACATCTTTATCAAATTTAAAATTAGAACTACTTCACGGTGAAGTCTAATTGAAAATCAAATGACAGATACCAAAATTTTATAAAATATTTTGCATAACAAAAACAGTTGTGTGTTGACATTACTCATGTATTGAGATTGGTCGTGTGTTGAATGAAATATAGATTCATGTGTTGAATAGAATAAATACTCATTTGTTGAATAAAATAATGAATTTACAGAAATATATAAAGCCGTGTTGACTAGAGTTGCGCCATTTTGACGTGAACGATATTTATATCGATTATATTCGTTTTTATAATGAATATAGAAAAAGAAATGATTTCAAAATATAATGTTTTGAAAATATTATCATTTATATCGTAATTATATGAAATATTCAATTTTGATTTGAAATTGAATATAGAGTTGAAAGGGTTTTGAAGACGAGTTTAAAACGATTTATAAAATACGTTTTAAAAGGAAATCGACAATATATATATATATATATATATATATATATATATATATATATATATATATATAATGGCCTGAATAGAACGCGCCGCGCCGCGGTAATTCGTGAATTTCGACCATTGACCTCGAATGAACATTATGGGAGATCCGACCGTCGGATTCTCCTAAAACCGGAACCGTTGGGTTCGTATCGAAAAGAGCTTTCCAATGAATATTAGAAATTTGAAGTCTAACGGTTGGATTTGGAATTATGTCGAAATCAAATTTGGAAAAGGTCGCTGTAAGTGCAGTTCGATGGTCGTTGTTGGAAATCAACTGTACGTGCCTTGATAAAATTATTAAAAATATCTATAATTTGTGTAAAATCATAATATGTGAATTGGAAAGAACTAGGATGAAAAATTCCACATTTGAAAGGATAGAATTTTTTTTTGTCGAAATGAACTAGTTTTGAACTAGAATTCAAATCAATTTATTTTTGAAATAAATAAATTGAATCTGAAAGTGATTTTAAAAATAATCAATATTCCCAATACGTGAATTGGACTGGAGTTGAATCGAAATTATCTTCGGAATATTTTGATGTTGGATTTTGTGACTATACAGATATTGTTATGGGAATTTGAAAGATATATTTTATATCGTTATTTCCAATACGATATTTGTTGGTGTCAGGATTTGATATTGAATATAAGCTGGTATATTTTCTATTCAGAGCCTTGTATTTAATATCAAATGTGATTTGGGGTTTGTCGTGAATGGTGTCTTCATTAACACTATTCTTAAGCCCAATAGAGAAAAAGATTAAATCTTTCTATCTAGATTTAATGAAGTGTATCAATTAAATAAAATTTAATTGGAATTGAATTTAAATTGGTTTTTGCGTTTATCGTGAGCAGTGTTTTGAACAACACCTGTTCTTTAACCCGATTAACAATAAAGTGTGATTTTGGGTTTATCGTGAATCGTGTTTTAGATGACATTGGTTCTTTAACCCAGTTAAAGACAGGATATTGATTTTTGGGAAGATTAAAACTAAGTGGAGTTTTAATGAATCTTTAATTAGATTAAAATGTGAATTGATAATTTAAATTATCAAATCTGAAAAGTGATCGAGAATGGAGTATCACCAGTTTTGCTCCAAAACGATAGTTAAATCTTTAATTAGATTTGAACGTGAAATGGTAATTAACTTTACCGATAACACCGTGGTGTTAGATATTGTAACACCCCGAATTTTCTATTAACACTAAAGTTGCTAAAATATTAATAAGTGTGTAAGAGAGGGGATGTATCTAATATGAATATAAAAATATTAATAAGTGTGTAAGAGAGGGGATGTATCTAATATGAATATAAAAATATTAATAAGTGTGTAAGAGAGGGGATGTATCTAATATGAATATAAAAATATTAATAAGTGTGTAAGAGAGGGGATGTATCTAATATGAATATAAAAATATTAATAAGTGTGTGAGAGAGGGGATGTTTCTAATATGTATATAAAAACAATAATAAGTAAAGGGGGATGTATCTAATATGTACATTGTAGAAAATATATATATATATTTATGACATGAATAGAAGTTTATTAATATGCTGAGTGTTTGCTGAGTCACTTCTGACTCATTGCTGAGTCAACAAGATAAACCCCATCTTGTCTGAACGGCTGCGGTTATTTCTAGGTTAAATCTAATGGCCTAAATGAATTCTAAAATCTATAAATAAGTGGGTAGACCCTAGACCTAAATCACTTGTAAAATTAGAGAAGCTACCGTCATGCCGCTGCCATGGAGTTCAGCATAGCCGTCACAAACTAAGAAGAGGAAGCCTAATCATCTACAACTAAATCTACACAAATCAAATCAAAAGATCTCTCTTTCTCCAATTCTTTTCTTTTGTTGGTGAGTATGATGATTCTCACAAGACTATTACAAACTAATTTGACTCAGTTATGAATGGATCACAAGAAAGTGATGTGATTTGTAATTGTAAATTCTATATATTGTGGATCTCTTATTATTTTATTATGTTGTCGTATGATGTAAATTATATATGCTATGTCATGCTATGTTGTAAATTCTCTTATGCTATGTCGTGCTATGTTGAGAATCATGTCAAGCTATGTTATGCTATCATACTATGCCATGTTATAAATCATGCTATATTATGTCGAAAAATCATGTTGTTGGATCATGCTTAAAGTTATGTTTTTTTTTCTTAATTTAAATGGATCTTGTTTATGGGAATTTGCCTATTAGGTTAGGTGTACCCATAAACTTGAAACTATAATTAAATAAAACTTGATTATGGGAATTTGCCTATTGAGTTAGGTGTACCCATATAAAACCATGTTGTTAAAAATTAGATGATGTTGATTCACACATGTTCATACGTAAGTTTATGAAAATTGATTGAGATCATATTAGGTGAATTTTGAACAAGTTGACACCTTTAGATCCATGACATGTATAATCTATGCAAGTTGGACATATGCAAGTTTCACCCCTTATTATGATTCATTTGGTCACATATACATGTTGTTATTATGATAATCTCTTTTATGCTATGAGTTAGGCTATTCGAGTCTAACATATATTTTGTGAATAAACGTTCAAACGTGGGGTAGGGGTAATATTAGGAATTAATAAATTGGGTGCAATTTTGTAAGATTTTGCATACCATGAATGGATGTCCATAATTGAGTCAATTATGGACATTGTTAAAAATTGGAAGTAATTAATAATTCAAGTAGGGAATTATTAAAATTGGGGGAAAGTGGATTATTATTAATAATCAATGCTTAGGACACGAGGTTGGACCCGTTTGTGATGTAAACCTGCCCGGACCCGCCCGGCAAATCCAGTAGTCACAAATGTCGGCCCAATGTGAGAGGTCCTAGGCCCAAAATAAAGCATAACAGTTGTAAAGACACGAGGTTAGACTCTTTTATCTTGTAAGACTGCCCGGACCCGCCCGGCAAATCCAGCTGCCATAAATGCCAGTCTAATGTGAGAGGTCTTTATGAGGTTATGGCCTTAATGAACTAAGAAATACTTAACCAGATAATCATGTAAGGTGGGACATGGGGGTTAAGTAGGTGCCTTGGGTGGCATGAGGAATCTGGTGGTTGCCTTTAGAGGCATTTGAAATACGATTAGACTTAACCAAACACACATGTAAATGAACATGACTAAGTGGGTTAAGTGGGATGGACTAATGGGGACAAGCTTAGGTGGAATGCTTGTGGTAAATAGTGGGGGCCCATTTCAACCAGTATCCCAAAACGTATCTTTGTGGGCTCGACCCAAGTCGAGGACGGGACACGCATACTGGGTTTGACTATAAGAGGCCAAAACAGGGAGCGGTGGCAACGCAAGTCCAACGGGTTTCATATGCGTGTGTGGACCCGGGCTGGTAGGTAAGACGTTGTTGCATCGTGTAGGTATAAGCCGTGCATGTCCGTTGTATCAGGTTGCCACTTTAGGGGAGTGATACACCCCACTGTGGGGCCAGCACGGGTATCTACGAGTTAGGGAGCCGATCGAATAATGGGAAGTAGGGTACACCTAGTGGAGATAGGGGCAGGCGGCACCTATGTAGTCAGCTAGGGGTACGTAAAGCCATTGGGAAAGTTTCTAAGTGAAGCTAAGTGGGATGAATCTTTAGGGTGACTGGTGTGGTGCAGTATAGTGTTTATCCTTTAGTATTTAGGAGCGCCTATAACGTTGCCTTTAGCGATTGTCTATGTCCTTAATCTGCTCTTCATAGACATTTTCTTGTTTTCCAGCTTATGCCTTAGTCCAGTTATTTTGGTAATAGTATTGTAGAATTATCATATTCCCCAGACTTTATGTCTGACCCCCTCTTTTCCATCCTTTTCTCCCTTCAGGTCCGCAGGTTGGGCCAAGTTCTAGTGGAGTCTAGTTGGATCGCTCATCTTCTGGAAAGCTTGGACTGCTGAAGTAAAGTCCAGCTTGTTATCTTTCTTTTTAATGGCTATTCATGTAATGGGATTATGTACTTGTTTTATCAAGATAGATATTGTACTTGACATTGAATATGGTGTTATGATGTAATCAAACATGTTTTGACTTCTGCTACAATGAAATAAAGTTTTTGAATTTCTAAGTACTATTTTATATCTGTCTTGTTGTAATTTTACTGTTCTATATTCACTTAAAACCTCCATGGAAGTTAATGCATTCCCTTTGTGAGTGACATTAATGGACGTGGGGTGTTACACGTGGTATCAGAGCATAAGGTTACCAGAACAGATAAAAAAAAAAAATTTAGAAAAATATTTTTTTTCTAAAGTATTTTTGGAAGAAGTGCTTTCAAAAAAAAAAAAAAAAAACATGTTATTTAAAGAGAGTTTTTATGAAAAACATAATCCCAAATAGCCACATCCTTATCTTTATCTTTCGAATTCTCCATTTTGAATCTTTCCTTTTTCGTTTCAGCATGGCTGAAGATCTTAATCTCCCAGAAGGTGTGACGATTCCAGGGTGGTTTAGGAGATACTTGGAGGCTAGGGCCACCACTGCAGGCCCAGCGGATACTCCTCCACCCCTAGTTGCACCCATTCCTCCTCCTCCTCCTCCTCCTCGTGTTGACACTTTTGCAAAGACGTGCAAGGAATTCAAGGCTATGGGAGGAAAAACTTTTCAAGGGACTGAGACGTTTGTGGAGGCCAGAGATTGGCTTAAGGAGACTGAGGAATTGTTGGATATCTTTGAAGTGGAAGATGGGAGGAAAGTCCGTTTAGCTGCTTGGTTAATGAAGGGGGAGGCCTCGTTTTGGTGGGAGGTCACTAACGGGGAACGTCCAGTTGATTCATGGGCGGATTTCAGACGAAGGTTTGAGGCAAAGTTTCTTTCAAGGGCAGAGGAGAACTTAAATATGGAAAAATTCCTGGCACTAAAGCAAGGGAGCTCATCAGTAAAGGAATATGTCAATAAATTTAATCAGTTAGCAAGGTTTGGCTTGGAGTTGGTGAACACGCCAGAGAAGAAAGCTTTGAGGTTCGTTAGAGGCTTGAATGAACCGTTGCAAGGGTTGGCTATGACCCACATCCCTATGGGAGCCACCTTTGAAAAGCTAGTAGAAATGGCACTTATGCATGAGGATAAGACAGTTGAAAAGAAAGGGGATCAGAAGAAACCCCAACAACAAAATAAGAAGGGTGGTAAAAACAATAATGGCAAAGGGAAGAAGAAATGCTTCAATTGTGGGACGCCTGGCCATCTCAGCAAAGATTGTAGAAAGAAAAAGAAGACTGGTTGTTTTCATTGTGGAGATGCGGGACATTTAGTGAAGGACTGTCCAAAGAAAGGGCAGAGGGCAGGGTCTACCTCGGGAGGACAGGTGCAGGCTCTTATGGCACCAGGGCAGGCAAGGGGGCAAGTTCAGGCTATTACGGCCCCACCGCTGCAAGAAAGAGGTAGAACAATTTCTGTTGAAAGCTTAGTTTTTCTGTTTGATCATCCTGTCCGTACCTTATTCGATTCTGGCGCATCTCATTCGTTTATCTCTGCATCATTAGTTGAATCACTGCACTTGAACACCAGTTTAGTAGAGGATCCCTTGGTCGTTTCAAATCCAATTGGGGGTTCGGCTCATTTGACCATGATATGTTTGGATTTGAAAATCTCTATACTTAGCGTTGAATTTAGATGTGATGCTTATGTATTGGGCTTCACGGGCTATGGGCTAATTTTAGGAATGGATTGGTTGTCTAGAAATAGGGCCATTCTTGATTGTGAAAGGAGAGTAGTTAGGCTTGTGACTCGCCTTGGTAATGCTCTCGACATCTTTTGTAATCCCATAAATTCCGTTATGCTAAGTTATCTTGAATCGCTTGACGCGTCTGTAGAGAACCTACGATCGGTAGAAGTGGTCCGGGAATATCCGGATGTGTTTGAGGAGGTGAAGGGCTTACCTTCAAAGCGGGAGATAGACTTTCGAATTTATCTTGTGGATAATGCTAATCCCGTATCTTTGCCAGTGCGCCACATGGCTCCTCGTGAAAGGAGGGAACTCAATAAGCAAGTAAAGGAGTTGCTTGAGAAGGGGTTCATAAGACGTAGTATATCGGAGTGGGGTGCTCCAGTAGTTTTTGCCACAAAGGCGGATGGGTCTCTTAGACTTTGTATGGACTATAGAAAACTAAACAAGCTTACTAAAAAGAACCGACACCCACTGCCGAGGATTGACGATCTCTTTGATCAGTTAGTTGGCGCCTCAGTGTTTTCGCAGTTGGACTTAGCCACTGGCTTTCATCAACTGAGAGTGGCTGAGGATAGTATAGATAAGACTGCTTTTAGGACTCCTGAAGGATTCTATGAATGGCTAGTGATGCCCTTTGGTTTGACAAACGCCCCTGCATATTTTGTTGATTTGATGAGTAGGGTGTTTAGGGAATACCTTAACAAATTCGTGGTAGTCTTTGTGGATGACATCTTAGTCTTTTCTAAGAATAAAGAAGAGCACTCCCTACATCTTAGGGAAGTGTTGGAAACCCTTCGAGCGCATAACCATAAGGCAAAATTTTCTAAGTGTCACTTCTGGAGGAAGGAAGTACGGTTCTTAGGGCACGTGGTTTCCAAAGAAGGGATAGCAGTGGATCCCGCAAAGGTGGTGGCCATCCAAGATTGGAAGGTCCCTAAAAATGCAACCGAAGTAAGAAGTTTCTTGGGGTTGGCTGGCTATTATAGGAAGTTTATCAAAGACTTCGCAAAAATATCAGCTCCATTAACACGGTTAACGAAGAAGAACCTGGTTTTTACGTGGGACAAAGATTGCGATGATGCGTTCCAATGTTTAAAGAGAGCCTTAACTTCAGCCCCAGTCTTAGTGCTGCCAGACGGGAATAAACCGTTTACCATCTATACTGATGCTTGTGGGACGGGACTTGGCGCGGTCCTCATGCAAGAGGGAAGAGTAAAAGCCTATGGTGGAAGGCAGTTGAGGGTTCATGAAAAGAATTACCCCACGCATGACTTAGAGCTAGCCGCAATTGTTTTCGTGCTTAAGTCTTGGCGTCACTATCTTCTTGGTGAGAAATTCGAACTGTTCACTGACCACAAATCATTAAAATACTTATTCTCTCAGAAGGATTTGAATTTAAGGCAGCAACGGTGGATGGAATTCTTAGCCTCCTACGATTTTGAAATAGCATATACCCCGGGCAAGGGTAACGTGGTGGCAAACGCCTTAAGTAGGAAAAGGTTGTCCTTGAGTCCGTTGTTTGTTGAACGACAAAGCTTAGAATTCATCTCTATGTTTGACTTTAGACCCTCCGTTGACTTAGTACCCGGTCTGTTAGCATCCTTGGAGGTTAGACCTACACTTCTAGGACGGGTTGGTGAGGCACAGCGAGACGACCCACAGTTGGTTGAGATAGTAGAAAAGCTCAAAGGGGGGGAGTCGTCAAGCCATCTTCGTAGGTATACCCTAGACGATAAGGGTTGGTTACGAAGGGATAATAGACTTTGTGTACCACAAGACGAAGACTTAAGGAAGGCCATTCTTGATGATGCTCATCGCTCAAAAATGACCATTCATCCCGGCGGGGATAAGATGTACAAAGATATGAAGCGGGTTTTCTTTTGGGCCGGTATGAAAAAGGATGTGGCCGAGTACGTCGCTAGATGCTTGGTGTGCCAACGAGTTAAAGCAGAACAAAAGAAACCCGGTGGGTTGCTTCACCCATTAGAAGTTCCACTATGGAAATGGGAAAGCATCTCAATGGATTTTGTGGATGGATTACCAAGATCAAGGAAGGGTAACACGGGGATTTGGGTTATAGTAGATAGACTTACTAAAAGCGCCCATTTTATTCCCGTGAAAAGTAAGAGGACTGCTCCGTGGTTGACTTCTGTATACATTAAGGAGATAGTTCGTTTGCACGGTATTCCTTCTAGTATAGTAAGTGACCGTGACCCCATCTTTACTAGCGAATTTTGGAAGAGTTTACAAGAGGTGGTAGGGACTCAGCTATGTTTGAGCACCGCATATCATCCTCAGACAGACGGCCAGACCGAGAGGGTGAATCGCATTCTAGAGGATCTTTTAAGGCTTTGTATCCTAGACTTTGGGGGTACATGGGAAGAGCACCTTCCGTTAGTAGAATTCGCATATAATAATAGCTTTCAGTCTAGTATTGGCATGGCACCTTTCGAAGCTCTTTATGGAAGGCCTTGCCGTTCGCCTACATGTTGGTGGGAATCTACCGATAAAATCCTACTTGGGCCCGATATGGTTAGGGAAACCTTGGAGAAGATTGAGTTGATTCGAAGGAGGATGAAAGCAGCACAAGATAGGCAAAAATCGTATGCTGATAAGAGGAGGACAGATCTTGAGTTCGACATTGGGGACATGGTTTTTATCAAAGTATCTCCGTTACAGAATGTTGTTCGCTTTGGGTCCGTGGGGAAATTAGCACCAAGGTTTGTAGGGCCGTTTCCTGTAAAAAAACAGGATTGGGAAGATGGCATATAGGGTGGAGTGCCTGAGAAACTTAGTGGAGTACACGACGTATTCCATGTATCACATTTGAGGAAGTGTTTGCACAAGACCGCGGAGGTGGTAGAGCCGAGCTTGCTTAAAGAGGTGGAAATAGAGCGTGATGCAACAATTAGACGAGCTCCTACATGCATTCTTGGGTCGGAGATCAAAAAGTTGAGGAATCGAGAGGTCAAACTGGTTAAAGTGCAATGGGGAAATGATGAGAGCAACGCAACTTGGGAGACAGAAGAGAAGATGCGTTCGTTGTACCCTTTTCTTTTTGAGGGTATGTCTTTTAATTTCTCCTTTATCGCTTAGCTTATCTTATCTTATCTTTAGTATGTCCTCTCATTAGTATCTTTGACCTTTAGTTAGGATAATCCTATGGTTGAAACATGTGTTTGAGACATGTTATGTATGATGGATGCAAAATGGATGCAAGTGTTTGCTAGTGGTTGCTCGTGGATGCATATATACACACACTTTAGGCACTAGATCGGCTCAGTCACTTCATATTGCATATTGCATATATATGGATGTATTTAGTATAATGGATGTATAATGGTTGTACCATCATATGGATGCTGCATTCGGTTGAATGGGTGTGCACGCATATAGAAGTAGTATGTAAGCAATTAGGATCTTTTGCATACATAATGGATTCATGACACTTACATAATTTGCATTAAGGAGGTCAACTGAATCAGTGGACCGCCTGATTTCGCATTAGGTAAGGACATGTACACACACTTGCATATGATCATAAAGCATTAGAAGTCTTTTAAGGACAATGTATGCCTGTGTATGATGGATGAGTAGATGGACGTTTGGATGGTAGGATATACATTCTTCCAGACTTGAAGATTTCGGGGACGAAATCCTAAAAGGAGGGGAGAATGTAACACCCCGAATTTTCTATTAACACTAAAGTTGCTAAAATATTAATAAGTGTGTAAGAGAGGGGATGTATCTAATATGAATATAAAAATATTAATAAGTGTGTAAGAGAGGGGATGTATCTAATATGAATATAAAAATATTAATAAGTGTGTAAGAGAGGGGATGTATCTAATATGAATATAAAAATATTAATAAGTGTGTGAGAGAGGGGATGTATCTAATATGTATATAAAAACAATAATAAGTAAATGGGGATGTATCTAATATGTACATTGTAGAAAATATATATATATTTATGACATGAATAGAAGTTTATTAATATGCTGAGTGTTTGCTGAGTCACTTCTGACTCATTGCTGAGTCAACAAGATAAACCCCATCTTGTCTGAACGCCTGCGGTTATTTCTAGGTTAAATCTAATGGCCTAAATGAATTCTAAAATCTATAAATAAGTGGGTAGACCCTAGACCTAAATCACTTGTAAAATTAGAGAAGCTACCGTCATGCCGCTGCCATGGAGTTCAGCATAGCCGTCACAAACTAAGAAGAGGAAGCCTAATCATCTACAACTAAATCTACACAAATCAAATCAAAAGATCTCTCTTTCTCCAATTCTTTTCTTTTGTTGGTGAGTATGATGATTCTCACAAGACTATTACAAACTAATTTGACTCAGTTATGAATGGATCACAAGAAAGTGATGTGATTTGTAATTGTAAATTCTATATATTGTGGATCTCTTATTATGTTATTATGTTGTCGTATGATGTAAATTATATATGCTATGTCATGCTATGTTGTAAATTCTCTTATGCTATGTCGTGCTATGTTGAGAATCATGTCAAGCTATGTTATGCTATCATACTATGCCATGTTATAAATCATGCTATATTATGTCGAAAAATCATGTTGTTGGATCATGCTTAAAGTTATATTTTTTTTTCTTAATTTAAATGGATCTTGTTTATGGGAATTTGCCTATTAGGTTAGGTGTACCCATAAACTTGAAACTATAATTAAATAAAACTTGATTATGGGAATTTGCCTATTGAGTTAGGTGTACCCATATAAAACAATGTTGTTAAAAATTAGATGATGTTGATTCACACATGTTCATACGTAAGTTTATGAAAATTGATTGAGATCATATTAGGTGAATTTTGAACAAGTTGACACCTTTAGATCCATGACATGTATAATCTATGCAAGTTGGACATATGCAAGTTTCACCCCTTATTATGATTCATTTGGTCACATATACATGTTGTTATTATGATAATCTCTTTTATGCTATGAGTTAGGCTATTCGAGTCTAACATATATTTTGCGAATAAACGTTCAAACGTGGGGTAGGGGTAATATTAGGAACTAATAAATTGGGTGCAATTTTGTAAGATTTTGCATACCATGAATGGATGTCCATAATTGAGTCAATTATGGACATTGTTAAAAATTGGAAGTAATTAATAGTTCAAGTAGGGAATTATTAAAATTGGGGGAAAGTGGATTATTATTAATAATCAATGCTTAGGACATGAGGTTGGACCCGTTTGTGATGTAAACCTGCCCGGACCCGCCCGGCAAATCCAGTAGTCACAAATGTCGGCCCAATGTGAGAGGTCCTAGGCCCAAACTAAAGCATAACAGTTGTAAAGACACGAGGTTAGACTCTTTTATGGTGTAAGACTGCCCGGACCCGCCCGGCAAATCCAGCTGCCATAAATGCCAGTCTAATGTGAGAGGTCTTTATGAGGTTATGGCCTTAATGAACTAAGAAATACTTAACCAGATAATCATGTAAGGTGGGACATGGGGGTTAAGTAGGTGCCTTGGGTGGCATGAGGAATCTGGTGGTTGCCTTTAGAGGCATTTGAAATACGATTAGACTTAACCAAACACACATGTAAATGAACATGACTAAGTGGGTTAAGTGGGATGGACTAATGGGGACAAGCTTAGGTGGAATGCTTGTGGTAAATAGTGGGGGCCCATTTCAACCAGTATCCCAAAACGTATCTTTGTTGGCTCGACCCAAGTCGAGGACGGGACACGCATACTGGGTTTGACTATAAGAGGCCAAAACAGGGAGCGGTGGCAACGCAAGTCCAACGGGTTTCATATGCGTGTGTGGACCCGGGCTGGTAGGTAAGACGTTGTTGCATCGTGTAGGTATAAGCCGTGCATGTCCGTTGTATCAGGTTGCCACTTTAGGGGAGTGATACACCCCACTGTGGGGCCAGCACGGGTATCTACGAGTTAGGGAGCCGATCGAATAATGGGAAGTAGGGTACACCTAGTGGAGATAGGGGCAGGCGGCACCTATGTAGTCAGCTAGGGGTACGTAAAGCCATTGGGAAAGTTTCTAAGTGAAGCTAAGTGGGATGAATCTTTAGGGTGACTGGTGTGGTGCAGTATAGTGTTTATCCTTTAGTATTTAGGAGCGCCTATAACGTTGCCTTTAGCGATTGTCTATGTCCTTAATCTGCTCTTCATAGACATTTTCTTGTTTTCCAGCTTATGCCTTAGTCCAGTTATTTTGGTAATAGTATTGTAGAATTATCATATTCACCAGACTTTATGTCTGACCCCCTCTTTTCCATCCTTTTCTCCCTTCAGGTCCGCAGGTTGGGCCAAGTTCTAGTGGAGTCTAGTTGGATCGCTTATCTTCTGGAAAGCTTGGACTGCTGAAGTAAAGTCCAGCTTGTTATCTTTCTTTTTAATGGCTATTCATGTAATGGGATTATGTACTTGTTTTATCAAGATAGATATTGTACTTGACATTGAATATGGTGTTATGATGTAATCAAACATGTTTTGACTTCTGCTACAATGAAATAAAGTTTTTGAATTTCTAAGTACTATTTTATATCTGTCTTGTTGTAATTTTACTGTTCTATTTTCACTTAAAACCTCCATGGAAGTTAATGCATTCCCTTTGTGAGTGACATTAATGGACGTGGGGTGTTACAGATATGGAGTATTACCAGTTTTGCTCCATGGGATGAATAGGTTGGGATTGGGAAATAAAATAAATAATTACTTCGGTGTGGTTCGCTAATACCGACTAGTTTGGAAAACCATAAAATGGTTTGAAATGATATCCAAAGGAAGATTAAAGAATAAATTTAGAAGAATTTATCTTTGACAAAATTAATGGGAACATATTCCCTAAGAATGTGAATTTGTGAATAAAAGAATATTCTGAATTGGAATGAGGCGTTTGTTGTGTTAGTGTAACATTTGTTTATCATATACATGGGTTATTCAGAAAGGCCGGGTTCATACCCATTCTGAATAACCGATTCGATGAGATGTCGAAGATGAAGATGGTGGTTGAAGACCGGAAGTCTTCACATCGTTTGGGTGATTACTGATGATCTCGATTGGGCTGTACACCCAAGATGAGGGAATCAGTTGGTGACCGTCCAGACGTACTTGGAGATGGATGGATATGCGTGGAAAGTACCTCCGGTTTCGTTCAGACCTAGAACGAACTTGTAAATGGATTGTGTGTCTGACATTGGATTTTATTCTGTGTTGATTGATCTCTATTAAATATACATCTGTTTGGGGGCGGAGAATTTATTCTCTTGCTTAACGCCCTTCTCTGAGATGTACGAGCTCAGATGTTGTATATCGATGGACATCAGTCGCATGGAGTGAATTGCCAGTGTGGCATGCGTAAGTGGCAATTGATCAAGGTTTCTGTTGAAAAGCAAAGTCTTGTGGTTGATGATCAAAGCACGGCCTGTGTGGCGTAGCTTTTGTGTATAACGTGAATTCGCGAGCGTCACACCTCGGTATGAGTCAAAAAAGGGAGACGGACCGCTGGGAGAGCACGACGTTTCTTTCTAACTAGGGTGGTGTCAGTGACCTACCAGCCCTGACATTTATATACTTTTCACCTGTGTGGTTGTTGGAATGCGAGGCACCTCAGATATAGGTCTGTAAGGACCCGGAAACATGTGTTTAGGAATTGCCAATCCTCAAAAGTAAGAGAGGACCGGCCCAGCCGATTCCAAAGATCAAAGTGGGGTCCAGAGACATTTGCTAGAGTGTCTCGAATGGAGATGAGCTTGCCCCTTGCCTCGACTCATGACGGAAATCCAATTTCCAATACGTGATATTGTAGTTTTAATTGTAGAACTAGTATGGCGACATGATATATGGTACCCATGCGGTCTATGATTGATATTTATGATTGAAATTGTTTTGACACTATACACTTATAATAGTATCAAATGCTTTGTTTTAAACGTACCAAGTATGTTTTGCTATTATAAGGGAAAACCCAATCCTCCGACTTGCGTTGCATTGTGTGATGGGACCTGGGTCTTATAATAGCTTCATTTTTTCTAAAAAGCATTGCGTTGTTTTGTTATATGCACTAGTATTCTTGGGAGGAAACCCGTTCCGTGTTATACGGCGTGGTCCTTGAATTACTCTCTTTTAAAGTAAAGTTTTAAATAATTGTTTTAGTTCTCACACCTGTCCCATGACTGACCTGGAGTTTATTGTTTTAACCTAAACTCTGGGTGCCCCTATTTTCCAGACGGACAGTTAGTAGTTTTGGTTTTGCAGATTTATATTCACAGGATCCTGGTTTACAGCTGGAATGATATTCGAAAGCTCTGTATCCGTATATCACCTTCAATTGTGCTTTGTATTATTTTTCCGCTGCTATGTAATTTATTGTAATCTCTGATATTTGTCGAATGTATTTTATTCATTTATACTCTGTATATTCTTGTATCTGATGGAATTGTTGTAATATACAATGAAATGTTCTTCCGTCTGCGTTCTTTTGTGTGTTGTTCTCAAAGTATCCGCTCTTTCCTTCACGGGGAAGTTACGGGTCACTACACAAACAGCTGGCCTAGTGTTTGCTGAAAACCTATATACCCTAAAGCGTGGCCTTCACGTCGTCCACCCTTATATAAACACCTGCCGCTCCATTTGTTTTTCTACCATTTCCAGTAATAAAAACCGAAAATTTCTCCAAAAAAAAGAGAGAGAGAGAGAGAGAGAAAGAGTGTGGACCATTTTGGCAGAAGGGTGGGTAGCAGAAGAGGTGAGGAAGGAGTAACGTGGGCTTGTGGCATGTTAGAAGGATGGGCCGTGTTAGTGGGAAGAAAAAAGAAAAAAAAAGTTTCGAAAAACGAAAAGAAGAAAGAGTGGGAGGGGAGCTGAATATGAATAGAAGAAGAAGGAAGGGGCGTGGAAAGGGCTGATGGGTGTTGAGTTCCTCAGCTGGAAGAACAAAAAAAAACGAAACAAATGGGTGCAGTTATTCTCAAAACCAAGGCCAAGTGCATGGAAGGAAAGCATGTACAGCTTCCTTTATTCGAACGTAACATTGCAAGGTTGGTTCACGCGAAAGTCATCGATGGTAAGGCCATCGTTTAAAATAAAATTTATGTTAATTCAAAATGTATGTTATTGGGAATTAAAATAGTGTATATATTTGTAAATCTTACGTTTAACCCCTACCTTAGCAGAATCGAACCAAATCATGACATTGGGACGGTATTGACAGATGTAACATTATGAAAATGGACTGGATGGAATTGAAAGCAATTAAACCGCTTTGCGACAAAACGAAATACAAGGTGAGTTAAACTCACTTAGTTCTCCCCTCTTATATTTTATATAAGTAGGGTTTTAAAATTATGTGCTATGCTTGTTTATGTTGTTTATTTGTTCGTTGTTTTGTTTATATTCATTTATGAACTGAAACAGTTAAATTAAACGGTTGTTTAATTTAATTGAAAACTAATCGTTATTTATAACGATTAAATCCAATTGAGGTAACTTGCCTCAGTGGTTATGTTTATAACACTATAAACGTTGGACTTCTGTTATCACTCCAGTATTGACTGTTACAGTTATTATTGACCGTTATTATTAAACTGTTTTATTTCATCTGTCTAGATGAAACCGAATATTGGACTGAATAATTTGAATTGTAGTAACCCGTTATTTTGCAGGGAATAACAAGTTGGATAATATTGATAACGTTTATCAATATGATAAAATTGTCTGTTATGAAATGTGAAATTAGTGTATATTTCACGGTTTGGTACTATAGTAGCCATTCGCCTCTTTAGCACCGTCGATGAAAAGAAATGATTTTCGAAATCGATATTAAATGGATTTCGAGCGGTTTCAAATATATTTTTATATGATTTTAAAATACGAATCTTATGGAAAAGATAATAGTCGAAGCTAAATTTACACATTTATAACTAACAGAAATGTAAGAGATTATCAAACAAATGTTTAAATGATATAAATTTATCAAATTGGCTATTTACAATGTTGAAGTGATTTTGTAAAAGCCTTATCGGTCGGAAGGGAAGTTTAAGTTTAGTTCAAAATAGGATCATTGGATCGTGAATACACGGGAATAGGTAAAAGAGTTCAAAAAGAAATGTTTTGTGATAAATGATCGTTTTTAACAAACGGTGCATTAAATATACGAAATGCGATTTAATATCATTTCGTGAATAAAGTTAAAAATCAACTGATTTGAAATGGGTGGTGATTTGGAAATGGGATTACATATTTTAAATGGAATCAAAGTTGAAAATACCAAATATGGATTTATAAATGAAATGTATAAAATGTAGTTAAAGAAGTAAAAGTGATAATGAATTGAATAATGGAAATTTAAGAAATGGAATCAAAGTAGTAAATAAAGTTAACGGTTTGTAAAATGTGTTTGTAACACTGGTTACAAATGAAATAGATTATTTTTAGATATGAGATTTTATAAATGATCATTATATATTGAACAATGAATAAATTGTCGAGTATGATTTAAAGGGTATGTGATAAATATAAGTAGAATTGTTCGATAAATATCAATATAAGAAATTTGAAAGGATAACAATATAACAATGGTATAGGATATTAATATAAGATTTCTAAAAGCGTTGTTTATATGGTTTTAAAAACAAATGAATTTGAATTGTCGAAATAAATGGTAATATTGAAATAAAGAGATATCAAGGAAGATTCTGTTTATAATAGAATCAAAGTTCGTATATAATATTGTAAATGATTATTAATATAAATCGAAAGGATTTAATAAGAGTTTACTTAACAATTAGTTAAGTAAACGCGGTCAAGATTTAATGAGGATTTCAAAGGGAAAATATGTTGTTAATAAACTTCTATTTATTCTTAAGATATGAATGTTGTTTGTCAAGGTCTGAGAGGTAGCTAAAATACCCCAACTTGGAATACTCCATGATTATCCAGGAATGGTATTAGTTTATAAACGAGAAAAATTAAGGGAAATATAAGTTATGATCTCCGTTAATGATATTATAAACTGTTTTCAAAAAGTTTATAAGATTGAATAAACTGAATCTGGAGAATATTCTTATTTTGAATAAGAAGAAAAGGGATGTTTCAAATATTGAAAAATAAATGAATATAATTGATGGACGGTTCGTTTAAGAGGCTGAATGATACTGAATAAATAATCAGTGGATCCATTTTCTTTTATGGACGCATAGTTGTTTTGTTTGATAGTTAAATAACCGACTATCAAATCTGACCCATACGATTGTTGGTACAGAAAGACCGGGATCGAATATATTCGAAAACCATTCCATCCAGCAAATACGAATACGATGAAGATGCTGATTCAAGATAGAGCTACTAAAGACCGTGGATCTTCATAAGTGGAAGGATTACTTAAAATCTCTGACTTGCAACAAGAGATATACTGTGATTTTGTCGTGGTTGAAATCTACGGATTCGCAAGGACTTCTCGCTACTGATTCTCAGGGTGATTCCTAGAATGCAGTAGGAGGGTACCTTCGGTTCATCCTGTTCTTAGATGACATGTATAAATGAATGTCTGACAGAGTATTTCTAGAAAGGTCACATACATTGATTTCTCCAATCGTACCAAGAGTGGAAGCGGAGAAGGAAACTTCTTTAGATAACACGTAATGTATTGTTGTAGACGTCAATTAGTGATTTTTGATGGATCTGACGATTTGGCATTCGAAGTGAATACGATGTGCTAATTTTAAAGCGTAACCTCAAGCCTCAACAACCGAGAAATGACAGAAATCGGGCTGACAGTATGACTATATGGGTCGCTCCCATTAGGGTGTATAATCACCTATCTAGAGAAAATCCAATTTCTTCTTTAATCTATTTTGATGCTGTCCCTTATCGGGAAACGATGGTTTGAGCCCAATCGTTGGTGATATACATTCGATACACTCAAGCGAAAAGAGTGGTCGGTCATGTGAGGGCCGGGTTGCAAGACATTCTTGTTGAACCCAGTGTATTCGCCTCTATAGATACACTATCGGCAGGTGGTCCTATACCTTGTCATGGTCGGAATCCAATTTCCAATAAGTGCCCACGGTTTTGATTGTATACTATATATGTGGAGCGTGAGATGCAAGCGTTCTGCTAGATTGATATTTACTTATATTTAGACACTATGATAATATTAGAAAAGATATTGATTTCAAAAAAAATTTGGGTTATCGTAAGGTAAAAAACATCCGTATTTATGTGTGGATTTGGTCTTACGATTATCCTTTTCTTTGAAAATGTTTTTAACTAAAAATCAAGTTGTGTGATACCCTTAGACTTAGTATGTTTATCTCACTCTGATTCACTAGACTGACCCGGTGTTTTGTAAATTCTCGGGTTAGATCGGGTGTACAGGTGTAGGTAATCGTATGCTGCGAAGTCCAGAGACGAGCTGGAGGAGTTTAGACATATTATTTATATGATGTCTATTCCGCTGTGTGATTGTATATTAGGACAGGTTATATAACTATCCAGATATGTTGATATACTCTGATACTGTAAGTTTTATTTCAAGTTCTCAATAAAGATTTATTTCTGTATTATATTTTTGTTCCGCTGCGATGTGAGACTCTGTGTTGTGTTGGTTCTTCTTCTTCTTCTATTCTAATATTTCTTTCTTAGTTATCTCACCCTCTAATTTCTTTCTAATAACGTTCCGGTGTTGTTTGGAAGGTCGGCATTGAGTTACGGTAAAGGTATTTATGTCGATTTTCAGGGCCGAAAATCACTGGTCGTTACAGTTTATGTACACCAATTTCACTAATATTGATTGGGACGATAAATTTTACACATCCCCTAGCTGCACAAATAAAACTTGTGTTTGATTGTTTGAAACCCCACATGGGTATTGGGATGATATTGGACATACACTAATCCCAATATTTAGTTGTATGTCAATCGATCGGTGGATGAGCGGTGTAAGCGTTGAATATTTATATTTAATGCTTATGCAATATAGAATGCGCTTTGGATGATGGTTGACTGTGTTTGATTGTTGTTGTGTACATGTATGTATGAAATCCATAAAAATAACATTATATGGTAATTGACTGTGTCAGATTCCAATTCAGAAAGAAGGAATATTTTAAAATAATATTCAGTAAAAGATCAAAATCTAATTTTGATGTCCGATTTGGGATGGACACGGATATATTTAAATATATAGCCGTGTTGATTTGATATGTGCCATTTTGAAGTGAATGATATTTATATCAATTTTATTCATTTTTATAATAAATATCGAAAAGAAAGAGATTTCAAAATCTAATGTTTTGAAAATATTATCATTTATATATCGATGATATGGAATATTCAATTTTGATTTGAAATTGAATATGAAGTTGAAATCGTTTTGAAAACGAATTTAAAACAATTTATAAAATACGTTTTAAAAGGAAATCGTCGAAATATATATAATATATATGTATTATATATATAATGGCCAGAATAGAACGCGCTGCGCCGCGACAGTTTGCGAATTTCGACCATTGACTTGGAATGAACATTACGGGAGATCCGACCGTCGGATTCTCCTAAAACCGGAACCGTTGGGTTCATATCGAAAAGAGCTTTCCAATGAATACAAGAGATTTGAAATCTAACGGTTTGATTTTGAACCATGTCCAAATCAAATTTGGAAAAGGTCGTTGTAAGTGCAATTCGATGACCGTTTATGGAAATCAACTGTACGGGCCTTGATTAAATTATTAAAAATATCAATAATTTGTGTAATATCATAATAAATGATTTGGAAAGAATTGGGCTAAAAAAATTCCCTATTTTAAAAGATAAAAATATATTTTTATCAAAATGAACAAGTTATGAACTAGAATTACAATCCAATATTTTTAACTAAATAAATTGGATTTGAAATGGTTTTAAAAATAACCAGAATTTCCAATATATGAATTGGTATGGATTTGAATCGAAATTATCTTTGGAATATTTCGATATTGGATTCCATGATTATATGGATCTTGTGAAGGAATTCAGAAGATATATATATCGTTATTCCAATACGATATTTGTTGGTTTCAGAATTTGATATTGAATATAAGCCGATATATTTTCTATTTAGAGCCTTGTATTCAATATCAAATTCGATTTTGGGTTTGTTGTGAATGGTATCATTAACAATACTGTTCTTAAACCCAATAGAGTTAAGAAGATTAGAATCTGGCTGGAGATTAGCTAAGTTGAATGGTTATATGGGTATTGATCTGATGTTGGTTTCGGCCTTCGGGGTTAATACTTAGGGAATTGTTCTCTTACTAATTTACGGTTAGAGACTGATGGGATTTTGGGTTTGTCATGAATTGTGTTTTAAATAGCACTGTTCTTAAACCCAGTGTGAAAAGAATAAATCTTTTAATTAAGATTTAAAGAAGAATTACCAATTAATTAACATTTAATTGGAATTGAAAATAGAATGTGAATTGGGTTTATTGTGAACTGTGTTTTTAACGACATTCATTCTTTTACCCGATTTACAGTGAAATGTGATTTGGAATTTATAAATTTTTTTATTAAGATTTAACAGGAATTTTCCAAAGTAACGTTTTCCAATTTAATATATTAAATTGGAATTGAATGGAATTCGATTGATAATAATCGAAGTGAACTTCTGTTGAGGAAGATTGTCAATACATATGGAATTTAAAAGTCTTTGCCATTATACCATTTATATTATTAGTCGGATACGGAAATTGATATCGATCATATATTGATTTGTTTTTCTGTGAAGATTCCATAATTAAAGGAATATGATTTGGGTTTATCGTGAACTGTGTTTTAAATGACATTAGTTCTTCAACCCAATTAAAGGCAGGATTACATGTCTGCCATTGTATTTCGAACTTTATTGAAACACGCCACCTCCGTTAGGGTCACTCTCAAAGGGAATGCCCTAATTTTGGTGGAGGTTTATAAGTATAAATCACAGATATACAAGACAGATATAATAACACATATTTTTGAACAGCGGAAAAACAACAACTTTTATTTCATTAAAATACGTGTTACACCAACCATACCATAATTGTCTTACAATACTTTCAAAGACATAACATCTTCATAACCGTCTTGATTACATTATTTAAAGAAGCATAAAGAAAACATAAATAAACTGCAAAAGTCCCATAGTTGCTATCCAAAGCCATAGTCCAAAACGAAAAGATCCAAGCAATACATTCTTTCTCTTCAAGCTGGATATGAAGGCTGGTCAAGCTGTGGTATTCCCACCCTGTGGACCTGGGGGGGGGGGGAACGGAAGAAAAGAAGACGAAAGAAAAGTAGAGTCAGACATAAAGCCTGAGTAAGTCTAGGACTATTCAGTCTACGAATAAAGAACTGGGTATGATAAGTATAAACTAGAAATGGGAAAGCACCATAAACCAAGTTATGTTGTCTAGGGTCGAATATACTATCGTACCCCATATTAATCTCTGTACCCATATAAACTAGTTCCCAACAGGCACCCCATAATCAGGGTGAAGTGATCCATTTTATGATGATCGGCTCCTACTCGCATAGTTACATGTGTCTTACGGCCCCCGATGTTGTAGTTTCCTATGCTGGTCCCACCATGGGGTGTATTTAGTCCCATGGTGGCGGCCCGACATAACCCTAGAATGCACAGGTATGCTACTGGTGCCCAGTGCCTTATTTTTCTGCGCCGGAGTGTGTGCACGCCCACACCCCGTTAGAACCTACACTGCTACACCACCACCGTCGATTTGACCTCTTACAGTCAGCCCAGTAATCGTGCCCTACCCTGCCTAGTTTCAGGGTATCATGATACGCCTTGTAGGGTTACTGCTGAAAAGGGTCCACCGCTACTAGGTTTTCTATTTCTAGCCAACATGCTAAGTTGATTAAGTGTTTTTGTAACACCCCGCGAATTCTATAACTGTGAAACTCACAAATTAAAGTATAATTAATTTCAAATCAAAGAACTAAGGGAAACGGGATACGCCATTGCGTTCGTCTCGGAAAAATACGCGAAATAGAGTCTGAGTTTTCGAAAAACGGATGTCGTATGAAGAAGTTATGGACGAACGAAGTTGGGCGAAAAACCGGGAAACAGGGTCAGAATGCACTGGCGCACTTGGGAAGTGCGCCAGAACAAAAATGCACTGGCGCACTTGTGAAGTGCGCCAGTACATTTTTGACCTGGCGCACCTGCCAAGTGCGCCCAGGTCAAAAATGACCTGCTAGCCAGGTCTGGTCCAGCCCTGGCTGGCCAGGTCGGTGTGTGGTCGAATTTCTGTGGTCGGCTTTGTCATTAGGGCTAGGTGGCGGGTTTTTATTGGTCTCTCTTCCTAATGAATGGCTACGATCTAACCTAGCAACATCAATGGTCCTAATCAATTCCTAACCTCTATATAAACAACCCTAGACTAAACCCTAATCTATTCATTCAAAATAAGATTATAGCCGCCATGTTGCTGAGGAACGACAAAGAGTAGCCGCCGACTAGAGAGAGAGTTAGGAAGAAAGTTCTAAACCCTAAAGCAATTCAAGCAACCTAAAGCTAATCAATTCAACAAAGGAATCGTGTCTCTTAATTAGAGAATTCGCCGCAACCATTGTAAGTAGAGTATTACTTTGGTATAATAAACTACTGTGTTGATGTGTATGCTTGAATTATGGCAATGGAAGTAATTCATGTTTGTGCAAAATTATGTTATTCATTATAAAGAACTACATGCGGTAGTTCTATGCAAAAATACGTTTGGAATATTGCGCAAATTATGTAATCTATGTTGAAGCTACATGTATGTAGTTGAGTGAAATTTATGCAAGTTTGGGGCTTTGTTATTATGTCGTCATGATGTATACTTTGTGCATAAATCGTTTTGCAAGCAATTGAGACAAGTTTGGTTGTTATAGTTCATATGAAACTATGTCGGAATTTTGACACCATAATCCATGTATTAAGTCATACTTATGAATATGGCTAGGCTATGAATGATATTTGGCATAATTGAAATCTATGATTAAGTCTATCTTGTTTAAAAGAATTATATGATGACATATGTGAGACATGGCAAGGTTAGACTCAAAAATCCCTTTTTGCAAGTTTTAAAGCAAACACCATGTTTAGGAATATTTATGCATAATTATGTTTATACCGTCGTTATGTGATTAGACTTAAACCATGATTAAGTTGAATTATGCTTTAGTGTTAATAACAAAGTATCCCCTTTGTAAACATGTAGAAACCTTATGAACATGACTTGTTTATGTTTATGCCATGAACAAATTGAACCTTACCTATGCCATGCTTATGTTTGACATTATGCCATGTTTATGCTAGAAGTATTTATGCCATGCCTATGTTTGACATTATGCCATGTTTATGATAGAAGTATTTATGCCATGCCTATGTTTGACATTATGCCATGTTTATGCTAGAAGTATTTATGCCATGCTTATGTTTGACATTATGCCATGTTTATGCTAGAAGTATTTATGCCATGCTTATGTTTGACATTATGCCATGTTTATGCTAGAAGTATTTATGCCATGCTTATGTTTGACATTATGCCTAAATAAGAATATAGGTTCATGTTGTAGTTAAACCTATGCAAGTTCACATGCTTTGATTCATGTCACCTATGTTACCACTATGCAAGTACACCAATTTCTATTTTGTATTTCCAACGTCGTATTGCAAGTTCATGCGCTCACCTTCCCCTCTTTGTGTATACGCCATAAGCCTCCCCTTTTCGCATGGCTAAATTGGGCTTTAAAAGGCTAAGCCCAATATATATATAAACGGACGTGTAAAACGGGGGAAAATAACGTTGGGTTAAAAATAAATTAATGAATGAAAATATAAAGTAGAAGGGCCCAAATTCAAGTATGGGTTGGGCCCGTGATTGGTGTAACCTTTACACCATTAACTTAATAATGGGCCGCAAATATTTACATATAAATAAAGAAGAATGACAAGATATGTAAATGTAGAACATACGATGTGTTTAACCCGAGGTTGGATTGAGTTGTGATGTAAACCTGCCCGGAACCGCCCGGCTGTCCAGTAGTCACAACAATACCTATCCAATGTGGGAGGTTAAACATGGAGCCCAACAAGGACCCGAGGTTAGACTGAGTTGTGGCGTAAGACTGCCCGGAACCAACCGGCAACAGGCAGCCACAACAATACCTGTCTAATGTGAGAGGTCAGGGCCTTAATAAGACAATTAAGGCTGAGTCAGGATTGTTAGGATTAAGTGGACTAAAAACTTAATCAAAATGGAACATGCTAAACTAAACGGACTGGTGGGGGTTAGGTAGGAAACACTTAACCAACTTAGCATGTTGGCTAGAGATAGAAAACCTAGTAACGGGGGACCCTTTTCAGCAGTAACCCTAAAAGGTGTATCATGATACCCTGAAACTAGGCAGGGTGGGGCACGATTACTAGGCTGATTGTAAGAGGTCAAAGCGACGGCGGTGGTGTAGCAGTGTAGGTTCTAACGGAGTGCGGGCGTGCACACACTCCGGCGCAGAAAAATAAGGCACTGGACACCAGTAGCATACCTGTGCACTCTAAGGTTGTGTCGGGTTGCCACTATGGGACTTGATACACCCCATGGTGGGACCAGCATAGGTAACTACAGACATCGGGGGCCGTAAGACACATATAACTATGCGAGTAGGAGCCGATCATCATTGAATGGATCACATCACCCTGATTATGGGGTGCAAATTGGAAACTAGTTTATATGGGTTCAGAGATTAACATGGGGTACGATAGTATATTCGACCCTAGATAACTTAACCAAGTTCATAGTGTTTGCCCACTTCCTGTTTTACTTATCATACCCAGTTCTTTATTCATAGACAAAGTAGTACTAGACTTACTCAGGCTTTATGTCTGACTCTATTTTTCTTTCGTCTTCTTTCCTTCCGTTTCCCCCCCCCCAGGTCCTCAGGGAGGGAACACAGCAGCTTGACCAGCCTCAACATCCAGCTTGAAGAAGAGAAATGTATTGCTTGGACTTTCCTGTTTTGAACTATGGCTTTGGACAATCCACTAAGGGGCTTTTGCAGATTATCTATGTTTTATTTATGCTTCTTTAAGTAATGTACTCAAGACAGATTATGAAAGTGTTATGTTATGTTTTTGGAAAGGATGTTGTTGTAACACGTATTTGACTTAATGAAATAAAGTTTGTTGTTCTTCCGCTGTTTTACAAATATGTGTTCTTATATCTGTCTTGTATATCTGTGACTTGTACTTATAAACCTCCACCAAAATTAAGGCATTCCCTTTGAGAGTGACCCTAACGGAGGTGGGGTGTTTCACTTGGTATCAGAGCATAGGTTTACCAGATAAGCTAAAAAGTTTTGAAAAATTATTTTCAAAAAGGAAATTTAAAGAAGCATTTTTAAAAGAAAAATATTATTTTATTTTTAAAAGGCAAAGTCCACTCCCCAAAGCCATAGGAACTATCTCTTATCCTTCGTTTTGAATCTATCCTTTCGGTTTCAGCATGTCTGGAGACCTTACTCCCCAGCTGCTAACGCTTTCACTCCTCCTCCTCCACGTGAACCAGCAAGCGG
This sequence comes from Allium sativum, assembly GCA_030737875.1. Taxonomy (NCBI): domain Eukaryota; kingdom Viridiplantae; phylum Streptophyta; class Magnoliopsida; order Asparagales; family Amaryllidaceae; genus Allium; species Allium sativum. The sequence goes on along the minus strand of CM060921.1, from coordinate 5,455,582 downwards.
AAGAGTCCCAGAGTAGGAAGACGAATAATAGTCAAACAAGAAAGGATCGTAACAGTAATAATAAGAAACGAAAAAAAGGAAATGTAATTTTTGTGGTACGGAGGGGCACATAGCCAAGGATTGTAGAAAGAGGAAAAGAAGGCAAGGTGAATGTTTTCATTGTGGGGAGACTGGACACATCAGCAAAGACTGCCCTGAGAAGACAGACTTTGAGAAGGGCGGGAAAGACAACAAGTCCCGAGAGAAGAGGAAGTGTAAATTCTGTGGCAAAGTGGGGCACTTAGTAAAGGACTGCCGGAAAAAGAAGGCCAAGGAGAACGGTGGGTGCTTTTCTTGCGGTGAGACGGGCCATAGGGCTAAGGACTGCCCAAGGAAACGAGGACAGGGGCAGGGGGTTGGATCCACCCCAGGGGCACAGGTTCATGTGCTAGAAGCGCCACCTCTGCAACAGCGAGGTACAAACACTTCTGTAGAAAGTGTAGTTTATCTTTACGATCACCCCGTTCGCACTTTATTTGATTCTGGCGCATCATACTCCTTTATCTCGTCTGCTTTAGTAGAATCTCTGCACCTAAAAACTAGTATGGTAGAGGACCCCTTAATTGTTTCAAACCCAATTGGGGGCCCAGCTCATTTGTCTATGATCTGTGTGGGATTGAAAATTTCTATTCTAAGTGTAGAATTTCAATGTAGTGCCTTTGTTTTGGGCTTTTCGGGGTATGGTTTGATTTTGGGCATGGATTGGCTATCCCGTAATGGGGCCATCCTTGATTGTGAGAAAAGGGTTGTTAGGCTCCTAACCCAGCTCGGTAATACTTTGGAAATTTCTTGTAATCCCTCGTATGCGGTTATGCTTAGTTATCTTGAATCGCTAGATGCCTCTGTTGAAAATTTGAAATCAGTTAGAGTGGTCCGGGAATATCCGGATGTCTTCGAAGAGGTGAAGGGCTTGCCTCCGAAGCGGGAAATAGACTTCCGCATATATCTTGTAGATAATGCAAAGCCCGTTGCGTTGCCCGTTAGACACATGGCTCCACGAGAAAGGAAAGAGCTCAGTAAACAGATTAAAGAGCTTCTAGAAAAGGGGTTCATTAGGAGGAGCATTTCAGAATAGGGCGCTCCAGTAGTGTTCGCCACTAAGGCTGAAGGTTCATTTCGCTGATGCATGAGTTGTAAAGAATCACCTTAGTAAGTACATTTGGCAACATAGTTGACATTTGTTTATTTTCAAGAGATAATTCATCTAAGTGGAATACCTTCTAGTAAGTGAACAAGATCCAAGATTCACTAATGAATTTTGGAGAGCTTGCATGGAACCATGAGTACGCAGTTAAGGCTTGAGCCAAGTATACCAGAAGGAGAATAAGTGAAAGAGGAACGAGAGGCAAGGGTTCCAACTCATATTTTGGAAACAAGGGTTAAGAAGCTACGAAATTGTGAAGTTATAGACGGACAAAGCATAATGGAGTTAAGCTCAAGGAAGTGCGACTTAGAAGATTGAAGACTAGATTCGTGCATAATATCTCTTCTTAAGAGTATATCCTCTCGGTCCCATTCTCAATCCAATTTCTGTTGCAAACCACATAGGGAGTATGACTCATCTGTTAGTAACACATGTTGGGGCTCGAGGGTGTTCATCGGTTTGACTAAAGTTTTCGGGTTTTATAGGATACAGATTGGTCTTAGGAAAGGACTCCCTTGTGACCTAAAAGGAGTCCATCATGCTTAGTTGCCTAGAATCATATATGGTGGTTGGGTTGAGTAACTCTTTGGGTGTCAGTCTGATGTTGATTTCGGTCTTCGGGGCTGATGCTTAGGGAGTTCTTCTCCTAATCAATATATATGTGGCATAGGTTTTCAGTTTTGACATTGCCTAATGGGCACAAAGTTTTTACTTCGACTATACCTTTAGATAGGAACAATTGGGAAAATTTCCTATAGATTAGAGCTACCCGAGAAGTTGGCTGGAGTCCACAACGTCTTTCACGTTTCACATCTCCGAAAATGTCTACATGAGTCTGCTGAAGTGGTAGAGCCAAATATCCTCGAAGAAGCCGAAGTGGAACGCGAAGCAACCATAAGAAAAGTTCCAACCCGCATCTTAGGAACGGAAGTAAAGAAACTACGCAACCGTGAAGTCAAGCTCGTCAGAGTTCAGTGGAGCGACACCGAGGAAGACGCGACTTGGGAAACTGAAGCTAAAATACGCACAGCCTACCCTTTTCTGTTCGAGGGTACCTCCTTGATCTTTCCTTTTCCTTAAGTTGCGCTTTTATCTTTTTAGGTATATTTCCTCGACCGTATCTTTTAGGTAGAATCTTTTTGGATGGAAACATGTAGTTGAAACATGTTATGGATGATGGTTGCAAGTGGTTGCAAGTGATTGCTAGTGGTTGCTCGTGGTTGCATATACACACACAATCTAGGTTTTAGATCGGCTCAGTCACTTCATATTGCATATGCATATATGTTTGCATTCGGATATGGTTGAACTTTAATGTGTTGTCATGCGGATGTTGCATTTGTATTGAATGATTGTGCACTCATGTAGAATCATGAATAGAAAAATTTGCATACATAATGGATTCATGGCACTTACATAATTCGCATTAAGGAGGTCAACTGAATCAGTAGACCGCCTGATTTTGCATTAGATAAGTTCATGTACACACACACCTCGCATATGATCATGAAGCATTAGAAGTCTTTTAAGGACAATGGATGCTCGTGTTTGATGGATGAGTAGATAGATGGTTGGATGTTAGGATATACATTCCTCCTAACTTGAAGATTTCGGGGACGAAATCCTTTTAAGTGGGGGAGAATGTAACACCCCGCGAATTCTATAACTGTGAAACTCACAAATTAAAGTATAATTAATTTCAAATCAAAGAACTAAGGGAAACGGGATACGCCATTGCGTTCGTCTCGGAAAAATACGCGAAATAGAGTCCGAGTTTTCGAAAAACGGATGTCGTATGAAGAAGTTATGGACGAACGAAGTTGGGCGAAAAACCGGGAAACAGGGTCAGAATGCACTGGCGCACTTGGGAAGTGCGCCAGAACAAAAATGCACTGGCGCACTTGTGAAGTGCGCCAGTACATTTTTGACCTGGCGCACCTGCCAAGTGCGCCCAGGTCAAAAATGACCTGCTAGCCAGGTCTGGTCCAGCCCTGGCTGGCCAGGTCGGTGTGTGGTCGAATTTCTGTGGTCTGCTTTGTCATTAGGGCTAGGTGGCGGGTTTTTATTGGTCTCTCTTCCTAATGAATGGCTACGATCTAACCTAGCAACATCAATGTTCCTAATCAATTCCTAACCTCTATATAAACAACCCTAGACTAAACCCTAATCTATTCATTCAAAATAAGATTATAGCCGCCATGTTGCTGAGGAACGACAAAGAGTAGCCGCCGACTAGAGAGAGAGTTAGGAAGAAAGTTCTAAAGCCTAAAGCAATTCAAGCAACCTAAAGCTAATCAATTCAACAAAGGAATCGTGTCTCTTAATTAGAGAATTCGCCGCAACCATTGTAAGTAGAGTATTACTTTGGTATAATAAACAACTGTGTTGATGTGTATGCTTGAATTATGGCAATGGAAGTAATTCATGTTTGTGCAAAATTATGTTATTCATTATAAAGAACTACATGCGGTAGTTCTATGCAAAAATACGTTTGGAATATTGCGCAAATTATGTAATCTATGTTGAAGCTACATGTATGTAGTTGAGCGAAATTTATGCAAGTTTGGGGCTTTGTTATTATGTCGTCATGATGTATACTTTGTGCATAAATCGTTTTGCAAGCAATTGAGACAAGTTTGGTTGTTATAGTTCATATGAAACTATGTCGGAATTTTGACACCATAATCCATGTATTAAGTCATACTTATGAATATGGCTAGGCTATGAATGATATTTGGCATAATTGAAATCTATGATTAAGTCTATCTTGTTTAAAAGAATTATATGATGACATATGTGAGACATGGCAAGGTTAGACTCAAAAATCCCTTTTTGCAAGTTTTAAAGCAAACACCATGTTTAGGAATATTTATGCATAAGTATGTTTATACCGTCGTTATGTGATTAGACTTAAACCATGATTAAGTTGAATTATGCTTTAGTGTTAATAACAAAGTATCCCCTTTGTAAACATGTAGAAACCTTATGAACATGACTTGTTTATGTTTATGCCATGAACAAATTGAACCTTACCTATGCCATGTTTATGTTTGACATTATGCCATGTTTATGCTAGAAGTATTTATGCCATGCCTATGTTTGACATTATGCCATGTGTATGCTAGAAGTATTTATGCCATGCCTATGTTTGACATTATGCCATGTTTATGCTAGAAGTATTTATGCCATGCTTATGTTTGACATTATGCCATGTTTATGCTAGAAGTATTTATGCCATGCTTATGTTTGACATTATGCCATGTTTATGCTAGAAGTATTTATGCCATGCTTATGTTTGACATTATGCCTAAATAAGAATATAGGTTCATGTTGTAGTTAAACCTATGCAAGTTCACATGCTTTGATTCATGTCACCTATGTTACCACTATGCAAGTACACCAATTTCTATTTTGTATTTCCAACGTCGTATTGCAAGTTCATGCGCTCACCTTCCCCTCTTTGTGTATACGCCATAAGCCTCCCCTTTTCGCATGGCTAAATTGGGCTTTAAAAGGCTAAGCCCAATATATATATAAACGGACGTGTAAAACGGGGGAAAATAACGTTGGGTTAAAAATAAATTAATGAATGAAAATATAAAGTAGAAGGGCCCAAATTCAAGTATGGGTTGGGCCCGTGATTGGTGTAACCTTTACACCATTAACTTAATAATGGGCCGCAAATATTTACATATAAATAAAGAAGAATGACAAGATATGTAAATGTAGAACATACGATGTGTTTAACCCGAGGTTGGATTGAGTTGTGATGTAAACCTGCCCGGAACCGCCCGGCTGTCCAGTAGTCACAACAATACCTATCCAATGTGGGAGGTTAAACATGGAGCCCAGCAAGGACCCGAGGTTAGACTGAGTTGTGGCGTAAGACTGCCCGGAACCAACCGGCCACAGGCAGCCACAACAATACCTGTCTAATGTGAGAGGTCAGGGCCTTAATAAGACAATTAAGGCTGAGTCAGGATTGTTAGGATTAAGTGGACTAAAAACTTAATCAAAATGGAACATGCTAAACTAAACGGACTGGTGGGGGTTAGGTAGGAAACACTTAACCAACTTAGCATGTTGGCTAGAGATAGAAAACCTAGTAACGGGGGACCCTTTTCAGCAGTAACCCTAAAAGGTGTATCATGATACCCTGAAACTAGGCAGGGTGGGGCACGATTACTGGGCTGATTGTAAGAGGTCAAAGCGACGGCGGTGGTGTAGCAGTGTAGGTTCTAACGGAGTGCGGGCGTGCACACACTCCGGCGCAGAAAAATAAGGCACTGGACACCAGTAGCATACCTGTGCACTCTAAGGTTGTGTCGGGTTGCCACTATGGGACTTGATACACCCCATGGTGGGACCAGCATAGGTAACTACAGACATCGGGGGCCGTAAGACACATGTAACTATGCGAGTAGGAGCCGATCATCATTGAATGGATCACATCACCCTGATTATGGGGTGCAAATTGGAAACTAGTTTATATGGGTTCAGAGATTAACATGGGGTACGATAGTATATTCGACCCTAGATAACTTAACCAAGTTCATAGTGTTTGCCCACTTCCTGTTTTACTTATCATACCCAGTTCTTTATTCATAGACAAAGTAGTACTAGACTTACTCAGGCTTTATGTCTGACTCCATTTTTCTTTCGTCTTCTTTCCTTCCGTTCCCCCCCCCCAGGTCCTCAGGGAGGGAACACAGCAGCTTGACCAGCCTCAACATCCAGCTTGAAGAAGAGAAATGTATTGCTTGGACTTTCCTGTTTTGAACTATGGCTTTGTACAATCCACTAAGGGGCTTTTGCAGATTATCTATGTTTTATTTATGCTTCTTTAAGTAATGTACTCAAGACAGATTATGAAAGTGTTATGTTATGTTTTTGGAAAGGATGTTGTTGTAACACGTATTTGACTTAATGAAATAAAGTTTGTTGTTCTTCCGCTGTTTTACAAATATGTGTTCTTATATCTGTCTTGTATATCTGTGACTTGTACTTATAAACCTCCACCAAAATTAAGGCATTCCCTTTGAGAGTGACCCTAACGGAGGTGGGGTGTTTCAGTTTTATAAACCTAACCCCCAATCAGTCTGTTTTGTTTAGCATGTTCCATTTTGATTAAGTCTTAATTCACTTAATCCTATCAATCCTGACTCAGCCTTAATTTTCTTATTAAAGCCTTGACCTCTCACATTAGACAGGTGTTGTTGTGGCTGCCTATTGCCGGTTGGGTCCGGGCAGTCTTACGCCACAACTCAGTCTAACCTCGGGTCCTTATTGGGCTCCGTGTTTAACCACCCACATTGGATAGGTATTGTTTTGACTACTGGACAGCCGGGCGGTTCCGGGCAGGTTTACATCACAACTCAATCCAACCTCGGGTTAAACACATCGTATTTTCTACTTTCTTGGGCCGTCTTCATCCTTCTTTGTATTAAGTCTACTTTCTCTGAAGTCTCTCGGATCATATCTGGTCCAAGTATGAGCTTATCAGTAGACTCCCACCAACAAGTGGGCGATCGGCACGGTCTTCCATATAAAGCTTCGAAGGGCGCCATTCCAATGGTTGCTTGATAGCTGTTGTTGTAGGCAAATTCCACCAAAGGAAGATGGTCTTCCCATGTCCTTCCGAAGTCAAGGACGCACAGTCTTAGAAGGTCCTCCAAAACTCTGTTCACTCTTTCTGTTTGGCCGTCGGTTTGGGGATGATAGGTTGTGCTCAGGCATAACTGTGTTCCTACCGCTTCTTGCAGACTCCGCCAAAACTCACTTGTGAAGATAGGGTCTCGGTCACTAACAATGCTGGATGGTATTCCATGGAGTCGGACAATTTCCTTGAGGTAAAGAGATGCTAGAGATGAGGCAGTTCTTTTACTTTTGACAGGTAAAAAGTGGGCGCTTTTAGTAAGCCTATCCACTATAACCCAAATGCTAGTGTTGCCTCTCCTAGACCTAGGCAGCCCATCGATGAAGTCCATTGAGATGCTATCCCACTTCCACTGCGGGACCTCTATAGGAAGTAGCAGACCTCCAGGCTTTTTCTGTTCCGCCTTAACCTGTTGGCACACCATACACTTAGAAACGAATTCTGCCACGTCCTTCTTCATGCCGTTCCAAAAGCAAGTTCTTTTTATGTCCTTGTACATTTTATCGCCACCTGGGTGTATCGTCATCTTGGAGTGATGTGCTTCCTCGAGAACCTTCTTTACTAAATCCCTTATTTGTGGGATGCATAGTCTTCCGTCTCGCCTTAGCCAACCCTTATCGTCGATGGAATATCTGTTAAGGTGACTTGAAGTCTCACCCCTAATTAGCCTATCAATCGTTTCCACAAGCTGAGGGTCTTCGCGTTGTGCTGTCCCTATTGAGTCCACTAAAATCGGGCGTACTTCGAGAGATGCTAGCAAGCCTGGTACAAAATCGGAGGAGGGCCTAAAGTCAAAGCTGGCTATAAACTCTAGGCTTTGTCTTTCAACAAACAATGGGCTTAGGGTTAGTTTCTTTCGGCTCAACGCGTCTGCCACTACGTTGCCTTTGCCCGGAGTATAGGAGATCTCGAAATCGTACGAGGCAAGAAACTCCATCCATCTCTGTTGCCTCAAGTTAAGGTCCTTCTGCGAGAAAAGGTATTTCAACGATTTATGGTCAGTGTAAAGTTCAAACTTCTCACCTAGGAGATAGTGTCGCCAAGACTTGAGTGCAAAGACGATGGCAGCTAACTCAAGATCGTGGGTCGGGTAGTTCTTTTCGTGCACTTTCAATTGTCTCCTGCCATAAGCTACTACCCTTCCTTCTTGCATTAAGACGGCGCCTAGCCCTGTCCCACATGCATCTGTATAAACGGTGAACATCTTGCTTCCATCTGGCAACGTCAAAACTGGGGCTGTTGTAAGAGCCCTTTTCAGTCGTTGGAAAGCAAACTCGCAATCCAAGTCCCAATTGAACACTAGATTCTTCTTGGTCAACTTTGTGAGCGGAGCTGAGATTTTCGCAAAATCCCTTATGAACTTTCGATAGAAACCTGCTAGTCCTAGAAAACTTCGGACCTCAGTTGCATTCCTTGGTGTCTTCTAATCCTGTACCGCCACTACCTTAGCAGGGTCCACTGCTAACCCTTGTTTGGATACTATGTGCCCAAGGAACCCCACTTCTTCTCTCCAAAAGTGGCATTTGGAGAATTTGGCTTTTAGCTGATGGACTCGCAGAGTTTCCATGATTGCCCTCAAGTGCTGAGCATGTTCCTCTTCATTCTTTGAGAAGATAAGGATATCGTCTATGAAGACCACTACGAACTTATTAAGGAAATCTCTGAATACTCTACTCATCAGGTCCACAAAGTAAGCAGGTGCATTTGTCAAGCCAAAAGGCATGACAAGCCATTCAAAGAAGCCGTCTGGGGTTCTGAATGCCGTTTTATCAATACTATCTTCAGCCACCCTTAGCTGATGAAAACCGGTTGCTAAATCGAGTTGGGAGAAAACAGACGCTCCTATAAGCTGATCAAACAGATCGTCAATTCAGGGGAGAGGGTGCCTATTCTTTTTTGTTAGCTTGTTGAGTTCCCTATAGTCAACACATAGATGGAGTGAACCATCCGCCTTTGTAGCGAACACCACTGGAGCGCCCCATTCTGAAATACTCCTCCTAATGAACCCCTTTTCTAGAAGCTCTTTAATCTGTTTACTGAGCTCTTTCCTTTCCCGTGGATCCATGTGTCTAACGGGCAACGCAACGGGTTTTGAATTATCTACAAGGTATGTGCGGAAGTCTATCTCCCGCTTCGGAGGCAAGCCCTTCACTTCTTCGAAGACATCCGGATATTCCCGGACCACTCTAACCGATTGCAAATTTTCAACGGAGGCATCTAGCGATTCAAGAAAACTAAGCATAACCGCATACGAGGGATTGCAAGAAATTTCCAAAGTATTACCGAGCTGGGTTAGGAGCCTAACAACCCTTTTCTCACAATCGAGGATGGCCCCATTACTGGATAGCCAATCCATGCCCAAAATCAAACCGTATCCCGAAAAGCCCAAAACAAAGGCACTACATTTAAATTCTACGCTTAGAATAGAAATTTTCAATCCCAAACAGATCATAGACAAATGATCTGGGCCCCCAGTTGGGTTTGAAACAATTAAGGGGTCCTCTACCATACTAGTTTTTAGGTGCAGAGATTCTACTTAAGCAGATGAGATAAAGGAGTGTGATGCGCCGGAATCAAATAAAGTGCGAATGGGGTGATCATAAAGATAAACTACACTTTCTACAGAAGTATTTATACCTCGCTGCTGCAGAGGTGGCGCTTCTAGCACATGAACTTGTGCCCCTGAGGTGGATCCAACCCTCTGCCACTGTCCTCGTTTCTTTGGGCAGTCCTTTGCCATGTGGCCTATCTCACCGCAAGAAAAGCACCCACCATTCATCTTGGCCTTCTTTTTCCGGCAATCTTTCACTAAGTGCCCCACTTTGCCACAGAAATTACACTTCCTCTTCTCTTTGTTGCCTTTCCCGCCCTTCTTAAAGTCCGTCTTCTTAGGCTGCGAACCTTCTTTCTTCCCTTGAGAGTTTTCTGCCTTTGTCTCCTTCTTGCCCTTATCCTCTTCGTTCAGCAACGCCATCTGTACCAACCTTTCATACGTAGCTCCCATGGGTATATGGGTCATGGCCAAACTGTGTAATGGCTCATTCAACCCTTTGACAAAACGGAGAGCCTTCTTGTGCGGGGTGTTGACTAGGACCAGTCCGAACCTAGCCAGCTCATCGAACTGATTAACATACTCTTTGACTCTCTAGTTCCCTTGCTTAAGAAATAAGAATTTTTCCAACTGCAAACTCCTTTCCGCATCTGAGAGAAATTTAGCCTCAAACCTTGCCCTAAAGTCCTCCCATGTTTCCACTGGTCTTTCTGCATTAGTGACTTCCCACCAGTAGGAAGCCTCGCCTTTAAGTAGCCATACTGCCAGTTGTACTTTCTGTCTATCTTCTACCTCAAAGATGATGAATAAGTCCTCGGTTTCTTTCAGCCAATTTCTAGCTGCTACGAAGGACTCAGTTCCATGAAAATCCTTTCCTCCCATAGCTTTAAAATCTTTACATATCTTAGCAAAGGTGTTTCCCCGCGGAGGAGGAGGAGGAAGAGGTGTTGCTGCAACTGGATGATTTCCTACAGCTAGGGGAGGAGGAACGGTAGGACCTGGCTGAGTGGCCCTTGCTTCTAAGAACCGTCTAAACCAACCAGGTATTGGTACACCCTCTGGCAAGTTAAGTTCTTCGGACATGCTGAAACAAAAAGGATAGATTCAAAACGAAGGATAAGAGATAGTTCCTATGGCTTTGGGGGGACTTTGCCTTTTAAAATAAAATAATATTTTATCTTTTAAAAATGCTTCTTTAAATTTCTTTTTTTGAAAAATAAATTTTCAAAACTTTTTATCTTATCTGGTAAACCTGGCTCTGATACCAAGTGAAACACCCCACCTCCGTTAGGGTCACTCTCTAAGGGAATGCCCTAATTTTGGTGGAGGTTTATAAGTATAAATCACAGATATACAAGACAGATATAATAACACATATTTTTGAACAGCGGAAAAACAACAACTTTTATTTCATTAAAATATGTGTTACACCAACCATACCATAATTGTCTTACAATACTTTCAAAGACATAACATCTTCATAACCGTCTTGATTACATTATTTAAAGAAGCATAAAGAAAACATAAATAAACTGCAAAAGTCCCATAGTTGCTGTCCAAAGCCATAGTCCAAAACGAAAAGATCCAAGCAATACATTCTTTCTCTTCAAGCTGGATATGAAGGCTGGTAAAGCTGTGGTATTCCCACCCTGTGGACCTAGGGGGGGGGGAACGGAAGAAAAGAAGACGAAAGAAAAGTAGAGTCAGACATAAAGCCTGAGTAAGTCTAGGACTATTCAGTCTACGAATAAAGAACTGGGTATGATAAGTATAAACTAGAAATGGGAAAGCACCATAAACCAAGTTAAGTTGTCTAGGGTAGAATATACTATCATACCCCACATTAATCTCTGTACCCATATAAACTAGTTCCCAACAGGCACCCCATAATCAGGGTGAAGTGATCCATTTTATGATGATCGGCTCCTACTCGCATAGTTACATGTGTCTTACGGCCCCCGATGTTGTAGTTTCCTATGCTGGTCCCACCATGGGGTGTATCAAGTCCCATGGTGGCGGCCCGACACAACCCTAGAATGCACAGGTATGCTACTGGTGCCCATTGCCTTATTTTTCTGCGCCGGAGTGTGTGCACGCCCACACCCCGTTAGAACCTACACTGCTACACCACCGCCGTCGATTTGACCTCTTACAGTCAGCCCAGTAATCGTGCCCTACCCTGCCTAGTTTCAGGGTATCATGATACGCCTTGTAGGGTTACTGCTGAAAAGGGTCCACCGCTACTAGGTTTTCTATTTCTAGCCAACATGCTAAGTTGATTAAGTGTTTTATAAACCTAACCCCCAATCAATCTGTTTTGTTTAGCATGTTCCATTTTGATTAAGTCTTAATTCACTTAATCCAATCAATCCTGACTCAGCCTTAATTGTCTTATTAAAGCCTTGACCTCTCACATTAGACAGGTGTTGTTGTGGCTGCCTATTGCCGGTTGGGTCCGGGCAGTCTTACGCCACAACTCAGTCTAACCTCGGGTCCTTATTGGGCTCCGTGTTTAACCACCCACATTGGATAGGTATTGTTGTGACTACTGGACAGCCGGGCGGTTCCGGGCAGGTTTACATCACAACTCAATCCAACCTCGGGTTAAACACATCGTATTTTCTACATTTACATATTTTGTCTCTTTTCTTTTTATATGTAAATATTTGCGGCCCATTATTAAAATTCATCTTTATTGATTAAGATTTATTTATGCCACTTAATTGTTTTTCAAGGTTGTTGGCATGTGTCAAACATGCCAATACATATGTTCTATATTTTAGCCCAAACGTCAATACCCCCGTTTTACACGTTCGCTCAAATGTAAGGTGTGTTGGGTTTAATACTTAAACCCAATTTAGCCATATAAAAAGGGGAGGCTTATAACATGGTGTTTATAAGGTAACATAAAAAGGGGAGTGTGAACGCATGAACTTGCAACATAACGATTCAATTAACATAAGGTAGGCGCATGTGAACTTGCAATTGTAACAACATATAATATAAGCAATACTTAAACATGAATCATTCTATTCACATAATCATGGTATAAACAAAGCATGAATCATTCTATTCGTGTAGTCATGGCATAAATGATACTTAAACATGAACCATTCTAATCATATAATTATGGCATAATCATAATTGAACATGAGTCCTTCTATTCATATAGTCATGGCATAAACATAATTGAACATGAATCCTACTATTCATAAAATCATGGTTTTTATCCTATCTATGTAACTTGTAAGTGGGATGTAATTCTAGTGTAATTTCTAATGTAACTTATGTGCCAAGTATATTATCATATGATTATGATAACCACATAAGCCTAGAAACATTTTTTCAACTAGGCATAATAACAAACATAGTTTAGTCATGTTCATAAAATTAGTACAAGCTTACAAAGACGCTTGCTTTTGTCACTATCACAAAGTCATGATTTTTATACTTGAACTATGATGCCAATTCCAACATAACCTTCATATGAATCATAATACTTAAGTGGATCAAATTACACTAAAGATGACCATAGAATTATACATCATGTTGGCATAACAATAAATCATATACTTGCATGAATTTCAAATAAACTATTACAACATATAGTTGTTATTTTCAACATGAATCATATACTTGCAATTATCAAATGGGTGTTGTAAATAACTACTACAAACATGTAGTTATCAATATGAATCATATGATTGCATGAATCCCAATTAAAATTCCACAACATGTGGTTGTCAACATAAACCATATACTTGTATGAATCAAATCGTACATCATAGAATTACCAAATCAAAATAACATACAAACATAAGTTATTATCGCCACAATTCCATTTCGTTGTTAACTTCCAACGCAAATCGCGTACTTGCAAATATCCAATCGTATACCATAATACTCCCAAATCATTTAGCATCAAAGCAACATACAAATATAGATTATTATCGCCACAATTCCATTTCTTACTTTACACAAATCAACACAATTATTTAATTCACATCGGAATAGCACTCTACTTACAACGTGTGACGAATCTTCAATTCAGGAATCTGAATTCTGAATTTGGAGATGCTATCCTTTGTTGTAGGCGTTGCTTTGATTTGATTAACGTTGCTTTAAGCTTTTGATTTATCTCCTAATTGTCTCTCTATTTCTGACGGCTATACTCAGTCTCTCCTCAGCAGCATGACGGTCTCATCTCCATTTTTGTTTATGTGAATTAGGGTTAGTCTTAGGTCCTTTTTATAGGGTTTTTGAGTTAATTTAAACCGTCGATGAAGCTTGGTTCAATAATAGCCGTTCGTTCAAAGGAGAGACCAACCAGGAGCTGACACCTAGCCCTAGTGACAAGGCAAGGCTCAACAAATCGACCAAACACAGACTAGGCCAGCTAGGGGGGCTGGGTTCGACCTAGCTCAGGGGCCAGGTCGACTCCCAAGTCGACCCCCAGGTCGACTCTAGAGTCGACCTGCCTGGGCAGGTCGACACCTAGGTCGACTCCCAGGTCGACCTGGCCTGGCAGGTCGACCCTAGGGTCGACCCCCAAGTCGACCTGGTGGGTTTGGACGGGAATTTCCCCGCCTACTCTGATTGGGCTGAATTTTAAATCTGTTTTTGAAATTTGAATTTTCTGAAACTCCATCGGGTCCTAATTTGGTCATACGGGCTCCGTTTTTCGAAAACTCGGACTCTATTTCTCGTATTTTTCCGAGACGAATGAAATGGCATATCCCGTTTCCCTTCATACTTTAATTAGAATTTATTATACTTTAATTTGTGAACTTTACTGTTATAAAATGTGCGGGGTGTTACATTTATCGTTAATCTCTACCAAATATACATCCGTTTGGTGGGGAAGAATTTATTCTCTTGCTTAACACCCTTCTCTGAGATGTGCGAGCTCAGGGGTTATATATAGGCAGCAATCAATAGTACGGTGTAGATTGTCGATGCGGCGTGTTAGTGTTTCCAAAGTTAAATAATCATTAATATTGATTTTTGGGAAGATTAAAACTAAGTGGAGGTTTAATGAATCTTTAATTAGATTGAAATGTGAATTGATAATTTAAATTATCAAATTTGGGAAATGATCGCGAATGGAGTAGCACCTGTTTTTCTCCAAGCAATAGTTAAATCTTTAATTACATTTGAACGGGAAGTGGTAGTTAAATTTACCAATAACACCGTGGTGTTAGTTATGAAGTGATACTAATTTGCTCCATGGAATGAATAGGTTGGGATTTGGAAACTAAATAAATGATTATTTCGGTAAGGTGCGTTAATCCCGACTAGTTTGGAAAACCTTAATATGGTTTGATATCCAAAGGAAGATTAAAGAATAAATTTTAAAGAATTTATCTTTGATAAAATTGATGGGAATAAATCCCTAAAGATTTGAATATTTAAATAAAAGAATATTCAGAAATGGAATGAGGCATATGTTGTGTTTATGTGGCACTTGTTTATTATATACGCGAGTCATTTGGAAAGGCCGGGTTTATATCTATTCTGAATAACTGATTCGACGATAAGTCGACGATGAAGACGGTGATTGATGACCGGAGGTTTTCACATCGTTTGGATGATTACTGATGTCTTGATTGGGCTATACAACCAAGACGAGGTAATAAGTGGTGATCGTCCAGACATACTTGGAGATTGATAGGACATGCGGGGACCTCTCTCCTGTATTGGACATATGAGACGAGGAATAAGGTGCCTCCGGTTTCGTTCAGACCCATAACAAACTTGCCAATGGATGTGTGTCTGACATTGGATTTTATTCTATGTTGATTGATTTCTATTAAATATATATCTGTTTGGTGGTGGAGAATTTATTCTCTTGCTTAACGCCCTTCTCTGAGACGTACGAGCATTGAGGTTATATATCGATAGACATCAGTCACATGGCGTGAATTGCCTATGTGGCATACTGAGATACAAATGATCAATGCTTCTGTTGAAAAGCAGAGTCTTGTGGTTGATGATCAAAGCACGGCTTTAGCACAACATATCTTTGTGTATAGCGTTAATTTGCGGGCCTCACACCTCGGTATGAGTCAAAAAGGGACAAGGGAACCCAAGGAGGACATGACATTTCTTTCAAGCTATGGGTGGTGTCAGGGTTTTGCACGCCCTGACATTGTTATATTTTTACCTATGTGGTTGTTGGATTGCGAGGCGCCTCGAATATATCGGCTACTGCGGGAGCCAATGGATATAGGTACTATAGGACCGGGAAACGTGTGTTTAGGAATTTCCAATCCACTAACGTAAGTGTGGACCGGCCTTGGAGGATCCAAGGGTCTACTGCGGGAGATCCTGGGGCATTTTCTAGAGTGTCTTGAAGCTAGCGAGGAGTACATCCCTTGCCTCGACTCATGACAGAAATCCAATTTCCGATACGTGACATTCAGTTTTATTTGTAGAGCCTAGTATGGCGACATAGTAGCATGGGATACTATGCTGTCTGTGATTGATACATTTATATTTGAAGTTTTTTTCATACACTTTATGCTATAATAGTATAAAAATAATTTGTTTTAAACGTACCAAGCATGTTTGGCTATTATAAGGTAAAACCCTATCCTCCAGCTTGCGTTGCATTGTGTGATGGAACCTGGATCTTATAATAGCTTCATTTTTCCAAAAAGCATTGCGTCGTTTATTCTACGCATAGGTATTCTTGGGAGGAAACCCGTTCCATGTTATATGACGTGGTCCCTTTATTTACTCCATTTTAAAGTAAAGTTTTGAATAACTATTTTAGTTCTCACACCAGTCATGCACATGACTGACCTGGAGTTTATTGTTTTAACCTAACCTCTAGGTGCCCCTATTTTCCACACGCCATCTCAAACTAGTCACCTTTAGAGCATCGCCGCCGCCGCTAGGAGCTGTAGAAGTGGGCCCCACCACCCTCCGCCGCTTTGCCTCTCCGTCCTCTTCGACGCAGCGACGTCTGTTTGACCTCTTGTGCAACAATTCGCACGCAAATTTAAAACCTAGTTTTGAATAGTTCAGAAAGGTATACGGCTGTTAATTTTTAAAAGAATTATAGCTCTTTAAAGCGCTACGAAGTGTGATTTCATTATAAAAATCATATCCTTTTGCTATATTGTCGAAATCCAGTGAAACAAGAGACATTGGACTCGTGACGACGTCTTCTACATTCTAGAAGAGACCGGAGGATTTTTAGGGCTCGCTACAATTTTTGGCGAAGCCGAAAGCATTGTGAGAACTCCTCACTATAATTGCTTGTTCAGTTATTTATTTTATAACTGCATATATGAACTGCTCCCCATCGTCCACAGACCATGGACGACTTGTTTGTTTGATAGTGTTGTGAAAATTGTTTGTGATGTGAAATGGACTATATGATAATATCCATGAGTTGAATAAAATATTTTATCGTTAAAAATATAATTTTTAACATGTATATGAATAAAATAAATATTCATTTACAAATCGGATGATTTGTTTATGTACACCCATTTCACTGATATTGATTAGGACGATAAATTTTACACATTGCCCAACTGCACAAATAAAACTGTGTTTGATTGTTTGAAACCCCACACGGGTATTGGGATGATACCGAACATACACTAATCCCAATATTTAGTTGTATGTCAATCGATTGGTGGACAAGCGGTGTAAGTGTAGAATATTTATATTTAATGCTTATGCAGTGTAGAATGCACTTTGGATGATGGTTGACTGTGTTTGATTGTTGTTGTGTACATGTGTGTATGAAATCCATATAATTAACATTATACGGCAATTGACTATGTTTGATTCCAGTTCAGATTGAAGGAATATTTTAAAATTACGATTATTTTAAAATAATGAATATTTTAAAATAATATTCAGTAAAAGATCAAAATCTGATTTTGATGTCCGATTTGGGATGGACACGAATATAATTAAATATATAAAGCCGTGTTGATTTGATATGCGCCATTATGATGTGAACGATATTTATATTGATTTTATTCATTTTTATAATGAATATCGAAAGGGAAGAGAATTCAAAATCTAATGTTTTGAAAATATTATCATTTATATATCGATGATATGGAATATTCAATTTTGATTTGAAATTGAATATGAAGTTGATATCGTTTTGAAAATGAATTTAAAACAATTTATAAAATACGTTTTAAATGGAAATCGACGAAATATATATAATATATATAGATAATGGCCTGAAAAGGACGCGCCGCGGCAGTTCGCGAATTTCAACCATTGACTTCGAACGGACATTATGGGAGATCCGACCGTCAGATTCTCCTAAAATCAGAACCATTGGGTTCGTATCGAAAAGAGATTTCAAACGAATACAAGAGATTTGAAATCTAACGGTTGGATTTGGAATCATGTCCAAATCAAATTTGGAAAAGGTCGCTGTAAGTGCAGTTCGATGACCGTTTACGAAAATCGACTGTACGTGCCTTGATAAAATTATTAAAAATATCAATAATTTGTGTAAAATCATAATAAATGATTTGGAAAGAACTGGGCTGAAAAATTCCCTATTTGAAATGATAAAAAATTATTTTTATCAAAATGAACTAGTTATGAACTAGAATTATAATCCAATATTTTTAAATAAATAAATTGGATTTGAAATGGTTTTATAAATAACCAGAATTTCCAATATTGAATTGGAATGGATTTGAATTGAAATTATCTTTGGAATGTTTCGATATTGAATTCCGTGATTATATGGATGTTGTGGAGGAATTTGGAAGATATATATCGTTATTCCAATACGATATTTGTTGGTTTCAGAATTTGGTATTGAATATAAGCCTATATATTTTCTATTCGGAGCCTTATATTTAATATCAAATTAGATTTTGGGTTTGTCGTGAATGGTATCTTTAATAATACTGTTCTTAAACCCAATAGAGTTAAGAAGATTAAAATCTGACTGGAGATTAGCTAAGTTGGATGGTTTCCTAGGTATTGATCTGATGTTGGTTTCGGCCTCCGGGGTTAATACTTAGGGAATTGTTCTCTTACTAATTTACGGTTAGGGACTGATGGGATTTTGAGTTTGTCATGAACTGTGTTTTAAATGGCACTGTTCTTAAACCCAGTGTGAAAAGAGTAAATGTTTTAATTAAGATTTAAAGAAGAATTACCAATTAATTAACATTTAATTGGAACTAAAAATAGAATGCAAATTGGGTTTATTATGAACTGTGTTTTTAACGACTTTCGTTCATTAACCCGATTTATAGTGAAACGTGATTTGGAATTTATAAATCTTTTTATTAAGATTTAACGGGAATTTTCCAAAGTAATGTTTTCCAATTTAATATATTAAATTGGAATTGAATGGAATTCGATTGATAATAATCGAAGTGAACTTCTGTGGAGGAAGATTGTTAATACATATGGTATTTCAAAGGCTTTGCCGTTATTCCATTTATATTATTAGTCGGATACGGAAATTGATTTCGATTATACATTGATTTGTTTTTCCGTGAAGATTCCATTATTAATGGAATATGATTTGGGTTTATCGTGAACTGGGTTTTAAATGACATTAGTTCTTTAACCTAGTTAAAGGCAGGATTACATGTTTACCATTGTAATTCGAACTGTATGGTTGATCTCTGCTAAATATATATCTGTTTAGTGGCGGAGAATTTATTCTCTTGCTTAACACCCTTCTCTGAGATGTACGAGCTCAGGGGTTATATATAGGCAGAAATCAATAGTACGGTGTAGATTATCGATGCAGCATGTTTGTGTTTCCAAAGTTAAATAATCATTTATATTGATTTTTGGGAAGATTAAAACTAAGTGGAGTTTTATTGAATCTTTAATTAGACTGAAATGTGAATTGATAATTTAAATTATCAAATTTGGGAAATGATCGAGAATGGAGTAGCACCAGTTTTGCTCCAAGCGATAGTTAAATCTTTAATTAGATTTGAATGGGAAGTGGTAATTAAATTTACTAATAACACCGTGGTGTTAGTTATGGATTGATACCAATTTGCTCCATGGAATGAATAGTTTAGGATTGGGAAATTAAATAAATGATTACATCGGTAAGGTGCGTTAATCCCGACTAGTTTGGAAAACCTTAATATGGTTTGATATCCAAAGGAAGATTAAAGAATAAATTTTAAAGAATCTATCTTTGATAAAATTAATGGGAACAAATCCCTAAAGATGTGAATATTTAAATAAAAGAATATTCAGAATTGGAATGAGGCGTATGTTGTGTTTTTGTAGCACTTGTTTATAATATACGCGAGGTATTCGAAAAGGCCGGGTTTATACCCATTCTGAATAACTGATTTGTCGATAAGTCGACGATGAAGTCGGTGGTTGAAGACCGGATGTCTTCACATCGTTTGGATGTTTGCTGATGTCTTGATTGGGCTTTACACCCAAGACGAGGTAATAAGTGGTGATCATCCAAACGTACTTGGATATCGACCGGTATGCGAGGACCTCTCTCCTGTATTGGACATATGGGACGAGGAATAAGGTGCCTCCGGTTTCATTCAGACCAGAATGAACTTGTAAATGGACGTGTGTCTGACATTGGATTTTATTCTGTGTTGATTGATTTCTATTAAATATATATCTGTTTGGCGGTGGAGAATTTATTCTCTTGCTTAACGCCCTTCTCTGAGACATACGAGCTCAGAGGTTATATATCGATAGACATCAGTCGCATGGCGTAAATTGCCTGTGTGGCATGCTGAGATGCAAATGATCAAGGCTTTTGTTGAAAAGCAGAGTCTTGTGGTTGATGATCAAAGCACGGATTTAATGTAGCATAGCTTTGTGTATAGCGTTAATTTGCAGGCCTCACACCTCGGTATGAGTCAAAAAGGGATAAGGGAACCCACGGAGGACATGACGTTTCTTTCTATCTATGGGTGGTGTCAGGGTTTTGCATGCCCTGACATTGTTATATTTTTACCTATGTGGTTGTTGGATTGCGAGTTGCCTTAGATATATCGGCTACTATGGGGGCCGATGATGTTGCTCCTATAGGACTGGGAAACGTGTGTTCAGGAATTGCCAATCCATTAACATAAGTGTGGACCGGCGTTGGAGGATCCAAGGGTCTACTGCGGGAGATCCTGAGGCATTTGCTAGAGTGTCTCGAAGCCGACGAGGAGTACATCCCTTGTCTCGACTCATGACGGAAATCCAATTTCCAATACGTGACATTCGGTTTTATTTGTAGAGCCTAGTATGGCGACATAGTAGAATGGGATACTATGCCGTCTATGATTGATACATTTATATTTGAAGTTGTTTTCATACACTTTACACTATAATTGTATCAAAATGATTCGTTTCAAACGTACCAAGCATGTTTGGCTATTATAAGGTAAAACCCTATCCTCCGGCTTGCGTTGCATTATGTGATGGGACCTGGGTCTTATAATAGCTTCATTTTTCCAAAAAGCATTGCGTTTTTATTCTATGCACTGGTATTCTTGGGAGGAAACCCGTTCCGTGTTATACGGTGTGGACCCTTGATTTACTCCATTTTAAAGTAAAGTTTTAAATAACTGTTTTAGTTCTCACACCAGTCACATGACTGACTTGGAGTTTATTGTTTTGACCTAAACTCTGGGTGCCCCTATTTTCCACACGGGCAGCAAGTAGTTTTGGTTTTGCAGATTTATATTTACAGGATCCTGGTTTACAACTGGAACGATATTCGGGAAGCTCTGTATCCGTTTATCTCTTTCAGTTGTGTTTTGTATTACTTTCCGCTTCTATGTAATGTATTTTAATCTCTGATGTGTAATATTTATTCATACTCTGTATATTCTTATGCTCTGATGTAAATTGTTGTAATAAGCAATGAAATGTTCTTCTGTTTATGTCCCGATGTGGCTTGTTCTCAACTCAATCCGAGTTTTCCTTTACGGGGAAGTTCGGGTCGTTTCAACAGGGTTATATAACTTCATAAAGCTAAATTATAAAACTTAGTAAAATTTTACCACTCGAAATCCAATTACAAAAACTTATTTATAAAATAGGAATTTCGCTGCAATAACTATTTTATAACTACCTAAAAAATCCACTTATAAATACTAATTTATTCATAAAAACTTTATTTTATATAACATATAATATAAATTTAAAACCGTGCTTTTGTTATAAAAATAAATTTTATAACATCAACTTAGTCAATTTACCTAACGACAAATCAACACCTTAAGTGGATGGATTTTAGGCTACCTGCTGCCAATTACTTGACCAATACTGTTTATTGATTAATAGCACAACACTGTTGAATTTAGTTCATCACACATCATCCAAATTAAATTTTACGTGTTACTTACGTTAAACAGTTCACATGTGCAAAATATGAAAGCAAGTAATATCTAAAACATTTAGGAACCCTGTTGGATCCCTCCAACCTATCCCCAGCATCACATCTCATATTTCACTTTATATATGCATATGAAAAAGATAATCAGATCTAATTCATTTAAGATGAATCTTCCACTTAACAATAGGTAGTGTCAAAGGATCATCCATTCACAGATGGGATTATCTAAATCGACGACAACCAACAAACAATAAATCATCCAAACATCCAACACACAATTTATATGCTAACAACAATGAATATTATTATATAAAATAACAACATTCCAAGTATTCCAGAAAGAGTGAGAGTTAACTCACTATCTGTTCCAATTCGACGATTTTGCATTGATTTATCCAATTTTAAACTAGCGTTTAAAATTAGATAAAATTCCAGTGAGCTCCAAATTGCTCCAATCCATTTCGTACGTGTAATGTTCACGAATATGAACCCAACTTGATATTTTTCACCTCAATCTGATATCGTATGAAAAAGAAACACTAGTTACAAGTTTATATTGGATTAACGACTCATTAAATAAATTATTTTATTACTAATTTACCTTAATCTCTTATTAACTCCTTCCTAGATTAAATGAAATCCAATACCGCCTACTAAACTTCATCATGGCTGCACTAAAACATCAGCATTACAGCATCATCTCTTGAGAAAACGTGAACCGTCTCTACATCGTCACATACCAAACTCGATTGCCCTAAAATTTGAAATCCTATAATGGTTCAACATTCCAGACCCCATGAAACTTGTTTTATCGAATTCCGAGACCATTTGCAAAAACTGCTATTTTAAATGTCAAACCATTAACCGATACAAACTTATATCATGGATGATCTCAAAATAACTTTGATTGACACGAAAGTTGAAATCTTACAATAATTATTCATTATGGATTTTATAAAATTGATTTCGTTAAAATACGAGGTCGTTTGTAAATTGGTAATTTTCACATGTTAGTAAAATCGAATAAATAATTAATCAACTTCAAAACACTAAAATTCATTGTTAATAATTTCTCATTATTTCTTATATTCAAATAGAATTTTAGATAGCTTCAAACTAAACAAACTCAGATTTTAAACTCAAGATTCTAAATTTTGGGTTAATTCAACTTCCAAATTCTCATTTTAAATTAATTTAAAGTTGTTAACACTTAAAATTAATCTTCTTAAATATTGAAATTAATTAAATATTCCTTATTAAAAATCCAGGTTGTTACACAGTCGGCTGAATTTGGAGTTTCTCTGGGTTGTGCATATTATATTCATGTTAGATATATATAACCCATAAGTTTATATATTCCATGGTATAAGCTACAAGTTTGGTCATGTAAAAGAATATTATGTTACACAATTTTTGTTATTATTTAGAGATGTATTTATATATGTGTTAAAGAAGGATTTTTGTAAGCTATATTTACTTATAAGCTTGTGATATATATAGCATGAAGTATTTGCAAAAGAAAACATATAAGAATAGACATGTAGTAATGATATAGTATATCAATTAACCATTAATATGAAATATGACATGTAAAAGAATTTGTATAGATATTTAAAAAAATTCATATAAATCATGTCATGATAATATAAATATAAGAGATAATGAGATATAGAAATATAAGATTACCATATTTTCTGATTTATTTTTAATTTTGAGCTCTATTTCCAAAGATATTAGAGATATTGAAATAACTCCTTTTCATTGTGGTATACATGCAAAAAATACAATATATATACTTTGGTACCCACTTCCTCCGTTAGGATCCAGGGATTAGATAGAAGGTAACCATACCCAAGTGGGTTTAATGGAACCTTTAAAAATAAATTTTTCATTATTAACCATTGAATCAAAATAATCATTTTTTCTATTTTTCCAATTTACACGAACCTAAATACTTAGATAACTTCCATTACTACTTCCTTTCATAGTTCTAGATTTATTATAAATATTTCTAGTCATAGAAGTATTCGAATTTCTATAAAAATTGAATCTATTATTTACTCATGCTTTAGTACTAGCAGTGATATTTTTATTATACATAAAAGTATATCTAGTATTATTTCTATGATTAGTTTTATTATATCCTAAACCACTTTATCGTGTAAAGGTCGAGATCTACATAAAATCGTATTTTGATTATTTCGACCTTTATTAAATTTTGTGAATTTATTTGTACGATTCTCAATTTGGTGTTAAAGTCACAAATGATATTTTCAAAAGACATTTTGTTTGTTTTCAAAATATCAATTTCCTTATTTAATTCAAAAATCTCCCTTTTAAAGTACTGTTCACATTTTAGAGACGACAATTTTGAGATTCTGAATTATCTAAAGATGATTGTAATTTTTCAAAATTTTCATTTTAGACACAAATTTCTTTTTTTAGGATATTATTATTAACTTTTAAAAATTAACATTCTTTAGACAATTCTAAATCATTTCCAATTAAAGCTTCATTTTCTTTTTTAAGAGATAAAATTAAAGAACTAAAATTGTTTAAAGAATCTTCTAAAGATATATTTTTAATTTGTAACACGTCTATTTCCTTTAAAAGATCATTGCTTTTATCTCCTAGCTGCTCGTTTTATTTTTAAAGGAAATATTTTTGAAAAACAAGCTCTTCTAATGTGTTTTCAAAACATTTTGTTTGTTTTACTAATAATATTTTGACTTAGCTAAAATAACTATATTAAGTTTATTCAAAGTTTTAAAATCTTTCAATAATTTTTCATGGTCTAACAAAATATCTTTATATAATTAATCTATACATACTGATTGTGATATGACTTTAGCCATAAGGAATTTGCTTGCTTGCTCCTTTCGTTCTGCTTTGTTGTTCTTCCCCTTTCTAATGCCTTGACTAGATTTCTTTATCGTCATTTATTCTAGGAAATTGTTACGATCTCTAAAATCCCAGGCACTAATACCAATGAAAAGAACGAGTAGGATCGAGTAATATGGAAATATGTGTATAAGCGGAAGTTTTGATAGTGTGATACATTATTCTTGATATATGAAAGTAAATATTCAATAAGATAAATACTTAGATAATATATCAGATACAAGCAATATGAATGCAATAAATAAAGTAAAGAACACCAAAGGTTTTAGCACCATCCTACATCCAGTCTCAAACTCCTTCTGGAATTTCACTAATCAAGACCCTCACTTAACCCGGAAGAATAGGTATTACAACACCTGAGATGCAAAACATTGACCCGAGCAGCAGAACAGGATTTCACCTCAGCAGCCGAAGAGGACTTCTTGCCTAAGCAACAAAACATGACTTCAACAAATACGGAAGATAGTTTTGATTACATATATGTTCTTACTAACACACATACGTCACATTTTGAGTACACCCTTCCTATAATCCTCTCCTTTGTATATATATCTGAAAGCAAGTGAAGAATAGAGAAGGAAAGTGATTTATAATCACGAATTATTGAATATTTGAGAGTACAATTGAATATATAATAGAAAATAGTTCTAAACAGAGAATATATAATTCAAGGAAGTTCGGTGATTGAAACAAATGATTCTGAAGTGTTTTATAATAAATAAAAGGTTGCAATTATTCGTGAAAAGATTTGATTAAAAGATATAGTCATAACCAATGGATTAAAGAGTTATGACTCTTTAAAAAGTCCCAACCCTTCAGTTTAGCCTTCTGAATTTATAATTCAAAAGTCTAAAAAACGACTATTACTTGAAAATAGGGGTGCATAAGCACAAGTCGCCACATTCAGATGTCTGAATTGGAAATTCAGATGTCTGAATATTCAAACTCATATTTTTGAATATTTAGCAATCAAACATATGAATTTTCAATTTAGACGTCTGATGCACATGACTTTGCACACATGTGTTAGCCCATTTCGAAAATGAAATTTGTATATTTATATATACATATACACACACACACATATATATACATACTTATTGAAGAGATTTTAACAAATAATTACTATCTAAATACTGACTCTATTTCATACTAAACACATCAACATATTTTCTTGTCGAATCTTTGTGTATTTAAACTATATTCTTCTCTTATTTCTAGTGAAAGATGTTAATGAATAATATCATCAATATATATTTGTCATAATCAATATGTAGTCGAAAAATGGAGGTTCTAACATTTTGAGTCATCGAAGAAAAAAACAACCTTCCTGGCCGGTGTGACGGCAAGGAATTTCGCTCGATCCGAATCGATTGTTAAACTGACCAAGACGGTTCGAAACCCCTGATCGTTTGAGAACAGGACAAATCAGAACGCAGGCAGAAGAACATTTCATTGTTTATTACAACAATTCCATCAGAATACAAGAATATACAAAGTATAATTGAATAAATTACATTCGACAAATATCAGAGATTACAGTAAATTACATAGCAGCGGAAAATAATACAAAGCACAACAAAAGGTGATATACGGATATAGAGCTTTCCGGATATCATTCCAGCTGTAAACCAGGATCCTATGAATATAAATCTGCAAAACCAAAACTACTAGCTGCCCGTGTAGAAAATAGGGGCACCCAGAGTTTAGGTTAAAACAATAAACTCCAGGTCAGTCATGTGACTGGTGTGAGAACTAAAACAGTTATTAAAACTTTACTTTAAAAAAGAGTAATTCAAGGGACCACGCCGTATAACACGGAACGGGTTTCCTCCCAAGAATACCAGTGCATAGAATAAACAGCGCAATGCTTTTTCGAAAAATGAAGCTATTATAAGACCCAGGTCCCATCACACAATGCAACGCAAGCCGGAGGATAGGGTTTTCCCTTATAATAGCCAAACATGCTTGGTACGTTTTAAAAACAAATCATTTGATACTATAATAAGTGTATAGTGTCAAAACAATTTCAATCATAAATATCAATCATAGACGGCATGGGTACCATATATCATGTCGCCATAATAGTTCTACAATTAAAACCGAAATACTCATATTGGAAATTGGATTTCCGTCATGAGTCGAGGCAAGGGGTAAGCTCCTCTCCGCTACGAGACACTCTAGCAAATGTCCCAGGACTACACACTCTGGGCAATCCTTGGATCTTCAGGGCCGGTCCTCTCTTACGTTTGAGGATTAATTATTCCTGAACACACGTTTCCCGGTCCTTACAGACCTAAAATCGAGGCGCCTCATCCAACAACCACATAGGCGAAAAGTATATAAATCTCAGGGCTGGTAAGTCACTGACACCACCAAAGCTAGAAAGAAACGTCCTGCTCTCCCCGCAGTCACTATCCCGTTTTTGACTCATACCGAGGTGTGAGGCTCGCGAATTCACGTTATACACAAAGCTGCCACGTAGGCCGTGCTTTGATCATCAACCACAAGACTTTGCTTTTCAACAGAAGCCTTGATCCATGCAACTCAGCGTGACACACAGGCAATTCATGCCATGCGATTGATATCTATCGATATATAAGCTCTAAGCTCGTACGTCTCACAGAAGGGCATTAAGCAAGAGAATAAATTCTCCGCCGCCAAACAGATATATATTTAACAGAAATCAATCAACACAGAATAAAATCCAATGTCAGACACACAATCCATTTACACGTTCGTTTTGGGTCTGAACGAAACCGGAGGCACTTTCCTCGCATATCCATCGATCCCCAAGTAGGTCTGGACGATCACCAACTGATTCCCTCATCTTGGGTGTACAACCCAATCAAGATCATCAGTAAACACCCAAACGATGTGAAGACTTTTGGTCTTCAATCACCGTCTTCATCTTCGACTTATCGTCGAATCGGTTATTCAGAATGGGTATAAACCCGGCCTTTCTGAATAACCCTCGTATATAGTAAACAAATGTTACACAAACACAACATACGGCTCATCCCAATTTAGCAGCCATAACCGTAAATCAGCAAGAGAACAGTTTCCCAAATATTAACCCCGAAGGCCGAAACCAACATCAGATCAATACCCAGGAAACCATTCTTCTTAGCTAACCTACAACTAGTTTCTAAATTTCATATTCTTAGGGAAAAGTTCCCATAAATTTTATCAAAGATAAATTCTTTAAATTTATTCTTTAATCTTCCTTTGGATGTCATTTCAAACCAAATTATGGTTTTCCAAACTAGTCGGGATTAGCGAACCACACCGAAGTAATTATTTATTTTATTTCCCAATCCCAACCTATTCATCCCATGAAGCAAAACTGGTAATACTCCATATCTAACACCACGATGTTATCAGTAATATTAATTACCATTTCACGTTCAAATCTAATTAAAGATTTGACTATCGTTTTGGAGCAAAACTGGTGATACTCCGTTCTCGCTCACTTTCTAAATTTTGATAATTTAGATTATCAATTCCCATTTCAATCTAATTACAGATTCGCTAAAACTCCTTTTACTGGGTTAAAGAACTAATGTCATTTAAAACACAGTTCACGACAAACCCAAATCACATTCTATTTATTATTGGGTTAAAGAACAAGTGTTATTTAAAACACCCTTCACGATAAACCCACGAATCAATTCAATTTACAACCCATTTCAAATCCAATTTATTTATTTAAAAATAAATAGGTTTTAATTTTAATTCAAAACCAGTTCATTTCGATAAAAATCTATTTTTATCTTTTCAAATATGGAGTTTTCATCCCAATTTATTCTATATACAAATCTTGACTTTCTGTATTAAAAATCGTATATTTCTTATACTAGAAATCGTTACTTTCCTCTATATAAAAATATATCCTTTTCTAGACTAAAAATCCGACCTTTCTTCATTGTCGTTCATATATAAAAGATCAAAACTTTCATCGTATGAAGATCTCATCTTTCATCGCATACAAAAATCATATATTATTATTTATTATTATTTTTAAGTAAAAACTGAAAATAAAACTAAAATTAAAATTAAAAGGGATAAAACTCACCTTTTTTTTTCATTGTTGAAATCAGATTTTAGAAGGAGGGAGGGGGGCTGTGTCTTCAGCGGAAAAGGGGGAGGAGAGAGGCGGATGCGGCGTCGGGGGGGGGGGGGGGGGTTTGCTCGACAGGGGGTCTCGCGGCTCGTGGGTCTCGCGTTGGAGCTGATGATGGATGAAGGGGAGGGATTCGGGGCTAGGGGAAGATGGAGAGGGAGGTCGGGAGGTGGAGGCGTCGGGGCACGGTCGGCCTCCGGTGGCACGCGACGTCCAAGGGAGGGGCTCCGCCCTCTTTCTCTTCTTTTTTTGAAGAGATTCGATTTCATCGTGAAACGGTAAGGGGGGGCTGAGAGGTAATATATAAAGGTTTTTATATTATTTAATTTATTTTAATTTTAAAAAGTAAGTTTTTCATTCGAACTCGAAACGAGCCCACCGCCTGTCGTCCATAGCTAATTACCACCATTCCGAACACAATGGGATATGTATCGTAGGCCGATTCGATCATTTCGATCAGTTTTTGTCAAAATCAACATATAACTCCATGTATTGAATTTGAACGTGCATTTCAATTTACCGGTGCCACACGCTAACTAAAAAAATTCCCGAAAAATATTTTCTAGCTTCGTATTGGCGATACGGTCCTAACAAAACTAGTTTCGTCAAATTCTGAGACTGTTGGAAAAAGGGCCATTTTCCAGTCGATTAAAATCAACTAAAACTGGTCAGACGCGTTTTCCATTGCCACGCTCACATATTGATTCGAAAAATTACGAAAATTGGAATCGAGCAATAAATTGACATCCCGGATCCAATAAAAGTGGTTTCGTCGAAATCCGAGGTCGTTTGCAAAATTTCCATTTTTAAGGGCCAGAATTCCATAACAACTATTCTGAATTTTCAACTGGACATATCTTTTGATTCCCGCTATGAAATTTTGATTTTTCGGATTCGTTGGAAAGATATTCTTAATTAGATTCAAATATTTTTGGTTTTGCTAAAATCCGGTTTGTTTTGCACCCGGTACATTCATTTGAAGTTTGAAATCGAATCATCGAACTACCGCGCCATTTTCAATTCCTTTTATAATTTAAAATAAATATTTATATTCTAACGACGATCTATATAAATATATACGTTCGAATTCTATTCAAAATAAATTTCTCGTCATTATTATTTAAAATAATTCATTTTAAATATTCAAAATTCGTTAAAATTGCCAAAATAAAAATTTTAAACTGGCTCGCATTTCCGGGTTGTTACAATCTCCCCCACTTAAACTTTTCGTCCCCGAAAAGGAACGAAGCCGAAAGTTATTTTTAAAAACCAACTCAACTTCCATTCTTTTGATTACGGCTTAAATTCTTCAACTTTTCAGTTTCTAAGAACTTTTCAAATTTTTCAAAAATTTGGCTAACACCCTAAATTTTCGAAAAATTTCGCCATAACCTCCCCTGCACCGGGAGCACTGGGAAAATCCCGAAATTGCCATACAGGCCCTCTGATCTCAAAAAGAAAAAGAAAAAGCCAATCGGCACATAAAATCATCATCACCCAAACAAAACAGTAAATTATGGTAAACATGTACCTATTTGTCGGGCAAACAAATTTTATTCTCTGCTCTAGCCTCCTTGCTATTACCTGTTCACACATTATATATGTATATGCATGCAATTAGGCATAATGGTTCAAAATTACAAACCAATAATCAAACAACAAAACCATCAATCAATTAGTGGATTATCGTTAAAAATTCATAATTTGATATATATTCAGAAAATCATGTTTTTGATGCCAATTCACAACAATGTATTCTAGCTATATTTTGGTTCTCACACCAGTCTAATGGAAATATATAGATATCACACCTTCGAAACTCGAACACAAATACTGATGATGTTGCAATCATCATCAGAATTGTCCCCGGGCTACTAGAGTGTGATTCTATATATATCTATTATATTAAAACTTCGAATATACGTTTATGACGCGTATATGCGAAACCTTTATATATTGGATTATCCAAATTCAATACAAATAAAATATTCAAATACGTATAAAACAATTTAAAATTCAAAACAAAATTTGTTTTTAATTGAAAATTATACTCTTCACACTCGTTCTAGGATACTACTGATCCCATCTCTAACGAGTCATTCTAATTGGATATTACTAATCCAATATCTGATGAATTCTTTCGTATGGTTCTAATGTGTCTTGTTCACGAGCTCTGTAAACCAAATCTCTGATACCAAATGTGACGGCAAGGAATTTCGCTCGATCCGAATCGATCGTTAAACCGACCAAGACCGTTCGAAACCCCTGATCGTTTGAGAACAGGACAAATCAGAACGTAGACAGAAGAACATTTCATTGTTTATTACAACAATTCCATTAGAATACAAGAATATACAAAGTATAATTGAATAAATTACATTCGACAAATATCAGAGATTACAGTAAATTACATAGCAGCGGAAAATAATACAAAGCACAACTGAAGGTGATATACGGATACAGAGCTTTCGGGATATCATTCCAGCTGTAAACCAGTATCCTTTGAATATAAATCTGCAAAACCAAAACTACTAGCTGCCCATGTAGAAAATAGGGGCACCCAAAGTTTAGGTTAAAACAATAAACTCCAGGTCAGTCATGTGACTGGTGTGAGAACTAAAACAGTAGTTAAAACTTTACTTTAAAAGAGAGTAATTCAAGGGACCACGTCGTATAACACGGAACTGGTTTCCTCCCAAGAATACCAGTGCATAGAATAAACAGCGCAATGCTTTTTCGAAAAATGAAGTTATTATAAGACCCAGGTCCCATCACACAATGCAACGCAAGCCGGAGGATAGGGTTTTCCCTTTTAATAGCCAAACATGCTTGGTACGTTTTAAAAACAAATCATTTGATACTATAATAAGTGTATAGTGTCAAAACAATTTCAATCATAAATATCAATCATAGACGGCATGGGTACCATATATCATGTCGCCATACTAGTTCTACAATTAAAACCGAAATACTCGTATTGGAAATTGGATTTCCAACATGAGTCGAGGCAAGGGGCAAGCTCCTCTCTGCTTCGAGACACTCTAGCAAATGTCCCAGGATTACACACTCTGGGCAATCCTTGGATCTTCAGGGCCGGTCCTCTCTTATGTTTGAGGATTAATTATTCCTGAACACACGTTTCCCGGTCCTTACAGACCTAAAATCGAGGCGCCTCATCCAACAACCACGTAGGTGAAAAGTATATAAATGTCAGGGCTGGTAAGTCACTGACACCACCAAAGCTAGAAAGAAACGTCGTGCTCTCCCCGCAGTCACTATCCCGTTTTTGACTCATACCGAGGTGTGAGGCTCGCGAATTCACGTTATACACAAAGCTGCCACATAGGCTGTGCTTTGATCATCAACCACAAGACTTTGCTTTTCAACAGAAGCCTTGATCCATGCAACTCAGCGTGCCACACAGGCAATTCATGCCATGCGATTGATATCTATCGATATATAACCTCTAAGCTCGTACGTCTCAGAGAAGGACGTTAAGCAAGAGAATAAATTCTCCGCCGCCAAACAGATATATATTTAACAGAAATCAATCGACACAGAATAAAATCCAATGTCAGACACACAATCCATTTACACGTTCGTTCTGGGTCTGAACGAAACCGGAGGCACTTTCCTCGCATATCCATCGATCCCCAAGTACGTCTGGACGATCACCAACTGATTCCCTCATCTTGGGTGTACAGCCCAATCAAGATCATCAGTAATCACCCAAACGATGTGAAGACTTTTGGTCTTCAATCACCGTCTTCATCTTCGACTTATCGTCGAATCGGTTATTCAGAATGGGTATAAACCCGGCCTTTCTGAATAACCCGCGTATATAGTAAACAAATGTTACACAAACACAACATACGCCTCATCCCAATTTAGCAGCCACTAATCGTAAATTAGCAAGAGAACAATTTCCCAAATATTAACCCCGAAGGCCGAAACCAACATCAGATCAATACCCAGGAAACCATTCTTCTTAGCTAACCTACAGCTAGTTTCTAAATTTCATATTCTTAGGGAAAAGTTCCCATAAATTTTATCAAAGATATATTCTTTAAATTTATTCTTTAATCTTCCTTTGGATGTCATTTCAAACCAAATTATGGTTTTCCAAACTAGTCGGGATTAGCGAACCACACCGAAGTAATTATTTATTTTATTTCCCAATCCCAACCTATTCATCCCATGAAGCAAAACTGGTAATACTCCATATCTAACACCACGGTGTTATTGGTAAAATTAATTACCATTTCACGTTCAAATCTAATTAAAGATTTGACTATCGTTTTGGAGAAAAACTAGTGATACTCCATTCTCCCTCACTTTCTAAATTTTGATAATTTAGATTATCAATTCCCATTTCAATCTAATTAGAGATTCATTAAAACTCCTTTTACTGGGTTAAATAACTAATGTCATTTAAAACACAGTTCACGACAAACCCAAATCACATTCTATTTATTATCGGGATAAAGAACAAGTGTTATTTAAAACACCCTTAACGATAAACCCACGAATCAATTCTATTTACAACCCATTTCAAATCCAATTTATTTATTTAAAAATAAATGGGTTTTAATTTTAGTTCAAAACTAGTTCATTTCGATAAAAATCTATTTTTATCTTTTCAAATATGGAGTTTTTCATCCCAATTTATTCTATATACAAATCTTGACTTTCTTTATTAAAAATCGTATATTTCTTATACTAGAAATCGTAACTTTCCTCTATATAAAAATATGTCCTTTTCTAGACTAAAAATCCGACCTTTCTTCATTGTCGTTCATATATAAAAGATCAAAACTTTCATCGTATGAAGATCTCATCTTTCATCGCATACAAAAATCTTATATTATTTATTTTTATTTTTTTAAGTAAAAACAGAAAAGAAAACTAAAATTAAAATTAAAAGGGATAAAACTCAACCTTTTTTTTCATCGTTGAAATCGGATTTTAGAAGGAGGGAGGGCGGTTGCGTCTTTAGTGGAAAAGGGGGAGGAGAGAGGGATGCGGCGTCGAGGAGGGGGGGGGGGGGGGTTTGCTCGACAGGGGGTCTCGCATCGGAGTTGATGATGGACGGAGGGGAGGGATTCGGGGCTAGGGGAAGATGGAGAGGGCGGTCGGGAGGTGGAGGCGCCGGGCCACGGTCGGCCTCCGGTGGCGCGCGACGTCCAAGGGCGGGGCTCCGCCCTCTTTCTCTTTTTTTTTTGAGGAGATTCGATTTCATCGTGAAATGGTAAGGGGGGGCCTGAGAGGTAATTTATAAAGGTTTTTATATTATTTAATTTATTTTAATTTTAAAAAGAAACTTTTTCACTCGAACTCGAAACGAGGCCCACGCTTGTCGTCCATAGCTAATTACCCCCATTCCGAACACAATGGGATATGTATCGTAGGCTGATTCGATCATTTCAATTAGTTTCCGTCAAAATCAACA
Organism: Allium sativum; assembly: GCA_030737875.1. Lineage (NCBI taxonomy): Eukaryota > Viridiplantae > Streptophyta > Magnoliopsida > Asparagales > Amaryllidaceae > Allium > Allium sativum. The sequence goes on along the minus strand of CM060921.1, from coordinate 5,421,385 downwards.
TATGACTCTATATATTGAATTTGAACGCGCATTTCAATTTACCGGGGCCACACACTAACTAGAAAAATTCCCAAAATATATTTTCTAGCTTCGTATTGACGATACGGTCCTAACAAAACTAGTTTCGTCAAATTCTGAGACAGTTGGAAAAAGGGCCATTTTCCAGTCGATTAAAATCAATTGAAACTAGTCAAACGCGTTTTCCATTGCCACGCTCACATATTGATTCGAAAAATTACGAAAATTGGAATCTAGCAATAAATTAACATCACGGATCCAACAAAAGTGGTTTCGTCAAAATCCGAGGTCGTTTGCAAAATTTCCATTTTTAAGGGCCAGAATTCCATAGCGACTATTCTGAATTTTCAACTGGACATATCTTTTGATTCCCGCTATGAAATTTTGATTTTTCGGATTCATTGGAAAGATATTCTTAATTAGATTCATATATTTTTGGTTTCGCTAAAATCCGGTTTGTTTTACACCCAGTACATTCATTTGAAGTTTGAAATCGAATTATCGAACTACCACGCCATTTTCAATTCCTTTTATAATTTAAAATAAATATTTATATTCTAACGACGATCTATATAAATATATACATTTGAATTATATTCAAAATAAATTTCTAGTCATTATTATTTAAAATAATTCATTTTAAATATTCAAAATTCGTTAAAATTGCCAAAATAAAATTTTAAACTAGCTCGCATTTCCGGGTTGTTACAACCGGGTATTTATAATCATATTTGAGCTTCCTTATCAAGTTTACGATAATCGAAATGACTAATTCCAAATGCTTGGTACTCTAATTTCATATGATATATGAACTAAATAAATAATCACTCTTTAATGTAACATATTATCGCAGGCCTTTTGCCCTTGTATTTGTCCAAACAAAGAAATCAAGTTTATGAATAGAAGACAGTGAGAAGTGATAAGATAAAGTGTCATCTAAACTATCCTATTAATTATCTGAAATTGAAATAACATCTTTTCTATAGAAGATAATAATGCCATATTGTATGAATTATGACATTGTAATCTTTATAATAAATTGCTACCTTAAAATTAAAATCAAAATAAAAAACGTTGTACCTCTCAAGTCAGTTCAAATCAGCGAGGTGTTGATTTAGTGTTTTGGTAAGTCATTGTGATTAGGGATCAATATCAACCGTTGACTAAAGGCGCCAGAAATCGATCGTAGAACACCAATTGGAGATGTAGAATGGGATCTGGCAATTCTAGGCTTCTGAGGAGGAATGACTTTCGAAGGAGGAGCTAAGTGAATAAGCAGTAACTTTCTGTTCCCGCATAAATTATTTCGTTGCCCGCCTTGTTTATTGAACAACGTTTAACACGCAAATTATTTTTTATCAGCGCTTGCAAAAGCTTATTTGCTTAGCGTTTACAGAAGGGAATGCAGAAACGCTTTGTCATAGAGCCAACAAAAACCATTTTTATTATAGTGGGAAGAAAAAGGAAAAAAGGAAGAAAAAATAGGTCAGATGTAACACCCCATAATTTTATAACATTAAAATTCACAAATTAAAGTATACTTAATTTTTAGAAAAGAATTAAGTGAAATGGGTTGCGCAGAGAAATATATATATTGAATATATATATATATAAATTAAAAATTAAATAAATAAATATGCAAAAAAGTTCAAAACAACGAATTAGGAGGGGAAATAAAAGAACCGGCCCATTTTTGAGGTCGACCCGAGCTCAGCTGGGTCGACTAGGGGTTAATCCAGGGTGTTTGGCTGTCAACCCGTGGGTCGATTCGCTCAAATGCAGATTTTGCATTTGATTGGTTCTCATGGTTCAGGGTTAATCTAATGGTCCTAAATAACTTCCTACACCTATAAATACATCCTAATGCTAACCCTAAACCTAATTAAAATAGAATAGTAACCGTCATACCATCGCCATGGAAATCAATGGAGCCGCCGCCAACTAAGAAAGAAGAAAAGCAAATTCAATTCTAATTCTCTCAACCCTAAAGAAAAGCAAAACTCTCTCTTTTCTTCTCTAAATTGTGAGTATGATGATCTTAACAAGATTATTATCATTTTAATTGGGTTGAGTTATGAGTAGATGATGTGAATTATCATATATGTTGTTGTAAACCCCTTTTGCTATCATGTATATTGTAAATCCAATGTTATGATGATATCTTATATGTTGTAAATCATGTTATGATGATGTTATGTATGTTGAAAGTTTCTATGCTAAGTTGTGATGAATCATACATGTTAAAAAGGCCATGATGTTACCATCTATGCTAGTTAATTCATATTAATTAAATCATCATGTTTGGGTTATGTTGATCTATATGACAAGTCACATATGCAAGTTAGATTGATTAGAAAATTTATGAACATATACCAAGACATCTATTATGACATCTAGAATTATGCTATGACATATGTGATATCCTATGCTAGTTCACACCATCATTATGTTGCCTAAAAACCCCATATGCAAGTTTATGTATAGATTTGGGCTATGATCATATCATATAAATTGAGACATTTAACAAGTTGACACCTTTTGATCCTTAACATGTGTAGTTTATGCAAGTTTCACCCCTATTATGATTAGATTTATTTTAATTGTCTATATGTTGTGATAATTTATCTTTGTGCTAGGTGTTAGACTATACAAGTCTAGCCTATATTATGCATTGAATAAGCGAACGTATAAACGTGGGGTAGGGGTAATATTAAGGATTTAATATTAAAAAGTTGGGGTGCAATTGATATGATTTTGTATGCCATAAGTGGAGGTCATAATTGAGTCAATTATGGACATCATTAAAAGTTGACTTAATTAATAATTTGAATAGGGAATTATTAAAACAAGGGTAAAAGATTTTAAGTGTTAATCAATGCTTAGGACACGAGGTTGGACTCGTTTGTGACGTAAACCTGCCCGGACCCGCCCGGCAAATCCAGTGGTCACAAATGTCAGCCCAATATGAGAGGTCCTAGGCCTAAACTAAAGCATAACGGTTGTAAAGACACGAGGTTAGACTCTTTTATGGTGTAAGACTGCCCGGACCCGCCCGGCAAATCCAGCTGCCATAAATGCCAGTCTAATGTGAGAGGTCTTTATGAGGTTATGGCCTGAATGAATTAAGAAATACTTAACCAGATAAACATGTAAGGTGGGACATAGGGGTTAAGTAGGTGCCTTGGGTGGCATGAGGAATCTAGGGGTGCCCTTAGTGGCATGTGAAATACGATTAGTAAGACTTAACCAAACGCACATGTAAATGAACATGACTAAGAGGATTAAGTGGGATATACTAGTGACAAGCTTAGGTGGGTAGCTTGTGGGGGCCCATTTCGACTAGTATCCCAAACGTATCTTTGTGGGCTCGACCCAAGTCGAGGACGGGACACGCATGCTGGGTTCGACTGTAAGAGGCCAAAACGGCGAGCGGTGGCAATGCAAGTCCAACGGGTTTCGTATGCGTGTGTGGACCCGGGCTGGTAGGTAAGAAGTTGTTGCATCGTGTAGGTATAAGCCGTGCATTCTCAAGTTGTATCGGGTTGCCAATTTAGGGGAGTGATACACCCCACTGTGGGGTCAGCACGGGTATCTACGAGTTGGGAGCCGATCGAAAGTGGGTAGTGGGGTACACCTAGTGGAGATAGGGGCAGACGACACCTATGTAGTCAGCTAGGGGTACGTAAGGCTATTTATAAAGTTTCTGTGTGAAGCAAGTGGGATCAAACAATAGGGTGACTGGTGTGGTGCAGTGTAGTAACGTGCGGTGCAGTGCAGTAATCATTCGTTAGTAATTAGGTGTGCCTTTACCGTTATCTTTAACATTATCTTAAACGCTATCTTTATCTTCCTAAGAGTTCATAGACATTTACTTGTCTTCCAGCTTATGCCTTAGTCTAGTTATTTTGATAATAGTATTGTTAGAATTATCATACTCGCCAGACTTTAAGTCCGACCCCCTCTATTTCTATCCTTTTTCCCTCTCCAGGTCCTCAAGTTGGGCCCAGCTCTAGTGGAGTTTGATTGAATTGCTTCATCTCTCTTTGGGAAGCTTGGACCGTTGAAGTAAAGTCCAGCTTGTTATCTTTTTAATGGCTATTTATGTAATGGGATTATGTATTTTGTTTTTATGAAGATGGATATTGTACTTGGTTATGATCTATGGTTTTATGATGTAACAAACATGTTTTATGATCTATGGTTATGATCTTTGGGAAGCTTGTTAACCTCCATGGAAGTTAATGCATTCCCTTTGTGAGTGACATTAATGGACGTGGGGTGTTACACGTGGTATCAGAGCTTAAGGTTACCAGAACAGATAAAAATACTTTAGAAAAATAGTTATTTTTGGAAGAAGTGTTTTCAAAAACATGTTTTAATGAGAAATTTAAAGAGAAAAGTTTTTAAGAAAAACATAATCCCCAATAGCCACATATCTTTATCTTTCGAATTCTCCATTTTGAATCTTTCCTTTTTCGTTTCAGCATGGCTGAAGATCTTAATCTACCCGACGGTGTAACGATACCAGGATGGTATAGGAGGCTATTGGAGGCTAGGGCCGCTGCAGGTCCAGCCAATGTTCCTCCACCACCAGTTGCACCTGTTCCTCCTCCTCTTCCTCGCGTAGATACTTTTGCAAAGACGTGCAAGGAATTCAAGGCTATGGGTGGAAAACCATTTCAAGGGTCAGAAACGTTTGTGGAAGCTTGAGATTGGCTTAAGGAGGTGGAAGAATTGCTAGAAATTTTTGAAGTAGAAGAAGGGAGGAGAGTTCGTTTAGCAGCTTGGTTGATGAAGGGAGAGGCCTCGTTTTGGTTTGAGGTCACTAATGGGGAGCGTCCTGTTGACTCTTGGGCGGATTTCAGACGTAGGTTCGAGGCAAAGTTTCTCTCAAGGGCGGAAGAAAATCTATATATGGAAAGGTTCTTGACATTGAAGTAAGGAAGCTCATCAGTGAAAGAATATGTCAATAAATTTAGTCAGTTAGCAAGGTTTGGCTTGGACTTAGTAAACACGCCGGAGAAGAAGGCTCTAAGGTTCGTGAATGGCTTGAATGAACCATTGCAAGGGTTGGCTATGACCCACATCCCGATGGCGGCCACCTTTGAGAAGTTAGTAGAAATGGCGCTCATGCATTAGGAGAAAAGCGCTAAAGCTGATAAGGCACCCGAGAAGAAGGTGGATCATAAGAAACCACAACAACAAAACAAGAAGGGTGGAAAAGAAAATAATGGAAAGGGAAAGAAGAAGTGCTTTAACTGTGGAACCCCAGGCCATCTCAGCAAGGATTGCCGAAAGAAAAAGAAGACAGGCTATTTTCATTGTGGTGATGCGGGACATTTAGTGAAGGACTGCCCAAAGAAGGGGCAGAGGGCAAGAGCTACCTCGGGAGGACAGGTGCAGGCTCTTATGGCACCAAGGCAGGCTAGGGGACAAGTTCAGGCTCTCACGGTCCGACCGCTGCAAGAACGAGGTAGAAACATTTCTGTTGAAAGCTTAGTTTTTCTGTTTGATCATCATGTCCGTACCTTATTCGATTCGGGCGCATCACATTCGTTTATCTCTACATCATTAGTTGAATCACTGCACTTAAACACCAGTTTAGTAAATGATCCCTTAGTTGTTTCGAATCCAATAGGGGGCTCAGCTTATTTGTCCATGATGTGTTTGGATTTGAAAATTTCATACTTAGCGTTGAATTTAGATGTGATGCTTATGTGTTGGGCTTCACGGGCTATGGGCTAATTTTAGGAATGGATTGGTTATCCAGAAATGGGGCCGTTCTTGATTGTGAAAGGAGAGTAGTTAGGCTCGTGACTCTCCTTGGCAACACTCTTGAAATCTTCTGTAATCCCATAAATTCGGTTATGCTAAGTTATCTAGAATCGCTTGACGAGTCTAAGGAAAATCTACGATATGTTAGAGTGGTCCGAGAATATTCGGATGTGTTTGAGGAGGTGAAGGGCTTGCCTCCGAAGCGGGAGATAGATTTTCGAATATATCTTGTGGATAATGCGAAACCAGTATCTTTCCCAGTACGCCACATGGCTCCACGTGAAAGGAGGGAACTCGATAAGCAAGTGAAGGAGTTGCTTGAGAAGGTGTTCATAAGACGAAGTATATCGGAGTGGGGTGCTCCAGTAGTATTTGCCACGAAGGCGGATGGGTCCCTTAGACTATGTGTGGACTATAGAGAACTTAATAAACTTACTAAGAAGAACAGACACCCACTGCCGAGGATTGACGATCTCTTCGATCAGTTAGTTGGCGCCTCAGTGTTTTCGCAGTTGGACTTAGCCACTGGGTTCCATCAGTTGAGAGTGGCTGAGGATAACATAGACAAGACTGCCTTTAGGACTCCGGACGGTTTCTATGAATGACTAGTGATGCCCTTCGGTTTGACAAACGCCCCAACATATTTTGTTGATTTGATGAGTAGGGTGTTTAGGGTGTACCTTAACAAATTCGTGGTAGTCTTTGTAGATGACATCTTGATCTTTTCTAAGGATGAATAAGAGCATGCCCTGCATCTTAGGGAAGTGTTGGAGACCCTACGAGCACATAGCCTTAAGGCTAAATTTTGTAAGTGTCACTTCTGGAGGAAGGAAGTACGGTTCTTGGGGCACGTGGTTTCCAAAGAAGGGATAGCCGTGGATCTCGCAAAGGTGGTGGCCATCCAAGATTGGAAGGTCCCTAAAAATGCTACCGAAGTGAGAAATTTCTTGGGGTTGGCTGGCTACTATAGGAAGTTTATCAAAGACTTCGCAAAGACATCAGCTCCATTGACACGCTTGACGAAGAAGAACCTAGTTTTCATATGGGACGTAGATTGTGATGATGCGTTCCAACGTTTGAAGAGAGCTTTGACTTCAGCCCCAGTCTTAGTATTGCCAGATGGGAGTAAGCCATTTACCGTTTATACTGATGCTTGTGGGACAGGATTAGGCGTAGTCTTAATGCAAGAGGGTAGGGTAATAGCCTATGGTGGAAGGCAGTTGAGAGCGCATGAGAAAAATTATCCTACACATGACCTAGAATTGGCCGCTATTGTTTTCGCGCTTAAGTCTTGGCGTCATTATCTTCTTGGCGAGAAATTCGAATTATTCACTGACCACAAGTCTTTAAAATACCTATTCTCTCAAAAGGACTTGAACTTAAGGCAGCAAAGGTGGATGGAGTTCTTAGCGTCCTACGACTTCGGAATAGCCTATACCCCTGGCAAGGGTAACGTGGTGGCAGACGCCTTAAGTAGGAAAAGATTATCCTTAAGTCCTTTGTTTGTTGAGCGGCGAAGTTTGGAATTCATTTCGATGTTTGACTTTAGACCTTCCGTTGACTTCGTACCCGGTTTGCTAGCATCCTTGGAGGTCAGACCTACGCTTTTGGGACGGATTGGCGAGGCACAGCGAGACGACCCGCAGTTGGTTGAGTTAGTAGAAAAACTCAAAGGAGGGGAGTCATCAAGCCATCTCCGTATGTATACCCTAGACGATAAGGGTTGGTTACGTAGGGACGGTAGACTTTGTGTACAAAAGAAGATGACCTAAGGAAGACTATTCTTGACGAAGCACATCATTCGAAGATGACCATTCATCCCGGCGGGGACAAGATGTACAAAGACATGAAGAGAGTTCACTTTTGGGCCGGCATGAAGAAAGATGTGGCCGAGTATGTCGCTAGATGCTTGGTGTGCCAACAAGTAAAAGCGGAGCAAAAGAAACCCGGTGGGTTGCTTCACCCATTGGAGGTTCCACTATGGAAGTGGGAAAGTGTCTCGATGGATTTTGTGGATGGGTTACCGCGATCAAGGAAGGGTAATACGGGAATTTGGGTTATAGTAGATAGATTTACTAAAAGCGCCCATTTCATTCCCGTAAAGAGTAAGAGGACTGCTCCATAGCTAGCCTCCGTATACGTTCGAGAAATAGTTCGTTTGCACGGTGTTCCTTCTAGCATAGTGAGCGACCGCGATCCTATTTTCACTAGCGAATTTTGGAGAAGCTTACAAGAGGCGGTAGGGACTCAGTTATGTTTGGGCACCGCATATCATCCTCAGACGGACAGCCAGACCGAGAGGGTGAATTGCATTCTAGAGGATCTGTTGAGGCTATGTATCCTAGACTTTGGGGGTACGTGGGAAGAGCATCTTCCATTGGTGGAGTTCGCATATAATAACAGCTTTCAGTCCAGCATTGGTATGGCACCATTCAAAGCTCTTTATGGACGACCTTGTCGTTCACCTACATGTTGGTGGGAATCTATGGATAAGATCTTACTTGGGCCCGATATGATTAGGGAACTTCAGAGAAGATCGACTTGATTCGAAGGAGGAAGAAAGCAGCACAGGATATGAAGAAATCTTATGCGGATAAGAGGAGGACAGATCTCGAGTTTGAAGTTGGGGACGTGGTCTTTGTCAAAGTGTCTCCATTACGGAACGTTGTTCGCTTTGGGTCCGTTGGGAAATTAGCACCAAGGTTTGTAGGGCCGTTTCCTATTAAGGAGAAAATTGGACAGATGGCGTATAGAGTGGAGTTACCCGAGAGACTTAGTGGTGTACACGACGTATTCCATGTGTCACATTTGAGGAAGTGCTTGCACGAGACCGCGGAAGTGGTAGAGCCGAGCTTTCTTAGAGAGGTGGAGATAGAGCGTGATGCGACAATTCGACGAGCTCCTACGCGCATTCTTGGGTCGGAGATCAAGAGGTTGACGAATCGAGAGGTGAGACTAGTCAAAGTGCAATGGGGAGATGATGAGAGCAACGCTACTTGGGAGATGGAAGAGAAGATGCGTTCACGATACCCTTTTCTTTTTAAGGGTATGTCTTTTAATTTCTCCTTTATCGCTTAGCTTGTACTTATCTTATCTTTAGTATATCCTCTCGCTAGTATCTTTGACCTTTAGTTAGGATAATCCTATGGTTGAAACATGTATTTGAGACATGTTATGTATGGTGGATGCAAAGTGGATGCAAGTGTTTGCTAGTGGTTGCTCGTGGATGCATATACACACACTATTAGGCACCAGATCGGCTCAGTCACTTCATATTGCATATTGCATGTATATGGATGTATTTAGTAAAATGGATGTATAATGGTTGTATTATCATATAGTTGCTGCATTCGGGTGGATGGTTGTGCACGCATATAGAATTAATATGTATCATTAGGAATCTTTTGCATACATATTGGACGCATGGCACTATCATGAATTGCACTAAGGAGGTCGACTGAATCAGTAGACCACCTAATTTTGCATTAGATATGGACATATACACACACTGTGCATATAAACATTAAAGCATTAGAAGTCTTTTAAGGACAATGGATGCTGGTGTTTGATGGTTGAGTAGATGGACGATTATATGGTAGGATATACATTCTTCTTGACTTGGAGATTTCGGGGACGAAATCCTTTAAGGAGGGGAGAATGTAACACCCTGTAATTTTATAACATTAAAATTCACAAATTAAAGTATACTTAATTTTTAGAAAAGAATTAAGTGAAATGGGTTGCGCAGAGAAATATATATATTGATATATTTATATATATAAATTAAAAATTAAATAAATAAATATGCAAAAAAGTTCAAAACAGCGAATTGGGAGGGGAAATAACCGAACCGGCCCATTTTTGAGGTCGACCCGAGCTCTACTGGGTCGACTAGGGGTTAATCCAGGGTGTTTGGCTGTCAACCCGTAGGCCAATTCGCTCAAATGCAGATTTTGCATTTGATTGGTTCTCATGGTTCAGGGTTAATCTAATGGTCCTAAGTAACTTCCTACACCTATAAATACATCCTAATGCTAACCCTAAACCTAATTAAAATAGAATAGTTACCGTCATACCATCGCCATGGAAATCAATGGAGCCACCGCCAACTAAGAAAGAAGAAAAGAAAATTCAATTCTAATTCTCTCAAACCTAAAGCAAAGCAAAACTCTCTCTTTTCTTCTCTAAATTGTGATTATGATGATCTTAACAAGATTATTATCATTTTAATTAGGTTGAGTTATGAATGGATTATGAGTAGATGATGTGAATTATCATATATGTTGTTGTAAACCCCTTTTGCTATCATGTATATTGGAAATCCAATGTTATGTGATGATGATATCTTATATGTTGTATATCATGCTATGATGATGTTATGTATGTTGAAAGTTTCTATGCTAAGTTGTGATGAATCATACATGTTAAAAAGGCCATGATGTTACCATCTATGCTAGTTAGTTCGTATTAATTAAATCATCATGTTTGGGTTATGTTGATCTATATGACAAGTCACATATGCAAGTTAGATTGATTAGAAAAGTTATGAACATATACCAAGACATCTATTATGACATCTATTTTAAGTGTTAATCAATGCTTAGGACACGAGGTTGGACTCCTTTGTGACGTAAACCCGCCCGGACCCGCCCGACAAATCCAGTGGTCACAAATGTCAGCCCAATATGAGAGGTCCTAGGCCTAAACTAAAGCATAACGGTTGTAAAGACACGAGGTTAGACTCTTTTATTGTGTAAGACTGCCCGGACCCTCCCGGCAAATCCAGCTGCCATAAATGCCAGTCTAATGTGAGAGTTCTTTATGAGGTTATGGCCTGAATGAATTAAGAAATACTTAACCAGATAAACATGTAAGGTGGGACATGCGGGTTAAGTAGGTGCCTTGGGTGGCATGAGGAATCTAGGGGGTGCCCTTAGTGGCATGTGAAATACGATTAGTAAGACTTAACCAAACACACATGTAAATGAACATGACTAAGAGGGTTATGTGGGATATACTAGTAACAAGCTTAGGTGGGTAGCTTGTGGGGGCCCATTTCGACCAGTATCCCAAACGTATCTTTGTGGGCTCGACCCAAGTCGAGGACGGGACACGCATGCTGGGTTCGACTGTAAGAGGCCAAAACGGGGAGCGGTGGCAACGCAAGTCCAACGGGTTTCGTATGCGTGTGTGGACCCGGGCTGGTAGGTAAGACGTTGTTGCATCGTGTAGGTATAAGCCGTGCATTCTCAAGTTGTATCGGTTTGCCACTTTAGAGGAGTGATACACCTCACTGTGGGGCCAGCACGGGTATCTACGAGTAGGGAGTCGATCGAAAGTGGGTAGTGGGGTACACCTAGTGGAGATAGGGGCAGACGACACCTATGTAGTCAGCTAGGGGTACGTAAGGCATTTATAAAGTTTCTGTGTGAAGCAAGTGGGATCAAACAATAGGGTGACTGGTGTGGTGCAGTGTAGTAATGTGCGGTGCAGTGTAGTAATCATTCGTTAGTAATTAGGTGTGCCTTTACCGTTATCTTTAACGTTATCTTAAACGCTATCTTTATCTTCCTAAGAGTTCATAGACATTTACTTGTCTTCTAGCTTATGCCTTAGTCTAGTTATTTTGATAATAGTATTGTTAGAATTATCATACTCGCCAGACTTTATGTCTGACCCCCTCTATTTCTATCCTTTTTCCCCCTCCAGGTCCTTAGGTTGGGCCCAGCTCTAGTGGAGTTTGATTGAATTGCTTCATCTCTCTTTGGGAAGCTTGGACCGTTGAAGTAAAGTCCAGCTTGTTATCTTTTTAATGGCTATTTATGTAATGGGATTATGTATTTTGTTTTTATGAAGATGGATATTGTACTTGGTTATGATCTATGGTTTTATGATGTAACAAACATGTTTAATTTCCGCTGCAATAAAATGAAGTTTTAGATTTCCAAGTACTATTTATTATCTGTCTTGTTGTAATTTTTCTGTTCTATATTCACTTATATCCTCCATGGAAGTTAATGCATTCCCTTTGTGAGTGACATTAATGGACGTGGGGTGTTACATCAGACATAAAGTCTGATGAGCTGTTATGATTACTAGCATGATTGATAAGCAAGGGAAACAGATAAAACAGTAGTTCTAGTGTCGGATATGGTAAGTATATGTATACGCCTAAAGTGGACATATAGGATGACATAAAAGGCTACATATAGGGTTGAAAATTCTCATTGACTTGTGGCTGTTTGCACTCCTACCTATTTCATAACCTAATATAGTTAGGAATGTTTTCCTAAGACTACCCATAGACCAGTTGTTAATACCAAAGAGTAATAACCTACACCAAAACTGTGGATTCCCAACAAGTATATGTGTTACAAATAATTTCTGTAACACTTTTATGTGTCACCAACGGCGTGTGAGGAATTTCCTGTAACATTTATTAGTGTTACGAACAAAGTAACTGCTAACACTTATAAGTGTTACAAACAGAGTAACTGCTAACACTTATAAGTGTTACAAACATATTCATTGCTAACACTTATAAATGTTGGAACTATAAGATATGGTAACATTTATAAGAGTTACAAACATATTCATTACTAACGCTTATAAATGTTGGAACCATAAGATATGGTAACATTTATAAGAGTTACAAACATATTCATTGCTAACACTTATAAATGTTGGAACCATAAGATACGGTAACACTTATAAATGTCAATATCATAATCTTACTAACTCTTATAAATGTTGGCATACATAAATTGATAATACTTATATAACATGTTTTTATGATTTTCAATCACATATATAATTCAACATATCAATTCAAATAAAAGTATTTGGTACACTTCCATATTTCAAATTCAATAATGTCACTTTTGCATAATGCTTCCAATTTCAAAATACCATAATATCAATTTCAAATTATAAAAAAACAATACAAAGTTTAACTAAAAATAAATATAATTTTAGATATTATGAAAGTGAAACATAGACCATATCACAAAGCCTCCATCCGAAAATTTACAAAGCTTGTAATGTCCGTTTTGAGGACCATCGTAAATCGGTGCTTCCGGATCAAAAACTACTGTTATCCAAACAACTTTCTCAACATCTGATACTATCTCTCTAAAATGACCAGTCTGTTTTTTTCCTCCTCCATCAAGTTCCTACAAAATATAAATGCACTCATTTTTACATTAAAAAACAGAAGTCATCATAAAGACAGACCAAAACTTACACATACATAAATATATAGTATACATGTACATATATAATTACTAACATAAGCGTAAGCACATGGGAATCTGTTTGTATGTGTCCGCATGTAAAATCCAACTAGACTGTCTATGTGTCTCTGCATACAATAATTGTGTTTACAAGTGTGCAAAACAAATTAGAGTTGTACCTGAAGTTAAAAAGTTGCAAGCAATTGTATCTAAAAGTTATGCAACTCTGTTAAAAACTTGCAAGTAATTATATACACAACTTAGTTAGTTCAAAAATACATTTAATTTAAAAGTTTTGCAAATCTATTAAAGTTGAGTTGCTTGGAACTTAGTTTTGAATGGACCGAGTTGCAGGCAACCTGGTAGTCCAAAACTGAGTTGCTCACAAGCAACTCAGTTTTAACACCGAATTGCAACCAAGTAGCAACTCAGTAGTTCAAAACTGAGTTGCTTGCAACTAAGTGTAAAAACTGAGTTGCTTGCAACTCAGTGGTACTGTTATTGCTATAGTGCATTTACATGAAGCATTTTCATTAAGTATCCATACAGTAAAACTAAACATGATTAGTATCGCAATAAAGAAAATACTACCTGCAGTTGGGATATCTTGGCCCTGAGCTTAGCTTTTCTAGCAGTTGGAATAGCTGCGACATATGTCCTATTTCTAAGCGACTCAATTTTCTGAAAGGTGCAATGAAAAGTAGATGATGAGAGGGGGCAAAATATCAATAAAGCAAAGTCAAAAAAAGATATGGAATATTAATGAATATTATACATGAAAAATTACCACAAATAAACCATTCTTACTTGCCAAATTGCGGTAGCCCGTAACTTCCCCAGTCTCCGAAGAGAAGAGAAAGAACGAATTACCGTGAGGACAAGACGAATCAGAACACAAACAGAAGAACATTTCATTGTTTATTACAACAATTCCATCAGAATACAAGAATATACAGAGTATGAATAAATATTACACATTTCACAAATATCAGAGATTACAATAAACTACATTGCAGCGGAAAAACAATAAAAAACACAATTGAAAGTAATACACAGATACAGAGCTTTTCGAGCATCATTCCAGCTGTAAATCAGGATCCTGTGAATATAAATCTGCAAAACCCAACTACTAGCTGCCCTTGTCGAAAATAGGGGCACCCAGAGTTTAGGTTAAAACAATAAACTCCAGGTCAGTCATGTGACTAGTGTGAGAACTAAAAACTGTTATTAATCTTTATTTTTTTAAAGTTAGGTAAATCAAAGGACCACGCCGTATAACGTGGAACGGGTTTCCTCCCAAGAATACCAGTGCATAAAACAAACAGCGCAATGCTAAATAAAGAAAAATGAAGCTATTATAAGACCCAGGTCCCCTCACACAATGCAACGCAAGCCCGAGGATAGGGTTTTTTACCTTATAATAGCCAAACATGCTTGGTACGTTTAAAACAAATCATTTGATACTAATATAAGTGTATAGTGTCAAAACAATTTCAATCATAAGTATCAATCATAGACGGCATAAGTGCCCCATACCAATGTGTCGCCAATACTAAGCTCTACAAATAAAACCGAAATGTCACGTATTGGAAATTGGACTCCATCATGAGTCGAGGCAAGGGGCAAGCTCCTCTCCGATTCGAGACACTCTAGCAAATGTCTCAGGACCACACACAGCGATCCCTTGGAACCTCCAAGGCCGGTCCTCTATTACTTTTGAGGATTAGTATTCCTGAACACACGTTTCTCGGTCCTATAGGACCTATATAATGGTCTGTACGTCGGCTCACATAGTGCCAGTTATCGACCATATATTCGAGGCGCCTCGCATCCAACAACCACAAAGGTAAAAAGTATATAAATGTCAGGGCTGGTAGGTCACTGACATCAGCCATAGCTAGAAAGAAACATCGTGCAATCCTTGGGTCCTTATCCTTTTTTTGACTCATACCGAGGTGTGAGGCTCGCGAATTAACGCCATACACAAAACTTTGCCACACAGGCCATGCTTTGATCATCAACCACAAGACTTTGCTTTTCAACAAAAGCCTTGATCAATTGCCACTTAGGCATTCCACACAGGCACTTCACTCCATGCGACTGATGTCCATCGATATACAACCTCTGAGCTCGTATGTCTCAGAGAAGGGCATTAAGCAAGAGAATAAATTCTCCGCCACCAAACAGATGTATATTTAATAGAGATCAATCAACATAGAATAAAATCCAATGTCAGACACACGGTCCATCTACAAGTTCGTTCTGGGTCTGAATGAAACCGGAGGCACTTTCCTCGCATATCCATCGATATCCAAGTACGTCTAGACGATCACCAACTGATTCCCTCCTCTTGGGTGTACAGCCCAATCAAGATCATCAGTAATCACCCAAACGATGTGAAGACTTTCGGTCTTCAACCACCGTCTTCATCTTAGACTTATCGTCGAATCGGTTATTCAGAATGGGTATAAACCCGGCCTTTCCGAATAACCCGCGTATATAATAAACGAATGTTACACAAACCCAACATACGCCTCATTCCAACTCAGAATATTCTTTTATTCAAATATTCACATTCTTAGAGAAAGGTTCCCATTAATTTCATCAAGATAAATTCTTCTAAATTTATTCTTTAATCTTCCTTTGGATATCATTTCAAACCATGTTAAGGTTTTCCAAACTAGTCGGGATTAACGAACCACGTCGAAGTAATCTTTTATTTTATTTCCCAATCCCAACCTATTCATCCCATGGAGCAAAACTGGTAGTACTCCATATTTATCACCACGGTGTTATCGGTAAGTATTAATTACCATTTCACGTTCAAATCTAATTAAGCATTTAACTATCGCTTTGGAGCAAAACTGGGGATACTCCATTCTCGATCACTTTAATCTAATTAAAGATTCATTAAAACTCCACTTAGTTTTAATCTTCCTTAAAAATCAATATCCTGTCTTTAATCGGGTTAAAGAACTAATGTCATGTAAAATACGGTTCACAATAAACCAAAAATCACTTTCTATTGTTAATCGGGTTAAAGAACAGGTGTTATTCAAAACACCGCTCACGATAAACCCCAAAAACCAATTTACATTCAATTCCAATTAAATACTAATTAACTGGACAATTTCACTAAATCCTAATAAAAAATTTATTCTTTTCTAAACTGGGTTCAAGAATAGTGTTATTTAAGACATCATTCACGATAAACCCCAAAATCCCATTTGATATTAAATACAAGGCTTTGCATAGAAAATATATCGGCTTATATTCAATATCAAATTCTGAAACCAACAAATATCGTGTTGGAAATAACGATATAAATATATCTTTCAAATTTCCACAACCATATCTGTATAATCACAAAATCCAACATCGAAATATTCCGAAGATAATTTCGATTCAAATCCATTCCAATTCGTATATTGGAAATTCTGATTATTTTTAAAACCATTTCAAATCTATTTCAAAACTAGTTCATTTCAATAAAAATATATTTTTGTCCTTTCAAATGTGGAATTTTTCATCCCAGTTCTTTCCAAATCATATACTATGATTTTACACAAATTATTAATATTTTTAATAATTTTATCAAGGCCCGTACAGTTGGTTTTCAATAACGGCCACCGAACTGCACTTACAACGACCTTTTCCAAATTTGATTTAGACACAATTCCAAATCCAACCGTTATATTTCAAATTTCTAAAATTCATTGGAAAGCTCTTTTTGACACGAACCCAACAGTTCCGGTTTCAGGAGAATCCGACGGTCGGATCTCCCGTAACGTCAACTCGAAGTCAATGGTCGAAATTCGTGAACTGCCGCGGCGCGTTCTATTCAGGCCATTAATATATATATATATATAGATATATATATAGATATATATTATATTTCATTGATTTCAATTAAAAACGTATTTTATAAATCGTTTTAAATTCGTTTTCAAAACAATTTCAACTTCTTATTCAATTTCAAATCAAAATTGAATATTTCTTATCATTAATATATAAATGGTAATATTTTCAAAACGTTATATTTTGAAATCACTTTCTTTTCTATATTCATTACAAAAACGAATATAATCGATATAAATATCGTTCGCGTCAAAATGGCGCAAATCTAATCAACATGGCTTTATATATTTCAATAACTTCGTTATTCTATTCAACAAATGAATATTTTCTTCAACACATGAATATATATTTCTTTCAACACATGAATATTCTCAGCATGTGAGTATCGTCAACACATGATTATTTTTGTTATTTAATATATTTTATAAATTATGATAAAGATGTAAATTTTATTGTATAAAATATTTTACTCAACACATTAATATTTTCAACACATGAATATATATTTTTCTTTCAACACATGAATATATTTTTTATTCAACGCATGAATATTTTCAACACATGAATATATATTTTATTCAACACATGAATATTCTTTTTATTAAATACATGAATATTTTTAACACATGAATATATATTTTATTCAACGCATGAATATTTTCAACACATGAATATATATTTTATTCAACACATGAATATTCTTTATTCTATTCAACACATGAATATATATTTTATAATATTCTTTATTTTCCCAATTGGAATGAGGCCCAATCAATTACCATATAATGTTAATCATATGGATTCCATACAACACATGTATATAATAGCAACGATAAATAATCAACCATCATCCAAAGTGCACCACACAACTGCATAAGCATTAGATATAACTAATTAACGCTCATACAGTCTGTCAATCATACGATCGACATACCACTAAACAATTGGAAGTAGTTTACGTCAAATATCATCCCAACACCCGTGTGGGGTTTCAGTCCACAAACACTGAATATTATTTGTGCAATTGGGCGATGTGTAAAATTTATCGTCCCAATCAATATCCTTCACATAGGTGTACATAAACAAACC
This sequence comes from Allium sativum, assembly GCA_030737875.1. Taxonomy (NCBI): domain Eukaryota; kingdom Viridiplantae; phylum Streptophyta; class Magnoliopsida; order Asparagales; family Amaryllidaceae; genus Allium; species Allium sativum. Next base: position 5,403,413 of record CM060921.1, on the reverse strand, counting down.
ATCCGATTTGTAAATGAATATTTATTTATTCACATTCACATTAAAAATTATACTTTTAACGATAATTAATTTACTTCAACACATGAATGTTTTATTATCCATTTCACATCAACATCACAGACAAACTTCACAACACATCAAACAAGCATACAAGTCGTCCATGGTCTGTGGACGACGGGTGTCGGGTGTTGCTAAGCACCGTCTGCATCCTTGTATATATTTTAACTAGAAAACAAGATTTAAAGTGAGAAGTTCTCACCTATTAGCTAAACCAAACGCCACGACTATTCATTTGTAGAAAACCTTCGCCTTGTTTGCCTTTTGTCACCTTCATCGTCCGTGTAACGACCCGGAAAATCTGAACCAATTTAAAAAATTTAAATTGGCTAAAATAGTGGATTTTAAATATTTAAAATAAATATTTTAAATAACAGCGATGAAATGTAAGTTTGAATCGACATTTGAAAACAAATATAATTAATTCTAATTATAAACAAGGCCTGAAATGGCGCGGCAGTTTCAAATTTTCATTTCAAACTTTGACTGACTGTACCAGGTGCAAAACAAAGCGGATTTCAGTGAAACCAAAAATATTTAAATCTGTTAGTGAATAACCTTCTAACGAATCTAAAAAATCGAAGTTTCATAGTGGGAAGCAAAAGTTATGGCCAAATGAATTTTCAGAAAGGTCGCTATGGAATTTATATAGCCCGTGAAATTGGCCATTTTGCAAACGACCTCGGAATTCGACGAAACCACTTTTGTTGGATCCATTATGAGAAGTTATTGCTAGGTTCCAAATTTCACAATTTTTGAAGCTTGTATGTGAGCGTGGAAAAGGAAAATGTGTTTTGGTCAATTACAGTTAAAATGGATCGACCAGAAATAGGCCATTTTTCAAACGGTCTCAGAATTCGACGAAACTAGTTTTGTTGGGACCGTATCGTCAAAACATAGCTAGATTTATTTTTCTGGAATTTTTCGAATTAGTTTGTAGCCCTGACAAATTGAAATGTACGTTCAAATTGAATAATGAATGATATATATTTTAAATTGAAGGAAAACTGACTGAAACAGTCGAATGGGCCTACGAAACATATCCCGAGAATGGGGGTAAAATGCTAGGGGCGACAGTCGTTGGGTTTGAATTGGAGTTCGTTTATGAAAACCCCAATTTTTAGATTAATATAAATATCGGCGAATAGGAAAATTTCATTCATTAATTAAAATAAAATAAAAACCCCAAAAACCCCCTGTTGACCCCGATCGTGCGACGGAATCTGCACCGCCGCTTCCCACCTCTTTTCCGACCAAACCAAAAGGAATTAGAACCCCCTCCTTTGGAGCTTTTTGAAGATTGAGACCTCCTCTCCACATCCATAGCCGCTTTGCCTCCTACCATCGCCTGTGCGCGGAGATCCGACTTCCCGAAGTTCAGCACTTCGAACCGCTGCCACGCACGCCTGAGGCCGTCGAACTGGCCCCACCTCTAGGCGAACAGGCGCCTCTCCGTCCTCTTCCACCTGGCATCTTTCGATCGTCACCAAACCTCACGAATTGCAAGAAAAACTACGACCTAGTTTCGAACCAAGCTGCTGAGGTATCGGCTATGTTTATTTTCAATAGTTTTAACACCTTTAAACCGTTGCAAACTTTGAAAAATCATATCTTTTTCGTGTATTAACAAAATTCGATGAAACAGGAAACATCGTGACCGTGTAGGCGTCTTCTACATTCTAGAAGAGACCGCATATTTTTCTGAGCCTTCTGCTATTTTTGGTGGAGTGGAACCCAATGTGAGATTTCTAAATTATAAACGATATGGAAAACGACGATGTATAAATTATATAGTCGATGTATGAGCTATATAAGCATTGTACACCTCTTGTATAAGCGTTGTATAAGTTGTACGTTCGATGTATAAGTTGTATATGCATTGTAAAAATTATATATGTGTTGAAATAGAAGTGAAATGCTATATATAAATATGTATATATATATATATATGCGCCCCTCGTCCACAAATCATGGACGATATTTATTGGTCGTGATTGGTGTGAAAATTGATTGATAGCGAATGGTTGATTGGAATTGTTTGTGGTTGATATTGATTGATTGTGGTTGAAAAACACCCATTTGTGGTTGAGAAATATTTGGTTGAAACCACATAGGATTAGTCTGTGGAAATGAAAAAATATACATGCCGCATGCGTGCGAACTAGATGTATGATTCCCCATTGTCAAAAGCTGCGAGGCTTTAAGGTAGAGCGAGGAGCCGTACTAGGGACGGTGCCAGTTTTAACTACCCTGCCGTTATGCTGCCGAAATTTTGAATAATATTCATGTGTTAGAATTATTTTCCTGTGCTGAAATTATATTCGTTTGTTAAATAGAAAACATTCATATGTTGAATAGAAATTCATTCATTGAATCATATTCATGTGTTGAATGGTATTCGTGTTTTGAATAAATTGTTTTAACAATAAAAATCACATTTTTACTCTATATATACAAACTATAGAAAACCTTAGTGTGTTGAATAGAAATTCATTCGTTGAATCATATTCATGTGTTGAATGGTATTCACGTTTTGAATAAATTGTTTTAACAATAAAAATCACATTTTTACTCTATATATATATAAACTATAGAAAACCTTCATGTGTTGAACCGATATTCAATCGTTGAATTGAAATTCATGTTTTGAATGGTATTCATATTTTGAAAGAAATTGTTTTATAATAAAAATCCTATTTTTATCACCTATATTAACTATATAAAATAGTCGAGTTTTGAAATAAATTTTCTTACATTAAAAATCACATTTTTACTATACACATGAATTGTTAAAAATAGTGAAGTTTCGAAATTAATGTATGTTAGATAAAAATATCATTTTTATCAAATGTATGAAAAGAATATAGCTTTGAAATCGTAAAATCGATATATATATATATATATATATATATAAAATTGAAATATATCGAATAACGAAGCTGTAGTTTGTGTTTTGAAACCGTGATTTCAAACGATTAGTGTGGGAGATCCGACCATCTTATTTTCCTGAAACCGCAACCGTTGGGTTCGCTTTGGAAATATCTTTCCAACGGCACCAACTTTGTAAAAATCCAACGGTTGGATTGCCAGGAATGTTTAATTCAAATCTGAAGAAAAACAGCGCCAGAATCGATTATATTTATATATATATAAATATAATTATATTTAATCGAATAACGACGCTGTAGTTCGTATTTTGAAATCGAAAATTCAAACGATTATACCGGGAGATCCGACCGTCGGATTTTCCCGAAATTGGAACCATTGGATTCGTTTTGAAAAGATCTTTCTAATGATGTAAATTTTTTGAAGATCCAACGGTTAGATTTTCAGACATGTGTAAATCAAATCTGAAGAAAAACAGCGCCACGGCCGCGTTATGGCCCGAAGCGTCGTTTTGAATAAATTGGCTATTTTAAAATAAATAAAAATAGCGATAAATCGTTATGGAATATTATAAACGATATGGATGTGAAATTTAGAAATTAAATGAAGGTTGGCTAAGCCGAATGATTTCTTTGGTGTTGATCTGATGTTCGTTTCGGCCTTCGGGGTTAATATTTGGGAAATCGTTCTCTTACTGATTGACGGTTAGTGACTAATGAATTGAATTGATGCGTAGTAGTGTTTGTGTACACTTGTTTATTATATACGCGAGTAGCTCAAAAAGACCGGGTTTATCCCATTCTGAATAACTGAATCGACGATAAGAAATCGAAGATGAAGACGGTGGTCGAAGACCGAAGATCTTCACCTCGTTTGGATGGTAACCGAGGTCCTAATTGGGAGGCATCCTGAAATATGGATAATGAGTGGTGATCGTCCAGACGTACGTGGTGATCGATGGGTTTGCGAGGTATATAGTGCCTCCGGTTTCGTTCAGACCCAGAACGGACTTGCAAATGGACAGTGTGTCTGACATTGGAATTTATTCTGTGTGATTGATAGCCATCAGTTGCACGGTGTGAATTGCCTGTGTGGCATGCTAAGATGCAGTGATCAGGGCTTCTGTTGAAAAGCAAAGTCTTGTGGTGATGATCAAAGCACCGCCTATGTGGCGTAGCTTTGTGTATAACGTGAATTCGCGAGCCTCACACCCCAGTATGAACTAGAAACGGGAGAGGACATCAGGGAGGGCCTGCGTTTCTTCCTAGCTAGAAATGGCGTTAGTGGTTTTACACGCCCTGATGAGTTTGACTTATGTGGTTGTTGCTTTTGCGAGGCGCCTCGGTTATATCGGTCGATCCGGGACTGATGGAGTCATTCGTTGGCTCATTTACACCACAAAGGGCGTGGAAACGCAGTGTCCAGGAATTTTAATCCACATCGGTGGACCGGCCCTGACGATCCAAGGGGCAGTTGCGGCTGTTCCTGAGGCTCGGGCTAGGCGGTCTCGAATTCGGTAAGGACTATCTTTTTCCTTGGTTCATGATGGAAATCCAATTTCCAAATACGTGACTGTGCGGTTTTGATTGTATACCTATATTTGGCGACATAGTGGCATGGGACGCTCATGTCGTCTATTATTGATAGTTATGATTAGAAATTGTTTTTGAAACATATAAACACTAATAATAATATCAAATGCTTTAGTTTTATTCGTATCAAGCATATTTTGGCCATTATAAGGTAAAATTCTATCCTCCGGTTTGCGTTGCATTGTGTGATGGGAACTGAGTCTTATAATGGCTTCATTTTTTATAAAAAGCATTGCGATGTTTCAAAGAATGATTTTTTTTAAAGCACTGGCGATCCGATGGAGTAAACCCATTCCACGAAAGTGGCATGGTCCTGTCACTAGCCATATTTTAAATGTGTTGAGTAGATTTCTCATACCAGTCCTATGACTGACTCATAGTTTATTTCACTTTCAAACTCGGGTGCCCCTTTTTCTACACGGGCAGCCTTGTATTCAGGTTTAGCTGGCTCTTTCTGGATAGCTGGAGCTGAAGATGGATTCTATTATTTATCTTTTTTTATGTTGTTCAGCTCCTATTGTACATTATGTTTGTTTTCCGCTGTAGACATTTATGTATAGCTGAACTGTGTTTGTACTAAGTATGATCCTGTATACTGTGTAACTCTGATTATTACGTTTATCCAGTATATTCTATTGTACATTATCTAGTGTATTTATTAATTTCTGTTCTGCTATTATCTGTTTATGTGTTATATTCCAAAGATTACCCTTGCCACCGTCAGTACGGGGTTTGGGGTCGTCACAACGTGGTATCAGAGCTTTGGTTAAGCTTAGTGCTGGAATATAACAAATGAACGAACTCGTCAGAAATAGAACCAGTAGTGTTCTAGGACGGGTAACTCAATACAGATAGGATCAGTAATATCCTAGTATGAGTAGCAGAATGAAATAACACCTAGATAGATACATTTACATTCAAGTATATGTTTCTATGCTTTAAAATATCTTTTTTGTGACCTAACACTTGATCTGTTATTTGCAGAAGTACTAGAAAATGAGTGCCAGAAACAGAAGAAGGGATACTGACCCGAATATAAAAGCTCTATTTATGAAATATAGAAATCTGGGTGGAAAACCGTTCTCGGGCGAAGAATCTATTATGAGAACACAAGCTTGGATTCGTTCGGCTGAGAAAATCTTTGAAGGATTAAAGCTGAGGGATGACCAGAAAAGATTACTGGCCCCCTGGGCACTCAAAGATGAAGCTTTGTTCTGGTGGGATTCAGTTATTAAGGACAATCCAGAAGGTGATATCACTTGGGATAGATTCAAAGTGTTTTTCCTGGAAAGGTTTACTCCTCCTGAAGCAATTGAACGGCTATGTGATGAATTTTCTTATCTGATACAAGGAGATATGACCATCCCCGAATATCATAAGAAATTCAATGAACTTTCTCACTTTGCCACTCATCTAATTGAGAATCCGAAGAGGAAGAATTTGAGATTTATCAACGGGCTTCAAAGAAAATATCAGAACAGTGTAATGAGGAATGTGAAGCTCCCCTTTTCTGAAATGATATACATGGCTTACCAGTACGAAGATCTAGACAAGAAAGGTATGTTACAGTACGAAGAGGAAGTCAGCTCTAGTAATAAAATTGAGTCTGAAACTGATCGTCCTGAGGCCAGTACAATGTCAGAGGTCAGTAAGAAGCCCAAAGTAAATCGGAAAAGGGCCAAACCTGAGAAAGAATCAGTAATGACCGCCATATGCCTAAATTGCAATAAAAAAGGTCATCTGTCCAGGAAGTGTAAGTCCTTGAAAATGTAGAGGAAGGAGGGATCTAAATCAAAGAACAAGGTTAAAGAAAATAGAGAATGCAATCTTTGCCATCAGGTGGGTCACGTAAAGCAAGACTGCCCGCTGTTCATAAAACATGAAGCAGTACATGTAAATGAAATGGCAGAAGTGCCTGCATCTTCGTCTGCTCAGGAAAGGGCTGATGTTTTAGAAGGCACGCTCAATGTCAAAAACATTCTAGTTAAAGTGTTGTTTGATACAGGCGCGTCACGAAGCTTCATAGCCAAGAATGCTGTTAAGAAACTAGATTTGAATTTGAAGAAGCTCAAAGAACCAATGACTGTCCAAAATCCGGTTGGGGTTTCCATTGATCTCAGTTGGGTTTGTGCAGTACCTGTCTCTTTTTCCTGCTATAAATTCCCTACTATCTCTATCGTTATGAATTTTACTGAATTTGATCTTATTCTGGGATTGGATTGGCTAACCAAATATGAGGCAGAGGTTAGATGCGCCGAGAGAGTTGTTAAGGCAAAGATAAAATCGGGTGATTATATAACCATTCCCTGTGAGGGTCAGAATACTAATAGAAAAGACTTCTGGGCAACCTTGGATGTTTCTCCTGCTCAAATAGAAAATTGACCTGAAGTCACAGAGAATATTCCTGACCTCGTAAAAGATATTCCTGTCGTCAAGAATTATGCGGATGTGTTCGAGGAAGTTGTTCGCTTACCTCCGCAGAGGGAAATTGATTTCAAGATCGCTTTGATTCCTAATGCAAGGCCGGTATTTCACGCTATTCGAAGAATGCCCTTGAAAGAGAAAGAAGAACTTGACAATCAAACACGACAGCTAGTATGGAAGGGTCTGATCAGGCCTAGTTTCTCTGATTGGGGAGAAGAAGTGGTGTTTGTCCCAAAATCAGACGGTACTCTGCGACTATGTGTGGATTATCGCGATTTGAACAAGCAGACAATAAAGAACAAATATCCATTGCTGCGAATTGATTATTTATTGGATCGTCTGAATGGAGCACAAGTATTTTCAAGGATGGACCTAGCTACATGCTTCCATCAGCTTCGAATTGCCGAAGAGTGTGTTCCAATGACATCATTCATAGGTCCAGACTTATTCTACGAGTGGTTAGTAATGCCGTTCGGCTTATGTAACGCTCCAGCATACTTCATCGATTTGATGAATAAAGTGTTCAGAGGAGTTTTGAATAAGTTTGTTCTTGTTTTTATTGACGATATTCTGATCTTCTCTAAATCAAAAGCCGAACATGAAAAGCATTTGGAACAGGTTCTAGAAATCCTCAGAAGGAATGTATTAAAAGCCAAACTATCCAAATGCATATTCTGGCAAGATGAAGTAAAATTTCTGGACCATATCGTATCAAAAGAAGGAATTTCTGTGGATCCAAGTAAAATCACAGCTATTCAGAACTGGAAGCAGCCTAGCACTCCTACAGAAGTCCGCAGTTTTCTCGGATTGGCTAGTTATTACCGGAAGTTCATTAAAAACTTTTCGAAGATATCTGGTCACTTAACGAAGCTTACAAAGAAGCACTCTAAATTTAAATGGACTCCAGAATGTGAGGAGGCTTTTGAAGAGCTAAAGTTAAGATTAACAACTGCTCCAGTGTTAACCATAACCGATGGCAATCAGGATTTAAAAGTCTGGACTGATGCTTCTACAGAAGGCCTTGGCGCAGTGTTAATGCAAAGGGGTCAAGTGATTGCTTATGCTAGCCGTCAGCTGAAGCCACACGAGAAAAACTATGTAACTCATGATCTTGAGTTATTGGTTATCGTATTCTCTTTGAAAATCTGGAGACACTATCTTCTGGGTGAGAGATTTGAACTATTTACAGATCACCAGTCGTTAAAGTATCTGTTCATCCAGAAAGACCTGAATCTGAGGCAGCAACGTTGGCTAGAGTTCCTTGCAGCATATGATTTTGAGATTCTATACACTCCAGGGAAGGCCAATGTCGTGGCCGATGCGTTAAGCCGAAAGAATGAAATGATCGCCAGTTTTATCATTGCGACTTCTTTAATTGACAAGATATCGGCTCTCCAAAAGGACAACCAATTTATTAAAGGAATGAGTCAGCGAATTCGTGAAGGCAATGCTTCGGATTTCCAGCTCGACAGCGAAGGGATTCTGAGGTTACAAGGACGAATTTTTGTTCCAGATATTCCTGAACTCAGAAGAGGTGTGCTTGATGAATGCCACAAATCTAATCTCAGTATCCATCCGGGTGTGAGTAAAATGTATAACGATATCAAGCGAACATTCTGGTGGAAGTCGTTAAAAAGAGACATCTCGATATATGTTAGTCGATGCCCTACTTGCCAGCTAGTCAAAAGCGACCAACAGAAACTGGCTGGATTGTTACAACCGCTAGACGTTCTAGGCTAGAAGTGGGAACATATTTCCATGGACTTCATTGATGGTTTGCCCAGAACCAGAAAAGGAAATGACAGCATTTGGGTTATCGTAGATCGCTTCACGAAGACCGCTCATTTCATACCTGTCAGATCAAACAGAACAGCTCAGAGTCTGGCGCAGATATACTTCAAGGAAATTGTTAGACTACATGGAGTGTCGATCAGTATAATGAGTGATAGAGATCCAATATTCACTAGCAAATTCTGGAGGCATTTCAAGTAGAGCTGGGAACAAAACTGAACTTGAGCACCGCTTATCATCATTAGACAGATGGTCAGACTGAGAGGGTTAATCGTATACTAGAAGATCTATTGCGGGCTTGTGTTCTAGATTTCGGTGGATCATGGGAAGACCATCTGCATTTGGCTGTATAACAACAGCTAACAAGCGAGCCTGACAATGTCGCCATTCGAAGCATTGTATGGTAGACTGTAACGACCCGGAAAATCTGAACCAATTTAAAAATTTTAAATTGGCTAAAATAGTGGATTTTAAATATTTAAAATAAATATTTTAAATAATAGCAATGAAAAGTGAGTTTGAATCGATGTTTGAAAACGAATATAATTAATTCTAATTATGAACAAGGCCTGAAATGGCGCTGCAGTTTCAAAATTTGAATTCAAACTTTGTCGGACTGTACCGGGTAAAAAACAAAACGGATTCGAGTGAAACCAAAAATATCTAAATCTGTTAGTGAATACCATTCTAACGAATATGAAAAATCGAAGTTTCATAGTGGAAAGCAAAAGTTATGGACAAATGAATTTTCAGAAAGGTCGCTATGGAATTTATATAGCCCGTGAAATTGGCCATTTTGCAAACGACCTCGGAATTCGACGAAACCGCTTTTGTTGGATCCAGGATGTGAAGTTATTGCTAGGTTTCAAATTTCATAATTTTTGAAGCCAGTATGTGAGCGTGGAAAAGGAAAACGTGTTTTGGTCAATTATAGTTAAATTGGATCGACCAGAAATGGGCCTTTTTGCAAATGGTCTCAGAATTCGACGAAACTAGATTTGTTGGGACCGTATCGTCAAAACATAGCTAGATTTATTTTTCTGGAATTTTTCGAATCAGTTTGTGGCCCTGGCAAATTGAAATGTATGTTCAAATTGAATATTGAATGTTATATATTTTAATTTGAAGGAAAACTGACTGAAACAGTCGAATGGGCCTTCGAAACATATTCCATTGTGTTCGGAATGGGGGTGAAACTCTAGGGACGATAGTCGTTGGGTTTGGATTGGAGTTCGTGTACGAAAACCCTATTTTTCGAATTATAAATATCTCTCGGCCAATCATAAATTAAATAAAATAAAAAAATCAACCCCCCCCCCCCGTTACCCTCGATTGGACAACGGTTGTAGCTCGCCGCTTCCCAGCCATTTTCTGGTCGCTCCGATCAACGAAACCCACTGCCCTAGTTCAACATTTTGTAGTGCTCCTCCTCACCTTCAAATCCATACCACATGTTGCCTCCCTCGTTCAACCTACGTCGAGAATCGCACTAGTGAAGTTGCGCCGTTCATCGTCGCCTTGCTCCTCTGATCCGCCGTCGCGCCTGACGCCTCCACCACCTTCAGGCGCGCGCTTCCAGCCCCTTGAACGTGGCGCAGCCCGATCGACGAATCGCTGTGCGGATTGAAAGATTTCTGAAAACCTAGTTTTGAAGAAATAAATAAAGGTACGGCTGAAATTATTTTCAACAGTTTTAACACCTTTAAACCGTTGCAAACTTTGAAAAATCATATCTTTTTCGTTTCTTGGCGAAATTCAGTGAAACAAGAGACAGTGGACTCGTGTGGACGTCTTCTACATTCTAGAAGAGACCGCATATTTTTCTGAGCCTTCTGCTATTTTTGGTGGAGTGGAACCCAATGTGAGATTTCTAATTTATAAACGATATGGACAACGACGATGTATAAATTATATAATCGATGTATGAGTTATGTAAGCGTTGTACACCTCTTGTATAAGCGTTGTATAAGTTGTACGTTCGATGTATAAGTTATATATGAGTTGTAAAAATTATATATGTGTTGAAATAGAAGTGAAATGCTATATATATATATATATATATATATATATATATATATATATATATATATATATATATATGCGCCCCTCGTCCACAAACCATGATCGATATTTATTGGTTGTGATTGGTGTGAAAATTGATTGATAGCGAATGGTTGATTGGAATTGTTTGTGGTTGATATTGATTGATTGTGATTGAAAAATACCCGTTTGTGGTTGAGTAATATTTGGTTGAAACCACATAGGATTAGTTTGTGGAAATGAAATAAATATACATGCCGCCTGCGTGCGAACTATATGCATGAATCCCCATTGTCAAAAACCGCGAGGTTTTAAGGTAGAGCGAGGAGCCGTACTAGGGACGGTCCTGGTTTTATCTACCCTGCCGTTATGCTGCCGAAATTTTGAATAATATTCATGTGTTTGAATTATTTTCATTTGTTGAAGCTATATTTATTCGTTGAATAGAAAGCCTTCATGTGTTGAGCTGATATTCATTCGTTGGATAGAAATTCATGTGTTGAATGGTATTCGTGTTTTAAATATAAAAATCACATTTTTATCTATATATATAAACTATAGAAAACCTTCATGTGTTGAATCGATATTCATTCGTTGAATTGAAATTCATGTGTTGAATGGTGTTCGTGTTTTAAATATAAAAATCACATTTTTATCTATATATACAAACTATAGAAAACCTTCATGTGTTGAATCGATATTCATTCGTTGAATTGAAATTCATGTGTTGAATGGTGTTTGTGTTTTAAATATAAAAATCACATTTTTATCGATTTATATAAACTATAGAAAACCTTCATGTGTTAAATCGATATTCATTCGTTGAATTGAAATTCATGTGTTGAATGGTATTCATATTTTGAAATAAATTGTTTTATAATAAAAATCACATTTTTATCATCTATATGAACTATATAAAATAATCTTGTTTTGAAAGAAATTGTTTTATAATAAAAATCCTATTTTTATTACCTATATGAACTATATAAAATAATAGTGTTTTGAAATGAATTGTTTTACAATAAAAATCACATTTTTATTATATACATGAATTGTTAAATATAGTGAAGTGTTGAAATAGAAGACAGTTAGATAAAAATATAATTTTTATCAAACGTATGAAAAGAATATAGCTTTGAAATCGAAGAATCGATATATATATAAATAGAATTGAAATATATCGAATAACGACGCTGCAGTTCGTATTTTGAAACCATGATTTCAAAAGATTATACCGGGGGATCCGACCATTGGATTTTCCTAAAATCGCAACCGTTGGGTTCGCTTTGGAAATATCTTTCCTACGACACCAACTTTGTAAAAATCCAACGGTTGGATTGTCTGGAATGTTTAATTCAAATCTGAAGAAAAACAGCACCAGAATCGATTATATATATATATATATATATATATATATAATTATATTTAATCGAATAACGACGTTGTAGTTCGTATTTTGAAATCAAAACTTCAAACGATTATACCGGGAGATCCGACCGTCGGATTTTCCCGAAACTAGAACCATTGGATTCGTTTTGAAAAGATCTTTCTAATGATGTAAATTTTGTGAAGATCCAACGGTTAGATTTTCAGATATGTGTAAGTCAAATCTAAAGAAAAACAGCGCCACGGTCGCATTATGGCCCGAAGCGTCGTTCTGAATAAATTGGCTATTTTAAAATAAATAAAAATAGCGATAAATCATTATAAAATATTATAAACAATATGGATGTGATTTAGAAATTAACTAAAGGATAGCTAAGTTGAATGGTTTCCTGGGTGTTGATCTGATGTTGGTTTCAGCCTTCGGGATTAATATTTGGGAAATCGCTCTCTTACTGATTGACGGTTAGTGACTGATGAATTGAAATGATGCGTATGTATATTAGTGTTGCGCTTGTTTATTATATACCCAAGTTGCTCAGAAAGACCGAGTTTATCCCATTCTGAATAACTGAATCGACGATAAGAAATCGAAGATGAAGACGGTGGTCGAAGACCGGAGATCTTCACCTCGTTTGGATGGTAACCGAGGTCCTGATTGGGAGGCATCCAGAAATATGGATAATGAGTGGTGATCGTCCAGATGTACGTGGTGATCGATGGGTTTGCAAGGTATATAGTGCCTCCGGTTTCGTTCAGACCCAGAACGGACTTGCAAATGGACAGTGTGTCTGACATTGGAATTTATTCTGTGTGATTGATAGCCATCAGTTACACGGTGTGAATTGCCTGTGTGGCGTGCTAAGATGCAGTGATCAGGGCTTCTGTTGAAAAGAAAAGTCTTGTGGAGATGATCAAAGCACTGCCTGTGTGGCGTACTTCGTGTATAACGTGAAATCGCGAGCCTCTCACCCGGTATGAACCAGAAACGGGAGAAAGGACCTCAGGGAGGGCCTGCGTTTCCAACTAGCTAGAAGTGGCATCAGTGGTTTTACATGCCCTGACGAGTTTGACTTATGTGGTTGTTGCTGTTGCGAGGCGCCTCGGTTAGATCGGACGATCCGGGTCCGATGGAGTCATTTGTTGGCTCGCTTACGCCCCAAAGGGCAGCGAAACGTAGAGTTCAGGCATTTTAATCCACTTCGTGTGGACCGGCCCTGACGATCCAAGGGTCACTCAAGCTATGATCCTGAGACTTGGGCTAGGCAGTCTCGAATTTGGTAAGGACTATCTTTTGTCTTGGTTCAAGACGGAAATCCAATTTCCAAATACGTGACTGTGCGGTTTTGATTGTGTATATATATATATAAAAATATATATATATATATATATATATATATATATATATATATATATATGGCGGCATGATATATGGTACCCATGCCGTCTATGATTGATAGTTATGATTCAAAGTTGTTTTTGAAACATGTAAACACTAGTAATAATATCAATTACTTTTGTTTTATTCGTATCAACCATATTTTGGCCATTATAAGGTAAAACTCTATCCTCCGGTTTGCGTTGCATTGTGTGATGGGAACTGAGTCTTATAATGGCTTCATTTTTATAAAAAGCATAGCGATGTTTAAAAGAATGATTTGTTTTAAAGCACTGGCAATCCAATGGAGTAAACCCGTTCCACGAAAGTGGAGTGGTCCTGTGATTAGCCATATTATAAATGTGTTGAGTAGATTTCTCATACCAGCCCCATGACTGACTCGTAGTTTGTTTCACTTTCAAACTCGGGTGCCCCTTTTTCTACACGGGCATCCTTGTATTCAGGTTTATCTGGTTCTTTCTGGATAGCTGGAGCTGAAGATGGATTCTATTATTTATCTCTTTTTATGTTGTTCAGCTCCTATTGTACATTATTTTTGTTTTCCGCTGTAGACATTTATGTATAGCTGAACTGTATTTGTACTAAGTAAGATCCTGTATACTGTGTAACTCTGATGATTACGTTTATCCAGTATATTCTATTGTGCATTATCTGGTGTATTTATTTATTTCTGTTCTGCTATTACCTGTTTCTGTGTTATATTCCAAGGATTACCCTTGCCGCCGTCAGTACGGAATTTGGGGTCGTCTCATTTGATATCAGAACTTTGGTTAAGCTTAGTTCTGGAATATAACATATGAACGAACTCGTCAGAAATAGAACCAGTAGCGTTCTAGGACGGGTAACTCTATACAGATAGGATCAGTAATATCCTAGTATAAGTAAAGCAGAATGAAATTACACCTCGATAGACACCTTTACATTTGAAGTATATGTTTCTATATTTTGAAATATCTTTTCTGTTGACCTGACACTTTGTCTGCTAATTGCAGACGCACTAGAAAATGAGTGACAGGAACAAAAGAAATAATCGTATGGCTCGACCAGTTGATGAGCCAGTTGTGCTCCCACAGCCAGAATCAGATATAGAAGTTCTATTCAAGAGATTTCGAAATCTGGGTGGATCGCCATTCTTAGGCAAAGAGTCCATTATGGAAACACAAGCTTGGATTCGTTCTGCAGAGAAAATCTTTGAGGGTTTAAAGCTGAGAGACGATCAGAAAGGATTACTGGCGTCTTGGGCAATCAAAGAAGAAGCTTTGTTTTGGTGGGATTCAGTTGTCAAAGATAATCCAGAAGGTGATATCACCTGGGACAGATTCAAAGTGATTTTCCTAGAAAGATTTACTCCTCCCGAAGCAACCGAGCGATTATGTGATGAATTTTCTTATTTGATACAAGGTGATATGACCATCCCAGAATATCATAATAAATTCAACGAACTTTCTCACTTTGCTCCTCATCTGATTCAAGATCCAAAGAGGAAAAATCTGAGGTTTATTCATAGCCTGCAAAGAAAATATCAGAATAGTGTGATGAGGAATGTGAAGCTTCCTTTCCCAGAAATGATATACATGGATTACCAGTACGAAGATCTCGACAAGAAAGGTATGTTACCTTACGAAGAAGAGGCCAGCTCTAGTAAGAAAATCGAGTCAAAAACTGATCGTCCTGAGGCCAGTACGATGTCTGATATCAGTACGAAGTCCAGTGCCAAGAGGAAAAGGGCTAAATCTAAGAAGGAACCAGTAACAATTGCCACATGCTCTAACTGCAATAAACAGGGGCATCTGACCAAGAAGTGTAAAACCTCGAAGAAATGAAAGAAGGGGTTTAAACCAGATAAGAAGTTTCAAGAGAATCGAAAGTGCAGTCAGTGCCATCAGACCGGTCATCTTTCAAAGGCCTGCCCGCTATTCAGAAAACCTGAAATAGTTCAAGTGAATGAAGTAGCAGAAACTTCTGAGCCCTCAGCTAGTCAAGAAAGGGCTGATGTTTTAGAAGGAACGCTAACTGTCAAAGATATCCCAGTTAAAGTACTGTTTGACACCGGCGCGTCGTGAAGCTTTGTTGCAAAGAATGCAGCTAAGAAACTGGATTTAAATTTGAAGAAGCTCAAGGAACCAATGACTGTCCAGAATCCGGTTGGGGGTTCCATTGATCTCAGTTGGGTTTGTGGAGTGCCGATTTCTTTTTCTCGTTATCGGTTTCCTACCATCGCGTTCATCATGAATTTTATAGAGTTTGATCTTATCTTGGGGTTAGACTGGCTGACCAAGTATGAAGCTGAGGTTAAATGCACCGACAGAATCGTTAAGGCGAAGATTAAATCAGGTGACTATATAACCATTCCCTGTGAAGGTCAGAATTCTAATAGAAAAGACTTCTGGGCAGCTCTCGATGTTTCTCTAGTTCAAATAGAAAATATCCCTAAAGTCACAGAGAATATTCCTGACCTCATCAAACACATTCCTGTCATCAAGAACTATGCAGATGTGTTCGAGGAAGTTGTTCGCTTACCTCCGCAGAGAGAAATAGATTTCAAAATTGCTTTAATTCCAAATGCAAGGTCGGTAGTTCACGCTATTCGAAGAATGTCCTTAAAAGAGAAAGAGGAATTAGACAATCAAATACAACAGCTAGTATGGAAGGGTCTGATCAGGCCTAGTTTCTCTGATTGGGGTGCAGCAGTGGTGTTTGTCCCGAAATCTGACGGTACTCTACGGCTATGTATGGATTATCGTGATCTGAACAAACAGACAATAAAGAATAAATATCCATTGCCGTGGATTGATGATTTGTTGGATCGATCAAATGGCACACAAGTATTTTCATGAATGGACCTAGCTACAGGTTTCCATCAGCTTCGTATCGCCGAGGAGTGTGTTCCTTTGACAGCATTCAGAGGTCCCGAACTATTCTACGAGTGGTTAGTAATGTCGTTCGGCTTATGTAACGCTCCAGCATACTTCGTCGATCTGATGAATAGAGTGTTCAGAGGGGTTTTGAATAAATTTGTTCTGGTATTCATTGACGATATTCTAATCTTCTCTAAATCAAAGGCCGAACATGAAAAGCATTTGGAACAGGTTCTGGAAATCCTCAGAAGGAATGTATTAAAAGCAAAGTTTTCCAAATGTATATTCTGGCAAGAAGATGTCAAATTTCTAGGCCACGTTGTATTGAAAGAAGGAATTGCCGTGGATCCAAGTAAAATCACAGCTATTCAAAACTGGAAACAGCCCAGTACCCCTATAGAAGTCCGCAGTTTTCTCGGATTGGCTAGCTATTACCGGAAGTTCGTTAAAAACTTTTCGAAGATATCTGGTCACTTAACGAAGCTTACAAAGAAGCACTATAAATTCAAATGGACTCCAGAAAGTGAAGAGGCTTTTGAAGAGCTAAAGTTAAGATTAACAACTGCTCCAGTGTTAACCATCATCGATGGCAATCAGGATTTGAAAGTTTGGACAGATGCTTCTAGAGAAGGCCTTGGCGCAGTGTTAATGCAAAGAGGTCAAGTGATTGCTTATGCTAGCCGTCAGCTGAAGCCGCATGAGAAAAACTACGTAACTCATGATCTTGACTTATTGGCTATAGTATTCGCTTTGAAAATCTAGAGACACTATCTTCTGGGTAAAAGATTTGAACTTTTTACAGATCACCAGTCGTTAAAGTATCTGTTCACCCAGAAGGACTTGAATCTGAGGCAGCAACATTGGCTGGAGTTTCTTGCAGCATATGACTTTGAGATTATATACACTCTAGGGAAAGCTAATGTCGTGGCCGATGCGTTAAGCCGAAAGAATGAAATGATCGCCAGTTTTATTATCACGACTTCATTGCTAGATAAAATATCTTCTCTTCAGAAGGATGATCACTTCATTCAGAAGATCAGAGAGATAATTCAACAAGGCAAACCCTCGAGTTTTCAAGCTGATAATGATGGGATTCTAAGGCTCAAAGGTCGAATATGTGTCCCTAACATTCATGAGCTCCGAATGGAAGTACTGGATGAATGCCACAAGTCAAAACTTAGTATCCATCCAGGAGTAAGAAAAATGTACAATGACATCAAACATACTTTCTAGTGGAAGTCGATGAAAATGGACATTTCATTAAATGTTAGCCGATGCCCTACTTGCCAGCTAGTCAAAAGCGACCAACAAAAACTTGCTGGACTGTTACAACCGCTAGACGTTCCAGGTTGGAAGTGGGAACATATTTCTATAGATTTCATAGACGGTCTGCCCAGAACCAGAAAAGGGAATGATAGTATTTGGGTGATCGTAGATCGCTTCACGAAGACCGCCCATTTCATACCTGTCAGATCAAACAGAACTGCTCAGAGTCTGGCGCAGATATACTTCAAGGTAATAGTTAGACTACACGGAGTGCCGCTCAGTATAGTCAGTGATAGAGATACAATATTTACTAGCAAATTCTGGGAGGCATTTCAAGTAGAACTGGGAACGAAGTTGAACTTAAGCACCGGTTATCATCCTCAGACAGACGGTCAGACTGAGAGGGTGAATCGTATTTTAGAAGATCTATTGCGGGCTTGTGTTCTAGATTTCGGTGGATCATGGGAAGACCATCTGCATTTGGCTGAATTCTCTTATAACAACAGCTACCAGGCAAGTCTGACAATGTCGCCATTCGAAGCATTATACGGTAGACCGTGCCAATCTCCTGCTTCTTGGGTCGAACCCGGTAATAGACTTGTATTGGGGCCTGATATGATCCGAGAAGCTGCCGACAAAGTCGACTTTATTAAGAAGCGATTACTCGACGCTCAAAGCTGACAAAAGAGATATGCCGATAGAAGAAGAAGATATTTATCATTTGCTGTTGGCGACTATGTATATTTGAAAGTATCGCCGATGAGAGGAGTTATCCGGTTCGGTAAAACTGGAAAGTTGGCGCCCAAATTCATTGGTCCGTTTCCTATTCTGGAACGGATCGGAACTCTCGCTTATAGGGTTAAATTGCCAGATTGGTTGCCTGGGGTGCATGATGTATTTCATATATCTCAACTTCGAAAGCACGCTCATGATCCAGACTTGATCGTGGAAGAAGTAGCTCAACAGGATAATGAAATTACTCCAGAATTAGCTGTGAGAAGAGAGCCGCTAAAGATCATTGGCAAGGAAACCAAAGAGCTGAGGAACAAGAAGGTTCACTTAGTCAAAGTGCAATGGAGTGGAGATCCACGAGATTGTACTTGGGAAACTGAGGAGAGCATTCAGAAATCCTATCCTAGATGCCGAGTGGATATCTATGATTGACTCCGGTGCAAGGTACATTTACCGTACGTTGCATTACCAATTAGTTCTCTGCTCTGTTGTTATTTTCTTTCCATGGATGTGCACTTTTAATTCTATAGTCTGAATGATTTTAAAAGAATATAGGAATTGATTTGTATGATTTTTGAAAAGTTAAAAACAATTTGATTGTTGTTTGTGTTGTTTGATAATAGATTTGATTAATTAAAATTACTAAAACGATAGTTAATTTAATCAATAATAGAATGAATGGTAGAATTTATTCGATTGAATCACACATTGAACTGATTAGAAAATAGATAGAAATATATACATGTGCATTATATATGTTTGAACAGGTAAATGGATTAGCTGTTGAGTAAAGATTCTATTTGCGTTCCCAACAAATAGGTAAACCTTAATGAGTTGGATGCGAAATATTATTATATTAACTCCTGTGAATGCCATTGGATGCAGAGTGCTGGTTATTCTGTGTGTAATCATAAATGTCGCCATAGGATAGTAATAATTAATTTTGAACTACACTACATGGCATACTTCTGTAGATTGGCATACTTCATCATATACCACATAAGCATTTGGAGCTTGTGTGATGAGGTGGAAGATTTACCATACGAGCGAGAGGCTTGTATGGCGATGACTATATTTTACAGGTTGAACTGATGACTGATATGGACTATTTAAATTGTAACGATAAAATTGCCAGATTAATAAAAAACCCCACACGGGTCTGGAGTTAACAATAACCACGTCTCTCTAGTTATTAGATACGGCACATGGACTATTTATTTCCCACACGGGACGAGGTGACGAGGATTTATCCTCTGGAGCATTTAAAATACACACTTCCTCAGGCTTTGACAGAGTGACGAGAATTTATTCTCTGGAGTTATTATCTATACACGCTCCCCTGTAAACACCAGAATATATCACTATAAATATGTGTATGCTTATTAGGATTTATTGGGTACCTAATACGGCCCAATAAATTTCCAAACCTCTCCCCGTACAAAGGAGGTTATGGCGAAAAATTTCGAAAATTGAAATGTACGTTCAAATTGAATATTGAATGTTATATATTTTAATTTGAAGGAAAACTCACTGAAATAGTCGAATGGGCCTTCGAAACATATCCCATTGTGTTCGGAATGGGGGTAAAACGCTAGGGACGACAGTCGTTGGGTTTGGATTGGAGTTCGTGTGCGAAAACCCTATTTTTCGAATTATAAATATCTCTCGGCCAATCATAAATTAAATAAAATCAAAAAAACCCTCCCCCGTAACCCTCGATTGGACAACAGCTGTAGCTCATCGCTTCCCAGCCATTTTCTGGTCGCTCCGATCAACGAAACCCACTGCCCCAGTTCAACATTTTGTAGTGCTCCTCCTCACCTTCAAATCCATGCCACTTGTTGCCTCCCTCGTTCAACCTACGTCGAGAATCGCGCCAGTGAAGTTGCGCCGTTCATCGTCGCCGTGCTCCTCCAATCCGCCGTCGCGCATGACGCCTCCACCACCTTCAGGCGCACGCTTCCAGCCCCTTGAACGTGGCGCAGCCCGATCGACGAATCGCTGTGCGGATTGAAAGATGTCTGAAAACCTAGTTTTGAAGAAATAAATAAAGGTACGGCTGAAATTATTTTCA
The DNA here is from genome assembly GCA_030737875.1 of Allium sativum. Classification (NCBI taxonomy): domain Eukaryota; kingdom Viridiplantae; phylum Streptophyta; class Magnoliopsida; order Asparagales; family Amaryllidaceae; genus Allium; species Allium sativum. Next base: position 5,382,911 of record CM060921.1, on the reverse strand, counting down.
ATAGTTTTAACACCTTTAAACCATTGCAAACTTTGAAAAATCATATCTTTTTCGTTTCTTGGAGAAATTCGGTGAAACAAGAGACAGTGGACTCGTGTGGACGTCTTCTATATTCTAGAAGAGACCGCATATTTTTCTGAGCCTTCTGCTATTTTTGGTGGAGTGGAACCCAATGTGAGATTTCTAATTTATAAACGATATGGACAACGACGATGTATAAATTATATAATCGATGTATGAGTTATGTTAGCGTTGTACACCTCTTTTATAAGCGTTGTATAAGTTGTACATTCGATGTATAAGTTATATTTGCGTTGTAAAAATTATATATGTGTTGAAATAGAAGTGAAATGCTATATATATATATATATATATATATATATATATATACACCCCTCGTCCACAAACCATGGACGATATTTATTGGTTGTGATTGGTGTGAAAATTGATTGATAGCGAATGGTTGATTGGAATTGTTTATGGTTGATATTGATTGATTGTGGTTGAAAAATACCCGTTTGTGGTTGAGAAATATTTGGTTGAAACCACATAGGATTAGTTTTTGGAAATGAAATAAATATACATGCCGCCTGCGTGCGAACTATATGCATGAATCCCTATTGTCAAAAACCGCGAGGTTTTAAGGTAGAGCGAGGAGCCGTACTAGGGACGGTCCCGGTTTTAACTACCCTGCCGTTATGCTGCCGAAATTTTGAATAATATTCATGTGTTCTTATTATTTTCATTTGTTGAAACTATATTTATTCGTTGAATAGAAAGCGTTCATGTGTTGAGCCGATATTCATTCGTTGGATAGAAATTCATGTGTTGAATGGTGTTCGTGTTTTAAATATAAAAATCACATTTTTATATATATATATAAACTATAGAAAACCTTCATGTGTTGAATCGATATTCATTCATTGAATTGAAGTTCATGTGTTGAATGGTGTTCGTGTTTTAAATATAAAAATCACATTTTTATCGATTTATATAAACTATAGAAAACCTTCATGTGTTGAATCGATATTCATTTGTTGAATTGAAATTCATGTGTTGAATGGTATTCATATTTTGAAATAAATTGTTTTATAATAAAAATCACATTTTTATCATCTATATGAACTATATAAAATAATCTTGTTTTGAAAGAAATTGTTTTATAATAAAAATCCTATTTTTATTACCTATATGAACTATATAAAATAATAGTGTTTTGAAATGAATTGTTTTACAATAAAAATCACATTTTTATTATATACATGAATTGTTAAATATAGTGAAGTGTTGAAATAGAAGACAGTTAGATAAAAATATAATTTTTACCAAACGTATGAAAAGAATATAGCTTTGAAATCGAAGAATCGATATATATATATATATATATATATATATATATATATATATATATAGAATAGAAATATATCGAATAACGACGCTGCAGTTCGTATTTTGAAACCGTGACTTCAAACGATTATACCGGGAGATCCGACCATCGGATTTTCCTGAAATCGCAACCGTTGGGTTCTCTTTGGAAATATCTTTCCAACGGCACCAACTTTGTAAAAATCCAACGGTTGGATTGTCTGAAATGTTTAATTCAAATCTGAAGAAAAACAGCGTCATAATCGATTATATATATATTTATATATATATATAATTATATTTAATCGAATAACGACGCTGCAGTTCGTATTTTGAAATCGAAACTTCAAACGATTATACCAGGAGATTCGACCGTCGGATTTTCCCGAAACTAGAACCGTTGGATTCGTTTTGAAAAGATCTTTCTAATGATGTAAATTTTGTGAAGATCCAACAATTAGATTTTCAGATATGTGTAAATCAAATCTGAAGAAAAACAGCGTTACGGTCGCGTTATGGCCCGAAGCGTCGTTTTGAATAAATTGGCTATTTTAAAATAAATAAAAATAGTGATAAATCGTTATAAAATATTATAAACAATATGGATGTGATTTAGAAATTAACTGAAGGTTAGCTAAGTCGAATGGTTTCCTGGGTGTTGATCTGATGTTGGTTTCGGCCTTCGGGGTTAATATTTGGTAAATCGCTCTCTTACTGATTGACGGTTAGTGACTGATGAATTGAAATGATGCATATGTATATTAGTGTTGCACTTGTTTATTATATACGCGTTTTGCTCAGAAAGACCGGGTTTATCCCATTTTGAATAACTGAATCGACGATAAGAAATCGAAGATGAAGACGGTGGTCGAAGACCGGAGATCTTCACCTCGTTTGTATGGTAATCGAGGTCCTGATAGGGAGGCATCCCGAAATATGGATAATGAGTGGTGATCGTCTAGACGTATGTGGTGATCGATGGGTTTGCGAGGTATATAGTGCCTCCGGTTTCGTTCAGACCCAGAACGGACTTGCAAATGGACAGTGTGTCTGACATTGGAATTTATTCTGTGTGATTGATAGCCATCAGTTGCACAGTGTGAATTGCCTGTGTAGCGTGCTAAGATGCCGTGATCAGGGCTTTTGTTGAAAAGCAAAGTCTTGTGGAGATGATCAAAGCACCGCCTCTGTGGCGTAGCTTCGTGTATAACGTGAAATCGCGAGCCTCACACCCCAGTATGAACCAGAAACGGGAGAAAGGACCTCAGGGAGGGCCTGCGTTTCCTCCTAGCTAGAAGTGGCGTCAGTGGTTTTACACGCCCTGACGAGTTTTACTTATGTGGTTGTTGCTGTTGCGAGGCGCCTCAGTTAGATCGGACGATCCGGGTCCGATGGAGTCATTTGTTGGCTCGCTTACGCCCCAAAGGGCGGCGAAACGTAGAGTTCAGGCATTTTAATCCAGTTCGTGTGGACCGGCCCTGACGATCCAAGGGTCACTCAAGCTCTGATCCTGAGACTCGGGCTAGGCAGTCTCGAATTCGGTAAGGACTATCTTTTGCCTTAGTTCAAGACGGAAATCCAATTTCCAAATACGTGACTGTGCGGTTTTGATTGTATATATATATATGGCGACATGATATATGGTACCCATGTCGTCTATGATTGATAGTTGTGATTCGAAGTTGTTTTTGAAACATGTAAACACTAGTAATAATATCAATTGCTTTTGTTTTATTCATATCAACCATATTTTGGCCATTATAAGGTAAAACTCTATCCTCCGGTTTGCGTTGCATTGTGTGATGGGAACTGAGTCTTATAATGGCTTCATTTTTATAAAAAGCATAGCGATGTTTAAAAGAATGATTTGTTTTAAAGCACTGACAATCCAATGGAGTAAACCCGTTCCACGAAAGTGGCGTGGTCCTATGATTAGCCATATTATAAATGTGTTGAGTAGATTTTTCATACCAGCCCCATGACTGACTCGTAGTTTGTTTCACTTTCAAACTCGGGTGCCCCTTTTCTACACGGGCAGCCTTGTATTCAGGTTTAGCTGGTTCTTTCTGGATAGATGGAGCTGAAGATGGATTCTATTATTTATCTCTTTTTATGCTGTTCAGCTCCTATTGTACATTATTTTTGTTTTCCGCTATAGACATTTAGGTATAGCTGAACTGTATTTGTACTAAGTAAGATCCTGTATACTGTGTAACTCTGATGATTATGTTTATCCACTATATTCTATTGTGCATTATCTGGTGTATTTATTTATTTCTGTTCTGCTATTACCTGTTTCTATGTTATATTCCAAGGATTACCCTTGTCGCCGTCAGTATGGGGTTTGGGGTCGTCTCATAGACCGTGCTGATCCCCTTCTTGTTGGGTCGAACCCGGTAATAGACTTGTGTTAGGGCCTGATATGATCCGAGAAGCTGCCGACAAAGTCTATTTTGTTAAGAAATGATTACTCGCCGCCCAAAGCCGACAAAAGAGCTATGCTGATAGGAGAGGAAGAGATATATCATTTTCTGTTGGCGACTATGTATATTTGAAAGTATCGCCGATGAGAGGAGTTATCCGGTTTGGTAAAACAGGGAAGTTGGCGCCCAAATTCATTGGTCCGTTTCCTATTCTGGAACGGATCGAAACTCTCGCTTATAGGGTTAAATTGCCTGATTGGTTGCCTGGAGTGCATGACGTATTTCACATATCTCAACTTCGAAAGCTCGTTCATGATCCAGACTTGATCGTGGAAGAAGCAGCTCAACAGGATATTGAAATTACCCCAGAATTGGTTGTGAGAAGAGAGCCGCTAAATATTATCGGCAAAGAAACCAAAGAGCTGAGGAACAAGAAGGTTCACTTAGTCAAAGTGCAATGGAGTGGAGATCCACGAGATTGTACTTGGGAAACTGAGGAGAGCATTCAGAAAGCATATCCTAAGTGTCGAGTAGATATCTTTGATTGACTCCGGTGCAAGGTACATTTACCATACTTTGCATTACCAATTAGTTCTCTGCTCTGTTGTTATTTTCTATCCATGGATGTGCACTTTTAATTCTATAGCCTGAATGATTTTAAAAGTGTATAGAAATTGATTAGTATATTTTTGAAAAGTTAAAAACAATTTGATTGTTGTCTGTGTTGTGTGATAGTAGATTTGATTAATTAAAATTATTAAAATGATAGTTAATTTAATCAATAATAGAATAATGGTAGAATTTATTCATTTAAATCACACATTGAACTGATTAGAAAATAGATAGAAATATATACATGTGCATTATATATGTTTGAACTGGTAAATGGATAGCTGTTGAGAAAAGATTTTATTTGCATGCCCGACAAATAGGTAAACCTTAATGAGTTGGATGCGAAATATTATTATATCAACTCCTGTGAATGCCATTGGATGCGGAGTGCTAGTTATTCTGTGTGTAATAATAAATGTCACCATAGGATAGTAACAATTAATTTTGAACTACATTACATGGCATACTTCTGAAGATAGGCATACTTCATCATACACCACATAAGCATTTGGAGCTTGTGTGGCGAGGTGGAAGATTTACCATACGAGCGAGAGGCTTGTATGGCGATGACTATATTTTATAGGTTGAACTGATGACTGATATGGACTATTTAAATTATAACGATAAAATTGCCAGATTAATAAAAACCCCACACGGGCCTGGAGTTGACAATAATCACGTCTCTCTAGTTATTAGATACAGCACATGGACTATTTATTTCCCACACGGGACGAGGTGATGAGGATTTATCCTCTGGAGCAATTAAAATACACACTCCCTCAAGCTTTGACAAGGTGACGAGAATTTATTCTCTGGAGTTATTATCTATACACGCTCCCTTGTAAACACCAGAATATATCACTATAAATATGTGTATGCTTATTAGGATTTATTTGGTACCTAATATGGCCCAATAAATTTCCAAACCTCTCCCCGTACAAAGGAGGTTATGGAGAAATTTTTCGAAAATTCCGGGTGTTAGCCAAATTTTTGAAGAATTTGAAAATTCTCAGAAACTGAAAAGTTGGAGAATGGAAGTCAAATTGAACGTAGAGTTGATTAATCAAACCACTTTCGACTTTGTTCCTTTTCGAGGACGAAAATTTTTAAGTGGGGGAGATTGTAACGACCCGGAAAATCTGAACCAATTTAAAAATTTTAAATTGGCTAAAATAGTGGATTTTAAATATTTAAAATAAATATTTAAAATAATAGTGATGAAATGTAAGTTTGAATCGACATTTGAAAACGAATATAATTAATTCTAATTATAAACAAGGCCTGAAATGGCGCGGCAGTTTCAAATTTTCATTTCAAACTTTGACTGACTGTACCGGGTGCAAAACAAAGCGGATTTGAGTGAAACCAAAAATATTTAAATCTGTTAGTGAATACCTTTCTAACAAATATGAAAAATTGCAGTTTCGTAGCGGGAAGCAAAAGTTATGGCCAAATGAATTTTCAGAAAGGTCGCTATGGAATTTATATAGCCCGTGAAATTGGCCATTTTGCAAACGACCTCGGAATTCGACAAAACCACCTTTGTTGGATCCGGTATGAGAAGTTATTGCTAGATTCCAAATTTCATAATTTTTTAAGCTAGTATGTGAGCGTGGCAAAGGAAAATGTGTTTTGGTCAATTACAGTTAAATTGGATCGATCAGAAATGGGCCATTTTTCAAACGGTCTCAGAATTCAACGAAACTAGTTTTGTTGGGACCGTATCGTCAAAACATAGCCAGATTTATTTTTCTGGAATTTTTCGAATTAGTTTGTGGCCCTGGTAAATTGAAATGTACGTTCAAATCGAATATTGAATGTTATATATTTTAAATTGAAGGAAAACTGACAGAAACAGTCGAATGGGCCTACGAAACATATCCCATTGTGTTCGAAATGGGGGTAAAACGCTAGGGGCGACATTCGTTGGGTTTGAATTGGAGTTCGTTTTTAAAAACCCCAATTTTTAGATTAATATAAATATCGGCGAATAGGAAAATTTCATTCATTAATTAAAATAAAATAAAACCCCAGAACACCCCCGTTGGCACCGATCGTGCGACGGAAACCACACCGCCGCTTCCCACCTCTTTTCCGACCAAACCAGGAGGAATTAGACCCCCTCCTTTGGAGCTTTTTGAAGATCGAGACCTCCTCTCCACATCCATAGCCGCTTTGCCTCCTGCCATCGCCTGTGCGCGGAGATCCGACGCCCCGATGTTCAGCACTTCGAACCGCCGCCACGCACGCCTGAGGCCGTCGAACTGGCCCCACCTCCAGGCGAATAGGCGCCTCTCCGTCCTCTTCCACGTGGCATCTTCCGATTGTCACCAAACCTCACGGATTGCAAGAAACACTCCGACCTAGTTTCGAACCAAACTGCTGAGGTATCGGCTATGTTTATTTTCAACAGTTTTAACACCTTTAAACCATTGCAAACTTTGAAAAATCATATCTTTTTCGTGTATTGACGAAATTCGATGAAATAGGAAACATCGTGACCGTGTGGGCGTCTTTTACATTCTAGAAGAGACCGCATATTTTTCTGAACCTTCTGCTATTTTTGGTGGAGTGGAACCCAATGTGTGATTTCCAAATTATAAACGATATGGAAAACGACGATGTATAAATTATATAGTCGATGTATGAGTTATATAAGTGTTGTACACCTCTTGTATAAGCATTGTATAAGTTGTATATGCGTTGTAAAAATTATATATGTGTTGAAATAGAAGTGAAATGCTATATATATATATGTATATATATATATATATGTATATATATATATATGTATATATATATATATATACTCCCCTCGTCCACAAACTATGGACGATATTTATTGGTTGTGGTTGGTGTGAAAATTGATTGATAGCGAATGGTTGATTGGAATTGTTTGTGGTTGAAAAATACCCGTTTGTGGTTGAGAAATATTTGGTTGAAACCACATAGGATTAGTTTGTGGAAATTAAAAAAAATATACATGCCACCTGCGTGCGAACTAGATGCATGATTCCCCATTGTCAAAAAGCTGCGAGGCTTTAAGTTAGAGCGAGGAGCCGTACTAGGGACGGTCCCGGTTTTAACTACCCTGCCGTTATGCTGCCGAAATTTTGAATAATATTCATGTGTTAGAATTATTTTCCTGTGCTGAAATTATATTCGTCTGTTGAATAGAAAACCTTCATGTGTTGAATAGAAATTCATTCATTGAATCATATTCATGTGTTGAATGGTATTCGTGTTTTGAATAAATCGTTTTAACAATAAAAATCACATTTTTACTCTATATATACAAACTATAAAAAAACCTTCATGTGTTGAATAGAAATTCATTCGTTGAATCATATTCATGTGTTGAATGGTATTCGTGTTTTGAATAAATTGTTTTAACAATAAAAATCACATTTTTACTCTATATATACAAACTATAGAAAACCTTCATGTGTTGAATAGAAATTCATTCGTTGAATCATATTCATGTGTTGAATGGTATTCGTGTTTTGAATAAATTGTTTCAACAATAAAAATCACATTTTTACTCTATATATATATAAACTACAGAAAACCTTCATGTGTTGAACCGATATTCATTCGTTGAATTGAAATTCGTGTGTTGAATGGTATTCATATTTTTGAAAGAAATTGTTTTATAATAAAAATCCTTTTTTTATCACCTATATTAACTATATAAAATAGTCGAGTTTTGAAATAAATTGTTTTACATTAAAAATCACATTTTTACTATATACATGAATTGTTAAAAAAAGTGAAGTGTCGAAATTAATGTATGTTGGATAAAAATATCATTTTTGTGACGGCCGGGAATTTCGCTCGATCTGAATCAGTCGTTAAACCGATCTAGACCGTTCGAAACCCCTGATCGTTTGAGAACAGGACAAAACAGAACGCAGACGGAAGAACATTTCATTGTTATTACAACAATTCCATCAGATACAAGAATATACAGAGTATAAATGAATAAATTACATTCGATAAATATCAGAGATTACAATAAATTACATAGCAGCGGAAAAATAATACAAAGCACAACTGAAGGTGATATACGGATACAGACCTTTTCGGATATCATTCCAGCTGTAAACCAGGATCCTGTGAATATAAATCTGCAAAACCAAAACTACTAGCTGCCCGTGCGGAAAGTAGGGGCACCCAGAGTTTAGGTTAAAACAATAAAATCCAAGTCAGTCATGTGACTGGTGTGAGAACTAAAATAGTTATTTAAAGCTTTACTTTAAAAGAGAGTAATTCAAGGGACCACGCCATATAACACGGAACGGGTTTCCTCCCAAGAATACAAGTGCATAGAATAAACAGCGCAATGCTTTTTTGAAAAATGAAGCTATTATAAGACCCAGGTCCCATCACACAATGCAACGCAAGCTGGAGGATAGGGTTTTCCCTTATAATAGCCAAACATGCTTGGTATGTTTAAAACAAATCATTTGATACTATAATAAGTGTATAGTGTCAAAACAATTTCAATCATAAATATAAATCAAAGACGGCATAGCATCCCATGCTACTATGTCGCCATACTAGGCTCTACAAATAAAGTCGCAATACACGTATTGGAAATTGGATTCCATCATGAGTCGAGGCAAGGGGCTAGCTCCTCTCCGCGTTCGAGACACTCTAGCAAATGTCTCAGGGCTACGCACTTTGGGCAACCCTGGATCCTCCAAGGCCGGTCCTCTCTTACGTTTGGGGATTAGTTATTTCTAAACACACGTTTCCCGGTCCTTACAGACCTATAATCGGGGCGCCTCGCATTCCAACAACCACATAGGTGAAAAATATATAAATGTCAGCGCTGGTAGGTCACTGACACCACCATAGCTAGAAAGAAACGTCATGCACTCCTTGGGTCCTTATCCCCTTTTTGACTCATACCGAGGTGTGAGCTCGCGAATCCACGCTATACACAAAGCTACGCCACGTAGGTCGTGCTTTGATCATCAACCACGAGACTTTGCTTTTCAGCAGAAGCCTTGATCCATGCAACTCAGCGTGCCACACAGGAAATTCATGCCATGTGATTGATATCTATCAATATATAACCTCTAAGCTCGTACGTCTCAGAGAAGGGCGTTAAGCAAGAGAATAAATTCTCTGCCGCCAAACAGATATATATTTAACAGAAATCAATCAACACAGAATAAAATCCAATGTCAGACACACAATCCATTTTCAAGTTCGTTCTGGATCTGAACGAAACCGGAGGCTCTTTCTTCGCATATCCATCGATCTCCAAGTACGTCTGGACGACCACCAACTATTTCCATCCTCATAGGTGTACAGCCCAATCAGGATCGTCAGTAATTATCCAAACGATGTGAAGATTTCTGGTCTTCAACCACCGTTTTCATCTTCGTCATATCGTCGAATCGGTTATTCAGAATGGGTATAAACCCGGCCTTTCCAAACAACCCGCGTATATTAAAAACAAATGTTACACAAACACAACATACGCCTCATTCCAATTCCACATTCTTAGGGAAAGGTTCCCATTAATTTTATCCAGGATAAATTCTTTAAAATTTATCCTTTAATCTTCCTTTGGATGTCATTTCAAACCAAATTATGGTTTTCCGAACTAGTCGGGATTAACGACCCACACCGAAGTAATTATTTTTTTTATTTCCCAATCCCAACCTATTCATCCCATGAAGCAAAACTGGTAATACTCCATATCTAACACCGTGGTGTTATCGGTAAAATTAATTACCATTTCACGTTCAAATCTAATTAAAGATTTAACTATCGCTTTGGAGCAAAACTGGCGATACTCCATTCTCGCTCATTTTCCAAATTTGATAATTCAGATTATAGACTCACATTTCAATCTAATTGCAGATTCATTAAAAATCCTTTTACTGGGTTAAAGACTAGTGTCTTTTAAAACACAGTTCACGACAAACCCAAATCAATTCTATTTAAAACCCATTTCAAATCCAATTTATTCATTTGAAGATAAACGGGTTTAATTTTAGTTCAAAACTAGTTCATTTCGATAAAAATCTATTTTTATCTTTTCAAATACGGAGTTTTTCATCCCAATTTTTCCCAAATCATTTCTTATGATTTTACATAAATTATTACTATTTTTAATAATTTCATCAAGGCCCGTACAGTCGATTTCCATCAACGGCCATTGAACTGCACTTACAACGACCTTTTTCAAATTTGATTTGAACGCATCTCCAAATCCAACCGTTAGATTTCAAATTTCTAATATTCGTTAGAAAGCTCTTTTCGATACGAACCCAATGGTTCCGGTTTTAGGAGAATCCGACGGTCGGATCTCCCGTAATGTCCGTTTGAAATAAATGGTCGAAATTCGCGAACTGCCGCGGCGCGGCGCGTTCTATTCAGGCCATTATATTATGTATATAATATATATAATATGTATTTCATCGATTACTGTTTAAAACGAATTTTATAAATCGTTTTAAATTCGTTTCAAAAACATTTTCAACTTCCATTTCAAATTCAAATCAAAATTGAATTTTTCCTTATAAATTCGTTTTAAATTTCATTTCTATTCAATTCAAATTCCAATTCAATTTGAATTCATTTCAATTCGTTTCCAATTCAATTCCAATTCGTTTTCAATTCAATTCGAATTGGTTTTATATTCAATTCAATTCAAATTCGTTATCTATTCATTCGAATTCGTTAACTATTCAATTCAATTCGAATTCGTTATTTATTCAATTCAATTCGAATTCGTTATTTATTCAATTCGAATTCAATTCAAATCAAATTCGTTTTCTATTCTATTCAAATTCAATTGGTTTTCTATTCAATTCAATTCAAATTGGTTTTCTATTCGATTCAATTCAAATTGGTTTTCTATTCGTTTCGATTCAAATTGGTTTTCTATTCGATTCAATTCAAATTGGTTTTCTATTCGATTCAATTCAAATTGGTTTTCTATTCGATTCAAGTCAAATTGGTTTTCTATTCGATTCAATTCAAATTGTTTTTCTATTCGATTCAATTCAAATTGGATTTCTATTCGATTCAATTCAAATTGGTTTTCTATTCGATTCAATTCAAATTGGTTTTCTATTCGATTCAATTCAAATTGGATTTCTATTTGATTCAATTCAAATTGGTTTTCTATTCGATTCAATTCAAATTGGTTTTCTATTCGATTCAATTCAAATTGGTTTTCTATTCGTTTCAATTCAAATTGGTTTCCTATTCGTTTCAATTCAAATTGGTTTTCTATTCGATTCAATTCAAATTGGTTTTCTATTCGATTCAATTCAAATTGGTTTTCTATTCGATTCAATTCAAATTGGTTTTCTATTCGATTCAATTCAAATTTGTTTTCTATTCGATTCATTTACACAATAAAAATGATATTTTTATTTTTCTAACATATTTTAGGAAATTTCCGCGGCATAACGGCACGATACTGGAAACGGGACGAGGCCTAGCCTTATCCCCGGTCTATTGAAGGCCCACGCCATTCACACATCAATCAATCCATTGCATCTCACCAAACAACTCAAATTTCAACCAAATAATCTAACTAATTTTTGCAATCAAACAAACAAGTCCATGGTCTGTGGACGATTGTGTCGGGTGCTACTAAGCACCGTCTGCATCCTAGTATATAAATATAACTAGAAAAGAAATTGAAGAGTGAGAAATTCTCACCGAAAGCTATCCCAACTTCACGACACTTCTATTGTAGAAAATCTTCATCACTCTCGCATTTTTGTCATCTTCGTTGCTCGTAGTCTCTACATATGTAAAAATCGAGTTTTTACTTCACTATTCACTATATAAAAATCCTATTTTTACTTTGCTATTCAATATATAAAAATCGAATTTTTACTATGCTATTCAATATATATAAAAATCGAATTTTTACTATGCTATTCAATATATAAAAATCGAATTTTTACTATCACGCTATATGGATAAAAATTCTATTTTTACAATACTACTATATAGATACAGATTTCCCCTTTTCAAATATAAAGATTTCGCCTTTTCAAATTTAAAGATTTCGCCTTTTCATTTATAAAGATTTTGTCTTTTCATTTATAACATTAAAAAAATCACATTTTTATTTTGCTACACATATGAAGATGATATTTCTAATATTCCTATCATGTAAAAATTATATTTTTACATCTTCTACACGGTAAAGATCATATTTTTAATACTTTAAAAATATAAAAATCATATTTTTAATATCCTACCTGTATAAAGATCAAATTTTTATTATCTACATATTATAAAAATCAAATTTTTACATTCTCTATCTTAGAAAAATCATATTTTTAATTGTGAAGATTACATTTTTTAGTCGTAAAGATCACATTTTTACTTGCAAAAATCCTAACTTTTCATTTCAAAATCTAAACCTTTTCATTTATACTATACACGATTTAAAACTGAAAATTAAAATTAAATTCGAATTTATATTATAACCAAATAAAGATAAATTAAAAACTCACGTTTTCGGTCTTGGAGAGGGTGGTGGACTGCTACGCGGTGCCGGGGAGGGGGAGCCCTGAGTCGCAACGTCGAAGGGAAGGGGTGGGTGGCTCAAGCGATGGCCTCCTGCTTGTGGTGCGCTCGAATGGGGACTGGGGTTGCGATGGGGTTTAAATCAATTTGGGGCATCGCGTCTTCGATGGAGGGAGAGGAGGTGGCGGTGGGTGCTATCAGCGGTGGCGCGACTGCAATCGGAGGGCGCGATGGATCGGTGAAGGTGGCGGGGTTTTTTTTATTTATTTTATAATTTTTTTCTAACCTAATACTGACGGGGGGGGGGGGGGTGATAAAGGAGTGAGAGAAAAGATATATTCATTTAATTATTTAATTATTTTTGTTCTCCTTAAAGTTGACTTTCCGTTTGAACTCGAAACGAAACCCACCGCCTGTCGTCCCTAGCGTATTACCCCCGTTCCGAACACAATGGGATATGTTTCGTAGGCTGGTTCGGCCGTTTCGATCAGTTTCCGTTGAATTTACATATAAATCATTATACTGAATTTTAAACGTACATTTCAAATTACCGAGGTCACATACTAACTAGAAAAATTCCAAAAAAATATTTTCTAGCTTCGTATTGACGATACGGTCATAACAAAACTAGTTTCGTCGGATTCTGAGACTGTTGGAAAAATGGCCAATTTCCAGTCGATTAAAATCAACTGAAACTGGTCAAACGCGTTTTCCTTTGCCACGCTCACATATTGATTCGAAAAATTATGAAATTTGGAATCTAGCAATAATTTGACACTGCGGATCTAACAAAAGTGGTTTCGTCGAAATCCGAGGTCGTTTGCAAAATTTCCATTTTTAAGGGCCTGAATTCCATAGTGACTATTCAGAATTTTCAACTGGACATATCTTTTGATTCCCGCTATGAAATTTCGATTTGTCGGATTCGTTGGAAAGATATTATCAATTAGATCCTATTGTTTTTGGTTTCGCTAAAATCCGGATTGTTTTGCACCCGGTACATTCAATTGAAGTTTGAAATCGAATTATCGAACTACCGCGCCAATTTCAATTCTATTTATAATTATATATAATTATTTATATTCTAACGACAACGTATATAGTATATACGTTCGAATTCTATTCAAAATAAATTTTCTTGCCGATTTTATTCATAATAATCTATTTTAAATATTCAAAATTCATTAAAATTGCCAAAATAAAAATTTTAAACTAGCTCAGAATTTCGGGTTATTACAATCTCCCCCACTTAAAACTTTTCGTCCCCGAAAGGAACAAAGTCGAAAGTGGTTTGATTAATCAGCTCTACGTTTGATCTGGCTTCCATTCTCCAACTTTTTAGTTTCTGAGAATTTTCAAATTCTTCAAAAATTTGGCTAACACTCTAAATTTTCGAAAAATTTCGCCATAACCTCCCCTGCACCGGGAGCCACGGGAAAATCCCGAAATTTCCATATAGGCCTTCTGATCTCAAAAAGAAAAAGAAAAAGCCAAGCGGCTAGCCAATAGGCTCATAAAATCATCATCACCCAAACAAAACGGTAAATTATAGTAAACATGTACCAATTTGTCGGGCAAACAAATTTTATTCTTCGGCTCTAGCCTCCTTGCTATGACCTGTTCAATGTAAGTATATGTATATGCAAGCAAATGCGACCAATTTCAATACAGTTCAATATTTGGTTCAATTAGGCATAGTGGTTAAAAATTATCAAACAAATAAACAAACAACACAAACATCAATCAATTAGTGGATTAACGTTTCAAATTCATAAATTTGATATATATACAAAAATCATGTTTTTGATGCCAAATCACAACAATAAATCTAGCTATATAAGTTTCGGTTCTCACACCAGTCTAATGGAAATATATAGAAATCACACCTTCGTTACTCGAATATAAATTTTGACGACGAGTACTCAACCATTATAATCACCTTCGGGCCACTAGAGTATGATTCTATATCTATCCAATATATTAAAACTTCGAATATACGTTCATGACGCGTATATGCAAAATTTATATATACTCGATTGTCCATATTCAAAATAAATAAATTATCAAATACGTATAAAGCGATTTAAATTTTCAAAACAAAATTGTTTTCATTTGAAAAATATACTCTTCACACCCGTTCTAGGATACTACTGATCCCATCTCTAACGAGTCATTCTAATTGGATATTACTAATCCAATATCCGATGAATTCTTTTGTATGGTTCTAATGTGTCTTATTCTCGAGCTCTGTAAACCCAAGCTATGATACCAAATTTGACGGCCGGGAATTTCGCTCGATCCGAATCAGTCGTTAAACCGATCTAGACCGTTCGAAACCCCTGATCGTTTGAGAACAGGACAAAACAGAACGCAGACGGAAGAACATTTCATTGTTATTACAACAATTCCATCAGATACAAGAATATACAGAGTATAAATGAATAAATTACATTCGATAAATATCAGAGATTACAATAAATTACATAGCAGCGAAAAAATAATACAAAGCACAACTGAAGGTGATATACGGATACAGAGCTTTCCGGATATCATTCCAGCTGTAAACCGGGATCCTGTGAATATAAATCTGCAAAACCAAAACTACTAGCTGCCCGTGCAGAAAATAGGGGCACCCAGAGTTTAGGTTAAAACAATAAACTCCAGGTCAGTCATGCGGCTGGTGTGAGAACTAAAATAGTTATTTAAAGCTTTACTTTAAAAGAGAGTAATTCAAGGGACCACGCCGTATAACACGGAATGGGTTTCCTCCCAAGAATACAAGTGCATAGAATAAACAGCGCAATGCTTTTTCGAAAAATGAAGCTATTATAAGACCCAGGTCCCATCACACAATGCAACGCAAGCCGGAGGGTAGGGTTTTCCCTTATAATAGCCAAACATGCTTGGTATGTTTAAAACAAATCATTTGATACTATAATAAGTGTATAGTGTCAAAACAATTTCAATCATAAATATAAATCATAGACGGCATAGCATCCCAAGCTACTATGTCGCCATACTAGGCTCTACAAATAAAGTCGCAATACACGTATTGGAAATTGGATTCCATCATGAGTCGAGGCAAGGGGCAAGCTCCTCTCCGCGTTCGAGACACTCTAGCAAATGTCTCAGGGCTACGCACTCTGGGCAACCCTGGATCCTCCAAGGCCGGTCCTCTCTTACGTTTGAGGATTAGTTATTCCTGAACACACGTTTCCCGGTCCTTACAGACCTATAATCGAGGCGCCTCGCATTCCAACAACCACATAGGTGAAAAATATATAAATGTCAGGGCTGGTAGGTCACTGACACCACCATAGCTAGAAAGAAACGTCATGCACTCCTTGGGTCCTTATCCCGTTTTTGACTCATACCGAGGTGTGAGGCTCGCGAATCCACGCTATACACAAAGCTACGCCACGTAGGCTGTGCTTTGATCATCAACCACGAGACTTTGCTTTTCAACAGAAGCCTTGATCCATGCAACTCCGCACGCCACACAGGCAATTCATGTCATGCGATTGATATCTATCAATATATAACCTCTAAGCTCGTACATCTCAGAGAAGGGCATTAAGCAAGAGAATAAATTCTCTGCCGCCAAACAGATATATATTTAACAGAAATCAATCAACACAGAATAAAATCCAATGTCAGACACACAATCCATTTACAAGTTCGTTCTGGGTCAGAACGAAACCGGAGGCTCTTTCCTCGCATATCCATCGATCTCCAAGTACGTCCGGACGACCACCAACTATTTCCATCCTCTTGGGTGTACAGCCCAATCAGGATCGTCAGTAATTATCCAAACGACGTGAAGATTTCCGGTCTTCAACCACCGTCTTCATCTTCGACATATCGTCGAATCAGTTATTCAGAATGGGTATAAACCCGGCCTTTCCGAACAACCCGCGTATATTAAAAACAAATGTTACACAAACACAACATACGCCTCATTCCAATTCCACATTCTTAGGGAAAGGTTCCAATTAATTTTATCCAGGATAAATTCTTTAAAATTTATCCTTTAATCTTCCTTTGGATGTCATTTCAAACCAAATTATGGTTTTCCAAACTAGTCGGGATTAACGAACCACACCGAAGTAATTATTTATTTCATTTCCCAATCCCAACCTATTCATCCCACGAAGCAAAACTGGTAATACTCCATATCTAACACCGTGGTGTTATCGGTAAAATTAATTACCATTTCACGTTCAAATCTAATTAAAGATTTAACTATCGCTTTGGAGCAAAACTGGCGGTACTCCATTCTCGCTCATTTTCCAAATTTGACAATTCAGATTATAGATTCACATTTCAATCTAATTGCAGATTCGTTAAAAATCCTTTTACTGGGTTAAAGACTAGTGTCTTTTAAAACACAGTTCACGACAAACCCAAATCAATTCTATTTAAAACCCATTTCAAATCCAATTTATTCATTTAAAGATAAACGGGTTTAATTTTAGTTCAAAACTAGTTCATTTCGATAAAAATCTATTTTTATCTTTTCAAATATGGAGTTTTTCATCCCAATTTTTTCCAAATCATTTCTTATGATTTTACATAAATTATTACTATTTTTAATAATTTTATCAAGGCCCGTACAGTCGATTTCCATCAACGGCCATCGAACTGCACTTACAGCGACCTTTTTCAAATTTGATTTGGACGTATCTCCAAATCCAACCGTTAGATTTCAAATTTATAATATTCGTTAGAAAGCTCTTTTCAATACGAACCCAATGGTTCTGGTTTTAGGAGAATCCGACGGTCGGATCTCCCGTAATGTCCGTTTCGCGAACTGCCGCGGCGCGGCGCATTCTATTCAGGCCATTATATAATATATATAATATATATTTCGTCGATTACTGTTTAAAACGAATTTTATAAATCGTTTTAAATTCGTTTCAAAAACATTTTCAACTTCCATTTCAAATTCAAATCAAAATTGAATTTTTCCTTATAAATTCGTTTTAAATTTCATTTCTATTCAGTTCAAATTCCAATTCAATTTGAATTCATTTCAATTCATTTCCAATTTAATTCGAATTCGTTTTCAATTCAATTCGAATTGGTTTTATATTCAATTCAATTCAAATTCGTTATCTATTCAATTCAATTCGAATTCGTTAACTATTCAATTCAATTCGAATTCGTTATTTATTCAATTCAATTCGAATTCGTTATTTATTCACTTCGAATTCAATTCAAATCAATTTTTTTTCTATTCTATTCAAATTCAATTGGTTTTTTATTCGATTCAATTCAAATTGGTTTTCTATTCGATTCAATTCAAATTGGTTTTCTATTCGTTTCAATTCAAATTGGTTTTCTATTCGATTCAATTCAAATTGGTTTTCTATTCGATTCAATTCAAATTGGTTTTCTATTCGATTCAATTCAAATTGGTTTTCTATTCGATTCAATTCAAATTGGTTTTCTATTCGATTCAATTCAAATTGGTTTTCTATTCGATTCAATTCAAATTGGTTTTCTATTCGATTCAATTCAAATTGGTTTTCTATTCGTTTCAATTCAAATTGGTTTTCTATTCGTTTCAATTCAAATTGGTTTTCTATTCGATTCAATTCAAATTGGTTTTCTATTCGATTCAATTCAAATTGGTTTTCTATTCGATTCAATTCAAATTGGTTTTCTATTCGATTCATTTACACAATAAAAATGATGTTTTTATTTTTCTAACATATTTTAGGAAATTTCGGTGGCATAACGGCACAATACTAGAAACAGGACGAGGCCTAGCCTTATCCCCGGTCTAGTGAAGGCCCACGCCATTAACACATCAATCAATCCATTGCATCTCACCAAACAACTCAAATTTCAACCAAATAATCTAACTAATTTTTGCAATCAAACAAACAAGTCCATGGTCTGTGGACGATTGTGTCGGGTGCTACTAAGCACCGTCTGCATCCTAGTATATAACTATAACTAGAAAAGAAATTGAAGAGTGAGAAATTCTCACCGAAAGCTTTCCCATCTTCACGACACTTCTATTGTAGAAAATCTTCACCACTCTCGCATTTTTGTCATCTTCGTTGCCCGTAGTCTCTACATATGTAAAAATCGAGTTTTTACTTCACTATTCACTATATAAAAATCCTATTTTTACTTTGCTATTCAATATATAAAAATCGAATTTTTACTACGCTATTCAATATATATAAAAATCGAATTTTTACTATGCTATTCAATATATAAAAATCAAATTTTTACTATCACGCTATATGGATAAAAATTCTATTTTTACAATACTACTATATAGATACAGATTTCGCCTTTTCAAATATAAAGATTTCGCCTTTTCAAATTTAAAGATTTCACCTTTTTATTTATAAAGATTTCGTCTTTTCATTTATAACATTAAAAAAATCACATTTTTATTTTGCTACACATATGAAGATGATATTTCTAATATTCCTATCATGTAAAAATTATATTTTTACATCTTCTACATAGTAAAGATCATATTTTTAATACAATAAAAATAGAAAAATCATATTTTTAATATCCTACCTATATAAAGATCAAATTTTTATTATCTACATATTATAAAAATCGAATTTTTATATTCTCTATCTTAGAAAAATCATATTTTTAATTGTGAAGATTACATTTTTTAGTCGTAAAGATCACATTTTTACTTGCAAAAATCCTAACTTTTCATTTCAAAATCTAAACCTTTTCATTTATACTATACACGATTTAAAACTGAAAATAAAAATTAAATTCGAAATTATATTATAACCAAATAAAGATAAATTAAAAACTCACGTTTTCGGTCTTGGAGAGGGTGGTGGACTGCTGCGCGGTGCCGGGGAGGGGGAGCCCTGAGTCGCAACGTCGAAGGGAAGGGGAGGGTGGCTCAAGCGATGGCCTCCTGCTTGTGGCGCGCTCGAATGGGGACTGGGGTTGCGATGCGGTGGGGTTTAAATCAATATGGTGCATCGCGTCTTCAATGGAGGGAGGGGAGGTGGCGGTGGGGGCCATCAGCGGCGGCGCGGCTGCAATCGGAGGGCGCGATGGATCGATGAAGGCAGTGGGGTTTTTTATTTTATAATTTTTTTCTAATATAATACTGACGGGGGGGGGGGGTGATAAAGGAGTGAGAGAAAATATATATTCATTTAATTATTTAATTAATTTTGTTCTCCTTAAAGTTGACTTTCCGTTTGAACTCGGAACGAAACCCACCGCCTGTCGTCCCTAGCGTATTACCCCTGTTCCGTACACAATGGGATATGTTTCGTAGGCTGGTTCGGCCGTTTCGATCAGTTTCCGTTGAATTTACATATAAATCATTATATTGAATTTTAAACGTACATTTCAAATTACCGGGGTCACATACTAACTAGAAAAATTCCAGAAAAATATTTTCTAGCTTCGTATTGACGATACGGTCCTAACAAAACTAGTTTTGTCGGATTCTGAGATCGTTGGAAAAATGGCCAATTTCCAGTCGATTAAAATCAACTGAAACTGGTCAAACGCGTTTTCCTTTGCCACGCTCACATATTGATTCAAAAAATTATGAAATTTGGAATCTAGCAATAATATGACATTGCGGATCCAACAAAAGTGGTTTCGTCGAAATCCGAGGTCGTTTGCAAAATTTCCATTTTTAAGGGCCTGAATTCCATAGTGACTATTCAGAATTTTCAACTGGACATATCTTTTGATTCCCGCTATGAAATTTCGATTTGTCGGATTCGTTGGAAAGATATTATCAATTAGATCCTATTGTTTTTAGTTTCGCTAAAATCCGGATTGTTTTGCACCCGGTACATTCAATTGAAGTTTGAAATCGAATTATCGAACTACCACGCCAATTTCAATTCTATTTATAATTATATATAATTATTTATATTCTAACGACGACGTATATAATATATACGTTCGAATTCTATTCAAAATAAATTTTCTCGCCGATTTTATTCATAATAATCTATTTTAAATATTCAAAATTCATTAAAATTGCCAAAATAAAATTTTTAAACTGGCTCAGAATTTCGGGTTATTACGTTTTTTATCAAATGTATGAAAAGAATATAGCTTTGAAATCGAAGAATCGATATATATATATAAATAGAATTGAAATATATCGAATAACGAAGCTACAGTTCGTGCTTTGAAACCGTGATTTCAAATGATTAGTGTGGGAGATCCGACCATCGGATTTTCCCGAAACCGCAACCTTTGGGTTCGCTTTGGAAATATCTTTCCAACGGCACCAACTTTGTAAAAATCCAACGGTTGGATTGTCTGGAATGTTTAATTCAAATCTAAAGAAAAACAGCATTAGAATCGATTATATTTATACATATATATATATATATATATATATATGTATATAATTATATTTAATCGAATAACGACGCTGTAGTTCGTATTTTGAAATTGAAACTTCAAACGATTATACCGGAAGATCTGACCGTCGGATTTTCCCGAAACTGGAACCGTTGGATTCGTTTTGATAAGATCTTTCTAATGATGTAAATTTTGTGAAGATCCAATGGTTAGATTTTCAGATATGTATATATCAAATCTGAAGAAAAACAGCGCCATGGCCACGTTATGGCCCGAAGCGTCGTTTTGAATAAATTGGCTATTTTAAAATAAATAAAAATAGCGATAAATCGTTATAAAATATTATAAATGATATTGATGTAAAATTTTGAAATTAGCTGAAGGTTGGCTAAGCCGAATGGTTTCCTGGGTGTTGATCTGATGTTGGTTTCGGCCTTCGGGGTTAATATTTGGGAAATCGTTCTCTTACTGATTGACGGTCAGTGACTAATGAATTGAAATGATGCGTAGTAGTGTTTGTGTAGCACTTGTTTATTATATACGCGAGTTGCTCAGAAAGACCGGGTTTATCCCATTCTGAATAACTGAATCGACGATAAGAAATCGAAGATGAAGGCGGTGGTCGAAGACCGGAGATCTTCACCTCATTTGGATGGTAACCGAGGTCCTGATTGGGAGGCATCCCGAAATATGGATAATGAGTGGTGATCTTCCAGACGTACGTGGTGATCGATGGGTTTGCGAGGTATATAGTGCCTCCGGTTTCGTTCAGACCCAGAACGGACTTTCAAATGGACAGTGTGTCTGACATTGGAATTTATTCTGTGTGATTGATAGCCATCAGTTGCACGGTGTGAATTGCATGTGTGGCATGCTAAGATGCAGTGATCAGAGCTTCTGTTGAAAAGCAAAGTCTTGTGGTGATGATCAAAGCACCGCCTGTGTGGCGTAGCTTTGTGTATAACGTGAATTCACGAGCCTCACACCCCGGTATGAACCAGAAATGGGAGAGGACATTAGGGAGGGCCTGCGTTTCTTCCTAACTAGAAGTGGCGTCAGTGGTTTTACACGCCCTGACGAGTTTGACTTATGTGGTTGTTGTTGTTGCGAGGCGCCTCGATTATATCGATCGATCCGGGACCGATGGAGTCATTCATTGCCTCATTTACGCCCCAAAGGGTGGGGAAACGCAATGTCCAGGAATTTTAATCCACATCGGTGGACCGGCCCTGACGATCCAAGGGGCAGTTGCGGCTGTTCCTGAGGCTCGGGCTAGGCAGTCTCGAATTCGGTAAGGACTATCTTTTGCCTTGGTTCATGACGGAAATCCAATTTCCAAATACGTGACTGTGCGGTTTTGATTGTATACCTATATTTGGCGACATAGTGGCATGGGACGCTCATGTCGTCTGTGATTGGTAGTTATGATTAGAAATTGTTTTTGAAACATATAAACACTAGTAATAATATCAAATGCTTTTGTTTTATTCGTATCAAGCATATTTTGGCCATTATAAGGTAAAACTCTATCCTCCGGTTTGCGTTGCATTGTGTGATGGGAACTGAGTCTTATAATGGCTTCATTTTTTATAAAAAGCATTGCGATGTTTCAAAGAATGATTTGTTTTAAAGCACTGGCGATCCCATGGAGTAAACCCGTTCCACGAAAGTGGCGTGGTCCTGTGATTAGCCATATTTTAAATGTGTTGAGTAGATTTCTCATACCAGTCCCACGACTGACTCGTAGTTTGTTTCACTTTCAAACTCGGGTGCCCCTTTTTCTACACAGGAAGCCTTGTATTCATGTTTAGCTGGCTCTTTCTGGATAGCTGGAGCTGAAGATGGATTCTATTATTTATCTCTTTTTATGTTGTTCAGCTCCTATTGTACATTATTTTTGTTTTCCGCTGTAGACATTTATGTATAGCTGAACTGTGTTTGTACTAAGTATGAACCTGTATACTGTGTAACTCTGATGATTACGTTTATCCAGTATATTCTATTGTGCATTATCTGGTGTATTTATTAATTTCTGTTCTGCTATTATCTGTTTATGTGTTATATTCCAAAGATTACCCTTGCCACCGTCAGTACGGGGTTTGGGGTCGTCACAGTCCGCATTCGCTACATATATAAAAATCACATTTTTATATTCTCCATTATATAAAAATCACATTTTTAATCTTGACACATAATAAAAATCAAATTTTTATTACTCTACTTATATAAAAATAATATTTTTATATCTTGTATTATATAAAAATCATATTTTTATTAGAAGAAAATTCATATCCTTTTTATAATTAAAAATTATAACCTTCACATGATTTAAAAATCATATTTTCATGTGAACAAAATTCATTTATTTATATACATAAGGATCTAATTTTGATTAACATAGAAAAAACTAATCTTTTCAATGATAATGATATAATCTTTTCTATTATAAAAATATGATCTTTCTATTTGCAAAACAATGTATATTTATATCTCTATAACCCGATTTTTAAACCGATTAAGCTAAATAAAAGAAACTAAAGAACTCACGGGGCTTTTGGGGGTGCTCACTATCCAATGCAGGCTGACATGGTGGCACTGGATCGAAGTGGAGGGGCTGCGTGGGTTTTAGGCAGCGTCTTTGGGGGTTTCGGGTTCAATTTGGGCTAGAAGAGGATAGGGGCGGAGGAGAGAGGAATGGCGGCACTGGGCATCGCTGGTGGAGGGGGAAAGGCCACGCTAGGCGATGGTGACCCTAAAGTGGCAGCGGGCTCCCCTGAGGTGGCAGGTTTGGGTGGGATTGAGGGCGGATTCAATTAGAGAAGAGGAGAGAGGGAGGAGTAGGGTGCTGCGATTAGAGGAGGAGGAGAGAGGATGATCGGAGGGGCGGCGGTGGGGGAAGAGCTCCGGTGAAGGGGGTGCGATGGCGATTAACATCGCCAATTTTTTTATTTTACTGGCAGGTTTGACTTAGAGGAGGGAGAGAGTGTAGAGAGGAGTATATTATTATTATTTAATTTCAAAAAGTAACTTTTTATTTCGAACTCGAAATCGAACCCACCGACTGTCACCCCTAGCTAATTACCCCCATTCTGAACACAACGGGATATGTTTCATCAGCTGATTCAATCGTTTCGATCAGTTTCTGTCAAAATCACAATATAAATCTATATATTGAATTTGAACGCACATTTCAATTTACCGGGGCCACATACGGACTATAAAAATTCCCAAAAAATATATTCTAGCTTCGTATTGACGATACAGTCCTAACAAAACTAATTTCGTCAAATTCTGAGACCGTTTGATAAATGGCCATTTTCCAGTCAGTTAAAATTGACTTAAATGGTCAAAACACGTTTAACTTCTCCATGCCCACATATTGATTTGAAAAATTACGAATTTTGAAACATAGCAATAACTGGACATCCCGTGTAACACCCCGTAATCCTGTAACACTAAGATTCACAAATCAGGGTATAATTAATTTTTAAAACGAGGAATTAAGGGAAACAGGTTGCGCCATTGCATTCGTCTCGAAATTCTGCTTGAGATAGAGTCCGAGTTTGCTTAAATCGGACTCCGTATGAAGGAGATATGGACGAACGAAGTTAGGCAGAGAAACCGGAAACAGACCAGAATGCAGGCGCACTTGTGAAGTGCGCCCGTACAAAAATGCACTGGCGCACCTGCCAAGTGCGCCTATACTAATCCAGCACCGAATTCTGGAGTGTTCTGTGCTGACATGTCTCCTTTTGAGTGGTTGGATGATGTGTATTCGACCTGTGAGATTCTGATGGCTTCTATGATGATCTAAGGGCCCTAAAACACTCTCT
Source organism: Allium sativum (assembly GCA_030737875.1). Lineage (NCBI taxonomy): Eukaryota > Viridiplantae > Streptophyta > Magnoliopsida > Asparagales > Amaryllidaceae > Allium > Allium sativum. The sequence goes on along the minus strand of CM060921.1, from coordinate 5,357,827 downwards.
ACACCTATAAAAGAATGCCTAGACCTAAGGGTTCCTCCACACAAATTCTCTAAGGCATCTACATGCTGCTTCTCTCTACTCTAGCCTCCACCATTAAAATAAATATAATTCTCCACTAAAAAAAAGTTATAGTTCTTCTTCTAATTGGAGATTCAAATCAAGATTAAAGCTTCAAGAAGGGAATCAAAAGCTAATTCAACGGTTTCAAGCAACGTCACACGAATCATAGCAAATCACCTTTTTAGAACCGATCTCTGTAAGTCAGTTATTTCTAGATTTAAACGTTTTTCTCTGTTCGTGACATGAAATTAAAGGAATAAAAGAATATGCCAAATCTCTCTCTCTCTCTCTCTCTCTATTCGAATAAGTGCCTATACTCTTGAACCTAATTAAGAACTTTTATTATTCGAGGACAAACAAGACCGAGACTATGAAACTATGGACCTTAAAACCATATGCCTATGACTATGAACATTGCCTATGACTATGAACATTGCCTATGACTATGAACATTGCCTATGACTATGAACATTGCCTATGACTATGGACATTGCCTATGACTACGAACATTGCCTATGACTATGACTATGAGGATTATTTCCTTGACTAAACCTATGCCTTTGATTAGAAAACATAAACTATTACCTATGACATAACAAGGACGTTTGTGATTAAACACCTATGATTCATGACTAGGAAAGTGTTGCTTAAGTTTTGTGATTATGAGATTGGGTCTAAACCCGATTATTTATTCTGCCTGTCCTTGGTTTTCTGTGGTTTTAGACCTTGGGAATTTACCTATTAAGTTAGGTCTACCCATGTTCTTGAACCTACTCTGTCTATTCTTGGTTTTAGACCTTGGGAATTTACCTATTAAGTTAGGTCTACCCATGTTCTTGAACCTATGTCGTTATTCAAAACCATTTTATGCCAGTTGTTATATCTATCCTTTTCATAGCAATCTTTGGTTCATTCCCTATTTGCTACGAATCTAGATTTATCTATAATCTAGATTGAAACACGATTATACGAACGGTGGGAATGCGATTTGGGGCAAAATATGAAATTTACTAAAACATAGTTATAAACTTGGAAATTGGCAGAAATTGGGAACATGCATTATGGCATGTTCATAGAAATGCAAATGGGATAAATTTGACAGGAATTATAGGATTGTGTAATTTGAATCTAGTATTGACATGTAAATCTAGCATTTACATGAATTGTGAACTAGAGTAATAAGTCTATTTTGACACGAATTAGAATGTTAAATCAGAATTGGATTAGCTAATTTGGCTCGATAAGTATATTAGCATAAACTTGAAGATTTGTCGAAGTTTGCCTGGATTCTCTTTTCAGATGCTATGGCTGGCTCTTGCTAAAATTGGGGAATATAAATGTTGTTTTTATGCTTCTTTATTTTGTAAGACAGATGATACTCTGATATTGTAAAGAAACCGTTGTACAAACTATTTTATCAATAAAGCAAAGTTTTATTTTCCGCTGTTTAATTTCTGTCTGTCTTGTAATTTATCTGCATCTTTTGCCCTAAATGCTCCATAGAACTTAGTGCATTCCATTTGTGAGTGACACTAACGGACGTGGGGTGTTACAAGTTGTATCAGAGCTGAAGGTTACCGGATCAGATAAAAGATTTGAAAAATTATTTTTCAAAACGGTTTTTAAAGAAGCATTTTCAAAAGAAAAGATTTGTTTAAAAGCATATTCCCCAAAGGCCATACGCACTATCTTCTCTTCCTCTGTTTAAATTCTTGTCTCCTTCTTTCTTGAGTCTCTGGGGCTCCTAGCTTTCTGGGAGGTAACCTCATCGAAGGGCAAAGTAGTGCCCGGCTTCCATCCATAGCCATAGTTGTTTCATCTACGAGCAGTTTTCTTTCGAAGCTTATAGGGTTTTTCGGACGATGGAGGCAGTTTTCGAGAGATTTGTCAACATGACTACACACGGAAGGGGATGAGGAGTTTGGCTAGGGAGCACAACCCTAGGATGAGGAATTCATGGATGCAGATTTAGCTCACAAAGGAGGAAGGAATTATAAAACCTAAGACAAGAGGAAGTATCTTTGCAAGGGTATGATAAGGCATATACTTAAAGACAAGGGCAAGAACGAGGAAGAGATTTTCAGAAGGACAAGTACATGCTTTCGCCACCAAGCATACCTAGGAGAAAGGTAGTGTAACATCCCGCATTTTTATCGGTTTGTATTTGAATATTTAAATCAGTTTAAATATTGAATTCGTAATATAAGTGGATTTATATATTAATTAAAACGAAGTTGAACGTATAAAAATATATATTAAATATAATCAAGCTTATAACGACGCTGCAGTTCGTAATTTAACGTTCTGAACTTCAAATGAGTGTACAAGACTCGTTTTAAATCGGATTTCTTCGAAACAAGAAGCATTGGAATCAGTTGAACTGTATCTTTCCAACGAAAGTGGAAATGGAGATTTCGTCATATTCATTGCAAGATATGTCCAAATCAAATATTCAGAAAGTCGCTATGAAATCGTATATCGACCATAACGGGTTATTTGAAATAACTTCTTATCGGTTTCGAATTTAGACAAGGTTCTTTTGAGGCGCAGCGATAATTTAATTTTTAGAATTTTACTGTAATTTTTAATTAATTAAATACGCAACTTTTTATTTGAAGTATTTTGCACCCTATATCGATATTTTGGGATTTCAAAATATGAGTCAACCTACCAATATTATTATATTTTTGGAATCATGACAACTCGCTCGACACAACGGTAATTTTATTTGTGTCTATAGCGGTCCGTAAGTGAATGAAATTATGGGTAACAGGGTACGCTAAAAACTTAAACATTTCAAATACATGTTAAAAGCCTGCGCGCCTATTCCTTACTGTTGAAGCAAAGTCTGCATGCCTAATACTGTCTCATTTATCACCATCAACGTCTGTGTAAGTTTGCTTAGCCTAGCTTCAAAAACGTACAAATTCACATGTCTAAGAATCTAAGCTGCCATCTAATCTTGTACTGCTATAAATCACGCAGCCCTCCTATGATGTGTTAATGGACCAATTTCTACTTTGAACCAAACCGGATGGCGGATGTACAAAATTAGCAGAACATAGTCTAGGTTTTCATGCAGCCTAAAGTGGTGAACAGTACAACTTCATGCGTTACTTTAGCTCATTTATGTACAGGCATTTCGGGCATAAATATAGAACAATATAAAGTATAAATAAATGAAAATAACGCAGATGTGAGAAGGTCAATAAGGTGAGATAATTGTGTATACATAACATGTTTATAGTACAACAACAAAATGCCTTTATCACCATGAACGTTGATGACATTGGTCTTATAGTATATTTATATTAATAAATTTTCATTTCTTTATGCTGGCAAGCCGACCTATAGAGTGACGTATATGTTTAGACACACAGACCCTTGTGTTTTCTAATCAACCAGCAAGACTACATTTCCCCTGCACACACTTGTACTTCCTTTTCCTTAAGCAGTAAAGTATTAGCGAAAAGAAAGTCTACGAGGAGCAATTTCAACGGCTAGCTAGAGGCCTAATACTTGGCACGCAAGGTTATATTACTATAAATACACAGCAGATCGATCTCTTTTCTTCTGAAACTCAAAACCAAAATAAGCTCATCTCTTCTTTTCTCCTTTTCGAACCCAACTGTCCTTTTTTTTTTTCGTACAAAAGAAATAAATAGTACAAATAAAAACAACGAAAGCTGCGAGCAAAATTTGAGAGGAAGCTGGGCATTTTCTTGTCGCCCAGTATACTGTTGAGAGGCATTGGTCTCGAACATGGCAACCTGGAATGAGTTATGCGAATCTAACATGGATGGAGTGGTCATTTGGAAAGGGACTGGCGAAGTGGGTTTCAACACAAAGTGGAGCGTCACAGTTTGCATGGCATTTCAGGAAATAGGAGGGGAGTAATGCATGGACGGTGTAGAAGTTTTTGAATGGTTTTTTTTAGGCTGTACATCCTTTTTGAAGTAAGAAAAGACGTGAGGCTTGTGGTATGGGAAAGGGTAAGTTCGATGCTGAGAACAGTGAGACCAACGTGTTACTTGCATAAGAAAATGTGAAGTCTGGAAGTCCGGGCGTGACAGTTTTGATGGTGCATGGCGTTGATGGGTGAGGAGGTATGCGGGGCTGTCAGTGGAGTATATAACAGTGAATTTGGGTGCATGGCGGATTGACGTAAACCGTATTTGGGGGGTGTTCTAATCATGACGGGTATTCAGGTGAACTAGGGGTTTGAAACGTGAGTAGCGGCGGCGGTATTATGGAACGTGCGTTGTCATACTGAGGAAGGGGAGCATTATTCGAAGCAAGTCGGATCGAGACGGTATGGGGCGGCTTGAAAATATTTTACGAACAGACGGATCTGTCACTAGCAGAGTAATGGGTACGTCTTGGAACAACCTAGAACCAGGGCTATCCGACGCAAATCGTTAGTTAACGGTTAACGCACCAAGGTGAGTAAATTCACTAACTCTCTTTTTATTTAAAATATTTTATTTATATTTTAAATAATAGTTGAATGCTGTGTGATGGTGGTTTAGGCAAATTATGGTTAAATTGGTTGAATTATATATATCGTTGCATATATATATACACATCATTGGTTGGACTGATTCCATCGATTATAATATTTCCTAGTATGGAATCAGTATTAATTGTTGACTAACATCGGTGGATGCAGGAAACCGGTTGGAGGAATCCAACCGGATTCCTGAATATTTATATGTACTGTGTGTTTTATATAGATGCACTGTTTGAACCCAAATGACTTTTGAAACCTTGTGTTAATATTAGCGTTGAATGGAAATTCAAACGTTATTTTGATTTAATCAATAGATGATATCGATTAAGAAAGTGGCAACCACCAACCATAAATGTATCATTTGTTTTAAACCGCTATTGTTTTACCAAATCCCACCGTGTGCGAAGCACGTGTTTCACCATACTTACTAAATGCTTTGGTAAGTAGATTCTTATATTGATAAGATTAATAAGTATGTAGGCGGAGATGAACTTGATGATTAATAACAAGTATTTATTGTTTTAAGAGCAAGTAAATGAGATATATACAAATGGATTATGGCTGATTTCATATTAAGTAAGATTAGTTAGAATCGATTATTGTTTATTTAATAGTAAATGAGATTATTTAGAAATAAATTATTTTTCTATAGTAATCGATACAAGTGAAATTATTTGGATAAATAAATGTTATTTATTCAAAATGAAAAGCTTTGTTAGAGTTGATTAGTGGGTTAAGCATGGCTAAATATTTACCAAGCAAACTGTTTTGATCAATAATTGGTTATTTAATTAAGTTAGATTGGGTTGATTTATCTAATGTAATAAAATTGACGAATAGTTGATTTAATAAGATTTTAAAGTAAAAGGAATTTGTCTAAAGAAGACAAAGCGAAGAGGAATGTTTAAAAGGAGATTTGTCTAAGAAAGACGAAGCGGAGGAAATGTTTAAATGGGTTTGAACAAGGAAGTTGAAGCTAATGTAAATAACCGAGTTTGCAAAATAAGGATATGGCGTCATAAAACCATATTTAAAATATAACAAGAAGTACGGTTGACTGATTTTAAAGTATAAGGAATTAGAATTACGAACTTATATCTATTCTAAGGTAAGAACGTCGTCGATCAAGGTCTGAGAGGTAATTAAAATACCCCAACTTGAACGGCTTCACAATTATCGAGGGATGGTATTTGTTTGTAACGGAAAGAGATATCAAGATTTTTGTAATGGAAAGGGATGTCAAGAATTTGTAACGGAAAGAGGTGTTGAGATTAATTATAAAGTGGAATATAGTAGCATATTGCAAGTCCCAGAACTATAGCGATAAAGTAACGCTGTTGACTAGGCTTAAGCGTGACTGTTATGTCAAGATTAGTTATAAAGGGATATAGCAGCGTATAGCTAGTTTGAACTGTAACGATAAATAAAACGCTGTTAACCAAACTTAAGCGTGATGTTGATATACAGTAGCATTTCCTAGGGAAGGGAAACAGCTTGTTTTGAAATTCACTTATTCAAAAGTAATAAGTAATGACGTTTGTCCAAAGAAATATAAGAACGAATGTCAAATAAAAAGTGCTTGTGATTTGTGTGATATTGGTTGTACATTGAATGGGTGTTGTTTTTACTTCGATAGTTAAACAACCGACTATCGAAGTGTTTTGACCATCGTTGTCAATACGGAGAGACCGGTTGGATTTAATATCCGAGAACCACTCCGTATAGACATAGGCGTTGCGAATTAGATTATGTTGAAGATAATCGAAGACGGAGTGAAATTCAAGAACTGTTATGTTTGTTCAGTCCCAGGACAACTTGTATGGACGAATGTCTGACAAAGTATTCCTAACGGTCACATAAGGCGATCTTTTCAAAGTATTACGTCTGGTGGCAGAGGAATTCGTTTCTCTTAGCTTTTATACCCGTAATATTTTTGGGAAGATCAACTAGTGATTTGACGGGTTTGACGATGTGGCATTCAAAGTGTATGGTGGCCAGATGTTCTAAAAGGTAGACGTAGCCTCAAGCTTCACAACCAGGAAATGACAAAAATCGGGCAGGCAGCATGGCTATGTGGGTCGCTCCCATTAGGGTGTATAATCACCTATCTAGAGAAATTCCTTTTGTTTCTAAATCTATCGATTCTGCCCATTCGGGAACGGTGGTTTGAGTCCAACCGTTGGTGATATACATTCGATACACTCAAGCGAAATGAGTGGTCGGTCATGTGTGGGCCGGGTTGCAAGACGTTCTTGTTGAACCCAGGTGTATTCGCCTCTAGAGATACACCATCGGAAGGTGGTCCCATACCTTGTCATAGTTGGAATCCAATCTCCAATAAGCGCCCTGCGGTTTTTGATTTTATACTATATATGTAGAGCGTGAGATGCAAGCGTTCTACTATTTGGTTATTTATTTGATTAGACATTATTATAATATCACTGGATTTTGATACCAAAAATATTTTGGGTTATAGTAAGGTAAAAGCCGTCCGTGTTTATGTGTGGGCTGGTCTTACTATCATCCTTTGGTTTCAAAGGGATTTTCAAAGTTAAACCGTATGGTTGGAATTTACTCACACCAGTCCCATGACTGACCCAGAGTTTATTTTGTTTGTTTTTCCTAAACTCTTGGGTGCCCAAATTTGTACGGGCAGTCAAGTGTTTTCAGGCTTTTACAGATACGCTTGAAGGAGCTAAAAGCAGAAGGCTTCACCGTTAGAGACTATTTCCGCTGTGATATGATGTACTGTACTCTGATAATGGTATGTATATACAATACAGTTTTGTATTTCAAAGTTATGTTATATAATATATTCTATTCGTTCCGCTGTGAGATTCGTGTTTACTCTGATCATGTTCAGCTGTGTTCTTCTTCTTCTCCTATTCTATTAGTTCTATCTTTTCTATCTCATCCTCTAACTTCTTTCTATTAATGATTCAGTATTTTCGAGGTCTGAACAGTCGACGCTGGGTTTTGTGTCGATTTTCGGAGTCGGAAATCCCGGGTCGTTACAGTTGGTATCAGAGCTGAAGGTTAAGTGATTACCTTGGCTCTGTGGCGTGACTCAATAGAGATGGAGTTAGTAATACTCTAGATTGAGTTTGAGTGTATATATATGAGCGCGTATTTGTAAATCAATATAAAAACTGTTTTATATTGTGTTGGTTGATCTGATGAGTGGTATATAAATTCCAGATCGACGCGTTTAGCTGACGAGGTCGATAGGATTTATAAACGCTTGGATAGAGAATTTCGACATAATATTGTTTTGAAAAGGGTAAATGAAATTATTTTACCCGAAATATATTTTGATATAAAAAGAAGTATATGACTTGATATTATTATAATATATTGGATATGTGATCATAATTATGATCGAATAAGCTTTTAATTGGGATGGTTATATAAATAACCAATCGAAATATTTTATAAATATAATATGTAAAATCAGATGAACTGAATCTGAAATTTAAACCAGAATTGGAATTAAAATTATGAAACATGAAAATGTTCGTAAATGAAATTTGAATTAAATATATGGAATTTCAAGATCCTGGGGAAATTTTGAAATATTATCCAAGTTTCGAAAAGATATTTTTGGAATAAATTTCAAATAAAAGTATTTGAATATGAGTTTTGAAAGTGATATAGTATTGAACTCACTTTGATCGCTGAGAAATGAATTCCGATGATGAAGTCGACCATTATCTGTATTCATTTTCGAGTGCTAAGTGACGGATTACTACCAAAGATTTTGTTTTGAAATAAGCTGTTCGTGAATTCAAATGTTTGAATTGCTATTGCTATATATGTTTAAATATATATAAATATATATTATTCCAAACTGATTTGAAATGAAAACCCCAGGAATTTGAATTCTGAAATTTTAAAAATTTCATATGAAGTAAATAAACAGAGAATTTAAATAAGTCAAATAAAAGTGGAGTTGAATTGAAACCAAGTAAGTGAAAATCGTAATGGAATAGGATTCAACTTGGCAAAGTGGTTGAAGTTGTGAATTGAGATTTGGAATAGAACTGAACTTGGCTGTGAAATTGTATTACCTAGTAAGAATTTAGAATTTGAAATGGACTTTGGTTGGAGCAAGCGAATGATTAAATTTGAGAATAAACTGACTGGAGATCAGTTGGAGATGCATTTGGATATGCTGAATGGATTGCAAATGGAGGCGAGAAAGTTGAATGCCCAATAAAGGGAGAAGGCCCAGAGTGGCATGTTGTTGTACTACAGAATAAGGCGTACAGAGGAGATGCTGGCAAAAATTTCTTGGAAATTTATGGTGTTAGAAAATTTTCAGAATTTTGAAAATATTCGAAATAAGGAATTGATTTTTAATTGGAATAAATCAGTTCAGTTGAAACTGAAATTATGAAGTAAACCAAAAAAGATTTTTAACCTGTTTGCAATAGAGATTGTAGCATTTTCCCCATCTTAGCAATTTCGAGGACGAAATTATTTTAAGGAGGAAGGAATGTAACATCCCGCATTTTTATCGGTTTGTATTTGAATATTTAAATCAGTTTAAATATTGAATTCGTAATATAAGTGGATTTATATATTAATTAAAACGAAGTTGAACGTATAAAAATATATATTAAATATAATCAAGCTTATAACGACGCTGCAGTTCGTAATTTAACGTTCTGAACTTCAAATGAGTGTACAAGACTCGTTTTAAATCGGATTTCTTCGAAACAAGAAGCATTGGAATCAGTTGAACTGTATCTTTCCAACGAAAGTGGAAATGGAGATTTCGTCATATTCATTGCAAGATATGTCCAAATCAAATATTCAGAAAGTCGCTATGAAATCGTATATCGACCATAACGGGTTATTTGAAATAACTTCTTATCGGTTTCGAATTTAGACAAGGTTCTTTTGAGGCGCAGCGATAATTTAATTTTTAGAATTTTACTGTAATTTTTAATTAATTAAATACGCAACTTTTTATTTGAAGTATTTTGCACCCTATATCGATATTTTGGGATTTCAAAATATGAGTCAACCTACCAATATTATTATATTTTTGGAATCATGACAACTCGCTCGACACAACGGTAATTTTATTTGTGTCTATAGCGGTCCGTAAGTGAATGAAATTATGGGTAACAGGGTACGCTAAAAACTTAAACATTTCAAATACATGTTAAAAGCCTGCGCGCCTATTCCTTACTGTTGAAGCAAAGTCTGCATGCCTAATACTGTCTCATTTATCACCATCAACGTCTGTGTAAGTTTGCTTAGCCTAGCTTCAAAAACGTACAAATTCACATGTCTAAGAATCTAAGCTGCCATCTAATCTTGTACTGCTATAAATCACGCAGCCCTCCTATGATGTGTTAATGGACCAATTTCTACTTTGAACCAAACCGGATGGCGGATGTACAAAATTAGCAGAACATAGTCTAGGTTTTCATGCAGCCTAAAGTGGTGAACAGTACAACTTCATGCGTTACTTTAGCTCATTTATGTACAGGCATTTCGGGCATAAATATAGAACAATATAAAGTATAAATAAATGAAAATAACGCAGATGTGAGAAGGTCAATAAGGTGAGATAATTGTGTATACATAACATGTTTATAGTACAACAACAAAATGCCTTTATCACCATGAACGTTGATGACATTGGTCTTATAGTATATTTATATTAATAAATTTTCATTTCTTTATGCTGGCAAGCCGACCTATAGAGTGACGTATATGTTTAGACACACAGACCCTTGTGTTTTCTAATCAACCAGCAAGACTACATTTCCCCTGCACACACTTGTACTTCCTTTTCCTTAAGCAGTAAAGTATTAGCGAAAAGAAAGTCTACGAGGAGCAATTTCAACGGCTAGCTAGAGGCCTAATACTTGGCACGCAAGGTTATATTACTATAAATACACAGCAGATCGATCTCTTTTCTTCTGAAACTCAAAACCAAAATAAGCTCATCTCTTCTTTTCTCCTTTTCGAACCCAACTGTCCTTTTTTTTTTTCGTACAAAAGAAATAAATAGTACAAATAAAAACAACGAAAGCTGCGAGCAAAATTTGAGAGGAAGCTGGGCATTTTCTTGTCGCCCAGTATACTGTTGAGAGGCATTGGTCTCGAACATGGCAACCTGGAATGAGTTATGCGAATCTAACATGGATGGAGTGGTCATTTGGAAAGGGACTGGCGAAGTGGGTTTCAACACAAAGTGGAGCGTCACAGTTTGCATGGCATTTCAGGAAATAGGAGGGGAGTAATGCATGGACGGTGTAGAAGTTTTTGAATGGTTTTTTTTAGGCTGTACATCCTTTTTGAAGTAAGAAAAGACGTGAGGCTTGTGGTATGGGAAAGGGTAAGTTCGATGCTGAGAACAGTGAGACCAACGTGTTACTTGCATAAGAAAATGTGAAGTCTGGAAGTCCGGGCGTGACAGTTTTGATGGTGCATGGCGTTGATGGGTGAGGAGGTATGCGGGGCTGTCAGTGGAGTATATAACAGTGAATTTGGGTGCATGGCGGATTGACGTAAACCGTATTTGGGGGGTGTTCTAATCATGACGGGTATTCAGGTGAACTAGGGGTTTGAAACGTGAGTAGCGGCGGCGGTATTATGGAACGTGCGTTGTCATACTGAGGAAGGGGAGCATTATTCGAAGCAAGTCGGATCGAGACGGTATGGGGCGGCTTGAAAATATTTTACGAACAGACGGATCTGTCACTAGCAGAGTAATGGGTACGTCTTGGAACAACCTAGAACCAGGGCTATCCGACGCAAATCGTTAGTTAACGGTTAACGCACCAAGGTGAGTAAATTCACTAACTCTCTTTTTATTTAAAATATTTTATTTATATTTTAAATAATAGTTGAATGCTGTGTGATGGTGGTTTAGGCAAATTATGGTTAAATTGGTTGAATTATATATATCGTTGCATATATATATACACATCATTGGTTGGACTGATTCCATCGATTATAATATTTCCTAGTATGGAATCAGTATTAATTGTTGACTAACATCGGTGGATGCAGGAAACCGGTTGGAGGAATCCAACCGGATTCCTGAATATTTATATGTACTGTGTGTTTTATATAGATGCACTGTTTGAACCCAAATGACTTTTGAAACCTTGTGTTAATATTAGCGTTGAATGGAAATTCAAACGTTATTTTGATTTAATCAATAGATGATATCGATTAAGAAAGTGGCAACCACCAACCATAAATGTATCATTTGTTTTAAACCGCTATTGTTTTACCAAATCCCACCGTGTGCGAAGCACGTGTTTCACCATACTTACTAAATGCTTTGGTAAGTAGATTATTATATTGATAAGATTAATAAGTATGTAGGCGGAGATGAACTTGATGATTAATAACAAGTATTTATTGTTTTAAGAGCAAGTAAATGAGATATATACAAATGGATTATGGCTGATTTCATATTAAGTAAGATTAGTTAGAATCGATTATTGTTTATTTAATAGTAAATGAGATTATTTAGAAATAAATTATTTTTCTATAGTAATCGATACAAGTGAAATTATTTGGATAAATAAATGTTATTTATTCAAAATGAAAAGCTTTGTTAGAGTTGATTAGTGGGTTAAGCATGGCTAAATATTTACCAAGCAAACTGTTTTGATCAATAATTGGTTATTTAATTAAGTTAGATTGGGTTGATTTATCTAATGTAATAAAATTGACGAATAGTTGATTTAATAAGATTTTAAAGTAAAAGGAATTTGTCTAAAGAAGACAAAGCGAAGAGGAATGTTTAAAAGGAGATTTGTCTAAGAAAGACGAAGCGGAGGAAATGTTTAAATGGGTTTGAACAAGGAAGTTGAAGCTAATGTAAATAACCGAGTTTGCAAAATAAGGATATGGCGTCATAAAACCATATTTAAAATATAACAAGAAGTACGGTTGACTGATTTTAAAGTATAAGGAATTAGAATTACGAACTTATATCTATTCTAAGGTAAGAACGTCGTCGATCAAGGTCTGAGAGGTAATTAAAATACCCCAACTTGAACGGCTTCACAATTATCGAGGGATGGTATTTGTTTGTAACGGAAAGAGATATCAAGATTTTTGTAATGGAAAGGGATGTCAAGAATTTGTAACGGAAAGAGGTGTTGAGATTAATTATAAAGTGGAATATAGTAGCATATTGCAAGTCCCAGAACTATAGCGATAAAGTAACGCTGTTGACTAGGCTTAAGCGTGACTGTTATGTCAAGATTAGTTATAAAGGGATATAGCAGCGTATAGCTAGTTTGAACTGTAACGATAAATAAAACGCTGTTAACCAAACTTAAGCGTGATGTTGATATACAGTAGCATTTCCTAGGGAAGGGAAACAGCTTGTTTTGAAATTCACTTATTCAAAAGTAATAAGTAATGACGTTTGTCCAAAGAAATATAAGAACGAATGTCAAATAAAAAGTGCCTGTGATTTGTGTGATATTGGTTGTACATTGAATGGGTGTTGTTTTTACTTCGATAGTTAAACAACCGACTATCGAAGTGTTTTGACCATCGTTGTCAATACGGAGAGACCGGTTGGATTTAATATCCGAGAACCACTCCGTATAGACATAGGCGTTGCGAATTAGATTATGTTGAAGATAATCGAAGACGGAGTGAAATTCAAGAACTGTTATGTTTGTTCAGTCCCAGGACAACTTGTATGGACGAATGTCTGACAAAGTATTCCTAACGGTCACATAAGGCGATCTTTTCAAAGTATTACGTCTGGTGGCAGAGGAATTCGTTTCTCTTAGCTTTTATACCCGTAATATTTTTGGGAAGATCAACTAGTGATTTGACGGGTTTGACGATGTGGCATTCAAAGTGTATGGTGGCCAGATGTTCTAAAAGGTAGACGTAGCCTCAAGCTTCACAACCAGGAAATGACAAAAATCGGGCAGGCAGCATGGCTATGTGGGTCGCTCCCATTAGGGTGTATAATCACCTATCTAGAGAAATTCCTTTTGTTTCTAAATCTATCGATTCTGCCCATTCGGGAACGGTGGTTTGAGTCCAACCGTTGGTGATATACATTCGATACACTCAAGCGAAATGAGTGGTCGGTCATGTGTGGGCCGGGTTGCAAGACGTTCTTGTTGAACCCAGGTGTATTCGCCTCTAGAGATACACCATCGGAAGGTGGTCCCATACCTTGTCATAGTTGGAATCCAATCTCCAATAAGCGCCCTGCGGTTTTTGATTTTATACTATATATGTAGAGCGTGAGATGCAAGCGTTCTACTATTTGGTTATTTATTTGATTAGACATTATTATAATATCACTGGATTTTGATACCAAAAATATTTTGGGTTATAGTAAGGTAAAAGCCGTCCGTGTTTATGTGTGGGCTGGTCTTACTATCATCCTTTGGTTTCAAAGGGATTTTCAAAGTTAAACCGTATGGTTGGAATTTACTCACACCAGTCCCATGACTGACCCAGAGTTTATTTTGTTTGTTTTTCCTAAACTCTTGGGTGCCCAAATTTGTACGGGCAGTCAAGTGTTTTCAGGCTTTTACAGATACGCTTGAAGGAGCTAAAAGCAGAAGGCTTCACCGTTAGAGACTATTTCCGCTGTGATATGATGTACTGTACTCTGATAATGGTATGTATATACAATACAGTTTTGTATTTCAAAGTTATGTTATATAATATATTCTATTCGTTCCGCTGTGAGATTCGTGTTTACTCTGATCATGTTCAGCTGTGTTCTTCTTCTTCTCCTATTCTATTAGTTCTATCTTTTCTATCTCATCCTCTAACTTCTTTCTATTAATGATTCAGTATTTTCGAGGTCTGAACAGTCGACGCTGGGTTTTGTGTCGATTTTCGGAGTCGGAAATCCCGGGTCGTTACAGGTAGTCCGGTTGGAAGAGTCTAGTTTTCTGTTTGTACTATTTCCTTAGGTTCTAGCGCTTCTCATTTGTTCATATCCACTTCCATAGTTGGGTCTCTACACCATAGTACTTGTATAGTAGAAAGATCCCACTAGTGTCTCAAATCCAATTGGTGGTCCGACCAGTTTATTTTTGGTTAGTAGGATTTGAGAATAGCTATCGAGTTTGCTTATATCATCTCACGTAAATCGTCTAAATTCGGGGGAGATATTCCTTGGGTGCTTGTCTGATATTGGTTTAGGCCTTTGGGGCTTGTACTTGGGGAATGTCGAGTTCGGTTTGGATGGTTTGCGTGAGAGATGAATAGTTGTGGCAGGCACTCCAAAGAGCATGTAGTGACCTTTCGACCCTTATAGTTATGGCATGATGGATAAGCTAAGAGGAGAGACCTCAAACCATCTTGGTATTGTACACCTGGTATCATAGTTAACATCTGTTTATTTTGGAAATGGAGATCCGGAACTTCACAATTGTGAAGTTAAATTAGTTAAGATACAGTGGAGTAAAGCTCAAGAAGACTAGATACTAGCATCATACCCTCTTTCTTAAGGGTGCATCCTTGATTCCTTTTTGTAGGAGCTTTACGCATAATTGTTTCTCTCTTTCCATAATATATCCCCTAGGTCGTATCTTCGATCCTTAGTTAGAAGCCAATGGATGTAAACATGTATTTGAAACATGTTATGGTTGGTGGTTGGAAGTGGTTGCTAATGGTTGCTTGTGAATGCATATGCATACGTATTAGGCACTAGATCAGTTCAGACGCTTTCATATTGCATTTATAGATATGTATTTGTTTTGAACTTGATATGTTATCATATGGATGTTGCATATGGATGAATGAATGGCTATGCACGCATGTAGTATTTACATAACTAGCGATGCTTGCATACATGATTGGATGCATGGCACCAACATAATTCGCATTAAGGAGGTCAACTGAATCAGTATACCGCCTGATTTTGCATTAGATACGGACATATACACACACTATGCATATGAACATGAAAGCATTAGAAATCTTTTAAGGACAATGAATGCCTGTGATTGAATGGTTGAGTAGATGGGTGATTGGATGGTAGGACACATTCTTCCTAACTTGAAGATTTCGGGGACGAAATCCTTTTAAGTGGGGGAGAACGTAACACCCCGTGATCCTGTAACACTAAGATTCAAAAATCAGGGTATAATTAATTTTTAAAAAGAGGAATTAAGGGAAATGGGTTGCGCCATTGCGTTCGTCTCAAAATTCTGCTTGAGATAGAGTCCAAGTTTGCTTTAATCGGACTCCGTATGAAGGAGATATGGACGAACGAAGTTAGGCAAAGAAACCGGAAACAGACCAGAATGCACTGGCGCACTTGTGAAGTGCGCCCGTACAAAAATGCACTGGCGCACCTGCCAAGTGCGCCCATACTAATCCAGCACCGAATTTTGGAGTGTTCTGTGCTGACGTGTCTCCTTTTGAGTGGTTGGATGATGTGTATTCGACCTGTGCGATTCTGATGGCTTCTATGATGATCTAAGGGCCCTAAAACACTCTCTACACCTATAAAAGAATGCCTAGACCTAAGGGTTCCTCCACACAAATTCTCTAAGGCATCTACATGCTGCTTCTCTCTACTCTAGCCTCCACCATTAAAATAAATCTAATTCTCCACTAAAAAAAAGTTATAATTCTTCTTCTAATTAGAGATTCAAATCAAGATTAAAGCTTCAAGAAGGGAATCAAAAGCTAATTCAACGGTTTCAAGCAACGTCACACGAATCATAGCAAATCACCATTTTAGAACCGATCTCTGTAAGTCGGTTATTTCTAGATTTGAACGTTCTTCTCTGTTCGTGACATGAAATTAAAGGAATAAAAGAATATGCCAAATCTCTCTCTCTATTCGAATAAGTGCATATACTCTTGAACCTAATTAAGAACTGTTATGATTCGAGGACAAACAAGACCATGACTATGAAACTATGGACCTTAAAACCATATGCCTATGACTATGAACATTTGCCTATGACTATGAACATGGCCTATGACTATGAACATTGCCTATGACTATGAACATTGCCTATGACTATGGACATTGCCTATGACTACGAACATTGCCTATGACTGTGACTGTGACTATGAGGATTATTTCCTTGACTAAACCTATGCCTTTGATTAGAAAACATAAACTATTACCTATGACATAACAAGGACGTCTGTGATTAAACACCTATGATTCATGACTAGGAAAGTGATGCTTAAGTTTTGTGATTATGAGATTGGGTCTAAACCCGATTATTTATTCTGCCTGTCCTTGGTTTTCTTTTATTTTAGACCTTGGGAATTTACCTATTAAGTTAGGTCTACCCATGTTCTTGAACCTACTCTGTCTATTCTTGGTTTTAGACCTTGGGAATTTACCTATTAAGTTAGGTCTACCCATGTTCTTGAACCTACGTAGTTATTCAAAACCATTTTATGCCAGTTGTTATATCTATCCTTTTCATAGCAATCTTCGGTTCATTCCCTATTTGCTATGAATCTAGATTTATCTATAATCTAGATTGAAACACGATTATACGAACGGTGGGAATGCGATTTGGGGCAAAATATGAAATTTACTAAAACATAGTTATAAACTTGGAAATTGGCATAAATTGGGAACATGTATTATGGCATGTTCATAGAAATGCAAATGGGATAAATTTGGCAGGAATTATAGGATTGTGTAATTTGAATCTAGTATTGACATGTAAATCTAGCATTTACATGAATTGTGAACTAGAGTAATAAGTCTATTTTGACATGAATTAGAATGTTAAATCAGAATTGGATTAGCTAATTTGGCTCGATAAGTATATTGGCATAAACTTGAAGATTTGTCGAAGTTTGCCTGGATTCTCTTTTCAGATGCTATGGCTGGCTCTTGCTAAAATCGGGGAATATAAATGTTGTTTTTATGCTTCTTTATTTTGTAAGACAGATGATACTCTGATATTGTAAAGAAACCATTGTACAAACTATTTTATCAATAAAGCAAAGTTTTATTTTCCGCTGTTTAATTTCTGTCTGTCTTGTAATTTATCTGCATCTTTTACCCTAAATGCTCCACAGAACTTAGTGCATTCCCTTTGTGAGTGACACTAACGGATGTGGGGTGTTACATCCCGGGTCCAACAAAAGTGGTTTCGTCGAAAACTGAGGTCGTTTGCAAAATTTCCATTTTTAAGGGCTCAAAATTCCATAGCGACCTTTCTGAATTTTCAACTTGGCATAACTTTTTATCCCCGTTATGAAATTTCAATTTTTCGGATTCATTGAAATGATATTCTCAATTAGATTTAAATATTTTTGGTTTCGCCAAAATCCGATTTATTTTGAATCTTGTACATTCATTTGAACTTTGAAATTGAAATTTCGAACTACCGCGCCATTTTCAATTCCTTTTATATTTAAAATAAATATTTATATTCTAACGACGATTCAAATAAATATATATGTTCAAATTTTTTAAAAATAAATTTTTCGTCGTTATTATTTCAAATAATTCATTTTAAATATTCGAAATTCACTAAAATTGCCAAAATAAAAATTTTAAATTGGCTCAGATTTTCCAGGTTATTACACAAATGTTATGCGCATTTCCTGAAGTAGCTAGTGTGGCAAATAATCGAAGTTTTTTCCCTATATAAATGGAACAGAAATAAAAATAAGTAGCATATAATATTGTTCTTGGTATGCTTCCTTTGGGTCGTGAGTTGTTAAGGCATGAAACATAATTGCATATGCCAGTAGGCATATGCATATTGCCTGCTGGCATACGCATATGCTAGAGACATATGCATTTGCATATGCCAGTAGGCAATATGCATTTGCATATGCCTACTGGCATATGCATTTTGCATATGCCAGTAGGCAATGCATTTGCATATGCAACTGGCATATGCAAAAAGCATATGCCAGTAGGCAATACGCCACTGGCATATGCCAGTAGGCAATATTAGGCAATATGCATATGCCTACTGCCAGTAGGCAATATGCATATGCCAACTGGCATATGCATTTGCATATGCTAGAGTCATATGCATTTGTATGCCTATGGCATATTCATGTGTTAAGCCTGCAATGGGTTATAGTATTGCTGAAGCCTCTCATAATTAACATTTTTGGTTGGTAGCATGGCTATATTGTTGACATAAGGTGATTTAAGCACTTTGTCCTAATGCATAAATAATGCTATCCTTTTTTATAGTAATTTCTTAGTTTATTCATTGAAATTAAATAAAAAAACGTATTTTTTCAAAACTCTAATTATTTTAAATCGTTGCATGAATTAAAATTTGACTACAACACAAAAAAGTGAGAATCAAAACTACATGAATAAAATGCAATTAGAAGTAAATGTTTTTACTCTTCACCTAAAATGGAGTAAAGTTCAAGCCAGATGATGCAAAAAGATTGTATAGATTCATTAAAAAAATGAAAAGGATTTCATTTTTATTTAATAAATAACCAGTGCACTAAGCCTGTGAAATTATTTGAATAAAACCAAACTAATACCTCCTGCGATATACTCAACACTGTATTTTGAAGCCATGTCATCATACCAAAATAGGGAGACATTAAGACGCTTGATTACAAGAAGGACTCCCCAAATTATCAATGCATGCCCCTACAACTTTTATTAGCTCATCTAGGCACACATAATGTGCATTTAGATAGAGCTTCTAATGTATAATCATTGCCCAAATCATTTACAGAGCGTTGCTGGCAACAATCTCTTAGGGAAAGTGTTATCGTACTCCCCTAAGATTGGTTGAGATAGTTGGCCCACTAAGGATAATGATTGTCCCTAGCGTCAACGATAATTGTCCATGCTACCAACCAATCAAAAGAAGTGTACATCCACTCTTCCAGAGGGTTGGGTAGCATTTGTCTTAACTACAATATTTACCAAAATACTACTTGCATTAATCACACAACAATCTATATTGTCTTAAGAGACCAAGGGGAAATATTAATACCTTCTGCACATAAGCGTGCACATATGCCAACATTACATTTTTACATACCATGTGCAAAATAGGCGACGATGGTGAATATACTTATATCATTCTCAACAGCTCTCGTGTTTTTCATATTATTTAATCTGAACTGTGAGAAGTTTAAATTTTGGGACCATATTGTAGGATTTAACATCCAAGCATAGTATGATAGCTTAAAGCCTTCAAGTGTCTTGAAATAGGTTATTTTTTTGGAGCCTACTTTCAAATTTCATCCATCTTTTGCAGAATACAACTTATGTGTTATTGACATGCTTTGGAAGTAACAAAAAATAATAGTCCATACAAAAATAAAGTATCGCATATTATATTCCTTTAAGCATTTATTATTTTGTAGCAAATACCGTTTGAAGTTGTCTCGCATGTATGATGTGGGGGTGGTTGCAGACTAGAAAACAGTCCCAAGTGAATATGATATGTAACATTAGTAATATCATTTGTTAAAAAGTATTAGCCAATGCGTGTATCTCATTATATATTCCTGAATATATGCATTTTATAGTAAATACTGAGCACAGACAAAGACTGATCATGAAAGAACTAAAGAATATAACCATTTTTCCTGTTTAAATGTGTATCCAAGAAAGTATCCCATCATGGTACATTGCACGACTTAAGGGTCAAGGTATATGGGTTTATTCTTACAAAATGAGCTATTTGTTTTCATCTTATAATATTGGAACATATGCTTTGATAAAAAAACTATAAACATGTATTTCTCCTCTGTGGTCAAAACAAGAAACAATATCTAAAGTATATAACGTAGAACTAACTATATAAAAACTTACTTCAAAAGCTTTTAAAGGTTGCTCACACAAATTCTAATCTGATCATGTATTTCTGTCTTGAGGAGATGCTGAGTACAGGTCTTTATAACTTCTTCTACTGTGTCTTCTTCATAAAAGTCTAATCATTGGGCCTCTGCATAAGATCTATTCATGACATGGGCAAGTGCTTTTCCTCAGCAAGAATTGCATTATTTGGCTTAATATCGTATCTGAAATAGACAGAAAATTCATATAAATACTAAATAAAGAAATTACACCGAAAAAATTCCTTTACTATTGTCAATCGCCAAAAGAACAAAATTTTCCACTAAGAACTTAAAAGATGATAAGTGCTCAAACAACCAATTATAAAATTTGATGTCAGTATTATTGTAATTTACTGCGTTGTTCAATTATGAAATGGATAAATAATTCATTGCTAGGCAATGATTTTAGCAATGAATTATAATTAAAAATGGAACTGAACAATTGTGATGGAAGAAAATGAATGTAATAAGAAAAAATAGAAAAAGAATTTATTGATCCATCTAGCAAAAACTATCTTAGAAGTATAACACTCCATTTCCCATTGAACCGCATGACTTTAAAAAACCACTGCAAACAAAGTACTGGATAGCGAAAGTTTATTAGAAAACATGCGAACAAAGTACTGTAGCAAAAGTTCATTTCCCATTAGAAAGTTTATTTTTAAATCATACCATGAATTAACCATATTTTTATTTATGCATCGTCATGTTAGTTTAGCAACTTTGATAAACATTTATTTTATCAAACATACACTCAGACAATGTACTAAACACATCCAAAGCACTACTATTTGATAAACCAAATATAACAGTGTCCGATTAATGATTTAACACATCGAAAGCACTACTTAATATCTTTCAGTGGCAGAGGAGAAATACAACTGAATCCCATTATTTTTACGATGGTGACAGATCGAAACGAAGGAACTTCGAAATGGCAAAGAACATAAATCTATTTCTTTAGTCACGGTCAAATTTCAAAATAATTCATGAGCCAGTTGGTAGATGAAATCGAAAAAAGCAGAACAAGTAACAGTAAAGTAACTAATGAACATATTGAGAGGCATTAGGGTTAATAAATAAGGTGTAAACTTACTGTAAATATCAAGAGCAATTCTTCCATTCGATGAAACAGGATTAAACCAAATATTGATGGGCCCTTTGACAATAGTTTTTAACTTCTACAATTAAAGAAGGAACTCCATTCCATTACTGACGACAATAAACAATAAACAAGGAAAAACCCCAAATTTTCAAACAATACGTTTTAACTTCTGCAATTAAAGAAGGAACTCCATTCCTTTACTTATGACAATAAACAAGGAAAACCCCCAAATTTAAATCCATTTACTGACATCACTAATTTGATCAACGCTCAGTAAAGTACATAAAACAATTTCGGGTGAAGAAGAATGAATCAAAACGTATTTTCACCTTTGGCAATTGTTGTCACCCCTTCGATTAGTGAAATCCAAAATTCTTCGAAGTCTATTTTTTTTCCTAATTTACTTTGATGCGGCCCTCGGAGGATAAGCGTTGAGGAATAAGCCTTTAGGTACCAATTAGGGTTATGTGTGAGAACTTACCCTTTTGCCCTTGGAAAATAAGAGTTGACCACGCATACCAACACATTTAAGTGTTGGCACATTTTTGGTGACACATTTTTACTATAGCAACACAAATTAGTGTCACCAGTCTACAACACATATAAGTGTTGGCAGTTGAAAAAAATAAGAGTTGCCAAATGGCCATTATGGTGTAGTGCTATGCCCACTATAGGCCTTGGGATCATCAGGCCCGACCCATTAAAAAAGGACATAGCATTAATCATAGGTATTACAGTGTCTTATTTTCCCTCGTCGGCTCAATACACGCACATTGACCTGGCGGAACGCACCCATACGCACCTTAAGCTTGGACCAACTTACTACCTAGCACAGCATGGTGCATGCCCATGCCTCCTGATAAGACAGTATATGATAAAAGAGTATGATGTCTGGTAAGGACCCTCAAAAAAAATGATACTCAACCCAAATCCCCATTGATTTGCCCACACCCCTTCCACAGAAACCATAGATTAACCATAGAATTAATCTTTTAACTTAATATTGTTTTAAGTTCAATATTTATTAAGCCTAATGGTTCAATCATTTAACATAGAACAATGCCTAATCATAAGGTCATTATAGAATATCGCCTAATCACAAAGCCACCATGGAATGATATAATTTTAGGCTTCTAATGTAATACCATTTTAACTTAGTTTTCATGTAAAGCTTAATTGTCTCATTTACAGTCCAAGTCATAGTCACATTTGCAAATGAACTATGTTTGTTTAATACGACTCCCCAGTCCATCATATTTATGCAAATATAGGTGACAGTTCATTTTTCTGTCATAAACTTTACCATATCCATTTTACAAACTTAATCAAGTTTGTCTATTATCAATGCAACGTTTCTTTTTTTATTACAATTTACATTACATGTCAAATTAGCCCCAAATTCTCAATCCTTTCTTTTTAATTATTCAAATTACTCAAATTTCCCAACGTGTGTTGAGAAAAAAATTATAATTAGTCATAGGAAATCAGACATATAAATTTATGCTTAAATCAGTCGTGTACATATGAATTTTAGGAATATTTGGACATAACCGCAATAAACTATAAAAAATCTGACGAAGAAGGGTAAAGAGGATTGAGAACATAACTTACAATAATTTGAAAATAAAAACTGTAAGAAAAGACAGAAAAACAGGAATAAATAGAATTGTAAAAAAATGTAAGTAAAATAACTGTGAAAAAAATACGGCTACAACTACTATTTTTCCTATTTACCTAAACTTAATCAAAATTTTGGTAATCATAAAACTCACCAGAAATTCTTTCCTAGTAGTTCCCGAAAGAACCTCCAAAAGAAACTAAAATAGAAAATATTATATTTTATCCTCAGTTCCCTCAAATTTGATTTTTAGGTTGGCGCTGTCTCTCAAAAAGGAGACTAGCCTAGGCGGGGAAGAGATGTGTTGTGAAGAAGTGTGAAGAAGTTTGATGTTTATTTGTAAGTGGAGCCAAAAACCCTCAGCTATTAGATTTAGATTTTAATTTTGAATTGACCATATCCTTGGATCAATCCGGAGTGACTACAACAGTGAATCAAAACAAAACTCGTCAGCTTAAATCAGCCTGGAAAAAAAATCTCGTTTGTTAAACCATTTCATGCCAGGCAAGTATACGTGCTAGGCACGTATTGGTTGACCCATACCCCATCTGGGTCGACAAATGGGTCGACCCAAACACAACCCGGGTCGACCCATGGGTCGACCCGATTGTTACTGGGTCATTCCATGCAATGGTCCCTTTTTCTATTTAAATTCTGATTTGAATTTCAAACTTCGAATTGTCATATTTCCTTCGTTTTAAGTCCATTTTATGCAAACTAAATACGAATTTGAACAGAAAATCATAACGAACCTAATAGCATATTCCGCGTGGCCAAATTCCAACAGTTTTATAACTTATTATTTAATTTATTGATTTGCTAATTAACCATTGTGTATTTATGATTTTGGTTGTTAATTCTCCCCTCCTCAAAGAATTTCATCCCCCAAATCTCTAAGGTAGAAGACTAAGGTAAGTGTTTACACAAAAATATCTACATCCATCTACTCTACCATCATGCATTAACAATTATCGTCCTTAGGTTTTATGTCATTTATGTACTTATGCAATAATGTGATGTGTATGACCCTAACTAATGCAAAAGATAGGCAGTCTACTTATTCAATTGACCTCCTTTTATGTATGTTTGTGCAATGCATCTAAATGTATGCAAAAATCCTAATGATAACTGATAGTTCTATATGCGTGCTTCAACCATCATTCATATGCAACAACCGTATGATAACATCCATATTTTATACCCAAATAAATAGATGAATATGTGCATACATCGATATGCATATGTAAGTGTCCTATCGGCCGATCCCTAATAGGGTCTAGTGTATATATGCATCTACTACATCCAGTAGCAAAAACTTGCAACCATTAAACATAACATGTTCTAATAACACCATATCCTACCATCCATAGATTTTTCCCATGGTCATATTCAAAGGAATGGAAGGTAGAACCTATTCAAGAACTAAAGGTGGAAAAAGATCAAAGCATAATGTCAGAAAGGTACAAATAGGAAACACACATCTTCTCCTCTGGTTCTCAAGTGGTTTCGTTGGAAACATCTCCCCACTGAACATTTACAAGCATCCCTCTTTATTCCTTAGTCTTTTGGTTTCATGGTCTAGGATCCACGTAGGCGCAGGTAGAATGGATGCATCCTCTCAATCTCCATATCCTCCATCAAACTAGGCTCCACTACACTATTGTGTTATGTAAGCACTTTCGCAAGTGCAAAACATGAAATAAATCATGAACACCAAAAGCCTCTTAGGTAGTTGAACCCTATATGCCATCTGCCCTACTCTCTTTGTGACCGGAAATGGAAAACGAACCTTAGTGCTAACTTTCTTGTGGATCCAAATCACACTACATTCCTCAATAACGATACCTTGACGAAAACAAAGTCTCCAACATCAAACTGTAAATTAGTCTTGCTCTTATCTTCATGATATTTTTGACGATCATGTGCCGCCTTCATCCTCCTCTTTACCAAACCAATCTTATCGAAGGTCTCTCTACTCATGTCTGGCCCAAGAAGTAGCCTATCTGTCGACTGCCCACCAACATGAAGGAGATCTACAAGGCCATCCATATATAGCATCGAAGGGTACCATACCAATGCTAGTCTAGAAACTATTATTATAATAAAACTCTACAAGAGGTAAATGCTTCTCCCATAACCCTTTAATATCCAAGATACAGTTTCAGTAGATCCTCTAAAATCATGTTCACCGTATCATTTTGTCCATCAGTTTGAGGGTGGTAAGCCGTGCTTAATCTGATTTATGTCCCTAAATCCTCCTGCGGACTACTCCAAAACTCGTTGGTGAAAATCGAGTCTATCACTCACAATACTCATAGGAACACCATGTAGTCAAACTATCGCACATACACAGAAGCCAACCACACAGTTATCCTCTCATATTAATTGGGATGAAATGAGTGCTCTTTGTTAGTCCCTCTACAATAACCTAATTGATGGTGCTGCCCTTCCTTGATCTAGACAACTCATTTACGAAATCCATGGATACATTCTCCTACTTCCAAAGTGGTATATCCAAAGGCTAGAGCAATCCACCAGACTTCTTTTGATCTGCCTTTACTCTTTGGCATGTCGTACATCTTGTCATAAACTCGGACACATCTTTCTTCATACCATTCCAGTGGAATACTAATATCATATCTCGATATATACCATTTGGATGGATGGTCATCCGAGAGTGATGTGCCTTGGCCAACACTGTACTCGTTAAATCACCTGTGCGGGGGATAAAAAGTCTACAATGTACCATAACCATCCTATATAATCTACAGAATATCTGAGAAGATGTCCACAAATATTTCCTTTACTATGCCTATCCAAGACATATACTAGCTTGATATCCTCACGCTGCCTCGACCCAATCTGCTCCAACAAAGTAGGCTGCACCTAAAAAGATGCCAATAATCTTGGAGTATAATCCGTAGATGGTATGGAATCGAATGTAAATAAAACTCCAAGCTTTGCCACTCTATGATCAAAGGACTCAACGATGCCCTCTACCAACTCAGAGCATCCGCTACTGCATTCCCCTTGCCTGGGGTATAAGTAGTCTTAAAGTCGTATGATGCTAAAAACTTCATTAATTGTTTTTGCCTCAGATTGAAGTCCATTTTCGAGTACAAATACTTTAGAAACTTATGATCCATAAAGAACTCGAATCTATTGCCTGGTAGATAATGTCTCTAAGACATAAGCACGAACACAACAGCAGCCAACACCAAATCATGAGCAAGGCAATTTCTCTCATGATTCCTCAACTGTCTAATACTATAGCACAAACCGTACCCTTTTGCGTCAATACTGCGCCTAAGACAATCCCACATGCATCAATATGTATAGTAAATGTCTTAGAGCCATCACGAAGTACTAATGCCGAGGCACTGGTAAGAACCTTCTTCAATCTCAGAAAAGAATCTCACAATCAACTTCCCAAGAAAAAGCCAAATTCTTCTTAGTAAGTTGGGTAAGTGGTGCCGAAATCCATGCAAAGTACTTAATGAACTTCCTATAGTAGTCTGCTAGACTAAGATAGCTCCTCACCTCTGTTGCGTTCTTGGAGGTCTTCCAATCTTGCACCGCCACCACCCTGACGGGATCCATAACTAATCCATCCTTGAAAACCATATTCCCTAAGAAACGCACCTTTCTTCGCCAAAAATGACACTGGGAGAATTTCCCCTTGAACTGGTTTTCTCAAGGAGTACAGAGAACCTTCCCTAAACGTAAGGCATGCACATCCTCACTCCTAGAGAATGCAATAATATCATCTACAAAGGCATCCATAAACCTATTTAGAACATCCGTTAATACTCTGCCCATCAAGTACACAAAATAAGATGGTGTGCTGGTCTGTTCAAAAGGCATAACTAACCACTCAAAGAAACCATCAGGAGTGCAAAATATTGTCTTATCTATGCTATCATCTGCCACACAAAAATGAAGAAAATCAATGGAAAATTTTAATTCAGAAAATACAAACACGCCCATCAACTAGTCAAACAGATCATCTATCTGACGGAGTGGGTAACGATTCTTCTTCGTGACCTTATTCAGTTTTCTATAATCCACACAAAGCCAAAGGAGATCGTCCTCCATGGTAGCAAAGATGACTGGTGCTCCCTACTTAAGGATACTTCACCTAGTGAATCCTTTTTCAAAAGCTCGCCCACTTGCTTACTAAGCTCCCACCATTCCCTTGGAGCCATATGACGAACAGGGAATTCTAGTGGTTTTGCAGTCTGACTGAGATTAATCCAAAAGTCAGTCTCTCGCTTAGTTAGCAACCCTCTCACCTCTTTAGATACACCCGGATACTCACAGACAACAGGTATAGAATCAATATCATCAATAGAAGAATCAAGGGTATTAAGCAAAATCAACATGGCTGACCCCCGTGGGTCGCAAGAAATCTCAAAGGTCCTACCATTACAAGTCATCAAACGAACGACCCACTTCTCGCAGTCAAGGATAGCCCCGTACATGGCTAACCATTCCATCCCTAAGATCATACCATACCTAGAGAATCCTAATACATTAGCACCAAAATCAAACTCAACGCCTAAAATAGAAACATTCAAACTCCAACAAGCCATAGATAGGTGCATCGAACCACCTATTGTAACACCTCGTAATTCTACAATACTAGGATTCACAAATCAAGGCAGAATTAAAAGTTAAAATCAAAATCATGGGAAACGGGCTGCGCCATTGCGTTTGTCTCGGAATTATACATGAAAACGAGTCCGAGTTTGCGTAAATCGGAGTCCGTATGAGGAAGATATGGCCTCCGGAAGATTCAACGAAGTTCAGATTTCAAAACCGGTCGAGTTCGAAATTTAAAAACAGACCCAGATTGGGAAGAGCGGGAATTTTCCCGCCCAAGGCACCCGAGTCGACTGGGTAGTCGACCTGGGGCCCCCAGCTCGACTGGGTAGTCGACCTGGGGATCGACCCCCCTGCTTTTTCCTGTTTTCTGCACCTGGTTCATTCTTCTGTATTCGGACGCCATCCTGACCAGATTCGTTGACTTCTACACTATATAAACAGCCCTAGACTCCTTCTATATTCACAATTCTTCTCTACCCTTATGCTGCAAAGATTCTTAGTGAACATGGCTTCCTCTCCTCCTCTTAATCAAATAATAAATAAAATAATATATATAAAATAAATCAAGACGAGGAGGTGCTGCTCAAAGACTTTCAAAGAGGAGATTCAAGCTAGAATTCAAGTGAAAATTCAAATGACTGCAACGACTGTTTTTCTACGAATCATAGCAACGCCATCTTTCTATTCTAATCTAATCTCTGTAAGTCAATTATTTCTAGATTTGAACGTTTTTCTCTGTTCATGACATGAAAATAAAGGAATAAAAGAATGTGCCAAATCTCTCTCTCTATTCGAATCAGTGCCTATACTCTTGAACCTAATTAAGAACTGTTATGATTCGAGGACAAATAACACTGTGACTATGAAACTATGGACATTGCCTATGACCATGAACATTTGCCTATGACTATGAACATTGCCTATGACTATGGACATTGCCTATGACTATGATCATTTCCTATGACTGTGACTGTGACTGTGAGGATTATTTCCTTGACTAAGCCTATGCCTTTGATTAGGAAATATAAACTATTGCCTATGACATAACAAGGACATCTGTAATTAAACACCTGTGATTCATGACTAGGAAAGTGTTGCTTAAGTTTTGTGACTATGGAATTGGGTCTAAACCCGAACATCTATTCTGTCTATTCTTGGTTATCTTTGGTTTTAGACCTTGGGAATTTACCTATTAAGTTAGGTCTACCCATGTTCTTGAACCTACGTCTCTATTCTTTCTATTCTTGGTTATCTTTGGTTTTAGACGTTGGGAATTTACCTATTAAGTTAGGTCTACCCATGTTCTTGAACCGACGTCGTTATTCAACCCGTTTTATGCCAGTTAGTATGTCTATCTTTTGTATAGCATATTTGGTTCATTCCCTATTTTCTACGAACCTAGCTTTATTTATAATCTAGACTGAATCACGATTATACGAACGGTGGGAATGCGGTATGGGCAAAATATTAAATTTACTAAAAACGTAGTTTAACTTGGAAATTGGCATAAATTGGGAACATGTATTATGGCATGTTCATAGAAATGCAAATTGAATAAATTTGACATGAATTATAAGATGTATCTAGTATTGACGTGTAAATCTAGCATTTACATAAATAGTGAACTAGAGTAATAAGTCTAGTTTGACGTGAATTAGAATGTTGAATCGGAATTGGATCAGCTAATTTGGCATGGTAAGTATATTGGCATAAATGTGAAATTGGCCATAATTGGGAGTAATTGGCAGGTTTAGCAAAATCATGGTTAGTGACACTTAATTTGGTATAGTCCACATACCAAAAAGCATAAATATGATTTAGAAGGGGAAATGGGCCATAAGAATGAATGTAGACAATTTACATTAAAAGAGTAATTAGGAAATAAGTAAATTAGGAATAATTTACTTATAGAATTTGGCCTGAATGAGGAAATATAAATTTAGACAAATTAAAGGTTTATTAACGACATCTCTTTTAATGACACACCAGGAAGTTCTAGGGTGACAGAGAGGATAGTGTCTAGGCTTGGGTTTGGAAAATACAAGTTTCCTGCTCTCCCTGACTGATCTGACGGACGAGATGGTTACTTTCAAAAACCTGATTTGAAAATTAACTAAAACCCTTTTTAACTTAGAAAACACGAATATGCCTAACCCAAGGTTAGACTGAGTTGCGATGTAAACCTGCTCGGAACCAACCGGCACATCCAGTAATCGCAACAATATCTGTCTAATGTGAGTGGAAGCGGCTTTAATTTATTTAGTTAAAGCTAGAACAAGAATGGTAGGGTTAAGTTAACTAAGACACTTAACCAATTCAACAAGATAACCAAACCGATTGGTGGGGTTAGGTTCATACAGACAAAGTTAAGCTAGAATGGAAGGGTTAAGTCTTTAGGAACACTTAACCAAATTAACACAGTCGAGCTAGAATGGGAGGGCTAAGTCCATAGGGGCACTTAACCAAACTTATGGTAACAAGGCCAGATTTGTAGGGGTTAAGTAACTAAGAAAACACTTAGTCAAACTAACATGTTAACTAGACTAGAAGGTGAGGTTAAGTACAGTTGATACACTTAGCCAAACTAACATGTTAACTAGACTAGAGGTTAGGGTTAAGTAAATACACTTAGCCAATTTGATATGTTAGCTGGGCTAGACCGTAGGGTTAAGTAAACCTGAACACTTAACCATTAGGTTGTGATAAAGGAATGAGGTTAAGTCTAAAACATGAAGGGATAATACTTAACCATTAATAACATGTTAGTTAAAATAGACGGGCAAGGTTAAGTTAAAAAGAAACACTTAACCAATACAGGATGAAGGGGTAGGGTTAAGTAATAAGAAATACTTAACCAATTTAACTTGGTTTGTGGTAGGGTTAAGTCAACGTGAATTGCTGATGACACTTAACCAGCTTAACAGGATAAATGGAGAGGGTTAAGTTAGCTTGAATTGACTAATGACACTTAACCAATCCAAATTGACGGGAAAGAGAAATAAGTAATAAACCTTAGTTAAGAAAACAACGATTCTGGAAACTAAGTGGTAAACCTTATTTGACAAAACTAAGTTGTAAATCTTAGTATAACACGAGGAGGAGCGAACGTCTGTCTGAGTAAAAAGGAGGCTCCAACGAATTGGGTTACGAAGCCCGAGGTTTCGAGGGGACGTGAGGGTACTCTTGGTATCCCTCTGAGAGGCTGTAGATGATCCGCCTGGGCCCACAGAGGTTAAGGTCTACGATGAAGAACCAGAGGTATGCCTTGGTTGCAATACATGGCAACCTAAAGACTAGGATGGACCGGCGTGATTCGGCGAGCAAACGGTAGCCCTGTGATAGCGACTCGTCGTCTACCATCCATCTTGAGTCAATCGAGATACGTGAAGCGGAAAGGCGGAGAACTCCAAAAGACCATATACTTGCTATCTAGTTATGGTTGCGGATGGCCATAGGATAGTGGGGCACCGGGGGCCGGCGTATAGTTCTCATTTTACAAGGTGTGCATATCATTTGTTGAGGGAGGGGTCAAGTGGGACCATAGCCACTGAAATAAAAACAGACCTTAGCATCTGCATTGGCAGATATCTGAAAGCTCCCGACCGAGTTATGTATTCCTTGATTTGCCCTGTCACAGGACTCGGACCGCACATTACAGGACATGTGCATCTAGACAAGCGATCACGATTCACGATACATGTGTGGGGTAGTATAGGAACATATACCACTCTAGGTAGTGTGTCCTAGACTTGGGGGTATCGTTCGACAGGTAGCATAATTCCTAGTTGAACTAGGTGGCATAAATCCTAAATCCGAGAAGCGTTCAGCAGACATCGGAAACTCTAGTTAAATCTAGAAGGCACTTGGTAGAAAACCCTAGATTAAACCTAGATAACAAATAAATAAATGGATGCCTGAAGGCAATGGCAACTACAGGGATGGGACCACATTATCGTTACTAGTTGGCACCCTAGTTAGGCTGTGCAGAGATATAGAAACCAGTATAACAAGGAAATAGCGAGGCGGCGAAGGTATTAGAGCATATCCAGTTAATCTTATCTTAGCATATCTTGTGTTAATCATGTCTAGTCTTGCCAACCCTATTATCATGGTGTTATCTTGTATTCAGTTAATTCATGTCGTTTGTTTTTCCATATTCACATGCTAGAAGTTACTGAACTTACTCAGGCTTTATGTCTGACCCTGTTTTTCTTTCGTCTTCTTCTCTTCCGTCCCCCCCCCACCCCAGGTAGTAGAGGAGGGAGTAGTATAGCTCAGTTTAAGTTGGACTGTTACTCTTTTCTAGCTTGAAGATTTGTCGAAGTTTTGCTTGGATTCTCTTTTCAGATGCTATGGCTGACTCTTGCTAAAATCGGGGAATATAAATGTTGTTTTTATGCTTCTTTATTTTGTAAGATAGAAGATACTCTGATATTGTAAAGAAATCATTGTACAAACTATTTTATCAATAAAGCAAAGTTTTATTTTCCGTTGTTTAATTTCTATCTGTCTTGTAATTTATCTTCATCTTTTACCCTAAATGATCCACAGACCTTAGTGCATTCCCTTTGTGAGTGACACTAACGGATGTGGGGTGTTACACGTAGTATCAGAGCTGAAGGTTACCGGATCAGATAAAGGATTTGAAAAATTATTTTCAAAACGGTTTTAAAAGAAGCATTTTCAAAAGAAAAGTTTTGTTTTAAAGGCATATTCCCCAAAGCCATACGCACTATTTTCTCTTCCTTAGTTTAAATTCTTATCTCCTTCTTTCTTGAGTCTCTGGGGCTCCTGGCTTTCTGGGAGGTAACCTCGTCGAAGGGCAAAGTAGTACCCGACTTCCATCTAGGGCTGTGGTTGTTTCACTTACAGTCAGTTTTTCTTTCAAGCTTATAGGGTTTTATGTACGATGGAAGCAGCTTTCGAGAGATTTGTCAACATGGCTACACACAGAAGGGGATGAGAAGTTTGGCTAAGGAGCACAACCCTAGGGTGAGGAATTCATAGATGTAGATTTAGCTCGCGAAGGAGGAAGAAATTATAAAACCTAAGACAAGAGGAAGTATCTTTACTAGGGTATGATAGGGCATATAATTAAGGACAAGGGCAAGAACGGGGAACAAGATTTTCAAAAGGGCAAGTACATACTTTCACCACCAAGCATACCTAGGAGAAAGGTAGTGAAGTTCCGATGGAAGAGTCTAGTTTTGCTATTCGTACTATTTCCTTTGGTTTTAGCGCTTCGCATTTGTCCATATCCACTCCCCATAGTTGAGTCTCTGCACCATAGTATTTGTATAGTAAAAAGATCCCACTAGAGTCTCAAATCCAATTGGTGGTCCGACCAGCTTATTTTTGGTTAGTAGGGACTTGAGGATAGCTGTCGAGTTTTCTTATATCATCTCACGTAGGTCGTCTAAATTCGGAGGAGATATTCCTTGGGTGCTTGTCTGATATTGGTTTAAGCCTTTGGGGCTTGTACTTGAGGAATGTCGAGTTCGACTAGGATGGATTGCGTGAGAGATGAATAGTTGTGGCAGGCACTCTAAAAAGCACATAGTAACCTTTCGACCCTCATAGTTATGGCATGATGAATAAGCTAAGAGGAGAGATCTCAAGCCATCTTAGTATGTGCACTTGGTACCGTGATTGACATCTTTTTATTTTGGAAATGGAGATTGGAAACTTCACAATCGTGAAGTAAAATTTAGTTAAGAAACAGTGGAGTAAAGCTCAAGAAGGCTAGATACCAGCAACATACCCTTTTCTTAAGGGTGCATCCTTGATTTTCTTTTTATAGGAGCTTTACGCATAGTTGTTTCTCTCTTTCCAAAGTATATCCTCTTGGTCGTATCTTCGATCCTTAGGTAGAAGCCAATGGATGTAAAAATGTATTTGAAAACATGTTATGGTTGAATGGTTGCAAGTGGTTGCAAATGGTTGCTCGTGAATGCATATGCATACGTATTAGGCACTAGATCAGTTCGGACGCTGTCATATTGCATTTACAGATATGTATTTGTTTGTAAGTTGAACTTGATATGTCATCATATGGATGTTGCATATGGATGAATGGTTGTGCACGCATGTAGTATTTACATAACTAGGAATGCTTGCATACATGATTGGATGCATGGAACTGACATGATTCGCATTAAGGAGGTCAACTGAATCAGTAGACCGCCTAATTTTGCATTAGATAAAGACATATAAACCCACACTATGCATATGAACATGAAAGCATTAGAAATCTTTTAAGGACAATGGATGCCTGTGAGTGAATGGTTGAGTATATGGGTGATTGGATGGTAGGACACATTCTTGCTAACTTGAAGATTTCGGGGACGAAATCCTTTTAAGTGGGGGAGAATGTAACACCCCGTAATTCTGCAACACTGGGATTCACAAATCAAGGCAGAATTGAAAGTTAAAATCAAAATCAAGGGAAACGGGCTGCGCCATTGCGTTCGTCTCGGAATTCTACATGAAAACGAGTCCGAGTTTGCGTAAATCGGAGTCCGTATGAGGAAGATATGGCCTCCGGAAGATTTAGCGAAGTTCAGATTTCAAAACCGGTCGAGTTCGAAATTCAAAAACAGACCCAGATTGGGCAGGGTGGGAATTTTCCAGCCCAAGGCGCCCAGGTCGACTGGGTAGTCGACCTGGGGCCCCCAGGTCGACTGGGTAGTCGACCTAGGGTCGACCCCCCCTGCTTTTTCCTGTTTTCTGCACCTGGTTCGTTCTTCTATATTTGGACGCCATCCTGACGAGATTCGTTGACTTCTACACTATATAAACAGCCCTAGACTCCTTCTCTATTCACAATTCTTCTCTACCCTTATGCTGCAAAGATTCTTAGTGAACATGGCTTCCTCTCCTCCTCTTAATCAAATAATAAATAAAATAATATATATAAAATAAATCAAGACGAGGAGGTGCTGCTCAAAGACTTTCAAAGAGGAGATTCAAGCTAGAATTCAAGTGAAGATTCGAACGACTGCAACGACTGTTTTTCTACGAATCATAGCAACGCCATCTTTCTATTCTAATCTAATCTCTGTAAGTCAGTTATTTCTAGATTTGAACGTTTTTCTCTGTTCATGACATGAAATTAAAGGAATAAAAGAATATGCCAATTCTCTCTCTCTCTCTCTCTATTCGAATCAGCGCCTATACTCTTGAACCTAATTAAGAACTGTTATGATTCGAGGACAAATAAGACCGTGACTATGAAACTATGGACATTTCCTATGACCATGAACATTTTCCTATGACTATGAACATTGCCTATGACTATGGACATTGCCTATGACTATGAACATTGCCTATGACTGTGACTGTGACTGTGAGGATTATTTCCTTGACTAAGCCTATGCCTTTGATTAGGAAATATAAACTATTGCCTATGACATAACAAGGACATCTGTAATTAAACACCTGTGATTCATGACTAGGAAAGTGTTGCTTAAGTTTTGTGACTATGAAATTGGGTCTAAACCCGATCATCTATTCTGTCTATTCTTGGTTATCTTTGGTTTTAGACCTTGGGAATTTTCCTATTAAGTTAGGTCTACCCATGTTCTTGAACCTACGTCTCTATTCTGTCTATTCTTGGTTATCTTTGGTTTTAGACCTTGGGAATTTACCTATTAAGTTAGGTCTACCCATGTTCTTGAACCGACGTCGTTATTCAACCCTTTTTATGCCAGTTAGTATGTCTGTCTTTTGTATAGCATCTTTGGTTCATTCCCTATTTTCTACGAACCTAGCTTTATTTATAATCTAGACTGAATCACGATTATACGAACGGTGGGAATGCGGTTTGGGCAAAATATGAAATTTACTAAAAACGTAGTTTGACTTGGAAATTGGCATAAATTGGGAACATGTATTATGGCATGTTCATAGAAATGCAACTTGGATAAATTTGACATGAATTATAAGATGTGTCTAGTATTGACGTGTAAATCTAGCATTTACATGAATAGTGAACTAGAGTAATAAGTCTAGTTTGACGTGAATTAGAATGTTGAATCGGAATTGGATCAGCTAATTTGGCATGGTACGTATATTGGCATAAATGTGAAATTGGCCATAATTGGGAGTAATTGGCAGGTTTAGCAAAATCGTGGTTAGTGACACTTAATTTGGTATAGTCCACAAACCAAAAAGCATAAATATGATTTAGAAGAGGAAATGGGCCATAAGAATGAATGTAGGCAATTTACATTAAAAGAGTAATTAGGAAATAAGTAAATTAGGAATAATTTACTTATGGAATTTGGCCTGAATGAGGAAATATAAATTTAGACAAATTAAAGGTTTATTAACGACATCTCTTTTAATGACACACCAGGAAGTTCTAGGGTGACAGAGAGGATAGTGTCTAGGCTTGGGTATGGAAAATACAAGTTTCCTGCTCTCCCTGGCTATCCCTAACTGATCCGATGGACGGGATGGTTACTTTCAAAAACCTGATTTGAAAATTAACTAAAACCCTTTTGAACTTAGAAAACAAGAATATGCCTAACCCGAGGTTAGACTGAGTTGCGATGTAAACCTGCCCGGAACCAACCGGCACATCTAGTGATCGCAACAATATCTGTCTAATGTGAGTGGTAGCGGCTTTAATTTATTTAGTAAAAGCTAGAACAAGAATGGTAGGGTTAAGTTAACTAAGACACTTAACCAATTAAACAAGATAACCAAACCGATGGGTGGGGTTAGGTTCATACAGACACAGTTAAGCTAGAATGGGAGGGTTAAGTCTATAGGAACACTTAACCAACTTAACACAGTCGAGCTAGAATGGGAGGGCTAAGTCCATAGGGACACTTAACCAAACTTATGGTAATAAGACCAGATTTGTAGGGGTTAAGTAACTAAGAAAACACTTAGTCAAACTAACATGTCAACTAGACTAGAAGGTGGGGTTAAGTAAAGTTGATACACTTAGCCAAACTAACATGTTAACTAGACTAGAGGTTGGGGTTAAGTAAATACACTTAGCCAATTTGATATGTTAGCTGGGCTAGACCGTAGGGTTAAGTAAACCCGAACACTTAACCATCAGGTTGTGATAAAGGAATGAGGTTAAGTCTAAAACATGAAGGGATAATACTTAACCATTAATAACATGTTAGTTAAAATAGACGGGCAAGGTTAAGTTAAAAAGAAATACTTAACCAATACAGGATGAAGGGGTACGGTTATGTAATAAGAAATACTTAACCAATATAACTTGGTTTGTGGTAGGGTTAAGTCAACTTGAATTGCTGATGACACTTAACCAGCTTAACAGGATAAATGAAGAGGGTTAAGTTAGCTTGAATTGACTAATGACACTTAACCAATCCAAATTGACGGGAAAGAGAACTAAGTAATAAACCTTAGTTAAGAAAACAACGATTCTGGAAACTAAGTGGTAAACCTTAGTTGACAAAACTAAGTAGTAATTCTTAGTATAACACGAGGAGGAGCGAACGTCCGTTTGAGTAAAAAGGAGGCTCCAACGAATTGGGTTACGAAGCCCGAGGCTTCGAGGGGACGTGAGGGTACTCTTGGTATCCCTCTGAGAGGCTGCAGATGATCCGCCTGGGCCCACAGAAGTTAAGGTCTGCGTAGAAGAACCAGGGGTATGCCTTGGTTGCAATACATGGAAACCTAAAGACTAGGATGGACCGACGTGATTCGGCGAGCAAACGGTATCCCTGTGATAGCGACTCGTCGTCTACCATCCATCTTGAGTCAATCGAGATACGTGAAGCGGAAAGGCGAAGAACTCCAAAAGACCATATACTTGCTATCTAGTTATGGTTGCGGATGGCCATAGGATAGTGGGGCACCGGGGGCCGGCGTATAGTTCTCATTTTACAAGGTGTGCCTTTCATTAGTTGAGGGAGGGGTCAAGTGGGATCATAGCCACTGAAATAAAAACAGACCTTAGCATCTGCATCGGCAGATATCTGAAAGCTCCCAACCGAGTTCTGTATTACTTGATTTGCCCTGTCACAGGACTCAGACCGCACATTACAGGACATGTGCATCTAGACAAGCGATCACAATTCACGATACATGCGTGGGGTAGTATAGGAACATATACCACTCTAGGTAGTGTGTCCTAGACTTGGGGGCATCGTTCGATAGGTAGCATAATTCCTAGTTGAACTAGGTGGCATAAATCCTGAATCCGAGAAGCGTTCAGTAGACCGCGTAAACTCTAGTTGAATCTAGAAGGCACTTGGTAGAAAACCCTAGATTAAACCAAGATAACAAATAAATAAATGGATGCCTAAAGGCAATGGTAACTACAGGGATTGGGACCACGTTATCATTACTAGTTGGCACACTAGTTAGGCGGTGCAGAGATATAGAAATCAGTATAACAAGGAAATAGCGAGGCGGCGAAGGCATTAGAGCATATCCCGTTAATCTTATCTTAGCATATCTTGTGTTAATCTTGTCTAGTCTTTCCAACCCTATCATCATGGTGTTATCTTGTATTCAGTTAATTCATGTCGTTTGTTTTTCCATGTTCACATGCTGTAAGTTACTGAACTTACTCAGGCTTTATGTCTGACCATGTTTTTCTTTCGTCTTCTTCTCTTCCGTTTCCCCCCCTCCAGGTAGTAGAGGAGGGAGTAGTATAGCTCAGTTTAAGTTGGACTGTCACTCTTTCCCAGCTAGAAGATTTGTCGAAGTTTTGCTTGGATTCTCTTTTCAGATGCTATGGCTGACTCTTGCTAAAATCGGGGAATATAAATGTTGTTTTTATCCTTCTTTATTTTGTAAGACAGAAGATACTCTGATATTGTAAAGAAATCATTGTACAAACTATTTTATCAATAAAGCAAAGTTTTATTTTTCGCTGTTTAATTTCTGTCTGTCTTGTAATTTATCTGCATCTTTTACCCTAAATGCTCCACAGAACTTAGTGCATTCCCTTTGTGAGTGACACTAACGGATGTGGGGTGTTACACCTATGGGGTTGGGAACTACTATGGGATCGGCAATGAGTGAGATATTTATTTTGAAGATGCGGATTAAGGATCTTAAGGCAAGTTAAACACTAGAGCTGAGGTGAATAGCGTTTAAAGGAATTTATTAAATTTCTCAAAATCTTTTTGGATCAAACACATATTATACAGATCACAGATAATAATAAACACATAATCAAACACAGAATGCATAAAGTAAAAGTAAAAGCAATAAATGGAAAGTACGCACTGAGATTTCATACTGCTTCGGGACTCCCCTACATCAAGTCCCACACAACGCTAGGTTAATGCAGATTTTTTATTCAACAATATCCAATTAAAATCCTTAATTTCAGGGCTATAAATGCACATCCCCAACTGATTCGAATACAATCAGACTTAGTTGATTTTTGGGCCATAATTTTACATCCAATGGATTTCCAGGACACAATCGCACCCATTCACTTTAAACGGGACAAAGCCACACCCTTCTCTTCACAATTTTTGTAGTATTAACTCTATAGGACTTGATCTTGAGATCTTTGATTACAAACAACCTATAACTCTTGAGAAGTACTTGAATTCAAAGAGATTTTTATTCAGAATTAGAAGAGAAGAAGAATGATGTGATTTCTATTTATAAATAAGGAAGTAATTTTGATATCATTTGAAAACAAGATTTAAAAGAAAGTAAAAAAAATTATTAAGAAATCAAGATTCAAATTTAAAATCATAATTTTAAATTTGAATTTAGAATCAACGGCTAAGTAGTTTTAATAGAAATTCAAGACACATTTACTCTATAATTCTCGAACTCTTGAATTTTTGATTTCTTGATAATCATGAGTCTTGAAACTTGAACTCTTCTATTTGAAATCTTGATTCTTATGAACTGTACAGTCTTCACTCTTCAATAATAGATACCTACATAGTTTTCCTATATTTACATACATACATACATATATATTCTAGAAAATAATGTTACTATATACTTTATAACAATAATAATTAAACAAAGTAGAAACAAGGTTATGGTCATCAAAACCACCATCATTAACATCTCAGTCCTTAACAATCTCCCTTTTTTGATGATGACAACCTTGGTTATAAAATATCCATACATGATGCCTCGATTCTTCGATTACCCCCTTACTTTATTAACTCCCCTGAAACTACTAACTCTCCCCTTAATCTAAACCCTATTTTATAATTCTCACTCTTTGTCATTAACAAAAACTATATAACCCTAACAATACACTAACACTCCCCCTAAAACTAAGGTATAATTCCAATATATAAATATTAGTTAAATATTAAACTAAATAACTATAATATTCTAACTATTTATAACTTGAATAAATATGAGTATAAACTCGATTTAGAATCAAATAAATCACACCAAACCAATTCAATAAGTACATTCAAATAACCTAACCAAATCAAAACAAACTATAATCATAGTAATTTATTTACAATTTTGAAATAAATAAATCAAACCACACAAATTGAAACAAATTCATATATTTTGAGGAACTTCAATCCAAACGTCTACATCGAAGATTGGATAAGCCTTTATAGCATCCTAGTCTTTGATGTCTTTGGTAAGAGGCACTCCAATGATGTTGTTGCCTTCATCTTTTGAAAGAGAGGCAATCATCTATCAAATTGCATCAATGTTTTTCTTGTTGTTTGATCATCTATATTTGACTCAATTCTAAATGACGCAGATTAAGTAGAATAATTGAGAGGATATTCTTAAAGCAATTAATAATTTCTTCAACTTTTTTCACTAAGATTATGGATTTAAGTAGCCACAGTTTTGAATATATTAAGAAATAGTGAAAAGAAGTATAAGAGAAATAAAATAATAAGTTTTTCTAGAAGAGAAGGGTATAAATAGGCTCTAAAATTCGTTTAAACTGAATAGATATGAGTTAGTTAGAGTAGTTTCAAATTCAAATAGTTCTAGAATTTGTACTATTATATGTTGACATGGGCAAATGTATATGTTGACATATACACGTGTAATTTTCAGTTTTGAAGAAATTTTTTTGGTACCTGTTTTGACTTATATAAACTTACTTTTATGTTTTTAATAGTAATTCTGTAGATGTTTAAACAAGTATTGACAAAAATAAAGAACTTCATTTCACTCTAATGATAACGATACGTGAAATGAATACATAGTTTAAGATAGACATGCGTAAATTGAAATACAAGAAAATACAATACTATATTAAACTTAGAATTTAATAGAGGATGAAGAGGATGACAAGCCAAATTTTCTTCCAACTTTGCCAAAGAACTTACTCATTTTAGTAGAAATCTTTTCAAATTTCTTACTGAACGATCTCTTAAGTAACTTTTGGTTATTGGCTAAATTCTTTAATTTTGGGGAATGGTTTTCTTAGTGGAGTTGGTAGGAATTTCAATAATTTCTAAAGAGGTATCTTCTTCCTCTTCTTCAATGTCCATTTGATCGGTTTCTTCTTCTTGTTCAATTCTTGCCTGCTTTTCCGCATATGTTTCATATGGATGAAGCACAAATGGAATCTTCATAAGAGAAATATTTCACTCATTGAAAACTTTTCTATAAATGAGCTCTTCTCCTTTGAAATCGACTCCAAAATATTTGAAAACATGTGTAATGTAAACTCCATGACATAGCGTATTTTCCTTTGTTGAAACTTCCTTTAGTTAAAACTCACTTAAAATCACTTTAGCCCAATTGGTTTCATAATTTCCAAACATAGCAAATAGGGCTTTGTTAACTTTCATGGTAAGGTTGTTGAAATTTAGTGACGGTATGTTGAAGTTGTAAATTGATGATTCTTGCTTTTGGACGATAAAAACGATTTTTGAATTCCAAATTTTCATCATTTTCAAAAGTATGATGAAAAGTTTCCAAATCACTTCCATTGATATTAAATTCCGAAAGATCCATCCTTGAATTCTTACAACCCAAAATGGTACTTAAAACATAATAATTCAAAACATTTTGTGTTCCTTTAACACTGCTCCAAATTTCATCTTCACTTTCTTGATAAAAATCACAATTCAAATTTGCATAAAACATTTTCACAAGATTAGGATAACAAACTTCATCATTATCCAGAGAATCAACAAGAATCAAAATTCTAGTTTGATAAAATAGAGGTTCAGGTTCATAAGAAGCAAAATCACTAAAGATAGCAAATTTTCCCATGTCGACTTTACCAAAGTTTACATAACTAATGTAATCTTAGATAACATCCGGTTTTTGAAGAGGAAGCCTTTGATAGTATTGGTTAATCTCATGGTTTTTGGAGTGCTTGAGGATGCCATTAGAATAATTATGAAGAGTATAAGAATATGAAGAGTATTGTTGAATTTGGAAATAAAGATAAAAAAGAAATGAAAGGAGTTGGTTGTAAATATAAAGAATCAAAGGACAATTTGCTGGTTTAAAAGACACCTTTTAAGACACAGTGAAGTTGGTTAAAAGTTAGAGGGAATTTCAAAAGTTTAAATTTTAGAATTTGAATTTAAAAGTTTACTTTTATGGTACATGTGGAATAGGCAAATAGACATGTCGACATATCCCTTTATATTTTCAAAGTGACTTTTGGTTTTTGATTTTTTGAAATATTTATAACTCTTAATTCTTATTTAATTATTTCCTAGGATAATATTTATTATAAAAATAATATTTTATATTAATATTTTATTAATACGTTATAAAATAATTGTTATTTTAAATTTCAAATTTCAAAATCCGAATTTCAAAATTTGAATTGAAAATTCAACTTCTAAACAAGGCAAACATTCAAACAATCAAGCAAGCAATCAAACAACCATTTAAATTGTTAAATAATTATTAAGGCGTTCTTCGATTTCTTCTGATTCGAGAATTGTTGTGAAACATTTAGTTGAATTATTCATTTCTTGTTCTTCATAACTTGATGATAAATCGTAATCATCTAAAGTTTCTACATACGCTCTTTTCCTTTTCTTTGATGAACTGTTATTAGTAGGTTGATTTTGTTTTTCCAGATACAAAGAAAATCTTTTCAGATGGCTTAACACGTTGTAGTTATAACATCTGATATTACTAAGATTCTCATTACTGTTTTTACCTGATTTCTTAAATCGCTCTTTTTAAGTTATTTCTTTTACTATATCTTAGGAATTTTCTAGAATTCCTTTTCATTAGTGTTGTCTCTTCATCGTCATCACTGTTTGAGTCTGAATCTTCAATTGATACTTTAAATGCTATAGATTTCTTTTCTAACGACTTATTTTCTTTTCTTCCCTACATTTGAACTTCAAACAGCATTAAATTACCAATTAATTCCTCAATTTTCATTTTACCAATGTCACTGGCTTCTTCAATGCAAGGGTCTTTTGATCCCAATCAGATGTTAATGAAATCAAAAAAATTCTGACTTAATCTTCCTCAGAATATGATTTTCCCAAATCCATTGGCGAATGCATGATTTCCTGTAATCTACAATACATACCAAAGTTAGTCTCATTGTCATTCATTTTAAATAACTTAAACTGATCAGTTAAGATGGATATTTCGGCCTGTTTAACTTTGCTTGTTCCTTTATGAGTTACTTGTAAAGTATTTCAGATTTCATATGCAAATTTAGAAACAGATACCAAGGAACACCCCAACAGATTCCAAGTACAGTAAGACTTAATACATTTTCAGGCCACAACTTTACACCAAATCAATTTTCGAGATGCAGTCGCTCCTAATCACTTTAAATGGGACATGACCACACCCTTCTCTTATCAGTTTTGAAGTATTGAGTCTATAGGACTTGATCTTGAGATGTTTGATTACAAATAGCATATAACTTTTGAAAAACACTTGAATTCTGGGAAATTTTGATTTAGAATTTAAAGAGAAGAAGAATGAAATGATTTCTATTGAAATCGGCAGAGTATAAGTGTAAAAAATCAAGAAATAAAGTATTATAATGGTAGGGTGTTAAGAGAGGAAGAAGATGATGATATATTTAAAAAAATCGAATTATGAAAGGTATTTATAAGTTTTCACTAGTCACAATGTTTCTGAATGGATTTGAATTCAACAGACACCTCTTTTCAAAATTTAAGAAACCACTTAATAGCTAGTATATCGACATGCCAAAAAGCATATGTCGACATATGCTAGTACAAAACCAAATTTTGAATTCTCTAAAAAAGTAAACAACGTTTAAATAAATGATGATGAATCCAGAGTTAAAACAAACTGAATTCCTTTATATTAAAACATTCTTTTTAAAGTAAAATATATTTTAGGAACTTTTATAAAGATATAATAAAATATTTAAAGAAACTAAATTTAAAATGATATATAAATATAAACATAAAATTATGAATATATTAAAAATTAATATAAACAAGAAAAAACACATAAGTAAGCATACAATAAGTAAGTAAAAACTTAAAGTTAGAAGTCAGATAAATATAAGTTTGAAAATAGATTTCATGATTTAGAAAATAATTTTCAAGAGTTAAAATATTCATCAAAATAAAGAAGTATATTTTTATAAATAAGAAGTAATTTTGGAATCATTTGAAAGCAAGATCTAAAACCAAGTAAATAATATAGAAATTATTTTGAAATCAGGATTTAAATTAAAAACAGAATTATAAATTTGAATTTAGAATCAAGTGCTAACCAGAGTTTTAACAAAAATTCTAGACACATTTACTTAATAATTCTTGAACTCTTGAACAATTTATTTCTTGATACTCACGAGTCTTGAAACTTGAACTCTTCTATTTGAAATCTTGATTCTTGTGAACTGTACAGTCTTCAATAATAGATACCTACATAGTTTTCCTGTATATATATATATTATATTCTAGAAAATAGTGTTGGTATATATATTTTATAACAATAATAATTAAAGTAAATTAGAAACAAGGTTGTTGTCATCAAAACCATCGTCATCAACATCTCAGTCCTTAACAATATAAATGCAAACAGTCAACTAAAGTGCTAGAAATAATTGAATGAGAAGCTCCAAAATAAAAAAGAATGCGTATAGGAAAGTCGGAAATAGAGATCAAACCTTCAACATTTACTTTCCTACCCCTATTCGGACCACTGCCAATTGGAGCTGCATCCAACACGTGAACCCATGCTTCCGTTGTTCTAGTCCCTTTTCCAGCCTTTTGTGGGCATGCCCTACTAA
Source organism: Allium sativum (assembly GCA_030737875.1). Taxonomy (NCBI): domain Eukaryota; kingdom Viridiplantae; phylum Streptophyta; class Magnoliopsida; order Asparagales; family Amaryllidaceae; genus Allium; species Allium sativum. Next base: position 5,312,964 of record CM060921.1, on the reverse strand, counting down.
AATGCCCAAGCTGCCTATAATTAATCCACTTGCCTTTCATTATCAACTTTCTATAGTCCCTCACGAAATGCCCTGTCGTCCCATAACCAGGATACTTGATTTCTATCTTGGTCTTCCCTTTCTGAGAACTACCAGCTTGCTTCTTCTTACTTTTCATATTTTCTCACCATTTCTTCTTAGAACCAGAGGACTTAAAAGATCCACTTTTAACATCCTTGAATTCTTCTTCTTTATCCTCGTGCATCAAAGCCATTTCTACTAAAGCCTCAAAAGTACCCCCCCCCCCTTTTGAAATATCAGTCATCACCAAACCTTGGAGATGTTAGTTCATCCCTCTTGCAAATCTAACAGATTTCTTGCTAGCCACGTTAACCAAGTTCATCCCAGACCTTGATAACCCATTAAACTGGGTGATGTACTCCGTGATCGAAAGATCTCTTTGTTTCAAATTGAGAAACCGCTCCAACTGCATGCTTTCCTTAGCTTGTAATAGAAATTTCCTCTCGAATTCACCTCAGAACTAGCCCCATCCATATGCCTCCCTTCAGCCCCCACAATTTGCCACCAAAATGAGGCCTCCTCCTTAAGTTGCCAAGTAGATAGTCAAACTCTATGCTATCATCAAGCTCCAATTACTCAAAAATACGCTCCACATATCTGAGCAAAGTACGAGCCTCAGTAAATGTCTCTAAGCCTGTGAAAGACTTACTACCCAAATTAAAGATATCCTTGCAAAGCTTACAAAAATCAGTGGTTGTTGGTGGACTAAGAGGAACCACCGCAATGGGTATTTAATTATGCACATGCTCTTTTCCTTCAGCAGGTGTTATATCGTTTAGATATCTATGAAACCAACTAGGATTTGGGAAGGGGGCCCTGACATGCTGCTCAAAAGAGAGAAGATAAGGATTTTAGAATTTGAGAGTATCAAAGGAAAGTTGTAAGTGACTTAAGGTGATATTCTTTTATTTTCAAAACAACTTTAGTTTCTTAAAATATGTATTCTTTTAAAAAGTGTTTTCTTTTAGATTAAAATTTTAGTGATCTTGTAACCTTAGACTATAGCAACAAATAAAACACCCTGCACCCCTTAACGTTACTCAAAGTAGGATCCCGCTAATTCTTGAATCCAAAATGTGGCACAAACACCCAAAAGTAGTGTATAGAGCATAGAATATGATGAAATAACAAATAAAATAAAGAAAAAGCAAAGTAACCGCAATTTATAGTGGTTAGGCATTAACGAGCCAACATCCACTTTATAATTCTCTTAATAATATCAGAAAGATGAAGTTACAATGGTGGCGATAATAAGATATCAAGTACAATGTTGTTTTTAGAAAGTAATGCAATAGAGTAGCTAAAAGTCCATTTTTCATAACCGTTGGGGATAGTTATAGGATTCAGCAGCTCCCAGTTCGATCGGTCCTCGTGGAGGCCGATCTAGTAGATGTCGATCTCATGGAGATAGTGTTAACGCGACTGGAATGCTTCTTCAGGTAAATATCTTCTTTGGTTCGACCATGTCCGGTTCAGTATAGGACACGTGGCAGCCATCCAAAATCTTGAGGAGGTAGAGGTATTGGTCACTTCGTAGGTAAAGCATTTGTTTAGGAGGAATATAGGGTCGTCTCGACATACCCTCGGATCGATATGTCGAACTGAGGTCTTTGTGTTCATCGATCCAAAGCTTCGTTGTAGCATCTTCATTGAACCGTAGGTATAGTTAACCCGAGTTTGTTACCCAGGTCTTCACCGAGCCAATATGATCGAAGCAAGAAGACCGAACTGAATTTCCATGCTCTCTAAGTCCAAGTTGGTCGATCCGAGATCATATCGAACCGAGAGTAATGCCATGCTTCTCACCTTGCTTGATCTTTTTCCATATAGATATGAAGTGAACGAGTTACCGAAACTTCAGTCTGGGATGTTAATGATCTTGTCGGCCTTGCCAAACAGCAGGTCAACACTTTGCCTCCAAAGTACGTCGGATCGTAGACGAGATATGCTTTGAATCTATTGAGCTGCATCTCTTTGGAGTGTCATCCAATCTCTAAAAGGAAATAACGAACAGTTTTGTCCTTTTAAGAAGTCACGGTACTCAGATTCTTCTGTTCTGTGTAAATAGCTGAATACGTTCCACATTGTGCTCAATGGGATTTATCGCTCCAAATTCTTTGACTATAGTAATTGAGATGAATAGGTAATGATTCAAAACTGTTTGAGTCAGTAGGTCAAATTTTTTAATCACAAGTCATGTCGGGTCACTGGCTCCCGTATGCGATTGTCCACACGCAGGTCGTTGCCGAATGATATTATCTTCTTGCACAAGTCAAGCGCTTGTCGAGTCAGATTATCTATCACATATATGTCAATGTATGGTATAGCAGTCCAAGGCATGAGATAGTAGGAGAGTTTTCTTCTTTCTTTTACTCTTTCTTATCTCATCTCGATTATCGAACCAAGTTCCAGATCGACAGATCCGACCCGAACCGTGTCAACGGTTACATCGGACTGAGTCAATCTTGTTTTTTCAGAGAGGAGGCAAAGAGTATTTCCTCTTTTCCCTATAAACATCGACCACACCACAAATATTAATTTTTGATTTTTCACCGTATAGACAATGGTAATGGATTGAAAAAATTGGAACCATCACCGTGGTCACACAGTGGTAGTGGGAAGAAAGGTTGAGTTGGAGTGTGGAATGAACGATTTAAGGTCTCGGTTTTATATGGGGTAATGTTGAACTGGTGATGTAGTGGATCAGAGGAAGGACTTGTGGAGGCCTGGCTTGATACAATCGTTTGTCAAACCAAGGAATAGACAAATTTGAGGAACTAACGTGGGAGATATACTTTCTAGGGGTACTCGGATCAGATAAGTTGTTTATCGATCTGGGAATGTTGACCTAGAATCTCCATCTTCAACGGGGCCGAATTCAGTTCTTTACCCATTTGGTCGAGCTGAATGTTGCACTCTACCCAGCTTTGTAGAGCTGGTCTTGGTCATATTTCTGACCTCCTCGTGGTCAATGGAGTGATAAGCATATTTCTTTCATGTTTGCAATAGCCTTCAATCAAGCTTATGCATATGGTAAAAGGAATACCAAGTCCAGCTGAATTTCATGTATTGTGATGATATGTCATTAAGAGTGGACGGATACCTGCTTCTCGGCAGATTGCACGTTTGAACCCTATATAGGGATAGTAGGGTCAGAAAATGTGCATAGGGTTATTGGGCAGTCGAATCATGCCCCTTGAGGCTCAAATCCTTTGCCCTCAGTCACTGGGGTCTAGCTGATTAGTAGGTGTCAAATCCATGTCTTCTCTGGATTCATCCTCTCTCGTTGAATCATGAGTTAAAGTTGAAGGTAGAGTGATTGCTTGGTGCCTAACCCGTATTGGTTTCGGTTTATCATGGAGAACGTGAAATGATGTTGCATGAATGTTAGATTCATATTATCAATTCTTTTATCCAAGCTTTGAGAATTGGAGTTGGATGGAGAAAAGTAAAATTATAGTCTCCTTGAGTGCTCCCATTTACCTCACGTCAAGGTGAAAAACTAAGGACTAAGTGGTTTTGTCACACTCAATTGATGCCTGAATTGGATAGTCAATTCATGTCAAGTCACATTTGAGCCTTCCAACCAGGAAGTGGGATGGAACTAGTAAATGGATGGTCACGCTGCATCCATTTCGCGGTCCACAAATGGTTTTTCATGAGTAAAGCATGAGTTAGATATAGGCGATTGAGTCAATCTTTTTTTAGATATTTTCTGTAGCTTTTCCCCCTTCTATGGGTAATGGCAAAAGATAGGTGGTCGGATCACACCTGTTTTATATTTAGACATGTACGCATAAAAAACAGGTACTGCTTTCCAAGTTTAAATGTGTGACGGCCCGCCCCGCACCAGCCGACATTTCCCATGAAAGTGCATTGTGCCGATGTCCAACCGGCACGGGACGGTCGCCAAAGAAAGGGAAAGGGAAAGGACTTACTGGTGAACTAACAAAGAACCTGTAGAATGTCTCACAGCGAAAGGAATAAAATATAATAATAACATACTTGACATAAAACAGGTGAGATAGTGCATAAGCTGAAACTAAACATCATAGCAGCGGAAAATCCAATTACAACTTATGCTCCACATCATCATTATTACAACTTTTAAAAAAACTATCTCTAAAGCAAAAGAAAGGAAAGGTACACCACCAATGCCCAAAGTAGTGACCAGTAGCAACACAGGGAGAATATCTATATATACCATACATGGAAGCCTCCTACTCGTCTTCGGTAGAGCTACTCGTGCTTTACCAGCTAACCTGTCCCTAGTCTGCTCGTGAGAGCACCCAGATAAATAAGAAGAGACATAAAACTTTGGGTCAGACAAAAGTCTAGTATAAGCGATAAGCAGCAAAACAGAACAATAACAGGTATACTAAACCATACCTGAACCTGGACCTGCAACCAAAGAGTTAGCTCTACATACTGTACAATACTCTAAGGTGCCACTAACATATGGTGTAAAGAATACGGGGTGGGGGTGTGCATGTCATAGTGATGGCAAACAAATGAAGCATAGCAACCATCCTCACATCTCTCACTCAGTGCGTAAAGCATACGATATCTACCACTTTGATCACTTGACCCATTGAGGTAATAACGGAGTTCGACTTGTACAACTACTGCTACCACCAAGCTTATCCCATGGGATCATGACCAAACCTTTTCAAATGACCCCACTTCATTGGTCTATAGCCCACTAGTCTTACCTAGGTCATTGTGGCCCTGAATCCGTCCGCGTACGTTCCATACATAGTGATCCAAAGTCATAGATATTGACAACCCCTTAGCACACGTCCCACAGCAAAGCCCAACTCATGAAGTTAACTCGTTGGTTCCCAACTGGATCCTAAGTTCTACTTCCTATTTGGACTTCCTTTGCATCTCGGGTTTCGATCGAGTTGGAGCTAGTCTTCAAAAGAGTCGCCGCGTAGAAGTAGCTTAAGTCTGGTTCGGTTTGGCTATACATCATCTTCAGATTTCTCGTTCAGTTCGGGTCCTCTGGTTCGGCTCGAGTCTCCCCATCCGGTTCGGTTCGGATTCCCCATCGTGGTTCGGCTCAGCTCCTTCATTCGGTTCAGTTCGGACGCCACTCTCCAACTCGGTTCGGGTCGGGTGCCTCTCTCGCTTCGGTTCGGTCCACGTAGATCCGATCCCATACCTTCCTGTCGTTCCGATCTGACCCTAACCCCACTCGGTTTTAATGGCCTTCCTTCTTCCCTTTCATCCTCTTGTGCCAGGTTCCGGTCCGATCCGTATTCTCTTGCCCAGTCCATCGATCCGATCCGAGCACCACATCCGATCCGACCCGAAACCCTGCACAACTTTCTGCAACTTTTTCCAGCAACTGTTTTACGCCGTTCGACTGCGTTTTCGGCTAATCTATCTTTTTTAAATAATCACGAATCATTCCAAACTTTCATAGCAACATGTATAATCAACTACAAACACCAAAACAATAATTTGAAAAGTTAAAACGGATCAAACATAGCCAAAATCCCATATTTTTCCTTAAGCATGTTTAAGCAAAACTAATGTTAGGATTAGTAAAACTTAACCAAAGTATCCAAGTTTTCTAACAGTGGCCTAAAACATCATTTCGAATTTTATAAATATTTTTCCAGAATTTATTAGTCTATAAATTCACAAATCAACACTAATTACCCTTAATTAACCATAATTAGTGAGAAACCTTACACTAACTCACCTTTGCCACAAATAAATTTTAGATCTGAAATGATTCTCTGTTTGGACGCGAATAACAAGGCAATACAGAAGCCCTAATACTGATTTGGTGAAGATCTTCCTTGATTTGATGTAGATTCGGCTTAATTAGCGATTAGAAGGTGATTTGGGGTGTTTTAGCAAGTGCAGGCCATGACTAAACTAGACGAAACAGAAAGTGGCGACTGGAAAATGATAGAAACTGAATTTCCTAACCCTATCAGCCTTCCCATAACCCTAATCCTGAAATGGGTTATGGGCTCACTTACTAATCACCCAAATTAGGCCCGGTTAAGTTGTTTTTCACCTTCTGAACCTTGTTTCAGCCATATCTCCCAAACGTTGAGCCCGTTTTGCTAATGTGACCACTCTACGGAATTGTAAACCATCATCTGAATCCAATGGAAGTGGTTTTAGGTCAAAATTCCTTTCCGGTCAAAAGTTATGGCCGAAATAAGACCAGCTAGGGGCAAAACCGTCATTTAAAAATCGGGAAAAATCATGAACATGGGAAATGACCCCAATAGTCTTCTCCCAAAATTACATGACCATACGACTTCGTATGTGAAAGAAATAAATATTCTACGATCCTTTGATGCGTAGAATGTGGGTCGTTATATTCTTCCCCCTTAAGAAATTTCGTCCCCGAAATTCCTTAACCCAAAACATACAAGGGATCCCGCATGCCTACCAATCATATACAACAATCAAACATGCAAAAAAAATGAAACAAACCTATCCTAGCATGCAGAAAGACTAAATCCAAACTGAAATCTTACCAGGCGAAGAGTTCTGGATAGTCTTCCTAATGCTCTCCTCTATCTCCCAAGTACAGTCATTCTCATTCCCGTCCCACTGAACTTTGACTAATATCACCGCCTTCCTTCGAAGCTACTTCGTATCATTCCTAACAATACGCATAGGCCTGCGGTTCCCAACTGACTCGGGTTCAACTTCGATATCATCCAACTGATCAGGTGAAATAGTTACATCTGGGTCGTGTACGAACTTCCTTAACTGGGAAACATGAAACACGTTGTGAACTCCTGCCATCTTTTCTGGTAATTCAACTTTATATGCCAAATTCCCAATTTTCTCAAGATTTGGGAATGGACCAACAAATCTTGGTGCTAACTTGCCTCTCCTGCCAAATCGTATCACACTCTTCAACAGAGTATCTTGACAAACACCAAGTCGCCAATGGATAACTTTAATTCTTTTCTCCTCTTATCAGCATAACTTTTCTGCATATCTTGGGCAGCCTTCATTCACTGTTGGACAACCTTAATCTTAGCTAAAGTCTCTCTTATCACATCTGGTCCAAGCACAAACTTCTCACCAGTTTCTAACCAACATGACGGTGAGTTGCACGGTCTTCCGTACAAAGCTTCAAATGGAGCCATGCCAATACTGGATTGATAACTATTATTATATGCAAACTCTACTAAATGCAAATGGTCATCCCATGATCCACCAAAGTCTGATATGCAAGCTCTCAAAAGATCTTCTAATACTCGATTCACCCTCTCTGTCTGTCCGTTGGTTTGAGGATGATACGCAGTACTGAGATGTAATTCTGATCCTAACGCCTCTTGTTAGCTCTTCCAAAATCCAGTAGTGAACAACGGATCTCGGTCACTCACAATGCCTTTGGGTATTCCATGAATTCTCACTACCTACTTTACATATAGTTCAGCTAACTTAGCTTCCATTCTATTCGACTTGACGGGAATAAATCTTGCACTCTTGGTCAATCGGTCCACAATCACCCAAATGCTATCATGGCCCGATCTAGTCCTTGGTAACCCATCAATGAAATCCATTGAGACTTGTTCCCATTTCCATTCTGGAATCTCTAATGGTTGCAACAAACCTCTAGGCGTCTTTTGCTCAGCTTTAATTAGCTGGTAATTCATGCATTTGGATATAAACTTCCCAATGTCTCTTTTCATCCCTTCCCAGTAGTAGGTTTGCTTCATGTCTCGATACATCTTGTTACCACCGGGGTGTATAGTCAGTTTTGAGTGATGACATTCCCTAAGCACTTCATCTCTCAATCCATTGACAATGGGTACAACTAGTCTTCCATTCTTCCTAAGCCATCCATCTCGATCAAGCCCATACTTGCTCATCTCTTCGTCGATTCCCATCTCTAACTTTGAGATGATTTCCAATAGGTTAGGATCGTTCCTCTGACTGGAACCAATTCGCTCAATCAAAGTGGGTCTGATCGTCAAACTTGCTAACATTTCTGGATCCAATTCGCACTTTGATCTGAAATCATACCTAGCGATGTACTCCAATTGCCTCAATTCTAGAAACATAGCCACTAAATTGTCATGTCTTCTACTCAATGCATTAGCCACTGCATTGCCCTTTCCTGGTGTATATGCGATGTCGAAATCATAGGAAGCTAAGAATTCAAACAATCTTTGCTGTCAGAGATTTAGATCCTTCTGAGAGAAGAGATACTTTAACGATTTATGATCGGTAAACAACTCGAATCTTTCTCCCAAGAGATAACGTCTCCACATCTTCAATGCGAACACGATCGCTGCCAATTCCAAATCATGGGTAGGATATCTTTTCTCATGCGGTTTCAGTTTCCGACTTGCATAAGCTACAACCCTACCTCCTTGCATAAATACAGCACCTAGTCCGGTACCACATGCATCCGTGTATACCGTCATCTCTTCATTCCCCTTAGGAATGACTAACACTGGTGCACATGTCAACTTGTCCTTTAGACTCTTGAATGCATTCTCGCACTTTTCGTCCCAGATGAAAGTTTGATTCTTCTTGGTCAACTGAATCAACAGTGCTGCTATCTTGGAGAAGTCTTGGATAAACTTACGATAATATCCAGCTAATCCCAAGAAACTTCTTATGTCCGTTGCATTCTTGGGCGTAGACTAATCTTGTGCCGTAGCCACCTACGCAGGATCCACGACAATACCATTCTCTGAAACAACATGGCCTAAGAATCTCACTTCCCTCCTCCAGAGGTGATGCTTAAAAACTTTGCTTTCAACTGCTATTTTCTCAACACCTCCATCACCATCCTCAAATGATCCTTGTGTTCTTCCTCCATCCTCGAATAAACAAGTATATCGTCCACGAACACAAGAACAAACTTATTCAACTGATCTCTGAATACCTTATTCATAAGATCCATAAAATATGCTGGCGCATTGGTCAACCCAAATGGCATGACCAACCACTCATAAAATCCAGACGACATCCGAAATGCCGTTTTAGCTATACTCTTAGCTTCCACTCTAAGCTGATGAAAACCTGTCGCGAGATCCAACTGAGAGAACACTCTCGCGCCACTCAACTGATCAAACAAATCATCTACCCACGGTAGAGGATAATTATTCTTCCTCGTCAACTTATTCAGCTCGCAGTAGTCTACACACAATCGAAGGGAACCATCTGCCTTGGTGGCAAACGCAACTGGTGCTCCCCACTCAGAAACACTTCTTCTGATAAATCCCTTCTTCAAAAGATCGCTTACTTGCACCTCGAACTCTCACTGCTCCCTTAGTTCCATACGACGAAGTGGCATCACTATAGGTCTGGCATCTTTCACTAAATCAATTCGGAACTCAATCTCTCAGTGTGGTGGAAGCCCGGTCACTTCCTCGAAGACGTCCGGATACTGGCCAACCATGGGCAAACCCGACAACTCATCATGCAGGATGTCGAGGGAATTTAGAAAACTAGCCATTACCCCATCACTAGGTAGACCACCAAACACTACCCTCCGCCCATCATTCGCTCTAGCTGTCACCAAAAAGCTCTCACAATCTACCACCACCCCATATCTTTGGAGCCAATCGACTCCCATAATAATGCTAAACCCAGTAAAAGCAATCACAAATAAACATACATCCATGACTTGATAAAACCACATTACGGAAAATCATGCTAAGGCTAGTCGAACCACCAATCGGGTTCGTCACTACCAAAGGTCTATCGACTATCTCGGGTTCCAATCCCAACCTATCTACCAGGTCACAAGATATGAAAGAATTGGAAGCTCCGGTATCAAACAAAACTCTAACAGGAACATCATAAAGAGAAAGCATACCTTGAATGATGACATTCTTTCCTTTCTCCGTCGCAATTGGGGCGTTCGACGAAGAAGGAATAGCATTAAAGGCATATTCTTTCACCATCTGCTTTTCTTTAGGGGGTTGCGGACACTTGTCCTTGTGATGTCCCACTTGGCCGCAGTTGAAGCACTTCCTATCAACTGGCTTTGCTCGACAATTACTAGTATAGTGGCCCTTCTTGCCACAACTAAAGCACTCAACATCTTTCTTCTTCTTCTGGCCATCCTTATTCTGGTTCTACTTCCTCTTATTTTGAGAACCACTCTTACCTCCACCGTTTGCTTTCGGTTTTAGCTCCTCTGCAGATGCGACCTCAGTCTTCGACTTAGGGTAAAGACTCTCTGACCTCAATGGTTTCCCCACGATCGATTCAAATGTCTCATCAATGTGGTTAATAAGCCTTTCCCCCAAGTACTAATCCAAACCTGTTATAAACTTCTCATTCTTCTTCTCAATGAGGGATAATCCATACTTTGATAAAGTATCGAATTCTGCAATGTACTCCGAGACTGCCCTACCATTCACTGAATCGGGCCTTAAAATGATCCCATGTAACTTGGTCCTCTGGTGTAGCTGCCTTAATAGCGTTCCGCCAATTCATTGCCCGTCCTTGCAGCTGACGGGACGCTAGCTTTCTTTTCATTGCATCCTCGATACCTAAGTCTTCGAAGATACGCTCACAGCTATCCAACCAATCCTGAACATCCGTAGCTGATTCCGTTCTATGGAACGGCTTTCCACCAAGACTAGTGTAATCCTTGCATAGCTTGGCGGAATCAGCTCTAGGCGCCTGCACCGCTACACCACCACCATTTGCAGCATTAGGAGCTGCACCTTGCACGTTTCTAAGCATCTCCCTCATGAAGTCAGTAAACATAGCCCTCATGTCAGGAGAATTCCCATTGTTGGCTCCTCTACCAGCACCCCTCGTATATCGGCTCATCGTTCAATCTGTAAAGAGAAACGATTAACCATCCTCTTTATGGTGTCAGTGCAGTGCGACTTCATCCTTAGCTATACTAATAGTATATATATATATATAGCTTTTGAAAACAAAAATAATCACAGTTACGCACTCTCATCTATGTATTATCTCTCACTGGTGTCTTTCCCTAGGTTAACTATGCAACCTAGAGCTCTGATACCAAGTGTGAAGGCCCGCCCAGCGCCAGCCGACATTTCCCATGAAAGAGCGCTGTGCTGATGTCCAACCGGCATGGGACGGTCGCCAAAGAAAGGGAAGGGAAAAGGGCTTACTGGTGAACTAATAAAGAACCTGTAGAATGTCTCACAGTGCAAGGAATAAAATATAATAATAACATGCTTGACATAAAACATGTGAGACAGTGCATAAGCTGAAACTAAACATCATAGCAGCGGAAAATCCAATTACAGCTTATGTTCCACATCATCATTGTTACAACTTTAAAGAAACTGTCTCTAAAGCAAAAGAACGGAAAGGTATACTAATATTGCCCAAAGTAGTGACCAATAGCGACAAAGGGAGAATATCTATATATATCATACGTGGAAGCCTCCTGCTCATCTTCGGTACAGCTACTCGTGCTTTACCAGCTAACCTATCTCTAGTCTGCTCGTGAGAGCACCCAGGGTAATAAGAAGAGACATAAAACTCTGGGTCAGACAAAAGTCTGGTATGAGCGATAAGCAGCAAAACAGAACAATAACAGGTATACTAATCCATACCTGAACCTGGACCTGCAAATAAAGAGTTAGCACTACATACTGTACAATACTCTAAGGTTCCACTAACATATGATGTAAAGAATACGAGGTGGAGGTGTGCATGTCATAGTGATGGCAAAAAAATTAAGCGTAGAAATCATCCTTACATCTCTCACTCAGTGCATAAAGCATACGATAACCATTGAGGTAATGACGGAGTTCGACTTGTACAACTACTGCTACCACCAAGCTTATCCCATGGGATCATGACCAAACCTTTTCAAATGTCCCCACTTTATTGGTCTATAGCCCACTAGTCGTACCTAGGCCACTGTGGCCCTGAATCCGTCCACGTACCTTCGATACATAGTGATCCAAAGTCATAGACATCGACAACCCCTTAACACACGTCCCGCAGCAAAGCCTAACTCATGAAGTTAACTCGTTGGTTCCCAACTGGATACTGAGTTCTACTTCCTATTTGGACTTCCTTTGCATCTCAGGTTTTGGTCGAGTTGGAGTTAGTCTTCAAAAGAGTCGTCGCGTAGAAGTGACTTAAGTCTGGTTCGGTTCAGCTATACATCATCTTCAGATTTCTCGTTCAGTTCGGGTCCTCTGGTTTGGCTCGGGTCTCCCCATCCTGTTCGGTTCGGATTCCCCATCGTGGTTTGGCTCATCTCCTTCATTCGGTTCGTTTCGGACGCTACTCTCCAACTCGGTTTGGTTCGGATGCCTCTCTCACTTCGGTTCGGTCCACGTAGATCCGATCCCACACCTTCCTGCCGTTCCGAGCCGACCCCAACTCCACTCGGTTTTAATGGCCTTCCTTTTTGCCCTTGCATCCTCTTGTGCCAAGTTCCGGTCCGATCTGTATTCTCTTGCCCAGTCCACCGATGCGATCCGAGCCCCATATCCGATACAACCTGAAACCCTGCACAACTTTCTACAACTTTTTCCAGCAACTGTTTTACGCCATTCGACGGCGTTTTCGGCTAATCTATCTCTTCTAAATAATCATAAATCATTCAAAATAGTCATACAACATGTATAATCAATCACAAACACCAAAACAATAATTTGATAGGTTAAAACGAATCAAACATAGCCAAAATCCCATATTTTTCCTTAAGCATGTTTAAGCAAAACTAATGATAAGATTAGTAAAACTTAACCAAACTATCCAAATTTTCTAACAGAGGCTTAAAACATCATTTCGAATTTTATAAATATTTTTCCAGAATTTATTAGTGTATAAATTCGCTAATCAACACTAATTACCCTTAGTTAACCATAATTAGTGAGAAAACTTGCAAATCACTCACCTTTGCCACAAATAAACTTTGGATCTAAAATGATTCTCTATTTGGACACGAATACCAAGGCAATACAGCAGTCCTAATACTGAATTGGTGAAAATCTTCCTTGATTTGATGTAGATTTGGCTTAATTAGCGATTAGAAGATGATTTGGGGTGTTTTAGCAAGTAGAGGCCATGGCTAAACTTGAAGAAACAAAAAGCGGTGGTTGGAAAATGATAGAAACTGAATTTCCTAACCCTACCAGCCTTCCCACAACCCTTGTCCCAAAATGGGTTATGGGCTCACTCACTAATCACCCAAATTAGGCTCGGTTAAGCTGTTTTTCACCTTCTAAACCTTGTTTCAGCCATATCTCCCAAATGGTGAGCCCGTTTGGCTAATGTGCCCACTCTACGGAATTGTAAACCATCATCCGAATCCAATGGAAGTGGTTTTAGGTCAAAATTCCTTTCCAGTCAAAAGTTATGGCCGAAACAAGACCAGTTAGGGGCAAAATGGTCATTTAAAAATCGAGAAAAATCATGAACATGGGAAATGACCCCAATAGTCGTCACCCAAAGTTACATGACCATACGACTTCGTATGTGAAAGAAACAAATATTCTACGATCCTTCGATGCGTAGAATGCGGGTCGTTACAAAATGATTGAGTCATCCAAGTGCTTGAGTTATCACATTTTCCATTCAATCTACTTGCAATTTGCTACTCGCCGTTACACTTGTGTTATGATCAGTCACACATGGGTTTGTGCGTCAATTTGAGATATCACTCTCGAGACCTCCTTTCAGTTGTGGCCTCCTTTAAGTTGTGGCCTCAAGTCGCTTAATATGTTATGGAATATCCCATACCCAGGCCTCCTTTCAGTCGTTTCCTTAATTCGTATGGGAAGTTTAGCATTAGGCATCGCTGTCAGCCTTCCGAGTCTATGTACTCCTTCCAGATGAAGACGAGCCTTCAACTGCTTGATGATTTGATGGGGAAGGAGTTCTCTATCACATAATTTCTTCCCACTGTCTCGCCATTTTGTTATATCCATCCACATCATGGCATTTATTACAAACATGCATTGAATTTTTAGATTTGAACAAGGCATGCCCCAAAGACAACTTCCCGCTCCCACTAATTGATCAGCCCGTCGACTCAACAGCTGGACACAATCTTCTTTCTATCTTGGATGCTTGCTTTGGATATAACCAAATAACATTGTATGTTCAGGAGCAGGAGCGTAGCAGCTTCATAACGGATCTAGGGTTGTATTGCTATTTGGTCATGCCATTCGGAGTAAAGACCGGCAGAGTGATGTATCAGCGATTGCTCAACCGCATGTTCCAAAATCAAGTCAGGATATCGATAGAAGTTTATGTGGATAACATCCTTGTGAAATCAAAGCAATCATCCTACCATGTCAAGAACTTAGCAGAGATGTTTGCCATTCTCTGACAGTAAGGGATGAAGCCCAATCCCTTAAAATGCTCTTTCTACGTTGCGTCAGGGAAATTTTTGGGCTTTGAGCATCGCGGAACTGAAGACACGGGATGAAGAGAAGCTTCGACATCTCAAATTCCAGTTATCCACTAGACCCCTTATCTTTTGCAATTTATTACTTCTAGCACGGACACATCAGTACAGCAAAGCAAGCCACCATCCCCGGGAATGCATCACAAGAAACATGATAAGCCCACGTCAGGGGCTAAGGAGTCCTCAACTGAGAAGTCCCGAAAGCGCGTTCTCACTGAGGCAGAACTTGATGAAAAGAACAAGAAGTAGCCCAAGTCATAGTTGTTGTTTGACCTTAGTTCTATAGGCCCTTCGTTATTGAATGCGAATGCAGCCCTTACGTTTTTTCTTTGTATCTGTACAAACCTGCAATGTGAGTGTTTCACTGTATTGTTTTGGTTTTCAGTTTTATGTTATTTGTTTGTTTCTGTCTTGGTTTCAGTTTTATAGTTTGCGCATAATCTGTTTGATTTTTTTGTGTTTTGTTACTTTTGTGTACATTTACTTCCTACAACTGATTCAATGGTTATTTGAAACTGTCTTGCACAAAAGAAGTTCCTATTTGAACTTTGTTTACATTTCACTACTTATTGCAATTCGGCTCTATACAAACATGCACACATCCTTTTACATACATCACTCCATTTACATTTCCATGTAGTCACTTTTACATTTGATACACTTTGTTACGTTTGCCTTGATGCTGTGTATACATTAGTGTATATACATCATTCACAGTCAATAACACATTGCCTTCCAAGTCCAAACTCCAACCACTCTTCTCCACTTCCATTCACCACTAAACAAAAACCACTATGAGCACCATAGCAAAGCTACCTCCTTTGCACTATCGAAACACAGCTTCCTGACTCTTTCCTCATCAAGCAATACCATCAACTTCAAAAAACAATCAAACTATTGGCAGCCCTCTGTAACAACCCGAATTTTAATAACACGTTAAAACAAGAAATCAAGGCAGAATTAAATATTAAAATAAGAATCAGGGAAAACGGGTTTTGCCATTGCGTTCGTCTCGGAATTCTACATGAAATAGAATCAAGTTTTCGAAAATCGGAGTCCGTATGACCAAGATATGGCCTAAACAAGATTCAGCAGACTTTCGGGCAGACTGACCCCAGGTCGACTGTAGTGTTGACTACATAGTCGACTTGCCACCCCCCCTAGGTCGACTGTAGTGTCCACCTCCCCCCTGCACAGGTCGACCTGGTCGGCCTGGTGTGGCTCAGAACCCATTTTTGAGGCCCGGGATGAGTTTTGATGGTCCGCATTGATTCTAGGGTTAATCCTATGGCCTAAACTAGTTGCTACAACTATAAAAGCACCGTAAGACCTAGCCTAACTCACACAAATCATTCTTACACCGTTATGTTGTTAAAATCCCTCTTGAGCCATGGCCGCCGCCTCCAAATTAAAGCTTAAGCGTCCATACTTGATTCAAATCAAAGATCAATGCTTCTACAACAAATTCAAGAGAATAGATCAATGACACTACAACTTTCTACGACAAATTCACTTCTTAATTCATTAGCCACGATCTGCAAGTTCTAATTATTTTCCGATTGAAATATTTGATTATAATATGGCATTTAATTAAAGTGAAATTGGATCTAAGTATGTTTATCGATCCAGATCTATTTCTGTTGTTTCTTGAATCTTGAGTTATTGACTTGTCTATCTTTATTCTCATGACAAGTTCATAATCTATTCAGCCTGTTGTAAATTAGTTTTCTCTATTCATGTTAATATTATTATCAAATTGTAATCTTCATGCCTGTGATGATGTTTTTCCCCTGATCTTGCTTTTACTACGAATTCTACCTTTCCCCTATTTATTTTCTTTTGATGAACCTTGGTCAATTTCGGACCTTAGCCTAAAATCGCGATTTGCATACGAGATGTATACGGGGGAATTATGGGATTATTTCCTATATGAATATGATGGAATTATTGGCAACATGAAATTGGAAATTATCATTGTATTTGCAAGTTTAGGGCTTGATCTGTAAATTTTGATATAATCTTGTTATGGGGAAATTTGCATAAACAATATATACATGGAATTTGGCATTAATAGGATCTATGTAAAAAGGCATGAAACTTGGTATATATCTAAATTGGCTAGGATTGGACACATATAAATTGATATATGTAATTTTGACATGGATCATGACATATGTAAAAAGCTAGAACTTGTTATGGGTAAATTGGGGTAAACGGGGTATACAGGAAATTTTGGATATTAAACTTGATTTATGAAAATCGGCATAAGCTGAACATATGTAAATTGGCTAGAATTTGGGCATATGTAAACCGGCATGAGAAATTAGTACTTGGGCATATACGTTAATTGAGACATTATTGGCAAAGTTGATATATGGACATAATTAATGTAAATTATGGACATAAAGATAATTGGAATATATTGACATATTTGATTAGGGATAATTAATCCAAATATGGGGTGAAAATATTATGTATAATAATAAATGTCTATGACATGAGGTTGGGCTCATTTATGGTATAAGACTGCCCGGACCCGCCCGACAAATCCAGCAACCATAAATGGTAGCCCAATGTGAGAGGTCATAGGCCCAAATTAAATGTGTGACAACTGTATGGACACGAGGTTAGGCCCGTTTGTGGTGTAAGACTGCCCGGACCCGCCCGGCAAATCCAGCAACCACAAAAGGGTGGCCTAATGTTAGAGGTCCTACAGGGGTGCGGTAGTAATAAATTAAGTAACACTTAACCAAAAACAACATGTGGTGGGACATGGGGGTTAAGTGGGTGACACGTGGGTGACATGTGGAAATGCGAATAGTAATACTTAACCAACATAACATGGTAATTAGACCAGTGGGTAGGGTTAAGTAAACTAAGAACGTTTAACCAAGATAACGTGTTAATCAGACAAGTAGGTGGGGTTAAGTAAATAGAGAACACTTAACCAATATAACACGTTAATTATGTAAGTGGGTTGCGGTTAAGTAATAACACTTAACCAACATAACATGACTAGTGGTGGGGTTAAGTAAACTTGAACAAGTTGATAACACTTAACCATTATAATATGACTAGTGGATGGGTTAAGTAATATGACTAGACTAATGAAACTTAACAGATATGATATGAATGGGTAGGGTTAAGTCTTGAACCACTTGAATGTACTTAAGCAATTTGACACGATGATTTGATAGGGTGAAGTCTTGAACCACTTGAATACACTTAACCAATTTGACATGATGATTTGGTAAGATTAAGTCATAAACCGCTTGAATATACTTAACCAACTTGACACATGATTCGTAGGGCTAAGTCATGAACTTGAACGATAACACTTAGCCAATTTGACATGACACGTAGACGGGTTAAATCACGAACTTGAATGACCACACTTAACCAACTTGACATGCTAGACTGATGGGGTTAAGTCTCGAATTTAAATGACAACACTTAACCTACTAGACGGAAACCCTAGTTACGCGGTCCTTTTCAGCAGTAACCCACTAGATGTATCATGGTACCCTGGAACTAGGCAGGGTGGGGCACGATTACTGGGCTGATTGTAAGCGACCAGAACGACGACTGAGTTGGTGCGCCATTGTAGGTTCAGGCGGACTATGGTCGTGCACGTAGTCCGGAGTTGAAAAAGCAGGCATCGGGCACCAGTAGGTTTACACTGTGCGTGCTTGATTCGTGTCGGTGGTTGGCACCCTAGGGCATGATACACCCTATGGGGGACCTAGCACAGGTGACTACATTCGTGATAGGGTCGTATGACACAGACACATGAACGAGCTAGGACTTGTAGTGAGTCGATCGATTATAGATCGTTACGTGGATAGGTGGCATAAACCCTAATCAAATCTATAAAACGTTCAATAGGTAGCATAATCCCTAGTGGTCCTAGGTGGCATAAACCCTAATCAAATCTAGAAAACGTTCAATAGGTAGCATAATCCCTAGTGGTCCTAGGTGGCATAAATCCTAGATGGACACGCGATAGTTCATGATAAGGAAACCTAGTCAGAACAAGGGGTGGCAGTCCAAACGATTTTCAAGAATGGTGGCACTATGTTATTACGTGATGAAACCCGTACGATATACGGCAAGGGACTGTACACATACATGGAAAGGATGATACGGGTTGGGGTACTAGTACAGTTGGTGCAGAGCAAATAGATATCATAGAAATATTGTAATGATGAAGCAGAGTAATCTGGCGATGCTTGATAGAAACCTTGCGAACTTATACTTAGTTCATCTTGAATGGAAATCTTGCAATGTTATCCTTGACAAAAATCATAAGATGTTATTCTTAGTTATCTTACCTGTTGTTTACCTTGTCATCATGCTTATGTTTACTTTCAGTTTATTCGTGCCATGTTATCTTTACCTGTTTATCTGCTGAAAGTCACTAGGACTTACTCAGTCTTTATGACTGGCCTGTTTTGTTTCGCCTCTTTTTCTTCCGTTTACCCCTAGGTTCGCAGGGTGGGAATACAGCTTAGTTCGGATGTTACCAAGCTCCAAGGCTCTTCCATGTACGGCTTGGATTTCTCTTGGCTATGGCTTGCTTTTCTTTATTGGGGAATGATTTATAACTATGGTTTTATGCTTCTTTACTATTGCAAGAAAGATTTCGATGTAATTGACTTAATAACATTTTGATGTAAAAGGCTTTAGACCTTACTAGATTTTAAAGCAATGAAATTTGGGTTTTCCTTCCACTGTTTTATTTATGTTCTGTCTTGTAATATTTCTGCGTATGTTTACCTAGATAATACTCCACCAAAGCTAGTGCATTCCCTTTGTGAGTGACCCTAGCGGAGGTGGGGTGTTACAATTTGGTATCAGAACAGAAGGTTACCAGACTGGGCAAAAGCTTTTAAAAACCTTCTGAAATTATTTTCAAAACGTTTACAAAGAAGCAAATTTTCAAGAAAATTTTGTTTTGATTAAAAGACATATTCCCCAAAGCCATATGCACTATCTTTTGATTCTCTCTTGAAATCTCTTCTCTCTCTTTTCACCATAGTTTCTAGGCATCCAACATATGCCGGAGGGCAAAGAAGTGCCCAACCTCCATTTGTAGCTGCAATAGTTCCATCTGCGTCTAATCTTATTTCAAGCTTTGTAGGGTTGCCGTGCGATGGAGGTAGCTTTCGAGAGACTTTTCAACCAGCTATACAAGGATAGTAAGAACATAAAGAACACAAGCCTAAGAATGAGAAACTTGTTGTAATGGCTTAATCTACGAAGGAGGAAAAGGTGAAAAGGAAGAAGCTAAAGTGAAAGAATAATAAAACCCATAACAAGAAAGAGTATCTTTAGTATGGTAAGGAGGGACATGTAGTTAAGTATTATAGGACAAGGACAAGGGCAAAGGACAAGATCGTCGAGAGGGCAATTGTATGCTCTCACTACTAGCGTACCTAAGAGCGGTGGTAACGTTTCTGTTAAAGGGTTTGCTTTTCTTTTCTATCATCTCGCTAGAACTTTGTTTTAGTACATCGCATCCTTTTAATTCTGCTTCGATAGTTGAGTCTCTGCACCTTAGTACTAGCGTATTAGAGGGTCCCAATTTTTATCTCAAATCCTGTTGGGAAATTGGCTCGTGTATTCATGATTTGTTTGGATTTGAGAATGTCTATGAAGTAATGCTTATGTTTTCGGGCTAAGGGTTGATTCTAGGGACGGAGTGGTTATCCAGAAAGGGTGTCATTCTTGGTTTTGAAAGGAGGGTAGTTAGACTCCTGACTTGCCTCGGTAATACCCTCGAAGTCTCGTGTAACCTTTAGGGCTCTGTCATGATTAGTTACATAGAATCTCTTGATACATGTGTTGACCCGCTCGAATAGTGTTCGCCACTAAGGCGGATGGTTCATTTCGCTTACGCATGAGTTATAGAAATCACCCTTGTAAGTACATTTGGCAACATGGTTGACATTTGTTTTCAAGAGACAATTCTTCTATGTGGAATACCTTCTAGTAAGTGAACGAGATCCATGATTCACTAGTGAATTTTGGAGAGCTTGCATGAAACCATGAGTACGCAGTTATGTTTAAGCCGAGTATACTAGAAGGAGAATAAGTAAAAGTGGAACGAGAGGCAACAGTGAAATGAGTTCCAACTCATATTTTGGAAATGAGAATTAAGAAGGTACGAAATTGTGAAGTTAAAGACGGTCGAAGCACAATGGAGTTAAGCACAAGGAAATGCGTCTTAGAAGACTGAAGACTAGTTACGCACACTATATCTCTTTATAAGACTATATCCTTGATCCCTCTTTTCCTGTAGAGCTTACTTGCATGCTATCTTTTAAGTATATCCTCTCAGTCCTATTCTCAATCCTATTTCTATTGCGAACCCCATAGGGAGTATGACTCATCTGTTAGTAATATATGTTGGGGCTTGAGGATGTTCGTTGGGTGGACTAAACTTTTTGGGTTTTATAGGATACGGGTTGGTTTTAGGAAGGGATTTCCTTGTGACCTAAAAGGAGTCCATCATGCTTAGTTTTCTAGAATCATATATGTTGGTTGGGTTAAGTAATTCTTTTGGTGTCAGCCTGATGTTGATTCCGGTCTTCAGGGCTGTTGCTTAGGGAGTTCTTCTCCTAATCAGTCTATATGTGGCGTAAGTTTCCAGTTTTGACATTGCCTAATGGGCACAGAGCTTTTACTTGCTTCTATTTTTCGATCCTATCTTGAGAACCTTAGGTAGAACCCTATGGATGTAAACATGTAATTGAAACATGTTATGGTTGATGGTTGCAAGTGGTTGCTCGTGGATGCATTTACACATTAGGCACTAGATCGGCTTAGTCACCTTTCATATTGCATATGCATGAGTCTTTATACTTGTTTATGGATGAGTTTGAATGTGTTATCATGTGAATGTTGCATATGGATGAATGGTTGTGCACACATATAGTGTTTACGTGACTAGGATTATTTGCATACATGTGGATTCATGGCACTTAACATATTTTGCATTAGAAAGATCAATCAGGCCTGATCATTTGCATTAGATAAGTACATATACACACACTTTCTGCATATGTTCATAAAACACTAGAAATCTCTTAAGGACAATGGTTTCTTATGGATGATATTTTGAGTAGATGGATGATGGATGGTAGGATAAGTTCTTCCTAACTTGAAGATTTCGGGGACGAAATCCTTTAAGGAGGGGAGAATGTAACAACCCGAATTTTAATAACACGTTAAAACAAGAAATCAAGGAAGAATTAAATTTTAAAATAAGAATCAGGGAAAATGGGTTGTGCCATTGCGTTCGTCTTGGAATTCTACATGAAATAGAGTCCAAGTTTTCGAAAATCGGAGTCTGTATGACCAAGATATGGCCTAAACAAGATTCAGCAGACTTTCGGGCAGACTGACCCCTGGTCGACTGTAGTTTCGACTGCATAGTCGACCTGCCTCCCCCCCCCCCCCAGGTCGACTGTAGTGTCGACCTACCCCTTGTACAGGTCGACCTGGTCGGCCTGGTGTGGCTCAGAACCCAATTTTGAGGCTCGGGATGAGTTTTGATGGTCCGGATTGATTCTAGGGTTAATCATATGGCCTAAACTAGTTGCTACAACTATAAAAGCACCCTAAGACCTAGCCTAACTCACACAAATCATTCTTACACCGTTATGCTGCAAAAATCCCTCTTGAGCCATGGCCGCCGCCTCCAAATTAAAGCTTAAGCATCCAAACTTGTTTCAAATCAAAGATCAATGCTTCTACAACAAATTCAAGAGAATAGATCAATGACACTGCAACTTTCTACGACAAATTCACTTCTTAATTCATTAGCCACGATCTGTATGTTCTAGTTATTTTCCGATTTAAATATTTGATTATAATATGGCATTGAATTAAAGTGAAATTGGATCTAAGTATGTTTATCGATCCAGATCTATTTCTGTTGTTTCTTGAATCTTGAGTTTTTGACTTGTCTATCTTTATACTCATGACAAGTTCATAATCTATTCAGCCTGTTGTAAATTAGTTTTCTCGATTCATGTTAATATTATTATCAAATTGTAATCTTCATGCCTGTGATGATGTTTTTCCCTCTGATCTTGCTTTTACTACGAATTCTACCTTTCCCCTATTTATTTTCTTTTGATGAACCTTGGTCAATTTCGGACCTTGGCCTAAAATCGTGATTTGCATACGAGATGTATACGGGGGAATTATGGGATTATTGCCTATATGAATATGATGGAATTATTGGCAACATGAAATTGGAAATTATCATTGTATTTGCAAGTTTGGAGCTTGATTTTTAAATTTAAGTATAATCTTGTTATGGGGAAATTTGCATAAACAATATATACATGGAATTTGGCATTAATAGGATATATGTAAAAAGGCATGAAACTTGGTATATATCTAAATTGGCTAGGATTGGACACATATAAATTGATATATGTAATTTTGACATGGATCATGACATATGTAAAAAGCTAGAACTTGTTATGGGTAAATTGGGGTAAACGGGGTATACAGGAAATTTTGGATATAAAACTTGATTTATGAAAATCGGCATAAGCTGAACATATGTAAATTGGCTAGAATTTGGGCATATGTAAACCGGCATGAGAAATTAGTACTTGGGCATATATGTTAATTGAGACATTATTGGCAAAGTTGATATATGGACATAATTAATGTAAATTATGGACATAAAGATAATTAGAATATATTGACATATTTGATTAGGGATAATTAATCCAAATATGGGGTGAAAATATTATGTATAATAATAAATGTCTATGACACGAGGTTGGACTCATTTATGGTATAAGACTGCCCGGACCCACCCGACAAATCCAGCAACCATAAATGGTAGCCCAATGTGAGAGGTCATAGGCCCAAATTAAATGCGTGACAACTGTATGGACACGAGGTTAGGCCTGTTTGTGGTGTAAGACTGCCCGGACCCGCCCGACAAATCCAGCAACCACAAAAGGGTGGCCTAATGTGAGAGGTCCTACAAGGGTGCGGCAGTAATAAATTAAGTAACACTTAACCAAAGACAACATGTGGTGGGACATGGGGGTTAAGTGGGTGACATGTGGGTGACATGTGGAAATGCGAATAGTAATACTGTAACAACCCGAATTTTTAACAACGTGTTAAGACAAGAATCAAGGCAGAATTAAATGTTAAATTCTGAATCAGTGGAAACGGGCTGTGCCATTGCGTTCGTCTCGGAAAAATACGAGAAATAGAGTCCGAAATTTCGTAAATCGGAGTCTGTATGGCCGAGATATGGCCTTCGGAAGTTTCACGAAAAATCAGAATTCAAAACAGATTTCAAAAACACAGAAATCGGAGTAGGCGGGAAAAATCCCGCCCAGGCAGGTCGACAGGGGGGTCGACACTAGGGTCGACCTCCCCCCCCCCCCCAACCAGGTCGACTCTAGAGTCGACCTGGGGGTCGACCTGGGTGTCGACCTCCCTGGTCGGCCAGGTCGGCCTGGTGCACCTGTTTTGGCTCCTGGGTCCTGTTTTGGAGGCTTGTGACGATTTTTGAGGGCTTGGATCTATCCTAGGGTTAATATAACGGCCTAAACTACTCCTAATCTCTATAAAAAGACCCCTAAGCCTACCCTAAACCCTCACAAAACACTCATGCCACGAAGTGCTGCCCAAATGCCAAGTGATCATGGCCTCCATCTCCAATTCCTAGAGACTATGCATTCAAATAGGGTTCAAATCAAAAGGTGCGAGCTTTCTACACCAAATCGAGGAGGGATCAACGTTGCTACGCAAATTCCATGACGATTCTTCGACAAAGGAGCCACCTTTCTTCGTCAAAACGATTCATGCTCCTAGCCCTCTTGCCACGCTATGTAAGTTCTAGCTACTTGTAGATTCTAACGGTGGTTCTAATGTGACATGGGATAAAATGCGATGAAACATAAGTATGC
Organism: Allium sativum; assembly: GCA_030737875.1. Lineage (NCBI taxonomy): Eukaryota > Viridiplantae > Streptophyta > Magnoliopsida > Asparagales > Amaryllidaceae > Allium > Allium sativum. The sequence continues at coordinate 5,288,583 of CM060921.1, read as the reverse complement.
TAGCTTATGTGAACCTAAATTTGCCCCTTTTCTATGATCTATGACCTTGGGCTAAGTTGTACCGACTTAATCATGCCATTCATGCTATGTTTAACCTAGTATATCTTGCAAGTTTGAATCTTTATCTATGAAATGTTAGCATGAACCTTTGGGAACCACTTGACTTGTGAAAACATTGGCAAAGACTTGACTTTGGGGCTTATGCATGTAAATGAACCCAAATTCCCTTATGATACTATGCATGTTTGTGGCCAAATTCACTTATGAAACTATGCATGCTTGTGGCCAAATTCCCTTATGATACTATGCATGTTTGTGGCCAAATTCCCTTATGATACTATGCATGTTTGTGGCCAATATGTTGGCATAATACCCTACTATGTGACTCGCTTCCACTTGGTTTGGAAATACGTTTGGGTAGCTTTGGAAAAACATGGGTATGACATGAAAAACTTGACATGGGGTTTACATGAGAACATGACATTCATGATACATTTAAATATGGTCATGACACGTGGGAAAACATGGAACTTGAACTAGACATGGGTGGGTTGTAAGTGTAAAAAAGACACTAGACCAAACATGAAAGTGGCCAACTCGAGGCTGGGTTGAGTTTGTAGCATAAATCTACCTGGACCCGCCCGGCTTAACTAGTGGCTACAAACAATAGGATCCAATGTGAGAAGTTGGTCATGTCGCGCTTAAGACCCGAGGTTAGACTAGGTTGTGGTGTAAAACTACCCGGACCCGGCCGGCTTAACTAGTAACCACAACAAGGTCAAATGTGAGAGGTTGAGAGTGCATTAATTAAATTAATGCCACATGATAAGGTTAAGTAAATTTGACTAATGACACTTAACCGATATGACACGAATGGGTAGGTTAAGTGGGACCGGGCTTGATTTCTTAATGACACTTAACCATACAAGACAATTAGGGGATGGGGTTAAGTAATTTACGCTTAACTAATCCGACTTGGTGATTAGATGGGGTTAAGTAATCCACACTTAACTAATCTAAACACGGTAAATTCGATGAGGTTAAGTAATCCATACTTAACTAATCTAACACGGTAATTAGATGGGGTTAATTAACTTAGACTTAACTAATCTAAAACACGGTAATTAGATGGGGTTAAGTAACCTTCACTTAACTAATCTAAACATGGTAATTCGATGGGGTTAAGTTGAACACTTAACCAATCTAAACTTGGTAATTCAATGAGGTTAAGTAACCAATACTTAACCAACTTAACATGATAATTTAATGGGGTTAAGTAACTTATACTTAACCAATTATACATGATGATTTGATGAGGTTAAGTAACCTATACTTAACCAATCGAATAGGTGGACCTGATAGGGTTAAGTCACAAGATCTTTTAAAATTAGGCTTAACCATTGTAATACGATTAGTGGATGGGGTTAAGCTAACCCATACTTAACCAATCCGACTCGATAATGTGATGGGATTAAGATAATCTATGCTTAATCAATCTAACATGATAATCTGATAGGGTTAAGACAAATAAATACTTAACCAATTTGACTTGATAGGGATAAGTCATGAGCTTCTTGGTACACTTAACCAACTTGTAGGGCTAAGCCTTGAACTTGAGTACTTAGCCAATCTTGACATGATTCGTAGGCGGGTTAAGTCATGAACTTGGATAACAACACTTAACCCATTTGACAAAACCCTAGCTCAGGGGACTAGGTTGAAAATCGTAGTTAACAAGGATAGCGGAAAGAGGAGCTAAGTGGTAAACCTTAGTTAAGGATAACTAAGTAATAATTCTTAGCCAAGGACATGGGACTAGTTCATAATGAGATGAGTAACCTGATATGGTAGGTCATCGCTTAGTATACGAGGAGGAGCAACTTATCTGACTTGGATAAAAAGCTCCAGCGAACTGGGTGACGAAGCGGTAGCTTCGTGGTACGTAAGGGTACTCTTGGTATCCCTCTGTGAGGTGGCAGGTGGTCCATGAAACCCGGCCTCACAGAGGTTAAGGTCCGCGGTAGAAGAGCCAAGAGTATGCCTTGGTTACTATGCGAGCGACCTAAAGACTGGGATGGATTAGCGTGGAGTCGACGATACTTGATTTTGCCCTGGATAGCACGTCGCCAACTACCTACCATCTTTAGTCAATCGTGCGCGAACGGAAAGGCAGAGGACTCCCAACAGACCATGTTCTTGCTATCGAGTCATGGGTGAGGTTGGCCCATAGGAAAGTGGGGCTATAGTGGGGCCGGGATGTAGTTCTCATACATTATTTTTCTTGGATTGCCTTTCAGTAGTTGAGGGAGGGGTCACGTGGGACCATAGCCACGGATACAAAAACATACCTTGATATCTGCATCAGCAGACGACTTAAAGCTCCCGACCGAGTTCCGCATTTCTTGATTTGCCCTGGCACGGAACTCGGATGGCACATTGAGATACATGTGTGGCTAGACATGGAAAACGATTCACGATGCACACGTGGGATAAAGGGCGCGGTTGATGGGTGGCATAATCCCTAGTGGCCCTAGGTGGCCTGAACCCAAACCGAGGCACGAAAACGTTCATTAGGTAGCATAATCCCTAGTGGTCCTAGGTGGCATAAATCCTAAGTGAACACGCGATAGTTCATGGTAAGAAAACATAACTAGATCAAGGGTAGCAGTCCAAAACAACTTCAAGGATAAAATGGTACTACGTTGAGGTGGTATAAATTTACATGGGAAAGCCCGTACGGCCTACGGCAAAGGATTGAACTTATACATGGAAAGAAACATACGAGTTGGGAAAACCTACATATACTATATATTAGGTTGACATGGACCATAACATGACGTTGGGCAAGGGACATTCATAGTTAACACATGACGCGGGTTGGGATACTAGTACGAGAGGTGCAGAGCAAATATACATGATAGATACCGTGGGATGTTATACATGATAGATACCTTGTGATAGTATACTTGATAGAAACCTGACGATGTGATACCTTGATTCTTGACACCGTAGTTTATCATGATACCTTAGTTTACCTTGCTACAGTAGTTCATCCAGTTATCTTGGTGTAGCTTATCTATCTTGTTGTCATCCTTATGTTTAATTTTAGTTTATGCATGTCATGTTACCTTTACCTGTTTTATGCTGAAAGTAGATAGGACTTACCAGTCTTTATGACTGACCCCGTTTTCTTTCGCCTCTTTGTCTTCCATTCCCCCCCAGGTTTTCAGGGAGGAAACACTGTTATTTAGTTCGGACTTCCTCTGCTTGAAGGTCATCATGCATGGCTTGGACTTTTCTTGGCTATGGCTACCTTACTGTTTTATTTGGGGAATAATTTATGAAAAGGTTTTATGCTTCTTTACCATTGCAAGACAGGTTTTGATGTATTCTGATGTAAAAGCCTTTAGACCTTATTTTATAAGGTAATGAAATTTGTTTTACTTCCGCTGTTTTATATATATATATATGTTTTGTCTTGTAATATTTCTGTGCATGTTTACCTCGATAATGCTTCACCAAACCTAGTGCATTCCCTTTGTGAGTGACCCTAGCGGAGGTGGGGTGTTACGTTTGGTATCAGAGCAGAAGGTTACCAGACTGGGCAAAAGTTTTTAAAACCTTCTGAAAACTATTTGAAAAACCGTTTACAAAGAAGCATTTTTCAAGAAAATTTTGTTTTTAAAGGCTATTCCCCAAAAGCCATTAGCACCATCCTTTGTTTCCTTGATTGAACCTCTTTTCCTTTCTTTCCTCCATCTGTAGTCACAGTAGTTTTAACTACGACTAATCCTTGTCTAGCTACGTAAGTGTTTTACCGTGCGATGGAGGAAGTTCTCGAGAGACCTGTTACTGAAGTTATAAGAAGGGATAATAAGAGCAAGGATAAAGGACACGAGCTTAAAAATAAGCAACTTGTTGGTATGGCTTGATCCACAAAGGAAGATAAGGACAAGATCAACGAGAGGGAAATTGTATGCTCTCATTTCTAGCGTACCTAAGAGGAATGGTACCGTTTCTGTTAAAGGCTTAGCTTTTCTTTTCTATCGTCCCGTCCAGACTTTGTTTTGATCATCGCATCATTTAAGTCCGCCTCGATAGTTAAGTCTCTGCACCTTAGTACTAGCATGGTAGAAGATCCCACTTTAGTCCCAAAATCTGGTTGGAGAGTCGGTCCATTTATTCATGACTTGCTTGGATTTGAGAACGTCTATGCCAAGTGTTGAGATTAGAAGCAATGCTTCTATTGTTGAGCTATGGATGGATTCTAGGGGTAAAGTGGTTATCCAGTAAGGGATACAATTCTCGGTTTTGAAAAGAGGGTAGTCAGACTCTTGGCTTGCTTTGGTAATACCTTCGAAGTCTCGTGTAACCTTTTGGGTTCTATCATGGTTGGTTACCTAGAATCTCTTGATGCATTTATCGGAAATCTCTGATCCAATCGAGTAACGTTCGCCAATAAGACGGATGGTCTATTCCGCTTAAGCATGGGTTATAGTAATCACCCTAGTAAGTGCACGTGGAAACATGGATTGGCATTGGTAAACGAGATCCAGAATTCACTAGTGAATTTTGGAGAGCTTGCATGAGTACGCAGATATGGTTGAGCCAAGTATACTAGGGAAAGAATAAGTGGAAGTGAAACGAGAGGCGATAGTGAAATGAGTTCCGACTCATACCTTGGAAATAGTAATCAAGGAGCTACGAAATCATGAAGTCAAAGGCGGTCGAGGCACAATGGAATTAAGCTCAAGGAAATGCGGCTTAAACGCGCGCATCATATCTCTTTTTAAGAGTATATCGTTGATCCCTGATTCTTCTGTAGAGCTTGCTTGCATGCTATCGCTTGGTGGATATCCTCTCGGTCCTGTTTCTGTTGCAAACTCCGTAAGGATTTTGTCTTGTTTATCTCCTCGATCTTATCTTGGGAACCTTAGATAGAACTCTATGGATGTAAACATGTATTTGAAACATGTTATGATTGATATGGTTGCAAATGGTTGCAAGTGGTTGCTCGTGGATGCACGAATACACATTAGATACTAGATTGACGCGGTTACGATTCATGTTGCATATGCACGAGTATTTATACTTTTTTATGGATGAAATTGAATGTGTCATCATGCGGATGTTGCATATGAATGAATGTTTGTGCACGCATATAGTACTTATATGACTAGGACTAATTGCATACATGTTGGACTCATGGCACTAAACATATTTTGCATTAGAAAGATCATTCAGGCCTGATCATTAGCATTAGCTAAGGAGCATATACACACACGTTTTGCATATGTTCATATGGCATTAGAAATCGTCTAAGGATAATTTTTGCCTGTGGATGATGTTTTGAGTAGATGGATGATGGATGGTAGGATGCGTTCTTCCTAACTTGGAGATTTCGGGGACGAAATCCTTAAAGGAGGGGAGAATGTAACAACCCGAATTTTTAACAACGTGTTAAGACAAGAATCAAGGCAGAATTGAATGTTAAAATCTGAATCAGGAGAAATGGGCTGTGCCATTGCGTTCGTCTCGGAAAAATACATGAAATAGAGTCCGAAATTTCGTAAATCGGAGTCCGTATGGCCAAGATATGGCCTTCGGAAGTTTCACGAAAAATCAGAATTCAAAACAGATTTCAAAAACACAGAAATCGGAGTAGGCGGGAAAAATCCCGCCCAGGAAGGTCGACAGGGGGGTCGACACTAGGGTCGACCTCCCCCCCAACCAGAGTCGACCTGGGGGTCGACCTGGGTGTCGACCTCCCTGGTCGGCCAGGTCGGCCTGGTGCACCTGTTTTGGCTCCTGGGTCCTGTTTTGGAGGCTTGTGACGATTTTTGAGGGCTTGGATCTATCCTAGGGTTAATCTAACGGCCTAAACTACTCCTAATCTCTATAAAAAGACCCCTAAGCCTACCCTAAACCCTCACAAATCACTCATGCCACGAAGTGCTGCCCAAATGCCAAGTGATCATGGCCTCTATCTCTAATTCCTAGAGACTATGCATTCAAATAGGGTTCAAATCAAAAGGTGCAAGCTTTCTACACCAAATCGAGGAGGGATCAACGTTGCTACGCAAATTCCATGACGATTCTTCGACAAAGGAGCCACCTTTCTTCGTCAAAACGATTCATGCTCCTAGCCCTCTTGCCACGCTATGTAAGTTCTAGCTACTTGTAGATTCTAAAGGTGGTTCTAATGTGACATGGGATAAAATGCAATGAAACTTAAGTATGCTAGCTTATGTGAACCTAAATTTGCCCCTTTTCTATGATCTATGACCTTGGGCTAAGTTGTAGCGACTTAATCATGCCATTCATGCTATGTTTAACCTAGTATATCTTGCAAGTTTGAATCTTTATCTATGAAATGTTAGCATGAACCTTTGGGAACCACTTGACTTGTGAAAACATTGTCAAAGACTTGACTTTCGGGCTTATGCATGTAAATGAACCCAAATTCCCTTATGATACTATGCATGTTTATGGCCAAATTCACTTATGAAACTATGCATGCTTGTGGCCAAATTCCCTTATGATACTATGCATGTTTGTGGCCAAATTCCCTTATGATACTATGCATGTTTGTGGCCAATATGTTGGCATAATACCCTACTATGTGACTCGCTTCCACTTGGGTTGGAAATACGTTTGGGTAGCTTAGGAAAAACGTGGGTATGACATGAAAAACTTGACATGGGGTTTACATGAGAACATGACATTCATGATACATTTAAATATGGTCATGACATGTGGGAAAACATGGAACTTGAACTAGACATGGGTGGGTTGTAAGTGTAAAAAAGACACTAGACCAAACATGAAAGTGGCCCACTCGAGGTTACGTTGAGTTTGTAGCATAAATCTACCCGGACCCGCCCGGCTTAACTAGTGGCTACAAACAATAGGATCCAATGTGAGTAGTTGGTCATGTCGCGCTTAAGACCCGAGGTTAGACTAGGTTGTGGTGTAAAACTACCCGGACCCGCCCGGCTTAACTAGTAACCACAACAAGGTCTAATGTGAGAAGTTGAAAGTGCATTAATTAAATTAATGCCACATGATAAGGTTAAGTAAATTTGACTAATGACACTTAACCGATATGACACGAATGGGTAGGTTAAGTGGGACCGGGCTTGATTTCTTAATGACACTTAACCATACAAGACAATTAGGGGATGGGGTTAAGTAATTTACGCTTAACTAATCCGACTTGGTAATTAGATGGGGTTAAGTAATCCACACTTAACTAATCTAAACACGGTAAATTCGATGAGGTTAAGTAATCCATACTTAACTAATCTAACACGTTAATTAGATGGGGTTAAGTAACTTAGACTTAACTAATCTAAAACACGGTAATTAGATGGGGTTAAGTAACCTTCACTTAACTAATCTAAACACGGTAATTCGATGGGGTTAAGTTGAACACTTAACCAATCTAAACTTGGTAATTCAATGAGGTTAAGTAACCAATACTTAACCAACTTAACATGATAATTTAATGGGGTTAAGTAACTTATACTTAACCAATTATACATGATGATTTGATGAGGTTAAGTAACCTATACTTAACCAATCTAATAGGTGGACCTGATAGGGTTAAGTCATAAGACCTTTTAAAATTAGGCTTAACCATTGTAATACGATTAGTGGATGGGGTTAAGCTAACCCATACTTAACCAAACCGACTCGATAATCTGATGGGATTAAGATAATCTATGCTTAATCAATCTAACATGATAATCTGATAGGGTTAAGACAAATAAATACTTAACCAATTTGACTTGATAGGGATAAGTCATGAGCTTCTCGGTACACTTAACCAACTTGTAGGGCTAAGCCTTGAACTTGAGTACTTAGCCAATCTTGACATGATTCGTAGGCGGGTTAAGTCATGAATTTGGATAACAACACTTAACCCATTTAACAAAACCCTAGCTCATGGGACTAGGTTGAAAATCGTAGTTAACAAGGATAGCGGAAAGAGGAGCTAAGTGGTAAACCTTAGTTAAGGATAACTAAGTAATAATTCTTAGCCAAGGACATGGGACTAGTTCATAAAGAGATGAGTAACCTGATACGGTAGGTCATCGCTTAGTATACGAGGAGGAGCAACTTATCTGACTTGGATAAAAAGCTCCAGCGAACTGGGTGACGAAGCGGTAGCTTCGGGGTACGTGAGGGTTTCTTGGTATCCCTCTGTGAGGTGGCAGGTGGTCCATGAAACCCGGCCTCACAGAGGTTTAGGTCTGCGGTAGAAGAGCCAAGAGTATGCCTTGGTTGCTATGCGAGCGACCTAAAGACTGGGATGGATTAGCGTGGAGTCGACGATACTTGATTTTGCCCTGGATAGCACGTCGCCGACTACCTACCATCTTTAGTCAATCGTGCGCGAACGGAAAGGCAGAGGACTCCCAACAGACCATGTTCTTGCTATCGAGTCATGGGTGAGGTTGGCCCATAGGAAAGTGGGGCTATAGTGGGGCCGGGATGTAGTTCTCATACATGATTTTTCTTGGATTGCCTTTCAGTAGTTGAGGAAGGGGTCACGTGGGACCATAGCCACGGATACAAAAACAGACCTTGATATCTGCATCAGCAGACGACTTAAAGCTCCTGACCGAGTTCCGCATTTCTTGATTTGCCCTGGCACGGAACTCGGATGGCACATTGAGATACATGTGCGGCTAGACATGGAAAACGATTCACGATACACACGTGGGATAAAGGGCGCGGTTGATGGGTGGCATAATCCCTAGTGGCCCTAGGTGGCCTGAACCCGAACCGAGGCACGAAAACGTTCATTATGTAGCATAATCCCTAGTGGTCCTAGGTGGCATAAATCCTAAGTGAACACGCGATAGTTCATGGTAAGAAAACATAACTAGATCAAGGGTAGCAGTCCAAAACAACTTCAAGGATAAAATGGTACTACGTTGAGGTGGTATAAATTTACATGGGAAAGCCCGTACGGCCTACGGTAAAGGACTGAACTTATACATGGAAAGAAACATACGAGTTGGGAAAACCTACATATACTACATATTAGGTTGACATGGACCATAACATGACGTTGGGCAAGGGACATTCATAGTTAACACATGACGCGGGTTGGGATACTAGTACGAGAGGTGTAGAGCAAATATACATGATAGATACCGTGGGATGTTATACATGATAGATACCTTGTGATAGTATACTTGATAGAAACCTGACGATGTGATACCTTGATTCTTGACACCGTAGTTTATCATGATACCTTAGTTTACCTTGCTACAGTAGTTCATACAGTTATCTTGGTGTAGCTTATCTATCTTGTTGTCATCCTTATGTTTACTTTCAGTTTATGCATGTCATGTTACCTTTACCTGTTTTATACTGGAAGTCGATACGACTTACCAGTCTTTATGACTGACCCCGTTTTCTTTCGCCTCTTTGTCTTCCGTTTCCCCCCCAGGTTTTCAGGGAGGAAACACTGTTATTTAGTTCGGACTTCCTCTGCTTGAAGGTCATCATGCATGGCTTGGACTTTTCTTGGCTATGGCTACCTTACTGTTTTATTTGGGGAATAATTTATGAAAAGGTTTTATGCTTCTTTACTATTGCAAGACAAGTTTTGATGTATTCTGATGTAAAAGGCTTTAGACCTTATTTTATAAGGTAATGAAATTTGTTTTACTTCCGCTGTTTTATATATATATGTTCTGTCTTGTAATATTTCTTTGCATGTTTACCTCGATAATGCTTCACCAAACCTAGTGCATTCCCTTTGTGAGTGACCCTAGCGGAGGTGGGGTGTTACAAATACTTAACCAACATAACATGGTAATTAGACCAGTGGGTAGGGTTAAGTAAACTAAGAAGGTTTAACCAAGATAACGTGTTAATCAGACAAGTAGGTGGGGTTAAGTAAATAGAGAACACTTAACCAATATGTAACAACCCGAAAATCTGGGCCAGTTTAAAAATTTTATTTTGGCAATTTTAGCGAATTTTGATTATTTTAAATGAATTATTTTAAATAATATCGACGAGAAATTTATTTTGAATGAAATTCGAACGTATATATTATATACGTCGTCGTTAGAATAAAAATATTTTTTTAATTATAAATAGAATTGAAAATGGCGCGGTAGTTCGATAATTCGATTTCAAACTTCAAATGAACATACCGGGTGCAAAATAAACCGGATTTTAGTGAAACCAAAAACATTAGGATCTAATTGAGAATATCTTTCCAACGAATCCGAAAAATCAAAATTTCATAGTGGGAATCAAAAGATATGTCCAGTTGAAAATTCTGAATAGTCGCTATAGAATTCAGGCCCTTAAAAATGGAAATTTTGCAAACGACCTCGGATTTCGACGAAACCACTTTTGTTGGATCCGGGATGTCAAATTATTGCTAGATTCCAAATTTCATAATTTTTCGAATCAATATGTGAGCGTGGCAAAGAAAAACGCGTTTGACCAATTTTAGTTGATTTTAATCGACTGGAAGTTGGCCATTTTTCAAACGATCTCAGAATTCAACGAAACTAGTTTTGTTAGGACCGTATCGTCAATACGAAGCTAGAAAATATTTTTCGGGAATTTTTCGAGTTAGTATGTGACCCCAGTAAATTGAAATGTGCTTTCAAAATCAATATATAGAGTTATATTTTGATTTTGACGAAAACTGATCGAAACGGCCAAACTGGCTTACGAAACATACCCCATTGTGTTCGGAATGGGGGTAATTAGCTATGGACGACAGTCGGTGGGTCTCGTTTTGAGGTCGAAACTTAAAGTTACTTTTTGAAGGAAAATAAATTAAAATAATAATATATATATAATCCTTTATACTCTCTCTCCCCCTTCAGAGTCAAACCCGACATTGTAAAAAAAAGGGGGGGATTCCCAAATCGAACTCGTCGCTGGTGCCTCCACCTACGCTCGCCGCCCGTCGCCTTGCTCCCACCGGCGCCTCTTCCTCCGTCGACTCCACCTCGCCCGCATCAACCCCCCTCCCGCTCCCCTAACGCCTCGCTGTGAAACAGCGTCCAAACCCTAAAACGATTCAATGCAACCTCGCCTCACCAAATCCGCAGCCACCTGTGCCTGCAGCCCCTCTGACCCCGTGCGCCGCCTCCCTCTTCATCTTCTTCGATGTGAAACCCCCTTCCTCTCGATTAAAGATTGTAAGCTTTTATTATTATTTTTATTTTTCTCCTTTTCTTTTTAGTTGTTCAATGTATACATAAAATAAGGGAATTAGTTTATTAGAGAACAATATATGATTTTTATATTGTTTTTAAATAAAGCTTATATTTTTATAAAGGCGAAAAGGTTAGATTTTTAAAGGCAAAAAGGTTATATTTTTAAAGGCAAAAAGGTTAGATTTTGAAAGGCGGTGATTGTGTATAGAAAAGTTCATATTTTTAATATAGAAAGGTTTACATTTTTATATAGGAAAGTTGTGATTTTTAGAATGAAAAAATTCGATTTTTATATATTGAACAGCGAAGTAAGAATTCGATTTTTATATATTGAACAGCGAAGTAAGAATTCGATTTTTATATATTGAATAGCGAAGTAAAAATTCGATTTTTATATATTGAACAGCATAGTAAAAATTCGATTTTTATATAATGAATAGCATAGTAAAAATTCGATTTTTATATATTGAATAGCATAGTAAAAATTCGATTTTTATATATTGAATAGCGAAGTAAAAATTCGATTTTTATATATTGAATAGCATAGTAAAAATTCGATTTTTATATATTGAACAACGAAGTAAAAATTTGATTTTTATATATTGAACAACGAAGTAAAAATTCAATTTTTATATACTGAATAGCAAAGTAAAAATTCGATTTTTATATATGTAGTGGCTACGGGCAACGAAAGTGACAAGAGACAAGAACAACGAAGATTTCTACATAAGAAGAGTCGTGGGATTGGATTAGCTAATCGGTGAGAACTTCTCACCTTTCAATTTAATTTTTCTAGTTATAAATATATACTAGGATGCAGACGGTGTTTAGTTGCACCCGACACCCGTCGTCCACAGACCATGGACGGCTTGTATGCTTGGTTGTTTAATTTTGATGTGAAGTTGATTGTGTGTTGCGATGTGAAATGAAATATTTTATAGTGGAAAATATTTTATAGTTAAAAATATAATTTTTAACGTGTATATAAAATATATATTTATAAACAAATCTGACGATTTGTTTATATACACACATTTGACTGATATTGATTGGGACGGTAAATTTTACACGTCGCCCAACTGCACAAATAAAAGCTGTGTTTGATTGTTTGAAACCCCACACGGGTATTGGAATGATATATGACATACACTTATCCCAATAGTTAGTTGTATGTCGATCGATTGATTGACAGACTGTTATAAGCGTTGAATATTTATATTTGATGCTTATACAATGTAGAATGCACTTTGGATGATGATTGATTATTCATCGTTGTTATTGTGTACATGTGTTGTAGAAAATCCATATAACTAACATTATATGGTAATTGATTGGGCCTCATTCCAGTTTCGAAAAAGAAATATTTAAAATAAAAATATTTGAAATAAAAATATTTGAAATAGAAATATTTGAAATAGAAATATTTGAAATAAAAATATTTGAAATAGAATATTTGAAATAGAATATTTGAAAATAGAAACATATGAAGCCGTGTTGGTTAGATTGACGCCATTTTGACGTGAACGATATTTATATCGATTTTATTCATTCTTCAATGAATATTGAATAGATTTGAAATTCGAACTATATTGAAATGAATTGAAATTCGAATAATATTTAAAGTGAATTGAAATTCGAATTAAACTGAATTGATTTGAAATTCGAAATACACTGAAATGATTTAAAATTGAATAGAAATGAATTCGAATTGAATTTGAATAGATATGAATTCGAATTGAAATTGAATACGAATCGAAATTTAATTGAAAGCGAACTGAAATTGAATTAGAAATCAATTTGAATTGAAATCGATTTGAAATGAATTTAAAACGAATTTATATTGGAATATTCAATTTTGATTTGAAATTGAATATGAAGTTGAAAGCGTTTTGAAAACTAATTTTAAAACGATTTATAAAGCACGTTTTGAATTGAAATCGATGAAGTATATTTTATATATATAATATAATGGCCTGAATAGAACGCGCCGCGGCAGTTCGCGAATTTCGACCATTGACTTCGAGCGGATATTGCGGGAGATCCGACCATCGGATTCTCCTGAAACTGGAACCGTTGGGTTCGTATCGAAAAGAGCTTTCTAACGAATATTAGAAATTAGAAATCTAACGGTTGGATTTGGAATTATGTCCAAATCAAATTTGAAAAAGGTCGCTGTAAGTGTTGTTCGATGGCCGTTGATGGAAATCGACTGTACAGGCCTTGATAAAATTATTAAAAATAGTAATAATTTGTGTAAAATCATAAGAAGTGATTTGTAAAGATTTGGGATGAAAAACTCCATATTTGAAAAGATAAAGATAGATTTTTATCGAATTGAACTAGTTTTGAACTAGAATTATAATTCTATTTATTTTTAAAATAAATAAATTGGATTAGAAATGGTTTTGAAAATAACCAGAATTTCCAATAATTATATTGGAATGGATTTGAATCGAAATTATCCTTGGAATATTTCGATGTTGGATTTCGTGATGATACGGGTATTGTGATGGGAATTTGAAAGATATATTTATATCGTTATTTCCAATACAATATTGGTTTGTCATGGAATTTGATATTGAATATAAGCCGGTATATTTTCTATTCAGAGCCTTGTATTTAATATCAAATGTGATTTGGGGTTTGCCGTGAATGGTGTCTTCATTAACACTGTTCTTGAACCCAGTTGAGAAAAGATTAAATCTTTTTATTTAGATTTAATGAAGTGTACCAATTAAATAATATTTAATTGAAATTGAATTGATATTGATTTTTGGGTTTATCATGGACAGTGTTTTAAATAACATTCGTTCTTTAATCCGATAATTAATGGAATGTGGTTTTGGGTTTATCGTGAACCGTGTTTTAAATGACACTGATTCTTTAACCCAGTTAACGATTAAAACTAAGTGGAGTTTTAATGAATCTTTAATTAGATTGAAAAGATCGAGAATGGAGTATCACCAGTTTTGCTCCAGGCGAGAGTTAAATCTTTAATTAGATTTGAACGTGAAATGGTAATTGAATTTACCGATAACGCTGTGGTGTTAGATATGAAGTATTACCAGTTTTACTTCATGGGATGAATAGGTTGGGATTGGGAAATTAAAACAAATGATTAATTCGGTAAGGTTCGTTAATCCCGACTAGTCAAATCGAAATTCAAAAAAAGAATAAAGAATAAATTCAAGGAATTTATCTTTGATAAAATTAATGGGAACCTTTCCCTATGAATGTGAAATTTAGAAACTAACTGTCGGTTAGCTAAGCAGAACGGTTTTCTGGATATTGATCTGATGTTGGTTTCGGCCTTCAGGGTTAATATTTGGGCAATTATTCTCTCGATTAATTTACGGTTAGTGACTGATGAATTGGAATGAGGCGTATATTGTGTTTGTGTAACACTTAAAATATACGCGAGTTATTCGGAAAGACCGGGTTTATCCCATTCTGAATAACTGATACGATGATAAGTCGAAGATGAGGACGGTGGTTGAAGACCAGAAGTCTTCACGTTGTTTGGGTGATTACTGATGATCTTGATTGGGCTGTACACTCAAGAAGATGGAAACAGTTGGTGATCGTCCAGACGTATTTGGAGATCGATGGATATGCGGGGTACTAGGTGCCTCCGGTTTCGTTCAGACCCAGAACGGACTTGTAAATGGACTGTGTGTCTGACATTGGATTTTAGTCTGTGTGATTGATCTGTATTAAATATATATCTGTTTGGCGGTGGAGAATTTATTCTCTTGCTTAATGCCCTTCTCTGAGACGTACGAGCTCAAGGGTTATATACTGATGGATATCAAACGCATGGAGTGAATTACCTATGTGGCATGCTAAGATGCAATTGATTGAGGCTTCTGTTGAAAAGCAAAGTCTTGTGGTGATGATCAAAGCACAGCCTATGTGGCACAGCTTTGTGTAACGTGAATTCGCGAGCCTCACACCCCGGTTGTGAACCAAAAACAGGAGACGGACCTCAGGGAGGGCATGTGTTTCTTTCTAGCTAGGGTGGTGTCAGTGACCTTCCAGCCCTGACATTTATATACTTTTCACCTGTGTGGTTGTTGCTGTTGCGAGGCGCCTCGGTTAGATCGGACGATCCGGGTCCGATGGAGCCATTCGTTGGATCATTTACGCCCCATAGGGCGGGGAAACGCAGTGTTCAGGCATTTTAATCCACATCGGTGGACCGGCCCTGTCGCTCCAAGGGCCCACCTGAGTCTGGGTCCTGAGGCACGGGCTAGAGAGTCTCGAATCGGTTGAGGACTATCTTTTGCCTCGGTTCATAGATGGAAATCCAATTTCCAAATACGCGACATTTGCGGTTTTAATTGTAGAACTAGTATGGCGACATGATATATGGTACCCATGCCACCTATGATTGATACTTATGATTCGAAGTTGTTTTATACACTATACACTGATAATAGTATCAAATGATTTGTTTTAAAACGTATCAAGCATTCTTTGGCTGTTATAAGGGAAAACCCTATCCCCCGGCTTGCGTTGCATTGTGTGATAGGACCTGTGTCTTATAACAGCTTCATTTTTCTTTATTTAGCATTGCTCTGTTGTTTTATGCACTGGTATTCTTGGGAGGAAACCCGTTCCGTGTTATACGGCGTGGTCCCTTGATATATCTGATTTAAAGTAAAGTTTTAAATAACTGTTTTAGTTCTCACACCAGTCCCATAACTGACCTGGAGTTTATTGTTTTGACCTAAACTCTGGGTGCCCTTATTTTGACACGGGCAGCAAGTAGTTTTGGTTTTGCAGATTTATATTCACAGGATCCTGGTTTACAGCTGGAACGATATCTGGAAAGCTTTGTATCCGTATATCTCCTTCTAGTTGTGTATTGTATTATTTTCCGCTGCTATGTAATTTATTGTAATCTCTGATATTTCTGTGTAATATTTATTTGTTTATACTCTGTATATTCTTTTATTCTGATGCATTGTTGTAATATACAATGAAATGTTCTTCCGTCTGCGTTCTATTTTTGTCGTGTTCTCAAAACAATTCGTTCTTTCATTTCTCTTTGGAGACCGGGGAAGTTCGGGTCGTCTCAGGTGGTATCAGAGCTTTGGTTTACAAAGCTCAGAGAACAAGGCACATTAGAACCATACGAAGGAATTCATCAGATATTGGATTAGCAATATCCAATGAGAATGACTCGTTAGAGATAGGATCAGTAGTATCCTAGAACGAGTGTGAAGAGTATATTTTTCAAATGAAAACAATTCTGTTTTGAAATTTAAATCGTTTTACACGTATTTGAATAATTTATTTATATTGATTTTGGACAATTCAGTATATAAAGAATTTGCATATACGCCTTGCAAACGTATATTCAAAGTTTTAATATATTGGATAGATATAGCATCACACTCTAGTCGCCCGGAGATGATATTGATGATAGCGATCGCATCATCAACATTTATGTTCGAGTTTCGAAGGTGGGATTTCTATATATTTCCATTAGACTGGTGTGAGAACCAAAACTAGATAGTGCTTATTGTTGTGATTTGTCATCAAAAATCTGATTTTTGACTATATATCAAAGTTATGAATTTCAAAAGCTAATCAACTAATTGATTGATGTTTGTGTTGTTTGTTTATTTGTTTGATAATTTTGAACCATTTAGCCTAATATAATCAAATATTGAATTGTATTGAAAATTAGTCGCATTTTCTTGCATATACATGTACTTACATTGAACAGGTCATAGCAAGGAGGCTAGAGCAGAGAATAAAATTTGTTTGCCCGACAAATAGGTACATGTTTATCATAATTTACGGTTTTGTTTGGGTGATGATGATTTTATGAGACGATTGGCTAGCCGCTTGGCTTTTTCTTTTTCTTTTTGAGATCAGAAGGCCTATATGGCAATTTCAGGATTTTCCCGTGGCTCCCGGTGCAGGGGAGGTTATGGCGAAATTTTTCGAAAATTTTGGGTGTTAGCCAAATTTTTGAAAATTTGAAAATTCTCAGAAACTGAAAAGTTGGAGAATGGAAGCCAGATCGAACGTAGAGTTGATTGATCAAACCACTTTCGACTTTGTTCCTTTTCGGGGACGAAAAATTTTAAGTGGGGGAGATTGTAACAACCCGAAAATCTGGGCCAGTTTAAAAATTTTATTTCTGCAATTTTAGCGAATTTTGATTATTTTAAATGAATTATTTTAAATAATATTGACGAGAAATTTATTTTGAATGAAATTCGAATGTATATATTATATACGTCGTCGTTAGAATATAAATATTTATTTTAATTATAAATAGAATTGAAAATGGCGCGGTAGTTCGATAATTCGATTTCAAACTTCAAATGAACATACCGGGTGCAAAATAAACTGGATTTTAGTGAAACCAAAAACATTAGGATCTAATTGAGAATATCTTTCCAACGAATCCGAAAAATCAAAATTTCATAGCGGGAATCAAAAGATATGTCTAGTTGAAAATTCTGAATAGTCGCTATAGAATTCTGGCCCTTAAAAATGGAAATTTTGCAAACGACCTCGGATTTCGACGAAACCACTTTTGTTGGATCCGGGATGTCAAATTATTGCTAGATTCCAAATTTCATTATTTTTCGAATCAATATGTGAGCGTGGCAAAGTAAAACGCGTTTGACCAATTTCAGTTGATTTTAATCGACTGGAAGTTGGCCATTTTTCAAACGATCTCAGAATTCGACGAAACTAGTTTTGTTAGGACCGTATCGTCAATACGAAGCTAGAAAATATTTTTCGGGAATTTTTCGAGTTAGTATGTGACCCCTGTAAATTGAAATGATCTTTCAAAATCAATATATAGAGCTATATTTTGATTTTGATGAAAAGTGATCGAAACGGCCAAACTGGCTTACAAGACATACCCCGTTGTGTTCGGAATGGGGTAATTAGCTATGGACGATAGTCGGTGGGTCTCGTTTTGAGGTCGAAATTTAAAGTTACTTTTTGAAGGAAAATAAATTAAAATAATATATATATATATATATATAATCCTTTATACTCTCTCTCCCCCTTCAGAGTCAAACCCGACATTGAAAAAAAAAGGGATTCCCAAATCGGACCCGTCGCTGGTGCCTCCACCTATGCTCGCCGCCCGTCGCCTTGCTCCCACCGCCACCCTCCATCGGTGCCTCTTCCTCCGTCGACTCCACCTCGCCCGCATCAACCCCCCCTCCCGCTCCCCTAACGCCTCGCTGTGAAACAACGCCCAAACCCTAAAACGATTCAATGCAACCCCGCCTCACCAAATCCGCAGCCACCTGTGCCTGCAGCCCCTCTGACCCATGCGCCGCCTCCCTCTTCATCTTCTTCGATGTGAAACCCCCCTTCCTCTCGATTAAAGATTGTAAGCTTTTATTTTTATTTTTCTCCTTTTCTTTTTAGTTGTTCAATGTATACATAAAATAAGGGAATTAGTTTATTAGAGAACAATATAGGATTTTTATATTGTTTTTAAATAAAGCTTATATTTTTATAAAGGCGAAAAGGTTAGATTTTTAAAGGCGAAAAGGTTAGATTTTTAAAGGCAAAAAGGTTAGATTTTGAAAGGCGGTGATTGTGTATAGAAAAGTTCATATTTTTAATATAGAAAGGTTTACATTTTTATATAGGAAAGTTGTGATTTTTAGAATGAAAAAATTCGATTTTTATATATTGAACAGCGAAGTAAGAATTCGATTTTTATATATTGAATAGCGAAGTAAGAATTCGATTTTTATATATTGAATAGCGAAGTAAAAATTCGATTTTTATATATTGAATAGCATAGTAAAAATTCGATTTTTATATATTGAATAGCATAGTAAAAATTCGATTTTTATAAATTGAATAGTATAGTAAAAGTTCGATTTTTATATATTGAATAGCGAATTAAAAATTCGATTTTTATATATTGAATAGCATAGTAAAAATTCGATTTTTATATATTGAACAACGAAGTAAAAATTCGATTTTTATATATTGAACAACGAAGTAAAAATTCGATTTTTATATATTGAATAACAAAGTAAAAATTCGATTTTTATATATGTAGTGGCTACGGGCAACGAAAGTGACAAGAGACAAGAACAACGAAGATTTCTACATAAGAAGAGTCGTAGGATTGGATTAGCTAATCGGTGAGAACTTCTCACCTTTCAATCTAATTTTTCTAGTTATAAATATATACTAGGATGCAGACGGTGTTTAGTAGCACCCGACACCCGTCGTCCACAGACCATTGACGGCTTGCATGCTTGGTTGTTTAATTTTGATGTGAAGTTGATTGTGTGTTGTGATGTGAAATGAAATGAAATATTTTATAGTGGAAAATATTTTATAGTTAAAAATATAATTTTTAACGTGTATATAAAATAAATATTTATAAACAAATCGGACGATTTGTTTATATACACACATTTGACTGATATTGATTGGGACTATAAATTTTACACGTCGCCCAACTGCACAAATAAAAGCTGTGTTTGATTGTTTGAAACCCCACACGGGTATTGGGATGATATATGACATACACTAATCCCAATAGTTAGTTGTATGTCGATCGATTGATTGACAGACTGCTATAAGCGTTGAATATTTATATTTGATGCTTATACAGTGTAGAATGCACTTTGGATGATGGTTGATTATTCATCGTTGTTATTGTGTACATGTGTTGTAAAAAATCCATATAACTAACATTATATGGTAATTGATTGGGCCTCATTCCAGTTTCGAAAAAGAAATATTTAAAATAAAAATATTTGAAATAAAAATATTTGAAATAGAAATATTTGAAATAGAAATATTTGAAATAAAAATATTTGAAATAGAATATTTGAAAATAGAAACATATGAAGCCGTGTTGGTTAGATTGACGCCATTTTGACGTGAACGATATTTATATCGATTTTATTCATTCTTCAATGAATATTGAATAGATTTGAAATTCGAACTATATTGAAATGAATTGAAATTCTTATAATATTTAAAGTGAATTGAAATTCGAATTAAACTGAATTGATTTGAAATTCAAAATACACTGAAATGATTTGAAATTGAATAGAAATGAATTCGAATTGAAATTGAATAGAAATGAATTCGAATTGAAATTGAATACGAATCAAAATTTAATTGAAAACGAACTGAAATTGAATTAGAAATCAATTTGAATTGAAATCGATTTGAAATGAATTTAAATCGAATTTATATTGGAATATTCAATTTTGATTTGAAATTGAATATGAAGTTGAAACCGTTTTGAAAACTTATTTTAAAACGATTTATAAAGCACGTTTTGAATTGAAATCGATGAAGTATATATTTTATATATAATATAATGGCATGAATAGAACGCGCCGCGCCGCGGCAGTTCGCGAATTTCGACCATTGACTTCGAGCGGATATTGCGGGAGATCCGACCGTTGGATTCTCCTGAAACAGGAACCGTTGGGTTCGTATCGAAAAGAGCTTTCTAACGAATATTAGAAATTGGAAATCTAAAGGTTGGATTTAGAATTATGTCCAAATCAAATTTGAAAAAGGCCGCTGTAAGTGCAGTTCGATGGCCGTTGATGGAAATCGACTGTACAGGCCTTGATAAAATTATTAAAAATAGTAATAATTTGTGTAAAATCATAAGAAGTGATTTGTGAAGATTTGGGATGTAAAACTCCATATTTTAAAAGATAAAGATAGATTTTTATCGAATTGAACAAGTTTTGAACTAGAATTATAATTCTATTTATTTTTAAAATAAATAAATTGGATTAGAAATGGTTTTGAAAATAACCAGAATTTCCAATAATTATATTGGAATGGATTTGAATCAAAATTATCCTTGGAATAATTCGATGTTGGATTTCGTGATGATACGGGTATTGTGATGGGAATTTGAAAGATATATTTATATCGTTATTTCCAATACGATATTGGTTTGTCGTGGAATTTGATATTGAATATAAGCCGGTATATTTTCTATTCAGAGCCTTGTATTTAATATCAAATGTGATTTGGGGTTTATCGTGAATGGTGTCTTCATTAACACTGTTCTTGAACCTAGTTGAGAAATGGTTAAATCTTTTTATTTAGATTTAATGAAGTGTACCAATTAAATAATATTTAATTGAAATTGAATTGATATTGATTTTTGGGTTTATCATGGACAGTGTTTTAAATAACACTCGTTCTTTAATCCGATAATTAATGGAATGTGGTTTTGGGTTTATCGTGAACCGTGTTTTAAATGACACTGATTCTTTAACCCAGTTAACGATTAAAACTAAGTGGAGTTTTAATGAATCTTTAATTAGATTGAAAAATCGAGAATGGAGTATCACCAGTTTTGCTCCAGGCGAGAGTTAAATCTTTAATTAGATTTGAACGTGAAATGGTAATTGAATTTACCGATAACGCTGTGGTGTTAGATATGAAGTATTACCAGTTTTACTTCATGGGATGAATAGTTTGGGATTGGGAAATTAAAACAAATGATTACTTCGGTAAGGTTCGTTAATCCCGACTAGTCAAATCGAAATTCAAAAGAAGATTAAAGAATAAATTCAAGGAATTTATCTTTGATAAAATTAATGGGAACCTTTCCCTATGAATGTGAAATTTAGAAATTAACTGTCGGTTTGCTAAGCAGAACGGTTTTCTGGATATTGATCTGATGTTGGTTTCGGCCTTCGGGGTTAATATTTGGGAAATTATTCTCTTGATTAATTTACGGTTAGTGACTGATGAATTGCAATGAGGCGTATGTTGTGTTTGTGTAACACTTATTTAAAAAATACGCGAGTTATTCGGAAAGACCGGGCTTATCCCATTCTGAATAACTGATACGACGATAAGTCGAAGATGAGGACGGTGGTTGAAGACCAGAAGTCTTTACGTCGTTTGGGTGATTACTGATGATCTTGATTGGGCTATACACTCAAGAAGATGGCAACAGTTGGTGATCGTCCAGACGTATTTGGAGATCGATGGATATGCGGGGTACTAGGTGCCTCCGGTTTCGTTCAGACCCAGAACGGACTTGTAAATGGACTGTGTGTCTGACATTGGATTTTAGTATGTGTGATTGATCTCTATTAAATATATATCTGTTTGGCGGCGGAGAATTTATTATCTTGCTTAACGCCCTTCTCTGAGACGTACGAGCTCAGGGGTTATATACTGATGGATATCAAACGCATGGAGTGAATTACCTATGTGGCATGCTAAGATGCAATTGATCGGGGCTTTTGTTGAAAAGAAAAGTCTTGTGGTGATGATCAAAGCACAGCCTATGTGGCACAGCTTTGTGTAACGTGAATTCGCGAGCCTCACACCCCGGTTGTGAACCAAAAACGGGAGACGGACCTCAGGGAGGGCATGCGTTTCTTTCTAGCTAGGGTGGTGTCAGTGACCTTCCAGCCCTGACATTTATATACTTTTCACCTGTGTGGTTGTTGCTGTTGCGAGGCGCCTCGGTTAGATCGGACGATCCGGGTCCGATGAAGCCATTCGTTGGCTCATTTACGCCCCAAAGGGCGGGGAAATGCAGTGTTTAGGCATTTTAATCCACATCGGTGGACCGGCCCTGTCGCTCCAAGGACCCACCTGAGTCTGGGTCCTGAGGCTCGGGCTAGAGAGTCTCGAATCGGTTGAGGACTATCTTTTGCCTCAGTTCATAGATGGAAATCCAATTTCCAA
Organism: Allium sativum; assembly: GCA_030737875.1. NCBI lineage: Eukaryota > Viridiplantae > Streptophyta > Magnoliopsida > Asparagales > Amaryllidaceae > Allium > Allium sativum. The sequence goes on along the minus strand of CM060921.1, from coordinate 5,265,676 downwards.
ATACACGACATTTGCGGTTTTAATTGTAGAACTAGTATGGCGACATGATATATGCTACCCATGCCACCTATGATTGATACTTATGATTCGAAGTTGTTTTATACACTATACACTGATAATAGTATCAAATGATTTGTTTTAAAACGTATCAAGCATTCTTTGGCTGTTATAAGGGAAAACCCTATCTCCCGGCTTGCGTTGCATTGTGTGATAGGAACTGGGTCTTATAATAGCTTCATTTTTCTTTATTTAGCATTGTGTTGTTGTTTTATGCACTGGTATTCTTGGGAGGAAACCCGTTCCGTGTTATACGGCGTGGTCCCTTGATATATCTGATTTAAAGTAAAGTTTTAAATAACTGTTTTAGTTCTCACACCAGTCACATGACTGGCATGGAGTTTATTGTTTTGACCTAAACTTTGGGTGCCCTTATTTTGACACGGGCAACTAGTAGTTTTGGTTTTGCAGATTTATATTCACAGGATCCTGGTTTACAGCTGGAACGATATCTGGAAAGCTTTGTTTCCGTATATCTCCTTCTAGTTGTGTATTATATTATTTTCCGCTGCTATGTAATTTATTGTAATCTCTGATATTTCTGTGTAATATTTATTTGTTTATACTTTGTATATTCTTGTATTCTGATGTATTGTTGTAATATACAATGAAATGTTCTTCCGTCTGCGTTCTATTTTTGTCGTGTTCTCAAAACAATTCGTTCTTTCACTTCTCTTCGGAGACCGGGGAAGTTCGGGTCGTCTCACAATATAACACGTTAATTAGGTAAGTGGGTTGCGGTTAAGTAATAACACTTAACCAACATAACATGACTAGCAGTGGGGTTAAGTTAACTTGAACAAGTTGATAACACTTAACCATTATAATATGACTAGTGGATGGGTTAAGTAATATGACTAGACTAATGACACTTAACCGATATGATATGAATGGGAAGGGTTAAGTCTTGAACCACTTGAATATACTTAACCAATTTGACATGATGGTTTGATAGGATTAAGTCATAAACCGCTTGAATATACTTAACCAATTTGACATGATGATTTGGTAGGATTAAGTCATAAACCGCTTGAATATACTTAACCAACTTGACACATGATTCGTAAGGCTAAGTCATGAACTTGAACGATAACACTTAGCCAATTTGACATGACACGTAGAGGGGTTAAGTCACGAACTTGAATGACCACACTTAACCAACTTGACATGCTAGACTGATGGGGTTAAGTCTCGAATTTAAATGACAACACTTAACCTGCTGGACGGAAACCCTAGTTACGCGGTCCTTTTCAGCAGTAACCCACTAGATGTATCATGGTACCCTGGAACTAGGCAGGGTGGGGCACGATTACTGGGCTGATTGTAAGCGACCAGAACGACGGCTGACTTAGTGCGCCATTGTAGGTTCAGGCGGACTTTGGTCGTGCATGTAGTCCGGAGTTGAAAAAGCAGGCATTGGGCACTAGTAGGTTTACACTGTGCGTGCTTGATTCGTGTCGGTGGTTGGCACCCTAGGGCTTGATACACCCTATGGTGGACCTAGCACAGGTGACTACATTCGTGATAGGGCCATATGACACAGACACATGAACGAGCTAGGACTTGTAGTGAGCCGATCAATTATAGATCATTACGTGGATAGGTAGCATAATCCCTAGTGGTCCTAGGTGGCATAAACCCTAATCAAATCTAGAAAACGTTCAATATGTAGCATAATCCCTAGTGGTCCTAGGTGGCATAAATCCTAGATGGACACGCGATAGTTCATGATAAGGAAACCTAGTCAGAACAAGGGGTGGCAGTCCAAACGATTTTCAAGAATGGTGGCACTACGTTATTACGTGATGAAACCCGTACGATATACGGCAAGGGACTGTACACATACATGGAAAGGATGATACGGGTTGGGGTACTAGTACAGTTGGTGTAGAGCAAATAGATATCATAGAAATATTGTAATGATGAAGCAGAGAAATCTTGCGATGCTTGATAGAAACCTTGCGAACTTATACTTAGTTCATCTTGAATGGAAATCTTGCAATGTTATCCTTGACAAAAATCATAAGATGTTATTCTTAGTTATCTTACCTGTTGTTTACCTTGTCATCATGCTTATGTTTACTTTCAGTTTATTCATGCCATGTTATCTTTACCTGTTTATCTGCAGAAAGTCACTAGGACTTACTCAGTCTTTATGACTGACCTGTTTTGTTTCGCCTCTTTTTCTTCCGTTCCCCCCCCCCCCCCCCCCCCCGGGTTCGCAAGGTGGGAATACAGCTTAGTTCAGATGTTACCAAGCTCCAAGGCTCTTTCATGTACGGCTTGGATTTCTCTTGGCTATGGCTTGCTTTTCTTTATTGGGGAATGATTTATAACTATGGTTTTATGCTTCTTTACTATTGCAAGATAGATTTCGATGTAATTGACTTAATAACATTTTGATGTAAAAGGCTTTAGACCTTACTAGATTTTAAAGCAATGAAATTTGGGTTTTCCTTCCGCTGTTTTATTTATGTTCTGTCTTGTAATATTTCTACGTATGTTTACCTAGATAATACTCCACCAAAGCTAGTGCATTCCCTTTGTGAGTGACCCTAGAGGAGGTGGGGTGTTACACCCTCCCTGACTTTAACCACACCAACCCGACAAACTTCCCACCAATACAAATTCAATTTCACTTCCCTCGACAAATACCCAAACCAACCACGTTCTCCTTACAAACAACTCCTTGCTACCGTCCACAACTTGATCATTGCTTCAACACCATCAACCTTCCTTCATCATCCAACGCCACATCGACCACCAACTTACATATCATTCCACTGCAATATATTCACCATCAACTATACTTCACCACCAACCTGCCATCCTACATCCTAACTCCTCATTCCAGGTTCCAGCACTGCCTTGCCTCAAGCATCCTTTCCCTCATACAAGACCAGTTCTCCAATCAAACTCACACCACATCCCCCACGTACCACACAACTACCAGGCACACTGCCTTTGCAACACCACAAAACATCAACCCATCGACCTTAACCCTTTCCTAGAAAACTAGATGGAACCAAACTTCACTTCCATCTAATAAACCCAATATCACAAGCATAACACTCCTCAAACCATCTTCACATAACTGTCATTGCCCAATTCGACTTCTCTTCCTTAAAACCACACTCTTACAAAATCTGTCACCCTTTATCCACACCCATTGATCACCATTCCTCCCTCTCCACCTAATTCAAAGACAATGCCTTCCCCTACAACTCCACACAAATAATCATCTATCTACCACTCACCCTTTCCCCTCTCCACCTTTACAAATATTGTCATCTTTCATCATCAAAAAAAGAACAAAAAAATTGCTACCATAGTAGTAACTTCACCAACCCCACAACAACAACAGCCATCGTCGACACTTCCTTCCATTTAAGACATACAACCAGTCGCGACCACCCACTCTTCTTCGCTCGAATTGATCTACCGCAGTCCCCTCTACCCACAATCAGAACGACAATAAATCGATTTAAATTCAAATTCATATTTTTTCCTTCAGCCGAGTCTCCCTTTCCTATTCCTTCGAATTTTCCTCTCATTCTTTCTTGGGTTTAGGAAGCATGATTCGGTTTAAAAAAATAACGTGGTGAACAGTGTTTAGTACAGTAAGCTGGGTACTGGGCTTTATTTAATCAGGCCGAGTAAAATTCATATTATTATTTCGTTTTTTTGTTGTTTAATTTTTTCCCTCTTAATGTCTAAGGGTTGATTTTTATCTTTTTTTCAAAAATGAGTTTGCTCAAATTCATTGAGCTTTTGTTTTCTCTCTATTATTTTAGTAAAAAAATGTTTTTATTTTGTTTGTGAACTTTTTTTGTAATTTTCTCTTTGACATAAAAAAAGAAAATAAGAATTGCCTTGTTTTGAGTTTCTGATTCCTTTTCAGGTTGTTGAAAAATCAAGAAGGATAGTTTGCCTTGCTCTGCTTTACTTTGCTTTAAAGTAAAAATTGCTGTAAAATAAATTGCTAATAAAATTCAGCATACTATGTTATCGTGTTCTAACTTAATTTTTATTTCCTTGCATTGTTGTTTTCTTGCGTTTGCATTTAAATATTTTAAAAAAAAATCCAAAAACAAAATAACTCATTCTTAGTTGCATCATAATTCACGTTTGTTCTTTGTTCTCCATTCATCTCATTTTGTTTTTATTTTCCAAGAGAAGTATTATATTTTGACAAGTTGATTTCCCTTTAATGAATTATTTCTTGGTGTTTAGGCTATGGCAGAGCAATAATCATTTATAAATATTATGGTGATTATTAAATGTTATAGCTATTGTTTCTCTAAAGGTAATTATACCTTCGGCTGCATTGGTAAAGTGATTCCTGGTGTACCGATAACTCCTATCTGTTATCTAATTGATAAATATTTTATTGAAATTGATCGAAGAATCACTATATAATTTTTAAAAAAATTTGTAAATAGGTAATTTGCATTCATATAGTTGCATTAGGTTCATGCATATATAAAAATAAAAAAATCATCTTCTTTGTACAAATTTTCTCCTTTTCTTTTCACTTTAAAAAAAGGGAACCATTTTCTTCGAAAAGTCCCAATTTTATTATTCACTAGAATTTTACGATTGAAAATCAATATAACCCATATAATTTCACACCAAATTCATATGGATATTTTAATGACAACTATTGTACGAACAATTCGGATGTTAACCTCGTTGTTAACGCGGTTAAGAAATTAATAAATCGACCGTCCGGTGAAGCAGTCGATCGCACGTCATAATATCAGATTGGTCGGCCTCAAAGGTACGATCGATTAGCGCTAATTAAAGCTTACCGGTTGGTTAGCGTCAAAGCCACCGGTCGGTGAAGAGTACTTTACCATGCACAGCCAATCGGTTTTAAGACCCTGATCGGTCGGGTATGTATGTACGGATTGGACTCAAATACTGTGGATCGGCTATCTAATACATGAGAATATAACATGAAGATAGCGGGCAACAACATTAACATATGCACAAAGGAAGGATTTTTCGACATGGATACGTACAACATGTTCATATGGGCAATGCGTCCTACATATATGGAATGCCCTGTATATATGTTAAGGCTATAAGTCATTGCTCTAATATACCATGAAGTAAAGGATATATATGCACAAAGCACTGCATGGACAGTGAACATTGATGCATGATGACGGTTTGGGCATATTGATATTACCAAAAATATATACGTGATAACATAAATTATGGAACACATACACAGCATGCAGATACCTCACGTATAATTATAACATATGGGATGACATTCCAAAAGCTACGAGGCACAAATGCAATACACGTTGACTCATAGGTACACGTATAGTGACCGGTCGGTAGCATATTCTTGTATACGAATCAACACTATCGCATGGAAAATATGCGGAGCAAGCCGTGAATATATGAATCAAAAGCAAACACCTGTGTGGCGATGCATATTAAAAGTATTCACGTTATAATGGTAGTGCAAAGAATGCTAGGTTGTTTTAATATATGGACCAACATGGTGTAAATAACGTGCAAGAAATATGGATCATCACCAAAGGTCCAGCATGGATTGACAAGTCCTGGAGGTTGATATTTGGAAGTTGATATGTTATGCCATGTGAATTCAAGTTGAAAAGAGGAAGTATTCCAATAATATAAATACTTCAACTACTCATATTTATATGTGATCAGTCCTGAAATGAATAAACTGATCGGTATATAAATGAACAAATGGGTGATCGGTCAGAAGAGCAACATGGTGTTCGGTCAAGCAAATGCATGTGAACGTATCATAACGTAGCGTGGCCAAGATGCATTGAAACATGTACGTAAAAGAAGAAATAAACATAAGCACTAAAGGACAAAAGGGGTAATGGTGTAAATAAGTTGGATAGGTATGAAAATATAAGATGCGGCACCACGTGGCAGGCGAGCAAAGAATGACGACATCAAAATATATATATTTATTTGTATGGGAATATATAACCAATCGGTGCTGAGTATTTAGACCGTTCGGTGCATGATGTTAAAGACCGACCGGTATCCTACCGATCGGTACCTCTTTCCAGCTGTTGCCAGCTGTACCAGTGGCATTTCTGTAAATATGCAAATATACCGATCGGTACCCTGTACCTTATAATTTCAGCCCACACCTCATTCATTCAACACCTACAAATAGAGGACCAACTCCACATTAATGGGAACCGAATTTTATGACCCCGAAGGGCTGTCCAATTATTTCTTAAGCAATTCTAAGTGATTTCTACTACTCCTAACTCCTCCAATTGAAGAGCAAACATGGAATTCTCCATCAAATCATGGGAATCCACCTAAAATGTGACGGCCCGTCCCGCACCAGCCTGCATTTCCTCCGAAAGTGCGCTGTACACATGCCCAACTAGCACAGAACATTCGTCAGAAGAAAAGAAAGGAAAGAATGAACTAATCAAGGAACCTGTAGAATGTCTCACAGCGCATGGGATAAAATATAATAATAACATACTTGACATAAAACAGACGAGACAGTGCATAAGCTGATAACTAAAATCAACATCAATCATCAGAGCAGCGGAAATCCATATACAGCTTATTACAATTTTCCAAATTTACTGTCTCTAAACAAAAGAAAGCTAAAGTAGAAGATACACCAACAATGCCCAAACAGTGATCTTCAACAACACAGGGAGAATATTATGTATATAGTACGTGGAAGCCTCCTGCTCGTCTCCGGATCATCTACCCGTGCATCACCAGCTAACCTGTCCCTAGTCTGCTCGTGTGAGCACCCAGAGTAATAAGAGGAGACATAAAACTCTGGGTCAGACATAAAGCCTGGTATGAGCGATAAGCATCTAAACAGAGTAATAACAGGTATACTAAACCATACCTGAACCTGGACCTGCAACCAAAGAGTTAGTACCACATACCGTACAATACTCCAAGGTGCCATAATAAATAGTGTAAGAATACGGGGGTGGGGTGTGCATGTCACAATGATAGCAACAAATCATCCATAGCAACCATCCTCTCATCTCTCACTTAGTGCGTAAAGCATACGACATCTACCACTTTGGAACACTAGACAAACTGAGGTAACGAAGAATCCCGACTTGTAGAAACCCTGCTATGACCAAGCCAAACACTTGGAGTCATGACCAAACATTTCAATGACCCACTTCATTGGTCGTAGCCCTCGGTTCTACCTATGCCATAATGGCCCTGAATCTGCCTTCGTACCTCCTACCATAGTGGTCCAAAGCTATAGACGTCGATAACTCCTTTGCACGCGTCCCGCAGCAAAGCCCAACCATGAAGCGAACTCGTTGATTCCCATCTGAATCCTGAGCTCTAACTTCTCATTTGGACTTCCTTTGCATCTCGGGTTTGGTCGAATTGGAGTGGATCTTCAGAAGAGTTGTCACGCAGTAACAGTCCTGGAATTCGGTTCGGTTCGGTAATCATTGCCCTCGTCTGTTCGGTTCGGGTTTCTTCACTCCGGGTCGGGTCGGTGTCCTCCTCCGGGTCGGGTCGGTGTCTTCCTCCGGGTCGGGTCGGGTTGCTATCCTCCTTCCAGCTCATGCTCCTTCTTCGATCAGCTCCCTCGTTTCCTTCTACTCCGATCCGATCACTTCGCTTTACTTCAGTCCGATCCGCTCCCTAGCCTACTCCGATCCGATCCCCTTGTCCACTCCAACTCTAAGTAAACGGCCTTCCTTTTTGCCAAGCCCTTCATGTGCCAAACTCCAGTTCGGGTCGGGTTTCTTGCCCAGTTCACATTTCCGATCCGAGCCCCATCCGATCCGATCCGAAGCCCTGCACAACTTTCTGCAACTTTTCCAGCAACTTGTTTACGCCGTTCGACGACGTTTTTGACAAATCTAACTATTCTAATCAATCACAATTCATGTCAAATAGTCATAACAACATAGCAAACTAACCACAAACACCAAAACAATGAATTCATATGTCAAAATGGATCAAATGTGCCCAAAAACTCACATTTTCCTATAATCCCTCTTAATCATGTTTAAGCATACGATTAGCAAAACACATCGGAATTAACCCAAATTTCTAACAGAGCCTTAAAACATTATTTTAGAATTTTAAGAATTTTTCCAGAATTTATTTACGTATAAATTCGCTAATCTTCACTAATTACCCTTAATCACCGTAATTAGTGCAAAAACTATGCAAATCACTCACCTTGGCCACAAATGAAACACCAAATCTGAAATACTCTCTGTTTGGGTCGAATTCCTATATATAGCAGCAGCTCCAACCTTACTTTGTTGCTATTTGGCCTTGTTTTGATGTAGTTCAGGCTTAATCTTCGCTAAAAATGTGTTTTGGGGTGATTTTAGAGGATGGAAGCCATTACCAATGTCTCAAGAAGGTTTGTGGCGGCTCAAAACTGAAATGAAAGTGATAACCTAACCCTAATCAGTCCTCCTATACCTCTAAACCCGAAATTCCCCTGTGGGCCTAGCTGCTAATCACCCGGTTAAGCCCAATTAAGCTGTTTTTCACCATCTGAAACTTGTTTCAGCCATATCTCCCAAACGGTAAGTCCGTTCGGCTAATGTGACCACTCTACGGAAAGAGAAACCATCATCCGAAGCCAATAGAAGTGGTTTCAGGTCAAAATTCCTTCCCAGTCAAAAGTTATGGCCAAAACAGTGCCAACTAGGGGTAAAATGGTCATTTAAAAATCGGGAAAAATCATGAACATGGGAAATGACCCCAATAGTCGTCTCCCAAAGTTACATGACCATACGACTTCGTATGTGACAGAAATAAATATCCTACGATCCTATAATGCGTAGAATGCGGGTCGTTACACTCTCCCCCCCTTAAGAAATTTCGCCCCCGAAATTCCTTAATCCAAAACATATCAAGGATCCCGCATGCCTAACAACCACATACATCAACCAAACATGCAAAACAAGCAAAACAAACCTATCCTAGCATGCGGAAAACTAAATCGAGGTCAAAATCTTACCAGGCAAAGAGTTCTGGGTGCGACTTCCTAATGTTCTCCTCTGTCTCCCAAGTACAATCATTCTCGTCCTCGCCCCACTGTACCTTGACTAGCTTCACCGCCTTCCTTCGAAGTTGCTTCATGTCGTGCTCGACAATACGGGCCGGCTTGCGGTTCCCAACCGCCTCGGGTTGTACTTCGAAGTCCTCTAACTGATCAGGTGAAATAGTCATATCTGAGTCGTGAACGGACTTCCTTAGTTGGGAAACATGAAATACGTTGTGAACTCCCGCCATCTTCTCCGGTAAGTCAATTCTGCATGCCAAATTCCCGACTAGTTCAAGAACAGGGAATGGGCCAACAAATCTTGGTGCCAACTTGCCTCTCCTGCCAAATCGTATTACGCTCTTCAACGGAGAAATCTTGACAAACACCAAGTCGCCAACGGAGAATTTTAAGTCTCTTCTCCTCTTATCAGCATAACTCTTCTGCCTATCTTGGGCAGCCTTCATTCGTTGTTGAATGGTCTTGATTTTATCTGAAGTTTCCCTCACCACATCTGGTCCAAGCATAAACTTCTCGCCAGTCTCTATCCAACATGATGGTGAGTTGCATGGTCTTCCGTACAAAGCTTCAAACGGAGCCATACCGATACTGGATTGGTAGCTATTATTATATGCAAACTCTACTAGATGCAAATGGTCATCCCATGATCCACCAAAATCCAATATACATGCTCTCAAGAGATCTTCTAAAATACGGTTCACCCTCTCTGTCTGACCGTCGGTCTGAGGATGATATGCGGTACTGAGATGTAACTCTGACCCTAGAGCCTCTTGTAAGCTCTTCCAAAACCCACTAGTGAACAACGGGTCTCGGTCGCTCACAATGCTTTTGGGTACTCCATGAAATCTCACCACCCACTTCACATATAATTCAGCTAACTTAGCTGCCGTTCTGGTCGATTTGACTGGTATAAACCTTGCACTTTTAGTCAGTCGGTCTACAATCACCCAAATACTATCATATCCCGATCTAGTCCTTGGTAAACCATCGATGAAATCCATCGAGACTTGCTCCCATTTCCATTCGGGAATTTCTAAGGGCTGTAACAAACCACTAGGCTTCTTTTGCTCGGCTTTAACTAGCTGGCAATTCATGCATTTGGATATAAACTTCCCAACGTCTCCTTTCATTCCTTCCCAGTAGTAAGTCTGCTTCATATCTCGATACATCTTGTTACCACCGGGGTGTATAGTCAGTTTTGAGTGATGACATTCTCTAAGCACTTCATCTCTCAATCCATTGACATTGGGTACAACGAGCTTTCCATTCTTTCTAAGCCATCTATCTTGATCAAGCCCATACTTGCTCACCTCCTCATCGATACCCATCTCTAACTTGGAGATGATTTCCAATAGGTTAGGATCGTCCCTCTGACTAGAGCCGATCCGTTCAATCAAAGTGGGTCTGATCGTCAAACTTGCTAACATTTCTGGATCCAATTCGCACTTTGGTCTGAAATCAAACCCCGCGATAAACTCCAGTTGCTTCCATTCAAGGAACATAGCCCCTAAGCTGGCGTGTCTTCTACTCAATGCATCAGCCACCGCATTGCCCTTTCCTGGTGTGTATGCGATGTCAAAATCATAGGAAGCTAGGAACTCTAACCATCTCTGCTGACGGAGATTCAGATCTTTCTGAGAGAAGAGATACTTTAACGACTTATGATCTGTAAACAGCTCAAATCTTTCCCCCAAGAGATAGTGTCTCCACATCTTTAACGCGAACACGATCGCTGCCAATTCTAAATCATGGGTAGGGTATCTTCTCTCGTGCGGTTTCAATTGCCGACTTGCGTAAGCTACAACCCTACCGCCTTGCATCAATACAGCACCCAATCCGGTACCACAGGCATCCGTGTATACCGTCATCTCTTCATCCCCCTTAGGAATGACTAACACTGGTGCGCTTGTCAACTTGTCCTTTAGACTTTTAAATGCATTCTCGCACCTTTCATCCCATAGAAAAGCCTGATTCTTTTTGGTCAACTGGGTCAACGGTGCTGCTAACTTGGAGAAACCTTGGATAAACTTACGATAATATCCCGCTAATCCCAAGAAACTTCTTACATCTGTTGCATTCTTGGGCGTAGGCCAATCCTGTACCGTAGCCACCTTTGCCGGGTCCACGGCAATCCCATTCTCTGATACAACATGGCCCAAGAACCTCACTTCCCTCTTCCAGAAGTGACACTTAGAAAACTTTGCTTTCAATTGGTGTTTTCTCAACACCTCCATCGCTACTCTTAAATGTTCCTTGTGTTCTTCCTCTGTCCTCGAGTAGACCAAAATATCATCAACGAACACAAGGACAAACTTATTCAACTGATCTCTGAATACCCTATTCATAAGATCCACAAAATATGCTGGGGCATTGGTCAGCCCGAATGGCATGACCAACCACTCATAAAACCCAGACGGCGTCCGAAATGCCGTTTTAGCTATACTCTCAGCTTCCACTCTAAGCTGATGAAAACCTGTCGCGAGATCCAATTGAGAAAATATTCTCGCGCCACTCAACTGATCGAACAAATCATCTATCCGCGGTAGAGGATACTTATTCTTCCTCGTCACTTTATTCAACTCACGGTAGTCTACACACAAACGAAGGGAACCATCCGCATTGGTAGCAAACACAACTGGTGCTCCCCATTCAGAAACACTCCTTCTGATAAATCCCTTCTTCAAAAGATCGCTGACTTGCACCTCGAGCTCTCGCTGCTCTCTTGGTGCCATACGACGAAGTGGCATCACTATAGGCCTGGCATCTTTTACCAAATCAATACGGAACTCAATCTCTCGGTGTGGTGGAAGTCCGGTCACTTCTTCGAAAACATCCGGATACTGGCCAACCACGGGCAAACCTGACAACTCACTATGCGGAATGTCGAGGGAGTTTAGAAAACTAGCCAATACCCCCTTACTGGGTAGACCACCAAACACTATCCTCCGCCCATCATCCGCTCTAGCTGTCACCAACAAGCCCTCACAGTCTACCACCACCCCGTATCTTTGGAGCCAATCTACTCCCAAAATAATGCCAAACCCAGTAAAGCCCAAAACAAAGCAATCACAAACAAACATGCATCCATGACTCGATAAGACCACATTACGACAAATCATGCTAAGGCTAGTCGAACCACCAACCGGGTTCGTCACTACTAAAGGTCTATCGACAATCTCGGGCTCCAATCCCAACCTATCTACCAGGTCACTAGATATGAAAGAACTGGAAGCTCCGGTATCAAACAAAACTCTAACAGGAACATCATAAACAGAAAGCATACCTTGAATGACGACATTCTTTCCCTTCTCCGCCGCAGTTGGGGCATTCGACGAAGAAGGAATAGCATTAAGAGCGTAGGCTTTCACCATTTGCTTTTCTTTAGGGAGCTGTGGACACTTGTCCTTGTGATGTCCCATTTGGCCACAGTTGAAGCACTTCCTATCCGCTGGCTTGGCCCGACAATTACTAGCATAATGGCCCTTCTTACCACAGCTGAAGCACTCAACATCTTGCTTATTCTTTTTCTTCTGGCCATCCTTAGCTTGGTTCTGCTTTCTCTTATTCTGGGAACCACCCTTGCCTCCACCACTTGCTTGTGGCTTTGGCTCATCTGCAGATGCAACCTCAGTCTTCGGCTTAGGGTAGAGACTTTCTGATCTTAACGCTTTCCCCACAATCGATTCAAACGTCTCATCGATGTGGTTAATAAGCTTTTCCCCTAAGTACTGATCTAACTCAGTTATGAATTTCTCATTCTTCTTCTCGGCAGTATCAATAAGAGATAACCCATACTTTGACAAAGTGTCGAATTCAGCAATGTACTCCGAGACAGCTCTGCCATTCTGCTTGAGCTCCAAGAATTTCTTAAATAGCACTGACTTCTGAGCAGCTGGAATGAACTTCTCGCTAAAGCGAGCTTTAAACTGCTCCCAAGTAATCTGATCTTCGGGAGTAGCTGCCTTTATAGCATTCCACCAATTCATTGCCCGCCCTTGCAGCTGACGGGACGCTAGCTTTCTCTTCATCGCATCCTCGATACCCAAATCCTCGAAGATACGTTCGCAACTATCCAACCAATCCTGGACATCCGTGGCCGACTCCGTTCCATGGAACGGCTTCCCACCAAGGCTAGTATAGTCCTTATTCAGCTTGGCGAAGTCGACCCTCGACGCCTGCACTATTGGACCACCACCATTTCCACCATTGGGAGCTGCCCTCTGAACGTCCCTAAGCATCTCTCTCATGAGGTCTGTAAACATCGCCCTCATGTCAGCAGCATTCCCATTATTGGCTCCCCTACCAGCACCTCTAGTATCTCGGCTCATCGTCAATCTGAAAAAGGAAACGATTAACGATTCCATAGTGGTGCTAGTGCAGTACGACTTCATTCTTATACTACTAATAGTATATATATATAGCTTTTAAAAACCAAAGTAATCACAAATACGCTCTCTCGTATACGTATATTATCTCTCCCTGATAACTTCCCTCGGTTAACTACGCAACCTAGAGCTCTGATACCAAGTGTGACGGCCCGTCCCGCACCAGCCTGCATTTCCTCCGAAAGTGCGCTGTACACATGCCCAGCTAGCACAGAACAGTCGTCAGAAGAAAAGAAAGGAAAGAATGAACTAATCAAGGAACCTGTAGAATGTCTCACAGCGCATGGGATAAAATATAATAATAACATACTTGACATAAAACAGACGAGACAGTGCATAAGCTGATAACTAAAATCAACATCAATCATCAGAGCAGCGGAAATCCATATACAGCTTATTACAATTTTCCAAATTTACTGTCTCTAAACAAAAGAAAGCTAAAGTAGAAGATACACCAACAATGCCCAAACAGTGATCTTCAACAACACAGGGAGAATATTATGTATATAGTACGTGGAAGCCTCCTGCTCGTCTCCGGATCATCTACCCGTGCATCACCAGCTAACCTGTCCCTAGTCTGCTCGTGTGAGCACCCAGAGTAATAAGAGGAGACATAAAACTCTGGGTCAGACATAAAGCCTGGTATGAGCGATAAGCATCTAAACAGAGTAATAACAGGTATACTAAACCATACCTGAACCTGGACCTGCAACCAAAGAGTTAGTACCACATACCGTACAATACTCCAAGGTGCCATAATAAATAGTGTAAGAATACGGGGGTGGGGTATGCATGTCACAATGATAGCAACAAATCATCCATAGCAACCATCCTCTCATCTCTCACTTAGTGCGTAAAGCATACGACATCTACCACTTTGGAACACTAGACAAACTGAGGTAACGAAGAATCCCGACTTGTAGAAACCCTGCTATGACCAAGCCAAACACTTGGAGTCATGACCAAACATTTCAATGACCCACTTCATTGGTCGTAGCCCTCGGTTCTACCTATGCCATAATGGCCCTGAATCTGCCTTCGTACCTCCTACCATAGTGGTCCAAAGCTATAGACGTCGATAACTCCTTTGCACGCGTCCCGCAGCAAAGCCCAACCATGAAGCGAACTCGTTGATTCCCATCTGAATCCTGAGCTCTAACTTCTCATTTGGACTTCCTTTGCATCTCGGGTTTGGTCGAATTGGAGTGGATCTTCAGAAGAGTTGTCACGCAGTAACAGTCCTGGAATTCGGTTCGGTTCGGTAATCATTGCCCTCGTCTGTTCGGTTCGGGTTTCTTCACTCCGGGTCGGGTCGGTGTCCTCCTCCGGGTCGGGTCGGTGTCTTCCTCCGGGTCGGGTCGGGTTGCTATCCTCCTTCCAGCTCATGCTCCTTCTTCGATCAGCTCCCTCGTTTCCTTCTACTCCGATCCGATCACTTCGCTTTACTTCAGTCCGATCCGCTCCTCTCCCTAGCCTACTCCGATCCGATCCCCTTGTCCACTCCAACTCTAAGTAAACGGCCTTCCTTTTTGCCATGCCCTTCATGTGCCAAACTCCAGTTCGGGTCGGGTTTCTTGCCCAGTTCACATTTCCGATCCGAGCCCCATCCGATCCGATCCGAAGCCCTGCACAACTTTCTGCAACTTTTCCAGCAACTTGTTTACGCCGTTCGACGACGTTTTTGACAAATCTAACTATTCTAATCAATCACAATTCATGTCAAATAGTCATAACAACATAGCAAACTAACCACAAACACCAAAACAATGAATTCATATGTCAAAATGGATCAAATGTGCCCAAAACCTCACATTTTCCTATAATCCCTCTTAATCATGTTTAAGCATACGATTAGCAAAACACATCGGAATTAACCCAAATTTCTAACAGAGCCTTAAAACATTATTTTAGAATTTTAAGAATTTTTCCAGAATTTATTTACGTATAAATTCGCTAATCTTCACTAATTACCCTTAATCACCGTAATTAGTGCAAAAACTATGCAAATCACTCACCTTGGCCACAAATGAAACACCAAATCTGAAATACTCTCTGTTTGGGTCGAATTCCTATATATAGCAGCAGCTCCAACCTTACTTTGTTGCTATTTGGCCTTGTTTTGATGTAGTTTAGGCTTAATCTTCGCTAAAAATGTGTTTTGGGGTGATTTTAGAGGATGGAAGCCATTACCAATGTCTCAAGAAGGTTTGTGGCGGCTCAAAACTGAAATGAAAGTGATAACCTAACCCTAATCAGTCCTCCTATACCTCTAAACCCGAAATTCCCCTGTGGGCCTAGCTGCTAATCACCCGGTTAAGCCCAATTAAGCTGTTTTTCACCGTCTGAAACTTGTTTCAGCCATATCTCCCAAACGGTAAGTCCGTTCGGCTAATGTGACCACTCTACGGAAAGAGAAACCATCATCCGAAGCCAATGGAAGTGGTTTCAGGTCAAAATTCCTTCCCAGTCAAAAGTTATGGCCAAAACAGTGCCAACTAGGGGTAAAATGGTCATTTAAAAATCGGGAAAAATCATGAACATGGGAAATGACCCCAATAGTCGTCTCCCAAAGTTACATGACCATACGACTTCGTATGTGACAGAAATAAATATCCTACGATCCTATAATGCGTAGAATGCGGGTCGTTACATAAAAGCTTGGTGAATCAAAGTTCTACTTCTCAAGTTGCTATACCTAGAGGATTTCTCTACTTCTTTTGGCTTTTTAATTAAACCAAGAGAAGAGTGTGTGAGAATGAAGATTTATGTAGTGAGAGAATATTCAAACCTTGTAAATGTGCATATGATAATGAAAGTTTCTCTCAAAGTGGATGTAGACCTTCCCTAAGATCGAACCACTATAAAATCATTGTCTTTTTATTTGCATTTACCATTCTGGCTCCTTTTAATTTCATACCGTATTAGTGAAGTACAATTTTTGTTCCTTTAATGTTGAGATCTAATTTGGATTTTAACACCGGATTTCATACCATTTAGTCAAAATAATGATCAGCTCTCAGCTTTTGAAACAAGAATGAAATTTTTGCTTGAGCTTGCTACACAACAAAATTAAAGGATAAATGAATGGTGTGATTCATATTTGTGTAATAATTCAAGTCAAAGTATTCAAAATTACTTCAAAATTCAAATAATTTTTATTGCAACCTATGTCATTCCAATTTCGAACTTCAAAATGAATTCCTAACTCAAAACAGAAATGTAACCAATATTTCAAATGATTTTGGCAATAAGAATAATTACTAATGTGTGAGATTAACGATTTTTGTTCTCAATAATTTCAAACTAAAAATTCTCAAACAAATAACTACAAATTTGATTTTGAGAAGCAAATGGACGAAATTAACAATAATCATATGGATTTGTTGTTTGAAACCTACTTGAAACAACGTGAGCAACACGATCAAATCCGAAGGTGTGACGATTCGAATAATAAACTGTTGTATCTAACAATTCTATGATTTTTGTTTGATGATAACAAACATATGTTTATTATTATTATAAATGTGTTTGTAATTGTACTGCTATACTAAACCACAGACAGAATATAATATTTATTGTAACGACCCAGGGATTTACGGCCCCGAAAATCGACATAAATGCCTTTACCGTAACTCATGCCGACCTTTTAAACACCGAAAACACTGGACGTTATTAGAAAGAATTTAGAGGGTGAGATAAGAAAGAAAGAAATATTATAATAGAAGAAGAAGAAGAACCAACACAACATAGAATCAGAGTCTCACATCGCAGCAGAACAAAATATAATATAGCAATAAACCTTTATTGAGAGCTTTCAAAATACTTACAATATCAGAGTACATCACACAATGGGGCAGTTACAGTAACCTATTCCCATTTAGAACACACAGCGAAATAGTAGCTATATAATATCATACGTCTGAACATCTCCAGCTCGTCTCTGGACTTCACAGCATTCGATAACCTGAAGCCGTATACCCCGGGCTAACCCGAGCATTTACAAAACCCCGGGTCAGTCTGGTGAACCAGAGTGAGTAAAACTAGCACAGTATTAAGGGTAAATCATCCAACATGATTTTGAAGTTAAAATCTTTTCGAAAGAAAAGGATAATCGTAAGACAAAATCCACACATAAATAAGGACGGTTTTTACCTTACGATAACCCAAAAACACTTTGAAATCAATATCTTGTCTGATATTATAATAATGTCTACATACAAGTAAATAGCAATCTAGTGGAACACTTGCATCTCACGTTTCACATATATAGTATACAATCAAAACCGCATGCGCTTATTGGAGATTGGATTCCGACTATGACAAGGTATGGGACCACCTGCTGATAGTGTATCTCTAGAGGCGAATACATTGGGTTCAACAAGAACATCTTGCAACCCGGCCCTCACATGACCGACCACTCATTTCGCTTGAGTGTACCGAACGTATATCACCAACGATTGGGCTCAAACCACCATTTCCCGAAAAGGGACAACATAGAAATAGATTAAAGAAGCAAAAGAAATTTCTCTAGATAGGTGATTATACACCCTAATGGGAGCGACCCACATAGCCATGCTGCCTGCCCAATTTTTGTCATTTCCCGGTTGATGAGGCCTGAGGTTTGAATTTCCTTTTAGAACATCTGGTCATCATTTACTTTGAATGCCACATCGTCAGATCCATCAAAATCACTAATTGACGTCTACAAACATATACATGGTTTAAAAGAAGCGCGCCGTCTTCGCCACCACTCGGCATGTTTGTAAAAATCAACGTATGTGGTTTTTGGGAAATACTCTGTTAGACATTCATCCATAAAAGTCATCCAGGAACAAGATGAACCGAAGATACTCTCCTACTGCATCCTAGGAATCACCCTATGGATCAGTAGCGAGAAGTCCTTGCAACCCGTAGATTCCAACCACGATAGAACCACAATTATCTCTGGGAGCTAACTAGAGATTTTTAGTAGTTCTTCCGTTTAATGAAGATCCACGGTCTTCAATGCTCCATCTCGATCTTCTTCTAATATCTTCACGTATTTGTTGGTCGGAATGGTTTTCCAATATAAATTCGATCCCGGTCTTTCCGTACCAACAATCGTATTGGACAGATTTGATAGTCCGTGATTTAACTATCAAAATAAACTATGTTTCAATCATGACAATCCAATGAGTTCACTAGTTTAGTATTCAGCACTACTTGGCCCTTTAATTAAAACAAAGTGAAAATTTAAAATTCTTAAATCTCTCGATATTATAAATATAGTTTTGCTTCTTATTTAACATAAGAATTGCCTTGTTACAAACTTATTTAATTCAATTAAGTAACTTCTTATAACACACCACTTTTTAATCTCTACCTCTTTGAACCAATTCATTTTATGATTCGGATTTGGTTATCAAATCCTACGACTCACTTCTTTTACCAATTCCACTTTCACTAATTCCTTTTAAATCAATCCAACCATCTCTCGTTTGGGAATCTCTTTTCAATTTCCCGCTTTCACTTAAACCCATTATTAAGTAACATTAACGTCAAATTAACGCTTTAACATCTTAACCCTCACTTCTAAAAATCCTAGTTTATGATAAACCCTTTCACTTAATTTCCTTTTTACCTAATTTAAATAATTAAGTAACATTTATTTTAAGCTGCCATGTTCGCTTAAAATTCTCTTTGTTGTAAAACTCAAGTTTAAAATAAAGCCTATTCATGAACCTCTTTCACTAATAAACTTGATTTCTCTTCAACTTTGATTACTTTTTAAATGAATTTCCATTTAAAAAGAATTTTTCTAAATTATTATTAGTAATAATAATTTATCTCAACCATTAACTACATTAGTAGTTAATTCCTTTATTAACTAAAATAAATAATAAATCCCATTTTAAAATCTTATTAAAAATCTAAACTATATTCATTAAACTCTTCTATTGGGTTAATTCAATACAAACTAATTTAATGGTCAATTCCAGTTAAAACTGTTAACTTAGTCAACTTAAATCTGGTTATCTCATTAACCGATTCAATTCAATTCTCCTTCTTAATTCATTTATAATATAATATAATTAATTACGATAATTCCATTAAATTGTTACTTAACAAAACCATTATCCAAATTTAACCGTTAGGTTAATTTCTATTCATGTATTTCTAAATCTGATTACGATCAACATTTTTCTTTATAAAATCAATTATTAACTTAAATAATAAATAATATATATATTTATTTTCTTTATAAACTTTTATTCAAAATATATATTTCAAAACCTATCTTTAGTTATAAAATAAATTTTATAACTTCAGTTCTATCAATTTACCTGACAGTAAATCGATATCATTTCTTTAAGGTCATTTACTGCCGATTACTCAACCAATATAGCCTGTTGGTTAAAACACCACACAGGTTGACTTTTCATTCAATGGTCACTACCAAACTCAATTATCCAATCATGACAATTCATATATGATAATATGAAAAATAAATAAAATATTTGAGGAATCCGGTTGGATCCCTCCAACCTGTTCTTCCCTGTATACAAATGGTTACCTCAAATCAGATCATTCAACCATTTAACTAATAATAATAAATAACGACCATTTTATCCAACCACAAGCAATTCAAACCATTCAACCAATTAAACATGTTTATTTTATAAACGTGACTAACAAGGTAAGTTACCTTTATTGGAACCAATTGTTAGAATAACGTTTTGGTATTTTATTGAAATTAAACAACGGTTTAATTTCATCAGTTAAATCAGCAAATAAATATATAGTTAGCAAACAGTCAACCATTGGCAAGCAGAGCACACAAAATAAAAACCCAATTTATATAAAAATATAAATGGAAAAACTGAGTGAGTTTAACTCACCTTGATTTGTCGTTGAAACGGTTCGATTACAGTTAAATTAAACAGTCATTTAATTTAACTGTAAATTCCAGTCGCCTTCATTCATGTCCAGATCAGTTCCATGATGTTCTGTTCGTTATCATGATTCTGGTATAGCTTGTTTCGTTTGATTCTGTTAATTAAATAAAATTTATATTTGTTATAACTATGCGATACAACTTAATTACTATCCCATAATTAGATTATAATTATTGGTTAATTACTTTTGTTTAAAAACAGTTCAGGCCCAACTCATCTCTTTCTTGGTTCGGTCGGGCCCTTCCATTTCCACGTTGAAACCTGCTCTTACTTCAACTGCTCACTTCCAAAATGGCCAAAGTCAGTAGATTTTATATCAAATGCAATTAATTAGCTAACTCATTACACTGTTAATTAATATGGCCAAATCAATACGTTTTAATAATACGGCAGGAAATTCCTTGTCCCAACTTCATTTCTATAGTGCTCCTTGTCTGCGTGTATCCTTCATCCCAAACAACCCTGCTTCCTCTCATTGATTTAAATCCTGCAGTAGATCCAATTTTATATAAATAAATGGTAAACTAATTAACTAATTTATACTTATACTTTATATTAGTTAAAATTCATTACCGTTAAAACTAATGTGTTATAAACAAATTTGGACGATCATGTTCTTCTCGCGGATTCCCAATTGGCATCAATTTCGGTCCAGATTTCCCTGTTCGTATCCTTCCTTCTACAGTTCATGCCTTGGTACTTTGCCATGTTTTGACCAATTATGTCCAATCCTCCTTTTCGTTTCCTGTTATTCCCCATAAGAACTGAAGCACCGACCCCCTTTCTCCTCAGTCTACTCATGTAATTCTCATTCCTTCGCACTGTCTGCTAGGCTGCTACGTCCCTTCCTATCTTCGTAATGCCCCATTATTTTCCTATTCCTATTTTCCTTTATCTCAGATTCGGTTCTTCTTAACTACTCCATGCACTCTTGAGTTTGGCAATCGTAAACTTCAAATCCTCTTACCTGAGACGCCATCATTTCCAGGCTCTAACCACCCAATCCTAAGAAAACCGCAACCATCCCCTCCTTAAAACGCAAACAGCTGCTCATGTACCCTCTCTTCCCAGCTTTTCATGTCCGCCATATATATATATATATATATATATATATATATATATATATATGGTGAAGAAATGCAGTATTCATTATTCTGGAATGAAAAAGAAGAAGAGCAGAGCAATGTATTCATAGAGGGGAAGGACGTGGAGACCACGTTGTTTAGGTTAGGCTTGCAGTAAAATAGAGTAGCTGGTAATTGGATGGGGTTTTCAAAAACGTGGGGATCAAGGATATTAGATGAATTGGCGGTCAAGGCAACTGATGGTTTGTCCAGCAAGAAAAGAACAGTAAATATATATAATATTTTTACAGTCTCCTGCTTTCGTACAGGTGGTAGTGCCTCTTCATCTCTATACGGTAACACAGTTAGGACCCATGACTAATATGATATGTATTTAGTTTTATTTGATGAAATTTAGGGTCTGTGGGATGGAGTATAAGATGGGATGAATTTTATATTATTAAATTTCATGAAACTTAATGGTGAAGTAACAAGTGAAACAAACAATAATCGATTTCTGTTTTCTTAAAAAAAAAGATATGGTGTAAAAAGGTATTCCGAACCCAATGTGACAAGTTTCGTCGAAATCCGAGGTCGTATGAAAATTTCCTTTATAAAACTAGAAATAAACACGCGTTTAATTTTTCCATGATCACCAGATAAATCAAATCAACCTGAAACCTTGAAACCCTAAAATAATTCTTTAATACGAACCCAAGGACACCAGTTTCGTCGCATTCTGAGACTGTTCTCCCAGTAGGCTATTTTTACGTGCACCACAATGCCATTTTGGACACCAAATTATCCAGTCTCAAAAAATAACAAACTATATACCTATCCTGACTCTAATCGACGATACGAACTCAACGGAACTGGTTTCTCGGCTTATTTCGATCGTCTGGTCAAGTTACACTCAAATATCTCTTTATTAAATTAAATAAATTAAATTACGCTCTATAGAAAATAACTGGGCATTTATGGCTGCCGTGGTCACATACGACATCGGTTTGCCACGCCATTCAACACCGTACAATAATTTAATGATACGGTTCCAATGAAACTAGTTTCATCGAAAACGAAGACCGTTTGCAAAATGGCCACTTTAGAGGCTGGTATTTAAATAATGATTTTCCACAACGACTATTTTAAAATTTGATTTTTCCATAAATAACAAATTATAACATGAAATCTGGATTTTTCTCTTTCATATGAAAATTACCATCAACACGGTTCCAGCGTTTCTCGTTTCACAGAAATCCGACTTATATCGGATCCTGTATATTCAATTGAAGTTTAAAACTCCAATTGACAAACTACAGCACCATTTCGAGCTCGGTTTATAATTATATAAATATATAACGTTCAAACTTCGTTTTAAATAACGAATTAAATACTTAAAATCCACTAATATTTCAAATAAAATATTTAAAATAAATAAACAAATAAAATATTTGACTGCCAAAAATACGAGTCGTTACATTCTTCCCCCCTTAAAATAATTTCGTCCTCGAAATTGCTAAGGTAAGAAAGAACGTTACAAACCCATTAACTTCAAAATCCATTTTATTATAAATCAAAAACAGATTCAATATCATAAATGAATATTTTTCAAAAATCTTCGAAAAATTTCTAACACATTAAATTCCCAGAAAAATTTGGCAGGGTCTCCCCTGCACGGAGTGACATCTGCGATATCGCAGGAACAAATAATATCAATCCTTAGACCAACATGGCCGGAAAACAAAAACCAAAAACCCCAAAATTTATATTTTCGCATAGGCGTACCTTTTCAAGCGCTATTGAGCATACTGCTCAACGTATATGCGATTTACTCAACCAATATCGATCTGGCTAGCCATCTGGCACCTGTACTTAACTCAATTCACATATGAGTAATAAATATGTGAAATTCTGAGAAAATATTTCACTAATCAACTGGTATAACTACACCAATTGCAAAGTCAAACAAACAACATCAACTCATTCTTAAATACAGGGTTTAATCAAAATTCCAATTCATATACAATTTCATTCTAGTTTAATTACACCGGAAATTATTCTTCAGTTTATAATTCATTTGGCTTCATTAAATTGTTGATTATTTCCATTCAAACAACTATCATCCAATAACAAACAATCACAAACAACAACCAATACACGACAATCAATCAAATGAATTGAATTCACATTCAATATCAATATTTCATTTTGGTTTCACATATTTGATTATTATTTATTCATTAAGCTTCCAATTTATTTATTTCAATTTCAATATCATTCTTGATTTAATTTCACTTAACAAAGTTAAGTTTCAATCCAAATTCCAATCAATTTGAATTTCATTCAAATCAATCAAACACATCAAACACACTATCATCTCCCTAATTTGATAAAATTATTCATTTTTTATACAAAAATATAATTTGGGCAAAACTATTTCATTTATCCTCTTTACAAAACAATACTGTGTTTATTGCCAGTTCAACGCTTCTCAACAATTGAACCGATCAACCAACACATTACAAAACATTTATAAAAAAAAAAAAATACAAATATGCTCTCATATAAATACACTTAGTCTCGATCTAGGGTATTACTAACCCAATCTCTATCAAGTTACACCACAGAGCCATGGTTATTATTAAACCAATAGCTCTGATACCACTGTAACGACCCAGGGATTTTCGGCCCTGAAAATTGACATAAATGCCTTTACCGTAACTCATGTCGACCTTTCAAACACCGAAAACACTGGACGTTATTAGAAAGAATTTAGAGGGTGAGATAAGAAAGAAATATTAGAATAGAAGAAGAAGAAGAACCAACACAATACAGAATCAGAGTCTCACATCGCAGCGGAACAAAATATAATACAGCAATAAAACTTTATTGAGAGCTTTCAAAATACTTACAATATCAGAGTACATCACACAATGGGACAGTTATAGTAACTTGTTCCCATTTACAACACACAGCGGAATAGTAGCTATATAATATCATATGTTTGAACATCTCCATCTCGTCCCTGGACTTCACAGCATTTGATAACCTGAACCTGTATACCCCGGGCTAACCCGAGCATTTACAAAACCCTGGGTTAGTCTCTTGAACCAGAGTGAGTAAAACTCGCACAGTATTAAGGGTAAATCATCCAACATGATTTTGAAGTTAAAATCTTTTCGAAAGAAAAGGATAATCGTAAGACCAAATCCACACATAAGTACGGACGGTTTTTACCTTACGATAACCCAAAAACACTTTGAAATCAACATCTTGTATGATATTATAATAATGTCTACATACAAGTAAATAGCAATCTAGTGGAACGCTTGCATCTCACGCTTCACATATATAGTATACAATCAAAACCGCAGGCGCTCATTGGAGATTGGATTCCGACTATGAAAAGGTATGGGACCACCTGCTGATAGTGTATCTCTAGAGGCAAATACATTGGGTTCAACAAGAACATCTTGCAACCCGTCCCTCACATGACCGACCAGTCATTTCGCTTGAGTGTATCGAATGTATATCACCAACGATTGGGCTCAAACCATCGTTTCCCAAAAAGGGACAGCATAGAAATAGATTAAAGAAACAAAAGGAATTTCTCTAGATAGGTGATTATACACCCTAATGGGATCGACCCACATAGCCATGCTGCCTGCCCGATTTTTGATATTTCCCAATTGATGAGGCCTGACGTTTAAAATTCCTTTCAGAACATCTGGTCATCATTTACTTTGAATGCCACATCGTCAGATCCATCAAAATCACTAATTGACGTCTACAAACATATACATGGTTTAAAAGAAGCGCGCCTTCTTCGCCACCACTCGGCATGTTTGTAAAAATCAACGTACGTGGTTTTTAGGAAATACTCTATCAGACATTTATCCATAAAAGTTATCCAGGAACAGGATGAACCGAAGGAACTCTCCTACTGCATCCTAGGAATCACCCTATGGATCAGTAGCGAGAAGTCCTTGCAACCCGTAGATTCCAACCATGACATAACAACAGTTTATCTCTGGGAGCTAACCAGAGATTTTTAGTAGTTCTTCCGTTTAATGAAGATCCACAGTCTTCAACGCTCCATCTCGATCTTCTTCTAATATCTTCGCGTATTTGTTGGTCGGAATGGTTTTCGAATATAAATTCGATCCCAGTCTTTCCGTACCAACAATCGTATTGGACAAACTTGATAGTCCGTGATTTAACTATCAAAATAAACAATGTTTCAATCATGACAATCCAATGAGTTCACTGGTTCAGTATTCAGCACTCCTTGGCCCTTTAATTAAAACAAAGTGAAATTTTAATATTCTTAAATCTCTCGATATTATAAATATAGTTTTGCTTCTTATTTAACATAAGAATTGTCTTGTTACAAATTTATTTCATTACTTAAAACCCTAATCCATACTTATTCTTATAGAATAAAACTTACTATACGTTACTTTCTAATTCGACAATATCATTATATTTCCGACAATCCCTTTTTATTTCCCTTTCTTTTAAATCCTCATTATATGTGTATATATATATTCTGAATCTTCATCAAAATGTTGCGTTATTATTTTTCTAATGAAATAATAAACTTGGCTAACCTCTTTTACCATTACAACTTATATCATCCTCAGATAATCCTGAAGTCGTTCAAGTTGGGGTATTTTAATTACCTCTCAGGCCTTGATCAACAACGTTCATATCTAAAGATAATACGAGTTGTAATCCAAAACCCGATACTTTACTCCATTATCACTATAAATTCCATTTCACTATTTTATTCACAATACGGCTTCATAAACCTCATTATCATTTTGAAAATCTCTTTCTCAAATATACCATTATTTCTTAATTCAATTAAGTAACTTCTTATAACACACCACTTTTTAATCTCTACCTCTTTGAACCAATTCATTTTATGATTCGGATTTGGTTATCAAATCCTACGACTCACTTCTTTTACCAATTCCACTTTCACTGATTCCTTTTAAATCCATCCAACCATCTCTCGTTTGAGATTCTCTTTTCAATTTCCTGCTTTCACTTAAACCCATTATTAAGTAACATTAACGTCAAATTAACGCTTTAACATCTTAACCCTCACTTCTAAAAATCCTGGTTTATGATAAACCCTTTCACTTAGTTTCCTTTTTACTTAATTTAAATAATTAAGTAACATTTATTTTAAGCTTCCATGTTCGCTTAAAATTCTCTTTGTTGTAAAACTCAGGTTTAAAATAAAGCCTGTTCATGAACCTCTTTCACCAACAAACTTGATTTCTCTTCAAATTCGATTACTTTTTAAATGAATTTCCATTTAAAAAGAAATTTTATAAATTATTATTAATAATAATAATTTATCTCAACCATTAACTACATTAGTAGTTAATTCCTTTATTAACTAAAATAAATAATAAATCCCTTTTTAAAATCTTATTAAAAATCTAAACAATATTCATTAAATTCTTCTATTAGGTTAATTCAATACAAACTAATTTAATGGTCAATTCCAATTAAAACTGTTAAATTAGTCAACTTAAATCTGGTTATCTCATTAACCGATTCAATTTGTTTCTCCTTCTTAATTCATTTATGATATAATATAATTAATTACGCTAATTCTGTTAAATTGTTACTTAACAAAATCATTATCCAAATTTAACCATTAAGTTAATTTCTGTTCACATATGTCTAAATCTGATTACCATCAGCATTTGTCTTTATAAAATCAATTATTAACTTAAATAATAAATAGTATATATATTTATTTTCTTTATAAACTTTTGTTCAAAATATGTATTTCAAAACCTATCTTTAGTTATAAAATAAATTTTATAACTTCAGTTCTATCAATTTACCTAACAGTAAATCGATATCATTTCTTTAAGGCCATTTACTGCGGATTACTCAACCAATATAGCCCGTTGGTTAAAACACCATACATGTTGACTTTTCATTCAATGGTCACTACCAAACTCAATTATCCAATCATGACAGTTCATATATGATAATATGAAAAATAAATAATATATTTGAGGAATCCTGTTGGATCCCTCCAACCCGTTCTTCCTTATATACAAATGGTTACCTCAAATCAGATCATTCAACCATTTAACTGATAATAATAAATAACGACCATTTTATTCAACCACAAGCAATTCAAACTATTCGACCAATTAAACACATTTATTTTATAAACGTGACCAACAAGGTAAGTTACCTTTATTAGAACCAATCGTTGTAAAAACGATTTGGTATTTTACTGAAATTAAACAACGTTTTAATTTCATCAGTTAAATCAGCAAATAAATATATAATTAGCAAACAGTTAACCATTAGCAAGCAGAGCACACAAAATAAAAACCCAATTTATATAAAAATACAAATGGGAAAACTGAGTGAGTTTAACTCACCTTGATTTGTCGTTGAAACGGTTCGATTACAGTTAAATTAAACAGTCATTTAATTTAACTGTAAATTCCAGTCGCCTTCATTCCTGTCCAGATCAGTTCCATGATGCTCTGTTCGTTATCATGATTCTGGTATAGCTTGTTTCGTTTGATTCTGTTAATTAAATAAAAATTATATCTGTTATATCTATACGATACAACTTAATTACAATCCCATAATTAGATTATAATTATTGGTTAATTACTTTTGTTTAAAAACAGTTTAGGCCCAACCCATCTCTTTCTTGGTTCAGTCGAGCCCTTCCATTTCCACGTTGAAACCTGCTCTTACTTCAACAGCTCACTTTCAAAATGGCCAAAGTCAGTAGATTTTATATCAAACGCGATTAATTAGCTAACTCATTACACTGTTAATTAATATGGCCAAATCAATACGTTTTAATTATATGGCAGGAAATTCCTTGTCCCAACTTCATTTCTATAGTGCTCCTTGTCTGCGTGTATCCTTCATCCCAAACAACCCTGCCTCCTCTCATTGATTTAAATCCTGCAGTAGATCCAGTTTTATATAAATAAATGGTAAGCTAATTAACAAATTTATACTCATAATTTATATTAGTTAAAATTCATTACCGTTAAAACTAATGTGTCATAAACAAATTTGGCCGATCATGTTCTTCTCGCGGGTTCCCAATTGGCATCAATTTCGGTCCAGACTTCCCTGTTCACATCCTTCCTTCTACAGTTCATGCCTTGGTACTTTACCACGTTTTGACCAATTATGTCCATTCCTCCTTTTCGTTTCCTGTTATTCCCCGTAAGAACTAAAGCACCGAACCCATTTCTCCTCAGTCTACTCATGTAATTCTCCTTCCTACACACTGTCTGCTAGGCTGCTACGTCCCTTCCTGTCTTCGTAATTCCCCATTATTTTCCTCTGCCTATTTTCTATTAGCTCAGATCCAGTTCTTCTTAACTTCTCCACGCACTCCCTGAGTTTGGCAATCATAAACTTCTAATCCTCCTACCTGAGACGCCATTGTTTCCAGCGCTAACCACCCAATCCCAAGAAAACCGCAACCATCCCCTCCTTAAAACGCAAACAGCTGCTCACGTACCCTCTCTTCCCAGCTTTTCACGTCCGCCATATATATATATATATATATATATATATATATATATATATGGTGAAGATATATATATATGGTGAAGAGATGCAGTATTCATTATTCTGGAATGAAAAAGAAGAAGAGCAGAGCAATGTATTTATAGAGGGGAAGGACGTAGAGACCACGTTGTTTAGGTCAGGCTTGCAGTAAAATAGAGTAGCTAGTAATTGGATGGGGTTTTCAAAAACGTGGCGATCAAGGATACTAGATGAATTGGCGGTCAAGGCAAACGATGGTTTGGCCAACAAGAAAAGAACAGTAAATATATATAGTATTTTTACAGTCTCCTGCGTTCATACAGGTGGTAGTGCCCCTTCATCTCTATACGGTAACACAGTTAGGACCCATGACTAATATGATATGTATTTAGTTTTGTTTGATGAAATTTAGGGTATGTGGGATGGAGTATAAGATGGGATGAATTTTATATTATTAAATTTCATGAAACTTAACGGTGAATTAACAAGTGAAACAAACCACAGTCGATTTCTATTTCCTGATAAAAAAGCTAATCTTGGTGTAAAAAGGTATTCCGGACCCAATGGGACAAGTTTTGTCGAAATCCGAGGTTGTATGAAAAAAATTCCTTTATAAAACCAGAAATAAACATGTGTTTAATTTTTCCATGATCACCAGATAAATCACCTGAAACCTTGCAACCCTATAATAATTCTTCAATACGAACCCAACGGCACCAGTTTCGTCGCATTCTGAGACTGTTCTCCCAGTAGACTATTTTTACGCGCACCGCAATGCCATTTTGGACACCAAATTATCTAGTCTCCAAAAATAACAAACTATATACCTATCCTAACTCTAATCGATGATACGAACTCAACGGAACTAGTTTCACGGCTTAATTTGATCGTCTGCTCAAGTTACACTCAAATATCTTTTTATTAAATAAAATAAATTAAATTACACTCTATAGAAAATAACTGGGTGTTTATGGCTGACGTGGTCACATACGACATTGGTTTGCCACGCCATTCAACCGTACAATAATTTAATGATACGGTTCCAATGAAACTAGTTTCGTCGAAAACGAATACTGTTTGCAAAATGGCCATTTTAGAGGCTGATATTTAAATAACATTTTCCACAGCAACTATTTTAAAATTTGATTTGGCCATAAATAACAAATTATAACACGAAATCTGGATTTTTTTCTTTTATATGAAAATTATCATCAACACGGTTCCAGCGTTTCTCGTTTCACAGAAATCCGACTTTTATTGGATCCTGTATATTCAATTGAAGTTCAAAACTCCAATTTACGAACTGCAGCGCCATTTCAAGCTCAATTTATAATTATATAAATAAATAACGTTCAAACTTCATTTTAAATAATGAATTAAATATTTAAAATCCACTAATATTTCAAATAAAATATTTAAAATAAATAAACAAATAAAATATTTGACTACCAAAAATACGGGTCGTTACATTTATATTTAAATAGAATACTACTACACAAGAATTTAATATTCAAACAGTATTTTATTTAAATATAACATTTTATTTCAATATTACAACAATACAAATTTATAGCTCCACTATTTTTACAACTCACTGTAATTCATAGCATTCCATATTCAATTTCATTTGTGTACATTGCTCCTCACTACAGTTCACTCAGTCACTCAGTTATAGTTACTCACACATACACTAACACAGTTTTGTCTTCTGTCTTTGTCTTTACAGTCAGTCTAGTCTTCTGCTTACCTATCATAGAAGCACACACGATAAGCTGAAACAAAAATATTGTAAATACTAGCACATATAATTTAAAAAATATATTTGCCTCAGAATTTTGGTGTGTTTCTCATCATTTTTCATGACATGATCTGATTTATATGGATATCCATCTGTGTCTAGACAACTTGTGATATTAACAGTGATACTGTAATAACCCGGAAAATACGAGCCAATTTAAAATTTTTAAATTGATTATTTCAAAGGAATTTGAACAATTGAAATAGAATATTTCAATAAAATAGTGAATTAGGAATAGTGAGTCAGTTTGAAAATTTGAATTCAAACTTTGACCGACTATGCAGGGTGGAAAATATAACGGATTTTAGCGAAACCAAAAATATTTAAATCTGTTATTCAATACCTTTCTAACGAATCTGAAAAATCGAAGTTTCATAACGGGAATCAAAAGTTATGGCCGAATGAATTTTCAGAAGAGTCGGTATATAGAATATATAGGCCTGGAAAATTGATATTTTGCATACGACCTCGGAATTCGACGAAACCACTTTTGTTGGGTCCGGGATGTCAAACTATTGCTAGGTTTCAAATTTCATAAATTTTGAAGCTAGTATGTGAGCGTGGCAAAAGCAAATGTGTTTGGTCGATTTTTGTTAAATTGGATCGACCAGAAAATGGCCATTTTTCAAACGACCTCAGAATTCAACGAAACTAGTTTTGTTGGGACCATAGCGTCAAAACATAGCTAGATTTATTTTTCTGGAATTTTTCGAATCAGTTTGTGGCCCTGGCAAATTGAAATGTGCGTTCAGAGTTAAAAATTAAATGTTTTATACTTTAATTTGAAAAATAACTGACTGTAACAGTCGAATTGGCCTACGAAACATATCCCATTGTGTCCGGAATGGGGGTATTTAGCTAGGGGCGACAGTCGTTGGGGTTAAAAAGGAGTTCGTTTGAGAAAACACTATTTAAAAATTTAATATAACCCTCGGCCAATCAGAATTTTCCTTTCATAAATTTTAAAAATAAACCCCCCCCCCCGTTCAACGGCGAAAACCGCTCCCTATCTTCTCCCCCAAATCGCCACCGCCTCAGGCGATTTCCGCCTGCGCCACCCCCTACCTCGACGCGCCTCCTCCTCCTCTTCAAATCCGACCCCACCGCCGCCCCCAGTCGCCTCCTCCGCCCGTATCGACGCCAGGAAGTCGAGCACTTCCCGCCGCCGCCCTGAACGCCACCGACCACCGAACGCCACCAAACCACCACCGATTTAAAGCCCTCTCTTCCCTCTTCCACGTCCAACTCCCCGATCGTCCCCACGTGCCACTGATTTCGCGAAAACTGTAAACCTAGTTTTGAAGCTTCGTGAAAGTGAGTTTTCTTTGATCTTTACACTTTGAAAAATCATATCTTTTTGGTGTGTTGACGAAATTCGATGAAACAGGAAACATCGAGACCGCAAGGAAGCTCTCTACCCAATAGAAGAAGCTGCGGATTTTTTTGACATCGTATCGATTTTTAGCGCTCAGAAAACCAAGGTGAGAAATCTAAATTAACGTGAAATTGAATGGAAAATGTCGTGTATAATTTATATAAGCGAAATATAAATTACATACGTGTTGTATACCTCATGTACATGCGTAGTGTAAGCTATATAAGCGAAGTATGAATTTTTACATGCATAGAATAAGTGATATATGTGTTGAAATGCAAGTGAAATATAGCAATTATATATATATATATATATATACACTCCCCTCGTCCACAAACCATGGACGATATTTATTGTGGTGAATTGGTGTGAAATATTGGATGGAAAATACGAATGGTTGAATAATTGTTTGTGGTTGAAAAATACCCATTGGTGATTGAAATGAATTCGAAATATTTGTGGAAATAAAAATAAACATGCCGCCTGCGTGCGAATTAGATGCATGAATCCCCATTGTCAAAAACCGCGAGGTTTTAAGGTAGAGCGAGGAGCCGTACTAGGGACGGTGCCGGTTTTAACTACCCTGCCGTTATGCTGCCGAAATTTTGAATAATCTTTGTGTGTTAGAATTATTTTCATATGTTGAAATTATCTTCTTGCGTTGAAATTAAAGTCATATATTGAAACTATATCCATGTGTGGAAATATTCATGTGTTGAAAAGTGTTGTGTGAAAATTAAATTCATTTGTGAATGAATGAAGTGTTTAAACAATAAAAATCACATTTTTTTTATATATATGAAGTATGAAAAATATTCGCCTTATATAAATAATTTCAACAATAAAAATCCCATCTTTCTAATATAAACAACATAAATAAAATGTCCATGTGTGGAGATGCTCATTCGTTGAGAAGTGTGTGTAGTGGAAAAGTTCATGTGTTGAATAAAAAGATCGAACGGTAAAAATTACATTTTTATTGAAACTATGAAGTGCTGAAACATCTATTTGTCGAATAAATATTTTAAGCGATAAAAATGTCATTTTTATCATATGTGTGATATGCTAAAGATATGCGGATGTTGAAATAAATAATTGTGATAGAAATATTATTTTTAACATGCATAGGAACTAAATAAAATAGTCATGTGTTGAAATATATTTTAGTTCGCCAAGATTATCATCTTTGAAATGTGAAGTGTTAAAAATAGCCACTTGTTCAAATAAACGTGCATGAGTTGAAATATACATTAACTAGCTAATGATATGATTTTAGCCTATGCATGCAACATTAGAATGAATGGTGTTTTTAAACCAAAGCAAATCAAATATGAAATTGAATGGAAATTGATGAATGTTAGAAATTGTATATATGTACATGCATATCTATTGAACAGGTTAAAGCAAAAGGGGCTAGAGAAGAGAAATAGAATTTTGTGCCCGACAAATAGGTACACATTTACCGCTTTGTTTGGATGATGATTTTATGAGCCTATTGGCTAGCCGCTTGGCTTTTTCTTTTTCCTTTTTGATATGAGACGCCCGTGTGGCTATTTGGGAATTTTCCCAGACCCTCCCGTACAAAGGAGGTTATGGCGAAATTTTCCAAAATTTAAAGGCGTTAGTGAAATAATTGAAGTGGAAACGATATAGGAATTTTTGAATGAACTATATTTATATAAATATAAATAGAATTAAAATGAAACGTGGCTGTGCAGTTCATGTTTTGAAACCGTGATTTCAAACGACTAGTGCGGGAAATCCGACCATTGGATTTTCCCGAAACCGCAACCGTTGGGTTCGCCTTGGAAATATCTTTCCAACGGCACCAACTTTGTGAAGATCCGACGGTTGAATTGTCTGGAATGTTTAATTCAAAACTGAAGAAAAACAGCGCCAGAAACGATTATATTTTTATACATATCGAATAACGACGCTGCAGTTCGTAAATTGAAATCGTAACTTCAAATGGTTAGTGTGGAAGATCCGACCGTCAGATTTTCCCAAAACTGAAACCGTTGGATTCGTTTTGAAATGACCTTCCTAATGATGTAAAATTTGTGAAGATCCAACGGTTAGATTTTCATATATGTGTAAAACAAAATTAATGAAAAGCAGCGCCAGTGCATCGACACGACCTGAAACGTCGTTTAATTAAATATGGCCGTTTTAAATTAAATAAAAATGGCGATATATCGTTATAAAGTACTATAGACGATATAGAGTGAAAATAAACCAATTTTGTTGTGTTTGCTTGATATGTGATGGTTGAATGTATTTGACATGAAAATTATAACTAAATAACTGAAATGTGAATGTTGAATAGTCCAACCACGTAGTTAATTGATTTGAAAATATAAATATACGTGGGTTATTTGAAAAGGCCGAGTTTATCTCATTTCAAATAATCGATCGACGTAGAGAAGTCGAAGAGTCGAAGACGACTGAAGACCGACGATCTCCACATTGGATGGATGGGCGCTACTGATGCTCGTGATTGGAGTAGCTACCATGAAGGAATTGAAGTAGTAGCCGTCCTCACATACTATTGATTGTACGGATATGCGAGGAATTGGTGCCTCCGGTTTCATTCAGACCCAGAACGGACTGTGTGTCTGAAATTGGATTTTGTTCTGTGTTGATTGATCTTTGTTAAATATATATCTGTTTGGCGGCGGAGAATTTATTCTCTTGCTTAACGCCCTTCACTGAGACGTACGAGCTCAGAGGTTATGTATTGACAGAAATCAGTCGCATGGAGTGGATTGCCTGTGTGGCACGCCTAAGTGGCATATGATCAAGGCTTCTGTTGCAAAGCAAAGTCTTGTGGTTGATGATCAAAGCATGGCCTGTGTGACGTAGCTTTGTGTATAACGTGAATTCGCGAGCCTCACACCTCGGTATGAGTCAAAAGCGGGAGAGTGACTGCAGGGAGAGCACGACGTTTCTTTCTAGCTAAGGTGGTGTTAGTGACGTACCAGCCCTGACATTATATATACTTTTCACCTGTGTGGTTGTTGGAATGCGAGGCGCCTCGATATAGGTCTGTAAGGACCGGGAAACGTGTGTTCAGGAATAACTAATCCTCAAAAGTAAGAGATGACCGGCCCTGAAGATCCAAGGATCATAGTGAGGTCCTGGGACATTTGCTAGAGTGTCTCGAATCGGAGAGGAGTTTGCCCCTTGCCTCGACTTATGAAGGAATCCAATTTCCAATACGAAATATGTGGACGTGATTGAATTACTAGTATGGCGACATAGTGGTATGGGTCATTTATGCCGCCTATGATTGATATTTATGATTGAATTTGCTTTTGAAACATATATGCACTAGTAATAATACCAAACACTTTTGTTTTATTCGTATGAAGCATCTTTGACCATTATAAGGTAAAAACTCTATCCTCCGGCTTGCGTTGCATTGTGTGATGGGACCTGAGTCTTATAATGGCTTCATTTTATAAAAAGCATTGCGTTGATTTAATCATTTACTTTATTTCATGCACTAGCACTCATTGGAGTAAACCCGTTCCGCGAAAGTGGCATGGTCCTTTGATTTGCCTTATTATTGCTGTTAATAAGTTGAGTAGATTTCTCATACCAGTCCCATGACTGACTCGTAGTTTGTTTCACCTTGCAAACTCGGGTGCCCTCATTTTCACACGGGCGGCCTAGTTACAGGTTTCTGACGCATCTTTTGGCTCGTGGCGAGGCTTGACTACACTGTGCTGACTTGGATTTTCTCCGCCATTATTGTATCTATATTATGATTCCGCCTCAGGCGATGGTGACTGATTATGTATCATTATGCACTAAGTTGTATCCTGTACTGTGCTTCTCTGATGTGATGATATCTATATGATTCCGCTGTCATATGTGTGTAAATTATTCTATTTTCTGTTTATGCTATTATCTGTGATCTGCTAATGTTGATTAATGTGTTATATTCCAATGATTATCCTTAACACCGTGTCACGGGGTTTTGGGATCGTCACAGCTGGTATCAGAGCTTTGGTTAACCTTAGTTCTGGAGTGTAACACATTAAACACTTCGTCAAAATAGGATCAGTAGTATTCTAAGGCAAGTCGCTCATTAGAGATAGGACTAGTAAGGTCCTAGAATGAGCTGAGCAGAATAGCAAAAACAATTGATCAGTCCATCGTTATCTTTCCGTAGAAATTTTCTGCTTAACTATGCAATAGACTATCATTTCTGTTAGCTGACTTTTTCGTTGCTTATACAGAATTTGACAAATGGCTACCAGAGCAGCCGCCGCTAGAGGAGGCCGTGCCGGCCGAGGCCGAGGAAGGGGAGAAATCCCAGCTCAAGAAGGACCTTTGATACAACCTCTGGCAGCTCAATACTTCGAGCTTGACCGTGTAGCTAAGAGATATAAGAACTTAGGAGGCAAGACCTTCTCGTGAACTGGCACCATAATAGAGGCCCTTGCATGGCTCAAAACATGCGAGAAAATTCTTGAAGGCCTAAGGCTTGGAGACGAAGACAAAGCTATTATGGGCGCCTGGCTTATGCAGGAACAAGCTGAATTATGGTGGGAATCTCTTACCGTCGGGAATAGAGAAGCTGGAAGAACATGGGATGGATTTAAAGAACTCTTCAAGGAGAAATATGTCCCAGAACAAGCTTTAGAAAGAATGCACGATGACTTCGACAATCTCCAGCAAGGGGATCTTTCCGTGCAAGATTATCTGAACAAATTTACAATGTTGTCGCCCTATGCTCCAGAGCTCGTCGCCACCGCAAAATCCAAAAATAAGAGGTTTATCCTTGGGCTAAGACGACAATATCATGATAGAGCCATGGCCCATGTCAAGCTGGAATTCAACGAGCTGGTGAAAATGACATGCAACTATGAAGACCTTGATCAAAGACATCTGGATCAGGATCGCGCTAGAAGCCAAGCCGGAAACAAGCGCAAGCCTGCTGTAAATCAGGGCGAGTCAAGCCAAGCAGCATCTTCAAAGCCTCAGACTGGCAAGCCGCCAAGAGGAAATTGCTTTAACTGTGGTAAGCCGGGGCACTACTCAAACGTCTGCACAGCTCCAAAGAGACAGAAGATAAATTCTCAAGGCTCGAGCCAAGGCTCTCAGAACCCTCGCTCGTGCTTCAACTGTCGCAAGACCGATCATCTGGTCAAAGACTGTCCTTTGCTGAAGAAAGCTACAGTAGCTCACGTCTATGACGGGTCTAGCCCGCCAGCTGCTTCCGATGGAGCAGGTAAACCCGATGTTTTGGGAGGTACCCTTACAATTAAAAATATTCCTGTTTCTGTATTATTTGACACAGGTGCATCGCGTAGTTTTATTGCTAGAAACACAGTGCACAAATTAAAGTTAAAACAGCGAAAGCTCAAAGAATCGGTTGAAGTTCATAACCCGATAGGGGGTCCTGTTACTCTCGGTTCATATTGTAGAGTGCCAGTCTCTTATTCTTCCTACAAGTTTCCTTTCAATTTAATCGTTATGGATTTCACCGAATTCGATATTATTCTCGGGCTGGATTGGTTAACGAAATATGAAGCCGAAGTGAATTGCGCGGAAAGAATCGTTAAAATTCGAACGAAGCTTGGATATATTACGATTCCCTGTCATAGTTCGAATCCGAATAGAGAAGAATTTTGGTCAGCATTAGAACTTATCCCCACTTCCATGGAAAAGATTCCGATTGTTAGAAACTATGCGGATGTGTTTGAAGAAGTTGAAAACTTACCTCCGCAAAGAGAAATAGAATTCCGAATCGATCTAATTCCCAATGCCAGACCAGTGGTGCATCCAATTCGTAGAATGACTCTGAAAGAAAAAGAAGAATTAGGCGATCAAACTCATCAACTGTTGTGGAAGGGTCTAATCAGACCTAGTTTTTCTAATTGGGGTGCAGCTGTTGTGTTTGTCCCGAAGTCAGACGGTACTCTTAGATTATGTGTTGATTACCGAGACCTCAACAAACAAACGCTTAAAAATAAATATCCATTACCCTGCATTGATAATTTGCTAGACCAATTGAATGGGGCGAAAGTATTTTCCCGAATGGACCTAGCTACAGGTTTTCATCAATTGAGAATAGCAGAAGAGTGTGTTCCCTTGACCGCTTTCAGAGGTCCAGACATATTTTATGAATGGTTAGTAATGCCGTTTGGCCTATGCAACGCTCCAGCATACTTTGTCGATCTAATGAATAGAGTGTTCAGGGGAGTTCTGAATAAATTTGTCCTCATATTTATCGATGATATTTTAATCTACTCCAAATCAAAACCCGAGCATGAAAAACACTTAGAACAAGTATTGGAGATTCTAAGGAAGAACGTATTCAAATCCAAATTCTCTAAATGTGTCTTCTGGCAAGAAGAAGTTAAATTTCTTGGCCATGTCGTGTCATAGAAAGGAATTTCTGTTGACCCAAGCAAAATAACAGCGATTCAAGACTGGAAACAACCCACTACTCCCACAGAAGTTAGAAGTTTTATGGGGTTGGCTAGTTATTATCGAAAGTTCGTTAAGGATTTTTCGAAGATATCCGGTCCGTTAACGAAGCTCACAAAGAAACACGAGAAGTTTAAGTGGACTTCCGACTGTGAAGATGCTTTCCAGGAATTGAAATCGAAGCTGACCACCGCTCCAGTGTTAACAATTATTGATGGCAATCAGGATTTAACGGTTTGGACAGATGCTTCTATTAGAGGTCTTGGTGCAGTGTTAATGCAGAGAGGCCAAGTAGTTGCTTATGCAAACCGCCAACTGAAACCGCATGAGAAGAATTATGTGACTCATGATCTTGAGTTGCTAGCCATCGTTTTTGCCTTGAAAATCTGGAGGCATTATTTATTGGGCGAGAAATTTATACTGTACACAGATCATCAATCGTTGAAGTATTTATATACCCAGAAAGATCTGAATCTGAGACAACAGCGTTGGCTAGAATTTCTTGTAGCGTATGATCTTGATATCCTGTATACGCCGGGGAAAGCTAACATAGTAGCGGATGCGCTTAGTAGAAAGACCGCGATCGTTGCCCATCTTATAATTACACCTGGATTGATTGATAGGATATATGTTCTTCAGAAAAGTGACAATTTTGTGACAGAGATGGTAAAAAGGATTCAAAGGGGCGAAGGCTCCAGTTTCCTAGTGGATAGTGAGGGAGTTCTGAGGCTGAATAGAAGAATATGTGTTCCCGACATTCCCGAGCTTAAAAGAGAAGTGCTGGATGAATGCCATAAATCCAAATTTTGCATCCATCCTGGGGTGAGTAAAATGTACAACGATATCAAATGCACTTTCTGGTGGAAGGCAATGAAAAGAGTTATTTCTTTGTATGTTAGTAGATGCCTTACTTGTCAATTGGTCAAGAGTGACCAATAGAAGCTAGCTGGACTGTTGCAACCGTTGGAAGTCCCAGGCTGGAAATGGGAACAGATTTCCATGGATTTCATAGATGGTTTGCCGCGAACCAAGAAAGGTAATGACTGCATTTGGGTAATCGTAGATCGCTTCATGAAGACTGCCCATTTTATACCTGTCAGATCCAATAGAACTGCTCAAAGTCTAGCACAGATATATTTTAGAGAAATTGTTAAGCTGCATGGAATTCCCATCAGCATAGTCAGTGATAGAGATCCCCTATTTACTAGCAAATTCTGGGAGGCTTTCCTGACAGAATTGGGAACAAAACTGAATATGAGCACCGCTTATCATCCACAAACAGATGGCCAAACTGAGCGGGTGAATAGAATTCTAGAAGATTTATTGCGGGCTTGTATAATCGATTTTGGTGGGTCATGGGAAGATCATTTGCATTTGGCAGAATTCTCATATAACAATAGCTATCAAGCAAGTTTGAGAATGTCACCATTTGAAGCATTATATGGCAGACCCTGCAGATCTCTTGCATGTTGGGTAGAACCTGGCAACAGACTTGTACTAGGACCCGATATGATTAGAGAAGCATCTGATAAAGTGGACTTCATCAAGAAGCGATTGAAAACCGCCCAAAGTCGACAGAAAAGTTATGCAGACTCTAGAAGGAGAGATTTGACATTTGCTGTTGGTGATCATGTCTATTTAAAGGTTTCTCCGATGAGAGGAGTAATCAGATTTGGAAAGACTGGGAAGTTGGCTCCGAGATTTATTGGTCCCTTTCCTATACTTGAGCGAATTGGAACTCTTGCTTATAGGGTTCAATTACCAGATTGGTTGCCTGGAGTGCACAATGTTTTTCCCGTATCTCAACTTAGGAGACATATGCATGATCCGGATCTTGTTGTGGAAGAAGCAGCGCAACGGGATGTGGAGATAACTCCAGAATTAGCACTCAAAAGAGAGCCATTAAAGATTGTTGGCAAAGAAACTAGAGAACTCAGAAGCAAAAAGGTTCATTTAGTTAAAGTGCAATGGAGTAGTGATCCTAGAGACTGTACTTGGGAGACTGAGGAAAGCATTAAGCAAGCTTACCCCAAATGCAGAGTGGATATCTCTGACTAACTCCGGTGCAAGGTACCTTTACAATACTTTGCATTTACATTTTATTTCCTACTTTACTGTTGTTTCCTTTTCGAGGACGAAAAGTTTTAAGTAGGGGAGATTGTAATAACCCGGAAAATACGAGCCAATTTAAAATTTTTAAATTGATTATTTCAAAGGAATTTGAACAATTGAAATAAAATATTTCAATAAAATAGTGAATTAGGAATAGTGAGTCAGTTTGAAAATTTGAATTCAAACTTTGACCGACTATGCAGGGTGGAAAATATAACGGATTTTAGCGAAACCAAAAATATTTAAATCTGTTATTCAATACCTTTCTAACGAATCTGAAAAATCAAAGTTTCATAACGGGAATCAAAAGTTATGGCCGAATGAATTTTCAGAAGAGTCGGTATATAGAATATATAGGCCTGGAAAATTGATATTTTGCATACGACCTCGGAATTCGACGAAACCACTTTTGTTGGGTCCGGGATGTCAAACTATTACTAGGTTTCAAATTTCATAAATTTTGAAGCTAGTATGTGAGCTTGGCAAAAGAAAATGTGTTTGGTCGATTTTTGTTAAATTGGATCGACCAGAAAATGGCCATTTTTCAAACGACCTCAGAATTCGACGAAACTAGTTTTGTTGGGACCGTAGCGTCAAAACATAGCTAGATTTATTTTTCTGGAATTTTTCGAATCAGTTTGTCGCCCTGGCAAATTGAAATGTGCGTTCAGAGTTAAAAATTAAATGTTTTATACTTTAATTTGAAAAATAACTGACTGTAACAGTCGAATTGGCCTACGAAACATATCCCATTGTGTCCGGAATGGGGGTATTTAGCTAGGGGCGACAGTCGTTGGGGTTAAAAAGGAGTTCGTTTGAGAAAACACTATTTAAAAATTTAATATAACCCTCGGCCAATCAGAATTTTCCTTTCATAAATTAAAAAAAAAAAAAAACCCCCCCTTTCAACGGCGAAAACCGCTCCCTACCTTCTCCCCTAAATCGCCGCCGCCTCAGGCGATTTCCGCCTGCGCCACCCCCCTACCTCGACGCGCCTCCTCCTCCTCTTCAAATCCGACCCCACCGCCGCCCCCACAATCGCCTCCTCCGCCCGTATCGATGCCAGGAAGTCGAGCACTTCCCGCCGCCGCCCTGAACGCCACCGAACACCACCAAACCACCACCAATTTAAAGCCCTCTCTTCCCTCTTCCACGTCCAACTCCCCGATCGTCCCCACGTGCCACTGATTTCGCGAAAACTGTAAACCTAGTTTTGAAGCTTCGTGAAA
Organism: Allium sativum; assembly: GCA_030737875.1. NCBI lineage: Eukaryota > Viridiplantae > Streptophyta > Magnoliopsida > Asparagales > Amaryllidaceae > Allium > Allium sativum. Next base: position 5,223,671 of record CM060921.1, on the reverse strand, counting down.
GTGAGTTTTCTTTGATCTTTACACTTTGAAAAATCATATCTTTTTGGTGTGTTGACGAAATTCGATGAAACAGGAAACATCGAGACCGTAAGGAAGCTCTCTACCCAATAGAAGCAGCTGCGAATTTTTCTGACATCGTATCGATTTTTAGCGCTCAGAAAACCAAGGTGAGAAATCTAAATTAACGTGAAATTGAATGGAAAATGTCGTGCATAATTTATATAAGCGAAATATAAATTACATACGTGTTGTATACCTCATGTACATGCGTAGTGTAAGCTATATAAGCGAAGTATGAATTTTTACATGCATAGAATAAGTGATATATGTGTTGAAATGCAAGTGAAATATAGCAATTATATATATATATATATACTCCCCTCGTCCACAAACCATGGACGATATTTATTGTGGTGGATTGGTGTGAAATATTGGATGGAAAATACGAATGGTTGAATAATTGTTTGTGGTTGATATTGTTCGGTTGTGGTTGAAAAATACCCATTGGTGATTGAAATGAATTCGAAATATTTGTGGAAATAAAAATAAACATGCCGCCTGCGTGCGAATTAGATGCATGAATCCCCATTTTCAAAAACCGCGAGGTTTTAAGGTAGAGCGAGGAGCCGTACTAGGGACGGTGCCGGTTTTAACTACCCTGCCGTTATGCTGCCGAAATTTTGAATAATCTTTGTGTGTTAGAATTATTTTCATATGTTGAAATTATCTTCTTGCGTTGAAATTAAAGTCATATATTGAAACTATATCCATGTGTGGAAATATTCATGTGTTGAAAAGTGTTGTGTGAAAATTAAATTCATTTGTGAATGAATGAAGTGTTTAAACAATAAAAATCACATTTTTTTTATATATATGAAGTATGAAAAATATTCGCCTTATATAAATAATTTCAACAATAAAAATCCCATCTTTCTAATATAAACAACATAAATAAAATGTCCATGTGTGGAGATGCTCATTCGTTGAGAAGTGTGTGTAGTGGAAAAGTTCATGTGTTGAATAAAAAGATCGAACGATAAAAATTACATTTTTATTGAAACTATGAAGTGCATAAACATCTATTTGTCGAATAAATATTTTATGTGATAAAAATATCATTTTTATCATATGTGTGATATGCTAAAGATATGCGGACGTTGAAATAAATAATTGTGATAGAAATATTATTTTTAACATGCATAGGAACTAAATAAAATAGTCATGTGTTGAAATATATTTTAGTTCGCCAAGATTATCATCTTTGAAATGTGAAGTGTTAAAAATAGCCACTTGTTCAAATAAACGTGCATGAGTTGAAATATACATTAACTAGCTAATGATATGAGTTTAGCCTATGCATGCAACATTAGAATGAATGGTGTTTTTAAACCAAAGCAAATCAAATATGAAATTGAATGGAAATTGATGAATGTTAGAAATTGTATATATGTACATGCATATCTATTGAACAGGTTAAAGCAAAAGGGGCTAGAGAAGAGAAATAGAATTTTGTGCTCGACAAATAGGCACACATTTACCGCTTTGTTTGGGTGATGATTTTATGAGCCTGTTGGCTAGCCGCTTGGCTTTTTCTTTTTCCTTTTTGATATGAGACGCCCGTTTGGCTATTTGGGAATTTTCCCAGACCCTCCCGTACAAAGGAGGTTATGGCGAAATTTTCCAAAATTTAAAGGCGTTAGTGAAATAATTGAAGTGGAAACGATATAGGAATTTTTGAATGAACTATATTTATATAAATATATAAATATAAATAGAATTAAAACGAAACGTGGCCGTGCAGTTCATGTTTTGAAACCGTGATTTCAAACGACTAGTGTGGGAAATCCGACCATTGGATTTTCTCGAAACCGCAACCGTTGGGTTCGCCTTGGAAATATCTTTCCAACGGCACCAACTTTGTGAAGATCCGACGGTTGGATTGTCTGGAATGTTTAATTCAAAATTGGAGAAAAACAGCGCCAGAAACGATTATATTTATATATATAAATATAATTAAATTAAATCAAATAACGACGCTGCAGTTCGTAAATTGAAATCGTAACTTCAAATGGTTAGTGTGGAAGATCCGGCCGTCGGATTTTCCCAAAACTGAAACCGTTGGATTCGTTTTGAAATGACCTTCCTAATGATGTAAAATTTGTGAAGATCCAACGGTTAGATTTTCATATATGTGTAAAACAAAATTAATGAAAAGCAGCGCCAGTGCATCGACACGACCTGAAACGTCGTTTAATTAAATATGGCCGTTTTAAATTAAATAAAAATGGCGATATATCGTTATAAAGTACTATAGACGATATAGAGTGAAAATAAACCAATTTTGTTGTGTTTGCTTGATATGTGATGGTCGAATGTATTTGACATGAAAATTATAACTAAATAACTGAAATGTGAATGTTGAATAGTCCAACCACGTAGTTAATTGATTTGAAAATCTAAATATACGTGGGTTATTTGAAAAGGCCGAGTTTATCTCATTTCAAATAATCGATCGACGTTGAGAAGTCGAAGAGTCGAAGACGACTGAAGATCGACGATCTCCACATTGGATGGATGGGCGCTATTGATGCTCGTGATTGGAGTAGCTACAATGAAGGAATTGAAGTAGTAGCCGTCCACACATATTGTTGATCGTACGGATATGCGAGGAATTGGTGCCTTTGGTTTCGTTCAGACCCAGAACGGACTTGTAAATGGACTGTGTGTCTGACATTGGATTTTGTTCTGTGTTGATTGATCTCTATTAAATATATATCTGTTTAGCGGCGGAGAATTTATTCTCTTGCTTAACGCCCTTCTCTGAGACGTACGAGCTCAGAGGTTATGTATTGACAGAAATCAGTCGCATGGAGTGGATTGCCTGTGTGGCACGCCTAAGTGGCATATGATCAAGGCTTCTGTTGCAAAGCAAAGTCTTGTGGTTGATGATCAAAGCATGGTCTGTGTGACGTAGCTTTGTGTATAAAGTGAATTCGCGAGCCTCACACCTCGGTGTGAGTCAAAAACGGGAGAGTGACTGCAGGGAGAGCACGACGTTTCTTTCTAGCTAAGGTGGTGTCAGTGACCTACCAGCCCTGACATTATATATACTTTTCACCTGTGTTGTTGTTGGAATGCGAGGCGCCTCGATATAGGTCTGTAAGGACCGGGAAACGTGTGTTCAGGAATAACTAATCCTCAAAAGTAAGAGAGGACCGGCCCTGAAGATCCAAGGATCATAGTGGGGTCCTGGGACATTTTCTAGAGTGTCTCGAATCGGAGAGGAGCTTGCCCCTTGCCTCGACTCATGAAGGAATCCAATTTCCAATACGAAATATGCGGACGTGATTGTATTACTAGTATGGCGACATAGTGGTATGGGTCATTTACCGCCTATGATTGATATTTATGATTGAATTTGCTTTTGAAACATATATGCACTAGTAATAATACCAAACACTTTTGTTTTATTCGTATGAAGCATCTTTGGCCATTATAAGGTAAAAACTCTATCCTCCGGCTTGCGTTGCATTGTGTGATGGGACCTGAGTCTTATAATGGCTTCATTTTATAAAAAGCATTGCGTTGATTTAATCATTTACTTTATTTCATGCACTAGCACTCATTGGAGTAAACCCGTTCCGTGAAAGTGGCATGGTCCTTTGATTTGCCTTATTATTGCTGTTAATAAGTTGAGTAGATTTCTCATACCAGTCCCATGACTGACTCGTAGTTTGTTTCACCTTGCAAACTCGGGTGCCCTCATTTTCACACGGGCAGCCTAGTTACAGGTTTCTGACGCATCTTTTGGCTCGTGGCGAGGCTTGACTACACTGTGCTGACTTGGATTTTCTCCGCCATTATTGTATCTATATTATGATTCCGCCTCAGGCGATGGTGACTGATTATGTATCATTATGCACTAAGTTGTATCATGTACTGTGCTTCTCTTATGTGATGATATCTATATGATTCTGCTGTCATATGTGTGTAAATTATTCTATTTATGCTATTATCTGTGATCTGCTAATGTTGATTAATGTGTTATATTCCAATGATTATCCTTAACACCGTTTCACGGGGTTTTGGGATCGTCACAGATACACTATAAATACCACATGGTAGACAAATCCTCTAGTGTTCATATATATATATATGTGTATATATATATATATACACACACACACACACAGACTGCACGTGCACTATACATGTATACACATACATGTCTATGTATATACACATATTTTCTATGCAGGGGCAATTTGGTCAGAAAGGGACAAATATATCAAACAAGATTGTGTTCAGGTGAAGCCCGACCACACATGCATGGTGCATGGTTCATAGGTCAAGTGTCCATGAACAACACAATGGGAACAATGAAGTGACCGCCCACACTCATATGTGTGTGTGTGTATATATATACACATATATATACACACACACAAAGAGTCAAGAATGCTCAATTGCTCAAGTGTACAAATAGGGTCTGGCCAGCTTTAAAATTCAAGTCAGCAAGCATAAAGTTTACATGAACAATGAAGTAAAAATGGGAGTTTCAAATTCAGACATGTTTTTCAAAATGGTTTCATGCATACATATATACATACGGCTATATATATATATATATATATATATATATATATATGTGTGTGTGTGTGTGTGTGTGTGTGTGGGTGTGTGTATGTTTATGTATAGAAGCCAATGTATATGTATATACATATACGAACAGCAAAGAAGAACAAACAAAGATGATGGACGATTGACATGCAAGGCAGGTGCACAAAATGGACACAAAACAAATTAGCTTTTGCAAATCCAAGTCCACACAGTAACAAGCCAAAATGGTCAACCAGATTAGTTTTGTATGGAAAAAGCAAAATGGAGTTCAAGTCCACACGGTTATAATGCTTCAGTAAATACATGGTCACTACAACCTGTTTCAATGCCACAATGGTCAAAGGTATGGTTCAGGGAACTTAGCATGGTCTGGAGTTCTCATGCAATGGTATAACAATGATGTAACATCAAGTGTCAATGCTCAGCAACAAGTCAGCATTTGTTTAAAATGGTGTAAATAAGACACAACTCAAGTGTGTGTCTATATATATATATATATATATATATATATATATATATATATATATATATATATATTTGCACAGCAAGGATAGAGTATGCAAGGGAATCGAAGTGGTGCAAAACTCATTTGAATACCGCCAATATTCGAAACACAATTATTATGTGAAAAACAGTTGCAAATATCAGGTGATGGCATGTACACATGCAAATGGAATGGCATGAAAAAGGCAAAATGGCAACTTGTTTAGATAAGAATTTTTATATGTGTCCAGCTCTAATCAGAGTCAAACTTAGCAACAATTTTCTATTCAACTTAAATAATTCCAAACAAAAGCAAGACAAGCACGCATCAGAAGTAATCAAGGCAAAGTTGAATTCAACATGAGTATTTTTGGCAAGAGTGAAATACACATGTTCAAAATGGTGTCTATCTTGTATTCAAAGTGCCAAGGAATCCATTTTTATTGTTTCTAGAAATAAAATGAAAATTCAGCATTCAATTTTTTCCAATAAAAAAAATTAGTTCCAGAAATTCACACAAGCTTTCATTAACTGTTTTTGAAGACTCAATATTGCGAAACAATTTTTTTGTTTCCTAAAATCACAGTATGGATTTAATGCAAAGATGGAATGGAAAAAATTCAAAAATCATCTTTTTTGGAAAGAAATAAACTCAACAATTTTCCTCAAAATATTTCACATTTTTGGGAAGAACTCCTTTTTTTACATATCAGAGCATGGCAAGGTTGATTCATCATTTTAAAAGAGTTCCAGAAACCACAGCGCAATTTTGCGTAAGATTTCAGGGAAAGATCATCAACAAATTCCAAGACCAAACATTTGGCAAGAAATTCATTTTGCAATTCAGAATCACACAAGGGGCGAAATCTATTCTAGTATTTCCAGAAGTCAACATGGTGTTAACAGCAATCAATGCCGTGATCAATATAAACCAAGGCCACAAAATTATCGCAACAATCGGAAAAATCACTCAATGAAATCAAAATTATTATAGGGTGTAATAATCCTATATATAACACCTTCTCGTCACTGGCAAATGAATCCAATCGAAAAACAATTCAATCACAAATATTCGAGCAAGAAAAAGAATTTTAGAGAGGTTACTTTCTATTCGATCGAGCGATTGGGAATACAAAGATAATAAGGTTTTGTCTACACTAAAAGATCGAAGAACATCTGAAAGAAATTCCTTCAGTTCTTAACAATTTGGAGTATCATCAAAACCTTAGCCGACAGTCCTTTTTTTTAGTGTCAGAAACAAAATAAAAAGAAACGACCGAGTTTGTCTTTTAAAGGGATGAAGAAATGCAAAGGGGATAACCCTTCTTTCTTAATTCTAGGCTTTTAAAAATTCTAGGGTTTTATTTTCTGTTCTTTTATTTTGTTGTTTATATTCTGTAAACAGTCTATAAGTTTACTAGTTTACTTCTAAACTAGGGTTTACAGTTTACTGCTTCGTAATCCGGGGAAAACCTGATCTTGGGTATAAAGATCAGTCTGGGGTTTTGAGCGAAGGATTGGAATAGGAGCCGGGTTTGCGAGTTTACAGGGTTTTGTAGGCGGGATCTGTTTTAATAAAAATCTTGGGAATGCAACAGTAGGCAGGGGTTGCCGAAGTTGGGTAAAATTTGTGTTATTTATTTTATCTATTGCAATATGTTCTGTGATATTTTTAATATCTTGAATTACTTTAATAAACCCTATTCACCCCTCTTTAGGGTTAATCTAGATCCAACATAAACCACTGTTTACCACACTCGATTATTTTCAAATAACTACTTTTGAAATAGAAATGAGGATCTTAATGAAGTTGTTGAAAATACGGTAATTGAGTTGGATTTTAATTCGTTTGAAAGGTTGGAACTAAGTTTAAATTAGATCTTCCTTTTTCCAATTTTGAAAAATTCAAAACAACAAGTTTAGATTTTAAAAATGATACAAGATTGAAGTTGTTGATAACTGATTAAAGGAAGAAAAATTAAATGAACATGTATTTTGTGTTTCAAAGATGAGTTATTGAATCGTGAAGTAGATTCAGATCACAATTTGGATTTTGAAATCAATATTTTTAAACAAATTTTCAATGATAAAATTGAAATTCAAATTGGTGAAATTATACATAAACTTCGACCATTCATTCAATCTACTCTAGAAATCCCCGAAAATGAAACAACTCATATGATATTCAATAAAACTTCATTCGTTTTTCCAAATCAACAATAAACTTTTAAATTTTTAATGGTTTGGTTTTCCGTGCTTAAGCTGTGTCTCTCGTACTTGAAGAAACAAATGAATTAGTCTTTGAAAGACCATTTTGTTTACTTCTTGTAATTTTATTTTCTAATATAGTGTAAATAAGAATTGTTTCTTGTAAAGATAAGTTATATTTTTAATTTTTTTCTCCTTTTACTTTGGTTGACTGTGGGGACATAGTCAAAATCAAGTGTGGGGGAGTTTCATATTCATTTTGGTAATGCATGAATTTTTTTTATTCCTCATTTAAAAAAAAATCATATAATTTTTTTATCATTTTAATTTACTTCTAAATAGGCACAATTGAATAAGTAAATGATCTTGGATCGTTGAATTATTTTTTTTGAAAAGTTACTTCTCTTAATGAATAACAAATTGAAATGTTTGAATTATAATCTACTTTAGCTAAATTAGTGCATAGGATGATTCATATGTGATGGTTATGAAATTTATTCTAAACTAAAATTTTCATTTAAATGAGTGGTTAATTTAAAATACTTATTATAACATTTTTTATTTTTTTAAGTTAAAATGGTGGTAAGATATTCACTCTTAACTACCTCTCTCTTTCATTTTTTTATATATATGTAAACATTTTTTTGAAAATAATAAAGCTTAGAGTCCTCGTGGTTATGTATTTACTCTCATTTGAAAGTCCAAGCGGTTATGCATGGGTAAATAACATTAAACTCTCTTATTTGTGCTTTCATTCTCATTTAAAAGTTCTAATGGTTATGCAAGGATGGAACTCATATAAGAGAAGAACAAAAGTCTTATTATTCTTCTAATCTCATTTAAAAGTCATCATGGTTATGCATGGTTAGAAATACTGGACAATTTCCTCAGTTTACTTGAACTAGGCATGTATATATAATGTTAATATCAATAATTTTTGTAAATAATAATAAGAGAGAGTAAGCAATTAAAATCCAAGCACCATCTTTATTTATTTTATCGAATTTATTATCCAAAAAGAAATAAAATGCCACTTTGCAAATTTAGGTAGTTGATTGTAGAATTCATTTTATAATTGCACCATAGTTTCATTCAAAACAACTAACCAGGCTAGAGGAAATTGTAATGATAACTTAGCTTTTGTTCGAAGTTTTGATTAGTAAAAGAATGAAATTTCATGGTGATGACCCAAACTTGTATCTAACGTACTTGTGTCAAATTTAAAAGTAAATTCTCCATTTGTAAATACTTTTCAAAAACTTACATTTATTTTGTAAATAAACCTACATTTAGGAACTTTTTATCATTGCATTTGGATTTTGTGGATAGTATCCGCTGAAAACCCTCACAAGACCATGCTCGTCCTACTGAGGACACCTAGAGATTTAACGGCTTGTTGCATACGCTCAATGCATTCTTGCTCCCTATGAAAGTGGATTTATCTTAGTTTTTTTCTTCATTCGAGGAAGAATAGAAATATAACTGTGGGGGTATTTGATATGCTCATAAATGTGTACATTTTAACTCACACATTCATTCTTGTTTTAGTTAAATAAATTAATAGAGTATTGTAATATGTAAAACCGTAATTTTAATTATTTTCAAATCATCATATATTCATCTTCATTTAAGTGTAAAATGGTCACTTGTGCATGTGTTAATTTTTGATAAAATTTACTTGCACTTTTTAATTGGCATTTGTAAGAAATAAAGGGCAAAAGCATGAAGAAGTCTCATGAATATACGTTCACGCATAAAGAAATGCAAAGGGAGAATGGAAATAATTCATCCCATGGATTACGAAGGACTCACCTACCGACCTAACCCACTTTCCTTAAGACTAAAATTAGGAGCTAATGCATTAGCTAAAGGAGACAAAAAATCTTTGTACACTTCTAATGAATGATTGGCTAAAGACAAAATGGGAGCTTCATGAAGAGATATTTTAGGTTGTTCCCGAAAAAGAAGATTAGGGTTTTATTCATGTTTAAATACCTTTTTTCATGTAACGAGAATCCTATCTTTTACTTAGTTGAGTTGTAGGATCATAAATAAAACTATCTTCTTTCTTTCATGGTTTCTTAGCAAATTTCCATATTTTGTATAAAAAAAAATGACCAATTTAATTTCATGTTCCTTTAGTTCTTGTTCTTTATTTTATGCAATTAATGTAGTTTAATTTCATGTAAATAGATTAGTTTTAGCTTACTCTTGTTAATTAGGTCTCTTTTTATTTCACTTAGCTTGCATTTTTTTTCTTCCTTTTTTGCCACGTTAAATGCTACATTTGTTGATTTGATAATAAATAAGAGAGGCAAAATCCCGACAATTTAGGGATAATGAAGCTCTTTTTAATCAAGTAGCTTCAAATAATTTGCTTATGCATTCTCCCTTTTTGTGCTTCATGTCAACTTGATATTTATGGTTTTTATGCATTCATTATTGAGTTTGATAGCCTATATTGGTTACATGAAATAATATTATTAGTTATATGATCACTAATAACCTCTTCATATACATATAATGATGGTGATTAATTGAATGTTTAAATGTAACAACCAACTTAAGTTGATAATAAAACCAACTCAAATTGTTCGAAAAAGCCGATTATTTTAACTATGGGGTTAGGAAAGTAAATCACAAACGTAGACAAATCATAAATACAAAATAACTCACAACGGAATAAATAACTTAGTAATTCATGAAGCTACTAATCACAAATCTTAAAATCAAAATACATGATATCAGAGTCAATAAATCAATACATAATCTGAGATACATAAATTCCTAGTACATAAACAAATGACAGAAATGGAAAAGCGAATCACCAAGATAGCAATAACAGATTTAATAATAAGTTCAATCTCCAATCAATCTCCAACTCTTAAAGGATGAATTGCCAAAGCTGAGCTCTTCAGTCTGACTGAGCGTAATGTCAAAACAAAACACTTGGATTATGAGTAACCATCTCAATAGTAAATCAACTAAGGTTAAATGTTCAAATGAAATGCATCAGTAAATTAAAGATTGTTTGGGATTCGATTCTTTAAGGATCCGTTAAACTAGATATCATATAATACAATACATTATTATAATAGCGTCTATGGTTAAATATAATATTCAAAATAGCGTAAGCGGGATTATTTTTACCTTTACTATGACGACCTGCCTTACACCACCAGTGCTCAGAACTAAAAATCTACGCTATGCAGGCACTCAATCAATGTGAGGTGGTCATCAAGGGAAAGTAGTAGTGGAATAGAAGAGAAAAGGAAAAAAAGAAGGAAAGGGAAGAGAAGAGAAAGGGGAGAATACAAAACTCAATCACATAACCTGTCATATATCTCATGGCGCATCACATAACATATTAAAATTAAATCATAAATATAAAACAAGCAAGACAGTAATAACTATATAAACAAGATAATTAAGGTATATAAGCTCATATAGTTATGCGTAACAATAATAAAGTTTATACAAGAGATGGATAAACTCCACTGATAAACTATCTCAACAAGAATACACAACACTATCAAGGCTCCATAGCATGATACCACAGAAACAAACAGATATAATACAAGTATACATACATAAACCATCGCCTGCGAATCATCCTGCGCAGTTCCGAACAAGACCTATATCTACCACTTAGTCTACTCGTCAGCATCATCGATGAGCATCCATGGTAAAAAAGGGAAATAAAACCTTGGGTCAGACAAAATTCTAGTGGTAGAGATAAATAAATCCCAAAGATGGTAAAGGTCTTAATAGTAAACATGGCACAAAAGTATGGAGAACCCTACATGCCCTACCCCTGCATCCATAGAGTTAGCTTATAACAACCAATATATGATATACTGTGATAAAAATCATATAAATCCAGTGTGATAGATGTCTACATAAAAATGATGAGTAAAAATCCATAGCATCCATCATCCATCCTCACATTCACTCACTTACTGCGTATAGCATATGATACTCAATACTTTGGTCCTCAAATCCATTGGGGACATGGCAGGGACCAACCGCCTTTGTCTCTACCCGACTCCTGCCATGACCAGCTGACCTGGTCTTTGGTCAATTTCACTACCCGATCCATTCTGCCCTTGCTCTAGGATCCAAGACGAATAAGTCCACATTTCCCTAGCCATGATTCATTAACATTACCCCTCTCTCAAAGGTGTACCAAAATCATGAATAACCATAGCTCCTTTGTACACGTTCTCCATAATAGAATCCATCTCTAGACCGTTCAAAAGACTCCATATGAAATCGTCTCAATATGGGAAATATCCCTGACATTCATGTATGTCGTAGGACATCATCCGATGTCTCTTATCTCTCTATCTAATAGTCACCTCAATATGACATAATATCGTCTTTTCTGCATCTCGGAGAAAAGCAACCCATCGCAGTAGTCTCATTCCATCATCGAATCACCATCTTTGAATCACCATCATCGAATGACACATCACTGGATAGAAGCACTACATCCTCGTCTCAAGCCAAAACCACTGATCGAAGCCATCATCTCGAAACCACTATCAAACGAACCATCATATTCTGCTCCTTGAAATCACAACATCATCGATATTCATTTGGCCAAAATGGCCACAATAGTAATAATCGATATCGACAACTTTATGATAATCGATAACGAATACTCAGATCACCTACTTAACCAAAATTGGTTAAACACGTATCCAAAGAAAACGTCCGGCATTCGCCATGAAATCCAACTCATTGCTAAGTCCAACTCATCGCCAAGTCCATCTTGTCGCTAAGTCCATCTTCCATCTCTAGACCGGTCATCATCACGATATCTTTCCTTGGCTCAACCTAACTTTTGTTCAACCTTGTAAAATTGGATCTGGATTGGCATAGACGATCCAAACATAGTCACCTATATCCGGATCGACATAGTCGATCCGAACTTAGTCTACCCGGATCCGGATCGACATAGTGGATCCGGGATAGGTCGAGTCGACTATGTCGATCCGACTTGGTCGAATTGGGATCCACTCCGTTCTGCGACTTCTTTGTTCCATCCAAGTCTTCATATCTGTTGTCGAGCTCTGATGTATCTATGTCGTCGAATCCATCCTAGCACTATGAAGTACCATCACGAATATATCTCGTCTGTTCGATTCTATCGTCCTTGTTAATTCAATCGATATACACCAACATGTTTATTCAATTGACCCTAAACTCTTGCAAATGAAATATTTCCTAGTACTTGGCCGCCTTCGAACGACGTTTTATTCTAAATTAAGCAAACAGTTCAACCATACAACCAGTACTCATCCAAATTACTAAACAAGCATACAAGCATCCATAACAACTATGATAAGTCAAATAAAACCTATCTATAGTAATCAAAGTGAAATATATGTCCAAATAGATCATATCTAGCTATACGGTCAAAAAGGTGCGCAATAGCGCGTAAATAGTAACGATGCGCACATTAGCGCGTAACTGAGTAAAAAAAAACTCTAATCATGGGTGAAACTACTTAATCACTTTCTAATATTGTTATTTATTATTCACTAGATTACACAATCCTAGATATTATGTTTTATAATCATAAATCAGTTTAAAATGTCAAAACTATATTATACGAAAAATTATGATCCAATGAGAGATTATATCACTCACTTAAGCCAAATCAGGCCAAATCGTGTCCAAATCCGATATCGTATGCAAAAAATATCACATATATAAGTTTGGCGAGTGTTTAGATAAACTGAATAACAAAGTAATTAACAACTTGATTAGCCATCTAACCTTTCTTCCCTAAAGCCATCATCTAGTAGCCGTGCATTTCCCTCACAAAACCCAAAACAGGTGTGCACTAAAAACAATGATGCGCCAAAGTGCTTAATGATGTTCGAATTCGAATGCACAAACGCGATCTCCTCTACAAATCTGACTTGCTCATATCAAAATCACGACCACCCGAGCTTCCCAGTAGAACATATCATCTAGATGGAGTTAAAAAATGTGCTGCCACCCTAAAACTTGCGACACAATAGGGATTAAATCTCATGAAACTTGCTCCAAAGAAGTATGCTGCGAATATATGATCAATGGTGATCTCTAAATCACCAAAATTCGCCTATTGCCAAGGTGAACTCAAACCTTAATTTATAATCGATTTCGGCAATGGCAACCGCACCCCTAGAGGCTCATATCTGTGTGAAGAGAATCGAATAACAAAATTTTGAAAGTGATTTCACAATTGTTAAGTAATTAGATTAGGAGCTTTAATTTTTATTTTTATTTTGGATTGAAAATGAGAGTGGCGGCCATTTCCTAGTAATGGAACAACGAAAATTGATATTAAGTAGGAATGCTACAGTGACTGGCCAATCAGAGAAAAAGGGTTTGGATAAATCCTATTTTAAATTAACTCAAATGCTTTTGGTTTTGAACTAAAAGTGGTCTAACGTTTTAATTCTCCATGATCAAACGAATCATCCAAACACTACGAAACTTGACGGCGTGCATTACTATAATGACATGGTTTTGATGCTACAAGTTTCGTTGAAATACGAGTCTATTGCCCGAAATGAAAATTTTACACATATTTCAAGATGATTTGAACCCTAAAATTTTTCAATCTCGATCCTTATATTTTTTATTTATGTAACGAACCATACGAACTCAACAGAACTAGTCTCAAATCTCGATTTGATCGTTTATGAAAAATCACATTTGGAACCGTCAATCTAACAATTACCAATCAATATTTTAAGTAAAACATTTAAATACCCAAACGTTAAAATATGGGTCGTTACATTTCTTTTCCTCCTTAAAGGATTTCGTCCCTGAAGTCCTCAAGGGCAAAGAACATAACCCAATGCTCTTGAATGAATGATAATTCAAAATAAATTATTACTTATCGCTCTCAAAAACAACCATTGAAGCGACTATAACAAGGAAATTTACTCGGAATTTGGCATGAAGCCAATATTCACATTCCTTTATACAACCACCATCATCTCAGGATTGATGCAGTCAAGCCAAACACTTAAGTTGTATATTTATTTTCCAGACAATTAGATAATGGAAAATAAGAGTGATAACTTACTATTTGGAAGATAATTCAACTTAGCATCGCATATTGAGTTTCTTTCCAAATATGGCAAAATTCATGGAAAATTTCGGTAGCACCTCCCCTATATGGCTTGATTCAAAAAATCCAAAATTGTCATGGAAGGCTCATCTCAACAAAAGAAAATAGAATCCTAAAATTGGTTATCCATACATAGGGTATAAAATCACCAACATGCATCAAATGGAAAAAACCACAACTCGACATCTACTACATACCTCTTTTTAAGCAAGCTTAGCATTTAGATGCAAATAAAAGCGAACTAGCATCCAAATAGATGAATTCTTGCTTCTTTGTACCTAGACATGTACTCAACAAAGAGGATTAGACACAATAGTAGAAATAACAACAAGGGAATTAAACATGTTAAATAAATTAAATTTATCTAACATGGCTTGTCAAGTTATGTATGGATTTTATTTCTAATAAACAAACGATACAACAATATAATTATCCTGCATGCCTAACAATTATATAAATATACATGGACATGCTTACATCATCAATCAAAAAACATAAACAAAATAATGCTAGAAAATTACATCCATACATATCCTAGCATGCAGGATACTAGTACGAGACATCCAATGTTAAATTTAATCTACATATGACCCGGTCACTTAATTGCCGCCTCAAAAAAAGAGAAGACTAATTCCAGCATCCCTTGCCAATAAATTGAGTATGACTCGAGCGCTATTATACTATTCCTAATTTCTGTGGCAACCATTGATGGAAATCATTGACAACTATTCTCGCAACCATTTAGAAATCTCGAATGGTTATGGAAAACTATTTGATCCATTCCATTCAGTGATCGCTAGTTGACATCACATTCGTTATAAAACAAATGCGCAACAGATGTCACTCATGATGCCAGAAACAAACAACACTCATTCCATATGGAACCAACGATGACAATCGAATCCATACTATCTCTCCTCGAGTTAGGGAATTATAAATAGTAACAAACACAAGTGACGATCACCAAAGGAACATTGCTACCGAACTAGTACATTTCCAACTTGGTGCGCACAAACAGCCACATTTCCTATATATGGATATAGGAAATCTCATGCTCCTTAGAGGCTAATAAATAGTGCCTCCCACCCACCAAACGAAATCTATGGCCATCGACTATGAGTCATGAGTCGAATACTCCTCTTGCAGTTTTGGTTATCGACTAAAATACGACAAGCTTCCATTAAAAAACAAACCAAACTTAAATAACTAACACAGCTAAGTGAGGAGTATTGCCTTCTTGTTCCTACTGAAAACAAGAAACCAACACACTTATGGGTCAACTTTAATTTCCCGAACTGTCTAAACCCTTGTAGGATTCATAGAGATATCCTATTCAACAAAATGACCCAAGCACTCCACTTTCTCCGCGGAATGTGAAGCTCCAACAAAACGATCACAAAGTATGTCGACTCACTAGCTGGCACGAATGGCCCAACTAACCAATCAAAATAAAAATAGCTCATAAAACACTATAATTGGCATCCACCAATGAACTGTTCACAATTGGTAAATCCCCTTGCATCCCCCAACTGAAAGAACATCCATAACTGGATCAATACAGAACTCGACTCAAACATGGTGGCAACCTAGTCACCTCATCGAATATGTATAGATACTCTCAAGCTAGACACTCAAGTGATGACTCACTACTAGAGAACTATCTCAGCTCGCTATCGTATAATCATAAGCAACTTGCTACTAAAGATCTAAGTCTCAGCCCACTATTGCTAAACCGAAGACGACTCACTATTGAGATATGTCCTAGCCCACTATCATCATCAGTAACCTCTCACTACAACTTATATTTCGTATTCTCAGAGTAACTGGACTGCTTGACCTGAATAATAAGTCTATTCAAGCTCAAAAAACAACCAATTTAGCAAGCATGCAACCATGACTCGATGAATTTAAGTTTTGATGAACCATGTATACTGCCATATATCAATAAACAATGTCATAACACTCCCCCACTTCGAGGCCTCACATTAGTAGCTATGAGTACCGTAGTCACCCATAATATTAAGTTCTGGCGACCTAACATGGGATATTACACACATATACAATCTAAGTAAGCCCTTGACATGGTAAGTCACGATCAAGAGAGGCAAATCATTTCACGAGCCTCAATCC
This sequence comes from Allium sativum, assembly GCA_030737875.1. NCBI lineage: Eukaryota > Viridiplantae > Streptophyta > Magnoliopsida > Asparagales > Amaryllidaceae > Allium > Allium sativum. The sequence goes on along the minus strand of CM060921.1, from coordinate 5,207,095 downwards.
CGTTCCATCCATTGAATCACACGATCAAATGGAACGATGAAATCTCGACGTCAAACCAAAACACATATGGAAACACCATTGATGGAAACAATCTTTGAAAAATGATGTCGCTATTTTCCACCTCATTAAAGGAGAACTCGACGGAATAGGAAAACCAATCCACGTACATCTCCATGATTCCCCCCAACAAAATAGGACGAAGTTCTATGTTGGCTGCAAGCTCAACACCTCGAGCTTAGTCCATCAACTCCTCTAACCAACATTCCCTCAAAATGAAATAATCACCCTCCGTGTCGATCACTCAACCCAGTCGCGAACTCCAAACTTTAGAGTGACAATGAAGAGAAATAACCTTACTTCAATATCACATCGAACTCATCCAAATTCTCCAACACATATGCAAACACATCACCTAAATCGGCCAACCCTCATCGATTTCCAAGAATTCCAAAACTCTTCAATATGGATTGGTTGCGAGCGAATCGATTTCAAGAACTCAAAAGCGATAAGTGTAATGACCCGGATTTTTAGAGTCGGAATATTTAATTTATGTAAATATTTAAATAGACGTTGAATAACTTGAATTAAGAAAATACGAGTTATCCAAAGTAACTGAATCGAATATGGAAATTCAATATGGAATTAAATTGAATTAGAAGCTGATGGAAATCCATATTTGAATAGGAACGATAATATTAATTTATTATCGAAGGATAGAAGTATTTTTAAATCGATTAAATATTAATTCGATTTTATAACACAAGAAAATATTGTTTTCACAAACGGGTTCAGAATTCGTTAAAATCAATTTTTTCGAGTCCGTAATAGAGTGGTATAGCAGATTTCCAAATTTCATGGAAAACGGGTTTGATATGAAATCATACGGGCTTAAAACGTCGAACAGGATTATAATGAATTTTGAAATTCAAAATATCTAAAATATCTCAACAAAATATCTAGATATTTAGGTTCATTATAAATACCCCTTTAAAAGTCTTATAACCTAATTCTTCCTTCTTCTGTAAATGGGAAAGAGGCCGCCACTTTCTCTTTTTCTTCCAACGAAGTCGTGAGTTCTAAACCTCAAAACAAATCAAACAAAACTTATAAAATCCATGCTTGTAAATCCCTAAGCCCCAAATTCTCGTATCCCGTTCTTCAGCCGAGTCATCTCTCTTTTCCAGAAAACAAAAGCAAATTTCGGTCTTTTTAAAAAATCAAAATCAATCCAAACAAAATTCTATAAATCTCAAAGCAAGGTTTGTTGATATCCTCTGGCCTTAAGCTCCATGTACATACCCATTCCTCAATGTTCGATGCTGTTTCTGGCGAACTCTCAAATTCCAGTAGAAGCTAGGGCTAAAGCCCAGCGTCGATATGGTTGGTTTTGGGCCAAATCGAAGTGACAGGTGGACTTCGGGTGGTGAGGCACACCAGGTAGCAATGTCGATGGGGTCTCTGGCACTTGGTGGTGAAATACGACAGTGGTTGTCATGGTCTAGGGCAGTAGGTTGGTTCGAGCAAGGGGGCTGCGAGTTTCACCTGATGGTGGCGGGTTGGTAGTGTTCGCGAAGGGCTACTCGATGGTGGAGGCGGCGCCGGAGATTGGTGGCCGGAGAAGTGAGGAAAGATTGGTCAACGGTGGAGTCAACCGTGGGTTTTGGGTTTGAAATATACAGGAGGATTGTTTTGAAATGTTCGGTGACTAAGGAGAAACATCTTTTATCGGGTGGGCTTTAAACGGGTGTAGGTGGGCCTGATGGATAAAGGTGAGGCCCATTCAAATTATAATGTGTTAGGTTTTATTTAATTTAAATATAGCATAAACTTATAAAACCCATAACTTCGTGATACAATATTAGATTGACGAACTGTAAGTTGCGTTGGGATCGTATGGACGGTGGCTACGCACTGGGACTGACTAGAAGTGGATGAGTGCTCGTTTGAATTTATGGCGAAATAAACTGTTTGATTCAAATCAAATAACAGTTTATCGTTCTTTAACGATGAACTGCAAATGTCAGTAAAACTCACTAACTCTCCTCAATTTATATTTTAAATATAAATTGTACTTTATTTTGTTGACTGCTGTATATTGATTGTTAAACTGGACTGTTAAATAGATTTGATTGAAAACGTAGTTATAGTTAATCTATGTACTGTTAATCAAATATGGTTCTGTACAGCAGGATATTTCATTTCAAAATGAAATATGATATATATTATTATACTGTGTAACATCTGTGGATGCAGGGAGACAGGTTGGAGGAATCCGACTGGATTCCTCAACAATTATTTTTACTGTTTTCATATATTGTGTTATATGATGTGTTATATAATCTGTTATGGATTATGTGTGTTAGAATGATATTAATCATTGTTATTCGATATTTTACATATCATAAGAAACCCTGAGTTGTGAAATGGAATATTTCAATGTATATTGAAATAAAGAAATTTTATAAAATCACAGGATTTTATAAAAGGAAATTATTTATAAAACGAACACGGTTTTATAAAAGGAAGTATTTATAAAACAAATAGAGTTTTATAAAAGGGATATTTATTTAGAAAACAAATAGAGTTTTATAAAAGGGATATTTATTTAGAAAACAAATAGAGTTTTATAAAAGGGATATTTATTTAGAAAACAAATAGGATAAAAAAAGGGAAATATTTATTTAGAAAATAAATAGAATAAAGGAATATTTATTTAGAAGATAAATAAGAAGTTATAAATAGGAAATATTTGTAACGGTAAATAGAAGTTATAAATAGGAAATATTTGTAACGGTAAATAGAAGTTATAAATAGGAAATATTTGTAACGGTAAATAGAAGTTATAAATAGGAAATATTTGTAACGGTAAATAGAAGTTATAAATAGGAAATATTTGTAACGGTAATTAAAAGTTATAAAAAAAAGGGAATAGTTGTAACGGAAAATAAACGTTATAAAAAGGAAATTTGACGAGATATAAAAGAGATAATCGAATAGAGTTAAATCGAATTTAGTATTCGAAGGAGCTAATCGAATTTAGTTATTTGAAAAGAGTTAATTGAATATTTGTTATTCAATTAGAGATAATCAAATAAAGTTAATCGATTTAAGATAATCAAATAAAAGTTAATCGAATTAGTCGAAGTAAGTTAATCGACTATTAGTTAGTCGAATGTTAGTTAAGCAAATAAGAGTTAATCGACTATTAGTTAGTCGAAGATTAGTTAATCGAATATGGTATTCGATGTTAGTAAATCGAATATGGTATTCGAAGGAGTTAATCGAATATGGTATTCGATGTTAGTTAATCGAATATGGTATTCGAAGTTAGTAAATCGAATATGGTATTTGAAGTTAGTAAATAAAATATGGTATTCGAAATTAGTTAATCGAATATGTTATTCGAAAGGGGTTAGTCAAGTCGAGTTAGTCAAATAGAGTTAATCGATTTGAGTTAACTAGTTAGAGTAATCAGTTAGGGTTAACCAATTAGAATAAATCAGTTAGAGTTAAACCAATAGAGTTAATCAGTTAGAGTTAATCCAAATAATATGCCATTTAGCACGACTGCTAGCGTAATTCGCAGGGCTGCAGATAGCCTAAGGCGGTCGGATGTTTCCTGAGGGAATCAGGCGTAACCATTGTGATCGCTGCGATCTAGAGTCAAGCGAATGGAGTTAATCGAATATTAGTTATTCGATAGGAGTTAAGTTATCGAGTTAAGATAATGGAGTTAAGATAATCGAGTTAAGTTAGTCAAGATGAGTTAATCCAAAGGAGTTAGTCGAACATTAGTTATTCGAATAAAGTTGAACGGAGTTAAATAGAGTTATCGAATATTAGTTATTCGAACGGAGTTAAATAGAGTTATCGAATATTAGTTATTCGAATAGAGATAAACGGAGTTAAATATAGTTTATTCGAATAGAGTTAAAGGAAAGGAGTTCTCGATTATAGTTTAATCGAAGGGAGTTATCGATTTTAGTTTAATCGAAAGAAGATTATCGAATATATCGTATTCGAAAGAAAGAGATCGAATATAGTTTATTCGAAAGAGAGAGATTTCGAATATAAGTTATTCGAAGAGAGATAATCGAATATAGGTTATTCGAAGAAGAGCTAATCAAATAGAGATTTACTCGGAAGAGAATTACAAGTCGAATTCAATTATATCGAATTCGGGAAAGTAATATTTACTTTCCAGTTTTTAAATCAAAATTATACACTAATAAATTAGGGTTACGTTTAATTATTCGAATTAAAGAATAAAGGTTATAATTAAAGTTAGATATTGCGGAAGTAGGGATTATAACGTTATCGTTATAACCAATGTTTTCAATAAAGAAGTGGATTCGTAAATTGAATCCGAGAGTTACGTAAAGAAGTTGTTAAAGGTTTAAAAGATAAACTGTTACTATTTCGAAGTTATAACGTTGTTCAGTTAAGGTCTGAGAGGTAATTATACCCCAACTTGATTGACTTCATTCTTAACCAAGGAATGGTAAGGTTTGATAGTGAATGATGGTTAAGTGAATTCAGTAAATGGTTTGAGTTGGCATAGCGATGTTTATTTAAAACATCAGTTTAAATCCAATAAAGGAACTTTGGAAATGTTTTCCAAATAAGAAATCAGAAATGTTTTCTAATATAGAAAACAAGGAAATGGAAATGTTTTCCATTGTTAATAAAGTATATTTTCTAAAATTAGAAAATAAGAAATTTAGAATATAGGGAAACAGGAGATAAGTAAATTAATGAACTAAAGAGATAAATGTTAAATGATGATTGGTTGATATAATTTCCATCTGGAAATAATATCGTTGTTTGCACACGAGTTTTTCTTTGATAGTTAAATCACAGACTATCAATGTTTTGACCATTTTAACGATGTTAATATGGAGAGACCGGTTGGATTATTATCCAAAGAACCACTCTGTATTGGCATAAGCGTTGCGAATCATATATGCTGAATATATTGAAGACGGAGTAAAGTGCAAGGGCTGTTGTATGAATCTTAGATAACAATGGACTAAGATGGATGTACTGAATAGTGCCTTCGGTTTCGTTCAGTCCCAGAACGAACGTAAATGGACGAATGTCTGACAAAGTATTTCCAATGATCGAATGGGTTGGTCTGTATAAATATTTATAGTTGCAACGGATTTATCCCTTAGCATAACATCCATGATATGTGTATAAACCAACTAATGATTTACGGATCTGATAATGTGGCATTCAAAGTGATCGTGTTATAAATGAATGGAAAGTAAGCGTAACTTCTAGCCTCACATCCGGTAAATGACAGAAATCAGGCAGGCAGCATGGCTAAGTCGGTCGCACCGAAGTAGGGTGTATAATCACCTATCTAGAGAATATTCATTTGCTTCCTTTAATCTATCAATGCTGTCCCATATATATACGGGAAACGGTTGCTGATCCCAACCGTTGGTGATGTACATTCGATACACTCAAGCGAAATGAGTGGTCGGTCATGTGTGGCTGAGTTGCAAGATGTTCTTGTTGAACTCCAGTGTATCGTTCCTAGAGTACACTGATCGGAAGGTGGTTCCATACCTTGTCATAGTTGGAAATCCATTACCCAATACGTGCTTGCGGTTTTGATTGTATACTATATTTGTAGAACGTGAGATGAAAGCGTTTCTGCTAGATTGTTATCTAATTGTAGTTAGACATTATTATAATATCAGAATGATATTGTTTACAAAGTTGTTGGATTCTCATAAGGGAAAAACCCGTTCCGTTATGCGGCGTGGTATTATGAGATATCGTTTACTTGTTCAAACTGTTTTAAAACTGTTTTACTCATACCAGTCCCATGACTGACCCGGAGTTTATTTGTTTGTTTTCCCTAAACTCTTGGGTGCCTAAATTTGTACGGGCAGTCAAGTAGTCGGGAGTTGCAGATACATTGAAGAGCTGGAGCAGGAGGCTTCAAGATTCTATAGCTATTATTATTTCCGCTGTTGTTGTAAGTGCTGCACTCTGATAAGTGTTATTGTGTATATAACTGTTTGTATTTCAAAAGTATGTTATATTTTATTCGTTCCGCTGTGAGATTCGTGTTTACTCTGATGGTGATGTTCCTCTTCTTCTTCTATTCTATTAGTTCTACCTTATCTATTCTCACCCTCTATCTTCTTTCTATTAGTTTCTTGAATTTCAAGTTCAATTTGGGGTTGGACTTTTGTTATTTAGTCAGCTCAAATTGGACCGGATTTTTGGGTCACTACAATAAGACCCTCGACCAATTTAGGCCCGACCTTGAAGCGTATTATGAGTAAACTTCCAATTAGCTCAACTGTAACTCCAAGTCATTGAGGAAAACCCTTGTGAGAACTCAAATAGGTCTTGCATAACACAGTCAATTCCGTTCCAAGGAAAGGTATGCCACATGGATACGTAAGCATCCACACCTTATGACATAGTCGACTCACCAAACTTGGGTGCCATAACTAACTAGACATTTAAAGGGAATCCTTTATAATGGAACATACCATTACTAAAAACAATACCGTAAACCGAGACTAATAGTTCTTGATTATGTACGATTCTCAACTCCAGAGACGGAGTGACTAGAAGTATTTCTCATTCCCTTGATCTTCTCAAATAGAACGATCAATCGCTAATAGAGAAAACTATTCCTATCGCACTCATATGCAAAACAACCAATACTATATGTATATACTATTAATATATAGATTTGAAAACCAAATATACACAAGTATGTACTATCTCGTATGTATTAACTCTCAAATTCAATACTGCTTAGGTTAAACAACGCAATCTAAGCTCTGATACCAAATGTGACGATCTTCCTTACACCACCGGTGCTAATAACTAAAAATTTGTGTTGTACATGCATCTGATCGATGTAAGGAAATCGTCAAGGAAAAGAAATAGTGGAAGAGAAAAGAAAGAAAAAGGAAATTGAAGAGAAGAGAAAGGGGAGAATACAAAAGTCAATCACAGAACCTATCGTATATCTCACAATGCATCAGATAACATATAAAAATTAAATCATAAGTATTAAACAGGCGAGGCAGTAATAACTATATAAACCAGATAATCAGGGTATACAAGCTTATACAATTATACATAATAATAGAATTTATATAAGAGAAGGATAAACTCCACTAATAAAGTGTTTCACCAAGAATACAAAACACTGTCAAGGCTCCACAATGTGACACAACGGAAATAAACTTATATAATATAAGTATAAATATATATACCATCACCTCCTACGAATCCGCCTACGCAACTCCGTATAAGACGTGTATCTACAACTTGGTCTGCTCATCAGCATTGTTGATGAGCACTCAAGTTAATCAGAGGGAAATAAAACCTTGGGTCAGACAGAAGACTGGTGTGAGCGATAAACAAATCCCAAAGTATTGTAAAAGTTATAATAGTAAACATGGAACAAAAGTATGGAGAATCATACCTGTCCTTCCCCTGCATCCATAGAGTTAGCACATAACAACCAATATATGATATACTGTGATAGACATCATATAAATCAAGTGTGATAGATATCTAAGTAATAATGATGATAAATAAGTAAACATCCATAGTGTTTACATGGGAAATCGTCGCGGACTCAGTGCACGTTAACACCCGAGTGTGTATGTTTTATGAACACAGTAATCCAAATATAAAATAAAGTAATACCGGAAAACACAAATTTTTATAATGGTTCGACACTAACGCCTACATCCACTTCACGGTAATCATTCATCATATATTTGATGATTACAAAGTTTGGACAAGTTCGGTGAATGTTCGAGTATAAAGGATTACAATTGAACAACAAATAGATTGTTAATCCTAACTTTGACTGAAATACACTTCTTCTTCTTTGAGTGAAAATTGTGTTGACTTGGTCAACGATGTCCAAGAAATGTCCAAAACAACCCAAAAGTGGTGTTTTTATATTTATAGATGTCCAAAAAGTGATGGAAAACGTGTGGGCATCATTTTAATGTTCCACTCCATGTCCAATAGCCATGGAGAAGAAGGTGGCTGTTGTAACGACCCGCGTTCTCCGCATCGAAGGATCGTAGAATATTTATTTCTTTCACATACGAAGTCGTATGGTCATGTAACTTTGGGAGACGACTAGTGGGGTCATTTCCCATGTTCACAATTTTTGCTGATTTTTAAATGACCATTTTGCCCCTAGCCGATACTGCTTTAGCCATAACTTTTGATTGGAAAGGAGTTTTGACCTGAAATTACTTCCATTGGCTTCAGATGATGGTTTACAATTCCGGAAAGTGGTCACATTAGCCAAACGGACTTACCATTTGGGAGATATGGCTGAAACAAGTTTTAGATAGTGAAAAACAGCTTAATTGGGCTTAACCGGGTGATTAACAGCTAGGCCCAATGGGGGATTTCGGGATTAGAGGTATTTGAGGGCTGCTAGGGCTACGATTTCAGATTTTCACTCATTTTCCAGCGGCCACAAACCCTCTTTTCAACCTAACAATGGCCTCCAACCTCTAAAACACCTCCAAATCACTTTATAATCAAGGATTAGGCTTAACAACATCAAATCAAGGCGGATTAGCACAAGAATCGAGGTACAGCTGCTTTGTTACATTGGTATTCACGCCCGAACAGTAGATTTTCAGTTCTAAAGGTTTTATTTGTGGCTAAGGTGAGTGATTTGCATAGTTCACTAATTACGGTTAATTAAGTGTAATTAGTGTAGATTAGCGAATTTATACACTAATAAATTATGGAAAAATATTTATAAATTCTTAAATGATGTTTTAGACTTCTGTTAGAAGCTTAGGTTAATTTGATTAAGTTTTGCTAATCATATCATTAGTTTTGCCTAAACACGCTTAAGGGAAAATATGGGATTTTGGATATGTTTGATCCATTCTACATGCTATGGTTGTTGTTTTGATGTTTATGGTTGATTCTCTATGTTGCTATGACTGTATGGTATGTTTGTGATTGATTAGAACCGTTAGATTGGTCGAAAACGCCGTCGTATGGCGTAAAACAGTCACTGGAAAGTCGCTGGAAATATGCATGGTTTCGAACCGGATCGGATTAGATTAATGGGCACTGATCGGATAAGAGAACCGGGCAAGTGGACTCGATTTGGATTGGAACTTAGCATAAGGGGATTGGCGAGAAGGAAGGCCATTTGCTTAGAATTGGAGTTGGGCAGGGGATCGGATCAGAGAGACAAAAAGGGGATTGGATCGGAGCTAAGGCGTAGGATCGGATCGGCTACCGAACCGAACCGGAGCAGGTATCTTCTGAGGCGTGCAAACGAAAGAGACAACAAGGAAGGTTGGATCGAATCATAACTTGACACTATAAGGAGGATCTTGGCACTTTACCACCGGACCGGACCGAGCCACATGTGAGAAGCTGAACAGAACCGCATGGAGGAGATGAACCCGAACCGAACCGAGCGTGGGTGACCGAACTGAACCGGACGTGTACTTCTATTTCTACATGACGACTCTTCTGAAGGCCAACTCCAATTCGACCAAAGCCCAAGATGCAAAGGAAGACCAAATGAGGAGCTGGGACTCAGGATCCAGATGGGAACCAATGAGTGAGCTTCATGATTGGGCTTTGTTGTGGGACGTGTGCCAAGGAGTTGTCGATGTTTATAACTTTGAATCACTATGTGTAGGGATTTTGTGAATGGATTCAGGGCCATAGTGGCCTAGGTACGACTAAAGAGCTATAGACCAATGAAGTGGGGTCATTTGTAAAGATTTGGTCATGACTCCATGTGGTAAGCTTGGTAGTAGCAGTAGCTGTACAAGTCGAACTCCGTCACTACTTCGATGGGTCTAGTGGTTGACAGTGGTGGACATTGTATGCTTTACGCACTGAGTGGGAGATGTGAGGATGATTGCTATGGTTGATTTGTTTGCAATCATTATGACATGCACACCCCCACCCCCGTTATCTTTACACCATCTGTTCATTGGCACCTTAGAGTACTGTACGGTACGTAGTGCTAACTCTTTGGTTGCAGGTCTAGGTTCAGGTATGGTTTAGTATACCTGTTATTGTTTTGTTTAGCTTCTTATCGCTCATACCATACTTTTTGTCTGACCCAGAGTTTTATGTCTCTTCTTATTACTCTGGGTGCTCTCACGAGCAGATTAGAGACAGGTTAGCTGGGTATGCACGAGTAGCTGATCCGGAGACGAGCAGGAGGCTTCCACGTATGATACATATAGATATTCTCCTTGTGTTGTTGAAGATCACTACTTGGTCATTAGTAGTGCATCTTCTACTTTAGCTTTAGAGACAGTTTAAAGTTGTAATAATGATGTTGGATCATAAGCTATATTTGGATTTCCGCTGCTATGTTGGTTTAGTTTTCAGCTTATGCACTGTCTCGCCTGTTTTATGTCAAGATTATATTATTATTATATTTTGTTCCATGCACTGTCATATATTCTACATGTTTTCGATTAGTTCATTCTCTTCTTTCCTTTCTTTGGCGACCGTTCCGTGCTAATCGGGCATGTGTACAACGCACTTTCAGAGGAAATGCCTGCTGGTGCGGGGCGGGCCGTCACATTTGGTATCAGAGCTCTAGGTTTTCAAAAGCTATATATATACTATTAGTATAGCTAAGGATGAAGTCGCACAGCACTAGCACCACTTTGGAGATGGTTAATCGTTTTCTCTTTACAGATTGAACGATGAGCCGATACGCAAGAGGTGCCGGTAGAGGAGCCAATAATGGGAATGCTGTTGACATGAGGACGATGTTTACCGACCTCATGAGAGAGATGCTTAGGGATGTACAGAGGGCAGCTCCCGATGATGGTAATGGTGGTGGTCCAATAGTGCAGATGCCTAGGGCCGATTTCCCCAAGCTGAACAAGGATTATACTAGTCTTGGTGGGAAGCCGTTCCACGGAACGGAGTCGGCTACGGATGTTCAGGATTGGTTGGATAGCTGCGAGTGTATCTTCGAAGACTTGGGTATCGAGGATGCGATGAAGAGAAGGCTAGCATCCCGTCAACTGCAAGGATGGGCAATGAATTGGTGGAATGCTATAAAGACAGCTACCCCCGAGGATCAAATTACTTGGGAGCAGTTTAAGGTTCGCTTTAGCGATAAGTTCATTCTAGCTGCTCAGAAATCAGTGTTGTTTAAGAAATTCTTGGAACTCAAGCAGAATGGTAAAGCTGTCTCGGAGTATATTGCTGAATTCGACACTTTGTCCAAATATTGGTTATCTCTTATTGATACTGCCGAGAAGAAGAACGAGAAGTTCATGACTGGCTTGGATCAGTACTTGGGGGAAAGGCTTACTAACCACATCGAGGTCAGAGAGTCTTTACCCTAAGTCGAAGACTGAGGTTGATCTGCAGAGGAGCCGAAGCCGCAAGCAAGTGGTGGAGGTAAGAGTGGTTCTCAGAATAAGAGGAAGCAGAACCAGAATAAGGATGGCCAGAAAAATAATAAGAAAGATGTTGAGTGCTTCAGCTGTGGTAAGAAGGGCCATTATGCTAGTAATTGTCGGGCCAAGCCAGTGGATAGGAAGTGCTTCAACTGTGGCCAAGTGGGACATCACAAGGACAAGTGTCCGCAACCCCCTAAAGAAAAGTAGATGGTGAAAGCATATGCCCTTAATGTTATTCCTTCTTCGTCGAATGCCCTAACTGCGGCGGAGAAGGGAAAGAATGTTTTTATTCAAGGTGTGCTTTCTGTTTATGATGTTCCTGTTAGAGTTTTGTTTGATACCGGGGCTTCCAGTTATTTCATGTCTAGTGATCTAGTAGATAGGTTGGGATTAGAGCCCGAGATTGTCGATAGACCTTTAGTAGTGACGAACCCGATTGGTGGTTCGACTAACCTTAACATGATTTGTCGTAATGTGGTTTTATCGAGTCATGGATGCATGTTTGTTTGTGATTGCTTTGTATTGGGCTTTACTGGGTTTGACATTATTTTGGGAGTGGATTGGCTCCAAAGATACGGGGTGGTGGTAGACTGTGAGGGCATTTTGGTGACAGCTAGAGTGGATGATGGGCAGAGGGTAGTGTTTGGTGGTCTACCCGGTGATGGGGTAATGACTAGTTTTCTGAATTCCCTCGACATTCCGCATAGTGAGTTGTCAGGTTTGCCCGTGGTTGGCCAATATCCGGATGTTTTCGAGGAAGTGAGCGGGCTTCCATTACACCGACAGATTGAGTTTCGTATTGATTTAGTGAAAGATGCCAGACCTATAGTAATGCCACTTCATCGTATGGCACCAATGGAGCAGCGAGAGCTCGGGGTGCAAGTCAGCGATCTTTTGAAGAAGGGATTTATCAGAAGGAGTGTTTCTGAATGGGGAGCACCAGTTGTGTTTGCTACCAAGGCGGATGGTTCCCTTCGTTTGTGTGTAGATTACCGCGAATTGAATAAAGTGACAAGGAATAATAAGTATCCTCTACCGCGGATAGATGATTTGTTTGATCAGTTGAGTGGCGCGAAAGTATTCTCTCAATTGGATCTCGCGGCAGGTTTTCATCAGCTTAGAGTGGAAGCTGAGAGTATAGCTAAAACGGCATTTCGGAAGCCGTCTGGATTTTATATGTGGTCGGTCATGCCATTTGGTCTGACCAATGCCCCAGTATACTTGTGGATCTTATGAATAGGGTATTCGGAGATCAGTTGAATAAGTTTGTCCTTGTGTTCGTAGATAATATTTTGGTCTATTCGAGGACAAAGGAAGAATACAAGGAACATTTAAGAATAGTGATGGAGGTGTTGAGAAAACACCAATTGAAAGCAAAGTTTTCTAAGTGTCACTTATGGAGGAGGGAAGTGAGATTCTTGGGCCATGTTGTTTCAGAGAATGATATTGTCGTGGATCCTGCGAAGGTGGCTATGGTACAAGATTGGTCTACGCCCAAGAATGCAACGGACATAAGAAGTTTCTTGGGATTAGCTGGATATTATCGTAAATTTATCCAAGACTTCTCCAAGTAGCAGCACCGTTGACTCAGTTGACCAAGAAGAATCAAGCTTTCGTCTGGGACGAAAAGTGCGAGAATGCATTCAAGAGCCTAAAGGAAAAGTTGACATATGCACTAGTGTTAGTCATTCCTAAGGGGAATGAAGAGATGACAATATACACAGATGCATGTGGTACCGGACTAGGTGCTGTATTGATGTAAGGAGGTAGGGTTGCAGCTTATGCAAGTCGGCAACTGAAACTGCATGAGAAAAGATACCCTACCCATGATTTGGAATTGGCAACATTCGTGTTTGCATTGAAGATGTGGAGACATTATCTCTTGGGAGAAAGATTTGAGTTGTTTACCGATCATAAATCGTTAAAGTATCTCTTCTCTCAAAAGGATCTAAATCTCCGACAACAAATGTGGTTAGAATTCTTAGCTTCCTATGATTTCGATATCGCATACACACCAGGAAAGGGCAATGCGGTAGCTGATGCACTGAGTAGGAGACATGCCAGTTTAGGGGCTATGTTTCTAGAATGGAAGCAACTGGAGTACATCGCTGGGTATGTTTTCAGACCAAAATGCGAATTGGATTCAGAAATGTTAGCATCTTTGACGATCAGACCCACTTTGATTGAGCGGATTGGTTCCAGTCAGAGGAACGATCCTAACCTATTGGAAATCATCTCAAAGTTAAAGATGGGAATTGACGGAGAGATGAACAAGTATGGGCTTGATCGAGATGGACGGCTTAGAAAGAATGGAAGACTAGTTGTACCCAATGTCAATGGATTGAGAGATGAAGTGTCAGAGAATGTCATCACTCAAAACTGACTATACACCCCGGTGGTAACAAGATGTATCGAGACATGAAGCAGACCTACTACTGGGAAGGGATGAAAAGAGATATTGGGAGGTTTATATCCAAATGCATGAATTGCCAGCTAGTTAAAGCTGAGCAAAAGAAGCCTAGTGGTTTGTTGCAACCATTATAAATTCCAGAATGGAAATGGGAACAAGTGTCAATGGATTTCATTGATGGGTTACCAAGGACTAAATCTGGCCATGATAGCATTTGGGTGATTGTGGACCGATTGACTAAGAGAGCAAGGTTTATATCCGTCAAGTCAAACAGGACGGCAGCTAAGTTAGCGGAACTGTATATAAAGTGGGTAGTGAGATTTCATTGAATACCCAAAGGCATTTTGAGTGACCGAGATCCGTTGTTCACTAGTGGATTTTGGAAGAGCTTACAAGAGGCGTTAGAATCAGAACTACATCTCAGTACCGCATATCACCCTCAAACCGATGGACAGACAAAGAGGGTGAATCAAGTGTTAGAAGATCTCTTGAGAGCTTGCATATTGGATTTTGGTGGATCATGGGATGACCATTTGCATCTAGTAGAGTTTGCATATAATAATAGTTATCAATCCAGTATCAGTATGGCTCCATTTGAAGCTTTTACGGAAGACTGTGCAACTCACTGTCATGTTGGGTAGAAACTGGTGAGAAGTTTGTACTTAGACCCGATGTGATAAGAGAAACTTCAGCTAAGATTAAGGTTATCCAACAGCGAATGAAGGATGTCCAAGATAGGCAGAAGAGTTATGCTGATAAGAGAAGAAGAGAACTAAAGTTCTCCATTGGCGACTTGGTGTTTGTCAAGATTTCTCCGTTGAAGAGCGTGATACGATTTGGTAGGAGAGGTACGTTAACACCAAGATTTTTTGGTCCATTCCCAGTTCTTGAGCAAATTGGGAATTTGGCAAACAAAGTTGAATTACCAGAGAAGATGGCAGGAGTTCACAACGTATTTCATGTTTCCCAGTTAAGAAAGTTCGTACACGACCCAAATGTGACTATTTCACCTGATCAGTTGGATGATATCGAAGTTGAACCCAAGGCGATTGGGAACCGCAAGCCTATGCGTATTGTTGGGAACGATACGAAGCAACTTCGAAGGAAAGTAGTGAAGTTAGTCAAAGTTCAGTGGGGCGAGAATGAGAATGACTGTACTTGGGAGACAGAGGAGAGCATTAGGAAGACGTATCCAGAACTCTTCGCCTAGTAAGATTTTAACTTCGATTTAGTCTTTCTGCATGCTAGGATAGGTTGTTTTGTTTGTTTTGCATGTTTTGTTGTTATATATGATTTGTAGGCATGCGGGATCCTTTGTATGTTTTGGATTAAGCAATTTCGGGGGGAGGGGGGAAGAGTGTAACGACCCACATTCTACGCATCGAAGGATCGTATAATATTTATTTCTTTCACATACAAAGTCGTATGGTCATGTAACTTTGGGAGACGACTATTGGGGTCATTTCCCATGTTCACGATTTTTGCTTATTTTTAAATGACCGTTTTGCCCCTAGACTATACTTTTTTGGCCATAACTTTTGATTGGAAAGGAGTTTTGACCTGAAACCACTTCCATTGGCTCCGGATGACCACAACCAATTCCGTAGAGTGGTCACATTAGCCAAACAGACTTACCGTTTGGGAGATATGGCTGAAACAAGTTTCAGATAGTGAAAAAACAACTTAATTGGGCTTAACCGGGTGATTAACAACTAGGCCCAATGGGGGATTTCAGGATTAGAGGTATTTGAGGGCTGCTAGGGTTAGGATTTCAGTTTTTCACTCATTTTCCAGTTACCACAAACCCTCTTTTCAACCTAAGAATGGCCTCCAACCTCTAAAACACCTCCAAATCACTTTCTAATCAAGGATTAGGCTTAGCAACATCAAATCAAGACGGATTAGCACAAGTCGAGGTAGAGCTGCTGTGTTGCATTGGTATTCGTGCCCAAACAGTAGAGTTTCAGTTCTAAAGGTTTTATTTGTGGCTAAGGTGAGTGATTTGCATAGTTCCTCACTAACTACGGTTAATTAAGGGTAATTAGTGTAGATTAGCGAATTTATACACTAATAAATTCTAGAAAAATATTTATAAATTCTTAAATGATGTTTTAGACCTCTGTTAGAAACTTGGGTTAATTTGATTAAGTTTTGCTAATCATATCATTAGTTTGCCTAAACATGCTTAAGGGAAAATATGGGATTTTCGATATGTTTGATCCATTTTACATGCTATGGTTGGTTTTTTGATATTTATGGTTGATTCTCTATGTTGCTATGACTGTATGGTATGTTTGTGATTGATTATAACTGTTAGATTGGTCGAAAACGCCGTCGTATGGCGTAAAATAGTCACTGGAAAGTCGTAGGAAATATGCAGTGTTTCGAACCGGACCGGATCAGATTATTGGGCTCCGATTGGATAGGAGAACTGGGCAAGTGGACTGGATTTGGATTGGAACTTAGCATAAGTGGCTTGGCGAGAAGGAAGACCGTTTCTTAGAGTTGGAGTTGGGCAAGGGATCGGATCAGAGAGACAAAAAGGGGATCGGATCGGAGCTAGGGCATGGGATCGGATCGGCTACCGAACCGAACCGGATTTCTTCTAAGGCGTGCAAACGAAAGAGACAACAAGAAAGGTTGGATCGGATCGGAACTTGACACTATAAGGAGGACCTTGGCACTTTACCACCAGACCGGACCGAGCCACATGTGGGAAGCTGAACCGAACCGCATGGAGGAGATGAACCCGAACCGAACCAAGAGTGGGTGATCGAACCGAACCGGGCATGTACTTTTATTTCGACATGACGACTCTTCTGAAGGCCAACTCCAATTCGACCAAAGCCCAAGATGCAAAGGAAGTCCAAATGAGGAGCTTTGACTCAGGATCCAGACGGGAACCAATGAGTGAGCTCCATGATTGGGCTTTGCTACGGGACGTGTGCCAAGGGGTTGTCGATGTTTGTAATTTTAAATCACTATATGTAGGGAGTACGTGAACGGATTCAGGGCCATAGTGGCCTAGGTACCACTAAAGAGCTATATACCAATGAAGTGGGGTCATTTGTAAAGATTTGGTCATGACTCCATGTGGTAAGCTTGGTAGTAGCAGTAGTTGTACAAGTCGAACTCCGTCACTACTTCGATGGGTCTAGTGATTGATAGTGGTGGACATCGTATGCTTTACGCATTGAGTGAGAGATGTGAGGATGATTGCTATGGTTGATTTGTTTGCCATCATTATGATATGCACACCCCCACCCCCGTTATCTTTACACCATCTGTTCAGTGGCATCTTAGAGTATTGTACGGTATGTAGTGCTAACTCTTTGGTTGCAGGTCTAGGTTCAGGTATGGTTTAGTATACCTGTTATTGTTCTGTTTAGCTGCTTATCGCTCATACCAGACCTTTTGTCTGACCCAGAGTTTTATGTCTCTTCTTATTACTCTGGGTGCTCTCACGAGCAGACTAGAGACAGGTTAGCTGGGTATGCACGAGTAGCTGATCCGGAGACAAGCAGGAGGCTTCCATGTATGATACATATAGATATTCTCCCTGTGTTGTTGAAGATCACTGCTTGGGCATTAGTAATGCAACTTCTACTTTAGTTTTTTTTGATTTAGAGATAGTTTAAAGTTGTAACAATGATGTTGGATCATAAGCTGTATTTGGATTTCCGCTGCTATGTTGGTTTAGTTTTTAGCTTATGCACTGTCTCGCCTGTTTTATGTCAAAATTATATTATTATTATATTTTGTTCCATGCGCTGTGAGACATTCTACAGGTTTTCGATTAGTTCATTCTCTTCTTTCCTTTTTGTGGCAACCGTTCCGTGCTAGTCGAGCATGTGTACAGCGCACTTTCGGAGGAAATGCCGGCTAGTGCGGGGCGGGTCGTCATAGCTGCAATTAATAATGGTTGAGAGCTCCAAGAATTCCAAAAATACAAGAGAAAAAGGATCCCAATGAAGGCCAAGCTTGGGGGTATTTATAAGTGAGAGTGGGTAATGGATTAAGTAGGATGTGGGAGCCATGCAGCAGAATTTCAGGCCCCAGAAGAGCAAAAACTAGAAATTCATATCCCTTTGATGAGGAATAAGGAATTCGCATCCCTAAGGAGGATACGAAATTTCGTATCCCTTCAGGGGATATAAAAATTCGTATCCCTCCAGGGGATATGAAAATTTGTATCCCCTTGGGGATGCGAATTTCTTATCCCTCCAGGGGATACAAAATTTAGTATCCCCTAGAGGGATATGAAATTTCATACCCCTTCGGGGGATATAGAAATTTGTATCCTCTAAGGGATACAAATTTTCATATCCCTCTAAGGGATATGGAAAAGGAAGGATGAAGAGGCAGGTGTGTACCGAACCTCGAGCTTTCCGTGCTAAGCTGATCTGATGATTTTGAGTAATTGACATGCGTTCACGAAAATGGGCGTAACTTCCAAACCGTAAGGCCGTATTGGACAAACAAAAGTTATACCTGAAGCTAATTCAGGGATCTACAAGCATTAAAGTACAAAGCACCGTAATAAATGTTTTCGGGCCCAAAAGAGGACATCTAAAGGGGTTTTGGGCCACTATTATTTTTGTAACATAACTTCGACCAAACCGCTTTATGTTTACTGACGAGGTTATCGACGTGTGATAGCTTCGACCAAAAAGTGTGTAAATACATAGCATCCATCCTCACATTCACTCACCAAGTGTGTATAGCATACGATACTCAATACATTGGTCACCAAATACATCGGTGTCATGGCGGGACCAACTGCCCTAGTCTCCACCCGACTCTTGCCATGACCAACTGCCCGGGTCTATGGTCAGTAGTCCTACCTATTCCACATTGTCCTGGCTCTGGTGTCCAGGAAGAATCAGTCCACACTGCACTGACTCTGATTTATCTACATGCCTCGTCTCCTAAAAGTGTACCAAAATCGTGAATATTGTTAACTCCTTTGCACACGTTCTCCGCAGCAAAATCCGTTTCTAGATTGTCCACAATACACCATCTGAAGTCGTGTCAATATGGGACTATCCCCAACATTCATCGTATGTCATAGGATATGATCTAGTGTCTCCCATCTCTCTCTATCTAACAGTTTCCTCAATAAGACTTAATGTCATCTTTTCTGCATCTCGGAGAAAAGCAACCCGTCGCAGTACCCTCATTCCATCATAGAATCACCATCTTGGAATTACCGTTGTCAAATGACACATCACTGCAAAGAAGCACTACATCCTCGTCTCAAGCCAAAACCACTGATCGAGAAGCCATGGTCTTAAAACCACTATAAAAATAGCCATCATATCCTGCACCCCGAAATTGCATCATCATCAATGTTAAATTGGACAAAATGGCCACAAAAATAACAATCAATATCGATAACTTCATAGTAATTGATAACGACTACTCAGACCACCTAGTTAACCAAATTTGTTTAATACGTCCAGCTTGTCGCCCGGTCCATCTTACATCTCCAACTCGGTCATCATCACGTCACCTTTCCCCAGGTCTGCCTAACTTCAGTTCGACATAGTCGAACCAAATTCTGATCGGCGTAGTCGAACGCCTATATCTGCATCGACATAGTCGATCCAGGATTGGTCGAGCGGACTCAGGATCGACTATGTCGATATGGACTTAGACGAACCCGGATCCACTCAAAGCTATGACTTCTTTGCTCCATCCAAGACTTCAGATATGCTATCGAGCTTTGATGCTTCTCTTTCATCAAATCCATCCAAGTGCTTGAAGTTTCATCGTGAATATATCTCGCCCATTCGAGTCTACCATCCTTGTGAATTCAATCGACACCAACGTGTGTAATCGATTGGCAAACACCTGAAACTCTTGCGAACGAAATATTTGCTAGTACTAGGTTACCTTTGAACGACGTTTTAATCTAAACTAAGCAAACAATTCAACCATATAACCAACAATCATCCAAATTCATAAACAAGCATACAAGCATCCATACCAACTACGATAAGTCAAATAAAATCTATCTATAGTAATCAAAGTGAAATATATGTCCAAATAGATCATATCTAGCTTTATGGTCAAAAAAGTGCGCAATAGCATGTAAATAGGTAAACAATGTGCGCACTAGCGCGTAACTGCGTAAAATACTCTAATTATGGTCAAAACTACTCAATTCACTTTCTAATATTTTTGTTTATTATTTACTAGGTTCCAAAATTCTATATATTAAATTTTATAATCATAAATCAATTTAAAATGTCAGAAGTACACTATACGTACAATTAAAATGTAATGATAGATAATCTCACTTATCTTAGTCAAATCAGCCTAAACACGATCCACAACGTAGAGCTTGTCAATATGAATCCAAAGCAAGAAACCGTGTCCAAATTTGACATCGTATGCAAAAGATATCACATATATAAGTTTGGCTAGTGTTTAGATAAACTAACTAACAAAGTAATTAACAACTTGATTACCCACGTAACCATTCTTCCCTAAAGCCTCATCCTGTAGCTATGCATTTCCCTCACCAAACCCAAAATAAGTGTAAATTAAAAAAAATTGTACACCAAAGTACTTAACGATGTTCGAACCGATCGCACCAACGCGATCTCCTCCACAAACCTGAATCGCTCATATCAAAACCACAACCACCCGATCTTCCTAGTAAAATGCGTCATCCAAGTGGAGCTACAAGAAAGCGTGTTGACTCCCTAAAACCTGCGATACCAATAGGGATTAAATCCCATGAAACTTGCTTCAAAGTATGCTGTTATGAAATGATCAATGGTGGCCACTAAGTCAACAAAATCTTCCTGTTGCTAAGGTGAACTCAAACCCTAATTTCGGCTCGGGTTTCAGCAATGGCAACCCCACCCCTCGAGGCTCATATCGGCATGAAGAGAATTAAACAACGAAAATTATGAAAGTGATTTCGTGGTTTTTAAGTGAGTAGATTAGGATTTTTAATTTTTTGATTGAAAACAAGAGTGGCGGCCACTGCCTAGTAATGGAACAGTGAAAACCAATATTGGGAGGAATACTATAGTGACGACCCAATCAGAGAAAAAGGGTTTCGGTAAATCCTATTTTAAATTAACTCAAATGCTCTTAATTTTGAAATAAAATTTGTAACACCCCGTGTATTCTATAACCGTGAAAGTCATAAATTAAAGTATAATTAATTTCAAATCAAAGAATTAAGGGAAACGGGATACGCCATTGCTTTCGTCTCGGATTTCTGCTTGAGATAGAGTCTGAGTTTGCGTAAAACGGATATCGTATGAAGAAGTTATGGACGAACGAAGTTGGGCGAAAAACCGGAAAACGGGTCAGAATGCACTGGCGCACTTGGGAAGTGCGCCAGAACAAAAATGCACTGGCGCACTTGGGAAGTGCGCCAGTACATTTTTGACCTGGCGCACCTGCCAAGTGCGCCAAGGTCAAAAATGACCTGCTGGCCAGGTCTGGTCTAGCCCTGGCTGGCCAGGTCTGGGTTTGGTCGATTTTCAGAACCTTGCTTTGTCATTAGGGCTAGGTGGCAGGCTCTAATTGGTCTCTCTTTCGAATGAATGGCTACGATCAATCCAAGCAACATCGATGGTCCTAATCAGTTCATAAACTCTATAAAAATGACCCTAGACTCTACCTAACCTAAGTCTCTAACACAATTCTCTAGCCTCCATTGCTCTCTTCTTCTAATTAAAAATAAAAAATGGCGTCGCTACTCTGCTAGAATCAAAACTAGAAGTCAATCAACATCATCCTAAATTCAAATTTGAGATAAAAGCTTCTGCAACAATTCTGTAACAACTAAAGTTCTTTCTTTAATCCAATCAAGGCAAGTACAGTTATTTTCCGCTATAAACGTTAATTATAATTTTGATATGTTTTTAATTCTGAATCTGAGATTGTATATATATTCTCTTCTGTCAGATCTGTTTTTCTGTGACTGTTCTATATCCCTTTTCTTCTTTTCTGTTTCTATAGCCAGGCTACCACGAGCCTGTGCCTAATCTCATAAGAGATGAACGTATGAACGCAAATTTTGGGATGAATGATGCGAAATTTGACAAGACTGAATTGAATGTATGACTTTAGGTCTGAGGCATAAAATATATTGGACATGTGACTTGGGATTGGATGCATAAATTTGACTATGAACATATAATTTATATATGTTGTATGCATAGTGTATGTTGTAATTTAGATCTGTAATTAATTAGAAAAAAAAGATGAGCATATGTTGTAAACTAGATTTGGATCTATGCATATTCTATGATAGAAGAAAAGAGGAACCATTGTATGATTACATATGATTTGAGACTTTGGACAAAATGCATATAAAAGTCAAGATCTGATTTTTTAGAAGATATGATTTAAAGATTTAGATTGTTGGGTATATTTTGCACCATGATTCATGACTTAATAAGAAGAAGGATATGGAAACATAGGTGTAAAAGATTTACATTAATTAGGATCTCTACTATTGTGATTACACCTAAATAGGGAATTTTGCATATATGGCATGCATTGTAATTAATGATCATATTTGGTATAATTTATATGTGAATCTGCTGTATAAGGTTAGTTTAACAAAAATTGGAACATATGTTATAGGGTAAATTATGTCCATATTCTGCGCTATGTAAATGTATGCAAACATGGAAGTATATGATCTTATGGTGAATCACGACAATTATTTAGGCATATGAATTTAGGCCTAATTTATGTTTAGGCAAGGCATGTAAATAGAACCTTTAGAAATATTAAACCTGCTAAATCTGTCATTTACTGAATCCGTTGAAAATGCCTATTTTGCTAATTTGCTAAGTTGCCTAAAACTGCTAGTTCTGTTATATTGCATAGACTGCTAATTAGATTGAAATGCCAAATCTGTTAAATTTGTCTGTTGAGATGCCTAACCTGTTATATGCCAAAATCTGCTAAGTTGCTAAATCTATTAAATCCGTTAAGTCATATAATCTGGAAAAATCTGCTATCTGCTAAAATCTGTTATCTGATGTGTTGATATAATCATCCTGTTATTGATATAATCTGAATTGGCATATATATATATTGGGCGTGCGCATAAACGGTAAATTATTAATTAATTGGCCGCAAAGATAAACATGGCTAACTCGAGGTTAGAATGAGTTTGCAGCGTAATTCTGCCCGGAACCGCCCGGCACATCCAGTGGCCGCAAACAATAGGTTCTAATGTGAGAAGTTAGTCATAACCTGCTTAAGACACGAGGTTAGGTCTGGCTTGTGGCAGAAGTCTGCCCGGAACCGCCCGGCCTATCAAGCGGCCACAAGCTAGCGACCTAATGTGAGAGGTCTGGGCATTAATAATTAATTAATGCAAATCTAAGATAAGAATGACGTCTAAAACGTATTGGGGGAAAATAGGGTTAAACCAACTGGATTAATAGGTGTAGTAAACCCGTCCATGAATCTGTAGGCCCAATACAAAGTTAGACAAATCTGAAAAATCTGTACATCTGATCTGTTAGTCTGAAAACTTGTTAACTTAATCTGTGAACTAGTAAATCTGAATTCTGTATGTCTGAACTTGTAAACAAGTTAATCTGAGATCTGTTAGTCTGGGGACACAAGGTTAGGAGGGGAATTACTTGTGTCATCTGTTGTTTGGGACCCATATTAGTCAGTAACCCTTTCTGGTATCAAAACTTTGACCCAACAGTAGGTAGGGTCCGGGCACGCTTACTGAACTAATTATAAGTGGTTCATTCTGATAATGGCGAGGGGTGTTGATGGTGCGTTCCAACCGGGTCATGTGCGTGCATGGATCTCGGTCTGCCTCTGAGGATGTAAGACGTCGTGACATCTGTAAATAGGTCTGTGCCAATTGGTTGTCACTTTAGGGAGTGATACACCCTACTGTGGGGCCGACACAGGATATTTATGTATTAGGGAGCCGATCGCTTGGGGTAGGGTTTTAGGGTACGCTTAGTTCTGTCTGTTTCTGTTGGTACCGTCTGTTTCTGTTGGGTGGTAACACCTGTCTGTTTCTGTGTGGTACCGTCTGTTCGGGTGGTAAAGGCCCATTACTAGTGTACACCTAATTCTACATTCTGTTTCCGTAGGGATAAATCTGTTTCTGCTTCTGTCTGTTTCTGATCGGGTAGTAAAGGCCCATTATTAGCATTCTGTTTTCTGTTAAAGTATTCTGTACCCGTTCCTGCTTCAATTTAGACATTAGGGTGGCACCTAATTCTGCTTTACTAGTATTAGTGCAGAGAAGTGTAAAACAATAGTTTATATCATTCTGTTTTTCTGTTATATCTGCTACACCTTTTACAGTTATCTCACATCCAGTTTTATGTTCATATCATATTATTATTATCTGTTCATATGCTGAAAGTCACTGGACTTGCCAGACTTTTTGTCTGACCCTTGTTATTTCGCCTCCTTTCTTCCGTTTCCCCCCCAGGTTATCCAAGGAGGGAATACTTTAGCTTGATCTGGATTTCTCTTTGCTTGAAGTGCTTAAAGTATGGCTTGGCTCTGTATAGCTTCCGTTCCATGGGGATTATGATTTTAAACCATGCATTTTGAAGGCTTTTGTACAAGACTGATATTTTGTACTTGAATTCTGAAATTTGAAAGGATGTAACCATATTAATTTCTGTTTCCGCTGTAATAAAGTTAAAAATTTTCAAGTACTGTTTTATCTGTCTTGTAAGTTTCTGTTCTGTTAAATGCTCCACCAAAGTTAAGGCATTCCCTTTGTTAGTGACCTTAACGGAGGTGGGGTGTTACACTTGGTATCAGAGCTGAAGGTTACCAGATTTTATAAAAAGTTTTGAAAATTATTTTCAAAAAAAAAAAAGGTTTTGAAAGGAAGTATTTTCAAAAAAAAAAAAGCTTATTTTGAAAAACATAATCCCCAAGAGCCATATATCTTTCTTTCAGTCCTTTTTGTATTGAACCTTTCCTTTTTCATTTTAGCATGTCTGAAGCATCTGAGATACCAGAGGGTGTTCATGTACCCGGTTGGTTTCGTCAATATCTTGAGGCTAGGACCGCCGCTGCAGGTCCAGCAAATGATCCCCCTCTTCCACCCCCTCCTCGTGCAATTGCTTTCTCAAAGATCTGTAGAGATTTTAGGGCCATGGGTGGGAAGGATTTCAAAGGAACTGAATCATTCGTAGAAGCAAGGAATTGGCTCAAAGAAACTGAGGATCTATTCATTATCTTCGAGGTGGACGATAGGCAGAAGGTACAGTTGGCAGTATGGCTGCTCAAAGACGAAGCTTCCTACTGGTGGGAAGTCACTAACGCCGAGAGGCCGGTTGAGACATGGATGGATTTCAGAACAAGGTTTGAGACAAAATTCCTCTCGCAAGCTGAACGAAGTTTACAATTGGAAAAGTTCTTGTCTCTTAAGCAAGGAAGTATGACGGTCAAGGAATACGTCAACCAGTTCAACCAACTAGCAAGATTCGGATTGGATTTAGTCAACACTCAGCATAAAAAGGCTCTCCGCTTTGTTAAAGGATTGAATGAGCCACTGCACAGCCTAGCCATGACCCATGTACCCATGGGAGCAACTTACGAGAAATTGGTGGATATGGCACTACTGCACGAGGAAGACAAGGGCCCGAAAGAGACAAAGAAGGAAGAACCACAGAATAAGAAAGCGGGGCCCAAAAAGGAAACACAAAAGAAGGATGAGAAGTCTGAAGATAAGAAGGGGAAAAAGTGCTTTACTTGTGGGAGCTCAACTCATCTGAACAAGGATTGCAGAAAAAGGAAGGGCGCTTGCTTCAACTGTGGGGAGATGGGACACTTCACTAGGGACTGCCCGAAGAGACGAGGACAAGGAGGACAGGCGAACACTCTTGTGGCTAGTGGCTAGGATAGAAATAGGAAAATTTCTATAGTAGGTTTAATTTCTTTATCTGATTATAGAGTTAAGACTTTTTCTGATTCTGGTATTTTGATTTTGTAATCGATACTCTGCACTTTAATACTAGTATTATTTCTGAATTCCGCTGTAGACTCAGACCCATAAGGGTTATGGATCATCTGTTTGAAATTGGGGTTTGAGGGATATCTGTGTCAGGCGTCAAGTATGACGCATACATTCTGAGTTTTCGTGGGGTATGATTTTATCATGCTTAGCTTCCTAAGAACCATTAGGGAACCTGATCTGTACCAGTAGTCTGTAAATATCTAAATACTTTTGATAGGATTTCCAGTTTTGACATTGTCTAAAGAAGGTAATCCTCTGGGGGTCAATTTGATGTTGGTTTCGGTCTTTGGGGCCGATACTTAGGACCCATGTCTAATGGGAACCAAATTTTCGTTCTATCTGTACTCGCTTCCATCATTCGACTGTATCCTATCGATCGAATATTTGAACTTTAGGTAGAAACTAATGGGTGTAAACATGTGTTTGAGACATGTTATGTTTGATGGTTGCAAGTGGATGCAAGTGGTTGCTAGTGGTTGCCCGTGGATGCATATACACACACTAGGCACTAGATCGGCTCGAAAACACTCTCATACTGCATATGGATGGGTGAGCATTTTTCAATTCTTGTGGATGCAAAATGGTTGATTCAGCACATGGATGTTGCATTTGAGTGAATGATTGTGCACTCATATAGAAATAATATATATCATCAGAATTCTATTGCATACATGTTGGACTCATGGCACTGACATAATTCGCATTAAGGAGGCCAACTGAATCAGTAGACCGCCTGATCTTTGCATTAGATAAGGAACATATACACACACTTTTGCATATGTTCATACAACATTAGAAGTTTTCTAAGGACAATGGATGCTTGTGGATGATGGTTGAGTAGATGGGTGATTGGATGGTAGGACACATTCTTCTTAACTTGAAGATTTCGGGGACGAAATCCTTTTAAGTGGGGGAGAATGTAACACCCCGTGTATTCTATAACCGTGAAAGTCATAAATTAAAGTATAATTAATTTCAAATCAAAGAATTAAGGGAAACGGGATACGCCATTGCTTTCGTCTCGGATTTCTGCTTGAGATAGAGTCTGAGTTTGCGTAAAACGGATATCGTATGAAGAAGTTATGGACGAACGAAGTTGGGCGAAAAACCGGAAAACGGGTCAGAATGCACTGGCGCACTTGGGAAGTGCGCCAGAACAAAAATGCACTGGCACACTTGGGAAGTGCGCCAGTACATTTTTGACCTGGCGCACCTGCCAAGTGCGCCCAGGTCAAAAATGACCTGCTGGCCAGGTCTGGTCTAGCCCTGGCTGGCCAGGTCTGGGTTTGGTCGATTTTCAGAAGCTTGCTTTGTCATTAGGGCTAGGTGGCAGGCTCTAATTGGTCTCTCTTTCGAATGAATGGCTACGATCAATCCAAGCAACATCGATGGTCCTAATCAGTTCATATACTCTATAAAAATGACCCTAGACTCTACCTAACCTAAGTCTCTAACACAATTCTCTAGCCTCCATTGCTCTCTTCTTCTAATTAAAAATAAAAAATGGCGTCGCTACTCTGCTAGAATCAAAACTAGAAGTCAATCAACATCATCCTAAATTCAAATTTGAGATAAAAGCTTCTGCAACAATTCTGTAACAACTAAAGTTCTTTCTTTAATCCAATCAAGGCAAGTACAGTTATTTTCCGCTATAAACGTTAATTATAATTTTGATATGTTTTTAATTCTGAATCTGAGATTGTATATATATTCTCTTCTGTCAGATCTGTTTTTCTGTGACTGTTCTATATCCCTTTTCTTCTTTTCTATTTCTATAGCCAGGCTACCACGAGCCTGTGCCTAATCTCATAAGAGATGAACGTATGAACGCAAATTTTGGGATGAATGATGCGAAATTTGACAAGACTGAATTGAATGTATGACTTTAGGTCTGAGGCATAAAATATATTGGACATGTGACTTGGGATTGGATGCATAAATTTGACTATGAACATATAATTTATATATGTTGTATGCATAGTGTATGTTGTAATTTAGATCTGTAATTAATTAGAAAAAAAAGATGAGCATATGTTGTAAACTAGATTTGGATCTATGCATATTCTATGATAGAAGAAAAGAGGAACCATTGTATGATTACATATGATTTGAGACTTTGGACAAAATGCATATAAAAGTCAAGATCTGATTTTTTAGAAGATATGATTTAAAGATTTAGATTATTGGGTATATTTTGCACCATGAGTCATGACTTAATAAGAAGAAGGATATGGAAACATAGGTGTAAAAGATTTACATTAATTAGGATCTCTACTATTGTGATTACACCTAAATAGGGAATTTTGCATATATGGCATGCATTGTAATTAATGATCATATTTGGTATAATTTATATGTGAATCTGCTGTATAAGGTTAGTTTAACAAAAATTGGAACATATGTTATAGGGTAAATTATGTCCATATTCTGCGCTATGTAAATGTATGCAAACATGGAAGTATATGATCTTATGGTGAATCACGACAATTATTTAGGCATATGAATTTAGGCCTAATTTATGTTTAGGCAAGGCATGTAAATAGAACCTTTAGAAATATTAAACCTGCTAAATCTGTCATTTACTGAATCCGTTGAAAATGCCTATTTTGCTAATTTGCTAAGTTGCCTAAAACTGCTAGTTCTGTTATATTGCATAGACTGCTAATTAGATTGAAATGCCAAATCTGTTAAATTTGTCTGTTGAGATGCCTAACCTGTTATATGCCAAAATCTGCTAAGTTGCTAAATCTATTAAATCCGTTAAGTCATATAATCTGGAAAAATCTGCTATCTGCTAAAATCTGTTATCTGCTGTGTTGATATAATCATCCTGTTATTGATATAATCTGAATTGGCATATATATATATTGGGCGTGCGCATAAACGGTAAATTATTAATTAATTGGCCGCAAAGATAAACATGGCTAACTCGAGGTTAGAATGAGTTTGCGGCGTAATTCTGCCCGGAACCGCCCGGCACATCCAGTGGCCGCAAACAATAGGTTCTAATGTGAGAAGTTAGTCATAACCTGCTTAAGACACGAGGTTAGGTCTGGCTTGTGGCAGAAGTCTGCCCGGAACCGCCCGGCCCATCAAGCGGCCACAAGCTAGCGACCTAATGTGAGAGGTCTGGGCATTAATAATTAATTAATGCAAATCTAAGATAAGAATGACGTCTAAAACGTATTGGGGGAAAATAGGGTTAAACCAACTGGATTAATAGGTGTAGTAAACCCGTCCATGAATCTGTAGGCCCAATACAAAGTTAGACAAATCTGAAAAATCTGTACATCTGATCTGTTAGTCTGAAAACTTGTTAACTTAATCTGTGAACTAGTAAATCTGAATTCTGTATGTCTGAACTTGTAAACAAGTTAATCTGAGATCTGTTAGTCTGGGGACACAAGGTTAGGAGGGGAATTACTTGTGTCATCTGTTGTTTGGGACCCATATTAGTCAGTAACCCTTTCTGGTATCAAAACTTTGACCCAACAGTAGGTAGGGTCCGGGCACGCTTACTGAACTAATTATAAGTGGTTCATTCTGATAATGGCGAGGGGTGTTGATGGTGCGTTCCAACCGGGTCATGTGCGTGCATGGATCTCGGTCTGCCTCTGAGGATGTAAGACGTCGTGACATCTGTAAATAGGTCTGTGCCAATTGGTTGTCACTTTAGGGAGTGATACACCCTACTGTGGGGCCGACACAGGATATTTATGTATTAGGGAGCCGATCGCTTGGGGTAGGGTTTTAGGGTACGCTTAGTTCTGTCTGTTTCTGTTGGTACCGTCTGTTTCTGTTGGGTGGTAACACCTGTCTGTTTCTGTGTGGTACCGTCTGTTCGGGTGGTAAAGGCCCATTACTAGTGTACACCTAATTCTACATTCTGTTTCCGTAGGGATAAATCTGTTTCTGCTTCTGTCTGTTTCTGATCGGGTAGTAAAGGCCCATTATTAGCATTCTGTTTTCTGTTAAAGTATTCTGTACCCGTTCCTGCTTCAATTTAGACATTAGGGTGGCACCTAATTCTGCTTTACTAGTATTAGTGCAGAGAAGTGTAAAACAATAGTTTATATCATTCTGTTTTTCTGTTATATCTGCTACACCTGTTACAGTTATCTCACATCCAGTTTTATGTTCATATCATATTATTATTATCTGTTCATATGCTGAAAGTCACTGGACTTGCCAGACTTTTTGTCTGACCCTTGTTGTTTCGCCTCCTTTCTTCCGTTTCCCCCCCAGGTTATCCAAGGAGGGAATACTTTAGCTTGATCCGGATTTCTCTTTGCTTGAAGTGCTTAAAGTATGGCTTGGCTCTGTATAGCTTCCTTTCCATGGGGATTATGATTTTAAACCATGCATTTTGAAGGCTTTTGTACAAGACTGATATTTTGTACTTGAATTCTGAAATTTGAAAGGATGTAACCATATTAATTTCTGTTTCCGCTGTAATAAAGTTAAAATTTTTCAAGTACTGTTTTATCTGTCTTGTAAGTTTCTGTTCTGTTTACTAAAATGCTCCACCAAAGTTAAGGCATTCCCTTTGTGAGTGACCTTAACGGAGGTGGGGTGTTACAAAATTGGTCCCACATTTTAACTCGCCACGATCAAAAGACTCATCCAAACGCTATGAAACTTGACGGTGTGCATCATTACAATGATATGGTTCTAGTGGTACAAGTTTCGTTGAATCTGAGACTGTTTTCAAGAATGATAATTTTACGCATATTTCGAGATGATTTTACCCTAAATTCCCCCGATCTCGAAATATATTGATCCTTTTTTTATCTACATAACAAACCATACGAACTCAACGGAACTAGTCTCAAGTCCTGATTCGACCATTTATGAAAAATCACCATTTGGAACCGTCAATCAAACAATTGACGATCAATATTTTAAATAAATTTTTTGAATAACCAATCATTAAAATGCAGGTCGTTACTCTTCCATCATTTATAATGTGTCTATACATGTACCTTAAAGTCCACATTGGCTATCAGAGGGAACTCCACGGTTACGACACAAATCAAAATCGTTAGGGATCGATTAAGATAATATGACAAGGCACATGAGTAATATCCAAGGTAGAATTTTACTAATTACATGCTTGGACTGATGACAAAGCATACCGCAGCTACCACTCATCTCGAAACACACTCCCATAATAAAAGGGTCCCCAAATCAATCACAAAGCAATAACGATGGTATCAAAGAAATGTGTTTGATAGGAGATGCGACCTCCATTAATTAATCATGGTATAGCGCCAGTTTTAATCATGTTAATTAGACCCAAAGGTCAAAGCTATTCATCATCATTCTCATAGTCCATTCCAGTAGCATCCACCAAACTAACCTACTTCATTATGGATTCTCTACCACATACACAGTTGTTAAATTGTTTTCCGCTACTGGCAGAGAGTATGACAATATCCAACCCCGATCTCTTAAACAACCAAACACTTATTTCACACAATAATCATTTATTTTCAAAATCATTTTTAAAATATCAAAATAAATTAATAATTATATTGGTTTATATTTAAATAATTATATTCAATGTTCAATGTCATAAATCATAATTCAAATCAGTTCATTACTTAATTAAGTCCATAAACCATAAATCAAGTTATTATTATATTCAATTCAAGATTAAGATTTTGTATTTACAACATAGTTTATAAAGTTCATTTCTACGTCTCAAATTTTATTTTCCCAATATCTTTATATTAACATTAATTTCAGATTCAATAGCTTGGACTGGAAACAATTTTTATTTAAAATAGTTAACATAATATAAAACATTTTTTTTTTTAAATAATTATACTTATATAAGATAAATTCAATTTAAATAATTATAAAATAAATAATAGAAATTAAATTAAAATAATATAATTGAAATAGTTATTGAAAGTATAGTAACCATGTTAAATATATACATATAAGATAGTTATAAAGTAATAATTAAATTTGAATAATATAGTTTAAACTAGTTTAATATAACCTAATATAAATTTCAAATAATTTAAAATAGTTCAATCCAAACCACTTATCTGCATCCCAAAGTTCAGTTTCATTAATTCGGTTTCAATTTTTTACTTTAAATCAATTTTCAATGTTAAATAATAAATTCTTAAGTTCAATTATATTCTTAAGAATTCAAATTTCATTCAAATTACCTTTTTAATGAAGTTTATATCATTTGAATCTAAATTTTAATTAAATCAATTTTAAAATTTTAAGTTCAATTATATTTTGATTCAAAACATTCACACTTAATAAAAAAATTGGCAGGGCCGACCAGTTTTTATAATGCTCCGTAACACTTTTATTATATTATAATAATAATAAAAAAGTATCGGAGATTTATGGCGTGTATAACTTCTACAAACCAACACACTTACAACAACATCTTCCACGTGGGGAAGTCACAAAAAAATGACTAGGTAAACATTACAAGCCATATAAGGTGCAACACCCAGCATTTGTAACTCAATATAATAAAATAATAATAACTTAATTAAATATTCAGAATTAAATGAAAAAGACTGCCATTGCATTCGTCTCGGAATTATGGTCAAAATAGACACCTAGTTTGCATAAAACGGACACTGTATGAAGAAGTTATTAAGTTTTGAAGTTTGTATACGCATAAGAAGATTATGTATGAATAAAATAAGTCTAAAAATTCAAAATAGTTCAAATTCACGTGGAAAAATTCCCGCCTAGGGGGGTCGACCCCATCAAGGGGGTGTCGACCCCATAAGGGGGGGGGGGGAGTCGACCACCCTACTGCAGATCTGGGCAGATTCTTCTACAATGAATCTGGACTATTTCTTTTACCAAATACATTGTTGAACACCTATAAATAAGCCTATAGATCCTACCCTAAGTCTCATATTTTTGAGACAACGCAGAAGCTCTGTCATTCCTCTCCCTCCTTAAATCTATTCAGAAAATTAAGATTATTAGTTTAGGAAAAATTCTGAATCTAGATCTGAAGGAAAGGAACGTATTTTTGTAAATGGGTGTTCAGATCTCTTATCAAAGTGAGGTAATTCTTATGTCTGGTCTATTTTCCATTCTCTTTTTCTTTTTCTTTCTATCTTTTAGTACAAATTATGAATCCATGGTTGTTAGGTTCTGAATCCAATTAGGGGAAAAACCATGGAATGATAGATCTAGACCAGAACCAGGATTTGGAAAGCATATGAGGTGAGTGGATTTAAGTTATATCATTTTATATAATGATATATTATCGTTTAACATTCTCCGTTATTATACAATGTGAATTGGATAGAATAATTAAAAGTATTGAAATGTTATTATGACATTTTTAAATATGACATGTTGAAATGTTTAACCATATGTTAAAAGGATTAAAGTGACGAATATGACATGTTGGAATATTAATATGCTAAGATATTAATATGTTGGAAAATTTTCTAAAATATGCGTAGCAATTACTATTGTTTCAATTCCATGTTAACTTGTGACATTTATGAACCTGGACAATTAACGGTAGAAAATGAGAAAAATCGCATGTTATTGTTAAATTTGAACAATTATCTTATTAATTGATTAAACAGAATTGATTATATATTGGAAAAAATGTATAACAAAAAATAGGCATAATATGATGACATGTAAAATATAAATTAAGGTGGAAATTTGAAAAGACATGCCTAGATTATATAAAAAAATTACAATAAATAAGAAATTGTAACCGCGCTTAGACACGAGATTAGATTACACTTGTGGTAGAAGTCTACACGGAATCGCCTAGCATATCTAGCATCCACAATGGTAAATCTAATGTGAGGGGCCTAAGTGCATAAATAAAACATGTAACGGTGCTAAGACACGAGGTTAAGTCAACTTGTGGAAGAAGTTTGCCCGGAATTGCCCGGCAAATATAGCATCCACAAGTGGTAGCTTAATGTGAGAGGTCTAGTACATAACAATATATATAAATATATGAGTATAAATAAATGGCATTAATGGAAATAAATGGAATTGAATGAGAGTGACAACAGTTGAAAGAATGGAATGAATGGGGAATGATAATAACCTATTATAAATAAATTACATTAATAAGAATGTTGTATAATGGGTACACTTGTCCTAGGGACAAGTGAAGATTATAACTTAGGTTATAATAAACTAGCAAGGACATGAGATAACTGGTGAAATGAGATAAGTGGCACTTAATTATAGATTAAGTAATCAGTAAATAGGAAAAACTGAAACCGGTTTTTTGTAATAAGTAGAGAAAAGGGGAAAGTTTATGAAATGTAAGAAGTTGTACTTAATTATAAATTAAGTCATCTGTAAACTTGGAAGTATGAAATCTGCTGATAGGAATAACATGTTTAGGCTTGACCTAGGGACAAGTGGAATTTATAACTTAGGTTATAATAAACGATAAAGGGGATGGCATAACTTATAAGTAGATAAGATGTACTTAATTGTAAATTAAGCTATTTATAAGAACAAGAATTTGAAATCTACGGATGAGGACAACATAAATTATATTTATGGGAAGAGAAACTTATTAGTGGACCTTAGTTAAGAGAACTAAGTTAATAAGTAAACAACGATAAGTTGTAGTGATAATGTAAGACGGAATTATGATTAAATAGGAAAGAGTGAGACAAACTTATATGAAATAGGTTATATTTAATCATAAATAATGAATGACATGTTAAACAGAAAACATGTGAATTGAGATATACTTAATTACATATTAAGTAGAACATTTTATTATGACTATGAAATCAAACAAGAATATAAAGAGATTGTGGATTATAGACCTTGGACCAAAATCTAGAGAATAACATGTTGTGGGCTTATTAATAAACTTAAATGTGTTGAGTTATACGTTTGAAATTAATAAGCAAGAGAAACTTGGTAACTTGAATAAGAAGTCAATGTGAACGGGAATAACCAAGTTAAATGGAAACCTGGTGAGGTAAAGCAAGCGCGTAAAAGAATATCTAGACATAGGGTCTAATGACACATTAAAATGAGGCACTTGGACCAGTCCGTACGTTTGAGGGTGAATAACACAATGGGATAGATCATCGTGGTGCCATAAGGCACGAGGGGAGCGCACGTTTATCTGATTATTCTGTCATCTTCGAAGGACTGGAAGGGGAAGCATGCAGCTTCCTGAGATACGTAAGGTGCTCCTCGTAGTCCTCTGTGCGATGGCAGATGTTTAGGCTGTGCTCGCAGAGGTTGGGTCTGCGCGTACCAAGTGGGTGGGCCTTAACTGCGAAAATAGCTTTGTAGTCAGAATGTTGTGATGTGGTGACACCAGGGTGATTCGGCGGTCGCCTCAAAGGGGAGGCAAATGTCAAGACCAACAGAAATAGTAGATCATCGGGTACCCGTCATCGGCAGCTAGTGGGATGCGAAAAGACTAAAGCTAAAACCAATAGACCATTCATCTTTCACTATCGAGATACAATGGTTGAGTGAAGATGCCAACTGGATGTTTAGATTTCTTGTTAGGGGCAAGTCATTTAGCTCTTGTAGTCTTTACTAGTTGAGGGAGGGGCTGAGGTAGGGCCATAGCCACCATGAAAAACAGACCCTAGGAATATTTGTATTTAGAGGCTCTTAAAGATAGGCTTATACAGATATGGAAAACTCCCGACCGAGTTCCGTGATTCTTGTATAGCTCTTCCATGGAACCCAGTGCACATTATATGTGGTTAGGACATCGAATTCGATTGACGATACGTACGCGGGACAGTCTAGAAACAAGCACGTCAGCTCTGGGTGGTGCATCGTAGACTTGAGGGCATTACTCCGTTTGAAACCTGATTCGATTGACGGTGGCAGTCCGTACGTTTACGTAGCGTAGTAATGACAGATATATGCGGAACATTACATTGTTATACTGAGATCTGTACGTCACTCCGGCGTAGGATGTGGGACTGCGCACACTTCTGTCACATTATGGTAGAGATCGTGCAAGTAGGGTACCATAGGGTGTACCTTAATCATGGGGTAGCTACATATATACAGTATTAGGTTAATCAACTGGGAAGTAAATGTGTACTACGTGTGTGTAAGCCTTGAGTGCTATTAACCCAAGTAACCTAATAGAAAAAAAAATGTGATTGAGCAGTATATGTAGGAGTATCCAAAGTGTATAGCTTAAATCCAGTCACCAGAACTTGTGTTCTCATCCCCTCCTCATAACATACTCACAGGTCAGATTTGTGGCAGAGACATGATAGCTTTGGATCCAAGTTAGCCATTATTATTAATACGGTAAGGCTATATTTTGATTACATTATATTTTATCCATTCTGCTGTAAGGTATTTTCTGAACTCTGACATATCTTATGTCTCTGCCTTTTCTGCATGATACCAAAGCAAACCAACATGTAATGACCCAAAATTCCGGTCCAATTTGAGCTGACCAAAAACACAAGTCCAACCCCAAATTAAACTGAAAATCTAGAAATTAATAGAAAGAAAACAGAGGGTGAGGAAAGATAAGATAGAAACTTAGAATAGAAGAAGAAGAAGAACACAATATCAGAGTAATACGAATCTCACAGCGGAACGAATAAATATATTTCATAACATAACTTTGAAATACAAATATGTACATGAATATACATATCATTATCAAAGTACAACACTTACAACACAACGGAAATAACTATAGCTACATGATCCTGAAGCCTCCTGCTCCAAGCTCTTCCAGTATCCTGTAAATCCCGACTACTTGAATGCCCGTACAAAATTAGGCACCCAAGAGTTTAGGAAAACAAACAAATCAACTCCGGGTTAGTCATGGGACTGGTATGAGTAAAACAGTTAAAACAGTTCGAACAAGTAATCGATATCTCATAAGACCACGCTGTATAACGGAACGGGTTTTTCCCTTATGAGAATCCAAATTTATCTTTATATCAAAAACCTTTGATATTATAATAATGTCTATCAACCACAGTATAATAATCATCCAGCAGAAACACTTTCATCTCACATTCTACATATATAGTATACAATCAAAACCGCAAGCACGTATTGGGTAATGGATTTCAAACTATGACAAGGTATGGAACCACCTTTCGCTAGTGTACCTCTAGAGAGGAATACACTGGGTTCAACAAGAACATCTTGCAACCCGGCCACACATGACCGACCACTCATTTTGCTTGAGTGTATCGAATGTATATCACCAACGGTTGGGATCTGCAACCTTTTCCTGAATGGGACAGCATCAACAATAAATTTTTAGAAGTAAATGAAGCTCTAGATCAGGTGATTATACACCCTACTTCGGTGCGACCGACTTAGCCATGCTTCCTGCCTAATTTCTGTCATTTACCGGATGTGAGACTAGAAGCTACGCTTTATCATCACACCAGATTCACTTTGAATGCCACATCATCAAATCCATCAAATCACCGATTGACGTCCTCAACAATACATTATGTGTTTGCTAAAAGAAGTTTCCTTCTCCGCTTCCACTCTTGGTACGGTTGGAGAAATCAATATACGTGATCGTCTGGAAATACTCTGTCAAACATCTGTCCATGCAAGTCATCAAGGAACAGAATGAACCGAAGGTACTATTCAGTATATCCATCTTAGATACTGTTATCTAAGATTATACAATAGCCCTTGCACTTTACTACGTCTTCAATTATCTTTGGCATATATGATTCGCAACGCTTATGCCAATACAGAGTGGTTCTTTGGATAATAATCCAACTGGTCTCTCCATATTAACAATGTTAAAATGGTCAAAACTTTGATAGTCTGTGATTTAACTATCAAAGAAAAATAAGTGTGCAAACAACGATATTATTCCCAGATGGAAATTATATCAATCAATCATCAAACATATATATATATATGTATGTATATTCCTTATTTTCCCTGTTTAGAAAATATACGTTATTAACACTGGAAATCATTTCCATTTCTTGTTTTTTATATTAGAAAACATTTCTGATTCTTGTTTGGAAAATATTTCCAAAACTCCTACGTTTGGATTAAGCAGATGTTTAGATAAAACATCGCTATGCCAACTCAACCATTTCCTTTAATTACTAAATTCACTTTACCATCCTTTACTGACGAACCTTAACCATTCCTTAGTTAAATACGAAGCCAATTAAGTTGGGGTAGAACTACCTCTCAAACCTTAACTGAACAACATTTCTAACTTTGAAATAAGCAAAGTTCGCTTTATATTTCTTTAACTAACTTCTTACTTAACCTTTCTTTCGAGTAACTATATTCGATTAACTCTTTTCAATTAACTCTATTCGATTAACTCCTTTATTTTAACTCTATTCGATTTACTCCTGTCGAATAAACTATATTCGATAACTCCTCTAACTTTATTCGAATAAACTATATTCGATTAACTCCTCTAATTCCATTCGAATAAACTATATTCGATTTATTCCTTTAACTCCATTTAACTCTATTCGAACAACTAATATCGATAACTCTATTTAACTCTATTCGAATAACTAATATTCGATAACTCTATTCGAATAACTAATATTCGATGACTCCTTTTTAACTCTATTCGAATAACTAATATTCGATAACTCCTTTTACTTTATTCGAATTACTAATATTCAATTAACTCAATTAATTCTATTCGAATAAACTATATTCAATTAACTCCTTTATTTTAACTCTATTCGATTAATTCTAAATGGTTAACTCTTATTCGAATAACAAATATTCGATTAACTCTATTCAACTAACTCGACTCGACTAACCCCTTTTCGAATAACATATTTGATTTACTAACTTTCGAGTACCTTATTTGATTGACTCCATTCGAATACCATATTCGATTTAACTCTATTCGAATAACTAAATTCGATTAACTCCCTTTCGAATAAACTATTCATGTAATAACCCGAAAATCTGAGCCAGTTTAAAATTTTTATTTTGGCAATTTTAGCGAATTTTGAATATTTAAAATAGATTATTTTAAATAATATCGACGAGAAATTTATTTTGAATAGAATTCGAATGTATATATTTATATGCGTCGTCGTTAGAATATAAATATTTATATATAATTATAAATTGAATCGAAAATGGCGCGGTAGTTCGATAATTCGATTTCAAACTTCAATTGAAGGTACCGGGTGCAAAACAATCCGGATTTTAGTGAAACCAAAAACAATAGGATCTAATTGATGATATCTTTCCAACGAACCTGAAAAATCAAGATTTCATAGCGGGAATCAAAAGATATGTCCAGTTGAAAATTCTGAATAGTCGCTATGGAATTCAGGCGCTTAAAAATGGGAATTTTGCAAATGAACCCGGATTTCGAAGAAACCACTTTTGTTGGGTCCGTGATGTCAAATTATTGCTAGGTTTCAAATTTCATAATTTTCTGAATCAATATGTGAGCGTGGCAAAGGAAAACGCGTTTGACCAGTTTCAGTTGATTTTAATCGACTGGAAAATGGCCATTTTCCAACGGTCTCAGAATTCGACGAAATTAGTTTTGTTAGGACCGTATCGTCAATACGAAGCTAGAAAATGTTTTTCAGGAATTTTTAGAGTTAGTATGTGACCCCGGTAATTTGAAATGTACGTTTAAAATTCAGTATAGTGATTTAAATGTAAATTCAACGAAAACTGATCGAAACGACCGAATCAACTTGCGATACATATCCCATTTGGTTCGGAATGGGGGTAAAACGCTATGGACGACAGGCGGTGGACCTCATTTAGAGGTCGTATGTAAAAGTCAACTTTTCATAATAAAAAAAATTAAATAAATAAATAAATAAAATAACTCTCTCCTCACCCCCTTTAAACCCGTTGGCCCCTCTCTTCTTCAAAATCGATTTTAACAGAAAAAAAAGAGAGAGAAAGAGAGCGAGGGGGCGCGACTCGCCGCCGCCGCCTACCAGAGGCGTCGCACCTCTGGCACCACCTCCCCAGGCGGAGCCGACCACCCCCAGACCCACTCCTCCCTACCTCCTTCCTTCTCCGATGCCAGAAACTCCATCGCCCCCTCGTCCCAGCCCTCCGTCGCCACCAAGGACGCGCCGCACCCCCCTAGACCCGAACCCGCACCCCCCTTGGCCCAAACCCCGACCTCCGACAACGCAGCCGACCACCACCGCGACTTCCTCGGCATCAGCAGCACCCGACGACTCACCCCCGAAGCCTAGATCCGTAAATAAGTTTGTTTTTATATGTATTTACAATTGTTTTACTTTAATTTCAGCTTTAAATGTGTTTAGAGTTATAAAAATATAATCTTTTATATTGTGGAGTTATAAAAATATAATTTTTATTATATGTAGAAGTTAAAAATATAATTTTTATCGTATGTAAAGGTTGAAAATATAATTTTCATATTATATAGATAATAAAAATGGGATCTTTATACGGTAAAATAGAAAAGATTAGATTTTTTTAAATAGAAAAGACGTGATTTTTTTAAATAGAAAAGACGTGATTTTTAAAATAGAAAAGACGTGATTTTTAAAATAGAAAAGACGTGATTTTTAAAATAGAAAAGACGTGATTTTTAAAGGAAGAAAGACGATATTTTTAAATGGAGAAAGGTGAAATTTTTACATATGTAGTGGGTTAAAAATATGACTTTTACATAGTAGGAACTATAAAAATGTAATCTTTATGAGATAGAGAATATAAAAATATCATCTTTGTATATGTAGCGAAATAAAAGTCTGATTTTTATTTTATATACGTTGAAATAAAGTGGTGATTTTTATAATGATGAAATCTATATTTTTGAAAAGATGAAGTCTTTATATTTGAAAAGGAGAAATCTTTATAGTTGAAAAGGCGAGATTTTTATATATTGAACATCGAAGTAAAAATATGATTTTTATATATTGAACATCGAAGTAAAAATATGATTTTTATATATTGAACATCGAAGTAAAAATATGATTTTAATATATTGAACATCAAAGTAAAAAATATGATTTTATATGTTGAACATCAAATAAAAATCGGGTTTTTTCATATTGAATAGCGAAGTAAAAATGTGATTTTTATATATGTAGTGGCTACGGGCAACGAAGATGACAAAAATGCACGATGAAGATTTCTATCAAAGAAGAGTCAAGATGATTGGATAGCTATCTGTGAGAACTTCTCAATCTAAACCTCTTTTTCTAGTTAAATATATATATACTAGGATGCAAACGGTGCTTAGCAGCACCCGACACCCGTCATCCACAGACCATGGATGGCTTGTTTGTAAAATTGTTTGGTTGTGTAGTTGTTAGATTATTTTGTTTGAATTGAATTGTTTGGTGAAATGAAATGGATTTGATTGATGTGTGAATGGCGTGGGCCTTCACTAGACCGGGGATAAGGCTAGGCCTCGTCCCGTTTCTAGTATCGTGCCGTTATGCCGCCGAAATTTCCTAAAATATGTTAGAAAAATAAAAATATCATTTTTATTGTGTAAATGAAATGAATAGAAATTCATGTGTTAAAATAAAATATTTTATCGTTAAAAATATAATTTTTAACGTGGAAGTGAATAAAATAAAATATTCATTTACAAACCGGACGGTTTGTTTATGTACACCTATTTGAAGGACATTGATTGGGACGATAAATTTTACACATCGCCCAACTACACAAATAAAATCTGTGTTTGATTGTTTGAAACCCCATACGGGTGTTGGGATGAAATTTGAAGTTCACTCATCCTGATTGATTAAATATGTCGATCGATTGATTGACAGACTGTTATAAGCGTTAGATATCTATATTTGATGCTTATATAGTGTAGTGCACTTTGGTTGATGGTTGATTATTTTTCAACGCTATTATATACATGTGTTTTATGGAATCCATATAATTAACATTATATGGTGATTGATTGGGCCTCATTCCAATCGGAAAAATAATGAATATTATAAAAGAAGATTCATGTGTTGAATATAAAAATAGTCATGTGTTGACGATGTTCCTGAGTTGAAAATATTTATGTGTGGAGTGAAATATTTTATACAATGAAATTTAC
Source organism: Allium sativum (assembly GCA_030737875.1). Lineage (NCBI taxonomy): Eukaryota > Viridiplantae > Streptophyta > Magnoliopsida > Asparagales > Amaryllidaceae > Allium > Allium sativum. Next base: position 5,165,225 of record CM060921.1, on the reverse strand, counting down.
ATCTTTATCATATTTAAAATTAGAACTACTTTACGGTTGAAGTCTAATTGAAAATCAAACGATAGATACCATAATTTTATAAAATATTCTACATAACAAAAATAGTGATGTGTTGACAATACTCATGTGTGGAGATTAGTCGTGTGTTGGAAGAAATACAGATTCATGTGTTGAATAGAATAAATATTCATTTGTTGAATAGAATAAAGAAGTTTTTGAAAAATATAAAGCCGTGTGGATTAGAGATGCGCTATTTTGACGTGAACGATATTTATATCGATTTTATTCGTTTCACAATGAATATGAAAAGTGATTTCAAAATATAATATTTGAAATGAAATCGAATTGAATAGAAAATGAACTCGATTCGAATTGAATATAAAACGAATTAGAATTTGAATTGAATAGAAAGTGAATTTGAATTCAAATCAATTAGAAATGAATTGAAATTGAATTAAATTGAAACTGAGTTAAAAACGAATTGAAATCACTTTGAATGAAATTTAAAACGAACTGAAATTGAATTGAAATGAATTCGAATTAAATGGAAATCAAATCGATTTGAAATTGAAAGTAACGTTGAAATGTTTTTGAAACGAATTTAAAACGATTTATAAAATACGTTTTAAAAAGGAAATCGACGAAATATATATAATATACATATTATATATATATAATGGCCTGAATAGAACGCGCCGCGCCGCGGCAGTTCGTGAATTTCGACCATTGACTTCGAATTGACATTACGGGAGATCCGACCGTCGGATTCTCCTAAAACCGGAGCCGTTGAGTTCGTATCGAAAAGAGCTTTCCCATGAATATTAGAAATTTGAAATCTAATGATTGGATTTGGAATTATGTCCAAATCAAAATTCAAAAAAGGTCGGTGTAAGTGCAGTTCGATGGCCGTTGATGGAAATCGACTGTACGGGCCTTGATATAATTATTAAAAATATCTATAATTTGTGTAAAATCATAAGAAATGATTTGGGAAAAATTGGGATGAAAAATTCCATATTTGAAAAGATAAAAATAGATTTTTGTCGAAATGAACTAGTTTTGAACTAGAATTAAAATCAATTTATTTTTGAAATAAATAAATTGAATTTGAAAGTGATTTTAAAAATAATCAATATTCCCAATACGTGGATTGGACTGGAGTTGAATCGAAATTATCTTCGGGATATTTCGATGTTGGATTTCGTGACTATACAGATATTGTTATGGGAATTTGAAAGATATATTTTATATCGTTATTTCCAATACGATATATGTTGGTTTCAGAATTTGATATTGAATATAAGCCAATATATTTTCTATTCAGAGCCTTGTATTTAATATCAAATGTGATTTGGGTTTGTCGTGAATCGTGTTTTAGAAGACATTGGTTCTTTAACCCAATTAAAGACATAATATTGATTTTTGAGAAGATTAAAACTAAATGGAGTTTTAATGAATCTTTAATTAGATTAAAAAGTGAATTGATAATTTAAATTATCAAATCTGAAAAGTGATCGAGAGTGGAGTATCACCAGTTTTGCTCCAAAGCGATAGTTAAATCTTTAATTAGATTTGAACGTGAAATGGTAATTAATTTTACCGATAACACCGTGGAGTTAGATGTGGAGTATTACCAGTTTTCTCCATGGTATATATAGGTTGGGATTGGGAAATAAAATAAATAATTACTTCGTTGTGGTTCGTTAATCCCAACTAGTTTGAAATGATGTCCATAGGAGGATTAAAGAATAAATTTAGAAGAATTTATCTTGGATAAAATTAATGGGAACCTATTCCCTCAGGATGTGATTTCGTGAATAAAAGAATATTCTGAATTGGAATGAGGCGTTCGTTGTGTTTGTGTAACATTTGTTTATTAAATATGTGGGTTATTAGGAAAGGCCGGGTTATACCCATTTTGAATAACCGATTCGACGTGATGTCGAAGATGAAGACGGTGGTTGAAGACCAGAAGTCTTCACATCGTTTGGGTGATTACTGATGATCTTGATTGGGCTGTACACCCAGGATGAGGGAATCAGTTGGTGATCGTCCAGACGTACCTGGAGATGGATGGATATGCGAGGAAAGTGCCTCCGGTTTCGTTCAGACCCAGAACGAACTTGTAAATGGATTGTGTGTCTGACATTGGATTTTATTTTGTGTTGATTGATCTCTATTAAATATACATCTGTTTTGCGGCAGAGAATTTATTCTCTTGCTTAACGCCCTTCTCTGAGACGTACGAGCTCAGAGGTTGTATATCGATGGACATCAGTCGCATGGAGTGAATTGCCAGTGTGGCACGTGTAAGTGGCAATTGATCAGGGCTTCTGTTGAAAATTAAAGTCTTGTGGTTGATGATCAAAGCATGGCCTGTGTGGCATAGCTTTGTGTATAACGTGAATTCGCGAGCCTCACACCTCGGTATGAGTCAAAAACGGGAGACGGACCGCTTGGAGAGCACGATGTTTCTTTCTAGCTATGGTGGTGTCAGTGACCTACCAGCCCTGACATTTATATACTTTTCACCTGTGTGGTTGTTGGAATGCGAGGCGCCTTGGATATAGGTCTGTAAGGACCGGGAAACGTGTGTTCAGGAATAACTAATCCTCAAAAGTAAGAGAGGACCGGCCCAGCCGATTCCAAGGATCAAAGTGGGATCCTGGTACATTTGCTAGAGTGTCTCGAACGCGGAGAGGAGCTTGCCCCTTGCCTCAGCTCATGATGGAATCCAATTTCCAATACGTGTGTTTCGGTTTTATTTGTAGAACCTAGTATGGCGACATAGTGGTATGGGGCATTAATGCCGTCTATGATTGATATTTATGATTGAAATTGTTTTGACACTATACACCTATAATAGTATCAAATAATGTGTTTTAAACGTATCAAGCATGCTTTGGCTGTTATAAGGTAAAAACTCTATCCTCCGGCTTGTGTTGCATTGTGTGATCGGACCTGGGTCTTATAACAGCTTCATTTTTCTTTATTTAGCATTGCGCTGTTTGTTCTATGCACTGGTATTCTTGGGAGGAAACCAGTTCCGTGTTATACGGCGTGGTCCCTTGATTTACCTAACTTTAAAACCAATATCAATAACTGTTTTAGTTCTCATACCAGTCACATGACTGACCTGGAGTTTATTGTTTTAACCTAAACTCTGGGTGCCCTTATTTTTGACACGGGCAGCTAGTAGTTTTGGTTTTGCAGATTTATATTCACAGGGTCCTGATTTACAGCTGGAACGATGCTCGGAAAGCTCTGTATCCGTGTATCACTTTCAGTTGTGTTTTGTATATTTTTCCGCTGCTGTGTAATTTATTGTAAATGTTCTTCTGTATGAGTTCTATTTTGTCCTGTTCTCAAAACGATCAGGGGTTCCGAATGGTCTAGATCGGTTTAACGACTGATTCGGATCGAGCGAAATTCCTTGCCGTTACAATTCATTTATAAAGATATACTTTTAGTAACGGTTCTTCACTTTACAAATGATTTCCTTTTTAGTAATGTTTTCCTTTTTATAACGTTATCCTTTTTATAACATCCTATTCGGTTACAAACAAATTTCGCTTTTTAACTCTATTTATTTTCTAAATATTTCATATCAATTCTATTTGTAATGATTTACAAATATTTCCTTTTCTATTACTCTATTTGCAAATGGTTTGCAAATATTTCCTTTTCAAATCTATTCTTTTATTTTATAATTTTCCTTTTCTAAATATCTCCTATTTATAAATATTCCAATTTATAAATATTTCTTATTTATAAATAATTCATTTATAAACATTTTATTTTCAAATATCATTTTGAAAATATTCCCTTATCAACATTTCGGTATGTTATGGTATTCAACATATCAAATCACGAAGATCAGTATCGTCCAAACACATATAATCGATAACAAATTATATATCACATCATATATCACAATATATGAAAAACAGTGAAATAAATGTTGATGAATCCAGTTGGATTCCTCCAACCTATCTCCTTGCATCCACAGATGTTACACAATAAAATCAACATCACTTTTAGTTCCATATGATATATTCTGTTAAACAGAATCAATATAGAAATTCAACTAACTGACTAGCAGTTCAATCAAACAATCAACACACAGTCAATCAGCCAATATTTAACAGTTCTAAAAATACAACATGAATTTATAAACTGTTCAGAGTTAGTGAGATTTACTCACATTGGACGATCATCGTTAATAACGATAACCATCGCTTGATTCAAACGGATAATTTATTTTTCCATAAATCGTAACGAGCTCCAGTGGACTTCCCGTCAATTCCATCGTGTAGTGTCTGTCCATACGATCCCAACGGATCCGACCGTTCGTGATTCTGATTTCGTATGATCAAGATATGCAATTAACAATTTAATATGCTATATAATTAAACGAATTCTTAGATTATATTAACTTAAACTTTAGTGGGCCTCACCCTTCTCATTCTTGTCCCAACACCGGTTAAACCCGCACTCATTCAAGCCCAGACCTCGTGGCCTCTCTTCCTCCTTATCTCCTACAGGCACCGAACAAAAATCACGGCCATTAGCCGACCTTTCAACCCCATTATCTCCAAGGATACACCACCGAACCTTTAACCAAAACCACCATGCTTCATCTCTTCGCACCCTCTTCCACCTGAACACACTCACTTCCAACTCGCCCCCCATTATTGTACTCCGACAATCAACTTCGCACCGTCATAAACAGCTCGCACTCATCCCCTAAACACAGTATCGAACTAACCACCCAACTGCCTCCTCATCGCAGTGTAAACCCCCCAAAATTCGAAAGAGGAAACTCCACCACCAAGGGAAACAACCGCACAGCTTGGACGACCCCCGATAAACTCGACGACTGGAGAGAAAAAATCGGATTTTCCCCAACTCGGTCGCACCACAAATTTTGGGCACTGCTGCGAAGCTTACTTGCCTACGATCTCAGAAATATCAGTTTGGGAATTTATTGGATTTTTCTTGGATTGTTCGGATTTGTTGAAGATCGGTTTTCTTTTGAATTTTGAAATGGATTTCATCACGTTGGAAATGACTTTTGGTGGTGGCTAGTTTTCAGTTGACTGAAAAAAATGAAATTAGGTTGTAAGGATTTGTTAAGGGGCTATTTATAAGGAGAGAAGATATTTTCCCATCCATTACTATATTAGTTTTTAATCCACCATTATTTTTATTCGTTGTTAAAAATTCCTGAGGTCACATACTGTACCCAAAAATCACGAAAATTGACATACACCTTCAGTTCGACATTACGGTCCCAACGAAACTGGTTTCGTCGAATTCCGACTCCGTTTGCTCACACAGCGTATTTTTAACTGTCGAAATACGGATTGTTTTTCACTCTAAAAATCCGTATGGCCAGTGACTCTAAAAATCACGGGACTTGGAATCTAGCAATAATTTGACATTGTGGATCCAACAAAATTAGTTCCATCGAATTCCGACTTCGTTTGCAAAAATTGCTATTTTTAACGCTCTGAATGACCCTTTTAAATATATAAATATATTTAAATATAATTAAATAAAATATTAATAAATTAATATTATTGTATATATTCGCAGTGGAATACCATACAGCTCTAGAATATTCCTATATGAATTTCTAACTTGATATTTCAAATCTGGGTCAACCCGATATTCGATTTATATTGAAATTCCTTTTAAAAATATAAATAATTCCTTTATAAATTATAAAGGAATTCCACAACGACTTTTCTAAAATTTGATTTGGACATATCTCAAAATCTATACGACGAAATCCTGATTTTTCCCTTCCACTAGAAAGGTATACTCCACCATCTCCACACGTTTCTTGTTTTACAGAAATCCGGCTTAAAACGAATCCTGTACATTCAGTTGAAGTTCAAATCGCCAATTTATGAACTGCAGCGCCATATCGAGCTCGATTTTAATTAATTATAATTATACGTTCAAACTGTCATTTATATAATATGTTCGTTATTCAAATTCAATTCCAAAATGAATTTTATATTCAGAGATGATCCAGTTTACACCATATCGCCATTTCCGCCAATTCTGATTATTTCAAAATTAAATATATTATTTAAATTATTATTTTAATTAAATATTCACCATTATTTAACACCACGACCATTAAATTCTCTAAACCACCATTTATATAATTAAATGAAATAATTATAATACCTCTGCCAATGCGGGTCATTACACAACACGAGTTACGATAGATTGGAATTTTGAAAAAGTTCGGTCCGTCCGAACTCGGGTTGTTACATCTGGTATCAGAGCTTAAGTTTAGGATTCCTATATAGATAGTGAGTGAACGTATTTGTATTTTTAAAAATACAAATATATTATGTATATACCTAGATTCATAGAGGAACCCACTAAATTGAAAGAGTATAATATGGTAAGAAATGGGATGTTTGTTTTGTACACTAAAGGGGTGAATATGGAAATCTGAGACCCTTAAGTAATTTGGGTGGAAAGTGTACAATGTACATTGTATGTATGGAAGGAAGGTGAATCCCATATGATTAGTATTTTGGATTAGTGGGTTCGGTAGTAAACCTTATAAATTAGAAAAGGTTAAAAAAAAAAGAGAAAAATGGATTAGAATATATATATAGTTGAGAGAATTGACCTTGGGAAGTGTCTAGGAAAGCCTAGAAAATTGGAAACCCCTTTGAGTATAACCCCATTATTAATTTTTAAGAACTTGAATTTGTAAAAGTTTTGGGAAAATGGTTCATGCTGTTTTCAAGTTTTAATCTTAAAAGTTATAGTTTTAAATATGTAAAGTATACATATTGAGTTTAGAGTAAAATGAGGGTATAATAGTGATTTCTTGCGAAAACTTTGTCTAAAGTAAAATTCTCTCAGTAAAAGGTGCATATTATAGAGCATGTATAGCTCGCTAGTTTACTTGTTATATTTCATACAAGAATTCTTAATAAAGAAAGTTTTGAAGTCTCTATTCTTTTGACAATCATTTTTGATAAATTGTTTTAACAAGAGAATTTTGTTGGGTGGACAAAATAAGTTGTAGAAATTAAGAATAGAGTGGATGTTTGCACCTTTTGTAAGAGACAGAATTGACCTTATAAGGCAAGAACAAGTGATAAACCCGGTTGAGAAATAGTTGTCCTTATCTACTCCAATTTTTGTGATTTTAAAAAATGATTTATATTTTTTAAGATGACATGTTTTATGGTTTGGCAAAGGTAAGTTTTCATGAGGAAAATAAAATTTTGACACTTTTGGTTTTGGAAGAAAACTGAAATGAAAAGGTCAAACCGTGTTTTAAAAAGTATAGAGTAGGTAAGGATTAGAGCCAAGGAAAGACGGGAAAAGTTTTGAGGCTATGAAGAAAATAGCGTGAATTATCTTGGAATAATAGTAAGTTCCCATAGAATGCGTAAGCAATGAAAAGCCTAGGATGTCGCTTGAAATGATTATTGATACACACCTAGAATTAGTGGTGACTACTACATAGTAAAAGGGAAAGTAAGTATTTAGATCACATTGCTAATTTTCGTGTTAGGGGTACAACCCGTTATTGCATTTTGGTTGGGATTGTTCTGTTATTTTTCTTGTTGGGCAGTTAGGGTAACACCTAAACCTGTCACGGATTCCACGATTAGTACTATTCTGTCTGAAGAGGGCATAGTCCTGAGATTCTTGACCCTTAGTAGTAGCTGTGTAGAGCGTTTGTTTCCTGTTTTAGTTGAAAGACTAAAAGGATTATTTGAAAACTAAACTTAGGTCAGATGATTAAATAAGCTAAGGGAAGAGTAAAGGCATAACTAAAAAGGAAACAACAAATTCAATAAAGCGATAAACTTGACAAATTATGAGAAAAGATGAATAAGAGAAAAATTTCCAAGATAAGTTGTAAAAGAGAAAATGAACAAAGAAAATTTTCTTATGTGAGTGTGCATGGATAGGAAAATAGGAGAACCTTTATAAATAGTAACATAAAATCCAAGTATGGTTAGAAAAAGTTTGAAAAAGAAAAACGGAAGATGTGAAGTTTTCTGTTTTTTGCCATTTTGTAGCATAAATAATTGAATTTAGAAAATTATATTTTTCTAAAATTCGAAAAATAAAGTTGCTTGGTAGGGTTTTGGATGCAAAAATTGGATGAACTACGCTCTAGCTTAATAAGAGTGTGGGAAAATTTGGATGGAAAAGCATTTTTGATTTTCAAAATATTGCATTCATGTAGAACTGCCAGTGTATTTAGGATGTGAGCATCATGTATTTAAAGAATTTTTGAAAAATTTGCATACACATAGGAGGTTCCGCTTAGGCATACATGTATTATTACGTTGTATTTCACTTTGCACAAGTGCACAATGTTTGCAAAAAATGGATATACACACGGTGGATGTATATTATGCGAGGGATTATTGAATTTTTACCCTTATCAAATTTCAAGGACGAAATCTCCTAAGGGTGGGAGGATGTAACACCCCGCATTTTTTCAACTCAATATAATAAAATAAGAATAACTTGATTAAATATTCAGAATTAAGGTAAACGGACTGCGCCATTGTGTTCGTCTCGGAATTCTGGTCAAAATAGACACTTGGTTTGCGTAAAACGAACACCTATAAAGAAGTTATCAAGGTTTGAAGTTTGTATATACATAAGAAGAGTATATATGAATAAAATAAGTCTAGAAATTCAAAACAGTTCAAATTCACATGGAAAAAGGAGCGGGAAAATACCCGCCCAGGGGTGTCGACCCTATCAAGGGGATGTCGACCCCCCTACTGAAGATTTGGGCAGATTCTTCTGCAGCAAACGTGGACTATTTCTTTTACCATATACGTTGCTGAACACCTATAAATAAGCCTGTAGAGCATATCCTAAGTCTCATATTTTTGAGACAACGCAGAAGCTCTGCCATTCCTCTCCCTCCCCAAATCTATTCCGAAAATTAAGATTATTAGTTTAGGAAAAATTCTGAATCCAGATCTGAAGGAGAGGAACACATGTTTGTAAATAGGTGTTCAAATCTCTTATTAAAGTGAGGTAATTCTTAGATCTGGTCTATTTTCCATTCTCTTCTCTTTCTTCTTTTTCTTTCTTTCTTTTAGTAAAATTATGAATCCATGGTTGTTAGGTTCTGAATCCAATTAGGGGAGAAATCATGGAATGATAGATCTAGATCAAATCTAGGATTTGGAAAGCATATGAGGTGAGTGGATTTAAGTTATATCATTTTAGATAATGATATATTATTGTTTAACATTCCCTGTTATTTTCAATGTGAATTGGATAGAATAACTAAAAGTATTGAATGTTATTATGACATGTTTAAATATGATATGTTGAAATGTTTAAGCATATGTTAAAAGGATTAAAGTGACGAATATGACATGTTGGAGTATTAATATGCTAAGATATTAATATTTTGGAAATTTTGCCAAAATATGCGTAGCAATTACTATTGTTTCAATTCCATGTTAACTTGTGACATTTATGTACCTGGACCATTAACGGTAGAATTGAGAAAAATTACATGATTTGGCAATCGCATGTTGTTATTAAATTTGAATAATTATCCGATTAATTGATTACATAATGAAATAGAATTGATTATATGTTGGAAAGAACGTATTACGTAAAATAGGCATAATATGATGACATGTAAAATATAAATTACTATGGAAATTTTAAAAGACATGCTTAGATTATATAGAAAATTTATAGTAAATAAGAAACTGTAACCGCAATTAGACACGAGGTTAGATTACACTTGGGATAGAAGTCTTCTCAGAACCGCCTGGCATATCCAGAATCCACAAGTGGTAAATCTAATATGAGGTGCCTAAGTGCATAAATAAAACATGTAACGGTGCTAAGACACGAGGTTAAGTCAACTTGTGAAAGAAGTCTGCCCTGAACTGCCCGACAAATCCAGCATCCCCAAGTGGTAGGCTTAATGTGAGAGGTCTAGTACATAAGCATATATATATATATATATATGAATATAATTAAATGACATTAATGGTAATTAATGGAAATAAATGAAATTGAATGAAAGTGACAATAGATAAAGGAATGGAATGAATGGGGAATGATAATAACCAATTATAAATAAATTACATTAATAAGAATGTTGTATAATTGGTAGACTTGTCCTAGGGACAAGTGAAGATTATAACTTAGGTTATAATAATCTAGTAAGGACATGAGATACCTAGTGAAATGAGATAAGTGGCACTTAATTATAAATTAAGTAATCAGTATATAGGGAAAACTGAAACCGGTTGTTTGTAATAAGTAAAGAAAAAGGGAAAGTTTATGAAATGTAAGAAGTTGTACTTAATTATAAATTAAGTAATCTGTAAACTTGGAAGTATGAAATTTGCTGATAAGAATAACATGTTTAGGCTTGTCCTAAGGACAAGTGGAAATTATAACTTAGGTTATAATAAACGATAAAGGGGATGGAATAACTTATGTAAGGAGATAAAATGCACTTAATTGTAAATAAAGCTATTTATAAGAACAAGAATCTTAAATCTATGGATGAGGATAACATAAGTTATATTTATGGGAAGAGAGAAACTTATTAGTGGACCTTAGTTAAGAGAACTAAGTTAATAAACAAACAACGATAAGTTGTAGTGACAATGTAAGACGGAATTATGATTAAATAGGAAAGAGTTAGACAAACTTATATGAAATAAGTTCTATTTAATCATAAATAATGAATGACATGTTAAACAGAAAACATGTGAATTGAGATATACTTAATTACATATTAAATAGAACATGTTATTGTGACTATGAAATCAAACAAGAATATAAAGGGATTGTGGATTACAGACCTTGGACCGTAATCTAGAGAATAACATGTTGTGGGCTTGTTAATAAAATTAAATGGGTTAAGTTATATGATTAAAATTAATAAGCAATAGAAACTTGGTAACTTGAATAAGAAGTCAATGTGAATGGGGATAACCAAGTTAAATGGAAACCCGGTGAGGTAAAGCAAGCGCGTAAAAGAATATCTAGACATAAGGTCTAATGACACATTAAAATGAGGCGCTTGTACTAGTCCGTACATTTGAAGGTGAATAACCCAACAAGATGGATCATCGTGGTGTCATGAGGCACGAGGGGAGCGCACGTTTATCTGATTATTCTATCGGCTGCGAAGGACTGGAAGGGGAAGCACGCGACTTCCTGAGATACGTAAGGTGCTCCTGGTAGTCCTCCGTGCGGTGGTAGATGTTTAGGCTATGCTCGCAGAGGTTGGGTCTGCGTGTAACTACCAGGTGGGTGGTCCTTGACTGAGAAAGTAGCTTTGTAGTTAGAATGTTGTGACGTGGTGACACTAGCGTGATTCGGCGGTCGCCTCAACGGGGAGGCAGATGTCAGGACCAACAGAGATAGTAGATCGTCAGGTACCCATCGTCGGAAGCCAGTGGGATGCGAAAAGACTAGAGGTGAAACCAATAGACCGTTCACCTTTCACTATCGAGGTACAGTGGTTGAGGGAAGACGCCAACTAGATGTTTAGATTGCTTGTTAGGGGTAAATAATTTAGCTCTTGTAGTCTTTACTAGTCGAGGGTGGGGCCGAGGTAGGGCTATAACCACCATGAAAATCAGACCCTAGGAATATCTGTATTTAAAGGCTCTTAAAGACGGGCTTGTACAGATAAGGAAAAGCTCCCGATCAAGTTCTGTGTTTCTTGTATAGCCTTGCCACGGATCTCGTTGCACATTATGTGCGGTTAAGGCATCAAATACGATTGAGGATACGTACGTGAGACAGTCAAGATACATGCATGTCGGCTCTGGGTGGTGTTTCGTGAACTTGAGGGCATTACTCTGGTATGACACCTAATTCGATTGACGGTGGCAGTCCATACGCTTACGTAGTGTAGTAATGACAGATATATGCTCAACGTAACATTGTTATATAGGGAACTGTACGTCACGCTGGCATAGGATGTGGGACTGCGCAGATTTCTGTGGCATTACGGTGGAGGCCGTGCGAGTAGGGTACCATGGGGTGTACCTTAATCTTTGGTGTAGCTACATTTATATAGTATTATGTTAAACAACTGGGAAGTAAATGGGTACGACGTGTGTGTAAGCCTTGAGTGCTGTTAACCCAAGTAACCTAATAAATAAGAAAATGTGATCGAACAGTATATGTAGGATTATCCAATGTGTATAGTTTAAATCCAGTCACCATAACTTGTGTTCTGACCCCTCCTCATAACATACTCGCATGTTAGATTTGTGGCAGAGACATGATAGCTTTGGATGCTAGTTAGCCAGTATTATTAATACTGTAAGACTATGTTTTGATTACATTATATTTTATCATTCCGCTATGAGATAGTTTCTAAGCTCTGACATATTTTATATCTTTGTCTTTTCCGCAGGATACCAGAGCAAACCAAAACGAGTTTCGATAGATTGGAATTAAAAAAAAAATCTGTTGGGATTCAGATATTACACAAGGCTAACATAACACAAAGTGATTCCATTGTTCCATAACTTACTGAAGTTCCACGCTGCAACACAAAAGAGTTGCGACCACCAAGAACAACATAATCTAGCTTAGTCATTGTCTAATAAACTAGCACCGAACATAACGTTCTTCTTACTCCTGGTGACGTAGCTTGGTCGATAAGCTGACATGAGAGAGTTGACAAAAGTTTCATATCTACTTGCAGGCAGTGGTAGATGTGCTTAAGTGGCTAGTGGAACCAAATGTGCATAGGTGTAGGACTGTTTTTCAAAGGGTTTTTCCCAGAGGATAAGGGAGAGGCTACTATATCAGGTCTTTGCACTGATGCCTTTTCCTTTAGACTTTCAGAACTTAATGAAGAATCTATATTTAAACAGTCTTTGCTCATAGGTGAATGTATGTTCCAAAAACCAAGATTGAAACTACATGCCTTAGATATAGAAGACTTACTGGTTAGGATATTGGCATTGGCTTGAGAAATAGGAGATTCAATCGAAGTTTTTACCTGCTGCACGCCTAGATTGGCATCTATAAATTCAATAATTATAACTGGTTCAACAAGTGAATTGTTTCCAATACCCCCAGTGCTCACATTGCTGCATCTGGGTTCAATCATAACATCCTTCCCTTTGTTGACTTCATTGTTTACTTCCAAATTGACAGAGAAGGACTTTAAAATTTGGGCACAATTTTGTTTTTTCACCATCCACCGTACTAAAATTATTTTTGACATCCAGCTCACCATCCTCCAAACTAGTTTCCTTACTAACATCTAACTTAGGGGCCTCCTTTAATTTATCTTCATCTCTATTACCATCAGAAAGAAAATAGTATTTATTAGCACTTAGACTAACACTGCCTAGGCCAAGTGGATTAAAATTCTTGACAAGATCTGTGAACATACCAAATGTAGGAAATTTGTTTAAAAAGCTTAGTACCATTCTCTTCTTATTATAAGGTACTTTCCTCCAAGAATAACCTTTGTCGGGTAGTTTATAAAACACAACATTCTATTTTGTAGTCTTGTTCTCACTAATTTGTCTATCTAACTTTGTATAATCCTTGCCCTTATCAACAATGATCTTCGAACTACCTACATCAACTGGTGTAAGCATTGAATCAACATTTATCACTCAAATTCCCAACTGTTCTACATTAATCACAAAATTTCTGGCTTCCAGAGGTATGTTACAAAAACTAACTGAATAGAACTATCCAAAAGTTGGATAGGAAATTCACTAGGTAGTAGCGAATCAAGACTAACCTCAATCAAACACTTAGCGTAATCTAACCTACCCAAACTTTCTGACGACATATCCATACATAGGAATTTGCCTAACTTAGAAGATAATCAACAAACACCTAACTTTGTCCATGCAACAGCAGGATATTGGTTTGATTTATCCAAACTGGAACCCGTTTAATAAAGTTGTTACCCACATCAGCCTGCCAAGGCTGAATAGTAAATAGCTTCACTGGTACAGAACTTGTCTTTTGCATCTCCTCATTTGCATCTGTTGTATAAACAACAAATGCAAATAGTACAATTTACATCTGGTTCTAACCAACATCAGATGCAAATAATGGAAAATAAATAGTGTGGAAATTATATATTAATATTTGCATCTCTTCATTGAATAGTTGGATGCAAATAAGTGGGAAAATAGAGCAATTTGCGTCTGCCCTTTCAAAGATGGATGCAACAAAGTGCTTTCATGTAAGGAGGGAAAAGTCAAAAAATCACGGGTGCGTCTGCTCGTGGTTAAAGATAGACGCAACTCTTAAACACATGGAGGGAAAGCCGTTCTTATGTTTATGGAGGGAAAATGAAAATACTTTCCCGCATTCCTCTGACTTATACCGTTTCTCTCCTGAAACACATTTTTCCTAAATTACAAAATTGTTTTCCCCAATTTCTTGAACCCTAAATATCTCTTCTCTCTTGCAACCATAGTTTTGATAAGGACCGCAGGTCCAACCTCTATTAGCCGTGGACCGCTCGCCACTACGGCTCGGAAGGGGATTAAGCAGTCGATGGAAAGGACCGGAGGCTGGATCGTGAAAACCTTCAAAATCGTGAAGATCGAACATTAGATAACCGGTATGAGAAGCATTTTTTAGATTTTTTTTTTCAAACTCTTTCATTCGCGATTTCCCCAATTCTGGATTAAAACCCTAATATAGTTCAATGCTGCAACATAAGCACCATGTCCAAAGTTATAAAGCTGCTGAGGCTTCAGGTGATCTCTATATTAAGAAAATACGTGGTAGATTCATGAAATATATGTCAATTTGTTGTTGTTACCTAACACTTCAGACATGGTAATTAATCTGTTTATTTGGTCATTAGTTTTATGTTTAACTAATTCATAGTTTCATTTGCTGCAGTGTGTAACTGAATGACCTTTATTAATCATTGGCCATTAGTTTTTATATTTATGAATTATAGTTTCATTTGCTCCGCTGTATAATTGAATGATGTAGCTTTGCGTCCAGAATACACATGTACACACATGTCCAGAAAAATTGAAATGCAAATAAGTAAGATATGGGGGCAAAAAACAAACGTATATGCCAACTTATTTTCAAAAATGAAATGGTGCACTAAACAGGAAATAGTGCATAAAAATTGAATGAACTATTTAAAATTAAATCCGTGAATAGAAATATTTGTTCCTTTATGTTTTTGTAAATTCCTTGGTTCCCTTTTTATGAAAAGACAAGTTGAATTTAAATGTTTACTTAATTATATCCTAATTGTTTACTATACTATATATGCATTTTGTTATCTCTAAGTTTTAATCTTTTCTGGTAGTTTGTGTGTATTTATGAAGTTACATCATTTCTTCTAAATTTTGTAATCGTGCTATCGTAAACTCTTCTTGCTTTATCGTGAACTTTTGGACCATATTAGGTTGTTATACTCTTTGAATTATATTTGTTTATTTCGTTTTGAGAATATCTATTTAGCCAGAGGGAGCACTGTGAAAACATGTCATTTTTGGTGGTTTTCAATCTTATAAGCAATGCGTGTTACGCTTTAGATTGGAAGACTAATGATTTTAGTACTCTGCATGTGTAATTTAATTGATATCATAAAGATGCCACAAGCGCTGAACAGTGACACTTGGTTTAAATTTCTAACCATCTGTAGGTTGTCCAAGAAAATTTCTTAGAAGTTTTTGATGAATAAGAAACAACTACTTTCAATCAGAACCATTCTGCTAACGCACTTCTCAAAGATCCTCGGTCGAAAGATGCCTCTCAAAGGTAATATCCTCTTCAAAGTTAAAGCTGCTTGCGCTATCAGTGAACAATGAGCTATTCATTATAAATAGATTAATTTTACCAACCTTGACTACTTTATACTAATTGTTACATTGTTTTTGACAACTTTCCAAAAAAAATTCTCTTCATCTTTAGAAGACGTCAGATGGATTATTTTTGTTGCGTAGTTTTTACAAACGTTTGCTAAATCTACTTGTAATTTGGAATCTCGATAGTATTTCGGTTGGCTTGGTTACCCTAAAGAAATGCCCTTGCTTTCTGTAATTTATTTTCAATATAGGGCTATAAACAGGTCGGACTGGACCGGACGAAGGCATATTTTGGCTCCGTCATACGAGAGATTTGGACGAATACAGACCGAACAAGGTTTATTGTTTGTATGAACTGGGCAACGAACAAACGATGTTCGGATAATAGAAAAATATATGAATGATTTTTGGATGCATACATTTTTGTACATTGCTTCTTGTCCTAATTCGTGTTGTAGTTCATATCCTAAATGAAAATCATACGTACACGAACCATATGCCTTACTATCTCGGATCGAGGCATATGTTTGACAGTCTTAAAAAATTTACAGCCTCATATAACTGGGATATAAAATATAAATCTTTTTTTCTCATTTTATTTTTTTATTGTTTTTGGGTGACCTTGTAGTTTTTTATCTTCCTGAAGACGTGCTTTCTGGATGCATACATGATACATATTTTGATACTTGAATATTTTTAGGTCTTTTGTTTATAGCACTCCATGCTTTGTTTTCAAATTTTTCCTGGCTTCCTTTTGTTCTGTTTTTTCGTTTTTGTTTTTTTGGGGTGATCTAGTCAAACTAACATAATCCATAGTTGCATATGTGGGACGGTCCCACTTTCTGGTATATTTGCCCTTTTTTCTTAAATTATCTTGCATATATCCGTTCTCGCACCAATAATGCCTGATATGTTGTATGCATGTGGTTGCAAACATACAATAATTCAGTGAGGTGCATGTCAAAAGTGTTACAACTGAGAAGTATCAAAATATATAATTTTTTGCATATTGAAATATTATGTAGTAAAACTCAACATTTTGAAGATTCTACCGGAATTGCATTGAATATAGTAGTAAATTGTTGTGCATGTATGTATCTTTTTGGAAAATAATGAGATTCTGAAAATCCAGCGCCAACAATACTTGATGTGTATTTTGAAGATTATTTAATTATTAGCCGCACCTTAAATTACTAGTAGTAGTTGTTTTTTTTGGAAAAATAGCTTTTCTTATTAGTTAGTTAATGTGCAGATATCATGCTCATCTTTACATGAATGGAAATATTTGTGATCTTACTGGCGAACCTAGAGAAACAGAGGTAAATATAAAGAACAAATATAAATATTAAATACTCTTG
This sequence comes from Allium sativum, assembly GCA_030737875.1. Lineage (NCBI taxonomy): Eukaryota > Viridiplantae > Streptophyta > Magnoliopsida > Asparagales > Amaryllidaceae > Allium > Allium sativum. Next base: position 5,148,031 of record CM060921.1, on the reverse strand, counting down.
AGCTTCAATTAAACATATTCTTTATATTTTTGCCTTGCATGTAATTTAGGTTAGGTTTGTTTGTTCTGAGCCCACGGTAATAATTAGTTCGCGCAAGGAGATATCTACATGCAAGTATGTTGTCACAATTCAGTGCCTACTGCTCTGCAAGCGTCCGTAAATCTTCTCACCTTAATCCCTTATTTTACTATACCTGCTACGTCTGTTCTATGTTGACATTTTAGACAGCATTCGTAAGCCTGTTCGCTCAAGGAATATCTATCCATATGCTAAGTACTAATTATTGGCTCTGTATATAAACTTGCAGGATGTTTGAACAAGAGAGGCCAATGTGGCACACCATACATTGTAACGAGATGCCTAATTCTGAGAAGGTAAACTGAGTACACACATGTACAATTGATACATCTGTCTGTAATTATATGCATGTGCACATATGTAATAGAAAAGCAGTATGCATGTGCACATATATCTGTAATTAAGTCAGTATACTTTCATGAAGCGCACAAAAAAAAATCAGAATGCAGTCACCATTAAGTGTCATTACTGTTTTACTGACTAAAATGTATACTATTTTTCTGGAAGTACATATGTTAGTCAGCAATAAGTTTATTATTAAGAAAGTGTACTTTCATGTATATGTTAGTCAAAAAAAAGTTAGTCAAAAAAACAGTATACTTCCATATATATGTTAGTCAGAAAAACAGTATATACGAAAACTTCCATATATATATATGTGTGTGTATATATATGTATATATAATACTTCGGCTTTCCTATTTTAATGGCGGAAAATACAGTTCGATTTCCTCAAACTCGATCTGAATTTCAATCCACAAAATCTACTCCTATTCAATCTTCTGTTACATATTCACAAATTAATCGATCTAATCATACATTTCTGTTAGCATCTAATCCTATTTCTACAGGATCCATTGATCGAAATCTGGAATTTATAGATCCTGGATCTGACTATGTTTTTATTCCTGAGCAAGTCTTCAATTAATCTGATAATGTATGGATCCATACTATAGCTTTGGTGCCGATTAACTTCAAACTTTCAATCATGAAGCTCAAGGACTATATCCGAAAAGTCTGGAGACCTCCGAATGGATTCAATGTGCATATTACTCCTCATTATGATTTTGCAGTTCAATTTGAAGCCATTGAAGATTTCTTTCGAGTACTGGAAGGATCCACCTATTCATACTTTGGACGATTGCTTTTAGTTGATGAATGGCATCCTGGGTATGATTTTTCAAAAAAACAGAGTGATGTTATTCAGATCTGGGTAAGACTACATGGACTTCCAATGGAATTATGGACAAAAACTGTTATACAAAGAGTTCCTAGCTATATTTCAAAACCAGTTCTTATTGATTCAAATACTACTGAAAGGAAATTCACAAAATATGCTAGGGTTTTATTATCTATTGACACTTTAACTGAGATGAAAACTATTGTTCCTATATCATTACATACTGGACAAAAAGTAGAAGTTACTGTTGAATATGAATTTGTTCCAGAGAAGTGCCTGAAATGTAAATTATTTGGGCATGATGATGAGGAACATGAAACCACTCTTGATCCCTCTTGGAAGCAAAATGATGTAGAAGAAGAAAATACAGTTGAAAATGAAATCAATCCTCTGTCAGAAGAAGAAAAAGCTAATGAATCTACTGGAAAACAAGGAGATGATTTAGATTTTCTTAATTCTAAATTACCTGAAGATATAATGCCTGATTGTAACGATACGGATTTTGCCCGACCTTAATCGATCGCAAAATCGACCAAGACCGTTCAAAACTCGCATACGTTAACTTTGGGAATACAATACATTAGAACAATAACAGCAGACTTTTATTACATTACAATAATATAACATCAGAGTATAGAATATCAGAGTACAAATAAAGTAAACTACAGCGGAAGATAAATTACAACAGATTTAAATACATTAAACAGCGGAAGACTTCTTTGCTCTGGACACAGCTTTAGGCTTCGATCCAGAATCCTGCTAAAGAGATAGATATCTGCAAAAAGGCTGCTCGACTGCCCGTGTAGAAAAGAGGGCACCCGAGTTTGCAAAGTGAAACAAACTACGAGTCAGTCATGGGACTGGTGTGAGAATTCTTAACTAGTTTAAATAATAGTAATAAGGCAAATCCAAGGACCACGCCGCTAACGCGGAACGGGTTTACTCTAATGGATTGCCGTGCATAATAAAGTAAATCGTTAAACAACGCAATGTCTTTTTGGAAAAATGAAACCATTATAAGACCCAGGTCCCATCACACAATGCAACGCACACCAGAGGATAGGGTTTTACCTTATAATGGTCAAAAGATGCTTGATACGTATAAAATCGGGTTTGATATTATTATTAGTGTGTATATGTTTTAAAAACATTTCAATCATAAGTATCAATCCTAGACGGCATGGTTACCATATAGCATGTCGCCAATACTAGTTCTACAATCAAAACCGCAAGGGCGTATTGGAAATTTGGATTCCATCATGAGTCGAGGCTAGGGGCAAGCTCCTCTCCGATTCGAGACACTCTAGCAAATGCCTCAGGATCCCCCGCAGTGAACCCTTGGATCTTCAGGGCCGGTCCCCGCCTATGGGCAGTGGATTAGTTATGCCTGAACACACGTTTCCCGGTCCCTTTGGACCTATAGTATGACCACCAACGGCCTATAAAACACGAGGTACCTCAAAATCCATCATCCACATAAGTAAAATGTCAGGGCTGGTAGGTCACTGACACCACTCTAGCTAGAAAGAAACGTGTGCACTCCCTGCAGTCCGTATCCCGTTTTTGACTCATACCGGGGTGTGAGGCTCGCGAAGTCACGCTATACACAAAGCTACGCCTAAACAGGCCGTGCTTTGATCATCATCCACAAGGCCTGCTTTTCAACAAAGCCTTGATCATTGCATCTTAGCATGCCACATGATCACTCCATATCACACTACCAATCCTTTGCCGAAACATATGAACGGGTGTTAAGCAAAAGAATAAATTCTCCGCCACCAAACATCCATACATTTGACAGAAGATTAATAACATGATATATAATGGAGTACGATGTCAGACACACGATCCATTTATAAGCTTATGCTATGGGTCTGAGCGAAAGCCAAATCCGTACAAATCAACACTACGTCCGGGCAACTCCTACTATTACCTTATCATGGTAGCGAGCCATTCTAATGCAACAGTCATCATCGTCCATTCGATGTGGAGATTTGACGGTCTTCTATCGCCGTCTTCCAATCTTGGATTATTAACGTCGTTTAATTATTTGGAATGAGATGAACTCGGGCTTTCCAAATAATCCTCGTATATATACATACATACATACATATATATATATATTTAAAATCTTTCTTACACATTAATAATTATTTTTATTAAAGATTCATTCCTATTTTAATTATTTAAAATAATTAAATTTTTATATAACGACGCCTTAAGTCCATGGGCGACCATGGCGCTGCATTCAACCAATTTTGATTTTTACATTTCTCAGAATCTAACCGTTGGATCTTAACGTAATATATATCGTTGGAAAGATTTTTCCAAGTCGGTCCTAACGGTTTCAGTTTCAGGAAAATCCGATGGTCGGATCTTTCGGTATAACTATTTAAAGTTACGATTGTCGATACACGAACTGTCGCGCGTGTGTCATTAAGTTTATAATTTATATTTATATATATAAATATAAATCATTTGGCGATTTTAATTATAAAAAATTTTTATTCTTTTTATCGCGTATAAAATGATGATAAAAATATCACCTTTAATGTCACTGTTTTATTCACACTTAATGTTAATAAATTATTCTTTTCTAACATTTGTTTTATTTACTCTAAATGTAAATAAATGCAACGATTCTATCTTTTGGTTTTATTTACACTAAATGTAAAAATTATCCTTTTTCTATGATTTGCTTTATTTACCTAAATGTAAATAAATTATACTATTTCTATATTTTAATTTATTTACACTAAATGTAAATAAATTAAACTCTTTTTATCATCCTATTCATTTACCTAAATGTAAATAAATATATTCTTATCTTTTTCTTATTTATTTACCTAAATGTAAATAAATGTATTTAATTCTCTTTTTCTTATTTATTTACATAAATGTAAATAAATGTTTTTAATTTCTTATTCTTATTTATTTACACTATTTGTAAATAAATATTTACCTTTACCTTTTCTATATTTATTTACACTAATTATAAATAAATGTATCTTTTATTTTTATCTTATTTATTTACATAAGAAAATGTAGATAAATCCTATTCACATAATTATTCTTTTAATCCTTTTTATTTACATAAGAAAATGTAAATAAATACTATTCACATAATTATTCTTTTAATCCTTTTTATTTACATAAGAAGATGTAAATAATCTTTATTACATAGAAATGTAATTTTATTTACAATGTAAAAACATATGCTTTAATTATATATAAAATGCAATTTTATTTAATCTTTTATTTATCTAAGGTAAATAAATGTATTTCCTTTTTTTTACGTTTTATTTACCCTAAATATTTGTAGTAATTTACATATAAAATGTAAATTTAGAAAATATGAATATGCTTTAACCTCCCACATTGGATAGGTATTGTTGTGATTACTGGACAGCCGGGCGGGTCCGGGCAGGTTTACATCACAACTCAATCCAACCTCGGGTTAAGCATTCTTTATTTATTTATTTACCTAAGTGTAAATAAATGTCTTTAATTTCTTTTCTTTCTATTTATTATTTTGTTCGCATTGAAAAATGCAAACAAACAAAACCTATTATTAAATGTAACATCCTAATTTGACGCTTTTGTTCGCATCGAGAATGCAAACAAAATATAAACTCTTTTATTTTTGTAAATTCTATTGTTAACTTTTTTTTTTTTTTTTGCATTGTAAAATGCAACAAAACATAATCTTTTTATTTTGCATAAATTCTATTTTTAACATCTTTGTTCGCATTGTAAAATGCAAACAAAACATAACCTTTTTATTTTACATAAATTCTATTTTTAATGTTTTTGTACATTTTCCTATTTTCACATTTTTCTATTTTAATGTAAAATCTTATTTTTACATCTTCCTATTTAATATAAAATCTATTTAATCATTTATGTTTACATCGTAAAACGTAAACAAAAGATAAACTTTTATATAATTAACAAATGTAAATTTCGATTTAGACATTTTTGTTTACATAAAAATTGTAAACAAAAGATTAACTTTTTATTAAATTGACAAATGTTAATTTAGATTTTGACATTTTTTTTTTTTTTACTTTGTTCAAACAAAAAGGGTATTTTGAATATGAACAAACATAAAAGTTGACATTTTGAATCCTAGCATAAGTTGTATTTTTAACTCAACATAAATGTCATTTTGAATACTAACATAAATGGTGATTATAACTCAACATAAATGACCTTTTGAGCTTTATCATAAGTGGTGATTCTAATAGGTCAATTGTCATAAATGACATTTCAAATATGCATTTTATTATGTTCGTAAAAATAAAGGTAAAGCTCGTATTTTATTTTGTAAACAGAATTAAAGATTAAAATTAGCATTTTATTTTGTAAACAAAATAAAAGATTAAAACTTGCTTTTTATTTTATAAACAAAATAAAGGTAAAAATTGGTGTTTTATTTTGTGAACAAAGTAAAGTTAAAACTTGTCTTTTATTTTCAAATGACAAAATATATTATTTCATTTCATTCTTTTAATATGAATAAAAATGATAATCTTGTATGTTGACTTTCAATACACAAACAAAAATGAATATTTGTTTGTTAACTTTTGATTCAAACAAAAATAGTGATTTTGTTTATTAACTTTTAATGCAAATAAAAATAGTGATTTCTGTTTATCAATTTTTAAATAAATCAAAATGTTCATTTTCCAATTAATCCCTTTCAATGAATAAAAAGGTTCATTTCTAACTCACTAACATATTAACCCAAAATGAGTATTTAAATTCACTAATCAAGTCTTGACAAGAATGTTGTTCTTTTTCACTAATGTGAGTTTATATAAAAATGTTGTTTGTTTGTCTAACCAATTTCTTAACCAAAATTGTCAATTTGATTTAATCATCATTTCTAATCAAGGTGATATTTTTATTAGTCTAATAAATTATTTCTACTAAAAGGGCATTTCTATTCTAATCATAACATTTCTAATAGAATGATATTTTTACCTAACATTACATTCTATAATAAAAATGATATTTTTATTCTAATATACATTTCTAACATAAATGAGGTTTCTATTCTTATGTAACACTTTAACATAAATGTCTTTTTAACATAAATGATCCTTTTATCTATAATAACTTTTTATATCAAAATGACAACTTAATTTTGATGCAAAACTTTTAATTAAAATGTCCATTTTATACCAATGCAAATTTTTTAACTAAAATGTTAATTTTATAATAATGCAACATTTATAACAAGGATGATAATTTTATTTCTAATGTGACATTACTAACTAAGATGATAATTTTAATTCTACAAAACATATAAAGTGATAATCTTGTTATGTCAATTCTAAGAACAACAAAAATGACATGATTATTTTGTCAATTCTAATTTCAATAAAAATGACATGATTAATTTGTCAATTTTAATACAACATAAATGACATATCTATTTTGTCAATTTTTAATGCAACATAAATGTGATTTTTGTTGTATAAACACTCCTTTCGAAAACCTTAACATTTTTCTTATTCTCATATATATACAATAAGAACATGTTTTTATGGTACAAATAGATTTTGACAATCATGAATATTTTATTTTTATGTATGCAATAAAAATATGTTTTTTTTTATACTGTATACACAAATTTTGACAAGACATGAATACACACCATTTAATTCAATAGTTCATGTATTAAAATAAAGGTTTTTATCTTTCTTATAAACACGAACCATAAACAGGAATCTACATAAAAGATACCAACTTTATTATAAAAACATATATTCCTAGACCCAATCATAAAAATATGATTTCTATTTCAAATCAAAGTCTAGACAAACTATAGATCCTAGCGAATAAATATTCATCACAGATTTAGATAAACAAACAAGAGCATCATATTCAACCACAACAACAATCAACAAATTTCAATCGCGAATCACAGATCTGATTTGATTATATACATACATCAATTTCAAATAACTAGAGAATAATTAAATTTTAATTATTTAATAAGAATAGAAATCTCACCGTGATTTGGAATTCCTCAGAAATTATCGATCGATCTAAATTACCCTGCTCGCTTCTAGAATGCCGTGTATGATGCCATGAGTCCAATGTCTCCTCTTCTTCCTCCCGACACTTTTCGGCTCCGAATCGCTTCAAACTCATACCAATCGAAGCTCATACTCATATGAGTTCAAAGAACTCAGCTTTGCAATTTATAGATTTTTCCTTGAATTGTTACTTTTTTTTTTTTTTTTTTTTTTAGAAGTTTTACATAATGGAGGCGGAGAATAGGGAATGGAGTTGTGAGATTTGGTGTTGGATAGAAAGTGTATTCATAAGGGAGGCAGAGTAATTTATGCCCTTAAATTTTAGAGATTTTTTTTTATTTTTTATTTAAATATATTGATTGGCTGATGTGTCAATCAATGCCTAACTAATTTCTAAACGTGCGTAATTAATGGTATATTAACCTGAAGACTTCTCTATATATGCACATAGTTAGGGAAATTCAAAATCATGTTAATTAATTACTAGAATGTGCTTACTATATATATATATATTTAAAAATATAGAAACCTTTAAATGTCTAATAAATCAAAACTTTAAATATAGAATTTGAACATTAATTGTATCTTGTCAAAAAGACATATCGTCAATGCATAATTAATACACACACACGCGCGCACACACACACATATATACCTATCATACATATATATATATGCATATATATCTAGAATTTGAAAACCATGTTAATTAGTGAGCAATTAACCCGCGCAATTATATTCCTTGTTTGCTCACACGGTTAAGGGAACAAAAGTTAAATTTCCTCTTATTTGTTTATTTATTTATTTCTTTTGTTTATTATTATACGGTCTAAATTGGTGTTCACACTGTAAATTTTCTACCATTACTTCATGGTTCAAATTTGCGTTAATTATTTATTTTCTTCCTTATTTGGCTAACACGGTTAAAGGAATAAAAATTAATTCTTTTTCATTTATTATTTTTGATTATTTATTCGTATGAACAGACAACGCAGCGAACATGCGAACGCTAATTCGTTTTACGCACATTTTAACTACGCGCGCTACGTTTATGCAACGCTAAATAGACTAATGCAAAATATTGGACGATAAATTCAGAAATTTAATTAAAGAAATTTTTTATTTAAAAATTTTAAATTTTACTAAATTTGTGAAATTGTCACTAGTGAACGGCACATGATGATATTGGACACATTGTTTACTTGTTTTGAATATGTCATGAATTCCAAAATTTATTAACAATGAAATAATTTAATCTCTTTGTTTTGTCAACCGACCATATATTGAAATCTTAAATTTATATTTACCAAATTAATATCAAATCCATATTAAAATAAATTAGCTTCTTTAATTGTAAACAACTTGAAATAGTATTCAAAATAAATTACATTGCGAAACAAATCTCTTAACACTTTGCTTTCAAACAAATTTTAAAATAAGTTAGCTTCTTTAAATTTGTAAATATATATCAATATATACTTTTCGAAGAAATTCAATTAATTAATAGCAGTAGTAACGCTGGTTTCTATAACATTCATATCAACACAACAAAAGGATTACAACATTCCATCTTAGTTAATAATGTAAATCACGCTTGCTTGATCAACATCAATAGTCAAAAGTTAATTATTACAAATATACAATAATTTCTATTGTTATAAATCAACGTTTATCTAATTACAAGTTTCCTCCACAAATAACATCATAAAATTTATTTTAAGAAAACCCCGTTAAATTTAATAATTTAATTTAAAAAAATAAAATTTTAAATTCTGACGCATTTCCTAAATAAAAATACATATATATTAAAATTGGTTCCAAAATTTCGGGTTGTTACAATCTCCCCCACTTAAAATCTTTTCGTCCTCGAAAAGGAACTAAGCTATAAGTTGTTTAATTTATTAACTAAATTTCAATTTTACTATTATTAATTTCAATTGTGGACTAATTTATCAAATACATATATACTTTTATATATTTAAAAATCTTATCTTCTGAAATAGGATTATATATATAATCAAAATACTTTAATTATAAGCTTATCACTCTGAACTCATTCTAGGGCATTACTAACCCCATCTCTAATGAGTATTCTCATTCTAGGATACTGCTGATCCTATCTCTAATGAGTATTCTTATTGGACATTACTAATCCAATCTCTGATGAGTCTTTTGTTCAGTTCTAACGAGTTGTACCCCAAAGATTTTGAGCTAACCAGAGCTCTGATACCAACTGTAACGATACGGATTTTGCCCGACCTTAATCGATCGCAAAATCGACCAAGACCGTTCAAAACTCGCATACGTTAACTTTGGGAATACAATACATTAGAACAATAACAGCAGACTTTTATTACATTACAATAATATAACATCAGAGTATAGAATATCAGAGTACAAATAAAGTAAACTACAGCGGAAGATAAATTACAACAGATTTAAATACATTAAACAGCGGAAGACTTCTTTGCTCTGGACACAGCTTTAGGCTTCGATCCAGAATCCTGCTAAAGAGATAGATATCTGCAAAAAGGCTGCTCGACTGCCCGTGTAGAAAAGAGGGCACCCGAGTTTGCAAAGTGAAACAAACTACGAGTCAGTCATGGGACTGGTGTGAGAATTCTTAACTAGTTTAAATAATAGTAATAAGGCAAATCCAAGGACCACGCCGCTAACGCGGAACGGGTTTACTCTAATGGATTGCCGTGCATAATAAAGTAAATCGTTAAACAACGCAATGTCTTTTTGGAAAAATGAAACCATTATAAGACCCAGGTCCCATCACACAATGCAACGCACACCAGAGGATAGGGTTTTACCTTATAATGGTCAAAAGATGCTTGATACGTATAAAATCGGGTTTGATATTATTATTAGTGTGTATATGTTTTAAAAACATTTCAATCATAAGTATCAATCCTAGACGGCATGGTTACCATATAGCATGTCGCCAATACTAGTTCTACAATCAAAACCGCAAGGGCGTATTGGAAATTTGGATTCCATCATGAGTCGAGGCTAGGGGCAAGCTCCTCTCCGATTCGAGACACTCTAGCAAATGCCTCAGGATCCCCCGCAGTGAACCCTTGGATCTTCAGGGCCGGTCCCCGCCTATGGGCAGTGGATTAGTTATGCCTGAACACACGTTTCCCGGTCCCTTTGGACCTATAGTATGACCACCAACGGCCTATAAAACACGAGGTACCTCAAAATCCATCATCCACATAAGTAAAATGTCAGGGCTGGTAGGTCACTGACACCACTCTAGCTAGAAAGAAACGTGTGCACTCCCTGCAGTCCGTATCCCGTTTTTGACTCATACCGGGGTGTGAGGCTCGCGAAGTCACGCTATACACAAAGCTACGCCTAAACAGGCCGTGCTTTGATCATCATCCACAAGGCCTGCTTTTCAACAAAGCCTTGATCATTGCATCTTAGCATGCCACATGATCACTCCATATCACACTACCAATCCTTTGCCGAAACATATGAACGGGTGTTAAGCAAAAGAATAAATTCTCCGCCACCAAACATCCATACATTTGACAGAAGATTAATAACATGATATATAATGGAGTACGATGTCAGACAGACGATCCATTTATAAGCTTATGCTATGGGTCTGAGCGAAAGCCAAATCCGTACAAATCAACACTACGTCCGGGCAACTCCTACTATTACCTTATCATGGTAGCGAGCCATTCTAATGCAACAGTCATCATCGTCCATTCGATGTGGAGATTTGACGGTCTTCTATCGCCGTCTTCCAATCTTTGATTATTAACGTCGTTTAATTATTTGGAATGAGATGAACTCGGGCTTTCCAAATAATCCTCGTATATATACATACATATATATATATATATATTTAAAATCTTTCTTACACATTAATAATTATTTTTATTAAAGATTCATTCCTATTTTAATTATTTAAAATAATTAAATTTTTATATAACGACGCCTTAAGTCCATGGGCGACCATGGCGCTGCATTCAACCAATTTTGATTTTTACATTTCTCAGAATCTAACCGTTGGATCTTAACGTAATATATATCGTTGGAAAGATTTTTCCAAGTCGGTCCTAACGGTTTCAGTTTCAGGAAAATCCGATGGTCGGATCTTTCGGTATAACTATTTAAAGTTACGATTGTCGATACACGAACTGTCGCGCGTGTGTCATTAAGTTTATAATTTATATTTATATATATAAATATAAATCATTTGGCGATTTTAATTATAAAAAAATTTTATTCTTTTTATCGCATATAAAATGATGATAAAAATATCACCTTTAATGTCACTGTTTTATTCACACTTAATGTTAATAAATTATTCTTTTCTAACATTTGTTTTATTTACTCTAAATGTAAATAAATGCAACGATTCTATCTTTTGGTTTTATTTACACTAAATGTAAAAATTATCCTTTTTCTATGATTTGCTTTATTTACCTAAATGTAAATAAATTATACTATTTCTATATTTTAATTTATTTACACTAAATGTAAATAAATTAAACTCTTTTTATCATCCTATTCATTTACCTAAATGTAAATAAATATATTCTTATCTTTTTCTTATTTATTTACCTAAATGTAAATAAATGTATTTAATTCTCTTTTTCTTATTTATTTACATAAATGTAAATAAATGTTTTTAATTTCTTATTCTTATTTATTTACACTATTTGTAAATAAATATTTACCTTTACCTTTTCTATATTTATTTACACTAATTATAAATAAATGTATCTTTTATTTTTATCTTATTTATTTACATAAGAAAATGTAGATAAATCCTATTCACATAATTATTCTTTTAATCCTTTTTATTTACATAAGAAAATGTAAATAAATACTATTCACATAATTATTCTTTTAATCCTTTTTATTTACATAAGAAGATGTAAATAATCTTTATTACATAGAAATGTAATTTTATTTACAATGTAAAAACATATGCTTTAATTATATATAAAATGCAATTTTGTTTAATCTTTTATTTATCTAAGGTAAATAAATGTATTTCCTTTTTTTTACGTTTTATTTACCCTAAATATTTGTAGTAATTTACATATAAAATGTAAATTTAGAAAATATGAATATGCTTTAACCTCCCACATTGGATAGGTATTGTTGTGATTACTGGACAGCCGGGCGGGTCCGGGCAGGTTTACATCACAACTCAATCCAACCTCGGGTTAAGCATTCTTTATTTATTTATTTACCTAAGTGTAAATAAATGTCTTTAATTTCTTTTCTTTCTATTTATTATTTTGTTCGCATTGAAAAATGCAAACAAACAAAACCTATTATTAAATGTAACATCCTAATTTGACGCTTTTGTTCGCATCGAGAATGCAAACAAAATATAAACTCTTTTATTTTTGTAAATTCTATTGTTAACTTTTTTTTTTTTTTTTTGCATTGTAAAATGCAACAAAACATAATCTTTTTATTTTGCATAAATTCTATTTTTAACATCTTTGTTCGCATTGTAAAATGCAAACAAAACATAACCTTTTTATTTTACATAAATTCTATTTTTAATGTTTTTGTACATTTTCCTATTTTCACATTTTTCTATTTTAATGTAAAATCTTATTTTTACATCTTCCTATTTAATATAAAATCTATTTAATCATTTATGTTTACATCGTAAAACGTAAACAAAAGATAAACTTTTATATAATTAACAAATGTAAATTTCGATTTAGACATTTTTGTTTACATAAAAATTGTAAACAAAAGATTAACTTTTTATTAAATTGACAAATGTTAATTTAGATTTTGACATTTTTTTTTTTTACTTTGTTCAAACAAAAAGGGTATTTTGAATATGAACAAACATAAAAGTTGACATTTTGAATCCTAGCATAAGTTGTATTTTTAACTCAACATAAATGTCATTTTGAATACTAACATAAATGGTGATTATAACTCAACATAAATGACCTTTTGAGCTTTATCATAAGTGGTGATTCTAATAGGTCAATTGTCATAAATGACATTTCAAATATGCATTTTATTATGTTCGTAAAAATAAAGGTAAAGCTCGTATTTTATTTTGTAAACAGAATTAAAGATTAAAATTAGCATTTTATTTTGTAAACAAAATAAAAGATTAAAACTTGCTTTTTATTTTATAAACAAAATAAAGGTAAAAATTGGTGTTTTATTTTGTGAACAAAGTAAAGTTAAAACTTGTCTTTTATTTTCAAATGACAAAATATATTATTTCATTTCATTCTTTTAATATGAATAAAAATGATAATCTTGTATGTTGACTTTCAATACACAAACAAAAATGAATATTTGTTTGTTAACTTTTGATTCAAACAAAAATAGTGATTTTGTTTATTAACTTTTAATGCAAATAAAAATAGTGATTTCTGTTTATCAATTTTTAAATAAATCAAAATGTTCATTTTCCAATTAATCCCTTTCAATGAATAAAAAGGTTCATTTCTAACTCACTAACATATTAACCCAAAATGAGTATTTAAATTCACTAATCAAGTCTTGACAAGAATGTTGTTCTTTTTCACTAATGTGAGTTTATATAAAAATGTTGTTTGTTTGTCTAACCAATTTCTTAACCAAAATTGTCAATTTGATTTAATCATCATTTCTAATCAAGGTGATATTTTTATTAGTCTAATAAATTATTTCTACTAAAAGGGCATTTCTATTCTAATCATAACATTTCTAATAGAATGATATTTTTACCTAACATTACATTCTATAATAAAAATGATATTTTTATTCTAATATACATTTCTAACATAAATGAGGTTTCTATTCTTATGTAACACTTTAACATAAATGTCTTTTTAACATAAATGATCCTTTTATCTATAATAACTTTTTATATCAAAATGACAACTTAATTTTGATGCAAAACTTTTAATTAAAATGTCCATTTTATACCAATGCAAATTTTTTAACTAAAATGTTAATTTTATAATAATGCAACATTTATAACAAGGATGATAATTTTATTTCTAATGTGACATTACTAACTAAGATGATAATTTTAATTCTACAAAACATATAAAGTGATAATCTTGTTATGTCAATTCTAAGAACAACAAAAATGACATGATTATTTTGTCAATTCTAATTTCAATAAAAATGACATGATTAATTTGTCAATTTTAATACAACATAAATGACATATCTATTTTGTCAATTTTTAATGCAACATAAATGTGATTTTTGTTGTATAAACACTCCTTTCGAAAACCTTAACATTTTTCTTATTCTCATATATATACAATAAGAACATGTTTTTATGGTACAAATAGATTTTGACAATCATGAATATTTTATTTTTATGTATGCAATAAAAATATGTTTTTTTTTTATACTGTATACACAAATTTTGACAAGACATGAATACACACCATTTAATTCAATAGTTCATGTATTAAAATAAAGGTTTTTATCTTTCTTATAAACACGAACCATAAACAGGAATCTACATAAAAGATACCAACTTTATTATAAAAACATATATTCCTAGACCCAATCATAAAAATATGATTTCTATTTCAAATCAAAGTCTAGACAAACTATAGATCCTAGCGAATAAATATTCATCACAGATTTAGATAAACAAACAAGAGCATCATATTCAACCACAACAACAATCAACAAATTTCAATCGCGAATCACAGATCTGATTTGATTATATACATACATCAATTTCAAATAACTAGAGAATAATTAAATTTTAATTATTTAATAAGAATAGAAATCTCACCGTGATTTGGAATTCCTCAGAAATTATCGATCGATCTAAATTACCCTGCTCGCTTCTAGAATGCCGTGTATGATGCCATGAGTCCAATGTCTCCTCTTCTTCCTCCCGACACTTTTCGGCTCCGAATCGCTTCAAACTCATACCAATCGAAGCTCATACTCATATGAGTTCAAAGAACTCAGCTTTGCAATTTATAGATTTTTCCTTGAATTGTTACTTTTTTTTTTTTTTTTTTTTTTAGAAGTTTTACATAATGGAGGCGGAGAATAGGGAATGGAGTTGTGAGATTTGGTGTTGGATAGAAAGTGTATTCATAAGGGAGGCAGAGTAATTTATGCCCTTAAATTTTAGAGATTTTTTTTTATTTTTTATTTAAATATATTGATTGGCTGATGTGTCAATCAATGCCTAACTAATTTCTAAACGTGCGTAATTAATGGTATATTAACCTGAAGACTTCTCTATATATGCACATAGTTAGGGAAATTCAAAATCATGTTAATTAATTACTAGAATGTGCTTACTATATATATATATATTTAAAAATATAGAAACCTTTAAATGTCTAATAAATCAAAACTTTAAATATAGAATTTGAACATTAATTGTATCTTGTCAAAAAGACATATCGTCAATGCATAATTAATACACACACACGCGCGCACACACACACATATATACCTATCATACATATATATATATGCATATATATCTAGAATTTGAAAACCATGTTAATTAGTGAGCAATTAACCCACGCAATTATATTCCTTGTTTGCTCACACGGTTAAGGGAACAAAAGTTAAATTTCCTCTTATTTGTTTATTTATTTATTTCTTTTGTTTATTATTATACGGTCTAAATTGGTGTTCACACTGTAAATTTTCTACCATTACTTCATGGTTCAAATTTGCGTTAATTATTTATTTTCTTCCTTATTTGGCTAACACGGTTAAAGGAATAAAAATTAATTCTTTTTCATTTATTATTTTTGATTATTTATTCGTATGAACAGACAACGCAGCGAACGTGCGAACGCTAATTCGTTTTACGCACATTTTAACTACGCGCGCTACGTTTATGCAACGCTAAATAGACTAATGCAAAATATTGGACGATAAATTCAGAAATTTAATTAAAGAAATTTTTTATTTAAAAATTTTAAATTTTACTAAATTTGTGAAATTGTCACTAGTGAACGGCACATGATGATATTGGACACATTGTTTACTTGTTTTGAATATGTCATGAATTCCAAAATTTATTAACAATGAAATAATTTAATCTCTTTGTTTTGTCAACCGACCATATATTGAAATCTTAAATTTATATTTACCAAATTAATATCAAATCCATATTAAAATAAATTAGCTTCTTTAATTGTAAACAACTTGAAATAGTATTCAAAATAAATTACATTGCGAAACAAATCTCTTAACACTTTGCTTTCAAACAAATTTTAAAATAAGTTAGCTTCTTTAAATTTGTAAATATATATCAATATATACTTTTCGAAGAAATTCAATTAATTAATAGCAGTAGTAACGCTGGTTTCTATAACATTCATATCAACACAACAAAAGGATTACAACATTCCATCTTAGTTAATAATGTAAATCACGCTTGCTTGATCAACATCAATAGTCAAAAGTTAATTATTACAAATATACAATAATTTCTATTGTTATAAATCAACGTTTATCTAATTACAAGTTTCCTCCACAAATAACATCATAAAATTTATTTTAAGAAAACCCCGTTAAATTTAATAATTTAATTTAAAAAAATAAAATTTTAAATTCTGACGCATTTCCTAAATAAAAATACATATATATTAAAATTGGTTCCAAAATTTCGGGTTGTTACACTGATGTGTTGAACAATGTGGCTGATAGAATGGAGGAAAATGCTCATCCTAAAGAACCTGATAAAGGAAAACAGGTTGATGTTTCAAATCTTATTGATAAGAATAAAAATTATATGTAAAGCACTAAATCCTCTACATCAAGTTCACTGCCTCATAATACTCCTGCTAAAAGATTTACAAGGAGTTCATCTACCATTAAATGACAATATTATCATGGAATGTAAGGGGAATGAACACTGTTTCTTGTATGAAAGAAGTGATCAAACTCCTTAATCAAGCTAAGCCAACTATTATTGGTTTAGTTGAAAATAAGTTGTCTGTATCTAATCTAAAACTTTTTTTAGCTTTACTTCCTAGTTCATGGAAATACTTGACTAATAATTCAGATTCAGTTAATGGTAGAATCCTTATGGTTTGGGATTCAAAGGTTTGGGATATTGTGTCTTTAGCATCATCATTTCAACATATTACTGTATCTACTACAAATAAAGGAGGATTCTCAATGATTTTTTCTTTGATCTATGCAAGCAACTTTTTCTCTGAAAGAATGGATTTGTGGCAATTACTCATCAATGATTCTGGATTAGTAAACAATGCATGGATTCTCTTGGGTGATTTTAATAATGCCTTATCACCTATGGATAAAAAGGGAGGTCGTTCAATTCCTTATAAATATATAAGAGAATTCCAGAAATTCATTTTGCAAGCTTCCCTATCAGAATTAAAGCCTCTTGGTTTTCTTTTCACATGGCATAGAAGAGGAATTGCAAGTCATATTGACAAAGTTTTAGTTAATAATTTCTACTTGCAAAATTTTCTTAATATGAAGGCATTGTCTCTGTCTCAACACTCTAGTGATCATAATCCTATATTATTGGACATTATTCCTACTCCTGTATTAAAAGGTTTTCCTTTTAGATTTAAGAATGAGTGGCCAAACTTGCCTGGATACATGAATGCGGTTGAAAAAGGTTTGAATGTATCTACTTGGGGTTTTCAAAGTTACAAATTCATGTATAAGATGAAGAGATGTAAAGCAAAATTGAAACTTTGGAATAAAATTAGAGACAGGAATAATGCAAACCTGATGACAGCAGAACATCATATGAATAATATGGAACAAGCTGTTGATTTGGATCCAGAAGACATTGCTTTATATGATGATTATCTCCTTTCCAAACAAGAATATGAAAATTTGCAGAAAATTTATTTTCAAGGTTTTAAACAGCAGGCAAAGGTGTCATGGCTACATCAAAGTGATACTAATTCAAAATTCTTCTATTCTTGCATGTCAAATAGGAGATATTATAATCATATTAGAGCTTATTGATCAAGATGGGAATCTAATGTTTAAAGCTGAAGACATTGAAAAGGAAGCCATAAAATATTATTCAGAATTATTTAATGGACCTTCTAATGTTCCTGCATTTAATTTCCAGCCAATTAGCACTATTAATACTCAGGGTCAAGAATTTCTTTTATCTGAAATATCCTTAACTAAAATCAGAGGGGCTTTGTTCTCAATTCAGGATGATACTAGTCCTGGTCCAGATGGGATTAATTCAAAGTTTATGAAATTGCACTGGGATTGGTTAAAGCAAGATTTACTTGAAGCTGTTTAAGATATTTTTAAATCTGGAAAACTGCCTAAGTCTATCAACCACGCATTCATAACTTTGATCCCAAAAAATGATAGACCTACACAGATATCTCATTACAGGCCTATTTCCTGTTGTAATGTGTATTACAAAATATTTCCAAAAGTCCTATGTAATAGATTGAAACCATTTTTGCCTCATTTAGTTTCAAAAAATCAAAGTGCTTTTGTTATGGATAGATACATTGGTGACAATGTTCTACTAGCACATGAGTTGTTGAGGGATTTTAAGAAAAAAGGAATGGCTAAAATGTGTGTCAAGGTGGACTTGCAAAAGGCTTATGACAGCATAAATAGGAAATTCATTTTCCAAGTTATGTCTTTAATGAATTTTCCTAATCATTTTATTAGCTTGATTTATGAGTGTATGTCAACAGCTACCTTCTCTGTCTTAATTCAAGGAATTCCAAAAGGATTTATTACATCAACTAGAGGGATCAGACAAGGAGATCCTCTATCTCCTTATCTTTTTGCTTTAGCAATGCAGTTTTTCACTTATCAAATGGATGAAGCAGTTTCAAATAAATCCTTTTAGTCAAGCAGTGCAGTGCAACCAAATATTTCTCATCTACTTTATGCAGATGATTTAATGATTTTTGGGAAGAGTTCAAGGCAAAATGCAATTACATTGTCACAAATTTTTCAGAAATTGAGAATTTGTGCAGGTTTGAAAGTGAATGCAGACAAAACAAAAGTGCTTTTCAGTAGTTCAGTGGTAAATGACCAAGAAATATTGGATATTCTGGGTTTTGATAGAGGTGTTTTACCTATCAAGTATTTGGGTGTTCCACTATCATCTAACTATTTGCATTATTCTGAGTGTAATGCATTGATTCAAAGAATTCAAGGAAAAATTCAAGGTTGGGAGAATAAAATGCTATCTTATGCTGGTAAAGCTGATCTGATTAATGGAGTGTTGAGTCCAATTATTCTTTACTGGTTATTTATTTACCAAATTCCAGAGTTCACCTTGGACAAATTGTAATCAATGTGTTCTGATTTTCTTCTGGGGTGGTGCTGGACAAAAATAGCATGGAATGCTTTGTGTAAGCCTAAAAGTGAAGGGGATATTGGATTGAATTTTTTTTTTGTTTTAAAAAAGGCAGCATGTGTTAAATTGCTATCGAAATATTTGTCAGACAGTTCATTATGGAGCAAGTGGATGAAGAATAAATATTGCAAAGGTAATTGTGACAACCCGTAACTTCCCCGGTGAGGAAAGCGCGGATAGTTCCAGAACAAGCCGCAACAGAACGCAGACGGAAGAACATTTCATTGTATATTACAACAATACCATCAGATTACAAGAATACACAGAGTATAAATGAATAAATATTACACAGAAAATATCAGAGATTACAATACATTACATAGCTACGGAAAATAATACAAAATACAACTGAAGAAGATACACGGATACAAAGCTTTCCGAATATCGTTCCTGCTGTAAACCAGGTTCCTATGAATATAAATCTGCAAAACCAAAACAACTAGCTGCCCGTGTCAAAATAAGGGCACCCAGAGTTTAGGTTAAAACAATAAACTCCAGGTCAGTCATGGGACTGGTGTGAGAACTAAAACAGTTATTAATCATTATTTTAAAGTTAGGTAAATCGAGGGACCACGCCGTATAACACGGAACGGGTTTCCTCCCAAGAATACCAGTGCATAAAACAACAGCGTAATGCTAAATAAAGAAAAATGAAGCTATTATAAGACCCAGGTCCTATCACACAATGCAACGCAAGCCGGGGGATAGGGTTTTCCCTTATAATAGCCAAACATGCTTAGTACGTTTAAAACAAATCATTTGATACTATTATAAGTGTATAGTGTATAAAACAACTTCAAATCATAAGTATCAATCATAGACGGCATGGGTACCATATATCATGTCACCATACTACGCTCTACAAATAAAACCGCAAAGTCACGTATTTGGAAATTGGATTTCCATCTGTGAACCGAGGCAAAAGATAGTCCTCAACCGATTCGAGACGCTCTGGTCCGTGTCTCAGGTCAGAGCTCGAGTGACCTTTGGATCGTCAGGGCCGGTCCACCGATGTGGATTAAAATGCCTGAACACTGTGTTTCCCCACCCTTTGGGGTGTCAATGAGCCAACAAATGACTCCATCGGTTCGAGAACGACCGATATATTCGAGGCGCCTCACAACAGCAACAACCACATAAGTCAAACTCGTTAGGGCGTGTAAAACCACTGACGCCACTTCTAACTAGAAGGAAACGCATGCCCTCCCTGAGGTCCGTCTCCCGTTTTTGGTTCACACCGGGGTGTGAGGCTCGCGAATCAATGTTACACAAAGCTATGCCACAAAGGCCGTGCTTTGATCATCCACCACAAGACTTTGCTTTTCAACAAAAGCCTTGATCATTCGCCACTTAGGCATGCTACACAGGCAATTCACTCTATGCGTTTGATATCCATCAGTATATAACCCCTGAGCTCGTACGTCTCAGAGAAGGGCGTTAAGCAAGGGAATAAATTCTCCGCCGCCAAACAGATATATATTTAATAGAAATCAATCACACAGACTAAAATCCAATGTCAGATACACTGTCCATTTACAAGTTCGTTCTGGGTCTGAACGAAACCGGAGACACCTAGTACCCCACATATCCATCGATCTCCAAGTACGTCTGGACAATCACCAACTGTTTCCATCTTCTTGGGTGTACAGCCCAATCAAGTTCATCAGTAATCACCCAAACGACGTGAAGACTTCCGGTCTTCAACCACCGTCTTCATCTTCGACTTATCGTCGTATCAGTTATTCAGAATGGGATAAACCCGGTCTTTCCGAATAACTCGCGTATATAATAAACATGTGTTACACAAACACAACATACACCTCATTCCAATTCATCATTCACTAACCGTAAATTAACCATAGAATAATTCCCCAAATATTAACCCCGAAGGCCGAAACCAACATCAGATCATTATCCAGAAAACCTTTCTGCTTAGCGAACCGACAGTTAGTTTCTAAATTACACATTCTTAGGGAAAGGTTCCCATTAATTTTATCAAAGATAAATTCTTTTAAATTTATTCTTTAATCTTCTTTTGAATATTAATTCAAACTAGTCGGGATTAACGAACCTTACCGAAGTAATCATTTGTTTTAATTTCCCAATCCCAACATATTCATCCCATGAAGTAAAACTGGTCATACTTCATATCTAACACCACGGTGTTATCGGTAAATTCAATTACCATTTCACGTTCAAATCTAATTAAAGATTTAACTATCTCCTGGAGCAAAACTGGTGATATTCCATTCTCGATCTTTTCATTCTAATTAAAGATTCATTAAAACTCCACTTAGTTTTAATCTTTAACTAGGTTAAAGAATCAGTGTCCTTTAAAACACTGTTCACGATAAAACCGAAAATCAATATCAATTCAATTCCAATTAAATATTATTTAATTGGTACACTTCATTAAATCTAAATAAAAAGATTTAATCTTTTCTCAACTGGGTTCAAGAACAGGGTTAATGAAGACACAATTCACGACAAACCCAAATCACATTCGATATTAAATACAAGGCTCTGAATAGAAAATATATCGGCTTATATTCAATATCAAATTCTACGACCAACAAATATCGTATCGGAAATAACGATATAAATACATATTTCAAATTTCCATAACAATATCTGTATAATCACGAAATCCAACATCGAAATATTCCAAAGACAATTTCGACTCAAATCCATTCCAATTCAAATATTGGAAATTCTGGTTATTTTCAAAACCATTTCAAATCTAATTCATTTAATTTAAAAATAAACAAATTATTATTCTAGTTCAAAACTAGTTCATTTCGATAAAAAACTATTTTTATCTTTTCAAATATGGAGTTTTTCATCCCGATTCTTCCCAGATCATTTCTTATGATTTTACACAAATTATTACTATTTTTAATAATTTTATCAAGGCCCGTACAGTCGATTTCCATCAAAGGCCATCGAACTGCATTTACAGCGACCTTTTCCAAATTTGATTTGGACATAATTCCAAACCCAGCCGTTAGATTTCTAATTTCTAATATTCGTTAGAAGGCTCTTTTCGATACGAACCCAACGGTTCTGGTTTTAGGAGAATCCGACGATCGGATCTCCCGTAATACTCGTTCGAAGTCAATGGTCGAAATTCCGAACTGCCGCAGCGCGGCGCGTTCTATTCAGGCCATTATATTATATATATATATATAATATATACTTCGTCAATTTCCTTTTAAAACGTGCTTTATAAATTGTTTTAAATTCATTTTCAAAATGGTTTCAACTTCATATTCAATTTCAAATCAAAACTGAATATTCCAATATAAATTCGTTTTAAATTCATTTCAAATCGATTTCAATTCAATTTAAATTTAATTCGAATTCAATTCCTTTCGATTTCTATTCGAATTCAATTCTATTCAATTTAATTCGAATTTCGATTTTTTCGATATAATTCAAATTTCGAAATCACTTTCAATATACATTGAAAATTAAATAAGTCGATATAAATATCGTTCACGTAAAAATGGCGTCAGTCTAATCAACACGGCTTCATATATTTCTATTTTCAAATATTCTATTTCAAATATTTCTTTTTCAAATATTTCTATTTCAAAAATTTCTTTTTCAAAACTGGAATGAGGCCCAATCAATTACCATATAGTGTTAATTATATGGATTTTCTACAACACATGTATACGATAACAACGACGAATAATCAACCATCATCCAAAGTGCATTCTACACTTTATAAGCATCAAATATAAATATTCAACGCTTATAGCGGCCCGTAAATCAATCGATCGACATACAACTAAACAATCGTGATTAGTGTACGTCAAATATCATCCCATTACCCGTGTGGGGTTTCAAACAATCAAACAATGATTTTATTTGTGCAGTTGGGCGATGTGTAAAATTTATCGTCCGAATCAAAATCAGTCAAATGTGTGTATATAAACAAATCGTCTGATTAGTTTATTTTTATTTCATTTCATATACACGTTAAAAGTTCTATTTTTAACTATAAAATATTTTCAACTATATAAATATTTTATTTCATTTCACATCACATCACACAATCAACTACACATCAAAATCAAACAAACAATCATACAAGCCGTCCATGGTCTATGGACGACGGGTGTCAGGTGCTACTAAACACCGTCTGCATCCTAGTATATATTTCAACTAGAAATAAAATTAAAAAGTGAGAAATCCTCACCAAAGCTATCCCAACTCCACGACACTTCAAATGTAGGATATCTTCATCGTTCATCCTTTTATCACTTCAACCATCCGTGTTCGCTACATATATAAAAATCAAATTTTTACTTTGCTGTTCAATCTATAAAAATCAAATTTTTACTTTGCTATTCAATCTATAAAAATCGAGTTTTTACTTCGCTATTCAATATAGAAAAATCGAATTTTTACTTTGCTATTCAATATATAAAAATTGGATTTTTACTTTGTTATTCAATATATAAAATCGAATTTTTACTTTGCTATTCAATATATAAAAATCGAATTTTTACTTCGCTATTCAATATAGAAAAATCGAATTTTTACTTCGCTATTCAATATGGAAAAATCGAATTTTTTACTTCGCTATTCAATATAGAAAAATCGAATTTTTACTTCTACTTCTATAATGTAAAAATCGTATTTTTATTCTCCAATCATGTATATAAAATTCACATTTTTATTTTCAAACCTTTATATAAAATTCCGATCTTTCCCTTCCCTACTTCATATGAAAAATCCTATTTTTCTTATTTATAAAGATCGAATTTTTATTTTGTTTCCAATCTATATTCACAATCATATTCTTCTAAATGATATTTATAATTAAAAATCGCATCTTTATGAGGCTAAAAATCTCCTTTTTAGCTAGTTAAAAATCTCATCTTTTTATTCAATAAAAATCAAATTATTCACGAACTAAAATCAAAACTTTCACGAACTAAAAATCCACATCATTCCTATGATAAAAATCATCTCTTTGTTTATTTTTAAAATCATATCTTTGTTTATTTAATAAAAGAGCACATTTTTTCTTCAATGTTTCATATAAATTTAAAATTGAATTTGAACATTGTAATTAAACTTAAAACTGAATTTAAAATAAACTAAAGAGGAGAAGCTTACTGTTGCTTTCATCAGCAGGATTGAACCAGAGCAGCTTCACGTTCAAACCCATTTACTCGATAGCTAGGGTTCACTGTTTCTCACTCCACGCTGCGCCGGAAGGGGATCGGAGTGCGCCTCCTGCTTCGCTGTCGAGGGGGCTTCCCATCGACACCCCACTTGGCCAACTTGGTGGCCTGAACGACGTGCAAAACGAGGCGACGCGGTGAGCTATTGGAGCTAGGGTTACGGTTTGGGGGGGGAGACCTGGGGGTTCGAACTGCGAATGGAGGGGGAAGGGGCGTCGCGGTTGAGAGGAGGGACAGGGATAATCGGTGGTCTGGTCGACGGTGGGCGGAAGGCGGCTGGACGAGGTGATCGACGAGGTCAGGTTCGAGAGTTTTTTTTATTTACTTTTTCCTGTAACTGAAATGAACAGGGGAGATAAGGTTTGGGGGTGAGGGATTAATATATATTTAATTTAATTTAATTTAATTTTTCTGAAAGGTTGACTTTTTTATTCGAACTCCAATCAAGGCCCAACGACTGTCGTCCCTAACGTAATACCCCCATCCCGAACACAATGGGATATGTTTCGTAAGCCAATTTGGCCGTTACGATCAGTTTTCGTTAAAATTACAATATAAATAAATATAATGTTCAAAATTGATTTTAACGTACATTTCAATTTACCGGGCCCACATACTAACTAGAAAACTTCCCGAAAAATATTTTCTAGCTTCGTATTGACGATACGGTCCTAACAAAACTAGTTTCGTTGAATTCTGAGACCGTTTGAAAAATGGCCATTTTCCAGTCGATTAAAATCAACTGAAATTGGTCAAACGCGTTTTCCTTTGCCACACTCACATATTGAATCGAAAAATTACGAATTTTGAAATATAGCAATAATTTGACATCGCGGATCCAACAAAAGTGGTTTCGTCGAAAACCGAGGTCGTTTGCAAAATTTCCATTTTTAAGGGCCAGAATTCAATAGCGACTATTCTGAATTTTCACTTGGGCATAACTTTTTACCCCCGATATGAAATTTTGATTTCCTAGATTCATTGGAAAGATATTCTCAATTAGAATCTAACATTTTTGGTTTCATTAAAATCCTGTTTGTTTTGCACCCGGTACATTCATTTGAAGTTTGAAATCGAATTATCGAACTACCGCGCCATTTTCAATTCCTTTTATAATTATAAATAATTATTTATATACTAACGACGATCGATATAAATATATTCATTCGAATTCTACTCAAAATAAATTTCTCGTTGATATTATTTAAAATAATTCATTCTAAATATTCAAAATTCACTAAAATTGCCAAAATAAAATTTTTAAATTGGCCCAGAATTCCGGGTTATTACAATCTCCACCACTTAAAACTTTTCGTCCCCGAAAAGGAACGAAGCCGAAAGTTGTTTAACAAATCAACTCAACTTCCATTATTTTCATTACGGCTTAAGTTCTTCAACTTTTCAAATTTTTCAAAAATTTGGCTAACACCCTAAGTTTTCGAAAAATTTCGCCATAACCTCCCCTGCACCGGGAGCACCGGGAAAATCCCGAAATTGCCATACAGGCCCTCTGATCTCAAAAAGAAAAAGCCAAGCGGCTAGCCAATCGGCTCATAAAATCATCATCACCCAAACAAAACAGTAAATTATGGTAAACATGTACCTATTTGTCGGGCAAACAATTTTATTCTTCTGCTCTAGCCTCTTTGATATGACCTGTTCAATGTAAGTACATGTATATGCAAGCAAATGCGACAAATTTTCAATACAGTTCAATATTTGTTTCAATTTGGTTAAAGGTTCAACATTTTAACTAATCAACCAATAATCAAACAACACAATCCACAATTAATTAGTGAATTATCATTTCGAATTTATAACTTTGATATATAGTCTAAAAATCAGATTTTTGATGCAAAATCACAACAATAAGCCCTATCTAATTTTGGTTCTCACATCAGTCAATAGGAAATATATAGAAATCTCACTTTCGTCACTCGAACATAAATTCTAATGATGATGCATCAATCATCAGAGTTCTCTCCGGGCGACTAGAATGTGATTCTATATCTACCCATTATATCAAAACTTCGAATACACGCGGATCAGACGTATACGCAAAATCTATATATACTGGATTGTCCACATCAGTATAAATAAATAACCAAATACAAATAATTGATTTAAAATTTCGAAACAAATATTGTTTTCACTTCAAAAATATACTCTGCACACTCGTTCCAGGATACTACTAATCCCATCTCTAACGAGTCTCCCTCATTGGATGTTACTAATCCAATATCTGATGAATTCTTTCGTATGGTTCTAAGGTGTCCTGTTCTCTGAGCTTTGTAAACCAAAGCTCTGATACCAACTGTGACAACCCGTAACTTCCCCGATGAGGAAAGCGCGGATAGTTCGAGAACAAGCCACAACAGAACGCAGACGGAAGAACAATTCATTGTATATTACAACAATACCATCAAATTACAAGAATATACATAGTATAAATGAATAAATAATACATAGAAAATATCAGAGATTACAATACATTACATAGCAGCGGAAAATAATAAAAAATACAACTGAAGAAGATACATGGATACAAAGCTTTACGGATATCGTTCCAGCTGTAAACCAGGTTCCTGTGAATATAAATCTGCAAAACCAAAACTACTAGCTGCCCGTGTCAAAATAAGGGCACCCAGAGTTTAGGTTAAAACAATAAACTCCAGGTCAGTCATGGGACTGGTGTGAGAACTAAAACAGTTATTAATCTTTATTTTAAAGTTAGGTAAATCGAGGGACCACGCCGTATAACACGGAACGGGTTTCCTCCCAAGAATACCAGTGCATAAAACAACAGCGCAATGCTAAATAAAGAAAAATGAAGCTATTATAAGACCCAGGTCCTATCACACAATGCAACGCAAGCCGGGGGATAGGGTTTTTCCCTTATAATAGCCAAACATGCTTAGTACGTTTAAAACAAATCATTTGATACTATTATAAGTGTATAGTGTATAAAACAACTTCAAATCATAAGTATCAACCATAGACGGCATGGGTACCATATATCATGTCGCCATACTAGGCTCTACAAATAAAACCTCAATGTCACGTATTTGGAAATTGGATTTCCATCTGTGAACCGAGGCAAAAGATAGTCCTCAACCGATTCGAGACGCTCTAGTCCATGTCTCAGGTCAGAGCTCGAGTGACCTTCGGATCATCAGGGCCGGTCCACCGATGTGGATTAAAATGCCTGAACACTGCGTTTCCCCACCCTTTGGGGTGTCAATAAGCCAACAAATGACTCCATCGGCTCGAGAACGACCGATATATCTGAGGCGCCTAGTAACAGCAACAACCACATAAGTCAAACTCGTCAGGGCATGTAAAACCTCTGACGCCACTTCTAACTAGAAGGAAACGCATGCCCTCCCTGAGGTCCTTCTCCCGTTTTTGGTTCACACCGGGGTGTGAGGATCGCGAATCAACGTTACACAAAGCTATGCCACAAAGGTCGTGCTTTGATCATCCACCACAAGACTTTGCTTGTCAACAAAAGCCTTGATCATTCGCCACTTAGGCATGCCACACAGGCAATTCACTCTATGCGTTTGATATCCATCAGTATATAACCCCTGAGCTCGTACGTCTCAGAGAAGGGCGTTAAGCAAGAGAATAAATTCTCCGCCGCCAAACAGATATATATTTAATAGAAATCAATCACACAGACTAAAATCCAATGTCAGACACACGGTCCATTTACAAGTTCGTTCTGGGTCTGAACGAAATCGGAGGCACCTAGTACCCCGCATATCCATCGATCTCCAAGTACATCTGGACGATCACCAACCGTTTCCATCTTCTTGGGTGTACAGCCCAATCAAGATCATCAGTAATCGCCCAAACGACGTGAAGACTTCCGGTCTTCAACCACCGTCTTCATCTTCGACTTATCGTCGTATCAGTTATTCAGAATGGGATAAACCCGGTCTTTCCGAATAACTTGCGTATATAATAAACATGTGTTACACAAACACAACATATGCCTCATTCCAATTCATCAGTCACTAACCATAAATTAACCAGAGAATAATTCCCCAAATATTAACCCCGAAGGCCGAAACCAACATCAGATCATTATCTAGAAAACCTTTCTGCTTAGCTAACCGACAGTTAGTTTCTAAATTTCACATTCTTAGGGAAAGGTTCCCATTAATTTTATCAAACATAAATTCTTTTAAATTTATTCTTTAATCTCCTTTTGAATATCAATTCAAACTAGTCGGGATTAATGAACCTTACCGAAGTAATCATTTGTTTTAATTTCCCAATCCTAACCTATTCATCCCATGAAGTAAAACTGGTCATACTTCATATCTAACACCACGGTGTTATCGGTAAATTCAATTACCATTTCACGTTCAAATCTAATTAAAGATTTAACTATCTCCTGGAGCAAAACTGGTGATACTCCATTCTCGATCTTTTCATTCTAATTAAAGATTCATTAAAACTCCACTTAGTTTTAATCTTTAACTGGGTTAAAGAATCAGTGTCATTTAAAACACTGTTCACGATAAATCCGAAAATCAATATCAATATCAATTCAATTCCAATTAAATATTATTTAATTGATACACTTCATTAAATCTAAATAAAAAGATTTAATCTTTTCTCAACTAGGTTCAAGAACAGGGTTAATGAAGACACCATTCACGAGAAACCCAAATCACATTTGATATTAAATACAAGGCTCTGAATAGAAAATATATCGGCTTATATTCAATATCAAATTCTACGACCAACAAATATCGTATCGGAAATAACGATATAAATACATCTTTCAAATTTCCATAACAATATCTGTATAATCACGAAATCCAACATCGAAATATTCCGAAGACAATTTCGATTCAAATCCATTCCAATTCAAATATTGGAAATTCAGGTTATTTTCAAAACCATTTCAAATCTAATTCATTTAATTTAAAAATAAATAAATTATTATTCTAGTTCAAAACTAGTTCATTTCGATAAAAATCTATTTTTATCTTTTCAAATATGGAGTTTTTCATCCCGATTATTCCCAAATCATTTCTTATGATTTTACACAAATTATTACTATTTTTAATAATTTTATCAAGGCCCGTACAGTCGATTTCCATCAAAGGCCATCGAACTGCATTTACAACGTCCTTTTCCAAATTTGATTTGGACATAATTCCAAACCCAACCGTTAGATTTCTAATTTCTAATATTCGTTAGAAAGCTGTTTTCGATACGAACCCAACGGTTCCGGTTTTAGGAGAATCCGACGGTCGGATCTCATGTAATACTCGTTCGAAGTCAATGGTCGAAATTCGTGAACTGCCGCAGCGCGGCGCGTTCTATTCAGGCCATTATATAATATATATAATATATACTTCGTCGATTTCCTTTTAAAACGTGCTTTATAAATCGTTTTAAATTCATTTTCAAAACGGTTTCAACTTCATATTCAATTTCAAATCAAAATTGAATAATCCAATATAAATTCGTTTTAAATTCATTTCAAATCGATTTCAATTCAATTTCAATTTAATTCGAATTCAATTCCTTTCGATTTCTATTCGTATTCAATTCTATTCAATTTAATTCGAATTTCGATTATTTTTGATATAATTCAAATTTCATAATCACTTTCAATATACATTGAAAATTGAATAAGTCGATATAACTATCGTTCACGTCAAAATGGCGTCAGTCTAATCAACACGGCTTCATATATTTCTATTTTCAAATATTATATTTCAAATATTTCTTTTTCAAATATTTCTTTTTCAAATATTTCTATATCAAAACTTTCTTTTTCAAAACTGGAATGAGGCCCAATCAATTACCATATAACGTTAATTATATGGATTTTCTACAACACATGTATACAATAACAACGATGAATAATCAACCATCATCCAAAGTGCATTCTACACTGTATAAGCATCAAATATAAATATTCAACGTTTATAGCAGCCCGTCAATCAATCAATCGACATACAACTAAACAATCGGGATTAGTGTACATCAAATATCATCCCAATACCCGTATGGGGTTTCAAACAATCAAACACAGAATTTATTTGTGCAGTTGGGCGATGTGTAAAATTTATCGTCCCAATCAATATCAGTCAAATGTGTGTATATAAACAAATCGTCCGATTTGTTTATTTTTATTTCATTTCATATACATGTTAAAAATTCTATTTTTAACTATAAAATATTTTCAACTATATAAATATTTTATTTCATTTCACATCACATCACACAATCAACTACACATCAAAATCAAACAAACAAGCATACAAGCCGTTCATGGTCTGTGGACGACGGGTGTCGGGTGCTACTAAACACCGTCTGCATCCTAGTATATATTTCAACTAGAAATAAAATTAAAAAATGAGAAATTCTCACCAAAGCTATTCCAACTCCACGACACTTCAAATGTAGGATATCTTCATCGTTCTTCCTTTTGTCACTTCAACCATCCGTGTTCGCTACATATATGAAAATCGAACTTTTACTTTGCTATTCAATCTATAAAAATCGAATTTTTATTTTGCTATTCAATCTATAAAAATCGAATTTTTACTTCCCTATTCAATATAGAAAAATCGAATTTTTACTTTGCTATTCAATATATAAAAATCGGATTTTTACTTTGCTATTCAATATATAAAATCGAATTTTTACTTTGCTATTCAATATATAAAAATCGAATTTTTTACTTTGCTATTCAATATATAAAAATCGAATTTTTACTTCGCTATTCAATATAGAAAAATCGAATTTTTACTTCGCTATTCAATATAGAAAAATCGAATTTTTACTTCTACTTCTATAATGTAAAAATCGTATTTTTATTCTCCAATCATGTATATAAAATTCACATTTTTATTTTCAAACCTTTATATAAAATTCCAATCTTTCCCTTCGCTACTTCATATGAAAAATCCTATTTTTCTTATTTATAAGATCAAATTTTTATTTTGTTTCCAATCTATATTCACAATCATATTCTTCTAAACGATATTTATAATTAAAAATCGCATCTTTATGAGGCTAAAAATCTCCTTTTTAGCTAGTTAAAAATCTCATCTTTTTATTCGATAAAAGTCAAATTATTCATGAACTAAAAATCAAAACTTTCACGAACTAAAAATCCACATCATTCCTATGATAAAAATCATCTCTTTGTTTATTTTTAAAATCATATCTTTGTTTATTTAATAAAAGAACACATTTTTTCTTTAATGTTTTATATAAATTTAAAATTGAATTTGAACATTGTAATTAAACTTAAAACTGAATTTAAAATAGACTAAAGAGGAGAAGCTTATTGTTGCTTTCATCAGCAGGATTGAACCAGAGCAGCTTCACGTTCAAACCCATTTACTCTATAGCTAGGGTTCACTGTTTCTCACTCCACGCTGCGCCGGAAGGGGATCGGAGTGCGCCTCCTGCTTCGCTGTCGAGGGGGCTTCCCATCGACACCCCACTTGGCCAACTCGGTGGCCTGAACGGCATGCAAAATGAGGCGACGCGGTGAGCTATTGGAGCTAGGGTTACGGTTTGGGGGGACCTGGGGGTTCGAACTGCGAATGGAGGGGGAAGGGGCGTCGTCGTTGAGAGGAGGGGCAGGGATAATCGATGGTCTGGTCGGCGGTGGGCGGAAGGCGGCTGGACGAGGTGATCGACGAGGTCAGGTTCGAGAGTTTTTTTTATTTACTTTTTCCTGTAACTGAAATGAACGGGGGAGATAAAGTTTGGGGGTGAGGGATTAATATATATTTAATTTATTTTAATTTAATTTTTCTTAAAGGTTGACTTTTTTATTCGAACTCCAATCAAGGCCCAACGACTGTCGTCCCTAGTGTAATACCCCCATTTCGAACATAATGGGATATGTTTCGTAAGCCAATTTGGCCGTTACGATCAGTTTTAGTTGAAATTACAATATAAATAAATATAATGTTCAAAATTGATTTTAACGTACATTTCAATTTACCAGGCCCACATACTAACTAGAAAAATTCCCGAAAAATATTTTCTAGCTTCGTATTGACGATATGGTCCTAACAAAACTAGTTTCGTCGAATTCTGAGACCGTTTGAAAAATGGCCATTTTCCAGTCGATTAAAATCAACTGAAACTGGTCAAACGCGTTTTCCTTTGCCACGCTCACATATTGAATCGAAAAATTACGAATTTTGAAACATAGCAATAATTTGACATCGCGGATCCAACAAAAGTGGTTTCGTCGAAAACCGAGGTCGTTTGCAAAATTTCCATTTTTAAGGGCCAGAATTTCATAGCGACTATTCTGAATTTTCACTTGGGCATAACTTTTTATCCCCGCTACGAAATTTTGATTTCCCGGATTCATTGGAAAGATACTCTCAATTAGATTCTAATATTTTTTGTTTCATTAAAATTAAGTTTGTTTTGCACCCGGTACATTCATTTGAAGTTTGAAATCGAATTATCGAACTACCGCGCCATTTTCAATTCCTTTTATAATTATAAATAATTATTTATATTCTAACGACGATTGATATAAATATATTCGTTCGAATTCTATTCAAAATAAATTTTTCGTTGATATTATTTAGAATAATTCATTTTAAATATTCAAAATTCACTAAAATTGCCAAAATAAAATTTTTAAATTGGCCCAGATTTCCGGGTTATTACAGTAATTTTTTTCTGGTCTATGTCTGAGGACAATAATTCTTCATCTACATGGAAATGCATGCTTAGATTAAGAACTCACTCAAAATAGTTTTTCAATAGAATTATTGCAAATGGAAATGATACTTTTATGTGGCATGATCCTTGGATAAACTGTCAATGTTTAGTGGATATACTTGGTTATGATAGACTTCATATGATAGGTAATTCAAACCAGAAAGTAAGCTCTATTATAAATGAAGATAGATTGAATCCTCTTATTCATCCAGCAACTAGAGAGTTGATAGATGAAATATGTACTATTCACATTCAACCTAATCTCAGTGAGGATAAGTATGACTGGTGTTCTGGTGGAAAATTCTCCTATCATATAGCATGGAATTCTGTGAGAACTCATGAGGAAATTGACCCTATTTTCTCAGTTATTTGGCATAATAAAAACAGCAGGAAAATGTCTTTTATAACATACTTAGCAAGCATGGGAAGATTGAACACGAAAGATAGAATTTTAAGATTTGGGAACATTTCAAATTCCTTATGCCCTATTTGCGAACTTCATCCAGAATCAATTGAACATCTCTTTTTTCAGTGTGATTACTCCTCCTTAATTTGGTTGTCTCTAAAGTAAAAATTGGGCATGTCTTTGACAACAGATCTACAATTAAGAAGTGAATTGAGAGAAATTAATCATCTTTTCAAAACTAAAGATCAAATTAGGGATCTTGCATGTGGAGCAATCACTTCATGGAAAGAACAAAATGAAAGAATTTTTCAAAACCGACGTACCTCGATGATGTCCAAGCTTAATCAAATTGTAAGGGAGATCCAATTCTTGGTTAGAAACAATGGAAGCAAATCTGAAAGAAGCTTGAGAAATTTTCAACTGTTGGAGATCTGGGGAGTTGACTTAGCCGACACTGGATAGAGGAAGAAGACCATCGGGTTTTGTAGTTTGATATTGGGTTGGGCTTTGATGGACCGGCAGAGAGACATGTTTCTTGCTTTTATTTAGCTTGTCTTTTATTTTCAGACCTTGTATTATTCTATTATGGTTAATGTTTTCTTTGTTTTCACCAAATTTATATGTACTCTTTTTCCCTGTAAGGCACCCATCTAGGTTAAGGGGATTGCAGGGTTTTAACGAGGAATATAAAGGAGGTTTTTAATTGGTATTAGCAATAAAGAGTACCAATTTTCAATATATATATATATATATATATTTGTGTGTGTGTGTGTGTGTGTGTGTGTTAGTCAGAAAAACAGTACTTATGAAAACTCATTTCTGACTAACATATAAAAAGAAGAATATATATTGTTTCAGCTCATGCTTATATTTACACTATTGTAACACCCCACCTCCGCTAGGGTCACTCACAAAGGGAATGCACTAGGTTTGGTGAAGCATTATCGAGGTAAACATGCATAGAAATATTACAAGACAGAACATATATAAAATAAGGTCTAAAGCCTTTTGCACCAGAATACATCAAAACCTGTCTTGCAATAGTAAAGAAGCATAAAACCTTTTCATAAATTATTCCCCAAAATAAAGCGGTGAAGCAGCCATAGCCAAGAGAATACCAAGCTATACATGATGACCTTCAAGCATAAGAGATCCGAACTAAACAACATCATTTCCTCCCTGAAAACCTGGGGGAAACGGAAGACAAAGAGGCGAAACAAAGCGGGGTCCGTCATAAAGAGTGGTAAGCCCTATCTACTTTCAGTATAAAAATAGGTAAAGGTAACATGACATGCATAAACTGAAAGTAAACATAAGGATGCCGAAAAGATAGATAAGCTAAACCAAGATAACTGGATGAACTACTGTAGCAAGATAAACTAAGGTATCATGATAAACTACGGTGTCAAGATAAATCAAGGTGTCACATCGTCAGGTTTCTATCAAGTATACTATCCCAAGGTATCTATCATGTATAACATCCCACGGTATTTATCATGTATATTTGCTCTGCACCTCTCGTACTAGTATCCCAACCCGCGTCATGTGTTAACTATGAATGTCCCTTGCCCAATGTCATGTAATGGTCCATGTCAACCTAATATATATCATATGTAGGTTTTCCCAACTCGTATGTTTCTTTCTATGTATAAGTTCAGTCCTTTGCCGTAGGCCGTACGGGCTTTCCCATGTAAATCTATACCACCTCAACGTAGTACCATTTTATCATTGAAGTTGTTTTGGACTGCTACCCTTGATCTGGTTATGTTTTCTTACCATGAACTATCGCGTGTTCACTTAGGATTTATGCCACCTAGGACCACTAGGGATTATTCTACCTAATGAATGTTTCTGTGTCTTGGTTTGGATCCAAGCCACCTAGGGCCACTAGGGATTATGCCACCCGTTAACCGCGCCCTTTGTCCCACGTATAAATCGTGAACCGTTTTCCATGTCTAGACACACATGTATCTCAATGTGCCATCCGAGTTCCGTGCCAGGGCAAATCGAGAAATACGGAACTCGGTCGGGAGCTTTAAGTCGTCTGCTGATGCAGATATCAAGGTCTGTTTTTGTATCCGTGGCTATGGTCCCACGTGACCCCTCCCTCAACTACTGAAAGGAAATCCAAGAAAAATCATGTATGAGAACCACATCCCGGCCCCACTATGCCCCACTTTACCTATTGGCCAACCTCACCCATGACTCGATAGCAAGAACATGGTCTGTTGGGAGTTCTCTGCCATTCCGTTCGTACACGATTGACTAAAGATGGTAGGTAGTCGACGACGCGCTATCCAGGGCAAAAACAAGAATCGACGACTCCACGCTAATCCATCCCAGTCTTTAGGTCGCTCGCATAGCAACCAAGGCATACTCTTGGTTCTTCTACCGCAGACCTTAACCTCTGTGAGGCCAGGTTTCATGGACCATCTGCCACCTCACAGAGGGATACCAAGAGTACCCTCACGTCCCCCGAAGCTACCGCTTCGTCACCCAGTTCGCTGGAGCTTTTTTCCAAGTCAGATAAGTTGCTCCTCCTTGTATACTAAGTGATGACCTATCGTATTAGGTTACTCATCTATTTATGAACTAGTCCCATGTCCTTGGCTAAGAATTATTACTTAGTTATTCTTAACTAAGGTTTACCACTTAGCTTCTTTTCCCGTTATCCTTGATTAACTACGATTTTCTACCTAGTTCCTCTAACTAGGGTTTTGTCTATTGGGTTAAGTGTTTTTATTCAAGCCCATGACTTAACTCGCCAACCAACCATGTCATAATCGGCTAAGTGTTCAAGTTCAAGGCTTAGCCCTACAACTCGTATGTCAAATTGGTTAAGTATTTGTTTGTCTTAACCCTATCAGATTATCGTGTTAGATTGATTAAGCGTAGATTATCTTAATCCCATCAGATTATCGAGTCGGATTGGTTAAGTATGGGTTAGCTTAACCCCATCCACTAATCGTATTACAATGGTTAAGTATATTTAAAAAGGTCTTGTGACTTAACCCTATCAGGTCCGCATATTAGATTGGTTAAGTATAGGTTACTTAACCTCATCAAATCATCATGTATAATTGGTTGAGTATAAGTTACTTAACCCCATTAAATTATCATGTAAAGTTGGTTAAGTATTGGTTACTTAACCTCATTGAATTACCAAGTTTAGATTGGTTAAGTGTTTAACTTAACCCCATCGAATTACCGTGTTTAGATTAGTTAAGTATAGGTTACTTAACCCCATCTAATTACCGTGTTTAGATTAGTTAAGTGTAGGTTACTTAACCCCATCTAATTACCGTGTTTAGATTAGTTAAGTCTAAGTTACTTAACCCCATCTAATTACCGCGTTTAGATTAGTTAAGTCTGAGTTACTTAACCCCATCTAATTACCAAGTCGGATTAGTTAAGTGTAAATTACTTAACCCCATCCCCTAATTGTCTTATATGGTTAAGTGTCATTAAGAAATCAAGTCAGGTTTAACTTAACCTACCCATTCGTGTCATATCGGTTAAGTGTCATTAGTCAAAATTACTTAACCTTTTCATGTGGCATTAATTAGATTAATCACCCCAACCTCTCACATTAGACTTTGCTGTGGTTACTAGTTAAGCCGGGCGGGTCCGAGTAGCTTTACTCCACAACCTAGTCTAAACTCGGGTTTTAAGTGCTATATGACCAACTACTCACATTGGGTCCTATTGTTTGTAGCCACTAGTTAAGCCGGGCAGGTCCGGGTAGATTTATGCTACAAACTCAACCCAACCTCGAGTTGGCCACTTTCATGTTTGGTCTAGTGTCATATTACACTTACAACCCATACGTGTCTAGTTTCAAGTCCCATGTTTGACCCACATGTCATGTCCACATTTAGGTGTATCATGAGTGTCATATTTTCATGAAATCCCATGTCAAATTATCATGTCATAATCACGCTCGTCTATCCTACCCCAAATCGTGTTTCCAACCCAAGTAAAAGCGAGTCAACATAGTAAGGATACTATGCTACATATTGGCCCAAAACATGCACGATGTCAAAAAGGGATTGGCCACAAACATGCATGGTATCATAAGGGGTTTGGCCTCAAAATATGCATAGCATCATAAGGGGTTTTTGGCCTCAAACATGCATAATATCACAATGGGATTAGCCACAAACATGCATAGTATCATAAGGGAATTTGGCGTCAAACATGCATAGTACCATAAGGGAATTTGGCCACAAACATGCATAGTATCATAAGGGAATTTGGCCACAAACATGCATGATAACATAAGGAGTTTGGGTTCATTTACATGCATAAGCCCCAAAGTCAAGTCTTTGCCAATGTTTCACAAGTCAAATGGTTCCCAAAGGTTCATGCTAACATTCCATAGATAAAGATTCAAACTTGCAAGATAAACTAGGTGAAACATAACATGAGTGGCATGATTAATTCGCTAAAACTTAGCCCAAGGTCATAGATCATAGAAAAGGGGCAAAATTAGGTTCACATAGGCTAGCAGACTTATGTTTCATCGCATTTTATTCCATGTCACATTAGAACCACCGTAAGAATCTACAAGTAGCTAGAACTTACATAGCGAGGCTTAGGGAAGGATCATGCATCGTCTTGACGAAGAAAGGCAGCTCCTTTGTTGAAGAATCGTCATGAAACTTGCGTAGCAATGTTGATCCCTCCTCGATTTGGTGTAGAAAGCTTTCACCTTTTGATTTGAATCCGATTTGAATGCATAAGCCCTTGGAGTTGGAGATGCAGGCCATGATCAAGATGAATTTTGGCAGCACTTAGTTTCTAGATTGATTTTGAGTGATTTAGGTTAGGTCCTAGGGTGTTTTTATAGAGATTAGGACTAGTTTAGGCCCTTAGATTAACCCTAGGGTAGATCTGAACCCTCAAAACCCGTCACAGGCCAATAGTCCAGACCCAAAAACTTGTCTTGAGGAACAAGTCAAGCACACCCAGGCCAACTGGCCGACCACCCAAGTCGACAGGGGTGTCGATTGGGGAGTCGACACCACCTGGGGTGTGTCGACTCCCTAGTCGACTTGGGGGTGGCGGG
The DNA here is from genome assembly GCA_030737875.1 of Allium sativum. Taxonomy (NCBI): domain Eukaryota; kingdom Viridiplantae; phylum Streptophyta; class Magnoliopsida; order Asparagales; family Amaryllidaceae; genus Allium; species Allium sativum. The sequence continues at coordinate 5,108,985 of CM060921.1, read as the reverse complement.
AATTTTTCCCGCCTGTTCTGCTTGGCTGAATTTGAATTCTGAATTTAAAATTTGAACTGTTTTTGAACTTGAAATTTTCTGAAAACTTTGACGGGCCATAACTTGGTCATACGGACTCCGATTTCCGAAAACTCAGACTCTATTTCGTGTATTTTTCCGAGACGAACGCAATGGAGCAACCTGTTTCTCCTGATTCAGATTTTAACATTTAATTCTGCCTTGATTTACATTATAACATGTTATTCAAAATACGGGCTGTTACATTCTCCCCAACTTAAAGGATTTCGTCCCCGAAATCTCCAAGTTAGGAAGAACATATCCTACCATCCATCATCCATCTACTCAAAACATCATCCACAGGCAACCATGGTCCTTAAAAGACTCCTAATGCTTTATGAACACATGCAGAAAGTGTGTATATGTTCCTTAGCTAATGCTAATGATCAGGCCTGAATGATCTTTCTAATGCCAAATATGTTTAGTGCCATGAGTCCAACATGTATGCAAATAGTCCTAGTCATATAAACACTATACGTGTGCACAACCATTCATCCACATGCAACATCCACATGATAACATATTCAATTTCATCCATAAACAAGTATAAATACTCGTGCATATGCGATGCAAAATGTGAGTGTGTCAATCTAGTATCTAACGTGTATTCGCACATCCACGAGCAACCACTTGCAACCATTTGCAACCATATCAATCATAACATGTTTCAAATACATGTTTACATCCATAGGGTTCTATCTAAGGTTCCCAAGATAAGATCAAGGAGATAAACAAGACAAACTCCTTACGGGGTTTGCAACAGAAACAGGACCGAGAGGATATCCACCAAGCAATACCATGCAAGCAAGCTCTACAGGAGAACCAGGGATCAACGATATACTCTTAAAAAAAGACATGATGCGCGCGTCTAAGCCGCATTTCCTTGAGCTTAATTCCATTGTGCCTTGACCGCCTTTGACTTCATGATTTCGTAGATCCTTGATTCCTATTTCCAAGGTATGAGTTGGAACTCATTTCACTATCGCCTCACGTTCCACTTTCACTTATTCTTTCCCTAGTATACTTGGCTCAACCATATCCGCGTACTCATGCAAGCTCTCCAAAAATAACTAGTGAATTCTGGATCTCGTTTACCGATGCCAATCCATGTTACCACGTGCACTTACTAGGGTGATTACTATAACCCATGCTTAAGCGGAATGAATCATCCGTCCTATTGGCGAACGTTACTCGATCGGATCAGAGATTTCCGACAAATGAATCAAGAGATTCTAGGTAACTAACCATGACATAACCCAAAAGGTTATACAAGACTTATAGGGTATTACCAAGGCAAGTTAAGAGTTTAACTACCCTCCTTTCAAAACCGAGAATGGCATCCCTTACTGGATAACCACTTCATCCCTAGAATCCATCCATAGCTCAACAATAGAAGCATTGCTTCTAATCTCAACACTTGGCATAGACGTTCTCAAATCCGAACAAGTCATGAATAAATGGACCGACTCTCCAACCAGATTTTTGGGACTAAAGTGGGATCTTCTACCATGATAGTACTAAGGTGCAGAGACTTAACTATCGAGGCAGACTTAAATGATGCGATGATCAAAACAAAGTCTAGACAGGACGATAGAGAAGAAAGGCTAAGCCTTTAACAGAAACGTTACCATTCCTCTTAGGTACGCTAGAAATGAGAGCATACAATTGCCCTCTCGCTGATCTTGTCCTTATCTTCCTTTGTGGATCAAGCCATACCAACAAGTTGCTTATTCTTAAGCTCGTGTCCCTTATCCTTGCTCCTATTATCCCTTCTTATAACTTCGGTAACAGGTCTCTCGAGAACTTCCTCCATCGCATGGGAAAACACTTACGTAGCTAGACAAGGATTAGTCGCAGTTAAAACTACTGTGACTACAGATGGAGGAAAGAAAGGAAAAGAGGTTCAATCAAGGAAACAAAGGATAGTGCTATTAGCTTTTGGGGAATAGCCTTTAAAAGAACTTTTCTTGAAAAATGCCTTTTGTAAACGGTTTCTCAAATAGTTTTCACAAGGTTTTAAAAACTTTTGCCCAGTCTGGTAACCTTCTGCTCTGATACCAAATGTAACACCCCACCTCCGCTAGGGTCACTCACAAAGGGAATGCACTAGGTTTGGTGAAGCATTATCGAGGTAAACATGCACAGAAATATTACAAGACAGAACATATATAAAATAAGGTCTAAAGCCTTTTGCATCAGAATACATCAAAACCTGTCTTGCAATAGTAAAGAAGCATAAAACCTTTTCATAAATTATTCCCCAAAATAAAGCGGTGAAGCAGCCATAGCCAAGAGAATACCAAGCTATACATGATGACCTTCAAGCATAAGAGATTTGAACTAAACAACATCATTTCCTCCCTGAAAACCTAGGGGGGAAACGGAAGACAAAGAGGCGAAACAAAGCGGGGTCAGTCATAAAGACTGGTAAGTCCTATCTACTTCCAGTATAAAAACAGGTAAAGGTAACATGACATGCATAAACTGAAAGTAAACAAAAGGATGCCGACAAGATTGATAAGCTAAACCAAGATAATTGGATGAACTACTATAGCAAGATAAACTAAGGTATCATGATAAACTACGGTGTCAAGATAAATCAAGGTGTCACATGGTCAGGTTTCTATCAAGTATACTATCCCAAGGTATCTATCATGTATAACATCCTACGGTATTTATCATGTATATTTGCTCTGCACCTCTCGTACTAGTATCCCAACCCGCGTCATGTGTTAACTATGAATGTCCCTTGCCCAATGTCATGTAATGGTCCATGTCAACCTAATATATATCATATGTAGGTTTTCCCAACTCGTATGTTTCTTTCCATGTATAAGTTCAGTCCTTTGCCGTAGGCCGTACGGGCTTTCCCATGTAAATCTATACCACCTCAACGTAGTACCATTTTATCCTTGAAGTTGTTTTGGACTGCTACCCTTGATCTGGTTATGTTTTCTTACCATGAACTATCGCATGTTCACTTAGGATTTATGCCACTTAGGACCACTAGGGATTATGCTACCTAATGAACGTTTCCGTGTCTCGGTTTGGGTCCAAGCCACCTAGGGCCACTAGGGATTATGCCACCCGTCAACCGCGCCCTTTGTCCCACGTATAAATCGTGAACTGTTTTCCATGTCTAGACGCACATGTATCTCAATGTGCCATCCGAGTTCCGTGTCAGGGCAAATCGAGAAATACGGAACTCGGTCGGGAGCTTTAAGTCGTCTGCTGATGCAGATATCAAGATCTGTTTTTGTATCCGTGGCTATGGTCCCACGTGACCCCTCCCTCAACTACTGAAAGGCAACCCAAGAAAAATCATGTATGAGAACCACATCCCGGCCCCACTATGCCCCACTTTACCTATTGGCCAACCTCACCCATGACTCGATAGAAAGAACATGGTCTGTTGGGAGTTCTCTGCCTTTCCGTTCGTACATGATTGACTAAAGATGGTAGGTAGTCGACGACGCTCTATCCAGGGCAAAAACAAGAATCGACGACTCCACGCTAATCCATCCCAGTCTTTAGGTCGCTCGCATAGCAACCAAGGCATACTCTTGGTTCTTCTACCGCAGACCTTAACCTTTGTGAGGCCAGGATTCATGGACCATCTGCCACCTCACAGAGGGATACCAAGAGTACCCTCACGTCCCCCGAAGCTACCGCTTCGTCACCCAATTCGCTGGAGCTTTTTATCCAAGTCAGATAAGTTGCTCCTCCTCGTATACTAAGTGATGACCTACCGTATCAGGTTACTCATCTATTTATGAACTAGTCCCATGTCCTTGGCTAAGAATTATTACTTAGTTTTTCTTAACTAAGGTTTACCACTTAGCTTCTTTTCCCGTTATCCTTGATTAACTACGATTTTCTACCTAGTTCCTCTAACTAGGGTTTTGTCTATTGGGTTAAGTGTTGTTATTCAAGCCCGTGACTTAACCCGCCTACCAACCATGTCATAATCAGCTAAGTGTTCAAGTTCAAGGCTTAGCCCTACAACTCGTATGTCAAATTGGTTAAGTATTTGTTTGTATTAACCCTATCAGATTATCGTGTTAGATTGATTAAGCGTAGATTATCTTAATCCCATCAGATTATCGAGTCGGATTGGTTAAATATGGGTTAGCTTAACCCCATCCACTAATCGTATTACAATGGTTAAGTATATTTAAAAAGGTCTTGTGACTTAACCCTATCAGGTCCGCATATTAGATTGGTTAAGTATAGGTTACTTAACCTCATCAAATCATCATGTATAATTGGTTAAGTATAAGTTACTTAACCCCATAAAATTATCATGTAAAGTTGGTTAAGTATTGGTTACTTAACCTCATTGAATTACCAAGTTTAGATTGGTTAAGTGTTTAACTTAACCCCATCGAATTACCGTGTTTAGATTAGTTAAGTATAGGTTACTTAACCCCATCTAATTACCGTGTTTATAATAGTTAAGTGTAGGTTACTTAACCCCATCTAATTACCGTGTTTAGATTAGTTAAGTCTAAGTTACTTAACCCCATCTAATTACCGTGTTTAGATTAGTTAAGTCTGAGTTACTTAACCCCATCTAATTACCAAGTCGGATTACTTAAGTGTAAATTACTTAACCTCATCCCCTAATTGTCTTATATGGTTAAGTGTCATTAAGAAATCAAGTCTGGTTTAACTTAACCTACCCATTCGTGTCATATCGGTTAAGTGTCATTAGTCAAAATTACTTAACCTTTTCATGTGGCATTAATTAGATTAATGCACCCCAACCTCTCACGTTAGACTTTGTTGTGGTTACTAGTTAAGCCGGGCGGGTCCGGGTAGCTTAACACCACAACCTAGTCTAACCTTGGGTTTTAAGTGCTATATGACCAACTACTCACATTGGGTCCTATTGTTTGTAGCCACTAGTTAAGCCGGGCGGGTCCGGGTAGATTTATGCTACAAACTCAACCCAACCTCGAGTTGGCCACTTTCATGTTTGGTCTAGTGTCATATTACACTTACAACCCATACGTGTCTAGTTTCAAGTCCCATGTTTGACCCACATGTCATGTCCACATTTAGGTGTATCATGAGTGTCATATTTTCATGAAATACCATGTCAAATTATCATGTCATAATCATGCTCGTCTTTCCTACCCCAAATCGTGTTTCCAACCCAAGTAAAAGCGAGTCAACATAGTAAGGATACTATGCTACATATTGGCCCAAAACATGCACGATGTCAAAAAGGGATTGGCCACAAACATGCATGGTATCATAAGGGGTTTGGCCTCAAAATATGCATAGCATCATAAGGGGTTTTTGGCCTCAAACATGCATAATATCACAACGGGATTAGCCACAAACATGCATAGTATCATAAGGGAATTTGGCCTCAAACATGCATAGTACCATAAGGGAATTTGGCCACAAACATGCATATTATCGTAAGGGAATTTGGCCACAAACATGCATGATAACATAAGGGGTTTGGGTTCATTTACATGCATAAGCCCGTAAGTCAAGTCTTTGCCAATGTTTCACAAGTCAAATGGTTCCCAAAGGTTCATGCTAACATTCCATAGATAAAGATTCAAACTTGCAAGATAAACTAGGTGAAACATAACATGAGTGGCATGATTAAGTCGCTAAAACTTAGCCCAAAGTCATAGATCATAGAAAAGGGGGCAAAATTAGGTTCACATAGGCTAGCATACTTATGTTTCATCGCATTTTATTCCATGTCACATTAGAACCACCGTTAGAATCTACAAGTAGCTAGAACTAACATAGCGAGGCTTAGGGAAGGATCATGCATCGTCTTGACGAAGAAAGGTGGCTCCTTTGTTGAAGAATCGTCATGAAACTTGCGTAGCAACGTTGATCCCTCCTCGATTTGGTGTAGAAAGCTTGCACCTTTTGATTTGAATCCGATTTGAATGCATAAGCCCTTGGAGTTGGAGATGGAGGCCATGATCAAGATGGATTTTGGCAGCACTTAGTTGCTAGATTGATTTTGAGTGATTTAGGTTAGGTCCTAGGGTGTTTTTATAGAGTTTAGGAGTAGTTTAGGCCCTTAGATTAACCCTAGGATAGATCTGAACCCTCAAAACCCGTACAGGCCAATAGACCAGACCCAAAAGCATGTCTTGAGGAACAAGTCAAGCACACCCAGGCCAACTGGCCGACCACCCAAGTCGACAGGGGTGTCGACTGGGCAGTCGACACCACCTGGGGTGTGTCGACTCCCAAGTCGACTCCCCAGTCGACTTGGAGGTGGCGGGAATTTTTCCCGCCTGTTCTGCTTGGCTGAATTTGAATTCTGAATTTAAAATTTGAACTGTTTTTGAACTTGAAATTTTCTGAAAACTTTGACGGGCCATAACTTGGTCATACGGACTCCGATTTTCGAAAACTCGGACTCTATTTCGCGTATTTTTCCGAGACGAACGCAATGACGCAACCTGTTTCTCCTGATTCAAATTATAACATTTAATTCTGCCTTGATTTACGTTATAACGTGTTATTCAAAATACGGGTTGTTACAACTATCATGACACTATATATTATGAGTTTTAGTGCATTGTAATATGTGTTATATGCCATTAGCTCAATGTTTTTTTTCCACAAACACTATATACTTTAGAACGTCATCACTCATGCCACGTCTTTTTGGTTCTATCATGTCTTCTTTGGTAGGAGAACCAAACGTAGAAGGAATAAAATATAGATAAAGTTTACGTATAGTTTTATTATCTTAAATTGATTATATCATATCTATATCTATCTTATATTACTTATAATAGAAAATCAGATTCTACCATCGCTGATTTGGACAACATGAGATGCCGGCATTTCAAAATAACTTTATCCTCCATGCTCTCGATTTTCCTTAATTACTCCCCTAAACGTTCCCCTCTTTATAGTTTCCAAACTTTCAACCACGATTGCTTCAACTGATGCGCAACTAAAATTTCTACCCTTTTCAATAGTTTACTTACATCTCTACCCTAAATTTTGTTAAATCGACTCTCAATTTCATTTCAGCAACAACATTGTCGAACCAAACGCAATTTAGATTTCAAGGTTGCTCTTGATGATTCTAAACGAATTCTTCAACTGGCGTCGATCAGATTTAAATGTATATGGATTTTTTTGATGTTTAATTCAGATCTGCTATTGCGTTTGCCTTATGTTCCTTTTCCAAGTATTCCCCATTTTCATCTCACGCAATTGAAAATTTTATTACATAAATCAAGTAACAATTAATCATATGTATGTTGTGCTATGTGTGGTATATATTAATTTGACTGAAAACCCATTCAAACAAATTCGTCTATTTCTTTATTATTCATACTTACACTAATTACTCAATAAAACGCTGCATTCTTTTGCGGTTCATTGATTGCTCGGCCATGATGGTTACATTTGCAGTTCGTTGTCTGCATAAATGAATTGAAAACAGCACTCTTGACTGTTGGATTATCTGTGAGTATTTTAATTTTTGCTTCACAGGCTTTGTATAAACATTTTTCCTATTTCGAAGGCCTAAATTGTTGTAGACAACCCAGACCTTATTTGTCTCTATCTTTTTTCCCACCGTCACCATTTTCTCTCCTAGCTTTCGACGTGTTTGACTATATGTGCTGAACGATTTGTTGCTTGCGATGCAGTTTATAACCAACGATTTATAATTTTGCACTGTAATGTTGTGTGAAACATATATTGATCTATAGGACTATATACTTTAACAACCAATGTGTTGTGCATAACAAGTAGATATGTGTTGTGTTTGTTAATATACCCAATCTCTTTTCTTCTATGTATATCCATCACTTATTTTTCGTGTGAAAAGGTAGCTATATATTGCTTGGAGTACTAAAATATGACGGATTTTACTGTGTTTTCCTTATGTCACTTCACTTTTTGGTGTTGAAATAATTAATTTTATACACAACATAAAATTTGCTCATCCTACATTTTTTCCCCAATTTTGGTGTCTACAGGTGTAATACTTATTTGTTAATTCATCAACAATTATTTTATTTAATCCTATTGTAAAAAAACATTAACTCACATGAATGCTTCAACCACGGGAGGAAGATTAATACCTGAATTTAGCTAAACACTATTACTGATAACCCTCAAATCCTCCTTTCACGAAGTCTTCCATATTAAGCTATTAAATTCAATATATTATTTTTGTGTTTTTAAGACAATAAATTAAAAAACACTCTTTTTTGGGGGATAATTATGATTTGAAGCTGATGTAGGTAAGCCTGGTGTATCTAACAATACCATAAAGTAAATCCACCTTCTCTTCCACCGGAGCAGGTGCTCATGAAGCACAGAAGCATGCAAATAATATGTTTGATTGTATTCAAGCATGCGGTGCTGCTACAACAGTAACGTGTATAACTTTGTACAACATTTGAAGATGTACTGTTATCTGAAGAAAGAAACCAACCAAGCTATTTGTAGAATATGCACGTGGAAGTCATGTAACTATACATTGTTAAGACATATAGCAAGACCATTATTTAAAATCATGTTTTCTCTTTACATAGGGTACCTTTGCGACTATTGAAAATGAGACATTTAAGTGAGATATGCGTTTACGTCTTTTTACAGTCATTTGAGCCAAATATTTAATTTACGATTTTTTACTTTAATTTATTTATACTGATTAATTTTTTTTTGTTTACTTCGCATTTAATAACTGAAAATAATAAATATTATATTACTTGATTTTTCATTAAACCACATCAATACATTTTGAATTCAAGTACAAGCTAATAAACCAAACTACAAAAGTCAACGTATGTTAATTTGAATATTTAATGAAACTAAATTTTTTAATGAAACAAACTTATGACAAGTACAGAACAAACCTAACTGATAACACATAAATCCAATAATCCCAACGTCAAGCGGTGCCTCTGCAACATCCACGTTTTAGGGATGGTCGAAAAAACTATGTAATCTCTGTCTGCTGAATAGGCATAACAGACAAAAAAGGATAACGTTGGTCCCAACATTGGTGAAATGCTTGGTTCGAGCAAAAAACCATCCAGTCACATGCCTATCCAAGCTGCTATGGTCGTTACTTCTATGTCTAGACCGGTCAAGTGTAGCGTATGGGACCATCCAATTTTTGGTAAAGTTATAGAGTATGAGGAAGCATAAGCACTACCAGAATCTGAAAAGTGTGCCACAATACTAAAAAATAAAAAAATTCGAACATGTACATATGTATATATTGAACGCTACGGAAAAATAAGAAAATTACCTAAAGTAAAAGGTAGAACAGGCTGAGAAAATTTCATGAATGAGGGGGAATGGTTGTCTTTGTTGTTATGGAATGAAGAACAGGTGGATGGTGTGCTATATCGATGGACGGTAAGTGAAAAGGTGTGAATGTTTAGTGAAACATATCCTCCCCCGTCGGATGCCAATAAATCAATTTCCACCAACTGAGTGATCTTTTTTTGTTAAAATGGAACGTTGACGCTTCTACTGCTTCTGACATGTTGGACACGTCCAAAACAAAAGAGTTACAATTTTTTAAGTTTGAACTACACCACCTAATTGATGCAGTATTTAAGTGTTAAATTTTCAACTAAAAACGGTTTAAAATGATGGTCTGTTAGTTTGTAAAACTGACGTGTAATAAATATAATATGAGGGCACATATATATTAGCCTTACAGTTGTAAAAGTTTCTACTTTTTATATATGAAAAGTTTCGCTAATATTCATGTTATATGTAGTGGTTTTATTTGAGTGCAGTTATATAATTGGTACATTTTCACTTTCTACGTTAGTTGCAATTGAAATTAATGTTGTTTTAGCATATTATTTGTTGTGTCTGTACTGTCGCTTACCTTCTCCTCAAGTCAAACTGCTACTATACTTTTTGTTATAAGCACTTGCTTCTTTTCTATTTATGTTTCAACTACCTTTTTACTCTACATGCTGGTCTTACTGTTTACATGTTATGCTAACAGTGAACTCACAAATATTTCAATGTATGGTCGATGCAGGTACAATGGACAATAGCTTTGACCTGCTTTCATCATTGGTTTACAGGATTAATTGCAGGTACAAATATCGCAATGTATCGGTTATCTGGATTCATATTTCTCAGATTTACTCCAGTCCAGGTATGTACTGTATGATTCCTGATTGTTTTATATGCACGCATTTGCTTATTTACTTATTGATGTTTGTATCTTTTTTCATCTTTCAGCTCGGTTGGTTTGAGGAGTTGGTGTTCGGATGTTTGATGGGTGTGGTGTTGTTGGAGATGATTGAGACAACTATGATTGGGTTGAGGGAGGATGACGATTGGTTTCAAGCAACAAATTCTTTTTTTCCGTGGTTTTTCAGGTAAGAAAAGCGATGCTATTTTTAACAGATGGTTCTTTTTGAGCTTTCGCAACCTGAATACCTAAATTTTTTTCTTTTAAATGAAAGAGAGTAGAAACAAAGGAAAACAACCAAATTTTTTTTTAATAAAATGCAACACAACACAAATGAAACTAAAAAATTGTTTAACTTAACAGTATTCACCAAAATCAAATGAAAGCTTTTTTTTGGTCTTGTTTAAGACAAGAATGGATTTAAAGAGATCTTATATATATATATATATATATACACATATACATGTACATATAAGACCAATTCAGATTCAACTTATTTGTTCTTCGACACATCAAAATTACAAAGTAACTAAAAGCATATGAAGAATATAATTTTAAAGATGTGGACGGGATGATTACTGAGATATTGTTATAGTGTCATGGATGCTTATAAAGATGGAAAGTTGGCACACTTCCTTGATTGTTTGAATTCTGATATATAGAGCAGTGCCCATTTGCAATTGACATGCGTGCTCTTCCCTTAGGCTTTAAATTAGGCATGACTAATCTATTTCTAAGTTAAGTTTTATGACAAACAGGAGGAAGATTTGGATCGTTTATCAACTTTGAGTCAAATATGTTGTGTAGGTGACAACTCCATTGATGTTCAGGTTTATTCCTGTTGTCTTGCATTTGGGAACTATGATGCGTTGGTTGACTACCGAAGGCGGTAATCAAGATGGGGTACATTGCACAGTTGTGTTTATTATTATTTTACTCAGCAGATGCATAGTTAGTATTACATAGTGTTGATTGCAAATTTACCTATAACAAAATGATGTTCTTTTACTAGATGTGTCAATAGTAATGGACAGTTTTACACAGCAGAAACTGAAACTCGAAACTAAGCTCAGTTTCATCAAAACTAAGCAGTGCTCAGTTTTGAAACTGAAATGGAGCATTTGCTCAGTTTCTCGAAACTGAGCATTGCCCAGTTTCATTTTCTGCTCAGTTTCAAGAATCTGAAACCGAAACTGAGCAATGCTCAATTTCAGATTATTGAAACTGAGAATATGCTTAGTTTCAAGAATCTGATACTGAGCAATGCTCAGTTTTGAAACTGAGCGTATGCTCAGTTTTCTACTCAGTTTTGAAATTGAGCATATGCTCAGTTTTCTTGAAACTAAGAATATGCTCAGTTTCAAGAATCTGAAACTGAGTAATGCTCAATTTCAATAAAACACTTCGCGCTCCAATTTTTTTTCCTCATTTTATATAAGTTAGAAAGGTCTTTTTTTGTAGTGGTACTACTCTATTAAAATTCCGGAGGGAAGGAAATAAAATAAAGCCAGCTAGGTGAGATTATATTTTAATTTCTTTGTTGATATATGTTTTAATGACAATTTTGAACTAACCGAGTCAATATCAGTACAGTTGATGGTTCATTTTAGATTCCATAATAATACACTATGAAGTAATGCATTTTTTCTATTCAAATCTGCATTTTCTGTTCATTGTATCATATCAATTAGTTATGAATCACCTACCGGATAGAAATATTTCTCAATTTGCTGACTAATTTAATGTATATCAGGTGCCATGGATACAAGTGAGTAGGTCTAGGCCACTATTTTTCGCAGTTGCTCGCACTTCTTTTTCATTTCCATTAGCTTAGGAATGTAAGTAACTATCACAAAAGTGTTCTTCAGTACTTCTCTAACCACAGTCGATTTCATGTATCTTTGGAGTTAACGGTAGCAAATAATTTGCTTGAACAGTTGAACATGAATAAATAAGGAATACATAGGTGTCAGAAGAGGTTCAAGAGACCCAGTTCAACACTGGAATTTCGGCAATGATGGAGTTCCTTAATGCAGCTTACAAGTGGAACACTCTTCCTAAGTCAATAATGGAGGAACTAGTTATTTTGCTAGCTCCTTACGCATCTCAAATGGCTGAGGAACTTTGGTTTTGATTTTGAGTGGGCCATTCAAGTCCGCTAGCATAAAAATATTTCCTAAGGTTTGCCTTCATAATATCTGTTCTAATATGAGAAAACATGTTATTCTTTAATAGTAGTATTATGTATTTCTTTCGCTTATGTAAATGGCGTAACAAGGTTGAAACTGCTCAAATTACATGCATCATCTTGTGCTAGAATCATATAAAGATATATTGTCATTTATAGAGCATACTGAGACTGCTGCTTTTGTGCAGGCTAAAAGTGAATACTTGAAAGATTCATGTAGTGTTGCTTATTCAGATTAATTGAAAGACTAGAGGCACGATTGTAGTGAATGAAGATTGTTCAGAAAATAAAGCTTTCAGATTAGCTTTAGAAGACGAGAAACTCTCAAAATATTTAGATGGAAGCACCGTAAAGGAAAGAATATATGTTCCAGAAAGGATCATGAATGTGATTGTAGACCACCAGAAGGTGCGGACATGAATGTATTTAATATAACTATTTTTATATTTCTATTTGATTGTATTTTTTTAATGTGTATCAAGTACAGATAGTTGTATTGAATCGTGAATAGAAGTTAATAAAATTGAACTAAAAATGCTATTTTATTTGATTGTATTCATATTTGTGTTGTGGCTTGCCTAAAAGGCTCTTTTTTTTGAAAAAAAAAGTATAATTTTGCATCTATCGTGGTGACAAAGCAGATGTAAATGAACTGAATAGCAAAACTGCAATAAGCAATTTGCATCTGCTATAGTTATAAAGCAGACGCAAATACGTAGGGTATTCGCGTCTGCATCTGGTTAAATCGAACACAAATATATCATATTTGCATCGGTTGAAAATCTGAAGCAATTTTTTTATAATTTGCGTACATTGCATTAGCATCTGTTGTGGAGCAGACGCAAATGGTGCAAAAAGACAGACGCAAATACTCTGTTTTGTACTAGTACTTGTTCTTAATGATCAAGGGGTCAACTTGAACTATTTTTTCATGGCCTCAATATTCGAAAGTAAGAAGAGAAAGTATTTAACTAATGTTTTAATCTTAATCATACCAGACGGCTTCCAAATTGTTTTCAAGTAAGTTATGACCGCCGTGTATGATAAAGGCCGATCGAGGAAATACCATACTAAATAAGATTATCGTTCTTCCTTGGAAGATGTCTTTCGTAGGTACGAGTGCTTTCCCAGCATATTTCAGAGTGATTGCAGGTGGCGAGAATGCCCTAGTGTTCTTGGATTTGGCTTCAAACAGAGTAGACCACTTCTGTTTTGGGAGGATAAAAGGAGGGTCAGAGTTAGGCGGTGGATCTTGTGGAGGGGGAATAAGTGGAGGAGGGTGAAAGTCGGAAGGTAGGGCTTGGGGTACAGCGATGTGAGGGGATGGAGTGAAAAGAGAGTGAAGCGGATGAAAGAAGGAATTTGTTGGTACGATGTCACCATTTTTGAAGGAGGAAAGGACTAAACATTTATTTTCTTCACTTAATATTAAATTATTATCAAATTAATTTGTTAAATTTTATAATCATAACCAACCATATAACTCATTTCATAATTAGATTCACGTCTTAAATCAATCTATCTTACTCGATAAAATACATTTCAATTATGTCATATAACAAATCAAGTTATCGTTAAATTTCTAACTTCTCTTTAAAATCTTTTATATACTTATGTTTCACGAAAACTTATATAAATTTATAGTTTTTAAATTTATTTTAAAAAACTATATTTAAGGCTTTATTAACTTATATAAAATACAGGTTTGAATAGAATTATAAATTTAGTTTTTTAAAATACTTTATTACATTAGAACATATTATAAGTTCACAAATAATTTTTATAATAGAGCAACGATGTCCAGATATATGTTTCTACCTAGGCCAAGTAATGCAAATATATATAATTTCAATTCATGATTTAAAATTTATGGGTATTTATCATTTCAACCTGTATCCTAATAAATTCAGTTTTATATTCTTAAGTCAATACAAATATATAGGAAACTTTCAGTGTGAGAACAAAATAAATATAACATTCAGTTAACACACATAAATCATCACACATCATAACAATCAAATTCGTGCATTATATGTCAAAAGTGTACGTGTAGCATTTGATCAAACAAATAATCGTATTTTTAATGTAATCCTAACATTTCATATGTCATTTCAAATTATATCAATTCACATATTGAAATTGATACTCAATGATTATTCTAACCTTGCATGACAAAATTGAAATAGACGGCGTAATCTGAAATGGGCACGGAAGTTGTGACTCAAAACAGGCCAAATCAATGAATTAAAGCACTAACTTGAATCAATCCAAGCTCAAATCACAAATTTCAAATCATCATTATATTATGTTATAATATATATATATATATATACATATATAAATGTGTAAAGCAAAAAATATATATACTTGTTTAAAATACTCTAAATCAAAATATATCTCCAACTGATAATTGTCTGGATCAAACTCAAAGACTCACAATTTACATCCTCATGCCTTACTACTCTACTACACCCATTATTGATTGTAATTTACAAACAACACAATCATATATATATTTGATACACTCAAGCGAAATGAGTGGTCGGTCATGTGTGTTCGGGTTGCAAGATGTTCTTGTTGAACCCAGTGTATTCCTCTCTAGAGGTACACTATCGGAAGGTGGTTCCATACCTTGTCATAGTTGGAAATCCATTATCCAATAAGTGCTCGCGGTTTTGATTGTATAGTATATATGTGGAACGTGAGATGAAAGTGTTCTGTAAGATGATTATTATATTGTGGTTGATAGACACTACTATAATACCAAAAGAGTTTTGATATAAAAGATCATTGTTTCTTTCAAAATGATTTGAAAGTTAAATCAAACTACTTTGGATTCTCATAAGGTAAAAACCCGTTCCATTATACGGCGTGGTCTTATGAGATATCATTTAATTACTCAATTGTTTTTAAATTGTTTTACTCACACCAGTCCCATGACTGACCCAGAGTTTATTTTGCTTTGTTTTCCTAAACTCTTGGGTGCCCAATTTTGTATGGGCAGTCAAGTAATCGGAATTTACAGATACTTGAAGAGCCGGAGCTGGAGCTGGAGGCTTCAGGATTATATAGATTGTTATTTCCGCTGTGTTGTAAGTGTTATACTCTAATAATTGTATTGTATACAGATACTGTTTTATTTCAAAGTTTGTTATGAAATATATTTATTCGTTCCACTGCGAGATTCGTGTTTACTCTGATGTTGTATGTTCTTCTTCTCCTATTCTAAGTTTCTATCTTATCTATTCTCACCATTTGTTTTTTTTCCATTAGTTTTCTGGTTTCCAGTGTAATGTGGTTGGACTGGTGTTATTTGGTCAGCTCAAACTGTACTGGAATTTCGGGACAATACACATACCCTATGAATTTTAATACACATGCATCACAAAAGAAATCGAAATCGTCGATTTCCGATACTAGGGATTTACAAATATGAATGAGATGCCTAGCTACCCCGATAGGGTTGGCTACTTCAATCGGACTACTAGCAACAGATGTAGGAAGGTTTAGAGATTCAGCTATTCTCCTAGAAATAAAGAAATGAGTCACTCCATAGTCAAATAGAGTGCACACTCAATTTTCTAAAATAGAAAGTATACCTTCCAATGTAGGTCGTCCTTGATTCCTAGGTGGAATACTCTGAAGTGGTGTTGCTTCTAATGCATAGTTTTGGCTGTTTTGTCCAACTTTTAGCTTTGGGCAGTCCTTAGACATGTGGCCTTCCTCATGGAAGTTGAAGCATCTCCCCTTAAACTCCTTCTTCGACATGCAACCCTACAATCTTTTTCCTCGTAGCCCTGATGTTTGCATCTAACACAAACTTTAGCCTCCTTCTTAAACTTTCCACCCTTCTTGTTCTTCTGGTAGTCTTTCTTCTTATCCTTAGAAGAGCTGGAACAACCTTAAATCTTTGTCCTCATTGCGTTTCAAAATTTTCTTTAAAAGTGGCTTGGGCCAATAACATTTCCTTCAGTGGGGAATTCAACCCTTTAACGAACCTTAAGACCTTATTCATTGGGGTATCTACCAAATCCCTGCAAAACTTAGACAGTTTCGTGAATCTGGCTATATAATCTCTCATATTCATATTTCCATGCTTTAAGTGAATAAACTTTTCTTGTTGTATAGTCATCCCAACATTTGGTAAGAACTTTGTCTCAAAACAGGTTTCAAATTCTTCCCAGGTGAATATCCGGCCCGCATTTCCACCGAAACTACATTCCACCATTCTAGAGCTTGTCCTTTGAAGTTCCAGGCTGCTACCCTTCATTTCGTTTGATCATCCCATTTGGTGACTTCAAAGATACGCTCGTAGTCCGTTATCCAAGCTTGGGCTTCGAGAAAGCTTTCAATGCCCAAAAACGGTTTTCCTCTTAAGTAAACAAAGCTTTTGCAGAGGTGGGAAAAAATCGAATGCCTCGGTAGCGGGTTGGGCTACTGCTAGCGCCATTAGGGTAGGATTCACGATAGGGACTTATTCACAGTTTTGAGATACTGCTGGAACCATTCGAGCAAGTATCTAGGCCTCGCCGGGTTTCTTTGTTCGTTTGGGTTATCAGCCATTCTACTATCTGAAAAAGGAAAAACCCTCCAATGGGCATTCCTAAGATAGTACTCAAGCCAAAAGATAAGGAATTGCCTAGTATAAATTTGTGTATGTCTTTTAGGGGATAGTAAATATATATATATATATATAGTTAAAAAAAAAATTCAAATAACAAATATGTCTCTTATACATATATTTCCCCTGATCGGGTAACCTAAGCTCTGATACCAAATGTAACAACCGCCTAGAGTGGGCCTAAATTTCGATCCAAAAAAGGCTTATTGAAACTTAGAGCCACTCTAAACGGATCGTTGGTCCCTATAAGGAATTACATTTGCACAGAATAACAGAGAAATATAATGATATGGAATTTCACACAACGGAAGGGATAAAATATAATATTGAGAAAGTAGATGTACCATTTAAATTAAAAACCAATAACATAACTTATAACCATTATTCAGACAGTTACATCAGGTACACTGTAACGGCAAGGAATTTCGCTCGATCCGAATCGATCGTTAAACCGACTAAGACCGTTTGAAACCCCTGATCGTTTTGAGAACAGGACAAATTGGAACGTAACGGAAGAACACTTCATTGTTATTACAACAATTCCATCAGATACAAGAATATACAGAATGTAAATGAATAAATTACATTCGATAAATATCAGAGATTACAATAAATTACATAGCAGTGGAAAAATATACAAAACACAACTAGAAGAGATACACGGATACAGAGCTTTCCGGATATCGTTCCAGTTGTAAATCAGGACCCTGTGAATATAAATCTGCAAAACAAAAACTACTAGCTGCCCGTGTGGAAAATAGGGGCACCCAGAGTTTAGGTTATAACAATAAACTCCAGGTCAGTCATGTGACTAGTGTGAGAACTAAAACAGTTATTTAAAACTTTACTTTAAAAGAGAGTAATTCAAGGGACCACGCCGTATAACACGGAACGGGTTTCCTCCCAAGAATACTAGTGCATATAACAAAACAACGCAATGCTCTTTGAAAAAATGAAGCTATTATAAGACCCAGGTCCCATCACACAATGCAACGCAAGCCGGAGGATAGGGTTTTCCCTTATAATAGCCAAACATGCTTGGTACATTTAAACAAATCATTTGATACTATTATAGGTGTATAGTGTCAAAACAATTTCAATCATAAATATCAATCATAGACGGCATGGGTACCATATATCATGTCGCCATACTAGTTCTACAATTAAAACCGCAATATCACGTATTGGAAATTGGATTTCCATGATGAGTCGAGGCAAGGGGCAAGCTCCTCTCCGATTCGAGACACTCTAGCAAATGTCTCAGGACCCCACTATGATCCTTGGATCTTCAGGGCCGGTCCTCACCTAACTTTGGAGGATTAGTTATTCCTGAACACACGTTTCCCGGTCCTTACAGACCTATATCCGAGGCGCCTCGTATCCAACAACCACACAGGTGAAAAGTATATAAATGTCAGGGCTGGTAGGTCACTGACACCACCCTAGCTAGAATGAAACTTCGTGCTCTCCCTGCAGTCACTATCCCGTTTTTGACTCATACCGAGGTGTGAGGCTCGCGAATTCACGTTATACACAAAGCTACGCCACACAGGCCGTGCTTTGATCATCAACCACAAGACTTTGCTTTTTAACAGAAGTCTTGATCAATTGCCACTTACGCGTGCCACACTGGCAATTCACTCCATGCGACTGATGTCCATCGATATACAACCTCTGAGCTCGTACGTCTCAGAGAAGGGCGTTAAGCAAGAGAATAAATTCTCCGCCGCCAAACAGATGTATATTTAATAGAGATCAATCAACACAGAATAAAATCCAATGTCAGACACACAATCCATTTACAAGTTCGTTCTGGGTCTGAACGAAACCGGAGGCACTTTCCTCGCATATCCATCCATCTCCAAGTACGTCTGGACGATCACCAACTATTTCCCTCATCTTGGGTGTACAGCCCAATCAAGATCATTAGTAATCACCCAAACGATGTGAAGACTTCCGGTCTTCAACCACCGTCTTCATCTTCGACATCTCGTCGAATCGGTTATTCAGAATGGGATAAACCCGGCCTTTCTGAATAACCCACGTATATAATAAACGAATGTTACACAAACACAACAAACGTCTCATTCCAATTCAGAATATTCTTTTATTCACAAAATCACATTCTTAGGGAAAGGTTCCCATTAATTTTTCCAAGATAAACTCTTCTAAATTTATTCTTTAATCCTCCTTTGGATATCATTTCAAACTAGTCGGGATTAGTTAGCCACACCGAAGTAATTATTTATTTTATTTCCCAATCCCAACCTATATATCCCATGGAGCAAAACTGGTAATACTCCATATCTAACACCACGGTGTTATCGGTAAAATTAATTACCATTTCACGTTCAAATCTAATTAAAGATTTAACTATCGTTGTGGAGCAAAACTGGTGGTACTCCACTCCCGATCACCTTTCAGATTTGATAATTTAAATTATTAATTCACATTTCAATCTAATTAAAGATTCATTAAAACTCCACTTAGTTTTAATCCTTTCAAAAATAAACATCTTGCCTTTAACTGGGTTAAAGAACCAATGTCATCTAAAGTACGATTCACGATAAACCCAAATCACATTTGATATTAAATACAAGGCTCTGAAGAGAAAATATACCGGCTTATATTCAATATCAAATTCTGAAACCAACAAATATCATATTGGAAATAACGATATAAAATATATCTTTCAAATTCCCATAACAATATCTGTATAGTCACGAAATTCAACATCGAAATATTCCGAAGATAATTTCGATTCAACTCCAATCCAATTCACGTATTGGGAATATTGATTATTTTTAAAATCACTTTCAAATTCAATTTATTTATTTTAAAAATAAATTGATTTTTATTCTAGTTCAAAACTAGTTCATTTCGACAAAAATCTATTTTTATCCTTTCAAATGTGGAATTCTTCAGCCCAATTTTTCCCAAATCATTTCTTATGATTTCACACAAATTATAGATATTTTTAATAATTTCATCAAGGCCCATACAGTCAATTTTCATCAATGGCCATCGAACTGCACTTACAGCGACCTTTTCTAAATTTGATTTGGACATAATTCCAAATCCAACCGTTAGATTTCAAATTTCTAATATTCATTGGAAAGCTCTTTTCGATACGAACCCAACGGTTCCTGTTTTAGGAGAATCCGACGGTCGGATCTCCCGCAACGTCAATTCGAAGTTAATGGTCGAAATTCACGAACTGTCGCGGCGCGGCGCGTTCTATTCGGCCCATTATATATATATATTATATATATTTCGTCGATTTCCTTTTAAAACGTATTTTATAAATCGTTCTAAATTCATTTCAAAAACAATTTCAACTTCATCTTCAATTTCAAATCGATTTGATTTCAATTCAATTCGAATTCATTTCAATTTTATTTAATTCGAATTCTAATTTGTTTCAATTCAATTCAAATTCTAATTCGTTTCAATTCAATTCAATTTGAATTTACCTTCTATTTAATTCAATTCGAATTCATTTCAAATTGATTTCAATTCAATTTTAGTTCATTTTAAATTTCATTCAAAACGATTTCAATTCGTTTTTAATTCAATTTGAATTCATTTCTATTCAATTCGAATTCAAATTCACTTTCTATTCAATTCGAATCGAATTCATTTTCTATTCGATTCGAATTCATTTCAAATTGATTCAATAAAATTTCAATTTGAATTTTAATCTAATTTAATTTGAATTTCATTTCAAAATATTAAATTTTGAAATCACTTTTCAATATTCATTATAAAACGAATAAAATCTATATAAATATCGTTCGCGTCAAAATAACGCATCTCTAATCCACACGGTTTTATATTTTTCAAAAACTTCTTTATTCTATTCAACAAATGAATATTTGTTCTATTCAACACATGAATCTATATTTCTTTCAACACACGACTAATCTCAACACATGAGTACTGTTAACACATCTCTATTTTTGTTATGTAAAATATTTTATAAAATTATGGTATCTATAGTTTGATTTTTAATTAGACTTCAACCGTAAAGTAGTTCTAATTTTAAATATGATAAAGATGTAAATTTTATTGTATAAAATATTTTACTCAACACATCAATAGTTTCAACTCAGGAACATCGTCAACACATGACTGTTTTTATATTCAACCCATGAATTTTCTTTTATAATATTCATTATTTTCCCGATTGGAATGAGGCCCAATCAATGTAACAACCCGAAAATCTGGGCCAGTTTAAATTTTTTATTTTGGCAATTTTAACGGATTTTGAATATTTAAAATGAATTATTTTAAATAATATCGACGAGAAAATTTATTTTGAATATAATTCGACGTATATATTATATACGTCGTCGTTAGAATATAAATATTTATATATAATTATAAATAGAATTGAAAATGGCGCGGTAGTTCGATAATTCGATTTCAAACTTCAATTGAATGTATCGGGTTCAAAACAATCCGGATTTTAGTGAAACCAAAGCATTAGGATCTATTCGTGAATATCTTTCCAATGAATCCGAAAAATCAAAATTTCATAGCGGGAACCAAAAGATATGTCCAGTTGAAAATTCTGAATAGTCGCTATGGAATTCAGGCAGTTAAATTTGGAAATTTTGCAAACGACCTCGGATTTCGACGAAACCACTTTTGTTGGATCCATGATGTCAAATTATTGCTAGATTCCAAATTTCATAATTTTTCGAATCAATATGTGAGCGTGGCAAAGGAAAACGCATTTGACCAATTTTAGTTGATTTTAATCGACTGAAAAATGGCCGTTTTTCCAATGGTCTCAGAATTCGATGTAACTAGTTTTGTTAGGATCGTATCGTCAATACGAAGCTAGAAAATATTTTTCGAGAATTTTTAGAGTTAGTATGTGACCCCGGTAATTTGAAATGTACGTTTAAAATTCAATATAGTGATTTAAATGTAAATTTAACGGAAACTGATCGAAACGATCGAATTGTCCTATGTGGCATATCCCATTGTGTTCGGAATGGGAGTTAAACGCTATGGACGACAGGCGGTGGGCCTCGTTTCGAGGTCGTATGTGAAAGTCAACTTTTTGCAAAATAAAATAATTAAAAAATAAAAATAAAAAAAATTCTCCCCTCTCCTTAACTACGGTGGACCCCCCCCAATTATCTTTCAAAATCGATTTTCAATCAGGGAAAAAAAAGAGAAAGAAGGGCGACGGGGGGGTGAGCCGCCGCCACCACATCGCGCCCCCCCTACCCCAGCGACGCTACCGCCGCCGCTGCTTCACCTTCCCCTCCTCCTCCCACGACCATCGCACCCCCCCAGGCCATCAGTCGCCCCACCGTACCCCCCCTTCTCCCTCCAGTTCGAGGAAGCCGCCCCCCCTAAAACCCTGAGCCACCACCACCAGCGAACAAGAAAGCTCCCCTCCGCTCCTCCTTAAAGCAATGTAAGCCTTCCATTTATCTTGTTTTGTTTAATTAATTTTAGCAATCAAAAATCTGAATTTTTATATTGAAGGAGGATAAAAATATAATCTTATATATTGTAAAAAGATAAAAATATGACTTTTAAATAGTAGGAACTATAAAAATGTAATCATTATGAGATAGAGAATATAAAAATATCATCTTTGTATATGGAGCGAAATAAAAATCTGATTTTTATTTTATATACGTTGAAATAAAGTGGTGATTTTTATAATGATGAAATCTATATTTTTGAAAAGATGAAGTCTTTATATTTGAAAAGGAGAAATCTTTATAGTTGAAAAGACGAGATTTTTATATATTGAATAGCAAAGTAAAAATATGATTTTTATATATTGAATAGCAAAGTAAAAATATGATTTTTATATATTGAATAGCAAAGTAAAAATATGATTTTTATATATTGAATAGCAAAGTAAAAATATGATTTTTATATATTGAATAGCAAAGTAAAAATATGAATTTTATATATTGAATAGTAAAGTAAAAATATGATTTTTATATATTGAACATCGAAGTAAAAATTGGGTTTTTTCATATTGAATAACGAAGTAAAAATGTGATTTTATATATGTAGTGGCTACGGGCAACGAAGATGACAAAAATGCGATAACGGTGAAGATTTCTATCAAAGAAGAGTCAAGATGATTGGATAGCTATCAGTGAGAATTTCTCACCTTTCAATTTCTTTTTCTAGTTATATATATATATACCAGGATGCAGACGGTGCTTAGCAGCACCCGACACCCGTCATCCACAGACCATGGATTGCTTGTTTGTTAAATTGTTTGGTTGTGGAGTTGCTTACTTTATTTGGTTCGAATTGAATTGTTTGGTGAAATAAAATTTATTTGATTGATGTGTGAATGGAGTGGGCCTTCACTAGACCGGGGATAAGGCTAGGCCTCGTCCCGTTTCTAGTATCGTGCCGTTATGCCGCCGAAATTTTCTAAAATAAGTTAGAAAAATAAAAATATCATTTTATTTAAAGAATGAACTGAATAGAAATTCATATGTTAAAATAAAATGTTTTATCGTTAAAAATATAATTTTTAACGTGAATAGGAATATAGTGAATGTGAATAAATAAATATTCATTTACAGACCGGACGGTTTGTTTATGTACACTGATTTGACTGACATTGATTGGGACGATAAATTTTACACATCGCCCAACTGCACAAATAAAATCTGTGTTTGTTGATTTGAAACCCCACACGGGTGTTGGGATGAAATTTGAAGTTCACTCATCCTGATTGATTAAATATGTCGATCGATTGATTGACAGGCTGTTATAAGCGTTAGATATCTATATTTGATGCTTATACAGTGTAGTGCACTTTGGTTGATGGTTGATTATTTTTCAACGCTATTATATACATGTGTTGAATGGAATCCATATAATTAACATTATATGGTAATTGATTGGGCCTCATTCCAATCGGGAAAATAATGAATATTATAAAAGAAAATTCATGTGTTGAATTTAAAAATAGTCATGTGTTGACGATGTTCCTGAGTTGAAAATATTTATGTGTTGAGTAAAATATTTTAAATAATAAAATTTACATCTTTATCATATTTAAAATTAGAACTACTTTACGGTGGAGTCTAATTAAAATCAAACGATAGATACCATAGTTTTATTAAATATTTCACATAACAAAAATAGTCGTGTGCTGAAAGAAATATAGATTCATGTGTTGAATAGAATAAATATTCGTGTGTTGAATAGAATAACGAAGTTTTTGAAAAATATAAAGCCGTGTTGATTAGAGATGCGCTATTTTGGACGTGAACGATATTTATATCGATTTTATTCGTTTTGCAATGAATATCGAAAAGTGATTTCAAAATTCGGATATTTTGAAATGAAATTCAAATTGAATTAAATAAAAATTCAAATTGAAATTTTATTGAATCAATTTGAATTGAATAGAAAATGAATTCGATTCGAATTGAATAGAAAACGAATTAGAATTTGAATTGAATAGAAAGTGAATTTGAATTCGAATAAAATAGAAATGAATTCAAATTGAATTAAATTGAAATTGAGTTAAAAACGAATTGAAATCGTTTTGAATGAAATTTAAAACGAACGGAAGTTGAATTGAAATGAGTTCGAATTGAATGGAAATCAAATCGATTTGAAATTAAAGATGAAGTTGAAATTGTTTTTGAAACGAATTTAAAACGATTTATAAAATACATTTTAAAAAGGAAATCGACGAAATATATATAATATATATATTATATATATAATGGCCTGAATAGAACGCGCCGCACCGCGGCAGTTCGTGAATTTCGACCATTAACTTCGAATCGACGTTACGGGAGATCCGGCCGTCGGATTCTCCTAAAACCGGAACCGTTGGGTTCATATCGAAAAGAGATTTCCAATGAATATTAGAAATTTGAAATCTAACGGTTGGATTTGGAGTTATGTCCAAATCAAATTCGAAAAAGGTCGCTGTAAGTGCAGTTCGATGGCCGTTGATGGAAATCGACTTTACGGGCCTTGATAAAATTATTAAAAATATTGATAATTTGTGTAAAATCATAAGAAATGATTTGGGAAAAATTGGGCTGAAGAATTCCACAATTGAAAGGATAAAAATAGATTTTTATCGAAATGAACTAGTTTTGAACTGGAATTAAAATCGATTTATTTTTAAAATAAATAAATTGAATTTGAAAGTGATTTTAAAAATAATCAATATTCCCAATATGTGAATTGGACTGGAGTTGAATCAAAATTATCTTCGGGACATTTCGATGTTGGATTTTGTGACTATAAAGATATTGTTATGGGAATTTGAAAGATATGTTTTATATCGTTATTTCCAATACGATATATGTTGGTTTCGGAATTTGATATTGAATATAAGCCGATATATTTTCTATTCAGAGCCTTGTATTTAATATCAAATGTGATTAGGGTTTATCGTGAATCGTGTTTTAGATGACATTGGTTCTTTAACCCAGTTAAAGGCAAGATGTTGATTTTTGAATGGATTAAAGCTAAGTGGAGTTTTAATGAATCTTTAATTAGATTAAAATGTGAATCGATAATTTAAATTATCAAATCTGAAAAGTGATCGAGAGTGGAGTATCACCAGTTTTGCTCCAAAGCGATAGTTAAATCTTTAATTAGATTTGAACGTGAAATGGTAATTAATTTTACCGATAACACCGTGGTGTTAGATGTGGAGTATTACCAGTTTTCTCCATGGGATATATAGGTTGGGATTGGGAAATAAAATAAGTAATTACTTCGGTGTGGTTCGTTAATCCCGACTAGTTTGAAATGATATCCATAGGAGGATTAAAGGATAAATTTAGATGAATTTATCTTGGATAAAATTAATGGGAACCTATTCCCTCAGAATGTGATTTCGTGAATAAAAGAATATTCTGAATTGGAATGAGGCGTTCGTTGTGTTTGTGTAACATTTGTTTACTATATACGTGGGTTATTCAGAAAGGACGGGTTTATACCCATTCTGAGTAACCGATTCGATGAGATGTCGAAGATGAAGACGGTGGTTGAAGACCGGAAGTCTTCACATCATTTGGGTGATTACTGATGATCTTGATTGGGCTATATACCCAGGATGAGGGAATCAGTTGGTGATCGTCCAGACGTACCTGGAGATGGATGGATATGCGAGGAAAGTGCCTCCGGTTTCATTCAGACCCAGAATGAACTTGTAAATGGATTGTGTGTCTGACATTGGATTTTATTCTGTGTTGATTGATCTTTATTAAATATACATTTGTTTGGCGACAAAGAATTTATTCTCTTGCTTAACGCCCTTCTCTGAGACGTACGAGCTCAGAGGTTGTATATCGATGGACATCAGTCGCATGGAGTGAATTGCCAATGTGGCATGCGTAAGTGGCAATTGATCAAGGCTTCTGTTGAAAAGCAAAGTCTTGTGGTTGATGATCAAAGCACGGCCTGTGTGGCGTAGCTTTGTGTATAACGTGAATTCGCGAGCCTCACACCTCGGTATGAGTCAAAAACGGGAGACGGACTGCTGGGAGAGCACGACGTTTCTTTCTAGCTAGGGTGGTGTCAGTGACCTACCAGCCCTGACATTTATATACTTTTCACCTGTGTGGTTGTTGGAATGCGAGGTGCCTCGGATATAGGTCTGTAAGGACCGGGAAACGTGTGTTCAGGAATTGCCAATCCTCAAAAGTAGGAGAGGACCGGCCCAGCCGATTCCAAGGATCAAAGTGGGGTCCTGGGACATTTGCTAGAGTGTCTCGAACGCGGAGAGGAGCTTGCCCCTTGCCTCGGCTCATGACGGAATCCAATTTCCAATGCGTGATATTGCGGTTTTAATTGTAGAACTAGTATGGCGACATGATAGATGGTACCCATGCCGCCTATGATTGATATTTATGATTGAAATTGTTTTGACACTATACACTTATAATAGTATCAAATGATTTGTTTTAAACGTACCAAGCATGTTTGGCTATTATAAGGGAAAACCCTATCCTCCGGCTTGCGTTGCATTGTGTGATGGGACCTGGGTCTTATAATAGCTTCATTTTTCCAAAAAGCATTGCGTTGTTTTGTTATATGCACTAGTATTCTTGGGAGGAAACCCGTTCCGTGTATACAGCGTGGTCCCTTGAATTACTCTCTTTTAAAGTAAAGTTTTAAATAACTGTTTTAGTTCTCACACCAATCACATGACTGACCTGGAGTTTATTGTTTTAACCTAAACTCTGGGTGCCCCTATTTTCCACACGGGCAACTAGTAGTTTTGGTTTTGCAGATTTATATCCACAGAGTCCTGATTTACAGCTGGAACGATGCTCGGAAAGCTCTGTATCCGTGTATCACTTTCAATTGTGTTTTGTATATTTTTCCGCTGCTATGTAACTTATTGTAATCTCTGATATTTGTCGAATGTAATTTATTCATTTATACTCTGTATATTCTTGTATCTGATGGAATTGTTGTAATAGCAATGAAATGTTCTTCTGTATGCGTTCTATTTTGTCTTGTCCTCAATTCTATCCGTGCTTTCCTTCACGGGGAAGTTCGGGTCGTCTCAATCAATCACCATATAATGTTAATTATATGGATTCCACACAACACATGTATATAATAGCAATGACAAACAATCAACCATCATTCAAAGTGCACCACACAACTGCATAAGCATCAAATATGAATAATTAACGCTTACACAGCCTGTCGTCCAATCGATCGACATACAATTAAATAATTGGGATTAGTGTGCGCCAAATATCATCCCAACACCCGTGCGGGGTTTCAAATCAACAAAGACAGATTTTTATTTGTGCAGTTGGGCGATGTGTAAAATTTATCGACCCAATCAATATCAGTCAAATCAGTGTATATAAACAAATTGGCCGATTTGTTTATAAATATTCCTTTATTCACATTCACGTTAAAAATTATATTTTTAACGATAATTAATTTATTTCAACCATCTACAATTTATTATCGATTTCACATCAACATCACAAACGATTTTCACAACACATCAATCAAACAAACAAGCCATTCATGGTCTGTGGATGACGGATGTCGGGTGCTGCTAAGCACCGTCTGCATCCTAGTATATATATATAACTAGAAAAAGAAATTTGAGTGAGAAGTTCTCACCGATAGCTAATCCAATACCACGACCCTTCAAAAGTAGAAGTCTTCGCTGTTCTCGCCTTTTGTCACTTTCGTCGCCCGTAGTCACTACATATATAAAAATCGTATTTTTACTTTCCTATTCAATATATAAAAATCTAATTTTTTACTTCGCTATTCAATATATAAAAATCGAATTTTTACAACGTTACTATATAGATAAAAATTCCATCGCTGTTCTCGCCTTTTGTCACTTTCATCGCCCGTAGTCACTACATATATAAAAATCGTATTTTTACTTTGCTATTCAATATATAAAAATCTAATTTTTACTACGCTATTCAATATATAAAAATCGAATTTTTACAACGTTACTATATAGATAAAAATTCCATTTTTACATTGCTACTATATAGATAAAAATTCCATTTTTACATCGCTACTATACAGATAAAAATTCCATTTTTACATCGCTACTATACAGATAAAAATTCCATTTTTACACGCTATTCTCTACATAAAGATTTCGCCTTTTTCCATTTCAAAAATCTAATCTTTTCTATTTTAAAAATCTAATCTTTTCTATTTTAAAAATCTAATCTTTTCTATTTTAAAAATATAATCTTTTCTATTTTAAAAATCTAATCTTTTCTATTTGACTAAAAATCATATCTTTAGCTAAATAAAAATCTTATTTTTACTTCATTCAAAATCATACTTTCACATATGAGATTTACAACTAAAGATCACATTTTTAAAATTCAGTTTTGCATATAAAAATCTCATTTTTAAATTCAGTTTTTGCATATAAAACTCTAAAGAAAAATAAAATAAAAACTATGTCATTTATACGCAAAAATAAAATAAAACCAACGTATTATAATTAAATAGAAAAATAGAAAAAACGAACTTACTGTGCTCAAAATCGGAATAGGAGGGGGGTGCTCTCGGGTGGCGTGCCAGGGGGTTGAACGGCGGGTGGTGGTTGCGGTTATCGAAGTGGAAAGGGGGAAGATGGAGAGGGAGGAGAAGCAGGCGCGGGGAGGAGGAAGAGAGGGTGGAGCGGCAGGTGGTGGCGATTGGGGAGGCGGCCAAGGCATGCGGCGCGCCAGATCGTGTGGGGGGGGGGGCAGACGCGGTGAGGGGAGAAGAAGAAGAGGGGGCTCGCGGTGTTGGCCGCGCCTGTGGCGCGGTGGAGGGCAGCGCCTCCGGCGGTGGCGCACTGGAGGTTGATGGGCGGCTCCGCCCTTTCTCTTTTTTTTATCTGATTCGATTTCGATTGAAAATCTGAGAGGGGGGCCAACGGTTTTGAAGGGCATGAGAGAGGAAGATAATTATTTTATATTATTTAATTTCAAGAAAAGTTGACTTTTACATACGAACTCTAAACGAGGCCCACCGCCTGTCGTCCCTAGCGTTTTACCCCCATTCCGAACACAATGGGATATGTATCGCAAGCTGATTCGATCGTCTCGATCAGTTTCCGTTAAAATCAACATATAACTCTATATATTGAATTTGAACGCGCATTTCAATTTACCGGGGTCACATACTAACTAGAAAAATTCCAGAAAAATATTTTCTAGCTTCGTGTTGACGATACGGTCCTAACAAAACTAGTTTCGTCGAATTCTGAGACCATTGGAAAAATGGCCATTTTCCAATCGATTAAAATCAGCTGAAACTGGTCAAACGCGTTTTCCTTTGCCACGCTCACATATTGATTCGAAAAATTATGAAATTTGGAATCTAACAATAATTTGACATCACGGATCCAACAAAAGTGGTTTCGTCGAAATTCGAGGTCGTTTGCAAAATTCCCATTTTTAAGGGCCTGAATTCCATAGCGACTATTCAGAATTTTCAACTGGACATATCTTTTGATTCCCACTATGAAATTTCGATTTTTTGGATTCGTTGGAAAGATATTCTCAAATAGATCTTATTATTTTTGGTTTCACTAAAATCCGGTTTATTTTGCACCCGGTATGTTCAATTGAAGTTTGAAATTGAATTATCGAACTACCGCGCCATTTTCAATTCTATTTATAATTATATATAATTATTTATATTCTAACGACGACGTATATAATATATACGTTCTATTCTATTCAAAATAAATTTCTCGTTGATATTATTTAAAATAATATATTTTAAATGTTCAAAATTCATTAAAATTGCCAAAATAAAAATTTTAAACTGGCCCAGATTTTCGGGTTGTTTTATGCACCAATTAATATCCAAATATATAACAATAATACCGCCAAAAATAAATAGAACATAAATAGATAAGTTCCTACATCGTTCTGCTCCCACCTCTTTATCTCTTAGCATAAAGTCCAACCAACTATCCTATAAGTATGTTAAGAGGAGGGAAGTTAGAACATAAAATCCTGATGAATGAAAACCACAAATGTTTGAAGGATAACTATTCTTATATTTTGCAAGATAGATTTATCATTATATATCTATGTGAGCAAGCATACAAACACAAGGCATTGAACCTAATTAACGAAGTGGACATTCAATCAGTTACTTAAGACTTTTGTTAACACTTTAGGGCAGATCCACTATCACTTAATACCCAACGAGGTGGACGTTCTCAGTCACTTAAGACCATACTACTATACTAAATTTAGGGTCGATTCCTATAATCACTTATGACCCTATGGTGGACCCTAACTACTTAAGACCCATCCTATCACGTCAATGCTATATATGTACTCTTATTTGTAATATAAGAAGTAGTATCTCGCCATTTAATAGAGGCCTAGGGTAGAACAAGTTTTCCATTTAAGACCCCTCCAATGGACTCCCATGTTACTACTTAACTGATATTACAGGTGAAATCCTATGCCACTCAAAACTTCCCATAGACAGGAGGTTACAATTGCATGCATCATAGTATACCTACCATGTCCCTAGGTCAGCCCTTATACAGCTCCTAGATGAAGTGGACAACTTCTGGAGAACTACCCCACTCAACGTTACCATTATATTTAGTCTATTTTAGAGAAGGAGGATCCAAAGACCACTTAGACCGTAACAAGGGAGGGTCCTATGACTTTGGTCCAAACCAAGGAGTGAACCTTAGGAACATGCCTAGTCCTAACCACTTAAGACCCAAATTAGGTAGGTCAGCCTATTATAACCTTCTCAATAGGCATGCTTACTCATACATACATATAATATACATATATGTGTACACACCAGGACTCTCACATTAAACCGTCTACTTGTAGATGTTGGATTTATTGGGCGGTTCCATGCAGACTTCTACTACAAGTGGGCTTAACCTCAAGTCTTAATGTAATAATTATAATGGCCCATAACACCTAGACCTCTCACATTAACTAGGCTTACTTGTAGATGCTGGATATTCCAGTCAATTCCGGGTAGGCTTTTATTACGAGTAATGGTTAATCTCGTGTGTTTGTGTGATTAATTACTATTTGTAAAGCCTTTGACGCAAACACATGCAAACAAATCCTATGGGGGCATTTGAAATTCAAATTACTACTTACCTAAGTAATCATACTTACAATGCATTTATTATACATTGATTACTCTATATATGTATCTAATTTAATAATAGCTATTAACACTAGCTGTCATCCGAATTTAATGTTTCTAAATCTTTGAAATGTCAATCTCTAACAAAAGAAAGGCATACAAGTCAATTTTTCACATTTCATCAATCAAGTATAGACATGTACGTAAACATATATGTAAGTGGGAAACAAACCATAATAACGTATAAAACTTGTATCCTAGGCTTGATTAATTGCTACAGCAACAAAAGATAACAATTGTGAAATGCATCCATATATATATATAATTATTGTATGGTTCGAACCCACTTTTAATATGTTTATGTGTAAAGCATTAATATTTGAATATTATATAAATAAATACATTCAAACTGTACAGTCAAAGTGCTCAGTGGATCCAATGCGGTGGAGATGCAAAAAGTTGTAGCGGAGATAAAGCGTGGAAATAGCAAGATATAGCGGATGAGTCTAAAATAGCATGTAAAGCTCATATTTAATGCTTTTACGATTATAAAATTGATAAATGAATGGAAAATTAACACTTAATTTAATTATAATTAGTACATTCTTAATTTTAAATAAAAGCTATTGTGAATATGCCCATTTTTAATTCGTTTCTTTTATAGTATATATAGCGGAAATAGCGGAATATAGCTGAAATAATGGGATATATTGGGAATAATGGAATATAGCGTGGCTAGAAGCAGAAAGGCTATTTCAAAGGCTATATGGAAATAGCATAGCGGTAGAAATCCGCTACACGATATAGCGGGGAAATGGCGGGGTAATAGTGGGGCATAAACTGCACAGCGTTCAAATAATCTATTTATAAAAATAGATATTTAAACCTATTTTGATTTATACAAACATCCAAATTCTTAATATTTGACAATAAACAATACATGAGAATCACAACGTATGAAATATGAATTTGACCAACATAACAATTATACAACACAACTCTGTCATTTTCTTCACCGCTCTAACAACTATAAACCACAAATTTACATAGATTGTACATTTCTGCTAATAAACATAAAATAGAGAAATTTTTGTGGTTATCTATTTTTAATGTTTTCATAGAAATCCCAAATCCTCTTAGGCATATAGATCCAAATCAGTACTACTAAATGAAAAAATAACAACACAGGAGATTTCCACCCACATTGATTTAACTATGTGGAAATGACATCGATTTAATGATG
This sequence comes from Allium sativum, assembly GCA_030737875.1. Classification (NCBI taxonomy): domain Eukaryota; kingdom Viridiplantae; phylum Streptophyta; class Magnoliopsida; order Asparagales; family Amaryllidaceae; genus Allium; species Allium sativum. Next base: position 5,076,077 of record CM060921.1, on the reverse strand, counting down.
TTTTCCCTATTAGATCTGAAAACCTTGTAAGAATCACGAACACAAAATACAAACTCCAATTATGTATTAGTATATATATATATATATATATATAAGAATTAAAAAAATTAGAATTCTTATATATAAATCTAGAATTCCATATTCAAATCTATACTAAATCCTAAAAGAAAAGATATTATAAAGAATATAGATTAGAAAATTTGTATTAGAAAATCTAATATGATCTTTTCTTTTAATTCCACATCTGGTATTTAATAGTTTATGTGTGTTCTAAACAACCAAATATGAGCTTCCTTTAGACTAGTAAACATGGTAAAAATTCACTCAGTTATTTATAACAGTCTACTCACTAGAAGTAAAACTGCTAAATAAGAAAGTAATATCCAAAAGATCAATTTGAATAATCGTAGCACCCCTCCCCCCCCCCCCCCCCACACAACAATCTTTGAAACTCCATAAAGAAAAGGGGTCTAGTTGGCTTTATTTTGAGCACGTTAGAAGTTTGGAAATGATTTCGTTTTCTATTTACATGATGTCCATAGTGTAGATTTGAGCATCCACAAAGTTCAATTTGATTTCGATAGTGTTCCACTGAAAACCATAGGAGGGTAGAATGATGTATAGAAAAAGTTTAATTTCGTATGTAGAGCTTGTATTATTTATCTGAGAAGTCATTTTGTATGCATTTGACATTCCACCGTAATGAAACATATATACTTTTCCTTTGATATTATCAGTTGTTTTTCTTTCTTTCAGTTGTGACAGAACATTATAAATTATACTATAATTTGAGAATTATAGCATCTTAAATAAATGGTTATCTGAATTGTTCAAATGTTCACATTTGCATATTAAACAATCTAGAACTTGCTCGGTGTCAGTTTATATCTAAGTTTATGGACAAACAAATGTTTCTTGCAACCATTTGCATAGCTTCATAAAACATGATAAGAAGGGAATAAATTTGTAGCAATATGGACAAGGCACACTAGTCATATTCTCATCCATTTTACGTGGGTCAAGTTTGACTAATCAATTTGAATAAGTAGTTCTTGTATGTACATCTTTTGTTCAAGTGAACATTTGTTTCATTTCATTTGATTAATTTTACAACTAATAGGAAGAAGAGCGGAGAATGCCTTAGCCATCCATGTATTTGCTTCTAGCTTGAAATTTCAGTTAGTTTTGTATTATTATTTTGTGAAAACCTGTAACTTCCCCGTGAAGGAAAGCGGCGGATAGTTCGAGAACAAGCCACAACAGAACGCATACAGAAGAACATTTCATTGCATATTACAACAATGCATCAGATTACAAGAATATACAAAGTATAAATGAAAAAATATTACACAGAAAATATCAGATATTACATTACATTTAAATACATAGCAGCGGAAAATAATACAATACACAACTAGAAGGAGATATACGGATACAAAGCTTTCTGGATATCGTTCCAGCTGTAAACCAGGATCCTGTGAATATAAATCTGCAAAACCAAAACTACTAGCTGCCCGTGTCGAAAATAAGGGCACCCAGAGTTCAGGTTAAAACAATAAACTCCAGGTCAGTCATGTGACTAGTGTGAGAACTAAAACAGTTATTGATCTTTATTTTAAAGTTCGGTAAATCAAGGGACCACGCCGTATAACACGGAACGGGTTTCCTCCCAAGAATACCAGTGCATAAAACAACAGCGCAATGCTAAATAAAGAAAAATGAAGCTATTACAAGACCCAGGTCCTATCACACAATGCAACGCAAGCCGGGGGATAGGGTTTTTACCTTATAATAGCCAAGAATGCTTGATACGTTTAAAACAAATCATTTGATACTATTATAAGTGCATAGTGTATAAAACAACTTCAAATCATAAGTATCAATCATAGGCGACATGAGCGTCCCATGCCACTATGTCGCCATATATAGGTTTACAAATAAAACCGCAAAGTCACGTATTTGGAAATCGGGTTTCCATCTATGAACCGAGGCAAAAGATAGTCCTCAACCGATTCAAGACTGCCTAGCCCGAGTCTCAGGATCAGAGCTCAAGTGACCCTAGGAGCGACAGGGCCGGTCCACCGATGTGGATTAAACTTAAATCCTGAACACTGCGTTTCCCCGCCCTTTGGGGCGTAAACGAGCCAACGAATGACTCCATCGGACCCGGATCGTCCGATCAAACCGAGGCGCCTCGCAACAGCAACAACCACACAGGTGAAAAGTATATAAATGTCAGGGCTGGTAGGTCACTGACACCACCCTAGCTAGGAAGAAACGCATGTCCTCCCTGAGGTCCTTCCTCCCGTTTCTGGTTCACAACCGGGGTGCGAAACTCACGAAGTAAACGTTACACAAAGCTACGCCACAAAGGCCGTGCTTTGATCATCACCACAAGACTTTGCTTTTCAACAGAAGCCTCGATCAATTGCCACTTAGGCATGCCACACAGGCAATTTTACTCCATGCGTTTGATATCCATCAGTATATAACCCCTGAGCTCGTACGTCTCAGAGAAGGGCGTTAAGCAAGAGAATAAATTCTCCGCCGCCAAACAGATATATATTTAATAGAGATCAATCACACGGACTAAAATCCAATGTCAGACACACAGTCCATTTACAAGTCCGTTCTGGGTCTGAACGAAACCGGAGGCACCTAGTACCCCGCATATCCATCGATCTCCAAGCACGTCTGGACGATCACCAACTGTTTCCATCTTCTTGGGTGTACAGCCCAATCAAGATCATCAGTAATCACCCGAACGACGTGAAGACTTCCGGTCTTCGACCATCGTCTTCATCTTCGACTTATCGTCGTATCATTTATTCAGAATGGGATAAACCCGGTCTTTCCGAATAACTCGCGTATATTTTAAATAAATGTTACACAAACACAACATACGCCTCATTCCAATTCATCAGTCACTAACCATAAATTAATCAAGAGAATAATTTCCCAAATATTAACCCCGAAGGCCGAAACCAACATCAGATCAATATCCAGAAAACCATTCTGCTTAGCTAACCGACAGTTAGTTTCTAAATTTCACATTCATAGGGAAAGGTTCCCATTAATTTTATCCAAGATAAATTCTTTAATTTATTCTTTAATCTACTTTTGAATATCAATTCAAATTATTCGGGATTAACGAAACTTACTGAAGTAACCATTTGTTTTAATTTCCCAATCCCAACCTATTCATCCCATGAAGTAAAACTGGTAATACTTCATATCTAACACCACGGTGTTATCGGTAAATTCTATTACCATTTCACGTTCAAAATCTAATTAAAGATTTAACTATCGCCTAGAGCAAAACTGGTGATACTCCATTCTCGATCATTTCAATCTAATTAAAGATTCATTAAAACTCCACTTAGTTTTAATCATTGACTGGGTTAAAGAATCAGTGTCATTTAAAAACACGGTTCACAGTAAACCCAAAATCACCTTCCATTAATTATCGGGTTAAAGAACAAGCGTTATTTAAAACACTGTTCACGATAAACCCAAAAAATCATTCCATTAATTATCGGGTTAAAGAACAAGCGTTATTTAAAACACTGTTCACGATAAACCCAAAAATCATTCCATTAATTATCGGGTTAAAGAATAAGTGTTATTTAAAACACTGTTCACGATAAACCCAAAAATCAATACCAATTCAATTCCAATTAAATATCATTTAATTGGTACACTTCATTAAATCTAAATAAAAAGATTTAATCTTTTCTCATCTGCGTTCAAGAACAGTGTTAGTCAAGACACCATTCACGACAACCCAAATCACATTTGACATTAAATACAAGGCTCTGAATAGAAAATATCCCGGCTTATATTCAATATCAAATTCTACGATTAACAAATGTCGTATTGGAAATAACGATATAAATATATATCTTTCAAATTTCCATAACAACACCAGTATAATCACGAATTCCAACATCGAAATATTCCGAAGACAATTTCGATTCAAATCCATTCCAATGCAATCATTGGAAATTCTGGTTATTTTCAAAACCATTTCAAATTCAATTTATTTATTTAAAAATAAATAGAATTATAATTCTAGTTCAAAACTAGTTCATTTCGATAAAAATCTATTTTTATCTTTTCAAATATGGAGATTTTCACCCCAATTCTTCACAAATCATTTCTTATGATTTTACACAAATTATTACTATTTTTAATAATTTTATCAAGGCCCGTACAGTCGATTTCCATCAATGGCCGTCGAACTGCACTTACAGCGACCTTTTTCAAATTTGATTTGGACATAATTCCAAATCCATCCGTTAGATTTCAAATTTCAAATATTCGTTAGAAAGCTCTTTTCGATACGAACCCAACGGTTCCGGTTTTAGGAGAATCCGACTGTTGGATCTCCTGTAATGTCCGTTTGAAATAAATGGTCGAGATTCACGAACTGCCGCGGCGCGGCGCGTTCTATTCAGGCCATTATATTATATATATATATAATATATAATATATATTTCGTCGGTTTCTATTTAAAACGAATTATATAGATAGTTTTGAATTAGTTTCAAAAACATTTTCAACTTCCATTTCAAATTCAAATCAAAGTTGAATCTTTCCTTATAAATTCGGTTTAAAATTCATTTCTATTCAACTCAAGTTTCAATTCAATTTGAATTCATTTCACTTCATTTTAAATTCAATTCGAATTCGCTTTCAATTCGATTCATTTCAAAGTGGTTTTCTATTTGATTCAAATTCGTTATATATTTCAATTGAAATCAAATTCGTTTTCTATTCAAATCAAATTTCAATTCAATTTGATTTCACTTCAATTCGTTTTCAATTCAATTCGAATTGGTTTTATATTCAATTCATTTCGAAATCGTTTTATATTCAATTCATTTCGAAATCGTTTTCAATTCAATTCATTTCGAAATCATTTTCAATTCAATTCAATTCGAAATCGTTTTATATTCAATTCATTTCGAAATGAATAAAATCGATATAAATATCGTTCACGTCAAAATGGCGTCAATCTAATCAACACGGCTTCATATATTTCTGTTTTCAAATATTCTATTTCAAATATTTCTTTTTCAAAATAGTTGTTATTATCAAAATATTTCGTTCAACACATGACTAATCTCAACGGATGAGTACTGTCAACACATGAACCTTTATTTTATAATATTCTTTATTTTCTAAATTGGAATGAGGCCCAATCAATCACCATATAATATTAATTATATGGATTTTCATACATCACACGTATATAATAGCATTGAAAAGTAATCAACCATCAACCAAAGTGCACTACACTGTATAAGCATCAAATATAGATATCTAACGCTTATAACAGCCTGTCAATCAATCGATCGAAGTATTTAATCAATCAGGATGAGTGAACTTCAAATTTCATCCCAACACCCGTGTGGGGTTTCAAACAATCAAACACATATTTTATTTGTGCAGTTGGGCGATGTGTAAAATTTATCGTCCCAATCAATGTCCTTCAAATAGGTGTACATAAACAAACCGTCCATTTTGTAAATGAATATTTATTTATTCACATTCACGTTAAAAATTATTATTTTTAACGATAAAACATTTTATTCAACCTATGAAAATATTCTATTCAGTTCATTTATTAAATAAAATGATTTCTTTATTTTTCTAACTTATTTTAGAAAATTTCGGCGGCATAACGGCACGATACTAGAAACGGGACAAGGCCTAGCCTTATCCCCGGTCTAGTGAAGGCCCACGCCATTCACACATCAATCAAATCCATTCATTTCACCACACAGTTCAATTTCAATCAAATGATCTAACTAATTTTTGCAATCAAACAAACAAGTCCATGGTCCGTGGACGATTGTGTCGGGTGCTACTAAGCACCATCTGCATCCTAGTATATATATATAACTAGAAAATGAAATTGAAAGGTGAGAAATTCTCACCGAGGGTTCCACTCCGCCGTACTTTGCTTTTGAACTGCTGAACCATCTGAATCTGCTTGAAATTCCTATGCAGTTCTTTTCACGCTGTTCAAATAAAAATTATATTTTTATTTCATTTCAATAAATAAAAATCATATTTTTATTTCTACTTTATATATGTATACAACGCTTCTTTCTATATTAAAATTATATTTTTATATTTCTGCTTCATATATAAAGATCGAATTTTTATTATTACACATATATAAAAATTATATTTTTACTTCGCTTTCAAGACGATAAAAATCGAATCTTTTCATACATTAAAAATCCAAACTTTCTTGATTATAAAAATCTCATTTTTATATTCTAGTCATCTAAATTAAAATCAAATCTTTATGTTGTAAAAATAATATATTTTCTATATTAAACTGATTTTAAATTACACTTCATAAATCAGAAAACAGAATTTAAATAAATAAAAACTCACCGGCTTGGCTTGGATGTCGGACTGCCCTAGGGGGGGCGCTCACGGTGGTGCTCCATTGGTTGGAGGTGATCCCGGTTAAGGAGAGGGAGGAAAAGCGAGAGAGAAGGGGAAGGAGAGGGTCCGGGGGTGACGATTAGTGCTAGAGGGAGGGGAGCGATGACGTCAGGTGGTCGGAAAGGGGGGGCGACGCGGGCTAGGGCTGGATCGGGTTTGGGGTTTTGATAGGAGGGAGGTGCGAGGATGGGGAGAGATCGACTGAGAGGGGGGGTTCGCTCGTGGCGGCGCCGGGTCTGAGAGGGTAGCGCGCCTCCGTCGGCGAGGGTAGGCGGAGGGCGATGGAGGTCTGAGGGAGGGAGCGGGTTTCATTTTTATTTTATTTTGATTTTTGATTTTGGGGCATTGACCTTTCAGAAGAAATAAAAGGGGGCTTTAAAATTTGATTTAATTTTTATTTAATTATCTCTCCAAAAAGTAACTTTTATTTTCGAACTCGAAATCTAGCCCACCGCTTGTCGTCCATAGCTAATTACCCCCATTCCGAACACATTGGTATATGTATCGCAAGTTGATTCGATCGTTTCGATCAGTTTTCGTCAAAATCAACATATAACTCTATATATTGAATTTGAACGCGCATTTCAATTTACTGGGGTCACATACTAACTCGAAAAATTCTAGAAAAATATTTCCTAGCTTCGTATTGACGATACGGTCCTAACAAAACTAGTTTCGTCGAATTCTGAGACCGTTTGAAAAATGGCCATTTTCCAGTCGATTAAAATCAACTGAAACTGGTCAAACGCGTTTTCCTATGCCACGCTCACATATTGATTCAGAAAATTATGAAAATTGAAACCTAGCAATAATTTGACACTGCGGATCCAACAAAAGTGGTTTCGTCGAAATCCGAGGTCGTTTGCAAAATTTCTATTTTTAAGGGCCTGAATTCCATAGCGACTATTCAGAATTTTCAACTGGACATAACTTTTGATTCCCGCTATGAAATTTCGATTTGTCAGATTCGTTGGAAAGATAGTCACAATTAGATTCCGTTATTTTTGGTTTCACTGAAATCCGGATTGTTTTGCACCCGGTACATTCAATTGGAGTTTGAAATCGAATTATCGAACTACCGCGCCATTTTCAATTCTATTTATAATAATTATATATAATTATTTATATTCTAACGACGACGTATATAATATATTCGTCGAATTCAATTCAAAACATTTTTCCCGTCATTATTATTTAAAATAATTCATTTTAAATAATCAAAATTCGCTAAAATTGCCAAAATAAAAATTTTAAACTGGCCCAGATTTTCGGGTTGTTACAATCTCCCCCACTTAAAACTTTTCTTCCCCGAAAAGGAACAAAGTCGAAAGTGGTTTGATCAATCAACTCTACGTTCGATTTGGCTTCCATTCTCCAACTTTTCAGTTTCTGAGAATTTTCAGATTTTCAAAAATTTGGCTAACACCCTAAATTTTCGAAAAATTTCGCCATAACCTCCCCTGCACCGGGAGCATCGGGAAATCTCAAATAGCTTCCCCGGTCCTTCAGATCTCAAAAAGAAAAAAGAAAAAGCCAAGCGGCTAGCCAATAGGCTCATAAAATCATCATCACCCAAACAAAACAGTAAATTATGTAGTAAACATGTACCTATTTGTCGGGCAAACAAATTTTATTCTCTGCTCTAGCCTCCTTGCTATGACCTGTTCAATGTAAGTGCAAGTATATGCAAGCAAATGCGACCAATTTTCAATATAATTCAATATTTGGTTCAATTAGGCTAAATGGTTCAAAATTATCAACCAAATAAACAAACAACACAAACATCAATCAATTAGTGAATTAAAGTCTCAAATTCATAATTTTGATACATATACAAAAATCATGTTTTTGATGTCAATTCACCACAATGTATTCTAGCTATATTTTGGTTCTCACACCAGTCTAATGGAAATATATAGAAATCACACCTTCGAAACACGAATATAAATACTGATGATGTGGCCACATCATCAGAATTATCCCCGGGTGTCTAGAATGTGACTATATATATATCCAGTATATTAAAACTTCGAATATACGTTTGCAAGGCGTATATGCAAATTCTTTATATACTGGACTGTCCAAATCAATACAAATAAATAATCAAATACGAATATTTGATTTAGATTTTCAAAACTAGATTTGTTTTCACTTTAAAAATATACTCTTCACACCCGTTCTAGGATACTACTGATCCCATCTCTAACGAGTCATTCTAATTGGATATTACTAATCCAATATCTAATGAATTCTTTCGTATAGTTCTAATGTGCCTTGTTCTCTGCTTTGTAAACCAAAGCTCTGATACCAACTGTGAAAACCCGTAACTTCCCCGTGAAGGAAAGCGGCGGATAGTTCGAGAACAAGCCACAACAGAACGCATACAGAAGAACATTTCATTGCATATTACAACAATGCATCAGATTACAAGAATATACAGAGTATAAATGAAAAAATATTACACAGAAAATATCAGAGATTACATTACATTTAAATACATAGCAGCGGAAAATAATACAATACACAACTAGAAGGAGATATACGGATACAAAGCTTTCCGGATATCGTTCCAGCTGTAAACCAGGATCCTGTGAATATAAATCTGCAAATCCAAAACTACTAGCTGCCCGTGTCGAAAATAAGGGCACCCAGAGTTTAGGTTAAAACAATAAACTCCAAGTCAGTCATGTGACTGGTGTGAGAACTAAAACAGTTATTGATCTTTATTTTAAAGTTCGGTAAATCAAGGGACCACGCCGTATAACACGGAACGGGTTTCCTCCCAAGAATACCAGTGCATAAAACAACAGCGCAATGCTAAATAAAGAAAAATGAAGCTATTATAAGACCCAGGTCCTATCACACAATGCAACGCAAGCCGGGGGATAGGGTTTTTACCTTATAATAGCCAAGAATGCTTGATACGTTTAAAACAAATCATTTAATACTATTATAAGTGCATAGTGTATAAAACAACTTCAAATCATAAGTATCAATCATAGGCGACATGAGCGTCCCATGCCACTATGTCGCCATATATAGGTTTACAAATAAAACCGCAAAGTCACGTATTTGGAAATCGGGTTTCCATCTATGAACCGAGGCAAAAGATAGTCCTCAACCGATTCGAGACTGCCTAGCCCGAGTCTCAGGATCAGAGCTCAAGTGACCCTAGGAGCGAAAGGGCCGGTCCACCGATGTGGATTAAACTTAAATCCTGAACACTGCGTTTCACCGCCCTTTGGGGCGTAAACGAGCCAACGAATGACTCCATCGGACCCGGATCGTCCGATCAAACCGAGGCGCCTCGCAACAGCAACAACCACACAGGTGAAAAGTATATAAATGTCAGGGTTGGTAGGTCACTGACACCACCCTAGCTAGGAAGAAACGCATGTCCTCCCTGAGGTCCTTCCTCCCGTTTTTGGTTCACAACCGGGGTGCGAAACTCGCGAAGTAAATGTTACACAAAGCTACGCCACAAAGGCTGTGCTTTGATCATCACCACAAGACTTTGCTTTTCAACAGAAGCCTCGATCAATTGCCACTTAGGCATGCCACACAGGCAATTTTACTCCATGCGTTTGATATCCATCAGTATATAACCCCTGAGCTCGTACGTCTCAGAGAAGGGCGTTAAGCAAGAGAATAAATTCTCCGCCGCCAAACAGATATATATTTAATAGAGATCAATCACACGGACTAAAATCCAATGTCAGACACACAGTCCATTTACAAGTCCGTTCTGGGTCTGAACGAAACCGGAGGCACCTAGTACCCCGCATATCCATCGATCTCCAAGCACGTCTGGACGATCACCAACTGTTTCCATCTTCTTGGGTGTACAGCCCAATCAAGATCATCAGTAATCACCCAAACGATGTGAAGACTTCCGGTCTTCGACCATCGTCTTCATCTTCGACTTATCGTCGTATCAGTTATTCAGAACGGGATAAACCCGGTCTTTCCAAATAACTCGCGTATATTTTAAATAAATGTTACACAAACACAACATACGCCTCATTCCAATTCATCAGTCACTAACCATAAATTAATCAAGAGAATAATTTCCCAAATATTAACCCCGAAGGCCGAAACCAACATCAGATCAATATCCAGAAAACCATTCTGCTTAGCTAACCGACAGTTAGTTTCTAAATTTCACATTCATAGGGAAAGGTTCCCATTAATTTTATCCAAGATAAATTCTTTAATTTATTCTTTAATCTACTTTTGAATATCAATTCAAGTTAGTCGGGATTAACGAAACTTACCGAAGTAACCATTTGTTTTAATTTCCCAATCCCAACCTATTCATCCCATGAAGTAAAACTGGTAATACTTCATATCTAACACCACGGTGTTATCGGTAAATTCAATTACCGTTTCACGTTCAAAATCTAATTAAAGATTTAACTATTGCCTAGAGCAAAACTGGTGATACTCCATTCTCGATCATTTCAATCTAATTAAAGATTCATTAAAACTCCACTTAGTTTTAATCTTTGACTGGGTTAAAGAATCAGTGTCATTTAAAAACACGGTTCACAGTAAACCCAAAATCACCTTCCATTAATTATCGGGTTAAAGAACAAGCGTTATTTAAAACACTGTTCACGATAAACCCAAAAATCATTCCATTAATTATCGGGTTAAAGAACAAGCGTTATTTAAAACACTGTTCACGATAAACACAAAAATCATTCCATTAATTATCGGGTTAAAGAACAAGTGTTATTTAAAACACTGTTCACGATAAACCCAAAAATCAATACCAATTCAATTCCAATTAAATATCATTTAATTGGTACACTTCATTAAATCTAAATAAAAATATTTAATCTTTTCTCAACTGGGTTCAAGAACAGTGTTAGTCAAGACACCATTCACGACAACCCAAATCACATTTGACATTAAATACAAGGCTCTGAATAGAAAATATCCCGGCTTATATTCAATATCAAATTCTACGATTAACAAATGTCGTATTGGAAATAACGATATAAATATATATCTTTCAAATTTCCATAACAACACCAGTATAATCACGAATTCCAACATCGAAATATTCCGAAGACAATTTCGATTCAAATCCATTCCAATGCAATCATTGGAAATTCTGGTTATTTTCAAAACCATTTCAAATTCAATTTATTTATTTAAAAATAAATAGAATTATAATTCTAGTTCAAAACTAGTTCATTTCGATAAAAATCTATTTTTATCTTTTCAAATATGGAGTTTTTCACCCCAATTCTTCACAAATCATTTCTTATGATTTTACACAAATTATTACTATTTTTAATAATTTTATCAAGGCCCGTACAGTCGATTTCCATCAATGGCCGTCGAACTGCACTTACATCGACCTTTTTCAAATTTGATTTGGACATAATTCCAAATCCAACCGTTAGATTTCAAATTTCTAATATTCGTTAGAAAGCTCTTTTCGATACGAACCCAACGGTTCCGGTTTTAGGAGAATCTGACGGTCGGATCTCCCGTAATGTCCGTTTGAAATAAATGGTCGAAATTCACGAACTGCCGCGGCGCGGCGTGTTCTATTCAGGCCATTATATTATATATATATATAATATATACTTCGTCGGTTTCTATTTAAAACGAATTATATAGATAGTTTTGAATTAGTTTCAAAAACATTTTCAACTTCCATTTCAAATTCAAATCAAAGTTGAATCTTTCCTTATAAATTCGGTTTAAAATTCATTTCTATTCAACTCAAGTTTCAATTCAATTTGAATTCATTTCACTTCGTTTTAAATTCAATTCGAATTCGTTTTCAATTCGATTCATTTCAAAGTGGTTTTCTATTTGATTCAAATTCGTTATATATTTCAATTGAAATCAAATTCGTTTTCTATTCAAATCAAATTTCAATTCAATTTGATTTCACTTCAATTCGTTTTCAATTCAATTCGAATTGGTTTTATATTCAATTCATTTCGAAATCGTTTTATATTCAATTCATTTCGAAATCGTTTTCAATTCAATTCATTTCGAAATCGTTTTCAATTCAATTCAATTCGAAATCGTTTTATATTCAATTCATTTCGAAATGAATAAAATCGATATAAATATCGTTCACGTCAAAATGGCGTCAATCTAATCGACACGGCTTCATATATTTCTGTTTTCAAATATTCTATTTCAAATATTTCTTTTTCAAAATAGTTGTTATTATCAAAATATTTCGTTCAACACATGACTAATCTCAACGGATGAGTACTGTCAACACATGAACCTTTATTTTATAATATTCTTTATTTTCTAAATTGGAATGAGGCCCAATCAATCACCATATAATATTAATTATATGGATTTTCATACATCACACGTATATAATAGCATTGAAAAGTAATCAACCATCAACCAAAGTGCACTACACTGTATAAGCATCAAATATAGATATCTAACGCTTATAACAGCCTGTCAATCAATCGATCGACATATTTAATCAATCAGGATGAGTGAACTTCAAATTTCATCCCAACACCCGTGTGGGGTTTCAAACAATCAAACATATATTTTATTTGTGCAGTTGGGCGATGTGTAAAATTTATCGTCCCAATCAATGTCCTTCAAATAGGTGTACATAAAAAAACCGTCCGTTTTGTAAATGAATATTTATTTATTCACATTCACGTTAAAAATTATTTTTTTTAACGATAAAACATTTTATTCAATCTATGAAAATTCAGTTCATTTATTAAATAAAATGATTTCTTTATTTTTCTAACTTATTTTAGAAAATTTCGGCGGCATAACGGCACGATACTAGAAACGGGACAAGGCCTAGCCTTATCCCCGGTCTAGTGAAGGCCCACGCCATTCACACCTCAATCAAATCCATTCATTTCACCACACAGTTCAATTTCAATCAAATGATCTAACTAATTTTTGCAATCAAACAAACAAGTCCATGGTCCGTGGACGATTGTGTCGGGTGCTACTAAGCACCGTCTGCATCCTAGTATATATATATATATATATATATATATATATATATATATAACTAGAAAATGAAATTGAAAGGTGAGAAATTCTCACCGAGGGTTCCACTCCGCCGTACTTTGCTTTTGAACTGCTGAACCGTCTGAATCTGCTTGAAATTCCTATGCAGTTCTTTTCACGCTGTTCAAATAAAAATTATATTTTTATTTCATTTCAATAAATAAAAATCATATTTTTATTTCTACTTTATATATGTATACAACGCTTCTTTCTATATTAAAATTATATTTTTATATTTCTGCTTCATATATAAAGATCGAATTTTTATTATTACACATATATAAAAATTATATTTTTACTTCGCTTTCAAGATGATAAAAATCGAATCTTTTCATACATTAAAAATCCAAACTTTCTTGATTATAAAAATCTCATTTTTATATTCTAGTCATCTAAATTAAAATCAAATCTTTATGTTGTAAAAATAATATATTTTCTATATTAAACTGATTTTAAATTACACTTCATAAATCAGAAAACAGAATTTAAATAAATAAAAACTCACCGGCTTGGCTTGGATGTCGGACTGCCCTAGGGGGGACGCTCACGGTGGTGCTCCATTGGTCGGAGGTGATCCCGGTTAAGGAGAGGGAGGAAAAGCGAGAGAGAAGGGGAAGGAGAGGATCCGGGGGTGACGATTAGTGCTAGAGGGAGGGGAGCGATGACGTCAGGTGGTCGGAAAGGGGGGGCGACGGGGGCTAGGGCTGGATCGGGTTTGGGGTTTTGATAGGAGGGAGGTGCGAGGACGGGGAGAGATCGACTGAGAGGGGGGGGTTCGCTCGTGGCGGCGCCGGGTCTGAGAGGGTAGCGCGCCTCCGACGGCGAGGGTAGGCGGAGAGCGACGGAGGTCTGAGGGAGGGAGTGGGTTTCTTTTTTATTTTATTTTGATTTTTGATTTTGGGGCATTGACCTTTCAGAAGAAATAAAAGGGGGCTTTAAAATTTGATTTAATTTTTATTTAATTATCTCTCCAAAAAGTAACTTTTATTTTCAAACTCGAAATCTAGCCTACCGCCTGTCGTCCATAGCTAATTACCCCTATTCCGAACACAATGGTATATGTATCGCAAGTTGATTCGATCATTTCGATCAGTTTTCGTCAAAATCAACATATAACTCTATATATTGAATTTGAACGCGCATTTCAATTTACTGGGGTCACATACTAACTCGAAAAATTCTAGAAAAATATTTCCTAGCTTCGTATTGACGATACGGTCCTAACAAAACTAGTTTCGTCGAATTCTGAGACCGTTTGAAAAATGGCCATTTTCCAGTCGATTAAAATCAACTGAAACTGGTCAAACGCGTTTTCCTATGCCACGCTCACATATTGATTCAGAAAATTATGAAAATTGAAACCTAGCAATAATTTGACACTGCGGATCCAACAAAAGTGGTTTCGTCGAAATCCGAGGTCGTTTGCAAAATTTCTATTTTTAAGGGCCTGAATTCCATAACGACTATTCAGAATTTTCAACTGAACATAACTTTTGATTCCCGCTATGAAATTTCGATTTGTCAGATTCGTTGGAAAGATAGTCACAATTAGATTCCGTTATTTTTGGTTTCACTGAAATCCGGATTGTTTTGCACCCGGTACATTCAATTGAAGTTTGAAATCGAATTATCGAACTACCGCGCCATTTTCAATTCTATTTATAATAATTATATATAATTATTTATATTCTAACGATGACGTATATAATATATTCGTCGAATTCAATTCAAAACATTTTTCCCGTCGATATTATTTAAAATAATTCATTTTAAATAATCAAAATTCGCTAAAATTGCCAAAATAAAAATTTTAAACTGGCCCAGATTTTCGGGTTGTTACATATTTGCAGGATAAATCTTAAGGATTATGGTTTTATGGGCACTAGGTATGGGTCAGAGTATTTATCCACTGGAACTACATTCATGCCATTCCCATTTGTGTGATTAGGCATTATTCAGACTTGTATTACACATACATATATTTAAAGATTAAAATTTCTGTATAATCCGCCGAGATATTTGCAAATATTTACGTGTAATTTTTAACCTAATTTTTTATTATTGTGGTAATTCCTTCTACTTGAACTAAATATGCTAGCCATCTAGGATATCTTCTTCTTCTTCCTCTTGCTCCTCCTTCCCTAATCCAGTTACAATATGCACTCATGAATAGATTATATACTTTTTTTTAAAATATTTTCAGCATCAAGTCAAACTCCAGTCTCTGCATGGGCAGTTGGGAGGTTAGAAAGTTTAAGTTTCGGAATGCAGTTTAGCCGGCCAAGTAAATTGATCTTAATTTTATCATGAAGTTTCAAACATTATCTCCCAAAATATCTACTACTTTGGACATTGTGGCTTTATCATTGTGCTAAAGACAACTCGATTGTCAATTTTTGCTAAAGATAACTCAATTGTCAACTTTTATGTCATCGAACCAAGTTTCGATATTATTATTTCTATTTGTAGTATGATGGGTACTACCTAAGACTTGTAATAAAACTTTGTACCACCATTGAATAACCTAATATTATCTTCTTCTAAAAGTTGTGTTAGATATTGTTAGTTACTTAATCCATTAATTTATTCTTTGCAATATATGTGTACAACTATTCAATTTAATAAATTTTGTTAAATTCATCAATATTTTACCTTTTTTTCAACTGTTTATTAGTGGAACAGTTCACAATTCACTTATAGAAAACATACAAAATCGCTTTAACACATGAATACGTTTTCTCCATTTTAATACCATTAAAAATGCTTTTTGTATTTATCGATTGAAAGCAAATACCCAATGAATTTGAATGACATGACAAATTGGAGCTATGTAATTAGTTATGGATTACGTTCAAGTAGCCCCTTGAGTCCATCTTTTAATCCTGACATTGAGTTTGTTAAAAGTTCTCAGGTTCTGATTTCTTCTTATGGCATTTTTTAAGTAAGAATTTTATTTTTATTTTAGAAAATATATAATTTATAATATTATATGTATGATTGTATAATATTGTTTATATGATTGTATGCCCTGTTCATTATCTATTTATAAGAATGCATACTTAAAGAGTTATATATATGTAATGATTATAGTATCACTGTGTATGCAACAGTAGCCCAAAAGTTAAGGACTTTGCGCCGTGGTAACAGTGTCGTGGGTTAAAAACCCGGAATAGCATGCTAAGAGCGTACCATGTGCATACACTAAGATCAACCACTTATGTGGTGCTCGCGGACTGGGCTAGGTGCACTAGGGAGGGTTTTACGACTCCGATCGGTTTCCTCATGAACATATTCAAAAAAATTATAATATCACTATATCAGGATAAGTTTACAAACATTATTTGGAAATCCATGCATGTTGGAAATTTTCTTGTTTTTGCACTTGATGATCGCATGTAACGAAGTGATATATTTATGTAGAAAAACCAAATATTTTTTAACTTCAGTTGCAAATGACAAAACTAGATTATTGAACAAATCACTGTCTTGGCAAGTTCCACTCTTCCAATCATATTTAGGTTTATTACCACTGCACAAATTAAGACGATCGCTTATCTTATCAATTAAATCTCCAAAGTTTGTGGTTTTTAATTTGTTTGTTGATAAGTGGACCCCCATATTTTATAGGCTAGTTGGCAGGTTAAATATTCAATTGTATAGACCAGTGAAATAATTGACTATCTTCTCTTTTAATTTGCTATGATCTGACATAAGTTGGCCCCTCTCGTCAATAAAATTATGCATGTGTAGATAATTCTTATTATCAATCATCTTGGCATAGAAAAGACTTGTATGTCGATTCCCTTAGGTGAGCAAGTTTGCTTCATATTTTTTTAAATTTCTATGGCTTCAGCTTCTTAGAGGTTAAGCAATTGTGGTATGCATCTCTTATGCTTTTGAGTAACATATGTATCATTGATTTTAGAAAAAAGTTGTTAATATAAGGAGTAAGAGTACCCTCCGAGATTGTTGCACTACAGTTTCATACTCATGTTGTTTTTATTTGCTCTTAACGAGCTTAAGCTTATTCATAAAATGAAAGAGAGGTCATCACTATTTTGATTGGTTATGCAGCTCTCAAATGATATCCAGATATCTGGGTAGAGAAGTATGAGAATTGATAAAGTTAAAAGGAAATTTAGAGTACTAACTATCTGTAATGACACGCATTTTGCCCGACCTTAATCGATCGCAAAATCGACCAAGACCGTTCAAAACCCGAGTACATTAACTTTGGGAATACAACAACATCAGAACAACAACATCAGACTTTTATAACATCAATAATAAATGTTACATCAGAGTACAGAATATCAGAGTACATTGACTAATAATTACAGCGGAAGATAATTTTACATTATTTTAATAATGCTGCAGCGGAAACAAAATAACTAAGGCAGCGGAAGAATTCCAATGTTCTGGACACAGCTTTAAGCTTCAATCCAGGATCATGCTAAAGAGATAAACCTGTAGACAAACTGCTCGATTGCCCATGTGGAAAGAGGGCACCCGAGTTTTTAAAGGTGGAAACAAACAACGGGTCAGTCATGGGACTGGTATGAGAATTCTTAACTAATTTAACTAATAGTAATAAGGCAAATCCAAGGACCACGCCACTAACGCGGAACGGGTTTAGTCCAATGGATTGTCGGTGCATAAAATAAAGTAAATCGTTAAAACAACGCAATGCTTTTTAGAAAAATGCAACTATCATTAGACCCGAGTCCCATCACACAATGCAACGCAAACCGGAGGATAGGGTTTTACCTTATAATGGTCAAAAATGTTTGATACGATAAAAACGAATTTGATATTATTGTTAGTGTATATATATTTCAAAAACAATTTCAATCATAATGTATCAATCCTAGACGGCATAGTACCCCATTCTACTATGTCGCCATACTAGTAATACAATCAAAACCGCATGAGGTCGTATTGGGAATTGGGTTTCCATCATGAGTCAAGGCTAGGGAGGAACTCCTTACCGATTCGAGACACTCTAGCTAATGTCTCAGGATACCCCGCAGTGAACCCTTGGATAGCTGCAGGGTCGGTCCACCATACGAGTTGCGGATTAGTTATTCCTGAACAGACGTTTCCCGGTCTTATAGGACCTATCATCTGAGGCGCCTCATTCCATCATCCACATAAGTAAAATGTTGGGCCGTGTTAAAGCCCAAACACCACTTCTAGCTAGAAAGAAACGTGCTGCTCTCCCTGCGTTCCCTTCTCCCGTTTTAGACTCCGCCGGTGTGTGAGGCTCGCGAAGTCACGCTGTACACAAAGCTATGCCTAAACAGGCTACGCTTTCATCATCCCACAAGGCCTGCTTTTCAACAAAAGCCTTGATCTTATGCATCTTAGCATGCCACATCGTCACTCCATATCACACTACCAATCCTTTGCCAAAATATATGAAAGGGTGTTAAGCAAG
The DNA here is from genome assembly GCA_030737875.1 of Allium sativum. NCBI lineage: Eukaryota > Viridiplantae > Streptophyta > Magnoliopsida > Asparagales > Amaryllidaceae > Allium > Allium sativum. Next base: position 5,057,143 of record CM060921.1, on the reverse strand, counting down.
AGAATAAATTCTCCGCCACCAAACATTCGTACATTCGACAGAAATCAATAAATACAATATAAAGGAGTACAATGTCAGACACACATTCCCTTTATAAGCTTATGCTCGGGGTCTGAGCGAAAGCCAAATCCGTACAAATCAACACTACGTCCGGATGGCCACCACTGTAGCCCCTTCAAGGTAGCTACTCCAATCATGGGCATCAGCAGTTGTCTTCCATTCGATGTGAAGATCGCTGGTCTTCAATCGCCGTCTTCAACTCTTGAATTTTAAACGTCGTTCAAATTATTTGGAATGAGATAGACTTGGACTTTCCAAATAATTCTCGTATATATATAAGTTGGAAATCATTTCATATCATTGTTAGTAATTTGTAACGATTTATCTTTATTTTTATATTTATAAAAATAATTAAATTCCATTTCATTAACGTAATTACATAACAAGTAGTGAATGTTTTGCTTCACAACCTATCGAAATGTTTATAATGTGTAATGAAATTTATTTTATTTCATTACATTTTGCTAACGAAAAATATTCCTATTCGTACATACAATATTTACGTACAATGTACACACCATAATGTTTATTTTTATTTTCATACCCATACACATCTTATACATGACAATGTACATTTTCTTGTTTCATCCTTCGAATTACACAAAATGTATTTTGTGTATCATACCCATTTCCAACAAAAATAGGCATTCTTGTGTTTCATTTCAATTTCAACAAACGAATATTTTTGTTCATCCACTTTTACTTCTACAAAAATGAGTATTTTTGTTTCTTAATTTCAATGTAACAAAATTGATAATTTTATTATCTTTTCAACGTAAACCAAAAGTAATAATTTTACATTACAAACAAAACGATAATTTTGTGTGCTAATCTATTTACATGAAAATGAAATTTCCATATCTTAAATCTTTTTAATGAAAATCTAATTCATTAACATCTAAATTTCATCGTTATAATCTTTACTGAAATTCTTTTACATGGGTATGTAAATTTCATACCGTTATCCTTTTTAATAAAAATTCAATTGATTTAAAATGTAAATCTCTTACTTTAAGTTCCATTTACGTGAAAATGTAATTTTCCTTCTTTTATTCACATTAAAATATATACTTTTCTTTTTACATCAAAAATGTAACTTTCACCTTTTTAAGTATAAACAAAAGTTAAATCTTTTAATTTGACAAAAACGGTGATAAACAATATGACCTTTCATTTTTAACAAAAGAATATTAAAAATATTCTTTTTAACTTTCACCAAAAATGAAAATTGTGTGTTAACTTTCAAAACACAAACAAAATGAATGTTTTCTTTGTATTACGAACAAAAATGAATGTATTTTATTTCATTCTTTACATTTGACAAAATAAATATTTTTGTCCTCCATTTACATTTGATAACAATGTATATTTTTATCATTCTTTCACATTTGACAAAATGAATATTTTTGTCATTCTTTTACATTCGATAAAAATGTATATTTTATCATTCTTTCACATTTGACAAAAAGATTTTTTTTTATATACATATCATATACACAAAATGTATATTTTGTGTGTCATTCCAATTACAACAAAATGAATATTTTTGTACGTCACTTATAATCTAACAAAAATGAGTATTTTTGTGTCATTCAACTCCTAACCAAAAATGTAACATATTCTGGTGTCAACTTCATTTCTATACAAATGAATATATTTTTGTTTGTTTAATTTCCATGTAACAAAAATAATAACTTTGTTATTCTTTCAATGCCAAGCAAAAATAATAATTTTTCTTATCTCTTTCAATGCAAAACCAAAATGATCTTGACTATTTAGAATGGCAATGTAAATTCCAATCTTAAGTTACATCATAAAAATGTAATTTTAATTTACAATGTAAATTTCATATCATAGTTACATAGAAAAATGTAAATTTTGTTCGCACAGCAAATTTCATAACATAGTTATATAGAAAAATGTAAATTTTTTTTGCGTTGCAAATTTCATAACATGGTTACATAGAAAAATGTAAATTTTGTTCGCGTAGCAAATTTCTTAACATAGTTACATAGAAAAATGTAAATTTTGTTCGCATAGCAAATTTCATAACATAGTTACATAGAAAAATGTAAATTTTGCATAACATAGTTACATAGAAAAATGCAAATTTTGTTCGCATAGCAAATTACATAACATAGTTACATAAAAAAATGTAAATTTTGTTCGCATAGCAAATTTCATATCGTAGTTACATAGAAAATATAAATTTTGTTCGCATAGCAAATTTCATAACATAGTTACATAGAAAAATGTAAATTTTGTTTACAATGCAAGTTCATACTTTTGTTTACATAATAAAAATGTAAATCTCATTTACTATAATTTTACATTGACAAAAATATGATTTTTGTCGCTACTACTTTACATTGGCAAAAATGTTCATTTCTACCTAACATAACGTGACGGTAAAAATATTGTTTTTCTAATTAATACAACATAACGGTGAAAATATTCATTTCTAAATAATATAACATGACGGTGAAATTATTCATTTCTATATAACATAACATGACATTACTATCTAATGCAACATTTTATATTAAAAATGTACTTTTTCTCTACACAAAAATATTCGAACTAAATTGTGTTTTTTGTGTTGATGGTTCTAACATAACATAAAATGAATATTTTACGTTGACATTTCATAAAACGATAATTCTATTATATCAACCTTAAAATGACAAATTCTACTATGTTAACATTAACATGATAATTCTAACATGTCGACATAAAAATGATATTCTAACATGTTGACATAAAAATGATATTCTCATATGACGCTACCAACAAAATGTGCATTTTTATTCTCATATGACGTTACTAACAAAATGTGCATTTTTATTCTCATATCATATTTGCTAACAAAGTGTTTTTTTTTTAACGTAAACAATATTACCCAAAAATATGTATACATATTTTGTTGAAAAACTTGTTCAACAAAATGAGATAAAAATGTTCGTTCATATTTTTCTAGCAAATTTTTAATCAAAAATGTTATTTTGATTGGCATAACACATTTCAAATAAAAATGTTGTTTTTATTTCGTACACAAATTTTTGACAACATGAATATTGTATATTTTATACATACAATAAAATGTTGTTTCGTCGTACACACAAAGTCATGTCAAACATGATTACACACAATTCAGTTCAGTGATTCAAGCAATTACAACACAAATCAACATTTCAATGATTATACATACAACATAAACATGAAATAAATATAATTTCATATCTGAAATAAATAATTAAAGTTGATTTTTTAAAAATAGAAATCTCACATTGATATTGAGTTCTGCGCCGTTCAGAGCCAAAATTTGGCCAAAATCCAACTTGCTCAGAATCATGCCTAGTCAGTGTGATCACAAAGCTCTCGGTCTCACGATCGTGGCGAACCTGAAATCGTTCCAATCCGAGTTCGTACGAGCAAGATACAAGTTAATTTAGATTGACAAAATTGAATTTAAAATGATTAATTAATTAAAGTTGGACAAAGTCAAACCACCTTAATCATCTTCCTTGACATAATTCAGTCGTTCCTTTTTCTATTTGAACCCATAGAGTTCAAAACTAGGGATCCATTTATCTCGGGATTGGAGCAACTAGAAGACGATCGGAAGGTGGCAAATCGAAGAGGGAGGGGAGGGCTATGTTCGCCTGAAGTGGTGGAGGGTGCAGTGGGTCCTACAGGGGGGCCGGGGGCTGCTATGGACGACGTGGGTGTAGGTTTCGGCCAAAACACTCCTCTTAATCCGATCATCTCCGTATAGAATTAAAGCTCTTGCAAATCTCTTCGATTTGGTGATGGGTTTGGGTTCTAACTCGAAGTGGATTGGAAGAAATTGGAGGTTGAAATTCGTGTGTTTCCAGCCATTCAAAGAAGGGCCGGCGGCTGGACAATATTTCTAGGGTTTAGGGATTTGATTAACTAGTATTTATAATATTATAATATTCACTAATTACCCATTAAGGCCCGTTTTGGCCCGGACTCAGAATTAGACATGCTTACTGTCTATCTTAATGTTTTAACATCTTCTGAATACGATGGGACATGTTTCGAGGCCCAATTTCGAAGTTTACAGCGTTTTTTATTTATTTTTAATATAAATCCTTTAATTTTTTTATTCAACCATACATGAAAATTCACCGGGGTCACAAATTAATTCCAAAAATTCCCAAAAAATATATTTAGCTATGTTTTGTCGCTGCGGACCTAGAAAAATTAATTTCGTTCAGTTCTAAGCCTGTATGAATTTTTAATGAATTTTTAAAGTCAAAAATTGTCCGTTTACACTGAAAATCAATTATAATTATATATTAATTCTAAAAATTACTGAAAAATCATTTTAGCTTTGTTTTGACGATACAAACCCGACAAAATTATTTTCGTTGAATTCTGAGTCTATTTGAAAAATGGCTATTTTCAAGGCGTATATAATTAATATTAAAAATACATTTTTAAACAAATAATTTTCGAAACTCGAAATATATAAGTGTTTACTGTTTTTCAATGCAGAAACATCATTCTGAACTCAATGGAAGTGGTTTTGAGTCCAAATTCCTTCATATGCAAAAAGTAGCATTTTGACCTTTGTAAATTTCATAGTGACCTTTCTAAATTTTAAATTGGGCATAACTTTTGATTCCCACTATGAAATTTTGATTTGATGGATTCGTTAGAAAGATATTTTTAAATAGATGCTAATATTTTTTGTTCCACTAAAATCCGTTAAATTTTGCATCCTGTATGGTCGGTCAAAGTTCAAGTTTGACTTTTCAAACTACCGTGCTATTTCTAACTCTTTTTATAATTAAAATTAAATTATTCATTCTAACTTCGATTTAAATCAACTTTCAATCATTTTATTTTAAATAAATTATTTTAAATATCGAAAACTCATTCAAATCACTTAAAATAAATAAATTGGCCCCAAAAATCAGGGTTGTTACACTATCTATTGGTAAGCTTACAAAATGTAGGGGTATACTCACTTACAGAATGATCAAGTGACTTGGCAGAAAAATGTGATAAGGTTGTTCATATTTAGGTATATTACCACTGCACAAATTAAAACGATTGCTTATCTTATCAATTAAATCTCCAAAGTTTGTTGTTTTTAATTTGTTTGTTGATAAGTGGACTCCATATTTTATAAGCTAGTTAGCAGGTTGAATATTCAATTGTATGTACCAATGAAAAAATTAACTATCTTCTCTTTTAATTTGCTAGGATCTGACACAAGTTGGCCCCTCTCGTCAATAAAATTATGCATGGGTAGATAATTCTTATTAGCTATCATCTTGGCATGGAAAAAACTTGTAGGTCAATTCCCTTAGGTGAGAAAGTTTGCTTCATGTTTTTTTTTAAATTTCTATAGCTTCAGCTTCTAAGAGGTTAAGCAATTGTGGTATACATCTCTTATGCTTTTGAGTAACATATGTATTATTGAGTTTAGAAAAAAGTTGTTAGTATAAGGAGCAAGAATACCTCTGAGATTGTTGCACTACTGTTTCATACTCATGTTGTTTTTATTTGCTCTTAACGACCTTAAGCTAATTCATAAATTGAAAGAGAGGTCATCACTATTTTGATTGGTTATGCAGCCCTCAAATGATATCCTAATATCTTGGCAGAGGAGTCTGAGAATTGATAAAGTTAAAAGGCCAGTTTAGACTACTAACTAACTATTGGTAAGTTTACAAAATGTAGGGGCATACTCATTAGCAGAATGATCAAGTGACTTGGCAGAAAAATGTGATAAGTTTGTTCATTGATTGTCGCATGAAAATCTTAATGAAACCCATATGTAGAACTGTATCATTGGTACTTGTGCAATTTTTATGTAAATATTTCATTTAGCAGGACTGTTAGAGAAGATTGGGATGTACTGCTTAATGTACACTAACAGTGAGACATGAAAATTCTTGGTGCATCTCTAAATAGGTCTGAACCTCTTAATTCTAGAAAAGATGGCAGATTGTGGCGACCTGAACTTCCCCGTAAAGGAAATCCCGGATTGAGTTGAGAACATGACAAGTCAGAACACAAACAGAAAAACATTTCATTGCTTATTACAACAATTCCATCAGAATACACGAATATACAGAATATGAATAAATAATATACATTCGATAAATATCAGAGATTTACAAATGACAATGCAGCGGAAAATAATACAAAATCACAACTGAAAGGAATATACGGATACAGAGCTTTCCGAATATCATTCCAGCTGTAAACCAGGATCCTATAAATATAAATCTGCAAAACCAAAACTACTAGCTGCCCGTGTGGAAAATAGGGGCACCCAGAGTTTAGATTAAAACAATAAACTCCAGATCAGTCATGTGACTAGCGTAAGAACTAAAATCGTTATTAAATCTTTACTTTAAAAATAAAGTAAACTAAGGGACCACACCGTATAACATGGAACGATTTTACTCCTAAGAATACTGGTGCATAAAACAAACAGCGCATTGCTTTTTGGAAAAATGAAGCTATTATAAGACTCAGGTTCCATCACACAATGCAACGCAAGCCGGACGATAAAGTTTTACCTTATAATAGCCGAACATGATTGGTACGTTAAAAAAAATCATTTAATACTATTATAAGAGCATAGTGCTTAAAACAACTTCAAATATAAATGTATCAATCCTAGACGACATGGGTCCATATATCATGTCGCCAATACTAGGTTCTACAATCAAAACCGCAATTGTCACGTATTGGAAGTTGGATTTCCATGTGTGAACCAAGGCAAGGGATCGTCCTTACCACTTCGAGACGCTCTAGCCCGTGTCTCAGGATCAGAGCTCGAGTGACCCTTGGATCGTTAGGGTCGGTCCACTCGATGTGGATTAAAATGCCTGAACAATACGTTTCCCAACCCTATGGGGCATCAATCTGGTCTTTATAAAGACCATATTATCCATCGGCTCCACCGAGACCGATATAACCGAGGCGCCTCGCTAACCATCATCCACATAAGTAAAACACCTGGGCGTGCAAAATCCAGACACCACTCCTAGCTAGAAGGAAATGCATGCTCTCCCTAAGGTCCTCTCCTGTTTCTGGTTCACACCGAGGTATGAGGCTCGCGAATTAATGCTACACAAAGCTATGCTATGTTAAAGCCGAGCTTTGATCATCAATCACAAGACTCTTCTTTTCAACAGAAGCCTTGATCATTTGCATCTCAGCATACCACACAGGAAATTCACGCTATGCAAACAATGTCTATAAATCACACAGAATGAAATCCGATGTCAGACATGCATCCGTTTACAAGTTCGTTCTGGGTCTGAACGAAACCGGAGGCACCTTATTCCTCGTCCTGTATGTCCAATACAGGAGAGAGGCCCTCACATATCCGGTCGATCTCCAAGTATGTCTGGAACGATCACAACGTACTACCTTGTCTTGGGTGTACAGCCAAACCAAGACATCAGTAATCATCCAAACGATGTGAAGACCTCCAGTCTTCAATCACCGTCTTCATCCTCGACACATCGTCGAATCAGTTATTCAGAATGGGGTAAACCCGGTCTTTCTGAATAACTCGCGTATATAATAAACAAGTGCTATAAAACACAACATATGCCTCATTCCAATCCAGAATATTCCTTTATTCAAATATTCTTATACTTTGGGAAAGGTTCCCATTAATTTTATCAAAGATAAATTCTTTAAATTTATTCTTTAATCTTCGTCTAGATATCATTTCAAACCAAATTATGGTTTATCCAAACAAGTCGGGATTAGCAAAACTTGCCGACGTAATCATTTGTTTTAATTTCCCAATCTCAACCTATTCATCCCATGAAGCAAAACTGGTTATAGTTCATATTTAACACCACGGTGTTATTGGTAAAATTAATTACCATTTCACGTTCAAATCTACTTAAAGATTTAACTAACGCTTGGAGCAAAACTGGTGATATTCCATTCTCGATCATTTCCTGGATTTGACAATTTTGTTATCAAATTCACCTTTTAACCTATTTGAAGATTCATTAAAACTCTCATTCAGTTTTAATTTCCAACAATCATTTCTTAATGATTTTTCAAAGTTAAGAAATTAATCTTATCTTTAACTGGGTTAAAGAACTAGTGTCATTTAAAACACAGCTCACGATAAACCCAAAATCACCATCCATTAATTATGGAATCTTCACGGAAAAACAAATTAATATATAATCGATATTAGTTTTCGTATCCGACTAATAATATAAATCGAATAATGGCAAAGCCTTTTAAATTCCATATGTATTAACAGTCTTCCTCCACAGAAGCCCACTTCGATTATTACCAAATCGAATTCCATTCAATTCCAATTTAATACGTTAAATTGGAAAAACTTTACTTTGGAAAATCTCCTTTTAAATCTTAACAAAAGATTTGTAAATTCCAAATCACATTTCACTGTAAATCAGGTTAAAGAACGAATGTCGTTAAAACACAGTTCACGATAAACCCAATTCACATTCCATTTTATTCCAATTATTAAATATAATTGGAATAATTGAAAACTATAACAATATTTAATTAAAAGATTTATTCTCTTCACATAGGGTTCAAGAACATTATTACTGAAGACACCATTCATGACAAACCCAAAATCCCATTTGATATTAAATACAAGACTCTGAATAGAAAATATATCAGCTATATTCAATATCAAATTCTGAATTCAACAAACATCATATTGGAATAACGATATATATATATATATATATCTTCCAAATTCCTCCACAATGTCTGTATAATCACGGAATCCAATATCGAAATATTCCGAAGATAATTTCGATTCAAATCCATTCCAATTAATATATTGGAATTTTGGTTATTTTTAAAACTTTTCAAATCCAATTTATTTATTTTAGAATATTGGATTATAATTCTAGTTCATAACTAGTTCATTTCGATAAAAATATATTTTTATCTTTTCAAATATGGAATTTTCATCCCAATTCTATCCAAACCATTTATTTTGATTTTACACAAATTACTGATATTTTTAATAATTTTATCAAGGCCCGTAAAGTCGATTTCCATAAACGGTCATCGAACTACAGTTACAACGACCTTTTCCAAATTTGATTTGGACATATCTCCAAATCTAACAGTTAGATTTCCAATCTCTTATATCCATTGGAAAGCTCTTTTCGATATGAAACCAACAGTTCTGGTTTTAGGAGAATCCGACGGTCGGATTTCCCGTAATGTCCATTCGAAGTTAATGGTTGAAATTCGCGAACGATCGCTGCGCGGCGCGTTCTATTCAGGCCATTATATATATCATCGATTTCCATTTAAAACGTATTTTATAAATCGTTTTAAATTCTCCTTCAAAACGATTTCAACTTCATATTCAATTTCAAATCAAAATTGAATATTCCATATCATCGATATATAAATGATAATATTTTCAAAACACTAGATTTTGAAATCTCTTCCTTTTCAATATTCATTATAAAAATGAATAAAATCGATAAAACTATCGTTCACGTCAAAATGGCATTATTCTAATCAACACGGCTTTATATATTAAAATATATTCTTGTCCATCCCAAATCGGACATCAAAATCAAATTTTGATCTTTTACTGAATATTATTTTAAAATATTTGTTATTATTAAATAATTGTTATTATTAAATAATTGTTATTTTAAAATATTCAGTCTTTCTGAGATGGAATCAGACACAGTCAATTACCATATAATGTTATTTATATGGATTTCATACACGCATGTACACAACAACAATCAAACGCATTCAACCATCATCCAGAGTGCATTCTACACTGCATAAGCATTAAATATAAATATTCAACGCTTACACAGCTTGTCAACCAATTGATTGACATACAACAAAATACTGGGATTAGTGTATGTCTAATATCATCCCAATACCTGTGTGGGGTTTCAATCAACAAATAATGAATTTTATTTGTGCAGTTGGGCAATGTGTAAAATTTATTGTCCCAATCAATATCAGTCAAATGCGTGTACATAAACAAATCGTCCGATTTGTTAATGAATATTTATTTTATTCATATATGCGTTAAAAATTATATTTTTAACTATAAAATATTTTATTCCATTCCACATTACACAATTAATTTTCACAACACAATCAAATCAAACAAGTCGTCTATGGTTTGTGGACGACAGGGAGCATTTCATATATGCAGTTATAAAATAAATAATTGTATAGAAATAATTTCAGTGAGGAGTTCTCACCTTTGGGTTCCACTCCTCCATCTCTATTTCTGAACGGTTTGGATTCCGTTCTGATTTCGGTCCATTCCATTGCCATATGTTCCACGCAGTTGATATTAAAAATCACATTTTTACCATTCAGTTTTCTATATAAAAATCATATTTTTACACCGCTACTTCATATATAAAAATCATATTTTTATATTGTCATTCTAAACAATAAAATCATATTTTTTTTCTATCACTAATATATATAGAAAAATCAATATTTTCTATAACTAAAAATCGAATTTTTATTTTACAAAAACTCTTATGACTCCTACGATAAAAATCTCATTTTGTGTTTCTAAAAATCTCGTCTTTCTATTTTAAAAATCTATTCTTTCTAATCTAAAAATCATATCATTTCCATGAATAAAATCATATCTTATCTATGAATAAAATCATATCATTTCCGTGAATAAAAATCATATTTTATTTTGAAATCATTTCAATAAATATCGTATTTTTACAACGCTATTCTATACATAATGATCTGATTTTTATATCGCTACATATATAATAAAATTATATTTTTATAGCAAAGTTATGTAAATAAAAATCAAATTTTATTTTCATATCAATCATATATAAATCATATTTTTATACCGCCATCCTTACAGTAAAAGTCACATTTTTACAATTCAGTTTTACATATAAAAATCAAATCTTTCCGCTTTTCAATAGTCGATTTTTTTTTTCAAAAATCGTTTTTTTTTTCAAAAATCATAACTTTATATTTATAAAAATCTCTTTTTTATATTTTTAAAAATCATAACTTTCTATTATTAAAAATCTCATTTTTATATTTTTAAAAATCATAACTTTCTGTTTATAAAAATCCTATTTTTACTTCCATAAAAATCATAGCTTTGTTTAAATTAAAAATAAAATCAGAAAGCATACCTCGATTGGAGGATTTTCTACGCGGTTTGAATTATAGGAGGGCGGTAAAGCAGTGGTTGGCCGGAGGTGGTCGAAGGGAAGGGTGGCGGTGCAGTGGGGTGCTGCGACGTTGACGGCTGGTCTGGAGGCCAGGGGCGGAGTCGCGATAGGAAGGAGGAGGGAGAGCTGTTGGAGGAGGCAGAGGAGAAGGATATGCGGAGGAGGGCGCGCGCGACGAGGTTGCCGCGGCGGTTGGCTAGGGTGGTGGCGCGATCGTCGATTTCGAGTTTTCCTTTTTTTTATCTCTTTTCTCAGATGTAAAAACGAAAAGGGGGGGGGGGGGGTTGACCGTATGAAGGAGAATTTAGGGGGGAGTTTATCATTAATATATATATATATATATATATTTTAATATTTTCAAAAAGTAACTTTCTAATTCGAACTCCAAATCGAACCCACCGATTGTCGCCCCTAGCTAATCATCCCCATTCCAAACACAATGGGATATGTTCGGTAAGCTAATTCGACTTTTTCGATCTGTTTTCATCAAAATAAAAATATAAATCTATATATTGAATTTGAACGCACATTTCAATTTACCTGGGCCACATATAGACCCCAAAAATTTCAGAAAAATAAATTTGGCTATGTTTAGACGATACGGTCCTAACAAAACTAATTCAGTCGAATTTGGAGACCTTTTTGAAAAATGGTCATTTTCCAACCGATTAAATTCAAATTGAAATTGCCAAACACGTTTAAATCTGCCACGCTCACATATTAATTCCAAAATTCTGAAAATTGGAATCTAGTAATAATTTGACATTCTGGATCCAACAAAAGTGGTTTCGTCGAAAACGGAGGTCATTTTCAAAATTGCTATTTTTAATAGCTATATTTCCATAGCGACTATTATGAATTTTCAACTGGGAATAACCTTTTATTCCCACTATGAAATTTGGATTTTTCAGATTCGTTGGAAAGATATTTTCAAATAGATTCTAATATTTTTGGTTTCACTGAAATCCGATTTATTTTGAATCCTGTACATTCATTTGAAATTTGAAATCGAATTTTCAAATTACCGCGCCATTTCCAAATCCTTTTAAAATTAAAATAAATATTTATATTCTAATTTCGATTTAATACATTTATACGTTCTAATTCTATTCAAAATAACTTTCTCGTCGTTATTATTTAAAATAAATCATTTTAAATATTCAAAATTCATTAAAATTGCCAAAATAAAAATTTTAAATTGATTCTGATTTTCCGGGTTGTTACAATCTCCCCCACTTAAAATCTTTTCGTCCTCGAAAAGGAACGGAGCTGAAAATTGTTTAACTAATCAACTCAACTTTCAGTTTGGCTTTCATTCTTCAACTTTTCAGTTTCTAAGAATTTTCAAATTTTTCAAAAATTTGGCTAACATCCTAAATTTTCGAAAAATTTCGCCATAACCTCCTTTGTACGGGGAGCACTAGGAAAATCCTCACAACGCCACATAGGCCCTCTCATCTCAAAAAGAAAAAGCCAAGCGGCTCATAAAATCATCCAAACCCAATAAATTAGTAAACATGTACCTATTTGTTGGGCCTACAATTTTATTCCTCTTCACTAGCCTTCTTGCTATGACCTATTCACACATATATATGTACATGCATGTATTTCCAAAAAAAAAATTGCAATTCAGTTCAATATTTGATACAATTTCGCCCAAATTTACCATTTATCTATATGTTGGTTTAAATAAATAATCACACAACACAATGATCAATCAATTAGTGATTATCGTTTCAAATTCATAATTTTGATATATATACAGAAAATCATGTTTTTGATGCCAATTCACAACAAAGAAATACTATCTAGTTTTGGTTCCCACACCAGTCAATTGGAAATATATAGATATCCCACTATCGCACCCAAACATAAATACTGATGATGATGCCTCATCATCAGAATCATCTCCGGGCAACTAAAGCGTGATTCTCTATCTATCTAGTATCCGAGGCTTCGAATATACACCCCGTTAGGCATATACACAAAATCTCCCTATACTAGATTGTCCAAATCAATTTAAAATAAATATTCAAATACGAAAAAAGTGGTTTAAATTTTCAAAATGATTTTTTTTTTCATTTCTATTTTAAAAATATACTCTTTCGACTCGTTCTAGGATACTACTGATCCTATCTCTAACGAGTCATTCTTATTGGATATTACTAATCTAATCTCTGATGAATTCTATCGTATGGTTCTAATGTGCCTTGTTCTCGAGCTCTGTAAATCAAAGCTCTGATACCAAATGTGGCAACCCAAACTTCCCCATAAAGGAAAGCCCGGATTGAGTTGAGAACATGACAAATCAGAACACAAACAGAAGAACATTTCATTGCTTATTACAACAATTCCATCAGAATACACGAACAAACAGAGTATGAATAAATAATATACATTCGTTAAATATCAGAGATTTACAAATTACAATGCAGTGGAAAATAATACAAAATCACAACCGAAAGGAATATACGGATACAGAGCTTTCCGAACACCATTCCAGGTCTAAAACAGGATCCTGTGAATATAAATTTGCAAAACCAAAACTACTAGCTGCCCATATGGAAAATAGGGGCACCCAGAGTTTAGGTTAAAACAATAAACTCCAGGTCAGTTATGTGACTGGTGTGGGAACTAAAATAGTTACTAAATCTTCACTTTAAAAATAAAGTAAATCTAGGGACCACGCCGTATAACACGGAACGGGTTTCCTCCCATGAATACTAGTGAATAAAACAAACAGCAATGCTTTTTGGAAAAATGAAGCTATTATAAGACTCAGGTCCCATCACACAATGCAACGCAAGCCGTAGGATAGAGTTTTACCTTATAATAGCCAAACATGCTTGGTACGTTAAAACAAACCATTTGATACTATTATAAGTGCATAGTGTTTAAAACAACTTCAAATATAAATGTATCAATCCTAGATGGCATGGGTACCATATATCATGTCGCAAATACTAGGCCCTACAATCAAAACCACAATTGTCACGTATTGGAAGTTGGATTTCCATCTGTGAACCAAGGCAAGGGATCGTCCTTACCGCTTCGAGACGCTTTAGCCCGTGTCTCAGGATCAGAGCTCGAGTGACCCTTGGATCGTCAGGGCCAGTCCACTCAATGTGGATTATAATGCCTGAACACTACATTTTTACTATTCAGTTTTCTATATAAAAATCATATTTTTATATTGTTGTTCAAACAATAAAATCATATTTTTTTCTATCGCTAATATATATATAAAAAAATCATATTTTTCTATAACTAAAAGTCGAATTTTTATTTAACAAAAACCCTTACGACTCATACGATAAAAATCTCATTTTATATTTCTAAAAATCTCTTCTTTCTATTTTAAAAATCTATTCTTTCTAATCTAAAAATCATATATTTTCCGTGAATAAAATCATATCTTATCTATGAATAAAATCATATCTTTTCTATGAATAAAAATCATATTTTATTTTGAAATCATTTCTATAAAAATCGTATTTTTACAATGTTATTCTATACATAAGGATCTGATTTTATATCGGTACATATATAATAAAGATTATATTTTGATAGTGAAGTTATCCAAATAAAAATCAAATTTTATTTTCATACCATTCATATAAAATCATATTTTTATATCGCCATGCTTACAGTAAAAATCATATTTTTATAATTCGGTTTTACATATAAAAATCAAATCGTTCCGTTTTTCAAAAATTGAATTCTTTTGTTTTCAAAAATCATAACTTTTTATTTATAAAAATCTCATTTTTATATTTTTAAAAATCATAACTTTTTATTATTAAAAATCTCTTTTTTTATATTTTTTAAAATCGTAACTTTCTATTTATAAAAATCCTATTTTTACTTCGATAAAAATCATAGCTTGGTTTAAATTAAAAATCGAAATCAGAACGCATATCTCGATTGGAGGATTTTCTACGCGGTTTGAATTAGAGGAGGGCGCTGAAGCAGTGGTTGACCGGAGGTGGTTGGAGGGAAGGGTGGCGGTGCGGTGGGGAGCTGCGACGTCGACGGCAGGTCTGGAGGCCAGGGGCGGAGTTGCGATAGGAAGGAGGAGGGAGAGGCGTTGTGGGAGGTGGAGGAGAAGAAGGGGGATCTGTCAGGTAAGCCAATTCGACTATTTCGATCAGTTTTCATCAAAATAAAAATATAAATCTATATATTGAATTTGAACGCCCATTTCAATTTACCGGGGCCACATACGGACCCGAAAAATTTCAGAAAAGTAAATCTGGCTATGTTTAGACGATACGGTCCTAACAAAACTAATTCTGTCGAAATTGAAGACCGTTTGAAAAATGGTCATTTTCCAGCCGAATAAATTCAAACTGAAATTGCCAAACACGTTTAAATCCGCCACGCTCACATATTAATTACAAAAATTCAAAAAATTGGAACCTAGCAATTATTTTAAATTCCGGATCCAACAAAAGTGGTTTCATCGAAAACGGAGGTCATTTGCAAAATTGCTATTTTTTAAGGGTTATATTTCCATAGCGACTATTCTGAATTTTCAACTGGGATTAACTTTTTATTCCCGCTATGAAATTTGGATTTTTTAGATTCGTTGTAGAGATATTTTCAAATAGATTCTAATATTTTTGGTTTCCATAAAATCCGATTTATTTTGAATCCTTTGCATTCATTTGAAATTTGAAATTGAATTTTCAAACTATCGCGCCATTTCCAATTCCTTTTATAATCAAAATAAAATTTATATTCTAATTTCGATTTAAATACATTTCTACATTCTAATTTTATTCAAAATAACTTTCTCGTTGTTATTATTTAAAATAAATCATTTTAAATATTCAAAATTCGTTAAAATTGCCAAAATAATTTTTTTTAAATTAGTTCTGATTTTCCGGGTTGTTACACAAATGCTTATGATTTCATGCATGCATAGTTTCTTAAATGGATTTGGAGCTTAATTCTAAATACAATTCAAGCAAGTTCAAATATTTCTATTTCCATGGTAAGTAGTATGGAAAATTGGTTTGATTTATTATTTCATTATGTTACTCATTAAGTTGCAGTTATTTTTTGCATCATAATGACATTGCAGCATGAGAAGTGAACAACTTTATATTCCCATCTTATCGTTGTCTTACTTCATTAATGGACCACCTATTTTTCTGGCTTAAGTGATATAAAGCATTATTGACAACATGATCAGCCTGTAAGTTTCTATGAAAAAATTAAATTATCTCCATAACTCTTCCAATTTGCAATGTCAAAACGAGCAGAGTCTGGAGTTAAAAAGATGGCTAAATTTATAAAATTTGATTCTTAGCACCCTTTTTATGACCACAACTATTGTTTTTACTACACCTTTTACTATCAACTTCTCTTGTGGTTTGTTTTCTGGCATTTGTAAATGTTTGAAA
Organism: Allium sativum; assembly: GCA_030737875.1. Classification (NCBI taxonomy): domain Eukaryota; kingdom Viridiplantae; phylum Streptophyta; class Magnoliopsida; order Asparagales; family Amaryllidaceae; genus Allium; species Allium sativum. The sequence continues at coordinate 5,040,462 of CM060921.1, read as the reverse complement.
TCACGACATGTTCATTCTTTTCTTTTAACCCTACTATTTGCATGTCTTTGTTTTTTAATTACTGCATAATTTTACCAATGTGTATGGTTAAAGTAAATTAAAAATGAAAACAAAAGAAATCATGATTTTAAGAAAATACAATAAAAGGAAACATCATTACCCGAATTGTATGCATGTAAATAAAAACTTCAAATTTCTCTTATATTCGTTGTATTTCAATAATGTTATAGGATTGGCACAATCACCACCATCTTGAATCGTTCATGTAGTTTATTTTTGAATTTAGTTCATCCCTAATCACTTTATTTTTGAGTCCTTCAGGTTTCAGAAATATTTAAAAATGGAAAATTCTTGCAAACAAGACAAAAATCATGATTATTTTGGCTAAGGAACGTTTACTCAAACTTTGGCTGGAATGTTAAGAAATATTTAAAAATGGAATATGAGTTTTATCGAGCAAGTCACATAGTATAAACGTAGTGCAGTAATGCTACGTACGTTGAAAACAAGTGTCTAATTTTGCAGTATACCGCCTTTACGAAGACTTTTTTGCTATATTTATAACTTGGTTATATTAGTGACTTATTCGATGTAGGTAACACATGTCAATGATTAAAGATATCATTTCAAATGAAGTACAACACATTTGATTTCAGTCTACTAGGTTTGTTGCCCCTCCTTCGGTTCCAATTTGCTAGAAGACCACGTGGAGTGAGATGAACTAATAGCCTAAAGAGGCAGTGGCGATAACATAAGGAAGCCAGACTCCACCAGTGACTTGCAAGGAGATGATGAAAAGGCGTGGAGATCTAACTGAACTGCATTGCAAACTCGAAATATTAGATTACCATACAAAGGTATTATTTGTTTACAATAATTGGTCACTTGTTTGACCACTTGTTGATGAATAAAAACTTTTGTGTTGTTCAAGCATTCAGATCTAAAACACTTATTTAGTGGAAAAGCATTAAGCACATTCATAATGCTTTTTGTACTTCTGAATGCTTAATGATAATTTCTTCCGTTTGTACACTTAGTTATATTTTTTTACAGTACCATAAAATTGATCTAAATATTCAATAAAATTAAAATGAAAAGGTACAAAAATCCATTTTACTTAAAATTTCAGACTTTCCAAATTATATTTCTATTAAATTTTATAGTTATATTAATTTTACAAAATAAAAAAAAATAAAAAAGTTAAATAATATTAACTTAAGAAGAAGATTGGAAACTGCAAATTTAAGACTTACATGCTTTTGATTATTATTTTTTAAATAGAATTTCAAGAAACTTAATTCATTTTTTTTAAATATAAATTTTGGAAAATAACAAAAAGCAATTTTAATCTTTTAAATTCAAACAATTTCCAATAATTATACATTATTTGGGTTTCAACAATACCCAAGTATATTAAAAATTACAAATTTCAACTTGTTAAAAAATTATGCTTTTCACTTTAATAATTCTCATATAAATAACAATATAATACGAAGTATAATATTTTCAAAATAGACATTTTCATTAGTTCCAATCAGAAGTTTTAGAAACATAAACAAACAACTTTTTGTTATTCAACATTAAGCAATATGCATTCAACTTTCAGCATTCAACAATCATCATCCAATAATTCGCATTTTAAACAAACAAAACCTAAATGAAAATAGAAACTAAGTAAAGTAGCCCAATAAGTATTTAGTTGGTGTATGTCCACATATGGGAACTTTTTTGGTCAAATGATGTTGACACCAAAATGTGGCCCAACACCCAAAAAGAGAGAATGTAGAGAATAAAAATGAAGAATATAAATGAAAATGAGAATAAAATCAACCACATATGAATTTATAGTGGTTCGACGTTAATGAGTCTAAGTCCACTTTATAATATCTTGATTATATACTAACTTTGATTACAAATGATGATATCAATGGCTAATCTCGAGTACAATACTATAGCAATAATAAAATAATGAGAGAATGGCCAAAAATCCTTTCTTTGAAGTTTTGGAGGGTTATTTATAGGTGATGTCAAATTCAGCACGGTATGCCACCTAACAACCATCCTAGCTCGATATGGAAGTAGTAGATTCAGTCTTCAATCAGCGTGAAAGACCTTCTTTCATTAGATACATGACATGTGTAGTAAGATTAAGAAATTTGACTAAAATATCGAGTATTTGGCCAAAAATATGGCCGGTAGAATAGGTCTAAGAAAGTTACAGGTTTTGGGTCGATATTCCGGGATCAGAATAATATAGTTTGGGATATCGAACCGATTCCCTACTCTCTCCTGCTTTTATCTACCGCACGCTAAATGAAGGGAAGCCGAGCCAAAACGGGTCGATCCGAGGAAAGCTGAGCCTAGGAGGGCCGATCCTAGGCAAGTTGATATTGGGAGTTGTCTCCTTTGTCTTAACATCCTAGATCAAGTCTCGAGTGCTTTGCCTATGAATCTTTGCAGTCTTACAGAAAAGGCATGTCAACACTTTATCCCCCTCCAAAGTGCATTACGTTGCTAACGAGATGTGTTTTGGACCTGTAGACTCGCATTTCCCAAAGAATCATTGGTCATTTTGAAGAGACATGTCGCTTGAGCAGTTGCAGCTCTTGTGGGAAGTCACGATAATGGGATAATCTCATATATATAAATAGTCAATCATTTTTTATGTTGTATTTGATAGTGTTTGTTAGGTCAAAGTCGTCGACTAAAGCAATCGAGATACACAAGTTAATTTTTGAAACTCGTCTAATCAAGGAGTTAAACATGTTAGTCATGTGATCAAGTCATGTCGAGTCGTTGGCTCCCATGTATGATGGTCCCCACATTGGACGTTACCACTCAATGTCATTCATTTGTGCAAGTTAGATGCGAAAGAAATTGAATCCTTTGTCAGATGCGAGTCAGCTTACATGATTATGGATTCTTAAAGTCAAACGGAGTCTTACATTCTCTCCATTTTCCTTACTATTCATCCCTTTTTTCTTTTTCTTTGTTTTTTAGAAAATCCGGCTTGGATGAGCATCCTCGAAGCGTTTGGCTCGGTATGTCGATCTGAACCTCGACAAGGCAGTTAAATCATAGAGGGGAGGCGAAGCGCCTCTTACTCCCTACTGTAAATATCGGGCCCACTTCACTTTTTTATTTTTTATCTTCGCACATACCGATCTGATCAGAAATTCTTATAGAAACTAAAACTCTCGCTGTTGAATCCCCTTCAAATCCTTCCCAATTTAAGATTTATCATACTAGATGGGTTTTAAGTTTAGTTTATCTTCGATTTCACTTGAATTGCTTTGATTCTTACAACCCATCATCCGCGATCTTGACAGACGCACCCATGGACTCTGCAGACGCCAGGAACGATGGCGACAGTGGCGCTGCGCCTACCGGCGGCTGAAAGATGGAGTCGTGGTGTTGGCATTATGTGGATTGAGCAGTTACGGAGGTTGAATTAGGGAAGTTGGAGAAATTACCTTTCTAGGCCCAAGTCTGTATGGGAAATTAGAGAAGGATGAATAGTGGTGAGGGGAGGGTGGGATCTGCAATCAGAAGAAGAGATGAAAATGTTGGAGCACTCAGACTGGTAGAGATGACATTCTAGCTGGATTCAGGCCGAGCCGATCCAAAAGCTCCAGCCCTATCTTTCTATGTTTAAGTGGTCTCATTCGATGCGACCGACTTGGAGTGGACTGGGTCGGATGCACCGAGCTAGAGGTAGTCCAATCCACTACATTGAATTACTTCCTCATAATCCAATCAAATTTGATGTGTCCTGATTGTTGCAGCAACAAACTAAGTGAATATTAGGCACACATCCCTAAAACGAAACTTAATTAGGCTCACCCCCGGTCATAAACTTATTGTAAATTTAGTCCCTATTTTTTGAAAATTCATCAAAAAAATACAAAAAAATATATTAAAAAACCATGTAAATTCGTATTTAATTAAAACAATTAATCGTGAAAAAAATCAGATCCAAAAAACATTAAAAACAACGTCAAAATCATGAAATACAGAAAATCAACGAAATGCAGTAAATTGCATCAAAACATGCATATAAATCGATTAGTTGCATACATGTATGCATTTATTTCAAATCTGCGTCAAAACTGCAGTATAAATGCATACATGTATGCACATATTGTTAAAACATGCATCTGCTGATGCATTTATTTAAAAACTGCATACCTACATGCAACTTATTCACGTTTGCATATATTTTGACATATATGCACACATGTATGCAGTTATATAGAAAAATTGCATACATGTATGCAATTTTTCAAACAGGCGTGCATAAATATATGCATGTGTATTCGAATAGTTGCATAAATGTATGCAACTATTTGTAAAAGTTGCATACATTTATGCAACTTTTTTTTTTAATTTCTGTGGACTTTCGAGAATATTTATAGATTTTAGAATTTTTTTTTTTAAGTGATAGCGCCTGAAAATTTGGACAGAAAACGAAAGAGGCGGAGGTATGGAAAGTGGCAGGCGGAAGATTCCAGGCGGCAGCTAAAATAGGGGGCGGGTTTACAGAGAAAACATTACAGGGATGTGGTGTGAATTTAAAACTTGCAAATAGTTGCATACATGTATGCAACTTTTGCCAATAGTTGCATACATGTATGCAAGTATTTCTGAAGCTGTTTTAGTTGAAAATGTATGTAGAAACTTGCATACATGTGTGCAACTATTTGAAATACTTGCACACATGTATGCAAGTATTTACATGTGAAAATAAAATGTGTGCAGAAACTTGCATACATGTATGCAACTATTTTAAATACTTGCACACATGTATGCAAGTATTGCATGTAAAAATATAACAGAGAAATACTTGCACAGATGAATGCAAGTATTCCAAATATGTGCATGATTTGATGCAAATTACTGCATTTTTCGTTGTTTTCTGTATTTTTTTGATTTTGATGCATGTTTCGATTTTATTATGATCTGAATTTTTGGGCGAGTACATGTTTAATTTAAATACGAATCATCGTGATTTTTTTATAATTTTTTTATATTTTTTTTATGAATTTTCGAAAAATAGGGACTAAATTTACAATAAGTTTATGACCGGGTTTTTTTTATATTTTGAAACTTAATAGGGACCTCTAAAAAACGCACCCTCAAACTAATTTCAATAAGCATCTGGACAATTAGGATAGAACCTACTGTGATATTTGGACCACGATTCTGATTGCATATATAACCTTGAACAACTTTTGCATTATCAATGTTTTACTTTCAACTATGCATGCACACGATCACTACACACACTGCACTAGAACACACAAAGGGATTTGGGTAATCTGCTCTAACCTGTATAGTTTCCTTAGATAGCATAAAAAGAATGACGAGAAGACATGAAACTCGAGGTTCTGGAGTTGGAAAGGGAAAGACACTCCCTCAGAATCCGATGTAGAATTCAATTCGGATACTAATTCCAACGAATATTTGGCTTATAGGATCCAGCCACGCAATCTCAGGGTTGATTCCTCGTCATCGTCAGGTGGAGAATCATCTTTGCGTGATAAGGCTATGGTGGAAGGAGCTCCAGATACTTGTTTTGAAGTTGAGTCCCCAGATAATCTAGCAGACTCCTATCCTTCTAGCATGGATGAGCCATAATTGTAATGGCTTTCTGCCAAACACAAGATACTCTTTGAGCATGTATGTAACGACCCGAAAAAATGCGATCTTGGTTATCTGATATACAACACATATCGAACATCCAAGGATCGAAAATAACTAAATAGTTAATGAAAGAAATTAGAGGGGGAGAATAGATAAGATAGAAACTTAGAATAGAAGAAAAAGAACAACACAACATCAGAGTAACACGAACCTCACAGTGGAACGAATAACATATATTATATAACATAACTTTGAAATATAATTATGCACTTGATACATCATTTTCAAGGTACAACACTTACAACACAGCGGAATAATAATAGCTATATAATCCTGAAGCCTCCTGCTCCAGCTCTTCAAGTATCTGTAAATCCCGACTACTTGACTGCCCGTACAAAATTGGGCACCCAAGAGTTTAGGGAAAACAAAACAAAATAAACTCCGAGTCAGTCATGGGACTGGTATGAGTAAAACAGTTTAAAATAGTTTGAGCCATTAAACGATATCTCATAATACCACGCCGTATAACGGAAAGGGTTTTTCCCTTATGAGAATCCAAAATATCTTTATATAAAAATCCTTTTGATATTATAATAATGTCTATCAACCACAATATAATAATCATCTAGCAGAAACGCTTCCATCTCACGTTCTACATATATAGTATACAATCAAAACCGCAAGCACGTATTGGGTAATGGATTTCCAACTATGACAAGGTATGGAACCACCTTACGCTAGTGTACCTCTAGAGAGGAATACACTGGGTTCAACAAGAACATCTTGCAACCCGGCCACACATGACCGACCACTATTTCGCTTGAGTGTATCGAATGTATATCACCAACGGTTGGGATCAACAACCGTTTCCCGAATGGGACAGCATCAACAATAGATTTTTTTTTGAAGTAAATGAAACTCTAGATCAGGTGATTATACGCCCTAATAGGTGCGACCTACATAGCCATGCTACCTGCCCGATTTCTGTCATTTACCGGTTGATGAGGCTTGAGGTTACGTCTTATCATCACATCATATTCACTTCGAATGCCACATTGTCAGATCCTTCAAAAATCACTAATTGATGTCTACAACAGTACATTACGTGTTAGCTAAAGAAGTTTCCTTCTCCGCTTCCACTCTTGGCACGGTTGAAGAAATCAATATACGTAACCTTTCTGGAAATACTCTGTCAGACATTCATCCATACAAGTCATTAAGGAACAGGATGAACCGAAGGCACTATTCAGTACATCCATCTTAGGCACTGTTATCTAAGACTTATACAATAGCCCTTGCACCTTACTCCGTCTTCAATTATCTTTGGCATATATGATTCGCAATGCTTATGCCAATACAGAGTGGTTCTTTGGATAATAATCCAACCGGTCTCTCCATATTAACAACATTAAAATGGTCAAAAACTTCGATAGTCGGTGAGTTAACTATCAACAAAAAATACGTGTGCAAACAACGATATTATTTCCAGATGGAAATTCTATCAAATCAATCATCAATCATTTATATATATATATATGCGCATATATATTCATATGTTCCTTATTTTCTATGTTTAGAAAATATAAGTTAACACTGGAAAACATTTCCATAACTTATTTACGTATCACTATTCTTCTACAACTATCAGTCTCTGATTGTAAACTAGTATAAGAACAATTCCCTAAGTACCAATCCCGAAGGTCGAAACCAATATCAGATAGACACTTAGGAAACCATTCAACTTAACAAGTCTCCAATCAAATTCTAATTTAGTTTAACTCCATTTCTTAACTCCTTATACATGAACACTTCCTTTTCTAATTCATATTTCAAATTTCAATATTTGATTTGGTTTCTGATTCTATTTGGAAAGCATTTCCAAATCTTCTTTACTTGGATTTAAACAGATGTTTAAATCAACATCGCGACGACAACTCAAACCGCTATACTTATTTACTAAAATCACTTAACCACTTTCACTCTCGAACCTTAACCATTTCTAAATTAAAAACGAAGCCAATCAAGTTGCGGTATAACTACCTCTCAAACCTTAACTGAATAACATTTCAAATCTCGAAATAGGTTAAGTTCATCTTTTAACCCTTTAACACTTCCTTATGTAACTTCTCTTTCAAATAAATCTCTATTCGATAATTCTATCCTTCGAATAAACTATATTCGATTTATTCTATTCTTCGAATAAACTATATTTGATTTACTCTATTAAATTAACTTTATTTGATTAACTCTATTGCATTCACTTTAATCGATTATCTCTATTCGATTAATTCTTTTCGATTTAACTCCTTTTTGATTAACTCCTTTCGAATAAACTATATTCGAATAAGTCCTTTCTTCAAAAAACTAATATTCGATATCTTCTTTCGAATAAACTATATTCGATATCTTCTTTCGAATAAACTATATTCGATATCTTCTTTTAAATAAACTATATTCGATATCTCTCTTCGAATAACTATATTCGTTATCTTCTTTCGAATAAACTATATTCGATATCTCTCTTCGAATAACTATATTCGATAACTCCTTTTAACTCTATTCGAATAACTAATATTCGATTATTTCTTTCAACTCTATTCGAATAAACTAAATTCGATTAACTCCATTTAAATAACTCTAGTTCGATTTAACTCTATCGATTAAACTCTAACTGATTACTTCTAACTAGATAACCCTAACTGGTTAACTCTAATGGTTTAACCTAACTGGTTAACTCGAATGGTTTAACCTAACTGGTTAACTCTTTATCCTTATTCAGTTTCAAACATCGATGTTGAAATTGATTCTTACTCCTTTATATAAGTCTTGGCTTATATATTCCATTTATCAAATGATAATATTTAACTTAATTTATAAATCTCATTTATAAATCAATCTGCTCCTTGTATCTGTTTACTTCTTCATATATAAATTCAGACTTATATATATATATATATATATATATATATATATATATATATATCTATCTATCCAAGGATAAATATTTTCATTATAATCTATTTGTTTTCTAAACAAATATTTCCTTTATAACCCTATTTGTTTTCTTGAACAAATATTTCCCTTTTTATTTTATTTGCAAATAGTTTGCAAATATTCCCTTTATAATCTCTTATCTATTCCTTAATAAATATCTTATTTAATGACTTAGTTCTAAGTGTTTCCTTTATTACCTTATTTATTTATTCTAAGTATTTCCTCTAAAAATATCTTATTTATAACTTATTCAATTTCCTAAGTCAATATCCTTGTTTAACTTATTCAATCCCTAAGTTAATATCCTTTGTTTAACTTATTCAATCCCTAAGTTAATATCCTTTTGTTTAACTTAGTAAATTTCTAAGCTAATATCTCTTTATCTAAACCTATTACTTTAACACATAAATAATCCATTAATTAATTGTATCTTATTTATTTAACAAATAAATATCTCATTATCTTATCCTATTTATTTTCTAAGTAAGTAATCCACTCTATTTATAAAGATTTCCTTCATTTATAATTCCCACTTAAACATATTTCCTATTTATAAATATTCCATTTATAAATATTCCTATTTATAAATATTCCATTTATAAATATTCTATTTTATAAAATCCTCTGATTTTATAAATATTCTCTTTTCAGTATTCACTTTGACAAATTCCCCTTTTCTCCAAATCCCGGTATGTTATGGTGTTTAACATATTAAATTACGATGTCCAATATCGTCCATACACACACAATCAACAACATGTTATAATTCACATCATATATCAAAATATGTGAAAAACAATAAAATAAATGTTGAGGAATCCAGTCCTCCAACCTGTTTCCCTGCATCCACAGATGTTACACAATAAAATCAACTTCACTTTTAGTTCCATATGATATATTCTGTTAAACAAAATCAATATAGAAATTCAACTAACTGACTAGCAGTTCAATCAAATAGTCAACACACAGTCAATCAACCAATATTTAACAGTTGTAAAAATACAACATGAAATTATAAACTTTTCAGATTTAGTGAGATTTACTCACATTAGCAGTTCATCGTTAAAGAACGATAAACTGTTGTTTGATTTGAATCAAACAATTTATTTCACCGTAAATTCAAACGAGCACCAATCCACCTCCAGTCAGTTCCATGGTGTAGCCACCGTCCGTATGATCCTATCGGATCTTGTTTCGCATAAAAGCCCAAACCCATTTCAAACAACAAGGCCGACCAACAGCTTCCTTCCCAAACACAGAATCACGCTTCCAGGAAATCCAAACACCAAAAATGGCCGATGTTCTTAATTCCAACCTCCACCGTTCCTCCATGAACTTGTAAATCGAATACACCGTTGAACTCCTCAAACCAATCTCCATCTTCCCAACATCAGAACCTGAAACTGGCACTGCTCTCCTTAGTTCCGTTCGACAGCCATACCTTCCCATTACAGAAACCATCGCGTCTTCTTTTTGCTCCAATTTCAAATAAAAACTTCCGCAAGTCCCAAACCCACCTAGGAATCCAACGACAACATTACTAGACTAATACTTTCGATAAACAAAATCCCTCGTGAGCCCTTCTTCCTAATTACTACGTCAACTGCCACTTATTACTCTTCCTCCTTTCATTAGTTCGAAACTGAAACTATGGCCATGCTCTGCCTTCCCATTGCTTCTCCGACCGACCACGAAAAAAAAAGCAACGCTCACCAACCCCTTCTATACCTTGAATATTGTGCAACTCGAAATCCCTAGTACTCCACCATCTCAGATCGAAGTCCACGGTTTTGCAAATTGAGGGCTTTAGACCGTTTACAATACTAGAGGCGGAATTGCTTTTGTTGACTAAAAAAGAAATGTTAACTAGGTTTTTAGCGTGTAAGGGTGTATAGCAAGGATATTTATATATATAGGGTTTCTTTGATTATGAGGCTTCGGTTTGTCCACGTTTGAGGTAGTGGTGGCATTGTTTAGGTCCACACAATAGTTAGGATATTTCGGTTATGCTATCATGAAAAATTCGTCACATACGAACTGATAACAACAGAACTAACAATACCATTATGACGAGTAAGGTACCACGATTTCAAAAATATAAAAATACCGGTAGATTAACTCATATTGTGAAACCCTAAAATATTTATATAGGGTGCAAAATACTCCAAATAAAAAGTTGCTTATTTTATTAATTAAAAATTACCATAAAATTCTAAAAATTAAATTATCACTACGTCTCAAAAGAACCTTGTCTAAATTCAAACCCGATATTCAAATATTTTAAATAACCGTCATGGCCACGAACGAATATACCGCTGTTTTTCTGAATATTTAATTTGGACATAACTAAAAATCTACACGACGAAATCCCGATTTTTCTTTTCCACTAGAAAAATATACTTCACCAGCTCCTAACGTTTCTTGTTTCACAGAAATCCGATTTAAAACAGACCCTGTATATTCAGTTGAAGTTCGAATCGCCAAATAACGAACTGCAGCGCCATTTCGAGCTCGATTATAATTGTAATATAATTATATGTTCAAACTTCGTTTAAATAATATATTCGTTAATATATTCAAACTCTAAACCGAATCATATATTATAAATTGTCCAGTTCACATTATATTGTGAATTCCACCAATTTTGATTATTTTTGAATTAAATATATTATTTAATTTTTATTTTAATTAAATATTCAATATAATTTAATTAACCGACCATTTGAATTCCCTAATCACTATAATAATAATTAATTAAATAAATTATTACACCATGAAAATACGGGTCATTACATTCTTTCCTACTTAAAATAATTTCGTCCCCGAAATTGCTAAGGTAGAAAACAAACCCTATTAACTGGTTAAAACTATCGTTTACTTCTTAACTCCAGTTTCAACGGAATTAATTTAATTTCAATTAAATTATTAATTTAATTCTTATCAACAAAAATTTTCAAAAATCTTGAAAATTTTCTAAAACCTTAGCTTTTCGAAAAATTTCGCCAGCACCTCCTTTGTATTGGTCAATAGGTCAAACTCCAACTCGCCTCTTTGGGCCTTCTCCAACCAAAAAGAAAATCAAACAGCCAAGCGGCTTGCCAATTCGGCTCATAAATCCAATGCTTATATCGAATATAAACTTTTATCTTTTTGTCGGACATATCAACTCTATCACTTTCACCTGTTGTCAATTCAGCGGATACAAGGGTCATCCTAATCAAATTCCAATCTGCTTTTGTCCACAACACAACCATTCGCTTATATCCGAGCCAAATATCATTTCAACTCGAGTTTCTTCTCGATTCCCAACTCTTAACTTGATTATCACATTACACTTCAAATTTGAATCTCACAATCCAATTTTCTTGATATCATTCTAATTCAATCTCAGTTACCACTTTACTGGCTTTATCTTTAATTCCCATTTGCTTTCACAAATTTCTGTTTAATTTGTTCCTAATTCAAACAATATTCTTCCTGGGAGTTTTAAAACAGTTTACCTTTTTAAAATCAAATTTTCCTTTTTGAAATTCAACACAACTTGTTTTTCCCTGAAACAAATTCAAAATAGTATCTCTGGTAGTAATCTATCACTTACAACTCAAAAATGAATACCGATCGTGCAGCTGTCATCATCAGAATCTATTTTCCAGCGATCGAAGTGAGTTCAATAATATAAAACCATTTCTAAACATTTCCACTTTGAAATTCATTTCAATATATAATTCACGCTGCTTGTAAAACAATTTAAAATCTCCTAGGATCTTAAATTTTCCTTATTTTTAATCCAAATCCATTTACAAACACTTATCCAATTTTTTCCAGAATTTTAATTCAATTCCTGGTTTAAATTTTAGATTTAACTCATCTGATTTCACGTATTTCACTTATATGAATTCTGATTGGCTATTTACAAAATAATTTAATTTATAATCTTTACTCGATTATAATAACAACCAATATATCCACTATATAATAATTTTGATATATATATATATATATATATCTTCTCTATATCAAGATATACCTTGGGTAAACTTATTTTAATTTACCCTCTTTTCAAAACATATCGTGTCGACCAATCGTATTCGAGTGTTTAGTAACTCCTACCGATACAGTGGATCAAACTGATCGACCAGAACTCATAAACAACTCAACCAATAATTCACCACAATATAAAATAATTTTTATATCAATAACAAATACGCTCACTCGTATATATACACTCAACTCAATCTAGGGTATTACTAACCCCATCTCTACTGAGTCACGCCACAGAGCCAAGGTAATTACTTAACTTAAGCTCTGATACCAACTGTAACGACCCGGAAAAATGCGATCTTGGTTATCCGATATACAACACATATCGAACATCCAAGGATCAAAAATAACCGAATAGTTAATGAAAGAAATTAGAGGGTGAGAATAGATAAGATAGAAATTTAGAATAGAAGAAAAAGAACAACACAACATCAGAGTAACACGAACCTCACAGCAGAACGAATAACATATATTATATAACATAACCTTGAAATATAATTATGTACTTGAATATACATCATTTTCAAGGTACAACACTTACAACACGGAGGAATAATAATAGCTATATAATCCTCAAGCCTCCTACTCCAGCTCTCCAAGTATATGTAAATCCCGACTACTAGACTGCCCATACAAAATTGGGTACCCAAGAGTATAGGGAAAACAAAACAAAATAAACTCAGGGGCAGTCATGGGACTGGTATGAGTAAAACAGTTTAAAACAGTATGAGCCATTAAGCGATATCTCATAAGACCACGTCGTATAACGGAACGGGTTTTTCCCTTATGAGAATCCAAAATATCTTTATATCAAAAACCGTTAGATATTATAATAATGTCTATCAACCGCAATATAATAATCATCTAGCAGAAACGCTTCCATCTCACGTTCTACATATATAGTGTACAATCAAAACCGTAAGCACGTATTGGGTAATGGATTTCCAACTATGACAAGGTATGGAACCACCTTATGCTAGTGTACCTCTAGAGAGGAATACATTGGGTTCAACAAGAACATCTTGCGACCCGACCACACATGACCAACCACTCATTTCGCTTGACTGTATCGAATGTAAATCACCGATGGTTGGGATCAGCAACCGTTTCCCGAATGGGACAACATCAACAATAGATTTTTTTGAAGTAAATGAAACTCTAGATCAGGTTATTATACACCCTAATAGGTGCGACCTACATAGCCATGCTACCTGCCCGATTTCTGTCATTTACCGGTTGATGAGGCTTGAGGTTACGCCTTATCATCACATCAGATTCACTTCGAATGCCACATTGTCAGATCCATCGAAAACCACTAATTGAAGTCTACAACAGTACATTATGTGTTAACTAAAGAAGTTTCCTTCTCTGCTTCCACTCTTGGTACGGTTGAAGAAATCAATGTAGTGACCTTTCTGGAAATACTCTGTCAGACATTCATCCATACAAGTCATCCAGGAACGGGATGAACCGAAGGCACTATTCAGTACATCCATCTTAGGCACTGTTATCTAAGACTTATACAATAGCCCTTGCACCTTACTCCTTCTTCAATTATCTTTGGCATATATGATTCGCAACGCTTATGCCAATACAGAGTGGTTCTTTGGATAATAATCCAACCGGTCTCTCTATATTAACAACGTTAAAATGGTCAAAAACTTCGACAGTCGGTGAGTTAACTATCAAAGAAAAATTCATGTGCAAACAACGATATTATTTCCAGATGGAAATTCTATCAAATCAATCATCAATCATACATATATCTATATGTATATATACTCATATGTTCCTTATTTTCTATGTTTAGAAAATATACGTTAGCGCTGGAAAACATTTCCATAACTTATTTACGTATCACTATTCTTCTACAACTATCAGTCTCTGATTGTAAACTAGTATAAGAACAATTCCCTAAGTACCAAACCCGAAGTTTGAAACCAACATTAGATAGACACTTAAGAAACCATTCAACATAAAAAGTCTCCAATCAAATTCTAATTTAGATTAACTCCATTTCTTAACTCCTTATACATGAACACTTCGTTTTCTAATTCATATTTCAAATTTCAATATTTGATTTCGTTTCTGATTCTATGTGGAAAACATTTCCAAATCTTCTTTACTTGGATTTAAACAGATATTTAAATCATCATTGCGACGACAACTCAAACCACTATACTTATTTACTAAAATCACTTAACCACTTTCACTCTCGAACCTTAACCATTTCAAAATTAAAAATGAAGCCAATCAACTTGGGGGTATAACTACCTCTCAGACCTTAACTGAACAACATTTCAAATCTCGAAATAGGGTAAGTTCATCTTTTAACCCTTTAACACTTCCTTACGTAACTTCTCTTTCAAATAAATCTCTATTCGATAATTCTATCCTTCGAATAAACTATATTCGATTTATTCTATTCTTCGAATAAACTATATTTGATTTACTCTATTCAATTAACTTTATTTGATTAACTATATTGCATTCACTTTAATCGATTAACTCTAATCGATTAATTATTTTCGGTGTAACTCCTTTTTGATTAACTCCTTTCGAATAAACTATATTCGAATAACTCCTTTCTTCGAATAACTAATATTCGGTATCTTCTTTCGAATAAGCTATATTCGATACCTTCTTTCGAATAAACTATATTCGATACCTTCTTTCGAATAAACTATATTCGATATCTCTCTTCGAATAACTATATTCGATATCTTCTTTCGAATAAACTATATTCGACATCTGTCTTCGAATAACTATATTCGATAACTCCTTTTAATTCTATTTAACTCTATTCGAATAACTAATATTCGATTATCTCTTTCAACTCTATTCGAATAAACTAAATTCGATTAACTCCATTTGAATAACTCTAGTTCGATTTAACTCTATCGATTAAACTCTAACTGATTACTTCTAACTGGATAGCCCTAACTGGTTAACTCTAATGGTTTAACCTAACTGGTTAACTCAAATGGTTTAACCTAACTGGTTAACTCTTTATCCTTATTCGGTTTCAAACATCGATGTTGAAATCGATTCTTACTCCTTTATATAAGTCCTGACTTATATATTCCATTTATCAAATGATAATATTTAACTTAATTTACAAATCTCATTTATAAATCAATCTACTCCTTTTAGCTGTTTACTTCTTCATATATAAGTTCAGGCTTATACATATATCTATTTATCCAAGGATAAATATTTTCTTTATAATCTATTTGTTTTCTAAACAAATATTTCCTTTATAACCCTATTTGTTTTCTTGAACAAATATTTCCATTTTTATTTTATTTGCAAATAGTTTTCAAATATTCCCTTTATAATCTCTTATCTATTCCTTAATAAATATCTTCTTTAATGACTTAGTTCTAAGTGTTTCCTTTATTACCTTATTTATTTATTCTAAGTATTTCCTCTAAAAATATCTTATTTAAAACTTATTAACTTTCCTAAATCAATATCCTTGTTTAATTTATTTAATCCCTAAGTTAATATCCTTTGTTTAACTTATTCAATCCCTAAGTTAATATCCTTTTGTTTAACTTAGTAAATTTCTAAGCTAATATCTCTTTATCTTAACCTATTACTTTAACACATAAATAATCCATTAATCGTATCTTATTTATTTAACAAATAAATATCTCATTATCTTATCCTATTTATTTTCTAAGTAAGAAATCCACTTTATAAATATTCTATTTATAAAGATTTCCTTCAATTATAATTCGCACTTAAACGTATTTCCTATTTATAAATATTCCATTTATAAATATTCCTATTTATAAATATTCCATTTATAAATATTCCTATTTATAAATATTCCAATTATAAATATTCCTATTTATAAATATTCCATTTATAAATATCCTCTTTTATAAAATCCTCTTATTTTTATAAATATTCTCTTTTCAGTATTCACTTTGACAAATTCCCCTTTTCTCCAAATCCCGGTATGTTATGGTGTTTAACATATCAAATTACGATGTCCAATATCGTCCATACACACATAATCAACAACAGTTTATAATTCACATCATATATCAAAATATATGAAAAACAATAAAATAACTGTTGAGGAATCCAGTCGGATTCCTCCAACCTGTTTCCCTGCATCCATAGATGTTACATAATAAAATCAACATCACTTTCAGTTCCATATGATATATTCTGTTAAACAGAATCGATATAGAAATTCAACTAACTGACTAGCAGTTCAATCAAACAGTCAACACACAGTCAATCAGCAAACATTTAACAGTTCTAACAATACAACATGAAATTATAAACTGTTTAGAGTTAGTGAGATTTACTCACATTGGCAGTTCATTGTAAAGAAGGATAAATTGTTGTTTGATTTGAATCAAACAATTTATTTCGCCTAAATTCAAACGAGCACCAATCCACCTCCAGTCAGTTCCATGGTGTAGCCACCGTCCATACGATCCTATCGGATCTTGTTTCACTTAAAAGCCCAAACCCGTTTCAAACAACAAGGCCGATCAACAGCTTCCTTCCCAAACACAGAATCACGCTTCCAGGAAATCCAAACACCAAAAATAGCCGACGTTCTTGATTCCAACCTCCACCGTTCCTCCATGAACTTGTTAATCGAATACACCTCCATCTTCCCAACATCAGAACCTGAAACTAGCACTGCTCTCCTTTGTTCTGTTCGACAGCCCTACCTTCCCATTACAGGAACCATCGCGTCTTCTTTTTGCTCCAGTTCCAAATAAAAACTTCCACAGGTCCCAAACCCACCTAGGAATCCAACGACAACATTACCAGACCAATACTTTTGATAAACAAAATCCTTCGTGAGCCCTTCTTCCTAATTACCGCGTCAACTGCCACTCATTACTCTTCCTCCTTTCATTAGTTCGAAACTGAAACTATGGCCACGCTCTTCCTTCCCATTGCTTCTCCGACCGACCACGAAAACAAAAGCAACACTCACCAACCCCTTCTATACCTTGAATATTGTGCAACTCGAAATCCCTAGTACTCCACCATCTCAGATCGAAGTCCACGGTTTTACAAATTGAGGGCTTCAGACCGTTTATAATACTGGAGGCGGAATTTCTTTTGTTGACTACAAAAGAAATGTTGACTAGGTTTTTAGTGTGTAAGGGTGTATAGTAAGGATATTTATATATATAGGGTTTCTTTGATTATGAGGCGTTAGTTTGTCCACGTTTTAGGTAGAGGTGGCATTGTTTAGGTCCACACAATAGTTAGGATATTTTGGTTATGCTGTCATGAAAAATTCGTCACATACGAACTGATAACGACAGAACTAACAATACCATTATGACGAGTAAGGTACCACGATTTCAAAAATATAAAAATACCGGTAGATTAACTCATATTGTGAAACCCAAAAATATTGATATAGGGTGCAAAATACTCCAAACAAAAAGTTGCTTATTTAATTAATTAAAAATTACCATAAAATTCTAAAAATTAAATTATCACTACGTCTCAAATGAACCTTGTCTAAATTCAAACCCGATTTTCAAATAATTTAAATAACCGTTATGGCCATGAACGAATATACCGCTGTTTTTCAGAATATTTAATTTGGACTTAACTAAAAATCTACATGACGAAATCCCGATTTTTCTCTTCCACTAGAAAAATATACTTCACCAGCTCCTAACATTTCTTGTTTCACAGAAATCCGATTTAAAACGGACCATGTATATTCAGTTGAAGTTCGTACCGCCAAATAACAAACTGCAGCGCCATTTCGAGCTCAATTATAATTATACGTTCAAACTTCGTTTAAATATTATATTCGTTAATATATTTCAACTCTAAACCGAATTATATATTATAAATTGTCCAGTTCACATTATATTTTGAATTCCACCAATTTTGATTATTTCTGAATTAAATATATTATTTAATTTTTATTTTAATTAAATATTCAATATAATTTAATTAATCGACCATTTGAATTCCCTAATCACTATAATAATAATTAAATAAATTAATTATTACACCATGAAAATACGGGTCTTTACAATGTATGGGTACCTGCTCCAAGTGACACTGCACACAATCCACCCAAGGTTTTTTTGACCATTAGCCGGCAAATGTGCTTGGTAGGATGTATCTCGCCATTCAATCCTTATATCATCGATTTCCTTCATCGAATGAAGATCGCTTCTCTACAGCTACACCTAAAGGCCTATGCCTATCTTCTTCTTTTTTGTATATTATCTACAGAGAGCACTTAGACTGCAAGCCTTTATTCAAAGATATCACTTATATCTTCAACTTCAAGCAATGAAAATATAGTCTATTCTTCCTTTTTCTTGAAACCGCCGCTAAAAGGCAGTTAGTGACTGAAGGGATAAGTAAGATGAGTAACATCAGAATAGAATGGTTCTACATTCCACAATAAGAAGGGTGCACCCGAAGGTGGATTGAATGTCGTAAATGCTTGAACCATA
Source organism: Allium sativum (assembly GCA_030737875.1). Taxonomy (NCBI): domain Eukaryota; kingdom Viridiplantae; phylum Streptophyta; class Magnoliopsida; order Asparagales; family Amaryllidaceae; genus Allium; species Allium sativum. The sequence continues at coordinate 5,021,311 of CM060921.1, read as the reverse complement.
TCCATTTTTTGGAACTTTGTCGAGTGGAGTCAGATGTTGATGCTTCATTGCAAGTAATAACCCAGAGAAAACAATGGGCGATGAATATCTTGCTCACTTGACGACTTTAAGAAACGTTGCCGCGAGCTCTCATACTATCAAGAGATGCATTGCCGACGAATATCTTCATATATTTAACTTGCTCAGTGTCGACTTGACTTAAGGTAAAGGTGGAGCTCCTGCCCTGGCTACTATTCTTCCAGTGAACGTACACCTAGTCAGGGAGCCAGTGGTTCTACCTGCCAATGTTCCCTAGTCAGGGAGTCACAAGCCAACCCTCAGTCAGATGGGATACAATTGTCATGACCCAATTACCTGATAAAGGGAAGAACGCTTCTAAAAGAAAATGACTTATTAAGGAGGCAAACCTTCTTCGGTCTAATCAGGATTTGGAAAATGAAACAAAGGAGAAGTAGCACGAAAGGGCGACCGAGGAAGGTCATAAGGTCATAAGCCCCCCTCTCCCAAAAAGTCCATAATAGAGAAGTCTCCCGGTGCTCAAAAGGAAATTATGGAGCAGTCAATGTATATTTCTCCTTTGTGAGACCAGTTAGAGAACCGACCAATACGAGCGGGAGGATCACACTCTTCTAATGATCACTTCAAGGGTTTGGAAAACTTGCCCCTTCCGTTTGCGTGACACCATTTCGTCGACATCGATTGTCAATCATTATTCCCATCACCTGATAAAGAGCTTGTCATAGTTACAGCTGGAGAGATTATGCCTATTAGCAAGGCGTCGACTATTGGTTTATCGGGGGGAATACACTAGGACACACATGACACCCATACTGCACTTCACAACACTTGTTTACCACTTCATTTCCTAATTTTAATAATGGTTCATTTTGATTTGCATGAACTTTGTCTTATTGAGGATACGATCTTAAGAAGTTCCACAACAGCTTGTAAAAGACTTATTCTAATCCTGAGAGGAAGGGATGATCGCGACAGGGAGAACCGAGAAAAGGAAAGAAGATGCCATCAACAAAATTATCGTCCTCATTCACGCACCAGTTCCCCTATCCACTATTACGTTGACAAGCACAAGAGCTCATATGGCTCCAATGAATAGGATAAATCAGTCACTAAAATCCCTCCTCCTTTGAACGACTTATTGCCTCATGATTGACCTCCGAAAAACCACTTGGACCCTAAGGGTTAGACTAAAGAAAAAGATAGTGCGGCGGTGGTCCCAACTAAATGCAAGTCCACTAAGACCTCTACGCCAATGCCTGCCACGCTTGATGCTTCTACTACTAAGAGGATGAAAATTTTGAAAGAACAAATTCCTTGCTATCACTTCGGTCATCTGCATTTTGTTTCTAATCTTTGACCAGTCCCTGAAAACTGGTTCAATAATGTTAAGAAAGAAATAGACTTCTTCGATGGCCAATATAAAGAAACATGTAAGTATGCTTGGAAATCATCTGAAGTCATCCGGGACCTTCAACTTGACCTAGAAAACCAAAAGCAAATGTGGGAGAGTGACATGTAAGCTCGGCAGACCATTGAGAATGAGTTAATAGAACCTGAGAACAAATTGAAATTGGCTGAAGCTGAAGCCGAGATGTATAAGAATGCACATAATGAGTTGCAGCATCATTTCCGCACTAAACTAGATGTCACGAGTAAGGAGATAACAACCTTTAAGGAGGAGTTAAAAAATGTTTCTAGAGAGAATACCAACCTACAATTTACTTGTACTCGTGTACAATCCGAGGAAACTACCCTTCGAGAAGGAGGTTGAGGATATGAAGGCCAAGTTGGTTGATGCTGAGAGAAGGGAAAAAGTGCCGAAGAGAATGCTAACAGTGCTTTAGAATCTGTTTCCAACTTGAGGGCGCAATTTGAAGTTGAAAAGGCAGTGTTAGAGAAGCAACTTGCTGGGGCTTAATAGGAGATGAAAGATGCTGGGCCCCTTAATCTATCCTTCTTTACTTAAGTCCTTTGTCAATGTGATATATCTTGGGTAGAGGATTACACTACCACCTTGGCCGACGCTTGGAGCGAGCTAGTCAAGGAGGAAAAGCATAGCCTAAAGGCCGAAATCGTAAATGACGAGTTAATGAAAATGTTTTTAAGGAATGACAAACCTGAGGCGAAATGGAGAAGGCTATAGGAGGCTGAGGATGCCGTAAAACTTCGGGCTAAGGGCAAGAGCATAATCGATAGTGGTACCGGCTTTTCTTCCGTAGTCTCGGAGTCTAGAGAGGTCGAATGGTTTAACCCAGATTTCCCTGGTCTTAAGATCCCAAAGCCATTGACACCCATCAATGAAGTGCCTGAGACCCCAGGACTCACAAGTGGCGGTTCTATGGAAGGTATTTCCCTGATCTCACCAAAATTTGAGAGGGTTCACCAGACGACAGCTGGAATTCTCATTGTTTCGGAAAGTCTAATTGTTATTGTACTTCACAATATAGGTACCCATCTGACCCAGACTCCTTCGGCAGTTCAATCTCAAGCCACCACCAAGACAAACTTGCCTTCAGTCGATGATCCTAACAAGGACGAGGGTATGATTGATGCATTAAAAGGCCTAGATGGCAAGGGATATCAGGGTGTCAAGGAAGATGATGTCACTTATATCGAGGAGTCTAGTTCGAAGGGGATGTTGAGCATGGTGGAGATCCGAGCCAAGGAAACGCGAAAGCTCCAAAACCTAAAAGATGAGACTACAACGGTCAATACATCAACCACTCCCTTTTCAATTTCTCCTCTCTGAAGGATCGCTCCTTCTGGTTTAACTTTGCCCAACAAGAAGAATTTTCCTCCTGCTCCAAACAAGTACCACAAGAAAAAGCATGAAGCTCCCTCATCGAGAGCTTTCAATTCATCCAGCAAGAAGTCCAAGAAAAGAAAGTCTATGAATGTCTAGGAGCTTGCTGAATTTGCTATGCAGAGAGAGCGGGAAAGAAGAAGAGGACAGATGACAAGCCTTCTCAGGCTTAGTTAACTTGTTTTTTGTGTTACTTATTAGGCCCTTTAGATGTTTTTACGAGTGTGGCCCTTACGTTTTTGTTTATGAAGATGTATAAACTTGCACTTTTATCTATGAAACACGACTATCTATTTGCAAGTTTATGTATTGCTTTCCGTCCAGTGTACTTGAAACTCGAATGTTACCAAGTCATATAATAAAAGATATATTATGTATGCCCCCAAGTTTCATTAAACACGAATTGCATCAGAGTTGTATTTGAAGTTTATTTTTAAGGCTATACCCGTTCCCCTAGCATCGATGGGTTTTAGGTGAATCAATGTGGACATCTGGTCCTAAATCGTTTATACTCCTACCCCCAATTGGTAAGTGATAGAGTTTACATGGACATTATTGTTCATCCTTTATACTCTCCCATAGTCAATATGGGTAAGATTTTGGGATCAAGTGGTCGTTAGTCTTGGTGCACCTATCACACTTGTCCTTATTTTATACTTTATTCCAAGCTCTTAGGAATGGAGTTAGTTGGGTTAGCGGTCGTGTCACGCTTGCCCAGGCTTCGTCCCTTTGCCTCCACTTCAAGGTCAAAGGTCACCCTCGGGATGGTCGGGTCACATCTCATAGCTTATTGTCACCTAATAGAAATGTGGGAGAGAGATAAATATGTTATTTGGGTGTCATTTCAACACTTGAGTCCACGAAGTGTTGATTGCCTTGTCAAGCTTAAAAATCAAGCTCGAGTCCGGTCAACCAAAGTCCGACTAGTCACGGGAACAGGTTAGGTATCAAAATTTGAGACAGTGAATGTCATTAGGGAATTAGTTACACCTTCAATCAACCTTTGGCATAGGTCGGTCGAATCACAATATGCAGCAAAAGTAATAGGCATAACAAAGGAGCATGGAAAAGAACTTTTATTTATGAACAATAGTAAGTAGCAAGACACACCTTGTTAAAATGATATGGATAAATGAAATGGATGAAACAAATGAAATAGTATTAGTCTAAGAAAGGTAATGTCACAAATGTTCTGCATTCCATGCTCTTGGAAGTGGGTTGCCATCAACAGTCGTTTGCCTGAAGGTTCCTTTATCATGCCTTTGTTGGATGATGTAAGGACTTCCCCTCTTTGGGCCCATATGAACTGGGGTCGAGAAGACTTGTTTCAAAACAAGGTTGTTAAAGTCGATGGTCTTGAGTTGAACCTTCTTGTTGTAGTATCGGGAAACTCGTGTGTTGTGTGCCTCGGCGCATAGGTTAGTCTCTTCTCTCTTCTCGCCTATCATGTCCAGCGATTCTAGGAGAAGTGCTTTGTTTGTCACCGGGTCATAATATGTTGTCATGTGAGAAGAAACTTCGAGTTATAATAGGATGGTTGCTTCATAGCCATAAGACAAGGTGAATGGAGTGTGGCCTACGATAGTCTTATGGGTGGTATGATAAGCCCAAAGGGCTAAAGGTAGTCCATCCGCCCATTTTCCTTTGGCGTGTTCCAATTGCTTCTTTAGGATGGGTTTTATGGTCTTGTTCACAACTTCGACTTGTCCATTGGATTGTGGGTGTGCGACTGCAGTGTACTTCTTCTCGATATGAAATCACTGGCATAAATTTCTAAGTTCGCTATTGAATTGTGTTCCATTATCAGTTATGATGGTCCTGGGAAGCCCAAATCGGCATATGATATTTCTGACAATAAAGTTGATCACCCACTTTGTTGTTATTCTGGTTAATGATTTGGTTCTTGCCCATTTTGTAACGCAATCCATAGCCATGATCGCATACTTCGCTCCTCCTTTAGAGATCGGAAGGCTTCCAATGATGTCCATTCCATATACAACAAATGGCTAAAGACTAACCATTTGGGAAAGTATGGTTGGCAAAGCTCTTAGAATCTGAAAAAACCTCTATCATTTATCACAATGTTTGGATTAATTAGCAACATCCCAACTAACGGTAGGCCAAAAGTATCCATACCGCATCATATTCCTTGTTAGAGTCTGCCCTTCCCCTGGGGTGTGAGCACTGCATTCACCTTCATGCACTTCTCACAATACTCGCTTGACATCGTCGTTGGCCACGAACCAGAGCATAGGAACTGAGAACCTTCTCCTATAAATTGTATCTCGAGGCTTTGCATATGAAAGCTCACTTTTCATTCTTTTATTCCTGGAGGATTCCATGATGAAGGAAGTTTTGATAGGGGTCATCCACGAATCTTTCTTAGGTTCGACCTAAGGGATTAATCAATTTCCATTTGGTCAATGCTCGGAGTTTCAAATGTCTCAGTTGGGACCATCTCTACCTCCATATGCCACAAATACCTCATCAAATGTTGGGTCGGGTCAGTGGTTCCCTCGTAGTGGCTCATCTGGGGCATATTGAATCTTCTGGTGAATTCTACCTGCAGAATGTCATCTGTAAACAGTGTATGGCTTCGGTCAATCACCCAATCTTCATTATTGTACCCTTTTTTGTCATTCATGATTTGTCGTACCATGGCAGTTAAATTTGGAGGGATAAGTGCACATCGACCGACTTCTTCAACCGATCAAACTCTCTATATTCCCTCTCCAGGCAATGTCGCCTAAGTCATCGTCCGGGCGGAATTTCCTCGACCTCGGACATCCTATTGTGTATAGGACGTTTGGGAGGAAGAGAGGGAGCTTGGGCTGTTTGAGTAGTATTCCGGTGAGCCAAAGGAAAGGCGCTTTAATCTTGTCGACTCATTGGATCAATGTCCTCTAGGTTAGTCAGATCGACCCGAGCTTGCTCGGCTCTTCAAAGCTAGTTAGAACCCCTTCTAATTGCAACTGTTGTATGTTTTCGGGTCTTTCCAATGGGCGTCACGGTAGAAGTCAATCCCTGCTTCCTTTGGATGATGATGAGCCTTCCGAGTTTTGTTCCATCAAGTGAGTGGAAGATTGTTGCTTCCTGAATTCTTCCTATTACCTCAACATGCGGCTCATGTCTTGCCTCATAACCACATTCTCTCGGGCTTGAGCGTTTAACGCAGCTATCGATCCCGGAGTTAATTCATTGCAGTCATAAACTCATAACGGGTAGCAAAAGATGAACGGGAGGCTTGACCCGCTGTGGAAGGTTACCCTAAAGGTGGTAATGTAGGTTGGTCTATGGTAGACCCCGAAATTGTCGACCCCTCGATTGTTTCTGCTGGCGCTGAATCCTGCGGCTACTTTCTGGTAGCATGTGTTGAGGATTTGGCAACCATGGTTCAACGATGTTGGAAAAGGCATAGGATCTCGTCTCGGACTTGGTGACCCGAAACTAGAGCAAAATCCTTTTAATGTTGAGAATATCAACGTTCTCAGTGAAAGCACCAAAGAATTGACACCAAAAAATGGTACAACACCTAAGGAATGAAATTGTAGAGAATAAATGAAGTTAAGTAAATAGAAAATGAAGAAAAAAGTGATCGCACACAAGTTTATAGTGGTTCGGCGCTAATGACCCTACATCCACTTTATAATCTCTTATATATGAACTAAACTGTTTCAGGTGAAACAACAACAATAATATAATCACAGATTCGCCAAAAAGATCCTTCTTCTGAGTCCAAAAGGTCTATCTATAGATGTTACAACATTTAAATTTGCTGAGGCGCATGCTATCCAATCCAGGATTTCAGGAGATCCCGAAGAGACGTTCTTCTTGCAAAGAATGGCATAGTTTGAGCATGTAGTGACAAGTGCCAGTTGATCTGGGTATCCGTGGATGGTTGGAAGTGGTCAAGTAGGAGAGGGAACAAATCTTCAGGAGGATATTTGGCACAGAATTATGCTTAGCTCGACTTGATCTGCCCACGGATTATAGGGTCTTGCTGGCTGGCTCACTAGTTTCTTGAGTTTAACTTAGGTCTTAGGTTTAGGTCGGGACATCCGTCAATCGACTAGTTCTCGGGTCGAGGTAACTTGGACTTCCACACCACTTTAGCTGAAGTTTGTGATGTCAATGAATCATGATGGCCTTGCCAATTGGCTAGTCAACAATACTATATTTGTAATTAGAATAGTTTTCTTCCCAATTTCAAATGACTTGAAGTCGCGTTAAGTTTCAAATCAAATCGACCAACATCGATATTTCAATTCGGTTCAACTTTCATTTTAAACTCAATTCAATTCAATAATTCTACTCGAATTTTGGAAATTTTAAATCAGTATTCTCATTTGGAATTATTTCAGTTTTTAATAACTTCGAGTTCAAATTCGGATATCACTTTAAATTAAGTAAATTTAAAGTGAATTTTCAAAGATGGGTAATTATTTAAACTTCAAAACGATTCAAATTTCAGTCGATTCAATTCATGCTAAATTTTAAAAATTTACCTTCATTTCACAATATTAAATAACTTCCCTAACTTATAAATTCCAAAGTTACAAAGTCCAAATTCCAGCGAAATCCATTTATAAAATGTCACCTATATTGTTTAAACAATATTTCAAATTCAAGGTTAAAACAAATTTATATAGTCAACAACTATCCATATATAATTTTCTACCCTATGTCCAAGTGATATTTAAATTTTAATTTTAGTATTTCGGGAACGGATATATATCATTTCAATCCAAATCCGGTTCATAGATATTTATCGTTTAAACCTAAGTTCTTAATTCATTTTAATGTCTAATCCCAGGTTTATTTGATGCCCGTAACATCCAAGGTAAATGGTTGGGATTAATCAACATAAACAACAACCAGATAAAATTAAGGTGGGTAATAAAATGAATTAAGATCAACATATCAAATAAATCAGTCCAAGGCATCCATCAAGTCATTACATCCAAACTACTCGGTATCACAACAATTTACTAGTGTTAGAGCTCAAGTTTTAAAACTAGCGATTAAATGTCAAATTTTAATTTAACTGTAAAATTTACTAACAGTGAAATAAAATTACACCATCGATGTCAATCAGCATAATTATGCAATTTGAATTGCCAAACAACAATCAATATAATCATATTATAACACAATTTTAATTTAACTAACATGCGAATATTTTAGTTAAGTATGAGTGGGTTGATCACTCACCTTTGATTTTGAACTCGTTGAAATCCAAAATAAGGCCTAAAATTCAATGGTATCAAAATCCATCCAAACCATTGCCACATCGTCCGAAATTCCAGTATGATCCTAACGGATTAAATCACAAGTAAATTCGAGTTCGTATACAAAATTTATTAACGTAAACGCGATGAGATTTCAAATTTTAATAAAATAAACTAAAATACTTCCCACGTTACCCTGTTCCACGTCAGCATCACTTATTCCCCTCCTCCAAATCGAAAGAGGCTCCTGTACAATAACACCCAAACCAACCGTGCACGATTTGTATTGACATGGAGATCATGTTCTCCATTCGCCAAACGGTCTTCGCCAATGTGCTTCTCCTCCATGTCTCTCCCTGCACCACATCTCCACTCCTCATCCGCAATGTCAACCAAAATTCATCTTTCCCTTGACCAACGCTGGCTTCAGACAGCATGCGACATAAATTTTGGTCAAATCTCCTTAAATCTTTCCAGTAAGTGCGAAATCCACCCCAAATTGAAATACAATCTCCAACGTATCAATCACCATCCCGAACTCTAGCTCATTGTTGTTCATGTGGCTTCCCAAAAATCTATTCGAGTATCGCGGTTTGGGTATAGGGCTGAAGCTCTTGTTAAGATGAACTTGATGCAGTTTGTTTCACAATTTAAGGATGAACGGATGTTTTTATATTGATTTTTGAAGAAATTTTGTGAATGGTGGACATTTCTTATTTTGACCGAAATCAAATGTGGTGGCTACAGGAAATGGTAAAGAGTGAAATTAGGTTTGAGATGGAAGAATGTAGAGTATTTATATTGAAACTATTTTTATTTTATATTCATTTTCCTGTTGACCGTACTAATAGACGGTAAGTCCGATGGCTACAAAAATTTAAATTGTATAATAATTCAATATTCCAGATTTGATGGAACTGATTTCATCAAAATCCGAGATCGTTTGAAAAATGGCTATTTTAAACTTTAAACCGTAAATCGACTTACGTTTAAATGGCGCACAACCACATAACTACTCCAATTGGCACGAAGCTTGGAATCTTACAATAATTTACGATTTTGTATCCAATGAATTAATTTCATCGAATTCCAAAATCGTTTGCAAAATGACTATTTTTAAGGTTCATCAACAATAAAATATCTGAGTTTCACTTATTTAATTTTAAATTAAATTCAAAAGTTTATAAATTTCATTCAAATCAAAATAGAACTTGATTTATTTTGTAATATAATTTTCATTCCAAATTTTGATTATTAACCAAATTCAAATTTGGAATTCAAAATATAAATTAATTAAGTCAATTTCATTTAATAATTTGATATAAATTTCGACTTACAATGTCGACCAAAATACACAAAAATCAAAAATTTATATTTGCAATCAAACAAGTTATTATCATCAAAATAACTAGAATTCTATTACTTAAAAATTTAATTTAATTTTATGCCATATAATTTATACGCATAGGGAGCACGCATATGAGTTGGCAGACACATCCTTGTAACAAAAGCAATCTCTGTTACGTACCTACCAACTCATATTTGTACTCCACACCTTCAATTTATTTCATGATGTCAAACTATTTATTCAAACCGCCATTTTTACCTTAAAAACATGCGAGGCAATCCTAACAGTAAGATATGGAATGACTGTTATGCAATGACGGTTGGGACAAAGTTGTCCCTCCTCCTACATAGGGAGTGAACATATGAGTTGACACACATATCCTTGTAAAAAAATGAATCCCTGATGTTATGTGCCTACCAACTCATATTTGTAATCCACTCCTTCAATTTATTTCATGATGTGGGACTATTCATTCAAACCATCATTTCTACCTTAGCAACATGCAGGGCAATCTGAACATTGGTCACATACATGTAGATCATCAAAGAAAACAATTAAACAAATCAAAAGATAAAAGAATATTGAGGTAAATAATGCTAAAGGATTATCTGATAACACTAATTTGAAGTTAGATGATCATTCAAATATGATAATGGAAATATTATTAATGATGAAAATTTAAGTGGAATGATCAATGCTACGACTGAGATGATCAAATAATATTAGCCTAATTTTTCTAGGATTTCTATTTTATTTTATTTATTTATTGTAATCTTTTACTAATAAGTTCGTCAGAAGTTAGTGTATGTTCATTTTTTTTAAGGACTAGTTAAAATAATGTCCAATAATGGATGTTTATTTTAATCAATAGTCTGTTTTGAAATCCTATTTTTAATATTAACACCAATTTATGTTCATAATTGTTTTAAAAACTAACTAGATACATTTTTTTCTTAAGTATGTGTAACACCCTATAAAATACATCTTAATTAGGCATAGGTATCTATGTTAGGAATAATTAATATAATATTTAATATTTGGGAATTAAGCTATGCAAATATGACCACTTTATTTGTGGCGAGATTCTAGTCCATTTTCATGTTTTATTCATTAAAAACGAAGTTTGCATGTGAAAGATATGTAAATAAAAAGATTTAACAATAAAATAATATATATACAAGAATTGAATCTGAAATAATAAGCATAAACCTGGAACAAAATAAATACCATTGGCATAAGAGAATGTTCCATTTCCAAATTTTAAGTTATGTGTATAAACATACATGTAAAAGGGGTCGACTTTTGAAAGAAATGGAAAGAAATCAATTAAGTTAATCACCAATTTATAATAAAATGGATGTGCACGTGAAATAAATTCGCAGTGCTCTGATCCTAAGAGGGGTCGATTTCCTCCGCTTAAGGGGGTCGATTGGCATGTCGACCGCCCCGAAGATCGAAGGGTGGGTTTCGGTTAGGTTTAGGTTAGGTTTTATATATTCTTAGTTGAATTGAACGGTTCATATTTAATAATTTAAACCTAACGGTTTTCATATATTTCAACATCTATAAATAGAGCCATAGTCTCATCTCTAAATCCCACACCTTCTCTAGACTTTGCCTATATTCTTTCTTTTCTCCATCTTATTTAGGTCCCATTTAGGTTAGGTTAGTTCTTCTTCTTCCTCTATTGATTTATTTCTACTTACAGTTACTAGATCTAGATTTTATATGTATATATGATACTATATTGATTTTATACATGTACAATATTATACGAGAAAGAATTAGAGTATATTTGTGCACTACCGCAATCCAAAATTAGGTTTATTCACGATTTTCTTCTTTCGTTCGTATTGTGAGTGAGAATTCTTTTAAGTTTAATAATTTTTCTATAATAGTTAGTATGAATCTCAATTGATTATGCCTATAGGGACTTGGAATTTCATGAAAACAAAACAAATCAAAATTTCCCAATCTCTAGCATTACGAAAATTTTCAATCTATTTATTTGGGCTTTTAATTAATGATGTAAATAAAAAGGAGTTTTACAGTTTTTGGGTATGTATGTGAATTCATAATCTAGCCTATTTTACTTTCCTTTTCTTTTTGTTGTAAATCTTGAATTAAACCAAATGGGTGGATTTAAGCACTGTAACTTATGTATGTTTAATAATCTATTTTTATATAGAATAGTTGGTTTAGACATAATAAAACACATATGACAAAATCCTTGCTTTTGTATCAATCGCACAAGTGAAAGTAAAATGGTACTAGAAAGAATATACATATAATATTATTTATTCACCTTATCCCTTTTTACTTATTGAGATAATCTTAAAATCTGAGGATATAAATTATCCTTTATTGTGTTGTGTTCATTTCCATATTGCTACTTCAAATTAGAAATGAAGATTTATGTGTTACGTTGTGAAATTTAGGAAATATGACTTGTATACCTATTAACATTTTAGTGCTTAGCACGTTTTTTTACGTGCGCCATTATGTATTTATATTTAGTAAATAGCATAATTCATGTATCTTATATGCGTATTTATTGCGTTAAATTAGGAAATAATATTAAATGTCCCCATTAGGAAAATTTATGTGTTATGTATGTATTAGTAGCCTTTTAAAAATATTAAATGACATATGGACACGAGGTTTAACCCCTACTTGTAGTAAAAGTATGCCCGGAACCTCCCTGTAAATCCAACAGCTTGGGACATTTGGTGAGTGAGGCCTGTCATGAGAAGGTATAAAGTGGTTGATCCACCTTATCTGGGTATTAAGTGGTTAGGACTTAGATTACCCCAACGGGTTCATCCCTTGGGTTTGGACAAAATTCACGGGACCCGCCCTTATTAGGTATTAAGTGGTTTATAGGTTCATGTTTGTCTAATAATTATAAAGTATTAAGTAGTCTTGAATAAGATATTAAGTGGTATACAATGAGTGAGGTGGTTCGCCGGAAGTTGTTCACTTTTTATCTAGGAGTTATGTGAGTTCACATTTAGGGATAGGCTATTGGCCTATGTAAAGTACTAAGTAAGTAGGATTTCACTTGCAATGACAACTAAATAATAACATGAGGTCCACCATAATAAGCTTAAATGACATAAATGTCTATCTAAATCCAATATTAAGTGGCTGATTACTATCTCCACATTATGTTGAGAGGATATTTATATAACGTAATCTACTAGGACATGAGGTCTTAAGTAATTAGGGTCCGCCAAAGGGTACTAAGTGAATGTAGGAATCCACTCAAATTTATAATGGCCTTAAGTGGCCAGAAGGGTTCGACTCTTTCCATTATATATTAATATTCAAATATTTATATTTATATTTGCCTAGACATTAATCTGATAAGTTTTATACTGTCAAGTATAGGAAATATATTTCCTTTTAAATGTTAAAAATATATTCACCAAGAATTTTGTTCTGATCGCCCTCCTCTTAACAACATAGGTTATGTATGGTAGCGCATGCTTGATGATAACATGGAAGAAGGAGCTTAGCAACGGCGATCTTTATTTAGTTTATTATTATTACGTCTAGTATTTGGTTATATCTTTGGAATATCTATGATGTACCTTGACTCGTTTATTATGACATTTGAGTTTTGGTTTAATATATTCAATATTTTTTAGGCTTTTGATGTGGTATATCTAATTTGATTATTATATTTTATCTATTTTGTTATGAGATCTGATTTCTCTTTTGTCTGGTTGTGTTATTTTTATTTCTTATAAAAACCAACAACTTGCTTAGAACATCTTTATGTTCTAATGGGCCTTTCCTAAGTTGGGATTAGGACCGTTTAGGGCGGGTTGTTACATTTGGTGTCGGAGCCTTCGTTACCTGATTATAGGGAAATTATACAAATGGGATGCGTACTTGGTATTTTGAAAAGGAGTTTCCAAAAGTTTTATTATGCATTAGTATGTGTGCGTGTATACAAAGTATGTGTATCACTATGAAATAGTATTTATAGGTCCTCCTTGGAAAGATTTGACCTTAATTTCTAGAGACATCATAGAAACTATAGGTGATTTAGCAACTTACCTATCAATTTAGAAACCTAAAAGCGCATAATAGTTGTTGGAACCACAAAGTCGAAAAAGTGGAAAGGATTGAAACTTCCAATTTGACAGGCTATAAATCTTTAATTTAGTGGCTTATTTAACACTTATGGAAGATACAAGAATTAAATAAATAGAAAGAACTTGAATATAGATGTCTGTTATGCTAACCATTAATATAGAAAAATTGATATCCTTTGCAAATAAGCATGTCAAGTTTAATTAAAACAGAAGTACATTTTTGTTAGTGGTATAAACTTATATAACAAGAAATATGGAAATTTGAAAAAAGCACTAAATGGTCAATAAGTAAAAAATATTAGAAACGGAAGATATTAATAAGTCAATTATGATCATTTATATGAAATGATGAATATTTAACTTTGAATGAGAAAGTAAATGTCCATAAGAATGTACATCACTTAAAAAGGATAAAATGGATATAAATGACATTTATAAAGACATTAATTAAGAATGTTAAGAAATGGAATAATAAGAACACAAAAGGAAGGATTTAAGAAAAGAGACAAACTTTCATAGAAAAGTGGATATCAATCTGTATAGAAAAAATAATAGGTAAAATAAGATAGTTTAGTGGAAAAGAATAAACATGTTTTTTTTTTTAAATTTGGCAAAGAGTTTGTTAGGAAACATACAAAATTGGATTTTCAATAATGCCTCAAATTATTAGTAAAAATGAAAAAACGTGAGACATTTTGTAGATAAGGCTTAAGTTATGAAACTTTTTCATTTAGGAAAAAGTTGAATATAAGATTTTTAGAAGGGGTTTTTAGCCTCAAGGACAAAATGAACAAAAAAATTGTTCCATAAGGATAGAAGGGTAAAATTTTATCCATAAGGACAAATTTTAGTGTAAAGGAAGGAATTCAGGGGCCCACTATAATTCCTCCCTTTACACCAAAATTTTTCCTTATGGACAAAATTTTAGCCTCTTGTCCTTATGGAACAATTTTTTGTTCGTTTTGTCCTTCAGGATATTTTCCTGTTTTTTTTAGAAACCAAAAATATTTCAAGAGGGCTTTGGGAAAATTTATCATTACTTCCAATAGACAAATTAGAAATATAAATTTTTGAGAAAACAGAAGATAAAATTTTTAAAATGAAAAATAGTTGGTGGTAAACTAAAAAAAGTTTGAATTCATGAGCTTAAGAAGTATATGAAAGAAAGGTAAGCTCGTTTGAAAGCGATAAACAATGTACAATTATAGTGGTAAATTTATAATTGTCCCAGCCTTCATGTAACAACTTTTAAAGTTTAAATGAATTAAAAGGTTTCAACTTTTTCATATTTTACCTTATTTTCTGTGTTAAGTTTCACATGAAATAAACGAATTAAAAAAGATTCTTTTCAACAATATTTGCACCAGTTGTGATAATAGGTTTGATATTTAATCGGAAACAAAGAAGATAATAAACTAGATTGTGTAAACATATGATATAACAGATGGAAAAGATATACTTGTTTGAAATAAAAATGATAGAAAATTAATTACTGAAATTTAGGTAGAAATGAGATAATAAAATTTTCCAAAAATAAAAGGGTACATGAGAAAGTAATAATGAGAGTAGAGCAATGACAATTGATTGTTCCAATAAATTAGTTTATTAATTTAAGACTATTAAATTAAATTTTTGAAAAGTTCCCCTAAAATGCAAATAAATTGAAGTGAAAAGTTATGTTTTTAAACAAACCTTCAATTATAGTAAAAAATTCAAAAACATGGACTAACGTGAAGTTTGATATGAGTAAGCATGCATGACAATCAAAGTTTTAAAATAAAACTATAGAAAGAAGTTATTACACTTTACTCTAAAATAAAACTGACTTCGAATAATATTTCAAATGTGCTGAGAATATAGCAATGAATATTGTTAACGATATAACTGTCACTTAATTTCACTTTAGGTACTTAATTGTTAAGGTTTTATTTTTTTGAGCATTTACTTTGTTGAACCTCAAAAAATTTGCCATTTTTGAAAAGTATTAAAAATCTAGCAATCAAAATGTCAGTGAAGACAAGTGTTAAAAAAAAGAGAAGTTATTTCACACTTAATTTAAAAATTAGGAACATTTAATAAATTTTTTCCAAACTTCGCTGATTGAAAAGGAGGTATTTATTATTCATCAATGAAACGTTATGTAAGAAATAAAAGAATTTTTATTGAAGAATGTTTTATTTAAAAGATGCATATTGTTGACGTCGGGAACTAACTATTCGTGCACGCTAATGCCCGAGTGTAAGTTTAATGAAAACTTATATTCCAATATCCAAAGTATGAGAAATGTAAAGGGAGAACACAACTTTTATAGTGGTTCGGCACTTTTGCCTACGTCCACTTCATAGTAATCATTCATCATATAATTGTCGATTACAGAATTTGTACAAGTTCGGACAATTTCTGTGTACAAGGTTGAATAATAGAACAACAATTAGCTTGTTAATTCTAAAATTTAACCAAAATACGCTTCTTCTTCTATGGGTAAAAATATGAGTCAATGTCCAAAAAGTATCTTTAATGTCCAAGAAATTCCAAGATATTAAATAATATCTAAAAGTAGTCCAAAAGTCCAATAGAAAGTCCAAACGTTGTAGGAAAATGTTTGTGTAACGTTTAGAAGTCTAAGAGAAGTCCAAAATCCATGAAGATGATGAAGGTGGCCATTAATGGTACTTAAGAGCTTTAATCCCATGTGGCAAAGTGTGGAATGCCAAATGGGCACCCAACCATTTGAATGTAAAGCTTGAGGGTATTTATAAAAAAGTTTTGGAGTCACCAGTCCGAATTTCGTATCCCCAGGGGATGCAAAATTCGCATCCCGAAAATAGTGCCAAAAAACCAACCCATCATAAAATAATCGCACCCCTAGTCCAAATAATTCCTAATCCCAAAAGTGGTTGAAAAACACTTGCGGATCAAGCAAAAATAGGTGATCTTCATGGTAAAATCATTTTGCTAAATCGTCTTGGTAAATGCCAGGATTTCGAATCCCAGGCCAGATCCGAGATTTCGCATCACAAAATCGCGATGCGCACTCATGAATTTTCGAGTCCAAACCCTGTCGATCACCAGATTTTGTGGTGCCAAACTTCAAAACCCTCTTTGCCATGCCAAGTTTTTATATCCTAATTCTGTGATGCGAACACAAGGATTTCAAGTCCAAAGCCACGCTGATCCCGCTTTTCCGAGTTGCAAGATTTCGCTTTTGATCTATGCTAAGACAAACTCGTATCTCGGGTCCCATGATGTGAAGACGAGGATTCGAGATGGAAACACGATGTGCACCAATGATTTTTTGCATCCCTGGTGATGCGAAGAGATGAGGATGCAAACTTTCCTCGATGCCAAGCTAAGTTCCTAAGTCAAACTCCCCCCTTGAACCTTCCGATGCACACACGCAGAGAGCGGTGATTTTCCCAAGCTAATCAGTGCTTTTTGGTGTGCCAAATATAATGATTAGTGATTTTACCAGATGTGATCAACTAAGCACGAACATGCGGTTTTCAATGTTTTTCAAGTGTCGATCACCTGTTTTTGGATGTGTCAGACCAGAAGTTTGCCAAATGCCTGATTTTGATGTCGTAAATCGCACAAGCCATTTTTCGTGATCGTGCCATGCCGATCAGTTGTTTCTAAGTACAGGAAACCATATTTTACTAAAATCCATATATTTTTACACGGCAAGTTTTGCCACGTGATCTGACCAACACGCTCAATGATTTTGAGTTGATCGGACCGAGTCGATTACTTATTTTTACCACGCCAGTTTTTTCCAAGTTTACTAACGAAGATTTCACGAATTGACGCTATTTCCAACCTTTTCGAACATGTCGCGACTTCAACCAAATCGCTTTGTGTTTTTTGACGAAGCTCTCGAGACTTGAGCACGTCGCTAACCAAAACCTTGACATGTGATTGTTTTATCAAAAAGCTGGTCAACACATATAAACACATTAAGAAATTATGAAAACTTACACTCTTCATAAAGGAGTTACATTTTAAAATGAAAATGAAGATTTAATACTTGAGGTTTTAATGAGACATTAAAAGTACTAATTTTTGAATTCAATAAATTTGGATGAATTGTTTGAGTATGTGATAAAAATAACAATGAAATGTAAATATGTTTATTTCATGTAACTGTTAAAATTATACTTTCATAAAACAAATAATCCTAGAGTAAATAAGGACAGTAAGTTGGATAAGTTAGCGTAGGTTCTAGGATTAGATTTGAATAAGTTGTACAACCTAGTCTAGAAATTTTTGTATCTATCCAAAAGATCTATATTTGAAAAGTTGTCATAGAGTAAGGATTTCCAGAATCAAAGTTTGATTATAAACGAGGCTTCCCTAGATTGTTTAATTTAGAAATTAGTACGCTTATAACCGTGCCCAGCGACTAGTATTATACATATGGAGGTACAACGTAAACTTAATGATCTATGATTTTCAAATTTATGATTCATAGATATTAATTGCAAATCTAATAGGTGACGAAATTTTAATTAATAAGAGAAAAAGACAAATTCACGGGGACTAATTTAAAGAGAATTTGATTTGGCGAAGAGGATGAATTTTTAAACTTGAAAGAGCTTGAAATTTATTGGATCTTAAGTTTTGTCATCCATTGTAGACAGTAGAAACAATGTTTATCTTTATAGGATTAGCATAGTTACCTTGGTAGTTTGTGAAGGTTAGAAAAGTTGGCACTATATTTTCAGGGCTTTCGAATATTTGGAAAGTAAGAGAGGTTGATTGATGATTGGAGCCTATAATGTTTTCTGTTTTACATTTGATAAGATACCTTCACACTATGAAAAATATAAGTAGGGCCAAATCAGAAAATGGGGACTAAGTCAAAACCTTTGTTGTCTCGTGCCACCACTGCACGGGATCTTAAGGCTTCACAACATTTAAATAGACAGATTCGAGTACATTAGAGATAAGATTTGGTGGAAGGCATGAAAAATTCCAAATTTTGTAACCTTTCTCCTCTAGACTTTTCTCTTTAAAATTTGGATTCTATTTTTTATTGCATTGTGGTTGCTATATTGGATGGTGTGAATTGATTGCAACACAAATGCACCAAGAACTCATATACAAATTATATACACATGAGGATATTTTGCATACATACAACATCACTTATTACACTTTCACGTTAGGACTGAGCTAATTTGAGTCTATAGTATGTAATCACATTGGTTATGACTGCTATATGGATGTATAAATAAATAACTTAGTTGTATAACATGTTTGTTAGAATGGGTTTATTTTTTCGCTCCTTTACAAAGATTTCGGACCGAAATCTCTTTTAAGAGGTGGAGAATGTAACACCCCATAAAATACACCTTAATTAAACATAGGTATTATTTATATAAATAATAATTAATAGAATAACAATAAGCTAAAAATATGAATATTTAGTTTTTGGGAAATATACTACATGAATATGACCATTATATTTGTGGCGATATTTTAGCCTGTTTTCATATTTTATTTATTGAAAATGGAGTTCGTATGTGAAAGATACATACATAACAAGATTTAACAATAAAATAATATATACGAGATTTGTATTTGAAATTATAAGCATGAACAGAAATAAAATAAATACCATTGGCATAAGAGAATGTGTGTGTATATATATATATATATACATGTAACAGCGGAAAATATTTAAAAGAAACTGAAAGAAATCAGTTACATTAATCACTAATTAAACAGAAAGAAATCAGTTATTTAAGAGAATATGTCCAGATCCTATGGGAGGCCGACTGTCTCCTCTTAAGGGGGGTCATTGTAACGACCCGGAATTTTGGGGCCAATTTAAAAATTTTAGTTTAGAAATTTTAATGCATTTTAATATTTAAAATAATATATTTTAAATAAGAACGATCAAAAATTTATTTTAAAACGAATAAATATAATTAAATTCCAAAAGGAGTTTAAAACAGCGCTACAGTTTGAAAATTTGAATTTGAACTTTGACTGAATGTACAGGATTCATTTTAAATCAGAATTGAGCGAAACCAGAAATATTTAAATTTGTTTAATCATATCTTTCTAACGAATCTGAAAAACTAAAATTTCACTTTAGAAATCAAAAGTTATGCCCAGATTAAAATTTAGAAAAGTCGTTGTAGAATATATATATATATTTTAATATAATATATAGCCCTTAAAAATAGTCATTTTACAAACGACTTCTGTTTTCGACGAAACCACTTTTGCTGGAACCGAAATGTCAAATTATCGTTAAGTCTAATTCTATAGAATTTTTCGAATTAATATGTGAGCGTGGCAAAGGAAAACGTGTTTTGTCAGTTTCAGTCAAATTTAATCAACTTGAAAAAGGCCATTTTTCAAACAGTCTTAGAATTCGACGAAATTAGTCTTGTTAGAATTGTATCGTCGAAACATAACTAGAAATAATTTTTCTATAATTTTTAGAGTCAGTATTTGGCACCGGTAATTTAAAATGTACGTTTGAATTTAATAATTAAATGATTTATAATTTAATTTAAGGAAAAACATATCGTAACAGCCGAACTGGGTTACGAAACAAATTCCATTGTGTCCGGGACGGGGGTTATTAGCTAGGGGCGACATTGGTTGGGTTGGATTTGGAGTTGATAGCAACAAACCATTATTTTTCAAGATAAAGGAATTAAATAATTAAATAAAAAGGGAAATACTAGTATAAATACGGCCCTATACACCAAACCCTAATTCCAAATTGAAGCAGCCGACTCCAAGCCTAACCGATGGCAGTGAGCTTCCGGATTTCGATCCCCAAAATCCTTCAATCCACAAAAGAATTCGACAAACATTCAAATGTAATATTGAAGATCTATGCGAGAACTATAATTCCAACGGTGGAGATTAATTTCTGTAGCTTGAATCGCTCGAATTTCCACCCTAAATGCACCACGTTCGAACTGAAAATGGGGGTTGTAGGGTATTTCAAGTTGGACGGAATACCTGGAGGAGGATGGCATCGCGATGGGCTTCGGGAGGATGGTGATGGATCGGGGTCTCGATCCTCGAGGTGCGTGCGATAAGGGGATTGGCAAAGTCGGCTTTGGGTTCTTCGATCCAGAGAACGACGGACTGTTTAAAGGAAACAGAAAGAAGAAGAACAGTCAAAGGGGGTAGGGATAAGTCAAAGTAATTGAGATAATTATATATGTAACGGCACGGAATTTCACTCGATCCGAATCAGTCGTTAAACTGATCTAGACCGTTCGAAACCCCTGATCGTTTTGAGAACATGACAAATTGGAATGCAAACAGAAGAACATTTCATTGTTATTTAAAACAATTCCATCAGATTACAAGAATATACAGAGTATGAATAAATAAAATACATTTGATAAATATCAGAGATTACAATAAATTACATAGCAGCGGAAAAACAATATAAAACACAACTGAAAGTAATACACGGATACAGAGCTTTTCGAGCATCGTTCCAACTGTAAATCAGGATCCTGTGAATATAAATCGGCAAAACCAAAACTACTAGCTGCCCATGTCAAAATAAGGGCATCCAAAGTTTAGGTTAAAACAATAAACTCCAGGTCAGTCATATGACTGGTGTGAGAACTAAAACAGTTATTTAAAACTTTACTTTAAAAGAGAGTAATTCAAGGGACCACGCCGTATAACACGGAATGGGTTTCCTCCCAAGAATACCAGTGCATAGAAAAGACAACGCAACGCTTTTTCGAAAAATGAAGCTATTATAAGACCTAGGTCCCATCACATAATGCAACGCAAGTCGGAGGATAGGGTTTTTACCTTATAATAGCCAAGTATGCTTGATACGTTTAAAACAAATCATTTGATATTATTATAAGTGCATAGTGTATAAAACAAGTTCAAATCATAAGTATCAATCATAGACGGCATAAGTGCCCCCATCCCACTATGTCGCCATACTAGGCTCTACAAATAAAACTGAAATACACATATTGGAAATTGGATTTCCGTCATGAGTCCAGGCAAGGGGCAAGCTCCTCTCCGCTTCGAGACACTCTAGCAAATGTCCCAGGACTACACACTCTAGGCAATCCTTGGATCTTCAGGGCCGGTCCACACTTACGTTAGTGGATTAGTATTCCTGAACACACGTTTCCCGGTCCTTACAGACCTAAAATCGAGGCGCCTCATCCAACAACCACATAGTTGAAAAGTATATAAATGTCAGGGCTGGTAAGTCACTGACACCACCAATGCTAGAAAGAAACGTCGTGCTCTCCCCGCAGTCCTTATCCCGTTTTTGACTCATACAAGATCACCAACTGATTCTCTCCTCTTGGGTGTACAGCCTAATCAAGATCATCAGTAATCACCCAAACGATGTGAAGACTTCCGATCTTCAACCACCATCTTCATCTTCGACATATCGTCGAATCGGTTATCCAGAATGGGTATAAACCCGGCCTTTCCGAACAACCGGCGTATATTAAAAACAAATTTTACACAACCACAACATACGCCTCATTCCAATTCATTAGTCACTAACCGTAAATCAGTAAGAGAGCAATTCCCCAAATATTAACCCCGAAGGCCAAAACCAACATCAGATCAATACCCAAGAAAACATTCTTCTTAACTAACCTACAGCTAATTTCTAAATTTCAATTCTTA
The DNA here is from genome assembly GCA_030737875.1 of Allium sativum. Taxonomy (NCBI): domain Eukaryota; kingdom Viridiplantae; phylum Streptophyta; class Magnoliopsida; order Asparagales; family Amaryllidaceae; genus Allium; species Allium sativum. The sequence continues at coordinate 4,999,156 of CM060921.1, read as the reverse complement.
GGTAAAGGTCCCCATTAATTTTATCAAAAATAAATTCTTTAAAATTTATTCTTAAATCTTCCATTGGATGTCATTTCAAACCGAATTATGGTTTTCCAAACTAGTCGGGATTAGCGAACCACACCGAAGTACTTATTATATTTTATTTCCCCATCCCAACCTATTCATCCCATGAAGCAAAACTGGTAATACTCCATATCTAACACCACGGTGTTATTGGTGAAATTAATTACCATTTCACGTTCAAATTTAATTAAAGATTTAACTATCGCTTTGGAGCAAAACTGGTGATACTCCATCCTCGCTCACTTTCCAAATTTGATAATTTTCATTATCAATTCACATTTCAATCTAATTACATATTCATTAAAACTCCCTTTTACTGGGTTAAATAACTAATGTCGTTTTAAACACAGTTCACGATAAACCCAAATCACATTCTATTTAGTATCGGGTTAAAGAACAAGTGTTATTTAAAACACCCTTCACGATAAACCCACAAATCAATTCTATTTAAAACCCATTTCAAATCCCATTTATTTATTTAAAAATAAAAGGGCTTTAATTTTAGTTCAAAAATAGTTCATTTCGATAAAAATCTATTTTTATCTTTTCAAACACGGATTTTTTCATCCCAACTTTTCCCAAATCATTTCTTATGATTTTACACAAATTATTACTATTTTTAATAATTTTATCAAGGCCCGTATAGTCGATTTCCATCAACGGCCATCGAACTGCACTTACAGCGACCTTTTCCAAATTTGATTAGGACGTATCTCCAAATCCAACCGTTAGATTTCAAATTTCTAATATTCGTTAGAAAGCTCTTTCAGATACGAACCCAACTGTTCTGGTTTTAGGAGAATCCGACGGTCGGATCTCCCGTGATGTCCGATCGAAGTCAATGGTCGAAATTTATGAACTGCCGCGGCGTGGCACATTCTATTCAGGCCATTATATATATAATATATATATATATTATATATATTTCGTCGATTTCTATTTAAAATGAATTTTATAAATAGTTTCAAATTTGTTTCTAAAACAGTTTCAATCTTCATTTCAAATTCAAATCAAAATTGAATTTTCCTTTATAAATTCGTTTTAAATTCATTTCAATTCAATTCAAATTCATTTCAATTCTAATTCATTTTCTATTCAATTCAATTCAAATTCGTTTTCTATTCAATTCAAATCAAATTCGTTTTCTATTTAATTCAAATCAAATTCGTTTTCTATTCAATTCAAATCAAATTCGTTTTCTTATTTAATTCAAATCAAATTCGTTTTCTTATTCAATTTGATTTCCCGTTATAAATATTCGATTTTTATCTCTTTTCAATATTCATTATAAAAATGAATATAATCAATATAAATATCGTTCGCGTCAAAATAGCGCATCTCTGATCAAGACGGCTTTATATTTTTCAATAACTTCGTTATTCTATTCAACAAATGAATCTATATTTCTTTCAATACATGACTCTATATTTTTGTCAATACATGACTAATCTCAACGAATGAGTACTGTCCACGTGTGACTATTTTTGTTATTTAATATATTTATAATAATTATGGTATCTATCGTTTGATTTCAAATCAGACTCCAACCGTAAATTAGTAAGAGAACGATTCCCTGAATATTAACCCCGAAGGCCGAAACCAACATCAGATCAATATCCAGGAGACCACTCATCTTATCTATTTTCCAATTAGTTTCTAATTTTATATATGATAAAGATGTAAATTTTATTGTTAAAATATTTCGTTCAACACATGACTAATCTCAACGGATGAGTACGGTCAACACATGAACCTTTATTTTGTAAAATTCTTTATTTTCTAAATTGGAATGAGGCCCAATCAATTACCATATAAAGTTAATTATATGGATTCCATACAACACATGTATATAATAGCAACGATAAATAATCAACCATCATCCAAAGTGCACTACAATGTATAAGCATCAAATAAAGATATCTAATGCTTATAACAGCCTGTCGATCCATCGATCGACATACAACTAATTATTGGGATTAGTGTATGCCGTATTTTATCCCAATACCCGTGTGGGGTTACAAACAATCAAACACAGATTTTATTTGTGCAGTTGGGCGATGTGTAAAATTTATCGTCCCAATCAATGTCCTTCAAATAGGTGTACATAAACAAACCGTCTGGTTTGTAAATGAATATTTATTTATTCACATTCACGTTAAAAATTATATTTTTAACGACCAAATTATTTTATTCAACCTATGAATATTCGGTTCATTTATTAAATAAAATGATATCTTTATTTTTCTAACTTATTTTAGAAAATTTCGGCGGCATAACGGCACGATACTAGAAACGGGACAAGGCCTAGCCTTATCCCCGGTCTAATAATGGCCCACGCCATACACATATCAATCAAATCCATTCCATTTCACCAAACAACTCAATTCAAACCAAATAATCTAACCAACTACACAACCAAACAAACAAGTCCATGGTCTGTGGACGATGGTGTCGGGTGCTACTAAACACCGTCTGCATCCTAGTATATATTTTTAACTAGAAAGTTTAAATTAAAGGTGAGAAGTTCTCACCAATAGCTATCCCAACTCCACGACGCTTTATTTGTAGAAATCTTCGTCATTCTCGCTTTTTGTCACTTTCGTCACCCGTAGCCACTACATATATAAAAATCACATTTTTGTATTGTTGCTATGTATATAAAAATCACATTTTTATAATCACTCCATATGGATAAAAATTCTATTTTTACATCAATGTTCATATGATAAAGATTATATTTTTATCACGCTATTCTCCACATAAAGATTTCGCCTTTTCAAATATAAAGATGATATTTTTACTCTCTATATAATATAAAAATCGTATTTTTATACTTTCTGTACGATAAAAATCATATCTTTACATTGCTACTACTATAAAGATCACATCATTATTACTCTACATTATATAAAATCATATTTTTGTTCTTCAAAAAATTTAAAAATCATATTTTTATACGCTAGCCATATAAATAAATAAAAAATCAAACCTTTAATTTAAAACCATAGGTACAAAGATCGAATTTTAACCAAATAAAAATCTCAACTAAAAATCTATTCTTTTCTATTTTAAAAATCCAATCTTTTCATATCTAAAAAACATTATCTTTTCATTTATAAAATTCTAATCCTTATCTACATTAAAATCTGAGTTTACATCGATTCCTATTGGCTAAAAAAAAGTATAAGAAAAGTATAAAATAAAATAAAGAAAACACTCACATCTTTTTTTCTAGCGAAGGGGAGGGTTTTGTGCGCTCGCCGGAGGATAGATGGCTCTTGCCGGAGCTGCCAACGGTGGCGGAGGGGGTGCATCGGGTCTACATTGGCCAGAGCACGACTATTTTGGGGTTTTGTGGCTTGGAGCGTCGAATGGAGGAAAGAGAGGCAAGGGGGAGGTGCGGTCGAGGTGCTGGAGGGTCTGATGGTCGGAACATGGAGTGAGGCGGAGGCGAGGGTGGTCAGAGGAGTGGCTTTAGGGTGGCGGTGCGTTCTTGAATCAATCGGGGGTCTAGGGTTCGCGAATCGGAAGGGAAAGGGGGAGAGAAAGGTGCGGATGTCGGAGGTGAAGGGGGCGCGGTGGTGGCGGTTGCTGGTGAAGGCGGCGCGACGTCGAATCCCCTCCCCCCGTCGCGATTCTTTCTCCTTTTTTTTTATTTTTTTTCTTTAATGACTGTCTGAACAAATAGGAGAAAGGGAGAGAGAGAAATAAGAGGGGGGCATCTAATTTATATAATTATTTTATTACTTTTAATTTCTAAAAGGTAACTTTTATTTTCGACCTCGAAACGAGACCCACCGCCTGTCATCCCTAGCTAATTACCCCCATTCCGAACACAATGTGATATGTATCGTAAGCTGATTCGACTGTTTCGATTAGTTTTCATCAAAATCAAAATATAACTCTATATATTGGATTTGAACGCGCATTTCAATTTACTGGGGTCACACACTAACTCTAAAAATTCTCAAAAAATATTTTCGAGCTTCGTATTGACGATATGGTCCTAACAAAACTAGTTTCGTCGAATTCTGAGACTGTTAGAAAAATGGCCATTTTCCAGTCGATTAAAATCAACTAAAACTGGTCAAACACGTTTTCCTTTGCCACGCTCACATATTGATTCGAAAAATTATGAAAATTGAAATCTAGCAATAATTTGACATCACGGACCCAACAAAAGTGGTTTCGTCGAATTCCGAGGTCATTTGCAAAATTCTCGTTTTTAAGGGCCTGAATTCCATAGCGACTATTCTGAATTTTCAACTGGACATATGTTTTTATCCCCGCTATGAAATTTTGATTTTTCGGATTCGTTGGAAAGATATTCTCAATTAGATCCTAATATTTTTAGTTTCGCTAAAATCCAATTTATTTTGCACTCGGTATGTTCAATTGAAATTTGAAATCGAATTATCGAACTACCGCACCATTTTCAATTCTATTTATAATTAAAATAAAATTTTATATTCTAACGACGATCTATATAAATATATTGGTTTGAATTATATTCAAAATAAATTCCTTGTCAAGATTATTTAAAATAATCTATTTTAAATAATCAAAATACATTAAAATTGCCAAAATAAAAATTTTAAACTGGCTCGCATTTCCGGGTTGTTACAATATATTATTTATTTTAAATCATAATTGAATGTTTAAAAGACCATAACTCTCTCAAACAGCTACAAAATTCAGAAATTTCAGTAGCGTTGGAATCGCCTTTCCAAGATCTACGCCATGGAGCTGATTAGAGTTGAATCCGAGCATGTTGAAAATTCAGGAAATTTCAGATAAATAACAATGTGAGATTTCTATATTTAAAAATAATTAAAATTTAATTATATTTCGTTATTTAAATTCCATGTGTGTATGTTAATTAAATTCAGATCTGTGAAGTATGATGTGTATTTGTTGCTTGTTAATGATGATGATTGTGATGTATATGTGTGGTTAGATCTAGTTCTGAAGAAAAATAAAAATCATATTTTTTATTTTTGATTTGTATTGACTTAGTTCATAATAGAATTCTTCTATTTTTGATACACGAACATTGGAATTATGATTAGTAAATATAAATAACATTTGGTCAAATTTGATTAGTGAATAAGAAGAAATTTTATTAGTGAAAAAAAAACAAATTTGATTAGTGAAAAAGGACAAATTTGATAAGTGAAAAATAACTTTTTGTTATGTAAATAAAAACAACCTTTTTAATTGAAATATGTTTTGCAAATAAAAATAACATTTTTGTCAAAACATGATTATAGAAATAAAAATCCATTTTTGTCACTTTGGAGAAATAAATTAGAAATATTCATTTTTGTCAATTTAAAGAAATGATTTAGAAACAGTCATTTTTGTCAATTCCAAGATTTGAATTAGAAAACATTCATGTTTGTCAAATTTAAAGAATGAAACAAAATTCACATTTTTGTTTGCATTAAAAGTTTACAAAAAACATTCACATTTTTGTTTGCATTAAAAGTTTACAAACAAAATTCTCATTTTGTTTGCATTAAAAGTTTACAAACAAAATTCTCGTTTTTCTTGTATGCATTAAAAGTTAATAAACAAAATCGTCATTTTTGTTTGCATTAAAAGTTAATAAATAAATTCATTATTTTTTCTTGCATCAAAAGTTAACAAATCAATTTATCATTTTGTTGTATTGAAAGTTGTTAATGAAATTAGTCATTTGGTCGCATTGAAAGTTATAAAATAAATTTGTCAATTTAGAGAAATGAATTAGAAAACATTCATTTTGTCACTTTGAAAAAGAATGAAGTAAATTCATTCATTTTGTTACTTTAGAAGAAATGAATTAAAAACATTCAATTAGACACTTTGAAAAGAATGAAGTAAATTCATTCATTTTGACCATTGAAAAGGGATTAGATAAAAATGAGCATTTTCATACCTTAAAAAGAATGAATTAAAAAGGGACCGTTTTGTCACATTAAAAAGAGTGAAGTAAAAATACACATTTTGTCATTGATAAGGAAGGAAAAAAAACGTTTACTTTTGGTCATTGAAAAGGGATTAAATAAAATTGAATATTTTGTACATTAAAAAGGAATGAATTGAAAATGTATATTTTTATACAATAAAAAGGAATGAATTGAAAATGTATATTTTTATACATTAAAAAGGAATGAATTGAAAATGTATATTTTTATACATTAAAAAGGAATGAATTAGAAATGTATATTTTTATACATTAAAAAGGAATGAATTAGAAATGTATATTTTTATACATTAAAAAGGAATGAATTAGAAATGTATATGTTTATACATTAAAAAGAATGAGTTAGAAATGAACATTTTGTTTACATTAAAGGAATTAGACAAATTTGTCATTTAATTTACAATTAAAGAATTTAACAAAATTATCATATTTTGTACATTAAAGAAGAATTTAACAAAATTATCATATTTTGTACATTAAAGAAGAATTTAACAAAATTATCATATTTTGTACATTAAAGAAGAGTTAGACAAAATCATCATATTTTGTTACATTGAAAAGATTAGACAAAAGTATCATATTTTGTACATAAAAAGGAATTAGACAAAATTACTATTTTAGTCACTTTAAAGGAATTAGAATAAAAGAGATATTTTTGTCATTTTAAAAAGGATGAGGTAAAATATTCATTTTGTCATTTAAAATGAATGAGTCCAAAAATATACATTTTGGTCAATAAATAAGAGTTAAGATTTTATTTGTCATTTGTAAACAATAAAAAGAATTGAAATGAAAGAGTAGATTTTTATTGTCATTTGTTCACAATAAAAGAATTGAAATATATGTCCGGGATGTTGATGTGTTTAAATATAATGTTGAGTATATTCAAATTGAATATTACACTTCCATTTACAAGTCATCCGACTTGTTTATGTGATTGGGTCGATAATTTTTACACATCGCCCAAGTGCACAAATAATTTATTATTTGATTGTTGGATGAAACCCCACACGGGTGTTGGGATGATATTTGATCTACACTAGTCCCAATATTTAGTGTAGAATTCCCTTTGGATGTTATTTGGATGTTTGATAATTATTTATCATGCTTGTTGATTTTATGCAATATATGGTTGTTGAGTGAGTCACATTCCAATAAAGAATATTCTAGAAAAGGAATATTTTAGAAAATATCTTAAAGATATATATATATCTTAGAAAAAGAATATATTTTAGAAAAATATATTTATTTGATATGGACTAGTTATTAACTAGAATAAATCATTAAATTTAGATTTAATATAGTTTTCCAATTTGTCAATAAATTTAATTGAAATTAAATTAAATAAATGTGATTTTGGGTCTGTCGTGAATAGTGTCTTAAATAACACTGTTCTTAAACCCCATATGAAAAGAATAATCTTTTAATTTAGATTATTGCAGTTTTCAATTATATTTAGTAATTGAAATAAGATGAAATGTGAGTTGGGTTATTTATGAACTGTGTTTTTAAGTGACATGCGTTCTTTAACCCAATTGACAGTGAAAATATGATTTGGAATTTATAAATCTTTTATTAAGATTTCAATATAAAATTTCCAAAAGTAAAGTTTTCCCATTAAATATATTAAATTGGAGTTGAATGGAATTCAAATTAATAATAACCGAGATAAACTTCTATAAAAGAAAACCGATACTACATATGGAATTTAAGAGGCTTTGCCGTTATTCCATTTATATTATTGGTCGGATATAGAAATTTATAATGATCATATATTGATTTGATTTCTGTGAAGATTCCATATTTAATGGAAGTCGATTTTGGGTTTATCGTGAACGGTGTTTTGAAATGACATTAGTTCTTTAACCCAGTTAAAGATAAGATTAATTTCTTAAATTCAAATAATCATTGAGTAATGATTCTTTGATATTTAAAACCAAATTGGGTTTTTAATAAATCTTTAAAAGAAAGATTTAAGAATAAACTTAAAGGATTTATCTTTGATATAATAATGCAAATATCTTATTAGAAGAATATTCTAAGTTGGAATGAGATGTAGGATGTGTTATATAGTACTTGACTTTTATTATAAAATACGTGAGTTATTCGGAAAGACCGGGTTTAACCCATTCCGAATAATTACTACGACGATGAAGAGTCGAAGATGAAGACGGTGTTTGAAGACCGACGATCTTCACATCGAATGGATGTGCTGCTACAGAGACCCTTGATGGGAGTAGCTACCTTGAAGGGGCTTCAGTGGTGGCCGTCCAGACTATTGTTGATTGTTCAGATTTGGTTTTCGCTCAGACCCAGAGCATAAGCTATTAAATGGATGCGCGTCTGACATTGGATTTCGTTCCATGTGAATTAAATCGATTTCGGTTAATGTATGTCTGTTTAGTGGTGGAGGATTTATTCTCTACTTAACACCTTGTTATATATTAATAGTGATTGATCGCATGGCGTGAATTGTCAATGTGGCACGCCAAGATGCATTTAATCAAGGCTTTTGTTGAAAAGCAGGGCCTTGTGGGATGATCAAAGTATAGCCTATTATGGCATAGCTTTGTGTATATCGTGACTTCGCGAGCCTCACACCTCGGTATGAGTCAAAAGCGGGATATGGACTGTAGGGAGTGCACATGTTTCTTTCTAGCTAGTAGTAGTGTCAGTGCTTAAACTGGATGACATTTTACTTATGTGGATGATGGATTTTGAGGCGCCTCGGATTTTTATAGGCAGTTAGTGGTCATACTATAGGTTCAAAGGAACCGGGAAACATGTGTTCAGGCATAACCAATCCACTGCCGATAGGCAGGGACCGGCCCTACCACTCCAAGGGTTGCCCATAGGTGTGATCCTGAGGCATTTGCTAGAGTGTCTCGAATCGGAGAGGAGCTTGCCCCTAGCCTCGACTCATGATGGAAATCCAATTTCCAATACGACCTTGCGGTTTTGACTGTAGAACTAGTATGGCGACATAAAAGGATGGGGTACTATGCCGTCTATGATTAATACATTATGGTTGAAATTGTTTTTGAAATATATATACCCATAGATATACACACTAATATTAAATCCGTTTTATCGTATCAAGCATCTTTTGACCATTATAAGGTAAAACCCTATCCTCCGGTTTGCGTTGCATTATGTGATGGGACTTGGGTCTTATAATGGTTTCATTTTTCTAAAAAGCATTGTGTTGTTTAACGATTTACTTTATTTTATGCACTGGCAATCCAATGGAGTAAACCCGTTCCGCGTTAGCGGCGTGGTCCTGTGTTTAGCCATATTAATTAGATAAGTTAAGTTAGATTTCTCATACCAGTCCAATGACTGACCTGTAGTTTGTTTCACTGGCAAACTCGGGTGCCCTTATTTTCCACACGGGAAGTCGAGTAGCTTTTTGCAGATATATTTACAGGATCCTGGCTTACAGCTGAAGCGGTATTCGGAAAGCTCTGTATCCGTGTATTCCTTTCAGTTGTATATTTGTAATATTTTTCCACTGCTATTTAAATGTAATTTAAAATTCTGATATTATTGTACTTCTATTTCTATAATAAGTATTCATACTCTGTTATGTTCTTGTACTCTAATGTAATTGTTGTAATCAGCGATAAAATATTCTTCAGTTTATGTTCTGATGTGTGTTGTTCTCAAAGCAATCCAGGCTTTCTGTAATAACCCAAAATTTTACATGTATTTTTATTTGTTTATTTAATTTAAATTTTGGTTTTTTTATTCATTTAGAACTCAGTTTGTTTGTATAACTATTTTGATTTTGAATTAAAAATTAAATTTATTTTGATTTTTATATAATGAATGAATTGATTTGATACAAGTATATTTTAATAATATTTTCAATTTCGTTCTTATTTAGTATATAAATTAAATCGAGTTTATTTATTTAAAATTTGAATTTATTCTGGAAAATTAAAACATGAAATTACTTTATAATGAAATGTTTATCTTTAATATTTTGTTATTTTATTATGGAAATGATTTAAATAATTTTATATTGAAAACGTCAAATTTTAGGCAGTTCGTTCGGATCAGTTTTGACGATTATTTGCGGTAGCACCAGCCGATATTTCTCAAATAAGAATGAAAATGTAAAATAAAAATAAAAATTCGAAAAAAATTAAATTTGAGATGCGTCTAACCAGAATAGGGTAGAAATTAATTTCGTTGAAAATTTTGAATGTTTGCCGTTCGAACATTTTCAGTGCAAAGCTGCACCTAACAGTTCAAATTTTAGCAACCGTAAAATATCTCCGAAATCAGTTCGGACAAACATAAAAATTATTCTATTCGTTGTCACGAATACGACGGCGAAATTCGTTTCGCAAAATTCGGATGTTTTGATCTTCGTTTAATTGTTTTCTCGTTCCATTTTTCTTTTTAAAAGCGGTCCGTAATGCCCTGTAACACCCCACCTCCGTTAAGGTCACTCACAAAGGGAATGCCTTAACTTTGGTGGAGCATTTTAGTAAATAGAACAAAAACTTACAAGACAGATAAAATAGTACTTGAAAAATTTATAACTTTATTTCAACAGAAACCGAAATAAACTTGGTTACATCCTTTCATATCACATTATCAGAATTCAAGTACAAAATATCAGTCTTGTACAAAAGCCTTCGGAATGCATAGTTTAAAATCATAATCCCCATAGAACAGAAGCCATACAGAGCCAAGCCATACTTTAAGCACTTCAAGCAGAAGAAATCCGGATCAAGCTAAAGTATTCCCTCCTTGGATAACCTTGGGGGGGAAAGGAAGAAAGGAGGCGAAACAACAAGGGTCAGACAATAAGTCTGGCAAGTCTAGTGATTTTCAGTTATGAACAGATAATAATAACATGACATGAAAATAAAACTGGATGAGAGATAACTGTAACAGGTGTAACAGATATAACAGAAGAACAGAATGATATAAGCTATTGTTTTACACTTCTCTGCAATAATACTAGTATAATAAAATTAGGTGTCACCCTAATGTCTAAACTGAAACAGAAACGGATACAGAATAATTTAACAGAAACAGAATGCTAATAATGGGCCTTTACTACCCGATCAGAAACAGACAGAAGCAGAAACAGATTAATCCCTATGGAAATGTAGAATTAGGTGTACACCAGTAATGGGCCTTTACCACCCGAACAGACGGTACCACGCAGAAACAGACATGTGTTACCACCCAACAGAAACAGACGGTACCAACAGAAACAGACAGAACTAAGTGTACCCTAAAACCCTACCCCAAGCGATCGTGTAACACCCCACATCCGTTAGTCTCACTCACAAAGGGAATGCACTAAGATTTGTGGAGCATTTAGGGTAAAAGATGCAGATAAATTACAAGACATACATAAATTAAACAACGGAAAATAAAACTTTGCTTTATTGATAAAATAGTTTGTACAATGATTTCTTTACAATATCAGAGTATCATTTGTCTTACAAAATAAAGAAGCATAAAACAACATTTATATTCCCTAATTTTAGCAAGAGCCGGCCATAGCATCTGAAAAGAGAATCCAAGCAAAACTTCGACAAATCTTCAAGTTGGGAAAGAGTGACAGTCCAAATTAACCTGAGCTATACTATTCCCTTCTTACTACCTGGGGGGGGGGGGGACGGAAGAAAAGGAGACGAAAGAAAAACAGAGTCAGACATAAAGCCTGAGTAAGTTCAGTAACTTCTAGCATGTGAACAGGGGAAACAAAACGACATGAATTAACTGAATACAAGATAACACCATGATGATAGGGTTAGCAAGTTAATCACAAGATATACTAAGATAAGATAAACTGGATATGCTCTAATACTTTCACCGCTTCGCTATTTCCTTGTTATACTGGTTTCTATATCTCTGCACCACCTAACTAGTGTTCCAACTAGTAACGATAACGTGATCCCAATCCCTGCATTTTCCATTGCCTTCGGGCATCCATTAATTAATTATTACCTAGATCTAATCTAGGGTTTCCTATCAAGTGCTTTCTAGATTCAACTAGAGTTTACGCTATCTGCTGAACGCTTCTCGGATTCAGGGTTTATGCCACCTAGTCCAACTAGGGATTACGCTACCTGTCGAACGATGCCCCCAAGTCTAGGACACACTACCTAGAGTGGTATATGCTCCTATACTTCCCCACCCATGTATTGCGAATCGTTTATCGCTTGTCTAGATGCACATGTCCTGTAATGTGCGGCCCGAGTCCCGTGACAGGGCAAATCAAGGAATACAGAACTCGGTCGAGAGCTTTCAGATATCTGTCGATGCAGATGCTAAGGTCTGTTTTTGTTCCAGTGGCTATGGCCCACTTGATCCCTCCCTAACCTAATGAAAGGCACACCTTAAAAAATGAGAACTATACGCAGGCCCCCGGTGCCCCACTATCCTATGGCCATCCTCACCTATAACTAGATAGCAAGTATACGGTCTTTTGGAGTTCCCCGCCTTTCCGCTTCACGTATCTCGATTGACTCAAGATGGATGGTAGACGACGAGTTGCTATCACAGGGCTACCGTTTTCTTGCCGAATCACGCCGGTCCATCCTATTTTTTTAGGTTGCCATATATTGCAACCAAGGCATACCCCTGGTTCTTCTAACGCAGACCTTAACCTCTGTGAGCCCAGGAGGATCATCTGCAGCCTCACAGAGGGATACCAAGAGTACCCTCATGTCCCCTCGAAGCCTTGGGCATCGTAACCCAATTCGTTGGAGCCTTCTTTTTGCTCAAATGGACATTCGCTCCTTCCCGTGTTATACTAAGAATTACTACTTAGTTCTACTAACTAAGATTTACCACTTAGTTCCCTGAATCGTTGTTTTCTTAACTAAGGTTTACTACTTCGCTCCTTTTAACTAAGGTTTACTACTTAGTTCCCTTTCCCGTCAATTTAGATTGGTTAAGTATCATTTGCCAATTCAAGCTAACTTAACCCTCTTCATTTATCCTGTTAAACTGGTTAAGTGTTATCAGTAATTCATGTTGACTTAACCCTATCACAAACCAAGTTATATTGGTTAAGTATTTCTTATTACTTAACCCTACCCATTCGTCCTGTATTGGTTAAGTGTTTAACTTAACCATGCCCGTCTGTTTTAACTAACATGTTATTAATGGTTAAGCATTATCCCTTCATGTCTTAACCCTATTCCTTTATCACAATCTGATGGTTAAGTGCTCAAATTTACTTAACCCTACGGTCTAGTCCCGCTAACAAAACAAATTGGCTAAGTGTACTAAACTTTACTTAATCCCAACCTCTAGTCTAGTTAACATGTTAATTTGGCTAAGTGTATTAACTTTACTTAACCCCACCTTTTAGTCTAGTTTACATGTTAATTTGGCTAAGTGTTTTCTTCGTTACTTAACCCTTACAAATCTTGTCCTGTTACCATAAGTTTGGTTAAGTGTCCCTATGGACTTAGCCCTCCCTTTCTAGCTTAACTGTATCAAGTTGGTTAAGTGTTCCTATGGACTTAACCCTCCCATTCTAGCTTAACTGTGTGAACCTAACCCCACCCACCAGTCTGGTTATCATGTTGAATGGGTTAAGTGGCTTAGTTAATTTAACCCTACCATTCTTGTTCTTGCTTTAACTAAATAAATTAAAGCCGTGACCACTCACGTTAGACAAGTATTGTTGCGATTACTGGATGTGCCGGTTGGTTCCGTGCTGGTTTGCATCGCAACTCAGTCTAACCTCGGGTTAGGCATATTCGTGTTTTCTAAGTTCAAAGGGTTTTGATTAATTTTCAAATCAAGTTTTGAAAGTAACCATCTCGTCCGTCGGATCAGTTAGGGATAGCCAGGGAGAGCAGGAAACTTGTATTTTCCAAACCCAAGCCTAGACACTATCCTCTCTGTCACCCTAGAACTTTCTGGTGTATTATTAAAAGAGATGTCGTTAATAAACCTTTAATTTGTCTAAATTTACATTTTCTCATTTAGGACAAATTCTATAAGTAAATTATTCCTAATTTACTTATTTCATAATTACTCTTTTAATGTACATTGTCAACATTTATTCTTATTGCCCATTTTCCCCTCTATATCATATTTATGCTTTTTGGTATGTAAACTATACCAAATTAAGTGTCACTAACCGTGATTTTGCTAAACATGACAATTATTCCCAAATATGGCCAATTTCAAATTTATACTGATATACTTATTATGCCAAATTAGCTAATCCAATTCTGATTTAACATTCTAATTACAGTCTAGGTCAAATTAGACTTATTATTCTAGTTCACAGTTCATGTAAATGTCAGATTTACAAGTCAATACTAGATTCAAATTACACATCCTATAATTCATGTCAAATTTATCCAATTTGCAATCCTATGAACATGTATTCCCAATTTATGCCAATCTCCAAGTTTAAAACTATGTTTTTAGTAAATTTTATATTTTGCCCAAATCGCATCCCCACCGTTCGTATAATCGTGATTTAATCTAGATTATAGATAAATCTAGATTCGTAGAAAATAGGGAATGAACTAAAGATGCTATGAAAAAGGATAATAACTGGCATAAAATGATAATTTACTAATTTCAGACCTAACGAATTTCACTGAAATTGATCTAAAACATCGAAGGCCTATAGGTCTGAAAATCTATTGACATAAAAAGGGTTGAATAACGACGTAGGTTCAAGAACATGGGTAGACCTAACTTAATAGGTAAATTCCCAAGGTCTAAAACCAAAGAAAACCAAGAACAAACAGAATAGAGATGTAGGTTCAAGAACATGGGTAGACCTAACTTAATAGGTAAATTCCCAAGGTCTAAAACCAAAGAGAACCAAGAATAGACAGAATAGAAAATCAGGTTTAGACCCAATTTCACAGTCACAAAACTTAAGCAACACTTTCCTAGTCATGAATCATAGGTGTTTAATCACAATTGTCCTTGTTATGTCATATGCAATAGTTTATGTTTCCTAATCAAAGGCATAGGCTTGTGTTCATAGTCAAGGAAATAATTCTCATAGTAACAGTCACAGTCACAGTCATAGGCAATGTTCATAGTCATAGGCAATGTTCATAGTCATAGGCAAGGTTCATAGTCATAGGCAATGTTCATAGTCAAAGAGGCATACGGTTTTAAGGTCCACAGTTTCATAGTCACAGTCTCATTTGTCCTCGAATCATAACAGTTCTTAATTAGGTCCAAGAGTATAAGCACAGATCCGAATAGAGAGAGATCTTTGGAATATTCTTTTATTCCTTTAATTTCATGTCACGAACAGAGAAAAACATTCAATTCTAAAAAGTAACCGACTTATAGAGATTAGATTAGATTCGTAGAAAAACTGTCGTTGAAGTCGTTTGAATCTTCACTTGAATCCTAGCTTGACTTGAACCTCTTCTTGAAAGTCTTGAGCAGCATTTCCTCGTCTTGATTTATTTTATATATTATTTATTTATACATTTTCTCAGAGGCAGCATAAGGATAGAAAAGAATTGTGAATAGAGAAGGAAACTAAGGCTGTTTATATAGTGTAGAAGTCAACGAATCTGGTCAGAATGGCGTCCGGATACAGAAGAACGAACCAGACTGCAGATCTGGAAAAATCAGGGGGAGTCGATCCACAGGTCGACTACCCAGTCGACCCGGGTGCCCCAGGTCGACTACCCAATCGACCTGGGTCCTGGGCGGGAATTTTCCCGCCCAGCCCAGTCTGGGTCTGTTTTTCGAATTTTGAACTCGTTTTCTGACTGTTTTGAAATTTGAACTTCGCTGAATCTTCCGGAGGCCATATCTTCCTCATACGGACTCTGATTTACGCAAACTTGGACTCATTTTCATGTAGAATTCCGAGATGAACGCAATGGCACAGCCCATTTCCCTTGATTTTGATTATAATTCTGCCTTGATTTGTGAATCTTAGTGTTGCAGAATTACGGGGTGTTACATTCTCCCCACTTAAAAGGATTACGTCCCCGAAATCTTCAAGTTAGGAAGAATGTGTCCTACCATCCAATCATCCATCTACTCAACCAT
The DNA here is from genome assembly GCA_030737875.1 of Allium sativum. Lineage (NCBI taxonomy): Eukaryota > Viridiplantae > Streptophyta > Magnoliopsida > Asparagales > Amaryllidaceae > Allium > Allium sativum. The sequence goes on along the minus strand of CM060921.1, from coordinate 4,983,090 downwards.
TCAATCACAAGCATTCATTGTCCTTAAAAGATTTCTAATGCTTTCATGTTCATATGCATAGTGTGTGTGTATATGTTTTTATCTAATGCAAAATCAGGCGGTCTACTGATTCAGTTAACCTCCTTAATGCGAATCATGTCAGTGCCATGCGTCCAATCATGTATGCAAGCACCCCTAGTTATGTAAATACTACATGTGTGCATAGCCATTCATCCATATGCAACATCCATATGATAACATATCAATTTCAACTTACAAACAAATACATGTCTGTAAATGCAATATGAAAGCGTCTGAACTGATCTGGTGCCTAATACATATGCATAAGCATCCACGAGCAACCACTTGCAACCACCAACCATAACATGTTTCAAACACATGTTTACATCCATTGGCTTCTACCTAAGGATCGAAGATACGACCTAGAGGATATACTTTGGAAAGAGAGAAGCAATTATGCGTAAAGCTCCTACAAAAGAAATCAAGGATGCACCCTTAAGGAAAAAGGGTATGATGCTAGTATCTAGCCTTCTTGAGCTTTACTCCACTGTATCTTAACTAATTTAACTTCACGATTGTGAAGTTCTGGATCTCCATTTCCAAAATAAACAGATGTCAATTACGGTTCCAAGTGTATGTACTAAGATGATTAGAGGTCTCCCTCTTACCCACCATGCCATAACTATAAGGGTCGAAAGGTTACTACGTGCTTTTTAGAGTGCCTGTCACAACTATTCGTCTCTCACGCAACCCATCCTAGTCGAACTCGACATTCCTCAAGTACAAGCCCCAAAGGCCTAAACCAATATCAGAAAAGCACCCAAGGAATATCTCCTCCGAATTTAGACGATCTACGTGAGATGATATAAGCAAACTCGATAGCTGTTCTCAAATCCCTACTAACCAAAAATAAACTGGTCGGACCACCAATTGGATTTGAGACTTTAGTGGGATCTTTCTACTATACGAGTACTATGGTGCAGAGACTCAACTATGGAAGTGGATATGAACAAATGCGAAGTGCTAAAACCAAAGGAAAGAATACGAACAACATAACTAGACTCTTCCAATAGAACTTTACTACCTTTCTCCTAGGTACGCTTGGTGGTGAAAGTATGTACTTGCCCTTCTGAAAATCTTGTTCCTCGTTCTTGCCCTTGTACTTAACTATATGCCCTATCATACCCTAGTAAAGATACTTCCTCTTGTCTTAGGTTTTATAATTCCATCCTTCTTTGTGAGCTAAATCTACATCCATGAATTCCTCATCCTCTTCCGTGTGTAGTCATGTTGACAAATCTCTCGAAAGCTGCTTCCATCGTACAGAAAACCCTATAAGCTTGAAAGAAAACTGCCCGTAGGTGAAACAACTATGGCTATGGATGGAAGCCAGGCATGTCTTCGCCGTCGATGAGGTTACCTCCCAGAAAGCCAGGAGCCCCAGAGACTTAAGAAAGAAGGAGACAAGAATTCAAACAGAGGAAGAGAAGATAGTGCGTATGGCTTTTGGGGAATATGCTTTTAAAACAAATCTTTTCTCTTGAAAATGCTTCTTTTAAAACCGTTTTGAAAATAATTTTTCAAATCATTTATCTGATCTAGTAACCTTCAGCTCTGATACCACGTGTAACATCCCACATCCGTTAGTGTCACTCATAAAGGGAATGCACTAAGATCTGTGGAGCATTTAGGGTAAAAGATGCAGATAAATTACAAGACAGACAGAAATTAAACAACGGAAAATAAAACTTTGCTTTATTGATAAAATAGTTTGCACAATGATTTCTTTACAATATCAGAGTATCATCTGTCTTACAAAATAAAGAAGCATAAAACAACATTTATATTCCCCAATTTTAGCAAGAGCCGGCCATAGCATCTGTAAAGAGAATCCAAGAAAAACTTCGACAAATCTTCAAGCTGGGAAAGAGTGATAGTCCAACTTAACCTGAGTTATACTATTCCCTTCTTACTACCTTGGGGGGAGGGGGGGGGGACGGAAGAAAAGGAGACGAAAGAAAAACAGAGTCAGACATAAAGCCTGAGTAAGTTCAGTAACTTCTAGCATGTGAACAGGGGAAACAAAACGACATGAATTAACTGAATACAAGATAACACCATGATGATAGGGTCAGCAAGATAATCACAAGATATACTAAGATAAGATAAACTGGATATGCTCTAATACTTTCGCCGCTTCGCTATTTCCTTGTTATACTGGTTTCTATATCTCTACACCACCTAACTAGTGTTCCAACTAGTAACGATAACGTGATCCCAATCCCTGCATTTTCCATTGCCTTCGGGCATCCATTAATTATTTATTACATAGATCTAATCTAGGGTTTCCTATAAAGTGCTTTCTAGTTTCAACTAGAGTTTACGCTATCTTCTGAACGCTTCTCGGATTCAGGGTTTATGCCACCTAGTCCAACTAGGAATTACGCTACCTGTCGAACGATGCCCCCAAGTCTAGGACACACTACCTAGAGTGGTATATGCTCCTATACTTCCCCACCCATGTATTGCGAATCGTTTATCGCTTGTCTAGATGCACATGTCCTGTAATGTGCGGCCCGAGTCCTGTGACAGGGCAAATCAAGGAATACAGAACTCGGTCGGGAGCTTTCAGATATCTGCCGGTGCAGATGCTAAGGTCTGTTTTTGTTCCAGAGGCTATGGTCCCACTTGACCCCTCCCTCAACTAATGAAAGGCACACCTTGAAAAATGAGAACTATACGCAGGCCCCCGGTGCCCCACTATCCTATGGCCATCCTCACCCATAACTAGATAGCAAGTATATGGTCTTTTGGAGTTCCCTGCCTTTCCGCTTCACGTATCTTGATTGACTCAAGATGGATGGTAGACGACGAGTTGCTATCACAGGGCTACCGTTTTCTCGTCGAATCACGCTGGTCCATCCTAGTCTTTAGGTTGCCATATATTGCAACCAAGGCATACCCCTGGTTCTTCTAACGCAGACCTTAACCTCTGTGAGCCCAGGAGGATCATCTGCAGCCTCATAGAGGGATACCAAGAGTACCCTCACGTTCCCTCGAAGCCTCGGGCTTCGTAACCCAATTCGTTGGAGCCTTCTTTTTACTCAGACGGACATTCGCTCCTTCACGTGTTATACTAAGAATTTCTACTTAGTTCTACTAACTAAGGTTTACCACTTAGTTTCCCGAATCATTGTTTTCTTAACTAAGGTTTACTACTTAGCTCATTTTAACTAAGGTTTACTACTTAGTTCCCTTTCCCGTCAATTTGGATTGGTTAAGTGTCATTAGCCAATTCAAGCTAACTTAACCCTCTTCATTTATCCTATTAAACTAGTTAAGTGTTATCAGCAATTCATGTTGACTTAACCCTATCACAAACCAAGTTATAATGGTTAAGTATTTCTTATTACTTAACCCTACCCATTCGTCCTGTATTGGTTAAGTGTTTAACTTAACCTTGCCTGTCTGTTTTAACTAACATGTTATTAATGGTTAAACATTATCCCTTTATGTCTTAACCCTATTCCTTTATCACAATCTGATGGTTAAGTGCTCAAATTGACTTAACCCTACGGTCTAGTCCCGCTAACATATCAAATTGGCTAAGTGTATTAAACTTTACTTAACCCCAACCTCTAGTCTAGTTAACATGTTAATTTGGCTAAGTGTATTTACTTTACTTAACCCCACCTTTTAGTCTAGTTTACATGTTAATTTGGCTAAGTGTTTTCTTCGTTACTTAACCCTTACAAATCTTGTCCTGTTACCATAAGTTTGGTTAAGTGTCCCTATGGACTTAGCCCTCCCTTTCTAGCTTAACTGTATCAAGTTGGTTAAGTGTTCCTATGGACTTAACCCTCCCATTCTAGCTTAACTGTGTGAACCTAACCCCACCCACCAGTCTGGTTATCATGTTGAATGGGTTAAGTGGCTTAGTTAATTTAACCCTACCATTCTTGTTCTTGCTTTAACTAAATAAATTAAAGCCGTGACCACTCACGTTAGACAAGTATTGTTGCGATTACTGGATGTGCCGGTTGGTTCCGTGCTGGTTTGCATCGCAACTCAGTCTAACCTCGGGTTAGGCATATTCGTGTTTTCTAAGTTCAAAGGGTTTTGATTAATTTTCAAATCAAGTTTTGAAAGTAACCATCCCGTCCGTCGGATCAGTTAGGGACAGCCAGGGAGAGCAGGAAACTTGTATTTTCCAAACCCAAGCCTAGACACTATCCTCTCTGTCACCTTAGAACTTTCTGGTGTATTATTAAAAGAGATGTCGTTAATAAACCTTTAATTTGTCTAAATTTACATTTTCTCATTTAGGACAAAATCTATAAGTAAATTATTCCTAATTTACTTATTTCCTAATTACTTTTTTAATGTACATTGTCAACATTTATTCTTATGGCCCATTTTCCCCTCTATATCATATTTATGCTTTTTGGTATGTAAACTATATCAAATTAAGTGTCACTAACCATGATTTTGCTAAACATGACAATTATTCCCAATTATGGCCAATTTCAAATTTATGCCGATATACTTATTATGCCAAATTAGCTAATCCAATTCTGATTTAACATTCTAATTACAGTCTAGGTCAAACTAGACTTATTATTCTAGTTCACAGTTCATGTAAATGTCAGATTTACAAGTCAATACTAGATTCAAATTACACATCCTATAATTCATGTCAAATTTATCCAATTTGCAATCCTATGAACATGCCATAATACATGTTCCCAATTTATGCCAATCTCCAAGTTTAAAACTACGTTTTTAGTAAATTTCATATTTTGCCCAAATCGCATCCCCACCGTTCGTATAATCGTGATTCAATCTAGATTATAGATAAATCTAGATTCGTAGAAAATAGGGAATGAACCAAAGATGCTATGAAAAAGGATAATAACTGGCATAAAATGATAATTTACTAATTTCAGACCTAACGAATTTCACTGAAATTGATCTAAAACATCGAAGGCCTATAGGTCTGAAAAACTATTGACATAAAAAGGGTTGAATAACGATGTAGTTTCAAGCACATGGGTAGACCTAACTTAATAGGTAAATTCCCAAGGTCTAAAACCAAAGAAAACCAAGAACAGACAGAATAGAGACGTAGGTTCAAGAACATGGGTAGACCTAACTTAATAGGTAAATTCCCAAGGTCTAAAACCAAAGAGAACCAAGAATAGACAGAATAGAAAATCAGGTTTAGACCCAATTTCACAGTCACAAAACTTAAGCAACACTTTCCTAGTCATGAATCATAGGTGTTTAATCACAGTTGTCCTTGTTATGTCATAGGCAATAGTTTATGTTTCCTAATCAAAGGCATAGGCTTATGTTCATAGTCAAGGAAATAATTCTCATAGTCATAGGCAATGTTATAGTCATAGTCAATGTTCATAGTCATAGGCAATGTTCATAGTCATAGGCAATGTTCATAGTCATTGGCAATGTTCATAGTCAAAGAGGCATATGGTTTTAAGGTCCACAGTTTCATAGTTACAGTCTCATTTGTCCTCGAATCATAATTGTTCTTAATTAGGTCCAAGAGTATAAGCACAGATCCGAATAGAGAGAGAGCTTTGGCATATTCTTTTATTCCTTTAATTTCATGTCACGAACAGAGAAAAACGTTCAAATCTAAAAAGTAACCAACTTATAGAGATTAGATTAGATTCGTAGAAAAACAGTCGTTGAAGTCGTTTGAATCTTCTCTTGAAATCCTAGCTTGACTTGAACCTCTTCTTGAAAGTCTTGAGTAGCATTTCCTCGTCTTGATTTATTTTATATATTATTTATTTATACATTTTCTCAGAGGCAGCATAAGGATAGAAAAGAATTGTGAATAGAGAAGGAGACTAAAGCTGTTTATATAGTGTAGAAGTCAACGAATCTGGTCAGAATGGCGTCCGGATACAGAAGAACGAACCAGACTGCAGATCTGGAAAAAGCAGGGGGGTCGACCCCCATGTCGACTACCCAGTCGACCAGGTTGCCCCAGGTCGACTACCTAGTCGACCTAGGTACCCTTAGGTCGGCTACCCAGTCGACCTGGATCCTGGGCGGGAATTTTCCCGCCCATCCCAGTCTGGGTCTGTTTTTCGAATTTTGAACTCGTTTTCTGACCTGTTTTGAAATTTGAACTTCGCTGAATCTTCCGGAGGCCATATCTTCCTCATACGGACTCCGATTTACGCAAACTCGGACTCGTTTTCATGTAGAATTCCGAGACGAATGTAATGGTGCAGCCCGTTTCCCTTGGTTTTGATTTTAATTCTGCCTTGATTTGTGAATCTTAGTGTTGCAGAATTACGGGGTGTTACAGATCGGCTCCCTAATACATAAATATCCTGTGTCGGCCCCACAGTAGGGTGTATCACTCCCTAAAGTGACAACCAATTGGCACATACCTATTTACAGATGTCACGGCGTCTTACATCCTCAGAGGCAGACCGGGATCCATGCACGCACATGACACGGTTGGAACGCACCATCAACACCCTTCGCCATTATCAGAATGAACCGCTTATAATTAGTTCACTAAGCGTGCCCGGACCCTACTTACTGTTGGGTCAAAGTTTTGATACCAGAAAGGGTTACTGACTAATATGGATCCCAAACAACAGATGACACAAGTAATTCCCCTCCTAACCTTGAGTCCCCAGACTAACAGATTTCAGCTTAACTTGTCTACAAGTTTCAGACATACAAAATTTAGATTAACTAGTTCACAGATCAGACAATCTAGTTAACAGGTTTTCAGACTAACGGATCAGATGTTCGGATTAACAGGCTTATAGATTAACTGGTTACAGATTAACAGACTTACAGATTAACTGGTTACAGATAGTCTAACTTTGTATTGGGCCTACGGATTAACGAAACGGGTTTATCAGATTCATTGGTCCAATTGGTTTAACCTTACCCAACACGTTTTAGACATCATAATTATCTCAGATTTTCATTAATTAAATATTAATGCCCAAACCTCTCACATTAGACTGATAGTTTGCGGCTACTGGTTAGGCCGGTTGGTTCCGGGCAGGTTTCTGTCGCAAACTGAGTCTAACCTCGGGTTTCAAGCATGTTATGACTAACTTCTCACATTAGAACCTATTGTTTGCAACCACTGGAATATGCCGGGCGGTTCCGGGCAGAATTACGCCGCAAACTCATTCTAACCTCGAGTTAGCCATGTTTATCTTTGCAGCCAGTTAATTAATAATTTACCATTTATACCCATGCCTAATATACATGTCAATTATTCATAGCTAATTCAGATTATGTCAATAACAGACTGAATATCTCAGCTTAACAGATATAGTAGATAAAAGATTTTCGCAGATTAGGCGTCTTAACGGATTCAACAGATTAAGCAAACTAGCAGATTTAGCAGATACCAGATTAGGCATCTCAACAGATTTAGTTTAGCATATTTGGCATTTTCAACAGACTTAACAAATGACAGATTTGGCAGATGAACAAATCTAGCAGACTAGGCAATAGAGCAGAACTAGCACATTAAGCAATGTAACAGACTAGCAGATTAGGCAAATATAGCAGATTTTATTATTCCTTAAGGTTTCATTGACCCATCTTGCCTAATTATACATTTGGCCTAAGTTTGCATGCCTAAATAGTTGTCATGGTTCACAATATGATTATATACCAAATATAGCCATCTATTACTATGCATGTCATATATCCCAACTTAGGTGTTTATTTACATTAATAGATACCCTACTCTCATGTAAACTTTTATACCTAAGCCATATTCTATTTATCACAAATCATATGTTCAATACCCATTTATGTTATAAATACAACATGTCCAGTCCTATGTCTCAAATTTATGTTCTAACTACAGTCCATGTTCTATCCTCCAATCAGTCACCTATTGGTCATGCCCAATTTATGCATCATTCATTTTACTGTCCCAAACAATTTAGCGTAGGTTAATCTCTTATGAGATTGGCTCAGGCTCGTGGTAGCCTAGCTATAGTACAGAAAGAAGAAAGAGATACAAAATAAGATAGATCTAAACAGAACAGAACAGATATAACCTCAGATTCAGATTTACAATTCATGTCACAATCAGAATTAACGTTTATATCGGAAAATAACTGTACTTTCCTTGGTTGGATTAAAGAAAGAACTTTAATTGTTGTAGAATCGTTGCAGAAGCTTTAATCTCTAATTTGAATTGAGATGCTTAGGTTGATGTTGATTAGCTTCTAGTTTTGATTCCAGCAGAGTGGCGACGCCATTTTTATTTTTATTTAGAACAGAGGCAGAGAAGAGGCAGAATAGAATTTTGTATAGGGAAGGCTGGGTCTTAGGTTGTTTGTATAGGTGTAGCAATTCATTTCAGCCATCAGATTAACCCTAAAACCAATCCGGACCATCAAAAATCGTCCCTGGGCTTCAAAAACGTGTTCTGGACCGAAACAGGCCGACCATGTCGACCTGTAGGGGGGGGGGGGGTGGGTCGACACTATAGTCGACACCCATGGGGGAGGTCGACCCCCATAGGGGAGGTCGACTCCCAGGTCGACCCCCTGGTCGACCTGGCCCCCAGGTCGACCCCTAGGTCAACCTGCCCAGTTCTGTGCTGACCGAAACCTTCTGAATCTTCTACAGGCCATAACTTCTTCATCCGGACTCCGATTTTTGAAAACTCGTACTCTATTTCATGTAAAATTTCGAGAGGAACACAATGGTGATGTCCATTTTACCTAATTCCTGATTCTTAAATTAATTATCCTCATTTTACTATCTTTTCCGTTACACACACCGTTATCGAACTAATTTTTCTTCTCTTTCATGTATTAATTAATTCTTCTTATGCATCACCATTATTTACCTATCATAAGCATATTTTCATATATTTTATTTCATTTTTAATTATACTTAAAAATGCGGGGTGTTACATGCCCTTTTGAATGGAGCATCCTGACGCTGCAAATTGTATACCGTTGTGTCCGTCTCGTCACGCTGATTTCCAAGGTATATTCGTTTGTCAGTTTCGGTGCGCGGTTCGCGCTGAAATTGCCAAAAGGCTGTGCAGTTCATTTTTGAAACAAAGCCATTTGAGTTCGAAGTGTCCATATTCGGATCCCTCACATATTTATAATCATTTTGTGTCTGTAAAACCCGTTCTTTTATTTTGGTAAACCAACTAAATATATTTTTTGTTCGCAAATTGGACACTTCTTATCCATATTTTTCATGTTTGAGATGCATGCACGTAATAGTCCATTTCCATTTCCATTTGTTTCCAAACCTTGCCACGTTACTTTTTATTTCTTCCATTCTGGCATCCACTTTCTTTTCAAACCATGCATTTTATTTTACATGCATATGTTCTCTGATGTTACCATTCCAAAATCCATGCTTAATTTTTGTTTCCAATATGCCATTTCATTTTCTCAAACGTTTGATGACTGCAACCGCTTTGTCTTCTTCCTTAGAATCGTCACTTGCTTTTGTTTTTAAATTTCCAATGCTATTGCCTTGTGAAGTGATAAAAACAATGAGGCATCTTGCTGTATACTAAAAAAATATATCAAAAGGACACTATTCGTTTCCAATGCCTCGGGAAGTTAAAACCGCTTCATGAACTAAATGAGCACATTACAGTTCTCTAAATTCCTACATGCGAACAGTAAAAATATAGAAAATAGCTCATTTCTTTTGTCTCTTGGAAAACACCCTCTCCCATTTTTTGTTCATGATTTATCCCCTCCATGAGTTTTTTTCCAGTTCCTATCCCATTTTTTCATTCCTATGAATCGCGTCCCCTTCCCTATAGCCCTCTGAACTGGCCATCCTCTCCAAGTGCAGCGCCCACTCTCCGCCTTTTTTTTTCTGCCCCACTTTGCCTTGCCCAGTCAGTGAAGCCTCCGACCTACTGTTGTTCCCAGTCCGAGTCGACCGCCTCAAGCCGAGCCCACCAACAACAGCCGCCAGTCCGACTTGCTCCGCCTCTGCAAGGGTGCCCGACCTGAAACCGAAGCCGTCGCCGACTTCCATCCTTCCACCAGACAAAGTCGAGCCCCACCATCTGCCCACTGTCTTGAACCGCACCTCCAAACCCATGTCCACCTGATGCAGTCATCCTCCTCCCTGCCTTTCCGATGTCGCCAACATCCGACTTGCTCCGCAACTGCGCCCACAAAGCTGACCTTCGCCCCAACCTAGCACTAACTGTGCTGACCAGCCTCCGCCAGTAAGACGTCCCATCCCCTACCCTTCAAATTTGCATGCATGTACGTTGAAAGGTTTTAAAATATATATATTTGTTTGTCTTATTGTGTGATTGGCTTACTATTTGCATGTGATTTTGGTATGTTTGCCTGAGTTCATGTTTTGGTGTGGTGAGTGTGTGTGAGAGTTCTTATGAGGGTGCGAGTCGCTTGGTAATCTATTTTGAAAATTATATGTATATTTATATATTGTATATAATATTTGGTGTGTGTGTTTCAAAATAAATAAAATATATATATATATAATCGGTTTTGGGTGTGTATCTATACTTTTAAATATATATATTTTATATGGTTTTGTTTTTGTGTATTCGTGTTTAGCGTCAGATTGATTTTTAAAAGATATATATATATATATATATATTTGTTTTTCGATGTGTATACGTATATAATATTATATGAAAAAATAGAATTTGTTGTGTTTTTGTTTTTTTAGCCGAGTTTGTTGTTGAGTTGACAACTATTCCAAAACCAATATCCATGCCGTCTCAAAACCCATTAGCCGTAGCAATTCTTTGAAAATTACCTAGCCTCCTCTTATGAAAAAATATATGTCTCGAGCGGTTAACAAGAATTAAATTCATTACGAGTTGTCGTTAGAAGTCGTCGTATCTTTCTGCGTCAATTAGTCTACCGTCTCAAATCTATGCCACGAAAGGTGAGTTTATCTCACACCTGACTTACATTTTTCATGGATGTTAGATCAATAATGAACTGTTATATGAAATGTATAGGATTACTTATAGAAATTATTTGATTTGATATGTATGCACATTTCATATGTGACACGATATATTCATATGGCACGTAGTGGCACTGATGATATATATGCTATGATTGATGTTATGTGATTGTTGTTTGTGATTGTTGATACCCCTAGTTTAGGAAAATCACTAAGGGTTGAAATAATACATACCCGTACGGACATTAGAGTAGGGAAAAATCGTTATGGGTTGAAATGATAGACCTGAACGATTTTTATTGAATGTGGGATTGCGGATTGAAATGATAAATATCCGTATCACTTTACTATAGGGTAGGAAAGTAAACACGGACATCGTTGGTCAGGCTTCGACGAAAAATGATTTGGAACCTGATTTTTAAATAGTAACTTAAGATTTTATATTTTATATTTTAAAGATTTTAAACTTTTATACATAAAAAAATTCTTTAAAACATATTTCTATATTATTCTAATCTTATATATGTTTATAATCTATTTTTCTAATTTATTTTAGAATTTTATAAATCTATATTTATGTATTTATTTTCAAAGTTAAATTTTATTTTATGTACATATATTTCAGACTTTAATAATAAACTAATAGGTGGATAAGTTAAGATTTCAGCGATTTGAACTTCAGATTAGAGATTTGAATGTATATAACGAAACTTGATTTAATGAATGAACTGATAGATGATTTGAATATTGAACTTTTATAAGGAATGGACGTTAATTGTGTAAATTGATTTATATTTGAAATTATAATTGATATTGAATTGAAAATTCAATTTTAAGTGACCAAAGGTGAATTTGAATATATAGATTTTATATACGGAATTGATTTTATAATTATATGATTTGAATTAGAAACTTTGTTAACTCGATTTTATAAGAATGGTTTAAATTATATGAATTGTTTGAATTGTTGTATAAGAAGTTGATTCGATATATAAGTTATGGAATATGATACAAATTTGAACTGAAGCGATTGAAATTTTGAATCGACTTAAGCGAACTCTTATAAAGCTAAAACTCTATTTTTATGAATTGATTTGAATTTATAAATAAAGACTTAAAATTATATGTCTAGAATTATAAAACATGATATGATTTTTCAACTTGAAATTAAAATATGATATGATTTGTTGAAACTGAAATATAAAGTTTGTTACGAAATATACCAATGGTGTAAGTATGGAAATCCCGCCTATGCTATTTTGATATTTACTTAACTGATTTACACTATTGCATCTAGTATTGTAACGACACGGATTTTGCCCGACCTTAATCGATTCGCAAAATCGACCAAGACCGTTCAAAACTCGCATACGTTAACTTTGGGAATACAAAACATTAGAACAATAACAGCAGACTTTTATTACATTACAATAATATAACATCAGAGTACAGAATATCATAGTACAAATAAAGTAAACTACAGCGGAAGATAAATTACAACAGATTTAATACATTAAACAACGGAAGACTTCTAAGCTCTGGACACAGCTTTAGGCTTCGATCCAGGATCCTGCTAAAGAGAGAGATGTCTGCAAAAAGCTACTCGACTGCCCGTGTGGAAAAGAGGGCACCCGAGTTTGCAAAGTGAAACAAACTACGAGTCAGTCATGGGACTGGTGTGAGAATTCTTAACTAGTTTAACTAATAGTAATAAGGCAAATCCAAGGACCACGCCGCTAATGCGGAACGGGTTTACTCCAATGGATTGCCGGTGCATAAACTAAAGTAAATCGAGAAATAACGCAATGTCTTTTTGGAAAAATGAAACCATTATAAGACCCAAGTCCCATCACACAATGCAACGCACACCAGAGGATAGGGTTTTACCTTATAATGGTCAAAAGATGCTTGATACGTGAAAACGATATTATTATTAGTGTATATATGTTTTAATAAAAAGATTTGAATCATAAGTATCAATCCTAGACGGCATGGTTACCATATAGCATGTCGCCAATACTAGTTCTACAATCAAAACCGCAAGGTCGTATTGGAAATTTGGATTCCATCATGAGTCGAGGCTAGGGGCAAGATCCTCTCCGATTCGAGACACTCTAGCAAATGCCTCAGGATTCCCCGCAGTGAACCCTTGGAAGCGGTAGGGCCGGTCCCCGCCTATGGGCAGTGGATTAGTTATGCCTGAACACACGTTTCCCGGTCCCTTTGGACCTATAGTATGACCACCAACGGCCTATAAAAATAACGAGGCGCCTCAAAATCCATCATCCACATAAGTAAAATGTCAGGGCTGGCAGGTCGCCGACACCACTCTAGCTAGAAAGAAACGTGTGCACTCCCTACGGTCCATATCCCGTTTTTGACTCATACCGGGGTGTGAGGCTCGCGAAGTCATGCTATACACAAAGCTACGCCTAAATAGGCCGTGCTTTGATCATCAACCACAAGGCCTGCTTTTCAACAAAAGACTTGATCAATGCATCTTAGCATGCCACATTGTCAGTCCATACTATACCATTGATTTCTGCCAATATATAACCTCTAAGCTCGTACGTCTCAAAGAAGGGTGTTAACCACCAAACAGATATATATTAAGAGAGATCAACGAATGTAGTATAAAGGACTACAACGTCAGACATACATTCCATTTATAAACTTATGCCCTGGGTCTGGGCGAAAGTCAAATCCGTGCAATCAACACTACGTCCGGACGGCTACTACTGTCGCCCCTTCAAGGTAGCTACTCCCATCATGGGTCTCAATAGCAACACACCCATTCGATGTGAAGATCGTCGGTCTTCAATCACCGTCTTCAACTCTTCGAACGTCGTATCATTATTTGGAATGAGAGTAAACTCGGACTTTCCAAATAATTCTCGCATATATAAATTTGCAAATCATTCTATATCGTTATTTATTCTTTTATAAATATAAATATCGTCCATTCATTTCATGCGTATAAATATTGTTCATTTATTTCATATGCAGTAATACTACTCTAAACATGAATTTTTATTTCATATGCGGTTTCTTGATTATGCATTTCATATGCGACTTCATGCTTTTTAAAACATGTTAAATTTTCATATGCGGTTCATGCTTCTAAATCATGTTTCATTTCATATTTATATCTTTTTATTCGCATGCGAAATGTAAATAAAAATTCCCTTCTTATTTTCATCTTTTTATTTACATGTGAAAAGTAAATAAAAGTTTCATTCTTATTTTCATCTTTTTATTTACATGTGAAAAGTAAATAAAAGTTTCATTACTTTTATTTATATAAAATATATAAATAATATAACCATTTCATGTTTTCATTCATTTATTCATTTATAACATGAAAATATTCATTGCTTTATGGTTCATTTCCCATTTTCGATCACTTTCTTAATTCAGTGATTTTAACTACTTAATTCCCTTTTCAATCTAATTAAAGATTTAATTAAAATCTTATTTAGTTTTAATCTTCCAAAGTCATTATTAAATGATTATTCAATTTCTAGGGAATTAATTCTATCATAAATTCGGGTTAAAGAATAAATGTTATTTAAAACATAATTCACGATAAACCCAAATTTAGATTTCATAAATTTCCCATTTAATATATATATAATTAGACATCATTTATTTCAGAGTATTTCATTTAATCTTAAATAAAATATTAATCATCTTCGATTTCCTTTATAAAATGTATAACATAATTTATACGGGTTAAAATGCAGTTACTATTTTAAAATGGACTGAATAGCCCAATTCATTTTCCTTATCCTTATTATGTTTATCTTTACATTTTATTATTTAATAGCGGGCCAGACCTCTCACATTAGGCCTACAACTTGTGGATGCTGGATATGCCGGTTGGTTCCGGGCAGACTTCTACCACAGGTTGGGCTTAACCTCGTGTCTTGACCCAATTCGTATTTGCGCACTTGGACCTCTCACATTAGGCCCAACATTTATGGCTGCTGGATATGCCGGTTGGTTCCGGGCAGACTTCCGCCATAAATGTGACCTAACCTCGTGTCCAGGTACAATTAATAATTATCATTATAATTATCTCTTAAAAGTATTATTTTAAAACATTTCATATTTTAGAATATCTAATATCTAAAATATCTTTCATTCTTTTACTTATCCTTTCATTTCAGTAAACATTAATCTTTCCATATTAATATCATAAAACTATTCCCAAAATGTTTCAATTGTTATATCAAAAACTTACCATTTTAATATTAAATGAAATCTTCCTCAACTAATCCATTTATGTTAAATTTTAAAATCAAATCTTCTAAATTTACAAGTTAACATAAAAACGAGATTTTCCAATTCAAATCTTCATTATTATAATTGGAATGAAATCTTACCAATTTAAACTTTTTATTTCATCCTTTTTAAATGTGCAATCTTCTTAATTAAATCGTCCATTAATTCCATTAATTGAGTAAATAATGAAAATATTTCAAGTTCCTCAATAACGCTAATTATATATTCACATTCATGTACAACTTTCATGTGCAATATCCATATATAAATTTTTTTATATTTTTAATCAGAAACACTACGAATATATTTATTTACATATTTTACTTAAAAACGCTTAAAATAAACTTGCATTCATGTTTTTGACATAACAATAAAAATAAAGTTGCATTCATATTTTTATGTAAATAAAAATAAAGTTTCATTCATATTTTTATGTAAACAACAAAAATAAAGTTTCTTTCCTATTTTTTTCATTCTTTTTAACTTTTATTTCCTTTTACAAAGAAAATGTACTTTTTATCCCTTTTATTTTCTTTTACAAAGAAAACGTACTTTTTATCCTTTTATTTTCTTTTATAAAGAAAATGTATTTTCCTTTAAATTAGAAATATGTTTTCTTTTTCATTAACATAGAAAAATGTTTGCCTTTTCTTTAACATAGAAAAATGTTTGCTTTTTCTTTAACATAGAAAATGTTTGCTTTTTCTTTAACATAGAAAATGTTTGCTTTTTCTTTAACATAGAAAATGTTTTTCTTTTTCTTTAACACAGAAAATGTTTGCTTTTTAACAAAGAAAATGTTCTCCAAAGTTAATCTACCTTTCTATGTAATATTTGCATCGTAAAATGCAATAAAAGGTGAATTTTATTTCTAATGTAGACGTCTTCTCTAGCGTCAACATTTCTAAAATAACAACATTTTCTAATGTAAGTTTTCGATTTATTTCTACACTATAAACATGACGGTGAAGTTTTGATTCATATCAACATTATAAACTTGACGGTGAAATTCAATGTCATTTCAACCAATTAACATCACATGGTTATTTGTGCCATTACACTAGATTAACACACAAAAAGGGGATTTGGTGTCATTGCACTAAATTAACACAACAAAAGGGATTTTGTGTCATTACGCTACATTAACACAACAATTAAATTGGTGTTGTCACAATACAATTAACCCAACATATAAATTGGTGTCATCATAATACAGTTAACACAATGATATAGGTTTTGGTGTCATCTCAGTCTATATTAACATAGACATGATTTGGTGCAACTTTGATGAATCAAAATAAAGGCCTCATCTTTACTTTTATTTGTAAATAAAAATAAAGATTAAAACTTACATTTTATTTTGTGAATAAAAATAAAGATTAAACTTGCATTTTATTATGTTCACAAAATAAATGTGAAAATTTGACTTTTATTTTGTAAACAAAAATAAAGGTGAAAACATGTTATTCATTTTGTAAACAAAATGAAGATTTTAAAAACTTACGTCTTATTACGTTAACAAAATTAAAAGTAAAACTTGTTAACATAATTAAGGATTAACACTTTCTTTTTATTATATTAACAAAGTTAAAGATAAAATTGCCATTTTATTATGTTCACAAAAATAAAGATAAAAATTGGCATTTTATTATGTAGAAGAAAAAAAAAATAAGGATAAAAATTGTCTTTTTATTTTGTAAATAAACTTGTCTTTTTATATTACAAAACAATGTTAATAAAAATGTTCTTTTAAAACTTGTTTCTTTATTTAACAAACAAAATGTTAAATAAAATGTCTTTTAATCTTTTACTTTTATTTTGAAAGACAATGGTCAATAAAATGTCATTTTATTTGCTTTACTTTTATTTAACAAAACAATGGTAAAGAAAATGCCTTTTTATTTGCTAAAACAATATGAAGATTTCTAACTTTCTTTTAAGTTGTAAATAAAGGATTCAACTTTCTTTTATGTTGTAAATGAAAGATTAAAATCAAACTTATATTTTTATTTTGCAAATCAAAATGAAAAGAATCAAACTTTCTTTTATTTTGTGAAAAATAAAGATTCAAACCTTTCTTCCTTTTTATTTAGAAAAATAAAAAGAAAATAAAAATAAAATAAATAAAGATGAGAACTTTATTATGATTACATCAAAATGTAGAACTGGACTAACATAGCTATTTCAACACAGCACAATATCATTACAAATCACACAACAATACATATTCTACATTACCACATCGCAAATCCATAATATTGACATACATACAAATCCAAACGATTGCGAATAATAATTATCTTATTTAATTATTAAAATTTCAGAAATCTCACCACAACTCAAATATAAGCTTGAATTCGACAAGCAATGCACCAATTTCTCCAAAACTCCAACCCTAGCCGCATGAACATCACGCCGTAAAATTTGCAGCGACCAAACTATCTTCGAACAGTCCCAAAACTCATACCCAGTCGAAGAGCAACTCATGAGGATCACATATATATTTGTTTTATGATTATTAGTAGAGTATTTTTGTTTCTATGATTGTTGAAATATTGAAAAGCTCTCATTTTTATGGTTAGAAGAAGAAGAGAAAGAGGCTGTCGTTGTTTTGTGGTTAGGAATATGTTTAGAGAAGTTTAGGAGGTAATATAGTGGAGCCAATTTATTATTTTATTGTTTGTTTATATATATTTGATTTTTACTTGTCCCTACATATGTGGTAGGTGAAAAATGAAGTTTAATTTGCTGACTAGGCATGATGGACCACATGAATATATGGACTTAAATGAAGGAAAGGATGAAAATAAAGAAAATAAATAGAATAAGTGAAATAACGAAAATAGCAGCATAAACTTAAATTTGTATTATTAATAATGGGAATAAAGGGGGCAATTTGAAATATGACAAATGGGGAAGCCACTAATAAATACAAAAGGTAACACAGTCAAATTTCACAATATATATGTCATAGTATTAAATTCATTAGCCTCAATGTATTCAAATTATTCTCATTAGTTTTATTAACACACAATAAATTAAAAGAAACAAAATGTGACTGTTATTACAATTAATGTCAATACTAAATTTAAAATAGACATAAATTAGGCAATATATTTATGACACAAACATTTAATAGGTTCAATGTCAAATCAATTTAATATATATATATATATATATATATATATATAACATGTATATATAAACCATCAAGTCTAAAGTTACACTTATTACCCTAATTTAGCATATGTCATTAATAGGATTCATGCATATATGTATTTCAAAAAAAAAAAAGTTTTCTTTTGTTGATATTGCTGAAATAGGCAATAATTAGGGAATTAGTGTGCTGATTAGATAATTTTTTTTTTTTTTGAAATGACTCAAATTTAAGAAAAAGTGGAAAGGAGAAAATTGAAGTAATAAGTTGGAAGAGATGAAGATTTTTGGAAATGTATTAATATAGACATGGGTAATTTATGGTACTAAATAAATGAATGCATGTATGGTTCAAAGTTAAAAAGGGAACTTGAAATGCAGACAATTTGAAAATGAATGGCCACCGCATGTGTATTACTGTATGAAACGTTGTCTGTTTAGAGAAAGAAAAATGCATATGTTGAAAATATAACCAATTATATATGTTTAAAATTTACAGTGCATGCATAAAAAAAAAAAGTAGGCAATGCATGGCCTTTTTGTTTTATACTTAATAAAGGGCCTACAGACTAAATAACCCCTTTGACTTCAATAATAAAATAAATACACCAATACATTAGGGATACATGGAAAGGTTGGACAATAAATATATTTTATGTTTTTTTTTTGTTTTCTTTTATATATTTTTTTTTTTATAGATGTTAACATTAATTTCATTAACTGCGATAGTTAAAACATTATATACCTTTAACACTCACTGTCTTACAATTCTTCCTATAAAATTAATTTGGAATCATTCATTAATAACAATTTAAAATTTATATATGTAATTATCATTTTAAATTCAATAATAAAAAAAATGGAATTTTTAAATTCTGACGTATTTTCTAACAAAATTTCCTTAAAATAAAATTTTAAATTGGTTCTAAAATTCCGGGTTGTTACAATCTCCCCCACTTAAGAACTTTTCGTCCTCGAAAAGGAACGAACCAAAAAGTTGTTTAATTAACCTATATCAACTTTTATTTTTATTTAATTTCAAATAATTTTATTAGTTGATTAACTTTGTACATAACTTTTATATATCCAAAAATTATATTTTCTAAAATAGATTATAATTACAAATACGTATATTATACGCTTGGCACTCTCAACTCATTCTAGGATACTGCTGATCCTATCTCTAATGAGTTTTCTTATTGGATATTACTAATCCAACCTCTGATGAGTCTTTTGTTCCGTTCTAATGAGTTGTACCCCAAAGATTTGAGCTAACCAGAGCTCTGATACCACCTGTAACGACCCACAGGCAGTGGGTTAACCTCCCACCGTGACATACAGATGATCTCCCAGACACCTTGTTTTACGGCCAGCCTCTCGACTGCAATAACCAACCCTAATAAATAAGGGACATGTAAGGGTAAGAGCCCACTGTTCGCCACCAAACAACATGGTGAGAACCCCCTATCATGCGTAACCAGCTCCCTAGCCAGCAACAAGGACTGGTGTGAGAATTCTTAACTAGTTTAACTAATAGTAATAAGGCAAATCCAAGGACCACGCCGCTAATGCGGAACGGGTTTACTCCAATGGATTGCCGGTGCATAAACTAAAGTAAATCGAGAAATAACGCAATGTCTTTTTGGAAAAATGAAACCATTATAAGACCCAAGTCCCATCACACAATGCAACGCACACCAGAGGATAGGGTTTTACCTTATAATGGTCAAAAGATGCTTGATACGTGAAAACGATATTATTATTAGTGTATATATGTTTTAATAAAAAGATTTGAATCATAAGTATCAATCCTAGACGGCATGGTTACCATATAGCATGTCGCCAATACTAGTTCTACAATCAAAACCGCAAGGTCGTATTGGAAATTTGGATTCCATCATGAGTCGAGGCTAGGGGCAAGATCCTCTCCGATTCGAGACACTCTAGCAAATGCCTTAGGATTCCCCGCAGTGAACCCTTGGAAGCGGTAGGGCCGGTCCCCGCCTATGGGCAGTGGATTAGTTATGCCTGAACACACGTTTCCTGGTCCCTTTGGACCTATAGTATGACCACCAACGGCCTATAAAAATAACGAGGCGCCTCAAAATCCATCATCCACATAAGTAAAATGTCAGGGCTGGCAGGTCGCTGACACCACTCTAGCTAGAAAGAAACGTGTGCACTCCCTACGGTCCATATCCCGTTTTTGACTCATACCGGGGTGTGAGGCTCGCGAAGTCATGCTATACACAAAGCTACGCCTAAACAGGCCGTGCTTTGATCATCAACCACAAGGCCTGCTTTTCAACAAAAGCCTTGATCAATGCATCTTAGCATGCCACATTGTCAGTCCATACTATACCATTGATTTCTGCCAATATATAACCTCTAAGCTCGTACGTCTCAAAGAAGGGTGTTAACCACCAAACAGATATATATTAAGAGAGATCAACGAATGTAGTATAAAGGACTACAACGTCAGACATACATTCCATTTATAAACTTATGCCCTGGGTCTGGGCGAAAGTCAAATCCGTGCAATCAACACTACGTCCGGACGGCTACTACTGTCGCCCCTTCAAGGTAGCTACTCCCATCATGGGTCTCAATAGCAACACACCCATTCGATGTGAAGATCGTCGGTCTTCAATCACCGTCTTCAACTCTTCGAACGTCGTATCATTATTTGGAATGAGAGTAAACTCGGACTTTCCAAATAATTCTCGCATATATAAATTTGCAAATCATTCTATATCGTTATTTATTCTTTTATAAATATAAATATCGTCCATTCATTTCATGCGTATAAATATTGTTCATTTATTTCATATGCAGTAATACTACTCTAAACATGAATTTTTATTTCATATGCGGATTCTTGATTATGCATTTCATATGCGACTTCATGCTTTTTAAAACATGTTAAATTTTCATATGCGGTTCATGCTTCTAAATCATGTTTCATTTCATATTTATATCTTTTTATTCGCATGTGAAATGTAAATAAAAATTCCCTTCTTATTTTCATCTTTTTATTTACATGTGAAAAGTAAATAAAAGTTTCATTCTTATTTTCATCTTTTTATTTACATGTGAAAAGTAAATAAAAGTTTCATTACTTTTATTTATATAAAATATATAAATAATATAACCATTTCATGTTTTCATTCATTTATTCATTTATAACATGAAAATATTCATTGCTTTATGGTTCATTTCCCATTTTCGATCACTTTCTTAATTCAGTGATTTTAACTACTTAATTCCCTTTTCAATCTAATTAAAGATTTAATTAAAATCTTATTTAGTTTTAATCTTCCAAAGTCATTATTAAATGATTATTCAATTTCTAGGGAATTAATTCTATCATAAATTCGGGTTAAAGAATAAATGTTATTTAAAACATAATTCACGATAAACCCAAATTTAGATTTCATAAATTTCCCATTTAATATATATATAATTAGACATCATTTATTTCAGAGTATTTCATTTAATCTTAAATAAAATATTAATCATCTTCGATTTCCTTTATAAAATGTATAACATAATTTATACGGGTTAAAATGGAGTTACTATTTTAAAATGGACTGAATAGCCCAATTCATTTTCCTTATCCATTTATTATGTTTATCTTTACATTTTATTATTTAATAGCGGGCCAGACCTCTCACATTAGGCCTACAACTTGTGGATGCTGGATATGCCGGTTGGTTCCGGGCAGACTTCTACCACAGGTTGGGCTTAACCTCGTGTCTTGACCCAATTCGTATTTGCGCACTTGGACCTCTCACATTAGGCCCAACATTTATGGCTGCTGGATATGCCGGTTGGTTCCGGGCAGACTTCCGCCATAAATGTGACCTAACCTCGTGTCCAGGTACAATTAATAATTATCATTATAATTATCTCTTAAAAGTATTATTTTAAAACATTTCATATTTTAGAATATCTAATATCTAAAATATCTTTCATTCTTTTACTTATCCTTTCATTTCAGTAAACATTAATCTTTCCATATTAATATCATAAAACTATTCCCAAAATGTTTCAATTGTTATATCAAAAACTTACCATTTTAATATTAAATGAAATCTTCCTCAATTAATCCATTTATGTTAAATTTTAAAATCAAATCTTCTAAATTTACAAGTTAACATAAAAACGAGATTTTCCAATTCAAATCTTCATTATTATAATTGGAATGAAATCTTACCAATTTAAACTTTTTATTTCATCCTTTTTAAATGTGCAATCTTCTTAATTAAATCGTCCATTAATTCCATTAATTGAGTAAATAATGAAAATATTTCAAGTTCCTCAATAACGCTAATTATATATTCACATTCATGTACAACTTTCATGTGCAATATCCATATATAAATTTTTTTATATTTTTAATCAGAAACACTACGAATATATTTATTTACATATTTTACTTAAAAACGCTTAAAATAAACTTGCATTCATGTTTTTGACATAACAATAAAAATAAAGTTGCATTCATATTTTTATGTAAATAAAAATAAAGTTTCATTCATATTTTTATGTAAACAACAAAAATAAAGTTTCTTTCCTATTTTTTTCATTCTTTTTAACTTTTATTTCCTTTTACAAAGAAAATGTACTTTTTATCCCTTTTATTTTCTTTTACAAAGAAAACGTACTTTTTATCCTTTTATTTTCTTTTATAAAGAAAATGTATTTTCCTTTAAATTAGAAATATGTTTTCTTTTTCATTAACATAGAAAAATGTTTGCCTTTTCTTTAACATAGAAAAATGTTTGCTTTTTCTTTAACATAGAAAATGTTTGCTTTTTCTTTAACATAGAAAATGTTTGCTTTTTCTTTAACATAGAAAATGTTTTTCTTTTTCTTTAACACAGAAAATGTTTGCTTTTTAACAAAGAAAATGTTCTCCAAAGTTAATCTACCTTTCTATGTAATATTTGCATCGTAAAATGCAATAAAAGGTGAATTTTATTTCTAATGTAGACGTCTTCTCTAGCGTCAACATTTCTAAAATAACAACATTTTCTAATGTAAGTTTTCGATTTATTTCTACACTATAAACATGACGGTGAAGTTTTGATTCATATCAACATTATAAACTTGACGGTGAAATTCAATGTCATTTCAACCAATTAACATCACATGGTTATTTGTGCCATTACACTAGATTAACACACAAAAAGGGGATTTGGTGTCATTGCACTAAATTAACACAACAAAAGGGATTTTGTGTCATTACGCTACATTAACACAACAATTAAATTGGTGTTGTCACAATACAGTTAACCCAACATATAAATTGGTGTCATCATAATACAGTTAACACAATGATATAGGTTTTGGTGTCATCTCAGTCTATATTAACATAGACATGATTTGGTGCAACTTTGATGAATCAAAATAAAGGCCTCATCTTTACTTTTATTTGTAAATAAAAATAAAGATTAAAACTTACATTTTATTTTGTGAATAAAAATAAAGATTAAACTTGCATTTTATTATGTTCACAAAATAAATGTGAAAATTTGACTTTTATTTTGTAAACAAAAATAAAGGTGAAAACATGTTATTCATTTTGTAAACAAAATGAAGATTTTAAAAACTTACGTCTTATTACGTTAACAAAATTAAAAGTAAAACTTGTTAACATAATTAAGGATTAACACTTTCTTTTTATTATATTAACAAAGTTAAAGATAAAATTGCCATTTTATTTTGTTCACAAAAATAAAGATAAAAATTGGCATTTTATTATGTAGAAAAAAAAAAAATAAGGATAAAAATTGTCTTTTTATTTTGTAAATAAACTTGTCTTTTTATATTACAAAACAATGTTAATAAAAATGTTCTTTTAAAACTTGTTTCTTTATTTAACAAACAAAATGTTAAATAAAATGTCTTTTAATCTTTTACTTTTATTTTGAAAGACAATGGTCAAGAAAATGTCATTTTATTTGCTTTACTTTTATTTAACAAAACAATGGTAAAGAAAATGCCTTTTTATTTGCTAAAACAATATGAAGATTTCTAACTTTCTTTTATGTTGTAAATAAAGGATTCAACTTTCTTTTATGTTGTAAATGAAAGATTAAAATCAAACTTATATTTTTATTTTGCAAATCAAAATGAAAAGAATCAAACTTTCTTTTATTTTGTGAAAAATAAAGATTCAAACCTTTCTTCCTTTTTATTTAGAAAAATAAAAAGAAAATAAAAATAAAATAAATAAAGATGAGAACTTTATTATGATTACATCAAAATGTAGAACTGGACTAACATAGCTATTTCAACACAGCACAATATCATTACAAATCACACAACAATACATATTCTACATTACCACATCGCAAATCCATAATATTGACATACATACAAATCCAAACGATTGCGAATAATAATTATCTTATTTAATTATTAAAATTTCAGAAATCTCACCACAACTCAAATATAAGCTTGAATTCGACAAGCAATGCACCAATTTCTCCAAAACTCCAACCCTAGCCGCATGAACATCACGCCGTAAAATTTGCAGCGACCAAACTATCTTCGAACAGTCCCAAAACTCATACCCAGTCGAAGAGCAACTCATGAGGATCACATATATATTTGTTTTATGATTATTAGTAGAGTATTTTGGTTTCTATGATTGTTGAAATATTGAAAAGCTCTCATTTTTATGGTTAGAAGAAGAAGAGAAAGAGGCTGTCGTTGTTTTGTGGTTAGGAATATGTTTAGAGAAGTTTAGGAGGTAATATAGTGGAGCCAATTTATTATTTTATTGTTTGTTTATATATATTTGATTTTTACTTGTCCCTACATATGTGGTAGGTGAAAAATGAAGTTTAATTTGCTGACTAGGCATGATGGACCACATGAATATATGGACTTAAATGAAGGAAAGGATGAAAATAAAGAAATAAATAGAATAAGTGAAATAACGAAAATAGCAGCATAAACTTAAATTTGTATTATTAATAATGGGAATAAAGGGGGCAATTTGAAATATGACAAATGGGGAAGCCACTAATAAATACAAAAGGTAACACAGTCAAATTTCACAATATATATGTCATAGTATTAAATTCATTAGCCTCAATGTATTCAAATTATTCTCATTAGTTTTATTAACACACAATAAATTAAAAGAAACAAAATGTGACTGTTATTACAATTAATGTCAATACTAAATTTAAAATAGACATAAATTAGGCAATATATTTATGACACAAACATTTAATAGGTTCAATGTCAAATCAATTTAATATATATATATATATATATATATATAACATGTATATATAAACCATCAAGTCTAAAGTTACACTTATTACCCTAATTTAGCATATGTCATTAATAAGATTCATGCATATATGTATTTCAAAAAAAAAAAAAAAAAGTTTTCTTTTGTTGATATTGCTGAAATAGGCAATAATTAGGGAATTAGTGTGCTGATTAGATAATTTTTTTTTTTTTTTGAAATGACTCAAATTTAAGAAAAAGTGGAAAGGAGAAAATTGAAGTAATAAGTTGGAAGAGATGAAGATTTTTGGAAATGTATTAATATAGACATGGGTAATTTATGGTACTAAATAAATGAATGCATGTATGGTTCAAAGTTAAAAAGGGAACTTGAAATGCAGACAATTTGAAAATGAATGGCCACCGCATGTGTATTACTGTATGAAACGTTGTCTGTTTAGAGAAAGAAAAATGCATATGTTGAAAATATAACCAATTATATATGTTTAAAATTTACAGTGCATGCATAAAAAAAAAAGTAGGCAATGCATGGCCTTTTTGTTTTATACTTAATAAAGGGCCTACAGACTAAATAACCCCTTTGACTTCAATAATAAAATAAATACACCAATACATTAGGGATACATGGAAAGGTTGGACAATAAATATATTTTATGTTTTTTTTTTGTTTTCTTTTATATATATATTTTTTTTATAGATGTTAACATTAATTTCATTAACTGCGATAGTTAAAACATTATATACCTTTAACACTCAGTGTCTTACAATTCTTCCTATAAAATCAATTTGGAATCATTCATTAATAACAATTTAAAATTTATATATGTAATTATCATTTTAAATTCAATAATTAAAAAAAAATGGAATTTTTAAATTCTGACGTATTTTCTAACAAAATTTCCTTAAAATAAAATTTTAAATTGGTTCTAAAATTCCGGGTTGTTACAAGTATATTAGTTGGAAGGATTCTTAAAGGATGGTGATCCTAACATCCTTTAAGTTATTGAGTTCATTTCATCGAACTTTTCATTTGAGTTGATTTACTTCCATGAGAATGTTAGTCCTGATCCGAATTATTTTGTTTTACATTATGGTTCGGGACAGATCGATTACTGCTTTCGAGATTCACTTTGGAGTTTGAAGTTATATTGGGTTTTGCTCATATTATATCCACCTGTTGATCAGTTGTTCCAGTCATTCAGCTGTTCTTGTCATTTCTATTTCAAACTGATATCATTTATCCATGTATTAGAATTCATTTGTATTAGGCTTCCGCTGTGTTTTTAATGTAAACTCTGATGTAAAATTTTATTTAGTAGCTTCATGAAATACTATTGTATTATTTATTTCTATTGCGAGATATCATATTGCTCTGTATCTTTGTCTGTGATCTGTGATTCTATGATTTATTATATTTACCTCAGAAGCTAATAACAATCTGTCGTTTTGGACGGTTCGAATTGACATGTTTTGTCAATTCGGCATGGTCAAAATGATGGGTCGTTACATGTGGTATCAGAGCTTTGGTTTATCAAAGCTTTAGCATATGGGGTAAAAGCTCATTAGAGATAGGGTAGTGATACCCTAGAATGAGTGGAATCAGTCGCAGAATCCTTCTTATGAGAGTGCGTATTTTGAAAATATAAATTATTTTGAAACATAAAGTATTTTGAAATTTAAATCCTTTCAGAGTTCCCATTCTTCGAATCCGTTCTCCTCGATAGCTTTCTTTGTTAAGATCTCCTTTGATTTGAATCTTGATCCCATTTGAAATCCATCTTCGGGTTATCGCGGTTTTTCGAGATTATGAGAGTAAGGTACATATTGCAAATAAATTTAAGATGTGGAATAAAATGATTTAGTTTTAACTAAGGATATCGTTTGACTAAAACTTGAGAATTTTGTTTTGGAATATTTTGAAATTGATTTCTAAGGTTTTGGGAAATGTATTAGTAGTATATACCGGTATTTTCGAATAAAAAGTTTGAAATGATTTTATGAAATATTTTCGAAAAAGAAAAATATGAATGAAGACCACTTTGGTAGCTTTGCTACATGATGTTCCAATGAAGTTTGATTTGTGGATCATGATTTGATATATACATATATGTATATTTTGAAAGATTGAAAGAAATCCGGAATTGATTCTCGAGTTTGGTCGAATGATAATCCTATATAATAGGATAGTGTAATTGTACATCTTGAAAATGTTTTGAAAAGAAACAATTGAAACTAATGTTTCCAATTATTAAATTGAAATATATGTTTATCAACTATTTGAATAATCCTACCTTTTGTGAAATACGTTTTGGAATGACATTCAATATTCAAATTTATTATGAATCAAAACTGAATTGGTACTGAAATGAAATTTCGAGAAATTTTTATACTGAATATTTGATATGAGTATTCGAACCTTATATATGGAAGATGTATAGTAGAATTATGATTAATTCAAAAGCTACTGATTTGGAAGTTAATTGATTTAAAATGAAACCTTATATAATGGAATTTATATAAGAACGATATATCTGAAACATGATGTTGAAAAGAAAATCTTATGTAAATTGATATTTATGTAGGCGCGATATGCGTGAAACGTGAAATGAAGTACAATATATATATAGTATATATGTTTTCAAAATAAAAATATGGGAAGTACCTTCCATCGAAATCGCAATTCTTGAGAGAGGGATTATGTTGGCGTTCATCAAGGAGTGTCCATCGGAAATCGGAAATTGTAGCTACATTGGTGCTCCGTCGATTGGAGTATCCATTGATATCGAAATCTCACTCGGTGAGATCACATTGAACATTATTACTTATCTATTCTAGCGTAATTCGGGGGCGCAATGCCTACAGTTATAAACGATTCCACTGGGATAATGGCGTAACCGCCACGTAACTGCGATCTAGACACCATAGCATAATTCGGGGGTGCGATGCCTACAGTTACAAGCGATTTCACTGGGATAGTGACGTAACTGCCGCGTAACTGCGATCTATGGCAACAACCATGGCGAAATTCGAGGGGTGTGATACCTACGGTTACAAGCGATTCTAATGGGATAGTAGCGCAACCGCCGAGTAACCGCGATCCATGGGGTAAGTATTTTCCATGTCTATTTTAAATGTTTTAAGTATTTTCACTGGGAGTTGAAACAAGGATATTTAGTACTTAGAGATTTTAGTCGTGCGTCTGGCCAGCGTATAACTAATGTCTGTAAGAACGACAGTAAACTTATTAAACTTCGAGTTATCAAGTATTTTCAAACGTTAAATAACAAACCAATAACTTGCAATTAAATTTATATATAACCTCAACATAATAAATTAAGAAAGAGATTTTAGATGTTTTAAAATAAATATTTCCGTATATAAAATTTTGTTTAACATTTAATTTTTCTTCTGGAATTTCCTTTCCGTTTGAATCCATCTTTCTTCTTCAATCCTCTTTGATTAGGTTCTTTCATTCGTTCAGCTTTTAACTTGAATTCTATGACTTATCCTTATCCACAATAAGGTAAGAAGTAGAAGGAGAGTGTAAGTTTTCCAGTGAGTCCATTTTACTAAATATTGATTTGAAGTAACTGTTTTGAAAAAGTATTATAATATAGAATTTCCTTAGTGTAGTATTGAAATTTTGATATATATTCTATTTAAATATAGAAAGATGTTTTGAGTATTTACCTGACGTAAAAATTGGCCTATCGAATACCTAGTGATTTGGGTATACGTCTGATCAACGTATATGTTAAATCATATATGTATTTGATAGATATAGGGTCACACTCTAGTCGCTTGAAAATGATTCTGGTGATGACTGCGCAGCATCATCGATATTTTTTTTTGAGTTTCGAAAGTGGGATAGATATATATCGCCAATTAAGACGTCGAGTGAATACTTAAAATTGTTTTGAAATGTTAGTAAATATTTTAACATTGATTTAAATATATATAATTTTCAAATTACATATGGATATGAGAATAAATTTAAACTATTGTTTTAAATATATTAATTATTTAATTACTATTTTCCTTCCTTGTTCCTTTTCGGGGACGAAAAGGTTTAAGTGGGGGAGAATGTAACAACCTAGAATTTTAAATGTATTTTTATTGTTTATTTAATTTAAATTTTGGTTTTTTTATTCATTTAGAACTCAGTTTGTTTGTATAACTATTTTGATTTTGAATTAAAAATTAAATTTATTTTGATTTTTATATAATGAATGAATTGATTTAATACAAGTATATTTTAATAATATTTTCAATTTCGTTCTTATTTAGTATATAAATTAAATCGAGTTTATTTAGTTAAAATTTGAATTTATTCTGAAAATTAAAACATGAAATTACTTTATAATGAAATGTTTATCTTTAATATTTTGTTACTTTATTATGGAAACGATTTAAATAATTTTATATTGAAAACGTCAAATTTTAGGCAGTTCGTTTGGATCAGGTTTGTAATAACTCGGAAAATGTGAACCAATTTAAAATTTTTAATTTTGGTTATTACCAAAGAATTTGAATAATTGAAATAGCATATTTCAATAAAATAAAGAATTGGGTATAGTGAGGTAGTTTGAAATTTTGAATACAAACTTTGTCTGACTGTACCGGGTAGAAAATATAATGGATTTTAGCAAAATTGAAAATATTTAAATCTGTTTATGAATACCTTTCTAACGAATCCGAAAAATCGAAGTTTCATAACGAGAAGCAAAAGTTATGGCCGATTGAATTTTTAGAAAGGTCGCTATATAGCATATATAGCCCTTGAAAATTGATATTTTGCATACGACCTCAGAATTGGACGAAACCACTTTTGTTGGGTCCGGGATGTCAAACTATTGCTAGGTTTCAAATTTCATAATTTTTGAAGCTAGTATGTGAGCGGGGCAAAGGAATATGTGATTAGTCAATTTCTGTTAAAATGGGTCGACCTAAAAATGGCCATTTTTCAAACGAGCTCAGAATTCGACGAAACTGGTTTTGTTAGGACCGTATCATCAAAACAAAGCTAGATTTATTTTTCTGGAATTTTTCGATTCAGTTTGTGGCCCTGGCAAATTGAAATGTATGTTCAAATTAAATATTGAATGTTTTATATTTTAATTTGAAAAATAACTGACCATAACAGTCGAATTGGCCAACGAAACATATCCCATTGTGTCTGGAATGGGGGTATTTAGCTAGGGGCGACAGTCGTTGGGTTTGATTTCGAGTTCGTTTGTAAAAACACTATTTAGAATTTCCTATAAAGTCTCGACCAATAGGATTTTTTCTTTAAAAAAATCTCGAGAAACCCTAGCCGCCAGGCGATATCGACGTCCCAGGTTGCTCCATCCTTCTCTTCCATTTTCCGACCACCTCCGACGTAGTTAGGCCGCGCCACCACCGCAGTTCGATGCCCCTTCCTCCCCTCGTCACATCCGACCAAACCCCACCCTCCACCATCGCCTGTATCGCCTGAACCACCCCCACGAAGTCGACATCTTCCCGACACCGCCCAGCCTTCCTCCGACCACCGAACTGACCCCACTCCTAGGCGCAGGCGCGCCATCCAAGCCCGAGGGCGTGGCACTACCTGATCGAAGCAACGATCGACGGATTTCACGAATTTTGCTAACCTAGTTTTGAACCTTCAAATAAAAGTACGACCTTGTTTTTCTGAAATGAACATAACACTTTTAAGCATTGCAAAACTTTGAAAAATAATATCTTTTTCATGTGTTGACGAAATTCGATGAAACAGGAAACATCGTGACCGCAAGGAGGCTCTCTACCACATAGAAGAAGCCGCGGATTTTGTAACAACCCGTAAAATGCGAGCCAGTTTGAAATTTATATTTTGGCAATTTTAGCGAATTTTGATTATTTAAAATAGATTATTTTAAATAATATCGACGTGAAATTTATTTTGAATATAATTCGAACGTATATATTATACGCGTCGTCGATAGAATATAAAATATTTATATATAATTATAAATAGAATTGAATATGGCGCGGTAGTTCGATAATTTGATTTCAAACTTCAATTGAATGTACCGGGTGCAAAACAATCCGGATTTTAGTGAAACCAAAAACATTAGGATCTGATTGATAATATCTTTCTAACGGATGTAAGAAACTGAGATTTCACTTTAAAAATTGAGAGATATGTCCAGTTGAAAATTCTGAATAGTCGCTATGGAATTCAGGCTCTTAAAAATGGACATTTTGCAAATGACCTCGGATTTCGACGAAACCACTTTTGTTGGGTCCGCGATGTTAAATTATTGCTAGGTTTCAAATTTCATAATTTTTCAAATCAATATGTGAGCGTGGCAAAAGAAAATGCGTTTGACCATTTTCAGTGGATTTTAATCGACTGGAAATTGGCCATTTCTCAAACGGTCTCAGAATTCGACGAAACTAGTTTTGTTAGGACCGTATCGTCAATACGAAGCTAGAAAATATTTTTCTGCAATTTTTAGAGCTAGTATGTGCCCCCGGTAATTTGAAATGTACGTTTAAATTTCAATATAGTGATTTAAATGCAAATTAAACGGAAACTGATTCAAACAGTCGAATCAGCTTGCGGTACATGGCCCATTGTGTTCGGAATGGGGGTTAAACGCTATGGACGACAGGCGGTGGGCCTCGTTTCGAGGTCGTATGTAAAAGTCAACTCTTTGCTTATTAAATAATTAAATAATTAAATAAATATAAAAAAAAAAATCTTATCTTTCTTCCCCTTTTTCCCGCTGCCCCCCCCCCCCCTTCTTTTTTTGCATTCGATTCAGTTTTAAAGAGAAAAAAAAAAAAAAGGAGAATCGAGGCGAACGAAGGAAGGAGGCGCGGCATCGACCACCGCCGCGACCCCCCCCCCCCCAGGCGCGCCGCCACTCTCCCTTGGACCACCATCTCGCGACAACCGCCACGATTTCCCCCACCCCTTCGATCGACAAGCCACGGAACCCCCACCGCCATCGAGCATCGCACCGCCTCCCACAGCCACCGCCGGCCAACCCAGGCTCCTCCGCCGAACCCTCCAACCGCCGCGATGGAGCAGCGCCCCTCCCCTTAGGCTGCGGTTAGTTTTTTTATTATTTTATTTTTATTTTTATTATTATTATTTATATATATATTATAATTCCTTTTGAAAAATCTGATTTTTATATGTGAGAATAGCAAATAGAAATCCAATTTTTATGTGTACAACTTTGTTTTAAAAACCCGGTCATTATCTATATGATTTTGAAATAAAAATGTGATTTTTAGTTTGTAAAAGGTACGAATTTTAGATGATGAAAATATGAGTTTTTATATTTTTAAAGTATTAAAAATATAGTTTTTATATTTTTAAAGAATAAAAAATATAGTCTTTACTATATAGAAATATTAAAAATATGACCTTTGTATTTTTAAAGTATTAAAAATATAATCTTTATAGGATAGAGAATATAAAAATATCATCTTGGTGTATGTAGCAAAATAAAAATCTGATTTTTATTTTCTATACGTCGAAATAAAATGCTGATTTTTATAAAGATGAAATCTTTATAGTTAAAAGGGCGAGATCTTTATATATAGAATAACGATGTAAAAATAGAATTTTTATCTATATAGTAGCAGTGTAAAAATAGCATTTTTATCCATATAGCCGAAGTAAAAATTCGATTTTTGCATATGTAGAGAATACGGGCGAAGAAAGTGATATCGACGAGAACAGTGAAGATTTCCTGCATAAGAAGTGCCGTGGAGCTAGGATAGCTATAAGTGAGAATTTCTCACCTTTCAATTTCTTTTCTAGTTTTATATATATACTAGGATGCAGACGGTGCTTATTAGAAGCACCCGACACCCGTCCACAGACCATGGACTTGTTTGTTTGGTTGCATAGATTAGTTGAATTATTTGTTTGAATTGAATTGTTTGGTGAGATGAAATTGATTTGATTGATGTGTGAATGGCGTGGGCCTTCACTAGACCGGGGATAAGGCTAGGCCTCGTCCCGTTTCTAGTATCGTGCCGTTATGCTGCCGAAATTTTCTAAAATAAGTTAGAAAAATAAAAATAGCATTTTATTTAAAGAATGAACTGAATAGAAATTCATATGTTAAAATAAAATGTGTTATCGTTAAAAATATAATTTTTAACGTGAATGTGAATAAATAAATATTCATTTACAAACCAGACGGTTTGTTTATGTACACCTATTTGAATGACGTTGATTGGGTCGATAAATTTTACACATCGCCTAACTGCACAAATAAAATGTGTTTGATTGTTTGAAACCCCACACGGGTGTTGGGATGAAATTTGAAGTTCACTCATCCTGATTGATTAAATATGTCGATCGATTGATTGACAGGCTGTTATAAGCGTTGAATATATACATTTGATGCTTATACAGTGTAGTGCACTTTGGTTGATGGTTGATTATTTTCAATGCTATTATATACATGTGTTGTATGCAAATCCATATAATTAATTTTATATGGTAATTGATTGGGCCTCATTCCAGTTTTGAAAAAGAAATATTTGAAAAAGAAATATTTGAAATAGAATATTTGAAAATAGAAATTTATGAAGCCGTGTTGATTAGATTGACGCCATTTTGACGTGAACGATATTTATATCAATTTTAAGTGATTTCGAGATGAATTGAATTGAAAACGATTTCGAGATGAATTGAATTGAAAACGATTTCGAAATGAATTGAATTGAAAACGATTTCGAAATGAATTGAATTGAAAACGATTTCGAATTGAATTGAAAACAAATTGAAATGAATTCAAATTGAATTGAAATTTGAATTGAATAGAAATGAATTTTAAAACGAATTTATAAAGAAGAATTCAATTTTGATTTGAATTGAAAAGGAAGTTGAAATTGTTTTTGAAACGAATTCAAAACTATTTATATAATTCGTTTTAAATAGAAATCGATGAAATATATATTATATATATTATATATATAATATAATGGCCTGAATAGAACGCGCCGCGCCGCGGCAGTTCGCGAATTTCGACCATATAATTCAAACGGACATTACGGGAGATCCGACCGTCGGATTCTCCTAAAACCGGAACCGTTGGGTTCGTATCGAAAAGAGCTTTCTAATGAATGTTAGAAATTTGAAATCTAACGGTTGGATTTGGAGATACGTCCAAATCAAATTCGAAAAAGGTCGCTGTAAGTGCAGTTCGATGGCCGTTAATGGAAATCGACCGTACGGGCCTTGATAAAATTATTAAAAATAGTAATAATTTGTGTAAAATCATAAGAAATGATTTGTGAAAGTTTGGGATGAAAAACTCCATATTTGAAAAGATAAAAATAGATTTTTATCGAAATGAACTAGTTTTGAACTAGAATTATAATTCTATTTATTTTTAAATAAATAAATTGAATTTGAAATGGTTTTGAAAATAACCAAAATTTCCAATGATTGCATTGGAGTGGATTTGAATCGAAATTGTCTTCGGAATATTTCGATGTTGGAATTCGTGATATTACAGGTGTTGTTATGGAAATTTGAAAGATATATATTTGTATCGTTATTTCCAATACGACATTTGTTAGTCGTAGAATTCGATATTGAATATAAGCCGATATATTTTCTATTCAGAGCCTTGTATTGAATATCGAATGTGATTTGGGTTTGTCGTGAATGGTGTCTTCACTAACACTGTTCTTGAACCCAGTTGAGAAAAGATTAAATCTTTTTATTTAGATTTAATGAAGTGTACCAATTAAATGATATTTAATTGGAATTGAATTGGTATTGATTTTTGGGTTTATCGTGAACAGTGTTTTAAATAACACTTGTTCTTTCACCCGATAATTAATGGAATGTGATTTGGGTTTGTCGTGAATGGTGTCTTCACTAGCACTGTTCTTGAACCCAGTTGAGAAAAGATTAAATCTTTTTATTTAGATTTAATGAAGTGTACCAATTAAATGATATTTAATTGGAATTGAATTGGTATTGATTTTTGGGTTTATCGTGAACAGTGTTTTAAATAACACTTGTTCTTTAACCCGATAATTAATGGAATGTGATTTGGGTTTGTCGTGAATGGTGTCTTCACTAGCACTGTTCTTGAACCCAGTTGAGAAAAGATTAAATCTTTTTATTTAGATTTAATGAAGTGTACCAATTAAATGATATTTAATTGGAATTGAATTGGTATTGATTTTTGGGTTTATCGTGAACAGTGTTTTAAATAACACTTGTTCTTTAACCCGATAATTAATGGAATGTGATTTGGGTTTGTCGTGAATGGTGTCTTCACTAGCACTGTTCTTGAACCCAGTTGAGAAAAGATTAAATCTTTTTATTTAGATTTAATGAAGTGTACCAATTAAAGGATATTTAATTGGAATTGAATTGGTATTGATTTTTGGGTTTATCGTGAACAGTGTTTTAAATAACACTTGTTCTTTAACCCGATAATTAATGGAATGTGATTTTGGGTTTATCGTGAATCGTGTTTTAAATGACACTGATTCTTTAACCCAGATAATGATTAAAACTAAGTGGAGTTTTAATGAATCTTTAATTAGATTGAAAAGATCGAGAATGGAGTATCACCAGTTTTGCTCCAGGCGATAGTTAAATCTTTAATTAGATTTGAACGTGAAATTTAGAAACTAATTGTCGGTTAGCCAAGCAGAAGGGTTTTCTGGATATTGATCTGATGTTGGTTTCGGCCTTCGGGGTTAATATTTGTGGAATTATTCTCTTGATTAATTTACGGTTAGTGACTAATGAATTGGAATGAGGCGTATGTTGTGTTTGTGTAACACTTTTATAATATATACGCGAGTTATTCGGAAAGACCGGGTTTATCCCATTCTGAATAACTGATACGACGATAAGTCGAAGATGAAGACGGTGGTCGAAGACCGGAGGTCTTCACGTCGTTTGGGTGATAACTGATGATCTTGATTGGGCTGTACACCCAAGAAGATGGAAACAGTTAGTGATCGTCCAGACGTACTTGGAGATCGATGGATATGCGGGGTACTAGGTGCCTCCGGTTTCGTTCAGACCCAGAACGGACTTGTAAATGGACTGTGTGTCTGACATCGGATTTCATTCTGTGTGACTGATATCGGTTGCATAGGATGGCTTGCCTGTGTGGCATGCTAAGATGCAAATGATCGAGGCTTCTGTTGAAAAGCAAAGTCTTGTGGTGATGATCAAAGCACGGCCTTTGTGGCGTAGCTTTGTGTAACGTTTACCTCGCGTGTTTCACACCCGGTATGAACCAAAAACGGGAGACGGACCTCAGGGAGGGCATGCGTTTCTTTCTAGCTAGAAGTGGCGTCAGTGGTTTTACACGCCCTGACGAGTTTGACTTATGTGGTTGTGGTTGTTGCGAGGCGCCTCGGTTATATCGGTTTCGGCCGAATGCATTCTGGTCGGCTGACGGACCAGACTTACACCCCATAGGGTGGGGAGACGTATTGTTCAGGCATAATAATCCACTCCGTGTGGACCGGCCCTGTCGCTCCATGGGGCAGTTGCGGCTGTTCCTGAGACACGGGCTAGAGCGTCTCGAATCGGTTGAGGACTATCTTTTGCCTCGGTTCATAGACGGAAATCCAATTTCCAAATACGTGCCATTTGCGGTTTTATTTGTAAACCTATATATGGCGACATAGTGGTATGGGGCATTCATGCCGCCTATGATTGATACTTATGATTTGAAGTTGTTTTATACTCTATGCACTTATAATAGTATCAAATGATTTGTTTTAAACGTATCAAGCATTCTTTAGCTGTTATAAGGGAAAACCCTATCCCCCGGCTTGCGATTGCATTGTGTGATAGGACCTGGGTCTTATAACAGCTTCATTTTTCTTTATTTAGCATTGCGCTGTTTGTTTATGCACTGGTATTCTTGGGAGGAAACCCGTTCCGTGTTATACGGCGTGGTCCCTTGATTTACCTAATGATTTAAAATAAAGATTAACTGTTTTAGTTCTCACACCAGTCACATGACTGACCTGGAGTTTATTGTTTTAACCTAAACTCTGGGTGCCCTTATTTTGACACGGGCAGCTAGTAGTTTTGGTTTTGCAGATTTATATTCACAGGATCCTGGTTTACAGCTGGAACGATATCCGGGAAGCTTTGTATCCGTATATCTCATTCT
This sequence comes from Allium sativum, assembly GCA_030737875.1. Taxonomy (NCBI): domain Eukaryota; kingdom Viridiplantae; phylum Streptophyta; class Magnoliopsida; order Asparagales; family Amaryllidaceae; genus Allium; species Allium sativum. The sequence goes on along the minus strand of CM060921.1, from coordinate 4,945,258 downwards.
AGTTGTGTATTGTATTATTTTCCGCTGCTATGTATTTAAATGTAATTTAAATCTCTGATATTTCTGTGTAATATTCATTCATACTCTGTATATTCTTGTAATCTGATGCATTGTTGTAATGAACAATGAAACGTTCTTTTATATGCGTTCTGTTGTGGCTTGTTCTCGAACTATCCGACGCTTTCCTTTACGGGGAAGTTGCGGGTCTTCACAGATTTTTCTGATCTTCCTAGGATTTTTAGCACTGCAAAAACTAATGTGAGGAATCTAAACTAAATTGTGTGAATGGAATTGCGTTGTATAAATTATATAAGCAAAGTGTAAATTATATACGCATTGTATACCTCATGTACATGTGTTGTATAAGTTATATTAGCGATGTATAAATTATACAAGCATTGGATGAAACATATATGCTTTGAATTGTGATGAAATGCAAGTGAATTATAGAAATAATATATAAATATATATACTCCCCTCGTCCACAGACCATGGGCGATATTTATTGCTTGTGATTGACGTGATATTATATGGTATGACGAATGGTTGGAAATAATTGTTTGTGGTTGATATTGTGGTTGAAAAATTCCCTTGTGGTTGAAAAATACCCTCTTGTGGTTGAAACAAATTAGAATAGGATTGTGGAAATGAAAATAAAACATGCCGCCTGCGTGCGAACTAGATGCATGATCTCCATTGTCAAAAACTGTGAGGTTTTAAGGTAGAGCGAGGAGCCGTACTAGGGACGGTCCCGGTTTTAACTACCCTGCCGTTATGCTGCCGAAATTTTCTGAAATATTCATGTGTTCGAATAATTTTCATTCGTTGAAATAAATTACATATGTAGAAAATATTCATGTGTTGAGTTGCAATTCATCCGTTGAGTTGAAATTCATGTGTTGAATATTATTTGAATTTAAACAAATAGCTTAGCGATAAAAATCACATTTTTATATTTATACGAACTATAGAAAATATTCATGTGTTGAGTTGCAATTCATCCGTTGAGTTGAAATTCATGTGTTGAATATTATTTGAATTTAAACAAATAGCTTAGCGATAAAAATCACATTTTTATATATATACAAACTATAGAGAATATTCATGTGTTGAATTGAAATTCGTCCGTCGAGTTGAAATTCATGTGTTGAATGTTATCGTATTTTAAAATAAAATTAATAGACAATAAAAACTACATTTTTATTGTGAATATGAAGTGTTAAAAACATTCACGTGTTGAATAAATATTTTGTTGATAAAAATATTTCTTTTATCATGTATACGCTTTGATAAAAATACACACGTGTTGAAATAAATAATAGTTTGCTAGAAATATTATTATTGGCTTTGTTATGCATATATATACATGTGTTGAACAGGAAAAATGGATTAGCTGTAGAGTAAAGAAATTATTTGCGTGCCCGACAAATAGGTAAGCCTTGATGAGTTGGCTGCGCAATTTTATTTTTATATCAACTCCTGTGAATGCCATTGGATGCGGAGTGCTGGTTATTCTGTGTGAAATAATAAATATTGCCATAGGATAGTAACAATTAATTTTGAACTACACCACATGGCATACTTCTTGACGATAGGCATGCTTCATCATATTCCACATAAGCAACTGGACCTTGTGTGACGAGGTGGAAGATTTGCCATACGAGCGAGAGGCTTGTATGGCGATGATTATATACTACAGGTTGAACTGATGACTGATATGGACTATATAAAATATAACGATAAATTGCCAGATTAATAAAAACCCCACACGGGTCTGGATTTGACAATAATCACGTCTCTCTAGTTATTAGATACGGCACATGGACTATTTATTTCCACACGGAAACGGGGTGACAAGAATTTATTCTCTATACACGCTCCCCCGTAAACATCATAATATATCACTATAAATATGTGGATGCTTTTTAGGATTTATTGGGTACCTAACACGGCCCAATAAATTTCCAAACCCCTCCCCGTACAAAGGAGGTTATGGCGAAATGTTTCGAAATATTAAGGCGTTAGTGAAATATTTGAAGTGAAAACAAAGTTGAAATTAATGAATAAACTATATTTGAAATTATAGAATGAACTATATTTATATATATAAATATAAATATAATTAAAAGGAATCGAAGCCGTGCAATACATGTTTTGGAATCGTAATTTGAAACGATTAGTACGAGAAATACGTCCATCTGATTTTCCCGAAACCGCAACCACTGGGTTCGCCTTGGAAATATCTTCCCAACGGCACCAACCTTGTAAAAATCCAACGGTTGGATTGTCCGGAATGTTTAATTCAAATCTGAGGAAAAACAGCGCCAGAATCGTTTATATTTATATATAAATACAAATATAATTAAATTAAATCGAATAAGATGTTGCAGTTCGAATTTTGAAACCGTAACTTCAAATGACTAGTGTGGAAGATCCGACCGTCGGATTTTCACGAAACTGGAACCGTTGGGTTCGCTTTGGGAATACCTTCCCACTGAGATAGACTTCGTAGAAATCCAACGGTTAGATTTTCCGATATGTGTAAAACAAATTAGGGGAAAAACAACGCCAGTGCCACGGCACGACCTGAAACGTCGTTTAATTAAATTTGGCCATTTTTAAATAAATAAAAATGGAGAAAAATCGTTATAAAATATTATAAGCAACATAGATTGGAAATAAACTAATTTGGCTTGAATTGTTTGAGATTTGTTGGTTGTATGTGTTTGACACGAAAATAACACTAAAAGAACTGAAATATGGATGTCGAATAATATAATCATGGAAAGAATTGATTTAAATTCTAATTACATGAATTGTTTGAAAAGGCCGAGCTAACCCTCATTTCAAATAATTTATCGAGCGATTCGAATTGGAAAATGCAAAGACGATTCAAGACCGACGATCTTTGTATCGGTTGGATGGGCGCTGCTGAGGTTCCTGACCGGAGTATCTACCGTGAAGGGACAGAAGTAGTAGCCGTCTGAACGTATGTGTTGATTGTACGGATATACGAGGAATTTGACACCTCCTGTTTCGTTCAGACCCAGAACGGACTTGTAAATGGACTGTGTGTCTGACATTGGATTTTGTTCTATACTGATTGATCTCTGTTAAATATATATCTGTTTGGTGACGGAGAATTTATTCTTTTGCTTAACGCCCTTCTCTGAGACGTACGAGCTCAGAGGTTATATATCGATAGAAATCAGCCGTATGGAGTGGATTGCCTATGTGGCATGCCAAGATGCTGTGATCAAGGCTTCTGTTGCAAAGAAAAGTCTTGTAGTTGATGATCAAAGCACGGTCTACGCGGCCTAGCTTTGTGTATTGCGTAGATTCGCGAGCCTCACACCTCGGTATGAGTTAAAAACGGGATACGGACCGCTGGGAGAGCACGACGTTTCTTTCTAGCTATGGTGGTGTCAGTGACTTACCAGCCCTGACATATATATCTACTTTTCACCTTTGTGGTTGTTGAAATGCGAGGCGCCTCGATTATAGGTCTATAAGGACCGGGAAACGTGTGTTCAGGAATTGCCAATCCTCAAACGTAAGAGAGGACCGGCCCAGCCTAATCCAGGATTACCCAGAGTGTGTAGTCCTGAGGCATTTGCTAGAATGTCTCGAAGCGGAGAGGAGCTTGCCCCTTGCCTCGACTCATGACGGAAATCCAATTTCCAATACGAAATAACGGACTCGATTGTAGAACTAGTATGGCTACATAGTAGATGGTAGCTATGCCGCCTATGATTGATATTTATGATGCTATTCATTTTTGAAACATATATGCACTAGTAATAATATCAAATGATTTTGCTTTACACGTATCAAGCATATTTGGCGATTATAAGGGAAAACTCTATCCTCCGGCTTGCGTTGCATTGTATGATGGGACCTGAGTCTTATAATGGCTTCATTCTTTTTAAAAGCATTGTGTTGTTTTAAAGAATTTACTTTGTTTCAAATGCACTAGCAATCACTGGAGTAAACCCGTTCTGCGAAAGTGGCGTGGTCCTATGATTTGCTTATTACTGTTGTTTAAACTGTTAAATGGATTCCTCATACCAGTCCCCATGACTGACTCGTTGTTTGTTTCACTTTGCAAACGCGGTGCCCTTATTTTCACACGGGCAACCTAGTTCACAGGTGACAGGTTGTTTTTGGCTCTGCACTGTTGCATAGAGTGCATTTTGGCTCATGGCGAGGCTGACTTCATAGAGACGACTTTGACATTTTCCGCCATTATTGTACTTATATTATGATTCCGCCACTGGCGATGCAGACTGATTTACTTTCAGTACTTATTATCGTACGTATATGTACCGCCTTCGGCGATGTAGACTGATACTCTTATTATGTCTCACTGTATGTATGTATTCCGCCTCTGGCGATGATGACTGATCACTTCCCTTTTTACTAAGTTATATCCTACGCTGTGCTATTCTGATGTTGTTACATGTTGTGATTCCGCTATCATATCCATGTAAAATTAATCTATTTATTGTTTTTGCTATTATCTGTACTCTGCTATGATGATTGATGTGTTATATTCCAATGAATATCCTTAATACCGCCCCTCGGATTTTGGGATCGTCACAAGGTTTGACGATTATTTGCGGTAGCAGCAACCGATATATCTCAAATAAAAATGAAAATGTAAAATAAAAATAAAAATCCGAAAAAAATTAAATTTGAGATGCGTCTAACCAGAATAGGGTAGAAATTAGTTTCGTTGAAAATTTTGAATGTTTGTCGTTCGCACATTTTCAGTGCAAAGCTGCACCTAACAGTTCAAATTTTAGCAACCGTAAAATATCTCCGAAATCAGTTCGGACAAACATGAAAAATATTCTATTCGTTGTCACGAATACGACGGCGAAATTCGTTTCGCAAAATTCGGATGTTTTGATCTTCGTTTAATTGTTTTCTTGTGCCATTTTTCCTTTTAAAAGGGGTCCGTAATGCCCTTTTGAATGGAGCATCCTAACACTGCAAATTGTATACCGTTGTGTCCGTCTCGTCGCGCTGATTTCCAAAGTATATTCGTTTGTCAGTTTCGGTGCACGATTCCGCTGAAATTGCCAAAAGGCTGTGCAGTTCATTTTTGAAACAAAGCCATTTGAGTTCGAAGTGTCCATATTCGGATCCCTCACATATTTCTAGTCATTTTGTGTCTGTAAAACCCGTTCTTTTATTTTGGTAAACCAACCAAATATTTTTTTGTTCGCAAATTGGACACTTCTTATCCATATTTTTCATATTTGAGATGCATGGACGTAATAGTCCATTTCCATTTGTTTCCAAACATTGCCACGTTACTTTTTATTTCTTCCATTCTGGTGTCCACTTTCTTTTCAAATCATGCATTTTATTTTACATGCATATGTTCTCTTATGTTACAATTCCAAAATCCATGCTTTATTTTTGTTTCCAATATGCCATTTCATTTTCTCAAACGTTGGATGACTGCAACCGCTTCGTCTTCTTCCTTAGAATCGTCACTTGCTTTTGTTTTTAAATTTCCAATGCTGTTGCCTTGTGAAGTGGTAAAAACAATGAGGCATCTTGCTGTATACTAAAAAAAAAATCAAAAGGACACTATTCGTTTCCAATGCCTCGGGAAGTTAAAACCGCTTCATGAACTAAATGAGCACATTACAGTTCTCTAAATTCCTACATGCGAAGAGTAGAAATATATAAAATAGCTCATTTCTTTTGCCTCTTGGAAAGTACCCTCTCCCATTTTTTGTTCATGATTTATCCCATTCATGCGTTTTTTTTGCAGTTCCTATCCCATATTTTTCATTCCTATGAATCGCGTCCCCTTACCTATAGCCCTCTGAACTTGCCATCCTCTCCAAGTGCAGCGCCCTCTCTCCGCCTTTATTTTTGCCCCACTTTGCCTCGCCCAGTCAGTGAAGCCTCCGACCTGCTGTTGTTCCCAGTCCGAGCCGACCGCCTCAAGCCGAGCCCACCAACAACAGCCGCCACTCCGACTTGCTCCGCCTCCGCAAGGGTGCCCGAATTGAAACCGAAGCCGTCGCCGACTTCCGTCCTTCCACCAGACAAAGCTGAGCCCCACCATCTGCCCACTGTACTGAACCGCACCTCCAAACCCACGTCCACCGGATGCAGTCATCCTCCGCCCTGCCTTTCCGACGTCGCCAACATCCGACTTGCTCCGCAACTGCGCCCACAAAGCTGACCTTCGCCCCAGCCTAGCACAAACTGTGCTGACCAGCCTCCGCCAGTAAGATGTCCCATCCCCTACCCTTCAAATTTGCATGCATGTGCGTTGAGTGGTTTTAAAATATATATATTTGTTTGTGTTATTGTGTGATTGACTTACTATTTGCATGTGATTTTGGTATGTTTGCGTGAGTTCATGTTTTGGTGTGGTGAGTGTGTGTGAGAGTTCTTATGAGGGTGCGAGTCGTTTGGTAATGTATTTTGAAAATTATATGTATATTTATATATTGTATATAATATTTGGTGTGTGTGTTTCAAAATAAATAAATTATATATATATATAATCGGTTTTGGGTGTGTATCTATACTTTTAAATATATATTTTTTATATGGTTTTGTTTTTGTGTATTCGTGTTTAGTGTTGGATTGATTTTTAAAAGATATATATATATTTATATTTGTTTTTCGATGTGTATACGTATATAATATTATATGAAAAAAAAAATTGTTGTGTTTTTGTTTTTTTTTAGCCGAGTTTGTTGTTGAGTTGACAACTATTCCAAAACCAATATCCGTGCCGTCTCAAACGCCATTAGCCGTAGCAATTCTTTGAAAATTACCTAGCCTCCTCTTATGAAAAAAATATATGTCTCGAGCGGTTAACAAGAATTAAATTCATTACGAGTTGTCGTTAGAAGTCGTCGTATCTTTCTGCATCAATTAGTCTACCGTCTCAAATCTATGCCACGAAAGCTGAGTTTATCTCACACCTGACTTACATTTTTCATGTATGTTATATCAATAATGAACTGTTATATGAAATGTATAGGATTACTTATAGAAATTGTTTGATTTGATATGTATGCACATTTCATATGTGACACGATATATTCATATGGCACGTAGTGGAACTGATGATATATATGCTATGATTGATGTTATGTGATTGTTGTTTGTGATTGTTGAAACCCCTAGTTTAGGAAAATCACTAAGGGTTGAAATGATACATACCCGAACGGACATTAGAGTAGGGAAAAATCGTTATGGGTTGAAATGATAGACCTGAACGATTTTTATTGAATGTGGGATTGCGGATTGAAATGATCCGTATCACTTTACTATAGGGTAGGAAAGTAAACACGGACATCGTTAGTCAGGCTTCGATGAAAAATGATTTGGAACCTGATTTTTAAATAGTAACTTATGATTTTATATTTTATATTTTATATTTTAAAGATTTTAAACTTTTATACATAAAAAAAATTCTTTAAAACATATTTCTATATTATTCTAATCTTATATATGTTTATAATCTATTTTTCTAATTTATTTTAGAATTTTATAAACCTATATTTATTTATTTATTTTCAAAGTTAAATTTTATTTTATGTACATATATTTCAAACTTTAATAACAAACTAATAGGTGGATAAGTTAAGATTTTAGCGATTTGAACTTCAGATTAGAGATTTGAATGTATATTACGAAACTTGATTTAATGAATGAACTGATAGAAGATTTGAATATTGAACTTTTATAAGGAATGGACGTTAATTGTGTAAATTGATTTATATTTGAAATTATAATTAATATTGAATTGAAAATTCGATTTTAAGTGACCAAAGGTGAATTTGAATATATAGATTTTATATACGGAATTGATTTTATAATTATATGATTTGAATTAGAAACTTTGTTAAATCGATTTTATAAGAATGGTTTAAATTATATGAACTGTTTGAATTATTGTATAAGAAGTTGATTCGATATATAAGTTACAAAATATGATACAAATTTGAACTGAAGCGATTGAAATTTTGAATCGACTTAAGCGAACTCTTATAAAGCTAAAACTCGATTTTTATGAATTGATTTGAATTTATAAATAAAGACTTCAAATTATATGTCTGGAATTATAAAACACGATATGATTTTTCAACTTGAAATTGAAATATGATATGATTTGTTGAAACTGAAATATAAACTTTGTTACGAAATATACCAATGGTGTAAGTATGGAAATCCCGCCTATGCTATTTTGATATTTACTTAACTGATTTACACTATTGCATCTAGTATATTAGTTGGAAGGATTCTTAAAGGATGGTGATCCCAAACATCCTTTAAGTTTTTGAGTGCATTTCATCGAACATTTCATTTGAGTTGATTTACTTCCATGAGAATGTTAGTCCTGATCCGAATTATTTTGTTTTACATTATGGTTCGGGTCAGATCGATTACTGCTTTCGAGATTCACTTTGGAGTTTGAAGTTATATTGGGTTTTGCTCATATTATATCCACCTGTTGATCAGTTGTTCCAGTCATTCAGCTGTTCTTGTCATTTCTATTTCAAACTGATATCATTTATCCATGTATTAGAATTCATTTGTATTAGGCTTTCGCTGTGTTATTAATGTAAACTCTGATGTAAAATTTTATTTAGTAGCTTCATGAACTACTATTGTATTGTTTATTTCTGTTGCGAGATATCATATTGCTCTGTATCTGTGTATGTGATCTGTGATTCTATGATTTATTCTATTTACCTCAGAAGCTAATAACAATCTGTCGTTTTGGACGGTTCGAATTGACATGTTTTGTCATTTCGGCATGGTCAAAATGATGGGTCGTTACATGTGGATTCCTTGACTGGGGAGTTCGGGTCGTTTCAGTTGGTATAAGAGCTTTGGTTTACAGAGCTCGAGAACAAGACACATTAGAACTGAACGAAAGAATTCATCATAGATTGGATTAGCAATATCCAATGAGAATAACTCGTTAGAGATGGGATCAGTAGTATCCTAGAACGAGCGTGAAGAGTATTATATTCTTTAAAAAATAAAATTGAAAACAAATTTAGTTTTGAAAATTTTATCTTAATATACGTATTTGAGTATATTATATTTTAATGTGGACAATCGAGTATATAAAGATTTTGAATATACGAGTAATTAACGGATATTCGAAGTTTTAATATACTAGATAGATATAGAATCACACTCTAGTCGCCCGGAGATGATTCTGATGATCGGTGCACCATCACCAGTATTTATGTTCGAGTTTCGAAAGTGGGATTTCTATATATTTCCATTGACTGGTATGAGTACCAAGACTAAGTTAGTACACATTGCTGTGATTTGCACTAAAAATATGATTTTTGACTATATATAAAGATTATATATTTCAAAAGTTAATCACCTAATTGATTTCTGGTTGTGATGTTTGATTATTAGTTCAACTAATAAAAGGATAGAAATAATAATTAATTTAACTAATAAGATTATTGAAACCAATAAATACAATTCTAATTTAGTTAGTTAATTAAACAACTATTAGCTTCGTTCCTTTTCGAGGACGAAAAGATTTTAAGTGGGGGCGATTGTAATGACCCGAAATTTTGGGGCCAATTTAAAATTTTTAGTTTAGAAATTTTAATGCATTTTAATATTTAAAATAGTTTATTTTAAATAAGAATGATCAAAAATTTATTTTAAATAAGAATAAATTTAATTAAATTCCAAAAGGAGTTTAAAACAGCTCTACAGTTTGAAAATTTGAATTTGAACTTTGACTGAATGTACAAGATTCATTTTAAATCACTGTTGAGCGAAACCAGAAATATTTAAATTTGTTTAATCATATCTTTCTAACGAATCTGAAAAACTGAAATTTCACTTTAGAAATCAAAAGTTATGCCCAGATTAAAATTTAGAAAAGTCACTATAGAATTTATATATATTTTAATATAATATATAGCCCTTAAAAATAGTAATTTTACAAACGACTTCTGTTTTCGACGAAACCACTTTTGTTGGAACCGGAATGTCAAATTATTGTTAAGTTTATTTTTCTAGAATTTTTTTAATTAATATGTGAGCGTGGCACAGGAAAACGTGTTTCGTCAGTTTCAATCAAATTTAATCGACTTGAAAAAGGCCATTTTTCAAACAGTCTCAGAATTCGACGAAATTAGTCTTGTTCGAACCGTATCGTCGAAACATAACTAAATAATTTTTCTATAATTTTTAGAGTTAGTATGTGGCCCCGATAATTTAAAATGTACGTTTGAATTTAATAATTAAATGATTTATAATTTAATTTAAAGAAAAACATATCGTAACAGCCGAACTGGGTTACGAAACATATTCCATTATGTCTAGGACGGGGGTTATTAGCTAGGGGCGACATTTGTTGGGTTCGATTTAGAGTTGATAGCAACAAACCATTATTTTTCAAGATAAAGGATTTAAATAATTAAATAAAAAGGAAAATACTAGTATAAATACGGCCCTATACACCAAACCCTAATTACAAATTGAAGCAGCTGACTCCAAGCCAAACCGATGGCAGCGAGCTTCCGGATATCGATCCCCAAAATCCTTCAATCCACAAAAGAATTCGACAAACATTCAAATATAATATTGAAGATCTATGCGAGAACTATAATTCCAACGGTGGAGATTAATTTCTGTAGCTTGAATCGCTTGAATTTCCACCCCGAATGCACCACGTTCGATCTAAAAATGAGGGTTGTAGGGGATTTCGAGTTGGACGGAATACCTGGAGGAGGATGGCATCGCGACGGGCTTCGGGAGGATGGTGATGGATCGAGGTCTCAATCCTCGAGGTGCGTGCAATTGGGGGATTGGCAAAGTCGGCTTTGGGTTCTTCGATCCAGAGAACGACGGACTGTTTAAAGGAAATAGAAAGAAGAAGAACGGTCAAAGGGGGTAGGGATAAGTCAAAGTAATTGAGTTAATTATATATTATTTATTTTAAATCGTAATTGAATGTTTAAAAGACCATAACTCTCTCAAATAGCGACGAAATTCAGAAATTTCAAAAGCGTTGGAATCGTCTTTCCAAGATCTACGCATGGAGCTTACTAGAGTTGAATCCGAGCATGTTGAAAATTCAGGAAATTTCAGATAAATAACAATGTGATATTTATATACTTAAAAATAATTAAAATTTAATTATATTTCGTTATTTAAATTCCATGTGTGTATGTTAATTAAATTCAGATCTGTGAAGTATGATGTGTATTTGTTGCTTGTTAATGATGATGATTGTGATGTATATGTGTGGTTAGATCTAGTTCTGAAGAAAAATAAAAATCATATTTTTATTTTTGATCTATATTGACTTAGTTCATAATAGAATTCTTCTATTTTTGATACACGAACATTGGAATTATGATTAGTGAATATAAATAACATTTGGTCAAATTTGATTAGTGAAAAAGAACAAATTTGATTAGTGAAAAAGAACAAATTTGATTAGTGAAAAAAGAACAAATATGATTAGTGAAAAAGGACAAAATTGATAAGTGAAAAATAACTTTTTGTTATGTAAATAAAAACAACCTTTTTATTTGAAATATGTTTTGCAAATAAAAATAACATTTTTGTCAAAACATGATTATAGAAATAAAAATCCATTTTAGTCACTTTGGAGAAATGAACTAGAAATATTCATTTTTGTCAATTTAAAGAAATGATTTAGAAACAGTCATTTTTTTCAATTCCAAGATTTGAATTAGAAAACATTCATGTTTGTCAAATTTAAAGAATGAAACAAAATTCACATTTTTTTTTTTGCATTAAAAGTTTACAAACAACATTCACATTTTTGTTTGCATTAAAAGTTTACAAACAAAATTCTCATTTTTTTTGTTTGCATTAAAAGTTAATAAATAAAATCGTCATTTTTGTTTGCATTAAAAGTTGATAAACAAATTCATTATTTTGCTTGCATCAAAAGTTAACAAACCAATTTATCATTTTGTTGTATTGAAAGTTGTTAACGAAATTAGTCATTTGGTCGCATTGAAAGTTATAAAATAAATTTGTCAATTTAAAGAAATGAATTAGAAAACATTCATTTTTGTCACTTTGAAAAAGAATGAAGTAAATTCAATCATTTTGTCACTTTAGAATAAATGAATTAAAAACATTCAATTAGACACTTTGAAAAGAATGAAGTAAATTCATTCATTTTGATCATTGAAAAGGGATTAGATAAAAATGAGCATTTTCATACCTTAAAAAGAATGAATTAAAAAGGGACCTTTTTGTCACATTTAAAAGAGTGAAGTAAAAATACACATTTTGTCATTGATAAGGAAGGAAACAAAAATGTTTACTTTTGGTCATTGAAAAGGGATTAAATAAAATTGAATATTTTGTACATTAAAAGAATGAATTGAAAATGTATATTTTTATACATTAAAAAGGAATGAATTTAAAATGTATATTTTTATACATTAAAAAGGAATGAATTAGAAATGTATATTTTTATACATTAAAAAGGAATGAATTAGAAATGTATATTTTTATACATTAAAAAGGAATGAATTAGAAATGTATATTTTTATACATTAAAAAAGCATGAATTGAAAATGTATATGTTTATACATTAAAAAGAATGAGTTAGAAATGAACATTTTGTTTACATTAAAGGAATTAGACAAATTTGTCATTTTGTTTACATTTAAAGAATTTAACAAAATTATCATATTTTGTACATTAAAGAAGAATTTAAAAAAATTAACATATTTTATACATTAAAGAAGAATTTAACAAATTATCATATTTTGTACATTAAAGAAGAGTTAGACAAAATGATCATATTTTGTTACATTGAAAAGATTAGACAAAAGTATCATATTTTGTACATAAAAAGGAATTAGACAAAATTATGATTTTTGTCACTTTAAAAGAATTAGAATAAAAGAGATATTTTTGTCATTTTAAAAAGGATGAGGTAAAATATTCATTTTGTCATTTAAAATGAATGAGTCCAAAAATATACATTTTGGTCAATAAATAAGAGTTAAGATTTTATTTGTCATTTGTAAACAATAAAAAGAATTGAAATGAAAGAGTAGATTTTTATTGTCATTTGTTCACAATAAAAGAATTGAAACATATGTCCGGGATGTTGATGTGTTTAAATATAATGTTGAGTATATTCAAATTGAATATTACACTTCCATTTACAATCATCCGACTTGTTTATGTGATTGGGTCGATAATTTTTACACATCGCCCAAGTGCACAAATAATTTATTATTTGATTGTTGGATGAAACCCCACACGGGTGTTTGGATGATATTTGATCTACACTAGTCCCAATATTTAGTGTAGAATTCCCTTTGGGTGTTATTTGGATGTTTGATAATTATTTATCATGCTTGTTGATTTCATGCAATATATGGTTGTTGAGTGAGTCACATTCCAATAAAGAATATTCTAGAAAAAGAATATTTTAGAAAATATCTTAAACATATATATATATATATCTTAGAAAAAGAATATATTTTAGAAAAATATATTTATTTGATATGGACTAGTTATTAACTAGAATAAATCATTAAATTTAGATTTAATATAGTTTTCCAATTTGTCAATAAATTTAATTGAAATTAAATTAAATAAATGTGATTTTGGGTTTGTTGTGAATAGTGTCTTAAATAACACTGTTCTTAAACCCCGTATGAAAAGAATAATCTTTTAATTTAGATTATTACAGTTTTCAATTATATTTAGTAATTGAAATAAGTTGAAATGTGAGTTGGGTTATTTGCGAACCGTGTTTTTAAGTGACATGTGTTCTTTAACCCAACTGACAGTGAAAATATGATTTGGAATTTATAAATCTTTTATTAAGATTTAAATAGAAAATTTCCAAATGTAAAGTTTTCCCACTAAATATATTAAATTGGAGTTGAATGGAATTCGAATTAATAATAACCGAGATAAGCTTCTGTAAAAGAAAACCGATACTACATATGGAATTTAAGAGGCTTTGCCGTTATTCCATTTATATTATTGGTCGGATACAGAAATTTATAACGATCGTATATTGATTTGATTTATGTGAAGATTCCATATATAATGGAAGTCGATTTTGGGTTTATCGTGAACGGTGTTTTGAAATGACATTATTTCTTTAACCCAGTTAAAGATAAGATTAATTTCTTAAATTCAAATAATCATTGAGTAATGATTCTTTGATATTTAAAACCAAATTGGGTTTTTAATAAATCTTTAAAAGAAAGATATAAGAATAAACTTAAAGGATTTATCTTTGATATAATACTGCGAATATCTTATTAGAAGAATATTCTGAGTTGGAATGAGACGTTTGATGTGTTTTATAGTACTTGATTTTTATTATAAAATACGCGAGTTATTCGGAAAGACGGGGTTTAACCCATTCCGAATAATTACTACGACGATGAAGAGTCGAAGATGAAGACGGTGTTTGAAGACCGGCGATCTTCACATCGAATGGATGTGTTGCTACAGAGACCCTTGATGGGAGTAGCTACCTTGAAGGGGCTTCAGTGGTGGCCGTCCAGACTATGTTGATTGTTCGGATTTGGTTTTCACTCAGACCCAGAGCATAAGCTAGTAAATGGATACGTGTCTGACATTGGATTTCGTTCCATGTGAATTAAATCGATTTCTGTTAATGTATGTCTGTTTGGTGGTGGAGGATTTATTCTCTACTTAACACCCTGGTATATATTAATAGTGATTGATCGCATGGCGTGAATTGTCAATGTGGCACGCCAAGATGCAATTGATCAAGGCTTTTGTTGAAAAGCAAGGCCTTGTGGGATGATCAAAGTATAGCCTATTATGGCATAGCTTTGTGTATATCGTGACTTCGCGAGCCTCACACCTCGGTATGAGTCAAAAACGGGATATGGACCGTAGGGAGTGCACACGTTTCTTTCTAGCTAGTGGTAGTGTCAGTGCTTAAACTAGCTGACATTTTACTTATGTGGATGATGGATTTTGAGGCGCCTCGGATTTTGATAGGCCGTTAGTGGTCATACTATAGGTTCAAAGGAAACGGGAAACATGTGTTCAGGCATAACCAATCCACTGCCGATAGGCAGGGACCGACCCTACCGTTCCAAGGGTTTCCCATAGGTGTGATCCTGAGGCATTTGCTAGAGTGTCTCGAATCGGAGAGGAGCTTTCCCCTAGCCTCGACTCATGATGGAAATCCAATTTCCAATACGACCTTGCGGTTTTGTTTGTAGAACTAGTATGGCGACATAGTAGGATGAGGTACTATGTCGTCTATGATTAATACATTATGATTGAAATTGTTTTTGAAATATATATATACCCATAGATATACACACTAATATTAAATCCGTTTTATCGTATCAAGCATCTTTTGACCATTATAAGGTAAAACCCTATCCTCCGGTTTGCGTTGCATTGTGTGATGGGACTTGGGTCTTATAATGGTTTTATTTTTCTAAAAAGCATTGCATTGTTTAACGATTTACTTTATTTTATGCACTGGCAATCCAATGGAGTAAACCCTTTCCACGTTAGCGGCGTGGTCCTGTGATTAGCCATATTAATTTGATAAGTCAAGTTAGATTTCTCATACCAGTCCCATGACTGACCTGTAGTTTGTTTCACTGGCAAACTCGGGTGCCCTTATTTTCCACACGGGCAGTCGAGTAGCTTTTTGCAGATATATTTACAGGATCCTGGCTTACAGCTGAAGCGGTATTCGGAAAGTTCTGTATCCGTGTATTCCTTTTAGTTGTATATTTGTAATATTTTTCCGCTGCTATTTAAATGTAATTTAAAACTCTGATATTATTGTATTTCTATTTATGTAATAAGTATTCATACTCTGTTATATTCTTGTACTCTGATGTAATTGTTGTAATCAGCGATAAAATGTTCTTCAGTTTATGTTCTGATGTGTGTTGTTCTTAAAGCAATCCAGGCTTTCCTTGACTGGGGAGTTCGGGTCGTTTCAGTCTACTAGTATGTCGACTATCTTCCTAAGGAGGGTGTCGACCACCCCGAAGGTCGAAGTGTGGGTGGCCGTCAGGTTTAAGTTGGATTTTATATATTCTTAGCTGATTTGAACAGTTCAAATTTAATAATTTAAATCTAATGATTCTCACATATTTCAGCACATATAAATAGAACCCTAGCCTCCTCCCTAAATTCCGAATCTTTTCTAGACTCTGCCTATATTCTTTCTCTTGTTTATCTTATTTAGGTCCAGTTTAGGTCATGTGGTTCTTCTTCTTCCTTTATTACAATCTATTTCTATTTAGAATTACTAGATCTAGATTTTATATGTGTATATGACTCTATATTGATTCCTATACATGTATAATATTATAGGAGAAATAATTGGAGAATGTTTGTGTAAGGTTGCAATCTAGAATTAGGTTTATTCACAGTTTTCTTCTTCTGTGAGTACCGTGAGTTGGAATTCTTTTAAGTTTACATATTTTTCTATAATTTTTGGTATGAATCTCGATTGATTATGCCAATAGGGATTTGATATTTCACGTAAACAAAACATGTAAAAATCTTCAAATATCTAATATTATGGAAATGATCAATCCAATTATTTGTTTTTTTGATTATTCATGTTAATAAAAATGAATTTGATTGTTTTTGGGTGTGTATGCAAATTTATAATCTAGTTTGTTTTACTTTCATTTTCCTTTTGTTGTAAATCTTAAATTAAAACAAATGTGTGGATTTGGATACTGTAGATTGTATATGTTTAAACCTCTATTTTATATAAAATAGTTGGTTTAGGCATAATAAAACACATGTAACCAAAATCCTTGCTTTTGTACTAATCACACGAGTGAAAGTAAAATAGTACTAGAAAGAATATACATATAATGTTCTTTATTTACCTCGTCCTTTTTTATTTATCTAGATAATCTTAAAAGCCATGATTACAAGTTATCATTTATTGTGTTATGTTTATTTCCCTATTAGTGCTTCAAATTTGAAATGAAGATGTAACACTCTACATTTTAATTAATAATAAATGATGGTGTAATGCCATTTGAATTTCAAAAACAAATAATAATTTTTCATACGCACACACAAACACACAAATATATATATATATATATATATATATATGTGCATGAATAAAATGTTGAGATAAAAAGTGAAAGTTAAGAGCAGAGAGTAATAAATGAATAATAAATGAAAAATGGACAAAAAACAGCTTCATTTGAAATTAGACAACATTAAAAGGTATAAAACAATGAATTAATAGCATTATTAATTACATTAATAGGGCAACTCTTAATGGACAAGGAATTGAAAGGTTATATGTTTATATGCACTCATAAATACGAAATTTAAACTTAAAGATAAATTATAACAGGAAAACAATAAATAAGATAAGTTATATTAAGTAAGAAGTTAAACGTTATTAATTAACGTTAAACATAATTCAAACGAGGCGGGAAAACATGTTTGGACCCAAGATGGGTCGACCCAGGTCTCATATGGGACGATCCAGGGGTCGATTCACCTTTAAGGTGGGTTGACCCAGGGCTCAGATCTGCTTTTAGATGACATGTTTTTTGCAAATTATACGGTTCAGATTTTATGTGATTAAATTTGACGGATTAGGCTTTCTCATACACCTATAAATATACTAACAGAGCCTAGCTATAAACTCGTATTTTCTGAGATGCTGCCAAGGCTCTGCCATTCTCTTTCTTCCCTAAATCTTTTTAGAAATTAGAATATCAGTTCTTTGGGATTCTACTTCAAGATTTGAAGATGAGGGGTGTAAATCTACAACGTAGGTGTTCAGATTTCTGATCAACATGAGGTAAGTTCTTAAATTTGATTTATTTAGGTTTCTCTCTTTCTTTCCCTCTTCTTTTAGCATCAAATTTGTGAATCCATGGATGTTTTAATAATAGATTCAGTTAGGAAAGCCACAAAATAGCAGATCTGGATCAATCCAAGGATTGGAAAGCTATCAGATGAGTGGATTAACAATTATACATTTTGGATAACGGTATGTTTACAGTTTACATTCCCTGTTAATCTTAACATGTAAAACAACTGTAAATTGTGGTAATTGCAATATAACTTATTTTATAAAATGTTAAGAATATACTGCTGTATAAATCTATTCTGTTAGTATTTTGTTTGGATTAAAAATTATTGTAATACTGAAATTTTGGGATTTGCAATAAATGTGGTTATGTTATTGAAAATGATGTTTAATGACAAACTGGATATATTGTAAATCAAATTACAGTGAAATTGGGAATAATGGAAAGTGAATAGATGTGCCTAATTTATGTGGAAAATTTATAGTGATTTGTAAATTATGAATAACATATAACTCAGAAAATAAAAAGGGGAAAATTTTGCAGTAGACCGAGTTAGATGGATTTGGGAAAATTTGAGACATTTCCATAACAGTAAAAATTACTAAGAACGTAGTCGCAAAAAAAGAGGGAAAAGTGATAAGTGTGGAATAGGGATTCTTTTACCGTATTGCACACTAATCAACTAAAAAGATGTACGTACGTGCACGACGAAAGTAAAAGAAACAGCTTGCAACTACAGATGTTGATTTATGTGAATTATGGAGTTGGATCTTTATATTTTTTCTACTAATCAATCTAATGAGGTGTGTGAAACATTTTCCTAAAGTAATGAAAACATACAAGACGGTAAATAAATGGATGTTACAACAGTAAAAGTTTGGTTAATGGTAAAGAACCAAAGGAAAATGCGATGAACAGGGAATGTAACCTATTATAATTAATTAAGTGAATAAGAATGTAATATAATAGGTAAGCTTGTCCTAGGGACAAGTAGAATTATAACATGGGTTATAATAAATAAAATGGGAACTTATTAATAAACCTTAGTTAAGAGAACTAAGTTAATAAGTTAACAACAATAGGTTCTGAAAACAGTGTAAGATGACGTCCTGATTAAATACGGAAGGATGGGGTAGACTTATGGAATGAATAAGTTGTACTTAATTATGTATATTAAGTAACATGTTAATATAAAACGTGTGGATTGGGATAAGATATACTTAATTATACATTAAGCAGAACGTGGTATTGTAACTTATAAACATGAAATTGGACACTGAATGACACAGTAATAATGTAAAAAGGTTGTTGATTGCCTTCTTTAATTACAATCTAGGGAATAAAATGTTATGGGCTTATTAATGAATTTAAAATGGGTTAAGTTATATCACTAGATTAATAAGCGAGAAGGGTCCATTCCTTATAGATATAAGGGGCTCAGAGAAAACCTAGTAACTTGAATAAAAAGGGAATATTTGGGTAATTAAGTTAATCAGTAATCTGATAAGATAAAAAAATCATGTGATGAAAAGATTAGACATAGAATCTAATAACACGTTAGTGTGATGCACTTGGACCAGTCCGCTCGTACGAAGGTGAAGAACCCAACGAGGTAGATCATCGGGGTATTTGGAGACACGGGAGGAGCACGTCCATCTGATATCTGTGAAAACCCGTAACTTCCCCATAAAGGAAAGTGACGGATAGTTCGAGAACAAGCCACAACAGAACACAAACAGAAGAACATTTCATTGTTATTACAACAATGCACCAGATTACAAGAATGTACAGAGTATAAATGAATATTACACAGAAATATCAGAGATTTAAATTACATTTAAATACATAGCAGCGGAAAATAATACAATACACAACTAGAATGAGATATACGAATACAAAGCTTTCCGGATATCGTTCCAGCTGTAAACCAGGATCCTGTGAATATAAATCTGCAAAACCAAAGCTACTAGCTGCCCATGTCAAAATAAGGGCACCTAGAGTTTAGGTTAAAACAATAAACTCCAGGTCAGTCATGTGACTGGTGTGAGAACTAAAACAGTTGTAAATCTTCATTTTAAAGATAGGTAAATCAATGGACCACGCCGTATAACACGGAACGGGTTTCCTCCCAAGAACACCAGTGCATATAAGTAAACAACGCAATGCTTTTCTAAAAATGAAGCTATTATAAGACCCAGGTCCCATCACACAATGCAACGCAGCCGAGGATAGGGTTTTCTCTTATAATAGCCAAACATGCTTAATACGTTTAAAACAAATCATTCGATACTACTATAAGTGCATAGTGTATAAAACAACTTCAAATCATAAGTATTAATCATAGGCGGCATAAGTGCCCCATCCCACTATGTCGCCATATATAGGATTACAACTACAACCGCAAGATTACGTATTTGGAAATTGGATTTCCGTCTATGAACCGACGCAAAAGATAGTCCTCAACCGATTCGAGACAATCTAGCCCATGTCTCAGGCAAGTACTCAGTCAAGCCCTGGAGCGACAGGGCCGGTCCACCGATGTGGATTAAAATGCCTGAACACTACGTTTCCCCGCCCTTTGGGGCGTAAATGAGCCAACTAAACGACTCCATCGGTTCGAGAACGACCGATCAATCCGAGGCGCCTCGCAACAGCAACAACCACATAAGTCAAACTCGTCAGGGCGTGTAAAACCACCGACGCCACTTTTTAGCTAGAAGGAAACACATGCCCTCCCTGAGGTCCGTCTCCCGTTTTTGGTTCATACCGGGTGTGAAACTCGCGAAGTAAACGTTACACAAAGCTACGCCACAAAGACCGTGCTTCGATCATCAACCACAAGACTTTGCTTTTCAACAGAAGCCTCGATCAATTGCCACTTAGGTATGCCACACAGGCAATTCACTCCATGCGTTTGATATCCATCAATATATAACCCCTGAGCTCGTACGTCTCAGAGAAGGGCGTTAAGCAAGAGAATAAATTCTCCGCCGCCAAACAAATATATATTTAATAGAGATCAATCACACGGACTAAAATCCAATGTCAGACACACAGTCCATTTACATGTTCGCTCTGGGTCTGAACGAAACCGGAGGCACCTAGTACCCCGCATATCCATCGATCTCCAAGTACGTCTGGACGATCACCAACTGTTTCCATCTTCTTGGGTGTACAGCCCAATCAAGATCATCAGTAATCACCCAAACGACGTTAAGACTTCCGGTCTTCGACCACCGTCTTCATCTTCGACTTCTCGTCGTATCAGTTATTCAGAATGGGATAAACCCGGTCTTTCCGAATAACTCGTGTATATTTTAAATAAGTGTTACACAAACACAACATACGCCTCATTCCAATTCATTAGTCACTAACCGTAAATTAATCAAGAGAATAATTCCCCAAATATTAACCCCGAAGGCCGAAACCAACATCAGATCAATATCCAGAAAACAATCCTGCTTGGCTAACCGACAGTTAGTTTCTAAACTTCACATTCACAGGGAAAGGTTCCCATTAATTTTATCCAAGATAAATTCTTTATATTTATTCTTTAATCTATCCCTTTTGAATTTCGATTCAACTAGTCGGGATTAACGAACTTACCGAAGTAATCATTTGTTTTAATTTCCCAATCCCAACCTATTTATCCCATGAAGTAAAACTGGTAATACTTCATATCTAACACCACAGTGTTATCGGTAAATTCAATTACCATTTCACGTTCAAATCTAATTAAAGATTTAACTATCACCTGGAGCAAAACTGGTGATACTCCATTCTCGACCATTTCAATCTAATTAAAGATTCATTAAAACTCCACTTAGTTTTAATCGTTAACTGGGTTAAAGAATCCGTGTCATTTAAAACACGGTTCACGATAAACCCAAAGTCACATTCATTAATTATCGGGTTAAAGAACAAGTGTTATTTAAAACACTGTTCACGATAAACCCAAAAATCAATATCAATTCAATTTCAATTAAATATTATTTAATTGGTACACTTCATTAAATCTAAATAAAAAGATTTAATCTTTTCTCAACTGGGTTCAAGAACAGTGTTAGTGAAGACACCACTCACGACAAACCCAAATCACATTTGATATTCAATACAAGGCTCTGAATAGAAAATATATCGGCTTATATTCAATATCAAATCCTACGATTAACAAATGTCGTATTGGAAATAACGATATAAATATATATCTTTCAAATTTCCATAACAACATCTGTATAATCCCGAATTCCAACATCGAAATATTCCGAAGACAATTTCGATTCAAATCCTCTCCAATGCAATCATTGGAAATTCTGGTTATTTTCAAAACCATTTCAAATCCAATTTATTTATTTAAAAATAAATAGAATTATATTTCTAGTTCAAAACTAGTTCATTTCGATAAAAATCTATTTTTATCTTTTCAAATATGGGGTTTTTCATCGCAATTCTTTCTAAATCTTTTCTTATGATTTTACATAAATTATTGCGATTTATAATAATTTTATCAAGGCCCGTACAGTCGATTTCCATCAATGGCCATCGAACTGCACTTACAACGACCTTTTTCGAATTGGATTTGGACGTATCTCCAAATCCAACCGTTAGATTTCAAATTTCTAACATTCGTTAGAAAGCTCTTTTCGATACGAACCCAACGGTTCCGGTTTTAGGAGAATCCGACGGTCGGATCTCCCGTAATTTCCGTTTGAAATAAATGGTCGAAATTCACGAACTGCCGCGGCGCGGCGCGTTCTATTCAGGCCATTATATTATATATATAATATATACTTCGTCGATTTCTATTTAAAACGAATTATATAAATAGTTTTAAATTCGTTTTCAAAAGCAATTTCAACTTTCTTTTCAATTCAAATCAAAATTGAATTCTTCTTTATAAATTCGTTTTAAAATTCATTTCTATTCAATTCAAATTTCAATTCAATTTGAATTCATTTCAATTCGCTTTCAATTCAATTCATTTCGAAATCGTTTTCAATTCAATTCATTTCGAAATCGTTTTTAATTCAATTCATTTCGAAATCGTTTTTTAATTCAATTCATTTTGAAATCGTTTTTAATTCAATTCATTTCGAAATCGTTTTTAATTCAATTCATTTCGAAATCGTTTTCAATTCAATTCATTTTGAAATCGTTTTCAATTCAATTCATTTCGAAATCGTTTTCAATTCAATTCATTTCGAAATGAATAAAATCGATATAAATATCGTTCACGTCAAAATGGCGTCAATCTAATCAACACGGCTTCATAAATTTCTATTTTCAAATATACTATTTCAAATATTTCTTTTTCAAAATAGTTGTTATCAAAATATTTCGTTCAACACATGACCAATCTCAATGGATGAGTACTGTCAACACATGAACCTTTATTTTATATTGATAAAGATATAAATTTTTTTACTAAAATATTTCGTTCAACACATGACCAATCTCAATGGATGAGTACTGTCAACACATGAACTTTTATTTTATATTGATAAAGATGTAAATTTTATTACTAAAATATTTCGTTCAACACATGACCAATCTCAATGGATGAGTACTGTCAACACATGAACCTTTATTTTATATTGATAAAGATATAAATTTTATTCTTTATTTTCTAAATTGGAATGAGGCCCAATCAATCACCATATAATGTTAATTATACGGATTTTCATACATTACACACATATATTAGCATTGAAAAATAATCAACCATCAACCAAAGTGCACTACACTGCATAAGCATCAAATATAGATATCTAACGCTTATAACAGCCTGTCAATCAATCGATCGACATATTTAATCAATCAGGATGAGTGAACTTCAAATTTCATCCCAACACCCGTGTGGGGTTTCAAACAATCACACACATATTTTATTTGTGCAGTTGGGCGATGTGTAAAATTTATCGTCCCAATCATTGTCCTTCAAATAGGTGTACATAAACAAACCGTCCGGTTTGTAAATGAATATTTATTTATTCATATTCATTACATTCATATTCACGTTAAAAATTATATTTTTAACGATAAAACATTTTATTCCAACATATGAATTTCTATTCAGTTCATTCTTTAAATAAAATGATATTTTTATTTTTCTAACTTATTTTAGAAAATTTCGGCGGCATAACGGCACGATACTAGAAACGGGACAAGGCCTAGCCTTATCCCCGGTCTAGTGAAGGCCCACGCCATTCACACATCAATCAAATTCACCAAACAACCAAATTCAAATCAAATCATCTTACTAATTTATGCAACCAAACAAACAAGTCCATGGTCTGTGGACGATTGTGTCGGGTGCTACTAAGCACCGTCTGCATCCTAGTATATATATATATATAACTAGAAAAGAAATTGAAAGGTCAGAAATTCCTACCGATAGCTATCCCAATTCCACGACACTTCTAATGCAGGAAATCTTCACTGTTCTCGTCTCTTATCGCTTTCGTTGTCCGCTTTCACTACATATGTAAAAATCACATTTTTATATACTGATGTCTTTAAAATAAAAATCACATTTTTATTTATTCACTTTCAATTTCAAAATCATATTTTAATAATCGCTTCCTACATTTAAAAATCGAATTTTTATTCCGTTATTCAATATATAAAAATCGAATTTTTACTACTATGTTATATAGATAAAAATTATATTTTTATCACGCTATTTTCCATATAAAGATTTCGCCTTTTCTAAAATAAAGATTTCGCCTTTATAAAAACATAGGCTTCGCCTTTTCAAAATTAAAGATTTCATCTTTATAAAAATCTCATTTTTATTTTTCTACACATATAAAGATGATATTTTTAATATTCCTATCATGTAAAAATTATATTTTTAACTCTCTACCTAACCAAAAATCATATTTTTACATCTTCTATATAGTAAAGACTATATTTTTAATACCTTAAAAATATAAAAGTCATATTTTTATTACTTTAAAAATATAAAAATCAAATTTTTACTTTGTCTATATAGTAAAGACTATATTTTTAATACCTTAAAAATATAAAAGTTATATTTTTATTACTTTAAAAATATAAAAATCATATTTTTACTTCGCAAAATCAGATCTTTTCCGTTATGAAAAATCGAATCCTTTTATGAAGAAAACCACAACCTTTCTAGCGATAAAAATTCCTAACTTTTTATTTCTAAAAATCATTTCTTGCTAAGTATTTATATTTATAAAAAAACGAATTTAAACAATGTAATATAATTAACATTTACTTATATACTTAATAAATTAGTAAATTTAAATTACCTTTTGCTGTTGTTTTCACTCCAGGGAAGTTCTCCCTTGCCTTCGTCTTGGTTGCATCGCTCAGAGGGTAGTCCGGCGAAGTGGTGGCGCGTGCGAGGTGGTGGGGGTTTGGCTTGGCAGCGGGGTTCAACGCTGGCGGTTCCCAGGTGCTTCGCGATGGTGCGACTTCGGTCAGAGCTCAATCGGCTGCGTCGAGTTTAATTCGACGATGAGGGAGGAGGTGGGGGGAGAAGAAGAAGGGACGGCGGCGTCTAGGTGGAGGGCAGCGGCTCCTCCCGCTTCGACGTCTTCTTTCCCTTTTTTTTTTATCTGAAAAACGATTTCCTGTTTTGAAAAATAAGAGGGGGGGGGGCAGAAGATAAGGGAAAGGGGGTTTTTTTATTTTTTTATTTTATTTTAATTATTTTATTTTGCAAATAGTTGACTTTTACATACGACCTCGAAACGAAGTCCACCGCCTGTCGTCCATAGCGTTTCACCCCCATTCCGAACACAATGGGATATGTATCGCAAGCTGATTCGATCGTTACAATGAGTTTCCGTTAAATTTACATTTAAATCATTATATTGGATTTTAAACGTACATTTCAAATTACCGGGGTCACATACTAACTCGAAAAATTCCAGAAAAATATTCTCTAGCTTCGTATTGACGATACGGTCCTAACAAAACTAATTTCATCGAATTCTGAGACCGTTTGAAAAATGGCCAATTCCCAGTCGATTAAAATCAACTAAAACCGGTCAAAGGCGTTTTCCTTTGCCACGCTCACATATTGATTCGAAAAATTATGAAATTTGAAACCTAGCAATAACTTTACATCACGGACCCAACAAAAGTGGTTTCGTCGAAATCCGAGGTCGTTTGCAAAATTTCCATTTTTAAGGGCCTGAATTCCATAGCGACTATTCGGGATCTTCAACTGGACATATCTTATGATTCCCGCTATGAAATCTTGATTTTTCGGATTCGTTGGAAAGATATTATCAAATAGATCCTAATGTTTTTGGTTTCACTCAAATCCGGATTATTTTGCACCCGGTACATTCAATTGAAGTTTGAAATCGAATTATCGAACTACCGCACCATTTTCAATTCTATTTATAATTATATATAAATATTTATATTCTAACGACGGCGTATATAATATATACGTTCGAATTATATTCAAAATAAATTTCTCGTCGATATTATTTAAAATAATTCATTTTAAATAATCAAAATTCGCTAAAATTGCCAATTTAAAATTTTTAAACTGGCCCAGATTTTTGGGTTGTTACAATCTCCCCCACTTAAAACTTTTCGTCCCCGAAAAGGAACAAAGTCAAAAGTGGTTTGATTAATCAACTCTACGTTCGATCTGGCTTTCATTCTCCAACCTTTTAGTTTCTGAGAATTTTCAAAAATTTCAAAAATTTGGCTAACACCCTAAATTTTCGAAAAATTTCGCCATAACCTCCCCTGCACCGGGAGCATCGGGGAATTTCAAATAGCTTCCCCGGTCCTTCAGATCTCAAAAAGAAAAAGAAAAAGCCAAGCGGCTAGCCAATAGGCTCATAAAATCATCATCACCCAAACAAAACAGTAAATTATGTAGTAAACATGTACCTATTTGTCGGGCAAACAAATTTTATTCTTCGGCTCTAGCCTCCTTGCTATGACCTGTTCAATGTAAGTGCAAGTATATGCAAGCAAATGCGACCAAATTTCAATACAATTCATTATTCGGTTCAATTAGGCTAAATGATTCAAAATTATCAAACAAATAAACAAACAACACAAACATCAATCAATTAGTGGATTTAACGTTTCAAATTGATAATTTTGATATATATAAAGAAAATCATGTTTTGATGCCAAATCACAACAATGTATTCTAGCTATATTATTTTTGGTTCTCACACCAGTCTAATGGAAATATATAGATATCACACCTTCGAAACTCGAACATAAATGTTGATGATGCGATCGCTATCATCAATAATATCTCCGGGCGACTAGAGTGTGATGCTATATCTATCCAATATATTAAAACTTTGAATATATGTTTGCAAGGCGTATATGCAAATTCTTTATATACTGAATTGTCCAAAATCAATATAAACAAATAATCAAATACGAATAGTTGATTTAGATTTGCAAAACAAAATTTGTTTTCATTAGAAAAATATACTCTTCACACTCGTTCTAGGATACTACTGATCCTATCTCTAACGAGTCATTCCCATTGGACATTACTAATCCAATATCTGATGAATTCTTTCGTAGGGTTCTCATGTGCCTTGTTCCCTGAGCTTTGTAAACCAAAGCTCTGATACCAACTGTGAAAACCCGTAACTTCCCCGTAAAGGAAAGCGACGGATAGTTCGAGAACAAGCCACAACAGAACACAAAAAGAAGAACATTTCATTGTTATTACAACAATGCACCAGATTACAAGAATGTACAGAGTATAAATGAATATTACACAGAA
This sequence comes from Allium sativum, assembly GCA_030737875.1. Taxonomy (NCBI): domain Eukaryota; kingdom Viridiplantae; phylum Streptophyta; class Magnoliopsida; order Asparagales; family Amaryllidaceae; genus Allium; species Allium sativum. Next base: position 4,917,649 of record CM060921.1, on the reverse strand, counting down.
ATATCAGAGATTTAAATTACATTTAAATACATAGCAGCGGAAAATAATACAATACACAACTAGAATGAGATATACGGATACAAAGCTTTCCGGATATCGTTCCAGCTGTAAACCAGGATCCTGTGAATATAAATCTGCAAAACCAAAACTAATAGCTGCCCGTGTCAAAATAAGGGCACCCAGAGTTTAGGTTAAAACAATAAACTCCAGGTCAGTCATGTGACTGGTGTGAGAACTAAAACAGTTGTAAATCTTTATTTTAAAGATAGGTAAATCAAGGGACCACGCCGTATAACACGGAACGGGTTTCCTCCCAAGAACACCAGTGCATATAAGTAAACAACGCAATGCTTTTCTAAAAATGAAGCTATTATAAGACCCAGGTCCCATCACACAATGCAACGCAGCCGAGGATAGGGTTTTCCCTTATAATAGCCAAACATACTTAATACGTTTAAAACAAATCATTCGATACTACTATAAGTGCATAGTGTATAAAACAACTTCAAATCATAAGTATCAATCATAGGCGGCATAAGTGCCCCATCCCACTATGTCGCCATATATAGGATTACAACTACAACCGCAAGATTACGTATTTGGAAATTGGATTTCCGTCTATGAACCGAGGCAAAAGATAGTCCTCAACCGATTCGAGAAATTCTAGCCCATGTCTCAGGCAAGTACTCAGTCAAGCCTTGGAGCGACAGGGTCGGTCCACCTATGTGGATTAAAATGCCTGAACACTACGTTTCCCCGCCCTTTGGGGCGTAAATGAGCCAACTAAACGACTCCATCGGTTCGAGAACGACCGATCAATCCGAGGCGCCTCGCAACAGCAACAACCACATAAGTAAAACTCGTCAGGGCGTGTAAAACCACTGACGCCACTTTTTAGCTAGAAGGAAACGCATGCCCTCCCTGAGGTCCGTCTCCCGTTTTTGGTTCATACCGGGTGTGAAACTCGCGAAGTAAACGTTACACAAAGCTACGCCACAAAGGCCGTGCTTCGATCATCAACCACAAGACTTTGCTTTTCAACAGAAGCCTCGATCAATTGCCACTTAGGTATGCCACACAGGCAATTCACTTCATGCGTTTGATATCCATCAATATATAACCCCTGAGCTCGTACGTCTCAGAGAAGGGCGTTAAGCAAGAGAATAAATTCTCCGCCGCCAAACAGATATATATTTAATAGAGATCAATCACACGGACTAAAATCCAATGTCAGACACACAGTCCATTTACATGTTCGCTCTGGGTCTGAACGAAACCGGAGGCACCTAGTACCCCGCATATCCATCGATCTCCAAGTACGTCTGGACGATCACCAACTGTTTCCATCTTCTTGGGTGTACAGCCCAATCAAGATCATCAGTAATCACCCAAACGACGTTAATACTTCCGGTCTTCGACCACCGTCTTCATCTTCGACTTCTCGTCGTATCAGTTATTCAGAATGGGATAAACCCGGTCTTTCCGAATAACTCGCGTATATTTTAAATAAGTGTTACACAAACAAAACATACGCCTCATTCCAATTCATTAGTCACTAACCGTAAATTAATCAAGAGAATAATTCCCCAAATATTAACCCCGAAGGCCGAAACCAACATCAGATCAATATCCAGAAAACCATCCTGCTTGGCTAACCGACAGTTAGTTTCTAAACTTCACATTCACAGGGAAAGGTTCCCATTAATTTTATCCAAGATAAATTCTTTATATTTATTCTTTAATCTATCCCTTTTGAATTTCGATTCAACTAGTCGGGATTAACGAACTTACCGAAGCAATCATTTGTTTTAATTTCCCAATCCCAACCTATTTATCCCATGAAGTAAAACTGGTAATACTTCATATCTAACACCACAGTGTTATCGGTAAATTCAATTACCATTTCACGTTCAAATCTAATTAAAGATTTAACTATCGCCTGGAGCAAAACTGGTGATACTCCATTCTCGACCATTTCAATCTAATTAAAGATTCATTAAAACTCCACTTAGTTTTAATCGTTAACTGGGTTAAAGAATCCGTGTCATTTAAAACACGGTTCACGATAAACCCAAAGTCACATTCATTAATTATCGGGTTAAAGAACAAGTGTTATTTAAAACACTGTTCACGATAAACCCAAAAATCAATATCAATTCAATTTCAATTAAATATTATTTAATTGGTACACTTCATTAAATCTAAATAAAAAGATTTAATCTTTTCTCAACTGGGTTCAAGAACAGTGTTAGTGAAGACACCACTCACGACAAACCCAAATCACATTTGATATTCAATACAAGGCTCTGAATAGAAAATATATCGGCTTATATTCAATATCAAATCCTACGATTAACAAATGTCGTATTGGAAATAACGATATAAATATATATCTTTCAAATTTCCATAACAACATCTGTATAATCCCGAATTCCAACATCGAAATATTCCGAAGACAATTTCGATTCAAATCCTCTCCAATGCAATCATTGGAAATTCTGGTTATTTTCAAAACCATTTCAAATCCAATTTATTTATTTAAAAATAAATAGAATTATATTTCTAGTTCAAAACTAGTTCATTTCGATAAAAATCTATTTTTATCTTTTCAAATATGGGGTTTTTCATCGCAATTCTTTCTAAATCTTTTCTTATGATTTTACATAAATTATTGCGATTTATAATAATTTTATCAAGGCCCGTACAGTCGATTTCCATCAATGGCCATCGAACTGCACTTACAGCGACCTTTTTCGAATTTGATTTGGACGTATCTCCAAATCCAACCGTTAGATTTCAAATTTCTAACATTCGTTAGAAAGCTCTTTTCGATACGAACCCAACGGTTCCGGTTTTAGGAGAATCCGACGGTCGGATCTCCCGTAATTTCCGTTTGAAATAAATGGTCGAAATTCACGAACTGCCGCGGCGTGGCGCGTTCTATTCAGGCCATTATATTATATATATAATATATATAATATATACTTCGTCGATTTCTATTTAAAACGAATTATATAAATAGTTTTAAATTCGTTTTCAAAAGCAATTTCAACTTTCTTTTCAATTCAAATCAAAATTGAATTCTTCTTTATAAATTCGTTTTAAAATTCATTTCTATTCAATTCAAATTTCAATTCAATTTGAATTCATTTCAATTCGCTTTCAATTCAATTCATTTCGAAATCGTTTTCAATTCAATTCATTTCGAAATCGTTTTTAATTCAATTTATTTCGAAATCGTTTTTTAATTCAATTCATTTCGAAATCGTTTTTAATTCAATCCATTTCGAAATCGTTTTTAATTCAATTCATTTCGAAATCGTTTTCAATTCAATTCATTTCGAAATCGTTTTCAATTCAATTCATTTTGAAATGAATAAAATCGATATAAATATCGTTCACGTCAAAATGGCGTCAATCTAATCAACACGGCTTCATAAATTTCTATTTTCAAATATTCTATTTCAAATATTTCTTTTTCAAAATAGTTGTTATCAAAATATTTCGTTCAACACATGACCAATCTCAATGGATGAGTACTGTCAACACATGAACCTTTATTTTATATTGATAAAGATATAAATTTTTTTACTAAAATATTTCGTTCAACACATGACCAATCTCAATGGATGAGTACTGTCAACACATGAACTTTTATTTTATATCGATAAAGATGTAAATTTTATTACTAAAATATTTCGTTCAACACATGACCAATCTCAATGGATGAGTACTGTCAACACATGAACCTTTATTTTATATTGATAAAGATATAAATTTTATTCTTTATTTTCTAAATTGGAATGAGGCCCAATCAATCACCATATAATGTTAATTATACGGATTTTCATACATTACACACATATATTAGCATTGAAAAATAATCAACCATCAACCAAAGTGCACTACACTGCATAAGCATCAAATATAGATATCTAACGCTTATAACAGCCTGTCAATCAATCGATCGACATATTTAATCAATCAGGATGAGTGAACTTCAAATTTCATCCCAACACCCGTTTGGGGTTTCAAACAATCACACACATATTTTATTTGTGCAGTTGGGCGATGTGTAAAATTTATCGTCCCAATCAATGTCCTTCAAATAGGTGTACATAAACAAACCGTCCGGTTTGTAAATGAATATTTATTTATTCATATTCATTACATTCATATTCACGTTAATAATTATATTTTTAACGATAAAACATTTTATTCCAACATATGAATTTCTATTTAGTTCATTCTTTAAATAAAATGATATTTTTATTTTTCTAACTTATTTTAGAAAATTTCGGCGGCATAACGGCACGATACTAGAAACGGGACAAGGCCTAGCCTTATCCCCGGTCTAGTGAAGGCCCACGCCATTCACACATCAATCAAATTCACCAAACAACCAAATTCAAATCAAATCATCTTACTAATTTATGCAACCAAACAAACAAGTCCATGGTCTGTGGACGATTGTGTCGGGTGCTACTAAGCACCGTCTGCATCCTAGTATATATATATATAACTAGAAAAGAAATTGAAAGGTGAGAAATTCTCACCGATAGCTATCCCAATTCCACGACACTTCTAATGCAGGAAATCTTCACTGTTCTCGTCTCTTATCGCTTTCGTTGTCCGCTTTCACTACATATGTAAAAATCACATTTTTATATACTGATGTCTTTAAAATAAAAATCACATTTTTATTTATTCACTTTCAATTTAAAAATCATATTTTAATAATCGCTTCCTACATTTAAAAATCGAATTTTTATTCCGTTATTCAATATATAAAAATCGAATTTTTACTACTATGTTATATAGATAAAAATTATATTTTTATCATGCTATTTTCCATATAAAGATTTCGCCTTTTCTAAAATAAAGATTTCGCCTTTATAAAAACATAGGCTTCGCCTTTTCAAAATTAAAGATTTCATCTTTATAAAAATCTCATTTTTATTTTTCTACACATATAAAGATGATATTTTTAATATTCCTATCATGTAAAAATTATATTTTTAACTCTCTACCTAACCAAAAATCATATTTTTACATCTTCTATATAGTAAAGACTATATTTTTAATACCTTAAAAATATAAAAGTCATATTTTTATTACTTTAAAAATATAAAAATCAAATTTTTACTTCGTCTATATAGTAAAGACTATATTTTTAATACCTTAAAAATATAAAAGTTATATTTTTATTACTTTAAAAATATAAAAATCATATTTTTACTTCGCAAAATCAGATCTTTTCCGTTATGAAAAATCGAATCCTTTTATGAAGAAAACCACAACCTTTCTAGCGATAAAAATTCCTAACTTTTTATTTCTAAAAATCATTTCTTGCTAAGTATTTATATTTATAAAAAAACGAATTTAAACAATGTAATATAATTAACATTTACTTATATACTTAATAAATTAGTAAATTTAAATTACCTTTTGCTGTTGTTTTCACTCCAGGGAAGTTCTCCCTTGCCTTCGTCTTGGTTGCATCGCTCAGAGGGTAGTCCGGCGAAGTGGTGGCGCGTGCGAGGTGGTGGGGGTTTGGCTTGGCAGCGGGGTTCAACGCTGGCGGTTCCCAGGTGCTTCGCGATGGTGCGACTTCGGTCAGGGCTCAATGGGCTGCGTCGAGTTTAATTCGACGATGAGGGAGGAGGTGGGGGGAGAAGAAGAAGGGACGGCGGCGTCTAGGTGGAGGGCAGCGGCTCCTCCCGCTTCGACGTCTTATTTCCCTTTTTTTTTATCTGAAAAACGATTTCCTGTTTTGAAAAATAAGAGGGGGGGCCAGAAGATAAGGGAAAGGGGGTTTTTTTATTTTTTTTATTTTATTTTAATTATTTTATTTTGCAAATAGTTGACTTTTACATACGACCTCGAAACGAGGTCCACCGCCTGTCGTCCATAGCGTTTCACCCCCATTCCGAACACAATGGGATATGTATCGCAAGCTGATTCGATCGTTACAATCAGTTTCCGTTAAATTTACATTTAAATCATTATATTGGATTTTAAACGTACATTTCAAATTACCGGGGTCACATACTAACTCGAAAAATTCCAGAAAAATATTCTCTAGCTTCGTATTGACGATACGGTCCTAACAAAACTAATTTCATCGAATTCTGAGACCGTTTGAAAAATGGCCAATTCCCAGTCGATTAAAATCAACTAAAACCGGTCAAACGCGTTTTCCTTTGCCACGCTCACATATTGATTCGAAAAATTATGAAATTTGAAACCTAGCAATAACTTTACATCACGGACCCAACAAAAGTGGTTTCGTCGAAATCCGAGGTCGTTTGCAAAATTTCCATTTTTAAGGGCCTGAATTCCATAGCGACTATTCGGGATCTTCAACTGGACATATCTTATGATTCCCGCTATGAAATCTTGATTTTTCGGATTCGTTGGAAAGATATTATCAAATAGATCCTAATGTTTTTGGTTTCACTCAAATCCGGATCATTTTGCACCCGGTACATTCAATTGAAGTTTGAAATCGAATTATCGAACTACCGCGCCATTTTCAATTCTATTTATAATTATATATAAATATTTATATTCTAACGACGGCGTATATAATATATACATTCGAATTATATTCAAAATAAATTTCTCGTCGATATTATTTAAAATAATTCATTTTAAATAATCAAAATTCGCTAAAATTGCCAATTTAAAAATTTTAAACTGGCCCAGATTTTCGGGTTCTTACAATATTTCTGTTAGCTTGCTCTACGGGACTGGAGGGAAGCATGCGGCTTCCGATGGACGCGATAGGGTACTCCGTGGTGGTTCTATGTTGCGGTACACGCTCAGGCTGTACTTGCAGAGGTTTAGTCTGTGCGGACCACTCAGTGAGTATACCTTGACAGCAACAGTAGTTTGGCAGTTAGAAGGCTATGGCGGATGGCGTTGGGTGATTCGGCAGTTGCTTCAGGGGAGGCTAGTCAGGACCAAACTAAGGATAGTAGTCGTCGTGTACCTGTCATCGGCAGTCAGTAGGATGCGGAAAGACTAGAGTTAAACTAACAGATCATCGATCTTTAACTATCGAGACTGTGGTTGCAGGACACGCCAAATTGGATGATATATTGGTTGCTATGAGCAAGTCAGTTAGCTCTTGATGTAGTCTTTCAGTAGTTGAGGGAGGGACCTGGGTGGGGCCATAACCACCGTAAAAATGCAAACCATACTTGGATATCTATACTATAGGTCCTTTGAGTGGACCTAAATAGATATGGAAGGCTCCCAACCGAGTTCCGTGCATTGGATGCATCCCTATTATAGGACTCAAGGTACAACAGACAGTCCGTATGTATGATGGTCTAGTTACATGCACTAGGTAGTGTATCGTAGACGTTAGGGCATTACTTCATACCGAGGCTTGATTCTACCAAGGAGTTTGGATATGACGATCTGTATGCTTGTGTGGCATAACAATCATGGTTGTGTGCGATAACGTGGCGTAATGATTTGGATTTTCATACGTCGTTCAGTGTAGGATATGCTTTTGTGGCATGACGGTGGAGACCATGCGAGGAGGGTACTATGGGGAGTACCTTGACATGTTGGGGGTAGCTATATATATACACACACACACACACACACTATATTAGGTTAATCTACTGGGAAGTATATGGGTACGACGTGGGTATAGGGCCTTGAGTTCCGTTAACCCAAACAACCTAATAAATAATAAAACATAACTAAACAATATATGTAGGGTTATTTCAGAATTTATAATTTTTCTAATCACTAGAACTTTGTGTTCTAACTCCTTCCTCATAACACACTCGCGTGTTAGGTTTGTGGAAGAGATATAATAGCTTCGGATGCAGGATTAGACAATATTATTATTTCGGTAAGGCAATATTTGATTATATTATATTTTATCCATTCTGTTGTGATTTGTTTACCAAACTCTGGTATAATTATCATTTCTATTTTTTCTGCAGGATACCAGACAAGCCGACTCGAGCTTCGATAGATAAGGATTTTTGAAAAAATTGGTCTGTCGAAATTCGGGTTGTTATAGAAGATATATGTGTTATGTGTGGAATTTAGGAAATATTACTTGTATACTCTTATTTAGGAAAAGGATTGACATTTCAGTGCTTAGTACGTTTTCTTTTACAGAGCTTTATTTATCTATATTTATTAAATAGTGTAATTCATGTATCTTAAATGCTTATTTCTTACGATAAATTAGGAAATAAAATTAAATGTCCCCGTTAGAAAAATTTGTGTGTTGTTTGTGTATTAATGATCTTTTAAAAATATTAAATGACATGTGGACGCAAAGTTAAACCCTGCTTGCAATAGAAGTTTGCACGTAACCACTCGACAAATCCAACAACTACAAGAAATCGGCTTAATGTGAGACGTCTAGTGTCATAAGTCATCTATTGTTTGACGGGATTGCCACGAGAAGGTATTAAGGGACTGAACCGCCTTAATTAGGTATTATGTGGTTAGGACTTGGTCTGCTCCTAAAGGTTCATTCTTTGGACTTGGCCTAAAGTCATAAGACCCACTCTAATTGGGTATTAAGTGATTTATGGGTCCGTCTTTCTCTAATAATTATGAAGTATTAGGTTGCCTTGAATAAGATATTAAACAGTGTACGAATGTGTGAGGTAGTTCTCCGTAAGTTGTCCGTTTCTTATCTAGGAGTTATGTGAAAGCATAACTATTGATGAGCTATTGACTCATGTAAGGGAAATATTAAGTGACTAGGAGTTCGCCAGTAATGACAACCAGATGGTAACGTAAAGTTCGTCGGGAGGGTCTTAAATGACATAAGTGTCTAGCTAAACTAGATATTAAGTAGTTGATTACTATCTTTCCCATTATGTTAAGAGAATATTTATATAGCATAATCTACTAGGAAACGAGGTCGTAAGTGACTAGGGTCCGCCAAAGGTAGGAACCTGCCCAATTAGTAATGGCCTTAAGTGACCACAATGGTTTACTTCTTTCCATTATAGAAACTTGAATATTTATGTCTGTGCTCACCTAGACATAAACCTGATAGGTTTTATGTAACAACACGGAAAATCAGAACCAATTTAAAAAAAATTACTTTGGCAATTTTATTTAATTTTGAATAGTTAAAATAATTTATTTTATGTAATAATGATTAAAAATTTATTTAAATTGAAGTTTAAAAGAATATATTTATTCTAATTTTAAAAGGAGTTAGAAATAGCGCAGTAGTTTGAAAATTTGAATTTGAACTTTAACTGACTGTACAGGATGCAAAATAAATTGGATTTTAGTGAAACCAAAAATATTAGAATCTGTTTAAGAATATCTTTTCAATGAATCCGGAAAATTGAAATTTCATAGTGGAAATCAAAAGTTATGGCCAATTGAATATTCAGAATAGTCGCAATGGAATTTAATATAATATATAGCCCGTATAAATAGCCATTTTACAAACGACCTCCGTTTTCGACGAAACCACCCCGGTTGGATCCGGAATGTTAAATTATTGCAGGATTCCAATTTTCATAATTTTTGGAATTTATATGTGAGTGTGGAAAAAGAAAATGTGTTTTGTCAATTTCAGTCAATTTCGATCGACCATAAAATGGCCATTTTTCAAACAATCTCCAAATTCGACAAAATTAATTTTTTGGGACCGTATCATCAAACATAGCTAGATTTATTTTTCGGGAATTTTTAGAGTCAGTATGTGGCTCCGGTAAATTAAAATGTTCATTCGAATTAAATAATTAAATGTTTAATTATTTAATTTGAACAACAACCGACAGAAACAGTCGAATAGGCCTACAAGACATATCCCATTTTGTCCGAAATGGGGGTATTTAGCTAGGGGCGTCATTCGTTGGGTTTGATTTGGAGTTAAGAGCGATATAGGAATTAAATTGAAGTTAAATAGAATTAAATAAAATAAAAATATGGTATAAATATGCATATAGCGTATAGCCCTAATCTATCGTATTGTTGTCGCCATTAACAATTGAACGACAATGCTCCTCCAACCTTCCTCCATTAAAAACAATCGATCCACTAAATAAATTATACCGATCCTTCAACGAATTTTGAAGAGATTTTCATTCTCTTCAAATCAATATCGATCTGACCTCCTACCATTCACTGGTTCTCGAGATCCACACCCTCAAACCCACGCCGTACCTCTCCAAAATCCACTGTGTCCCTGACGTCGAGTTCAACATGGTGGGGGCCACTAGATGCGCCTCTCCTCGCTCTACAGTGTGGTGAAACCTAATCATCTTCAAGTCGACAGTGTTGCTCACGAAAGGGTTCCCTAGTTTCGAAGGGTTGTGATAACCATCAGCCTGTAATGTTTTGAAGGAGAAGAAGGTTGGGTATTTAATAAATTTATTTATTTATTTTATTTTATTCAAATTGTTTTTAACCTTCGTAATATCATATCTTTGTCATACAATAACGAAATTCGATCAAACATGATTTGTTAGGACCGTAAGTTCAAGATCAACATTTCATATCTAACCGTAAAAATTTTGGAGTCTTCTACAAATTTAGAAGAATTAAACAGCGATGTGAGATTTCTAAATCCAAACTAATTAAATAAAATTATATTAGGATGCAGACGGAGTTTAGAAACTCCCGACACCCGTCGTCCACAGATCATAGACGACTTGATTGTATTGTGATGTGAATTGGTTGATTTTTAGCGATTGATTGTGGTTGAAATGAAATTGATTGATATTGTGGCATTAGACTGCCTAGAAAAATGTATTAGGAAATTAAACCCCTTGTAAACACCGCGAGGCCTAAGGTAGTGCAAGGAGCCGTACATCGGGACGGTGCCGGTTTAAATTACCCTGCTGTTATGCTGCCGAAATTTTTTGAAATATTTTTGTGTTATAAAATATTCATGTTATTATATATTAATTATTTGAATAATACAAAAATTAGATTTTCAATATATATATATATGAATATGAAATGATCATTGCATGTCAACATAAAATTTAAATTTTTGTTGTAAATCAAAAGTGGTCATTTGTTAAATAAAAATGTATTGACATTTACTTTTACATTTTTAATGAAAATAAAACATTTAAAAATAGACATTGTTAAGTGAAAAGGTGTTTACAATGGATTTTACCTTTTTAATGTAAATCAAACATTAAAAATGTCCATTACTATAGAAAATGTATTTACGTTGGAATTTTGCATTTTAATGTATATGAAAACATTAAAATACCACATTACTATATAAAATGTATTTACATTAGATTTTGCATTTTAAATGTTTTACATTAAAATGAACCTTGTTACGATAATAATGTTTTACATTAAGTTTTACATCCTTATGTAAATGAACCTTTTAAAAATGGTCATTGCAATAACAAAAGGTTTAATCTTTGCAATTTACATTTTTAATTAAACAAAACATTAAAAATGACCGTTGTTATATTAAAATGTCTTTACTTTAAAATATTTTTTTTTAATGTAACCAACATTAGAAATAGTCATTGGTTAAATAAAAATGCATTTATATTGAAATATACATTTTTAATGTAATGCAAGATTAAAAATAGTCACTTGTTAAATAAAATGTATTTAATTTGAAATTTTACATTTTAATGTAATGTAACATTAAAAATGAACACATTTGAAATAGAAATGTATTAACATTGACATTTACATTTTTAATGTACATATTACATTAAAAATAATACATTGATAAATAAAAATTTATTGGCATTAACATGTTCATTTTTAATGTAAATGCAATATTAAAAATAAACATTTGTTAAATAAAATGTATTGACATTGGAATTTACATTTTTAATGTGAATGAAACATTAAAAATTTCCATTGCTATATAAAATATGTTTTTCTTTAAAATTTACATTGTTAATGAAATAAAATATTTCATTAGAAAGGTTACATTTTTTTTTTCAATGTAAATAATATATTGAAATAGAAATTTACATTTTGCAATGTAAATAAAGAATGAAACATAAATTTACATTTTTTATGTAATAATAGATTAAAATAGAAATTTACATTTTTTTAAATGAAATAAAGATTTCATTAGAAAAGAATAAAGATTACATTTTTATTGTAATTGAAGAATGAAATAAAAAGTTACATTTTTAATGTAATCAAAGAACGAAATAAAAAGGTTACATAGAAATTTTACATTTTTATTGTAAGAAAGGATTACATGAAAGTTTAAATTTTTGCAATGTTATAATACATTGAAATAAAAGATTTCATTTTGCAATGTTATAATACATGGAAATAAAAGATTTCATTTTGCAATGTAATAATACATTGAAATAAAAGATTACATTTTCCAATGTAATGATAGGTTGAAATAAATTTTCACATTCTTATATAAGTATGAAATCATATGAAAGATTCAAGATGTGATATGTTTTGTTTTAACATTAAAATTTCCTTTTAATATAATATATGATTTCATATAAAATTGAAAATGGTTTGAAATCATTGAACGATTTATATTTATATATTTATATATAAATATAAATTAAAATAAAACGAATCGCGCTGCTGCAGTTCGCGTTTTGAAATCGTAACTTCAAACGATTATACCGAGAGATTCGACCATTGGATTTTCCCGAAACTAGAAGCATTGGGTTCATTTTGGAAAGATCTTTCCAAAGATATAAATTTTACTAAGATCCAACGGTTAGATTTTGAGAAATGCATAAATCAAATTTTGGTGAAAATAGCGCCAGGGCCATGCAATGACCTGAAGCATCGTTTAATTAAAAATGACTATTTTTAAATAAATAAAAATAGCGATAAATCGTTATAAAATATTATAAATGATATGGAATGAAAAGAATTGATTTAAATTATATACATTCGAGAATTATTTGAAAAGTCCGAGTTAACTCTCATTTCAAATAATTATACGATGATAGGAAGTCGAAGATTTGAAGACGGTGATTGAGGACCGGCGATATTCACATCGAATGGATGACTATTGATGCCATTGATTGGAGTTGCTGCCTTGAGAGGGTTACACTGGTAGTTGTCCGGATGTACTTGTTGATTGTCCAGATTAGCGAGCATCTCTCTTCCATATTAGACATATGGGACGAGGAATAAGATTTCTCCGGTTTCGTTCAGACCCAAAACGGACTTGTAAATGGATGTATGTCTGACATTGGATTTTATTCTGTGCTGATAGATTTCTATTTAATATATATATGTTTGGTGGCGGAGAATTTATTCTCTTGCTTAACACCCTTCTCTGAGATGCATGAGCTCAGAGGTTATATATTGATAGATATCAGTCGCATGGCATGAATTATCAGTGTGGCATGCCAAGATGCAAATGATTAAGTCTTATTGTTGAAAATCAAAGCCTTGTGGTTGATTGTCAAAGCACAACTTTATTGTATCATAGTGTTGTGTATAGCGTTACTTTGCGAGCCTCACATCCCGGTATGAACCAGAAACGGGAGAAGGACCCTAGGGAGAACATGCGTTTCTTTCTAGCTAGAAGTGGTGTCTGAGTTTTACAAGCCCAAATATCTTTACTTATGTGGATGATGGAAAGCGAGGTACCTCGGTTTGAGTCCCTAATGGCTCTATTTATGCCCCTTAGGGGGGATGTATTGTTCAGGCATTACTATTCCACTAACATTATTTGTCGACCGGCCCAGGTGCTCCTAAGGGCTCACCTGAGTCTGAGTCCTGAGACATGGGCTAGATTGTCTCGAATTCGGTAAGGACGATCCCTTGCCTTGGTTCATGATGGAAATCCAACTTCCAATATGACCCACATGGTTTTGATTGTAAACCTATATTTGGCAACATAGTATATGGTAGTTATGCCGTCTATGATTGATACATTATGATTGAAATGTTTTTGAAAACATATATACACTAATAATAATATCAAATCGATTTTTTATTGTATCAAGCATTTTTGACCATTATAAGGTAAAACTCTATCCTCCGGTTTGCGTTGCATTGTGTGATGGGACTTGAGTCTTATAATGGTTTCATTTTTCTAAAAAGCATTGCGTTGTTTAACGATTTACTTTATTTTTGCACTAGCAATCCGATGGAGTAAACCCGTTCTACATTAGCAACGTGGTCCTGTGATTAGTCCTATTATCAAATAGGTTATAGAAGATTTCTCATACCATTCCCATGACTGACTCGTAGTTTGTTTCACTTTGCAACTCGGGTGTCCTCTTTCCACACGGGCAGCCTTGTATACATGTTTTAGCAAATTCATTCTGGATAGCTATGGAGTTGAAGATGGATCCTATCATTTCTATTATGCTATTCAGACTTCATTTAGTCTATTATGTTTGACTCCGCTGCAGACATTTTATATTAAGTTGAGACTGTATTATGTACTAAGTATGATCCGATTGTGCTGTGTAACTCTGATGATATATTATTCCAAATGTAATTTGATGTACATTTTCTGCTGTAATTCTATATTTCTGTTCTGCTGTTATTGTTTATTTGTTATGTTCTAATGATTATCCTTGCTTTCGTACTACGGGAGTTTGGGGTTACCACAGTTGGTATCAGAGCTTTGGTTAAACTTAGCTTGGAATATAACATATAAATAAAATATATTGAAATAGAAATTTACATTTTGTAATGTAAATAAAGAATTTTCAGAAATTTACATTTTTATGTAATAATAGATTGAAATAGAAATTTACATTTTTTTTAAATGAAAAAAGATTTCATTAGAAAATAATAAAGATTATATTTTCAATATAATCGAAGAACGAAATAAAAAGTTACATTTTTAATGTAATCAAAGAATGAAATAAAAAGGTTACATAGAAATTTTACATTTTTATTGTAAGAAAGGATTACATGAAAGTTTACATTTTTGCAATGTTATAATACATTGAAATAAAATATTTCATGTTGCAATGTTATAATGCATGGAAATAAAAGATTTCATTTTGCAATGTAATAATACATTGAAATAAAACGTTACATTTTTCCATGTAATGATAGGTTGAAATAAATTTTCACATTCTTATATAAGTGTGAAATTATATGAAAGATTCAAGATGTGATAAGATTTGTTTTAACATTAAAATTTCCTTTTTTATACTGTCAGGTATAGGAAATAGGATTTCTTTTAAACTTAAAGAATTTTTATTAACTGAAACTATTGTTATGACCCCCTCCTCTTTACATAGGTTAGTTAGAATGGTAGCACATTCTTTGCTGACGACATCAAAGAAGGAACTTGGCGATGGTGATCCTTATCTAGTTTATTATTATTATATCTAGTAACGGATTGTATTTTTGGAATATCTATGATGTACCTTGACTCATTTATTATGACATTTGGGATTTGGTTTGATGTATTCGACGTTTATGAGGTTTTATGATGTGGTACATCTATTTTGATTATTATATTTTATCCATTCTGCTATGAGATCTGATTTCTCTTTAGTCTGGCTATCTTATTTTTATTTCTTATAGAAACCAATGACTTGCTTCGAATGGCTAAGTTTCGATTGACCTTTTATGGGTTGGGATTTATGCTAATTCCTTGCAGGTTGTTATAGTTGGACCGACAATACTCGGGTAATGATGTGTGCAAATTAGTTAACGCGACTACTCATACGATTTGGACTAGTAGAAGTTTTTCTTTAAATCGTCTCATAATATTTTTGTTAAAATTTCCACTATAGCTGGATCTGCTAATTTAATTGAAGGACCAAGTATTATCAAATGATAAACATATATTCATTAAAAATGCGTTATCCTCAATAAATGATAAAAGAAAACTATTAAGTTTTAAGGATATAAGAATGAATGGTTACCACATAGAAACCGTACATTAAAACAACAAAGAGTATCTATGTGTTATTACTAGAATTAAAAGCCAGAAGCTTATTTTAGAAAAATTTAGTATAATTTCAAATGGATTATTTTTCAAAAAAAGGGCATAATTGAATCTCATTCTATAAACATGAGCCAAAAATTCACAAAATACAAAGACATTGATTCTTTGGCATGGTCGCTAAGGTCATCTTGGGTCAATTATGATGTGTAAAATTGATAAAAACTCATATGGGCATGATTTTCCAAATCGGTTAAACTTATTACATAATTACTTATGAGTTTGATGTGAACGAGAAAAATTAATCACCCTACTCTTACAAAATAAATTTACTTCTAAATCTTTTACAATTTTACGAATAATTAAATGTGATATATATGGCCAACTATTATAAATGTTGATCATTCAAATGGTACCATAGCATTAATTGATGCATCAACTCGTTGGTCACATGTACATTTTCTTTCTATAAGAAACATGACATTTGTCAAATTACTTGCTCTAATAATAAAATTAAGAGCATACTTCTTCGGTTATTGTATTGGATCAATTCAACAAGATAATAGTGGAGAATTTACTTTCTAAATGTTTGAAGACTATTTCTTACCGTTAAGAATTAAAGTTGGACATCCAGTAGCTCATGTTCACACAAAATGGTCTAGCTTAATCATTAATGAAGTGTTTGCAACTTATTTCAAGATCATTTCTTATTTAATCATTTTTTATTTATTTTTAGCATGAGGACATGTAATTTTGCATGCATCAAAATTGGCTGAAATCAGACTAACAACTTATCATCTATTTTCACCATCATATCTTTTAACTAGACCACGATCAAATATTTCACATTTATAAATATTTGGTTGCACTCTGCATGTACCCATTAGTCCCCAGTTCGTACTAAAGTGTGCCTTCAACGTTGGTTAGAAATTTATGTGGGGTTGATTCACATTTGATAGTTTGTTATCTTAAGCCTATTACAAGTTGTGTTTTAGCTATAAGATTTTCAGATTGTAAATTTAATGAGATAATTTTCCCATGATTAGGAGGAGAAAAAACTTCCTCGTAGAACGACGTAGAATATCATGCAATAATCCATATATGTCTCATTTGTATCCACATACCAAACAATGCCAATATAAGATACAAAGAATTATGCATCTTCATGATATTGTAGATCAAACTTCAGATCCATTTACTGATATTGCAAAAATAACTAAATCTCACATTCTAGCAGCAAATGAACAAACTAGAATTGAAGTTCCTAAAGGACCAATGATTGAAAATGAATTTAAACAAAACAAAAGCGTGGAAGATCTATTGGTACAAAAGGTTAGGTTCCTAGAAAAATGAAATGTAACAAAAAAATATCGATTGGTAAATCTTCTAAAGTGGTTATAAATGATCTAAAAGATAACTTACATGAAAACCCCAATTCTATAAAAAGGCCGAAGGAGCTATTTTCCTAGAATAAATTATATATGTTTGTAAAAATAAAATGATGCCTAATAATAATAAAATCTTAATATTTTATACAAACTATAAAGAAAAGTGGGATCGAAGTAAAATAAAATCAATGATGTATTCTCACCTGCTATAACCACTGAAATAGCTGAAATTCATGATAATAATGAGATGCCTAATAATAATAAAATCTTAATATTTTATACAAACTATAAAGAAAAGTGGGATCGAAGTAAAATAAAATCAATGATGTATTCTCAACTGCTATAACCACTGAAATAGCTGAAATTCATGATAATAATGAGAATAGCGGTAATGAACAAAATAGCATAAATGAATTTTTGAAAATAATATGATTAGACAAAATGGAATTATGTTGCCAAGTTGAGCTAGATTCACTTCAAAAACATAACATATATGGACCGATAGAGAAAACACTCGAAAATGTAAAACCAGTAAGTTATAAATGGGTACACGTTAAGAATAAAATGACAAAAATGAATCCATGATATATAAGGCATGAATTTTCACATAATATTTAATATAAAGACCAGGTCTTGATTTTAAAGAAACATACTTTCTTATTAAGGATATTATAATATTTCGATATTTAATATGCCCTGCAGTTTTTGAAAAAAATGATATAAAATTAACGGATGTTGCAACTGTTAGGATTGACTCGCATGTTGTTAAGGAGGAATGACAGATTTGAAAAATAAGTCCCACACCGCGAAATAAATTGTAGGAGTCTTGTAAAAATATGAGTTGGTAGGCACGCAAAAATAGGGATTTCTTTTCTTAACTCGTATGTGTGCGCCCTATGCAAAAGGAATGAGGTTTATTCCTACCATTGTTACATAAGAGTGGTATCAAAGCCGAAGGTTACGGGCTGGGCCATGGAGGCAAGGCAGTGCTCTCAAATCGTAGGATGTGAGTCAAGGGGAAGACTATTAGGATTGCCTCATATGTTGTTAAGGAGGAATGATGAGTTTTGTAACACCCCGAATTTTTGAATAATCAAATTAACTAAATTTAAGAATACTTAATTTCAAACGTGGGAATTAAGGAAAACGGGTTACGCCATTGCGTTCATCTCCGAATTCTGCTTGAGATAGATTCTGAGTTTGCGTAAAACGGACACCATATAAAGGAGATATGGACGATCGAAGTTAGACGGAAAGACCAAAAGAAGTAAAAGAAAAAAATCACTGGCGCACTTGGGAAGTGCGCCAGTACAAAAATACACTGGCGCACTTCCCAAGTGCGCCCAGGCCGAGCAGAAAGCCTGCATAGCTTTCTGGTGTGATCTGATCCACACTGTGACTCAATGCTAAGTCCTTTCTAACTCCTTGCCGAGTCCGTTCTAACTCCTTGCTGAGTCCTTTTGTAACGACCCGGGGAAAAGCTCGACGCTCGAGTTTCTGACAACAATACATAAACCCGTATCATTTGCCAAAAACCCAAGTATCGAACCCCCAGATTGTCAATAGAAAGAATTTAGAGGGTGAGAATAGAAAGAAAGAAGTATTAGAATAGAAGAAAGAAGAAGAACATATAAGAATCTCCCAGCGGAATGAATAAAATATAATATCAAATTCCTTTATACAAAAGAACTATATAAACATACCAATCATCAGAGTACAACATTAATCACAGCGGAAAAATAGCTTTATATATCTAGCGGTGAGGCCACCTGCTTCTAGCTCCTGAAACTCCAAGCGAAACCTAACCTGGAACATACTCGGTCTGACCCGAGCCCATTTGATTTAAAACAAAATACACCGGGTCAGTCTGGAATACTATCAGTGATAAATTCACAGAACACACACTTGTTTAACTTTGAAAATCCTTTTGAAATAAAGGGTAATAGTAAGACCAATCCACACATAAACACGGATGGTTTTTACCTTACTATAACCCAAACCATTTTTGAAATCAGTATCTTTCTCTGATATTATCATAATGCCTAAATACAAGTAAATTACAATCTAGAGGAACGCTTGCATCTCACGCTCCCCATATGTAGTATACAATCAAAACCGCGGGCGCTTATTGGATATTGGATTCCAACTTGACAAGGTATGGGACCACCTTCCGCTCGTGTATCTCTAGAGGCGAATACACTGGGTTCAACAAGAACGTCTTGCAACCCGGCCCACACATGACCGACCACTCATTTCGCTTGAGTGTATCGAATGTATATCACCGGCGGTTGGGATCAGCAACCGCCTTCCCGAAAAGGGACAGCATCGATAGATTAAAGAAGCAAAAGGAATTTCTCTAGATAGGTGATCATACACCCTAATGGGAGCGACCCACATAGCCATGCTGCCTGCCCGATTTTTGTCTTTTCCCGGTTGATGAGGCTTGAGGCTAGAATTAATCTTCATGATATCTGGTCATCATTCACTTTGAATGCCACATCGTCAGATCCGCCAGATATCACTAATTGACATCCACAAAAATACTCTGCAGTTAGCAAAAAGAAGGTGTACGGCCTTCTCCGCCATTAACAGAAATACGTTTGAAGAAATCAACGTACGTGACCCCTTTGGAAATACTCTGTCAAACACTCGTCCATACAAGTCATCCAGGAACAGGATGAACCGAAGGCACCCTCCTACTGCATCTCATATAGGAATCACCCCATGGATCAGTAGCGAAAAGTCCTTGCAACCCGTGGATTCCAACCACAACAGAACCACAGTACATCTCTGGCTGCAGACCAGAAATTATTAGCGGTTCCTCCGCTTATGAAGATCCACGGTCGTCAATGCTCCATCTCGACCGTCTTCTGATATCTTCACGTATTTGTTGGTCGGAATGGTTTTCGAATATAAATTCGATCCCGGTCTTCCCATACCAACAATCGTATTGGTCAGGTTTGATAGTCGGTGTTTTAACTATCAAATAACAAATGTGTCAATACAATGATTTCACTGATTCAGTACTTGGCATGACTTGGCCTCTTTAAAATATATTTAACGAAATCATTAATCAACGCTAATATTCGACTTAACTCTAATTGAGTAAACAAATATTCAATATAATTTGAAATCAATATTCTTATTTCTTTTGAACTAATATTGCCATATTATTTATTTCCCCAAAACCTTGCAGTAGAGTTTGATATTCCTCGTATAGAGTAAAACCAATTTCAACACCTTGTACCCTTCTTGATGAACACAGTCGGTCCTTCCCATGATCTCAGAACTTCATCACGAACCCATAAACACCCGGATCTGAATTTCCACACAAAAGTAGCCTCCGTTCATTTGTCTTGACGCCGCCTGAAGCCATCGGGGACGACCTCGACCCCATGCCTGGGATCGACACTCAGTAGCGAGCCATCATGCCAGAGTTCGAGACCCCAAACACTGTCGTTCGCCCCATAATCTCGGATGACCGGAAATTGTTCAAGTGGAGAAACCCATCGCCACAGTCGATCTAAACCCTCGCCGCCGCCACCCCTGTCACCGCCAGCCTTCCCTTGACCAGTTCCCCTGCTCCGGCGTCCCCACTGACTACCTACATCTCCAAAGTATGAACCCATTTAAACCCTTTATTAATTTAATTCGCGTTATAGAAAATGAACGAGCGTTTATGGAAAACCGATGTCGTATGTGGCCACGGTAGCCATAAACGCTCGTTCATTTTCTATAACGCGAATTAAATTAATAAAGGGTTTAAATGGGTTCATACTTTGGAGATGTAGGTAGTCAGTGGGGACGCCGGAGCAGGGGAACTGGTCAAGGGAAGGCTGGCGGTAACAGGGGTGGCGGCGGCGAGGGTTTAGATCGACTGTGGCGATGGGTTTCTCCACTTGAACAATTTCCGGTCATCCGAGATCATGGGGCGAACGACAGTGTTTGGGGTCTCGAACTCTGGCATGATGGCTCGCTACTGAGTGTCGATCCCAGGCATGGGGTCGAGGTCGTC
Source organism: Allium sativum (assembly GCA_030737875.1). Lineage (NCBI taxonomy): Eukaryota > Viridiplantae > Streptophyta > Magnoliopsida > Asparagales > Amaryllidaceae > Allium > Allium sativum. The sequence continues at coordinate 4,896,399 of CM060921.1, read as the reverse complement.
CCCGATGGCTTCAGGCGGCGTCAAGACAAATGAACGGAGGCTACTTTTGTGTGGAAATTCAGATCCAGGTGTTTATGGGTTCGTGATGAGGTTCTGAGATCATGGGAAGGACCGGCTGTGTTCATCAAGAAGGGTACAAGGTGTTGAAATTGGTTTTACTCTATACGAGGAATATCAAACTCTACTGCAAGGTTTTGGGGAAATAAATAATATGGCAATATTAGTTCAAAAGAAATAAGAATATTGATTTCAAATTATATTGAATATTTGTTTACTCAATTAGAGTTAAGTCGAATATTAGCGTTGATTAATGATTTCGTTAAATATATTTTAAAGAGGCCAAGTCATGCCAAGTACTGAATCAGTGAAATCATTGTATTGACACATTTGTTATTTGATAGTTAAAACACCGACTATCAAACCTGACCAATACGATTGTTGGTATGGGAAGACCGGGATCGAATTTATATTCGAAAACCATTCCGACCAACAAATACGTGAAGATATCAGAAGACGGTCGAGATGGAGCATTGACGACCGTGGATCTTCATAAGCGGAGGAACCGCTAATAATTTCTGGTCTGCAGCCAGAGATGTAATGTGGTTCTGTTGTGGTTGGAATCCACGGGTTGCAAGGACTTTTCGCTACTGATCCATGGGGTGATTCCTATATGAGATGCAGTAGGAGGGTGCCTTCGGTTCATCCTGTTCCTGGATGACTTGTATGGACGAGTGTTTGACAGAGTATTTCCAAAGGGGTCACGTACGTTGATTTCTTCAAACGTATTTCTGTTAATGGCGGAGAAGGCCGTACACCTTCTTTTTGCTAACTGCAGAGTATTTTTGTGGATGTCAATTAGTGATATCTGGCGGATCTGACGATGTGGCATTCAAAGTGAATGATGACCAGATATCATGAAGATTAATTCTAGCCTCAAGCCTCATCAACCGGGAAAAGACAAAAATCGGGCAGGCAGCATGGCTATGTGGGTCGCTCCCATTAGGGTGTATGATCACCTATCTAGAGAAATTCCTTTTGCTTCTTTAATCTATCGATGCTGTCCCTTTTCGGGCAGGCGGTTGCTGATCCCAACCGCCGGTGATATACATTCGATACACTCAAGCGAAATGAGTGGTCGGTCATGTGTGGGCCGGGTTGCAAGACGTTCTTGTTGAACCCAGTGTATTCGCCTCTAGAGATACACGAGCGGAAGGTGGTCCCATACCTTGTCAAGTTGGAATCCAATATCCAATAAGCGCCCGCGGTTTTGATTGTATACTACATATGGGGAGCGTGAGATGCAAGCGTTCCTCTAGATTGTAATTTACTTGTATTTAGGCATTATGATAATATCAGAGAAAGATACTGATTTCAAAAATGGTTTGGGTTATAGTAAGGTAAAAACCATCCGTGTTTATGTGTGGATTGGTCTTACTATTACCCTTTATTTCAAAAGGATTTTCAAAGTTAAACAAGTGTGTGTTCTGTGAATTTATCACTGATAGTATTCCAGACTGACCCGGTGTATTTTGTTTTAAATCAAATGGGCTTGGGTCAGACCGAGTATGTTCCAGGTTAGGTTTCGCTTGGAGTTTCAGGAGCTAGAAGCAGGTGGCCTCACCGCTAGATATATAAAGCTATTTTTCCGCTGTGATTAATGTTGTACTCTGATGATTGGTATGTTTATATAGTTCTTTTGTATAAAGGAATTTGATATTATATTTTATTCATTCCGCTGGGAGATTCTTATATGTTCTTCTTCTTTCTTCTATTCTAATACTTCTTTCTTTCTATTCTCACCCTCTAAATTCTTTCTATTGACAATCTGGGGGTACGATACTTGGGTTTTTGGCAAATGATACGGGTTTATGTATTGTTGTCAGAAACTCGAGCGTCGAGCTTTTCCCCGGGTCGTTACACCTTTCTAACTCCTTGCCGAGTCATTATGGCTGAGGTGTCACCCTATCCTGACTAAATGCTTTTGATTAACCCTAAGATCATCTGACGGCTATAATTAAATTGAAATTCTATATAAATATGGGTAGACTCAAACCCTAAAATCAAATCAAAATTAGATCAATGGCCGTCATGTTGTCACTCCAAACCCTAGAGTAGCCGCCACCAAGTAGAAGCAAATTAAAGACAACACTTCAAATCAAATCAAAGTCTAATCTCAACAACAAAATAGTCTACAACAAGGGAACGCTGATCAATTATAGAATTCAGATCCCAGAACTAAAGACCCCTTTTTCTGTGAGTTCTAGTCAGTTTTAGGTTTAAATAGATAAAAGTGAATTGTGGTAGACTATGATTCGGGTATATGTTGTTATGCAAGTTTATTGTTGTTATGGATCATGAAATTATACAAGTTTATTGTTGTTGTGGATCATAAAATTATACAAGTTAATTTTTGTTGTGGATCATGAAATTATACAAGTTTATTGTTGTGGTGAACCATGAAATCATGCAAGTGAAATTCATAAACCTATGCAAGGTACCTATGCAAGTTATTGCGTGATGAATTCATGAACCTATGCTAGTTGTTATGTTGTGAATCATGAACCTATGCAAGTCACCTATGCAAGTTGTTATGTTGTGAATCATGAACCTATGCAAGTCACCTATGCAAGTTGTTATGTTGTGAACCTATGTGAGTTGTTAATTATGTTGTTAATTCATGAACCTATGCAAGTTGTTATGTTGAAAATCATGAATCTATGCAAGTTGTTATGTTGCAAAATCATGAATCTATGCAAGTTGTTAATTATGTGGTGAATCATAATTATATGCGAAGTTAGCATGTCATTTTCCCTAGTTGTCATGCTTATGCCAAAAATTGTACTGAAACAATCACCTTGTCATTCCCTTTATTTTATTTTTGTGGCGAGGCAACTTTGTAGCCTCAATAACGCCAAAATGCACATGATTACGCTAGTTAAGAAACATGGAAAAAGGGGAATTTGTAATAGGCATAGTTTACAAAGTGATTACGTAAATTGGACATATAATTCTAGTAGGGAAATATATAAATAAATACCTATTATGACATAGGTAAAGTTGAGTAAAAAAGGTATAATTTGAATATGACCATTTATGGATAGGAAATTCAAATTGTTAATAAAATAGGTATTGACACCTATAAAAAGGAAAGGATTAATTAATTAACTTAATTAATCAAAAGAGGAATATTTAAGTAATTAAAGTCTAAAAATTTAATTAACACTTATGACATGAGTTTAGGTTACATTAGTGGTGGAAGTCTGCCCGGACCCGACCGGCATATCCAGCAGCCACTAATGTTGAACCTAATGTGAGAGGTCTAAGTGTCTGAATACGACTCGGGCTAAGACATGAGGTTAGACCCAACTGTGGAATAAGACTGCCCGGACCCGACCGGCATATCCAGCATCCACATGTTGTAGGCCTAATGTGGGATGTCTAGCCCAATATAACCATAATTGGACATGGTAATAAGAAAAGACTACTTAACCTAACTTCATACATGTGGACTGTATGATGATAGACATAAGTTAGGGTTAAGTAAAATGAGTTGGATAGTGGGTGGGTTAAGTACAACTAATGGGTAAGTGGGTAATATTAATATATATAGGCCCACAAACTTAACCATTAAATAAATAGGATTAAATCAGTGGGTGGGTTAAGTACAACTAATGGGTAGGTGGGTAATATTAATGTATATAGGCCCAAAAACTTAACCATTAAATAAATAGGATTAAATCAGTGGGAGGGTTAAGTACAACTGATGGGTAGGTGGGTAATATTAATATATATAGGCCCACAATCTTAACCATTAAATAAATAGGATTAAATCAGTGGGAGTGTTAAGTACGACTGATGGGTAGGTGGGTAATATTAATATATATAGGCCCACAAACTTAACCATTAAATAAGTAGGACTAAATCAGTAGGAGGGTTAAGCACAACTGAAGGGTAGGTGGGTAATATTAATATATATAGGCCCACAAACTTAACTGGATAAAAAGGGTTATGTAATTAAAGACACGTAATAGTATTAACCGGGGCAAAATAGTAAAGTTATGTATTAAAGACACCCTTAGGGGTATGCATAACTAATGGGAATAGATAGAGTTATGTATTAAAGACACCTATAGGTAAGCATAACCAATAGGTAGATTAAGGGTTGTGTATTAAAGACACCTATGGGTACGCATAACTGATTGAGGGCTATGTAATTAAAGACACCTTAGGGTATACATAGTTAGTAGAAAACCTAGTGGGGATACAAGACATAGGGGAGAGCTTGTATCATGTTGTGTGGGACCCATTTCAGTCAGTAAACAGGAGGGGTATTAAAGTGAAGAACTCCGTACTAGGCAGGGAAGGGGCACGCTTACTGGTTGATTGTAAGAGATCCAAAACAAGACGGATGGTGTGGGAGGTGCAAACTGACCAGAGACATGTGCGTGCATGGGCCTGGCAGAGGGGGTCAAGACGACCGCGACACCAGTAGGTATAACTGTGCACACCTTGGGTTGCCACTTTGGGGAAGTGATACCCCCTAGTTATGGGATCAGCAGGGCATCTACAGAGTAGGGAGCCGATCGATTAGGGTAGTGGTTAGGGTATACCCGGACGTATGCCCTTAGTCTTCCAATTTATAGTAGGAGGGTAGTGGGTACAACTAGTTGAGATAGGAGCAGGCGGCACTTATGACAGCGGCTAGGAGTACACGAAACTACCACCATCATTATTGTTATTATGGATAGCGGAAGGGATCATCCTATCTTGATTTTACTAGTAATAGTGCAGAGTAGTTTGTAGTGAAGCATTCATACATCTTACCTTATTTGTCCTGTCATACCTGCCATCTGTACCGTGAATCCTCTTATCCACTTTGTATGCCTGTCATGTTTACCTTTATTTATTTACTGGCTAAAAGTTACTGGACTCACTAGAAGTATGTCTGACCTAGTTTGTTTTGCCTCTTTTCTTCCGTTACCTCCCCCCTAGGTTCTCAGGGAGGAAACACCCAGGTTTAGTCAGGATTTGGATATCATGTTCTAGGAGCTACTTCTGAAGTATGGCTCAAGTGTCTGTCTCTTATATGGCTTGCTCTTTAATCTGGGGAATGATGTTTTTCTTTTAAATACCTATGTACTCTGATAATGTAAGACAGAATTATTTTATGACTCATGGTATTATGTAACAAAGTATTTTGGTGATTTAATAAAGCTGTTTATTTCCGCTGCAAAATTTTAATCTCTGTCTTGTGATATTCTGTGTCTGTTTACCTAAAACGCTCCACTGAAGTTAAGGCATTCCCTTTGTGAGTGACCTTAATGGAGGTGGGGTGTTACACTTGGTATCAAAGCTGAAGGTTACCAAATTTGATAAAAGTTTTGAAAAAAATTTCAAAAAAAAAAAGGATTTAAAAGAAAGTATTTTCAAAAAGGAAAGCCTGTTTTGAAAAACATAGTCCCCAAAGTCATATGTCTATCTTCTGATTTTCTGTTTAATCCTTGTTTTCTTTCTTTTCTGAGTCTTCGGGGCTCCTGGCTTTCTGGGAGGTAACCTCATCGCGACATGGTCCCGTAGGCATAATGAGGCTATGGCGTCTGTCGAAGGGCAAAGAAGTGCCTAACTTCCATCTGTAGCCGCAGTTATTCCATCTACGGCTAATCCTCTTTCGGGCTTCGTAGGGTTTTCCGCACGATGGGGGCAACTTTTGAGAAACACTCATTAACATCTAAGAAGGTTGGTTGTTTTCGATGCCATGAGACAGGACATCTGATCTAGGATTGTCCAAGAAGGCAAGGGCAAAGGGTAGAATCTTCTAGAGGGTAGGTGGATGCTCTCGTGGCAGATGGATAGAGATAGGAAAAATTTAGGTAAAAGTTTTAATTTCCTTATCTGATTATGAAGTTAAGACTCTTTTGGATTCTGGCATCGAGACTCTGCACTTTAATACTAGTCTTATTTCTGATCTCTAGTTATTTCAAACCCCTTTGGTAGTTCGGCTCATTTATTGGTGATTTGTAAGGGGTTGAAATTATCTGTGTTAGGCATCAAAAATTTGAATGTGACATTTGTGTGCTCATGTTTATGAGCTATGGGTTGGTTCTAAATGGATCAGCTTTCTATGTGGAGGGTCGTTCTAGATTTTGAGATGAGGGTCGTTAAGTTTCTAACTTGTCATGGGAAGACCCCCAAAGTTTCTTGTGACCCGCAAGGGTCTATTATGCTTAGCTTTCTGAGAATCATTCTGTAATCTGATCTGTACCAGTAGTCTACAAATATTTGAATATTTCTGAATGATAGGAGTCTCTACTCGAAGCATGCAGTAGATTTCCAGTTTTGACATTGTTTAATGGGGGTGATTCTCTGAGTGTCAGTCTGATGTTGATTTCGGTCTTCGGGGTTGAAAGTTAGGGAATTATTCTCTTAACCGATGTCAAATTGGAACCGAGCTTTTGTTTTAGTTATATCATTTGTTTGTATCAGAGCTTTGGTTAAACTTAGTGCTGGAATATAAAATATTAACGAACTCGTCAGAAATAGAACCAGTAGTGTTCTAGGACGGGTAACTCTATATATATAGGATCAGTAATATCCTAGTATGAGTAAAGCAGAATGAAATACGCCCCACTAGACACATTTACATTTGAAGTATATGTTTCTATGTTTTAAAATACCTTTTCTGTGACCTGACACTTGATCTGCCATTTGCAGTAGTACTAGAAAAATGAGTATCAGAAACAGGAGAAATGCAGAACCCGATCTAGAGGCTCTATTAAAGAGATATCGAAATCTGAACGGAGCACAATTCTCGGGCAATGAATCTATAATTTAGACTCAAGCTTGGATGAGCTCTGCGGAAAGAATATTTGAACATATCCAGTTGAGCGATGATTAGAAAATACTAGTAGCATCTTGGGCGCTCAAAGAAGAAGCTTTGATCTGGTGGGAAACAATCATCAAGGATAATCCAGAAGGTGATATCACCTGGGATAGATTTAAAGAGATTTTCCTACAAGATTTACTCCTCCTGAAGTGACGGAGCGATTATGTGATTAATTCTCTTATCTGATACAAGGAGATATGACCATTCCCGAATATCATAAGAAATTCAATGAACTTTCTCACTTTGCTCCTCATCTGATTCAAGATCCAAAGAGGAAGAATCTGAGATTCATTCATGGCCTGCAAAGAAAATACCAGAATAGTGTAATGAAAAATGTGAAGCTTCCTTTTTCAGAAATGATTTATGTAATGACCTGGGGGTTTTAGACTCTGAAAATCGACACAAAACCCAGCGTCGACTATTCAGACATCGAAAATACCAGGTCATTAATAGAAAGAAATTAGAGGATGAGATAGAAAAGATAGAACTAATAGAATAGAAGAAAAAGAAGAAGAACACAACTGAGCAGAATGTAACACCCCGTATTTTCTGTGAACGTAAAAGTAACAAATTAAAGTATACTTAATTTTTAGGAGAAGAATTAAGGGAAACGGGTTGCGCCATTGCGTTCGTCTCGAAATTCTTCTTGAGATAGTCCGAGTTTGCGTAAAACGGATACCGTATGAAGGAGATATGGACGAACGAAGTTAGGCAGAAAAACCGGAAACAGGCCAGAAATGCACTGGCGCACTTGTGAAGTGCGCCAGCACAAAAATACACTGGCGCACTTGGGAAGTGCGCCCATGTCGAGCCAGAAACCTGCACAGGGTCCTAGAGAGTTCTAATGACGATTTTTGATGTGCTGGACGGACCTGATGGCTTCTAGGGTGATCTAATGGTTCTGAAACACTCTCTACTCCTATAAATATGTGATTAACCTAACCCTAATTCATAGAATATTGTCTGTGACACCATTATGCTACCAAACTCTCTCTTAAACCCTAGCCGCCGCCTCTAAATCTAATCTCAAGTATTCATGAACAATTCAAATTAAAGTTTAGAGCTGCAACAATAATCGAAGCAGATTAATCAGCGTTTCTGCATCAAATTCGATTTATAATCCTTTTCTTTAGCCACGAAAGGCAAGTACAGTTATTTTCCGATATAAACGTTAATTATGATTGTGGCATGAATTGTAAATCTGAATCTGAGGTTATGTTTGTTCTGTTCTGTTTAGATCTATCTTATTCTGTATCTCTTTCTTCTTTCTGTTCTATAGCCAGGCTACTACGAGCCTGCGCCGAATCTCATAAGAGATTAACGCACGAATGCTAAATTTTGGGACAAATAATGAATAATGCATAATTGGACATGAAACTATTGCCTATGACTATGATTCATGACTATGAGACTATTGCCTATGACTATGATTCATGACTATGAAACTATTGCCTATGACTATGATTCATGACTATGAGACTATTGCCTATGACTATGATTCATGACTATGAGACTATTGCCTATGACATTGAATAAGAAACTATTGTGATTTGTCGCCCATGACTATTGTAGTTAGTTTCTTACGCCTATTCCCTTAATGATACTAGATCTCATATTTAGTATGTAACTTTGCTAGTTTATTCCCATTCACTGTTATGTACATCGAGCCTAGTGGGGACATTATCATTGTATTTGGTTCATTATTTCATGCCTATTCTTTCTTGTGCTTATCTCCTATTCCTTTTGCTATGGCCATTTCATGAGTACTTAGAGAACTTGTTGAAACATTGGGCGTAGCTGAATTAAGTTAATAAATATGTTGGCATAATTTGAATTGGCTATGATAGAGAATGATTTACATGCATATTAGTCTTGGACAAAAATGGTAAACTAGAATATTAAATTTAGTTTTGACATGAACTGTAGATGGGAATATTAAGGCTAAGATTTGGGGCATATATTGTATTATGAATTATGACCTTGATTTAGGCATGTAAGTTTAGGCTAAATCTATGATTAGGCAAGATAGGTAAATAGAGTTTTAGATATATATAATCTGCTAAATCTATTATCTGCTAAATCCGTTAAATTGCCTAATCTGTTATCTGCTAAATCTGTTATATTGCCTAATTTGCTAGTTCTGCTATATTGCCTAATCTGCTAGATCTGTTCATCTCCTAAATCTGTCATCTGCTAAGTCTGCTGAAAATGCCTAATCCGTTATATGCTAAATCTGCTAAATTGCTTAATCTGCTAAATCTGTTAAGTCGCCTAATCTGCAAAATCGGTTATCTGCTGAGTTGATATATTTATTCTGTTATTGACATAATCTGAATTGGCTATAGTTATGAATAATTGACATGTATATTAGGCATGGGCATAAATGGTAAATTATTAATTAATTGGCCGCAAAGATAAACATGGCTAACTCGAGGTTAGAATGAGTTTGCGGCGTAATCCTGCCCGGAACCGCCCGGCACATCCAATGGCCACAAACAATAGGTTCTAATGTGAGAAGTTAGTTATAACATGCTTGAAACCCGAGGTTAGACTCAGTTTGTGGCAGAAATCTGCCCGGAACCAACCGGCCTAACCACTAGCCGCAAACTGTTAGTCTAATGTGAGAGGTCTGGGCATTAATATTTAATTAATGAAAATCTGAGATAAATATGATGTCTAAAACGTGTTGGGTGGATAGGGTTAAACCAACTAATGAAATTAATAAACCCGTTTCATGAATCTGTAGGCCCAGTACAAAGTTAGACAAGTCTGTAAATCTGTTAAATCTGTATGTCTGATCCGTTAGTCTGAAAACTTATTAACTTGATTTTCTGATCTGTGAACTAGTTGACCTGAACTCTTATGTATGAACTTGTAAACAAGTTAATCTGAAATCTATTAGTCTGGGGGCATATGGTTAGGAGGAAAAATACTTGTGTCTGTTGTTTGGGACTCATATTAGTCAGTAACCCTTTCTGGTATCAAAACTTTGATCCAACAGTAGGTAGAGTCCGGGCACGCTTACTGAACTAATTATAAGAGGTTCATTCTGATAATGGCGAGGGGTGTTGATGGTGCGTTCCAACCGGTTCATGTGCATGCATGGATCCCGGTCCGTCTCTGAGGATGTAAGACGCCGTGACATCTATAAATAGGTCTGTGTCATTCAAAGGTTGCCACTTTAGGGAATGATACACCCTTTTGTGGGGCTGGCACAGGGTATTTATGTATTAGGGAGCCGATCGCGTGGGGTAGGATTTAGGGTACACTTAGTTCTGTCTGTTCTGTGGGGTACCATCTGTTTTTGTTAGGTGGTAACACCTGTCTGTTTCTGCGTGGTACCGTCTGTTGGGATGGTAAAGGCCCATTTTCTAGTGTACACCCAATTCTAACATTCTGTTTCCGTAGGGATTATTCTGTTTCCGTTTCTGTCTCTGTTCGGGTGGTAAAGGCCCATTACTAGCATTATATTTCTGTACTTTCTATTCGGCTGGTAAAGGCCCATTATTAGCATTATGTTTCTGTACCTTCTGTTAGGGTGGTAAAGGCCCATTATTCTGTTTCTGTTTAGACATTAGGGTAACACCTAATCCTGTTATACTAGTATTAGTGCAGAGAAGTGAAAAGTAATATCATCATGTTTCTTTTGTTTAACCTACGTATATCTGTTATTCCTGTTTCCTGTTATCTCTCATCCAGTTTTATTTGCATGCCATGACATTATTATATGTTCATAATTGAAAGTCACTGGACTTGCCAGACTTTATGTCTGACCCTTGTTGTTTCGCCTCTTTTCTTCTGTTTCCCCGCCCCACCAGGTTTTCAAGGAGGGAATGCTCTACCTTGATCCGGATCTTTATTCCTGCTTGGAGTGCTTAAAGTATGGCTTGTCTTCTTCTGGCATCTTTGGTGGGGATTATGATTTTAAAGTTTTGTACTCTGATGGCTTTTGAACAAGGCTGATATATATGTACTTGATTTTTTGGTAAAGTTGTAACCAAACTGATTTCTGTCCGCTGCAATAAAGTTATAAAGTTTTTCAAGTATTATTTTTATATCTCTCTTGTAATATTCTGTTCTGTTTACTAAAATGCTCCATCAAAGTTAAGGCATTCCCTTTGTGAGTGACCTTAACAGAGGTAGGGTGTTACACTTGGTATTAGAGCTGAAGGTTACCAGATTAGATAGAAGTTTTTGAAAACTATTTTCAAAAAGGTTTTAAAAGGAAGTATTTTCAAAAGTAAAGCTTATTTTGAAAAACATAATCCCCAAGAGCCATATGTCTTTCCTTCGGTCCTTTTTGTATTGAATCTTTCCTTTTTCATTTCATCATGTCTGAAGCATCTGAGATACCAGAGGGTGTCCATGTACCCGGTTGGTTTCGTCAATACCTTGAGGCTAGGACCGCCGCCGCAGGTCAAGCAAATGATCCCCCTCCTCCGCCCCCTCCTCGTGCAATTGCTTTCTCAAAGTTCTGTAAAGACTTTAGGGCCATGGGTGGAAAGGATTACAAGGGAACTGAATCATTCGTAGAAGCGAGGAACTGGCTTAAAGAAACTGAGGATCTGTTCGTTATCTTCGAGGTGGACGATAGGCAAAAGGTACAGTTGGCGGTATGGTTGCTCAAAGACGAAGCTTCCTACTGGTGGGAAGTCACTAGCGCCGAGAGGCCGGTTGAACCATGGATGGATTTCAGAACAAGGTTTGAGACGAAATTCCTCTCGCAAGCCGAACGAAGTCTACAATTGGAAAAGTTCTTATCTCTTAAGCAAGGAAGTATGACGGTCAAGGAATACGTCAACCAGTTCAACCAACTGGCTAGGTTCGGACTGGATTTAGTCAACACTCAACATAAAAAGGCTCTCCGCTTTGTTAAAGGATTGAACGAGCCACTACACAGCCTAGCCATGACCCATGTACCCATGGGAGCGACTTACGAGAAATTGGTGGACATGGCACTACTGCACGAGGAAGACAAAGGGCCAGAAAGTGACAAAGAAGGAAGAACCACAGAATAAGAAAGCATGGCCTGAAAAGGAAACACAAAAGAAGGATGAGAAGTCTGAAGATATGACGGAGAAAAAGTGATTTACTTGTGGAAGCTCGACTCATACGAACAAGGATTGCAGAAAAAGGAAGGGCACTTGCTTCAACTGTGGTGAGATGGGACACTTCACTAGGGACTGCCCGAAGAAACGAGGGCTAGGGCAGAGGGCAGAACCCACTTCTGGAGGACATGAGAATGCTCAAGTGACTGGTAGATAGGGTAGAAATAAGAAAATTTATGTAGAAGGTTTAATTTTCTTATCTGATTTTTGAGTTAAAACTCTTTCTGATTCTGGCATTTTGATTCTGTAATCGATACTCTGCACTTAAATACTAGTATTGTTTCTGATTTCGCTGTACACTCAAACCCCTAAGGGTTTGGACTCATCTGTTTGTGATAGATTGGGGATTGAGAGATATATGTGTTAGGCGTCAAGTAGGACGCATACATTCTGGTTTTTATCATGCTTAGTTCAGTAATCTGATGTGTACCAGTAATCTGTAAATATCGGAATATTTCTGATAAGGTTAAGATTTCCAGTTTTGACATTGTCTGAAGAGGTAATCCTCTGGGTGTCAATCTGATGTTGGTTTCGGTCTTTGGGGCCGATACTTAGGGAAATTATTCCCTCAACCATGGTCTAATGGAAACTAAGTTTTTGTTTCATCTGTACTCGCTTCCATCATTCGACTGTATCCTATCGGTCGAATCTTCGAACTTTAGGTAGAAACCAATGGGTGTAAACATGTGTTTGAGACATGTTATGTTTGATGGTTGCCAGTGGATGCAAGTGGTTGCTAGTGGTTGCTCGTGGATGCATATACACACACTAGGCACTAGATCGGCTCGAAAACACTCTCATATTGCATATGGATGTGTGTGCATTTTCAATTTTGTGGATGCAAAATGATCGATTCATCACATGGATGTAGCATTTGGATGAATGATTGCGCACACATATAGAAATGATGTGTATCAAATAGGATTTCTTGCATACATAATTGGACTCATGGCACCAACATGGTTCGCATTGAGGAGGTCAACTGAATCAGTAGACCGCCTAATCTTTGCATTAGATAGGAGACATATACACACACTTTTGCATATGTTCATACAACATTAAAAGTTTTCTAAGGAAAATGGATGCTTGTGGATGATGGTTGAGTAGATGGATGATTGGATGGTAGGACACATTCTTCTTAACTTGAAGATTTCGGGGACGAAATCCTTTAAGGAGGGGAGAATGTAACACCCCGTATTTTCTGTTAACGTATAAGTAACAAATTAAAGTATACTTAATTTTTAGGAGAAGAATTAAGGGAAACGGGTTGCGCCATTGCGTTCGTCTCGAAATTCTGCTTGAGATAGAGTCCGAGTTTGCGTAAAACGGATACCGTATGAAGGAGATATGGACGAACGAAGTTAGGCAGAAAAACCGGAAATAGGCCAGAAATGCACTGGCGCACTTGTGAAGTGCGCCAGCACAAAAATACACTGGCGCACTTAGGAAGTGCACCCATGTTGAGCCAAAAACCTGCACAGGGTCCTAGAGAGTTCTAATGACGATTTTTGATGTGCTGGACGAACCTGATGGCTTCTAGGGTGATCTAATGGTTCTGAAACACTCTCTACTCCTATAAATATGTGATTAACCTAACCCTAATTCATAGAATATTGCCTATGACACCATTATGCTACCAAACTCTCTCTTAAACCCTAGCCGCCGCCTCTAAATCTAATCTCAAGTGTTCATTCACAATTCAAATTAAAGTTTAGAGCTGCAACAACAGTCGAAGAAGATTAATCAGCGTTTCTACATCAAATTCGATTTATAATCCTTTTCTTTAGCCACGAAAAGAAGGTACAGTTATTTTCTGATATAAACGTTAATTATGATTGTGGCATGAATTGTAAATCTGAATCTGAGGTTATGTTTGTTTTGTTCTGTTTAGATCTATCTTATTCTGTATCTCTTTCTTCTTTCTGTTCTATAGCCAGGCTACTACGAGCCTGCGCCGAATCTCATAAGAGATTAACGCACGAACGCTAAATTTTGGGACAAATAATGAATAATGCATAATTGGACATGAAACTATTGCCTATGACTATGATTCATGACTATGAGACTATTGCCTATGACTATGATTCATGACTATGAGACTATTGCCTATGACTATGATTCATGACTATGAGACTATTGCCTATGACATTGAATAAGAAACTATTGTGATTTGTCGCCCATGACTATTGTAGTTAGTTTCTTACGCCTATTCCCTTAATGATACTAGATCTCATATTTAGTATGTAACTTTGCTAGTTTATTCCCATTCACTGTTATGTACATCGAGCCTAGTGGGGCCATTATCATTGTATTTGGTTCATTATTTCATGCCTATTCTTTCTTGTGCTTATCTCCTATTCCTTTTGCTAGGGCCATTTCATGAGTACATAGAGAACTTGTTGAAACATTGGGCGTAGCTTAATTAAGTTAATAAATATATTGGCATAATTTGAATTGGCTATGATAGAGAATGATTTACATGCATATTAGTCTTGGACAAAAATGGTAAACTAGAATATTAAATCTAGTTTTGACATGAACTGTAAATGGGAATATTAAGGCTAAGATTTGGGGCATATATTGTATTATGAATTATGACCTTGATTTAGGCATGTAAGTTTAGGCTAATATTGGGGCATATATTGCTATATTGCCTAATCTGCTAGATTTGTTCATCTGCTAAATCTGTCATCTGCTAAGTCTGCTGAAAATGCCTAATCCGTTATATGCTGAATCTGCTAAATTGCTTAATCTGCTAAATCTGTTAAGTCGCCTAATCTGCAAAATCTGTTATCTACTGAGTTGATATATTTATTCTGTTATTGACATAATCTGAATTGGCTATAGTTATGAATAATTGACATGTATATTAGGCATGGGCATAAATGGTAAATTATTAATTAATTGGTCGTAAAGATAAACATGGCTAACTCTAGGTTAGAATGAGTTTGCGGCGTAATCCTTCCCGGAACCGCCCGGCACATCCAGTGGCCGCAAACAATAGGTTCTAATGTGAGAAGTTAGTCATAACATGCTTGAAACCCGAGGTTAGACTCAGTTTGTGGCAGAAATCTGCCCGGAACCAACCGGCCTAACTAGTAGCCGCGAACTGTCAGTCTAATGTGAGAGGTCTGGGCATTAATATTTAATTAATGAAAATCTGAGATAAATATGATGTCTAAAACATGTTGGGTGGATAGGGTTAAACCAACTAATGAAATTAATAAACCCATTTCATGAATCTGTAGGCCCAGTACAAAGTTAGACAAGTCTGTAAATCTGTATGTCTGATCCGTTAGTCTGAAAACTTATTAACTTGATTTTCTGATCTGTGAACTAGTTGACCTGAACTCTGTATGCCTGAACTTGTAAACAAGTTAATCTGAAATCTGTTAGTCTGGGGGCACAAGGTTAGGAGGGAAAATACTTGTGTCATCTGTTGTTTGGGACCCATATTAGTTAGTAACCCTTTCTGGTATCAAAACTTTGACCCAACAGTAGGTAGGGTCCGGGCACACTTACTGAACTAATTATAAGCGGTTCATTCTGATAATGGCAAGGGGTGTTGATGGTGCGTTCCAACCGGGTCATGTGCGTGCATGGATCTCGGTCTGCCTCTGAGGATGTAAGACGCCGTGACATCTATAAATAGGTCTGTGTCATTCAAAGGTTGCCACTTAAGGGAATGATACACCCTTTTGTAGGGCTGGCACAGGGTATTTATGTATTAGGGAGCCGATCGCGTGGGGTAGGATTTAGGGTACACTTATTTCTATTTGTTCTGTGGGGTACCGTCTGTTTCTGATGGGTGGTAACACCTGTCTGTTTCTGCGTGGTACCGTCTGTTGGGGTGGTAAAGGCCCATTTACTAGTGTACACCCAATTCTAACATTCTGTTTCCGTAGGGATTATTCTGTTTCCGTTTCTGTCCCTGTTCGGGTGGTAAAGGCTCATTACTAGCATTCTGTTTCTGTACTTTCTATTCGGGTGGTAAAGGCCCATTATTAGCATTATGTTTCTGTACCTTCTGTTAGGGTGGTAAAGGCCCATTATTCTGTTTCTCTTTAGACATTAGGGTAACACCTAATCCTGTTATACTAATATTAGTGCAGAGAAGTGAAAAGTAATATCATCATGTTTCTTCTGTTTAACCTAAGTATATCTGTTATTCCTGTTTCCTGTTATCTCTCATCCAGTTTTATTTGCATTCCATGACATTATTATTTGTTCATAACTTAAAGTCACTGGACTTGCCAGACTTTATGTCTGGCCCTTGTTGTTTCGCCTCTTTTCTTCCGTTCCCCCCCAGGTTTTCAAGGAGGGAATACTCTAGCTTGATCCGGATCTTTCTTCCTGCTTGGAGTGCTTGAAGTGCTTAAAGTATGGTTTGTCTTCTTCTGGCATCTTTGGTGGGGATTTTGATTTTAAAGTTTTGTACTCTGATGGCTTTTGAACAAGGCTGATATATATGTACTTGAGTTTTTGGTAAAGTTGTAACCAAATTGATTTCTGTCCGCTGCAATAAAGTTATAAAGTTTTTCAAGTATTATTTTTAAATCTGTCTTGTAATATTCTGTTCTGTTTACTAAATTGCTCCAGCAAAGTTAAGGCATTCCCTTTGTGAGTGACCTTAACGGAGGTGGGGTGTTACACAAAATCTGAGTAAACACGAATCTCACAGTGGGACGAATAAAATATATTATATAACATAACTTTGGAATACAAATCTGGTTTGTACATATATACATACCATCATCAGAGCACAATATAACATTTGATATAGCGGAAATAACTCTAGATAACTAACGTTGAAGCCTCCTTCTTCCAGCTCCTCTAAGTGCATCTGTAAAAGCCTGAAAAACTTGACTGCCCGTACAAATTTGGGCACCCAAGAGTTTAGGGAAAACAAACAAAATAAACTCTGGGTCAGTCATGGGACTGGTGTGAGTAAATTCCAACCATACGGTTTAACTTTGAAAATCCTTTTGAAACAAAAAGATAATAGTAAGACCAGCCCACACATAAACATGGACTGTTTTTACCTTACTATAACCCAAACATTTTTGATATCAAAATCCAGTGATATTATAATAATGTCTAATCAAATAAATAACCAAATAGTAGAACGCTTGCATCCCACGCTCTACATACATAGCATAAAATCAAAAACCGCATGGCGCTTATTAGAGATTGGTTTCCAACTATGACAAGGTATGGGACCACCTGCCGATAGTGTATCTCTAGAGGCGAATACACTGGGTTCAACAAGAACGTCTTGCAACCCGGCCCTCACATGAACGACCACTCATTTCGCTTGAGTGTATCGAATGTATATCACCAACGGTTGGACTCAAACCACCGTTTCCCGAAAAGGGACAGCATCAGATAGATTCAAGAAGTAAAAGGAATTTCTCTAGATAGGTGATTATACACCCTAATGGGAGCGACCCACATAGCCATGCTGCCAGCCCGATTTTTGTCATTTCCCGAATGTGAGGCTTGAGGCTACGTCTATCTTTTAGAACATCTGGCCACCATACACTTTGAATGCCACATCGTCAAACCCGTCAAATCACCAGTTAATCTCCTCAAAGATATTACGGGCATAAAAGCTAAGAGAAACAAATTTCTCCACCACCAGACGTAACATCTTGAAAAGATCGTCTTATGTGATCCGTTAGGAATGCTTTGTCAGACATTCGTCCATACAAGTTGTCCTGGGACTGGACAAACAGAAAACACCATTCTGGGACAGGACGACCCTTGCATTTCACTCCGTCTTCAATTGTCGTCAACATAATCTATTCGCAGCGCTTATGTCTATATGGAGTGGTTTTAGATAATATATCCGACCGGTCTCTCTGTATTGACAACGATGGTCAAAACACTTCGATAGTCGGTTATTTAACTATCGAAGTAAAACAAACATTCATTAAAATGTACAACTAAACATCACACAACCACGGCCACTTTCTATTTAACATTTGTTCTTATATTTCTTTGGACAAACGTCGTTAATTATTACTTTAGAATAAGTGGATTTCAAACAAACTGTTTCCATTCCCTAAGGAGTAGTGCTATATATAAAAATCACGCTTAAGCATGACCAACAACGTTAATTTAACATTATAGTTCAAAACTTGTCATACGCTGTATTATTCCCCTTTATAACAAATCTTGACATAACAGTTACGCTTAAGCCTGGTCAACAGCGTTATTTTATCACTGTAGTTCAAATACTTGAAATACACTGCTATATTCCACCGTATACTGATCTTGACATCTCTTACCGTTACAAAAATCTTGACATCTCCTTCCGTTACAAAAATCTTGACATCTCTTTCCGTTACAAAAATCTTAACATCTCTTTCTTTTATAATAAATCTTGAAATCTCTTTCTGTTACAAAAATCTTAACATCTTTTTCTGTTACAAAAATCTTAACATCTCTTTCTGTTACAAAAATCTTAACATCTCTTTCTGTTACAAACAAATACCATCCCTCGATAATTGTGAAGCCGTTCAAGTTGGGGTATTTTAATAACCTCTCAGACCTTGATCGATGACGTTCTTACATTGAATAGATATAAGTTCGTAACTCTAACCCCTTATACTTTAAAATCAGTAAACGTGTTTCTTGCTATATTTTAAATATGTTTTTATGACGCCATATCCTTATTTTGAAAACTCGGTTATTTACATTAGCTTATACAAATCCATTTTTAAACATTTCTCTCCGCTTCATCTTTCTTAGACAAATCCCTTATTAAACATTCCTCTTCGCTTTGTTTTCTTTAGACAAATCCCTTATACTTTAAAATCTTATTTAAACTAAATCAACTATTCGTTAATTTATTACATTGGATTAATCAGCCCAATCTAATTTAATTAAATAATCAATTATTGATCAAAATAGTTTGCTTGGTAAATATTTAGCCATGATTAACCCACTAATCAATTCTAACAAATCTTTTCATTTTGAATAAATAACATTTATTAATCCAAATAATTTCACTTGTATCGATTACTATAAAAATAATAATTCATTTCTAAATAATCTCATTTACTATTAAATAAATAATAATCGATTCTAACTAATCTTACTTAATATGAAATCAACCATAATCTATTTGTAACTATCCCATTTAATTGTTCTTAAAACAATAAATTCTTGTTATTAATCATCAAGTTAATCTCCGCCTGCTTACTTATTAATCTTATTAATATAAGAATCTACTTTACCAAATCAATTAGTAAGTATGGTGAAACACGTGCTTCACACAGGGTGGGATTTTGGTAAAACAATAGTGGTTAAAACAAATGATACATTTATGGTTGGTTGTTACCACTTTCTTAATTGATATCAACTATTGATTAAATCAAAATAACGTTTGAATTTCCATTCAACGCTAATATCAACACAATGTTTCAAAAGTCATTTGGGTTCAAATAGTGCATCTATATAAAACAAATAGTACATATAAATATTGAGGAATCCGGTTGGATTCTTCCAACCGGTTTCCGCATCCACAGATGTTAGTCAAACAATTATCACTTATTCCATATTAGGGAATATTAGAATCGATGGAATCAGTATCCAATAGGTGATGTGTACATATGCTACGATATATAATATTTCAACCAATTTAACCATAATTTGCCAAAACAACCATCACACAGTATTCAACCATTATTTAAAATATAATTAAAATATTTTAAATAAAACAGAGTTAGTGAATTTACTCACCTTTGCGCGTTAACCGTTTAATAACGATTTGCGTCAGTCGATTAAATCCGGCGTTCTATTGTGCCATAAATTCAAACGTGCTTCAAATTGTTCCAGAACAACTTCATTGCGTAGCCCATTTGTTTTCTCGACCCAATGCCACATATTAAACCCATGTCGGCCCATCTTCACCTATTCACCTTTACTATGCTTCTCTCCATTTGGAAAAAGAGTACGATATCTCCAAATCTTTGAAACCCACTGTAGCCAAACTACCAGTCATCCACTTCTCTAATTTTTTTTCTTTTTTTTCTTTTTTTCTATTTGGTTTTACAGTGTGTGGCTTAGTATCATTCAATTTCCTAATCATAACCAAACCTTAATCATTGCGATAATCACTGCAATCATACCTTAATCAATACCTCCACGTCATCTTTAAACAATGCAAATACCAAATATTGTTTCTTCTTCTGTATATTAAAATATCCAATCCGCCTGTAAAAGGGATGGCCATTTCCCAATCTCGGCCCCTGCTGTTCGTCGATCCACCACAAAATCCGACAAAACCCCTCACCATCCTTTTGTACAAGCTCACAATAGCAACCCATGCTGATCATTATCAAAACTTGCCCGTTTTTAAATGTGCCACTCCCTCCATGATACAAATCCGCCCTTTCATCTGTCAAAAACACCACGTTCTCCAATAGCCGGTCACCATTTATTTACATCACCCTTTCACGTTTTGTATGTTTCTGCCATCACAGATTCCCCTTGCACACATCACATTCACCCAATGTTTAAACTCACGTTCCCAGTAGTGTCCTTCTCAATGCAGCTAGCCGAGAACCTTTCCCCAGTCTTCCTTGATCCACCATTGGTTTTTGGTTCGACGGAAAAGTATTCGAACCCTCAACACGTATTTAGAAGTGTCGAGCATCTCCTTGCTTCACGTTATACTCCTTCCTCACAGCTTCACTTCACATTTCTTAAACCCATGCAAAGCCACTCCCGCATATATACTCAACGATTAAAAACAAACAAAGCTACCTTCTACTCCTTATCTTGTCACGTGTTCAGATGCCTCCTGTGTACACTACACTTCACATGCAATTTACATTTCCTTTATGTTGTAACTTCTATTTCCCTTTCGCTCTCTTTCTTCTTCTGTGAAAAAGAATTCCTGTACCCGTAACAAAATGCTCCGCCATTTTTCAATTGTTACCATGAAAAACAAAACATCCTCCCACTTCCCAAAGCTTTGAACTCGAACACCCCTTCTAGGTCTCGCCACCGTGTCTCTAGCTCGCACGTACAGTGAACACGTGCCCACCTACTTCCTCAAATGAAGATGCACGCTCCAGCATCATACACTACACCATTTTTAATGTACTCGGTCATCACCTTTTCTTGTTTTTTTTTTTTTAAATCCATTACAGCTCTCATGTTTCTTGGTTCTCTTCTGAAATGAATGTGGTAGCTCACGTGTATTTAAAGCCGGAGATTACTTCATTTCCAAGGAGTTTATAGTAGAGCTAGGTCCTTAGGCATATTACTCTGTCATGTATTTTCTTGTCAAATTTAACTGTTTGAAAATAAAGATCATAGTTGTTCTTAGCATTGCATCTCTTTAGTGTAGTATAGGCTTATACTTAGTCATTAAGCTTTAGATTTTAGGTTATGTATCTGGTTGAAAGTATGGGTTTGCTGATGTAGAAGTTCATGCTCTTTCTCCCATCACTAGTCTGCATGAAATCCATCCCCCAGTCTGCTCGTATATATTTAGCTTTTTACGGTCTGTTTCAAATCTAAATTTAAATTGATATGTTGATTTGGTCTTTGATTTGCCGACATTGAAGACTCTAGGGATGGTAAATGGAAATTGGTTCACAAAGGGGTAGGTTATCCTCAGGCATGTGCTGTCTAAAACATACTTGTATATATTATAGTTAGATTTGGACTCCACAGATTTGCTAGCATCAACGTATTTCCCAGATTTGATATTTCAGGGTGTGTTTGTGTCCATTGAGTCTATGGTGATAATATTAAGCACAAGTTGAATCTGTGTGTGTTGTTATTTATAGATTGATTGAAAACATATAGGCATGTGCAAGTAAATTTTAGGTAACAGTGTTTTAATTTCCATGTACATCCTATGGTTAGGTAGTTAGTCCGCATTAAGCTTTCATGTCCTTGTTCTGCGCATGTACGTTATATATATATATATCGTCATATACATTATAGCTTGGTAGGTGATAACATAGGTAGCTTTATATATATTAAAAAGTTTAACATACTGTGCTTTTAACAGTCCCTTTCACATATAAAGAGTTACAAACAGAAATAATAATACCATCGTGTCCAGCGAGGTGCCACGATCCCAAAAATATAATAATATCGGTAGACTAACTCATATTATGAAACCCCGAAATATCGGTACAAGGTGCAAAATACTCCAAATAAAAAGTTGCGTATTAAATTAATTAAAAATTACAGTAAAATTCTAAAAATTAAAATTTCACTAGGTCTCAAAAGAACCTTGTCTAAATTCGAAACTGATATCTAGTTATATATAATAAACCGTTACGGTCGATAAAAGATTTTACAGCGACTATTTGGAAATTTGATTTGGACATAACTCACAATCTATAAAGCGAAACCTTGATTTTTCACTTCTGTTAGGAAAATATAGTTTAACTGATTCCAACGTTCCTTGTTTCGCAGAAATCTGATTTATAATGGGTCCTGTACGCTCAGTTGAAGTTCAAAACGTTAAATTACGAACTACCGCGATAGTATGGGCTCGATTATATTTAATATTTTTTTTATACGTTCAGCTTCATTTTAATTAATATAGAAATCCACTTATATTATGAATTCAATATTTAAACTGATTTAAATATTCAGATATAAACCGATAAAACTACGGGACATTACATTCCTTCCCCCTTAAAATAATTTCGTCCTCGAAATTGTTAAGATATGGAAAATGCTACAATCTCTGTTGTAAACAGGTTAAAAGTCTTTTTGGTTAACTTCATAATTTTAGTTTCAACTGAACTGATTAATTCCAATTAAATATTAATTCCTTCTTATTTCGAATATTTTCAAAATTCTGAAAATTTCCAACAGCTCAAATTTTCGGAGAATCTTGCCAGCATCTCCTTTGCTTGGCTCATTCAGTATTACTTCAACTTGCCTCTCTGGGCCTTCTCCAATCAACTTAATCTTCAATCCAATCATTCGCTTATGCTTAAGCCAATTCCCTTTCAATTCTAGTTTCAAATTCAAATACCCAATTTTTACTCCATAATCAAATTTCACCCCCAGGTTCGGTTCCATTCCAAATCTTAATTCACTACTCAACTACTCTGCCAAGTCAAATCTTTATTCTAGTACGATTTCCACTTACTTAGCTTCAATTCAACTCCACTTTTATTTGGCTTATCTAAATTTTTTATTTATTTACTTCATAAGTAAATTTTAAATTTCAAATTCAAATTCCTGGGGTTTTCATTTCAAATCAGTTTAAAATCATATATATTCACAACATAGCAATTCAAAACATTTGAATTTCTGAACAACTTATTTCAAAACAAAATCTTTTGGTAGTAATCCATGACTTAGCAACTCGAAAATGAACACTAATAATGCGGCCGTCATCATCAGAATTTATTTTCCAGTGATCAAAGTGAGTTCAATACTATATCACTTTCAAAATTGATTTTAAAACACTTCCATTTTGAATTTTACTTCAAAACATCTTTCACAGCACATAGATAACAATTTCAAATCTCCCAGAATTTTAAAATTCCCATATATTTAACCCAAACATTACTTCCAACTCTTTTCCAAGTTTCTAGAGTTTTATTTCAGGTCTTGTTTTTTCAATTCAGATTCAGTTCATCTGATTTTGCGTATATACTTATATAATATTTCAATTGGTTATTTATATAACCAACTCAATTATAAATCCAATTTGATTATAATAACGATCAATACATCCAATATACTATAATAATCTCAATATATATACTTCTTTTATATCAAAATATATTTTGGATAATTTATTTCATTTACCCAGCTTTTTAAAACAATATCGTGTCGAATTGCTCTGTTCAAGAGTTTAGAAACACCTATCGATACAGTTTGCAATCCAGTATTGACCAGAATTCATAAACCACTCGTCAAACCAACCAACACAATATAAAATAGTTTTTATTTTAATTTCAAATACGCGCTCATATATACACTCAAACTCAATCTAGGGTATTACTATCCCAATCTCAATTGAGTTACGCCACAGAGCCAAGGTAATCATTTAACCTTCAACTCTGATATCAACTGTAATGACCCGGGGGTTTTAGACTCTGAAAATCGACACAAAACCCAGCGTCGACTATTCAGACATCGAAAATACGAGGTCATTAATAGAAAGAAATTAGAGGATGAGATAGAAAAGATAGAACTAATAGAATAGAAGAAAAAGAAAATGAACACAACTGAGCAGAATCTGAGTAAACTCGAATCTCACAGCGGGACGAATAAAATATATTATATAACATAACTTTGGAATACAAATCTGGTTTGTACATATATACATACCATCATCCGAGCATAATATAACATTTGATACAGCGGAAATAACTCTGGATTACTAACGGTGAAGCCTCCTTCTTCCAGCTCCTCTAAATGCATCTGTAAAAGCCTGAAACACTTGACTGCCCAAACAAATTTGGGCACCCAAGAGTTTAGGGAAAACAAACAAAATAAACTCTGGGTCAGTTATGGGACTGGTGTGAGTAAATTCCAACCATACGGTTTAACTTTGAAAATCCTTTTGAAACAAAAAGATAATTGTAAGACCAGCCCACACATAAACATGGACGGTTTTTACCTTACTATAACCCAAACATTTTTGATATCAAAATCCAGTGATATTATAATAATGTCTAATCAAATAAATAACCAAATAGTAGAACGCTTGCATCCCACGCTCTACACTCATAGCATAAAATCAAAAACCGCATGGCGCTTATTGGAGATTGGTTTCCAACTATGACAAGGTATGGGACCACCTGCCGATAGTGTATCTCGAGAGGCGAGTACACTGGGTTCAACAAGAACGTCTTGCAACCCGGCCCTCACATGACCAACCACTCATTTCACTTGAGTGTATCGAATGTATATCACCAACGGTTGGACTCAAACCACCGTTTCTCGAAAAGGGACAGCATCGAATAGATTCAAGAAGTAAAAGGAATTTCTCTAGATAGGTGATTATACACCCTAATGGGAGCGACCCATATAGCCATGCTGTCTGCATGATTTTTGTCATTTCCCAGTTGTGAGGCTTAAGGCTACGTTTATCTTTTAAAACATCTGGCCACCATACACTTTGAATGCCACATCGTCAAACCCGTCAAATCACTAGTTAATCTCCTCAAAGATATTACGGGCATAAAAGCTAAGAGAAACGAATTTCTCCGCCACCAGACGTAACATCTTGAAAAGATCGTCTTATGTGATCCATTAGGAATACTTTGTCAAACATTCATCCATACAAGTTGTCCTGGGACTGGACAAACAGAAAACACCATTCTGGGACAGGACGACCCTTGCATTTCACTTCGTCTTCAATTGTCGTCAGCACAATCTATTCGCAATGCTTATGTCTATACGGAGTGGTTTTAGATAATATATCCAACCGGTCTCTCCGTATTGACAACGATGGTCAAAACACTTCGATAGTCGGTTATTTAACTATCGAAGTAAAACAAACATTCATTTAAAATGTACAACAAAACATCACACAACCACGACCACTTTCTATTTAAAATTTGTTCTTATATTTCTTTGGACAAACGTCGTTACTTATTACTTTATAATAAGTGGATTTCAAACAAACTGTTTCCATTCCCTAGGGAGTAGTGCTATATATAAAAATCACGCTTAAGCTTAGCCAATAGCGTTAATTTAACGTTATAGTTCAAAACTTGTCATACGCTGTAATATTCCCCTTTATAACAAATCTAGACATAACAGTCACGCTTAAGCCTGGTCAACAGCATTACTTTATTGTTGTAGTTCAAATACTTGAAATACGCTGCTATATTCCACCGTATACTGATCTTGACATCTCTTACCGTGACAAAAATCTTGACATCTCCTTCCGTTACAAAAATCTTGACATCTCTTTCTGTTACAAAAATCTTAACATCTCTTTCTGTTATAAAAATCTTGACATCTCTTTCTGTTACAAAAATCTTAACATCTCTTTCTGTTACAAAAATCTTAACATCTCTTTCTGTTACAAACAAATACCATCCCTCGATAATTGTGAAGCCGTTCAAGTTGGGGTATTTTAATTACCTCTCAGACCTTGATCGATGACGTTCTTACCTTAGAATAGATATAAGTTCATAACTCTAACCCCTTATACTTTAAAATCAGTAAACGTGCTTCTTGCTATATTTTAAATATGGTTTTATGATGCCATATCCTTATTTTGAAAACTCGGTTATTTACATTAGCTTATACAAATCCATTTTTTAACATTTCTCTCCACTTCGTCTTTCTTAGACAAATCCTTTATTAAACATTCCTCTTCGCTTTGTCTTCTTTAGAAGAATCCCTTATACTTTAAAATCTTATTTAAACTAAATCAACTATTCGTTAATTTATTACATTGGATTAATCAGCCCAATCTAATTTAATTAAATAATCAATTATTGATCAAAACAGTTTGCTTGGTAAATATTTAGCCATGATTAACCCACTAATCAATTCTAACAAATCTTTTCATTTTGAATAAATAACATTTATTAATACAAATAATTTCACTTGTATCGATTACTATAAAAATAATAATTCATTTCTAAATAATCTCATTTACTATTAAATAAACAATAATCGATTCTAACTAATCTTACTTAATATGAAATCAACCATAATCTATTTGTAAATATCTCATTTAATTGTTCTTAAAACAATAAATTCTTGTTATTAATCATCAAGTTAATCTCCTCCTGCTTACTTATTAATCTTATTAATATAAGAATCCACTTTACCAAATCATTTAGTAAGTATGGTGAAACACGTGCTTCGCACACAGTGGGATTTTGGTAAAACAATAGCGGTTAAAACAAATGATACATTTATGGTTGGTTGTTGCCACTTTCTTAATTGATATCATCTATTGATTAAATCAAAATAACGTTTGAATTTTCATTCAACGCTAATATCAACACAAGGTTTCAAAAGTCATTTGGTTTCAAACACTGCATCTATATAATACAAATAGTACATATAAATATTGAGGAATCCAGTTGGATTCCTCCAACCGGTTTCCGCATCCACAGATGTTAGTCAAACAATTATCACTGATTCTATACTAGGGAATATTATAATCGATGGAATCAGTATCCAACCGGTGATGTGTACATATGCAACGATATATAATATTTCAACCAATTTAACCCTAATTTGCCAAAACAACCATCACACAGTATTCAACCATTATTTAAAATATAATTAAAATATTTTAAATAAAACAGAGTTAGTGAATTTACTCACCTTTGCGCGTTAACCGTTTAATAACGATTTGCGTCAGTCGATTAAATCCGGCGTTCCATTCTGCCATAAATTCAAACGTGCTTCAAATTGTTCTAGAACAACTTCATTGCGTAGCCGATTTATTTTCTCGACCCAATGCCACATATTAAACCCATGTCGGCCCATCTTCACCCATTCACCTTTACTATGCTTCTCTCCATTTGGAAAAAGAGTACGATATCTCCAAATCTTTGAAACCCACTGTAGCCAAACTACCGGTCATCCTCTTCTCCAAAAAATTTTTTTTTGCTTTTTTTTTCTATTTGGTTTTACGGTGTGTGGGCTTAGTATCATTCAATTTCCTAATCATAACCAAACCTTAATAATTGCGATAATCACTGCAATCATACCTTAACCAATACCTCCACGTCATCTTTAAACAATGCAAATACCAAATATTGTTTCTTCTTCTGTATATTAAAATATCCAACCCGCCTGTAAAAGGGATGGCCATTTCCCAATCTCGGCCCCTGCTGTTCTTCGATCCACCACAAAATCCAACAAAACCCCTCACCATCCTTTTGTACAAGCTCACAACAGCAACCCGTGTTGATCATTACCAAAACTTGCTCGTTTTTAAATGTGCCACTCCCTCCATGATACACAATCCTGCCTTTCATCTGTCCAAAACACCACGTTCTCCAACAGCCGGTCACCATTTATTTACATCACCCTTTCACATTTTGTATGCTTCCGCCATCACAGTTTCCCCTTGCACACATCACCTTCACCCAACGTTTAAACTCACGTTCCCATTAGTGTCCTTCTCCATGCAGCTAGCCGAGAACCTTCCGCCAATCTTCCTTGATCCACCATTGGTTTTTGGTTCGATGGAAAAGTATTCGAACCCTCAACACGTATTTTGAAGTGTCGAGCATCTCCTTGCTTCACGTTATACTCCTTCCTCACGGCTTCACTTCACATTTCTTAAACCCATGCAAAGCCACTCCCGCATATATACTCAACGATTAAAAACAAACAAAGCTACCTTCTACTCCTTATCTTGTCGCGTGTTAAGATGCCTCCTGTGTACACTACACTTCACCTGCAATTTACATTTCCTTTATGTTGTAACTTCTACTTCCCTTTTGCTCTCTTTCTTCTTCTGTGAAAAAGAATCCCTGTACCCGTAACAAAATGCTCCGCCATTTTTCAATTGTTACCCTGAAAAACAAAACATCCTCCCACTTCCCAAAGCGTTGAACTCGAACACCCCTTCTAGGTCTCGCCACCGTGTCTCTAGCTCGCACGTACAGTGAACACGTGCCGACCTACTTCCTCAAATGAAGATGCACGATCCAGCATCATACACTGCACCATTTTTAATGTACTCGGTCATCACCTTTTCTTGTTTTTTTAAATCCATTATAGCTCTCATGTTTCTTGGTTCTCTTCTGAAATGAATGTGGTAGCTCACATGTATTTATAGCCAAAGATTACTTCATTGCCAAGGAGTTTGTAGTAGAGCTAGGTCCTTATGCATGTTACTCTGTCATGTATTTTCTTGTCAAACGTAGCTGTTTGAAAATAAAGATCATAGCTGTTCTTAGCGTTGCATCTCTTTAGTGTAGTATAGGCTTATACTTAATCATTAAGCTTTAGATTTTAAGTTACGTATCCTGTTGAAAGGATGGGTTTGCTGATGTAGAAGTTCATGCTCTTTCTCTCATCACTAGTCTGCATGAAATCCATCCCCCAGTCTGCTCGTATATATTTAGCTTTTTACGGTCTGTTTCAAATCTAAATTTAAATTGATAGGTTGATTTGATCTTTGATTTTTCGACATTGAAGACTCTAGGGATGGTAAACGGAAATTGGTTCACAAAGGGGTAGGTTATCCTCAGGCATGTGCTGTCTAAAACATACTTGTATATATTATAGTTAGATTTGGACTCCATAGATTTGCTAGCATCAGCGTATTTCCCAGATTTGATATTTCAGGGTGCGTTTGTGTCCATTGAGTCTATGATGATAATATAAAGCACAAGTTGAATCTGTGTGTGTTGTTATTTATAGATTGATTGAAAACATGTAGGCATGTGCAAGTAAATTTTAGGTGACAGTGTTTTAATTTCCATGTACATCCTATGGTTAGGTAGTCAGTCCGCATTGAGCTTTCATGTCCTTGTTCTGCGCATGTACGTTATATATATATATATATATATATATATATATATCGGCATATACATTACAGCTTGGTAGGTGATAACATAGGTAGCTTTATATATATTAAAAAGTTTAACATACCGTGCTTTTAACAATCCCTTTCACATATAAAGTGTTACGGACAGAAATAATAATACCATCGTGTCCAGCGAGGTGCCACGATCCCAAAAATATAATAATATCGGTAGACTAACTCATATTGTGAAACCCCGAAATATCGGTATAAGGTGCAAAATACTCCAAATAAAAAGTTGCGTATTAAATTAATTAAAAATTACAGTAAAATTTAAAAAAAATTAAATTATCACTACGTCTCAAAAGAACCTTGTCTAAATTCGAAACCAATATCTAGTTATATCTAATAAACCGTTACGGTCGATAAACGATTTTACAGCGACTATTTGGAAATTTGATTTGGACATAACTCACAATCTATAAAGCGAAACCTTGATTTTTCACTTCTGTTAGGAAAATATAGTTTAACTGATTCCAACGTTCCTTGTTTCGCAGAAATCTGATTTATAACGGGTCCTGTACGCTCAGTTGAAGTTCAAAACGTAAAATTACGAACTGCCGCGATATTACCGGCTCGATTATATTTCATATATATTTTTATACGTTCAACTTCATTTTAATTAATATAGAAATCCACTTATATTATGTATTCAATATTTAAACTGATTTAAATATTCAAATATAAACCGATAAAACTGCGGGACATTACAATTTATATGGCTTATCAATATGAAGATCTCTATAAGAAAGGTATGTTGCAGGACGAAGAGGAAGTTGGTTCTAGTAACAAAGTGGAGTCTATGATTGATAGTCCTAAGGTCAGCAAGAAGCCCAAAGCAAATCGGAAAAGGGCTGAATCAGAGAAAGGACAAGTAACGACTGCCATATGCAGTAACTGTAAGAAGCCAGGGCATTTGGCGATAAACTGTGGACCCTTAAAGAAGCGATTAAAAGGTAGGCTTCAATCCAAGAAGGGATTTCAAGAGAATAGAAAGTGCATTCAATGTCATCAGACCGGTCATCTTTCAAAGGCCTGCCCGCTATTCAGAAAACCTGAAATAGTTCAAGTGAAGGAAGTAGCAGAAACTTCTGAGCCCTCAGCTAGTCAAGAAAGGGCTGATGTTTTGGAAGGCACGCTTAATGTCAAAAATATTCCAGTTAAAGTACTGTTTGATACAGGTGCGTCGCGAAGCTTTATTGCAAAGAATGCGGTTAAGAAACTGGATTTGAATTTGAAGAAGCTCAAAGAACCAATGACTGTCCAAAATCCGGTCGGGGGTTCCATCGATCTCAGTTGGGTTTGTGCAGTACCTGTCTCTTTTTCCTGCTATAAATTCCCTACTATCTCTATCGTCATGAATTTTACTGAATTCGATCTTATTCTAGGATTGGATTGGCTAACCAAATATGAAGCAGAGGTTAGATGCACCGAGAGAGTTGTTAGGGCTAAGATCAAATCAGGGAATTATATAACCATACCGTGTGAAGGTCATAAATCTAATAGAAAAGACTTCTGGGCAGCTCTCGATGTTTCTCTAGCCCAAATAGAAAATATCCCTGAAGTTACAGAGAATATTCCCGACCTCATAAAAGATATTCCTATCATTCAGAATTATGCAGATCTGTTTGAAGAAGTTGTTCGCTTACCTCCGCAGAGAGAAATAGATTTCAAGATTGCTTTAATTCCGAATGCAAGGCCGGTAGTTCAAACTATTCGAAGAATGTCCTTGAAAGAGAAAGAGAAATTAGACAATCAAACACGACAGCTTGTACGGAAGGGTCTGATCAGGCCTAGTTTCTCTGATTGGGGTGCAGCAGTGGTGTTTGTCCCAAAATCTGACGGTACTCTACGTCTATGTGTGGATTATCGTGATTTGAACAAGCAGACAATAGAGAACAAATATCCATTGCCGCGAATCGATGATTTATTGGATCGTCTGAATGGAGCACAAGTATTCTTAAGGATGGACCTAGCTACAGGCTTCCATCAACTTCGAATCATCGAAGAGTGTGTTCCAATGACAACATTTAGAGGTCCAGATTTATTCTACGAGTGGTTAGTAATGCCCTTCGGCTTATGTAACGCTCCAGCCTACTTCGTCGATCTAATGAACAGAATATTCAGAGGAGTATTGAATAAATTTGTTCTGGTTTTCATTGATGATATCCTTATCTTCTCTAAATCAAAAGCCAAACATGAAAAGCATTTGGAGCAGGTTCTAGAAATTCTGAGAAAGAATGTACTGAAAGCCAAACTGTCCAAATGTATATTCTGGCAAGATGAAGTGAAATTTCTGGGCCACCTCGTATCGAAAGAAGGAATTGCTGTGGATCCAAGTAAAATCACAGCTATTCAAAATTGGAAACAACCCAGTACTCCTACAGATGTCCGCAGTTTTCTCGTATTGGCTAGTTATTACTGGAAGTTCATTAAAAACTTTTCGAAGATATCTGGTCACTTAACGAAGCTTACAAAGAAGCATTCAAATTCAAATGGACTCCAGAATGTGAGGAGGCTTTTGAAGAGCTAAAGTTAAGATTAACGACTGCTCCAGTGTTAACCATAATCGACGGCAATCAAGATTTAAAAGCCTGGACTGATGCTTCTAGAGAAGGCCTTGGTGCAGTACTAATGCAAAGAGGTCAAGTGATCGCTTATGCTAGCCGTCGGCTGAAGCCGCACGAGAAAAACTACGTCACTCATGATCTTGAGTTATTGGCTATTGTGTTCACTTTGAAAATTTGGAGACATTATCTTCTGGGTGAGAGATTTGAACTGTTTACAGATCACCAGTCGCTAAAGTATCTGTTCACCCAGAAGGACTTGAATCTGAGGCAGCAATGTTGGCTGGAGTTTCTTGTAGCATATGACTTTAAGATTATATACACTCCAGGGAAAGCCAATGTCGTGGCCGATGCGTTAAGCCGAAAGAATGAAATGATCGCCAGTTTTATTATCACGACTTCATTGATAGATAAAATATCTGCTCTTCAGAAGGATGATCACTTCATTCAGAAGATCAGAGAGGTAATTCAACAAGGCGAACCCTCGAGTTTTCAAGTTGATAAAGAGGGGATTATAAGGCTGAAAGGTTGAATCTGTGTTCCTAACACTACTGAGCTCTGAAAGGAAGTTCTGGATAAATGCAACAGGTCAAAACTCAGTGTCCTTCCGGGAGTAAGCAAAATGTATAATGACATCAAACGCACTTTCTGGTGGAAGTCAATAAAGAGGGACATTTCTTTATATGTTAGCAGATGCCCTACTTGCCAGCTAGTCAAAAGCGACCAACAGAAACTTGCTGGACTGTTGCAACCGTTGGACGTTCCAGGTTGGAAGTGGGAACATATTTCCATGGACTTCATTGATGGTTTGCCCAGAACCAGAAAAGGAAATGACAGTATTTGGGCGATCGTAGATCGCTTCACGAAGACCGCCCATTTCATACATGTCAGATCAAACAGAACTGCTCAAAGTCTGGCGTATATATACTTCAAGGAAATTGTTAGACTACACGGAGTGCCGATCAGTATAGTGAGCGATAGAGATCCAATATTTACTAGCAAATTCTGGGAGGCATTTCAAGTAGAGCTGGGAACAAAGCTGAACTTGAGCACCGCATATCATCCTCAGACAGATGGTCAGAATGAGAGGGTGAATCGTATATTAGAAGATCTATTGCGGGCTTGTGTTCTAGATTTCGGCGGATCATGGGAAGACTATCTGCATTTGGCGGAATTCTCATATAACAACAGCTACCAGGCGAGCCTGACAATGTCACCATTCGAAGCATTGTATGGTAGACCGAGCCGATCCCCTGCTTGTTGGGTCGAACCCGGTAATAGACTTGTGTTGGGGCCAGATTTGATCTGAGAAGCGGCCGACAAAGTCGATTTTATTAAGAAACGATTATTCGCCGCTCAAAGCCGACAAAAGAGCTATGCCGATAGGAGAGGAGTTATCGCTAATGAGAGGAGTTATCCGGTTCGGTAAAACTGGGAAGTTGGCACCCAAATTCATTGGTCCATTTCCTATTCTTGAACGAATTAGAACGCTCGCTTATAGGGTTAAATTGCCTGATTGGTTGCCTGGAGTTCATGATGTATTTCACATATCTCAACTTCGAAAGCATGTTCATGATCCAGACTTGATCGTGGAAGAAGCAGCTCAACAGGATATTGAAATTACCCCAGAATTGGATGTGAGAAGAGAGCCGCTAAAGATCATCGGCAAAGAAACCAAAGAGCTAAGGAACAAGAAAGTTCACTTAGTCAAAGTGCAATGGAGTGGAGATCTGCGAGATTGTACTTGGGAAACTGAGGAGGGCATTCAGAAAGCCTATCCTAGATGCCGAGTGGATATATCTAATTGACTCTGGTGCAAGTACATTTACCATACTTTGCATTACCCATTAGTTCTCTACTCTGTTGTTATTCTCTTTCCATGGATGTGCACTTTAAATTCTATAGTCTGGATGGTTTTAAAAGAGTATAGAAATTGATTAGTATATTTTTGAAAAGTTAAAAACAATTTGATTGTTGTTTTTGTTATGTGATTGTAGAGTTGATTAATTGAATTATTAAAACGATAGTTAATTTAATCAACAAGAGAATAATGGTAGAATTTATTCATTTAAATCACACATTGAACTGATTAGAAATTAGATAGAAATATATACATGTGCATTATATATGTTTGAACAGGTAAATGGATAGATGTTGAGTAAAGATTTTATTTGCGTGCCCGACAAATAGGTAAACCTTAATGAGTTGGATGCGAAATATTATTATATCAACTCCTGTGAATGCCATTGGATGCGGAGTGCTGGTTATTCTGTGTGAAATAATAAAAATCACCATAGGATAGTAACAATTAATTTTGAACTACACTATATGGCATACTTCTGAAGATAGGCATACTTTATCATATACCACATAAGCATTTAGAGCTTGTGTAACGAGGTGGAAGATTTACCATACGAGCGAGAGGCTTGT
This sequence comes from Allium sativum, assembly GCA_030737875.1. NCBI lineage: Eukaryota > Viridiplantae > Streptophyta > Magnoliopsida > Asparagales > Amaryllidaceae > Allium > Allium sativum. The sequence goes on along the minus strand of CM060921.1, from coordinate 4,861,896 downwards.
ATGGCGATGACTATATTTTACAGGTTGGACTGATGACTGATATGGACTATTTAAATTGTAACGATAAAATTGCCAGATTAATAAAAACCCCACATGGGTCTGGAGTTGACAATAATCACGTCTCTTTAGTTATTAGATACGGCACATGGATTATTTATTTCCCACACGGGACGAGGTGACGAGGATTTATCCTTTGGAGCAATTAAAATACACACTCCCTCAGGCTTTGACAGGGTGACGAGAATTTATTCTCTGGAGTTATTATCTATACACGCTCCCCTGTAAACACCAGAATATATCACTATAAATATGTGTATGCTTATTAGGATTTATTGGGTACCTAATACGGCCCAATAAATTTCCAAACCTCTCTCCGTACAAAGGAGGTTATGGCGAAATTTTTCGAAAATTCCGGGTGTTAGCCAAATTTTTGAAGAATTTGAAAATTCTCAGAAACTAAAAAGTTGGAGAATGGAAGCCAGATTGAACGTAGAGTTGATTTATCACACCACTTTCGACTTTGTTCCTTTTCTGGGACGAAAAGTTTTAAGTGGGGGAGATTGTAACGACCCGGAAAATCTGAACCAATTAAATTTTTTTAAATTGGCTAAAATAGTGGATTTTAAATATTTAAAATAAATATTTTAAATAATAAAGATGATAACTGAGTTTGAATCAAAGCTGAAAATAAATATAATCACTTTGAATTATAAACAAGGCCTGAAATGGCGCGGTAGTTTCAAAATTTGAATTCAAACTTTGATTGACTGTACCGAGTGCAAAACAAAACGGATTTGAGTGAAACCAAAAATATTTAAATCTGTTAGTGAATACCTTTCTAACAAATCTGAAAAATCGAAGTTTCATAGTGGAAAGCAAAAGTTATGGACAAATGAATTTTCAGAAAGGTCGCTATGGAATTTATATAGCCCGTGAAATTGGCCATTTTGCAAACGACCTCGAAATTCGACGAAACCACTTTTGTTGGATCCGGGATGTGAAGTTATTGCTAGGTTTCAAATTTCATAATTTTTGAAGCTAGTATGTGAGTGTGGCGAAAGAAAATGTGTTTTGGTCAATTACAGTTAAATTGGATCGACCAGAAAAGGGCCTTTTTCAAACGGTCTCAGAATTTGACGAAACTAGTTTTGTTGGGACCGTATCATCAAAACATAGCCAGATTTATTTTTCTGGAATTTTTCGAATCAGTTTGTGTCCTTGGCAAATTGAAATGTACGTTCAAATTAAACATTGAATGTTTTATATTTTAATTTGAATGAAAACTGACTGAAACATTTGAATGGGCCTTCGAAACATATCCCATTGTGTTCGGAATGGGGGTAAAATACTGGGGACGACATTCGTTGGGTTTGAATTGGTGTTCGTGTGTGACGAGGGGTATTTTCGAATTTTTAAAACTTTATAAATAAAAAAATATCACTGGTCCACATAAGCCCCCCCCCCCCCCCCGATATTTTCTCTCTCCCCGTAGCGATCGAAGGCGGAAAACCATTCCATCGTTCCCATATGATTTCCGATCAATCCACGCAAAATTAGCCCCTCCTCCAGTTGAAGATTTTGTAGAGCTCCTCGAGATCTTCAAATCCATATATAGTTTGGATTTTTTCGTTGTGTGGTTTGAAGGAATCGACGCCTAGAAGTTGTGGGTTTCAAACCGCCGCCGCCATCACCTGGAGCCACCGAGTTCGACCCCCTCCTTGGCGCACGTGCGCCTCTCCTAGCCCGTCAAGGTGGCGCTGGCCGATCGAAGCAACGATCAACGGATTTGAAGATAATCGAAAACCTAGTGTTGAAGAAATAAATAAGGTAACGGCTGATTTTCTTTGAACTGATTTTAACACCTTTAAACCGTTGCAAACTTTGAAAAATCATATCTTTTTCATTTCTTGACGTAATTCGATGAACCAGGAAACATCGTAACCGTGTGGACGTCTTCTACATTCTAGAAGAGACCGCATATTTTTCTGAGCCTTCTGCTATTTTTGGTGAAGTGGAACCCAATGTGAGATTTCTAATTTATAAACGATATGGAAAACGACGATGTATAAATTATATAATCAATGTATGAGTTATATAAGCATTGTACACCTCTTGTATAAGCGTTGTATAAGTTGTACGTTCGATGTATAAGTTATATATGCGTTGTAAAAATTAAATATGTGTTGAAATAGAAGTGAAATGCTATATATATATATATATATATATATACACACACACGCCCCTCGTCCACAAACCATGGACGGTATTTATTGGTTGTGATTGGTGTTAAAATTGATTGATAGCGAATGGTTGATTGAAATTGTTTGTGGTTGAAATTGATTGATTGTGGTTGAAAAATACCCGTTTGTGGTTGAGAAATATTTGGTTGAAACCACATAGGATTAGTTCGTGGAAATGAAAAAAATATACATGCCGCCTGCGTGCGAACTAGATGCATGATTCCCCATTGTCAAAAGCTGCGAGGCTTTAAGGTATAGCGAGGAGCCGTACTAGGGATGGTCCCGGTTTTAACTACCCTGCCGTTATGCTGCCGAAATTTTGAATAATATTCATCTGTTAGAATTATTTTCCTGTATTGAAACTATATTCCTCTGTTGAATAGAAAACCTTCATGTGTTGAATTGAAATTCATTCGTTGAATAGAATTCATGTGTTGAATGGTATTCGTGTTTTTAAATATAAAAATCACCTTTTAATCTATTTATATAAACTATAGTAAATCTTCATGTGTTGAATTGAAATCATTTGTTGAATAGAATTCATGTGTTGAATGGTATTCGTGTTTTTAAATATAAAAATCACTTTTTTATCTATTTATATTAACTATAGAAAACCTTCATGTGTTGAATTGAAATTCATTCGTTGAATAGAATTCATGTGTTGAATGGTATTCGTGTTTTTAAATATAAAAATCACCTTTTTATCTATTTATGTAAACTATAGAAAACCTTCATGTGTTGAATTGAAATTCATTCATTGAATAGAATTCATGTGTTGAATGGTATTCGTGTTTTTAAATATAAAAATCACCTTTTATCTATTTATATAAACTATAGAAAACCTTCATGTGTTGAATGAAAATTCATTCGTTGAATTGAAATTCATGTGTTGAATGGTATTCATATTTTGAAAGAAATTGTTTTATAATAAAAATCCTATTTTTATCATCAATATGAACTATATGGAATAATCTTGTTTTGAAATAAATTGTTTTATAATAAAAATCCTATTTTTATCACCTATATTAACTATATAAAATAGTCGAGTTTTGAAATAAATTGTTTTACATTAAAAATCACACTTTTATTATATACATGAATTGTTAAAAATAATGAAGTGTTGAAATAGAAGACAGTTAGATAAAAACATCATTTTTATCAAAGGTATGAAAATCATATGGTTTTGAAATCGAAGAATCGATATATATATATAAATAGAATTGAAATATATCGAATAACGAAGTTGCAGTTCGTATTTTGAAACCGTGATTTCAAACGATTAGTGCGGGAGATCCGACCATCGGATTTTCCTGAAATCGCAACTGTTGGGTTCGCTTTGGAAATATCTTTCCAACGGCACCAACTTTGTAAAAATCCAACGGTTGGATTGTCTGGAATGTTCAATTCAAATATGAAGAAAAACAGCGCCAAAATCGATTATATTTATATATATATGTATAAATGTAATTATATTAAATCCAATGACGAAGCTGCAGTTCGTATTTTGAAATCGAAACTTCAAACGATTATATCGAGAGATCCGACCGTCGGATTTTCCCGAGACTGGAACCGTTGGATTTGTTTTGAAAAGATCTTTCTAATGATATAAATTTTGTGAAGATCCAATGGTTAGATTTTCAGATATGTGTAAATCAAATCTGAAGAAAAACAGCGCCACGGCCGCGTTATGGCCCGAAGCGTCGTTTTGAATAAATTGGCTATTTTAAAATAAATAAAAATAGCGATAAATCGTTATAAAATATTATAAACGATATGGATATGAAATTTAGAAACTAACTGAAGGTTGGCTAAGTCGAATGGTTTCTTCGGTATTGATCTGATGTTGGTTTCGGCCTTCGGGGTTAATATTGGGGAAATCGTTCTCTTACTGATTGACGGTTAGTGACTAATGAATTGAAATGATGCGTAGTAGTGTTTGTATAGCACTTGTTTATTATATACGCGAGTTGCTCATAAAGACCGGGTTTATCCCATTCTGAATAACTGAATCGACGATAAGAAATCGAAGATGAAGACGGTGGTCGAAGACTGGAGATCTTCACCTCGTTTGGATGGTAACCGAGGTCCTGATCGGGAGGCATCCCGAAATATGGATAATGAGTGGTGATTGTCCTGATGTATGTGGTGATCGATGGGTTTGCGAGGTATATAGTGCCTTCGCTTTCGTTCAGACCCAGAACGGACTTGCAAATGGACAGTGTTTCTGACATTGGAATTTATTCTGTGTGATTGATAGCCATCAGTTGCATGTTGTGAATTGCCTGTGTGGCATGCTAAGATGCAGTGATCAGGGCTTCTGTTGAAAAGCAAAGTCTTGTGGTGATGATCAAATCACCGCCTGTGTGGCGTAGCATTGTGTATAACGTGAAATCGCGAGCCTCACACCCCGGTATGAACCAGAAACGGGAAAGGACAACAGGGAGGGCATGTGTTTCCTTCTAGTCAGAAGTGGCGTCAGTGGTTTTACACACCCTGACGAGTTTGACTTATGTGGTTGTTATTGTTGTGAGGCGCCTCGGTTAGATCGGACGATCCGGGTCCGATGGAGTAATTCGTTGGCTCATTGACGCCCCATAGGGCGGGGAAACGCAGTGTTCAGGCATTTTAATCCACGTCAGTGGACCGACCCTGACGATCCTAGGGTCACTCGAGCTATGATCCTGAGACACGGGCTAGAGGGTCTCGAAGTCGGTAAGGACTATCTTTTGCCTTGGTTCATGACGGAAATCCAATTTCCAAATACGACATCGTGCGGTTTTGATTGTATATATATATATATATATATATATATATATATATATATATATGGCGACATGATATATGGTACCCATGCCGTCTATGATTGATACTTATGATTCAAAATTGTTTTTGAAACATGTAAACACTAGTAATAATATCCAATGCTTTTGTTTTATTCGTATCAAGCATATTTTGGCCATTATAAGGTAAAACTCTATCCTCCGGTTTGCATTGCATTGTGTGATGGGAACTGAGTCTTATAATGACTTCATTTTTATAAAAAGCATTGCGATGTTTAAAAGAATGATTTGTTTTAAAGCACTAGCAATCCAATGGAGTAAACCCGTTCCACGAAAGTGGCATGGTCCTGTGATTAGCCATATTTTAAATGTGTTGAGTAGATTTCTCATACCAGCCCCATGACTGACTCGTAGTTTGTTTCACTTTCAAACTCGGGTGCCCCTTTTTCTACATGGGCAGGCTTGTATTCAGGTTTTTGCTGGCTTCCTCTGGATAGCTGGAGCTGAAGATGGATTCTATCATTTATCTCTTTTTATGCTGTTCAGCTCCTGTTGTACATATTATGTTTGTTTCCGCTGTAGACATTTATGTATAGTTGAACTGTATTTGTACTAAGTATGATCCTGTATACTGTGTAATTCTGATGTTTATGTTTATCCAGTGTATTATTTGTTCATTTTCTGGTGTATTTATTTAATTCTGTTCTGCTGTTATCTGTTTATGTGTTATATTCCAAAGATTACCCTAGCCACCGTCAGTACGGGGTTTGGGGTTGTCACAGTTTATATCCCATCAACCGAATCTTCGACCTTTAGATAGGAAATCCATGGATGTAAACATGTGTTTGAGACATGTTATGTTTGATGGTTGCAAGTGGATGCAAGTGTTTGCTAGTGGTTGCTCGTGGATGCATTTACACACACATTAGGCACTAGATCGGCTCAAAACACTTTCATATTGCATATAAAAATGTGTGTGTATTTAGGGTAATGGATGTATAATGGTTGTGTTATCATATGGATGCTGCATTTTGATGAATGGTTATGCACACTTAAAGAGATAATATGTATCAAATAGGAAAATTGCATACATGTTGGACTCATGGCACTGACATAATTCGCATTAAGGAGGTTAACTGAATCAGTGGACCGCCTAATATTTGCATTAGATAAGGAACATATACACACACTTTTGCATATGTTCATACAACATTAGAAGTTTTCTAAGGACAACTAATGCTTGTGGATGATGGTTGAATAGACGGGTGATTGGATGGTAGGACACATTCTACTTAACTTGAAGATTTCGGGGACGAAATCCTTTAAGTAGGGGAGAATGTAACACCCCGAATTTTTGAATAATCAAATTAACTAAATTTAAGAATACTTAATTTCAAATGTGGGAATTAAGGGAAACGGGTTGCGCCATTGCATTCGTCTCGGAATTCTGCTTGAGATAGAGTCCGAGTTTGCTAAAATGGACACCATATGAAGAAGATATGGACGAATGAAGTTAGGCGGAACGACCAGAAGAATAAAATGGAAAAAATGCACTGGCGCACTTGGGAAGTACGCCAGTACAAAAATACACTAGCGCACTTCCCAAGTGCGCCCAAACCGAGCAGAAAGCCTGCACAGCTTTCTGGTGTGATCTGATCCACACTGTGACTCTTTGCTGAGTCCTTTCTGACTCCTGGCTGAGTCATTAGGGCTTAGGTGTCACCCTATCCTGACTGAGTGCTTTTGATTAACCCTAAGATCATCCGACGGCTATAATTAAATTGAAATTCTATATAAATATGGGTAGACTCAACCCTAAAATCAAATCAAAATTAGATCAATGGCCGTCATGTTGTCACTCCAAACCCTAGAGTAGCCGCCACCGACTAGAAGCAAATTAAAGACAACACTTCAAATCAAATCAAAATTTAATCTCAACAACGAAATTGTCTACAACAAGGGAATGCTAATCAATTAAAGAATTCAGATCCCAGAACTCAAGACCCCTTTTTCTGTGAGTTTTAGTCACTTTTAGGTTTAAATAGATAAAAGTGAATTGTGGTAGACTATGATTTGGGTATATATTGTTATGCAAGTTTATTATTGTTATGGATCATGAAATTATACAAGTTTATTGTTGTTGTGGATCATGAAATTATACAAGTTTATTGTTGTGGTGAATCATGAAATCATGCAAGTGAAATTCATAAACCTATGCAAGTTACCTATGCAAGTTATTGTGTTATGAATTCATGAACCTATGCTAGTGGTTATGTTGTGAATCACGAAGCTATGCAAGTCACCTATACAAGTTGATGTGTTGTGAATCATGAACCCATGTAAGTCACCTATGCAAGTTGTTATGTTGTGAACCTAAGTGAGTTGTTAATTATGTTGTTAATTCATGAACCTATGCAAGTTGTTATGTTGAAAATCATGAACCTATGCAAGTTGTTATGTTGCAAAATCATGAATCTATGCAAGTTGTTAATTATGTGGTGAATCATAATTATATGCGAAGTTATCATGTCATTTTCCCTAGTTGTCATGCTTATGCCAAAAATTGTACTAAAACAATTACCTTGTCATTCCCTTTATTTTATTGTTGTGGCGAGGCTACTTTATAGCCTCGATAACGCCAAAATGCATGTGATTACGCTAGTTAAGAAACGGGGACAAAGGGGAATTTGTAATAGACATAGTTTACAAAGTGATTATGTTAATTGGACACATAATTCTAGTAGGGAAATATATAAATAATTACCTATTATGACATAGGTAAAGTTGAGTAAAAAAGGTATAATTTGAATATGACCATATACGGATAGGAAATTCAAATTGTTAATAAAATAGGTATTGACACCTATAAAAAGGAAAGGATTAATTAATTAACTTAATTAATCAAAAGATGATTGTTTAAGCAATTAAAGTCTGAAAATTTAATTAACACTTATGACACGAGGTTAGGTTACATTAGTGGTGGAAGTCTGCCCGGACCCGACCGACATATCCAGCAGCCACTAATGTTGAACCTAATGTGAGAGGTCTAAGTGTGTGAATAAGACTTGGGCTAAGACACGAGGTTAGACCCAACTGTGGAATAAGACTACCCGGACCCGACTGGCATATCCAGCATCCACATGTTGTAGGCCTAATGTGGGAGGTCTAGCCCAACATAAACATAATTGGACATGGTAATAAGAAAAGACTATTTAACCTAACTTAATACATGTGGATTGTATGAAGATAGACATAAGTTAGTGTTAAGTAAAAAGAGTTGGATAGTGGGTGGGTTAAGTACAACTAATGGGTAGGTGGGTAATATTAATATATATATATAGGCCCACAAACTTAACCATTAAATAAATAGGATTAAATCAGTGGGTGGGTTAAGTACAACTAATGGGCAGGTTGGTAATATTAATATATGTAGGCCCACAAACTTAACCATTAAATAAATAGGATTAAATCAATGGGAGGGTTAAGTACAACTGATGGGTAGGTGGGTAATATTAATATATATAGGCCCATAAAATTAACCATTAAATAAATAGGATTAAACCAGTGGGAGGGTTAAGTACAACTGATGGGTAGGTGGGTAATATTAATATATATAGGCCCACAAACTTAACCATTAAATAAATAGGATTAAATCAATGGGAGGGTTAAGTACAACTGATGGGTAGGTGGGTAATATTAATATATATAGGCCCACAAACTTAACCATTAATTAAATATGATTAAATCAGTGGGAGGGCTAAGTACAACTGATGGGTAGGTGGATAATATTAATATATATAGGCCCACAAACTTAACCATTAAATAAGTAGGACTAAATCAGTGGGAGGGTTAAGTACAACTGAAGGGTAGGTGGGTAATATTAATATATATAGACCCACAAACTTAACCAGATAAAAATGGTTATGTAATTAAAGACACCTAATGGTATACATAACCGGGGCAAAATAGTAAAGTTATATATTAAAGACACCCTTAGGGGTACGCATAACTAATGGGAATAGATAGAGTTATGTATTAAAGACACCTATAGGTAAGCATAACCGATAGGTAGATTAAGGGTTATGTATTAAAGACACCGATAGTTATGCATAACTAATTGAGGGCTATGTAATTAAAGACACCTTAGGGTATACATAGTCAGTAGAAAACCTAGTGGGGATACAAGACATAGGGGAGAGCTTGTATCATGTTGTGTGGGACCCATTTCAGTTAGTAACCCGGAGGGGTATCAAAGTAAAGAACTCCGTACTAGGCGGGGAAGGGGCACGCTTACTAATTGATTGTAAGAGGTCCAAAACGAGACGTATGGTGTGGGCGGCGCAAACCAACCAGGGACATATGCGTGTATGGGCCGTGCAGAGGGGGACAAGATGACCGTGACACCAGTAGGTATAACTGTACACACCTTGGGTTGCCACTTTAGGGAAGTGATACCCCCTAGTTGTGGGACCAGCACATGGTATCTATAGAGTAGGGAGCCGATCGATTAGGGTAGTGCTTAGGGTATACCCGGACATATGCCCTAAGTCTACCAATTTGTAGTAGGAGGGTAGTGGGTACGACTAGTTGAGATAGGAGCAGGCGGCACCTATGACAGCGGCTGGGAGTACACGAAACTACCACCATCATTATCGTTATTATGGTTAGCGGAAGGGATCATCCTATCTTGATTTTACTAGTAATAGTGCAGAGTAGTTTGTAGTGAAGCATGCATACATCTTACCTTATTTGTCCTGTCATACCTGCCATCTGTACCGTGAATCCTCTTATCCACTTTGTATGCCTGTCATGTTTACCTTTATTTATTTACTGGCTAAAAGTTACTGGACTCACCAGACGTACGTCTGACCTAGTTTGTTTCGCCTCTTTTCTTCCATTCCCCCTAGGTTCTCAGGGAGGAAACACCCAGGTTTAGTCAGGATTTGGATATCATCTTCTAGGAGCTACTTCTGAAGTATGGCTCGAGTCTCTGTCTCTTATATGGCTTGCTCTTTAAGTTGGTGAATGATGCTTTTCTTTTAAATACCTATGTACTCTTATAATGTAAGACAGAAGTGTTTTATGACTCATGGTATTATGTAACAAAGTATTTTGGTGATTTAATAAAGCTGTTTATTTCCGCTGCAAAATTTTAATATCTGTCTTGTGATATTCTGTGTCTGTTTACCTAAAATGCTCCAGTGAAGTTAAGGCATTCCCTTTGTGAGTGACCTTAATGGAGGTGGGGTGTTACAAGTTTGAATAATAAGTCTCACACTGCGAAATAAATTAGAGGAGTGAGTATAAATATGATTTGGTAGACACATAATAGCAGGGATTCCTTTTGTTATAATAATGTGTGTGCCAATTCATTTGTGTGTGCCCTGTGCAGAAATGAGGGTTTTGTTCTAAACAACGTTACATAACAGAGAAGCTTATCTTAACAGTAAATTAGACACTGTATTTACATGAAAGTCCCAAATGGATATAAACTGCCTGAAGCAAAATTTGTGCTCATTTAAACAAAGACAATCAATATATAGTTTGAAATAATCTGAAAGCATATGGTTCAACTATCTTAGTGTATATTTGGTAAATCAGATACAAAACCAGTCTCATTTTACCCATGTATCTTTATAAAGAATTTGGTAAAGGGATTTTCTACTTTAGCAATTTATGTTAATGATATAAATTGAATTGAAACTTCAGAAGAGATTGATACAGCAATAAATAACTTAAAGAAAGAAAGTGAAATGAAAGATCTTAAAAAACTAAATATTGTCTTGATCTAGATTGACAAAATTACCAATGTCTCACTGGTCTGTCAATCAAATTACATTGAAAAAAATCTTGAAGCGTTTTCAAATGGGTAAAACATATTTAGTTAGTACACATATGGTTGTCACATCCTCATATATTAGAAATGAACCTTACCGCTTAAAAATGATGATGAAAACTGAAATGTACTCAGTTCAAAACTAGCATATCTCTCTACTGTTGATGCATTATTATATTTTGTGTGCTGCTATTCACACCCCCATTAAACTTCTGGACATCTATAATAAAGGCCACCTCTTTTTTTTGCCTCTCTACTCCTTTACACCACCTAAATTATTCAATTTCTAATCGGCTACCACCTGTGCCTTTTTTTCCTTCATCGTTCCAAAAAAAATGTCTTCTTCCGGAAATTTTCTCCATCGCTCTATAAGCTTGAAGATTTCCCTAAATTATCAACGCAATTTCAAGCATCCAATCAGCTGATTAACACCATCGAATCGCTCTACAACATTATTTAACTTTTTCCCTGCTTTTTTACACCAACCAATCAACGTGTTCTGTGAATCAAATACCCGAAATCACATTGTTTAACAAAAAAAATTAATATACTTCCGGTTTTACATGAATAATAGTGATTGTAAATTAAGTACAAACTACATACTTCATCAGTTGTAAAATGATCTGTCGAATCAACTTTTGTGTCTTCAACGGCATTTGACCGATCATCTTGTGGCCTATTGCTACCATCCACATAGTTATCAAGTTTATCGTCAATCAAATTATCTTCCTACAAAAATCAAATAGAAATAATTAAAATGAATTTTTTTGTAATTTTTTACATATAAATTGTTGTTGTATGAAGAAAACCCTAAAATTCAATAACATACAATGTCATTCTCTATTACAACATCATCGAAATTAATGTGTTCCAAACTCGAAGTAGAGAGAAGGGTGAAAGAAAGCTCCTACAAAAATTAATACAAAACCCTAGAAAAAAAATCTATAACAACAGAATAAATTATTCAGCATGATATACAAAACTAACATCTTTTTCGTCTTTATCTTCCATCCTCTACTGAGCCAAAAAAATTATTTTTTCTTATGGTTTAGGATTTGATATATGAGAATTTACGTTGTTTGAGAAGAGAAGAGAAGAGACAGTACAAATGTTATTGACTGAGTAAAAAGAAATAAAGTGGTGGTAGGAAGTAGATAAAAAATAATACAATCTACTAATTTTTTAAAGGTGGCCATTAGTCTAAATGGGGGTGTGTAACAACCCGAATTTTAAACAACGTGTTAAGACAAGAATCAAGGCAGAATTAAATGTTAAAATCGGAATCAGGGAAAACGGGTTGCACCATTGCGTTCGTCTCGGAAAAATACGCGAAATAGAGTCCGAAATTTCGTAAATCGGAGTCCGTATGACCAAGATATGGCCTCGCGAAGTTTCACGAAAAATTCAAATTCAAAACAGATTCAAATTTCAGAAAATCAGGGTAGGCGGGAAAAATCCCGCCCAGACCAGGTCGGCCAGGGGGTCGACCTGGGTGTCGACCTGGGTGGGACCAGGTCGACTGGGGTGTCGACCCCAGGGTCGACATGGGGGTCGACCTGCCTGGTCGAACCCAGGCAGCCTGGTGCACCTGTTTTGCTGTTTGGCTCGGTTTTGGAGGCTTGTGACGATTTTTGAGGGCTTGGATCTATCCTAGGGTTAATCTAACGGCCTAAACTACTCCTAATCTCTATAAAAAGACCCCTAAGCCTACCCTAAACCCTCACAAATCACTCATGCCACGAAGTGCTGCCCAAATGCCAAGTGATCATGGCCTCCATCTCCAATTCCTAGAGACTATGCATTCAAATTGGGTTCAAATCAAAAGGTGCAAGCTTGCTACACCCAATAGAGGCCAAATCAACGTTGCTATGCGAGTTTCATGACGGTTCTTCGACAAAGGAGCCACCTTTCTTCGTCAAGATGATGAATGATCCTTTTCCTAAGCCTCGCTATGTAAGTTCTAGCTACTTCGAGATGTTAACGGTAGTTTAATCATGGCATGGAATAAAATGTGGTTAAACATGAATGCTATAACCTATGCGAGCCTAGTTTGCTCCTTTATCATGAACATATGACTTTGGGTTATGTTTTAGCAACTAAACCATGCTATTCATGTTGCATTGGACTTAGTTTGCCATGCAAGATTAGACCTTTACTTGTAGTATGATAGCATGAACACTTAGAGCCACTTTGACTTGTGAGATAGTTGCATAAATTGGACTTCGGGGCTTATGCATGTAAATGAAACCAACCCCCTTATGATATCATGTTTATGTGTGGCCAAATCCCGTTATGACATCATGCATGTTTATGGCCAAATCCCGTTATGATAATATGTATGTTTGTGGCCAAATTCCCTTATGATACTATGCATGTTTATGGCCAAATTCCCTTATGATACTATGCATGTTTATGGCCAAATTTCCTTATGATACTATGCATGTTTATGGACAAATTCACTTATGATATTATGCATGTTTGTGGCCAATATGTTGGCATAATACCCTACTATGTGACTCGCTTCCACTTGGGTTGGAAATACGTTTGGGTAGCTTAGAAAAAACGTGGGTATGACATGAAAAACTTGACATGTGGCTTACATGAGAACATGACATTCATGTTTCATTTAAATATGGTCATGACACATGGGAAAACATGGAACTTGAACTAGACATGGGTGGGTTGTAAGTGTAAAAAGACACTAGACCAAACATGAAAGTGGCCAACTCGAGGTTGGGTTGAGTTTGTAGCATAAATCTACCCGGACCCACCCGTCTTAACTAGTGGCTACAAACAATAGGATCCAATGTGAGAAGTTGGTCATGTCGCGCTTAAGACCTGAGGTTAGACTAGGTTGTGGTGTAAAACTACCCGGACCCGCCCAGCTTAACTAGTAACCACAACAAGGTCTAATGTGAGAGGTTGAGAGTGCATTAATTAAATTAATGCCACATGATAAGGTTAAGTAAATTTGACTAATGACACTTAACCGATATGACACGAATGGGTAGGTTAAGTGGGACCGGGCTTGATTTCTTAATGACACTTAACCATACAAGACAATTAGGGGATGGGATTAAGTAATCCACACTTAACTAATCTAAACACGGTAAATTCGATGAGGTTAAGTAATCCATACTTAACTAATCTAACATGGTAATTAGATGGGGTTAAGTAACTTAGACTTAACTAATCTAAACACGGTAATTAGATGGGGTTAAGTAACCTTTACTTAACTAATCTAAACACGGTAATTCGATGGGGTTAAATTAAACACTTAACCAATCTAGACTTGGTAATTCAATGGGGTTAAGTAGCCAATGCTTAACCAACTTAACGAGATAATTTAATGGGGTTAAGTAACTTATACTTAACCAATTATACATGACGATCTGATGAGGTTAAGTTAACCTATACTTAAACAATCCGACTGGATAATCCGATGAGGTTAAGATAATATGTGCTTAACCAATCTAACACGATAACCTGATAGGGTTAAGATAAACAAGTACTTAACCAAATTGACTTGATGATTGAATAGGGTTAAGTCATGAGCTTCTTGGTATACTTAACCAACTTGTAGGGCTAGGTCTTGGACTTGAATACTTAGCCAAGCTTGACATGATTCATAGGCGGGCTAAGCCATGAACTTAAATAACAACACTTAACCCAATAAGCAAACCCTAGTAGAGGAACTAGGTAGAAAATCGTAGTTAATCAAGGGTAACGGGGAAATGAAGCTAAGTGGTAAACCTTAGTTAAGTGTAACTAAGTAATAATTCTTAGCCAAGGACATGGGACTAGTTCATGAATAGATGAGTAACTCGGTACGGTAGGTCATCGCTTAAAACACGAGGAGGAGCAAATTATCTGACTTAGATAAAGGCTCCAACGAACTGGGTGACGAAGCAGTAGCTTCGGGGGACGTGAGGGTACTCTTGGTATCCCTCTGTGAGGTGGCAGGTGGTCCATGAAACCCGGCCTCACAGAGGTTAAGTTCTGCGGTAGAAGAGCCAAGAGTATGCCTTGGTTGCTATGCGAGCGACCTAAAGACTGGGATGGATTAGCGTGGAGTCGACGATACTTGATTTTGCCCTGGATAGCATGTCGCCGACTACCTACCATCTTTAGTCAATCGTGTACGTACGGAAAGGCAGGGAACTCCCAACAGACCATATACTGGTTATCGAGTTATGGGCGAGGTTGGCTATCTGGAAGTGGGCATTGATGGGCCGTAGTGTAGTTCTCATACATGATTTTTCTTGGATTGCCTTTCAGTAGTTGAGGGAGGGGTCACGTGGGACCATAGCCACGGGTACAAAAACAGACCTTGATATCTGCATCAGTAGACGACTTAAAGCTCCCGACCGAGTTCCGTATTTCTTGATTTGCCCTGGCACGGAACTCGGATGGCACATTGAGGAACATGTGTGTCTAGACATGGAAAACGGTTCACGATACATACGTGGGATAAAAAGGGCGCGGTTGACGGGTGGCATAATCCCTAGTGGTCCTAGGTGGCCAAAACCCAAACCGAGACACGGAAATGTTCATTAGGTAGCATAATCCCTATTGGTCCTAGGTGGCATAAATCCTAAGGGAACACGCGATAGTTCATGGTAAGGAAACATAACAAGATCAAGGGTAGCAGTCCAAAATAACCTCAAGGATAAAACGTTCACATGGGAAAGCCCGTATGGCCTACGGCAAAGGACTGAACTTAGACATGGAAAGAAACATACGAGTTGGGGAAAACCTACATGTGCTATATATATTAGGTTGACATGGACCATTACATGACATCGGGCAAGGGACATTCATAATTAACACAGGACGCGGGTTGGGATACTAGTACGAGAGGTGCAGAGCAAATATACACGATAGATACTGTGGGATGTTATACATGATAGATACCTTGTGATAGTATACTTGATAGAAACCTGACGATGTGGTACCTTGATTCTTGACACCATAGTTTATCATGATACCTTGGTTTACCTTGCTATAGTAGTTCATCCTGTTACCTTGGTTTAGCTTATCTATCTTGTTGTCATCCTTATGTTTACTTTCAGTTTATGCATGTCATGTTACCTTTACCTATTTTTATGCTGGAAGTAGATAGGACTTACCAGTCTTTATGACTGACCCCGTTTTCTTTCGCCTCTTTGTCTTCCGTTTCCCCCCCCCCCCCAGGTTTTCAGGGAGGAAACACTGTTATTTAGTTCGGAATTCCTCTGCTTGAAGGTCATCATGCATGGCTTGGACTTTTCTTGGCTATGGATACCTTACTGTTTTATTTGGGGAATAATTTATGAAAAGGTTTTATGCTTCTTACAAGATAGGTTTTGATGTATTCTGATGTAAAAGGCTTTAGACCTTATTTTATAAGGTAATTTTTTTTACTTCCGCTGTTTTATATATATGTTCTGTCTTGTAATATTTCTGTGCATGTTTACCTCGATAATGCTTCACCAAACCTAGTGCATTCCCTTTGTGAGTGACCCTAGCGAAGGTGGGGTGTTACATTTGGTATCAGAGCAGAAGGTTACCAGACTGGGCAAAAGTTTTTAAAACCTTCTGAAAACTGTTTAAGAAACCGTTTTACAAAGAAGCATTTTTCAAGAAAAGTTTGTTTTAAAAGGCTATTCCCCAAAGGACATTAGCATTATCCTTTGATTCCTTGGTTGAATCTCCTTTCCTTTCTTTCCTCCATCTGTGGTCACAGTAGTTCTAACTGTTACTAATCTTTTTCTAGCCACGTAGGTGTTTTCCGTACGATGGAGGTGGTTCTCGAGAGACCTGTTGCTGTGGTACAAGGAAGGATAATAAGAGTAAGGATAAAGGACGCGAGGTTAAGGATAAGCAACTGTTGCTATGGCTTAGTCCATCAAGGAGGACAAGGACAAGATCATCGGAGAGGGCAATTGCACGCCCCCATTTCTAGGGTATCTAAAAGAAATGGTACCGTTTCTGGTAAAGGTTTAGTCGTTCTTTTCTATCATCCCGTCCAGACTTTGTCTTGATCATCGTATCATTTAAGTCTGCTTGGATAGTTGAGTATCTGCACCTTAGTACTAGCATGGTAAAGGATCCCAGTTTTGTCCCAAAAGCTGATTGGAGAGTCGGCCCATTTATTCATGACTTTTTGGATTTGAGAACGTCTATGCCAAGTGTTGAGATTAGAAACAATACTTCTATTTGTTGAGCCATGGATGGATTATAGGGGTGAAGTGGTTATCTAGTAAGGGATGCCACTCTCGGTTTTGAAAGGAGGGTAGTTAAACTCTTAGCTTGCCTTGGTAATACCCAAGAAGTCTCGTGTAACCTTTTGGGTTCTGTCATGGTTAGTTACCTAGAATCTCTTGATGCATTTATCGGAAATCTCTGATCCAATCGAGTAACGTCCGCCAATAAGACGGATGGTTCATTTCGCTTGAGCATGGGTTATAAGAACCACCCTAGTAAGTGCACGTGGTAACATGGATTGGCATTGGTAAACGAGATCCAGAATTCACTAGTGAATTTTGGAGAGCTTGCATGAGTGCGTAGATATGGTTGAGCCATGTATACTAGGGAAAGAATAAATGAAAGTGAAACGAGAGGCGACAGTGAAAAGAGTTCCGACTCATACCTTGGAAATAGGAATCAAGGAGCTACGAAATCATGAAGTCAAAGGCAGTCAAGGCACACTAGAACTAAGCTCAAGGAAATGCGGCTTAGACGCGCGCATCGTGTCTCTTTGTAAGAGTATATCGTTGATCCCTGGTTCTCCTGTAGAGCTTACTTACATGCTATCTCTTGGTGGATATCCTCTCGGTCCTGTTTCTGTTACAAACCCCGTAAGGAGTTTGTCTTGTTTATCTCCTCGATCTTAGCTTGGAAAACTTAGGTAGGACTCTATGGATGTAAATATGTATTTGAGACATGTTATGATATGGTTGCAAATGGTTGCAAGTGGTTGCTCGTGGATGCACGAATACACATTAGATACTAGATTGACGCGGTCACGTTTCATGTTGCATATGCACGGGTATTTATACTTGTTTATGGATGAAATTGAATATGTTATCATGTGGATGTTGCATGTGGATGAATGTTTGTGCACGCATATAGTGTATATATGACTAGGACTATTTGCATACATGTTGGACTCATGGCACTAAACATATTTTGCATTAGAAAGATCATTCAGGCCTGATCATTAGCATTAGCTAAGGAGCATATACACACACGTTTTGCATATGTTCATATGGCATTAGAAATCGTCTAAGGACAATGGTTGCCTGTGGATGATGTTTTGAGTAGATGGATGATGGATGGTAGGATGCGTTCTTCCTAACTTGGAGATTTCGGGGACGAAATCCTTAAAGGAGGGGAGAATGTAACAACCCGAATTTTAAACAACGTGTTAAGACAAGAATCAAGGCAGAATTAAATGTTAAAATCTGAATTAGGGAAAACGGGTTGCGCCATTGCGTTCGTCTCAGAAAAATACGCGAAATAGAGTCCGAAATTTCGTAAATCGGAGTCCGTATGACCAAGATATGGCCTCGCGAAGTTTCACGAAAAATTCAAATTCAAAACAGATTCAAATTTCAGAAAATCAGGGTAGGCGGGAAAAATCCTGCCCAGACCAGGTCGACCTGGGTGTCGACCTGGGTGGGACCAGGTCGACTGGGGAGTCGACCCCAGGGTCGACCTGCCTGGTCGAACCCAGGCAGCCTGGTGCACCTGTTTTGCTGTTTGGCTCCGTTTTGGAGGCTTGTGACGATTTTTGTGGGCTTGGATCTATCCTAGGGTTAATCTAACGGCCTAAACTACTCCTAATCTCTATAAAAAGACCCCTAAGCCTACCCTAAACCCTCACAAATCACTCATGCCACGAATTGCTGCCCAAATGCCAAGTGATCATGGCCTCCATCTCCAATTCCTAGAGACTATGCATTCAAATCGGGTTCAAATCAAAAGGTGCAAGCTTGCTACACCAAATAGAGGCCAAATCAACGTTGCTATGCGAGTTTCATGATGGTTCTTCGACAAAGGAGCCACCTTTCTTCGTCAAGATGATGAATGATCCTTTTCCTAAGCCTTGCTATGTAAGTTCTAGCTACTTCGAGATGTTAACGGTAGTTTAATCATGGCATGGAATAAAATGTGGTTAAACATGAATACTATAACCTATGCGAGCCTAGTTTGCTCCTTTATCATGAACATATGACTTTGGGTTATGTTTTAGCAACTAAACCATGTTATTCATGTTGCATTGGACTTAGTTTGCCATGCAAGATTGGATCTTTACTTGTAGTATGATAGCATGAACACTTAGAGCCACTTTGACTTATGAGATAGTTGCATAAATTGGACTTCGGGGCTTATGCATGTAAATGAAACCAACCCCCTTATGATATCATGTTTATGTGTGGCCAAATCCCGTTATGACATCATGCATGTTTATGGCCAAATCCCGTTATGATAATATGTATGTTTGTGGCCAAATTCCCTTATGATACTATGCATGTTTATGGCCAAATTCCCTTATGATACTATGCATGTTTATGGCCAAATTTCCTTATGATACTATGCATGTTTATGGCCAAATTCCCTTATGATATTATGCATGTTTGTGGCCAATATGTTGGCATAATACCCTACTATGTGACTCGCTTCCACTTGGGTTGGAAATACGTTTGGGTAGCTTAGGAAAAACGTGGGTATGACATGAAAAACTTGACATGGGGCTTACATGAGAACATGACATTCATGTTTCATTTAAATATGGTCATGACACGTGGGAAAACATGGAACTTGAACTAGACATGGGTGGGTTGTAAGTGTAAAAAGACACTAGACCAAACATGAAAGTGGCCAACTCGAGGTTGGGTTGAGTTTGTAGCATAAATCTACCCGGACCCGCCCGGCTTAACTAGTGGCTACAAACAATAGGATCCAATGTGAGAAGTTGGTCATGTCGCGCTTAAGACCCGAGGTTAGACTAGGTTGTGGTGTAAAACTACCCGGACCCGCCCAGCTTAACTAGTAACCACAACAAGGTCTAATGTGAGAGGTTGAGAGTGCATTAATTAAATTAATGCCACATGATAAGGTTAAGTAAATTTGACTAATGACACTTAACCGATATGACACGAATGGGTAGGTTAAGTGGGACCGGGCTTGATTTCTTAATGACACTTAACCATACAAGATAATTAGGGGATGGGGTTAAGTAATCCACACTTAACTAATCTAAACACGGTAAATTCGATGAGGTTAAGTAATCCATACTTAACTAATCTAACATGGTAATTAGATGGGGTTAAGTAACTTAGACTTAACTGATCTAAACACGGTAATTAGATGGGGTTAAGTAACCTTCACTTAACTAATCTAAACACGGTAATTCGATGGGGTTAAATTAAACACTTAACCAATCTAGACTTGGTAATTCAATGGGGTTAAGTAGCCAATTCTTAACCAACTTAACGAGATAATTTAATGGGGTTAAGTAACTTATACTTAACCAATTATACATGATGATCTGATGAGGTTAAGTTAACCTAGACTTAACCAATCCGATTCGATAATCGGATGAGGTTAAGATAATCTGTGCTTAACCAATCTAACACGATAACCTGATAGGGTTAAGATAAACAAGTACTTAACCAAATTGACTTGATGATTGAATAGGGTTAAGTCATGAGCTTCTTGGTATACTTAACCAACTTGTAGGGCTAGGTCTTGGACTTGAATACTTAGCCAAGCTTGACATGATTCATAGGCGGGCTAAGCCATGAACTTAAATAACAACACTTAACCCAATAAGCAAAACCCTAGTAGAGGAACTAGGTAGAAAATCGTAGTTAATCAAGGGTAACGGGGAAATGAAGCTAAGTGGTAAACCTTAGTTAAGTGTAACTAAGTAATAATTCTTAGCCAAGGACATGGGACTAGTTCATGAATAGATGAGTAACCCGGTATGGTAGGTCATCGCTTAAAACACGAGGAGGAGCAAATTATCTGACTTAGATAAAGGCTCCAACGAACTGGGTGACGAAGCGGTAGCTTCGGGGGACGTGAGGGTACTCTTGGTATCCCTCTGTGAGGTGGCAGGTGGTCCATGAAACCCGGCCTCACAGAGGTTAAGGTCTGCGGTAGAAGAGCCAAGAGTATGCCTTGGTTGCTATGCGAGCGACCTAAAGACTGGGATGGATTAGCGTGGAGTCGACGATACTTGATTTTGCCCTAGATAGCATGTCGCCGACTACCTACCATCTTTAGTCAATCGTGTACGTACGGAAAGGCAGGGAACTCCCAACAGACCATATACTGGCTATCGAGCTATGGGTGAGGTTGGCTATCTGGAAGTGGGCATCGATGGGCCGTAGTGTAGTTCTCATACATGATTTTTCTTGGATTGCCTTTCAGTAGTTGAGGGAGGGGTCACGTGGGACCATAGCCACGGGTACAAAAACAGACCTTGATATCTGCATCAGCAGACGACTTAAAGCTCCCGACCGAGTTCCGTATTTCTTGATTTGCCCTGGCACGGAACTCGGATGGCACATTGAGGAACATGTGTGTCTAGACATGGAAAACGGTTCACGATACATACGTGGGATAAAAAGGGCGCGGTTAACGGGTGGCATAATCCCTAGTGGTCCTAGGTGGCCAAAACCGAAACCGAGACACGGAAACGTTCATTAGGTAGCATAATCCCTAGTGGTCCTAGGTGGCATAAATCCTAAGGGAACGCGCGATAGTTCATGGTAAGGAAACATAACAAGATCAAGGCTAGCAGTCCAAAATAACCTCAAGGATAAAACGTTCACATGGGAAAGCCCGTATGGCCTACGGCAAAGGACTGAACTTATACATGGAAAGAAACATACGAGTTGGGGAAAACCTACATATGCTATATATATTAGGTTGACATGGACCATTACATGACATCGGGCAAGGGACATTCATAATTAACACAGGACGCGGGTTGGGATACTAGTACGAGAGGTGCAGAGCAAATATACGTGATAGATACCGTGGGATGTTATACATGATAGATACCTTGTGATAGTATACTTGATAGAAACCTGACGATGTGGTACCTTGATTCTTGACACCATAGTTTATCATGATACCTTGGTTTACCTTGCTACAGTAGTTCATCATGTTACCTTGGTTTAGCTTATCTATCTTGTTGTCATCCTTATGTTTACTTTCAGTTTATGCATGTCATGTTACCTTTACCTGTTTTTATGCTGGAAGTAGATAGGACTTACCAGTCTTTATGACTGACCCCGTTTTCTTTCGCCTCTTTGTCTTCCGTTTCCCCCCCAGGTTTTCAGGGAGGAAACACTGTTATTTAGTTCGGACTTCCTCTGCTTGAAGGTCATCATGCATGGCTTGGACTTTTCTTGGCTATGGCTACCTTACTGTTTTATTTGGGGAATAATTTATGAAAAGGTTTTATGCTTCTTACAAGACAGGTTTTGATGTATTCTGATGTAAAAGGCTTTAGACCTTATTTTATAAGGTAATTTTTTTTTACTTCCGCTGTTATATATATATGTTCTGTCTTGTAATATTTCTGTGCATGTTTACCTCGATAATGCTTCACCAAACCTAGTGTATTCCCTTTGTGAGTGACCCTAGCGGAGGTGGGGTGTTACAGGGTGTGAATAGCAGCACGCTATATTTAGCCTAATGCAAAAGATTATATTGAACCGAGAAACTATACCATCGTAAATGGTGACACTTTCCTTTTCTTCGAACTCCTCTTTCTTCCACCTCACAATCACTCATGTCATTCCTCTTTTCTTCCATTACTTAAAACCCCTCGCATTTGTCATCGTGGTGGTTACACTGAACCAAGAACGCAATGTATCATCTAACCCTAATCCCCTAACTTCCCTATTTATTCCTACTCGATTTTTTTCCCTACCTCCTTGCACTCAAAATCCTTCGCTTCCTACACGTAGCGCAGTGGACCAATTAGGTTTTGTTGGTTTTTTCGACGCTCTCTGCTAGTTGCACTTTGTTTTTCTAGTGGTACGATACCCTATAGTGTTCATCTCTAGGGTTCCTAGCGAGTCTGCACACGCATTGCTAGGTGAATTTATGTCCATAGATTTTATTGCTTTTGCAAGGTGGGTTGGGGATAACTTTCGAATTCGATGGTGTTTCTTTGCAGCGTTTTTGGATTTACTAGCCTAACTCTGTTTGGTTTCGACTTGCTCGTATTATGGAAGGTTTTGGTTTCGATGCAGAGTCTTCTTGGTAGTAGTAACTTCTCTAACCTCAGATTGATTTCATAACTCACCACTTGCGATTATGGTATGCTCTGTTTTCTTTCTACCAAATGGATTTATGATTTATCTCTTATCGGTGAGCTAGTAATGGAACTGTGCATTTCTTATTATATCTAGTTGTGTTGGATCAGTATGGGGTCATTGATATCCAATGTTAGTTGAGAAGTTCGTCTTGTCAAAATTGAATTTTTGGGTTTTGTTTGCCTTGATTCTGGTCCATGGAAGTTTCTTTGGGTCTGTCTTTGGGTTTTGGTATGGCATATACGAACAAACATGTCTTTAACATTACTGGGTAAGTCAGAGTTGATGTGTATGGTGCTCAGATCTCAGTTTATTGGATAGCATGCAAGGTAAAGCTTTTGCTTTCGAATTTTCTACCTTGTAGGTTGTTTCCTACCGTACTGTTCAATTATGGTCTCTTGCCTAGTGATACTTTCGAAGCAACGGTAAGGGCTACGGTCCTTACCTATGAATATGAAAGGGGAGCAGTTAGTTATCTCTAGTGTGGTGCTCAAGTCTATTTAAAGTTGTATGGTCTTGTCATGACACAATATTATGAAGGTACACTATTGCTCATGTCCTTGATGCCTTGGATTTTGTGCACACTTCTTGCTTTGGATAATTTCAAATTCTATTCTGGTGCAGCTCCAGGATCGAACTCCACACGAATAGATGGATTCATGGAAACAAGATCAAGGACAAGGTATGTAACGACCCAGATTTTTGCTCGATTTATTTTGAATATTTAATATGAATTTAAATATTGAGTTAATAATATAAATCAATTTCTATATTGAGTTATTAATTTAATAATAGAAATACGATATTTATTTCGAATGTATATATATAATCATCATAATACGAAAATGAATTTAATTGAAATCAGGATTTAAAACTGAATTGAAAACAGTTCGGATAATCAATACAAACTTCTGTTTGAATTAGAATAATAATATTAATTTATTTTCGAAGAATTAATTGTTTTCAATTTAATTTATATCGATTTAAATTTATATATTCTCCATACGATCGAATTGAGCTTCGAAACTTGTCCCGGTGTATTCAGAATAGTGTTATAACGATAGAAACGCCAGTTGTTGTGCTCGAATAGGAGTTCGGAAAACACTGGATAATTTAAATCATAGCGGTTAATTCAAAACTGAAATAAATAAATAATTAATAAAAAAGGGGTTTCCTCTACCCTAAGTTAATTAATGCCAGTACACTGTAAACCTCAAATCACATAGGCCTCTTTCCTTAACGCTTAAGTATTCTTCTTCTATATAATCACAACAAACTCCTCTTATTCCTTGTTGTTGAAAATAAAGATCGAAATGGCCGATCAAAATCGATAAACTATTTCTCCTTTTATATCTTTTATTCGTTCATTTCTTCATCAATGAAAAGGAATCAAAAACCTATCCTTTTTAAACTCTTTAGAAAAACCCAAATAATAAAAGCCATCGATCGTGAATTCTTCAATTTCATGAACCAAATACAAGTCGATAGCCTCAAATCCACGTATTCAATTAAGGGTGTACATCATTTGTGTCACTCGAATTTGGGGAAATCGCGATTTAATGAGGACCGTCGATGATCAATCATTGGTATCGCAGTTTCTGCAGAGACAACGAAGAGCAAAAAGCAAGTTGCGATTGTTTTTAGGAGGTCAAGGAGGCGTACGATGGTGATTTGAAGTTTGAAGGTGGTTCGAACGTGGATCTATGATGCAGGGGTTTGGCGAAGTTCGATGAGGAGAAAAGTCGCATACCTGTATCTAGTAATGTAAGGTCTGGAATCGCGATGGCGTAGGGCGAGTTGGGTACTGGCATCGCGATTCAGAAGTGGACATCATGGTTGTTATCTTAGGATGTTGTGGAGGATTTTAAGGCAATTACATAGAGATGGAAGAACATTACAATGAACTATGGGTAGGGGCAGTCGATTATAGGGAGGAGTATTCCAAAAGAGGATTGTGGTACACTGTAATGGGAGAGGTATAACCTGCTTTGAAAATTAAATATAATTAGATTTTTATGTTAATCAAATTAAACTTGTTTAAATTATACTGAACAAGGAAGAAGATCGAGTGGAATTGCGGGGGAAAAGAAGTGTCGGTGTGGGTTTCAAAATGTAGAGTTGTGATTTATGTCTGGATGGTGGAGAATTGACCGGATAGAGTTGTTTTGGTAATGGGAAGGTCTAGCATAGGGTGAACATCATTGGTACAGTGACAGTTCTAGGAGGTTGTTCCACTACTTAAGGATGAAATAGGAAGAATAGTGGAGTTCATGTTCGCCATTTCATTATAGCACAGTGAAGGGAGGGCGGCGTGATGTAGGAGAAGTTGTTAAGCATGGATTAAATGTAATTTCTAATAAATTTCAATTAATTAAATTTATTAGCAATGTTTTTATATGTATACAACTTGTAAAATAATATAAATAACAATAAAACTTTCATACGATTACAGTGTTGACGAAAAATGAAATTAACTAGATTCGTAACGGCTTAAGCTTGCGATGGAATCAGGATTGGAATTAGTTGGGAATTTGTTGGAGTTAGCAAGGATTTTAAATTAAATCAAATGTGATTCAGTTTATTCTAAAATTGGCATGGATTGAAATATAAATCACGATGAGTAAATCTCACTAATATTTTTATTTAGAATTATTTTATTCGTTGAAATAATTGTTCGTTGGTTGTTTGCATGCACTGAAATTTTTTTGTGATTATTAAATATATATTAGTTATTTAGGATTGATGTTTGTGGTTATTATATATATATTGGGGATTGGATTGTCCCCGCAGTACCATTAGCGGATACCCGTAGTATCATTAGCAGATGACCTTATATGCCCCACGCTATGATAGTGGATGACCTTCTATACCGCGATATCCTGCCTCGAAGCAGGATGGGTATTATTTATGTTGGCTAACGTATGTGGATGTAGGAAAACAGGTTGGAGGGATCCAACTGGATTCCTCAAAAATATTATTATCTGTTGTTTCATATATATTATCATATATGATGTGTTAAAAACCCATGGTTGATAATTGTGTGTTTTTGATTGGTTGAATGTCACTGGGCCCAAAATGTTGATGTATAAAAATATCTTAAAACAGATATTTCAAGATTTGAAATGAAAAATCTATTTTTCAAAAATAGAATTTGAATTTCGAATGAGTTAAAGGATATTAACTTGTTTTGAATAAATAAAACAAGTACTGAATTTATAAACGATGTTTATAAATTAAATAATATAGGAAATTGAAGTGATGAATTTATAAATGATATTTATAAATTAAATAACACAGGAAATTGAAGAAAATTTATAAATGGTGTTTATAAATTAAATGGAATAATTTTCATTAGATAATGCAGAGAATTAAAGTGAATTTAAAACAGTGTTTATAACTGAAATGGAAAAAATATCATTTAGACAATTTAAATATTTAAATTCAAAAATGAATTTAAATTGAGGATTGGGAATCATGTTAATAAGGAACGAGGAAATTATTCCAATGGTTGGAATGAGTATTAAATTAAAATAAATCCGTATGGATTTATGATTTGAATTCGATTAGGTCGAATTGATTTATATAAATATTTTTAGAAAAAGAAAAATATTTGGATTGTATTAAATATAAGTTTAAAATTTTAAATATGAAAATAAATTCACTATATATATATACAATTTATTAAAATAAAGTATTCCAAATATAGAAATTCAGTTTCAAATTGGTTTTGAAATGGAACTTTCTTAATGTATAAAAAAGGAAGAAATTTATAAACAATGTTTATAAAGTGGAATAAATATCAGGGGATAAATGTGGAATTATAAATTCATGTATGAATTTGAAAGTGAATTGGTAATCGTTTTGAAAAGGGAACTACGGCTTTTATTTCGAAATTTGGAATATAAACTAAATTGGAAAAAATCCAAAGGATATATATATAATTAGAATTTGATTTCATGAATTCTATATAATAATTTATTTCTAATGGAATTAGAAAATAATAACAGAAATGGAGTTATAATTGAGTTGATAACTGAGTAATGGAAAATTGACGGTTAGAGATAATCGGAAATATTAAGTTTGATTTGAAAACTGGATTTAAGTCGTAAATTGGCGTTTCGAACTTCAATTGAGTATATAGAACTCAATTTAAGTCGGAATTCTGTGAAACAGGAATTGTCAAGACCGATTAAATAGTAGATTTCTAATGGAAGATAAAATTCTGGATTTCGTCTTATAGATTTTGAGTTATGTCAAAATCAAATTCTAGTAAAACAGCGCCATAATCGTTATAAAACCATAACGGTTTATTTAAATTAATAAAAAGGATTTTAAACAAATAAAATCTGAAAGTCCATTAGAAAAATCAAGACATAAGATAAAAAATAAATATAAACTCAAGTGAAGTAGTGAACTGATTTTTGAAACAAAAATCAGATTTTTAATTATTGAATAGAATTAACTGATTGGAAAAATAATTAGTTAATTGAGTTTTGAATCAGAATTAGGCTTTGGATAAGTACATGGGATTTTCTGAATTCATATTCAAAATCGAATATTAAATTTTAATTAAAAATA
Organism: Allium sativum; assembly: GCA_030737875.1. Classification (NCBI taxonomy): domain Eukaryota; kingdom Viridiplantae; phylum Streptophyta; class Magnoliopsida; order Asparagales; family Amaryllidaceae; genus Allium; species Allium sativum. The sequence goes on along the minus strand of CM060921.1, from coordinate 4,834,139 downwards.
GAATTCAAGAAAATTAAAATGGTATATGAACGCGATATGTTCAATTAAAAAGTAAAATGGGAAAAATGGCTAGTTAAAGTATAAATTAGCAAATTGAGTTAAAATTACCAGATTTAGTTGAAATAAATTAGAAATGGACGAATATGTGTTAAACAGGTGTGGAATGAAGAGAATGAAGTTTATAAATATAGTGCCCGACAAAAAGGTACATGTTTAAATTCCATATGAGATTCTATGTGCCGAATCGGCAAGCCGCTTGGCTTTTTAATTTTCTTTTTGAATGGAAATGGCCTAGAGAGGCGTTTTGTAGTTGTACCGAGTGACCCGTACAAAGGAGGTTACTGCGAAATTTTCCGAAAATTTAAGACGTTAGAATATTTTAAAGAAAATTAGATGACTAGAAAATCAATATATATTGAATTCGATATGGAAACGAATTAAAAATAGAATATTATAAACAAAAAGGAAATCGATGGTCTGGTAATAGAAAGAGAAATGTATATACGTTTTAAAAATGAATAGTTGGCTTTATATGATGTGGATTATTCGAGGTAAGTGGTTTTGTCTGTTTTGAAGTTAGTGATGTTTTCATTCAACGTCTGAGAGGTAATTATACCCCAGCTTGATTGATTTCATTTTTAATCGATAAATAGAAAGATTCAATCTCGAAGATAAATGTTTGAATAAGAGTTAGTCGAATGTGGTATTTTGGGTTGTTGTAACGGTGTTTTACACACAGTCGTTTTAACCTAAGTAAGTGAAAATTTTGGAAATGTAAAAATAAATATTTCCTCAGTATAGAAATAAATGGTCGTGAAAGAGATAAGTAATTGGAATGTTTTCCAACTGCAAATAAAGGATATTTTCTAAATACAGAAAATAAAAGAAGTTGATATTTGGAAATGTCTTCTAAATAGCGTAAGAGGCCAAGATGATTATCGAAAATATCGTGTTAATGAGTATGGATATGAAAATGGAGAAGTGTTTTAATTAATGAAATATTAATTAAAAGGCCTAGTGATTGTTTGATGCTTTGAATGGATGTTTGTTTTTCTTCGATAGTTAAATAAGCGACTATCGAAGTATTTTCCAATATCGTTGTCAATATGGAGAGAACGGTTGGATTATTATCCGAGAACCACTCCATATTAGCAGTAGCGTTGCGAATCAGATTATATGAAGATAATCGAAGATGGAGTAAAGTGCAAGGGCTTTTTCTATTAATGGAAATTGTGCCTTCGGTTCGTTCAATCCCAGAACAAACATATATGGACGAATGTCTGGTAGAGTATTTCCAATGATCACATTTGTTGTACTGTACAAATATATATGGTGGAGGAGAATTTATTCTCTTAGCATAATATCTAGAATATATTTGCGCAATCAATTAGTGATTAACGGATCTGACAATGTGGCACTCAAAGTGATTGTGCTATTAATGAATGGAAAGTAATCGTAGCCTTAGGCCTCAACAACTGGGAAATGACAAAAATCGGGCAGGCATCATGGCTAAGTGGGTAGCTCCCAATTAGGGTGTATTATCACCTATCTAGAGAAATTCATTTCATTCTTTGTTCTATTTGATGTTGTCCCATTTGGGAAAATGGTTGTTGATCCCAACCGTTGGTGAAATACATCCGATACACTCATGCGAAATGAGCGGTCGGTCATGTGTGGTCGGGTTACAAGATGTTCTTGTTGAACCCAGTGTATTCTCTCCTCTAGAAATACACTATCAGAAGGTGGTTCTATACCTTGTCATAGTTGGAAATTCATTAACCAATAAGTGCTCGCGGTTTTGAATGTATAATATATATGTGGAGCGTAAGATTAAAGCGTTCCACTATATTTTTATTTATTTGATTTAGACACTATTATAATATCAAAAGAGTTTTGATATAAAGATTACTGTTTCTTTCAAAAGGACTTTTGAAAGTTAAATCAATTGTTTTGGATTCTCATAAGGGGAAAACACATTTCGTGTTATATTGCGTGGTCTTATGAGATATCGTTTATTTTCTCAAACTGTTTTAGATTGTTTACTCATACCAGTCCCATGACTGACCCAGTGTTTATTTTGTTTTGTTTTACCTAAACTCTTGGGTGCCCAAATTTGTACTGGCAGTCAAGTAGTTTAGGATTTTACAGATTTATGTAAAGGAGCTTGGAGCAGGTGGCTTCAGTGTTAGATATATAACATTTTTATTTCCGCTGTGTTGTAAGTGTTGTACTCTGATAAGTGTATGTTATACAGTTAAATTTTGTATTTCAAAAGTTATAATATATTATATTTTGTTCTACTACGATGTGAGAATCTGTGTTGTTATTTCTGTTCTTCTTCTACCTCTTTCTTCTAAAAAAATGATTCGTATTTCTGTGATATTTGAGTTGGATATGTGATGTATGTAGTCAACTCAGATAGTACGGAAATTCAATTCTTTACAAGGTAAATGCTCAATTCTGTTGATCTTTCGATGTCGGAATCTCTCTATCTTCAATACGTTAATCTATCAAGATACCATGTTGTCAATCTACGATTCTTTGAACGTTGATCACTCGCAAGCGATACCATGAATCGACTTCAAATTCGTTGATTCAAGCGCATTTGAATATCCGAAAATGGAGAAATGAGATAAACTCAACTTCCAATTTTAATGGTGGCACAAAGCTCATATACAAGTTTTAATCAATATCAACAACCTTTACAACTCACACCACACCCCTATTTATAGGGTTTACATCACGCTTTGTCCAAACGGACGATCTAAGTACAAACGAACGACCCAAGATAAGTGGTCGACCTAACTATGATACGTGACCCTTTAACATGGTACAAACAATAGGGCGAACGACTTACTATGATATTAAACAATGATGAAATGGGCGACCCACATTAATGGCTCTTATTGCCTTCAGCCGGTAGCGGCCCAAGGGTGGTCGTTTCGATAGCGAAAGATTCCATAATGAAAGACCAATGTGTGAACGACCTAGGATTGATCGACTCTGGGGTGAGTGACTCACTGGTGAACGACCCATTCCTCGCACAATCTACCAGTGCTTTCTCAAACCGGCCCTTTTTATTCAAACTGGAGAACGACCTTGTTGGATCGTTGGGCTTCTCTCCCCGATTCATTGCCTCGTTGAGCGACCCTGGGTCGTTGAACGACCGGTTCTCCACTTCTTCAAACTTTAGCTTTATGGACGATATGCTCTTTCTTCTTTTCCTTTCTAGGTCACTGAGTGACTGCCTTAGGTCGTTGGATGACCGATAGCTCGTATACAAGCAATTTCCATGATGCGCTACATCATCCTCCCCTGGTTGACAAGAATTCGACCTCGAATTCACATATTCTTCTTTGCTAATGAGCGTATCTTCATAGTATGGAATTAGATACTTGACATTGAATACATCCGAAGTATACTCCAACTAATAAGCATTATCATTAACTTTCTTCACAATTTTAATAGGAATAATCATTCGAGCCTTCAATTTGTTATAAGTTCCAATAGGAACACGATTTTTGTTAACACTGCATATACTAAATCTCCTTCTTTGAAGTCAACACTTCGTCGCTTTGAATATGCAAATTGCTTATACTTCATGTTTAACTTAAGCAATCTCTCCTGCACAACTTTGTGACATTCTTGTAATTCATTAACAAAATCACTGGCTCGTTTAACAATCCCTTTCTGCGGTAGAACCATAGACAAGTCCAACGGTCCTCTTAGCACAATTGAATAAACAATTTGAAACGGATTAAACCCTATACTTCGATTAATAGCATGATAGTGTGCAAATTCAGCTTTACACTACTTCGCATCCCAATTCTTCAAATTATCTTTCGCTAGGCATCTCAATAAATTTTCCAAAGATCTGTTCACTACTTCTGTTCGTCTATCTGTTTGTGGATGATACTCACTGTTAAACTTCAGCATCGTTCCAATCATTTTCCACAAACTGATCCAGAAATGACTTAGAAAACATGTATCTTTGTCTGAGACAATGGATTCATGTAATCCACGAAGTGGATAGATTTCTTTGAAAAATAACTGAGCAACATTCACAGCGTCTGCTGTCTAATTGCAAGCAATAAAATGAACCATTTTTGAAAAATGATCTACTACCACGTAGATAGAATCATTGTCTCATTGCGTCCTCGGCAATCCCAAGATAAAATCCATATTAATGTCTATCCATGGCTTGGTAGGCACATAAAACGACATGTATAATCCAGCATTAGTGGCAGTTCCCTTAGATACTTGACAAACATGGCATCTTTGCATAAAATTCTCGACCTCTTTCCTTATAGATGGCCAAATGTAAGATTCAGCAATCAATTTTAAAGCACGATCACGCCCTACATGTCCTTCCTCATGCAATTCTTTGACAATCTTCATCCTTAAACTACAGTCTGGAATACATAATTGATTTCCTTTAAATAGAAAACCATAGATTAACACATACTCCCTTCCTTGACTTGGTTTAGGATCTGCGAGAAATCTGAATCTATTGTTAGGAATTCTGGAAGTTTATCAAACCCAATTAGTTCGACCCACATAATCATTAAAAAATGATTCCTTCGACTCAAAGCATCAGCTATGCGATTAGTTACTCCTTATTTGTGCTTTAGGACAAAGGTGAATTGTTGTAGATAAGCGATCATGATGCATGTCTTGCAGCAATTTTGTCTTGACCTTGCAAATGTTTTACTGCTTCATGGTCAGTATATAGGACAAATTCTTTGTGAAACAAGTATTGTCTCCAATGCATTACGGCTTGTACAATAGCATAAAATTACATGCCTTATGTATTGTATCCCATCTTAGCTCCTAATAATTTCTTACTGAAATACGCAATAGGATGACCTTTCTGACTCAACACTCCTCCAATTCCAACTTTCGATGCATCTGTATGTAATTCAAATAGCAACTGAAAATCTAGCAATACGAGAACTGGTACTGTCATCAAAAGTTCCTTGTTTCTTTCAAAAGATAATTGTGCTTCGTTCGTTCACAATAGCTATTTTTCCCTTCATGCAATCAGTAGAGTCATTACACAACTAAAATGTGGAATAAACCTTCAATAAAATGATGCAAAACCATGAAAGCTTCTAACTTTGGTTATGGTCTTTAGTCATGGCCAATCTCTGATTGTAGCGACTTTATTCTGATCTACCTGTATTCCTTCCCCAGAAACAACATATCCCAAGAATAAAACTCTTTGTGTCATGAACATGCACTTCTTTGTTGCAGCATAGAATTGTTCTTGACAAAGAATCATTAATACAACCTTCAAGTGTTGTTTATGCTCTTCCATGCTGGCAATGTAAATCATGATATCATCAAAATATACCAAAATGAACTTCCCAATGTATGGTTTGAAACCTAATTCGTCACTCTCATGAAAGTACTTGGTGCATTTGATAGACCAAATGGCATAACCAACCATTCATACAATCCTTATCAAGTCTTAAATGCGGTCTTCCATTCATCTCCCGGTCTAATTCGAATATGATGATAACCACTTTTCAAATCAATCTTCGAAAAGATATAAGATCCACTAATTTGATCTAATAGATCGTCAAGTCTAGGCAAAGGAAATCTATATCTAATAGTGATCTTGTTGAGAGCTCTACTCTCTGTACACATCCTCCACGAACCGTCTTTCTTTGGGACTAACAAAGCAGGTACGGCAAAAGGACTAAGACTTTCTCGTATTCTTCCTTATTCAAGTAGTTCTTCAACCTATCTTCTTAGCTCTTCATGCTCTCTCGGACTCATTCGATAATGTGGCCTATGTGGTAATACTGCACTTGGCACCAATTCAATCTGATGTTGTATGTCCCTGAGCGCAGGTAATTCCTTTGGCAATTCGTTAGGAAACACGCCTTCAAATTCTTTCAAAACAGATTTAGCTTCAACAGGAATTTCAAGTTCTCCATGTGATTCAAACCCAATCAACATAAACACTTCATGACTCTCTTCTGCTTCTTCAACAAATTCCTTCAAAGATAAAAGGCTAGTCGAGTTCAACTTCTTCTCTGCTTGGACATCACTTTGCTCATGCTTCTTAGGAACCAAAGTGATTTTATTACCTTCAAACATGAAACTATATTTGTTGGTTCGAACATCGTGCTGAACAGATCGATCATATGGCCTTGGTTTACCCAAGAGAAAATGACATATGTCCATATGAACTATGTCACACCAAATATCATCCTTGTATCTCAACCCAATGGAAAATGACACAAATGCTCTTTTCCCAACTGTGACTTCTCCTCCTTTCTTTAACCAAGCAAGTTTTTAAGGTCTAGGATGTTTCTAAGTCTTCAATCCCAACTTCTTAACAGCTTCTTCAGAAATCATGTTGTCACAACTTCCAAAATTAATAACAAATCGACAAATCTTTCCCAGAATAGTGCAAGTAGACTGGAAAATATTGCTTCGTAACCAACTAGAATCATATGCGTGCTTTGGAGGTATACATGATTGTCTCATCATTAAACTATTCCCTTCGTCTCCTGACTCTACTTCCTCTACATCATTTTCAACATCATCATCAAATTTTGGTGGTAGAGAATAGTCTACATCAGCTTCTACATCTTCAGCTATCATTGTTCTCTTCTTCAATTTTGGACATTCATTGCTTTTATGTCCGACTTCTTGATAATTAAAGCACTTAACAGTCGAGGTGACCTTTTACTTAGCAGCTTCATTGACAACAGGCTTTGAAATCAGCTTAGTAATATTAGCATTGCTACTAATTCCTTTGCTTTGACTGTTAGAATTTGTGAACACTCCTCTTCCTTGTCTCCCTTGCTTCTCCCAAGCTAGAGCTTTCTGATGAGCTTCAACAACAGACATTGGGTAGAACATATTCACCATATCCTGAGTCTAACTTCTCAATCCCTCAACATATCTAGCAGTCAATTGTTCCTCTGTTTCCATGATGTCATTACGAGCAATCAATTGATATAACTCATCAGTATAATCACTCACAGACTTCGTTCCTTGTCTCATGTTCTGCAAACGTTGATACATAAGAGATTGATAATTTTGAGGTAAGAAGGTAGCTCTCATTATCCTTTTCATCTTTTCCCATGTGACAACTTTCGGCTTTCCCATTCTTTCACCAGTTAGCTTAGTTTGTTGCCACCAAGCGATAACTCTTCCTCTCAAATAAGTAGCTACTAATTTCACTCTTCTATTCTCTGGTACATTCTTGAACTCCATAATTTCCTTTACATTTGATAACTAATCTAGGAACTCTTCTGCAGACATTCCTTCCTTGAATTCTGGAATTTCTATCTTTATCCCTGATTCCCGATTATAATTACCTTCTGGTTGACGGAATGGATCTTGATCTCGTCCTGGAGAATGATAACGAAAGCTACTTCTTTCACCTTCACAAACTGAATGATAACGATATTGATCATGAATGTCTTCATGTCTTTCACTTATGCGGGAAGGTTCACTGGAATAATTATCGTGATTCCTTCTCTCTGAATCCAATAATGGTGTTCTTCTACATCTTTCCGAATTCGATGGCGAAATTTGATGTCCACCATGATTTGAATCGGGTGATACTCTTCTTCTATTTTGATTTATCTCTATCATGAGCTTTTCTAATCTTCCTATTCCTTCATCAAACTTATCATTTATTACTTTCTCCATTTGTTCGGCTTTGTCTCTCCGATACATCTCTTCCAAATTTTGATGACGATTAAAACATCTTGGCGGCATAATCGATTCTCAAACAAAGTGGAATAAACTTCAAATCAAACCAAAATTAAAAACACTTGTACTGTCCAAATTGCTGGAATGTTCCAAATAGTGCGGTCAATCCAAACTTGGACGATGGCGGTTTATGAGGGCTTTTGGTTTATGGAGTGGTAATCGCGACTGAATTAGATCTGGAAATCTAACTAGTTCCGATGATCATTGACAGGTGATGGCGACTGATTAATAGATGCAACTGAACGAGATCTGATGATCTAAACGGCTCTGGCGATCTAAATCAGTGGTAGCCAGGACTGAATGGCGATCTGGTGAATAGATGCAGTTTAAAATGGTAGCAGAAATGGAATAGACGATGTTGGCGGTGATGGTGATTAACCTGAATGGTTTATGGTGATTCAACCAAAAGATGGAAATCTCGCTTTGGCGGTTCAACCAAGATGGCGATCAAGGCTCTGGCGATCCAACCAAAAGATGGCGTTCTAGCGTCGACAATCCAACCAAAATGGCGATCAAGGCTCCGGTGATCTAACCAAAAGATGGAAATCTCGCTCTGATACCAAATTAGCGCAGTTCTAGGATCAAACTCCACACGAATTGATGTATTCATGGAAACTAGATCAAGGATGAGGTAAATGCTCAATTACATTGATCTTTCGATGTCGGAATCTCGCTATCTTCATTAGGTTAATCTCGCAAGATACCGTGTTGTCGATCTACGATTCTTTGAGCATTGATCACTCGCAAGCGATACCATGAATCGTCTTCAAATTCGTTGATTCAGGCGCACTTGAATATCCAAAAATCGATAAAGGAGATAAACTCAACTTCCAATTTTAATCGTGGCACAAATCTCACATACAAGTTTTAATCAAAATCAACAACCTTTACATCTCACGCCACACTCTTATTTACAGGGTTTACAGCACGCCTTGTCCAAACGGATGACCTAAGTACAAACGAACGACCCAACATAAGTGGTCGATCTGACTACGATCTGTGACCCTTTAACACGGTACAAATAATAGAGCGAACGACTCTCTATGATATTAAACAATGAAGAAACAGGCGACCCACATATGATCTTATCTTTAATGGCTCTTATTGTCTTCAGCTGGTAATGGCCCAAGGGTGGTCGTTTTGATAGCGAACGATTCCATAATGAACGACAAATGTGCGAACGACCTAGGATTGATCGACTCTGGAGTGAGTGACTCACTGGCGAACGACCCATTCCTCACACGATCTACCAATGCTTTCTCAAACCGGCCCTTTCTATTCAAACTGGAGAACGACCTTGTTGGATCGTTAGGCTTCTCTCTCTGGTTCATTGCATCGTTGAGCGACCTTGTTCGGTCGTTGAATGACTGGTTCTCCACTTCTTCAAGCTTTAGCTTTATGGATGATCTACTCTTTCTTCTTTTCCTTTCTAGGTCACTGAGCGACCGCCTTAGGTCGCTGGACGACCGATAGCTCGTATACAAGCAATTTCCATGATGTGCTGCATCATGTTCCTATTGGCTACACCATTTGGATGCAAGGCTTTGAATCACCACTATAGTGAGATTGTGTCATACACAGTGAATGGTATAGTTTCTTTTTTTTTGTCTGTATGGTGTTATATGTAATTCAATATGTAATCACTTCATATTTTGAAGATTGAAATGTATTTCCTGCCTACGTGGAGTGAATTTGTAGAATAATAACTTAGACTAGTTCCAATGCTTCTGTTAAGGTTGTGTGGATGGAACACTATAAATTCCATATGTGGTGGACGGTCCACCTTACAAACCATATGTAGCTGATTATCAACTAACAATCATATGTACTATATTGTATTTTATTATTAGTTATAATAAAAGGTGTTTTTGGTTACCTTAAAAACTGCTCTGCTTTGCCTAAAAAAAGATTATATATTACATTATCGATAAATCTTCTTGTAAAATCTATTCAACGCCAACAAAAGGACAGTGTATCCATATAAAACATGTTACGAGATTCCTTTGCGGAATAACAAATTTAGGCTTGTTTTCTTTTGACCGGCAATAATCTTGTATAGTTGGCTATGCTAATGCATAAGCATATTATCTTTTTGATCCACAAAGAGCAAGATCACTAGTTGTCAACATCATTCAATCATCCTAAAATACTTGCACTACATGAGACAAGTCGTGAATGTATCTGATTAAGATATTTAGTTGAGCATATTCAAAATACAAGTTAATTCTCCTCAGCAATAGAAGGATCAACTGTTATTTATGAAAAAAAACCTTTATTACTCAAATTTATGCAGGTTACATCAAGGGTAATAGGATGACGCACAATTCTCCTAATCTTTTCTTTACGCATGAATTAAAAAAGGATAATAAGATGGCTGAAAAACAAATCTAATCCCAAGGAATTAGGCAGATCTATTCACAAGGCTCTTCCAAAATCAATGTTTCAGAAAATAGTGTATAAAATTGGAATGTTTCGCCTACATCAACAAAGTAATTGAATAATGCATCATAAGTATGGGGAATATAAAGGTATGCTGTAGCGCATTGTTTTATTTCACTAATAATTTTCTTATTGAGCTTTTGTTAATAAGGTTTTTAATAAGATATTACCTTGATACAGAAATATTGTCCCTTATAATAACACTGTAAAACATGTTATCTAAAATTGAAATAAAGTTGTATTGTTTACTTATTTATGATTATTCTCACTGAATTTTTCATACACGGTTTTTAATGAGACAAATATTTTTATCTTTTTGGGTACGCATATTCAAATGAGAATGTTGTAATATATAAGTAATAAGGATGAATGTGCAAACGCCAATGAACATTATTGTAACCCCCATGGCATGTAAAATCAATAGATAGAGAGCTTATTTGTATTGTACGAATAATATAAACGTGAAAAATTGTCTTCTCTCTCTTAAATATTTCATGTTATTATTTATTTTGTAACAATAAAAAACGGCACTTTTCATTGATCGATAGAAAATGAAAAAAAATACAACATGTAATACAATGATAATAAAACTAGAAATTAAAATATCAGGATATAATAAAATAAAACTAGAGATCATGTGGTGGGTAGAAAGGTGGATTGGTCATCATACTATTTGTATTTGTTACATGTTGCGAGCGTTCGATCTCCAATTGCATCTAATTTTGAACATCTAATATTTTAAAGAATTCTTCTCGTTGAATCTCATCCTACTCTCATTACTACACAAAATGCGCCATATTAATCATTGTTTCTTTAATCTATCTTATTTTTAATTGTAGAGAACTTAATCTTCATATTAGAAGTTCATTAGAAATAGTTGTTATAGTGCCATTTAGTGCTATTGAAATTTTCTTATGAATGCATTTTAGTTGTTTCCAAATGGTTAGCAAGCATCAACGGCTCAGCCTAAGATTAATACCTTAGCATTTCTGAATTAAATCACACCTCTTTTATGGAAACTCAAACCTGTATTGGCTATTTTATAATTAAAAATATAGAAAAAAGATAGAAGAAATAAGGGAATAAATAGAAATGAAATTGAGCTGAATGCCAAAAAAAAGTTATCTTAAATTTTTATGTTATTAGTAGGTTTTTGAATCAAATTTTTGTATCTTAAATTCTTATTGTTATTAGTATATTTTTAGGTTATGCTTTTAAAATATTGATTGATGCGAAAGAGAAGGGGGAAGAATGAATGATTATGTATGACGTGATGCATGGATGGGTAAACAATTTCATATAACATAAAAAGGAAAAAAAAATTCAAGAAACAATTTCGAAACTATTATCAAATAAGACTGATTTCAGTCCAATCAACAAACATGTTGGCGTTTAGTTAACTACTTCATTTGGATGCAACTATGGATTGTGCCTTTTTTTAAAACCATAGAGGCACGACTAGGAGTTGCTCCTCCAAACTGAAGCAAATCAAATGAGAAAACACAGCTCATAGTTGCATCCGTTTTGTGCTTATATGGGCGCAACTCATAGTTGTGCCTAAGGATGGCAAAAAGATTCATATCTGTGGTTACCTACGGATAAAATCCGTCACGGAAGGGTGAAATAAATGGTTTTATTAATATTCGTTAATTAATGGGGCGAGTACAGATAGTAAGATATCTGTGTTTGTGGGTACCCATGCCCGTACTGAGTGTGATTCATTGTCAATGCAAAAATCTTTGTTGTCGCCTATTGGTTATTTGTGTGCATGCTTTATTGAGCAATTTATAAGCGGCTATCGGTATTCGTAATAACTGCGTATGCTGCTAATTAAAATCCTATATATACCTAGTTAGAAATTATCAAATTTCTCATTAATTGTTTCAAATTCCAATCCAGCAAGCAATGCATTTCTTCTCTCCAAACCTTCTGCTCTCTTCAGCAAATTCAACAAATCCTGATAACGTTCTAGCTTCACTCCTCCTCACTAGTTTATGTAACGACCCACATTCTTCGCATCATAGGATCGTAGAATATTTATTTCTTTCGCATACGAAGTTGTATGGTCATGTAACTTTGGGAGACGACTATTGCGGTCATTTCCCATGTTCATGATTTTTGCCGATTTTTAAATGAGCGTTTTGCCCCTAACTGATACTATTGTGGCCATAACTTTTGACTGGAAAGGAATTTTGACTTGAAACCATTTCCGTTCACTCTGGATGATGGTTTACAATTCCATAGAGTGGTCACATGTGAAAAACGGACTTACCGTTTGGGAGATATGGCTGAAATAAGGTTTGAAGGTGAAAAACTGCTTAACCAGGCCAAATAGGGTGATTAGTGAATGGGCCCATAACCCATTTCGGGATTAGGTTTTATGGGGAGGCTGAAATGAGTTAGGTTTTCCTTCTATTTCAGTTTTCTAGCCGCCACTTACCTCTTAGAAACCCTAACAATGGCCTCCAACCTCTAAAACACCTCGAAATCACTTTCTAATCAAGGATTAAGCTTAGCAACATCAAATCAAGGCGGATTAGCAAAAGAATCGAGGTAGAGCTGCTGTGTTGCATTGGTATTCACGCCCAAATAGTAGAGTTTCAGTTTTAAAGGTTTTATTTGTGGCTAAGGTGTGTGATTTGCATGGTTTCTCACTAATTACGGTTAATTAAGGGTAATTAGTGTTGATTAGCGAATTTATACACTAATAAATTCTGGAAAAATATTTATAAATTCTTAAATGATGTTTTAGACTGCTGTTAGAAACTTGGGTTAATTTGATTAAGTTTTGATAATCATATCATTAGTTTTGCCTAAACATGCTTAAGGGAAAATATGGGATTTTGGGTATGTTTGATCCATTTTACATGCTATAGTTGTTGTTTTGGTGTTTATGATTGATTGTACATGTTGCTATGACTGTATGGTGTGATTTGTGATTGTTTAGAAGTGTTAGATTGGTCGAAAACGCCGTCGATTGGCATAAACAGTCGCTGGAAAAAGGGCAGGAATCTGGCCGATCCGGATCGGATCGGAGGAAGGAGCCAGGAGCCCGAACCGAACCGATTAGGAGACCTCTCCGCGAACCGAACCTCCCCTCCAAGCTGTTGTATTCACAAGACGATCAAGACCCGATCTGCCTCTCGTGTGCCACTCCGACCCTAACCGATGCACCATGCAGAAGCTTAATAGACCCCACCCGATTCAGAGTGCTTAGGAAGAAGGACCGAACCAGAGGAGTTTTTCACGAAGCCAGGAGGTGTGGATCCTGATCTGAACTGCTGGAGGAGTTCGATCCGAACCGATGCGATGAACCCAGCCGATCCAAACCGTTACGAGGTGGGGGAGTGGATCGGAACTGATTGACCTTGGAGAGCACGATCCGAAGTGAAGAGAAGGGGAAGCCTAACTGATCTGGAGAAGAAGACCAATAACCCGAGATGCAATGGTAGTCCAATGGGAAGTTTGTACTCAGGATCCAGTTGGGAACCAATGAGTCGACTTCATGAGTTGGGCTTTGTTGCAGGACGTGTGCAAAGGGGTTGTCGATGTCTGTAACTTTGAATCACCATGTGTAGGGAGTACGTGAACGGATTCAGGGCCACAGTGGCCTAGGTGTGAATAAAGAGCTATAGACCAATGAAGTGGGGTCATTTGTAAAGATTTGGTCATGACTCCATGGGGCAAGCTTGGTAGTAGCAGTAGTTGTACAAGTCGAACTCCGTCACTACATCGATGGGTCTAGTGATTGATAGTTGTGGGCACTGTATGCTTTACGCACTGAGTGATAGATGTGAGGATGGTTGTTATGTTTGATTTGTTTGCCATCATTATGCCATGCACACCCCACCCCCGTTATCTTTACACCATCTGTTCAGTGGCACCTTAGAGTATTGTACGGTATGTAGTGCTAACTCTTTGGTTGTAGGTCCAGGTTCAAGTACGGTTTAGTATACCTGTTATTGTTCTGTTTAGCTGCTTATCGCTCATACTACACTTTTTGTCTGACCCAGAGTTTTATGTCTCTTCTAATTACTCTGGGTGCTCTCACGAGCAGACTAGAGACAGGTTAGCTGGGTATGCACAAGTAGCTGATCCGGAGACGAGCAGGAGGCTTCCACGTATGATACATTTAGTATTCTCCATGTGTTGTTGAAGATCACTGCTTGGGCATTAGTAGTGCATCTTCTACTTTAGCTTTCTTTTTTTAGAGACAGTTTAAAGTTGTAACAATGATGTTGGATCATAAGCTGTATTTAGATTTCCGCTGCTATGTTGGTTTAGCTTTCAGCTTATGCACTGTCTCGCCGGTTTTATGTCAAGATTATGTTATTATTATATTTTGTTCCATGCGCTGTGAGACATTCTACAGGTTCCTTGTTAGTTCATTATCTTCTTTCCTTTCTTTGGCTACCATTCCGTGCTAGTCGGGCATGTGTACAGCGCACCTTCAAAGAAAATGCAGGCTAGTGCGGGGCGGGTCGTCATAGTTTGTATCAATGTGTTGCCAAATCCAAGCAACATATTGCCAAAGTCCCCACTTGGTCTAATTTGTTTGTTTTTACTGAATGTATTTTTAAACAATTTCAATAGATGGTTAAAAAATAAACTGAACAAAAGTAACATGGATACCAGCGGATACCCGCGAATACCCGCAACTTGTTTAAAACCGTTTAATGGGTACCTGTGCGGGTATAGTGTGAGCACAGGACAAAAATTACCTAATGGGGGCGGGTGATACGGTGGCACTACCTGTGCCATCCTCGCCCTCCCCCATTAACATGCCTAGTTGTGTCCAATTTAACATGCTGCGATAAAAATAGCAGTAATCTCATCTTTCAGCACATCTCAACACATCTTCGCTTCACAATTCATTTCTCCTTTGTACATCCCAATTTCGAACTCACTACACCATAATCGCCAAATTCTAGTTTATTTATCCAATTCACTTACTATCATTATATTTTTGCATTAATATGCGATTAAAACAAACATATAACAATCTTTGTAAGGTAATTGACTAAACCCTCGTTTTCGATTTGTTTTTGAATTATTTTATGTGTTGAATTATAGTTTTATATTAAGCTAATCGAATAGATATGAAAATTTGAAAAAAAAAATCAAAGATGATGTTTTGATGAAATATTGTGATCAATGAAAATGTGAAATTAAATTTGTTTCTAAAACTCAGTTTGAACTAGTTCCTCCGAGTAATGTTACTATCCTTGAAACTGGTTTGAAGAATCATGTTTGCTAAGACTATCCTGATCATGAACTGAGAAAATAAATTATCAGATACAGTGGAGTGGGACAATCATCACAGTCAACTTTCCATTGTGGAATTATCTATGAAAAATTTATGTGTGGAAATTTTAAAAAAATGTCAGGTGTCAATGTTACAGATGTGCACAATACCAAGGTGAAAAGTTTAACAGTGATTTCCTTTTTTGATGTGAATTCTACAAATGGATAGATCTCAAATTTCTTCATAGGGGAGTTAAATATGCCAGGTGATACAAGCCAGAGAGAGTTTACTGGAAAAGAAAAATAGTAGACTACATGGTTACCGTCCTTAAATTCAATTAGAAGAAAGGTCTAGTGGAACGGTTAATGCGATCATTAAGTGATTGTTATGCATCAGACAGATTTGATGAAGTCATGTATTAAGTAATTTCAATAGTTGATATTTTTATTGTTGTATTACTTAATTAATTCAATGTTTATGTAATGGGTGATATATTACTTTAGTATTATTCAACCATGCATATAATAAATATTGCATACAAAAAACTTTGCAGTCACAGAACATAAAAACTCCATTGAAGTTCGAGAAAACGTAACTTCTAAAATCAAAAATTGAATACAAAATATTAGTACAAGTTCTACAATATAGGGATTATATAATTAGTACAAGGGAATGAACAAATTGTTGATTTCTGCATGTTCTTCTCTTATGACATAAGTTACCACATTGGCCACATTTGTCCTTTCATTTATCCATTATCTCATCGATGGCCATTGAAATTCTTTGTTACTTTGGTCTTCCTATATTCCTACGTATAGTCAGCATTTCTACAATAGAACATGTAACGACCTGCATTCTACGCATCGAAGGATCGTAGAATATTTATTTCTTTCACATACGAAGCAGTATGGTCATGTAACTTTGGGAGACGACTATTGGGGTCATTTCCCATGTTCATGATTTTGCCGATTTTTAAATGACCATTTTGCCCCTAGTTGATCTTGTTTCGGCCATAACTTTTGATGGGTAAGGAGTTTTGACCTAAAACCACTTCCATTAGATCCCGATGATGGTTTACATTTTCATAGAGTGGTCACATTAGCCAAACGGACTTACCGTTTGGGAGATATGGCTGAATTAAGGTTTAGAAGGTGAAAAACAGCTTAACCGGGCTTAATTGGGTAATTAACAGCTAGGCCCAGTGGGGGATTTCGGGATTTGGGGTATTTAAGGGCTGTTAGGGTTAGGAATTTCAGTTTTTCTACTCATTTTCCAGCTGTCACATACATTATAGAAACCCTAGCAATGACCTCCAACATCCAGAATCACCTCTAATCACTTTCTAATCAAGTATTAGCCTAATCTTTACCAAATTAAGGAGAAATAGCACCAAAGCAAGGTTGGAGCTGCTATTAGACATTGGTATTCGGCCAAATCAGAGGAGTTTTAGTTCTAAAAGTTTTAATTGTGGCAAAGGTGAGTGATTTGCATTGTTTTTACACTAATTACAGTTAATTAGGGTGATTATGTTAATCAACGAAATTATGCATATTAAAATCTAGAAAAATGTCTAGAAATTCTAAAATATTATTTTAGGGCTCTGATAGAAATTTGGGCTAATTCGGATTAGTTATGCTTAAACATGATTAAAGGGAAAATATGGGTTTCTGGGTATGCTTGATCCATTTCAACACATTAGATTGTTGTTTAGGTGTTTATGGTTGATTATATATGTTGTTATGACTGCATGGTATGCTTTTTGATTGATTAGAAGAGTTAGAATGGTCGAAAATGCCGTCGTATGGTGTAAAACAGTCGTTGGAAAAGTTGTAGGAAATGTGCAGAGTTTCAGACCGGATCGGATCGGATCGGATCGGGTATGGGGCTCGGATCGGATAAGGGAACTGGGCAAGGGGATTTGATTCGGATCGGAATTTGGCACCAGTGGAGGCTTGGCAAGTAGGAAGGCCACTCATATTGAGTTGGGGTTGGGATCGGACTGAAGCTTGGCGTGGGGATCGGATCGGACTAGAGCTAGGGGACGGGATCAGACGAGGCGAGAGGTGCTGGAGTATTCGAACCGAACTGAATGGAAGGTGGCAACCCGAACCAAATGGAGACTGCGGAACCGAACCGACCTGAAGTGGAACATCGAACCGAACGGGTAGCCTAGGGGTGATGTATTCAAATCGAACTGACTGAAGCAAGCCGAACCGAACCACATCTGGAGGACGAACCGAACCGGATTGGAGCTGCGATTACGCAATGAATCTTCTGAAGACCAAATCCAATTCGACCAAAACCCGAGATGCAAAGGAAATCCAGATAGGAGGTTATAACTCAGGATCCAAATGGGAACCAACAAGTTAACTTCATGAGTTGGGCTTTACTGCGGGACGTGTGCTAAGGGGTTATCGATGTCTATAACTTTGGATCACTATAAAGTAGGGGGTATGTGGATGGATTCAAGGCCATAGTGGCCTAGGTAGGACTATTGGCTATGGAACAATGAGGTGGGGTCATTTGTAAGGATTTAGTCATGACTATATGTGGCAAGCTCGGTGGTAGCAATAGTTATACAAGTCGGACTCCGTCACTACCTCGATGGGTCTAGTGATCAAAGCTGTGGATATCGTATGCTTTACACACTGAGTGAGAGATGTGAGGATGTTGCTATGCTTGATTATTTGACATCATTATGACATGCACACCCCCACCCCCGTATCCTTTACATCATATGTTAGTGGCACCTTAGAGTGTTGTACGGTATGTTGTGCTAACTCTTTGGTTGCAGGTTCAGGTATGGTTTAGTATACCTGTTATTGTTCTAGTTTGCTGCTTATCGCCCATACCAGACTTTTGTCTGACCCAGAGTATGTCTATTATTATTACTCTAGGTGCTCTTAAACGGGCGGACTAGAGACAGGTTAGCTGGTTGTGCACGAGTAGTTGTCCGGAGACGAGCAGGAGGCTTACACGTACTATTCTTTATATATATTCTCCCGGTGTTGTTGATGGTCACTGCTTTGGGCATTAGTGGTGTACCTTTCCTTTCTTTTGCTTTAGAGACAGTATTTAGAAGTTGTAATAATGGTTATGGATCATAAGCTGTATTTTGGATTTCCGCTGCTATGATGATTATGGTTTATTTTTCAGCTTATACACTGTCTCGCCTGTTTTATGTCAAGTATGTTATTATTATATTTTATTCCATGCGCTATGAGACATTCTACAGGTTCCTTCTTAGTTCAAATTCCCTTTCTTTAGCGACCGTCCCGTGCTGGTTGGACATTGGCACAGCGCACTTTCATAGATATGTCGGCTGGTGTGGGGTTGGTCGTCACACTTGGTATCAGAGCTCTAGGTTGCGTAGTTAACCTAGGGAAGACACCAGAGTGAGATAGTACATATATGAGAGCGCGTATTTGTGATATTTTGGTTTTCAAAAGCTATATATATACTATTAGTATATTTAAGGATGAAGTCGCATTGCACTGGCAACACTGAAGAGATGGTTAATCATTTTCTCCTTATAGATTGAACGATGAGCCGATATACAAGGGGTACTAGTAGAGGAGCTAATAATGAGAATGCTCCTGATATGATGACGATGTTCACTGACTTCATGAGAGAGATGCTTAGAAATGTGCAAGGAGCAGTTCCCAATGCTGCAAATGGTGGTTGTGCAGCGGTGTAGGCGCCTAGAGCCGATTTCGCCAAGCTTTGCAAGGATTACACTAGTCTTGGTGGGAAGCCGTTCCACGGAACGGAATCGGCTACAAAAGTTCAGGATTGGCTTGATAGCTGTGAGTGCGTCTTCGAAGATTTGGATATTGAGGATGCGATGAAGAGAAAGCTAGCATCCCGTCAATTGCAAAGATGGGCAATGAATTGTTAGAATGCCATAAAGGCAGCTACCCCTGAGGATCAAGTTACTTGGGATCAGTTCAAGGTGCGATTCAGTGAAAAGTTTATCCCAGCTGCTCAGAAGTCAAAGTTGTTTAGGAAGTTCTTGGAGCTTAAGCAGAATGGTAGGGCAGTCTCAGAGTATATTGCTGAGTTCGATACTTTATCCAAGTATGGATTATCCCTTATCGACACTCCCGAGAAGAAAAATGAAAAGTTTATTATAGCTTAGATCAGTACTTGGGGGAAAGGCTTATAGACCATATCGATGAGACGTTTGAATCTATTGTGGGGAAAGCATTGAGGTCAGAGAGCCTTTATCCTAAACCCAAGACTGAAGTGGCTGTCACATCTGCAGAGGGGCCAAAGCCGCAAGCAAGCAGCGGAGGCAAGCATAATTCTCAGAATAAAAGGAAGTAGAGTCAGAACCAAGCTAAGGATGGTCAGAAAAAGAGCAAGAAAGATGTTGAGTGCTTTAGCTATGGCAAGAAGGGTCATTATGTTAAAGAATGTCAAGCAAAGCCAGCAGATAGGAAGTGCTTCAACTGTGGCCAAGTGGGACATCACAAGGATAAGTGTCTGCAGCCCCCTAAAGATAAGCAGATTGTGAAAGCATATGCTATTAATGTTGTTCCTTCTTCGTCGAATGCCCCAACTGCGGCGGAGAAAGGAAAGAATGTCATCATTCAAGGTATGCTTTCTATTTATGATATTCCTGTTCGAGTATTGTTTGATATCGGAGCTTTCCGTTCCTTCATATCTAGTGACATGGTAGATAGGTTGGGATTGGAACTCGGGATAGTCAATAGACCTTTAGCGGTGATGAACCTGATTGGTGGTTCGAATAGCCTTTGTATGATTTGTCATAATGTGGTCTTATCAAGTCATGGATGCATGTTTGTTTGTGATTGCTTTGTTTTGGGCTTTACTGGGTTTGGCATTATTTTGGGAGTCGATTGGCTCCAAAGATACCGGGTGGTGGTAGACTGTGAGGGCTTTTTGGTGACAGTTAGAGCGGATGATGGGCGGAGGGTAGTGTTTGGTGGTCTACCTAGTGATGGGGTAATGGCTAGTTTTCTAAATTCCCTCGACATCCCGCATGATGGTTTATCAGATGTGCCCATTGCTGGCCATTATCCGGACGTCTTCGAGGAAGTGACCGGACTTCCACCACACCGAGAGATTGAGTTTCGTATTGATTTAGTGAAAAGATGCCAGACCTATAGTGATGCCACTTCGTCGTATGGCACCAAAGGAGCAGCGAGAGCTCGGGGTGCAAGTAAGAGATCTTTTGAAGAAGGGATTTATCAGAAGAAGTGTTTATGAGTGGGCAGCACCATTTTTGTTTGCTACCAAGGCGTATGGTTCCCTTCAATTGTGTGTGGACTACCACGAGTTGAATAAGGTGATGAGGAAGAATAAGTATCCTCTACCGCGGATAGATGATTTGTTTGATTAGTTGAGTGGCGCAAGATTGTTCTCCTAGTTGGATCTCGCGATAGGTTTTCATCAGCTTAGAGTGGAAGCTAAGAGTATAGCTAAAACGACATCTCGGATGCCGTCTGGATTCTATGAGTGGTTGGTCATGCCATTCGGGTTGACCAATACACCAGCGTATTTTGTGGATCTTTTGAATAGGGTATTCAGGGATCAATTGAATAAGTTTTTTCTTCTGTACGTGGACGATATCTTGGTTTATTCGAGGACAGAGGAAGAACACAAGGAACATCTGAGGATAGTGATGGAGGTGTTGAGAAAACACCAACTGAAAGCAAAGTTTTCTAAGTGTCAAATCTGGAGGGGGGAAGTGAGATTCTTGGGCCATGTTGTTTCAGAAAATGGTATTACTGTGGACCCTGCGAAGGTGGCTACGGTAGAAGATTGATCTACGCCCAAGAATGCAACAGACGTAAGAAGTTTCTTGGGATTAGGTGGATATTATCGTAAGTTTATCCAAGACTTCTCCAAGATAGCGGCACCATTGACTCAGTTGACCAAGAAAAATCAAACTTTCATCTGGGACGAAAAGTGCGAGAATGCATTTAAGAGCCTAAAGGAAAAGCTGACATTTGCACCGGTGTTAGTCATTCCTAAGGGGAATGAAGAGATGATGGTATACACAGATGCATGTGGTACCGGACTAGGTGCTGTATTAATGCAAGGAGGTAAGGTTGTAGCTTATGCTAGTTGACAACTGAAACAACATGAGAAATGATATCATACCCATGATTTGGAATTGGCGGTGATCGTGTTCGCATTGAAGATGTGGAGACATTATCTCTTGGGAGAAAGATTCGAGTTGTTCACCGATCATAAATCGTTAAAGTATCTTTTCTCTCAGAAGGACCTAAATCTCCGACAGCAAAGATGGTTGTAATTCTTGGCTTCCTACGATTTCGCTATCGCATATACACCAGGACAGGGAAATGCGGTAGCTGATGCATTGAGTAGAAGACATGCCAGTTTAGGGGCTATGTTTTTAGAATGGAAGCAATTGGAGTACATCATTGGGTATGATTTCAGACCAAAGTGCGAATTGGATCCAGAAGTATTAGCAAGTTTGACGGTCAGACCCACTTTGATTGAGCAAATTGGTTCCAGTCAGAAGAATGATCCTGATCTATTGGAAATCATCTCCAAGTTAGAGATGGGTATCGAAGAGGAGATGAACAAGTATGGGCTTGATCAAGATAGATGGCTTAGAAAGAATGGAAAACTAGTTGTGCCCAATGTCAATGGATTGAGAGATGAAGTGCTTAGAGAATGTCATCACTCAAAATTGACTATACATCCCGGTGGTAACAAAATGTATCGAGACGTGAAGCAGACCTATTACTGGTAAGGAATGAAAAGAGACGTTGGGAAGTTTATATCCAAATGCATGAACTGCAAGTTGGTTAAAGCTGAGCAAAAGAAGCCTAGTGGTTTGTTGCAACCATTAGAAGTTCTAGAATGGAAATGGGAACAAGTCTCAATGGATTTCATTGATAGGTTACCAAGAACTAGATCAGGCCATGATAGCATTTGGGTGATTGTGGAGCAATTAACCAAGAGTGCAAGGTTTATACCCGTCAAATCAAATAGAACAGCAGCTAAGTTAGCAGAACTATATATAAAGTGGGTAGTGAGATTTCATGGAATAGCCAAAGGCATTGTGAGTGACCGAGATCCGTTGTTCATTAGTGGATTTTGGAAGAGCTTACAAGAGGCTTTAGGATCAGAATTACATCTCAGTATCTCCTATCATCCTCAAACCAACAGTCAGACAGAGAGGGTGAATCGAGTATTAGAAGATCTCTTGAGAGCTTGCATATTGGATTTTGGTCGATCATGGGATGACCATTTGCATCTAGTAGATTTTGCATATAGTAATAGTTACCAGTCCAGTATTGGTATGGCTCCATTTGAAGCTTTGTACGGAAGACCATGCAACTCACCGTCATGTTGGTTGGAAACCGGTGAGAAGTTTGTGCTTGGACCAGATGTGATAAGAGAAACCTCGGACAAGATTAAGATGATCTGACAACGAATGAAGGCTGCCCAAGTTAGGCAGAAGAGTTATGCTGATAAGAAGAGAAGGGAATTAAAATTCTCCATTGGTGATTTGGTTTTTGTCAAGATTTCTCCATTAAGGAGCGTGATACGATTTGGTAGGAGGGGCAAGTTAACACCAAGATTTGTTGGTCCATTCCCAGTTCTCGAGCAAGTTGGGAATTTGGCATATAAACTTGACTTACCAGAGAAGATGGAAGGAGTTCATAACGTATTTCATGTTTCCCAGTTAAGGAAATTCGTGCACGACCCTAGTGTGACTATTTCATCTGATCAGTTGGACGATATTGAGGTTGAACCCAAGGCGGTTGGGAAGAGAATGAGAATGACTATACTTGGGAAACAGAGGATAGCATTAGGAAGACGTATCCAAAACTCTTTGTCTGGTAAGATTTTAATTGTGACTTAGTTTTCCGCATGCTAGGATAGACTTGTTTGTTGTTTTGTATGTTTGAATGTTGTGAATGGTTGATAGGCACGTGGGATCCTTTGCTTGTTTCTTAATTAAGGAATTTCGGGGGCGAAATTTCTTAAGAGGGGGGGGGGGGGGGGGAGAATGTAACGACCCGCATTCTAGGCATCGAAGGGTCATAGAATATTTCTTTCTTTCACATACGAAGCCGTATGGTCATGTAACTTTGGGAGACGACTATAGGGGTCACTTCCCATGTTCATGATTTTTGCCGATTTTTAAATAACCGTTTTGCCCCTAGATGATCTTGTTTCGGCCATACTTTTTGATTGGTAAGGAATTTTGACCTGAAACCACATCCATTAAATCCGGATGATGGTTTACCTTTCCATAGAATGGTCACATTAGCCAAACGGCCTTACCGTTTGGGAGATATGACTGAATTAAGGTTTAGAAGGTGAAAAACAGCTTAACCGGGCTTAATTGGGTAATTAACAGCTAGGCCCAGTGGGGGATTTCAGGATTTGGGGTATTTAAGGGATGATAGGGTTAGGAATTTCGGTTTTTACTCATTTTCCTGCTGTCACATACATTATAGAAACCCTGACAATGGCCTCCAACATCTAGAATCACCTCTGATCACTTTCTAATCAAGTATTAGCCTAATCTTCACCAAATTAAGGAGAAATAGCATGAAAGCAAGGTTGGAGCTATTGTTAGACATTGGTATTCGGCTAAATTAGAGGAGTTTTAGTTCTGAAATTTTTAATTGTGGAAAAGGTGAGTGATTTGCATTGTTTTTAAACTAATTACAGTTAATTAGGGTGATTAGTGTTAATCAACAAAATTATGCATGTTAAAAATCTAGAAAAATGTTTAGAAATTCTAAAATATTATTTTAGGGCTCTGATAGAAATTTGGGCTAATTCAGATAAGTTTTGCAAATCCTATCATTAGTTATGCTTAAATATGGTTAACGGAAAAATATGGGTTTTTGGGTATGCTTGATCCATTTCAACACATTAGATTGTTGTTTAGGTGTTTATGGTTGATTATATATGTTGCTATGACTATATGGTGTTCTTTTAGATTGATTAGAAGAGTTAGAATGGTCAAAAACACCGTCGTATGGCGTAAAATAGTTGTTGGAAAAGTTGCGGGAAATGTGCAGAGTTTCGGACCGGATCGGATCGGGTATGGGGCTCGGATCGGATAAGGGAACTGGGCAAGGGGATTTGATTCGGATCGGAATTTGGCACTAGAGGAGGCTTCGCAAGTAGGAAGGCCACTCATATTGTGTTGGGGTTGGGATCGGACTGAAGCTTGGCATAGGGATCGGATCGGACTAGAGCTAGGGGACAGGATCGGACGAGGCGAGAGGAACTGGAGTATTCGAACCGAACTGAATGGAAGGTGGCAACCCGAACCAGATGGAGACTACCGAACCAAACCGACCTAAAGTGGAACACCGAACCGAACGGGAAGCCTAAGGGCGATGTATTCGAATCGAACTGACTGAAGCAAGCCGAGCCGAACCACATCCGGAGGCCGAACCAAACCGGATTGGAGCTGCGATTACGTAATGACTCTTCTGAAGACCAACTCCAATTCGACCAAAACCCGAGATGCAAAAGAAGTCCAGATGGGAGGTTATTACTCAGGATCCAAATGGGAACCAATGAGTTAATTTCATGAGTTGGGCTTTGCTGCGGGATGTTTGCTAAGGGGTTATCGATGTCTATAACTTTGGATCACTATGGAGTAGGGGGTATGTGGATGGATTCAAGGCCACAGTGTCCTAGGTAGGACTATTGGCTATGGACCAATGAGGAGGGGTCACTTGTATGGATTTAGTCATGACTCCATGGGGCAAGCTTGGTGGTAGCAATAGTTATACAAGTCGGACTCCGTCACTACCTCGATGGGTCTAGTGATCAAAGCGGTGGATATTGTATGCTTTACGCACTGAGTGAGAGATGTGAGGATGGTTTGCTATGCTTGATTGTTTGGCATCATTATGACATGCACACCCCCACCCCCGTATCCTTTACACCATATGTTAGTGGCACCTTAGAGTGTTGTACTGTATGTTGTGCTAATTCTTTGATTGCAGGTCCAGGTTCAGGTATGGTTTAATATACCTGTTATTGTTCTGTTTTGCTGTTTATCGCTCATACCAGACTTTTGTCTGACCTAGAGTTTTATGTCTCTTCTTATTAGTCTGGGTGCTCTTAAACGGGCAGGCTAGAGACATGTTAGCTGGTTGTGCACGAGTAGCTGTCCGGAGATGAGCATGAGGCTTACACGTATTATTCTCTATATATATTCTCCATGTGTTGTTGATGGTCACTGCTTTGGGCATTAGTGGTGTACCTTTCCTTTCTTTTGCTTTAGAGACAGTATTTAGAAGTTGTAATAATGGTTATAGATCATAAGCTGTATTTTGGATTCCCGCTGCTATGACGATTATGATTTAGTTTTCAGCTTATACACTGTCTCGCCTGTTTTATGTCAAGTATGTTATTATTATATTTTATTCCATGTGTTGTGAGACATTCTACAGGTTCCTTCTTACTTCAAATTCCCTTTCTTTGGCGACCGTCTCGTGCTGGTTGGACATTGGCACAACGCACTTTGATAGAAGTGTCAGCTGGTGCGGGGCTGGTCGTCACAGAACATTTATGTACTCAATATCTACTATCAGAAATAGGATAAAAACTGGGGAATAACCAGGTCTACCGCTCTCATCTCTAAGACACGTCGGAACAAGAACATAGTAAGCTCTGTTAACTCCTCCTCTGCATCAAGTACATATAGCCAAAACATGAAAGCATTGAAAAGTCAAGAATAGGACCATTGCACCAACAACAACAGTTGCCATTGGAATATTTACAATGTAGTTACATGCATTTGTTTCGGTTACTTACTACTTTATCATGTTGAATCTATTATATCTCATACTTCGTGCTTTTTTTTATAGATTTTTCCACCATTTTTCATATGACGATGTGAGTACAGATATGTAATCCACTTCATCGGTACATCTTCTATAGAAATAACCATTAAGGCGATGAATAGTATTTTCTATCAATGCTTTTGTTGATAATGTTCTTGCGCCTTTTATAACTAAATTGAGACTCTTTGAAGCATTTACAATGAGCATATCTTTCACTTTGTATTTGTAAAGAGTTTATTGTTCATTCTTTTGCCTAAAATTGCTGTTAATCCATCTGTTAGCAACTGGACTAATATTTTTAGTTTCTTACTTAGTTCTTTGTATGTTACCTAAAATTTCGCATCATTATAAACATGAAACAAGTTCTACAAAATTTTCTATCAAAATCCCTCTTTTTTGTGTTTGGTTGTGAAGCGGAAGCAATGATGATAGGTACCTCTCCAGTTACCATGCAAGACGGTTAAAATTCCTTTCATTTTATTGAGAATGAAATGTATATGACATTTTGCGGATGAAATTAAGTGTATTACATCAATAGAAAGAATAGGACACATTATTTGAAATCTACTGCGCTTGGTCCAAAAGCCTAGAAATCACTCCTTCATTAAAATTGAAGGTCGTATGTATGAACATGAAAAACAATATATGAATTTCTTTTTTGTTCCTAATCGTCGAATAATTTTGATACGATTTTGCATGGTCCTTTTCAAGTTCTTATGCAGGTTTTTTGAATTTTGTATGTATTTTCCAAAAGCTCCTGAATAGATTTCGCGGTACTATGATCTTGTTACATATGTACTTGACTGTTGCTTGTTTGTGATTGGAAATTGATAATGAGATTTAAGCATGTATGATTACCACTCTATTTCTTTATCACATACCGCCATGCATGGTATCTTTTAGAAATAATAACATGAAGCCTCCATGGACAATTATCATCAATGCCAGTGAACTCTCTAGCACAAGCCCAGACGTTTCTTAATGAAAACTAAACACATTATTGAAAATTCACTTACATGTTCAATTAAAGATTCCCTGAATTTGAAAATCATACCATCTTGATTCTTAAATGCTTTTTCTTCGCACATTAAAGTCCAAATAGTTCGTTGATAAATTGAACTTCTTGTATGATAGATCCTTCTATGATTAGTCGTTGCATTAATCATCCACTTATGGTTCTTTCATTTCTCTATGTTCATCAACGTTGTCAACTTTCTCTACAATATCATCTAACAGAGCATCACTGTTAAAATTAATAGCATCAGTTCACGTATCATCTTTGTCAAATGAAACAGTGAATTCCATGCTATCCGAATGTGATGCATAGATATCAAAATTCTTACCTTCTATACATTTAATATTGATATCATCATCTTCATTTTCCGATACATATTTTTTTGAAATCTATGTTGGACATATGATATGACATGAAACCATACCCCATTAACTACGGTGGACGTGGAAATAAACCATAGTCAGTTGACTGCATACACAATATGTATACCAACAAATATTTACTAATTACATAAATAGAGAACTTAAAAGAAGAGTGCATGCATCATATGAAACCATACTTACCTGCTTGTGTGCAAACGTCTAGTACCGGATAGGAACAATATGGGTAGTACACAGGGGCGGAGCCACATCTTGGCTGGAGTGGGCATGTCCCCTCCCCCCTTTTTTTAGAAAATTTGAAAATGAAAAAAAAAACTCGGGAACTAATGATTCATCATGACGGATTAAGCTGACATCAGGAAATGGTGGAAGACAAGAAGTACTCTTGGAAAATAACTTCGCAGCCTTCACCCTCCTTCCAGCCCCCTCTCCTTTACCTCCGACATTGTCTTAGCCTACCCTGACTCCTTCAGACCCGTCCAACGCTATAGCCTTCCAACCCAAGAACTGACAGAAAATGGACAACAAAACCCTAATCTTCTCTAAATCAAAGACACAGAAAGTGATGCCTAACAATCGGTCGCTAGCACTGCTGCAGCCAAATTCGGATGACGAAGCAGAACGACTGCTTCAGATAATACCTCTTGAGATGCAATCTGAAGCTTTAACTATGTTTCTGCTACTTCTTTCTTCTGTTTAAAATCAAATTAGAGCAAGATGATTGAAGAATCCAACCAAATTGAGATGAAATATGAAGCTATAAGTGAAGCCAATTGCAGTTCACGTGAGAACTCCTTTGTTTTGATTTAGAGATTTAAGATTTACAAGTTTCTGGTTTCTTGAAAGTAGAAGTAAAAGAAAATAAACGTTTTGCTTATGTTTAAAAATTGTTACTACGCTATGTGAATCGAATTAGCAAACGATGTAAACTAAAAAATGTTTGTTTTTGAGTGTAAATTACATAATGATAGTCTGATGTCTGTTTCTTATATATAGTTCAAAATCTTTAAAGGACAACAAACAACTCAGTTTTCATCGAACTTCAACATGCTTAAAACTTTAATTAAAGTATATGAACTTGGTTGTTACATGAAAATAGGATATAGTTTTTAGTGAATAAATCTTGATTTTTAGCATTCCAGATTGTAAGAAATCGAAAGAAGATCAAATTCCCTTCAGAAATTAATTTTTGGCGAACCGATTGATGAGGCAAGCAGCGGAAATTTAAAGGAGGCAAAAAAAATGTGTCTCCCTGTGTTTTACTAGTAATTATTAGTTGTGACTTCAAACCATGAACACAACTATTTTAAGTGTATTTTCAATTGTTAATAATTATTGGAGTTTATTATGTCTTTTATGTATAATCAAATGCTCAACATAGGGAAAAAAATTGGGGGCTACTGCCCTTAAACCACCTTACTTAATGTCTTCCCCCCATATAGATTTCTTGGCTACGCCACTGGTAGTACATCTAACTTTGCTCGGCTACGTTATTCGGTCCATGTTGGCTTGCATTATCCACAATGTCAACTTCCGATCGAGATGTTTGCATAATCCACTCCTTGTTAATGTACAACTTGGTTACCCTCGTAGGAATTTTAAATATCGATGTCACCATCTTTATTCACTTCATTAGCAATTTGCCATCATCCATATATTATTAACTTACCAGTAAGATGTCAAATTTGGATGCGTTAAAATTTGTAGCTCTGTAAATAGTTGTTTTCAATTTGCGGTTGGATTTAGGTAGATTTGTATGTTTTTAATTATGTTGGAGTAAGAGAAATCAGTTTAGGTTTGTGAATTATTTTGATAATGAATAATATATGGAGTTATGTTGTAGCAGAGAGTGGTATATTCTGGTATATGTTGTTGTTACGTCAGTTGCAGGAGATTAAATTGAGTGCAACTATGAGTTGGGCCTCATATAGAACAAAATGGGAGCAAGCCATGGTAGCACCCCTTAGAGAAAACAACAAACGCAACATAAGTTGCGCACATACCGATGCAAATCATAGCTGCGACCAACCTCCTGCTTCTACCAACCAACAACTCATATACACGCATATTCAAGTAAAACAACACATATTCAAGCATAACATGCACAACAACAAGATGCAAACCCATACATCAAAATACACAGTGTAAATAAAGTGTCCTTACATCATCTAAGTTCAACTCAAATGTAAGTACAAATTCAAAAATTTTTTACAAAAAGTAACAATCTAGCATTTAACATTTTTAACTTCTCGTAGTGTTCTTTATGTTTTCCTTATAGGCGGAGATGATTCCACTAGAACCAAGTCTTTCCCTGGTTGATATGATCCAACACCTGTACCTATCTTACGTCATCATTGGTATGTAGTGCCAAATGCTTGAAGCGGACGAAACACATGTGGAAATGTTTTTTCTAGCTTGTATTTTCAAGAATCGAGTTGATGATCCATTTGATACTTATGCACTTGTCTTAAACCCGATCTTAATCTACATGATCATCAACCCCACTAGAAATTATGTACATTCCTTGAACCTAAAACAACATAAGTTTTGATAGAATAAATTCGTGGTATTTGAACAAGTTATAACACTAAATGTAAAGTATTTGTACCAAATCACATTTTGATCCTCGTGGAGCATATCTAAGTAGCTGAGAAGATGATTCTTCAAGGACAAACCATCATGTGACGGCTAGCACTAACTATAATAATATTCGATGGGGTTTGTATGTGTTCTATTGTACATGATTCAACTTATGATCCCATCTATACACATATGTGTTATACATGTCTCTGCTTTTACCATTATTTCATAATTTTGAAATATTGTCTTATATCTCGCATGATGTCTCGTCTTCATCTTCGTCAGAAATGAAACAACAAATATCATTGTAAATTTCATTTCTAATATATCATCCAAGATATAACAATATCGGCTGACATGTCATGCTATTGGCTGCTCTTCCCTGTATGGTTAATGATGAAGCTTTAGGAGGCGCAAATGTTTAGTGATAGGTCTGGTATGTTTGCCTACTTGGATGTGATGTGCTATTTGGTACACTTTGCTTTTCTAGCCTGTGCGATTTGTTGTACATTTTTATTTTTCTGGCTTGTGTTGTAAAGATATTTCGTTGTACTTGGTGTGGCATGTAAGTAATGTTTAGGCCTTTCTTGTTTAGTTTAGATCTATACATTATGTTATTTTCTCTTAGGTAGAAGAATTTTTTCTCTCAACGAAAAAAGGAATATATGTTACTCCCTGCATGGATTTGCATGTTAGTGTAGTCTAATCATTTGCTAGCTCCTCTGCTATGAGCTTGTATAGCTGCAGTGAACGAACCACTATAAAATTCGATTCTGGTGGACGGTCCATCTTAAAAACCAATAGAAGTAGTTAGACCATCTTTCTAAATCCTACAATAATGTATTTATTATTTGTTATAGTAAAAGTGTTACGGATCACTTTAAAAAAGGTTGGCCTTGCCAAAAAATTATCGGTCAATATATTAATCGAGATAAGAAATTAAAATATTGGCCGAGATATTGGTTTTATTGGGCTGACGTTGGAGTCACCTTTCGATTAACTTTAAGAATAACCCTTTAAGATATATTAATGACTCTTTCTGCTACTTTAACTTGCTAAAAGCTTGATTTTATTTTGTCATGATGTGCTTTTTTACTTGTACGTAAATAAAAGACTTGAAAAGAATCTATTATATTTGATATTTTATGTATATTTTGCATGTTAAATAAGCATATCGTATGTTTATATATGTTTCATAATTTTAGGATTTTCGTATTTGTTATTTTTTTATATACGAGTTACTTATTGAAAGTATGTATTTTATGTTCTATTTATGTATAACCATTTAATTTTTTGGGTATAATTTAGTTTTATGTCTAATAATAATTCATGTTCATAAATCATAAGTCGTAAGCTATAACTTATTTATATTGTGTTATTTCTTTTTTTAATATATTATGATTTATTAATATGAATGTTTTTCATAGGTTGATAACAATGAAATGCTTTATAATTCAAGTTTTAGTCAATATTTTTATGGTAGCATTCGCAAAAATATTGTATAACAATATCAACTTTTAACATATCATATACCCCAATATGGTTCCGATATGAGCTTTAAAACTCGAGATAAAACTTCAAGACAAACACTCCCGACGTCTCCCCCGATATGAGATCGATAGACCTTTGAGATGAAACAGGACTGATGTCCGAGATTTAAAACCTTAGTTCTGATCATGTGGGGAACTTTCTCAAATGCATTAATTATATGTTGATTAAGGCAAAACTATCTCATAGTTCTATTTGGATGGTGCACAACATCACTTTGCAAGCAAATGATAGAAGTTCGTGCATAATAGGTTTGTTGTCCATCCATCCAAACATGTATTTGGCAAACCATTTAGAACCTCGTTGGTATATGACATCCACTGAACTTGATGCTGCTCCGTTGCGTCCAATTCATTGTAATAGTCTGTTGCATGATGGACTGAATTACCTCTCAAACATATTTCTTCCATCCATTTGCAAGCAGTATAGCAAACTAATGTATGAGTGCTATACTAAATCGTATAGTTTTTAATACAAGTTAAAAACATATTATATTGCCATCATACGGTAATCCATCGGTGAAGATGGCATAGACATTTGAACGATGAATAGAAATACGTGTATAAGTCTAAATATACAAATTATTAGTGTTAAATAAGATGCTTAAAAGTTATAAAGAATATTAAGTATTAAGTGTAGTATACCTGTAGAAGAGTTAAGCAACCTGCTAAACCATTCAGTGTTCTCAATGCTACATTATTCAACTCTTTACATAGCGCATGAAACCAACACATATCCCAAGAATAATAAAACATAGTGGTAAAGTCATGTAGTAGATATAACCATCCGTTGTTAATATAACTTTTGGTATGGTTTAAAACAATCATTTATTGTTGGAGAATGGTGTTTTTGATGACAGCAACCTTATTTCAATTATCATTATTAATCAATTATAAAATATACTAATATCTTTATCTAGAATATATATATATATATATATATATATATATATATTGGAAGTGGGTGCACATATATTTACTGGAAATAAAGTACATATTAGCGGTTAGCATACTAACTGGATCAAGAAACAAAAGCAAATGAAACACAGAGAGACAATACATCCAAAAACAAACATATATATGCAGGGTTTGTGTACATGATTTAATACTTCAGACGGCACAATTTTAGAGTTCCAAGAGGTTCAAGATTCAAAGAGATTTAAGACTCTTGAGTATCAATATATCAAGAACTCAAGATTACCAAGTAAATAGAGTCTAGTTTATATATAAAACTCGGGTTAGCACTTTCAAATTCTGATTTCAAATTCTATTTTCAAATTCTTTATATTTATTTTCTAAATGAGTTCAAATTATTATAAGTATTTTACTTAATATATATATATATTTACAGTTTATAAAGTTTTATAATATATATAAGTTTATAATATATGTTTTATATTCTTACATCATATAATTTTATAAATACGTCTATATTATATCCTTACATATTTTTATACTTTGAAAAACTCATTTTGGAACATTTGTTTTGATTCAGGAATTTCCAGAATATATATTAATTTAAACACTTGAAATTTGATTTTAAAAATAAAAATATAACACATATGTCGACATAGGCATTTTGACATGTCGACATATAACTATCATTTTTTCAATTTTCAAAGAAAGTGTCTTTTCACTATTTGTAATGTTCCAGAAGTGTTGCAACCTTTGGGATAGTATAAAAAGGTGCTGATTTCGAATTTTTAATCATTCTTTCTTCTTCTTCTTCACCCGTTTACTAGCCACCATTAAAATACTTAAAATTCTTGATTTCTACACTTATACTCTGCCGATTTCAACAAAATTTATATCACTCTTCTTCTCTTTTCATTCTCTATCATCTACTCTCTATTTGAAGTGCTAATCGAAGAATTCTAGGGCTATTCTAATTGTTTAGGAATTTTTTTGTTTCTTGTAGCCCTGAAATCAAGGAAAGGGAGCGGTGTTAACCTCGTAGTCGTGAAATGAAGGGTGGTGGGATCAGTGTTAACCTTGTAGCCGTGAAATCAAGGGTGTTGTACTTGGATATAGATAATAATAAAACTTTGTGCAATCTAATGTTGTGTGGAACTGGACGTAGGAGTAATCCGAACCAATATAAAATACAGTGTATTCTTTCCTTTTCTGCATTTTATATTTACTTATATCCGTGTTTGTGATTTTTTCTGTGTTTGTGATCATTTCTGGTGTCATAATCATTGTGTGATTCATATAATATTTCAAGATTGTTTAAGTTTTCCATAATCTCTTTAAAACACTACCCACCTCCCCTCTAGTGTTAGTTTTTCCTTAAGATCCGCATTCCGCATCCTTAACAATCGGTATCGGAACATAGGTTTTCAAAAAGTTCATAATCTGATTTTTAAAAATATTAAAATGGAAAATCTTGAAAAGATTCATAATACTAGTTTTAATTCACGCATTGCATCTATGTTAAAAGATTTGCATCCAATTATTTTGAAAAATTAAGTAATCTACTAAATTTTTGTTCAATACATGAAAAGGTGTGTTACGTAGCTATTGGAAATTCAAATTCTGAAAAGGTATGTTACATGGTTGTTGAAAATTCAATTTCTAATGGACAAATGATGGAGATCAAAAAGGACAAATGGATATTGGATAGTGGTTGTTCAAGGCATATGACGGAAAATCCAGAATTATTGAATAATCTAGTATATGAAGATGGAGGAATGGTCACTTCGGTGATAACTCTAAAGGATATATATAGTTGGCATCGACAATGTTGGTAATTATGAAACTCCTGCCATTTCTGATGTTTCATTAGTTAGGAATTTAAAACATAACCTACTAAGTATAAGTCAACTTTGCGATAAAGGCTATAAAATCAAATTTGAAAAAGATAAATGCTTAATAGAAGATGGGAATTCAAAGGTAATATTCGAGGGAGACAAAAAGAAAAGTATCTATATATTAAGTATGAATTTTTTTGATGATAACATATGTCTTATGGCTAATACAAATGACCCTTGGATTTGGCATACGAGATTTAGCCATATAAATTTCAAACACATTTCTAGGATTTCAAAGTTAAATTCAATCAGGGGATTAGCCAAAATGAAATTTAAAGTAAATAACTTATGCGACACTTGTCAATTCCTAAAATAAAAAGAAGTCACTAGTAGAAAAAGATGATTTTGAGATGGATAAGTGTCGCATAAGTTATTTACAAGTGAGATGGCTATAAAATCAATAACTTATGCGACACTTGTCAATGCGCCACAAATCTGTCACTAAACCCCATATTTGCGATGGATCTATGATGGAATTTTCCGTCTCAATAAACTTGTGCAAGATCCGTCACTAAAAAATAGTGATGGAACTTGTGATGGATTGGCAAAAAAATTATGATAGAATTTATTGTGTTTTTAACATTTTACTTTATGACGGATTTGCAATGGAAAAATCACATATGACGCATTACATATGTAACAACCCGGAAAATCAGAACCAATTTAAAATTTTTATTTTGGCAATTTTAGTGGATTTTGAATATTTAAAATAATTTATTTTAAATACTAAAAACCAAAAATCTATTTGGATCGAAGTTATAGCGAATATATTTATTTTAATTATAAAACAAGGCCTGAAATGGTGCGGTAGTTTGAAAATTTGAATTCGAACTTTGACCAACTGTACAGGATGCAAAATAAAATGGATTTAGTGAAACCAAAAATATTTAAATCTGTTTAAGAATATCTTTCTATCGAATTTGAAAAATCGAAATTTCATAGTGGGAATCAAAAGTTATGGCTAAATGAATTTTCAGAAAGGTCGCTATGGAATTAATATAGCCCATGAAAATAGACATTTTCCAAACGGCCTTCGTTTTCGACGAAACCACTTTTGTTGGATCAGGAATGTCAAATTATTGCTAGGGGCTTTTAACTATAAGGGCTTATTTACCTTATAAAATTAATTTGTAGGACACATCATTTATATAATTTTTTTCCAAGACAATATTTAGTGAACTGTACGCGACACGTCATTTTTCCGCCATTTTCCAATTTCGCATCTTGATTAAATACCTATTTCCTCCACTTTTCATTCAAATATTTGAAATAATCGCAAATTAGGTTTTACTCAAAATCGATCCATTTTCCTTTAATTTTTGTTGTGACGATTTTTATTACTATACTCTGATCGACTTTCGATTTTTTATTAAATCTTATTCCAATCATTGTCTACTTAATTTAGGGTTTAATTTGGATCTGCTTATCTTCGATAAAATTGCTTGGTAGACAAAATTATCTTCTTCGATCGATTAGCAAACGCGTAAGTTTTCTAATACCAAGTGTAGATCATTTTGTTATATGCTATCAGTTCAGTGATTAACTTTATGTTTACATTTTGTTATATTCTAATCAATTAACTATATGTTTACATTTTGTTATATGATGTCAGTTCAGTGACTAAAAAGATATTCAATTATATCTTTTTAATTTATATTAAGCAACTCATTGTTATGTTAAATGATTATTTAGTTATATGGTCATCTGAAACTTAAACTGTGTTAGTTAAGTAATTATTTGATTATACCTTTTTTTCGAAATCAAATCTTTAAAAAGATATTTGTGTTTATATTTTCCTATAAACACAATATTATAATTATGTTATATGTACAAAATTTAATATGCTGATGTTGTTTGAGTATGTATGTTATATAAAGAAATTTTTGCTTTAATAAATTAGTAAGTTGTTTAACAATGCTTCGCTGTTAAATTATTATATTATGTCGTTTACAGAATGAAAAAGATAAAGATCGTTATCTTTTTAATTTATATTAAGCAACTCATTGTTATGTTAAATGATTATTTAGTTATTTGGCCATCTGAAACTTAAACTGTGTTAGTTGAGTAATTATTTGATTATATCTTTTTTTCGAAATCAAATGTTTAAAAAGATATTTGTGTTTATATTTTCCTGTAAACACAATATTATAATTATGTTATATGTACAAAATTTAATAGGTTGATGTCGTTTGAGTATGTATGTTATTTGAAGAAATTTTTGTTTTAATAAATTAGAAAGTTGTTTAATGTAAGAACCCTTAACTTCCCCGTGAAGGAAAGAGCGGATACTATGAGAACAACTCACAAAAGAACGCAGAGAGAAGAATATTTCATTGTTTATTACAACAATTACATCAGAATACAAGAATATACAGAGCATGAATAAATATTACACATTATAAATTATCAAAGATTACAACACATTATATAGCAGCGGAAAATAATACAATACACAACTAGAAGAGATATACGGATACAGAGATTTCCGGATATCATTCCAGCTGTAAACCAGGTTCCTGTGAATATAAATCTGTAAAACCAAAACTACTAGCTGCTTGCGTCAAAATAACGGCAACCAGAGTTTAGGTTAAAACAATAAACTCCAGGGCAGTCATGTGACTGGTGTAAGAACTAAAACAGTTATTTATCTTTATTTTTAAAATTAGGTAAATCAAGGGACCATGCCGTATAACACAGAACGGGTTTCCTTCTAAGAATACCAGTGCATAAAACAACAGCGCAATGCTGAATAAAGAACAATGAAGCTGTTATAAGACCCAGGTCCCATCACACAATGCAACGCAAGCCGGAGGATAGGGTTTTACCTTATAACAACCAAAGAATGCTTGATACGTGAAATTTTATCTTTTGATTCTTAATCAGACTCCAACCGTAAATTAGTAAGAGAACGATTCCCTAAGTATTAACCCCGAAGGCCGAAACCAATATCAGACCAATACCCAGGAAACCACCCATCTTAACTCGTTTCCAGTTAGTTTCTAATTTTATATACAATCATAAATATCAATCATAGACGGCATGGGTACCATATATCATGTCTCCATACTAGGCTCTACAATCAAAACCGCAAATGTCACGTATTTGGAAGTTGGATTTCCATCTGTGAACCGAGGCAAAAGATAGTCCTCTACCGATTCGAGACGCTCTAGCCCGTGTCTCAGGAACAGCCGCAACTGCCGCTTGGATCGTCAGGGCCGGTCCACCGATGTGGATTATTATGCCTGAACACTACATTTCCCCGTCCTTTGGGGCATCAATGAGTCAACGAATGACTCCATCGGCTTCACATAATCATCGATATATCCGAGGTACCTCGCAAAAACAACAACCACATAAGTCAAACTCGTCAGGGCGTGTAAAACCACTGACGCCACTTCTAACTAGAAGGAAACGCATGTCCTCCCTGATCTGCTCTTCCATTTCTGGTTCACAACCGGGGTGTGAGGCTCGCGAATCAATGCTACACAAAGCTATGCCACATAGGCTATTCTTTGATCATCAACCACAAGACTCTGCTTTTCAATAGAAGCCTTGATCATTTGCGTCTTAGCATGCCATACAGACAAACCACTCCATGCAACCGATATCCATCAATCACACAGAATGATATCCAATGTCATACACACAGTCCATTTACAAGTCCGTTCTGGGCCTGAACGAAACCAAAGGCACCTTGTACCTCGCATATCCATCGATCTCCAAGTATGTCTGGACGACCACTAACCGATTCCCTCCTCTTGGGTGTACGGCCCAATCAAGATCATCGGTAACCACCCAAACGACGTGAAGACCTCCGGTCTTCAACCACCGTCTTCATCTTCGACTCACGTCGAATCAGTTATTCAGAATGGGGTAAACCCGATCTTTCTGAATAACTTGCGCGTATATAATAAACAAGTGTTACACAACACAACATACGCCTCATTCCAATTCATCAGTCCCTAACCGTAAATTAGTAAGAGAACAATTCCCCAAATATTAACCCCGAAGGCCGAAACCAACATCAGATCAATACACAGGAAACCATTCTTCTTAACTAACCTATAGTTAGTTTCTAAATTTCACATTCTTAGGAAAAGGTTCCCATTAATTTTATCAAAGATAAATTCTTTAAATTTATTCTTTAATCTTCCTTTGAATATCAATTCAAACCAAATTATAGTTTATCCAAACTAGCCGGGATTAACGAACCTTACCGAAGTAATCATTGGTTTTAATTTCTCAATCCCAAACTATTCATCCCATGAAGTAAAACTGGTAATACTTTATATCTAACACCACGGTGTTATCGGTAAATTCAATTACCATTTCACGTTCAAATCTAATTAAAGATTTAACTATCGCCTAGAGCAAAACTGGTGATACTCCATTCTCGATCTTTTCAATCTAATTAAAGATTCATTAAAACTTCACTTAGCTTTAATCTTTAACTGGGTTAAAGAACCAATGTCATTTAAAACACAGTTCACGATAAACCCCAAAATCACATTTGATATTAAATACAAGGCTCTGAATAGAAAATATATTGGCTTATATTCAATATCAAATTCTACGACAAACAAATATCGTATTGGAAATAACGATATTAATATATATTTCAAATTCCCATAACCATATCTGTTTCATCACGAAATCCACATCGAAATATTCCGAAGACAATTTCGATTCAAATCCATTCCAATTCAATTATTGGAAATTCTGGTTACCTTTGAAACCATTTCAAATCCACTTTATTTATTTTAAAAATAAATAGAATTATAATTCTAGTTCAAAACTAGTTCATTTCGATAAAAATCTATTT
The DNA here is from genome assembly GCA_030737875.1 of Allium sativum. Classification (NCBI taxonomy): domain Eukaryota; kingdom Viridiplantae; phylum Streptophyta; class Magnoliopsida; order Asparagales; family Amaryllidaceae; genus Allium; species Allium sativum. Next base: position 4,794,738 of record CM060921.1, on the reverse strand, counting down.
TTATCTTTTCAAATATGGAGTTTTCCATCCCAATTCTTCACAAATCATTTCTTATGATCTTACACAAATTATTACTATTTTAATAATTTTATCAAGACCCGTACAGTTGATTTCCATCAACGGCCATCGAACTACACTTACAGCGACCTATTCCAAATTTGATTTGGACATAATTCCAAATCCAACCGTTAGATTTCTAATATTCATTAGAAATCTCTTTTCGATACGAACCCAACGGTTCTGGTTTTAGGAGAATTCGACGGTCGGATCTCCCGTAATATCCATTCGAAGTCAATGGTCGAAATTCGCGAGCTACCGCGGTGCGACGCGTTCTATTCAGGCCATTATATATATATATATATATATATATATATATATATATATATTATATACATTTCGTCGATTTCCTTTCAAAACGTATTTTTAAAAATCGTTTTAAATTCGTTTTCGAAACGATTACAACTTCGTATTCGATTTCAAATCAAAATTGAATTTTCCTTCATAAATTCTTTTTACATTCATTTTCTATTTGATTTCAATTCAATTTCAATTTCATTTCGATTTTAATTCGATTTCAATTCGATTCAATTCAATTTCAATTCGATTCAATTTCAATTCGATTTGAATTTCTATTCGATTTGAATTCGTTTTCAATTCGATCCATTTCAATTCGATTTGAATTCCTATTCAATTCATTTACAATTCGATTTGAATTCGTTTTCAATTCGATCCAATTCAATTTCAATTCGATTTGAATTCCTATTCAATTCGATTTGAATTCCTATTCAATTCAATTTCAATTCGATTTAATTCAATTTCAATTCGATTTGAATTCCTATTCAATTCAATTTCAATTCGATTTGAATTCGTTTTCAATTCAATTAGAATTCGATTTGAATTTCTATTCAATTCAATTTCAATTCGATTTAAATTTGTTTTCAATTCGATCCAATTCAATTCATTTTCTATTCAATTTACTTCGAATTCATTTTCTAAAATATTCGGTTATTGAAATCACTTTTCAATATTTAAAAAAAAACAAATAAAATCGACAAAGTTCCCGTTCGTGTTAAAATGGCATTTAACTACTTAACACGGCTTCACATTTCAATATTCACTAAATATTATTTTAAAATATTTGATAATTCTGAACTGGTATCAGACACAGTCAATTACCATATAATTTCAGTTATATGGATTTCATCCAATTCATGTATACAGCAATGACAACAAACAATCAACCATCATCCAAAGTGCGTTCTACACTGTATAAGCATCAAATATAAATATTTAACGCTTATAACAGTTTGTCAATCAATCGATCGACATACAACTAATTTTTGGGATTAGTGTATGTCATATATCATCCCAATACCCGTGTGGGGTTTCAAACAATCAAACACAGATTTTATTTGTGCAGTTGGGCGGTGTGTAAAATTTATCGTCCTAATCAATATCAGTCAAATGTGTGTATATAAACAAATCGTCCGATTTGTTTATATTTATTTTATTTTAAATACACATTAAAAATTCTATTTTCAACTATAAAATTTTTTAACTACATAAATATTTTATTTCACATCACACAATCAACTACACATCAAAATCAAACAAACAAGCATACAAGTCGTCCATGGTCTGTGTACAACAGTTGTCGGGTGCTACTAAACACCGTCTGCATCCTAGTATATATTTCAAACTAGAAATAAATTAAAAGCGAGGAGTTCTCACCTTGGGGTTCCACTCCGTCAGTTTTATCTGAATTCTGTTCTGTTTGGATTTGAAATTGCCTGAAATTCTAGTTGACTCCATTCCCGTTCTAGTTAGTTTCATTGCGACGTGTTCGTTGTTGCGAACCTAACGCAACTTGTTTTGCTAAATTCTAGACTCGTATGAGAAAAATACACACGTTTAAACAATAATTACATTAATTAATTAACACTAATTACATTTTGATTCCCCCCTAATCCTTTCTCTTCCCATTGGTTTCACTGGACCGAAAGCCATCAGCTCGACTTTGGTTTTTGATTGTTGCGCCTCCCAGGAGTTGTCGCACTCCGATCGCCCACCCCCACAAGGAGCGTCGTCACCTGCTCCTTTGCCTCCCCTGACGGCCGCCAGTTCGAACGCCTCGCCTGGCCAGAAATGGCCACGAAACGGCGGCAGTTTCCGCCCCCAATTCGCACAAACCACCACACCATACTAGATTAAACCCATCCCTTCTTGAAGCCCTCGAAACCCTCTTCAATATTCCCCGAAGAACCCTAAGCCAATTCAAATTGATTTGGGAATTAATTGGGGATTAAATCTGGACGATTTAGGCGGTTGATGATTTAGTGTAACAACCAGCATTTCGATAACATGATTAAAGACGAGAATCAAGGCAGAATTTAATTATAAATTCTGAATCAAGTGAAAAGGGCTATGCCATTGCGTTCGTCTCGGAAAAATACGCGAAATAGAGTCCGAGTTTTCGAAAATCGGAGTCCGTATGACCAAGATATGGCCTCGCGAAGTTTCACGAAAAATTCCCAAATTAAAGTATACTTAATTAAGTGAAATGGGTTGCGCAGAAAAATATATATATTGATATATATATATATATATATATATAATTGAAAACTAAATAAATAAATATGCAAAAATGTTCAAAACGGCGAATTGGGAGAGGGGAATAACCAAACCGGCCGATTTTTGAGGTCGACCCGAGCTCGCTGGGTCGACTAGGGGTTAATCCAGGGTGTTTGGCTGTCAACCCGTGGGCCGATTCGCTCAAATGCAGATTTTGCAATTGGATGGTTCTCATGGTTCATCTTTAATCTAAAGGCCCTAGATGGTTCCTACACTTGACTTCTTCCCCAAGACATGCTTTGATGGCTTGGATTGAATCTAGGTTTAATCCTATGGCCTAAAACACTTGCCTAATCTATAAATAAGACCCTAACCTATCCTAAATCCTCATTATTCATTCATGCAACTAAACTATGGCAAAATTTCTACTCTCATGGACTCCACTCAACTATCCTAGCCTCCACTTCATTTCTATGAAAGGTTTCATGATCATGAGAGTGTTAGAGAGTCCCTATGCTAGTATGAGAGCCTCTCAAGTTGATTTCAAGGCAAAAGCTTTGATCTTTGTTCATAAAGATGGTGTTTTTGTTGATTTGGGGCATCCATCTTTGGGTTTTTGGGTGATGGCATGCATAGGCTTCCTCACAAGCTTTAGTTTAATCGATTTAGGCCTTCAAAGCAATGTAAGCCCTTCCCTACTCTTAGATATTAACTATGAAGTTAAATGTTCATGTTGAAAGTTTGGGTTTGATTAATTAGAATGATGCATGCTATCATGTTATGCGAGTTTATGAAGTCATTATCTTGATCTTATGAGCTAAAAGCCACAACCTTTATGTTGAAATGTTGCATTATGCAACATGAGAATCTTCATAATCATTATGTCAACTTGCATATGAAGTCATAATCCTTATATGATGATATATGCGAGTTTCTAGTCATCATTCCATGTCTTTTGTCACCATGATTTGCTTATGTGCCAAGTTTGGGTTTATGCATGTTTTGAGGCTTAAGAATGTAACATGCAAGTTAATGAACACATTATGTCTCATTTGCCACCATGTTCAACTAGTGGCTTTATACCCCCTTTTGTCATGCCTTTGACAAGTTCCTTCTTTGAATCCATTATGCGAGTTTAAAAGCATTGGGGTCACATTATGGGAAAACATAATGACATGAACATGATTTGGGTAAATGGGTATAAACAAGACAACATGTAACGTTAAATATGACATGTGTTTATACTTGAAAACATGACTTGAAATATAACATGGAAGTTGACATGTAAGTATGCATAAAAACATAAGCTTGGGAATTTACCTATTAAGTTAGGTCTACCCTTTGGGAATTTACCTATTAAGTTAGGTCTACCCAAATGCTTGAAAACTTGTAACATGTTTTGGAAACATGATGGACATGACACTTAGATAATATAAGTGTGGCCAACTCGAGGTTGGGTTGAGTTTGCAACGTAAAACTACCCGGAACCGACCGGCCTAACTAGTAGTTGCAAACAATAGGACCCAATGTGAGAAGTTGGTCATGTTGTGCTTGAACCCGAGGTTAGACCAAGTTGTGGTGTAAAGCTACCCGGAACCGACCGACTTAACTAGTAACCACAACAAAGTCTAATGTGAGAGGTTGGGGTGCATTAAGTAATTAATGCCACATGATAGGGTTAAGTTAATTTGATTAATGACTCTTAACCAAATATGACATGGGTAAATGGGTTAAGTAAATTGGTTAGGCTAATGATACTTAACAAAACATGACAAGGTTGGGTAGGTTAAGTGATTTGATTTGCCTAATGACGCTTAACCATTTTTATACGACTAGTGGACGGGGATTAAGTTAACCAACACTTAATCAATCCAACATGATAATTTGGCAAGGTTAAGTAAGTTTTCTTAATGACACTTAACCATACAAGATGATTAGGGGATGGGGTTAAGTAATTTGCACCTAACTAATCCGACACGGTAATTAGATGGGGTTAAGTAATCCACACTTAACTAATCTAAACACGGTAATTCGATGGGGTTAAGTTAAACACTTAACCAATTTAAACGCGGTAATTCAATGAGGTTAAGTAACCAATACTTAACCAACTTAACGTGATAATTTAATGGGGTTAAGCAACTTATACTTAACCAATTATACATGATGATTTGATGGGGTTAAGTAACTTACACTTAACCAATCTAATACGCGGACCTGATAAGGTGAAGTCACAAGACCTTTTTAGAATATACTTAACCATTGTAGTACGATTAGAGGAAGGGGTTAAGCCAACCTATACTTAACCAATCCGACTCGATAATTTGATGGGATTAAGATAATCTATGCTTAATTGATCTAGCAAGATAATCCGATAGGATTAAGGTAAGCTAGTACTTGACCAATTTGACTTGATAGGGTTAAGTCATGAGCCTCTGGGTACACTTAACCAACTTGTGGGACTAAGTCTTGAACTTAAATACTTAGCCAATCATTGACGTGATTCGTGGGCGGGTTAAGTCATGGACTTGAATGATAACACTTAACCCAATAAACAAACCCTAGCTAGAAGAACTAGGTAGAAAACTGTGGTTAATCAAGGATAACGGGAAAGGAAGCTAAGTGGTAAACCTTAGTTAAGGGTAACTAAGTAATAATTCTTAGCTAAGGACATAGGACTAATTCTCAAAACGATGAGTAACCTGATACGGTAGGTCATCGCTTAGTATACGAGGGGGAGCAAGTTATCTGACTTGGATAAAAGCTCCAGCGCACTGGGTGCCGAAGTGGAAGCTTCGGGGGACGTGACGATATTCTTGGGATCCCTCTGTGGGCTGCCAGGTAATTATACTAGGCCCATGAGAGGTTAAGGTCTGCGTTAGAAGGACCAAGAGTATGCCTTGGTTGCTATGCGAGCAACCTAAAGACTGGGATGGATTAGCGTGGAGTCGACGATTCTTGTTTTTGCCCTGGATAGCGCATCGCCGACTACCTACCATCTTTAGTCAATCGTGTACGTGCGGAAAGGCAGGGAACCCCCAACAGACCATGTGCTTGCTATCGAGTCATGGGTGAGGTTGGCCCGTAGGAAAGTGGGCTATAGTGGGGCCGTGGAGTGGTTCTTATACATGATTTTTCTTGGATTGCCTTTCAGTAGTTGAGGGAGGGGTCACGTGGGACCATAGCCACGGGTACAAAAACGGACCTTGATATCTGCATCGGCAAACGATTTAAAGCTCCCGACCGAGTTCCGTATTTCTTGATTTGCCCTGGCACGGAACTCGGATGGCACATTGGGGAACATGTGCATCTAGACATGGAAAACGATTCACAATACATACGTGGGATCAAGGGCGCGGTTGACGGGTGGCGTAATCCCTAGTGGTCCTAGGTGGCCAAAACCCAAACCGAGACACGGAAACGTTCATTAGGTAGCATAATCCCTAGCGGTCCTAGGTGGCATAAATCCTAAGTGGACGCGCGATAGTTCATGGTAAGGAAACACAACTAGATCAAGGGTTGCAGTCCAAAACAACTTCAAGGATAAACCGTTTACATGGGAAAGCCCGTACAGCCTACGGCAAAGAACTGAACTTATACATGGAAAGAAACATATGAGTTGAGTAACCTATATATGCGGCATATTAGGTTGACAGGGACCATTACACGACTTTTGAGTAAGGGTCATTCACGGATAACACGTAATATAGTTGGGAAACTAGTACGGTAGGTGCAGAGCAGATGTACAGGATAGATATCATGGGACGTTATACGTGATAGATATCTTGGGATATTATACTTGATAGAAACCTGACGATGTGATACCTTGTTTTATCTTGACATCGTAATTTACCATGACACCTTAGTTCACCTGAGTTCAGTAGTTCATCCTGTTATTTTGATTTAGCTTATCTATCTTGTTATCATGCTTATGTTCATCTCAGCTTCTCATGTCAGTTAACTTTACTAGTTTTTATACTAATAGTAAATAGGGCTTACTCAGTCTTTTTGACTGACCCGTTTTGTTTCGCCTCTTTTCTTCCGTTTCCCCCCCAGGTTACAGGGAGGAAATACTGCTGTTTAGTTTGGACTTCTTCTGCTTGAAGGTCATCATGGATGGCTTGGACTTTTCTTGGCTATGGCTACTTTACTGTCTTTATTTGGGGAATAATTTATGAAAAAGTCTTTATGCTTCTTTACTATTGCAAGACAGGTTTTGATGTACTCTGATGTAAAAGGCTTTAGACCTTAATTATAAATGTTTATGAAAGTTCGATTTTACTTCCGCTATTTTATATGTTCTGTCTTGTGATATTTCTGTACATGTTTACCAATAATGCCCCTCTAAAGCTAGTGCATTCCTTTGTGAGTGACCCTAGCGGAGGCGGGGTGTTACACGTGGTATCAGAGCAGAAGGTTACCAGACTGGGCAAAAGTTTTTAAAGACCTTCTGAAAACTATTTGAAAATCGTTTATAAAGAAGCATTTTTCAAGAAAATTTTCTTTTAAAAGAAAAAGGCTATTCCCCAAAGGCCATTAGCACTATCCTTGTTTCCTTAATTGAATCTCTTTTCCTTTCTTTCCTCCATCTGTAGTCACAGTGGTTTTAACTGCGACTAGTCTTTTCTATCTACGAAAGTGTTTTCCTTACGATGGAGGTGGTTCTCGAGAGACCAGTGGCCGCTTTATAAGAAAGGATAGTGAGGAAGAGGATAAAGGATACGAGCTTAAGGATGAGCAACTTGTTGGTATGGCTCAGCCCAGGACGAGAGAGAAGGATGAACAATGAAACCCATGACGAGAGAGTACCTTTGGCATGGTAAAACGGGACGGATAGTTAAGTATTATGGGAAAAGGACAAGATCATCGGGAGGGCAGCAGTATGCTCTCATTTCTAGGGTACCTCTGAAGGAGGGTGACGATCTTGTTAAAGGTTTAGCTTTTCTTCTCTATCATCCCGTTAGGACTTTGTTTTGATCATCGTATCATTTAAGTCTGCTTCGACAGTTGAGTCTCTGCACCTTAAGTACTAGCGTAATAGAGAATCCTATTTTTGTCTCAAAGTCCTATTGGAGAATCAGTCCATTTATACATGACTTGTTTGGATTTGGGAATGTCTATGCCAAGTGTTGAGTTTGGAAATAATGCTTATGTTTTTAAGCTATGGATGGATTCTAGGGATGAAGTGGTTATCCAGTAAGGGGTGCCACTCTCGGTTTTGATAGGAGGGTAGTTAGACTCTTGACTAGCCTTGGTAATACCCTCGAAGTCTCGTGTAACCTTTTGGGTTCGGTCATGGTTAGTTACTTAGAATCCCTTGATGCCTTTATGGGAAATTGGAAGCCCAATCGAGTGGTGTTCGCCGATAAGACGGATGGTTTATTTCACTTATGTATGGGTTATAGAAATCACCTTAGTAAGTGCGCTTGATAACCTGGTTGGCATCTGTTTACTTTCAAGAGAAAGTTCTTCTATGTGGAATACCTTGTGGTACGAGGTCCGAGATTCATTAGTGAATTTTGGAAAGCTTGCATGAGATCATGAGTACGCAGTCATGTTTGCGTCAAGTATTTTAGGAAAAGGATAAGTGCAAGTGGAACGAGAAGCGACGAAGAAATGAGTTTCAGCTCATGTTATGGAAACAGGAAATAAGAAGCTACGAAATCGCGAAGTTAAAGGACTGTCAAGGCACAATGGAATTGAGCTCAAGGAAATACGACTTTGATGGTCAAAGACTAGACACGCGCATGATATCTCTTTTTGGGAGTATATCCTTGATCCCTGTTTTCTGTAGAGCTTACTTGTAGGCTATCTTTTGTGGACATCCTCTTGGTCCTATTTTCTGTTACAAACCCCATAAGGAGTTTGTCTTGTTTATCTTCTCGACCCTATTTCAGGGAATTCTAGGTAGAACCCTATGGATGTAAACATGTATTTGAAACATGTTATGATTGATATGGTTGCAAGTGGTTGCAAGTGGTTGCTCGTGGATGCGCGAATACACATTAGATTCTAGCTCGACTCGGTCACATTTCATATTGCATATGCATGAGTATTTATACTTGTTTATGGATGAAATCGAATGTGTTATCATGCGGTTGTTGCATATGAATGAATGATTGTGCACGCATATAGTATCTATATGGCTAGGACTATTTGCATACATGTTGGATTCATGGCACTATACATATTTTTGCATTAGAAAGATTATTCAGGCCTGATCATTAGCATTAGCTAAGGAACATGTACACACACGTATTGCATATATTCATACAACATTAGAAATCATCTAAGGACAATGGTTGCTCGTGGATGATGTTTTGAGTAGATGGATGATGGATGGTATGATATGTTCTTCCTAACTTGGAGATTTCGGGGACGAAATCCTAAAAGGTGGGGAGAATGTAACAACCCGCATTTCGATAACATGATTAAAGACGAGAATCAAGGCAGAATTTAATTTTAAATTCTGAATCAAGTGAAACGGGCTATGCCATTGCGTTCGTCTCGGAAAAATACGCGAAATAGAGTCCGAGTTTTCGAAAATCGGAGTCCGTATGACCAAGATATGGCCTCGCGAAGTTTCACGAAAAATTCCCAAATTAAAGTATACTTAATTAAGTGAAATGGGTTGCGCAGAAAAATATATATATTGATATATATATATATATATATAATTGAAAATTAAATAAATAAATATGCAAAAATGTTCAAAACAGCGAATTGGGAGAGGGGAATAACCGAACCGGCCGATTTTTGAGGTCGACCCGAGCGCGCTGGGTCGACTAGGGGTTAATCCAGGGTGTTTGGCTGTCAACCCGTGGGCCGATTCGCTCAAATGAAGATTTTGCATTTGGATGGTTCTCATGGTTCATCTTTAATCTAAAGGCCCTAGATGGTTCCTACACTTGACTTCTTCCCCAAGACATGCTTTGATGGCTTGGATTGAATCTAGGTTTAATCCTATGGCCTAAAACACTTGCCTAATCTATAAATAAGACCCTAACCTATCCTAAATCCTCATTATTCATTCATGCAACTAAACTATGGCAAAATTTCTACTCTCATGGCCTCCACTCAACTATCCTAGCCTCCACTTCATTTCTATGAAAGGTTTCATGATCATGAGAGTGTTAGAGAGTCCCTATGCTAGTATGAGAGCCTCTCAAGTTGATTTCAAGGCAAAAGCTTTGATCTTTGTTCATAAAGATGGTGTTTTTGTTGATTTGGGGCATCCATCTTTGGGTTTTTGGGTGATGGCATGCATAGGCTTCCTCACAAGCTTTAGTTTAATCGATTTAGGCCTTCAAAGCAATGTAAGCCCTTCCCTACTCTTAGATATTAACTATGAAGTTAAATGTTCATGTTGAAAGTTTGGGTTTGATTAATTAGAATGATGCATGCTATCATGTTATGCGAGTTTATGAAGTCATTATCTTGATCTTATGAGCTAAAAGCCACAACCTTTATGTTGAAATGTTGCATTATGCAACATGAGAATCTTCATAATCATTATGTCAACTTGCATATGAAGTCATAATCCTTATATGATGATATATGCGAGTTTCTAGTCATCATTCCATGTCTTTTGTCACCATGATTTGCTTATGTGCCAAGTTTGGGTTTATGCATGTTTTGAGGCTTAAGAATGTAACATGCAAGTTAATGAACACATTATGTCTCATTTGCCACCATGTTCAACTAGTGGCTTTATACCCCCTTTTGTCATGCCTTTGACAAGTTCCTTCTTTGAATCCATTATGCGAGTTTAAAAGCATTGGGGTCACATTATGGGAAAACATAATGACATGAACATGATTTGGGTAAATGGGTATAAACAAGACAACATGTAACGTTAAATATGACATGTGTTTATACTTGAAAACATGACTTGAAATATAACATGGAAGTTGACATGTAAGTATGCATAAAAACATAAGCTTGGGAATTTACCTATTAAGTTAGGTCTACCCTTTGGGAATTTACCTATTAAGTTAGGTCTACCCAAATGCTTGAAAACTTGTAACATGTTTTGGAAACATGATGGACATGACACTTAGATAATATAAGTGTGGCCAACTCGAGGTTGGGTTGAGTTTGCAACGTAAAACTACCCGGAACCGACCGGCCTAACTAGTAGTTGCAAACAATAGGACCCAATGTGAGAAGTTGGTCATGTTGTGCTTGAACCCGAGGTTAGACCAAGTTTTGGTGTAAAGCTACCCGGAACCGACCGACTTAACTAGTAACCACAACAAAGTCTAATGTGAGAGGTTGGGGTGCATTAAGTAATTAATGCCACATGATAGGGTTAAGTTAATTTGATTAATGACTCTTAACCAAATATGACATGGGTAAATGGGTTAAGTAAATTGGTTAGGCTAATGATACTTAACAAAACATGACAATGTTGGGTAGGTTAAGTGATTTGATTTGCCTAATGACGCTTAACCATTTTTATACGACTAGTGGACGGGGATTAAGTTAACCAACACTTAATCAATCCAACATGATAATTTGGCAAGGTTAAGTAAGTTTTCTTAATGACACTTAACCATACAAGATGATTAGGGGATGGGGTTAAGTAATTTGCACCTAACTAATCCGACACGGTAATTAGATGGGGTTAAGTAATCCACACTTAACTAATCTAAACACGGTAATTCGATGGGGTTAAGTTAAACACTTAACCAATTTAAACGCGGTAATTCAATGAGGTTAAGTAACCAATACTTAACCAACTTAACGTGATAATTTAATGGGGTTAAGCAACTTATACTTAACCAATTATACATGATGATTTGATGGGGTTAAGTAACTTACACTTAACCAATCTAATACGCGGACCTGATAAGGTGAAGTCACAAGACCTTTTTAGAATATACTTAACCATTGTAGTACGATTAGAGGAAGGGGTTAAGCCAACCTATACTTAACCAATCCGACTCGATAATTTGATGGGATTAAGATAATCTATGCTTAATTGATCTAGCAAGATAATCCGATAGGATTAAGGTAAGCTAGTACTTGACCAATTTGACTTGATAGGGTTAAGTCATGAGCCTCTGGGTACACTTAACCAACTTGTGGGACTAAGTCTTGAACTTAAATACTTAGCCAATCTTTGACGTGATTCGTGGGCGGGTTAAGTCATGGACTTGAATGATAACACTTAACCCAATAAACAAACCCTAGCTAGAAGAACTAGGTAGAAAACTGTGGTTAATCAAGGATAACGGGAAAGGAAGCTAAGTGGTAAACCTTAGTTAAGGGTAACTAAGTAATAATTCTTAGCTAAGGACATAGGACTAATTCTCAAAACGATGAGTAACCTGATACGGTAGGTCATCGCTTAGTATACGAGGGGGAGCAAGTTATCTGACTTGGATAAAAGCTCCAGCGCACTGGGTGCCGAAGTGGAAGCTTCGGGGGACGTGAGGATATTCTTGGGATCCCTCTGTGGGCTGCCAGGTAATTATACTAGGCCCATGAGAGGTTAAGGTCTGCGTTAGAAGGACCAAGAGTATGCCTTGGTTGCTATGCGAGCAACCTAAAGACTGGGATGGATTAGCGTGGAGTCGACGATTCTTGTTTTTGCCCTGGATAGCGCATCGCCGACTACCTACCATCTTTAGTCAATCGTGTACGTGCGAAAAGGCAGGGAACCCCCAACAGACCATGTGCTTGCTATCGAGTCATGGGTGAGGTTGGCCCGTAGGAAAGTGGGCTATAGTGGGGCCGTGGAGTGGTTCTTATACATGATTTTTCTTGGATTGCCTTTCAGTAGTTGAGGGAGGGTCACGTGGGACCATAGCCACGGGTACAAAAACAGACCTTGATATCTGCATCGGCAGACGATTTAAAGCTCCCGACCGAGTTCCGTATTTCTTGATTTGCCCTGGCACGGAACTCGGATGGCACATTGGGGAACATGTGCATCTAGACATGGAAAACGATTCACGATACATACGTGGGATCAAGGGCGCGGTTGACGGGTGGCGTAATCCCTAGTGGTCCTAGGTGGCCAAAACCCAAACCGAGACACGGAAACGTTCATTAGGTAGCATAATCCCTAGTGGTCCTAGGTGGCATAAATCCTAAGTGGACGCGCGATAGTTCATGGTAAGGAAACACAACGAGATCAAGGGTTGCAGTCCAAAACAACTTCAAGGATAAACCGTTTACATGGGAAAGCCCGTACAGCCTACGGCAAAGAACTGAACTTATACATGGAAAGAAACATATGAGTTGAGTAACCTATATATGCGGCATATTAGGTTGACAGGGACCATTACACGACTTTTGAGTAAGGGTCATTCACGGATAACACGTAATACAGTTGGGATACTAGTACGGTAGGTGCAGAGCAGATGTACAGGATAGATACCATGGGACGTTATACGTGATAGATATCTTGGGATATTATACTTGATAGAAACCTGACGATGTGATACCTTGTTTTATCTTGACATCGTAATTTATCATGACACCTTAGTTCACCTGAGTTCAGTAGTTCATCCTGTTATTTTGATTTAGCTTATCTATCTTGTTATCATGCTTATGTTCATCTCAACTTCTCATGTCAGTTAACTTTACTAGTTTTTATACTAATATTAAATAGGGCTTACTCAGCCTTTTTGACTGACCCGTTTTGTTTCGCCTCTTTTCTTCCGTTTCCCCCCCAGGTTACAGGGAGGAAATACTGCTGTTTAGTTTGGACTTCTTCTGCTTGAAGGTCATCATGGATGGCTTGGACTTTTCTTGGCTATGGCTACTTTACTGTCTTTATTTGGGGAATAATTTATGAAAAAGTCTTTATGCTTCTTTACTATTGCAAGACAGGTTTTGATGTACTCTGATGTAAAAGGCTTTAGACCTTAATTATAAATGTTTATGAAAGTTCGATTTTACTTCCGCTATTTTATATGTTCTGTCTTGTGATATTTCTGTGCATGTTTACCAATAATGCCCCTCTAAAGCTAGTGTATTCCTTTTTGAGTGACCCTAGCGGAGGCGGGGTGTTACATTTAGGGCCGGCAGAAAAGGAGAGAGAGGGATACGGTGTGGAGTTGAGAGTATTTATAATATTTAAATATTTATATTTAATTATATTTATTTCTCTATTGTGAAATTTTCGTCCAACCTCCAAATCAAACCCTACGACTGTCGTCCCTAGCTAATTACCCCCATTCCGAACACAATGGGATATGTATCATAAGCTGATTCAATCATTTCGATCAGTTTTCGTCAAAATCAAAATACAAATCTATATATTTAATTTAAACGCGCATTTCAATTTACTGGGGTCGCATACTAACCTGAAATCCCAGAAAAATATTTTCTAGCTTCGTATTGACGATACAGTCCTAACAAAACTAATTTCATCAAATACTGAGACCGTTTGAAAAATGGCCATTTTCCAGTTGATTAAAATCAACTAAAACTGGTCAAATGCGTTTTCCTTCGCCATGCTCACATATTGATTCAGAAAATTACGAATTTTGGAATCTAGCAATAACTAGACATCATGGATCCAACAAAAGTGGTTTCGTCGAAATCCGAGGTCGTTTGCAAAACGGCTATTTTCAAGGTCTTTATATATATGAAAATATATATAAATTCCACATCGTCTTTTCTGAATTTTAAACTGGACGGAACTCTCAACTTTTAAAACGAAATCTCAGTTTCTTACATCCGTTGGAAAGATATCATCAAATAGATTCACATATTTCTTGTTTCGTTCAATTCTGACTTATATTGAATTCTGTATATTCATTTGAAATTCGAAATCGAAATTTCAAACTATCGCGCCATTTCAGGCTCGTTATATAATTAAAATAAAATTATTCATTTTAACTTCGCCGAAAATAAATTTTTCGTCATTATTATTTAAAATTATTCATTTTAAATAATCAAAATTCGCTAAAATTGCCAAAATAAAACTATTAAATTGGCTCGGATTTCCGGGTTATTACAATCTCCCCCACTTAAAACTTTTCGTCCCCGAAAAGGAACGAAGCCGAAAGTTGTTTAACTAATCAACTCAACTTTCATTATTTTCATTACGGCTTAAGTTCTTCAACTTCTCAGTTTCTAAGAACTTTTCAAATTTTTCAAAAATTTGGCTAACACCCAAAATTTTCGAAAAATTTCGCCATAACCTCCCCTACACCGGGGACTTTGGGATATTTCATATACCCATGGCCTTCTTCAATCCAAAAGAAAAAGAAAAAGCCAAGCGGCTAGCCAATCAGCTCATAAAATCATCATCATCCAAAACAAAACAGTAAATTATGGTAAACATGTACCTATTTGTCGGGCAAACAATTTTATTCTTCTGCTCTAGCCTCCTTGCTATGACTTGTTCAATGTAAGTACATGTACATGCATGCAAATGCGACTAATTTTCAATACAACTCAATATTTGATACAATTTGGCTGAAGGTTCAACATTTAATTAATCAAACAACACAACCAGCAATCAATTAGTTGATTAGCTTTTCAAATTCATAACTTTGATACATAATCCAAAAATCAGATTTTTGATGCCAAATCACAACAATAAGTCCTATCTAATTTTGGTTCTCACACCAGCCTAATGGAAATATATAGAAATCTCACTTTCGTCACTCGAACACAAACTACTGATGTTATATAGTCATCAATAGTTTCATCCCCGGGCGACTAGAGTATGATTCTATATCTGCCCAGTATATTAAAACTTCGAATACCCATGGATCAGACGTATATGCGAAACCTTTATATATTGGATTGTCCAAATTCAATATAAAATAAATAATCAGGTACGAATAATTGACTTAAATTTTCAAAAAAAAATTGTTTTCACTTGAAAAATATACTCTTCACACTCGTTCTAGGATACTACTGATCCCATCTCTAACGAGTCATTCTAATTGGATATTACTAATCCAATCTCTGATGAATTCCTTTCCTTTTGTTCTAATGTGTCTTGTTCTCGAGCTCTGTAAACCAAAGCTCTGATACCAAATGTAAGAACCCGTAACTTCCCCGTGAAGGAAATAGCGGATACTATGAGAACAACACACGAAAGAACGTAGACAGAAGAAAATTTCATTGTTTATTACAACAATTACATCAGAATACAAGAATATACAGAGCATGAATATAAATATTACACATTATAAAATAGTAGAGATTACAATACATTACATAGCAGCGGAAAATAATACAATACACAACTAGAAGAGATATACAGATATAGAGCTTTCCGGATATCATTCCAGCCGTAAACCAGGTTCCTGTGAATATAAATCTGCAAAGCCAAAACTACTAGCTGCCTGCGTCAAAATAAGGGCAACCAGAGTTTAGGTTAAAACAATAAACTCCAGGGCAGTCATGTGACTGGTGTAAGAACTAAAACAGTTATTTATCTTTATTTTTAAAATTAGGTAAATCAAGGGACCACGCCGTATAACACAGAACGGGTTTCCTCCTAAGAATACCAGTGCATAAAACAACAGCGCAATGCTAAATAAAGAACAATGAAGCTGTTATAAGACCCAGGTCCCATCACACAATGCAACGCAAGCCGGAGGATAGGGTTTTACCTTATAACAACCAAAGAATGCTTGATACGTGAAATTTTATCTTTTGATTCTTAGTCAGACTCCAACCGTAAATTAGTAAGAGAACGATTCCCTAAGTATTAACCTCGAAGGCCGAAACCAATATCAGACCAATACCCAGGAAACCACCCATCTTAACTCGTTTCTAGTTAGTTTCTAATTTTATATACAATCATAAATATCAATCATAGATGGCATGGGTACCATATATCATGTCGCCATACTAGGCTCTACAATCAAAACCGCAAATGTCACGTATTTGGAAGTTGGATTTCCATCTGTGAACCGAGGCAAAAGATAGTCCTCTACCGATTCGAGATGCTCTAACCCATCTCTCAGGAATAGTCGCAACTGCCCCTTGGATCATCATGGTCGGTCCACCGATGTGGATTATTATGCCTGAACACTACGTTTCCCCGCCATTTGGGGCGTCAATGAGACAACAAATGACTCCATCGGCTTCACATAATCACCGACATAACCGAGGCGCCTCGCAACAGACACAACTACATAAGTCAAACTCATCAGGGCGTGTAAAACCACTGATGCCACTTCTAACTAGAAGGAAACGCATGTCCTCCCTGATGTCCTCTTCCGTTTCTGGTTCACAACCGGGGTGTGAGGCTCGCGAATCAATGCTACACAAAGCTATGCCACACAGGCTGTTCTTTGATCATCAACCACAAGACTCTGCTTTTCAACAGAAGCCTTGATCATTTGCATCTTAGCATGCCACACAGACAAACCACTCCATGCAATCAATATCCATCAATCACACAGAATGATATCCAATGTCAGACACACAGTCCATTTACAAGTCCGTTCTAGGTCTGAACGAAACCGGAGGCACCTTTTACCTCGCATATCCATCGATCTCCAAGTACGTCTGGACGACCACTAACTGATTCCCTCCTCCTTGGGTGTACGGCCCAATCAAGGTCATCAGTAACCACCCAAACGACGTGAAGACCTCCGGTCTTCAACCACCGTCTTCATCTTTGACTCACGTCGAATCAGTTATTTAGAATGGGATAAACCCGGTCTTTCTGAATAACTCGCATATATAATAAATAAGTGTTACACAAACACAACATACGCCTCATTCCAATTCATCAGTCCCTCACCGTAAATTAGTAAGAGAACAATTCCCCAAATATTAACCCCGAAGGCCGAAACCAACATCAGATCAATACACAGGAAACCATTCTTCTTAACTAACCTACAGTTAGTTTCTAAATTTCACATTCTTAGGGAAAGGTTCCCATTAATTTTATCAAAGATAAATTCTTTAAATTTATTCTTTAATCTTCCTTTGAATATCAATTCAAACCAAATTATAGTTTATCCAAACTAGCCGGGATTAACGAACCTTACCGAAGTAATCATTGGTTTTAATTTCCCAATCCCAACCTATTTATCCCATGAAGTAAAACTGGTAATACTTCATATCAAACACCACGGTGTTATTGGTAAATTCAATTACCATTTCACGTTCAAATCTAATTAAAGATTTAAATATCGCCTAGAGCAAAACTGGTGATACTCCATTCTCGATCTTTTCAATCTAATTAAAGATTCATTAAAACTCCACTTAGCTTTAATCTTTAACCGGGTTAAAGAACCAATGTCATTTAAAACACGGTTCACGATAAACCCCAAAATCACATCACATTTCAATCAGTCCCTAACCGTAAATTAGCAAGTGAGCAATTCCCTAAGTATTAACCCCGAAGGCCGAAACCAACATCAGATCAATACCGAAGAAACCATTCAACTTAACTAATCTCCAGTTAGTTTCTGATTTTCTTAACTCCTATTGGTCTAAGAACAGTATTATTGAAGATACCGTTCACGACAACCCAAAATCACATTCCATTTATTAACGGGTTAAAGAGCCAGTGTTATTTAAAACACCATTCACGATAAACCCCAAAATCAATCCAATTTCAATTCCAACTAAATATTATTTAATTGGTACACTTCATTAAATCTAAATAAAAAGATTTAATCTTTTCCTCAGCTGGGTTTAAGGACAGTGTTAGTGAAGACACCATTCACGACAAACCCAAATCACATTTGATATTAAATACAAGGCTCTGAATAGAAAATATATCGACTTATATTCAATATCAAATTCTACGACCAACAAATATCGTATTGGAAATAACGATATTAATATATCTTTCAAATTCCCATAACCATATTTGTTTCATCATGAAATCCAACATCGAAATATTCCAAAGACAGTTTCGATTCAAATCCATTCCAATTCAATTATTGGAAATTCTGGTTAACTTTGAAACCATTTCAAATCCACTTTATTTATTTTAAAAATAAATAGAATTATGATTCTAGTTCAAAACTAGTTCATTTTGATAAAAATCAATTTTTATCTTTTCAAATATGGAGTTTATCATCACAATTCTTCACAAATCATTTCTTATGATTTTACGCAAATTATTACTATTTTTAATAACTTTATCAAGGCCCGTACAGTCGATTTCCATCAACGGCCATCGAACTGCACTTACAGCGACCTTTTCCAAATTTGATTTGGACATAATTCCAAATCCAACTGTTAGATTTCTAATTTCTAATATTCATTAGAAAGCTCTTTTTGATACGAACCCAACGGTTCCGGTTTTAGAGAATCCGACGGTCAGATCTCCCGTAATATCCATTCGAAGTCAATGGTCGAAATTCGCGAACTGCCGTGGCACGGCGCGTTCTATTTAGGCCATTATATATATATATATATATATATAATATATATGTTATATATATTTCGTCGATTTCCTTTCAAAAGTATTTTTATAAATCGTTTTAAATTCGTTTTTGAAATGATTTCAACTTCATATTCGATTTAAAATCAAAATTGAATTTTCCTTTATAAATTCTTATTACATTCATTTTCTATTTGATTTCAATTCAATTTCAATTTCAATTCGATTTCAATTCGATTCAATTCCATTTCAATTCGATTCAATTCAATTTCAATTCGATTTGAATTCCTATTCAATTCAATTTCAATTCGATTTGAATTCGTTTTCAATTCGATCCAATTCAATTTCAATTCGATTTGAATTCCTATTCAATTCAATTTCAATTCGATTTGAATTCGTTTTCAATTTGATCCAATTCAATTTCTATTCGATTTGAATTCCTATTCAATTCAATTTCAATTCGATTTGAATTCCTATTCAATTCAATTTCAATTCGATTTAATTCAATTTCAATTCGATTTGAATTCCTATTCAATTCAATTTTAATTCGATTTGAATTCGTTTTCAATTTGATCAATTTCAATTCGATTTGAATTCCTATTCAATTCGATTTGAATTCATTATCAATTCGATACAATTCAATTCATTTTCTTTTCAATTTAATTCGAATTCATTTTCTAAAATGTTCGGTTATTGAAATCACTTTTCAATATTTTTAAAAAACACATAAAATCGACAAAGTTCCCATTCGTGTTAAAATGGTGTTTAACTACTTAACACGGCTTCACATTTCAATATTCACTGAATTTTATTTTAAAATATTTGAGAATTCTGAACTGGAATCAGACACAGTCAATTACCATATAATTTCAGTTATATGGATTTCATCCAATTCATGTATACAGCAATGACAACAAACAATCAACCATCATCCAAAGTGCGTTCTACACTGTATAAGCATCAAATATAAATATTTAACGCTTATAACAGTCTGTCAATCAATCGATCAACATACAACTAATTATTGGGATTAGTGTATGTCATATATCATCCCAATACCCGTGTGGGGTTTCAAACAATCAAACACAGATTTTATTTGTGCAGTTGGGCGATGTGTAAAATTTATCGTCCCAATCAATATCAGTCAAATGTGTGTATATAAACAAATCGTCCGATTTGTTTATATTTATTTTATTTTAAATACACATTAAAAATTCTATTTTCAACTATAAAATATTTTTAACTATATAAATATGTTATTTCACATCACACAATCAACTATACATCAAAATCAAACGAACAAGCATACAAGCCGTCCATGGTCTGTTGACGACGGGTGTCGGGTGCTACTAAACACCATCTGCATCCTAGTATATATTTCAAACTAGAAATAAATTAAAAGTGAGGAGTTCTCACCTTGGGGTTCCACTCCGTCAGTTTTATCTGAATTCTGTTCTGTTTGGATTTGAAATTGTCTGAAATACTAGTTGACTCCATTCCCGTTCTAGTTAGTTTCATTGCGAAGTGTTCGTTGTTGCGAACCTAACGCAACTTGTTTCGCTAAATTCTGGACTTGTATGATAATAACACACACATTTAAACAATAATTACATTAATTAATTAACACTAATTACATTTTGATTCCCCCCAATCCTTTCTCTTCCCGTTGGTTTCACTAGACTGAAAGCCATCAGCTCGACTTTGCTTTTCGATTGTTGTGCCTCCCAAGAGTTGTCGTACTCCGATCGCCCACCCCCACAAGGAGCATCGTCACCTGCTCCTTTACATCCCCTGATGGCCGCCAGTTCGAACGCCTCACCTGGCCATAAATGGCCACGAAACGGCGGCAGTTTCCGCCCCCAATTCGCACAAACCACCACACCATACTAGATCAAACCCATCCCTTCTTGAAGCCCTCGAAACCCTCTTCAATATTCCCCTAAGAACCCTAAGCCAATTCGAATTGATTTGGGAATTAATTGGGGATTAAATCTGGACGATTTAGGCGGTTGATGATTTAGGGCCGACAGAAAAGGAGAGAGAGGGATACGGTGTGGAGTTGAGAGTATTTATAAAATTCAAATATTTATATTTAATTCAATTTATTTCTCTATTATGAAATTTTCGTCCAACCTCCAAATCAAACCCTACGACTGTCGTCCCTAGCTAATTACACCCATTCCAAACACAATGGATATGTATCGTAAGCTGATTCGATCGTTTCGATCAGTTTTCGTCAAAATCAAAATACAAATCTATATATTGAATTTGAATGCGCATTTCAATTTACCGGTGTCGCATACTGACCCGAAAAATCCCAGAAATATATTTTCTAGCTTCGTATTGACGATACAGTCCTAACAAAACTAATTTCGTCAAATACTGAGACCATTTGAAAAATGGTCATTTTCCAATCGATTGAAATCAACTAAAACTGGTCAAACGTGTTTTCCTTCGCCACACTCACATATTGATTCAGAAAATTACGAATTTGTGGAATCTAGCAATAACTAGACATCACAAATCTAACAAAAGTGGTTTCGTCAAAATCCGAGGTCGTTTGCAAAACTGCTATTTTCAAGGCCTTAATATATATTAAAATATATATAAATTCCACAGCAACTTTTCTGAATTTTAAACTGGATGTAACTCTCAACTTTTAAAATGAAATCTCAGTTTCTTACATCCGTTGGAAAGAAATCATCAAACAGATTCACATATTTCTTATTTCTTTCAATTCTGACTTATATTGAATTCTATATATTCATTTGAAATTCGAAATTTCAAACTATCGCTCCATTTCAGGCTCGTTATATAATTAAAATAAAATTATTCGTTTTAACTTCACCAAAAATAAATTTTCCGTTGTTATTATTTAAAATAATTCATTTTAAATAATCAAAATTCACTAAAATTGCCAAAATAAAAATTTTAAATTGGCTCGGATTTCCAGGTTATTACATTTAACAATGCTTCTGTGAAGACCCGCAACTTCCCCGTAAAGGAAAGTGTCGGATAGTTCGAGAACAAACCACAGCAGAACGCATACAGAAGAACATTTCATTGTATATTACAACAATGCATCAGATTACAAGAATATACAGAGTATAAATGAAAATTACACAGAAATATCAGAGATTTAAATTACATTTAAATACATCGCAGCGGAAAATAATACAATACACAACTAGAAGTAGATATTCGGATACAAAGCTTTCCGGATATCGTTCCAGCTGTAAACCAGGATCCTGTGAATATAAATCTGCAAAACCAAAACTACTAGCTGCCCGTGTCAAAATAAGGGCACCCAGAGTTTAGGTTAAAACAATAAACTCCAGGTCAGTCATGTGACTGGTGTGAGAACTAAAACAGTTATTAATCTTTATTTTAAAAGTTAGGTAAATCAAGGGACCACGCCGTATAACACGGAACGGGTTTCCTCCCAAGAATACCAGTGCATAAAACAAACAGCGCAATGCTAAATAAAGAAAAATGAAGCTGTTATAAGACCCAGGTCCTATCACACAATGCAACGCAAGCCGGGGGATAGGGTTTTCCCTTATAACAGCCAAAGAATGCTTGATACGTTTAAAACAAATCATTTGATACTATTATAAGTGCATAGTGTATAATACGACTTCAAATCATAAGTATCAATCATAGGCGGCATGAATGCCCCATACCACTATGTCGCCATATATAGGTTATACAATCAAAATCGCAAAGTCACGTATTTGGAAATTGGATTTCCATCTATGAACCGAGGCAAAAGATAGTCCTCAACCGATTCGAGACGCTCTAGCCCGCCCTTCAGGACCCAGACTCAGGTGGGCCCTTGGATCCTCAGGGCCAGTCCACCGATGTGGATTAAACTTAAACCCTGAACATGCATTTCCCCGCCCTAGGGGGCGTAAACGAGCCAACTAAATGACTCCATCGGTTCGAGAACGACCGATCAATCTGAGGCGCCTCGCAACAGCAACAACCACATAAGTCAAACTCGTCAGGGCGTGTAAAACCA
This sequence comes from Allium sativum, assembly GCA_030737875.1. Classification (NCBI taxonomy): domain Eukaryota; kingdom Viridiplantae; phylum Streptophyta; class Magnoliopsida; order Asparagales; family Amaryllidaceae; genus Allium; species Allium sativum. Next base: position 4,771,819 of record CM060921.1, on the reverse strand, counting down.
CTGACGCCACTTCTAGCTAGAAAGAAACGCATGCCCTCCCTGACGTCCACTCCCGTTTTTGGTTCATACCGGGTGTGAAACTCGCGAAGTAAACGTTACACAAAGCTACGCCACAAAGGCCGTGCTTTGATCATCAACCACAAGACTTTGCTTTTCAACAGAAGCCTTGATCATTTGCATCTTAGCATGCCACACAGGCAAGCCATCCTATGCAACCGATATCAGTCACACAGAATGAAATCCGATGTCAGACACACAGTCCATTTACAAGTCCGTTCTGGGTCTGAACGAAACCGGAGGCACCTAGTACCCCGCATATCCATCGATCTCCAAGTACGTCTGGACGATCACCAACTGTTTCCATCTTCTTGGGTGTACAGCCCAATCAAGATCATCAGTTATCACCCAAACGACGTGAAGACCTCCGGTCTTCGACCATCGTCTTCATCTTCGACTTATCGTCGTATCAGTTATCCAGAATGGGATAAACCCGGTCTTTCCGAATAACTCGCGTATATTTTAAATAAATGTTACACAAACACAACATACGCCTCATTCCAATTCATTAGTCACTAACCGTAAATTAATCAAGAGAATAATTTCCCAAATATTAACCCCGAAGGCCGAAACCAACATCAGATCAATATCCAGAAAACCATTCTACTTGGCTAACCGACAGTTAGTTTCTAAATTTCACATTCATAGGGAAAGATTCCCATTAATTTTATCAAAGATAAATTCCTTGAATTTATTCTTTAATCCATTTTTGAATATCAATTCAAACTAGTCGGGATTAGCGAACCTTACCGAAGTAATCATTTGTTTTAATTTCCCAATCCCAACCTATTCATCCCATGAAGTAAAACTGGTAATACTTCATATCTAACACCACAGTGTTATCGGTAAATTCAATTACCATTTCACGTTCAAATCTAATTAAAGATTTAACTATCGCCTGGAGCAAAACTGGTGACACTCCATTTTCGATCTTTTCAATCTAATTAAAGATTCATTAAAACTCCACTTAGTTTTAATCTTCGACTGGGTTAAAGAATCAGTGTCATTTAAAACACGGTTCACGATAAACCCAAAATCACATTCCATTAATTATCGGGTTAAAGAACAAGTGTTATTTAAAACACTGTTCACGATAAACCCAAAAATCAATATCAATTCAATTCCAATTAAATATTATTTAATTGGTACACTTCATTAAATCTAAATAAAAAGATTTAATCTTTTCTCAACTGGGTTCAAGAACAGTGTTAGTGAAGACACCATTCACGACAAACCCAAATCACATTCGATATTCAATACAAGGCTCTGAATAGAAAATATATCGGCTTATATTCAATATCGAATTCTACGACTAACAAATGTCGTATTGGAAATAACGATATCAATATATCTTTCAAATTTCCATAACAACACCTGTATAATCACGAATTCCAACATCGAAATATTCCGAAGACAATTTCGATTCAAATCCACTCCAATGCAATCATTGGAAATTTTGGTTATTTTTAAAACCCTTTTCGAATTCAATTTATTTATTTAAAAATAAATAAAATTATAACTCTAGTTCAAAACTAGTTCATTTCGATAAAAATCCATTTTTATCTTTTCAAATATGGAGTTTTTCATCCCAATTCTTTCTAAATCATTTCTTATGATTTTACACAAATTATTACTATTTTTAATAATTTTATCAAGGCCCGTACAGTCGATTTCCATCAATGGCCATCGAACTGCACTTACAGCGACCTTTTTCGAATTTGATTTGGACGTATCTCCAAATCCAACCGTTAGATTTCAAATTTCTAATATTCGTTAGAAAGCTCTTTTCGATACGAACCCAACGGTTCCGATTTTAGGAGAATCCGACGGTCGGATCTCCCGCAATGTCCGTTTGAAATAAATGGTCGAAATTCACGAACTGCCGCGGCGCGGCGCGTTCTATTCAGGCCATTATATTATATATATAATATATATAATATATACTTCGTCGATTTCTATTTAAAACGAATTATATAAATAGTTTTAAATTCGTTTCAAAAGCTATTTCAACTTCCTTTTCAATTCAAATCAAAATTGAACTCTTCTTTATAAATTCGTTTCAAAATTCATTTCTATTCAATTCAAATTTCAATTCAATTTGAATTCATTTTCAATTCATTTTCAATTCCATTTGAATTCGTTTTCAATTCAATTCATTTCGAAATCGTTTTCAATTCATTTTGAATTCGTTTTCAATTCAATTCATTTCGAAATCGTTTTGAATTCATTTTGAATTCGTTTTCAATTCAATTCATTTCGAAATCGTTTTCAATACATTTTGAATTCGTTTTCAATTCAATTCATTTCGAAATCGTTTTCAATACATTTTGAATTCGTTTTCAATTCAATTCATTTCGAAATCGTTTTCAATTAAATTCATTTCGAAATCGTTTTCAATACATTTTGAATTCGTTTTCAATACATTTTGAATTCGTTTTCAATTCAATTCATTTCGAAATCGTTTTCAATACATTTTGAATTCGTTTTCAATTCAATTCATTTCGAAATCGTTTTCAATTCAATTCAATTCGAAATCGTTTTCAATACATTTTGAATTCGTTTTCAATTCAATTCATTTCGAAATCGTTTTCAATTCAATTCATTTCGAAATCGTTTTCAATACATTTTGAATTCGTTTTCAATTCAATTCATTTCGAAATCGTTTTCAATTCAATTCATTTCGAAATCGTTTTCAATACATTTTGAATTCGTTTTCAATTCAATTCATTTCGAAATCGTTTTCAATTCATTTCTATTCGAAATCGTTTTCAATTCATTTCTATTCGAAATCGTTTTCAATTCAATTCTATTCGAAACCGAATAAATCGATATAAATATCGTTTACGTCAAAATGGCGTCAATCTAACCAACACGGCTTCATAAATTTCTATTTTCAAAATAGTTGTTATTATCAAAATATTTCGTTCAACACATGACCAATCTCAATGAATGAGTACTGTCAACACATGAACTTTTATTTTATAATATTCTTTATTTTTCAAATTGGAATGAGGCCCAATCAATTACCATATAAAGTTAATTATATGGATTTTCATACAACACATGTATATCATAGCATTGAAAAATATTCAACCATCAACCAAAGTGCACTACACTGTATAAGCATCAAATATATATATTCAACGCTTATAACAGCCTGTCAATCAATCGATCGACATATTTAATCAATCAGGATGAGTGAACTTCAAATTTCATCCCAACACCCGTGCGGGGTTTCAAACAATCACACGCATATTTTATTTGTGCAGTTGGGCGATGTGTAAAATTTATCGTCCCAATCAATGTCATTCAAATAGGTGTACATAAACAAACCGTTCGGTTTATAAATGAATATTTTATTCACTTCACGTTAAAAATTATATTTTTAACGATAAAACATTTTATTTCAACCTATGAATTTCTATTCAATTCATTTATTCAATAAAATGATATTTTTATTTTTCTAACATATTTTAGAAAATTTCGGCGGCATAACGGCACGATACTAGAAACGGGACGAGGCCTAGCCTAATCCCCGGTCTAGTGAAGGCCCACGCCATTCACACATCAATCAAATCAATTTCATCTCACCAAACAATTCAATTCAAACAAATAATTCAACTAATCTATGCAACCAAACAAACAAGTCCATGGTCTGTGGACGATTGTGTCGGGTGCTACTAAGCACCGTCTGCATCCTAGTATATATATAATTAGAAAAGAAATTGAAAGGTGAGAAATTCTCACATATAGCTATCCTAGCTCCACGGCTCTTCTTTTGCAGAAGTCTTCACTGTTCTCGCATCTTCGTCATCTTCGTTGTCCGTAGTCACTATATATATAAAAATCACACATTTTTATATTTCGATGTCTTTAAAATAAAAATCACATTTTTATTTGCTTACTTTCAATTTAAAAAATCATATTTTTATAATCACTTCATATATTTAAAAATCGAATTTTTTCTACTATGTTATATAGATAAAAATTATATTTTTATCATGCTATTTTCCATATAAAGATTTTGCCTTTCTAAAAACATAGACTTCGCCTTTTCAAATTTTTATAGTTCCTACTATGCAAAGATCATATTTTTATCTCTCTACAACATAAAAGATTATATTTTTAATACCCTAAAAATATAAAAATCATATTTTTATTTCAATTCTAAAAATTATATTTTTACTTCCCTAAAGATTATATCTTTCTTTCGATGTAAACAATATAAAGATCGAACCTTTATCGCTACTTATAAAAATCTCACCTTTCTAACTGTAAAAATCACTTCCTTTATAAGATAAAAATTACTTCTTTTATATGATAAAAATTACTCCTTTTATATGATAAAAATTACTCCTTTTATATGATAAAAATAACTCCTTTTATATGATAAAAATAACTCCTTTTATATGATAAAAATAACTCCTTTTATATGATAAAAATAATCAAATCTTCTTCTCTAGAAAAATCTAAACTTTATTTTCATAAAAATCTAAACTTTAAGCGAATAAAAATCCTAACTTTAAGCGAATAAAAATCCTAACTTTAAGCGAATAAAATTCCTAACTTTAAGCGAATAAAATTCCTAACTTTAAGCGAATAAAAATCCTAACTTTAAGCGAATAAAAATCCTAACTTTAAGGTGTTAAAAAAATTGGATTTTCAAAAACAATACATAAAAATAAAAATAAAAATAAAAACAGTAAAAACTCACTATGTTAATTTGAGAGGGGATGCGGAGGGGGTGTCGGCCAGTCGGAGGTCGAAGGGGCTCGCTGGGGGTGGCAGGGCGGCGGTCGGAGGAAGCTCTGGCGGTCAGGTGGGGGGCGCGTGGCGTTTTGGGCGTGGGGCTTTAGGGCGGCTCGAGGAGAAGAGAGCGGAGAGAAGGGGATGGAGGCGCTGGGGAGGGTGGGGTCTGGCCAAGGCGCGGCGGTGGTGGCAGGTCAAGATCGACGGTGGGGGGGGGGGGAAATCGATTCGTCTGGGTTTTTTTTTTTTCTGTTTCGAATGAAGAAGTAGGGGGGGCCAGAAAGGTAAAAGGAGAGGGGTATTATATTATTATTTTTTTTATTATTTATTAATTTATTTATTTTATCCTAAAGAGTTGACTTTCACATACGACCTCGAAACGAGGCCCACCGCCTGTCGTCCATAGCGTTTTACCCCCATTCCGAACACAATGGGATATGCATCGCAAGCTGATCTGATCGTTCTGCTCAGCTTCCGTTAAATTTACATTTAAATCATTATATTGAATTTTAAACGTACATTTCAAATTACCGGGGTCACATACTAACTTTAAAAATTCCAGAAAAATATTTTCTAGCTTCGTATTGACGATACGGTCCTAACAAAACTAGTTTCGTCGAATTCTGAGACCGTTAGAAAAATGGCCAATTTCCAGTCGATTAAAATCAACTGAAATGGTCAAAACACGTTTTCCTTTGCCACGCTCACATACTGGTTCTAAAAATTATGAAATTTGAAACCTAGCAATAACTTCACATCCCGGACCCAACAAAACTGGTTTCGTCGAAATCCGAGGTCGTTTGCAAAATTGCTATTTTTAAGGGCCTTATATATATATAAATTCCACAGCGACTATTCAGAATTTTCAACTGGACATATCTCATCATTTATAAAGTGAAATCTCAGTTCCTCAACTTCGTTGGAAAGATATCATCAATTAGATCGTAATGTTTTTGGTTTCACAAAAATCCGGATTGTTTTGCACCCGGTACATTCAATTGAAGTTTGAAATCGAATTATCGAACTACCGCGCCATTTTTAATTCTATTTATAATTATATATAAATATTATATATTCTAACGACGACGTATATAATATATACGTTCGAATTCTATTCAAAATAAATTTCTCGTCGATATTATTTAAAATAATTCATTTTAAATAATCAAAATTCGCTAAAATTGCCAAAATAAAAATTTTAAACTGGCCCAGATTTTCCGGGTTATTACAATCTCCCCCACTTAAAACTTTTCGTCCCCGAAAAGGAACAAAGTCGAAAGTGGTTTGATTAATCAACTCTACGTTCGATCTGGCTTCCATTCTCCAACTCTTTAGTTTCTGAGAATTTTCAAAATTTCAAAAATTTGGCTAACACCCTAAATTTTCGAAAAATTTCGCCATAACCTCCCCTGCACCGGGAGCATCGGGGAATTTCAAATAGCTTCCCCGGTCCTTCAGATTCTCAAAAGAAAAAAGAAAAAGCCAAGCGGCTAGCCAATAGGCTCACAAAATCATCATCACCCAAACAAAACAGGAAATTATGTAGTAAACATGTACCTATTTGTCGGGCAAACAAATTTTATTCTCTGGCTCTAGCCTCCTTGCTATGACCTGCTCAATGACATATATGTATATGCAAGCAAACGCAACCAATTTTCGATATAATTCAATATTTGGTTCTGTTAGGCTAACGGTTCAAAATTAGCAAACAAATGAACAAACAACACAAACATCAATCAATTAGTGCATTAGAGTTTCAAATTCATAATTTTGATACATATACAAAATCATGTTTTTGATGCCAAATCACAACAATAGGCCCTATCTAATTTTGGTTCTCACACCAATCAATAGGAAATATATAGAAATCTCACTTTCGTCGCTCGAAAATAAATACTGGCGACAGTGCCCCATCACCAGAATTATTCCCGGGCACTAGAGTATGATCCTATAACTATCCAATACATTGAAACTTCGAATACACGTTTGCAATACGTATATGCAAAATCTTTATATATCGGATTGTCCCGATCAATATAGAATAAATAATCAAATACGAATAGTTGATTTAAATTTTCAAAACAAAAGTTTGTTTTCAATTTAAAAACATACTCTTCACACTCGTTCTAGGATACTACTGACCCCATCTCTAACGAGTCATCCCCATTGGATATTACTAATCCAATATCTGATGAATTCTTTCGTAGGGTTCTAATGTGTCTTGTTCTCTAGCTTTGTAAACCAAAGCTCTGATACCACGTGTGAAGACCCGCAACTTCCCCGTAAAGGAAAGTGTCGGATAGTTCGAGAACAAACCACAGCAGAACGCATACAGAAGAACATTTCATTGTATATTACAACAATGCATCAGATTACAAGAATATACAGAGTATAAATGAAAATTACACAGAAATATCAGAGATTTAAATTACATTTAAATACATCGCAGCGGAAAATAATACAATACACAACTAGAAGTAGATATTCGGATACAAAGCTTTCCGGATATCGTTCCAGCTGTAAACCAGGATCCTGTGAATATAAATCTGCAAAACCAAAACTACTAGCTGCCCGTGTCAAAATAAGGGCACCCAGAGTTTAGGTTAAAACAATAAACTCCAGGTCAGTCATGTGACTGGTGTGAGAACTAAAACAGTTATTAATCTTTATTTTAAAAGTTAGGTAAATCAAGGGACCACGCCGTATAACACGGAACGGGTTTCCTCCCAAGAATACCAGTGCATAAAACAAACAGCGCAATGCTAAATAAAGAAAAATGAAGCTGTTATAAGACCCAGGTCCTATCACACAATGCAACGCAAGCCGGGGGATAGGGTTTTCCCTTATAACAGCCAAAGAATGCTTGATACGTTTAAAACAAATCATTTGATACTATTATAAGTGCATAGTGTATAATACGACTTCAAATCATAAGTATCAATCATAGGCGGCATGAATGCCCCATACCACTATGTCGCCATATATAGGTTATACAATCAAAATCGCAAAGTCACGTATTTGGAAATTGGATTTCCATCTATGAACCGAGGCAAAAGATAGTCCTCAACCGATTCGAGACGCTCTAGCCCGCCCCTCAGGACCCAGACTCAGGTGGGCCCTTGGATCCTCAGGGCCAGTCCACCGATGTGGATTAAACTTAAACCCTGAACATGCATTTCCCCGCCCTAGGAGGCGTAAACGAGCCAACTAAATGACTCCATCGGTTCGAGAACGACCGATCAATCCAAGGCGCCTCGCAACAGCAACAACCACATAAGTCAAACTCGTCAGGGCGTGTAAAACCACTGACGCCACTTCTAGCTAGAAAGAAACGCATGCCCTCCCTGACGTCCACTCCCGTTTTTGGTTCATACCGGGTGTGAAACTCGCGAAGTAAACGTTACACAAAGCTACGCCACAAAGGCCGTGCTTTGATCATCAACCACAAGACTTTGCTTTTCAACAGAAGCCTTGATCATTTGCATCTTAGCATGCCACACAGGCAAGCCATCCTATGCAACCGATATCAGTCACACAGAATGAAATCCGATGTCAGACACACAGTCCATTTACAAGTCCGTTCTGGGTCTGTACGAAACCGGAGGCACCTAGTACCCCGCATATCCATCGATCTCCAAGTACGTCTGGACGATCACCAACTGTTTCCATCTTCTTGGGTGTACAGCCCAATCAAGATCATCAGTTATCACCCAAACGACGTGAAGACCTCCGGTCTTCGACCATCGTCTTCATCTTCGACTTATCGTCGTATCAGTTATCCAGAATGGGATAAACCCGGTCTTTCCGAATAACTCGCGTATATTTTAAATAAGTGTTACACAAACACAACATACGCCTCATTCCAATTCATTAGTCACTAACCGTAAATTAATCAAGAGAATAATTTCCCAAATATTAACCCCGAAGGCCGAAACCAACATCAGATCAATATCCAGAAAACCATTCTACTTGGCTAACCGACAGTTAGTTTCTAAATTTCACATTCATAGGGAAAGATTCCCATTAATTTTATCAAAGATAAATTCCTTGAATTTATTCTTTAATCCATTTTTGAATATCAATTCAAACTAGTCGGGATTAGCGAACCTTACCGAAGTAATCATTTGTTTTAATTTCCCAATCCCAACCTATTCATCCCATGAAGTAAAACTGGTAATACTTCATATCTAACACCACAGTGTTATCGGTAAATTCAATTACCATTTCACGTTCAAATCTAATTAAAGATTTAACTATCGCCTGGAGCAAAACTGGTGACACTCCATTTTCGATCTTTTCAATCTAATTAAAGATTCATTAAAACTCCACTTAGTTTTAATCTTCGACTGGGTTAAAGAATCAGTGTCATTTAAAACACGGTTCACGATAAACCCAAAATCACATTCCATTAATTATCGGGTTAAAGAACAAGTGTTATTTAAAACACTGTTCACGATAAACCCAAAAATCAATATCGATTCAATTCCAATTAAATATTATTTAATTGGTACACTTCATTAAATCTAAATAAAAAGATTTAATCTTTTCTCAACCGGGTTCAAGAACAGTGTTAGTGAAGACACCATTCACGACAAACCCAAATCACATTCGATATTCAATACAAGGCTCTGAATAGAAAATATATCGGCTTATATTCAATATCGAATTCTACGACTAACAAATGTCGTATTGGAAATAACGATATCAATATATCTTTCAAATTTCCATAACAACACATGTATAATCACGAATTCCAACATCGAAATATTCCGAAGACAATTTCGATTCAAATCCACTCCAATGCAATCATTGGAAATTTTGGTTATTTTTAAAACCCTTTTCGAATTCAATTTATTTATTTAAAAATAAATAAAATTATAACTCTAGTTCAAAACTAGTTCATTTCGATAAAAATCCATTTTTATCTTTTCAAATATGGAGTTTTTCATCCCAATTCTTTCTAAATCATTTCTTATGATTTTACACAAATTATTACTATTTTTAATAATTTTATCAAGGCCCGTACAGTCGATTTCCATCAATGGCCATCGAACTGCACTTACAGCGACCTTTTTCGAATTTGATTTGGACGTATCTCCAAATCCAACCGTTAGATTTCAAATTTCTAATATTCGTTAGAAAGCTCTTTTCGATACGAACCCAACGGTTCCGATTTTAAGAGAATCCGACGGTCGGATCTCCCGCAATGTCCGTTTGAAATAAATGGTCGAAATTCACGAACTGCCGCGGCGCGGCGCGTTCTATTCAGGCCATTATATTATATATATAATATATATAATATATACTTCGTCGATTTCTATTTAAAACGAATTATATAAATAGTTTTAAATTCGTTTCAAAAGCTATTTCAACTTCCTTTTCAATTCAAATCAAAATTGAACTCTTCTTTATAAATTCGTTTCAAAATTCATTTCTATTCAATTCAAATTTCAATTCAATTTGAATTCATTTTCAATTCATTTTCAATTCCATTTGAATTCGTTTTCAATTCAATTCATTTCGAAATCGTTTTCAATTCATTTTGAATTCGTTTTCAATTCAATTCATTTCGAAATCGTTTTCAATTCATTTTGAATTCGTTTTCAATTCAATTCATTTCGAAATCGTTTTCAATACATTTTGAATTCGTTTTCAATTCAATTCATTTCGAAATCGTTTTCAATACATTTTGAATTCGTTTTCAATTCAATTCATTTCGAAATCGTTTTCAATTCAATTCATTTCGAAATCGTTTTCAATACATTTTGAATTCGTTTTCAATACATTTTGAATTCGTTTTCAATTCAATCCATTTCGAAATCGTTTTCAATACATTTTGAATTCGTTTTCAATTCAATTCATTTCGAAATCGTTTTCAATTCAGTTCATTTCGAAATCGTTTTCAATACATTTTGAATTCGTTTTCAATTCAATTCATTTCGAAATCGTTTTCAATTCAATTCATTTCGAAATCGTTTTCAATACATTTTGAATTCGTTTTCAATTCAATTCATTTCGAAATCGTTTTCAATTCATTTCTATTCGAAATCGTTTTCAATTCATTTCTATTCGAAATCGTTTTCAATTCAATTCTATTCGAAACCGAATAAATCGATATAAATATCGTTTACGTCAAAATGGCGTCAATCTAACCAACACGGCTTCATAAATTTCTATTTTCAAAATAGTTGTTATTATCAAAATATTTCGTTCAACACATGACCAATCTCAATGAATGAGTACTGTCAACACATGAACTTTTATTTTATAATATTCTTTATTTTTCAAATTGGAATGAGGCCCAATCAATTACCATATAAAGTTAATTATATGGATTTTCATACAACACATGTATATCATAGCATTGAAAAATATTCAACCATCAACCAAAGTGCACTACACTGTATAAGCATCAAATATATATATTCAACGCTTATAACAGCCTGTCAATCGATCGATCGACATATTTAATCAATCAGGATGAGTGAACTTCAAATTTCATCCCAACACCCGTGCGGGGTTTCAAACAATCACACGCATATTTTATTTGTGCAGTTGGGCGATGTGTAAAATTTATCGTCCCAATCAATGTCATTCAAATAGGTGTACATAAACAAACCGTTCGGTTTATAAATGAATATTTTATTCACTTCACGTTAAAAATTATATTTTTAACGATAAAACATTTTATTTCAACCTATGAATTTCTATTCAATTCATTTATTCAATAAAATGATATTTTTATTTTTCTAACATATTTTAGAAAATTTCGGCGGCATAACGGCACGATACTAGAAACGGGACGAGGCCTAGCCTAATCCCCGGTCTAGTGAAGGCCCACGCCATTCACACATCAATCAAATCAATTTCATCTCACCAAACAATTCAATTCAAACAAATAATTCAACTAATCTATGCAACCAAACAAACAAGTCCATGGTCTGTGGACGATTGTGTCGGGTGCTACTAAGCACCGTCTGCATCCTAGTATATATATAATTAGAAAAGAAATTGAAAGGTGAGAAATTCTCACATATAGCTATCCTAGCTCCACGGCTCTTCTTTTGCAGAAGTCTTCACTGTTCTCGCATCTTCGTCATCTTCGTTGTCCGTAGTCACTATATATATAAAAATCACACATTTTTATATTTCGATGTCTTTAAAATAAAAATCACATTTTTATTTGCTTACTTTCAATTTAAAAAATCATATTTTTATAATCACTTCATATATTTAAAAATCGAATTTTTTCTACTATGTTATATAGATAAAAATTATATTTTTATCATGCTATTTTCCATATAAAGATTTTGCCTTTCTAAAAACATAGACTTCGCCTTTTCAAATTTTTATAGTTCCTACTATGCAAAGATCATATTTTTATCTCTCTACAACATAAAAGATTATATTTTTAATACCCTAAAAATATAAAAATCATATTTTTATTTCAATTCTAAAAATTATATTTTTACTTCCCTAAAGATTATATCTTTCTTTCGATGTAAACAATATAAAGATCGAACCTTTATCGCTACTTATAAAAATCTCACCTTTCTAACTGTAAAAATCACTTCCTTTATAAGATAAAAATTACTTCTTTTATATGATAAAAATTACTCCTTTTATATGATAAAAATTACTCATTTTATATGATAAAAATAACTCCTTTTATATGATAAAAATAACTCCTTTTATATGATAAAAATAACTCCTTTTATATGATAAAAATAATCAAATCTTCTGCTCTAGAAAAATCTAAACTTTATTTTCATAAAAATCTAAACTTTAAGCGAATAAAAATCCTAACTTTAAGCGAATAAAAATCCTAACTTTAAGCGAATAAAATTCCTAACTTTAAGCGAATAAAAATCCTAACTTTAAGCGAATAAAAATCCTAACTTTAAGCGAATAAAAATCCTAACTTTAAGGTGTTAAAAAAATTGGATTTTCAAAAACAATACATAAAAATAAAAATAAAAATAAAAACAGTAAAAACTCACTGTGTTAATTCGAGAGGGGATGCGGAGGGGGTGTCGGCCAGTCGGAGGTCGAAGGGGCTCGCTGGGGGTGGCAGGGCGGCGGTCGGAGGAAGCTCTGGCGGTCAGGTGGGGGGCGCGTGGCGTTTTGGGCGTGGGGCTTTAGGGCGGCTCGAGGAGAAGAGAGCGGAGAGAAGGGGATGGAGGCGCTGGGGAGGGTGGGGTCTGGCCAAGGCGCGGCGGTGGTGGCAGGTCAAGATCGACGGTGGGGGGGGGGGGGGGGAAATCGATTCGTCTGGGTTTTTTTTTTTTTTTTTTTCTGTTTCGAATGAAGAAGTAGGGGGGGCCAGAAAGGTAAAAGGAGAGGGGTATTATATTATTATTATTTTTATTTTTTATTAATTTATTTATTTTATCCTAAAGAGTTGACTTTCACATACGACCTCGAAACGAGGCCCACCGCCTGTCGTCCATAGCGTTTTACCCCCATTCCGAACACAATGGGATATGCATCGCAAGCTGATCTGATCGTTCTGCTCAGCTTCCGTTAAATTTACATTTAAATCATTATATTGAATTTTAAACGTACATTTCAAATTACCGGGGTCACATACTAACTTTAAAAATTCCAGAAAAATATTTTCTAGCTTCGTATTGACGATACGGTCCTAACAAAACTAGTTTCGTCGAATTCTGAGACCGTTAGAAAAATGGCCAATTTCCAGTCGATTAAAATCAACTAAAATGGTCAAAACACGTTTTCCTTTGCCACACTCACATACTGGTTCTAAAAATTATGAAATTTGAAACCTAGCAATAACTTCACATCCCGGACCCAACAAAACTGGTTTCGTCGAAATCCGAGGTTGTTTGCAAAATTGCTATTTTTAAGGGCCTTATATATATATAAATTCCACAGCGACTATTCAGAATTTTCAACTGGACATATCTCATCATTTATAAAGTGAAATCTCAGTTCCTCAACTTCGTTGGAAAGATATCATCAATTAGATCCTAATGTTTTTGGTTTCACAAAAATCCGGATTGTTTTGCACCCGGTACATTCAATTGAAGTTTGAAATCGAATTATCGAACTACCGCACCATTTTTAATTCTATTTATAATTATATATAAATATTATATATTCTAACGACGACGTATATAATATATACGTTCGAATTCTATTCAAAATAAATTTCTCGTCGATATTATTTAAAATAATTCATTTTAAATAATCAAAATTCGCTAAAATTGCCAAAATAAAAATTTTAAACTGGCCCAGATTTTCCGGGTTGTTACAGCTTCACTGTTAAATTATTATATTATGTGGTTTACATAATGAAAAAGATAAAGATCGTTATCTTTTTAATTTATATTTCGCTAATAACAGTACTGAAATAATAATTGCTATAATTTAGGATTATCTATTTAGACATAGTTACATATACCGGGTAATTTTATCTATCAAAAAACATTGTTTTGTAATACCTAGGATTTACTGTTTGTTTATTATATTGCTTTAAAAAAAATTAAAATATTAAATATATGTACATGATTACTAACATATAAGTATACTTATCTAAAACGATTGGGAATTTCGCTCGATCTGAATCGATCGCTAAACCGACCAAGACCGTTCGAAACACCTGATCGTAATGAGGACATGACAAATCAGAACACAAACAGATGAACATTTCACTGTTAATTACAACAATTCCATCAGAATACAAGAATATACAGAGTATGAATAAATATTATACATCATAGAAATATCAGAGATTTAAATACATTACTATAGCGGAAAAATAATACAATACACAACTGAAAGAGATATACTGATACAGAGCTTTCCGGATATCATTCCAACTGTAAACCAGGATCCTGTGAATATAAATTTGCAAAACCAAAACTACTAGCTGCCCGTGTCGAAAATAGGGGCACCTAGTGTTTAGGTTAAAACAATAAACTTCAGGTCAATCATGTGACTGGTGTGAGAACTAAAACAGTTATTTAAATGTTTACTTTAAATCAGATATATCAGGCGACCACACCGTATAACACGGAACGGGTTTCCTCCCAATAATACCAGTGCATATAACAAAACAGCGCAATGTTTTTTGGAAAAATGAAGCTATTATATGACCCAGGTCCCGTCACACAATGCAACATAAGCCGGAGGATAGGGTTTTCCCTTATAATAGCCAAACATGCTTGGTACATTAAAAACAAATCATTTGATACTATTATAAGTGCATAGAGTATAAAACGACTTCAAATATAAAGGTATCAATCCTAGACGGCATGAGTACCATATATCATGTCGCCATACTAGGCTCTACAATCAAAACCGCAAAGTCTCGTATTTGGAAATAGGATTTCCGTCTGTGTAACGACCCACAAATTTGTACTATCTGAGTCGACTAATAACACCACACGTCCAACCCAAATAGCACAGAAATACAAATCATTATTAGAAAGAAGTTACAGGATGAGAAATAAAAAGAAAGAAATATTAGAACAGAAGAAAACGAAGATCACAAACTCACAGCGGAAAAATATATTATATAACATAATTTTTGAAATACAAATTAGTAACTTTATATACATACCATCATCAGAGCACAACAGTTATTCCTGGAACAATTATAAACACCAATTTCTAGATATAACATAGTACATAGTGGAAAATATGATAGTCTATAGTTAACTGGTGATGCATCCTGCTTCCAGCTCTTCCAAGTGAATCTGAAAAATCCCGACTACTTGACTTCCCGTACAAATTTGGGCACCCAAGAGTTTAGGGAAAACAAACAGAAATAAACTCTGGGTCAGTCATGGGACTAGTGTGAGTAAACTCCAACCATTTTTTAACTTTAAAAATCCTTTCTAAAGAAATGATAATAGTAAAACCAGCCACACATAAACATGGACGGTTTTTACCTTACTATAACCCAAAACACTTTAATACAAAAATCCAGTGATATTATAATAATGTCTAATCAAATAAATAGAATCTAGCGGAATGCTTGCATCTCACGCTCTATATATAATATAAAATCAAAATCCGTATGGAGCTTATTGGAGATTGGATTTCCAACATGTCAAGGTATGGAACCACCTTCCGCTAGTGTATCTCTAGAGAGGAATATACTGGGTTCAACAAGAACATCTTGCAACCCGGCCCACACCTGACCGACCACTCATTTCGCTTGAGTGTATCGAATGTATATCACCAACGGTTGGCATCAGCATCTGTTTCCCGATTGGGACAGCATCGAATAGAATAAGGAATTAAATGAATCTCTAGATAGGTGATAATACACCCTAATAGGAGCGACCCACATAGCCATGTTGCCTGCCCGATTTTTGTCCTTTCCAGGGTTGTTGAGGCCTGGGGCTACGATTAATTTCTATTCATTGATAGCACAATCACTTTGAATGCCACATTGTCAGATCCGTTAATCATTAATTGATTTGCACATATATTCTGGATGTTATGCTAAGGGAATAAATCCGTTGCCACTATGTATATTTGTACAGAACAATCATATTCGATCATTGGAAATACTTTGTCAGACATTCGTCCATATACGTTCGTTATGGGATTGAACGAAACCGAAGGCCCAATTTCTATTAATAGAAAAGCCCTTGCACTTTACTCCCTCTTCGATTTTCTTCATATAATCTGATTCACAACGCTACTGCCAATACAGAGTGGTTCACGGATAATAATCCAACCGGTCTCTCCATATTGACAACGATATTGGAAAATACTTCGATAGTCGGTTATTTAACTATCGAAGAAAAACAAACATCCATTCAAAATAATCAAACAGTCACTGAGCCCCTTGATTACCATTCATTAATTAAATCACCCTTTCCATTTCCTTATCAATATTTGTTAAACAAATATTTCAATTATCATCTCGGTCTCTTACATTCTTTGGAAAACATTTCTATATCTCGCCTTCTTTTATTTTCTACACTTAGAAAATATATTCTATTTGAAATTGAAACAATTTCAATCACTTATCTCTTTCCCAACTACTTTAATTGTACTCAGGAAATATTTTCTTTTATATTTCCAAAATTCCATCACTTGGATTAAAACGAATGTTGTGTAAATATCGTTACAACAACCCAAAATATTTTATTCAACTAAATATTATTCAAACACTTCTCTTCGAGATTGGATCTTGCAATTTATCAATTAAAAATGAAATCAATCCAGTTGGGGTAAAATTACCTCTCAAACCTTGACTGAAAACATTATTAACTTCAAAACAGACAAAACCACTTACCCCGAATAATTAACATTATAAAATCCAATTATTCATTTTTAAACGTATATATGTTTCTCTTTCTATTACCATCCTATCAATTTCCTTTTTGTTTATAATATTCTATTCTTAAATTCGTTTCCTTTTCGAATTCTGTATATCGATACATTTATTTCTAACTATCAAATTTTTCTTAAAAATATTCTAACTCCTTAAATTCCCGGAAAAATTCACCATAACCTCCCTTATACTGGGAGCATCGGGATATTTCAAATAGCCTCCCATGTCCTTCACCAATCCAAAAGAAAAAGAAACAGCCAAGCGGCTTGCCGATACGGTGCATAAAATCTCATATATGAATTTAAACATGTACCTTTTTGTCGGGCAAACAAATTAAAATCTTCATATACTTCATCCCATATTTGTCTAACACATGCTCACCTGTTTAAAATTCAATTCAACACTATCCAATCGTTTGAATTCAGTTTCGCTCTTTTATTCTTTAATTAGCTATTTTGCCTATTTCACTTTTTGTTTGAACATAACATGTTCAAACAAAATATTTAACCTGCTCATAACCAAATTGAATTTCAATTTCAATTCTAGTTTCCCTTTCGATTTCGAATATAAATTTTCAAATCGAATTCACTTATTCAAAGCCCAATATCAGTTCAAAACATCATTAACTAATTACAATTCAAATTAGTCAATTCCATTCAATAATCAAAAATCTGATTTCTGTTTCAAAAAAAACCCAATTCATTACTCCACTTGAGTTCACATATAATCTACAACTCAAATCTGAAATTTTCTAAATAGAAATTCGGATTTTATTCGCTTAAAATCCTTTTATAAAATTAAATAAACTGTTATGGTTTTTAAATGGTTATGGCGCTTTTTTCTAAAAATTTGATTTTGACATAACTCAAAATCTATTCGACGAAACCTAGATTTTTCTTCTCCATTAGAAAACTATTATCAAATCGGTCCTGACGTTTTTTTTTCTTCAAATAATTCCAACTTCAATTGAGTTCTATATACTCAATTGAAGTTCGAATCGCCAATTTACGAACTGCAGCACTACAGCGAGTTCGTTTTAATTATATTTATAAATATAAACGTTTTAACTTCGTTTATAATAAGTTCAACTCCATTCTGATATATTTTTAGTATATATCAAATCCAATTTTTTAATTCAACATAATATTTTCGATCTTCTAAAATTGTCAAGTTTCCCTATCTCAGAAATAAATTTATTTATACTTCGATCTTCTATATTCAAATTCTATTTCAAATTGAATTTCCTATATTCAAATTCCATTATCAATCTCCATTTGAATTTCAATATATTTTCAAACTTCATTTGGATTTCTATATTCAAATCTATTTTCCAACTCCATTTGAATTTCAATATATTCAAATCTATTTCAAATTCTGTTTTGAAATTTTATTTCAAGTTCTATTTAGATTTCTATATTAAATTTGTAACAACCCAGAAAATGCGAGCCAATTAAAATTTTTATTTTGGCAATTTTAGCGAATTTTGATTATTTTAAATGAATTATTTTAAATAATATCAATGAGAAACTTATTCTGAATAGAATTAGAAGTATAAATTTATATACGTCGTCGTTAGAATATAAATAATTATATATAATTATAAAAGGAATTGGAAATGGCGCGGTAGTTCGATAATTCGATTTCAAAGTTCAAATGAATGTACCGGGTGCAAAGTAAACCGGAATTTAGTGAAACCAAAAATATTAGAATCTATTTGTGAATATATTTCCAACGAATCCGAAAAATTGAAATTTCATAGCGGGGGTCAAAAGTTATGTCTAGTTGAAATTTCAGAATAGTCGCTATGGAATTCTGGCCCTTAAAAATGGAAATTTTGCAAATGACCTCAGTTTTCGATGAAACCACTTTTGTTGGATCCGCGATGCCGAATTATTGCTAGATTCCAAAAATCATAATTTTCTGAATTAATATGTGAGTGTGGCATAGGAAAACGCGTTAGACCAGTTACGGTTAATTTTAATCGACTGGAAATAAGCCATTTTTTCAAACAGTCTCAGAATTCGACGAAACTAGTTTTGTTAGGACCGTATCATCAATACGAAGCTAGAAAATATTTTTATGGAATTTTTTGAGTTAGTATGTGACCCCAGTAAATTGAAATGCGCGTTCAGATTCAATATATGGAGTTATATTTTGATTTTGACGAAAACTGATCGAAACGATCGAATCAGCTGATGAGATATATCCCATTGTGTTCGGAATGGGGGTAATACGCTAGGTTCGACAGTCGGTGGGTTCGATTTCGAGTTGAAAATAAAAAGTTGCTTTTTACAAATTTAAAATAATAAATATATTATTATATACACTCACCCCCTCAGCACTCTCTCTCTCTACTCTCATTTTACAAATCGATTTAGAAAGAAAAAAAGAAGAAGAGAAGGGCGCTCGACGATGACCGGAGCCGCCACCAGAGGGCCGACGCCCCCTTACTCCACCACCTGCGCGAGTCCCCCTCCCCTTCTTCTTCTCCCTCCTTCGATCCTCTCGCCTCCATCCTCCATTCCTCCTGTAACCCGAGATCGCCATCGCCCTCAGGCCCACTAACCACCGACCGTGCCCCTCCCAGCACCCCTCTCCGACGCTCCGACATCTTGGCCGCCACCCGTGACCCCACAGCGTCGCCCATTCTCCCGGCAAACAAAAAGGGGCAATTTTAATTTATATAATTGATGTTTTAAATCCGTTCATATATTTTATAAGGCATAGAAAAAAGAGATGAGTTTTAAATTTAAAGTATGATTTTTATATGTAAAACTAGATTTTGAAAATATAACTTTTATATGATAGCAGTAGGAAAAATATAATTTTTACATGATAGAAAGAATAAAAATTCGATTTTTATCATATGTGAAATATAAAAATATAATTTTTATAAAGTAGAAGTATTAAAAATACGATTTTTATATTATATAGATAGTAAAAATTTGACCTTTAAATATGTAGTGAAATAAAAATTCAATCTTTATATTAGAAGTAGAAATAAAAATAAAAAATTTAGCGTGATTCATATTTATATAATAGCATTATAGAAATGTAGTTTTTATATGAAAGGTTTTGAAATAAAAATAGTTAGAAAAACAAGATTTTTAAATAAACAAAGGTTGGATTTTTAATGAAGTAGCATAATAAAAATCTGATTTTTATTTTATAAAAGGCGAAATCTTTATATTTGAAAAGGCGAAAACTTTATATAGAGAATAGCGTGATAAAAATATAATCTTTATTATATGAACACCGTTGTAAAAATAGAATTTTTATCTATATAATAGCGGTGTAAAAATATGATTTTTATATACATAGCAACAATATAACAATATGATTTTTATATATGTAGTGGCTACGGGCAACGAAAGTGACAAAAGGCGGGAACGACAAGATTTTCTACATATGAAAAGTCGCGGTGTTTGGTATAGCTTGGGTGAGAATTTCTCACTTTAAATTTCATTTTCTAGTTATAATATATACTAGGATGCAGACGGTGCTTAGTAGCACCCGACACCCGTCGTCCACAGACCATGGACGGCTTGTTTGTTTGATTGATGTGTTGTGAAAATTGATTGTGTTGTGGAATGATTGAAAAATAAATATTCATGTGTTGAAATAAATAAATTGTCGTTAAAAATATAATTTTTAACGTGAATGTGAATAAATGAATATTTATAAACAAATCGGCCGATTTGTTTATACACACTGATTTGATTGATATTGATTGGGACAATAAATTTTACACATCGCCCAACTGCACAAATAAAAATATGTGTTTGTTGATTTGAAACCCCACACGGGAGTTGGGATGATATTTGGCGTACACTAATCCCAATTATTTAGTTGTATGTCGATCGATTGGTCGACAGGTGTTGAGATTAGCCAGGTGTTGAAAGAAATATAGATTCATGTGTTGAATAGAAAAAATATTCATTTGTTGAATAGAATAACGAATTTATTAAAATATTTAAAGCCGTGTTGATTAGAGTTGCGCTATTTTGACGTGAACGATATTTATATCGATTATATTCTTTTTTATAAGGAATATAGAAAAGGTAGTGATTTCAAAATGTAACGTTTTGAAAATATTATCATTTATATAGTAATGATATGAAATATTCAATTTTGATTTGAAATTGAATATAGAGTGGAAATGGTTTTGAAAACGAATTTAAAATGATTTATAAAATACGTTTTAAAAGGGAATCGGCGAAATATATATAATATATATATTATATATATAATGGCCTGAATAGAACGCGCCGCGGCAGTTCGTGAATTTCGACCATTGACTTCGAATTGACGTTGCGGGAGATCCGACCGTCGGATTCTCCTAAAGCCGGAACCGTTGGGTTCGTATCGAAAAGAGATTTCCAATGAATATTAGAAATTTGAAATCTAACGGTTGGATTTGGAGATACGTCGGGCCTTGATAAAATTATTAAAAATATCAATAGTTTGTGTAAAATCATAATATGTGAATTGGAAAGAACTAGGATGAAAAAAATTCCACATTTGAAAAGATAAAGATAGATTTTTATCAAAATGAACTAATTATGAACTAGAATTAAAATCAATTTATTTTTGAAATAAATAAATTGAATTTGAATTGGTTTTGAAAATAACCAGAATTTCCAATATATATAAAGTGGAAGTGGATTTCAATCGAAATTGCCTTTGGAATATTTCGATGTTGGATTCCGTGATTATACAGATATTGTTATGGGAATTTGAAAGATATATTCATATCGTTATTTCCAATACGATATTTGTTGGTTTCAAAATTTGATATTGAATATAAGCCGGTATATTTTCTATTCAAAGCCTTGTATTTAATATCAAATGTGATTTGGGTTGGTCGTGAATCGTGTTTTAGGTGACATTGGTTCTTTAACCCAGTTAAAAGAAGAATATTGATTTGTGGGAAAGCTAAAACTAAGCGGAGTTTTAAATGAATCTTTAATTAGATTGAAAGTGAATTGATAATTTAAATTATCAAATTTGAAAAGTGATCGAGAATGGAGTATCACCAGTTTTTCTCTAAAGCGATAGTTAAATCTTTAATTAGATTTGAACGCGAAATGGTAATTAATTTTACCGATAACACAGTGGTGTTAGATATGGAGTATTACCAGTTTTCTCCACGGGATGAATAGGTTGGGATTGGGAAATAAAACAAATAATTACTTCGGCGTAGTTCGCTATTCCCGACTAGTTTGGAAAACCATAAAATGGTTTGAAATGATATCCAAAGGAAGATTAAAGAATAAATTTCTAAGAATTTATCTTTGATAAAATTAATGGGAACCTTTCCCTAAGAATGTGATTTTGTGAATAAAAGAATATTCTGAATTGGAATGAGGTGTTTGTTGTGTTTGTGTAACATTTGTTTATCATATACGTGAGTTATTCAGAAAGGCCGGGTTTATACCCATTCTGAATAACCGATTCGACGAGATGTCGAAGATGAAGACGGTGGTTGAAGACCAGAAGTCTTCACATCGTTTGGGTGATTATTGATGATCTCGATTGGGCAGTACACCCAAGATGAGGGAAACAGTTCGTGATCGTCCAGACGTACTTGGAGAACGATGGATATGCGAGGAAAGTGCCTCCGGTTTCGTTCAGACCCAGAACGAACTTGTAAATGGATTGTGTGTCTGACATTGGATTTTATTCTGTGTTGATTGATCTCCATTAAATATACATCTGTTTGGCGGCGGAGAATTTATTCTCTTTCTTAACGCCCTTCTCTGAGATGTACGAGCTTAGAGGTTGTATATCGATGGACATCAGTCGCATGGAGTGAATTGCCAGTGTGGCATGCGTAAGTGGTAATTGTTCAAGGCTTCCATTGAAAAGCAAAGTCTTGTGGTTGATGATCAAAGCACGGCCTGTGTGGCATAGCTTTGTGTATAACATGAATTCGCGAGCCCCACACCTCGGTATGAGTCAAAAACGGGATACGGACCAAAGGAGTGCACGACGTTTCTTTCTAGCTAAGGGTGGTGTCAGTGCTTAAACTGACTGACATTTATATACTTTTCACCTGTGTGGTTGTTGAATGCGAGGCACCTCGGATATAGGTCCTATAGGACCGGGAAACATGTGTTCAGGAATAATTAATCCTCAAAAGTAAGAGAGGACCGGCCTTGGAGGTTCCAAAGGATCATAGTGGGGTCCTGAGACATTTGCTAGAGTGTCTCGAATCGGAGAGGAGCTTGCCCCTTGCCTCGATTCATGATGGAATCCAATTTCCAATACGTGATATTGCGGTTTTATTTGTAGAGCCTAGTAAGGCGACATGATAGATGGTACCCATGCCGCCTATGATTGATATTTATGATTTGAAATGTTTTGACACTATACACTTATAATAGTATCAAATGATTTGTTTTAACGTACCAAGCATGTTTGGCTATTATAAGGGAAAACCCTATCCTCCGGCTTGCGTTGCATTGTGTGATGGGACCTGGGTCTTATATTAGCCTCATTTTTCCAAAGGGCATTGCGCTGTTTTGTTATATGCACTAGTATTCTTGGGAGGAAACTCGTTCCGTGTTATATGGCGTGGTCCCTTGATTTACCGAACTTTAAAATAAAGATTAGTCACTGTTTTAATTCTCACACCAGTCGCATGACTGACCTGGAGTTTATTGTTTTAACCTAAACTCTGGGTGCCCCTATTTTCCACATGGGCAGCTAGTAGTTTTTGTTTTGCAGAATTATATTCACAGGATCCTGATTTACAGCTGAAACGATGCTCGGAAAGCTCTATATCCGTGTATTACTTTCAGTTGTGTTTTGTATTGTTTTTCCGCTCCTATTTAATTTATTGTAATCTCTGATATTTGTCGAATGTATATTTATTCATACTCTGTATATTCTTGTATCTGATGGAATTGTTGTAATATACAATGAAATGTTCTTCTGTTTGCGTTCCGGTGTGTGTTGTTCTCATCTCAATCCGGGCTTTCCTTACTGGGGAAGTTCGGGTCGCTACAAAATTTCCATTTCCTTTTACAAATTATAAATCCTTTGGATTTATTTCTATTCTGTTTAAAAATCCGCATGCTGAAAATATATTTCGTCGTTCCCATTTCGAAATGATTTCAACTTTCTATTTTTAAATTCTATTTGAATTTTCTATATTCAAATTCCTTATATTCAAATTCTATTTGAATTCTCTATATTCAAATTCTATATTTGTATTTCCTTTATATTTTCTAAAAATTCTATATTTGAACTCCATTTGAATCTCTATATTCAAACGCCATTTGAATTTCTTTATTCCATTTCTATTTGAATTTTCTTATTCAAATTCTTAAACAAGTCTCGATTTCAATTTCTTTTGAAATCGATATTTCTACTTTTGGAAAATAGATTTCCCTTTTCAATTTCACACTTGTATTTTTATTTTTGAATTATCCAATGATAATTCTTTTCACTTTATTTATAAACTTCGTTTAAAAATGAACTTCTTATTTTTAATCTATTAAAACAAGTTAATATTTTAAATCTATTTAAAAATTCAAATTCTATTTTAGAAAAATAGAATTTCCCCTTTTTAACTCTGGAAATTTCTTTTTTCGATATTTTTTTAAAATATCAACAGTTAAGACCTAGTGATATTTCAAACAATCAAAACAACCAATTAAAATTGACAAGTTTTCTAACACATCATATATGACAGTATAGGTGCAAACAAACAAACAAACAGATAATATATTTTTGAGGAATCCAGTTGGATCCCTCCGACCTGTTTTTCCTGCATCCACAGACGTTAGTCAACAGAAATAATACCCATCCTGCTTCGAGGTAGGATATCGAGGTATAGAAGGTCATCCACTATCATAGCGTGGGGCATATAGGGTAATCATCCGCTAATGGTACCGCGGGCATCTACTAATGATAATGCAGGAAATCCAACCACCAATATATATATATATATATATATATATATATATATAATAGCAACCACCAAGCCTAAATAACTAATATATTTAAGATGCACAAAAATATTGAATGCAACCAAATAAGCAACAACACAATTATTTTTAACTGATAAAAATAGATTTAAATAAAAGTGAGTGAGATTTACTCACCGTGATTTAAATTGACGGAATGAATCAGAGATGTTTGATCTAAATTCCATCCGTTGCCAGGAAATCCAAATCCATTTCCCGTTAAAGATCCAACTCAAATTTGCGCTAGCATTTTTTTTTGACCTTGTATAAATTAAGCAAAATATTTCTAAGGAACCAATTAACTAAATTAGTAACTAAAACTTAGTTAACTAAATTAAATTCGCTTTTATCTCATTCCATAAT
Organism: Allium sativum; assembly: GCA_030737875.1. Classification (NCBI taxonomy): domain Eukaryota; kingdom Viridiplantae; phylum Streptophyta; class Magnoliopsida; order Asparagales; family Amaryllidaceae; genus Allium; species Allium sativum. Next base: position 4,746,361 of record CM060921.1, on the reverse strand, counting down.
CTCCTTCAATCACGGTTTAATATTGTATTTATAAGTTGACGTGATTATATATATAATCCATTAAATAAATCTAACTAATTTATTTATATAAACAAGATATATCAAATTTTATTTAATGATTAAACTATTTAAATTTAAACTAAATATTAAAATAAACAACAATCTAATTCACGATCCATATAAGGGTTTACTAAATACTTTTCTTTCAGTTTCTAAATTCAGTTTAGTTAAGAATGATTTTCCCTTTCCAACACAGTACAAACATTTTTAAATGGTATACTAATCAAAAAAAATATATACCTTAACCCATTATCTTCCACCTGAACATAGTTCGATTACCCTTGTTCCCTTTGTCTTGCCTCTACAGTTCACGCAACGTTTGACTGGCCATCATTCAACTCCTTGCGAAAGCTATCCCTTCCACTTGTCTAACTCCAGTTCGATCCCCATGCCTCTTCTCCCCAAACTTGACATCCTTTCCTCGAATCATGACTCGCGCTTCTCCAATACAGGCATGCAAACACATTAAGCACCGAATGTTTTGAAAACCCAACTATAGGTACACCTCAAAACGATAAACCCATAGCCATAGACGATCTAGCCTCTCTCTCGTTGTTACTGTCGCAACCATTCTACACCCCTAGCTATCGAATTTGCCAAACTAGGGGTGGGCGTTTTCCGCGGTTAACCGACCGAACCGATCTAACCGACCTCAACCGAACCGCATTAACCGAACATAGCGGTTAACCGAACTCGCGGTTAACCGACCGCCATTAACCGTCTAAATTCGGTTCGGTTAACGGTTAACCGCGGTTATGGATTGGTTAACCGTTAACCGCAAACAAACCATATCACGTTCTAAAGGCCGCAGCCCATTACCACTTACCCGACCCAATATTTTCCTCCAACTCTAAAAACCTAATCCTAATCGTCGGCTCCTTCCTTCCAGCCGCTAAAATATCTCGTTCCACAAATTTCCTCTTCGAGATTCAGATTGTATCTTCGCTGAATCGCTGCCGGCCCCGACGCCCTGCCTCCAGTCTCATATTCATTCAATACTAGAAGAGGTATAGATTTTCCGGTGATTCAATTTTAGGGTTTGCGTAAGCCTTTTTCAATTTTTGCATGCGTTATATACTTATTTAGGCGAAGATCGTGTTTGTACAATAAGGATGGATAGCTGACTAACTACTTAGGTTGTTGTTTGCAATTGTACTAACTGCAGTTAAATAATTAAGTGAAATTGAGAGACATGGATGAAAGGCTTAAAAAATACAATCCTTTACTAAATCAACATATCTTGTCTGTGTAGTGTGTACATGTACAATATGAATTGCCTGTAAACTTGCATGCATGTGTAAAAACAATTTAATAGGCTTAACTATGTGTATTATTTAACATTTTTAAGAAGATAAAAATGATAAATAATACATTTTTATCATTTTTACACTTGTATGAGTGTGCACACAGTTTTAATAAGCCTATATGTATCATTCTTAATAACTGCATGTGTCATATATTTTTAATGCATGCAGTTTTAATATACTTGGATGTATCATTTTTATTTTTTAATGCATTTTTAATAAGCCTGTTAAGTAATACATATAGTAGTTTATCTTACAATTGTATGTAACTTTACCAGCGAGAACCGAACTAAGCTTTCATTCGGAATAGCAATGTAAAAGCATAATTTTTTTTCCAGCAATGTAAAAGCATCGATTTTTTTTGTATAAGAAGTATTAACATTTTATGGTCATACCAAAAATGTGTATGCGCATGTGTGGGACAACTTCTTATTGTTCTATTACCATATAATAGCTTGGTTAGCAGCTAGAAAAGCATTGTTCATGTGGTCACAAAAATTAATCATGAACATGTGCACTACTAGAATTACCATTATATTCGTACATATCACCAAAAGTTCTACTTCTATCTATATATTTAATCAGATATTTTGCTGGCTTTGGAAGCTTGTACACGTTTTGCTCCAATCTTTACGAAATCTTAATATCTTTGGTAACTAATTTCAATATGCATGGGCTTCGAATGTGAATTTTTGTATACTTACACATGTATTATGTTATGATTATGGATGGATATGTATGCTCTGTTAAGTTTGGATTTGAACTGTCTTTAGAAAGAGCATTTATTTCAAAAAAATCAAGTCTTTTTCCGTTTACATTTTGATAAAATGTATTTTCTTTAGAAACATATTACTTCGGTTTACGTAATAACAGAATAAAACTAATTTTATGAATCAGTAGAAAAGTTGTGTATCAAATTATAAAAGCAACTATGAATCCGTCACTTTAGTAAGTGGAGGGACTGAAATTGATGTGTATTACTGTATGCACGAGGTTAGATGCATTTATATATGCTTGTTGAAGTTTACGTAAAAATATATATAGGATGGTGCTGTTGTGCGTGTATATACTAACTGTTGCAGATCATTTGTACAAGTAGTATTAACATTTTATCATTTGTATAACAATGCAGATCATATTGGATCAAGCAGTTCTTCAATTTCTGTATGGTGAATGCTAGCCGAAAGAGGAAGAATGTAAGTGTTTTTATATTTTTAGTTACACGTTTCAATTTCATGTTATTTTATATGTAACTCTGGTTTTCATTATTTCATATATACTTCATGCGGTGTGAGTCTTAGAAACAACATCATGTAAGAGTTTTTCGCTTTACTTATTTAATTGTCAGTTTCTTTTAACTGTCAGTTTCTTTTAACTATCAGTTTCTTTTCAAGTACAACAATATGAGTTACAAGTTTAAATCCGAAAACTCATAATTGATTGTTGTTGAAGTATATTGGAATATTAACAAAGCGTATCAGAGCTAATCATTGTTAATTTTCCTGAGAAGTTTATTTTTTTTTCCTTCTCTTTTGTCAAATGTTTATTTAGTTTTATGCTGATTTTGGATTTGGTCAAAACGTGTTATTTTGTCATATTTAGTACAAGTTGAAACACTGTTTGTATGTGTTTTATGCTCATAAACTTGTTTTCCTGTCTCTATTGATTTCAGAATCCGGGGGTTAAAATTTAAATAAATAGTATATGCATAGGAAATTCATAGCATGCTTTACATGGATTAAAATTTAAAAACTGCTACATATTATTGCTCGATTGGAGCTTTCTACTTCTTCAGTTTGACCCTCTTCAATCCAGTTTTATCGTCACCATGTTGGACTATATATCATTACATGTTGGACTTTTAATAATGACATAGAAACCTGGATCATTTACAATCTCTTTGCTTCCTTGCTAATACTCAGCTGTTGCTAATACTCTTCTCTCAATCCTCATTGAACCCTTGTATCTTTGGAATTGCATTTGATTTGTCATAAAATTACGGATATGACAAGCTCTGTGAATTTGTCAACCTTTTTGAAATGCTTGGAACATCACAATTTTTGTGTTTTATTTGTCAGTTTCCATTTTTCTGTCATGGTATTTTTTCTCCTTCCTTTCTGATCTACGTGTAAACTTTACTGTTTGCATGCATTAGTTTGATACGCTTTGTTAATACAATTAGTTTGCATGCATTAGTAAAAAATACTATGGCAGACTTTACTTGCTGTCATCGTTTGCATGCATTAGTAAAAAAAATTGCATGCATTACTTTACTGTCTGTCATCGTTTGCATGCATCAGTAAAAAATACAAAGCATATGCAAACTTTACTGTCTGTCATCGTTAATTATTTTGATTGTTGTTTGATTTTTACTAATATATTGTTTGCATGAAAAATCATTTAAATTAAGTTGGATGAAAATATGACTGAAGTGCTCTTTTCCCAAGAATATCTATCTTTTCATTTTGGCTTCTTTTATCAACGTTTACCAAACAGACTAAGAGCGTCTCTGAGCTATAGCAGTGATGCAGTGGTGCATCTGCAGTGACAGTGGTGCATCACTATAGCAGTGACAGTGGTGCATCTGCAGCTGCACCACTGAGCAGTGACACTTCACCACTGCACCATTGCTATGTATTTGCTTTTTCTTACCAACTTAAACATGGAACTAAATGAATTTCCTACTATAACAAGTGTAGTTATCTGTTGAACTAAATGAAATAAATGTTGAATTGTATAACAGGTACTAATAGAGGGATCATCTAGAGAAACAAGAGATGTTGAGTATTTGAAAGAAGCGGATTATGAGGAGACCGGCGATGAGGAGACCGGCAATGAACACTTCACCGTTGGACATGGAAAACCGCCTCTACCCCCCGGTCGCAAGGCTTCTGGTAGAAAACCTTCAGCGGTATGGTTACATTTTACTAAAAGTAAGAATCCCAATATTCCTAAATGTGCTTGCAACTACTGTGGTCAAGAATTTGCATGCGATTCACATATGAATGGCACTTCACATTTGAATTATCACATAAAAACATCATGTAGGTCAATTCCACGTGATAGTGATAAAAGACAAAAAACATTAGCTTTTGAAGGCGATAATGATGGTAGCAACAGTCTCATAGCATGGTCATTTAACAAAGAGCTATGTAGACAAGCATTAGCTCGAATGCTAATTATTGATGAACTCCCTTTTAGTTTTGTGGAGGGTGAAGGTTTTCTTGAATTTTGTCGACAATTGTGTCCTAGTTTTGAAGTTCCTTTACGTAGAACAATTTGTAGGGATGTACTTCAATTATATTGGGACTCGATAGAAGCTCTTAAAAAGTTTTTCTCTAAATCATTGCATGGTGTTTCTCTAACTACTGATACATGGACTTCTGTTCAAAATATGAATTATATGGTTTTAACCGCACACTTTATTGATGGAAATTGGAATTTACATAAGAGGGTTATAAACTTTTGTGTGATTACCAGTCATAAAGGAGAAAATATAGGAAAACTAATAGTTCAGTGTATCAAAAAATGGGAGCTTAAAAGAATAGTGTCTATCACGGTTGATAATGCTAGTGCAAATGAAGTGGCAATTAATTATGTGAGAGCTAAATTGAATGATTTTGATGGTGGCTGTGTCTTGAATGGTGAATTTATTCATTTACGTTGTTGTGCTCATATAGTCAATTTAATTGTTAACGACGGACTAAAGGAGATTGGTAGTACCATAGCTGGAATCCGTACTGCGGTTAGATTTGTGAGATCATCTCCATCACGATTTACTAAATTTAGAGAGTTGAGTCGAAAATTGGAAATCGAAGATAAATCTATGCTTGTTTTAGATGTGCCTACTAGATGGAATTCAACTTATTTGATGCTTGAAGCGGCGATAAAATATAAAAGGGTTTTCGATGATATGAAAGAAAATGATGGTATTTTTGTTGCATATTTTGATGATGATATTGACCCTCCTGGTTCTATAGATTGGAGAAATGCCGGACTTTTTGTTAAATTCTTAAAGTATTTTTATAACATTACTTTAAAATTTAGCAAAACTTTGTCCATTACCGCAAATGAATGTTTTGCCGAGCTATCCGTAATTCAAGAACAACTTCGAAAATTGACAAAGGAAATAAATCCATTTCTTGGAAAGATGGCACACAATATGAAAGCTAAGTTTGACAAATATTGGGGAAGTGTAGGCAGTTTGAACAAAATTTTACTTGTTACATGTGTACTTGATCCACGATATAAATTTGAGTTTTTGAAGTTATTGGTTGAAGAAATGTATGGAAAAATAGTTGCGGTGGACATACTAAAAAGTGTGAAAGATATTTTAAAAAGATTGTTCAACTTTTATGCGAATGATTCTACATTTGGAACACAAACACGTAGAGAATCACGACCTCAAACGTCTGTTGGTATTGATGATCATGATGTGAACGATGATGATTCGGGTCTTGCTGAAAAAAGGAATATTTTTCTAAAAGGTGTTCGAGAACGAGATAGCGAAGGCAACGAACTAGAAAAGTATTTAGATGCACCGATTGAGGATGCGCCGAATAACTTTGATATTTTGTTATGGTGGAAGGTAAATTCATCCAAATATCGTGTTTTATCTTTAGTCGCTCGAGATCTTCTAGCTATTCCGGTTTCCACGGTTGCTTCCGAATCCGCATTTAGCACCGGTGGGCGGATTATAGATCCTTTTCGTAGTTCTTTGAGTCCACGAATGGTTGAGGCATTAGTTTGTACTCAAAATTGGTTAAGGTCCAAATCAATTTTTGTAGATCACCGGATTGAGGTTCCTTTCGATGATGTTTACTTCTATGATGATGTCTTTTTAGGTGATTTTAATATATGTAAAATAATTTAGCCACTTCCGCATTTATTTGATTTTAAATACACCACTCACTCTAATTATTTTGTTTGCTATGTAGAATTTGTTCATGGACGTCAAAGTGAATCGCCATCCTCTTGCATTCTTAACGTGGACAGTCCATCTAAGTGAGTAGTTGTCTTAGTTACATGTTTCTTTTTGAGGTCTTTCTATTATAAACCTGAATTTCTGCCATCAAAGTCTTACCCCTCATGTTTTTAGCCTGGATACTTATTATTATTGATCATAAGATATCATTTAATATGCCTAGACTGTCAGTCTTTCTAAATTAAATCATTTTTTTGTTTTTTTTGTCTTTTGTCGTAAGCTTACCTTCTCAGACATTTCATTTCAGACTTTCAGTTAATTAGTGTTCTTGTTGTCTTGGATAGAAGGATATGCCATGTGTGATACACAATCAATTAGTGTTCAAGTTTCAGACTGGATACACGGTTCTGTTTCACAAAGCATGCAAACAAAGCATTTTTTTTAGTTTCAGACTGAATGCACACTTACACAGTTCTAGTTCAAGTTCACTTATCTTAAGATAATGTTTCAGGCTGAATAGTGAATACACAGTTCTGTTTCACAAAGACTGAACACAGTTCAAGTTCAACTTGAATACACAGTTCAAGTTGACTAGAAGGATGTCACAAAGCAATTTTCTTTTATAAAGATGAATTTACTGAACTTGCCTAATGTTTAGTAGCTGATGCTATGTTTGATAATGAGTCAGTTGTGTTCTTTTTCTCTTCTTCAACATTTGTCAACTGCAAAGAAGATGCGCACATCGGGTGTCTTTTACTAAGTGTTATTACAGCTATTATTTTTTCACATAAATTGTATCATATAAATTTTTAACTGAAACTCCATGGATTCATAAATTATTTTTAACGGAAATCCATGGCTGTTAAGACAGTTGATTCTTTCAACTGTTGTTTTTTGCATCTGACAAATTTGTTTTTTTTCTTTTTGCTTACAAGTATGAGGCAAACTGGCAAAGTCTGAAAGTGTATAATTGTAAAACGTGATAAAGCCTGTATGTGTATAGTTGTGACTGGTGATAAAAGCTTGGAATGCATGTGGGTTTTTGCTTTTTGCCTTGCAAGTTTGAGATGAAGTAACATCTTTTGTTAAAATTAACCTGCAGGTTTGGCATTTTCTTGTTCAGTTTGATGTTTTTCATATATTCAATCATATTTTTATTAATTTACAGTCATCCATTTCTTTAGAATCTATGGGTTGAATACACGGTTGTTGTTTCGGCTAGCATTGCCTTAGTTTGTCCACCCAATCTTTAATTTGTTGTCATTATCTGCACCACTGTGTTGTACCACATAATAGCTACTTAAACTTGTTTCAGTTTGTTCACCCTATATGTTTCTCATGTATACCTTCAAGTTTGTGATATGTCTTTTTTTGCAGTCAACGATAGATGGACTTGAAGGCTTCAAGCTTGGTCTTACGATTATAGAAGAACTTATCCATGTTGTGTTTTATTGTATTACCATTAAGTTACTATTTGTGTTACTATTGCTGTAAGATATTATTTTGTGTTGTATTTAAACTGTTGGTGGACTGTAAGACTGTAAGTCCTATGGACTGGAATTACTAATTAGGTTGAACTGTTATGTTTTGGTGTTTGCATGTTTCAGCGTTTGATAAGCTGTTTAATGTTATGAACATTTTTGAGTTCGAATCTATGCTGTGCTCATAGCTTTTTCAGTTTCAGCATTTATTGGTAGGGGTGGGCGTTTTCCGCGGTTAACCGACCGAACCGATCTAACCGACCTCAACCGAACCGCATTAACCGAACATAGCGGTTAACCGAACTCGCGGTTAACCGACCGCCATTAACCGTCTAAATTCGGTTCGGTTAACGGTTAACCGCGGTTATGGATTGGTTAACCGTTAATCGCAAACAAACCATATCACGTTCTAAAGGCCGCAGCCCATTACCACTTACCCGACCCAATATTTTCCTCCAACTCTAAAAACCTAATCCTAATCGTCGGCTCCTTCCTTCCAGCCGCTAAAATATCTCGTTCCACAAATTTCCTCTTCGAGATTCAGATTGTATCGCTGAATCGCTGCCGGCCCCGACGCCCTGCCTCCAGTCTCATATTCATTCAATACTAGAAGAGGTATAGATTTTCCGGTGATTCAATTTTAGGGTTTGCGTAAGCCTTTTTCAATTTTTGCATGCGTTATATACTTATTTAGGCGAAGATCGTGTTTGTACAATAAGGATGGATAGCTGACTAACTACTTAGGTTGTTGTTTGCAATTGTACTAACTGCAGTTAAATAATTAAGTGAAATTGAGAGACATGGATGAAAGGCTTAAAAAATACAATCCTTTACTAAATCAACATATCTTGTCTGTGTAGTGTGTACATGTACAATATGAATTGCCTGTAAACTTGCATGCATGTGTAAAAACAATTTAATAGGCTTAACTATGTGTATTATTTAACATTTTTAAGAAGATAAAAATGATAAATAATACATTTTTATCATTTTTACACTTGTATGAGTGTGCACACAGTTTTAATAAGCCTATATGTATCATTCTTAATAACTGCATGTGTCATATATTTTTAATGCATGCAGTTTTAATATACTTGGATGTATCATTTTTATTTTTTAATGCATTTTTAATAAGCCTGTTAAGTAATACATATAGTAGTTTATCTTACAATTGTATGTAACTTTACCAGCGAGAACCGAACTAAGCTTTCATTCGGAATAGCAATGTAAAAGCATAATTTTTTTTTTCCAGCAATGTAAAAGCATCGATTTTTTTTGTATAAGAAGTATTAACATTTTATGGTCATACCAAAAATGTGTATGTGTATGTGCATGTGTGGGACAACTTCTTATTGTTCTATTACCATATAGTAGCTTGGTTAGCAGCTAGAAAAGCATTGTTCATGTGGTCACAAAAATTAATCATGAACATGTGCACTACTAGAATTACCATTATATTCGTACATATCACCAAAAGTTCTACTTCTATCTATATATTTAATCAGATATTTTGCTGGCTTTGGAAGCTTGTACACGTTTTGCTCCAATCTTTACGAAATCTTAATATCTTTGGTAACTAATTTCAATATGCATGGGCTTCGAATGTGAATTTTTGTATACTTACACATGTATTATGTTATGATTATGGATGGATATGTATGCTCTGTTAAGTTTGGATTTGAACTGTCTTTAGAAAGAGCATTTATTTCAAAAAAATCAAGTCTTTTTCCGTTTACATTTTGATAAAATGTATTTTCTTTAGAAACATATTACTTCGGTTTACGTAATAACAGAATAAAACTAATTTTATGAATCAGTAGAAAAGTTGTGTATCAAATTATAAAAGCAACTATGAATCCGTCACTTTAGTAAGTGGAGGGACTGAAATTGATGTGTATTACTGTATGCACGAGGTTAGATGCATTTATATATGCTTGTTGAAGTTTACGTAAAAATATATATAGGATGGTGCTGTTGTGCGTGTATATACTAACTGTTGCAGATCATTTGTACAAGTAGTATTAACATTTTATCATTTGTATAACAATGCAGATCATATTGGATCAAGCAGTTCTTCAATTTCTGTATGGTGAATGCTAGCCGAAAGAGGAAGAATGTAAGTGTTTTTATATTTTTAGTTACACGTTTCAATTTCATGTTATTTTATATGTAACTCTGGTTTTCATTATTTCATATATACTTCATGCGGTGTGAGTCTTAGAAACAACATCATGTAAGAGTTTTTCGCTTTACTTATTTAATTGTCAGTTTCTTTTAACTGTCAGTTTCTTTTAACTATCAGTTTCTTTTCAAGTACAACAATATGAGTTACAAGTTTAAATCCGAAAACTCATAATTGATTGTTGTTGAAGTATATTGGAATATTAACAAAGCGTATCAGAGCTAATCATTGTTAATTTTCCTGAGAAGTTTATTTTTTTTTCCTTCTCTTTTGTCAAATGTTTATTTAGTTTTATGCTGATTTTGGATTTGGTCAAAACGTGTTATTTTGTCATATTTAGTACAAGTTGAAACACTGTTTGTATGTGTTTTATGCTCATAAACTTGTTTTCCTGTCTCTATTGATTTCAGAATCCGGGGGTTAAAATTTAAATAAATAGTATATGCATAGGAAATTCATAGCATGCTTTACATGGATTAAAATTTAAAAACTGCTACATATTATTGCTCGATTGGAGCTTTCTACTTCTTCAGTTTGACCCTCTTCAATCCAGTTTTATCGTCACCATGTTGGACTATATATCATTACATGTTGGACTTTTAATAATGACATGGAAACCTGGATCATTTACAATCTCTTTGCTTCCTTGCTAATACTCAGCTGTTGCTAATACTCTTCTCTCAATCCTCATTGAACCCTTGTATCTTTGGAATTGCATTTGATTTGTCATAAAATTACGGATATGACAAGCTCTGTGAATTTGTCAACCTTTTTGAAATGCTTGGAACATCACAATTTTTGTGTTTTATTTGTCAGTTTCCATTTTTCTGTCATGGTATTTTTTCTCCTTCCTTTCTGATCTACGTGTAAACTTTACTGTTTGCATGCATTAGTTTGATACGCTTTGTTAATACAATTAGTTTGCATGCATTAGTAAAAAATACTATGGCAGACTTTACTTGCTGTCATCGTTTGCATGCATTAGTAAAAAAATTTGCATGCATTACTTTACTGTCTGTCATCGTTTGCATGCATTAGTAAAAAATACAAAGCATATGCAAACTTTACTGTCTGTCATCGTTAATTATTTTGATTGTTGTTTGATTTTTACTAATACATTGTTTGCATGAAAAATCATTTAAATTAAGTTGGATGAAAATATGACTGAAGTGCTCTTTTCCCAAGAATATCTATCTTTTCATTTTGGCTTCTTTTATCAACGTTTACCAAACAGACTAAGAGCGTCTCTGAGCTATAGCAGTGATGCAGTGGTGCATCTGCAGTGACAGTGGTGCATCACTATAGCAGTGACAGTGGTGCATCTGCAGCTGCACCACTGAGCAGTGACACTTCACCACTGCACCATTGCTATGTATTTGCTTTTTCTTACCAACTTAAACATGGAACTAAATGAATTTCCTACTATAACAAGTGTAGTTATCTGTTGAATTAAATGAAATAAATGTTGAATTGTATAACAGGTACTAATAGAGGGATCATCTAGAGAAACAAGAGATGTTGAGTATTTGGAAGAAGCGGATTATGAGGAGACCGGCGATGAGGAGACCGGCAATGAACACTTCATCGTTGGACATGGAAAACCGCCTCTACCCCCCGGTCGCAAGGCTTCTGGTAGAAAACCTTCAGCGGTATGGTTACATTTTACTAAAAGTAAGAATCCCAATATTCCTAAATGTGCTTGCAACTACTGTGGTCAAGAATTTGCATGCGATTCACATATGAATGGCACTTCACATTTGAATTATCACATAAAAACATCATGTAGGTCAATTCCACGTGATAGTGATAAAAGACAAAAAACATTAGCTTTTGAAGGCGATAATGATGGTAGCAACAGTCTCATAGCATGGTCATTTAACAAAGAGCTATGTAGACAAGCATTAGCTCGAATGCTAATTATTGATGAACTCCCTTTTAGTTTTGTGGAGGGTGAAGGTTTTCTTGAATTTTGTCGACAATTGTGTCCTAGTTTTGAAGTTCCTTCACGTAGAACAATTTGTAGGGATGTACTTCAATTATATTGGGACTCGATAGAAGCTCTTAAAAAGTTGTTCTCTAAATCATTGCATGGTGTTTCTCTAACTACTGATACATGGACTTCTGTTCAAAATATGAATTATATGGTTTTAACCGCACACTTTATTGATGGAAATTGGAATTTACATAAGAGGGTTATAAACTTTTGTGTGATTACCAGTCATAAAGGAGAAAATATAGGAAAACTAATAGTTCAGTGTATCAAAAAATGGGAGCTTAAAAGAATAGTGTCTATCACGGTTGATAATGCTAGTGCAAATGAAGTGGCAATTAATTATGTGAGAGCTAAATTGAATGATTTTGATGGTGGCTGTGTCTTGAATGGTGAATTTATTCATTTACGTTGTTGTGCTCATATAGTCAATTTAATTGTTAACGACGGACTAAAGGAGATTGGTAGTACCATAGCTGGAATCCGTACTGCGGTTAGATTTGTGAGATCATCTCCATCACGATTTACTAAATTTAGAGAGTTGAGTCGAAAATTGGAAATCGAAGATAAATCTATGCTTGTTTTAGATGTGCCTACTAGATGGAATTCAACTTATTTGATGCTTGAAGCGGCGATAAAATATAAAAGGGTTTTCGATGATATGAAAGAAAATGATGGTATTTTAGTTGCATATTTTGATGATGATATTGACCCTCCTGGTTCTATAGATTGGAGAAATGCCGGACTTTTTGTTAAATTCTTAAAGTATTTTTATAACATTACTTTAAAATTTAGCAAAACTTTGTCCATTACCGCAAATGAATGTTTTGCCGAGCTATCCGTAATTCAAGAACAACTTCGAAAATTGACAAAGGAAATAAATCCATTTCTTGGAAAGATGGCACACAATATGAAAGCTAAGTTTGACAAATATTGGGGAAGTGTAGGCAGTTTGAACAAAATTTTACTTGTTACATGTGTACTTGATCCACGATATAAATTTGAGTTTTTGAAGTTATTGGTTGAAGAAATGTATGGAAAAATAGTTGCGGTGGACATACTAAAAAGTGTGAAAGATATTTTAAAAAGATTGTTCAACTTTTATGCGAATGATTCTACATTTGGAACACAAACACGTAGAGAATCACGACCTCAAACGTCTGTTGGTATTGATGATCATGATGTGAACGATGATGATTCGGGTCTTGCTGAAAAAAGGAATATTTTTCTAAAAGGTGTTCGAGAACGAGATAGCGAAGGCAACGAACTAGAAAAGTATTTAGATGCACCGATTGAGGATGCGCCGAATAACTTTGATATTTTGTTATGGTGGAAGGTAAATTCATCCAAATATCTTGTTTTATCTTTAGTCGCTCGAGATCTTCTAGCTATTCCGGTTTCCACGGTTGCTTCCGAATCCGCATTTAGCACCGGTGGGCGGATTATAGATCCTTTTCGTAGTTCTTTGAGTCCACGAATGGTTGAGGCATTAGTTTGTACTCAAAATTGGTTAAGGTCCAAATCAATTTTTGTAGATCACCGGATTGAGGTTCCTTTCGATGATGTTTACTTCTATGATGATGTCTTTTTAGGTGATTTTAATATATGTAAAATAATTTAGCCACTTCCGCATTTATTTGATTTTAAATACACCACTCACTCTAATTATTTTGTTTGCTATGTAGAATTTGTTCATGGACGTCAAAGTGAATCGCCATCCTCTTGCATTCTTAACGTGGACAGTCCATCTAAGTGAGTAGTTGTCTTAGTTACATGTTTCTTTTTGAGGTCTTTCTATTATAAACCTGAATTTCTGCCATCAAAGTCTTACCCCTCATGTTTTTAGCCTGGATACTTATTATTATTGATCATAAGATATCATTTAATATGCCTAGACTGTCAGTCTTTCTAAATTAAATCATTTTTTTGTTTTTTTTGTCTTTTGTCGTAAGCTTACCTTCTCAGACATTTCATTTCAGACTTTCAGTTAATTAGTGTTCTTGTTGTCTTGGATAGAAGGATATGCCATGTGTGATACACAATCAATTAGTGTTCAAGTTTCAGACTGGATACACGGTTCTGTTTCACAAAGCATGCAAACAAAGCATTTTTTTTAGTTTCAGACTGAATGCACACTTACACAGTTCTAGTTCAAGTTCACTTATGTTAAGATAATGTTTCAGGCTGAATAGTGAATACACAGTTCTGTTTCACAAAGACTGAACACAGTTCAAGTTCAACTTGAATACACAGTTCAAGTTGACTAGAAGGATGTCACAAAGCAATTTTCTTTTATAAAGATGAATTTACTGAACTTGCCTAATGTTTAGTAGCTGATGCTATGTTTGATAATGAGTCAGTTGTGTTCTTTTTCTCTTCTTCAACATTTGTCAACTGCAAAGAAGATGCGTACATCGGGTGTCTTTTACTAAGTGTTATTACAGCTATTATTTTTTCACATAAATTGTATCATATAAATTTTTAACTGAAACTCCATGGATTCATAAATTATTTTTAACGGAAATCCATGGCTGTTAAGACAGTTGATTCTTTCAACTGTTGTTTTTTGCATCTGACAAATTTGTTTTTTTTCTTTTTGCTTACAAGTATGAGGCAAACTGGCAAAGTCTGAAAGTGTATAATTGTAAAACGTGATAAAGCCTGTATGTGTATAGTTGTGACTGGTGATAAAAGCTTGGAATGCATGTGGGTTTTTGCTTTTTGCCTTGCAAGTTTGAGATGAAGTAACATCTTTTGTTAAAATTAACCTGCAGGTTTGGCATTTTCTTGTTCAGTTTGATGTTTTTCATATATTCAATCATATTTTTATTAATTTACAGTCATCCATTTCTTTAGAATCTATGGGTTGAATACACGGTTGTTGTTTCGGCTAGCATTGCCTTAGTTTGTCCACCCAATCTTTAATTTGTTGTCATTATCTGCACCACTGTGTTGTACCACATAATAGCTACTTAAACTTGTTTCAGTTTGTTCACCCTATATGTTTCTCATGTATACCTTCAAGTTTGTGATATGTCTTTTTTTGCAGTCAACGATAGATGGACTTGAAGGCTTCAAGCTTGGTCTTACGATTATAGAAGAACTTATCCATGTTGTGTTTTATTGTATTACCATTAAGTTACTATTTGTGTTACTATTGCTGTAAGCTATTATTTTGTGTTGTATTTAAACTGTTGGTGGACTGTAAGACTGTAAGTCCTATGGACTGGAATTATTAATTAGGTTGAACTGTTATGTTTTGGTGTTTGCATGTTTCAGCGTTTGATAAGCTGTTTAATGTTATGAACATTTTTGAGTTCGAATCTATGTTGTGCTCATAGCTTTTTCAGTTTCAGCATTTATTGGGGTTGTTAAATCTGCGGTTAACCGCTCGGCTCAAACGGTTAACAGAACCGATGAATTTAACCGGTTAACCGCGGTCAGGAATTTGCGGTTCGGTCGGTACTAGGTAGGGCAATTAACCGATGAGCGGTTAACCGAACCGCGGTAATTTTGCGGTTAACCGGTCGAATTAACCGATTGGTTCGGTTAACCGACCGCGCCCACCCCTATTTATTGGGGTTGTTAAATCTGCGGTTAACCGCTCGGCTCAAACGGTTAACCGAACCGATGAATTTAACCGGTTAACCGCGGTCAGGAATTTGCGGTTCGGTCGGTACTAGGTAGGGAAATTAACCGATGAGCGGTTAACCGAACCGCGGTAATTTTGCGGTTAACCGGTCGAATTAACCGATTGGTTCGGTTAACCGACCACGCCCACCCCTATGCCAAAGTGCCACTCTACAAAATCGGTTGCGCCCGTCACGAGATTAAAATTAGGGTTTTTGGTTTTAATGAGTCCAATTCGTATTGATTTCGAACTCAGAAATCGAAAGAGGGGAGCGCGGTTTTAATTTGTTTCAGAAGAATGAAATGGGATTAACAGAGGGTGTCGCGATTTTATAAAGGAAGCGGTGGAAGAAAAGAAGGCCACGAGTTGGTTTATTCTATTTGTTACTGAAATTAGAAGAGAAGGAAAGAAAAAGGGGTGCAGTTTTTTTCTTTGATTTTCTTAAGAAGAAGATAGCAAAGGTGAACAGGGTGATCGCGGTTTAATAGAAGGAGAGCCTTAGTGAAGAAGGAATAGGCCTGAATTGGTGGTACATAATATAGGGTAGGTTATCTAGTTGATTTGATTTATAGAGTTATTCATTCTTTTTAAACAGATTCTAATTTGATTTTGATCCTATCCACAATCAAATATCTGGGGGTTCATTAATTTAAACCACGAACCGCTATTTTAACGTAACCACTGTTATTTCAACAGTGTAACACTATTCTGAACTAACTGAATATATTTTGATATTTAATTTTGAACGTAAATATAAATAACCAAGATAAATTAATATAATATAATTTAAATTCAAAAACAAATAAATTCCTTGATAATAAACTATTATTATCGTTTAAATTCAAATAAAAAATCATATTAACCATTTAAATCATTTTGACTCCATTTTAAATACAAATTGAATTCTTAAGGTCCTCGTATTACGATAATTATATCGATAATTCAATATAAAAATCGATTTATATTATCAGTTCAATATTTAAAATAATATTAAATATTCAAAATAAATTGACCAGAAAATCTGGGTCGTTACATTCTTCTCCCCTTAAAATAATTTCGTCCTCGAAATTGCTAAGGTAGGAAAAATGGTACAAATCCATTACTTTTCAAAACATACTTATGCTGAAACTCAACTCATCATATTTCTATGACTTTAATTCCAACCTAAAATTTTGGTTTCCCTTCATATGCATTCTAAATCCTTTAACTTGATTATGATTCAATTATTCACTTCGATCCATTTAAGTTAAGTTAAATTTTAAATTCTAGAATTCAAATACTCGGATTTCATTTCAAAACAATATTGAAATCCAATAAATACATATATATTTGTCACTATCTCAAATTAAAAATATTTGAATTTCAAACCACTTGTTTTCTTTCAAACAAATTCCATCAAAAACTTTTCTAAGGTAGCCATTCGTCACTTAGGACTCGGAAATGAACACTGATGAAGCTGCAGTCATCATCAGAATTATTTTCCAGCCACTAAAGTGAGTTCAGTGCTTTATCTATTTTATAATCCATTCAAATATGATTTTTATTCAAACGGTCTTTTCAAAACAAAGCTATATCCTTTTAATATACTTCGAAAATATTTTCAAACTTCCCAGGATTTAAATTCCAAATTCTGGTTTGAATTCAATTTTAATTCATCTCATTTGTATATATCATTCATATACAAGTTATATTTGGTTCTATATAACCATTTCATTTCTTATAATCGCATTTGATTATAATAATAACAACCAACACATCCATACATTATAATAATTTCAAAAATTATTCTCTCTATGTCAAAATAGAATTTTGGGTAAAATGATTTCATTCACCCACTTTATAACAATATCGTGTTCGATCTTCTGTTCAAGTGTTTAGAAATTCCTATCGACTTTGCGACGTCCCACTATTTGATCAGAATTCATAATCCACTCAACAGACAAGCCAACACAATATAAAACAAATTTTCATATCAATTTACAAATACGCACTCTCGTATATATACACTCAACTCATTCTAGGGTACTGCTGACCCTATCTCTAATGAGCACATTCCACCAAAGGCTAGGTATTCGCTCAACCTAAGCTCTGATACCAACTGTAATGACCTGCAAATCTGTACTATCTGAGTCGACTAATAACACCAAACGTCCAACCCAAATTGCATAGAAATACAAATCATTATTAGGAAGAAGTTACAGGATGAGAAATAGAAAGAAAGAAATATTAGAATAGAAGAAAATGAAGATCACAAACTCACAGCGGAATGAATAAAATATATTATATAACATAATTTTTGAAATACAAATTAGTAACTTTATATACATACCATCATCAGAGCACAACAGTTATTCCTGGAACAGTTATAAACACCTGTTTCCAGATACAACATAGTATACCGCGGAAAATGTGATAGTCTATAGCTAACTGGTGAAGCCTCCTGCTTCCAGCTCTTCCAAGTGAATCTGAAAAATACCGACTACTTGACTACCCGTACAAATTTGGACACCCAAGAGTTTAGGGAAAACAAACAAAAATAAACTCTAGGTCAGTCATGGGACTTGTGTGAGTAAACTCCAACCATTTGTTTAACTTTAAAAATCCTTTCTAAAGAAATGATAATAGTAAGACCAGCCACACATAAAAATGGACGGTTTTTACCTTACTATAACCCTAATACTTTGACACAAAAATCCAGTGATATTATAGTAATGTCTAATCAAATAAATAGAATCTAGCGGAACGCTTGCATCTCCATATATAATATAAAATCAAAAACCATAGGGTGCTTATTGGAGATTGGATTTCCAACATGACAAGGTATGGAACCACCTTCCGCTAGTGTATCTCTAGAGAGGAATACACTGGGTTCAACAAGAACATCTTGCAACCCGACCCGCACATGGCCGACCACTCATTTCGCTTGAGTGTATCGAATGTATATCACCAACGGTTGGGATCAGCAATCGTTTCCCGATTGGGACAGCATTGAATAGAATAAGGAATTAAATGAACCTCTAGATAGGTGATAATACACCCTAATGGGAGCGACCCACATTGTAGTGACCCGAGATTTTGATGACTTTGGTTATCGCCATAAACTCAATGATGACTAACCAAACATCGAAAAATACCGGTCATTAATGAAAGAAACTAGAGGGTGAGGAAAGTTAAGATAGAAACTTAGAATAGAAGAAGAAGAAGAAGAACACAATATCAGATTAACACAAATCTCACAGCGGAACGAATAAATATATTTCATAACATAACTTTGAAATACAAATCTGTACTTGAATATACATATCATTATCAAAGTACAACACTTACAACACAGCGGAAATAACTATAACTATATGATCCCGAAGCCTCCTGCTCCAAGCTCTTCCTGTATATCTGTAAATCCTGACTACTTGACTGCCCGTACAAATTTAGGCACCCAAGAGTTTAGGGAAAACAAACAAAATGAACTCCGGGTCAGTCATGGGACTGGTGTGAGTATAACAGTTTAAAACAGTTCAAGCAGGTAATCGATATCTCATAAGACCACGCCGTATAACGGAACGGGTTTTTCCCTTATGAGAATCCAAATTATCTTTATATCAAAAACCTTTTGATATTATAATAATGTCTATCAACACAATATAATAATCATCTAGCAGAAACGCTTTCATCTCATGTTCTACATATGTAGTATACAATCAAAACCGCAAGCACGTATTGGGTAATGGATTTCCAACTATGACAAAGTATGGAACCACCTTTCGCTAGTGTACCTTTAGAAAGGAATACACTGGGTTCAACAAGAACATCTTGCAACCCGACCACACATGACCGACCACTCATTGCTTGAGTGTATCGAATGTATATCACCAGCGGCTGGGATCAGCAACCGTTTCCCGAATGGGACAACATCAACAATAAATTTTTAGAAGTAAATGAAACTGTAGATCAGGTTATTATACACCCTAATAGATGCGACCTACATAGCCATGCTGCCTGCCCGATTTTTGTCATTTACCGGTTGATGAGGCTTAAGGTTACACTTCATCATCACATCAGAATCACTATGAATGCCACATCGTCAAATCCATCAAATCACCAATTGACGTCCTCAACTATACATTATGTGTTAGCTAAAAGAAGTTTCCTTCTCCACTTCCACTCTTGGTACCGTTGGAGAAATCAATATACGTGATCGTCTGGAAATACTCTATTAGACATCCGTCCATACAAGTCATCCAGGAACAGGATGAACCGAAGGCACTATTCAGTATATCCATCTTAGACACTGTTATCTAAGATTTATACAATAGCCCTTGCACTTTACTCCGTCTTCAATTATCTTTGGCATATATGATTCGCAACGCTTATTCCAATACAGAGTGGTTCTTTGGATAATAATCCAACCGGTCTCTCCATATTAACAACGTTAAAATGGTCAAAACATCGATAGTCTATGATATAACTATCGAAAAAAAACAAGTGTGCAAACAACGATATTATTTCCAAATGGAAATTATATCAATCAATCATCAAACATATATATATTCCTTATTTTCCTTGTTTAGAAAATATACTTTATTAACACTGGAAAACATTTCCATTTCTTGTTTTCTATATTAGAAAACATTTCTGATTCTTGTTTGGAAAACATTTCCAAAACTCCTACGTTTAGATTAAGCAGATGTTTAGATGAAACATCGCTATGCCAACTCAACCATTTCCTTTAATTACTAAATTCACTTTACCATCTTTTACTGCCGAACCATAACCATTCCTTAGTTAAAAACGAAGCCAATCAAGTTGGGGTAGAACTACATCTCAGACCTTAACTAAACAACATTTCTAACCTCGAAATAGGCAAAGTTCACTTTAAATTTCTTTAACTAACTTCCTTACTTAACCTTTCTTTTGAATAACTATATTCGATTGACTCTTTTCACTTAACTCTATTTGATTTACTCTATTTGATTTACTCTATTCACTTAACTCCTGTCGAATAACTATATTCGATAACTCCTCTAACTCTATTCGAATAAACTGTGTTCGATTAACTCCTCTAACTCTATGAATAAAATGTATTCGATTAACTCCTCTAGCTCTATTCGAATAAACTATATTCGATTAACTCCTATAACTCTATTCGAATAAACTATATTCGATAACCACTTTCAAATAACAAGATTTGATAACTCCTTTCGAATAACTAGATTCGATAACTCCTTTCGAATAACTAGATTCGATAACTCCTTCTCTCGAATACACTATATTCGATAACTCTACTCAATTAGTGCAACGACCCGTAAATTCTGGGCCAGTTTAAAAAAATTATTTTGGCAATTTTAGCGAATTTTGAACATTTAAAATGAATTATTTTAAATAATATCTATGAGAAAATATATTTTGAATATAATTCGAACGTACATATTATATACGTCGTCGTTAGAATATAAATAATTATATATGATTATAAATAGAATTGAAAATGGCGTGGTAGTTCGATAATTTGATTTCAAACTTCAATTGAATGTACCAGGTGCAAAACAATCCGGGTTTTAGCGAAACCAAAAATAATAGGATCTAATTGATGATATCTTTCCAACGAATCCGAAAAATCAAGATTTCATAGCGGGAATCAAAAGATATGTCCAGTTGAAAATTCTGAATAGTCGCTATGGAATTCAGGCCCTTAAAAATGGGAATTTTGCAAACGACCTCGGATTTCAACGAAACCACTTTTGTTGGGTCCGTGATGTCAAATTATTGCTAGATTCCAAATTTCATAATTTTTTGAATCAATATGTGAGCGTGGCAAAGGAAAACGTGTTTGACCAGTTATAGTTGATTTTAATCGACTGGAAAATGGCCATTTTTCAAATGGTCTCATAATTCGACGAAACTAGTTTTGTTAGGACCATATCGTCAACCCGAAGCTAGAAAATATTTTTCTGGGATTTATCGAGTTAGTATGTGGCCCCAGTAAATTGAAATGTACGTTTAAAATTGAATATATATATTTAAATTTTAAATTAAACGAAAACTGATTGAAACAGTCGAATCAGCTTGCGAAACATATCTCATTGTGTTCGGAATGGGGGTAATTAGCTAGGGACGACAGTCGGTGGGATCAATTTGAAGTTCGAATTAAAAAGTTACTTTTTATGGAATTAAAAATAATAAATTATAAATTATAAACCCTTGGTCAATGCCCTCTTCCCCATTCACTCGTTCAACAGAAAACAAATAAAAGAAAAAAACGAAAAAACCCGGATCTGAAAATCCCCAAATCGAACTAGACTCCGCCTCCTTCATCGTCGCCTACCTCCGGCCTCTCCCTTTCGATCTGGCGCAGCCACCGAGAATCGAATCCGCTTCCGTTCATTTTCCTCCTCGTCGACCCGTCGCTCCTCTAGATCCTTTCATCCGAGACGAGCGTCGCCGCCACTGGCCTTAAGCCATTCTCGCCCATCACCGCAGCCCTTGACTCCGCCTTCCATTCCTCCACTGCTCCAAAACAGTAGTCGCTGTCTTCCACCAGCGAACCCAGATCGCAAGCACCGTGACGCGGAACCCTCGCCGCGTCTTCCTCCGCCGTTAGCCAGCTCGACGTCCACATTCGGGCGAACACCATTGTCCGTCTCCGCAGTAAAATGTGAGTTCCTCTGAATTTTATTTTTCTATGAATTTCCTAGAAATGAAATCTTAAAAATATATAATACCGTTTTTATAAATATATAATATTGTTTTAATAAATATATAATACATTTTTTAAAGGAAATATAGGTATACAACAGTTTTAAAAAGATAAATATCTTCGTTTTTAAATAATAAATAGCATTGTAAAATCAGATTTCTATGTGAATAAGATTGTTTTAAACCTCATATATTTATATGAATAAAATTATGATTTTTATTTATATCATAGCAGTATATAAAAATAGAATTTTTATCTATATATTATCGATATAAAAATAGAATTTTTATCTATATAGTATCGATGTAAAAATAGAATTTTTATCCCTATGGAGTGATTATAAAAATATGATTTTTATATACATAGCAACAATATAAAAATGTGATTTTTATATATGTAGTGGCTACGGGCAACGAAAGTGACAAAAGGCAAGAACAGTGATGATTCCCTACAATTGAAGTGTCGTGGAGTTGGGATAGCTATTGGTGAGAACTTCTCACTCTAAATTTCTTTTCTAGTTATATATCTATATATATACTAGGATGCAGACGGTGCTTAGCAGCACCCAACACCCGTCATCCATAGACCATGGATGGCTTGTTTGTTTAATTGATGTGTTGTGAAATTGTTTGTGATGTGGATGTGAAATCGATAATAAAATGAAGGTGGTTGAAATAAATTAATTATCGTTAAAAATATAATTTTTAACGTGAATGTGAATAAATAAATATTTATAAACAAATCGGCCGATTTGTTTATATACACTGATTTGACTGATATTGATTGGGATGATAAATTTTACACATTACCCAACTGCACAAATAAAAATCTGTGTTTATTGATTTGAAACCCCACATGGGTGTTGGGATGATATTTGGGTACACTAATCCCAATTATTTAATTGTATGTCGATCGATTGGTCGACAGACTGTGTAAGCGTCAATTATTTATATTTGATGCTTATGCAGTTGTGTGGTGCAATTTGGATGATGGTTGATTGGTTATCGTTGCTATTATATACATGTGTTGTATGGAATCCATATAATTAACGTTATATGGTAATTGATTGGGCCTCATTCCAATCGGGAAAATAATGAATATTATAAAAGGAAATTCATGTGTTGAATATAAAAATATTCATGTGTTGAAACTATTTTTGTGTTGAGTAAAATATTTTAACAATAAAATTTAAATCTTTATCATATTTAAAATTAGAACTACTTTACGGTTGAAGTCTAATTAAAAATCAAACGATAGATACCATAGTTTCATAAAATATTTTACATAACAAAAATAGTCATGTGTTGACAGTACTCATGTGTTGAGATTAGTCAAGTGTTGAAAGAAATATAGATTCATGTGTTGAATAGAATAAATATTCATTTGTTGAATAGAATAAAGGAGTTTTTGAAAAATATAAAACCGTGTTGATTAGAGATGCGTTATTTTGACGCGAACGATATTTATATCGATTTTATTCGTTTTATAATGAATATTGAAAAGTGATTTCAAAATTTAATATTTTGAAATGAAATTCAAATTAAATTAGATTAAAATTCAAATTGAAATTTTATTGAATCAACTTGAATTGAATTCGAATCGAACAGAAAATGAATTCGATTCGAATTGAATAGAAAGTGAATTTGAATTCGAATTGAATAGAAATGAATTCCGATTGAATTAAATTGAAATTGAATTAAAAATGAATTTAAATCGTTTTGAATGAAATTTAAAATGAACTGAAATTGAATTGAAATCAATTTGAAATGAATTCGAATTGAATTAAATAGAAGGTAAATTCAAATTGAATTAAGTTGAAACGAATTAGAATTTGAATTGAATTGAAGCGAATTTGAATTCGAATTAAATAAAATTGAAATGAATTCGAATTGAATTGAAATCAAATCGATTTGAAATTAAATGTAGCGTCGAAATGGTTTTTGAAACGAATTTAAAACGATTTATAAAATACGTTTTAAAAAGGAAATCGACGAAATATAAATAAATAATATAGATATATATATATATATATTATATAATGGCCTGAATAGAACGCGCCGCGTCGCGGCAGTTCGTGAATTTCGACCATTAACTTCGAATTGACGTTACGGGAGATCCGACCATCGGATCCTCCTAAAACCAGAACCGTTGGGTTCGTATCGAAAAGAGCTTTCCAATGAATATTAGAAATTTGAAATCTAACAGTTGGATTTGGAATTATGTCCAAATCAAATTTAGAAAAGGTCGATGTAAGTGCAGTTCGATGGCCGTTGATGGAAATCGACTGTACGGGCCTTGATAAAATTATTAAAAATATTAATAATTTGTGTAAAATCATAAGAAATAGTTTGTGAAGAACTGGGATGAAAAATTCCACATTTGAAAAGATAAAAATAGATTTTTATCGAAATGAACTAGTTTTGAACTAGAATTAAAATCAATTTATTTTTGAAATAAATAAATTGAATTTGAAAGTGATTTTAAAAATTATTAATACTCCCAATACGTGAATTGGACTGGAGTTGTGACGGCAGGGAATTTCGCTCGGTCCGAACCAGTCGCTAAACCGACCCAGACCGTTCGAAACGCCCTATCGTTTTGAGAACAGGACAAAATAGCACGCATACAGAAGAACATTTCACTATATATTACAACAGTGCATCAGATTACAAGAATATACAGAGTAAAAATGAATATTACACAGAAATATCAGAGATTTAAATTACATTTAAATACATAGCAGCGGAAAATAATACAATACACAACTAGAAGAGATATACGGATACAAAGCTTTCCGGATATCGTTCCAGCTGTAAACCAGGAACCTGTGAATATAAATCTGCAAAAACCAAAACTACTAGCTGCCCGTGTCAAAATAAGGGCACCCAGAGTTTAGGTTAAAACAATAAACTCCAGGTCAGTCATGGGACTGGTGTGAGAACTAAAACAGTTAATCTTTATTTTAAAGTTAGGTAAATCAAGGGACCACGCCGTATAACATGGAACGGGTTTCCTCCCAAGAATACCAGTGCATAAAACAACAGCGCAATGCTAAATAAAGAAAAATGAAGCTGTTATAAGACCCAGGTCCCATCACACAATGCAACGCAGTCGAGGATAGGGTTTTCCCTTATAACAGCCAAAGTATGCTTGATACGTTTAACACAAATCATTTGATACTATTATAAGTGCATAGTGTATAAAACAACTTCAAATCATAAGTATCAATCATAGGCGGCATGGGTACCATATATCATGTCGCCATACTAGTTCTACAATTAAAACCGCACATGTCACGTATTTGGAAATTGGGTTTCCATCTATGAACCGAGGCAAAAGATAGTCCTCAACCGATTCGAGACGCTCTAGCCCGCCCCTCAGGAACAGCCGCAACTGCCCCCTGGATCCTCAGGGCCGGTCCACCGATGTGGATTATTATGCCTGAACACTACGTCTCCCCACCCTATGGGGTGTAAGTCTGGTCCGTCAGCCGACCAGAATGCATTCGGCCGAAACCGATATAACCGAGGCGCCTCGCAACAGCAACAACCACATAAGTCAAACTCGTCAGGGCGTGTAAAACCACTGACGCCACTTCTAGCTAGAAAGAAACGCATGCCCTCCCTGACGTCCTCTCCCGTTTTTGGTTCACAACCGGGGTGCGAGGCTCGCGAATTCACGTTACACAAAGCTGTGCCACACAGGCTGTGCTTTGATCATCACCACGAGACTTTGCTTTTCAACAGAAGCCTCGATCAATTGCCACTCAGGCATGCCACACAGGCAATTCACTCCATGCGTTTGATATCCATCAATATATAACCCCTGAGCTCGTACGTCTCAGAGAAGGGCGTTAAGCAGGAGAATAAATTCTCCGCCGCCAAACATATATATATTTAATAGAGATCAATCACACAGACTAAGATCCAATGTCAGACACACAGTCCATCTACAAGTCCGTTCTGGGTCTGAACGAAACCGGAGGCACCTAGTACCTCGCATATCCATCGATCTCCAAGTACGTCTGGACGATCACAAACTGTTTCCATCTTCTTGGGTGTACAGCCCAATCAAGATCATCAGTAATCACCCAAACGACGTGAAGACTTCCGGTCTTCGACCACCGTCTTCATCTTCGACACCTCGTCGAATCAGTTATTCAGAATGGGATAAACCCGGTCTTTCTGAATAACTCGCGTATATATTATAAAAGTGTTACACAAACACAACATACGCCTCATTCCACTTCAGAATATTCTTTTTATTCAAATATTCCCATTAATTTTATCCAAGATAAATTCTTTAAATTTATTCTTTAATCTCCTTTGAATATCAATTCAAACTAGTCGGGATTAGCGAACCACACCGAAGTAATCATTTATTTTATTTCCCAATCCCAACCTATTCATCCCATGAAGTAAAACTGGTAGTACTTCATATCTAACACCACAGTGTTATCGGTAATTCAATTACCCTTTCACGTTCAAATCTAATTAAAGATTTAACTATCGCCTGGAGTAAAACTGGTGATACTCCATTCTCGATCTTTTCAATCTATTTAAAGATTCATTAAAACTCCACTTAGTTTTAATCTTTAACTGGGTTAAAGAATCAGTGTCATCTAAAACACGGTTCACGATAAACCCAAAATCACCTTCCATTAATTATCGGGTTAAAGAACGAGTGTTATTTAAAACACTGTTCACGATAAACCCAAAAATCAATACCAATTCAATTCCAATTAAATATCATTTAATTAGTACACTTCATTAAATCTAACTAAAAAGATTTAATCTTTTCTCAACTGGGTTCAAGAACAGTGTTAGTGAAGACACCATTCACGACAAACCCAAATCACATTCGATATTCAATACAAGGCTCTGAATAGAAAATATATCGGCTTATATTCAATATCGAATTCTACGACTAACAAATGTCGTATTGGAAATAACGATATAAATATATATCTTTCAAATTTCCATAACAACACCTGTATAATCACGAATTCCAACATCGAAATATTCCGAAGACAATTTCGATTCAAATCCACTCCAATGCAATCATTGGAAATTTTGGTTATTTTCAAAACCCTTTTCAAATTCAATTTATTTATTTTAAAAATAAATAGAATTATAATTCTAGTTCAAAACTAGTTCATTTCGATAAAAATCTATTTTTATCTTTTCAAATATGGAGTCTTTCATCCCAAATCTTCACAAATCATTTATTATGATTTTACACAAATTATTACTATTTTTAATAATTTTATCAAGGCCCGTACAGTCGATTTCCATCAATGGCCATCGAACTGCACTTACAGCGACCTTTTTCAAATTTGATTTGGACATAATTCCAAATCCAACCGTTAGATTTCAAATTTCTAACATTCGCTAGAAAGCTCTTTTCGATACGAACCCAACGGTTCCGGTTTTAGGAGAATCCGACGGTCGGATCTCCCGCAATGTCCGTTTGAAATAAATGGTCGAAATTCACGAACTGCCGCGGCGCGGCGCGTTCTATTCAGGCCATTATATTATATATATAATATATATAATATATACTTCGTCGATTTCTATTTAAAACGAATTATATAAATAGTTTTAAAATTCGTTTCAAAATCTATTTCAACTTCCATCTCAATTCAAAGCAAAATTGAATTCTTCTTTATAAATTCGTTTTAAAATTCATTTCTATTCAATTCAAATTCATTTCGAAATCGTTTTCAATTCAATTCACTTTGAATTCGTTTTCAATTCAATTCATTTCGAAATCACTTTCAATTCAATTCACTTTGAATTCGTTTTCAATTCAATTCATTTCGAAATCACTTTCAATTCAATTCATTTTGAATTCGTTTTCAATTCAATTCATTTCGAAATCACTTTCAATTCAATTCATTTCGAAATCGTTTTCAATTCAATTCACTTTGAATTCGTTTTCAATTCAATTCACTTTGAATTCGTTTTCAATTCAATTCACTTTGAATTCGGTTTCAATTCAATTCACTTTGAATTCGTTTTCAATTCAATTCACTTTGAATTCGATTAAAATTGATATAAATATCGTTCACGTCAAAATGGCGTCAATCTAATCAACACGGCTTCATAAATTTCTATTTTCAAATTTTCTTTATTTTTCAAATCGGAATGAGGCCCAATCAATTACCATATAAAATTAATTATATGGATTTCCATACAACACATGTATATAATAGCAACGATAAATAATCAACCATCAACCAAAGTGCACTACACCGTATAAGCATCAAATATAGATATCTAATGCTTATAACAGCCTGTCAATCAATCGATTGACATATTTAATCAATCAGGATGAGTGAACTTCAAATTTCATCCCAACACCCGTGTGGGGTTTCAAACAAACAAACACAGATTTTATTTGTGCAGTTGGGCGATGTGTAAAATTTATCGTCCCAATCAATGTCATTCAAATAGGTGTACATAAACAAACCGTCTAGTTTGTAAATGAATTTTTATTTTGTTCACTTCGCCATTTTCATATTCACGTTAAAAATTTTATTTTTAACGATAAAACATTTTATTTCAACCTATGAATTTCTATTCAATTCATTTATTCAATAAAATGATATTTTTATTTTTCTAACATATTTTAGAAAATTTCGGCGGCATAACGGCACGATACTAGAAACGGGACAAGGCCTAGCTTTATCCCCGGTCTAGTGAAGGCCCACGCCATTCACACATCAATCAAATCAATTTCACTATGCAAACCACAAAATTTGGAGTAAGAGTCTAACCTAGCCTTACTCCTTCGCCTTATAACGGCGCACGTCTAATCCTAACCAATTTATCGATTCGATTTTTCACACCACAAACCACATTCAAACCAATATCGCAATCAATAACCAAACAGCCAAACAAACAAGTCCATGGTCTGTGGACGATTGTGTCGGGTGCTACTAAACACCGTCTGCATCCTAGTATATATATATATAACTAGAAAATAAATTTGAAAGGTGAGAAATTCTCACATATAGCTATCCTAGCTCCACGGCACTTCTAATGCAGGAAATCTTCGCCAACTCGCCTTCGTTGCCCGTATTCTCTACATATGTAAAAATCGAATTTTTACTTCAAAGTTCAATATATAAAAATCGAATTTTTATTTCAAAGTTCAATATATAAAAATCGAATTTTTACTTCAAAGTTCAATATATAAAAATCGAATTTTTACTTCAAAGTTCAATATATAAAAATCGAATTTTTACTTCAAAGTTCAATATATAAAAATCGAATTTTTACTTCAAAGTTCAATATATAAAAATCGAATTTTTACTTCAAAGTTCAATATATAAAAATCGATTTTTTACTTCAAAGTTCAATATATAAAAATCGAATTTTTATTTCAAAGTTCAATATATAAAAATCGAATTTTTACTTCAAAGTTCAATATATAAAAATCGAATTTTTATTTCAAAGTTCAATATATAAAAATCGAATTTTTATTTCGACTTTCAACATATAAAAATATGATTTTTACCTTTGCTTTCAACATATAAAAATATGATTTTTACCTTTGAAAGAAATCAGTTTTCAACCTTTCAAGAAAACCAGTTTTTATATTTTTATAAATCACAGTTTTTATACTTTCATAAAAATGCAGTTTTTTTTTTTTTAAAATTCTTTTATAAAAAAAAACTGTTTTATGCTTTCTAAAAATTCAGTTTTAATCTTTTTAAAAATTTCAGTTTTAAATTCTTTTTATAAAATCAGTATTTCAATTCTTTTTAAACAAATCGGTTTTTTTTATATTTTATATAATCAGTTTTTAAGCTTTTTAAAATCAGTTTTTAAGCTTTCAAAATCGAAATCTTCAGATTTTAAAATAAAAATAATTTAAAGTAAAATAATAAAAAAACTTACTGCATCTTTACAGCGAATGGGGCATGGGGGTGGAGGCTGACTGGCGGTCGGCGCTGCGTCGGGGCAGGTGGCTCGCGGAGGCGTCGGAGCTGGAAGAGTGCGGCGCTGCTGGGGGGTGGGGTTTCTCGTGCGTCGATCGAACTGGGGGGGGGTGTTGCTTCCGCGTCGGCTCTGGCGGGGCTTCTGCGTGCGGCGGCGCGCCAGGGGGAGGGGGGAGGAAAGGAGGTGGCGGCTGCTACGAGGGGGGCGACGGGGTTTGTTGTTTTTTTTTTCTTCGATTATGAAATAATGATTTGGGGGGGGGGCAGAAGAATTAAGGGGAGGAGGGAGATAAAATATTATTTTTTTTTTATTTATTTATTTTAATTTCAAGAAAAGTTGACTTTTACATACGACCTCGAAACGAGGTCCACCGCCTGTCATCCATAGCGTTTCACCCCCATTCCGAACACAATGGGATATGTACCGCAAGCTGATTTGATCGTTTGAATCAGTTTCCTTTCGAATTTTCATTTAAATCACTATATTGAATTTTAAACGTACATTTCAAATTACCGGGGTCACATACTAACTAGAAAAATTCCAGAAAAATATTTTCTAGCTTCGTATTGACGATACGGTCCTATCAAAACTAGTTTCGTCGAATTCTGAGACCGTTGGAAAAATGGCCAATTTCCAGTCGATTAAAATCAACTGAAACTGGTCAAACGCGTTTTCTTTTGCCACGCTCACATATTGATTCGAAAAATTATGAAATTTGAAACCTAGCAATAACTTTACATCCCGGACCCAACAAAACTGGTTTCGTCGAAATCCGAGGTCGTTTGCAAAATTGCTATTTTTAAGGGCCTTATATATATAAAAATATATATAAATTCCACAGCGACTATTTCTAATTTTAAACTGGACATATCTTATCATTTCTAAAATGAAATCTCAGTTTGTTAACTTCGTTACAAAGATATAGTTATACAGATTCAAATATTTCTTGTTTCGTTCAATTTTGACTTATATTGAATTCTGTATATTCATTTGAAATTAGAAATCGAATTTTCGAACTACCGCGCCATTTTCAATTCCTTTTATAATTATATATAAATATTTATATTCTAACGACGACGTATATAAATATATACGTCGAATTATATTCAAAATAAATTTCTCGTCGATATTATTTAAAATATTCCATTTTAAATATTCAAAATTCGCTAAAATTGCCAAAATAAAAATTTCAAACTGGCCCAGATTTTCGGGTTGTTACAGGAGTTGAATCAAAATTATCTTCGGAATATTTCGATGTTGGATTTCGTGACTATACAGATATTTTTATGGGAATTTGAAAGATATATTTTATATCGTTATTTCCAATACGATATATGTTAGTTTCAGAATCTGATATTGAATATAAGCCGATATATTTTCTATTCAGAGCCTTGTATTCAATATCAAATATGATTTGGGTTTGTCATGATCGTGTTTTAGATGACATTGGTTCTTAAACCCAATTAAAGGCAGGATATTGATTTTTGAAAAGATTGAAACTAAGTGGAGTTTTAATGAATCTTTAATTAGATAAAAAAAGGTGAATGGATAATTTAAATTATCAAATCTGAAAGGTGATCGAGAATGGAGTACCACCAGTTTTGTTCCAAAGCGATAGTTAAATCTTTAATTAGATTTGAGCGTGAAATGGTAATTAATTTTACCGATAGCACTGTGGTGTTAGATATGGAGTATTACCAGTTTTCTCCATGGGTATATAGGTTGGGATTGGGAAATAAAATAAATAATTACTTCGGTGTGGTTCGCTAATCCCGACTAGTTAGAAATGATATCCAAAGGAAGATTATAGAATAAATTTAGAAGAATTTATCTTGGATAAAATTAATGGGAACCTTTCCCTAAGAATGTGATTTCGTGAATAAAAGAATATTCTTAATTGGAATGAGGCGTTCGTTGTGTTTGTGTAACATTTGTTTATTATATACGTGGGTTATTCAGAAAGGCCGGGTTTATACCTATTCCGAATAACCGATTCGACGAGTTGTCGAAGATGAAGATGGTGGTTGAAGACCGGAAGTCTTCACATCGTTTGGGTGATTACTGATGATCTCGATTGGGCTGTACACCTAAGATGAGGGAAACAGTTGGTGATCGTCCAGACGTACTTGGAGATGGATGGATATGCGAGGAAAGTTCCTCCAGTTTCGTTCAGACCCAGAACGAACTTGTAAATGGATTGTGTGTCTGACATTGAATTTTATTCTGTGTTGATTGATCTCTATTAAATATACATCTGTTTGGCGGCGGAGAATTTATTCTCTTGCTTAACGCCCTTCTCTGAGACGTACGAGCTCAGAGGTTGTATATTGATGGACATCAGTCACATGGAGTGAATTGCCAGTGTGGCACGCGTAAGTGGCAATTGATCAAGGCTTCTGTTGAAAAGCAAAGTCTTGTGGTCGATGATCAAAGCACGGCCTGTGTAGCGTAGCTTTGTGTATAACATGAATTCGCAAGCCTCACACCTCGGTATGAGTCAAAAACGGGATAGTGACTGCAGGGAGAGCATGGCGTTTCTTTCTAGCTAGGGTGGTGTCAGTGACCTACCAGTCCTGACATTTATATACTTTTCACCTATGTGGTTGTTGGATACGAGACGCCTCGGATATAGGTCTGTAAGGACCGGGAAACGTGTGTTCAGGAATAACTAATCCTCAAAAGTAAGAGAGGACCGGCTCTGAAGATCCAAGGATCATAGTGGGGTCCTGAGGCATTTGCTAGACTGTCTCGAACGCGGAGAGGAGCTTCCCCCTTGCCTCAACTCATGATGGAATCCAATTTCCAATACGTGTGTTTCGGTTTTATTTGTAGAACCTAGTATGACAACATAGTGGTATGGGTCATTTATGCCGCCTATGATTGATATGTATGATTGAAATTGTTTTGACACTATGCACTTATAATAGTATCAAATAATGTGTTTTAAACGTATCAAGCATGCTTTGGTTGTTATAAGGTAAAAACCCTATCCTCCGGCTTGCATTGCATTGTGTGATGGGACCTGGGTCTTATAACAGCTTCATTTTTCTTTATTTAGCATTGCGCTGTTTGTTCTATGCACAGGTATCCTTGGGAGGAAACCCGTTCCGTGTTATACGGCGTGGTCCCTTGATTTACCGAACTTTAAAATAAAGAATTATAACTGTTTTAGTTCTCACGCCAGTCACATGACTGACCTGGAGTTTATTGTTTTAACCTAAACTCTGGGTGCCCCTATTTTCGACACGGGCAGCTAGTAGTTTTGGTTTTGCAGATTTATATTCACAGGGTCCTGATTTACAGCTGGAACGATGCTCGGAAAGCTCTGTATCCGTGTATTACTTTCAGTTGTGCTTTTGTATTATTTTCCGCTGCGATGTATTTAAATGTAATTTAAATCTCTGATATTTGTTTAATGTAATTTATTCATTTATACTCTGTATATTCTTGTATCTGATGGAATTGTTGTAATATACAATGAAATGTTCTTCCGTCTGCATCCTTTTGTGTGTTGTTCTCAAAGTATCCGCTCTTTCCTTCACGGGGAAGTTACGGGTCTTTACAATTAGCTCCATTTGAATAACTCTAATTAGTTAACTCTAACTCTAACTGGTCAACCCTCACTGATTAACTCTAACTGATTAACTCTAACTGGTAATCTCTAACTGGTCAACCCTAACTGGTAAGTTCTAACTGATTAACTCTAACTGGTAATCTCTAACTGGTCAACCCTAACTGGTAAATTCTAACTGATTAACTCTAACTGGTTAATTCTAACTAATTAACTCTAACTGGTAATCTCTAACTGGTCAACCCTAACTGGTAAATTCTAACTGATTAACTCTAACTGGTTAATTCTAACAGATTAACTCTAACTGGTTAATTCTAACTCAGATTGATTTATTCTAACTCTAATCGATCATTTCTAACTCTAATTGATTACTCTTATTCGAGTAACTCCTATTTGATAACGTTTATTCATTTATAAAGATTTACTTTTGGTAACGGTTCTTCACTTTATAAATGTTCTCTTTAATAATGTTACTTCACTTACACAAGTGTTGTGTACCCTTTCTATTTAAACTATCGGTGTTAAAACCAATATCTCTTATCTATATAAGTTAAGACTTATATATTCCATTTATCGAATGATAAATATTTATTTAATTTATAAAATGTTATTTATAAATTAATTCTTTCTATTTGTTTGACAAATATTTTTCTTTATATTTGTTTAATCCCTTTATATTTGTTTAACAAATATAATTCCTTTATATTTGATTTACAAATATAATTCCCTTATTCAATCCTTTTCCTTTAACAATATTAAATCCATCGATTTTATATAAATAAATTATTTACAAAATATACTTTGAAAATCCCCTTTCCACATTCTGGTATTTCTTATGGTATTTAACACACCATATAACAAAGATAAATATCGTTCAAACACACATAATCAACAACAGATTATATATCACATCATATATCACAATATATTAATCATAGTAAAATAAATGTTGAGGAATCCAGTTGGATTCCTCCAACCTGTTTCCCTGCATCAAAGATGTTACAAAATAAAACCAACATTACTTTCAGTTCCATATGATATATTCTGTTAAACAGAATCAGTATAGAAATTCAACTAACTGACTAATAGTTCAATCAAACAATCAACACACAGTCAATCAGCCAATATTTAACAGTTCTAAAAATACAACATGAAATTATAAACTGTTCAGAGTTAATGAGATTTACTCACTTTGGCAGTTCATCGTTAAAGAACGATAAACTATTGTTTGATTTAAATCAAACAATTTAGTTCGCCATAAATTCAAGCGAGCTCCAATCCACTCCCAGTCAGCTTCATTGTTAAGCTCTCGTCCATACGATCCCAACGGATCTTGTTTCGTTGAATTCCGATAACGTATGATTAAGATATTAATTATACAAGTTAGTACGATTATTTAAATTAAATAAGACTATATATATACTAAATCATGTGGTTCTCACCCCATATATCCTTGGCCCGTTTAAACAAAATATCCCAACCCGTATGTCTTCTTCCCCAAATGACAGTCGCTCTTGTGTACACATCAAACCCCCATCGTGGCCGATCTCCTCAAGACCAACGCATCATATCTTCACTAAATTTCAAACAAATATCACCACACCAATCCTCATTCATACCTCTTCACACTCAAACCCATTTCACCAAACTCGACGCTCCCGTCGACAGCAGCTCTCCAACAACCACGGTGAAAAAACCAAACCCAAATGGCATCGATCTCCTCGAAAAAACCTCAGACAACTGCTAATCGATACCAGGAACTCAAATATGGTATCCAAAAATCCATTCGAAGCCCCAACTCTCCTATTCGTCCAACCCTAGCCTACTGCGTTACACCGCAACCCACTCCTGACACGATCGAACTCCACAAAACGGGTGCGAGATTGAAGAGCTCCATTGCAGGAATCCAAAAACTGGCGCTTGGGAATTTATTGATTTATATTTGATTTTGTATTGATTTTCTAGAAGATGATTTTCACGTTTGGAAGAATAAGAACAGCGGCGGATTTTCATTTTCATTGACCAGAAGAGAACTAGAATTAGGTTAAGGGAAGTATTGGTATTTATAGGAAGTAAAGTGGAATATTCGCAGTATATTCCATCATCGTTATTTTACATTCGTGTTTAAAAATCCCTACAACTACACATGGTACCCAAAAATCACCAAACTGGACATGTAGCTAGAGTTCGACATTACGGTCCCAACGTAAATGGTTTCGCCGAATTCTGACTCTGTATGCTCACACAGTGAATTTTTAGCCATCAAAATACTGACTGTTTTTCACCTTAAAAATCGGTACGGCCACATACTGACTTCAAAAATCACGAAACTAAACATCTAACAATAATTTGATGTTACGAATCCAACAAAATTGGTTTCGTTGAATTCTGAGGTCGTTTGCAAAATTGGCTATTTTTAAAGCCCTATATAGCCCTTTTAAATATATAAATATATTTAAAAACAATTAAATTAAATATTTATAAATAAATATTATCGTATATATTCACATACGATATCATTCAGCTCTGGAATATTCCTATATGTATTTCTAACTTGATATTTCCAATCCTGATTAAATCGATATTCAATTTATATTGAAATTCCTTTTAAAAATATAAATAATTCCTTTATAAATTATAATGGAATTCCACAGCGACTTTTCTGAAATTTGATTTGGACATAAATAAAAATCTACACTACGAAATCCTGATTTTTCTCTTCCACTAGAAAGATATACTCCACCAGCTCCACACGTTTCTTGTTTCACAGAAATCCGGCTTAAAACGAATCCTGTACATTCAGTTGAAGTTCAAATCGCCAAATAGCGAACTGCAGTGCCATTTCAAGCTCGATTATAATTATATTATAATTTATACGTTCAACCATTGTTAATTAAATATATTCATTATTCTAATTCAAATTCTAAACTGAATTAAATATCATAGATGATCCAGTTCACACCATATCGTCATTTCAGCCAATTCTGATTATTTCAGAATTAAATTTATTATTTAAATTAAATATTCACCATTATTTAATTCCATGACCATTAAATTCACTATATCACTATTTATATAATTAAATAAATTAATTATAATACCTCTGCAAATGCGGGTCATTACAATCTTTCCCACTTAAAATAATTTCGTCCTCGAAATTGCTAAAAGGTAGAGGATGACCCTATCGACTGGTTAGAACATATTTGTTCACTTCTTACATTCGGTTTTCAACTGAACTAAGTTGATTTCAATTAAATATTGATTAATTCTTATCAACGAAAATTTTCAAAAATCCTGAAAAAAAATTAACTCCTTAACTTTTCGAATTTTTTTGCCAGCACCTCCTTTGTACTGGTCAATACGTAAAACCACCACTCGCCCCTCTGAGCCATCTCCATCCCAAAAGAAAATCAAACAGCCAAGCGGCTTGCCAATCCGACTCATAAATCTTATATCCAATAGAAATATAAACTTGTACCTTTTGTCGGCATATCATTATATCCTTTCCACATGTTATCAATTCAGCGGATACAAGGGTCATCTCAATCAAATTCCAATCTACTTTTATCCACATTACAACCATTCGCTTATATCTAAGCCAAATATCATTCCAATTCTAGTTTCTTCTTGGTTCTCAACTCTTAACTTGATTATCACATTACACTTCAAATTTGAATCTCACAATCCAATTTGTCTTGATATCATTCTAATTCAATCTCAGTTACCACTTTACTGGCTTTACTTTAATTCAAATTTGCTTTCACAAATTTCTGTTAAATTTGTTTTTAATTCAATAAATCTTTCCCTAGGAGTTTTCAAATAGTTTACTCTTTTCTAAAATCAAATTTTCCTTTTGAACATGTCATTGAGCCCTTAATTAATATTCCATTAGTTAAATCACTTCTCTATTTCTTTATCAATATTTGTTAACCAAATATTTTCAATAACCATATTGGCCTTTTATGTTATTTGGAAAACATTTTCGAGTATCGCCTTCCTTTATTTTCTAAACTTAGAAAATATATGCTATTTATAATTGGAAAATATTCCAATTACTTATCTCTTTTCCGATCTCGTTTATTTCTAGACTTAGGAAATATTCTTTATTATATTCCCAAGCTTACACTTATTTGGGTTAAACCGGATGTTGTGTAAAACATCGTTACGACAACCCAAATACTATATTCAACAAACTCTTATTCAACATTGATCTTTGAGCCTGAAAACTTACTATTTATTTGTTAATAATGAAATCAATCAAGTTGGGGTATAACTACCTCTCAGACCTTGACTGAATAACATTTATAACGTCAAAACAGATATGACTACTTACTCGAATAATCAATATCGTACAACTACTGATTCACTTTTAAACACGTATATGCTTCCTCTTTCTATTCTTACTAGATTTTATTCTTAGTCTTCCTTTTTGATTTTACTACTCTATTTCTAAGTTCGTTTCCTTATCGACTTCTATATATATATACATATATATATATATATATATATATATCGATACGTTGATTTCTAACTATCAAATTATCTTAAAAATATTCTAACTCCTTAAATTCCCGGAAAAATTCGCCATAACCTCCTTTGTACTAGGAGCATCGGGATATTTCAAATAGCCTCCCATGGCCCTCACCAATACAAAAGAAAAAGAAAAAGCCAAGCGGCTAGCCGATACGGCGCATAAAATCTCATATATGAATTAAATACATACCTTTTCGTCGAGCATTCTATTTATATACCATCATACCTTATCCATACCCATCTCATGTATATTTATACCTGCCCAATCTATTTTAACTATACCTGATCGTTTTAACTCAATTCGTTAATTAATTTGTTAATTAACTCTTTAGTCTATTTCACTTTTTATATTCGAACATGACATGTTCAAATATATTTTAACTTGCTTATTAACTAATTTGAATCCAAATTTCAAATTTAAGTTCTATATTCGATTTCGAATATCCATTTACAAATCCAATTCGCCTTTCAAAGTTCAACTTCAAATTCAAAACCCGATTAACTAATTCCTCTTCAACTTAGTTAATTCTATTCAATTTCAATCGCTTCTATTTATTCAAATTCTATATATCAAATTCTATTCAAATTCTATTCAAATTCTATATATTCAAATCCTATATTTGAATTCCATTTGAATTCTATATTCAAATTCCATTTGAATTTTTATATTCAAACTCTATTTCAATTCCATTGAATTTCATATATTCAAACTCCCTTTGAATTTTATATTCAATTCTATTTCAATTCCATTGAATTTCATATATTCAAACTCCCTTTGAATTTCTATATTCAATTCTATTTGAATTTCATTGAATTTCATATATTCAAACTCCCTTTGAATTTCTATATTCAATTCTATTTGAATTCTCTTTATTCAAAGTCTATATTCAATTCTATTTGAATTCTCTTTATTCAAAGTCTATATTCAATTCTTTATTACAAATCCCATTTTGAAATTCAATACAACTTGTCTTTCCCAAAACAAATTCAAAACAGTATCTCTGGTAGTAATTCGTCACTTACAACTCGAAAATGAATACTAATGATGCTGCTGTCATCATCAGAATCTATTTTCCAGTGATCGAAGTGAGTTCAATACTGTAAAACCATTTCTAAACATTTCCACTTTGAAATTCAATTCAAAATATAATTCACACTGCTTGTAAAACAATTTAAAATCTCCCAAGATCTTAAATTTTCCTTACTTTTACTCCAAATCCATTTACAAACACTTATCCAGTTCTCTAGAGTTTTAACTCAACTTCTAGTTTACATTTCAGATTTAACTCATCTGATTTCACGTATTTCACTTATATGAATTCTGATTGGTTATTCACATAACCATTTTACTTATAATCTTACTCGACTATAATAACAACCAATATATCCACTATATTATAATTTTGATATATATATATATATCTTCTCTATATCAAGATATACCTTTGGGTAAACTTATTTTAATTTACCATCTTTTCAAAACATATCGTGCCAACCCATCGTATTCGAGTGTTTAGTAATTTCTACCAATACAGTGGATCAAACTGATCGACCAGAACCCATAAACGACTCAACCAATAAATCTCCACAATATGAAATTATTTTTATATCATCTACAAATACGTTCACTCGTATATATATACTCAACTCAATCTAGGGTATTACTAACCCCATCTCTACTGAGTCACGCCACAGAGCCAAGGTAATTCACATAACTTAAGCTCTGATACCAACTGTAGTGACCCGGGATTTTGACGACTTTGGTTATCGCCACTAACTCAATGATGACTAACCAAACATTGAAAAATACCGGTTATTAATGAAAGAAATTAGAGGGCGAGGAAAGATAAGATAGAAACTTAGAATAGAAGAAGAAGAAGAACACAATATCAGAGTAACATGAATCTCACAGCGGAACGAATAAATATATTCCATAACATAACTTTGAAATACAAATCTGTACTTGAATGTACATATCATTATCAAAGTACATCACTTACAACACAGCGGAAATAACTATAACTATATGATCCTAAAGCCTCCTGCTCCAAGCTCTTCCAGTATATCTTTAAATCTTGACTACTTGACTGCCCATACAAATTTAGGCACCCAAGAGTTTAGGGAAAACAAACAAAATAAATTCCGGGTCAGTCATGTGACTGGTGTGAGTAAAATAGTTTAAAACAGTTCAAGTAGTTAATCGATATCTCATAAGACCACGCCGTATAACGGAACGGGTTTTTCCCTTATGAGAATCCAAATTATCTTTATATCAAAAACATTTTGATATTATAATAATGTCTATCAACACAATATAATAATCATCTAGCAGAAACGCTTTCATCTCACGTTCTGCATATACAGTATACAATCAAACCAGCAAGCACATATTGGGTAATGGATTTCCAACTATGACAAGGTGTAGAACCACCTTTCGCTAGCGTACCTCTAGAAAGGAATACACTGGGTTCAACAAGAACATCTTGCAACCCAGCCACACATGACCGACCATTCATTTCGCTTGAGTGTATCGAATGTATATCACCAACGGTTGGGATCAGCAACCGTTTCCCGAATGGGACAGCATCAACAATAGATTTTTAGAAGTAAATGAAACTCTAGATCAGGTGATTATACACCTTAATAGGTGCGACCTACATAGCCATGCTGCCTGCCCGATTTCTGTCATTTACCGGTTGATGAGGCTTGAGGTTACGTTTCATCATCACATCAGATTCACTTTGAATGCCACATCGTCAAATCCATCAAATCACCAATTGACGTCATCAACCATACATTATGTGTTAGCTAAAAGCAGTTTCCTTCTCCGCTTCCACTCTTGGTACGGTTGGAGAAATCAATATACGTGATCGTCTGGAAATACTCTGTCAAACATCCGTCCATACAAGTCATCCAGGAACAGGATGAGTTGAAGGCACTATTCAGTATATCCATCTTAGACACTGTTATCTAAGATTTATACAATAGCCCTTGCACTTTACTCCGTCTTCAATTATCTTTGGCATATATGATTCGCAACGCTTATGCCAATACAGAGTGGTTCTTTGGATAATAATCCAATCGGTCTCTCCATATTAACAATGTTAAAATGGTCAAAACTTCGATAGTCTGTGATTTAACTATCGAAAAAAAACAAGTGTGCAAACAACGATATTATTTCCAAATGGAAATTATATCAATCAATCATCAAACATATATATATATATTCCTTATTTTCCATGTTTAGAAAATATACTTTATTAACACTGGAAAACATTTCCATTTCTTGTTTTCTATATTAGAAAACATTTTTGATTCTTGTTTGGAAAACATTTCCAAAACTCCTAAGTTTGGATTAAGCAGATGTTTAGATAAAGCATCGCTATGCCAACTTAATCATTTCCTTTAATTACTAAATTCACTTTACCATCCTTTACTGCCAAACCATAACCATTCCTTAGTTAAAAACGAAGCCAATCAAGTTGGGGTAGAACTACCTCTCAGACCTTAACTGAACAACATTTCTAACCTTGAAATTGGCAAAGTTCACTTTAAATTTCTTTAACTAACTTCCTTACTTAACCTTTCTTTCGAATAACTATATTCGATTGACTCTTTTCACTTAACTCTATTCGATTTACTCTATTTGATTTACTCTATTTGATTTACTCTATTCACTTAACTCCTATCGAATAACTATATTCGATAACTCCTCTAACTCTATTCGAATAAACTGTATTCGATTAACTCCTCTAACTCTATCCGAATAAACTGTATTCGATTAACTCCCCTAACTCTATTCGAATAAACTATATTCGATTAACTCCTCTAACTCAATTCGAATAAACTATATTCGATAACTACTTTCAAATAACAAGATTTGATAACTCCTTTCGAATAACTAGATTCGATAACTTCTTTCGAATAACTATATTCAATAACTCCTTCTCTCGAATACACTATATTCGATAACTCTACTCGATTAGCTCCATTTGAATAACTCTAATTATTTAACTCTAACTCTAACTGGTCAATCCTCACTAATTAACTCTAACTGGTAATCTCTAATTGGTCAACCCTAACTGGTAAATTCTAACTGATTAACTCTAACTGATTAACTCTAACTGGTAATCTCTAACTGGTCAACCCTAACTGGTAAATTCTAACTGATTAACTCAAACTGGTTAATTCTAACTGATTAACTCTAACTGGTAATCTCTAACTGGTCAACCCTAACTGGTAAATTCTAACTGATTAACTCTAACTGGTTAATTCTAACTGATTAACTCTAACTGGTTAATTCTAACTCAGATTGATTTATTCTAACTCTAATCGATCATTTCTAACTCTAATTGATTACTCTTATTTGAATAACTCCTATTTGATAACGTTTATTCATTTATAAAGATTTACTTTTGGTAACGGTTCTTCACTTTATAAATGTTCTCTTTAATAACGTTACTTCACTTACACAAGTGTTGTGTACCCTTTCTATTTAAACTATCGGTGTTAAAACCAATATCTCTTATCTATATAAGTTCAGACTTATATATTCCATTTATCAAATGATAAATATTTATCTAATTTATAAACTGTTATTTATAAATTAGTCCTTTCTATTTGTTTGACAAATATTTTCCTTTATATTTGTTTTTTTATAAATAAATCCCTTTATATTTGTTTAACAAATATAATTCCTTTATATTTGATTTACAAATATAATTCCCTTATTCAATCATTTTCCTTTAACAATATAAAATCCATCGATTTTATATAAATAAATTATTTTCAAAATATACTTTGAAAATCCCCTTTCCACATTCTGGTATTTCTTATGGTACTTAACACACATAATCAACAACATATTATATATCACATCGTATATCACAATATATGAATCACAGTAAAATAAATGTTGAGGAATCCAGTTGGATTCCTCCAACCTGTTTCCCTGCATCACAGATGTTACACAATAAAACCAACATCACTTTCAGTTCCATATGATATATTCTGTTAAACAGAATCAATATAGAAATTCAACTAACTGACTAGCAATTCAATCAAACAATCAACACACAGTCAATCAGCAAATATTTAATAGTTCTAAAAATACAACATGAAATTATAAACTGTTCGGAGTTAGTGAGATTTACTCACTTTGGCAGTTCACCATTAAAGAACGATAAACTGTTGTTTGATTTGAATCAAACAATTTAGTTCTCCATAAATTCAAATGAGCTCCAATCCACTCCCAGTTAGCTTCATTGTGAAGCTCTCGTCCATACGATCCCAACGGATCTTGTTTCGTTGAATTCCGATAACGTATGATTACGATATTAATTATACAAGTTAGTACGATTATTTAAATTAAATAAGACTATATATATACTAAATCATGTGGTTCTCACCCCCACACATCCTTGGCCCGTTTAAACAAAATAGCCCAACCCGTATGTCTTCTTCCCCAAATGACAGTCGCTCCTGCGTACACGTCAAACCCCCATCGTGGCCGATCTCCTCAAGACCCACGCATCATCTCTTCACTAAAATTCAAACAAATATCGCCACACCGATCCTATTTCATACCTCTTCACACTCATACCCATATCACCAAACACGACGCTCCCGTCGACAGCAGCTCTCCAACATCCACGGTGAAAACACCAAACCCAAATGGCATCGATCTCCTCGAAAAAACCTCAGACAACTGCTAATCGATACCAGGAACTCAAATATGGTATCCAAAAATCCATTCGAAGCCCCAACTCTCCTATTTGTCCAACCCTAGCCTACTGCATTACAC
This sequence comes from Allium sativum, assembly GCA_030737875.1. Taxonomy (NCBI): domain Eukaryota; kingdom Viridiplantae; phylum Streptophyta; class Magnoliopsida; order Asparagales; family Amaryllidaceae; genus Allium; species Allium sativum. Next base: position 4,702,242 of record CM060921.1, on the reverse strand, counting down.
CGCAACCCATCCTGACATGATCGAATTCCACAAAACGGGTGCGAGATTAAAGAGCTCCATTGCAGGAATCCAAAAACTGGTGCTTCAGAATTTATTGATTTATATTTGATTTTGTATTGATTTTCTAAAGATGATTTTCACGTTTGGAAGAATAAGAACAGCAGCGGATTTTCTTTTTCGTTGACAAGAAGAGAACTAGAATTAGGTTAAGGGAAGTATTGGTATTTATAGGAAGTAACGTGGAATATTCCCAATATATTCCATCATCGTTATTTTACATTCGTGTTTAAAAATCCCTGCGACTACATACGGTACCCAAAAATCACCAAACTGGACATGTAGCTAGAGTTCGACATTACGGTCCCAACGAAACTAGTTTCGTCGAATTCCGACTCTGTATGCTCACACAGCGTATATTTAACCGTCAAAATACTGACTATTTTTCCCCTTAAAAATCGATACAGCCACATACTGACTTCAAAAATCACGAAACTAAACATTTAACAATAATTTGACGTTACGAATCCAACAAAATTGGTTTCGTTGAATTCTGAGGTCGTTTGCAAAACTGGCTATTTTTAAAGCCCTATATAGCCCTTTTAAATATATAAATATATTTAAAAACAATTAAATTAAATATTTATAAATAAATATTAACGTATATATTCACATATGATATCATTTAGCTTTGGAATATTCCTATATATGTATTTCTAACTTGATATTTCCAATCCTGATTAAATCGATATTCAATTTATATTGAGATTCCTTTTAAAAATATAAATAATTCCTTTATAAATTATAATGGAATTCCACAGCGACTTTTCTGAAATTTGATTTGGACATAAATAAAAATCTACACGACGAAATCCAGATTTTTCTCTTCCACTAGAAAGATATACTCCACCAGCTCCACACGTTTCTTGTTTTACAGAAATCCGGCTTAAAACGAATCCTATACATTCAGTTGAAGTTCAAATCGCCAAATAGCGAACTGCAGCGCCATTTCAAGCTCGATTATAATTATATTATAATTTATACGTTCAACCATCGTTAATTAAATATATTTGTTATTCTAATTCAAATTCTAAAATGAATTAAATATCACAGATGATCTAGTTCACACCATATCGCCATTTCAGCCAATTCTGATTATTTCAGAATTAAATATATTATTTAATTTATTATTTAAATTAAACATTCACCATTATTTAATTCCACGGCCATTAAATTCACTATATCACTATTTATATAATTAAATAAATTAATTATAATGCCTCTGCCAATGCGGGTCATTACATACATAGCCATGCTGCCTGACCGATTTTTGTCATTTCCCGGTTGTTGAGGCCTGAGGGTACGATTACTTTCTATTCATTGATAGCACAATTACTGTGAATGCCACATTGTCAAATCCGTTAATCATTAATTGATTTGCATAAATATTCTGGATGTTATGCTAAGGGAATAAATCCGTTGCCACCATGTATATTTGTACAGAACAATCATATTTGATCGTTGGAAATACTTTGTCAGACATTCGTCCATATTCGTTCGTTCTGGGATTGAATGAACCGAAGGCACAAGTTCTATTAATAGAAAAAGCCCTTTCACTTTAATTCTCTTAGATTTTCTTCATATAATCTGATTCGCAACGCTACTGCCAATACAGAGTGGTTCACGGATAATAATCCAACCGGTCTCTCCATATTGACAACGATATTGGCAAATACTTCGATAGTCGGTTATTTAACTATCGAAGAAAAACAAACATCCATTCAAAACAATCAAACAATCATTGGACCCCTTGATATCCATTCATTAATTAAATCACCCTTTCCATTTCCTTATCAATATTAGTTAAACAAATATTTCAATTATCATCTCGGTCTCTTACATTCTTTGGAAAACATTTCTATATCTCGCCTTCTTTTATTTTCTACACTTAGAAAATATATTCTATTTGAAATTGAAACAATTTCAGTCACTTATCTCTTTCCGACTACTTTAATTATACTTAGGAAATATTTACTTTTATATTTCCAAAATTCCATCACTTGGATTAAAACGAATGCTGTGTAAATATCGTTACAACAACCCAAAATATTTTATTCAACTAAATATTATTCAAACACTTCTCTTCGAGATTGGATCTTGCTATTTATAAATTAAAAACGAAATCAATCAAGTTGGGGTAAAATTACCTCTCAGACCTTGACTGAAAACATCATTAACTTCAAAACAGACAAAACCACTTACCCCGAATAATTAACATTATAAAAACCAATTATTCATTTTTAAACGTATATATGTTTCTCTTTCTACTACCAGCCTATCAATTTCCTTTTTGTTTATAATATTCTATTCTTAATTTATGTGACGGCCCGCCCCGCACCAGCCTGCATTTCCTCCGAAGGTGCGCTGTACACATGCCCAACTAGCACGGGACGGTCGTCAGGAGAAAGGAAAGAAGAGAATTGACTAACAAGAAACCTGTAGAATGTCTCACAGCGCATGGAGTAAAATATAATAATAATAACATACTAGACATAAAACAGGTGAGACAGTGCATAAGCTGATAACTAAAATCAACATCAACATCAGAGCAGCGGAAATCCAAATATAGCTTATTACAACTTTCCAAATTTTCTGTCTCAAAACAAAAGAAGGCTAAAGTAGAAGATGCACCACCAATTCCCAAGCAGTGATCTTCAACAACACAGGGAGATTACTATATATATGTATTACGTGGAAGCCTCCTGCTCGTCTCCGGATCATCTACCAGTGCATCGCCAGCTAACCTGTCTCTAGTCTGCTCGTGTGAGCACCCAGAGTAATAAGAGGAGACATAAAACTCTGGGTCGGACATAAAGCCTGGTATGAGCGATAAGCATCTAAACAGAACAATAACAGGTATACTAAACCATACCTGAACCTGGACCTGCAACAAAAGAGTTAGTACCACATAACGTACAATACTCTAAGGTGCCATAATAAATAGTGTAAGAGTACGGGGGTGGGGTGTGCATGTCATAATGGTAGCAAACAAATCATCCATAGCAACTATCCTCACATCTCTCACTCAGTGCGTAAAGCATACGATGTCCACCACTGTCAATCACTAGACCCATTGAAGTAGTGACGGAGTTCGACTTGTACAACTACTGCTACTACCAAGCTTACCACATGGAGTCATGACCGAATCTTTACAAATGACCCCACTTCATTGGTTTATATCCCTTTAGTCGTACCTAGGCCATTTCAGCCCTGAACCCGTTCACGTACTTCCCATACATAGTGATCCAAAGTCATAAACATCGACTGCCCCTTGGCACACGTCCCGCAGCAAAGCCCAATCATGAAGCCCACTCATTGGTTCCCAACTGGATCCTGAGTCAAAGCTCCTCATTTGGACTTCCTTTGCATCTCAGGTTTTAATTGAATTGGAGTTGGTCTTCAGAAGAGTCATCGCGTAGTAGTAATAGCCCACGTACGGTTCGGTTCGGTGCTCCTCGTCTAGCTCGGTTCGGTTCGGTGTAACCTTCCTGCTCGGTTCGGTTCGGTGGTCCTAGTCCATGCCTGGGTCAGTGCTCCATCTCCTCTCGGTTCGGTTCGGAAGTGTAGTGCCTATCCTCTACTTGGTTCGGTGGTTGCTCCCTTCTAAGTCCCCAGATCCGATCCTGTCCTTCTCCATTTGCCCGATCCGATCCCACTCGCTTGCTTGCTCCGATCCGATCCACTCCCTAATCTACTCCGATCCGATCCGCTCTCTAGCCTACTCCGATCCGATCCTGTTCCATAATTCCGATCCGATCCTCCGTCCAACTCCAACTTTAAGCAGTGGCCTTCCTTCTTGCCAAATTTCTTTTGTGCCAGGTTCCAGTTCGGGTCGGGTTCCTTGCCCAGGTCTCCTATCAGATCCGAGCCCATATCCGATCCGATCCGAAACCCTGCACAATTTTCTACATCTTTTCCAGCAACTTGTTTACGCCATTCGACGACGTTTTCGACAAATCTAACTATACTAATCAATCACAAATCATGTCAAATAGTCATGGCAACATAGCAAACTAACCACAAACACCAAAACAATGAATTTACACGTCAAAATGGATCAAATATACCCAAAATCCCATTTTTCCCTTAAGCATGATTAAATAAAACTAATCATAGAGTTAACAAAACTTAACCAAATCGAACCAAATTTCTAACAGAGGCATAAAATATTATTTAAGAATTTCTAAACATTTTTCCAGAATTTATTAGTGTATAAATTCGCTAATCTTCACTAATCACCCTTAATTAATTGTAATTAGTGTCAAAACGATGCTATCACTCACCTTTGCCACAAAATAAAACACCAAATCTGAAATACTATCTATTTGGGTCGAATTCCTATGTATAGCAGCAGCTCCAACCTTGCTCTGTTGCTATTTGGCCTTGTTTTGATGTAGTTTAGGCTTAATCTTCACTAAAAATGTGTTTTGGAGTGGTTTTAGAGGATGGAAGCCATTACTAAGGTCTCAAGAAGGTTTGTGGCGGCTCAAAACTGAAATGAAAGTGATTCCCTAACCCTAATCAGCCCTCCTATACCTCTAAACCCGAAATTCCCCTCTGGGCCTAGCTGCTAATCACCCGGTTAAGCCCAATTAAGCTGTTTTTCACCATCTGAAACTTGTTTCAGCCATATCTCCCAAACGATGAGTCCGTTTGGCTAATGTGACCACTCTACGGAATTGTAAACCATCATCCGGAGCCAATGTATGTGGTTTCAGGTCAAAATTCCTTTCCAGTCAAAATTTATGGCCAAAACAGTGCCAACTAGGGGTAAAATGGTCATTTAAAAATCGGGAAAAATCATGAACATGGGAAATAACCCCAATAGTCGTCTCCGAAAGTTATATGACCATACGACTTTGTATGTGAAATAAATAAATATTCTACGATCCTATGATGCGTATAATACGGGTCGTTACACTCTCCCCCCCTTAAGAAATTTCGTCCCCGAAATTCCTTAACCCAAAACATACCAAGGATCCCGCATGCCTAACAACCGCATACAACAGTCAAACATGCAAAACAAGCAAACCAGCCTATCCTAGCATGCGGAAAACTAAGTCGAAGTCAAAATCTTACCAGGCGAAGAGTTCTGGGTGTGTCTTCCTAATGTTCTCCTCTGTCTCCCAAGTACAATCATTCTCGTCCTCGCCCCACTGAACCTTGACTAGCTTCACCGCCTTCCTTCGAAGTTGCTTCATGTCGTGCTCGACAATACGGGCCGGCTTGCGGTTCCCAACCGCCTCGGGTTCTACTTCGAAGTCCTCTAACTGATCAGGTGAAATAGTCATATCTGAGTTGTGGACGAACTTCCTTAGTTGGGAAACATGAAATACGTTGTGAACTCTCGCCATCTTCTCTGGTAAGTCAATTCTATATGCCAAATTCCCGACCAGTTCAAGAACAGGGAATGGGCCAACAAACCTTGGTGCCAACTTGCCTCTCCTGCCAAATCGTATTACGCTCTTCAACGGAGAAATCTTGACAAACACCAAGTCACCAACAGAGAATTTTAAGTCTCTTCTCCTCTTATCAGCATAACTCTTCTGTCTATCTTGGGCAGCCTTCATCCGTTGTCGAATGATCTTGACTTTATCTGAAGTTTCCCTCACCACATCTGGCCCAAGCATAAACTTCTCGCCAGTCTCTATCCAACACGATGGTGAGTTGCACGGTCTTCCGTACAAAGCTTCAAACGGAGCCATACCGATACTGGATTGGTAGCTATTGTTGTATGCAAACTCTACTAGATGCAAATGGTCATCCCATGATCCACCAAAATCCAATATACATGCTCCCAAGAGATCTTCCAAAATACTATTCACCCTCTCCGTCTGACCGTCGGTCTGAGGATGATATGCGGTACTGAGATGTAACTCTGACCCTAGAGCATCTTGTAAGCTCTTCCAAAACGCACTAGTGAACAACGGGTCTCGGTCACTCACAATGCTTTTAGGTACTCCATGAAATCTCACTACCCACTTCACATACAATTCTGCTAACTTAGCTGCCGTTCTGGTCGATTTGACTGGTATAAATCTTGCACTTTTAGTCAATCGATCCATGATTACCCAAATGCTATCATGTTCCGATCTAGTCCTTGGTAAACCATCGATGAAATCCATCGAGACTTGCTCCCATTTCCATTCGGGAATTTCTAATGGCTGTAACAACCCACTAGGCTTCTTTTGCTCGGCTTTAACTAGCTGGCAATTCATGCATTTGGATATAAACCTCCCAATGTCTCTTTTCATCCCTTCCCAGTAGTAGGTCTGCTTCATGTCTCGATACATCTTATTACCACCGGGGTGTATAGTCAGTTTTGAGTGATGACATTCTCTAAGTACTTCATCCCTCAATCCATTGACATTGGGTACAACAAGCTTTCCATTCTTTCTAAGCCATCCATCTCGATCAAGCCCAAACTTGTTCATCTCCTCATCGATACTCATCTCTAACTTGGAGATGATTTCCAATAGGTCAGGATCGTCCCTCTGACTGGAGCCGATCCGCTCAATCAAAGTGGGTCTGATCGTCAAACTTGCTAACATTTCTAGATCCAATTCGCACTTTGGTCTGAAATCAAACCCCGCGATATACTCTAGTTGCTTCCATTCTAGAAACATAGCCCCTAAACTGGCATGTCTCCTACTCAATGCATCAGCCACCGCATTGCCCTTTCCCGGTGTATATGCGATGTCAAAATCGTAGGAGGCCAAGAATTCTAACCACCTTTGTTGCCGGAGATTTAGATCCTTCTGGGAGAAGAGCTACTTCAACGACTTATGATTTGTAAACAACTCAAATCTTTCTCCCAAGAGATAGTGTCTCCACATCTTCAATGCGAACACGATCGCCGCCAATTCCAAATCATGGGTAGGGTATCTTCTCTCGTGCGGTTTCATTTGCCGACTTGCATAAGATACAACCCTACCATCTTGCATCAATACAGCACCCAGTCCGGTGCCACATGCATCCGTGTATACCGTCATCTCTTCATTCCCCTTAGGAATGACTAACACTGGTGCGCATGTCAACTTGTCCTTTAGACTCTTGAATGCATTCTCGCACCTTTCATCCCAGACAAAAGCTTGATTCTTCTTAGTCAACTGGGTCAATGGTGCTGCTATCTTGGAGAAACCTTGGATAAACTTACAATAATATCTAGCTAACCCCAAGAAACTTCTTACATCTGCTGAATTCTTGGGCGTAGGCCAATCCTGTACCGTAGCCACCTTCGCCGGGTCCACGGCAATACCATTCTCGGAAACAACATGACCCAAGAACCTTACTTCCCTCTTCCAGAAGTGACACTTAGAAAACTTTGCTTTCAATTGGTGTTTTCTCAACACCTCCATCACTATTCTTAAATGTTCCTTGTGTTCTTCCTCTATCCTCGAATAGACCAAAATATCATCAACGAACACAAGGACAAACTTATTCAACTGATCTCTGAATACCCTATTCATAAGATCCACAAAATATGATGGGGCATTGGTCAGCCCGAATGGCATGACCAACCACTCATAAAACCCAGACGGCGTCCGAAATGCCGTTTTGGCTATACTCTCAGCTTCCACTCTAAGCTGATGAAAACTTGTCGCGAGATCCAACTGAGAAAATACTCTCGCGCCACTCAACTGATCGAACAAATCATCTATCCGCGGTAGAGGATACTAATTCTTCCTCGTCACTTTATTCAACTCGTGGTAGTCTACACACAAACGAAGGGAACCATCCACCTTGGTAGCAAACACAACTGGTGCTCCCCATTCAGAAACACTCCTTCTGATAAATTCCTTCTTCAAAAGATCGCTGACTTGCACCTCGAGCTCTCGCTGCTCTCTTGGTGCCATACGACGAAGTGGCATCACTATAGGTCTGGCATCTTTTACCAAATCAATACGGAACTCAATCTCTCGGTGTGGTGGAAGCCCGGTCACTTCCTCGAAAACATCCGAATACTGGCCAACCATGGGCAAACCTGACAACTCACTATGCGGAATGTCGAGGGAGTTTAGAAAACTAGCCAATACCCCCTCACTGGGTAGACCACCAAACACTATCCTCCGCCCATCATCCACTCTAGCTGTCACCAAAAAGCCCTCACAGTCTACCACCACCCCGTACCTTTGGAGCCAATCTACTTCTAAAATAATGCCAAACCCAGTAAAGCCCAAAACAAAGCAATCACAAACAAACATGCATCCATGACTCGATAAGACCACATTACGACAAATCATGCTAAGGCTAGTCGAACCACCAATCGGGTTCGTCACTACTAAAGGTCTATCGACAATCTCAGGCTCCAATCCCAACCTACCTACCAGGTCACTAGATATGAAAGAACTGGAAGCTCCGGTATCAAACAAAACTCTAATAGGAACATCATAAATAGAAAGCATACCTTGAATGACGACATTCTTTCCCTTCTCCGCCGCAGTTGGGGCATTCGACGAAGAAGGAATAACATTAAGGGCATAGGCTTTCACCATTTTCTTTTCTTTAGGAGGCTGTGGACACTTGTCCTTGTGATGTCCCATTTGGCCACAGTTGAAGCACTTCCTATCCGCTGGCTTGGACTGACAATTACTAGCATAATGGCCCTTCATATCACAGCTGAAGCACTCAACATCTTGCTTATTCTTTTTCTTCTGGCCATCCTTAGCCTGGTTCTGCTTTCTCTTATTCTGGGAACCACCCTTGCCTCCACCACTTGCTTGTGGTTTTGGCTCTTCTGCAGATGCTACCTCAGTCTTCGGCTTAGGGTAGAGACTTTCTGATCTTAATGCTTTTCCCACAATCGATTCAAACGTCTCATCGATGTGGTTAATAAGCCTTTCCCCCAAGTACTGATCCAAACCAGTTAAGAATTTCTCATTCTTCTTCTCGGCTGTATCAATAAGAGATAACCCATACTTCGACAAAGTGTCGAATTCAGCAATATACTCCGAGACAGCTCTGCCATTCTGCTTGAGCTCCAAGAATTTCTTAAACAGCACTGACTTCTGAGCAGCTGGAATGAACTTCTCGCTAAAGCGAGCCTTAAAACTGCTCCCAAGTAATCTGATCTTCGGGAGTAGCTGCCTTTATAGCATTCCACCAATTCATTGCCTGCCCTTGCAGCTGACGGGATGCTAGCTTTCTCTTCATTGCATCCTCGATACCCAAATCCTCGAAGATACGTTCGCAACTATCCAACCAATCTTGAACATCCGTGGCCGACTCCGTTCCGTGGAACGGCTTCCCACCAAGGCTAGTATAATCCTTATTTAGCTTGGAGAAGTCGACCCTCGGCGCTTGCACTATTGGACCACCACCATTTCCACCATTGGGAGCTGCCCTCTGTACATCCCTAAGCATTTCTCTCATGAGATCAGTAAACATCGTCCTCATGTCAGCAACATTCCCATAATTGGCTGCTCTACCGGTACCTCTAACATATCGGCTCATCGTCAATCTAAAAAAAGGAAACGATTAACGACCCCATCGTGGTGCTAGTGCAGCACGACTTCATTCTTATACTTACTAATAGTATATATATATAGCTTTTGAAAACCAAGGTAATCAAAAATACGCTCTCTCGTATACGTATACTATCTCTCCCTGATAACTTCCCTAGGTTAACTACACAACCTAGTGCTCTGATACAAAGTGTGACGGCCCGCCCCGCACCAGCCTGCATTTCCTCCGAAGGTGCGCTGTACACATGCCCAACTAGCACGGGACGGTCGTCAGGAGAAAGGAAAGAAGAGAATTGACTAACCAGAAACCTGTAGAATGTCTCACAGCTCATGGAGTAAAAAATAATAATAATAACATACTTGACATAAAATAGGTGAGACAGTGCATAAGCTGATAACTAAAATCAACATCAACATCAGAGCAGCGGAAATCCAAATACAGCTTATTACAACTTTCCAAATTTTCTGTCTCAAAACAAAAGAAGGCTAAAGTAGAAGATGCACCATCAATGCCCAAGCAGTGATCTTCAACAACACAGGGAGATTACTATATATATGTATTACGTGGAAACCTCCTGCTCGTCTTCGGATCATTTACCAGTGCATCGCCAGCTAACCTGTCTCTAGTCTGCTCGTGTGAGCACCCAGAGTAATAAGAGGAGACATAAAACTCTGGGTCAGACATAAAGCCTGGTATGAGCGATAAGCATCTAAACAGAACAATAACAGGTATACTAAACCATACCTGAACCTGGAACTGCAACCAAAGAGTTAGTACCACATCCCGTACAATACTCTAAGGTGCCATAATAAATAGTGTAAGAGTACGGGGGTGGGGTGTGCATGTCATAATGGTAGCAAACAAATCATCCATAGCAACCATCCTCACATCTCTCACTCAGTGCGTAAAGCATACGATGTCCACCACTGTCAATCACTAGACCCATTGAAGTAGTGACGGAGTTCGACTTGTACAACTACTGCTACTACCAAGCTTACCACATGGAGTCATGACCGAATCTTTACAAATGACCCCACTTCATTGGTTTATAGCCCTTTAGTCGTACCTAGGCCATTTCAGCCCGGAACCCGTTCACGTACTTCCCATACATAGTGATCCAAAGTCATAAACATCGACTGCCCCTTGGCACACGTCCCGCAGCAAAGCCCAATCATGAAGCCCACTCATTGGTTCCCAACTGGATCCTGAGTCAAAGCTCCTCATTTGGACTTCCTTTGCATCTCGGGTTTTGATTGAATTGGAGTTGGTCTTCAGAAGAGTCATCGCGTAGTAGTAATAGCCCACGTACGGTTCGGTTCGGTGCTCCTCATCTAGCTCGGTTCGGTGTAACCTTCCTGCTCGGTTCGGTTCAGTGGTCCTAGTCCATGCCTGGGTCAGTGCTCCATTTCTTCTCGGTTCGGTTCGGAAGTGTAGTGCCTATCCTCTGCTTGGTTCGGTGGTTGCTCCCTTCTAAGTCCCTAGATCCGATCCTGTCCTTCCCCATTTGCCCGATCCGATCCCAATTGCTTGCTTGCTCCGATCCGATCCGCTCCCTAACCTACTCCGATCCGATCCGCTCTCTAGCCCACTCCGATCCGATCCTGTTCCATAATTCCGACCCGATCCTCCATCCAACTCCAACTTTAAGCAGTGGCCTTCCTACTTGCCAAATTTCTTTTGTGCCAGGTTCCAGTTCGAGTCGGGTTCCTTGCCCAGGTCTCCTATCCGATCCGAGCCCATATCTGATCCGATCCGAAACCCTGCACATTTTTCTGCAACTTTTTCCAGCAACTTGTTTACGCCATTCGACGACGTTTTCGACAAATCTAACTATACTAATCAATCACAAATCATGTCAAATAGTCATGGAAACATAGCAAACTAACCACAAACACCAAAACAATGAATTTACATGTCAAAGTGGATCAAATATACCCAAAATCTCATTTTTCCCTTAAGCATGATTAAATAAAACTAATCATAAAGTTAACAAAACTTAACCAAATCGAACCAAATTTCTAACAGAGTCATAAAATATTATTTAATAATTTCTAAACATTTTTCCAGAATTTATTAGTGTATAAATTCGCTAATCTTCACTAATCACCCTTCATTAACTGTAATTAGTGTCAAAACGATGCTATCACTCACCTTTGCCACAAAATAAAACACCAAATCTGAAATACTCTCTGTTTGGGTCGAATTCCTATGTATAGCAGCAGCTCCAACCTTGCTCTGTTGCTATTTGGCCTTGTTTTGATGTAGTTTAGGCTTAATCTTCACTAAAAATGTGTTTTGGAGTGGTTTTAGAGGATGGAAGCCATTACTAAGGTCTCAAGAAGGTTTGTGGCGGCTCAAAACTGAAATGAAAGTGATTCCCTAACCCTAATCAGCCCTCTTATACCTCTAAACCCGAAATTCCCCTCTGGGCCTAGCTGCTAATCACCCGGTTAAGCCCAATTAAGCTGTTTTTCACCATCTGAAACTTGTTTCAGCCATATCACCCAAACGGTGAGTCCGTTTGGCTAATGTGACCACTCTACGGAATTGTAAACCATCATCCGGAACCAATGGAAGTGGTTTCAGGTCAAAATTCCTTTCCAGTCAAAAGTTATGGCCAAAACAGTGCCAACTAGGGGTAAAATGGTCATTTAAAAATCGGGAAAAATCATGAACATGGGAAATGACCCCAATAGTCGTCTCCCAAAGTTATATGACCGTACGACTTCATATGTGAAAGAAATAAATATTCTACGATCCTATGATGCGTAGAATATGGGTCGTTACAATTTCGTTTCCTTTTCGGATTCTATATATGTCGATACATTTATTTCTAACTATCAAATTTTTCTTAAAAATATTCTAACTCCTTAAATTCTCGGAAAAATTCGCCATAACCTCCCTTGTATCGGGAGCATCGGGATATTTTAAATAGCCTCCCATGGCCCTCACCAATCCAAAAGAAAAAGCCAAGCGACTTGTTGATACGGCGCATAAAATCTCATATATGAATTTAAACATGTAACTTTTTGTCGGGCACATAATTAAAATCTTCATATACTTCATCCCATACCTGTCTAACACATGCTCACCTGTTTTCAATTCAATTCAAGACTATCCAATCGTTTGAATTCAGTTTCGCTCATTTATTCTTTAATTAGCTATTTTGCCTATTTCACTTCTTTGTTTGAACATAACATGTTCAAACAAAATATTTAACCTGCTCATAACCAAATTGAATTTCAATTTCAATTCTAGTTTCCTTTTCGATTTCGAATATAAATTTTAAACTGAATTCACTTATTCAAAGCCCAATATCAATTCAAAACCTCATTAACTAATTACTATTCAAATTAGTCAATTCTATTCAATAATCAAAAATCTGATTTCTGTTTCAAAAAAAACAATTCATTACTCCACTTGAGTTCGCATATAATCTACAACTCGAATCTGAAATTTTCTAAATAAAAATTCGGATTTTATTCACTTAAAATCCTTTTATAAAATTAAATAAACCGTTATGGTTTTTAAATGGTTATGACACTTTTTTTCTAAAAAATTTGATTTTGACATAACTCAAAATCTATTCAACGAAACCTAGATTTTTCTTCTCCATTAGAAAACTATTATCAAATCGCTCCTGACGTTTCTAGTTTCAAAGAATTCTGACCTCGATTGAGTTCTGTATACTCAATTGAAGTTCGAATCGCCAATTTACGAACTGCAACGCTACGGCGAGTACGTTTTAATTATATTTATAAATATAAACGTTTTAACTTCATTTATAATAAGTCCAACTCCATTCTGATATATTTTTAATATATATCAAATCCAATTTTTCAATTCAACATAATATTTTCGATCTTCTAAAATTGTCGAGTTTCCCTATCTTAGAAATAAATTTATTTATACTTTGATCTTCTATATTATAATTGAATTTCCTATATTCAAATTCCATTATCAATCTCCATTTGAATTTCAATATATTTTCAAACTTCACTTGGATTTCTATATTCAAATCTATTTTCCAACTCCATTTGAATTTCAGTATATTCAAATCTATTTCAAATTCTATTTTGAAATTTTATTTTATGTTCTATTTAAATTTCTAAATTAAATTTCCATTTTCTTTTACAAATTATAAATCCTTCGGATTTATTTCTATTCTATTTAAAAATCCGCATGCTGAAAATTTATTTCGTCGTTCCCATTTCGAAATGATTTCAACTTTCTATTTTCAAATTCTATTTGAATTTTCTACATTCAATTTCCTTATATTCAAATTCTATTTGAATTCTCTATATTCAAACTCTATTCAAATTCTATATTTGAATTTCCTTTATATTTTCCATATTAAAATTCTATATTTGAACTCTATTTGAATCTCTATATTCAAACGCCATTTGAATTTCTATATTCCATTTCTATTTGAATTTTCTTATTCAAATTCTTAAACAAGTCTCTATTTCAATTTCTTTTGAAATCGATATTTCTACTTTTGGAAAATAGATTTCCCTTTTTAATTTCACACTTGTATTTTTATTTCTGAATTATCCGATGATGATTCTTTTCACTTTATTTATAAACTTCGTTTATAAACGAACTACTTATTTTTAATCTATTAAAACAAGTTAATATTTTAAATCTATTTAAAAATTCAAATTCCATTTTAGAAAAATAGAGTTTCCCCTTTTTAACTCTGGAAATTTCTTTTTTTCGATATTTTTTTTAAAATATCAACGTTTATGACTCAGTGATATTTCATACAATCAAAACAACCAATTAAAATTGACAGGTTTTCTGACACATCATATATGACAGTATAGGTGCAAACAAACAAACAGATAATATATTTTTGAGGAATCCAGTTGGATCCCTCGAACCTGTTTTTCCAGCATCCACAAACGTTAGTCAACAGAAATAATACCCATCTTGCTTCAAGGTAGGATATCACGGTATAGAAGGTCATCCACTATCATAGCATGGGGCGTATAGGGTAATCATCCACTAATGGTACCGCGGGCATCCGCTAATGATACTGCGGGAAATCCAACCACCAATATATATATATATATATATATATATATATATATATAATAGCAACCACCAAGCCTAAATAACTAATATATTTAAGATGCACAAAAATATTGAATGCAACCAAACAAGCAACAACACAATTATTTTTAACTGATAAAAATAAATTTTATATAAAAGTGAGTGAGATTTACTCACCGTGATTTAAATTGACGGAATGAATCAGAGATGTTTGATCTAAATTCCATCCGTTTCCAGGAAATCCAAATCCATTTCCCATTAAAGGTCCAACTCAAATTTGCGCTAGCATTTTTTTTTTTGACCTTGTATAAATTAAGCAAAATATTTCTAAGGAACCGATTAACTAAATTAGTAACTATTCTTAGTTAACTAAATTAAATTCGCTTTTATCTCATTCCCTAATCTCCTTCAATCACGGTTTAATATTGTATTTATAAGTTGATGTGATTATATATATAATCCATTAAATAAATCTAACTAATTTATTTATATAAACAAGATATATCAAATTTTATTTAATGATTAAACTATTTAAATTTAAACTAAATATTAAAATAAACAACAATCTAACTCACGATCCATATAAGGGTTTACTAAATGTTTTTGTTTCATTTTCTAAATTCAGTTTAGTTAAGAATGATTTTCCCTTTCCAACACAGAACAAACATTTTTAAATGGTATACTAATCAAAACAAAAATTACCTTAACCCGTTATCTTCCACCTGAACACAGTTCGATACTAACCCTCATTCCCTTTCTCTTGCCTCTACAGTTCACGCAACGTTTGACTGGCCATCGTTCAACTCCTTGCGAAAGCTATCCCTTCCACTTGTCAACCCCAGTTCGATCCCTATGCCTCTTCTCCCCCAACTCGACATCCTTTCCTCGAATCATGACTCGCGCTTCTCCAGTACATGCATGCGAACACTTTAAGCACTGAATGTTTTGAAAACCCAACTACAGGTACACCTCACAACAATAAACCCATAGCCATAGACGAACTAGCCTCTCTCTCGTTGTTACTGTCGCAACCATTCCACACCCCTAGCTATCGAATTTGCCAAAGTGCCACTCTACAAAATCGGTTGCGCCTGTCACGAGATTAAAATCAGGGTTTTTGGGTTTTATGAGTCCAATTCGAATTGATTTCGAACTCAGAAATCAAAAGAGGGGAGCGTGGTTTTAATTTGTTTCAGAAGAATGAAATGGGATTAACAGAGGGTGTCACGATTTTATAAAGGAAGCGGTGGAAGAAAAGAAGGCCACGAGTTGGTTTATTCTATTTGTTACTGAAATTAGAAGAGAAGGAAAGAAAAAAGGGTGCAGTTTTTTTTCTTTGATTTGCTTAAGAAGAAGATAGCAAAGGTGAACAGGGTGATCATGGTTTTATAGAAGGAGAGCTTTAGTGAAGAAGGAATAGGCCTGAATTGGTGGTACATAATATAAGGTAGGTTATTTATTTGATTTGATTTAAAGAGATATTCATTCTTTTTAAACGGATTCTGATTTGATTTTGATTCTATCCACAATCAAATATCTCGGGGTTCATTAATTTAAACCACGAACTGCTATTTTAACGTAACCACTGTTATTTCAACATTGTAACACTATTCTGAACTAACTGAATATATTTTGATATTTAATTTTGAACGTAAATATAAATAACCAAAATAAATTAATATAATATAATTTAAATTCAAAAACAAATAAATTCCTTAATAATAAATTATTATTATTATCTTTTAAATTCAAATAAAAATTCATATTAACCATTTAAATCATTTTGACTCCATTTTAAATTCAAATTGAGTTACTTAAGATCCTCGTATTACGATAATTATACCAATAATTCAATATAAAAATCGATTTATATTATCAGCTCAATATTTAAAATAATATTAAATATTCAAAATAAATTGACCAGAAAATCTGGGTCGTTACAGTCTGTGAACCGAGGCCAGGGATTGTCCTCACCGTTTTGAGACAATCTAGCCTACCATGTTTCAGGAACAGCCGCAACTGCACCTTTGATCGTTAGGGCCGATCCACCGATGTGGATTAAAATGCCTGAACACTGCGTTTCCCCGCCATTTGGGGCGTAAATGAGCCAAATGACTCCATCGGCTCCACATAGTCACCGATATATCCAAGGCGCCTCGCAATCTAACAACTACACAGGTGAAAATAATATAAATGTCAGGGATGGTAGGTCACTGACACCACCCTAGCTAGAAAGAAACGCATGCCTTCCCTGAGGTCCTCTCCCGTTTCTGGTTCACAACCGGGGTGTGATGCTCGCGAATCAACGCTACACAAAGCTGTGCCACACAGGTTGTGCTTTGATCATCAATCACATGACTTTGCTTTTCAACAGAAGCCTTGATCATTTGCCACTTAGGCATGCCACACAGGCAATTCACTCCATGCGATTGATATCCATCAATGTATAAACCCTGAGCTCGTACGCCTCAGAGAAGGACGTTAAGAATGAGAATAAATTCTCTGTCGCTAAACAGATATATATTTAATAGAAATCAATCACACAGAATAAAATCCAATGTCAGACACACGGTCCATTTACAAGTTCGTTCTGGGTATGAACGAACAGGAGGCACCTTGTGCCTCGCATATCCATCGATCCCCAAGTATGTCTGGACGATCACCAACTGATTCCCTCCTCTTGGGTGTACATCCCAATCAAGATCATCAATAATTATCCAAATGATGTGAAGACCTCCGGTCTTCGACCACCGTCTTCATCCTCGACACATCATCGAATCAGTTATTCAGAATGGGATAAACCCGGTCTTTTTGAATAACTCGCGTATATAATAAACAAGTTTTACACAAACACAACATACGCCTCATTCCAATTCAGAATATTCTTTTATTCAAATATTCTTATACTTTGGGAAAGGTTCCCATTAATTTTATCAAAGATGAATTCTTTAAATTTATTCTTCAATCTTCCTTTGGATATCAAATCAAACCGTATTAAGGTTTTCTAAACTAGTCGGGATTAGCGAACCACACCGAAGTAATCATTTATTTTATTTCCCAATCCCAGCCTATTCCTCGCATGAACTAAAACCGGTAATACTTCATATCTAACACAATGGTGTTATCGGTAAATTCAATTACCATTTCACGTTCAAATCTAATTAAAGATTTAACTATCGCCTGGAGCAAAACTGGTGTTACTCCATTCTCGGCCTTTTCAATCTAATTAAAGATTCATTAAATCTTCATTTATTTTTAATCTTCTCAAAAATCAATATCCTCTCTTTAACTGGGTTAAAGAACCAGTGTCATCTAAAACACAGTTCATGATAAACCCAAAATCACATTCCATTAATTATCGGGTTAAAGAACAAGTGTTATTTAAAAAACCGTTCACAATAAACCCAAAAATCTATTCCAATTCAATTCCAATTAAATATCGTTTAATTGGTATACTTCATTAAATCTAAATAAAAAGATTTAATCTTTTTCTCAACTGGGTTTAAGAACAGTGTTAATGAAGACACCATTCACGACAAACCCAAATTCCATTTGATATTAATACAAGGCTCTGAATAGAAAATATATTGGCTTATATTCAATATCAAATTCTATGACCAACAAATATCGTATTGGAAATAACGATATAATTATATCTTTCAAATTTCCATAACAATATCTGTATAATCGCGAAATCCAACATCGAAATATTCCAAAGACAATTTCGATTCAAATACATTCCAATTCAATTATTGGAAATTCTGGTTACTTTTAAAACCCTTTCAAATCCAATTTATTTATTTAAATATAAACAAATGGATTATAACTCTAGTTCAAAACTAGTTCATTTCGATAAAAATCTATTTTTATCTTTTCAAATATGGAATTTTTCATCCCAATTCTTTCCAAATCATTTCTTATGATTTTACAAAAATTATTGCTATTTTTAATAGTTTTATCAAGGCCCTTACAGTCAATTTCCATCAACGGCCATCGAACTGCACTTACAGCGTCCTTTTCCAAATTTGATTTGGACATAATTCCAAATACAACCATTAGATTTCAAATCTCTAATATTCTTTAGAAAGCACTTTTTGATACGAACCCAATGGTTCTGGTTCTAGGAGAATCCGACAGTCGGATCTGTCGTAACGACCATCCGAAGTCAATGGTCGAAATTCACAAACTGCCGCAGCGTGGCGCGTTCTATTCAGGCCATTATATATATAATATATATTATATATTTCGTCGTTTTGCTCTCAAAATTAATTTTATAAATCGTTTTAAATTCGTTTTCGAAATGATTTCAACTTCATATTCAATTTCGAATCAAAATTGAATATTCCGCATCATTAGTCTATATATGATAATATTTTCAAAACGTTATATTTTGAAATCAATTCCTTTTCTATATTCATTTTAAAAATGAATAAAATCGATATAAATATCGTTCACGTCCAAATGACGCCAATCTAATCAACACGGCTTTTTTTCACACATGAATGTTTATTCTATTCAACACATGAATATTTATTTTATTCAACACATGAATTTTCATTCTATTCAACACATGAATTTTCATTCTATTCAACACATGAATTTTTCATTCTATTCAACACATGAATTTTCATTTAATAATATTCTTTATTTTCCAGATTAGAATGAGGCCCAATCAATTACCATATAATTATATGGATTCCATACAACACATGTATATAATAGCAATGATAAATAATCAACCATCATCCAGAGTGCACCACACAACGGCATAAGCATTAAATATAAATAAGTAACGCTTACACAGTCTGTCAACCCATAGATTGACATACAATTAAACAATCGGGATTAGTGTACGTCAAATATCATCCCAATACTCGTGTGGGGTTTCAAATCAACAAACAAAGATTTTATTTGTGCAGTTGGGCGATGTGTAAAATTTATCGTCTCAATCAATATCAGTCAAATCAGTGTATATAAACAAATCGTCCAATTTGTTTATAAATATTTATATTATATACGTGTTAAAAAATATATTTTTAACTATAAAATATTTATTCAATCCACTACACACAATCATTTTTCACAATACATCAATCAAACAAACAAGCCATCCATGGTCTGTGGACGATGGGTGTCGGGTGCTGCTAAGCACCGTCTGCATCCTAGTATATATTTCAACTAGAAAACAAATTAAAAGTGAGGAGTTCTCACCTATTAGCTAAACCAAACGTTGCGAATCTTCATATGTAGGAAAATTTTGCCGCTTTTCCAATGAGATCTGTTCAACACCATTTGTGTTAAAAATTATGTTTTTAACAACGCTACTTCCTATATAAAGATTATATTTTTATATCATTGCTTCGTATATAAAAATCATATTTTTCTCTCGCCATTTTCTATATAAAATTTTCACTTTTATATATAAATATCGTATCTTTAAATCTCTACTACATATGTAAAAAAAATCATTCCTTTACACCGCTACTTCGATGATAAAAATTATATTTTTACTGCTACTTCATATATATAAAAATCACATTTTCATATCATTTATATATATATATAAATCCCATTTCTCATTCGCTAACTTTATAATAAAAATCTCATTTTTTATTATATCCTTTCATGTATAAAAATCAAATTTTTACCATATTAAAAATCAAATCTTTATGGTATTAAAAAATCATATCTTTACGGTACTAAAAGTCATATCTTTACTTCGTTAAAAATCTAATCTCTTTCATTCTAAAAATCAAATCTTTCTATGATTAGAAACCGAATCTTTCCATTTTTGTTTGCATCATAAAACTGAAAAGAAAATATATTTTTATATTCGTAAAAATCATGGCTTTCTTGTTCATTAAAAATCATACTTTCTTTCATAAAAATCGTATCTTTTTAAAGAATAAAAATCAAATCTTTTTTATAAAGAAAATATAAATCTGTTCGTATCTAAAAATCTTGTCTTTTGTTTATTTATTTAAAAATCACTTCATGTATAAAAGCATAATCTTTTAAAGAATAAAAATTTAAACTTTAACATCACAAAAATATGAAAAAAAAATATCTAAACTTTAACTTCATAATAATATTAAAAACTCAGATTTTAAAATTAAAACTTACAGCGAAATGGTAAGGGGGGTTCAGCGCACTACAGGTGGTCGGAGGGGGTCTGGTGTGTGGTTTTGTGGGGCTCGGGCGCAGCGCGGCGTCGGTGGTGGGATGTGGTCGGAGGTGGAGGGTTTTGGGGCGATTAGGGTTGGGATTCGGCTAGAGGAGCATCGAAGGGGGGCTATGGCGGCGGATGGGTGATCGAAAGAGGGGGGAGGCTTGGACGCGGTTGCGGTGGTCTCGGAGGAGGCGGCGGCGGGCTTCAGCATCGCGACTCTCACTCTCTCTCATTTTTTCCTTGAAAGAAATCGAATGGGGAAAGAGAAAGGTGGGAGGGGGTTTACTGAATAAAAGGGGGGGTTTATATTTAATTATTTTATTTTATTTTATATTTCAAAAAGTAACTTTTTCCTTCAAAACCCGAATCGAACCCAACGACTGTCATCTCCAGCGTATTACCCTCTTTCCGAACAAAATGGGATATGTATCACAGGCCAATTCGACCATTACGATCAGCTTCCATTGAATTTAAAATATAAATCTTTATATATTCAATTTAAACGCACATTTCAATTTACCGGCGCCACATACAGTCTCTAAAAATTCCCTAAAAATATTTTCTAGCTTTTTATTAACGATATGATCCTAACAAAACTAATTTCATCGAATTCTGAGACCGTTTGAAAAATGGCCATTTTCCAGTCGTTTAAAATCGACTAAAACTGGTAAAACGTGTTTAACTTCGCCACGCTCACATATTGATTCAGAAAATTATGAATTTTGGAATCTAGCAATAACTTGACATCCCGGATCCAACAAAAGCGGTTTCGTCTAAAATGAAGGTCGTCAGCAAAATTTCCATTTTTAAGGGCCAGAATTCCATAGCGACTATTCTGAATTTTCAACTGGGCGATACTTTTGATTCCCGCAATAAAATTTTGATTTTTCAGATTCGTTGGAAAGATATTCTCAAATAGAATCAAATATTTTTGGTTTCGCTAAAATCCGGTTTATTTTGAATCATGTACATTCATTTGAAATTTGAAATCGAAATTTCAAGCTACCGCGCAATTTTCAATTCCTTTTATAATTATAAATAATTATTTATATTCTAACGTCGATTCAAATAAATATATACGTTCTAATTCTATTCAAAATAAATTTCTCTTCGTTATTACTTAATACAATCCATTTTAAATATTCAAAATTCATTGAAATTGCCAAAATAAAAATTTTAAATTGGCTCGGATTTTCGGGTTATTACAATCTCCCCCACTTAAAACTTTTCGTCCCCGAAAAGGAACGAAGCTGAAAGTTGTTTAACTAATCAACTCAACTTCCATTATTTTTTTATGGCCTAAGTTCTTCAAATTTTCAATTTCTAAGAACCTTCAGATTTTTCAAAAATTTGGCTAACACCCTAAATTTTCGAAAAATTTCGCCATAACCTCCCCTGCACCGGGAGCTTCGGGATATTTCAAATAGCCTCTCATGGCCCTCACCAATCCAAAAAGAAACAGCCAAGCGGCTAGCCAATCAGCTCATAAAATCATCAAAAACCCAAGAAATACAATAAACATGTACCTATTTGTTGGGCAAACAATTTTATTCCTCTTCTCTAGCCTCCTTGCTATGACCTGTTCAATGTAGGTACATGTATATTCATGCAAATGCGACTAATTTTCAGTACAATTCACTATTTGGTCCAATTTGGCTAAAGGTTCAACATTTAATTAATCAAACAACACAATCAGCAATCAATTAGTTGATTATCTTTTCAAATTCCTAACTTTGATATATAGTCTAAAAATTAGATTTTTGGTGCCAAATCACAACAATAAGCCCTATCTAGCTTTGGTTCTCACACCAGTCAATTGGAAATATATAGAAATCCCACTTTCGAAACTCGAATATAAATTATGATGATGTACATACTATAGAGATCATCAGAACCATCTCCGGACGACTAGAGTGTGATTCTATATCTATCCAGTATATTAAAACTTCGAATACACGTGGATCAGACGTATATGCAAAATCTTTATATATTGGATTGTCCAAATTCAATACAAATAAATATTCAAATATGAATAATTGAATTAAATTTTTCAAAACAAAATTTGTTTTCACTTTTATTTCAAAAACATTACTCTTCGCACTCGTTCTAGGATACTACTGATCCTATCTCTAACGAGTGATTCTCGTTGGATATTACTAATCCAATCTATGATGAATTCCTTCGTATGGTTCTAATGTGTCTTGTTCTCTGAGCTCTGTAAACTAAAGCTCTGATACCAAATGAAATGATTGGGAATTTCGCTCAATCAGAATCGATCGCTAAACCGACCAAGACCATTCGAAACCCCTGATCGTAATTAGGACAAGACGAATCAGAACACAAACTGAAGAACATTTCATTGCTAATTACAACAATTCCATCAGAATAAAGAATATACAGAGTATGAATAAATATTATACATCAGAGAAATATCAGAGATTTAAATACATTACTGTAGCGGAAAAATAATACAATACACAACCGAAAGAGATATACGGATACAGAGCTTTCCGGATATCATTCCAGCTGTAAACCAGGATCCTGTGAATATAAATCTGCAAAACCAAAACTACTAGCTGCCCATGTCGAAAATAGGGGCACCTAGAGTTTAGGTTAAAACAATAAACTCCAGGTCAGTCATGTGACTGGTGTGATAACTAAAACAGTTATTTAAAGCTTTACTTTAAATCAGATATATCAAGGGACCACGCCGTATAACACGGAACGGGTTTCCTCCCAAGAATACCAGTGCATATAGAAAAATAGTGCAATGCTTTTTGGAAAAATGAAGCTATCATAAGACCCTGGTCCCATCACACAATGCAATACAAGCCGGAGGATAGGGTTTTCCCTTATAATAGCCAAACATGTTTGGTACGTTAAAAACAAATCATTTGATACTATTATAAGTGTATAGTGTATAAAACAACTTTAAATATAAATGTATCAATCCTAGACGGCATGGGCACCATATATCATGTCACCATACTAGGCTCTACAATCAAAACCACAAAGTCACGTATTTGGAAATTTGATTTCCGTCTGTTAACCAAGGCCAGGGATCGTCCTCACCGTTTCGAGACAATCTAGCCTATCATGTCCCAGGAACAGCCGCAACTGCACCTTGGATCGTCAGGGCCGGTCCACCGATGTGGATTAAAATGCCTGAACACGGCGTTTCCCCGCCCTTTGGGGCGTAAATGAGCCAAATGACTCCATCGGCTCCACATAGTCACCAATATATCTGAGGCGCCTCGCAATCCAAGAACCATATTGGTAAATGACACCACCCTAGCTAGAAAGAAACGCATGCCCTCTCTGAGGTCCTCTCCCGTTTCTGGTTCACAACCGGGGTGTGAGGCTCGCGAATCAACGCTACACAAAGTTGTGCCACACAAGCTGTGCTTTGATCATCGACCACAAGACTTTTCTTTTAAACAGAAGCCTTGATCATTTGCCACTTAGGCATGCCACACAGGCAATTCACTCCATGCGATTGATATCCATCAATATATAACCCTGAGCTCGTACGTCTCAGAGAAGGGCGTTAAGCAAGAGAATAAATTCTCCACCGCCAAATAGATATATATTTGATAGAAATCAATCACACAGAATAAAATCCAATGTCAGACACACAGTCCATTTACAAATTCGTTCTGGGTCTGAACGAAACCGGAGGCACGTTGTACCTCGCATATCCATTGATCTCTAAGTATGTCTGGACGATCACAACTGATTCCCTCCTCTTGGGTGTACAGCCCAATCAAGATCATCAGTAATTATCCAAATGATGTGAAGACCTCCGGTCTTCGACCACCGTCTTCATCCTCGACACATCATCGAATCAGTTATTCAGAATGGGATAAACCCAGTCTTTCTCGCGTATATAATAAACAAGTGTTACACAAACACAACATACACCTCATTCCAATTCAGAATATTCTTTTATTCAAATATTCTTATACTTTGGGAAAGGTTCCCATTAATTTTATCAAAGATAAAGTCTTTAAAATTTATTCTTCAATCTTCCTTTGGATATCAATTCACATTAAGGTTTTCTAAACTAGTCGGGATTAGCGAACCACACCGAAGTAGTCATTTATTTTATTTCCCAATCCCAACCTATTCCTCCCATGAAGTAAAACTGGTAATACTTCATATCTAACACCACGGTGTTATCGGTAAATTCAATTACCATTTCACATTCAAATCTAATTAAAGATTTAACTATCGCCTGGAGCAAAACTGGTGATACTCCATTCTCGATCTTTTTAATCTAATTAAAGATTCATTAAAACTTCACTTAGTTTTAATCTTCTCAAAAATCAATATCCTGTCTTTAACAGGGTTAAAGAACCAATGTCATCTAAAACACGGTTGCGATAAACCCAAAATCACATTCCATTAATTATCGGGTTAAAGAACAAGTGTTATTTAAAACACCATTCACAATAAACCCAAAAATCTATTCCAATTCAATTCCAATTAAATATCCTTTAATTGGTATACTTCATTAAATCTAAATAAAATGATTTAATCTTTTTCTCAACTGGGTTTAAGAACAGTGTTAATGAAGACACCATTCACGACAAACCCAAATCCCATTTGATATTAAATACAAGGATCTGAATAGAAAATATATCGGCTTATATTCAATATGAAATTCTACAACCAACAAATATCGTATTGGAAATAACGATTTAAATATATCTTTCAAATTTCCATAACAATATCTGTATAATCACGAAATCCAACATCGAAATATTCCAAAGGCAATTTCGATTCAAATCCATTCCAATTCAATTATTGGAAATTTTGGTTACTTTTAAAACCCTTTCAAATACGATTTATTTATTTAAAAAAAATGGATTATAACTCTAGTTCAAAACTAGTTCATTTCGATAAAAATCTAGTTTTATCTTTTCAAATATGGAATTTTTCATCCCAATTCTTTCCAAATCATTTCTTATGATTTTACACAAATTATTACTATTTTTAATAATTTTATCAAGGCCCGTACAGTTGATTTCCATCAACGGCCATCGAACTGCACTCACAACGACCTTTTCCAAATTTGATTTAGACATAATTCCAATCCAACCGTCAGATTTCAAATCTCTAATATTCTTTAGAAAGCTCTTTTAGATACGAACCCAATGGTTCTGGTTTTAGGAGAATCCGACGGTCGGGTCTCCCGTAACGTCCATCCGAAGTCAATGGTCGAAATTCGCCAACTATTCACGCCATTATATATATAATATATATATATAATATACATTTCTTCGATTTCCTCTCAAAACGTATTTTATAAATCGTTTTAAATTCGTTTTCGAAACGATTTCAACTTCATATTCAATTTCGAATCGAAATTGAATATTTCACATCATTAGTCTATAAATAATAATATTTTCATAATGTTATATTTTTAAATCACTTCCTTTTCTATATTTATTATAAAAATGAATAAAATCGATATAAATATCGTTTACGTCAAAATGGCGTCAGTCTAATCAACATGACTTCTTTTTTCACACATGAATGCTTATTTTATTCAACACATGAATATTTATTTTATTCAACACATGAATTTTCATTCTATTCAACACATGAATTTTGTAACGGCCGGAAAATCCGTGCCAATTTGAGCTGACTAATATACTACACGTTCAACTCAAAGTGAACGAAAGTTCAGATCATTAATAGAAAGAAATTTCAGAATGAGATAGAAAAGATAGAACTAATAGAATAGAAGAAGAAGAACATCAGAATCGGAGTAAACACGAATCTCACAGCGGAATGAATAAATGGTATTATAACATAACTTTGAAATACAAAACCTGAATTTGTACTTATGTATCACCATTCTCTGATCCCCATTCTCTTTGACTGCCACATCGTCAAATCTGTAATCACATATTGATTACATAAATGCACACTGGGTGTAGAATAAAGAGAAGTTATCCTCTCCCCACCGACTTGGTATATTCGTAAAAATCAACGGCGTGACCGTTGGAAATACTCTGTCAGACACTCGTCCATACAAGTTGTCCTGGGACTGGACAAACAAAAACACCATTCTAGAACTGGACGACCCTTGCATTTAACTCTGTCTTCAATTATCTTCAACCTATCTAATTCATAGCGCTTATGCCTATACGAAGTGGTTTTCGGATAATAATTCCAACCGGTCTCTCCGTATTGACAACAATGGTCAAAAACACTTTGATAGTCGGTAATTTAACTATCGAAGTAAACAAACATTCATTCAAATGAACAACTAAATGCACACAATCACTGGCACATTTTATTTGACATTCGTTTTTATTATTCGAATTCCCATATCTTACCGGATATTTCTCTAATCCTGTTTTACCCTTTTCTCACTCTTGGAAAACATTCACAGTTATTATCAACTCTTATTCTCCCATATTTCAGATGTATACGTTATAAATGTTTGAAACATTTCCATTCTTTTCACGTTCTTTATTTTCTATACTTGGATAATATATACTATCTACATTGGAAAAATATTCCAATTTCATTATAAACATTTTAATATGTCCAACGTTCATTTTTAAAACACTATTCACTTTAAAAGGTGAATATCATACTATTATAGAAATTTGAACACCTTTATCAAATAACTCTTTATTTAGAAAATCAATACCATTTATTTCGTTTACTGAAATCTCTTTCATACTTTATATTCCCAATCCACTTTATAAACTCTGTTCTCTAAGACAACTTCTTATCAAGTTTAACTAAACACTGATTACATATCCTATTATAATTTATTGGTTTAAGGTAAGTATTAATGACCCTATCAGATTATAATTCCTAAAATAATTTACTTTAATACATTCGACTTCGTCGAATTATAGTTCCAAATCCTAATGGATTAATTCTAATTACATTTCGACTATCGAAAAGATGTCATCGTTTTCTAACATGATTCTCCAATTTCCCTTTTCTAAACTAATTCTGATTTTCCTTTGGACAAACACCATTACTTATTTCTTTAAACTAAGTGGATTTCAAACCCAACTAATTTCATCCCCTAGGAAGTGCTGCTATATATAAAAATCACGCTTAAGTTTGCTTAGCAACGTTAATTTACCGTTACAGTTCAAAACCGGTCATACGCTGTAATATTCTCCTTTGTCCTAATTTTGACATAACAATCATACTTAAGCCTAATCAACAACATTTATTTTATTGCTATAGTTCAAAGACTTGTCATACGCTGTAATATTCACCTCTATAACTAATTTCGACATAACAGTTACGCTTATATAAATAATATAAAACCAACAGTACAGATAAATATCGTGGGATCCGGCTGGATTCCTCCAACCGGTTTCCTGCATCCACAGATGTTAGTCCATACAATCTACACTAATTCCATACTATGGAATCTTATAACCGATGGAATTAGTATCCAATCTGTGATGTGCATATATGCAACAATATATATTATTTAATCAATTTATTGTAATCCATCTAAACGACCATCACACAGTATTCAACCAATATTAAAATATAATTAAAATATTTTAAAGTAGATCAGAGTGAATGAATTTACTCACCTTGGTGCGTTAAGCGTTAAATAACGATTTGCGTCAGTTGATTATACCCGACGCTTCAACTCGTTTTGTTCAGTCCGACCCATCACCATTTAAAGTCTACGACCGTACCTTTTCTTTCCCAAAACGTTCATGTATCTCAAACTCCAACTTCTTCATGCCATTTACATATCTTTGCTCCCCCATTTCTTCCTTATCCACTTCGTTATAAATTTACAATAGCAACTAAATTCCTTTTCTTTTTAAAGAAAACTTCTACCCTATACCAATAACGCAATGATTGATGCTTTTATTCGGCGATTTGTTGCATCATATCATCACGCAGATATATAGTGATCGACGTTTCTTTCTGACCGGTTTCAACCAGAAATCTCACGTAAGTACCTCCCTTATTCCAATACACTTTCACTCAACCCCATTGGCTACCGTAGATCTACTGCTTCCATATTCTCCTTGCGCCACCGACACTACAAGCCTCCCATACCGATTTTCACGTGCTGCCTTTCAGTTTGCCAAATGATCACCCAACCCAAGTCTTGATCACCTCGCATTTTCCCATCTCCTCATAACTCACGTAACCCGCATCTACCCTGCTTACGTCATCCAGTAACAAACGAACTTCGCCAATGCAATGAGCTTTGGA
Organism: Allium sativum; assembly: GCA_030737875.1. NCBI lineage: Eukaryota > Viridiplantae > Streptophyta > Magnoliopsida > Asparagales > Amaryllidaceae > Allium > Allium sativum. The sequence continues at coordinate 4,673,270 of CM060921.1, read as the reverse complement.
CAACCCCTTCATTAATACTTCTCACCGAACAAATATGAATCCACTTCCCAATGCTACCATCCTTCACGCTGGAGCAATTTGAATTCCTACTGCTTACACCAAATATCCACTAGCAGCACATATTCAGCTCCACCCGGTGCATGCATGAACAGTCCCCCGACCCCTTCTTCTAGAAACTCATCTCGCTCAATGCAATAACCAGAAATTTGCGCACACATCTCGCGTTCTTGCATTCGATTTTTAATGTAGAAACTGTTTTTAGTTTATTTGTTTTAGCATTCTTCGAAGTTGTTGTTTGCTTTCTGTGTATATCAATGGCTGACGAGACTCACATGTATATATACACAGAGTATTCCTTCTCTGTTAAGAAATAGGGGTATAGAGTTGTAACAACCCGAAAATCTGGGCCAGTTTAAATTATTTATTTTGGCGAATTTTGAATATTTAAAATGAATTATTTTAAATGATATCGACGAGAAATATATTTTGAATAGAATTTGACGTATATATTATATACGTCGTCGTTAGAATATAAATAATTATATATAATTATAAACAGAATTGAAAAAAGCGCGGTAGTTCGATAATTCGATTTCAAACTTCAATTGAATGTTCCAGGTGCAAAACAATCCGGATTTTAGTGAAACCAAAAATAATAGGATCTAATTGAGAATATCTTTCCAACAAATCTGACAAATAGAAATTTCATAGCGGGAATCAAAAGATATGTCCAGTTGAAAATTCAGAATAGTCGCTATGGAATTCAGGCCCTTAAATATAGCCATTATGCAAACAACCTCGGATTTCGACGAAACCACTTTTGTTGGATCCGTGATGTCAAATTATTTCTAGATTCCAAATTTCATAATTTTTCGAATCAATATGTGAGCGTGGCAAAGGAAAACGTGTTTGACCAGTTTCAGTTGATTTTAATCGACTGGAAAATGGCCATTTTTCCAACGGTCTCAGAATTCGATGAAATTAGTTTTGTTAGGACCGTATCATCGATATGAAGCTAGAAAATATTTTTTTGGAATTTTTAGAGTTCGTACGTGACCCCGGTAAATTGAAATGCGCGTTCAAATTCAATATATAGAGTTATATGTTGATTTTGACGAAAACTGATCGAAACAGTCGAATCAGCCTACGATACATATCCCATTGTGTTCGGAATGGGGGTAATTAGCAATGGACGACAGGCGGTGGGTCTCGTTTCAAGGTCGAAAATAAAAGTTGCTTTTTGAAATTAAATAAATTAATAATTAAAATCTCTTTCCCTCTCCCTATCTCTTTATCTGCCCCCCCCCCCCTTCAAAACAAATCAGAAAAAAAAAGAACAAATACGAAGGAGCTGTCGCTCCTCCGATCGAGCGCCACCGCCGCTGGGGGCGGGGCCACCGCCCTCCATCCCCGAACCCCCCCCTCTGCCACGCCTCCTCTTCTTCTCCTCCTCGTCGAACCAACCCCGAGCCCTAGCCACGTCACAACCCACACAACCCCCCTCTTCTTCCTTCTTCCTCCTGCTGCCGCCGCCTCCGCTGCTTCTTCTTCCGCCTCCCCCTCCTTCGCACCTTCCTCTCCTCCTTTCCCTTCCGATTCGATAGCCCACAGCCCCCCCCCCCAGCCACCAAGCCCTCCAACGAGCGAACCAAGGTGATTTTTATTTGCTTATTTATTTATAAAATTAGTTTTTTTATATATGAACTAGCATTTATAAAATCTGAAAATAAAGTGATGAAAAGGTAGGATTTTTTGACTTTGAAAGGCTATGGATTTTTAAATAGAAAAGCTACATTTTCTATATATGTTCTAACCGCATAAAGGAACGATTTTTATCATTCAAAAGAAGAGATTTTTAAACATGAAAGACGGGGTTTTTTTATTTATTTATAACAAAGGCGATAATAAAAATATGATTTTTATATTATAGATATATCAAAAATATGATTTTTACATTATAGAAGAGTTAAAAATTTGATCTTTATATATGTAGTGAATCAAAGATATGATTTTTACTTGTGTAGAGTATTAAAAATATTTTTATATAGTAGAAGATATAGAAATAGTATTTTTATATAAGTAGTGTATGGAAAATATAAATTCTTTATATTTGAAAAGGCGAAATCTTTATATTTGAAAATGCGAAATCTTTATATTTGAAAAGGCGAAATCTTTGTATAGAGAATAGCGTGATAAAAATAGAATTTTTATCTATATAGTAGCGATGTAAAAATAGAATTTTTACCCATATGGAGTAATGATAAAAATATGATTTTTATATACATAGCAACAATATAAAAATGTGATTTTTATATATGTAGTGGCTACGGTCAATGAAAGTGACAAAATGCGAGAACGACGAAGATTTTTTTCAATTTCTTTTTCTAGTTATATATATATATACAAGGATGCAGACGGTGCTTAGCAGCACCCGACACCCGTCATCCACAAACCATGGACGGCTTGTTTGTTTGATTGATGTGTTGTGAAAATTGTTTGTGATGTTGATGTGAAATCGATAATAAAATGTAGATGGTTGAAATAAATTAATTACCGTTAAAAATATAATTTTTAACGTGAATGTGAATAAATAAATATTTATAAACAAATCGGCCGATTTGTTTATATACACTAATATGACTGATAATGATTGGGATGAAAAATTTTACACATCGCCCAACTGCACAAACAAAAATCTGTGTTTGTTGATTTGAAACCCCACACGGGTGTTGGGATGATATTTGGGGTACACTAATCCCAATTATTTAATTGTATGCCGATCGATTGGTCGACAGACTGTGTAAGCATTGATTATTTATATTTGATGCTTGTGCAGTTGTGTGGTGCACCTTGGATGATGGTTGATTGTTTATCATTGCTATTATATACATGTGTTTTATGGAATCCATATAATTAACATTATATGGTGATTTATTGGGCCTCATTCCAATCGGGAAAATAATGAATATTATAAAAGAAAATTCATGTGTTGAATATAAAATTAGTCATGTGTTGACGATGTTCATGAGTTGAAACTATTGATGTGTTGAGTGAAATATTTTATACAATAAAATTTACATCTTTATCATATTTAAAATTAGAACTACTTCATGGTTTTATAAAATATTTTACATAACAAAAATAGTGATGTGTTGACAGTACTCATGTGTTGAGATTAGTCGTGCGTTGAAAGAAATATAGATTCATGTGTTGAATGGAATATATATATTCATTTGTTGAATAGAATAACGTATTTATTGAAATATATATAGCCGTGTTGATTAGAGTTGCGCTATTTTGGACGTGAACGATATGTATATCGATTTTATTCGTTTTATACTGAATATTGAAAAATGTAACAACCCGTATTTCGATAACATGTTAAAACGAGAATCAAGCTAGAATTTAATTTTAAATTCTGAATCAAGTAAAACGGGCTATGCCATTGCGTTCGTCTCGGAAAAATACGCGAAATAGAGTCCGAAATTTTGTAAATCGGAGTCCGTATGACCCGGTTAAGGCCCAATGAAGTTTTCAGGAAATTTGAATTTCGAAACATGCAGAAATGGGGCCAGGCGGGAAAATTCCCGCCCAGACAAGTCGACTGGGCTGTCGACAGGGCTGTCGACTTGCAAGTCGACAGGCATGTCGACAGGCAAGTCGACAGGGCTGTCGACTTGCCCTGTCGGCTGATTCTGGTCTGGTGCACCTATTTTCTATCTTGGCTAGGTTTTTGGGCCTGGTTTGAAATCTGACGGTTCAGGTTGGTCCTAGGGTTAATCTAAGGGTCCTAACTAGCCTAATCTTCTATAAATACACCCCTAACCTACCCCTAAACCCTCATTATTCACTCATGTAACTAAACTATGGCCAAATTTCTACTCTATTGGCCTCCACTCAACTATCCTAGCCTCCACTTCATTTCTATGAGAGGTTTCATGATCATGAGAGTGTAAGAGAGTCCCTATGTTAGTATGAGAGCTTCTCAAGTTGATTTCAAGGCAAAAGCTTTGATCTTTGTTCATAAAGGTGGTATTTTTGTTGATTTGGGGCATCCATCCTTGGGTTTTTGGATGATGGCATGCATAGGCTTCATTACAAGCTTTAGTTTAATCGATTTAGGCCTTCATAGCAATGTAAGCCCTTCCATACTCTTAGATATTAACTATGAAGTTAAATGTTCATGTTGCAAGTTTGGGTTTGATCATTGAGAATGATATATGCTATCATGTCATGTAAGTCTATGAAGTCATTAGCTTGATCTTATGAGCAGAAAGCCACAACCTTTATGTTGAAATGTTGCATTATGCAACATGAGAATCTTCATAATCATTATGTCAACTTGCATATGAAGTCATAATCCTTATATGATGATATATGCGAGTTTCTAGCCATCATTCCATGTCTTTTGTCACCATGATTCGCTTATGTACCAAGTTTGGGTTTATGCATGTTTTTGAGGCTTAAGAATGTAACATGCAAGCTAATGAACACATTTGTGCCTCATTTGCCACCATGATTAACTTGTGGCTTAATACCCATTTTTGTCATTCCTTTGCCAAGTCTCTTCTTTTAATCCATCACGTTGTTGCGAACGTATATGCTAGTTTAAAAAGCGTTGGGGTCACATTATGGGGAAACATAATGACATGAATATGACTTGGGTAAATGGGTATAAACATGACAACATGTAACGTTAAATATGACATGTGTTTATACTTGAAAACATGACTTGAAATATAACATGGAAGTTGACATGTAAGTATGCATAAAAAATAAGCTTGGGAATTTACCTATTAAGTTAGGTCTACCCATTGGGAATTTACCTATTAAGTTAGGTCTACCCAATTGCTTGAAAACTTGACTATGAACATGACACTAGACTAAACGTGAAAGTGGCCAACTCGAGGTTGGGTTGAGTTTGCAACGTAAAACTACCCGGAACCAACCGGCCTAACTAGTAGTTGCAAACAATAAGACCCAATGTGAGAAGTTGGTCATGTTGTGCTTGAACCCGAGGTTAGACCAAGTTGTGGTGTAAAGCTACCCGGAACCGACCGGCTTAACTAGTAAACACAACAAAGTCTAATGTGAGAGGTTGGGGTGCATTAAGTAATTAATGCCACATGATAGGGTTAAGTTAATTTGATTAATGACTCTTAACCAAATATGACATGGGTAAATGGGTTAAGTAAATTGGTTAGGCTAATGATACTTAACAAAACATGACAAGGTTGGGTAGGTTAAGTGATTTGATTTGCCTAATGACGCTTAACCATTTTTATACGACTAGTGGACGGGGATTAAGTTAACCAACACTTAATCAATCCAACATGATAATTTGGCAAGGTTAAGTAAGTTTTCTTAATGACACTTAACCATACAAGATGATTAGGGGATGGGGTTAAGTAATTTACGCTTAACTAATCCGACACGGTAATTAGATGGGGTTAAGTAATCCACACTTAACTAATCTAAACACGGTAATTCGATGGGGTTAAGTTAAACACTTAACCAATTTAAACTCGGTAATTCAATGAGGTTAAGTAACCAATACTTAACCAACTTAACGTGATAATTTAAGGGGGTTAAGCAACTTATACTTAACCAATTATACATGATGATTTGATGGGGTTAAGTAACTTACACTTAACCAATCTAATACGCGGACCTGATAAGGTTAAGTCACAAGACCTTTTTAGAATATACTTAACCATTATAGTACGATTAGAGGATGGGGTTAAGCCAACCTATACTTAACCAATCCGACTCGATAATTTGATGGGATTAAGATAATCTATGCTTAATCGATCTAGCAAGATAATCCGATAGGATTGAGGTAAGCTAGTACTTGACCAATTTGACTTGATAAGGTTAAGTCATGAGCCTCTAGGTACACTTAACCAACTTGTGGGACTAAGTCTTGAACTTAAATACTTAGCCAATCTTTGACGTGATTCGTGGGCGGGTTAAGTCATGGACTTGAATGATAACACTTAACCCAATAGACAAACCCTAGCTAGAAGAACTAGGTAGAAAACCGTGGTTAATCAAGGATAACGGGAAAGGAAGATAAGTGGTAAACCTTAGTTAAGGGTAACTAAGTAATAATTCTTAGCTAAGGACATAGGACTAATTCTCAAAACGATGAGTAACCTGATACGGTAGGTCATCGCTTAGTATACGAGGGGGAGCAAGTTATCTGACTTGGATAAAAGCTCCAGCGCACTGGGTGCCGAAGTGGAAGCTTCGGGGGACGTGAGGATATTCTTGGGATCCCTCTGTGGGCTGCCAGGTAATTATACTAGGCCCATGAGAGGTTAAGGTCTGCGTTAGAAGGACCAAGAGTATGCCTTGGTTGCTATGCGAGCAACCTAAAGACTGGGATGGATTAGCGTGGAGTCGACGATTCTTGTTTTTGCCCTGGATAGCGCATCGCCGACTACCTACCATCTTTATTCAATCGTGTACGTGCGGAAAGGCAGGGAACCCCCAACAGACCATGTGCTTGCTATCGAGTCATGGGTGAGGTTGGCCCGTAGGAAAGTGGGCTATAGTGGGGCCGTGGAGTGGTTCTTATACATGATTTTTCTTGGATTGCCTTTCAGTAGTTGAGGGAGGGGTCACGTGGGACCATAGCCACGGGTACAAAAACAGACCTTGATATCTGCATCGGCAGACGATTTAAAGCTCCCGACCGAGTTCCGTATTTCTTGATTTGCCCTGGCACGGAACTCGGATGGCACATTGGGGAACATGTGCATCTAGACATGGAAAACGATTCACGATACATACGTGGGATCAAGGGCGAGATTGACGGGTGGCATAATCCCTAGTGGTCCTAGGTGACCAAAACCCAAACCGAGACACGGAAACGTTCATTAGGTAGCATAATCCCAAGCGGCCCTAGGTGGCATAAATCCTAAGTGGACGCACGATAGTTCATGGTAAGGAAACACAACTAGATCAAGGGTTGCAGTCCAAAACAACTTTAAGGATAAAACGTTTACAGGGGAAGCCCGTATGGCCTACGGCAAAGGACTGAACTTATACATGGAAAGAAGCATACGAGTTGGGAAAACCTACATATGCTATATATTAGGTTGACATGGACCATTACATGACGTTGGGCAAGGGACATTCATGGTTAACACATGACGCGGGTTGGGATACTGGTACGAGAGGTGCAGAGCAAATATACAGGATAGATACCATGGGACGTTATACGTAATAGATATCTTGGGATATTATACTTGATAGGAACCTGACGATGTGATACCTTGTTTTGTCTTAACATCGTAATTTATCATGACATCTTAGTTTATCTGAGTTCAGTAGTTCATCCTGTTATTTTGATTTAGCTTATCTATCTTGTTATCATGCTTATGTTCATCTCAGTTTCTCATGTCAGTTAACTTTACTAGTTTTTATACTAATAGTAGATAGGGCTTACTCAGTCTTTTTGACTGACCCGTTTTGTTTCGCCTCTTTTCTTCCGTTTCCCCCCCCCCCCCCCCAGGTTACAGGGAGGAAACACTGCTGTTTAGTTCGGACTTCTTCTGCTCGAAGGTCATCATGGATGGCTTGGACTTTTCTTGGCTATGGCTACTTTACTGTTTTTACTTGGGGAATAATTTATGAAAAAGTCTTTATGCTTCTTTACTACTGCAAGACAGGTTTTGATGTACTCTGATGTAAAAGGCTTCAGACCTTATGTATTCATGTTTATGAAAGTTCGATTTTACTTCCGCTATTTTATATGTTCTGTCTTGTGATATTTCTGTGCATGTTTACCAATAATGCCCCTCTAAAGCTAGTGCATTCCTTTGCGAGTGACCCTAGCGGAGGCGGGGTGTTACATTTGGTATCAGAGCAGAAGATTACCAGACTGGGCAAAAGTTTTTAAAAAAAAAAACCTTCTGAAAACTATTTGAAAAACCGTTTAGAAAGAAGCATTTTTCGAGAAAAGTTTGTTTTAAGAAGGCTATTCCCCAAAAGCCATTAGCACCATCCTTTGATTCCTCGATTGAATCTCGTTTCCTTTCTTTCCTCCATCTGTGGTCACAGTAGTTCTAACTGTGACCAATCTTTGTCTAGCCACGTAAGTGTTTCACGTACGATGGAGGTGGTTCTCGACAGACCCATTGCCGTGTTACAAGAAAGGATAATAAGAGTAAGGGTAAAGGATACCAGCTTAAGGATAAGCAACTGTTGTTATGGCTTAGTCCATCAAGGAGGACAAGGACAAGATCATCAGAGAGGGAAATTGTACGCTCTCATTTCTAGGGTACCTAAAAGAAATGGTACCGTTTCTGGTAAAGGTTTAATTGTTCTTTTCTCTCATCCCGTCCAGACTTTGTTTTGATCACTGCATCATTTAAGTCTGCTTGGATAGTGAGTCTCTGCACCTTAGTACTAGCATGGTAGAGGATCCCAGTTTTATCCCAAAAACCTGGTTGGAGAGTTGGTCCATTCCTTCATGACTTGGTTGGATTTGAGAGTGCCCATGTTTTTGGAACTATGGATGGATTCTAGGGGTAAAGTGGTTATGCTGTAAGGGATGCCATTCTCGGTTTTGGAAAGAGGGTAGTTAGACTCTCGACTCATCTTGGTGATACCCTCGAAGTCCCGTGTAACCTTTTTGGGTTCTGTCATGGTTAGTTACCTAGAATCCCGGGATGTAGTTATTGGTAATCCGTTCGAATAGAATCCGCCGCTAAGGCGGATGGTTCGTTTCGATTATGCATGTGTTATGGGAATCACCCTAGTAAGAACTCTTGGCAACATGGATTGGCATCGGAAAACGAGATCCAGAATTCACTAGTGAATTTTGGAGGGCTTGCATGAGTACGTAGGTATGGTTGAGCCAAGTATACTAGGGGAAGAATAAGTGAAAGTGAAACGAGAGGCGACAGTGAAATGAGTCCCACTCACACCTTGGAAATAGGAATCAAGGAGCTACGAAATCATGAAGTTAAAGGCGGTCAAGGCATGATGTAATTAAGCTCATGGAAATGCGGCTTGGACGCACGCATCACGTCTCTTTTTAAGAGTATATCTTTGATCCTTGGTTCACCTGTAAAGCTTACCCGCATGCTATCGCTTGGTGGGTATCCTCTCGGTCCTGTTTCTGTTACAAACCCCGTAAGGAGTTTGTCTTGTTATCTTCTCAATCTTATCTTGGGAACCTTAGGTAGAACGCTATGGATGTAAACATGTATTTGAGACATGTTATGATTGATATGGTTGCAAATGGTTGCAAGTGGTTGCTCGTGGATGCGCGAATACACGTTAGATACTAGATTGACGCGATCACGTTTCATGTTGCATATGCACGAGCATTTATACTTCGTTATGAATGAAATTGAATGTGTTGTCATGTGGATGTTGCATATGAATGAATGTTTGTGCACGCATATAGTACTTATATGACTAGGACTATTTGCATACATGTTGGATTCATGGCACTTAACATATCTTACATTAGAAAGATCATTCAGGCCTGATCATTAGCATTAGCTAAGGAGCATATACACACACGTTTTGCATATGTTCATACAGCATTAGAAATCATCTAAGGACAATGGTCGCTTGTGGATGATGTTTTGAGTAGATGGATGATGCATGGTAGGATATGTTCTTCCTAACTTGGAGATTTCGGGGACGAAATCCTAAAAGGTGGGGAGAATGTAACAACCCATATTTCGATAACATGTTAAAACGAGAATCAAGGCAGAATTTAATTTTAAATTCTGAATCAAGTAAAACGGGCTATGCCATTGCGTTCGACTCGGAAAAATACGCGAAATAGAGTCCGAAATTTTGTAAATCGGAGTCCGTATGACCCGGTTAAGGCCCAAAGAAGTTTTCGGGAAATTTGAATTTTGAAACATGCAGAAATGGGGCCAGGCGGGAAAATTCCCGCCCAGACAAGTCGACTGGGCTGTCGATAGGGCTGTCGACTTGCAAGTCGACAGGCATGTCGACAGGCAAGTCGACAGGGCTGTTGACTTGCCCTGTCGGCTGATTCTGGTCTGGTGCACCTATTTTCTATCTTGGCTAGGTTTTTGGGCCTGGTTTGAAATCTGACGGTTCAGGTTGGTCCTAGGGTTAATCTAAGGGTCCTAAGTAGCCTAATCTTCTATAAATACACCCCTAAACCCTCATTATTCACTCATGTAACTAAACTATGGCCAAATTTCTACTCTATTGGCCTCCACTCAACTATCCTAGCCTCCACTTCATTTCTATGAGAGGTTTCATGATCATGAGAGTGTAAGAGAGTCCCTATGTTAGTATGAGAGCTTCTCAAGTTGATTTCAAGGCAAAAGCTTTGATCTTTGTTCATAAAGGTGGTATTTTTGTTGATTTGGGGCATCCATCCTTGGGTTTTTGGATGATGGCATGCATAGGCTTCATTACAAGCTTTAGTTTAATCGATTTAGGCCTTCATAGCAATGTAAGCCCTTCCCTACTCTTAGATATTAACTATGAAGTTAAATGTTCATGTTGCAAGTTTGGGTTTGATCATTGAGAATGATATATGCTATCATGTCATGCAAGTCTATGAAGTCATTAGCTTGATCTTATGAGCAAAAAGTCACAACCTTTATGTTGAAATGTTGCATTATGCAACATGAGAATCTTCATAATCATTATGTCAACTTGCATATGAAGTCATAATCCTTATATGATGATATATGCGAGTTTCTAGCCATCATTCCATGTCTTTTGTCACCATGATTCGCTTATGTACCAAGTTTGGGTTTATGCATGTTTTTGAGGCTTAAGAATGTAACATGCAAGCTAATGAACACATTTGTGCCTCATTTGCCACCATGATTAACTTGTGGCTTAATTCCCATTTTTGTCATTCCTTTGCCAAGTCTCTTCTTTTAATCCATCACGTTGTTGCGAACATATATGCTAGTTTAAAAAGCGTTGGGGTCACATTATGGGGAAACATAATGACATGAATATGACTTGGGTAAATGGGTATAAACATGACAACATGTAACGTTAAATATGACATGTGTTTATACTTGAAAACATGACTTGAAATATAACATGGAAGTTGACATGTAAGTATGCATAAAAAATAAGCTTGGGAATTTACCTATTAAGTTAGGTCTACCCATTGGGAAATTACCTATTAAGTTAGGTCTACCCAATTGCTTGAAAACTTGACTATGAACATGACACTAGACTAAACGTGAAAGTGGCCAACTCGAGGTTGGGTTGAGTTTGCAACGTAAAACTACCCGGAACCGACCGGCCTAACTAGTAGTTGCAAACAATAAGACCCAATGTGAGAAGTTGGTCATGTTATGCTTGAACCCGAGGTTAGACCAAGTTGTGGTGTAAAGCTACCCGGAACCGACCGGCTTAACTAGTAACCACAACAAAGTCTAATGTGAGAGATTGGGGTGCATTAAGTAATTAATGCCACATGATAGGGTTAAGTTAATTTGATTAATGACTCTTAACCAAATATGACATGGGTAAATGGGTTAAGTAAATTGGTTAGGCTAATGATACTTAACAAAACATGACAAGGTTGGGTAGGTTAAGTGATTTGATTTGCCTAATGACGCTTAACCATTTTTATATGACTAGTGGACGGGGATTAAGTTAACCAACACTTAATCAATCCAACATGATAATTTGGCAAGGTTAAGTAAGTTTTCTTAATGACACTTAACCATACAAGATGATTAGGGGATGGGGTTAAGTAATTTACGCTTAACTAATCCGACACGGTAATTAGATGGGGTTAAGTAATCCACACTTAACTAATCTAAACACGGTAATTCGATGGGGTTAAGTTAAACACTTAACCAATTTAAACTCGGTAATTCAATGAGGTTAAGTAACCAATACTTAACCAACTTAACGTGATAATTTAATGGGGTTAAGCAACTTATACTTAACCAATTATACATGATGATTTGATGGGGTTAAGTAACTTACACTTAACCAATCTAATACGCGGACCTGATAAGGTTAAGTCACAAGACCTTTTTAGAATATACTTAACCATTATAGTACGATTAGAGGATGGGGTTAAGCCAACCTATACTTAACCAATCCGACTCGATAATTTGATGGGATTAAGATAATCTATGCTTAATCGATCTAGCAAGATAATCCGATAGGATTAAGGTAAGCTAGTACTTGACCAATTTGACTTGATAAGGTTAAGTCATGAGCCTCTGGGTACACTTAACCAACTTGTGGGACTAAGTCTTGAACTTAAATAATTAGCCAATTTTTGACGTGATTCGTGGGCGGGTTAAGTCATGGACTTGAATGATAACACTTAACCCAATAGACAAACCCTAGCTAGAAGAACTAGGTAGAAAACCGTGGTTAATCAAGGATAACGGGAAAGGAAGCTAAGTGGTAAACCTTAGTTAAGGGTAACTAAGTAATAATTCTTAGCTAAGGACATAGGACTAATTCTCAAAACGATGAGTAACCTGATACGGTAGGTCATCGCTTAGTATACGAGGGGGAGCAAGTTATCTGACTTGGATAAAAGCTCCAGCGCACTGGGTGCCGAAGTGGAAGCTTCGGGGGACGTGAGGATATTCTTGGGATCCCTCTGTGGGCTGCCAGGTAATTATACTAGGCCCATGAGAGGTTAAGGTCTGCGTTAGAAGGACCAAGAGTATGCCTTGGTTGCTATGCGAGCAACCTAAAGACTGGGATGGATTAGCGTGGAGTCGATGATTCTTGTTTTTGCCCTGGATAGCGCATCGCCGACTACCTACCATCTTTAGTCAATCGTGTACGTGCGGAAAGGCAGGGAACCCCCAACAGACCATGTGCTTGCTATCGAGTCATGGGTGAGGTTGGCCCGTAGGAAAGTGGGCTATAGTGGGGCCGTGGAGTGGTTCTTATACATGATTTTTCTTGGATTGCCTTTCAGTAGTTGAGGGAGGGGTCACGTGGGACCATAGCCACGGGTACAAAAACAGACCTTGATATCTGCATCGGTAGACGATTTAAAGCTCCCGACCGAGTTCCGTATTTCTTGATTTGCCCTGGCACGGAACTCGGATGGCACATTGGGGAACATGTGCATCTAGACATGGAAAACGATTCACGATACATACGTGGGATCAAGGGCGCGGTTGACGGGTGGCGTAATCCCTAGTGGTCCTAGGTGGCCAAAACCCAAACCGAGACATGGAAACGTTCATTAGGTAGCATAATCCCTAGCGGCCCTAGGTGGCATAAATCCTAAGTGGACGCACGATAGTTCATGGTAAGGAAACACAACTAGATCAAGGGTTGCAGTCCAAAACAACTTCAAGGATAAAACGTTTACAAGGGAAGCCCGTATGGCCTACGGCAAAGGACTAAACTTATACATGGAAAGAAGCATACGAGTTGGGAAAACCTACATATGCTATATATTAGGTTGACATGGACCATTACATGACGTTGGGCAAGGGACATTCATGGTTAACACATGACGCGGGTTGGGATACTGGTACAAGAGGTGCAGAGCAGATATACATGATAGATACCATGGGACGTTATACGTAATAGATATCTTGGGATATTATACTTGATAGGAACCTGACGATGTGATACCTTGTTTTGTCTTAACATCGTAATTTATCATGACATCTTAGTTTATCTGAGTTCAGTAGTTCATCCTGTTATTTTGATTTAGCTTATCTATCTTGTTATCATGCTTATGTTCATCTCAGTTTCTCATGTCAGTTAACTTTACTAGTTTTTATACTAATAGTAGATAGGGCTTACTCAGTCTTTTTGACTGACCCGTTTTGTTTCGCCTCTTTTCTTCCGTTCCCCCCCAGGTTACAGGGAGGAAACACTGCTGTTTAGTTCGGACTTCTTCTGCTCGAAGGTCATCATGGATGGCTTGGACTTTTCTTGGCTATGGCTACTTTACTGTTTTTACTTGGGGAATAATTTATGAAAAAGTCTTTATGCTTCTTTACTACTGCAAGACAGGTTTTGATGTACTCTGATGTAAAAGGCTTCAGACCTTATGTATTCATGTTTATGAAAGTTCGATTTTACTTCCGCTATTTTATATGTTCTGTCTTGTGATATTTCTGTGCATGTTTACCAATAATGCCCCTCTAAAGCTAGTGCATTCCTTTGCGAGTGACCCTAGCGGAGGCGGGGTGTTACAAAAAGTGATTTCAAAATTTAATATTTTGAAATGAAATTCAAATTAAATTAGATTAAAATTCAAATTGAAATTTTATTGAATCAATTTGAAATGAATTCGAATCGAATAGAAAATGAATTCGATTCGAATTGAATAGAAAGTGAATTTGCATTCGAATTGAATAGAAATGAATTCAAATTGAATTAAATTGAAATTGAATTAACAACGAATTAAAATCGTTTTGAATGAAATTTAAAACGAACTGAAATTGAATTGAAATCAATTTGAAATGAATTCGAATTGAATTAAATAGAAGGTAAATTCAAATTGAGTTGAATTGAAATGAATTAGAAATTGAATTGAACTGAAACGAATTTGAATTCGAATTAAATAAAATTGAAATGAATTCAAATTGAATTGAAACCAAATCGATTTGAAATTGAAGATGAAGTTGAAATTGTTTTTGAAACGAATTTAGAACTATTTATAAAATACGTTTTAAAAGGAAATCGACGAAATATAATATATATATATATATTATATATAATGGCCTGAATAGAACGCGTCGCGCCGCGGCAGTTCGTAAATTTCGACCATTGACTTCGAATTGACGCTGCGGGAGATCCGACCGTCGGATTCTCCTAAAACCGGAACCGTTGGGTTCGTATCGAAAAGAGCTTTCCAATGAATATTCGAAATTTGAAATCTAACAGTTGGATTTGGAATTATGTCCAAATCAAATTTGGAAAAGGTCGTTGTAAGTGCAGTTCGATGGGCATTGATGGAATTCGACTGTACGGGCCTTGATAAAATTATTAAAAATATCTATAATTTGTGTAAAATCATAAGAAATGATTTAGGAAAAATTGGGCTGAAGAATTCCACATTTGAAAAAATAAAATAGATTTTTGTCGAAATGAACTAGTTTTGAACTAGAATTAAAATCAATTTATTTTTGAAATAAATAAACTGAGTTTGAAAGTGATTTTAAAAATAATCAATATTCCCAACACGTGAAATGGGACTGGAGTTGAATCAAAATTATCTTCGGAATATTTCGATGTTGGATTTCGTGACTATACAGATATTGTTATGGGAATTTGAAAGATATATTTTATATCGTTATTTCCAATACGATATTTGTTTGTTTCAGAATTTGATATTGAATATAAGCCGGTATGTTTTCTATTCAGAGCCTTGTATTTAATATCAAATGTGATTTGGGTTTATCATGAATCGTGTTTTAGATGACATTGGTTCTTTAACCCAGTTAAAGGCAAGATGTTGATTTTTGAAAAGATTAAAACTAAGTGAATTTTTAATGAATCTTTAATTAGATTGAAATGTGAATCGATAATTTAAATTATCAAACCTAAAAGGTGATCGAGAATGGAGTACCACCAGTTTTGCTCCAAAGCGATAGTTAAATCTTTAATTAGATTTGAGCGTGAAATGGTAATTAATTTTACCGATAACACCGTGGTGTTAGATATGGAGTATTACCAGTTTTGCCCCATGGGATGAATAGGTTGGGATTGGGAAATAAAATAAATAATTACTTCGGTGTGGTTCACTAATCCCGACTAGTTTGAAATGATATCCAAAGGAAGATTAAAGAATAAATTTAGAAGAATTTATCTTGGATAAAATTAATAGGAACCTTTCCCTAAGAATGTGATTTCGTGAATAAAAGGATATTCTGAATTGGAATGAGGCGTTCGTTGTGTTTGTGTAACATTTGTTTACCATATACGTGGGATATTCAGAAAGGCTGGGTTTATACCCATTCTGAATAACCGATTCGACGAGATGTCGAAGATGAAGACGGTGGTTGAAGACCGGAAGTCTTCACATCGCTTGGGTGATTACTGATGATCTCGATTGGGCTGTACACCCAAGATGAGGGAACCAGTTGGTGGTCGTCCAGACGTACTTGGAGATCGATGGATATGCGAGGAAAGTGCCTCCGGTTTCGTTCAGACCCAGAACAAACTTGTAAATGGATTATGTGTCTGACATTGGATTTTATTCTATGTTGATTGATCTCTATTAAATATACATCTGTTTGGCGGCGGAGAATTTATTCTCTTGCTTAACGCCCTTCTCTGAGATGTACGAGCTCAGAGGTTGTATATCGATGGACATCAGTCGCATGGAGTGAATTGCCAGTGTGGCACGCGTATGTGGAAATTGATCAGGGCTTATGTTGAAAAGAAAAGTCTTGTGGTTGATGATCAAAGCACGGCCTGTGTGGCGCAGCTTTGTGTGTAGCGTGAATTCGCGAGCCTCACACCTCGGTATGAGTCAAAAACGGGATAGTGACTGCAGGGAGAGCACGACGTTTCTTTCTAGCTAGGGTGCTGTCAGTGACCTACCAGCCCTGACATTTATATACTTTTCACCTGTGTGGTTGTTGGATACGAGGCGCCTCGGATATAGGTCTATAAGGACCGGGAAACGTGTGTTCTGGAATAATTAATCCTCAAAAGTAAGAGAGGATCGGCCCTGAAGATCCAAGGATCAGAGTGGGGTCCTGGGACATTTGCTAGAGTGTCTCGAACGCGGAGAGGAGCTCGCCCCTTGCCTCGACTCGTGATGGAATCCAATTTCCAATACGTGTGTTTCAGTTTTAATTGTAGAACTAGTATGGCGACATGATAGATGGTACCCATGCCGCCTATGATTGATATTTATGATTGAAAATTGTTTTGACACTATACACTTATAATAGTATCAAATGATTTGTCTTAAACGTACCAAGCATGTTTGGCTATTATAAGGGAAAACCCTATCCTCCGGCTTGTGTTGCATTGTGTGTTGGGACCTGGGTCTTATAATAGCTTCATTTTTCCAAAGAGCATTGCGCTGTTTTGTTACATGCACTAGTATTTTTGGGAGGAAACCCGTTCCGTGTTATACGGCGTGGTCCCTTGATTTACCTAACTTTAAAAATAAAGATTAATAATTGTTTTAGTTCTCACACCAGTCACATGACTGACCTGGAGTTTACTGTTTTAACCTAAACTCTGGGTGCCCCTATTTTCCACACGGGTAGCTAGTAGTTTTGGTTTTGTAGATTTATATTCACAGGGTCCTGATTTACAGCTGGAACGATACTCGGAAAGCTCTGTATCCGTGCATTACTTCTAGTTGTGCTTTTGTATTATTTTCCACTGCGATGTATTTAAATGTAATTTAAATCTCTAATATTTGTTGAATGTAATTTTATTCATTTATACTCTGTATATTCTTGTATTTGATGGAATTGTTGTAATAACAATGAAATGTTCTTCCGCCTGCGTCCTGTTGTGTGTTGTTCTCAAAGTATCCGCTCTTTCCTTCAAGGGGAAGTTACAGGTCCTTACAAGAGTAGTTTAAATTTCCAATACACACGGTGATGGGTTTTGTAGCTTAGAATAAGGTAGCTGTAGTGATATTTTACTTGCTCGTGAAGTATTAGGGTGATTTATACTTAGGTGGGGGTAGGGTATGGTTACAAACAATTGCATGGTTTGTTGTTCCTTTGTCTGTACGTCGAAAACATGGGGCGTTTTACACATAGGATAGCATGGTTGGATTTTTCTCCATTTTCAAACATAGGCATGCGCCTATATCACGTTGTGTCATGTATGTATTCTCAAATATGTGGTAGGCACGTCGTTTAGCTTCAGCATGGCTTCAAAAGGAAGAGAAGATTTTATTTTAAAGTTTTGATTTTATTCTACATAGGTACAACGGTATGTCGACACACAAAACTCCGTCTGCGTCCAAGCTGCCATGGACAGAAATAAGCTTACGGTCCTATTTATTGAGGTGTCACGGTCCCAAAAATATAATAACATCGGTAGGTTGACTCATATTTTGAAACCCCAAAATACTGATATAGGGTGCGAAATACTCCAAATAAAAAGTTGCGTATTTAATTAATTAAAAATTACAGTAAAATTCTAAAAATTAATTTATCACTATATCTCAAAAGAACCTTATCCAGATTCAAAACCGATATCAAGTTATTTCAAATAAATCGTTACGGTCGATGATCGATTATAACGACTATTTGAAAATTTGATTTGGACATATCTTGCAATCTATACGACGAAATCTCCATTTTCCACTTCCTTTGGAAAGCTGCAGTTTAGCAGATTCAACGTTTCTCGTTTCGAAGAAATCCGATTCAAAACGAGTTCGGTACACTCAGTTGAAGTTCAGAACGTTAATTTACGAACTACCGCGATATTACGAGCTCAAATATATTTAATATATATTTTTATACGTTCAACTTCGTTTTAATTAATATATAAATCCATTTATATTAGAATTCAATATTTAAACTGTTTTAAATATTCAAATACAAACCGATAAAAATGCGGGACGTTACAAATTTTCATTCTATTCAACACATGAATTTTTCATTCTATTCAGCACATGAATTTTCATTTTATAATATTCTTTATTTTCTAAATTAGAATGAGGCCCAATCAATTACCATATAATGATAATTATATGGATTCCATATAACACATGTATATAATAGCAACGATAAATAATCAACCATCATCCAGAGTGCACCACACAACTGCATAAGCATTAAATATAAATAATTAACGCTTACACAGTCTGTCAACCCATCGATTGACATACAATCAAACAATCGGGATTAGTATACATCAAATATCATCCCAATACCCGTGTGGGGTTTCATATCAACAAACACAGATTTTATTTGTGTATTTGGGCGATGTGTAAATTTATCGTCTCAATCAATATCAGTTAAATCAGTGTATATAAACAAATCGTCCAATTTGTTTATATATTTATTTTATATACGTGTTAAAAATTATATTTTTAACTATAAAATATTTATTCAATCCACTACACACAATCGTTTTTCACAACACATCAATCAAACAAACAAGCCATCCATGATCTGTGGACGACGGGTGTCAAGCATCGTCTGCATCCTAGTATATATTTCAACTAGAAAACAAATTAAAAGTGAGGAGTTCTCACTTATTAGTTAAACCAAACGCTGCGACTCTTCATATGTAGGAAATCTTCGCCGCTTTTCCAACGAGATCTGTTCAACATCGTTTGTGTTAAAAATATATTTTTAACAACGCTACTTCCTATATAAAGATTATATTTTTATATCATTGCTTCGTATATAAAAAACATATTTTTCTCTCGCCATTCTCTAAATAAAATTTTCACTTTTATATATAAAGATCGTATCTTTATATCTCTACTACATATGTAAAAAAAAATCACTCCTTTACACCGCTACTTCTGTGATAAAAACTATATTTTTACCGCTACTTCATATATATAAAAATCACATTTTGATATCATTTCTATATATATAAAAATCCCATTTCTCATTCGCTAACTTTATAATAAAAATCTCATTTTTATTATATCCTTTCATGTATAAAAATTAAATTTTTACCATATTAAAAATCAAATCTTTATGGTATCAAAAAATCATATCTTTACGATATTAAAAGTCATATCTTTACTTCATTAAAAATCTAATCTCTTTCATTCTAAAAATCAAATCTTTCTATGATTAGAAACCGAATCTTTCCATTGTTGTTCGCATCATAAAACTGAAAAGAAAATATATTTTTATATTCGTAAAAATCATGGCTTTCTAGTTCATTAAAAATCATACTTTCTTTCACAAAAATCGTATCTTTTTAAAGAATAAAAATCAAATCTTTTTTATAAAGAAAATATAAATCTTTTCATATCTAAAAATCTTATCTTTTGTTTATTTATTTAAAAATCACTTCATGTATAAAAGCATAATCTTTTAAAAAATAAAAATTTAAACTTTAACATCATAAAAATATGAACCTTAACATAATAAAAAAATTCTAAACTTTAACTTCATAATAATATTAAAAACTCATATTTTAAAATTAAAACTTATAGCGAAATGGTAAGGGAGGGGGGTTCAGTGCACTGCAGGTGGTCGGAGGGGTCTGGTGCGTGGTTTGCTGGGGCTCGGGCGCAGCGCGGCGTCGGTAGTGGGATGCGGTCGGAGGTAGAGGGTTTTGGGGCGCTTAGGTTTGGGATTCGGGTAGAGGAGCGTCGAAGGGGGGGCTATGGCGGCGGATGGGTGATCGGAAGAGGGGGAGGCTTGGACGCAGCGGCGGGCTTCAGCATCGTGGCTCTCTCTCTCTTTTTTCCTAAAAGAAATCGAATGGGGAAAGAGAAAGGTGGGAGGGGGTTTAATGAATAAAAGGGGGTTTATATTTAATTATTTTATTTTATATTTCAAAAAGTAACTTTTTCCTTCGAAACCCGAATCTGTGAAAACCCGTAACTTCCCCGTAAAGGAAAGCGGCGGATAGTTCGAGAACAAGCCACAAATAGAACGCATACAAAAGAACATTTCATTGTATATTACAACAATGCATCAGATTACAAGAAAATACAGAGTATAAATGAATATTACACAGAAATATCAGAGATTTAAATTACATTTAATTACATCGCAGCGGAAAATAATACAATACACAACTAGAAGAGATACACGGATACAAAGCTTTCCGGATATCGTTCCAGCTGTAAACCAGGATCCTGTGAATATAAATCTGCAAAACCAAAACTACTAGCTGCCCGTGTCAAAATAGGGGCACCCAGAGTTTAGGTCAAAACTATAAACTCCAGGTCAGTCATGTGACTGGTGTGAGAACTAAGAACAGTTGTTAATCTTTATTTTTAAAGTTAGGTAAATCAGGGGACCACGCCGTATAACACGGAACGGGTTTCCTCCCAAGAATACCAGTGCATAAAACAACAGCGCAATGCTAAATAAAGAAAAATGAAGCTATTATAAGACCCAGGTCCTATCACACAATGCAACGCAAGCCGGGGGATAGGGTTTTTACCTTATAATAGCCAAGAATGCTTGATACGTTTAAAACAACTCATTTGATACTATAATAAGTGCATAGTGTATAAAACAACTTCAAATCATAAGTATCAATCATAGGCGGCATGAATGCCCCATACCACTATGTCGCCTTATATAGGTTATACAATCAAAATCGCAAAGTCACGTATTTGGAAATTGGATTTCCATCTATGAACCGAGGCAAAAGATAGTCCTCAACCGATTCGAGACTGCCTAGCCCGAGTCTCAGGATCAGAACGCATCGACCCTTGGAGCGACAGGGCCGGTCCACACGGAGTGGATTAAAAATGCCTGAGCACTACGTTTCGCCGCCCTTTGGGGCGTAAGCGAGCCAACTAGTGACTCCATCGGACCCGGATCGTCCGATCTAACCGAGGCGCCTCGCAACAGCAACAACCACATAAGTCAAACTCGTCAGGGCGTGTAAAACCACTGACGCCACTTTTAGCTAGGAGGAAACGTGGGCCCTCCCTGAGGTCCTTCTCCCGTTTTGGGTTCATACCGGGTGTGAAACTCGCGAAGCAAACGTTACACAAAGCTACGCCATAAAGGCCGTGCTTTGATCATCACCACAAGACTTTGCTTTTCAACAGAAGCCTCGATCCATTGCCACTTAGGCATGCCACACAGGCAATTCACTCCATGCGCTTGATATCCATCAATATATAACCCCTAAGCTCGTACGTCTCAGAGAAGGGCGTTAAGCAAGAGAATAAATTCTCCGCCGCCAAACAGATATATATTTAATAGAGATCAATCACACAGACTAAAATCCAATGCCAGACACACAGTCCATTTACAAGTCCGTTCTGGGTCTGAACGAAACCGGAGGCACCTAGTACCCCGCATATCCATCGATCTCCAAGTACGTTTGGACGATCACCAACTGTTTCCATCTTCTTGGGTGTACAGCCCAATCAAGATCATCAGTTATCACCCAAACGACGTGAAGACCTCCGGTCTTCGACCATCGTCTTCGTCTTCGACTTATCGTTGTATCAGTTATTCAGAATGGGATAAACCCGGTCTTCCCGAATAACTCGCGTATATTTTAAATAAGTGTTACACAAACACAACATACGCCTCATTCCAATTCATCAGTCACTAACTGTAAATTAATAAAGAGAATAATTCCCCAAATATTAACCCCGAAGGCTGAAACCAACATCAGATCAATATCCAGAAAACCATTCTGCTTAGCTAACCGACAGTTCGTTACTAAATTTCACATTCATAGGGAAAGGTTCCCATTAATTTTATCCAAGATAAATTCCTGAATTTATTCTTTAATCTATTTTTGAATATCAATTCAAACTAGTCGGGATTAGCGAACCTTACCGAAGTAATCATTTGTTTTAATTTCCCAATCCCAACCTATTCATCCCATGAAGTAAAACTGGTTATACTTCATATCTAACACCACGGTGTTATCGGTAAATTCAATTACCATTTCACGTTCAAATCTAATTAAAGATTTAACTATCGCCTGGAGCAAAACTGGTGATACCCCATTCTCGATTATTTCAATCTAATTAAAGATTCATTAAAACTCCACTTAGTTTTAATCGTTAACTGGGTTAAAGAATCCGTGTCATTTAAAACACGGTTCACGATAAACCCAAAGTCACATTCCATTGATTATCGGGTTAAAGAACGAGTGTTATTTAAAACACTGTTCATGATAAACCCAAAATCAATATCAATTCAATTTCAATTAAATATTAATTAATTGGTACACTTCATTAAATCTAAATAAAAAGATTTAATCTTTTCTCGACTGGGTTCAAGAACAGTGTTAGTGAAGACACCATTCACGACAAACCCAAATCACATTTGATATTCAATACAAGGCTCTGAATAGAAAATATACCGGCTTATATTCAATATCAAATTCCACGACTAACAAATATCGTATTGGAAATAACGATATAAATATATATCTTTCAAATTTCGGTAACAACATCCGTATAATCACGAATTCCAACATCGAAATATTCCGAAGAAAATTTCGATTCAAATCCACTCCAATGCAATCATTGGAAATTCTGGTTATTTTTACCCTTTTAAAATTCAATTTATTTACTTAAAAATAAATAGAATTATAATTCTAGTTCAAAACTAGTTTACTTCGATAAAAATCTATTTTTATCTTTTCAAATATGGGGTTTTTCATCCCAATTCTTCTCAAATCATTTCTTATGATTTTACACAAATTATTACTATTTTTAATAATTTTATCAAGGCCCGTACAGTCGATTTCCATCAATGGCCATCGAACTGCACTTACAACGACCTTTTTCAAATTTGATTTGGACATAATTCCAAATCCAACCGTTAGATTTCTAATTTCTAATATTCGTTAGAAAGCTCTTTTCGATACGAACCCAACGGTTCCGGTTTTAGGAGAATCCGACGGTCGGATCTCCCGTAATGTCCGTTTGAAATAAATGGTCGAAATTCACGAACTGCCGCGGCGCGGCGCGTTCTATTCAGGCCGTTATATTATATATATAATATATATAATATTTTCTTTTTTCGATTTCTATTTAAAACGAATTATATGAATAGTTTTAAATTCGTTTCAAAAGCAATTTCAACTTCCTTTTCAATTCAAATCAAAATTGAATTCTTCTTTATAAATTCGTTTTAAAATTCATTTCTATTCAATTCAAATTTCAATTCAATTTGAATTCATTACAATTTGCTTTCAATTCAATTTGAATTCGTTTTCAATTCAATTCATTTCGAAATCGTTTTCAATTCAATTCATTTCGAAATCGTTTTTAATTCAATTCATTTCGAAATCGTTTTCAATTCAATTCATTTCGAAATCGTTTTCAATTCAATTCATTTCGAAATCGTTTTCAATTCAATTCATTTCGAAATCGTTTTCAATTCAATTCATTTCGAAATCGTTTTCAATTCAATTCATTTCAAAATGAATAAAATCGATATAAATATCGTTCACGTCAAAATGGCGTCAATTTAATCAACACGGCTTCATAAATTTCTATTTTCAAATATTCTATTTCAAATATTTCTTTTTCAAAATATTTGTTATTATCAAAATATTTCGTTCAACACATGACCAATCTCAATGGATGAGTACTGTCAACACATGAACCTTTATTTTATATTGATAAAGATGTAAATTTTATTACTAAAATATTTCGTTCAACACATGACCAATCTCAATGGATGAGTACTGTCAACACATGAACCTTTATTTTATATTGATAAAGATGTAAATTTTATTACTAAAATATTTCGTTCAACACATGACCAATCTCAATGGATGAGTACTGTCAACACATGAACCTTTATTTTATATTGATAAAGATGTAAATTTTATTACTAAAATATTTCGTTCAACACATGACCAATCTCAATGGATGAGTACTGTCAACACATGAACCTTTATTTTATATTGTTCTTTATTTTTCAAATTTTAATGAGGCCCAATCAATTACCATATAAAGTTAATTATATGGATTCCATACAACACATGTATATAATAGCATTGAAAAATAATCAACCATCAACCAAAGTGCACTACACTGTATAAGCATCAAATATAGATATCTAACGCTTATAACAGCCTGTCAATCAATCGATCGACATATTTAATCAATCAGGATGAGTGAACTTCAAATTTCATCCCAACACCCGTGTGGGGTTTCAAACAATCAAACACAGATTTTAGTTGTGCAGTTGGGCGATGTGTAAAATTTATCGTCCCAATCAATGTCCTTCAAATATGTGTACATAAACAAACCGTCCGGTTTGTAAATGAATATTTATTTATTCACATTCACGTTAAAAATTATATTTTTAACGATAAAACATTTTATTCAACCTATGAATATTCTATTCGGTTCATTTATTCAATAAAATGATATTTTTATTTTTCTAACATATTTTAGAAAATTTCGGCGGCATAACGGCACGATACTAGAAACGGGACAAGGCCTAGCCTTATCCCCGGTCTAGTGAAGGCCCACGCCATTCACACATCAATCAAATCAATTTCATTTCACCAAACAATTCAATTCAAACCAAATAATCTAACCAACTACACAACCAAACAATTAATCAAACAAGTCATCCATGGTCTGTGGATGACGGGTGTCGGGTGCTACTAAACACCGTCTGCATCCTAGTATATGTATATATATATAACTAGAATAAGAAATTGAAGAGTGAGAAGTTCTCACCGAAAGCTACCCAATACCACGACTCTTCATCTATAGAAATCTTCTTCATCCTCGCCTTTTTATCATCTTCGTTGTCCGCTTTCACTACATATGTAAAAATCGAATTTTTACTTCGCTATTCAATATATAAAAATCATATTTTTACTTCGATGTTCAATATATAAAAATCACATTTTTACTTCGATATTCAATATATAAAAATCACATTTTTACTTCGATGTTCAATATATAAAAATCACATTTTTACTTCGATGTTCAATATATAAAAATCACATTTTTACTTCACTTCGTTATAAAAATTGTGTTTTTATATTGCTCTTCCCCTAATAAAGATTATATTTTTACTCTCTTACATTAATAAAAATCATATTTTTATTACTCTATTATAATAAAAATTATATTTTTAATCTTTACACCATACAAAAATTATATTTTGAACCTTCCTACTATGTAAAAATTATATTTTTAACCATACCATGCTATAAAAATTATTTCTTTTCTTTATATATAAAAAAAAATCAGTCCTTTATAAAAATATAATCTTTTATCAGGAAATCATATATTTCTATCATGAAAAAAAAATCCTTTATTGCTAACTGAAAATCGTTTTTATTTATAAAATAAAACAAAGATAAAAAAAAGGGTTCACTTTTTTTATTGTCGAAATCGGGGCTTTGCCACTGGAGGGGGTTTTACGGGCGGGGCAGCGCCGTTGGCGGAGCGTGGAGGTGGGCTTCGGTCGTCAGGTGGCTCGACGAATGGGGGGGCGGCTGCAGTTGGGCCTCGACGAACTAGGGCTCGAGAATTGGGTTGGGGGTGCTGGATTCAGCGGGAGATGGGAGCAAGGGAACATCGGAGGGGCTAGGGGAGGATCGATTTGCGGTGGGGTGGCCTGCGCTGGGGCGCGGCGGCGCCGAGGAGGCGGCGACGGCGTCAGCTCGACTGGGAGGCGCGGTTTTTTTTTCTTTTTTTCAATCTGAAACAATGATTTAGGGGGGGGGGCAGAAGGATTAAAGGGGAGGAGGGAGATAATTTAATTTTTTAATTTATTTTAATTATTTTAATTGCAAAAGTTGACTTTTACATACGACCTCTAAACGAGGCCCACCGCCTGCCGTCCATAGCGAATTACCCTAATTCCGAACACAATTGGATATGTATTGCAGGCTGATTCGATCGTTACAATCAGTTTCCGTTTAATTTACATTTAAATCATTATATTGAATTTTTAAACGTACATTTCAATTTACCGGGGTCACATACTAACTAGAAAAATTCCAGAAAAATATTTTCTAGCTTCCTATTGACGATACGGTCCTAATAAAACTAGTTTCGTCAAATTCTGAGACCGTTTGAAAAATGGCCATTTTCCAGTCGATTAAAATCAACTGAAACTGGTCAAACACGTTTTCCTTTGCCACGCTCACATATTGATTCGAAAAATTATGAAATTTGAAACCTAGCAATAATTCGACATCGCGGATCCAACAAAAGCGGTTTTGTCGAAATCCGAGGTCGTTTGCAAAATGGCTATTTTTAAGGGCCGAAATTCCATAGCGACTATTCAGAATTTTCAACTGGACATATCTTTTGACCCCCGCTATGAAATTTCAATTTGTCGGATTCGTTGGAAAGATATTATCAATTAGATTCAAATATTTTTGGTTTCACTAAAATCCGGATTGTTTTGCACCCGGTACATTCAATTGAAGTTTGAAATCGAATTATCGAACTATCGCGCCATTTTCAATTCTATTTATAATTATATATAATTATTTATATTCTAACGACGACGTATATAATATATACGTTCTAATTCTATTCAAAATAAATTTCTCGTCGATATTATTTAAAATAATCTATTTTAAATATTCAAAATTCGCTAAAATTGCCAAAATAAAAATTTTAAACTGGCCCAGATTTTCGGGTTGTTACAGAATCGAACCCAACGACTGTCATCTCTAGCATATTAGCCCCATTCCGAACACAATGAGATATGTATCGCAGGCCAATTCAACCATTACGATCAGTTTCCATTGAATTTAAAATATAAATCTTTATATATTCAATTTAAACGCACATTTCAATTTACCGGGGCCACATATATTCTCTAAAAATTCCATAAAAATATTTTCTAGCTTTGTATTGATGATACAGTCCTAACAAAAATAATTTCGTCGAATTCTGAGACCGTTTGAAAAATGGCCATTTTCCAATCGATTAAAATCGACTGAAACTGGTCAAACGCGTTTAACGTTGCCACGCTCACATATTGATTCAGAAAATTATGAATTTTGGAATCTAGCAATAACTTGACATCCTGGATCCAACAAAAGTGGTTTTGTCGAAA
Organism: Allium sativum; assembly: GCA_030737875.1. NCBI lineage: Eukaryota > Viridiplantae > Streptophyta > Magnoliopsida > Asparagales > Amaryllidaceae > Allium > Allium sativum. The sequence goes on along the minus strand of CM060921.1, from coordinate 4,645,632 downwards.
ACGAAGGTCGTTTGCAAAATTTCCATTTTTAAGGGCCAGAATTCCATAGCGACTATTCTGAATTTTTAACCGGGCGTAATTTTTGATTACCGCAATGAAAATTTGATTTTTCGGATTCGTTGGAAAGATACTATCGAATAGATTCAAATATTTTTGGTTTCGCTAAAATCCTGTTTATTTTGAATCATGTCCGTTCATTTGAACTTTGAAATCGAAATTTCAAACTACCGCGCCATTTTCAATTCCTTTTATAATTATATATAATTATTATATTCTAACGTTGATTCAAATAAATATATACGTTCTAATTTTATTCAAAATAAATTTCTCGTCGATATTATTTATAATAATCCATTTTAAATATTCAAAATTCATCGAAATTGCCAAAATAAAATTTATAAATTGGCTCGGATTTCCGGGTTATTACATTATCTTTCTTATGCAGGATAAAATATGAAACCAAAAAAAACATCTAGGTTGTTTAAGAAACATCCAATATGCATTTTTTTAAATGAAGCAGGACATCAATGCATAAATTTCAGACCTATATCAAGTCCTTATTGTTAAGAGCACAGCCAATCAAGAGTGTTACAATAACTCTATTGGTAAAATTTTCCATCATTTTTAATATGTAGCTCTATTTTATTAAAAAGATATATACCCTTATCTTTTTAAAAAATAATGAGAATAGTGTAAATATATATTTTTAAAAAATCATTATTTGTATATCAGAACTTATTTAAAAAAAAGTTGCTAAAAATTTTGCATGAAAGATTCAATTTTAACACACTTTTTAAAAAGGCTAAATATACTTATCTTTATAAGTTTTTGCATAATAATTATACAAACTATGTTATTATTTATACTAATTTTTTAAAAATACTGCTTGACAATTAGGAAAGTTCTGAACCAACAAACAATTAATCAACTACTGGAATAGAAGATAACAACAGAGGATATTCTGATGAAAAAACTACAGGGAAACAGGAATATGACGGAGAATCCACTGATACAGATGAAGCCAATAACTTTGAAATTCAACAAATTCTAAAGAAGACAATAAAAATTCAATACTCAGGCACTTACAGATGCAATTTAGATGCAATTTTTAAAATAATGAAAAAAATTAAGAAAGAAAAATCCTTCTGCAGACGCAAAAAGATACTTGGAAAAGTCACCATTTAATCTCTTTTTCAAAGTTTTTCTAGAAGGTTCTATATCACGGCAAGATTTGAGAAAAAGTGCTGTAAATTTGGATGACATAATTACCTCCTATGATACTATAGAACAAGCTTTTCGATTTGGTAACAAGTTGATTAAATTGAAACCAGAAGAAATTAGTATTATATTTGAATGACATTGCATGGAGAGGATTTATTTCCAATACCTGTATCAAATATAGCTACGGCAATGGAAAATTTCTTAGAATTTTGGACAAACAACTTTGAAGAAGGAGGCATCATAAGTCAAAAAACTGTGACAAAAAGACAGAATAAAATGATTGAAAACAAAGATGGTAATGTTGATTTAGTAAAGCTATTATTTCTACTTTTGATCATAACATTCTTGTTTCCGAACAATCAAAGCTACTTGCAGTGGGGATTTCTTTCTAAAATCCTGAATTTGAAAAAAAACCAGTTCTATTTCTTGGCCAAGAGCAATATGTGAGAATGTTTGCAAAAATGTTCAACAACATCATACTGATCCAAGAAACACACCTGGTTGCACTATGGTTTTACTTATAAGATTTCTTACACTTTTCTAATATTTCATTATTATAAAAGTATAAATGTATATATCTTTATATTACAGGATTGGTTTTGTGAGAAGACAAAAGTTATACGAGAAAAAGAAAATCTGAAGAAAAATTTCCTAAGGATGACAAAGTGGGACTTGTCTAACTTGAAGGACATGGATCTTACAGCAATTAACAACAATAATGTATAAAAGTATTACTTTACTTTTTATATAATTTAAATTTTTTTAATCTTTTCATGTTTACAAGGCATATTTATTATTGCTTACAAAATACATATTTTTATGATTAAAATATTAAGTACCTTGATAATTTAATGCATTTAATAACAATAAGGTATAAATGAATAACTTTACTATTTAATTTGTTGAGAAGATATATGAGTGTTTCTTTTGAATTTTAGATCTAAAATTAATGGTTAAATAAATAGTTGCTTACACAATCCATAGTATTAGTAATAAGAATTCTGAAATAAGTTATAATCATTATAGCATAATAAGCATAAAAAGAATTAACTTCGCTGTGTTAATATATAATTTAACTTAAAAAATATATACATCTATCTTTTTGAACTATACAGTCAAATAAGTATATAACATTGAAATGATTGTAGGATTATTTATTGCTATGTAACAATATTTAATTACAAATATCATTCATGCAGATTACGACAAAATTTTCAAATATAACATCAGAGGAAAAAGAGTTTCTTTCAAAAAAAAAATCCACTCCTACAAGATGAAAGACCAAAGAAAAGAAAATTAATTTAAAACGCAGAATCAGAAAGACTGGAAGAGTTAGAGACCAAAGTCTGATTTCTGAGTGATGAAATGATTAGTGTTGTAAAACAACTGGAAGAAGAGAAGATTTTAAGACAAAAGTCTGACCAAAGACTCAAAGAAATTGAAATGATACTTCAACAAGTGTATTCTTTTGAACAGCAAATTGTTGCCAATACAACTGAACCTGAAAACATATCAAGCAAGGAAAAATAGTCGGTATGGTGCATATAAAATTTTCTGCTTAGTTTCCTTGTTTTGATTTGTTTGAAACTCAAGATTTAATTATAGATAATCAAGAAATTTCAAAATCTGAAGATATCGAAGAATTTACAGAAGAACATGTTGTTCCAAATCTATTTGTGTTGAAGATGTCATTGTTAAATCACCAAAAAAAGGAAGAGTAACAAGAATATTGACAAATGCCCACTTCTGAAGCATCTAACAGAGAAACAACAAGAAGATGTCAAACTTTTTTTCAAGTTTGTTGGACATAACAAGTAATGAAACATCACTTTTTTCCACAATAACCTATATAGTTCACCTATCTTTTATACTTATTACCTTGCAATGAAACATTGTGTGGTATTATACTACCCAAATCAAATTGTTGATTAAAGTATTGTTTGAAATATCAACTCGTCATTTACTCAACAACAATTAGTAATTAATTAATTACACAACATCTGTCTTAGTTGGCTTTATTGCAGTGATTAATGTTCAAAAGTGATTGAAATTAGGGAAGTTTTGGTTTTACATATGCTATGGTTTACAAGATTAGTAACGACCCAGTTTTTGGACTAATTATATTATCTATAATGTATAGATTATATTGGTAATCGAATTAAATTAAATAAATAAGATTTATATGTTTGGTAAAATATGAAGGAAATTCCATAAATATATTTGTTGATAGTTTAAAACTCTTGAACCAATGTATATGTGCAGATAAACAAGCAATTAGTGTTTTATCATTTCATTGCCTTTTTGGATTATTTCATAAATGTTGAATTGCTCAAGTAAAATAGTAGATTTCTCCCATGAGTAAATTTGGAAGTTAAAATAAGAATTTACTTATGTAAATTATGATTTCTTCATAAGTAAGGAAAACAAAAGAAATTATTCATTTAAGCAATATATTCAATTAAAATTGACAATGTTATAGTATCAAATTCATGTCAAATTAGAATAATTATTTTATAAAACCATGTGTATGTATTTATTTGTTATAAGTATATATAATCAAGTTTATGTTGTTTCAACACTTTAATGAACATATAAACTTGCTTTTAAGTTATATGAATATGAAATTACTTAGAGTAACTAATAGATATAAGGTAAATATCATTTCCTACATTATATATAAGCTTGTAAAAAGGGACATTTTGTTTATATGACATAAGAGAAGGGTCGTTTGTCTCTAATATGATGTTTAAAGTTATTTAAACAAATGAGTACATATTGTACAAGCTAGGAACATGGTTATTCAATGAAATTATACTAGGTAGGATGCTAGGTTGATTTGTTAAAATATAAAATCACACATATGCTCAGATTTTTGTGCTGCAATCACATGGTTATTGTGTTATCACATAAATGAATGTATACTTGCACATGGTGATCTCATATCAACATGTATATGAAGTACATACTCATATCTATTTTCTAGCAAGAACATAGGTCGATCTTGAAGTCTGAAACTTTTTCTTGAATGATGCCATCAATCATCCCCTCACTTAAAGCTGCTACCATTCACCACATTATTTTACACACTGTTGTATGTATCCTCCACATCAAACAAGAAAGCCGACACATCCTACTAGCTACACTACTAAGCCTAGTCCTAGACCCCCAGCACATGGAATTGCACTCATTTGTGTAATATAAAATCTAATCTAGCTGTGCACTTCTAGCCTAGAAGGTATAGATGAAAAGAGACCATACATAAACTTCATTTCAATCATTCAAAGGGGTGTTGCATGTATGTACTGTCCTAGCTAAATGCCTGGCCAGTTTTTACTTAATTTATTCATCTATAAATACATGAGAATACTACACATTTAAACCACACACAAATAAGTCTCTGATCTGTAGAAGAAAAGAAGAAACTGGAACTGAAAGTGGTCGAGAACACTGGAGCACAAATATGAAACATAATACAATAAACAGTGAGCCATCTAAGTGAGTAAACTCTAATCTTTTCCTTTAAAAGTCTATTTTGATTACATATGAATTGTATTTGACTGCATAAAGTTGCTGTTGAGTATATGACATCTTATATACATAATAATTCGTGTTGATTTAAGCCATTGAGAAACCAATATACTAAACAAACCCATGTAAATTTAATAACAGGCAGTGAACATCATAGTGAGTAAACACCTCGCATTGTTCTATTATGTTATATTTGATATTGTGGACTCAAACTACATATGTGTCCGGATATATATCCAAATATTTGAGGGCGAGTATTTAAGTTATTTAGATTAGGATTTGAGGGTCGAACAAAACAGAATGAAACAAATATAAGGACATTGAACACAACATAAATTTTCTTTCTGTTTATATATTAAATCATAACAGTTACAAACCATATGCGTGTAAGAATGATTGATGTGTTTAGAAGATTGAATTCTGCAATATTACTAGATCTAGACTTGAGAGTTTGAGAAACTTGAGAAACCAAAATATAAATAGCAGCAATAAGTGAGTAAACTCCTCCTATTCTTTTCTTTTGCTATCCTAGTCTATGATTGTTCTAGTATAGTTCAAGCATGTATGTTGATGCATACATTGTACTTATGTTATGAGGGTTGAACATCATATTGGTAAGACAGTAAGAAAATGCAGAACTTAGTAATATACTTGTTTAAGTAAACAAACTAAATACCTCAACTGTTTTTATGTTGATCTTTGGTAGATTCAAATTTGTATGTGATAGGAACCCGTCACCTTTGATTCAATATGGATGTTAAATCTTTAGTTTGAACAACCTAAGAATCTATTTTAAGACAAGTATTATATACATAGGCGAGTAAACACCCTTAACCTCTTTGATGATTTATGTCTAATCTTAGCAAATTCTAAATATAAGTATGCTAATATGTCCTCATCACGTTAATTCAAATAATTAAGTTAATTAAGGGGTTAATCTTTGGAAATATCAGATTAAGACTTTTAAGTTTCGAACAGACTTGGGAAGAAAGAATAAAAGGGCATTGAGTTAAATATGAGCACTTAAAATCTCCTTGCTGTGTATAATATAGTAGATCCAAACTAGTGCGAGTTCATATGTGTGTATATATATATATATATTCATAACATCCCATTCAAGTATTTATGATTATTTAAGGGAGAAATGCTAGTAATGATAGTTAAAACAGAGAGTTTGGAAACAAAATATAAGCAGCAATAACCATAGATATTGTGAGTAGGTACTTAAGTTTTATTTTATTTTATTTTATTTTGTCGTATGCTTAACCTTTGTGAATTCAAGCGCATACACATCGATGTATACATCTGATTTATCATCTCGGATCATGAGAATTAACCTGGGAATATAGCAAAACTAGTAGACAATGTAAAACAGTAGTTACATATAGGTAAGCATCCTAGAATTCTTGACTATCTTGTATAAATTCTAGTGCATTCAAACATAGATGTTAATTTACTTCCACTTAGCACCTAACAACTTATATCTAGGCTGAGCATATTTGGAACTACCCAAAACTTTGTTATTCGCAAACAATTAAAGTAGGGCATGCATGGTTAGTGACAATACAGGTGTCATTTCTGACAATTCATCACTTAGGGAATAATACGAAGTATATTTCAAACTGAATTCAAGAGAAGAGAAATCCCCTTTAGATTTTTCATCCTCATCCATGGTTATTCTAAGTCCATCATGTTCTAAGACATGCATGTGGTAAACAAATTTTCTAAACCCATAATAAAATGTCTGCTCTTATCTGAACTTCGTGTGAACCCAGGAAATATTTGGTTTGTGTTTATCCTGATTATTTAACTGGCTTGTACACATACATATTCGGCTCTGTACATTGACACTTCTGTTTAGAGTTTTAGTCATTTTTGGTGGTAGCCGCTTGGTTAGTTTCTGGTCGTTGGGAGCATATTATTTTTTGGGTAACAAGGGAGGGAACTATGATCAGTACAACGCTGAATTTGTTACTGCTATAAAATGAGAAACTGAAATGATGGTATGTTACATACTTGATTACTTGGGAGAAGATGAGCGTAAAGTTTCTGTTGAAACTTGAAATTTTGGGATAACAAATGGTTGGCATTTTCGATGGTAGAAGTGAATTCACTACTGGCGTTGGGACCTGAGGCGGTGGCCAGAGAGATGAAATGGCAGTGGAAGGGGTTGTGCATGTGCATGGCTGAACAAATGCACAAGGAAGAAGAGAGAAAAGAAATAGCGCAAGGAAGAAGAAAGCATGGATCATATCTTTGTGATTCATGTTTTAGTGGTGATCAACCCGTGATTTACTACTGATTTTACCATCTAGTATGGCATGGAAAACAAGAGAGAAGGCGGATCAGGGGAAAGAACTGATTTCTTTGATGCAATCTGTGGCGTCGAGTAGACAGAGCCGACTTCTCACTGTTTTGTATTTTAGATGATCTAACTGAAACATAGACAAGGGTGGAGAGGAGAGATTCGGCCAAGAGAAGGAGGGGGAACCAAACTGTGTTGATCTAGATTTATTTGTGACAGGAATGAGTTTTCTTGAATATTTTTGGCTGTTGATTCATGAATTTTCAAAGGAGTGGCATCAGGAAGTAAGGGCGTTAAGATTTGGGGTGTGGACTCTTTAGTATGGTTAGGACTTTAATATGTTTAAAAGAAGTAAGATAGGAAATGGGCTGATAGGCTATTGAATGCTATTGGATCCTTAGACCTAAATTTAATTATTTTAAGATTTTAAAAATGATAGTTTTGGAGTTTAAGTCTCTTCATAAATGTATATATAAATAAGAAGAAAGGATCAGAAATGTAGGATTAGTTCAATAATGAAAAATAAACATCGTCATATAAACCTTAAGTTCGAATCTTTGAAATTTGTATATAATTATATATATCAACGAAATAAAAGTGTATAATAAAAGCGGTTAATTTATTCCTAAGAATCGGAATAATATTATAGGAAACAAATTGTTATCCAAATATTTCAAGCTGTTAATAAGTTCAAAATCTAATGCCAAATAGTTGTGATAAATGATTGTTGTTGATTATCTGTTAGACCGTGGATTGATCAATCAGATCTAAATTAGTTAAATAAAACCTTGACACATTTTACTGTATCTATATCATCTTGTATTGATTACTGTTCTGAATTAGGTTTTAGATTTGTATTAGTTATTTTAAATATAATTACATGTCGGGAAAATTACTTATGCTATGAATAATTTAAATAAATTGTTTTGTTTATTACACTGTCTAAATTTGATAGTTAAAACACCGACTATCAAATAAATATTCCCTACGCGTTAGTTCGAAGAGACCAGGATGTGAACTGGACCTAAAACCACTTCGAACTAAATTTATGATTCTTAAACTAACTTGCAGGGATGATTATATGATATAAAGAATTCGAAGACCGTAGATAGAATTAATTGTTTAAAATTTCTCTGGTTTGGCCACTAGAGTTATTATGACTTGTGATCCTATTATGATTGAAATCTTCGGATTTGCAAGGACTATTCGCTACTGATCCATGGGGTGATTCCTATATTGGATGCAGTAGGAAAGTACCTTCAGTTCATCCTGTTCCTGGATGACTTGTATGGACGAATATCTGGCAGAGTATTTCCTAAAAACCACGTACGTTGATTTTTACAAATATACCGAGTTGATGGCAAAGAAGGGTACTTCTTTTACATCCAAAGTATATTTATGGACGTCAATTAGTGATTTGATGGATCTGACAATGTGACATTCAAAGTAAATGGTGACCAGATGATCTAAAGGTAAATTTTAACCTCAAGCCTCATCACCCGGGAAATGACAAAAATCGGACTGGCAGTATGGCTATGTGGGTCACTCCCATTAGGGTGTATAATCACCTATCTAGAGAAATTTCATTTCCTTCTTTTAGTCTATTCAATGCTGTCCCTTTCGGGAAACGGTTGCTGATCCCAACCATTGGCGATATACATTCGGTACACTCAAGCAAAATGAGTGGTCAGTCATGTGGGGGCTGGGTTGCAAGACATTCTTGTTGAACCCAGTGTATTCCCCTCTAGAGATACACTATCGGCAGGTGGTTCCATACCTTGTCATAATCGGAATCCAATCTCCAATAAGCGCCTGCGGTTTTGATTATATATTATATATGTAGAGCGTGAGATGCAAGCATTCTGCTAAATTGAAATTTATTTGTATTTAGACACTATCATAATATCAGAATATATATATATATATATATGACTTCCAAATGTTTTGGGTTATCGTAAGGTAAAAACCATCCGTATTTATGTATAGATCGGTCTTACGATTATCATTTTTTTTTCAAAAGCTTTTTGAATGTTAAAATCAAGCTGTTTAAAATCGTTTACTCACACCAGTCCCATGACTGACCCAGAGTTTATTTTTCTTTATTTTCCCTAAACTCTTGGGTGCCCAAATTTATACGGGCAGTCAAGTGTTACAGGATTATGCAAATTCACTTGAAGGATCCTGGAGCAGAAGACTTCAATGTTAGATATATCGAGTTTATTTCCGCTGTGATGTGTATATGTTGTACTCTGATGATGTATGTAAGTATAAATACAGTTTTGTATTCCAAGATGTTATATAATATATTTCATTCAGTTCCGCTGTGAGATTCGTTATACTTTGATTCTGTTGTGTTCAGTTCTTCTTTTTTCTTCTATTCTAACCTTTTTTCTTTCTATTTCTCACCCTCTAACTTCTTTCTATTAACTATCTGTTAATCCCTGATGTTTGATTAGTCAGTATGTGATACATGATATGTATTAGTATCGATAATCAGGATCGGAACTTCTCGGGTCGTTACAGTTGGTATTAGACAATGGTTTAGTAATAACCTTGCCTCTGTGGCGTAACTCGATAGAGATGGGGTTAGTAACACCCTAGATTGAGTTTGAGTATATATATATGAGCGCGTATTTATTAGTTGATATTAAACGGTTTTATATTGTGTTGATTGGTTGTTGAGTGTTTTACGGACTCTGGTCAATACGGTAGTGTACACTGTATTGATAGGTGTTTTTAAACTCTCGAACAGAGTAATTCGACATGATATTGTTTTAAAAGTAGGGTAAATGAAAAAAAATTATCCCAAAATTTTACTTTTGATATAAAAGAATACTTTTTCGAAATTATTATTATATATGAATGTGTCAATTACTGTTATTATAATCAAATCAGATTATAAAATTGAAATGGTTATACAGTTAACCAAATTGAAATTGTATAGATAATGGAATATATAAATAAGACAAACTAGAAAAGCGTTGGAGAAAAATAAATGTTTTGTGGAAAATTCAAAGGTTTTGAATTTAAAATGGAAAAGAGATAAGTGATTTCAAGCCACTTTGAAATAAAACCAGGAGTTAAGATTCGGGAATTGGGGAATTCCACTGGAACATGATTGGAATCATATAGCTAAGTTGAATAAAGATTTAATTGGATTGGGATTTTAAAAGACAATTTGAAGCAGATAAATATGGTTGAACAAGTTGATTCAAATTAATGGAATAAATAAGAATTGAGATTTATTTTCCAGATGTAATTAAGGATATTTTATAATATTTGGGCTGGTAAGAATTTAGATACGGAGTTAAGAAATTTGGAACCAGACTGGAGAATGGTTGAGGTGAATGATTTTCTGAGTGTTGATCTGATGTTGACTTCGGTCTTCGGGATTGATACTGTAACAACCCGAAATTTCAGAACCAAAATTAAATTTTAATTTAAGCTATTTTGAGGAATATGTAGTATAAATTGGTTCTTTTTAGGAAATAAAAATTTGAGAATAACTTTAAAATTAGTTTTTACAAAACTATTTGACTTAAAACAATGTTGGTTTAAATATTAGAATTAATGATTTATGTTGTAAATTTATAAGATATGGAATTTAACTTGTCTTGTTAAATAATGTATTTCAACAGCTATGAACTGACTTGTTTGATAATTTACTTATGTTGAAATAAAATAGTTGAAACAAAAATATCATTTTTTTGAAATTAAATAGTTAAAAATAAAAATAACATTTCTGTTAAATAGATTTGTATTAAAAAACAAAAATATCTATTTTGTTAAAATAGAATTGTTAAACATAAATTATTCTTTTTATGTTAAAATATTTATTAGAATTGTTGAAGATTATAAATGTTTATTTATTTGAAAATATGTTAACGATAGAAAATGTGATCTTTGGTATGTTAGCAAAGATAGGAAAAGAATTCAACTTAGGTAATAATGGGTTAACATTAAAAGTTACTATTTTATGTAATAAGAAGTTATAAAAAAAATAGTCATATGTTGAATTCTATTTTTGGTTGATAAAGATATAAAAACATAAGGGTTATTATTAAATAAGATAAAATACGCAAGGGCTAAAATAAAAGAAAACTCCTCACCTCTATATATTATCTCTAACTTTCTCATAACTCTAACACCAAACCCTATTTTCTTTCTCCCTCTTCACAAATGGCCGCCGGTTTCTCTTCTCCTCCTCTTCTCCTTCCTTATCTCTTTCTTTTTTCTTTTTCCTCTTTGAAAAACCCTACAACAAAAATAATTTATGTCTTCTTAAAATTTCTGCCATCGTCCTTCCCAAAAGAAAGGAAAAGGAGGATCCTCAAATTGAAAATTTGCTGGTTCCTTGTCTTTATCATATCCATGACAGGTGAGAATTCTGAATTATTTAATAATTAGAAATTTTGTGAAAACCCGCAACTTCCCCGCAAAGGAAAGCGGCGGATAGTTCGAGAACAAACCACAACAGAACGCATACAGAAGAACATTTCACTGTATATTACAACAATGCATCAGATTACAAGAATATACAGAGTATGAATAAATATTACACAGAAATATCAGAGATTTAAATTACATTTAAATACATCGCAGCGGAAAATAATACAATACACAACTAGAAGGAGATATACGGATACAAAGCTTTCCGGATATCATTCCAGCTGTAAACCAGGATCCTGTGAATATAAATCTGCAAAACCGAAACTACTAGCTGCCCGTGTCAAAATAAGGGCACCCAGAGTTTAGGTTAAAACAATAAACTCCAGGTCAGTCATGGGACTGGTGTGAGAACTAAACAGTTATTAATCTTTATTTTAAAAGTTAGGTAAATCAAGGGACCACGCCGTATAACACGGAACGGGTTTCCTCCCAAGAATACCAGTGCATAAAACAAACAGCGCAATGCTAAATAAAGAAAAATGAAGCTGTTATAAGACCCAGGTCCTATCACACAATGCAACGCAAGCCGGGGGATAGGGTTTTCCCTTATAACAGCCAAAGAATGCTTGATACGTTTAAAACAAATCATTTGATACCATTATAAGTGCATAGTGTATAAAACAACTTCAAATCATAAGTATTAATCATAGGCGGCATGGGTACCATATATCATGTCGCCATACTAGTTCTACAATTAAAACCGCAAATGTCGCGTATTTGGAAATTGGATTTCCGTCTATGAACCGAGGCAAAAGATAGTCCTCAACCGATTCGAGACAATCTAGCCCATTTCTCAGGTCCCAGACTCAGGTGGGCCTTGGATCGTCAGGGCCGGTCCACCGATGTGGATTATTATGCCTGAACAATACGTCTCTCCGCCCTATGGGGCGTAAATGAGCCAACAAATGACTCCATCGGACCCGGATCGTCCGATCAAACCGAGGCGCCTCGCAACAACAACAACCACATAAGTCAAACTCGTCAGGGCGTGTAAAACCACTGACGCCACTTCTAGCTAGAAAGAAACGCAAGTCCTCCCTGATGTCCCCTCCCGTTTTTGGTTCATACCGGGTGTGAAACTCGCGAAGTAAACGTTACACAAAGCTATGCCACACAGGCTGTGCTTTGATCATCACCACAAGACTTTGCTTTTCAACAGAAGCCTCGATCAATTGCCACTTAGGCATGCCACACAGGCAATTCACTCCATGCGTTTGATATCCATCAATATATAACCCCTTAGCTCGTACGTCTCAGAGAAGGGCGTTAAGCAAGAGAATAAATTCTCCGCCGCCAAACAGATATATATTTAATAGAGATCAATCACACGGACTAAAATCCAATGTCAGACACACAGTCCATTTACAAGTCCGTTCTGGGGCTGAACGAAACCGGAGGCACCTAGTACCCCGCATATCCATCGATCTCCAAGTACGTCTGGACGATCACTAACTGTTTCCATCTTCTTGGGTGTACATCCCAATCAAGATCATCAGTAATTACCCAAACGACGTGAAGACCTCCGGTCTTCAACCATCGTCTTCGTCTTCGACTTATCGTCGTATCAGTTATTCAGAATGGGATAAACCCGGTCTTCCCGAATAACTCGCGTATATTTTAAATAAGTGTTACACAAACACAACATACGCCTCATTCTAATTCATCAGTCACTAACCGTAAATTAATCAAGAGAATAATTCCCCAAATATTAACCCCGAAGGCCGAAACCAACATCAGATCAATATCCAGAAAACCATTCTGCTTGGCTAACCGACAGTTAGTTTCTAAATTTCACATTCATAGGGAAGGGTTCCCATTAATTTTATCCAAGATAAATTTCTTGAATTTATTCTTTAATCTATTTTTGAATATCAATTCAAAACTAGTCGGGATTAGCGAACCTTACCGAAGTAATCATTTGTTTTAATTTCCCAATCCCAACCTATTCATCCCATGAAGTAAAACTGGTAATACTTCATATCTAACACCATAGTGTTATCGGTAACTTCAATTACCATTTCACGTTCAAATCTAATTAAAGATTTAACTATCGCCTGGAGCAAAACTGGTGATACTCCATTTTCGATCATTTCAATCTAATTAAAGATTCATTAAAACTCCACTTAGTTTTAATCTTCGACTGGGTTAAAGAATCAGTGTCATTTAAAACACAGTTCACGATAAACCCAAAATCACATTCATTAATTATCGGGTTAAAGAACGAGTGTTATTTAAAACACTGTTCACGATAAACCCAAATCACATTTGATATTCAATACAAGGCTCTGAATAGAAAATATCCCGGCTTATATTCAATATCAGATTCTACGACCAACAAATATCGTATTGGAAATAACGATATATAAATATCTTTCAAATTTCCATAACAACACCTGTATAATCACGAAATTCGACATCGAAATGTTCCGAAGACAATTTCGATTCAAATCCATTCCAATGCAATTATTGGAAATTCTGGTTATTTTCAAAACCATTTCCATATTCAATTCATTTATTTAAAAATAAATAGAATTGTAATTCTAGTTCAAAACTAGTTCATTTCGATAAAAATCTATTTTTATCTTTTCAAATATGGAGTTTTTCATCCCAATTCTTTCTAAATCATTTCTTATGATTTTACACAAATTATTACTATTTTTAATAATTTTATCAAGGCCCGTACAGTCGATTTCCATCAACGGCCATCGAACTGCACTTACAGCGACCTTTTTCAAATTTGATTTGGACGTAACTCCAAATCCAACCGTTAGATTTCAAATTTCTAATATTCGTTAGAAAGCTCTTTTCGATACGAACCCAACGGTTCCGGTTTTAGGAGAATCCGACGGTCGGATCTCCCGTAATGTCCGTTTGAAATAAATGGTCGAAATTCACGAACTACCGCGGCGCGGCGCGTTCTATTCAGGCCATTATATTATATATATATATATATATATATATATATATATATATATATATATAATATATATAATATATACTTCGTCGATTTCTATTTAAAACGAATTATATAAATAGGTTTAAAAACGTTTCAAAAGCAATTTCAACTTTCTTTTCAATTCAAATCAAAATTGAATTCTTCTTTATAAATTCGTTTTAAAATTCATTTCTATTCAATTCAAATTTCACTTCAATTTGAATTCATTTCAATTCACTTTCAATTCAATTTGAATTCGTTTTCAATTCAATTCATTTCGAAATCGTTTTCAATTCAATTCATTTCGAAATCGTTTTCAATTCAATTCATTTCGAAATCGTTTTCAATTCAATTCATTTCGAAATCGTTTTCAATTCAATTCATTTCGAAATCGTTTCGTCAAAATGGCGTCAATCTAATCAACACGGCTTCATAAATTTCTATTTTCAAATATTCTATTTCAAATATTTCTTTTTCAAAATAGTTGTTATTACTAAAATATTTCGTTCAACACATGACCAATCTCAATGGATGAGTACTGTCAACACATGAACTTTTATTTTATATCGATATAGATGTAAATTTTATTACTAAAATATTTCGTTCAACACATGACCAATCTCAATGGATGAGTACTGTCAACACATGAACTTTTATTTTATATCGATATAGATGTAAATTTTATTACTAAAATATTTCGTTCAACACATGACCAATCTCAATGGATGAGTACTGTCAACACATGAACTTTTATTTTATATCGATATAGATGTAAATTTTATTACTAAAATATTTCGTTCAACACATGACCAATCTCAATGGATGAGTACTGTCAACACATGAACTTTTATTTTATAATATTCTTTATTTTCTAAATTGGAATGAGGCCCAATCAATTACCATATAAAGTTAATTATATGGATTTTCATACAACACATGTATATAATAGCATTGAAAAATAATCAACCATCAACCAAAGTGCACTACACTGTATAAGCATCAAATATAGATATCTAACGCTTATAACAGCATGTCAATCAATCGATCGACATATTTAATCAATCAGGATGAGTGAACTTCAAATTTCATCCCAACACCCGTGTGGGGTTTCAAACAATCACACACATGTTTTATTTGTGCAGTTGGGCGATGTGTAAAATTTATCGACCCAATCAATGTCCTTCAAATAGGTGTACATAAACAAACCGTTCGGTTTGTAAATGAATATTTTATTTATTCACATTCCCGTTAAAAATTATATTTTTAACGATAAAACATTTTATTTCAACCTATGAATTTCTATTCAATTCATTTATTCAATAAAATGATATCTTTATTTTTCTAACTTATTTTAGAAAATTTTGGCGGCATAACGGCACGATACTAGTAACGGGACAAGGCCTAGCCTTATCCCCGGTCTAGTGAAGGCCCACGCCATTCACACATCAATCAAATTCATTCAATTCACCCAAACAACTCAATTTCAATTCAAATATCCAACTAATCTATGCAACCAAACAAACAAGTCCATGGTCTGTGGACGATTGTGTCGGGTGCTACTAAGCACCGTCTGCATCCTAGTATATATATATAACTAGAAAAGAAATTGAAAGGTGAGAAATTCTCACTGATAGCTATCCAATCATCTCGACTCTTCATTTATAGAAATCTTTGTTGCTCTCGCCTTTTTATCACTTTCGTTGCTGTAGCCACTACATATGTAAAAGTCGAATTTTTACTTCGCTATTCAATATATAAAAATCGAATTTTTATTTCGAAGTTCAACATATAAAAATCATATTTTTATTTCGAAGTTCAATATATAAAAATCATATTTATTTCGAAGTTCAATATATAAAAATCATATTTTTATTTCGAAGTTCAATATATAAAAATCATATTTTTATTATTGCTTCATACCTTTAAAAATCGAATTTTTTCTTCGCTATACCTTACATGAAGATTTCGCCCTTACAAATATGAAGTTTTCGCCTTTTCAAATTTAAAGATTTCATCTTTATAAAAATCTCATTTTTATTTTTCTACACATATAAAGATGATATTTTTAATATCCCTATCATGAAAAAATTATATTTCTAATTCTCTACATAAACGAAAATCATATTTTTACCACTTCTATATAGTAAAGACTATATTTTTAATACTTTAAAAATATAAAAATCATATTTTTAATACTTTAAAAATATAAAAATCATATTTTTATTCTTCCTGTAATATAAAAATCTCACCTTTTAATTTAAAAATCAAAGCTTTATATAGTAAAAATCTAAACATTCATATTACCATCCACCCATATAAATCAAACTTTTAATCTCTGTTCTTACTTATAAAAGTCAAATTTTTATTTGCTATTCTTAAAAAGTAAAAGTCAAATTTTTATATGCATAAAATCAACATTAAACACGTATTACATCATTAAAATATAAACTTTAACTTCATTTTTTTTCAGATTTTAAAACAATGTACATATTTCATTTTCAGATTTTAAAACAATGTACATATTTCATTTTCAGATTTTATTTAAAACGATGTACATATTAAATAAATAAATCAGTAAATGAACTACCTTTCTCCTCGTTTTACCCCCTTCAGGGACACAACCATTCCTACAAACCATAGCTGTGCATTCCCAAGGCTACAACACCCTTCATACTTCACCTTTCCTTGAATCGTCACCCCCCAGAACTCTACTTCGCAGATGCTCCTTCCTCAACACCCACGCTTGAAGCTCGGATCGCCCCTCCTGCATTGCGTCGCCCATGTATCGGAGGCTTCAGGTGGCGGTTTCGATCAGATTGGGGGTCGTGGGGTTAATGGATGCAGAGGAGAGAGGGAGGGAAGGGAGTTGGCGGCGTAGGGAGGCTCGATGGCCGGAGGGGGGTGCGGTGGTGGTGGTCTGGCAGAGGGCGGCGCGGTTTTAGGGTTCAGTGGGTTTTTTTTTTCGATTTTCTGATTTGAACGAATGTAAAAAAGGGGGGGGGGGGCAGAACGAGATTAAGGGGAGGGAATATTTTTTTTTTTTTTTTAATTAATTTCTTTCTCCTAAGTTGACTTTTCATACGCTCTCGAAATCGAACCCACCGCCTGTCGTCCACAGCGTTTTACCCTCATTCCGAATCCAATGGGATATGTATCGCAAGCTGGCTCGTTTGTTTTGATCAGTTTTCCTTTGAATTTTCATTTAAATCATTATATTGAATTTTAAACGTACATTTCAAATTACCGGGGCCACATACCAATTCTAAAAATTCAATAAAAATATTTTCTAGCTTCGTATTGACGATACGGTCCTAACAAAACTAGTTTCGTCGAATTCTGAGATCGTTTGAAAAATGGCCATTTTCCAGTCGATTAAAATCAACTAAAACTGGTCAAACGCGTTTTCCTTCGCCACGCTCACATATTGATTCGAAAAATTATGAAATTTGGAATCTAGCAATAACTTAACATCACGGACCCAACAAAACTGGTTTCGTCGAAATCCGAGGTCGTTTGCAAAATTGCTATTTTTAAGGGCCTTATATATATAAAAATATATATAAATTCCACAGCGACTATTTCTAATTTTAAACTGGACATATCTTATCATTTCTAAGATGAAATCTCAGTTTGTCAACTTCGTTACAAAGATATAGTTATACAGATTCAAATATTTCTTGTTTCGTTCAATTCTGACTTATATTGAATTCTGTATATTCATTTGAAATTAGAAATCGAATTTTCGAACTACCGCGCCATTTTCAATTCCTTTTATAATTATATATAATTATTATATATTCTAACGACGACGTATATAAATATATTCGTTCGAATTCTATTCAAAATAAATTTTTCGACGATATTATTTAAAATAATTCATTTTGAATATTCAAAATTCGCTAAAATGGCCAAAATAAAAATTTCAAACTGGCTCGCATTTTACGGGTTGTTACAATCTCCCCCACTTAAAACTTTTCGTCCCCGAAAAGGAACAAAGTCGAAAGTGGTTTGATTAATCAACTCTACGTTCGATCTGGCTTTCATTCTCCAACTTTTCAGTTTCTGAGAATTTTCAAAATTTCAAAAATTTGGCTAACACCCTAAATTTTTGAAAAATTTCGCCATAACCTCCCCTGCACCGGGAGCATCGCGGAATTTCAAATAGCTTCCCCGGTCCTTCAGATCTCAAAAAGAAAAAGAAAAAGCCAAGCGGCTAGCCAATAGGCTCACAAAATCATCATCACCCAAACGAAACAGTAAATTATGTAGTAAACATGTACCTATTTGTCGGGCAAACAAATTTTATTCTCTGGCTCTAGCCTCCTTGCTATGACCTGTTCAATGTAAGTATAAGTATATGCAAGCAAACGCAACCAATTTCAATACAGTTCAATATTTGGTTCTATTAGGCATAATGGTTCAAAATTAGCAAACCAATAAACAAACAACACAAACATCAATCAATTAGTGAATTAGAGTTTCAAATTCATAATTTTGATACATAGTCAAAAATCAGATTTTTGATGCCAAATCACAACAATAGGCCCTATCTAATTTTGGTTCTCACACCAGTCAATAGGAAATATATAGAAATCTCACTTTCGTCGCTCGAAAATAAATACTGGCGATGGTGCCCCGTCACCAGAATTATTCCCGGGCACTAGAGGGATTCTATATCCACCCAATATATTAAAACTTCGAGCACACGTTTGCAAGACATATATGCAAAATCTTTATATATCGGATTGTCCCGATCAATATAGAATAAATAATCAAATACGAATAGTTGATTTAGATTTTCAAAATAAAATTTGTTTTCATTTGGAAAATATACCCTTCACACTCGTTCTAGGATACTACTGATCCCATCTCTAACGAGTCATTCTAATTGGATATTACTAATCCAATATCCGATGAATTCTTTCGTAAGGTTCAAATGTGCCTTGTTCTCTGAGCTTTGTAAACCAAAGCTCTGATACCAACTGTGAAAACCCGCAACTTCCCCGCAAAGGAAAGCGGCGGATAGTTCGAGAACAAACCACAACAGAACGCATACAGAAGAACATTTCACTGTATATTACAACAATGCATCAGATTACAAGAATATACAGAGTATGAATAAATATTACACAGAAATATCAGAGATTTAAATTACATTTAAATACATCGCAGCGGAAAATAATACAATACACAACTAGAAGGAGATATACGGATACAAAGCTTTCCGGATATCATTCCAGCTGTAAACCAGGATCCTGTGAATATAAATCTGCAAAACCGAAACTACTAGCTGCCCGTGTCAAAATAAGGGCACCCAGAGTTTAGGTTAAAACAATAAACTCCAGGTCAGTCATGGGACTGGTGTGAGAACTAAAAAGTTATTAATCTTTATTTTAAAAGTTAGGTAAATCAAGGGACCACGCCGTATAACACGGAACGGGTTTCCTCCCAAGAATACCAGTGCATAAAACAAACAGCGCAATGCTAAATAAAGAAAAATGAAGCTGTTATAAGACCCAGGTCCTATCACACAATGCAACGCAAGCCGGGGGATAGGGTTTTCCCTTATAACAGCCAAAGAATGCTTGATACGTTTAAAACAAATCATTTGATACCATTATAAGTGCATAGTGTATAAAACAACTTCAAATCATAAGTATTAATCATAGGCGGCATGGGTACCATATATCATGTCGCCATACTAGTTCTACAATTAAAACCGCAAATGTCGCGTATTTGAAAATTGGATTTCCGTCTATGAACCGAGGCAAAAGATAGTCCTCAACCGATTCGAGACAATCTAGCCCATGTCTCAGGTCCCAGACTCAGGTGGGCCTTGGATCGTCAGGGCCGATCCACCGATGTGGATTATTATGCCTGAACAATACGTCTCTCCGCCCTATGGGGCGTAAATGAGCCAACAAATGACTCCATCGGACCCGGATCGTCCGATCAAACCGAGGCGCCTCGCAACAGCAACAACCACATAAGTCAAACTCGTCAGGGCGTGTAAAACCACTGACGCCACTTCTAGCTAGAAAGAAACGCAAGTCCTCCCTGATGTCCCCTCCCGTTTTTGGTTCATACCGGGTGTGAAACTCGCGAAGTAAACGTTACAAAAAGCTATGCCACACAGGCTGTGCTTTGATCATCACCACAAGACTTTGCTTTTCAACAGAAGCCTCGATCAATTGCCACTTAGGCATGCCATACAGGCAATTCACTCCATGCGTTTGATATCCATCAATATATAACCCCTGAGCTCGTACGTCTCAGAGAAGGGCGTTAAGCAAGAGAATAAATTCTCCGCCACCAAACAGATATATATTTAATAGAGATCAATCACACGGACTAAAATCCAATGTCAGACACACAGTCCATTTACAAGTCCGTTCTGGGGCTGAACGAAACCGGAGGCACCTAGTACCCCGCATATCCATCGATCTCCAAGTACGTCTGGACGATCACTAACTGTTTCCATCTTCTTGGGTGTACATCCCAATCAAGATCATCAGTAATTACCCAAACGACGTGAAGACCTCCGGTCTTCGACCATCGTCTTCGTCTTCGACTTATCGTCGTATCAGTTATTCAGAATGGGATAAACCCGGTCTTCCCGAATAACTCGCGTATATTTTAAATAAGTGTTACACAAACACAACATACGCCTCATTCCAATTCATCAGTCACTAACCGTAAATTAATCAAGAGAATAATTCCCCAAATATTAACCCCGAAGGCCGAAACCAACATCAGATCAATATCCAGAAAACCATTCTGCTTGGCTAACCGACAGTTAGTTTCTAAATTTCACATTCATA
The DNA here is from genome assembly GCA_030737875.1 of Allium sativum. Taxonomy (NCBI): domain Eukaryota; kingdom Viridiplantae; phylum Streptophyta; class Magnoliopsida; order Asparagales; family Amaryllidaceae; genus Allium; species Allium sativum. The sequence goes on along the minus strand of CM060921.1, from coordinate 4,624,373 downwards.
GGGAAGGGTTCCCATTAATTTTATCCAAGATAAATTTCTTGAATTTATTCTTTAATCTATTTTTGAATATCAATTCAAAACTAGTCGGGATTAGCGAACCTTACCGAAGTAATCATTTGTTTTAATTTCCCAATCCCAACCTATTCATCCCATGAAGTAAAACTGGTAATACTTCATATCTAACACCATAGTGTTATCGGTAACTTCAATTACCATTTCACGTTCAAATCTAATTAAAGATTTAACTATCGCCTGGAGCAAAAATGGTGATACTCCATTTTCGATCATTTCAATCTAATTAAAGATTCATTAAAACTCCACTTAGTTTTAATCTTCGACTGGGTTAAAGAATCAGTGTCATTTAAAACACAGTTCACGATAAACCCAAAATCACATTCATTAATTATCGGGTTAAAGAACGAGTGTTATTTAAAACACTGTTCACGATAAACCCAAATCACATTTGATATTCAATACAAGGCTCTGAATAGAAAATATCCCGGCTTATATTCAATATCAGATTCTACGACCAACAAATATCGTATTGGAAATAACGATATATAAATATCTTTCAAATTTCCATAACAACACCTGTATAATCACGAAATTCGACATCGAAATGTTCCGAAGACAATTTTGATTCAAATCCATTCCAATGCAATTATTGGAAATTCTGGTTATTTTCAAAACCATTTCCATATTCAATTCATTTATTTAAAAATAAATAGAATTGTAATTCTAGTTCAAAACTAGTTCATTTCGATAAAAATCTATTTTTATCTTTTCAAATATGGAGTTTTTCATCCCAATTCTTTCTAAATCATTTCTTATGATTTTACACAAATTATTACTATTTTTAATAATTTTATCAAGGCCCGTACAGTCGATTTCCATCAACGGCCGTCGAACTGCACTTACATCGATCTTTTTCAAATTTGATTTGGACGTAACTCCAAATCCAACCGTTAGATTTCAAATTTCTAATATTCGTTAGAAATCTCTTTTCGATACGAACCCAACGGTTCCGGTTTTAGGAGAATCCGACGGTCGGATCTCCCGTAATGTCCGTTTGAAATAAATGGTCGAAATTCACGAACTACCGCGGCGCGGCGCGTTCTATTCAGGCCATTATATTATATATATATATATATATAATATATAATATATACTTCGTCGATTTCTATTTAAAACGAATTATATAAATAGTTTTAAAATCGTTTCAAAAGCAATTTCAACTTTCTTTTCAATTCAAATCAAAATTGAATTCTTCTTTATAAATTCGTTTTAAAATTCATTTCTATTCAATTCAAATTTCACTTCAATTTGAATTCATTTCAATTCACTTTCAATTCAATTTGAATTCGTTTTCAATTCAATTCATTTCGAAATCGTTTTCAATTCAATTCATTTCGAAATCGTTTTCAATTCAATTCATTTCGAAATCGTTTTCAATTCAATTCATTTCGAAATCGTTTCGTCAAAATGGCGTCAATCTAATCAACACGGCTTCATAAATTTCTATTTTCAAATATTCTATTTCAAATATTTCTTTTTCAAAATAGTTGTTATTACTAAAATATTTCGTTCAACACATGACCAATCTCAATGGATGAGTACTGTCAACACATGAACTTTTATTTTATATCGATATAGATGTAAATTTTATTACTAAAATATTTCGTTCAACACATGACCAATCTCAATGGATGAGTACTGTCAACCATTGAACTTTTATTTTATATCGATATAGATGTAAATTTTATTACTAAAATATTTCGTTCAACACATGACCAATCTCAATGGATGAGTACTGTCAACACATGAACTTTTATTTTATATCGATATAGATGTAAATTTTATTACTAAAATATTTCGTTCAACACATGACCAATCTCAATGGATGAGTACTGTCAACACATGAACTTTTATTTTATAATATTCTTTATTTTCTAAATTGGAATGAGGCCCAATCAATTACCATATAAAGTTAATTATATGGATTTTCATACAACACATGTATATAATAGCATTGAAAAATAATCAACCATCAACCAAAGTGCACTACACTGTATAAGCATCAAATATAGATATCTAACGCTTATAACAGCATGTCAATCAATCGATCGACATATTTAATCAATCAGGATGAGTGAACTTCAAATTTCATCCCAACACCCGTGTGGGGTTTCAAACAATCACACACATATTTTATTTGTGCAGTTGGGCGATGTGTAAAATTTATCGACCCAATCAATGTCCTTCAAATAGGTGTACATAAACAAACCGTTCGGTTTGTAAATGAATATTTTATTTATTCACATTCCCGTTAAAAATTATATTTTTAACGATAAAACATTTTATTTCAACCTATGAATTTCTATTCAATTCATTTATTCAATAAAATGATATCTTTATTTTTCTAACTTATTTTAGAAAATTTTGGCGGCATAACGGCACGATACTAGAAACGGGACGAGGCCTAGCCTTATCCCCGGTCTAGTGAAGGCCCACGCCATTCACACATCAATCAAATTCATTCAATTCACCCAAACAACTCAATTTCAATTCAAATATCCAACTAATCTATGCAACCAAACAAACAAGTCCATGGTCTGTGGACGATTGTGTCGGGTGCTACTAAGCACCGTCTGCATCCTAGTATATATATATAACTAGAAAAGAAATTGAAAAGTGAAATTCTCACTGATAGCTATCCAATCATCTCGACTCTTCATTTATAGAAATCTTTGTTGCTCTCGCCTTTTTATCACTTTCGTTGCTGTAGCCACTACATATGTAAAAGTCGAATTTTTACTTCGCTATTCAATATATAAAAATCGAATTTTTATTTCGAAGTTCAACATATAAAAATCATATTTTTATTTCGAAGTTCAATATATAAAAATCATATTTATTTCGAAGTTCAATATATAAAAATCATATTTTTATTTCGAAGTTCAATATATAAAAATCATATTTTTATTTCGAAGTTCAATATATAAAAATCATATTTTTATTATTGCTTCATACCTTTAAAAATCGAATTTTTTCTTCGCTATACCTTACATGAAGATTTCGCCCTTACAAATATGAAGTTTTCGCCTTTTCAAATTTAAAGATTTCATCTTTATAAAAATCTCATTTTTATTTTTCTACACATATAAAGATGATATTTTTAATATCCCTATCATGAAAAAATTATATTTCTAATTCTCTACATAAACGAAAATCATATTTTTACCACTTCTATATAGTAAAGACTACATTTTTAATACTTTAAAAATATAAAAATCATATTTTTCATACTTTAAAAATATAAAAATCATATTTTTATTCTTCCTATAATATAAAAATCTCACCTTTTAATTTAAAAATCAAAGCTTTATATTGTAAAAATCTAAACATTCATATTACCATCCACCCATATAAATCAAACTTTTAATCTCTGTTCTTACTTATAAAAGTCAAATTTTTATTTGCTATTCTTAAAAAGTAAAAGTCAAATTTTTATATGCATAAAATCAACATTAAACACGTATTACATCATTAAAATATAAACTTTAACTTCATTTTTTTCAGATTTTAAAACAATGCACATATTTCATTTTCAGATTTTAAAACAATGTACATATTTCATTTTCAGATTTTATTTAAAACGATGTACATATTAAATAAATAAATCAGTAAATGAACTACCTTTCTCCTCGTTTTACCCCCTTCAGGGACACAACCATTCCTACAAACCATAGCTGTGCATTCCCAAGGCTACAACACCCTTCATACTTCACCTTTCCTTGAATCGTCACCCCCTAGAACTCTACTTCGCAGATGCTCCTTCCTCAACACCCACGCTTGAAGCTCAGATCGCCCCTCCTGCATTGCGTCGCCCATGTATCGGAGGCTTCAGGTGGCGGTTTCAATCAGATTGGGGGTCGTGGGGTTAATGGATGCAGAGGAGAGAGGGAGGGAAGGGAGTTGGCGGCGTAGGGAGGCTCGATGGCCGGAGGGGGGTGCGGTGGTGGTGGTCTGGCAGAGGGCGGCACGGTTTTAGGGTTCAGTGGGTTTTTTTTTTTCGATTTTCTGATTTGAACGAATGTAAAAAAGGGGGGGCCAGAACGAGATTAAGGGGAGGGAATATTATTTTTCTTTTTTTTCTTTTTTTTTTATTTAATTAATTTCTCTCTCCTAAGTTGACTTTTCATACGCTCTCGAAATCGAACCCACCGCCTGTCGTCCATAGCGTTTTACCCCCATTCTGAATCCAATGGGATATGTATCGCAAGCTGGTTCGTTTGTTTTGATCAGTTTTCCTTTGAATTTTCATTTAAATCATTATATTGAATTTTAAACGTACATTTCAAATTACCGGGGCCACATACCAATTCTAAAAATTCAATAAAAATATTTTCTAGCTTCGTATTGACGATACGGTCCTAACAAAACTAGTTTCGTCGAATTCTGAGATCGTTTGAAAAATGGCCCTTTTCTAGTCGATTAAAATCAACTAAAACTGGTCAAACGCGTTTTCCTTCGCCACGCTCACATATTGATTCGAAAAATTATGAAATTTGGAATCTAGCAATAACTTAACATCACGGACCCAACAAAACTGGTTTCGTCGAAATCCGAGGTCGTTTGCAAAATTGCTATTTTTAAGGGCCTTATATATATAAAAATATATATAAATTCCACAGCGACTATTTCTAATTTTAAACTGGACATATCTTATCATTTCTAAGATGAAATCTCAGTTTGTCAACTTCGTTACAAAGATATAGTTATACAGATTCAAATATTTCTTGTTTCGTTCAATTCTGACTTATATTGAAATCTGTATATTCATTTGAAATTAGAAATCGAATTTTCGAACTACCGCGCCATTTTCAATTCCTTTTATAATTATATATAATTATTATATATTCTAACGACGACGTATATAAATATATTCATTCGAATTCTATTCAAAATAAATTTTTCGACGATATTATTTAAAATAATTCATTTTGAATATTCAAAATTCGCTAAAATGGCCAAAATAAAAATTTCAAACTGGCTCGCATTTTACGGGTTGTTACAAATTTAATTACTATTTTTTTCCTTGTTACTTAATTCTTGTTTGTACGATTAAGATTCATGTTATTTGATTATGCGATGTAATTTTGGTATTTATATATGCAAGCGATAAAAATCTCAACTTTATTTGACATTCATGTTATTTATTTATGCGAGCGATAAAAATCTCATCTTTATATGAGATTCATGTTATTTTTTTTATTCACACATTAACAATCTCATCTTTATTTGAGATCAATAATATTTATCCTGTTTAGGCGATAAAAATTTCATTTTTTTTTCTATCTGTAATGTTGATTTATTTTTGCGTTAAAGATTCAATCTTTATTTATGCATGAACATTGGAATCAGGATTAAAAATATAATAAAAAAATTTATTATTACATTTTATTGTTGTTCATGGATATGGGTTTTTATCAGATTTGAGATTTGAGATAAAATCACATTTTTCATGTTTTACATGAATCATGGATTTTATCAAATCAAGAATTAGAATAAAAATCTCATTTTCATGAACCACATGAAAATGGATTTTTATTAAGATTTGATTTCCAATAAAATAATATCTTGTTGATTTCATATAAAAATTGGGTTTTGAGTGAATTTGTTTTTTTCAGTAAAAAGAACAAATTTTGATTCAATATTCTTTTTGAAAGTAAAAACAAATTTGGATTTAATATTCTTTTTGAAAGTAAAAAGAACATTTTGATGTAATATTCTTTTTGAAAGCAAAAAAGAACAAATTTTGATGTAATATTATTTTTGAAATTAAAAAAGAACATATTTGGTGTCAACATGTTTTCCATATAAAAAGAACATCTTTTAATGGCCTTTTTTTATATAAAAAGAATATCTTCTTATTGTCATCTTGTTTGTCTTGATAAATTCATCGCCTTTATATGTTAACGATAACATGGAATGATTTATATTTATATTTTTAAATTATATTCCTTTTCTATGTAATATAGAAATGATTACATTTTTGTGTAACATAGGAGAGATTACATTTTTCTATGTAATATAAAAAGAATTCCACTTTTTATGTAATACAAAAAGATTACATCTTTATGCAAGATAAAAAGAATTACATTTTGATACAATGTAAAAAGATTACATTTCCCATGTAATACAAGAATGAATAAAAAGAGATTACATTGTTAATATAGTAGATGAATGATTAAAAAGATACATTTTCTTTTTCAATGTAAGATAGAATCATTAAAATATTCAAGTTTGGATAAAATTCGTGTTAACAAAAAAAATACATTTTTATGTAACTATGAATCATATAAAAGATTTAAGTTGGGATAAAATTGTTTTGACAAAAAAAGTATGTAACGACCAGAATTTCGCCCGACCCCAATCGATCGCAAGATCGATCAAGACCGTTCAAAACCCGCGTACGTTAACTTTGGGCATACAACACATCAGAAACAACAACACGGACTTTTATAACATCAGTGATAAATGTTACATCAGAGTACAGAATATATCAGAGTACAACAATAAATAATACAACGGAAGATACATTTAAAATAAATTAAATACATTGCAGCGGAACTAATCTCAGCAGAAGGCCATCAATATTCTGGACCCAGCTTCAGACTTCAATCCAGGATCCTGCTTAACTATATCTGCAAAAAGCTACTCGACTGCCCGTGTGGAAAGAGGGCACCCGAGTTTGCAAAGTGAAACAAACTACAGGTCAGTCGTGGGACTGGTGTGAGAATTCTATACTTAACTTATCTAATAAGTAGGCTAATCACAGGACCACGCCGCTAACACGAAACGGGTTTACTCCATTGGATTGCTAGTGCATAAATAAAGTAAATCGTCAAATAACGCAATGCTTTTTAGAAAAATGAAACCATTATAAGACCCAGGTCCCATTACACAATGCAACGCACACCAGAGGATAGGGTTTTACCTTATAATGGTCAAAAGATGCTTGATACGTAAAAACGATATTATTATTATTGTGTATATATACTTAAAACATTTCAATATAAATGTATTAATCTTAGACGGCATAGTACCCCATCCTACTATGTCGCCATATATAAGTTTACAATCAAAACCGTGGGGTCGTATTGGAAAATTGGTTTTCTGTCATGAAATCGAGGCTAGGGATCGTCCTCTTCCGATTCGAGACACTCTAGCAAATGACTCAGGATCCCCCGCGGTGAACCCTTGGATCTTCAGGGTCGGTCCCCACCTAACGGTAGTGGATTGGCAATTCCTGAACACACGTTTCCCGGTCCCTTTGGACCTATAATATGACAACTTCCGGCCTATAAAAACCCGAGGTACCTCAATCCAAATCCACATAAGTAAAATGCCGGGCCGTGTTAAAGCCCAAACACCACTAGCTAGAAAGAAACGTGTGCACTACCTGCAGTCCTAATCCCGTTTTTGACTCATACCGGGGTGTGAGGCTCGCGAAGTCACGTTATACAAAAAGCTATGCATAAACAGGCTATGCTTTGATCATCAACCACAAGGCCTGCTTTTCAACAAAGCCTTGATCATTTGCATCTTAGCATGTCACATTGTCAGACCCTACCATATTACTGATCATCTACCAATATATATAACCTCTAAGCTCATACGTCTTAGAGAAGGGTGATAAGTAAAGAATAAATTCTTCACCACCAAACAGAAATATATAATTAGTAGCGTTCAACAAATACAGTAGGAAGGAATAAAATGTCAGACACGCAATCCATTTACAAGTCCGCTCTGGGTCTGAGCGAAACAACGTGTCCGTCGATCTCCAAATGCGTTTAGACGACCATCACCAAATACCTTGCCTTGGAAGGCCAATCCCAATTCAAGATACTAGTCATCATCATACCAACGATGTGAAAACCTTCGGTCTTCAATCACCGTCTTCATCTTCGACTCTTGATCGTCGTGATGATTATTCAGAATGGGTTAAACCCGGCCTTTCTGAATAACTCGCGTATTTTGTGATTAAAAACAAATATTGGAAAATCACATATTTCGTCACATTCCAACTCCGAGTATTCTTTTAGTAAGATATTTATTTTGAAAGATTCTCATTAATTTTATCAAAGATAAAATTCTGAAAATAAAATCTATAAATCCATTTCCAAAAATATGGAATTTCACAGAAATCAAATCAATACATAATCGATATAGATTTCTGTATCGGACTAATAATATAAATGGAATAACGGCAAAGCCTCTTAAATTCCACATATAATATCGGTCTTCTTTTACAGAAGCCCATTTCGATTATTACCAATCGAATTTCCACTTAATTCCAATTTAATATATTAAATTGAAAAACTTGATTTTTAGAAAATTCCCTTTTTAAATCTATAAAATAGATTCATAAGTTCCAAATAATAATTCCAATGTAAATTGGATTAAAGGACAAATGTCATTTAAAACATCGTCCACGATAAATCCACTTCACATCTCAATTTATTTCATATCACAAAATATAATTGCAAATGCTAGTAATCTTTTAAAAACATATTTTAAAATAATCATAAAAATATTCTTTATATAAGACTCTAAGTGAGAAGTATTCTTTATAATACAAATTTTTATCTTTTACAAATATTCTTTGTTTTAACATATACTTGATTAAAAATATATTTTTATATTAAAATATATTCTTTATATAAAAAGAATTTCTAATGTAAGAATATTATAATTTAAAAGAACACCGGAATCGAAAAGCGACTCATACATTTACCATATAATTTTGGATTATATGGATTTCACATACATCATACATATGACAATAAAATAGAAAATCATCAATTCATCCATTTTCATCCAAAGTGTAATTTCTACTGTGTAAGCGCTAAAATTAAATAATAACGCTCATCGCAGCCTGTCGATCTAACGATCAACATACAACTAAATATCGGGATTAGTGGATGTTCATTTTCATCCCAACACCCGTGTGGGGTTTCAGCCAACAAACAAATAATAAATTCATTTGTGCACTTGGGCGATGTGTGAAAATGATCGACCCCATCACATAAGCAAGTCTGGTAACTTGTCTATGGCAGTGTAATACACAATATATAACACAATATGTAACACACGATAAAAATGTCTCTTTTATTTCTATTATTTTTACCGCATGTAAAATGTCAATAAAAATGAACTCTTTATTTCTATTTATTGAAATAAAAATTACATAAAATGTGACGATCCCAAAACCCCGTGACACGGTGTTAAGGATAATCATTGGAATATAACACATTAATCAACATTAGCAGATCACAGATAATAGCATAAACAGAAAATAGAATAATTTACACACATATGACAGCGGAATCATATAGATATCATCACATCAGAGAAGCACAGTACAGGATACAACTTAGTGCATAATGATACATAATCAGTCACCATCGCCTGAGGCGGAATCATACATAAAGATTACACAAAAGGAATATCAGTCTACATCGCCAATGGCGGAATCATAATATAGATACAATAATGGCGGAGAAAATCCAAGTTAGCACAGTGTAGTCAAGCCTCGCCATGAGCCAAAAGGTGCGTCAGAAACCTGTAACTAGGCTGCCCATGTGAAAATGAGGGCACCCGAGTTTGCAAGGTGAAACAAACTACGAGTCAGTCATGGGACTGGTATGAGAAATCTACTCAACTTATTAACAACAATAATAAGGCAAATCAAAGGACCACGCCACTTTCGCGGAACGGGTTTACTCCAATGAGTGCTAGTGCATGAAATAAAATAAATGATTAAATCAACGCAATGCTTTTTATAAAATGAAGCCATTATAAGACTCAGGTCCCATCACACAATGCAACGCAAGCCAGAGGATAGAGTTTTTACCTTATAATGGCCAAAGATGCTTCATACGAATAAAAAAAAAGTGTTTGGTATTATTACTAGTGCATATATGTTTCAAAAGCAAATTCAATCATAAATATCAATCATAGGCGGCATAAATGACCCATACCACTATGTCGCCATACTAGTAATACAATCACGTCCGCATATTTCGTATTGGAAATTGGATTCCTTCATGAGTCGAGGCAAGGGGCAAGCTCCTCTCCGATTCGAGACACTCTAGCAAATGTCCCAGGACCCCACTATGATCCTTGGATCTTCAGGGCCGGTCCTCTCTTACTTTTGAGGATTGGCAATTCCTGAACACACGTTTCCCGGTCCTTACAGACCTATATCGAGGCGCCTCGCATTCCAACAACCACACAGGTGAAAAGTATATATAATGTCAGGGCTGGTAGGTCACTGACACCACCTTAGCTAGAAAGAAACGTCATGCTCTCCCTGCAGTCACTCTCCCGTTTTTGACTCATACCGAGGTGTGAGGCTCGCGAATTCACGTTATACACAAAGCTACGTCACACAGACCATGCTTTGATCATCAACCACAAGACTTTGCTTTGTAACAGAAGCCTTGATCATATGCCACTTAGGCGTGCCACACAGGCAATCCACTCCATGCGACTGATTTCTGTCAATACATAACCTCTGAGCTCGTACGTCTCAGAGAAGGGCGTTAAGCAAGATAATAAATTCTCCGCCGCCAAACAGATATATATTTAACAGAGATCAATCAACACAGAACAAAATCCAATGTCAGACACACAGTCCATTTACAAGTCCGTTCTGGGTCTGAACGAAACCGGAGGCACCAATTCCTCGCATATCCGTACAATCAACAGTATGTGTGGACGGCTACTACTTCAATTCCTTCATGGTAGCTACTCCAATCACGAGCATCAGTAGCGCCCATCCATCCAATGTGGAGATCGTTGGTCTTCAGTCGTCTTCGACTCTTCAGCTTCTCAACGTCGATCGATTATTTGAAATGAGTTAAACTCGGCCTTTTCAAATAACCCACGTATACTTAGATTTTCAAATTAATTAATCACGTGGTTGGACTATTCAACATTCACATTTCAGTTATTTAGTTATAATTTTCATGTCAAATACATTCAACCATCACATATCAAGCAAACACAACAAAATTGGTTTATTTTCACTCTATATTGTCTATAGTACTTTATAACGATATATCGCCATTTTTATTTAATTTAAAACGGCCATATTTAATTAAACGACGTTTCCGGTCGTGTCGATGCACTGGCGCTGCTTTTCATTAATTCTATTTTACACATATATGAAAATCTAACCGTTGGATCTTCACAAATTTTACATCATTAGGAAGGTCATTTCAAAACGAATCCAACGGTTTCAGTTTTGGGAAAATCCGACGGTCGGATCTTCCACACTAACCATTTGAAGTTACGATTTCAATTTACAAGCTGTGCGTCGTTATTCGATTTAATTTAATTATATTTATATATATATATATAAATATAATCGTTGCTGGCGCTGTTTTTCTTCAGTTTTGAATCAAACATTCCAGACAATCCAACCGTCAGATCTTCACAAAGTTGGTGCCGTTGGAAAGATATTTCCAAGGCGAACCCAACGGTTGAGGTTTCGGGAAAATTCAATGGTTGGATCTTCCGCACTAGTCGTTTGAAATCACGGTTTCAAAACATGAACTGCACGGCCACGTTTCGTTTTAATTCTATTTATATTTATATAAATATAGTTCATTTAAAAATTCCTATATCGTTTCCACTTCAATTATTTCACTAACGCCTTTAAATTTTGGAAAATTTCGCCATAACCTCCTTTGTACGGGAGGGTCTGGGAAAATTCCCAAATAGCCATACGGGCGTCTCATATCAAAAAGAAAAAGAAAAAGCCAAGCGGCTAGCCAACAGGCTCATAAAATCATCACCCAAACAAACCGGTAAATGTGTACCTATTTGTCGGGCACAAAATTCTATTTCTCTTCTCTAGCCCCTTTTGCTTTAACCTGTTCAATAGATATGCATGTACATATATACAATTTCTAACATTTATCATTTTCCATTCAATTTCATATTTGATTTGCTTTGGTTTAAAAACACCATTCATTCTAATGTTGCATGCATAGGCTAAAATCATATCATTAGCTAGTTAATGTATATTTCAACTCATGCACGTTTATTTGAACAAGTGGCTATTTTTAACAATTCACATTTCAAAGATGATAATTTTGGCGAACTAAAATAGATTTCAACACATGACTATTTTATTTAGTTCCTATGCATGTTAAAAATAATATTTCTGTCACAAATATTTATTTCAACGTCTGCATATCTTTAGCATATCACACATATGATAAAAATGATATTTTTATCACTTAAAATATTTATTCGACAAATAGATGTTTCAGCACTTCATAGTTTCAATAAAAATGTAATTTTTATCGTTCGATCTTTTTATTCAACACATGAACTTTTCCACTACACACACTTCTCAACGAATGAGCATCTCCACACATGGACATTTTATTTATGTTGTTTATATTAGAAAGATGGGATTTTCATTGTTGAAATTATTTATATAAGGCGAATATTTTTCATACTTCATATATATATAAAAAATGTGATTTTTATTATTTAAACACTTCATTCATTCACAAATGAATTTAATTTTCACACAACACTTTTCAACACATGAATATTTCCACACATGGATATAGTTTCAATATATGACTTTAATTTCAACGCAAGAAAATAATTTCTGCATATGAAAATAATTCTAACACACAAAGATTATTCAAAATTTCGGCAGCATAACGGCAGGGTAGTTAAAACCGGCACTGTCCCTAGTACGGCTCCTCGCTCTACCTTAAAACCTCGCGGTTTTTGACAATGGGGATTCATGCATCTAATTCGCACGCAGGCGGCATGTTTATTTTTATTTCCACAAATATTTCGAATTCATTTCAATCACCAATGGGTATTTTTCAACCACAACCAAACAATATCAACCACAAACAATTATTCAACCATTCGTATTTTCCATCCAATATTTCACACCAATTCACCACAATAAATATCGTCCATGGTTTGTGGACGAGGGGAGTATATATATATATAATTGCTATATTTCACTTGCATTTCAACACATATATCACTTATTCTATGCATGTAAAAATTCATACTTCGCTTATATAGCTTACACTACGCATGTACATGAGGTATACAACACGTATGTAATTTATATTTCGCTTATATAAATTATACATGACATTTTCCATTCAATTTCACGTTAATTTAGATTTCTCACCTTGGTTTTCTGAGCACTAAAAATCGATACGATGGCAGAAAAATCCGCAGCTTCTTCTATTGGGTAGAGAGCTTCCTTGCAGTCTCGATGTTTCCTGTTTCATCGAATTTCGTCAACACACCAAAAAGATATGATTTTTCAAAGCGTAAAGATCAAAGAAAACTCACTTTCACGAAGCTTCGAAACTAGGTTTACAGTTTTCGCGAAATCAGTGGCACGTGGGGACGATCGGGGAGTTGGACGTGGAAGAGGGAAGAGAGGGCTTTAAATCGGTGGTTGTTTGGTGGCGTTCGGTGGTCGGTGGCCTTCAGGGCGGTGGCGGGAAGTGCTCGACTTCCTGGCGTCGATACGGGCGGAGGAGGCGACTGTGGGGGCGGCGGTGGGGTCGGATTTGAAGAGGAGGAGGAGACGCGTCGAGGTAGGGGGGTGGCGCAGGCGGAAATCGCCTGAGGCGGCGGCGATTTGGGGGAGAAGGTAGGGAGCGGTTTTCGCCGTTGAACGGGGGGGGGGGGGGGGTTTCTTTTTTTTTTAAAAAAAAATTTATGAAAGGAAAATTCTGATTGGCCGAGGGTTATATTAAATTTTTAAATAGTGTTTTCTCAAACGAACTCCTTTTTAAACCCAACGACTGTCGCCACTAGCTAAATACCCCCATTTCGGACACAATGGGATATGTTTCGTAGGCCAATTCGACTGTTACAGTCAGTTATTTTTCAAATTAAAGTATAAAACATTTAATTTTTAACTCTGAACGCACATTTCAATTTGCCAGGGCCACAAACTGATTCGAAAAATTCCAAAAAAATAAATCTAGCTATGTTTTGACGCTACGGTCACAACAAAACTAGTTTCGTCGAATTCTGAGGTCGTTTGAAAAATGGCCATTTTCTGGTCGATCCAATTTAACAGAAATCGACCAAACACATTTTCTTTTGCCACACTCACATACTAGCTTCAAAATTTATGAAATTTGAAACCTAGCAATAGTTTGACATCCCGGACCCAACAAAAGTGGTTTCGTCGAATTCCGAGGTCGTATGCAAAATATCAATTTTCCAGGCCTATATATTCTATATACCGACCCTTCTGAAAATTCATTCGGCCATAACTTTTGATTCCCGTTATGAAACTTCGATTTTTCAGATTCGTTAGAAAGGTATTGACTAACAGATTTAAATATTTTTGGTTTCGCTAAAATCCGTTATATTTTCCACCCTGCATAGTCGGTCAAAGTTTGAATTCAAATTTTCAAACTGACTCACTATTCCTAATTCACTATTTTATTGAAATATTCTATTTCAATTGTTCAAATTCCTTTGAAATAACCAATTTAAAAATTTTAAATTGGCTCGTATTTTCCGGGTTATTACAATCTCCCCTACTTAAATCTTTTCGTCCTCGAAAAGGAAACAACAGTAAAGTAGAAAATAAAATGTAAATGCAAAGTATTGTAAAGGTACCTTGCACCGGAGTTAGTCAGAGATATCCACTCCGCATTTGGGGTAAGCTTGCTTAATGCTTTCCTCAGTTTCCCAAGTACAGTCTCTAGGATCACTGCTCCACTACACTTTAACTAAATGAACCTTTTTGCTTCTGAGTTCTCTAGTTTCTTTGCCAACAATCTTTAATAGCTCTCTTTTGAGTGTTAATTCTGGAGTTATCTCCACATCCCGTTGCGCTGCTTCTTCTACAACAAGATCCGGATCATGCACATGTCTCCTAAGTTGAGATACGTGAAAAACATTGCGCACTCCAGGCAACCAATCTGGTAATTGAACCCTATAAGCAAGAGTTCCAATTCGCTAAAGTATAGGAAAGGAACCAATAAATCTCGGTGCCAACTTCCCAGTCTTTCCAAATCTGATTACTCCTCTCATCGGAGAAACCTTTAAATAAACATGATCACCAACAGCAAATGTCAAATCTCTCCTTCTAGAGTCTGCATAACTTTTCTGTCGGCTTTGGGCGGTTTTCGATCGCTTCTTGATGAAGTCCACTTTATCAGATGCTTCCCTAATCATATCGGGTCCTAGTACAAGTCTGTTGCCAGGTTCTACCCAACATGCTGGAGACCTGCAGGGTCTGCCATATAATGCTTCAAATGGTGACATTCTCAAAATTGCTTGATAGCTATTGTTATATGAGAACTCTGCCAAATGCAAATGATCTTCCCATGACCCACCAAAATCGATTATACAAGCCCGCAATAAATCTTCTAGAATTCTATTCACCCGCTCAGTTTGGCCATCTGTTTGAGGGTGATAAGCGGTGCTCATATTCAGTTTTGTTCCCAATTCTGTCTGGAAGGCCTCCCAGAACTTGCTAGTAAATAGGGGATCTCTATCACTGACTATGCTGATGGGAATTCCATGCAGCTTAACAATTTCTCTGAAATATATCTGTGCTAGACTTTGGGCAGTTCTATTGGACCTGACAGGTATAAAATGGGCAGTCTTCGTGAAGCGATCTACGATTACCCAAATGCTGTCATTACCTTTCTTGGTTCGCGGCAAACCATCTATGAAATCCATGGAAATCTGTTCCCATTTCCAGCCTGGGACTTCCAACGGTTGCAACAGTCCAGCTAGCTTCTGTTGGTCACTCTTGACCAATTGACAAGTAGGGCATCTGCTAACATACAAAGAAATATCTCTTTTCATTGCCTTCCACCAGAAAGTGCGTTTGATATCGTTGTACATTTTACTCACCCTAGGATGGATGCAAAATTTGGATTTATGGCATTCATCCAGCACTTCTCTTTTAAGCTCGGGAATGTCGGGAACACATATTCTTCTATTCAGCCTCAGAACTCCCTCACTATCCACTTGGAAACTGGAGCCTTCGCCCCTTTGAATCCTTTTTACCATCTCTGTCACAAAATTGTCACTTTTCTGAAGAACATATATCCTATCAATCAATCCAGGTGTAATTATAAGATGGGCAACGATCGCGGTCTTTCTACTAAGCGCATTCGCTACTACGTTAGCTTTCCCCGGCGTATACAGGATATCAAGATCATACGCTGCAAGAAATTCTAGCCAACGCTGTTGTCTTAGATTCAGATCTTTGTGGGTATATAAATACTTCAACGATTGATGATCTGTGTACAGTATAAATTTCTCGACCAATAAATAATGCCTCCAGATTTTCAAGGCAAAAACGATGGCTAGCAACTCAAGATCATGAGTCACATAATTCTTCTCATGCGGTTTCAGTTGGCGGCTTGCATAAGCGACTACTTGGCCTCTCTGCATTAACACTGCACCAAGACCTCTAATAGAAGCATCTGTGCAAACCGTTAAATCCTGATTGCCATCAATAATTGTTAACACTGGAGCGGTGGTCAGCTTCGATTTCAATTTCTGGAAAGCTTCTTCATAGTCGGAAGTCCACTTAAACTTCTCGTGTTTCTTTGTGAGCTTCGTTAACGGACCGGATATCTTCGAAAAATCCTTAACGAACTTTTGATAATAACTAGCCAACCCCATAAAACTTCTAACTTCTGTGGGAGTAGTGGGTTGTTTCCAGTCTTAAATCGCTGTTATTTTGCTTGGGTCAACAGAAATTCCTTTCTCTGACACGACATGGCCAAGAAATTTAACTTCTTCTTGCCAGAAGACACATTTAGAGAATTTGGCTTTGAAGACGTTCTTCCTTAGAATCTCCAATACTTGTTCTAAGTGTTTTTCATGCTAGGGTTTTGATTTGGAGTAGATTAAAATATCATCGATAAATACGAGGACAAATTTATTCAGAACTCCCCTGAACACTCTATTCATTAGATCGACAAAGTATGCTGGAGCGTTGCATAGGCCAAACGGCATTACTAACCATTCATAAAATATGTCTGGACCTCTGAAAGCGGTCAAAGGAACACACTCTTCTGCTATTCTCAATTGATGAAAACCTGTAGCTAGGTCCATTCGGGAAAATACTTTTGCCCCATTCAATTGGTCTAGCAAATCATCAATGCGGGGTAATGGATATTTATTTTTAAGTGTCTGTTTGTTGAGGTCTCGGTAATCAACACATAATCTAAGAGTACCGTCTGACTTTGGGACAAACACAACAGCTGCACCCCAATTGGAAAAACTCGGTCTGATTAGACCTTTCCACAACAGTTGACGAGTTTGATCGCCTAATTCTTCTTTTTCTTTCGGAGTCATTCTACGAATTGGATGCACCACTGGTCTGGCATTGGGAATTAGATCGATTCGGAATTCTATTTCTCTTTGCGGAGGTAAGTTTTCAACTTCTTCAAACACATCCGCATAGTTTCTAACAATCGGAATCTTTTCCATGGAAGTGGGGATAAGTTCTAATGCTGACCAAAATTCTTCTCTATTCGGATTCGAACCATGACAGGGAATCGTAATATATCCAAGCTTCGTTCGAATTTTAACGATTCTTTCCGCGCAATTCACTTCGGCTTCATATTTCGTTAACCAATCCAGCCCGAGAATAATATCGAATTCGGGAAAATCCATAACGATTAAATCAAAAGGAAATTTGTAGGAAGAATAAGAGACTGGCACTCTACAATATGAACCGAGAGTAATAGGACCCCCTATCGGGTTATGAACTTCAACCGATTCTTTGAGCTTTCGCTGTTTTAACTTTAATTTGTGCACTGTGTTTCTAGCAATAAAACTCCTCATATTGCATATGCATGAGTGTTTACGCTTATTCATGGATGAAAATTTTTGTGTTATCACATGGATGTTGCATATGGATGTATGTTATGTGCACACATATAGATGTTATACATTATGTTAGGATTGCATACATATGGATTCATTTCACTAACATAATTTGCATTGATGATATTTGCATTAGATAAGTACATATACACACACCTTTGCATATGTTCATACAACATTTAGAATCTTGTAAGGACAATGATTGCTCGTGGATGATGTTTCGAGTAGATGGATGTTGGATGGTAGGATACGTTCTTCCTAACTTGAAGATTTCGGGGACGAAATCCTTTAAGGAGGGGAGAATGTAACAACCCGTATTTTCAATAACCTATTATAACGTAAATCGAGCCAGAATTTAATTTATAAATCTGAATCAAGGGAAACGGGCTATGCCATTGCGTTCATCTCGGAAAAATACGCGAAATAGAGTCCGATTTTTCGAAAATCGGAGTCCGTATGACTCGATTAAGGCCCAACGAAGTTTTCAGAAAAATTCAAAGTAAAAACAGATTTCAAATTCAAGTTTGAATTTGGAAATTAGGGTAAGATTGGGCCAAGCGGGAAAATTCCCGCTAGAGCACCCAAGTCGACAGCCCTGTCGACTTGGGAGTCGACTTGGTTGGACCCAAGTCGACAGCCCTGTCGACTTGGCTGTCGACTGGGTTCAGCCGGGCAGTTTTGCCTGGTGCACCATTTTGGAGTTGTGTTGAGTTTGGGGGCCAGATTCGATTTTGAGGGCTGAGATTGGAACTAGGGTTTAATCCTAAGGCTAAAACTAATCCTAATCTCTATAAATAAGCCCCTAACCTAACCCTAAATCATCATTATTCATTCATACAACTAAACTATGGCAAAATCACTCCTCTCATGGCCTCCACTCTCTTCATAAAATTCCTAAGTTATTTCTATGAGAGATTTTGCATGCATACAAGTGTTTTCAAGCTTGTATGAGCATCATTAGCTTGCATTCAAGCCAAGTTTCCATATTTACATCATAAAGCAAGGGTTTTTATTGATTTGGAGCTTGCATTTTGGGTTTAGTTGATTGCATAAGGGCTTTATCTCAATCTATATATATTTGAGTCTTCATAAGCATTGTAAGCCCTTTTCTACTTTCATATTTAAACTCTAAAGTTAAATGAATGATGCAAGTTTGGTTGATCATTATGATATGCGAGTTTGCCATGATATGCAAGTTTGATATGTTATGAAATGCAAGTTTATCATGTTATGTTATGCAAGTTTGATATGCAAGTTTGTCATATGATATGCAAGTTATGTTATGCAAGTTTGGGTTGATCATTTGTTCATGTTATCATGTTATGCAATCTTATCTTGGGTTTATGAGCTTAAAGCTTCAAGCTTTATGCTAAAGGTTGCATTTTGGCAACATGTAGGTTATCATATCCCTTATGATAACTTGCATGTGAGGCTAAATGCAAACTTATGGCCATTTCTACATGTCATTTATCACCATGTATCACCAATATGCTAAGTTTGGTTTTATGCATGCTTTTGAGGCCTAAAAATGTAATATGCAAGTATATGAACATATGTACATTTCATATGCCACCATGTTAAACTTGTGGCTTCAACACCTTTATGTCATGATTATGCCAAGTTCCCTCTTTCTATCCTTTATGCGCTATTGCGATATGTAAATGATGGGATTGGGTAAACTTAAAAGACATAAAAACATAAGATTGGGAATTTACCTATTAAGTTAGGTCTACCCATTGGGAATTTACCTATTAAGTTAGGTCTACCCAAATTCTTGAAAACTTGTAACATGTTTTGGAAACATGATGACACTTAGAAAATATAAGTGTGACCAACTCGAGGTTGGGTTGAGTTTGTAGCGTAAACCTACCCGGAACCGACCGGCTTAACTAGTTGCTACAAACAATAGGACCCAATGTGAGAAGTTGGTCATGTTGTACCTAGAACCCGAGGTTAGACCAAGTTGTGGTATAAAGCTACCCGGAACCGACCGGCTTAACTAGTAACCGCAACGGAGTCTAATGTGAGAGGTTAAGGCACGTTAATTAAGTAATGCCTCATGATTAGGGTTAAGTCATGGTCCACTTAATACTTAACCAATTTGGGCTTGGTAGATTAATCAGGGTTAAGTCGTGAACTCATCGTTACACTTAACCAAGTTAATCCATGATTAGCAAGAGGGTTAAACCGTACTTAACCCACTAGAAAATCCTAGCAATGGGGGTCCACTCCAGCAGTAATCCCAAGTTTGTATCATTAAGACCCTAGGGACTAGGCTAGGGTGGGGGCACGATTACTGGACTTGAGGTAAGTGACCAAAAACGACGGCAGAGTGATACGCTGGTGTAGTTCCGGGCAGACTATGGCCATGCACATAGTCCGAAGCCGGGGAAAACATGCACGGGTACCAGTAGATCGAGACTGTGCACTTATGTTTATGGTGTCCAGGGGTTGACACCCTAGGGCTTGATACACCCGACGGGAGACCCTGCACAGTCTGACTACAATTATGTTTGGGCCGTATTGACACCAACACGTGACGAGTTAGGCTTATAGGGAGCCGATCTACTAGACCGTTTGGTTGGACCTCGTATTAGGGTCATTTCATGTTATTGGGCCAAAGCTTGGGCCAAGGGATCAATGCTTGTTTATTCAAGTCATGTTGGTTTGCTAGTACACCTGTGGTGCAAAAACCTTAAACCTGATTATGCGATGACACCTTTATCTACCTTGTTAGTTAATCATCATGCTAGTATGTTGTTATCCTTATGTTCATCCCTGCTTCTCATGTCAGTTAACTTTATCAGTTTACATTGATTGTAGTAGGGCTTACTCAGTCTTTTTGACTGACCTGTTTTCTTTCGCCTCTTTTCTTCCGTTCCCCCCCCCTCCCCCCAGGTTCTCAGGGTGGGAATATTGGAGCTTAGCTTGGATTTCTGATCGCTTGCTTGTGGGATTTTAGCTCATGTACGGTTTGACATGAAGTTAGCTATGGTTATCACTTATTTTGGGGATAGTACTTATGTATTTCAGTTTTTCAGTGATGTTGTTTTTATCTAGACTTGTGTATTTGGAAAGTTGACATTATGTTGTACCAGACTTGTTTTGAAATAGTTTGAAATCTTCCGCTGTTTTACTTATCTTATTTACTCTGTTTACATATATACATATGTTCTTGTTCTGCCTTGATATATCATTATGCATGTTTACCTGATTCAAACGCCCCTCCAAAGTCAGAGTGCTTGCAAGAGACACCCTGGCGGAGGTGGGGTGTTACATTTGGTATCAGAGCATATGGTTTACGAGAAGGAACAAAAAGGTTTTTGAAACTTTTGGAAAACTATTTTCAAAACCAAGTATAAAGTATTTTCCAAAAGAAATGTCTAGTTTATTTTAAAGGCTATTCCCCAAAAAGCCATTAGCAAAAATTCCTTCGTTTTTCTCCATTCTGAATCTATCTTTTTCTTCGTTTTCAGTATGGCCAATAACTTTGCCATTCCGGAGGGAGTGCACGTACCTGTTTGGTATAGGAGATTTTTGGAGGCTAGGGCGACCGAAGCCGGCCCCGCAGATGTTCCTCCTCCTCCTCCTCCGGTAGTTAATGTTCCTCCTCCTCCTGTCGCTGAGGTTCCTCTTCCTCCTCCCCCTCAGCATCCTCAAGCTGACTTCGCAAAGATTTGCAAAGACTTTAAGGCGATGGGTTGCAAGAATTTCATTGGAACCGAGACTTATGTAGAGGCAAGGAATTGGTTGAAAGAAACCGAAGATCTTTTTGCCTTCTTTGATATAGATGACCGTAGGAAGGTTTTATTGGCAGTGTGGTTGCTAAAGGAAGAAGCTGCACGTTGGTGGGTGGTCACCACCGCTACTAGGCCAATTGAGACTTGGGATGACTTTCGGGGAAAGTTTGGACTAAGGTTCCTATCACTGAAGCAAGGGGACATGACTATTAGGGAATACATAGATAAGTTTAATCAACTGGCTCGGGTCAGTTTAGACTTGGTTAACACAGCTCAGAAGAAGGCCCTATACTTTGCTCTAGGATTAAACGAGCCATTACATGATTTAGCCATGTCTCATATACCCTTGGGGGCAACTTTTGAGAGTTTGGTGAATATGGCCCTACTCAACGAAGAGAATAGGAGTGACAAGAAGGAGGAGAAGTCTAAAGATAAGAAGGAAAAAAAGTGCTTTACTTGTGGAAGCTCGAATCATCTAAACAAGGATTGCAGAAAAAGGAAGGGCACTTGCTTTAACTGTGGAGAAATGGGACACTTCACTAGGGATTGCCCGAAGAAGCAAGGGCAAGGCCAGGGTCAGACTCAGCATGCTGGACCTTCAGGAGGGCAAGTTCATGCTCTCAATGCCGCTCCTGTTCCCGATCAAGGTAGTATTTCTGTTAAAAGTCTTGTTTACATTTCTGATTTTCCTGTTCGTACTTTGTTTGATTCTGGCGCATCGCATAGTTTATTTCATCTGGTTTAGTTGAAAGTTTGCACCTAAGTACTAGTCTAGTTAATGATCCCGTGTGTGTTTCAAATCCAATTGGGGGTTCCGCCCATTTGTCTATTATCTACGTGGATTTGAAAATCTCTATCTTGAGTATAGAATTCTCGCGTGATGCTTATATTCTCGGTTTCATGGGGTATGGGTTGATTTTGGGCATGGATTGGTTGTCCAGTTTTGGAGCCATTCTTGATTTTTGAGCATAGGGTTGAGAGGCTCATGACTCGCCTTGGTAATACCCTAAAAATTTCTAGTAACCCTATGAGTCCCGTCATTTTGTGTTATCTTGAATCCCTCAACTCGTCTATCGATAGTTTGCAATCGGTGAGGGTGGTCCGAGAATATCCTGATATCTTGGGTGAAGTGAAGGGGGTTACCTCTAAACGGGAAATAGATTTCCGCATTTATCTGGTTGATAATGCCAAGATAGTTTCATGGCCGGTTAGGCACATGGCCCCGCAAGATGAGAGTTAAGAAAGCAAGTCAAGGAGTTGCTTGAGAAGAACTTCATTAGACGGAGTATATCTGAATGGGGAGTGCCTGTAGTATTTACTACCAAGGCAGATGGTTCTCTTCAACTTTGTGTTGATTATCGTGAGTTAAACGAAGAGAATAGACAACCATTGCCAAAGATCGATGATTTGTTTGATCAGCTTGTAGGAACATCTGTTTTCTCTTGATCTTGCTACTGGATGCCATCAGCTCAGAGTAGCTGAGGATAGTATAGGCAAAACTGCGTTCAGAACTCCAGATGGATTCTTAGAATGGCTAGTCATGCCATTCGGTTTGACTAATGCACCCGCCTACTTCGTGGACTTGATGAGTAGGGTGTTCAGGGAGTTCTTGAACAAGTTTGTCGTGGTCTTCGTAGATGATATTCTGATCTTCTCTAAGGACGAGGAAGAACATGCTAGACATCTCAAGGAGGTGATGGATACGCTTAGAGCCCATCAGTTGAAAGCCAAGTCCTCCAAATGTCATTTTGGAGAAAAGAAGTTAGATTCCTTGGGCATATTGTATCTAAGCAAGGCTTAGCGGTGGATCCCGCTAAGGTAGTTGCAGTTCAGGATTGGAAGACCCCAGGGAATGCAACCGAAGTAAGAAGTTCTCTCAGTTTAGTTAGTTAGTAAGCGTCCCTTGAGCTTAGACCTACCCTTCTGGATTAAGTAGGGACTTCACAGAAGGAAGACCCGCAGTTAGTCGAGATCATGGACAAGTTGATTCGAGGCGAGATGGTAAGCCACCTCGCTATAGATGACAAGGGATGGCTAAGACGCGATGAGAGAAAGAAGGCTCTTGAAGATGCACATCACTCGAGGAGGTGGCCGAGTTCGTCCCAAGGTGCATGTTGTGCCAACAGGTTAAAGGCCGAGTCATAGAAGCCCGGTGGGCTATTATATCCATTGGAGGTCCCCGCAATGGAAGAGGGAAAAGCGTCACGAAGGATTTCGTGGATGGACTGCCTAGATCAAGAAAGGGAATAAGAGCATGTGGGTCATAGTAGGTAGACTTACGAAGAGTGCTCATTTCACTCCGGTAAAGAGCGAAAGGACTGCATCATAGCTAGCGACAGTTTACTTTCAAGAAATAAAGCGGTTGCACGAGGTTCCCTAAAGTATAGTTAGTAACCATGACTCAATCTTCACCAGCCAGTTTTGGGATAGTCTACGGGAAGTCATGGGCAAGCAACTGAATCTAAGTACGACCTATCATTCACAGGCAGATGGTTCATTTCGTTCAAGCATGAGTTATAGAAAATCACGTTAGTAAGAGCAATTGGCAACGTGGATTGGTATTTCCAAGAAAAGTTCTGCTACGTGGAATACTTTATGGTAAG
This sequence comes from Allium sativum, assembly GCA_030737875.1. Taxonomy (NCBI): domain Eukaryota; kingdom Viridiplantae; phylum Streptophyta; class Magnoliopsida; order Asparagales; family Amaryllidaceae; genus Allium; species Allium sativum. Next base: position 4,600,084 of record CM060921.1, on the reverse strand, counting down.
TAAACGAGATCCAGGATTCACTAGTGAATTTTGGAGAGCTTGCATGAAATCATGAGGTCATAGTTATGTTTAAGCCAAGAATGATAGAAGAGTAAGTGAAAGAGGAAGACGAGAGGCGACAATGAAATGGGTTCCAACTCATATTTGGAAATAAGAGTTAAGAAGCTGAGAAATCATGAGGTAAAAGACGGTCAAAGCACAGTGGAGTTAAGCTCAAGGAAACGTGACTTAGAAGACTGAAGGCTAGATACGCGCATCATATCTCTTTCTAAGAGTATATCCTTGATCCTTGTTTTCCGGGGAAACTTACTTGCATGTTATCTTTTACGTATATCCTCTCGGTCCCATTCTCGGTCCTATTTCTGTCGGGAGGTATGACTTATTGGCTAGTAATACATGTCAGGGTTTGAAGGAGTCCGTTAGGTTGACTAAACCTTTTGGGCTTCTATAGGATTGGGGTTGGGTTAGGAAGAGATTTCTTGTAATCCGAAAGGAGTATATCCTGTTTATCTTCCCGATCTCTTTGTAGCATATCTTTCTTTTGCTATCTATATCGTGTTAATCTTGTCATGAGAACCTTAGGTAGAAACCCTTTGGATGAAACATGTGTTTGAAACTTGTTATGCTTGATGGTTGCAAGTGGTTGCAAGTGTTTGCAAGTGGTTACTCGTGGATGCATTATACACATTAGGCACTAGACGGCTCACACACTCCTCATATTGCATATGCATGAGTGTTTACGCTTATTCATGGATGAAAATTTTTGTGTTATCACATGGATGTTGCATATGGATGTATGTTATGTGCACACATATAGATGTTATACATTATGTTAGGATTGCATACATATGGATTCATTTCACTAACATAATTTGCATTGATGATATTTGCATTAGATAAGTACATATACACACACCTTTGCATATGTTCATACAACATTTAGAATCTTGTAAGGACAATGATTGCTCGTGGATGATGTTTCGAGTAGATGGATGTTGGATGGTAGGATACGTTCTTCCTAACTTGAAGATTTCGGGGACGAAATCCTTTAAGGAGGGGAGAATGTAACAACCCGTATTTTCAATAACCTATTATAACGTAAATCGAGCCAGAATTTAATTTATAAATCTGAATCAAGGGAAACGGGCTATGCCATTGCGTTCGTCTCGGAAAAATACGCGAAATAGAGTCCGATTTTTCGAAAATCGGAGTCCGTATGACCCGATTAAGGCCCAACGAAGTTTTCAGAAAAATTCAAAGTAAAAACAGATTTCGAATTCAAGTTTGAATTTGGAAATTAGGGTAAGATTGGGCCAGGCGGGAAAATTCCCGCCAGAGCACCCAAGTCGACAGCCCTGTCGACTTGGGAGTCGACTTGGTTGGACCCAAGTCGACAGCCCTGTCGACTTGGCTGTCGACTGGGTTCAGCCGGGCAGTTTTGCCTGGTGCACCATTTTGGAGTTGTGTTGAGTTTGGGGGCCAGATTCGATTTTGAGGGCTGAGATTGGAACTAGGGTTTAATCCTAAGGCTAAAACTAATCCTAATCTCTATAAATAAGCCCCTAACCTAACCCTAAATCATCATTATTCATTCATACAACTAAACTATGGCAAAATCACTCCTCTCATGGCCTCCACTCTCTTCATAAAATTCCTAAGTTATTTCTATGAGAGATTTTGCATGCATACAAGTGTTTTCAAGCTTGTATGAGCATCATTAGCTTGCATTCAAGTCAAGTTTCCATATTTACATCATAAAGCAAGGGTTTTTATTGATTTGGAGCTTGCATTTTGGGTTTAGTTGATTGCATAAGGGCTTTGTCTCAATCTATATATATTTGAGTCTTCATAAGCATTGTAAGCCCTTTTCTACTTTCATATTTAAACTCTAAAGTTAAATGAATGATGCAAGTTTGGTTGATCATTATGATATGCAAGTTTGCCATGATATGCAAGTTTGATATGTTATGATATGCAAGTTTATCATGTTATGTTATGCAAGTTTGATATGCAAGTTATGTTATGCAAGTTTGGGTTGATCATTTGTTCATGTTATCATGTTATGCAAGCTTATCTTGGGTTTATGAGCTTAAAGCTTCAAGCTTTATGCTAAAGGTTGCATTTTGGCAACATGTAGGTTATCATATCCCTTATGATAACTTGCATGTGGGGCTAAATGCGAACTTATGGCCATTTCTACATGTCATTTATCACCATGTATCACCAATATGCTAAGTTTGGTTTTATGCATGCTTTTGAGGCCTAAAAATGTAATATGCAAGTATATGAACATATGTACATTTCATATGCCACCATGTTAAACTTGTGGCTTCAACACCTTTATGTCATGATTATGCCAAGTTCCCTCTTTCTATCCTTTATGCGCTATTACGATATGTAAGCGATGGGATTGCGTTTGGGGTTGGGTAAAATTAAAAGATATAAAAACATAAGATTGGGAATTTACCTATTAAGTTAGGTCTACCCATTGGGAATTTACCTATTAAGTTAGGTCTACCCAAATTCTTGAAAACTTGTAACATGTTTTGGAAACATGATGACACTTAGAAAATATAAGTGTGACCAACTCGAGGTTGGGTTGAGTTTGTAGCGTAAACCTACCCAGAACCGACCGGCTTAACTTGTTGCTACAAACAATAGGACCCAATGTGAGAAGTTGGTCATGTTGTACCTTGAACCCGAGGTTAGACCAAGTTGTGGTATAAAGCTACCCGGAACCGACCGGCTTAACTAGTAACCGCAACGGAGTCTAATGTGAGAGGTTAAGGCACGTTAATTAAGTAATGCCTCATGATTAGGGTTAAGTCATGGTCCACTTAATACTTAACCAATTTGGGCTTGGTAGATTAATCAGGGTTAAGTCGTGAACTCATCGTTACACTTAACCAAGTTAATCCATGATTAGCAAGAGGGTTAAACCGTACTTAACCCACTAGAAAATCCTAGCAATGGGGGTCCACTCCAGCAGTAATCCCAAGTTTGTATCATTAAGACCCTAGGGACTAGGCTAGGGTGGGGGCACGATTACTGGACTTGAGGTAAGTGACCAAAAACGACGGCAGAGTGGTACGCCGGTGTAGTTCCGGGCAGACTATGGTCGTGCACATAGTCCGAAGCCGGGGAAAACATGCACGGGTACCAGTAGATCGAGACTGTGCACTTATGTTTATGGTGTCCAGGGGTTGACACCCTAGGGCTTGATACACCCGACGGGAGACCCTGCACAGTCTGACTACAATTATGTTTGGGCCGTATTGACACCAACACGTGACGAGTTAGGCTTATAGGGAGCCGATCGACTAGACCGTTTGGTTGGACCTCGTATTAGGGTCATTTCATGTTATTGGGCCAAAGCTTGGGCCAAGGGATCAATGCTTGTTTATTCAAGTCATGTTGGTTTGCTAGTACACCTGTGGTGCAAAAACCTTAAACCTGATTATGCGATGACACCTTTATCTACCTTGTTAGTTAATCATCATGCTAGTATGTTGTTATCCTTATGTTCATCCCTGCTTCTCATGTCAGTTAACTTTATCAGTTTACATTGATTGTAGTAGGGCTTACTCAGTCTTTTTGACTGACCTGTTTTCTTTCGCCTCTTTTCTTCCGTTTCCCTCCCCCCCCCCCCCCCCTCCCAGGTTCTCAGGGTGGGAATATTGGAGCTTAGCTTGGATTTCTGATCGCTTGCTTGTGGGATTTTAGCTCATGTACGGTTTGACATGAAGCTAGCTATGGTTATCACTTATTTTGGGGATAGTACTTATGTATTTCAGTTTTTCAGTGATGTTGTTTTTATCTAGACTTGTGTATTTGGAAAGTTGACATTATGTTGTACCAGACTTGTTTTGAAATAGTTTGAAATCTTCCGCTGTTTTACTTATCTTATTTACTCTGTTTACATATATACATATGTTCTTGTTCTGCCTTGATATATCATTATGCATGTTTACCTGATTCAAACGCCCCTCCAAAGTCAGAGTGCTTGCAAGAGACACCCTGGCGGAGGTGGGGTGTTACAAAAGGATAGTCTTTGACTAGATGATCGGTCTTGCGACAGTTGAAGCACGAGCGAGGGTTCTGAGAGCCTTGGCTCGAGCCTTGAGAATTTGTCTTCTGTCTCTTCGGAGCTGTGCATACGTTTGAGTAGTGCCCCGACTTACCACAGTTAAAGCAATTTCCTCTTGGCGGCTTGCCAGTCTGAGGCTTTTAAGATGCTGCTTGGCTTGACTCGCCTTGATTTACAGCAGGCTTGCGCTTGTTTCCGGCTTGGCTTCTAGCGCGATCCTGATCCAGATGCCTTTGATCAAGGTCTTCATAGTTGCATGTCATTTCCACTAGCTCGTTGAATTCCAGCTTGACATGGGCCATGGCTCTATCATGATATTGTCGTTTTAGCCCAAGGATAAACCTCTTATTTTTGGATTTCGCGGTGGCGACGAGCTCTGGAGCATAGGGCGACAACATTGTAAATTTGTTCAGATAATCTTACACGGAAAGATCCCCTTGCTGGAGATTGGCGAAGTCATCGTGCATTCTTTCTAAAGCTTGTTCTGGGACATATTTCTCCTTGAAGAGTTCTTTAAATCCATCCCATGTTCTTCCAGCTTCTCTATTCCCGGCGGTAAGAGATTCCCACCATAATTCAGCTTGTTCCTGCATAAGCCAGGCGCCCATAATAGCTTTGTCTTTGTCTCCAAGCCTTAGGCCTTCAAGAATTTTTTCGCATGTTTTGAGCCATGCAAGGGCCTCTATTACGGTGCCAGTTCCCGAGAAGGTCTTGCCTCCTAAGTTCTTATATCTCTTAGCTACACAGTCAAGCTCGAAGTATTGAGCTGCCGGAGGTTGTATCAAAGGTCCTTCTTGAGCTGGGATTTCTCCCCTTCCTCGGCCTCGGCCGGCACGGCCTCCTCTAGCGGCGGCTGCTCTGGTAGCCATTTGTCAAATTCTGTATAAGCAACGAAAAAGTCAGCTAACAGAAATGATAGTCTATTGCATAGTTAAGCAGAAAATTTCTACGGAAAGATAACGATGAACTGATCAATTGTTTTTGCTATTCTGCTCAGCTCATTCTAGGACTTTGCTAATCCTATCTCTAATGAGCGACTCGCCATAGAATACTACTGATTCTATTTTGACGAAGTGTTTAATGTGTTACACTCCAGAACTAAGGTTAACCAAAGCTCTGATACTAGCTGTGACGATCCCAAAACCCCGTGACACGGTGTTAAGGATAATCATTGGAATATAACACATTAATCAACATTAGCAGATCACAGATAATAGCATAAACAGAAAATAGAATAATTTACACACATATGACAGCGGAATCATATAGATATCATCACATCAGAGAAGCACAGTACAGGATACAACTTAGTGCATAATGATACATAATCAGTCACCATCGCCTGAGGCGGAATCATACATAAAGAGTACACAAAAGGAATATCAGTCTACATCGCCAATGGCGGAATCATAATATAGATACAATAATGGCGGAGAAAATCCAAGTTAGCACAGTGTAGTCAAGCCTCGCCATGAGCCAAAAGGTGCGTCAGAAACCTGTAACTAGGCTACCCGTGTGAAAATGAGGGCACCCGAGTTTGCAAGGTGAAACAAACTACGAGTCAATCATGGGACTGGTATGAGAAATCTACTCAACTTATTAACAACAATAATAAGGCAAATCAAAGGACCACGCCACTTTCGCGGAACGGGTTTACTCCAATGAGTGCTAGTGCATGAAATAAAATAAATGATTAAATCAACGCAATGCTTTTTATAAAATGAAGCCATTATAAGACTCAGGTCCCATCACACAATGCAACGCAAGCCGGAGGATAGAGTTTTTACCTTATAATGGCCAAAGATGCTTCATACGAATAAAACAAAAGTGTTTGGTATTATTACTAGTGCATATATGTTTCAAAAGCAAATTCAATCATAAATATCAATCATAGGCGGCATAAATGACCCATACCACTATGTCGCCATACTAGTAATACAATCACGTCCGCATATTTCGTATTGGAAATTGGATTCCTTCATGAGTCGAGGCAAGGGGCAAGCTCCTCTCCGATTCGAGACACTCTAGCAAATGTCCCAGGACCCCACTATGATCCTTGGATCTTCAGGGCCGGTCCTCTCTTACTTTTGAGGATTGGCAATTCCTGAACACACGTTTCCCGGTCCTTACAGACCTATATCGAGGCGCCTCGCATTCCAACAACCACACAGGTGAAAAGTATATACAATGTCAGGGCTGGTAGGTCACTGACACCACCATAGCTAGAAAGAAACGTCATGCTCTCCCTGCAGTCACTCTCCCGTTTTTGACTCATACCGAGGTGTGAGGCTCGCGAATTCACGTTATACACAAAGCTACGTCACACAGACCATGCTTTGATCATCAACCACAAGACTTTGCTTTGCAACAGAAGCCTTGATCATATGCCACTTAGGCGTGCCACACAGGCAATCCACTCCATACGACTGATTTCTGTCAATACATAACCTCTGAGCTCGTACGTCTCAGAGAAGGGCGTTAAGCAAGAGAATAAATTCTCCGCCGCCAAATAGATATATATTTAACAGAGATCAATCAACACAGAACAAAATCCAATGTCAGACACACAGTCCATTTACAAGTCCGTTCTGGGTCTGAACGAAACCGGAGGCACCAATTCCTCGCATATCCGTACAATCAACAGTATGTGTGGACGGCTACTACTTCAATTCCTTCATGGTAGCTACTCCAATCACGAGCATCAGTAGCGCCCATCCATCCAATGTGGAGATCGTCGGTCTTCAGTCGTCTTCGACTCTTCGGCTTCTCAACGTCGATCGATTATTTGAAATGAGTTAAACTCGGCCTTTTCAAATAACCCACGTATACTTAGATTTTCAAATTAATTAATCACGTGGTTGGACTATTCAACATTCACATTTCAGTTATTTAGTTATAATTTTCATGTCAAGTACATTCAACCATCACATATCAAGCAAACACAACAAAATTGGTTTATTTTCACTCTATATCGTCTATAGTACTTTATAACGATATATCGCCATTTTTATTTAATTTAAAACGGCTATATTTAATTAAACGACGTTTCCGGTCGTGTCGATGCACTGGCGCTGCTTTTCATTAATTTTGTTTTACACATATATGAAAATCTAACCGTTGGATCTTCACAAATTTTACATCATTAGGAAGGTCATTTCAAAACGAATCCAACGGTTTCAGTTTTGGGAAAATCCGACGGTCGGATCTTCCACACTAACCATTTGAAGTTACGATTTCAATTTACGAACTGCAGCGTCGTTATTCGATTTAATTTAATTATATATATATATATATAATCGTTTCTGGCGCTGTTTTTCTTCAGTTTTGAATCAAACATTCCAGACAATCCAACCGTCGGATCTTCACAAAGTTGGTGCCGTTGGAAAGATATTTCCAAGGCGAACCCAACGGTTGAGGTTTCGGGAAAATCCAATGGTTGGATCTTCCGCACTAGTCGTTTGAAATCACGGTTTCAAAACATGAACTGCACGGCCACGTTTCGTTTTAATTCTATTTATATTTATATATTTATATAAATATAGTTCATTTAAAAATTCCTATATCGTTTCCACTTCAATTATTTCACTAACGCCTTTAAATTTTGGAAAATTTCGCCATAACCTCCTTTGTACGGGAGGGTCTGGGAAAATTCCCAAATAGCCACACGGGCGTCTCATATCAAAAAGAAAAAGAAAAAGCCAAGCGGCTAGCCAACAGGCTCATAAAATCATCACCCAAACAAAGCGGTAAATGTGTACCTATTTGTTGGGCACAAAATTGTATTTCTCTTCTCTAGCCCCTTTTGCTTTAACCTGTTCAATAGATATGCATGTACATATATACAATTTCTAACATTTATCATTTTCCATTCAATTTCATATTTGATTTGCTTTGGTTTAAAAACACCATTCATTCTAATGTTGCATGCATAGGCTAAAATCATATCATTAGCTAGTTAATGTATATTTCAACTCATGCACGTTTATTTGAACAAGTGGCTATTTTTAACACTTCACATTTCAAAGATGATAATTTTGGCGAACTAAAATAGATTTCAACACATGACTATTTTATTTAGTTCCTATGCATGTTAAAAATAATATTTCTATCACAAATATTTATTTCAACGTCCGCATATCTTTAGCATATCACACATATGATAAAAATGATATTTTTATCACTTAAAATATTTATTCGACAAATAGATGTTTCAGCACTTCATAGTTTCAATAAAAATGTAATTTTTATCGTTCGATCTTTTTATTCAACACATGAACTTTTCCACTACACACACTTCTCAACGAATGAGCATCTCCACACATGGACATTTTATTTATGTTGTTTATATTAGAAAGATGGGATTTTCATTGTTGAAATTATTTATATAAGGCGAATATTTTTCATACTTCATATATATAAAAAAAATGTGATTTTTATTGTTTAAACACTTCATTCATTCACAAATGAATTTAATTTTCACACAACACTTTTCAACACATGAATATTTCCACACATGGATATAGTTTCAATATATGACTTTAATTTCAACGCAAGAAAATAATTTCAACATATGAAAATAATTCTAACACACAAAGATTATTCAAAATTTCGGCAGCATAACGGCAGGGTAGTTAAAACCGGCACCGTCCCTAGTACGGCTCCTCGCTCTACCTTAAAACCTCGCGGTTTTTGACAATGGGGATTCATGCATCTAATTCGCACGCAGGCGGTATGTTTATTTTTATTTCCACAAATATTTCGAATTCATTTCAATCACCAATGGGTATTTTTCAACCACAACCAAACAATATCAACCACAAACAATTATTCAACCATTCGTATTTTCCATCCAATATTTCACACCAATTCACCACAATAAATATCATCCATGGTTTGTGGACGAGGGGAGTATATATATATATAATTGCTATATTTCACTTGCATTTCAACACATATATCACTTATTCTATGCATGTAAAAATTCATACTTCGCTTATATAGCTTACACTACGCATGTACATGAGGTATACAACACGTATGTAATTTATATTTTGCTTATATAAATTATACACGACATTTTCCATTCAATTTCACGTTAATTTAGATTTCTCACCTTGGTTTTCTGAGCGCTAAAAATCGATACGATGTCAGAAAAATCCGCAGCTTCTTCTATTGGGTAGAGAGCTTCCTTGCGGTCTCGATGTTTCCTGTTTCATCGAATTTCGTCAACACACCAAAAAGATATGATTTTTCAAAGCGTAAAGATCAAAGAAAACTCACTTTCACGAAGCTTCGAAACTAGGTTTACAGTTTTCGCGAAATCAGTGGCACGTGGGGACGATCGGGGAGATGGACGTGGAAGAGGGAAGAGAGGGCTTTAAATCGGTGGTGGTTTGGTGGCGTTCGGTGGTCGGTGGCGTTCAGGGCGGCGGCGGGAAGTGCTCGACTTCCTGGCGTCGATACGGGCGGAGGAGGCAACTGTGGGGGCGGCGGTGGGGTCGGATTTGAAGAGGAGGAGGAGACGCGTCGAGGTAGGGGGGTGGCGCAGGCGAAAATCGCCTGAGGTGGCGGCGATTTGGGGGAGAAGGTAGGGAGCGGTTTTCACCGTTGAACGGGGGTTTTTTTTTTTTAAATTTATGAAAGGAAAATTCTGATTGGCCGAGGGTTATATTAAATTTTTAAATAGTGGTTTCTCAAACGAACTCCTTTTTAAACCCAACGACTGTCGCCCCTAGCTAAATACCCCCATTCCGGACCCAATGGGTTATGTTTCGTAGGCCAATTCGACTGTTACAATCAGTTATTTTTCAAATTAAAGTATAAAACATTTAATTTTTAACTCTGAACGCACATTTCAATTTGCCAGGGCCACAAACTGATTCGAAAAATTCCAAAAAAATAAATCTAGCTACGTTTTGATGCTACGGTCACAACAAAACTAGTTTTGTCGAATTCTGAGGTCGTTTGAAAAATGGCCATTTTCTGGTCGATCCAATTTAACAAAAATCGACCAAACACATTTTCTTTTGCCACGCTCACATACTAGCTTCAAAATTTATGAAATTTGAAACCTAGCAATAGTTTGACATCCCGGACCCAACAAAAGTGGTTTCGTCGAATTCCGAGGTCGTATGCAAAATATCAATTTTCCAGGCCTATATATTCTATATACCGACCCTTCTGAAAATTCATTCGGCCATAACTTTTGATTCCCGTTATGAAACTTCGATTTTTCAGATTCGTTAGAAAGGTATTGACTAACAGATTTAAATATTTTTGGTTTCGCTAAAATCCGTTATATTTTCCACCCTGCATAGTCGGTCAAAGTTTGAATTCAAATTTTCAAACTGACTCACTATTCCTAATTTACTATTTTATTGAAATATTCTATTTCATTTGTTCAAATTCCTTTGAAATAACCAATTTAAAATTTTTAAATTGGCTCGTATTTTCCAGGTTATTACATAAAAAAAGTAAATTTTAGATGTACAATCTTTTTATTTGAAAACAATGAACAAATGAAATCTTTATGTTACGTCCATTTATGGAAATAAAAGCGACGATAAAATAAAATCTTTTATTTCAATTCATTTCATAATTTATTTGCATTAAGGATTGAAAATGAAACTGTATCTTTTATTCTCCTGTTTATTTGCGTTGAGTAATGCAAATAAAAAATGTAATATTTAATTTCTAGTTTTATTTACATCAAGAAATGTAAATAAAAGAACAACTCCTTATTTTATGTTTACTTACATCAAGTGAAGTAAATAAATAAATAAAAAAGTAACATTGATTTTAATGCTTTGTTCACATTTAAAACATGCAACAAAAATGTAACCTTTGTCTTTAAATAAATTTGTTTGCATCTAAATTTGCAAACCAAAAATGTAATTCTCATTTTCTTGTTTATTTGCAACTAAAGTTGCAAAAAAAAAAATGTAATTTTTATCTTCTTGTTTTATTTGCATGAAAGAATGCAAATAAAAAATGTATTTCTATTTTCTACGTTTCGTCTGCATTGTAGCATGCAAACATATATATATATATATATATATATATATATATATATATATATATATATTTGCATTGTTTGCATTGTGGAATGTGAACAAAATGTGAACTTTTGTTTTCATGTTATATTTGCATTGAAAAATGCAAATAAAAATGCGCCACTTAAAAATCATATTATATTTGCGTTGGGGAACACAAATAAAAATGTACTTTTATTTTTTTATGTTTTATTTGTGTTTAAGAACACAAATAAAAGACCATTGTATTATAAACAATGTTACAATAAAATGTAATCCTACTCAATGCCCAAAAATGTATATTTTGATGCAAGGGTCAGTTTGGCACAGGTCCCTATTAAGTTTCAAAATTAGGCTCACATCCGGTCCAACTTTTTCATGTAAATTTAGTCCCTATTTTTCAAAAATACACTAAAAAAATATATATAAAAATCACGAAAATTCGAATTTAAATCAAACATGTACTCACCCAAAAAAACAGCTCGTAAAAAAAAAAGCATCAAAATCAAAAAACACAATAAAACAGCGAAAAATGCAGTAATTTGCATCAAATCATGCACATATTTGCAATACTTTCATTCATCTGTGCAAGTATTTCAAATGTTGAATTTGCGTTTGTTTTTTTGCATACATGTATGCAAGGTAAACAGATTCCTGCATACAAGTGTGCAACAATCTTCAGGCAAAATTTTCACTTCATATTTTTACATGCAATACTTGCATACATATGTGCAAGTATTTCAAATAGTTGCATACATATATGCAAGTTTTTTTTTTTTTTTTTTCAAAAAATATATGCAAGTTTTTTTAACTTCCCTGAACTTCTGTTATTATTTCCAGATTTTAGAAATTTTTTTTCATTGTAGCACTTTTTTTTAAATATAAAGAAAAGGTGGAATAAAAAAAAGGGACAAAGTTTCCCATTCGTTTCAGCCTCCTCTTTTTGAGCTGCCGTCTAATAATTTTTGTCCCTTCCGCCTTCCACCTCCTTCCACTTCGCCTCTTCCATTTTTTCACAAAAAAAATGCACTCTTGCATTAATTTTTTTCTTCTAAAATCAAGAAATATTCCCCTCAGTCCACGCAAATAAAAAAAAAGTTTCATACATGTATGCAACTATAACTAATAGTTACATACATATATGCAACTATTTAAATACACATGCAAAAAAACCGCAAACCTGCTGAATATTTGCATACAAATATGCTGCTATTCAGAATAGCTGCATACTTGTATTCAGTAATGCGTTGAAAGACAGAGGGCATGACAATATGTGCATACATGTATGCAAATATTTGAAATATGTGCATGTTTTCATGCATTTTACTGCATATTCCGCTGTTTTGTGAATTTTTTGATTTTGACTTGTTTATCGATTGTTTTTATACCAGATTTTTTTGGCATGAACATGTTTTATTTAGTAATGAATTTTCAAGATTTTTTTATATGTTTTTGAAAAATAAGGACCTAATTTACATGAAAAGTTAGACCGGATGTGAGCCTTATTAAGTTTCGTTTTAGGGATGTGTGCCTAATTTTCACATAAGGAATAAAATAAAGTATATAACCAAATATATATATATACATTATATAAAAATATGTATCGGCACTGTATGAAAATATACATATACAAAATATGTACATACATAAATGCGAATACAAAATGGTCATGAAATGAAATATTCATTAGTTAGTTAAAAATGTCTTTTGTTAGATAAAAGCATCGCTATTAATATATTAGTGAAATATAAAATCATAAATAAAGGAAAGTCGCCTCTTTCATAAAATAAATAAAATTTGAAATCATATTCAATAAGGCATGTCATTCATTGCAAGGAAAATATAAAAGGAAAAAATAATAATGACAATGATAACAATAATTGCCGCATGCATTTCATTCATATCCTTTAATTCTTTATGTTCTCTCTCTTCTTTTCATATACATATATGCCATACTATATAGCTTCTATAAATACAAAAAAAGAGAAAAAAAAGGATAAGATAGAAAATTATTAAATTAAATATTATTTAATATATTGTTATTATATATTGACCATTATCTCGCATAGATTAAAAACTCATCCCTATCAATTAATTTAATTCTTTTGTAACGTGCAATATATGGTTAGCGGGCCTTTTCTGAATTAAAAAGATTATTAATTAATTTATTTATAAATACCCTAGAACAATCAAACCCTAATTCATATCATAGCCACCGCCACCCTATCCTTCAATGGCCACTCTTCTTCAAATTTCCTTTATCAATTTCTTCTAATCCATCACATAATTCATGAAAATTATAAAGGCAATATTGGAGAGCACCACGGGACCTCTCTAGTCAACGATCAAGATCACTGAAGGCGGCTTCAATCAGGGTGCGATTCGAAATGAGGAACGACAGATTTGGGTTGAGCGGTTTTAAAAAGAGAAAGACGGATTTTTAGAAGAAAGGTTAAGTATAACAACCCAGAAAATCAGAACCAATTCAAATTTTTATTTTGGCAATTTTGATGAATTTTGAATATTTAAAATGATTATTTTAAATAATAACAACTAGAAATTTATTTGATTAGAATTAGAACGTATGTATTTATTGAATCGAAGTTAGAATATAAATATTTATTTTAATTATAAAAGGAATTGAAAATGGCACGGTAGTTTGAAAATTCGATTTCAAATTTCAAATGAATGTACATGATTCAAAATAAACCGGATTTTAGCAAAACCAAAAATATTAGAATCTATTTGAAAATATATTTCCAACGAATCTAAAAAATTGAAATTTCATTGCGGGAATATAAAGTTATGCCCAGTTGAAAATTCAGAATAGTCGCTATGGAAATATAGCCCTTAAAAGTAGAAATTTTTCAAACGACCTCCGTTTTTTACGAAACTACTTTTATTGGATCCGAATTGTCAAATTATTGCTAGATTCCAATTTTCATAATTTTTTGAATCAATATGTGAGCGTGGCAAAAGAAAATGTGTTTTGTCAGTTTCAGTCAACTTGGATCGACTAGAAAATGGCCATTTTTCAAACGGTCTCCAAATTCGATGAAATTATTTTTGTTAGAACCTATCGTCAATATGAAGCTAGAAATAATTTTTCTGGAATTTATGGGGTCCGTATGTGGCCCTAGTAAATTGAAATGTGTGTTCAAATTCAATATATAGATTTATATTTTGATTTTGATGAAAACAGATTGAAACAGTCGAATTGGATAATGGGACATATCCCATTGTGTTTAGAATAGGGGTAATTAACTATGGGTGACAGTCGGTGGGTTTGATTTGGGGTTCAAAATAAAATTTTACTTTTTGGAATTTAATTTAATATATATATATATATATCCAAGGTCAACCCTCCACCCTCATTCTCCCTGTCAGTAAAGATTGAAAGAAAATAAAAAAACACGACGACGCTCTCTCTGATCTAACAGCCACCGCCGCAGCGGCGGCGACGCCCTCCCCAGCATTGGCCTCCCCCACCGCGCCTTCACCTCCGACGTTGGCCCACCCTCTCTCTCACTTCATTTCATCGATTTCCTCCCCCCTCCTCCGATTCGATGACACCACGAGCCCCCCATTCCAACCTTAGCTGACGCGAAATCCCCTAGACCCCCATTCTGCCTCCACCACCGAAGTTCAGCACCACTCATCGCCACTTTCTCCTCCCGTCAGTGCCTCCCCTGAGCCACCGATTACCTCCGACCGTCAGGCGCCCTCCCCTCTTCATAAAGAAACAAAGTGAGTTTTTATTTATTATTTAAATTTATTTTCAGTTTTTCTTTTATATAATATAGAGATGTTAAAATAAAAAAGATAGTTTTTTTACATAAAAAGATAGAACTTTTTATATGTTAAAAAAATAGAATTTTTAAAAAAGTTAGAAGATTATATTTTTAATATGAAGAATATTATATTTTTATAATAGAAAAGATTTGATTTGTATTATTTGAATAGCAAAATAAAAATATGATTTTTATTTTGCTTGAATGGCGATATGAAAATACGATATTTTTTTAATATATGTAGCAAAATAAAAATTCGATTTTTATATAGATGGTTTTTGAAATAAAAGTATGATTTTTATATTATAGGGATGAATAAAAAAATAATTTTTATATATGAAGTACCGCTATAAAAATGTGATTTTTATATATATGACAATGATGTAAAAATTGTATTTTTATAGTGAAGTAGTGAAATAAAGAATTTGATTTTCATATATGTAGCGAAATAAAAATGGGATTTTTGAGTATAAACATCGTTTATTAAAAGTATGATTTTTAATATATAAACATCATATTAAAAATGTGTTTTTAGTATGAACTGCGTGGAAAGGACCGCGTTAGAGTTTCAGGAAAATCCAGACTGTTCTGAAATTCAGAAATAACAATGACGGAGTGGATCCCAAAGGTGAGAACTTCTCACTTTAATTCATTTTCTAGTTAGAAATATATTCTAGGATGCAGACGGTGCTTAGCAGCGCCTGACACCCGTCGTCCACAAACCATGGATGACTTGTTTGATTATGATGTGTTGTGAAAATTGATTGTGATGTGGAATGATAAAATATATTCATGTGTTGAATGGAGAAATATTCATGTGCTGAATAAGGTGTTAGAACAATAAAAATATCATTTTTATTGTATAAATGAATGAAATAAAATATTTACTAAAATGAAAATAAATATGCATTTACAAATCATACGATTTGTTTATGTACACTGATTTGACTGATATAGATTGGGACTATATATTTTACACATTGCCCAACTGCACAAATAAAATTCTGTATTTGTTGGTTGAAACCCCACACGGGTATTTGGATGATATTTGACATACATTAATCCCAATTGTTTAGCTGTATGTCAATCGATTGGTTGACAGACTGTTGTAGGCGTTAATTATTTATATTTAACACTTATACAGTTGTGAAATGCACTTTGGATAATGGATGATTGTTTATCTTTGTTATGATACACATATGTTGTATGGAATCCATATAATTAACATTATATGGTAATCAACTGGGTCTCAATCCAATTTGAAAAATAAAGAATATTTTAAAATAATATTCAGAAAATGATAAAATAAATATTCATGTGTTGAATAAAATAAATATTCATGTGTTGAGTAAAATATTTAAACAATAAAAATATCATTTTAATTGAATGTATAAACCGTTAAAAATATTCATGTGTTGAATAAAAGCCGTGTGGATTATATATGCGCCATTTTGACACGAACGATATTTATATCGATTTTATTCATTTTTATAATGAATATCGAAAAGGAAATGATTTCAAAATATAATATTTGAAAATATTATCATTTATATATATCGATGAGTGGAATATTCAATTTTGATTTGAAATTGAATATGAAGTTGAAATCATTTTGAAAACGAATTTAAAACATTTTATAAAATATATTTTAAAAAGGAAATTGACGAAATACATATAATATATATTATATATATTTAATGGCCTGAATAGAACGTGCCGCGCCGCGACAGTTCGCGAATTTTGACCATTGACTTCGAATGGACATTACGGGAGATCCGACTGTCGGATTCTCCTAAAACTAGAACCGTTGGGTTCGTATCGAAAAGAGCTTTCTAACGAATGCAAGATATTAGAAATCTAACAGGTGGGATTTGTAATTATGTCCAAATCAAATTTGGAAAAGGTTGCCGTAAGTGCAGTTCGATGACCATTTATGGAAATCGACTGTACGGGCCTTGATAAAATTATTAAGAATATCAATAATTTGTATAAAATCATAATAATTGATTTGGAAAGAATTGAGATGAAAAATTCCATATATGAAAAGATAAAAATATATTTTATCGAAATGAACTAATTATGAACTAGATTTGAAATCCATTATTTTTAAATAAATAAATTGGATTTGAAATGGTTTTAAAATAACCAGAATTTCCAACATATGAATTGGAATAGATTTGAATCGAAATTATCTTCTGGATATTTCGATATTGGATTCCGTGATTATACGAACATTGTGGAGGAATTTGGAAGATATGTATATATCGTTATTCCAATACGATATTTGTTGGTTTCAGAATTTGATATTGAATATAAGCCGATATATTTTCTGTTCAGAGTCTTGTATTTAATAACAAATGGGGTTTTGGGTTTGTCGTGAATGGTGTCTTCACTAACACTGTTCTTAAACCCAGTTGTGAAAAGAACAAATATTTTTATTAAGATTTAATGAAGTTTACCAATTAATTAATATTTAATTGGAATTGAATTGAATTGGATTTTGGGTTTGTCGTGAATGGTATCTTTAATAATATTGTTCTTAAACCTTATGGAGTTAAGAAAATTAGAAACTAATAGGAGATTAGCTAAGTTGAATGGTTTCCTGGGTATTGATCTGATGCTGGTTTCGGCCTTCGGGGTTAATACTTAGGGAATTGTTTTCTTGCTAATTTACGGTTAGAGACCGATGGAATGTGATTTTGGGTTTATCGTGTACTGTGTTTTAAATGACGTTGGTTCTTTAATCCAGTTAAAGACTAGAATTATTTTCCTAGAAGTTGAACAATCATTAATATTGATTTTAGGAAGATTAAAACTAAGTGGAGTTTTAATGAATCTTTAATTAGATTGATACGTGAATTGATAATTTAAATTATCAAATTTGGGAAATGTTCGAGAATGGAGTATCACCAGTTTTGCTCCTAGCGATAGTTAAATCTTTAATTAGATTTGCATGTGAAATGGTAACTAATATTTACAGATAACACCGTGGTGTTAGATATGGAGTATTACCAGTTTTGCTCCATGGGATGAATAGGTTGGGATTGGGAAATTAAATAAAGGATTACTTCGGTAAGGTGCGTTAATCCCGACTAGTTTGGAAAACCTTAATATGGTTTGAATGATATCCAAAGGAAGATTACAGAATAAATTTTAAAGAATTTATATTTGATAAAATTAATGGTTACAAATCCATAAGGATGTGAATATTTAAATAAATAATATTTCGAATTGGAATGAGGCGTATGTTGTGTTTTGATAACACTTGTTTATTATATCGCGAGTTATTCGGAAAGGCCGAGTTTATACACATTTTGAATAAACGATTCGACGATAAGTCGATGATGAAGACGGTGGTTGAAGACCGGAGGTCTTCACATCGTTTGGATGATTACTGATGTCTTGATTGGGCTGTACACCCAAGACAAGGTAATAAGAGGTGATCTTCCAGACGTAATTGGAGATTGATGGATATGCAAGGACCTCTCCCCTGTATTGGACACATGGGACGAGGAATAAGGTGTCTCCGGTTTCATTCAGACCCAAAACGAACTTGTAAATGGACTGTGTGTCTGACATTGGATTTTATTTTATATTGATTGATTTCTATTAAATATATATCTGTTTGGGGGTGGAGAATTTATTCTCTTGCTTAACGCCCTTCTCTCAGACGTACGAGCTCAGAGGATATATATCGATAGACATCAGTCGCATGGCGTGAATTTCCTGTATGGCATGCTGAGATGCAAATGATCAAGGCTCCTGTTGAAAAGCAGAGACTTGTGGTTGATGATCAAAGCACGGCCTGTGTGGCATAGATTTGTGTATAGCGTTAATTCGCAAGCCTCACACCTTGGTATGAGTCAAAAACAGGATCGTGACTACAGGGAGTGCACGACATTTCTTTCTAGCTATGGGTGGTGTCAGCATTTTATAAGCCCTGACATTTATATTATTTTTACTTATGTGGTTGTTGGAATGCGCGGCGCCTCGGATATATCGGTCTCTATGGAGATGATGGATAGGTCCTATAGGACAGGGAAATGTGTGTTCAGGTATAACTAATCCGCTATGTGTGGACCGGCCCTGAAGATCCAAGGGTTCGCCAGCGTCTGAACCCTGAGGCATTTGCCAGAGTGTCTCGAAGTCGGCGAGGATGATCCCTTGCCTCGACTCATGATGGAAATCCAATTTCCAATACGTGACATTTCAGTTTTGATTGTAGAGCCTAGTATAGGCGACATGATATATGGTACCCATGCCGGCTAGGATCGATACATTTATATTTGAAGTTGTTTTCAAACACTTTACACTATAATAGTATCAAAATGATTTGTTTTAAAACGTACCAAGCATGTTTGGCTATTATAAGGTAAAACCCTATCCTCCGGCTTGCGTTGCATTGTGTGATGGGACCTGGGTCTTATAATAGCTTCATTTTTTCAAAAAGCATTGCGTTGTTTATTCTATGCACTAGTATTCTTGGTAGTAAACCCGTTCCGTGTTATACGACGTGGTCCCTTGATTTACTTTATTTTTAAAGTAAAGATTTAATAACTGTTTTTGTTCTCACACTAGTCACATGAATGACCTGGAGTTTATTGTTTTAACCTAAACTCTAGGTGCCCCTATTTTCCACACGGGCAGCTAGTAGTTTTGGTTTTGCAGATTTATATTCACAGGATCCTGGTTTACAGCTAGAACAATATTCAGAAAGCTTTGTATCCATGTATCTCTTTCAGTTGTGTTTTGTATTATTTTCCGCTGCATTGTAATTTGTAATCTCTGATATTTTTCTAATGTATAATATTTATTCATACTGTGTATATTCTTGTACTCTGATGTGAATTGTTGTAATAAGCAATGAAATGTTCTTCTGCTTATGTTCTGATTGGTCGTGTTCTCAACTCAATCCGTTCTTTCCTTCATGGGGATGTTCCGGTCATTTTAGGTGGTATCAGAGTTTGGTTTACAGAGCTCGAGAACAAGACACACTAGAACCAAACGAAAGAATTCATCAGAGATTGGATTAGTAATATCCAATGAGAATGACTCGTTAGAGATAGGATCAGTAACATCCTAGAATGAGTCGAAAGAGTGTTATTTTTTTAAAATAAAAATGAAAACAAATATTTTTTTGAAAATTTAAACCTTATTCAACATATTTGAATATTTATTCGTATTGAATTTGGACAATCCAATATATAAAGATTTTGCATATACGCCTTGTAAACATGTATTCGAAGTTTTAATATACTGGACAGATATAGAATCACACTCTAGTCCCCCGCAGATGATTCTGACGATGCAGCGGCGTCATTAGCATTTATGTTCGAGTTTCGAAAGTGGGATATGTATATGATTCCAATTGACTGGCGTGCGAACCAAAACTAGATAGGGTTACTTGTTGTGAATTGGCATCAAAAACATGATTTTCTGTATATGTATCAAAATTATGAATTTGAAACGTTAATTCACTAATTGACTGATGGTTGTGTTGTATGATTATTCGTTATCTAATAAAACCATTATGTGAAAGAACGGTACATATAACCAAATTGTATCAAATATTGAACTGACTTAAAAATTATTTGAGATTACATGCATGTACATGCATATATATTGGACAAGTCATTACAAGGAGGCTAGGGCAGAGGAATAAAATTGTATGCCCGACAAATAGGTACATGTTTACTAATTTATTGGCTTTGGATGATTTTATGAGCCGATTGGCTAGCCGCTTGGCTTTTTCTTTTTGAGATGAGAGGGCCTGTGTGGCTATTTAGGGATTTTCCCAGTGCTCCCGTACAAAGGAGGTTATGGCGAAATTTTTCGAAAATTTAGGGTATTAGCCAAATTTTTGAAGAATTGGAAAATACTTAGAAACTGAAAATTTAAAGAATGAAAGCCAAACTGAAAGTTGAGTTGGTTAGTTAAACAACTTGCAGCTCCATTCCTTTTCGGGGACGAAAAGATTTTAAGTGGGGGGAGATTGTAACAACCCAGAAAATCAGAACCAATTAAAAAAATTTATTTTGGCAATTTTGATGAATTTTGAATATTTAAAATGATTATTTTAAATAATAATGACTAGAAATTTATTTTGATTTGAATTAGAATGTATATATTTATTTGAATCGAAGTTAGAATATAAATATTTATTTTAATTATAAAAGGAATTGAAAATGGCGCGGTAGTTTGAAAATTCGATTTCAAATTTCAAATGAATGTACAGGATTCAAAATAAACCGGATTTTAGCGAAACCAAAAATATAAGAATCTATTTGAAAATATCTTTCCAAAGAATCTGAAAAATTGAAATTCCATAGCGGGAATATAAAGTTGTGCCCAGTTGAAAATTCAGAATAGTCGCTATGGAAATATAGCCCTTAAAATGGAAATTTGTCAAACGACCTCCGTTTTCGACGAAACCACTTTTATTGGATCCAGAATGTCAAATTATTGCTAGATTCCAATTTTCATAATTTTTCGAATCAATATGTGAGCGTGGAAAAAGAAAACATGTTTTGATAGTTTCAGTCAATTTGAATCGACCAGAAAATAGCCATTTTTCAAACGCTCTCCAAATTCTATGAAATTAGTTTTGTTAGGACCATATCATCAATACGAAGCTAGAAATATATTTTTTGGAATTTTTGGGTCCGTATGTGGCCCCGGGAAATTGAAATGTCCGTTCAAATTCAATATATAGATTTATATTTTGATTTTGATGAAAACAGATTGAAACAGTCGAATTGGCTAACGGGACATATCCCATTGTGTTCGGAATGGGGGTAATTAGCTGTGGGAGACAGTCTGTGGGTTCGATTTGGGGTTCAAAATAAAAATTTACTTTTTGGAATTTAATTTAGTAAAAAAAAAATATTACCTAGGTCATCCCTCCACCCTCATTCTCCCGTTAGTCAAAATTGAAAGAAAAGAAGAAAAAAACGATGACGCTCCCTCCAATCTGACAGTCACTACCACAGCGGCGGCGAAGCCCTCCACCGCACTGGCCTCCTCCACCGCGCCTTCACCTCCGACGTTGGCCCACCCCCCTCTCCCTCTAGTTCATCGATTTCCTCCCCTCCCCCCGATTCGATGACACCACGAGCCCCCCTATTCCAACCCTAGCTGACGCGAAATGTAACATCCCGGATTTTTAACCATCCAAATCGACAACGATCCTCAATTGTCGATTTAAACGAATTAAAAATACGGATAGTTATTGGGATTAAAATAAGAAGAAGAAGAAAGAAGAAACAAATACAGAATCTCGATGCGAAAGGACAAAATATAATAAATAAATAATAGTTCATGAAGTACATTTTATTATATTTAGACAATTATCAGAGTAAATTAACATACAACATACCAATATATTTTGCAGCGGAATAATAATTTTAAATGCGTCTGTTGAGCTCCATCTCCATCTTCTTAAATGTATCTTCAAGCAAGGAAAATCTTCGCTAACTGCAACTTGGTCTGACCCGAGAGTATTGCATAAAAAGAAACACAATAAACACTCGGATCAGAACTAAATCATTCTCATATTAGTTAAATCAAATTTCATGTAATAATATGAATGCAATAACTTAAGAGATGTTGCGGGAATTTCCATCTCCTAAGGATCCGTCAAACTAATATCATATAATATAATACGCTATTATAATAATGTCTATGGTTAAATATAACATATTAAAATAGCGTAAGCGGGATTACATTTTTACCCTTACACTGTTTAAAAACATCGTCGTAAACATTGCATATAAAACACCAGTAACGGTCGGTGGATAGGGATGCGCCGCTATACGACAATGTCAAATCAAAATCGTAGGGGGCTTGATCAGGATAATATGACAAGGCACACGAGGAATGCCCAGAGTATGAATATACTAGTTGCACGCCCGAACTGGTGGTAACGCATAGCCGCAACTACCGCCCACCTCGGACAACACTCCTAAATCACAGATGCGCATCAAATCAAATCAAACATAGTAATAAAGGAAGAAGTGTTGCCGATGGAGGTAGCTAACCCCACTTGGTCACAGTATAGCCCTGTTTTAGTCATTTTAATTATGACTCGATGGTCAAGGATATCCATTATCGTTCTCTTTCCTCAAATCCAGTAATCTCCTCCAAATCCATCCAACACCATTTCTGGAACTCCACCGCGTACACAGTTGTTAAAGTGGTTTTCGGTATTGGTAGAGAGTATGACAATATCCGATCCCGGTCTCTTTAACAACCAATCGTTTACATTTTTCACACCGGTCAGTTCTTTACATTTCAAAGGGTTTCGTACTTCATATCAAAATATCAGATTTTTAAAATCATTCAATATTCAAAATAGAATATTTTTCATACTAAAATCTCCATTTAAACCAATTAAAATCTTGAAATAATTCCAACTTTAATAATTTGAATAATAAAATAGTTAACAATATATTTAAAATAGTTTAGATATATAATTGAAATAGTTTGAAATAAACAATTTGTAATTTAAAATAGAATTTATCAAATTTATTAAAATATATAGTTAAAACATTAAGTAATTTATAAAATAAATAGTTAATTATAAAATGATTTATTTGAAATAATTTAAAAATTAAAATAGTAATAAAGTAAAATATTTTATAAAGAAAGAAATTATTATTATTATTATTAAAATAGTTTATAAAAATGATTTGAAATACTATAGTTGGAATTAGAATCGTTTCTTTAACATTTTCAATCAAACTTGAAGTCATATTTCTAATTCAATTCAACCAACTCAAATTCAATAATTCATCGATTAAACTTCCAATTTTACATTCATTTCAATTCGATCAAATTAATTCAACTAGTTGCATTCCAAATCAGATTCTCATTTTCAATGGTTTCAATTTATGGCAAATATCGAGTTCACAATTCGTATATAATTCAAATCAATGTTGATTCATAATAAAATTCAAAGGTGGGTGAAACAATTCAATTTCAATAAATTCGATTCACATTAAATTTCATATTTATAGCTTCAGTTACAACACTAAATTATTTATTTTTTGCTTATATTTCAAAACTCAAAGTTCAAGTTTAAAAGAAATCAATTTATAAAACATCATCCTTACCGCCTTTAAACAGCATTTCTAAATTCATGGTTAAAACAAATTTTTATTTAACCAACCGGTGTTTGTATATAATTTTCTATCCGATGGCCAAGTGATACTTAATTTTTTTTTATTATTTTGGGAAAGGATATATATCATTTCAATCCAAATCAGGGTCATAGGTATTTATCATTTCAACCTACGTTCTTAATTCATTTTAACGATTAATCCCTAGTTTATTCGATGCCCGTAACATATATGGTAATGGTTGGGATTAATCAGCACAAATAATGATCATATATGAATAAATGTGAATAACAGGTAAGTTCACACAACTAACATCAATATATCAAACATATCAAATTCAAGTCATTCATCACATCAATACATACAAAACAGTCCAATATCATATAAACTTAAAAAATTTCAGATGTCAGGTTTTAAACAGTAATTAAATGTCGAATTTTTTACTTAACTGAAAAATTATATTTAACAGTCAAATTTAACTACACCATCGATACAAATAAATATAAACATGCAATTTAAACTATCAAACATCAATCCATACAATCATATCATGACATGATAATAATTTAACTAATATTAGAATGCTTTAGTTACGCGTGAGTGGGTTTAATCACTCACCTTTGGTTTCGAACGCTGTAAAACTCCAAAATAAGCCCAAAATTTGACAGTCTCAGAATCTATCTAAATCGATGCCAACGCGAAGAGCTCATCGATACGATTCCAACGCAACAAACCGCGTGTCATTCTGAAGTCGTATGCAAAAGTTATACACGTTACAAGTTATACAAATTTGAATATAAATTAAAACAAGATAATTAAACACACCTTCTCACCTTAATGCCATAATGCCACGTGATCATTCCTCCTTCCTCCTCATGTTCTCTACAGGAAATAAAATCATCCATGTCCTAAAACATGTCTCCTTCTCTCCTCTATATCTCCTAATTCCCTCAATGAAAACCCAAACAGATGGATCCGACGAAATTCTCTTCGCGGTCTATTCCTCTCCATCACCGTCTTTCCAAACATGACCTCACCAAGGAAAATGCCTCCTCCTTACATATGTATGTTTTTTTCACTACAGGTTGCGATACTTTTTATCATGGAATCCTCTCAAATTTTGTCATGATGTGCTCCTCCATGCCACAAACTCGAATACAATCATCAATTCAGGCATAGATCTCTATAATCAACACAAATCTCAACCTTAGTTTAATGTCCTTTATTGTAGACATTGAAACCAAAATAAAATCATGTCGCACCCTCTAACAAAAAATAGAATTGAAGAGAATATTTTTCTGAGTTGAATGAGACTAGTTTTAGAATTTTTCAATGAGAGGTTCACAGAGTTTTGAATGAGGTAGAAGCCATTGTTCTTTCTCTATTTTTTTTTAAGTAGAGATTGATTATCGAAAATGAAGCAGATGAGCAGTAAGTGGAGAAAATGAGAAGAAGGCCTAACGTAGAAGAAGAATCATGGCCGTTTGAATGGGAATAGTTAATTAAATAAAAGAAAAGTGACGTGGCTAGAACGTGTATTCCCATGATTTAAGGCACAATATCTGCTTCTCTTAAATACCAAGTGTTCATCTTGCCTTGTACACATTTTAAATTTTAAAATCTAATTAATGGATTTGGTTAAATGACATACACCAATCAATCTCGTGTTTCCATATGTACGAAAATATAAATACCATAAAACAAAACGGATTGTTCAACCACATAAATACATATATTTCTTTCCTTGTTGCACCAACACAAACGCGAAATAATACATTCAAAAATTAAAATAAAATGTTCGCGTACTATTTCATCATGTTCGTTACATACGCTACCGGTTTATTAAATATTTATATAAACTGATTTCAACGGTCGATATCTGATGAAGCTGACGTTGTGAAATGTCATGTAAAATATATATATATATATATATATATTCAAAATCAATGCTTTATTGTTATGATTGGTCGATTTCGTAATTAAATCACTAAGCTTTATTATTAATTTATTATTCAATTTGGTTCAAATATCCAAATATTCAATATTAACTTTCAAATTTCAATGAATAACAATACAAATCAAATCATGTTTTCATTTACAATTAAAGCAAATTATTATAATTAAAACAAGTTAAATTTCGTTACTAAATAAATTTGGTAAGGTTTACAAATAAATTCATGTAATTAAATCTCCAATTATAATTATAACCATTAAATATACAAAATCACTTCAATTATTAATCACACCAATCAATTTCATAAAATACATATCAATATGAAATTTCAACTTTCACTGTCAATCAATATAAATGAATCATGAACCTATTTGGAATCAAAACAAGTCACAATTATCATAATAGATTGATTTTCTATACTTAAACCATTCAACTAAGTTTTCACCATAAATTTCCAAATTAAGTCATTAAATTTTTAATTATAAATGCATTGACTCGGTTTAATTCAATTAAATAAAAATCAAATTTCTATTCACAATAATTACAATACAAACCGACCTATAATTTATATTGTCAATCCATATAGATAATGACATTTATTACGAGTTGACATTCATTGTACAAACAACGAATGTTAATTATTACTATATACAATAAATTAAATTTTCAACATATATAAAATTCCAAAATTAGTTAACCCATTATAATTTGTTAATCCAATAAAATTTCAAATTCCATTATAAGTAGATTATTAAACACTGCCATTATCATACATATTCTACTGCAGATCATTTTACAATAATTAAATTTTAGTACATATCTTATCAATATATGATATAAATCATAAATTTCAATATTTAAAACAATTTTGTTCCAAATCACATAAAATTTAATATTTTAAATTGTCGCAAAACTCGGGATGTTACACGAAACCCCCCAGACCCCCATTCTGCGTCCACTACCGAAGTCCAACACCACTCATCGCCACTTTCTCCTCCCGTCAGCGCCTCCCCTGAGCCATCGATTACCTCCGACCGTCAGGCGTCCTCCCCTCTTCATTAAGCAACAAAGTGAGTTTTTATTTATTACATAAATTTCTTTTCAGTTTTTCTTTTATATAGTATAGAAATGTTAAAATAAAAAGATAGTTTTTTATATAAAATGATAGAACTTTTTATATGTTTAAAATATAATTTTTAAAAAAGTCAGAAGATTATATTTTTATAATAGAAAAGATTTGATTTTTATTATTTGAATAGCAAAATAAAAATATGTTTTTATTTTATTTGAATAGCGATATGAAAATATGATATTTTTTTATATATGTAGCGAAATAAAAATTCGATTTTTATATAGATGGTTTTGAAATAAAAATATGATTTTTACATTATAGAGATGAATAAAAATATAATTTTTATATATGAAGTACCGCTATAAAAATGTGATTTTTATATATATGACAACAATATAAAAATTGGATTTTTATAATGAAGTAGCGAAATAAAGAATTTGATTTTCATATATGTAGCGAAATAAAAATGGGATTTTTAAATATAAACATCGTTGGTTAAAAATATGATTTTTGATATATAAACATCATATTAAAAATGTGATTTTTAGTATAAACAACGTGGAAAGGACTGCGTTAGAGTTTCAGGCAAATCCAGACTATTCTGAAATTCATAAATAACAATGATGGAGTGGATCCCAAAGGTGAGAACTTCTCACTTTAATTCATTTTCTGGTTAGAAATATATATTAGGATGCAGACGTTGCTTAGCAGCACCCGACACCCATCGTCCACAAACCATGGACGACTTGTTTGATTATTATGTGTTGTGAAAATTGATTGTAATGTGGAATGATAAAATATATTCATGTGTTGAATGGAGAAATATTCATGTGTTGAATAAGATGTTAGAACAATAAAAATATCATTTTTATTATATAAATGAATGAAATAAAATATTTATAGAAATGAAAATAAATATTCATTTACAAATCAGACGATTTGTTTATGTACATTGATTTAACTGATATAGATTGGGATGATATATTTTACACCTCGCCCAACTGCATAAATAAAATTCTGTATTTGTTGGTTGAAACCCCACACGGGTATTGGGATGATATTTGACATACACTAATCCCAATTGTTTAGCTGTATGTCAATCGATTGGTTGACAGACTATTGTAGGTGTTAATTATTTAGATTTAACGCTTATGCAGTTGTGAAATGAACTTTGGATAATGGATAATTGTTTATCTTTGCTATGATATACATGTGTTGTATGGAATCCATATAATTAACATTATATGGTAATCGATTGGGTCTCAATCCAATTTCGAAAATAAAGAATATTTTAAAATAATATTCAGAAAAGGAATAAAATAAATATTCATGTGTTGAATAAATAAATATTCATGTGTTGAATAAAATAAATATTCATGTCTTGAGTAAAATATTTAAACAATAAAAATATCATTTTTATTGAATGTATAAACCGTTAGAAATATCCATGTGTTGACTAAAAGCAGTGTTGATTAGATATGCGCCATTTTGACGCGAACGATATTTGTACTGATTTTATTCATTTTTATAATGAATATCGAAAAGGAAATGATTTCAAAATATAATATTTGAAAATATTATCATTTATTTACAGCGATACGTGGAATATTCAATTTTGATTTGAAATTGAATATGAAGTTGAAATCGTTTTGAAACGAATTTAAAACGATTTATAAAATACATTTTAAAAAGGAAATCGACGAAATATATATAATATATATTATATATATTTAATGGCCTGAATAGAACGCGCCGCTCCTCAGTAGTTCGCGAATTTCGACCATTGACTTCGAATGGACATTACGGGGATCCGACAGTCGGATTCTCCTAAAACTGGAACCGTTGGGTTCATATCTAAAAGAGCATTCTAACGAATACAAGAAATTAGAAATCTAACAGGTGGGATTTGTAATTATGTCCAAATCAAATTTGGAAAAGGTCGTAGTAAGTGCAGTTCGATGACCGTTTATGGAAATCGACTGTACGGGCCTTGATAAAGTTATTAAAAATATCAATAATTTGTTTAAAATCATACTAAATGATTTGGAAAGAATTTGGATGAAAAATTCCATATTTGAAAAGATAAAAATATATTTTATCGAAATGAACTAGTTATGAACTAGATTTGAAATCCATTATTTTTAAATAAATAAATTGGATTTGAAATGGTTTTAAAATTATCAGAATTTCCAATATACGAATTGGAATGGATTTGAATCAAAATTATCTTCGGGATATTTCAATATTGGATTCCGTGATTATACGGACATTGTGGAGGAATTTGGAAGATATGTATATATCGTTATTCCAATACGATATTTGTTGGTTTCAGAATTTGATATTGAATATAATATAAGCCGATATATTTTCTATTCAGAGCCTTGTATTTAATATCAAATGGGGTTTTGGGTTTGTCGTGAACGGTGTCTTCACTAACAATGTTTTTAAACCTAGTTGTGAAAAGAACAAATATTTTTATTAATATTTAATGAAGTTTACCAATTAATTAATATTTAATTGGAATTGAATTGAATTGGATCTTGAGTTTGTCGTGAATGGTATCTTTAATAATAATGTTTTTAATCCCAATGGAGTTAAGAAAATTAGAAACTAATTGGAGATTAGCTAAGTTGAATGGTTTCCTGGATATTGATCTGATGTTGGTTTCGGCCTTCGAGGTTAATACCTAGGGAATTTTTTTCTTACTAATTTACGGTTAGAGACTGATGGAATGTGATTTTGGGTTTATCGTGAACTGTGTTTTAAATGACGTTGGTTCTTTAACCCAGTTAAAGATAGGAATTATTTTCCTAGAAGTTGAATAATCATTAATATTGATTTTTGGGAAGATTAAAACTAAGTGGAGTTTTAATGAATCTTTAATTAAGTTGATACATGCATTGATAATTTAAATTATCAAATTTGGGAAATGATCGAGAATGGAGTATCACTAGTTTTTCTCCCTGCGATAATTAAATCTTTAATTAGATTTGAACATGAAATGGTAATTAATATTCACCGATAACACCGTGGTGTTAGACATGGAGTATTACCAGTTTTTCTCCATGAGATGAATAGGTTGGGATTGAGAAATTAAATAAAGGATTACTTCAGTAAGGTGCGTTAATCCCGACTAGTTTGGAAAACCTTAATATGGTTTGAACGATATCCAAAGGAAGATTAAAGAATAAATTTTAAAGAATTTATGTTTGATAAAATTAATGGGAACAAATCCCTAAGGATGTGAATATTTAAATAAAAGAATATTCCGAATTGGAATGAGGCCTATGTTGTGTATTGATAACACTTGTTTACTATATACGCGAGTTATTCGGAAAGGCCGGATTTATACCCATTCTGAATAACCAATTCGTAGATAAGTCGACGATGAAGACGGTGCTTGAAAACCGGAGGTCTTCACATCGTTTGGATGATTACTAATGTCTTGATTGGGCTGTACACCCAAGACGAGGTAATAAGTGGTGATCGTCCAGACAAACTTGGAGATCGATGGATATACGAGGACCTCTCTCTTGTATTGGACATATGGGACGAGGAATAAGGTGCCTCCGGTTTCGTTCAGACCTAGAACAAACTTGTAAATGGACTCTGTATCTGACATTGGATTTTTTTTCTATGTTGATTGATTTCTATTAAATATATATCTATTTGGCAGTGGAGAATTTATTCTCTTGCTTAACACCCCTCTTTGAGACGTACGAGCTTAGAGGTTATATATCGATAAGCATCAGTCGCATGGCGTGTGACGGCCCGCCCCGCACCAGTCGGCATTTCCAACGAAAGTGCGTTGTGCCAATGCCGGACCAGCACGGGACGGTCGCCAAAGAAAGAAAAAGAAAGAAATTTGAACTAACAAGGAACCTGTAGAATGTCTCATAGCGCATGGGATAAAATATAATGGTAACATACTTTGACATAAACAGGCGAGACAGTGTATAAGCTGAAAACTAAACATCATAGAAGTGGAAAATCAAAATACAGCTTATGTTCCATATCATCATTATTTCAACTTTTGAAAACTGTCTCTAAAGAAAAGTAAAGGAAAGGTACACTACTAATGCCTAAAGTTGTGACCAGCAGCGACACAGGGAGAATATCTATATATATCATACGTGGGAGCCTCCTGCTCGTCTCCGGTACAGCTACTCGTGCGTACCACCTAACCTGTCTCTAGTCTGCCCATTTAAGAGCACCTAGAGTAATAAGAAGAGACGAAAAACTCTGGGTCATACAAAAGTCTGGTATGAGCAATAAGCAGCAAAACAGAACAATAACAGGTATACTAAACCATACCTGAACTTGGACCTGCAACCAAAGAGTTAGCACAACATACCGCTCAATACACTAAGGTGCCACTAAACATAAGGTGTAAAGAATACGTGGGTGGGGGTGTGAATGACATAGTGATGGCAAACAATCAATCATAGCAACCATCCTCACATCTCTCACTCAGTGCGTAAAGCATACGATATCCACCACTTTGATCACTAGATCCATCGAGGTAGTGACGGGGTCTGACTTGTATAACTGTTGCTACCACCATGCTTGCCCTATGGAGTCATGACTAAATCCTTACAAATGACCCCACCTCATTGGTCCATAGCCAATAGTCATACCTAGGCCACTTCGGCCCTGAATCCGTCCACATACCCCGCACTCCATAGTGATCCAAAGTTATAGACATCGATAACCCCTTAGCACACGTCTCGCAGCAAAGCCCAACTCAAGAAGTTAACCCATTGGTTCCCAACTGGATCCTGAGTTCTACTTCCTATTTGGACTTCCTTTGCATCTCAGGTTTAGGTCGAATTGGAGTTGGTCTTCAGAAAAATCATTGCGTAAAAGTAGGAGTACACATCCGGTTCGGTTCGGATATACCACGCTCAAGCTTCCTGTTCGGTTCGGTTTGCTCCCCTCAGTTCGGTTTGGATTCACGATGTTCGAGTTCCCCATTCGGTTCGGTTCAGTGCTTCTGAAGCGGTTCGGTTCAGTACTCGAGTCTCTGGTTGGTTCGGTTCTTTTGCCCTCCAGTTAATCCAATCCGATCCTATCCCATGCCAAGCTCCAGCCTAACCCCAACACGATCCAAATGGTCTTCCTTGTTTCCATGCCTTTCCTCTGGTGCTAGGTTCCGATCCGGTCCGGTTTCTCTGCCCAGTCCACCATCCGATCCGACCCCCTAACCCGATCCGATCCGAAACCCTGCACATTTTCCTCCACTTTCCAGCGACTTTTTTATGCCATATGACGGCATTTTCGACCATTCCAACTCTTCTAATCAACCACAGAGCATACCATAAGTCATAGCAACATGTATAATCAACCACAAACACCAAAACAATAATTTGATAGGTTAAAACGAATCAAACATAGCCAAAATCCCATATTTTCCCTTAATCATGTTTGAGCATAACTAATGATATGATTAGCAAAACTTAACCAAATTAACCAAATTTTCTAATAGAGGCCTAAAATAATATTTTGAAATTTATAAATATTTTTCCAGAATTTAATCATGTTTAAATTCGCTAATTAACACTAATCACCCTAATTAACTGTAATTAGTATAATAACAATGCTAATCACTCACCTTAGCCAAAATAAAATACAAAATCTGAAATGATTCTCTATTTGATGTTGTTCCCAAGGCTATACAACAGTTCTACCTTAATTTTTGTGCTAATCCGCTTTGATTTGATGAAGATTTGGCTTAATTAGCGATTAGAAGGTGATTTGGGGTGTTTTAGCAAGTGGAGGCCATTACTAGGGTTCCAAGAATGAATGTGGCGGATGAAAATGTGTCTAAAGAAATGTTTTCTAACCCTAATCAGCCTCTATATACCCCTAATCCCGAAATCCCACAATGGCCCTAGCTGTTAACTACCCAATTAACCCCGGTTAAGCTAATTTTCACCTCCTAAACCTTGTTTCAACCATATCTCCCAAATGGTAAGTCCGTTTTCACATATGACCACTCTACGGAAAGATAAACCATTATCCGGATCTAATGGAAGAGTTTCAGGCCAAAACTCCTTTCCAATCAAAAGTTATGGCCGAAACAAGATCAGCTAGGGGAAAAACAGTCATTTAAAAATCGGCAAAAATCATGAACATGGGAAATGACCCCAGTAATCGTCTCCCAAGGTTACATGACCATACGACTTTGTATGTGAAAGAATTAATACTCTACGATCCTTCGATGTGTAGGATGCAGGTCATTACATGGCGTTAATTGCCTATGTGGCGTGCGGAGATGCAAATGATCAAGACTCCTGTTGAAAAGCAAAGTCTTGTGGTTGATGATCAAAGCGTGGCCTATGTTGCATAGCTTTGTGTATAGAGTTAATTCGTGAGCCTCACACCTCGGTATGAATCAAAAACGGGATCGTGACTGTAGGGAGTGCACGACGTTTCTTTCTAGTTATGGGTGGTGTCTGCATTTTACAAGCCCTGACATTTATATTAATTTTACTTGTGTGGTTGTTGGAATGCGAGGCACACCGAATTTATCGGTCTCTACGGAGCCGATGGATATGTCCTATAGGACCAGGAAACGTGTGTTCAGGTATAACTAATCCGCTATGTGTGGACCGGCCCTGAAGATCCAAGGGTTCGCCAGCATCCAAACCCTGAGGCATTTGCTAGAGTGTCTTGAAGCCGGCGAGGATGATCCCTTGCCTTGACTCATGACAGAAATCCAATTTCCAATACGTGGCATTTCGGTTTTGATTATATAGCCTAGTATTGGCGACATGATATATGGTACCATGCCGTCTAGGATTGATAGATTTATATTTGAAGTTGTTTTCATACACTTTACACTATAATAGTATCAAAATGATTTGTTTTAAAACGTACAAAGCATGTTTAGCTATTATAAGGTAAAACCCTATCCTCCGACTTGCGTTGCATTGTGTGATGGGACCTGGGTCTTATAATAGCTTCATTTTTCCAAAAAGAATTGCGTTGTTTATTCTATGCACAAGTATTCTTGGGAGGAAACCCGTTCTGTGTTATACGACGTGGTCCCTTGATTTACTTTATTTTAAAAGTAAAGATTTAATAATTGTTTTAGTTCTCACACCAGTTACATGACTGACCTGGAGTTTATTGTTTTAACCTAAACTCTGGGTGCCCCTATTTTCCACATGGGCAGCTAGTAGTTTTGGTTTTACAGATTTATATTCACAGGATCCTGGTTTACAGCTGGAATGATATTCAGAAAGCTCTGTATCCGTGTATCTCTTTCAGTTGTTTTTGTATTATTTTCCACTGCATTGTAATTTGTAATCTCTGATATTTTTCTGATGTATAATATTAATTCATACTTTGTATATTCTTGTACTCTGACGTGAATTGTTGTAATAAGCAATGAAATATTCTTATGTTTGTGTTCTGATTGGTCGTGTTCTCAATTCAATCCGTTTTTTCCTTCATAGGGAAGTTCGGGTCGTTTCATTAAGGGATTTCAATTTTTAATTAATTAGTTATATAATTAATATAATCAATGTTTGTAACGTCGTATCTCTCTCATACGAGGTCGGAATCGGACGAAATGAAATGCACTGGAATCACGACGATGAGATCTGCAATATGGAACAGACTAGAGCTGAAACAGAGCACGTTGGAAATTCTAACAAAAATCATGGTGAGATCTCTATTTTTAAATAAATTTAATTATTAAACGTGATGTGAAATTTTTATTTATACTATATAAAATTCATATTGGTGTTGTATGAAATTGAAATTGTTTGTTTGTGATTACGATGAACAACTGAATTGAATTGTGTATGTTCATATTTTTGAAAATGTATGCATATAATAAAAACCATATTTTTATTGTATAAAAATATAATAAAACCATGTTAATACATGTTTGGCATTAAAAAATTCATTTTTTTATGTTTGATTAGAAATAAAATAAAAAATATGTTAATACATGTTTGGCATTAAAAAGTCATTTTCTTATGTTAGATTAGGAATAAAATAAAAACATGTTATTATATGTTTTGCTATTCTAAAAGACATTTTTAATATGTTAGAGTAAAATAAAAAGAATAACATATTACTACATGTTTGGTTAAATAATAAAGATTACATTTTTATCACATATGGTGATCATTAAAAACATGTCATTTTTTATAAAATGATGTCATGTTATTTAAAAATGTCATTTTTGTAAAATCATGTTATGTTAGAATTAAAATATCATTTTTGTTATATTAGAATAAAAATAACATTTTTGTTATAAAATTATCATTTTAGATAAATTTTCATGTTAGATTAAAAATAACGTTTTTGGTATAAAATTATAATTTTAGATAAATTGTCATGTTAGATTAAAAATAACATTTTTGTTATAAAATTATAATTTTAGATAAATTGTCATGTTAGATGAAAAATATCATTTTTGTTAGAAAAGTTACATTAGATTAAAAATAACATTTTTTGTTAGAAAAGTTACATTAATAGCATTTTTGTTAGAAAAGTTACATTAGATTAAAAATAACATTTTTGTTATAAAATTATCATGCTAGATAAAATTGTCATTTTAGATAAAAATGTCATGTTAGAATAAAAGGTCATTTTAGTTAAATGTGTCATTTATGTTAGAAATAAATATGTCATTTATATTAGAAATAAATATGTCATTTATATTAGGGATGAAAATGTTGAAACTTCAAAATTCACATTTTTAGTGTAAAGATAAAATATATAAAATATTCATTGTATGGATAATATTGTTGAGACATTAAAATTTACATTTTTTTAATGTAAAGCATGATTTATGTAAAATGATCATTGGTTGAAATATAAAAATGTTTAACAATAAAAAGTTTACATTTTTATTGTATATGAGAAAATATGAAAAATGAACATTTTTTTTAAAAGACTCAAGTCAATTAAAAAAAATTACATAGAAAATTACATTTTTAATGTAAGTATGAATCATATAAAAGATTCAAGTTAATAAATTTTGTTT
Organism: Allium sativum; assembly: GCA_030737875.1. Classification (NCBI taxonomy): domain Eukaryota; kingdom Viridiplantae; phylum Streptophyta; class Magnoliopsida; order Asparagales; family Amaryllidaceae; genus Allium; species Allium sativum. Next base: position 4,564,029 of record CM060921.1, on the reverse strand, counting down.
ACATTAAAATTTACACTTTAATGTATGTATGAGTCATATTAAAAGATTCATTGTTTGAAAATTTGTTTTCACATTAAAATTTACATTGTTAATGTAAAAATGCATCATTAGAAAATTGTTCATTGCTTGAAAAATGTTTTTACATTTTTAATGTAAATGAATCATATGAAAATAAAAGATTCATTGTTTAATAAAAATATATTTTGACATTGAAATTTACATTTTTAATGTAAATAAATCAGTAGAAAAAGTTTCATTGTTTAATATCTTATGTTAACATTAAAATTACATCTTTAATATAATAATGGACTGATTAAAAAGATTAAACTTTGGTAAAAATGTGTTAACATAGGAAAGTACATTTTTAATGTACAAATGATTATATAAAAAGATTAAAATTTGATTTTAATATGTTTACATTAAAAAGCTCATTTTTAATGTATTAAAGGATTCAACAAAAAGATCATTGTTTGATAAAAATGTTTTCTACATTAAAAAAATTACATTTTTAATGTAAGTAGGAATAATTAAAATATGCATTGTTTAATATTAACATTTACATGTTATAGAAGTAGAAATGTTCATTTGTTTGATATCAACATTAACATGTTAGAGAAGTAGAAAAATGTACATTGGTAAAACATTATCATGATTATGTTAGCGATATTAGAAATAATTCAAACTGAATTATAATTGGTTAAATTTATTAACCAATGATTTATGTATGTAAACTGTTGTTGTTTGAAAAACCCACACGAGTATTGGGATGACATTTGTCATACACTAGTCCCAATATTTAGTTGTATATCAACCGATGGGTTGATAGTCTGTGATGAACATTATTTATTTATTTATTTTAATGCTCACACAGTATGAATTTAACTCTGGATGTGAATGGATTGTTTATTGATTATTTCTCATTATTGTTATATACATGCGATGTATGAAATCCATATAACTGAAATTATATGGTAGTTGATTGAGTCGCATTCCGATTCAGAATATTTTTAAAGTAAAATAAAGAATCTTTTGAAATAAAGAATATTTTAAAATTATGAATATTTTAAAATAATGTTCAATGTAAAATAAAGTTAGGATTTCTGTGTCCCATTTTAGACGAATATAGAAATATAAAAATGTGAAGCCGAATTAAGTAGCAAACGTTATTTTAACCCGAACGGGTTTATCGATCGATTTGTTTTACTTTATAATGAACATCAAAAGAAGTGATTTCAAAATCTAATATTTTGAAATTATTAATATTACAATATGATAAAGATATAGAATATTCAATTTTTATTTAAAATCGAAAAATGAAGTTAAAATCATTTCAAAATGAATTTATAAATATTTTATAAAACAAGTTTTAAAAAGGAAACCGACAAAATATATATAATATATTATATAATTATATAATGGCCAGAATAGAACGCGTCGCGCAGCGACCGTTCGCGAATTTCGACAATTAACTTCAAATTGTTGTAACGGGACATCCGACCGTCGGATTCTCCTAAAACCGGAACCGTTAGGTTCATATCGAAAAGAGATTTCCAAAGAATATAAGAGGTCTGAAATCTAACAGCTGGATTTGGAATTATGTCAAAATCAAATTTGAAAAAGGTCGATGTAAGTGCAGTTCGGCGGCCGTTATTGGAAACCGACAGTACAGGCCTTAATAAAATTATTAAAAATATGGAAAAATTATGAAAAATCATAATAAATGGTTTGGAAAGATTTTGGATGAAAATTTTCATATTTGAAAAGATAAAAATATATTTTTATCGATATGAACTAGTTATTAACTAAACAAATCTTTTAAATTAAGATTTAATGAAATTTACAAATTGATAAATATTTAATTGGAATTTATTAAATAAATTGTATTCTTGGGTTTGTTGTGAATGGTGTCTTCAATAACACCGTCCTTAAAACCCAGTTGAGAAAAGAATAAATCTTTTAATTAAGATTATTAAAGTTTCCAATTATATTTAGTAATTAAATAAAATGAAATGTGAATTGGGTTTATCGTGAACTGTGTTTTAAGCGACATTTGTTCTTTAACCGAATTAACAGTGAAAATATAATTTGGAAGTATAAATCTTTTATTAAGATTTAATGGAAATTCTCCAAAGTAAAGCTTTTCAATTTAATATATTAAATTGGAATTAATGGGATTCGATTTAATAATAATCGAGATGAGAATCTATAAAAGAAGACCATTACTATATATGGAATTTAAAAGGCTTTGCCATTATTCCATTTATATTATTAGTCTGATACGGAAATTATATCGATTATATATTGATTTGATTTCTGTGAAATTCCATATTTAACTGAAGATGATTTTGGGTTTATCGTGAACTATGTTTTAACTGACATTGGTTCTTTAACCCTGTCAAAGAAAAGATTAATTTCTTAAAGTTGAATAATCATAAAGTAAAGATTCTTGATATTAAAACCAAATTGGAGTTTAATGAATCTAAAAAAGAAGATTAAATTTAAAAGAATTTATCTTTGATAAAATTAATGGGAAACTTTCCCTAATAATGTGAATATTTCATTAAAAGAATATTCTGAATTGGAATGAGGTGTATGATGTGTTTTATAGCACTTGTTTATTAATTATAAAATACGCGAGTTATTCGGAAAGACTGGGTTCAACCCATTCTGAATAATTACTACGACGATTAAAAGTCGAAGATGAAGATGGTGGGTGAAGACTAGAGATCTTCACATCGTTTGGATGATTACTGATGTCTTGATTGGGAGGCATCCCAAGACAAGGTAATAAGTGGTGATCATCCAGACGTACTTGGAGATCGATGGATATGCGAGAACCTCTCTCATTTATTGGACATATGGGATGAGGAATAAGATGACTCCGGTTTCATTCAGACCCATAACAGACTTGTAAATGGATGGTATGTCTGAGGTTGTATTCCTTTATGCTGTATTCGTTGATCTCTGCTAAATATATATCTGTTTGGTGGTGGAGAATTTATTCTCTTGCGTAACACCCTTCTTTGAGACATACGAGCTTAGAGGTTATATATTGACAGAAATCAATGTTATGGTATGGATTGACAATGTGGCATGCTAAGATGCAAATGATCAAGACTTTTGTTGAAAAGCAGGGCCTTGTGGTTGATGATCAAAGCACAACCAATTTAGGCATATCCTTGTGTACAACGTTACTTCGCGAGCCTTACACCCCGGTAAGAGTCAGAAGCGGGACAAGGGAACGCAGGGAGTGCACACGTTTCTTTCTAGCTAGAAGTGGTATCCGGGTTTTGTAAACCCTGACATTTTACTTATGTGGATGAAGGATTACGAGGCCTTGGTTATATTGGTCGATATTGACCAATTTATAGGTTCAATAGGACCGGGAAGCGTGTGTTCAGGCATAACTAATCCACTAAAGTATTTATGGACCGGTTGTAACACCCCGCCTCCGCTAGGGTCACTCGCAAAGGAATGCACTTGCTTTAGAGGGGTATTATCGGTAAACATGCACAGAAATATCACAAGACAGAACATATAAAATAGCGGAAGTAAAATCAAACTTTCATAAACATCAATAATTAAGGTCTAAAGCCTTTTACATTAGAGTACATCAAAACCTGTCTTGCAATAGTAAAGAAGCATAAAGACTTTTTCATAAATTATTCCCCAAGTAAAAATAGTGAAGTAGCCATAGCCAAGAAAAGTCCAAGCCATCCATGATGACCTTCAAGCAGAGGAAGTCCGAACTAAACAACAGTATTTCCTCCCTGTAACCTGGGGGGGAAACGGAAGAAAAGAGGCAAAACAAAACGGGTCAGTCAAAAAGACTGAGTAAGCCCTATCTACTATTAGCATAAAAACTAGTAAAGTTAACTGACATGAGAAACTGAGATGAACATAAGCATGATGACAAGATAGATAAGCTAAATCAAAATAACAGTATGAACTACTGAACTGAGATAAACTAAGGTGTCATGATAAATTACGATGTCAAGATAAAACGAGGTATCCCATCGTCAGGTTCCTATCAAGTATAATATCCCCAAGATATCTATTACGTATAACATCCCGTGGTATCTATCCTGTCTTTTAGCTCTGCACCTACCGTACTAGTATCCCCACCGTATCATGTGTTAACCCTGAATGACCCTTACTCAAAAGTCGTGTAATGGCCCATGTCAACCTAATATATCGCATATATAGGTTACCCAACTCGTATGTTTCATTCCATGTAAATGTTCAGTCCCTTGCCGTAGACCATACGGGCTTTCCCATGAGGTCCTATACTACTTTAACATAGTTCCATGATCCTTAAGATCGTTTTGGATTGTCACCCTATATCTAACTAGGGTCGTTCAACATGAATCATTGTTTGTACAACTAGGACTTATGCTACCTAGGGCTACTAGGGATTATGCTTACCTATTGCACGTTTTCGTATCTCGGTTTGGGTTCAACCACCTAGGGACACTAGGAATTACGCTAACCGTCAACCGCGCCCTTTTTCCCACGCATTCACCGTGAATCGTTTTTCCATGACTGTATGCACCTGTATCACATCGTGCCATCCGAGTCCTGTCACAGGGTAGATCAAGAAATACAGGACTCGGTCGGGAGCTTTCGATTTATCTACCGATGCAGATGCTAAGGTCTGTTTTTCTATACGTGGCTATGGTCCCACGCGACCCCTCCCTCAACTAGTGAAAGACAAGACAGGATAAATCCTGTATGAGAACACACTACTGGCCAACCCACAATCCTAGCCTTACCGCAACCATAATTAGATAGCAATTATGGTCTTTTGGGTGTTCTCTGCCTTTCCGTACGTACACGCTTGGCCAAAGATGGTAGGTAGCCTGACGAAATGCTATCTAGGGTACGACCGTGTATCGTCGACTATCCCCTATCCATCCCCGTCTTTAGGTCGCTCGTATAGCAACCAAGGCATACTCTTGGTTCTTCTAACGCAGACCTTAACCTCTCATGAGCCTAGTATGATCACCTGGCAGCTCATAGAGGGATACCAAGAATATCCTCACGTTCCCCGAAGCCGCTGCTTCGTTACCCAGTTCGCTGGAGCCTTTATCTAAATCAGATACTTGCTCCTACTCGTATACATAAACGATGACCTACCGTATTAGGTTACTCATCTATCTATGAACTGGTCTAAATTTCCTTGACTAAGAATCATTACTTAGTTATTCTTCAACTAAGGTTTACCACTTAGCCTTATTCCCGTTATCCTTGTTAACTACGGTTATCCACCTAATCCTCAGAACTAGGGTTTTCATAATGGATTAAGTGTCCCTTAAGTTCATGACTTAACCCTTCTACAAATCATGTCAAAATTGGCTAAGTAACCAAGTTCAAGACTTAACCCTACAAACCATGCTCAAGTTGGTTAAGTATATATTAACTTGACCCTATCAAATTACTGTGTCAAATCGGTCAAGCGTATTTAAGCGATTCGTGACTTAGCCTTATCATGTTATCACGTTATATTGGTTAAGTATTGGTTAACTTAACCACAATAAGTTAACGAGTTAGATTGGTTAAGTATAGGTCACTTAACCACATCAATTCATCATGTTTAGATTAGTTAAGTATTTAACTTAACCCTATTAAACTACCAAGTGGGATTAATTAAGTCTAGGCTAACTTAACCCCATCCGATTTCCATGTTTAGTCTAGTTGAGTCTAATCTTAACCCCATCCGTTAACCGTATTTTTCGGTTAAGCGTCATTAAGAAAACTTACTTAACCTTACCAAGTTATCGCGTTGGATTGATTAAGTATTGGTTAACTTAACCCCGTCCACTAGTCGCATAAAAATGGTTAAGTGTCATTAGGCAAACCAAGTTACTTAACCTACCCAACCTTGTCATGTTTTGTTAAGTATCATTAGCCTAATCAAATTACTTAACCCATTTGTCCATGTCATATTTGGTTAAGAGTCATTAATCAATTTAACTTAACCCTATCTTGTGGCATTAATTACTTAATGCACCTTCACCTCTCACATTAGACTTTGTTGTGGTTACTAGTTAAGCCGGTCGGTTCCGGGTAGCTTTACACCACAACTTGGTCTAACCTCGGGTTCAAGCACAACATGACCAACTTCTCACATTGGGTCCTATTGTTTGCAACTACTAGTTAGGCCGGTCGGTTCCGGGTAGTTTTACGTTGCAAACTCAACCCAACCTCGAGTTGGCCACACTTATATTATCTAAGTGTCATGTCCATTATGTTTCCAACACATATTACAAGTTTTTAAGCAATTGGGTAGACCTAACTTAATAGGTAAATTCCCAATGGGTAGACCTAACTTAATAGGTAAATTCCCAAGCTTATGTTTTCAAGCATACTTACATGTCAACTTCCATGTTATATTTCAAGTCATGTTTTCAAGTATAAACACATGTCATATTTAACGTTACATGTTGTCATGTTTATACCCATTTAACCAAATCATGTTCATGTCATTATGTTTTCCCATAATGTGACCCCAACGCTTTTAAACTCGCATAATGGATTCAAAGAAGGAACTTGTCAAAGGCATGACAAAAGGGAGTATAAAGTCACTAGTTGAACATTGTGGCAAATGAGACATAATGTGTTCATTAACTTGCATGTTACCTTCTTAAGCCTCAAAAACATGCATAAACCCAAACTTGGCACATAAGCGAATCCTGGTGACAAAAGACATGGAATGATGACTAGTAACACGCATATATCATCATATAAGGGTTATGACTTCATATGCAAGTTGACATAAAGGTTATGAGGGTTCTCATGTCGCATAATGCAACATTTCAACATAAAGGTTGTAGCTTTTAGCCCACAAGATCAAGATAATGACTTCATAAACTTGCATGACATGATAGCATGTATCATACTCAATGATCAAACCCAAACTTGCAACATGAACATTTAACTTCATAGTTAATATCTAAGAGTAGGGAAAGGGCTTACATTGCTATGAAGGCACAAAAGATATGACAAAGCCCTTATGCAATCAAATAGATCCAAAATGAAAGCTCTAACATAAAAAACCTTGAGCCAAAATGATCAAAACTCCTTCTTTATGATGCAAATATAGAAACTTGACTTGAATGCAAGCTAATGATGCTCATACAAGTTTGAGAACACTTGTATGCATGGAAAATCACTTAGAAATTTATTTAGGAATTTCATGAAGAGAGTGGAGGCCATGAGAGGATTGATTTTGCCATAGTTTAGTTACTAGAATGAATAATGAGGGTTTTAGGAGAGGGTTAGGGGTCTTTTTATAGAAGACTAGGATAGTTTTAGCCATAGGATAAACCCTAGAACCAATCCTAGCCTTTAAAGCATGTCTTGGGGAAGAAGTCACATGTAGGAACCATTTAGGGCCTTAAAATCAACCCTAGAGTCAACCCGGGCCATCAAAACCCATCCCGGGCCTCAAAAATGGGTTCTGGGCCGCCCCAGGACGAAGAAGCTGACCTGTACAAGGGGGGAGTCGACAGCCAAGTCGACACCAGGGGGTGCAAGTCGACAGCCAAGTCGACAGGGCTGTCGACACCAGGCCAGTCTGCCCGAAAACTGCTGAAAACTTGTTCTGGCCATATCTTGGTCATACGGACTCCGATTTTCGAAACCTCGGACTCTATTTCGCGTATTTTTCCGAGACGAACACAATGGTGAAGTCCATTTTACCTGATTTCAATTTTAAAATTTAATTCTGCCTTGATTTCTTGTTTTAATGTGTTATCGAAATACGGGTTGTTACACCGGTCCTGCAGGATCCAAGTGTTCGCAAACATCCGAATCCTGAGACATTTTCTAGAGTGTCTCGAATCGGTAAGGAGATCGTATCTAGCCTTGACTCATGATGGAAACCCAACTTCCAATATGACACCATACGATTTTGAATGTAAAACTAGTATGGCGACGTAGTATATGGTAGCTATGCCGTCTATGATTGATACATTATGATTAAAATGATTTTGAAACATATAAACACTAATAATAATATCAAATCCGTTTTATACATATCAAACATTTTTGACCATTATAAGGTAGATTCCTATCCTCCGGTTTGCGTTGCATTGTGTGATGGGACTTGAGTCTTATAATGGTTTCATTTTTCTAAAAATCATCGCGTTGTTTAAAGATTTACTTTATTTATGCACTGGCAATCCAATGGAGTAAACCCGTTCCGTATTAGCGGCGTGGTCCTGTGATTATCCTTATTATTAAATTGGTTAAGTAAGATTTCTCGTACTAGTCTCATGACTGACCTGTAGTTTGTTTCACTTGCAAACTTGGTTGCCCATATTTTCCACACGGGCAGTCGAGTAGCTTATTTTGCAGATATATTGAGCAGGATTCTGGATCGAAGCTTAAAGCTGTGTCCAGAGCATTGGTAGTCTTCCGCTGCACTTATACATTTGTTGTAAATTTATCTTCCGCTGTATTATATTCGATGTACTATAATATTATGAACTCTGATGTAACATTATTATAATGTTTATAAAAGTCTTATGTTATTTGTTCTGATGTTTTGTATGCCCAAAGTTAGCATATTCGGGTTTTTGAACGGTCTTGGTCGATTTTGCGATCGATTAGGTCCGAGCAAAATCTGAATCGTTACAATTGCGGTAAGGTTTGATAATCCCGACTAGTTAATAAAATCTTTTGAAATTGATATACAAAGGAAAACTAAAGAATAAATTTAAAAGAATTTATCTTTGATAAAACCTATGGGAACCTTTCCCTAAAGATGTGAATATTTTATTAAAAGAGTATTCTGAATTGGAATGAGGCGTATGATGTGTTTTTCTAGCACTCGATTATTGATTTTAAAATACACGAGTTATTTGGAAAGACCAAGTTTAACCCATTCTGAATAATTAATACGACGACCAAAAGACGACGATGAAGATGGTGGTTAAAGACCGGAGATCTTCACATCGTTTGGATGATTACTGATGTCTTGATTGGGCTGTACATCCAAGACAAGGTAATAAGTGGTGATCGTTCAGATGTACTTGGAGATCGACGAATATGCGAGGAACTCTCTCCTGTATTGGACATACGGGACGAGGAATAAGGTGCCTACGGTTTCGTTCAGACCCAAAACGGACTTGTAAATGGATGTGTGTCTAACATTGGATTTGATTCTATGCTAATTGATTTCTATTAAATATATATCTGTTTGGTGGCAGAGAATTTATTCTCTTGCTTAACATCCTTCTCCGAGAAGTACGAACTAAGAGGTTATATAGTGATAGACATCAGTTGTATGGCATGAATTGTCAATGTGGCATGCCAAGATGCAAATGATCAAGGCTTTTGTTGAAAAGCAGAGTCTTGAGGATGATGATCAAAGAACAACTTTAATTAGCATAGCTTTGTGTACAGCGTTAATTCGCGAGCCTCACACCCCAGTATGAACCATAAACGGGAGAGGACAGCAGAGAGGACATGTGTTTCTTTCTAGCTAGGAGTGATGTCATGGAATGGAGCCCAGAGATATTTACTTATGTGGATGATGGAAAGCGAGGTACCTCAGATATGAGTCCCTAGTGGCTCTTGATTTTCACCCCATAAGGCGGGGAAATGTATTATTCAGGAATAACTAATCCACTAACGTAAGTATGGACTGACCCTTCATGCTCCAAGGTTCACTCGAGCTTTAGTTCTGAGGCACGGGCTAGAGTGTCTCGAATTCGGTAAGGACGATCCCTTGCCTTGGTTCATTGGTGAAACTCCAACTTCCGATACGACATTGTGCGGTTTTTATTGTAGAACTAGTATGGGGACATGACATATGGTACCTATGCCGTTTACGATTGATACATTTATATTTGAAGTTGTTTTTGACATTATACACTTATAGTAATATCAAAATAATTTGTTTTTAGGCGTGCCAAAAAAGTTTGGCAATTATAAGGGAAAACTCTATCCTCCGGCTTGTGTTGCATTGTGTGATGGGACCTGAGTCTTATAATAGTTTCATTTTTCAAAAAGCATTGCATTGTTTTATTTTAAACTGAGGTTTCATGTAGAGTAAACCCGTTCCATGTTATATGGCGTGGTCCCATGATTTCCCCAACTTTTATAGTAAAGAAATTAATGACTGTTTTAGTTCTCACACCAGTCCCATGACTGACCTGGAGTTTATTGTTTTAACCTAAACTCTGGGTGCCCCTATTTTCCATACAGGCAGCTAGTAGTTTTGGTTTTGTAGATTTATTTTCACAGGATCCTGGTTTACAGCTGGAACTATATTCAAAAATCTCTGTATCCATGTATTTCTTTCCATTGTGTTGTGTAATTTTCTGCTGCTTTGTAATTTAATCTCTGATAATTTTCAATGTCTAATATTTATTTATACTCTGTTATATTCTTGTACTCTTATGGAAATTGTTGTAATAGCAATGAAATGTTTTGTCGTTTATGTTCTGATTTGTCGTGTTTTCAACTCAATCCGGGCTTTCCTGAAAAGGGAAGTTTGGGTCATTTCCACAGCTGCCTAGCATGTTTTTCAGTGCATTATTCCTCTTGTTTAAGGGTAGGGGTTGTGGACGATCATCACATTTGGTATCAGAACTTTGGTTATCGATTTTAGCCAAAGTTCGAAAACGTAATTAAGTATAAGAGACATATTTGTAGATTTTGATGGATGAACACTATATAGCATAGTAGCGTTTGTACTTCTTTAGCAGCTTTTCTTACAAGTGGCTAATCATTCTAATTTGAAGAATTAGAATGAGTCGACGTGCTTCAAGACATATTGCTAGGGAAGGAGTTGTGTTTGGAGGGGGTAATGGCGGTGCACTAGATTACCCAACCATGTTTGAGGCCATGATGGAAGCATTCATGTGAAGGGTACCCGCTCCAGTGGCAGCCACGGTAGATGTAGGTGTGCAAGTTCCTGGAGTAGTGGATTTCGCGAAGCTATGAAAATACTTCACATCTCTAGAGGGAAAACCATTCAAAGGAACGGAGTCGACTGAAGAAGTTCAAAGGTGGTTAGATGCTTGTATTCGCATTTTTGGAGATTTAGGCATAGAAGATGCGACTAAGAGAATGCTTGCATCAAGGCAGGTCCATGGAGTGGTGGAATTCTGGTACACTTAAGACTCCGAAAGAAGAGATAACTTGGGAGAAGTTATAAGTTAAATTCGAGACGAAATTTATCTTTACTACTCAAAAGTCTGTTCTGTTGAAGAAATTTGTAGAGCTGAAACAGAATGGTAGACCAGTGCTTGATTATGTTTCTCACTTTAAGGCATTGTCCAAATATGCTCGTTCATACATTGATTTTCCTTATCAGAAGAACGAGATGTTTGTGATGGGTTTAGATACCTATATCAGAATGCCATTAGTGGATCATCTTGATGATCCATATGAGAAGATTGTGGAAAAAGCTATTCGACAAGAAAGCTTATTTCCTAAAGAAGCAAATGTTGTCGTTGGAGCTAAGGTTCGAAGCTCCGAAACCACAGTAGTGTGGTAATAACAATAAGAAGAGGAAGCAACAACAAGAATAGAAGGGAAAGGATGGAAAAAAGAAGCCTAAGAGTAAGGTGATTTGCTATAATTGCCAACGAAAGGGTCATTTCTCTAATGAATAAAAGAATCCCAAAGCTGAGAAGAAGAGCTTTAAGTGTGGAAAGCCTGGGTAAACCAGAATCTGCTAAGGGTAAGCAAGTTGTGAAGGCTTATGCTTTGGAAGCAGTGCCATCTTCTTCAAGAGCTCCTACTATAGAGGAGAAAGGAAAAGGTGTCATCATTCAAGGTACTTTTTCAATTAAATGTGTTTCAATTCATGTGTTGTTTGATACTGGAGCATCACATTCTTTCGTCTGTAATGAGCTTATGTGCCGCTTGTGTATGGAATCCGAGATATGTGATAAACATTTGGTTGTGACTAATCCAGTTGGGGGTTCGTTCAACCTTCGTATGCTTTGTCGTGGTCTAGTCTTATCGAGTCATGGTTGCTCTTTTGTGTATGATTGCTTTGTTTTGAACTTCGTTGGGTTTGGGATCATCTTGGGCGTGGATTGGCTCAATAGGTACGTGGCAAGAGTGAATTGCGAGAAGCTTGAGGTGAGAGTAAGGGGATGTGGAAGAGCGAAAGGTTTTGATTCAGTGTAAGCCCGAAGATGGTGTCTTCGTGAGCTTTTTATATTCGCTTGTGATTCCATAGGAAGACTTGTCATCTGTGTTGGTCATAAATGGGTTTGAGGATGTCTTTGATGAGGTCAAAGGCTTGCCGCCGCATCATGAGATTGAGTTCAAAATCTATTTGGTCGAGGGTGATAGACCTATCGTTATGCCACTTAGGCGGATGGCGCCTAAGGAACAACGAGAGTTAGAGGTGCAAGTTCGTGATCTTTTGGGAAAAGGATTCATTTAGAGAAGTGTATCCGAATGTGGAGCACTGGTTGTATTTGCAACCAAGGCCGATGGACCATTGAGACTGTGTGTGGATTATCTTGAACTGAATAAGGTAACAAAGAAGAATAAGTATCCGTTGTCGAGGGTAGATGACTTGTTCGATCAACTTTACGAAGCCAAAGTCTTTTTTCAAATGGATTTGGTAATGGGATTTCACCAGTTGATAGTGGCGAAGGATAATGTGCCAAAGACTTCTTATAGAACACCATCCGGTTTCTTCGTATGGTTGGTGATGCCATGTGGGTTGACTAATGCGCCAGCGTATTTTATGGATCTTATGAATAGGGTTTTCAGAGATCTGTTGAACAAGTTTGTACTTGTGTTTGTGGATGATATTCTGGTTTACTCTCGGAATGAGGAAGAGCACAAGACGCACTTGAGAGTTGTTTTGGAAATCTTGCGAAAACGTTAGCTAAAGGCTAAGTTTTCGAAGTGTCACTTCTGGAAGGGCGAAATGAGATTCTTAGGCCATGTAATTTCTGGAAATGGAATAGTGGTTGACCCCGCTGAAGTGGCAGTAATACAGGACTGGGATAGACCTAAGAATGTGACGGGCGTGAGAAGTTTCCTTGGATTGGCAGGTTATTACCGACAGTTTATCAAGGATTTCTCTAAGATAGCTGCTTCATTAATAGGATTGACGAAGATGAACCAAGTGTTCACATGGGATGCAAAGTTTAAGCAAGCTTTCAAAATCATGAATAGAGACTGACGAGTTCTCCTGTTTTGACGATTCCAAGTGGAATGAAAAAATGGTGGTATACACCGATTCATGTGGTACTGGGCTGGGAGCAGTGCTAATGCAAAAGAATAAGGTTATGGCATACGCGAGTCGATAGCTGAAGCCGCACGAAAGGAATTACCCAACTCATGATTTGGAGTGGACAGCGATCGTGTTTGCTCTGAAGATGTGGAGACATTACTTATTGGGAATTCGATTCGAGTTATTTCCGGATCATAAGTTGTTGAAATATCTTTTCTTCTAAAAGGATTTGAATCTTCAGCAGCAGCGGTTGTTAGAGTTTCTGTCATCGTATGATTTTGATATAGCCAATACTCCTGGTAAAGGTAATGTAGTTGCAGATGCGTTGAGTCGAAGACGTGCAGGAATGGGAGCAATGTTTTCGAAATGGAAAAGCCTCGAGTTTTTAGTAGAGTTTGATTTCAGGCTAAGGTGTGCGTTGGAACCTGAAATGTTGGCAAGCTTTTCGATATGACCTACTCTTATCGAAAGGATTGGAGAAAGAGAAAATTGAGATGCAAAGCTTGTTGAGTTTATCCAGAAGTTGGAACCCGAGAATAAAGAGTACGAGGCCGATCGAGTGGATTAGCTTCGAAAGCAAGGACGACTGGTTGTTCCTAATATCGACGGATTGAGAGATGAGACTCTAAGGGAATGTCATCACTCGAAGTTGATGATTCATTCTGGTGGTAATAGGATCTATCACAATATGAAGCGAGTCTACTACTGGTAAGGGATGAAAAGAGATATCAGAAAGTTCATTTCTAAGTGCAAGAACTATCAGTTAGTGAAAGCTGAATAGAAAAAGCCAAGTGGATTGCTTGAGCCATTGGAAGTTCCTACATGGAAATGGGAGAAAATATCGATGGATTTTATCGATGGACTACCTAGAACCAGGGCAGGAAACGAAGAAATTTGGCTCATCGTGGATCGTTTGACCAAAAGTGCAGGTTCATTCCTATCAAATCAACTAAGACAACATCAAAGTTGGCTGAGCTTTATATAAAATGGATAGTTTGATTCCATGGTATCGCAAAGAACATAGTCAATGATCGAGATTCATTATTCACTAGTGGATTTTTAAAGAGTTTACAAGTGACTTTGGGAATCGAGTTGTGTTTAAGTACGGCTTATCATCCCCAAACGAATGGACAAACCGAGAGTGTTAACCGAGTTTTGGAAGGTCTCTTCAGAGCTTGTGTATTGAACTTCGGGGATCATGGTAAGACCATCTACATCTAGTTGAGTTTACGTATAATAATAGCTACCAGTCGAGCATTGGGATGGCACCATATGAGGCGTTGTGTGGTAGACCGTGTAATTCTCTGGCATGTTGGTTAGAAACTGGAGATAAGTTGATACTTGGGCCAGAGATGATCAGAGAAACATCAAATTGTATCGAGATCGTTCGACAACGAATGAAGGCAGCCCAAGGTCGTCAGAAGAGTTACGCCGATAAGCATCGAAAAGATTTGGAATTCGACATTGGAAATATGGTATTCATGAAGATTTTGCCGTTGAAACATGTTGTTCAGTTCGGAAGCAAAGAAAAGTTGGCTCCTAGGTTCGTTGGACCATTTCCGATAGTTGAGCAGATCGGAAAGCTCGCATATAGATTTGAGTTACCCGAAAAGATTTTGGGAGTGCATAATGTTTTCCATGTGTCGTTTCTACATAAGTTCGTGCCTGATTCGAACGTGGAGGTATCTCTAGAGCAACATGAAGATCTAGAAGTAAAGACCATAGTTACAAGAGCTCGTAAGCCGCTTCGTGTTGTGGGGAATGACATGAAACAGCTTAGGAGGAAGATGGTTAAGCTAGTCAAGTACAATGGAGTGAGAATGACGACGATTGTATGTGGGAGACAGAAGTGAGCATGAAGGCGGCCCATCCAGAGCTCTTCGTTGGTACGACCCATTAGTATCGTGTCACCTTTCATCATTGTGACTTGTATTACTATGTTTGTTTTTAGAATTCCGCGTGCAAGGGTAAGGCTATGGATGCATGGTATGATGGCTGCTAGTTTGGATGATAGATACGGCTGCTCATGAGTGATAGGCATGCAGAATTGTTTTTGTTGCTTGTACTTGCTTGAGATTTCGTGGGCGAAATTCCTAAAAGGGAAAGAATATAGCAACCCGTAATTTACGTATCAAAGGATCGTAAAATATTTTTATTTTATTCCCCGAGGGTTGGATCATTCTCATATTTTAATATGTTGGTTATGGGGATGTGAGACATGTC
Organism: Allium sativum; assembly: GCA_030737875.1. NCBI lineage: Eukaryota > Viridiplantae > Streptophyta > Magnoliopsida > Asparagales > Amaryllidaceae > Allium > Allium sativum. The sequence goes on along the minus strand of CM060921.1, from coordinate 4,548,590 downwards.
CATAATTTTTACCAATTTTGTTTGTGATCACTTGCCCCTATCAGTCTTGTGCAGGGCATAACTTTTGATCGATGTTGAATCAAGTGTTGAAACCTGTGCCACTAGAAAGGAAATGGTGTTTCCCTTTTCGTAGAGTGGTCATATCAAAGATTTGGTTCAGCGGTCTGGGATGAATCACTGGTTTAAGGTTTTACAGTTGTTTGCCCAGGTTTTTAAGCCATAATGGGTTGATTTAAAGAGATCTGGTGGGAGGCTATAAATAGGAGGTAAGAGCATAGAGAATAGTTTTCTTTCTCCATTCTCTCATTTGAAAGAGCTAGAGGTCCTCCATTTCTCCATTTCCTACACCATTCTACCATTAGAGCTTAGAGAATCGAAGATCTACATCGTTTGAAGCTAGATCTACGCCATTCCAAGAGAGTGTTCATTGAATCGAAGAGTTTATATCAAATTCTTTGGTGTTCGGAACCATAATTCATTGCTTTTGAGTCGTGTTGAAGAATTGGTGAGTGATATGCATCTCTCACACGAATCCAGTCAAGTTTTGTTTAGTTTTTCGCACCAGATTGATGCAGAATTGAATCAGGGGAAATAATAGCATTTCAGAAACTTATAAAAGGTTGTTTTGTCATTATGGCCAGTTTTTCATATCAAAAGAGCTAGAAATACTATAAAATGCACTATTGACCAAACAAAGCCTGTTTTTGAGTCGACCTTGATTCTAGCTTTGACACGAGTTCAAGGGGGGATGTTCGAAGTGGTGTAAGATGTTCGTTGATCGTTGAAAAGCAACGAATGTGAAGATAACTCAAAGGTGTTTTGAGTTGGCGGATAATGGTTGCTCAAGCATGTTTTGAGCTTGTGAATAGTCGCAGGTATTGATGACTAGAGGTGTTGAAGGCTGAGAGATTATCGTTGTCAAAGGTTCTAGCGGTCTCAAATTAGGAGTACAATAGGGACGTCTAAAAGACCGGTTGTATGGTCAGCTACCTTGGGTATCATTGAAAGGCCTAGATATGTATCGTTGAAAGACGTATGGAGTTTTTGCTAGAACCAAGGTTACCATTAGCCCTTGACGGATGGTAGGATGATATGGTCAGTCATACAATAAGCGATGTTTTCAAAGCAGGATTGGCGGTGATAGCTAGAGTCAGTCATGAATGTTGTTTGTTTGCTTGTACCATCTCACGTAGACTGTCTGACGTTGAAGGAAATGTTTCTTGGGTGCTTGTCTGATATTGGTTTAGGCCTCTGGGCTTGCGCTTGAGTGATGTCGAGCTCGATTAGGATGGTTTACGTGAGATATATAATTGGTTGTTATGGTTGATATTGTTGGTTACTTCTGATTGCCATTAATGAATGGTTGTTTGGTTGCCATGAATGTATGGTTGAAATGATTTTTTTGTAAAGGCTATCACTGTCTGATGTGGGGAAGATAAGGTTGAGTTTATTCTCTGGTGAAGTAGATAGATTAGTTTGGTTATCTGCCAATTCTCATATACTTTATTGATGATGTTAGTTAGCTATTTTATCGCTCACTAAGACTGTTGTTTGACTCAAAGTTTTATGTTTCCACTCATTACCTTGGGTTGTTCATCCATTGTTGGATGGGAAGACTGAGTAGCAGGTGGCAGGTGATATCTTGGTGAGACGATGTTGCTAAACAGAGGCAAGAAGGAGGCTGGCATATTACTTTTACTACTCCCTAGTATCTTTGTTTCCGTTGTTTGATGAGTGTTGTAGTGAGGCTTCTGTACAAACTTTGATGTTATACATAGTTGATGTATGGATGATCTTTCAGGATGCTGTGAAACTTTGAAGTCTAATATATGATGCTTTGCTATTTCTACCTATTGTATATGTCATATTATACTTTATTCTTGTGCTGTGAGTTATACGACAGGTTCCGCTTTTGTTACCTTACCTAGATGAACATCCACAGCTGCTTGGCACGTCCTTTAGCCCATTATTCCTCTCATTTATGTGCAGGGGTTATGGACGGTCGTCAACTTTGGTATCAGATATCTGGTTGTCGATTTTAGCCAAAGTTCATAAACGTAACTACCTAGAAATTTCGTCAGCTATAATAAGGAATTAATGAGGGATTTAAATTTTAATGATCAATTTTATAATTGATACCGGGAATAGAAATTTGAAGTCAAACATATGGTTTTGAATATGAATTATATTCAATATATAATCTAGAATGGTTGGCTGGAAATCAAATATTTATTGTTGAATATTTGAGTTGAATCTGGTTAGATATTCGAATCAGAATGGAAATTTGATTGAAAAATATAAACGGTTGAATTTAAAGATAAAATTAGTTAACATTAATTGAATTGGAAATTTTATTTAAATATATGAAGAATTGGCTTGGATATGTGTATTTGTGTTGTATATAAAGAACACAAAAATTTACATTTAAAATTAGGAATCGAACGGAGTTGTTTTGGGAACAAACGGAATATAAATTAGTAAACTGTTAAATAAATTAAAGATAAAATAACATCATATACAAACAGAGTTGGAATCCGACCAAAATAATTTTATTGGGTCCAGAACGTGAAGACGAAGAGACACGTATGATTTTTGTCGGATTTGGGGATAGTATCAGCGGTACGAATATTGAGCTTTAAATGGTAATTTACTGTACCGGTTAATATTTAATATTAAATAAAAATATAACCTACACCAGTAAAACATTGCGCCGACCTATACTGTGAAATACACATATCCCCTATTATCTATTGAGTGACATCGTTCTCATCCCAAGTTTTCCTTCTATAAGAATCCATGGGCCCTACCTTCCACCAGTTTATCCCCAAATTTCATTCTTCTCCTTTTGGAAATGGCGTTCCCCTCCCAGAATCTACTGTAAATCATGCCCTTTCCGAAACCCTAAATGAGAAATTATTTAACCAAAGCAGCTCCTCTTTTCAATTTAATAACTTTCGGGTTCTTTGTTGCCCCATTGTTTAATCTGCCCACCGCTACCAACAACCACAAGCCTTTTCAGTTCCCCTCTTCACGCCACTCGTGATGGAATCACCAACCTCCTTCTCAACACCGCTGATAGCAGCCTTGGTCGCCAGAGCCTCCATCAACAGACAAGTCGCCTCATCGTTGCTTGCCGATGAACTCAAGTGGCCAACCCGTCGTCTGCATCGTGTGTTAAGGTGAGTTTCGACTCACGATTCATTTGGTTTCAAGTGACTTAATTTCAGTGTGACTAAATATGGTAGTTCCCCTCTGCTCTTATGTTTGCTGTTGGGTGGACTGATCACTTTGAAATTGTGTCTTTGGCTTGATATGCGTGGTACATGTATAAATGTGACTCGAAATTCGAATACGCTGATATATTTAAACATACGATAAGCTAGGATAAATAACATGTTACAGTCTCTATTAAGAGGGCATTTGTGTTCAGAGATGTTTTATACATGTCATCCTAAGTGGTCACGTTACCTGCTCCTGTTTTTGTTATGTATTCCTAAACTGATGTAAACTTGGCCACTTTTAGGCTAATGATGAAACACAAGAAGAGACAAAAATGATGAGAATATGAATATGTTTTTATTATTAAATCATCTTTGTGTTTTCAACCCGTGTTTTTATAATCATACGGTTTCATGCTTCCATCGTCTCTATATTAGTTGCATAAATCTCTAAGGTAAGCTGACTTTCAGGTAGCATCAGTTTTTCAAAGAAATTTCACATGTCCAGAAACTGATGTTTTGAATAAACCTGCATATGCATTTGGCAATCGATTTTAACCTGATATGTGTGAATGTTTTTCTTGTATGGATGCGTGTAATATGTATGTGTTCCATGTATGTTTGCGTGTGTGTGTGGCGTGTACTGTGTGACTTGTGTGTGCGAAGGTGGTATGCTGGTGCATAAAATGTGTATGTGTTGTATGGCATGTGTGTACATGTTTGTGTGGGTATATATAGTGAGACTTATGCAGATGCACGGAAAATATAATTTATGAAAAAACGAAAAACAGTACTAAAACAAAAGACACCAAGATATTTAGGTTGAGTAAATAAACCCCTATTGTTGAAATTCCTTGAATACACACTAGTGAATGATTGCCTGATATACTAACATAATCCTTCCATGTAAGTCATGTTGCTTGCTAATGTTGTATGTGTAGTGTTTGACCAACCTGAAATCAAGGAAAAAAAACATTAAACTACATGGTACTGGAGATATTCTAGCACTCCTAGTAATTAAATTTTTTGAGTGTTTCTTACTTCTTAGTTGTAATGAAAATGACCATATTGTATATAGTAGATTGTGTTTTTCCTAAGTTTTTATATGGTACTGTTGAATCGATAATGTAAATATAAATGGGATGGGATCCAAATTTCCCTGCGGAAGTTGTGTAATGATTCTATGGACAACTTTGGAAATATATAATATTATAATGAATGAAACAAGGGATGCCTACTTGTTCAATGATTCAATTGCACTTAGCTTGTGATCTTTAGCTTCGTTCTAAATGTGTTTACTATTAAGTATTAATAGCTTTGTTTGATTTGAGGTTAGAGGCTCCAATCTCTTCTCTGAAGTTCGGTTGGTAAATTAAAAAAAAATTATGAAGTTTGTTTACTTTAGAAAAGTTTGAATACTATAATAACAAACTATCAAAGTTGCATGCCAATGTAGATAGCATCACCTTACCTAAATTTAGTCATTTGCCCTATCTCAACACTGATGCAGGCTCTGACACTGCTAAATAAGGTGTAAATAATAATTCTCATATGTGTAGTCCATATGAATTTTTTTATCCCTGCCTTGACTATGGACTATGCACTGGCCTACTTGTTTGTGGGTGATTTTCACCTAGTTATGTTGTTGAGACCATCCCCTTGGTCATAGATTTACTGGTTAAATTACATTAACATCATCTGCCCATGCAACATGCCTCTTTTTCCATCATCCATACTACCGTTGGACCTGTGTATAAACGACAGTAAAACATTTGGTAGTTTTTGCCAACAATATTAATGACAGGAAAACATATAGATGTTTTTGCTAACTATTTTTGTGACAGTAAAACATTTGGTAGTTTCTTGCCAACAATATAAATGACAGTAAAACATTTGGTAGTTTTTGCCAACAATATTAAATGTCAGGAAAGCATATAGAAGTTTTTTTTGCTAACTATATTTGTGACAGTAAAGCATTTGGTAGTTTGCCAACTATATTTCAATCTACTAACTATTATATTTTGTGAACATGAAGCATTTCAGGCTCATCATATTTAGTGAACTGCTACCTACACTATTTAGTGCTGACTCGAATTTTTCATGTGGCTGGTTATGCTGATGACCTGCCCGGTCGACTACTTGGTTGGCTGCCTTGTTACTTTTATCACTTTGAATATTGTTGAAAATTCATGGTAATTTGCCTGCTTCCCGAGTTAGGGCTATTCTTTGCATGGCATTATTGTACACCTATATTCTCTAGTCGAGTATGGATTATTCATGTTATGTTGCATCACCTGTATATATGCACGCTGCTCTTGGCATACATGCTGGAATTTGTAATCTCTGGTTTATGGGATGTTGAGGCAGTGCACACGTGTATCTGTACACGTATGTACGTGCAGACTTTTGTAAATCGCTTGTCATTGAAATAAAAACTGATATGTGCAGATACTTTACTTGACTTAAACACAGATATAGAACAAACACTACATCTCTGGAATTTTTTTGTATGACATATATTTTATGTTAGGATTAATTATTATATTTAGTTTCTGTTAAAGTTAATTTACTTGAACTATGATTTAATCCTGACTCGAGTGTTTTATGTTTTGCATGGAACGCTCGGGTCAGACCCGAGCAGTACAGATTTAAAGATTTCAGCTCCAGATTTGAAGATTTGCAAAAACTGGGGGTTCTGAAGACGCGCACTCCGAAGTTTTCAAACCAGTAAATAATTCTCCTTGTATTTAAACTATATTTTATAATTCCGCTGTATATGGAAAAGTTTGGTATTCGAAAATTCTTATTATAAATAAAAAAAAAAATCATTCCGCTATTCAAATACTATGTTATTAATTATTATGCATTTCTGTGTTGATTCTGTTTTTAACTCTGTAAGCTAAATAACGATCCGTCGATTTGGACGTTTTACATTGGTTTAATTACTGGTTTAAAGCGGTCAAGAAGGCGGGACGTTACAGGTGGTATCGGAGCTTTGGTTTATTCAAAGCTTAGCTTATCGGGTTAAAATAAGCAGTATCGAAACTAGAAAAGCGAATTTCGTAAAAAAGGGTTTCAAAATATAAATTTTGGAACTGAAAATAATTTTAAAATAAATTTTGAAAGGTGAACTATTTGGAAATATTATATATTTTTGAAAATTGTATTTTGAAACTAATACAGCGGAAACAAAAACTATTTTGGGATTTTAAAATTTTTCTGAAATCCCCAGTCTTCGAATCCAGATTTGCGAGGGCCAATTCTTCGATGAGTTCCCTTAGGTTTGAATTTGAATCCATCATCAGATGGTATCTAAGGAAGATAAGTAGAAAAGAATCAACGAATGTACTTGGCTGATCATGTAATTAAAAATCAAAGATAATTGAAATTGGTTGGATATATTAATGAGAATTTGAATGAAAGAGGCAATTTGAAATCATTCAAAATGAAACAATGAAATTTTATTTCGATGTTCGCAATATAAATTAAGGAAAATAAAATCAAAATACCTTACTAATTTATTTAGGTTGTCGAGAACTTGGCAAGATAAACTGTAATTGGTTTCAAACCAATAAGGTATAATCGAATATATGGATTTGATGGTAAATATAAAATTGTTAATAAACTAACAAGAAGTGAATTGGGAATGAGAACTATAAATGAAACAATATATGAATCAAGATAGTGAAGAGATTTGAATTGATATTTAAATGGAATCAAAATTAATTTGATGTGACGAGTTCAGATTTCGAGAAAGAAATAATATTTACTTTTGGAAGTAAATAACGTTTGGAAGCAACGAAGTTGCAAATGAAATTGGAGATAGAAAAAATGGAGTCGACTAATACGGTGTGGTTATTCCGAAGTTCAGAATATAGATCAAATGAGACATTTTTGAAGTTCATAATATATTTTCGGATAAGAGATTATTCGGAAAGAAGTTTTTTATGGAGAGATAATTATGTCGAATTTCAGGAAAGTACCATTTACTTTCCGTTTTTATTAAAATTTAATATATTGTTATTTATATATTCAGATTAAAGAATAAGTATATTTTAAAGTAAATTTTTTTCGAAGGGGTAAATTATTGTCAACGAGTATTGTAAAGGAAATAAAATCAAGAATTTCGAGAATTAAATGTTTTGTTAGGGTTTGAAGGGGTCAATTTTATCTGTTTCAAAGTTAATAATGTTGTTCAATTATGGTCTGAAGGGTAAATATACCCCAACTTGATTGACTTCATTGTTGACTAAGAAATGGTTAAAATTCGATAGCCAAAGTGGTTAAATGGAGTAAGAAATTAGTGTTATCAGTTAATTGAAAATAGCGATGTGTATTTAATATTTGTTTTATTCCAAATAACGAATGTAGAAATATTCCCCCCTGAGAATAAAGTATATTTCTATTGAAATTAAAGATTTGCAAATATATGGAAATGTTTTCCAATGGTAATAGGAGATTTTCAAGAATTATAGAAAATGAATATTAATTGTTTTTAAAGGATTGTGAGAAGTTAACGGGGTTTTGATTCATCAAAAAGGCCAGAACTGGAGAATAAAAAGCCGCGCGATGATAACGAAGGGGGCAGAATGTAAAGAGAAGCAGATTCATAAATTGAATCTGAGAATTGTGTAAGGAATGATTTGATAAGGAATTAAGGAATGGGGACAAGGAAACTAGAAATTGACTGGAGATTAGTTAAGTTGAATAATTTCCTGAGTGTTGATCTGATGTTGGTTTCGGCCTTCGGGGTTGATTCTTAGGAAGTTGTTCGCTTGCTAATTTACAATCGAAGGATGTGAATATGAAAGAGAAATAGAGCGTGAATGAGAATTTTTTTATAAGGAGGAAGAAAAGAAATTCTAGAATTTTGGAAGTGTAAAGATTTGAATTAAGTGACGAAGTGAATAATTGAAAATTTTGAGCAACTAGAAAATTGGTAGAAAATTGAGTTGGGACCAATAGATTCATAAATTTGGTTTGAAAAGGGTATTAAGTATTTGAACTGATTAAGAGATCAAAAATGAAATTTAATTTTTGAATAGAATTTGATGGTATTCGATTTTGGACATTTGATACAGAAGTTTCGTAATTTATTTGAGAAATATATAAGAATTTGGTGAATTTGAAAATTTCTGTATCGGGAGGTGATCGATTTGAGATAAAATCCTATATAACAGAATTTATATAAGAACGAAGGATTGAAAAACATGATTTGGAAAATGTGTTGAGGAGATTTTATTATGAGATATGCATAAGGTAATAGGAGTACTGTATATACATAGTATTATATGTTTTCAAAGTGAAATAAGGAAAGTACCTTCCTTCTCCTTTGAATTTCGAGCTTAGTTGAGATGTGCAGCTACTGGTAGTAGGTTGTTCGGACATAAAAATCGAGTTGTCTAAAAGAACGCGACCGTGTAGCGTAATTTGCAGGGCTGTAGATAGCCTACGGCGAATGGATGTTTCTTGGGGGAACCAAGCGTAACCATTGTGTCTGCTGCGATCTACAGTCGTGATAAGGGCGTGATCCGCAGAGCTGTGAAATCTTATGGGTATGGATGTTTTCTGAGGGGATCAGGCGTAACCATTGTGTAACTGCGGTCCCCATGGCATATCTACAAGTGAAAGAGATGTAACTACTAGAGTTACTAAAGATAGAATGGAGCTATGCGATGTTGAGATATCCTAGTGATGTGAAACCACCTATTTGATTACAGCATTGTGTCTTTGTGACTTGATGGGTCTTTGTGACCTGATTTGTCTTTCTGACTTGGTTTATCCTCGTAACATGAAGTATTTTCATAATTCGATGATTTGTTTCCGTGACCTTGAGATAGAGCAGCTAACGCTCAGTGACCTCAGTTTTTTCTTTTGATTTGTAAATATTTTCCATTGATCTGTCCATGACGAAATTTGTAGGGAAGTGAATTCCTATGGATACATATGTTTTCTGGGGCATCCAGACGAAATCATTGTGTGTCTGCGATTCATGAACAATCAATATATCAATATCACATTGATACTTTCCGTATTTGTTTTAAAAGAATTTTTGAAATATTTTCACTAGGAGTTGAAATAAGGATATCTAGTACTTGGAGATTTTTTTCGTATGCCTGGCCAGCGTATGCCTAACATATGTGAGAACGACAATAGACTTGTCAAACTTTGAGTTATAAAGTATTTTCAAATCAATACTTTAAATTAATCAAGTTAGGAAAGGGAATTTCGAAGTATTTTCTAGTCCATATCTTTGAGATAACAATACAAATATTTTCTATATAGAAATTATATGTGATTTCGATTTTTCGAAATTTGCAAATTTGTGACTTGAAGAGAAATGTTATTTAAACTCTTCAATGAGGATTGGGAATGATTAAATGGATTGTAAGAAGATTAAATTAAACTTGGATTGTGAGAAGATTAAGTTAAACTTGGATTGTAAGAAGTGTATCGATGGATAAGTAAACGTTGATAGATTGGTTTTGTAATAATTTGGGATGCATGAAGAGATTTGTTTTGAAAAAAAAATTATACGATTTTGATTCACTTAGAAGTTTAGATAAAATGAGAAATTAGGAGATATCTCAAGAAAATTTGAGATAAAAATTGAATATAGTTTTAAAAGGCATAGAAATAAATGAAACCCATTGCGGAAAATAAGAAAATCGTGTTTGATAAAATAATTAATCTCTAACTATAGGAAAGGAAATTTGACTTTTCCGAGTAAATTGAATATAAATAGGATCAATGATTTAAATATCGATTTTTAAATTTAGTTATGGAATAATTTCGCACAAATATGAAACTTGAAGTACACAGTGGTATAAATTTAACAATCTCTCCTTTTCGAGGACGAAAAGTTTTAAGGGGGGAGATTGTAACATCCCAGAAATTTCATCAGCTAAAATAAGGAATTAATGAGGGATTTAAATTTTAATGATCAATTTTATAATTGATACTGGGTTTAGAAATTTAAAATCAAATATATGGTTTTGAATATGAATTGAGTTCAATATTTAATTTAAAATGGTTGGATGGAAATCAAATATTTATTGTTGAATATTTGAGTTGAATCTGGTTAGATATTCGAATCAGAATTGAAATTTGATTGAAAAATATAAACGGTTGAATTTAAGATAAACTTAGTTAACATTAAACGAATTGGAAATTATATTTAAAATATATGAAGAATTGCTTGGATATGTGTATTTGTGTTGTATATAAAGAACATAAATTTTTACATTTAAAATTGGGAATCGAACGGAGTTGTTTTGGGAACAAACGGAATATAACTCAGTGAACGGTTAAATAAATTAAAGATAAAATAACGTCATATGCAAACAGAGTCGGAATCTGACCAGAATAATTTTATTGTTCCAGAATGTGAAGACGAAGAGACACGTATAATTTTTGTCGGATTTGGGGATAGTATCAGCGGTACGAATATTGAGCATTCGATGGTAATTCGCTGTACCGGTTAATATTTAATATTAAATAAAAATATAACCAACACTAGTAAAACATTGCGCCGACCTATACTGTGAAATACGCAGATCCCCTATTATCTATTGAGTGACATCGTTCTCATCCCAAATTTTCCTTCTATAAGAATCCACGGCCCCTACCTTCCACCAGTTTATCCCCAAATTTCATTCTTCTACTTTTGGAAATGGTGTTCCTCCCAGAATCTATTGTAAACCATGCCCTCTCCAAAACCCTAAATGAGAAATTATTTAACCAAAGCAGCTCCTCTTTTCAATTTAATAACTTTCGGGTTCTTTGTTTCCCCATCGTTTAATTGGCCCACCGCTACCAATAACCACAAGCCTTTTCAGTTCCCCTCTTCATGCCACTCGTGATGACGTCGCCAACCTCCTTCTCAACACCGCTGATAGCAGCCTTGGTCGCCAGAGCCTCCATCAGTAGACAAGTCTCCTCATCATTGTTTATTGATGAACTCAAGTGGCCAACCCGTCATCTGCATCGCGTGTTAAGCTGAGTTTCGACTCCCGATTCATTTGGTTTCAAGTGACTTAATTTCAGTGTGACTAAATATGGTAGTTCCCCTCTGCTCGTATGTTTGTTGTTGGGTGGATTGATTACTTTGAAATTGTGTCTTTGGCTTGATATGTGTGGTACATGTATAAATGTGACTCGAAACTCGTATACGCTGATATATTTAAACATACGATAAGCTAGGATAAATAACATGTTACGGTCTCTATTAAGAGGGCATTTGTGTTCAAAGATGTTTTATACATGTCATCCTAAGTGGTCACGTTACCTGCTCCTGTTTTCGTTATGTATTCCTAAACTGATGTAAACTTGGCCACTTTTAGGCTAATGATGAAACACAAGAAGAGACAAAAATGATGTGAATATGAATATGTTTTGATTGTTAAATCATCTTTGTGTTTTCAACCCGTGTTTTTATAATCATACGGTTTCATGCTTCCATCGTCTCTATATTAGTTGCGTAAATCTCTAAGGTAAACTGACTTTCAGGTAGCATCAGTTTTTCAAAGAAATTTCACATGTCCAGAAACTGATGTTTTGAATGAACCTGCATATGCGTTTGGCAACCGATTATAACCTGATATGTGTGAATGTTTTTCTTGTATGCATGCGTGTGATATGCATGTGTTCCATGTATGTTTGGGTGTGCGTGTGGCGTGTACTATATGACTTGTGTGTGAAAAGGTGGCATGTTGGTGCATAAAATGCGCATGTGTTGTATGGCATGTGTGTATATGTTTGTGTGGGTATATATAGTGAGACTTATGCAGATGCATGGAAAATATAATTTATAAAAAAACGAAAAACAGTGCTAAAACAAAAGATAGTAAGACATTTAGGTTGAGTAAATAAACCCCTATTGTTGAAATTCCGTGAATACACACTAGTGACTGATTGCTTGATATACTAGCATAAACCTTCTGTGTAAGTCATGTTGCTGGATGATGTTGTATGTGTAGTGTCTGACCAACATGAAATCAAGGGAAAAAAACATTAAACTGCATGGTACTAGAGATATTCTAGCACTCACAGTAATTAAATTTTCAGAGTGTTTCTTACTTCTTAATTGTAATGAAAAATGACCATACTGTGTATAGTAGATTGTGCTTTTCCTAAGTTTTGATGTGGTACTGTTGAATTGATAATGTGAATATAAATGGGATGGGATCCTAATTTCCCTGCGGAAGTTGTGTAAAGATTATGTAGACAACTTTGGGAATATATAACATTATAATGAATGGAACAAGGGACGCCTACTTGTTCAATGAGTCAACTGCACTTAGCGTGTGATCTTTAGCTTCATTCTAAATGTGTTTACTGTTAAGTATTAATAGCTTTGTTTGATTTGAGGTTGGAGGCTCCAATCTCATCCCTGAAGTTCTGTTGGTAAATTTAAAAAAAATTATGAAGTTTGTATACTTTAGACTAAATACTATGATAACCAACTATCAAAGTTACATGCCAATGTAGATAGCATCACCTTACATAAATTTAGTCATTTGCCCTATCTCAACACTGATGCTGGCTCTGACACTGCTAAATAAGGTGTAAAGAATAATATATTTTTAGTCCATATGAATTGTTGTATCCCTGCCTTGACTATGGACTGTGCACTGGCATACTTGTTTGTGGGCGATTTTCACCTAGTTATGTTGTTGAGACCATCCCCTTGGTCGTAGGTTTACTGGTTAAATTACACTAACATCATCTGACCATGCAATGTGCCTCTTTTGCCGTCATCAATACTACCGTTGGACTTGTGTTTAAATGACAGTAAAACATTTGGTAGTTTTTTCCAACAATATTAATGATAGGAAAACATATAGAAGTTTTTGCTAACTATATTTGTGATAGTAAAACATTTGGTAGTCTTTTTGCCAATAATATAAATGACAGGAAAACATTTGGTTGTTTTTGCCAACAATATTAAATGACAGGAAAGCATATAAAAGTTTTTTTTGCTAACTATATTTGTGACAGTAAAGCATTTGGTAGTTTGCCAACTATATTTCTGTCTACTACCTATTATATTTTGTGAACATGAAGCATTTCAGGGTCGTCATATTTAGTGAACTACTACCTATACTATTTAGTGCTGATTCGAATTTTTTTTTTGCTGGTTATGTTGATGACCTGCCCGGTCGACTACTTGGTTGGTTGCCTTGTTACTTTTATCACTTTGAATATTGTTGAAAATTTTGGGTTAATATGCCTGCTTCCCGAGTTAGGGCTATTCTTTGCATGGCATTATTGTACACCTATATTCTCTAGTCGAGTATGGATTATTCATGTTATGCTGTGTCACCTATATATATGGATGCCGCTCTTGGCATACATGCTGGCATTTGTGATCTTTGGTTTATGGGATGTTGAGGCAGTGTACACGTGTACCTGTACACGTGTGTACGTGCTGACTTCTGTAAATCGCTTGTCATTGAAATAAAAACTGATATGTGCAGACACTATACTTGACTTAAAACACTGATATAGAACGAACACAACATCTCTGGAATTTTTGTGTATGACATATATTTGATGTTAGGATTAATTATTATGTTTAGTTTCTATTGAAGATAATTTACTTGAACTATGATTTAATCCTGACTTGAGTGTTTTATGTTTTGCATGGAACTTTCGGGGCAGACCCAAGCATTACAGATTTAAAGATTTCAGCTGCTGCTTCGAAGATTTGCAAAAACTGAGGGTTCTGAAGACGCGCACTCTGAAGTTTTCAAAGCAGTAAATAATTCTCCTTATATTTAAACTATATTTTATAATTTCGCTGTAGAAGGAAAAGTTTGGTATTCAAAAATTCTAATTATAAATAAAAAGTTTCGTTCCGCTGTTCAAATACTATGTTATTAATTATTATGTATTTTCTGTGTTGATTCTGTTTTTAATTCTGTAAGCTAAATAACGATCCGTTAATTTGGACGTTTTAAATTGGTTTAATTACTGGTTTAAAGCGGTCAAAAAGGCGGGACGTTACAGTAAACATAATATTGTATGAGAGACGTATTTGTAGATTTTGATGGATGAATACTATATGATACTATATAGTATAGTAGCATTTGTACTTCTTTAGTAGCTTTTCTTGAAAGTGTCTAATAATTCTAATTTCCAGATTTAGAATGAGTCGACGTGCTTCAAGACATATTACTAGGGAAGGGGCTGTGACTGGAGGGGGTAATGGCGGTGCACCAGATTACCCAACCCATGTTTTAGGTCACGATGAAAGCATTCATGCGAAGGGTACCCGCTCTAGTGGCAGCCACAGTAGATGTAGGTGTGCAAGTTCCTAGAGTAGTGGATTTCGCAAAGCCATGCCAAGACTTCACATCTCTAGGAGGAAATTATTCAAAGGGACGGAGCCGACCGAAGAAGCTCAAAGGTGGTTAGATGCTTGTATTCGCATTTTTGGAGATTTGGTCGTAGAAGATGCAACTAAGAGAAGCTTCTACCAAGGCAGGGCCATAAAGTGGTGGAATTCTGTTATGCTTGAGACTCCGAAAGAAGAGATAACTCTGGAGCAGTTCCAAGTTAAGTTCGAGAAAAAATTTATCTCTACTGCTCAGAAGTCCGTTCTGTTCAAGAAATTTGTGGAGGTGAAATGGAGTGACGGACCATTGCTTAATTTTATTTCTGACTTTGAGTCATTGTCCAAATATGCCTGTTCGTACATTGATTCTCCTTATCAGAAGAACGAGAAGATTGTGATGGGTTTGGATAACTATATCTCTGACAGCCCGCCCCGTACCAACCGATATTTACTCTAAAAGTGCGTTGTACACATGTCCAGTTAGCATGGGATGGTCGTCAGAAGGAAAGGAAGAAGACGAAGAATCAGCAAGGAACCTGTAGAATGTCTCACAGCGCATAAAACAAAATATAATAACAACATACTTGACATAAAACAAGTGAGACAGTGCATAAGCTGAAAACAAACTATCAAAGCAGCGGAAAATCCAAATACGGCTTATGTTCCACATCATCATTATTACAACTTTTCAAACTGTCTCTAAAGGTAAAAGCAAGATAAGGGAGGTACACTACTAATTCCCAAGTAGTGACCACCAACGACACAGGGAGAATATCATATATATATCATACGTGGAAGCCTCCTGCTCGCCTCCGAATCAGCTACTTGTGCATCACCAGCTAACCTGTCTCTAGTCTGCTCGTGAGAGCACCCAGATTAATAAGAAGAGACATAAAACTCTAGGTCAGACAAAAGTCTGGTGTGAGCGATAAGCAGCTAAACAGAACAATAACAGGTATACTAAACCATACCTGAACCTGGACCTGCAGCCAAAGAGTTAGCACTACATACTGTACAACACTCTAAGGTGCCACTAACATATGGTGTACAAGCATATGGGGGTGGGGGTGTGTATGTCATAGTGATGGCAAACAAATAAAAAATAGCAACCGTCCTCACATATCTCACTCAGTGCGTAAAGTATACGATATCCACCACTTCGATCACCTAATACTTTGCTATGATCACTCTGCCCCATGAAGTCACAACGGCTTCACTGCACTGATCCATAACCACTAATCCTTCGCTATGTCCACTTTTCCCCATGGAGTTGTACACACCCCACTGCACTGGCTCATAGCCTTACTAATCATTTACTATGTCCACTCCGCCCCATGGAGTCACAACGGCTCCACTGCACTGGCTCATAGTCTTGCTACGATCACTTTTCCCCTCGAGTCATGATGACTCTACTGCACTGATATGTAGCCCATCATCCCTTTTCAATGGTGAATCGAATTTATGAACGTAGACAACTCCTTAGCACATGTCCCGCAGCAAATCCTAACCATGAAGTGAACTCATTGGTTCCCAACTGGATACTGAGCTCTAACTTCCATTTGGACTACCTTTGCATCTTGGGTTATTGGTCATCACTGGATCGGTTCGGATCCCCAGTCCTTCTTCTCTGTTGGGTCGGATCGGTCTCCTTCCAGGTACTTCGAATCAGGTCGTGATCCACACCTCTAGTTCCAGCTCCACAAACGGATCAGGTCGGGGTTTCCAATCGCCATGCATCGGTTCGGTTCGGAGGTGGCTATACGGGTTGGGTCAGAGCACAGGCTTCATTCTTTTCTCCCAACATCAGACCAGTCTCCATCTCCACAGTCGTAATCTCCTCCAAGTCTCAAGTCAGCTCGTGGCATGCAGGCTTGGTTCAGGTGCAAGCGTGCGGATCGTGGATGGGCCACACAAACGGTTCGGTTCGGACCTCCCCTTCCGATCCGATCCCTGTCCATTTCCTGCATTTTGTCCAGCGAGTTGTTTACGCCATCCGACGGCGTTTTCGACCATTCAAACTATCCTAATCAATCACAAAGCATACCATATAGTCATAGCAACAAGTAGAAGTGAACTAAAATGCCAAAGCATCGATATGATAGGTTAAAATGGATCAAACATAGCCAAAACCCCATATTTTCCCTTAAGTGTGCTTAAGCAAAACTAATGATATGATTAGCAAAACTTAACCAAATTAACCCAAGTTTCTAACAGAGGTCTAAAACATCATTGAAGAATTTATAAATATTTTTCCAAATTTTTAACATGCATAAATTCGCTAACTAACACTAATTACCCTTAATTAACCATAATTAGTGAGGGACTATGCAAAACACTCACCTTAGCCACAAGCAAACCTTAGATCTGAAATAAATCCCTAATATGGCGCAATTACCAATGCTAAACAACAGCTCTAATCTTGATTTGGTGAAGATCTCCCTTGATTTGATGTTGCTAAGCTTAATCCTTGATTAGAAAGTGATTTGGAGGTGATTTAAAGGTTGGAGGCCATTTTTAGGGTTTCTAAGAGGTAAATGGAGGCTAGAAAACTGAAACGGAATGAAACCCTAACCCTTTTCAGCCTCCCCATAATCATATTCCCGAAATGGGTTATGGGCCCATTCACTAATCACCCTATTTGGCCCGGTTAAGCAGTTTTTCATCTTTCAAACCTTATTTCAGCCATATCTCCCAAACGGTAGGTCCGTTTAGCTGTTATGACCACTCTACAGAAAGGTAAACCATCAAACAAATCTAGTGGAAGTTGTTTCAGGTCAAAATTCTTTTCCAATCAAAAGTTATGGCCGAAACAAGATCAGCTAGGGGCAAAACGGCCATTTAAAAATTAGCAAAAATCATGAACATGGGAAATGACCCCATTGGTCGTTTTCCAAAGCCACATGACCATACGACTTCATATAAGAAAGAAATAAATATTCTACGATCCTCCGGTGCATAGAATGCAGGTTGTTACATTCTTCCCCCCTTAAGAAATTTCTCCCCCGAAATTCCCTAACCAAAACACACAAAAGGGTCCCGCATGCCTATCAACCATAAAACAACAATCAAACATGCAAAACAAGCAAAACTAGTCTATCTTAGCATGCGGAATAACTAAACTGTAAAGTAAATCTTACTAGGCAAAGAGTTCTGCATACATTTTCCTAATGCTCTCCTCTGTCTCCCAAGTACAGTCATTCTCGTTTTCTCCCCACTGAACCTTGACTAGTTTCACCGCCTTCCTTTGAAGTCGCTTCGTATCGTGCTCGACAATACGAATTGGCTTGTGGTTCCCAACCACCTCGGGTTCCACTTCGAAGTCCTCTAACTGATCAGGTGAAATAGTCATATCTGGGTCGTGCACTAACTTCCTTAGCTGGGAAACATGAAATACGTTGTGAACTCCTGCCATCTTCTCGGGTAAGTCAAATCTATACGCCAAATTCCCAACTTGTTCGAGAACTGGGAATGGGCCAACAAATCTTGGTGCCAACTTGCCTCTCCTGCCAAATCGTATCACGCTCTTCAACGGAGAAACCTTGACAAACACCAAGTCACCAACAGAGAATTTTAAGTCTCTTCTCCTCTTATCAGCATAACTCTTCTGCTTATCCTGGGCAGCCTTCATCCGTTGTTTGATGATCTTAATCTTATCTGAAGTTTCCCTTACCACATCTGGTCCAAGCACAAACTTCTCACCAGTCTATATCCAACATGATGGTGAGTTGCACGGTCTTCCGTACAAAGCTTCATATGGAGCCATACCGATACTGGATTGGTAGCTATTATTGTATGCAAACTCTACTAGATGCAAATGGTCATCCCATGATCCACCAAAATCCAATATACAAGCTCTCAAGAGATCTTCCAATATACGATTCACCCTCTCTGTCTGACCATCGGTTTGAGGATGATACGCGGTACTGAGATATAATTCCGACCCTAGAGCCTCTTGTAAGCTCTTCCAAAACCCACTAGTAAACAACGGGTCTCGGTCACTCACAATGCTTTTAGGTACTCCATGAAATCTCACTACCCACTTCATATATAGTTCTGCTAACTTAGCTGTTCTGGTCGATTTGACTGGTATAAATCTTACACTCTTAGTCAATTGATCCACAATTACCCAAATGCTATCATGTCCCAATTTAGTCCTTGTTAAACCATCAATGAAATCCATCGAGACTTGCTCCCATTTCTATTCGGGAATTTCTAATGGTTGCAACAAACCACTAGTCTTCTTTTGCTCGGCTTTAACTAGCTGGCAATTCATGCACTTGGATATAAACTTCCCAACGTCTCTTTTCATCTCTTCCCAGTAGTAAGTCTGTTTCATGTCTCAATACATCTTATCACCACCGGGGTGTATAGTCAGTTTTGAGTGATGACATTCCGTAAGCACTTCATCTCTCAAACCATTCACGTTGGGTACAACTAGTCTTCCATTCTTTCGAAGCCATCCTTCTCGATCAAGCCCATACAAGTTCATCTCCTCACCGTCGATATTCATCTCTAACTTGGAGATGATTTCCAATAGATTAGGATCGTCCCTCTAACTGGAACCAATCCACTCAATCAAAGTGGGTCTGATCGTCAAATTAGCTAACATCTCTGGATCCAATTCGCACTTTGGTCTGAAACCA
This sequence comes from Allium sativum, assembly GCA_030737875.1. Taxonomy (NCBI): domain Eukaryota; kingdom Viridiplantae; phylum Streptophyta; class Magnoliopsida; order Asparagales; family Amaryllidaceae; genus Allium; species Allium sativum. The sequence continues at coordinate 4,529,391 of CM060921.1, read as the reverse complement.
TACCCTGTGATATACTCCAGTTGCTTCCATTCAAGAAACATAGCCCCTAAACTGGCATGTCTCCTACTCAAGGCATCGGCTACCGCATTGCCTTTCCCAGGTGTATATGCGATATTAAAATCATACGAAGCCAAGAACTCTAACCATCTCTGCTGACGGAGATTCAGATCCTTCTGAGAGAAGAGATACTTTAACGATTTATGATCGGTAAACAACTCAAATCTTTCTCCCAAGAAGGAATGTCTCCACATCTTCAATGCGAATACGATCGCTGCCAGTTCCAAATCATGGGTAGGATACTTTTTCTCATGCGACTTTAGTTCCCGACTAGCATAAGCTACAACCCTACCTCCTTGCATCAATACAACACCTAGTCCGGTACCACAAGCATCCGTGTATACCGTCATCTCTTCATTCCCTTTAGGAATGACAAACACTGGCGCACGCATCAACTTTTCTTTTAGACTCTTGAATGCATTCTCACACACTCCGTCCCAGACGAAGGCTTGATTCTTCTTAGTAAACTGAGTCAACGGTGCTGCCATCTTGGAGAAGTCCTGGGTAAACTTACGATAGTATCCAGCTAACCCGAAGAAGCTCTTACGTCTGTTGCATTCTTGGGCGTAGGCCAATCCTGTACTGTAGCCACCTTCGCAGGATCCACAGCAATACCATTCTCTGAAACAACATGGCCCAAGAATCTCACTTCCCTCATCCAGAAGTGACATTTAGAAAATTTCGCTTTCAATTGGTGTTTTCTCAACACCTCCACCACTATCCTCAAATGTCCCTTGTGTTCCTCCTCTGTCCTCGAGTAAACAAGGATGTCGTCTATGAACACAAGAACAAACTTATTCAACTGATCTCTGAATACTCGATTCATAAGATCCAAGAAGTATGCTGGTGCATTGGTCAACCCAAATGGCATGACCAACCACTCATAGAATCCAGACAGCGTCCGAAATGCCGTTTTCGGAACACTCTCAGCCGCTACTCGGAGCTGATGAAGTCCTATCGCAAGGTCCAACTGGGAGAACACTTTTGCTCCTTCCAGTTGAACAAACAAATCATCTATCCACGGTAGAGGATACTTATTCTTCCTCGTCACCTTATTCAACTCGAGATAGTCCACACTCAAACGAAGGGAACCATCTGCCTTAGTGGCAAACAAAACTGGTGCTCCCCACTCGGAGACACTTCTTCTAATAAACTCCTTTTTCAAAAGATCATTTACTTGCACCCCGAGCTCTTGCTGCTCCCTTGGTGCTATACGACAAAGTGGCATCACTATAGGTCTGGCTTCTTTCACTAAATCAATACGGAACTCAATCTCTTGGTGTGGTGGAAGTCCGGTCACTTCCTCGAAGACGTCCGGATACTGGCCAACCATGGGCACATCTGACAACTCATCATGCGAGATGTCGAGGGAATTTATAAAACTGGCCATTACCCCCATCACTAGGTAGACTACCAAACACTGCCCTCCGCCCATCATCCGCCCTAACTGTCACCAAAAAGCCCTCACAATCTACCATCACCCCGTATCTTTGGAGCCAATCGACCCCCAATATAATGCCATACCCAGTAAAGCCCAAAACAAAGCAATCACAAACAAACATACATCCATGACTCGATAAGACCAAATTTCGGCAAATCATACTACGGTTAGTCGAACCACCAATCGGGTTCGTCACAACCAACGGTTTATCGACTATCTTGGGTTCCAGTCCCAACCTATCTACTAGGTCAATAGAAATGAAGGAACGGAAAGCCCCAGTATCAAACAAAACTCGAAAAGGTACATCATAAATAGAAAGCATACCTTGAATGACGACGTTCTTTCCTTTCTCCGCCGCATTTGGGGCATTCGACGAAGAAGGAATAGCACCGATAGCATACGCTTTCACAATCTACTTCTCCTCAAGAGGTTGTGGACATTTATCCTTATGATGTCCCACTTGGCCACAGTTGTAGCACTTCCTATCCGCTGGCTTGGCCCGACACTCTTTGGCATAATGGCCCTTCTTACCATAGCTGAAGCACTCGACATCTTTCTTGCTCTTTTTTTGGCCATCCTTAGTTTGGTTCTGCTTTCTTTTGTTTTGAGTGTTATTCTTGCCTCCATCGCCTGCTTGCGGCTTCAGCCCCTCTACAGATACAACCTCGGTCTTTGACTTAGGGTAAAGACTCTCTGATCTCAAAGCTTTCCCCATAATCGATTCAAAAGTCTCATCGATGTGGTTGATAAGCCTTTCCCCCAAGTATCCATCCAAACCAGTAATGAACTTCTCATTCTTCTCAGGTGTATCAATAAGAGATAATCCATACTTTGACAAAGTGTTGAACTCAGCAATATAGTCCGAGACTACCCTACCATTCTGTTTAAGCTCCAAGAACTTCCTAAACAATTCCGGCTTCTGAGCAGCTGGGATAAACTTGTCGCTAAAGCGAGCCTTAAACTGATCCCAAGTAACTTGATCCTTTGGAGTGGTTGTCTTAACAGCATTCCACCAATTCATCGCTCGCCCTTGCAGCTGACGAGACGCTAGCCTTCTCTTCATCGCATCCTCGATTCCCAAGTCGTCGAAGATACGATCACAACTATCCAACCAATCCTGAACATCCGTGGCCGACTCCATTCCGTGGAACGGCTTCCCACCAAGGTTAGTGTAATCCTTGCACAGCTTGGCAAAATCGACCCTAGGCGCCTGCACTATTGGACCACCACCATTACCGGCAATGGGAGCTGCCCCCTGTACATCCCTAAGCATTTCCCTCATGAGGTTAGTAAACATCGTCCTCATGTCAGCAGCATTCCCATTATTGGCTCCTCTACCAGCACCTCTTGCATATCGGCTCATCGTTCAATCTGTAAAGAGGAAACGATTAACCATCTCCATAGTGGTGGAAGTGCAGTGCGACTTCATCCTTAGCTATACTAATAGTATATATATATAGCTTTTGAAAACCAAAGTAATCACAAATACGCACTCTCACATACGTACTATCTCTCCCTAGTGTTTTTCCCTAGGTTAACAACGCAACCTAGAGCTCTGATACCAAATGTGACAGTCCGCCCCGTACCAACCGACATTTACTCCAAAAGTGCGCTGTACACATGTCCAGTTAGCACGGGACGGTCGTCAAAAGGAAAGGAAGAAGACGAAGAATCAGCAAGGAACCTGTAGAATGTCTCACAGCGCATAGAACAAAATATAATAACAACATACTTGACATAAAACAGGTAAGACAGTGCATAAGCTGAAAACAAACTATCAAAGCAGCGGAAAATCCAAATACAGCTTATGTTCCACATCATCATTATTACAACTTTTCAAACTATCTCTAAAGGTAAAAGAAAGATAAGGGAGGTACACTACTAATGCCCAAGTAGTGACCACCAACGGCACAGGGAGAATATCTTATATATATATATCATACGTGGAAGCCTCCTGCTCGCCTCCGAATCAGCTACCTGTGCATCACCAGCTAACCTGTCTCTAGTTTGCTCGTGAGAGAACCCAGAGTAATAAGAAGAGACATAAAACTCTGGGTCAGACAAAAGTCTGGTGTGAGCGATAAGCAGCTAAACAGAACAATAACAGGTATACTAAACCATACCTAAACCTAGACCTACAGCCAAAGAGTTAGCACTACATATTGTACAACACTCTAAGGTGCCATTAACATATGGTGTACAAGCATATGGGGGTGTGGGTGTGTATGTCATAGTGATGGCAAACAAATCAAACATAGCAACCATCCTCACATCTCTCACTCAGTGCGTAAAGTATACGATATCCACCACTTCGATCACCCAATTCTTTACTATGATCACTCTGCCCCATGAAGTCACAACGGCTTCACTGCACTGATCCATAGCCACTAATCCTTCACTATGTCCACTTTGCCCCATGGAGTCGTACACACCCCATTGCACTGGCTCATAGCCTTACTAATCGTTTACTATGTCCACTCTGCCCCATGGAGTCACAACGGCTCCACTGCACTAGCTCATAGTCTTGCTACGATCACTTTGCCGCTTGAGTCATGATGACTCTACTACACTAATACGTAGCCCATCATTCCTTTTCAATGGTGAATCGAAGTTATGAATGTCGACAACTCCTTAGCACACGTCCCGCAGCAAAGCCCAACCATGAAGTGAACTCATTGGTTCCCAACTGGATCCTGAGCTCTAACTTCCATTTGGACTACCTTTGCATCTCGGGTTATTGGTCATCACTGGATCGGTTCGGACCCCCAGTCCTTCTTCTCTGTCGGTTCGGATCGGTCTCCTTCTAGGTACTTCGAATCGGGTCATGATCCACACCTCTAGTTCTAGCTCCACAAACGGATCGGGTCGGGGATTCCAATCGCCATGCATCGGTTCAGTTCGGAGGTGGCTATACGGGTCGGGTCGGAGCACAAGCTTCCTTCTTTTCTCCCAACATTGGATCGGTCTCCATCTCCATAGTCGGATCGGGTCAGGATGCTTCTGGAGGATCGGGTCGGTCGTAATCTCCTCCAAGTCTCAAGTCAGCTCGTGGCATGCAGGCTTGGTTCGGGTGCAAAGGGGCGGATCGTGGATGGGCCACACGAACGGTTCGGTTCGGACCTCCCCATCTGATCCGATCTGATCCCTGTCCATTTCCTGCATTTTTTCCAGCGAGTTTTATACGTCATTCGACGACGTTTTTGACCATTCTAACTATCATAATCAATCACAGAGCATACCATACAGTCATAGCAACAAGTAGAAGTGAACTCAAACACCAAAGCATCGACATGATAGGTTAAAATGGATCAAACATAGCCAAAACCCCATATTTTCCCTTAACTATGCTTAAGAAAAACTAATGATATGATTAGCAAAACTTAACCAAATTAACCCAAGTTTCTAATAGAGGTCTAAAACATCATTGAAGAATTTATAAATATTTTTCCATATTTTTAACATGCATAAATTCGCTAACTAACACTAATTACCCTTAATTAACCATAATTAGTGAGAGACTATGCAAATCACTCACCTTAGCCACAAGTAAACCTTAGATCTGAAATAAATCCCTGATATGGCGCAATTACCAATGCTAAACAGCAGCTCTAATCTTGATTTGGTGAAGATCTCCCTTGATTTGATGTTGCTAAGCTTAATCCTTGATTAGAAAGTGATTTGGAGGTGATTTAGAGGTTGGAGGCCATTTTTAGGGTTTCTAAGAGGTAAATGGAGGCTAGAAAACTGAAATGGAATGAAACCCTAACCCTTTTCAGCCTCCCCATAACCCTATTCCCGAAATGGGTTATGGGCCCATTCACTAATCACCCTATTTGGCCCGGTTAAGCAGTTTTCACCTTCCAAACCTTATTTCAGCCATATCTCCCAAATAGTAGGTCTGTTTAGCTGTTATGACCACTTTACGGAAAGATAAACCATCAAACGAATCTAATGGAAGTGGTTTCAGGTCAAAATTCCTTTCCAATCAAAAGTTATGGCCGAAACAAGATCAGCTAGGGGCAAAATGGTCATTTAAAAATCGGCAAAAATCATGAACATGGGAAATGACCCCCAATGGTTGTTCCCCAAAGCCACATGACCATACGACTTCATATAAGAAAGAAATAAATATTCTATGATCCTCTGGTGCTTAGAATGCGGGTTGTTACAATATCGGAAGGTCGTTGGTGGATCATCTTGACGATTCGTATGAGAAGATTGTGGAAAAAGCTGTTCGACATGAAAGCTTGTTTCCTAAAGAAGCAAATGTTGTCGCTGGAACTAAGGAATCTCCGAAACTATAGCAGGGTGGTAATAACAATAAGAAGAGGAAGCGGAAAGAATAGAACAGAAATGGTGGAAAGAAGAAGCCTAAAAGTGAGGTGGTTTGCTATAACTGCCAACAGAAGGTCATTTATCTAATGAATGAAAGATTCCCAAAGCTGAGAAGAAGTGCTTTAAGCATGGAAAGCCTGGGCATGAAAAGAAAGATTATCCAAAATCCGCTAAAGGTAAGCTAGTTGTGAGGGCTTATGCTTTGGAAGTTGTTCCATCTTCTTCAAGAGCTCCTACCGTGGAGGAGAAAAAAAAGGATGTCATCGTTCAAGGTACTCTTTCAGTTAAAGTTATTTCAGTTCGTATGTTGTTTAATACTGGAGCATCACATTCTTTCATCTATAATGAGCTTGTGTGCCGCTTGGGTTTGGAACCTGAGATATGTGGTAGACCTTTGGTTGTGATGAATCCAGTTGGGGGTTCATCCAACCTTTGTATGCTTTGTCGTGGTCTAGTCTTATCGAGTCATGGTTGCTTTTTTGTGTGTGATTGCTTTATTTTGAACTTCGCTGGGTTTAGGATCATCTTGGGCATGGATTGGCTTAAGAGGTATGCGGCGAGGGTGAATTGCAAGAAGCTTGAGGTGAGAGTCGGGGATGTGGAAGGGCGAAAGGTTTTGATTTGGTGTAAGCCCGAAGATGGTGTATTCGTGAGCTTTTTATATTCGCTTGTGATTCCATCGGAAGAATTGTCATCTGTGTTAATCGCAAATGAGTTTAAGGATGTCTTTGACGAGGTCAAAGGCTTGCCGCCGCATCGTGAGATTGAGATCAGAATCGATTTTGTCGAGGGTGCTAGACCTATCGTTATGCCTCTTAGGCGGATGGTGCCTAAGGAACTGTGAGAGTAAGAGGTGCAAGTTCGTGATCTTTTGAGAATAGGATTCATTCAGAGAAGTATACCTGAATGGGGAGCACCAGTTGTGTTTGCAACTAAGGCCGATGGATAGTTGAGATTGTGTGTGGACTATCGTGAACTGAATAAGGAGACCAAGAGGAACAAGTACCCATTGCCGATGATAGACGACTTGTTCGGTCAGCTTCACGAAGCCAAAGAGTTTTCTCAGATGGATTTGGCAACTGGATTTCACCAGTTGAGAGTGGCGAAGGATAGTGGGTCAAAGACTGCTTTTAGGACACCATCCAGTTTCTTCGAATGGTTGGTGATGCCATTTGGGTTGACTTACGTGCCAGCGTATTATGTGGATCTTATGAATAGGGTTTCCAGAGATCAGTTGAACAAGTTCATAATTGTGTTCGTGGGTGATATTCTGGTTTACTCTCGGAATGAGAAAGAGCACAAGACGCACTTGAGAGTTGCTTTGGAAATCTTGCGAAAATATTAATTGAAGGCTAAGTTTTTGAAGTGTCACTTCTAGAAGAGCGAAGCGAGATTCTTAGGCTATTAGTTTTTGGAAATGGAATAACGGTTGACCCTGCTAAAGTGGCAGCAATGCAGGGCTGGGATAGACCTAAGAATGCGACGGATGTGAGAAGTTTCCATGGATTGGCAGGTTATTACCGACGATTTATCAAGGATTTCTCCAATGTAGCTGCTCCATTAACAGGATTGACGAAGAAGAACCAAGTGTCCACATGGGATGCAAAGTGTGTGCAAGCTTTCAGAATCATGAAAGACAGACTGATGAGAGCTCCAGTTTTGACGATTCCAAGTGGGAATAAAGAAATGGTGGTATACACTGATGCATGCTGTAATAACCCGCAAATTCTGAACCAATTTAAAATTTTCATTTTAGGAAATTTAATGGATTTTTTATTAAAAATTGCTTATTTTAAATAATAACGACTAAAAAATCTATTTTAAATCAAAGTTAAAATGAATAAATTTAATTTAAATATAAAAGGAGTTAGAAATGGCGCAGCAGTTCGAAAATTTGATTTTAAACTTTAACTGAATGTACATGATTCAAAATAAATCGGATTTTAGTAAAACCAAAAATATTTAAATCTATTTAACCATATCTTTCTTACGAATGTAAGAAACTAAAATTTCTCTTTGAAAATAACTAGTTATGGCTAGTTTAAAATTTAGAAAAGTCGCTGTAGAATTTATATATATTTTAATTTAATATATAGCCCTTTAAAATAGCCATTTTGCAAATGACCTCCGTTTCCGACGAAACCACTTTTGTTGGAACCGGAGTGTCAAATTATTGCTAGATTTCAATTTCCGAATTTTTTCGAATTAACATGTGAGAGTGGCAAACGAAAATGCGTTTTGTCAATTTCAGTCAAATTTAATCGACTTGAAAATAGCCATTTTTCCAACAGTCTCAGAATTCGATGAAATTAGTTTAGTTAGGACTGTATCGTTAAAACAAAGCCAGAAATAATTTTTTTGGAATTTTCTAAGTCTGTATGTGGTCCCGGTGAATTTAAATGTAAGCTGGAATTAATTAAATAAATGATTTAATATTAAATTAAATAAAACAGGCCACAGACAATCGTTTGGGCTGATGGGACCTAGCTCACTGGATCCGAAACGGGGGCTATTGGGTAGGGTCAACTCCTGTTGGATTGAAATTGGTTTGGTTTAAAATTTTTGGATTTATTTGTAAAAATTACAATAAAATATAATAAATATCACTAACCCAAAACCCTAAAACCTAATACATCATAGCAGCCGCAACCGTTTTGAACCCATGGCTGAAATCTTCCTCCCTTCCTCCACTAATTCCCATCAATCCTCTCAATAAAATTCCTTGCTCCAGTTCAAGCTTTCGAAGAGGTTTTCCTCCGCTTTGATTCTGTACGGTTGGATCATAAAACCGTCAAGATTTCATCGAGTTGCGGCCCCTGGAACTTCAACCGTTGGCAGCGCCGCCGAGCTCACCTGGGACAGTCGAAGTGGGCCCCTCCTCCGGCATAGATGCGTCTCTTGAAGTCGGTAATCGTGACATAGTCCGATCATCCTTCAGCGTAGTAACTAGGTCGCAAAATCATACCCTAGGTTCGAACGAATTGGGTAAAAGGCTCGGCTTGCATCTGTAATGAGGAAGAAGGTTAATTCCTTAAGTTATTTATTTATTTAATTTTATTTAAATATTATCAATCTAAATTTAATCATAACTGATTCATATGAACTCAGAATAACGCGATTTCTGAAGCGTTGCAATCGTAAAAACGAGATCTACAATTTTAGATTGAAAAGAAGCGATTCCGAGCTGTTTGAATTTTGACCAAATTTGCAACCGGACGGTGAGATTTCTTTTTCCTTTATAATAAATTAACTTATTTATTTAAATTTAATTGCTATGGAATGATTGTATGTGTATGACTGAGATCTGCTATGTGATGATGTTGTGAATGATTTATCTGCTTGTGGGTGATGTGTAAACGCAGATTGGTATGTGTTAAATAAAAATAAATCATATTGCTTTATTTTTGATTTGGATTAGAATTTCCATTTCAATAAAAATAAATCATTTTGTTATAGTGATGAATTGAAATAGAATTGTCAATTCAACATTTGAAACATTATTTTTATGATTGTTGTTGAATTGCATTAGATTTCCATTTCAACATAAAAATTATTATTTTGATCGTATTTGTTGAATTAAATTAAATTGTCAATTCAATATAAAATTATTATTTTGATCATATTTGTTGAATTGAATTAGATTGTCAATTCAATATTAAAAATATCTTTTTATCATTTTTGAGCATTGAAATAGAATTATCAGTTCAACATAAAACATTATTTTATCATTTTTATTGTATCGAAATAGAATTGTCAATACAATTGAAAATATATCATTGTTGTCTATACCATTGAATGGTGATAAAAAGTTGTTCCTTTATTTGCATTCTTTGATGCAAATAAATACTAATACTAAAGTTATTCTTTTATTTGCACTCTTTGATGTAAATAAATACTGATATAAAAAGTGATTCTTTTATTTGCATTCGTTGATGCAAATATACATTGCTACAAAAAGTTATTCTTTTATTTGCATTCTTTGATGCAAACAAATATTGATTTAAAAAGTTATTCTTTTAGTTGCATTCCTTTATGCAAAAAATGATGAATTAAAAGTTATTCTTTTATTTGCATTCCTTGATGCAAATATACGATGAATTAAAAGTTATTCTTTTATTTGCATTCCTTGATGCAAATATACATTGAAATAAAGTGTTATACTTTTATTTGCATACTTTGATACAGATAAAATGTTGAAATTGGAAGTTAAATTTTATTTGCATTTCTAGATGCAAATAAGACATAGTTTAAAAAAAAGTTATATTTTATTTGTAATTTAGATACAAGTTAAAAACATGATTTGTAAAGTTACATTTTTGTTTGCAATATTAGATGCAAACAAAACATTAAAATAAAGATTGTATTTTTGGTTGAAATTTTAGATGCAAATAAAACATCAAAATAAAAAGTTACATTTTTTTATTTACATTTTAGTTGTAATAAAAATGATAAAATTAAAGGTTGCATCTTTATTGGTCAAGGTAGATGTAAGTAAAGGAATAAAATAAAAAGTTACAATTTTATTTACAATTTGGATGTGAATAAAAGAGTAGATTAAAAAGTTATATTTCTATTCTGGATGTAATAATAGAATAGATTAAAGAATTACATTTTTATTTACATTTTAGTTAAAATAAAAGAATAGAATTGAAAGTTACATTTTTGTTGTCATTTTAAAGACAATAAAAAGAGTGGAATGAAATGTCACATTTTATGGTCATTTTTATATGAAACAAAAAGAACAGGTTTTAAATGTTTCATTTTATTGTCATTTTAGAGACCATAAAAGAGTAGATTTTAGTGTTATATTTTTATTGTCCTTTTATATGCAGTAAAAATAATTAGATATTTAAATGGAATAGGTGAACAATAAAAGTATACATCTTTGTTTCGTATGTAGGAATCATTAAAATTTCTCATTGTTGAAATGTTACACTTCCATTTATAAGTTGTCCAACTTGTTTATGTGATTGGGACGATAATTTTTCACACATTGCCCAAGTGTACAAATAATATATTATTGTTTGTTGGCTGAAAACCCCACACGGATATTGGGATGATATTAGGCACACAATAGTCCCAATATTTAATTAATTGTCAATCGATGGATTGACAATCTGTGTTGAGCATTACTTATTTATTTATTTTTATGCTCACACAGTTATAATTCTCACTTTGGATGTGAATATATTATTTGATGATTGTTTATCATTATCGTTGGATATATGCAATGTATGAAATCCATATAACTGAATTTATATGGTAATTGATTGAGTCGAGTTCGATTCAGAATTATTCTAATGAAAAAGTTCATTTTAATGGGAAAATACATTTTTGTGTAGATGAATGAAAAGATCATATTAATGTAAAAATACATTTTAATGTTTATGAATATAAAGAAAGAACATCTTAGAACAAATAGTATTTTAATATAATGAATATTTTAAAATAAATTTAGTGAAGAATTGAGTATGATTTTTTTGTTCGTCTCAGAATGAATACAAAATTATAAAATATGAAGCCGTGTTATGTAGGGACGCTATTTTTTTAACCCGAACTGGTTTATCGATCGATTATTTCATTTTAGAATGAATATAAAAAGAAGTGATTTATAAATATAATATTTTGATAGTATATAAATATTTTAATATGATAAAAATATAGAATATTCAATGTTGCTTTAAAATTGAAATAAAGATAAAATCATTATAAATAAATTTGTAAATATTTTATTAAATACTTTTAGAAATCGAAGATATATATATATACACATATATAATGGCCTGATTAGAACGCGCCGCACAGCGACCATTCGCGAATTTCGACCATTAACTTCAAATTGACATGACGGGAGATCCGACCGTCAGATTCTCCTAAAACTGGAATGTTGGGTTTGTATCGAAAAGTGCATTCGAATGAATATAAGAGTTTTGAAATCTAATAGTTAGATTTGGAGTTATGTCCAAATCAATTATAGAAAAGGTCGCTATGGATGCAGTTCGATGACCATTTATGGAAATCGATTGTAAAGGCCCTGATAAAATTATTTAAAATATAGGAAAAATTATGTAAAATCATAATATATGATTTAAAAAGTTTTTAAGATAAAAAACTCCAATTTTGTAAAGGTAAAACATATTTTCATCAAAATGAATTAGTTATTAACTAGAAAGATAATCCAATGTTTTAAAATAAATAAATTGGATTTTGGGTTATCGTGAGTGGTGCCTTAAATAACACTATTCTTAAAGCCCCGTGTAAAAAGAATAAATATTTTAATCAAGATTTATAGAGTTTTCAAAGTATATTTAGTAATTGGAATAAAGTGAAATGTGAATTGGGTTTATCGTGAACTGTGTTTTAAAACGACATTTGTTCTTTAACCCAATTAACAGTGAAAATATAATTCGGAATTTATAAATCTTTTATTAAGATTTAATTGGAAATTTTCCAAAATAAAGTTTTCCAATTCATTACATTAAATTGGAATTGAATGGAATTTGGTTCGGTGATAATCGAGATGAGCTTCTGTAAAAGAAGGTTGTTACTATATATGGAATTTAAAAGGCTCTGCTGTTATTCCATTCATATTATTGTTCCGATACAGAAATTTATATCGATTATATATTGATTCGATTTCTGTGAAAATTCCATATTTAATAGAAGATGATTTTGGGTTTATCGTGAACTATGTTTTAAATGACATTGGCTCTTTAACCCAGTTAAAGATTAGATTAATTTCTTAAATTGAATAATCTTTAAGTAATGATTTAGAGATTTAAAAGGTAACTTTAAAGGATTTATCTTTAATAAAATTAATGAGGACTTTTCCCTAATATTGTGAATATTTTACTAAAACAACATTCTGAATTGGAATGAGGCATTGGATGTGTTTTTATAGCTCTTGATTTTTAAATTACGCGAGTTATTCGGAAAGTTCGGGTTTAACCCATTCTGAATAATGAATACAACGACTAATAGTCGAAGAAATTGAAGATGGTGCAAGACCGACGATCTTCACATCGAATGGATGAGGACTACTGATGCCCATGATTGGAGTAGCTACCTTGAAGGGGCTACAGTTGTGACGGCCTGGAATTTCGCTCGATCCGAATCAGTCGTTAAACCGATCTAGATCGTTCGAAACCCCTGATCGTTTGAGAACAGGACAAATCAGAACGCAGATGGAAGAACATTTCATTGTTATTACAACTGTAACGACCCTGAATTTTGGGGCCAAGTTAAAATTTATTTTAAGTGATTTTAAATGAGTTTTGATATTTAAAATAATCTATTTTAAATAATAAGGATCACAAATTTGGTTCAAATCGAAGTTAGAATGAATAAATTAATTTTAAATATAAAAAGAGCTAGAAATGGCGCGGTAGTTTGAAAAGTCAAACTTGAACTTTGACTAACCATACAAGATGCAAAATTTAACGGATTTTAGTGGAACCAAAAATATTGGTATCTATTTAAAAATATCTTTCCAACGAATCCGAAAAATCGAAATTTCATAGCGGAAATCAAAAGTTATGGCTAATTCAATTTTTAGAAAGGTCGGTGGGTAATTTGCATAAGACAAAAATGCTAATTTTCACATATTTAGGAATTTGAACTCGAAACCACTTCCATTGGTTTCAGAATGACGTTTCTGCATTGAAAAACAGTAAACACTTATATGTTTCGAGTTTCAGAAAATATTTGTTTAAAAATGTATTTTTAATATTAAATATATTCGCCTTGAAAATAGCCATTTTTCAAAAAAAGTCTCAGAATCGAACGAAATAAATTTTGTTGGGTTCGTATCATCAAAAAAAAACTAAAAATGATTTTTTGGTAATTTTTAGAATTAATATATAATTATAATTGATTTTTCAGCATAAACGGGCAAAATTTTGACTTTAAAAAATTTATTAAAAATTCAAACGGGCTCAGAATTGAACGAAATTAATTTTCATAGGTCCACAGCATCAAAACATAGCTAAGTATATTTTTCGAGAATTTTTGAAGTTAATTTGAGACCTGGGTGAATTTCTGCGTACGTTTGAATTTAAAATAATGATTTATATTTAAAACTGAAAAACGAAGGCCAAGACGATCTCGTGGGCTGATGAAACATATGCAGATGAGTTCGGAACGGGGGCTAAATGGTATGAACGACAGTAAGCAGGCTTGAATCGGAGTTCGGGCCAAAACGGGCTTAAGCGGGCCAATTAAATAATGATTAGTTTAACCTAATATTTTAATATAAAAACACTATTCACGTTCATCTTCTTCCTCTTTGCTGAGCCGCACAAACCCATCATGGCTGAAAACTTCAAACCCTCATAACTCCTTCATTTCTCAACGAAAATTTGCGTGTGAGTACACGTTTCGAAGCTCTCGCCGAGCTCTTCGATCTCCGACAAGTCCCGTCCCTTTCCGTCGCCTGTGCCGCCCGCCCCGAGCCCGAGAAGGTCCGCCGGTCGCAGCCACGCCGGGCCCACCACGCTCGACCGAGCTCCACCCCCTTCTGGCCGTGCAAAGATCTCTCCAAGGCGGTCATTCTCCAAAAAACGGCACCCAAAACCGTTCAGTAAATCAAAAGTTATCGCGATTTGAAGTTTTGAACAAATTCTGAAATTGAGGTATGCTTCAGATTTTGTAACGCTTTTAAGCGTGGCAGAAGCAGTTGTTAAAAGTCTGTTTGATTTAAAACATCAAAAACTTATGCATATGAACACCGATTCTGAAAATTTCAGATCCGATGGAACCGTGACTTCGAATACAACTTTAATACAGAGCAATTGGGAACAAACTCTAATCTAATTGAGGTGAGAATCCTATTTATTTTATTTAAGTAATTATGTTTTAATTATGGATGTTCGCATTCATAATCATATATGTTTGTGAATCTGCTATGACTTAATCTGTATGCGTATGCTAGGTCAAAACCCACTGTATGTTGAGATGTTACAACATAAAAATTAAATATATTAAAAATCGTTCATGTATGTTGTGTGACATGTTGATATGTCAAAATTATAAATTAAAAATCGTTCATGTATGTTGTGTGACATGTTGATATGTCAAAATTATAAATTAAAAATCGTTCATGTATGTTGTGTGACATGTTGATATGTCAAAATTAAAATTGTTCATGTATGTTGTGTGACATGTTTATATGTTAAAATGTTAACATATCAAAATTGTTCATTGTATGTTATATTAACATTATTATATATTAAAAATAGAAAATGTTGGAAATGTTCATCGTAGGATAAAATTGACATTTTTGTCAATATTAAAATAAGAAATGGTTCATGTATGTTGTAAAGTGACATTTTTGTCAATATTAAAATAAGAAATGGTTCATGTATGTTGTAAAGTGACATTTTTTTGTCAAAAATTAAAATAAGAAATCGTTCATGTATGTTGTGTGACATGTTGATTTGTCAAAATTAAATATATTAAAACAAGAAGTTGTTCATGTATGTTGTAAATTGACACTTTTGTCAATATCAAAATAAGAAAACGAACACCGTATGTAAAATGACATTTTTGTCAATATCAAAATAAGAAAACGAACACCGTATGTAAAATGACATTTTTGTCAATATCAAAATAAGAAAATTTGCACCGTATGTTGAATGAACAAATTTGCGTTATAATAGAATACAAGCACCGTATGTTGAATGAACAAATTTGTGTATTTATAAAATAGAATTGGTCGTTATATGTGAATGATTATATTTTGTTCATTTATAAAATAAGAAAGCGCTATATGTTAAAGAATTATATTTTGTGTCATTATTCAAAATAAAATTTGTCGCTATGTGAAACGAACCATTTTTTGTTCGTTAACAAAAATAGAATTAGTCGCTATATGTAATGAACTAATATTTTGTTCATTAGTAACAATAAGCAAGCACCGTATGTTGAATGAATATATTTTGTTCATTATCAAAATAAGAAAAGCACCGTATGTTAATGAATAATATTTTGTTCATTATCAAAAGAAGAAAGCATCGTATGTTAATGAACTATATTTTGTTCACTATTAAAAATAAAAAAATAGCATAGTATGTTAATGAACTATATTTTGTCCATTATGTAAAATAGAAGATGGCACTATATAAAAATAGCATATTTGTCATGTTATCAAATAGAAAAAGTCCATTGTATGCATAGCATATTATTTTTGTCAAAATAGAAAAAGTGCATTGTATGCATAGCATATTATTTTTGTCAAAATAGAAAAAGTGCGTTTTATGCATAGCATATTATTTTTGTCAAAATAGAAAAAGTGCATTGTATGCATAGCATATTATTTTTGTCAAAATAGAGAAAGTACGTTGTATGCATAGCATATTATTTTTGTCAAAATAGAAAAAGTGCATTGTATGCATAGCATATTATTTTTGTCAAAATAGAAAAAGTACATTGTATGCATAGCATATTATTTTTGTCAAAATAGAAAAAGTGCGTTTTATGCATTGCATATTATTTTTGTTATAAAATAGAAAAAAAATGCGTTGTATGCATAGCATATTATTTTTGTCAAAATAGAAGAAAAAATGCATTGTATGCAAATAATATTTTGTCAAGTTAGAACGTTATATAGAAGTGCATTGTATGAATATAATATTTTGTCATGTTAGAAATAGAAATGCATTGCATAACATATTATTTTGTCATGTTAGAGAAATAGAATTGCATTGTATGAAACTATTATTTTGTTACGTTAGAAAATAATAAATGCATTGTAGGTAAAAGAATATTTTTGTTATGTTAAAATAAGACATGCATTGTATGGAAAATAATATTTTGTCATGTCAACAATATAGAAAATGCATGTCGTGTAAATATACATTATTTATAATGTTTATTAAAAGAGAATTTGTATTGTAAGATAATAAGCATTATTTATAATGTAAATAAAAAAGAGAATTCACCCCGTAGGAAGAATTAACATTTATTTTATGTTAAATAAGAGAAATGAAACTATATGCAAGAATTAACATTATTTTAATGTTGAAAAAAAAAATGAAACTGTATGTAAGAATTAACATTATTTTTAATGTTAAATAAAAAGAAATGAAATGGAGGAAAAGATTTACATTATTTATAATGTATAAAGAGAGTTTACACCATGGGAAAATGTTCATTGTTCATAATGAAATAGGAAAAAGAAATAATGGGAATGAAGTTTTATAATTTACATTTTTAAATGTGAATTATAAAGTATAAAATGAAAATAAAATAAAAAGAACAATTCACCGCCTAATTATGAAATACATTTTCGTGTAAGTTAAAGAAGTTAAAGGATAAAGAAAAGGCAGATGTAAGTAAGGACGATGAGTTAAACGAGCTATTTATATATATTTTTATATATATATAATTAAAATATAACGAATCGAGCGCAGTAGTTCGCGTTTTGAAATCGAACTTTTAAACGAATATACCGGAAGATCCGACCGTCGGATTTTCCCAAAACTGAAACCGTTAGGACCGTCTTGGAAAAATCTTTCCAACGATATATGCTACGCTAAAATCCAACGGTTAGATTTTGAGGAAAGTGAATAACAAAATTGATTGAAAACGGCGCCAAGGTCGCCCTTGACCTGAAGCGTCGTTAAATAAGGAATTAATTATATTAAATAATTAAGGCAAGAATTAATCGTTATAGAATAAAATAACGATATGAAATATGTTTTTCTCAAAATATATGAATGCGAGATTATTTGGAAAGTCCGGGTTAATCCCATTCCAAATGATCGTACGATTCCAAGAATTCAAGTATGAAGACGGCGCATGAAGACCGTAAATCTCCCCTCGAATGGACAACGATCAAGACTCTGAATTGGTTTGCTCCCAATTCAAGGGTCGGGGTAATTGCCCAAACGTACGTGTTGATTTCACGGGTTTGACCCTAGTTCAGACCTAGAGCATGGGTATAAATGGATAGTGTGTCTGACATCGTACCCCACAAAATATTATGTTGTTGATATTCAGTTAATATATAAACGATTGGTGGTAGAGAATTTATTCTCTACTTAACACCCGTTTATATAGTGACGGAAGATCAATAGTACGGTATGGAGTGACGGTGTGGCATACTAAGATGCAATGATCAAGGTTTCTTGTTGAAAAGCAGAACCTTGTGGTATGAAGAACATGACTTCACGAGCCTCACAAACCGGTAGAGTCTAAAAAGGGGGAAGGGAACGCAGGGAAAGTAGCACGTTTCTTTCTAGTTAGTAGTCATTTTACTTTTGGAGGATGATGAAATGAGGCGCCTCGGATAGGTCCTATAGGACCGGGGAACGTGTGCTTAGGAATTGCCAATCCTCTAAGCTGTATGTGAGGACCGGCCCTGCAGGATCCAAGGGTTAACTGCGGGTAATCCTGAGACGTTAACTAGAGCGTCTCGAATCGGTAAGGAGTCCTCCCTAGCCTGGACTCATGATGGAAACCCAAATTTCCAATACGACCCCGACGGATTTGATTGTATTACTAGTATTGGAGGCATAATATATGGTACCTATGCTTCCTAGGATTAATACATTGCTTTGAATTGTTTTAAAACATATACACTAATAATAGTATTAGTTACGTATTTGGCGTATTTAGCATGTTTAACCACCATAAGGTAAAACTCTATCCTCTTGGTGTGCGTTGCATTGTGTGATGGGACCTGAGTCTTATGGTGGTTCCATTTTTCAAAAGACATTGCGTTTTGTTACGTTTTACTTTTATGTATTGACACTATAGTTATGCACGGCAATCCATTGGTACAACCCGTTCCGCGTTAGCGGCGTGGTCTTTGGATCTGCCTTATTAGTATAAGTTATTTAAGAATTCTCACACCAGTCCCACGACTGACCCATAGTTTGTTTCACCTTTTTGCAAACTTGGGTGCCCTCTCTTCTACACGGGCAGCCAAGTAGACAGGTTCTTTTTCTGCTTGGAGTTTCTTTGGAGCTACTTTTATCTTTTCGCTTGGATTCTGCGTGGGAGAAGAGGTGATGACTTGGAGCTTGAAGACTTTTTATTTCTATTGGCATCTTTTCTTTTCTTTTTAGACATCAAACTTATTTCTTTTCTGCAAACTTGTTGTAATAATCTTAGTTCTGTGACTGTGGAATTTCTGTGATTGATGACATTATATTTTTCCGCTGCTATAATGTTATTACTCTATGAATCTCCTTTGCTATATTGTATCTGTGTTCTGTTTTATTGTATTTATGTTGTATTCCAAAAATGATTTCTCCTGCTTTCACTTGTGGAAGTTTGGGGTCGTCACAACAACAATACCATCAGATACAGAGTATAAATGAATAAATTACATTCGATAAATATCAGAGATTACAATAAATTACATAGCAGCGGAAAATAATACAAAGCACAACTGAAGGTGATATACGGATACAGAGCTTTCCGGATATCATTCCAGTTGTAAACTAGGATCCTGTGAATGTAAATCTGCAAAACCAAAACTACTAGCTGCCCGTGCGGAAAATAAGGGCACCTAGAGTTTAGGTTAAAACAATAAACTCCAGGTCAGTCATGTGACTGGTGTGAGAACTAAAACAGTCATTTAAAATTTTACTTTAAAAGAGAGTAATTCAAGGGACCACGCCGTATAACACGAAACGGGTTTCCTCCCAAGAATACCAGTGCATAGAATAAACAGCGCAATGCTTTTTCGAAAAATGAAGCTATTATAAGACACATATATCATGTCGCCATACTTGTTCTACAATTAAAACCGTAATATCACGTATTGGAAATTGGATTTCCGTCATGAGTCGAGGCAAGGGGCAAGCTCCTCTCCGCTTCGAGACACTCTAGCAAATGCCTCGGGACTACACACTCTGGGTAACCCCTGGATGCTTCAGGGCCGGTCCTCTCTTACGTTTGAGGATTAGTATTCCTAAACACACGTTTCCCGGTCCTTACAGACCTAAAATCGAGGCGCCTCATCCAACAACCACATAAGTGAAAAGTATATAAATGTCAGGGCTGGTAAGTCACTGACACCACCAAAGCTAGAAAGAAACATCGTGCTCTCCCTGCAGTCCTTATCCCGTTTTTGACTCATACCAAGGTGTGAGGCTCGCGAATTCACGTTATACACAAAGCTACGGCACAAAGGCCGTGCTTTGATCATCAACCACAAGACTTTGCTTTTCAACAGAAGCCTTGATCCATGCAACTCAGCGTGCCACACAGGCAATTCATGCCATGCGATTGATATCTATCGATATATAACCTCTAAGCTCGTACGTCTCAGAGAAGGGCGTTAAGCAAGAGAATAAATTCTCCACCGCCAAACAGATATATATTTAACAGAAATCAATCAACACAGAATAAAATCCAATGTCAGACACACAATCCATTTACAAGTTCGTTCTGGGTCTGAACGAAACCGGAGGCACTTTCCTCGCATATCCATCGATCTCCAAGTACGTCTGGACGACCACCAACTATTTCCATCCTCTTGGGTGTACAGCCCAATCAGTATCATCAGTAATTATCCAAACGATGTGAAGACTTCCGGTCTTCGACCACCGTCATCATCTTCGACTTATCGTCGAATCGGTTATTCAGAATGGGTATAAACCCGGCCTTTCCGAACAACCCGCGTATATTAAAAACAAATGTTACACAAACACAACATATGCCTCATTCCAATTCATTAGTCACTAACCGTAAATTAGCAAGAGAACAATTTCCCAAATATTAACCCCGAAGGCCGAAACCAACATCAGATCAATACCAGGAAACCATTCTTCTTAACTAACCTATAACTAGTTTCTAAATCTCAATTCTTAGGGAAAGGTTCCCATTAATTTTATCCAAGATAAATTCTTAAAAATTTATTCTTTAATCTTCCATTGGATGTCGTATCAAACCAAATTATGGTTTTTCCAAACTAGTCGAGATTAGCGAACCACACCGAAGTAATTATTTATTTTATTTCTCAATCCCAACCTATTCATCCCATGAAGCAAAACTGGTGATACTCCATATCTAATACCACGGTGTTATCGGTAAAGTTAATTACCATTCCACGTTCAAATCTAATTAAAGATTTGACTATCGTTTTGGAGCAAAACTGGTGATACTCCATTCTCGCTCTCTTTCTAAATTTGATAATTTAAATTATCAATTCACATTTCAATTTAATTGCAGATTCATTAAAACTCCTTTTACTGAGTTAAAGAACTAGTGTCATTTAAAACACAGTTCACGACAAACCCAAATCACATTCTATTTATTATCGGGTTAAAGAACAATTGTTATTTAAAACACCCTTCACGATAAACCCACAAATCAATTCTATTTAAAACCCATTTCAAATCCAATTTATTTATTTAAAAATAAATGGGTTCTAATTTCAGTTCAAAACTAGTTCATTTCGATAAAAATCTATTTTTATCTTTTCAAATATGGAGTTTTTCATCCCAATTTTTCCCAAATCATTTCTTATGATTTTACACAAATTATTACTATTTTTAATAATTTTATCAAGGCCCGTACAGTCGATTTCCATCAACGGCCATCGAACTGCACTTAAAGCGACCTTTTCCAAATATGATTTGGACGTGTCTCCAAATCCAACAGTTAGATTTTGAATTTCTAATTGTCTTTAGAAAGCTCTTTTCGATACGAACCCAACGGTTCCGGTTTTAGGAGAATCCGACGGTCGGATCTCCCGTAATGTCCGTTCGAAGTCAATGGTCGAAATTCGCGAACTGACGCAGCGCGGCGCATTCTATTCAGGCCATTATATTATATATATAATATGTATAATATATATTCCGTCGATTACTATTTAAAACGAATTTTATAAATAGTTTTGAATTCGTTTCAAAAACAATTTCAACCTTTATTTCAAATTCAAATCAAAATTGAATTTTCTATTATAAATCCTTTTGTGACGATCCCAAAATCCGAGGGGCGGTATTAAGGATAATCATTGGAATATAACACATTAATCATCATAGCAGAGTACAGATAATAGCAAAAACACTAAATAGAATAATTTTACATGGATATGACAGCGGAATCACAACATGTAACAACATCAGAATAGCACAGCGTAGGATATAACTTAGTAAATAAAAAGGAAGTGATCAGTCATCATCGCCAGAGGCGGAATACATACATGTAGTGAGACATAATATGGGTATCAGTCTACATCGCCGAAGGCGGAACATATACATATGATAATAAGTACTGAAAGTAAATCAGTCTGCATCGCCAGTGGCGGAATCATAATATAAGTACAGTAATGGCGGAAAATGTCAAAGTCGTCTCTATGAAGTCAGCCTCGCCATGAGCCAAAATGCACTCTATGCAACAGTGCAGGGCTAAAAACAACCTGTCACCTGTGAACTAGGCTGCCCGTGTGAAAATAAGGGCACCTGCGTTTGCAAAGTGAAACAAACAACGAGTCAGTCATGGGGACTAGTATGAGGAATCTATTTAACAGTTAAAGAACAGTAATAAGCAAATCATAGGACCACGCCGCTTTCGCGGAACGGGTTTACTCCAATGATTGCTAGTGTATTTAAAACAAAGTAAATTCTTTTAAAACAATGCAATGCTTTTAAAAAGAATGAAGCCATTATAAGACTCAAGTCCCATCATATAATGCAACGCAAGCCGGAGGATAGAGTTTTACCTTATAATGGCCAAATATGCTTGATACGTATAAGGCAAAATCAATTGATATTATTACTAGTGCATATATGTTTCAAAAATGAATAGCATCATAAATATCAATCCTAGGCGGCATAGCTACCATCTACTATGTCGCCTTACTAGTTCTACAATCAAGTCCGTTATTTCGTATTGGAAATTGGATTTCCGTCATGAGTCGAGGCAAGGGGCAAGCTCCTCTCCGCTTCAAGACACTCTAGCAAATGTCTCAGGACTACACACTCTGGGTAACCCTGGATCTTCAGGGCCGGTCCTCTCTTACGTTTGAGGATTGGCAATTCCTGAACACACGTTTCCCGGTCCTTACAGACCTATAATCGAGCGCCTCGCATTCCAACAACCACATAGGTGAAAAGTAGATATAAATGTCAGGGCTGGTAAGTCACTGACACCACCATAGCTAGAAAGAAACGTCGTGCTCTCCCTGCAGTCCGTATCCCGTTTTTAACTCATACCGGGGTGTGAGGCTCGTGAATCCACGCTATACACAAAGCCAGGCCACGTAGTCCGTGCTTTGATCATCATCCACAAGACTTTGCTTTGCAACAGAAGCCTTGATCACAACATCTTGGCATGCCACATAGGCAGTCCACTCCATACGATTGATTTCCATCGATATATAACCTCTGAGCTCGTATGTCTCAGAGAAGGGCGTTAAGCAAAAGAATAAATTCTCCGCCGCCAAACAGATATATATTTAACAGAGATCAATCAGTATAGGACAAAATCCAATGTCAGACACACAGTCCATTTACAAGTCCGTCCTGGGTCTGAACGAAACCGGAGGCGTCAAATTCCTCGTATATCCATCCAATCAACACATACGTTCAGACGGCTACTACTTCCGTCCCTTTCCGGTAGCTACTCCAGTCAGGAACCCCAGCAGCGCCCATCCAACCGATACGAAGATCGTCGGTCTTGAATCGTCTTTGCATTTTCCAATTCGAATCGCTCGATAAATTATTTGAAATGAGGGTTAGCTCGGCCTTTTCAAATAATTCACGTAATTAGAATTTAAATCGATTCTTTCCATGGTTATATTATTCAACATCCATCTTTCAGTTCTTTAGTGTTATTTTCGTGTCAAACACATACAACCATCAAATATCAAACAATTCAAGCCCAATTGGTTTATTTGCAATCTATGTTGCTTATAATATTTTATAACGATTATTCGCCATTTTTATTTATTTAAAAATGGCCATATTTAATTAGACGACGTTTCAGGTCGTGCCGTGGCACTGGCGCTGTTTTTCCCCTAATTTCTTTTACACATATCGGAAAATCTAACCGTTGGATTTCTACAAAGTCTATATCATTAGGAAGATATTCCCAAAGCGAACCCAACGGTTCCAGTTTCGTGAAAATCCGACGGTCGGATCTTCCACACTAGTCGTTTGAAGTTACGGTTTCAAAATTCGAACTGTAGCGTCGTTATTCGATTTAATTATATTCATATTTATATTTATATATAAAAATAAACGATTCTGGCATTTTTTTTCTTCAGATTTGAATTAAACATTCTGAACAATCCAACCGTTGGACTTTTACAAGGTTGGTGCCGTTGGGAAGATATTTCCATGGCGAACCCAGCGGTTGCGGTTTCGGGAAAATCCGATGGTCGGATTTCTCGTACTAATCGTTTCAAATTACGATTCTGAAACACGAACTGCACGGCTTCGATTCCTTTTAATTATATATATATATATATATATATATATATATATATATATATAGTTCCTTCTATAATTCCAACTATAGTTCATTCTATATTTTCAACTTCGTTTTCACTTCAAATATTTCACTAACTCCTTAATATTTCGAAAAATTTCGCCATAACCTCCTTTGTACGGGGAGGGGTTTGGAAATTTATTGGGTCGTGTTAGGTACCCAATAAATCCTAAAAAGCATCCACATATTTATAGTGATATATTCTGGTGTTTACGGGGGAGCATGTATAGATAATCACTCCAGAGAATAAATTCTCGTCACCCCGTTTTTGTGTGGAAATAAATAGTCCATGTGCCGTATCTAATAACTAGAGCAACGTGATTATTGTCAACTCCAGACCGGTGTGGTATTTTTTATTAATCTGGCGATTTATCATTATATTTTATATAGTCCATATCAGTCATCAGTTCAACCTGTAGTATATAATCATCGCCATACAAGCCTCCCGCTCGTATGGTAAATCTTCCACCTCGTCACACAAGCTCCAATAGCTTATGTGAAATATGATGAAGTATGCCTATCGTCAAGAAGTATGCCATGTAGTGTAGTTCAAAATTAATTGTTACTATCCTATGGCGACGTTTATTATTTCACACAGAATAACCAGCACTCCGCATCCAATGGCATTCACAGGAGTTGATGTAAAAATAAAATTGCGCAGCCAACTCATCAAGGCTTACCTATTTGTCAGGCACGCAATTAATTTCTCCACTCTACAGCTAATCCATTTTTCCTGTTCAACACATGTATATATATGCATAACAAAGCTAATAATAATATTTCTAGCAAACTATTATTTATTTCAACACGTGTGTATTTTTATCAAAGCGTATACATGATAAAAGAAATATTTTTATCATCAAAAATATTTATTCAGCACGTGAATGTTTTTAACACTTCATATTCACAATAAAAATGTAGTTTTTATTGTCGATTCATTTTATTTTAACATACGATAACATTCAACACATGAATTTCAACTCGACGAACGAATTTCAACTCAACACATGAATATTCGCTATAGTTTGTATATATATAAAAATGTGATTTTTATCACTAAAGCTATTTGTTTAAATTCAAATAATATTCAACACATGAATTTCAACACAACGAATGAATTGCAACTCAACACATGAATGTTCGCTATAGTTTGAATATATATAAAAATGTGATTTTTATCGCTAAAGCAATTTGTTTAAATTCAAATAATATTCAACACATGAATTTCAACTCAACGAATGAATTGCAACTCAACACATGAATGTTCGCTATAGTTTGAATATATATAAAAATGTGATTTTTATCGCTAAAGCTATTTGTTTAAATTCAAATAATATTCAACACATGAATTTCAACTCAACGAATGAATTGCAACTCAACACATGAATATTCGCTATAGTTTGAATATATATAAAAATGTGATTTTTATCGCTAAAGCTATTTGTTTAAATTCAAATAATATTCAACACATGAATTTCAACTCAACGAACGAATTGCAACTCAACACATGAATATTCGCTATAGTTTGAATATATATAAAAATGTGATTTTTATCTCTAAAGCTATTTGTTTAAATTCAAATAATATTCAACACATGAATTTCAACTCAACGAATGAATTGCAACTCAACACATGAATATATATTTCAACATATGTAATTTATTTCAACGAATGAAAATTATTCTAACACATGTATTTTTTAGAAAATTTCGGCAGCATAACGGTAGGGTAGTTAAAACCGGGACCGTCCCTAGTACGGCTCCTCGCTCTACCTTAAAACCTCGCGGTTTTTTACAATGGGGATCATGCATCTAGTTCGCACGCTGGCGGCATGTTTTATTTTTCAATTCCATAATCCTATTCTAATTTGTTTCAGCCACAAGAGGGTATTTTTCAACCACAAAGGTATTTTTCAACCACAATATCAACCACAAACAATTATTTCAAACTATTCGTCATACCATATAATATCACGTCAACCACAAGCAATAAATATCGTCCATGGTCTGTGGACGAGGGGAGTGTGTGTGTATATATATATATATATATATGTATATATATATATTATAATTCACTTGCATTTCATCACAATTCAAAGCATATATGTTTCATACAACGCTTGTATAATTTATACATCGCTAATATAACTTATACAACACATGTACATGAGGTATACAATGCGTATATAATTTACACTTCGCTTATATAATTTATACAACGCGATTCCATTCACACAATTCAGTTTAGATTCCTCACATTGGTTACTGCAGTGCTAAAAATCCTAGGAAGATCAGAAAAATCTGCGGCTTCTTCTAGAATGTAGAGAGCCTCCTTGCGGTCACGGTGTCTCCTGTTTCATCGAATTTCGTTAAAGAACGAAAAAGATATTATTTTTCAAAGTTTTGCAACGCTTTATAGTGTTATTTTCATCTCATAATTTCGAAGCAGAAAGGTTTTTAAACCTTTACAACTAGTTTTTGATTTTAAAATCAAACCGTACCTTGTTGCTCCGATCAGACCCTGCGACGTTGAAGGGCTACGAATCAGCTCTCGATCGGTGGCAGTGGCGTCTGACTCGGCGGCTCCAGCAGGTCGCGGCGGCGCTCCAAAGGGGCTGACTTCCTCCGGGAAATTCGACGCGCATGATCGATGGTTTTTGACGAGGCTTGGTCTGATTTAAAGGGAGGAGGGAGGCGATCAGAATCTTCAACTGGAGGTGGCGGCGAAACTGGTTGTGGCGGCGGCAAAAACGATGGGAAGCTTCGAGCTCGATGAACCGTCGAGAACGCCTGGCGGCTAGGGTTTTTTAGATATTTTCTGAAAATAAAATAATAAAATAAAAAATGTGATTGGCCAATGGTTTTATAGGAAATTTTAAATAGTGTTTTCACAAACGGACTCGAAATCAAACCCAACGACTGTCGCCCCTAGCTAAATACCCCCATTCCGGACACAATGGGATATGTTTCTTTGGCCAACTCGACTGTTATAGTCAGTTATTTTTCAAATAAAAATATAAAATATTTAATATTTAATTCAAACGTACATTTCAATTTGCCAGGGCTACAAACTGAATCGAAAAATTCCAGAAAAATAAATCTAGCTTTGTTTTGACGATACGGTTCTAACAAAACCAGTTTCGTCGAATTCTGAGCTCGTTTGAAAAACGGCCATTTTAGGTCGACCCTTTTTGAAAGAAATTGACCAATCACATTTCCTTTTGCCCCGCTCACATACTAGCTTCAAAAATTATGAAATTTGAAACTTAGCAATAATTTGACATCCCGGACCCAACCAAAGTAGTTTCGTCGAATTCCGAGGTCGTATGCAAAATATCAATTTTCAAGGGCTATATATGCTATATAGCGAACTTTCTGAAAATTCATTTGGCCATAACTTTTGATTCCCGCTATGAGACTTCGATTTTTCAGATTCGTTAGAAAGGTATTCATAAACAGATTTAAATATTTTCAGTTTCGCTAAAATCCGTTAAATTTTCCACCCGGTACAGTCAGACAAAGTTTGTATTCAAAATTTCAAACTGCAACACTATACCCAATTCTTTATTTTATTGAAATATGCTATTTCAATTATTCAAATTCTTGGGTAATAACCAATTTTAAAAATTTTAAACTGGTTCACATTTTCCGGGTTATTACACCTTTTTACTTTCATTTCTATTTGATTTCAATTCAAATCGATTTTAATTCGATTCGAATTCATTTTCTTTTCAATTCAATTCAATTCGAATTCGTTTTCTTTTCAATTCAATTCGAATTCATTTTCTTTTCAATTCAATTCAATTTCTATTCTATTCAAATTCAATTCATTTTCTATTCTATTCAAATTCAATTCATTTTCTATTCAAATCAAATTCAATCCAAAAACGAATATAATTGATATAAATATCGTTCGCGTCAAAATGGCGCATCTCTAATCAACACGGCTTTATATTTTTCACTAATTTCGTTATTCCATTCAACAAATGAATTTATATTTCTTTCAATACGTGAATCTATATTTTTGTCAACACATGACTAATCTCAACGAATGAGTACTGTCCACGTGTTACTATTTTTATTATTTAATATATTTTACAAAAATTATGGTATCTATCGTTTGATTTCAAATCAGACTCCAACCGTAAATTAGTAAGAGAACGATTCCCTGAATATTAACCCCGAAGGCCGAAACCAACATCAGATCAATATCCAGGAGACCACTCATCTCATCTATTTTCCAGTTAATTTCTAATTTTATATATGATAAAGATGTAAATTTTATTGTTAAAATATTTCGTTCAACACATGACTAATCTCAACGGATGAGTACAGTCAACACATGAACCTTTATTTTACAATATTCTTTATCTTCTAAATTGGAATGAGGCCCAATCAATTACCATATAAAGTTAATTATATGGATTCCATACAACAAATGTATATAATAGCAACGATAAATAATCAACGATCATCCAAAGTGCACTACACTGTATAAGCATCAAATATAGATATCTAACGCTTATAACAGCCTGTCAATCAATCGATCGACATACAACTAATTATTGGGATTAGTGTATGTCATATATTATCCCAATACCCGTGTGGGGTTTTAAACAATCAAACGCATATTTTATTTGTGCAGTTGGGCGATGTGTAAAATTTATCATCCCAATTAATATCAGTCAAATCAGTGTATATAAACAAATCGACCGATTTGTTTATAAATATTTATTTACTCACATTCACATTAAAAAATATATTTTTAACGATAATTAATTTATTTCAACCACCTACATTTATTATCGATTTCACATCAACAACACAAACAAATTTCACAACACAACAATTAAACAAACAAGCCATCCATGGTCTGTGGATGACGGGTGTCGGGTGCTACTAAGCACCGTCTGCATCCTAGAATATATATATATAACTAGAAAAAGAAATTTAGAGTGAGAAGTTCTCACCGAAAGCTATCCCCACTTCACGACACTTCATTTATAGAAATCTTCGTCGTTCTCGCCTTTTGTCACTTTCGTTGCCCGTATTCACTACATATATAAAAATCACATTTTTATATTGCTATTCAGTATATAAAAATCGAATTTTTACTTTACCATTAAATATATAAAAATCGAATTTTTACTTTACTATTCAATATATAAAAATCGAATTTTTACTTTGCTATTCAATATATAAAAATCAAATTTTTACTTTACTATTCAATATATAAAAATCGAATTTTTACTTTACTATTCAATATATAAAAATTGAATTTTTACTTTACTATTCAATATATAAAAATCGAATTTTTACAATCACGCTGTATGGATAAAAATTCTATTTTTACCACACTATTCTATATAAAAAGATTTCGCCTTTTCAATTTCAAAAATCTAATCTTTTCTATTTCAAAAATCTAATCTTTTCTATTTTAAAAATCTAATCTTTTCTATTTTAAAAATCTAATCTTTTCTATTTTAAAAATATAATCTTAACAGTGTTAAAAACCTCACCTTTTATTCGCCATCTAAATAAAAATCCTCTCTTTCATGTTAGTAAAAACCCTATACATTAGGTAAATAAAAATCTAGTTTTTACTTCATTCAAAAATCATTTCATTTTCTAACTAAAAATTATATCTTTTTTTCGCTTTTACTATTATGAAACAATCACATTCCATATGCTATCTTATAATAAAATTAAACTGATTTAAACAAGAACTGATTTAACTAAACTGAAATCAAATTAAAACGGATCAAAAAACTTTAAACTGACAAAAATCGATAAATAAAAACTTACAGCAGGCTGAAGTAGCGGGAAGTGGCTAGGGTGGCCGCTGGTTGGTGTAGGAGGCGGCGGAGCTGGCTTCGAGGGGGGGGGGTGGCGGTCTTCTTCGAGTTTGGGGCTTCAAAGATTTGGGGGCTCGCGAGATGGAGCTCGCGCTGAACAGACAAGGGGGGTGTCGATGGTGGAGGCGCCGGCCTCTGACGGCGGTGGCAAACGCCTGGAGGGTGGCGGTGGGCGATTCGAGGAAGTCGATGGGTTTTTTTTTCTTTTCTTTTCTGGTTTTGATTTTAAATCGAACGGGGGGGGGGGGGGCTAATAGTATAAAGGAGGAAGGGGAGGAGAGAGGAAGGATTTTATTTTTAATTATTTAATTTCAAAAAGTTGACTTTTTCATACAACCTCTAAACGAGGCCCACCGCCTGTCGTTCATAATGTTTTACCCCCATTCCGAACACAATGGGATATGTATCGCAAGCTGATTCGACCGTTTCAATCAGTTTTCGTCAAAATCAACATATAACTCTATATAATGAATTTGAACGCACATTTCATTTTACCGGGGTCACATACTAACTCTAAAAATTCTCGAAAAATATTTTCTAGCTTCGTATTGACGATACGGTCCTAACAAAACTAGTTTCGTCGAATTCCGAGATCGTTGGAAAAATGGCCATTTTCCAGTCGATTAAAATCAACTAAAACTGGTCAAACGCATTTTCCTTTGCCACGCTCACATATTAATTCAAAAAATTATGAAATTTGGAATCTAGCAATAATTTGACATCACGGATCCAACAAAAGTGGTTTCGTCGAAATCCGAGGTCGTTTGCAAATCTCCCATTTTTAAGGGCCTGAATTCCATAGCGACTATTCAGAATTTTCAACTGGACATATCTTTTGATTCCCGCTATGAAATTTCGATTTTCTGGATTCGTTGGAAAGACATTCACAATTAGATCCTATTATTTTTGGTTTCACTAAAATCCGGATTGTTTTGCGCCCGGTACATTCAATTGAAGTTTGAAATCGAATTTTCGAACTACCGCGCCATTTTCAATTCCTTTTATAATTATATATAATTATTTATATTCTAACGACAACGTATATAATATATACGTCAAATTCATTTAAAATAAATTTCTGGTCGAATTTATTTAAAATAATCCATTTTAAATATTCAAAATTCACTAAAATTGCCAAAATAAAAATTTTAAACTGGCCCAGAATTTCGGGTTGTTACAATCTCCCCCACTTAAAACTTTTCGTCCCCGAAAAGGAACGAAGCCGAAAGTGGTTTGATTAATCAACTCTACGTTCGATCTGGCTTCCATTCTCCAACTTTTCAGTTTCTGAGAATTTTCAAATTTTCAAAAATTTGGCTAACACCCTAAATTTTCGAAAAATTTCGCCATAACCTCCCCTGCACCGGGAGCCACGGGAAAATCCCGAAATTGCCATACAGGCCTTCTGATCTCAAAAAGAAAAAGAAAAAGCCAAGCGGCTAGCCAATAGGCTCATAAAATCATCATCACCCAAACAAAACAGTAAATTGTAGTAAACATGTACCTATTTGTCGGGCAAACGAATTTTATTCTTCGGCTCTAGCCTCCTTGCTATGACCTGTTCAATGTAACTACATGTATATGCAAGCAAATGCGACCAATTTTCAATACAATTCAATATTTGATTCAATTAGGCAAAATGGTTCAAAATTACCAAACAAATAAACATACAACACAAACATCAATCAATTAGTGAATTAGAGTTTCAAATTCATAATTTTGATATATACACAAAAGTCCCATTTTTGATGCCAATTCACAACAATGTATTCTAGTTATATTTTGGTTCTCACACCAGTCTAATGGAAATATATAGAAATCACACCTTCGAAACACGAAGATAAATACTTATGATGTCATGACAATTATCAGTACCATCTCCGGGCGACTAGAATGTGATTCTATATCTATCCAGTATATTAAAACTTCGAATATACGTTCATGACGCGTATATGCAAAACCTTTATATACTAGAATGTCCATATCAATATAAATAAATTATTCAAATACATATACTTGAATTTAACTTTCAAAACAAAGTTTGTTTTCAAATTTTTATTTTAAAAAATATACTCTTCACACTCGTTTTAGGATACTACTGATCCTATCTCTAACGAGTCATTCTAATTGGATATTACTAATCCAATATCTGATGAATTCTTTCATATGGTTCTAATGTGTCTTGTTCTCGAGCTCTGTAAACCAAAGCTCTGATACCATAATGAAGCGACCCGAACTTCCCTGGTCTCCGAAGAGATGAGAAAGAACGAATTACTGTGAGGACAAGACAAATCGGAACGCAGACGGAAGAACATTTCATTGTTATTACAACAATACCATCAGATACAGAGTATAAATGAATAAATTACATTCGATAAATATCAGAGATTACAATAAATTACATAGCAGCGGAAAATAATACAAAGCACAACTGAAGGTGATATACGGATACAGAGCTTTCCGGATATCATTCCAGCTGTAAACCAGGATCCTGTGAATATAAATCTGCAAAACCAAAACTACTAGCTGCCCGTGCGGAAAATAAGGGCACCCAGAGTTTAGGTTAAAACAATAAACTCCAGGTCAGTCATGTGACTGGTGTGAGAACTAAAACAGTTATTTAAAATTTTACTTTAAAAGAGAGTAATTCAAGGGACCACGCCGTATAACACGGAACGGGTTTCCTCCCAAGAATACCAGTGCATAGAATAAACAGCGCAATGCTTTTTCGAAAAATGAAGCTATTATAAGACCCAGGTCCCATCACACAATCCAACGCAAGCCGGAGGATAGGGTTTTCCCTTATAATAGCCAAACATGCTTGGTACGTTTAAAACAAATCATTTGATACTATAATAAGTGTATAGTGTCAAAACAATTTCAATCATAAATATAAATCATAGACGGCATGGGTACCATATATCATGTCGCCATACTAGTTCTACAATTAAAACCGCAATATCACGTATTGGAAATTGGATTTCCGTCATGAGTCGAGGCAAGGGGCAAGCTCCTCTCCGCTTCGAGACACTCTAGCAAATGCCTTGGGACTACACACTCTGGGTAACCCCTGGATGC
This sequence comes from Allium sativum, assembly GCA_030737875.1. Lineage (NCBI taxonomy): Eukaryota > Viridiplantae > Streptophyta > Magnoliopsida > Asparagales > Amaryllidaceae > Allium > Allium sativum. Next base: position 4,496,182 of record CM060921.1, on the reverse strand, counting down.
TTCAGGGTCGGTCCTCTCTTACGTTTGAGGAATAGTATTCCTGAACACACGTTTCCCAGTCCTTACAGAACTAAAATCGAGGCGCCTCATCCAACAACCACATAGGTGAAAAGTATATAACTGTCAGGGCCGGTAAGTCACTGACACCACCAAAGCTAGAAAGAAACGTCGTGCTCTCCCTGCAGTCCTTATCCCGTTTTTGACTCATACCGAGGTGTGAGGCTCGCGAATTCATGTTATACACAAAGCTACGCCACAAAGGCCGTGCTTTGATCATCAATCACAAGACTTTGCTTTTCAACAGAAGCCTTGATCCATGCAACTCAGCGTGCCACACAGGCAATTCATGCCATGCGATTGATATCTATCGATATATAACCTCTAAGCTCGTACGTCTCAGAGAAGGGCGTTAAGCAAGAGAATAAATTCTCCGCCGCCAAACAGATTTATATTTAATAGAAATCAATCAACACAGAATAAAATCCAATGTCAGACACACAATCCATTTACAAGTTCGTTCTGGGTCTGAACGAAACCGGAGGCACTTTCCTCGCATATACATCGATCTCCAAGTACGTCTGGACGACCAACAACTATTTCCATCCTCTTGGGTGTATAGCCCAATCAGGATCATCAGTAATTATTCAAACGATGTGAAGACTTCCGGTCTTCGACCACCATCATCATCTTGAACTTATCGTCGAATCGGTCATTCAAAATGGGTATAAAACCGGCCTTTCCGAACAACCCGCGTATATTAAAAACAAATGTTACACAAACATAACATACGCCTCATTCCAATTCATTAGTCACTAATCGTAAATTAGCAAGAGAACAATTTCCCAAATATTAACCCCGAAGGCCGAAACCAACATCAAATCAATACCAGGAAACCATTCTTCTTAATTAACCTATAACTAGTTTCTAAATCTCAATTCTTAGGGAAAGGTTCCCATTAATTTTATCCAAGATAAATTCTTTAAATTTATTCTTTAATCTTCCATTGGATGTCGTATCAAACCAAATTATGGTTTTTCCAAACTAGTCGAGATTAGCGAACCACACCGAAGTAATTATTTATTTTATTTCCCAATCCCAACCTATTCATCCCATGAAGCAAAACTGGTGATACTCCATATCTAATACCACGGTGTTATCGGTAAAGTTAATTACCATTCCACGTTCAAATCTAATTAAAGATTTGACTATCGTTTTGGAGCAAAACTGGTGATACTCCATTCTCGCTCTCTTTCTAAATTTGATAATTTAAATTATCAATTCACATTTCAATTTAATTGCAAATTCATTAGAACTCCTTTTACTGGGTTAAAGAACTAGTGTCATTTAAAACACAGTTCACGACAAACCCAAATCACATTCTATTTATTATCGGGTTAAAGAACAAGTGTTATTTAAAACACCCTTCACGATAAACCCACAAATCAATTCTATTTAAAACCCATTTCAAATCCAATTTATTTATTTAAAAATAAATGGGTTCTAATTCCAGTTCAAAACTAGTTCATTTCGATAAAATTCTATTTTTATCTTTTCAAATATGGAGTTTTTCATCCCAATTTTTCCCAAATCATTTCTTATGATTTTACACAAATTATTACTATTTTTAATAATTTTATCAAGGCCCGTACAGTCGATTTCCATCAACGGCCATCGAACTGCACTTAAAGCGACCTTTTCCAAATTTGATTTTGACGTATCTCCAAATCCAACCATTAGATTTTGAATTTCTAATAGTCTTTAGAAAGCTCTTTTCAATACGAACCCAACGGTTCCGGTTATAGGAGAATCCGACGGTCGGATCTCCCGTAATGTCCGTTCGAAGTCAATGGTCGAAATTCGCGAACTGCCGCGGCGCGACGCATTCTATTCAGGCCATTATATTATATATATATATATATATATAATATATTCCATCGATTACTATTTAAAACGAATTTTATAAGTAGTTTTGAATTCGTTTCAAAAACCATTTCAACCTTTATTTCAAATTCAAATCAAAATTGAATTTTCTATTATAAATCCTTTTTACTTTCATTTCTATTTGATTTCAATTCAAATCGATTTTAATTCGATTCGAATTCATTTTCTTTTCAATTCAATTCAATTCGAACTCGTTTTCTTTTCAATTCAATTCGAATTCGTTTTCTTTTCAATTCAATTCAATTTCTATTCTATTCAAATTCAATTCATTTTCTATTCTATTCAAATTCAATTCATTTTCTATTCAAATCAAATTCAATCCAAAAACGAATATAATCGATATAAATATCATTCGCGTCAAAATGGCGCATCTCTAATCAACACGGCTTTATATTTTTCACTAACTTCGTTATTCCATTCAACAAATGAATTTATATTTCTTTCAATACGTGAATCTATATTTTTGTCAACACATGACTAATCTCAACGAATGAGTATTGTCCACGTGTTACTATTTTTATTATTTAATGTATTTTATAAAAATTATGGTATCTATCGTTTGATTTCAAATCAGACTCGAACCGTAAATTAGTAAGAGAACGATTCCCTGAATATTAACCCCGAAGGCCGAAACCAACATCAGATCAATATCCAAGAGACCACTCATCTCATCTATTTTCCAGTTAATTTTTAATTTTATATATGATAAAGATGTAAATTTTATTGTCAAAATATTTCGTTCAACACATGACTAATCTCAATGGATGAGTACAGTCAACACATGAACCTTTATTTTATAATATTCTTTATCTTCTAAATTGGAATGAGGCCCAATCAATTACCATATAAAGTTAATTATATGGATTCCATACAACAAATGTATATAATAACAACGATAAATAATCAACGATCATCCAAAGTGCACTACACTGTATAAGCATCAAATATAGATATCTAACGCTTATAACAGCCTGTCAATCAATCGATCGACATACAACTAATTATTGGGATTAGTGTATGTCATATATTATCCCAATACCCGTGTGGGGTTTCAAACAATCAAACGCATACTTTATTTGTGCAGTTGGGCGATGTGTAAAATTTATCATCCCAATTAATATCAGTCAAATCAGTGTATATAAACAAATCGGCCGATTTGTTTATAAATATTTATTTACTCACATTCACGTTAAAAATTATATTTTTAATGATAATTAATTTATTTCAACCACCTACATTTATTATCGATTTCACATCAACAACATAAAAAAATTTCACAACACAACAATTAAACTAACAAGCCATCCATGGTCTGTGGATGACGGGTGTCGGGTGCTACTAAGCACTGTCTGCATCCTAGTACATATATATATAACTAGAAAAAGAAATTTAGAGTGAGAAGTTCTCACCGAAAGCTATCCCCACTTCATGACACTTCATTTATAGAAATCTTCGTCGTTCTCGCCTTTTGTCACTTTCGTTGCCCGTATTCACTACATATATAAAAATCACATTTTTATATTGCTATTCAATATATAAAAATCGAATTTTTACTTTACCATTAAATATATAAAAATCGAATTTTTACTTTACTATTCAATATATAAAAATCGAATTTTTACTTTGCTATTCAATATATAAAAATCGAATTTTTACTTTACTATTCAATATATAAAAATCGAATTTTTACTTTATTATTCAGTATATAAAAATCGAATTTTTACTTTACTATTCAATATATAAAAATCGAATTTTTACAATCACGCTATATGGATAAAAATTCTATTTTTACCACACTATTCTATATAAAAAGATTTCGCCTTTTCAATTTCAAAAATCTAAACTTTTCTATTTTAAAAATCTAATCTTTTCTATTTTAAAAACCTAATCTTTTCTATTTTAAAAATCTAATCTTTTCTATTTTAAAAATCTAATCTTAACAGTGTTAAAAACCTCACCTTTTATTCGCCACCTAAATAAAAATCCTCTCTTTCATGTCAGTAAAAACCCTATACTTTAGATAAATAAAAATCTAGTTTTTACTTCTTTCAAAAATCATTTCATTTTCTAACTAAAAATTATATCTTTTTTTTTCGCTTTTACTATTATGAAACAATCACATTCCATATGCTATCTTATAATAAAAATAAACTGATTTAAACAAGAACTGATTTAACTAAACTGAAATCAAATTAAAACGGATTAAAAAACTTTAAACTGACAAAAATCGATAAATAAAAACTTACAGCAGGCTGAAGTAGCGGGAAGTGGCTAGGGTGGCCGGTGGTTGGTGTAGGAGGCGGCGGAGCTGGCTTCGGGGGGGGGGGGGGGGGGTGGCAGTCTTCTTCGAGTTTGGGGCTTCAAAGATTTGGGGGCTCGCGAGATGGAGCTCGCGCTGAACAGACAAGGGGGGTGTCGATGGTGGAGGCGCCGGCCTCTGACGGCGGTGGCGAACGCCTGGAGGGTGGCGTCGGGCGATTCGAGGAAGTCGATGGGGTTTTTTTATTTTTTATTTTTTTTCTTTTCTTTTCTGGTTTTGATTTTAAATCGAACGGGGGAGGGGGGGGGCTGATAGTATAAAGGAGGAAGGGGAGGGGAGAGGAAGGATTTTATTTTTAATTATTTAATTTCAAAAAGTTGACTTTTTCATACGACCTCTAAACGAGGCCCATCGCCTGTCGTTCATAACGTTTTACCCCCATTCCGAACACAATGGGATACGTATCGCAAGCTGATTTGTAACGAACCGGGATTTTCGACTCCGAAAATCAACATCAAACTACCATGTTGACCATTCAGACATCGAACATTCCAGATGATTAATAGAAAGAAGTTAGAGGGTGAGAATAGATAAGAAAGAAATATTAGAATAGAAGAAGAAGAAGAAGAACACCACACACAGAGTCTCACATCGCAGCGGAACAAAATATAATACAGAAGTAAATCTTTATTGAGAACTTTGAAAATACTTACAATATCAGAGTACATCAACCTCTGGACAGTGATAATCTGTCCTCATACAACACACAGCGGAATTCTAGTAATATCATACGTCTGGACTCTTCCAGCTCGTCTCTTCATAGCAGTCGATAACCTGAACCTGTACAACCCGGCCTAACCCGAGCATTTTCAAAACACCGGGTCAGTCTGGTGAACCAGAGTGAGATAAACTCGCACAGTAATAAGGGTGAATCATCCAATCATGATTTAAAGTTCAAAATCTTTTCAAAAGAAAAGGGTAATCGTAAGACCAAATCCACACATAAACACGGACGGTTTTTACCTTACGATAACCCAAACCACTTTTGAAACCAATATCTTGTCTGATATTATAATAATGTCTAAATACAAGTAAATATCAATCTAGTGGAACGCTTGCATCTCACGCTCCACATATATAGTATACAATCAAAACCCGCAGGCGCTTATTGGAGATTGGATTTCAACTTGACAAGGTATGGGACCACCTGCCGATCGTGTATCTCTAGAGACGAATACACTGGGTTCAACAAGAACTTCTTGCAACCCGGCCCTCACATGACCGACCACTCATTTCGCTTGAGTGTATCGAATGTACATCACCGACGGTTGGGATCAGCAACCGTCTGCCCGAAAAGGGACAGCATCGAAACATAGATTAAGAAACAAATAGGATTTCCTCTAGATAGGTGATCATACACCCTAATGGGAGCGACCCACATAGCCATGCTGCCTGCCCGATTTTTGTCATTTCCCGGTTGATGAGGCTTGAGACCAGAATTAACTCTTGACATCTGGTCGCCATTTACTTTGAATGCCACATCGTCAAATCCATCAGATATCACTAATTGATATCCACAAAAATACTCTAGCTGGAAGCTAAGAGAGCGGCAATTCTCTGCCAACAACTATCGTACGTTTGAAGAAATCAACGTACGTGATCCTTTGGAAATACTCTGTCAGACATCCGTCCATATACGTCATCCAGGAACAGGATGAACCGAAGGCACTCTCCTACCGCATCCATATAGGAATCACCCCATGGATCAGTAGCGAGAAGTCCTTGTAACCCGTAGATTCCAACTACGACGGAATCACAGCTTATCTCTACTTGCTAGGCAGAGAATATTAGTGGTTCTTCCATTTATGAAAATCCACGGTCTTCAATGCTCCAACTCGATCATCTTCTGATATCTTCACGTATTTGTTGGTCGGAATGGTTTTCGAATATAAATTCGATCCCGGTCTTTCCGTACCAACAATCGCATTGGACATGATTTGATAGTCGGTGTTTTAACTATCAAAATATACAGTGTTTCAATCATGACACTCCAATGAGTTCACTGGTTCAGTATTTTGCATCATTTGGCCTTTAACAAACTGATTTACTTTTTGTTAAATTTAAAACTTCTAACTCTTTTAACATTCAAAAATACGATGTTTGAATAACTCAAATCGATTTAACTCTAATGGATTAACTCAAACTGTTTACTCTAACTGGTTCACTCAAATTGATTAACTCGACTTATTTAACTCCTATCGATTAACTAATACTCGACTTAAATCCATTCGCTTGACCCTAGATCACAGCGATCACAATGGTTACGCCTGATTCCCTCAGGAAACATCCGACCGCCGTAGGCTATCTGCAGCCCTGCGAATTTCGCTAGCAGTCGTACGAAATGGCAACTTAGCCGAATAATTATGTTTGGCTAATTCTATCTCGAATAAATATATTCAATTTCCCATTTTGAAATCTCATTTAAAATTCTCCTTTTTACTAGATCTCGTTTTCAAATAACGTTAATGTAAAATTAACGTCTTAACACTTTGAATCTCACTTAAAACTCTGGTTTATAATAAACCCTTTTATCGTAATCTCCTTCGACTTAATTCAAATAATTGAGTACGTTTATTTCCTTTCACCATTCAATTGGCTTGCATCTCACATTCGGTAACCTTTTTAAATGAATTCCCATTTACAAATATATTCCTAAATTCATCATAAAATAATAACTTATTTCAAACATTAACTACTTTAGTAGTTAATCCCTTTATTAACTAAATTAAATATTAAATCCCTTTTTAAATCCTTATTTAAATTCAAACAATATTCGTTTAACTATTTTAGTCAAAACACATTAACTTGATAAACAATTCTAATTCCAAACGGTCGATTTGATTAACTCAAAAACTTGATTATCTTATTAACCGATTTCAACAATCCTCGCTTTAAATTAATTAAAAATATAATTAATTTAGATAGATTCTAATTATGTTCTTCACAAAACAATGATCAAAGTTTAACCCTTTCGATTTATTTCTTACCTTCATACTTGAAAATCTGATTAACATCAGCATATACTTTATAAAATAAGCCAACCATAAATCAAGGTCTTAAATAAAATAAAATATTTATTTAATTCCCTTTTATACTTTATTCAAATAATATATTTCAAGATCTGAGTCCAGTTATAAAATAAACTTTATAACTTCACTTTTATCGACTCACCTAACGGTGAATCCATATCTATAAACCGATTGATTTTTAAAGGCCATACTCTGCCAAACACTTAACCAATATCACCTATTGGTTCAAACCAAACAGATGTTGAATATCCAGTCAATAATCAACCATCAAATCAATCACACAAACAGATCAGTTCATATATGATCATATGAAAATAAATAATACATTTGAGGGATCCGGTTGGGTCCCTCTAACCTGTTCTTCTCTGTATTCAAACGGTTATCACAAATCAGACCATTCAGTTTTGTTTAACTGATAACACTAAATAGCAACCATTCAACATCAACCACAAGTAATTCAACCATTTAAACACGTTTATAAATAAACGTGACCAACCAAGGTGAGTTACCCTTATTGGAACCAATCGTTAAATATAACGATTTGGTATTTCACTGAAATTAAACATAGTTTAATTTCATCAGTTAAATCAACAAACAATTGTCTAACTAGCAAAACAGTCAATTATTGGCAAGTAGAGCACACAAAATAAAAACACCCAATTTATATAAAATATAAAAAGGGTAACTGAGTGAGTTTAACTCACCTTGGTTCCATTTCTGTCGATGACTGATTTGTTTTGATCTAATTAAACAAGTGTTTAATTAAATCAAAAAAACCAAGCTGCTTCTGATGCTGATCAAACTAACTTCGTAACACCGTACTTTTTTTATATGATTCCAGCGAACCTTGTTCGTTCGATTCTGATAACCTAAAATTATCAACGTTTAATCTATACAATCTAATTAAACTGATTACTAACTTTTAATTTATTATCAAAATTAACACGTTAAAAAGTGATTACCTTTTCCAAACGTGCTTGTGTATGGTTCTCCATTCACCATTGTAAAGCTTCACCGTCCCATTTTTAATGCATGGACACCTTTCTCCCTTCGTTCTATCCACCTTACTCTCTCAGCTCCCTTCCATTTCAATGCATATACACGGTACAACCGCAAGTGCCACTGAACCCGCATGAGGCCGCTACCACCCCCTACTGTTAACGCATCATACCATTTACTCTTCCTTTCTTTTATTCTTTTTTTTTTTCCCACTTCCGCAAATACACAGCACCTCATCATCCTTTCAACGCTTCCCCTGCATGTCCATCTTTCGAACTGATTTCCTCCCCCGTCCTTCTATGTTTTAGCTTGCCACTCAACTCACGACATTGAAGAACACAAAGGAAATCGCAACGTGACCAGACCTGCTGCGCCATAGAGAGAACCTCCGATCCTTTAATTAGTTCATCCCTGCTCTTCATTTTAGAAAACACGGTATCAGCAGACAACCCCATCTCCGCTCGCTACCATATCATCAGTCCCCCCTAAGCTACAGTCCTAACACGGCATTGACGAGAAAAGAGAAAACCGAACTACTGGAAACCCATACTTTGCAACAACCAGATCTGAGCCTTGCTGAGCTTCAACGTCCCCTTGTCGAGCTCACGGCTTGTATTTATACGTGAGTGAGTGGAGTGGTTTAATTAAATAAAGGGGAAAAGATTTTTAAATATGCGAGAGTGTTCAGGAAATATTGTTTACGTTGCTAGTTGCTGAAGGGAAAAGATGGAGCGGTAGTGTTTATTTATAGTGAGAGATACGTGGGGTGCAAGGCTTTTAGATGATAGGTTTGCAGAATGTAGGGGTAGCTGGCGACGGAAAAGATGGGACACAACGCTTTGTCGGCAAAGTTAAAAGAATTGGCGACCAAGGAATAAGTACTTTGGTACGAAAATCAATTGAAAATTTAAGAAAAGGACTAGGGATTTAGTTCGTTCATTTTTTGTGAAGAGGCAGCTCATTCGCAGATCAGTGTTTTTACTCAGAATAGGGTTTACTTGGTATTCATATGGGTGAATTATATTATTGAAACTTCGTCACAAAGTAACACGCCGAAACCACAACAAACGACTTCTGTTTCCTGATAAAAAGGCTTATCTTAATGTAAAAAGTTATTCCGGATCCAATGTGACAAGTTTCATTGAAATCCGAGGTCATATGAAAAAATTTCCTTTATGAAACCAGAAATGAACACGCATTTAATTTTTTCACGGTCACCAGATAAATCAAATCCACTTGAAACTACGAACATCGATAATAACTTTTCGGTACGAACCCAACGGCACTTGTTTCGTCGCATTCTGAGACTGTTGCCCCGGTAGGCTATTTTTACCTCGAACCGCCCTACCCTTTTTAACGCCAAATTTTCCGGTCTCTAAAAATAACAAACTATATACTTATTCTGACTCTAATCGATGATACGAACTCAACGGAACTGGTTTCGTGGCCTAATTCGATCGTCTTCTCAAGTTACACTCAAATACCCCTTTATTTATTTAAATACACGCTATAGAAAATGAACGAGCGTTTATAGCTACCGTGGTCACATACGATATCGGTTTTCCACGCAATTCACCACCGTACAAAAATTTAGCGATACGGTTCTAATAAAACTGATTTCGTCGAAATCTGAGTCCGTTTGCAAAACGGCGATTTTAAAGGCCTATAATTTTATAACGATTTTCCATAGCGACTATTTCAAAATTTGACTTGGCCATAAATATCAAACTATAATACGAAATTTGGATTTTTCTCTTTCATAAGAAAATTATCGTCAATACGGTCCCAACGTGTCTTGTTTCACAGAAATCCGACTTATATCGAATCCTGTATATCCAGTTGAAGTTCAGAACTCGAATTTACGAACTGCACGCCATTTCCAAGCTCTATTTATATTATATATAAATATATAATGTTCAACTTCGTTTAAATAACGAATTCAATATTTAATTTCATTAATATTCCAATATAATATTTAAAACTAATTTAAATGTTCATATTCAAATGGTTGAAAAACACGGGTCGTTACATTCTTCCCCCCTTAAAATAATTTCGTCCTCGAAATTGCTAAGGTAAGAAAGAACGTTATAAATTCATTAATTTCAAATCTAATTTTATATTAAATTAGAAACCAATTCAATACTGTAAATAAATATTTTCAAAAATATCGAAAATTTTCTAACACTTTAAATTTCCGAAAAATTTCGCCAGCACCTCCTCTGTACGGCTCAATCGGTACTACCGCAACTCGCCTTTCTAGGCCTCCTTCAATCCAAAAGAAAATAAAACAGCCAAGCGGCTTGCCAAATAGGCTCATAAATCTCCAAACCCATATAGAAATAAACGTGTACCTTTTTTGTCGGGCATATCACCATATCTCTTCCATCTGCTACGCTGTCAGCTTATACAAATGCATTCTCCAACCAAAATTCCAATTTTATCCTTGAAACCAAATCCTTCACGCGTCCAAGCCAAATACCATTCTTAACTCAATTTCCATCCATTACCAATTTCAACTCTTGACTTACCAACCCAATATCATTTCAGATTCCTGTCTTCAATTCAAATTCCGATTCTACTTGATAATATATCACGAGTTAATTTCCAGTCAATTGGTTTCAATTCAGTTCATATTTGCTTTCACAAATTTCTATTTAATTTTGTTTTTGTTCAAACAATTTTCCCTGGGAGTTTTTAAATAGTTCATCTCTTTCAAAAATCAAATATTCCTTTTCAGGATTCAAAACAACTTGTTTTTCTCAAAACAATTCAAAACAAAATCTTTGGTAGTAATCCATCACTTACCACTCGAAAATGAACACCGATGATGTCCGGATCATCATCGGAATCTATTTTCCAGCTATCGAAGTGAGTTCAGTACTATATAACCATTCAAAATCATATTTAAACATTTCCATTTTGAAATCTTTTCAAAATATCCTTTGCAAGGCTTGTAAAACAAAATTAAAATCTCCCAGGATCTTAAAATTCTCATATATTCAATTCAAATCCCTTTATGAACACTTTTCCCAGTTTTCAGCATTTTAATTCTAGTTCTGATTTAATTCAGATTCAATTAATCTGCTTTTATATTATACGAATTTGAGTTGGTTATTTATATAACCATTTCAATTATTATCAACCAACACAACCAATATATACATTATAATAATTTTAATATATATACCTTGTTTATATCAAAATATATTTCGGGTAAAAATTTCCATTTACCCTCTTTCAAAAACATACTGTGTCGAATTATTTTGCTCAAGAGTTTAGAAACACTTATCGACACAGTTTGCATTACCGTATCGACCAGAATTCATAAACTACTCGACAAACCAATCAACACAATATAAGACAATTTTTATAACAATTTACAAATACGCGCTCATATATATACACTCAAACTCAATCTAGGGTATTACTAACCCCATCTCTACTGAGTCACGCCAGAGAGCCAAGGTACTTACTTAACCTGGCTCTGATACCACTGTAACGAACCGGGATTTTCGACTCCGAAAATCAACATCAAACTACCATGTTGACCATTCAGACATCGAACATTCCAGATCATTAATAGAAAGAAGTTAGAGGGTGAGAATAGATAAGAAAGAAATATTAGAATAGAAGAAGAAGAAGAAGAACACCACACACAGAGTCTCACATCGCAGCGGAACAAAATATAATACAGAAGTAAATCTTTATTGAGAACTTTGAAAATACTTACAATATCAGAGTACATCAACCTCTGGACAGTGATAATCTGTCCTCATACAACACACAGCGGAATTCTAGTAATATCATACGTCTGGACTCTTCCAGCTCGTCTCTTCATAGCAGTCGATAACCTGAACCTGTACAACCCGGCCTAACCCGAGCATTTTCAAAACACCGGGTCAGTCTGGTGAACCAGAGTGAGATAAACTCGCACAGTAATAAGGGTGAATCATCCAATCATGATTTAAAGTTCAAAATCTTTTCAAAAGAAAAGGGTAATCGTAAGACCAAATCCACACATAAACACGGACGGTTTTTACCTTACGATAACCCAAACCACTTTTGAAACCAATATCTTGTCTGATATTATAATAATGTCTAAATACAAGTAAATATCAATCTAGTGGAACGCTTGCATCTCACGCTCCACATATATAGTATACAATCAAAACCCGCAGGCGCTTATTGGAGATTGGATTTCAACTTGACAAGGTATGGGACCACCTGCCGATCGTGTATCTCTAGAGACGAATACACTGGGTTCAACAAGAACTTCTTGCAACCCGGCCCTCACATGACCGACCACTCATTTCGCTTGAGTGTATCGAATGTACATCACCGACGGTTGGGATCAGCAACCGTCTGCCCGAAAAGGGACAGCATCGAAACATAGATTAAGAAACAAATAGGATTTCCTCTAGATAGGTGATCATACACCCTAATGGGAGCGACCCACATAGCCATGCTGCCTGCCCGATTTTTGTCATTTCCCGGTTGATGAGGCTTGAGACCAGAATTAACTCTTGACATCTGGTCGCCATTTACTTTGAATGCCACATCGTCAAATCCATCAGATATCACTAATTGATATCCACAAAAATACTCTAGCTGGAAGCTAAGAGAGCGGCAATTCTCTGCCAACAACTATCGTACGTTTGAAGAAATCAACGTACGTGATCCTTTGGAAATACTCTGTCAGACATCCGTCCATATACGTCATCCAGGAACAGGATGAACCGAAGGCACTCTCCTACCGCATCCATATAGGAATCACCCCATGGATCAGTAGCGAGAAGTCCTTGTAACCCGTAGATTCCAACTACGACGGAATCACAGCTTATCTCTACTTGCTAGGCAGAGAATATTAGTGGTTCTTCCATTTATGAAAATCCACGGTCTTCAATGCTCCAACTCGATCATCTTCTGATATCTTCACGTATTTGTTGGTCGGAATGGTTTTCGAATATAAATTCGATCCCGGTCTTTCCGTACCAACAATCGCATTGGACATGATTTGATAGTCGGTGTTTTAACTATCAAAATATACAGTGTTTCAATCATGACACTCCAATGAGTTCACTGGTTCAGTATTTTGCATCATTTGGCCTTTAACAAACTGATTTACTTTTTGTTAAATTTAAAACTTCTAACTCTTTTAACATTCAAAAATACGATGTTTGAATAACTCAAATCGATTTAACTCTAATGGATTAACTCAAACTGTTTACTCTAACTGGTTCACTCAAATTGATTAACTCGACTTATTTAACTCCTATCGATTAACTAATACTCGACTTAAATCCATTCGCTTGACCCTAGATCACAGCGATCACAATGGTTACGCCTGATTCCCTCAGGAAACATCCGACCGCCGTAGGCTATCTGCAGCCCTGCGAATTTCGCTAGCAGTCGTACGAAATGGCAACTTAGCCGAATAATTATGTTTGGCTAATTCTATCTCGAATAAATATATTCAATTTCCCATTTTGAAATCTCATTTAAAATTCTCCTTTTTACTAGATCTCGTTTTCAAATAACGTTAATGTAAAATTAACGTCTTAACACTTTGAATCTCACTTAAAACTCTGGTTTATAATAAACCCTTTTATCGTAATCTCCTTCGACTTAATTCAAATAATTGAGTACGTTTATTTCCTTTCACCATTCAATTGGCTTGCATCTCACATTCGGTAACCTTTTTAAATGAATTCCCATTTACAAATATATTCCTAAATTCATCATAAAATAATAACTTATTTCAAACATTAACTACTTTAGTAGTTAATCCCTTTATTAACTAAATTAAATATTAAATCCCTTTTTAAATCCTTATTTAAATTCAAACAATATTCGTTTAACTATTTTAGTCAAAACACATTAACTTGATAAACAATTCTAATTCCAAACGGTCGATTTGATTAACTCAAAAACTTGATTATCTTATTAAACGATTTCAACAATCCTCGCTTTAAATTAATTAAAAATATAATTAATTTAGATAGATTCTAATTATTTTCTTCACAAAACAATGATCAAAGTTTAACCCTTTCGATTTATTTCTTACCTTCATACTTGAAAATCTGATTAACATCAGCATATACTTTATAAAATAAGCCAACCATAAATCAAGGTCTTAAATAAAATAAAATATTTATTTAATTCCCTTTTTTACTTTATTCAAATAATATATTTCAAGATCTGAGTCCAGTTATAAAATAAACTTTATAACTTCACTTTTATCGACTCACCTAACGGTGAATCCATATCTATAAACCGATTGATTTTTAAAGGCCATACTCTGCCAAACACTTAACCAATATCACCTATTGGTTCAAACCAAACAGATGTTGAATATCCAGTCAATAATCAACCATCAAATCAATCACACAAACAGATCAGTTCATATATGATCATATGAAAATAAATAATACATTTGAGGGATCCGGTTGGGTCCCTCCAACCTGTTCTTCTCTGTATTCAAACGGTTATCACAAATCAGACCATTCAGTTTTGTTTAACTGATAACACTAAATAGCAACCATTCAACATCAACCACAAGTAATTCAACCATTTAAACACGTTTATAAATAAACGTGACCAACCAAGGTGAGTTACCCTTATTGGAACCAATCGTTAAATATAACGATTTGGTATTTCACTGAAATTAAACATAGTTTAATTTCATCAGTTAAATCAACAAACAATTGTCTAACTAGCAAAACAGTCAATTATTGGCAAGCAGAGCACACAAAATAAAAACACCCAATTTATATAAAATATAAAAAGGGTAACTGAGTGAGTTTAACTCACCTTGGTTCCATTTCTGTCGATGACTGATTTGTTTTGATCTAATTAAACAAGTGTTTAATTAAATCAAAAAAACCAAGCTGCTTCTGATGCTGATTGTAACACCCCGCCTCCGCTAGGGTCACTCGCAAAGGAATGCACTAGCTTTAGAGGGGCATTATTGGTAAACATGCACAGAAATATCACAAGACAGAACATATATAAATAGCGGAAGTAAAATCAAACTTTCATAACATGAATAAATAAGGTCTAAAGCCTTTTACATCAGAGTACATCAAAACCTGTCTTGCAATAATAAAGAAGCATAAAAACCTTTTCATAAATTATTCCCCAAGTAAAAACAGTAAAGTAGCCATAGCCAAGAGAAGTCCAAGCCATCCATGATGACCCTCAGGCAGAAGAAGTCCGAACTAAACAGCATTGTTTCCTCCCTGTAACCTGGGGGGGGGGGGGAACGGAAGAAAAGAGGCGAAACAAAACGGGTCAGTCAAAAAGACTGAGTAAATCCTATCTACTTCCAGTATAAAAACAGGTAAAGGTAACATGACATGCATAAACTGAAAGTAAACATAAGGATAACTACAAGATAGATAAACCAGTATAACCGGTTGAACTACTGTGGCAAGGTAAACCAAGGTATCATGATAAACTGCGGTGTTATGATAAGTCAAGGTATCAAATCGTCAGATTTCCATCGAGTACATTATCCCAAGGTATCTACCCCGTCTAACGTCCCACGGTATCTATTATGTATATTCTTCCTAGTCCTAACATGTATATTTGCTCTGCACCTCTCGTACTAATATCCCTACCCGCGTCATGTGTTAACCATGAATGTCCCTTGCTCAAAGTCGTGTAATGGTCCATGTCAACCTAATATCGCATATATAGATTACTCAAATCATATGTTTCTTTCCATGTATATAAGTTCAGTCCTTTGCCGTACCTCGTACGGGCTTCCTCATGTCGTATTATCCTTGAATTCGTTTGGACTGTCACCCTTGTTCTAGCTAGGCTCTTCCGTATGAATCATCGTTTGAACTACTAGGACTTACGCCACCTAGCACCACTAGGGATTACGCTTACCTATTGCACGCTTTTGTATTTCGGTTTGGGTTAAACCACCTAGGCCACTAGGGCTTACGCTAACCCTCAACCGCGCCCTTTTTCCCACGCATTCATCGTGAATCGTTTTTCTATAACTGTATGCACATGTATCACATCGTGCCATCCGAGTCCAGTCACAGGGCAAAACAAGAAATACAGGACTCGGTCGGGAGCTTTAGATTTATCTGCCGATGCAGATACTAAGGTCTGCTTTTCTACACGTGGCTATGGTCCCACGAGACCCCTCCCTCAACTAATGAAAGGCAACACAAGAGAAAATCTTGCATGAGAACTACACTCCGGCCAGCCCAAATCCTACGGCCTACCTCACCCATAATTAGATAGCAATTATGGTCTGTTGGGTGTTCCCTGCCTTTCCGTACGTACACGCTTGACTCAAGATGGTAGATGATCGACGAACTTGCTATCTCGGGCACCTTATGTATTCGCCGACTCACTGCTATCCACCCCAGTCTTTAGGTCGCTCGCATAGCAACCAAGGCATATTCTTGGTTCTTCTACCGCAGACCTCAACCTCTCGTGAGCCTAGTATAATGACCTGGCAGCTCACAGAGGGATCCCAAGAATATCCTCACGTTCCCCGAAGCCGCTGCTTCGTTACCCAATTCGTTGGAGCCTTTATCTGAATCAGATAGCCTGCTCCTACGCGTATACTTAAACGATGACCTACCGTATCGGGTTACTCATCTATCTAAGAAGTGGTCCAGATTTCCTTGACTAAGAATTATTACTTAGTTTCCCTTAACTAAGGTTTACCACTTAGCCTTATTTCCGTTATCCTTGTTAACTATGGTTATTTACCTAATCCTCCGAATTAGGGTTTATCTAATGGGTTAAGTGTCACTTAAGTTCACAACTTAACCCGTCTACAAAACATGTCGAAACTGGCTAAGTATCCAAGTCCAAGACTTAACCCTATAGACCATGTGTCAAGTTGGTTAAGTATATCAAGCAATCCATGACTTAACCTCGTCTAATTATCATTTTAGATTGGTTAAGTATATATTAATTTGACCCCATCAGATTACCGAGTCAAATCGGTCAAGCGTATTCGAAACGATTCGTGACTTAGCCTTATCATGTTTTCACGTTAGGTTGGTTAAGTATAGGTTAACTTAACCTCATCAAATTAACAAGTTAGATTGGTTAAGTATAGGTCACTTAACTTCATCAAATCATCGTGTTAAATTAGTCAAGTGTTTAACTTAACCCCATTAAATTACCAAGTTAAGTCGGTTAAGTATGGGTTACTTGACCTCATGGAATTATCAAGTTTAAATTGGTTAAGTGTTTAACTTAACCCTATCGAATTACCGTGTTTAGATTAGTTAAGCCTAATCTTAACCCCATCTATTAACTGTATTATACGGTTAAGTGTCATTAAGAAAATTTACTTAACCTTATCACGTTATCGTGTTGGATTGATTAAGTGTTGGTTAACTTAATCCCGTCCACTAGTCGTATAAAAAAAATGGTCAAGTGTCATTAGGCAAATCAAGTCACTTAACCTACCCAAGCTTATCATGTTTTGTTAAGTATCATTAGCCTAATCAAATTACTTAACCCATTTGTCCATATCATATTTGGTTAAGCCTCATTAATCAAATTAACTTAACCCTATTATGTGGCATTAATTTAATTAATGCACCCTCAACCTCTCACATTAGACCTTGTTGTGGTTACTAGTTAAGCCGGGCGGGTCCGGGTAGATTTACACCACAACCTAGTCTAACCTCGGGTCTTAAGCGCGACATGACCAACTTCTCACATTGGGTCCTATTGTTTGCAACTACTAGTTAGGCCGGTCGGTTCCGGGTAGTTTTACGTTGCAAACTCAACCCAACCTCGAGTTGGCCACACTCATATTATCTAAGTTCACCGTGTTTCCAAAACATGTTACAAGTTTTTCGAGCATTTGGGTAGACCTAACTTAATAGGTAAATTCCCAAAGGGTAGACCTAACTTAATAGGTAAATTCCCAAGCTCATGTTTTTATGCATACTTACATGTCATCTTCCATGTTATCTTTCAAGTCATATTTTCAAGTATAAACACATGTCATATTCAAGTTAAGATTTTGCGACATGTTCATGTTTATCTAACTACCCAAAATCGTGTTTTCCCAACGCAAGCAAAGCGAGTCAACATAGTAAGGATGCTATGCCACATATTGGTCTCAAAACAGGCATGATGCCAAAAAGGGCTTGGCTTCCACATGCATAACATCATAAAGAAATTGACCATGAACATGCATAGTGTCATAAGGTAATTTGGCCACAAACATGCATATTATCACGAAAAAGGGTTTGGCCATAAACATGCATAATCTCATAAAAGACTTGGCCACAAACTTACATGATAGCATAAAGGGGTTTGGGTTCATAAACATGCATAAGCCCCAAAATCTAGTCTTAGCCAAGGTTTCACAAGTAAAATGGTTCCTAAAGGCTCATGCTAGCATTTCATGCATAAAGATCCAAACTTGCAAGTTAAGCTAGGTTATGCATAGCATGAGAGGCATGATTAAGTCACTCACATGGCCTAAGATCATAAACATGAACACAAGAGGCAAGGTAAGGTTCATATACGTTCGCATAATCATGTTTAGCCTCATTTTATCCCATGTCAACATTAAAATACCGTTTTGACCCAAAAGTAGCTAGAACTTACATAGGCAAGGCTTAGAAAAGGGGTCATGCATCATCTTGACGAAGAAAGGTGGCTCCTTTGAAGAAGAACCTTCATGAAACTCGCATAGCTATGTTGATTTGGGCTCCATTTGGTGTAGCAAGCTTGCATCTTTTGATTTGAACTTGATTTGAGTGCATAGGCTCTAGGGATTTGAGATGGAGGCCATGAGAGTAGAAATTTGGCCATAGTTTAGTTACATGAGTGAATAATGAGGGTTTAGGGGTAGGTTTAGGGTCTTTTTATAGAAATTAGGATAGTTTTAGGCCCTTAGATTAACCCTAGGACCAAGCAGAGCCGTCAGATTTCAAACCAGGCCCAAAAACCTAGCCAAGATAGCAAATAGGTGCACCAGATCAAAATCAGCCGACAGGGCAAGTCGACAGCCCTGTCGACATGCATGTCGACATGCCTGTCGACATGCCTGTCGACATGCCTGTCGACATGCCTGTCGACTTGTCTGGGCGGGAATTTTCCCGCCTGGCCCCATTTCTGCACGTTTCGAAATTCAAATTTTCCGAAAACTTCTTTGGGCCTTAACCGGGTCATACGGACTCCGATTTTCGAAAACTCGGACTCTATTTCGCGTATTTTTCCGAGACGAACGCAATGGCATAGCCCATTTTACTTGATTCAGAATTTAAAATTAAATTCTGCATTGATTCTCGTTTTAACATGTTATTGAAATACGGGTTGTTACACTCTCCCCACCTTTTAGGATTTCGTCCCCGAAATCTCTAAGTTAGGAAGAACATATCCTACCATCCATCATCCATCTACTCAAAACATCATCCACAAGCAACCATTGTCCTTAGATGATTTCTAATGCTGTATGAATATATGCAAAACGTGTGTGTACATGTTCCTTAGCTAATGCTAATGATTAGGCCTGAAAAATCTTTTGAATGCAAAAATATGTTTTGTGCCATGAATCCAACATGTATGCAAATAGTCCTAGTCATATATATGCATTATATGCGTGCACAAACATTCATCCATATGCAACGTCCACATGGTAACACATTCAATTTCATCCATAAACAAGTATAAATACTCGTGTATATGCAACATGAAATGTGATCGCGTCAATCTAGTATCTAACGTGTATTCGCGCATCCACGAGCAACCACTTGCAATCATTTGCAACCATATCAACCATAACATGTTTCAAATACATGCTTACATCCATAGGGTTCTACCTAAGATTCCCTAAAATAAGATCGAGAGGGTAAACAAAACAAACTCCTTACAGGGTTTGCAACAGAAACAGGACCGAGAGGATATCCATAAAAGATAGCCTACACGCAAGCTCAACAGAAAACAGGGGTCGAGGATATATTCCCAAAAGAGATACCATGCACGTATTTAGTCTTCAGTCTCCTGCGTCGCACTACCTTGAGCTTAGTTCCATCGTGCCTTGACCGCCCCTTTTTCTTCACGATTTCGCAGCTTCTTACTTCCTGTTTCCATAACATGAGTTGGAACTCATTTCCTCGTCCCCTCTCGTTCCACTTGCACTTATCCTTTCCCTAGTATACTTGGCTCAACCATATCTACGTACTCAAGCCAGCTCTCCAAAATTCACTAGTGAATTCTGTATCTCGTTTTCCGATGCCAATCCAAATTGCCAAGAGTCCTTACTAGGGTGATCCCCATAACTCATACATAATCGAAGTAAACCATCCGTCTTATTAGCGAACACCACTCGATCGGGTTTCTAATTTCCAACAAAGGCATCTAGGGATTCTAAGTAACTAATCATGACAGAACCCAAAAGGTTACACGAGGCTTCGAGGGTATTACCAAAGCAAGCCAAGAGTCTAACTACCCTCCTTCTAAAACCGAGAGTGGCACCCCTTACTGGATAACCACTTCCTCCCTAGAATCCATCCACACTTATAAACATAAGCATTATTTCCAAGCTCAATACTTGACACAGACATTCTCAAATCCAAACAAGTCATGAATAAATGGACCGATCTTCCAATAGGATTTGAGACAAAACGGGACCCTCTATTACACTAGTACTAAGGTGCAGAGACTCAACTATCAAAGCGAACCTAAAAAGATGCGGTGATCCAACCAAAGTCCCGACGGGATGATAGAGAAGAAAACTAAACCTTTAACAAGATCGTTACCCTCCTTCCGAGGTACCCTAGAAATGAGAGCATACTATTGCCCTCCGAATGATCGTCCCTGTTCCATGATACTTAACTATCCGTCCCGTTTCACCATGCCAAAGGTACTCTCTCGTCATGGGTTTCATTGTTCATCTTTCTCTCTCATTCTGGGTTGAGCCATACCAACAAGTTGCTCATCCTTAAACTCGTATCCTTTATCCTCTTTCTCACTATCCTTTTTTTTTATAACACGGCCACTGGTCTCTCGAGAACCACCTCCATCGCATGGAAAGCACTTTCGTAGATAGAAAAGACTAGTCGCAGTTAAAACCACTGTGACTACAGATAGAGGAAAGAAAGGAAAAGAGATTCAATCAAGGATAGTGCTAATGGCCTTTGGGGAATAGCCTTTTTCTTTTAAAAGAAAATTTTCTTGAAAAATGCTTCTTTATAAACGATTTTCAAATAGTTTTCAGAAGGTCTTTAAAAACTTTTGCCCGGTCTGGTAACCTTCTGCTCTGATACCAAATGTAACACCCCGCCTCCGCTAGGGTCACTCGCAAAGGAATGCACTAGCTTTAGAGGGGCATTATTGGTAAACATGCACAGAAATATCACAAGACAGAACATATATAAATAGCGGAAGTAAAATCAAACTTTCATAACATGAATAAATAAGGTCTAAAGCCTTTTACATCAGAGTACATCAAAACCTGTCTTGCAATAATAAAGAAGCATAAAAACCTTTTCATAAATTATTCCCCAAGTAAAAACAGTAAAGTAGCCATAGCCAAGAGAAGTCCAAGCCATCCATGATGACCCTCAGGCAGAAGAAGTCCGAACTAAACAGCATTGTTTCCTCCCTGTAACCTGGGGGGGGGGGAACGGAAGAAAAGAGGCGAAACAAAACGGGTCAGTCAAAAAGACTGAGTAAATCCTATCTACTTCCAGTATAAAAACAGGTAAAGGTAACATGACATGCATAAACTGAAAGTAAACATAAGGATAACTACAAGATAGATAAACCAGTATAACCGGTTGAACTACTGTGGCAAGGTAAACCAAGGTATCATGATAAACTGCGGTGTTATGATAAGTCAAGGTATCAAATCGTCAGATTTCCATCGAGTACATTATCCCAAGGTATCTACCCCGTCTAACGTCCCACGGTATCTATTATGTATATTCTTCCTAGTCCTAACATGTATATTTGCTCTGCACCTCTCGTACTAATATCCCTACCCGCGTCATGTGTTAACCATGAATGTCCCTTGCTCAAAGTCGTGTAATGGTCCATGTCAACCTAATATCGCATATATAGATTACTCAAATCATATGTTTCTTTCCATGTATATAAGTTCAGTCCTTTGCCGTACCTCGTACGGGTTTCCTCATGTCGTATTATCCTTGAATTCGTTTGGACTGTCACCCTTGTTCTAGCTAGGCTCTTCCGTATGAATCATCGTTTGAACTACTAGGACTTACGCCACCTAGCACCACTAGGGATTACGCTTACCTATTGCACGCTTTTGTATTTCGGTTTGGGTTAAACCACCTAGGCCACTAGGGCTTACGCTAACCCTCAACCGCGCCCTTTTTCCCACGCATTCATCGTGAATCGTTTTTCTATAACTGTATGCACATGTATCACATCGTGCCATCCGAGTCCAGTCACAGGGCAAAACAAGAAATACAGGACTCGGTCGGGAGCTTTAGATTTATCTGCCGATGCAGATACTAAGGTCTGCTTTTCTACACGTGGCTATGGTCCCACGAGACCCCTCCCTCAACTAATGAAAGGCAACACAAGAGAAAATCTTGCATGAGAACTACACTCCGGCCAGCCCAAATCCTACGGCCTACCTCACCCATAATTAGATAGCAATTATGGTCTGTTGGGTGTTCCCTGCCTTTCCGTACGTACACGCTTGACTCAAGATGGTAGATGATCGACGAACTTGCTATCTCGGGCACCTTATGTATTCGCCGACTCACTGCTATCCACCCCAGTCTTTAGGTCGCTCGCATAGCAACCAAGGCATATTCTTGGTTCTTCTACCGCAGACCTCAACCTCTCGTGAGCCTAGTATAATGACCTGGCAGCTCACAGAGGGATCCCAAGAATATCCTCACGTTCCCCGAAGCCGCTGCTTCGTTACCCAATTCGTTGGAGCCTTTATCTGAATCAGATAGCCTGCTCCTACGCGTATACTTAAACGATGACCTACCGTATCGGGTTAGTAAGAAGTGGTCCAGATTTCCTTGACTAAGAATTATTACTTAGTTTCCCTTAACTAAGGTTTACCACTTAGCCTTATTTCCGTTATCCTTGTTAACTATGGTTATTTACCTAATCCTCCGAATTAGGGTTTATCTAATGGGTTAAGTGTCACTTAAGTTCACAACTTAACCCGTCTACAAAACATGTCGAAACTGGCTAAGTATCCAAGTCCAAGACTTAACCCTACAGATCATGTGTCAAGTTGGTTAAGTATATCAAGCAATCCATGACTTAACCTCGTCTAATTATCATTTTAGATTGGTTAAGTATATATTAATTTGACCCCATCAGATTACCGAGTCAAATCGGTCAAGCGTATTCGAAACGATTCGTGACTTAGCCTTATCATGTTTTCACGTTAGGTTGGTTAAGTATAGGTTAACTTAACCTCATCAAATTAACAAGTTAGATTGGTTAAGTATAGGTCACTTAACTTCATCAAATCATCGTGTTAAATTAGTCAAGTGTTTAACTTAACCCCATTAAATTACCAAGTTAAGTCGGTTAAGTATGGGTTACTTGACCTCATGGAATTATCAAGTTTAAATTGGTTAAGTGTTTAACTTAACCCTATCGAATTACCGTGTTTAGATTAGTTAAGCCTAATCTTAACCCCATCTATTAACTGTATTATACGGTTAAGTGTCATTAAGAAAATTTACTTAACCTTATCACGTTATCGTGTTGGATTGATTAAGTGTTGGTTAACTTAATCCCGTCCACTAGTCGTATAAAAAAAATGGTCAAGTGTCATTAGGCAAATCAAGTCACTTAACCTACCCAAGCTTATCATGTTTTGTTAAGTATCATTAGCCTAATCAAATTACTTAACCCATTTGTCCATATCATATTTGGTTAAGCCTCATTAATCAAATTAACTTAACCCTATTATGTGGCATTAATTTAATTAATGCACCCTCAACCTCTCACATTAGACCTTGTTGTGGTTACTAGTTAAGCCGGGCGGGTCCGGGTAGATTTACACCACAACCTAGTCTAACCTCGGGTCTTAAGCGCGACATGACCAACTTCTCACATTGGGTCCTATTGTTTGCAACTACTAGTTAGGCCGGTCGGTTCCGGGTAGTTTTACGTTGCAAACTCAACCCAACCTCGAGTTGGCCACACTCATATTATCTAAGTTCACCGTGTTTCCAAAACATGTTACAAGTTTTTCGAGCATTTGGGTAGACCTAACTTAATAGGTAAATTCCCAAAGGGTAGACCTAACTTAATAGGTAAATTCCCAAGCTCATGTTTTTATGCATACTTACATGTCATCTTCCATGTTATCTTTCAAGTCATATTTTCAAGTATAAACACATGTCATATTCAAGTTAAGATTTTGCGACATGTTCATGTTTATCTAACTACCCAAAATCGTGTTTTCCCAACGCAAGCAAAGCGAGTCAACATAGTAAGGATGCTATGCCACATATTGGTCTCAAAACAGGCATGATGCCAAAAAGGGCTTGGCTTCCACATGCATAACATCATAAAGAAATTGACCATGAACATGCATAGTGTCATAAGGTAATTTGGCCACAAACATGCATATTATCACGAAAAAGGGTTTGGCCATAAACATGCATAATCTCATAAAAGACTTGGCCACAAACTTACATGATAGCATAAAGGGGTTTGGGTTCATAAACATGCATAAGCCCCAAAATCTAGTCTTAGCCAAGGTTTCACAAGTAAAATGGTTCCTAAAGGCTCATGCTAGCATTTCATGCATAAAGATCCAAACTTGCAAGTTAAGCTAGGTTATGCATAGCATGAGAGGCATGATTAAGTCACTCACATGGCCTAAGATCATAAACATGAACACAAGAGGCAAGGTAAGGTTCATATACGTTCGCATAATCATGTTTAGCCTCATTTTATCCCATGTCAACATTAAAATACCGTTTTGACCCAAAAGTAGCTAGAACTTACATAGGCAAGGCTTAGAAAAGGGGTCATGCATCATCTTGACGAAGAAAGGTGGCTCCTTTGAAGAAGAACCTTCATGAAACTCGCATAGCTATGTTGATTTGGCCTCCATTTGGTGTAGCAAGCTTGCATCTTTTGATTTGAACTTGATTTGAGTGCATAGGCTCTAGGGATTTGAGATGGAGGCCATGAGAGTAGAAATTTGGCCATAGTTTAGTTACATGAGTGAATAATGAGGGTTTAGGGGTAGGTTTAGGGTCTTTTTATAGAAATTAGGATAGTTTTAGGCCCTTAGATTAACCCTAGGACCAAGCAGAGCCGTCAGATTTCAAACCAGGCCCAAAAACCTAGCCAAGATAGCAAATAGGTGCACCAGATCAAAATCAGCCGACAGGGCAAGTCGACAGCCCTGTCGACATGCATGTCGACATGCCTGTCGACATGCCTGTCGACATGCCTGTCGACTTGTCTGGGCGGGAATTTTCCCGCCTGGCCCCATTTCTGCACGTTTCGAAATTCAAATTTTCCGAAAACTTCTTTGGGCCTTAACCGGGTCATACGGACTCCGATTTTCGAAAACTCGGACTCTATTTCGCGTATTTTTCCGAGACGAACGCAATGGCATAGCCCATTTTACTTGATTCAGAATTTAAAATTAAATTCTGCATTGATTCTCGTTTTAACATGTTATTGAAATACGGGTTGTTACACTGATCAAACTAACTTCGTAACACCGTACTTTTTTTATATGATTCCAGCGTACCTTGTTCGTTCGATTCTGATAACCTAAAATTATCAACGTTTAATCTATACAATCTAATTAAACTGATTACTAACTTTTAATTTATTATCAAAATTAACACGTTAAAAAGTGATTACCTTTTCCAAACATGCTTGTGTATGGTTCTCCATTCACCATTGTAAAGCTTCACCGTCCCATTTTTAATGCATGGACACCTTTCTCCCTTCGTTCTATCCACCTTACTCTCTCAGCTCCCTTCCATTTCAATGCATATACACGGTACAACCGCAAGTGCCACTGAACCCGCATGAGGCCGCTACCACCCCCTACTGTTAACGCATCATACCATTTACTCTTCCTTTCTTTTATTCTTTCTTTTTTTCCCACTTCCGCAAATACACAGCACCTCATCATCCTTTCAACGCTTCCCCTGCATGTCCATCTTTCGAACTGATTTCCTCCCTCGTCCTTCTATGTTTCAGCTTGCCACTCAACTCACGACATTGAAGAACACAAAGGAAATCGCAACGTGACCAGACCTGCTGCGCCATAGAGAGAACCTCCGATCCTTTAATTAGTTCATCCCTGCTCTTCATTTTAGAAAACACGGTATCAGCAGACAACCCCATCTCCGCTCGCTACCATATCATCAGTCCCCCCTAAGCTACAGTCCTAACCCGGCATTGACCAGAAAAGAGAAAACCGAACTACTGGAAACCCATACTTTGCAACAACCGGATCTGAGCCTTGCTGAGCTTCAACGTCCCCTTGTCGAGCTCACGGCTTGTATTTATACGTGAGTGAGTGGAGTGGTTTAATTAAATAAAGGGGAAAAGATTTTTAAATATGCGAGAGTGTTCAGGAAATATTGTTTACGTTGCTAGTTGCTGAAGGGAAAAGATGGAGCGGTAGTGTTTATTTATAGTGAGAGATACGTGGGGTGCAAGGCTTTTAGATGATAGGTTTGCAGAATGTAGGGGTAGCTGGCGACGGAAAAGATGGGACACAACGCTTTGTCGGCAAAGTTAAAAGAATTGGCGACCAAGGAATAAGTACTTTGGTACGAAAATCAATTGAAAATTTAAGAAAAGGACTAGGGATTTAGTTCGTTCATTTTTTGTGAAGAGGCAGCTCATTCGCAGATCAGTGTTTTTACTCAGAATAGGGTTTACTTGGTATTCATATGGGTGAATTATATTATTGAAACTTCGTCACAAAGTAACACGCCGAAACCACAACAAACGACTTCTGTTTCCTGATAAAAAGGCTTATCTTAATGTAAAAAGTTATTCCGGATCCAATGTGACAAGTTTCATTGAAATCCGAGGTCATATGAAAAAATTTCCTTTATGAAACCAGAAATGAACACGCATTTAATTTTTTCACGGTCACCAGATAAATCAAATCCACTTGAAACTACGAACATCGATAATAACTTTTCGGTACGAACCCAACGGCACTTGTTTCGTCGCATTCTGAGACTGTTGCCCCGGTAGGCTATTTTTACCTCGAACCGCCCTACCCTTTTTAACGCCAAATTTTCCGGTCTCTAAAAATAACAAACTATATACTTATTCTGACTCTAATCGATGATACGAACTCAACGGAACTGGTTTCGTGGCCTAATTCGATCGTCTTCTCAAGTTACACTCAAATACCCCTTTATTTATTTAAATACACGCTATAGAAAATGAACGAGCGTTTATAGCTACCGTGGTCACATACGATATCGGTTTTCCACGCAATTCACCACCGTACAAAAATTTAGCGATACGGTTCTAATAAAACTGATTTCGTCGAAATCTGAGTCCGTTTGCAAAACGGCGATTTTAAAGGCCTATTATTTTATAACGATTTTCCATAGCGACTATTTCAAAATTTGACTTGGCCATAAATATCAAACTATAACACGAAATTTGGATTTTTCTCTTTCATAAGAAAATTATCGTCAATACGGTCCCAACGTGTCTTGTTTCACAGAAATCCGACTTATATCGAATCCTGTATATCCAGTTGAAGTTCAGAACTCGAATTTACGAACTGCACGCCATTTCCAAGCTCTATTTATATTATATATAAATATATAATGTTCAACTTCGTTTAAATAACGAATTCAATATTTAATTTCATTAATATTCCAATATAATATTTAAAACTAATTTAAATGTTCATATTCAAATGGTTGAAAAACACGGGTCGTTACATGATTCGACCGTTTCAATCAGTTTTCGTCAAAATCAACATATAACTCTATATATTGAATTTGAACGCACATTTCATTTTACCGGGGTCACATACTAACTCTAAAAATTCTCGAAAAATATTTTCTAGCTTCGTATTGACGATACGGTCCTAACAAAACTAGTTTCGTCGAATTCCAAGACCGTTGGAAAAATGGCCATTTTCCAGTCGATTAAAATCAACTGAAACTGGTCAAATGCGTTTTCCTTTGCCACGCTCACATTTTGATTCGAAAAATTATGAGATTTGGAATCTAGCAATAATTTGACATCACGGATCCAACAAAAGTGGTTTCGTCGAAATCAGAGGTCGTTTGCAAAATTCCCATTTTTAAGGGCCTGAATTCCATAGCGACTATTCAGAATTTTCAACTGGACATATCTTTTGATTCCCGCTATGAAATTTCGTTTTTCTGGATTCGTTGGAAAGACATTCACAATTAGATCCTACTATTTTTGGTTTCACTAAAATCCGGATTGATTTGCACCTGGTACATTCAATTGAAGTTTGAAATCGAATTATCGAACTACCGCGCCATTTTCAATTCCTTTTATAATTATATATAATTATTTATATTCTAACGACGACGTATATAATATATACGTTGAATTCATTCAAAATAAATTTTTGGTCGAATTTATTTAAAATAATCCATTTTAAATATTCAAAATTTGCTAAAATTGCCAAAATAAAAAATTTAAACTGGCCCAGAATTTCGGGTTGTTACAACAATGGTAGTTGTCCGGACGTATTTGTTGATTGTTCGGACATGCGAGGAATTAAGTTCCTCTGGTTTCGTTCAGACCCAGAACGAACTTGTAAATGAATGGTATGTCTGACGTTGTATTCCTTTGCATTGTGTCCATTGATTTCTACTAATATATATCTGTTTGGTAGCGGAGAATTTATTCTCTCGCTTAATACCCTTCTCTAAGACGTATGAGCTTAGAGGTTATATATTGGCAGAAATCAATGGTGGGGATTGAAAATGTGGCATACTTGGATGCATGGATCAAGGCTGTTGTTGAAAAGCAGAGCCTTGTGGATGATGATCAAAGCATAGCTATTTAGGCATAGCTTTGTGTATAACGTTACCTCGCGAGCCTCACACCTCGGTAGAGTCAAAAACGGGACAAGGGAACGCAGGGAGTGCACACGTTTCTTTCTGGCTAGAAGTGGTGTTTGGTTTTTTACACGGCCCGACATTTTTATTTATGTGGTTGATGGAATGAGGCGCCTCAGATTTTTGTTGGTCGCAATGGCCAATTTTATAGGTCCAATAGGATCGAGAAGCGTGTGTTCAGGAATTGCCAATCCACTAAAGTATTTGTGGACCGACCCTGCTGTATCCAAGGGTTGCCCGTAGGTGTGATCCTGAGACATTGCTAGAGTGTCTCGAATCGGTCGGGAGATCGTTCCTAGCCTTGACTTATGATGGAAATCCAACTTCCAATACGAAACCATGCGGTTTTGATTGTATAACTAGTATGGCGACATAGTATATGGTAGTTATGCCGTCTATGATTGATACATTGTGATTAAAATTGTTTTTAAAACATATCTACACTAATAATAATATCAAATCCGTTTAATCATATCAAGCATCTTTTGACCATTATAAGATAAAACTCTATCCTCCGGCTTGCATTGCATTGTATGATGGGACCTGAGTCTTATAATGGTTTCATTTTTCTAAAAAAAAGCATTGCGTTGTTTAACGATTTACTTTAAGTAAACCCGTTCCGCGTTAGCGGCGCGGTCCTGTGATTAGCCTTATTATTAGATAAGTTAAGTAAGATTTCTCATACCAGTCCCATGAGTGACCCGTAGTTTGTTTCACTTGCAAACTCGGGTGCCCCTTATTTTCCACACGGGCAGTCGAGTAGCTCATTTTGCAGATCCATTAAGCAGGATTCTAGATCGAAGCTTAAAGCTGTGTCCAGAGTGTTGATAGACTTCCGCTGTATCAGTTTAGTTATTTCCGCTACTTTGTATTAATTATTGTAAATGTATCTCCCACCGTATTATTTCTCTATGTACTCTAATATATTATGTACTCCAATGTTATATTATCATGACGTAATAAAAGTCTGCTGTTATTTGTTCTAATGTATTGTATTCCCAAAGTTAAAGTATTCGAAAATTTCCGACTTTTGGGACCTGTGGGGTTTATGGTCGATTCAAAGGGTGGGAATTTTTGGGTCATTACTGTAGCGATCCGTATTTTTCGACCATTTGAATTCAAATATTTAAATTGGATTTAAATATTATATTTACAATATTAATGAATTTAAAATTGAATTCGATAATAAAACAATGATTGAATGTATAGTTTTTATATATAATTAAAATGAGCTCGGAATGGCGCGGTAGTTCGTAATATTGAGTTTGAAGTTCAATTAAATATACAGAATCCATTCTAAGTCGAAACTCTGTGAAATAAGAAACGTCAGAATCAGTTAGATTAAAATTTTTAACAAAAAGAGAAAAATCGAAATTTCAACATATATATTATAAGATATTTCCAATTCAAATTCTAAAATAGTCGCTATGGAAATCGTTAATAAATGATAATGTATTTAATAAACTTAATAAGGATTTCTTTATAAATCAAATATCGTTTAACTTGAAATTGTTGAAATTGAGTTATAATTCCATATGGGTCTATATTTGAAGTTATATACTTATTGTGGAATTAATTTCCATATCATTCTCGCAATTCGGTCCATTATTGGACAACCATCAAAGCTAGAAACAAAGACAATAGACTTTGGAAAATTTGAAGCATAAATAAAGATAATCGGGCAAATACTATTTAAACACGTCAATATGGCTCTTTTGTTTGTTTTTTTAAATACCACTAACTTATGCTTCTACAATACAAATGATTGTCTTCGAGTTGTTGCTTTTTAACATCTCCTATTCAGGCGACGTCTATCGTGGATTCACATACATCTAGCATCCTAGAATGAGAATGCAGATCCATTAGCAAGACATAGGATCATGTATTATAACTTATAACTATAAGAAAATGATAGGATTAGTTTCATGCATTTTCTGCATAACCTTTAAAAACTGTGTCAACAAAACATCTTTTAAGCATTAAAGCATAAAAAGTTTTGGTTGGTGATAGCTTTTCCCATACCACACATAAATAATGGTACCTACTACAAGAAAGAATTATATGTACAATGAAAACAAGCAGATACAATGAAACTGGACCTGATATAAAGCGGATGCGATATACAATGAAACTGGACTCTGTGGCACATCTAAGTGCATAAATATCAAATGATCATAAAATAATAGAAAGCCAACCAGTGTTTATTTGCCTAACCCATTTATAATATACAATACAAAATAGTACAGCCTATATACTAGGATTGAAAATACAAATGTAACTTCTTGTACCAAGTCTCCATCTAGAATGCCTACCCTATATAGTGTCTTTGTTTGAATTAATGAGATGTACATGCTACCTAACTCATCTCTGCATGCCTAAGATCTTTCTCACATGCAGGCGAACTTTCAGCTACTTATGCAGAAACTGTACAAAGAAACGACACTTTAATTTTCTACAAAACTTGCCCTACATGTTAATACTGCAGAGCCTAGTAGCACCTAATTCTACGGCTAAAATGAAACCGTGGACATGAAATAAACAATTCAAGTTATTTTTCTTGACAACCAAACTCTTTTTCACCGTGCTCTCTACGTTGTCTCTTTCTTGGCAGCCAAACTCTTTTTCACCGTGCTCTTCAAGTAAATGTGACCACCACCTAATTTGCCTATAAATAACTATCATCGTTTGGTTCCTAAAGCGCAACAAAATGCAACCCATTTCATG
This sequence comes from Allium sativum, assembly GCA_030737875.1. Classification (NCBI taxonomy): domain Eukaryota; kingdom Viridiplantae; phylum Streptophyta; class Magnoliopsida; order Asparagales; family Amaryllidaceae; genus Allium; species Allium sativum. The sequence goes on along the minus strand of CM060921.1, from coordinate 4,464,104 downwards.
AATAAACCATACTATTACTCTTCATTCAAATTTTTCCTCACCAATAAAAATCGCATGCCTTTGCTGCTTACAGCAGCAAAATAAAAACCTGAGCCATCTCTTTTAAATATATTCCTCTATTAACCGAGCACCCCACGTGAATATCGAAGGTTGACTGATCGAAAGTAGAAGGCTACTCAATGGCATTCACGGTGGACAGCAGTGCAGCGGAGGAGTCAGGTGATCTTGGTAGCACCATGGAAGGTGCAGAGTTCGTGGAGGGAGGTTGCATCGTTTGTGAAGGGTGGAGGGGTACTGTTCGAAGAATAGAACTTGCGGCAAAATGTAAAACAGAAGTGATGAAGGATACATACCAGCGCAGGGGTTGCCAAACGCGCTTAAGGAGAGAGAAGTATACATAAAAATGTGGGAAGACATGTTGGTGAGGTGATGTAAACAAAAACGAGAACAGGGAGCGATCCAAATATTATGGGCGAAGGAATGATGGGAATTGCACCTTCTACAGGGAAGTTAGAAAAGGAGGACTGGAAATAACAAAACGCGTAGAGCCAATTGTGTAAGATGGGGGAGGTTTCAAGCATCATGGCTACGTGTGATAGGAATACTGCAATTGCTAGTTGCGTTGGGCTTAGGCCCTGATCAAAGGAAAAAAGAAATTGCTATGAAATCCAAGAACGTGGGATGGGAAAGAACAGCAAAGGGGAGAAGTGAAAGAGGTCAGAAAAAGGGTTTTTTCGTGCGTGGAGCCTGTTTGAACGAATTGGGGGTAAGTAAGAAATTGTTTTTCAAAACTTAATTAGTACACATGTTAAATAATATATACTGTATAATATATATATATATATATATTTATATAAATTGCTAAATACTATGTTAATATATATATGGTTAGTGAATCCGAAAGCAGCGTTACTTTAACGAACATAATTAGATAATTATAATATTATCTAGAGTTAATTATATTTATTCAAATCGTGTCAGATATTTCGTTAACAGAATTGAACAAAATAAGAGGCGTAGGAACCATACCAGGTGACGTTTCATTTTGGGGTTGGCTTGGACTTTTGGAATTGACCGGAACGAACCGCAACGATGACGAATAGAAACCCAAGGTGAGTTAAACTCACTTAGTTCTTCCACCTATAATTTTTATAAGTTGGGTTTATTATTTATATGTTGTGTTTGCTATTTATTGGCCGCTTGTTTGGAAGTTGATAAACATCTTTATATCGATTATTTTTAATTAAACGGTTGTTTAATTTAAATGAAATGACATCGTTTTTTTACGATGATTTCCAAACAAGGTAACTTATCTTATTGGTTACGTTTATAACAATATAAACGTATTTAAAAATGAATTGGATGCTTGAATTCTTATTTTGGTGGGCCACTATCAGTTGAATTGATTTTTATTTGCATAGGATCATTATATGAACTGTTTAACTAACATGATTGGATTATTGACTTGGTGGTTGTTTATTGAATCTAAATACAACATTTGTTTGGTTATTAACAAATGGGTTATATTGGGTGAGGAATTTATAGCAGATGGCCAAAATACAACTGACCACATATATATAGATTATTTTAACCAACAATCACCATTTTGGAACCAAAATCGACCGTGTACAAAGCAAGTGCTTTATCTTTTATAAAGCAAATTCTTGTATTAATAAGACTGTTAAGCAACTATAAAATGATTAATAACTGCGATTAATTGTTTTATGAAACAATTAAAATACCATTAATTTGAAATGGATTTATTTGAATAAATATTATTATTTATTAATTTAAATGAAAAGACGATTGGATTGATCAATGAGTAATCATGTTTAAAATGTACCAAGCCAACTGCTTTAACTGAAATTGATTTTTGAATTAAACTAGTCATGCCAGTTAATCTAATGTGATAATTTAACAAATAGTGGCTTAATTTAATAAGATTTTAAATAGAAATTTAATATTAATCCCAGTTACTGATGAAGTGAATTATAATTTTTAATTAATAATTAAGGAATTATTTCTTAAATGAAGTTCATTTAAGTAATCGAAGTAGTACTGAAATATAATTGAATTTTTAAAGTGAGTTATGAACGGGTTATATTTAAACCAACTCTTGTAAATGAAGTTATAAAAGTAATTTTAAGCAATATGATTTGAATTAAGAAATATGGAGATGAAATGGGGTTTGATATTAAACCAGAGTTGTATAAATGAGTTTTTAAAAAAGATGGAAAGTCATAGCGTAAATTTTAAATTAATGTTACTTAATAATGACATTAAGTGGAATGGGTTGTGTAATAACCCAGAAAATGTGAACCAATTTAAAATTTTTAAATTAGGTTATTACCAAAGAATTTGAATTGTTGAAATAGCCTATTTCAATAAAATATAGAATTGGGTATAGTATTGCAGTTTGAAATTTTGAATATAAACTTTGTCTGACTGTACCGGGTGGAAAATATAACGGATTTTGGAGAAACTGAAAATATTTAAATCTGTTTAGGAATACCTTTCTAACGAATCCGAAAAATCGAAATTTCATAACAGAAATCAAAAGTTATGGCCAAATGAATTTTCAAAAAGGTCGCTATATAGCATATATAGCGCTCGAAAATTGATATTTTGCATATGACCTCGGAATTCGACGAAACCACTTTTGTTGGGTCCGGGATGTCAAATTATTGCTAAGTTTCAAATTTCATAATTTTTGAAGCTAGTATGTGAGCGGGGCAAAAGAAAATGTGATTGGTCAAATTCTATTAAAATGGGTCGACCTAAAAATGGCCATTTTTCAAACGAGCTCAGAATTTGATGAAACTGGTTTTGTTAGGACCGTATCGTCAAAACAAAACTAGATTTATTTTTCTGGAATTTTTCGATTCAGTTTGTGGCCCTGGCAAATTGAAATGTACGTTTAAATTAAATATCGAATGTTTTATATTTTAAATTGAAAAATAACTGACTGTAACAGTCGAATTGGCCAACGAAACATATCCCATTGTGTCCGGAATGGGGGTATTTAGCTAGGGGCGACAGTCGTTGGGTTTAAAAAGGAGTCCGTTTGCAAAAACACTATTTAAAACTTCCTATAAAGCTCGGACCAATAGGAATTTTTCTTTAAAAAAAAATTAAATAAAAATACGAAGGATACCCTAGCCGCCAGCGATTTGAACGACGCACGAAGCTCGAAGCTTCTCGTTGATTTTGCCGCCGCCTCAGTCGATTTCGCCGCCTCCACCAGTTAAAGCTTCTGACCGCCTTAGTCCCCTCTTCACATCCGACCCAGTCTCGCCACCATCAGAGGCGCCGCCATCGAGTTCTGACGCTCCAAAGTTGGCACGTTTAAGCCACCGCCCAGGGTTCATCTCGACGTCGAACTGGAAGAGACTGGTGGCACCAGAAAGCTCTTCCCTCCCTCGTCGACGTCCGACAATCTGATCAGCCTATAAAGCAACGAATCGAGAGAAAAGTCAAAACCTAAATTTGAGCAGGTTTGAAAACTAACGGGTTATGTAATTTTAAACTGTTTTTACACTATAAAGCGTTGCAAAACTTTGAAAAATAATATCTTTTTCGTTCTTTAACGAAATTTGATGAAACAGGAGACACCGTGACCGCAAGGAGGCTCTCTACATTCTAGAAGAAGCCGCGGATTTTTCTGTTCTTCCTAGGATTTTTAGCACTGCAGTAACCAATGTGAGGAATCTAAACTGAATTGTGTGAATGGAATCGCGTTGTATAAATTATATAAGCGAAGTGTAAATTATATACGCATTGTATACCTCATGTACATGTGTTGTATAAGTTATATTAGCGATGTATAAATTATATAAGCGTTGTATGAAACATATATGCTTTGAATTGTGATGAAACGCAAGTGAATTATATATATATATATATATATATATATATATATATATATATATATATATATATACATACTCCCCTCATCTACAGACCATGGACGATATTTATTGCTTGTGATTGACGTGGTATAATATGGTATGACGAATGGTTGGGAATAATTGTTTGTGGTTGATATTATGGTTGAAAAATACCTTTATGGTTGAAAAATACCTTTGTGGTTGAAAAATACCCTCTTGTGGTTGAAACAAAATATAATAGGATTGTGGAATTGAAAATAAAACATGCCGCCTGCGTGCGAACTAGATGCATGATCTCCATTGTCAAAAACCGCGAGGTTTTAAGGTGGAGCGAGGAGCCGTACTGTAACGACCCAGAAATTTCGACAACTGTAATGTGGAATTAATTAAAGATTTAATTGTTAATAGTCAATTTTATATTGATACTGGGACTTGGAACTTAAAATTTTGTTTATGGATTTCTTTCAGAATGGGTGGTTGAAGTCAAATACTACTGTTAATATTAGAATTTATTTTGATTAGAGTGGAAATTTAACTGAAAATATAAACGGTCGAATTTAAAGAAAAATGTAGCAGACGTTAAATGAATTGAAAAGAAATAAATAAATAAAAAAATAATAACATCTTTATACAAACGGTGTTGGGTTTTGATTGTTGGATTCAAACTATGAAAACGAAACAGCACATCAAGTTCGTAGCATTTGGAGTTCGTTGTGACGGAACGAAAAAAACAAAACAAAACATCAACATGAATAGCGTAGGGAATAAAAAGCACCATAAATTATGAATTAAATAAATAGAGAGAGTTCCTCCTCGCGCACACTACTGATGCCTTCATCCCCACGTTTCCTTGGCTCCCACGAAAACTTGGTACCCACGGCTTTTGCTTCTATAAAGTCGCACTTCTTTTCCCCAATTTCATCAACCAAAAATCATTTTTCTCTCGTTAATGGCCACCGCTAATTTCAATTGCCATTCCCCAAATTAATTCACATCTTCATCCTCCGATTCATCACAGTAGCACCTTCTCGCACCTCTCTTCTATTTCTTCTTCAAGTTTTAACCGTAGGTCAAAAACCCTAGAGCCATAAATCGATGAAATCGGTCACCGCCTCCTTTTGGTTGCCGCGTCGATCTATTTAAGCCACCGTCAACCACCCTGTCGCCACCAAGAGCCATCACCGAACACTCGAAATTCAGCACCCAACCGGTTGCCAGCGCCTTCTCCGTTGATTTAAGGTGAGCAATCACTCACGATTAATTCTAGTTCAAGTAAACTTAATTTCTTAGGAATCTGATTGTGTTGCCATGATTTTTGTCGGATTTGATTTGTGTGTGAGTGTTACCTCACAATTGATCTTTGTTTCAAGTAATCAATTTGAGTATAAGTTAGAATTATAATTTGGGATGCATATTTTTGTCCAAAGACTGGAATCAAAATCTGAATGGGGAAAGAAATATAAATAAAAACTTGGAAACATTTGAATGACAGTAAGCCAAACCCAGTAGCATGTATTCTGCGAGTAACTCTTAGAAGTCTTAAGGTTGCTTGTGTCTTGAATGCAAATACATATTTGTAGATTGCTGCTAATGATTAGTAAATCTTATATGACCATGTTGTGAGTACTTGATGAAACATTGGAAGTAATACAAAACTGTGGCATGTTGACAGTGGGATATATCATCAAAAACCTAGCCGTGTAACACTCTGGTCGTATAGCTTTATTTATACATGTCGGTATGATGTACAAACGTATGATCTGCAGAATATGTGGCGATTTCGACAACTCACACCATTTTGATTTTGTCATCCTGATTACATTGTCACTAGTTACCTATTTGTATAAATAGCTGTAGCACCTCTTGACCGGAAATTGTTCCTACCCCTTGGATGTTTGTGACATATTCTCTGTCAGTTCCCATTGAGTAGTCTGGTTTATCTATTCTATTAATAGGGCATTTAGGAATATTCACATATGTTTAAACAACATAAGCTTTCTATTTATCGAAGCGGGCTCACTATTTTATGCTACATATGTTCAATCAATAACCAAACTTGTTGTAGCACGATGTCTTGTTAAAAGTCTGTTATGTCAACGGTATTTAAAAAAAAAAAATGTTAATAAGATTCAAGTCTAATCTTATTCATGTGATACCTTTACTGTGCTATGTTAGTACATATGTATACTTGTGTTTGCACATATATTCCAGAGAGGGAGGATTTGTGTTTGTTCTACATGTTTATAGGAAGTAAAAAAATGACTGTTCGGTTATATGCAGAAAATAATAATAAGACATATAATAATCAACCGATACATAGATCCGAATGGAAGTATGGGTACATTTTTATTACTTGTGAATCGCTTTTCCCTTTGATACATTGTTAGCATTTAAGAGTGGATTCAACCTTTTGGTTTAGCCGATCAATCGATTTAACTGTTTAAGCATGTAGTTTTTAAGATAGTTCAATTTGAGTTGATCAAATTAGAAACAGATTTGAAAAATGTATTCGTTCATATCCAAATGGTAAATATTCAGTTATTTCACAAAATTCGAAGCCATCAGTGTTTCCGCTGATTTTTCTTTGATACATGCCTTGTTTAGAAAACTATTGTCTACATAGCAATAGAGTTACTTGTCCAATTTTGAACTTAAGGTTGAACTGGGAACATAAATGGTGAATACATGCCTTGTTTAGAAATTTCTGAATATCTATATAGCCTGACTAGAAAATTTCATACGTATGTGAGAATACTGGGATATGTTAGAGACCTTGTTACTTGATATTTGCCTCTTATTGTGGGTTTGCACCTGAACTATTTAGGGAATGCATGTGACACTTCTGCTTATGATAGTTGATTTAGTTCATGTCCCCTCTAGATCCACGTATACTTTCATATGCTTAGCTGCATGTATATATGCATTATATCCTGTATGTAGCCCTTAATCGTGTATGCTGTTGCGCATTCCTAATTCACTAGAGAAGTTTGCTGAAATATTATAAGTCATAGCTGTAAATAATTTAACCAATCAATTAATTGGTTTTACACACCATGGTTGAAAGAAGAAAGATGGACCTGTATGTTGCCTTAAGAGTGCGTTCCTATATCACCTTTAAAGTTGGCATTGTGATTCTCTAGCTTGCCACAGGATCCAACTGCTAACTGCATACATCCACACAATTGTATTTTGATGCACTTATACATATATGCAGTGAGTTCATGTATAGTTTCCAGATCTTGAGATCTTAACATGTATATTATAGCATATATGAACTTCATTAGATTATTATTATTTTTGCTTATCACTAAATCTGTACCCTCTTATATATATTGGCCTTTAGCATGACCACCTGTTCTAAATTGTTCTCATATGGTTTGTATTTGCTGCTACATGTATATGCATTGCCTGTTACATTGAATATGGTTTGTGTGTGAAAACTTGAACATATGAAGCTCTTTGTCAAATACCATTTTAGATCTCATTTAAACCTGCTATATTTATAACAGCCTTTCTTTGAGTCTGCCCCTTTATTTTGGGCCCGTGTCCTGTCAATATATGCCGAAGTGAATATGTCTTGCTTATTGCCAGGTCCCCTTTGCATTTCAGTTTCCTGCAACTTGTATATTTGTCGTGTTCCCTTTGTATTTCAGTTCTCTGTAGCTTGTGTATAATTACCACGACCCACTTATATTTAGCTCTCTGAACTTAAGTATACTTGTCATTGCGGTAGCGGGACGCTGAGGCAGTGCACACATGTACCGGTACATGTGTGTATATGCAAGCTCCCCGGAGCACTTATGTTATTATACTCAGTCCGGACGTTGAGGCGGTGCACACGTGTATACTACATACACGCGTGCACTTGCAAACGCCGATACCGTTCGTCCTTGAAAATAGATAGAACTGATATAGACAGATACACTACTGTTATTTACATCGATGTTAGGATTAACTGTTATATTTCAGTTTATATCGAAGTTAATTTACTTGAACTATGATTTATCCTGACTCGAGTATTTTATGTTTTTTTTTGCATGGAATGCTCGAGTCATATCCGAGCAATACAGATTTAAAGATCACAGCTTAGGGTTCGAAGATTGGCAAAGCTGGGGATTCCGAAGTCGCGCACTCTGAAGTTTTCAAAAACAGTAAATATTTGCTTGTATTCAAATCGTTTTACATTCCGCTGTATATAAAATATTAAATAAAAAATTCTGGTTATATAATAAAGTTTATTTTGCTGTTCAATACGATGTTATTTGTTTATTCTGTGTTGATTCTGTTGTTAAACTCAGTAAGCTAAATACGCTCCGTCAGTTTGAACGTTTTTAAGTTGGTTTAATCACCAATTTGAAGCTGTCAAAAAGGCGGGACGTTACAAGTGGTATCAGAGCTGGTTGCTTAATTGGTACGGATGATAGGGGGTTCTCGCTTCGCGTTAGGTGGCGAACGGGAGACTCTTACCCCTACATCTCCCGACAATGTAGGTTGGTCGAGTCGAGAGGCTGGCCGTAAATGCAGTTCTGAGGTATCTCTGTAAGCCACGCTGGGAGGTTAGCCCAGTGCCGAGGGAGGAGAGGATGGTTGAAAAGCCTACTCGAATCTCGGGGTCGTTACAAGTGGTATCAGAGCTTTGGTTTATTCAAAGCGTAGCTTATCGGGTTTAAATGAATAGGATCTACACTAGAAAAAGTTGATTTTGAAAATAAAAGATTTCGAAACATAAATATTTTTGAAAGGTAAATGATTTTGAAAGTGTTTTGAAAGATAAATTATTTTGGGAATTTTATGTATTTTGGAAATAATACAGCGGAAAATTTATTTTTGAAATTTGAAAATTTTGTTCGGAATCCCCAGTCTTCAGAAGTCTTCGAATCCAGGTTTGCGAGAATTATTCTTCAATAAGTTCCCCTAGGATTTGAATCTAGAATCCATCATCGGATGGTATGATAGATAGGAGAGAATCAACGAATTAATTTCGTTAAGCGTGAATTTTAGAAATCAAAGATGACTGAAGTTGACTGTAAATGAGAATTCAATTTGAATAGAAAAAGGAAATTTGAAATCATTTCAAAGAAGAAACGATGAATTTTGTTAAGAATATAAGTTGATGAAAAATCAAATAAAAAGGGTTAAGTGAAGAGATGACGATGTTTTATTTAACATTTGTTTAAATCAAACTAACAAATTTAGAGATGTTGCAAGAATAAAGTATATTCTCGATAGAAAATAAAGCTTTGTGAATATATGGAAATATTTTCCGGTGACATTAAATGATTTTTAAGAATGGAGAAAATGAATAGAACAATTGGAAATATTTTCAAAGGATAGTGAGAGGTTAACATAATTCAGAATAACAAGAACTGAAGAACAAAGAGCTACGTCGAAGACGAAGGAGGACAGAACGTAAAGAGAAGTGGAATTGTAAATTGAATCCGAGAATTTCGTAAACAATGATTGATAAGAAATTTAGAAGTGGAGTTAAGGAATTTAGAAACTGACTAAAGATTAGTTAAGTTGAATATTTTTCTGAGTATTGATCTGATGTTGGTTTCGGCCTTCGGGATTGATACTTAGGGAATTGTTCGCTTGCTAATTGATGGTCGAGGTGTGGACGTGAAGGAGTGATAATGCATGAAGAAAAATTTTGTGAAAAAAAATATATGGAATTTTGAGAGAATAAAGTTGTGACTGAAGTGATGAATTTTTAATTAGAGGTTTGGAAGAAGAATTGGTTATAACCAATAGATTCATAAATTCGAGTTAAAGGAAATATTAGATATCTGAATTGGATAAGAGATCAAAACTGAAATTGAATGGAGATTTGAGGATGCTCGATGTGAGATAGTGGATATAGAAATTTTCAGAACTTATATGAGAAATGCATAAAAATATAGCGAAGTCAAGAACTATTGATTTGAAAGGTAATCGATTAAGATAAAATCTTATATAACGGAATTTATATAAGACGAGATGTTTGAAATATGATTTGGAAATTAAATCTTATGTAAGTTCACATAAGTATGATTTATGAGAAGTATGAAATAAAATACTATATGTATATAGTATCGTGTGTTTTTCAAAATAAAGATAAGGAAAGTACCTTCCTTCTCTATGAAATTCGAGCTTAGCTGAGATATGCTGCTGGTGGTAGTAGGTTGTCCGGACATAAAACTCATGAGTTGCCATTGAGCACGACTGCTAGCGTAATTCGCAGGGCTGCAGATAGCCTACGGCGGTCGGATGTTTCTTGAGGGAATCAGGCGTAACCATTGTGATCGCTGCGATCTAGAGTCGTTGGAATTCGACCGTGTAGCGAAATTCGCAGGGCTGCAGATAGCCTACGGCGGACGGATGTTTCTTGGGGGAACCAAGTGTAACCATTGTGACTGCTGCGATCTACAGTCGAATGTAAGGGCGTAATCCGTAGAGCTGTGAAAGCTTACGGGTATGGATGTTTCCTGGGGGACCCAGGCGTAACCATTGTGTACCTGCGGTCCACAGTATTTGAGATATCTTATTGATAGTGAGCCACCGTTTGATGCAGCAGTTAGTCTTCGTGACTTGATTGGTCTTCGTGACCTGATTTGTCTTTGGGACTTGTTTTGTTCTCGTGGCTTGAAGTATCTTCAAAATTCCTTGATTCTGAGATAGAGCAATCAACGCTCAGTGCCTCAGAATGTCTTTTGATTCTTAAAATATTATCTGTTGATCTGTTCATGGCAAAATTCGCAGGGAAGTGATTTTCTACGGATACGGATGTTTTCTGGGGGATCCAGACGAAACCATTGTGTATCTGCGATTCATGAACAATCAACATATCAATATCACATTGGTACTTTCCGTATCTGTTTTTAAAGGGGATTTTTGAAATATTTTCACTGGGGGTTGAAGCAAGGATATTTAGCTCTTGGAGATTTTAGTCGTGCGCCTGGCCAGCGTATGTCTAACATCTGTAAGAACGACAATAGACTTGTTAAACTTCGAGTTATCAAGTATTTTTAAAATAAATAATTTGTTGAGAAAAGATTTCAGAGTAAATTCAAATTGACAATTTGTGATTTAAAGGAAGATGTTATTTACAGTCATCAATGAGTGTTTGAATAAGCAAATTGAATTGGTTGAACTGAGGTTGTAAGGAATAAGTGGGATAAGGAATACTAAATATTGACAGATGGGGTTATAAAATTTTAATTCGAGATGCGTAAATCCAACTTTTGGAAAATTTGAATTTAAGCAGAGATTGATTTTGTAAAGGAAATTGGCTTTCCGAGTTAAACGAGATCGATGGCTTAAACATCGATATTTAAATCAGTTATGGAAGGATTTCATACAAATATGAGAATTTGAAGTATTCATTAACCCTATCGATCTTTCCTTTTCGAGGACGAAAAGTTTTAAAGGGGGAAGGAATGTAACGACCCAGAAATTTCGACAACTGTAATGTGGAATTAATTAAAGATTTAATTGTTAATAGTCAATTTTATATTGATACTGGGACTTGGAACTTAAAATTTTGTTTATGGATTTCTTTCAGAATGGGTGGTTGAAGTCAAATACTACTGTTAATATTAGAATTTATTTTGATTAGAGTGGAAATTTAACTGAAAATATAAATGGTCGAATTTAAAGAAAAATGTAGCAGACGTTAAATGAATTGAAAAGAAATAAATAAATAAAAAAATAATAACATCTTTATACAAACGGTGTTGGGTTTTGATTGTTGGATTCAAACTATGAAAACGAAACAGCACATCAAGTTCGTAGCATTTGGAGTTCGTTGTGACGGAACGAAAAAAACAAAACAAAACATCAACATGAATAGCGTAGGGAATAAAAAGCACCATAAATTATGAATTAAATAAATAGAGAGAGTTCCTCCTCGCGCACACTACTGATGCCTTCATCCCCACGTTTCCTTGGCTCCCACGAAAACTTGGTACCCACGGCTTTTGCTTCTATAAAGTCGCACTTCTTTTCCCCAATTTCATCAACCAAAAATCATTTTTCTCTCGTTAATGGCCACCGCTAATTTCAATTGCCATTCCCCAAATTAATTCACATCTTCATCCTCCGATTCATCACAGTAGCACCTTCTCGCACCTCTCTTCTATTTCTTCTTCAAGTTTTAACCGTAGGTCAAAAACCCTAGAGCCATAAATCGATGAAATCGGTCACCGCCTCCTTTTGGTTGCCGCGTCGATCTATTTAAGCCACCGTCAACCACCCTGTCGCCACCAAGAGCCATCACCGAACACTCGAAATTCAGCACCCAACCGGTTGCCAGCGCCTTCTCCGCTGATTTAAGGTGAGCAATCACTCACGATTAATTCTAGTTCAAGTAAACTTAATTTCTTAGGAATCTGATTGTGTTGCCATGATTTTTGTCGGATTTGATTTGTGTGTGAGTGTTACCTCACAATTGATCTTTGTTTCAAGTAATTAATTTGAGTATAAGTTAGAATTATAATTTGGGATGCATATTTTTGTCCAAAGACTGGAATCAAAATCTGAATGGGGAAAGAAATATAAATAAAAACTTGGAAACATTTGAATGACAGTAAGCCAAACCCAGTAGCATGTATTCTGCGAGTAACTCTTAGAAGTCTTAAGGTTGCTTGTGTCTTGAATGCAAATACATATTTGTAGATTGCTGCTAATGATTAGTAAATCTTATATGACCATGTTGTGAGTACTTGATGAAACATTGGAAGTAATACAAAACTGTGGCATGTTGACAGTGGGATATATCATCAAAAACCTAGCCGTGTAACACTCTGGTCGTATAGCTTTATTTATACATGTCGGTATGATGTACAAACGTATGATCTGCAGAATATGTGGCGATTTCGACAACTCACACCATTTTGATTTTGTCATCCTGATTACATTGTCACTAGTTACCTATTTGTATAAATAGCTGTAGCACCTCTTGACCGGAAATTGTTCCTACCCCTTGGATGTTTGTGACATATTCTCTGTCAGTTCCCACTGAGTAGTCTGGTTTATCTATTCTATTAATAGGGCATTTAGGAATATTCACATATGTTTAAACAACATAAGCTTTCTATTTATCGAAGCGGGCTCACTATTTTATGCTACATATGTTCAATCAATAACCAAACTTGTTGTAGCACGATGTCTTGTTAAAAGTCTGTTATGTCAACGGTATTTTAAAAAAAAAAAAATGTTAATAAGATTCAAGTCTAATCTTATTCATGTGATACCTTTACTGTGCTATGTTAGTACATATGTATACTTGTGTTTGCACATATATTCCAGAGAGGGAGGATTTGTGTTTGTTCTACATGTTTATAGGAAGTAAAAAAATGACTGTTCGGTTATATGCAGAAAATAATAATAAGACATATAATAATCAACCGATACATAGATCCGAATGGAAGTATGGGTACATTTTTATTACTTGTGAATCGCTTTTCCCTTTGATACATTGTTAGCATTTAAGAGTGGATTCAACCTTTTGGTTTAGCCGATCAATCGATTTAACTGTTTAAGCATGTAGTTTTTAAGATAGTTCAATTTGAGTTGATCAAATTAGAAACAGATTTGAAAAATGTATTCGTTCATATCCAAATGGTAAATATTCAGTTATTTCACAAAATTCGAAGCCATCAGTGTTTCCGCTGATTTTTCTTTGATACATGCCTTGTTTAGAAAACTATTGTCTACATAGCAATAGAGTTACTTGTCCAATTTTGAACTTAAGGTTGAACTGGGAACATAAATGGTGAATACATGCCTTGTTTAGAAATTTCTGAATATCTATATAGCCTGACTAGAAAATTTCATACGTATGTGGGAATACTGGGATATGTTAGAGACCTTGTTACTTGATATTTGCCTCTTATTGTGGGTTTGCACCTGAACTATTTAGGGAATGCATGTGACACTTCTGCTTATGATAGTTGATTTAGTTCATGTCCCCTCTAGATCCACGTATACTTTCATATGCTTAGCTGCATGTATATATGCATTATATCCTGTATGTAGCCTTTAATCGTGTATGCTGTTGCGCATTCCTAATTCACTAGAGAAGTTTGCTGAAATATTATAAGTCATAGCTGTAAATAATTTAACCAATCAATTAATTGGTTTTACACACCATGGTTGAAAGAAGAAAGATGGACCTGTATGTTGCCTTAAGAGTGCGTTCCTATATCACCTTTAAAGTTGGCATTGTGATTCTCTAGCTTGCCACAGGATCCAACTGCTAACTGCATACATCCACACAATTGTATTTTGATGCACTTATACATATATGCAGTGAGTTCATGTATAGTTTCCAGATCTTGAGATCTTAACATGTATATTATAGCATATATGAACTTCATTAGATTATTATTATTTTTGCTTATCACTAAATCTGTACCCTCTTATATATATTGGCCTTTAGCATGACCACCTGTTCTAAATTGTTCTCATATGGTTTGTATTTGCTGCTACATGTATATGCATTGCCTGTTACATTGAATATGGTTTGTGTGTGAAAACTTGAACATATGAAGCTCTTTGTCAAATACCATTTTAGATCTCATTTAAACCTGCTATATTTATAACAGCCTTTCTTTGAGTCTGCCCCTTTATTTTGGGCCCGTGTCCTGTCAATATATGCCGAAGTGAATATGTTTTGCTTATTGCCAGGTCCCCTTTGCATTTCAGTTTCCTGCAACTTGTATATTTGTCGTGTTCCCTTTGTATTTCAGTTCTCTGAAGCTTGTGTATAATTACCACGACCTACTTATATTTAGTTCTCTGAACTTAAGTATACTTGTCATTGCGGTAGCGGGACGCTGAGGCAGTGCACACATGTACCGGTACATGTGTGTATATGCAAGCTCCCCGGAGCACTTATGTTATTATACTCAGTCCGGACGTTGAGGCGGTGCACACGTGTATACTACATACACGCGTGCACTTGCAAACGCCGATACCGTTCGTCCTTGAAAATAGATAGAACTGATATAGACAGATACACTACTGTTATTTACATCGATGTTAGGATTAACTGTTATATTTCAGTTTATATCGAAGTTAATTTACTTGAACTATGATTAATCCTGACTCGAGTATTTTATGTTTTTTTTTGCATGGAATGCTCGAGTCAGATCCGAGCAATACAGATTTAAAGATCACAGCTTAGGGTTCGAAGATTGGCAAAGCTGGGGATTCCGAAGTCGCGCACTCTGAAGTTTTCAAAAACAGTAAATATTTGCTTGTATTCAAATCGTTTTACATTCCGCTGTATATAAAATATTAAATAAAAAAATTCTGGTTATATAATAAAGTTTATTTTGCTGTTCAATACGATGTTATTTGTTTATTCTGTGTTGATTATGTTGTTAAACTCAGTAAGCTAAATACGCTCCGTCAGTTTGAACGTTTTTAAGTTGGTTTAATCACCAATTTGAAGCGGTCAAAAAGGCGGGACGTTACACGTACTAGGGTCGATCCCGATTTTAACTACCCTGCCGTTATGCTACCGAAATTTTCTGAAATATTTATGTGTTAGAATAATTTTCATTCGTTGAAATAAATTACATATGCTATAGCGAATATTCATGTGTTGACTTGCAATTCATTCGTTGAGTTGAAATTCATGTGTTGAATATTATTTGAATTTAAACAAATAGCTTTAGCGATAAAAATCACATTTTTATATATATACAAATTATATCGAATATTCATGTGTTGAGTTGCAATTCATTCGTTGAGTTGAAATTCATGTGTTGAATATTATTTGAATTTAAACAAATAGCTTTAGCAATAAAAATCACATTTTTATATATATACAAACTATATAGAATATTCATGTGTTGAGTTGCAATTCATTCGTTGAGTTGAAATTCATGTGTTGAATATTATTTGAATTTAAACAAATAGCTTTTGCGATAAAAATAACATTTTTATATATATACAAATTATATCAAATATTCATGTGTTGAGTTGCAATTCATTCGTTGAGTTGAAATTCATGTGTTGAATATTATTTGAATTTAAACAAATAGCTTTAGCGATAAAAATCACATTTTTATATATATACAAACTATATCGAATATTCATGTGTTGAGTTGCAATTCATTCGTTGAGTTGAAATTCATGTGTTGAATATTATTTAAATTTAAACAAATAGCTTTTGCGATAAAAATCACATTTTTATATATAAACAAACTATATCGAATATTCATGTGTTGAGTTGCAATTAATTCGTTGAGTTGAAATTTATGTGTTGAATATTATTTGAATTTAAACAAATAGCTTTAGCGATAAAAATCACATTTTTATATATATACAAACTATATCGAATATTCATGTGTTGAGTTGCAATTCATTCGTTGAGTTGAAATTCATGTGTTGAATATTATTTGAATTTAAACAAATAGCTTTTGCGATAAAAATCACATTTTTATATATATACAAACTATATAGAATATTCATGTGTTGAATTGCAATTTGTTCGTCGAATTGAAATTCATGTGTTGAATGTTATCATCTTTTAAAATAAAATGAACCGATAATAAAAACTACACCTTTATGGTGAACATGAAGTGTTAAAAACATTCACGGGTTGAATAAATATTTTCGATGATAAAAATATTTCTTTTATCATGTATATGCCTTGATAAAAATACACATGTGTTGAAATAAATAATAGTTTGCTAGAAATATTATTATTAGCTTTGTTCTGCATATATATACATGTGTTGAATAGGAAAAATGGATTAGCCGTAGAGTAAAGAAGTTATTTGCGTGCCCGACAAATAGGTAAACCTTGATGAGTTGGCTGCGCAATTTTATTTTTATATCAACTCCTGTGAATGCCATTGGATGCGGAGTGCTGGTTATTCTGTGTGAAATAATAAACATCGCCATAGGATAGTAACAATTAATTTTGAACTACACTACATGGCATACTTCATGACGATAGGCATACTTCATTATATTCCACATAAGCAACTGGAGCTTGTGTGACGAGGTGGAAGATTTACCATACAAGCAAGAGGCTTGTATGGCGATGACTATATACTACAGGTTGAACTGATGACTGATATGGACTATATAAATTATAACGATAAATTGCCAAATTAATAAAAACCCCACACGGGTCTGGAGTTTACAATAATCACGTCGCTCTAGTTATTAGATACGGCATATGGACTATTTATTTCCACACGGAACCGGGGTGACGAGAATTTATTCTCTGGAGTGATTATCAGTACATGCTCCCCCGTAAACACCAGAATATATCACTATAAATATGTGAATGCTTTTTAGGATTTATTGGGTACCTAATACGGCCCAATAAATTTCCAAACCCCTCCCCGTACAAAGGAGGTTATGGCGAAATTTTTCGAAATATTAAGGCGTTAGTGAAATATTTGAAGTGAAAACGAAGTTGAAATTATAGAATGAACTATAGTTGAAATTATAGAATGAACTATATTTATATATAAATATAAATATAATTAAAAGGTATAGAGGCCGTGCAGTTCGTGTTTCGGAATCGTAATTTGCAACGATTAGTACGAGAAATCCGACCATAGGATTTTCCCGAAACCGCAACCGCTGGGTTCGCCTTGGAAATATCTTCCCAACGGCACCAACCTTATAAAAATCCAACAGTTGGATTGTCCGGAATGTTTAATTCAAATCTGAAGAAAAACAGCGCCAGAATCGTTTATATTTATATATAAATATAAATATTATTAAATTAAATCGAATAACGACGCTGCAGTTCGAATTTTGAAACCGTAACTTTAAACGACTAGTGTGGAAGATCCGACCGTCGGATTCTCACGAAACTGGAACCGTTGGGTTCGCTTTGGGAATATCTTCCCACTGGTATAGACTTTGTAGAAATCCAACGGTTAGATTTTCCGATATGTGTAAAAAAAATTAGGGGAAAAACAGCGCCAGTGCCACGGCACGACCTGAAAGGTCGTTTATTTAAATATGGCCATTTTTAAATAAATAAAAATGGCGAAAAATCGTTATAAAACATTATAAGCAACATTGATTGAAAATAAACCAATTGGGCTTGAATTGTTTGATATTTGATGGTTGTATGTGTTTGACACGAAAATAACACTAAAGAACTGAAAGATGGATGTCGAATAATATAAGCATAGAAAGAATCGATTTAAATTCTAATGACGTGAATTATTTGAAAAGGCCGAGCTAACCCTCATTCCAAATAATTTATCGAGCGATTCGAATTGGAAAATGCAAAGACGATTCAAGACCGACGATCTTCGTATCGGTTGGATGGGCGCTATTGAGGTTCCTGACCGGAGTAGCTACCGAAAAGGGACGGAAGTAGTAGCCGTCTGAACGTATGTGTTGATTGGACGGATATACGAGGAATTTGACGCCTCCAGTTTCGTTCAGACCCAGAACGGACTTGTAAATGGACTGTGTGTCTAACATTGGATTTTGTTCTATACTAATTGATCTCTGTTAAATATATATCTGTTTGGCGGCGGAGAATTTATTCTTTTGCTTAACGCCCTTCTCTGAGACGTACGAGCTCAGGGGTTATATATCGATGGAAATCAATCGTATGGAGTGGACTGCCTATGTGGCATGCCAAGATGCTGTGATCAAGGCTTCTGTTGCAAAGAAAAGTCTTGTGGATGATGATTAAAGCACGGTCTACATGACCTAGCTTTGTGTATTTCGTAGATTCGCGAGCCTTACACCCCGGTATGAGTTAAAAACGGGATACGGGCCGCTGGGAGAGCACGACGTTTCTTTCTAGCTATGGTGGTGTCAGTGACTTACCAACCCTGACATATATATCTATTTTTCACCTATGTGGTTGTTGGAATGCAAGGCGCCTCGATTATAGGTCTGTAAGGACCGGGAAACGTGTGTTCAGGAATAACTAATCCTCAAACGTAAGAGAGGACCGGCCCAGCCGATCCAGGGGTTGCCCAGAGTGCGTAGTCCCGAGGCATTTGCTAGAGTGTCTCGAAGCGGAGAGGAGCTTGCCCCTTGCCTCGACTCATGACGGAAATCCAATTTCCAATACGAAATAATGGACTCGATTGTAGAACTAGTATGGCGACATAGTAGATGGTAGCTATGCCGCCTATGATTGATATTTATGATGCTATTCATTTTTGAAACATATATGCACTAGTAATAATATCGAATGATTTTGCTTTATACGTATCAAGCATATTTGGACCTTATAAAGTAAAACTCTATCCTCCGGCTTGCGTTGCATTGTGTGATGGGACCTGAGTCTTATAATGGCTTCATTCTTTCAAAAAGCATTGCGTTGTTTTAAAAGTATTTACTTTGTTTTAAATGCACTAGCAATCACTGGAGTAAACCCGTTCCGCGAAAGTGGCGTGGTCCTATGATTTGCTTATTACTGTTGTTTAACCATTAAATAGATTCCTCATACCAGTCCCCATGACTAACTCGTTGTTTGTTTCACTTTGCAAACGCAGGTGCCCTTATTTTCACATGGGCAGCATAGTACACAGGTGACAGGTTGTTTTTGGCTATGCACTGCTGCATAGAGTGCATTTTTGGCTCATGGCGAGGCTGACTTCACAGAGATGACTTTGACATTTTCCGCCATTACTGTACTTATATTATGATTCCACTACGGGCGATGCAGACTGATTTACTTTCAGTATTCCTTATTGTATGTATATGTACCGCCTTCAGCGATGTAGACTGATACCCTTATTATGTCTCACTGCATGTATGTATTCCGCCTCTGGCGATGATGACTGATCACTTTCCTTTTTATTTACTAAGTTATATCCCACGCTATGCTAATCTGATGTTATTACATGTTGTGATTCCGCTGTCATATCCATGTAAAATTATTCTATTTATTGTTTTTGCTATTATCTGTACTCTGCTATGATGATTAATGTGTTATATTCCAATGATTATCCTTAATACCGCCCCTCGGATTTTGGGATCGTCACAGTTTGTATCAGAGCTTTGGTTAACCTTAGCTCCGGGATCTAACACATTAGACACCTCGTCAGAATAGAATCAGTAGTGTTCTAATGCGAGTAGCTCATTAGAGATAGGATTAGCCATGTCCTAGAATGAGCTAAGCAGATTAGCAAAACAATTTGATCAGTACATCATCATTATCTGTCCTTATGTTCCCCTGCTTTATCATAAATGAAATTATCAAATCTATGAGCTTGACTCTTTTCTTGCTTATACAGTATTCTCTTAGATGGCTACACGAGAAGCAGCAGCTAGAGGAGGCCGTGGAGGCCGATGAGAGGCAGCAGGAGGACGGGGGAATATCCCCGTAGTTGTGGAAGGCCCTATTGTTCAGCCACCAGCACCTGAGGACTTTGAGCTAGACAAAGTTGCGAAGAGGTATAGAAATCTTGGGGGAAAACCCTTTACTGGCACTGGTTCAGTGACCGAGGCTATAGCTTGGCTGAAGACCTGTGAGAAAATCTTTGAAGGCATGGGTATGGGAACCAACAACAAAGCACGACTTGGCATTTGGCTCCTACAGGAGGAAGCAGAGCTGTGGTGGGATGCCATTACCTCAGAGGATGAAGCAGGTACTGTCAGAACCTGGGAGCAGTTCAAAACTATGTTCAACGAGAAGTTTGTACCTGAACAGGCTCTAGAGAGGATGCGAGAGCAGTTTGCTAATCTCCAGCAAGGAGATCTCTCTATTCAAGATTACCTAAATAAGTTCACCCAGTTGTCGCGCTATGCTCCAGAGCTGATTATGACCAACAAAGCAAAGAACAAGAGATTCATATTTGGGCTAAAGCGCAAGTACCATGACAGAGCTATGAGCAACATCAAACTCTCCTTTTCAGAACTGGTAGAAATGGCTTGCAATTATGAAGACATGGATGAAAGGCATGCTAGACAAGACCGCGCCAAATGCCAAGCTAGAAATAAGCGCAAGGCTTCAACTGATCAACCCGAATCTAGCATTACAGCGGCCGCTACTCAGAAACCTGGAAAGATCCCCAAAGGAAATTGCTACAACTGCGGGAAGCCAAGTCATTTTTCTAATGTATGCAAAGCCCCGAGGAAACCAAAGGCAAATGACTCAGCCGAATGCTACAACTGCCATAAGAAGGGGCACTATAGCAGGAACTGTCCTCTGAAGCAGAATGCACAAGTGGCTCATGTGTATGACGGGAAGACCCCGCCAGCTATCACCGATGGATCAGGTAAACCTGACGTCATGGGAGGTATCCTTACCATTAAAAATATTCCTATTTCTGTACTTTTTGATACTGGTGCATCACGTAGCTTCATTTCTGGTAACATCGTTCACAAGTTAAAATTGAAACGAAGAAAACTTAAAGAACCAATTAAAGTTCGAAACCCGATAGGAGGTTCTTTTAGTCTCAGTACATATTGTAAAGCACCTATTTCCTTTTCTCGGTACTGGTTTCCTTTTAAAGTGATTGGCATGGACCTTTCCGAATATGATATTATACTGGGGCTGGATTGGTTGACACAATATAAGGCCGAAGTTAGATGTGCCGAAAGAATCGTTAAAGTTGAAACAAAATCGGGGCATATCACTATACCATGTCTCGGTTCAGAAATTAGTAGAACAAAATTTTGGTCTTCTTTAGAAGTTACTCCCCCTTCGATAGAAAAAATACCGGTCGTTAAAAACTATGCGGATGTGTTTGAAGAAGTAGAAAACTTACCGCCGCAAAGAGAAATTGAATTTAGAATAGATCTAATTCCGAACGCCCGACCAGTAGTGCATCCAATTAGAAGAATGGCCCCGAAAGAAAAAGAAGAGTTTGGTAGTCAAACCCGAGAATTACTTTGGAAAGGTCTGATCAGACCGAGCTTTTCAGCTTGGGGAGCAGCAGTAGTTTTTGTCCCGAAATCAGACGGTACTCTAAGACTTTGTGTTGATTACTGAGATCTCAATAAGCAGACACTGAAGAAAAAATATCCCTTGCCCCGAATAGATGATCTGTTAGATCAATTAAATGGAGCAACAATATTCTCCAGAATGGACCTAGCTACAGGTTTCCACCAATTACGTATAGCCGAAGACTGTGTTCCTTTGATAGCCTTCAGGGGTCTCGATTTATTCTACGAATGGTTAGTAATGCCGTTCGGCTTGTGTAACGCTCCGGCATACTTCGTCGATCTTATGAACAGAGTGTTCCGAGGTGTATTGAATAAATTTGTGCTAGTCTTCATCGATGACATTTTAATCTACTCCAAGTCGGAAGATGAGCATGCAAAACATTTAGAACAAGTCTTGAAAATTCTAAGGAGAAATGTCTTGAAAGCTAAATTTTCTAAGTGTGTCTTCTGGCAGAATGAAGTTAAGTTCCTAGGCCATGTCGTATCAAAAGAAGGAATTGCTATGGACCCAAGAAAAATTACAGTGATTCAGAACTGGAAACAACCTACTACGCCCACCGAAGTTCGAAGTTTCCTTGGATTGGCTAGTTACTATCGGAAATTCATTCAGGATTTTTCAAAGATATCTGGTGTATTGAAAAAGCTTACAAAGAAGCATGAAAAATTCAAATGGACTCCCGAATGTGAAGAAGCTTTCCAGGAGCTGAAACTGAAATTAACAACCGCTCCGGTATTGACAAATATAGAAGGCAACCAAGACTTGACTGTATGGACAGATGCTTCTATCAGAGGGTTAGGAGCAGTACTAATGCAAAAAGGCCAAGTGATCGCTTATGCCAGCCGTCAACTAAAGCCGCATGAAAGAAACTATGCAACTCATGATCTTGAGTTATTAGCTATCGTGTTTGCTTTAAGAATCTGGAGGCATTATTTATTGAGCGAGAAATTCGAACTATACACCGATCATCAATCCTTGAAATACCTGTTCACCCAGAAAGATCTAAACTTGAGGCAACAACGTTGGTTAGAATTCCTTGCGGCATATGATTTTGAAATTCTATACACTCCAGGGAAGGCCAATGTTGTAGCCGATGCGCTCAGCAGAAAGAATGAAATCATCGCCAGTTTTGTCATCATGTCTTCATTAATAGACAGGATCTCGACCCTTCAGAAAAACGATGAATTTATTCAAAGAATCAGTCAGAGAGTCAAAGGAGGTGAATCCACAAGTTTCCGACATGATGAAAAAGGAGTTCTAAGATTAAAGGGCAGAATTTGCATCCCAAACCTTCCTGAGCTCAGAAGAGAAATACTTGATGAGTGCCACAAGTCCAAACTAAGTATCCATCCCGGTGTGAGAAAAATGTATAACGATATCAAACGCACATTCTGGTGGAGAGCTTTGAAAAGAGATATCTCATTATATGTTAGCAGATGCCCCACTTGTCAGCTAGTTAAGAGTGATCAGCAGAAATTGTCTGGATTATTACAACCCTTAGAAATTCCAGGATGGAAGTGGGAACAAATCTCGATGGACTTCATTGATGGCCTGCCTCGAACTAGAAAAGGAAACGACAGTATATGGGTAATCGTAGATCGCTTCACGAAGACTGCCCATTTCATACCTGTCCGATCCAACAGAACGGCTCAAAGTCTAGCACAGATTTACTTCAAAGAAATAGTTAAACTACACGGAGTGCCGCTCAATATAGTCAATGTAACACCCCATGTATTCTTTAACAGTGAAATTCATGAATTAAAGCATAACTAATTCCAAATCAAAGAATTAAGGGAAATGGGATACGCCATTGCGTTCGTCTCGGAAAAATACGCGAAATAGAGTCTGAGTTTTCGAAAATCGGAGTCCGTATGACCAAGATATGGCCTCCGGAAGTTTCTGAATTAGGTTTAAAATTCGAACTGACGAAAAACAGCTCAGAAAAACAATTCAAAATTCAAAATCGGGCCCAGTTGGCCAGGGCGGGAAAATTCCCGCCTGAAGGCACCAGGTCGACTTGGCAGTCGACCTGGGCTAACCAGGTCGACAGGGCTGTCGACCTGGGTGTCGACAGGGCTGTCGACCTGGCCCCAGAGCCAGGTCGAACCCAGCCCATCCTGGCTGGCCAGGTCTGTGTTTGGCCGATTTTCTGAGCCTTGCCTTGTCACTAGGGCTAGGTGTCAGCCCCTGATTGGTCTCTCTTTCGAATGAATGGCTACGATCAATCCAAGCAACATCGATGGTCCTAATCAGTTCATAAACTCTATAAAAATGACCCTAGACTCTACCTAATCTATTCATTCAAAAAAATAAGAATGAGGCCATCATGCTGCTGAGGAACGACTAGGAGTAGCCACCAATTTGAGAGACAATTAGGAGACAAACTCTAAAGCATAAAGCAAACTTAAACAAATCAAATCAACGCCTACGTCAAGGGAATAGCATCTCCAAATCCAGAATTCAGATTCCTGAATTGCAGAATTCGTCACACGATTGTAAGTAGAGTGCTATTCCGATATGAAATAAATAATTGTGTTGATTTGTGTAATTTAAGAAATGGAATTGTGGCGATAATAATTCATATTTGTGCGTTGCTATAATTCTAATCGATTTGGAATATTGTGATATGACGATTGGATATTCACAAGTATGAAATTCATGTTGAAGCTATACGTTTGTGGTTGTTTAATTGAGATTCATGCATGTGGTTTTGCTACTATGCCAACGTAATGTATATTTTTGTACAAAAAAAATCACTTTGTGTGTAATTGGATCAAATTTGGGGTATTATGATTCATATGAAATTATGTTGAAATTGGCATCATGATCTATGTAAAAAAACCATACTTTTGTATTAGAAACAAAAGTAAGCCTCTTTGTGAACTTATGTTGATTTTATGAATATGACTAGGCTATGTTTGGTATTATGCCTAATTGAAAAACATGTTAGGCCTATGTTGTTAACAAGAAATATACAATATATGTTACACATAGCTAAGTTAGATTTACATTCTAATTACAAGTTTGCATGAATAAAATAAAAACCATGATTTCATGTTTAGGAATATTTATGCCATGGTTGTATGAATAGATCAAATACCGTCATTTCATGTTTGGGTATAATTGTGCCATGATTAAAAATCATGATTAAGTTGGAATAATTCTAGTTGAACTATACTTTTGTATTAGTAACAAAAGTAAGCACCTTTGTAAACATATAGTAATTTTATAAACATGATTTGCTTATGTTTGACATTATGCCTAAGTAAAATTATAGGTTTATGTTGTAGTTAAGACTATGTGTCAATAATGATATCTAATTTAGTTAGATTCTTAACTTAACTACAAGTTTACATGGTTTGATTCATGCCACTTATGCTTTATGACCAAAGTATATGTTACCACAATGCAAGTACACCAGTTTCTATTTTGTAGTTCCAACGTTATGTTGCAAGTTCATGCGTTCACATTCCCCTTTTTGTGTATATAACCACGTTTTAAGCCTCCCCTTTTTCACATGGCTAAGTTGGGCTTAAAAGGCTAAGCCCAACATATATTATAATAAACGAACGTATTAAACGGGGGAAATAGCGTCGGGCCAAATTAATTAATAAATGAAAATATAAAAGTAGAGGGGCCCAAATTCAAGAATGGGTTGGGCCCATGATTGGTGTAAACCTTTACACCATTAATTGATTTTGAATAATGGGCCGCAAATATTTACATATAAGAAAATAAAGAAGAAAGACAAAATATGTAAATGTAGAAAATACGATGTGTTTAACCCGAGGTTGGATTGAGTTGTGATGTAAACCTGCCCGGAACCGCCCGGCTGTCCAGTAGTCACAACAATACCTATCCAATGTGGGTGGTTAAACATGGAGCCCAATAAGGACCCGAGGTTAGACTGAGTTGTGGCGTAAGACTGCCCGGACCCAACCGGCAACAGGCAGCCACAACAATACCTGTCTAATGTGAGAGGTCAAGGCTTTAATAAGACAATTAAGGCTGAGTCAGGATTGATAGGATTAAGTAATACTTAATCAAAATGGAACATGCTAAACTAAACAGACTGATTGGGTGTTAGGTTCATAAAACACTTAACCAACTTAGCATGTTGGCTAGAGATAGAAAACCTAGTAGCGGGGGACCCTTTTCAGCAGTAACCCTATAAGGTGTATCATGATACCCTGAAACTAGGCAGGGTGGGGCACGATTACTGGGCTGATTGTAAGAGGTCAAATCGACGTCGGTGGTGCAGCAGTG
Organism: Allium sativum; assembly: GCA_030737875.1. Classification (NCBI taxonomy): domain Eukaryota; kingdom Viridiplantae; phylum Streptophyta; class Magnoliopsida; order Asparagales; family Amaryllidaceae; genus Allium; species Allium sativum. The sequence goes on along the minus strand of CM060921.1, from coordinate 4,438,076 downwards.
TAGGTTCTAACGGGGTGCGGGCGTGCACACACTCCGGCGCAGAAAAATAAGGCACTGGGCACCAGTAGCATACCTGTGCATTCTAGGATTGTGTCGGGCCGCCACCATGGGACTTGATACACCCCATGGTGGGACCAGCATAGGTAACTACAACATCGGGGGCCGTAAGACACATGTAACTATGCGAGTAGGAGCCGATCATTATAAAATGGATCACTTCACCCTGATTATGGGGGTGCCAGTTGGGAACTAGTTTATATGGGTTCAGAGATTAAAATGGGGTACGATAGTATATTCAACCCTAGACAACTTAACTAAGTTTATGGTGCTTTCCCATTTCTAGTTTATACTTATCATACCCAGTTCTTTATTCATAGACTGAATAGTCCTAGACTTACTCAGGCTTTATGTCTGACTCTACTTTTCTTTCGTCTTCTTTCCTTCCGTTCCCCCGCCCCCCCAGGTCCACAGGGAGGGAATACCGCAGCTTGACCAGCCTTCATATCCAGCTTGAAGAGAAAGAATGCATTGCTTGGATCTTTTCGTTTTTGACTATGGCTTTGGACATCAACTATGGGACTTTTGCAGTTTATTTATGTTTTCTTTATGCTTCTTTAAATAATGTAATCAAGACAGTTATGATTTTGGAAATATTGTAAGACAATTATGGCATGGTTTGTGTAACACATATTTTAATGAAATAAAAGTTGTTGTTTTCCGCTGTTCAAAAATATGTGTTCTTATATCTGTCTTGTATATCTGTGACTTATACTTATAAACCTCCACCAAAATTAGGGCATTCCCTTTGAGAGTGACCCTAACGGAGGTGGGGTGTTTCACTTGGTATCAGAGCCTAGGTTTACCAGATAAGATAAAAAGTTTTGGAAATTTATTTTCAAAAAGGAAATTTAAAGAAGCATTTTTTTTTAAAAGAGATAAAATATTATTTTATTTTAAAAGGCAAAGTCCCCCCAAAGCCATAGGTACTATCTCTTATCCTTCGTTTTGAATCTATCCTTTTTGTTTCAGCATGTCCGAAGAACTTAACTTGCCAGAGGTTGTACCAATACCTGGTTGGTTTAGACGGTTCTTAGAAGCAAGGGCCACTCAGCCAGGTCCTACCGTTCCTCCTCCCCCAGCTGCAGGAAATCATCCAGCTGCAGCAGCACCTCTTCCTCCACCTCCTCCGCGGGGAAACACTTTTGCTAAGATATGTAAAGATTTTAAAGCCATGGGAGGAAAGGATTTTCATGGAACTGAGTCCTTCGTGGCAGCTAGAAATTGGCTGAAAGAAACCGAGGACTTATTCATCATCTTTGAGGTAGAAGATAGACAGAAAGTACAACTGGAAGTATGGCTACTAAAAGGTGAGGCTTCCTACTGGTGGGAAGTCACTAATGCAGAAAGACCGGTTGAAACATGGGAGGACTTTAGGGCAAGGTTTGAGGCTAAATTTCTCTCAGAAGCTGAAAGGAGTCTTCAGTTGGAAAAATTCTTGTTTCTTAAGCAAGGGAATATGACAGTCAAAGAGTATGTTAATCAATTCGATGAGCTGGCTAGGTTTGGGCTAGACCTAGTCAACACCCCGCACAAGAAGGCTCTCCGCTTTGTCAAAGGGTTGAATGAGCCATTACTCAGTTTGGCCATGACCCATATACCCATGGGAGCTACATACGAAAGGTTGGTGCAGATGGCATTGCTGAACGAGGAAGATAAGGACAAGAAGGAACCAGAGGCAGAAAACTCTCAAGGGAAGAAAGAGGTCAAGCCCAACGATTCTAAAATAAGAAGGTAGACCCCGAGAAAGGAGGCAAGAACAACAACTCATGTGATAAAAGGAAATGCAATTACTGTGGTACGGAAGGGCACATAGCCAAGGATTGTAGAAAGAGGAAGAGAAAGCAAGGTGAATATTTTCATTGTGGGAAGACTGGACACATCAGCAAAGACTGCCCTGAGAAGCAGACCGGACCTTCTGGCGGTACATCGTTAACTTATTCTAGATGCTTTGTTTTATCCTATTTCTCTCCTCGATCCTATCTTGAGAACCATAGGTAGAATCTTTTTGGATGTAAACATGTAGTTGAAACATGTTATGGATGATGGTTGCAAGTGGTTGCAAGTGATTGTTAGTGGTTGCTCGTGGTTGCATATACACACACAACCTAGGTTTTAGATCGGCTCAGTCAGTTCATATTGCATATGCATATATGGTTGCATTCGTATATGGTTGAACTTTAATGTGTCATCATATGGATGTTGCATTTGTATGAATGATTGTGCACTCATGTAGAATCATGAATAGGAAAATTTTGCATACATAATGGATTCATGGCACTTACAAAATTCGCATTAAGGAGGTCAACTGAATCAGTAGACCGCCTGATTTTGCATTAGATAAGTACATGTACACACACACTTCGCATATGATCATGAAGCATTAGAAGTCTTTTAAGGACAATGGATGCTCGTGTTTGATGGATGAGTAGATAGATGTTTGGATGTTAGGATATACATTCTTCCTAACTTGAGAGATTTCGGGGACGAAATCCTTTTAAGTGGGGGAGAATGTAACACCCCGTGTATTCTATAACAGTGAAATTCATGAATTAAAGCATAACTAATTCCAAATCAAAGAATTAAGGGAAACGGGATACGCCATTGCGTTCGTCTCGGAAAAATACGCGAAATAGAGTTCGAGTTTTCGAAAATCGGAGTCCGTATGACCAAGATATGGCCTCCGGAAGTTTCTGAATTTGGTTTAAAATTCGAACTGACGAAAAACAGCTCAGAAAAACAATTCAAAATTCAAAATCGGGCCCAGTTGGCCAGGGCGGGAAAATTCCCGCCTGAAGGCACCAGGTCGACTTGGCAGTCGACCTGGGCTAACCAGGTCGACAGGGCTGTCGACCTGGGTGTCGACAGGGCTGTCGACCTGGCCCCAGAGCCAGGTCGAACCCAGCCCATCCTGGCTGGCCAGGTCTGTGTTTGGCCGATTTTCTGAGCCTTGCCTTGTCACTAGGGCTAGGTGCCAGTCCCTGATTGGTCTCTCTTTCGAATGAATGGCTACGATCAATCCAAGCAACATCGATGGTCCTGATCAGTTCATAAACTCTATAAAAATGACCCTAGACTCTACCTAATCTATTCATTCAAAAAAATAAGAATGAGGCCATCATGCTGCTGAGGAACGACTAGGAGTAGCCACCAATTTGAGAGACAATTAGGAGACAAACTCTAAAGCATAAAGCAAACTTAAACCAATCAAATCAACGCCTACGTCAAGGGAATAACATCTCCAAATCCAGAATTCAGATTCCTGAATTGAAGAATTCGTCACACGATTGTAAGTAGAGTGCTATTCCAATATGAAATAAATAATTGTGTTGATTTGTGTAATGTAAGAAATGGAATTGTGGCGATAATAATTCATATTTGTGCGTTGCTATAATTCTAATCGATTTGGAATATTGTGATATGACGATTGGATATTCACAAGTATGAAATTCATGTTGAAGCTATACGTCTGTGGTTGTTTAATTGAGATTCATGCATGTGGTTTTGCTACTATGCCAACATAATGTATATTTTTGTACAAAAAAAATCACTTTGTGTGTAATTGGATCAAATTTGGGGTATTATGATTCATATGAAATTATGTTGAAATTGGCATCATGATCTATGTAAAAAAACCATACTTTTGTATTAGAAACAAAAGTAAGCCTCTTTGTGAACTTATGTTGATTTTATGAATATGACTAGGCTATGTTTGGTATTATGCCTAATTGAAAAACATGTTAGGCCTATGTTGTTAACAAGAAACATACAATATATGTTACACATAGCTAAGTTAGATTTACATTCTAATTACAAGTTTGCATGAATAAAATAAAAACCATGATTTCATGTTTAGGAATATTTATGCCATGGTTGTATGAATAGATCAAAAACCGTCATTTCATGTTTGGGTATAATTGTGCCATGATTAAAAATCATGATTAAGTTGGAATAATTCTAGTTGAACTATACTTTTGTATTAGTAACAAAAGTAAGCACCTTTGTAAACATATAGTAATTTTATAAACATGATTTGCTTATGTTTGACATTATGCCTAAGTAAAATTATAGGTTTATGTTGTAGTTAAGACTATGTGTCAATAATGATATCTAATTTAGTTAGATTCTTAACTTAACTACAAGTTTACATGGTTTGATTCATGTCACTTATGCTTTATGACCAAAGTATATGTTACCACAATGCAAGTACACCAGTTTCTATTTTGTAGTTCCAACGTTATGTTGCAAGTTCATGCGTTCACATTCCCCTTTTTGCGTATATAACCACGTTTTAAGCCTCCCCTTTTTCACGTGGCTAAATTGGGCTTAAAAGGCTAAGCCCAACATATATTATAATAAACGAACGTATTAAACGGGGGAAATAGCGTCGGGCCAAATTAATTAATAAATGAAAATATAAAAGTAGAGGGGCCCAAATTCAAGAATGGGTTGGGCCCATAATTGGTGTAAACCTTTACACCATTAATTGATTTTGAATAATGGGCCGCAAATATTTACATATAAGAAAATAAAGAAGAAAGACAAAATATGTAAATGTAGAAAATACGATGTGTTTAACCCGAGGTTGGATTGAGTTGTGATGTAAACCTGCCCGGAACCGCCCGGCTGTCCAGTAGTCACAACAATACCTATCCAATGTGGGTGGTTAAACATGGAGCCCAATAAGGACCCGAGGTTGGACTGAGTTGTGGCGTAAGACTGCCCGGACCCAACCGGCAACAGGCAGCCACAACAATACCTGTCTAATGTGAGAGGTCAAGGCTTTAATAAGACAATTAAGGCTGAGTCAGGATTGATAGGATTAAGTAATACTTAATCAAAATGGAACATGCTAAACTAAACAGACTGATTGGGGGTTAGGTTCATAAAACACTTAACCAACTTAGCATGTTGGCTAGAGATAGAAAACCTAGTAGCGGGGGATCCTTTTCAGCAGTAACCCTATAAAGTGTATCATGATACCCTGAAACTAGGCAAGGTGGGGCACGATTACTGGGCTGATTGTAAGAGATCAAATCGACGGCGGTGGTGCAGCAGTGTAGGTTCTAACGGGGTGCGGGCGTGCACACACTCCGGCGCAGAAAAATAAGGCACTGGGCACCAGTAGCATACCTGTGCATTCTAGGATTGTGTCGAGCCGCCACCATGGGACTTGATACACCCCATGGTGGGACCAGCATAGGTAACTACAACATCGGGGGCCGTAAGACACATGTAACTATGCGAGTAGGAGCCGATCATTATAAAATGGATCACTTCACCCTGATTATGGGGTGCCAGTTGGGAACTAGTTTATATGGGTTCAGAGATTAAAATGGGGTACGATAGTATATTCGACCCTAGACAACTTAACTAAGTTTATGGTGCTTTCCCATTTCTAGTTTATACTTATCATACCCAGTTCTTTATTCATAGACTGAATAGTCCTAGACTTACTCAGGCTTTATGTCTGACTCTACTTTTCTTTCGTCTTCTTTCCTTCCGTTCCCCCCCCCCCCCCCCCAGGTCCACAGGGAGGGAATACCGCAGCTTGACCAGCCTTCATATCCAGCTTGAAGAGAAAAAATGTATTGCTTGGATCTTTTCGTTTTTGACTATGGCTTTGGACAGCAACTATGGGACTTTTGCAGTTTATTTATTTTTTCTTTATGCTTCTTTAAATAATGTAATCAAGACAGTTATGATTTTGGAAATATTGTAAGACAATTATGGCATGGTTTGTGTAACACATATTTTAATGAAATAAAAGTTGTTGTTTTCCGCTGTTCAAAAATATGTGTTCTTATATCTGTCTTGTATATCTGTGACTTATACTTATAAACCTCCACCAAAATTAGGGCATTCCCTTTGAGAGTGACCCTAACGGAGGTGGGGTGTTTCAGTCAGTGATAGAGATCCCCTGTTTACTAGCAAATTCTGGGAAGCGTTCCAAACAGAATTGGGAACCAAATTGAATCTAAGCACCGCTTATCACCCTCAGACAGACGGCCAAACTGAGCGGGTGAATAGAATTTTAGAAGATTTACTGCAGGCTTGCGTTATCGATTTTGGAGGCTCATGGGAAGATCACTTACATTTAGCCGAATTCTCTTACAACAATAGCTATCAAGCAAGTTTGGGGATGTCTCCATTTGAAGCATTATACAGTAGACCGTGCAGATCTCCCGCATGTTGGGTAGAACCTAGCAACAGACTTGTGTTAGGGCCTGATATGATTCAAGAGGCATCGGATAAAGTCGATTTCATTAAGAAGCGATTGAAAACCGCACAGAGCCGACAGAAAAGTTATGCTGATGCGAGAAGAAGGGATATATCGTTTGTCGTTGGCGATTATGTTTATTTAAGAGTTTCTCCAATGCGGGGAGTAATCAGATTTGGCAAGACTGGGAAGTTGGCACCGAGATTTATTGGTCCCTTTCCTATGCTTGAACGGATTGGAACTCCTGCGTATAGGGTTTCATTACCTAATTGGTTGCCTGGTATACATGATGTGTTCCATGTATCTCAACTCAGAAAACATGTTCATGATCCAGATCTTGTTGTGGAAGAAGCAGCGCAACATGATATTGACATAACTCCAGAATTAGCACTCAGAAGAGAGCCATTAAAGATAGTTGGCAAAGAAACTAGAGAGCTAAGGAGGAAAAAGATTCATCTAGTCAAAGTGCAGTGGAGTAGTGATCCTAGAGACTGTACTTGGGAAACTGAGGAAAGCATTAAACAAGCCTATCCCAAATGCAGAGTGGTCATCTCTGACTAACTCCGGTGCAAGGTACCTTTACAATACTTTGCATTTACATTTTATTTCCTACTTAGCTGTTATTTCCTTTTCGAGGACGAAAAGTTTTAAGTGGGGGAGATTGTAATAACCCGGAAAATGTGAACCAGTTTAAAATTTTTAAATTAGGTTATTACCAAAGAATTTGAATTGTTGAAATAGCCTATTTCAATAAAATATAGAATTGGGTATAGTATTGCAGTTTGAAATTTTGAATATAAACTTTGTCTGACTGTGCTGGGTGGAAAATATAACGGATTTTGGCGAAACTGAAAATATTTAAATCTGTTTATGAATACCTTTCTAACGAATCCGAAAAATCGAAATTTCATAACAAAAATCAAAAGTTATGGCCAAATGAATTTTCAGAAAGGTCGCTATATAGCATATATAGCCCTCGAAAATTGATATTTTGCATATGACCTCGGAATTCGACGAAACCACTTTTGTTGGGTCCGGGATGTCAAATTATTGCTAAGTTTCAAATTTCATAATTTTTGAAGCTAGTTTGTGAGCGGGGCAAAAGAAAATGTGATTGGTCAAATTCTGTTAAAATGGGTCGACCTAAAAATAGCCGTTTTTCAAACGAGCTCAGAATTCGACGAAACTGGTTTTGTTAGGACCGTATCGTCAAAGCAAAGCTAGATTTATTTTTCTGGAATTTTTCGATTCAGTTTGTGGCCCTGGCAAATTGAAATGTACGTTTAAATTAAATATCGAATGTTTTATATTTTAAATTGAAAAATAACTGACTGTAACAGTCGAATTGGCCAACAAAACATTTGTGTCCGGAATGGGGGTATTTAGCTAGGGGCGACAGTCATTGGGTTTAAAAAGGAGTCTGTTTGCAAAAACACTATTTAAAACTTCCTATAAAGCTCGGACCAATAGGAATTTTTCTTTTGAAAAAAATACGAAGGAAACCCTAGCCGCCAGCGATTTGGACGACGCACGAATCTCGAAGCTTCTCATCGATTTTGCCGTCACCTCAGTCGATTTCGCCGCCTCCGCCAGTTAAAGCTTCTGACCGCCTTAGTCCCCTCTTCACATCCGACCCAGTCTCGCCACCTTCAGAGGCGCCGCCATCGAGTTCTGACGCTCCAAAGTCGGCACGTTTAAGACGCCGCCCAGGGTTCATCTCGACGTCGAACTGGAAGAGACTGGTGGCGCCAGAAAGCTCTTCCCTCCCTCGTCGACGTCCGACAATCTGATCAACCTATAAAGGAACGAATCGAGAGAAAAATCAAAACCTAAATTTGAGCAGGTTTGAAAACTAACGGGTTATGTAATTTTAAACTGTTTTTACACTATAAAGCGTTGCAAAACTTTGAAAAATAATATCTTTTTCGTTCTTTAACAAAATTTGATGAAACAGGAGACACCGTGACCGCAAGGAGGCTCTCTACATTCTAGAAGAAGCCGCGAATTTTTCTGACCTTCCTACGATTTTTAGCACTGCAATAACCAATGTGAGGAATCTAAACTATTTGTGTGAATGAAATCGTGTTGTATAAATTATTTAAGCGAAGTGTAAATTATATACGCATTGTATACCTCATGTACATGTGTTGTATAAGTTATATTAGCAATGTATAAATTATACAAGCGTCGAATGAAACATATATGCTTTGAATTGTGATGAAATGCAAGTGAATTATTATATATATATATACACACACACTCCCCTCGTCCACAGACCATGGACGATATTTATTGCTTGTGATTGACGTAGTATTATATGGTATGACGAATGGTTGGGAATAATTGTTTGTGGTTGATATTATGGTTGAAAAATACCTTTATGGTTGAAAAATACCTTTGTGGTTGAAAAATACCCTCTTGTGGTTGAAACAAAATACAATAGGATTGTGGAATTGAAAATAAAACATGCCGCCTGCGTGCGAACTAGATGCATGATCCCCATTGTCAAAAACCGCGTGGTTTTAAGGTAGAGCGAGGAGCCGTACTAGGGACGGTCCCGGTTTTAACTACCCTGCCGTTATGCTGCCGAAATTTTCTGAAATGTTTATGTGTTAGAATAATTTTCATTCGTTGAAATAAATTACATATGCTATAGCGAATATTCATGTGTTGAGTTGCAATTCATTCGTTGAGTTGAAATTCATGTGTTGAATATTATTTGATTAAACAAATAGCTTTAGCGATAAAAATCACATTTTTATATATATATATACAAATTATATCGAATATTCATGTGTTGAGTTGCAATTCATTCGTTGAGTTGAAATTCATGTGTTGAACATTATTTGAATTTAAACAAATAGCTTTAGCGATAAAAATCACATTTTTATATATATACAAACTATATAGAATATTCTTGTGTTGAGTTGCAATTCATTCGTTGAGTTGAAATTCATGTGTTGAATATTATTTGAATTTAAACAACTAGCTTTTGCGATAAAAATCACATTTATATATATATATATATACAAATCATATCAAATATTCATGTGTTGAGTTGCAATTCATTCGTTGAGTTGAAATTCATGTGTTGAATATTATTTGAATTTAAACAAATAGCTTTAGCGATAAAAATCACATTTATATATATATACAAACTATATCGAATATTCATGTGTTGAGTTGCAATTCATTCATTGAGTTGAAATTCATGTGTTGAATATTATTTGAATTTAAACAAATAGCTTTTGCGATAAAAATCACATTTATATATATATACAAACTATATCGAATATTCATGTGTTGAGTTGCAATTCTTTCGTTGAGTTGAAATTCATGTGTTGAATATTATTTGAATTTAAACAAATAGCTTTAGCAATAAAAATCACATTTTTATATATATACAAACTATATCGAATATTCATGTGTTGAGTTGCAATTCATTCGTTGAGTTGAAATTCATGTGTTGAATATTATTTGAATTTAAACAAATAGCTTTTGCGATAAAAATCACATTTTTATATATATACAAACTATATAGAATATTCATGTGTTGAATTGCAATTTGTTCGTCGAATTGAAATTCATGTGTTGAATGTTATCATCTTTTAAAATAAAATGAACCGATAATAAAAACTACACCTTTATGGTGAACATGAAGTGTTAAAAACATTCACGGGTTGAATAAATATTTTTGATGATAAAAATATTTCTTTTATCATGTATATGCCTTGATAAAAATACACATGTGTTGAAATAAATAATAGTTTGCTAGAAATATTATTATTAGCTTTGTTCTGCATATATATACATGTGTTGAACAGGAAAAATGGATTAGCCGTAGAGTAAAGAAATTATTTGCGTGCCCGACAAATAGGTAAACCTTGATGAGTTGGCTGCGCAATTTTATTTATATATCAACTCCTGTGAATGCCATTGGATGCGGAGTGCTGGTTATTCTGTGTGAAATAATAAACATCGCCATAGGATAGTAACAATTAATTTTGTACTACACTACATGGCATACTTCATGACGATAGGCATACTTCATCATATTCCACATAAGCAACTAGAGCTTGTGTGACGAGGTGGAAGATTTACCATACAAGCAAGAGGCTTGTATGGCGATGACTATATACTACAGGTTGAACTGATGACTGATATGGACTATATAAATTATAACGATAAATTGCCATATTAATTAAAACCCCACACGGGTCTGGAGTTTACAATAATCACGTCGCTCTAGTTATTAGATACGGCACATGGACTATTTATTTCCACACGGAAACGGGGTGACGAGAATTTATTCTCTGGAGTGATTATCAGTACATGCTCCCCCGTAAACACCAGAATATATCACTATAAATATGTGAATGCTTTTTAGGATTTATTGGGTACCTAATACGGCCCAATAAATTTCCAAACCCCTCCCCGTACAAAGGAGGTTATGGCGAAATTTTTCGAAATATTAAGGCGTTAGTGAAATATTTGAAGTGAAAACGAAGTTGAAATTATAGAATGAACTATATTTAAATATAAATATAAATATAATTAAAAGGAATAGAGGCCGTGCAGTTCGTGTTTCGGAATCGTAATTTGCAACGATTAGTACGAGAAATCCAACCATCGGATTTTCCCGAAACCGCAACCGCTGGGTTCGCCTTGGAAATATCTTCCCAACGGCACCAACCTTGTAAAAATCCAACCGTTGGATTGTCCGGAATGTTTAATTCAAATCTGAAGAAAAACAGCGCCAGAATCGTTTATATTTATATATAAATATAAATATAATTAAATTAAATCGAATAACGACGCTGCAGTTCGAATTTTGAAACCGTAACTTCAAACGACTAGTGTGGAAGATCCGACCGTCGGATTCTCACGAAACTGGAACTGTTGGGTTCGCTTTGGGAATATCTTCCCAGTGGTATAGACTTTGTAGAAATCCAACGGTTAGATTTTCCGATATGTGTAAAAGAAATTAGGGGAAAAACAGCGCCAGTGCCACGGCACGACCTGAAAGGTCGTTTATTTAAATATGGCCATTTTTAAATAAATAAAAATGGCGAAAAATCGTTATAAAACATTATAAGCAACATTGATTGAAAATAAACCAATTGGGCTTGAATTGTTTGATATTTGACGGTTGTATGTGTTTGACACGAAAATAACACTAAAGAACTGAAAGATGGATGTCGAATAATATAACCATAGAAAGAATCGATTTAAATTCTAATAACGTGAATTATTTGAAAAGGCCAAGCTAACCCTCATTTCAAATAATTTATCGAGCGATTCGAATTGGAAAATGCAAAGACGATTCAAGACCGACGATCTTCGTATCGGTTGGATGGGCGCTACTGAGGTTCCTGACCGGAGTAGCTACCGGAAAGGGACGGAAGTAGTAGCCGTCTAAACGTATGTGTTGATTGGACGGATATACGAGGAATTTGACGCCTCCGGTTTCGTTCAGACCCAGAACGGACTAGTAAATGGACTGTGTGTCTGACATTGGATTTTGTTCTATACTGATTGATCTCTGTTAAATATATATCTGTTTGGCGACGGAGAATTTATTCTTTTGCTTAACGCCCTTCTCTAAGACGTACGAGCTCAGGGGTTATATATCGATGGAAATCAATCGTATGGAGTGGACTGCCTATGTGGCATGCCAAGATGCTGTGATCGAGGCTTCTGTTGCAAAGCAAAGTCTTGTGGATGATGATCAAAGCACGGTCTACGTGACCTAGCTTTGTGTATTTCATAGATTTGCGAGCCTCACACCCCGGTATGAGTTAAAAACGGGATACGGGCCGCTGGGAGAGCATGACGTTTCTTTCTAGCTATGGTGGTGTCAGTGACTTACCAGCCCTGACATATATATCTATTTTTCACCTATGTGGTTGTTGGAATGCGAGGCGCCTCGATTATAGGTCTGTAAGGACCGGGAAACGTGTGTTCAGGAATAACTAATCCTCAAACGTAAGAGAGGACCGGCCCAGCCGATCCAGGGGTTGCCCAGAGTGCGTAGTCCCGAGGCATTTGCTAGAGTGTCTCGAAGCGGAGAGGAGCTTGCCCTTTGCCTCGACTCATGACGGAAATCCAATTTCCAATACGAAATAACAGACTCGATTGTAGAACTAGTATGGCGACATAGTAGATGGTAGCTATGTCGCCTATGATTGATATTTATGATGCTATTCATTTTTGAAACATATATGCACTAGTAATAATATCAAATGATTTTGCTTTATACGTATCAAGCATATTTGGCCCTTATAAGGTAAAACTCTATCATCTGGCTTGCGTTGCATTGTGTAATGGGACCTGAGTCTTATAATGGCTTCATTCTTTCAAAAAGCATTGCGTTGTTTTAAAAGTGTTTACTTTGTTTTAAATGCACTAGCAATCACTGGAGTAAACCCGTTCCGCGAAAGTGGCGTGGTCCTATGATTTGCTGATTACTTTTGTTTAACTATTAAATAGATTCCTCATACCAGTCCCCATGACTGACTCGTTGTTTGTTTCACTTTGCAAACGCGGGTGCCCTTATTTTCACACGGGCAGCCTAGTACACAGGTGACAGGTTATTTTTGGCTTTGCACTGCTGCATAGAGTGCATTTTTGGCTCATGGCAAGGCTGACTTCACAGAGATGACTTTGACATTTTCCGCCATTACTGTACTTATATTATGATTCCGCCACGGGCGATGCAGACTGATTTACTTTCAGTATTCCTTATTGTATGTATATGTACCGCCTTCGGCGATGTAGACTGATACCCTTATTATGTCTCACTGCATGTATGTATTTTGCCTCTGGCGATGATGACTGATCACTTTCCTTTTTATTTACTAAGTTATATCCCACGCTATGCTATTCTGATGTTATTACATGTTTTGATTCCGCTGTCATATCCATGTAAAATTATTCTATTTATTGTTTTTTCTATTATCTGTACTCTGCTATGATGATTAATGTGTTATATTCCAAAGATTATCCTTAATACCGCCCCTCGGATTTTGGGATCGTCACAGGTTGGATTTGAAATAAGATCTCCCATAATAAATGATGAAAAGGTTTAGAAAAGGATTATAGTAATTGAATTTGGCAAAAAAAAATCGAGTAATGGAAGTTGTAATAAATACCAGATGGTGAAACAAACAGCTTAAAGACGTTAAAGTTTAAAAGTTGATGTTTTATTAATCATTTACTAAATCAATAAACTTAGTAATAATAATATACTTAAAAAGGAAGATTTCAAAAGCAAGAAGGTTTATAAAACCATATGTTAAGTAAAATAGTAAAATGGTATTTGTGGGTATTAGAATGAATATGAGTTTTTGAATTACAATTTATATCTATCTTAAGATATTCGATCAAGGACTAAGAGGTAATTAAAATACCCCAACTTGAACGACTTCAGGATTATTGGAAGATGATATTAGTTGTAATGGTGAAGATGTTAAAAGTGATTTATTTGGAGAATTAATAGTGTAACGTATTTTGAAGAAAGTTTGGATATATATATATATATATGCATATATATATATATATAATGGGAGTCTAAATATACAAAAAGGAAATAAAGAAGGGTCTGAGAGTATGGAATGATATTTCCATAATAAAAGAAATAAAAAGGGATTTGTGAAAATATAATGATATTTTCAAAAGTAAGGCGATGAGATGTAGAACAAGGATAAGTGACGATTATGGTGTTCAAATAACGAAACTAAAGGAGATTTTGTGACGTTTGTTTTACGAACGATAAGTTGAATCGATTTCCTAATGATAGATAACAAGAGATGTTATAGCAAATGGTTTTAGTAATAGTAAAAAAGAAAACTGAATATATTTTTCTAAGTATATAAATAAACTGACTTGAGGATATTAATATATTAAAACTGAAATATATTTTTAATGGCCAAGTGATGCTGTGTAATAAACCAATGGATCTGTTATATTTTTATGGATGTTTATTTTGATAGTTAAATAACCGACTATCAAAATCATGTCCAATGCGTTGTTGGTACGGAAAGACTGGGATCGAATTATATTTGAAAACCATTCCGGCCAATAAATACGAATACATCGAAGATGCTGATCGAAATGGAGAAATTGAAGACCGTAAATCTTCATAAAACGGAAGAGTTACTTACAATCTCTAGCTGATCCCTAGAGATATACTGTGATTCTGTCGTGGTTGAAATCTACGGATTGCAAGGATTACTCACTACTGATCTATAGGGTAATTACTAGGATGTGGTAGGAGAGTGCCTTCGGTTCATCCTGTTCCTGGATGACTTGTATGGACGATGTGAATGGTTACCAGATGTTCCAAAAGTCGATTATAACCTCAAGCTTCATCAACCGGGAAATGACAAAAATCGGGTAGGCAGCATGGCTATGTGGGTCGCTCCCATTAGGGTGTATAATCACCTATCTAGAGAAATTCCTTTCGCTTCTTTAATCTATCGATGATGTCCCTTTCGGGAAACTGTGGTTTGAGCCCAACCGTTGGTGATATACATTCGATACACTCAAGCGAAATGAGTGGTCGGTCATGTGTGGGCCAGGTCGCAAGACGTTCTTGTTAAACCCAGTGTATTCCCCTCTAATGGTTCCATACCTTGTCATATTTGGAATTCAATCTCCAATAAGAGCCCACGGTTTTTGTTTGTATACTATATGTGGAGCGTGAAATGCAAGCGTTCTGCTAGATTCTATTTATTCGTATTTAGACACTATTATAATATTAGAACATATATATGATTTCAAAAATATTTTGGGTTATAGTAAGGTAAAACCGTCCGTATTTATATGTGGGCTGGTTTTACTATTATCCTTTTCTTTCAAAAGGATTTTGAACCTTAAAAATCAATATGGGTGTTATTTAAACTTAGCGAGTTTTTCTCACTCTGGTTCACCAGACTGACCTGGTATCTGTAATGCTCGGGTTAGACCAGGTTGTAAAGGTTCAGGTAATTAGATGTTGTGAAGGCCAAAGACGGGCTGAAGGAGTCGAGACGTATGATGTTATATCGTTATGATTCCGCTGTGTGTTGTATGTGAGGACAGACTATTATAACTGTCCATATGTATTGATGTACTCTGATGTTGTAAGTATTATTTCAAAGCTCTCAATAAGAGTTATTTTTTTATTCATAATTTGTTCTGCCGCGATGCAATTGTGTTGCTTCTTCTTATTCTTCTATCCTTAGCTTTCTTTCTTTCTTATCTCACCCTCTAATTTCTTTTTAATAACGTTCCAGTGTTTTCGGTGCTTAGAAGGTCGGCATGAGATACAGTTATTGTATTTATGTCGATTTTCGGGGCCGAAAACCCCTGTTTGTTACAGTGATATCAGAGCAATGGTTTAGGAATAACCTTGGCTCTATGGTGTAACTCGATAGAGATGGGGTTAGTAATACCCTAGATCGAGATTAAGTGTATATATATACGAGAGAGCGTATTTGTAAATTTTATATGCAAACATTTTGTATTGTGTTGTTTGATCGGTTTAGGGTTGAACTGGCAAACTGATACAATATTATTTTGTAAAATGGGTGAATGAAATAACTTTGCCCAAATTATAATTTATATAAGAAAAGAAATATTTTTGTTAAATTATTAATATATTGGTGTGTTTGATTGAATTGAATGAATTCAAATTGGATTATTAATTTGAATGGTTTAATGAAACCCGAAGAGAATTTAAAATATGGAATTTTTAAATAAAAATTTAAATATATGAATTTAAAGTAAACATAAGTTAACTTAAAGATAAATTAAATATGAAATGGTTTCATTAAATTGATTGGCCATTGTTTTTTGGTTGAATGATAAATTGGTTGGATAATAAAAATTCATCAAAAATTGAATAAACTGGAAGCTAAGAGAAATAACTCAAGTATAACAAATTCTAATGGAATCAAATATGAAATAAAACAAAAAGTGTAATGACCCGCATTGGCAGAGGTATTATGATTAATTTATTTTATTATATAAATGGTGGTTTAGAGAATTTAATGATCGTGGAAATAAATAATGGTGAATATTTTATTAAAATAATAATTAAATAATATATTTAATTCTGAATAATCAGAATTAGTCGAAATGACGATATGGTGTGAACGGATCATCTGTGATATTTAATTCAGCTGGGAATTTAATTTGAATAACGAATATATTCAATCGTGGATAGTTGAACATATAGTTTATAATATAATTATAATAGAGCTCGAAATGGCGCGGCAGTTCGCTATTTGGCGATTCGAACTTCAACGGAGTATACAGGATTCGTTTTAAGCCAGATTTCTATGAAACAAGAAACATGTGGAGCTGGTGGAGTATATCTTTCTAGTGGAAGAGGAAAATCAGGATTTCGTCATGTAGATTTCGAGATACGTTCAAATCAAATTTTAGAAAAGTCGCTGTGGAATTCCTTTATAATTTGCAACGCTTTATTTACGTTATAACAGGGTTTTCAATATATTTGAATATCGGGTTTGAATTTAGACAAGATTCATTTGAGGCGTAGCGATAATTTAATTTTTAGAATTTTACTAAAATTTTTAATTAATTAAATAAGAAACTTTTTATTTGAAGTATTTTGCACCCTGTAATCAATATTTTGGGATTTCACAGAATAAGCTAATCTACCGGTATTATTACATTTTTGGGATCGTGACACCGAGCTGATCACAACGGTATGGTCATTTCTGTCTATAGCAGTCGTAAACAAACGAAATTTCACGAAAATGAGGTATCCCTAAGTAAATGAAACATATTCCTTGATACTTAACTGTCCACGTTTTTCCGATTTCCATGATTAACAGAAGGGAACGATTTTTTATTTCTCAGCCACAAGCCCTTTGCTTAAATACTAAAGTATAACCTAAATACTTTCAATTTTCCTTCGAGCAAAACGAGCCGCCAACCTCCAAAGCTAAAACGCGAAATCCATTTGACCAAAAATCAAATAAAAATTGAAACAGGTTTTATCCACAATAAAACTGAGGAGTTCAGATACACTTTCTTGTTCGCATGTCTCTCTAAGGGTCGTGACGCGGTAAGTCCGAGGCAAAATCTGATGGTGGTGGGTTCGAACCAAATATGGACTGCTGGGCTCGACGTCGTTCTGCCAAATGAAGATCGAGAAGAGCAGTGAGGTTGAAAGGTTGGCAATGGTTCAGCGGAAGCCATGAGGGGATTGCGGAAGTTCAGATCGTGGAAAGTACAGTGTCGACCACTACATGTATCATGATTTCACCGCGTGAAGACGGGCGTTGAGGATTCAAAGAGGAGTCAAAGGAGAGGGTCAAACGTTCGGAATGGGTTGGGAGGTTCAGCAGGATGCCTGGAGCGTGTATTTTTCTTGGATCTGGGATGAAGGAAATGCTATCGAAGTGAAGGGGATATTGCAGATCGATTACTGTGAGGAGGCTGTATCGGCAAAATCGGAGGGAAACTGGTGACAGAAAGTTGCGGTAATTCACTGTACCTGGACCGAAGAGTTGAACGACGAAAGCTGGTCGGGTGGTGCGAGCTAGGAGAAAATAGGATGAGGTGATGGAGATTTTGTAATGGAAGAGATTGATGTTGTTCGATTTGAGTTTTATGGAGTATTGAGGAGAATGTGGTGTGTGAACTTACGGTAATGAGGTGTTCATTTCAGTTCGCTGGTTTAAGTTTTGGGGAAGACGTAGTGAACGGGTGCGGTCTGATGTGTAGTGGGCTTTTAGAAAGGAGGGTGGGCCCATTTAAATAAAGTCAAAGTTTAGTTAAATTTAAATTATAAGTACTGAAATTTGTAAATGTCAATAACTTATTCATATGAAATCAGAATCACGAACCGTAAGTTGCGTTGGGACCGTAAGGATGAGAGCTTCACAATGAAGCTGACTGGAAGTGGATTGAGGCTCGTATGAATTTACGGCGGATTTAATTGTTTGATTCAAATCAAATAACAGTTTATCGTTCTTTAACGATGAACTGCAAATGTGAGTAAATCTCACCAACTCTGAACAGTTTATAATTTCATGTTATATTTTTAGAACTGTTAGATATTGGCTGATTGACTGTATGTTGACTGTTTGATTGAACTGCTAGTCAGTTAGTTAAAATTTCTATATTGATTCTGTTTAACAGAATATATCATATGGAACTGAAAGTGATGTTATCTATATTGTTTAACATCTGTGATGCAGGGAAACAGGTTGGAGGAATCCGACTGGATTCCTCAACATTTATTTTACTGTTTTCATATATTGTGATATATGAGGTGTTATGTAATCTGTTATGGATTATGGGTGTTGGAATGATGTTGATCATTTTTATTCGATATTTTAAATATCATTAAAGACCCTGGGATGTAAAAAGGATTTATTTCAATGTATATTGAAATAAAGGGATTTTATAAAATCAACAGATTTTATAAAAGGAAATATTTCGAAAGTAAATAAAAAGGGAAAAATGTTTTTAAAACGAATAGAGTTTTATAAAAGGGAAATCACTTGTAAAGTGAAGAACTGTTACTGAAAGTAAATCTTTATAAATGAATAGTTTATTCGAATAGAAAGTAAAAAGAGTTAATCGAATATAGTTATTCGAATAGAAAGTAAAAAGAGATAATCGAATATAGTTATTCGAATAGAAGCAAATGAGTTAATCGAATATAGTTATTTGAATAGAAAGTAAAAAGAGTTAATCGAATATAGTTATTCGAATAGAAAGTAAAAAGAGTTAATCGAATATAGTTATTCGAATAGAAAGTAAAAAGAGTTAATCAAATATAGTTATTCGAATAGAAGCAAATGAGTTAATCGAATATAGTTTATTCGAAGAAAGTAAAAGGAATTATCGAATATAGTTTATTCGAAAGGAGTTAAGCGAAATGAGTAAATCAATAGCGTTAGTCAAATAGAGTTAATCCAATAGTGTTATTCGAATGGAGTTAATTGAATAGGGTTAATCGAATAGAGTTAAGTGAAAAGAGTCAATCGAATATAGCTATTCGAAGGAGGGTTAAGTAAGGAAGTTAGTAAAGGGATATAAAGTGAACTTTGCCAATTTCAAAGTTAGAAATGTTGTCCAGTTAAGGTCTGAGAGGTAGTTCTACCCCAACTTGATTGACTTCGTTTTTAACTAAGGATTAGTTAAGGTTCGGCAGTAAAGGAAATGGTTTGAGTTGGCATCGCGATGGTTTGTTTAAACATTTGTCTAAGTCCAATGAAGAAGCTTTGGAAATGTTTTCCAAATAAGAAACCAGAAATGTTTTCTAATAAAGAAAACAAGAAATAGAAATGTTTTCCATTGTTAATAACGTATATTTTCCAAATTTAGAAAATAAGAAATATTGAATATAGGGAAACAGGAGATGAAAAATGAACTAAGGAGATAAATGTTGAATGATGTTTGATCGATATAAATTTCCATTTGGAAATAATATCGTTGTTTGCACATCGGTTTTTATTCGATAGTTAAATCACAGACTATCGAAGTTTTGACTATTTTAACGTTGTTAATATGGAGAGACCGGTTGGATTATTATCCAAAGAACCACTCTGTATTGGCATAAGCGTTGCGAATCATATATGCCAAAGGAAATTGAAGACGGAGTTATGCAAGGGCTATCCTGTTTATAGAATAGTGCCTTCGGTTCATTCTGTTCCTGGATGACTTGTATGGACGGATGTCTGACAGAGTATTTCCAGACGATCACGTATATTGATTTCTCCAACCGTACCAAGAGTGGAAGCGGAGAAGGAAACTTCTTTTAGCTAACACATAATGTATGGTTGAGGACGTCAATCGGTGATTTGATGGATTTGACGATGTAGCATTCAAAGTGAATCTGGTATGATGATAAAGCGTAGCTTCTGGTAAATGACAGAAATCGGGCAGGCAGCATGGCTAAGTCGGTCGCACCGAAGTAGGGTGTATAATCACCTGATCTAGAGTTTCATTTACTTCTAAAAATCTATTGTTGATGCTGTCCCATTCGGGAAACGGTTGCTGATCCCAACTGTTGGTGATATACATTCGATACGCTCAAGCGAAATGAGTGGTCGGTCATGTGTGGCCGGGTTGCAAGATGTTCTTGTTTGAACCCAGTGTATTCCTCTCTAGAGGTACACGAGCGGAAGGTGGTTCCATACCTTGTCATAGTGGGAAATCCATTACCCAATACGTGTTTGCGGTTTTGATTGTATACTATATATGTAGAACATGAGATGAAAACGTTTCTGCTAGATGATTATATATATATATACTGTGGTTGATAGACATTATTATAATATCAAAAGGTTTTTGATATAAAGATATTTTGGATTCTCATAAGGGAAAAACCCGTTCCGTTATGCGGCGTGGTCTTATGAGATATCGATTACCTGCTTGAACTGTTTTAAACTGTTTTACTCACACCAGTCCCATGACTGACTCGGAGTTTACTTTGTTGTTTTTCCCTAAACTCTTGGGTGCCTAAATTTGTATAGGCAGTCAAGTAATCGGGATTTTACAGATATAGTTGAAGAGCTGGAGCAGGAGGCTTCAGGATCATATAGCTATAGTTCTTTCCACTGTGTTGTAAGTGCTGTACTTTGATAATGATGTATATTCAAATACAGATGTATATTTCAAAGTTATGTTACATATATTATGTGTTATTCATTCCGTTGTGAGATTCGTGTTACTCTGATGTTGTGTTCTTCTTCTTCTTCTATCTTTCCTCACCCTCTAATTTCTTTCACTAATCACCAGGATTTTTCGATGTTTTGGTTATCGACATCGTGTTTATGTCGATAACCAAAGTCGCTCAAAATCCGGGTCATTACAATTGGTATCAGAGTTTAAGTTAAGAATTACTTGGCTCTGTGGCGTGACTCGGTAGAGATAGGGTTAGTAATACCCTAGACTGAGATTGAGTGTATATATACGAGTGAACGTATTTGTATATTGATATAAAAATTGTTTTATATTGTGGAGATTCATTGGTTGAGTAGTTTATGAGTTCTGGTCGATCAGTTTGATCCACTGTATCGGTAGGAGTTACTAAACACTCGAATACGATGGGTCGGCACGATATGTTTTGAAAGAGGGTAAATGAAAATAATTTTACCCAAAGTATATTTGATACATATTGGATATATTGGTTGTTATTATAGTCGAGTAAGATTATAAATTAAATGGTTATGTGAATAACCAATCAGAATTCATATAAGTACAATACGTGAAATCAGATGAGTTAAATCTGAAATTAAAACCAGAAATTAAATTAGAATTCTGGAGAATTGGATAAGTGTTTGTAAATAGATTTGGATTAAAAATAAGAAAAATTTAAGATCTTGGGAGATTTTAAATTGTTTTACAAGCAGTGTGAATTATATTTTGAAATGAATTTCAAAGTGGAAATGTTTAGAAATGGTTTTATAGTATTGAACTCACTTCGATCGCTGGAAAATAGATTCTGATGATGACAGCTGCATCATCGGTATTCATTTTCGAGTTGTAAGTGACGAATTACTACCAGAGATACTGTTTTGAATTTGTTTTGGGAAAGACAAGTTGTGTTGAATTTCAAAATGGGAATTCAAATATAGAATTTGGATAATAGAATTTGAACTTTTAAATAGATTTGAAATATTAACTCATTTTAAAAGAAATAAAATGAGAAGTACCTTTATAAACGAAGTTTATAAATAAAGTGAAAAGAATTATCATTGGATAATTCAGAAATAAAAATACAAGTGTGAAATTGAAAAGGAAATCTATTTTCCAAAGGTAGAAATATCGATTTCAAAAGAGAATTGAAATCGAGACTTATGTAAAGAATGAGTAAAGAAAGTTTGAAAAGGAATTTGAATAAAGGAAGTTCAAACATAGAATGTAAATAAGAAAATTCAAAGGGGATTTGAATATAGAAAATTCAAAGGGGATTTGAATATAGAAATTCAAATGAGATTTGAATAAAGAAGATTTAAATAATGGAAAAGTGAATATAGAATTTCAAAATAGAATTTGAAATAAGAAAATTGAATATAGAATTCATGTAGAGTAATAATAGAAATTGAATATAGAAATTCAAAGGGAGTTTGAATATATGAAATTCAATGGAATTGAAATAGAGTTTGAATATAGAAATTCAAATGGAATTCAAATATAAAATTTGAATATAGAAAATATAAAGGAATTCAAATATAGGATTTGAATATCGAAAGTAAAAATGAAATTTGAATATAGAAGATTCAAATAGAATTGAATTTGAAATTTGAATATAGAAGATTCAAAGGGAATTGAAATGAAATAAAGAGAATTCAAATAGATTTGAATATAGGAATTCAAATGGAGTTTGAAAATAGATTTGAATGATGAAATTCAAATATAGAATTTGAATAAGAGAATTGAGATGGAATTTGAATATAGGAAATTCAAATAGAATTGAAAAGGAATTCAATTAGTTGATAAACAAGTTAAAATATATTTGAACATGTTATACTCAAATATGAAGGTGAAATGGGCAAACCAGTAATTTGAAAATCACTTAACGAAATAAGTTAAAACGATTGGAGTAAGTTGGAATGAACTAGAAAGGTATAAATATACATGAGATAGGTACGGATAAGGTATGAAGGTATATAAATAGAATGCTCGACGAAAAGGTGTGTGTTTAATTCATATATGAGATTTTATGCGCCGTATCGGCTAGCCGCTTGGCTTTTTTTTCTTTTGGATTGGTAAGGGCCATGGGAGGCTATTTGAAATATCCCGATGCTCCTGATACAAAGGAGGTTATGGCGATTATTTTTCTGGGAATTTAAGAAGTTAGAATATTTTTAAGATAATTTGATAGTTAGAAATCAATGTATCGATATATATATATAGAAGTCGATAAGGAAACGAACTTAGAAATAGAATAGTAAAATCAAAAAGGAAGACTAAGAATAAAATCTAGTAAGAATAGAAAGGGGAAGCGTATACGTGTTTAAAGGTGAATAAGTAGTTGTATGGTATTGATTATTCGAGTAAGTAGTCATATCTGTTTTGACGTTATAAATGTTATTCAGTCAAGGTCTGAGAGGTAGTTATACCCCAACTTGATTGATTTCATTATTAACAAATAAATAGTAAGATTTCAGGCTCGAAGATAAATGTTGAATAAGAGTTAGTTGAATATAGTATTTGGGTTGTCGTAACGATGTTTTACACAACATCCGTTTTAACCCAAATAAGTGTAAACTTGGAAATAGAATAATAGATATTTCCCTAAGTATAGAAATAAACGTGATCAAGAGATAAGTAATTGGAATATTTTCCAATTATAAATAGCATATATTTTCCAAAAGTTTAGAAAATAAAGGAAGGCGATATTCGGAAATGTTTTCCAAATAACATAAAAGGCCAATATGGTTATTGAAAATATTTGGTTAACAAATATTGATAAAGAAATAGAGAAGTGATTTAACTAATGGAATATTGATTAAGGGCTCAGTTGAATTTCAAAAAGGAAAATTTGATTTTTGGAAAGAGTAAACTGTTTAAAAACTCCCAGGGAAGGATATTAGAATTAAAAACAAATTTAACAGAAATTTGTGAAAGAAAATTGAATAAAAGTAAAGTCAGTAAAGTGGTAACTGAGATTGAATTAGAATGATATCAAGACAAATTGGATTGTAAGATTCAAATTCGAAGTGTAATGTGATAATCAAGTTAAGAGTTGGGAATCAAGAAGAAACTCGAGTTGAAAGGATATTTGGCTCGGATATAAGCAAATGATTGTGTTGTGGATAAAAGCAGATTGGAATTTGATTGGGATGACCCTTGTATCCGCTGAATGGATAACAGGTGGAAAGGATATAATGATATGCCGACAAAAGGTACAAGTTTATATTTCCATTGGGTATGAGATTTTGATGAGCCGAATAGGCAAGCCGCTTGGCTGTTTGATTTTCTTTTTTGTTGGAGATGGCCCAGAGAGGCGAGTTGGAGTTTGACCTATTGACCAGTACAAAGGAAGTGCTGGCGAAATTTTTTGAAGAGTTAAGGCGTTAGAAAATTTTCAAGATTTTTGAAAATTTTCGATAATAAGAATTAATTAGTAATTTAATTGAAATTAAATTGGTTCAGTTGAAACTGAAGTCAAGGTGTGAACAAACATGTTCTAACCTGTAGTGACCCGAAAATCCGGTCCAATTTGAGCTGACCAAAAACACAAGTCCAACCCCAATTTAAACTAGAAATTCAAGAAAACTAATAGAAAGAAGATAGAGGGTGAGGATAGATAAGGTAGAACCTATAGAATAGAAGAAGAAGAAGAACATCATCATCAGAGTAACACGAATCTCACAGCGGAACGAATAAAATATAACATACTTTTGAAATACAAACAGTTATATATACAATAGCACTTATCAGAGTGCAGCACTTACAACAACAGCGGAAATAATAATAGCTATAGAATCTTGAAGCCTCCTGCTCCAGCTCTTCAATGTATCCGCAACTCCCGACTACTTGACTGCCCGTACAAATTTAGGCACCCAAGAGTTTAGGGAAAACAAACAAATAAACTCCGGGTCAGTCATGGGACTGGTATGAGTAAAACAGTTTTAAAACAGTTTGAACAAGTAAACGATATCTCATAAGACCACGCCGCATAACGGAACGGGTTTTTCCCTTATGAGAATCCAACAACTTTGTAAACAATATCATTCTGATATTATAATAATGTCTAACTACAATTAGATAACAATCTAGCAGAAACGCTTTCATCTCACGTTCTACAAATATAGTATACAATCAAAACCGCAAGCACGTATTGGGTAATGTATTTCCAACTATGACAAGGTATGGAACCACCTTCCGATCAGTGTACTCTAGGAACGATACACTGGAGTTCAACAAGAACATCTTGCAACTCAGCCACACATGACTGACCACTCATTTCGCTTGAGTGTATCGAATGTACATCACCAACGGTTGGGATCAGCAACCGTTTCCCGTATATATATGGGACAGCATTGATAGATTAAAGGAAGCAAATGACTATTCTCTAGATAGGTGATTATACACCCTACTTCGGTGCGACCGACTTAGCCATGCTGCCTGCCCGATTTTTGTCATTTACTGGATGTGTGGCTAGAAGCTACGCTTACTTTCCATTCATTTATAACACGATCACTTTGAATGCCACATTATCAGATCCGTAAATCATTAGTTGGTTTATACAAATACCCTGGATGTTATGCTAAGGGATAAATCCGTTGCAACCATATATATTTATACAGACCAACCCATTCGATCATTGGAAATACTTTGTCAGACATTCGTCCATTTACGTTCGTTCTGGGACTGAACGAAACCGAAGGCACTATTCAGTACACCCATCTTAGTCCATCCCTTGCACTTTACTCCGTCTTCAATATATTCAGCATATATGATTCGCAATGCTTATGCCAATACAGAGTGGTTCTTTGGATAATAATCCAACCGGTCTCTCTATATTAACAACGCAAAATGGTCAAAACATTTGATAGTCTGTGATTTAACTATCAAAGGAAAACTCGTGTGCAAACAACAATATTATTTCCAGTTGGAAATTATATCAATCAATCATCATTCAACTTTTATCCCTTTAGTTCATTAATTTACTTATCTCCTGTTTCCCTATAATCTAAATTTCTTATTTTCTAATTTTAGAAAATATACTTTATTAACAATGGAAAACATTTCCATTTCCTTGTTTTCTATATTAGAAAAAACATTTCTGATTTCTTATTTGGAAAACATTTCTAAAGTTCCTTCATTGGATTTTAACAGATGTTTAAATAAAAACATCGCTATGCCAACTCAAACCATTATTGAATTCACTTAACCATCATTCACTATCAAACCTTACCATTCCTTAGTTAAGAAGGAAGTCAATCAAGTTGGGTAATAATTACCTCTCAGGCCTCAACTGAACAACGTTATAACTTCGAAATAGTAACAGTTTATCTTTTTAAACCTTTAACAACTTCTTCACGTAACTCTCGGATTCAATTTACGAATCCACTTCTTTATTGAAACATTTGATTATAACGATAACGTTATAATCCCTACTTTCACAATATCTAACTTCAATTATAACCTTTTTCTTTAATTCGAATAATTAAACCTAACCCTAATGTATTTGTGTATACTTTTGATTCAAAAACCGGAAAGTAAATATTACTTCCCTGTATTCGATATAATTGAATTCGACGTATAATTCTCTTTCGAGTAATCTCTATTTGATTAACTCTTCTTCGAATATCCTATATTCGATTATCTCTCTTCGAATAACTTATATTCGAAATCTCTTTCTTTCGAATAAACTATATTCGATCTCTTTCTTTCGAATACTATATATTCGATAATCTCCTTTCGATTAAACTATAATCGATAACTCCCTTCGATTAAACTATAATCGAGAACTCCGTTCCTTTATCTCTATTCGAATAAACTATATTCGACTAACTCTATTTAACTCCGTTTAACTCTATTTGAATAACTAATATTCGATAACTCTATTTAACTCCGTTCGAATAACTAATATTCGATAACTCTATTTAACTCCGTTCAACTCTATTCGAATAACTAATGTTCGACTAACTCCTTTGGATTAACTCATCTTGACTAACTTAACTTAATTAACTCAACTCGATAACTTAACTCGATTATCTTAACTCCATTATCTTAACTTGATAACTTAACTCCGATCGAATAACTAATATTCGATAACTCTATTTAACTTCGTTCGAATAACTAATATTCGATAACTCTATTTAACTCTGTAACGACCCGGATTTTCGAGCGACTTTGGTTATCGACATAAGCACGATGTCGATAACCAAAACACCGAAAAATCCTGGTAATTAGTGAAAGAAATTAGAAGGTGTGGAAAGATAAGATAGAAACTTAGAATAGAAGAAGAAGAAGACAACAACAACAACATCAGAGTAACACGAATCTCACAGCGGAACGAATAAAATATAACATAACTTTTGAAATACAAAGTTAAACTGTTTATACATACCATTTTCAGAGTACAACATATAACATCACAGCGGAATAAATAATAGCTATCGACTGCTGAAGCCTTCTGCTACAAGCTCTCCAAGTGCATCTGTAAATCCCGACTACTTGACTGCCCGTACAAATTTAGGCACCCAAGAGTTTAGGGAAGACAAAACAAATAAACTCCGGGTCAGTCATGTGACTGGTGTGAGTAAACTCAAATCATTTAAACAGGTATATGATATCTCATAAGACCACGCCGTGAATACGGAACGGGTTTTTCCCTTATGAGAATCCAAACATCTTTGAAAAGCAATATCATTCTGATATTATGATAATGTCTAAATACAAATAGATATCAGTCTAGTAGAAACGCTTGCATCTCACGTTCTACATATATAGTATACAATCAAAACCGCAGGTGCATATTGGATGATTGGGTTTCCAACTATGACAAGGTATGGAATCACCTTCCGATCAGTGTACTCTAGGAACGATACATTGGAGTTCAACAAGAACATCTTGCAACTCAGCCACACATGACCGACCACTCATTTCGCTTGAGTGTATCGAATGTACATCACCAACGGTCGGGATCAGCAACCGTTTCCCGTATATATATGGGACAACATTGATAGATTAAAGAAGCAAATGAATATTCTCTAGATAGGTGATTATACACCCTACTTCGGTGCGACCGACTTAGCCATGTTGCCTGCCCGATTTTTGTCATTTACCAGATGTGAGGCTAGAAGCTACGCTTGCTTTCCATTCATTGATAACACGATCACTTTGAATGCCACATTATCAGATCCGTTAATCATTAGTTGGATCTGCACAAGTAGATTCTTGATATTATGCGAAGGGAATAAATCCGTTGGCCACCATATATATTTGTACAGTCCAACTCTTTCGATCATTGGAACTATTCTGTCAGACATTCGTCCATATACGTTCGTTCTGGGACTGAACGAAACCGAAGGCACTATTCTGTAAACAGGACAGCCCTTGCACTTTACTCCGTCTTCAATTCCTTCATCGTATTTGATCACAACGCTTATGTCGATACGGAGTGGTTCTTCGAATAATAATCCAACCGGTCTCTCCATATTAACAACGTAAAATGGTCAAAACTTCGATAGTCTGTGATTTAACTATCAAATGAAAATATGTCGGTGTACAAACAACAATCTTAATTCCAAATGGAATTATCGATCCAATCATCAATCATATATATATATATATATATATTCATATTTCCTTATTTTCTAAAACTAGAAAATGTGCATTTTCAACATTGGAAAAACATTTCCAATCCTCATTTACGCATCACTATCATTCCACAACTATTAGTCCCTAACTGTAAACTAGTAAGAGAACAATTCTCTAAGTATAAATCCCGAAGGCCGAAACCAACATCAGATAAACACTCAGAAAACTATTCAACTTACTAATTTCTAGTCAGTTTCTAATTTTTGTTTAACTTCACTTCTTAATTTCTATATCCGATTAACCCCTTTTTATAAACTACGTTTGATTAACTCCTATTGATAAACTACGTTTTCCGTTACCACTATTTCCTTTTTACAACTTCTATTTACCGTTACAAATATTTCCTATTTACAACTTCTATTTACCGTTACAAATATTTCCTATTTACAACTTCTATTTACCGTTACAAATATTTCCTATTTACAACTTCTATTTACCGTTACAAATATATCCTATTTATAACTTCTATTTACTTTCTAAATAAATATTCCTTTTCTATTTCTATTTATTTTCTAAATAAATATCCCTTTTATAAAACCGTGTTCGTTTTATAAATAATTCCTTTTATAAAATCACAGGATTTTATAAAATTCCTTTATTTCAATATACATTGAAATACTTCTTTTAACATCCCAGGGTCTTTTATGATATATAAAATATCGAATAACAATGATCAATATCATTCCAACACCCATAATCCATAACAGATTATATAACACATCATATATCACAATATATGAAAACAGTAAAATAAATGTTGAGGAATCCAGTTGGATTCCTCCAACCTGTTTTCCCTGCATCACAGATGTTAAACAATATAGATAACATCACTTTTCAGTTCCATATGATATATTCTGTTAAACAGAATCAATATAGAAATTTAACTAACTGACTAGCAGTTCAATCAAACAGTCAGCATACAGTAAATCAACCAATATCTAACAGTTCTAAAAATACAACATGAAATTATAAACTGTTTAGAGTTAGTGAGGTTTACTCACATTGGCGCGTTAATCGTTAAATAACGGTTTGCGTTATTTGATTGCGACGGACAATTTATTTCGCCATAAATTGTAACGAGCTCGGATTCACTCCTGGTCAGCTCCATTGTGTTGCTCCCGTCCATAAGATCCCGACGGATCTTGTTTCGTCAGATTCCAATAAAATATGACCAAGATATTCAGTTTAGAAGTTATCGAATAATTTAAACCAATTTAAACTAAACTTAAAATCTAAATGGGCCTCACATCATTAAAAACCCGGCCCATTCAAATGCAGCCCGCCCCCTTTGAACAGTCCTCTTCCTTCAACATCCCGACGCAACACCAATGGCCATTACAGCGCCTTCTAGCTCGCCTACCCCCCTTTCTAATTCAATGAAACTTCGAATGGAATATACCATCGTTCATCTCTTCATCTCCTCTCCGTAACCGACCCAACATCGAAGAGATCGATCTCCTCCTGGTATTTCCGTCCCTAGGTCTCGAAGCCGTGACCTGCTGAGAACATCGACCATTTTCATATTTTCCCAATCGTGCCCCTCTCTGTACACTCCACGAACCCGGCGGCCATCCACAGTAAAAGTCGCGGCAATAGTTCCTTCGAATCTGGTAGCCTCCGTCGCCGATATCCTCATCCGTAGGCAGCTTCATAGGCTTTCTAGTTCGGAGAAACAGATCGAGTGTTGCGAAACCGGTATAAGCGAGAAGCTAGTTGAGACACGAGTTGAAAAAAACAAACTTCTTCCAATTTCATTTACGAATGAATTTTATATCAAAATTTGAAGATCTTAGTATTTGGGTTCCTTGCGTTTGATTTTGATTTGTCAGTTCCCAGGTGAAAAGGAAAGATGGAACCCGAAAACAAAAGTTGCGTTAAAGTATATATAGAAGTAGCGGGAGGATAAGGTCGATGCTCCTTCACTATATGTGGTTGGTTAGGGTAGCTGTTGACGTGGAGCATGCCTCTCCATGATGTATTGGTAGTAGGTAGCTTTAATAAGTGGCTGAGTTAACTCAAAAAGCAAAGGACATATATGCTACACGTGATGGGAACGATGTTTTGAGTTTTCACCTCACAATGATGTTTGGATGTTAAGGGAACCCGAGAACCAAACTTTGATCCTTCCTGGCTATGAAAGGTGAAAAAGAAACAAGTATAATATAAACGCAAATAGGAATTAGGCGTGACATGTATAAAATTGAAATATATACATGGGTGTTGATGTGGTCATTTCAAAAGGTAGAGAGTACATTCGCTTGTAATGGTTACATACTTAAGGTACCGTTTTACTTAAAATTCCACTTGTTTATCGAATGTTATCGACACAAATAAAAACACCGTTGTGACGAGCGAGGTGTCCCGACTCCAGAAATATAATAATACCGGTAGATTAACTCATATTGTGAAACCCCAAAATGTTGATTACAGGGTGCAAAATACGCCAAATAAAAAGTTGCTCATTTAATTAATTAAAAATTTTCATAAAATTCTAAAAATTAATTTATCACTACGTCCCAAAAGAACCTCGTCTAAATTCAAACCCGATATTCAAATATTTTTAAATAACCATTATGGCCACGAACGAATATACCGTTGTTTTTCTGAATATTTGATTTGGACATAAATAAAAATCTACACGACGAAATCCCGATTTTTCTCTTCCACTAGAAAGATATACTCCACCAGCTCCACACGTTTCTTGTTTCACAGAAATCCGGTTTAAAACGAATCCTGTACATTCAGTTGAAGTTCGAATCGCCAATTTACGAACTGCAGTGCTATTTCGAGCTCGTTTATAATTATATTATAAACTATACGTTCAACTGTCGACTATTGAATATATTCGTTATTTAAATTCAATTCCAAACTGAATTAAATATCACAGATGATCCAGTTCACACCATATCGCCATTTCGACCTATTCTGATTATTTCAGAATTAAATATTTTATTTTAATTTATTATTTTAAATTATATATTCACCATTATTAAATTCCACGACCATGAAATCCTTTTGATCACCTTTTATATAATAAAATAAATTAATCATAATACCTCTGCCAATGCGGGTCATTACAAACTCCGTTCAACTCTATTCGAATAACTAATGTTCGACTAACTCCTTCGAATACCATATTCGATTTACTAACATCAAATACCATATTCGATTAATTAATCTTCGACTAACTAATAGTCGATTTACTCTTATTTGCTTAACTAACATTCGACTAACTAATAGTCGATTAACTTACTTCGACTAATTCGATTAACTTTTATTTGATTATCTTTAATCAATTAACTTTATTTGATTATCTCTAATTGAATAACTAATATTCGATTAACTCTTTTCAAATAACTAAATTCGATTAGCTCCTTCGAATACTAAATTCGATTTAACTCTATTTGATTATCTCTTTTATATCTCGTCAATTTCCTTTTTATAACGTTTATGTTCCGTTACAACTATTCCCTTTTTTATAACTTCTAATTACCGTTACAAATATTCCCTATTTATAATGTTTTATTTATCTTCTAAATAAATATTTCTTTATTCTATTTATTTTCTGAATAAATATTTCCCTTTTCAATTCTATTTATTTTCTAAATAAATATCCCTTTTATAAAACTCTATTTGTTTTATAAATAATTTCCTTTTTTAAAACCGTGTTCGTTTTATACATAATTTCCTTTTATAAAATCTTGTGATTTTATAAAATTCCTTTATTTCAATATATATTGAAATATTCCTTTTTACAACTCAGGGTTTCTTATGACATTCAAAATATCAAACAACGATGATCAATATCGTTCTAACATCCATAATCAATAACAGATTATAAATCACACATATATCACAATATATGAAAACAATAAAATAATTGTTGAGGAACCCAGTCGGATTCCTCCAACCTGTCTCCCTGCATCCACAGATGTTACATAGTATAATATACATCAATTTCATTTCAATATGAAATATTCTACTGGACAGAATCAATATTTGATTAATGATATAATATATGACTATATCTACATTTTCAATCAAATCTATTTAACAGTCCAGTTTAACAATCAATATACAGCAGTCAACGAAATAAAGTACAATTTATATTAAAATATAAATTGAGGAGAGTTAGTGAGTTTTACTCACATTGGACGATCATCGTTAAAGAACGATAAACTGTTATTTGATTTGAATCAAACAGTTTATTTTCCATAAATTCATACGAGCCCAATCCACATCCAGTCAGCTTCATTATGAAGCTCCCGTCCATACGATCCCAACGCAACTTGTTTCGCGGAATTCTGATTACGTATGAGCAAATTATACCATTTCGAAGTTAATACTTTTTATATTAAAATAAAACATGGACTTCTTTTTTTAAAATGGGCCTTATACCTTTCCTTTTCGACCCACTACCCCTAGGACCCGTGCCCACCTTCCTTTACTTTCTCTTCTTCCTCTTTAACTCATGAATTACCAGTACAGTTCGATGGCCACTTCGACCATCTTCTTGCCACAAATTCTCCTCTTCAACTCCACTACAAATCAAACTACCATAACCCGGTTACTCCTCATCCAACCCTTGTTCTCCTCCACTCCATTACACTGAACTCGCACAACTTCCTCATCGCGTCGACTCAATGTCGAGCTACCCACAGTAAACCAACGACAGTTTTATACTCAGAAATTTCCCAAACTCCACCATAAAGCTAGCGCACCCTCCAGTATTTCCGCAAGTTCCAGTATCACCCCCTTACGTCCCTCAAAGTAACGCACCCAGTATCCATCGGAACAGCCCTTTCCACTTTCACTTGGAATACCATTGGACAACTCCTTCTTGCCAACAATATCCGCTCCAACATTTATACACAAACAGGAAAACAAAAACAAAAGGCCAAAACCGTTCCTTCCTTAAACAAAGACACTGCCTCCACAAAATAATACCCCTGTCCTCATTTCTACACTTCGATAGCCATTGTCGTGGCTTTCAACCCAAAGCCATACTTCTTCAGTTCACGTAAAAATTGACAAATTCAAAATCTGGTACTCCCCTACCTTAAACGAACCTCACCATTTTTCTCCAAACAGACAGTATCCCACGCATTCCCTACCCATTCAAGAACATAACCCTTCTGACCGCTATCTCCACTTCCTCAACCCCGTGGCCTCCTCACAGTAACACAGCCGTAACTCCTCCTTTGCTACACTCTCGAACCCGCTCCAGACTTCGAAGAACATCACTGACCTCTCCTTCACCCCATGCTCCACGCTGAAGACAACCGCACCCATCCATTTACATAACTGCCGCAACCCCTCTCCGCGTTTTGATTTTATATGAATTGATTTCCTTTCCTTCGATCGAATTATATTGCTGGAGAACGTAGCTAAGTGGCGGCTTGTTTTGAGCTCGCGAGAATTAGGTTTTAAGGGAGTAGTTGGTCTATTTATAGGCAATCGATTTTAGATATTTTTCCTCCTAAGCTCACGTGTTTGAGAGAGCAGATATCACTGTGGTAATTTAAGCAAAACCATTTTCACTTGAAGTAGAAACATGTTGGTTCTGTTGTGTCTTTAAAGTGTGTTAGCGCATGTAACAGAAAAACATTAATAAACCTCTATTTGAAAACAACTTTCGCTCAAGTACACTAAAGCTAAGTTTCAAAACAAAACTAGTTTAATGCCACGTACCAAATCCTATTATACAAAATAGTTATAATGAATGTAACTTGAAAGAATTTCATTGTAATTGTTTTATGTTATAAAGTTTACCATCATTTGATAAAGAATTTCCTTCCTTTACAAACTGTCATCGACAGAAGTAAACATACCGTTGTAATCAACTCGGTGCCACGATCCCAAAAATATAATAATACCGGTAGATTAACTCATATTTTGAGATCTCAAAATGTTGATTACAGGGTGCAAAATACTCCAAATAAAAAGTTGCTTATTTAAATTAATTAAAAATTACAGTAAAATTCTAAAAATTAAATTATCGTTATGTCTCAAAGGTACCTTGTCTAAATTCAAACCCGATCTCTAGTTATACCGAATAATCTGTTATGGTCGATAAACGATTCTATAGCGACTATTTTAAAATTTGATTTGGACATTTCTCAAAATCTACATGACGAAATCCTGATTTTTCTCTTCCACTAGAAAGATATAATCCACCAGCTCCGTGCGTTTCTTGTTTCACGGAAATCCGGTTTTAAACGAATCCTATACATTCAGTTGAAGTTCGAATCGCCAATTTACGAACTGCAGCGCCATTTCGAGCTCGTTTATAATTATATTATAATTATACATTCTAACGTCGACGATTAAATAATATATTCGTTATTTAAATAATTAAATAAGTTAATTATTACACCGTCAAATATCCAGGTCATTACATTCTTCCCCACTTAAAATAATTTCGTCCTCGAAATTGCTAAGGTAGAGGACGACCCTATCTATTGGAATTCCTAAGATTTGTTTACCCCTTATTGCTGATTTCAACTGAACCAATTAATATTGACTAAAATATTAATTCCTTCCGACTAACCTAAATTTTCAAAAATTCTGAAAATTTTCTAACACTTTAAATTTTCGGAAAATTTCGCCATTACCTCCTTTGTACAGCCCTATCGGTAAAACCACAACTCGCCTCTCTAGGCCTTCTCCAACCCAAAAGAAAATCAAAACGCCAAGCGGCTTGCCAATTCGGCTCATAAATTCCAATTCATATGAAATATAAACTTGTACCTTTTTGCTGACCATATCATTATACCATTCCCATTGGTTATCAACTTAACATATACCAATGTCATTCCAATCCATCTCCTGTCAGTTTTTAACCTCAACCTCAAGCAATTGCTTGTACTCAAGTCAAATTCCATTTCAAACTTAAGTACAATTCTTGATTCCAAATCCTTATAAAATCAATCAACTTACTCGATATCATCCCAATATAATTCCATATTATATATAACCTTGTCCAAGTTTAATTCAAATTAATTTATTCACTTTTACTATTTTAATCCATTTAACTTCATAAGTTAAATTCAAATTCCAGAATTTAAATTCCTGGGCTCATTTCAAATCAATTTGAAATCATAATACCAATTCAAAACCTTAGAATTTCTAAACAACTTGTTTTCCTCAAACAATTCAAAAACAAAATCTTTGGTAGTAATTCATCACTTAGCAACTTGAAAATGACACTGATGATGTGGCCACACTCATCAGGGTTATTTCGCAGTTTATCGAAGTGAGTTCGATACTATAACACTTTCAAATTTGAAAACATTTTCAAAATCTCCCAGGAACTTAAAATTTCCTTATTTTAATTCCTAATCCTGATTTAAATTCAGATTTAATTCATCTTATTTCATATACTTTACTTATATGAATTCTGATCAGTTATTTATAACCATTTCGCCTTTTTATAATCTCATCTGATTATAATAACAACCAACACAACCAATTATACTATGTTAATGTCAAAACATATTGTAATGGCGCGTTTTGTTAGCTGTCGAATAATTAATTTATTTAATGATTTATATATCGATTTGGCGATATCGATAACTTAAAGTACAACGTTCGAACTTATAATTTATAATTATAATTAAAACGAACCTGAAACGTCGCGGCAGTTTGAAATTTGGCGATCCGAACTTCAACTGAATGTACATGATTCATTTTAAGCCGGATTTCTGTGAAACAAGAAACGTGTGGAGCTGGTGGAGTATATCTTTCTAGTGGAAGAGAAAAATCAGGATTTCGTCGTGTAGATTTTGATTCACGTCCAAATCAAATTTTAGAAAAGTCGCTGTGGAATACCATTATAATTTTTAAAGGAATTATTTATATTTTAAAAAGGAATTTCATTTTAAATCGAATATCGATTTGATCGGGAGTTGAAATATGAAGTTAGAAATCTATATATGATTATTCTGGAGCTTTTACATTGAAAGTAAAAATATACTACCTACTGTGACATTTCTGATCAGTTAACTTGTTCCACCAGTGTTTGCACACTTGAAGCATTTTATAAATGAATATCACAACATCCTAACGGCTAGTTGAAAACATTCCAAAAATAAGAACAGTGTAGTAGTAAAACAATAGCACAAAGACTGTACACTGTAAGAGATGTGAAGCCCAAGGATATGAAGCCCAATATTGATGCGGATGAAGCTAATGTAAAGGGTATGTTGATTGATTTGTATCCTGAACCGACAATATTGCTTCAGGCATAAGTCTCATGTGAGTATGACAAATTCTAACATGAAACTAGAATACTTGTAAACCATGATTCATAATACTGACTAAATAAAATGAATTTACGGGTCATAACTATGCTATATTAAATCAACGTGGACATTCATACTCCTCAAATTCCTCTTCTGGTCAAACAAAGGGCACGCACACATCCTTTTATACCACACAAAAGTCTCAGCCCCTTATATAATCCCACATACAATACACAGAATAAGTTCGATCCTCACAAAATTTAAAACGAATTCAAAGAAAAGTTTATAAAATCCAATACATGTATATTCGGATTTCTCTTGCGATTCACTTCGATCCTATGGTAATTTTTCTGGGTGCGATCAACGTTGAGCTCGACGGACTTTGCTGAGTCGCGGTCTCCTTCCAGTAAACTAGGGTTCGATTTATACGGAGATTAAGGGATCGGTGCTTGATTTGGGTGGTTTTTTTGGATCCGAGAGGTGAAACCGCACTTGTAGTCAAGTTTTGGTGGACTTCGGTTTTGGTATGTGTCGATGGTTCCTCAGTGTGAGCGCTAGAAGCTAACAATCGGATTCAGAAACAGGGGTTCGAGTCGTGAAAACTGGTGGGGAGGAGAACAAGAGTTGGAAGAGATGGGGTTTGATGATCTCGGTTTTGAAAACCGTGGAGCAGAGGAGGATGTAGGGTTCGAAAATGGTGTTTGAAGGTTACAGGAAGCTTGCGGTTGGAAATTTGGGGAAGAAGGCTGTGAGGAGTGGGTGTATAGGGGTCGGTTTGGGCTTTACGTAGTGAATGGGCCATGAAAGGTTGGTGAGGCCCAAGTGCTTTAGTAAAGTTTTATTTTAACTTAAAATATATGCAAATCTTGTAAATGCTATAACTCGACCGTACGTGATCAGATTTACGAACGGTTTGTTACATTGGAATCATACAGAAGGTGGCTACACCATGGAACTGACTGGAAGTAGAGTGAAGCTCGTTACAATTTATGACGAAATAAATTGTTCGATTCAAATCAAAACAAACAGTTTATCGTTCTTTAACGATGAACTGCAAATGTGAGTAAAACTCACTAACTCTCCTCAGTTTATATTTTTATATAAACAGTGTTAAATGATTTGATTGCTGTGTATTGATAGTTTGGACTGTTAAATAGATTTGATTGAAAACATAGATATAGTTATATATATAAGCGACAATCAAATATTGATTCAGTTCATCAGTATATTTCATGTTGGAATGAAATTGATGTATATTTTATTGTGTAACATCTGTGGATGCAGGGAAACAGGTTGGAGGAATCCGACTGGATTCCTCAACATTTATTTTACCGTTTTTCATATATTGTGATATATGATGTGTTATGAAATCTGTTATTGATTTCATATGTTTGAATGATACCGATCATTGTTATACGACACGTTACACACCGTAGGTGATACTAGAATGTAAAAAGGGAATTTTCAATGTTTATATTGAAAATAAATCTTATTTATAAAATCGATAGGATTTTATAAAATGAAACCATTTATTTATTTAGGAAATAAATAAAGGAACATTTATTTAGATTATAAATAAATGGAATAAAGGAATATTTATTTAGGGAATAAATAAAGGAACACTTGTTCGGAAAATAAATAGAATTATACAAGGATAGATTTAAACACGTGCTTCGCACACGGTATAACACGATATGGATTTAAATAAGATATTAAATAGGAAATCTGTTTTAAACAGATAAATTGAAGTAGATTAATTTATAAATAATGTTTTATAAATTAAATAAATTATTTATCGTTGATAAATGGAATATATATAAGTCTGGACTTATATAGAGAAGTAGAAACGTTATTAAAAGGACATTTATAAAGTGAAGAACCGTTACTAAAAGTAAATCTTTATAAATGGATAAACGTTGTAAAAAGTAAATCTTTATCAATGGATAAACATTGTAAAAAGGAAATCTTTTGAAATGGATAAACGTAAATAAAAGGAGTTAATCGAATTTAGTTATTCGAAATGAGTTATTCGAATTAGATATTTGAATAGAGTTAAACACATTAGAGTGGTTTGAATTACTCATTCGAATAGAGTTAAACAAAGTAATTTGTTAGGTTAACCAAAGCAAGTTAGTCGAGTTAATCAAAGTAATTGGTTAAGTTAACCAAAGTAAATTAGTTAAGATAAACTAAGCGGTTAATCGAAGTGAATTAGTTAAGTTAAACTAATTTGTAAATCAAAGTGAATTAGTTGCGTCAAACTAAGTGAATTAGTCAAGTTAAACTAATTGGTTAATCGAAGTAAATTAGTTGGGTTAATCAAAGTGAATTAGCTGAGTTAAACTAAGTAAATCGGTTAGAGTTAATCAAAGTGAATTAACTAAGTTAAACTAAGTGGATTAGTTCAGTTAATCGAGACAAGTAAATCAAGTTAGGTTAAACCATTTGAGTTAACCAGTTAGGTTAAACCATTTGAGTTGACCAGTTAAAGATAAACAGTTAGAGTTGACCAGTTAAAGTTGACCAGTTAGAGTTGACCAGTTAGAGTTGACCAGTTAGAGTTGACCAGTTAGAGTTGACCAGTTAGAGTTATCCAAGTAGAGTTAATCGAGTAGAGTTGTCGAATATCACTTATTCGAAGTAGAGTTATCGAATATAGTGTATTCGAGGGAAGAGTAATCGAATATAGTTTATTCAAGTGGAGAAATCAAATGTTATTCATTTGAGAAGAGTTACCGAATATTATTTATTCGAAGAGTAGTTATCGAATATTGGTTATTCGAAGTTAGTTAATCCAAAGGAGTTATTCAAAGTTAGTTAATCCAAAGGAGTTATTCAAAGTTAGTTAATCCAAAGGAGTTATTCGAAGTTAGTTAATCCAAAGGAGTTATTCGAAGTTAGTTAATCCAAAGGAGTTAGTCGAAGAGTTAATCGAATATAGTTATTCGAAAGAAGGTGTTAATCGAATATAGTTATTCGAGTAAAGTTAAAAGAGTTAATCGAATTTAGTTATTCGAAATGAGTTATTCGAATTTGATATTTGAATAGAGTTAAACACATTAGAGTGATTCGAATTACTTATTCAAATAGAGTTAAACACGTAAGAGTTAATTGAATATTAGTTATTCAGTTAGAGTTAAATAGAATTTAGTTATTCGAAAGGAGTTAAGTTAAATCGAATTTAGTTATTCGAAAGGAGTTAATCAATTTGAGTTAAGTTAATCGATTTGAATTAAGTTGAATCGAAATGGAGTAAATCGATTAGAATTAAGTTAATCGAGTTAGAGTAAATCGAATATTGGTTATTCGAAGGTAAGTTATTCGAATTAGTTATTCGAAGGAGTTAATCAAATGAGTTGATCCAAAGGAGTTAGTCGAATATTAGTTATTCGAATAGAGTTAAAGGAGTTATCGATTTTATTTGATCGAAAGGAGTTATCGATTAGTAAATCGAAAGGAGATTTTCGAATATAGCATATTCGAAAGAAAGAGATCGAATATTGTTTATTCGAAAGAGAGAGATTTCGAATATGAGTTATTCGAAGAGAGATAATCGAATATAGGTTATTCGAAGAAGAGTTAATCAAATAGAGATTACTCGAAAGAGAGTTATACGTCGAATTCGATTATAGCGAATTCGGGGAAGTACTATTTACTTTCCAGGGTTTAAATCAAGATTAAGTTATTGATTTAGAAATTAGGTGTCTGTTAAATTATTCGAGTTAGGAAATAAAATATATAGGGGTAGGAATTATAACGTTATAGTTATAATCAAACACTGTCATATAAGAAGTGGATTCGTAACCTGAATCCGAGAATTTGCGTAAACAGATGATTGTAAAAAGTGAGTGATGAGCTTCATCTATTTCACAGTAAAGGACGTTGTTCAATTAAGGTCTGCGAGGTAATTATACCCCAACTTGATTGACTTCAGAATTGACAAAGGAATAGTTGTGGTTCGATCTAAAAGGTTGATTAGGAATAAAGTTAAGGAATAAGCGATAAATGGATTAAGCGTAACGATGTTTTATACAACGTTCATTGGAAATCCGTAATGAGTTTTGGAAACGTTTTCCAAATATAGTCAGATAGGTTTTCTAAACATAGAAAATGAAATGTTTTCATGATAAGAATTTAAGAAATAGAGTTAAGCAAATTTAGAAACTGACTGGAGAGGGTAAGTTGAACGGTTTTCTAAGTGACGATCTGATGTTGGTTTCGACCTTCCGGATTGATACTTAGAGAATTGTTCTCATACTAGTTACAGTTAGGGACTGATAGTTGCGAAATAATAGTGATGTGAAAATAAGCTATGGAAATGTTTTCCAATGATTAATAACACATATTTTCTAAATATATGAAATAAGGAAATATGAACATATGATGATTGATCGATCGAATTTCCATTTGGAAATAAGATCGTTGTTTGTACACCGACATGTTTTCATTTGATAGTTGAATCACAGACTATCAAAGTTTTTACCATTTTAACGTTGTTAATATGGAGAGACCGGTTGGATTATTATCCAAAGAACCACTCTGTATCGGCATAAGCGTTGCGAGCAATATATGCCAAAGATAAATTGAAGACGGAGTAAAATGCAAGGGCTGTTGTATAAGTCTTAGATAACAGTGACTAAGATGGATATACTGAATAGTGCCTTTGGTTTGTCCAGACCCAGGACAACGCATATGGAAGAAGGTCTGACAGAGTATATCCAATGGATCGCGTAAGTTGATCTGTTCAAACGTATTCACGTTTGGTGGCGGAGGAATTCGTTTCTCTTATCTGTATACCCGTGTTATTTTTGGATAAGTCAATTTGTGATTTGGCGGGTATGACGATGTGGCATTCAAAGTGAATGGTGATCAGATGTTCTGAAGATAGACGTAGCCTCTAGCCTCACACCAGGAAGTAACAAAAGTTGGGCTAGGCAGCATGGCTAGTTGGGTCATCCCCAAGCAGGGTGTATTGTCACCGATCTAAAGAATATTCATATTTATACTTCTTTTTGATTCTGTATCTTCGGATGACGGTTTGATGGCCTATAACCGTGGTGGAAATATATTCGCGACACTCAAGCTAAATGAGTGAGCGGTCATGTGTGGCCGGGTTGCAAGACGTTCTTGTTGAACCCTGAGTGTATCACCTCTAGAGTACACTATTCAGAAGGTGCTCCCATACCTTGTCTGTTGGAATCCAATCTTCAATAAGCGCCCTGCGGTTTATGATTTTATACTATGTATGTAGAACGTGAGATGCAAGCGTTTCTGCTAGATTGATATCTATTTGTACTTAGACATTATTATAATATCACAATGATATTGCTTGTCAAAGTTGTTCAGATACTCATAAGGGAAAAACCCGTTTCGTATTCACGGCGTGGTCTTATGAGATATCCTATACCTGTTTTAAACTATTTTTACTCATACCAGTCCCATGACTGACCCGGAGTTTACTTTGTTGTTTTCCCTAAACTCTTGGGTGCCTAAATTTGTACGGGCAGTCAAGTAGTCGGGATTTACAGATATACTTGGAGTGCTTGGAGAAGGAGACTTCAAGATTCTATAGCTATAGTTATTTCCGCTGTGTTGTAAGTGTTGTACTCTGATAAGTGCTATTGTATATATATAACTGTTTACTTCAAAGTTATGTTATATATTATATGTTATTCGTTCCGCTGTGAGATTCGTGTTACTCTGATGATTCTGATGTTCTTCTTCTTCTATTCTATTAGTTCTATCTTTTCTTTCTCACCTTCTAAATTCTTTCACTAACGTCTCGGAATTTCCGACTCTCGAGGAGTCGGAAATTTCCAGCCGTTACAGTTGGTATCAGAGCTTAAGTTAAGAATTACTTGGCTCTATGGCATAACTCAGTAGAGATGGGATTAGAAATATCCTAGATTGAGTTGAGTGTATATATATGAGCGCGTAATTGTTATTCAATATAAAATGGTTTTATATTGTGGAGACTCATTGGTTGAGTGGCTTATGAATTCTGGTCGATCAGTTGATCCACTGTATCGATAAGGGTTACTAAACACTCGAATACGATGAACCGTCATGGTATGTTTTGAAAGAGGGTAAATGAAATAATTTTTCCCAAAATGTATTTGTTTATAGAAGAAATATATATCTTGAAATTATTATAGTATATTGATTGTGTTGGTTGTTATTATAATCGAATAAGATTATAAAAGGGTGAAATGGTTATAAATGACCAATCAGAATTCATATGAATGTAATATATGAAATAGTTTGAATTAAATATGAATTTAAATCAGAATTTGGAATTTAAAATAAGGAAATTTTAAGTTCCTGGGAGATTTTGAAAATGTTTTTCAAATTGAAAATGATATAGTATTGAACTCACTTCGATAGCTAGAAAATAGATTCTGATGTTGAATCTAGACATCATCAGTGTTCATTTTCGAGTTCCAAGTGACGGATTTCTACCAAAGGTTTTGTTTTTGAATTGTTTTGAGAAAACAAGTTGTTTAGAAATTCAAAGGTTTTGAATTGGCATTATGATTTCAAATTGAGTTGAAAGAAACCCAGGAACTTAAGTTCTGGAATTAAAATTTAACTAATGAAGTTAAATAAAATGAGATGGTAAAAATAAATTGAAATTTAACTTGAACCAAGTTAAATAAAATTGATTTGGGATAGAGATAATCTAGAATGGAACCAAATTGATAAGTCAATAATTTGGAATTTGATATTAGAGTTCGAATGAAATTCGATTTGGATTTGAGGATATGAACTGATTGGAGATCAATTGGAATGGATAACATTGGTATATGTTGAAG
This sequence comes from Allium sativum, assembly GCA_030737875.1. Taxonomy (NCBI): domain Eukaryota; kingdom Viridiplantae; phylum Streptophyta; class Magnoliopsida; order Asparagales; family Amaryllidaceae; genus Allium; species Allium sativum. Next base: position 4,394,439 of record CM060921.1, on the reverse strand, counting down.
TGGTAGCAGATGAAAGGGATAGAGTTAAATTCCCGACAAAAAGGTACAAGTTTATATCATATATGAGTTTGGATTTTATGAGACGAATTAGCAAGCCGCTTGGCTATTTTGGTTTCCTTTTGGATTGAAGGAGGCCTAGAGAGGCGAGTTGTGGTTTGTCATATTGACCAATACAAAGGAGGTTACAGCGAAATTTTTCCAAAAATTCCAGGCGTTAGAACATTCTCATGATTTATGGAAATTCAGTTAGCCAGAATGAATTAATAATTTAATTGAAAAGTTAATGGTTCAGTTGAAACAGGAGTTGAGAAGTAAACTAAAAGATATTTGAATCTAGTTAGTAAAGTTGGTAACATTTTCCTAGCTTAGCAATTTCGAGGACGAAATTATTTTAAGGGGGGAAGTCTGTAATGGCGCGTTTTGTTAGCTGTCGAATAATTAATTTATTTAATGATTTATATATCGATTTGGCGATATCGATAACTTAAAGTACAACGTTCGAACTTATAATTTATAATTATAATTAAAACGAACCTGAAACGTCGCGGCAGTTTGAAATTTGGCGATTCGAACTTCAACTGAATGTACATGATTCATTTTAAGCCGGATTTCTGTGAAACAAGAAACGTGTGGAGCTGGTGGAGTATATCTTTCTAGTGGAAGAGAAAAATCAGGATTTCGTCGTGTAGATTTTGATTCACGTCCAAATCAAATTTTAGAAAAGTCGCTGTGGAATACCATTATAATTTATAAAGGAATTATTTATATTTTAAAAAGGAATTTCATTTTAAATCGAATATCGATTTGATCGGGAGTTGAAATATGAAGTTAGAAATCTATATATGATTATTCTGGAGCTTTTACATTGAAAGTAAAAATATACTACCTACTGTGACATTTCTGATCAGTTAACTTGTTCCACCAGTGTTTGCACACTTGAAGCATTTTATAAATGAATATCACAACATCCTAACGGCTAGTTGAAAACATTCCAAAAATAAGAACAGTGTAGTAGTAAAACAATAGCACAAAGACTGTACACTGTAAGAGATGTGAAGCCCAAGGATATGAAGCCCAATATTGATGCGGATGAAGCTAATGTAAAGGGTATGTTGATTGATTTGTATCCTGAACCGACAATATTGCTTCAGGCATAAGTCTCATGTGAGTATGACAAATTCTAACATGAAACTAGAATACTTGTAAACCATGATTCATAATACTGACTAAATAAAATGAATTTACGGGTCATAACTATGCTATATTAAATCAACGTGGACATTCATACTCCTCAAATTCCTCTTCTGGCAAACAAAGGGCACGCACACATCCTTTTATACCACACAAAAGTCTCAGCCCCTTATATAATCCCACATACAATACACAGAATAAGTTCGATCCTCACAAAATTTAAAACGAATTCAAAGAAAAGTTTATAAAATCCAATACATGTATATTCGGATTTCTCTTGCGATTCACTTCAATCCTATGGTAATTTTTCTGGGTGCGATCAATGTTGAGCTCGACGGACTTTGCTGAGTCGCGGTCTCCTTCCAGTAAACTAGGGTTCGATTTATACGGAGATTAAGGGATCGGTGCTTGATTTGGGTGGTTGTTTTGGATCCGAGAGGTGAAACCGCACTTGTAGTCAAGTTTTGGTGGACTTCGGTTTTGGTATGTGTCGATGGTTCCTCAGTGTGAGCGCTAGAAGCTAACAATCGGATTCAGAAACAGGAGTTCGAGTCGTGAAAACTGGTGGGGAGGAGAACAAGAGTTGGAAGAGATGGGGTTTGATGATCTCGGTTTTGAAAACCGTGGAGCAGAGGAGGATGTAGGGTTCGAAAATGGTGTTTGAAGGTTACAGGAAGCTTGCGGTTGGAAATTTGGGGAAGAAGGCTGTGAGGAGTGGGTGTATAGGGGTCGGTTTGGGCTTTACGTAGTGAATGGGCCATGAAAGGTTGGTGAGGCCCAAGTGCTTTAGTAAAGTTTTATTTTAACTTAAAATATATGCAAATCTTGTAAATGCTATAACTCGACCGTACGTGATCAGATTTACGAACGGTTTGTTACATTGGAATCATACAGAAGGTGGCTACACCATGGAACTGACTGGAAGTAGAGTGAAGCTCGTTACAATTTATGACGAAATAAATTGTTCGATTCAAATCAAAACAAACAGTTTATCGTTCTTTAACGATGAACTGCAAATGTGAGTAAAACTCACTAACTCTCCTCAGTTTATATTTTTATATAAACTGTGTTAAATGATTTGATTGCTGTGTATTGATAGTTTGGACTGTTAAATAGATTTGATTGAAAACATAGATATAGTTATATATATAAGCGACAATCAAATATTGATTCAGTTCATCAGTATATTTCATGTTGGAATGAAATTGATGTATATTTTATTGTGTAACATCTGTGGATGCAGGGAAACAGGTTGGAGGAATCCGACTGGATTCCTCAACATTTATTTTACCGTTTTTCATATATTGTGATATATGATGTGTTATGAAATCTGTTATTGATTTCATATGTTTGAATGATACCGATCATTGTTATACGACACGTTACACACCGTAGGTGATACTAGAATGTAAAAAGGGAATTTTCAATGTTTATATTGAAAATAAATCTTATTTATAAAATCGATAGGATTTTATAAAATGAAACCATTTATTTATTTAGGAAACAAATAAAGGAACATTTATTTAGATTATAAATAAATGGAATAAAGGAATATTTATTTAGGGAATAAATAAAGGAACACTTGTTCGGAAAATAAATAGAATTATACAAGGATAGATTTAAACACGTGCTTCGCACACGGTATAACACGATATGGATTTAAATAAGATATTAAATAGGAAATCTGTTTTAAACAGATAAATTGAAGTAGATTAATTTATAAATAATGTTTTATAAATTAAATAAATTATTTATCGTTGATAAATGGAATATATATAAGTCTGGACTTATATAGAGAAGTAGAAACGTTATTAAAAGGACATTTATAAAGTGAAGAACCGTTACTAAAAGTAAATCTTTATAAATGGATAAACGTTGTAAAAAGTAAATCTTTATCAATGGATAAACATTGTAAAAAGGAAATCTTTTGAAATGGATAAACGTAAATAAAAGGAGTTAATCGAATTTAGTTATTCGAAATGAGTTATTCGAATTAGATATTTGAATAGAGTTAAACACATTAGAGTGATTCGAATTACTCATTCGAATAGAGTTAAACAAAGTAATTTGTTAGGTTAACCAAAGCAAGTTAGTCGAGTTAATCAAAGTAATTGGTTAAGTTAACCAAAGTAAATTAGTTAAGATAAACTAAGCGGTTAATCGAAGTGAATTAGTTAAGTTAAACTAATTTGTAAATCAAAGTGAATTAGTTGCGTCAAACTAAGTGAATTAGTCAAGTTAAACTAATTGGTTAATCGAAGTAAATTAGTTGGGTTAATCAAAGTGAATTAGCTGAGTTAAACTAAGTAAATCGGTTAGAGTTAATCAAAGTGAATTAACTAAGTTAAACTAAGTGGATTAGTTCAGTTAATCGAGACAAGTAAATCAAGTTAGGTTAAACCATTTGAGTTAACCAGTAAGGTTAAACCATTAGAGTTGACCAGTTAAAGATAAACAGTTAGAGTTGACCAGTTAAAGTTGACCAGTTAAAGTTGACCAATTAAAGTTGACCAGTTAGAGTTGACCAGTTAGAGTTGACCAGTTAGAGTTGACCAGTTAGAGTTATCCAAGTAGAGTTAATCGAGTAGAGTTGCCGAATATCACTTATTCGAAGTAGAGTTATCGAATATAGTGTATTCGAGGGAAGAGTAATCGAATATAGTTTATTCGAGTGGAGAAATCAAATGTTATTCATTTCAGAAGAGTTATCGAATATTATTTATTTGAAGAGTAGTTATCGAATATTGGTTATTCGAAGTTAGTTAATCCAAAGGAGTTATTCAAAGTTAGTTAATCCAAAGGAGTTATTCAAAGTTAGTTAATCCAAAGGAGTTATTCGAAGTTAGTTAATCCAAAGGAGTTATTCGAAGTTAGTTAATCCAAAGGAGTTAGTCGAAGAGTTAATCGAATATAGTTATTCGAAAGAAGGTGTTAATCGAATATAGTTATTCGAGTAAAGTTAAAAGAGTTAATCGAATTTAGTTATTCGAAATGAGTTATTCGAATTTGATATTTGAATAGAGTTAAACACATTAGAGTGATTCGAATTACTTATTCAAATAGAGTTAAACACGTAAGAGTTAATCGAATATTAGTTATTCAATTAGAGTTAAATCGAATTTAGTTATTCGAAAGGAGTTAATCAATTTTAGTTAAGTTAATCGATTTGAATTAAGTTGAATCGAAATGGAGTAAATCGATTAGAATTAAGTTAATCGAGTTAGAGTAAATCGAATATTGGTTATTCGAAGGTAAGTTATTCGAATTAGTTATTCGAAGGAGTTAATCAAATGAGTTGATCCAAAGGAGTTAGTCGAATATTAGTTATTCGAATAGAGTTAAAGGAGTTATCGATTTTATTTGATCGAAAGGAGTTATCGATTAGTAAATCGAAAGGAGATTTTCGAATATAGCATATTCGAAAGAAAGAGATCGAATATTGTTTATTCGAAAGAGAGAGATTTCGAATATGAGTTATTCGAAGAGAGATAACCGAATATAGGTTATTCGAAGAAGAGTTAATCAAATAGAGATTACTCGAAAGAGAGTTATACGTCGAATTCGATTATAGCGAATTCGGGGAAGTACTATTTACTTTCCAGGGTTTAAATCAAGATTAAGTTATTGATTTAGAAATTAGGTGTCTGTTAAATTATTCGAGTTAGGAAATAAAATATATAGGGGTAGGAACTATAACGTTATAGTTATAATCAAACACTGTCATATAAGAAGTGGATTCGTAACCTGAATCCGAGAATTTGCGTAAACAGATGATTGTAAAAAGTGAGTGATGAGCTTCATCTATTTCACAGTAAAGGACGTTGTTCAATTAAGGTCTGCGAGGTAATTATACCCCAACTTGATTGACTTCAGAATTGACAAAGGAATAGTTGTGGTTCGATCTAAAAGGTTGATTAGGAATAAAGTTAAGGAATAAGCGATAAATGGATTAAGCGTAACGATGTTTTATACAACGTTCATTGGAAATCCGTAATGAGTTTTGGAAACGTTTTCCAAATATAGTCAGATAGGTTTTCTAAACATAGAAAATGAAATGTTTTCATGATAAGAATTTAAGAAATAGAGTTAAGCAAATTTAGAAACTGACTGGAGAGGGTAAGTTGAACGGTTTTCTAAGTGACGATCTGATGTTGGTTTCGACCTTCCGGATTGATACTTAGAGAATTGTTCTCATACTAGTTACAGTTAGGGACTGATAGTTGCGAAATAATAGTGATTTGAAAATAAGCTATGGAAATGTTTTCCAATGATTAATAACACATATTTTCTAAATATATGAAATAAGGAAATATGAACATATGATGATTGATCGATCGAATTTCCATTTGGAAATAAGATCGTTGTTTGTACACCGACATGTTTTCATTTGATAGTTGAATCACAGACTATCAAAGTTTTTACCATTTTAACGTTGTTAATATGGAGAGACCGGTTGGATTATTATCCAAAGAACCACTCTGTATCGGCATAAGCGTTGCGAGCAATATATGCCAAAGATAAATTGAAGACGGAGTAAAATGCAAGGGCTGTTGTATAAGTCTTAGATAACAGTGACTAAGATGGATATACTGAATAGTGCCTTCGGTTTGTCCAGACCCAGGACAACGTATATGGAAGAAGGTCTGACAGAGTATATCCAATGGATCGCGTAAGTTGATCTGTTCAAACGTATTCACGTTTGGTGGCGGAGGAATTCGTTTCTCTTAGCTGTATACCCGTGTTATTTTTGGATAAGTCAATTTGTGATTTGGCGGGTATGACGATGTGGCATTCAAAGTGAATGGTGATCAGATGTTCTGAAGATAGACGTAGCCTCTAGCCTCACACCAGGAAGTGACAAAAGTTGGGCTAGGCAGCATGGCTAGTTGGGTCATCCCCAAGCAGGGTGTATTGTCACCGATCTAAAGAATATTCATATTTATACTTCTTTTTGATTCTGTATCTTCGGATGACGGTTTGATGGCCTATAACCGTGGTGGAAATATATTCGCGACACTCAAGCTAAATGAGTGAGCGGTCATGTGTGGCCGGGTTGCAAGACGTTCTTGTTGAACCCTGAGTGTATCACCTCTAGAGTACACTATTCAGAAGGTGCTCCCATACCTTGTCTGTTGGAATCCAATCTTCAATAAGCGCCCTGCGGTTTATGATTTTATACTATGTATGTAGAACGTGAGATGCAAGCGTTTCTGCTAGATTGATATCTATTTGTACTTAGACATTATTATAATATCACAATGATATTGCTTGTCAAAGTTGTTCAGATACTCATAAGGGAAAAACCCGTTCCGTATTCACGGCGTGGTCTTATGAGATATCCTATACCTGTTTTAAACTATTTTTACTCATACCAGTCCCATGACTGACCCGGAGTTTACTTTGTTGTTTTCCCTAAACTCTTGGGTGCCTAAATTTGTACGGGCAGTCAAGTAGTCGGGATTTACAGATATACTTGGAGAGCTTGGAGCAGGAGACTTCAAGATTCTATAGCTATAGTTATTTCCGCTGTGTTGTAAGTGTTGTACTCTGATAAGTGCTATTGTATATATATAACTGTTTACTTCAAAGTTATGTTATATATTATATGTTATTCGTTCCGCTGTGAGATTCGTGTTACTCTGATGATTCTGATGTTCTTCTTCTTCTATTCTATTAGTTCTATCTTTTCTTTCTCACCTTCTAAATTCTTTCACTAACGTCTCGGAATTTCCGACTCTCGAGGAGTCGGAAATTTCCAGCCGTTACACATATCATGTTGGTTCATCGTATTCGAGTGTTTAGAAACCCCTATCGATATTGTGGTGCCCCACCATCGACCAGAATTTATAATCCACTCAACCAATAAAGCTCCACAATATACAACAAATTTTTATATCAATTAACAAATACGTTCACTCGTATATATATACTCAATCTCAGTCTAGGATATTACTAATCCCATCTCTACTGAGTTACGCCACAGAGCCAAGGTAATACTTAACTTAAGCTCTGATACCAACTGTAGTGACCCGAAAATCCGGTCCAATTTGAGCTGACCAAAAACACAAGTCCAACCCCAATTTAAACTAGAAATTCAAGAAAACTAATAGAAAGAAGATAGAGGGTGAGGATAGATAAGGTAGAACTTATAGAATAAAAGAAGAAGAAGAACATCATCATCAGAGTAACACGAATCTCACAACGGAACGAATAAAATATAACATACTTTTGAAATACAAACAGTTATATATACAATAGCACTTATCAGAGTGCAGCACTTACAACAACAGCGGAAATAATAATAGCTATAGAATCTTGAAGCCTTCTGCTCCAGCTCTTCAATGTATCTGCAACTCCCGACTACTTGACTGCCCGTACAAATTTAGGCACCCAAGAGTTTAGGGAAAACAAACAAATAAACTCCGGGTCAGTCATGGGACTGGTATGAGTAAAACAGTTTTAAAATAGTTTGAACAAGTAAACGATATCTTATAAGACCACGCCGCATAACGGAACGGGTTTTTTCCTTATGAGAATCCAACAACTTTGTAAACAATATCATTCTGATATTATAATAATGTCTAACTACAATTAGATAACAATCTAGCAGAAACGCTTTCATCTCACGTTCTACAAATATAGTATACAATCAAAACCGCAAGCACGTATTGGGTAATGGATTTCCAACTATGACAAGGTATGGAACCACCTTCCGATCAGTGTACTCTAGGAACGATACACTGGAGTTCAACAAGAACATCTTGCAACTCAGCCACACATGACCGACCACTCATTTCGCTTGAGTGTATCTAATGTACATCACCAACGGTTGGGATCAGCAACCGTTTCCCGTATATATATGGGACAGCATTGATAGATTAAAGGAAGCAAATGAATATTCTCTAGATAGGTGATTATACACCCTACTTCGGTGCGACCGACTTAGCCATGCGGCCTGCCCGATTTTTGTCATTTACCGGATGTGAGGCTAGAAGCTACGCTTACTTTCCATTCATTTATAACACGATCACTTTGAATGCCACATTATCAGATCCGTAAATCATTAGTTGGTTTATACAAATACCCTGGATGTTATGCTAAGGGATAAATCCGTTGCAACCATATATATTTATACAGACCAACCCATTCGATCATTGGAAATACTTTGTCAGACATTCGTCCATTTACGTTCGTTCTGGGACTGAACGAAACCGAAGGCACTATTCAGTACACCCATCTTAGTCCATTGTTATCTAAGATTTATACAACAGCCCTTGCACTTTACTCCGTCTTCAATATATTCAGCATATATGATTCACAACGCTTATGCCAATACAGAGTGGTTCTTTGGATAATAATCCAACCGGTCTCTCTATATTAACAACGCAAAATGGTCAAAACATTTGATAGTCTGTGATTTAACTATCAAAGGAAAACTCGTGTGCAAACAACAATATTATTTCCAGTTGGAAATTATATCAATCAATCATCATTCAACTTTTATCCCTTTAGTTCATTAATTTACTTATCTCCTGTTTCCCTATATTCTAAATTTCTTATTTTCTAATTTTAGAAAATATACTTTATTAACAATGGAAAACATTTCCATTTCCTTGTTTTCTATATTAGAAAAAACATTTCTGATTTCTTATTTGGAAAACATTTCTAAAGTTCCTTCATTGGATTTTAACAGATGTTTAAATAAAAACATCGCTATGCCAACTCAAACCATTATTGAATTCACTTAACCATCATTCATTATCAAACCTTACCATTCCTTAGTTAAGAAGGAAGTCAATCAAGTTGGGGTATAATTACCTCTCAGACCTTAACTGAACAACGTTATAACTTCGAAATAGTAACAGTTTATCTTTTTAAACCTTTAACAACTTCTTCACGTAACTCTCGGATTCAATTTACGAATCCACTTCTTTATTGAAACATTTGATTATAACGATAACGTTATAATCCCTACTTTCACAATATCTAACTTCAATTATAACCTTTTTCTTTAATTCGAATAATTAAACCTAACCCTAATGTATTTGTGTATACTTTTGATTCAAAAACCGGAAAGTAAATATTACTTCCTTGTATTCGATATAATTGAATTCGACGTATAATTCTCTTTCGAGTAATCTCTATTTGATTAACTCTTCTTCGAATATCCTATATTCGATTATCTATCTTCGAATAACTTATATTCGAAATCTCTTTCTTTCGAATAAACTATATTCGATCTCTTTCTTTCGAATACTATATATTTGATAATCTCCTTTCGATTAAACTATAATCGATAACTCCCTTCGATTAAACTATAATCGAGAACTCCGTTTATCTCTATTCGAATAAACTATATTCGACTAACTCTATTTAACTCCGTTTAACTCTATTTGAATAACTAATATTCGATAACTCTATTTAACTCCGTTCGAATAACTAATATTCGATAACTCTATTTAACTCCGTTCAACTCTATTCGAATAACTAATGTTCGACTAACTCCTTTGGATTAACTCATCTTGACTAACTTAACTTAATTAACTCAACTCGATAACTTAACTCGATTATCTTAACTCCATTATCTTAACTTGATAACTTAACTCCGATCGAATAACTAATATTCGATAACTCTATTTAACTCCGTTCGAATAACTAATATTCGATAACTCTATTTAACTCCGTTCAACTCTATTCAAATAATTAATGTTCGACTAACTCCTTCGAATACCATATTCGATTTACTAACATCGAATACCATATTTGATTAATTAATCTTCGACTAACTAATAGTCGATTTACTCCTTATTTGCTTAACTAACATTCGACTAACTAATAGTCGATTAACTTACTTCAACTAATTCGATTAACTTTTATTTGATTATCTTTAATCGATTAACTTTATTTGATTATCTCTAATTGAATAGCTAATATTCGATTAACTCTTTTCAAATAACTAAATTCGATTAGCTCCTTCGAATACTAAATTCGATTTAACTCTATTTGATTATCTCTTTTATATCTCGTCAATTTCCTTTTTATAACGTTTATGTTCCGTTACAACTATTCCCTTTTTTTATAACTTCTAATTACCGTTACAAATATTCTCTATTTATAACGTTTTATTTATCTTCTAAATAAATATTTCTTTATTCTATTTATTTTCTGAATAAATATTTCCCTTTTCAATTCTCTTTATTTTCTAAATAAATATCCCTTTTATAAAACTCTATTTGTTTTATAAATAATTTCCTTTTTTAAAACCGTGTTCGTTTTATACATAATTTCCTTTTATAAAATCCTGTGATTTTTTAAAATTCCTTTATTTCAATATATATTGAAATATTCCTTTTTATAACTCAGGGTTTCTTATGATATTCAAAATATCAAACAACGATGATCAATATCGTTCTAACATACATAATCAATAACAGATTATAAATCACACATATATCACAATATATGAAAACAGTAAAATAATTGTTGAGGAACCCAGTCGGATTCCTCCAACCTGTCTCTCTGCATCCACAGATGTTACATAGTATAATATACATCAATTTCATTTCAATATGAAATATTCTACTGGACAGAATCAATATTTGATTAACGATATAATATATGACTATATCTACGTTTTCAATCAAATCTATTTAACAGTCCAGTTTAACAATCAATATACAGCAGTCAACGAAATAAAGTACAATTTATATTAAAATATAAATTGAGGAGAGTTAGTGAGTTTTACTCACATTGGACGATCATCGTTAAAGAACGATAAACTGTTATTTGATTTGAATCAAACAGTTTATTTTCCATAAATTCATACGAGCCCAATCCACATCCAGTCAGCTTCATTGTGAAGCTCCCGTCCATACGATCCCAACGCAACTTGTTTCGCGGAATTCTGATTACGTATGAGCAAATTATACCATTTCGAAGTTAATACTTTTTATATTAAAATAAAACATGGACTTCTTTTTTTAAAATGGGCCTTATACCTTTCCTTTTCGACCCACTACCCCTAGGACCCGTGCCCACCTTCCTTTACTTTCTCTTCTTCCTCTTTAACTCATGAATTACCAGTACAGTTCGATGGCCACTTCGACCATCTTCTTGCCACAAATTCTCCTCTTCAACTCCACTACAAATCAAACTACCATAACCCGGTTACTCCTCATCCAACCCTTGTTCTCCTCCACTCCATTACACTGAACTCGCACAACTTCCTCATCGCGTCGACTCAATGTCGAGCTACCCACAGTAAACCAACGACAGTTTTATACTCAGAAATTTCCCAAACTCCACCATAAAGCTAGCGCACCCTCCAATATTTCCGCAAGTTCCAGTATCACCCCCTTACGTCCCTCAAAGTAACACACCCAGTATCCATCGGAACAGCCCTTTCCACTTTCACTTGGAATACCATTGGACAACTCCTTCTTGCCAACAATATCCGCTCCAACATTTATACACAAACAGGAAAACAAAAACAAAAGGCCAAAACCGTTCCTTCCTTAAACAAAGACACTGCCTCCACAAAATAATACCCCTGTCCTCCTTTCTACACTTCGATAGCCATTGTCGTGGCTTTCAACCCAAAGCCATACTGCTTCAGTTCACGTAAAAATTGACAAATTCGAAATCTGGTACTCCCCTACCTTAAACAAACATCACCATTTTTCTCCAAACAGACAGTATCCCACGCATTCCCTACCCATTCAAGAACATAACCCTTCTGACCGCTATCTCCACTTCCTCAACCCCGTGGCCTCCTCACAGTAACACAGCCGTAACTCCTCCTCTGCTACACTCTCGAACCCGCTCCAGACTTCGAAGAACATCACTGACCTCTCCTTCACCCCATGCTCCACGCTGAAGACAACCGCACCCATCCATTTACATAACTGCCGCAACCCCTCTCCGCGTTTTGATTTTATATGAATTGATTTCCTTTTCTTCGATCGAATTATATTGTTGGAGAACGTAGCTAAGTGGCGGCTTGTTTTGAGCTCGCGAGAATTAGGTTTTAAGGGAGTAGTTGGTCTATTTATAGGCAATCGATTATAGATATTTTTCCTCCTAAGCTCACGTGTTTGAGAGAGCAGATATCACTGTGGTAATTTAAGTAAAACCATTTTCATTTGAAGTAGAAACATGTTGGTTCTGTTGTGTCTTTAAAGTGTGTTAGCGCATGTAACAGAAAAACATTAATAAACCTCTATTTGAAAACAACTTTCGCTCAAGTACACTAAAGCTAAGTTTCAAAACAAAACTAGTTTAATGCCACGTACCAAATCCTATTATACAAAATAGTTATAATGAATGTAACTTGAAAGAATTTCATTGTAATTGTTTTATGTTATAAATTTTACCATCATTTGATAAAGAATTTCCTTCCTTTACAAACTGTCGTCGACAGAAGTAAACATACCGTTGTAATCAACTCGGTGCCACGATCCCAAAAATATAATAATACCGGTAGATTAACTCATATTTTGAAATCTCAAAATGTTGATTACAGGGTGCAAAATACTCCAAATAAAAAGTTGCTTATTTAAATTAATTAAAAATTACAGTAAAATTCTAAAAATTAAATTATCGTTATGTCTCAAAGGAACCTTGTCTAAATTCAAACCCGATCTCTAGTTATACCGAATAATCTATTATGGTCGATAAACGATTCTATAGCGACTATTTTAAAATTTGATTTGGACATTTCTCAAAATCTACATGACAAAATCCTGATTTTTCTCTTCCATTAGAAAGATATAATCCACTAGCTCCGTGCGTTTCTTGTTTCACAGAAATCCGGTTTTAAACGAATCCTATACATTCAGTTGAAGTTCGAAACGCCAATTTACGAACTGCAGCGCCATTTCGAGCTCGTTTATAATTATATTATAATTATACGTTCTAACGTCGAAGATTAAATAATATATTCGTTATTTAAATAATTAAATAAGTTAATTATTACACCGTCAAATATCCGGGTCATTACATAACCAGTCGATAGGGTCGTCCTCTACCTTTTAGCAATTTCGAGGAGGAAATTAATTTAAGTGGGGAAGATTGTAATGACCCGCATTGGCAGAGGTATTATGATTAATTTATTTTATTATATAAATGGTGGTTTAGAGAATTTAATGATCGTGGAATTAAATAATGGTGAATATTTAATTAAAATAATAATTAAATAATATATTTAATTCTGAATAATCAGAATTAGTCGTACGATATGGTGTGAACCGGATCATCTGTGATATTTAATTCAGCTGGGAATTTAATTTGAATAACAAATATATTCAATCGTCGATAGTTGAACGTATAGTTTATAATATAATTATAATAGAGCTCGAAATGGCGCGGCAGTTCGCTATTTGGCGATTCGAACTTCAACGGAGTATACAGGATACGTTTTAAGCCAGATTTCTGTGAAACAAGAAACATGTGGAGCTGGTGGAGTATATCTTTCTAGTGGAAGAGGAAAATCAGGATTTCGTCGTGTAGATTTTGAGATACGTTCAAATCAAATTTTAGAAAAGTCGCTATGGAATTCCTTTCTAATTTGCAACGCTTTATTTACGTTATAACAGGGTTTTCAATATATTTGAATATCGGGTTTGAATTTAGACAAGATTCTTTTGAGGCGTAGCGATAATTTAATTTTTAGAATTTTACTGAAATTTTTAATTAATTAAATAAGCAACTTTTTATTTGAAGTATTTTGCACCCTGTAATCAATATTTTGGGATTTCACAGAATAAGCTAATCTACCGGTATTATTACATTTTTGGGATCGTGACACCGAGCTGATCACAACGGTATGGTCATTTCTGTCTATAGCAGTCGTAAACAAACGAAATTTCACGAAAATGAGGTATCCCTAAGTAAATGAAACATATTCCTTGATACTTAACTGTCCACGTTTTTCCCATTTCCATGATTAACAGAAGGGCACGATTTTTCATTTCTCAGCCACAAGCCCTTTGCTTAAATACCAAAGTATAACCTAAATACTTTCCATTTTCCTTCGAGCAAAATGAGCCGCCAACCTCCAAAGCTAAAACGCGAAATCCATTTGACCAAAAATCAAATAAAAATTGAAACAGGTTTTATCCACAATAAAACTGAGGAGTTCAGATACACTTTCTTGTTCGCATGTCTCTCTAAGGGTCGTGATGTGGTAAGTCCGGGGCAAAATCCGATGGTGGTGGGTTCGAACCAAATATGGACTGCTGGGCTCGACGTCGTTCTGCCAAATGAAGATCGAGAAGAGCAGTGAGGTTGAAAGGTCGGCAATGGTTTAGCGGAAGCCACGAGGAGATTGCGGAAGTTCAGATCGTGGAAAGTACAGTGTCGATCTCTACCTGTATCATGATTTCACCGCGTGAAGATGGGAGTTGAGGATTCAAAGAGGAGTCAAAGGAGAGGGTCAAACGTTCGGAATGGGTTGGGAGGTTCAGCAGGATGCCTGGAGCGTGTATTTTTCTTGGATCTGGGATGAAGGAAATGCTGTCGAAGTGAAGGGGATATTGCAGATCGATTACTGTGAGGAGGCTGTATCGGCAAAATCGGAGTGAAACTGGTGACAGAAAGTTGCGGTAATTCACTGTACCTGGACCGAAGAGTTGAACGACGAAAGCTGGTCGGGTGGTGGGAACTAGGAGAAAATAGGTTGAGGTGATGGAGATTTTGTAATGGAAGAGATTGATGTTGTTCGATTTGAGTTTCATGGAGTATTGAGGAGAATGTGGTGTGTGAACTTACGGTAATGAGGTGTTCATTTCAGTTTGCTGGTTTAAGTTTTGGGGAAGACGTAGTGAACGGGTGCGGTCTGATGTGTAGTGGGCTTTTAGAAAGGAGGGTGAGCCCATTTAAATAAAGTCAAAGTTTAGTTAAATTTAAATTATAAGTATTGAAATTTGTAAATGCCAATAACTTATTCATATGAAATCAGAATCACGAACCGTAAGTTGCGTTGGGACCGTAAGGATGAGAGCTTCACAATGAAGCTGACTGGAAGTGGATTGAGGCTCGTATGAATTTACGGCGGATTTAATTGTTTGATTCAAATCAAATAACAGTTTATCGTTCTTTAACGATGAACTGCAAATGTGAGTAAATCTCACCAACTCTGAACAGTTTATAATTTCATGTTATATTTTTAGAACTGTTAGATAGTGGCTGATTGACTGTATGTTGACTGTTTGATTGAACTGCTAGTCAGTTAGTTAAAATTTCTATATTGATTCTGTTTAACAGAATATATCATATGGAACTGAAAATGATGTTATCTATATTGTTTAACATCTGTGATGCAGGGAAACAGGTTGGAGGAATCCGACTGGATTCTCAACATTTATTTTACTGTTTTCATATATTGTGATATATGAGGTGTTATGTAATCTGTTATGGATTATGGGTGTTGGAATGATGTTGATCATTTTTATTCGATATTTTAAATATCATAAAAGACCCTGGGATGTAAAAAGGATTTATTTCAATGTATATTGAAATAAAGGGATTTTATAAAATCAACAGATTTTATAAAAGGAAATATTTCGAAAGTAAATAAAAAGGGAAAAATGTTTTTAAAACGAATAGAGTTTTATAAAAGGGAAATCATTTGTAAAGTGAAGAACTGTTACTGAAAGTAAATCTTTATAAATGAATAGTTTATTCGAATAGAAAGTAAAAAGAGTTAATCGAATATAGTTATTCGAATAGAAAGTAAAAAGAGTTAATCGAATATAGTTATTCGAATAGAAAGTAAAAAGAGTTAATCGAATATAGTTATTCGAATAGAAGCAAATGAGTTAATCGAATATAGTTATTCGAATAGAAAGTAAAAAGAGTTAATCGAATAGAAAGTAAAAAGAGTTAATCGAATATAGTTATTCGAATAGAAGCAAATGAGTTAATCAAATATAGTTTATTCGAAGAAAGTAAAAGGAATTATCGAATACAGTTTATTCGAAAGGAGTTAAGCGAAATGAGTAAATCAATAGCGTTAGTCAAATAGAGTTAATCCAATAGTGTTAGTCCAATAGAGTTAATTGAATAGGGTTAATCGAATAGAGTTAAGTGAAAAGTGTCAATCGAATATAGCTATTCGAAGGAGGGTTAAGTAAGGAAGTTAGTAAAGGGATATAAAGTGAACTTTGCCAATTTCAAAGTTAGAAATGTTGTTCAGTTAAGGTCTGAGAGGTAGTTCTACCCCAACTTGATTGACTTCGTTTTTAACTAAGGAATAGTTAAGGTTCGGCAGTAAAGGAAATGGTTTGAGTTGGCATCGCGATGGTTTGTTTAAACATCTGTCTAAGTCCAATGAAGAAGCTTTGGAAATGTTTTCCAAATAAGAAACCAGAAATGTTTTCTAATAAAGAAAACAAGAAATAGAAATGTTTTCCATTGTTAATAACGTATATTTTCCAAATTTAGAAAATAAGAAATATTGAATATAGGGAAATAGGAGATGAATAATGAACTAAGGAGATAAATGTTGAATGATGTTTGATCGATATAAATTTCCATTTGGAAATAATATCGTTGTTTGCACATCGGTTTTTATTCGATAGTTAAATCACAGACTATCGAAGTTTTGACCATTTTAACGTTGTTAATATGGAGAGACCGGTTGGATTATTATCCAAAGAACCACTCTGTATTGGTACAAGCGTTGCGAATCATATATGCCAAAGGAAATTGAAGACGGAGTTATGCAAGGGCTATCCTGTTTATAGAATAGTGCCTTCGGTTCATCCTGTTCCTGGATGACTTGTATGGACGGATGTCTGACAGAGTATTTCCAGACGATCACGTATATTGATTTCTCCAACCGTACCAAGAGTGGAAGCGGAGAAGGAAACTTCTTTTAGCTAACACATAATGTATGGTTGAGGACGTCAATCGGTGATTTGATGGATTTGACGATGTAGCATACAAAGTGAATCTGGTATGATGATAAAGTGTAGCTTCTAGCCTCATCATCCGGTAAATGACAGAAATCGGGCAGGCAGCATGGCTAAGTCGGTCGCACCGAAGTAGGGTGTATAATCACCTGATCTAGAGTTTCATTTACTTCTAAAAATCTATTGTTGATGTTGTCCCATTCGGGAAACGGTTGCTGATCCCAACTGTTGGTGATATACATTCGATACGCTCAAGCGAAATGAGTGGTCGGTCATGTGTGGCCGGGTTGCAAGATGTTCTTGTTTGAACCCAGTGTATTCCTCTCTAGAGGTACACGAGCGGAAGGTGGTTCCATACCTTGTCATAGTGGGAAATCCATTACCCAATACGTGCTTGCGGTTTTGATTGTATACTATATATGTAGAACGTGAGATGAAAACGTTTCTGCTAGATGATTATATATATATACTGTGGTTGATAGACATTATTATAATATCAAAAGGTTTTGATATAAAGATATTTTGGATTCTCATAAGGGAAAAAACTCGTTCCGTTATGCGGCGTGGTCTTATGAGATATCGATTACCTGCTTGAACTGTTTTAAACTGTTTTACTCACACCAGTCCCATGACTGACCCGGAGTTTACTTTGTTGTTTTTCCCTAAACTCTTGGGTGCCTAAATTTGTAAGGGCAGTCAAGTAGTCGGGATTTTACAAATATAGTTGAAGAGCTGGAGCAGGAGGCTTCAGGATCATATAGCTATAGTTATTTCCGCTGTGTTGTAAGTGTTGTACTTTGATAATGATGTATATTCAAATACAGATGTATATTTCAAAGTTATGTTACATATATTATATGTTATTCGTTCCGCTGTGAGATTCGTGTTACTCTGATGTTGTGTTCTTCTTCTTCTATCTTTCCTCACCCTCTAATTTCTTTCACTAATTACCAGGATTTTTCGATGTTTTGGTTATCGACATCGTGTTTACGTCGATAACCAAAGTCGCTCAAAGTTAAATATGAAATGGTTTGATTAAATTGATTGGCCATTGTTTTTTGGTTGAATGATAAATTGGTTGGATAATAAAAATTCATCAACAAATTGAATAAACTGGAAGCTAAGAGAAATAACTAAAGTATAATAAATTCGAATGGAATCAAATATGAAATAAAACAAAAAGATTTGACCCTGCATCTGTTATTGGCATGGGATATTTAGTTAAGTGCAGGCTAGCAGAGGAAGAGGCCGTTAATTGACCTGCCTCATGATTGGAGTATTGGTTGACCGACAAATAGGTAAACCTTAATATTGTTGATTTGGGTGATTGATTTTATACCCCTAAGTTGGGTAGCCACTTGGCTTTGCTTTCTTTTGATCAACATATGAGGCTGGCTAGTGAGTTGTAGTTGTTTGGATCGAATAGTACGGAGGAGGTGCTGGCAAATTTTTCGTAAATTCTTAAACTTAGAAATATTTTTGATAATATTTTGAATTAATTATTTTATAAATAATTGGGTTTTGGATCGTTCTTCTTACTTAGCAATTTCGGGGACGAAATTATTTTAAGGGGGAAAGAATGCAATGATCTGGATTTTTCGACCATTTGAATTCGAATATTTAAATTGGATTTAAATATTATATTTAGAATATTAATGAATTTAATATTGAATTTGTTAATAAAACGATGATTGAAAGTATAATTTATATATATAATTAAAACGAGCTCGAAATGGCGTAATATTGAGTTTTTAAGTTCGATTAAATATAAAAAATCCGTTTTAAGTCGAAACTCGGTGAAATAAGAAACATTAGAATCAGTTAGATTAAAGTTTTTAACTAAAAGAAAAAAATCGGAATTTCAACATATATATTATAAGATATGTCCAATTCAAATTTTAAAATAGTCGCTATGGAAATCGTTAATAAATGATAACGTATTTAATAAACTTAATAAGGATTTCTTTATAAATCAAATATCATTTAACTCGAAATTGTTGAAATTGAGTTATAATTCCATATGGGTCTATATTGGAAGTTATATACTTATTGTGGAATTAATTTCCATATCATTCTCGCAATTCGGTCCATTATTGGACAAACATCAAAGATAGAAACAAAGACAATAGACCTTAGAAAATTTGAAGCATAAATAAAGATAATGAAATAGAATCGGGCAAATTCTATTTAAACACGTCTTGTTAGTTTTTTTAAACACCAGCAACTTATGCTTCTACAATACAAATGATTGTCTTCAAGTTGTTGCTTTTTAACTTCTCCTATTCAGGCGACGTCTATCGTGGATTCACATACATCTAGCATCCTAGAATGAGAATGCAGATCCATTAGCAAGACATAGGATCATGTATTATAACTTATAACTATAAGAAAATGATAGGACTAGTTTCATGCATTTTCTGCATAACCTTTAAAAACTGTGTCAACAAAACATCTTTTGAGCATTAAAGCATGAAAAGCTTTGGTTAGTGATAGCTTTTCCCATACCCCACATAAATAATGGTACCTACTATAAGAAAGAATTATATGTATAATGAAAACAAGCAGATACAATGAAACTGGACCTAATATAAAGCGGATGCCATATACAATGAAACTGGACTCTGTGGCACATCTAAGTGCATAAATATCAAATGATCATAAAATAATAGAAAGCCAACCAATGTTTATTTGCCTAACCCATTTATAATATCAAATACAAAACAGTACGGCCTATATACTTGGATTGAAAATACAAGTGTAACTTCCTGTACCAAGTCTCCATCTAGAATGCCTACCCTATATAGTGTCTTTGTCTGAATTAATGAGATGCACATGCTACCCAACTCATTTCTGCACGTCTAAGATCTTTCCCACATGCAAGCGAACTTACAGCTACCTATGCCGAAACTGTACAAAGAAATGACACTTTAATTTTCTGCAAAACATGCCCTACATGTTAACACTGCACGCCTAGTAGCACCTAATTCTACAGCTAAAGATGAAACGTGGACATGAAATAAACAATTCAAGTTATTTTTCTTGACAGCCAAACTCTTTTTCACCGTGCTCTCCACGCTGTCTCTTTCTTGGCAGCCAAACTCTTTTTCACCGTGCTCTTCAAGTAAACGTGACCACCACGTAATTTGCCTATAAATAACTATCATCGTTTGGTTCTTAAAGTGCAACAAAATGAAACCCATTTCATGAATAAACCATACTGGTACACTTCATACAAGTTTTTCCTCACCAATAAAAACCGCATGCCATTGCTGAGCAGCAAAATAAAAACCTGAGCCATCTCTTTTAAATATATTCCTCTATTAACCGAACACCCCACGTGAATATCGAAGGTTGAATGATCGAAAGTGGAAGGCTACTAAATGGCATGCACGGTGGACATCAGTGCAGCGGAGGAGTCAGGTGATCTTGGTAGCACCGTGGAAGGTACGTAGTTCGTGGAGGGAGGTTGCATCATTTGTGAAGGGTGGAGGGGTACTGTTCGAAGAATAGAACATGCAGCAAAATGTAAAATAGAAGTGATGAAGGATACATACCAGCGCAGAGGTTGCTAAATGTGATTGAGGAGAGAGAAGTATACATAAAAACGTGGGAAGACAAGTTTGTGAGGTGATGTAAATAAAAACGGGAACAGGGAGCGATCCAAATATTATGGGCAAAGGAATGATGGGCATTGCGCCTTCTACAGGGAAGTTAGAAAATGAGGACTGGAAAGAACAAAACGCGTAGAGCCAATTGTGTAAGATGGGGGAGGTTTCAAGCAGCATGGCTGCGTGTGATAGGAATACTGCAATTGCTAGTTGCGTTGGGCTTAGGCCCTGATCAAAGGAAAAAAAGGAATTGCTATGAAATCCAAGGACGTGGGATGGGAAAGAACAGCATGGGGGAGAAGAGAAAGAGGTCAGACAAAGGGTTTGTTCGTGCATGGAGCCTGTTTGAACGAAGCGGGGTAAGTAAGAAATCGTTTTTCAAAACTTAATTAGTTCACACGTTAAATAATATATACCGTATATAATATATATATATATATATATAAATTGTTAAATACTATGTTAATATATATAGGTTTAGTGAATCTGAATGAAGCATTACTTTAATGAACATAATTATAATATTATTCAGAGTTAATTATATTTATTCAAATCATGTCAGATATTTCGTTAACATAATTGAACAAAATAGGAGGCGTTGGAACCATACCAGGGGACGTTTCATTTTGGGGCTGGCTTGGACTTTTGGAATTGACCGGAACGAACCGCAACGATGACGAATAGAAACCCAAGGTGAGTTAAACTCACTCAGTTCTTCCACTTATAATTTTTATAAGTTGGGTTTATTATTTGTATATTGTGTTTGCTATTTGTTGGCCGCTTGTTTGGAAGTTGTTAAATATCTTTATATTGATTATTTTAAATTAAACGGTTGTTTAATTTAAATGAAATGATATCGTTTTTTTTACGATGATTTCCAACCAAGGTAACTTACCTTATTGGTTACGTTTATAACAATATAAACGTATTTAAAAATGAAATTCTTATTTTGGTGGGCCACTATCAGTTGAATTGATTGTTTATTTGCATAGGATCATTATATGAACTGTTTAACCGACATGATTGGATTATTGACTTGGTGGTTGTTTGTTGAATCTAAATTCAACATTTGTTTGGGTATTAACCAATGGGTTATATTAGGTGAGGAATTTGTAGAAGATGGTGTGACGACCCCAAATCCCGTTCTGACGGAGACAAGGGTTATCTTTGGAATATAACACAGAAACAGATAATAGCAGAACAGAATTAAATAAATACACCAGATAATGAACAATAAAATATACTGGATAAAAGTAATCATCAGAGTTACACAGTATACTGGATCATACTTAGTAAAAATACAGTTCAGCTATTCATAAATATCTACAGCGGAAAACAAACATAATATGTACAATAGGAGCTGAACAGCATAAAAAGAGATAAATGATAGAATCCATCTTCAGCTCCAGCTATCCAGAAAGAACCAGCTAAACCTGAATACAAGGCTGCCCGTGTAGAAAAAGGGGCACCCGAGTTTGAAAGTGAAACAAACTACGAGTCAGTCATGGGACTGGTATGAGAAATCTATTCAACACATTTAATATATGGCTAATCACAGGACCACGCCACTTTCGTGGAACGGGTTTACTCCATCGGATTGCCAGTGCTTTAAAACAAATCTTTCTTTTAAACGACGCAATGCATTTTATAAAAATGAAGCCATTATAAGACTCAGTTCCCATCACACAATGCAACACAAACCGGGGGATAGAGTTTTTAGCTTATAACGGCCAAAATATGATTGATACGAATAAAACAAAGACATTTGATATTATTACTAGTGTTTATATGCTTTGAAAACAATTTCAGATTATAACTATCAATCATAGGCGGCATGGGTACCATATATCATGTCGCCATATATATATACAATCAAAACCGCACAGTCACGTATTTGGAAATTGGATTTCCGTCATGAACCAAGGCAAAAGATAGTCCTTACCGAATTCGTGACTCTCTAGCCCGAGCCACAGGACCCAAACTTAGGTGGGCCCTTGGAGCGACAGGGCCGGTCCACCGATGTGGATTAAAATGCCTGAACAATACGTTTCCCCGCCCTTTGGGGCGTAAACGAGCCAACGAATGACTCCATCGGACCCGGATCGTCCGATCAAACCGAGGTACCTCGCAACAGCAACAACCACATAGGTGAAAAGTATATAAATGTCAGGGCTGGTAGGTCATTGACACCACCTTAGCTAGAAAGAAACGCATGCCCTCCCTGAGGTCCTTCTCCCGTTTCTGGTTCATACCGGGGTGTGAGGCTCGCGATTCCACGTTATACACAAAGCTACGCCACACAGGCGGTGCTTTGATCATCACCACAAGACTTTGCTTTTCAACAGAAGCCCTGATCATTTGCCACTTAGGCATGCCACACTAGCAATTCATGCCATGCGACTGATGTCCATCGGTATACAACCTCTGAGCTCGTGCGTCTCAGAGAGGAGCGTTAAGCAAAAGAATAAATTCTCCGCCGCCAAACAGATGTATATTTAATAGAGATCTATCGTCACAGAATAAAATCCAATCTCAGACACACAGTCCATTTACAAGTCCGTTCTGGGTCTGAACGAAACCGGAGGCACTAAATACCTCGCAAACCCATCGATCACCACGTACTTCTGGACGATCACCCCTCATTATCCATATTTCGGGATGCCTCCCAATCAGGACCTCGGTTACCATCCAAACGAGTTGAAGATCTCCGGTCTTCGACCACCGTCTTCATCTTCGACTTTCAATCGTCGGTCAATTATTTGAAATGAGAATTAACTCGGCCTTTTCAAATAATTCACGTATATTTAGAATTTCAAATCAATTTACGTCAATGGTTAAATTATTCGACAACACCAATTTTATTCTTTAAGGTAATTTTCACACCAAACACATTCAACCATCAAATACCACATAAATCGAGCAAATTCAATTTATTTCCGTTCCATATCGTTTATGGTATTTTATAACGATTTATCGCTATTTTTATTTATTTTAAAATAGCCAATTTATTCAAAACGACACTTCGGGCCATAACGCGGCCGTGGCGCTATTTTTCTTCAGATTTTATTTACACATATCTGAAAATCTAACCGTTGGATCTTCACAAAATTTACATCACTAGAAAGGTCTTTTCAAAATGAATCCAACGGTTCCAGTTTCGGGATAATCCGACGGTCGGATCTCCCGGTATAATCGTTTGAAGTTTCGATTTCAAAATACGAACTGCAGCGTCGTTATTCGATTAAATATAATTATATTTATATATATATATATATAATCGATTCTGGCGCTGTTTTTCTTTAGATTTGAATTAAACATTCCAGACAATCCAATCGTTGGATTTTTACGAAGTTGGTGCCGTTGGAAAGATTATTCCAAGGCGAACCCAACGGTTGCGGTTTCGGGAAAATCCAATGGTCGGATTTCCCGCACTAGTTGTTTGAAATCACGGTTTCAAAAGAAGAACTACACGGCCACGTTTCATTTTAATTTTATTTATATTTATATATTTATATAAATATAGTTCATTCAACAATTTCAATATCGTTTTCACTTCAAATATTTCACTAACGCCTTTAAATTTTGGAAAATTTCGCCATAACCTCCTTTGTACGGGAGGGGCTGGGAAAATTCCCAAATAGCCACACGGGCGTCTCATGTCAAAAAGAAAAAGAAAAAGCCAAGCGGCTAGCCAACAGGCTCATAAAATCATCACCCAAACAAAACAGTAAATGTGTACCTATTTGTCGGGCACAAAATTTTATTCCTCTTCTCTAGCCCCTTTTGCTATAACCTGTTCAATAAATATGCATGTACATATATACAGTTCTTATCACTTATCATTTTCCATTCAACTTCATTTTTGATTCCATTTGGTTTAAAAACACCATTCATTCTAATGTTGCATGCATAGGCAAAAATCATATCATTAGCTAATTAATGAATATTTCGACTCATGCATATTTATTTGAACGAGTTGCTATTTTTAACACTTCACATTTCAACAATTCATGTATATAATAAAAATGTGATTTTTATTGTAAAACAATTCATTTCAAAACACTATTATTTTATATAGTTTATATAGGTGATGAAAATAGGATTTTTTTATTATAAAACAATTCCTTTTAAAACGAGATTATTTTACATAGTCCATATAGTTGATAAAAGGTGATTTTTATTATGAAACAATTTATTTCAAAATATGAATACCATTCAACACATGAATTTCAATTCAACGAATGAATATCGATTCAACACATGAAGATTTTCTATAGTTTCTATATATAGATAAAAATGTGATTTTTATATTTAAAACACGAATACCATTCAACACATGAATTTCAATTCAACGAATGAATATTGATTCAACACATGAAGGTTTTCTATAGTTTTTATATATAGATAAAAATGTGATTTTTATATTTAAAACACGAATACCATTCAACACATGAATTTCAATTCAACGAATGAATATCGATTCAACACATGAAGGTTTTCTATTCAATGAATAAATATGGTTTCAGCAAATGAAAATAATTCAAACACATGAATATTATTCAAAATTTCGGCAGCATAACGGCAGGGTAGTTAAAACCGGGACCGTCCCTAGTACGGCTCCTCGCTCTACCTTAAAACCTCGCGGTTTTTGACAATGGGGATCATGCATCTAGTTCGCACGCAGGCGGCATGTATATATTTATTTCATTTCCACAAACTAATCCTATGTGGTTTCAACCAAATATTTCTCAACCACAAACAATCCCAAACAACCATTCGCTACCAATCAATTTTCACACCAATCACAACCAATAAATATCGTCCATGGTTTGTGGACAAGGGGCATATATATATATATATATATATATATATATATATATATATATATATAGCAATTCACTTCTATCTCAACACATATATAATTTTTACAACGCATATATAACTTATACATCGAACGTACAACTTATACAACGCTTATACATGAGGTGTACAACGCTTATATAACCCATACATCGACTATATAATTTATACATCGTCGTTTTCCATATCGTTTATAAATTAGAAATCTCACATTGGGTTCCACTCCACCAAAAATAGCAGAATGCTCAGAAAATTATGCGGTCTCTTCTAGAATGTAGAAGGCGTCCACACGGTCACGATGTTTCCTGTTTCATCGAATTTCGTCAACACAGCAAAAAGATATGATTTGTCAAAGTTTGCATCACTTTAAAACTGTTGAAATCAGTTTAAATAATATAAACCATATACCTCCTTTGAAGGTTCAAATCTAGGGTTGAAGAATTCGCAAAAACCGAGCAGCGTGGAGATGATCGGAGGGCGTCCTGTTGTCGCCCTTGGAGAGAGCTTCCCACGCAGGTGCGCCATGTCGAGTTCGAACTCAGATCTGAGCGGCGGCGGGCCTCCAAAGGGCGCTACTTTCGAGGGGTCGTGCTCGACGATGGCGTGGCGATAGGTGGCGTGGCAGGGTCGGATTTGAAGGCGGTGGAGAGGGCTTCAAAAGCTTCAACTGGCGAAGGTGCTGAAACGCCTTGGTTCGATCGGATTTTGGTCGGGAAATTGCGAAGGCTTAGTCGCCGTTAATCGCGATTGGGGGGAGAGAGAAGACGCGGGGGGGGGGGGGGGGCTGACGTGGGCGAATGGTTTTTTTTTATAACTTTTAAAATTCCAAAACTACCCTCTTTAACTCACGAACCCCAATCCAAACCCAACGACTGTCGTCCCTAGCGTTTTACCCCCATTCCGAACACAACGGGATATGTTTCGAAGGCCCATTCGAATGTTTCAATCAGTTTTCCTTCAAATTAAAGTATAAAACATTCAATATTTAATTTGAACGTACATTTCAATTTGCCAGGGCCACAAACTGATTCGAAAAATTCCAGAAAAATAAATCTAGCTATGTTTTGACGATACGGTCCCAACAAAACTAGTTTCGTCGAATTCTGAGACTGTTTGCAAAAAGGACCATTTCTGGTTGATCCAATTTAACTATAATTGGCCAAAACACGTTTTCCTTTGCCACGCTCACATACTAGCTTCAAAAATTATGAAATTTGAAACCTAGCGATAACTTCACATCCCAGATCCAACAAAAGTGGTTTCATCGAATTCCGAGGTCGTATGCAAAATGGCCAATTTCACGGGCTATATAAATTCCATAGCGACCTTTCTGAAAATTCATTTGGCCATAACTTTTGCTTTCCGTTATGAAAATTCGATTTTTCAGATTCGTTAGAAAGGTATTCACTAACAGATTTAAATATTTTTGGTTTCACTAAAATCCGTTTTGTTTTGCACCTGGTACAGTCCGACAAAGTTTGAATTCGATTTTTAAAACTGCAGCGCCATTTCAGGCCTTGTTTATAATTATAATTAATTATATTCCTTTTCAATTATCGATTCAAACACAGTTTTCATTGCTATTATTTAAAATATTTATTTTAAATATTTAAAATCCATTATTTTAGCCAATTTAAAAAATTTAAATTGGTTCAGATTTTCTGGGTCGTTACAGATGGCCAAAATACAAACTGTTTTAAAAAGATTGATTTACCGTCATGTGAGTCGGTAAAATTGAAATTATGAAATTTATTTTATAACTGAATGTAGATTTTTAAATACTTTATTTTTAATAAGATTTTTAAAAGTAACTAAAACCAACCGCCTATATATAGATTATTTTAACCAACAATCACCATTTTGGCACCAAAATCGACCGTGTGCGAAGCACATGCTTTATCTTTTATAAAGCAAATTCTTGTTTTAATAAGACTGTTATGCAACTGTGAAATGATTAATAACTGCTATTAATTGTTTTATGAAACAATTAAAATACGATTAATTTGAAATGGATTTATTTGAATAAATAATGTTATTTATTAATTTAAATGAAAAGACGATTATGATTGATCAATGAGTAATCATGTTTTAAATGGACCAAGCCAACTGTTTTAACTGAAATTAATTTTTGAATTAAACTAGTTATGCCAGTTAATCTAATGTGATAATTTAACCAATAGTGGTTAAATTTAATAAGATTTTAAACAGAAATTTAATATTAATCCCAGTTACTGATGAAGTGAATTATAATTTTTAATTAATAATTAAGGAATTATTTCTTAAATGAAGTTCATTTAAGTAATCGAAGCAGTACTGAAATATAATTGAATTTTTAAAGTGAGTTATGAACGGTTTATATTTAGACCAAGTCTTGTAAATGAAGTTATAAAAGTAATTTTAAGCAACACGATTTGAATTAAGAAAAATGGAGATGAAATGGGGTTTGATAGTAAACCAGAGTTTTATAAATGAGTTTTTAAAAGAGATGGAAAGTCATAGCGTTAATTTTAAATTAACGTCACTTAATAATGACATTAAGTGGAATGGGTTGGATTTGAAATAAGATCTCCTAGAATAAATGATGGAAAGGTTTAGAAAAGGATTCTAGTAATTGAATTTGGCAAAAGATCGAGTAATGGAAGTTGTAATAAATACCAGATGGTGAAACAAACAGCTTAAAGACGTTAAAGTTTAAAAGTTGATGTTTTATTAATCATTTACTAAATCAATAAACCTAGTAATAATAATATACTTAAAAAGGAAGATTTAAAAAGCAAGAAGGTTTATAAAACCATATGTTAAGTAAAATAGTAAAATGGTATTTGTGGGTGTTAGAATGAATATGAGTTTTTGAATTACAATTTATATCTATCTTAAGATATGAATGTTGTCGATTAAGGTCTGAGAGGTAATTAAAATACCCTAACTTGAACGACTTCAGGATTATTGGAAGATGATATTAGTTGCAATGGTGAAGATGTTAAAAGTGATTTATTTGGGGGAATTAATAGTGTAACGTATTTTGAAGAAAGTTTGGATATATATATATATAATGGGATTCTAAATATACAAAAAGGAAAAAAGAAGGTTATGAGAGTATGGAATGATATTTCCATAATAAAAGAAATAAAAAGAGATTTGTGAAAATATAATGATATTTTCAAAAGTAAGGCGATGAGATGTAGAACAAGGATAAGTGACGATTATGGTGTTCAAATAAAGAAACTAAAAGAGATTTTGCGACGTTTGTTTTACGAACGATAAGTTGAATCGATTTCCTAGTCATAGATAATAAGAGATGTTATAACAAATGGTTTTAGTAATAGTAAAAAAGAAAACAGAATATGTTTTTCTAACTATATAATTAAATTGACTTGAGGATATTAATATATTAAGACTGATATATTATTTTTAATGGCCAAGTGATGTTGTGTAATAAACCAATGGATCTGTTTTATTTTTATGGTTGTTTATTTTGAAAGTTAAATAATCGACCATCAAAATCATGTCCAATGCGTTGTTTGTACGGAAAGACCGGGATCGAATTATTTTCAAAACCATTCCGACCAATAAATAGGAATACATCGAAGATGCTGATCGAGATGGAGAAATTGAAGACCGTAAATCTTCATAAAACGGAAGAGTTACTTACAATCTCTAGCTGATCCCTAGAGATATACTGTGATTCTGTCGTGGATGAAATCTACGGATTGGAAGGACTACTCGCTACTGATATATAGGGTGACTCCTAGGATGTGGTAGAGAGTGCCTTCGGTTAATCCTGTTCTTGGATTACTTGTATGGACGATGTGAATGGTTACCAGATGTTCCAAAAGTCGATTATAACCTCAAGCTTCATCAACCGGGAAATGACAAAAATCGGGCAGGCAGCATGGCTATGTGGGTCGCTCCCATTAGGGTGTATAATCACCTATTTAGAGAAATTACTTTTGCTTCTTTAATCTATCGATGCTGTCCCTTTCGGGAAACGGTGGTTTGAGCCTAACCGTTGGTGATATACATTCGATACACTCAAGCGAAATGAGTGGTCGGTCATGTGTGGGCCGAGTTGCAAGACGTTCTTGTTAAACCCAGTGTATTCCCCTCTAGATATACACTATCGGCAGGTGGTTCCATGCCTTGTCATAGTTGGAATTCAATCTCCAATAAGCGCCCATGGTTTTTGTTTGTATACTATATTTGGGGCGTGAGATGCAACCGTTCTGCTAGATTCTATTTATTCGTATTTAGACACTATTACAATATTAGAAGATATATATGATTTCAAAAATATTTTGGGTTATGGTAAGGTAAAACCGCCCGAATTTATGTGTGGGCTGGTCTTACTATTATCCTTTTCTTTCAAAAGGATTTTGAACCTTAAAAATCAATATGGGTGTTATTTAAACTTAGCGAGTTTTTCTCACTTTGGTTCACCAGACTGACCCAGTATCTGTAATGCTCGGGTTAGACCGGGTTGTACAGGTTCAGGTAATTAGATGTTGTGAAGGCCAAAGATGGGCTGAAGGAGTCCAGACGTATGATGTTATATCGTTATGATTCCGCAGTGTGTTGTATGTGAGGACAGACTATTATAACTGTCCACATGTATTGATGTACTCTAATGTTGTAAGTATTATTTCAAAGCTCTCAATAAGAGTTATTTTATTTATTTATAATTTGTTCTGCTGCGATGTGAAATTCTATGTTGTGTTGCTTCTTCTTATTCTTCTATTCTTAACTTTCTTTCTTTCTTATCTCACCCTCTAATCTCTTTCTAATAACGTTCCGGTGTTTTCGGTGCTTCGAAGGTTAGCATGAGATAAGGTTATTGTATTTATGTCGATTTTCGGGGCCGAAAACCCCTATTTGTTACAATTACATTTGGTATCAAAGCTCTGGTTAGCTCAAATCTTTGGGATACGACTCATTAGAACTGAATAAAAGACTCATCAGAGGTAGGATTAGTAATATCCTATAAAAAGAATGACTCGTTAGAGATAGGATCAGTAGTACCCTAGAATGAGTCCGAAGAGTGTTATTTTTATAGAAATAAAAACAAATTTAGTTTTGAAAATTTTATCTTAAATTACGTATGTGAGATATTATTATATTTTAAATTTGGACAATAGAGTATATGGAGATTTTAATATACGTCTGATCCATGCGTATACGAAGTCTCAGATATACTAGATAGATATAGAATTACACTCTAGTCACCCGGAGATGATTCTGATGATCAGGCATCATCATCAGTGTCTACGTTCGAGTTTCAGAGTGGGATATCTATATATTTCCAATCGACTTGGTTAGAGAACCAAATCTTAATTAGAATTTATTGTTGTGATTTGCATTAAAAATATAATTTTTGACTATATATAAAAGTTATATATTTAAAAAGTTAATCACCTAATTGATTGCTGGTTGTGATGTTTGATAATTAGTTTAACTAATTAAAAATGTTAGTATGATCATTAATTTAACCAATATGAGAAAGAATGATAAATTTAGCTAAATCGAATTTACTATTGAACTAAATTGATAAGAAATGAAATTTGAGTTGATTAATTAGGCAACTTTTAGCTATGTTCCTTTTCGAGGACGAAAAGATTTTAATTGGGGGAGACTGTAACAACCCGCAAATTCTAAACCAATTTAAAATAATATTTTTTTTAAAAAAAAAGAAGAACATCTTTATATAAAGAGATGTAGTTCGATGACCGTTTATGGAAATCAACTGCAAAGGCCTTAATAAAATTATTTAAAATATAGGCAAAATTATGTAAAATCAAAATATATGATTTAAAAAGTTTTTAAGATGAAAACTCCAATTTTGTAAAGGTAAAACATATTTTCATCAATATGAACTAGTTATTAACTAGAAAGATAATCTAATGTTTTAAAATAAATAAATTGGATTTTGGGTTATCGTGAATGGTGCCTTAAATAACACTATTCTTAAAACCCCGTGTAAAATAAATAAATCTTTTAATTAAGATTTACAGAGTTTTCAAAGTATATTTAGTAACTGGAATAAAGTGAAATGTGAATTGGGTTTATCGTGAACTGTGTTTTAGAACGACATTTGTTCTTTAACCTAATTAATAATGAAAATATAATTCGGAACTTATAAATCTTTTATTAAGATTTAATTGGAAATTTTCCAAAATAAAGTTTTCCAATTTATTACATTAAATTGGAATTGAATGGAATTTGGTTTGGTGATAATCGAGATGAGCTTCTGTAAAAGAAGGCCGTTACTATTTATGAAATTTAAAAGGCTCTGCTGTTATTCCATTTATATTATTGGCCTGATACAGAAATTTATATCGATTATATATTGATTCGATTTCTATTTAATGGAAGAAGATTTTGGGTTTATCATAAACTGTGTTTTAAATGACGTCGGTTCTTTAACCCAGTTAAAGATAAGATTAATCTCTTAAATTGAATAATCTTTAAGTAATGATTTAGAGATTTAAAAGGTAACTTTAAAGGATTTATCTTTGATAAAATTAATGGGGACTTTTCCCTAATATTGTGAATATTTTACTGAAAGAATATTCTGAATTGGAATGAGGCGTTGGATGTGTTTTATAGCACTTGATTTTTAAATTATGTGAGTTATTCGGAAAGTCTGGGTTTAACCCATTCTGAATAATGAAATCGACAACTAATAGTCAAAGAGATTGAAGACGGTGCAAGACCGACGATCTTCACATCGAATGGATGAGGACTACTGATGCCCGTTATTGGAGTGGCTACCTTGAAGGGGCCACATTGGTAGTTGTACGGATGTCACGACCGGGAATTTTGCTCGATCTGAATCAGTCGCTACACCGACCCAGACCATTCGAAACACCTGATTGTTTTGAGAACACGACAAATTAGAACGCAGACAGAAGAACAATTCATTGTATATTACAACAATTCCATCAAAATACAAGAATATACAGAGTATAAATCAATATTACACATTTACCAAATATTAGAGATTACAATAAATTTCATAGCAGTGGAAAATAATACAATACACAACTAAAGGAGATATATAGATACAAAGCTTTCCGGATATCATCCAGCTGTAAACCAGGATCCTGTGAATATAAATCTGCAAAACCAAAACTACTAGCTGCCCATGTCAAAATAGCGGCACATAGAGTTTAGGTTAAAACAATAAACTCTAGGTCAGTCATGTGACTGGTGTGAGAACTAAAACAATTGTTTAAAACTTTACTTTAAATTAGTTATATCAAGGGACCACGCCGTATAACACGGAACGGGTTTCCTCCCACGAATACCAGTGCATATAACAAAACAGCGCAACGCTTTTTGGAAAAATGAAGCTATTATAAGACCCAGGTCCTATCACACAATGAAATGCAAGCCAGGGGATAGGGGTTTCCCTTATAATAGCCAAACATGCTTAGTACATTTTAAACAAATCATTTGATACTATTATAAGTGCATAGTGTATAAAACAACTTCAAATCATAAGTATCAATCATAGGCGGCATGGGTACCATATATCATGTCGCCAATACTAGGCTCTACAAATAAAACTGCAAAGTCAACGTATTTGAAAATTGGATTTCCATCTGTGAACCGAGGCAAGGGATCGTCCTTCATCGAATTCGAGACGCTCTAGCCCGCCCCTCAGGCAAGTACTCAGTCAAGCCTTTGGATCGTCAGGGCCGGTCCACCGATGTGAATTAAAATGCCTGAACACTGTGTTTCCCACCCTATGGGGTGTCAATGAGTCCAATGACTCCATCGGTCCCGGATCGACCGATATATCTGAGGCGCATCGCAACAGCAACAACCACATAAGTCAAACTCGTCAGGGCGTGTAAAACCACTGACGCCACTTCTAGCTATAAGGAAACGCATGCCCTCCCCGAGGTCCTTCTCCCGTTTCTGGTTCACTACCTGGGTGTGAGGCTCGCGAATCAACGCTACACGAAGCTATGCCACACAGGCCGTGCTTTGATCATCAACCACAAGACTCTGCTTTTCAATAGAAGCCTTGATCATATTACCACTTAGGCATGCCACACAGGCAATTCACTCCATGCGTTTGATATCCATCAATATATAACCTCTGAGCTTGTTCGTCTCAGAGAAGGGCGTTAAGCAAGAGAATAAATTCTCCGCTGCCAAACAGATATATATTCAATAGAAATCAATCACACAGAATAAAATCCAATGTCAGACACACAGTCCATTTACAACTCTGTTCTGGGTCTGAACGAAACCAGAGGCACCTTGTACCTCGCATATCCATCAATCTCCAAGTACGTCTGGACGACCACTAACTGACTCCCTCCTCTTGGGTGTACGGCCCAATCAAGTTCATCAGTAATCACCCAAACGACGTGAAGACCTCCGGTCTTCAACCACTGTCTTCATCTTCGACACCACGTCGAATCAGTTATTCAGAATGGGATAGACCCGATATTTCTGAATAACTCGTGTATATAATAAACAAGTGTTATACAAACACAACATACGCCTCATTCCAATTCAGAATATTCTTTTATTCAAATATTCTTATACTTTGGGAAAGGTTCCCATTAATTTTATCAAAAATAAATTCTTTAAATTTATTCTTTAATCTTCTTTGAATATCAATTCAAACTAGATGGGATTAGCGAACCACACCGAAGTAATCATTTATTTCCCAATCCCAACCTATTCATCCCATGAAGTAAAAATGGTAATACTTCATATCTAACACCACGGTGTTATCGGTAAATTCAATTACCATTTCACGTTCAAATCTAATTAAAGATTTAACTATCGCCTGGACTAAAACTGGTGATACTCCATTCTCAATCTTTTCAATCTAATTAAAGATTCATTAAAACTCCACTTAGTTTTAATCTTTAACTGGGTTAAATAATCGGTGTCATTTAAAACACGGTTCACGGTAAACCCAAAATCACATTCCATTAATTATCGGGTTAAAGAACAAATGTTATTTAAAACACTGTTCACGATAAACCCAAAAATCAATACCAATTCAATTCCAATTAAATATTATTTAATTGGTATACTTCATTAAATCTAAATAAAAAGATTTAATCTTTTTCTCAACGGGCTTAAGAACAATGTTAATGAAGACACCATTCACGACAAACCCAAATCACATTTGATATTAAATACAAGGCTCTGAATAGAAAATATATCGGCTTATATTCAATATCAAATTCTACGACCAACAAATATCGTATTGGAAATAACGATATAAATATATCTTTCAAATTCCCATAACAATACCTATTTCATCACAAAATCCAACATCAAAATATTCCAAAGTCAATTTCGATTCAAATCCATTCCAATTCAATTATTGGAAATTCTGGTTACTTTTAAAACCCTTTTCAAATTCAATTTATTTGTTTAAAAATAAATAGAATTATAACTCTAATTCAAAACTAGATCATTTGGATAAAAATCTATTTTATCTTTTTAAATATGGAGTTTTTCATCCCAATTCTTCCCCAATCATTTCTTATGATTTTACACAAATTATTACTATTTTTAATAATTTTATCAAGGCCCGTACAGTCGATTTCCATCAACGTCCATCGAACTGCACTTGCAGCGACCTTTTCCATATTTGATTTGGACATAATTCCAAATCCAACCATTAGATTTCAAATTTCAAATATTCATTAGAAAGCTCTTTTCGATACCAACCCAACGGTTCCGGTTTTAGGAGAATCCGACGGTCGGATCTCCCGCAATATCCATTCGAAGTCCATGGTCGAAATTCACGCACTACCACAGCGCGGCGCATTCTATTCAGGTCATTATATTATATATATAATATATATTATATATACTTCGTCGATTTCCTTTTAAAACGTATTTTATAAATCGTTTTAACTTCGTTTTCAAAACGATTTCAACTTCCATCTCAAATTCAAATCAAAATTGAATTTTCCAATATAAATTCGTTTTAAATTCATTTCAAATCAATTTCAATTCAAATCGATTTCAATTTAATTCGAATTTCAAATCATTTCGAATTTCAAATCTATTCAGTTTAATTCGAAATTCAAATCGTTTCAATTTAATTCGAATTTTGAAATCACTTTCAATATTCATTGAAAAATGAATAAAATCGATATAAATATCGTTTACGACAAAATGGCGTTAATATAATCAACACGGCTTCATGTATTTCTATTTTCAAATATTCCATTTCAAATATTTCTTTTTCAAATATTTCTATTTCAAATATTTATATTCAAATATTACTATTTCAAAACTGGAATGAGGCCCAATCAATTACCATAGATCTTATTTCTATGGATTTCCATACAACGCATGTATATATCAACAATGACAAATAATCAACCATCATCCAAAGTGCATTCTACATTGTATAAGCATCAAATATAAATATTCAACGCTTATAACAGTCTGTCATTCAATCGATCAACATACAACTAATTATTGGGATTATTGTATGTCATTTATCATCCCAATACCCGTGTGGGGTTTCAAACAATCAAACACAGATTTTATTTGTGCAGTTGGGCGATGTGTAAAATTTATCGTCCCAATCAATATCAGTCAAATATGTGTATGTAAACAAATCGTTCGATTTGTTTATACTAATTTATTTCATTTCATATACACGTTAAAAAAATTCTATTTTTAACTATAAAATATTTTTAACTATATAAATATTTTATTTCATTTCACATCACATCACACAATCAACTACACATCAAAATTAAACAAACCAGCATACAAGCCGTCCATGATATGTGGACGACGGGTGTCGGGTGCTACTAAACACCGTCTGCATCCTAGTATATATTTCAACTAGAAATTAAAATAAAAGTGAGGAGTTCTCACCGACTAGCTAATCCAAAAGCCATGACTCTTCTTATGTAGAAATCTTCGTCGTGCTCGTCTTTTGTCACTTTCATTGTCCGTAGCCACCACATATATAAAAATCACTTTTTTATATTATCATTCCATGGATAAAATTATATTTTGATATCGCTCTATACATTGTAAAGATTATATTTTTATCACGCTATTCTCTATATAAAAATTATATTTTTATATAATTACTTCTAATATAAGGATCGAATTTTTATATCGCCGCTATAAAAATCACACTTTTATTTCAACATATATATAATAAAAATCAAAATTTTATTTCGCTACATATATAAAGATCAGATTTTGACTATCTATATAATGTAAAAATCGTATTTTTATTCTTACTATACTATAAAAATCATATTTTTATTATCTACCTAATATAAAAATCATATATTTTTACAACGCTTCTTTCAATATAAAAATTGTATTCTTACCTTGCTTCATACAGGGGAAAATTATATTTTTCTTCGCTACTTCATACGATTAAAAATCCCACATTTTCACGATTAAAAAATTAAATCTTTTAATGATAAAAATCTAATCTTTTTCATTAGCAAAACTAATCTTTTTCCTTAGCAAAATCTAATCTTTTTCCTTTGCAACCATTTGAAACTGATTATTAAAGTAAATTAAAACAAAACAAATAATAAAAATAACTCACAGCGAAGAGAAGGAGGGGTTCAGGGTCGGTGCTCACGTCGTCAGGCAAAAGGGGAGGGGGTAGCAGCTTGTCGCAGTAGGTGGGGAGGGGGGATAGCAGCGCTTCGCGGTAGGGGGTAGCAGCGCGTCTCGCGGTAGGTTGGGGGGTTTAAATCGGAGCGTGGAGGGGGGAGGGGTTCGATTTGCTGCGGCGGAGGCAAGGGGGATGGCGATGGCGGTGGCGACGGGGAGCATCTGGGCGCGATCGACGATCGTCGTTTTTTTCTTTTTATTCGATTTTATGATCTGGAAATAATGAAAGGGGAGAGAGTGTTGAGGGGGTTTTATATATATTTAATTAATTATTTATTTAACTTCAAAAAGAAACTTTTATTTTCCACCTCGAAACGAGACCCACCGCCTGTCGTCCCTAGCTAATTACCCCCATTCCGAACACAATGGGACATGTATCGTAAGCTGATTCGATCGTTTCGATCAGTTTCCGTCAAAATCAAAATATAACTCTATATATTGAATTTGAACGCGCATTTCAATTTACCGGGGCAACATACGAACTCTAAATATTCCCGAATAATATTTTCTAACTTCGTATTGACGATATGGTCCTAACAAAACCAGTTTTGTCAAATTCTGAGACCGTTTGAAAAATGACCAATTTCCAATCGATTAAAATCAACTAAAACTGGTTAAACGCGTTTTCCTTTACCTCACTCACATATTGATTCGAAAAATTACGAATTTTGAAAT
Source organism: Allium sativum (assembly GCA_030737875.1). Taxonomy (NCBI): domain Eukaryota; kingdom Viridiplantae; phylum Streptophyta; class Magnoliopsida; order Asparagales; family Amaryllidaceae; genus Allium; species Allium sativum. The sequence goes on along the minus strand of CM060921.1, from coordinate 4,356,554 downwards.
CTAGCAATAATTTGACATCACGGATCCAACAAAAGTGGTTTCGTCGAAAACCGAGGTCGTTTGTAAAATGGCTATTTTTAAGGGCTAGAATTCCATAGCGACTATTCTGAAATTTCAATTAGACATAACTTTTGATCCCCGCTATGAAATTTCAATTTTTCAGATTCGTTGGAAAGATATTCTTAATTAGATTCAAATATTTTTGGTTTCGTTAAAATCCGGTTTATTTTGAATCCTGTACATTCATTTGAATTTTGAAATCGAATTATCGAACTACCGCGCCATTTTCTATTCCTTTTATAAATAGAATAAATATTTATATTTTAACGATGATTTGAATAAATATATATGTTCGAATTCTATTCAAAATAAATTTCTCGTCGTTTTTATTTAAAATATTCATTTTAAATATTCAAAATTCATTAAAATTGCCAAAATAAAAATTTTAAATTGGTCCAGATTTCCGGGTTATTACAATCTCCCCCACTTTAAACTTTTCGTCCCCGAAAAGGAATGAAGCCGAAGTTGTTTAACTAATCAACTCAACTTTCATTATTTTCTTTACGGCTTAAGTTCTTCAAATTTTCAGTTTCTAAGAACTTTTCAAATTTTTCAAAAATTCGTTTAACACCCTAAATTTTCGAAAAATTTCGCCATAACCTCTCCTGCACCGGGGACTTCGGGATATTTCATATAGCCTCCCATGGCATTCTTTAACCTAAAAGAAAAAGAAAAAGCCAAACGGCTAGCCAATCGACTCATAAAATCATCATCACCCCAAACAAACAGTAAATTATGGTAAACATGTACCTATTTGTCGGGCAAACAATTTTATTCTTCTGCTCTAGCCTCCTTTCTATGACCTGTTCAGTGTAAGTACATGTATATGCAAGCAAATGCGACTAATTTTCAATACAATCTACTATTTGGTTCAATTTGGCTAAAGGTTCAACATTTAATTAATCAAAACAGAAATCAAACAACATAACCATCAATCAATTAGTTGATTTGCTTTTCAGATTCATAACTTTGATACATAGTCTAAAAAATTTTGATGCCAAATCAAAACAATAGGCCCTTTCTAATTTTGGTTCTCACACCAGTCAATAGGAAATATATAGACGTCCCACCTTCGTCACTCGAACATAAATACTGATGATGCGATCGCTATCATCAGATTATCCCCCAACGACTACAGTGCGATTCTATATCTATCCAGTATATTAAAACTTCAAATACACGCGGATCAAACGTGTACTAAAATCTCTATATACCTGATAGTCCAAATCAATATAAAATAAATAATCAAATATGAATAATTGATTTAAATTTTCAAAACAAAACTTGTTTTCAATTTTTATTTTAAAAACATTACTCTTCACACTCGTTCTAGGATACTACTGATCCCATCTCTAACGAGTCATTCTCATTGGATATTCCTAATCCAATATCTGATGAATTCTTTCGTATGATTCTAATGTGTCTTGTTCTCTGAGCTTTGTAAACCAAAGCTTTGATACCAAGCTGTCACGACCGGGAATTTCGCTCGATCCGAATCGATCGCTACACCGACCCATACCATACGAAATGCCTGATTGTTTTGAGAACACGACAAATTAGAACGCAGACAGAAGAACACTTCATTGTATATTACAACAATTCCATCAGAATACAAGAATATACAGAGTATAAATCAATATTACACATTTACCAAATATCAGAGATTACAATAAATTTCATAGCAGCGGAAAATAATACAATACACAACTGAAGGAGATATACGGATACAAAGCTTTCCGGATATCATTCCAGCTGTAAACTAGGATCCTGTGAATATAAATCTGCAAAACCAAAACTACTAGCTGCCCATGTCAAAATAGGGGCACCCAGAGTTTAGGTTAAAACAATAAACTCCAGGTCAGTCATGTGACTGGTGTGAGAACTAAAACAGTTGTTTAAAACTTTACTTTAAATCAGATATATCAAGGGACCACGCCGTATAACACGGAACGGATTTCCTCCTAAGAATACCAGTGCATATGACAAAATAGCGCAATGCTTTTTGGAAAAATGAAGCTATTATAAGACCCAAGTACTATCACACAATGCAACGCAAGCCCGGGGATAGGGTTTTCCCTTATAATAGCCAAACATGCATAGTACGTTTTAAACAAATCATTTGAAACTATTATAAGTGCGTAGTGTATAAAACAACTTCAAATCATAAGTATCAATCATAGGCGGCATGGGTACCATATATCATGTCACCAATACTAGGCTCTACAAATAAAACCGCAAATTCAACGTATTTGGAAATTGGATTTCCATCTGTGAACCGAGGCAAGGGATCGTCCTCCACTGAATTCGAGATGCTCTAGCCTGCCCCTTAGGAAAGTACTCAGTCAAGCCTTTTGATCATCAGGGCCGATCCACCGATGTGGATTAAAATGCCTGAACACTGCGTTTCCCCACCCTATGGGGTGTCAATGAGTCCAATGACTCCATCGGTCCCGGATCGACCGATATATCTGAGGCGCCTTACAACAGCAACAACCACATAAGTCAAACTCGTCACGGCGTGTAAAACCACTGACGCCACTTCTAGCTAGAAAGAAACACATGCCATCCCTGAGGTCCTTCTCCTGTTTCAGGTTCACTACCGGGGTGTGAGGCTCGTGAATCAATGCTACACAAAGCTATGCCACACAGGCCTTGCTTTGATCATCAACCACAAGACTCTTCTTTTCAACAGAAGCCTTGATCATATTACCACTTAGGCATGCCACACAGGAATTCACTCCATGCGTTTGATATCCATCAATATATAACCTCTGAGCTCGTACGTCTCAGAGAAGGGCGTTAAGCAAGAGAATAAATTCTCCGCCGCCAAACAGATATATATTCAATAGAAACCAATCACACAGAATAAAATCCAATGTCAGACAAACAGTCCATTTACAAGTCTGTTCTGGGTCTGAACGAAACCGGAGGCACCTTGTACCTCGCATATCCATCGATCTCTAAGTACGTCTGGACGACCACTAACTGATTACCTCCTCTTGGGTGTACGGCCCAATCAAGATCATCAGTAATCACCCAAACGACGTGAAGACCTCCGGTCTTCAACCACCGTCTTCATCTTCGACACCACGTCGAATCAGTTATTCAGAATGGGATAGACCCGGTCTTTCTTAAAAACTCGCGTATATAATAAACAAGTGTTACACAAACACAACATACGCCTCATTCCAATTCAGAATATTCTTTTATTCAAATATTCTTATACTTTGGGAAAGGTTCCCATTAATTTTATCAAAGATAAATTCTTTAAATTTATTCTTTAATCTTCTTTGAATATCAATTCAAACTAGACGGGATTAGCGAACCACACCGAAGTAATCATTTATTTCCCAATCCCAACCTCTTCATCCCATGAAGTAAAAATGGTAATACTTCATATCTAACACCACGGTGTTATCGGTAAATTCAATTATCATTTCACATTCAAATCTAATTAAAGATTTAACTATCGCCTGAAGTAAAACTGGTGATACTCTATTCTCAATCTTTTCAATCTAATTAAAGGTTCATTAAAACTCCACTTAGTTTGAATCTTTAACTGGGTTAGAGAATCAGTGTCATTTAAAACACGATTCACGGTAAACCCAAAATCACATTCCATTAATTATCGGGTTAAAGAACAAGTGTTATTTGAAACATTGTTCACGATAAACCCAAAAATCAATACCAATTCAATTCCAATTAAATATTATTTAATTGGTACACTTCATTAAATCTAAATAAAAAGATTTAATCTTTTTCTCAACGGGCTTAAGAACAGTGTTAATGAAGACACCATTCACGACAAACCCAAATCACATTTGATATTAAATACAAGGCTCTGAATAGAAAATATATCGGCTTATATTCAATATCAAATTCTACGACCAACAAATATCGTATTGGAAATAATGATATAAATATATCTTTCAAATTCCCATAACAATACTTATATCATCACAAAATCCAACATCGAAATATTCCAAAGACAATTTCGATTCAAATCCATTCAAATTCAATTATTGGAAATTCTGGTTACTTTTAAAACCCTTTTCAAATTCAATTTATTTATTTTAAAATAAATAGAATTATAATTCTAGTTCAAAACTAGTTCATTTCGATAAAAATCTATTTTTATCTTTTTAAATATGGAGTTTTTCATCCCAATTCTTCCCAAATCATTTCTTATGATTTTACACAAATTATTACTATTTTTAATAATTTTATCAAGGCCCGTACAGATCATTTCCATCAACGGCCATCGAACTGCACTTACAGCGACCTTTTCCAAATTTGATTTGGACATAATTCCAAATCCAACCGTTAGATTTCAAGTGTCTAATATTCATTAGTAAGCTCTTTTCGATACGAACCTAACGGTTCCTGTTTTAGGAGAATCCGACGGCCGGATCACCCGCAATATCCATTCGAAGTCCATGGTCGAAATTCACGAACTACCGCAGCGCGGCGCGTTCTATTCAGGCCATTATATTATATATGTAATATATATAATATATACTTCATCGATTTCCTTTTAAAACGTATTTTATAAATCATTTTAGCTTCGTTTTCAAAACGATTTCAACTTCCATCTCAAATTCAAATCAAAATTGAATTTTCCAATATAAATTCATTTCAAATCGATTTCAATTCAAATCGATTTCAATTTAATTCGAATTTCAAATCATTTCGAATTTCAAATTTATTCAATTTAATTCGAATTTCAAATCGTTTCAATTTAATTTGAATTTTGAATTCACTTTCAATATTCATTGAAAAATGAATAAAATCGATATAAATATCGTTCACGACAAAATGGCGTCAATATAATCAACACGGCTTCATATATTTCTATTTTCAAATATTCCATTTCAAATATTTCTTTTTCAAATATTTCTATTTCAAATATTTCTATTCAAATATTCCTATTTCGAAACTGGAATGAGGCCCAATCAATTACCATAGATCTTATTTCTATGGATTACCATACAACGCATGTATATATCAACAATGACAAATAATCAACCATCATCCAAAGTGAATTGTACACTGTATAAGCATCAAATATAAATATTCAACGCTTATAAAAGTTTGTCAATCAATCGATCAACATACAACTAATTATTGGGATTAGTGTATGTCATTTATCATCCCTATACCCGTGTGGGGTTTCAAACAATCAAACACAGATTTTATTTGTGCAGTTGGGCGATGTGTAAAATTTATCGTCCCAATCAATATCAGTCAAATGTGTGTATATAAACAAATCGTACAATTTGTTTATATTAATTTATTTCATTTCATATACACATTAAAAAAATTCTATTTTTAACTATAAAATATTTTTAACTATATAAATATTTTATTTCATTTCACATCACATCACACAATCAACTACACATCAAAATTAAACAAACAAGCATACAAGCCGTCCATGGTCTGTGGACGACGGGTGTCGAGTGCTACTAAACACCGTCTGCATCCTAGTATATATTTCAACTAGAAATTAAAATAAAAGTGAGGAGTTCTCAACGACTAGCTAATCCAAATGCCACGACTATTCTTATGCAGAAATCTTCGCCGTGCTCGCCTTTTGTCACTTTCATTGTCCATAGCCACTACATATATAAAAATCACTTTTTTATATTATCATTCCATGGATAAAATTATATTTTGATATCGCTCTATACATTGTAAAGATTATATTTTTATCACGCTATTCCCTATATAAAAATTATATTTTTATATAACTACCTCTAATATAAGGATCGAATTTTTATATCATCGCTATAAAAATCACACTTTTATTTCAACATATATATAATAAAAATCAAATTTTTATTTCGCTGCATATATAAAGATCAGATTTTTACTATCTATATAATATAAAAATCGTATTTTTATTCTTTCTATACTATAAAAATCATATTTTTATAATCTACCTAATATAAAAATCATATATTTTTACAATGCTTCTTTCAATATAAAAATTGTATTTTTACCTTGCTTCATACAGGGAAAAATTATATTTTTCTTTGCTACTTCATACGATTAAAAATCCCACCTTTTCACGATTAAAATTCGAATCTTTTTAATGATAAAAATCTATTCTTTTTCATTAGCAAAACTAATCTTTTTCCTTAGCAAAATCTAATCTTTTTCCTTCGTAACCATTTGAAACTGATTATTAAAGTAAATTAAAACAAAACAAATAATAAAAATAACTCACAGCGAAGAGGAGGAGGGGGTCAGGGTCCGTGCTCACATCGTCGGGCAAAAGGGGAGTGGGTAGCAGCTCGTCGCGGTAGGTGGGGGGTAGCAGCGCGTCGCGGTAGTGGGGTAGCAGCGCGTCGCGGTAGGGGGAAGCAGCGGGTCGCGCGGTAGGTGGAGGGGAGGTTTAAATCAGAGCGTGGAGGGGGGAAGGGGTTCGATTTGCTGCGGCAGAGGCAAGGGGGTGGCGATGGCGACGGGAAGCATCTGGGCGCGATCGACGATCGTCGTTTTTTTCTTTTTGTTCGTTTTTTTGATCTGGAAATAATGAAAGGGGAGAGAGTGTTGAGGGTGTTTTATATATATTTAATTATTTATTTATTTAACTTCGAAAAGCAGCTTTTATTTTCGACCTCGAAACAAAACCCACCGCATGTCGTCCCTAGCTAATTACCCCCATTCCGAACACAATGGGATATATATCGTAAGATGATTCGGTTGTTTCGATCAGTTTCTGTCAAAATCAAAATATAACTCTATATATTGAATTTGAACGCGCATTTCAATTTACCGGGGCCACATACGAACTCTAAATATTCCCGAAAAATATTTTCTAACTTCGTATTGACGATACGTCCTAACAAAACTAGTTTCGTCAAATTCTGAGACCGTTTGAAAAATGGCCAATTTCCAGTCGATTAAAATCAACTAAAACTGGTTAAACGCATTTTCCTTTACTATGCTCACATATTGATTCGAAAAATTACGAATTTTGAAACCTAGCAACAATTTGACATCACGGATCCAACAAAAATGGTTTCATCGAAAACCGAGGTCGTTTGCAAAATGGATATTTTTAAGGGCCAGAATTCCATAGTGACGATTCTGAAATTTCAATTGGACATAACTTTTGATCCCCGCTATGAAATTTCAATTTTTCAGATTCGTTGGAAAGATATTCTTAATTAGATTCAAATATTTTAGGTTTTGTTAAAATCCGATTTATTTTGAATCCTGTACATTCATTTGAATTTTCAAATCGAATTATCGAACTACCGCGCCATTTTCTATTCCTTTTATAAAAAGAATAAATATTTATATTCTAACGATGATTCGAATAAATATATACGTTCGAATTCTATTCAAAATAAATTTCTCGTCGTTTTTATTTAAAATATTCATTTTAAATATTCAAAATTCATTAAAATTGCCAAAATAAATTTTTTAAATTGGCCCAGATTTCCGGGTTATTACACCGGACGTATTTTTTGATTGTTCGGATATGCGAGGAATTAAGTTCCTCCAGTTTCGTTCAGACCCAGAACGGACTTGTAAATGGATGGTATGTATGACGTTGTTTTCCTTTACATTGTATCCTTTGATTTTTACTAATATATATCTATTTAGTAGCGGAGAATTTATTCTCTTGCTTAATACCCTTCTCTAAGATGTATGAGCTTAGAGGTTATATATTGGCAGAAATCAATGGTAAGGATTGACAATGCGGCATACTAAGATGCATGGATCAAGGCTGTTGTTGAAAAGCAGAGCCTTGTGGATTATGATCAAAGCATAGGCTATTTAGGCATAGCTTTGTGTATTACGTTACCTCGTGAGCCTCACATCCCGGTAGAGTCAAAATCGGGACAAGGGAATGCAGGAAGTGCACATGTTTCTTTGTAGCTAGAAATGGTGTTTGGGTTTTTACATGGCCCGACATTTTTACTTGTGTGGTTGATGTAATGAGGCGCCTCAGATTTTTGTTGGTCGCAATGGCCAATTTTATAGGTCCAATAGGATCGGGAAGCATGTATTCAGGAATTGCCAATCCACTAAAGTATTTGTGGACCAGCCCTGTTGTATCCAAGGGTTGCCCGTAGGTGTGATCCTGAGACATTGCTATAGTGTCTTGAATTAGTCAGGAAATCGTTCCTAGCCTTGACTCATGATGGAAATCTAAATTCCAATACGACATCATGCGGTTTTGACCGTATAACTAGTATGGCGACATAGTATATGGAAGCTATGCCATCTATGATTGATACATTATGATTGAAATTGTTTTTAAAACATATCTACACTAATAATAATAATATCAAATCCGTTTTATCGTATCAAGCATCTTTTGACCATTATAAGGTAAAACTCTATCCTCCGGCTTGCATTGCATTGTGTGATGGGACCTCAGTCTTATAATGGTTTCATTTTTCTAAAAAAAAAAAGCATTGCATTGTTTAACAATTTACTTTATTTATGCACTCGCAATCCAATGGAGTAAACCCGTTCCGCATTAGCAGCGTGGTCCAGTGATTAGCCTTATTATTAGATAAGTTAAGTAAGATTTCTCATACCAATCCCATGACTGACCCATAGTTTGTTTCACTTGCAAACTCGGGTGCCCCTTATTTTCCACACGGGCAGTCGAGTAGCTTATTTTGCAGATATATTAAGCAGAATTCTGGATCGAAGCTTAAAGTTGTGTCCAGAGTGTTGATAGACTTCTGCTGTATCAGTTTAGTTATTTCCGCTGCTTTGTATTAATTATTGTAAATGTATCGCCCGCTGTATTATTTCTCAATGTACTCTGATATATTCTGTACTCTGATGTTATATTATCATGATGTAATAAAAGTCGGATGTTATTTGTTCTAATGTATTGTATTCCCCAAGTTAAAGTATTCGAAGATTTCCGTCTTTTGGTTCAGACCTGTGTCGTTTATGGTCGATTCAAAGGATGGGAATTTTTGGGTCATTACATTTGGTATCAGAGCTCTAGTTAGCTCAAATCTTTGGGATACGACTCGTTAGCACTGAATAAAAGAATCATCAGAGGTAGGATTCGTAATATCCTATGGAAAGAATGACACGTTTGAGATAGGATCAACAATATCCTAGAATGAGTCCGAAGAGTGTTATTTTTATAAAAATAAAAACAAAATTAGTTTTGAAAATTTTAGATAAGTTAAGTAATATTTTTCATACCAGTCCCATGACTGACCCGTAGTTTGTTTCACTTGCAAACCTGGGTGCCCCTTATTTTCCACATGGGCAGTCGAGTAGCTTATTTTGCAGATATATTAAGCAGGATTCTGGATCGAAGCTTAAAGCTGTGTCCAGAGCGTGGATAGACTTCCACTGTATCAATTTAGTTATTTCCGCTGCATCGTATTAAATCCTTTGTAAATTATATTCCGCTGTATTATTTATTAATGTACTCTGGTATGTTCTGTACTCTGGTGTTATATTATCATGATGTAATAAAAGTCTTCTGTTATCTGTTCTAATGTTTTGTATTCCCAAAGTTAATGTTTGCGGGTTTTGAACGATTTTAATCGATCTAACGATCGATTAAGGTCGGGCAAAATGCGTATTGTTACAGTTGGTATCAAGGCTTTCCAATGAACATAAGAGTTTTGAAATCTAATGGTTAGATTTGGTGTTATGTCCAAATCAATTATACAAAAGGTCGCTATGAATGCAGTTTGATGACCATTTGTGGAAATCGACTGTAAGGCCTTAATAAAATTATTTAAAATATAGGCAAAATTATGTAAAATCATAATATATGATTTAAAAAGTTTTAAGATGAAAAATTCCAATTTTGTAAAGGTAAAATATATTTTCATCAAACTGAACTAGTTATTAACTAGAAAGATAATCCAATGTTTTAAAATAAATAAATTGGATTTTGGGTTATCGAGAATGGTGCCTTAAATAACACTATTCTTAAAACCTGTTGTAAAAAGAATAAATCTTTTAATTAAGATTTATAGAGTTTTCAAAGTATATTTAGTAATTGGAATAAAGTGAAATGTGAATTGGGTTTATTGTGAACTGTATTTTAAAACGACATTTATTCTTTAACCCAATTAACAGTGAAAATATAATTCGGAGTTTATAAATCTTTTATTAAGATTTAATTGGAAATTTTCCAAGATAAAGTTTTCTAATTTATTACATTAAATTGGAACTGAATGGAATTTGGTACGGTGATAATCGAGATGAGCTTCTGCAAAAGAAGGCTGTTACTATATATGGAATTTAAAAGGCTCTGCTATTATTCCATTAGAATTATTGGTCTGATATAGAAATTTAAATTGATTCGATTTCTGTGAAAATTCCATATTTAATAGAAGATGATTTTGGGTTTATCGTGAACTGTGTTTTAAATGACATCGGTTCTTTAACCCAGTTAAAGATAAGATTAATTTCTTAAATTGAATAATCTTTAAGGAATGATTTAGAGATTTAAAAGGTAACTTTTAAGGATTTATCTTTAATAAAATTAATGGGGACTTTTCCCTAATACTGCAAATATTTTACTGAAAGAATATTCTGAATTGGAATGAGGCGTTGGATGTGTTTTTATAGCACTTGATTTTTAAATTACGCGAGTTATTTGGAAAGTCCAGGTTTAACCCATTCTGAATAATGAATACGACGACTGATAGTCGAAGAGATTGAAGACGGTACAAGACCGGCGATCTTCACATCGAATGGATGAGGACTACTGATGCTCGTTATTGGAGTAGCTACCTTAAAGGGGATCTAGTGGTAGTTGTCCGAACGTATTTTTTGATTGTTTGGATATGCGAGGAATTAAGTTCCTCCGGTTTCGTTCAGACCCAGAACGGACTTGTAAATGGATGGTATGTCTGACGTTGTATTCCTTTACATTGTATCCATTGATTTCTACTAATATATATCTGTTTGGTAGCGGAGAATTTATTCTCTTGCTTAATACCCTTCTCTAAGATGTATGAGCTTAGAGGTTATATATTGCCAGAAATCAATGGTAGGGATTGACAATGTGGCATACTAAGATGTATGGATCAAGGCTGTTGTTGAAAAGCAGAGCCTTGTGGATGATGATCAAAGCATAGCCTATTTAGGCATAGCTTTGTGTATTACGTTACCTCGCGAGCCTCACACCCCGGTAGAGTCAAAATCGGGACAAGGGAATGCAGAGAGTGCACACATTTCTTTCTAGCTAGAAATGGTGTTTGGGTTTTTATACGGCCCATCATTTTTACTTATGTGGTTGATGGAATGAGGCGCCTCGGATTTTTGTTGGTTGCAATAGCCAATTTTATAGGTCCAATAGGATCGAGAAGCGTGTGTTCAGAAATTGCCAATCCACTAACGTATTTGTGGACCAACCCTGCTGTATCGAAGGGCTGCCCATAGGTGTGATCCTGAGACATTGCTAGAGTGTCTCGAATTGGTCAGGAGATCGTTCCTAGCCTTGACTCATGATGGAAATCCAAATTCCAACACGACACCATGCGGTTTTGATTGTATAACTAGTATGGCGACATAGTATATGGAAGTTATGCCATCTATGATTGATAGAATATGATTGAAATTGTTTTTAAAAAATATCTACACTAATAATAATAATAATATCAAATCCGTTTTATCGTATCAAGCATCTTTTGACCATTATAAGGTAAAACTCTATCCTCCGGCTTGCGTTGCATTGTGTGATGGGACCTGAGTCTTATAATGGTTTCATTTTTCTAAAAAAAAGCATTGCGTTGTTTAACGATTTACTTTATTTATGCACTGGCAATCCAATGGAGTAAACCCGTTCTGCGTCAGCAGCGTGGTCTTGTGATTAGCCTTATTATTAGATAAGTTAAGTATGATTTCTCATACCAGTCCCGTGACTGACCCGTAGTTTGTTTCACTTGCAAAATCGGGTGCCTCTTTTTTTCCGCACGGGCAGTCGAGTAGCTTATTTTGCAGATATATTAAGCAGGATTCTGGATCGAAGCTTAGAGTTGTGTCCAGAGTGTTGATAGACTTCCGCTGTATCAGTTTAGTTATTTCTGCTGCTTTGTATTAATTATTATAAATGTATCTCCCGCTGTATTATTTCTCAATGTACTCTGATATATTCTGTACTCTGATGTTATATTATCATGATGTAATAAAAGTATGTTGTTATTTGTTCTAATGTATTGTATTCCCAAAGTTAAAGTATTCGAAGATTTCCGACTTTTGGTTTAGACCTATGTGGTTTATGGTCGATTTAAAGGATGGGAATTTTTGGGTCATTACATTTGGTATCAGAGCTCTGGTTAGCTCAAATCTTTGGGATACGACTCTTTAGAACTAAATAAAAGACTCATCAGAGGTAGGATTAGTAATATCGTATAAAAAGAATGACTCGTTAGAGATAGGATCAACAATATCCTAGAATGAGTCCGAAGAGTGTTATTTTTATAAAAATAAAAACAAATTTAGTTTTGAAAATTTTAGATAAGTTAATTAAGATTTCTCATACCAGTCTCATGACTGACCCGTAGTTTGTTTCACTTGCAAACTTGAGTGCCCCTTATTTTCCACACGGGAAGTCGAGTAGCTTATTTTGCAGATATTGTAACGAACTGGGATTTATAACTCGATATTTCAAAATTCCCAGTTATATTGATATTCGATTTATACATAAAAATCCATTTTAAAATATAAATAAATCGATATAAATTAAAAAGGAATTCCATAGACTTTTCCAAAATTTTGATTTGGACATATATTAAAATCAACACGATGAAATCCCGATTTTTCTCTTCTGCTAGAAAAATATATTTCACCAGCTCCTGACGTTTCTTGTTTCACAGAAATCCGATTTAAAACGAATCCTGTACATTCATTTGAATTTCAAATCGCCTAATTGCGAACTGCCGCGCCATTTCGAGCTTGATTTTTAATTATAATATAATTATACGTTCAAACTGCCATTCAAATAATATATTCATTATTCTAATTCAATTCTAAACTGAATTAAATATCATGGATGATCCAATTCACACCATTTTGTGAATTCCACTATTTCTAACTATATTCAGAAATTAATATGTTATTATATTATTTATTTTAATTAAATATTCAATATTATTTAATTTTGGTCATTTTAAATAACCAAACCATTATTCAAATAATTAAATTAATTAATTATATCACTGAAATATGCGGGTCATTACATTCTTCTCCCCTTAAAATAATTTTGTCCCCGAAATTGCTAATGTAGAGAACAAACCCTTCTGACTAGTACAAATTTATTTGTTTACTCACCAACCTCAATTTCAACTGATCCAATTTAATTTCAATTAAAATATTCATTTATTCTATTAACGAAAGTTTTCAAAAATTCTGAAAATTTTCTAGCACTCGAAATTTTCAAAAAATTTCGCCAGCACCTCCTTTGTACCGGTTAATAGTTCAAACCCCAACTCGCCTCTCTAGGCCCTTTTCCAATCCAAAAGAAAATCAAACAGCCAAGCGGCTTGTCGAATCGGCCCATAAATCACGAAATCCACAAAAATAAACGTGTGCCTTTTTGTCGGGCATATCATTAAATCCTTTTATTTTGCTGCCAATTCAGCATATACCAAAGTCATCCCATTCAATCTCCAATCATCTGTTCTCAAATCCAATCATCCTATTTTCAAACCAAATCTCATATTCAATCTCAAATCTATTTTTATCCACAAATCCAACCATTCGCTTATACCTAAATCGAATTCCATTTCAAATTCGGGTTCCATTCTCGATTTCAAATTTCTAACTCACCAATCCAATACCATTTTAGATTCTATCTCACAGTTTAAAATCAGATTCCACTTGATATATTATATTCAAATTCAATTTCAGTTAATTGATTTTAATTCAATTCATATTTGCTTTCACAAATTTCTATTTTATTTCCATTTCTGGTTTTAATTCAATTTCAATTTGCTTTTGCCAATTCTCTTTACATTCATTTTAATTCAAACAGTCTCTTTCTGGGAGTTTTTTTAAACAACTTAGATTTTTCTAAAGTCAATCATTTCCTTTCGGGGTTCAAAACAACTTCCTTTCTCAAAGCAATTTCAAAAACAATTTCTTTGGTAGTAATCCGTCACTTACAACTCGAAAATAAACACTGATGATGTGGCCAGCATCATCAGAGTTATTTCCCGGCTATCGAAGTGAGTTCAATACTGTATCATTTTCAAAACCATATCTAAACATTTCCACTTTGAAATATATATCAAAATACCATTCCCAAAGCTTGTAAAACAATTTAAAATCTCCCAAGATCTTAAAATTTCCTTATATTTAACTCAAATCCATTTATGAACACTTTTCCCATTTTTCGGAATTTTAATTCCAATTCTGATTTAATTAATCTGCCTTTTTATTATATGAACTTGGATTGGTTATTTATATAACCATTTCCATTATAATCAACCAACACATCCAACATAATATAATCATTCGAATATAAATACTTTCTTTATATCGAAATATACTTTGGGTAAAATTATCTCATTTACCCTCTTTCAAAACATACTGTGTCGGTTTATCGTATTCAAGTGTTTGGTAATCCCTATCGATACAGTGGATCAAACTGATCGACTAGAATTCTCAGACAACTCAACCAATAAATCTCCACAATATAAAACAACTTTATAAAATCTACAAATATGTTCACTCGTATATATACACTCAGACTCAATCTAGGGTATTGCTAACCCTATCTCTACTGAGTCACACCACAGAGCCAAGGTAATCACTTAACCTTCAGCTCTGATACCACTGTAAAGAACTGGGATTTATAACTCGATATTTCAAAATTCCCAGTTATATCGATATTCGATTTATACTTAAAAATCCATTTTAAAATATAAATAAATCGATATAAATTATAAAGGAATTTCATAGTGACTTTTCCAAAATTTTGATTTGGACATATGTCAAAATCAACACGATGAAATCCCGATTTTTCTTTTCCGCTAGAAAAATATACTTCACCAGCTCCTGATGTTTCTTGTTTCACAGAAATCCAATTTAAAACGAATCCTGTACATTAAGTTGAAGTTCAAATCACCAAATAGCGAACTTCCACGCCATTTCGAGCTTGATTTTAAATTATAATATAATTATACGTTCAAACTGCCTTTCAAATAATATATTTGTTATTCTAATTCAATTCTAACCTAAATTAAATATCACGAATGATCCAATTCACACTATTTTGTGAATTCCACTATTTCTGAATATATTCAGAAATTAATATGTTATTATATTATTTATTTTAATTAAATATTCAATATTATTTAATTCTGGTCATTTTAAATAACCAAACCATTATTCAAATAATTAAATAAATAAATTATATCGCTGAAAAATGCGGGTCGTTATAGATATATTAAGCAGGATTCCGGATCGAAGCTTAAAGCTGTGTCCAAAGTGTGGATAGACTTCCGTTGTATCAGTGTAGTTATTTCCGCTGCATTGTATTAAATCCTTTGTAAATTATCTTCCGTTGTATTATCTATTAATGTACTCTGGTATATTCTGTACTATGATGTTATATTATCATGATGTAATAAAAGTCTTCTGTTATCTGTTCTAATGTATTGTATTCCCAAAGTTAATGTATGCGGGGTTTGAACGATTTTAATCGATCTAATGATCGATTAAGGCCGGGCAAAATGTGTATCGTTGCTGTTGGTATCAGAGCTTTCCAATGAACATAAGAGTTTTGAAATCTAATGGTTAGATTTGGAGTTATGTCCAAATCAATTATAGATAAGGTCGCTATGGATGCAGTTCAATGACCGTTTATGGAAATCGAATGTAAAGGCCTTAATAAAATTATTTAAAATATAGGCAAAATTATGTAAAATCATACTATATGATTTAAAAAGTTTTTAAGATGAAAAACACCAATTTTGTAAAGGTAAAACATATTTTCATCAAAATGAACTAGTTATTAACTAGAAAGATAATCCAACGTTTTAAAATAAATAAACTGGATTTTGGGTTATCGTGAATGGTGCCTTAAATAACACTATTCTTAAAACCCCGTGTAAAAAGAATAAATCTTTTAATTAAGATTTATAGAGTTTTCAAAATATATTTAGTAATTGAAATAAAGTGAAATGTGAATTGGGTTTATCATGAACTGTGTTTTTAAAACGACATTTGTTCTTTAAACCAATTAACAGTGAAAATATAATTCGTAATTTATAAATCTTATATTAAGATATAATTGGAAATTTTCCAAAATAAAATTTTCCAATTTATTACATTAAATTGGAATTGAATGGAATATGGTTCGGTGATAATCGAGATGAGCTTCTGTAAAAGAAGGCTGTTACTATATATGGAATTTAAAAGGCTCTGCTATTATTCCATTAGAATTATTGGTCTGATACAGAAATTTATATCAATTATATATTGATTCGATTTCTGTGAAAATTCCATATTTAATAGAAGATGATTTTGGGTTTATCGTGAACTGTGTTTTAAATGACATCGGCTCTTTAACCCAGTTAAAGATAAGATTAGTTTCTTAAACTGAATAATCTTTAAGTAATGATTTAGAGATTTAAAAGGTAACTTTAAAGGATTTATCTTTGATAAAACTAATGGGGACTTTTCCCTAATATTGTGAATATTTTACTGGAAGAACATTCTAAATTGGAATGAGGCGTTGGATGTGTTTTTATAGCACTTGATTTTTAAATTACGTGAGTTATTCGGAAAGTTCAGGTTTAACCCATTCTGAATAATGAATATGACGACTAATAGTCGAAGAGATTAAAGACGGTTCAAGACTGACGATCTCCACATCGAATGGATGAGGACTACTCATGCCCGTGATTGGAGTAGCTACCTTGAAGGGGCTATAGTGGTAGTTGTCCGGACATATTTTTTGATTGTTCGGATGTGCGAGGAATTAAGTTCCTCCGGTTTCGTTCAGACCCAGAACGGACTTGTAAATGGATGGTATGTCTGACGTTGTATTCATTTACATTATATCCGTTGATTTCTACTAATATATATATATATATATATATATATATATGGTAGCGGAGAATTTATTCTCTTGCTTAATACCCTTCTCTAAGACGTATAAGCTTAGAGGTTATATATTAGCTGAAATCAATGGTAGGGATTGACAATGTGGCATACTAAGATGCATGTATCAAGGCTGTTGTTGAAAAGCAGAGCCTTGTAGATGATGATCAAAGCATAGCCTATTTAGGCATAGCTTTGTGTATTACGTTGCCTCGCGAGCCTTACACCCTGGTAGAGTCAAAAACGGGACAAGGGAACGTAGAGAGTGCACATGTTTCATTCTAGCTAGAAGTGGTGTTTGGGTTTTTACACGACCCGGCATTTGTACTTATGTGGTTGATAGAATGAGGCGCCTCGGATTTTTGTTGGTCGCAATGACCAATTTTATAGGTCCAATAGGATTGGAAAGCGTGTGTTCGAATTTCCAATCCACTAAAGTATTTGTGGACCGGCACTGCTGTATCCAAGGGTTGCCCGTAGGTGTGATCCTGAGACATTGCTAGAGTGTCTCGAATCGTTCAGGAGATCGTTCCTACCCTTGACTCATGATGGAAATCCAAATTCCAATACGACACCATGCGGTTTTGATTGTATAACTAGTATGGTGACATAGTATATAGTAGCTATGCCGTCTATGATTGATACATTATGATTGAAATTGTTTTTAAAACATATCTACACTAATGATAATATCAAATCTGTTTTATCGTATCAAGAATCTTTTGACCATTATAAGGTGAAACTCGATCCTCCGGCTTGCGTTGCATTGTGTGATGGGACCTGAGTCTTATAATGGTTTCATTTTTCTAAAAAAATGCATTGCGTTGTTTAATGATTTATTTTATTTATGCACTGGCAATCCAATGGAGTAAACCCGTCCTGCGTTAGCGGCGTGATCCTATGATTAGCCTTATTATTAGATAAGTTAAGTAAGATTTCTCATACCAGTCCCATGACTGACCCGTAGTTTGTTTCACTTGCAAACTCGGGTGCCCCTTATTTTCCACACGAGCAGTCGAGTAGCTTATTTTGCAGATATATTAAGCAGGATTCAGGATCGAAGCTTAAAGTTGTGTCCAGAGTGTTGATAGACTTCCGTTGTATCAGTTTAGTTATTCCGCTGCTTTGTATTAATTATTGTGGATGTATCTCCCACTGTATTATTTCTCAATGTACTTTGATATATTCTGTACTCTGATGTTATATTATCATGATGTAATAAAAGTCTGTTGTTATTTGTTCTCATGTATCTTATTCCCAAAGTTAAAGTATTCAAAGATTTTCGACTTTTGATTCAGACCTGTGTGGTTTATGGTCGATTCAATGGGTGGGAATTTTTGGGTCATTAGACATGTGGTACTGGGCTGGGAGCAGTATTGATGTAGAAAATTAAGGTTATGGCATATGCGAGTCGACAGCTGAAGTCGCACGAAAGAAATTACCCAATTCATGATTTGGAGTGGGTAGCAATCGTGTTTGCTCTGAATATGTGGAGACATTATTTTTTTGGAGTTTTATTCGAGTTGTTTGCAGATCATAAGTCATTGAAGTATCTTTTTCCCTAAAAGGATTTTAATCTTCGGCAGCAGCGGTGGTTAGAGTTTCCGACATCGTATGATTTTGGTATAGCCTATACTCCTAGTATAGGTAACGCAGTTGCAGATGCGTTGAGTCGAAGACACGCAGGATTGGGAGCAATGTTTTCAGAATGGAAGAGCCTCGAGTTTTTGGCAGAGTTTTATTTCAGGGCAAGGTGTGAGTTGGAACCTAAAATGTTTGTAAACTTTTCAATAAGACCTACTCTTATCGAAAGGATTGGAGAAAGACAAAAGTGATATGCAAAGCTTGTTGATTTGATCCAGAAGTTAGAGACCGAGAATAAAGGGTTTGAGGTCAATTTAGAGGGTTGACTTCGAAACCAAGGACGACTGGTTGTTCCTGATATCGATGGATTGAGATATGAGGTTCCAAGGGAATGTCATCACTCGAAGTTGACGATTCATCCCGGTGGTAACAAGATGTATTAGTATATGAAGCGAGTCTACTACTGGGAAGGGATTAAAAGAGATATCAGAAAGTTCATTTCTAGGTGCTTGAAATGTCAGTTGGTGAAAGCTGAATAGAAAAATCCAAGTGAATTTCTTCAACCATTGGAAGTTTCAACGTGAAAATGGGAGCAGATATCGATGGACTACCTAGAAGCAGGGCATGAAACGAAGGAATTTGGGTCATCGTGGATCACTTGACCAAAAGTGCAAGATTCATTCCTGTCAAATCGACTAGGATAACATCAAAGTTGATTAGGATTTATATAAAATGGATAGTTTGATTCCAAGGTATCCCAAAGAGCATAGTCAGTGATAGATATACATTGTTCACCAGTGGATTTTGGAAGAGTTTGCAAGAGACTTTGGTAACCGAGTTGTGTTTAAGTACGACTTATCATCCTTAAACCGATGGTCAAACCGAGAGTGTTAATCGAGTTTTGGAAGATCTCTTAAGAGCTTGTGTATTGGATTTCGGGGGATCATGGGAAGACCATCTACATCTAGTTGTTCACTTATAATAATAGCTACCAGTCGAGCATTGGGATGGCACCATATGAGGCGTCGTATGGTAGACCGTGTAATTCTCCGACATATTGGTTAGAAACTAGAGAAAGTTGATACTTGGGCCAGAGATAACCAGAGAAACATCAAATTGTATTGAGATTGTTCGACAACGAATGAAGGCATCCCAAGATCATCTGAAGAGTTATGCCGATAAGCATCGAAAAGATTTGGAATTCGACGTTGGCGATATGGTATTCGTGAAGATTTCACCGTTGAAACATGTTGTTCGGTTCGGAAACAAAGGAAAGTTGGTTCCTAGGTTCGTTGGACTGTTTTCGATAGTTGAGCGATTGGAAAGATCGTATATAGATTGAAATTACCCGAGAAGATGTCGGGAGTGTATAATATATTCCATGTGTCGTTTTCTTTGGAGGTTCGTGCATGATTTGAATGTGGTGATATCTCCAAATCAATACGAAGATCTAGAAGTAGAGACCGTGGTTACAAGACCTCGTAAGCCACTTCGTGTTGTGGAGAATGACACGAAACAACTTAGGAGAAAGACAGTTAAGCTAATCAAGGTACAATGGAGTGATAATGGCGACGATTGTACATGGAAGACAGAAGAGGGCATGAAGGCGGCCCATCCAGAACTCTTCCTTGGTATGACCCATTAGTATCGCGTCACCTTACATCATTTTAACTTGTACTATTGTGTTTGTTTTTAGAATTCTACGCGCTAGGATAAGGCTATTGATGCATGGTTTGATGGATGTAAGTTTGGATGATAGAATTGACTGCTCATGAGTGATAGGCTTGCGGAATTGATTTGGTTGCTTAAGATTTTGGGGGAGAAATTCTTAAAGGGGAAAAGAATGTAACATCCGGCATTTTACGTATCGTAGGATCATAAAATATTTTTATTTTATTCCCTGAGGGTTGGATCATTCTCAAATTTTGATATGTTGGTAATGGGGATGTGAGGCATGTCCAGAATTTTTACCAATTTTGTTTGTGACCATTTTTCCCCAATCAGCCTTGTGGAGGGCATAACTTTTGACTGGTGTGCAATTGGAAAGGAAATGATGTTTTCCTTTCCATAGAATGGTCACGTTAAAGATTTGGTTTAACGGTTTGGGAGGAATCACTATTTTAAGGTTTTACAGTTGACTGCCCAGGTTTTTAAGCCATAATGGGATGATTTGGAGAGGCCCATTAGTGGGCTGGTAGGAGGCTATAAATTAAAGGTAGGAGGCATGGAGAATAGTTTACTTTCTCTATTCTCACATTTGAAAGAGCTAGAGATCCTCCATTTCTCCATCTCCTATACCTTTCCACCTTAGAACTTAGAGAATCGAAGATCTACATCATTTGAAGCTAGATCAACGCCATTCCAAGAGAGAGTTCATCGAATCGAAGAGTTTAGAGCAAATTCTTCGTTGTTTAGAATCATAATTCGTTGCTTTTGAGTTGTTTTGAAGAATTGGTGAGTGATATGAATCTCTCATGCAGATTCAGTCAAGTATATGAGTTATATGATCTTAATTTCATCATTTTCAAGTTGTTTTGCTTAGATCTACATCACGGTAAGTGTATTTTCATATGAATCACTATAGGATCTAATCTAGCAACTCATAAACCGTAATTTCATGTGTTAATTCTATGTTTAGATCCATATATATTGATTTAATCATTGTTGCATCATTTTCTAGAAGTTGATGATTTGTTGATGAAATTGATTGGTTTTAATTTGAGATGGATTGCCGAGTTTGGTAATGTTTAACAAGTTGAAAAATCATGGTTTATCAAGAAAAATCAAGCGGATCGGGTGAATTTTCAAGAATGAGCTAAAGGCGCACTCGCATGTCGTAGGTCGTGTGAGATTTGACAACGCTTGAAAAATGCTGTGGAAAGTACTGGAACAAGAATGAGCTAAAGGTGCATGTCGCACGTTGTGTGGAATTTGAAAGCGCTTGAAAAACGTTATCGGAAGTCTTGGAACAAGAATAATCTAAAGGCGCATGTCGCATAGGGCTTAGGTCGTATGTCACACTTGAGCTATGACAGCGTCTCTGAAATGCTGTAAAAAGGCATAAATGTTGTGAAAGATATATTGATGAAGCAGAAAGCATAATGATGGACAGGAAGCATTGGCCACACTTCTGAAACGCTGTAAAAAGGCAGAAATGCTGTGAAAGCCAGTTTGGTTTAGTTTTTCACACCAGATTGATGCAAAATTGAACCAGGGGATACAATAGCATTTAGAAACGTGTAAAAGGTTGTTTTGTCATTGTGGCCAGTTTTTCACAGTAAAAGAGCTGAAAATGCTGTATCGACGAAACGAAGCCTTTTTTTGAGTCAACAATGGTTCTAGCTTCGACATGAGTTCAACGGGGGATGTTCGAAGTGGTGTGAGATGTTCATTGATCGTTGAAAGGCAACCAATGCAAAGATAACTCAAGGGTGTTTTGAGTTGGTGGATAATGGTTGCTCAAGCATGTTTTGAACTTGTGAATAGTCGCAGGTGTTGACGACTAGAGGTGTTAAAGCATGAGAGATTATCGTTGTCGTAGGTTTTAGCGAGCTCAAAGCAGGGGTATAATAGAGACGTCTAAAATACCGGTTGTACATTCGATTATCCCGGGTATTGTTGAAAGGCCTATATACGTATCATTGAAAGGCGTATGAAGTTTTTGCTAGAACCGTGGTTACCATTAGCCCTTGACGAATGGCATGATGATATGGCCAGTCATACGATAAGCGATGGTTTCAACGTAGGATTGGCGGTGGTAGCTAGAGTCAGTCATGAATGTTGTTTGTTCACTTGTACCGTCTCACGTGGACTGTCTGACGTCGAAGGAGATGTTTCTTTGGTGCTTGTATGATATTGGTTTAGGCGTCTGGAGCTTGTGCTTGAGTGATGTCAAGCTCGATTAGGATGGTTTACGTGAGATATATAATTGGTTGTTATGGTTGATATTGTTGGTTACTTCTAGTTGCCATAAATGAATGGTTGTCTGGTTTCCATGGATGTATGGTTGAAATGCTTGTTTTGTAAAGGCTATCACTGTTTGATGTGGGGAAGATGAGGTTGAGTTTCTTCTCTAGTGAAGTAGGTAGATTAGTTTGGTTATCTGCCTATTCTCGTATACTTTATTGATGATGTTAGTTAGTTGTTTTATCGCTCACTAAGATTATTATATGACTCAAGATTTTATGTTTCCTCTTATTACCTTGGGTTGTTCATCCATTGTTGGATGGGCAGACTGAGTAGCAGGTGGTATGTGATATCTTGGTGAGATGATGTTGTTGAACGAAGGCGAGCAGGAGGCTGGCATATTACTATTACTACTACCTAGTTTCTTCCTTTCCGCTGTTTGATGAGTCTTGTAGTGAGGCTTCATGTGCAAACTTTGATGTTATATACAGTTGATGTATGGATGATCTTTCAGGATGTTGTGAAACTTTTAAAGTTTGATATATGATGCTTTGTTATTTCTACCTTTTGTATATGTTCTATTATGCTTTATCTTTGTGCTCTGAGTTATGCGACAGGTTCCTCTTTTGTTATCTTATTTAGATGATCGTCCACAGCTGCCTGGCACATCTTCCAGTGCATTATTCCTATTATTTAAGTGTAGGGGTTATAGTCAGTCGTCAGAGGATGAGTGACTTTTAGGCTGCTAAGTGGAAGGATGTAGATATTGGCATGAAGAAAGCCTTATTTTTCTGACTACATGGTAATTATCTTTTTTATTGTTTTGAATTTAACATCACTAGCATATATTTCTTAACGATGGCCTATAAGTCATGTTCCTTAGTCATACATTAAGATGGTTTATAAGTCATGAATCTTTACTAGTTCATTTACCCATTTATTTTTAGGCACAAGTTTACTATCTAGAGCCAGAGGATGTCACTATAGCTATGATGAGGGAGGCATGGAATAGAAAACCCATTACTCGATATGAGTGTATAGTGCATGACATGAAGAAAAGAGACAATGACACAAGAGGGAGACCAACGTATATTGTAGAGGTACAATGGAAACAATGACTTGAATATTGGAAGCTTCCAGAGGTCATATCAAAGTCGAAAAAAGCTTCAATTTGTTGTAAAAGCAATCCACGATCATATACTACTGGTTCGATATCTATTGAGGAGACGGCTGATAAAATGATAGTATAAGTATATTTAAATATACATTAGTTAAATATATTCAAATATAGTTGCATATGAATAACTTATTTAATGTAATTTAAAACAGAGTCTGGAACTTGGAAAGCCAGTGCCAATGTTCGATGTATTTAGAATGACTCATATAAAAAACAAGAAAGAAATAGCGACAACGGATGATTCAGCAACCATTACGGAGCAGTGGGTAGATGCTAGTGCTGAAAATTTTCAGGTAATATTTTTACTTTTTATTTTTTATAAAGTGCAGTGCAAAATGTACATGTGCAAAACTAGTAATATATGTGGGAACAATGTGCAAACTGACACTAACAACGTTGGTGGCAGATTACACTAGCTTTAGCAACTGTTATTAAAGGGTTTATTTTATTTATAATATTTTGGTATCCTCATGGATACTGACATTGTTCTCGACTATGGGTGTATTTTTGAAAATATTTTCAGTTTTTCATGAGATCTTCTAACGAGGATGTGGGGAATGATGATCTTCAGTACATTAATGCCAACAGATATAGATGTAAAAAATAAAAGTACTGTTACAGAAAATGCTTACGTTCCTTCACACTTTCAAGAACCTATAGTGAGTTTACTGTGCCTTTTTGATGCAATATACTTGGTCTTGTTGTGTCTAGTTAGCTACATGTATCATGCATCTGCATATATCACAGACACTTTACATCTAAATGCAAAGTGATTTGCACTTATTTATTTTATCATATTAGTCAGTGTATAGTCAAATGCATAATGATCCACACCTAGTTTATTTTTTTCATACAAAATATGTGATCATCACTGTAATGGGATGCATCGTATGTTGTTATTACAGGGTATTAGTTTGTCTAGAAAATAGTCACAATAAAATTAGTTGTTAGACTTTGGCGATTTATAACTCGCCACCGGAGCCAAAAGGGACTATCCAATTTGATTTGTTTCTGCCGATAATCCCCAAGTACATTGTAGGAACTGTCAAAATATGATTCTTTTTCTTTCGTATACTCATAGTTATTATTATCAACTATTTTATTTTTGTAGTTCGTTTTTTCAAGTAAGATCATGCTTTTCTTGGTGTCTCCAGATTCCAGTAAGATTAGTTCTATGTATACATTGACATGTTTTAGTTAACTATAGGAGTTGCTTTATGTTATGTTTTGTGATATTTATCACATGGATATTTAAGATGGAGAAATTGGAAGTTGTGGAATTTAAGGAACTGCTGCGAAGTTTATGGATCTATTGAGATATTTTAGGAAAGCTTTATTTTAAGCAAGTTTTAAGGAGTATATATTTCTGAGATATTTTAGGGCTTAATTAAGTATATACCTAGTCTTCCCATTTGTCTATATAAGCACGTCATTAGAGATAGATTTAGAAGTACTTGAAGGAAAGGAAAAATAAAAAACTTGTTTTTTGGGATTAAGATAAATTCTCAATTATTTTTGTAGGCTTTCATTGTAATAATTTGGTGTATTAATAAAGGTTTGTTTGGAGGAATTTGCTTGTTATTGTTATCTTCTTCCCTCTTTCAAAATCTAATTGTGTAGAGATCTTGCGGAAACCCTAACAATTGGTATCAGAGCCTTCTACATATTTTTTTTGGAGAGGGTTTGAATATGGATAAAATAATTATTGAAAAGCTTAATGGAAGAAATTAGGGATTATGGAGGGCACAAATGGAACATTTCCTTTATCATAATTATCTTCATCAGCCAGTGGAGAATAATGGGGAAAAACCTAGCAGTCTATCCGAAGCAAAATGGGATACATTGGATAGGAAGGTTGCTGCATCTATTCGATGTTTTTTGGACAATTCAATGTTTCATATTGTTGCTAATGAAACATCTGCTTATGCAATATGGAATAAATTGGAAGGGGTTTATGCAAAAAAATCTGCAACAAATAAGGCTCTTCTTATGAGAAGATGGGTGAATCTAAAGCTTAAGAAAGGTGGATCAATTGGAGGGTATCTTAATGATTTTCAGGAAATTGTGAATCAATCGGCTGCCATGAATTTCAAGGTGGATGATGAAACACAAGCTTTAATGATGATGAGTTCGTTGCCAGAAAGTTTGGAAACATTTGTGGTTGTGTTGAATAACTCAAATTCGGATGGTGTTGTTTCAATAGGGTCAGTGGTTAGTAGCTTGCTTAATGAGGAGATACGAAGGACGAGCCTTATGAAAGGAAAAGATAAGGAGGCGGCAAAGGAAATTGGAACTCAAATTGAAAAAGCTTTTATTGCAAGGAGGGTTAATCAATGAAACATAAAGGCAATCGAATAGACCAGACATGAAAAAGGAATACATTTGTTTTTATTGTGACAAACCCGGTCATCAACTAAGATTTTGTCAAAAACTTAAAAGGGGTAAGGAGAAGATGAAGGCATTGGAGGAAGAGTCAGATGAACAAGATAATAATGGTAATGCGGTGAATTTTGGTGAGGAGATTGAAGGAAATGTTTTATGTGTTAATAAACGAAAAAGAAAAGTTTGGATACTTGATATTCAGGAGCTTGTTTCCACGTGTGCCATCAAAAGGAAGCATTTATTGATTATGAAGAAAAAAGTAGTAAAGTGGTATCCGCGACGGTCGATATTTGCAAGTTAAAGTCATAGGTTCGGTTCGATTGAAGATGAATGATGGAAAGGTGGTGAAGCTAACAGGAGTTAGGTACATCCCAGAAATTAAGAAGAATCTTGCTTTCAATTGGACAGTTGGAACAAAAAGGTTGCAATTTCTCGACTAGAGGTGGAGTTGCAAGGGTTTGGAGGGGTAACAAGGAGCTTTTGCGTGCAAAACTGGGAAATGATAACATATATAAATTGCTTGGAAAAAAATGTGGAGAATGTTATGAGTTCTCAAATTAGATAAGGAGAGACGAGTTCATCTGAATCAAGGTGGAGCCATCAAGGTAAAACCACAAAGTCTACATGGAGTCCATTGTTGTATTACAAGCTATTTTGAGATTATTTTTGTAGTGTATCTCATGTGAGAGATGCATCATTTGTGGTTAGTTTTTTGGTTTAAGGATTTGTTGATTGTTGGAGTAATTTCATATCAAGGTGGAGTGTTATGCTTTGTGATATTTACTACATGGATTTTAGAGATGGAGAAATTGGAAATTGCAGAATTTAAGGATCTGCTGCGAAGATTATGGATCTATTGAGATATTTTAGGAAAGCTTTATTTTGACAAGTTTTAAGAAGTATTTATTTCTGAGATATTTTAAGGCCCAATTAGGCATATACCTAGTCATCCCAGTTTTCTATATTAGCATGTCATTAGGGATAGATTTAGAAGTACTTGAAGGAAAGGAAAAATAAAAAACTTGTTTTTTGGGATTGAGATAAATTTTCAATTATTTTTTTAGTCTTTCATTGTAATAATTTGCTGGATTAATAAAGGTTTGTTTAGAGGAATTTGCTTGTTATTGTTATCTTCTTCCCTCTTTCAAAATCTAATTGTGTAATGATCTTGCGGAAACCCTAACACTCCACACTTTGGGGTTGTCATAACAATAAGCTATCTCGTGTATGTCAATTGAGAACAATATTAACTATTAAGTTTGTTGATAACATAGTGTATCATTTGTTATGTTTGAAGTGGTCCTTGGGGACGTGAGATTCGTATTTTTGTTTCAATAAAAAGGAAGTTTTCTCGTCATTAGTTAGCTTTTAAGTTATGTACTGGAATTCTAGCACCCAAATTAGAAAGGGTAAAAGGAAAAAAAAGTACGTTTTAGAAGTAATTATCATTTCTTTCATAAGGATCATCACTCATTATGCACCCCAAAATAGAGTGCTAATATTCCACTTGTAAAATTTCCCCACCAGGCACATATAGTAACCTTTAGCTTTTTAATAATAGGTTTCTAACTAACTCATCATTTAAACCACATGTAGAAAACTTTTGCTTTGATAGTTGAAATCTAGATTTCCAGCAACCTTATCGTCCTTTTATACGACATATATTTGGTCTTTTCTTCGTATCTTTTTTCCAATAATAGATTTTTCTTCTTCTTTGGTTGGCCATGATTAGTCTAAACTGATTTTGAACACTTTTGTAACAAGTTGTTTAATTGTCAGAGCTGAATTTTGAAGTGCTCTTCAAAATGGGATCATTAACTTTCTCTGGTTTATATGAGAATTTACGTTCAGTACTCTTGGAAATCAGGTAGCTAAACTAATGTGGAGCTGTACATTGACTTCAAATTTGGTGCTAAAATGAAACTGATGTCTCTTTTTCAAACATGCTTATCTTTTATATTCTAATCTTATCCTACATAGTCTACATCATTATGTTGAAAAATCCATAGAATGGGGCGTTAGATTTTAAAGTCAGTTCGTCGCATTAGTATTGTTCATGTGTCACAATCTTCTAATGGACAATGTAGATTGAGTGGTGTCTTAATAACATGACCTAGTTTCTTACATTTATTTTAATCTACAACAATTGATGAGGATAAGTAATGAAGCTTGATTATGTATGTATTTCATGTAGGTAGAATTAATATGTGATGGTCATTGCTTTGGGAACCTTTTGTATCAAACAGTCATGATTTCTTTATCTTTTCATAGGGATTATATATTTTATGCATTCCACAAATAATATGCACATTGTTGCCTCTTTAGCGAATGGGTATTCCTAATCCCTTTCTGAACATTCGAGAGACTTTTTGTTAACCCTTTCTTTGACGAACAAAATAACATGCATATGTTATATGTAGTTCCATGATTATATTTTTAGATGTCATATTTTTTGAATCCTTTTTTCACTTGTTTGGTTGACGCATCCTTTTTTATTCTTTTTCTTGCCCCTTAAAAGGTTCAGAGGTTACTATGTATGTACGTATGATATGGGGCATAACTAAACAGATTGTTTACCCATTTTCGGCATTTGGGTTTGTTTGGCTAAGCCTTTAGATAAAAGTTATATTGGTAAGGTAAAGGCTGAGTGCATTTCTTCCAAGAAAAATATGAAGATAGATCAATTTCACTGTTCAACAGATAAGTTTGTGGTAAAACAAACGCACTGCCTGAAGGCAGTGCAAGTTGTCACGACCAGCAGGCAGTGCGAGTTTGCACTACCTTCAGGTAGTGCAAGTTCGCACTGCTTTGCAGTGAAAACGCTTTCCACTTCAGGCAGTGCAATTTCACACTGCTTTGCGGTGCAAACGCTTCGCACTTCAGGTAGTGCAAATGCACTGCCTTCAGGCAGTGTAAACGCTTCACACTTCGTGCAGTGGAAACGATTAGCACTTCAGGTAGTGAAAATTTAATGTACTACCTCCAGGGGACAATGCAAACTTAACCTACTGCTTTTTCATATATATATTTGTGTTGTTTATTTTTGATGTAAATTAATACGATTATTTTTGCATTTGTAGATCAAGTACAAAATTGCATATGATGAGCAAATGACTGCTATTATAGACATAATGGGAGAAGAGGTGGTTGTGCTTCCACCAGAGCAGGAAGTTGAGATTTTTCATTCCCTTGCTCCATTAAATGAAAAAGGTTGTGCATATCCTACGGGAAGCTTCCCCGATGATGTAAGTAAATTAAGCAGTAATATCTTTTAACATATTTGATATTTTTATTTTGGTAAGTAGACATGTAATATACACACACACACACGTTCTTATATGTTGTAACATCCTTATTTCTTGTATAACATGTCACGAACTTCTTGTTTATTAATAGTCACTTCTTTAAAATTATAGGTGGGATCTGCTACACAACGACGAAGGTCGACATATATTAGCAATGACAGTCATTCATATGTTTCAACAACAACGGATCATATATCATCCAACTTTCATGCTATGGAGGAAAAGGCACAACGTGTCAATGATAAGCTTGAGGATGAGCGTCTAAGATTTGAACATGAGTGTCTACGAATGGAAGAGGAGTGCCAACACAAGACAGAGGCATTTGAGTGGAGAATGTTTCAAATCGAGCAAAGATTGTTGTTTCCTTCTCCTCCATCATGATTTTGTCCATGAGGGACTAATATAAGTATTTATTTACTACTTCATGTATTATTCTTGCATTACATTATTTTTTTGGTTCACTAATAGTATATGTATTAGTGTTTGAGGACTACTATATGTTTATTGACTACTTCATGTATTTTTGTATTACATTATTTTTTGGTTGTGTAATAGTATACAGTATCGCATTTTGATGGTTTTATGATTATCTTTGATTGTATCATGTATTTTCTTGTTTGGATAAATTAACATAGATGCATATTTTTGAAACATATGACGATTGGATCAAGTAAAACAATATTATTGATTTTGTAATGGATTTGCGTTGATGGTTTTATGATTTTGCAATGAATTTATGATGGATTTTAATGTTTTTGCAATGGTTTTGTGATGGATTTGCGTCAATGCATTAATGTTTTTGTGACAGATAGATTAAAATATTTTTAGAAATAATCAAGGTAGTGACGGGTTTGCATTGGAACTCCAAATCAAGTTTGTTGTGACGACCCCAAACCTCTGTTCCACGGTGGCAAGGGTAATCTTTGGAATATAACACATAAACAAATAACAGCAGAATTGAAATATATAAATACACCAGATAATGTACAACAGAATACACTGGACAAACATAATCATCAGAGTTACACAGTATACAGGATCATACTTAGTACAAAATGCAGTTCAACTTTATATAAAATGTCTACAGGGGAATCAAACATAATATACAGAACATGTGCTGAACAATATAAAAAGAAAGAAGTGATTGAATTCATCTTCAGCTCCATAGCTATCCAGATAGAGCCTGCTAAAACCTAAATACAAGGTTGCCCATGTAGAAAATAGGGCACCCAAGTTTGCAAGTGAAACAAACTACAAGTCAGTCATGAGACTGGTATGAGAAATCAACTTAACTTGTTTTATAATAAGGTTAATTGCAAGACCATGCCGCTAACGCAGAATGGGTTTACTCCATTGGTTTGCTAGTTCTTAAAACGAGTAAATCATTTAAACAACGCAATGCCTTTTTACAAAAATGAAGCCATTATAAGACTCAGTTCACATCACATAATGCAACGCAAGCCGGAGGATAGAGTTTTACCATATAATGACCAAAATATGCTTGATACGAATAAAACAAAAGCATTTGATATTATTACTAGTGTTTATATGTTCCAAAACAATTTCAATCATAATCAATCATAGGCGGCATGGGTACCGTATATCATGTCGCCATACATAGGTTTACAATCAAAACCGCACGGTGTCATGGTTGGAAATTGGATTTCTGTCATTGTAACACCCCGCGAATTCTATAACTGTGAAATTCACAAATTAAAGTATAATTAATTTCAAATCAAAGAACTAAGGGAAACGGGATACGCCATTGCGTTCGTCTCGGAAAAATACGCGAAATGGAGTCCGAGTTTTCGAAAAACGGAGTCCGTATGAAGAAGATATGGCCTTCGGAAGTTTCTGAATTAAGTTTAAAATTCAAACAGAATAAAACAGTTTAAAATTCCAAAATGGGGCCCAATGGGCCAGGGCGGGAAAAACCCGCCTAAGGCACCCAGGTCGACTGGGCTGTCGACCTGGTCTAGCCAGGTCGACAGGGCTGTCGACAGGGCTGTCGACAGGCATGTCGACCTGGTCCAGAGCCAGGTCGAACCCAGTCCAACCTGGCTGGCCTATTCTATGTTGGTTGATTTTCTGTGGTCTGCTTTGTCATTAGGGCTAGGTGGCAAGCTCTAATTGGTCTCTCCTTAGGATGAAAGGCTACGATCTAACCGAGCAACATCAACGGTCCTAATCAGTTCATTACCTCTATAAAAACAACCCTAGACTAACCCTAATCTATTCATTCAAAAATAAGAACAAAGCCGCCATGTTGCTGAGGAACGACTAGGGGTAGCCACCAATTGGAGAGAGGATTAGGAGGCAAATTCTAAGGCATAAAGCAACTCAATCAAATCAAACCGCATCTTCAAATCCCTAAATTTGAGAATTCGCCTCACCATTGTAAGTAGAGTATTACTTTGGTATGAATAAATAACTGTGTTGGTTTGTATACTTGATTGTGGTGATAAATAATTCATAATTTGTACGTTACTTTGATTATTATTGATTTGAAATATTGTATACGTTTGGATATTCTTGAATTATGTTATTCATTATAAAGAACTACATGCGGTAGTTCTATGCAAGTATACGTTTGGAATATTCGCAAATTATGTAATCCATGTTGAAGCTACATGTATGTAGTTGATTGAAATTCATGCAAGTTTGGGGCTTTGCTATTATGCCATCATAATGTGTATTTTTATACAAACATCATTTTTGAAGTAATTGGAATAAGTTTGGAATTATGTTGAAAAATTTGGCATCATGTATTAAGCCATGCTTTTGTACTGGAAAAACCTATTTGCAAACTTATGAATATGACTAGGCTATGATTGATATGTTGCATAATTGAAATCCATGATTATATTGTTTACAAGAATTATATGATGACATATGTGGTACATAGCTAGGTTAGATTCAAAAATCCCTTTTTGCAAGTTTGCATGACTAAAGTAAAAAAAAATCATGATTTCATGTTAGAAATATTTATGCCATGGTTATGTGAACAAATTTAACTATACTTTTGTATTAGTCACAAAAGTAGACACCTTTGTAAACATGTAGTAGTCTTATAAACATGCTTTGCTTATGTTTGACATTATGCCTGAATAAAAATATAGGTTTATGTTGTAGTTAAAGCGTATGTGTCGATAGTGATATTCTTAACTTTACATGGTTTGATTCATGTCACTTATGCTTTATGACTAAAGTATATGTCACTACTATGCAAGTACACCAATTTCTATTTTGTATTTCCAACGTCATATTGCAAGTTCATGCGTTCACATTCCCCTTTTTGTGTATGTAATCACGCTTTAAGCCTCCCCTTTTCGCATGGCTAAGTTGGGCTTAAAAAGGCTAAGCCCAACATATATATAATAAACGGACGTGTTAAACGGGGGAAAATAACGTTGGGTTAAAATTACTAATGAATGAAAATATAAAATAGAAGGGCCCAAATTCAAGTATGGGTTGGGCCCATGATTGGTGTAACCTTTACACCATTAACTTAATAATGGGCCGCAAATATTTACATATAAGAAAATAAAGAAGAAAGACAAAAATATGTAAATGTAGAACATACGATGTGTTTAACCCGAGGTTGGATTGAGTTGTGATGTAAACCTGCCCGGAACCGCCCGGCTGTCCAGTAGTCACAACAATACCTATCCAATGTGGGAGGTTAAACATGGAGCCCAATAAGGACCCGAGGTTAGACTGAGTTGTGGCGTAAGACTGCCCGGAACCAACTGGCAACAGGCAGCCACAACAATACCTGTCTAATGTGAGAGGTCAGGGCCTTAATAAGACAATTAAGGCTGAGTCAGGATTGTTAGGATTAAGTGAACTAAAGACTTAATCAAAATAGAACATGCTAAATTAAACGGACTGGTGGGGGTTAGGTTAGAAAACACTTAACCAACTTAGCATGTTGGCTAGAGATAGAAAACCTAGTAACGGGGGGGCCCTTTTCAGCAGTAACCCTAGAAGGTGTATCAGGATACCCTGAAACTAGGCAGGGTGGGGCACGATTACTGGGCTGATTGTAAGAGGTCAAATCGACGGCGGTGGTGTAGCAGTGTAGGTTCTAACGGGGTGCGGGCGTGCACACACTCCGGCGCAGAAAAATAAAGCACTGGGCACCAGTAGCATACCTGTGCATTCTAAGGTTGTGTCGGGCCGCCGCCATGGGACTTGATACACCCCATGGTGGGACCAGCATAGGTAACTACAACATCGGGGGCCGTAAGACACATGTAACTATGCGAGTAGGAGCCGATCATCATAGAATGGATCACATCACCCTGATTTATGGGGTGCCAGTTGGAAACTAGTTTATATGGGTTCAGAGATTAACATGGGGTACGATAGTATATTCGACCCTAGACAACTTAACCAAGTTATAGTGCTTTCCCACTTCTTGTTTATGCTTATCATACCCAGTTCTTTATTCATAGACAGAATAGTACTAGACTTACTCAGGCTTTATGTCTGACTCTACTTTTCTTTCGTCTTCTTTTCTTCCGTTTCCCCCCCCCCCCCAGGTCCACAGGGAGGGAACACTGCAACTTGACCAGCCTTAACATCCAGCTTGAAGAAGAGAAATGTATTGCTTGGACCTTTTCGTTTTGAACTATGGCTTTGGACAACCACTATGGGGCTTTTGCAGTTTATCTATGTTTTATTTATGCTTCTTTGAATAATGTAATCAAGACAGATTATGAAAGTGTTATGTTTTTGGAAAAGATGTAAGACAATTATGGTGATGTTGTTGTAGCACGTATTTGCTTTTATGAAATAAAAGTTTGTTGTTTTTCCGCTGTTTACAAATATGTGTTCTTATATCTGTCTTGTATATCTGTGACTTATACTTATAAACCTCCACCAAAATTAGGGCATTCCCTTTGAGAGTGACCCTAACGGAGGTGGGGTGTTTCACTTGGTATCAGAGCATAGGTCTACCAGATAAGATAAATAGTTTTGAAAAATTATTTTCAAAAAGGAAATTTAAAGAAGCATTTTTAAAAGAAAAATATTATCTTATTTTAAAAAAGGCAAAGTCCACTCCCCAAAGCCATAGGTACTATCTCTTATCCTTCGTTTTGAACCTATCCTTTTTGTTTCAGCATGTCCGAAGACCTTAACTTGCCGGAAGGGGTGCCAATACCTGGTTGGTTTAGACGGTTCTTAGAAGCAAGAGCCACTCAGCCAGGTCCTACTATTCCTCCTCCCCCAGCTGCCGGAAATCATCCAGCTGCAGCGGCACCTTTTCCTCCACCTCCTCCTCGGGGAAACACGTTTGCTAAGATATGTAGAGATTTTAAAGCTTTGGGAGGAAAGGATTTCCATGGAACTGAGTCCTTCGTGGCAGCTAGAAATTGGCTGAAAGAAACGGAGGACCTGTTCATCATCTTTGAGGTAGAGGATAGACAAAAAGTACAATTGGCAGTATGGCTATTGAAGGGCGAGGCTTCCTACTGGTGGGAAGTCACTAATGCTGAAAGACCAGTGGAGACATGGGAGGACTTTAGGGCAAGGTTTGAGACTAAATTTCTCTCAGATGCGGAAAGAAGTTTGCAGTTGGAAAAATTCTTATTTCTTAAGCAAGGGGACAAGACAGTCAGAGAGTATGTGAATCAGTTCGATGAGCTGGCTAGGTTTGGGCTTGACCTAGTCAACACCCCGCACAAGAAGGCTCTCCGTTTCGTCAAAGGGTTGAATGAGCCATTACACAGCTTGGCCATGACCCATATACCCATGGGAGCCACGTATGAAAGATTGGTGCAAATGGCATTGCTGAATGA
This sequence comes from Allium sativum, assembly GCA_030737875.1. Taxonomy (NCBI): domain Eukaryota; kingdom Viridiplantae; phylum Streptophyta; class Magnoliopsida; order Asparagales; family Amaryllidaceae; genus Allium; species Allium sativum. The sequence continues at coordinate 4,321,272 of CM060921.1, read as the reverse complement.
AAAGGATAAGGGCAAGAAGGAGACAAAGACAGAAAGCTCTCAAGGGAAGAAAGAGGGTTTGCAGCCTAAGAAGACAGACTTTAAGAAGGGCGGGAAAGGCAACAAAGAGAAGAGGAAGTGCAATTTCTGTGGCAAAGTGGGGCACTTAGTAAAGGACTGCCGGAAAAAGAAGGCCAAGGAGAATGGTGGGTGCTTTTCTTGCGGTGAGACAGGCCACAGGGCTAAGGACTGCCCAAAGAAACGAGGACAGGGGCAGAGGGCTGGATCCACCCCAGGGGCACAGGTTCATGTGCTAGAAGCACCACCTTTGCAACAGCGAGGTACAAATACTTCTGTAGAAAGCGTAGTTTATCTTTATGATCACCCCGTTCGCACTTTATTTGATTCTGGCGCATCACACTCCTTCATCTCGTCTGCTTTAGTAGAATCTCTGCACCTAAAAACTAGTATAGTAGAGGACCCCTTAATTGTTTCAAACCCAATTGGGGGCCCAGCTCATTTGTCTATGATCTGTGTGGGATTGAAAATTTCTATTCTAAGTGTAGAATTTCAATGTAGTGCCTTTGTTTTGGGCTTTTCGGGTTATGGTTTGATTTTGGGTATGGATTGGCTATCCAGTATTGGGGCCATCCTTGATTGTGAGAAAAGGGTTGTTAGGCTCCTAACCCAGCTCGGTAATACGTTGGAAATTTCTTGTAATCCCTCATATGCGGTTATGCTTAGTTATCTTGAATCGCTAGATGCCTCCGTTGAAAATTTGCAATCAGTTAAAGTGGTCCGGGAATATCCGGATGTCTTCGAAGAGGTGAAGGGCTTGCCTCCGAAGCGGGAAATAGACTTCCGCATATATCTTGTAGATAATGCAAAGCCTGTTGCGTTGCCCGTTAGACACATGGCTCCACGAGAAAGGAAAGAGCTCAGTAAACAGATTAAAGAGCTTCTAGAAAAGGGGTTCATTAGGAGGAGCATTTCAGAATGGGGCGCTCCAGTGGTGTTCGCTACAAAGGCGGATGGTTCACTCCGTCTATGTGTTGACTATAGGGAGCTCAACAAGCTAACGAAAAAGAATAGGCACCCTCTCCCTAGAATTGACGATTTGTTTGACCAGCTTGTAGGAGCGTCTGTTTTCTCCCAACTCGATTTAGCAACCGGTTTTCATCAGCTAAGGGTGGTTGAAGATAGCATCGATAAAACGGCGTTCAGAACCCCAGACGGCTTCTTTGAATGGCTTGTCATGCCTTTCAGCTTGACAAATGCACCTGCTTACTTCGTGGACCTGATGAGTAGGGTATTTAGAGATTTCCTCAATAAATTCGTAGTGGTCTTCGTAGATGATATCCTTATCTTCTCAAAGAGTGAAGAGGAACATGCTCAGCACTTAAGGGCAATCATGGAAACCTTGCGAGTCCATCAACTAAAAGCCAAATTCTCCAAATGCCACTTTTGGAGAGAAGAGGTGAGGTTCCTTGGGCACATAGTATCCAAACAAGGGTTAGCAGTGGACCCTGCTAAGGTAATGGCGGTACAGGATTGGAAGACACCAAGGAATGCAACTGAGGTCCGAAGCTTTCTAGGACTAGCAGGTTTCTATCGAAAGTTTATAAGGGATTTTGCGAAAATCTCAGCTCCGCTCACGAAATTGACCAAGAAGAATCTAGTGTTCAATTGGGATTTGGATTGCGAGTTTGCTTTCCAACGACTGAAAAGGGCTCTCACAACAGCCCCAGTTTTGACGCTGCCAGATGGGAGCAAGATGTTCACTGTTTATACGGATGCATGTGGGACAGGGCTAGGCGCCGTCTTAATGCAAGAAGGAAGGGTAGTAGCTTATGGCGGGAGGCAGTTGAAGGTGCACGAAAAGAACTACCCAACACACGATCTTGAGTTAGCCGCCATCGTCTTTGCACTCAAGTCTTGGCGACACTATCTCCTAGGTGAGAAGTTCGAACTTTACACTGACCATAAATCGTTGAAATATCTTTTCTCATAGAAGGATCTTAACTTGAGGCAACAAAGATGGATGGAGTTTCTTGCCTCGTACGATTTCGAAATCTCCTACACTCCGGGCAAAGGCAACGTAGTGGCAGACGCGTTGAGCCGAAAGAAATTGACCCTAAGCCCGTTGTTTGTTGAAAGACAAAGCCTAGAGTTTATAGCCAGCTTCGACTTTAGGCCTTCCTCCGATTTCGTACCAGGCTTGCTAGCATCTCTCGAAGTGCGCCCAACTTTAGTGGATTCAGTAGGGACAGCACAACGCGAAGACCCTCAGCTTGTGGAAACAATTGATAGGCTAGTTAGGGGTGAGACTTCAAGTCACCTCAACAGATACTCCATCGACGATAAGGGTTTGCTAAGGCGAGACGGAAGACTATGCGTCCCACAGACAAAAGATTTAGTAAAGAAGGTTCTCGAGGAAGCACATCACTCCAAGATGACGATACACCCAGGCGGAGATAAAATGTACAAAGATATAAAAAGGACTTTCTTCTGGAACGGCATGAAAAAGGACGTGGCAGAGTTCATTTCTAAGTGCATGGTGTGCCAACAGGTTAAGGCGGAACAGAAAAAGCCTGGCGGACTGCTACATCCTCTGGAGGTCCCGCAGTGGAAGTGGGATAGCATCTCAATGGACTTCATCGATGGGCTGCCTAGGTCTAGGAGAGGCAACACTAGCATTTGGGTAATAGTGGATAGGCTTACTAAAAGCGCCCACTTTTTACCTGTCAAAAGTAAAAGAACTGCCTCATCCCTAGCATCACTTTACCTCAAGGAAATCGTTCGACTCCATGGAATACCATTTAGCATTGTTAGTGACCGAGACCCCATCTTCACCAGTGAGTTTTGGCGGAGTCTGCAAGAAGCAGTAGGAACGCAGTTATGCTTGAGCACAGCCTATCATCCCCAAACCGACGGCCAAACAGAGAGAGTGAACAGAGTTTTGGAAGATCTTTTAAGACTATGCGTCCTTGACTTCGGAGGGACATGGGAAGACCACCTTCCTTTGGTGGAATTCGCCTACAACAACAGCTATCAAGCAACCATAGGAATGGCGCCCTTCGAAGCTTTATATGGAAGACCGTGCCGATCGCCCACTTGTTGGTGGGAGTCTACGGATAAGCTCATACTTGGACCAGACATGATCCGAGAGACTTCAGAGAAAGTAGACTTAATACGAAGAAGGATGAAGACGGCCCAAGACAGACAAAAGTCCTATGCCGACAAGAGAAGGACCGACCTTGAATTCGAGGTTGGAGACAAAGTTTTTCTCAAGGTATCACCACTAAGAAACGTTGTTCGTTTTGGAACCACAGGAAAGCTAGCACCAAGGTTCGTAGGGCCATTCCCTATCATCGAGAAAATTGGGAAAATGGCCTATAGATTAGAGCTACCCGAGAAGTTGGCTGGAGTCCACAACGTTTTTCACGTTTCACATCTCCGAAAATGTCTACATGAGTCTGCTGAAGTGGTAGAGCCAAATATCCTCGAAGAGGCCGAAGTGGAACGCGAAGCAACCATAAGAAAAGTTCCAACACGCATATTAGGAACGGAAGTGAAGATGCTACGCAACCGTGAAGTCAAGCTCGTCAAAGTTCAGTGGAGCGACGCCGAGGGAGACGCGACTTGGGAAACTGAAGCTAGAATACGCACCGCCTACCCTTTTCTGTTCGAGGGTACATCCTTGATCTTTCTTTTTCCTTAAGTTGCGCTTTTATCTATCTTTTTAGGTATATTTCCTCGACCTTATCTTTTAGGTAGAAACCATTTGGATGGAAACATGTAATTGAAACATGTTATGGATGATGGTTGCAAGTGGTTGCAAGTGATTGCTAGTGGTTGCTCGTGGTTGCATATACACACACAATCTAGGATTAAATCGGCTCAGTCACTTCATTTTGCATATGCATATATGTTTGCATTCATATGTGGTTGAACTTTAATGTGTTGTCATGTGGATGTTGCATTTGTATTGAATGATTGTGCACTCATGTAGAAACAAGAATAGGAAAATTTGCATACATAATGGATTCATGGCACTTACATAATTCGCATTAAGGAGGTCAACTGAATCAGTAGACCGCCTGATTTTGCATTAGATAGGTACATGTACACACACACTTCGCATATGATCATGAAGCATTAGAATTCTTTTAAGGACAATGGATGCTCGTGTTTGATGGATGAGTAGATGGATGATTGGATGTTAGGATATACATTCCTCCTAACTTGAAGATTTCGGGGACGAAATCCTTTTAAGTGGGGGAGAATAAACACCCCGCGAATTCTATAACTGTGAAATTCACAAATTAAAGTATAATTAATTTCAAATCAAAGAACTAAGGGAAACGGGATACGCCATTGCGTTCGTCTCGGAAAAATACGCGAAATGGAGTCCGAGTTTTCGAAAAACGGAGTCCGTATGAAGAAGATATGGCCTTCGGAAGTTTCTGAATTAAGTTTAAAATTCAAACAGAATAAAACAGTTTAAAATTCCAAAATGGGGCCCAATGGGCCAGGGCGGGAAAAACCCGCCTAAGGCACCCAGGTCGACTGGGCTGTCGACCTGGTCTAGCCAGGTCGACAGGGCTGTCGACAGGGCTGTCGACAGGCATGTCGACCTGGTCCAGAGCCAGGTCGAACCCAGTCCAACCTGGCTGGCCTATTCTATGTTGGTCGATTTTCTGTGGTCTGCTTTGTCATTAGGGCTAGGTGGCAAGCTCTAATTGGTCTCTCCTTAGGATGAAAGGCTACGATCTAACCGAGCAACATCAACGGTCCTAATCAGTTCATTACCTCTATAAAAACAACCCTAGACTAACCCTAATCTATTCATTCAAAAATAAGAACAAAGCCGCCATGTTGCTGAGGAACGACTAGGGGTAGCCACCAATTGGAGAGAGGATTAGGAGGCAAATTCTAAGGCATAAAGCAACTCAATCAAATCAAACCGCATCTTCAAATCCCTAAATTTGAGAATTCGCCTCACCATTGTAAGTAGAGTATTACTTTGGTATGAATAAATAACTGTGTTGGTTTGTATACTTGATTGTGGTGATAAATAATTCATAATTTGTGCGTTACTATGATTATTATTGATTTGAAATATTGTATACGTTTGGATATTCTTGAATTATGTTATTCATTATAAAGAACTACATGCGGTAGTTCTATGCAAGTATACGTTTGGAATATTCGCAAATTATGTAATCCATGTTGAATCTACATGTATGTAGTTGATTGAAATTCATGCAAGTTTGGGGCTTTGCTATTATGCCATCATAATGTGTATTTTTATACAAACATCATTTTTGAAGTAATTGGAATAAGTTTGGAATTATGTTGAAAAATTTGGCATCATGTATTAAGCCATGCTTTTGTACTGGAAAAACCTATTTGCAAACTTATGAATATGACTAGGCTATGATTGATATGTTGCATAATTGAAATCCATGATTATATTGTTTACAAGAATTATATGATGACATATGTGGTACATATCTAGGTTAGATTCAAAAATCCCTTTTTGCAAGTTTGCATGACTAAAGTAAAAAAAATCATGATTTCATGTTAGAAATATTTATGCCATGGTTATGTGAACAAATTTAACTATACTTTTGTATTAGTCACAAAAGTAGACACCTTTTTAAACATGTAGTAGTCTTATAAACATGCTTTGCTTATGTTTGACATTATGCCTGAATAAAAATATAGGTTTATGTTGTAGTTAAAGCCTATGTGTCGATAGTGATATTCTTAACTTTACATGGTTTGATTCATGTCACTTATGCTTTATGACCAAAGTATATGTCACTACTATGCAAGTACACCAATTTCTATTTTGTATTTCCAACGTCATATTGCAAGTTCATGCGTTCACATTCCCCTTTTTGTGTATGTAATCACGCTTTAAGCTTCCCCTTTTCGCATGGCTAAGTTGGGCTTAAAAAGGCTAAGCCCAACATATATATAATAAACGGACGTGTTAAACGGGGGAAAATAACGTTGGGTTAAAATTACTAATGAATGAAAATATAAAATAGAAGGGCCCAAATTCAAGTATGGGTTGGGCCCATGATTGGTGTAACCTTTACACCATTAACTTAATAATGGGCCGCAAATATTTACATATAAGAAAATAAAGAAGAAAGACAAAAATATGTAAATGTAGAACATACGATGTGTTTAACCCGAGGTTGGATTGAGTTGTGATATAAACCTGCCCGGAACCGCCCGGCTGTCCAGTAGTCACAACAATACCTATCCAATGTGGGAGGTTAAACATGGAGCCCAATAAGGACCCGAGGTTAGACTGAGTTGTGGCGTAAGACTGCCCGGAACCAACCGGCAACAGGCAGCCACAACAATACCTGTCTAATGTGAGAGGTCAGGGCCTTAATAAGACAATTAAGGCTGAGTCAGGATTAAGTGAACTAAAGACTTAATCAAAATAGAACATGCTAAATTAAACGGACTAGTGGGGGTTAGGTTAGAAAACACTTAACCAACTTAGCATGTTGGCTAGAGATAGAAAACCTAGTAACGGGGGGGGGGGGGGGGGCTTTTCAGCAGTAACCCTAGAAGGTGTATCAGGATACCCTGAAACTAGGCAGGGTGGGGCACGATTACTGGGCTGATTGTAAGAGGTCAAATCGACGGCGGTGGTGTAGCAGTGTAGGTTCTAACGGGGTGCGGGCGTGCACACACTCCGGCGCAGAAAAATAAAGCACTGGGCACCAGTAGCATACCTGTGCATTCTAAGGTTGTGTCGGGCCGCCGCCATGGGACTTGATACACCCCATGGTGGGACCAGCATAGGTAACTACAACATCGGGGGCCGTAAGACACATGTAACTATGCGAGTAGGAGCCGATCATCATAGAATGGATCACATCACCCTGATTTATGGGGTGCCAGTTGGAAACTAGTTTATATGGGTTCAGAGATTAACATGGGGTACGATAGTATATTCGACCCTAGACAACTTAACCAAGTTATAGTGCTTTCCCACTTCTTGTTTATGCTTATCATACCCAGTTCTTTATTCCTAGACAGAATAGTACTAGACTTACTCAGGCTTTATGTCTGACTCTACTTTTCTTTCGTCTTCTTTTCTTCCGTTCCCCCCCCCCCCCCCCAGGTCCACAGGGAGGGAACACTGCAGCTTGACCAGCCTTAACATCCAGCTTGAAGAAGAGAAATGTATTGCTTGGACCTTTTCGTTTTGAACTATGGCTTTGGACAACCACTATGGGGCTTTTGCAGTTTATCTATGTTTTATTTATGCTTCTTTGAATAATGTAATCAAGACAGATTATGAAAGTGTTATGTTTTTGGAAAAGATGTAAGACAATTATGGTGATGTTGTTGTAGCACGTATTTTCTTTTATGAAATAAAAGTTTGTTGTTTTTCCGCTGTTTACAAATATGTGTTCTTATATCTGTCTTGTATATCTGTGACTTATACTTATAAACCTCCACCAAAATTAGGGCATTCCCTTTGAGAGTGACCCTAACGGAGGTGGGGTGTTTCAGTCATGAATTAAGGCAAGGGGTTGTCCTTACCACTTCGAGACAATCTAGCCCATGTCTCAAGATCAGAACGCATCGACCGTTAGAGCGACAGGGCCGGTCCACACGGAGTGGATTAAAATGCCTGAACACTGCGTTTCCCCGCCCTATGGGGCGTAAACTGGTCATATCCCGACCAAGCTATCGGCCTCGGAACGACCGATATAACCGAGGCGCCTCGCTATCCATCATCCACATAAGTAAAATGTCAGGGCTTGTAAAATGCTGACACCAGCCCTAGCTAAAAGGAAACGCATGCCCTCCCTGAGGTCCTCTCCCATTTCTGGTCGATACCGGGGTGTGAGGCTCGCGAATTAACGCTACACAAAGCTATGCAATTTAAAGCCATGCTTTGATCATCAACCACAAGAATCTGCTTTTCAACAAATGCCTTGATCACTGCATCTCAGCATGCCACACAGGCAATCCACGCCATGCAACTGACGTATATCAATCACACAGAATGAAATCCAATGTCGGACACACAGTCCATTTACAAGTCCGTTCTGGGTCTGAATGAAACCGGAGGCACTATATTCTACGTCCCATATGTCCAATACAGGAGAGAGGCCCTCGCACATCCGATCGATCTCCAAGTACGTCTGGACGACCACCACTTATTACCTTGTTTTGGGATGCCTCCCAATCAAGACATCAGCACTCATCCAAACAATGTGAAGACCTCCGGTCTTCAACCACCGTCTTCATCGTCAATTTCTAATCGTCGATCAATTATTTGAAATGAGATTTAACTCGGCCTTTTCAAATAATTCACGTATATTTAGAAATCAAATCAATTCATTTCCATGGTTAAATTATTTGACATCCATAATTCAGTTCATTAATGTAATTTTCATGTCAAACACATTCGACCATCAAATATGCCATAAACCGGGTAAATTCGGATTATTTCCTTCCCATATCGTTTATAATATTTTATAAGATTTATCACTATTTTTATTTATTTAAAAATAGCCCATTTATTCAAACGATGCTTCAGGCCACAACGCGGTCATGACGCTGTTTTTCTCTAGATTTGATTTACACATATATGAAAATCTAACCGTTGGATCTTTACTAATTTTATATCATTGGAAAGATCTTTTCAAAGCGGACCCAATGGTTCCGGTTTTGGGAAAATCTAACGGCCGGATCTCCCGGTACAATCATTTAAAGTTATGATTTAAAAATACGAACTACAGCGTCGTTATTCATTTTATTTTAATTATATTTATATATATAATCCATTCTGGCGTTGTTTTTATTCAGATTTGAATTAAACATTTCACACGATCCAATCGTTGGGTGTTTACAAATTTGGTATTGTTGGAAAGATATTTTCAAAGCAGACCCAACGGTTTCAGTTTCGGGAAAATCCGATGGTCGGATTTACCGTAATAATCATTTAAAATCACGGTTTCAAATGAACTACAGCGTCGTTATTTCTTTTATTTTAATTATATATATATATATAAATATAATCTATTCTTCGATTTTCCAAACCATTTTCACTTCATATAGGTGGTAAAAAATAATATTTTCACCCGACAAATATTTATTTCAACACATGACTATTTTTTAACAACTCATTATATAGTAAAAATGTGATTTTTATTGTTAAAAAAAATTATTTCAAACTTTAATATTTTTAGCGATTCATATATATATATAATAAAAATGCGATTTTTATTGTTAAAACAATTTATTTCAAACTTGAATATTTTTAGCGATTCGTATATATAATAAAAATGTGATTTTTATTGTTAAAACAATTAATTTCAAACATGAATATTTTATATACTTCATATACATGATAAAAATGTGATTTTTATCATTTAAACAAATTATTCGTCATATGAATATTTTTCCAACACATGAATATATTTCAGTACATGAACATAAATCAAACACATGAATATTTCAGAAAATTTCGACAACATAACGGCAGGGGGTTTAAAACCGGCACCGTCCCGAGTACGGCTCCTTGCACTACCTTATGCCTCGCAGCGTTCCCTAAGGGGCTTATCCTTATAATCTAAATATTTCGATCATTTTCATATCACAATGGATTTTTCCACTAACAATTCCAATTTGGTTTCAACCACAAACAATCATTATCAACCATTCGCATTTATCAACCAAATTTCACGTCAACCAAAATCCAAACAATCACAACCAATATATATCGTCCATGGTCTATGGACGAGGGGAGTATATATATATATATATACGTATATAAATATATTTCAATTTCATTTCAACTCCATTCAACGCACATATAATTTTTATAATGCATATATAACTTATAGATTGCACATATAATTTACACAATGCTTATACATGAGGTGTACAACGCTTATATAACTTAAACATCAATCATATAATTTATACATTGTCATTTCCATATTGTTTATAATTTAGAAATATCACATTGGGTTCCACTCCTTCAAAAATTGTAGGAAGCTCCCAAAATTCTCCAGTCTCTTCTAAAATGTAGAAGACGTCCACACGAGTCCAATGTCTCTTATTTCACTGGATTTCGACCACATAGCAAAAAGATATGATTTTTATAAGTTTGCAATGCTTTTATTTGTCGAAATAAGTTAAAATAAACAAATGTCGTACCTTTCAGCAAATGATTCCAAACTAGGTTTGGATTTTTCACCCAAACCGTGAAGCGATGCGAGGATCGGCCTATGCAGCGTCGAAGGGGAAGGGAGGTCGCACGTGCGCCTGAAGTGGGGCCCACTTCGGTGGTCACTGGTGTTGGCGGTGGTGGTTGGAAGTTCGGGACTACCTGAGCTCGATTCGAGCACTACGGGGCACGAAAAATTCCAATCCTTATATGGATTTAAATAGGATGGAGAGATCTACAAAAAGTTTAACTGGGGCACTTGATTTTAATGAGCGGTTTGAGAGGAAACGAGGAGAGAAGGCTGGAAGCTATTTCCGTCATCGTTTACAGGGGGTGTCAGGGAGAGAGAATGGAAGATGAAATATGATTGGCCCATTTATTTTATTTATATATTTAATACTTTAATTTCCAAAAATACCCATCTGTCCATACGAACTCCAATTCAAACCCAACGACTGTCGTCCCTAGCTAAATACTCATATTCCGGACATAATGGAATATGTTTCATAGGCCCATTCTACTGTTTCAGTCAGTTATTCATCAAATTAAAATATAAAACATTCAAATATGGATTTGAACATACATTTCAATTTGCCGGGGTCACATGCTGATTCCAAAAGTTCCAGAAAAATAAATCTAGCTATGTTTGGATGATACGACCCCAACAAAACTAGTTTCGTCAAATTTGGAGATCGTTTGAAAAATGGTCATTTTCTGGTCGATCCAATTTGATTGAAATCAACCAAACACATTTTCTTTTTCCATGCTTACATATTAACTCCAAAAATTATGGAATTTGAAACCTAGCAATAAGTGGAAATTAGTGGCAAGGGCTTACTTGGTCTTCGCTATTATATTGTAGGACACGAGTTTGACATAATATTTTTCTAGGACAAAAACTTTAAGCGCTTTGCTTCATCTTCAAAAACAATCAATTTCTGAAATCAGGTTCTTGCGGCGATTACATGAAAATTAAGTCGTAGTTTTTTGTGCAATGAAAGCGATTGTTTAATTTTTGCCAAAAATTTTGGCATTATTATATTCAGAAATCAGAATTGATTTTAATTGTAGAAATCATGAAGCGATTTTATTTATTTGGATAAGCTAATCGATTTTCTCTGTTGGAGTTCTATAACTGATGTTAATTTACTTATTTTATTACAAAATACAATTTCTAAATCATTTTTTGAAAAGACAATTGTAGTAGATGGAAAAGGTTAATATATTCCCAAAACAGTTATATTGTTTTATCATGAAACTATTTTTAGATCGATTATGTGTCAACATCTTATTCCAAATACATAGAAATGAACGTTCGAATATCATTGAACTAGATGTCGTACAGTGCACTTGGAAACATTACGAATCACAATACTTAAGCATAAGATGTATTCTGAAATATTAAAAATTAACTATGAAATTTATTTGATGATTGTCTTGCTTTAACTGATTTATTCTTTTATACAAATTGCATTTAAAAAAACAAAAGATAAATGGTTATGTGGTCTTCAATGGCAAATAACAGGAGTGAAAAAGTTAACTGGTAAGTATTAAAAAAATTATTGTATAATTTTATATTTTATTCGATATCATAATAGGACTGAAAAAGATAACTGGTTATATCTTTATGTGTTGTCTTTTAAAAAGGTTAAAATTGTATAGTTATTTACTTATACAAGTTATAAATTGAAGGTCTGATATATCTATAATGGTTGTATGGTTTAAAGTGAAGCTAAATAATCATTTTTGCTCTTTTATGTAAAATGATTACTGGATTATTTTGTTTTTTCAACAACAAAGGTTTGAAAAGATATTTGTATTTATATTTTCACGTAAAGGCATTTTTTAAGTTTGTTGTATGTATTAAATGTAATAGGTAGATGTTGTCTGAGTATGTATGTTCTACAAGGTAAATTTGTTTCATTACAGTAGAAATTAATTGCATAATTATTTTGTTGTTAAAATATTATATTATGTGGTATCATGATCAAAAAGATAAAACATTTTATCTTTATTAATAATTTTTATTTGATACATTAGTGAAATAATTATTGATATGATTACAAATCTGATGTGAATTAATCATACATAATAACGAAATTCAGCAATTAATCATATTCATCAACATAATCATAACAGATTAACAGATATACAAATAGTATACGGTATATTTGAAAAAGATAAAATATTTTATCTTTTTAGTTTATGATATTCTAATAACAGTAGTGAAATAATTATGGATATTATTACAAATCTGATATGAATAAATGAAACAAACTAACAAATTCCATCAATTAATCATATTCAACAACATTATCATAACCGATATATAAATATTATACAGTAAATTTGAAAAATATATATGGTTTTACATTTTTAACAAAACACAGTTTAATCATTATTTTTGCTGTTACATACTATTTTTTCGTCATTTTAATGAGAAGAACAAATTATGTAACAAAAAAAAACTATTTGTTGTTGACTTTGTACATGTTCTTATTATCAAGAATACAAACAAATTTACCACAATCATTACTTTCACTATGCACTTGATATTTTTTTTATACAAGCATTGCTTCTACATTGTTTTCCCTTCTTGTTTCACTATATCATAATAGGTGGACAATACATTCCATGGTAACTGTCGCACAGAAGATCGATAACCTCTACAATCAGGATCGTAGAATTTCTGATAGTAGCCACCTGTTTGGAAATCAGTAATGTACATAACATGATTACTTTTATGTTCTCTTCCAATTCATTCACAATATCGACTTTTGGATATGCAATAAATTATGTAGCCATGTTTAGAAAACCAATAACACTTTCTAATTGTACCCAAAACATTTCCATGAGATGCTAATGATGAAATTTTTTCATCTAAATCTAGGAAGGGAGATTTTCCTGAATTAAAGGACTTAGGTATACTGTAAGAGTAATTCCTTACTGTCTTTTCAATTTGGATGTAACTGTTGTTTTCATTCTCCTCATTTTTAAACTGAATATTTTTGTAAGATGTCAAATCCATTTCACACTGTAATAGTTTATCTAAATTATTTTCTATGTTGCAAATAAGTGATTTTGTAAACACTTGTTCATCAGTAAGATTTTTACATCCAAAGCGTCTGCTTGGCAAACAATGACTACGGGTATAAACTCCAGTATCAATGAATATACTCTCTGTAATTTCTGACAAGCTTAAATCTTTGTTGATGTAAAGTTTTTCAAAGGGTGAATTAGTTAATCTTGAATTTTTAATAAATGAGCATATCATAGAAATAAATCCTCCAACATGCAAGTTGTCTTTGAATGCAATATTTGGGATATGAATTATCAAATAACGAGAGAATTTGTCTTCATTAGATGAATCAAGTTCTATAACCAATCTTCATTTCCCTTTAGTTTTGTATATGTCATCCAGAATTTTGAATGTGATGGAAATCAAAAGATTTACCATTTCATCTCCATTTTGTATACTGTTAATTTTTTTTGTTGAACTTCATATCATAGTACAAGTGCAAGGCATTCCAACTTGAATAATCTTGTAATGGTGGTGTAGATTAGGATTCATGCTCTTGTACCTTTTCCAAAACTGATCATATGTAGAAATTAGGAACCTTCTTTGTCCAGTTAAATGATCTTGATAGCAAAAAATGTTAGTGTTTGCATGTGTTTGGACAAATATTAAAGCTTTTTCTTGTCTAGGAAAAGTTGCCCATATTGCTTTTGTTTGCTGTAAAAAAAATGGAATTAGAAAACATACTACAAATGAAGTGTAAATGATAAACAAAAGATAAAAGGGTTTATCTTTTTAAATAGAGTAGTTAAAAAATGCATTGAATGACAAATTAAGTGAATGTAAAAATCATTATATTCATAAGCATTGTAAGGTTTACTATCTAAAAAGTTAAGCAGTACAAATTTTTGAAATATTGGTATAATTCCTTACAAAGTAATCACTAATTGTTATATCTAATTGAAAGAATCACTTATTACAAATTCTGAAATTTTGTGTTAATTTAAACATTTTTAAGAGCTGGACCAGAACTGCAAAAAATTTCTATTGTCCAACAATATGGTTCATCACTAAGAATATCTGCAGCTATCTTTTCTCTGAATGAAGTGGCTTCTTCAGCAGTAATATTTGATGTACTCTCCATGTAACGGCTGGAAATTTCCGACTCCTCGAGAGTCGGAAATTCCGAGACGTTAGTGAAAGAATTTAGAAGGTGAGAAAGAAAAGATAGAACTAATAGAATAGAAGAAGAAGAACATCAGAATCATCAGAGTAACACGAATCTCACAACGGAACGAATAACATATAATATATAACATAACTTTGAAGTAAACAGTTATATATATACAATAGCACTTATCAGAGTACAACACTTACAACACAGCGGAAATAACTATAGCTATAGAATCTTGCAGCCTCCTGCTCCAAGCTCTCCAAGTATATCTGTAAATCCCGACTACTTGACTGCCCGTACAAATTTAGGCACCCAAGAGTTTAGGGAAAACAACAAAGTAAACTCCGGGTCAGTCATGGGACTGGTATGAGTAAAACAGTTTAAAACAAGTATAGGGTATGTCATAAGACCACGCCGTGAATACGGAACGGGTTTTTCCTTATGAGTATCTGAACAACTTTGACAAGCAATATCATTGTGATATTATAATAATGTCTAAGTACAAATAGATATCAATCTAGCAGAAACGCTTGCATCTCACGTTCTACATACATAGTATAAAATCATAAACCGCAGGGCGCTTATCGGAGAATGGATTCCAACAGACAAGGTATGGGAGCACCTTCTGAATAGTGTACTCTAGAGGTGATACACTCAGGGTTCAACAAGAACGTCTTGCAACCCGGCCACACATGACCGCTCACTCATTTAGCTTGAGTGTCGCGAATATATTGCCACCACGGTTATAGGCCATCAAACCGTCATCCGAAGATACAGAATCAAAAAGAAGTATAAATATGGATATTCCCTAGATCGGTGACAATACACCCTGCTTGGGAATGACCCAACTAGCCATGCTGCCTAGCCCAACTTTTGTTACTTCCTGGTGTGAGGCTAGAAGCTACGTCTATCTTCAGAACATCTGATCACCATTCACTTTGAATGCCACATCGTCATACCCGCCAAATCACAAATTGACTTATTCAAAAATAACACGGGTATACAGCTAAGAGAAACGAATTCCTCCGCCACCAAACGTGAATACGTTTGAACAGATCAACTTACGCGATCCATTGGATATACTCTGTCAGACCTTCTTCCATATACGTTGTCCTGGGACTGGACAAACCGAAGGTACTATTCAGTATATCCATCTTAGTCACTGTTATCTAAGACTTATACAACAGCCCTTGCACTTTACTCCGTCTTTAATTTATCTTTGGCAGATATTGCTCGCAACGCTTATGCCAATACAGAGTGGTTCTTTGGATAATAATCCAACCGGTCTCTCCATATTAACAACGTTAAAATGGTAAAAACTTTGATAGTCTGTGATTCAACTATCAAATGAAAACATGTCGGTGTACAAACAACGATCTTATTTCCAAATGGAAATTCGATCGATCAATCATCATATGTTCATATTTCCTTATTTCATATATTTAGAAAATATATGTTATTAATCATTGGAAAACATTTCCATAGCTTATTTTCACATCACTATTATTTCGCAACTATCAGTCCCTAACTGTAACTAGTATGAGAACAATTCTCTAAGTATCAATCCTGAAGGTCGAAACCAACATCAGATCGTTACTTAGAAAACCGTTTAACTTACCCTCTCCAGTCAGTTTCTGAATTTGCTTAACTCTATTTCTTAAATTCTTATCATGAAAACATTTCATTTTCTATGTTTAGAAAACATATCTGACTATATTTGGAAAACGTTTCCAAAACTCATTTACGGATTTCAAATGAACGTTGTATAAAACATCGTTATGCTTAATCCATTAATCGCTTATTACTTAACTATATTTCAAATCAACCTTTTCTATCGAACCACAACTATTCCTTTATCAATTCTGAAGTCAATCAAGCTGGGGTATAATTACCTCTCAGACCTTAATTGAACAACGTCCTTTACTGTGAAATAGATGAAGCTCGTCACTCACTTTTTCCAATCATCTGTTTATGCAAATTCTCGGATTCAGGTTACGAATCTACTTCTTATATGGAAACGTTTGATTATAACTATAACGTTATAATTCCTACTTCTGCAATATCTAACCTAAATTATAACTTTATCTCCTAACTCGAATAATTTAACAGACACCTAATTTCTAAATCAATAACTAAATCTTGATTTAAACCCTGGAAGGTAAATAGTACTTTCCCGAATTCGCTATAATCGAATTCGACGTATAACTCTCTTTCGAGTAATCTCTATTTGATTAACTCTTCTTCGAATAACCTATATTCGATTATCCCTCTTCGAATAACTCATATTCGAAATCTCTCTCTTTCGAATAAATAATATTCGATCTCTTTCTTTCGAATATGCTATATTCGAAAATCTCCTTTTGATTTACTAATCGATAACTCCTTTCGATCAAACTAAAATCGATAACTCCTTTAACTCTATTCGAATAACTAATATTCGACTAACACCTTTGGATCAACTCATTTGATTAACTCCTTCAAATAACTAATTCGAATAACTTACCTTCGAATAACCAATATTCGATTTACTCTAACTCGATTAACTTAATTCTAATCGATTTACTCCATTTCGATTTAACTTAATTCAAATCGATTAACTTAACTCAAATTGATTAACTCCTTTCGAATAACTAAATTCGATTTAACTCTAATTGAATAACTAATATTCAATTAACTCTTACGTGTTTAACTCTATTTGAATGAGTAATTCAATCACTCTAATGTGTTTAACTCTATTCAAATATCTAATTCGAATAACTCATTTCGGATAACTAAATTCGATTAACTCTTTTAACTTTACTCGAATAACTATATTCGATTTACACCCTCTTTCGAATAACTATATTCGATTAACTCTTCGACTAACTCCTTTGGATTAACTAACTTCGAATAACTCCTTTGGATTAACTAACTTCGAATAACTCCTTCGGATTAACTCTTCAAATGAATAATATTCGATAACTCTTCTCAAATGAATAACATTTGATTTTCTCCACTCGAATAAACTATATTCGATTACTCTTCTCACATGAATAACATTTGATTTCTCCACTCGAATAAACTATATTCGATAACTCTTCTTAAATGAATAACATTTGATTTCTCCACTCGAATAAACTATATTCGATAACTCTTCTTAAATGAATAACATTTGATTTCTCCACTCGAATAAACTATATTCGATTACTCTTCCCACATGAATAACATTTGATTTCTCCACTCGAATAAACTATATTCGATAACTCTTCTCAAATGAATAACATTTGATTTCTCCACTCGAATAAACTATATTCGATTACTCTTCTCTCGAATACCCTATATTCGATAACTCTACTTCGGATATGTGATATTCGATAACTCTACTCGATTAACTCTACTTGGATAACTCTAACTGATCCACCTGACTGGTCAACTTTAACTGGTCAACTCTAACTGGTCAACTCTAACTGATCAACTCAAACTGGTTAACTCGTCTCGATTAACTGAACTAATCCACTTAGTTTAACTTAGCTAATTCACGTTGATTAACTCTAACCGGTTCACTTAGTTTAACTCAACTAATTTACTTTGATTAACCACTTAGTTAACTTAACTAATTCACATCGATTAATCCTTTAGTTTAACTTAACTAATTCACATCGATTAATCCTTTAGTTTAACTTAACTAATTCACATCGATTAATCATTTAGTTTAACTTAACAAATTCACTTTGATCCACCGCTTAGTTTAACTTAACTAATTTACTTTGGTTAACCACTTAGTTTAACTTAACTAATTCACATCGATTAATCCTTTAGTTTAACTTAACTAATTCACATCGATTAATCCTTTAGTTTAACTTAACTAATTTACTTTGGTTAACTTAACCAATTACTTTGATTAACTCCTATTTATTTAACAAATAAATATCTCCTTAGTTTAATTCTATTTATTTAGTCTCTAAATAAATATCCTTTATATTTCTTTTAACGAATATAATTCCTTTATATTTTGATTAACAAATATATCCCCTTATATTCGATTAACATATATATATTCCCTTGTATTTGATTTACAAATATAATTCTTTTATATTTGTTTTACCAACTATATTCCTTTATATTCAGAATCCTTTTTCTTATATATATATATATATAAAATCCCTTGATTTTATATAAATAAACTATTTTCAAAATATACTTTGAAACCCCTCTCCTACATTTTGGTATTTCTCATGGTATTTAACACACCATATAACAACGATAAATATCGTCCCACCACACATAATCACACAGATTATATACATCACATTATATATCATAATATAAAAATCACAGTAAAATAACTGTTGAGGAATCCAGTTGGATTCCTCCAACCTGTTTCCCTGCATCACAGATGTTAAACAATATAATATACATCACTTTCAGTTCTATATGATACATTCTGTTAAACAGAATCAATATAGAAATTTAACTAACTGACTAGCAGTTCAATCAAACAGTCAACATACAGTAAATCAGACAATTTCTAACAGTTCTAAAAATACAACATGAAATTATAAACTGTTCAGAGTTAGTGAGATTTACTCACATTTGCGCGTTAATCGTTAAATAACGGTTTGCGTTATTTGATTTCGACGGACAATTTATTTCGCCATAAATTGTAACGAACCCCAATCCACTTCCAGTCAGTTCCATGGTGTAGCCACCGTCCATACGATCCCAAGGATCTTGTTTCGCTGAAAACCGGTGTCGTATGATAAAGTTATACATTTTCTAAGTTAATATGATATTTAATTTTAACTTATACTTAAATTATATCAAATAAAATAGAAATCGGGCCTCACATTTTATTTGAACGGCTCATTATCCTTTTAGTCCGACAACGATTCGTAGTCCATCCTCCTTTCTTCATTATTAGTTTCCATCGTGCCTCCTGGATATCATCTTCTTCTTTTAAAGCAAAATATATGCAAGCCTCTTTTTTTATCTAATTTCCATCTGGGCTTTATAAGTAAGTCGGCCCACATCAAAATCCTTCAACCCGTCATCAACATTGCCCCATCCTCCCTGAATTTAAGCTCACGTGCCTGCTCCTCTATACAGTACCTCCACCCATATCATTCGCGAAAATACTTCTTCTACAAACCCGAGATCTGCTACTGCAAGTTGTTGTGCATCCTTTTGTCCATCATAACGGCGTCCTACCCCACGAGCCAAGCTCGAACACACCTCACAGTTGCGTCGACCAGTATCCTCCCATCAGCAAAACACCGCACCCATTTCAGAACTCCACATCACAGTGTCACCCCAAATTCAAAAGTACACACAAAGAAAACACCATCCCAACCAACTACAACCATCGTCGCCACCAAATTGATCACCCCTCGGATTATCTCACGCATGCACCATCAGAAAACAAAACCCGTTGTACTAAGATTCAAGCCACCGTTCCGACGATCAGGGGGTGCCAGTTCGAGCACCTTTCTTGGCTCCATCATCTCCCCAGATTCCATGGAATTCGAATGCTCCCTCTGCCCTGTAGTGGACCACGAACGCCGTCGGTTTGTGCTGGGTTTCCGACCACTCCAGCAAAATAAAAATGCATCACCTCCGTTCATTAAGTTGAGCTCACCGAGCTGAAGGAAATCACCAGTGGAAGTTTTGGGTTTTACTAATGAATTTGGAGGATTGAAAGGTGGAATAGGGAGTGATTGTAATGTCCCGTATTTTCTGACCATTCATTTGAAATATTTGTATTTATTTAAAATATTTATTTGAGTTTAAATAATGGGATTTGACCATTTTAAATTGAATATTTAATTTATAATAATAATATAATAATAATTTATTTTTGGAATATTGGGAAAATGTTAAATTTGCGGTATAATGTGAACGAACGATTTAAAGTGGTTTAAAGATGGTTTATATTGAATTATATAAATATATTCGCTATTAAAACGACGTTAGAACGTTAAGATTTATAATTATATTATAAATGAACTAGAAATGGCGCGCTAATTCGAAAAGGAGAAATATTTTCAAATCAAATATAATAAGGGTCGCTTTTAGAAAAACCATGTTGTGCCTTGTTGTCGTGAATTCCTTTACTTCATCCTATTTTTTTGAGGATGGAGAGTTTTGATAAATTCCTTAAAACTTAAATAGTATATGATGACAAGATAAAAATAATCTACAAATCCAGGGATAAAATGTTGATAATATCTGACCAAATTCTTCTATTCTCAATGGCACTCCTCTTTTATCTGTTTTTATGAGTCAAAATGTTTAGCTGCCCCTATTCAAAGATTTGAAGGTCACCAAAAATCTATACAATCCTTTCAAACTATAAAAGAAAATCTCGGCCAAATCTTCTCTGGAACTAAATTACATTCATACATATTAAACAATCTCGTCATCAAAGATTTGTTGTGTCCTATATATATCAACATATCTCGGCCGACAAAGAAAGGAAAAAGAGAGAGAAAAAAAAGAAAAAAACAGTAATTCAACAGCCATGAAACAGTAAAAGATCAGGAAAATGTACACATTTATTCACCATATCTAAAACAGTGAAACGCAATCCAGAACAGTAAAAAGAAATAAGAAATAATACATTTGATTTACCAAATCCTTAAGAGGATCAATACATGCATATACAGAAAGTTTCATGTTCAAATCACTGTTGTTGTACACTTAAAAAAAATGAAAATGATAAGAAAATCTCAACATTTCAATTCATTGTCGAATGGAAAACTCCTCGCCGAGTTGATACATGCACAAGATTGATAAGTATCCTTTTTGAAGACCGACAATTCTGAAAATCCAACACAATCTTCACTGCCATCAAACCTGGGAAGAAGAGAGAAAAAGAACAGCTATAAGAAGCTAGCAAATATATAGATATTTTTTTAAAGTGAAAGAATTCCAATGAAAATTTTATCCATGCAACTACAGTCGATCTAAACTATAGACAGCAAAATCTTTAGTTGTACAAACTCTTCAATCCTCTCAAATCCATTAAAATTCTTTTTATTAAAGTACAAAAGGCCATGTTCCTTCCTAAATCAAAACAGCAGGAAACCCAAGATTTTCATACAAAATTCATCAGCTCAAAATCTGAAATCGAATAGACAATTCAATAGCTGTGTCTACAAAAAAACCAAGACCATGTGAACAAACAGTAACTATAACTGTATAGGTTATCCTATAAGAACAGTTTGAACTGTACGGGGTTGCACATGGAAAATCTAGCTAATCTACACCATTTGCCTACTATGTGTCATACATTCATCACGGTCTCCATCACTAGTACCACTGTCGATCACATGGCTATGGCACGGCACCTAAGAACATAGCACAACTGAAATCTAAACCTACGATTTACAATTTGATTTTTGACATTTATCATATCAAGAGCAAACCCAAGTATAAATAGACCACAACATTCGTTTCTGAACACAAGCAGCGAGGAAAAAAAAAAAGGTTCGAATTCACTTTAAAATCAATGAATGATACCATAATAAAATCATGAGATAAATCACCAAATACTTATCTGTTTGTGGTGGTTTGCTCGAGGGAGCCTTGATCGGAATTTGCGGAGGTCAAGGGCTCTTTAATTTCTAAGGATTCGGATCTCACGGTGGTTTGCTGAAGCGAATCGATGAACTAGGGATCGAAGAGTTTGGGGTTGGGGAAGCCTGCGGTTACGGGTCGAGGGGAAAAAGGGGTCTGGAAGGATGCTTGGACGGCAGCGCCTCTGGTGAAGCCGGAGATGGGGGGGTTCGATGATGGCAGAAGGCGTCAGCGAGAGTGGAAAAGGGCGGAGGGTTTTGTTTTCTCCAATTTTTGGTGGCGGCGGAGGATTGAAAAATGAATCAGATGGAAAGGGTTTCGATGGTTATAAGGGTAGTGGATGCGGTTTTAACGTGGTGGGCTGAAAGATTTGAGGTAAGGCCCAACTCCTTTTTTTCATTTAAAAACTCTACTTAGTTTTAAATGGTTTATTAAATTTCAAATATTGATTTCGAACGCTCACGAAATCAGATTCGGACGAAACAAAAAAACGTCGGGACCGTAAAGACATCTACGACGCAATGGATAAGGACTGAGCAGGGCAGACAGCGGCCGAATTTTTTCAAATAAATTAAACGCAGTTTAATTCGACTGAAATGGGCTGATTATCAACGAACCAATCCCGGTGAGTTAATTCTCACACCTTCTGGAATACTGTGATGTGGTAAAGTCACAGTTAAATATAATTTACAGTTAACAGTTTAAATTGGCTGATTGGATGCGATGGATGCAAGTGGCTTGTTGTTGATTGATGGTTGCAGTAATTATATTCTGCAAATTGTTTAATTCGCATATTGTTATCAACTGACATCTGTGATGCAGAGAAGGACAGGTTGGAGGGATCCGACCGGATTCCTCAAATAAACTGTATTTTTGTTTGTTGTGCATATATATGAATTATTCACCTTGACTGACACCAAAACCTGTAGGTATGTTGATGGTTGAATAAGTTTTCACCTGTGTTGAGTTTAAAATCAACCGACAGTGTTGATTTGGTTATTGACAGTAAATGGTCTAAAAGTTATGATTTAACGTCGTTCGACGGTCAGGTGGATCGACGCAGAGTTAAAGTTATAAATTTATTTATAACTGAATTTAAGTTTTCCAACTATCTTATATAAGGTTTTTTTTAAATTGAAAATTTGCAAATGGATATATTAAATCATGTTTATAATAGGAATTACTTAAATGATTTAAACCAGTTAAGCAGAAGGATAAAGAGTTTACCAGGGATCGGTAAGGTAGAATCATTGTATTTTTATAATTAAATAGTGTTTTAAATTAATTAAGTTATTTAATTAATTTAAGAAGGGAAATGACAAATGACATCAGTTAATAGTTAACTGAGAGGTACGGTCGACAAAGTTCAACTGTTTTGAATCCAAAGTGATAACTGAATTTATTTGGTTTAAATTGTCTGGATAGTCGTAAACTTAACGAATAGGGTAAATATGAGTAAATTCTCGATTAACTAAATTAATGAATTTTGAGATATTTGGTGTATATGGAATTAACTTTTATTGGGTAGCGTTTAAAAGAAATAATTATCCTATTTTTAATAAATAGCAAGGTTAACTGTTTTAATATAGTTAATATAAATGATTGAAAGTGATGATTTTTGAATTGGATGCCAGGTAAGGGATAATTAACTAGCGACAAGTATGGTCAAGGGAGGTTAAAGGGGTTCATAACCCAAGCGGTAAAACGAGATTGAAAAATGGATTTGGCATGTAAATATAGTAATCTTAAATAAAGTTTTCTTAATTATCGAAACAAGTGAAATAATGTCGAGTGAGAACCACGGTTAGTGAATATTTACTTAATTAAAGTAATTAAGTAAGTAGATTTTTGAGCAAGGATTTCAAATACCATGAAAGGGTTATAAAACCAAATTTGAAACAAGATGGTAAACGATATTTGAATATCAGTGGTTAAGTGACGAACTGATATTATTCTGAGATAAGAACGGGTTGACCAAGGTCTGAGAGGTAACTAAAATACCCCAACTCGGTTGGCCTCGCTATTATCGAGGAACAGTATTAGTTTGAAGTAAGTGAAGTTGCGAAATTGTTTTACCCTATACGAGGTACATCGAACTCTAATGCAAGATTTTGGGAATTTAATAATATTGCAATGATGGTTCCAAAGGAAATAAGAATAAGTGCTTTAAAATTTATTTTAAACATTTGTTATTCAATTAGAGTTGATCGAATATAGTTAGAGTTAGTCAAACAAAGTTATCTAGGAAAAAGTTCCATCGTGTACGACTGCTAGCGTAATTTGCAGGGCAGCAGATAGCCTACGGCGGTCGGATGTTTCCTGAGGGAATCAGGCGTAACCATTGTGATCGCTGCGATCTAGAGTCGAGCGAATGGAGTTAAGTCGCGTATTAGTTAATAGGAGTAATCAAGTCAAGTTTGTCGAGTTAAATAAGTCGAGTCAGTCAAGTTAGAGTTAATCAACCAAAGTAAATTTGTTAAAGTTAGTCAAAAGGGAATTTGGTTAAATATATTTTTAAAAGAGGTCGAGTTGTGACAAGTACTGAATCAGAAAACTTGTTGTGTTCACACTATTGTTATTTGGTAGTTAAAACACCGACTATCAAACCAGACCAATACGATTGTTGGTTCGGAAAGTCCGGGATCGAATTATATTCGAAAACCATTCCGACCATCAAATACGTGAAGACGTCGATTGAAGACGGAGCAAGTGAAGACAGTGGATCTTCATAAGCGGAAGGACTACTTGTTGAATTTCTCTGGCCTGCAGCCAGAGTTATTTTGATTTGTGATTCTGTCGTGGTTGAAATCCACGGGTTGCAAGGACTTCTCGCTACTGATTCATGGGGTGATTCCTATATGAGATGCAGTAGGAGAGTACCTTCGGTTCATCCTGTTCCTGGATGACTTGTATGGATGGATGTCTGACAGAGTATTTCCAAAAGAATTACATGCGTTGATTTCTCCAAACGTACGATAGTTGACGGCGGAGAAATGGTTATTCTCTAGCCAGATAGCTAGAGTATGTTTGTGGACGTCAATCAAGTGTGATCTGGCGGATCTGATGATGTGGCATTCAAAGCGAATGATGACCAGATGTTCTAGAGATAAAGTTCTAGCCTCAAGCCTCATCAACCGGGAAATGACAAAAATCGGGCAGGCAGCATGGCTATGTGGGTCGCTCCCATTAGGGTGTATGATCACCTATCTAGAGAAATTCCTATTGCTTCTTTATCTATTCGATGCTGACCCTATTCGGGTGGCGGTTGCTGATCCCAACCGTCGGTGATATACATTCGATACACTCAAGCGAAATGAGTGGTCGGTCATGTGAGGGCCGGGTTGCAAGACGTTCTTGTTGAACCCAGTGTATTCGCCTCTAGAGATACACGTGCGGAAGGTGGACCCATACCTTGTCAAGTTGGAATCCAATATCCAATAAGCGCCCGCAGTTTTCGATTGTATACTATATATGTGGAGCGTGAGATGCAAGCGTTCCTCTAGATTGCTAATTACTTGTAATTAGACATTATGATAATATCAGATCAAAGTATGATTTCAAACAAAATGGTTTGGGTTATAGTAAGGTAAAAACCGTCCGTGTTTATGTGTGGGCTGGTCTTACTATTATCCTTTTGTTTCGAAAAGGATTTCCAAAGTTAAACAGGTGTGTGTGTAAACAAGTGTGTGTTATGTGAATTTATCACTGATAGTATTCCAGGCTGACCCGGTGTATTTTGTTTTAAATCAAATGTGCTCGGGTCAGACCGAGTATGTTCCAGGTTAGGTTCCGCTTGGAGTTTCAGGAGCTGGAAGCAGGCGGCTTCACCACTAGTTATTCAAAGTTATTATTCCGCTGTGACTAATGTATGTGTACTCTGATGATTGGTATGTTTTATATAGTTCTGTGTATAAAGAGATTTGATATTATATTTTATCTGTTCCGCTGTGAGATGATGATGTGTTCTTCTTCCTTCTTCTATTCTAATACTTCTTTCTTTCTATTCTCACCTTCTAACTTCTTTTCTCATGACAATCTGGGGGTTCGATACTTGGGTTTTGGCAAGTGATACGAGTTTATGTATTGTTGTCGAGAACCCGATTGTCGTTCTTTTCCCCGGGTCGTTACAATGGTATCAGAGCTATTGGTTTAGTAATAACCTTGGCTCTGTGGCGTAACTCGATAGAGATGGGGTTAATAACACCCTAGATTTGAGTTTGAGTGTATATATATGAGAGCGTATTTGTAAATTTTATATACAAATGTTTTGTATTGTGTTTGATCGGTTCAAGTGTTGAAAAGCGTTGAACTGATAAGGGGCACAATATTGTTTTGTAAAAGGAGGTAGATGAAATAATTCTACTCGAAATTTATTTTTGTATAGAAAAGAAATAATTGCCTCAAATTATTTGGATATGGTGTGTTAGTTGATTTGAATAAATTCGAATTTGGTTAAAATTTTGAATTTGAAACTTAACTGGGTTAAGTGTAATCGAATAAAAAATTAATAATTATACTGGAAGTAAATTAAGAAATAATGTTGGGATTAAATAAATTGGAAATTTAATGAATAATAAAATAGAGATCAATCGAATGTTAATTGATGGATATTCAAATAGGTTGAATTAAATTAAATAGTAATATCGAAGATGAATTTTGTTAATTTGATTGAGTTGTTGTGCCTTGATTGATTGTTGTCTGCTAGTTAGATTGGCTGAATAGAATTCATCCATGGGTTGATAAAAAGTTAAAACAAACTGAAACCCAGAAGAAAAATTGAAGTGTTATTTAAATATATTTTAAAATTTATGGGATTTGCAACATCTTTCTTACCTTAGCAATTTCGAGGACGAAATTATTTTAAGGGGGGAAGAATGTAATGTCCCGTATTTTCTGACCATTCATTTGAAATATTTGTATTTATTTAAAATATTTATTTGAGTTAAAATAATGGGATTTGACCATTTTAAATTGAATATTTAATTTATAATAATAATATAATAATAATTTATTTTTGGAATATTGGGAAAATGTTAAATTTGCGGTATAATGTGAACGAACGATTTAAAGTGGTTTAAAGATGGTTTATATTGAATTATATAAATATATTCGCTATTAAAACGACGTTAGAACGTTAAGATTTATAATTATATTATAAATGAACTAGAAATGGCGCGCTAATTCGAAAAGGAGAAATATTTTCAAATCAAATATAATAAGGGTCGCTTTTAGAAAAACCATGTTGTGCCATGTTGTCGTGAATTCCTTTACTTCATCCTATTTTTTTGAGGATGGAGGGTTTTGATAAATTCCTTAAAACTTAAATAGTATATGATGACAAGATAAAAATAATCTACAAATCCAGGGATAAAATGTTGATAATATCTGACCAAATTCTTCTATTCTCAATGGCACTCCTCTTTTATCTGTTTTTATGAGTCAAAATGTTTAGCTGCCCCTATTCAAAGATTTGAAGGTCACCAAAAATCTATACAATCCTTTCAAACTATAAAAGAAAATCTCGGCCAAATCTTCTCTGGAACTAAATTACATTCATACATATTAAACAATCTCGTCATCAAAGATTTGTTGTGTCCTATATATATCAACATATCTCGGCCGACAAAGAAAGGAAAAAGAGAGAGAAAAAAAAAGAAAAAAACAGTAATTCAACAGCCATGAAACAGTAAAAGATCAGGAAAATGTACACATTTATTCACCATATCTAAAACAGTGAAACGCAATCCAGAACAGTAAAAAGAAATAAGAAATAATACATTTGATTTACCAAATCCTTAAGAGGATCAATACATGCATATACAGAAAGTTTCATGTTCAAATCACTGTTGTTGTACACTTAAAAAAAATGAAAATGATAAGAAAATCTCAACATTTCAATTCATTGTCGAATGGAAAACTCCTCGCCGAGTTGATACATGCACAAGATTGATAAGTATCCTTTTTGAAGACCGACAATTCTGAAAATCCAACACAATCTTCACTGCCATCAAACCTAGGAAGAGGAGAGAAAAAGAACAGCTATAAGAAGCTAGCAAATATATAGATATTTTTTTAAAGTGAAAGAATTCCAATGAAAATTTTATCCATGCAACTACAGTCGATCTAAACTATAGACAGCAAAATCTTTAGTTGTACAAACTCTTCAATCCTCTCAAATCCATTAAAATTCTTTTTATTAAAGTACAAAAGGCCATGTTCCTTCCTAAATCAAAACAGCAGGAAACCCAAGATTTTCAAACAAAATTCATCAGCTCAAAATCTGAAATCGAATAGACAATTCAATAGCTGTGTCTACAAAAAAACCAAGACCATGTGAACAAACAGTAACTATAACTGTATAGGTTATCCTATAAGAACAGTTCGAACTGTACGGGGTTGCACATGGAAAATCTAGCTAATCTACACCATTTGCCTACTATGTGTCATACATTCATCACGGTCTCCATCACTAGTACCACTGTCGATCACATGGCTATGGCACGGCACCTAAGAACATAGCACAACTGAAATCTAAACCTACGATTTACAATTTGATTTTTGACATTTATCATATCAAGAGCAAACCCAAGTATAAATAGACCACAACATTCGTTTCTGAACACAAGCAGCGAGGAAAAAAAAAAGGTTCGAATTAACTTTAAAATCAATGAATGATACCATAATAAAATCATGAGATAAATCACCAAATACTTATCTGTTTGTGGTGGTTTGCTCGAGGGAGCCTTGATCGGAATTTGCGGAGGTCAAGGGCTCTTTAATTTCTAAGGATTCGGATCTCACGGTGGTTTGCTGAAGCGAATCGATGAACTAGGGATCGAAGAGTTTGGGGTTGGGGAAGCCTGCGGTTACGGGTCGAGGGGAAAAAGGGGTCTGGAAGGATGCTTGGACGGCAGCACCTCTGGTGAAGCCGGAGATGGGGGGGTCCGATGATGGCAGAAGGCGTCAGCGAGAGTGGAAAAGGGCGGAGGGTTTTGTTTTCTCCAATTTTTGGTGGCGGCGGAGGATTGAAAAATGAATCAGATGGAAAGGGTTTCGATGGTTATAAGGGTAGTGGATGCGGTTTTAACGTGGTGGGCTGAAAGATTTGAGGTAAGGCCCAACTCCTTTTTTTCATTTAAAAACTCTACTTAGTTTTAAATGGTTTATTAAATTTCAAATATTGATTTCGAACGCTCACGAAATCAGATTCGGACGAAACAAAAAAACGTCGGGACCGTAAAGACATCTACGACGCAATGGATAAGGACTGAGCAGGGCAGACAGCGGCCGAATTTTTTCAAATAAATTAAACGCAGTTTAATTCGACTGAAATGGGCTGATTATCAACGAACCAATCCCGGTGAGTTAATTCTCACACCTTCTGGAATACTGTGATGTGGTAAAGTCACAGTTAAATATAATTTACAGTTAACAGTTTAAATTGGCTGATTGGATGCGATGGATGCAAGTGGCTTGTTGTTGATTGATGGTTGCAGTAATTATATTCTGCAAATTGTTTAATTCGCATATTGTTATCAACTGACATCTGTGATGCAGAGAAGGACAGGTTGGAGGGATCCGACCGGATTCCTCAAATAAACTGTATTTTTGTTTGTTGTGCATATATATGAATTATTCACCTTGACTGACACCAAAACCTGTAGGTATGTTGATGGTTGAATAAGTTTTCACCTGTGTTGAGTTTAAAATCAACCGACAGTGTTGATTTGGTTATTGACAGTAAATGGTCTAAAAGTTATGATTTAACGTCGTTCGACGGTCAGGTGGATCGACGCAGAGTTAAAGTTATAAATTTATTTATAACTGAATTTAAGTTTTCCAACTATCTTATATAAGGTTTTTTTTAAATTGAAAATTTGCAAATGTATATATTAAATCATGTTTATAATAGGAATTACTTAAATGATTTAAACCAGTTAAGCAGAAGGATAAAGAGTTTACCAGGGATCGGTAAGGTAGAATCATTGTATTTTTATAATTAAATAGTGTTTTAAATTAATTAAGTTATTTAATTAATTTAAGAAGGGAAATGACAAATGACATCAGTTAATAGTTAACTGAGAGGTACGGTCGACAAAGTTCAACTGTTTTGAATCCAAAGTGATAACTGAATTTATTTGGTTTAAATTGTCTGGATAGTCGTAAACTTAACGAATAGGGTAAATATGAGTAAATTCTCGATTAACTAAATTAATGAATTTTGAGATATTTGGTGTATATGGAATTAACTTTTATTGGGTAGCGTTTAAAAGAAATAATTATCCTATTTTTAATAAATAGCAAGGTTAACTGTTTTAATATAGTTAATATAAATGATTGAAAGTGATGATTTTTGAATTGGATGCCAGGTAAGGGATAATTAACTAGCGACAAGTATGGTCAAGGGAGGTTAAAGGGGTTCATAACCCAAGCGGTAAAACGAGATTGAAAAATGGATTTGGCATGTAAATATAGTAATCTTAAATAAAGTTTTCTTTATTATCGAAACAAGTGAAATAATGTCGAGTGAGAACCACGGTTAGTGAATATTTACTTAATTAAAGTAATTAAGTAAGTAGATTTTTGAGCAAGGATTTCAAATACCATGAAAGGGTTATAAAACCAAATTTGAAACAAGATGGTAAACGATATTTGAATATCGGTGGTAAAGTGACGAACTGATATTATTCTGAGATAAGAACGGGTTGACCAAGGTCTGAGAGGTAACTAAAATACCCCAACTCGGTTGGCCTCGCTATTATCGAGGAACAGTATTAGTTTGAAGTAAGTGAAGTTGCGAAATTGTTTTACCCTATACGAGGTACATCGAACTCTAATGCAAAATTTTGGGAATTTAATAATATTGCAATGATGGTTCCAAAGGAAATAAGAATAAGTGCTTTAAAATTTATTTTAAACATTTGTTATTCAATTAGAGTTGATCGAATATAGTTAGAGTTAGTCAAACAAAGTTATCTAGGAAAAAGTTCCATTGTGTACGACTGCTAGCGTAATTTGCAGGGCAGCAGATAGCCTACGGCGGTCGGATGTTTCCTGAGGGAATCAGGCGTAACCATTGTGATCGCTGCGATCTAGAGTCGAGTGAATGGAGTTAAGTCGCGTATTAGTTAATAGGAGTAATCAAGTCAAGTTTGTCGAGTTAAATAAGTCGAGTCAGTCAAGTTAGAGTTAATCAACCAAAGTAAATTTGTTAAAGTTAGTCAAAAGGGAATTTGGTTAAATATATTTTTAAAAGAGGTCGAGTTGTGACAAGTACTGAATCAGAAAACTTGTTGTGTTCACACTATTGTTATTTGATAGTTAAAACACCGACTATCAAACCAGACCAATACGATTGTTGGTTCGGAAAGTCCGGGATCGAATTATATTCGAAAACCATTCCGACCATCAAATACGTGAAGACGTCGATTGAAGACGGAGCAAGTGAAGACAGTGGATCTTCATAAGCGGAAGGACTACTTGTTGAATTTCTCTGGCCTGCAGCCAGAGTTATTTTGATTTGTGATTCTGTCGTGGTTGAAATCCACGGGTTGCAAGGACTTCTCGCTACTGATTCATGGGGTGATTCCTATATGAGATGCAGTAGGAGAGTACCTTCGGTTCATCCTGTTCCTGGATGACTTGTATGGATGGATGTCTGACAGAGTATTTCCAAAAGAATTACATGCGTTGATTTCTCCAAACGTACGATAGTTGACGGCGGAGAAATGGTTATTCTCTAGCCAGATAGCTAGAGTATGTTTGTGGACGTCAATCAAGTGTGATCTGGCGGATCTGATGATGTGGCATTCAAAGCGAATGATGACCAGATGTTCTAGAGATAAAGTTCTAGCCTCAAGCCTCATCAACCGGGAAATGACAAAAATCGGGCAGGCAGCATGGCTATGTGGGTCGCTCCCATTAGGGTGTATGATCACCTATCTAGAGAAATTCCTATTGCTTCTTTATCTATTCGATGCTGACCCTATTCGGGTGGCGGTTGCTGATCCCAACCGTCGGTGATATACATTCGATACACTCAAGCGAAATGAGTGGTCGGTCATGTGAGGGCCGGGTTGCAAGACGTTCTTGTTGAACCCAGTGTATTCGCCTCTAGAGATACACGTGCGGAAGGTGGACCCATACCTTGTCAAGTTGGAATCCAATATCCAATAAGCGCCCGCAGTTTTCGATTGTATACTATATATGTGGAGCGTGAGATGCAAGCGTTCCTCTAGATTGCTAATTACTTGTAATTAGACATTATGATAATATCAGATCAAAGTATGATTTCAAACAAAATGGTTTGGGTTATAGTAAGGTAAAAACCGTCCGTGTTTATGTGTGGGCTGGTCTTACTATTATCCTTTTGTTTCGAAAAGGATTTCCAAAGTTAAACAGGTGTGTGTGTAAACAAGTGTGTGTTATGTGAATTTATCACTGATAGTATTCCAGGCTGACCCGGTGTATTTTGTTTTAAATCAAATGTGCTCGGGTCAGACCGAGTATGTTCCAGGTTAGGTTCCGCTTGGAGTTTCAGGAGCTGGAAGCAGGCGGCTTCACCACTAGTTATTCAAAGTTATTATTCCGCTGTGACTAATGTATGTGTACTCTGATGATTGGTATGTTTTATATAGTTCTGTGTATAAAGAGATTTGATATTATATTTTATCTGTTCCGCTGTGAGATGATGATGTGTTCTTCTTCCTTCTTCTATTCTAATACTTCTTTCTTTCTATTCTCACCTTCTAACTTCTTTTCTCATGACAATCTGGGGGTTCGATACTTGGGTTTTGGCAAGTGATACGAGTTTATGTATTGTTGTCGAGAACCCGATTGTCGTTCTTTTCCCCGGGTCGTTACAGTGATTTTCAGCCGTATGTTTTTGTTTAATATGAAGGCGCAGAAGTGTTCTGTGGAATTAGGTTTAGGAGCATCCCTTTTATAAGGAAGATATTTTGGACCATTAAAATATTATTTACTTAGGTTTTCAGTAAATGGTCGATCGTTTATTTGTTGGTTTGTATATATGTTGTAGATGGTTCGATCACGTTTCTATTCCTATGTGTATGTTCTGTTGTTTTGAGACCAAAGGCAACGGGTGGTTTGAGAAGATAATCGTGGACCTATGTTTTTATGCTGTAAAGTTTACCCTCACGTGATAAAGAATTTCCTTCCTTTACAACTGTTGTCGACAGAAATAAACATACCGTTGTAATCAGTTCGGTGCCACGATCCCAAAAATATAATAATACCGGTAGATGGCCTCATATTTTGAAACCCCGAAATGTCGATACAGGGTGCCAAATGCTCCAAATAAAAAGTTGCTTATTTAATTGATTAAAAATTTCCATAAAATTCTAAAAATTAAATTATCACTACTTCCCAAAAGAACCTTGTCTAAATTCAAACCCGATATTCAAATATATTGAAAACTCTTTTATAACGTAAATAAAGCGTTGCAAATTATAAAGGAATTCCACAGCGACTTTTCTAAAATTTGATTTGGACATATCTCAAAATCTACACGACGAAATCTCGATTTTTCTCTTCCATATGAAAAATATAGTTCAACAGATCCGTACGTTTCTTGTTTCACAGAAATCCGGCTTCAAACGAATCCTGTACATTCGGTTGAAGTTCAAATCGCCAATTTACGAACTGCAGCGCCATTTCGAGCTCTATTATAATTATAATATAATTAATACGTTTTAACGTCGATTATTAAATCGATTCGTTATTCAAATTCAATTCTAAACTGAATTAAATATTTTAGCTGATCCAATTCACACAGTATTGTGAATTCGGTGATTTCTGATTATTTCAACATTATAATATATTATTATATATTATTTTAATTAAATATTCAATATTATTTAATTCAAGTCATCGATATCGCCCAATCGATATTTAATAATTAAATAAATTAATTATTCGACAGCTAACAAAACGCGCCATTACAGACTTCCCCCCTTAAAATAATTTCGTCCTCGAAATTGCTAAGTTAGAGGTTGACCCTATATATTGGAACTCCTAAGATTGGTTTACCCCTTATTTCTGATTTCAACCGAACCACTTAATATCGACTAAAATATTTATTCTTCCGACTAATTGAAATTTTCAAAAATTCTGAAAATTTTCTAACACTTTAAATTTTCGGAAAATTTTGCCATAACCTCCTTTGTACAGCCCTATCGGTAAAACCACAAATCGCCTCTCTAGGCCTTCTCCAACCCAAAAGAAAATCAAATCGCCAAGTGGCTTGCCAAATCGGCTCATAAATCTCATGCTTATATCAAAAATAAACTTGTACCTTTTTGTCGGGCATATTAACTTCATAACTTTCACCTGTTATCAACCCAACATATACCCAAGGTCATCTCAACAAATTCTCCAATCTGTTTTTATCCATAAATCCAACCATTCGTTTATACCCGAGTCTAATTCAATTTCAAACCATCGTTACATTCCTGATTTCCAAATTCTTATATCATCCATCAACTTAATCGATATCATTCCAATATAATCCTATATTATATTTAGCATTGTCTAAGCTTAATTCAAATTTATTTACCCAATTTCAATATTTTAATCCATTTAACTTCATAAGTTAAATTTCTAATTCCAGAATTCAAAATTCCTGGGTTTATTTCAAATCAATTTCAAATCCTAACACTAATTCAAAACCTTGGAATTTCTAAACAACTTGTTTTCTCAACACAATTCGAAAACAAAACCCTTGGTAGTAATCCGCCACTTAGAAACTCGAAAATTACACCGACGATGTATCGATCCATCCTCGGAATTATTTTCCAGTCATCCAAGTGAGTTAGATACTATATTTAGTTCTAATTGAAAAACATTTTCAAAATCTCCCAGGAACTTAAAATTTCCTTATTTTAATTCCAAATTTTGATTTAAATTCAGATTAACTCATCTGATTTCACTTATATGAATTCTGGTTGGTTATGTATAACCCTTTCACCTGTTATAATCTTACTCGATTATAATAACAACCAATATATCTAATATATTAAAATTTTGATATATATATATATATATTTCTATATCAAAATATGCTTTGGGTAATGTTAAATTCACTTACCCTTTTTTTCAAAACATATCGTGACGACCCATCGTATTCAAGTGTTTATTTACTCCTACCGATACAGTGGATCAAACTGATCGACTAGAACTCATAAACAACTCAGCCAATGAATCTCCACAATATAAAACCATTTTATATCAAATACAAATACGCACTCGTATATATACACTCAAACTCAATCTAGGATATTACTAATCCTATCTCTATCGAGTTATGCCACAGAGCCAAGGTAATCACTTAACTTAAGCTCTGATACCAACTGTAACGGCTGGAAATTTCCGACTCCTCGAGAGTCGGAAATTCCGAGACGTTAGTGAAAGAATTTAGAAGGTGAGAAAGAAAAGATAGAACTAATAGAATAGAAGAAGAAGAAGAACATCAGAATCATCAGAGTAACACGAATCTCACAACGGAACGAATAACATATAATATATAACATAACTTTGAAGTAAACAGTTATATATATACAATAGCACTTATCAGAGTACAACACTTACAACACAGCGGAAATAACTATAGCTATAGAATCTTGCAGCCTCCTGCTCCAAGCTCTCCAAGTATATCTGTAAATCCCGACTACTTGACTGCCCGTACAAATTTAGGCACCCAAGAGTTTAGGGAAAACAACAAAGTAAACTCCGGGTCAGTCATGGGACTGGTATGAGTAAAACAGTTTAAAACAAGTATAGGGTATGTCATAAGACCACGCCGTGAATACGGAACGGGTTTTTCCTTATGAGTATCTGAACAACTTTGACAAGCAATATCATTGTGATATTATAATAATGTCTAAGTACAAATAGGTATCAATCTAGCAGAAACGCTTGCATCTCACGTTCTACATACATAGTATAAAATCATAAACCGCAGGGCGCTTATCGGAGAATGGATTCCAACAGACAAGGTATGGGAGCACCTTCTGAATAGTGTACTCTAGAGGTGATACACTCAGGGTTCAACAAGAACGTCTTGCAACCCGGCCACACATGACCGCTCACTCATTTAGCTTGAGTGTCGCGAATATATTGCCACCACGGTTATAGGCCATCAAACCGTCATCCGAAGATACAGAATCAAAAAGAAGTATAAATATGGATATTCCCTAGATCGGTGACAATACACCCTGCTTGGGAATGACCCAACTAGCCATGCTGCCTAGCCCAACTTTTGTTACTTCCTGGTGTGAGGCTAGAAGCTACGTCTATCTTCAGAACATCTGATCACCATTCACTTTGAATGTCACATCGTCATACCCGCCAAATCACAAATTGACTTATTCAAAAATAACACGGGTATACAGCTAAGAGAAACGAATTCCTCCGCCACCAAACGTGAATACGTTTGAATAGATCAACTTACGCGATCCATTGGATATACTCTGTCAGACCTTCTTCCATATACGTTGTCCTGGGACTGGACAAACCGAAGGTACTATTCAGTATATCCATCTTAGTCACTGTTATCTAAGACTTATACAACAGCCCTTGCACTTTACTCCGTCTTCAATTTATCTTTGGCAGATATTGCTCGCAACGCTTATGCCAATACAGAGTGGTTCTTTGGATAATAATCCAACCGGTCTCTCCATATTAACAACGTTAAAATGGTAAAAACTTTGATAGTCTGTGATTCAACTATCAAATGAAAACATGTCGGTGTACAAACAACGATCTTATTTCCAAATGGAAATTCGATCGATCAATCATCATATGTTCATATTTCCTTATTTCATATATTTAGAAAATATATGTTATTAATCATTGGAAAACATTTCCATAGCTTATTTTCACATCACTATTATTTCGCAACTATCAGTCCCTAACTGTAACTAGTATGAGAACAATTCTCTAAGTATCAATCCTGAAGGTCGAAACCAACATCAGATCGTTACTTAGAAAACCGTTTAACTTACCCTCTCCAGTCAGTTTCTGAATTTGCTTAACTCTATTTCTTAAATTCTTATCATGAAAACATTTCATTTTCTATGTTTAGAAAACATATCTGACTATATTTGGAAAACGTTTCCAAAACTCATTTACGGATTTCAAATGAACGTTGTATAAAACATCGTTATGCTTAATCCATTAATCGCTTATTAC
Organism: Allium sativum; assembly: GCA_030737875.1. Taxonomy (NCBI): domain Eukaryota; kingdom Viridiplantae; phylum Streptophyta; class Magnoliopsida; order Asparagales; family Amaryllidaceae; genus Allium; species Allium sativum. The sequence continues at coordinate 4,284,120 of CM060921.1, read as the reverse complement.
TTAACTATATTTCAAATCAACCTTTTCTATCGAACCACAACTATTCCTTTGTCAATTCTGAAGTCAATCAAGTTGGGGTATAATTACCTCTCAGACCTTAATTGAACAACGTCCTTTACTGTGAAATAGATGAAGCTCGTCACTCACTTTTTCCAATCATCTGTTTATGCAAATTCTCGGATTCAGGTTACGAATCTACTTCTTATATGGAAACGTTTGATTATAACTATAACGTTATAATTCCTACTTCTGCAATATCTAACCTAAATTATAACTTTATCTCCTAACTCGAATAATTTAACAGACACCTAATTTCTAAATCAATAACTAAATCTTGATTTAAACCCTGGAAGGTAAATAGTACTTTCCCGAATTCTCTATAATCGAATTCGACGTATAACTCTCTTTCGAGTAATCTCTATTTGATTAACTCTTCTTCGAATAACCTATATTCGATTATCCCTCTTCGAATAACTCATATTCGAAATCTCTCTCTATCGAATAAACAATATTCGATCTCTTTCTTTCGAATATGCTATATTCGAAAATCTCCTTTTGATTTACTAATCGATAACTCCTTTCGATCAAACTAAAATCGATAACTCCATTAACTCTATTCGAATAACTAATATTCGACTAACTCCTTTGGATCAACTCATTTGATTAACTCCTTCAAATAACTAATTCGAATAACTTACCTTCGAATAACCAATATTCGATTTACTCTAACTCGATTAACTTAATTCTAATCGATTTACTCCATTTCTATTTAACTTAATTCAAATCGATTAACTTAACTCAAATTGATTAACTCCTTTCGAATAACTAAATTCGATTTAACTCTAATTGAATAACTAATATTCAATTAACTCTTACGTGTTTAACTCTATTTGAATGAGTAATTCGAATCACTCTAATGTGTTTAACTCTATTCAAATATCTAATTCGAATAACTCATTTCGGATAACTAAATTCGATTAACTCTTTTAACTTTACTCGAATAACTATATTCGATTTACACCCTCTTTCGAATAACTATATTCGATTAACTCTTCGACTAACTCCTTTGGATTAACTAACTTCGAATAACTCCTTTGGATTAACTAACTTCGAATAACTCCTTCGGATTAACTCTTCAAATGAATAATATTCGATAACTCTTCTCAAATGAATAACATTTGATTTTCTCCACTCGAATAAACTATATTCGATTACTCTTCTCACATGAATAACATTTGATTTCTCCACTCGAATAAACTATATTCGATAACTCTTCTTAAATGAATAACATTTGATTTCTCCACTCGAATAAACTATATTCGATAACTCTTCTTAAATGAATAACATTTGATTTCTCCACTCGAATAAACTATATTCGATAACTCTTCTTAAATGAATAACATTTGATTTCTCCACTCGAATAAACTATATTCGATTACTCTTCTCAAATGAATAACATTTGATTTCTCCACTCGAATAAACTATATTCGATAACTCTTCTCAAATGAATAACATTTGATTTCTCCACTCGAATAAACTATATTCGATTACTCTTCTCTCGAATACCCTATATTCGATAACTCTACTTCGGATATGTGATATTCGACAACTCTACTCGATTAACTCTACTTGGATAACTCTAACTGATCCACCTGACTGGTCAACTTTAACTGGTCAACTCTAACTGGTCAACTCTAACTGATCAACTCAAACTGGTTAACTCGTCTCGATTAACTGAACTAATCCACTTAGTTTAACTTAGCTAATTCACGTTGATTAACTCTAACCGGTTCACTTAGTTTAACTCAACTAATTTACTTTGATTAACCACTTAGTTAACTTAACTAATTCACATCGATTAATCCTTTAGTTTAACTTAACTAATTCACATCGATTAATCCTTTAGTTTAACTTAACTAATTCACATCGATTAATCATTTAGTTTAACTTAACAAATTCACTTTGATCCACCGCTTAGTTTAACTTAACTAATTTACTTTGGTTAATCACTTAGTTTAACTTAACTAATTCACATCGATTAATCCTTTAGTTTAACTTAACTAATTCACATCGATTAATCCTTTAGTTTAACTTAACTAATTTACTTTGGTTAACTTAACCAATTACTTTGATTAACTCCTATTTATTTAACAAATAAATATCTCCTTAGTTTAATTCTATTTATTTAGTCTCTAAATAAATATCCTTTATATTTCTTTTAACGAATATAATTCCTTTATATTTTGATTAACAAATATATCCCCTTATATTCGATTAACATATATATATTCCCTTGTATTTGATTTACAAATATAATTCTTTTATATTTGTTTTACCAACTATATTCCTTTATATTCAGAATCCTTTTTCTTATATATATATATATATATATAAAATCCCTTGATTTTATATAAATAAACTATTTTCAAAATATACTTTGAAACCCCTCTCCTACATTTTGGTATTTCTCATGGTATTTAACACACCATATAACAACGATAAATATCGTCCCACCACACATAATCACACAGATTATATACATCACATTATATATCACAATATAAAAATCACAGTAAAATAACTGTTGAGGAATCCAGTTGGATTCCTCCAACCTGTTTCCCTGCATCACAGATGTTAAACAATATAATATACATCACTTTCAGTTCTATATGATACATTCTGTTAAACAGAATCAATATAGAAATTTAACTAACTGACTAGCAGTTCAATCAAACAGTCAACATACAGTAAATCAGACAATTTCTAACAGTTCTAAAAATACAACATGAAATTATAAACTGTTCAGAGTTAGTGAGATTTACTCACATTTGCGCGTTAATCGTTAAATAACGGTTTGCGTTATTTGATTTCGACGGACAATTTATTTCGCCATAAATTGTAACGAACCCCAATCCACTTCCAGTCAGTTCCATGGTGTAGCCACCGTCCATACGATCCCAAAGATCTTGTTTCGCTGAAAACCGGTGTCGTATGATAAAGTTATACATTTTCTAAGTTAATATGATATTTAATTTTAACTTAAACTTAAATTATATCAAATAAAATAGAAATCGGGCCTCACATTTTATTTGAACGGCTCATTATCCTTTTAGTCCGACAACGATCCGTAGTCCATCCTCCTTTCTTCATTATTAGTTTCCATCGTGCCTCCTGGATATCATCTTCTTCTTTTAAAGCAAAATATATGCAAGCCTCTTTTTTTTCTAATTTCCATCTGGGCTTTATAAGTAAGTCGGCCCACATCAAAATCCTTCAACCCGTCATCAACATTGCCCCATCCTCCCTGAATTTAAGCTCACGTGCCTGCTCCTTTATACAGTACCTCCACCCATATCATTCGCGAAAATACTTCTTCTACAAACCCGAGATCTGCTACTGCAAGTTGTTGTGCATCCTTTTGTCCATCATAACGGCATCCTACCCCACGAGCCAAGCTCGAACACACCTCACAGTTGCGTCGACCAGTATCCTCCCATCAGCAAAACACCGCACCCATTTCAGAACTCCACATCACAGTGTCACCCCAAATTCAAAAGTACACACAAAGAAAACACCACCCCAACCAACTACAACCATCGTCGCCACAAAATTGATCACCCCTCGGATTATCTCACGCATGCACCATCAGAAAACAAAACCCGTTGTACTAAGATTCAAGCCACCGTTCTGACGATCAGGGGGTGCCAGTTCAAGCACCTTTCTTGGCTCCATCATCTCCCCAGATTCCATGGAATTTGAATGCTCCCTCTGCCCTGTAGTGGACCACGAACGCCGTCGGTTTGTGCTGGGTTTCCGACCACTCCAGCAAAATAAAAATGCATCACCTTCGTTCATTAAGTTGAGCTCACCGAGCTGAAGGAAATCACCAGTGGAAGTTTTGGGTTTTACTAATGAATTTGGAGGATTGAAAGGTGGAATAGGGAGTGATTTTTAGCCGTATGTTTTTGTTTAATATGAAGGCGCAGAAGTGTTCTGAGGAATTAGGTTTAGGAGCATCCCTTTTATAAGGAAGATATTTTGGACCATTAAAATATTATTTACTTAGGTTTTCAGTAAATGGTCGATCGTTTATTTGTTGGTTTGTATATATGTTGTAGATGGTTCGATCACGTTTCTATTCCTATGTGTATGTTCTGTTGTTTTGGGACCAAAGGCAACGGGTGGTTTGAGAAGATAATCGTGGACCTATGTTTTTATGCTGTAAAGTTTACCCTCACGTGATAAAGAATTTCCTTCCTTTACAACTGTTGTCGACATAAGTAAACATACCGTTGTAATCAGTTCGGTGCCACGATCCCAAAAATATAATAATACCGGTAGATGGCCTCATATTTTGAAACCCCGAAATGTCGATACAGGGTGCCAAATGCTCCAAATAAAAAGTTGCTTATTTAATTGATTAAAAATTTCCATAAAATTCTAAAAATTAAATTATCACTACTTCCCAAAAGAACCTTGTCTAAATTCAAACCCGATATTCAAATATATTGAAAACTCTTTTATAACGTAAATAAAGCGTTGCAAATTATAAAGGAATTCCACAGCGACTTTTCTAAAATTTGATTTGGACATATCTCAAAATCTACACGACGAAATCTCGATTTTTCTCTTCCATATGAAAAATATAGTTCAACGGATCCGTACGTTTCTTGTTTCACAGAAATCCGGCTTCAAACGAATCCTGTACATTCAGTTGAAGTTCAAATCGCCAATTTACGAACTGCAGCGCCATTTCGAGCTCTATTATAATTATAATATAATTAATACGTTTTAACATCGATTATTAAATCGATTCGTTATTCAAATTCAATTCTAAACTGAATTAAATATTTTAGCTGATCCAATTCACACAGTATTGTGAATTCGGTGATTTCCGATTATTTCGACATTATAATATATTATTATATATATTATTTTAATTAAATATTCAATATTATTTAATTCAAGTCATCGATATCGCCCAATCGATATTTAATAATTAAATAAATTAATTATTCGACAGCTAACAAAACGCGCCATTACACTCCATTCCATGTGCAATTTTTTGCATGAACATCATCACATAAATGTCGCAATCGTACCTACAATTATGAAATTTAGTACTTTGCATCTAAAGTTATATCATATTATCTTTTCTTATTATAATAATGAATTGTAATATGTTTCTTCTATATCTTAATGTGTATGACGAAAATATATATTAGAATATTTTCTACTTGTATAATTACCCATTGATTTGTTGAGCATAGTCAACATTTACAAGGTGTGTCTTCTTTTTTATAATTGTTTTGTGACCTTCTTGTTTTAGCTCATCATTTAGGTTATTCACTACTGTTTTCTACAACAACAAAAAAGTGTTTATTAGAATAAATATGAACAAACATATTAAATACAATTTTTGAGAATATTTATTTATCACATTAATGACAAATTTGGTATGTCCACTTCTGCGGGATTTAGATCTTGTGGTTAAGTATAGTGAGTCGTAGTGTTTCCAAGTGCACTCTATGACATCTAGTTCAAGGAGGCTCCAATGATCATTTCCATGTATTGGGAATAAGACGTTGATACATAATGGATCTAAAAGTATTTTTTTAATAAAAGGGTTGAACTTTTTTTTTTAATATATTTTCCCAGTTTCCAGTTGCTACACTTGTCTGTTAAAAAAATGGATCATATATTGTATATTGTATTAAAATAAGTTAATTTGAGAATATAATTTACTTATTGTCATTGTTGTGTTAATGTACGCAATACAATTGCTTTGATCTAGTTGTTTTGCTTTTCGAAACCAAAACCAATCAATGATCTGCATTTTTAAAAGAATATGAGTAAAGTAATCAATTAAGAATAAAGATAAGTTTTGATTTTTTTATACTTACTTGGCCAAAAATATTCGGTTCGATTAGGAGATCTTCTATAATGTCTTTTGTTATGGTGATGTTGTTTTCATCATCACAACTAAATGCTTCGTCGTTGAAAAATAAGATATTTTTATTTATTAAATCTTTTGTTAATACAAATATAATATGTAAATATGTTTTTTGTATGCAAATATTATTACTAAATAGCAATTATTTATGAAAACTTATTATGTTATCTTCAAATAACTAAGTGATATATGAAAAGATAAATGCATTTATATTTTATAAATTTTAATGGTGAAAAAAAATTATTATGAAATATTACTTTTGAAATAGCATATCATATATTTTAGAAATCGATATAACGAAATAATCATTCTAAAAAAGATTCAGTTTCATAATTTTAAATAAAAAGATAAAGTTGAATATCTTTTTAATCTTGTAACAACCCAAAAAGTTCCGATCCTGATTATCGATACTAATACATATAATGTATCACATACTGACTAATCAAACATCAGGAATTAACAGATAGTTGATAGAAAGAAGATAGAGGGTGAGAAATAGAAAGAAAGAAAGTTAGAATAGAAGAAAAAAGAACTGAACACAACAAAATCAGAGTATAACGAATCTCAGAGCAAAACTGAATGAAATATATTATATAACATCTTGGAATACAAAACTGTATTTATACTTACATACATCATTAGAGTAAAACATATACACATCACAGCGGAAATAAAATCAATATATCTAACGTTGAAGTCTTCTGCTCCAAGCTCCTTCAAACGAATTTGCATAATCCTGTAACACTTGACTGCCCATACAAATTTGGGCACCCAAGAGTTTAGAGTAAACACAGAAAAATAAACTCTGGGTCAGTCATGGGACTGGTGTGAGTAAACGATTTTAAACAGCTTGATTTTAACATTCAAAAACCTTTTGGAGAAAAAATGATAATCGTAAGAACGATCCATACATAAATACGGATGGTTTTTACGTTACGATAACTTAAAACATTTTGAAGTCGTATATATTCTGATATTATGATAGTGTCTAAAGACAAATAAATTTCAATCTAGCAGAATGCTTGCATCTCACGCTCTACATGTATAATATACAATCAAAACCGCAGACGCTTATTGGAGATTGGATTCTGATTATGACAAGGTATGGAACCACCTGCCGATAATGTATCTCTAGAGGGTAATACACTGGGTTTAACAAGAACGTCTTGTAACCCGACCCCCACATAACCAACCACTCATTTCGCTTGAGTGTATCGAATGTATATCACCAATGGTTGGGATTAGCAACCGTTTCCCGAAAGGGACAACATCGAATAGACTAAAAGAAGGAAATGAAATTTCTCTAGATATGTGATTATACACCCTAATGGGTGCGACCCACATAGCCATACTGCCTTGCGATTTTTGTCATTTCCCGGTGGATGAGGCTTGAGGTTAAAATTTACCTTTAGATCATCTGGTCACCATTTACTTTGAATGTCACATTGTCAGATCCATCAAGTCACTAATTGACGTTCACAAATATACTATAGATGTAAAAGAAGTGCCCTTCTTTGCCATCAACTCGGTATATTTGTAAAAATCAACGTATGTGATTTTGACGAAATACTCTGTCAGACATTCGTCCGTACAAGTCATCCAGGAACAGGATGAACCGAAGGTACTTTTCTACTGCATCCAATTTAGGAATCGCCCCATGGATCAGTAGCGAATAGTCCTTACAAATCTAAATATTTCAATCACGATAGGATCACAAGTCATAATAACTCCAGTGGCCAAACCAGAGAAATTTTAAACAAGTAATTCTTTCGGTCATGAAGAACTATGGTCTTCGAATTCTTTATATCGTATAATCATCCCTGCAAGTTAGTAAAAGAATAGTAAAGTTAGTTCGAAGTGGTTTTATGTCCAGTTCACATCCCGGTCTCTTCGAACTAACGTGCAGGGAATATTTATTTGATAGTTGGTGTTTTAACTATCAAATTTAAATAGTGTAGATAAATAAAACAATTTATTTAAATTAATCATAGCATAAGTAATCTTCCCGACATGTAATTATATTAAAAATAACTAATACAAATCTAAACCCTGGTTCAGAACAGTAATCAGTACAAGATGATTTAGATACAGTAAAATGTGTCAAGGTTTTATTTTAACTAATTTAGATCTGATTGATCAATCCACAATCTAACAGATAATCAACAACAATCATTTATCACAACGATTTGGCGTTAGATTTTGAACTTATTAACAGTTTGAAAATATTTGGATAACAATTTATTTCTTATAATATTATTCTGATTCTTAGGAATAAATTAATCGCTTTTATTATACACTTTTATTTCATTGATATATATATAATTATATACAAATTTCAAAGATTTGAACTTAAGGTTTATATGACGATGTTTATTTTTCATTATCGAACTAATCCTACATTTCCGATCCTTTCTTCTTATTTATATATACATTTATGAAGAGACTTAAACTCCAAAACTATCATTTTTAAAATCTTAAAATAATTAAATTTAGGTCTAAGGGTCCAATTGCATTCAATAGCCCATCAGCCCATTTCCTATCTTACTTCTTTTAAACATATAAAAGTCCCAACCATACTAAAGAGTCCACACCCCAAATCTTAATGCCCCTACTTCCTGATGCCACTCCTTTGAAAATTCATGAATCAACAACCACAAATATTCAAGAAAACTCATTCCTACCACAAATAAATCTGGATCAACACAGTTTGGTTCCCCCTCCTTCTCTTGGCTAAATCTTTCCTCTCCGCCCTTGTCTATGTTTCAGTTAGATCATCTAAAATACAAAATACTGAGAAGTCGACTCTGGCTACTCGACGTAACGGATTGCATCAAAGAAATCAGTTCTTTCCCCTGATCCGCCTTCTTTCTCCTTTGCCATGCCATACCGGATGGTAAAATCAGTAGTAAATCAGGGGTTGATCACTACTAAAACATAGATCGTAACGATATGATCCATGCTTTCTTCTTCATTGCGCTGTTTCTTTTCTCTCTACTTCCTTGTGCATTTGTTCAGCCATGCACATGCACAACCCCTTTCACTGCCATTTTATCTCTCTGGCCACCGCCTCAGGTCCCAACGCCAGTAGCAAATTCACTTCTACCATCGAAAACACCAAATATTTGTTGTCCCAAAATTTCAAGTTTCAACAAAAACTTTAAGCTCATCTTCTCATAGGTAATCAAGTATGTCACATACCATCATTTTAGTTTCTCATTTTATAGCAGCAACTAATTCAGCATTGTACTAATCATAGTTCCCTCCCTTGTTACCCAATAAATAATAAGCTCCCAGTGACCAGAAACTAACCAATGGGATACCACCAAAAACGACTAAAACCTTAAACACAAACTAGTTAAACTTTAAACAGAAGTGTCAACGTATAGAGACGGATATGTATGTGTACAAGCCGGTTAAATAATCAGGATAAACACAGACCAAACATTTCCCGGGTTCACACGAAGTTCAGATAAGAGCGGACATTTTATTATGAGTTCAGATTTTTTTTTTTACCATATGCATGTCTTAGAACAGGATGGACTTAGAATAATCATGGATGGGCATGACAAATCTAAAGGGGACTTCTCTTTCTCTTGAATTCAGCTTGAAATATACTTCGTTTTATTCCCTATGTGATGGATTGTCAGAAATGCCACCTGTATTGTCACTAACCAGGCCTTCCCTACTTTAATTGTATGCGAATAACGAAGTTTTGGGTAGTTCCAAATATGCTCAGCCTATATATAAGTTGTTAGGTGCTAAGTGGAAGTAAATAAACATCTATGTTTGAATGCACTAGAATTTGTACAAGACAGTCAAGAATTCTAGGATGCTTACTTATATCTTATTGTTGTTTTACATTGTCTACTTGTTTTGCTATATTCCCAGGTTAATTCTCATGATCCGAGATGATAAATCAGATGTATACATCGACGTGTATACGCGTGAATTCACAAAGGTTAAGCATACGACAAAATAAAATAAAATTTAAGTACCTACTCACATTATCTATGGTTACTGCTGCTTATATTTTGTTTTCAAACTCTCTGTTTTAACTATCATTACCAGCATTTCTCCCTTAAATAATCATAAATACTTGAATGGGATGTTATGAATATATATACATATGAACTCGCACTAGTTTGGATCTACAATATTATACACAGCAAGGAGATTTTAAGTGCTCATATTTAACTCAATGCCTTTTTATTCTTTCTTCCCAAGTCTATCCGAAACTTAAAAGTCTTTATCTGATATTTCCAAATATTAGCTCCTTAATTAACTTAAGTATTTAAATCAATGTGATGAGGACATATTAGCATACTTATATTTAGAATCTACTAAGATTAGACATAAAACATTAAAGAGGTTAAGGGTGTTTACTCAATAATATACTTGTCTTAAAATAGATTCTCAGGTTGTTCAAACTAAAGATTTAACATATGTATTGAATCAAAGGTGACGGGTTCCTATCACATACAAATCTGAATCTACCAAAGATCAACATAAAAACAGTTGAGGTGTTTAGATTGTTAACTCAAACAAGTATATTATTGAGTTCTGCATTTTCTTACTGTCTTACCAATATGATGTTCAACCCTCATAACATAAGTCCGATGTATGCATCAACATACATGCTTGAAGTATACTAGAACAATCATAGACTAGGATATCAAAAGAAAAGAATAGGAGGAGTTTACTCACTTATTGCTGCTGTTTATATTTTGGTTTCTCAAGTTTCTCAAACTCTCAAGTCTAGATCTAGTAATATTGCAGAATTCAATCTTTTAAACACATCAATCATTCTTACACACATATGGTTTGTATCTACTGTGATTTAATATATAAACAGAAAGAAAGTTTATATTGTGTTCACTGTCCTTATATTTGTTTCATTATGTATTTGTTCGACCCTCAAATCCTAATCTAAACAACTTAAATACTCGCCCTCAAATATTTGGATATATATCCGCACACATATGTAGTTTGAATCCACAATATCAAATATAACATAGTAGAACAATGCGAGGTGTTTACTCACTATGATGTTCACTGCCTATTATTAAATTTACAGGGGTTTGTTTAGTATATTGGTTTCTCAATGGCTTAAATCAACATGAATGATTATGTATATAAAATGTCATATACTCAACAACAACTTTATGTAGTCAAATACAATTCATATGTAATCAAAATAGACTTTTAAAGGAAAAGATTAGAGTTTACTCACTTAGATGGCTCACTGTTTATTATATTATGTTTCAAATTTGTGCTCCAGTATTCTCGGCCACTTTCAATTCCAGTTTCCTCTTTTCTTCTTCATATCAGAGACTTGTTTATGTGTGGTTTAAATGTGTAATATTCTTGTGTATTTATAGATGAATAAATTAGATAAAAACTGGCCAGGCATTTAGCTAGGACACTACATGCATGCAGCACCCCTTTGAATGATTGAAATGAAGTTTATGTATGGTCTCTTTTCATCTATACCTTTTAGGCTAGAAGTGCACAGCTAGATTAGATTTTATATTACACAAATGAGTGCAATTCCATGTGCTGAGGGTCTAGGATTAGGCTTAGTAGTGTAGCTAGTAGGATGTGTTGGCTTTCTTTTTTGATGTGGAGGATACATACAATAGTGTGTAAAATAATGTGGTGAATGTTAGCAACTTTAAGTGAGGGGATGATTGATGGCACCATCCAAGAAAAAATTTCAAACTTCAAGATCGACCTATGATCTTGCTAGAAAATAGATATGAGTATGTACTTCATATACATGTTTATTTGAGATCACCATGTGCAAGTATACATTCATTTATGTGATAACACAATAACCATATGATTGCTGCACAAAAATCTGAGCATATGTGTGATTTTATATTTTAACAAATCAACTTAGCATCCTACCTAGTATAATTTCATTGAATAACCATGTTCCTAGCTTGTACAATATGTACTCATTTGTTTAAATAACTTTAAACATAGTATTAGAGACAAGCGGCCCTTCTCTAATGTCATATAAATGAAATGTCCCTTTTTATAAGCTTATATATAAAGTAGAAAATGATATTTACCTTATATCTATTAGTTACTTTAAGTAATTTCATTACATATAACTTAAAAGCAAGTTTATATGTTCATAAAAGTGTTTAAACAACATAAACTTGATTATATATACTTATAACAAATAAATACATACACACATGGTTTTATAAAATAATTATTCTAATTTGACATGAATTTGATACTATAACATTGTCAATTTTAATTGAACAACTTGCTTAAATGAATAATTTCTTTTGTTTTCCTTACTTATGAAGAAATCATATTTTACATAACTAAATTCTTATTTTAACTTCCAAATTTACTCATGTGAGAAATCTACTATTTTACTTGAGCAATTCAACATTTATGAAATAATCCAAAAAGGCAATGAAATGATAAAACACTAATTGCTTGTTTATGTGCATATATACATTGGTTCAAGAGTTTTAAACTATCAACAAATATATTTATGGAATTTCATTGATATTTTACCAAACATATAAATCTTATTTATTTAATTTAATTAGATTACCAATATAATCTATACCTTATAGATTATATAATTAGTCCAAAAACTGGGTCGTTACAATCTACCCCCCTTAATAGAATTTCGTCCCTGAAATTAGAAAGTAACGAAGAGATTCTAGTTATATTTAAAATTATAAACTTAAATCAAAACATATATCTGGGTCATCCCCTATCCATTTCAACAACCAAGGCATCTAAAACACACAGATTACCTACCAAAATATCTTACTGCAATCAAATAGCTCAATTCAAACATTAGCAATTTGATATTTATCACAGTTATTTCCATAACTACAAAATATCGGTTATTACCGTTGGAAAATATTTTCAATTCACATTCACGCATTACCATTTTTTCACACTTATTAGTTCCTGACCTTATATCAGTAAGAAAATAATTCCCTAAGTATCTGTGATAACCCGTAACTTCCCCGTAAAGGAAAGCCGGATTGCTTTGAGAACAACACACATCAGAACACAAAACAGAAGAACGTTTTATTGTTGTTACAACAATTACATCAGAGTACAAGAATTTTCCAGAGTATGAATAATAATATACATTGGAAATACAATAATATCAGAGTTTAAATTACATTCAAATAGCAGTGGGAAAATAATACAAAACACAACTGAAAGAAATACACGGATACAGAGCCTTCCGAATATCGCTTCAGCTGTAGACAAGGAACCCGTGAATATAATATCTGCAAAACCAAAACTACTAGCTGCTCGTGTGGAAAATATGGGCACCCAGAGTTTAGGTTAAAACAATAAACTCCAGGTCAGTCATGGGACTGGTATGAGAACTCAAAAACAGTTATTAACTTTATTTTAAAGTTGGGTAAGTCAAGAGACCACGCCGCTATCGCAGAACGGGTTTCCTCCCAAGAATACCAGTGCATAAAAACAACGCAATGCTTCTAGAAAATGAAACCATTATAAGACTCAAGTCCCTTGCAACGAAAGCCGAAGGATAGAGTTTACCTTATAATGGTCAAAAATGCTTAATACGCGAAATTCATCTTTTACTATAAGTGCACAGTGTAGAAATCAATTTTTGAAAATAAATGTATCAATCTTAGGTGGCATAATCTACTATGTAAGCGGCATAAATATTATGTCACCATATAAGTGTACAATTGAAACCGTAAATATCGTATTGGAAAATTGGATTTCCATCATGATGGCTGCTGATTCGAAAGACATATCGCGAATGTATCTCCACGGCTTACGTCTCGGCAAGAGAAAACACCGTAATACATATACTGCGCACTTTGGATGAGCAGTAATCTAATCTATCCTCATGAGATTCGGCTGAAATGACCTATCCCACTTCTAGAGTATAGCGACCACCCTAGCCCCATTGGCCGACCCCAAATCCGTATAAAGTATATTGATCAAACCGAACATTATCAAACAAATCGTTCACCACCATACCGTGGTGTGTGAGGCCCGCGAAGTCACGTTGTATCCAAAGCGGCGCTATATAAAAGCTATGCTTTGGTCTTCATCCACAAGGCTCTGCTTTTCAATAAAAGCCTTGATCATATGCATCTTAGCATGCCACATTATCAGACCATACCATATCATTGATTCATCTATCGATATATAACAGAGTGTTAAGCAAGAGAATAAATTCTCCGCCACCAAACAGCTATATATTAAATAGAGATCAACGAATACAATATAAAGGAATATAATGTTAGACACACAATCCATTTATCAGTCCGTTCTGGGTTTGAACGAAACCATATCCGATAGATCTCCAAATACGTCTGAATGATCACCAAATTTTCCCTCATTTTGGGTGTACGATCCAATCAAGATATCAATAATCATCCATTCGATATGGAAATTTCCCGGTCTTCAACAACCGTCTTCATCATCAATCTTCAATCGTCGTATGAATTACTCAAAATGGGTTAAACCCGGTCTTTCTGAATAATTTGCGTAATTTAAAATCATGTGCTTTAAAACACAACCAACGCCTCATTCCCATCAAGAGTATTCTTTGATTTTAATTTAAACCAAATTAAGGTTTATTCAACTAGTCGGGATTAACACCTTACCGAAGTAATCATTTATTAATATCCCATTCCCAACCTACACAACCCATGGAGTAAACTGGTGGTACTCCATATCTAACACCCAATGTGTTACGGTAAAATTAATTATCGTTTTATCGATCAAATCTAATTAAAGATTTAACTACCGCTTGGAGTAAAACTAGTGGTACTCCATTATCGTTCATTTCTTGAATTAAGTAAATTTAATTACTTTTATCCTCATTCAATCCAATTTAAAGCTTTATTAAAACTATATTTAGTTTTAATTTTCAAGAATCATTATTTAATGATTATTTAACTTTCAAGAAATAATCTTGCCTTTAACTGGGTTAAAGAACAAATGTCGCTTAAAAACATCGTTCACAATAAACCCAAAATCGTATTTCAATTTAATATGTTAAATTGCAACTTCTCTTTATAATATTTCACTAAATCTTATTTAAAAGATTTATGAATTACCAATCTAAATTTCACTGTTAATCGGGTTTAAAGAACTAATGTCATTTAAAAACATTGTTCGCAATCAACCCAAAAGTCAGTTTCACTTAATTTCAATTATGTTTAATAATTGGAAATTTTATTTAAATCTTAGTTAAAAGATTTATTCTTTCCCAAATGGGTTTAAGAACAGTGTTATATAAAACACTATTCACGACAAACCCAAATTATAATCTGATATTAAATATCATGCTTTGAATAGAAATTATATCGATTTATGTTCAATATCAAATTCTGAAAATTAACGTATATCAAATTGGGAATAACGATATTAATATCTTCCAAATTCCCACAATAATATCCGGATAATCACAAAATCCAATACTGAAATAATCCGAAGATTATTTCCATTCAAATCCATTCCAATATATGTATTGGAAAATCTTGGTTTTATTAAAACCACTTTAATCCTTTTATTTATTTTAATTAATTTATTAGAATAAATAAATCACCCATTCTTTTACATTGAAATGTATATTTACATTAAAATGAATCTTTTTCATTTGAAACAAATTAACTATAAAAAGGTATTCTTTCTAATGTAATCAATCTTAAATAAAAATGAAATCTTTTTAATGTAATCTTTTTAGTTCAACCTTTATTACATTGAAAAATGTAATATTTTCATTTCAATCTTTATTACATTGGGAAATGTAATATTTTCATTTCAAACTTTATTTTCAATTCAATCTTTATTCTAAAATGTTTATAGATTCGTTTATAAAACGATTCCAACTTTTATTTCAATTTTAAATCCAAATTTCATATTCTATCTATTATCATATTAAAATAATTTTATTTTCAAAATATTTATTTTGGATTTATCTCTTTAAAACATATTAAAAAGCCCAATTCATTATCTTATTCATTTATATTTTACACTGGACCAGACCTCCCACATTAAGCTTGCGACTTGTGGATGTTGGACATGCCGGTTGGTTCCGGGTAGACTTATCCCACAAGTTGGGCATAACCTCGTGTCATAGCCCAATTCGTATTTGCGCACTTGGTCCTCTCACATTAGGTTCAACATTTGTTGTAACACCCCACCTCCGCCAGGGTGGCTCTTGCAAGCACTCTGACTTTGGAGGGGTGTTTGAATCAGGTAAACATGCATAATGATATATCAAGGCAGAACAAGAACATATGTATATATGTAAACAGAGTAAATAAGATAAGTAAAACAGCGGAAGATTTCAAACTATTTCAAAACAAGTCTGGTACAACATAATGTCAACTTTCCAAATACACAAGTCTAGATAAAAACAACATCACTGAAAAACTGAAATACATAAGTACTATCCCCAAAATAAGTGATAACCATAGCTAGCTTCATGTCAAAACCGTACATGAGCTAAAATCCCACAAGCAAGCGATCAGAAATCCAAGCTAAGCTCCAATATTCCCACCCTGAGAACCTGGGGGGAAACGGAAGAAAAGAGGCGAAAGAAAAACAGGTCAGTCAAAAAGACTGAGTAAGCCCTACTACAATCAATGTAAACTGATAAAGTTAACTGGCATGATGAAAACTGAGATGAACATAAGGATAACTACATACTGGCATGATAGATAAAAGGTGTCATCGCATAATCAGGTTTAAGGTTTTGCACCACAGGTGTACTAGCAAACTAACATGACTTGAATAAACATGTATTGATCCCTTGGCCCAAGCTTTGGCCCAATAACATGAAGTGACCCTAATACGAGGTCCAATAACATAAAGTGACCCTAATACGAGGTCCAATAACATGAAGTGACCCTAATACGAGGTCCAACCAAACGGTCTAGTCGATCGGCTCCCTATAAGCCTAACTCGTCACGTGTTGGTGTCAATACGGCCCAAACATAATTGTAGTCAGACTGTGTCGGGTCTCCCGTCGGGTGTATCAAGCCCTAGGGTGTCAACCCCTGGACACCATAAACATAAGTGCACAGTCTCGATCTACTGGTACCCATGCTTGACTTCTCCAAATACGGACTACGTGCATGACCATAGTCCGTCCGAAACTACATCGGCGTACCACTCTGCCGTCGTTTTTGGTCACTTACCTCAAGTCCAGTAATCGTGCCCCCACCCTAGCCTAGTCCCTAGGGTGTTAATGATACAAACTTGGGATTACTGCTGGAGTGGACCCCCATTGCTAGGATTTTCTAGTGGGTTAAGTACGGTTTAACCCTCTTGCTAATCATGGATTAACTTGGTTAAGTGTAACGATGAGTTCACGACTTAACCCTGATTAATCTACCAAGCCCAAATTGGTTAAGCATTAAGTGGACCATGACTTAACCCTAATCATGAGGCATTAATTAATTAACGTGCCTTAACCTCTCACATTAGACTTCGTTGCGGTTACTAGTTAAGCCGGTCGGTTCCGGGTAGCTTTATACCACAACTTGGTCTAACCTCGGGTTCAAGGTACAACATGACCAACTTCTCACATTGGGTCCTATTGTTTGTAGCAACTAGTTAAGCCGGTCGGTTCCGGGTAGGTTTACGCTACAAACTCAACCAAACCTCGAGTTGGTCACACTTATATTTTCTAAGTGTCATGTCCATCATGTTTCCAAAACATGTTACAAGTTTTCAAGAATTTGGGTAGACCTAACTTAATAGGTAAATTCCCAATGGGTAGACCTAACTTAATAGGTAAATTCCCAATCTTATGTTTTTATGTCTTTTAAGTTTACCCAACCCCAAACGCAATCCCATCGCTTACATATCGCAATAGCGCATAAAGGATAGAAAGAGGGAACTTGGCATAATCATGACATAAAGGTGTTGAAGCCACAAGTTTAACATGGTGGCATATGAAATGTACATATGTTCATATACTTGCATATTACATTTTTGGGCCTCAAAAGCATGCATAAAACCAAACTTAGCATATTGGTGATACATGGTGATAATTGACATGTAGAAATGGCCATAAGTTCGCATTTAGCCTCACATGCAAGTTATCATAAGAGATATGATAACTTACATGTTGCCAAAATGCAACCTTTAGCATAAAGCTTGAAGCTTTAAGCTCATAAACCCAAGATAAGCTTGCATAACATGATAACATGAGCAAAATGATCAACCCAAACTTGCATATCATATGACAAACTTGCATATCAAACTTGCATAACATAACATCATAACATGGCAAACTTGCATAACATAACATGATAAACTTGCATATCATAATGATCAAACACAACTTGCATCATTCATTAACTTTAGAATTTAAATATGAAAGTAGAAAAGGGCTTACAATGCTTATGAAGACTCAAATGAGTATAAGCAAATATAAGATTGAGACAAAGCCCTTATGCAATCAAATAAACCCAAAATGCAAGCTCCAATAGAAAAATCCTTGAGCCAAAATGATCAAAACCCTTGCTTTATGATGTAAATATGGAAACTTGACTTGAATGCAAGCTAATGACACTCATACAAGCTTGAAAACACTTGTATGCATGGAAAATCTCTCATAGAAGTAACTTAGGAATTTTATGAAGAGAGTGGAGGCCATGAGAGGAATGATTTTGCCATAGTTTAGTTGTATGAGTGAATAATGTTGATTTAGGCTTAGGTTAGGGTCTTATTTATAGAGATTAGGATTAGTTCTAGCATTGGGATTAAACCCTAGTTCCAATCTCAGCCCTCAAAATCCAATCTGGCCCCCAAACTCAACACAACTCCAAAATGGTGCACCAGGCAAAACTGCCCGGCTGAACCAAGTCGACAGCCAAGTCGACAGGGCTGTCGACTTGGGTCCAACCAAGTCGACCCCCAAGTCGACAGGGCTGTCGACTTGGGTGCTCTGGCGGGAATTTTCCCGCCTGGCCCAATCTGACCCTAATTTCCAAATTCAAACTTGAATTTGAAATCTGTTTTTACTTTGAATTTTTCTGAAAGCTTCGTTGGGCCTTAATCGGGTCATACGGACTCCGATTTTCGAAAACTCGGACTCTATTTCGCGTATTTTTCCGAGACGAACGCAATGGCATAGCCCGTTCCCTTTGATTCAGATTTATAAATTAAATTCTGCCTCGATTTACGTTATAACAGGTTATTGAAAATACGGGTTGTTACATTCTCCCCTCCTTAAAGGATTTCGTCCCCGAAATCTTCAAGTTAGGAAGAACGTATCCTACCATCCAACATCCATCTACTCAAAACATCATCCACGAGCAATCATTGTCCTTACAAGATTCTAAATGTTGTATGAACATATGCAAAGGTGTGTGTATATGTACTTATCTAATGCAAATATCATCAATGCAAATTATGTTAGTGAAATGAATCCATATGTATGCAATTCCTAACATAATGTATAACATCTATATGTGTGCACATAACATACATCCATATGCAACATTCATGTGATAACACAAAAATTTTCATCCATGAATAAGCGTAAACACTCATGCATATGCAATATGAGGAGTGTGTGAGCCGATCTAGTGCCTAATGTGTATAATGCATCCACGAGTAACCAATTGCAAACACTTGCAACCACTTGCAAACATCAAGCATAACATGTTTCAAACGCATGTTTCATCCAAAGGGTTTATACCTAAGGTTCTCATGACAAGATTAACACGATAAACTAGATAAACATGGATAGCAAAGAGAAAGATATGCTAACAAAGAAAAGAGATTGAGAGTGTACCCTCAAAAAGAAATGGATAAAGCCCACGCATCTTCTCCTCGGTTTCCCAAGTTGCGTCTTCTTCGGCTTCACCCCATTGAACCTTCACCAACTTGACCTCTCGATTCCTTAGCTTCTTGGTCTCCGTCCCCAAGATACGAATCGGAGCTCTCCTCAAGGTAGCCTCTTTCTCCACTTCCACATCTTTCAGAACACTTGGCTCAACAACCTCTGCTGATTCATGTAAACACTTCCGGAGATGCGAGACATGAAAAACATCGTGTACTCCGGCAAGCTTCTCGGGCAACTCCACTCTATAAGCCATCTGCCCGATCCTCTCTATAATAAGGAATGGTCCAACAAACCTCAGTGCTAACTTCCCAACGGCTCCAAATCGGACCACATTCCGCAAAGGAGAAACCTTCACGAAAACCATATCCCCAACATCAAACTCCAAATCAGTTCTTCGCTTATCAGCATAGGATTTCTGTCGGTCTTGGGCCGCTTTCATCCGTCTCTGAATCAACTCGACCTTCTCGGATGTATCTCTGACCATATCAGGCCCAAGTATAAGCTCATATGTAGTCTCCCACCAACATGTAGGCGACTTGCATGGCCTCCCATATAAAGCTTCAAATGGTGCCATCCCTATGCTTGCCTGATAACTGTTATTATATGCAAACTCAACAAGAGGAAGATGGTCTTCCCAAGTACCACCAAAATCCAGAATACAAAGCCTCAACAGATCCTCGAGTACCCTATTCACCCTTTCGGTTTGACCGTCCGTCTGTGGGTGATAAGCCGTACTTAGATTCAACCTCGTGCCCATAGCTTCTTGCAAGCTATTCCAGAATTGACTTGTAAAGATTGGGTCACGGTCACTGACTATACTAGAAGGGACTCCATGTAGTCTCACAATCTCACGAAGATATACAGACGCTAGCCAAGATGCGGTCCTCTTGCTCTTCACCGGAATGAAATGAGCACTCTTCGTAAGTCTATCCACAATAACCCAAATGCTCGTATTCCCTTTCCTTGACCTTGGTAGCCCATCGATAAAATCCATGGAAATACTCTCCCACTTCCATAGTGGAACGTCTAGAGGATGCAATAGCCCACAGGGCTTCTTCGACTCGGCCTTAACTTGCTGGCAAATGATACATCTAGAGACAAACTCTGCCACATCCTTCTTCATCCCAGGCCAAAAGAAAATGCGCTTCATATCTTTATACATCTTATCTCCGCCCGGATGTATAGTCAACTTAGAGCGATGCGCTTCCTCAAGAACTTTTCTTACTAAATCTTCTACCATTGGAACACATAACCTTCCGTCTCTCCTCAGCCAACCCTTGTCATCAATAGAACATCGAGCGAGATGACTAGAAGCCTCTCCTCGAATCAGCTTATCCATAATCTCAACTATCTGAGGGTCTTCTCTCTGCGAAGCCCCAACTTGATCAAGAAGGGTAGGTCTGAGTTCCAGAGATGCTAAAGAACCGGTCATCGACTCAACCGCCAAAGAGAAATCAAAGGTTGCCACATACTCTAAATTCTTCATCTCAACGAATAGAGGACTCAGAGTCAACCTTTTTCTACTCAATGCATCTGCTACCACATTCCCCTTGCCAGGGGTATAAGCTATCTCAAAATCGTAGGACGCCAAGAATTCCATCCATCTTTGTTGCCTCAGATTCAGATCCTTCTGAGAAAAGAGATACTTCAATGACTTGTGATCGGTATAAAGCTCAAATCTTTCTCCCAGAAGATAATGGCGCCAAGCCTTGAGTGCATATACTATTGCTGCCAACTCTAAGTCATGAGTGGGATAATTCTTCTCATGCACTTTGAGTTGTCTACCGCCAAAGCATATCACTCTTCCTTCTTGCATCAGAACAGCTCCTAACCCCGTGCCACATGCATCGGTGTATACTGTAAATAACTTCCCTCCATCGGGCAAAGCTAGAACAGGTGCTGATGTGAAAGCTCTCTTGAGCTTCTGAAAAGCAAGCTCGCATTCTATGCTCCAAGCAAAAACTAAATTCTTCTTCGTCAATTTAGTGAGAGAAGCGGAAATCTTCGCGAAGTCCTTGATGAACTTCCGGTAAAAGCCTGCAAGACCTAGAAAACTTCTCACTTCGGTTGCATTCCTTGGAGTCTTCCAATCCTGAACTGCAACTACCTTAGCGGGATCCACCGCTAAGCCTTGCTTAGATACTATATGCCCAAGGAATCTAACTTCCCTTCTCCAAAAGTGAAACTTGGAGAACTTGGCCTTCAACTGATGCGCTCTAAGTGTATCCATCACCTCCACGAGATGCCTTGCGTGCTCTTCCTCAT
This sequence comes from Allium sativum, assembly GCA_030737875.1. Lineage (NCBI taxonomy): Eukaryota > Viridiplantae > Streptophyta > Magnoliopsida > Asparagales > Amaryllidaceae > Allium > Allium sativum. Next base: position 4,262,056 of record CM060921.1, on the reverse strand, counting down.
CCTTAGAGAAGATCAGAATATCATCTACGAAGACCACGACAAACTTGTTCAAGAACTCCCTGAACACCCTACTCATCAAGTCCACGAAATATGCGGGTGCATTAGTCAAGCCGAACGGCATGACAAGCCATTCGAAGAATCCATCTGGAGTTCTGAACGCAGTCTTGTCTATACTATCTTCAGCTACCCTGAGCTGATGGAATCCAGTAGCAAGATCAAGCTGAGAGAAAACAGAAGCACCGATAAGCTGGTCAAAGAGATCATCAATCCTCGGTAACGGGTGTCTGTTCTTCTTAGTCAGCTTATTCAACTCTCGATAGTCAACACAAAGTCGGAGAGAACCATCTGCCTTGGTAGCAAATACCACAGGCGCTCCCCATTCAGATATACTTCGTCTAATGAAGTTCTTCTCAAGCAACTCCTTCACTTACTTACTTAGCTCCCGCCTTTCACGCGGAGCCATGTGCCGAATGGGAAAAGAAACCGACTTTGCATTATCCACCAGATAAATGTGGAAATCAATCTCTCGCTTAGGGGGCAACCCCCTAACTTCATCGAAAACATCCGGATACTCTCGAACCACTCTCACAGACTGAAGAGTTTCCATTGACGAGTCGAGTGATTCAAGATAGCACAACATGACGAGACCTCTCGGATTACAAGAAATTTCTAGGGTGTTTCCGAGGCGAGTCACGAGCCTCACAACCCTATGCTCACAATCAAGGATGGCTCCATATCTGGACAACCAATCCATGCCCAATATCAATCCGTATCCCCTAAAACCAAGAACATAAGCACTACACAAGAACTCTACACTCAGTATAGAGATCCTCAAATCCCCACATACCATAGACAGATGGGCGGAACCCCCAATAGGATTTGAGACACAGACGGGATCATCTACCAAGCTAGTACTAAGATGCAAATTATCAACAAGATCAGATGAGATAAAGCTATGCGATGCACCAGAATCAAACAAGGTACGAACTGGAAAATCAGAAATATATACAAGGCTCTCAATAGAAATACTACCTCGATCGGGAACTGGAGCGGCATTGAGAGCATGAACTTGCCCTCCTGAAGGTCCAGCACGCTGAGTCTGACCCTGGCCTTGCCCTTGCTTCTTCGGGCAATCCTTACTAAAATGTCCAGTCTCACCGCAGAAAAAGCATTCACCATTCTTCCTTTTCCTCTTCTTACAATCCTTAATAAGATGCCCAACTGAACCGCAATAATGGCACTTCCCCTTGTTGTTATTGCCCTTGTTGTTGTTCCCCTTGTTGCCTTGACTCTTTTTTTTTGTTCTTGTTCTGATTGCCTTGACTGCTCTGACCACTTGGATTACCCTGATTTCCTTTCCACTGGGAATCAGTCTTCTTGGCTTGAGTATCATTCATCTTGACCTCTTTCTTGACATCTCCCTGAAGTAACGCCATATCAACCAAGCTCTCAAACATGGCCCCATGGGGAATATGTGACATAGCCAATCCCTGCAACGGCTCATTCAATCCTCTAGCAAAACGAAGAGCCTTCTTCTGAGGAGTACTCACCATATCCAAGCCAAAACGAGCTAACTGATTGAACTTGTTCACATATTCTTTGACAGACATATCTCCTTGTTTCAAAGTTATGAACCTCTCCATTTGCAGATTCTCCTCAGCAGAAGATAGAAACTTAAGCACGAACCTTGCCCTGAAATCGGCCCAAGTCTCAACAGGCCTAGTACCATTGGTGATTTCCCACCAATAAGCAGCTTCATACTTCATAAGCCAAACCGCCAACAAGATCTTCCTCTGATCGTCTAACCCAAAGATAGCAAATAAATCCTCGGTCTCTTTCAACCAATTTCTGGCCTCTACAAAAGTCTCAGTGCCTTGAAAGTTCTTGCCACCCATTGCTTTGAAATCTTTGCAAGTCTTTGCGAAGTCAGCTTGAGGATGCTGAGGGGGAGGAGGAAGAGGAACCTCAGCGACAGGAGGAGGAGGAACATCAGCGACAGGAAGAGGAGGAACATTAACTACCGGAGGAGGAGGAGGAGGAACATCTGTGGGGCCGGCTTCGGTCGCCCTAGCCTCCAAAAGTCTCCTATACCAAACAGGTACGTGTAATCCCTCCGGAATAGCAAAGTTATCGGCCATACTGAAAACGAAGAAAAAGACAGATTCAGAATGGAGAAAAATGAAGGAATTTTGCTAATGGCTTTTTGGGGAATAGCCTTTAAAATAAACTAGACTTTTCTTTGGAAAATACTTTATACTTGGTTTTGAAAATAGTTTTCCAAAAGTTTTAAAAACCTTTTTGTTCCTTCTCGTAAACCATATGCTCTGATACCAAATGTAACACCCCACCTCCGCCAGGGTGGCTCTTGCAAGCACTCTAACATTGGAGGGGTGTTTGAATCAGGTAAACATGCATAATGATATATCAAGGCAGAACAAGAACATATGTATATATGTAAACAGAGTAAATAAGATAAGTAAAACAGCGGAAGATTTCAAACTATTTCAAAATAAGTCCGGTACAACATAATGTCAACTTTCCAAATACACAAGTCTAGATAAAAACAACATCACTGAAAAACTGAAATACATAAGTACTATCCCCAAAATAAGTGATAACCATAGCTAGCTTCATGTCAAGACCGTACATGAGCTAAAATCCCACAAGCAAGCGATCAGAAATCCAAGCTAAGCTCCAATATTCCCACCCTGAGAACCTGGGGGGGGAAACGGAAGAAAAGAGGCGAAAGAAAAACAAGTCAGTCAAAAAGACTGAGTAAGCCCTACTACAATCAATGTAAACTGATAAAGTTAACTGGCATGATGAAAACTGAGATGAACATAAGGATAACTACATACTTGCATGATAGATAAAAGGTGTCATCGCATAATCAGGTTTAAGGTTTTGCACCACAGGTGTACTAGCAAACTAACATGACTTGAATAAACATGTATTGATCCCTTGGCCCAAGCTTTGGCCCAATAACATGAAGTGACCCTAATACGAGGTCCAATAACATGAAGTGACCCTAATACGAGGTCCAATAACATGAAGTGACCCTAATACGAGGTCCAACCAAACGGTCTAGTCGATCGGCTCCCTATAAGCCTAACTCGTCACGTGTTGGTGTCAATACGGCCCAAACATAATTGTAGTCAGACTGTGCCGGGTCTCCCGTCGGGTGTATCAAGCCCTAGGGTGTCAACCCCTGGACACCATAAACATAAGTGCACAGTCTCGATCTACTGGTACCCATGCTTGACTTCTCCAAATACGGACTACGTGCACGACCATAGTCCGTCCGGAACTACATCGGCGTACCACTCTGCCGTCGTTTTTGGTCACTTACCTCAAGTCCAGTAATCGTGCCCCCACCCTAGCCTAGTCCCTAGGGTCTTAATGATACAAACTTGGGATTACTGCTGGAGTGGACCCCCATTGCTAGGATTTTCTAGTGGGTTAAGTACGGTTTAACCCTCTTGCTAATCATGGATTAACTTGGTTAAGTGTAACGATGAGTTCACGACTTAACCCTGATTAATCTACCAAGCCCAAATTGGTTAAGTATTAAGTGGACCATGACTTAACCCTAATCATGAGGCATTAATTAATTAACGTGCCTTAACCTCTCACATTAGACTTCGTTGCGGTTACTAGTTAAGCCGGTCGGTTCCGGGTAGCTTTATACCACAACTTGGTCTAACCTCGGGTTTAAGGTACAACATGACCAACTTCTCACATTGGGTCCTATTGTTCGTAGCAACTAGTTAAGCCGGTCGGTTCCGGGTAGGTTTACGCTACAAACTCAACCAAACCTCGAGTTGGTCACACTTATATTTTCTAAGTGTCATGTCCATCATGTTTCCAAAACATGTTACAAGTTTTCAAGAATTTGGGTAGACCTAACTTAATAGGTAAATTCCCAATGGGTAGACCTAACTTAATAGGTAAATTCCCAATCTTATGTTTTTATGTCTTTTAAGTTTACCCAACCCCAAACGCAATCCCATCGCTTACATATCGCAATAGCGCATAAAGGATAGAAAGAGGGAACTTGGCATAATCATGACATAAAGGTGTTGAAGCCACAAGTTTAACATGGTGGCATATGAAATGTACATATGTTCATATACTTGCATATTACATTTTTGGGCCTCAAAAGCATGCATAAAACCAAACTTAGCATATTGGTGATACATGGTGATAATTGACATGTAGAAATGGCCATAAGTTCGCATTTAGCCTCACATGCAAGTTATCATAAGAGATATGATAACTTACATGTTGCCAAAATGCAACCTTTAGCATAAAGCTTGAAGCTTTAAGCTCATAAACCCAAGATAAGCTTGCATAACATGATAACATGAGCAAAATGATCAACCCAAACTTGCATATCATATGACAAACTTGCATATCAAACTTGCATAACATAACATCATAACATGGCAAACTTGCATAACATAACATGATAAACTTGCATATCATAATGATCAAACACAACTTGCATCATTCATTAACTTTAGAGTTTAAATATGAAAGTAGAAAAGGGCTTACAATGCTTATGAAGACTCAAATGAGTATAAGCAAATATAAGATTGAGACAAAGCCCTTATGCAATCAAATAAACCCAAAATGCAAGCTCCAATAGAAAAACCCTTGAGCCAAAATGATCAAAACCCTTGCTTTATGATGTAAATATGGAAACTTGACTTGAATGCAAGCTAATGACACTCATACAAGCTTGAAAACACTTGTATGCATGGAAAATCTCTCATAGAAGTAACTTAGGAATTTTATGAAGAGAGTGGAGGCCATGAGAGGAATGATTTTGCCATAGTTTAGTTGTATGAGTGAATAATGTTGATTTAGGCTTAGGTTAGGGTCTTATTTATAGAGATTAGGATTAGTTCTAGCCTTAGGATTAAACCCTAGTTCCAATCTCAGCCCTCAAAACCGAATCTGGCCCCCAAACTCAACACAACTCCAAAATGGTGCACCAGGCAAAACTGCCCGGCTGAACCAAGTCGACAGCCAAGTCGACAGGGCTGTCGACTTGGGTCCAACCAAGTCGACTCCCAAGTTGACAGGGCTGTCGACTTGGGTGCTCTGGCGGGAATTTTCCCGCCTGGCCCAATCTGACCCTAATTTCCAAATTCAAACTTGAATTTGAAATCAGTTTTTACTTTGAATTTTTCTGAAATCTTCGTTGGGCCTTAATCGGGTCATACGGACTCCGATTTTCGAAAACTCGGACTCTATTTCGCGTATTTTTCCGAGACGAACGCAATGGCATAGCCCGTTTCCCTTGATTCAGATTTATAAATTAAATTCTGCCTCGATTTACGTTATAACAGGTTATTGAAAATACGGGTTGTTACATTTGTGGCTGCTGGATATGCCGGGCGGGTCCGGGCAGACTTATACCACAAAATGTAACCTAACCTCGTGTCCAAATACAATTATAATTAATAGTTATAATTAATTCACTGAAAATATTATTTTAAAATATTCTTTTAAAATAAAGATATGATCTTTATATTTAATTGTTAAAAATACTTTGTTTCCCAAATATCCTAGCTTACATTTCAATCTTTAATAAAAATTGAACTTTCTATACTATTATTATATTATAATAATAATCTTTTCAAAATGTTCAAATTTTGGAATCAAACTTTATTATCTTAATATACTGACCGTAAAGATGTAATCTTTTTAATTGAATCCTTTTATTATAACTTTTAAACAATAAAGATATAATCTCTCTAATTCATACGTCAATTATTTCCATTAACTGAATATTTGTAACAACCCGTATTCTACGCATCATAGGATCGTGGAATATTTATTTCTTTCACATACGAAGTTGTATGGTCATGTAACTTTGCAAGACGATTATTGGGGTCATTTCCCATATTCATGAATTTTGTTGATTTTTAAATGACCGTTTTGCCCCTAGCTGATCTTTTTCTGCCATAACTTTTGATTGGAAAGGAGTTTTGACCTGAAACCACTTCCATTGGATTCGAATGATGGTTTCTCTTTCCGTAGAGTGGTTACATTAGCCAAACGGACTTACCGTTTGGGAGATATGGCTGAAACAAGGTTTAGAAGGTGAAAAACAGCTAACTGGGCTTAACCGGGTGATTAGCAACTAGGCCCAATGGGGGATTTCGGGATTTGGGGGTATTTAAGGGCTGCTAGGGTTAGGATTTCGGTTTTAGACTCTTTTTTCCAGCCGCCACTTACCTCCTTCAAGCTCTAGCAATGGTCTCCACCATCTAATTTCATCCCAAATCGTCTCTAATCACTTTCCAATCGAAGATTATGCAAAACTACATCAAATCAAGGGAGGGTAGCACCAAATCAGAGAAAGAGCTACTGGAACACGTAGGGATTGGATCCAAATCAGAGATTATTTCAGATCTAAAGTTTGTTTGTGACTAAGGTGAGTGATTTGCATTGTTTTTCACTAATTACGGCTAATTATGGTAATTAGCGAAGATTAGCGAAATTATGGCTCAGAAAAATCTAGAAAAATTCCTAAAATTCTAAAACATCATTTTATGTCTCTGATATGAATTTGGGTTAATTTCGACTAATTTTACAAATCCCGGAATTTGGGGGATTAAGGGGTGATTAGTGGAAATTAGCGAATTTATGCATGTTAAAAATCTGGAAAAATATTTATAAATTGCTAAATATTGTTTTAGACCTCTGTTAGAAGTTTGGGTTAATTTGGTTAAGTTTTGTTAATCCCTTGCTTAGTTGTTCTTAAACATGCTTAAGGGGAAATATGGGATTTTGGCTATGTTTGATCCATTTTAACCCATCATATTGTTGTTTTGGTGTTTGAGATCACTTCTACATGTTGCTATGACTGTATGGTTTGCTTTGCAATTGATTAGAATAGTTAGATTGGTCAAAAACGTCGTCGAATGGCGTAAAACAGTCGCTGGAAGAGTGCAGGAAATCGCGTAGAACCGGATCGGATCGCCATAGGTACCACGATCCGCCCCCTCTTCTCCGACCCGACCCGATCGCATGCCATCTCCACGAGTCGACCATACCCCACGATCTACTCCACTACGAAGGCCACGGACCAGAGGCTGACGCACGAGCCACTTCAAGTATCACGAGACGTGGATCAGGGGAGACCCACGACCCGATCCAGGAGTGTCGCCACGACCAGGAGCTGGAACCACGGACCGATCCAACATGGGTGGAGTAACACGATCCGAACTAGAGTGGTGCGATCCGTGAACCGACGGAGGAGAAGCATGATCCGAACATGGAGGAAAACCACGACCTGAAGCAACGTGAAGCGAAGAAAGGAAGACCGATCCGAAGGAGATGCTGACCAAAACCCGAGATGCAAAGGTAGTCCAAGTGGAAGTTAGAGCTCAGGATCCAGTTAGGAACCAATGAGTTCACTTTGTGATTGGGCTTTGCTGCGGGACGTGTGCAAAAGGGGTTGTAGGTATTCATAACTTTGGTTCACCACTGAGATATGGATGGTGGGCTTGTAGTGATAGTTATACGGGATTGGATTCCGTCATGGCCCAAAGTATTAGGTGACCAAAGTAGTGGATATCGTATGCTTTACGCACTGAGTGAGGGATGTGAGGATGATTGCTATGCTTGATTGTTTGACACCACTATGACATGCACACCCCCACCCCCGTATCTCTTACACAGTAAGTTAGTGGCACCTTAGAGTATTGTACGATATGTGGTGCTAACTCTTTGGTTGCAGGTCCAGGTTCAGGTATGATTGGATTATACCTGTTATTATTCTGTTTAGATGCTTATCGCTCATACCATGCTTTATGTCTGACCTAGAGTTTTATGTCTCTTCTTATTACTCTGGGTGCTCACACGAGCAGACTAGAGACAGATTGGCTGGTGATGCGCGAGTAGCTGATTCGGAGGCGAGCAGGAGGCTTCCACGTATGATATATAGATATTCTCCCTGTGTCGTTGGTGGTCGCTACTTGGGCATTAGTAGTGTACCTCCTTTATCCTGCTTTTGTTTTGAGACATTTTGAAAAGTTGTAATAATGTTGGCTTTGGATCATAAGCTGTACTTGGATTTTCCGCTGCTATGTTAGTTTATTTTCAGCTTATGCACTGTCTCGCCTGTTTTATGTCAAGTATGTTGTTATTATATTTTATCCTATGCGCTGTGAGACATTCTACAGGTTCCTTGATTAGCCCATTCTCTTCTTTCTTTTTCTTCTGATGATCCGTCCCGTGCTAACTGGACAGGTGTACAGCGCACTTTTGGAGTAAATGTCGGTTGATGCGGGGCGGGCCATCACATTTGGTATCAGAGCTCTAGATTGCGTAGTTAACCTAGGAAAGACACTAGGGAGAGATAGTACGTATACGAGAGCGCGTATTTGTGATTACTTTGGTTTTTGAAATGCTATATGTATATACTATTGGTAGTATAAGAATGAAGTCGTACTGCACTAGCACCACTATGGGGTCATTAATCGTTTCCCCTTTTACAGATTGACGATGAGCCGATATGCTAGAGGTGCTGGTAGGGGAGCCAATAATGGGAATGCTGCCGACATGAGGGCGATGTTTACCGACCTCATGAGAGACATGCTTAGAGATGTTCAGGGAGTAGTTCCCAATCCCGGAAATGGTAGTGGTCCAGTAGTGCAGGCGCCTAGGGTCGATTTCGCCAAGTTGTGCAAGGATTACACTAACCTTAGTGGGAAGCCGTTCCACGGAACGGAGTCGGCCACAGATGTTCAAGATTGGTTGGATAGCTGTGATCGTATCTTCGACGACTTGGGTCTTGAGGATGCGATGAAGAGAAGGATAGTGTCTCGTCAGCTGCAAGGGCGAGCGATGAATTGGTGGAATGCCAATAGAACAGCTACTCCAAAAGATCAAGTTACTTGGAATCAGTTTAAGACTCGCTTTTGTGATAAGTTTATTTCAGCTGCTCATAAATCAGAACTGTTCAGGAAGTTCTTGGAGCTTAAGCAGAACGGTATAGCAGTCTCGGACTATATCGCTGAATTCGACACTTTATCGAAATATGGATGGTCCCTTATCGATACAGTCGAAAAGAAGAGCGAGAAGTTCATAACTGGCTTGGATGGGTACTTGGGGGAAAGACTTATAAATCATATCGATGAGACGTTCGAGTCTATTGTAGGAAAGGCATTAAGGTCAAAGAGCCTTTTCCCTAAGTCGAAGACTGAGGTTGCTACGGCATCTACAGAGGAGCCAAAGCCGCAAGCAGGCGGTGAAGGCAAGAAGAATTCCCAGAACAAGAGAAAGCAGAACCCGACCAAGGATGGTCAGAGTAAGAAAAATAAGAAAGATGGCGAATGCTTTAGTTGTGGCAAGAAGGGCCATTACGCCAGTGATTGTCGAGAAAAGCCTGGGGAAAGGAAGTGCTTTAACTGCGGCCAGGCGGGACATCACAAGGATGATTGCCCACAACCTCCTAGGGAGAAGCAGATTGTGAAAACGTATGCTATCAACGCTGTTCCTTCTTCGTCGAATGCCCTAACTGCGGCGCAGAAGGAAAAAGGTGTCGTTATTCGAGGTATGCTTTCTATTTAAGATGTTTTGATCGGGTTTTGTTTGACAAACCTGAGTTAGTCGATAGACCTCTAATTGTGACGAACCCGATAGGTGGTTCGACTGTTCTTAGTATGATTTGTTGTGGTTGGTCTTATCGAGTCATGGATGTATGTTTCCTTGTGATTGCTTTGTTCTGGGCTTTACTGGGTTTAGCATTATTTTGGGGAGTCGATCTACTCCAAAGGAATAGGGTGGTATTAGGTACCTACCTAGTGATGGCGATAGTAACTGGAGTTAAGGAAGCTAAGAGGTTATCGTTGTAATAAGTTCTAGTTGTCTCTGGGAGGCAAATGAGTACTCCAGTGCTAGATTGTTTTGCTAGTATCACCTCATGTGGATTGTCTGAACTCGGAGGAGACGTACCTTGGGTGCTTGTCTGATATTGGTTTAGGCCTTTGGGGCTTGTGCTTAAGGAATGTCGATTTCGACTAAGATGGTTTGCGTGAGGGGTAAATAGTTGTTGTGATTTTTCATTGGATGATATCTTGGTTTACTCGAGGAGTGATGGGCGGACAGAACATGATGAGACTGTTCAATGGTATAGACTGCCCAGAGTTAGACTCGATAGGGTTATGAGATTGCTCGAGTGGGACTCGGGAAAGATGCAAAGTAATGGATTGTTTAGGACCCTATGTTGATGTTCTCTATTGGATAGTAGAACTTTGACGGAATAGGATGTGTTCGTTGATCATGGAAGATACAACGAAGATTAGAGCGATTTAAGTTGGACTTGAACTCGTAAAAGAAAATAGGTGTACGTTGATGTTGGAGATGCAACGAATAGGGAGACGACTCACGTTGGACTAGAGTTTGTCAGTACTCAAGATTGGGTCTGAGTTATAGATTGACTTGAGTTGGACTCGAGAAGGCTGCAAGGAATTGGATTCAGCTCGAGTTGAACTCGAGAGGGCAGCAAGATAATGGATAGACTTAGGTTGGACTCAAGTATTTTAGGAGGACTAAAAGCAGGGGTATTTGGAGACGCCCGTTACCTTGGATCCGTTGGATGTGATATAGTTATCCTTGGAGGATAAACGTACGTTGGACGTACGGTAGTCCGATTGGAGGTTGGGCTTCCATTAGTTTAATTATCCATGGAGGATAAACGTACGTTGGACGTACGGTAGTCCGAAGGGAGGCGGGGCTTCCATTGGCCTAGGATTGGTTGGACAAGTCAAGTAGGCATCGGTGTATGTGTGGAGGTTGGGCTTCCATTAGTTATTGATGTTGGTTAGACCAGACATACTAGAATCGACATATTGGGATTGGTTAGACCAATCATGTAGGTGTCGATGTGTTTATGAATTTAGCAGGTGATAGGTAGGACTTGTTTGATGGATGTTATGGTTGCTATGTTGTTCCTATTTTTCTTCCCTTGAGTAGACTATCACCTGTAGGGTTCCAGTGATGGGGAACAAAGTGATTGTAATAGGACTATGAGCCAGTGCAATAGAGTCATCATGACTCGAGGGGCAAAGTGGACATAGTAAATGATTAGTAAGGCTATGGATCAGTGCAGTGGAGTCACCATGACTCCATGGGGCAGAGTGATCATAGTAAGGATTTGGGTGCGGTAATAGTGCATTGAGTAGGAAACATGCCAGTTTAGGGGTTTTGTTTCTAGGATGGAAGCAACTAAAGTATATCACAGGATATGATTTCGGGCCCAAGAGTGAATTGGATTCAGAAACACTAGTAAGCTTGACGATTAGATCGATTTTGATTGAGTGGATTGGTTCCAGTTAGAAAGACGATCCTAATCTATTGGAAACCATCTCTAGGGTAGAGATGGGTATCGATGGAAAGAGAATGATCAGGTAAGGATTTGATCGAGAAGGGTGGCTTCGAAAGAATAAGGGACTAGTTGTACCCAACGTAGATGGACTGAGAGGTGAAGTGCTTAGAGCATATCATCACTCGAAATTGACTATACATCACAGTGGTAACAAGATGTATTGAGACATAGAGCAGATCTACTACTGGGAAGGGATAAAGATAGGCAGAAAGCTTATCTCGATAAGAGACGAAGAGATTTGGAATTCTTCGTTAACGACTTGGTGTTCGTCGAGATCTCTCCATAGAGAATGTGATTCGGATTGGTTGGAGAGGTAAGTTAGCACCAAGATTTGTTAGCCCATTCCCAGTCCTCGAGCAAGTTGGGAATTTGGCATATGAAGTAGAGCTACCTGACAAGATGGCGGGAGTTCACAACATATTTCATGTTTCCCAGTTAAGGAAATTCGTGCACGACCCTAGTGTGGCTATTTCACCTGATCAGTTGGATAACATCGAAGTTGAACTGGAGGCGGTTAGGAACTGCAAGTCTATGCGTATTGTTGGGAACGATACGAAGCAGCTTCGAAGGAAGGCGGTGAAACTAGTCAAAGTCCAGTGGGGTGAGAAAGAAAAGACTGTACTTGGGAAACAGAGGAGGATATAAGGAAGAAGTATCCAGAACTCTTTGCCTAGTAAGGTTTTGGTAGTGATAGTTCCTTCCCTTGTTAGTAAACCGCACGCTAGGATAGACTTGTTTTGCATGTTGATTGTTGTTTTATGGTTGATAGGCATGCGGAACCCTTTGTGTGTTTTGGTTAGAGATTCTCGGGGGCGAAATTTCGTAAGGGGGGAGAATGTAACAACCCGTATTCTACGCATCATAGGATCGTGGAATATTTATTTCTTTCACATATGAAGTTGTATGGTCATGTAACTTTGCAAGACGATTATTGGGGTCATTTCCCATGTTCATGAATTTTGTCGATTTTTAAATGACCGTTTTTCCCCTAGCTGGTCTTTTTCTGACATAACTTTTGACTGGAAAGGAGTTTTGACCTAAAACCACTTCCATTGGATTCGAATGATGGTTTCTCTTTCCGTAGAGTAGTTACATTAGCCAAACGGACTTACCGTTTGGGAGATATGGCTGAAACAAGGTTTAGAAGGTGAAAACAGCTAATTGGGCTTAACCGGGTGATTAGCAACTAGGCCTAATTGGGGATTTCGGGATTTGGGGTATTTAAGGGCTGCTAGGTTTAGGATTTCGGTTTTAGACTCATTTTTCCAGCCGCCACTTACCTTCTTCATGCTCTAGCAATGGCTTCCACCTTCTAATTTCATCCCAAATCGTCTCTAATCACTTTCCAATCGAAGATTAAGCAAAACTACATCAAATCAAGGGAGGGTAGCACCAAATCAAAGAGAGAGCTACTGGAACACGTAGGGATTGGATCCAAATCAGAGATTATTTCAGATCTAAAGTTTGTTTGTGACTAAGGTGAGGGATTTGCATTGTTTTTCACTAATTACGGCTAATTATGGTAATTAGCGAAGATTAGCGAAATTATGGCTCAGAAAAATCTAGAAAAAATCCTAAAATTCTAAAACATCATTTTATGTCTCTAATATGAATTTGGGTTAATTTCGACTAATTTTGCAAATCCCGGAATTTGGGGGATTAAGGGGTGATTAATGGAAATTAGCGAATTTATGCATGTTAAAAATCTGGAAAAATATTTATAAATTGCTAAATATTGTTTTAGACCTCTGTTAGAAGTTTGGGTTAATTTGGTTAAGTTTTGTTAATCCCATGCTTAGTTGTTCTTAAACATGCTTAAGGGGAAATATGGGATTTTGGCTATGTTTGATCCATTTTAACCCATCATATTGTTGTTTTGGTGTTTGAGGTCACTTCTACATGTTGCTATGACTGTATGGTTTGCTTTGCAATTGATTAGAATAGTTAGATTGGTCAAAAACGCCATCGAATGGCGTAAAACAGTCGCTGGAAGAGTGCAGGAAATCGCGCAGAACCGGATCGGATCGCCATAGGTACCACGATCAGACCCCTCTTCTCCGACCCAACCCGATCGCATGCCATCTCCACGAGTCGACCATACCCCACGATCTACTCCACTACGAAGGCCACGGACCAGAGGCCGACGCACGAGCCACTTCAAGTATCACGAGACGTGGACCAGGGGAGACCCACGACCCAATCCAGGAGTGTCGCCACGACCAGGAGCTGGAACCACGGACCGATCCAACATGGGTGGAGTAACACGATCCGAACTAGAGTGGTGCGATCCGCGAACCGATGGAGGAGAAGCATGATCCGAACCTGGAGGAAAACCACGACCTGAAGCAACGTGAAGCGAAGAAAGGAAGACCGATCTGAAGGAGATGCTGACCAAAACCCGAGATGCAAAGGTAGTCCAAGTGGAAGTTAGATCTCAAGATCCAGTTGGGAACCAATGAGTTCACTTTGTGATTGGGCTTTGCTGCGGGACATGTGCAAAAGGGGTTGTCGGTATTCATAACTTTGGTTCACCACTGAGAGATGGATGGTGGGCTTGTAGTGATAGTTATACGGGATTGGATTCCGTCATGGCCCACAGTATTAGGTGACCAAAGTAGTGGATATCGTATGCTTTACGCACTGAGTGAGGGATGTGAGGATGATTGCTATGCTTGATTGTTTGACACCACTATGACATGCACACCCCCACCCCCGTATCTCTTACACAGTATGTTAGTGGCACCTTAGAGTATTGTACGGTATGTGGTGCTAACTCTTTGGTTGCAGGTCCAGGTTCAGGTATGATTGGATTATACCTGTTATTATTCTGTTTAGATGCTTATCGCTCATACCATGCTTTATGTCTGACCCAGAGTTTTATGTCTCTTCTTATTACTCTGGGTGCTCACACGAGCAGACTAGAGACAGGTTAGCTGGTGATGCACGAGTAGCTGATTCGGAGGCGAGCAGGAGACTTCCACGTATGATATATAGATGTTCTCCCTGTGTCGTTGGTGGTCGCTACTTGGGCATTAGTAGTGTACCTCCTTTATCTTGCTTTTGTTTTGAGACAGTTTGAAAAGTTGTAATAATGTTGGCTTTGGATCATAAGCTGTACTTGGATTTTCCGCTGCTATGTTAGTTTATTTTCAGCTTATGCACTGTCTCACCTGTTTTATGTCAAGTATGTTGTTATTATATTTTATCCTATGCGCTGTGAGACATTCTACAGGTTCCTTGATTAGCCCATTCTCTTCTTTCTTTTTCTTCCGACGATCCGTCCCGTGCTAACTGGACAGGTGTACAACGCACTTTTGGAGTAAATGTCGGTTGATGCGGGGCGGGCCGTCACAATATTAAATAGAAATATTTCTTTAATTCAAATTTGGAATGAGACCCAATCCATTACTGTATAATTTTAATTATATGGATTTCAAACATCGCATTAATTCCGTAATAATGATAAAACATTCAATAACATCCAAAGTGCATTTTAAACTAATTTCAAGGGCGATGCGTAATCAGAATATCAACCCAAGACCCGTGTAGCATTTCAACCAACACAAATTCAGATAATATATTATTAATTGTGCTTTTGGACGATGTGTGAAAATTTATCGTCCAATCAACATAAACAAGTCAGGAAGTTTGTAAATGGCAGTGTAAACATGTTTTTAAATATCAAAAATGTCATAACAACACATTACATATTTCAAATTTCAAACAATTCACAATAGTCATCCAAATCAACATTTTATAACAAAAATGTTATTTATATTCTAATGTACATTTTATAACAAAAATGTATTTATAGTCTAATGTACATTTTTATAACAAAAATGTATTTATATTCTAATGCAACATTTTATAAAAAAAGATGACAATTTTATTTCTAATGTAACATTTTACATCAAAATGTTATTTTTTCTAATGGAACCCTTTTATATGAAATCCTGCATTACAATAAAAATGTAAATTCTAATGTAATCATACATTTTAATCAACATTGAATCATTTTATGGCAAAACTCCTATTACATTAAAAATGTAATGTTAATTGTAAACATACATTTTATCATGTTGAATCTTTTAATATGATCCATTCATACATCAAAATATACTTTTTTTTGTCAAAACAATTTTATCCCAACTTAAATCTTTTATATGATTCATACTTACATAAAAATGTAATTTTTTTGTTAACACGAATTTTATCCAAACTTGAATATTTTAATGATTCTATCTTACATTGAAAAAGAAAATGTATCTTTTTAATCATTCATCCACTATATTAACAATGTAATCTCTTTTTATTCATTCTTGTATTACATGGGAAATGTAATCTTTTTACATTGTATCAAAATGTAATTCTTTTTATCTTGCATAAAGATGTAATCTTTTTGTATTACATAAAAAATGGAATTCTTTTTATATTACATAGAAAAATGTAATCTCTCCTATATTACACAAAAATGTAATCATTTCCATATTAAATGGAAAAGAAATATAATTTAAAAATATAAATATAAATCATTCCATGTTATCGTTAACATATAAAGGCGATGAATTTATCAAGACAAACAAGATGACAATAAAAAGATATTCTTTTTATATAAAACAAAATGCCATTAAAAGATGTTCTTTTTATACGGAAAACATGTTGACATCAAATATGTTCTTTTTTAATTTCAAAAATAATATTACATCAAAATTTGTTCTTTTTGCTTTCAAAAAGAATATTACATCAAAATGTTCTTTTTACTTTCAAAAAGAATATTAAATCCAAATTTGTTTTTACTTTCAAAAAGAATATTAAATCAAAATTTGTTCTTTTTACTGAAAAAGACAAATTCACTGAAAACCCAATTTTTATATGAAATCAACAATATATTATTTTATTGGAAATCAAATCTTAATAAAAATCCATTTTCATGTGGTTCATGAAAATGAGATTTTTATTCTAATTCTTGATTTGATAAAATCCATGCTTCATGTAAAACATGAAAAATGTGATTTTATCTCAAATCTCAAATCTGATAAAAACCCATATCCATGAAAAACAATAAAATGTAATAATAATTTTTTTTATTATATTGTAAATCCTGATTCCAATGTTCATGCATAAATAAAGACTGAATCTTTAACGCAAAAATAAATCAACATTACAGATAGAAAAAAAATGAAATTTTTATCGCCTAAATAGGATAAATATTATTGATCTCAAATAAAGATGAGATTTTTAATGCGTGAATAAAAAAATAACATGAATCTCATATAAAGATGAGATTTTTATCGCTCGCATAAATAAATAACATGAATCTCAAATAAAGTTGAGATTTTTATCGCTCGCATATATAAATACCAAAATTACATCGCATAATCAAATAACATGAATCTTAATCGTACAAACAAGAATTAAGTAACAAGGAAAAAAATAGTAATTAAATTTCTAATTATTAAATAATTCAGAATTCTCACCTGTCATGGATATGATAAAGACAAGGAACCAGCAAATTTTCAATTTGAAGATCCTCCTTTTCCTTTCTTTTGAGAAGGACAATGGCAGAAATTTTAAGAAGACATAAATTATTTTTGTTGTAGGGTTTTTCAAAGAGGAAAATGAAAAAATAAAGAGATAAGGAAGGAGAAGAGGAGGAGAAGAGAAAGCGGCGGCCATTGGTGAAGAGGGAGAAAGAAAATAGGGTTTGGTGTTAGAGTTATGAGAAAGTTAGAGATAATATATAGAGGTGAGGAGTTTTCTTTTATTTTAGCCCTTGCGTATTTTATCTTATTTAATAATAACCCTTATGTATCTATATCTTTATCAACCAAAAATAGAATTCAACATATGACTATTTTTTTATAACTTCTTATTACATAAAATAGTAACTTTTAATGTTAACCCATTATTACCTAAGTTGAATTCTTTTCCTATCTTTGCTAACATACCAAAGATCACATTTTCTATCGTTAACATATTACAATCTTATTGTTAACATATTTTCAAATAAATAAACATTTATAATCTTTAACAATTCTAATAAACATTTTAACATAAAAAGAATAATTTATGTTTAACAATTCTATTTTAACAAAATAGATATATTTTTTTTAACACAAATCTATTTAACAGAAATGTATTTTTAATTTTAACTATTTAATTTCAACAAAAATGATATTTTTGTTTCAACTATTTTAATTCAACATAAGTAAATTATCAAATAAGTCAAGTTCATAGCTGTTGAAATACATTATTTAACAAGACAAGTTAAATTCCATATCTTATAAATTTTCAACATAAATCATTAATTCTAATATTTAAACCAACATTGTTTTAAGTCAAATAGTTTTGTAAAAACTAATTTTAAATTTATTCTCAAATTTTTATTTCCTAAAAAGAACCAATTTATACTACATATTCTGTAACAACCCGGAAAATCTGAACCAGTTTGAAAATTTTAACTTGGATATTTTAGTGAATTTTAGATATTTAAAATAAAACATTTTAAATAATAACGACGAAAAGTAAGTTTGAATCAATTTTTGAAAATGAATATAATTATTTCTAATTATAAACAAGGCCTGAAATGGCGCGGTAGTTTCAAAATTTGAATTCAAAATTTGACTAACTGTACTGGGTGCAAAACAAAACGGATTTTAGTGAAACCAAAAATATTTAAATCTGTTAGTGAATATCTTTCTAACGAATCTGAAAAATCGAAGTTTCGTAGCGAGGAGCAAAATTTATGGCCAAATGAATTTTCAGAAAGGTCGCTATAGAATTTATATAGCCCGTGAAAATGGCCATGTTGCAAATGAC
The DNA here is from genome assembly GCA_030737875.1 of Allium sativum. Taxonomy (NCBI): domain Eukaryota; kingdom Viridiplantae; phylum Streptophyta; class Magnoliopsida; order Asparagales; family Amaryllidaceae; genus Allium; species Allium sativum. The sequence goes on along the minus strand of CM060921.1, from coordinate 4,243,833 downwards.
CTCAGAATTCGATGAAACAACATTTGTTGGATCTGGGATGTCAAATTACTGCTAGGTTTCAAATTTCATAATTTTTGAAGTTAGTATGTGAGCATGGAAAAGGAAAATGTGTTTGGTCGATTTTTGTTAAATTGGATCGATCAGAAAAGGGCCATTTTTCAAACAATCTCAGAATTCGACGAAACTAGTTTTGTTGGGACCGTATCGTCAAAACATAGCTAGATTTATTTTTCTGGAATTTTTGGGATCAGTATGTAGCCCCGGCAAATTGAAATGTATGTTCAAATCAAATATTGAATGTTTTATATTTTAATTTGAAGAAAAACTAATCGTAACAAGCGAATTGGCTTACAATACATATCTCATTGTGTTCGGAATGGGGTTAATTAGCTAGGGGCGTCCGTCGTTGGGTTTGATTTAGAGCTCGTACAATTAAACAGGGATTTTTGGAAATAAAATAATATTATTATATATATATATATATCCAACTAAAGTAAGCAAACCCTAATCCCACATTTCTGGCCGCCGCATTCCACGATGAATGATCTAAATCACTTAATATTTAATCCTTTAATTTCTCCAAATCCCCAACAAATTAATCAAAGCATATAACGCAAAAATCGGAGAGCATTCTGAGTTCTACAAATCCATATGGATTTCAAGTATTTTCGTGAGGGGAACCAGTCGATCTCGAGCCATGAAGGGCGCCGCTTCGCCGCGGTCGTTGGGGTCCTGTGCTTGTGCGAGCTGCACCATGATGGGGGTGGGGTAGGCGCACCTGAGGCGCATGCGGAGGTGCGCGCTGATGATCCCTCGGCGCAGTGGTGGTGGAGGAAATTGAAAACCCTATTGCTGATGGTGGGTCGGTTTCTTCTAAATGACCTGGAGCAGAAGAACGAGGGTTTAGGGGAAGGTTAATTAAAGTGTAATTAATTATACTAATTAATTTTAAAATGGGATTAAAGTTCGAATTATCATATCTTTTGCAAATGGACACAGAATCAAAAATGGTTGGGTGCGTTGGAACTGTCTTGTCGAGCTCTACACCAGTAAACCGACCAGAGCAGAAATTGGAAGCATTTGAGAATTTTGATTAAATTAAACATTGGGTTTAATTTAATTAAAATAATCGTTTTTAACGATTTCAAAACCAATCAAGGTGAGAATTCTCTCACTATAATTTTCTGTTCAGTTATTTATTTCATAACTGCATATATGAACTGTTCCCGTCGTCTACAGACCATGGACGACTTGTTTGTTTGATTGTGTTCTGTGTGAAAATTGATCGTGATGTGAAATAAAATATATATATATATATATATGAGAATGAAATAAATAAATATATATATATATATATATTGAAAGTGAAAATATCGTATATATATTGAAAGTGAAAATATCGAATATATATTGAAAGTGAAAATACCATATATATATCGAAAGTGAAAATATCGTATATATATCGAAAGTGAAAATATCGTATATATATCGAAAGTGAAAATATCGTATATATATCGAAAGTGAAAATATCGTATATATATCGAAAGTGAAAATATTGTATATATATTGAAAGTGAAAATATCGTATATATTGAAAAGTGAAAATATTATATATATGAAAGGTGGAAATAATATATATATATATGAAATGAAAACGATATATATATATATATATGAAATGTGAAAAACGATGTATATATATATGAAATGAAAACGATATATATATGAAATGTGAAAATGATTTGATTGTTAAAAATATAATTTTTAACATATATATATATATATACACTGTATAAAATTGTCATGTATATGAAATATTCGAATTGAATTGAATAGAAAATGAATTCTAATTTAATTGAATATAAAATGAATTCGAATTGAATTGAATTTGAAATTTGAATTGAATTGAAATGAATTGAAAACAAATTTATAAGGAAAAATTCAATTTGGATTTGAATTTGAAATGAAAGTTGAAATTGTTTTTGAAACGAATTTAAAACTATTTATAAAATTCGTTTTAAATAGAATCGACGAAATATATATTATATATATTATATATATATAATATAATGGCCTGAATAGAACGCGCCGCGCCGCGGTAGTCGTGAATTTCGACCATTGACTTCGAATGGACATTACGGAAGATCCGACCGTCGGATTCTCCTAAAACTGGAACTGTTGGGTTCGTATCGAAAAGAGCTTTCCAATGAATATTAGAAATTTGAAATCTAATGGTTGGATTTGGAATTATGTCCAAATCAAATTTGGAAAAGGTCGCTGTAAGTGCAGTTCGATAGCCATTGGTGGAAATCGAATGTACGGGCCTTGATAAAATGATTAAAAATAGTAATAATTTGTGTAAAATCATAAGAAATGAATTGGGAAGAATTGGGATGAAAAATTCCATATTTGAAAAGATAAAAATATATTTGAACGAAACGAACTAGTTATTAACTAGAGAAATAATCCAATAGTTATAAATAAATAAATTGGATTGGATTTGAATTGAAATTATCTTTGGATATTTTCGATATTGAATTCCGTGATTATACAGATATTGTGATGGGAATTTGGAAGATATCGATATCGTTATTCCTGATATGATATCTGTTGGTTTCAGGATTTGATGTTGAATATAAGTCGATACTATCTCTATTCAAAACCTTATATTTAATGTCAAATTTGATTGATTGATTGTTTGGATTGTGCTCGACCAGTTTATGAGCAGAATATGCTTTTACATTTAGCATTGGGTTAGGTAAATATATCTGTGTGCTAACACCTTGTGAAACACTTCACGATTTGACGTTAGGTGTTTAGCGATGTGGGTTCATTTCAAATTTAATGAATGATTGTGAAATGATATATATATATATATATATATTTTTCTTAAGTAAAAAGAAATGTATTCCCGATTTTGGACAGGGGATGTTTTATAAAAATGTTTTATAGAACAGAAAGAATTTCGAGGGCTAAAACCCGATGATTTCTAAAATGATTTAGAAATGTATTATATGTTACATTGTGGTTCATCACATATTCGATTAGTTGCTATTAATGATGTATCTGTTTGGTGGCGGAGAATTTATTCTCTTGCTTAACACCCTTCTTTGAGACGTATGAGCTCAAAGGTTATGTGATTAATAGTGACTGATCATATGTGCGAATTACTATTGTGAAGTACTATATTTTGAAAGTACTTGTGATTATTATGTTGTGAAATGATTTTCCCTACTTCGGGATACGAAATGATTTAGTATGTGGCTAAAGAGTCAGGTGACCCTGAGACTAAAAGTATGGGTGAGAGGTCGGTGTAGCCTGCTCCTATGTGGGGTAGGTGCATCGTCGGTGTAGCCTGCTCCTATGTGGGGTAGGTGCACATTTATATATCGAGTTGCGAATTGCGTACCCTTTGCCTTGTCGATGGGGAGCACGATATTTGGTTGCATACTTGTTTGTATGCATTGTTATGTTTTGGAATTCATATTTCCAAACGATTTGTTTTGAGATCCCGAAGTGAAATCTACTTTAATATAGAAAGTTAGATATGTATTTCAAATGATTTGAAATAAGAAATCGGGAATAAAATCCAAAGTAATAATTTCTGTAAATTGAATTGGATTTGGAAAATCTAAGTGTAGTGATTAATCTAAGTGGGTAGATTGGGATTTTGCATGTTGATTGATGCATAGTAGATCCATATATCTATATTGATTGTTGTTTATACACTAGCATTCATGGGGGTAAACCCGTTCCGCGTTAGTGGCGTGGTCACGTGATATGCCCTATTATTAAATAAGTTAATTATAACTGTTTAGAGTTTCTCACACCAGTCCCATGACTGACCTGTAGTTTGTTTTTCCCTTGCAAACTCGGGTGCCCCTATTTTCCACACGGGCAGTTGAGTAGTTTATTTTGCAGATATATGAGCATGATTCTGGATTGAAGCTTTAAGCCGTGTCCAGGCATTTACAGTCTTCCGCTGTGTATTTATATTTCCGCTGTGCATTGTATTACATTTATTGTAAAATCATCTTCCGTTGTGTATTATTTTCGATATACTCTGATATTCTGTACTCTGATGTAACATTATTATGATGTTTATAGAAGTCTTCTATTATTTGTTCTGATGTGTTGTATACCTAAGGTTAGCGTATGCGGGATTCGAACGGTCTTGGTCGATTTAGCGATCGATTAGGTCCGAGCGAAATCCTTGTCGTTACAGCTGGTATCAGAGCTTTGGTTAACTCAAATCTTTGGGGTGCAACTATTTAGAACAGAATAAAAGACTCATCAGAGGTAGGATTAGTAATGTCCTATAAAAGAATCCTCATTAGAGATAGAATCAGTAGCATTCTAGAATGAGTGACTCGTTAGAGATGGGGTTAGAAACGCCTCAGAATGAGTTGAGAGTCATAGGTTTATAAATAACAAATTTGTGATTATATATAGAATCTGATTTTAAAAATAGGATTTTTGAGTATATATAAAGTTATATATTTGAAAATTTAATCAAAAATTGATTGTTGGTTGTGTTGTTTGATTTTTGGTTGATTAATTAGAATTTTGAACCATTTAGCCAAGTTGAACAAATGTTGAACTGAAGTGAAAATTGTTTGGAATTGCATGCATATACATGCACATACATGTGTATCCATTGAACAGGTCATAGCAAGGAGGCTAGAGAAAAGGAATAAAATTGTTTGCCCAACAAATAGGTACATGTTTATTGTATTTCTTTGGGTTTGGATGATTTTATGAGCCGATTGGCTAGCCGCTTGGCTTTTTCCTTTTCTTTTGGATGGGTGAGGCCATGGGAGGCTATTTGAAATATCCCGAAGCTCCCCGTACAAAGGAGATTATGGCGAAATTTTTCGAAAATTTAGGGTGTTAGCCAAGTTTTTGAAGAATTTGAAAATTCTCAGAAACTTAAAAGTTGGAGAATGGAAGCCAGATTAAAAGTAGAGTTGATTAATCAAACCACTTTCGACTTTGTTCCTTTTCGGGGACGAAAAGTTTTAAGTTGGGGAGATTGTAACAACCCGGAAAATATGAACCAGTTTGAAATTTTTAACTTGGCTATTTTAGTGAATTTTAGATATTTAAAATAAAATATTTTAAATAATAACGACGAAAAGTAAGTTTGAATCAATGTTTGAAAATGAATATAATTATTTCTAATTATAAATAAGGCCTGAAATGGCGCGGTAGTTTTAAAATTTGAATTCAAAATTTGACTGATTGTACCGGGTGCAAAAAAAACGGATTTTAGTGAAACCAAAAATATTTCAATCTGTTAGTGAATATCTTTCTAACGAATCTGAAAAATCGGAGTTTCGTAGCGGGGAGCAAAAGTTATGGCCAAATGAATTTTCAGAAAGGTCGCTATAGAATTTATATAGCCCGTGAAAATGGCCATGTTGCAAACGACCTCAGAATTCAACGAAACCACTTTTGTTGGATCTGGGATGTCAAATTATTGCTAGGTTTCAAATTTCATAATTTTTGAAGTTAGTATGTGAGCGTGGCAAAGGAAAATGTGTTTGGTCGATTTCTGTTAAATTGGATCGACCAGAAAAGGGCCACTTTTCAATCAATCTCAGAATTTGACGAAACTAGTTTTGTTGGGACCATATCGTCAAAACATAGCTAGATTTATTTTTCTGGAATTTTTGGGATCATTATGTAGCCCCGGCAAATTGAAATGTATGTTCAAATCAAATATTGAATGTTTTATATTTTAATTTGAAGAAAAACTAATCGTAACAAGCGAATTGGCTTACGATACATATCTCATTGTGTTCGGAATGGGGGTAATTATCTAGGGGCATCCGTCGTTGGGTTTGATTTAGAGCTCGTACAATTAAACAGGGATTTTTGGAAATAAAATAATAATAATATTTTATATATATATATATATATATATATATATATATATATATATATATCCAACTAAAGTAAGAAAACCCTAATCCCACATTTCTGGCCGCCGCATTCCACGATGAACGATCTAAATCGCTTAATATTTAATCCTTTAATCTCTCCAAATCCCCAACAAATTAATCAAAGTATATAACGCAAAAATCGGAGAGCGTTCTGAGTTCTACAAATCCATACGGATTTCAAGTATTTTCGCGAGGGGAACCAGTCGATCTCGGGCCATGAAGGGCGCCGCTTCGCAGCGGTCGTTGGGGTCCGGTGCTAGTGCGAGCTGCACCATGATGGGGGTGGGGTAGGCGCTCCTAAGGCGCATGCGGAGGTGCGCGGTGGTGGTGGAGGAAATTGAAAACCCTATTGCCGACGGTGGGTCGGTTTCTTCTAAATGACCTGGAGCTGAAGAACGAGGGTTTAGGGGAAGGTTAATTAAAGTGTAATTAATTATACTAATTAATTTTATAATGGGATTAAAGTTCGAATTATCATATCTTTTGCAAATGGACACAGAATCAAACATGGTTGGGTGCGTTGGAACCGTCTTGTCGAGCTCTACACCAGTAAATCGACCAGAGCAGAAATTGGAAGCATTTGAGAATTTTGATTAAATTAAACATTGGGTTTAATTTAATTAAAATAATCGTTTTTAACGATTTCAAAACCAATCAAGGTGAGAATTCACTTACTATAATTTTCTGTTCAGTTATTTATTTCATAACTGCATATATGAACTGTTCCCCGTCGTCCACAGACCATGGACGACTTGATTGTTTGGTTGTGTTCTATGTGAAAATTGATCGTGATGTGAAATAAAATATATATATGAGAATGAAATACATATATATATATATATTGAAAGTGAAAATATCGTATATATATTGAAAGTGAAAATATCGTATATATATCGAAAGTGAAAATATCGTATATATATCGAAAGTGAAAATATCGTATATATATTGAAAGTGAAAATATCATATATATATATATATATATATATTGAAAGTGAAAATATCGTATATATTGAAAAGTGAAAATATTATATATATGAAAGGTGGAAATAATATATATATATATGAAATGAAAACGATATATATATGAAATGTGAAAACGATGTATATATGAAATGAAAACGATATATATATGAAATGTGAAAATTATTTGATTGTTAAAAATATAATTTTTAACATATATATATACACTGTATAAAATTGTCATGTATATGAAATATTCGAATTGAATTGAATAGAAAATAAATTCGAACTGAATTGAATAGAAAATGAATTTGAATTGAATTGAATAGAAAATGAATTCGAATTGAATTGAATAGAAAATGAATTCGAATTGAATTGAACTTGAAATTTGAATTGAATTGAAATGAATTTAAAACGAATTTATAAGGAAAAATTCAATTTGGATATGAATTTGAAATGAAAGTTGAAATTGTTTTTGAAACAAATTTAAAACTATTTATAAAATTCATTTTAAATAGAATCGACGAAATATATATTATATATATTATATATAATATAATGGCCTGAATAGAACGCGCCGCGGCAGTTCGTGAATTTCGACCATTGACTTCGAATGGACATTACGGAAGATCCGACCGTCGGATTCTCCTGAAACCGGAACCTTGGGTTCGTATCGAAAAGAGCTTTCCAATGAATATTAGAAATTTGAAATCTAACGGTTGTATTTGGAATTATGTCCAAATCAAATTTGGAAAAGGTCGTTGTAAGTGCAGTTCGATGGCCATTGGTGGAAATCGACTGTACGGGCCTTGATATAATTATTAAAAGTAGTAATAATTTGTGTAAAATCATAAGAAATGAATTGGGAAGAATCGAGATGAAAAATTCCATATTTGAAAAGATAAAAATATATTTTATCGAAACGAACTAGTTATTAACTAGAAAAATAATCCAATAGTTATAAATAAATAAATTGGATTGGATTTGAATTGAAATTATCTTTGGATATTTTCGATATTGAATTTCATGATTATACAGATATTGTGATGGGAATTTGGAAGATATCGATATCGTTATTCCTGATATGATATCTGTTGGTTTCAGGATTTGATGTTGAATATAAGTCGATACTATCTTTATTCAAAACCTTATATTTGATGTCAAATTTGATTGATTGATTATTTGGATTGTGCTCGACCAGTTTATGAGCAGAATATGCTTTTACATTTAGCATTGGGTTAGATAAAGATATCTATGTGCTAACACCTTGTGAAACACTTCACGATTTGACGATAAGGTGTTTAGCAATGTGGGTTCATTTCAAATTTAATGAATGATTTTGAAATGATATATGTATTTTTCTTAAGTAAAAAGAAATGTATTCCCGATTTTGGACAGGGGATGATTTATAAAAATGTTTTATAGAACAGAAAGAATTTCGAGGGCTAAAACCCGATGATTTCTAAAATGATTTAGAAATGTATTATATGTTACATTGTGGTTCATCGCATATTCGATTAGTTGCTATTAATGATGTATCTGTTTGGTGGCGGAGAATTTATTCTCTTGCTTAACACCCTTCTTTGAGACGTATGAGCTCAAAGGTTATGTGATTAATAGTGACCGATCATACGTGCGAATTACTAATGTGAAGTACTATATTTTGAAAGTACTTGTGATTATTATGTTGTGAAATGATTTTCCCTACTTCGGGATATGAAATGATTTAGTATGTGGCTAAAGAGTTGGGTGACCCTGAGACTAAAAGTATGGGTAAGAGGTCGGTGTAGCCTGCTCCTATGTGGGGTAGGTGCATCGTCGGTGTAGCCTGCTCCTATGTGGGGTAGGTGCACATTTATATATCGAGTTGCGAGGTGCGTACCCTTTGCCTTGTCGATGGGGAGCACAATATTTGGTTGCATACTTGTTTGTATGCATTGTTATGTTTTGGAATTCATATTTCCAAACGATTTGTTTTGAGATCCCGAAGTGAAATCTACTTTAATATAGAAAGTTAGATATGTATTTCAAATGATTTGAAATAAGAAATCGGGAATAAAATCCAAAGGAATAATTTCTGTAAATTGAATTGGGTTTGGAAAATCTAAGTGTAGTGATTAATCTAAGTGGGTAGATTGGGATTTTGCATGTTGATTGATGCATAGTAGATCCGTATATCTATATTGATTGTTGTTTATACTAGCATTCATGGGGGTAAACCCGTTCCGCGTTAGCGGCGTGGTCCCGTGATATGCCCGATTATTAAATAAGTTAATTATAACTGTTTAGAGTTTCTCACACCAGTCCCATGACTGACCTGTAGTTTGCTTTTCCCTTGCAAACTCGGGTGCCCCTAGTTTCCACACGGGCAGTCGAGTAGTTTGTTTTGCAGATATATGAGCATGATTCTGGATTGAAGCTTTAAGCCGTGTCCAGGCATTTACAGTCTTCCACTGTGTAGTTATATTTCCGTTGTGCATTGTACTACATTTATTGTAAAATCATCTTCCGCTGTGTATTATTTTCAATATACTCTGATATTCTGTACTCTGATGTAACATTATTATGATGTTTATAGAAGTCTTCTGTTATTTTTTCTGATGTGTTGTATACCCAAAGTTAGCGTATGCGGGATTCGATCGGTCTTGGTCGATTTAGCGATCGATTAGGTCCGAGCGAAATCCTTGTCGTTACATATTCCTCAAAATAGCTTAAATTAAAATTTAAATTTGGTTCTGAAATTCCAGGTTGTTACAATCTCCCCCATTTAAAATCCTTTCGTCCTCGAAAAGGAACGAAGCTAAAAGTTGCTTACTTAATTAATTCAATTTTCATTCTAATCAATTTTCAATTCAGTTCAATATTAAATTCAATCTAGTTAAATTTTCCATTCTATTACATATTGGTTTTTATTAATTATCATTCTAATAATTTTATTAGTTAAACTAATTATCAAACATAACCAGCAATCAATTAGGTGACTAACTTTTCAAATATATATAATTTTTATACATATAGCCAAAAATCATATTTCAGTGTGAATCACAACAATATACCCTATCTAGTTTTGGTTCTCACACCAGTCAATGGAAATATATAGAGATACCACTTTCGAAACTCGAACATAAACTCTGATGATGATGCATCAATCATCAGAATCATCTTCGGGCGACTAGAGTGTAATTCTATATCTATCCAGTATATTAAAACTTCGAATATCCATTAATTACTCGTAAATTCGAAATCTTTATATACTCGATTGTCCAAATTAAAATATAATAATATACTCAAATACGTATATTAAGATAAAATTTTCAAAACTAAATTTGTTTTCATTTTTTTTCAAAAATGATACTCTTTACACTCGTTCTAGGATGCTACTGATCCCATCTCTTACGAGTTATCTTATTGGATATTACTAATCCAATCTCTGATGAATTCTTTCGTTCGGTTCTAATGTGTCTTGTTCTCGAGCTCTGTAAACCAAAGCACTGATACCAAATGTGATAACCTGTAACTTCCCCATAAAGGAAAGCCGGATTGCTTTGAGAACAACACACATCTAAACACAAAACAGAAGAACGTTTTATTGCTGTTACAACAATTACATCAGAGTACAAGAATTTTCCAGAGTATGAATAATAATATACATTGGAAATACAATAATATCAGAGTTTAAATTACATTCAAATAGCAGCGGAAAAATAATACAAAACACAACTGGAAAAAATACACGGATACAGAGCCTTCCGAATATCGCTTCAGCTGTAGACCAGGATCCTGTGAATATAATATCTGCAAAACCAAAACTACTAGCTGCCCGTGTGAAAAATATGGGCACCCAGAGTTTAGGTTAAAACAATAAACTCCAGGTCAGTCATGAGACTGGTATGAGAACTCAAAAACTGTTATTAACTTTATTTTAAAGTTAGGTAAGTCAAGAGACCACGCTGCTATCGCGGAACGGGTTTCCTCCCAAGAATACCAATGCATAAAAACAATGCAATGCTTCTAGAAAATGAAACCATTATAAGACTCAAGTCCCTTGCAACGAAAGACGAAGGATAGAGTTTACCTTATAATGGTCAAAAATGCTTAATACGCGAAATTCATCTTTTACTATAAGTGCACAGTGTAGAAATCAATTTTTGAAAATAAATGTATCAATCTTAAGTGGCACAATATACTATGTAAGCGGCATAATATATTATATCACCATATAAGTGTACAATTGAAACCGTAAATATCGTATTGGAAAATTGGATTTCCATCATGATGGCTGCTGATTCGAAAGACAAATCGCGAATGTATCTCCACGGCTTACGTCTCGGCAAGAGAAAACACCGTAATACATATACTGCGCACTTTGGATGAGCAGTAATATGATCTATCCTCATGAGATTCGGCTGAAATGACCTATCCCACTTCTAGAGTGGAGCGACCACCCTAGCCCCATTGGCCGACCCCAAATCCATATAAAGTATATTGATCAAACCGAACATTATCGAACAAAGCGTTCACCATCATACCGTGGTGTGTGAGGCCCGCGAAGTCACGTTGTATCCAAAGCGGCGCTATATAAAAGCTATGCTTTGGTCTTCATCCACAAGGCTCTGCTTTTCAATAAAAGCCTTGATCATATGCATCTTAGCATGCCACATTATCAGACCATACCATATCATTGATTCATCTATCGATATATAACAGGGTGTTAAGCAAGAGAATAAATTCTCTGCCACCAAACAGCTATATATTAAATAGAGATCAACGAATACAATATACAGGAATACAATGTCAGACACACAATCCATTTATCAGTCCGTTCTGGGTTTGAACGAAACCATATCTGGTAGATCTCCAAATACGTATGAATGATCACCAAATTTTCCCTCATTTTGGGTGTATAAAGATATCAATAATCATCCATTCGATATGGAAATTTCCCGGTCTTCAACAACCGTCTTCATCATCAATCTTCAATCGTCGTATGAATTATTCAAAATGGGTTAAACCCGGTCTTTCTGAATAATTTGTGTAATTTAAAATCATGTGCTTTAAAACACAACCAACGCCTCATTCCCATCAAGAGTATTCTTTGATTTTAATTTAAACCAAATTAAGGTTTATTCAACTAGTCGGGATTAACACCTTACCGAAGTAATCATTTATTAATATCCCATTCCCAACCTACACAACCCATGGAGTAAACTGGTGGTACTCCATATCTAACACCCAATGTGTTACGGTAAAATTAATTACCGTTTTATCGATCAAATCTAATTAAATATTTAACAACCGCTTGGAGTAAAACTAGTGGTACTCCATTATCGTTCATTTCTTGAATTAAGTAAATTTAATTACTTTTATCCTCATTCAATCCAATTTAAAGCTTTATTAAAACTATATTTAGTTTTAATCTTCAAGAATCATTATTTAATGATTATTTAACTTTCAAGAAATAATCTTGCCTTTAACTGGGTTAAAGAACAAATGTCGCTTAAAAACATCGTTCACAATAAACCCAAAATCGTGTTTCAATTTAATATGTTAAATTGCAACTTCTCTTTAGAATATTTCACTAAATCTTAGTTAAAAGATTTATGAATTACCAATCTAAATTTCACTATCAATCGGGTTTAAAGAACTAATGTCATTTAAAAACATTGTTCGCAATCAACCCAAAAGTCAGTTTCACTTAATTTCGATTATGTTTAATAATTGGAAATTTTATTTAAATCTTAGTTAAAAGATTTATTCTTTCCCAAATGGGTTTAAGAACATTGTTATATAAAACACTATTCACGACAAACCCTAATTATAATCTGATATTAAATATCATGCTTTGAATAGAAATTATATCGATTTATGTTCAATATCAAATTCTGAAAATTAACGTATATCAAATTGGGAATAACGATATTAATATCTTTCAAATTCCCACAATAATATCCGTATAATCACAAAATCCAATACTGAAATAATCCGAAGATTATTTCCATTCAAATCCATTCCAATATATGTATTGGAAAATCTTGGTTTTATTAAAACCACTTTAATCCTTTTATTTATTTTAATTAATTTATTAAAATAAATAAATCACCCATTCTTTTACATTGAAATGTATATTTACATTAAAATGATTCTTTTTCATTTGAAACAAATTAACTATAAAAAGGTATTCTTTCTAATGTAATCAATCTTAAATAAAAATGAAATCTTTTTAATGTAATCTTTTTAGTTCAACCTTTATTACATTGAAAAATGTAATATTTTCATTTCAATCTTTATTACATTGGGAAATGTAATATTTTCATTTCAAACTTTTTTTCAATTCAATCTTTATTCTAAAATGTTTATAGATTCATTTATAAAACAATTCCAACTTTTATTTCAATTTTAAATCCAAATTTCATATTCTATCAATTATCATATTAAAATAATTTTATTTTCAAAATATTTATTTTGGAATTATCTCTTTAAAACATATTAAAAAGCCCAATTCATTATCTTATTCATTTATATTTTATACTGGACCAGACCTCCCACATTAAGCCTGCGACTTGTGGATGCTGGACATGCCGGTTGGTTCCGGGTAGACTTATCCCACAAGTTGGGCTTAACCTCGTGTCATAGCCCAATTTGTATTTGCGCACTTGGTCCTCTCACATTAGGTTCAACATTTGTGGCTGCTGGATATGCCGGGCGGGTCCGGGCAGACTTATACCACAAAATGTAACCTAACCTCGTGTCCAAGTACAATTATAATTAATAGTTATAATTAATTCACTGAAAATATTATTTTAAAATATTCTTTTAAAATAAAGATATGATCTTTATATTTAATTGTTAAAAATACTTTGTTTCCCAAATATCCTAGCTTACATTTCAATCTTTAATAAAAATTGAACTTTCTATACTATTATTATATTATAATAATAATCTTTTCAAAATGTTCAAATTTTGGAATCAAACTTTCTTATCTTAATATACTGACCGTAAAGATGTAATCTTTTTAATTGAATCCTTTTATTATAACTTTTAAACAATAAAGATATAATCTCTCTAATTCATACGTCAATTATTTCCATTAACTGAATATTAAATAGAAATATTTCTTTAATTCAAATTTGGAATGAGACCCAATCCATTACCATATAATTTTAATTATATGGATTTCAAACATCGCATTAATTCCATAATAATGATAAAACATTCAATAACATCCAAAGTGCATTTTAAACTAATTTCAAGGGCAATGCGTAATCAGAATATCAACCCAAGACCCGTGTAGGATTTCAACCAACACAAATTCAGATAATATATTATTAATTGTGCTTTTGGACGATGTGTGAAAATTTATTGTCCAATCAACATAAACAAGTCAGGAAGTTTGTAAATGGCAGTGTAAACATGTTTTTAAATATCAAAAATGTCATAACAACACATTACATATTTCAAATTTCAAACAATTCACAATAGTCATCCAAATCAACATTTTATAACAAAAATGTTATTTATATTCTAATGTACATTTTATAACAAAAATGTATTTATAGTCTAATGTACATTTTTATAACAAAAATGTATTTATATTCTAATGCAACATTTTATAAAAAAAGATGACAATTTTATTTCTAATGTAACATTTTACATCAAAATGTTATTTTTTCTAAAGGAACCTTTTTATATGAAATCCTGCATTACAATAGAAATGTAAATTCTAATGTAATCATACATTTTAATCAACATTGAGTCATTTTATGTGAAATCTCCTATTACATTAAAAATGTAATGTTAATTGTAAACATACATTTTATCATGTTGAATCTTTTAATATGATCCATTCATACATTAAAATATACTTTGTAACAACCCGCAAATTCTGAACCAATTTAAAAAATTTATTTTAGAAAATTTTAATGAATTTTGAGGTTATAATATAATTTATTATAAATAATTGTGATGACCCCAAACTTCCACTAGGTGAAAGTAAGGAATAATCATATGGAATACAACATAAATATAACAATACATATCACTGATACAATATAGCAGAGGAAAACCATAGCATAATAACATCATAGCAGCGAAAATATAATGTCATAAACCACAGAATCCCAACAGTCACAGAATCCAAATTATTACATCAAGTTTGCAGAAATGAAAATAAGTTCCAACTCCCAAAATAAGCAATACGAAATGAAACAAGTCTAATGACTGAACTTAAAGATAGAAAAATGCAATAGAAGTAAATGATAGCTGTCCTCAAAGCTCCACGTCATCACCTCTCCGCAAAAGCAAATCCAAGTAAAGATAATGAGCAACTCCAAGAAGACTCCAAGCAAAGAATGAACCCGTTCACTTGGCTGCCCGTGTAGAAAAGAGGGCACCCGAGTTTGCAAAAAGGTGAAACAAACTACGGGTCAGTCGTGGGACTGGTATGAGAATTCATAACTAGTTTAGTAATAATAATATGACAAATCCAAAGACAACACCGCTAATGCGGAACGGGTTTACTCAATGGATTGTCGTGCATAATTTAAAGCGTCAGAACGTACAACATCGCAATGCTTTTTAGAAAAATGGAATCACCATAAGACTCAAGTCCCATCACACAATGCAACGCACACCAGAAGATAGAGTTTTTCCCTTATGGTGATTAAACATGCTAAATACGGCAAATACGAGTTTAATATTAATATTAGTGTATAATAAAAACATTTCAAAATAAATGTATCAATCCTAGGAAACATAGTACCCCATCCTACTATATCTCCATACTAGTAATACAATCAAAACCGTAGGGTCGTATTTGGAATTTGGATTTCCATCTGAGTCAAGGCTAGGGAGGAGATCCTTACCGATTCGAGACACTCTAGCAATGCCCCAGGATTGGTACTCTGTCCAACCCTTGGATCCTGCAGGGGCGGTCCACACTTACTTTTGTGGATTAGTTATGCCTGAACACACGCTTCCCGGTCCTTTTGGACCTATAATACGGCCAGTGGCGACCGCATAAACCGAGGCCTCGAACAATCCAACAACCACAATGAATAAATGCCAACGCTGGTAGGTCCTTGGCACCACTCTAGCTAGAAAGAAACGTGTGCACTCCCTGCGTTCCCTTCTCCCGTTTTAGACTCCGCCGGTGTGTGAGGCTCGTGAAGTCACGTCATACACAAAGCTATGCCTAAACAGGCTATGCTTTGATCATCCCACAAGGCCTGCTTTTCAACAAAGCCTTGATCTCATGCATCTTGGCATGCCACATCGTCAATCCATACCATATCATTGATTTCTGCCAACATATAACCTCTGAGCTCGTACGTCTCAGAGAAGGGTGAAAGACACCAAACAGATATATGTTTAGCAGAGATCAATAGATACAGTGTAAAGGAATACCACGTCAGACATGCAATCCATTTACACTTATGCTCTGGGTCTGAGCGAAAGCCAAATCCGTTCAATCAACATGTTCGTTCGAACGACGATCATGACCTCGAATTGGGAGCAAATCAATTCAAAGCCTCAATCGCTGTCTTTCTGAGGGGAAGATTGACGGTCTTCATTAGTCGTCTTCTTCTTCAATTCTCATCGTCGTTTTGATTATTTGGAATGAGATTAACTCGGCCTTTCCAAATAGTCTTCGTATATGTATATATATACATATATATATATATATATATATATATATTGGAAACTCTTCCTTATCGTTATTTCTAATTTATAACGATTATTTCCTATTCTATTTAATTGAAAATAATTAAATCTTTAATCAGCGACGATTCAGGTCAATGGCGATTCTGGTGCTATTTTCAATCAATTTTTTGATTTTCACATATCTCAAAATCTAACCGTTGGATTTTGACGTATTATATATCGTTGGAAAGATTTTTCCAAGACGGTCCTAGCGGTTTCAGTTTCAAGAAAATCCAACGGTTGGATCTTCTTGTATAGTCATTTAAAGATATAATTTTAAAACGCGAACTACCGCGCTCGATTCGTTTAATTTTAATTATATTTATATATAAATATATAAATGTAACCCGTTTAACTCTTTATTCTTAAGTATATTTTCCTTCTTTATCCTTTCATCCCTTCATTTACAGAGAAATGCAAATCATACTTGAATGATGAATTCTTCCTTTTTGATTCTTTCAATTTCTTTAATTTACGGTAAAATGTAAATTATATTTCATCGTCCAATTCCTTCTTACATGTAAAATGTAATTTATA
This sequence comes from Allium sativum, assembly GCA_030737875.1. Lineage (NCBI taxonomy): Eukaryota > Viridiplantae > Streptophyta > Magnoliopsida > Asparagales > Amaryllidaceae > Allium > Allium sativum. The sequence continues at coordinate 4,226,693 of CM060921.1, read as the reverse complement.
ATTCATCGTTCTTAAGTACATATAAAAATATAAATTTTATTTACAATGTGAATCCTACTTCTTGTTTACATTATAAAAATGTAATCTTTATTTACAAAGTAAACCCATACATTCATTTCATAGAAAAAATGAAATTTCATTCATGCGGGTTAAATTCATTCATAATTTACATAATAATATATAATTTATTTCATACGATGAAAATTCATTCATAAAATACATATAAAAGTGTAATTTACTTTATGCGGACTAATTTCATTCATAAATTATAAAATAAAATGTAATTTATTTCATGCGATCTTAACTCATTCATAAAATGCATATACAAATGTATTTTATTTCATGCGATGTTAATTCATTCATAAAATACATATAAAAATGTAATTTATTTTATGAGGTCTTAATTCATTCATAAAATACATATAAAAATGTATTTTATATTATGCGGGCTTCATTCATTCATAAATTACATAAATAAATGTAATTTATGTCGTGTGGTCTAATTTCATTTGTAAATTACATAAATAAATTTAATTCATGTCATGCGGTCTAATTTCATTTATAAATTACATAAATAAATGTAATTCAGGTCATGCGGTCTAATTTCATTTATAAGTTACATAAATAAATGTAATTCATGTCATGCGGTCTAATTTCATTTATAAAATGCATATAAAAATGTATTTTTTTTTCATGCAGTCTAAATTTCTTTAAATTACATTATAAAATAACGTAACTTATCCTACGGTCAATTCTCTTTTTATTAACATTATAAATAATGTCACTTATCTTACGGTAAATTTTCTTTTTATTAACATTATAAATAATGTCAATTCATCCTACGATATCATTCTTTTATCTTAACATTATAAATAATGTTAATTTCCTACAGTGTAAATCCCCTTTTTATTTACATTATAAAATAATGCAAAATTATCCTACGTTGTGATTACTATATAATTTACATTAAAAATAATGTAAAATGGACGTACGGTGAAATTCATGTATATTTACATTAAGAAAAATGTAAATTTTACATACGGTGAAATTTCTATATATTTACATTAAGAAAAATGTAAATTCTCATGGTTGTCGAAATTTCTTGAATTTGCATTCAACAAAATGTAAACTTCTATTCTCAAGTTAAAATATAAAATCCATTCTTCTTTACAATGTAAAATTTACTCTTTAAAACACAATGTAAAGTCCATTCTTTTTAGTACATTAAAATTAATGTAAATCTTCCTACGGTGAATTTTTTTTATGTATTAACGTTAAAGATAATGTTAACAAATCCTACGGTTAAATTCACATATATTAGCATTAAAAATAATGTTAACAAATCCTACGGTTAAATATTCTCTTTAATTTACATTAATAAATATGTGAATTTTCATACGGTAAAAATTTCCTTTATTTACATAAATAAAAATGTAAACTCCTCCTACGGTGAATGTTCATATATATTAACATTAATAAAAATGTAAACTTTTCATACGGTGAAATTCTAACGTTAATTTACATAATAAAATGTAAAATTTATGTCATCTCCAAATTTCAATATTTTATTTACATAATAAGATGTAAATTTTATGTCATCGTAAATTCCAATATTCTAACATTAACAAATATGTTAAATTTGTCATACGATGAAATTTCTTATTTTTAACATTAACAAAAATGTTAAATTTGTTATACGATGAAATTTCTTATTTTTAACATTAACCAAAATGTTAAATTTGTTATACGATGAAATTTCTTATTTTTAACATTAACCAAAATGTTAAATTTGTTATACGATGAAATTTCTTATTTTTAACATTAACAAAAATGTAAATTGAAATTTCTTTTTAATATTAACATTAAAAATGTTAATTTATATATGCGATTAAATTACTTTTTAATATTAACATTAAAATGTTAATGCCATCATACGGTTAAATTACTTTTTATATATTAACATTAAAAATAAATAATGTAAATTTTCATACGTTGTAAATATTCTTATTATTACCATTAAATATAATGTTAATTTTATCATACGTTGAATTACTTATCATTAACATTAAAAATAATGTAAATTTTATCATACGTTGAATTACTTATCATTAACATTAAAAATAATGTAAATTTTATCATACGTTGAATTACTTTATTCACATAAATAAAATGTGAAATTCCCCTATGGTCAAAATTACTATTTAATCTACATGAAAAATAATAATGTAGATTTATACATGCGGTGAAACTCATATAAATTTACATAATAAAATGTAAATTTCATAACGTCGCAAATTTCTTACTTTAATTTTACATAATTAAATTTCAACATGCGATGTAATTTCTCATACGATGTTATTTCTTATTAATATTAACATTAACAAAAATGTTAATTTACATCCTACGGTGAATTTTATAATATTAACATCAAAAATGTTAATTTACATGCGGTGAGTTTACTTCCTATTAACATCAAAATAAACGTTAATTTTTTTTCTCTATTCCCATTTTACATAAAAAGAGAATGTAGATTTCATCACAAGTCACATAACAACATCCAGACACAACAACAGGATCAGATGCAATAACTAACATCGAAGTAAATTTCAAGATGGGATTTCACATAGCATATACAAAATCAACATAGAATGGTTAAATAAATAACACATAATTAATTAATTTTAATTAATTCTTAATTCAAATTTAAACCTTAAAATTTCAGATCTAATCTCATGTCGTTCTAATCAATTTAGATTCAACAACATACGGGGTGAATCGTTCAGATCCAAGTTCTAAATATCATGTTTTTTTTTTCTTTTAATCTACGATCAACAACCATGCAAATAATAATTTAATAATTAAATTAAATTTTTTAAAAAATAAAATTCTCACATATCTAATCACTTAAAGTTTCAGATCTAGCATCCTAACATCGCAAAGCAATCCAAATCTATAATCCATAACAACATCCATTATTGATTTTCAACTTCTCATAACGCAAGCATAACAATTAAACTAATTAAATTTAACTTAAAATGAATTCTCACCTTGATTGGATAAGAATTTAAAATGCCAAATAAATTCAGAATTCACTCTAATCAGTCTCAGCAAAGCCTACTCGTCGCCACGGTCCTGTCGGATCTGAAATTTTCAGATTCGGGGTTCATACGCATTAGTTATCAATGTTGGAATAATTCTGACTTTTAACAACTGCTGCAGCAACGCTTAAAAGCGTCGCTAAATCTGAAGCATACCTTATTTTCAGAATTTGTTCAAAACTTTGGATCAAGATATCTCAGGCTACGGTTGACGGTTTTAGGTGTCGTTTGTTGGAGAATGACCGCCTTTGAGAGAGCTATCGGCGCCAGGAATTGGAGGAGGTGTGCACGCACGTGGTGGGCCCGGTTTGCAGCGAACGGCGGCGGCTTCTCGGCCCTGGTGGCGGCGCTACGATGCACGAGAGGTGCTGGGACTTGTCGGAGATCGAAGAGCTTCGAAACGAGTACTCACACGCTAAATTCCGTTAAGAAATGAGAGAGAAATCAAGGTTTGAAGTTTTGAAGGGTAATGGGTTTTGGTGGCTGCAGAAAATGATGGGAAGGAGACGATGAATAGTGAATTCGGGTTTAAATAATATTATATTAGGTTTTCCTAATCATTAGTTAATAATTTAATTAGCCCGTTAAAGCCCGTTTTGGTCCGAATCCCGATTTAAGCCTGCTTACTGTCGTTCTTAAGGTTTTGAGGCCTTCTGAACGCAATGGAACATGTTACAGGACTCAATTCCGAAATTTATTATGAGTTTTGGAATAATTATATTATTTTATTAATATTTTAATGTATACCGTACACGAAAATTCACCGAGGTCACAAATTAACTTCAAAAATTCTCGAAAATTATATTTAGCTATGTTTTGATGCTGTGGACCTATGAAAATTAATTTCATTCAATTCTGAGCCCGTATGAATTTTTAATGAATTTTTAAAGTCAAAAATTTGCCCGTTTACACTGAAAAATCAATTATAATTATATTTTAATTCTAAAAATTACCAAAAAATCATTTTTAGCTTTGTTTTGATGATACAAATCCAACAAAATTTATTTCGTTGAATTCTGAGACATTTTGAAAATGGCTATTTTTCAGTCAATTAATTTTGACCAAAACTGACTAAATGTTGTTTCTTTTGCCACGCTCACGTACTAGCTTGGAAAATTCTAAAATTTGAAACCTAGCAATAATTTAACATTCCGGTTCCAACAAAATTGGTTTCGTCGAAAGCGGACACTGTTTGAAAAATCACTATTTTCTATGGCTATATATTTTATATTAAAAATACATTTTTAAACAAATAATTTTCGAAACTCCAAATATATAAGTGTTTATACTTTTTAAATGTATAAACGTCATTCCGGACTCAATGGAAGTGGTTTCGAGTCGAAATTCCTTTATATGTAAAAAGTAGCATTTTTGACCTATGCAAATTACCTAGCGACCTTCTAAAAATTGAATTGGCCATAACTTTTGATTTCCGCTATGAAATTTCGATTTTTCGGATTCGTTGGAAAGATATTTTTAAATAGATTCCAATATTTTTGGTTTCACTAAAATCTGTTAAATTTTGCGTCCTGTACGGTCAGTCAAAGTTCAAGTTTGACTTTTCAAACTACCGCGCTATTTCTAACTCTTTTTATAATTAAAATTAATTCATTCATTCTAACTTCGATTTGAACCAAATTTGTGATCATTATTATTTAAAATAGATTATTCTAAATATCAAAACTCGTTTAAAATCACTTAAAATAAATTTTAAATTGGCCCCAAAATTCAGGGTTGTTACAATAATAATGGCTAGAATTTATTTTTATCGAAGTTAATACGAATAAATTTAATTTAAATATAAAAGGAGTTAGAAATGGCGCGGTAGTTTTAAAATTTGATTTTGAACTTTAACTGAATGTACAGGATTCAAAATAAAACAGAATTGAGTGAAACCAGAAATATTTAAATCTGTTTAACCATATCTTTCTAATAATCTGAAAAATTGAAATTTCAGAGCGGAAATCAAAAGTTATGGCCAATTCAATTTTTAGAAAGGTCGCTATAGAATTTAAATATATTATATATGGTCCGAAAGGCTACTTTTCACATATGAAGGAATTTCGACTCGAAACCACTTCCATTGAGTTCGGAATGATGTTTCTGCATTGAAAAATAATAAACACTTATATATTTTGAGTTTTGTGATTTATTTGTTTAAAAATGTATTTTTAATATTAAATATATTGGCCTTGAAAATAGTCATTTTTCAAACGAACTCTGTTTTCGTCGAAACCACTTTTGTTGGAACCGAAAAGTCAAATTATTACTATGTTTCAATTTTCAGAATTTTTCGAAATAATATGTGAGCATGGCGAAAGAAAATGTGTTTTGACTATTTCAGTTAAATTTAAACGCCTTAAAAATAGCCATTTTTCAAACAGTCTCAGAATTCGACGAAAATAATTTTGTTGGATTCGTATCGTCATAAGAAAGCTAAAAATATTTTTGTTTAGAATTTTCTGAGGTCATATGTGGCCCCGCATATTTTAATGTATGGTCAATATTTAATTAATTAATTTTTAATGCAGTTTTATATAAAAAAATCGTACAGATTTCAGAATTGGGCCACGGGACCTATCCCATTGCGTTGAAAAGGTGTCAAAATCTTAAGAACGACAGTAAGCAGGCCCAAATCAGAGAAAGTCCGAAAATCCACCTTTTAAGCACAATTTTCGAGATTTAATATTAAAATATTCAGGCCGAAACCCTAACCCTAATTTCAGCCGCCACCTAAACCGAAGGCCAGAAATCTCCTAATTTCAAACGCTCATATCTTTTGATCCGCTCAACGAAAATCGACAAACTTGGTACCAAATTGAAGCTCTCGGAGAGATCTTTCAATCCATACGGTCAAGAATGGGTTTTATTTCACGGATTTCGCGAATTCTGGCGAGGAAGGATCGGCGGTCGGGGGCAAATTTAAGGCGATGGGGCCCACTGAGCGTGACGCGGTTTTGGGCGGTGGTGGCTTGCGGGCGGAGCTACGACGTGGCGGAGTCTGATCGGGTCCTAGGCCCTCGGATAGGGGTGCGCGCAGAAGGGTTGAACGACGATGAATGGGTTCGGCGTGCCAACGTGCGACGAGGAAGAAGGTATAATATTATATTATTTTATTTATTTAATATTTAATTTATGCAATTTTTAAAAATCAATATCTCTTTCATACGAGGTCCGATTGACGAACTGTAAATTGCGTTGGACTCGTCTTTCCGAGATCTTCGCAATGGCGCAGACCAGAGCTGATTCTGAGATAGTCGAATTTTCAGCAAAAATTCAAGGTGAGAATTCAAATTTTTATTATTTAATTAATTATTAATTTATTTTCTTGCTTTAAAATAACTGTGTGATGATGTTAATTCAGATCTGGATTGTTATGTATTGTATGAATCGTTGATTGTGGCTTGTAATATGTTTGTTGTTCATGTTGTACTAGAATCACATTAAAATTTCATATTTTATTGAATTTTATTTGCATTTAGAAGATTTAATCTAAATTCAGTTTTAAATCATATTTATTTCAGATCTAGTTGTAAAAATTTATTTTATGTTATTAAAACATAATTTCTGTTTTTTTGAAATGAACAATAGAATAGAAACGACGAATAAAAACTCATTTTTATTTGTTGATATTACCATAATAATTTGAACGACGAATAAAAGCTTATTTTATTTGTTGATATTACAATAGAATTTGATCGACAAATAAAAACTCATTTTTATTTGTTAATATTACTATAAGATTTGAACAACAAATAAATACTTATTTTTATTTGTTGATTTTACAATAAAAATTAAACGATAAATAAAAACTTCTTTTTTTTATTTGTTGACATTACAATGCAAATTGGACGACGAATAAAATCTCTTTGTTTTTATTTGTTTATATTACAACATAGATTGTTTAACAAATAAAATCTTAATTTTATTTGTTTACATAACAACAGAATTTGGTCAACGAATAAAACATATTTTTATTTTGTTTACTTTACATTAGAATGTAAACAACGAATAAAACTTTATTTTTATTTATTTGCTTTGCAATAGAAATTGAACGACAAATAAAACATTATTTTTATTTGTTTATATTACAACAGAAATGGGTTAACAAATAAAATCTTATTTTTATTTGTTTACCTTTCAACAGAATTTGGACGACAAATAAAATATTATTTTTATTTGTCTATTTACAATAGAATTTGAACAACGAATAAAATATATTTTTATGAGTTTACATTAAAAAGAATGGATTAAGAAGATTATATTTTTAACGTGCACTGTTTACATTAAAAAGAGTGGATTAAAAAGCATATATTTTTATAAGAAATTGTTTCATAATTAAAATTACATTTTTCTATGTAATGAAAGGGTGAATTGTTACTGTATGATTAAAATTACATTTTTCTATGTGATGAAAATGTGAATTTGTACCGTATGATCAAAATTACATTTTTCTATGTAATTAAAACGGGAATGTGTACCGTATGATTAAAATTGCATTTTTCTTTGTAATTAAGACCTGGATTTACATCGCATAATAGAAATTACATTTTTCTATGTAATTTATATAGGAATTTACATCGCATAATAGAAATGACATTTTTATATGAAATTAAAGCATGAATGTGCATTGTAGGATAAAAATTACATTTTTTACATGTAATTTAGATATTAGAATAAAAATTACATTTTTAATGTAATTAAAATGTGAACTTACACTATGATAAAAATTACATTTTTACATGTAATTTAGAGGTGAATTTACATCGTATGATAGAATTTACATTTGTCTATGTAAATAAAATATGAATTTACATGGTAAATTAAAAATATACATTTTTGTTAATTAAAAACGATTAAACCAAAAACATACATTTTTGGTTATTCAAAAGAGTTAAACAAAATAAACATTTTTGGTCATTAAAAAGAGTTACATCAAAATATACATTTTTGGGCATTGAGTAGGATTACATATTATTGTAACATTGTTTATAATAAAACGGTCTTTTATTTGTGTTCTTAAACACAAATAAAACATAAAAAAAAATAAAAGTACATTTTTATTTGTGTTCCCCAACGCAAATATAATATGATTTTTAAGTGGCGCATTTTTATTTGCATTTTTCAATGCAAATATAACATGAAAACAAAAGTTCACATTTTGTTTACATTCCACAATGCAAACTGATTGACATTGAAAAGTGTTTATTTTATGACTCTTATGCTTTATCTTTTGTAAATAAATAAATGATACTTTGGGTATTTTTTATGTGTTTTTACAGATTTCAAGTGTTGCCTCCTTCAATTCAAATCAAAGGCCAACTACAAGAAAGAGCTACTTCCTCACATCAAATTCATTTCAATTGCAAAAGAAGTAGTAGCTCACTGGTAAAGGCATAGGAATTGGTGCTGAGAGACCTGAGTTCGAACCCTATCAAGCTCACTTTTTGCCAAAGAAACGGAGCGCGTTCACACTGGCCCTTTGCTTTGAGAAATATTTGGATTAGTGTTATGTTATATATATACATACACATATTCATGTGTATGTATTTATGATGTGCACCAATTAACATTTCAGCAATAACCATATTATTATCATGGAATTAAATTCAAATCATTAAATTTCAATTAGAATAATTTCTGATTGAATTGCTGCCAAGAAAGGATCCATTGTGAAGATTTTATCCTTTCCTGCCTTGGGATTCTAATAAGTATCCTTGTTTGGAAGAATCAATTATACGCACCAATCAATTAGCCACATATGGGGGATTTGGAAGATATTCACCATATATGTCCATATTTTCTCCAAACAAGCTTGGTTAAGGAAGGCAAGTGTAATGGCGTGTTTTGTTAGCTGTCGAATAATTAATTTATTTAATGATTTATATATCGATTTGGCGATATCGATAACTTAAAGTACAACGTTCAAACTTATAATTTATAATTATAATTAAAACGAACTTGAAACGTCGTGGCAGTTCGCAATTTGGCGATTCGAACTTCAACTGAATATACAGAATCCGTTTTAAGTCGAATTTCTATGAAACAAGAAACGTGTGGAGCTGGTGGAGTATATTTTTCTAATGGAAGAGAAAAATCTGGATTTTCGTTGTGTAGATTTTGATTTACGTCCAAATCAAATTTTAGAAAAGTCGCTATGGAATTCCTTTATAATTCATAACGTTTTATTTACGTTATAAAAGGGTTTTCAATATATTTGAATATCGGGTTTGAATTTAGACCAGATTCTTTTGAGGCGTAGTGATAATTTAATTTTTAGAATTTTATGGTAAATTTTAATTAAATAAATATGAGACTTTTTACTTGGAGTATTTTGCACCCTGTAACCAACATTTTTAGGTTTCACAATATGGGTCAAACTACCGATATTATTATATTTTTTGGATCGTGACACCGAGCTCATCACAACAGTATATTTATATCTGTCGTTAGCAGTCCCTAAGTACGAAATTTTATACGACCGGTACCCTAAATATAATATCCTAATGTATTTCTGCGATCAAACAAGAAGACAAGTAGCTCCTTCTCAATCCATTCGTTCTGAGTGACCCCAAACAAGATTTCGTGGCCTTAGGAAAATCCACCAAAATTCATATAAAATCCTATAAATACTGAGGACATTCTTAAGACCCAACCCCTTTCTTCTATCTCCAATAACAAAACGAGCCGCCGTTCTTTTAGATTTCCAGAAAACAAACACAATGAGATTCAAGGAAAAGAAAAATCAAAATGAAATCAAATGAATTCCTATAAATCGAAATCCAAACATCATTGAAATCATTGATGAACCCTCTTTACTCCTTTGTACTCGTTGCTTGGTCCGATGTTTTTTTCTTTCGTGAGTTCATTATTTACACAGTAAGTTAGGGTTCGGGTTCAAGAGAAAGGGAGGCTTCGATGTTTGAATTCAGGTTCGGGTTTGAACTCAGGGGATCGAACGGCGTTGGTTGTGATTTTTCTGGGATTTCCGGTGGCAAAAAGTGATGCACGAGGCATTGCTGTTGGCTCCAGTTACAGTTCGTCGTGCTGATCCTTTGGGGTTTGAGATCGAGCTTGAGGTGTTGGCAGGGAGGAGAGTTCGACGAGAAAGAATGTGGTAGCCTCGGATTTGTGAACGGTGGTGTGATGGAGAAGCGGAGTGGGTTTGAAAGCACGATAATGGCTGTGCGATGGAGGAGTATCCACGTTGGGGAAGACAGGTACAAACGATGGCGGGTCAGGCTTCAAACAATAGATGGGCCGGCTAAATAAAGGTTTAAAGCCCATTTAAAATTTAATCCGAGTTATTTATTTAAATTAAAAGTGTTCAAACTTCGTAATGTTATAACTTGGCCATACGTTGTCGAAATGCAGCGAAACAAGATCCGATGGGATCGTATGAACGGGAGCAACACAATGAGACTGACCGGGAGTGAATCCGAGCTAGTTACAATTTATGGCGAAATAAATTGTCCGACTGAATCAAATAACGCAAACCGTTATTTAACGGCTAACGCGCAAATGTGAGTAAATCTCACTAACTCTGAACAGTTTATAATTTCATGTTGCATTGTTAGAACTGTTAAAATTGTCTGTTTGACTGTGTGTTGATTGTTTAATTAAACTGCTAGTCAGTTAGTTAAATTTCTATATTGATTATGTTTAACAGAATATATCATATGGAACTGAAAGTGATGTTATCTATATTGACTAACATCTGTGATGCAGGGAAACAGGTTGGAGGAATCCGACTGGATTCCTCAACAGTTATTTTATTGTTTTCCATATATTGTTATATGATGTGATATAAAATCTGTGGGCGATTATATGTGCTTGGACGATATTGAACATCGTGATTTGATATGATTGAATACCATAATATACCGAAATGTTGATAAGGGGATTTTCAATGTTTATATTGAAAATGAATCTTATTTATAAAATCGATAGGATTTTATAAAAGGAAAACATTTATTTAATTAGAAAATAAATAAATGAAAAAGGAAACATTTATTTAGAAAATAAATGAAATAAAATAGAAACATTTATTTAGAAAATAAATGAATTAGAATATAAAGGAATATTTATTTAGGAAATAAATATAGGAACATTTATTTAGATTATAAATAAATGGAATAAAGGAATATTTATTTAGGGAATAAATAAAGGAACACTTGTTCGGAAAATAAATAGAATTATACAAGGATAGATTTAAACACGTGCTTCGCACACAAGTATAACACGATATGGATTTTAAGGAGATATTGTAGAAGTAGGAATTATAACCAGAGTGTGATAAAAGGATTAAACAAAGTAATTGGTTAGGTTAACCAAAGCAAGTTAGTCGAGTTAAACAAAGTAATTTGTTAGGTTAACCAAAGCAAGTTAGTCGAGTTAATCAAAGTAATGGGTTAAGTTAACCAAAGTAAATTAGTTAAGATAAACTAAGCGGTTAATCGAAGTGAATTAGTTAAGTTAAACTAATTGGTAAATCAAAGTGAATTAACTAAGTTAAACTAAGTGGATTAGTTCAGTTAATCGAGACAAGTAAATCAAGTTAGGTTAAACCATTTGAGTTAACCAGTTAGGTTAAACCATTTGAGTTAACCAGTTAAAGTTTACCAGTTAAAGATAAACAGTTAGAGTTGACCAGTTAAAGTTGACCAGTTAAAGTTGACCAGTTAGAGTTGATCAGTTAGAGTTGACCAGTTAGAGTTGACCAGTTAGAGTTATCCAAGTGGAGTTAATCGAGTAGAGTTGCCGAATATCACTTATTCGAAGTAGAGTTATCGAATATAGTATATTCGAGGGAAGAGTAATCGAATATAGTTTATTCGAGTGGAGAAATCAAATGTTATTCATTTGAGAAGAGTTACCGAATATTATTTATTCGAAGAGTAGTTATCGAATATTGGTTATTCGAAGTTAGTTAATCCAAAGGAGTTATTCGAAGTTAGTCAATCCAAAGGAGTTATTCGAAGTTAGTTAATCCAAAGGAGTTATTCGAAGTTAGCTAATCCAAAGGAGTTATTCGAAGTTAGTTAATCCAAAGGAGTTAGTCGAAGAGTTAATCGAATATAGTTATTCAAAAGAAGGTGTTAATCGAATATAGTTATTCGAGTAAAGTTAAAAGAGTTAATCGAATTTAGTTATTCGAAATGAGTTATTCGAATTAGATATTTGAATAGAATTAAACACATTAGAGTGATTCGAATTACTTATTCGAATAGAGTTAAACACGTAAGAGTTAATTGAATATTAGTCTTTCAATTTGAGTTAATCGAATTTAGTTATTCGAGAAGAGTTAAATCGAATTTAGTTAATCGAAAGGAGTTAATTAATTTGAGTTAAGTTAATCGATTAGAATTAAGTTAATCGAGTTAGAGTAAATCGAATATTAGTTATTCGAAGGTAAGTTATTCGAATTAGTTATTCGAAGGAGTTAATCAATTAAGTTATTCGAATGAGTTATTCGAAGGAGTAAATCAAATTAAGTTAATCGATTAGAGTTGAGTTAATCGATTTGGGTTAAGTTATCGAGTTAAGAAATCGAGTTAAGTCACCGAGTTAAGAAATCGAGTTGAGATGATCGAGTTAAGAAAATCAAGTTGAGTTAATCGAATAAGTTATTCGATAAGAGTAAATCCATTTAAGTTAAATCGGATGTTAGTTATTCGATAAGAATTGACACATTTAAGAAAATCGAATATTTGTTATTCGATAAGAGTTAATGAAATAGAGCCAACCAAGAAGAGTTATTCGAATATTAGTTATTCGATAGGGGTTAATCGAAATAGAGTTTATCGAATGTAAGTTATTAAAAAGGGAGTTAATCGAATAAAGATTACTCGAAAGAGAGTTATACGTCGAATTCGATTATAGCGAATTCGGGAAAGTACTATTTACTTTCCAGGGTTTAAATCAAGATTTAGTTATTGATTTAGAAATTAGGTGTCTGTTAAATTATTCGAGTTAGGAGATAAAATTATAATTTAGGTTAGATATTGCAGAAGTAGGAATTATAACGTTATAGTTATAATCAAACGTTTTCATATAAGAAGTAGATTCGTAACCTGAATCCGAGAATTTGCGTAAACAGATGATTGGAAAAAGTGAGTGACAAACTTCATCTATTTCACAGTAAAGGACGTTGTTCAATTAAGGTCTGAGAGGTAATTATACCCCAACTTGATTGACTTCAGAATTGACAAAGGAATAGTTGTGGTTCGATAGAAAAGGTTGATTTGAAATATAGTTAAGTAATAAGCGATAAATGGATAAAGCGAAACGATGTTTTATACAACGTTCATTGGAAATCCGTAAATGAGTTTTGGAAATGTTTTCCAAATATAGTCAGATATGTTTTCTAAACATAGAAAATGAAATGTTTTCATGATAAAAATTTAAGAAATAGAGTTAAGCAAATTCAGAAACTGACTGGAGAGGGTAAGTTGAACGGTTTTCTAAGTGACGATCTGATGTTGGTTTCGACCTTCCGGATTGATAATTAGAGAATTGTTCTCATACTAGTTACAGTTAGGGGCTGATAGTTGCGAAATAATAGTGATGTGAAAATAAGCTATGGAAATGTTTTCCAATGATTAATAACATATATTTTCTAAATATATGAAATAAGGAAATATGAACATATGATGATTGATCGATCGAATTTCCATGTGGAAATAAGATCGTTGTTTGTACACCGACATGTTTTCATTTGATAGTTGAATCACAGACTATCAAAGTTTTGACCATATGTACGTTATAAATATGGAGAGACCGGTTGGATTATTATCCGAAGAACCACTCCGTATTAGCATAAGCGTTGCGAATCAAGTACGCTGAAGATAATTGAAGACGGAGTGAAGTGCAAGGGCTATTGTGAAAAGCCTAGGTAGGATGGATTCACTGAATAGTGCCTTCTGTTTGTTCAGTCCCAGGACAACGTATATGGACGAGTGTCTGACAAAGTATTCTTAACGAATCATATATGTTGATCTCTTTAAAACGTATTACGTTGGTGGTGGAGAAATTCGTTTCTCTTAGCTTTTATACCCGTGATGCCTTGAGAAATCGATAATGATTTGGCGGGTATGACGATGTGGCATTTAAAGTAATTGAAGAAATAATCTGTCAAAGTGATAAACGTGACCTCAAAACCTCACAACCGGAAAATAACAGAAGTTGGGCTAGGCAGCATTGCTAGTTGGGCCATACCCAAGCAGGGTGTATTATCACCATCTAGAGAATATTCAATTGTACTTCTTTATAATCTATTTCAATGCTGTCCCTTATCGGGAAGGATGGTTGCTGATCCCAACCATCGGTGATAATATATTCGTTACACTCAAGCTAAACGAGTGGACGGTCATGTGTGGCCGGGTTGCAAGACGTTCTTGTTGAACCCTAGTGTATCTCCTCTAGAGTACACTGATCGGAAGGTGCTCCCATACCTTGTCTGTAGGAATCCAATCCCCAATAAGCGCTCACGGTTTTATTTGTATACTATGTATGTGGAACGTGAGATGCAAGCGTTCTGCTAGATTGATATCTATTTGTATTTAGACATTATTATAATATCAGAAAGATATCCTTTATTTAACCAAGTGTTTGGAGTTTTATTCACACCAGTCCCATGACTGACCCGGAGTTTATTTTGTTTGTTTTCCCTAAACTCTTGGGTGCCTAAATTTGTACGGGCAGTCAAGTAGTTGGGATTTTACAGATACACTTGGAGAGCTTGGAGCAGGAGACTTCAGGATTATAGCTATTATTATTCCGTTGTGTTGTTAAGTGTTGTACTTTGAAATGATATGTATATACCAGTACTGATTTGTATTTCAAAGTTATGTTATATTTTATTCGTTCCACTATGAGATTCGTGTTTACTCTGATGATGTAAGTTCTTCTTCTTCTTCTATTCTATTAGTTCTATCTTTTCTTCCTCACCCTCTACTTTCTTTCACTAACGTTTCGGGATTTTCGACTCTCGAGGAGTCGGAAATTTCCAGCCGTTACAGTTGGTATCAGAGCTTAAGTTAAGTGATTACCTTGGCTCTGTGGCATAACTCGATAGAGATGGGATTAGTAATATCCTAGATTGAGTTTGAGTGTATATATATGAGCGCGTAATTGTTATTCAATATAAAATGGTTTTATATTGTGGAGATTTATTGGTTGAGTGGCTTATGAATTCTGGTCGATCAGTTGATCCACTATATCGATAAGGGTTACTAAACACTCGAATACGATGAACCGTCATGGTATGTTTTGAAAGAGGGTAAATGAAATAATTTTTCCCAAATATATTTGTTTATAGAAGAAATATATATCTTGAAATTATTATAGTATTTTGATTGTGTTGGTTGTTATTATAATTGAGTAAGATTATAAAAGGGTGAAATGGTTATAAATGACCAATCAGAATTCATATGAATGTAATATATGAAATAGTTTGAATTAAATATGAATTTAAATCAGAATTTGGAATTTAAAATAAGGAAATTTTAAGTTCCTAGGAGATTTTGAATATGTTTTTCAAATTGAAAATGATATAGTATTGAACTCACTTCGATAGCTGGAAAATAGATTCTGATGATGAATCTAGACATCATCAGTGTTCATTTTCGAGTTCTAAGTGACGGATTACTACCAAAGATTTTGTTTTTGAATTGTTTTGAGAAAACAAGTTGTTTAGAAATTCAAAGGTTTTGAATTGGCATTATGATTTCAAATTGATTTGAAAGAAACCCAGGAACTTAAGTTATGGAATTAAAATTTAACTAATGAAGTTAAATAAAATGAGATGGTAAAAATAAATTGAAATTTAACTTGAACCGAGTTAAATAAAATTGAATTGGGTTAGAGATAATCTAGAATGGAACCAAATTGATAAGTCAATAATTTGGAATTTGATATTAGAGTTCAAATGAAATTCGATTTGGATTTGAGGATATGAACTGATTGGAGATCAATTGGAATGGATAACATTGGTATATGTTGAAGTGGTAGCAGATGAAAGGGATAGAGTTAAATGCCCGACAAAAAGGTACAAGTTTATATCATATATGAGTTTGGATTTTATGAGCCGAATTGGCAAGCCGCTTGGCTATTTTGATTTCCTTTTGGATTGGAGGAGGCCTAGAGAGGCGAGTTATGGTTTGACGTATTGAGCCGTACAAAGGAGATTATGGCGAAATTTTTCGAAAATTTAAGGTGTTAGAATTTTTTTAGAATTTTTGAAAATTTTAGCTGGTCGGAAATGAATTAATAAATTTATTAAAATTAAATGAGTCCAGTCGAAACTGAAATGTAGAGGTAAACAAAAAGATTTTTAAATCTAGTTAGTAGAGTTAGTAGCATTTTTCTAACTTAGCAATTTCGAGGACGAAATTATTTTAAGGGGGGAAGTCTGTAATGGCGCGTTTTGTTAGCTGTCGAATAATTAATTTATTTAATGATTTATATATCGATTTGGCGATATCGAAAACTTAAAGTACAACGTTCGAACTTATAATTTATAATTATAATTAAAACGAACTTGAAACGTCGTGGCAGTTCGCAATTTGGCGATTCTAACTTCAACTGAATATACAGAATCCGTTTTAAGTCGAATTTCTATGAAATAAGAAACGTGTGGAGCTGGTGGAGTATATTTTTCTAATGGAAGAGAAAAATCTGGATTTTCGTTGTGTAGATTTTGATTTACGCCCAAATCAAATTTTAGAAAAGTCGCTATGGAATTCCTTTATAATTCGTAACGTTTTATTTACGTTATAAAAGGGTTTTCAATATATTTGAATATCGGGTTTGAATTTAGACCAGATTCTTTTGAGGCGTAGTGATAATTTAAATTTTAGAATTTTATGGTAATTTTTAATTAAATAAATATGAGACTTTTTACTTGGAGTATTTTGCACCCTGTAACCAACATTTTTAGGTTTCACAATATGGGTCAAACTACCGATATTATTATATTTTTGGGATCGTGACACCGAGCTCATCACAACAGTATATTTATATCTGTCGTTAGCAGTCCCTAAGTACGAAATTTTATGCGACCGGTACCCTAAATATAATATCCTAATGTATTTCTGCGATCAAACAAGAAGACAAGTAGCTCCTTCTCAATCCATTCGTTCTGAGTGACCCCAAACAAGATTTCGTGGCCTTAGGATAATCCACACAAATTCATATAAAATCCTATAAATACTGAGGACATTCTTAAGACCCAACCCCTTTCTTCTATCTCCAATAACAAAACGAGCCGCCGTTCTTTTAGATTTCCAGAAAACAAACACAATGAGATTCAAGGAAAAGAAAAATCAAAATGAAATCAAATGAATTCCTATAAATCGAAATCCAAACATCATTGAAATCATTGATGAACCCTCTTTACTCCTTTGTACTCGTTGCTTGGTCCGATGTTTTTTTTCTTTCGTGAGTTCATTATTTACACAGTAAGTTAGGGTTCGGGTTCAAGAGAAAGGGAGGCTTCGATGTTTGAATTCGGGTTCGGGTTTGAACTCAGGGGATCGAACGGCGTTGGTTGTGATTTTTCTGGGATTTCCGGTGGCAAAAAGTGATGCATGAGGCATTGCTGTTGGCTCCAGTTACAGTTCGTCGTGCTGATCCTTTGGGGTTTGAGATCGAGCTTGAGGCATTGGCAGGGAGGAGAGTTCGACGAGAAAGAATGTGGTAGCCTCGGATTTGTGAACGGTGGTGTGATGGAGAAGCGGTGTGGGTTTGAAAGCACGATAATGGCTGTGCGATGGAGGAGTATCCACGTTGGGGAAGACAGGTACAAACGATGGCGGGTCGGGCTTCAAACAATAGATGGGCCGGCTAAATAAAGGTTTAAAGCCCATTTAAAATTTAATCCGAGTTATTTATTTAAATTAAAAGTGTTCAAACTTCGTAATGTTATAACTTGGCCATACGTTGTCGAAATTCAGCGAAACAAGATCCGATGGGATCGTATGAACGGGAGCAACACAATGAGACTGACCGGGAGTGAATCCGAGCTAGTTACAATTTATGGCGAAATAAATTGTCCGACTGAATCAAATAACGCAAACCGTTATTTAACGGCTAACGCGCAAATGTGAGTAAATCTCACTAACTCTGAACAGTTTATAATTTCATGTTGCATTGTTAGAACTGTTAAAATTGTCTGTTTGACTGTGTGTTGATTGTTTGATTGAACTGCTAGTCAGTTAGTTAAATTTCTATATTGATTCTGTTTAACAGAATATATCATATGGAACTGAAAGTGATGTTATCTATATTGTCTAACATCTGTGATGCAGGGAAACAGGTTGGAGGAATCCGACTGGATTCCTCAACAGTTATTTTATTGTTTTCCATATATTGTTATATGATGTGATATAAAATCTGTGGGCGATTATATGTGCTTGGACGATATTGAACATCGTGATTTGATATGATTGAATACCATAACATACCGAAATGTTGATAAGGGGATTTTCAATGTTTATATTGAAAATGAATCTTATTTATAAAATCGATAGGATTTTATAAAAGGAAAACATTTATTTAATTAGAAAATAAATAAATGAAAAAGGAAACATTTATTTAGAAAATAAATGAAATAAAATAGAAACATTTATTTAGAAAATAAATGAATTAGAATATAAAGGAATATTTATTTAGGAAATAAATATAGGAACATTTATTTAGATTATAAATAAATGGAATAAAGGAATATTTATTTAGGGAATAAATAAAGGAACACTTGTTCGGAAAATAAATAGAATTATACAAGGATAGATTTAAACACGTGCTTCGTACACAAGTATAACACGATATGGATTTTAAGGAGATATTGTAGAAGTAGGAATTATAACCAGAGTGTGATAAAAGGATTAAACAAAGTAATTGGTTAGGTTAACCAAAGCAAGTTAGTCGAGTTAAACAAAGTAATTTGTTAGGTTAACCAAAGCAAGTTAGTCGAGTTAATCAAAGTAATGGGTTAAGTTAACCAAAGTAAATTAGTTAAGATAAACTAAGCGGTTAATCGAAGTGAATTAGTTAAGTTAAACTAATTGGTAAATCAAAGTGAATTAACTAAGTTAAACTAAGTGGATTAGTTCAGTTAATCGAGACAAGTAAATCAAGTTAGGTTAAACCATTTGAGTTAACCAGTTAGGTTAAACCGTTTGAGTTAACCAGTTAAAGTTTACCAGTTAAAGATAAACAGTTAGAGTTGACCAGTTAAAGTTGACCAGTTAAAGTTGACCAGTTAGAGTTGATCAGTTAGAGTTGACCAGTTAGAGTTGACCAGTTAGAGTTATCCAAGTGGAGTTAATCGAGTAGAGTTGCCGAATATCACTTATTCGAAGTAGAGTTATCGAATATAGTATATTCGAGGGAAGAGTAATCGAATATAGTTTATTCGAGTGGAGAAATCAAATGTTATTCATTTGAGAAGAGTTACCGAATATTATTTATTCGAAGAGTAGTTATCGAATATTGGTTATTCGAAGTTAGTTAATCCAAAGGAGTTATTCGAAGTTAGTCAATCCAAAGGAGTTATTCGAAGTTAGTTAATCCAAAGGAGTTATTCGAAGTTAGTTAATCCAAAGGAGTTATTCGAAGTTAGCTAATCCAAAGGAGTTATTCGAAGTTAGTTAATCCAAAGGAGTTAGTCGAAGAGTTAATCGAATATAGTTATTCAAAAGAAGGTGTTAATCGAATATAGTTATTCGAGTAAAGTTAAAAGAGTTAATCGAATTTAGTTATTCGAAATGAGTTATTCGAATTAGATATTTGAATAGAATTAAACACATTAGAGTGATTCGAATTACTTATTCGAATAGAGTTAAACACGTAAGAGTTAATTGAATATTAGTCATTCAATTTGAGTTAATCAAATTTAGTTATTCGAGAAGAGTTAAATCGAATTTAGTTATTCGAAAGGAGTTAATTAATTTGAGTTAAGTTAATCGATTAGAATTAAGTTAATCGAGTTAGAGTAAATCGAATATTAGTTATTCGAAGGTAAGTTATTCGAATTAGTTATTCGAAGGAGTTAATCAATTAAGTTATTCGAATGAGTTATTCGAAGGAGTAAATCAAATTAAGTTAATCGATTAGAGTTGAGTTAATCGATTTGGGTTAAGTTATCGAGTTAAGAAATCGAGTTAAGTCACCGAGTTAAGAAATCGAGTTGAGATAATCGAGTTAAGAAAATCAAGTTGAGTTAATCGAATAAGTTATTCGATAAGAGTAAATCCATTTAAGTTAAATCGGATGTTAGTTATTCGATAAGAATTGACACATTTAAGAAAATCGAATATTTGTTATTCGATAAGAGTTAATGAAATAGAGCCAACCAAGAAGAGTTATTCAAATATTAGTTATTCGATAGGGGTTAATCGAAATAGAGTTTATCGAATGTAAGTTATTAAAAAGGGAGTTAATCGAATAGAGATTACTCGAAAGAGAGTTATACGTCGAATTCGATTATAGCGAATTCGGGAAAGTACTATTTACTTTCCAGGGTTTAAATCAAGATTTAGTTATTGATTTAGAAATTAGGTGTCTGTTAAATTATTCGAGTTAGGAGATAAAATTATAATTTAGGTTAGATATTGCAGAAGTAGGAATTATAACGTTATAGTTATAATCAAACGTTTTCATATAAGAAGTAGATTCGTAACCTGAATCCGGGAATTTGCGTAAACAGATGATTGGAAAAAGTGAGTGACGAACTTCATCTATTTCACAGTAAAGGACGTTATTCAATTAAGGTCTGAGAGGTAATTATACCCCAACTTGATTGACTTCAGAATTGACAAAGGAATAGTTGTGGTTCGATAGAAAAGGTTGATTTGAAATATAGTTAAGTAATAAGCGATAAATGGATAAAGTGAAACGATGTTTTATACAACGTTCATTGGAAATCCGTAAATGAGTTTTGGAAACGTTTTCCAAATATAGTAGGATATGTTTTCTAAACATAGAAAATGAAATGTTTTCATGATAAGAATTTAAGAAATAGAGTTAAGCAAATTCAGAAACTGACTGGAGAGGGTAAGTTGAACGGTTTTCTAAGTGACGATCTGATGTAGGTTTCGACCTTACGGACTGATAATTAGAGAATTGTTCTCATACTAGTTACAGTTAGGGACTGATAGTTGCGAAATAATAGTGATGTGAAAATAAGCTATGGAAATGTTTTCCAATGATTAATAACATATATTTTCTAAATATATGAAATAAGGAAATATGAACATATGATGATTGATCGATCGAATTTCCATGTGGAAGTAAGATCGTTGTTTGTACACCGACATGTTTTCATTTGATAGTTGAATCACAGACTATCAAAGTTTTGACCATATGTACGTTATAAATATGGAGAGACCGGTTGGATTATTATCCGAAGAACCACTCCGTATTAGCATAAGCCTTGCGAATCAAGTACGCTGAAGATAATTGAAGACGAAGTGAAGTGCAAGGGCTATTGTGAAAAGCCTAGGTAGGATGGATTCACTGAATAGTGCCTTCGGTTTGTTCAGTCCCAGGACAACGTATATGGACGAGTGTCTGACAAAGTATTCTTAACGAATCATATATGTTGATCTCTTTAAAACGTATTACGTTGGTGGTGGAGAAATTCGTTTCTCTTAGCTTTTATACCCGTGATGCCTTGAGAAATCGATAATGATTTGGCGGGTATGACGATGTGGCATTTAAAGTAATTGAAGAAATAATCTGTCAAAGTGATAAACGTGACCTCAAAACCTCACAACCGGAAAATAACAGAAGTTGGGCTAGGCAGCATGGCTAGTTAGGCCATACCCAAGCAGGGTGTATTATCACCATCTAGAGAATATTCAATTGTACTTCTTTATAATCTATTTCAATGATGTCCCTTATCGGGAAGGATGGTTGCTGATCCCAACCATCGGTGATAATATATTCGTTACACTCAAGCTAAATGAGTGGACGGTCATGTGTGGCCGGGTTGCAAGACGTTCTTGTTGAACCCTAGTGTATCTCCTCTAGAGTACACTGATCGGAAGGTGCTCCCATACCTTGTCTGTAGGAATCCAATCCCCAATAAGCGCTCACGGTTTTATTTGTATATTATGTATGTGGAACGTGAGATGCAAGCGTTCTGCTAGATTGATATCTATTTGTATTTAGACATTATTATAATATCAGAAAGATATCCTTTATTTAACCAAGTGTTTGGAGTTTTATTCACACCAGTCCCATGACTGACCCGGAGTTTATTTTGTTTGTTTTCCCTAAACTCTTGGGTGCCTAAATTTGTACGGGCAGTCAAGTAGTTGGGATTTTACAGATACACTTGGAGAGCTTGGAGCAGGAGACTTCAGGATTATAGCTATTATTATTCCGCTGTGTTGTTAAGTGTTGTACTTTGAAATGGTATGTATATACGAGTACTGATTTGTATTTCAAAGTTATGTTATATTTTATTCGTTCCGCTGTGAGATTCGTGTTTACTCTGATGATGTAAGTTCTTCTTCTTCTATTCTATTAGTTCTATCTTTTCTTCCTCACCCTCTACTTTCTTTCACTAACGTCTCGGGATTTTCGACTCTCGAGGAGTCGGAAATTTCCAGCCGTTACAGCAAGAGAAATTCATGAATGAGGAGGCCCATTTGTTCATAGACCTAATTATGGTTTTCCCATTCTCATCTATAAATATGTGTTGCAACCATTGTAAAAATTGATTCTTCTGTACTCTCTTTTAGTTTTAATAAAGCTTTCTTTTCTTTAGTTCCTGCATTTTATTTTCATGGCAAATTGCGTTGTCTAGTCAATTAGATTTGCTAGAACACAATTTGCTATTGCTTCTATTTTTCTTACTAGTGATTGACCGTCTGATAAGATTCTGCGGTAATCCTAGTTTTTATTTTCAGTTGTTGATTTCTTTTCTGCAATTTTATTTCCAGTGTTCTATTTTATTTTAATCGTTGAATTTATTACAGATCCGATTAGATTCGAATCTGTAGTGAATTTAATTGCATCTTTTATTCGTAGTTTCAGTTTTTATTTTGCTTTGCGAAAAAAACCAACCTCTAAGCTTTGTCTAACTCGCCCAAGAGATTAGATAAATAATTGATTTAATTCACCTCCCTGTGTTCGACCTGTATGCTACACACCGGTATGCTTGCAGAATTTAATTTAAGTGTCGCGCTTTTCTAATTCATAGACTAGAGTCGATCAAGTTTTTGGCGCCGTTGCCGGGGAGGTAACGATTAAATTTTATTATTTATTTAATTTCTGATTCGTGTTAGTTTTTTTTTTTTTATTGTTGCATATATAAAAAAAAATCCTTTCCATTTTTTGTTTTATTTCTTTCCTTTCTTCTTCTCCAAGTCTCCAATAAAAAAAAAAACTTGCCATTCTTTTTCAATTTCTTTCCCAATCTTCTCTTTAATTATTTTCCTTCTTTTTCATTACAGAATCTTTCCTTTCCTTCTTACAAACAAAAAAAAAGAGGAAAAAAACATACAAATTTCTTATATTTCTTCACTGCCGAGACCTTTTGACCATCTTCATCATCTCTTCTCCGAAAAAAAAAAACCACAAACGCCACACCCTCCCAATCACCATCGAACCATTACAAATACCACTGTTATCACCACATTTCATGCAAACAGCCTTTGTCGCACAGAACTTCCAACTATAATACCCATCAATCCTCCGATCACCGAACAAAGGCCGCTCCAGACTCCCTGCAGTCGTCACCTTCCCAACTACAGCCTTCACATCCCACCCTCACGTTCAAACTCCCTCACAACATACCACGTTCGCCATCTTCTCCTACTACCACCGTACCTACTGTGAATCACAATCTGCAACCAGTTCTGCCACACTTCAAAAAAAAAACCCCATCTTCACGTCCATAACAAAAAAAAATCCCACTTCCCTGCAGCCACAAAAGCATCTTCTTCGTCGCATACTCACGCATAACCTTCCTCATCCACCTTTCCACCGAAAACAGACATCATCCTCACCCACATCCACTGCTGACAGAAAGCACCCTACCAGTACCCAATCACCAAGACCATCCCTCTCATCAAACCTTGAACCCAAATCGCAAATCAGCATCGCAAAACCCCAAATCCGATTTCGAAGCAGTCAAACCCAAAAACACCTAGATCCGAATTCAATTTAAGCCGAAAAAAAAACAAGAAAAAAAAAGGGAGATCAGAGTTTGCCGCATATTTTTTTTTTTTGGGAAGAGGATCCGAGTTCTCTCTTTTTGGCTTTGCGTTGAGAAGCCTTCTAGGTTCTATTTAAACAAGGGAGGTTCCAGTGATCCCTGGTTTGAAATAAAAAGGGATTGTTCTGAAAATTGGCTCGTTGATTTGATTCCTTTTGTGTGACGGCCCGTCCCGCACCAGCCTGCATTTCCTCCGAAAGTGTGCTGTACACATGCCCAGCTAGCACAGAACAGTCGTCAGAAGAAAAGAAAGGAAAGAATGAACTAATCAAGGAACCTGTAGAATGTCTCACAGCGCATGGGATAAAATATAATAATAACATACTTGACATAAAACAGACGAGACAGTGCATAAGCTGATAACTAAAATCAACATCAATCATCAGAGCAGCGGAAATCCATATACAGCTTATTACAATTTTCCAAATTTACTGTCTCTAAACAAAAGAAAGCTAAAGTAGAAGATACACCAACAATGCCCAAACAGTGATCTTCAACAACACAGGGAGAATATTATGTATATAGTACGTGGAAGCCTCCTGCTCGTCTCCGGATCATCTACCCGTGCATCACCAGCTAACCTGTCCCTAGTCTGCTCGTGTGAGCACCTAGAGTAATAAGAGGAGACATAAAACTCTGGGTCAGACATAAAGCCTGGTATGAGCGATAAGCATCTAAACAGAGTAATAACAGGTATACTAAACCATACCTGAACCTGGACCTGCAACCAAAGAGTTAGTACCACATACCGTACAATACTCCAAGGTGCCATAATAAATAGTGTAAGAATACGGGGGTGGGGTGTGCATGTCACAATGATAGCAACAAATCATCCATAGCAACCATCCTCTCATCTCTCACTTAGTGCGTAAAGCATACGACATCTACCACTTTGGAACACTAGACAAACTGAGGTAACGACGAATCCCGACTTGTAGAAACCCTGCTATGACCAAGCCAAACACTTGGAGTCATGACCAAACATTTCAATGACCCACTTCATTGGTCGTAGCCCTCGGTTCTACCTATGCCATAATGGCCCTGAATCTGCCTTCGTACCTCCTACCATAGTGGTCCAAAGCTATAGACGTCGATAACTCCTTTGCACGCGTCCCGCAGAAAAGCCCAACCATGAAGCGAACTCGTTGATTCCCATCTGAATCCTGAGCTCTAACTTCTCATTTGGACTTCCTTTGCATCTCGGGTTTGGTCGAATTGGAGTGGATCTTCAGAAGAGTTGTCACGCAGTAACAGTCCTGGAAATCGGTTCGGTTCGGTAATCATTGCCCTCGTCTGTTCGGTTCGGGTTTCTTCACTCCGGGTCGGGTCGGTGTCCTCCTCCGGGTCGGGTCGGTGTCTTCCTCCGGGTCGGGTCGGGTTGCTATCCTCCTTCCAGCTCATGCTCCTTCTTCGATCAGCTCCCTCGTTTCCTTCTACTCCGATCCGATCACTTCGCTTTACTTCAGTCCGATCCGCTCCGCTCCCTAGCCTACTCCGATCCGATCCCCTTGTCCACTCCAACTCTAAGTAAACGGCCTTCCTTTTTGCCAAGCCCTTCATGTGCCAAACTCCAGTTCGGGTCGGGTTTCTTGCCCAGTTCACATTTCCGATCCGAGCCCCATCCGATCCGATCCGAAGCCCTGCACAACTTTCTGCAACTTTTCCAGCAACTTGTTTACGCCGTTCGACGACGTTTTTGACAAATCTAACTATTCTAATCAATCACAATTCATGTCAAATAGTCATAACAACATAGCAAACTAACCACAAACACCAAAACAATGAATTCATATGTCAAAATGGATCAAATGTGCCCAAAACCTCACATTTTCCTATAATCCCTCTTAATCATGTTTAAGCATACGATTAGCAAAACACATCGGAATTAACCCAAATTTCTAACAGAGCCTTAAAACATTATTTTAGAATTTTAAGAATTTTTCCAGAATTTATTTACGTATAAATTCGCTAATCTTCACTAATTACCCTTAATCACCGTAATTAGTGCAAAAACTATGCAAATCACTCACCTTGGCCACAAATGAAACACCAAATCTGAAATACTCTCTGTTTGGGTCGAATTCCTATATATAG
Source organism: Allium sativum (assembly GCA_030737875.1). Classification (NCBI taxonomy): domain Eukaryota; kingdom Viridiplantae; phylum Streptophyta; class Magnoliopsida; order Asparagales; family Amaryllidaceae; genus Allium; species Allium sativum. The sequence goes on along the minus strand of CM060921.1, from coordinate 4,200,275 downwards.
CAGCAGCTCCAACCTTACTTTGTTGCTATTTGGCCTTGTTTTGATGTAGTTTAGGCTTAATCTTCGCTAAAAATGTGTTTTGGGGTGATTTTAGAGGATGGAAGCCATTACCAATGTCTCAAGAAGGTTTGTGGCGGCTCAAAACTGAAATGAAAGTGATAACCTAACCCTAATCAGTCCTCCTATACCTCTAAACCCGAAATTCCCCTGTGGGCCTAGCTGCTAATCACCCGGTTAAGCCCAATTAAGCTGTTTTTCACCGTCTGAAACTTGTTTCAGCCATATCTCCCAAACGGTAAGTCCGTTCGGCTAATGTGACCACTCTACGGAAAGAGAAACCATCATCTGAAGCCAATGGAAGTGGTTTCAGGTCAAAATTCCTTCCCAGTCAAAAGTTATGGCCAAAACAGTGCCAACTAGGGGTAAAATGGTCATTTAAAAATCGGGAAAATCATGAACATGGGAAATGACCCCAATAGTCGTCTCCCAAAGTTACATGACCATACGACTTCGTATGTGACAGAAATAAATATCCTACGATCCTATAATGCGTAGAATGCGGGTCGTTACACTCTCCCCCCCTTAAGAAATTTCGCCCCCGAAATTCCTTAATCCAAAACATATCAAGGATCCCGCATGCCTAACAACCACATACATCAACCAAACATGCAAAACAAGCAAAACAAACCTATCCTAGCATGCGGAAAACTAAATCGAGGTCAAAATCTTACCAGGCAAAGAGTTCTGGGTGCGACTTCCTAATGTTCTCCTCTGTCTCCCAAGTACAATCATTCTCGTCCTCGCCCCACTGTACCTTGACTAGCTTCACCGCCTTCCTTCGAAGTTGCTTCATGTCGTGCTCGACAATACGGGCCGGCTTGCGGTTCCCAACCGCCTCGGGTTGTACTTCGAAGTCCTCTAACTGATCAGGTGAAATAGTCATATCTGAGTCGTGAACGGACTTCCTTAGTTGGGAAACATGAAATACGTTGTGAACTCCCGCCATCTTCTCCGGTAAGTCAATTCTGCATGCCAAATTCCCGACTAGTTCAAGAACAGGGAATGGGCCAACAAATCTTGGTGCCAACTTGCCTCTCCTGCCAAATCGTATTACGCTCTTCAACGGAGAAATCTTGACAAACACCAAGTCGCCAACGGAGAATTTTAAGTCTCTTCTCCTCTTATCAGCATAACTCTTCTGCCTATCTTGGGCAGCCTTCATTCGTTGTTGAATGGTCTTGATTTTATCTGAAGTTTCCCTCACCACATCTGGTCCAAGCATAAACTTCTCGCCAGTCTCTATCCAACATGATGGTGAGTTGCATGGTCTTCCGTACAAAGCTTCAAACGGAGCCATACCGATACTGGATTGGTAGCTATTATTATATGCAAACTCTACTAGATGCAAATGGTCATCCCATGATCCACCAAAATCCAATATACATGCTCTCAAGAGATCTTCTAAAATACGGTTCACCCTCTCTGTCTGACAGTCGGTCTGAGGATGATATGCGGTACTGAGATGTAACTCTGACCCTAGAGCCTCTTGTAAGCTCTTCCAAAACCCACTAGTGAACAACGGGTCTCGGTCGCTCACAATGCTTTTGGGTACTCCATGAAATCTCACCACCCACTTCACATATAATTCAGCTAACTTAGCTGCCGTTCTGGTCGATTTGACTGGTATAAACCTTGCACTTTTAGTCAGTCGGTCTACAATCACCCAAATACTATCATATCCCGATATAGTCCTTGGTAAACCATCGATGAAATCCATCGAGACTTGCTCCCATTTCCATTCGGGAATTTCTAAGGGCTGTAACAAACCACTAGGCTTCTTTTGCTCGGCTTTAACTAGCTGGCAATTCATGCATTTGGATATAAACTTCCCAACGTCTCCTTTCATTCCTTCCCAGTAGTAAGTCTGCTTCATATCTCGATACATCTTGTTACCACCGGGGTGTATAGTCAGTTTTGAGTGATGACATTCTCTAAGCACTTCATCTCTCAATCCATTGACATTGGGTACAACGAGCTTTCCATTCTTTCTAAGCCATCTATCTTGATCAAGCCCATACTTGCTCACCTCCTCATCGATACCCATCTCTAACTTGGAGATGATTTCCAATAGGTTAGGATCGTCCCTCTGACTAGAGCCGATCCGTTCAATCAAAGTGGGTCTGATCGTCAAACTTGCTAACATTTCTGGATCCAATTCGCAATTTGGTCTGAAATCAAACCCCGCGATAAACTCCAGTTGCTTCCATTCAAGGAACATAGCCCCTAAGCTGGCGTGTCTTCTACTCAATGCATCAGCCACCGCATTGCCCTTTCCTGGTGTGTATGCGATGTCAAAATCATAGGAAGCTAGGAACTCTAACCATCTCTGCTGACGGAGATTCAGATCTTTCTGAGAGAAGAGATACTTTAACGACTTATGATCTGTAAACAGCTCAAATCTTTCCCCCAAGAGATAGTGTCTCCACATCTTTAACGCGAACACGATCGCTGCCAATTCTAAATCATGGGTAGGGTATCTTCTCTCGTGCGGTTTCAATTGCCGACTTGCGTAAGCTACAACCCTACCGCCTTGCATCAATACAGCACCCAATCCGGTACCACAGGCATCCGTGTATACCGTCATCTCTTCATCCCCCTTAGGAATGACTAACACTGGTGCGCTTGTCAACTTGTCCTTTAGACTTTTAAATGCATTCTCGCACCTTTCATCCCAGACAAAAGCTTGATTCTTTTTGGTCAACTGGGTCAACGGTGCTGCTAACTTGGAGAAACCTTGGATAAACTTATGATAATAACCCGCTAATCCCAAGAAACTTCTTACATCTGTTGCATTCTTGGGCGTAGGCCAATCCTGTACCGTAGCCACCTTTGCCGGGTCCACGGCAATCCCATTCTCTGATACAACATGGCCCAAGAACCTCACTTCCCTCTTCCAGAAGTGACACTTAGAAAACTTTGCTTTCAATTGGTGTTTTCTCAACACCTCCATCGCTACTCTTAAATGTTCCTTGTGTTCTTCCTCTGTCCTCGAGTAGACCAAAATATCATCAACGAACACAAGGACAAACTTATTCAACTGATCTCTGAATACCCTATTCATAAGATCCACAAAATATGCTGGGGCATTGGTCAGCCCGAATGGCATGACCAACCACTCATAAAACCCAGACGGCGTCCGAAATGCCGTTTTAGCTATACTCTCAGCTTCCACTCTAAGCTGATGAAAACCTGTCGCGAGATCCAATTGAGAAAATATTCTCGCGCCACTCAACTGATCGAACAAATCATCTATCCGCGGTAGAGGATACTTATTCTTCCTCGTCACTTTATTCAACTCGCGGTAGTCTACACACAAACGAAGGGAACCATCCGCCTTGGTAGCAAACACAACTGGTGCTCCCCATTCAGAAACACTCCTTCTGATAAATCCCTTCTTCAAAAGATCGCTGACTTGCACCTCGAGCTCTCGCTGCTCTCTTGGTGCCATACGACGAAGTGGCATCACTATAGGCCTGGCATCTTTTACCAAATCAATACGGAACTCAATCTCTCGGTGTGGTGGAAGTCCGGTCACTTCTTCGAAAACATCCGGATACTGGCCAACCACGGGCAAACCTGACAACTCACTATGCGGAATGTCGAGGGAGTTTAGAAAACTAGCCAATACCCCCTTACTGGGTAGACCACCAAACACTATCCTCCGCCCATCATCCGCTCTAGCTGTCACCAACAAGCCCTCACAGTCTACCACCACCCCGTATCTTTGGAGCCAATCTACTCCCAAAATAATGCCAAACCCAGTAAAGCCCAAAACAAAGCAATCACAAACAAACATGCATCCATGACTCGATAAGACCACATTACGACAAATCATGCTAAGGCTAGTCGAACCACCAACCGGGTTCGTCACTACTAAAGGTCTATCGACAATCTCGGGCTCCAATCCCAACCTATCTACCAGGTCACTAGATATGAAAGAACTGGAAGCTCCGGTATCAAACAAAACTCTAACAGGAACATCATAAACAGAAAGCATACCTTGAATGACGACATTCTTTCCCTTCTCCGCCGCAGTTGGGGCATTCGACGAAGAAGGAATAGCATTAAGAGCGTAGGCTTTCACCATTTGCTTTTCTTTAGGGGGCTGTGGACACTTGTCCTTGTGATGTCCCATTTGGCCACAGTTGAAGCACTTCCTATCCGCTGGCTTGGCCTGACAATTACTAGCATAATGGCCCTTCTTACCACAGCTGAAGCACTCAACATCTTGCTTATTCTTTTTCTTCTGGCCATCCTTAGCTTGGTTCTGCTTTCTCTTATTCTGGGAACCACCCTTGCCTCCACCACTTGCTTGTGGCTTTGGCTCATCTGCAGATGCAACCTCAGTCTTCGGCTTAGGGTAGAGACTTTCCGATCTTAACGCTTTCCCCACAATCGATTCAAACGTCTCATCGATGTGGTTAATAAGCTTTTCCCCTAAGTACTGATCTAACCCAGTTATGAATTTCTCATTCTTCTTCTCGGCAGTATCAATAAGAGATAACCCATACTTTGACAAAGTGTCGAATTCAGCAATGTACTCCGAGACAGCTCTGCCATTCTGCTTGAGCTCCAAGAATTTCTTAAATAGCACTGACTTCTGAGCAGCTGGAATGAACTTCTCGCTAAAGCGAGCTTTAAACTGCTCCCAAGTAATCTGATCTTCGGGAGTAGCTGCCTTTATAGCATTCCACCAATTCATTGCCCGCCCTTGCAGCTGACGGGACGCTAGCTTTCTCTTCATCGCATCCTCGATACCCAAATCCTCGAAGATACGTTCGCAACTATCCAACCAATCCTGGACATCCGTGGCCGACTCCGTTCCGTGGAACGGCTTCCCACCAAGGCTAGTATAGTCCTTATTCAGCTTGGCGAAGTCGACCCTCGGCGCCTGCACTATTGGACCACCACCATTTCCACCATTGGGAGCTGCCCTCTGAACGTCCCTAAGCATCTCTCTCATGAGGTCTGTAAACATCGCCCTCATGTCAGCAGCATTCCCATTATTGGCTCCCCTACCAGCACCTCTAGTATCTCGGCTCATCGTCAATCTGAAAAAGGAAACGATTAACGATTCCATAGTGGTGCTAGTGCAGTACGACTTCATTCTTATACTACTAATAGTATATATATATAGCTTTTAAAAACCAAAGTAATCACAAATACGCTCTCTCGTATACGTATATTATCTCTCCCTGATAACTTCCCTCGGTTAACTACGCAACCTAGAGCTCTGATACCAAGTGTGACGGCCCGTCCCGCACCAGCCTGCATTTCCTCCGAAAGTGCGCTGTGCACATGCCCAGCTAGCACAGAACAGTCGTCAGAAGAAAAGAAAGGAAAGAATGAACTAATCAAGGAACCTGTAGAATGTCTCACAGCGCATGGGATAAAATATAATAATAACATACTTGACATAAAACAGACGAGACAGTGCATAAGCTGATAACTAAAATCAACATCAATCATCAGAGCAGCGGAAATCCATATACAGCTTATTACAATTTTCCAAATTTACTGTCTCTAAACAAAAGAAAGCTAAAGTAGAAGATACACCAACAATGCCCAAACAGTGATCTTCAACAACACAGGGAGAATATTATGTATATAGTACGTGGAAGCCTCCTGCTCGTCTCCGGATCATCTACCCGTGCATCACCAGCTAACCTGTCCCTAGTCTGCTCGTGTGAGCACCCAGAGTAATAAGAGGAGACATAAAACTCTGGGTCAGACATAAAGCCTGGTATGAGCGATAAGCATCTAAATAGAGTAATAACAGGTATACTAAACCATACCTGAACCTGGACCTGCAACCAAAGAGTTAGTACCACATACCGTACAATACTCCAAGGTGCCATAATAAATAGTGTAAGAATACGGGGGTGGGGTGTGCATGTCACAATGATAGCAACAAATCATCCATAGCAACCATCCTCTCATCTCTCACTTAGTGCGTAAAGCATACGACATCTACCACTTTGGAACACTAGACAAACTGAGGTAACGACGAATCCCGACTTGTAGAAACCCTGCTATGACCAAGCCAAACACTTGGAGTCATGACCAAACATTTCAATGACCCACTTCATTGGTCGTAGCCCTCGGTTCTACCTATGCCATAATGGCCCTGAATCTGCCTTCGTACCTCCTACCATAGTGGTCCAAAGCTATAGACGTCGATAACTCCTTTGCACGCGTCCCGCAGCAAAGCCCAACCATGAAGCGAACTCGTTGATTCCCATCTGAATCCTGAGCTCTAACTTCTCATTTGGACTTCCTTTGCATCTCGGGTTTGGTCGAATTGGAGTGGATCTTCAGAAGAGTTGTCACGCAGTAACAGTCCTGGAATTCGGTTCGGTTCGGTAATCATTGCCCTCGTCTGTTCGGTTCGGGTTTCTTCACTCCGGGTCGGGTCGGTGTCCTCCTCCGGGTCGGGTCGGTGTCTTCCTCCGGGTCGGGTCGGGTTGCTATCCTCCTTCCAGCTCATGCTCCTTCTTCGATCAGCTCCCTCGTTTCCTTCTACTCCGATCCGATCACTTCGCTTTACTTCAGTCCGATCCGCTCCGCTCCCTAGCCTACTCCGATCCGATCCCCTTGTCCACTCCAACTCTAAGTAAACGGCCTTCCTTTTTGCCAAGCCCTTCATGTGCCAAACTCCAGTTCGGGTCGGGTTTCTTGCCCAGTTCACATTTCCGATCCGAGCCCCATCCGATCCGATCCGAAGCCCTGCACAACTTTCTGCAACTTTTCCAGCAACTTGTTTACGCCGTTCGACGACGTTTTTGACAAATCTAACTATTCTAATCAATCACAATTCATGTCAAATAGTCATAACAACATAGCAAACTAACCACAAACACCAAAACAATGAATTCATATGTCAAAATGGATCAAATGTGCCCAAAACCTCACATTTTCCTATAATCCCTCTTAATCATGTTTAAGCATACGATTAGCAAAACACATCGGAATTAACCCAAATTTCTAACAGAGCCTTAAAACATTATTTTAGAATTTTAAGAATTTTTCCAGAATTTATTTACGTATAAATTCGCTAATCTTCACTAATTACCCTTAATCACCGTAATTAGTGCAAAAACTATGCAAATCACTCACCTTGGCCACAAATGAAACACCAAATCTGAAATACTCTCTGTTTGGGTCGAATTCCTATATATAGCAGCAGCTCCAACCTTACTTTGTTGCTATTTGGCCTTGTTTTGATGTAGTTTAGGCTTAATCTTCGCTAAAAATGTGTTTTGGGGTGATTTTAGAGGATGGAAGCCATTACCAATGTCTCAAGAAGGTTTGTGGCGGCTCAAAACTGAAATGAAAGTGATAACCTAACCCTAATCAGTCCTCCTATACCTCTAAACCCGAAATTCCCCTGTGGGCCTAGCTGCTAATCACCCGGTTAAGCCCAATTAAGCTGTTTTTCACCGTCTGAAACTTGTTTCAGCCATATCTCCCAAACGGTAAGTCCGTTCGGCTAATGTGACCACTCTACGGAAAGAGAAACCATCATCTGAAGCCAATGGAAGTGGTTTCAGGTCAAAATTCCTTCCCAGTCAAAAGTTATGGCCAAAACAGTGCCAACTAGGGGTAAAATGGTCATTTAAAAATCGGGAAAAATCATGAACATGGGAAATGACCCCAATAGTCGTCTCCCAAAGTTACATGACCATACGACTTCGTATGTGACAGAAATAAATATCCTACGATCCTATAATGCGTAGAATGCGGGTCGTTACATTTTGAGAGTTCGTGATTTGTGTTGGTCAACCGCCATTTTGAGAAGGGAAGGGCGTGATTTCTGGAAAGTATTTAACTCCACTTTTTCGATTTTGTGAATTACAGTCGTATGGCTTATAAAAAGTAAAGAGGTGTGTATTATCTGTTTGGGAACTTGGTAAGGGTGAGCTTGAATTGTCCGAGTCGTGGTATGGTCTACTGTAATTTTTATAACATGAGCGAGCCTTCAGGAAATTGATTGTGGTAGTTTATATTTAGGTTTGTTGAGTCTAGTTTTTATTTTATTTTGTTTTTGTTTTTCGTGTTCAGCTTAGTTTTTATCATTTCTTTTAGCTTAGTTTATTTTTACTTTATTTAAAGTTTCATTTCAGTTTTTCTTTTTGTTTATTTGTTTTCTTAAAAAAAAGGAGAATTTTTCAAAAACAGGTACAGCTGAAATTTAAAAAAAAAAGTCTTAAAAAAAAATTAATAGAAGGGGACAACAACAGAAAGCAGCGGACGATTCAGATGGGTTGGAGCGGTTGCACACCAAGTGGGGTGTGAACGCGCTAGCGCTTCCCAAATTCACAGGAGGACTGCCGATCTAGGTGAAAACTTTTAAAACTCTACAGGTGCTCTGCTGCAAAAGGAAAAAAGAAAAAATATATAGACAATTGTTGTAAAAATTTTCTGTAGGGGCAGCGGCTTTGAATGTACAATTTTTAATTTCTGCAATTGTTTTGTGTGATTGCTGTTGTTTCTGCATCTTTTATTCATTCTGTTAAGGGCAATACCCCAATTCACATAAGGTGAGGGATTTCATCACCCTTTCCTTAGACCACAAATTGCATTTCATCGTAGAATCTGACTAATTATAACGGTTAGACGTTGGACTTAAGGGAGTCACGGGCTCATCTAGGGCTTAATTATATTGTGATAGTTGATTCATTTGGAACGAATTATTTCTTGGTGTCTAGACTACGACAGAGAAATAACCGTTTATAAATATTACGGTGATTCGTAAATATTATATCGGTTGTTACTCTGAAGGTACTTAAACCTTCGGCTGCATTGCTAGGGTGATTCCTGGTGCACCGATAACTCCTGTCCGTTAACTGGCTGAGAAATCTTTTGATCTAAGTAATCAAATGTGTCACTTTATAATTTTGGGTTAGGAGCCAATGAGGACAGAAAACTTCATTGTAGCTAATTTCTATGCTTGTATTTAACAACAATGAGTGAAAAAAGTGTCAGCCAACAAAATTCTCCTAGGGGTTCTCGAATCAACCAAAATTTTCCACCCAAATTGGATCAAAATCGAGTGAATCAAAACTTTCAAAACTTTGGGGATCAAAACCAAATAAATCGAAATTTTCAAAATCTCAATATCCAAATGGAGAGACCCTCGTCTCTTTGTGATCGATGTTATCCTACTAGGACCGTTCAACCATCTGTCATTGTGTTCCCACCAGCTGAAGGAAACAATTTTGAGCTAAAACACTCTTTTATCCAAGAGGTACCAAAATTTAATGGGTCTAAAAATGCTTATGAATTTCTGAGTGAATTTGAATTGTATGTCTCCACAACAAAAATGCAACAACTATCTAACGAATCGATCAAGCTAAGGCTAATTCCATTTGCACTACTTGAAAGCGCTAAAAGATGGCTAAATTCTCTTCCACGACATTCCATAAGAAGTTGGGATGAATTTGTCACTGCATTCTTGAAAAAGTTTTTCCCTTTTCATAAAACTCTAAAAATCCGAACCGAGATAAATCAATTTTGTCAAAATGAGGGGGAAACTTTTTCAAAATACTTTGAGAGATTCAACCAGCTATTATATAGTTGCCCTCATCACAGAATTCTAAAAGATCACTTATGTCAAATTGCATATGAAGGGTTAAACTATCAGACTAGAACTCAACTAGAATCAATGTGTGGAGGAGACTTTATGTCTAAAACAGCCGATGAAGCTTGGCGGTTTTTAGAAGATTATTCTGAAAAGGACATGCAGTGGGAATCGATTCGTGTTCCCATTCGTACTTCTACTAGAGGAGTGCATGTCGTGGACCCAAGTCAAATTCCCTTAGAAAATCAAACTCCTCAAGCCGGAGAAGGGTTACCCCACTTTTACTCTCAGGACCAAGCCAATGCTATAGCTCAAAATAATCCTTACTCATCCACATACAACCCTGGTTGGAGGAACCACCCAAACTTTTCTTGGTCAAACCCCAATAATTCGGCTAACCCATCTCACGTGCAACCCTTTATTCCCAATCCGAATTACCAAGGTCCACCCCCCAATTCTCAAACCTCTCAAGCTACACCTCAATCCAAACAACCTTATAGGCACCCCAATTTTCAATCATCAAACCAATCATCTCAATCTTCTCAACCATCACAAGATATTGGGCGTCTAGAAAAACAGATGAACTCTTACGAAGCTAAAATAAACTCGCAAGACGCTAAAATGGACCAAATGTTTAATATGATGAAGGAATTTATAAAAACTCATGAGAGGGGAAAGTTGCCTAGTCAACCTGAGGTGAATCCAAAATATAACTCTCGTGCTGTAAATTCTTGTGAGGACGAAAACCACAATCCAGTCAACGCTATTACAACCCTTCGATCTGGAAAGAGGATTGATAATAACGTGGGCGACCCTGACGAACCTTCTAACTCGACCCCAATCCCTAATCTTGCTGATCACCCATTGGCTTCGAATGCCAATTCTTCTAAACCTCAAGTTACCTTAAATGTTGGAAATTCCAACAGTTCTTCTCCCAGTGTCGGCAAACCCGACCCACCTTCGAAAATTAATGTTGGCAATACCAACATACCATCTTCTACGACCTTACCACCTTCTATTCCCTTGGATGAACCTTCTTCTTTGAATGATGAAACTCATCACAGAGTCAAAGAACCAGTAGCTCCTTTTCCTCATAGACTCAATAATAAGAAGAAAGCGGCAAATTTCGATAAAATTCTGGAAATTTTCAAACAAGTCCGTGTGAACATTCCTCTTTTAGACACCATTGAACAAATTCCTCAATATGCTAAATGTCTTAAGGAATTGTGCACACAAAAACGTGCGACCAATGTCCCGAAAACCGCTTTTCTAACTGCAAATACAAGCTCTGTTCTTTCGAATCTTGCCCCAGTCAAGTATAAAGACCCTGGCTGCCCTACGATTGATTGTAAAATAGGAAATACTCACATCTCTCGTGCCCTACTCGACCTTGGTGCCAGTGTCAACCTTCTCCCTTATACTGTCTATCGTCAACTTGGACTAGGGGAGATTAAACCAACAAACATCACACTTCAACTAGCCGATCGCTCTGTCAAAAAGCCATTGGGAATTATCGAAGACGTCTTGATACAGATCGAACAGTTTTACTTCCCTGTCGATTTTATAGTTCTAGAAACAGAGCCTGTCTCAAATCCCAACGTTCAAATACCATTGATCTTAGGACGACCCTTCTTAGCAACCTCTAATGCTGTCATTAATTGTAGAAATGGTCAGCTTCGACTTTCCTTCGGGCACCTGACCATTGAGCTAAACATCTTTAATCTCAACAAGCAACCTAGGGATTTTGAGATCGATGAAATTGACATGATTCAAACCACAGTTGATGAAACCTCTAATGACACTTCTGAAGCTTTGAAAATGTGTCTTGACCATTTTGACTCCGATTTCGATGAACTCGAATACATTTCTGAACTAAACAAAATTCTTGATTCCGACACTTCGTCACCTGAGTATAACCAAGGAATGTTGACCAATGTTGATACACAAGAACTTCCTAAGTTAGACCTCAAACCCTTGCCACCAGACCTTAAGTATGCCTACCTAGACTCTTCAAAAACTTTTCCCGTAATCTTGGCTTCCGATCTTATCGAAGACCAAGAAGAAAAACTTTTGGATATCTTGCGGGAAAATAAGGATGCCTTGGGGTGGGAAATTAGCGATATAAAAGGAATTAGCCCATCAATTGTGGAACATCGCATACATTTAGTTGATGAGGCTAAACCCACCCGTGAGGTTCGAAGGCGATTAAACCCAAACATGAGAGAAGTGGTCAAGGAGGAGATAATCAAATGTCTAGACAATAACATCATCTATCCCATCTCTGATAGCACTTGGGTGAGTCCGGTACAAGTTGTACCAAAGAAGTCGAGAGTCACAGTGATCAAAAACGACAGTAATGAACTCGCCCCAACAAAAATCAAAACCAAATGGCGTGTGTGCATCGACTATCGAAAGCTTAACTCAGCCACACGAAAAGACCATTTTCCCTTGCCTTTTATTGACCAAATGCTCGAACGTTTAGCAGGACATGAGTTCTACTGTTTTCTCGATGGATACTCTGGCTATAACCAAATTCCTGTTGCTTTAGAAGATCAACATAAGACCACCTTTACTTGTCCCTTTGGAACCTTTGCTTATCGTCGCATGCCTTTTGGTCTTTGTAATGCCCCCGCGACTTTCCAAAGGTGTATGATGAGTATTTTCTCTGATATGGTGGAAGAATTCTTGGAAATATTCATGGACGATTTTTCAATATATGGATCATCTTTTTCCCAATGTCTCACTCATTTAGAACTCGTCCTTAAGCGTTTTAAGGAGAAATCACTCGTGCTTAATTGGGAAAAATGTCACTTTATGGTGAAAAGGGGGATAGTTCTAGGTCATGTCGTCTCCAAGGATGGCCTAGAAGTCGATAAATCCAAAATCGATTTGATTGCTAATTTACCTCCTCCTAAGTCTGTCAAAGATGTTCGTTCATTTCTTGGCCATGCGGGATTCTATAGAAGATTCATTAAGGATTTCTCAAAACTTTCAAAACCTCTCTCGAATTTACTTGCCAAAGACGTAGAGTTTGAATTTTCCAATGATTGCAAAACATCTTTTGAAACTCTTAAATCACTCTTGACCACAACTCCCATCATTCAACCACCTGATTGGACTCAACCCTTCGAACTTATGTGCGATGCTTCTGATTTTGCAATTGGAGCCATCTTGGGTCAGCGAATTGATAAACTCCCTCGAGTCATTTACTACGCTAGCAAAACCTTAAACGAGGCCCAATTGAATTACTCAACTACTGAAAAGGAATTTTTGGCAGTTGTCTTCGCTCTTGAGAAATTCAGACCATATCTCATAGGATCCAAAATCATAGTTTACACTGACCATGCTGCCCTACGATATTTGCTTTCTAAAAAGGATGCCAAGGCCCGCTTGATTCGTTGGATCCTTCTTCTTCAAGAATTCGATATAGAAATACGAGATAAAAAGGGTTCTGAAAATGTCGTAGCTGATCATCTCTCTCGAATTGTGCACAAAAATGATAACGACACCCAAATCAATGACTATTTTCCTGACGAACAACTCCTTTCGATCGCTAACACCCCTTGGTACGCTGACATTGTGAATTATCTTGTCACACAGCAAACACCCGCTGAATGGTCGAAACAAGATAAACAAAAATTTCTCTCGAAAGTTCGAAACTTCTATTGGGACGACCCATATCTTTTCAAATACTGTCCAGACCAAATCATTCGAAGGTGTGTGCCCGATCATGAACACCAAAGTATTCTCTCCTTCTCACATGACCATGCTTGTGGCGGTCATTTTGGAGCAAGAAAAACTGCTGCAAAAGTTTTGCAAAGCGGTTTTTATTGGCCCACACTCTTCCGTGACGCTTTCGAATTTTGCTCTAAATGTGAGCGATGTCAAAGAACGGGTCGAATCTCTAAGCGAAACATGATGCCTCTCAACCCCATTTTAGTGATTGAGTTATTCAATGTTTGGGGCATCGATTTCATGGGACCATTCCCTAATTCATTTGGGAATCTTTACATCTTACTTGCGGTAGATTATGTCTCAAAATGGGTTGAAGCCATTCCGACCAAAACCAACGACAACAAGGTTGTTGTCAAATTCCTCAAAGAAAACATCTTTTCACGCTTTGGCACACCTCGAGCTATCATTAGCGATAATGGCACTCACTTCTGTAATCGTGCTTTTGAGTCCTTGCTCAAGAAATACTCAATCACACACAAGTTGTCGACCCCCTACCATCCACAAACGAGTGGGCAAGTAGAAGTTTCCAATAGACAAATCGAACAAATTCTTGAGAAAACCGTGAATTCCAATAGAAAAGATTGGTCCGTAAAACTGATTGATGCACTTTGGGCTTTTCGCACTGCTTATAAAACCAATCTAGGGATGTCACCATATCGATTAGTCTTTGGAAAGGCCTGTCACTTACCTCTTGAATTAGAGCATCGCGCTCTTTGGGCCATAAAATTTTTGAACTTTGACTTAGAAAAAGCCGGCTCACATAGAAAGTTACAAATTTCGGAATTAGAGGAATTAAGAAATGAGGCGTATGAAAATGCGAAAATCTACAAAGAAAGAACCAAAGCCCAACACGACAAAAACATACTTCGTAAGGAATTCAACGTAGGTCAAAAAGTTCTTTTATACGATTCTAGACTTCACTTGTTTCCAGGAAAACTCAGATCTCGATGGACTGGACCTTATGTCGTGAAAACAGTATATCCTCATGGAGCGGTTGAAATTGAAAATCCTAGGGATGGAAAAGTCTTCAAAGTAAACGGTCAACGACTGAAACCATTTTTGGAATTCGAGCAATATGATGAAGATGACTCTACCGATCTGCATGATCATCCACCATGAAATCAGGTGGTACACTTTTTTTTTCTTTTTCATTTTTTTTATTTTATTTTTGTTTTTCTGCCTTAGACAGTTGGGACACTGTCTCAATCAAGTGTGGGGGGGGGGAGTCTGCATTTCATCCATTTTCATTTTTCTTTGTTTTTATTTCTTTTTTCTTTGTCTCTTTTTATTTTCAGCCATTTAAATAGGTACATCATACATTTTAGATTGTAGTAACATACCATTTTTTTTAAATACGACTCATTTTCAATTGATACAGCAAAATAAGTTTATAATTTTTAGCCAGTTGATAGTATTTTTCTCTCTCAACTTAGATCAAATAGGAAATATAATGAAAAGATTAATTTTGAGGGATAATGGTGTAACCGGTACATAGGAAGATTCTTAGGTGATGGCCATGAAATCTATTCTATATTGTAGACTTTGTTTAAATAAGTGGAGGACTTAAAATAATTATATTAGCTTTTCAAATCTTTAAAACTAAGTTGTGTTAAGTTGAATTCGCGTAACTCTCTTTTGTGCTTATATTTTCGATAATAATAATAATAGTATTCCAAGGGTATCCAACATTGCTTGTATATCGAGCGTTGGTGTGCAAACCCGCCAAGCTCTATCCGACACGTTGTTGACAAAGTCAAAGTCGGAATATCTTGGTCTCATTTTATGAGATTAGACACCTAAGGATTACCGACACGTTGTTGACAAAGTCAAAGTCGGCCTGCACAATCCGCCAAGCTCTTTACCCACTCTCCGTTAGTCCGCGAGGCAGTGCATGGGTGGTAAACCATGGTCTTTTTAGTTAGGTGTATGTACTTAATCATAAATCTTAAAATATTATAGAATAAAGAATAAGCGATGATACCCAAACACTTCTTGACCTTATTGATTTGACTAGCCATACATGAGAAAATTAGAATACCACTTTGCAAACTGTGCCAAGCAAACTAAGAATTTATTTGATGGTTGCACTATGTTATCGACCGAACTAACTGGCCAAACTGGAATTTAACATTTGAAAACTTGATTTATATTGAAAATTTGTGACAAGTCGAGGTATCTAAAATAAAATCAACTGACCAGAAATTGTTAACTTAATTTGTTGTACCACTTTCCTGAAACAAGTCGTGTTTTCATTTTTTTTTTTTCGTTTTTTGCATATGTCCATTGCATTCATGTAGTTTCATTAGAATCATAACATACTGCATTTGGATTTTGTGGGTAGTATCCGCTGAAAACCCTCACGAGACACCACTCGTCCTACTAGGGACACCTAGAGGTTTAACGGCTTGTTGCATACGCTCAATGCAATCGTGTTTCCTACGAAAGTGTGACCTATCTACTTTAGTTTTTCATTTTTTGTTTTACTCGAGGACGAGTAAAAGATAAGTGTGGGGGTATTTGATTGACATTGAAAAGTGTTTATTTTATGACTCTTATGCTTTATCTTTTGTAAATAAATAAATGATACTTTGGGTATTTTTTATATGTTTTTACAGATTTCAAGTGTTGCCTCCTTCAATTCAAATCAAAGGCCAACTACAAGAAAGAGCTACTTCCTCACATCAAATTCATTTCAATTGCAAAAGAAGTAGTAGCTCACTGGTAAAGGCATAGGAATTGGTGTTGAGAGACCTGAGTTCGAACCCCGTCAAGCTCACTTTTTGCCAAAGAAACGGAGCGCGTTCACACTGGCCCTTTGCTTTGAGAAATATTTGGATTAGTGTTATGTTATATATATACATACACATATTCATGTGTATGTATTTATGATGTGCACCAATTAACATTTCAGCAATAACCATATTCTTATCATGGAATTAAATTCAAATCATTAAATTTCAATTAGAATAATTTCTGATTGAATTGCTGCCAAGAAAGGATCCATTGTGAAAATTTTATCCTTTGCTGCCTTGGGATTCTAATAAGTATCCTTGTTTGGAAGAATCAATTATACGCACCAATCAATTAGCCACATATGGGGGATTTGGAAGATATTCACCATATATGTCCAGATTTTCTCCAAACAAGCTTGGTTAAGGAAGGCAAGAGATATTCATGAATGAGGAGGCCCATTTGTTCATAGACCTAATTATGGTTTTCCCATTCTCATCTATAAATATGTGTTGCAACCATTGTAAAAATTGATTCTTCTGTACTCTCTTTTAGTTTTAATAAAGCTTTCTTTTCTTTAGTTCCTGCATTTTATTTTCATGGCAAATTGTGCTGTCTAGTCAATTATATTTGCTAGAACACAATTTGCTATTGCTTCTATTTTTCTTACTAGTGATTGACCGTCTGATTAGATTCTGCGGTAATCCTAGTTTTTATTTTCAGTTGTTGATTTCTTTTCTGCAATTTTATTTCCAGTGTTCTATTTTATTTTAATCGTTGAATTTATTACAGATCCGATTAGATTCGAATCTGTAGTGAATTTAATTGCATCTTTTATTCGTAGTTTCAGTTTTTATTTTGCTTTGCGAAAAAAACCAACCTCTAAGCTTTGTCTAACTCGCCCAAGAGATTAGATAAATAATTGATTTAATTCACCTCCCTGTGTTCGACATGTATGCTACACACCTGTATGCTTGCAGAATTTAATTTAAATGTCGCGCTTTTCTAATTCATAGACTAGAGTCGATCACAAACAATGCAAAAAAGAAAAAAAATGTTTGCATACTACAATGCAAACGAAACGTAGAAAATAGAAATACATTTTTTATTTGCATTCTATCATGCAAATAAAACAAGAAGATAAAAATTACATTTTTTTTTTGTTTGCAACTTTAGTTGCAAACAAACAAGAAAATGAGAATTACATTTTTGGTTTGCAAATTTAGATGCAAAGAAATTTATTTAAAGACAAAGGTTACATTTTTGTTGCATGTTTTAAATGCGAACAAAGCATTAAAATCAATGTTACATTTTTATTTATTTATTTACTTCACTTGATGTAAGTAAACATAAAATAAGGAGTTGTTCTTTTATTTACATTTCTTGATGTAAATAAAACTAGAAATTAAATATTACATTTTTTTATTTGCATTACTCAACGCAAATAAACAGGAGAATAAAAGATACAGTTTCATTTGCAATCCTTAATGCAAATAAATTAGGAAATGAATTGAAATAAAAGATTTTATTTTATCGTCGCTTTTATTTCCATAAATGGACGTAACATAAAGATTTCATTTGTTCATTGTTTTCAAATAAAAAGATTGTACATTTAAAATTTACATTTTTTTTATGTAATTTATATTTCAATAAATAGAAATAAAGAGTTCATTTTTATTGACATTTTACATGCGGTAAAAATAACAGAAATAAAAGAGACATTTTTATCGTGTGTTATATATTGTGTTATATATTGTGTATTACACTGCCATAGACAAGTTACCTGACTTGCTTATGTGATGGGGTCGATCATTTTCACACATCGCCCAAGTGCACAAATGAATTTATTATTTGTTTGTTGGCTGAAACCTCACACGGGTGTTGGGATGAAAATGAACATACACTAATCCCGATATTTAGTTGTATGTTGATTGTTAGATCGACAGGCTGCGATGAGCGTTATTATTTAATTTTAACGCTTACACAGTAGAAATTACACTTTGGATGAAAATGGATGAATTGATGATTTTCTATTTTATTGTCATATGTATGATGTGTGTGAAATCCATATAATCCAAAATTATATGGTAAATGATTGTGTCGCTTTTCGATTCCGGTGTTCTTTTAAATAATAATATTATTACATTAGAAATTATTTTGATATAAAGAATATATTTTAATATAAAAATATATTTTTAATCAAGTATATGTTAAAAAAAAGAATATTTGTAAAAGATAAAAAATTGTAATATAAAGAATACTTCTCACTTAGAGTCTTTATATAAAGAATATTTTTATGATTATTTTAAAATATGTTTTTAAAAGATTACTAGCATTTGCAATTATATTTTGTGATATGAAATAAATTGAGATGTGAAGTGGATTTATCGTGGACGATGTTTTAAACGACATTTGTCCTTTAATCCAATTTACATTGGAATTATTATTTGGAACTTATGAATCTATTTTATAGATTTAAAAAGGGCATTTTCTAAAAATCAAGTTTTTCAATTTAATATATTAAATTGGAATTAAGTGGAAATTCGATTGGTAATAATCGAAATGGGCTTCTGTAAAAGAAGACCGATATTATATGTGGAATTTAAGAGGCTTTGCCGTTATTCCATTTATATTATTAGTCCGATACAGAAATCTATATCGATTATGTATTGATTTGATTTCTGTGAAATTCCATATTTTTGGAAATGGATTTATAGATTTTATTTTCAGAATTTTATCTTTGATAAAATTAATGAGAATCTTTCAAAACGAATATCTTACTAAAAGATTACTCGGAGTTGGAATGTGACGAAATATGTGATTTCCCAATATTTGTTTTTAATCCTAAAATACGCGAGTTATTTAGAAAGGTTAGGTTTAACCCATTCTGAATAATCATCACGACGATCAAGAGTTGAAGATGAAGACGGTGATTGAAGACCGAAGGTTTTCACACCGTTGGGATGATGACGACTGGTATCTTGAATTGGGATTGGCCTTCCAAGGCAAGGTATTTGGTGATGGTCGTCCAAACGCATTTGGAGATCGACTGACACGTTGTTTCGCTCAGACCCAGAGCGGACTTGTAAATGGATTGCGTGTCTGACATTGTACTCCTTCCTACTGTATTTTTTGAACGCTACTAATTATATATTTCTGTTTGGTGGTGAAGAATTTATTCTTTACTTATCACCCTTATCTAAGACGTATGAGCTTAGAGGTTATATATATTGGTAGATGATCAATAATATGGTAGGGTCTGACAATGTGACATGCTAAGATGCAAATGATCAAGGCTTTGTTGAAAAGCAGGCATTGTGGTTGATGATCAAAGCATAGCCTGTTTAGGCATAGCTTTGTGTATAACGTGACTTCGCGAGCCTCACACCCCGGTATGAGTCAAAAACGGGGCTAGGACTGCAGGGAGTGCACACGTTTCTTTCTAGCTAGTGGTGTTTGGGCTTTAACACGGCCTGACATTTTACTTATGTGGATTTGAATTGAGGTATCTCAGATTTTTATAGGCCGGAAGTGGTCATATTATAGGTCCAAAGGGACCGGGAAACGTGTGTTCAGGAATTGCCAATCCACTACCGTTAGGTGGGGACTAGCCCTGAAGATCCAAGGGTTCATTGCGGGGGATCCTGAGGCATTTGTTAGAGTGTCTCAAATCGGAAGAGCACGATCCCTAGCCTCGATTTCATGACAGAAAACCAATTTCCAATACGACACCACGGTTTTGATTGTAAATTTATATATGGCGACATAGTAGGATGAGGTACTATGCCGTCTAAGATTAATACATTTATATTGAAATGTTTTAAGTATATATACACACTAATAATAATATCGTTTTTACGTATCAAGCATCTTTTGACCATTATAAGGTAAAACCTTATCCTCTGGTGTGCGTTGCATTGTGTGATGGGACCTGGGTCTTATAATGGTTTCATTTTTCTAAAAAGCATTGCATTATTTGACGATTTACTTTATTTATGCACTGGCAATCCAATGGAGTAAACTCGTTCCGCGTTAGCGGCGTGGTCCTGTGATTAGCCTACTTATTAGATAAGTTAAGTATAGAATTCTCACACCAGTCCCACGACTGACCTGTAGTTTGTTTCACTTTGCAAACTCGGGTGCTCTCTTTTCACACGGGCAGTCGAGTAGCTTTTTGCAGATATAGTTAAGCAGGATCCTGGATTTAAGTCTGAAGTTGGGTCCAGAATATTGATGGCCTTCTGCTGGGATTAGTTCCGCTGCAATGTATTTAATTTATTTTAAATGTATCTTCCACTGTATTATTTATTGATGTACTCTGATATATTCTGTACTCTGATGTAACATTTATCACTGATGTTATAAAAGTTTGTGTTGTTGTTTCTGATGTGTTGTATGCCCAAAGTTAACGTACACGGGTTTTGAACGGTCTTGATTGATCTTGTGATCGATTGGGGTCGGGCGAAATTCTGGTCGTTACAGCTGGTATCAGAGCCAGGTTAGCTCAAATCTTTGGGGTACAACTCGTTAGAACTAAACAGAAGACTCATCAGAGGTTGGATTAGTAATATCCAATAGGAATACTCATTAGAGATAGGATCAGCAGTATCCTAGAATGAGAATACTCATTAGAGATGGGGTTAGCAATGCCCTAGAATGGGTCAGAGTGAAGAAAATTCATAATTAACGTACTTGTTATTATATATAGTTCGATTTTAGAAAATACGATTTTGAATATATAAAAGTTATATATTTTGAAAATTTAATCAACTAATTGATTAATGATTGTGTTGTGTGAATATGAATTCAACTAATAAAATGATTAAACAATTAAAGAGTGAAAATTAAATTAGTTAAATAAACAACTTTAGCTTCATTTCCTTTTCGAGGACGAAAAGATTTTAAGTGGGGGAGATTGTAACAACCCGCAAATTCTGAACCAATTTAAAAATTTTATTTTAGAAAATTTTAATGAATTTTGAGGTTATAATATAATTTATTATAAATAATAATGGATAGAATTTATTTTTATCGAAGTTAAAACGAATCAATTTAATTTAAATATAAAAGGAGTTAGAAATGGCGCGGTAGTTTTAAAATTTGATTTTGAACTTTAACTGAATGTACAGGATTCAAAATAAAACAGAATTGAGTGAAACCAGAAATATTTAAATCTGTTTAACCATATCTTTCTAACGAATCTGAAAAATTGAAATTTCATAGCGGAAATCAAAAGTTATGGCCAATTCAATTTTTAGAAAGGTCGCTATAGAATTTATATATATTATATATGGCTCGAAAGGCTACTTTTCACATATGAAGGAATTTCGACTCGAAACCACTTCCATTGAGTTCAGAATGACGTTTCTACATTGAAAAACAATAAACACTTATATATTTTGAGTTTCGGGATTTATTTGTTTAAAAATGTATTTTTAATATTAAATATATTGGCCTTGAAAATAGTCATTTTTCAAACGACCTTTGTTTTCGACGAAACCACTTTTGTTGGAACTGAAAAGTCAAACTATTGCAAAGTTTCAATTTTCAGAATTTTTCGAATTAATATGTGAGCGTGGCGAAAGAAAATGTGTTTTGACTATTTCAGTTAAATTTAAACGCCTTAAAAATAGTCATTTTTCAAACAGTCTCAGAATTCGATGAAAATAATTTTGTTGGATTCGTATCGTCATAAGAAAGCTAAAAATATATTTTTTTAGAATTTTCTGAGGTCATATGTGGCCCCGCATATTTTAATGTACGGTCAATATTTAATTAATTAATTTTTAAAGCAATTTTATATAAAAATCGTAAAAATTTCAGAATTGGGCCACGGGACCTATCCCATTGCGTTCAGATAGTGTCAAAACCTTAAGAACGACAGTAAGCAGGCCCAAATCAGAGAAAGTCCGAAAATCCACCTTTTAAGCACAATTTTCGAGATTTAATATTAAAATATTCAGGCCGAAACCCTAACCCTAATTTCAGCCGCCACCTAAACCGAAGGCCAGAAATCTCCTAATTTCAAACGCTCATAACTTTTGATCTGCTCAACGAAAATCGACAAACTTGGTACCAAATCGAAGCTCTCGGAGAGATCTTTCAATACATACGGTCAAGATCGGGTTTTGGTTCACGGATTTCGCGAATTCTGGAAAGGAAGGATCGGCGGTCGGGGGCAAATTTCAGGCGATGGGGCCCGCCGAGCATGACGCGGTTCTGGGCGGTGGTGGCTTGCGGGCAGAGCTACGACGTGGCGGAGTCTGATCGGGTCCTAGGCCCTCGGATAGGGGGTGCGCGCAGAAGGGTTGAACGGCGATGAATGGGTTCGGCGTGCCAACGTGCGACGAGGAAGAAGGTATAATATTATTTTATTTTATTTATTTAATATTTAATTTATGCGATCTTTAAAAATCAATATCTCTTTCATACGAGGTCCGATTGACGAACTGTAAGTTGCATTGGACTCGTCTTTCCGAGATCTTTGCGATGGCGCAGACCAGAGCTGATTCCGAGACAGTCGAATTTTCAGCAAAAATTCAAGGTGAGAATTCAAATTTTTATTATTTAATTAATTATTAATTTATTTTCTTGCTTTAAAATAATTGTGTGATGATGTTAATTCAGATCTGGATTGTTATGTATTGTATGAATCGTTGATTGTGGCTTGTAATATGTTTGTTGTTCATGTTGTACTAGATTCGCATTAAAATTTCATATTTTATTGAATTTTATTTACATTTAGAAGATTTAATCTAAATTCAGTTTTAAATCATATTTATTTCAGACCCAGTTGTAAAAATTTATTTTATGTTATTAAAACATAATTTCTGTTTTTCTGAAATGAACAACAGAATTAAAACGACAAATAAAAACTCATTTTTATTTGTTGATATTACCATAAGAATTTGAACGACGAATAAAAGCTTATTTTATTTGTTGATATTACAATAGAATTTGATAGACAAATAAAAACTCATTTTTATTTGTAAATGTTACTATAAGATTTGAACAACAAATAAATACTTATTTTTATTAGTTGATTTTACAATAAAAATTAAACGACAAATAAAAACTCATTTTTTTATTTGTTGACATTACAATGCAAATTGGACGACGAATAAAATCTCATTTTTTTTATTTTTTATTTGTTTATATTACAACAAAGATTGTTTAACAAATAAAATCTTAATTTTATTTGTTTACATAACAACAAAATTTGGTCAACGAATAAAACATATTTTTATTTTGTTTACTTTACATTAGAATGTAAACAACGAATAAAACTTTATTTTTATTTATTTGCTTTGCAATAGAAATTGAACGACAAATAAAACATTATTTTTATTTGTTTATATGACAACAGAAATGGGTTAACAAATAAAATCTTATTTTTATTTGTTTACCTTTCAACAGAATTTGGACGACAAATAAAATATTATTTTTATTTGTCTATTTACAATAGAATTTGAACAACGAATAAAATATATTTTTATGTGTTTACATTAAAAAGAATGGATTAAGAAGATTATATTTTTAACGTGCACTGTTTACATTAAAAAGAGTGGATTAAAAAGCATATATTTTTATAAGAAATTGTTTCATAATTAAAATTACATTTTTCTATGTAATGAAAGGGTGAATTGTTACTGTATGATTAAAATTACATTTTTCTATGTGATGAAAATGTGAATTTGTACCGTATGATCAAAATTACATTTTTCTATGTAATTAAAATGGGAATTTGTACCGTATGATTAAAATTGCATTTTTCTTTGTAATTAAGACATGGATTTACATCGCATAATAGAAATTACATTTTTCTATGTAATTTATATAGGAATTTACATCGCATAATAGAAATGACATTTTTATATGAAATTAAAGCATGAATGTGCATTGTAGGATAAAAATTACATTTTTTTACATGTAATTTAGATATTAGAATAAAAATTACATTTTTAATGTAATTAAAATGTGAACTTACACTGTATGATAAAAATTACATTATTATATGTAATTTAGAGGTGAATTTACACCGTATGATAGAATTTACATTTGTCTATGTAAATAAAATATGAATTTACATGGCAAATTAAAAATATACATTTTTGTTAATTAAAAATGATTAAACCAAAAACATACATTTTTGGTTATTCAAAAGAGTTAAACAAAATAAACATTTTTGGTCATTAAAAAGAGTTACATCAAGTGAAAATTAGGCACACATCCCTAAAACGAAACTTAATTAGGCTCACATCTGGTCTAACTTTTCATGTAAATTAGGTCCTTATTTTTCAAAAACATATAAAAAATATATAAAAAAATCATGAAAATTCATTACTAAATAAAACATGTTCACGCCAAAATAATCTGGTGGAAAAACAATCGATAAACAAGTCAAAATTAAAAAATACACAAAACAGCGGAATATGCAGTAAAATGCATGAAAACATGCACATATATCAAATATTTGCATACATGTATGCACATATTGTCATGCCCTCTGTCTTTCAACGCATTACTGGATACAAGTATGCAGCTATTCTGAATAGCAGCATATTTGTATGCAAATATTCAGCAGGTTTGCGGTTTTTTTGCATGTGTATTTAAATAGTTGCATGTATGTATGCAACTATTAGTTATAGTTGCATACATGTATGAAACTTTTTTTTTATTTGCGTGGACTGAGTGGAATATTTCTAGATTTTAGAAAGAAAAGAGTGCATTTTTTTGTGAAAAAATGGAAGAGGCGAAGTGGAAGGAGGTGGAAGGCGGAAGGGACAAAAATTATTAGACGGCAGCTCAAAAAGAGGGGGCGGAAATGAATGGGAAACTTTGTCCCTTTTTTTTATTTCACCTTTTCTTTATATTTAAAAAAAAGTGCTACACTGAAAAAATAATTCTAAAATCTGGAAATAATAACAGAAGTTCACGGAAGTTAAAAAAACTTGCATGTATGTATGCAACTATTTGAAATACTTGCACATATGTATGCAAGTATTGCATGTAAAAATATGAAGCGAAAATTTTGCTTGAAGGTTGTTGCACACTTGTATGCAGGAATCTGTTTACCTTGCATACATGTATGCAAAAAAACAAACGCAAATTCAACATTTGAAATACTTGCACAGATGAATGAAAGTATTGCAGATATGTGCATGATTTGATGCAAATTACTGCATTTTTCGCTGTTTTATTGTGTTTTTTGATTTTGATGCATTTTTTTTTACGAGCTGTTTTTTTGGGTGAGTACATGTTTGATTTAAATTCGAATTTTCGTGATTTTTTTATTTTATTTTTTGTTTTTAGTGTATTTTTGAAAAATAGAGACTAAATTTACATGAAAAAGTTGGACCGGATGTGAGCCTAATTTTGAAACTTAATAGGGATCTGTGCCAAACTGACCCTTATTTTATTCCTCACTTGAGTCTCTACATATGTAGTAGGTTACAAGTGAATAAATTAGTTGACTACACATGTCATGTTAATCCAATCAACATTTATTAACCTTTATTTCTTATTAAAAATTCAAAAGAAAATTACATAAAGAAAGAGAATAACGGAAAGTAATGAATGCATTATTTATTATTTTAATGATGACTATAAGAAAGTTATGTGACTTTTTAAATTTCAAAACACATAATATTAAATAACGTAAATTAGAGGACATATTTAATTGGACTAATAAGAATAAATCATAGAAATATGCATATAGTTTTGTAGGCTTTTATTTTATTTTGAGATTTGAAGATTGTAGATGTAAAGAGAAGGGATGAAGAAAAGGAGAAATAAAGGGAATAGCTTTGTTTCTAAATGAATTTGAATGATGGATAAAAGAGTAGAAAGAGGAGAGAATAAATACATGAGATAAATGCTAGATTATTTAACGATAATTATTAGAAAGTTTGCAATCTTTCAATTTTCAAAACATATAGTATTCAACGTCATGTGTTATTACATAGATAACATTAAAAGTTTTACGATATTATTATTATTATTTTCATATATACAATAATTTAATAATGGAATTTTTAAATTCTGATGCATTTTCTAACAAAATTTCCTTAAAATAAAATTTTAAATTGGTTCTGATTTTCCGAGTTGTTACAATCTCCCCTACTTAAAATCTTTTCGTCCTCGAAAAGGAACGGAGCTGAAAGTTGTTTAATTAATCAACTCGACTTTCATTTTTTTATTGGTTTCCATAGTTTTATTAGTTGAACTAATAATCGCA
The DNA here is from genome assembly GCA_030737875.1 of Allium sativum. Classification (NCBI taxonomy): domain Eukaryota; kingdom Viridiplantae; phylum Streptophyta; class Magnoliopsida; order Asparagales; family Amaryllidaceae; genus Allium; species Allium sativum. The sequence goes on along the minus strand of CM060921.1, from coordinate 4,173,933 downwards.
CAACACAAACCATCAATCAATTAGTTGATTAGCTTTTCAAAAATATATAACTTTTATATATTCAAAATCATATTTTCTATGATCGGATAATATATATAATCACAAATACGTTAATTATGAACTTGTTACTCCCAACTCATTCTAGGATATTTCTAACCCCTTCTCTAATGAGTTTTCTCACTCTAGGATACTATTGATCCTATCTCTAATGAGTATTCTTTTGTAGGACATTACTAATCCTACCTCTGATGAGTCTTTTGTTCAGTTATAACGAGTTGGAGCCCAAAGATTTTAGCTAACCAAAGCTCTGATACCAACTGTAATGATTCGGATTTCGCTCGGACCTAATCGATCGCAAAATCGACCAAGACCGTTAAAAAACCCGAAGATGCTAACTTTGGGCATATGACACTCCAGAACAAATAATAAAAGACTTTTATAAACATTATAATAATGTTACATCAGAGTTCATAATATCAGAGTACATCGAATATAATACAGCGGAAGATAAATTTACAACAAATGTAATAAGTGCAGCGGAAGACTATCAATGCTCTGGACATAGCTTTAAGCTTCGATCCAGAATCTTGCTTAATATATCTGCAAAATAAGCTACTCGACTGCCCGTGTGGAAAATATGGGTACCCGAGTTTGCAAGTGAAACAAACTACAGGTCAGTCATGGGACTGGTATGAGAAATCTTACTTAACCTATTTAATAATAAGGCTAATCACAGGACCACGCCGCTAACGCGGAACGGGTTTACTCCATTGGATTGCCAGTGCATAAATAAAGTAAATCGTTAAACAAAGCGATGTTTTTTAGAAAATGAAACCATTATAAGACTCAAGTCCCATCACACAATGCAACGCAAACCAGATGATAGAGTTTTACCTTATAATGGCCAAAAATGCTTGATACGTATAAAACGGATTTGATATTATTATTAGTGTATATATGTTTCAAAAACATTTCAATCATAATGTATCAATCATAGACTTCATAGCTACCATATACTATGTCGCCATACTAGTTTTACATTCAAAACCGTACGGTGTCGTATTGGAAGTTGGGTTTCCATCATGAGTCAAGGCTAGGGACGTTCTCCTTACCGATTCGTGACACTTTAGCATGTCTCGGGAGTCGGACGTTGGCGAACCCTTGGATCCTGCAGGATCGGTCAACAAATACTTTAGTGGATTATTTATGCCTGAACACACGTTTCCCAGTCCTATTGAACCTATAAATTGGTCAATATCAACCAATATAACCAAGGCCTCGTAATCCATCATCCACATAAGTAAAATATCATGGCTTGCAAAACTCTGATACCACTTCAAGCTAGGAAGAAACGTGTTCACTCCCTGCATTCCCTTGTCCCGTTTCTGACTCTTACCGGGGTGTGAGGCTCGCGTAGTAACGCTATACACAAAGCTATGCCTAAATGAGTTGTGCTTTGATCATCAACCACAAGGCCCTTTTTTTCAACAAATGCCTTGATTATTTGCATCTTAGCATGCCACATTGTCAATCCATACCATAACAATGATTTCTGCGAATATATAACCTCTAAGCTCATATGTCTCAGAGAAGGGTGTTATGCAAGAGAATAAATTCTCCACCACCAAACAGATATATATTTAGCAGAGATCAACGAATACAGCATAAAGGAATACAACGTCAGACATACCATCCATTTACAAGTCCGTTCTAGGTCTGAACGAAACTGGAGTCACCTTATTCCTCGTCCCATATGTCCAATACAGGAGAGAGGTTCTCGCATACCCATCGATCTCCAAGTACGTCTGGACGATCACCACTTATTACCTTGTCTTGGGATGCCTCCCAATCAAGACATCAGTAATCATCCAAACGATGTGAAGATCTTCGGTCTTTACCCACCGTCTTCATCTTTGACTATTAATCGCCATAGTAATTATTCAGAATGGGTTGAACCCGGTCTTTTCGAATAACTCGCGTATTTTATAATCAATAAACAAGTGCTATAAAACACATCATACGCCTCATTCCAATTCAGAATATTCTTTTAATGAAATATTCACATTATTAGGGAAAGTTTCCCATTAATTTCATCAAATATAAATTCTTTTAAATTTAATCTTGTTTTTTAGATTCATTAAACTCTAATTTTGTTTTAATATCAAAAATCATTACTTTATGATTATTCAACTTTAAGAAATTAATTTATCTTTGACTGGGTTAAAGAACCAGTATCATTTAAAACACAGTTCACGATAAACCCAAAATCATCTTCCATTAAATATGGAATTTTCACAGAAATCAAATCAATATATAATCGATATAAATTTCCATATCGGACTAATAATATAAATGGAATAACGGCAAAGCCTTTTAAATTTCTTATGTAGTAATGGTCTTCTTTTACAGAATCTCATCTCGATTATTATTAAATCGAATCCCATTAATTCCAATTTAATATATTAAATTGAAAAGCTTTACATTGGAGAATTTCCAACAAATCTTAATAAAAGATTTATACTTCCAAATTATATTTTCACTGTTAATTGGGTTAAAGAACAAATGTCGCTTAAAACACAGTTCACGATAAACCCAATTCACATTTCATTTTATTCTAATTACTAAATATAAATGGAAACTTTAATAATCTTAATTAAAAGATTTATTCTTTTCTCAACTGGGTTTTAAGGACGGTGTTATTGAAGACACCATTCATGACAAACCCAAGAATACAATTTATTTAATAAATTCCAATTAAATATTTATCAATTTGTAAATTTCATTAGATCTTAATTTAAAAGATTTGTTCTAGTTAATAACTAGTTCATATCGATAAAAATATTTTTTTTTTATTTTTTCAAATAAGGAATTTTTCATCTAAAATCTTTCCATATCATTTATTATGATTTTTCATAATTTTTCCATATTTTAAATAACTTTATGTAGGCCTGTACAGTCGGTTTCCAATAACGGCCACCGAACTGCACTTACAACGACCTTTTTCAAATTTGATTCTGACATAACTCCAAATCCAACTATTAGATTTCAAACCTTTTATATTCATTGGAAATCTCTTTTCGATATGAACCCAACGGTTTTGGTTTTAGGAGAATCCGATGGTCGGATCTCCCGTTATATCAATTTGAAGTTAATGGTCGAAATTCGCGACCTATCGCTGCGCGACGCGTTCTATTCAGGCCATTATATAAATATATAATATATTATATATATTTTGTCGGTTTCCTTTTTAAAAATTATTTTATAAAATATTTATAAATTCATTTTAAAATGATTTTAACTTCATTTTTCACTTTTAAATAAAAATTGAATATTCTATATCTTTATCATATTGTAATATTAATAATTTTGAAATATTAGATTTTGAAATCACTACTTTTGATGTTCATTATAAAGTAAAACAAATCAATCGATATACTCGATCGGGTTAAATAACGTTTGCTGCTTAATTCAGCTTCACATTTTTATATTATTGTATTCGTCTAAAAAAGGACACAGAAATCATAATTTTATTTTACACTAAGCATTATTTTAAAATATTCATAATTTTAAAATATTCTTTATTTCAAAAGATTCTTTATTTTACATTAAAAATATTCTGAATCGGAATGCGACTCAATCAATTACCATATAATCTCAGTTATATGGATTTCATATATCACATGTATATAACAATAATGAGAAATAATCAATAAACAATCCGTTCACATCTAGAGTGAAATTCATAATTGTGTGATCATTAAAATAAATAAATAAATAAATAATGTTCATCACAGACTGTCAACCCATCGGTTGACATACAACTAAATATTGGGACTAGTGTATGACAAATGTCATCCCAATACCCTTGTAGGGTTTTCAAACAACAACGGTTTACATACATAAATCATTGGTTAATAAATTTAACCAATTATAATTCAGTTTGAATTATTTCTAATATCGCTAACATAATCATGATAATGTTTTACCAATGTACATTTTTCTACTTCTCTAACATGTCAATGTAGATATCAAACAAATGAGCATTTCTACTTCAATAACATGTAAATGTTAATATTAAACAATGCATATTTTAATTATTCCTACTTACATTAAAAATGTAATTTTTTAATGTAGAAAACATTTTTATCAAACAATGATCTTTTTGTCAAATCCTTTAATACATTAAAAAGGAGCTTTTTAATGTAAACATATTAAAATTAAATTTTAATTTTTATATAATCATTTGTACATTAAAAATGTACTTTCTTACGTTAACACATTTTTACCAAAGTTAAATCTTTTTAATCAATCCATTATTACATTAAAGACGTAATTTTAATGTTAACATAATATATTAAACAATGAAACTTTTTCTAATGATTTATCTACATTAAAAATGTAAATTTCAATGTCAAAATATATTTTTATTACATAATGAATCTTTTATTTTCATATGATTCATTTACATTAAAAATGTACATTTTAATGTAAAAACATTTTTCAAGCAATGAGCCTTTTTCTAATGATGCATTTTTACATTAACAATGTAAATTTTAATGTGAAAACAAATTTTCAAACAATGAATCTTTTAATATGACTCATACATACATTAAAGTGTAAATTTTAATGTAAACAAAATTTATTAACTTGAATCTTTTATATGATTCATACTTACATTAAAAATGTAATTTTTTATGTAAACAAAATTTTAATTGACCTGAGTCTTTTAAAACAAATGTTCATTTTTCATATTTTCTCATGTACAATAAAAATGTAAACCTTTTTTGTTAAACATTTTTATATTTCAACCAATGATCATTTTACATAAATCATGCTTTACATTAAAAAATGTAAATTTTAATGTCTTAACATTATTATCCATACAATGAATATTTTATATATTTTATCTTTACATTAAAAATGTGAATTTTGAAGTTTCAACATTTTCACCCCTAACATAAATGACATATTTATTTCTAATATAAATGACATATTTATTTCTAACATAAATGACACATTTAACTAAAATGACCTTTTACTCTAACATGACATTTTTATCTAAAATGACAATTTTATCTAACATGATAATTTTATAACAAAAATGGTATTTTTAATCTAATATAACTTTTCTAACGAAAATGTTATTTTTATTCTAATGTAACTTTTTTAACAAAAAATGTTATTTTTAGTCTAATGTAACTTTTCTAACAAAAATGATATTTTTCATCTAACAAGACAATTTATCTAAAACGATAATTTTATAACAAAAATGTTATTTTTAATCTAACATGACAATTTATCTAAAATGATAATATTATAACAAAAATGTTATTTTTAATCTACCATGACAATTTATCTAAAATGATAATTTTATAACAAAAATGATATTTTTATTCTAATCTAACAAAAATGATATTTTAATTCTAACATAACATGATTTTACAAAAATGACATATTTAAATAACATGACATGATTTTACAAAAATGACATGTTTTTAATGATCACCATATGTAATAAAAATGTAATCTTTATTATTTAACCAAACATGTAGTAACATGTTATTCTTTTTATTTTACTCTAACATATTAAAAATGTCTTTTAAAATAGCAAAACATATAATAACATGTTTTTATTTTATTCCTAATCTAACATAATAAAATGACTTTTTAATGCCAAACATGTATTAACATATTTTTTATTTTATTTCTAATCTAACATAAGAAAATGACTTTTTTTAATGCCAAACATGTATTAACATGGTTTTATTATATTTTATACAATAAAAATATGGTTTTTATTGTATTCATACATTTTGACTAACATGAATATACACAATTCAATTCAGTTGTTCATCGTAATCACAAACAAACAATTTCAATTTCATACAACACCAACACGAATTTTATATAGTATAAACATAAATTTCACATCACGTTTAATAATTAAATTTATTTAAAAATAGAGATCTCACCATGATTTTTGTCAGAATTTCCAATGTGCTCTTTTCCGCTCTAGTCAGTTCCATATTGCAGATCTCAATGTCGTGATTCCAATGCATTTCATTTCGCCCGATTCTGACCTCGTATGAGGGAGATACGACATTACGAACGTTGATTATATTAATTATATAATTAATTAATTAAAAATTAAAATCCCTTAACCTTTCTTCTCGAAACCCGTCGTTTTCTTTTTAAAACCGCTCGACCCAAAACTGCCATTCCTTATTCCAAATCACACCCTGATTGAAGCTGCCTTCAATGATCTTGATTGTTAACTAGAGAGGTCTCGTGTTGCTCTCTAATATTGGCTTTATAATTTTCGTGAATTATGTGACGGTTAGAAGAAATTGGTGAAGGAAATTTGAAGTAGAGTGACCATTGAAGGATAGGGTGGCAGTGGCTATGATACGAATTAAGGTTTGATTATTCTAGGGTATTTATAAGTAAATTAATTAATTACTTCTTTAATTCAGAGAAGGCCCACTAACCATATATTGCACGTTACAAAAGAATTAAATTAATTGATAGGGATGAGGTGTTAATCTATGTGAGATAAAGGTCAATACATAATAACAATATATTAAATAATATTTAATTTGTATCTTATCCTTTTTTCTCTTTTTTTGTATTTATAAAAGGTATATAGTATGGCATATATGTATATGAAAAGAAGAGAGAGAACATAAAGAATTAAAGGATATGAATGAAACGCATGCGGCTATTATTGTTATCATTGTCATTATTATTATTTTCCTTTTTTATTTTCCTTGCAATGAATGACATGCCTTATTGAATATAATTTCAAATTTTATTTATTTTATGAAAGAAGCAACTTTCCTTTATTTATGATTTTATATTTCACTAATATGCTAATAGCGATGCTTTTGTCTAACAAAATATATTTTTAACTAACTAATGAATATTTCATTTCATGACCATTTTACATATCGCACTTATGTATGTTCGTATATTGTATATGTATATTTTCATACAACGCCTATACATATTTTCATACAATGTATATATATATATGGTTATATAGTTTATTTTATTCCTCACTTGACTCTCTACATATGCAGTAGGTTACAAGTGAATAAATTAGCTGACTACACATGTCATGTTAATCTAATCAATATTTATTAACCTTTACTTCTTGTTAAAAATTCAAAAGAAAATTACATAAAGAAAGAGAATAACGGAAAGTAATGAATGCATAATTTATTGTTTTGATGATGACTATAAGAAAGTTATGTGACTTTTTAAATTTCAAAACACGTAATATTAAATAACGTAATTTAGGGGACATATTAAATTGGACTAATAAGAATAAATCATAGAAATATACATATAATTTTGTAGGCTTTTATTTTATTTTGAGATTTGAAGATTGTAGATATAAAGAGAAGGGATGAAGAAAAGGAGAAACAAAGGGAATAGCTTTGTTTCTAAATGAATTTGAATGATAGATAAAAGAGTAGAAAGAGGAGAGAATTAATACATGAGATAAATGCTAGATTATTTAATGATAATTATTAGAAAGTTTGCAACCTTTCAATTTTCAAAACATATAGTATTAAACATCATGTGTTATTACATAGATAACATTAAAAATTTTACGGTATTATTATTATTATTTTCATATATACAATAATTTAATAATGGAATTTTTAAATTCTGAGGCATTTTCTAACAAAATTTCCTTAAAATAAATTTTTAAATTGGTTCTGATTTTCCGGGTTGTTACAGCAATAATCATTTATTATTTTCCAATCCCGACTTATTCATCCCATGGAGCAAAACTGGTAGCACCCCATATCTAACACCCACTGTGTTCCCGGTAAATTTAATTACCATTTCACGTTCAAATCTAATTAAAGATTTAACTATTGCCTGGAGTAAAACTAGTGGAGTACATTCTCAATCATTTCAAGAATTCGATAAATTTAATCCCCTCATTCACATTTTAATATAATTAAAGATTCATTAAAACTCTAGTTCGGTTTTAATCTCAAATATCATTACTTAATGATTATTCAAATTTAAGAAATTAATCTTATCTTTAACTGGGTTAAAGAACCATTGTCATTTAATATATATTTCACGATAAACCCAAATCATCTTCCATTAACTATGGAATCTTCACGGAAAACGGATCAATATATAATCGATATAAATTTCCATATCAGACTAATAATATAAATGGAATAACGGCAAAGCCTTTTTAAATTCCATATATAGTAACGGTCTTCATTCATAGAAGCTCATCTCAATTATTATTAAATCTAATTCCATTTAATTCCAATATATTTTATTAAATTAGAAAACTTTACTTTGGTAAAATTTCCATTTAAATCTTAATAAAATATTTATAAATTCCAAATCATATTTTCACTGTTAATCCGGTTAAAGAGCGAATGTCTTTGAAAACACAATTCACAATAAACCCAATTCACATTTCATTTTATTCCAATTACTAAATATAATTGGAAACTATAATAATCTTAATTAAAAGATTTATTCTTTTCACACAGGGTTTAAGAACAGTGTTATTTAAGACACCATTCACGACAAACCCAAAATCCAGTTTATTTATATAAAAACATTGGATTATTATTCTAGTTAATAACTAGTTCATTTTGATAAAAATATATTTTTATCTTTATAAAATTGGAATTCTTCATCCAAATTCTCTTCAACCCATTTATTATGATTTTACATAATATTTCTGTGTTTTTAATAATTTTATTAAGGCTCGTACAGTCGGTTTCCAATAACAGCCAACGAACTGCTTTCACATCGACCTTTTCTGAAATTGATTTGGACATAATTCCAAATCTAACCATTAGATTTAAAATCTCTTATATTCATTGAAAATCTATTTTCGATACGAACCCAACGGTTTCAGTTTTAGGAGAATCCGACGGTCGGATCTCCCTTTGAAGTTAATGGTCGAAATTCGCGTATGGTCGCTGCGTGGCGCGTTCTATTCAGGCCATTATATATATATATAATATATATATATATATATATATATATATTATATATATTTTGCCCATTTAAAACATATTTTATAAATCATTTATAAATTTATTTTAAAACGATTCCAACTTCATTTTCAATTTTAAATCAAAATTGAATATTCTATATCTTTATCATATTAAAATGATGATAATTTCAAAATATTAGATTTGGAAATCACTTCGTTTCGATATTCATTATAAAATGAATAAGATCGATCAATAAACCCGTTCGGGTTTAAATGGCGTTTGCTACTTAACTATTTTTATTGTTCAAACATTTTATTCAATACATGAATAATTTATACAGTTTATACATTCAATGAAAATGATATTTTTATTGTTCAAACATTTTTTTTCAACACACAAATATTTTATGTATTTTATACATTCAATAAAAATGATATTTTTATTATTCAAACATTTCATTCAACACATGTATAATTTATATAGTTTATACATTATTTTAAAATATTCTTTATTTCTGAATCGGAATGCGACTTAATCAATTATCATATAATTTCAGTTATATGGATTTCATACATCGCATGTATTCAACAATAATGATAAATAATCATCACACATTCGAACATCATCCAAAGTGCAATTTACTATTGTATAGCGTTAAAATAAATAAATAACGCTCATTACAGCCTGTCAACCCATCGATTGACATACAACTAAATATTGGGATTAGTTATGTCAAATATCATCCCAGTATCCGTGTGGGGTTTTCAAACAACAACAATTTATTTAAATAAATCATTAGTTAACAAATTTAACCAACTCTAATTCGGTTTGAATTATCTTTCTAACTTACCAATTTTCACCGTTTAAATTATAAATGGATATTTATAATTTGATTTCAACTACCACATTAATGTTAACATTATTTTTAATACGTTAAACATTTCAACATCACAAACAACACACAATACCGTCCAAACAAACAATCATAGTTTGTACAATAAATAGTGTCGGGTGCTGCTAAGCACCATCTGCATCCTAATATATATTTAACTGTAAAATAATTAGAGTGAGAAGGAGTTCTCACCTTTGGGTTCCACTCCATCATTCTTTATTGGACGGTCTGGATTCTGTTTTTCTTCCAGTCGGTTCCATCGCAATCTGTTTAATGCGGTTTAAATATTAAAAAATCATATTTTTACAGCGCCATATATATATATATATATATATATATATATATTAAAAATCACATTTTTTACACTGGGTTATTTCTTTTTAAAAATCATGTTATTTATATTTTATAAAAACAATGCTATATATAAATTTGAAAACAATGCTTTATATATTTTTTAAAAATCATATTTTTAATAAAGCTTTATATATATTTGGAAACCACATTTTTAAACCAATGTTATTTACATTCTAATTTACTTTTTTATAACTTAGTTATCTTTATAAAAATTACATTTTTATAAATTACATTTCATATTAAAAATCAGATTTTTAATCCAATGTTATCTATATAAAAAAAATCAGTTTTTTAGTTCAACTCTATATATATAAATAAATTATGTTATCTATTTTTTTTAAACAATGCTATTTATATTAAAAAAACTCATTTTTAAATCAATGCCATATATATAAATTACATTTTTATATCGTTGCTATATATATAAAAATCAAATTTAAAACAATGTGATTTATATTTACAAATTTCATTTACTGTTTAATTACAAAATTAAATTAATTGACATAATTAAAAAGAAAAATAATCTTTTTTATTTTATAATGTTTAAAACGTTTTTGTTTCTTCCACTGTTGTTTCTTTCTTCTTGGATGCCTCTGTACACCCAAAAACAAGGTCGCGACAACTCTTCAATCCCAGGGCTTGAAATTACTCCATCACCACGACACCGGAGCTCGATCTAAATGGCTCATGTCGAAGCCAGTGGAGTGTGCCACCATCGTCGAGAGAGGCAGCAAACTCAGTGGGGCCCTGGTGCGGGAAATCTCGTGCAACATCAGTAGGTTTGGCGAGGAAAATCCGCCACCATGGTGATCAGTATCCGATCACCTCCGTATGATTTAAAAGAGTAGGAAAAGATCTTTGATTTTTGCTTTAGAGGAAACACGAATAAATTCCTTGATTTGGAGAAATTAGCGGTTGAATTTTGAACGAGATTGGCCATTAGTTTCTTGCTGGCGGCGCAACAAATAGAAGGGGCTAGGGTTTCAGGGGAGGGGTATTTATAATAAATAATAATATTATTTTAATTCGTTTATTTGTAAAAATTGAAGTTTAATATTCCTAACTCCAAACAAACCCCAAGGAATGTCGCCCCTAGCTAAATACCTTTATTTTGGACACAATGGGACATGTTTCATAAGCCAATTCGACTCTTTCGATCAGTTTTTATAAAAATTAAAATATAAATCATTATATATTCAATTTAAACGTACATTTTAATTTACCGGAGCCACATACTAACTCCAAAAATTTCAGAAAAATAAATCTAGCTATGTTTTGATGATGTGGTTCTAATAAAACTAATTTCGTCGAATTTGGAGACCATTTGAAAAACGGTCATTTTCCAGTCGATTAAATTCAAACTGAATTTACCAAACACGTTTAAATTTACTGCGCTCACATATTAATTCCAAAAATTATGAAAATTGGAATCTAGAAATAATTTGACATTCCGGATCCAACAAAAGTGGTTTAGTAGAAAACGGAGGTCGTTTGCAAAATGGTTATTTTTAAGGGCCATATATTATATAAAGTACATATATATATATTCCATAGCGACTATTTTAAATTTTAAACTGGTCATAACTTTTAATTCTCGCTATGAAATCTGGATTTTTCACATTTAGACAGATATAATTAAGCAGATTCAAATATTTTTGGTTTTACTGAAATCCGATTTATTTTGAATCCTATACATTCATTTGAAATTTGAAATCGAATTTTCAAACTGTCACGCCATTTCAGGCTCGTTTTATAATTAAAATAAAATTATACATTCTAACTTCGTTTAAAATAAATTTTTAGTCATTATTATTTAAAACAAATCATTTTAAATATTCAAAATACATTAAAATAGCTAAAATAATATTTTAAATTAGTTCAGAAATTCTAGGTTGTTACAATCTCCACCACTTAAAATCTTTTCGTCCTCGAAAAGGAACGGAGCTGAAAGTTGTTTAACTAACCATATCTACTTCCATTATGGCTTTCATTCTTCAACTTTTCAGTTTCCAAGAATTTCCAATTTTTCAAAAATTTGGCTAAACACCCTAAATTTTCGAAAAATTTCGCCATAACCTCCTTAGTACGGGTTGATATTTAAAACCGCAACTAGCCTCACAGGGCCGTCATCAATCCAAAAGAAAAGAAAACGCCAAACGGCTAGCCAATCGGCTCATAAAATCATCAAACCTAATGAATATAGTAAGCATGTACCTATTTGTCGGGCATACAATTTTATTCCTCTTCTTAGCTTCCATGTTATGACCTGTTCATTATATACACATGTACATATATGCAATTCCAATCAATTTTAAATTCAGTTCAATATTTGGTTCGATTTGGCTAAATTTATCATTTATTATCATATTGGTTAAATTAATTATCATTCCAATATTTTAATTAGTTAAACTAATTATCAAACATCACAACCAGCAATCAATTAAGTGATTAACTTTTTAAATATATATAACTTTTATATAGTCAAAAATCATATTTTTAGTGCAAATCACAGCAATAAACGCTAACTAAGTTTTAGTTCTCACACCAGTCAATTGGAAATATATAAATTCCCACTTTCGAAACTAGAACATAGACACTGATGATGACGCATCAATCATCAAAATTATCCCGGGCGATTAGAGTGTGATTCTAAATCTACCTGGTATATTTGAGACTTCGTATACACGCTAGCTAGGTGTATATGCAAAATCTTCATATACTCGATTGTTCAAACTTAATATAAAATAATATACTCAAATACGTATTTTAAGATAAAATTTCCAAAATTAAATTTGTTTTTTTTAAATAACACTCTTCACACTCGTTCTAGGATACTACTGATCCTATCTCTAACGAGTCTGTAACGACCCAGAAAATCTGAACCAATTTAAAAAAAATTAATTGGCTAAAATGATGGATCTTAAATATTTAAAATAAATATTTTAAATAATCATAATGAAAAATGAGTTTGAATCGACGTTTGAAAACGAATATAATTAATTCTAATTATAAACAAGGCCTGAAATGGCGCTGTAGTTTCAAAAATTGAATTCAAACTTTGTCGGACTGTACCGGGTGCAAAACAAAAAGGATTTGAGTGAAACCGAAAATATTTAAATCTGTTAGTGAATACCTTTCTAACAAATCTGAAAAATCGAAGTTTCATAGCGGTAACAAAAGTTATGGCCAAATGAATTTTCAGAAAGGTCGCTATGGAAATTATATAGCCCGTGGAATTGGCCATTTTGCAAACGACCTCGGAATTCGACGAAACCACTTTTGTTGGATCCGGGATGAGAAGTTATTGCTAGGTTTCAAATTTCATAATTTTTGAAACTAGTATGTGAGCGTGGCAAAGGAAAACGGGTTTTGGTCAATTACAGTTAAATTAGATCGACCAGAAATGGGCCTTTTTGCAAACGATCTCAGAATTCGATGAAACTAGTTTTATTGGGACCGCATCGTCAAAACATAGCCAGATTTATTTTTCTGGAATTTTTCGAATTAGTTTGTGGCCCTGGCAAATTGAAATGTACGTTCAAATCGAATATTGAATGTTATATATTTTAAATTGAATGGAAACTGAATGAAACAGTCGAATGGGCCTACGAAACATATCCCATTGTGTTCGGAATGGGGGTAAAACGCTAGGGACGACATTCGTTGGGTTTGATTTCGAGTTCGTTTAAGAAAACACCAATTTTTGAATAAATAAATATATATATCGACCAATAGGAAAATTCTTTCATAAATTAAATAAAATCAAAAAATCAAAAAAAAAAACCCGTAACCCTCGATTCGACGACGGCTATTGTTCGCCGCTTCCAGGCCAATTTCTGGCCGCTCCGATCAACGAACCACCCCGCCCCTTTGGAACTTTTTGAAGGGCTCTCCATCTTCTTCTAATCCATACCCAAGTCGACCTCCATCGTTCAGTATACGACGAGATCAAGGCCCTCAAAGACCGCAACTTCGACGCGCCGCCCTGCCCAGGTCCGATGATCGAGTGAGCCCCTTCCCCACGAGCAGGCGCGCCTCGCCGAGCTCCAGGCGGTGGTGCAAGCCGATTCCCATATCGTGCTTCGGATTACACGATTTTTGAAGACCTAGTTTCGAAGAATTCAGAGAGGTAATGGCTTTGATTCTCTGAACTAAAAATTAACACTTTAAAGTGTTGCAAAACTTTGAAAAATCATATCTTTTTCGTGTATTGACGAAATTCGATGAAACAGGAAACATCGTGACCGCAAGGAGGCTCTCTACCACATAGAAGAGACCGCGGATTTTTCTGAGGCATCTACGATTTTTAGCACTCCGAAAACCAATGTGAGATTTCTAATTTATAAACGATATGGAAAACGACGATGTATAAATTATATAGTCGATGTATGAGTTATATAAGCGTTGTACACCTCTTGTATAAGCGTTGTATAAGTTGTACGTTCGATGTATAAGTTATATATGCGTTGTAAAAATTATATATGTGTTGAAATAGAAGTGAAATACTATATATAAATATAAATATATATATATATATATGTATGTATATATATGCCCCTCGTCCACAAACCATGGACGATATTTATTGGTTGTGATTGGTGTGAAAATTGATTGATAGCGAATGGTTGATTGGAATTGTTTTTGGTCGATATTGATTGATTGCGGTTGAAAAATACCCGTTTGTGGTTGAGAAATATTTGGTTGAAACCACATAGGATTAGTTTGTGGAAATTTAATAAATATACATGTCGCCTGCGTGCGAACTAGATGCATGAATCCCCATTGTCAAAAACCGTGAGGTTTTAAGGTAGAGCGAGGAGCCGTACTAGGGACGGTCCCGGTTTTAACTACCCTGCCGTTATGCTGCCGAAATTTTGAATAATATTCATGTATTTGAATTATTTTCGTTTGTTGAAACTATATTTATTCGTTGAATAGAAAACCTTCATGTGTTGAATTGAAACTCATTCGTTGAATAGAAATTCATGTGTTGAATGGTATTCGTGTTTTAAATATAAAAATCACATTTTTACTCTATATATATAAATTATAGAAAACCTTCATGTGTTGAATCGATATTCATTCGTTGAATTGAAATTCATGTGTTGAATGGTATTCGTGTTTTAAATATAAAAATCACCTTTTTATCTATATATATATAAACTATAGAAAACCTTCATGTGTTGAATCGATATTCATTCGTTGAATTGAAATTCATGTGTTGAATGGTATTCGTGCTTTAAATATAAAAATCACCTTTTTATCAATATATATAAACTATAGAAAACCTTCATGTGTTGAATCGATATTCATTCGTTGAATTGAAATTCATATGTTGAATGGTATTCATATTTTGAAAGAAATTGTTTTATAATAAAATCCCATTTTTATCATCAATATGAGATATATAAAATAATCTTGTTTTGAAATAAATTGTTATATAATAAAAATCCTATTTTTATCACGTATATTAACTATATAAAATAGTAGAGTTTTAAAATAAAATGTTTTATAATAAAAATCCTATTTTTATCACGTATATTAACTATATGAAATAGTAGAGTTTTGAAATAAATTGTTTTACATTAAAAATCACATTTTTATTATATACATGAATTGATAAAAATAGTGAAGTGTTGAAATAGAAGATAGTTAGATAAAAATATAATTTTTATCAAATGTATGAAAAGAATATAGCTTTGAAATAGAAGAATCGATATATATATATATATATATATAATTGAAATATATCAAATAACGACGCTGCAGTTCGTATTTTGAAACCGTGATTTCAAACGATTAGTATGGGAGATCCGACCATCGGATTTTCCTGAAATCGCAACCGTTGGGTTCGCTTTGGAAATAACTTTCCAACGGCACAAACTTTGTAAAAATCCAACGGTTGGATTATCTGAAATGTTTAATTCAAATCTAAAGAAAAATTGTGGCAGAATCGATTATATTTTTATATATATAAATATAATTATATTTAATCGAATAACGACGCTGCAGTTCGTATTTTGAAATCGAAACTTCAAACGATTATACCGGGAGATACGACCGTTGGATTTTCCCGAAACTGGAACCGTTGGATTCGTTTTGAAAAGATCTTTCTAATGATGTAAATTATGTGAAGATCCAACGGTTAGATTTTCAGATATGTGTAAATCAAATCTAAAGAAAAACAGCGCCACGACCGCGTTATGGCCCGAAGCGTCGTTTTGAATAAATTGGCTATTTTAAAATAAATAAAAATAGCGATAAATCGTTATAAAATATTATAAACGATATGGATGTGAAATTTAGAAATTAACTGAAGGTTGGCTAAGTCGAATGGTTTCTTGGGTATTGATCTGATGTTGGTTTCGGCCTTCGGGGTTAATATTTGGGAAATCGCTCTCTTACTGATTGACGGTTAGTGACTAATGAATTGAAATGATGCATATGTATGTTAGTGTTGCACTTGTTTATTATATACGCGAGTTGCTCAGAAAGACCGGGTTTATCCCATTCTGAATAATTGTATCGACGACAAGAAATCGAAGATGAAGACAGTGGTCGAAGACCGGAGATCTTCACCTCGTTTGGATGGTAACCGAGGTCCTGATTGGGAGGCATCCCGAAATATGGATAATGAGTGGTGATCGTCCAGACGTACGTGGTGATCGATGGATTTGCGAGGTATATAGTGCCTCCGGTTTTGTTCAGACCCAGAACGGACTTGCAAATGGACAGTGTGTCTGACATTGGGATTTATTCTATGTGATTGATAGCCATCAGTTGCACGGTGTGAATTGCCTATGTGGCATGCTAAGATGCAGTGAACAAGGCTTCTGTTAAAAAGCAAAGTCTTGTGGTGATGATCAAAGCACCGACAATGTGGTGTAGCTTTGTGTATAACGTGAAATCGCGAGCCTCACACCCGGTATGAACCAGAAACGGGAGAAAGGACCTCAGGGAAGGCATGCGTTTCCTTCTAGCTAGGAGTAGCGTCAGTGGATTTACACGCCCTGACGAGTTTGACTTATGTGGTTGTTGATGTTGCAAGGCGCCTCGGTTAGATCGGACGATTCGGGTCTGATGGAGTCATTCGTTGGCTCATTTACGCCCCAAAGGGCGGGGAAACGTATTGTTCAGGCATAATAATCCACCTCGGTGGATCGGCACTGACGATCCAAGGGTTGCCTGCGCGCTTGCCTAAGACATGGGCTAGATTGTCTCGAATTCGGTAAGGACTATCTTTTGCCTTGGTTCAAGACGGAAATCCAATTTCCAAATACGTGACTGTGCAGTTTTGATTGTATACCTATATATGGCGACATAGTGGTATGGGGCATTAATGTCGTCTATGATTGATACTTATGATTTGAAATTGCTTTTGAAACATATAAACACTAGTAATAATATCAAATGCTTTTGTTTTATTCGTATCAAGCATATCTTGGCCATTATAAGGTAAAAACTCTATCCTCCGGTTTGCGTTGCATTGTGTAATGGGAACTGAGTCTTATAATGGCTTCATTTTTATAAAAAGAATTGCGATGTTTAAAGGAATGATTTGTTTTAAAGCACTGGCAATCCAATGGAGTAAACCCGTTCCACGAAAGTGGCATGGTCCTGTGATTTGCCATATATTAAATGTGTTGAGTAGATTTCTCATACCAGTCCCATGACTGACTCGTAGTTTGTTTCACTTTCAAACTCGGGTGCCCCTTTTTTTATACGGGCAGCCTTGTATTCAGGTTTTAGCTGGCTTTTTCTGGGGAGCTGGAGCTGAAGATGGATTCTATCATTTATCTCTTTTTATGCTGTTCAACTCCTATTGTACATTATGTTTGTTTTTCCGCTGTAGACATATATGTATAGTTGAACTGTATTTGTACTAAGTAAGATCCTATATATTGTGTAACTCTGATGATTATATTTATCCAGTGTATTCTATTGTACATTATCTGGTGTATTTGTTTAATTCTGTTCTGCTATTATCGGTTTCTATGTTATATTCCAAGGATTACCCTTGCCACCGTTAGTACGGGGTTTGGGGTCGTCTCATTTGGTATCAGAGCTTTGGTTAAGCTTAGTTCTGGAATATAACATATGAATGAACTCGTCAGAAATAGAACCAGTAGTGTTCTAGGATGGGTAACTCTATACAGATAGGATCAGTAATATCCTAGTATAAGTAAAGCAGAATGAAATACACCCCAGTAGACACATTTACATTCAAGTATTTGTCTCTATACTTTGAAATATCTTTTCTGTTGACCTGACACTTTGTCTGCTAATTGCAGACGCACTAGAAAATGAGTGACAGGAACAGAAGAAATAATCGTATGGCTCGACCAGCTAATGAGCCACTCCCGCAGCCAGAATCAGATATAGAAGTTCTATTCAAGATATTTCGAAATCTGGGTGGATCGCCATTCTTAGGCAAAGAGTCCATTATGGAAACACAAGCTTGGATTCGTTCTGCAAAGAAAATCTTTGAGGGTTTAAAGCTGAGAGACGATCAGAAATGATTACTGGCGTCTTGGGCACTCAAAGAAGAAGCTTTGTTTTGGTGGGATTCAGTTATTAAAGATAATCCAGAAGGTGATATCACCTGGGACAGATTCAAAGTGATTTTCCTAGAAAGATTTACTCCTCCCGAAGCGACCGAGCGATTATGTGATGAATTCTCTTATTTGATACAAGGGGATATGACCATCCCAGAATATCATAAGAAATTCAACGAACTTTCTCACTTTGCTTCTCATCTGATTCAAGATCCAAAGAGGAAAAATCTGAGGTTTATTCATGGCCTGCAAAGAAAATATCAGAACAGTGTGATGAGGAATGTGAAGCTTCCTTTCTCAGAAATGATTTATATGGCTTATCAGTATGAAGATCTCCATAAGAAAGGTATGTTGCGCGACGAAGAGGAGTCTGAAACTGATCGTCCTGAGGCTAGTACGATGTCTAAGGTGAGCAAGAAGCCCAAGGACAAAAGGAAAAGGGCTAAATTTGAAAAAGAACCAGCAAAGACTGCCATATGCAACAACTGCCATAAGCCAGGGCATTTTCATGGGAATTGCAAACCCTCGAAAAAGCGAAAGAAGAATGAATCTAAATCCTAGAACAAGTTTCCTGTGACTCGAGAGTGCAATCTTTGTCATCAGTCCGGTCATATAAAGCGAGATTGTTGGCTGTTAAAAAAGACCAAAGAGGCTCAGGTAAATGAAGTGGCAGAAGTGCCTGTCTCCTCATCTATTCAGGAAAGGCCAGATGTTTTAGAAGGCACGCTAACTGTCAAAGACATCCCAGTTAAAGTACTGTTTGACACTGGCGTGTCGCGAAGCTTTATTGCAAATAATGCAGCAAAGAAACTAGATTTATATTTGAAGAAGCTCAAGGAACCAATGACTGTCCAGAATCCGGTTGGGGGTTCCATTGATCTCAGTTAGGTTTGTGGAGTGTCGGTTTCCTTTTCTCGTTATTGGTTCCCTACCGTCGCGGTCGTCATGAATTTTAAAGAGTTTGATCTTATCTTGGGGTTAGACTGGTTGACCAAATATGAAGCTGAAGTTAAATGCGCCGACAGGGTCATTAAGGCGAAGATTAAATCAGGTGATTATATAACCATTCCCTGTGAAGGTCAGAATGCTAATAGAAAAGACTTCTGGGTAGCTCTCGATGTTTCTCCAGCCCAAATAGAAAATATCCTTGAAATCACAGAGAATATTCCCGACCTAGTGAAAGATATTCCTGTCGTCAAGAACTATGCGGATGTGTTTGAAGAAGGTGTTCGCTTACCCCCGCAGAGAGAAATTGATTTCAAAATTGCTTTAATTCCGAATGCAAGGCCGATAGTTCACGCTATTCGAAGAATGTCCTTGAAGGAGAAAGAAGAACTTGACAATCAAACACGACAGCTAGTATGGAAGGGTCTGATCAGGCCTAGTTTCTCTGATTGGGATGCAGCAGTGGTGCTTGTCTCAAAATCTGATGGTACTCTACATCTATGTGTGGATTATCGTGATCTGAACAAACAGACAATAAAGAATAAATATCCATTGCCGCGGATTGATGATTTGTTGGATCGATTAAATGGCGCACAAGTATTTTTCACGAATGGACCTAGCTACAGGTTTCCATCAGCTTCGTATCGCCGAGGAGTGTGTTCCTTTGACAGCAGTCAGAGGTCCAGACCTATTCTACGAGTGGTTAGTAATGCCCTTCGGCTTATGTAACGCTCCAGCCTATTTCGTCGATCTAATGAACAGAGTATTCAGAGGAGTATTGAATAAATTTGTTCTGGTTTTCATTGATGATATCCTTATCTTCTCTAAGTCAGAAAGCGAGTACGAAAAACATTTGGAACAAGTGTTAGAAATTCTCAGAAAGAATGTGTTGAAAGCAAAGTTTTCCAAATGTATATTCTGGCAAGAAGAAGTCAAATTTCTGGGCCACGTTGTATCGAAAGAAGGAATTGTTATGGATCCAAGTAAAATCACAGCTATTCAGAATTGGAAAGAGCCCAGTACCCCTACAGAAGTCCGCAGTTTTCTCGGATTGGCTAGTTATTACCGGAAGTTCGTTAAAAACTTTTCGAAGATATCTGATCACTTAACGAAGCTTATAAAGAAGCACTTTAAATTCAAATGAACTCCAGAAAGTGAAGAGGCTTTTGAAGAGCTAAAGTTAAGATTAACGACAGCTCCAGTGTTAACCATCATCGATGGCAATCAGGATTTGAAAGTCTGGACTGACGCTTCTAGAGAAGGCCTTGGCGCAGTGTTAATGCAAAGGGGTCAAGTGATTGCTTATGCTAGCCGTCAGTTGAAGCCGCATGAGAAAAACTACGTAACTCATGACCTTGAGTTATTGGCTATAGTATTCGCCTTGAAAATCTGGAGACACTATCTTCTGGGTGAGAGATTTGAACTGTTTACAGATCACCAGTCGCTAAAGTATCTGTTCACCCAGAAGGACTTGAATCTGAGGCAGCAGCGTTGGCTGGAGTTTCTTGCAGCATATGACTTTGAGATTATATACACTCCAGGGAAAGCCAATGTCGTGGCTGATGCGTTAAGCCGAAAGAATGTAATGATCGCCAGCTTTATTATCACGACTTCCTTGATTGACAAAATATCAATTCTTCAGAAGGAGGATAACTTTATTAAGGATATGATTAAAAGGATTCAGAAAGGTGAACCCTCGTGTTTTCAGATAGATAACGACGAGACCCTAAGGTTGAAAGGAAGGATTTGTGTTCCTGACATCCCAGAGTTAAAAAGGGAAGTGTTAGACGAGTGTCACAAGTCCAAGCTGAGTATCCATCCCGGTGTGGCCAAAATGTACAACAATCTCAAGCAAACATTCTGGTGGAAGGCTATGAAAAGAGACGTTTCAATATATGTTAGCCGATGCCCTACTTGCCAGCTAGTCAAGAGCGACCAACAGAAACTTGCTGGACTGTTGCAACCGCTGGACGTTCTAGGTTGGAAGTGGGAACATATTTCTATGGATTTCATAGATGGTTTGCCCAGGACCAGAAAAGGAAATGACAGTATTTGGGTGATCGTGGATCGATTTACGAAGACCGCTCACTTCATAGCTGTCAAATCAAATAGAACTGCTCAGAGTCTGGCGCAAATATATTTCAAGGAAATAGTTAGACTACATGGAGTGCCGCTCAGTATAGTCAGTGATAGAGATACAATATTTACTAGCAAATTCTGGGAGGCATTTCAAGTAGAGCTGGGAACAAAACTGAACTTGAGCACCGCCCATCATCCTCAGACAAACGGTCAAACTGAGAGGGTGAATCGTATTTTAGAAGATCTATTACAGGCTTTTGTTCTAGATTTTGGTGGATCATGGGAAGACCATCTGCATTTGGCTGAATTCTCATATAATAATAGCTACCAGGCGAGCCTGAAAATGTCGCCATTCGAAGCATTATATGGTAGACCGTGCCGATCTCCTGCTTGTTGGGTCGAACCCGGTAATAGACTTGTATTGGGGCCAGACATGATCCGAGAAGCTGCCGACAAAGTCGATTTTATTAAGAAACGATTACTGGCCGCTCAAAGCCGACAAAAGAGCTATGCCGATAGGAGAAGAAGAGATATATCATTTGCTGTTGGCGACTATGTATATTTGAAAGTATCCCCGATGAGAGGAGTAATCCGGTTCGGTAAAACAGGGAAATTGGCGCCCAAATTCATTGGTCCGTTTCCTATTCTGGAACGGATTGAACTCTCGCTTATAGGGTTAAATTGCCTGATTGGTTGCCTGGAGTTCATGATGTATTTCACATATCTCAACTTCGAAAGCACGTTCATGATCCATACTTGATCGTGGAAGAAGCAGCTCAACAGGATATTGAAATTACTCCAGAATTAGCTGTGAGAAGAGAGCCGCTTAAGATTATCGGCAAAGAAACCAAAGAGCTGAGGAACAAGAAGGTTCACTTAGTCAAAGTGCAATGGAGTGGAGATCCACTAGATTGTACTTAGGAAACTGAGGAGAGCATTCAAAAAGCCTATCCTAGATGCCGGTGCAAGGTACATTTACCATACTTTGCATTACCAATTAGTTCTCTACTCTGTTGTTATTTTCTTTCCATGGATGTGCATTTTTAATTCTATAGTCTGAATGATTTTAAAAGAATATAGAAATTGATTAGTATATTTTTGAAAAGTTAAAAACGAAATGATTGCTGTTTGTGTTGTGTGATAGTAGATTTGGTTAATTAAAATTATTAAAACGATAGTTAATTTAATCAATAGGAGAATAATGGTAGAATTTATTCGATTGAATAACACATTGAACTGATTAGAAAATAGATAGAAATATATACATGTGCATATATATGTTTGAACAGGTAAATGGAATACCTGTTGAGTAAAGATTTTATTTGCATGCCCGACAAATAGGTAAACCTTAATGAGTTGGATGCGAAATATTATTATATCAACTTCTGTGAATGCCATTGGATGCGGAGTGCTGGTTATTCTGTGTGTAATAATAAACGTCGCCATAGGATAGTAACAATTAATTTTGAACTACATTACATGGCATACTTCAGAAGATAGACATACTTCATCATATACCACATAAGCATTTGGAGCTTGTGTGACGAGGTGGAAAATTGACTATACGAGCGAGAGGCTTGTATGGCGATGACTATATTTTACCGGTTGAACTGATGAATGATATGGACTATTTAAATTGTAACGATAAAATTGCCAGATTAACAAAAACCCCACACGGGTCTGGAGTTGACAATAATCACGTCTCTCTAGTTATTAGATATGACACATGGATTATTTATTTCCCACACGGGACGAGGTGACGAGGATTTATCCTCTAGAGCATTTAAAATACACACTCCCTCAGGCTTTGACAGGGTGATGAGAATTTATTCTCTGGAGTTATTATCTATACACGCTCCCCTTTAAACACCAAAATATATCACTATAAATATGTGTATGCTTATTAGGATTTATTGGGTACCTAATACGGCCCAATAAATTTCCAAACCTCTCCCCGTACAAAGGAGGTTATGGCGAAATTTTTCGAAAATTCCGGGTGTTAGCCAAATTTTTGAATTTGAAAATTCTCAAAAACTGAAAAGTTAAAGAATGGAAGCCAGATTGAACGTAGAGTTGATTAATCAAACCACTTTCGACTTTGTTCCTTTTCGGGGACGAAAAGTTTTAAGTGGGGGAGATTGTAACGACCCGGAAAATCTGAACCAATTTAAAATTTTTAAATTGGCTAAAATGATGGATCTTAAATATTTAAAATAAATATTTTAAATAATCATAATGAAAAGTGAGTTTGAATCGACGTTTGAAAATGAATATAATTAATTCTAATTATAAACAAGGCATGAAATGGCGCTGCAGTTTTAAAAATTGAATTCAAACTTTGTCGGACTGTACCGGGTGCAAAACAAAACGGATTTGAGTAAAACCAAAATTATTTAAATCTGTTAGTGAATTCCTTTCTAACGAATCTGAAAAATCGAAGTTTCATAGCGGAAAGCAAAAGTTATGGCCAAATGAATTTTCAGAAAGGTCGCTATGGAATTTATATAGCCCGTGGAATTGGCCATTTTGCAAACGAACTCGGAATTCGACGAAACCACTTTTGTTGGATCCGGGATGAGAAGTTATTGCTAGGTTTCAAATTTCGTAATTTTTGAAGCTAGTATGTGAGCGTGGCAAAGGAAAACGTGTTTTGGTCAATTACAGTTAAATTGGATCGACCAGAAATGGGCCTTTTTGCAAACGGTCTCAGAATTCGACGAAACTAGTTTTGTTGGGACCGCATCGTCAAAACATAGCCAGATTTATTTTCCTGGAATTTTTCGAATTAGTTTGTGGCCCTGGCAAATTGAAATGTACGTTCAAATCGAATATTGAATGTTATATATTTTAAATTGAATGGAAACTGACTGAAACAGTCGAATGGGCCTACGAAACATATCCCATTGTGTTCGGAATGGGGGTAAAACGCTAGGGATGACAGTCGTTGGGTTTGATTTCGAGTTCGTTTAAGAAAACCCCAATTTTTGAATAAATATATATATCGACCAATAAGAAAATTCTTTCATAAATTAAATAAAAAATAAATAAATAAAAAACCCGTAACCCTCGATTCGATGACGGCTATTGTTCGCCGCTTCCAGGCCAATTTCTGGCCGCTCCGATCAACGAACCACCCCGCCCCTTTGGAACTTTTTGAAGGGCTCTCCATCCTTTTCTAATCCATACCCGAGTTGACCTCCATCGTTCAGTATACGACGAGATCGAGACCCTCAAAGACCGCAACTTCGACGTGCCGCCCTGCCCAGGTCTGACGATCGAGTGAGCCCCCTTCCCCACGCGCAGGCGCGCCTCTCCGAGCTCCAGGCGGTGGTGCAAGACGATTCCCATATCGTGCTTCGGATTACACGATTTTTGAAGACCTAGTTTCGAAGAATTCAGAAAGGTAATGGCTTTGATTCTCTGAACTGAAAATTAACACTTTAAAGTGTTGCAAAACTTTGAAAAATCATATATTTTTCGTGTATTGACGAAATTTGATGAAACAGGAAACATCGTGACCGCAAGGAGGCTCTCTACCACATAGAAGAGACCGCGGATTTTTCTGAGGCATCTACGATTTTTAGCACTCCGAAAACCAATGTGAGATTTCTAATTTATAAACGATATGGAAAACGACGATGTATAAATTATATAGTCGATGTATGAGTTATATAGGCATTGTACACCTCTTGTATAAGCGTTGTATAAGTTGTACGTTCGATGTATAAGTTATATGTGCGTTGTAAAAATTATATATGTGTTGAAATAGAAGTGAAATGCTATATATATATATATATATATATATATACGCCCCTCGCCCACAAACCATGGACGATATTTACTGGTTGTGATTGGTGTGAAAATTGATTGATAGCGAATGGTTGATTGGAATTGTTTGTGGTCGATACTGATTGATTGTGGTTGAAAAATACCCGTTTGTGGTTGAGAAATATTTGGTTGAAACCACATAGGATTAGTTTGTGGAAATGAAATAAATATACATGCCGCCTGCGTGCGAACTAGATGCATGAATCCCCATTGTCAAAAACCGCGAGATTTTAAGGTAGAGCGAGGAGCCGTACTAGGGACGGTCCCGGTTTTAACTACCCTGCCGTTATGCTGCCGAAATTTTGAATAATATTCATGTGTTTGAATTATTTTCATTTGTTGAAACTATATTTATTCGTTGAATAGAAAACCTTCATGTGTTGAATTGAAACTCATACGTTGAATAGAAATTCATGTGTTGAATGGTATTCGTGTTTTAAATATAAAAATCACATTTTTACTCTATATATATAAACTATAGAAAACCTTCATGTGTTGAATCGATATTCATTCGTTGAATTGAAATTCATGTGTTGAATGGTATTCGTGTTTTAAATATAAAAATCACCTTTTTATCTATATATATAAACTATAGAAAACCTTCGTGTGTTGAATCGATATTCACTCGTTAAATTGAAATTCATATGTTGAATGGTATTCGTGTTTTAAATATAAAAAACACCTTTTTATCAATATATATAAACTATAGAAAACCTTCATGTGTTGAATCGATATTCATTCGTTGAATTGAAATTCATGTGTTGAATGGTATTTATATTTTGAAAGAAATTGTTTTATAATAAAATCCCATTTTTATCATCAATATGAGATATATAAAATAATCTTGTTTTGAAATAAATTGTTTTATAATAAAAATCCTATTTTTATCACGTATATTAACTATATAAAATAGTAGAGTTTTAAAATAAATTGTTTTATAATAAAAATTCTATTTTTATCACGTATATTAACTATATGAAATAGTAGAGTTTTGAAATAAATTGTTTTACATTAAAAATCACATTTTTATTATATACATGAATTGGTAAAAATAGTGAAGTGTTGAAATAGAAGACAGTTAAATAAAAATATAATTTTTATCAAATGTATGAAAAGAATATAGCTTTGAAATAGAAGAATCGATATATATATAAATAGAATTGAAATACATCGAATAACGACGCTGCAGTTCGTATTTTGAAATCGTGATTTCTAGCGATTAGTACGGGAGATCCGACCATCGGATTTTCCTGAAATCGCAACCGTTGGGTTTGCTTTGAAAATATCTTTCCAACGGCACCAACTTTGTAAAAATCCAACGGTTGGATTGTCTGGAATGTTTAATTCAAATCTGAAGAAAAACAGTGCCAGAATCGATTATATTTATATATATATATATAAATATAATTATATTTAATCGAATAACGACACTGTAGTTCGTATTTTGAAATCGAAACTTCAAACGATTATACCGGGAGATCCGACCGTCGGATTTTCCCGAAACTGGAACCGTTGGATTCATTTTGAAAAGATCTTTCTAATGATGTAAATTTTGTGAAGATCCAATGGTTAGATTTTCAGATATGGGTAAATCAAATTTGAAGAAAAACAGCGCCACGGCTGCGTTATGGCCTGAAGCGTCGTTTTGAATAAATTGGCTATTTTAAAATAAATAAAAATAGCGATAAATCGTTATAAAATATTATAAACGATATGGATGTGAAATTTAGAAATTAACTGAAGGTTGGCTAAGTCAAATGGTTTCTTGGGTATTGATCTGATGTTGGTTTCGGCCTTCGGGGTTAATATTTGGGAAATCGCTCTCTTACTGATTGACGGTTAGTGACTAATGAATTGAAATGATGCGTATGTATGTTAGTGTTGCACTTGTTTATTATATACGCGAGTTGCTTAGAAAGACCGGGTTTATCCCATTCTGAATAACTGTATCGACGATAAGAAATCGAAGATGAAGACGGTGGTCGAAGACCGGAGATCTTCACCTCGTTTGGATGGTAACCGAGGTCCTGATTGGGAGGCATCCCGAAATATGGATAATGAGTGGTGATCGTCCAAACGTACGTGGCGATCGATGGGTTTGCGAGGTATATAGTGCCTCCGGTTTCGTTCAGACCCAGAACGAACTTGCAAATGGACAGTGTGTCTGACATTGGGATTTATTCTATGTGATTGATAGCCATCAGTTGCACGATATGAATTGCCTGTGTGGCTTGCTAAGATGCAGTGATTAGGGCTTCTGTTGAAAAGCAAAGTCTTGTGGTGATGATCAAAGCACTGCCTGTGTGGCGTAGCTTTGTGTATAACGTGAAATCGCGAGCCTCACACCCGGTATGAACCAGAAACAGGAGAAAGGACCTCAGGGAGGGCATGCGTTTCCTTCTAGCTAGGAGTGGCGTCAGTGGTTTTACACGCCCTGACGAGTTTGACTTATGTGGTTGTTGCTGTTGTGAGGCGCCTCAGTTTGATCGGACGATCCGGGTCCGATGGAGTCATTCGTTGGCTCATTTACGCCCCAAAGGGCGGGGAAACGTATTGTTCAGGCATAATAATCCACCTCAGTGGACCGGCCCTGACGATCCAAGGCTTGCCTGCGCGCTTGCCTGAGACATGGGCTAGATTGTCTCGAATTCGGTAAGGACTATCTTTTGCCTTGGTTCAAGACGGAAATCCAATATCCAAATATGTGACTGTGCGGTTTTGGTTGTATACCTATATATGGCGACATAGTGGTATGGGGCATTAATGCCGTCTATGATTGATACTTATGATTTGAAATTGCTTTTGAAACATATAAACAATAGTAATAATATCAAATGCTTTTGTTTTATTCGTATCAAGCATATCTTGGCCATTATAAGGTAAAACTCTATCCTCCGGTTTGCATTGTATTGTGTGATGGGAACTGAGTCTTATAATGGCTTCATTTTTATAAAAAGCATTGTGATGTTTAAAAGAATGATTTGTTTTAAAGCACTGGCAATCCAATGGAGTAAAGCCGTTCCACGAAAGTGGCGTGGTCCTGTGATTTGCCATATATTAAATGTGTTGAGTAGATTTCTCATACCAGTCCCATGACTGACTCGTAGTTTGTTTCACTTTCAAACTCGGGTGCCCCTTTTTCTACACGGGCAGCCTTGTATTAAGGTTTTAGCTGGCTTTTTCTGGAGAGCTGGAGCTGAAGATGGATTCTATCATTTATCTCTTTTTGTGTTGTTCAGCTCCTATTGTACATTATGTTTGTTTTTCCGCTGTAGACATATATGTATAGTTGAACTATATTTGTACTAAGTAAGATCCTGTATACTGTGTAACTCTGATGATTACATTTATCCAGTGTATTCTATTGTACATTATCTGGTGTATTTATTTAATTTTGTTCTGCTATTATCGGTTTCTGTGTTATATTCCAAGGATTACCCTTGCCGCCGTCAGTACGGGGTTTGGGGTCGTCTCAGAGTCATTCTTATAGGATGTTACTAATCCTATCTCTGGTGAATTCTTTCGTTCGGTCTAATGTGTCTTATTTCGAGCTCTGTAAACTAAAGCTCTGATACCAAAATGAAATGACCCAAACTTCCCCTTTCGGGAAAGTTCGGATTGAGTTGAGAACACGACAAATCAGAACACAAATGACAGAACATTACATTGCTATTACAACAATTTACATCAGAGTACAAGAATATAACAGAGTATATATAAATATTACATATTGAAAAATATCAAATATTAAATTACAAAGCAGCGGAAAATTAATACGCAACACAACGGAAAGAAATACACGGATACAGAGCTTTCCGAATATAGTTCCAGTTGTACTAGCTGCCCGTGTGGAAAATAGGGGCACCCAGAGTTTAGGTTAAAACAATAAACTCCAGGTCAGTCATGGGACTGGTGTGATAACTAAAACAATTATTAACTTCTTTACTTTAAAAGTTGGGGAAATCATGGGACCAAGCCATATAACACGGAGCGGGTTTAATCCACATGAACCTCAGTTTAAAATAAAACAATGCAATGCTTTTTTGAAAAATGAAGCTATTATAAGACTCACGTCCCATCACACAATGCAACGCAAGACGGAGGATAGATTTTTCCCTTATAATAGCCAAACATGCTTGTTACGTTTAAAAACAAATTATTTTGATATTACTATAAGTGTATAGTGTCAAAAACAACTTCAAATATAAATGTATTAATCATAGACGGCACGGGTACCATATATCATGTCGCCATACTAGTTTTACAATCAAAACCGCACAATGTCGTATTGGAAGTTGGATTTCCATCTATGAAACAAGGTAAGGGATCGTCCTTACCGAATTCGAGACACTCTAGCACGTGCCTTAGGCTCAGAGCTCGAGTGAGCCTTGGAGCATGCAGGGCCAGTCCACACTTACGTTAGTGGATTAATTATTCCTGAACAATACGTTTACCCTCCCTATGGGGCGTAAATCAAGAGCCACTAGGGACTCAAATCCAAGGTACCTCGCTTTTCATCATCCACATAAGTAAAAATGTCTGGGCTCCATACCATGAAATCACTCCTAGCTAGAAAGAAACGCATATCCTCCCTGCTGTCCTCTCCCGTTTCTGGTTCATACCGGGGTGTGAGGCTCGCGAATTAATGCTATACACAAAGCTATGCTAATTAAAGTTGAGCTTTGATCATCCTCCTCAAGACTCTGCCTTTCAACAAAAGCCTTGATCATTTGCATCTCGGCATGCCACATTGACAATTCACGACATACAACTGATGTCTATCAATATATAACCTCTAAGCTCGTACGTCTCAGAGAAGGGTGTTAAGCAAGAGAATAAATTCTCCACCACTGAGGAGATATATATTTAATAGAAATCAATTAGCAATGAATGAAATCCAATGTCAGACACACATCCATTTACAAGTCTGTTCTGGGTCTGAACGAAACCGGAGACACCTTATTCCTCGTCCCATATGTCCAATACAGGAGAGAGGTCCTCGCATATCCATCGATCTTCAAGCACGTCTGAACGATCACCACTTATTACCTTGTCTTGGGTGTACAGCCCAAACAAGACATCAGTAATCATCCAAACGATGTGAAGATCTCTGGTCTTCAACCACTGTCTTCATCGTTGTCTTTTGGTCGTCGTATTAATTATTCAGAATGGGTTAAACCCGGTCTTTCTGAATAACTCGCGTATTTTAAAATCAATAATCGAGTGCTATAAAAACACATCATATGCCTCATTCTAATTCAGAATATTCATTTAATAAAATATTCACATCTTTAGGGAAAGGTTCCAATTAATTTTATCAAAGATAAATTCTTTTAAATTTATTCTTTAGTCTTCCTTTGTATATCAATTTCAAAAGATTTTATTAACTAGTCGGGATTATCGAACCTTACCGCAATAATCATTTATTATTTTCCAATCCCAACCTATTCATCCCATTGAGCAAAACTGGTAGCACTCCGTATCTAACACCCACTGTGTTCTTGGTAAATTTAATTACCATTTCATGTTCAAATCTAATTAAAGATTTAACTATCGCCTGGAGTAAAACTGGTGGT
This sequence comes from Allium sativum, assembly GCA_030737875.1. NCBI lineage: Eukaryota > Viridiplantae > Streptophyta > Magnoliopsida > Asparagales > Amaryllidaceae > Allium > Allium sativum. The sequence continues at coordinate 4,142,717 of CM060921.1, read as the reverse complement.
ACTCCATTCTCAATCATTTCAAGAATTCGATAAATTTAATCCCCTCATTCACATTTTAATCTAATTAAAGATTCATTAAAACTCTAGTTCGGTTTTAATCTCAAAAACCATTACTTAATGATTATTCAAATTTAAGAAATTAGTCCATTAATTGGGTTAAAGAACCAATGTCATTTAAAATACAGTTCACGATAAACCCAAATCATCTTCCACTAATTATGGAATCTTCACGGAAAACGGATCAATATAAATTTCCGTATCAGACTAATAATATAAATGGAATAACGATAAAGCCTTTTTAAATTCCATATATAGTAACGGTCTTCATTCACAGAACCTCATCTCGATTATTATTAAATCGAATTCCATTCAATTCCAATTTCTTTTATTAAATTGGAAACTTTGCTTTGGAAAAATTTCCATTTAATCTTAATTAAAGATTTATAAATTCCAAATTATATTTTCATTCTTAATCAGGTTAAAGAATGAATGTCTTTAAAAACACAGTTCACAATAAACCCAATTCACATTTCATTTTATTCCAATTACTAAATATAATTGGAAATTATAATAATCTTAATTAAAAGATTTATACTTTTTGCATGAGGTTTAAGAACAGTGTTATTTAAGACACCATTCACAACAACCCCGAAATCCAATTTATTTATTTAAAAACATTGGATTATTATTCTAGTTAATAACTAGTTCATTTTGATAAAAATATAATTTTATCTTTATAAAATTGGAATTTTACATCCAAATTCTTTTCAAATCATTTATTATGATTTTACATAATTTTTCCATATATTTAGTAATTTTATTAAGGCCCGTACAGTCGGTTTCCAATAACAGCCACCGAACTGCTTTCACATCGACCTTTTCTGAAATTGATTTGGACATAATTCCAAATCTAGCCGTTAGATTTCAAATCTCTTATATTCATTAAAAAGCTCTTTTTGATTCGTATCCAACGGTTCTGGTTTTAGAAGTGTCCGACGGTCGGATCTTCCATTACGCTAATTTGAAGTTGATGGTCGAAATTCACGAACGATGCTGCGCGGCATGTTCTATTCAGACCATTATATATATAATGTATATATTATATATATTTCGTCGATTTCCATTTAAAACGTATTTTATAAATCGTTTATAAGTTTATTTTAAAATGATTCCAACTTCGTTTTCAATTTTAAATCAAAATTGAATATTCTATATCTTTATCATATTAAAATGATGATAATTTCAAAATATTAGATTTTGAAATCACTTCTTTTCGATATTCATTATAAAATGAATAAAATCGATCAATAAACCCACTCCGGTTAAAATGGCGTTTGCTACTTAACTATTTTTATTGCTCAAACATTTTATTCAATACATAAATATTTTATATAGTTTATACAATCAATAAAAATGATATTTTTATTGTTCAATCATTTTTTTTTTCAACACATGAATATTTGATATAGTTTATATATTCAATTAAAATGATATTTTTATTGTTCAAACATTTTATTCAACATATGAATATTTTTATATAGTTTATACATTATATTAAAATATTCTTTATTTCAAAATATTATTTATTTCTGAATTGGAATGCGACTCAATCAATTACCATATAATTTCAGTTATATGGATTTCATACATCGCATGTATTCAATAATAATGATAAATAATCATTACACATTTAAACATCGTCCAAAGTGCAATTTACAACTGTATAAGCTTTAAAATAAATAAATAACGCTCATAACAGCCTGTCAACCCATCGATTGACATACAACTAAATATTGGGATTAGTGTATGTCAAATATCATCCCAATACCCGTGTGGGGTTTTCGAACAACAACAGTTTATTTAAATAAATCATTGGTTAACAAATTTAACCAACTCTAATTCGGTATTTTTCTAACTTACCAATTTTCACTGTTTAAATTATAAACGGATATTTATAATTTGATTTCAACTACCACATTAATGTTAACATTGTTTTTAATACGTTAAACATTTCAACATCACAAACAACACATAATACCGTCCAAACAAACAATCATGATTTGTACAATAAATAGTGTCGAGTGCTGCTAAGCACCGTCTACATCCTAGTATATATTTAACTGTAAAATAATTAGAGTGAGAAGGAGTTCTCACCTTTGGGTTCCACTCCATCATTCTTTATTGGACGGTCTGGATTCCGTTTTGCTTCCAGTCGGTTCCATCGCAATCTGTTTCACGCGGTTTATATATTAAAAAATCATATTTTTACAGCGCCATATATATATATTAAAAATCATATTTTTACACTGGGCTATTTCTTTTTAAAAATCATGTTATTTTTATTTTATAAAAACAATGCTATATATAAATTTAAAAACAATGCTTTATATATATTTTTTTAAAATCATATTTTTAATAAAGCTCTATATATATTTGAAAACCACACTTTTAAACCAATGTTATTTATATTCAAAATTACATTTTTATAACTTAGTTATCTTTATAAAAATTACATTTTTATAAATTACATAAAAATCGGATTTTTAATTCAATGTTATCTATACAAAAAAAAAATCAGATTTTTAGTCCAACTCTATATATATAAATAAATTATGTTATTTTTTTTAAAACAATGCTATTTATATTAAAAAACTCATTTTTAAATAGGTGATGTATATATAAATTACATGTTTATAGTGTTTCTATATATATAAAAATCAAATTTGACACAATGTGATTCATATTTACAAATTTCATTTACTGTTTAATTACAAAATTAAATTAACCAATATAATTAAAAAAATAACCTTTTTTATTTTATAACGTTTAAAATGTTGTTGTTTCTTACACCGTTGTTTCTTTCTTCTCGGATGCCTCTGTACACCCAAAAACAAGGTCGCGACAACTCTTGAATCCTAGGGCTTGAAATTGCTCCATCATCACGACAACGGAGCTCGATCTAAATGGCTCATGTCGATGCCAGTGGAGTGTGCCACCATCACCGAGAGAGGCAGCAACCTCGGTGGGGCCCTGGCACTGGAAATCTCATGCGAAGTCGGCAGGTTTGGCGAGGAAAATCAGCAACCACAGTGATTAATATCCAATCACTTTCGTATGATTTGAAAGAGTAGGAAAAGATCTTTGATTTTTGCTTTGGAGGAAACACGAATCATTTCCTGGATTTGGAGAAATTAACGGTTGAATTTTGATCAAGATTGGCCATAAGTTTCTTGCTGGCGGCACAACAAATAGATGGGGCTAGGGTTTCGGGGGAGGGGCATTTACAATAAATAATAATAATATTTTAATTCGTTTATTTGTAAAAATTGAAGTTTAATATTCCTAACTCCAAACGAACCCCAACGAATGTCACCCCTAGCTAATACCCCCATTCCGGACACAACGGGATTTGTTTTGTAAGCCAATTCGACTGTTTCGATTAGTTTTATCAAAATTAAAATATAAGTCATTATATATTCAATTTAAATGCACATTTTAATTTACTAGAGCCACATACTGACTCCAAAAATTCCAAAAAAATAAATCTAGTTATGTTTTAATGATACAGTTCTAACAAAATTAATTTCATCGAATTTGGAGACCGTTTGAAAAACGGTCATTTTCCAGTCGATTAAATTCAAACTGAATTTACCAAACACGTTTAAATTTACTGTGCTCACATATTAATTTCAAAAATTTTGAAAATTGGAATGTAGCAATAATTTGACATTCCGGATCCAAAAAAAAGTGGTTTCGTCGAAAACGGAGGTCGTTTGCAAAATGGCTATTTTTAAGGGCCATATATTATATAAAATATATATAAATTCCATAGCGGCTATTTTAAATTTTAAACTGGACATAACTTTTAAGTCTTATTATGAAATTTGGATTTTTCACATTCATTAGAAAGATATAATTAAGCAGATTCAATCTTTCTGGTTTTACTGAAATCCGATTTATTTTGAATCTTATACATTCATTTGAAATTTGAAATCGAATTTTCAAACTCTCGCGCCATTTCAGGTTCATTTTATAATTAAAATAAAATTATACGTTCTAACTTCGTTTAAAATAAATTTTTAGTCGTTATTATTTAAAATAATTCATTTTAAATATTCAATATACATTAAAATAGCTAAAATAAAATTTTAAATTGGTTCAAAAATTCCGGGTTGTTACAGCTGTGGACGATCATCTAAGTAAGATAACAAAAGAGGAACCTGTCGTATAACTCACAGCGCAAGGATAAAGTATAATAGAACATATACAATATATAGAAATAGCAAAGCATAATATATCAAACTTTCAAAGTTTCGCAACATCCTGAAATATCATCCATACATCAACTGTATATAACATCAAAGTTTGTACATGAAGCCTCACTGCAACGCTCATCAAATAGAGGAAACAAAGATACTAGGTAGTAGAAAAAGTAATACGCCAACCTCCTTCTCGCCTTCGTTCGACAACATCGTCTCACCAAGATATCATATGCCACTTACTACTCAGTCTGCCCATCCAACAATGGATGAACAGCCCAATGTAATAAGAGGAAACATAAAACCTTGAGTCAGACAAAAATCGTAATGAGCGGTAAAACAGATAATTAACATCATCAATAAAGTATATGAGAATAAGCAGATAACCAAACTAATCTACCTGCTTCACCAGAGAAGGAACTCAACCTCATCTTCCCCACATCGGAAAGTCCTAGCCTTTACAAAACAAGCATTTCAACCATACATCCATAGCAACCAGACAACCATTCATTCATCACTACAATAAGTTGACCATGTTACAACTGCACTTTTACAATTGTTCAAAATGAAAGTTGTAAAAAAACGTTTTTTTTACAACTTTTTATTTTAAAAAGTTGTAATAAACTTATTTTCTACAACTCTTTTAGTTTACCAGTTGTAATAAATACCTATAACAACATTTCTTCCCTCAAGTTGTAATAAACATATTAATAATTAAATATTACTATCTAATAATAATAAATAATAGTTAAATTGAAAACTTGCAATAACTAATATTAATAATAAAGTAATAATTTGAAATTAAAATTTTAGAATTACTAATAAGAAGTGATAAATAATTATTAAGAAGTAATACTTGTTAATTAAAAAATAATATTTAATATTGTTAATTAAGAAATAATACGATTTTTCGAAAAAATAAAGAAAAGGAAAATCATAAAATTAATAAGTAGTTTTTATATATCATTTAACTTACCATATTAAATGGCTTTCAAAACAATATATCTTCAAAATAGCATTTAATTAACTTATCATACAAAACCACTTTCAAAACAATTTCACCAAATCTCAAAAAAATTTGGCCCTAACTCCAAAAAATGTCTGCTCGCACCTATTCAAATTTCAAAACTTTTGTCTGCTATTGTTGAAAATTTGGCTCCAACCCAATAAAATTCCCACACACTTACTCGATATTTTGATACTTTTCACCATACGCTGGAATAAAGAAACATATTTCGCTAATTACGTCACCTCTACTTCTTCCAACCGACATGTCTTCCTCCTTGTCATATCCCTAATTTCTCTTCAATCCACTCCACAGTCAATTATTTTAGAACTAAATCACATCATAACGTGGTATAGCTCTTGTTCAACTTCTTTTAATAGTCTGACTCCTCACTCAGATTAAAGTCACTGAATTCGCGTCTCTGCTTCAAACTGAAATCGTTTCACCTATTCTACCCTGGTTTCAGGTGGATCCAAATCAATGAACTCACCGTAATTGAAGATCGAAGGAAGCATGGATGGATCCATTCGATCATTTGCAGATCCATGTATAGCTCCTGTTCACCGTAATTGCAGATCGTTTCACCTATTCCCTTCGGTCGTGGGTTGGAGCAGTTAGTTGTGTGGTGATGTTCTGATGATACATGTAGGTTGAAGTTAGTCCATTCTACGATCTGTGTTTGCTTACGAATTCGATCTTCATGACTAAATCCTTGTTTACTGAGGTAGAGTCGCAAAAAAGTTTTTATTACAAGTACATATGTTATAAATTCTGATCTGGATTTTCTTCAAATTTTCTTTTTTTGAAGTAGATCTTCTCTGGATTTGATTTTTTCTAGTTTTAGTAGGAGATTCAAAGATTTTGTCTGAATTATGGCAAGAATGCGAGGAATACTAAGAGATTCAAAACAACAATTGTGTTGTGAATTTTGTGTGTTTGATGTAACGTGTTCTTGAAACCATGTTGAAGTATAGCATTTTAACTTTTTTTTTCTTGCCATTGTTCTAGATAACCTTAGCAATGCATCAACTAGTAGTGGATCTTTGTATGTACGTACTCGAGAGCAGCACAAATCTATTCAACCATTATGTGAACAAGTGAATGCTACAATGCTACCAAACTAGAAACCAAGTTCGGTTATAGAAGCTCTGGGGATGCTGGAGTTTAGAAAAGCTTTTTTGATCTTAAGTTAAATAGGAAGGTAATATTTTGTAATTTATTGATGAATATTTTAGTATATAGTCATGTTTTTTCATTCCACCTAGCTTGTAAAACACTTATCATAAATATTTAATCGTGCTATAAAACTCGAAGCTATTAGCAGAATGAGTTGGAGACAGAGCATGATTAAAAGTATAATTAGTAAACACAACAAACAAAACTTTGATGTAAAAGCTATAAAAAATAGAGTAATACACTTGGTAGGTTGCATGCAGTAATGCAAGCCTAAGACTGCCCACAGTTCATCAAAACTTGAATTTACTGTGATAATACATTTTTAATCAGATAATTAGTCTCTTGAATGCATCACTAGGACTAAACTATTCTATTAGGTAGTATTCCATAGGGAAGCTAGCTATTAATTTATCTTAAATTTATTGTTTTAAATTGGTGTCCTTTTTGTTCTCTCAAACACAAATTGCATGCAGTTTATACATGAAGCTAATTGGAATTATTTATTGACTCCCCTAACCAGTAATCAAAATGTAAGAATATACTCATATACTACAAAATTAGAGTATTTGTTTTTGTTAATTTTATAAACTAAGAGGAATGGTCAAACAATTAGAAATGATTTTTTTGTCACAGCCCAACATTTGGATTTGTGTTAATTATGAAACTTGAAATACAATCATGATTCATGCTTATTATACTTTGTTAATTGCAACTTTTCAAACTGTTTAGGTTGTTGGATGGATAGTTGATGAAATATGCGGTGCTTGTTTGTGTCTGTGATGGTGGATCTTGTGGTGGTGAAGATGGTGTAGCAAAGCAGCCCATGGGATTATAGTTGTAGAAGGGGCATGAGTTGAATTGTGTGATGTGGTACATGAACAATCATTGAATGAAATGCAGGGGATGAGGCATTGAAATTCTGGAATGTGGTTCAGTATGGATTATGTACGATTCCTTAGTTTTGTATTTTGAATATAAAGTTGTAACCTTTTTTATATAAATGGAACTGATCCTTTGAATTCATATTATTTTGTTTGTAGTTTATCCATCTCTTGCTGTATTTGCAAAATGTATTCAACTATAGTTGTATGAAATGTATTATAACTGACAGAAATATTTGTAAAAATTATACTGCCTTAACGATGCATAACAATTGTAGTAGGAATTACTACAACGGTGAAAAAAAGTTGTACTATGTATTACTACAACGGTGCAAAAAAGTTGTAATATGTATTACTACAATGGTGGAAAACAGTTGTAAAATATACATTTCACAATGATGACGCAACGGTGCAAAAAAGTTGTAAAAGATTTAGTCTATTACAACTTCTTAATCGACGACGGCTCCACCGTTGTAAAAAGTCTTTTACAATTGTTTTCCACCATTAAAATATGGTCAATTTGTTGTAGTGCATGGCAATCAGAAGTAACCAACAATATCAACCATAACAACCAATTATATATCTAACGTAAAACATCCTAATCGAGCTCGACATCACTTAAGAGCAAGCCCTAGAGGCCTAAACTAATACCAGACAAGCACCCAAGAAACATCTCCTTCGACGTCAGACAGTTTACGTGAGACGGTACAAGCGAACAAACAACATTCATGACTGGCTCTGGCTATCACTGCCAATCCTGCTTTGAAACCATCGCTTATCGTATGACTGGCCATATTATCCTACCATCCTTCAAGGGTAAATGGTAACCTCGGTTATAGCAAAAACTCCATGCGCCTTTCAACGATACATATCTGGGTCTTTCAACAATACCCAAGGTACTTGTCCATACAACCGATATTTTAGACGTCCGTATTGTACCCCTGCTTTGAGCCCGCTAGAACCTATGACAATGATAATCTCTCAGCCTTCAACACCTCTTGTTGTCAACACCTATGACTATACACAATCCCAAAACATGCTTGAGCAACCATTATCCACCAACTCAAAACACCCTTGAGTTATCTTCATATTCGTTGCTTTTCAATGATCAACGAATGTCTCACACCACTTCAAACATTCCCCCTTGAACTCGTGTTGAAGCTAGAACAATTGTCAACTCAAAAACAGACTTCATTTGGTCGATACGGCATTTTATAACATTTCTAGCTCTTTTGCTATGAAAAGCCGGTCACAATGACAAAACAGCCTTTTACAATGTTTATGAAATGCTATTATATCTCCTGGTTCGACTCTGCATCAATCTGGAGTGAAAAACTAAACAAAACATCAAAATTGGCTTTCATAGTGTTTCTTCCTTTTTACAACGTTTCAGAAGTGCTGCCAATGTTTCTTGTCCATCATTATGCCTTCTGGTTCATCAATATATCTTTCACAGCGTTTATGTCTTTTTATAGCGTTTTAAAAACGCTGTCATAGCTCAGGTCCGACATACGACCTACGACCTAAGCCCTATGCGACATGAGCCTTTAGATCATTCATGTTCCAGGACTTTCCACGGTGTTTTTTAAACATTGTCAAACCTCACACGACCTACGACATGCGATATGCGCCATGCGCCCTTAGCTCATTCTTGTTCCAGTACTTTCCACAGCGTTTTTCAAATGCTGTCAAATCTCACACAACATGTGACATGCTCCTTTAGCTCATTCTTCAAAATTCAGCTGATCCACTTGATTTTTCTTGATGAACCATAATTTTTCAACTTGTCAAACATGTTACCAAGCACTCCCAAACTCTCAAATCCATCTCAACTCAAAAGCAATCAATTTCATCAACAAATCATCGACATCAAAACAACGATTCAACAATGATTGAATCAATATATATGGATCTAAACATAGAATTAACACATGAAATTACCGTTTATAAGTTGCTAGATTAGATCCTATGGTGATTCATATTAAAATACACTTATCATGATGTAGATCTAAGGAAAAAAACTTGAAAATGATGAAATTAAGATCATAGAACCCATATACTTGATTGAATTCGCGTGAGAGATTCATGCCACTCACCAATTCTTCAAAACAACTCAAAAGCAATGAATTATGGTTCCGAACAGCGAAGAATTTGATATAAACTCTTCGATTCGATGAACCCTCTCTTGGAATGGCGAAGATCTAGCTTCAAACGATGTAGATCTTCGATTCTCTAAGCCCTAATGGTGGAAAGGTGTAGGAGATGGGGAAACAGAGGACCTCTAGCTCTTTCAAATGAGAGAATGGAGAAAGTAAACTATTATCCATGCCTCTTACCCCTTATTTATAGTTTCCCACCCGCCCACCAAGGGGCCTCTCCAAATTAACCCATTATGGCTTAAAAACTTGGACAACCAACTATAAAACTTAAAAAAAACGATTCCACCCAAACTGTTGAACCAAATCTTTAATGCGACCACTATACGAAAAGGGAAACATCATTTCCTTTCCAATGACATAGGTTTCAACATCTGATTCAACACCAGTTAAAAGTTATGCCCTGCACAAGTCTGATAGGGTTAAAATGTTCACAAGCAAAATTGGTAAAAATTTTAGACATGTCTCACATTCCCATAACTAACATATCAAAATATGAGAAAGATCCAGCCCTCAGGGAATAAAATAAAAATATTTTATGATCCTCCGATACGTAAAATGCGGGCTGTTACACATCCGATGTTTTATTGACTTAGTAATATTTGCAGCATGCACCGAAGATGGACTAAGCGCAAGATGTCTACATATATGTATGAGAAATGTGAGTATATTGATTATGTATTATAATTTAAAAAACATATAAATTTAAAGTAGCTTACCCCTCTTTGTTTCTTATGACTTTGACACACAATCTCCCTACACTGGGTGTGGTGACTAGTGAAGGATCATCATTCTCCACATTTGTACATACATTTACATGGCAAGGGGGTGGTTGGGACAGAGGAGGAGGTGGGGGTAGGGGTGAGGGTGGTGGTGATGGTATAGGAGGTAGTGAGGGAATGAAGGTAGATGTAACATGTGTAGGAATAGGGGTGGGGTAGATGTAACATGTGTGGACTCAATATATAGGAGATGAGGGAATGGAGGTGATGGTGGTGGTAATAGGGTTTCCTCGTCCTTTCCCTCGACATAACAATATATATATATATATATATATATATAATTATTGATGCTGCCTAAAGATATTGTTGCACCATAGTGGCAAACATATGTCATTACTAAAGATTGATAATGCATATTTTGTAGTTGGCATTTCCATGGAGTATACAGCAATGCAGGTATTTAAAAAAAATTGAATACATATAAAAAATTATAGAAAAGTATTGCATTGAACTACATAATCAATGGTTTGGATTTAACATGATTTTCTCTTTGCACTATTAACACAATTATCGAACACGCTTTTACTTATCTTTCTCCTCATCGTCTTCCTCTTCGTACTCTATATTTGCATCCTCGTCCTCATCCTCATTAAACACTTCTACTTGTATATTTTCTTCATTTAGTGGTCCAAGATCACCATATTGTGCTAAATTAAATGCATCTGTAGATTCAAAATTAGCTTGATATGCTTGGTCACTAGGAATAGAAGCATCAAAAGTATTTCTCGCTTTCGTCTTAATAACCAACGACCAATCTTTTTTAGATTTATTTTTAGATGGGTATGGTACACAGTAAACTTGTACAGCTTCTTTAGCCAAGACAAATGGATCTTAACATCCATACTTGGATGTTTGTTTCACTTCTATGAGATTGTAAGATTGATGCACCTTTTTGACACCAATGTTTGCTATATCATCAAACCAATGACACTTAAACAAAAATGGTTTTTGTAGCAGCTCAAGTGAATATGTCACTTCGTAAATATCCTTTAAAATCCCGTAAAAGTCAGTCATATGCTCTTTTGGATCATCACTACCTTTTACGCTTACACCACTATTGCAAGTTGACTTATTTGCACCATATGCATCGGTGTGAAATATATCCGTTAGTGAAAAACTTTTGATACTTCTTGACCTTTCTGTGGGGTCCAAGTGAAAGGAACCTTAGTCGTTGATCTATCAAATTATTTTTAGAAGATTGTACCTATAGGGTAAACATTTTATTTCGTTAATATATATTTTATTAATTTCACATCATTATTTGTCAAGTATCTTATTTATGTGCGGAACCAATCTACAAAATGACATGAGATTTCATTTGATGGGAAGCTTTCTTTAAAATTTCTGCACATGATACATTAAAGTTATAAATATATATACAATATAACATGATAAATTTATAAAACGATAAATGAAATTAACCTAAAATATGGTTCTAATTCCAAGCTACTAGCAATGTGATTTCTAGTAGCGATATACTCATCATCGGTCATGTATTCGTTTTTATAATTACCACTCGGTCGGCCTTGTTTTCTAAACACTGACAAATAAGAATCTTCCACAAAACCTTCATTATTGCATGGAAGTTGATTATGGACCGTTTTAACATGATCCTCAAAATAATGCGAAAATAACATTGACGCTTCCTCTAATATGTTTGCATTACAAATTAATGCTTCAACTGGATCTTTATTCGAAACTTTTTTTTTGAGGTGAAACAAGTACCTAAATTGATGTTAAATAAATAATATGCATTTATCATATTTGGAAAGAATAATGATACAAGATTAAAAATGCATACCTTTCAAACGGATACATCCACCCATATTAAACAGGCCCTTGAAGTTTAGCATCACGAGGAAGAGGTATAGGAAGATGTTCCATAACATTAAAAAAATGCAGGAAGAAATATTGTCTCTAACTTGTAAAGCACCTCTGAGATATTCCTCTCAAGTTCATCCATTTGTTTTATATTTAATTTAGTTGAGCACAACTCATTATAAAACAAAAAAAAGCTACGTTATTGGTGACAAAATAGTTTGGGGCAACAACTCCTTCAAAGAAATAGGTAACAGATTTTCCAAAAAAAATATAGCAATCATGACTTTTCATTCCAATCATTTTCATCCACTCAAATTCATGCATCTGCGTAAATTAAAGCGTATACCATGAAGTATTCACAAAGTTTCTATCCATTGCAAAAGTAGCTACAACCTTTCCGGTCTAGTCATAACGAGCTTTTGGTTTCTTATATTCATCATCATTACAAATTTCTAGTATTAGATGGTTACGATGGATTTTTATATCATGTCTTGATTTTATATTATCTTTGGTCTATCCTTTAACATTCAAAATCATGTTAAATAAATTGTCAAACACATTCTTCTCATTATGCAGTACATCAATATTTTGTTGAAGTAGTAAATCTTTCCAATAAGGCAATTCCCAAAATATGCTTTGTTTGAACCAATTATGAATTAAACCCTTAAAGGGAATTCTGTAATCCAATCCTATCTCGTTATCATATATTTTTGGAAAATCCTTAACACACTCAAATTCTCTACACCGGATAACATAGGTGGTTGTCCTACTGCGACTTCCATGTTTTACCTAAAGTGTTTTTTATCTTTTCTAAATGGATGATGTATATCTAACAAACGACGATGACAATCGAATCAAGTAAATTTACCACCATTATTCAGGTGAAAAGAGGCTGTCATCTCAAGCATAATGGACAAGATAAACGACCAGCTGTAATCCAACCAAATAGCATTGCATATGCGGGAAAATCATTGAGTGTCCATAATAAAGTAGCATGCATGGTGAAATTATTTTTTGTAGAAACTTCATATGTGACAACCCCGGTACTCCATAGAAATTTTATCATTGATCAATGGTTGCAAGTACACATCTATTCCTTGTTTAGGGCCTTTAGGACCTGGAACTACCAAAGTAAGAAACATATACGGAGTTTTCGCACACATTCATGGCAGTGAATTATAAGGTGTTAAGATAATTGGCCAACAAGAGTATGTCTTTCCAAATTGCTTAAATGGAACAAAGCCATCTGTGCAAAGTCCAAGTCGTACATTATGCGTTTCTTTTGCAAAATTGGGATAATTCTGATGAAAGTGTTTCCAAGCTTCTCCATCTAATGGATGAATTAAAAACCCATCTTCTTGGCTTTGAAGAGCATGATATCTCATGTGACCTGCAATTGCTTTTGAGGCATATAACTTTGTAATCTAGGGACAAGTAGAAGATAATAAAGTTTTGTGAATGGAACATTTTTTTCCTCCTTTCCTTTTCCATATGTACCTTGCGGCACAACATATTTTACAATGAGTCAATTCTTTTTCATCTTTCCAATAAAGCATACACCCACTTCTACATGTGTCTATTTGCTCGTATGGCAAACCAAAAGCATACACTAGTTTTTTAACTTGAGAGAAACTTTTAGACAAAAATTCTCAGGAGGCAGCATTTCTTTGCATGCTTGAAGATAATCATCAAAACAATTTTCTGAATTGTTGTGTTTAGATTTAATAGCAACAAATCTTGCAGTAGCAAATAACTCTGCGTGACTTGTGTAACCTTCCCACAATGGCCTATTTACTGATTTTAATAACTTGAAAAAATAACTAGCTTCTGCATTAGGTGGTTCTTCGACTTTAGGTTCTAATGTCCCATGTAAACTATGAACTAAACCTATACTATCATAAACCATCTCTTCCATTCTATTTTGAGGAATTTGATTATCAATGAAACCACCTTGACTCGAAGAAATATTTGAATCTACAATATCATATGGGGTTTTGTGTAGTACCATAGGAGGACTAACTTCTCCATGACACTTCCATACAGAATAATTAGATACAAATCCCCAATGATATGGATGCATCTTTACGTCATTGTTCAACAATTTCATGTTTTTACATTTAGAAAAAGGACAATGAATCGATGCGTTGTCCAAATTTTTGGCAACAAATGTCAAAAATTCTCCATTCCATTAAGAAAACTTTCTTGCACTTCACCATTACTATTTTTGTGCATATGCATCCAACAACGATCTACAAAATAATCCATTTCTACGCTAACCAAAAATTTGGGTTAATATTATAGAACATGTAAAAGAACGTTTACAACTATTAGTAAGAGAAATCACTCACAATTTTAACTGCACATTTCATATGTGGATTGGCTGTAGAACTTGTTCGTCAATGTTGGTTTGAATCGTACAAATCCCATTTTTAAATTTCTATATCAACTTCAAGTTTTTAGTAATCGGAATAGGTTTGGTGTCACACTTTTTTGATGTATACCTGAACTGACGAAAATGCCCTTTACTAAAAACAAACACATATGATAAAAGGAATTAAATCAAGAAAGAAACGGAAAGTAATTAAAGTTAAATAGAAATGTTCCTTTAACGTTAAAATTTGAAAGCAAACAATTAAATCTAGAAGGGTAAATGCATGCTAATACACATGTATATATTTGCTTCATACAAATATATAAAGCGTAAATTTTAGAAGTAATGCATGTTTGAATTTGAAAATAAATGTGCATCGTAAGTGGAATTAAATCACGCAATAAAAAGGAGTTTAATTATGTTATTCAAGTAACATTCTAATTCAAAACAATTGAAACAAATGCGTATAAATATGTGTGGACATATTTATTTCAAGAGTATGTGCACGCTTATTAATTCCAGAAATAATCGCATTTAAAATTGAATTTTTTTATCACACTTTTTTGGTGTACACCTGAACTGACGAAAATGCGCTTTACTAAAAACAAATACATATAATAAAAGGAATTAAATCAATAAAGAAACAGAAAGTAATTAAAGTTAAATAGCAATGTTCCTTTAATGAGCAATGCATTAATAACATTAATAGAGACATAAATTGGAATAACGTTTAAATTTGAAAACAAACAATTAAATGTATAAGCGTAACATGCGTGCAACTACACATATATATATATATATATATATATATATTTACTTCACATGAATAAATCGAGCATAAATTTTAGAAGTAATGCATGTTCGAATTTGAAAATAAATGTGCATCGTAAATGGAATTAAATCACGTAATAAAAGCGATTTTAATTATGTTAGTCAAGTAGCATTCTAATTCAAAACAACTGAAACAAATACGTGTAAATATGTGTGTACATATTTAGTTCAAGAGTATGTGCACACGTATTAAATCCAGAAATAGTCGCATTTGAAATTGAAATTTAATGTGTGTTAAGAATGGATTTTTTTTCAATAAAACTAGAAATAAAAATAAATGTTTTGAATAACGATCACATGAATTAACATGCATGAATTAGAAACAAAAGAAAATTAATGCGCAGTAATGAAAATAGGAAAATAAACAGAAACTATAGAGCAAATAAATATGCAGAAAAATAAAAAGGGCAAGAAATATACCAATCCATGTACTAACAACATATTTTTATTTTGTTGAATGGCTCGGATTTTATTATCTTATATCGGATGGATACAACAAGATTAGACATCTATTAATAAACTTATAGGTCATAACTCTCAAATTCATATTTTTTGATCAGGTGCTGAAGCCTGCCACTCTCTTTCTCCTCTAAATTCTTTAGAACTAGAAAAATATAGGATATGCCCTATCCATTCGAGATTTGAATGCAAATGCAGTATATTCGAGATTTAGATGTCCAAACTTCTTATCGAAACCAAGATAAGCGAATTCAAGTTGTTATTTTTAATAAAGGTATATATCATCGATCGATTTTAGGTTCTAGTGTCCCATGTAAACTATGAACTGAACCTATACTATCATAAACCATCTCTTCCATTCTATTTTCAGGAATGTGATTATAAATGAAACCACCTTGACTTGAAGAAACATTTGAATCCACAATATCATATGGGGTTTTGTGTGGTACCATAGGAGGAGTAACTTCTCCTTGACACTTCCATATAGAATAATTAGATACAAATCCCCAATGATATAGATGCATCTTTACGTCATTGTTCAACAATTTCATGTATTTACATTTAGAACAAGGACAGTGAATCGACGCGTTGTCCAAATTTTGGCAGCAAATGTCAAAAATTCATCCACTCCATCAAGAAAACTTTCTTGCACTTCACCATTACTATTTTTGTGCATATGCATCCAAAAACGATCTAAAAAATAATCCAATTCTACGCTAACAAAAAAATTTGGGTTAATATTATAGAACATGTAAGAGAATGTTTACAACTATTAGTAAGAGAAATCACTCGCAATTTTAACTACACATTTTATATGTGAATTGGCTATAGAACTTGTTCGTCAATGTTGGTTTGAATCATACAAATCCCATTTTGAAATTTCTATATCGACTTCAAGTAGAGTCCAATGATCAAACTTGTGTACTAGAGAGAAAATATTGTAGAACATGTTGTTTGTCAAAGCTTTTCTTAAAGCAGACCAAAAGAGACAGTCTCTAGTGTTTTTTAAATAAGCAGTTGCACTTTTCTACAAGAAAAATCATATAGAAGTACTACATTTAAAAGAAATACGCATATAAGTATAGTTTACTAATAAATTGAAAAAAAGACTTACTGTCATTGTAGTGCTGATGTATACGAAGCTTTTACTCACATCCATAAATCTTACTTTTCTTTCCCAAAACCAGTCAATTATCCAATTAAACAAATTAAAATATTAACAAATAAACAGAATGCAAATTTCATAACCGTCTTTTACATAATTATGTATCATTAACATAGTTTTACTTATTTATTTTTGTTTATAAGGACTTCATAAATAATCTTAGTAACTAATTAACAAATTTAAATATTAAAATCTAATTATATTTTTGTTTCACGATTCATTTTATATTTTATTTCTATTAAAAAACTTGTAAAAGAATGCATTTTTTCTAACACATTTATAGTACTAATGCGAGAAATCAAGTGTGCGAGGGTACAGTTCTAAATCTAAAACAGATATATAAATTATAATGTGTGTCAATATGCGTACAAGGTTCCAAAATAAAGAATAAAAGGTGAAGAATTTAAATTTAAATCGCCTTTTCTTAAACTTAAAAAAACTTATTTGATTGCCATTTCTTTGGACGTCAACTATAATGAAGAAACTATCACCACTACATACAATTGATTTATACAAAATTCAAGCATTTTGAAATGACGGGTAAATACAATTCGAACATGATAGGACGATTAGAAAGGTATAATTCAAGCATTTTGGAACTAGCACGACAAATAAAACATTAAAAACATTAAGTTGTATGTCCAAAATTCATGCAGGCCATTATCAGGCTACCAACTAAGGGGAAGTAACAGTTGAAAAGGATAGTCTATATATCAAGATACGACCGTCATGGCACGCGCTGCGCATGTGGAATATTGTTCGTACAAATATTGTATACATATGTCAATATTGCATATTTATGCATAGTTTGCACATACCCAAAATTCAACATAAGATCTAACGCGTAAAAAAGGACTAAATGAATATCTTATTAATTTAACATGAGTCAATCGATGATGCATACCTTTATTAAAAATAACAATTTATGTGACGATCCCAAAACCCCGTGACATGGTGTTAAGGATAATCATTGGAATATAACACATTAATCATCATTAGCAGATCACAGATAATAGCATAAACATGAAATAGAATAATTTACACACATATGACAGCGGAATCATATAGATATCACCACATCAGAGAGCACAGTGCAGGATACAACTTAGTGCATAATAATACATAATCAGTCATCATCGCCAGAGGAGGAATCATACATAAAGAGTACACAAACTAAACATCAGTCTACATCGCCAGTGGCGGAATCATAATACATATACAATAATGGCGGAAAAAGTCATAGTCAGCACGGTGTAGTCAAGCCTCGTCATGAGCCAAAAGTGCACCTCTACTGCGGTGCCAAGCCAAAATATACCAGCTACCTGTAACTAGGCTGCCCGTGTGAAAATGAGGGCACCCGAGTTTGCAAGGTGAAACAAACTACGAGTTAGTCATGGGACTGATATGAGAAATCTACTTTAACTTATTAAACAACAATAATAAGGCAAATCAAAGGACCACGCCACTTTCGCGGAACGGGTTTACTCCAATGAGTGCTAGTGCATAAAATAAAGTAAATGATTGAATCATCGCAATGCTTTTTATAAAATGAAGCCATTATAAGACTCAGGTCCTATCACACAATGCAACGCAAGCTGGAGGATAGAGTTTTACCTTATAATCTTAGGCGGCATAGCTACCATCTACTATGTCGCCATACTAGTAATACAATCACATCCGCAATTTCGTATCGGAAATTGGATTCCATCATGAGTCGAGGCAAGGGGCAAGCTCCTCTCCGTTCGAGACACTCTAGCAAATGCCTCAGGACCGCACACAGCAATCCCTAGATCCTCCAAGGTCGGTCCTCCCTTACTTTTGAGGATTGGCAATTCCTGAACACACGTTTCCCGGTCCTTACAGACCTATAATTGAGGCGCCTCGCATTCCAACAACCACACAGGTGAAAAGTAGATATAAATGTCAGGGCTGGTAGGTCACTGACACCACCATATCTAGAAAGAAACGTCATGCACTCCTTGGGTCCTTCTCCCGTTTTTGACTCATATCGGGATGTAAGGCTCGCGAATTCACATTATACACAAAGCTACGTCACACAGACCATGCTTTGATCATCTACCACAAGACTTTTCTTTGCAACAAAAACCTTGATCATATGCCACTTAGGCGTGCCACACAGGAAATCCACTCCATGCGACTGATTTCTATCAATATATAACCTCTGAGCTCGTACGTCTCAGAGAAGGGCGTTAAGCAAGAGAATAAATTCTCTGCCGCCAAACAGATATATATTTAACAGAGATCAACCAGCACAGAACAAAATCCAATGTCAGACACACGGTCCATTTACAAGTTCGTTCTGGGTTTGAACGAAATCGGAGGCAACAAATTCCTCGCTTATCCGCACAATCAACAATACGTCCGGACGGCTACTACTTCAGCTCCTTCAAGGTAGCTACTCCAATCACGAACATCAGTAGCGCCTATCCATCCAATGTGAAGATCGTCGGTCTTCAACCATCTTTAACTCTTCGACTTCTCGCCGTCGATCGATTATTTGAAATGAGAATGAACTCGGCCTTTTCAAATAATCCACGTATATTTAGATTTTCAAATCAATTTTTCACATGGTTAAATTATTCAACATTCACATTTCAGTTCCTTAGTATAATTTTCATGTTAAATACATTCAACCATCACATATCAAGCAAACACAACAAAATTGGTTTATTTCCACTCTATATCGTTTATAATATTTTATAACGATATATCGCCCTTTTTATTTATTTAAAATGGCCATATCTAATTAAACGATGTTTCAGGTCGTGCCGAGGCACTGGCGCTGTTTTTCACTAAATTCGTTTTACACATATCTGAAAATCTAACCGTTGGATCTTCACAAATTTTATATCATTAGGAAGATCATTTCAAAACGAATCCAACAGTTTCAGTTTTGGGAAAATCCGACGGTCGGATCTCCCACACTAGTCGTTTGAAGTTACGATTTCAAATTTCGAACTGCAGCGTCGTTATTCGATTTATTTTAATTATATTTATATTTATATATAAATATAATCGATTCTGGCGCTATTTTTCTTCAGATTTGAATTAAACATTCCAGACAATCCAACCGTCGGATCTATACAAAGTTGGTGCCGTTGGAAAGATATTTCCAAGGTGAACCCAACGGTTGCAGTTTCGGGAAAATCCAATGGTCGGATTTCCCACACTAGTCATTTGAAATCACGGTTTCAAAACACGAACTGCACGTCCACGATTCGTTTTAATTTTATTTATATTTATATATTTATATAAATATAGTTCATTCGAAAATTCCTATATCGTTTTCACTTTAAATATTTTACTAACGCCTTTAAATTTTGGAAAATTTCGCCATAACCTCCTTTGCACGGGAGGGGCTGGGAAAATTCCCAAATAGCCACACGGGCGTCTCATCTCAAAAAGAAAAAGGAAAAGCCAAGCGGCTAGCCAACAGGCTCATAAAATCATCACCCAAGCAAAACAGTAAACGTGTACCTGTTTGTCGGGCACAAAATTTTATTTCTCTTCTCTAGCCTCTTTGCTATAACCTGTTCAATAAATATGCGTGTACATATATGCAATTCTTATCACTTATCATTTTCCATTCAACTTCATATTTGATTCAATTTGGTTTAAAGACACCATTCATTCTAATGTTGCATACATAGGCAAAAATCATATCATTAGCTAATTAATGAAGATTTCAACTCATGCATATTTATTTGAACAAGTGGTTATTTTTAACACTTCACATTTCAATAAATATGATATTTTTGGTGAACTAAAATATATTTCAACACATGACTATTTTATTTAGTTCCTATGCATGTTAAAAATAATATTTCTTTCACAAATATTTATTTCAACGCTCGCATATCTTTAGCAAATCACATATATGATAAAAGTGGTATTTTTATCATCTAACATACTTATTCAACACATGAATGTTTTTAACACTTCATAGTTTCAATAAAAATGTATTTTTTATTGTTCGGTCTTTTATTCAACACATGAACCTTTCCAACACACACACTTCTCAACACATGAGCATTTCCATACATGGATATTTTATATAGTTTGTTCATATAAGAAAGATGAAATTTTTATTGTTGAAACTATTTATATATAAGGCGAATATTTTACATACTTCATATATATTATAAAAATGTGATTTTTATTGTTTGAACACTTTATTCGTTCACATATGAATTTAATTTTCACACATCACTTCTCAACACATAAGCATTTCCACACATGGATATAGTTTCAACACATGACTTTAGTTTCATCGCATGAAAATAATTTCAACATATGAAAATAATTCTAACACATGAATATTATTCAAAATTTCGGCAGCATAACGGCAGGGTAGTTAAAACCGGCACCATCCCGAGTACGGCTCCTCGCTCTACCTTAAAACCTCGCGGTTTTTGACAATGAGGATTTCTTGCATCTAATTCGCATGCAGGCGGCATGTTTTATTTTCATTTTCACAATTATTTCCAATTTGTTTCAATCACCAATGGGTATTTTTCAACCACAACCAAACAATATCAACCACAAACAATTATTCAACCATTCGCATTTTTCACCCAATTTTTCACACTAATTCACAACAATAAATATCGTCCATGGTTTGTGGACGAGGGGGGTGTATATATATATATATAAATTATTTCTATATTTCACTTGCATTTCAACACACATATCATTTATACTATGCATGTATAATTCATACTTCGCTCATATAGCTTACACAACGCATGTGCATGAGGTATACAACACGTGTATAATTCATATTTCGCTTGTATAATTTATACATGACATTTTTAATTCAAATTTCATTTAATTTAGATTTCTCACATTGGTTTTCCAGAGTGCTAAAAATCGTAGATGGCTCAGAAAAATCCGCGGTCTCTTCTATGTGGTAGAGAGCCTCCTTGCGGTCCCGATGTTTTCTGTTTCATCGAATTTCATCAACACACCATAAAGATATGTTTTTTCAAAGTTCAAATGTAATAAAGGACTCACCTTTCACGATGGTTCAAAACTAGGTTTGCAGTTTTCGCGAAATCCGCTGACCTAGATGACGATCGGGGAGTTGGACGTCGACAAGGGGAGTGAGGCGCGTCCAGGGGTGGTGGTCGCGGCTAGTCCGGTCGTCGGAGCAAGGCGGGGCGGCGATGGGAAGCGTCGGACTTTGGAGAGGTGGTTCTCGATGATGCGGAGGAGGGAGGAGGTGAAAGTGGGCCGGATTTGTAGAGGGGAGGCGGCGGCGTCAATTGCTGGTGGTGGCGGCGTCAGTAGGGGGCTGCGGCGAATGGAATCTGGTCGGGAAGAAAGGAGCATGTGTTGCCATTGATAACGAGGGTTCTGCGCATTTTTTTTTAATTTATGAATGGAATTTTCTGATTCGCCGATATATATATTATTCAGAAAATTAGGGTTTTCACTTACAAACCCTAATTCAAACCCGACGACTGTCGCCCCTAGCTAAATACCGCCATCCCGGACACAATGGGATATGTTTCGTAGGTCTATTCAACTGTTACAGTCAGTTATTTTTCAAATTAAAGTATAAAACATTTTATATTCAATTTGAATGTACATTTCAATTTGCCAGGGCCACAAACTGATTCGAAAAATTCCAGAAAAATAAATCTAGCTATGTTTTGACGCTACGGTCCCAACAAAACTAGTTTCGTCGAATTCTGAGATCGTTTGAAAAATGGCCCTTTTTTGGTCGATCCAATTTAACAGAAATTGACCAAACACGTTTTCTTTTGCCACGCTCACATACTAGCTTCAAAAATTATGAAATTTGAAACCTAGCAATAGTTTGACATCCCGGACCCAACAAAAGTGGTTTCGTTGAATTCCGAGGTCGTTTGCAAAATGTCTATTTTCAAGGGCTATATATTCCATATAGCGACCTTTCTGAAAATTCATTTGGCCATAACTTTTGATTCCCACTATGAAACTTCTATTTTTCAGATTCGTTAGAAAGATATTCACTAACAGATTTAAATATTTTTGGTTTCACCAAAATCCGTTATATTTCGCACCCGGTGCAGTCAGAAAAAGTTTGAATTCAAATTTTCCAATCGACACACTATTTCTAATTCATTATTTTATTGAAATATTCTATTTCAATTGTTCAAATTCCTTTGAAATAACCAATTTAAATATTTTAAATTGGCTCGTATTTTCCAGGTTGTTACCATTTAAATCCGCTTATCTTGGTTTTGATAGGAAGTTTGGACATCTAAATCTCGAATATACTGCATTTGCATTCAAATCTCGAATGGATAGTGCATATCTTATATTTTTCTAGTTCTAAAAAATTTGGAGGAGAAAGAGAGTGGCAGGGCTTCAGCACCCGATCCAAAAACATGAATTTGAGAGCTATGACCTATAAGTTTATTAATAGATGTCCAATCTTGTTGTATCCATCCGATATAAGATAATAAAATCCGTGTCATTCAACAAAATAAAAATATGTCGTTAGTACATGGCTTCGTATATTTCTTGGTCATTTTATTTTTCTGCATATTTATTTGCTCGATAGTTTCTGTTTATTTTCTTATTTTCATTACTGCGCATTAATTTTCTTCTGTTTCTAATTCATGCATGTTAATTCATGTGAATATTATTCAAAACATTTATTTTTATTTCTAGTTTTATTAAAAAAAATCCATTCTTAAAACACGTTAAATTTCAATTTCAAATGCGATTATTTCTGGAATTAATACGCGTGCACATACTCTTGAACTAAATATGTACACACATATTTACACGTATTTGTTTCAGTTGTTTTGAATTAGAACGTTACTTGACTAACATAATTAAACTCCCTTTTATTGTGTGATTTACTTCCATTTACGATGCGCATTTAATTTCAAATTCGAACATGCATTACTTCTAAAATTTATGCTCGATATATTCATATGAAGTATATATATATATATATATATATGTATGTATGTATGTATTAGCACGCTTGTTACCCTTCTACATTTGATTGTCTACTTTCAAATTTTAACGTTATTCCCATTTATGTCTCTATTAATGTTATTAATGAAGCGCATTGCTCATTAAAGGAACATTGGTATTTAACTTTAATTACTTTCCGTTTCTTTATTGATTTAATTCCTTTTATCATAGGTGTTTGTTTTTAGTAAAGTGCATTTTGTCAGTTTAGGTGTACACCAAAAAAGTATGACAAAAAAAAATTCAATTTTAAATGCGATTATTTCATGAATTAATACGCATGCACATACTCTTGAAATAAATATGTCCACACATATTTACACGTATTTGTTTCAGTTGTTCTGAATTTGAACGTTACTTGACTAACATAATTAAACTCCCTTTTATTGCGTGATTTAATTACATTTACGATGTGCATTTATTTTCAAATTCAAACATGCATTACTTCTAGAATTTATGCTCTATATATTTGTATGAAGTAAATATATACATGTGTACTAGCATGCATTTACCCTTCTAGATTTAATTATCTGCTTTCAAATATTAACGTTATTCCCATTTATGTCTATATTAATGTCATTAATGACGCGCATTGCTAATTAATTAAAGAAACATTGCTATTTAACTTTAATTACTTTCCGTTTCTTTCTTGGTTTAATTTCTTTTATCATATGTGTTTGTTTTTAGTAAAGGGCATTTTCGTCAGTTCAGGTATACACCAAAAAAGCGTGACACCAAACCTATTTCGATTATTAGTAAAGATTATTAGTAAAGATAAAGATATGAAGTTCAAGCATTAAAGTAATTAGTTGCAAGTTCAACTATAACTGCATATATACACGTATAATCTAATAAAAATTGGTTTGTACCACTGAAATGATATCAGTAAGGAGCAAAAAAATAAAATAATAAGAACTAACTTTTTAAAAATTTATTTCAGTATAACAAAGCGACATGTTAGGTACAGTATCAATAAACCATTTATTTCACTCACAAACATGAGAAAAGAGAAATCATGCAAACGGAAACAAATACTTAAATTTATTAGTTTCAATTTAAAACTATACAAGTTAAAAAATGACATAGAAAATAAAAATAATTTCACTTCAAATAAAATAATACGTCAGCCCGTTTTTGTCCAAAAACCTGAGAAACGCATTGTATGAAATTTAGTACGATAAAATTGAAAATTGGTTGCTTTTTAATTTACTGTGTAACAGTGTGTCTGTGGTCAACTCATAACATTTTCTCAAGCTTCAGGGGAGTAATTCGTACACGAGTCTTAACTTGACGTTGATTTGATCAAAACTAATCTATGTACGTCTATAGTTAGTTTTCAAAACTAGACCAAACCAGATAATTAACAAACCTATATGCATCATGAATAAATATGGCGAGTTTGGCTGATCTGAAATTAAGCAATGAATCAAATTATCATCGAAGATGGCACAGCCACCTTTCAAAGTCACGAAGTAATACTAATGTAAGAATTCAATGAAACTTCTGAAAACCAAAAGAAATTCAGGTACATGTTTTAAAGCGTGTAACGCAAACAAACATAGATAGGTTTCCATGATTCATATATCCTCCCTCTATCCTAAAATCAGATATAGTAGAAGCAAGTCACAGTTCTACACGCACAAGCAGCTAAATCATCCATCAAAGCTTAGCAGAATGCGAAAAGGATTCAAGTAGAATACTAATACAAGCAATCCAAAACAATTAACACAAGTCATCGTAATCTAGAAATAAATTTTAGCTTGATCGTTTCCATCATAATTACTTTAATAAAAAGGCCTGGAGAATAAATACCTTCACCAATAAACGTATAAATCATTTTCAGCAATAGCTTCATTAATGCTAAAGAAAATATAGATAAAAAAATAAACTTAAAAACAGTGAAAATTGTTAGCAATAAACAATATATCCAACTACAAATTCTAGCTTTTAAAATCCAATAGCAACACAAAGAATATCAATTTTTTGAGTATTCAGATAAGAAATGGCAATAAATACGAACAAACAACAACTAAGAAATAAAGACTTAATGCAAAAGCTGTGCATAAGTTTGATTACTCATGCCTAAGCTAAATTAACATAACATCAGACAATCGCAAGAAGAATTGACAAACTCGAAAACAAGTTAGGAAATAAAGCACAAGTCTAATACCAGCCAAGCATGGTTCAGGAGTATAATTTCAAAAATGGCAAGAAGAAACTGACCTTGTAGAATAGAATAATCAAATCGACGTTTTTATTAACGAAATCGAGAAGCAGGGATATTATGAAGTGAGAGCGGCAATTTAGGTTTAGGGATATTATGAAAGGGCGGCAAAAAAAGTAAATGAGGGAAGAGGAAAGAAAGGTCGACTGTCGTCCGGGACGTCCCGCCATTTAAGTCAGCTATTGTTTTTAAATTCTTATATTTAATTCCTTAACATTTTATAGTTAGATTTAACCATGGTTTTAAATTCTAACACAAATCCTTAGCTAATTTACAATGGATTAGCCACAGCTCCAACTATCCAATTTTCCTCCATATTTTAAAGCCAAAGTTAGCCACTGTCTTATATTCCATCGCGAATCCACAGCTAATTTGCGATAGATTAGACATGGAAATTGTTCTCTCTAACTATTTATATTTCCCTCCATATTTTATAGCAAAATTTAGCTACAATTTTAAATTCTAGTGCAAATCCATCACAAATTGTGACGGATTAGTAATGAAAAGCTTATGCTACATTTTTACTGAATTTGATGTCGAATTCTGCTATTGTTTAGTAGTCAAACCAAATCTGTAGCAATTTAGTGATGGGTTTGCCATGGAATTGATCTCCGTCACCATTACTTGTTACTTTCAAGCTTTTATTTTACAAATAAGAGTCGTGGCTTATCCATAGGAAATCTGTCACAATTCAGTGATGGAAAATTCCGTCATAAAAAACAGCATCATTAAATTCAATAATTCTAGTAGTGAGTTCATTTAAATCAAAATAAGAAATTACAACCTCGAAACCATTAGAGTTAATTCATATGGATCTCTTCGCATCATCCCAAACTCAATCAATAAATCACAATAGATATGTTTACGTAATAGTCGATGATTTTTCTAGATTTACTTGGACCTTGTTAATTAAAAATAAAAGTGATGCTTTTGAATAGTTCAAAACCTTTGGTAAAAGAATTCAAAATTTGTTATCTTTAAAAATCAAAACGATATGTAGTGATCATGGTGGAGAGTTCGAAATTAATTTTTTTAAAAAGTTTTGTAATAAAAAGGGGATAACCCATAATTTTTCTTTCCCAAGAACCCCCCAACAAAACAGAGCAGTTGAACGTAAGAATAGATCAATTCAAGAGTGTGCGAGAACTATGTTATCCGATAGTAATTTACTAAGGAATTTTTGGGCTGAGGCAGTTGCAACATTTTGTTATATATTAAATAGAATTTTAATAAGACCCTTAACTCATAAAACACCTTATGAACTTTTGTATAATAAGAAACCAAAAGTATCATATTTTAAAACATTTGGAAGTAAATGTTTTATTCTTAATACTAAAGAAAATTTAGACAAATTTGATTCTAAATCTGATAAAGGAATATTTATTGGATACTCAGAGAGAAGTAAAGCATTTAGAGTTTTTAATTTGAGAACTAATATTATATAAGAAACCTTAAATGTATCTTTTGACGAAAACTATATAAATATAACACATCACAACGAAGATGAATGTGAAAATGAAATTAATGAAACAAATAATGAAAATAATCAACCAATTAAAAGAATTAGATTATTAAGAGATCATCTTGTAGAAAATATCTTAGGAGATATTGAATCTGTTGTTGGGACTAAAAACCAATTAAATAATATGAGTAATTCAGCCTTTATTTCAACTATCGAACCTAAGAATCCAAAGGAAGCATCATCTGATGATTCATGGATCCTTGCTATGCAAGAAGAATTGAATCAATTTACCAGGAATGATGTATGAGAACTTGTTCCTAGACCAAAGGATAAAACTATAATTGGAACTAATTAGGTTTATAAAAATAAAATGAATGAACATGGTGAGGTCATAAGAAATATGGCATGATTAGTAGCACAAGGTTATACTCAAGAAGAGGGAATAAATTATGATGAAACGTATGCCCCTGTGGTAAGACTAGAAGCGATTAGGATATTATTAGCTTTTTCTAATCATAATAATTTCAAATTATATCAAATGGATGTTAAAAGTGCTTTTCTAAATGGATATGTTAAAGAAGATGTATATGTAGAGCAACCACCTCCTTTTGAAGATGAAAAATTTCCAGACCACATATATAAATTAAAAAAAAGCATTATATGGATTAAAACAGGCTCCTAGAGCATGGTATGGTCGATTAAGAATGTACTTATTACAATCAAACTTTGAGATTAGTAAGATAGATAATACACTGTTTATTAAAAGAAATAAAAACAATATTCAATTAGTACAAATATACGTTGATGATATAATCTTCGGATCAACCAATAACCAAATGAATACAAAAATTTCAGATATTATGACCCAAGAATTTGAGATGAGTCATATGGGATAACTAACATTCTTCTTAGGCTTACAAATTCGTCAATTAAAGAATGGAATATTTATTAATCAAGAAAAATATGCAAGAGATCTAATTAATAAATATAATTTAACGATAATTAATGTGAGACCAACAACAGTGACAAGTGACAACTAATATAGCCCTAAGTAAAGATGATACATCAAAAGACGTTGATAAAAAATTATATAGAGGTATGATAGGATCATTATTATATATAACCGCTAGTAGACCAGATATAATGCGTAGTGTATGCCTCTGTGCAAGATATCAATCACGACTGAAGAAAACACATTTAAAAGCCGTAAAATGTATTCTAAGATATGTAAAACATACTTTAGATTTTGGATTATTTCATCCTAAAGATGATTCATTTGATTTAACATCTTATTGTGACGTTGATTATGTTGTCTGTAAATTCAATTGTAAAAGCACTAGTGGAACATGTCATTTCTTAGGACATTCACTAGTTTCCTGGTTTAGTAAAAAGCAAAATACAGCATACTTGTCAACAACTAAAGCAGAATATATATCTGCTGCTTTGGGTTGTTCACAAGTAATATATATGCAACAAACTCTAAATGATTGTGGATTAAAGATAAAAAAAATCACCAATATACTGTGATAATACAAACGTTATAAATATATCTACAAATCCAACTCATCATTCATAAACATATAGTTATACGACATTATTTTCTGAGAGATAATGTAAGTAAAGAGAAAATTTCACTTGAATTCATAAAAATAGAAAAATAAATAATATATATATTGACAAAACCTTCAAATGAAGCAACATTTATAAATTTAGAAGAGAATTAGACATTTGTTCTTTAAGTGAAATAGGATAATTTAATATATTAATATATAAATAAGAAAAATAAGAAGAAAAATTGTATATATGTCGACATGCGCAAAGTGGTATGTCGACAAATATCTGCCAGAATTTTTAAAATTAATTCCTACTAAAAGGTAGTTACAACATTTATTTAAACGTCTTATTTCGAATTTTCTTCTTCATTTTCTCATTTCATTTCTGGAAAAATTCTAAACCAAATAAAATAATGTCCTCCACAAGTAATAACAATCAAATTAAACATGATTCATCCTTCGATCCATCCGAAGTCCATTCAACGCACAACGTTTGCTCGTGTGATGAAATTAGGGGAATCCATGAAGTATGTTATACAAATGCTAACTGAAATACAAGTTATACAAGTAAAGATGAATCAAATCATGTGAAACAAGGAAGAATCACACGAAATCTACAAAAATTTGTTATGGATAATCATGCTAATCAGATTATAATCGAGGGTGATAATCAAGTAATGGAAGAGGAAGAAGAGGAAGAGGAAGAAACGATTGAAGAGGAGGAGGAAGAAGCCCAAACTGAAGGCATGGAGGAAGATGACCTAGTCATATGCGTTGGCGAAGTATAGTTTGATAGAGAAGGGAATATAATTGAGCAAAACGGGAAATTTTGTCTCCATTTTCCCAATTACCCAATTCATAGATCCATAATCATCAAGAAGTAATTAGACGCTTTGTTTCTCGTTTATTCATACATGCGATGTAATATGTACAATTATAGTATATTTGTGTTCTTATAAAACGTTGTAATTTGTATGGTTTGTATTGTTTGACTTGTAAAACTATGTCTAAATTGTTTACTTCATACAACGTTTGTTTTCTATCTAGTTTTCAAAAAATTTAGAATATGTATTAGTATAGTTATATATAGAGTATAAAGATTTTATATAGGCATGAATCTAGGGAGAATCATGTATATTAAGTACTTTAGCATAGAATTAAGTATAATAACCTTAGAAGAGACAGGTATATGGGTTATTAATAGTTACTTAAGGTATAGATTTAGGGGGAGTTTATTTAGAAGTTCTTTTTGTTGATGACAAAGGGTGAGAAATTATAAAATAAGGCTTAGTTTAAGGGGGAGTATGTAGGATTCATGGTGAAAGGGGGAGTATTTGAAGAATGAGTTCAAAAGTATCAACAGGTATGAATATTTTATAAAATCAAGGTTGTCATCATAAAAAAATGGGAGATTGTTGGAGAATGGAGTTTTGATGACAACAACGTTACTTCAATTATCATTATTAATTGATTATAAAATATACTAACATCTTTATCTAGAATATACATATATATATATATATGCAGGTTTGTATACAGGATTTAGTACTAAAGACTGTACAGTTTTAGAGTTCTAAGAGGTTCAAGATTCAAAAGATTCAAGACTCATAAGTATCAAGATATCAAAATTTCAAGAACTCAAGATTATCATGTAAATAGAGGATGGTTTATATGTAAAACTCAGGTTAGCACCTTCAAATTCTAATTTCAAATTCTGTTTTCAAATTCCTTTTCAAGTTATTTAAATTTCTTTTCTAAATGATTTCAAATTATTATAAGTATTTTACTTCATATATATATACACACACAAATTATAAAGTTTTGTAGTATATAAGTTTATAATATATGTTTTATATTCTTACATCACATAATTTTATAAATATGTCTATATTATATTCTTATGTGTTTTTATACTCTAAAAAACTCATTTTGGAACATTAGTTTTGATTCAAGAATTTCCAGAATATATATATTAATTTAAACGCTTGAAATTTGATTTTAAAAATAAAAATATAATAAATATGTTGACATAGGCATTTTGACATGTCGACATATAACTGTCATTTTTTCAATTTTCAACGGAAGTGCCTTTTCACTATTTGTAACGTTCCAGAAGCATTGCAACCTTTGGGACACTGTAAAAAGGGGTTGATTTTGAATTTTTAATCATTCTTTCTTCTCCTTCTTCACCCCTTTACTTACTACCATTAAAGTACTTAAAATTCTTGATTTCTACACTTATAATCTATCGACTTCAAGAAAAAAAATATAATCCTTCTCCTCTTTTTATTCTCTAACATATACTCTCTGTTTGAAGTGCTAATTGAAGAGTTCTAAGTCTATTTTAATTGTTTGGGAATTGTCTGATAAAGGGTGTGTTCCTTGTAGCCCTGAAATCAATAAAAGGAAGCGGTGTTAACCTTGTAGCTATGAGATCAAGGTGGTGGAATCGATGTTAAACTTGTAGCCATGAAATCAAGGGTGTTGTACTTGGATACCGATAATTATAAAACTCTGTGCAATCCAGCATTGCATGAGACTGGACGTAGGAGTAATCCGAA
This sequence comes from Allium sativum, assembly GCA_030737875.1. Lineage (NCBI taxonomy): Eukaryota > Viridiplantae > Streptophyta > Magnoliopsida > Asparagales > Amaryllidaceae > Allium > Allium sativum. The sequence continues at coordinate 4,111,017 of CM060921.1, read as the reverse complement.
CCACTATAAAATCCGGTATGTTCTTTCTTTTTTTGCATTTTATATTTACTTATATCTGTGTTTGTGATTGTTTCTGTGTTTGTGATCATTTCTGGTGCGATAATCATTGTGTGATTCATATAATATTTCAAGATTGATTAAGTTTTCCATAATATCTTTAAACACTGTTCACCCCCCTATAGTGTTAGTTTTGCCTTAAGATCCACATTCTGCATCATTAACATTTATACGTTTAGAATTAGTGGTAAAGTCATGTAGTAGGTATAACTCTTTAATTTATTTTACTTTTGGTTCTTTTGTATGAAATACTATGTTACATAACGGAATATCACCAAGCATTTATAAAACAATACCATCAACATCAACATTACCAAAATAGTTCACAATTATACCTTCTATAGGTACGTCGAGTGTAATAACAAGTCTTGTAGAGTAATGCTCATTTCTCCAATAGAGAAATGAAACATGCTAGTCTCGGATCTCCATCTATCGCGTGGTACTATAAGTAAAGTCCTATCAAGTCTGAAGTACTTCATCTGCACGAAATGCCATATGCCCACTTGATGAAGCAACTGTTGGAACACGTACATTGTTAATCATCTTCATTAAGTCTTCATAATTTTGAGAATGATCCAAGCAGTCGAGTAGTTGTACGCTCTACAGAACACATAACTATAACATACAGTTAGTTCAAAAATGTTAAGCTCATCAACATAGTCTGCAGGGGTGTGATGGTTTTAAAGTGTTGTATTCTTACCTTTGAGTAGTGTAATATTTTATGCCTTTCTAGCTTACATTTACTACGTTTGATTGATTACCCTACGCGGTGATTTAAACCGGTCTGTATTAGTTCGTAGCTAGTGCTAGGTAAAACGCCTGTAGCTGGTAGGCAAACTGCTTATCTCCTGTGTAATTTTGTACTCATATTGTTGTAATGGACAAAGTGTTACAAATCACTTTAAAAACCAGTTGGCCTTGCCAAAAAATTACCCTAACTAAATCTTATAGTTTGTTTAGTGTGGATTCTGATTATAAAACATGACCATCAACCTGTCTCCTTTCCGGTTTTACAAGTTCATGTGAATAATGCAAGTAAATAATATCGCTTACAAGTCAAGATTAATTTAATAGTGATAAATGAATTACAACCATCTAAAACAAATCATTTAACAATGTTTTATTCGAATACAATATAACTTTAAGATGCAAATTTAAAGCTAAAAATAAAAGTTAGATTTCAAAAATGACAAAAATTGTGTTATGTTGAAATTGATTTCACTTCCTGTTACTACCAAAATTATCTCAGCATAAGATGGTGGTGAAGGGGTGTCGGATGACCGAAAGCTCACCGAAGATCAATAGGAAGTGGGTCCAAATACTAGGAAGGGCTAAGAGCAGGAAAAAATAACCCGAAATGCCGCATCAACCGAAATCCTCCTAGAGAAAGGATCGTAAAAAGCCAGGGTCAATCCGACAAAATCCTTCTGACAGTATCAGTTCTATAGAAGATTCTGTGACAAAGAATCATCCTAATCCAAAACCAAGAAAGTCAAAAGCAATAAATGCGTCAGGTGAAGCTCAAATGGATCTTCGGTAATAACCTGCCTAAGAACTGATACACCTAAAGGCGAGGGCGTCACATGCACTAAACCGAGAAAACGCAAGGATCATCCAGAACCAGCTTCCGGGGAATCTGCCATATGAATACCGGAAGGCCAAACCTACAAATAAAACTAGAAGTGACACCAGAAGCCCCACTTTCGAGGATCCAGGATACTTCAAAAGAACTCCGTCAAAGAACTAACCGGGACCCAAGCAGAGATACAGGCTACCCGTACCAATCTAACTAGTACAGAAACCCGCAGCGGCTTCGAACCGGCAGTTATCAACATTCATCATAAGGTCAAGCCCCTCTAAGTATTCATGATAAAGCCGGAGGCCTACATCTGAAAGCTTATGTCCGAGAGCCTACATTCAGGAGCTATTGTCCAGGATTCAAGTACCATCCAAAGACCATAACTAATACTCCAAAGACGGCCGGAAGTCAAGCGCCCGAAACCAAGGATAAAGCGACCGGCAAAGACCCCCACGGGCCCAATAGCCCATCAGCGGAAGGAGCCCAGAACCACTATAAATAAGACCCAAGGGTCACATTCGGGGGAGGGATTTTTCCTTAACACTTGTACTCTTAAAAATAGCTTGGCACTGAGATTAATTCAGGGATTCCCCCTATTACATCTATGTACTCCCAATGAAAGTTCAATAAAAAGAGATCTTCTTATAAGAAAATTGCTCTGTAAGTGTATATTGTTATTTTCTAATCATCACTGTTGCAGTTTACTGTTCATTCTCCAGATAAGCTTGGATTTCCATCCCAACATGTCCTCGAATAGTAAAATGTACTTCATTCTCCAGATAAGCTTGGATTTCCGTCTAAGTATTCACGATAAAGCCGGAGGCCTACATCTGAAAGCTTACGTCCGAGAGCCTACATTCAGGAGCTATTGTCTAGGATTCAAGTACCATCCAAAGACCATAACCAATACTCCAAAGACGGCCGAAAGTCAAGCGCCCGAAACCAAGGATAAAGCGACTGACAAAGACCCCCACGGGCCCAATAGCCCATCAGCGGAAGGAGCCCAGAACCACTATAAATAAGACCCAAGGGTCACATTCGGGGGAGGGATTTTTCCTTAACACTTGTACTCTTAAAATAGCTTGGCACTGGGATTAATTCAGGGATTACCCCTATTACATCTATGTGCTCCCAATTAAAGTTCAATAAAAGGGAACTTCTTATAAGAAAATTGCTCGATAAGTGTATATTGTTATTTTCTAATCATCACTGTTGCAGTGTACAGTTCATTCTCTAGATAAGCTTGGATTTCCATTATAACATGTCCTCGAATAGTAGAATTTACTTCATTCTCTAAGTTTAGATCCATTCTTATAGTCCTTAGCTATCCCACACCTCCGAGCTTCGATATCTAGGGTGGAAATCCGATTTAACCTGAAAAATAGGTTGAACCGCCTATTCTTCCTTTAGATCCATTCCTGTTGACCTATCTCCGATGTTGACGAAAAATATCGTTAACATTTTGATGCTAGAAGGAGGGCTTGAACCTCTGATCCTTTGGTTAACACCATCACATATCCACCTGGACTGTTTTATCCCGGATTGGACTAGCTTTGAAGAAGCAAAGTTATGAGTAAGAGACCTAGATGAAGGTTTTCAAGATCTCGAGTGGATAAGTAAAGAACCATCAGCCATAGGGTGATGGAGGAGCAAAAGTTAAGAGCAGAAGCCCTACGGGTGATAAAGCGGAAGAGAAAAATGCAACTACATGCTTACGATACTAGGGATGATAGCTTTTCCCACATAGGACAAACCCTAGGGCTCCAACCCGGTTGATCTAGATCAGAGGATGCTAGTGTCTTCTCACACCTAAAGAATGCTCTCAACAGGCAAGTTAAAGGAATGACACTCGAACGAGAGATAATGGATGATTTCAACCACTTCACCAACAAATGGTTTGAAGAGATGTCACCTCAATTTCAGTATGTTCCGGGAGGAAAGAACGAAAGTATGAACACCACAGCTAGGTTAGGCCACGGGAGGATTAGACCCCAGCAGCAAAGAGAAGAACGTACGTTGGGGCTACCCAAAGCATACTACCTCACTACTTCGATGGAGAACATTTACTTCCAAACCAAACACAAACTCAACTATTGGGCATTCATGAAGAAGAAGCCCAAATACGAAAGGAAAATGGGAGGGCCTTACTGTCATTATCTCCTGATGAATGGACATGAGACTAACCACTGCAGAACCCTCAGGGAAAACCATTCTTAGATATGTTAGCCAAGGCCAATTACGAGAATTTATGAAAAGATCGAGGTGAATTCAGCAATAATCCTTAGGAAAAAGATTGCCAAACATGATTCAAGGGTATGGAAAACCCTCTTCTCGGAAGTCACAAGAAAACCAGAAAGGAAGTCAGATTGTAAACGGATTAAATTCCTCCTAATCGCTAAATTGGTCAGGACGAGGCATCCTCTGGAGGGGGTGACGTGTTAGTATTTCTCCATGCCCAAATCAGAGGGGGAAGGTTTAAAGCATCAAAAGCTTAAGCCTCCGTTTCACACCAAAAATGGTCGTGGCGATGCATCTAACTTTAGCGCGCCCCGCCTCTGCTCGCAGAAGAGTATGCCTTGCCTCTGCTAGAACTAAGCACGTCCTACCTCTGCTTATGCTCCGCGTTACCCCTAGAAGGGAGTGCAAACCCCTATAATCGCCTACGATGGCCAGGATAAGGCACCCCTCAGAGGAGGGTAGCGTATAAGCCTCTATCAGTACTTACGATGGTCCATATAGAGCATCAAAAGAGTAAACCTTAATTCTGTGTCTACGATGGCCCCGTCTAAGTTTCTAAGACCTTATCATCGCCTACAATGGTCAGGGTAAGGCGCCTCCTGGAGGGAGGTCGGCTAAGTCCTTAGGCCCTGCTTGTGGATAAGCTAGCCAAGCGCTCCGGACACATAGGCCCAGAGAGTGGCTAACAAAGCATGTACATCCTCTGCTTTGATATCAAAATCCCAAGGAGAGGCTCAAGAAGCACGTACAACCTTTGCTTCACCAATTTAATCTGAAAGGAATACCGAAACAACGAATATCAGAGGGAGTTCCAGTCTTCTATATTAATACCCGAATCTAGGTCGATTCGCCTCTTTATAAATACTGGAGGGAGTTCCAGTCTTCTATATTAACACCCGAATTTGGGTTGATTCGGCTCTTCACAAATACCGGAGGGAGTTCCGGTCTTCCAAATTAATACCCGAATCTGGGTCGATTCGGCTCTTTACAAATACCAGAGGGGGTTCCGGTCTTCTATATTAATACCCGAATTTGGGTCGATTCGTCTCTTCACAAATACTAGAGGGAGTTCCGGTCTTCTATATTAACATCCGAATCTGGGTCGATTTGGCTCTTCACAAATACCGAAGGAGGTTCCGGTCGTCTATATTAATGCCCAAGTCTGGGTTGAGTCGACGCTTTGCGAATGCCGGAAGGAGGGCTCCATGATTCCCGATCTTTAAATTATTTGGATAAGGGTTATTTCAGGACTTCCATTAGACTCGAAAAGGAATCTCTGGCCTACAATCTTAAATATCCAAATTGGGGTCAATTCAGTTCTTTACAAACATTGGAGGAAGCAATCTAGCTCTGTCTCAATGTCGAGCCCAGACGCAAGTCACAACCGAAGGTAGGGTCCAAGTCTTAGCACAAGGCGCGTTCAAATCTGGATCGGTTCAAATTCTTAGAGATGAACAGGGAAAAGTTAATCAACCCTTATCCCAACTCAGATCCGGCTTGGAAGCGCATTTCCACCATCGTTAGGCACGAACTGGTAACTTACCTCATCTTTCTTTTTGCTCAGGAAATGGTCTTTGATTTACACGAGTATATCAAATGTTCGCACTAACACACAAAACACAAACAAGCACTATAGACCTTTCATGTTGGACACACCTCGATATTGTTGATCCCGCAAAGAGTATAGGACGCTGTTAGACCAAAAAGTGGTTCTAACACCCAAATTGACTAAGATTAAAATAAAATGAGATCGAAAACAGAAAAGAGACACAGGATTTATAGTGGTTCGGCGTTAAAGAGCCTACGTCCACTTTATATCACTTTGTTTGATGATGTAGATGAGAATACAATAAGATATTCACTCAATCTCACTTACTTTTCATATACATTCACTCAATTATCTCAAAATATACTTTGAATGATTATTTGGATTGTTTGGGAATGCTGGAATTCGGTTCTCAAAGATGTTCGAACTCTCAGAGTGCCAAAAGATCCCTTCAAACGACCCTTGGGGGTCTATTTATAGGTGAGAATTCCTTCGAGATCCGGTTTGGATCGGGGACACGTGGCCTCCATCCCATGACTTTCGGGATCGGGTGAGTTCTGGTGAGGACAACACATTTGATTAGTGGCCATCGTGGGTAGAAAGTGGTTGTAACTGCCCCGAATATTCAGGAGATCATGGAGTGAAGTAGCAGGGTACACTGGGTTCGGTTCGGATAGGCTAGTAAATGGGGTTCGGATCGGATAGGCTAGCTAATGGGGTTCGGATCGGAGCATCCCATCTGATCTGATCCGGCTTGAATTTTGCCTTTCCTCACTTTGTCTCACTTTGATTTTCTCTTACTACACCCGATCCGATTCGATTTATAGGCAGATTATATTCTAATACTTGATCTTTCAGCTTTGTGTTGCCTCTGTTCCTACCCCTGTAATTCCGATCCGAACCGGATGCGTAACAGAGTGTCTTTTGTCTACTTGATCTTCTGACTTCTTGACTTTGTATAGCCTAGTTTATAAAATAGGATAACATTTTGCCCCCTCAAAGGATGCTTCTGTTGAAGACGAAGCATGCTTTGATATCATCTGCTCATTGATCCTTGAGTTTGAGTCGTTGAAAAGTCGTTTCCATTGACGTATAGGGATATACTGCTTAAGAAAGTCGCATCTCTTGATGTCTATATATACATCACAAAGCATGCAGACTACTTTCTTCATTTTTAAACAACTTCAAGAGCTCCTTTTAAGGTCCAGTGATTCTTCCAGGTAAATTTTTTCTTTATTTTTCTTCGAATTCAACTTGCACGTCAAGCCATTGTGCTTAGTTCCATCCGGTTCGGACCCGAACTGAACTGGGTTTCCCTTTGTATTGCTTAATGTTGTTCCAATAGGCCAGAATGTGTTCGTGGGCCTGTATCTCGGTCCGAGCGGGGAGAAGAAAACTGGGAATACGATTAGTCACTAAGAATACATATATAAACCCATTTCCTATTTCCTTCTTCCTCCCTTTCTTTCATTTAATCTCGCTCAACAAATCCTACACCGAAACCCTAGCTTTCAGAAAGCTCAAAAACTCTGAAATTCTCTTGTTAGTCTTCAATTTAAACACCTTGGTAGATTTAAACTTCAATTATCTTAGTAATAACTGGCTCCAATTGAAATTTGCGGTCGATTTGAGTGATTTGAGTGTGGTTATTTCTCGGCTTCGACGCCGTGACTCTCTCCTCCCTTGCCGTCGTCGTTGGTGGCTCCGCCATCACCTCGAAGCGCTGGGAGGTGGAAGATGGTATTTGTTCGGTTCTAACTGGGGTTTTGGAGACGGGATTGAGTTCGGTGTTGGTTGAGGAGGAAGAAGAATATGAAGATCATGGAGGATCAGTTGGGACGAGGAGGTATGGAAGATGGAGGAGAAGAAAAGGAAGAAAAGGCTCAGAAGGCCAGATCGGGTCAGAGCAAAAGTTGAAGAGGGAGACAGAGCTCACCTAACCGGATCGGGTCGGATAGTACTCTCGTAACCGGATCGGAACGGAAAGTGAAATAAAGGAGGAGAGGGGCATGGTTGCTTAATTCGATCCGGACCATTCGAGGAGTCTACTTCCGAACCGATCCGACTTTGATCCCTGGGCTTCGATGTTTGTCCGAGTCCAAGGCAGGGTTGTGTCCCCGATCTGATCCCAATGAATGAATCCGAACCGAACCGGAGAGCAGTCCAACTTAATGCATAAGAACTTGCTTAACTGGCCAAATCAACTCTTTGCATAATCTTCAACTTAATGGACAGTTAAGATAGTGCCTCGCGAACATAAATGAACATCAAGAACTATTCTGAACTTCGTTGTTTCTTCAAAGCTTTGTATTACACTTTTAAGTGTTCACTTTACATCTCCTGCACACACCGTACACACTTTAGTTCATACACATGCACAGGGGGACACGGGCTAATTTACTCTAATTTCTGTTATTGCTTCTTCGATAGTTTATTGACCATGGCCGAAAGACATTCTTCTAGACTGGCAGAAAAGAAAGAGATGCCAGAGACATCCACTAAAGTTACTCTTGATGACATATCTTCTTCCTCAGACCCTGAATGGGACGACGAGGGAACAGATTATGAAGTAGAGGCGCATAACAGCGAAATGCCTTATGACAGTGAAGTTTCCCTGGGCTGTGAAGAGGAAGGAGGGGTTGGAGATACTCGAGCTCCTGACGAATTTGAATTTGCCATCATATTGGAATCACCTCAAGATTCTGTTGAATCGACAATTGACTATGACAAGCTCCTTCGAATATGCTTGAAGTATGGGATACATAAAAAAGATACCCTGGTGTTGTCTAAAACCGACCGTCCTCATAATCCTCCAGAGGGATTTATGGCAATCACTCGATTGATGTGCATGGTCGGAGCTATTCCACCGTTTTCTCCCTTTGTCGTCGAATTTCTAAGACAGATGCATATTGCCCCCATGCAGCTGCATCCCAACTCCTATGCTTACCTGCATACCTTATACGTAGCATACCGCGAGATTTTAGGCACAGATCTCACTTTCGATGACGTTCATTTCTTTTATAACTTTAAGCATCGGACTCGAGAAACTCCTTCTTTTTCTTACTTCGAGTCTGTCACAAAAAGAAAGATAATTTTGGTGCCATTCAGCAGCAAGGTCGGCGACTCCAAGCTGGAATGGTTTTATATAAGGCAACAGCCGGGGTGTGCTAGGAGATGGACAAAATCGAGTGAGACACTGGTTTTCTAAATCTTAACTCTGAATGTCTACGCCACCACATCAATCCGTTTTCTTTTTGTTTGCAGTTGATAATCCAAAGCAAGTATCGGGTCAAGTGTATTTTGATCAGATGCATCAACTTCTCAATGGTGATAAAAAATTTCTAACTATCGACGAGGTCCTCAAGGACGAATATCTTCATCACCACGGGTTGCTATCCATTACCCGTAGCATAGGTCACGGGTCAGGTCCATATGTATATATCCCTCCGGTGGATGTAATTCCAGAAATGGGCGAGAGCTCGAAAGGTCCCACCATGCCACTTCGAACTTCAACTTCTCCAAGTTCGACTTAAGACGATGAGTTGGCTAATTTACCTGAAAAGCACCGAGAGGGGTACATCACTCCTGGGGATGTTGTTTCTCCTGAGAAACCACCATCTCCTAAAGAACAGCCAACAGGCGCTTCCCAAAGAGATGCCCCTACTGTTGATGATCCTACATTTCAGGGCTTTGGAGATCTCCCTCTTCCTGACGCTATTTACACTTCCGAGGATTTTGGCACAAATCCTTTAGTTTTTACTTCTTCGGAGGAGGCCACTCCTGTTAAGGCCAAAGAGCCCTCTCGCACTGGCTCGGCTTCAGACTCTGGTTTGTCGGAGGGGGGCACTACTTAGGATGCACTTAACACAATCGCACCCCACTTCACGGCACTTACGTCTTATGAGAATACTGATTCTGAATTCCACTTGCATTATTTTGCAGGTACAATGTCTCGTGCTCACTATGACATCAAGAAACTACGCCGCATCATGACCAGACCCCCTCATGATATTGAGTATGATCGTCGCGAAAGCCGCGGTAGGGAGGATAGAAGGCCCTATGATTCTTATCAGTCGCGGTCCTCGCGCTCTCGCTCTCCCATTCGGTCAGATCCAGAGCGATATAAGGGCTACCAAGGTCGTCGAGAAGATGACAGGCCGCAGTCAAAAGACCCAATTTCTTCTCAAGAAAAGCACAGTAGGAAAAGGAGCCCGCCGAGAGATACCGACTCGCGAAGCAAGCGCAAGGTTCATGCTAAACGACCCAGAAAGGGTGAGGAATCCACTGAGCCCTCCACACATAAGGATATCGAGTTGACATTCCCCGCACCTCCGCCATTGGACGCTGAAACTGCAATTAAGAGAGCATACCTGGAGGAATAGTTCCCTGATCTCTACTTTGAAAACTTGACTTTCTTACCTGCTCTTAAGCCTATTTCCTCGAGGTGGGCAGATGAGGCCAAAGCAAAAATTGACGCGGTCGAGAAACAATATTCAGAGATGTTCAAGTATTCGAGTAACCTTTCCAGAATCATCCGAAATCTAATCACGAATACTAACTCGATGCAGAAGACCGCAGAAGATGATGCAAGGGCCTTAAAATTTTTAGGAAAAGACCTCGAGGATACACAGGCTCAACTTGCTATCGCTCAACGGGACGCTGCTAGCTTCAAGCAATAATTTGAAGATCTACAAAAACGCTATCATGACTTGCTCGAGTCTCATACTCAAGAGCATTCGGAGTTGAAAAAGCAAGCAGAAGACGCCAAGTCAGATGCTGCCAAAATGCAACTCGCTTACGCTGACCTTGAGCGAGAGAAGGACGAGTTAACGAAGAAGAATGCCGAATTGGAGAATAAAAACGCTGACTTGGCTTCCAAGTTGATTGAGGCCGAGAACAGGGCTGCCCTGGCGGAGGGTAATGTTGAAAGCGTCATCAAATCGGCCGAAGAATCCCGCAAGCAGGTGGCGGAGGCCCAGGAGGATGTGCAGGGCTTTAGTGAATTACTGATCGAATTTTTTGCATATATAATCCGTCCCCGAAACTTCTCTTGGATTGATGATTATCCGACTACCTTGGTTCATATGTGGAGCCAAATTGTTGAATGGGAAAAAGAAGAACTCAAGGTAAATTCCATTGACGAGGACAAACTGATGGAAACGTATCTAAGAGACGACGAGCCGGCGAGCCTAGCTGAGGGGCGTCGCCTGATTGCTGCCGCCATGGATGAGGAAAAGCGAAAGGCTAAACAAAAAGACATCTTGGAGGATGGTTCTTCTTCCACTGCCGCTAAAACTCCTGAAATAGAGATATACGATCCCAAAAACCCGGCAATCCCTCAGACATCTCTTTTATCTCCTATTCCAGAATTGGCTTCAGAGGCGGCAACTACTCCAGCTGAGAAATCATCGGAAGGTATTTCTACCTTTTCACCCCAATTCGTCAAAGTTGTCTCCACTTTCCATCACATAGTCGGACAATCAATGAAGGACCCTTTATTTTCTTCCGAGTTGATAACTGTTGCTTCTCATTCCGCAGGTGCTGAACCGTCCGAGAAGGAAGACGTGCCCCAGGGAACCACTGTCGAAGCAAAGTCAGCGGAGAAGGATGAAGGAGACAAGGGTAAGGCTGACGCTCCTCACGACGGCGAGATGATAGACGCCTTAAAGGATGATAGTGGCGATGAGGGACACGAGGAAGACCTTGAGGTGGCTATAGTTGGGGAGTCAAAAAGCGCCGACGACATTACTTTAGTTGCATTAAAAGCCGAACAAGACAAACGCATGCAGCTTAAAGTTGAAGACCTAGACCCCGAAAGCCTTAAGCCTCTCGCAGTAGTGGATGCTGGATCAAGGTTAGTTGTTGAGCTTTCGACTATATCTATTACAGAAGAACTTGCTAAAAATTCTTCTCTTGATTCCAGCGTTCCGACTCCCGGGAAAAAATCAACCGATTCCAGCACTTCAGTCTCAGGGAAGAAAAAACCAAGGCGCATCTTAACTGATGCTGAAAGAGAGGTGAAGGATGCTCAGAAGGCTGCTAAAAAATCCAAATCCACTTCAAAGTCTAAGTGATGAAGTGTTTTGCTTTATTTTAGCATTTAATTGGCCCACAATTGTTGCGGCGAGTGCGGCCCTCGCATCTTCTTTTTGCCTCTTTTCCTGTACAAACTCATACATTTGTAAATAAAAATAATTCATTTCCTGCAATGCCTGTTAGTTTTCAGTTCATTACTTATGTAAAAATGCAAATGCATGTCCTACTAAAGTTGTGTAATGGAGTCATAGTGGGGGGGAAATATGTGTGTACATACATGCCCCCAGTCGGTCTTGAAAAACTATTCAAGATTAAATTAAAAAGTCCCAATGTCCCCGATTCTCTGACGGGGGTCACATTCCTTTTGTAATTGATGCCTGTTCTTTTCTGGCATCTTTTATACTCTCCTGTCTTATATTCAGGTTAGAGTTCTTGCTGAGGCGGTCTCTCATCTGGGTGCACCTTCACGCCTCAGAGGACGTCGTCTTCCCGTCCTTTATACTCTCTCTCAGTTCTTGAGAGTTAGAGTTAAGAATGTCGTCTTCCCATTCTTTTATGTCTTACTGTACAAACAATCGTTGTGTTCGTTCCTGCATACAAGCCATCTCCAACTTTTCAGATTTTAATTTAACATCTCGTATTCCACATTCACAATAGAATAATAGTTGAAGATATAAATAATGCAGGAAAGTAAATGGCACATGATATTTTTATAGTGGTTCGGCTAAGTCGTAGCCTACATCCACTTTATAGTCCTTTGTTCGTATCAACAGACTTTTCTAAGGCAAGTCGTGCCTTTTTACAGGGTTCATAAGAAAAACAAAAGTAAATACAACATCCCTAATTCAAATATCGCATCAAGTGTTGGGCATTCCAAGCCCTAGGCACTTCTTCGCCATCTACGGTCGTTAACTTGAAGGCTCCTGTCTCAAGTTTCCGTTGGATGACGAATGGTCCTTCCCACTTTGGACCGAGGTGAGGAAGGGATGGAAAAACTCGCTTTAGCACTAAATCTCCTGGTTCAAAGGTTCTAAAACGAACTTTCTTGTCATAATAGCGTGCCATCTAACATCGATGTCTTGACGCACGCAAGTCTGCCTCATCCCTTTTCTCTTCGATTTCATCAAGGGACTCGAGGAGGAGTGCCTGATTCATCATCGGGTCATAATATGTCAACCTGTGAGTGGGAACTTCAAGCTCTACCGGGATTACTGCTTCTGAGCCAAATGAGAGAGAGAAAGGAGTATGACCGGTAGCTGTTTTAAACGTTGTCCGATATGCCTACAAGGCCAAGGGCAATTCATCCACCCATTTTTCTTTTGCACATTCCAATCGCTTCTTGAGGATGGACTTTTTGACTTTATTTATTGCTTCTACTTACCCGTTCGACTGTGGGTGGGCGACTGCAGTATACCGCTTGTCGATCTTGTATTTCTGGTAGAAATTTCTAAATTCGGCACCATCGAACTGGGTTCCATTATCAGTTATAATGGTCCTTGGAATCCCAAATCGGCATATGATATTTCTAACCACGAAACTTACCACCTTTCTCGCTGTGATTTTGGTTAAGGGCTCAGCTTCCACCCACTTCGTAAAATAGTCCACGATGACTATTGCATACTTCGCTCCTCCTTTGGCAATCGGTAGAACTCCGACGATGTCAATTCCCCACATGGAAAACGGCCATGGACTCACCATCGATTTGAGCTGGGTCGGTGGTGCTTTGGGGATCTTGGCGAACCTCTGGCATTTGTCGCAGCGTCGTGAGTAATCAGCTGCATCTTTATTAATTGTGGGCCAGAAATACCCATACCGCAATACCTTTTTTGCTAAAGTCTGACCCCCTGTATAATCTCCACACTGACCTTCGTGTGCTTCTCTTAGTACACGCTTGATGTCGTCGTGTGCTATACACCGTAATAGGGGCATAGAAAATCCTTGCCGATAAAGGGTATCATCTTGAAGGATGTATCTGGTGGCTTTGCGAACTATAGCTCGCCTCTCACTCTTCTTTGTCGGGAGTACTCCATTTCTAAGGAAATTCTTGATTGGGGTCATCCACGACTCCCTCTCCGGTTCTGCTTCGAAAGCTAATTCAATTTCCATTGATTCAAAGCTTGGCGATCCCAACGTCTCAATTGGAACCATTTCGGTTTCCTCCGGATTGTCGGAACTAGCCAGCTTTGCTAGCCGGTCTGCCTTCTGGTTTTCAGCTCTTGGTATATGCGTTATGTTATACCGTTCCAAGTTGCTCAACAGCTCCTCCACTTTTCCGAGATAGGTAATAAGTCGAGGTCCCCGGGCCACAAACTCCTTTCGCACTTGGCAGACGACTATTTTGGAGTCGCATAATATATCCAATGCCTTTATTCCGAGTTCCTCAGCAAGTTTCAGCCCGGCAATCAGGGCTTCGTATTCAGAATCATTATTGGTCGCTGAAAATTCTAGTCGTAGAGCATAATATAACAATCGTCCTTCAGGAGTAACTAAGACGACCCTAGCTCCGGACCTTTGGTCGTTCTTGGCTCCGTCTGTGTACAACTTCCATGGATCTAATTTTAGTTCCTCCTCTGACTTGACCACCTTGTCGTTGATCATCTCTTCCTCCGGAATTGTGAACTCTGCTATAAAGTCAGCCAGAGCTTGCCCCCTGATCGATCTCCACGGCTGAAAATTTAAATCAAACTGACTTAATTCAATATTCCACTTGATCAACCGTCTCGATGCTTCGGGTCTTTGCAACACCTGTCTTAGAGGCTTATCAGTGTATATGGTTATTGGGTGAGCTTGAAAATAATGGCGAAGTTTTCGGGAGGCGATCAGAAGACTGTAAGCAAGCTTCTCAATCCTTGGGTAGTTACGTTCTACAGCTGTCAATTTCTTACTTACGTAATATACCGGCCTTTGCACCTTGTCTTCTTCCCGGACCAAGGCGGTGCTAACGGCGTAAGCTGATACTGCTAGATAAACAAATAGCTCTTCATGATCCATTGGCTTCGACAAAATCGGTGGTCTCTCTAGTAAGTCCAATAGATTTCAAAAGGCCTCAACACAGTCTGAAGTCCATTAGAAAATTTTCTTTTCCCTTTTTATCAAGTCAAAAAATGGGATGCATTTGTCTGTTGATTTGGAGATAAATCTACTCAACGCAGCTACTTTCCCCGCAAGACTTTGAACATCTTTGATTCTTCTTGGTTCCTCAATGTTCCTTATCGCTGCTATTTGACTGGGAATGATTTCAATCCCTCGGGAGCTCACAATGAAATCTAGAAACTTTCCAGATGCCACCCCAAACGAGCACTTCAAAGGATTTAACTTCATTCGATACTTTCGCAGGATACCGAACATCTCTGCCAGGTCTTGCGTATGGCTGGAGGACTGTCTTGATTTGACGAGCATATCGTCCACATAAACCTCCATAGTCTTCCCTATTTGGTTATAAAACATCCTGTTCACCAAGCGTTGGTAGGTAGCTCCAGCATTTTTCAATCCGAACGGCATGACCACATAGCAATACAACCCCGAATTTGTAATGAAGCTCGTGTGCTCTTGATCGGGCACATGCATAGGAATCTGGTTGTATCCGGAATACGCGTCCATGAAAGAAAGAAGTTCGCGTCCCGCTGTCGAATCCACAAGCTGATCTATTCTGGGGAGTGGGAAGCTATCTTTCGGGCAGGCTTTGTTCAAGTCTGAAAAATCAATACGTGTCCGCCACTTTCCGTTTGACTTCTTTACCAAAACAGGATTCGATATCCAGTCGGGATATGTCGAATTTCTAATAAATCTGTTCTCTTTTATCTTCTCCACTTCTTCTTTCAGAGCTGCCGACCTCTCTGGGCCCAGCACATGTCTCTTTTGCTTTACAGGCGGGTGTTTTGGGCTTATACTCAGCGAATGACTCATGATGGATGGTGATATCCCACACATGTCAGCGTGGGTCCAGGCAAACACATCCAGGTTTGCCTTCAGAAAGTTAGTCATTTCTTTGGCACGGTGCGGATCCACTGGGATCCAATCTTCAAAATTTTTGTTGGATCAGCTTCATCAATGGGTATATCTACTGTCGTTTCGTTAGGAGTTGCCTTTCTATCTTCAGGTTCCTCATCTTCTCTGGGATCCAGGTCTTCAGGCATTCCCTTGAGCAACTCCTTTGGGGCTGATCCCTCTAATTGCTACGTCGAAACCTCCTTTGGAGGAGGTGAGGTACCTTTAGTCTCAATGTTGAGTCCCTTCATCAGCATCTTTAATTCAGCAATATAGCAAGCTCGTCCGGAGACTTGATCTCCTCTCACTACTCCTGTTCCGGCTTTAGTTGGGAACTTTAGCAATAAGCACCACGGTGCAATACAAGCCCTGAATTCTACAAGGGCAGGCCTTCCTAAAAATGCGTTGTAGGGCGAATCTATATCTAGCACTACGAACTGAAGCATTTGTACTCTTCGACGATCCCCTTGTCCCAATGTTACGGGTAATTCTATACACCCCATTGGAGCTGCCGATGCCCCATTGAAGCCTCAGATCCAACCTTCACAGGTCTTCAAATCTCTAGACTCGAGTCTCATTTGATTAAACGACTTCTTAAACAAAATGTTGACAAAGCTTCCATTGTCCACTAGTACCTTATGAACCAGTGCCGGTCCAATGGTAGTGGTAATAACCAACGGATCTTCAGTAGGTGACTGGATTCGGTATCATCTCTGCTACGGAACACTACATCATCGGACATTGTCTTCTTCTGTTTCACAGGGGTGATGTCTTCCAAATCATCGCACTCGTCCACATCTATGTGCTTAACTGCATTAACATATTGGTCCATTGCTCTGAAACTGTGGATAGCTGGATGGAGTCCACCTACTATGGTGTTAATGACAATCTCTTTGCCTTTCTATTGCGCTGTAGGCTTGGGAGCAGACTGATTCTGGTTTGGGGCCTGTCCTCCTTGCCCCCTTTCCCTCGGGGCAGCCTTATACTCATCCAATTTGCCTTCACGCAACAACTTCTCAACCACATCTCTCAAGTGTCGACATTCGTTTGTTGAATGTCCGTGAGTTTCGTGAAATAACAAAATTTTCCGGTAGCGATTTCTTTCTCTATTGAATCTCGTGGCGGTGGTCTTTTATTTTGCAAAACATTATACGTGTCCAAATAAATGTTCTCTAACGTGTCATTCAACGGTGAATAGTTTTCAAATGTCTGGAACCGGGGTCTTTTGTCAGAATTACTTCCTCGGTTCCTATTTCTTCTATTACCATTCCCATTGCGGTTGCTGTTGCCCCCGTTTCCATTATTATTGTTTCCATTCTTGTTTCCAACATTCACTTCGACTTTCCCAGAGCTTTCTCCAGACTGCTTTACGGCAACATTACTCTGAACAGCTTCTTTTGAGGCCGCTCCGGACTTCCTCTTTCTGTTTGCCCTTGCTTCCTCCCGTCTTAACTGAATATTGGTCTTCTCATAAAACAACTCTCTTGTGGGAGGCGGCTTCCCAGAAAGATAATCTCCAAACTCTGAATCAGGAGTAACTCCTTCCATTAAGGCCATCAAGATGGTAGGCTCATGCGGGTCGCTGACTTCTGTTACAGCTAAATTGAAGCGGTCTAGATACGACTTCAAGGACTCACCCGGCGCTTGCTTAATTCTCGATAATTCGATAACATTCTTAGACTTTCGGGCATGAAGTCGGAATTGATTCATAAAACGTTCACTTAGTTCTTTGAAATTCGATATCAATCGAGGAGGAAGTCGGGTAAACCATAGTAATGCTACATCTTCTAAGTAAATCGGGAAAGCCTTACACTTCACAGCGTCAGGAGCAGCGGCAGCGTTCATAAGCCATGCGTATCGCATCAAATGTTGTCCCGGGTCAGTTCTCCCGTTATATCTGTCCATCTGTGGCAAATTAAAATGTCGGGGGAACTGAAAGTCAAGAATGTCATCAGTAAAGGGAGTATGGCTTCGCTCAATACCATAATCTTCATTGGTGTAGTTTCGACTCTCAGACATGATCTGGCGTACCATAGCCCATACGTCAGCATTGGTCAAGGGCCGTTCAGGCTCCTTGGCTCTAATGTTCGGGTTTCCTCTGGGCTCCTGATCAGGGGACACCCTCCTTCTTCTAGCGGCTTCTGCTCTGCTTTGCTCCCTACGTTCCCGGTCGATCTCGGGAGGAAGGGGCTGAAGCATTTGTCCCTGAGTGGGATTGGTGAGGTTAGGGTCTCTAGGCAAAACATGGGATCCTCGCATTGGTAATAGCATAGGCTCTCTCAAGCTCGGATCATTGGGTCCTAGTACAAGAGCAGCGTCTTCGCGGGAACCCAAAGATCCGAAAGTCGTTTGCTCCAAATTCTGAGGTCGTTCGAGCGGCCTTTTTTCATGGGGCCATTCTTCCTCAGAAGAAGAAGACTGATTCATTACAGTATGATGAACTGGGGACGGAGTTCTTTGTCTGCGGAGTTCACCAATTTCCCTACTCATGATTCTCATATTCTCTTGCATCATAAGATTAGTGCGCTCGTGAATTCTCATAGCCTCCCTAGTGCTCTCAAGCATGTCAAGAAGGCGCGAAAAATCTCCTTGGGTGACAGGCGTAGATGGATTGATCTGGTCCTTTGTCCTGGTGGCTGGAGTCGGAGCATTTGGAGGGGCTCGAGTAGAGGTTCCAGCATCACCTAGTGTCGGATCGGATCGGAGCAAAGTAACCCGGCCGGATCGCTTCGGGTTGGGGGAGCGCACCTCTTCAACATCCTATATTCGGTTCGGATCGGAGCTCTCCCTCTGCGATCGGTTCGGATTTCCTGAACCTGTCTGATCCGCTCCCGAACTCTGTCCACGAGACCTCGTCACGACCAGATTTTGCTGACCTTCACCAACTTCGTTCCCTCGACTAGTTTGAACTTCCTTGCCATTTCCTTTGGCCATAATTCTTCAACAATCAGCCAACAAGTACTTAAAAGCGTTGAAATTTGGGGATTAACTTCTTTGAACTCAACGGTCCAAAAAGTAGAACAGTAATCCAGAAAAACAGAGAATTTAAATTGTTCTCAGTGAAAGCACCAAAATGTTAGACCAAAAAGTGGTTCTAACACCCAAATTGGCTAAGATTAAAATAAAATGAGATCGAAAACAGAAAAGAGACACAGGATTTATAGTGGTTCGGCGTTAAAGAGCCTATGTCCACTTTATATCACTTTGTTTGATGATGTGGATGAAAATACAATAAGATATTCACTCAATCTCACTTACTTTTCATATACATTCACTCAATTATCTCAAAATATACTTTGAATGATGATTTGGATTGTTTGGGAATGCTGGGATTCGGTTCTCAAAGATGTTCGAACTCTCAGAGTGCCAAAAGATCCCTTCAAACGACCCTTGGGAGTCTATTTATAGGTGAGAATTCCTTCGAGATCCGGTTCGGATCGGGGACACGTGGCCTCCATCCCATGACTTTCAGGATCGGGTGAGTTCTGGTGAGGACAACACATCTGATTAGTCGCCATCATGGGTAGAAAGTGGTTGTAACTGCCCCGAATATCTAGGAGATCGTGGAGTGAAGTAGCAGGGTACACTGGGTTCGGTTCGGATAGGCTAGTAAATAGGGTTCGGATCGGATAGGCTAGCAAATGGGGTTCAGATCGGAGCATCCCATCCGATCCGATCCAGCTTGAATTTTGCCTTTCCTCACTTTGTCTCGCTTTGATTTTCTCTGACTACACCCGATCCGATTTATAGGCAGATTA
This sequence comes from Allium sativum, assembly GCA_030737875.1. Classification (NCBI taxonomy): domain Eukaryota; kingdom Viridiplantae; phylum Streptophyta; class Magnoliopsida; order Asparagales; family Amaryllidaceae; genus Allium; species Allium sativum. The sequence goes on along the minus strand of CM060921.1, from coordinate 4,091,816 downwards.
TATTCTAATACTTGATCCTTTAGCTTTGTGTTTCCTCTGTTCCTACCTCTGTAATTCCGATCCGAACCGGATGCGTAATTGAGTGTCTTTTGTCTACTTGATCTTCTGACTTCTTGACTTTGTATAGCCTAGTTTACAAAGTAGGCTAACAGATGCTATTTAAAAGCCCACAAGACAAACTCCCAATGAAAAATGTCGGGAATGTGCACCTTGTCATAATATAACCATAGCTAAAGGGAAAACGTTTATATTGAGATGTGCGGTCGCGTATCAAGTAATATCATTGTAGGTCTTACCCTTATCCGTGTATATTATCCCTTTAAAATATCATACTCCATTGACAAAATAACTTGTACTTCGTACATTACATAATTGTTTACAAGAAAGCTCATGAAATAAATACAATGGGGAACCATGTCCCGACTCTCGTATAGGAAGTAGTCTAACCCTCGGTAGAATGGGTTTTATTCATCTGACCGAAAAGAAGTGGCGAAACAATGAATTGCAGTGCGCAATAGCCCGTCGACTTTTCGCACCTTCTCATGACCACGCACGAGTCATCCGAAGGTTTAGGCTGCCACTTTAGAGCTTGATTGAAAGTCTTGCCCATCGCATGAAGTTTTTTGTATACCTTCCTCAAGTGAAAGGCATCTTTGTGCAAGGACAGTTTCTCCTTTTGTAATTGCCTAATTTTGGTGGTATAAAAGTCGGTACGACGAGAGTTACCCTCAATCCCCTTCCTATTATAAAAACTTTTCATATTGGCCTTAGCCTGTCTACGCCACATGACAGTAAGGGAATAATCCATTCCAGAGGGAGAGTCCCCTATCTCAAACTCCGAAAAATTAGGTCCCGTCGAAGCCTGCGAAACTCCAGAAGAGGGGATCCCAAGAACGCATCCAAAGACAATTTCCCACTCTTTACATTTTGCCAGTATGTCTTTGCTCTCTCCTCTAAGTCCATATCTTGACGTTGAAGTTCGTCCTTTTCTCCATCAAAATCGATAGAAGGATTCGTCTTTATACTCCTCTTTGCTTCAAGGATGTCTTTATTCTTTTTCCAGCAGCCAGGTCTAGAGGGAAGTTATGAGCATTACGTCCTTGTTCGGGCCTCCAATACACTTACTTATTTGTTCCATCAAACATTGCGTAAATCGCTCCCCAGACAAAGCGGGCCCACCACCAATGTCGGTGAGGGAATTCCCCGGAAAATCTCCTGAATGCAAAGCAAGCAAGACACCTATATCTACGAAAGAGGAAGTGCATTCGGATGAATTTTCCTGTTTATATAAACAAATAAGCTCCCTTTTGCGATATTTATTGCCAGAAAACATCATTATTTGAACCCCAGAGATGCATGCGATAGAAGAAAAAAAGAGGTAAAAACGAATACAGTTCGCGTCCACATGCGTTGTTGTTAACTAAAAAATAATAATAATACAAAATTATTTTCTCTCCTCGGTATCCTTTTCCCTCATGTTACATATTAACTTTGCATGATGAGTTCTAAGTTTCTTTAATATCACCTCCCTGTCATTCCCCAAGAAGTTGAAAGACAACTGAGGGTACTTCATATAAATATGTTTGAGCTCCTTCAAGAAGCATTCCCTGCCCGATTTATAAGGAGTCCTTGTAAGAAAGTCCCTCTTTAGCTTAGAGAGAGAATGAAGGTCATCCTTGAAAAACAGGGTAACCAGCAAAAACAGAATTTCCATTACCATAAGAACAAGTTATTAAGGGTCAACTTCTGCAAGTAAAGAAGAATCCAGAAACTAAGATTTATACCTGAGGAATGGGGGATGCTGCATCAAGCTTCAAAGAATTGACTCCCTCTGCAAACCCACCATCTCCACGCGAACCACCTACATCACCACCTTGTGAAATCAATTTTTCATCATCTCCATACATTAAATAGTCAGGTAGCTTTTCGACAAACAAAAGATCCTCGACCCTCGCCTTCCCTCCTTTAGAAACCTTAGCGTCCCAATTTAAAGCAATAACACCCCCCAAGATTCTATTTCGGAGGGATGAGGGAAGAGAAGGAAAGTTCATACTAGGGAACTTGCCACAGTTATCACGGTAAACTAAAAAGAGAGCCTTTTCATAACAATCAGACATCATGTCTGGAAAATGCACCCTCAAAAACAAGGAAATCTGATCATGTGTCTTGTAAACTATCCGCCTGGCATCAGAAAGAATTGCTTCCCTTGTTTTCAGTCTCCTTGCATGCTTCATCAGCATATCCAACTGCTCACACCTGAGGGTTGACACTTCAGCGGCCAAGGAACTATTGTCAGCCCTTTCCCTCTCAAGGGACACCCCCACTCGGTTACAGATCTCCTCATTGCTACTCTTCACAGAAGTTAAATCAAGAAGCTTAGACTTTGACATGGTCTTCTCTTCTTGAAGTTCTTTTTTCTCCTAGGATAAGGAGGTAGCTGTCGCCCTGACAGCGTACCAATTCCTAAATATCTAAAAAAAAGAGAGAATGGTATGGTGTTAGACCTTACCTTTATAAGGCGAATGGAAAGTTTTTAGGGAAATAAGAGTACAAACCAAAAGTTGTCATTTAACAAGGTCAAGGCAAAACTTAGACCATTTTTTGGAAGCAAGTTCCCGAACATCGGAAACATCAATAGAGAGTAAGACAAATTCGATGATCTTGTCAAAATCCAAGGCCTGAAAAGAAAGACTCATGGAGTCACTCAGCCGATAAGGAGAAAGGAGTGGCTCGCGCTCCCCTAAATCCGAATCTCCCTGAGAATCAGATCTTAGGAAACTAGTAACAAAATCACTCCCTATAGTCTTCGTTGAGGAAGGACAGATGTTATGAAAACTTCCAGAAGAAGGTGCAAGAGGGGTATGCAGTAGTCGATGGTAGGGTGGCTCAACAATTCCGTCCTTAAAAGAATGGGAAACAAAATGTGCCCTTTTATGATCTCTAAAAAACCACTGTTGAAGGCCAAAGCAGACCTTTTCCTTGGGAAAAATTCAGGAGGGAAAGAAACCATAGAAGGATGGTATGAACCAACCACAAGAAAGACAGAGCGAGAGAGAGAAGGTTGCTCTAGATGATCTTGTCCCTAAGTTAAAGGGGCGCACCCGCTAGGAAAGTTCGAGAATAGCATGGCAGAGTGCTAGTTCAAGACACCTGGGGCTTCACCTATGGCGTTATTCATTTGAAGCCCTTCCACTCCAAGCTTCTCCTCCATTAGATAAAGCCCGAATTTGCGCGGGATGGAATCACCAATTTGTGAAGTCTCAGACATAGCCCTGTCAGGTTACATCATAACATAAATATGTATTTTAGTCTAATTTTCGTTTAATGATTATACACAAACACCACACAGACATACAAGTAACATGAAATTTCGTCATCCTATGAGACAACGATCTTAGTTGGAAAAATTGGTGTCAGCGTGTTGGATTACCTACTATTACGCATTATTTGTTTATGTAAATTTTACTTCCAAAAGCCCCAATAATGGACAGCGATGGGTATGACTCCGTAAAAGGTCGCCATAAATTGGCAGTTCAGACAATTAGTGAGAGTTTAATTTATGTTAGAATCATCCATTCCTAATTCGAAGTATAACCCAAATCAATGATTGGAATTCAAACAGGAAAACTTACTACTAAGATGGATCTGAAATCATGGGGAGATAGTCTGACAAATTTCGATGAACAGTAATCTTGCTTTAGTGAAATGCTATGCAGGAAAAAGGAGAAGAGAGAAAAAGAAAAGGTCCACCTTGCCTCTCAGTCATACATCTGAGGCCATATCAACGAACAAGACTCATACAAAGAAAACAGAAACGTTGGCCAAGGGTAAAATATGAAAGGAAGAAGAATTTGTATTCAGAATCTAAAGACGATCTGGACCGCCCAGAAGGAAACCAATCGACGGACCCAATTGAGGGAAATAAGGAGACATAGGAATATTACCTTAGAAAAAAAACAAAAAGCTTGACTTGAAAAGTCGAAGATACCCCTTCATTAGGGAGGGGGTAAATGTTACTACCAAAATCATCTCAGCATAAGATGGCGGTGAAGGGTGTTGGATGACCGAAAGCTCACCAATAACGAACTAGCCTTTTTGAACCTGAAAATCAATACAAAACCCATGTTGACTATCCAAGCATCGTAAATACCAGATCATTAATATAAAGAAGTTAGAGGGTGAGAAATAGAAAGAAGGAAAATTAGAATAGAAGAAGAACACAACTGAACAGAATCAGAGTAACATGAATCTCATAGCGAAACGAATAAAATATATTATAAAACACTTTGGAAATACAACTGGTAACTATATACACATACCATTATCACATAACATCACAGCGGAAATAAACTCTATAGATATCTAACTCTGAAGCCACCTGCTCCGAGCTCCTCCCAGAATAACTGTAAAATCTCGACTACTTGTCTGCCCATACAAATTTGGGCACCCAAGAGTTTAGGGAAAACAAAACAAAAATAAACTCTGGGTCAATCATGTGACTGGCAACGATAATCGCAAGACCGTTCCACACATAAACACATATGGTTTTTACCTTACGATAAAGCAAAACATTTTCTAAAACAATATTATCTTGATATTATAATAGTGTCTAATACAAGTACTTAGAAATCTAACAGAACGTTTTCATCTCACGTTCTACATGTATAATATACAATCAAAACCGTATGCTCTTATTGGGTAATGGATTTCCAACTATGACAAGGTATGGAACCACCTTCCGATCAGTGTACTCTAGAAGCGATACACTGGAGTTTAACAAGAACATCTTGTAACTCAGCCACATATAACCGGCCATTCATTTCGCTTGAATGTTATAACAACCCGAAAATCTGGGCCAGTTTAAAATTTTTATTTTGGCAATTTTAGCGAATTTTGATTATGTAAAATGAATTATTTTAAATAAAATCGACGAGAAATTTATTTTGAATATATTTAGAACGTATATATTATATACGTCGTCGTTAGAATATAAATATTTATTTATAATTATAAATAGAATTGAAAATGGCGCGGTAGTTCGATAATTCGATTTCAAACTTCAATTGAACATAACGGGTGCAAATCAATCCGGATTTTAGTGAAACCAAAAACATTAGGATCTAATTGTGAATATCTTTCCAACGAATTCGAAAAATTGAAATTTCATAGCGGGAATCAAAAGATATGTCCAGTTGAAAATTCTGAATAGTCGCTATGGAATTCAGGCCCTTAAAAATGGAAATTTTGCAAACGACCTCGGATTTCGACGAAACCACTTTTGTTGGATCCGTGATGTCAAATTATTGCTAGGTTTCAAAATTCATAATTTTCTGAATCAGTATGTGAGCGTGGCGAAGTTAAACGTGTTTTGACAGTTTAAATTAAATCGGGTCGATCAGAAAATGGCCATTTTTCAAACGGTTTCAGAATTTGACGAAACTAGTTTTGTTAGGACCGTATCGTCAATATGAAGCTAGAGAAAATTTTTAGGGAATTTTTAGAAGCTGTATGTGGTCTCGGTAAATTGAAATGTGCGTTCAAATTGAATATATAAAGATTTAAATTTTGATATAAGTGGAAACTAATCGAAACGGCCGAACTGGCTTACGAAACATATCCCATTGTGTTCGGAATGGGGGTAATTAGCTAGGGACGATAGTCGGCGGGTTCGATTTCGAGTTCGAATGGAAGGGGTACTTTATGGATAATTAAAACAAATAAAAAAATTAAAAAAATTCCCTGGCCCCCTTTATCTCTTCACTGCGGTCAACACCCCCCCCCCTTCATACATCGAACAAATCAATTTTAATAAAAAAAAAGAGAAAAACCCCTAGCCTAATCGATCGCGCCCTCCACCTGAGGCGATACGCCGCCCTCCTCTTCACCGCCGGCGCCAGTCCCTCTCCCCCTTGCAACGCGCGACGCCCCTGGCCCTCTTCCCCCATTCACGAAGACCCGAACACCGTAGATCCCACGCCCAATTCGAGTCACGCCAGTCCACACAACCGCCGCAGGCCCCTGCTGAGCCACCGCCACCTCTTGATAGCTGCGCCTGAGCCCTCCGACGCGCCTCAAAACCCCGATCAGTTCCAGCGATGAAATGGTGAGTTTATTATTTTATTTTATTATATTAAAAATCTTATTTTTAGGTTTATAAAACTCTGATTTTTAAGGTTATACATATCCGATTTTTAGGTATGAAAAGAATACGATTTTAGCATATAAAAATTTGATTTTTTTTTTATTATCATATGAAAGTAAAGTAAAAGTTCGATTTTTATTATCTAAGTAGCAAGGTAAAAATATAACCTTTATGTATATGGTAGCTTTATAAAAATATAATTTTTATCACGAAGTTAGGGAAGAAAAATATGATTTTTATTTATGTAAGGAATAAAAATATGATCTTCTTTATATGAAGCTAATGATATAAGAAAAAATATAATCTTTATATTGAAAATGGCGATATAAAAATATAATCTTTATATTGAAAATGGCGATATAAAAATATAATCTTTATATTGAAAATGGCGATATAAAAATATAATCTTTATATTGAAAATAGTGTAGATAATAAAAATATGATTTTTATATAATAGAGAATATAAAAATGTGATATTTATATATGTAGCGAGCACGGACGACAAAAGCGACAAAGGGCGATGCGGCGAAGATTTCCTACATATGAAGAGTCGTGGTGTATGGAATAGCTTTCGGTGAGAATTTCTCACTCTTCAATTTCTTTTCTAGTTATATATATTTATATATATATATATATATATACATACACTAAGATGCAGACGGTGCTTAGTAGCACCCGACACCCGTCATCCACAGACCATGGATGGCTTGTTTGTTAAATTGTTTGGTTGTGTAGTTGGTTAGATTATTTGGTTTGAACTGAATTGTTTGGTGAAATGAAATTGATTTAATTGATGTGTGAATGGCGTGGGCCTTCACTAGACCGGGGATAAGGCTAGGCCTTGTCCCGTTTCTAGTATCGTGCCGTTATGCCGCCGAAATTTTCTAAAATATGTTAGAAAAATAAAAATATCATTTTATTGAATAAATGAACCGAATAAAATATTCATAGTTTGAATAAAAATATTTTGATCGTTAAAAATATAATTTTTAACGTGGAAGCGAATAAAATAAAATATTCATTCACAAACCGGACGGTTTGTTTATGCACACCGATTTGACTGACATTGATTGGGACGATAAATTTTACACATCGCCCAACTGCACAAATAAAATCTGTGTTTGATTGTTTGAAACCCCACACGGGTGTTGGGATGAAATTTGAAGTTCACTCATCCTGATTGATTAAATATGTCGGTCGATGGATCAACAGGCTGTTATAAGCATTAGATATCTATATTTGATGCCTATACAGTGTAGTGCACTTTAGATGATGGTTGATTATTTATCGTTGCTATTATGTACATTTGTTGTATGGAATCCATATAACTAACTTTATATGGTAATTGATTGGGCCTCATTCCAATCGAAAAAATAAAGAATATTATAAAATAAAGGTTCATGTGTTGACCGTACTCATCCGTTGAGATTAGTCATGTGTTGAACGAAACATTTTGATAATAGAAATATTTGAAATAGAATATTTGAAAATAGAAATATATGAAGCCGTGTTGATTAGATTGACGCCATTTTGACGTGAACGATATTTATATCGATTTTATTCATTTTAAAACGAATATTGAAAAGTGATTTTGAAATCGAATATTTAGAAACGAATTTGATTTGAAACGAATATAAAACGAATTTGATTTGAAACGAATATAAAACGAATTTGATTTGTAACGAATATAAAACGAATTTGAATTGAATTGAATAGAAAACGAATTCGAATTGAATTGAATAGAAAACGAATTCGAATTGATTAGAATAGAAAACGAATTTGAACTGAAAATGAATTGAAATAGAATTGAAATCGATTTGAATTGCAATCGAGTAGAAGTGAATGTTGAAAGAATTTATAAGGGAAAATTCAATTTTAATTTGAATTTGAATTAAAGGTTGAAATTGTTTTTAAAACAAATTTGAAATGATTTATAAAATTCGTTTTAAAAAGGTAATCAACGATATATATAATATATATATATATTATATATATAATGGCCTGAATAGAACGCGCCGCGCCGCGGTAGTTCGCGAATTTCGACCATTAACTTCGAACGGATATTACGGGAGATCCGACCGTCGGATTCTCCTAAAATTGGAACCGTTGGGTTCGTATCGAAAAGAGCTTTCTGATGAATATTAGAAATTTGAAATCTAACGGTTGGATTTGGAGATACGTCCAAATCAAATTTGGAAAAGGGTCGCTGTAAGTGCAGTTCGATGGCCATTGATGGAAATCGACTGTACGGGCCTTGATAAAATTATTAAAAATAGTAATAATTAGTGTAAAATCATAAGAAATGATTTGGGAAAAATTGGGATGAAAAACTCCATATTTGAAAAGATAAAAATAGATTTTTATCGAAATGAACTAGTTTTGAACTGAAATCAAAACCCATTTATTTTTAAATAAATAAATTGGATTTGAAATGGGTTCAAAACAGAATTGATTCATGGGTTTATCGTGAACTGTGTTTTAAATAACACAAGTTCTTAAACCCGATAATAAATAGAATGTGATTTGGGTTTATCGTGAACTGTGTTTTAAATGACACAAGTTCTTTAACCCAATAAAAAGAGTTTTGATGAATCTTCAATTAAATTGATAATTTAAGTTATCAACTTTAGAAAATAAGCGAGAATGGAGTATCACCAGTTTTGCTCCAAAGCGATAGTTAAATCTTTAATCAGATTTGAACGTGAAATGGTAATTAATTTTACCGAACACTGTGATGTTAAATATGGAGTATTACCAGTTTTGCTTCATGGGATGAATAGGTTGGGATTGGGAAATAAATTAAATAATTACTTCGGTATGGTTCGCTAATCTAGACTAGTTTGGAAAACCATAATTTGGTTTGAAATGACATCCAAAGGAAGATTAAAGGATAAATTTTAAAGAATTTATCTTGGATAAAATTAATGGGAACCTTTCCCTAAGAATTGAAATTTAGAAACTAGCTGAAGGTTAGTTAAGAAGAATGGTTTCCTGGATATTGATCTGATGTTGGTTTCGGCCTTCGGGGTTAATATTTGGGGAATTGCTCTCTTACTGATTTACGGTTAGTAACTAATGAATTGGAATGAGGCGTATGTTGTGTTTGTGTAACATTTATTTTTAATATACGCGGGTTGTTCGGAAAGGCCGGGTTTATTCCCATTCTGAATAACCGATTCGACGATATGTCGAAGATGAAGACGGTGGTTGAAGACCGGAAGTCTTCACATCGTTTGGATAATTACTGACGATCCTGATTGGGCTGTACACCCAAGAGGATGGAAATAGTTGGTGGTCGTCCAGACGTACTTGGAGATGGATGGATATGCGAGGAAAGTGCCTCCGGTTTCGTTCAGACCTAGAACGGACTTGTAAATGGATGGTGTGTCTGACATTGTATTCCTTTATATTGTATTTGTTGATCTCTGCTAAATATATATCTGTTTGGCGGCGGAGAATTTATTCTCTTGCTTAATGCCCTTCTCTGAGACATATGAGCTCAGAGGTTATATATTGGCAGAAATCAGTGGTACGATATGGATTGATAGTGTGGCATGCTGAGATGCAGTGATCCAGACTTTTGTTGAAAAGCAAAGTTTGGTGGTTGATGATCAAAGCGCAGCTGATATAGCATGGCATTGTGTATAGCGTTGATCCGCGAGCCTCACACCCCGGTATGGTGGTAAACTGGTGGTTTGATCAGTATGCTTTTAGTGGATGGGCACCTTAGTGGTGTCGTGGATTCGGTCGACCGAGATGAGCCTAGTGCTCAGGGATATATAGAGTAGGCGGTGTTTTCTCTCGCTGGGACGTAAGCCGCGGTGGTACTCTGGTCCCAAATATGCGGATGTGCAGACGGTGTTTTCTCTTGTTGGGACGTAAGCCGTGGTGAATTGCATTACGCGATCGATCTTTCGAATCAGGAGCCACCATGATGGAAATCCAATTTCCAATACGTGTATTTCGGTTTTATTTGTAGAGCCTAGTATGGCGACATAGTGGGATGGGGCACTTATGCCGTCTATGATTGATACTTATGATTTGAAGATATTTTATACAATATGCACTTATAATAGTATCAAATGATTTGTTTTAAACGTATCAAGCATTCTTGGCTATTATAAGGTAAAAACCCTATCCTCCGGCTTGCGTTGCATTGTGTGATGGGACCTGGGTCTTATAATAGCTTCATTTTTCTTTATTTAGCATTGCGCTGTTGTTTTATGCACTGGTGTTCTTGGGAGGAAATCCGAAACCCGTTACGTGTTATGCGGCGTGGTCCCTTGATTTACCTAACTTTAAAAATAAAGATCAATAACTGTTTTAGTTCTCACACCAGTCACATGACTGACCTGGAGTTTATTGTTTTAACCTAAACTCTGGGTGCCCTTATTTTCGACACGGGCAACTAGTAGTTTTGGTTTTGCAGATTTATATTCACAAGATCCTGGTTTACAGCTGGAACGATATCCGGAAAGCTTTGTATCCGTATATCTCCTTCAGTTGTGTATCGTATTATTTTCCGCTGCTATGTATTTAAATGTAATTTAAATCTCTGATATTTCTGTGTAATATTCATTTATACTCTGTATATTCTTGTATCTGATGGAATTGTTGTAATAACAATGAAAATGTTCTTTTGTCTGCGTTCTGATTTGTCTTGTCCTCACAGTAATTCGTTCTTTCTCATCTCTTCGGAGACCGGGGAAGTTTCGGGTCGCTTCATTTGGTATCAGAGCTTTGGTTTACAAAGCTCAGAGAACAAGACACATTAGAACCATAAGAAAGAATTCATCAAAATTGGATTAGTAATATCCAACGAGGATGACTCGTTAGGGATGGGATCAGTAGTATCCTAGAACGAGTGTGAAGAGTAAATTTTTAAAATAAAAATGAAAACCAATTTTGTTTTGAAAATTTAAAATCAATTATTCGTATTTGATTATTTATTTTATATTGATTTGGACAGTCCAGTATATAAAGATTTTGCATATGCGCCTTGCAAACGTATATTCGAAATTTTAATATACTGGATAGATATAGATTCACACTCTAGTCGCCCGAAGATGATTCTGATGATTGTAGCTACATCATCAGAATTAGTGTTCGAGTGTTGAAGGTGTGATATTTATATATCTCCTATTGACTGGTGTGAGAACCAAAATTAGATAGGGCCTATTGTTGTGGTTTGGCATCAAAAATTTGATTTTTGACTATATATCAAAATAATGAATTTGAAATGATAATTCACTAATTGATTGATGGTTGTGTTGTTTAATTATTATTTGTTAGTTGAAATTTTAACCATATAGCCAATTTGATCAAATAGTGAATATTATTGAAATTTGGTCGCATTTGCTTGCATATACATATACTTACATTGAACAGGTCACAGCAAGGAGGCTAGAGCAGAGAATAAAATTTGTTTGTCCGACAAATAGGTACATGTTTACTACATAATTTACTGTTTTGTTTGGGTGATGATGATTTTATGAGCCTATTGGCTAGCCGCTTGGCTTTTTCTTTTTCTTTTTGAGATCAGAAGGCCTGTATGGCAATTTCGGGATTTTCCCGTGGCTCCCGGTGCAGGGGAGGTTATGGCGAAATTTTTCGAAAATTTAGGGTGTTAACCAAATATTTGAAGAATTTGAAAATTCTCAGAAACTGAAAAGTTGGGGAATGAAAGCCAGATCGAACGTAGAATTGATTAATCAAACCACTTTCGACTTTGTTCCTTTTCGGGGACGAAAAGTTTTAAGTGGGGGAGATTGTAACAACCCGAAAATCTTGGCCAGTTTAAAATTTTTATTTTGGCAATTTTAGCGAATTTTGATTATTTAAAATGAATTATTTTAAATAAAATCGACGAGAAATTTATTTTGAATATATTTAGAACGTATATATTATATACGTCGTCGTTAGAATATAAATATTTATTTATAATTATAAATAGAATTGAAAATGGCGCGGTAGTTCGATAATTCGATTTCAAACTTCAATTGAACATACCGGGTGCAAAACAATCCAGATTTTAGTGAAACCAAAAACATTAGGATCTAATTGTGAATATCTTTCCAACGAATTCGAAAAATTGAAATTTCATAGCGGGAATCAAAAGATATGTCCAGTTGAAAATTTTGAATAGTCGCTATGGAATTCAGGCCCTTAAAAATGGAAATTTTGCAAACGACCTCGGATTTCGACGAAACCACTTTTGTTGGATCCGTGATGTCAAATTATTGCTAGGTTTCAAAATTCATAATTTTTTGAATCAGTATGTGAGCGTGGCAAAGTTAAACGTATTTTGACAGTTTAAATTAAATCGGGTCGATCAGAAAATGGCCGTTTTTCAAACGGTTTCAGAATTTGATGAAACTAGTTTTGTTAGGACCGTATCTTCAATACGAAGCTAGAGAAAATTTTTAGGGAATTTTTAGAAGTTGTATGTGGCCCCGGTAAATTGAAATGTGCGTTCAAATTGAATATATAAAGATTTAAATTTTGATATAAGTGGAAACTGATCGAAACGGCCGAACTGGCTTACGAAACATATCCCATTGTGTTCGGAATGGGGGTAATTAGCTAGGGACGATAGTCGGCGGGTTCGATTTCGAGTTCGAATGGAAGGGGTACTTTATGTATAATTAAAACAAATAAAAAAATAAAAAGAATTCCCTGGCCCCCTTTATCTCTTCACTGCGGTCAACACCCACCCCCCCCTTCATACATCGAACAAATCGATTTTAATAAAAAAAAGAGAAAAACCCCTAGCCTAATCGATCGCGCCCTCCACCTGAGGCGATGCGCCGCCCTCCTCTTCACCGCCGGCGCCAGTCCCTCTCCCCCTTGCAACGCGCGACGCCCCTGGCCCTCTTCCCCCATTCACGAAGACCCGAACTGTGATGGCCCGCCCCGCACCAGCCTGCATTTCCTCCAAAAGTGCGCTGTACACATGCCCGACTAGCATGGGACGGTCGTCAAGAGAAAGGAAAGAAGAGAATGAACTAATCAAGGAACCTGTAGAATGTCTCACAGCGCATCGAACAAAATATAATAATAACATACTTGACATAAAACAGGAGAGACAGTGCATAAGCTGAAAATCAGAACTAAACATCATAGCAGCGGAAAATTCAGAATACAGCTTATTACAACTTTCAAACTGTCTCAAAGCAAAAGAAAGCTAAAATGGAAGATACACCACCAATGCCCAAGCAGTGATCTTCAACAACACAGGGAGAATACTATATATATGTTACGTGGAAGCCTCCTGCTCGTCTCCGGATCATCTACCCGTGCATCACCAGCTAACCTGTCTCTAGTCTGCTCATGTGAGCACCCAGAGTAATAAGAGGAGACATAAAACTCTGGGTCAGACATAAAGCCTGGTATGAGCGATAAGCATCTAAACAGAATAATAACAGGTATACTAAACCATACCTGAACCTGGACCTGCAACCAAAGAGTTAGTACCACATACCGTACAGTTCTCTAAGGTGCCATAATGAATAGTGTAAAGAATACGGGGGGTGGGGTGTGCATGTCATAATGATAGAAAACAAATCATCCATAGCAACCATCCTCACATCTCTCACTCAATGCGTAAAGCGTACGATATCTACCACTTTGGAACACTAGAAAACTGAGGCAACGACGAATCCCGACTTGTAGAAACCCTGCTATGACCAAGCTAAACATATGGAGTCATGACCAAACATTTCAATGACCCACTTCATTGGTTGTAGCCCTTGGTCCTACCGATGTCATAATGGCCCTGGATCCGCCTTCGTACCTCCTACCATAGTGGTCCAAAGCTATAGACGTCGATAACTCCTTGGCACGCGTCCCGCAGCAAAGCCCAACCATGAAGCGAACTCGTTGATTCCCATCTGAATCTTAAGCTCTAACTTCTCATTTGGACTTCCTTTGCATCTCGGGTTTGGTCGAATTGGAGTGGGTCTTCAGAAGAGTTGTCGCGTATTAACAGTCCTAGAATTCGGTTCGGTAGTCGTCACCTTCATCGGTTCGGGTCGGTAGTCATCACCTTCATCGGTTCGGGTCGGTAGTCATCACCTTCATCGGTTCGGGTCGGTAGTCCACTTCGGGTCGGGTCGGTGTCCTCCTCCGGGTCGGGTCGGGTCACTGTCTTCCTTCCAGTTTCCTCCGATCAGCTCCCTCGTTTTCCATCCACTCTGATCCGATCCGCTCCCGTTCTTCATCTGCCCTGATCCGATCCGCTCCCTTCACCTTGCTCCAGTCGTAGCCCTCCATTCTTGAGCCGATCCGATCTGGTCTCCATTATTCTTCCGATCCGATCCCTTTTTGTCCACTCCAACTCTAAGTAAACGGCCTTCCTTCTCGCCAAGTCTCCTATGTGCCAAACTCCGGTTCGGGTCGGTTTTCTTGCCCAGTTCACATATCCGATCCGAGCCTCATCCGATCCGAATTGGCTAGGAACCTGCACATTTCTGCAACTTTCCAGCGAGCTTTCTACGCCATTCGACGACGTTTTCGACCAATTTAACTATTCTAATCAATCATAAAAAATACCATAGAGTCATAGCAATATGTAAGAGCAACCACAAACACCAAACAACAATCCAAATGAATCAAAATAGATCAAAAGTGGTTAAAACCTCACATTTTCCTATAATCCTTCTTAATCATGTTTAAGCACATACTTAGTAAAACTTAATCAAATCGTCTAAATTTTCTAACAGAGGCATGAAATATTATTTAAGAATTTCTAAACATTTTTCCAGAATTTATTAGTGTACCAATTCGCTAATCTTCACTAATTACCCTTAATTACCGTAATTAGTGCAAAAACTATGCAAATCACTCACCTTGGCCACAAATAAAATTCTCAGAACTGAAACTCCTCTGATTTGGGGCGAATACTGATGTCCAACAGCAGCTCTAACCTTGCTTTGGTGCTTTTTCTTCTTAATTTGATGTTGCTAAGCCTAATCTTCAATTAGAAAGTGATTTGGGGTGTTTTAGATGTAGGAGGCCATTGTTAGAGTGTCTAAGGATGAAAGTGGCGGCTGGAAAATGTCTAAAAAAATGTTTTCTAACCCTAATCAGCCCCTATATACCCCTAAACCCGAAATTCCCCTTTGGGCCTAGCTGTTAATCACCCGGTTAAGCCCAATTAAGCTGTTTTTCACTATCTGAAACTTGTTTCAGCCATATCTCCCAAACGGTGAGTCCGTTTGGCTAATGTGACCACTCTACGGAAAGAGAAACCATCATCTGGAGCCAATGAAAGTGGTTTCAGGTCAAAATCCCTTTCCAGTCAAAAGTTATGGCCAAAACAGTGCTAACTAGGGGTAAAATGGTCATTTAAAAATCGGGAAAAATCATGGACATGGAAAATGACCCTAATAGTCGTCTCCCAAAGTTACATGATGATACGACTTCGTATGTGACAGAAATAAATATTCTACGATCCTATGATGCGTAGAATGCGGGTCGTTACACTCTTCCCCCCTTAAGAAATTTCGTCCCCGAAATTCCTTAACCTAAAACATACAAAGGATCCCGCATGCCTAACAACCACATACAACAATCAAACATGCAAAACAAGCAACCAAGCGTATCCTAGCATGCGGAAAACTAAATCGAAGTCAAAATCTTACCAGGCAAAGAGTTCTGGGTGTGTCTTCCTAATGTTCTCCTCTGTCTCCCAAGTACAATCATCCTCGTCCTCGCCCCACTGAACCTTGACTAGCCTCACCGCCTTCCTTCGAAGTTGCTTCATGTCGTACTCGACAATACAGGCCGGCTTGCGGTTCCCAACCGCCTCGGGTTCTACTTCGAAGTCCTTTAACTGATCAGGTGCAATAGTCATATCTGAGTCGTGGACGAACTTCCTTAGTTGGGAAACATGAAATACATTGTGAACTCCTGCTATCTTCTCTGGTAAGTCAATTCTATATGCCAAACTCCCGACTAGTTCAAGAACAGGGAACGGGCCAACAAATCTTGGTGCCAACTTGCCTCTCCTGCCAAATCGTATTACGCTCTTCAACGGAGAAATCTTGACAAACACCAAGTCACCAACGGAGAATTTCAGGTCTCTTCTCCTCTTATCGGCATAACTCTTCTGCCTATCTTGGGCAGCCTTGAATGGTCTTGATTTTATCTGAAGTTTCCCTCACCACATCTGGTCCAAGCATAAACTTCTCGCCAGTCTCTATCCAATATGATGGTGAGTTGCACGGTCTTCCGTACAAAGCTTCAAACGGAGCCATAGCGATACTGGATTGGTAGCTATTATTATATGCAAACTCTACTAGATGCAAATGGTCATCCCATGATCCACCAAAATCCAATATACACGCTCTCAAGAGATCTTCCAAAATACGATTCACCCTCTCCGTCTGACCGTCGGTCTGAGGATGATATGCGGTACTGAGATGTAACTCTGACCCTAGAGCCTCTTGTAAGCTCTTCCAAAACCCACTAGTGAACAACGGGTCTCGGTCGCTCACAATGCCTTTAGGTACTCCATGGAATCTCACTACCCACTTCATATACAATTCTGCTAACTTAGCTGCCGTTCTGGTCAATCTGACTGGTATAAATCTTG
Organism: Allium sativum; assembly: GCA_030737875.1. Classification (NCBI taxonomy): domain Eukaryota; kingdom Viridiplantae; phylum Streptophyta; class Magnoliopsida; order Asparagales; family Amaryllidaceae; genus Allium; species Allium sativum. Next base: position 4,075,080 of record CM060921.1, on the reverse strand, counting down.
CACTTTTAGTCAATCGGTCCACAATCACCCAAATGCTATCATGTCCCGATCTAGTCCTTGGTAAACCATCGATGAAATCCATCGAGACTTGCTCCCATTTCCATTCGGGAATTTCTAATGGCTGTAACAACCCACTAGGCTTCTTTTGCTCGGCTTTAACTAGCTGGCAATTCATGCACTTGGATATAAACTTCCCAACGTCTCTTTTCATCCCTTCCCAGTAGTAAGTCTGCTTCATATCCCGATACATCTTGTTACCACCAGGGTGTATAGTCAGTTTTGAGTGATGACATTCTCTCAGCACTTCATCTCTCAATCCATTGACATTGGGTACAACAAGCTTTCCATTCTTTCTAAGCCATCCATCTCGATCAAGCCCATACTTGTTCATCTCCTCATCGATACCCATCTCTAACTTGGAGATGACTTCCAATAGGTTAGGATCGTCCCTCTGACTAGAGCCGATCCGCTCAATTAAAGTGGGTCTGATCGTCAAACTTGCTAACATTTCTGGATCCAATTCGCACTTTGGTCTGAAATCAAACCCCGCGATATACTCCAGTTGCTTCCATTCTAGAAACATAGCGACTAAGCTGGCATGTCTCCTACTCAATGCATCAGCCACCGCATTGCCTTTTCCCGGTGTATATGCGATGTCAAAGTCATAGGAAGCCAAGAATTCTAACCATCTCTGCTGACGGAGATTTAAATCCTTCTGGGAGAAGAGATACTTCAACGACTTATGATCTGTAAACAGCTCAAATCTTTCTCCCAAGAGAAAGTGTCTCCACATCTTCAACGCGAACACGATTGTTGCCAATTCTAAATCATGGGTAGGGTATCTTCTCTCGTGCGGTTTCAATTGCCGACTTGCATAAGCAACTACCCTACCTCCTTGCATTAATACAGCACCCAGTCCGGTACCACAGGCATCCGTGTATACCGTCATCTCTTCATTCCCCTTAGGAATGACTAACACTGGTGCGCTTGTCAACTTGTCCTTTAGACTCTTGAATGCATTTTCGCACCTTTCATCCCAGACAAAAGTTTGATTCTTCTTGGTCAACTGGGTCAATGGTGCTGCTATCTTGGAGAAGCCTTGGATAAACTTACGATAATATCCGGCTAATCCCAAGAAACTTCTTACATCTGTTGCGTTCTTGGGCGTAGGCCAATCCTGTACCGTAGCCACCTTCGTCGGGTCCACGACAATACCATTCTCTGATACAACATGGCCCAAGAACCTCACTTCCCTCTTCCAGAAGTGACACTTAGAAAACTTTGCTTTCAATTGGTGTTTTCTCAACACCTCCGTCGCTACTCTTAAATGTTCCTTGTGTTCTTCCTCTGTCCTCGAATAGACCAAAATATCATCAACGAACACAAGGACGGACTTATTCAACTGATCTCTGAATACCCTATTCATAAGATCCACAAAATATGCCAGGGCATTAGTCAGCCCGAATGGCATGACCAACCACTCATAAAATCCAGACGGCGTCCGAAATGTCGTTTTAGCTATACTCTCAGCTTCCACTCTAAGCTGATGAAAACCTGTCGCGAGATCCAACTGAGAAAATACTCTCGCGCCACTCAACTGATCGAACAAATCATCTATCCGCGGTAGAGGATACTTGTTCTTCCTCGTCACTTTATTCAACTCGCGGTAGTCTACACACAAACGAAGGGAACCATCCGCCTTGGTAGCAAACACAACTGGTGCTCCCCATTCAGAAACACTCCTTCTGATAAATCCCTTCTTCAAAAGATCGCTGACTTGCACCTCGAGCTCTCGCTGCTCTCTTGGTGCCATACGACGAAGTGGCATCACTATAGGTCTGGCGTCTTTTACCAAATCAATACGGAACTCTATCTCTCGGTGTGGTGGAAGTCCGGTCACTTCTTCGAAAACATCCGGATACTGGCCAACCACGGGCAAACCTGACAACTCACTATGCGAAATATCGAGGTAGTTTAGAAAACTAGCCAATACCCCCTCACTGGGTAGACCACCAAACACTATCCTCCGCCCATCATCCGCTCTAGCTATCACCAAAAAGCCCTCACAGTCTACCACCACCCCGTATCTTTGGAGCCAATCCACTCCCAAAATAATGACAAACCCAGTAAAGCCCAAAACAAAGCAATCACAAACAAACATTCATCCATGACTCGATAAGACCACATTATGACAGATCATGCTAAGGCTAGTCGAACCACCAATCGGGTTCGTCACTACTAAAGGTCTATCGACAATCTCGGGCTCCAATCCCAACCTATCTACCAGGTCACTAGATATGAAAGAACTGGAAGCTCCGGTATCAAACAAAACTCTAACAGGAACATCATAAACAGAAAGCATACCTTGAATGACGACATTCTTTCCTTTCTCCGCCGCAGTTGGGGCATTCGACGAAGAAGGAATATCATTAAGGGCATATGCTTTCACCATTTGCTTTTCTTTAGGGGGTTGCGGACACTTGTCCTTGTGATGTCCCATTTGGCCACAATTGAAGCACTTCCTATCCGCTGGCTTGGCCCGACAATTACTAGCATAATGGCCCTTCTTACCACAGCTGAAGCACTCAACATCTTGTTTATTCTTTTTCTTCTGGCCATCCTTAGTCTGACTCTGCTTCCTTTTATTCTGGGAACCACCCTTGCCTCCACCACTTGCTTGTGGCTTTGGCTCATCTGCGGATGCAACCTCAGTCTTCGGCTTAGGGTAGAGACTCTCTGATCTTAATGCTTTCCCCACAACCGACTCAAACGTCTCATCGATGTGGTTAATAAGCCTTTCCCCTAAGTACTGATCTAACCCAGTTATGAATTTCTCATTCTTCTTCTCGGCAGTATCAATAAGAGATAACCCATACTTTGATAAAGTGTCGAATTCAGCAATATACTCCGAGACAGCTCTGCCATTCTGCTTGAGCTCCAAGAATTTCTTAAACAGCACTGACTTCTGAGCAGCTGGAATGAACTTCTCGCTAAAGCGAGCCTTAAACTGCTCCCAAGTAATCTGATCTTCGGGAGTAGCTGCCTTTATAGCATTCCACCAATTCATTGCCCGCCCTTGCAGCTGACAGGACGCTAGCTTTCTCTTCATCGCATCCTCAATCCCCAAATCCTCGAAGATACATTCGCAACTATCCAACCAATCTTGAACATCCGTGGCCGACTCCGTTCCGTGGAACGGCTTCCCACCAAGGCTAGTATAATCCTTATTCAGCTTGGCGAAGTCGACCCTCGGTGCCTGCACTATTGGACCACCACCATTTCCATCATTGGGAGCTGCCCTCTGTACATCTCTAAGCATTTCTCTCATGAGGTCAGTAAACATCGTCCTCATGTCAGCAGCATTCCCATTATTGGCTCCCCTACCAGTACCTCTAGTATATCGGCTCATCGTCAATCTGAAAAAGGAAACGATTAACGATCTCATAGTGGTGCTAGTGCAGCACGACTTCATTCTTATACTACTAATAGTATATATATATATAGTTTTTGAAAACCAAAATAATCACAAATACGCTCTCTCGTATACGTATACTATCTCTCCCTGACAACTTCCCTAGGTTAACTACGCAACCTAGAGCTCTGATACCAAATGTGATGGCCCGCCCCGCACCAGCCTGCATTTCCTCCAAAAGTGCGTTGTACACATGCCCGACTAGCATGGGACGGTCGTCAGGAGAAAGAAAAGAAGAGAATGAACTAATCAAGGAACCTGTAGAATGTCTCACAGCGCATCGAACAAAATATAATAATAACATACTTGACATAAAACAGGAGAGACAGTGCATAAGCTGAAAATCAGAACTAAACATCATAGCAGCGGAAAATTCAGAATACAGCTTATTACAACTTTCAAACTGTCTCAAAGCAAAAGAAAGCTAAAATGGAAGATACACCACCAATGCCCAAGAAGTGATCTTCAACAACACAGGGAGAATACTATATATATATGTTACGTGGAAGCCTCATGCTCATCTCCGGATCATCTACCCGTGCATCACCAGCTAACCTGTCTCTAGTCTGCTCGTGTGAGCACCCAAAGTAATAAGAGGAGACATAAAACTCTGGGTCAGACATAAAGCCAGGTATGAGCGATAAGCATCTAAACAGAATAATAACAGGTATACTAAACCATACCTGAACCTGCAACCAAAGAGTTAGTACCACATACCGTACAGTTCTCTAAGGTGCCATAATGAATAGTGTAAAGAATACGGGGGGTGGGGTGTGCATGTCATAATGATAGCAAACAAATCATCCATAACAACCATCCTCACATCTCTCACTCAGTGTGTAAAGCGTACGATATCTACCACTTTGGAACACTAGACAAAATGAGGCAACGACGAATCCCAACTTGTAGAAACCCTGCTATGACCAAGCTAAACATATGGAGTCATGACCAAACATTTCAATGATCCACTTCATTGGTTGTAGCCCTTGGTCCTACCGATGCCATAATGGCCCTGGATCCGCCTTCGTACCTCCTACCATAGTGGTCCAAAGCTATAGACGTCGATAACTCCTTGGCACGCGTCCCGCAGCAAAGCCCAACCATGAAGCGAACTCGTTGATTCCCATCTGAATCTTAAGCTCTAACTTCTCATTTGGACTTCCTTTGCATCTCGGGTTTGGTCGAATTGGAGTGGGTCTTCAGAAGAGTTGTCGCATATTAACAGTCCTAGAATTCGGTTCGGTTCGGTAGTCGTCACCTTCATCGGTTCGGGTCGGTAGTCGTCACCTTCATCGGTTCGGGTCGGTAGTCATCACCTTCATCGGTTCGGGTCGGTAGTCCACTTCGGGTCGGGTCGGTGTCCTCCTCCGGGTCGGGTCGGGTCACTGTCTTCCTTCCAGTTTCCTCCGATCAGCTCCCTCGTTTTCCATCCACTCTGATCCGATCCGCTCCCGTTCTTCATCTTCCCTGATCCGATCCGCTCCCTTCACCTTGCTCCAGTCGTAGCCCTCCATTCTTGAGCCGATCCGATCTGGTCTCCATTATTCTTCCGATCCGATCCCTTTTTGTCCACTCCAACTCTAAGTAAACGGCCTTCCTTCTCGCCAAGTCTCCTATGTGCCAAACTACGGTTTGGGTCGGTTTTCTTGCCCAGTTCATATATCCGATCCGAGCCTCATCCGATCCGAATTGGCTAGGAACCTACACATTTCTGCAACTTTCCAGCGAGCTTTCTACGCCATTCGACGACGTTTTCGACCAATTTAACTATTCTAATCAATCATAAAACATACCATAGAGTCATAGCAATATGTAAGAGCAACCACAAACACCAAACAACAATCCAAATGAATCAAAATAGATCAAAAGTGGCTAAAACCTCACATTTTCCTATAATCCTTCTTAATCATGTTTAAGCACATACTTAGTAAAACTTAATCAAATCGTCTAAATTTTCTAACAGAGGCATGAAATATTATTTAAGAATTTCTAAATATTTTTCCAGAATTTATTAGTGTACCAATTCGCTAATCTTCACTAATTACCCTTAATTACCGTAATTAGTGCAAAAACTATGCAAATCACTCACCTTGGCCACAAATAAAATTCTCAGAACTGAAACTCCTCTGATTTGGGGCGAATACTGATGTCCAACAGCAGCTCTAACCTTGCTTTGGTGCTTTTTCTTCTTAATTTGATGTTGCTAAGCCTAATCTTCAATTAGAAAGTGATTTGGGGTGTTTTAGATGTAGGAGGCCATTGTTAGAGTGTCTAAGGATGAAAGTGGCGGCTGGAAAATGTCTAAAGAAATGTTTTCTAACTCTAATCAGCCCCTATATACCCCTAAACCCGAAATTCCCCTTTGGGCCTAGCTGTTAATCACCCGATTAAGCCCAATTAAGCTGTTTTTCACTATCTGAAACTTGTTTCAGCCATATCTCCCAAACGGTGAGTCCGTTTGGCTAATGTGACCACTCTACGGAAAGAGAAACCATCATCCGGAGCCAATGAAAGTGGTTTAAGGTCAAAATCCCTTTCCAGTCAAAAGTTATGGCCAAAACAGTGCTAACTAGGGGTAAATTGGTCATTTAAAAATCGGGAAAAATCATGGACATGGAAAATGGCCCTAATAGTCGTCTCCCAAAGTTACATGACGATACGACTTCGTATGTGACAGAAATAAATATTCTACGATCCTATGATGCGTAGAATGTGGGTCGTTACACGAACACCGTAGATCCCACGCCCAATTCGAGTCACGCCAGTCCACACAACCGCCGCAGGCCCCTGCTGAGCCACCACCACCTCTTGATAGCTGCGCCTGAGCCCTCCGACGCGCCTCAAAACCCCGATCAGTTCCAGCGATGAAATGGTGAGTTTATTATTTTATTTTATTATATTAAAAATCTTATTTTTAGGTTTATAAAACTCTGATTTTTAAGGTTATACATATCCGATTTTTAGGTATGAAAATATTACGATTTTTGCATATAAAAATTTGATTTTTTTTTTATTATCATATGAAAGTAAAGTAAAAGTTCGATTTTTATTATCTAAGTAGCAAGGTAAAAATATAACCTTTATGTATATGGTAGCTTTATAAAAATATAATTTTTATCACGAAGTTAGGGAAGAAAATTATGATTTTTATTTATGTAAGGAATAAAAATATGATCTTCTTTATATGAAGCTAATGATATAAGAAAAAATATAATCTTTATATTGAAAATGGCGATATAAAAATATAATCTTTATATTGAAAATGGCGATATAAAAATATATTCTTTATATTGAAAATGGCGATATAAAAATATAATCTTTATATTGAAAATAGTGTAGATAATAAAAATATGATTTTTATATAACAGAGAATATAAAAATGTGATTTTTATATATGTAGCGAGCACGAACGACAAAAGTGACAAAGGGCGATGCGACGAAGATTTCCTACCTATGAAGAATCGTGGTGTATGGAATAGCTTTCGGTGAGAATTTCTCACTCTTCAATTTCTTTTCTAGTTATATATATATACTAGGATGCATACGGTGCTTTGTAGCACCCGACACTCGTCATCCACAGACCATGGATGGCTTGTTTGTTAAATTGTTTGGTTGTGTAGTTGGTTAGATTATTTGGTTTGAACTGAATTGTTTGGTGAAATGAAATTGATTTAATTGATGTGTGAATGGCGTGGGCCTTCACTAGACCGGGGATAAGGCTAGGCCTTGTCCCGTTTCTAGTATCGTGCCGTTATGCCGTCGAAATTTTCTAAAATATGTTAGAAAAATAAAAATATCATTTTATTGAATAAATGAACCGAATAGAATATTCATAGTTTGAATAAAAATATCTTGATCGTTAAAAATATAATTTTTAACGTGGAAGCGAATAAAATAAAATATTCATTCACAAACCGGACGGTTTGTTTATGCACACCGATTTGACTGACATTGATTGGGACGATAAATTTTACACATCGCCCAACTGCACAAATAAAATCTGTGTTTGATTGTTTGAAACCCCACACGGGTGTTGGGATGAAATTTGAAGTTCACTCAATCAGATTGATTAAATATGTCGGTCGATGGATCGACAGGCTATTATAAGCATTAGATATCTATATTTGATGCCTATACAGTGTAGTGCACTTTAGATGATGGTTGATTATTTATTGTTGCTATTATGTACATTTGTTGTATGGAATCCATATAATTAACTTTATATGGTAATTGATTGGGCCTCATTCCAATCGGAAAAATAAAGAATATTATAAAATAAAGGTTCATGTGTTGACCGTACTCATCCGTTGAGATTAGTCATGTGTTGAACGAAACATTTTGATAATAGAAATATTTGAAATAGAAAATTTGAAAATAGAAATATATGAAGCCGTGTTGATTAGATTGACGCCATTTTGACGTGAACGATATTTATATCGATTTTATTCATTTTAAAACGAATATTGAAAAGTGATTTCGAAATCGAATATTTAGAAAAGAATTTGATTTGAAACGAATATAAAACGAATTTGATTTGAAACGAATATAAAACGAATTTGATTTGAAACGAATATAAAACGAATTTGATTTGAAACGAATATGAAACGAATTTGAATTGAATTGAATAGAAAACGAATTCGAATTGAATTGAATAGAAAACGAATTCGAATTGAATTGAATAGAAAACGAATTCGAATTGAATTGAATAGAAAACGAATTTGAATTGAAAATGAATTGAAATAGAATTGAAATCGATTTGAATTGCAATTGAATAGAAGTGAATGTAGAAAGAATTTATAAGGGAAAATTCAATTTTAATTTGAATTTGAATTAAAGGTTGAAATTGTTTTTAAAACAAATTTGAAATGATTTATAAAATTCGTTTTAAAAAGGTAATCAACGATATATATATAATATATATATTATATATATAATGGCCTGAATAGAACGCGCCGCGCCGCGGCAGTTCGCGAATTTCGACCATTAACTTCGAACGGATATTACGGGAGATCCGACCGTCGGATTCTCCTAAAATTGGAACCGTTGGGTTCGTATCGAAAAGAGCTTTCTGATGAATATTAGAAATTTGAAATCTAACGGTTGGATTTGGAGATACGTCCAAATCAAATTTGGAAAAGGGTCGCTGTAAGTGCAGTTCGATGGCCGTTGATGGAAATCGACTGTACGGGCCTTGATAAAATTATTAAAAATAGTAATAATTAGTGTAAAATCATAAGAAATGATTTGGGAAAAATTGGGATGAAAAACTCCATATTTGAAAAGATAAAAATAGATTTTTATCGAAATGAACTAGTTTTGAACTGAAATTAAAACCCATTTATTTTTAAATAAATAAATTGGATTTGAAATGGGTTTAAAACAGAATTGATTCATGGGTTTATCGTGAACTGTGTTTTAAATAACACTAGTTCTTTAACCCGATAATAAATAGAATGTGATTTGGGTTTATCGTGAACTGTGTTTTAAATGACACAAGTTCTTTAACCCAGTAAAAAGAGTTTTGATGAATCTTCAATTAAATTGATAATTTAAGTTATCAACTTTAGAAAATAAGCGAGAATGGAGTATCACCAGTTTTGCTCCAAAGCGATAGTTAAATCTTTAATCAGATTTGAACGTGAAATGGTAATTAATTTTACCGAACACTGTGATGTTAAATATGGAGTATTACCAGTTTTGCTTCATGGGATGAATAGGTTGGGATTGGGAAATAAATTAAATAATTACTTCGGTATGGTTCGCTAATCTCGACTAGTTTGGAAAACCATAATTTGGTTTGAAATGACATCCAAAGGAAGATTAAAGGATAAATTTTAAAGAATTTATCTTGGATAAAATTAATGGGAACCTTTCCCTAAGAATTGAAATTTAGAAACTAGCTGAAGGTTAGTTAAGAAGAATGGTTTCCTGGATATTGATCTGATGTTGGTTTCGGCCTTCGGGGTTAATATTTGGGGAATTGCTCTCTTACTAATTTACGGTTAGTAACTAATGAATTGGAATGAGGCGTATGTTGTGTTTGTGTAACATTTATTTTTAATATACGCGGGTTGTTTGGAAAGGCCGGGTTTATTCCCATTCTGAATAACCGATTCGACGATATGTCGAAGATGAAGACGGTGGTTGAAGACCGGAAGTCTTCACATCGTTTGGATAATTACTGACGATCCTGATTGGGCTGTACACCCAAGAGGATGGAAATAGTTGGTGGTCGTCCAGACGTACTTGGAGATGGATGGATATGCGAGGAAAGTGCCTCCGGTTTCGTTCAGCCCTAGAACGGACTTGTAAATGGATGGTGTGTCTGACATTGTATTCCTTTATATTGTATTTGTTGATCTCTGCTAAATATATATCTGTTTAGCGGCGGAGAATTTATTCTCTTGCTTAACGCCCTTCTCTGAGACAAATGAGCTCAGAGGTTATATATTGGCAGAAATCAGTGGTACGATATGGATTGATAGTGTGGCATGCTGAGATGCAGTGATCCAGACTTTTGTTGAAAAGAAAAGTTTGGTGGTTGATGATCAAAGCGCAGCTGATATAGCATGGCTTTGTGTATAGCGTTGATCCGCGAGCCTCACACCCCGGTATGGTGGTAAACTGGTGGTTTGATCAGTATGCTTTTAGTGGATGGGCACCTTAGTGGTGTCGTGGATTCGGTCGACCGAGATGAGCCTAGTGCTCAGGGATATATAGAGTAGGCGGTGTTTTCTCTCGCTGGGACGTAAGCCGCGGTGGTACTCTGGTCCCAAATGTGCGGATGTGCAGACGGTGTTTTCTCTTGTTGGGACGTAAGCCGTGATGAATTGCATTACGCGATCGATCTTTCGAATCAGGAGCCACCATGATGGAAATCCAATTTCCAATACGTGTATTTCGGTTTTATTTGTAGAGCCTAGTATGGCGACATAGTGGGATGGGGCACTTATGCCGTCTATGATTAATACTTATGATTTGAAGATATTTTATACGTTATGCACTTATAATAGTATCAAATGTTTTGTTTTAAACGTATCAAGCATTCTTGGCTATTATAAGGTAAAAACCCTATCCTCCGGCTTGCGTTGCATTGTGTGATGGGACCTAGGTCTTATAATAGCTTCATTTTTCTTTATTTAGCATTGCGCTGTTGTTTTATGCACTGGTGTTCTTGGGAGGAAACCCGAAACCCGTTCCGTGTTATGCGGCGTGGTTCCTTGATTTACCTAACTTTAAAAATAAAGATTAATAACTGTTTTAGTTCTCACACCAGTCACATGACTGACCTGGAGTTTATTGTTTTAACCTAAACTCTGGGTGCCCTTATTTTCGACACGGGCAGCTAATAGTTTTGGTTTTGCAGATTTATATTCACAGGATCCTGGTTTACAGCTGGAACGATATCCGGAAAGCTTTGTATCCGTATATCTCCTTTAGTTGTGTATCGTATTATTTTCCGCTGCTATGTATTTAAATGTAATTTAAATCTCTGATATTTCTGTGTAATATTCATTTATACTCTGTATATTCTTGTATCTGATGGAATTGTTGTAATAATAATGAAAATGTTCTTTTGTCTGCGTTCTGATTTGTCTTGTCCTCACAGTAATTCGTTCTTTCTCATCTCTTTGGAGACCGGGGAAGTTTCGGGTCGCTTCAAATGTTCCGAATATATTGTCACCTTACGATTGGTATACCAACATAACCATTCCCGGGAGATACGGAAATTAAAAGAAGTAACAAATATAAATATTCTCTAGATGGTGACAATATACCCTAATTAGGTGCAACCCACTTAGCGATGCTGCCTGCCCGATTTCTGTCATTTCCCAGTTAATGAGGCTTGAGGTCATAAAGTATCTTTTAACAGATCACTCCTTTATTTACTTTGATTGCCACATCGTCATACCCATCAAATCACAAATTGATTTACCCAAAAATACCACAGGTATAAGCTAAGAGAAACGAATTCCTCCGCCACTAACGTAAATACGTTTGAAACGATCAACTTACGCGATCTACCTGATATACTCTGTCAGATATTCGTCCATTCAAGTTGTCCCGGGACTGGACAACACAAAGGAATTATTCCGTAAATCCATCTTAGGCAATTTCTACCTTGGATCGCTAGAATAACCCTTGTATAAACTCCATCTTCAAATTTCTTCGATCTATTTGATTCGAAACGATAATGCCCATACAGAGTGGTTTTTAGATAATAAAATTGATCCCGGTCTCTTCATATTGACAACGAAAATGGTCAAAAACTTTGATAGTCGGTGATTTAACTATCAAAGGAAAACATGTGTACAAACAACGGTTGTATTCCTAAATGGAAACCTTACCGATCAATCATCATCTCTTTTCCCAATTTTCCATTTATTTCTTAAAACCCATTTTCTTCTCACGATTTTCTTGGAAAACGTTTCCATATATTCATAACTCTTTATATTCCCCTATTTCGAAAATACACGCTATTAACACTGGAAAACATTTCCATACCTTATTCATTTCACTATCCATCAGTCCCTAACCGTAAACCAGTAAGAGAACAACTCCTAAGTATTAACCCCGAAGGCCGAAACTAACATCAGATCAATACCTCGAAAGTCGTCCAACTTAACAAGTCTCCAGTCTCAATTTCTAAATTCCTTAACTCCATTTTAAATCTACAAAACGTTTGCTATTAAATCATTATTCACTTTAAAATGTAAATATTATTTCTTTACAGAAAACAAAACTCTTTTTATTAAATCAAATCTTGATTTAAATAAATATTTCTGTTATAGTTTAAAATTCCATCTATCTAGTCCTTTTATAAATTCATATTCTTATTTCACTCCATATGTTCCATTTATAAATCAACTTCCTATTAAATAAATATCAAGTTTAAAACATAATCTTGATTACCTATTTAATTACTAGTTATTTGTTTTAACGCAAATAATAACTATCTTGCCAATTACTAAATTATATAATATATAATTTATAAGAATAAATCATTTTAATAACATTCGACATCGTTGAATTTAAGTTACAAATTCTTATTGATTTGTTTCAATTCTATTCCCATTTCGAATATCGAAATAATTTCACTGTTGTCTTTCTAAATGATTTCCATTATGCTTTTTAAATAAATTCTTTTCTTGAATTTATATTTTTACAACTATTTGATAATAATCATTTTGCTTCGTTTAGAAGTATCGTTTACAAATCAATTTACTTGTTTTTATATAATCAAACAAGCTATTATATTCTAACTAATCGGAATTCCATTTCTATTTAAAAATAGAATTTCCTTTTTAAAACCCCAACTTCTTTTCCAATATATATCCAATACATTTTACAGTATTTATATAACAATTATTTCAGTTCAATGTTGTTCAACCACCCCCAAACACACAATAATCAACATTAGGTTATTTATCACATCATATAAAGCAATATATGAAAATCAACAATAAAATTGCTGAGGAATCCAGCTGGATAACTCCAACATGTTTCCCTGCATCCACATATGTTAATCAACATTTATTTCATATCAATATGAAATATTAAAATAAATATAACCAGTATTCAACGAATAATTTATATATATAACGATATATATTATTCAACCAAATAATTAGTAAATCAACTAAACAACCATCACACACAACATTCAATCATTTTTATCAGTATTAAATAATGTTTATAAAATTATAAAACTAATCAGAGTTAGTGAGTTTACTTACATTGTTCGTTAATCATTATATAACGATTAACGGTTGTTGATTAGAATCAGACATTTTATTTTGCCATAAATCCAAACGAGCTCCGAACAGTTCCAAACCACCTTCATCGCGTAGCCTGCATGAACATGATCCCAACGGATCAGACCGTTCGTGATTCTGACACCGGATGAACGAGATATGATATTAACAAGTATATATGCACATTTAAATAATTTAATAAATAAAAAACAGTGGATAATTGGGCCTTACTCTTATATTTTCTCGGCACGTCCCATGCTTGGAGCCAACGACAAATAACTTGTATTGTTAAAACTTCTTCTTGCAAACAAAATTCCAAGTATTGATTCAAACCACTCACGCCCTCTTTTGGGTAGGCAAACCACTCACGTTTAAGTATTTAAAACGTCTTCGGTCTTTTCTTTCTCTCTAAAAAATCTGGGCCTCACATGAATTTATTTCGGCCCATACCCAACACTCTATACCCTTCAACCCCCCCGACCCACTTCGTTATTTCTTCTTCCTCCTGGACTAAAGCTCCAGTTTTGAACGCAAGCCATTTGTGAAAATCATCATCCCTCAACTCTCTTGTTTCTTCACTCTCGTTACTTCATCATTTCTCAACTAATTTCACCAAAATAAAACTCTCGTTCACCATTTGTTTTTACGCTAACAATTTCTCCCCATTCCATTTACTTGTGTTTCTTCCTTCATACTCCACAAACACACAAAACTGCTCTAGTAAATCTTTTTGAGCCGAAAAGAAGCTACCCCACGCATCCATGCCAAAGCCTCATCTTCCCAAATACACCAAGACGCACGCTGCTCCTATTCTTAAACACTATTGCCACCAACTTTTTCCATGCTTCCCCCCAAAATATAACTCACGAAACCTATCACTTTTCTTCCCATAGCCTGAAACCGCATACTCATATATATTTCAAACCCCATTCATATTTCCTTTCCACAACTCCTGTTACTTCCTTCCCAACCAATTATACATTCACCAATTAACATAAAAAACCACAAAACCCATGCCTACCACACCATCATGCTCACGTTCATGCGCCAGTCAATACTGTGAACGAACTTGCTCCCCTCAGTTTCAGCCTTTCAATCCATACCCCCCCCATTAAGGATGCCGCTGCCTTTTCCTAATTCATGTTTGCACTTCATACAAACAGGCTACACTCCTCTCGTAACTTGTTTCGAACCAAAGCTTCACTATGTACAGTGATGAGCGGTGACATCAAATACCATCGAACCCCTCACCATTGCTTACCGTTCATCCATCCAAGACGGCAATACCCTCACTGGCTTTCTCGTTTTCCATTCTCTTTACTGTGCTTTCTTTCTTTTGGTTGCGTTTTGTTTTTGGGAAGGAAAAAGAATGTGAACTGGTTAAGTGTATAGAAATATATTTTTGGATTCCTTAATTGCGAAGTAATAGGAGACAGTAGTATTGTAGGATGTGGGATTTTGCAGAGAAGTGACAATTCACTATAAAATTTTAGGCCGTATTGCTACTGCATGAAGCATAGAGACCAAGTATGAATATTTAATTAGTTTGCTTTTAATTAGAAGTATTCGAAGTTGGTTTTTAGTAAAATAATCCCTTTTTAATTCATTCTTTCCATCATACTGTACATGCAACTATAACTACACCAAATAAACACACACGACAAAATTTGAGACAATAAAAGTTCCATACATAAGATTCCCTTGCTTTAACTTCCTTCCAGGGGTCAAGTGAGCCAGTCAATTAAGGAAACCAATTCTGTTATTGATACTCATTTGACAGTAGTTGTAGGAACTACCGAGTGGAGTTACCTGATGACATTGAACGTTTCACGAGGATGATGAATATGGGGATGGAGAATCGCCTGAGGGTAAAGATCTTCTTATAACTTACGAAAATACATCTCCTTGTTTCCATAATAACCCTATTACAATCCCAGTTATATACACTAACAAATAGTAGTGCATATAGATTGATAGATGCAAGCTATAACTATATATTTTGTATGTATATTGTTAGACCCAAAAGTGGTTCTAACACCCAAGTTGATTATAAGCAAGATGAAATGAGACAAAAATAAAAATGAACACGCAGGATTTATAGTGGTTCGGCGAAGAAATGCCTACGTCCACTTATCTTTCACTATATTCAATAATTCAGTTGCAAATACAATGTAAGATTCACTCAATTCCACTCACAACTCACTTATGTTCACTCAATTGACTAAAACAAAGAATGAAAGATGATTTGGATTCTCCGGGAGTAATGGAGTTCGGATGATGGAGGTAGTTGAATTCTCAAAGTGCTGAAAAAAGATCCTTCTCTTTGTCTCCAGACGGGGTATTTATAGGTATGAATTTGCTTGAAACTTGATCCGGGTCGGGGCCACATGTCGTCCATCCCACTATCTTCGGGTTCGGATGAACTATTATGTTGACAGCGCATCAAAGGAACGAACGTTATGGGTAGGAACTGGTCATAGCCGGTCCGGATATCCAGGCGATTTTGCAGGAGAGTAACATGAAGCATGGGTTCGGGTCGGAGACGCGCAGATAAGGGGTTCGGATCGGGATACCCGATCCGAACCGGATTGGCTTAGATGCGATGCTCTCTTCTTCTCTAATCTGCTCCGCTCCGATCCATTTTCGTGGCAAACAGGTGGCTTTCCGATCCAATCGAGATTTAGTTGCCCTCCGATCCGATTAGATATGCCTTACCAATTTACTCAATAGGAGTTCACCGATCCGAACAGAGGACTCTTTCCGACCTGAACCGATGGTTTGCTCTGACCCGATCCGAACAGCTGCTGCTATCTAATCTAGATTGTAGTGTCTTCTCCAATCCGAACCGAAGTCTTCTAATTAAAAATGCCCTTCAATGTTTGGTTTCTTGACTTTGTGTTGCCTAGTTCACAAAGTAGGCTAACATTTTGCCCCCTCAAAGGATGCTTCTGTTGTATACGAAGCGTGCTTTGATGTCGTTTGAAATGCTAGTCCTTGAATCAGAACAGTCAGAAAGTCACTTCTGTTCGTTTGTGAAGATGCGTTGCTTCATGAAGACATGTCTCTTATTGCTTATATATATATGTCGTGAAACACTTGATTCATTTTCTTCATTTTTGAGTCAAGTCCAGAAGTCCTTCTCAACATATAGTATTCTTCTCAGGTATGTTCCTTCCTAGTTTTTCTTTTAAATCCAATTCGAATGCTAGAGGAATGCACAGATTTCTACCCGGTTCGGTGTCCGACCCGAGCACCTTTTCTTCCTGTTTCGCTTTGCACTGGGTTGATGGGCCAGAAGATGTGGGCTGGCTTGGACTCGGTCCGAACGGAGTAAAATACGGGGAATACAAAGAGCCATCTCACGTCTTATATAAACTCAATCACCCAAACTCTTCTACCTTTTTTACTCCCACAATTCTTGTTCTCCCAACTTTATACCGAAACCCTATTTCCTAAGAAAAATCCAAAAACTCCAAAACTTCTCGTTTCAATCTTCGAATAAAACATTTAGGTATTTTGAATCTCCGATTATTTATGCAATAACTAATTTTAGCTAGAATTTGCGGTTAAATCAGGCGATTGGAGTGTGGTGTTTGTTGTACTCCGACGCCTCGATCTCCTCCACCGTTTGTCATCGTCGTTGATGGTGTCTTCACCGTCTCGAGGTAGCAACGGGGGTCATTGGGATCCAGCGTTAAACATTCAAGCACATAAACGATTAACTTCATTTCGGTCTAGTGAGATTTGAAGACGAGAAAAGGGAGAATAGGAACTGGGTTCGGTTCGGGTAAGGAAGTGTTGAAGCAACGGAGGGGAGGACAAGTTCATATGTTAGGATCGGGTCGGAATGTAATGCGATGTGGAGAAAGCCATGCTTGCCCGACCAGGTCGGATTGGAGGAAAGGATAGAGGAAGGAAAAGGACGTATGGATCCTTTTGTTTGCTGAACCACTCCAAATGCTTATTCCGATCCGGTTTTAAACTGCCAAATGTGAATGTCTTCTCCGAACCGAACAATGCGCAGACCCGAGCCGATCCCAGCTATATGCACATCCGATCTGAACCCAACAACAAGCATGCCCTACCCGAACTGAATGATATGCATATTCCGACTCAAAGCACAAGACTTTATCCAACCAGGGTTAATCAATGCTTGACATAATCTTCAACTTAATGAACAGTTAGGGTAGTGCCTTATGAACGTAAACGATCATCAAGATTTATTCTGAACATCGCCGCTCCGTTAGAACTTCGCATTATGCTTTTAAGTGTTTTTCTTCTCATGTTTTGCACACACCACACACACTTTAGCTCACACATATGCACAGGGGGCACGGGATAATTTACTCTAATCCGTGCTATTGCTTCTTCAATAGTTCTTTGACAATGAGGCCCAGACGCTCTTCCCGTCTAGCTGAGAGGAAAGAAGCCCCGGAAACTTCTAACAAAATCACTCTTGAGGATATATCTTCTTCGTCTGATCCAGAATGGGACAGTGAGGGTCCAGACTACGGGGTTGGAGATCGAGAAAGCAACGAGGCGTCTTCGGAGAACGAGGTATCTCTGGGTTTTGAGGAAGAAGGGGGGATCGGTGACGACCGAGCCCCTGACGAATTTGAAACAGCCATCATATTGGAATCACCTTCGGACTCCGTTGAATCAACAATTGACAACGATCGACTTGTCCGAATTTGCCTAAAATACGGGATAATGAAAAGGGACACTCTAGTGCCTTCACGCTCTGACCGTCCCCACAACCCTCCAGAAGGATATATGACGGTCACTCGATTGATGTGCATGGTTGGTGCCATTCCTCCATTCTCTCCATTCATTGTTGATTTTTTAAGGCAAATGCGGATTGCCCCCATGCAACTGCATCCCAATTCATATGCCTATTTGCACACCTTGTACATAGCATATCGTGAAATCCTAGGCATAGAGCTCACGTTCGATGACGTTCACTTCTTTTATAATTTCAAGCATCGGACTCGAGAGACTCCATCCTTCTGCTACTTTGAATCAGTCCCAAAAAGGAAGATAATCTCTGCACCATTTAGCAGTAAAGCTGGAGATTCCAGACTAGAATGGTTCTACATAAAGCAACAGTCTGGATGCGCCAGGAGATGGACAAAATCAAGTAAAGCGTTGATTTTCTAAATCCGGACTCTATACACTTGAATCATCACCCTGACCTGTTTTCCTTTTTGTTTGCAGTCGACAATCCCAAACAGATATCAGATCAGGTGTTCTTTGATCGGATGCACCGACTTCTTAATGGCGATCAAAAATTCTTGACTATCGACGAGGTCCTTAAAGATGAATACCTTCACTTTCATGGGCTGCTATCCGTTTTTCGTAGCATCGGTCATGGGACGGTCCCTTACGCATACATTCCTCCAGTGGAGATAGTTCCAGAGACAGGAGAAGGCTCGGGAATTCCTACAGTGCCTCTTCAAACTTCACCTTCTCCATCTTCCACACAAGATGATGAATTGGCTAATCTGGCCGAAAAGCATCGTGAGGGGTATGTTGCCCCCGAGGAAACTACCTCTCTAGACAAATCAAAATCCTCCCAAGAGTCGCCACTTCATGCTTCCGAAGGGGATGTTCCTAGCACTGATGAGCACATATTTCAGGGTTTGGGGGATCTCCCCTTACCTGAGACTATATATACTTCAGAGGATTTCAGGAAGGATCCTTTAGTCTTCACCTCTTCTGAAGAAACTACTCCCGCTAAGGCCAAAGAGCCTGCCCGCACTAGTCTAGCTTCAGACTCGGGTTGGTTGGGGGGAAACACACCACTTAGGATGCACTTTACACCACAGCATTAGCATTCGTTGCACTTCTTTCTCCATGAATCCATTAATTCTAAACTTCGTTTATTTTATCGTGCAGGTACAATGTCTCGATCCTACTACGATATAAGAAAACTTCGTCGTAGCATGTCCAATCCTCCTCAGGATGTCGAGTATGATCGCCGGGATGATCGTGGTAGGGAGGAGAGAACTTATGATCCCTATCGTTCTCGACCCTCACGTTCCCGCTCACCAGTTAGGCCGGAACAAGAGAAATACAAAGGTTACCAAAGCCGTAGGGAGGAGGACAGACCACAATCCAAAGACTCCTCCTCTTCCTATGAGAAACGCAGTAGAGAGAAAAGTCCTCCAAAGGAAACCGGGTCTCGAAGTAAGCAAAAGGTCCCTGCTACTAAACGACCTAGGACAGACAAAGAGACTACAGAATCCTCTTCAGGAAGGGACACCGAATTGACAATCCTCGCTCCTCCCCCACCAGATGCGGGAACCACAATAAAGCGGGCATATTTGAAAGAGCAATTTCCCGAACACTACTTCGAAACTCTGACTTTTTTACCTGCCCTCGAACCTATTTCGTCTAATTGGGCAGATGAGGCCAAAGCAAAGATTGATGCGGTGCAAAAACAATATACTGAGATGTTCAAATATTCGCGCAATCTTTCTAAAATCATCCGTACTCTAATCACAAATACTGATTCAATGCAAAAGACCGCGGAGGAGGACACTAAGGCCTTAAAAGCTCTAGGAAAAGATTTGGAAGACACTCAAGCTCAGCTAGCGGTCGCTCAAAGGGACGCTTCTAATTTCAAACAACAATTCGAGGACATGCAAAAACGTTATCACGATTTGCTTGAATCTCATACTCAGGAGCGTTCTGAATTAAAAAAGCAAGCTGACGAGGCCAAGTCAGAGGCTGCTAAGACACGCATTGCTTGTGCTGAGCTTGAGCGGAAAAACGCCGAGTTAGCAAAGAGGAGTGCTGAATTAGAAAAGAAGAATGCTGACTTGGCTTCAAAATTGTTGGAGGCAGAGAACAGGGCTGCTCTGGCCGAGGGCAATGTGGAGTGTGCTATTAAATCTGCGGAGGATGCCCGCAAGCAACTATCAGAGGCGGAGGCTGATATTCAGGGCTTCAGCGAGCTAATGATTGAATTCTTCGCACACATTATTCGTCGTCGAAACATTTCTTGGATCGAGGACTATCCATCCACTCTGGTTCAAGTATGGAATCAAATCGTTGAGTGGGAAAAAGAAGAACTTAAGGTCGATCCTCTTGATGAAGATAAACTGATGGAGAAATACTTGAGAGATGATGAACCGGAGCGTCTAGCTGAAGGGAGCCGCCTCATTGCTGAGGCCATGGAAGAAGAGAGACGGAAGTCTAAACAAAAAACCATTCTCAAAGCTGGTTCCTCTTCTTCTGCCCATGCAACCTCCGAAGTAGAAGGGTATGATCCTGAAAATCCGGGAATTCCTCGAACAACCCTGCTATCCCCAATTCCTGAACTAACCCCAGAGGTAGTGGTCACCCCCGCTGATAAGTCTTCGGAAGGTATCGCTATCTTTTCTCCTCAATTTGCCAAAGCTATTTCTACCTTTCGCCATGTGATTGAACAATCGATGAGAGACCCTTTGTTTTCGCCTGAGTTGATAACCGTTGCTTCTCATTCTGTAGGTGTTGAATCATCCGAAAAGACAGATGTAGCTCAAGGAGTTGTCGCTGGGACAAAACCCGCTGATAGGGCCAAAGAAGGGGAAAACAAGGCTGCTTCTATAGACTTGGGGGAAGGAAGTGAGCCAACTAAGGTCACCACTCCCCATGATGAAGAAATGATAGCAGCTTTAAAGGACGACGGAGGAGACGGGGGGCATGAAGAGGAACCGGAAGTTGCAATAACTGGGGAGTCGAAAAGCGCTGATGACGTTACCTTGGCTGCCATGAAGGCTGATCAAGATAAGCGCTTGCAATTAAAGGCCGAAGAACTAGACCCTGAGGTCCTCAAGCCCCTCGCAGTTGTGGATGCGGGATCAAGGTTAGTTGTTAAGCTCTCAACTAGATCTATTACAGAAGAACTTGCTAAAAAATCTTCTCTTGATTCCAGTGCCCCGCCCTCCGGGAAGAAGTCTACTGGCTCCAGTACCGCATCTTCAGGGAAAAAGAAATCGAAGCGAATCTTGACCGAAGCCGAGAAAGAAGCAAAGGATGCGGAGAAAGCCGCCAAGAAATCCAAGGCTCATTCCAAATCTAAATAGTGGATTGTCCTGTATCTTTTTAGTATTTTTGTGAACCAATAATTGCTGCTACAAAAGCAGCTCCTGCACTTTCTTTTCTAGCTGTTTCCCTGTACAAATTTATTCATCTGTAAATAAAAATAATTCACTTTTTGCAATGTTTGTTTGTTAGTAGTTATGCATGTCTACAGTTGTGAAACGAAACTGTGGAGGGGGAAATATGTGTATGCATATGTGTCCCCAGTCAATTTCCACAAGTTATTCAATGCTTAACCAAGCAATCTGAATGCTCCCAATTCTCTGACGGGATAGCACTTCCTGTGTCGTCAGTACCTGTCGTTTTTTCTGGCATTTCTTTTAGACTCTCCCTCTTTCTCTTGAGAGTTAGAGTTCGAGTTCAGTCATCTGTTTATTCCCCGGTCGTTCAACGGGGAAAGACTTCTTTCTCGGCGCTCAGTCGGAGACGCCTTTATACTCTCTTTCTCTCTGGAAAGTTAGAGTTAGGAGGAGAATTTCTTTTTCAGCGCTCAGTCGGAGACGCTTTTATACTCTCTCTCTTTCTCTGGAGAGTTAGAGTTAGGAAGAGAATTTCTTTTTCGGCGCTCAGTCAGAGACGCTTTTATACTCTCTCTCTTTCTCTGGAGAGTTAGAGTTAAGAATGTCGTTTTCTCATTCTTTTTTGTCTTATTGCACAAATAATCGTTGTGCTTCTTTTTATGTCTAAACTGTTTTCAACCTTTTTAGGCTCTGAGTTATCCTGTATTTTATAATCACAACAGAATAACTGATGAATGTAAATGCATAAAAGTAAATAACACACAATATTTTTATAGTGGTTCAGCTAAGTCGTAGCCTACATCCACTTTATAGTCCTTTATTCATATCATCAGATTTTCCCAAGGCAAGGCGTGCCTTATTACAGAGTTCACAGGAAAAATAACAAAAAGTACAGCATTTCTAATCCAAATATCGCATTAAGTGTTGGGCATTCCATGCTCGAGGGACTTCTTCGCCATCTACGGTCGTTAACTTGAAGGTTCCTTTTTCAAGTTTCCGTTGGATGACAAAGGGTCCTTCCCATTTTGGGCCAAGGTGAGGAAGGGATGGAAAAACTCTCTTTAGCACCAAATCTCCTGGTTCAAAAGTTCTGAGGCGAACTTTTTTGTCATAATAGCGTGCCATCTGACGCCGATGTCTTGCTGCACGCAAGTCTGCTTCGTCCCTTTTCTCTTCGATTTCATCAAGAGACTCAAGTAAGAGCGCCCGATTCGTCATCGGGTCATAATACGTCACCCTGTGGGAAGGAACTTCCAGTTCAACTGGAATTACTGCTTCTGAGCCAAAGGAGAGAGAGAAAGGGGTATGACCGGTGGCTGTCTTAAATGTTGTTCGATATGCCCACAAAGCTAGGGGCAATTCATCAACCCACTTTGCCTTTGCACGCTCTAATCGCTTCTTGAGGATGGATTTTATTACCTTGTTTACTGCCTCTACTTGCCCATTCGATTGCGGATAGGCAACTGCAGTATATCGTTTGTCTATCTTATACTTCTGGCAAAAATTTCTGAATTCAGTGCTATCAAATTGGGTCCCGTTGTCAGTTATAATCGTCCTTGGGATCCCGAATCGGCATATAATATTTCTGACCACAAAACTTATCACCTTTCTTGTTGTGATCTTAGTCAAGGGCTCAGCTTCCACCCACTTCGTAAAATAGTCCACGGCTACTATTGCATACTTAGCTCCTCCTTTAGCAATTGGTAAAACTCCAATGATATCAATTCCCCATGTGGCAAATGGCCAAGGACTCACCATCGATTTAAGCTGGGTTGACGGTGCCCTGGGGATTTTGGCGAATCTCTGGCACTTATCGCAGCGTCGTGAATAATCAGCTGCATCTCTGTTGATCGTAGGCCAGAAGTATCCGTACCGCAATATTTTCTTTGCTAAAGTTTGACCTCCTGTATGATCTCCACACTCACCTTCGTGTACTTCTCTTAGTACACGCTTGATGTCGTCGTGTGCTATACATCGTAACAGGGGCATAGAAAATCCTTGTCTATAGAGAGTATCATCTTGTATGACATATCTGGTAGCTTTGCGAACTACAGCTCTTTTCTCACTCTTCTTCGATGGGAGTTTCCCATTCTTAAGGAAATTCTTAATTGGAGTCATCCATGACTCCTTCTCTGGTTCCGCTTCAAAAGCGAATTCAATTTCCATTGACTCAAAGCTTGGCGACTCCAACGTTTCAATTGGAATTGCTTCAGTCTCTTCTGGATTGTCGGAACTAGCCAGCTTTGCCAGTCTATCCGCTTTCTGGTTTTCAACTCTGGGAATATGTGTTATGTTGTACCGCTCTAAGCTATTCAATAGCTCTTTCACTTTCTTGAGGTAGGCGATAAGTCGAGGTCCTCGAGCCACGAATTCCTCTCGTACTTGACAAACAACAATCTTAGAGTCACAAAATATGTCCATCATTTTTACTCCGAGGTCTTTAGCAAGTTTCAGCCCGGCAATCAGGGCTTCATATTCAGAGTCATTGTTAGTTGCCGAAAATTCTAATCGCAGAGCGTAATATAACGACCGTCCCTCGGGAGTGACTAAGACAATTCCAGCTCCGGACCTTCGGTCATTCTTAGCTCCATCTGTATATAATTTCCACGGATTCATCTCTAGCTCATCCTCGGATTTAACCACTCGGTCATTGATTATTTCCTCCTCTGGAATGGTGAACTCCGCAATAAAGTCTGCTAGAGCTTGCCCCCTGATTGACTTTCGTGGTTGAAAATTCAAATCAAATTGACTTAGTTCTATGTTCCATTTGATCAACCTTCCCGATGCTTCGGGTCTCTGCAATACCTGCCTTAAGGGCTGGTCGGTGTATATGGTTATTGGATGGGCTTGGAAATAGTGACGAAGTTTTCGGGATGCGATCAGGAGGCTGTAAGCGAGCTTCTCAATTTTTGGGTAATTGCGCTCTGCCGCTGCTAATTTCTTACTTACATAATACACCGGCCTTTGTACTTTGTCTTCTTCTCGAACCAGAGCCGTGCTGACAGCATGAGCCGAGACTGCCAAATAAACAAATAATTCTTCGTGATCTACGGGCTTTGATAAAATCGGCGGTTTCTCTAGCAGTTCTAACAGATTTTGAAAGGCCTCAACACAATCCGGAGTCCACTGGAAGTTCTTCTTTCCCCTTTTTATCAAATCAAAAAACGGAACACATTTATCTGTGGCTTTGGAGATGAATCTACTCAGCGCCGCTACTTTCCCTGCCAGACTTTGGACGTCTTTAATTCTCCTCGGTTCTTCGATGTTTCTAATCGCTGCTATCTGGCTAGGGTTGATTTCAATTCCTCGGGAACTCACAATAAAGCCAAGGAACTTTCCCGATGCCACTCCAAATGAGCATTTCAGAGGATTCAATTTCATCCGGTACTTTCGCAAGATACCAAACATTTCCGCTAAGTCTTGCGTATGACTGGAAGACTGCTTTGATTTGACAAGCATATCATCCACATAAACTTCCATAGTTTTTCCTATTTGATCATAAAACATTCTATTTACCAAGCGCTGATAAGTAGCTCCAGCGTTTTTTAACCCGAATGGCATTACAACATAACTATATAGCCCCAAATTCGTAATGAAACTCGTATGCTCTTGGTCTGGTACGTGCATAGGAATTTGGTTGTATCCAGAATATGCGTCCATGAAAGAGAGAAGTTCATGACCTGCTGTCGAATCTACAAGCTGGTCAATCCTGGGAAGTGGGAAACTATCTTTCGGGCAAGCCTTATTTAAATCTGAAAAATCAATGCAAGTCCGCCACTTTCCGTTTGGCTTCTTTACTAAGACGGGATTCGATATCCAGTCGGGATATGTCGAATCTCGAATAAATCCATTCTGCTTCAACTTCTCTACTTCCTCTTTGAGAGCAGCCGACCTCTCTGGGCCCAGCATGCGTCTCTTTTGCTTCACAGGCGGATGCTTCGGATTTACATTCAATTTGTGACTTATAATGGATGGTGATATCCCACACATGTCAGCATGGGTCCAGGCGAACACGTCTAAGTTTGCCTTCAAGAAGTCCGTTAGTTCTTCAGCATGACGTGGATCCAATTGAGAACCAATCTTCAAAACTTTCGTCGGATCAGCTTTATCAATGGGAATTTCCACTGTCGCTTCATTAGGAGTTGCATTCCTAGCCTCTGGTTCCTCGTCTTTTCTGGGATCTAGGTCTTCAGGCGTCCCTTTGAGCGACTCCCTCAGGGTCAATCTCTCTAATTGCTATGCCGAGTCCCCCTTTGAGGGAGACGAGGCATCCTTACTCTCAGCATTAAATCCTTTCATCAACATCTGTAGTTCGGCCACATAGCAGGCCCGTCCGGAAACTTGATCCCCTCTCATTACTCCAGTTCCGGCTTCGGTTGGGAACTTAAGTAACAAGCACCAAGGGGCGATACAAACTCTAAATTCAGCGAGGGCAGGTCTCCCCAAAAATGCGTTATAAGGCGAATCTACGTCCAATACCACGAACTGAAGCATTCGCACTCTTCTACGTTCTCCTTGCCCCAGGGTCACGGGCAACTCTATGTATCCCATGGGAGCTGTCGTCGCCCCGTTGAAGCCTCTAATCCATCCTTCACAAGGTTTCAGATCTTCGGACTCAAGCTTCATCTGATCAAATGACTTCTTGAACAAAATATTAACGGAACTTCCATTGTCTACTAATACCTTATGGACCAAGGCCGGCCCAATGGTGGTAGTAATAACCAACGGATCATTGGTGGGTGATTGTATCCCAGTATTGTCTCGACTGCGAAATACCACGTCGTCGAACATGGTCTTCTGTTGTTTTATGGGGGTGACATCTTCCAAATCATCACCTTCATTCACGTCTAGATGCTTGGCAGCATTCACATATTGATCCATTGATCTGAAACTTCGGATTGCCGGGTGAGGTCCGCCTACTATGGAGTTGATAACAATTCCTTTACCTTTCTGCTGCGCTGTAGGCTTGGGAGCAGGTAGAATCTGTTTTGGAGCCTGCTCACCTTGCCCCCTGTCTCTCGGGGCAACCTTGTACTCATCCAACTTCCCTTCACGCAACAGTTTCTCAATCACATCCCTCAAATGCCGACATTCATTAGTTGAATGCCCGTGAGTTCCGTGAAACAAGCAAAATTTCCCTGTCGCCATTTCTTTCTCGGTCGAATCACGAGGTGGCGGTCTTTTGTACTGCAACACATTGTACGTATCCAGGTAAATATTTTCCAGGGTGTCGTTCAATGGTGTATAATTCTCGTAGTTCTGGAATCGGGGTCTTTTGTTAGGGTCACTTCCCCTATTTCTGTTTCTTCTGTTACCGCTCGAATTACGGTTATTGTTGTTGTTTCCCCCACTTCCAGTATTGCTGTTTCCACCCTTGTTTCCTACATTTACTTCAACCTTGCCAGAATTCTCCCCCGACTGCTTCACGGCGATATTACTCTGCACATTCTCCTTTGAAGCCGTCTCAGACTTTCTCTTTCGGTTTGCCCTGGCCTCCTCTCGCCTTAAATAAATATCAGCCTTTTCGTAGAATATCTCCCTTGTGGGGGGTGTCTTCCCAGAAAGGTAGTCTCCAAACTCAGATTCAGGATCGACTCCTTCCTTCAATGCCATCAGAATAGTGGGCTCATGCGGGTCACTGACCTCAGTTACAGCTTGGTTAAAACGATCAAGATATGCCTTAAAGATTCTCCTGGTGCCTGTTTGATTCTCGATAATTCAATAACACTTTTGGACTTTCGGGCATGTAGTCGGAACTGGTTCATGAAACGCTCGCTTAGTTCCTTGTAATTAGAAATCGAACGAGGAGGAAGTCGGGTAAACCAGAACAATGCCACATCTTCTAGGTAGATTGGGAATGCTTTGCACTTCACTTCATCTGGGGCAGCAGCAGCATTCATGAGCCACGAATACCGCATCAAATGTTGTCCCGGATCAGTCCTTCCGTTGTACTTGTCCATTTGTGGCAAGTTAAAGCGTCGGGGAAATTGGAAGTCGAGGATATCGTCGGTGAAGGGAGTATGGCTTCGCTCAATGCCATAGTCTTCATTTGTATAATTCCGGCTCTCGGACATAATTTGGCGAACCATTGCCTGTACATCAACATTAGTTAGGGGCCGCTCAGGTTCCCTGGCCCTAGTATCCGAGTTCCTTCTGGGCTCTTGCTCAGGAGATGCCCTTCTTCTTCGAGCTGCCTCTGCTCGATTCCGTTCCCTGCGTTCCCGGTCGATCTCGGGAGGAGGGGACTGGAGTCTTTGCCCCCAAGTGGGGTCATTGTTTCCTAATGCTCGTGCGATATCCTCACGAGATCCCAAAGATCCAAATGTCAGCTGCTCCACGTTCTGAGGTCGCTCGAGTGGCCTTCGTTCACGGGGCCTCTCTTCCTCGGAAGATGAAGATTGATCTACTGGTGTGTGACGAACCGGTGATGGAGTTCTTTGTCGACGGAGTTCACTAATCTCCCGACTCATGAGCCTCATATTTTCCTGCATCATGAGATTAGTGCGCTCGTGAACTTTCATGGCTTCCCTTGTGCTCTCAAGCATGTCAAACAAGCGCGAAAAATCTCCTTGAGTGATGGGCGCAGATGGATTGACCTGATCACCAACCCTGGCGGCTGGAATTGGAGCATTCGTAGGGACTCGAGTAGAGGTTCCAGCTTCACCAAGCATCGGGTCGGGTCGGAGGTAAGAGGTCGGATCGAATCGGAGCTGGGGTGCCTGGTCGGATCGGTACGCAGCGAGCAGCTCGGGTCGGTTCAGATTGGGGGAATGCACTGCTTCAGAGTCTCCTACCCGGATCGGATCGGAGCTCTCCCCCTGCTGTCGGCTCGGATTTCCTGCATTGATTCTTCCTGCTGCTGAACTCTGCCCCCGAGACCTTGTTACAACATCATTTTGCTGATCTTCGCCAGCTCCATTTCCTCGAACAGACTGAACTTCCTTGCCTTTTCCTTTGGCCATGAGTCTTTGACAATCACTTCAACGAATGTAAAAAAGCGGAGAAACTTAAGGATTCACTTCTTTGAACTCAACGGTCCAAAAAGTAGAAAGAGATCCCGGAAAATAAAGAATTTAGATGAGGGTTCTCAGTGAAAGCACCAAAATGTTAGACCCAAAAGTGGTTCTAACACCCAAGTTGATTATAAGCAAGATGAAATGAGACAAAAATAAAAATGAACACGCAGGATTTATAGTGGTTCGGCGAAGAAATGCCTACGTCCACTTATCTTTCACTATATTCAATAATTTAATTGCAAATACAATGTAAGATTCACTCAATTCCACTCACAACTCACTTATGTTCACTCAATTGACTAAAACAAAGAATGAAAGATGATTTGGATTCTCCGGGAGTAATGGAGTTCGGATGATGGAGGTAGTTGAATTCTCAAAGTGCTGAAAAAAGATCCTTCTCTTTGTCTCCAGACGGGGTATTTATAGGTATGAATTTGCTTGAAACTTGATCCGGGTCGGGGCCACATGTCGTCCATCCCACTATCTTCGGGTTCGGATGAACTATTATGTTGACAGCGCATCAAAGGAACGAACGTTATGGGTAGGAACTGGTCATAGCCGGTCCGGATATCCAGGCGATTTTGCAGGAGAGTAACATGAAGCATGGGTTCGGGTCGGAGACGCGCAGATAAGGGGTTCGGATCGGGATACCCGATCCGAACCGGATTGGCTTAGATGCGATGCTCTCTTCTTCTCTAATCTGCTCCGCTCCGATCCATTTTCGTGGCAAACAGGTGGCTTTCCGATCCAATCGCGATTTAGTTGCCCTCCGATCCGATTAGATATGCCTTACCAATTTACTCAATAGGAGTTCACCGATCCGAACAGAGGACTCTTTCCGACCCGAACCGATGGTTTGCTCTGACCCGATCCGAACAGCTGCTGCTATCTAATCTAGATTGTAGTGTCTTCTCCAATCCGAACCGAAGTCTTCTAATTAAAAATGCCCTTCAATGTTTGGTTTCTTGACTTTGTGTTGCCTAGTTCACAAAGTAGGCTAACATATATATATATATATATATATATATATATATATCAAGGGTACGACATCGCCTTAAATTTCATATGTTAATGGACTGCTATTGACAAAAATAAAAATATTGTTGTGACAAGCAATGTTTCACGATCCCAAAAATATAATAATATAGACATGTTAACTTATATTGTGAAGACCCAATAATGTTGATATAGGGTGTAAAATACTTCAAATAAAAAGTTGCTATCTTTTCAAAATAAGAATTACAGAAAAATTCTATAAATTAAAATAAATACACGTCTCAAAAATCTTGTCCAAATTCGAAATCAGTATTTAATTATAATTATATATATCGTTATGGTTTATAAACAATTCCATAGCGGCTATATGAAAATTTGATTTATCCATAACTTACAATGTATAAGACGAAATCTCCATTTTTCTCTTCCATTAGAAAAATATAGTGAATTAGATTCAAATGTTTCTTGTTAAGAAGAAATCCGACCAATAATGGATCCTATACACTCAGTGGAAGTTCAAATCGTAATAATACGAACTACCACGACATTATGGGTTATAATTATATTATAATTAATACGTGCAACTGTTGTTTAAATAATATATTCATTATTATAACTCGAATATAACTTCGTTTAAATATCTCATATTATCCAGTTTAAAAAATATTGTTAATTCTACTAATTCCGACCATTTCGGAATTAAAATTATTATTCCACTATTTATATTAATTTAGTATTCAAAATATTTTAATTTAAACCATTTAAATTCCCAAATCATTATATTAAAATAATTAAATAAATTAATTATTAAATCGCTATAAATTCTGGGACGTTACATTATTATCCCTTAAAAGAATTTCGTCCCCGAAATTACTAAGTTGGAAAAATGTTACAACTCTATTAACCAGATTAAAAATCTTTTATTCTACTCCTTAACTTCAGTTCCAATAGAACTAATTGATTTTAATTAAATATTAATTTACCTTTATTAACGAAAAATTTCAAAAATCCCGAAAAAATTTCTAACATCTTAAATTTTCGAAATTTTTCGCTAGCGTCTCCTTTGCACGACCCAATCGGTACAACTACAACTCGCCTCTCCAGGCCTTCTCCAATCCAAATAAAAATAAAAAAGCCAAATAGCTTGCCAAATAGGCTCATAAATCTCATATCCAATATAAAACATAAACTCGTACTTTTTTGTCGAACATCCAATTCTATCACTTCAATTTGCTATCACTTTAGCATATACAAATCCATTTCCAATTGATCTCCAATCAGTTTATCATTAAATCCAATCTTTGCTTATGTCCAAGCCAAATCCATTTCAAACTCTAGTTCCAACCTAAATTCCACATTCCTACTCAACAAGCCAACTCCATTCCAGATGATCTCTAATCCAAATTTGTATTTAACTTATTTTAAGTTAAATTCTAATTTATATATTCAGTACTAACATTTCACCTATTTAACTTCATAAGTTAAATTTCAATTTCTGAATTCAAATTCCTGATTTTTGTTTCAAATCAGTTTGAAATCATATATATTTACATATAATAGTAATTCAAAACATTTAAATTTTTAAACAACTTGTTTTCTCAAAACAATTCAAAAACGAAATCTTTGGTTGTAATCCGTCACTTAAAACTCAAAAATGAACACTAATGATGCGGCCGTCATCATCAAAATTATTTCCAGTAATCAAAGTGAGTTCAATACTATTTCACTTTCAAAATATATTCTTAGATATTTATATTTTGAAACTACTTCTAAATATCCTTTTTAACACTTGGATTTCCAAATCCACATAGGATATTAAAATTTCCATATATTTTAAATCCAAAATCCATTTTCGACATTTTCCAAATTTCCCGGATTTTAGTTCTAGTTCTTATTTAAATCCAGATTCAATTCTTCATTCTTCATCTTATATGAATTCAAATTGGTTATTTATAACTAACCCAATTATAATCTTATTCGATTATAATAACAACCAACACTTCCAACATAAATTATGATAATTCCAAAATATATACTTCTTTATATCAAAATAGAATTTGGGTAAAATTATTTCGTTTACCTTCTTTTAAAACATACTGTGTCGATTTATCGTATTCGAGTATTTAGAAATCTTTATCGATATCGTGGTGCCCCACCATCGACCAAGATTCATAATCCACTCTACCAATAAATCTCCACAATATAAAATCATTTTTATAAAATCTTCAAATACGCTCTCTTGTATATATACACTCGAACACAATCTAGGTTATTACTAACCCTATCTCTACTGAGTCATGCCACAGAGCCAAGGTAATTACTTAACCTTCATCTCTGATACCACTGTAACGAACTAGCCTTTTCGACCCTGAAAATCAACGAAAAACCAATGTTGACTATCCAAGCATCGTAAATACCATATCATTAATAGAAAGAAGTTAGAGGGTGAGAAATAGAAAGAAAGAAAATTAGAATAGAAGAAGAAGAACACAACTGAACAGAATCAGAGTAACATGAATCTCACGGCGGACCAAATAAAATATATTATAAAACACTTTGGAAATACAACTGGTAACTATATATACATACCATTATCACATAACATCACAGTAGAAATAAACTCTATAGATATCTAAATCTGAAGCCTCTTGCTCCGAGCTCCTCCCAGTATATCTGTAAAATCCCAACTACTTGACTGTTCGTACAAATTTGGGTACCCAAGAGTTCAGGTAAAACAAAACAAAATAAACTCTGGGTCAGTCATATGACTGGTGTGAGTAAACTCCAAACACTTGGTTTAACTTTTCTAAATCCTTTTCAAAAGCAATGATAATCGTAAGACCGGTCCATACTTAAACACGAATGGTTTTTGCCTTACAATAAACCAAAACATTTTTTAAAACAATATTATCTTGATATTACAATAGTATCTAATACAAGTACTTAGAAATCTAACAAAACGTTTTCATCTCACGTTCTACATATATAATATACAACCAAAACCATGAGCTCTTATTCGGTAATGGATTTCCAACTATAACAAGGTATGGAACCACCATCCGATCACTGTACTCTAGAAGCGATACACTGGAGTTCAACAAGAACATCTTGTAACTCAGTCACACATAACCGACCATTCATTTCGCTTGAATGTTCTGAATATATTGTCACCTTATGGTTGGTAGACCAACATAACCGTTCCCAGGAGATACAGAAATTAAAAGAAGTAACAAATATGAATATTCTCTAGATGGTGACAATATACCTTAATTGGGTGCGACCCACTTAGCCATGTTGCCTGCCCAGTTTCTGTCATTTCCCAATTGATGAGGCTTGATGTCATAACGTATCTTTTAACAGATCACTCCTTTATTTACTTTGATTGCCACATCGTCATACCCGTCAAATCACAAATTGATTTCCCCAAAAATACCATGGGTATAAGCTAAAAGAAACGAATTCCTCCGCCACCAACATAAATACGTTTGAAATGATTAACTTACGCGATCTACCAGATATATTCTGCCAGACATTCATCCATTCAAGTTGTCCCGGTACTGGACAACCCAAAGGAATTATTCTGTAAATCCATCTTAGGTAATTTTTACCTAGGATTGCTAGAATTACCCTTGTATAAACTCCGTATTCAATTGTCTTCGATCTATTTGATTCAAAATGATAATGCCTATACAGAGTGGTTTTCAAATAATAAATCCGATCCAGGTCTTTCCGTATTGACAACGGAAATGGTCAAAAACTTTTATAGTAGGTGATTTAACTATCAAAGGAAAACATGTGTACAAACAACGATTGTAATCCTAAATGGAAATCTTACCGATCAATCATCATCTCATTTCCCAATTTCCTATTTATTTCTTAAAACCCATTTTACTTCTCACTATTTTCTTGGAAAACGTTTCCATATATTCACAACTCTTTATACTCCCTATTTCGAAAATACACGCTATTAACACTGGAAAACATTTCCATACCTTATTCACATCACTATCCATCAGTCCCTGACCGTAAACTAGTAAGAGAACAACTCCCTAAGTATTAACCCCAAAGGCCGAAACCAACATCAGATCAATACCCAGAAAGTCGTCCAACTTAACTAGTCTCCAGTCTCAGTTTCTAATTTCCTTAACTCCATTTTAATTCTGCAAAACGTTTGCTATTAATTCATTATTCACTTTAAAATGTGAATATTATTTCTTTATAGAAAATAAAACTCTTTTTATTAAATCAAATCTTGATTTAAATAAATATTTCCATTACAGTTTGAAATCCTATCTATCTAGTTCTTTTATAAATTCATATTCATATTTCTCTCCATGTACTCCATTTATAAATCAACTTCCTGTTAAATAAATATCAAGTTTATAACTTAATCTCGATTACCTATTTAATTACTAATTATTTGTTTTAACACAAATATTAACTATCTTGCCAATTACTAAAATATATAATATATAAGAATAAATCATTTTAATAACATTCGACATCATCGAATTTAAATTACAAATTCTTATTGATTTATTTCAATTCTATTCCCATTTCGAATATCGAAATAATTTCATCGTTTTCTTTCTTAACGATTTCCATTTTCCTTTTTAAATAAATTCTTTTCTTGAATTTATATTTTTACAACTATTTAATAATATCCATTTTGCTTTGTTTAGAAATTTCGTTTATAAATCAAATTACTTGTTTTTATATAATCAAACAAGCTATTATATTCTAGCTAATCGGAATTCCATTTCTATTTAAAAACAGAATTTCGTTTTTAAAACCCCAACTTCTTTTCCAATATATGTCGAATATATTTTACGGTATTAATATACCAATTATTTCAGTTCAATGTTGTTCAACCACCCCAAACACACAATAATCAACATTAGATTATTTATCACATCATATAAAGCAATATATGAAAATCAACAATAAAATTGCTGAGGAATCCAGTTGGATACCTCCAACTTGTTTCCCTGCATCCACATATGTTAATCAACATTATTTCATATCAATATGAAAAAATAAAATACATAGAACCAGTATTCAATGAATAATTTATATATATAATGATATATATTATTCAACCAAATAATTAGTAAATCAACTAAACAACCATCACACACAACATTCAATCACTTTTATCAATATTAAATAACGTTTATAAAATTATAAAACTGATTAGAGTTAGAGAGTTTACTTACATTGTTCGTTAATCATTGTATAACGATTAACGGTTGATGATTTGAATTAGACGTTTTATTTTGCCATAAATCCAAACGAGCTCCAAACAGTTCCAAACAACCTTCATTGCGTAGCCTACGTGAACACGATCCCAATGGATCAGACCGTTCGTGATTCTGACACCGGATGAACGAGATATGATATTTACAATTATATATGCACATTTAAATAATTTAATAAAAAACATTGGATAATTGGGCCTTACTCTTATATTTTCTTGGCACGTCCCATGCTTGGAACCAATGACAAATAACTTGTATTGTTAAAACTTCTTCTTGTAAACAAAATTCCAAGTATTGATTCAAACCACTCACGTCCTCTTTTGGGTAGTCAAACCACTTACGTTCAAGTACTTAAAATGTCTTCAGACTTTTCTTTTCTCTCTAAAAAATCTAGGCCTCACATGAATTTATTTCGGCCCATACCCAACACTATTGTACCCTTCAAAATCCCCCAGACCCATTTCGTTATTTCTTCTTCCTATTGGACCAAAGCTCTAGTTTTGAACGCAAGCCATTTCGGAAAATCATCATCCCTTAACTCTCTTTACTTCATCATTTCTCAATTAATTTCACCAAAATAAAACTCTCATTCGCCATCTGTTTTTCACGCTAAGTGTTTCTCCCCAGTCCATTTACTTGGGTTTCTTCCTTCATACTCCACAAACACACAAAACTACTCCTGTAAATCCTTTTGAACTGAAAAGAAGCTACCTCACGCATCCGTGCCAAAGCCTCATCTTCCCAAATACACCAAGACACACGCTGCTCCTATTTTAAACACCATTGCTCCACTTTTTTCCACGCTTCTCCCCAAAATATAACTCACGCAACCTGTCACTTTTCTTCCCATAGCCTGAAACCGCATACTCACATATATTTCAAACCTCATTCATATTTTCTTTCCACAACTCCTGTTACTTCCTTCCCAACCAATTATACATTCACCACTTCACGTAAAAGCCCACAAAATCCACGCCTATCACTCCATCTTGCTCACGTTCATGCACCAGTCAGTACTATGAACGAACTCGCTCCCCTCAGTTTCAGCCTTTCATACCGTACCCCCCATTCAAGGATGCCGCTACCTGCTCCTAATTCATATGTGCACTTAATACAAACAGGCTACACTCCTCTCGTAACTTGTTTCGAACCAAGGCTTTACTCTGTACTGTGATGAACGGTGACATCAAATACCATCGAACCCCTCACCATTGCTCACCGTTCATCCATCCAAGATGGCAATACCCTCACTAGCTTTCTCATTTTCCATTCTCTTTATTGTGCTTTCTTTCTTTTGGTTGCGCTTTGTTTTTGGAAAGGAAAAGAATGTGAACTGGTTGAGCGTATATAAATATATTTTTGGATTCCTTAATTGCGAAGTAATAGGAGACAGTAGTATTTAGGATGTAGGATTTTGCAGAGAAGTGATAATTCACTATAAAATTTTAGGTCGTATCGCTGCTGCAGGAAGCTTAAAGACCAAGTATAAATGTTTAATTGGTTTGCTATTAATTAGAAGTATTGGAAGTTGATTTTTAGTAAAATAATCCCTTTTAATTCATTCTTTCTGTCATACTGTACATGCAACTATAACTACACCAAATAAACACACACGGCAAGACTTGAGACAATAAAGGTTCCATACATAAGATTCCCTTGCTTTAACTTCCTTCCAGGGGTCAGGTGAACCAGACAATTAAGGAAACCAATTCTGTTATCGATGCCCATTTGACAGTAGTTGTGGGAACTACCGAGTGGAGTTACCTGATGACATTGAACGTTTCACGAGGATGATGAATATGGGGATGGAGAATCGCCTTAGGGTAAAGATCTTCTTATAACTTACGAAAATACATCTTCTTGTTTCTGTAATAACCCTATTGCAATCCCAGTTATATACACTAACATATAGTAGTGCATATAGATTGATAGATGCAAGATATAACTATATTTTATATAAATATTAATGGCATGACATTGCCTTAAATTTCATATGTCAATGGACTGCTATTGACAAAAATAAAAATACTGTTGTGACGAGCAATGTGTCACAATCCAAAAATATAATAATATAGACAAGTTAACTTATATTGTGAAGTCCCAATAATGTTGATATAGGGTGTAAAATACTTCAAATAAAAAGTTGCTTTTTTTCAAAATAAAAATTACAGAAAAATTCTATAAATTAAAATAAATATACGTCTCAAAAATCTTGTCCAAATTCGAAATCAGTATTTAATTATAATTAAATATATTGTTATGGTTTATAAACAATTCCATAGCGACTATTTGAAAATTTGATTTAGCCGCAACTTACAATTTATAAGACGAAATCTCCATTTTTCTCTTCAATTAGAAAAATATAGTGAATTAGATTCAAACATTTCTTATTTCGAAGAAATCCAACCAATATCGTATCCTATACACTCAGTTGTAGTTCAAATCGTAATATTACGAACTACCGCGACATTATGGGCTCGATTATAATTTATATTATAATTAATACGTTTAACTATCGTTTAAATAATATATTCGTTATTATAACTCGAATATAAATTCGAGTAAATATCTCATATTATCAAGTTTAAAAAATATTATTAATTTTACTAATTCCGGCCATTTCGGAATTAAATTTATTATTCCACTATTTATATTAATTTAATATTCAAAATATTTTAATTTAAACCATTTAAATTACCAAACCATTATATTAAAATAATTAAATAAATAAATTATCAAATCTCTATAAATCCCGGGATGTTACATCACCGAAGGCTCAATAGGAAGTGGGGCCAAATACCAGGAAGGGCTAAGAGCAGGAAGAAATAACCCGAAAAACCGCATCAACCGTAACCCTCCTAGGAGAAAGGATCGTAAGAACTATGAGGTGTAACCGACAGGATCTATCCGCCAGGGTCAATCCGACAAAATCCTTCCGACAGTATTAGTTTGATAGAAGATTCTGTGACAAAGAATCATCCTAATCCAAAACCAAGAAAGTCAAAAGCAATAAAACTATCAGGTGAAGCTCAATTGGATCTTCGGTAATAACCTGCCTAAGAACCGATACACTTGAAGGCGAGGCCGTCGAAGGCACTAAACCGAGAAAACGCAAGGATCATCCAGAACCAACTTCCAGGGCATTTGTCGTATAAATAGCAGAAAGCCAAACCCACAAATAAAACAGAAGTGACACCAGAAGCCCCACTTTCGAGGATCCAGGATACTTCAAAAGAACTCCGTCAAAGAACTAATCGGGACCCAAGCAGAGATACAGGCTACCCATACTAATCTACCTAGTACCGAAACCCGCAGCGGCTTCGAACCGGCAGTTATCAACATACATCATGTGGTCAAGCCCGTCTAA
Organism: Allium sativum; assembly: GCA_030737875.1. Classification (NCBI taxonomy): domain Eukaryota; kingdom Viridiplantae; phylum Streptophyta; class Magnoliopsida; order Asparagales; family Amaryllidaceae; genus Allium; species Allium sativum. The sequence continues at coordinate 4,037,111 of CM060921.1, read as the reverse complement.
GTATTCACGATAAAGCCGGAGGCCTACATCTGAAAGCTTACGTCCGAGAGCCTACATTCAGGAGCTATTGTCTAGGATTCAAGTACCATCCAAAGACCATAACCAATACTCCAAAGACGGCCGAAAGTCAAGCGCCCGAAACCAAGGATAAAGCGACTGACAAAGACCCCCACGGGCCCAATAGCCCATCAGCGGAAGGAGCCCAGAACCACTATAAATAAGACCCAAGGGTCACATTCGGGGGAGGGATTTTTCCTTAACACTTGTACTCTTAAAAATAGCTTGGCACTGAGATTAATTCAGGGATTCCCCCTATTACATCTATGTACTCCCAATGAAAGTTCAATAAAAAGAGATCTTCTTATAAGAAAATTGCTCTGTAAGTGTATATTGTTATTTTCTAATCATCACTGTTGCAGTTTACTGTTCATTCTCCAGATAAGCTTGGATTTCCATCCCAACATGTCCTCGAATAGTAAAATGTACTTCATTCTCTGAGTTTGGATCCAGTCTTATAGTCCTTGGCGATCCCACACCTCCAAGCTTCGATATCTAGGGTGGAAATCCGATTTAACCTGAAAAATAGGTCAAACCGCCTGTTCTTCCTTTAGATCCATTCCTGTTGACCCATCTCCGGTGTAGACAAAAAATATCGTTAACACTTCCATTGTTATAGTCTTGTTTTGGTGAGGAAATTATTTAACTTCAAGTAAAATTGATTAGAAATTGGAAGATTTTCAAGTTTTGACTTCAAACATGCAAAATAAGGAGAGGTGATTTGGAGTTGGAAAATAATGACGACCGTTTGATGTTGCCTTGATGTGTAGCAGCAAATACGTGCCGACAATAACAATGAGTTGAAATTCATTTCGGTTTGGAGCGCAAGTTATAGTTGTCACACAACAAAATAATAGTCAGTTCTAAAACTACAACTACTCTTAACTAGGATTGGATACAGAAAATTTCAATATCAACCAGAGCTTTTTCCATTTCTTCCGACCGTGGATGGAAACATAATATTTGTTCCATGTTCCATTCCATCAAATATGGAATTCCACTTGTTGAATACCGCGAAAATTAAAAAACATGGAACGGAACATGAAAATCCACTTTTCCGTAGCTACAAGTGCAAGAGTAAAGGGCCATTTAACAAACAAAAGTAAAAGGACTCCGTCTTATTTCAAAAGTCCTTTTGCCTTTAGAAAGTAAAAAAGTATATTTGAAAAACATAAGACTTAAAAGTCAAAATTGAAAAAAAAAGTGTAAAAATTCAAATTTGAAAATTTAAATGGTAAAAATTCGAGTTTGAAAATTTGAATTTTTTAAAACTCAAAATTTTCAAATTTAAAATTAAAAGGTTCGAAATTTGGAAACTTCAAATTTTGAGTTTTGAAACTTCAAATTTTGAGTTTTGAAACTTATAGAGATTTGGAAAATTTGAAAATTGAAAATTTTGAAAATTTGAAATTTTGGAAATTGAAATTTAGAAAATTGAAAACTTGAAAATTGAAACTTAGAAAATTGAAAATTTAAATGTGAAAAATTGGAATTTTGAAATTTGAAATTTTGAACTTTGAAATCTAAAATGCTGAATTCAGAAATTTTGAAAATTTAAAATCTAAAATTTGAAACTTTGAAATATTACAATTTTAAAAATCGAACTTTTGAAAATTTAAAATATGAAAATTTAAAATTTGACATTTAAACTTTGATTTTTTTTTCAAAATTTTGCGTTTTAAATTTAATACGAAAATTTGAATCTTGAATTTTTGAAATATGTAAAATTTGAAAACTAAAAATTTCAGTTTTGAAATTCGAAATTCAATTCTTTGGAATTTTGAATACAAAAAATTTGAGTTTGCGGGTACGACCAAGCTAATCGGTATTTTGCATGTAAAGAATTTTTGTGAAAATTACAAGAAATTTTTGATTTTTTTTCCAATACTTTCCGAAAGGGATTCGTTCTAAAATCATTTTTTAGAAAGAAAATGAAAATTGAAAATTTAAAGAATAATCGAAAGGAAATCGATCGTAAGCGCAAATAAAGAAAACGTGGCACTGCTTTGAAAACTTGATGCTTTGTCCGGAGAAGAAATTATGACCATCTCATGCCCCCTCGATTCGTACTCCTTTTAACGTTTGTTTTGTTCCTCTTTTCTTTTGCCCTACTTTTCCACCCCTCGTGGTTGTGTTTCCGATCATTTAAATCCCCAGAACTCTTCCCAAATCAATCAAATCATGGCATCTTCAAGTTCTCGAGCTCATGCAGAAGTAGAAGATGACTATGATCAAAACATGGACGACGTAGCTATAATTTTCCTCGTGTTTTATTTTCAAGATAGGATATCTCTGGACTACTCTTACTCATTGTTACCTTTTTCAATATGTTTTTACTATGTAGATTGAGTGCTTTGATGATTTCACCGTTGCATCTTCATGGGAAAGGTAGTTGAATTTCTGCAGTACCCTTATTTTACTGACAATTCACAAAATTGATGGAAGATTAATGTTATTCATGGTTTCAGGTTGATTTCCGATGTAGAGGCCATTTGCCGGCAATGGTTAGCTGATGGTCCAGACATTCTGAAAGTATGTTTACTCCTCTTTTTGTGTGAAGTGTGATTGATTATACGGAAATATATAGATGTCGGTATAGTTTGGAGCAATTTTTGTCAACGTGATTGAAGATGCCAATCAGATTCAATATCAGGTTTCATTCGTAACAACCTAGAGTACTGGTGGTCATTGGCCCTTTGGAGCAAATTTAGCAATCAGTTATTTACTTTTGATCCGTGCCGTCCTTCTGATTTTTTGGTTACAGCTTACGGCCCATCTCTTTCTGTCTGTTTTTCTTTCTTTTTCATAAAGGTTGCGAATTGATACACTTTCAAGCTCTAAACTTTGTTATATGAAGAAATTTTGCAAAACATTTCCAGATTATACCGCGCCCTAGAGGATGTCATGTTGAGGCATATTACGTTAACTAACATGGATTTATGTTGAGGCATATTACGTTAGCTAACATGGATTTATGTTGAGGCATATTACGTTAACTAACATAGATCTGTAAGAATTATTTAAGAATTATCTATCTTGTACAGTGAGTAAGAATTGGTCATTAACTTCATTCTAGCTTGCTTAGCTTTGACCTGTGTGGCTATGTAGAACTCTGATTAAACCTCCAAGATCCCTAGTTAACAATCAAACTATAAACTCCTATGTAGAAGTATACATGCACTTGGGATCTTGTACAAATTGCAGGGGATTATTTCCAGCATACATTTTTCCCCTTGTCAGTTCATTGGGATATAGCTTAGTTGGTCAGGACTGCCTAGCGATTATGGAACAAAGTTTCTTGAGTTCGCAGATTAAAAACAAGCTGCACTGTGTAATCATTAAAACATGGAGTGGTTACCCTTCAATTAAGCGAGAAGGCTTGGGGGATTGATACTTTGTTTTGGGTTGACTAAAAAGGGGGTCGGTTGTGGTGGACCATCTGAATTTCCCAACCCTACTCTCTGGAGCAGGGTTATTATTATTTTTCATTGGGAAATAATTTAGGTTGCTAGATCGAGGAGCAAGAGCAAGGCCACATACAAGTTAAAGAAATAAAAGAAAAATAATAGTTGATGTTTCAAATTAACACAGGGTAAACAGGAAGCAATATCTTAAACTTTATTCAAAATATTGTGCAAAGCATTTCAAATAACTTACTGTGATTCAACATTTGAAACAAAATCCAATCACAATTTATTTATTAAATTAATAACTAGTCAATAGAGTTTGATTTATATTTTTTGTTTGGCAAATGTATAATTGTAGTTTCAAGCATGATGCAGAAATAGTATCAAACCAGGCCACCACTATTGAATCGATATTTGGAAACACACTGCACTAAAAGAGTTGCATACTAATGTTATTAAGTTCCACATTACTCAATATACCTGAAGTATTTTTCATGGCTTGCACACATTTACAGAACCCACAATTATGTTCCGTTTTTTTTCTTTCTCTCATTGAACATCTTGTTTTGTTTGTAGGATAAGGGTGGAGAAACTGTAGTTTCTAAAAATAATTTATATAAGGTCAAATGTGAGGTGAAATATGGTATGAAGTTATATTGCATGGAGTACTACTTTAAAGGCTTAAAAAACGGTAATATGATATCTGGATCTTAGTTATGCATGTCTGGTAATATGCTTCATTTCTAATTAGAATATACTAGGTCAAGCTTCTTTACTTACAAATTACAATTGGTCCTGCTGAATTCAGGTAAAATTGCGGCATGGGAGGAAGATTTGCATGCTATACAACTGTCATTTGGAGTTGCTGAATTCTTGGTACAATTCATATGCCTCTATCATTCATAAATATCAAATATATATAAGTGCACGTAAACCATAGTTATTTTACACAGTTATTATGTAATTTAAGTCTTTCTATTCAAACAATGAAATTTGACTGCTTATAATCTCATAATAGAAATATAAATATTGTGCTTTATGACATTACACATTTTTTTACTTGTGAAAGACACAAAATATCGAGGTGACCTGTTGACAACTTTCACTTGAAAAATCAGAATTAAGCTTTTTGGAAAACAAACTCCTTGGATGCAAATACTAATTAAATGAAATCACATGACACAGTACTGTATGCAATAAGGGAAATGTCATTTATTATTTTACACTGTGCATCACCTCCAAAAATTTACCATTGCTGCATTTATGTATTATCACCATAAATGAATATTATTACTTTTGCCAACCTGAAATTGTTGAAGTCAACATTAATTTGGAAGTGTTGGAGGGTGGCAATGACGGAGTTCATGTTGGATCATAGACACAGAATTGTTATTTCATACCAGCCACAACCGTTTGGCTAAACTAAAAATGACAGCATTGGTTGAACTTATCGAGTTATATATTTTTGGTCGTTCCATCTGAAAAGAAGACGAGTGAAACAAATATGATGTGTAGGTTTTATTGCTGGAAATTAGTTGGAATTACTTTACCTCTTGGTATCATAATCCTCCCCCCCCCCCCCCCCCCTCCTTGTACGTATACAATAGTTTTGGAAAAGTATACATGGAAAACCCCCTTATTAATCCACATAATTAGTTAACTATGTAGAATATTATGTCTTTTTAGGATTAATATTTCCATGAAACCAACAAGAACCAAATAACATAAGAATGCAATTATATATAGGATTTTTTTTGAAAATTATCCACGGATTCATTGTGATTATTATTTTTAGCTTCAGTACACTGCTTAAATACCTCATACAATCTAGATTCCTGTGTAAAGTGAACCCAGACAATATCACCTAAATTTTCCGATGAACTGCTGCTACTACAGTACTATGTTCTTTTCATACACTTTTCTACTGCATAGAATGATTTCACATAAGAAGGATTGAGTAGTTTTGAAACTTGAATTTGTTTACTGCCAGGTTATTTCTCCGTTGAGCGCTAGCGGGGTGGTTCTTGATTCGCCTGAATCAAGCAAGCTTTTAAGTGCAGTTGCAATTGCTCTATCAAATTGTGGCAGGTGGTTATTTGTTAGCTAGAATATTTTTCATTCAATCAGTAGCTAACTTTCATAATATTACTATAGATGGCATCCATTGTTCTTGTTATTATTCTTCGTATTATTACTATTGCTACTAGCAGCAGCAGCAAGCTGACGGTAAATTTTGAATTGATATTTTAAAAAACATAAATGCAATGCATTAGCACCTAAAAGCAAAAATTATAAAGATGCCACTGGAACATTTAAAACTTCAAATCGATTTGTCTTACCTTGAGCTTAAGGATGGTAAACATCGACAAAAGATCAATGTCACAATCCATCCTTAATAATACCCAAAAATCAGCACCTAACATCATTGCCGGACTTTCAAATACCACAAAAGACAGCTTGTTGGGTGAAAATTAAAATAAAACACTGAACCAAGACATTGGTTAGATCTCACAACTGTATGATAACATATAATATACCGAATATACATGAATATAACACAATGGCACTATTTAAGAGACCGTACTGGCGGAAGTAACTGATATGGGCAGCACAACTTTGCTTACTAGTTGCTACAGTCCGTTGATCTGTTTCTGATCTTTCGTTTCCTTTTCAGCAACTGGCCAACTTTTGTTCCTGTACATGATCCTTCTCGAAAAGCGTATATTGGTATTCAAAATCTGGGAACAACATTCACAAGGAGGTTTGATGCGGACAGAATCAGCAGCCACGTTCCTGTTAGACTTATGCATATGGAGGGCCTATATGAGTTATTTGTCTCCAAATTTGTAAGCACATAGTTACATAAACTGCCATTCTCATATTTATATCCCATACTCCGGACTAGTCTTATTTTTAATATACATTTGCCCTTGATTAGAGAAACCTTAGGCCATAATTTACCAATTAAGGCTTTCAAATAGCTGCCTGTACTGCCTGTATTTAGTTTGTTGTGCATATAATAATATGCTACTCCTTCATGATTACAGCTAACCCTTTTTTAGATGACAACTGAACACATTTCGTCCAGCGATGATATAATAAAAGTGATATATTAAAGTGATATATTAACAGTAACTATGCTGTATTGACAGCGTTAACACCAATTTTCACGACCTATCAAATTTATCACCAATAGTTAACGACTGTATTACCTACAGTTTATAACTTACTGGTATTTATTCAGCAATATGTATTTTGACTTTACAGAAATTCTATTCGTATATGAAATTTATACTGGTTTTTGAAACTCGGTTCGGTTCCTTCGTATCTTCTTTCCTTCGACAAAATTTCCTTAACATTGATTTTAGGCTACATGTTTCCTAAATATATTAAATTATGTATAATCAGAAGAAAGCGGCAGCTTCCCTTTGCAGTAAATTATTTTTCAGTTTTGGTATTACTCTGTATCGTGGAACAACTTAATCTTAATTTTACAAGTATTTTTTTAACATATGCTAGATTCAAAGATGTAAAGTATACACTTATTTCAGACATTGGCAGTGTTATGTTTTGTACCATAGTTTTGTGGCAAACTGAAATAATTTGAAATTAGGCCTTATCCTCAATAGACTTCTCAACCTCCTATATCAAAGTTCATTGCACAATGAAGTTGACATATAGAACACCCCCTTATGATGTTGATGAAGATGATGTGTTTCTCGAAGCTGAAGACAAGGACCCAAAAGGAGATTATGATATTTCAAGTCATATAAAGTCACAATGGGATGATGATTGCCCATGGGCAGAATGGTATTCTGCTGAGGATCCAGTTAAAGGTACTTAAATTTACCTGCATAAAACACATTGCTTTATGCAAAGTCAAATTTAATACAGTAGCACATTTCACTATGCCACACCCCTCCCAATTTTCTCTCGTTCGACACCTACCTTGTTTAAAGCAGCTTGATTGTTTGAAGTGGCTTGTATAACCAAGGTTCTATAAAGAATGTTTGAACCATGTCTAAAAGGCACACAAGAAGTTATTTTTATTCTAAATACAATATATGTATGGTTCTACAGGGATTTGAGTCCTTAAATTCTTGTGATATTCTCACAGATTTTTATTTGCAGTGTAATGGCGTTTCTTATGTTTCTTACCGATTTCATATTTGTTGTATATGTTAACTTCCACATAAATTTAATTTGATGTCTGTTTATTAGCATTCTAAGGAGTTGTGGAAGAGGGATGGTTTTTTTTTAGGTGTATGATTAATCAAAGATGTCCTGTTTACCATGTAATTTTCTTCTTCTGAAAATCATTAATGACTCGTATTGATGTTTTAACCTTAAATGATATCTCTGTGGTAAATTGTACGAATTGATGCATAGCATTGTTGTTGGACTATTACTAGTCGATAGACATAGTTAATGTGCATTGTTCAGTACCAGAATTATGAGTACCAAGAAGAGTCATTTGGTCTGTGAAAATTATGAATTGAGTAATTTTTGGAGGTGGTGGCTATTTGGATACAAAATAAAACACAAAATATGACACACTAGATCTTTGCCTTTTGATCCTATCATGCTCGCATTTGGGGTTAAAACCGGGATAATCTAAGTGGTAGATCCGTTATGTCACTAATTATTTCACCAAGTTGTGTCCCAATAGAAAATTCTGATTTTAGGAATATGATGTTATTATAAAGGTCACCTCGCAGTGGAGAGTAAGCTATTGCCTTCAAATTAACTACCGAAAATTATTTATTGTCCAGCCTCTCTTTTTGATCTAACCGCATGCCCATCAGTACTCATAACAAGATTTCGTAGATTTGTATGTAAACGGAACGGTATTTGGATGTTAGATCACCGTATACAACCTGTCTTTCGAAATTAATTTATCTAAGGCTCTACATTGATTTTGATCATTTCTAGATTGTTTTGTTTATGAGGGGTTATGAAAATCAATGCTAATGAGAAAGCATCAGTTTTGGATGTTCTATAAACCAACCAAAATCAGTGGTGTAATCTTAGTCGGTTTTTTCAACCCATCAAATTGGTGGTTTTTTTGTCGTTGTTTTACATCACAATTGTTTGAATATTTTAAGTCAAGGAATAATTTTGATATCATATTTTCTACTTTAAAATGGTTTTTTTTTTTAAATTATTGCAATGATGATGACATCTTAACGGTTCTTTTCTGACTAAAGCTAGAGATGTTAAGTCACTTATTTTAAAAAATCACATTTTTCCTTCTAGTTTTCCATATTTTATAATCTAATTAAAATCGGAATGATAGAAATTTGATTTAGCTTAATTTTAATGATATAATTTATTGTGGGATTATGGTACTATTTCTTAAATCTAAGTTATAAATTTTGAATGATTACTTGTTGGCAATTATTTTTGGTGTCAGATATTTTTCATTTATCTATATGTATGTGTATTTTCACAATATTAATTGATTGTGAAAATCCACGAAGATAAAACTTTCAAGCATGGTTTTTTGTTTCACAGCATCGGTCATAAAACCTCTCAGAATCGAACCCCTCATTCACGGGCAAGACTGATACGCTCAAACCCACAATGGATGCTTCAAAACTCCCAAGCGCAGCTTGCTGCATACACTTTTTTGAAATATGACGCAAAAATGGAAATTTATTTCTGATAAAACTATCATGTGATTTGTTTCTAGGAAGGTGTGCCTAGAAACACTTCTCAGTTAAGTTACATGATAATATTCGTTTGCATGCGTTATCGTCACTAGGTCAATCCATTGCATGCTCTATCACAGTTTAATGACATTTGTTTTCCTTTTCCGAGCACGTAATTTTGTAATTAATGCCCTGTCGATCTGTTGGAAAGACACATGAAATCAACTTATATGATAAATATGACAGATGAATACACACAAATACTTATGCACATATACTTAAAAGGGAGAGAGAGGTCTTTTGATAGTCTTTCTTTTTTGACAACAATAAATATTGATGCAACTTTTGAAGGAACGTGTTTATATTCTTGCTTCACATACAGACTGATATTGGAAATATGTTGTTTTTCCTATTTATTGAAGGTTTTGAATTGACTGCAATCTGGTCAAATAAGATATATGAAAGTTCACTTGAGATGGCTGAGCTAGAGAATGCTTCCTCATTTGATGCAGAGAAGTGGATGGTACAACTTGTTGTATCTGAAAACATGTATGAATCTGTTTTTAGGCTATAACTGATCACAAAATTAATTTCTCAAGGCATTTTTTTGACATCTCTAAATCTCTATAAATTGGTACTTGTTTGATATGCACAAATAGTAGTTTTCTTACTTTGTTTTGCACTCTTCTTAAATGCACTGTGATGGGTACCATTCCAATTTACAGTGCATATTCTTTCACTTCAAATAGTAGTTTTCTTGCTTTGTTTGCACTCTTTTTAAATCCACTGTGATGGGTACCATTCCAATTTATAGTGCATATTCTTTCACTTGGTCGGAGTTTATGCGAATTTCAGGTGAAATAACAACAGTTAGCATAATAATCATCAGGGATCATGCAGGCGATCTTGATGTGATTAACACTAATCCATACATATGTTACAGCATATTAATTATTAGTTTTGGCCAACCAAATCTGCAAATACCAATAAGGAAATTCAGAATAGTCGAACTGCACCCCACTCATAAAGAGCGAGATAATAATATGATCATCATGAATGAACGCTTGGGTATGACAAGCTGAAAAATATAATGTAGCATCCGATCAGTACCTTTCAAACTGATAAAGAACATTGAAAGCCTCACATCCGATTCTTATTGAGCAATAGTTCCACTTTATGATTTGAACTGGGAGACATAAATTATCCAAAGTGAAATTCCTGCTTGAAAATTATATGAGAATAAAAATGCATTATTGTTAGCTAAGTGATCCATACTGTGTGTAATAAATTTTTTGATGTATCACAAAAAGACCTTGACCAATTTTTATGATAATTGTTTGGCACTGGTGATCCACACACATGCAAAAGTACATGTTATTTTTTATGATGTATATAGAAGAAGATTTACAGCGTATTTACTTTTTTAGTAAACATTGTTGGTTGCGGAGTTATTGATCTAAGGCTAGCTTAACCCTAGGAGGATGAATGGTGTTTTCTAAACTTATGTGAATCTTTTTAATTTTCTTTCGATATCAATATTAAAACATAGATTAACAACACAACTATACTAACAATCAAGCACATAAAAATGGTAGTAAAATAAAAAGTCAGAGAGATGACATTAGAGATTTTATACCTGCTCGGGTTTCTCTTTCATCCAGTACCATACAATTTCTTGTAAATAATTCTTTTCAAATGCCTACTTTAAACATGTAGTAAACAGACACATTACAGTGTCGAATTCAAGGCTACGTGATACACGCTCATAGTTATAGAGGTTATGGTAGGCTCACTTGATTTGAACGTGATACAAGTGCACTCACCTGATTTTAACAGGCTACAAGCACGCCAACTTATTTTGAATGGACAACAAACAAGCACACCCATTTTATTTGACGAGCTACAACCATACCCAAACAAACAAAACTAGAGTTTGTTGTTTTCCAAATATAAACAATTGTACTTGGGATACAAGATATCCTATTGTCTTTCCGATAGTTGTTGGGTCCTTGATTTGAGTGAAAAATAATTGTAAACCAGAGAGTAATTTAAGGATCATGATTGTAGTGAAATCGATATTGAAACGAAATGAATTTGAAGAATAAATAAAGTAAAATTTGAGAAATATTTGAAGAGAGTTTGGAGGAAGAAGAAGATAAGAAAGATATATCTGAAAATTCGTTTGGATTCCCATTTATGTATAGAATGAAGAGAGCTAACCGTTTTTGAAGAGTTGTGTCGAGGAGACACTTCTTTTTAAAATTTAAAATACCATCCAACGACCACTATGTCAACATATGGAAGGTGGATGTGTCGACATATTCTTATAATTTTGAAAATGAGTTTCCTTTTTAAATTGTTTTCAAACTTATGTATTATTATAAAATAATTTGAATTTTGAACATAGTTTTTAAATACTTCGAATATATAAAAACTCCCATAAAATATTTATAAAAATGTATTTTGAATTTTTAATAATTTATTTCGATAAAAAGATTGAAGATTAGAAATTTGGAGGTAAGGATCAAAATTTGTTATCATGGGCTTTAACACTATATTCTAGTGATTCATATGTCATAGTTATATGCTTAAGTCTTGATGTCTTTAAATCTTTTGTCTTCAACTCATGAGTTTTCGATTAAGCACCCGTGTATTAGTCTACATTGTATGCTACATTACTTGGCAAAATATTAATATCTATATTCTATATTGTTTGTATATGATTATTGTCATCAAAATCAATAGCTGAGGTATTAACAATCTTTCCCTTTTTGATAATGACAACCATTAAGTATTATTGTATATAAAATATGATATAGTACCCCGAGTTAAATAACTTATCCTAAATATATGCATATGTATATCTATATCTTTTCCTCTTTGTCATTAACAAAAAAAGCGGAAAAAAAAAGTTCCCGTAGACGGTACACCTATAAACTGTATTAGAATGCTAAGTAATATGGATTCGACTATATGGCATATATGAATGATGATAAATATTAAAGACATCAAATAAGACAAACAAAATTTATTAAGTAAATATAATATAATTATTCATAACAAAATTAATTATAGCCTAATCAATATTTGATAAGTGTAACCACATTAATTTGGCTGATCAATTTTTTGTTTAATAAATTTTTGGAGTAAATCTTATTTTATTCGTATACAATGTTTATTTTTAGAAAGACATGATAATTTATACTTATTTTTTAAGTTTAACATGCGAAGTATAACTGAGATATTTAGAGTTAAAAAATATCACCAGAAAAGCATCATATAAATTTAATAATAAAAAGAACTTGGGAATGATATTAAGATGGTTATATGTTTCTGTATCATTACAATCTTGAATTTTTCTTAGGGAAATATCATGATATGATTGATCTCATAAAAGTTTCCGTTGTCATTTTCTTCATCTTTCTCATCTTTTCTTTTAGTCGCTAATACAATCAAAACTTAAAAGGTTGAAGTGACAGTACACCACATTCAAACAAAATAGAAAGCATAACACATTAGTACAAAGAATGAAATGGTTCAGTATTTGCCCAGAATAGCAGAATACACATTTCTATAACGCTTGTTGTGACTATGAGGTACATCAGGTGCTTCATTGCTTCCCTAACATTCTTTGGCCTTTGACATAATATGGATATTCAGACTTGATAAGTACATTTTTGTTCCAATATACACCGAATGGTTAGGGACTGAACATAACATGTATTGACAAGCTTTTTGGCACTCGTGTCTCGAGAACGTCGTCAGAAAATACAAAACAATTTGGTTGAAGTCGCGATGTGTTCGGAAAAGGTTGGGAATAACGTTGATTCGTGAAATCATCGTTAATACACTTGGGAAATCCGGTATGGTAAAAATACATGATCAACTCGATCTGATCAGCTCGAAATCCTTAAACGTGTCGGTCCGATCACGTAGCAAAACACGTCTTGGAAAAATATGTGGATTTTGGTATATTCTGGTTTCGCGCATTCAAAAACAGCTGATTGACATGACACGATCACGTAAAATAGTTTGCGCAACTCACGGCATCAAAATATGACGTTTGGTAAATTGGTAAATCTGACACGTTGAATACTGCTGAGCAACACGGTGAAAACGTGGAAAACCACGTGTGCGCATCGGCCAGGTCAAGGAAAAATCAGATTGGAAAATTGGCAGATCACTGGGTTTGGCATGTTGAAAATAGGTGATCAACTTTCCCATGGGCGTGCTTGCCTCGGCAGCTTGGGAAGATGGCACGGATCTGGAGGAATTTCGCATCCCTGACCGGATGCGAATTCCCATGTTGATCACTTGCTTTTGTCTGATCAACACGGGGATGCGAAATTGGCACATTTCGACTTGGCAATGAGGCGAGTTTGCCAAGCAAATTTGGCAACTCGAAAATCATTGATCGGTTGGGATGCGAAATCCCCGTGTTCGCATCGTGGAAAGCGGGATGCAAAAAGCGGCTTGGCAAAGACGGATTCAAAATTTGGCAACTCAAAGTGAGGTGAACGAGCCGGCTCCGGGATGCGAAATCCCATGCAACATAAAAATATGTCATGATTTGGTATTTGTTAAATACAATCGAGCATTAAATTTATCAGATTCAAATTTCTAGTTTGTCAGTAATGTGTTTTATTATTTTGGATTTGAAAACTATTGTGCTTGAAATTTATGCTTTATGGTTTTTTTTTGGTAAAATGCATATAAAAAAGTGTTGGATTCTTTTAAAGTATTAAATTTATTAAAAAAATTAAACATGTGCAGTAAATTAAAAAGGCGTGCGCCAATGCTCCAGAGATGATTTGCGCCTTTTTGCGCCGTGCGCCATTAATAACACTGCACCTGACACCTGTGAATGTAAAATGCATGAAAGGAAAGAATGCACAATGTATTTAATACACTACAGCTCGTAATGCAGGGAAACATAGTAGCCTTCACTATTGGTGGAAAGCGAGTCATCTTTACATGACATATACCGATCAAGCATAAAGAACACTACTTTGGTAATTGCATATATTCTTTTAACAAAAGCAGGTCGAGTTCAACTGAGGCACCACGTTAGTTAAGAACTTAGGCAATTACCACAGTCCATTGCCTCAATACCACGACAATTATGTTAGTTAGAACTGAGGCAATCTATGTGGTCATTACTGATGTAATCCAACATATGCATGACTATTAAATTGCACAAGTTAAAATAATATAATTTAAGAGCAAGACGTTAAGTATAGTTTATGCACTTACTATTAGGATTAAAATTTGCAGCCAAAATATTTAGATGGCTAGGTAGCATAAAATAATTTCAAAAACTTTAAATTTATATGTTGGAAGTGACTTCATCTTTCTCATCTTGTTGTATACGGTGCCTGAAAGAATAGAACATATTTATGCGGGTATCCATCCTATGTTGGATCCTAATGGTTACTTTTAAAAATTAATCCCAATATTTTTAAGAGTTGACCATGAATGTTTAAATATGAAAAGACATGGATGATTACATATAATGAAAAAGATAAAAAATTTGAGATAGATATTCTACTAAATCTTTTATTTTCAAATTTTGATTCAATGCAAGTGAAGTTCTAATGTATTTTGTGTCTCATTATTCAGAGCACAAGTCTATTAATAAATTACATGTGCAAGGACACTTGACATCATGCATTTATGGAACGATATTCCTAAAGGACAAATGTAAAGACACGTCATTTTGCACGCGTTGCTATTTGTTTATATGTAAGGTTTCAAATCTCGGTTGAGATCTCGTTTTCGAGATCAGGCGGTTCGAAACAACAAATGTCGGTTATATCTCGTTCGAACTGAATCTCGGCCGAGATTTGTAAATCTCGGCCGAGATCTATTAACGAGATCTCGGCCGAAGCTGATGTATTTTGAATTTTAATTATATAATGGGTTGTATCTATATTTTCTTTATTTCTAGGCTTATATTTGCTGTGTTATTTAAATAACAGACTAAAAACTTCCTATTTTATTTCTATTCATGATGTCTTGCACCTATACAATAAGAGTATGCATGTACAACTAGAACATGTTGTCATGCATCTATACAAACAAGACAGTACCCTTTGCGCATTCCAAATGTCGTCCTACACTTGTACAAAAAAGATAATGTTATTTTTATAAATGTTTAGTCGTTGACTCGTTGATACTGTTTATTATATAAAACAAGAAATTAATTAGTAATTTCTTAACTATGCAATTCTATTTTAACTTATTTAGTTGTATATATTTCTAAATGATTGCAGACTCATTCAAAAAAAGAAAAGAAATATACTTATTTCCAAATGATTGCAGATTGTATATATTTCTTAACTACGTAGTTTATTATAAATCTCTTCATTTAATTGTGATGTTATACATTGTGACCAAAAATTCTAATTTTTATTATCCGTATATAGTCTAGATGGTTTTTCAAGCTGCAAATCATTAACAACCAGTGTACTCTTGGTGAAAATCAAGTAAATTAAACAAATTTTTGTAATTAGCATTTATAAATTAGTTGCATACTGGAATGTAAATTAATGTTAAAAATATTAAGTAGTCCGGGATCATTTCGAGATGTACTTTATGATCTGAGAAAATTCCGAGATGAACACCGATATACATTTATCTCGTCCGAGATCTCGTCCGATACGAGATTGAGCCCCAAAAATTTTCAAAACGAACGTGACCGAAATCCGAGATTTAAAACCTTGTTTATATGACAAGTGTCATATGATGTGACACATTCTCATTGATAGAAATTCAATAAATAAAGCCTTATTCACATACTCTTAAGTACATTTAATTAACTTTATGAAGCCATAGAGTTAATGTCTCATAAATTTAATAAGAAAACTTGTGAAATTATCATTATAAAAGTTGAAATCGTAGTAGATGTTATTCTATTTAGCGTAGTCATAATAAATGATCAGTGGAATGTTCTTAGAAAGTGGACACTTCATAAAAGTCATTAGGGAAGAAGTATGACCAATCAAGAAGATGCTGACCGTTAAGAAGTTAAAAATGAAAAACACAACTTGCCAGTTGAAGTGTATTTGATAGTAACAAACGTTTCATTAATTTAAGTGCTTAGAATATATATATATATGTGTGTATACACACGCACACACTCACACATGCAAATTATATCTAGAAAGATAATTTTTTCTATCAGAAACTTTTGTGTAGGATTATAAGTTCAAAATTGCGGTGATTCGCACTTTTGTGTAGGACATAAAATGTTCAAAATTGCGGTGATCCGCATAAAAATATTTTTGTTGTAACCACCATGTTCTTGTTAAATAAAAAATAGTTAAATTTTTAATTTTGATATGATTTCTTTTGTGGAGTTTATGTTATCAATTAATATTCATTGTATAATTTTTGAGATTTTTGCAGAAAATCACAGCGTTTTAACATGCCTGTTATCAATTAAAAAAAATAGAGTAATCAATTTTTGTATGAAAATAAATATTAACATGCGTTTTAACATGTTGAAATATAGCCGTCGTGATTGGGTAAGTGTCTGTTCATTCAAAATAATAAAATAGATAGAATTCTAATGTTGGTTCCATTTTTTTTGCAAGGTCAACTAATCTATCTTATATGCTCATGTAAAAAATTCATTTCAAAATTATTAATTTATAATTTTTGAGAATTAAAATATACTACTACATTCAGTATTTTCTATCATGTTTCCAAAGTGTATAATTTTTTTAGCATTTTCAAATGGACTTTGGATACATAATATTAATTACAATAATAAATATAAATATTTAAGAATATTCTTCAGATAAAATCATAAAGCATTTCGAAAATTAAAGTGTCTTTAATTTGAAAACTAGCAATCGTTTTTTAGAGAGAAAATTGTTTTTAACTTGTTCATACCATTTTGGGTATTTGATAAATGGTAGAATTGAAATGTCTTTCTACTTAAAAAAATCACTAAAAATAATATATAAAAATTAAATAGAATTTTAAGATTACCCACAATGCTGATACACTTTATTCCAATATTACCGTTTCTTCATCCAAAAAATTGTTTTAAGCATTTATGCATCTGAATTGTTGCTCTTCGTTTCGCCTAATCTTTCATCACGTCTTTTGAACATCACCGTCTAAAATCAGTTTATTCTTCTTGATTTGTGATGCGTGATTATCAAGTGTCTGTTCGTCGTCAACCATTTTACATACTTGTTCTTGGAGTTAAACATTATAAACTTTCAAAATATCAAGCGACTTTTTAAAATAATTAGTTTCTAATATAATTGAAAATAACATATTGGTTTTGCAAACTATTCTTACATAGAAGTGTTTGAACGTGCAACAATATTATTTTTCATTTATACTTTTCAAAAATTAAACTATGGTTTATGAAAATCTTGCTTTGATACCAAATGTTGGTTGCAGAATTATTAATCTTAAGGCTAACTTAATACTAAATGGATGATTTATAGTGTTTTCTAACTTATGGGAATATTTTTAATCTTATTTGAAGATTAATATTGAAATAAAGAATTGTACTATCAGTCAATCGCAGATTCAACCACATGTAAAAATAAAAGCGGCAAAATATGAGCTAAAGAGATATACCTATGATTCTATACTGGTTTGAATTTCTCCTATATCCGGTTCTATGCATTTTCTCATGCATAGTTCTTATCAAATGCCCACTTAAAACAGGTAGGAAGTAGACCCCTTACAATCTTGATTTCAAGGCTATGAAATACACCATACCAATTTTGGAGTAGGGCAGGCACACTTGACTTGAGCGGGCTACAAGTGCACTCACTTGATTTGAGCAGGCTATAAGCATTCTCATTTAATTTGAACGAGCTACATGCACATCCACTTAATATGAACGAGCAACAAACACATCCAAACAAATAAGAGTAGAGTTTGTTGATTTTTAAATACAATCGTATTTGGGCTTGTGGCCTTTTTGATAGTGATTTAATCCTTCATCTGAGTGGAGAATGATCCTAAAACAGAGAGTAATTGAGAAGAACGATTTTAGTAAAATCGATGATGAAATTGAGTGAATTTGAAAAAAAATATAAATTAGATTTTGAGAAAACTACGAAGAAAATTTGGAAGAAGAAGATACCAAAATGAAACGACCCAAACTCTCTCTTTCGAGAAAGCCTGGATTGAGTTGAGAACATGACAAATCAGAACACAAACATTAGAACATTTCATGATTATTACAACAATTACATCAGAGTACAAAAATATATTAAAGTATGAATAATTATTACACATTGGAAATACAATATCAGATATTTAAAATTACATAGCAGTGGATAATAATACATAAGTATAATGCATAGCGGGAAACATCATACTAGCACAACTGAAAGAAATACACGGATACAAAGCTTTCCGAATATAGCTCTAGTTGTAATCCAGGATCCTATGAAAATAAATATCTGCAAAACCGAAACTGCTCACTGCCCGTGTGGAAAATAGGGACACTTGGAGTTTAGGTTGAAACAATAAACTCCGAGTCAGTCATTGGACTGGTGTGAGAACTAAAAACAGTTATTAAACTTTACTTTAAAAGTTGAGAAATCATGGTACCACGCCGTATAACACGGAACATATTTACTCCACATGAATCTTAGTTTAAAATAAAACAACGCAATGTTTTTTGGAAAAATGAAGCTATTATAAGACTTAGGTCCCATCACACAATGCAACGCAAGCCGGAGGATAGAGCTTTACCTTATAATAGCCAAACATGCTTGGTACGTTTAAAACAAATTATTTTGATATTATAAGTGCATAGTGTTTAAAAACAACTTCAAATATAAACATATCATTCATAGACGTCAGGCCCTACGATGTGGGAGGGTCCGATCGTCTTCCAGTTGGCCGTGGTTGGTGCGCGATGAAGCCCTAGTGGCGATGTTATTGGGTTCAGCGGGTTTGTGTTATGCCTGTAGAAGATAACGATGGAGAAGGGTAAAGTTATAATTAGGATTTAATTAAAATTAATTATATTAGTTAATTATCTTAATGGTATATTTGAAATTTTGTTCACGCACACCTTTATATGAATGAAGAGGTGCACCGTTTTTAAAGAGTTGCATCGAAGAGACATTTTTTTTTATTTCGAAAACAATCGAACTGCCATTATGTTGATATACGGAAGGTGTATATGTCCTCGTATCCTTTATAATTTTAAAAACGATTTTTTGTTTTAAACTGTTTTCAAACTTTTATATTTTTGTAAAACAATAATAATTTAAATATAGTTTTTAAATACTGTGAACATATAATTTTTAAATATT
This sequence comes from Allium sativum, assembly GCA_030737875.1. Lineage (NCBI taxonomy): Eukaryota > Viridiplantae > Streptophyta > Magnoliopsida > Asparagales > Amaryllidaceae > Allium > Allium sativum. The sequence goes on along the minus strand of CM060921.1, from coordinate 4,017,695 downwards.
TTGAATTTTTAAATAATTTATTTTGATAAAAATATTGAAGATCGGTAATTTGTGGTAAGGACCACAGTTCGCTATTAGAGGCTTTAAAATTTTATTGTAGTGACTCATAACTATATATTTAGTATTAAATCTTTTATCTTTAAACGCACGGGTCTTTATACTGTAGTCTTTGATTCAGTACCTGTGTAATATTATGTACCATATACTATACAATTTGGTAAAACATTAGTATTTATATTTTATGTGGTTGTTGTCATCACAATCAATAACCGAGGTAGTAACAAATACGTTATCCTTGTGTTTAAAGTTGTTGTAAGAGACTGTTGACACAATTGCTAAAATTAGCAGTACATGAATAAAATGACATAAATATTTATCCAAACTTGAGTTTTTTCAACTGAAAAGGAACCTGTTATCTTTTATTATTTTATGTCTTAAAATGTTGGTTACATGGTTAGTTATGAAACATTAACAGACACTCTCTGTGTGTGTGTATATAGACTGATTGTTATATAACCCCTTTTTTAGCCAACTTTTTCTACTTATATTACTCTTTTGAGTTTTATTAGCTATCCAATATTCTCAATAGAAATATGGGTACCTAATGAAGTTCATGTCAAAAAAGAAAAGTGACATGAGTGACATTGCAACTGGTATTAACGATAAAGTATAACAAAATTCTGCAAATTAGCAATGTAAGAAATCTGTAATTTAAAGTAACTTGACATTACGTAAGCTTGGTATGTTAAAATTCATACAACTAAAAGGGAAATTTATTAGGTTTTAAGATCACAATAGAAGTTTAAACATTTTTTTTATTAGTAATTTCAATTTCATATTCTAAAATAAAGCTTGCATGCTATTACGATTCTATTTTAAAGATTAGAAGCAAAGGATATCATTTAACATTGTTTTATTTTTAATTAGAGTTTTTTTTGTGAAGATTGACAATTAAGTAAATAAAATATTAAATAAACGTGTAAAACTAACCAACAAAAAACTCATATTTTCCAAAAAGTTGGAGTTGGCTAGAGATGGAATCCAAAACCAAATGACAAAGTCAATATAAAAGATAAATAAGGAATTTAAAAGTGAAAATAGGAATAAAAATAAAATAAAATAAACAATTAAACAAATAATAATGATGATGGTAATAATGTTAAATATAAATACAAAGAAAAATCTAGATAATAGTAGTAATAATAATAATGATGTTAATGGTAATAATGATGCTAGTAGTATTAGAGACACAAAGTGCTACATTTTAAGCTCCTATTCACTATTCTATAATCTAAAACTAAAGGACTACCTATACATCAACCATATGCTCATGGTTTTGGTATATGGAGCACTAACTTCCATACTCTTCTGTTCGATACCTGCTCTCTGGATATATTCCAATCTCTACCTCCTGGATCATTCTTGGTTGACCTCTACCTTTATTTGAGCCTTCGGTGCGATTTATAATTCCCACATGCACAGGTGACTTGAGCGACCTACGTTGGAGATGTCCATGCCGTCTTAAATTGTGTTGTATTAGCTTCTCTTTAATTGGTGCTACTCCAAGTTCGTAAAAAAATCATGACTTCTGCGGTGGATTCTTGTCAAAAATCCCGGGTTTATAGATAAAATTCTTCGTTTTCATGTCAACAGTATATCACCATTTCTATTTTGGTCTCTTATTGTATGACCACAACTCTATTGCAGCATACACATCTCTGGTATGCTTATCTTCGACACGTATTGTCTTTTGGTAAGACAACATTTTGCACCATAGAATGTCACATGCTTGATTACTATTATGTAGAACTTTCCTTGAAGTTTTTGTGGGTCTTTTCTACCGCTGAGTATGCCAGACGTTAGTCATCATTTCACCTATTGTTGTCAAAAATCCTAAAATCTTGCGATATAACTTCCGTTTCAAATCGAATCTCTCCCTTTACGATGCGGTTTATATTTCGATTCAAATCAGTTAAAACAACTTTCATTCAGTACATATTGATACATTCAATACGCTTATTTGATTCTACAACTTAAATTCTAAGTTTTCTTAAACAAAATAAAAATGAAACAAAAAAAATTGAATTTTAGATTTAGATGTAGAAGTTACATAAATGCCAATTTCAAATTGTATACGAACCTTATAGTATGAATCTTTTAAATCCACTATTTTCGATTTAAACCCCGTTTCAATTTAAAATTTGGACGTTACGATTTACGATTTGAATATCATTTTAACAACCTTGATTTCACCTATCTCGCTCGAGTTCTAAAACTAACATCTTCATTGATCTCACCATCATATTGCAACATATGTTCTAATTATTGAAATGATTTCTTTTTGGGCACTACTTGTCTGGACAGATTGACATCTTCATTCTCTAATCTGACACCACTGAACTCGTATTTTATATACTCTGTTTTAGTTGTACTAAGTCTAAACCCCTTTGATTATTAAACATGGTTTAACAACTTCAGTTGTCTACCAATCTATATCATTATTACATCAAAATGAGGAAGATTTAAGACACTTATAATAAAAGATGGTGTCAAATCTCCGATCTTGGGCAAAATCTCAGATTTCAATCTCGGACAAGATGAGCGAGATTTAAAACCTTAATTAGCACAACATCATTAGCAAAGATCATACACCGAGGGATATCATCTTGTATATCCCTCGTAACCTCATCTATCACTAGTAGTGCAAAAATGTAGGAGCTCAAAGCTGACTAGTGATGTAATCTTATATTAATGGAAAAATCACTGGTTTCATTATCTCATGCTCTGATACTAGTCATAACATCATTGTATATATCCTTAATAAACGTGATGTACTTTGATCTTTTCTTTTCCAGAGCCCACCATATAACATTTCTCGGTATTTTGTCATACGCTTTCTCCAAATCGATAAGTATCATGTGTGGATCTATGAAAATGTATATTTTAAAAATATCTTGTGTTACTAAACTATAAAATGAAAATATTGAAAACATATGAATTTTTTTAGAGTCTTCGTCAGAACAAGGTTTCAAACTTGGGTTCTTATAAAAAAATAAACTGGATCTGAACCCACGAGTTAAGAAAAAAATATTGAAGGCATTTTTGTGAAGAGTGGGATTTGAAGTCCTGACCTCATGTGTTTACACAAGGGAATTTTTGAAATTTCATGGCTGCATCAGAAAGATGCGACACTCGAGGTGTTACAGCCATTAGAAAGATGTTGGAAAGTTAAAAGTGTCATTAGATATCTTTTAGCAGGTCAGTTTGATATTGTTTCAAAATGTCAATTTTTTTTCCATATTCCTTCAATGTAATTCTTGCAAGTCAAAAGTTTGATTCTTTGTTGAGTTTTCAAACTTTCATCAGAAATCTAAGAATTGGATTATTAAATTTTTTTCCTTTTTCTAGGACATAGGCAACATTTTTTTTTTTTTCTTTTTTTTCTTTTGGGTCATTTGTCCCAATTTCTAATTTTTTGACTGCCATGTGACTCTCGTGTTTATCTGAAAATGTTGTTCTTTTTTAAATAAATTTGGTAATCAATGTTTCGGAGTTTCAACCCAAGACCTCTAGCCAGTGGTCTTGGACTTGAAAATGAACTTGGCTATTGGTCTCGGATTACCACAGATACACATGAATTGATGCTCCCTTTTTATATTTCTTGTGTTATTTACCATCGTTTATCTAATTTTTAATATGATATTATGGAATTGTTTGATAAGAAACTGAAAATTATTCTTGTTTTTTTTTTTTTTCAAATAGTAAATTTTACTTGAGAATCGAAAGTTAACTGATTAATTAAGAATAACCTGATAAAGTCGCCTTATTGTGGTTTTCTTATTCAGTTTATAAGAGAGCACTATGCCACCACATGACATTCTTTCCTTAACTATATGATAGGGGGATGTAATTTTTCTATTTTAATCCAGTTTGTAATTACAATGACAATGTGTCACATTTGATATAATGTGATTCTTTGTAGGATTGATGATTCACAAGGACGGTTAACTGGTTTTGCATCTCAGCTAAATCTTCTCATAAAGGCATTAGAAAAATCATTTGAGGCTAAATTTTTGGAGGACTTTGTTGCAGGTATCAATCTTATATCCACAGATTCTGCAAATAATGTAGGTAATACTAATGTTTTGTTTTGCTATGTTAGCCAGCTGAAAATACGGGTTCTGATAATCCAAATTCATCAACCTCTGTACCTCCGCCTACTGTCGTTGATCGAATTCTTAAGGAACTTTTCCATGAAGGTATTCCTTGGAACTTTTAATACAGACATATGCCATCAGCTAGATGATATAATACTCATAGAGTAAATTAAATCTTTACTGGTAATATTTGAGAACAACACCAAGTTATTTGCTAAGGACCCTTATGGGATCTGAAATAACATTGCAGTTTTGTCGTTGAATCCGTGCAACTAAACATCCCTGAGCGGACTAATCATTTGCAAATTAGGTAGGATTGGATGCTTATCCTGTTATGGCAGCCTTGTCAGCTGTTCATGATTATGCTTTTCGCTATGGTATTTCAATTTGGTGAAAGTTCACATATGTAACATATGCTGATATACGTTTGCAACATCTCTGTTGTAACTTGTAGCACAAAATTTAATTGTTTGCTTAGGTTGTTTGTTCAGGGTTTTATTTGGAGGATAATACGACGACAGTAACACACTAGTATTTCTTACCCCTTATGTTTCTAAAATATGTAACACTAGACTGGAAAAATATTCCCACAGATTTTTGAATGTGCCGTCAACTGGCATTTTAGATTAATTGTACAGTTTCTGCCTACATACTCCTCATGTTCTGGAATTTACAGGGGTTGTGGATACCATGCTCCTGCGGTTTGTGTCTTCTTTATCTGTAAAAATAAAATAAAATGTGCAGCTTGTAATCCAAAATATTGCTTGGTGTGTTTCCTAGGTAGTCAAAATTCTGGTCATATCCAGTTCGAACATAAAAGATCTCGAGCGATTAAAGGAGCTCCTTTGGATTCTATTTTCTCCCAGTTCTGTTTACATGCTATGTGGTTTGGAAATTGCAATATCAGAGGTTTGTTATGTTTGTTATGAACGTTAATTTTGTTTTCTCAAATTAACATTGCATGGTAGTGAACTTGTAGAAAAATGCACAATATTTTTGCGCCAATAACAAGTTTCCTGGAATCTTGCCTCTGTTCAACACATTCCTTGTATAAGAATGCGTTGGTGAAGGAAATTAGAAGTTAATACCAGCACATGAAAATTGCATTTTGTTCTGTTGCGTTATCTTTCTTATAATATCTTGCTTTGCTTATGCAAAGTTATGAACATTATATTTCTTTCCTCAATTTAATATTGGTGTAAATGAGAGCCGAATCGCAGAAAAATCCAAATTATCTGTGAGCCAATCTATGCGCTTCCAACTCAAACAGAATATTGTTATCTGCCTATTTGTTTTGAACAATTCGTGTACAAATGTTATGTCGGTGAAGGATAATTTGAAGTTAATATCAGCAGGGGATAAGTACATATGCTCATTTCAACATAATACATTGTATGTATCCACACTTGTGTGTATGCGCACATATATACATATGCATGTGCATGTAAGTGCACACACACATATGTATGAGGATACATACATTACTACATAAATTCAAAAATAATTATTGTTGGCACACTTTTTGGTTAAAGCGTCACGTGTCAAGTTTTTGATTAGCAACTCGCTCAAGCGTCAAAAACATCATCAGCAAATACAAAGCAGTTTGGTCAAAGTTACGTCATGAACATAAAAATGGCCCAAAACCCCTTTAAATGACCTCTTTTGGGTCCGTAAACGTCAACTACGGTGCTTAGCACCGTAACTCTTGTAGCCCTCTGAATTAGCTTCAGGTACAGTTTTCGTTTGATCAAAACGGACTTATAGTTTGAAATTTATGCCCTTTTCCGTGAACGCATGTCGGTCAACTCAAGAATTTCGGATCCCTCACCTCCAAATTCATATGCTTCGGATCCCTCACCTCCAAATTCATATGCTTCGAATCCATCAACACCAGGATTTCGGCTCCCCCTCCCTCTTCCTCGTATCCCTTGGAGGGTTACGAAATTTCGTATCCCTTAAAGGGGTACGAAATTCGTATCCCTCACCCAAGGGATACAAAAATCATGTTCTTGGCCTTTTCTGGGATCTGAATTTCTGTTGCATGGTCCCCACTTCCAACCTACTCTACTACCAACCTTCATCTATGAATACCGCAAGACTTGGCCTTCATTAAGATTCTTTTCCCTTAAGCATCATTAATGGCAACTGCTTTCTCCTCCATGACCATTGAACATGACATGAGACATTTAAACGTTGCACAAACGTTTTCTGTTACTTTTTGGACATCTACAAGCATAAAAACACTACTTTTGGATTGTTTTGAACTTCTTGGACATTGAAGCTAATTTTATACATAGTTGACTAAGTCAACCCATCTCAAGGAAGGACGACATTTTAGTTAAAGTTTAGAATTAACAATCTTTTTGTTATTCTATTGTAACGTTTTGTAATGAAACATTGTCCGAACTTGTACAACATTGTAATCGACAAATATATGATGAATGATTAATATGAAATGAACGTAGGCGTTAGTGCCAAATCACTATAAAAAGTTGTGTTCTTCTGCACTTACTTTACTTTGGATTTCTGTGTTCACAACACACACTCACATCGGGTGTTGGGTCCACGACAATTTTCCCCGTCAACAATTACATATGTACATACTAATGTTTTAAAATGCAAAAGACGTACGTGAGGCGTTTTCGGGTCCGTGAGGTGAGGCGTAAGCCTTTCGGGTAGAAAAAGGCAACACATATACTTAATTCGGTTAAAAAAAGGCAATACATATACTTAATTTTTAATATGGAATAACATTAAGCATCAAATACTAAGTAAAAACCATAAAGCATTCGAAGCAATTCAAACAAAATACAATCATCCTTGCACGTTTAATATAAATTGCAAAAAATCAAATGATATCTTCCTCCTCATCCATAAGCATGTTATCATCCAAGCTATCATCATCACTGGCATAAAAAAGATATCGAGTTCGTGATTCGAATAACAGATCATAATCATCATTCTTAATTCATACGCTCATTTTAAGTTAACCTAGCCATCAGTAGAAATGAGGAAACGATTAAAAATCTAAAATAATTTGGACTGGAATAAGAAGCCAAGAAGACAAATCGTAGAAACAAAAAATCTGGAATGAAACACAGCAAACAAACAAACAAAAAATGATAGTATAAAAAAGTCAAAAAAAATTCTGACTGGAATCGAGCTTGATTCCAGCCAGTTTGAAATTTTAACATTTGCTTACATTTTATTCCGCTTTGAAGTCTGAATATTTGCTCGATAGGTTAGAAAACGAAGCAGTGAAGGAGTGAGCAGCAGGTACAATATTTTGAAAATAAGCAGGTAAGCTTTTCTTTTTATACGTATGCCTCTTCCAATTGAGGCTCTGAGGCATACGTTTTTGTGCTTTTCACGCCTCAGTGGATTGAGGCTTAAGCCTTTGAGGTGATGCGCCTCAAGGCGTTTCTGCCCGCGCCTCGCCTTAAGGCACGCCTTCGGCGCGTTTTTTATCTGTGCACGTGTGCGTATATATGTACCAATGTGTAGGAATGAACATTTATTGGTTAAACCAACCAAACCAATTAAGTTTGGCTGGTTTGGTTTTCCTAGTTGATCGGTTGGTTTTGTTTTCAAATTATTTTGGTCTATTGGTTGGTTTTGGGTTTTAATATTTGAAAATCGAACCAACCAATTAAACCAAATATTAAAATCAAGCTGTTTTAAAGTTAAAAAATTACCACAAACAATACTATTATTTAAAATATTTTAATAATATCATTGTTTTTCTTTCAATTCATATTAATATTTTTCTTGGTTGAGTTTGTTTTTAAAAATATTTGCATTATGTGGACTCAATTAATTACGTCAATCTTATATTATGTCTATAACTAAAAGAACAAATTAATATAAGGTAAACGAAATAAACAAACCAAACCAAACCAAATCAAATATTATCGGTTTGGTTGGTTTTGGATTTAAATTCATTTGGTTTGGTATGGATCGGTTTATGTTTTTTGAATGTTATTTTGGTTTCATAATTTTTAATCGGTCCAAACCGAACCAACCATTTGCTCACCCCTACCAATGTGTGTGCGCATGTTGTTATATGATATGGGGACCAAAACAAGTTAAATATCTTACAGTTCATTCATGATTTAGTTAATGTAGGCTTTGAATGTTAACTTCTACTCTCTGTGTGTGTGTTAAAAGCTACAATTTTTTTTTTTTTTTGCTGATCAGCTATTGCAACACTCTGGATTGAGTTTGTACGAGAGATTCGCTGGTGTTGGGAAGAGTCTCAACCACTTCCCAGAATACTAACTGATTCTGGCATTGACCTATCTGCTTGCCTTGTGCATCAAAAACTGCAAATGGTATGTATCCAAAGCTTACAATTCAATCCGATGTTATTTACTCATCACATCCCTTGCATAATTCACTTCATGCCTCTGATTTACATCTTTACCGTTGCTATTTTTTTTTTTCATCAATTTAATTAACATCATATGAAGATGCACATTGTCCTTGCTAAATTGCTCATCCTCCCTGCCCCTCTTGTTTTGTTATAGTATTTTTGTTTTCAGTTTGGGTTCGTTTTACCACTTAAGTAATATTCTGATTTGTTGTATAGCAGGACTACAGGGCAAACACTAATACACTCTTCTTATATTTTTGAATATATTAATGCCATATAACATGCATACCATATGATAATTTAGTACAGTTTGGTAATTTCAACTTATATTTGTTATTTCTCTTAGCTTGAAGTTATATATGCAAATACTCTGTTCCTTCTTGCTCAGAAATTTCTGCCTTTTACGCTAATCAACCAAATTTGAACCCTTGCATGGACATTGAGGTAATATCCAGATGATTAACCACAACATTCCATATAATTTTCATCCTAGATATACATCTTATCATTTAGTAACTGGCAGAAGTGCTAAAATAAATCCTAGTATAAGGCGGTGAAGAATGACGACATATTCGAACATTTTTGAAGGAAGGTTATTTAATCGTATTGAGTAGAATTTTGAGGAATATGTTAAAGAAATGTAATATAATTTATTAGATTGATCAGAAGATAATAGCTGTAAAATTCCAAGTTGTCGAGGTGCAAGCTTTGATGTGCTTAAGCCTAGAAAAGCGCAATGTAACATCTTCCTTCCGAGGCGTGTGAGAGCACTTCTTTTACAGGAGAAAAGAGGAAGGCATCCTTATTTGCACCTTAAACATCTTGAGGTCTTGAGGAAATATGTCCAGTATGTATCAAAATCAACCCAATTTTGATTTTCCTTCTCCATCTTTGATGCAGCACGAGTGCTCCTCTAGTAATTTGCACAGTATACATAATTTATTAATGTAGCACAACAGCATTTGAAGTCCCAGTTTGCTGGAAATAATTACACAAATTTTGCACCAAGAAGAAAGGTAGTAAATTCACAAATAAGCACAGTAACCATGCAATCTGCACAGAACTTGCATAAATGTTCAGTTGCAGTTTTGCATAAAAGAATGCCTAGTGGCATAGGCACAGTGCCTAGATGTACATTGTGGCCTAAAGGCTTCATACTTACTAATGACCACTACATGTAATATTTATAATAAGAAACCATAGGGATCAAGGTCTTGTAAAGCTTGACGATGAACTGTTAAATCTGGAGGTATATTGAATTGTTTATTCAAGGGGATACACTGATTGCTGGTTAAATCTTGCAAGTTCAAGATCTTTTTGTGTGTGTGAAACAACATTACACTTTATTGTATAATACCAAATCTTTATTAAAAGTTGTGTTGGAAGAATAAACTTTTTATCTGACCGTGAGCTTCCAGAAATGCCCTTATAGATCTTTATCTTTTTAAATCATTTAAAAGTAGGATCTAACAATTTAAATTTTCTACAAATTCAAAACTGCATTTTTATAAATATTAACAAATTTTAATATCACTTGAAAATAGGATCTAACAAATAAACATTCTTTACAACATTTTTATTTATAAATTAACAATATATAAAAAAAATTAAGCTAATAAAAAATAATTAGATATTGCAACTTAAAAATAAAAATGCAAACTAATTTCAACTTAAAAATATAACTAAATATTCATGCAAATTGTTTTCTCTAAAATGTGTTAAATATATATTGTTTTTTAAAACATAACTCGTGCGCAAAACATGCATAAACATCACTCGCGAAACGCGTGCCGTAACGCTTGTGTTTCATTCATGAGTAGGTTGTGTTGGATTTGTGGCATTAGTGCAGTAGTGACGAAAATAAAGTTAGAAATATATTTCTTTGAGGAAAGCTAGTCATGATGGTATAGAATGTTATGAGCAATGATTCTTTAGTAATGTCCAGTTGAAACTATTGAACAATGCAGTTATGAAGATAGTGAATAGTGGAATTAGGAGACATAAAAACTGGAAAAGAGATGTACATGTTTAGAATTTGTGGAAGAAATCGTATCTCAATGAGAAGACATGTTTGGTTATATAGCGCGGTGAGCTAATATTGGCAACACAATCCAACATGGTTTTTCAGGTGTACCGTTATTGCCAAATTCCTTTATCGAGATTAATGCTAGATGCAACGCTTTCCCCTTGAATACACTCCGGCGCACAATTGAGGTGTTAAAGGAGAGGAAAAACCTTGCATAAAATAAAATTTATTACTCGCAAAACGTTCATCATCGTCAATTTTAATATATCAAAAAAGGCTATGCATTCCAGTATATTGTTATTGACACCAATCATTGTCTTCATTAATGTACTGTATACTACCACATGTTTCTATTTTTTTATGTTACTAGTCCAAAGTCGCTGAACTTATATGGACTTCTGATCTTTTTCAGTGATAAGAATGAACTTTGTTACTGATGTTTACATAAATTTCACTTTCTTGCAAGCTTGCTATATGCATTCGGAAGAAAAACTTGAGAGAAAATATCCTTGGGGATGACAACATTGTTAGCAGACAAACTCCTGAAAACGAGGTGAGTTTCCTCATTTTCCATCAATTATCAAGCTTCTGTAGATTCTATGCACTTTATTAACTTGGCAAATAGTGCACCTGTATAATTTGATTTGTCATTTCATTAGTAATTGGATTTTCTGTTGGATGTAGTCTGAATTTTGGGAGGCTAGTAACCAGCCTCTGGATTCATTGCCTGAGGATTTATATGATGGTGCAAATAAAAGGTGAAATCAAATGCACTTGGATATACTTACGTTTTTCTGAAACCATACTTTAGTAGCAGTATGCAAAAGTTGTTGATATATGGTGCTCATCGTGGCAAGTGACATGTAAGCAGCGTCATTGGTTCAAGCACTGGGATGAGACATGGAGATAAACCAAATGCAAGTACAAGTAGGAGGGGATCAGCTCGAATTTTAGAATCTATGAAACTTATAAACTCATGTCAGAAAATGCATGTTCCACATACTCAGGTATTTTGTTTTCTTTGATTTCGTTTCTGATTTCTTCTGTTACACACACACGCGGTTTTTTTGTTTGTTTTTTGTTTGTTTGTTTTCTGTGTGCACTAGTTCTAATGTAGCTCCATTCTGAATTTTCAGGAAGCACCACCAATGACCGAAGACATGCATGAAGAAAGGCTTCGTGCCGTTGAAGTTCTTGGTGATGCATTTGTAAGTTTAATTCTCTGAAAAGCCAAGAAGCATGTTGGTCACTGTATCTGATGATCTCTTGACTGATTGTTGCTCACAGAAAAAAATAAAATAAAAATAATTAACCCTCTTCTTTTATTAACCAAAAACTTATAAGTAAAAAAGTTCCTGTCAAGACAACGAACTAACCAAGTCAACATCAAGTAACAGTTACCAAATACTAATTCGATAGAATTTTGAACTAAATGAGTCATGTAAGTAAAAAATTTACTTGGACACAAAAAGATAGTAAACTTAAGCTGCAGCCGAAGTTTCACTCTAAGTTTCTGGTTCACCTTCAGATCCAGTAAGAGTGCAACCCTTTTTGGAAACAACATAAGAAAAGATCCAAACAACACCAAATGCAACTTTAACTTTGGAAAAGATGCAACCAACTTCCTCTTCATTGATTTCACGTTGTTTAGTTCTTCATTCCATGATTTTTGAGATAGCCTTGGGGTATTGTAACACAAGTTATTTTGCATCTATGGTGGTCAATTTGAAACAGAGCTGCAAGGCGCAAGACTTGCCCTAGAGACACAATTTATTATATAAAACTGCTAATGCCTATTTGTTAAATATACTATGTCCAATTATAATTTAATGTTTAGTGCATAGTTTCCCATAACATTTCACCAAAAATACTAAACTTCAGTATAGGATTATATAATAGTAACTTAATAACATTCTATAATATTTCACCAAAAATTCTAGACTTCAGCCTATTTGTTAATTATATTATGTTCTATCATAATTTAATGTTAGTACATGGTTTTCCATAAAATTCTAGACTTCAGTCTAGGATTATATTATAGTAAATAACATTCTAAAGTAGTAGTTAATAACATTTTGATTCAGTAGAAAGTCTAAAATTTTATTAACATTTCAAACCGGGAATTAAAGTAAAAATAGGTCGTTAGATAATCAGAAAAACCATGAATAAAATGGGTTAAATGATCTCTTCAATCAGTTTTACCTTCAGATCAGAGCTTTATAACAAAAGCGAACAGGTCAATGACAAGTAGGACGAGTTTGTCATAATTGTAAAAATAAAATAAAAATGGGGGAAATGTTACGGAAGAGACAACGAGAAAAAGATAGAAAAAGAAGAGAAGAAAACGGATAAATGTTATTATGGTCACATAGTTTGTAAGGTGCATAAAATGCACATCTTGCCCCCTTCCAGTTTTTGCTATAAAGTGATTTTGTGCTTCCTTATTGAAACATACCTATGGAGTGCAAAAACACACATTGACAACCATGTTTGTAAGTAGTAACATGTAGGCTTGATCAGCAGCTATATGTTGCTGATGCTTGAGCAGCAATAAACGTGTTCATCATAATCCAGACAAGATAAACATAAAATGGGTATCTTTTTGCTTACAGCTAATAACATAGCAAGCTTGGGTTACAATTTAATAGGTTTTCCTGCTGTGTTCTTTTCTTCTTCCTTCACTGCAGAGAAAGATGGTAAAATTAGTAGTATTGATTAGATTTCAAGTCATATGCCTGTGTGTTTGATGCCCGATCAGTATTGAACAGGTGGACATCTCACTTAAGAGGTAGATGGTGCATGTTGCTTTAAATAAATAAACATACTATGAGCCTTATTCATACATTGTTGGATATAAGTTTTGTAGGTGTTTGATTTAATGATCAAATTTTGAAAAGTCTTCCTAATAATGGTGGTGAAACTGCACATATCTGATCCACATTAGATCCCTCTCAGGCAAGAGTCTTGTGCAGTGGATGGAGAATGATGATTATTAGACTTAAAATTGCATGTCCTTATTGGGAAGTTGCCATAACCACCCTTCTTATAAGAATCCCGTCTTCAATACGATACTGATTACCCGAGTGATCCAACAAGTCAAAATGAGATTTTGAGATTGTCTGCGTCTGTCAGCTGCTTTTTAGGTTTCTACAGCTACCTCCTTTTTGGTCACTGCATTGTATCTTTTTTAAAGTGCAGTAGTAGCAATCAGATATGATCTGAGTGCTATTATGTTTTCTGTTAATAGCAGCTGTGGTTTTCCTTGATTCATACATGAATACGTGATACACCCTCCTTTTGATTTTCTTTGTTTTCAAAGAGAATAAATTTTGGTAGGAACACAGGTTATTGTTTGATTTTCTTTCTTATGAAGCAGTTTACATTCATGCACGTTCTGATATAATGTTTTTGATTACCTCTAAACAATGACAATTCTCTTAACCTATTTTGTATTTTTCCAGAGCATTGCCGGTCAACTGGAAAGGGATATACTATCATCTGGTAAGATGATTTAACTAGATGTATGTTTTGTTGAAATGCGATTACCACCCGAAAATCTTCATTAGAAAAGCTTTCAAATGTCTTAGTGGGTCGGTTTTATGATGCTTGATGGAGCCTTACAATCATGAGTTTCACATTCTTATGTTTATCATGATTTACTGGTTTGCCTACTTGCCCCAAAATTTGGTTCCAACCTTATAGCAGATAATCATGACTTGCGTGTGTTTGTGTATCCCCCCCCCCCCCCCTCCTCTATTAGTATACATACATATATCTTTTGATCCGATGTTAAATTTCATGACCCTGGCATTGAATGCACGCATTCAACACATCCATATAAACGAATATTACAATGGTGCTCCTTCCAAGAGGAGCTCATACAGTCTGTGATGAAAGACCCTTTATTTAATGCATTTGAGGTTGAGAATTTTTATGTATCAATACCTGCACAATTCACCTTTCATTGAGTAGTAGTAAGACAAACATTTAGATGTTAGTGGCTATATTTCAATTTATAAAATATGCAAGTCATTTGCTAGGGGGCTATGACAAAGTTGTAAACCTTGTACTACCATCATTTTTCTGATTTTTTTAAACCAGTTTTAAAAAGTATGGTAAATATATAGTATAAATTCAGTTAGTTGCATCCGAAATTCGATAATATTTTGTTAAATTCTTTAAATAATTAATTTTGTAAATTTCATGGGTAGATTCAGTTTTGTCATAATTACCTAAACACACCTATATTTGACATTTCAATTAAACTGATAAAGTTGTCATTCTGCAGACATGTCAGCGTTTAAAGCTGCCAATCCAGATGCTGTTTTTGAAGATTTTATTCGGTGGCACTCACCTAGTGATTGGGAGAATGATGAATCTGATATTAAATTTCAAAATGGAAAACTGGAAAAAGGTTCTGATTGGCCTCCACATGGTAAATTATCCCAAAGAATGTCTGAACAAAACAATTCATGGAGAAAGATATGGAATGACTCTCCAGCACTGCCTGCTTCTGAGCAAAAACCTCTTTTTGATCCCATACGAGAAGGAGAAAAGGTGAACCTTCCAGCTTTTCTTGAGTTCATTATAACCTTCTCTAGCCCTCATATATCCCTTATGATTTCTAGTTAAAGCTTACACCCAATTGTTGGCATACAATTTCTTTGTTTAGAAGCTTGAAAATTTTGTGAGATAAAAATGAATCTGTAGGATTTTATAGTCTGTTTTAGGGCTGCACAAAGTATGGGTTGGGTCGGGTTAGACCAAATACTTTATCCGACCCGCATAGGTATGGGTTAAAGGTAGCTCAACCCGTACCCGACCCTATATGAGGTTGGATATGGGTTGGGTTGAAGTATGGGTTGGGTCGGGTTAAGTAAGGTTGGGTTGGGTCACTTGAATACAATAAAAAATGAGAAAATGAGGGATTTTTTCTAAAAATTATATCAATATATTCAGCATAATATATCAGATTTTAGCTAGCATAATGCATTTAAAATAACCGATTCATTACAAGACATATAATTAAAATTTCATTGTAAAACACATCATATGAAATTAATTTACTACATAGTTGAGCAAGCATTTCAATTTAAAATACATTAAAATGCTCTTTAAAATATATTTATCAAATTCGATCTAGTTTGGATTGACATGAAATATTTTTTTGTATATTTATTATAGAATACATAAAAATTATTCTAGGATTATACTATTCTAATTTTAATTGGATGGATATTAAATTAGTTTTTTTTAAATAGGTTTGGGTTGGGTTAAAATGAGGTTGGGTTGAACAAAATGTCAAACCCGACCCGCATATAGTATGGGTTACAAATTGTAACCCATATCCGACCCGTACTAGGATGGGTTGGGTTGGGTTTATGTGGGTTGGGTCGGGTTGGTGGGTTGGTGGGTTGGGTCGGGTTGGATATGGGTTGTGTGCAGCCCTAGTCTGTTTAAGGATTGATATTTATTCGGATGAGCTTTCTACGGTCCTACTATAGAAATGTGATGCATGAGCATGTTTTATAATTCACACAATTCTAAGGCGTTGTATAAGAGCTGTACTTGCAGCATGTTAAGATGTTGAAGATGAGCTACATTTACACTGTATTAAGGTGTTGTTGAAGGGTTATACTTGCACAATACTAAGGCGTTGGAATCAATGAAACAATATCAATTCAAATCCTGAATCTTCGAATTGAGAGAAATATCGAATGAGATCAAGAATTCATGCGTTACTCAATCGTCTGTCGCTGGAAACACCGCTTTCCGTTCGACTTGCATGTGTCAAGCATGCCGCTAGCGTTCATCCTGAGCCAGGATGTGTCGACACAGGCCTGGGCAAACGGCCAGGTTATTTATTTGATTAACCTGCATGTTCCTTCAGGTTTTTGTGAATTTTGAGTGGGGTTTTGGTGTGATTTCTAAGGCTAATCCGAGAACATATCTATAGCATTTTATGCCATAATTGATCAGGTATCCAAGCATATATTTCGGGATTGTTTTGGCATAGTTTTTATGATGAATTTTAGTGTACATCTTAAATGTTCCTCTCCTCTTTATTTAAGTGCTAAACTATGCTTTATGCAATCGATTTGGATCGCTTCTACCATATAGATGCCTGGATTTTCGCGAGTCCGTAGTTTGAGGTTTTAATGAATTTTAGTAATTCATTCCGTGTTGTTCTCTTGGTGATTTCCAAGCATACGTGCACGATTTTCAAATTAATTATTTTCAAAGGTATTTTATAATAAAACTCTGTTTTTCCTAAGTAAGATAATTTCAAAGCGGTTTTATTTAAAATAAAATACTAATATATATTTTCAAATTTATAAAGAGATTTCAAAATCGTTTTCCGGCAACATTTTTCCAAAATAAAACTCAACTTTTCTATAAGGTATTTTTCTTATATAAAACCACATAATTTTGCACCCTTCGAGAAGACAAGGTCGGTATTTAAACGATTTAAATGTAACGCTCCCACCCTGAGATCTACCTTAATAAAGAGTATTACTGAGACACTGTCTATTAGAGCGGATAATAGGATTTGTTAAGAGCGACCATCTATAATTTCGTATTAAACGAGCATTGAATAAGTCGATATGGTGTATAAATTTTTCTCTTATCTGAAGAGGATCGACGTATTCAATTCGTATATAATATAAACTACGGTGGTTAAGGGCTGTACAACATATACAACAACAACAACAACAACAAAGCCATATATCCCAAACAAGTTGGGGTTGACTAGATATGGAACCCAAAATTAAGGTAAAATAACTAATAATAGTATATAAAAAGAGTTTAAAATAACCAAACAGATTAAAGTAAAAAGGTTCAATAAAAGTGAAATAAAGTCCTAAAAAAAATTTTAAAATTAAAATAATTAAACAGAGCTAAAAATAATAATAATTAACATATATATATATATATTAAAAAAAAATCCTAAGGTTCTGGTACATGGATTGCCAACTTCCATGCACTTCTATCTACCACAAGCTCTTCAGATATACTCCAATTTCTTAGATCTCTCTTTATTATCTCTTCCCATGTCATTTTAGGTCGACCTCTACCTCTCTTTGGGCCTTCGGCACGACCTATAAGAGAGGTAGAGGTCGACCTAAAATGACATGGGAAGAGATAATAAAGAGAGATCTAAGAAATCAGATTGATTCCCCGTACTAACTAACCCACCAAGACCGGAGAAGCAATCAGATTGATTCCTATCAAAAGAATGGAAACTGGGGAAGCAAAAGGCAAAGCAGAACTGCCATCAATTTCTTCGCTTCCAGCTTAAATGGCTTTAGATTTTGAAGCGATCAGAATCACCAACAGATGTAAAGGTTTGACACAGGGCAGACATGAAATTTATATTCCAGGGCGAGCAAGATAAGCAAGCAAATAGATAGGAGCCCCGCTCCGGTATCAATTGCTTCTCTCTAGACTAAAAGTCCCCACTCCTTGCAGTGCACTCGTTGGGCTCGTGTCACCTCCATGACCGTGCCAACTCTTGCGATCGTGCTGTCATAGACCATGCTCGCCCAGTATAAACATTGGCCTTTGGTTGCCTCTATAGTAACAAGAGCATTATGTCCCATAAACGATAGTAAAGCATAATTCTAGTGCGTAGCAAAATCTTTTGGAAGATGTTCGCCATTACTTATCTTAATTTCCTTTTCATTTCAAAGTGCATTTTGAAAATATCTTTCCAGAGTCCGGGGTATTCTATTCCGTTTTCGCTATTCATATATCATATATATGACTTCTGAATCTCTTTTATTTGCTAATCTTATTGGAAATCATGTAAAGACAATTCTGATTTGATATAGCTATTTGTGCAAGTATTTTATGATTAAGAAGCAATTACTTGTACAGACTACAAATTGTGTATGAATTTACTGTAACTATAGAATACCATATTCTCACGGGTTGCTGCATTTATTCGAGTGATCCGCAAACAACGAAAGTCCCTCTTTTGTCTGCCCCTATCCCGACGAGAGGAAACCAAAGCTCTCGGCTGTTAATGTTGTTTCCTACTAGTTCAAAAAAATACGCACACTTAAAACTAAGAAAAAGCTCATTATTAGAATACTCCTAGATGACTGATAGCGAAGTAGTACCGTGAGAGAAAGGTGAAAATAACCGCCATCGGAGAGTGAAATAGAACATGAAACCGTCAGTTGAACTGAAATGCCATCATTAATATTCAGTATTTTGTCATTCCTAAGAATCTTTGAAACTAAAGAAATATGAAAATCATATTCTCACGAGCTGCTGCATTTTTTCGAGTGATCCACAAACAACGAAAGTCCCTCTTTTGTCTGCCCCTATCCCGACGAGAGGAAACCCAAGCTCTCGGCTGTTAATGTTATTTCCTACTGGTTCAAAAAAAAAAAAAAAAAAAAAAAAAAAAATACACACACACATAAAAATAAGAAAATTAAGTTCCTTATCTGAATACTCCTAGATGACTGATAGCAAAGTAGTACCGTGAGAGAAAGATGAAAATAACCCCCATCGGAGAGTGAAGTAGAACATGAAACCGTCAGTTGAACTGAAATGCCATCATTAATGTTCAGTATTTTGTCATTCCTAAGAAGCTTTGAAACTAAGGAAATATGGAGAACTGTATTAGGAATTTGGCATCAGTGGAAGGACCGGTCTTTGTCTTAGGGATTTGGCATCAGTGGAAGGACCGGTCTTTGTTAGGTATGTTGCAGCATAAAGTCTATAAATTCAAGTATTAAATATTAGTAAACTTACAAGGTTGAAGGCGTTTGCCCGTACAAATTGATTACTTAAGTTCACTAATTTGCCAGAAATGCTTTAGTCTAACCTATTCTATGCAGGTAAAGATCATCAAAATTTGATATGCTTTCTTTTCCTGTAATAAAAAGTAGTCTTCCCTTTGAATTTACTTTTTCTACTATTGCTATACAAGTCTCAGAATATTTGGTTCTCCATGCAGACACTACATTATTTGGAGACACTGAGACCACATCAGCTTCTTGAGCAAATGGTTGTCACGGCTTTCAGAGCTTCAGCTGACACTTTAAATCAGGCTACATTTGGTGATTTCAAACTTATGAAGACGAATATTGACCAACTGTATCAAACTCTAGCTTCTGCATTGAGGTGGTTACAGGGTATGTTTAATGAATATAGTTATGCTTTTCATGCGACACACTTAATTGATATAAACTGTCAATTCTGGTAACAGTCCCTAAAATTTGTAATTTTCTTTGAACTCTCCAACTAATCAATGTATCACTATGTTGAAGTATCTCTTTCTTGCAATACATCTCTTGGTCCCGAGAGCGAAACTGTCGTTTTCTTTCAAATTTGCAAGAAGCAGTTAACATTTGAAGGGAACATTGACAAGTTTCTGAATCATTGCCAACATAAAATTTGATGGTTCATGTTAGATGGCCTTTTAGTTATTGAACGTCTTGGAGTTACGGAGGACCAATAGCTTTCTTTGCTACTTGAAAATTTCAAGCCCTCACTTCTCGTTTACATCTATGTGCATGTATTTGGGTAGGTGGTGGTCAGCATGAATTGATGCAGTTAATTGGGGATTTAATGCAACTATGTCGTGTATTTGAACACGTCGAAAAGTTATTGATCCTTGCAGCTTCAGTCCATCGGAAGTTGTTAGATGCTCCACGTCTTTCTGAAGCGCTTTTCAGTGACTATTTTAATTTTTATCTTCCTAAGATGGGAACTAGTTCTGCAAGTCTGTGCTTTGAAAAGGTGCGTCTATGTCCATATATACTCCTCACTTGCTATCAGTTTACTAATCTTTAATTGACTATACGTTGTATAATTGCGAGCAAAGTCTACAACTTTATCCATTTCATATAGAGAAAATCAAACTAGACCAATATTTTCCATCTTTGGCATGGCTTGAAAAGCCAAATACATATTCAAGCCACATACACATTGCAGTTTAGATACATTCAATTAAATGCTTGTGAACTGTGACTTTTTGATGCAGATGCTTGCCCAACACATTATTGCTTGTGAACTCTTGACTTTTTGATACAGATGCTTGCCTAACACATTCTGATATTATGCCTGCCGCATCAACATCTCTCTCTCTCTCTCTCACACACACACACACACACACACACAGTTTGTGACTACACACTTAGTTTTCATAAATGAACATATAGTAGTAGCTAAAACAAAAGTTTGTTCCTTTAATTCTTGTCCCTACACTAGTATCTTTTCTGTTTGTTTCTAAAAGCTTGGTTGATCAATGAAAGAATCTGAAGACATGTTTGCATTTTTGGTCTAATGTCTCACGTCAACATTTTCCCCCTTTTTGTAGGAGTTTGACACCAAGCAAGCAGTCAACATGCGTGAACGAGAAGCAGTGTCAAGTCTTTTCCCACCACCAACAGCCAATCAATCATGGAGAAAAGTACTGAGCATGGGAAATCTTCTCAATGGCCATGAGCCAGCCTTAAGGGAAATCATATTCTCAGTCTATTACATGGTGAGCGATAATCATTATGGAAGTGATAATCCAGCAGATGTTCCTAAAGAAGAAATTGAGACACACCGTATGTATATTTGTGGCACGTCTAATGATCTTCAAGTGGCAATATCCGTTACTTCATGGGATTAGTGTGAGATAGTGTTCCTAGTGCTGAAGATCGAAGGGATGGAATAAGAAATTACTGATTATAAACTTAAAATGGACTATACAATGTTTTCATTTAGCACAGTTAATTATGCAGTGTTTTGCTTTAGTTCATGGAGATGACATTGTTTCTTACTTACCTTCAAAGAGCATTTGGGATATACCAGTAAAGTCAATTATGCAGTGTTTTGCTTTAGTTCATGGAGATGACATTGTTTCTTACTTACCTTCAAAGAGCATTTGGGATATACCAGTAAAGTCAGGTATAAACTGATGGGTCAACGACGAATTGCAATTCTTTGGATACGTAGATCTTCTGTCCATTGGCAAGTTGCTTATTGTCTCTGTATAATTGTAATATTCAGTATGTGTTTATTTCTATCAGTCTCGGTATTTGTTAATCATACAGCTACGTTTATGCGTGCGCAACTAAAGCTTGTGAATGCTAATGCAAGAAAAGCACAACAATTGCCTATTAGTTGTGAACTACGATTCCCTTTGTAGCAACGAGGCTTTCTTGATAATGGTTCTTACTGTTCTGTGTACACTGTTACATCTAATGATGTGGATATGGTTTGAATAGTTTTTTAGTTTTATTATTTGGTTAATATTTTTGAAAATAAAATCAACCTAAGTTGGGTTAATATTTTTGAAAGTAGAAATCAACCGATTTGTCAGGGTTAACTGATTTCGGTTTAACTGATTTACCTCTAGATTTGTTTTATTATTTGGTTTCGAACATAATACATGAATAAAATAATTAATTGAATTCATGTATGAAAATGCAATGATGCAATTTTTTTCCAAAACAAGCTCCTACTCTTATACAAGCATCAATATGAATTGGAAGAAGAAATAATATTGATAATGTAAAGGCATGATAATATTATTTTCGTTGATGATTATGTTTGTATCATCAGCTGGATATATTTGGCCTGTTTATGTTAGTCACATAAGTTGTTTGACACATCAAAGAGGCTGTGAAGAGTGAACAACACAATGTGGTTGTTGACTATAAGTTTAAGCGGACTTAGCCTTTGATCAATTTTATGTACGAGTTCTAACTTGTAGAATCTTAGATGTTAGATCCATATCCATAGGACTAAGATATATAAAAAATAAGAACAATGTACGAGAAAATCAAGAAAAACACTACAACGGTTTATAGTGTTTTAATTTACTATGAATAATTTGCTATTGTTTCACGGTAATAACTAGTGGTAAATATAACTATAATGTCGAAATGAAGATCAGATTTGAGACTAAAATGGAAGAACATAGCCTTGATGAAAATTTGTTCAATCTTTTCTGGGTGAATGCAACCACATATTATAGTCCTTGTGGATTAAGTTCTGCCATTGAAGTTAGTGTCTTCTTGCTGAAGAATTGTCTAAAATATTCCCATTCCATATCCATTTTCTAGTGGATATGTTACGGGTTGATCTGCGTCTGTCCATGTATATATTGGTATTGATAGATAGATTAATGAAATTTACCATGCTTTGCTCCATTAGTCCATCGCTAGTTCATGCCTAGTCTTCTTTCTTGCTCCAAAGGCATATTACAATAATAATTCATTAAAAATAATTTATATGATCGTACCGATCATTGAAACTTAGCCAAATTTCCTTTTTCTTTCTTGTACAACCTTTTATTTATCATTTAAGAATATTGTATCCATTCTTTTATCATTTTCAAGTCTAGCATCATCAAATCGTTGTTTGTTAAAACAAAAAGAAGTTAACGCTTTCCTCTTAAAGTACGATTCTGCAAATACAGGTCGTGCATGGTTCGGATATAAGTAATCAAGTCATGAAACCTATTGAGTCTTTGCTCAGACCATCTCCACGAAGATTCCTATCTTTCAGCAAACACTTCTATTGCACACAGCGTAACGTCCCACATTTTTACAGCGATTAATCAATATGAATTTAACTAATAAAATTAAAAAATAATAAAAAATGGACATCTCCCAAATATTTGAATTAGAACTTGAAACTTGCATTACTGTGTACATGACAATTTTCTGATAAATTTTCATATATAGTGGTTTTCGATCAGAGTTCAAACAGAAAAGCTATCACTATTTGAAAATTTAGCATTCGAAATAATCATGTGTGTAAAATAGGTAATTTAATAAAGACTAACTGAGTGCTAAAAGTGTTGAATCAAAGAGCTAGTGTGTTTTATAAAATGGGAAACACTGATAAGGTGAATTAAGAGAGAATTTAAGCTCTCAAATCACCCTAAAAGCGTAACATATATACACAAAGCATGGAAAAAGATAAATTTAGTAATGCCATAATTAATGAAGGTAATTATCAACGTAACAACTGAGAGAGAATTTCAACTTGTAATGCAATCAATTAGGAGAATAAACTAAAAGAAAAACGTACAAATTAATATAATTAAAATACGTTACAAAGTTAAGATACCAGTACACAAAGAAAAAATAAATTATACACATGCATGGTCAACCGTGGTTATCCACGGTCGACCGTGGAGGTCGATCGTTGGTAAGAGCGGTCGACCCACGCGAGTGTGAAAAGTGGTAATCTATTTTGGGCCGTGTGGCCCAGATTTGTTAGGACTTGATCTAATGGTTGACGTTGATTTGAACTTCTATAAATAAACTTGTAGGATTTCACTTTCAACTCATTGTTTTTTAAAGAGTGTAGAAGCCCTATCCATATTCTTTTTCCTCTACAACTTCTAAACATAAAATTATAGATTTAGAATATACAGATTCAAATTGAAGGAGAATATAATAGAAACTCATAAACAATTAGGAATTGGTTCAAATCAAAAACCTACATTTAAAGGGTAAACCCTTGAATTTGGTTTTAGTTTGTTAATTTGAATCCAAATCTCTCTTCTTTTTAATTTAGTTCAATAGGTATCTATAAACATCATTTGTAAATCCAATTAGGGAATTGCAAATAGAAGAATACAGATAATAAAAGCATATCTGAACTGAATCTGGAGATTTGAAAAGCTTACAAGGCGAGTGGATAAATTATATATTTTTATATTATTGTAGAATATATTGTTATAAATGTTAGAGTTTGTGCCCTAGAGGCAATTCATTTGATGAGATTGATAACACTGTTGATGCTATTATTTTATTTGGAATAAAATATTGTTCTATTATATTGTAGTTACTGCGTAATATACATAATAATATAATAGAAGTCCTTAGAATAATAATACGGAATTATATAGTTCGAGTAAGACTGAATTTGAGATTATATAATTATTAAGTATTATAATTCTTAAATGTCCCTAGTCAGGTTTTATTGTTTATACAGGACAACAATAAAGCATTGAGACTAGTATATTGATTGACTGATGATTACATCTCATTGATCATTAATATACGTGATATTAAAGTCAAGATATAAATACGTATTGGAGAATAGCGTATTGGGCTGACCCACCGTGAGATAACTACATGGAATATAATTAACAAGTATCATAAGTTGTTCTCATAGTGATAGTGATATAATGGTCCTCAGACCTGAAATCATTATAATTTTATTCGAGGATATTTGTGTTTTGATATCATCTAAATTTATTTCGTAACAGAGTAATGATAACGGTGATTATTGGATATGTTTAGAATCGAATATAAATTATGAATGATCTATATGGAATTTAACCCTATGATATATTCGTAGTGATATCCAGGGGCCTCTTGATTAAGTGAGACTGTGAAATGCATGGCCGTGCTCAAATATTGATTTGTTTCAAACAGTCTACTTATTGATCAAGAAAAACAGATTAAATTATAAAGAGGATGATACGATCCATGCCTCCAGTTTAATCTTGGATATAACGGTTAAAAGGATTATATTACATTGATACACTGTTCACAAAAGGTTGTATCGAATCGTTGATCTTATTATAACTTGGGTAACAGCGATGTGTTGTTTGATGCCGCTCACTGTTTATAATTTAAATACGATTTAAAATTATTGCCAACGTTGTAATAACCTATAGGGTCACACACTTAGAACGTTAAAAGTGGAAACCATTATTTGGGTTAAAAAAAATATCAATTCGTTGAGATTTTATTTAACGTTGAAAAGGTATGCCGGTTAGTTCCTCAATTTATGGTACACGTCCATTTTAATAGGGAATATTGATTCTTTTATAAAATGGCCGCTATCCATAAATATAAGGGTTGAGATGAGATCCATTTATAAAAATCGACATTACCCTTTTTAAGAAAAACCCTAATCATGGCGGCTAGCACCGATTGTTCCTCTTCTATCTTCAATTCGATTGAAGATAATACGTTCGTGTGGATTACTTATAGAGGCTCGTCGCTTTGAGGGGCTAAGATTCGAATCAACTAAACACTCAAATTGATTGCGTGAACCAGAAAAGGCTGAAGCTTTAAGCGAGGTATGATTCTCAATTACAGATTATCATGTAGATTCAGTATAAAATTGGTTGAAATTTTATTTAATTGACATGAAATCGAACCAATTTTACTTTCAATGGTATCAGAGCTAGGGTTCATGTTAATTTGTATATTGAGCACGATTAGGGCTTCGATCTATTCGATTTTATCAAAAACGACAGTATTATGAACACAGTTGTTAAGATAATTTAACATAAATCCAGTCAGCAATGAAATTGTTTCATTGCAAATACTTTCTGTATGATATGAATGTTAAATGGATTTTTGGTCTAAAATTAATTGTTTTATTTTGGTTTAAAATGTTTAAACCATCCTATATTAATTTTAAAATACTGGTCTGTTATAATTTAGATAAAGACCCAGATTTGATATTGTTTTGATTCTGAGATGGTTTATAAATAAATATATGATATTAATTATAACCAAAGCTCAGATCTTGTTTATCATATTGGATGATATAAGATTTTCTAATATGTAGTTTTGCAGTTGGCTTTGTATGCTTTATAAAACAGAATTGGGTACATTTTAATATTATCTGTATAAATACTGTACTTATACTATTTTACATGTATAAAAAACAATATGATTTGTTTGGTTTCCGTCTTGACAAATATGGTTTGTTGAGAAGAACCATTTAACAGGTTTTATATTTAAACTTTTGCTGATCAAGTTTATCGCAATTGTAAACACAAACAGATATGCTTTTAATTGAGAGGAACCAAAATTTGATTTATGATCAAATGAGTGAATATGAGTTTCATAGTTGATTTCCTTTTGTTTTACAAGTTTGTGATATTGATCACGAACAAATAATAACTTTCAGGTCAATGTACATATATTTACAACATTATGATATATATACATATTAATCCTGATCATGATTAAAGCTAAGACTTATGTGTAGATAAATATGTAAGATTATTGATCTGTTTTGATATAACAGACTATGTGGCTACTGCATTTGTTTTGCAACCATGATTTATCTAAAATATTTCATTGAAATGTTAGATTTGATGCAAAGTTGATGATAAGTATGACTTATTAATATCAAGATAAATTGGATAATTGAGATCATTCAATTTAGTTTTGTGAGACCTGACATAGTATGGATCCTTATTATAGGATTAGATATATGTATATATGCATATTGTATGCAGTAAGATGAATGATCTTGAAATGTTAATTCTGGATTAAGTTATAAAACTAGGAATTGTATTATGTACATTAGCAGATTTCAGAATTATGATTCTCCTGCAATGTATTGGTATACCTGTACATATATATGTTTATAACAATGTCTTATTGTATTGTAGAACACAAATTAAGCTGCATGTTATAGAAATAATAATTAGGGGTAGAATAAGTGTTATTTTATCCTTAAACTTGCAACTTAAGTAATAGTTATACAGTCAACACATACTTTATTGGATGTTGATGTGTATATGATTTAACAGATCTTAACTTTGAAAGTCTGTATCAATTCTGATTGATTATTTAAAGCCAAGGATTACTATACACCAGAATATATGTATATTTGATATACATATAAATATTAAATACTTAAAAGGGGTTAGTTGTGAAGATCTGTTAGCTACATTTATACTGTTATGAGTATATTGCCTGAATTACTCACATGATTAACAGATCATCATACAAACACTTGTGACATATATATTGATTTGATCATAGATATTAATTATATATTTGATGTGTTCTACGAGTATGCAAACAACATATATGTATTGACATATATAAAACTGATCTGTTATCTAAATGTGCATATGTACTTCTATAAGAACTAGCTACGTGTATTTATGATGATAAGTATGCTTTATACATGATATCTAAAATGACAAGAAATTTGATTTCCTGACTAATTTTAGTTTTGTGCTACTTATATTAGTAATTGTATCAAGATGCAAAACTGATATTAAATCCATTTAAAATGCTGCTAGCACTATTTTACCTTAAATGAATGACCTGTTACAAGTTTGACTTGTAAGTGGATCAATACATTTTTCCCTGTCTTGATATACTGGAAAAACCCGTTTATATTGATTTGAGATATATTGATATAGCTGTAATACAAGTATGGTCATCCATTTAGGTTATTTATTTCCATATGTACTTGCAGTCTACTCACATCATATACATGTATGCTTGCATACAATGTTGCTTATATAACATGATGTTTCTTATAAATATATACATCATCTAACACCTGTCAGATACATAAGATGTTATGTATGATTGAAGACAACATGTATTATTGAATAAAACCAGGGTGACCTGTTTTACTGTTTTCAAATACAAGTGGGACTGGATTTCAAACTGTTTGAATATACATAAATGTACCCAGACATGAGATGGAGATAAAAGGCTATTTTGCATCCTGTATAAATATACACATCATGGTTCTTTTCAGATATTTACAAATTGTTTTATATTATCTGAAACCGTAGTATATTAACATTCTTTTGTAAACTTTATATACAACTGTTGTAACATTGTTTTTGAACATGGATACATATATGTCAATGTATATTACAACAGTCTGTACACGCAATATATATATATATATATATATATATATATACACACACACACACACACACACACACACACACACACACACAGCAAGTGTGACTTGTTATTAATGATATATACTTGTAAAGGTATAATAGTTGTACCTAATATGAAATTAAAACTGCCTTATATGATATAACCTGGTGGTGATTTTAATTTTATTATATACTGCGAGATCTACATATTTTGACAAGCTTTGATAATTCATCTCAAACACATGCATAAAACTGCCTTGTAAGAGGCAGATACTTCAGACTGTTATGTGAAAAACTGGTAATATATGTACATGATACTCGTACACAAACGGTCTTTAGTCAATGCACCTGTATTACAGATATATATATTTGATATATATATACGAGTGGCGAAATATGTATGCATTTGATGTATATGTATAAATTATGGCATGTATTATACTAAATACATTTGATGTGTTTAAATCATGCTAACCCAATGTATCAAAAATTGTTTTGATAGGGGATTGATGCTGCTATTGAAATGGTTTCAGCGAAAAGCAGTTCCATCACTCAAAATTGGCAGCAACATCTGATTATAACACTATATGAATTAGTGTAATTTATATATATATATAATTCCAGTTTGTACATATTCAATGTAAATATAATGTGTGCTGTCTGTTTACTGAAAAACATTGATGCATAATAGCTTTGCATATGATTGCAATGAAAAAAAATCGATGTACTGTTTATTTCACATTACTGTTTTTCAAGTATTAGAAACCGAGTGGTCCGAGTGTATGTAAAGATGTGTTTTGTTTGCTTGTATATCCTTTGAATTATCTGTTTATAGAAATAGACTTACTAGTATGTAAGTATTATGTTTATTCACGGTATGCCTGCCAGATTAATGCCAATTTAGTTGTCACATTAGCTATATATATGAACTAAATGTATGGGCTTAGTGTTTTCGATTGAGCCTGCAAGTTTAATTGCATATATATATTATAAATTTTATATGGGCTCACTCAATGTGTTTTATACATCTACGGGTCTTAAGTTGTTTGGGCCTACAATTTTTATGAATCTAAAGTCAAATGATTTCTTAATGTTTAATATTAATTTTATGGGCATGATTTCTTATATTCTACATACTAGCTTCACATTAACCATATTTTTTTTATTTGAAATGTTCGAATAAAATAAAACTTGGTTCTCAAGCAACATTGGTTTTAATTATAATATATATATTTGATTCATATATTATTTATTTAAATCCAATTTATATTATGAATATAAAATACATATATTTTGATATATGTAGATAACTCTAATAATGTCTCCCGCTACGAATTATAAATTCCCTTTATAGCAAATTCTGTTATATTAAGTCATGGTGAACTCTTCCAATAATATACTCATCACTGTCCAAGATCAATGGTTGTAACTAACGCCAAAGCGTTGTGCACCTTTTATTTTGGTTATATGCGATGGAGTAAAATGTGGTGCTCCAACCTATTATTGGGTCTGACTTAACTAGGCTGCATAATACGATTATGGCCTTAGAGACAAAAGCATGAATTATTCCACATTTTGAGCAAATGAATAATACTGAACAAAATGTTCAACATGCGATCCAAGAGTTATATAGAGAATATAATTGACATAAGATGTCTACCTAAAAGGTTGTGTTTTGAGTTTAGCCAAAGCTGGGTCAAGGCATGACTAGATATGGATCTTGGAACACCATTATATGTATATAATGATTTACATATATAAACAGAGGGATGTTAATTTGTGTGGGAGCGTATTTTAGTTTAAATAATAAATTTATATTAATATAAATTTTGATTGTCAAAATTTTTATATTTATTAAGAATCAGTTATTATTTATTATCTACTGTAGATATTAAATAATAAATAATTCTGATAATTTAAATTAATCCTTAAGAAGGATAAATTGAATTAAATTAAATTTCTTGACTAACATTAAAATTTGAGGATTGTCCTCAAACAAATTAAAAATGTAATTGTTCTAACAAATATAGAGGATCTAAAATAAAAGTTAAAGTGTGACTTCAACTGAATAAGATATAATTGTTATGATAATCTACTTATACATTTCTAGTATTAGATACTAGATATAAATCGCATAAATGTATGTTGATTTACAGAAATTCTAGAATAAGTAGACATATGATAAAAGGACAAGTGGACTAACGATTGGAAATGAAGCAAATGTTGCTGGATTATCCACAGGAAGTTGATTCTTGTTGAATTTATTGGCTTAATTAAATAAATAAAATAATTGTTATTATGAAATTCCATATAAAATAAATGTTATAATATATCTTGTTCAAATAAGTTTGAATTTCATTTGTAATAAAAGAATAATTGTTATTCATTTTATTTAAATAAAATATCGTATGGAATTTCACAAACAGTTAATGATATTTGTAAATCCTTAACTATAATGTACTTGACATTAATAATGAGTGGATTAAATTTAGTAATTTAAATCCAACATACTTTTAGCATTATCAGTTAGCCAATATAAACAAGAAAGTATATCAAAAATCCATAATGATGGAATTTTGAGATCATTTGATTTTGAATTATATGAAGAATACAAATCTTGTTTATTATGCAAAATAACTGAATCACCTTTTCACTTGACACAGTGATTGAGTGACAAGTATTGGGTCTCGAACATAATGATGTATATGGAGCAACGAATACATAAGCTAGAGGTAGGTTTTATTACTTCATTATATTTACTGATGATATCAGTAGATATAGATATGTATATCTTATGAAACACATATCAGAATCCTTTGAAAAGTTCAAAGAATTCAAGATGAAGTTAGAAACCAATTTTAATAGAAAATTAAATACTTTTCGAACAGATCGAAAGAGAATATTTAAGCCAACTATTTAAGGACTATCCAGACGATTTTGGAATTGTTTCATAACTTACTCCATCTAGAAGACCATATTGAAATGGTATGTCTGAAAGGCGATATCGTACATTATAAGATAAAGTACAATCAATGATAAGTCATATAGATCTTCCAATAAATTAAATTTAGAACGATTGTATTAAATCCCACTAAAACGATTTAAAGACGCCATATAAGATATGGACTAGGAAATGTCCTAGTGTGTCTAATGCGAAGATTTGGGATGCAAAGACGTTTATTAAACGTTCTTCTGATAAGATTGGATCCAAATCAAATAAACATTTTGTGGAATATCCAAAAGAAACAAGTGGATATTATTTCTATATATCCTCTGAGAATAAAATGTTTATTGCTCGAATTGGTATCCTTTATAAAGGAGAGCCAGTTTCTAGGATAACAATAAGAATGAAATGGAATTCGAAACATTTCGCAAACACAAAATGCCACTGAATCTTGTATAGACAAGAAATTGAGTGGGAGTGATACAATAATTCAAATGTTATTTGATAACACATTAATTATTGCAAATAATGTTAGTTTAAAAAACAAGAAATAAATACTGATTCTAAGAAAGAAAATGTTTGGATTAAGAAGTTCATGATTGAACTTAATTCATTGTTGATCGAATGATATGCATTGCGATAACAATATGGCTGTTGCTCGGGCCTAAAACATTAAACTCATCATCAATCCAAACATATATTTTAAGAAATATAATTCTTATGTGAATTTGTTCACAGAAGAAATAAACATATCTGCAAAGTTACAAAAGTTGTAATGTTGCAGACCTACTGGATTAAACTCTGTCGCAGCAGAAGTTTAATAGTCACACTAGTTTCATAAGTATACGATGCGTAAATGATTGACTCTAGTGCAAGTGGGAGATTGTTAGAGTTTGTGCCCTAGAGGCAATTCATTTGATGAGATTGATAACACTGTTGATGCTATTATTTTATTTGGAATAAAATATTGTTCTATTATATTGTAGTTACTGCGTAATATACATAATAATATAATAGAAGTCCTTAGAATAATAATACGGAATTATATAGTTCGAGTAAGACTGAATTTGAGATTATATAATTATTAAGTATTATAATTCTTAAATGTCCCTAGTCAGGTTTTATTGTTTATACAGGACAACAATAAAGCATTGAGACTAGTATATTGATTGACTGATGATTACATCTCATTGATCATTAATATACGTGATATTAAAGTCAAGATATAAATACGTATTGGAGAATAGCGTATTGGGCTGACCCACCGTGAGATAACTACATGGAATATAATTAACAAGTATCATAAGTTGTTCTCATAGTGATAGTGATATAATGGTCCTCAGACCTGAAATCATTATAATTTTATTCGAGGATATTTGTGTTTTGATATCATCTAAAGTTATTTCGTAACAGAGTAATGATAACGGTGATTATTGGATATGTTTAGAATCGAATATAAATTATGAATGATCTATATGGAATTTAACCCTATGATATATTCGTAGTGATATCCAGGGGCCTCTTGATTAAGTGAGACTGTGAAATGCATGGCCGTGCTCAAATATTGATTTGTTTCAAACAGTCTACTTATTGATCAAGAAAAACAGATTAAATTATAAAGAGGATGATACGATCCATGCCTCCAGTTTAATCTTGGATATAACGGTTAAAAGGATTATATTACATTGATACACTGTTCACAAAAGGTTGTATCGAATCGTTGATCTTATTATAACTTGGGTAACAGCGATGTGTTGTTTGATGCCGCTCACTGTTTATAATTTAAATACGATTTAAAATTATTGCCAACGTTGTAATAACCTATAGGGTCACACACTTAGAACGTTAAAAGTGGAAACCATTATTTGGGTAAAAAAAAATATCAATTCGTTGAGATTTTATTTAACGTTGAAAAGGTATGCCGGTTAGTTCCTCAATTTATGGTACACGTCCATTTTAATAGGGAATATTGATTCTTTTATAAAATGGCCGCTATCCATAAATATAAGGGTTGAGATGAGATCCATTTATAAAAACCGACATTACCCTTTTTAAGAAAAACCCTAATCATGGCGGCTAGCACCGATTGTTCCTCTTCTATCTTCAATTCGATTGAAGATAATACGTTCGTGTGGATTACTTATAGAGGCTCGTCGCTTTGAGGGGCTAAGATTCGAATCAACTAAACACTCAAATTGATTGCGTGAACCAGAAAAGGCTGAAGCTTTAAGCGAGGTATGATTCTCAATTACAGATTATCATGTAGATTCAGTATAAAATTGGTTGAAATTTTATTTAATTGACATGAAATCGAACCAATTTTACTTTCAATAAACCTATCTATTTGTACAATTAAAGAATTGCAATTTTATTTGGTGAATTCCATGAATGAAAAATATGACATGGATTAGAATTGCAATCAAGAAAAATGTTGTCTATGGAAAAATAAATATAATGGCATTTACATTATTTGTTTATGCCTAGATTATTTGATCTTGAATTAAATTAAATGGGGAAACAATACTCTTTAAGTCTAAGACATGAGATAAATTTTATTTCATCTTTTGGAATTTGGTTGATATTTTAATATGTTGAAATGAATGTAGAGGCAAGTAGACTTCCATATTTAAGTCAAATCCTCAAAAATTCAATGTGTAGAATTATGAGGAATTGATATATGGTTTCTCCAGAAGAAAGTGATGTACAAAAATAATGGCAATTGTCGTATTTTGTACTGTCTATTTCAATAAAAAATAATTTCTTGTAATTACGAACATTGCACAAGGTTTCTCTATTTAGGTAAAATATGGGAACTTGCTTTGCAATAATTAAGGGTAAAACCAAGTTCCAATTAATTAAAATGTAGTAAGCTCCAGGTATGAAATATGAAATGTTAAAAGTAAAGTAAAAAAGGTTAATGGAATTGTAAATTTGCGTAATGATAAAAGTGAAAATACATAGGAAAAAGAGGAAAAATAGAAAAAATGGTAATGAAATAAATAATCAATGAATATGAAATGGTAAAGAAAATTGGTCAAAATATAAACAAAATGCATAAAGGTGGGAATGAAGACTAATGGTCTAAACAAAGGGTAAAGAGGCAAAAATGAAAGGGTTAAGGAAAATAAATAAATACATATTAAGCAAGAAATTGTATATATAGCCTCATATACACGTTTAAGATGAATTTGCGTAAAGCTATAACGCAGACATAGGCGGTCCATTACAAATGTTATAGGTGAAACTCATGTTAGGGAATGAGATGATAGTTTTGATGACAACAACTTTTTAACCTTGTAAATTATTATTATAAAGTATATACTAACATTATATATATATATATATATATATATATATGCAAGATGTATTTGTAGGTATTGATTATTGAGGACTGTACAGTTTAAAGATTCAAGATTGAAGACTCATAAGTAACAAGAGTTCAAGAAATCAGAATAAGTAACAGAGTCTAGAATTTTTGTTAGAACTCCATAATAATACTTAAATATTATTCCTATTTTCTCACCATTTAAGCCTTATAATATTTTAAAATATTCTTAAACTTTTTTTTTTTAAAATTGATTTCAAAATTGCTTCTCGTTTAAAATATATATCTTTTAATATTTAAATATATTTTTTTGGATTTCAAATCTAAGTCCTAATTTATTTTTTCTTACTTATATTTCAATTTTAGTTATATGTTTTTACATAAGTTTTAATATTAATATCTCATGTTGTTCATATCTATAGTTTTATATGTTAAGTTATATATATATTTATATTTATAGTTTTATATTAAATTTTATATCACTTTTATGGATTATAAATATGTGTTTTAATTTATATTCTTACTCTATTATACTACTTTAATATGTAGGAAAATAGTTTATTTAAACTCCAGAATTACCTTGATTTATTTCAACATCATTTATATAGTTTAAAAAAAAATTCCAATTTCAGAAATTCCCTAAGATATGTCGATATCCCCAACCCCCTATCTTGACATGATCATCGTTATTTTCAAATTCAAATTTCAAAAGCTGTGTCTATTTGTTTAAATCTTTTTGCGAAGAGTCATGGCAGTTTATCCACTATAAATACCATATAATTTTGAATTTTTTTAACTAACTTTATTATCTTCTTCTTTTCTTTTCTCCTCTCCATTATTAATCTTAAAATTCAAATTTCTATAATCAAATTTTGTTGAAATTCAAAGAGAATTAAACCAATTCTTATCTACTTTGATTCTCTACCATACTCTCTCAAAGAATCAAGTGCTATTCAGAGTTATAGGAGTTTCTGTAATCAAAGATCGCAAGATCAAAGTTCTATCAAGTCTTTCTTTCAAAAATGATACTGAAAAGGTGTGGTTGTAGCTCATTCATCAACCGGGGTGATTGTAGCCTGCAATTCAATTGAGTTTGATTGCAGCCCAGAAATCAATTGAGTCTCACTATACTAAAAAAATAGGAGGGGTGATGTAACACCCCTTATTTTATGATAATAAAATAATTAAATAATGCATATGTGTATATATATGCATAGATATAAATGTATATATGAAGAATAAAATAAAGATTAATGCAAGCAGAAATGTAATACATACATTAAAAGAAAGGAAGGATTGGTTGCATGCGGTGTAATGTGTTACATGCACTGATTATGCATTAATAATAAAAGAGAAATAAAAGAAAAAGATTCATGCAATGGTTTAATTAAAATATTGTAACAAATATGAAAAAGAGCAATGAGAAGAGAACAATAACTACCATTGTTCTAAGCCTTGTTAACAATAGCCTTAGTAGACCAGTTGGTTAGAACATGTGACTTGCATACAAGAGGTACAGAGTTCGATCCCCCACTGTCATCATATTTTTATTTTTAAGGGAACAACTACAATAACACATGTTCATGAGGAAAAATATGTATAAACACACTTATAAGAAAAAACGTACATAAAAGAAAGTAAAGAAAATATATGTATATATGTATATGAGAATATATATATATATATATGTGTGTAGGAATATATATATATATATATATATATATATATATATATATATATATATATATATACAAGGGATAAAATAACGGTGCAACACTGTTTGAATTTTGAAAACTAAACAAAAATTGTGCATATATATATATATATACGCGTAAAATAGTCAATACAAGTTTTGTATACATATAAAGGCCTTATATATGAACATATTTAAATCAATTCAAAATTGAAGACTATATGCAGAAAAAATATATTATAGCTGGGGTCGTCCTAGGGGTCGACCCAGGCGGGAGGGGGGGAGGGGTGTTTGACCCATCCGAAATACCCACCTTAAATCCAGTCAAGTTCATTAACGAATCCGGACTGTTTTCTTAACCAAGTTTGAATGTTGACTCAGTGCTATGTGTACGACAAGATCCTAAACACCTATAAATAGGCTAGTAGGGTCTAGCCTAAATCTCACATTCTCTGAGACAACGTCTAAGCTCTACCATTCTTTCTCCTCCTCAAATCTCTATAGAAAAATAAGATAATTAGTTTAGGAAAATTCTGAATCAAGATCTGTAGGAAAAGAATGAGTATTAATTAGAAGGTGTTCAAAATCATAATCGAAATAAGGTAATTTTCTAGATCCGGTCTATTCAATTTTATTCCTCTTTCTTCTGTTTTTCTTTTAGTAAAAATTATGAATCCATGGTTGTTAGGTTCTTAATCCAATTAGGGGAAAATCATGGAATGCTAAATCTAGACCAGATTCAAGATTTGGAAAGCAAATTAGGTGAGTGGATTTAAGTTATATCATTTTTGATAATGATATATTATCGTTTGACATTCCCCGTTATATATGACATATTGAATTATGATATGTTGAAATGTTTAAACATATGTTAAAAAGATTAAAATGACAAATATGACATGTTGGAATATTAATATGCTAAGATATTAATATGTTGGAAAATTCATATGTCGAAATATAAACTTGTCAAAATATGTGTAGCGATTACTATTGTTTCAATTCCATGTTAACTTGTGACATTTATGTACCTAGACCATTAACGGTAGAAATTAAGAAAATTACATGTTAGTTTGTTTGATTTTAACAATTATGTGGTTAAACCACTACATGTTATAATGAAATTTATTGTATGTTAGAAAGAACATGCGACATAAAATGAGTTTTATATGATGACATGTAAAATATAGACTTGAAAGAATATACAAGCCTAAATTATGTAGAAAATTTACAGTAAATATGAAACTGTAAGCGCGCTTAGACATGAGGTTAGATTACACTTGTGGTAGAAGTCTGCCCGGAACCGCACGACGACATATCTAGCATCCACAAGTGGTAAATCTAATGTGAGGGGTCTAAGTGCACAAATAAAACATGTAGTGGTGCTAAGACACGAGGTTAAGTCAACTTACGGTAGAAGTCTGCCCGGAACCACCCGACAAATCTAGCATCCAAAAGTGTAGACTTAATGTGAGAGGTCTAGTGCATAAATATATATATATATATATATGTAAATAGCAGGACTGATATACAACATTAATTGTAATTAATGGAAATAAATGGAATTGAATGAAAATACAACAATAAAAAAGATTGGAATGAACGGGGGATGAAAATAACCTATTATAAATAAATTACATTAATGAGAATGTTATATAATAGTTTGGCTTGTCCTAGGGACAAGTGAAGATTATAACTTAGGTTATAATAAACTAGTAAGGAAATGAGATAACTGGTGAAATAAGGTAAGTGGCACTTACTTGTAAATTAAGTAATCAGTAAATGGGAAAGCTGAAGCCAGTTGTTTGTAATAAGTAGAGAAAAGGGGGAAAATTTATGAAATTTAAGAAGTTGTACTTAATTATAAATTAAGTAATCTGTAAACCTGGAAGTCTGAAATCTGCTGATAA
Source organism: Allium sativum (assembly GCA_030737875.1). Classification (NCBI taxonomy): domain Eukaryota; kingdom Viridiplantae; phylum Streptophyta; class Magnoliopsida; order Asparagales; family Amaryllidaceae; genus Allium; species Allium sativum. Next base: position 3,979,633 of record CM060921.1, on the reverse strand, counting down.
GAATAACATGTTTAGGCTTGTCTTAGGGAAAAGAGGAAATTATGACATAGGTTATAATAAATGGAAAGGGAACTTATTAGTAAACATTAGTTAAGAGAACTAAGTTAATAAGTAAACAACGATAAGTTGTAGTAACCGTATAAGATGGAATTATGATTAAATAAGAAAGAATGAGACGAACTTATGAAATGAAATAAGTTATATTTAATCATAAATAACGACTGACATGTTAAACAGAAAACATGTGAATTGAGATATACTTAATTACATATTAAGTAGAACATGTTATTGTGGCTATGTAATCAAACAAGAATATAAAAGGATTGTGGATTACAGGCCTTGGATCACAATCTAGGAAACAACATGTTGTGGGCTTGTTAATAAACTTAAAGAGGATAAGTTATATGATTGAAATTAATAAGCAAGAGGAACTTGGTAACTTGAATAAGAAGTCAATGTGAAAGGGAATAACCAAGTTAAATGGAAACCTGATGCGGTAAAGCAAGTGCATAAAGAAATGTTTAGACATAGGGTCTAATAACATATTAAAAGGAGGCGCTTGGACTAGTCCGCACATTTGAGGGTGACTAACCCAACCGGGTAGATCATCGTGGTGTCATGAGGCATGAAGGGAGCACACGTTCATCTAATTATTTTGTCGGCTCTGAAGGAATGGAAAGGGGAAGCATGCGGCTTCCTGAGATACGTAAGGTGCTCCTGGTAGTCCTCTATGCGGTGGTAGATGTTTAAGCTGTGCTCGCAGAGGTTGGGTCTGCGCGTTACTACCAGGTGGGTGGGCCTTGACGGAAAAAGTAGCTTTGCATTCAGAATACTGTAACGAGGTGACACTAGGGTGATTTGGCGATCGCCTCAACGGGAGGCGAGGTCAGGACCAACAAGGATAGTAGATCGTCGGGTACCCGTCATCAACAGCCAATGGGATGCGAAAAGACTAGAGCTAAACCCGATAGACCATTCACCTTTCACTATCGAGGTACGGTGGTTGAGGGGAGACGCCAACTGGATGTTTAGATTGTTTGTTAGGGGCAAGTCGCTTAGCTCTCGTTGTCTTTACTAGTTGAGGGAGTGCCAAGGTGGGGCTATAGCCACCATGAAAAACAGACCCGAGGGATATCTATATTTTGAGGCCCTTAAAGGCGGGCCTGTACAGATATGGAAAAGCTCCCAATCGAGTTCCATGTTTTCTTGTATAGCCCTGCCACGAAACTCGGTGCACATTATGTGCGGTTAAGGCATCGAATACGATTGGCAATACGTACATGGGAAAGTCTAGATACATGCATGTCTGCTCTGGGTGGTGTATCGTAGACTTGAGGGCATTACTATGGTATGGAATCTGATTCGATCGAATGTGGCAGTCCGTATGCTTATGTAGCATCGTAGTGACTGATATATGTAGAACGTAGCATTGTTATGTAGAGATCCATACGTCACTCTGGCGTAGGATGAGGGACTACGTTCGTTTCTGTGGCATTACGGTGGAGACCGTGCAAGTGGGGTACCATGGGGTGTATCTCAATATTGAGAGATAGATACATATATATTGTATTAGGTTAATCCTCTGAGAAGTAAATGAGTACGACGTATGTGTAAGCTTTGAGTGCTGTTAACCCAAGTAACCTAATAAATAATAAAATGTGATTGAATGGTATATGTAGAATTATCCAAAGTGTATAGTTTAAATCCAGTCAATAGAACTTGTGTTCTGACCCCCTCCTCATAACATACTCACATGTTAGATTTGTGGCAGAGATATGATAGCTTTGGATACTGGTTAGGCAGTATTAATAATACGTTAAGGCTATACTTTGATTATATTATACTTTATCCATTCCTCTGTGAGATATTTTCCGAGCTCTGTTATATTTTATATCTCTGTCTTTTCTGCAGGATACCAGAGAAATCAACATGGATTTCGATGGATTAGAATTTTAAAAAAATCTGGTCTGTTGGAATTCGGGTTGTTACATCTGGTATCAGAGCTTAGGTTTAGGATTCCTGTATAAACAGTGAGTGAACATATATTTTTAAAAATATAAATATATTATATATACCTAGATCCATAGAGGAACCCACTAAATAGAAAGAGCGTAATATGGTAAGAATTGGGATACTTGTTTTGAACACTAAAGGAATGGATACACAAAACTAAGACCCTTCGGTAATTTGGGCGGAAAGTGTACAATATACTTTGTATGGAAGAAAGGTGAATCCCATGTGTTAGTATTTCGGATTAGTGGACCTGGCAGTAAAACCTTATAAATTGGAAAAGGTTAAAAATAAAAAAAATTGGATTAGGAATATATACAGTTGAGAGAATTGACTTTGTGGGAGTGACTAGGAAAGCCTAGGAAAATCGAAAACCCGCTTTGAGTCCAACCCCATTTATAACTTTTAAGAACTTGAAATTATAAAAGCTTTTAGAAGATCGTTTATGGTGTTTTCAAGTTTTAATCTTAAAAGTTATAATTTTAAAATATGTAAAGTACATATTGGGTTTTGAAGTAAAATGGGGTATATTTTGTAAATAGTGATTTCTTACAAAAAAATTGTCTAAAGTAAAATTCTCTCAGTAGAAGGTGCATATTATAGAGCATGTATAGCTCGCTAGTTTTCTAGTTATATTTCATGAAAGGATTTAAAAGAAAAACTTAGAAAATATTGCATTTTGTTAAAATTCTCAGTAAATAAAGTTTTGAAATCTCTATTCTTTTGACAATCATTTTTGATAAATTGTTTTAAAAGGGAAAAATTTGTTGGGTGGACAAAATGAGTTGTAGAAATTAAGAATAGCGTAGATGTTTGCACCTTGTAGGAAGTAATTAAACTGACCTTATAGGCAAGAATGAGTTATAAACCCGATTGAGAAATAATTGTCCTTATCTACTCCTGTTTTTGTGATTTGAAAAAAAAATGATTTACATTTTTTTATGATGACATGTTTTTATGGTTTGGCAAAAGTAAGATTTGATAAGGAAAATAAAGTTTTGATACTTTTAACTTTTGAAAGAAAAGTGAAATGAAAAAGGTCAAGCCGTGTTTAAAAGTATGGAGTAGGTAAGGAATAGTGCCTAGGGAAGACAGGAAATGCCTATGAAGTAAATAGCGAGAATTATCTTGGAATAATGGTAAGTTCCCGTAGAATGTGTAAGCATTGAAAAGCCTAGGGTATTGCTTGAAATAATTGTTGGTACACAGCTAGGACTACTGGTGACTACTAGATAGTAAAAGGGCAAGTAAATATTTAGAACCTGTTGCTAATTTTCATATTAGGGGTAAAACCCGTTATAACATTGCTATTGGGATCATTCCATTATTTTGTTCTTGTTGAGTAGTTAGGGTAACACCTAAAACCTGTCGTGGATCCCATGGTTTGAACTTTTCTTTCAGAGGGGGACATAGTCCCGAGATTTTTGGCCCTTAATAGTAGCTGTGTTGGGAGTCTATTTTCCTGTTTTAGTTGAAGGCTTATTTGAAATTAAACTTAGATAAGATAATTAAATAAGATATGAAAAGAAATGGTACAACTGAAAAGGAAACAAAAAAATTCAGTAAAGCAGCAAACATGACAGTTAAAGAAAAGATGGATAAGAATAAAAAAATTCAAGATAAGATGAAAAAGAAAATTTGTAACAAGGATTTTTTTTTTTTTTTTAATGCGGGCTGTGCTTGGATAGAAAAATAGGGAATCTATATAGAATAGTTACATAATATGCAAGTACGGTTGGAAAAAGGTATATAAAAGAAAAACAGAAGATTTAAATATTTCCGTTTTCCACCATTTTGTAACATAAGAAATCGAATTTAGAAAATTAGATTTTTCTGAAATTCGAAAAAATAAAGTTGGTTGGTAGGATTTTGGATGCAACAATTGGATGAACTGCACTCTTGCTCTGCAAGAATGTGGGAAATTTGGATGAAAATATATTTCGATTTTTAAAATATTGCATTCGTGTAGAACTGCCAGTATATTTAGAACGTAAGCATCATGTTTTTAAAGAATTTTAAAAAATTTGCACACATAGGAGATACCGCTTAGACATACATGTATTATTATGTTGCATTTCACTTTGCACAAGTGCACAATGTTTGCAAAAATTGGATGCACACATGATGGATGTATATTATGCGAGGGGTTAATTGATTTTTTACCCTTAACAAATTTCAGGGACAAAATTTCCTAAGGGTGGGAGAATGTAACATCCCGCATTTTATAACAATTAAATAATTAAATAATGCATATGTGCATATATATACATAGATATAAATGTATATATGAAGGATAAAATTTAGACTAATGCAAATAAAAATGTAATGCATACATTAAATGAAAGAAAGGATTTGCTGCATGCGGTGTAAATGTGTTATATGCACTGATTATGCATTAATAATAAAAGAGAAACAAAAGAAAAAGATTCATGCAATAATTTAATTAAAATATTGTAACAAATATGCAAAAGAGAATGAGAAGAGAACAATAACTGCCATTGTTCTAAGCCTTGTTAATAATAGCCTTAGTAGTCCAGTTGGTTAGAACATGTGACTTGCATACAAGATGTACATAGTTCGATCCCCTGCTGCCGTCGTATTTTTGTTTTAAGGGAACGTCTAAAATAACACATGTGTTAGACTAAAAAGTGGTTCTAACACCCAAATTAGGAATAATTCTACTAAAATGAAATAAAAAAAAGCAAAGAAAAACACACGATTTATAGTGGTTCAGCATTAAAGAGCCTATGTCCACTTTATGCTTATTGGATTTATGATTTGAATGCAAATACAATAATGATTCTTACTTAATTTCACTCATACAGTACATAAATTCACTCAATCTTCTCAAAAACATACTTTGAAAGATGATTGTAATCTGAATAAAGTGGTGGAATTCGGTTATGGAGGAAGCCTTGGTTGATAGGTTGCCAAAAGATCCCCTCAAATGACCATTGGAGGTGTATTTATAGGTGAAAGTCCTCTCTGGAATGACCCCGGTTCGGATATACGTGGCCTCTATCCCATGAAAGTCAGGATCGGACATCTCCAGATGATGGCATCGCATCAAAATAGTGGGTGAACATAAAAAAAAGGATTCGCAACTGCTTCGAGTTTTCAGGGAACGTGGGTTATAACCGTTTCTGCTCCTAGTTCGGATCGATCGTGCGATGGAGAATGGGTAGGGATTGGACTGATCCGAACCGATCCGATTCTATCTGTGCTTCTTTATTTCCTACTCTACAAAGTCTCAGCTTGTCCACAAAACTCCGATCCGATCCGGTCTTCTAAAGAGCATTTATCTAGTCAGCAGTCTTCATCAATTGGTCTTTCAACTTTTTGTAGCCTAGTTCACAAAGTGTGCTAACAATTTCCCCCTCGAAGTGCGCTTTCATCAAGGATGAAGCATGCTTCGAAATAATCTATCCGTTAACTTCTGAATTAGCCCCATTAAATAGCTGTGTCCATTCATTTGTAGAGGTGCATCGCTACATAAAGCTACATCCTTTGTTGTCTATAAATAAGTGATGGAATGCATGAATTACTCCTGTTATTCAAGAGAACTTCAAGAACTTCTTTCATTGTTCGAATAGCTCTTCCAGGTAAACTTTGACAGTGCATACTTATTAACTTGTTGTTCCTTTCTTGGAATTGGTTTGAAAAGCTGTGTGCTAAGCTTGCTATGATGACCATGGTTCGGGTGAAGCTTATCCGATTCGGTTCGAGTATGATCTTCATCGGGCCGCAGGACTCGAAGGCTTTATTCTGGCCTGGCCCTTTTTGCTATATGGATCAGTTTGGGGTGTCAAATCCCCCAGAACACGAAGGGACACCCTTCCCTTCGTATAAGTATTTGCATCTTCTCTCCTAATTTCTTTATTTTCTGCCACCTACTGCCACTATCCAGAACCCTACTTCCTTAATCGCGACGAAATTTCCCCAATTTATTCAAACAATCTCGTAGGCGGGGCTTCAATCCTTGCTCAACTTTACTTCTATCGATATTAACTCGATTTTAGGAATAATTTTGTTTGCTATTGTACAAACCTCGACGCCATGCCTTCCACCCCCTCGCCACCGTTGTCATTGTTGGTGGCCCTGTCGCCACCTGGAGGTTGTCATGGAGTGGGTCTGAGCTGGCGTGGAAAGTATTAATTCATGGATGGTTCACTAAGGCTGTGCTTTTGGGGATAGGACGTGCTTGATGTAGTGGAGAGATTGAAGAAGAAGGCGGGGAAGAAAAGGAGAGGAGTGGATCAGTTTGAGACGGAGTGAGGGGCTTTAAAAGTGCCTGGACTCATGTGCGTGACATTGGTCCGGGTCTGTGGAGATGGTCATGGTTGGGATGTCGGGCTCTGCTGAATGGATGGGTTCTAAGGCATTAGTGCAATTGGCTTCGGTTCGGTTTTAACTGATCCGAACGGAGTCATCTCCCTTCAACCCCCATCCGATCCGAACGAAGTCATTTCCCTTCAACCCCCATCCGATCCGACCCCTTTCTTTCTCATGCTATGAACTAACTTGCTTAGATAATACATCCGAATCGAACCGTTAAACATGAGGACATCCGAACCGAATCAGTTTCAACCTTAACCTCGAACCGTTTTGGAGTGATTTAACATGACGTACCAAGAGTGGTTTAACCAACTTAATCAATATTGGTCGTGGTCTATGATTTTATAGACAGTTAGGATAGATCCTCTCTCGCTGAACTTTTCGAACTGTTCATATACACATAATTGCATTGTTCTTCTTTGCACTGCATTTCTTTACTCAGCTATCTCATGTTATTGCATATACACTTGTACACTTTAGCTCACACACATGCACGGGGGGATATGGGCAATTTTACTCTAACTCCTACTAGTGCTTCTTCAATAGCTTAGCAACCATGGCACAAAGACGCTCGTCTAGATTAGCAGAAAGGAGAGATGCTACCGGATCATCTGAAAATCCTCCTGTCGAGGATGTATCTTCCACCTCAGATTCAGGATGGGATAGTGAGGGCCCAGATTACGAGATGGAAGCTCATAATAGTGAAGTATCTTCTGGAGGTGATATCTCTCTAGGTGAGGAAGAGGAAGGAGGGGGTAGGAAATGATCGTGCCCCAAATGAGTTTGGAAATGTCGAAATCTTGGATTCGCCTAAGGATTCAGTCAAGTCAACAATCGACAATGAAAGACTTTTACAGATACGTTTAAAGCATGAGATTCTTCAAAGAGATACTCAGTTGCCTTCAAAAATGGATCGTCCCCATAATCCACCAGAAGGATATATGGCTATCACCATATTAATGTGTCTAGTTGAGGGCAATACCTCTATTTCCGCCTTTTGTCGTCGATTTTCTGAGACAACTGCGGATTGCCCGCATGCAACTGCATCCCAACTCCTACGCTTATTTGTACACTCTGTACATAGCCCACAAAGAGATTCTGGGCGTAGAGCTTACTTTTGAAGACGTTCATTTCTTTTATAATTTCAAGCACCAGACCCAAGAGACTCCATCCTTTTCATACTTTGAATCAGTTCCAAAAAGGAAAATCATCACCGTGCCATATAGCAGCAAGGTTGGTGACTCAAAACCCGAATGGTTTTATATTAACAGCAATCTGGGTGCGCCAGGAGATGGCTCAAGTCAAGTAAGGCACCAACTTTTTGGATTTCAACTTCGAATACTTGCGTCAGCATATTAAATGACTCTTATTTTTATTCGCAGTTCCTAATCCAAAGCAAGTGACGGGTCAAGTATACCTCGATCGCTTGCACCAGCTACTCACCGGTGATCAAAAGTTCTTGACCGTCGACGAAGTCCTTAAAGATGAGTACCTCCATCGTCACGGGTTGTTATCTATCACCCGCAGTATAGGCCATGGGAAAGGCTCTTATGTATACATACCCCCAGTCGATATTATTCCTGAGACGGGAGGAAGCTCGAAAGGTCCAACGGTACCCCTTAGGGACCCCCTTCTCCATCTTCGACTCGGGATTATGAACTAGCAAACATAGTTGAGAAAGACAGAGATAGATATATCACTCCTGAGGACGCGGCTTGTAACACCCCCACGTCCATTAATGTCACTCACAAAGGGAATGCATTAACTTTCATGGAGTATTTTTAGTGTATAGAACAGAAAATAACAAGACAGATATAAATATTGGTACTTGATAAAAATTTAAAAACAACTTTTATTGCAACGGAGAAATAGTTTGGTTACAACAACATCAAAAACCAACAGTAAAACCAAGTACACTCAATACCGTCTTCACAAATTGTTTTCTTAGTACATAAAGTAAAAAGAATAACCCCAACATAAATAGCCATAAAAGAGATGAGCTAAACTTTACTTCAGCAATCCAAGCACTTCCAAAGAGAGAGGAAAGATCCAAGTCAAGCTCCACTAGCACTAGTCCCACCCTGAGAACCTTGGGGGTGCGGGAGGGGGGGGGGAGGAAGAAAAGAGGCGAAAACAAAGGGGGTTAGACATAAAGTCTTGTGAGTACAATAACTTTAACAATATAATTATTTAAGTAACTAGGATAAGGCATAAGCTAGTAAAACAAGGAATGACTGTGAAATAAGTGGATATGACAAAAAAACAAGAGGAAAAAGATAACGTTAATTGCGCCTCCAACACTATAGGATAATTACTATACTACACCAATACTAGTCAGTCTAAAAGTTTATCCCGCCTATTGAACATCATAATAATGATAATGGTAGCTTCGTGTACCCCTAGTTGTCTTCATAGGTGCTGTCTGCTCCTATCTCCACTAGTTGTACCGACTACCCTCCCCATCCTAATTACAATATTTATGATATGGTAGTTGTACTCCTTGCTGTCTTCATAGGTGCCACCTGCTCCTACCTCCACTAGTCGTACCCACTACCTTCCCCATTCGATCGGCTCCCTAACTCGTAGATACCCGTGCTAGTCCCACAGTGGGGTGTATCACTCCCCAAAGTGGCAACCCGACACTACTAAAGGTGCACGGCTTATACCTACACGATGCAACAACGTCTTACCTACCAGCCCGAGCCCATGCACGCACATGACCCCGTTGGACTTGCGTTGCCACCGCTAACCCGTTTTGACCTCTTACAATCAAACCCAGTAAGCATGTCCCGTCCTCGACTTAGATCGATCTCACTTAGATACTAAATGGGTTAATGGTTGAAAAGGGTCCCCACACTTGACACAAGCTTTCCACCCATGCTTGGTCCCCACTAGGGCTTCCCACTTAACCCCCTCTTACTCATGTCTTCTTACATGTTTCAACTTGGTTAAGTGTTTGTAATTATGTCCCACATGTTACCTATGTTACCCATGTATCAAATCAACATGTGTTATTGGTTAAGCTGGTCTTAACCCTACCCACTTAACATGTTTTATGTATCATACATACATACATACATATATATATATATACACATACATATATATATATATATCGTATAACATGTTTTACTTAATTCATGATTAAGTACATCTTAATTCACAGATACATTGGTTAAGAGAATAACTCTCTAAGTATCAACCCCGAAGACCAAAATCAACATCAGATTGATACCTAGAGAATTACTCAACTCAATCAAACTTCTGTTTATTATTCATATTCGTCTTTGATCAGCATTAATTAATTATTAATGCACATACCTTTCAAATTAAGTTGATTTCTTGTGGCCGCTGGATATGCCGGGCGGTTCCGGGCAGACTTCCACCACAAGCCAGACTTAACCTCGTGTCTAAGCACCTTTTAATTTTGCCTTTGACCTCTTACATTAGACTACCTTTTGTAGTTTCTGGATTTGCCGGGCAGGTCCGGGCAGTCTTATACCACAAACGAGTCTAACCTCGTGTCTTAGGCATTTATTACGCATTTAATTTGTGCTTTTGACCTCTCACATTAGACTACCATTTGTGGTTGCAGGATTTTCCGGGTGGGTCCGGGCAGTCTTATACCACAAACGCGTCTAACCTCGTGTCTTAGGCATTTATTATTACACATTATTATTCAATCCCAAATATGGATTAATTATCTCTATTCGAATTATCAATAAATTTCCATGTCCATAATTGTCACTTAAATTATGGTGATGATTTCTATACACATAAATTATGCTAATTTATGTCTAGAATTAATTATATACCTTTAAGGCATTTATGCCAATTTATGTCAATTCAAAATATTAACATTAATATTTAATGTCTTCGCTGCGACCCTACGTTATTCGCAATATGGTATGTAGGCTAATACATTGCCTAACGCATAAAACTTCACAACATGAATAACACATAAAAGTAAAACTAACTTGCAAAATAAGAATAGGGTAGCACATAAACTTGCATGATTATGACATATATTGACATAGATTTGCATAGTCATTAACTTGCATAGGTAATAGTAGCATAAAACAAAAATTTACATAATTTATGTACTGCCATGGATCTAAATGTAGATCTAAACATGAGAGTGTGAACTTGCATATATAGATACGGTTTTCACCTAAACTTACATATAAGTTTCATACTAACTTGCATTCAAAACTTGCATATGTAGTTAGACACATCACATAAACTTGCGTATGATTTGCTTACAAACTTACATACAAGCTAGCATATGATTCACACTCAAATATATATATATATATATATATATATATATACATATATAAAACTTGCAAAATAAGAAATAAACTAGCATATGAACTTACATGATTATAATTGACATAAATTTACATAGTCAATAATCTACATATAAACATAAGTTTGCATAAACTATGTATTGTTATGGATCTAAATATAGATCTGGTGTGAACTTGCATATATGGATATGGTTCTTATCTAAGCTATCACATAAATTTCATACAAACTTAAATATGTGAACTATTATCACATAAACTTGCATATGAATTTAGATCCAAACTTACATATATGATTGATGTCATAAACTAAATCAAGTTAAACATATGTGATAGGACATATGAAATGGATCTACTAACGTAGGTTATTTACACCCAAACTTGCATATGATTCTCATATAAACTTGTGTATAATTCATATCCAAACTTGCATAAAATTCACATATAAACTTGTGTATAATTCATATCCAAACTTGCATAAAAATTCACATATAAAATAGCATATGATTTACAACAAACTTGTATATAATTCGCATACAGACTTGCATATGAATTTACATACAAACTTACATATGGAAGTACTGACATCACATAACTTGCATATATGTATACTTGAATTCACATATAAACTGACATATGACTCACATATATGATTCACAAATAAACTTGCATATGAATTCACATCCCAACTTGCATATAATTCTAATGTCATAACATTAAGCAAGTTAAACATATGTGATGGGGCATAAGAAATATATCTACAAACATAAATCTACAAAATTGTTGTATGTTTACAACATAGATGATAACAAATTAACTATGTCACATGAATCAGCAAACATGCCCTCACAATCCCAATTATAACTCATCATAATTAGATTAACAATTATCTTGTTAATGAAATCATACTCACAAAGATTAGAGAAGAGAATTCGTTCGTTATTAATCTTGTCTTGCAAATCCTAAGCTTTCAAGAAGAAGGTTTATTCCAGCAGCAGTATGGCGGCCCCAAGACCAATTTTAGTTTAGGTTTCAGGGTTGGAGTGTAGGTGTTTTTATATAGTTCTAATTAAATAAGAGCCGTTAGATCAACCTAGGAATAATCAGAACCATCCAAGCCCTTTAGAGTTATCCAGAAACAGCCACCTATGCCCTAATGACTCAGCAAATGTATTTAATATATTAATAACCTTCTATTTTATCGTTAATGTACCAAATGTACATCTTTTATTCTTTATTGTCAATTAGCATAAGTGACAAATTATCATATTCCTTAAATTATCATATTTTATTTTAATGTTAATTGACATAAGTGATAAATTAGCATGAGTATTCATACAAATTAAGATTAATTACATTATCATCAAATAAATATAAATGACAATCAATCGACCATAAATGACAAATTTTTCTAATCAATGTCATGTTAAAAATATCTACAAATCAATGTTTTCTTTCTTTAATCAATTAACATGGATGACAAATTAGTACAAACACATATACAAACTAAGGTCAATTACATGTTTACATATTCTTCCTTTACTGTACACATTAATTACCCATATATATAAATATCTATTTATACATGCATAAATCTTTCTTTTCACTGCATTCATCCACACATTTATTAAATTTGTCACAAAGCCAATCTGAGAAGGCCACGAAAAAAAAACAATCCTTGACAAACAAAAATGCGCCACATGATGTGTACATGTCATATATATATATATATATATATATATATGTATGTATGTATGTATGTATGTATATGTATGTATGTATGTATGTATGTATGTATGTATGTATGTGTGTGTGTGTGTATATATATATATATATATATATATATATATATATATATATATATATATGGAGCGGCTATAGGGACACAAAATTAGATACAAAGAGAGAGACACAAAGCCTCCACCATTGGATTTGTCTGTCCTTATGTGGAGAGTGTAATTCATGGGAGGATCCAATGATTGAGATTTATTATGTGCAATTTTGTGTCCTTGTTTTGTGTCTAAATAGACTTTCCCATATTTATTTATTTATTTATTTATTTATTTATTTATTCCCAATTACCCATTTTCACACTAAACCACTTTTTGAACTGCGTTCACACTAAGCCACTTTTAAGTCGTTCTCCTTAAACAAAAATAGTGCGCTGGCGGGGATCGAACTCTGTACCTCTTATATGCAAGTCACATGTTCCAACCAAATGAGCTGCCAAGTCTCTTGCTTATAAACCTTAGAACAATGTTGAACATTATTTTTTTCTCATTCCTCTTTTTCATGTTTTGCTGCAATATTTAATTTAAAGATATCTTCTTCATACGGAGTCCGATTTTTGCAAACTCGGACTCTATCTCAAGCAGAATTCCGAGACGAACGCAATGGCGCAACCCGTTTCACCTAATTTTTAATTTTCGAATGAATTATTCTTTAATTTTTTATTTTAATATTCTTAGAAAATACGGGGTGTTACATGGCTACCCCTGAAAGGCCAATTTCTCCAAATGAGTTGTCGTTAGTCATTCCTTTAGGAGATAATACTACAGTGGATGACTCTATATATTGGGGTTTAGTAAATCTTCCCTTGCCCGAGACCCTTTATACTGCATAATATTTCTCAACAAATCCTCTTGCTCTCACTTCTAAGGAAGAAATTACTCCCGTAAAGTCCGGGGAAATTGCACATACCAGCCTCAGTCCGGGTTATGGTCTGTTTAGGGAGAATCACTACTTAGGAAACACATTGTACTCTAGTACTACACGTCAAAACACTTGAGTTTTATGTTAATTTTGATTCCAATGTTCTGTCATTTCTTCTTATAGGACAAATGGTGAGGCACCGTTACTATATGAGGGACGTTCATTCGAGTATGCCCCCAATGGATCATAATGAGAGGCATGACCAACATGAGAGTAGCAGCAGAGATAATAGGAGGGAACAACTTCGAGGCCTTATCGGTCCTTCCGTTCTCGATCCCCACACCGCAAAGACTCAGACAAATGTAAGAGTCAGCCTTCACACCACAAGGGGAAAAGAATGGCGTCAAACCTTCTGCCTCATCCAAAAATAAAACTCCTCAAGAAAGCTCTTCGAAGAAAGTACCTGCTCCAACAGAAAAACAAAAGGAATCGGGGAAAGAAACAGAAAAGGATAGGCCCATTGTGAAACTCAAGCGTCGCATCGTCGACATCACCACTACATGGCCAGTTATTCTTAATGACGAAAACCAGGCCAGATTGGAAGTTTTGAAGCAACAATTTCCCGATCACCATTTCGGGCACATGCAATTCGTCCCAAAACTTAAACTGGTAAATCCTGATTGGGCCAACGACGTTAAGGCTTCCATAGACTTTGTGGATGAACAATATATTGAGACGAAGAGGTATGCAAGGACTCTCTCCAAAATCATTAGCGATCTGATGGCAGATGTAAAAACCATGGCCGATGCCGCTTAGTATGACGCAAGGGCTATCGAAAATTTTGAGAAAGATCTAGAAGATGCCCAAGCTAAACTTGCTCTTGTACAACGCGACTCAGATAATTATAAGATGCAACTCGAAAAATTACAAAAGCGCTACCATTCCGAGCTTGAGTCCCATAGTCAGGAGCAAATAGATTTAAAGAAGCAGGCTGAGGATGCTATGTCTGAGCACTTGTCTCGCCCAAGAGAATGCAAACTTAGTCAAAAAGAACGCAGAGCTTGAGGCTAAATTACTAGAGGCTGAAACGAGGGCAGCTCTTGCCGAAGGGAATGTAAACACGGCTTTGTAGCAAGTTGAGAAAGTCAATGAACAGCTTAAAGACGCTCAAAGGGACCTGGATGAGAGCGGTGAAACCATGGTGGGATTTTTCGCTCAGGTGATCCGTCACCGAAACCTTGCTTGGCTTAAAGACTATCCTATTGCCCTTGTGTATGCATGGGACCAATTGGTCGAATGGGAAAAAGCAGAACTTGGAGTGGACTAGATCGATGAGGACAAGTTGATGGAGAAGTACTTGAGGGGCGAAGAGATAGCCCGCTTAGCTAAAGGACGAAAACTTATTGTTGCCGTTATGGAGGAGGAAAGGTGTCAGGCCAAGGGAAAGGATACCCTTGAAGTTGGTTCTTCTTCTGCCACAGTTGGGGCTATTGTAGTAGAGGGGTATGATCTAGAAAGGCCAGAGATCCCTAGGGCTTCATCCTTACCTCCTACTGCAGGATTAACTCCCGAAGTTCCTACTGCTCAATTCGAGAAATTTGCTGAGTGTATTTCTACTTTTTCACCTCAGTCTGCCAAAGCTATCTCAACCTTCCATCACATTATTGGATAAACAATTGAAAGTCCCGCGTTTTCTTTCGAGTTAATAACCGTTACTTCTCGTTCTGTAGGTAACAAGCCAACTGAGAAGATTGATGATTCACATAAGACAACTCCAGGTGAAGGATCTACTGAAGAGACTCGGGAGAAACGGGATGAAGTCATTGCTACAAATCCTGGAAAGGGAGATGAGGGCGAGAAGAAGGAGGTTATCGACAAAGCTCCCGTGATACCCATCACCGAGACTTCTCACCATGGGGAGATGATAGATGCTTTGATAGAAGATGACGATTACGATGGACATGAAGAGGATGATGACGTTGTTGTGACTGGAGATTCAGGGAGCGTTGATGACATGACTTTGGCTGAGATGAAGGCCAAATAGGACAAGCGCATGTAGCTGAAGGTTGAGGAAACAGACCCCGAAAGTTTTAAGCGTCTTGCGGTGGTGCCTCCTAGATCAAGGTTAGTTGTCAAACTTTCAACTAGGTCAATTACGGAGTAACTTGCTAAAAAAAATCTCCTGGGAAGAAATCCATTGACTCCAGCACCCCAATTTCGGAGAAGAAGCAAAAGCGTATTATAGTGAAGCTGATAGAAAGGAGAAAGAAAAGCTTAAGGCTGCCAAGAAGGTGAAGTCTACTCCGAAGTCCAAATAAAGGGTGGCTTTGTCCTTTGTTTTGTTTATCTCTTGGTCCGCTGTTGTTGTAGCAAGTGCGGCCCTCGCATCTTTTGTTTAGTTTTCCTATGTAAATTTAGGTATTTGTGAATAAAATAGTTTATTTCCTGCAATGTCATGTTTGCAAATTCATCATTTAAGTAAAAATGCACATAAACAACATGTCATATTTAAAGTCACTACTACTTAGACGATAGACAATATATGCGGGGGATGTGCATGTGTATGCCCCCTATCAATCTTGAATAAATGGCCCACTTAAGGATTTATTCGAGATTGATTAGCTTTGATACTTAGTTGCTCCAACTCTCTGGCGGGGTCAAGTTTCCTTTGTCGTGAATGCTTATTCTTTTTGCATCTTTATACTCTCTTATCGCATAATCAGGTTAGAGTGTCATCGAGGCGGTTTCTTTTCGAGTGCACCATCACGCCTCGGAGGACGTCGTCTTCCCCTTCTTTATACTCTCTCTCAATTCATGAGAGTTAGAGTTAGGAGCGTTGTCTTTCCGCTCCTTCATTCTATTATGCAAACGTTCATTTCATTTGCTCCTGCACATGAATTGTCCTCAATCTTTTAAGCTTACTTTAATGTTTAGCATTTCATAATCAGGACTGAACAGTCACAGATGATAAAAATAATGCAGGAAAATAAATGAAACACGATATTTTTATAGCGGTTCAGCTAAGTCGTGGCCTACTGAAACGACCCGCAAATCCGTACCCTTTGAGTCGACTAATAACACCACACGTCCAACTCAAATTGCACAGAAATACGAACCATTATTAGAAAGAAGTTAGAGGATGAGAAATAGAAAGAAAGAAATATTAGAATAGAAGAAAATGAAGATCACAAACTCACAACGGAACGAATAAAATATATTAGATAATATAACTTTGAAGCACAAATCAGTATTTGTATATACATACCATTATCAGAGCACAACGATTTTCCCCGGAACAGTTATAAACACCTGTTTCCAGATACAACATAGTACACAGCGGAAAATATGATAATCTATAGCTAACTGGTGAAACCTCCTGCTTCAATCTCCTCCAGGTAAATCTGTAAAATCCTGACTACTTGACTGCCCGTACAAATTTGGGCACCCAAGAGTTTAGGGAAAACAAACAAAATAAACTCTGGGTCAGTCATGGGACTGGTGTGAGTAAACTCCAACCATTTGTTTAACTTTCAAAATCCTTTCGAAAGAAATGATAATCGTAAGACCGATCCACACATAAACACGGATGGTTTTTACCTTACGATAACCCAAAACACTTTGGAAATCATATATTATCTGATATTATAATAATGTCTAATCACAAGTAATTAAAATCTAGTAGAACGCTTGCATCTCACGCTCTACATATATAATATACAATCAAACTCGCAGGCGCTTATTGGAGATTGGATTCCAACTTGACAAGGTATGGGACCACCTTCCGAACGTGTATCTCTAGAGGCAAATACACTGGGTTCAACAAGAACATCTTGCAACCCGGCCCACACATGACCGACCACTCATTTCGCTTGAGTGTATCGAATGTATACCACCGACGGTTGGGATCAGCAACCGCCTCCCGATAAGGGACAGCATCGATAGATTTAAGAACAAAAGGAATTTCTCTAGATAGGTGATCATACATCCTAATGGTTGTGACCCACATAGCCATGCTGCCTGCCCGATTTTTGTCCACTTCCGGGTTGTGAGGCTTGAGGTTTGAATTATCTTCCAGAACATCTGGCCATCATTCACTTTGAATGCCACATCGTCAGATCCATCGGAAATCACTAATTGATTCCCACAAAAATACTCAGATTGTTAGGCTAAAGAAGTTTCCCTTCTATGCCACCAACTTCGTACGTTTGAAGGCATCAACGTACGTAACCCCCTTTGGAAATACTCTGTCAGACACTCGTCCATACAAGTTGTCCTGGGTCTGGACAAACCGAAGGCACTATCCCGTAAACAGGATAGCCCTTGCATAACTCCGTCTTCAATTTTCTTCAGCATAAGTTGTTTCATAACGCTTACACCAATACGGAGTGGTTTTCAGATATCAAATCTGATCCCGGTCTCTCCATATTGACAACGGAGGTATATAAAAAAATAAAACTTTGATAGTCGGTGATTTAACTATCAAAGAAACATCCATACAATCAACGGTCCTATTTCCAAATGGAAATTCTATCAATCAAGCATCAAACAACACTGGGCCCTTTATATTAGTTCTTTATTACATTGTCATTTCAAAATCCCATTTCCCATCTTTCGCGTTCTATCAAAGTCCTATTTTCTCTCTCGATCATTGGGAAACATTTCCAATATATATAATTCCTTTGTTGAGAAAATATCTTTTTCCAGTTAGAAAACATTTCTAAATCCCTTGAATTAACTGATGTTATACAACATCGTTATTATAACTCAAATCATAAATCCTTCGTTAACTAACGATATCACTAACCAACCCTTGCTATCGAGCCTTAACTATTTCTCCGTCAATAATGCAGCTAGTCAAGTTGGGGTATAATTACCTCTCAGACCTTAACTGAACGACATTCTTAACTTTGAATTATTCAGAACTCACAACTTTAAAATCAAACATTGCTTTCAACAACAGCGTTAAAACCGCTATCTAGCATTATAAAACACTTATCATAACCATAGCATTAAGATTGCTATTAAAACAGTTATTATAACGGCAGCGTTAAAATTGCTATTTAGATTTACCAAGACATTTATTATAACAGCAGCGTCTAAAATTGCTGTATAGATTTACAACATCTATTATAACAACAGTGCTATGATTGTTGTTTTGAATAAAATACCGTGTGCGACGCACACGCTTCCGTTGTTCATTTATAAATTCTGTTTATTTTTAACAATTCAAGTTCTCCTTTAAACATATTTATAAACTATACATTCTTCTAACCACTTAATTCGATTTCTATAAATCCCCTTTTTATATACATTTTATTTGCAAAATATTTCCTTGTTTTAAACTATTATTCTTTTATTTTAAGCATTTGAAAATCTTTCTTTAAACTTTCCTCTGTAATTTGCTAAATTCGGATCCATTTCCAAATATTGGTTTCAAAACCGATACTCACTTTCAAATATATATTCATATTTGAACTCACCTTTTAATTTATTCAATGGTTAATGATCCACTTAATTGATATCTTTTTTTTTATAACATTTTTCTTGGTTTACCCAATGGAATAGGTTTCCATTTGCAACTCAATGAAAAAGAAATTATTTCTAATTTGGAAATAAACTCTGCTTTTAAATTCTAATTTCCTTTTTCACATTCGATGATATTTTACGGTATCTAAAATAACAGGTTCCTAGGGCCAGGGTAAAACAAACACACAAATTCAACCATGGATAATGTAGCATAACATATATCACTATCAAATAAAACAGTAAATAAAATGTTGAGGGATCCAGTTGGATCCCTCCAACCTTTTTCCCTGCATCCACAGATGTTAATAACATCAAAAATATCGCATTAATGAAAAAATCAATCAACGATGATTATATCAACCAATTTATCAACTATTCAACCAAGCAACCATTTCACATTATAAAATAATTTAAAACTCGTTTATATATAAAAATATAAACGAGAGGGAGTAAGTGAGTTTACTCACCTTATTCCGTAGTTGATGATTCTGCTTTTGTTTCGTTTGAAACCGAACAGGCGGTTTGCTTTTTCTACGAAATTCCATTAACCCCATTCTCCGTTATTTCAGTCTCACAATGTAGACCTCGTCAATGCGATTCACTAGTTTCGTCCGATTCGCATTAACCTTGTTTCATGTCAACTCATCATCTTCTTCCTCTGGTTTCAACACTCGAGCAACATTAATCCATTTGGTCGTAACTTTTATCCATCCTTTCTACCAATATACTTTAATATAAATTTATCCTTAATTACCCATTACTTGCGGTAACCAAGTTATTCATTTCCTTCACTCCCATAAACCCCGCCTGTACCTTTTATTGCCATCACTTACGAATCTTAAATTTCTTACTTCACGCTGAGTTCACAAATTTAGTTGTCTTCATTTCCAAATGCACTTTAATTATACCCTCTTCTTGCCGCCAATCACCACCTCTCTGTCAACTTCGCACCAACACAGATACCCTAATCTCCCTCATTCATCCGCAAGTACCCATCCTCAGTCCACTAACTTCTTCTTCACAGTAAACACCTGAACAAAAATCAACACCACACTGCACCTTTTATGAAACACGCATCCCCCTTAGATCACTAACCCATGTTCCTCTTCCTCTTCTGACATCCCAAGCCTCACAAGGGCCACCGCATCCCATATTGTTCACCCATTCATCACAGTACCATCCACCGTTTAATAACCAATACCCACGTTATTTCCAGGAATCGAACGGATCTGGGAATGCGGATTTCTATTGAGTGATAGATTTCGATTTTTACTTGATTTTTGAGGTAGCGAATCATGGAAAGAGAGGAGCTTTGAAATGGTGAAATTCCTGGAAGAAATACTTTCACCCGAACGAGCCAATGCAAAATAGAGGATTACCATGGATTCGAGATTTCGATTTTAAATTTTTTCATGCATCTCGGTTTGAATTAAAGTGATTATTTGAGAGATGGATTTGGAGTGGTGAAACCGAAAAGTAAGCGTGGAAGAATACAGGGTATTTAAAGAAGCAGAAGTTTGGGAAACACGGTGTCTAATAGCGTGAGGGGCACGGAAATGGATTTTTCCTTGGCAAGCACGGAATCGAAAACCTTGGCAAGCACGGCTCCATTGAATCCGATAAGGACAAAACAGATTCATACCATTTTTATATATTTTATTTTATATTATATTATAACGAAAATTCGTGATGAAGTATCAAGTAAAACAAATCACAGTCGATTTCTGTTTACTGATAAAAAAGCTTATCTTGGTGTAAAAAGTTATTCTGGACCCAATGGGACAAGTTTCGTTGAATTCTGACATCGTTTGAAAAAATTTCCTTTATAAAACCAGAAATCAACACGCGTTTAAATTTTTCACGATCACCAGATAAATTAAATCAACTCGAAACTGCGAACATTGACAATAACTTTTCGATACGAACCCAACGGCACTAGTTTCGTCGCATTCTGAGACTGTCGCCCCGGTAGGCTATTTTTAGGTGTACCGCAATGCCATTTTTAACGCTAAATTATCCGGTCTTTAAAATTAACAAACTATATAGCTATCCTGACTCTAATCGACGATACAAACTCAACGGAACTGGTTTCGTGGCCTGATTTGATCGTTTGTTCAAGTTACACTCTAATATCCCTTTATTCAGTTGAATTAATTTAATTGCACTGAACGAGCGTTTACGGCTACCGTGGTCACATACGACATCGGTTTGCCACGCAATTTAACACCGTACAATAATTTAATGATACGGTCCCAATGAAACTGATTTCGTCGAAATCTGAGTCCGTTTGCAAAATGGCTATTTTAACGCGTATAATTTAAATAACGATTTTCCACAGCGACTATTTCAAAATTTGATTTGACCATAACTAACAAATTATAACACGAAATCTAGATTTTTCTCTTTCATATGAAAATTATAATAAATACGGTTCCAACGTGTCTTGTTTCACAGAAATCCGACTTATAACGAGTTCTGTATTCTCAGTTGAAGTTTAAAACTCTATATTACGAACTACCGCGCGATTTCGAGCTCGTTTTATAATTATATTATAAATTTACGTTTAAACTTCGTTTTAATTAATAAATTCCTATATGTAATTCAATTAAAATTTTTAAACAAATTTAAATATTCAGAATTCAACGGCCAAAATCCGGGTCGTTACATTCCTTCCCCCTTAAAATAATTTCGTCCTCGAAATTGCTAAGATAGGAAAAGATGCTACGTACCCTGTTAACTAGGTCCAATAATCCTTTTTGTTTTTTTTTCCCACCTCTTAACTCCAGTTTAACTGGACCAATTTATTTCAATTAAAATATTAATTTATTCTTACTAACGAAAATTTTCAAAAATTCTGAAAATTTTCTAACACTTTAAATTCTGAAAAATTTCGGCAGCATCTCCTCTGCACGGCTCAATCGGCACAATCACAATTTGCCTTTCTAGGCCTCTCCAATCCAAAAGAAAAATCAAAAAGCCAAGCGGCTTGCCTCATAGGTTCATCAAATCATCAACCCAAACAATATTGTAAACATGTACCTTTTTGTCGGGCATAATTCTATCTCTTGCACTTGCTTCCATTCAATATCTGCTCAGCACGCATATATTTCCAATAGTTTCCCAAGTCAATTCAACTTTCACTTTATCAATCCAAGTCTGATTCTCATTTAAGCCAACCCACCTATTATCCTTGAATCCAATTCCACCGCAGTTTAATTCCAACCACATCATCCACTATATATTCAACTTGTTCACACATTAGTCGAATATTTATAATCCGAATCTCAACATTTCTTTATTTACTTCATTCGAAATAATTTCTAATCTAATCCACTTTTAATTTAACTCGACTTAAGTTAAATTTCAGTTCTTTTGGTACCTCTTTACCACTTCATTCTATTCAACTTACACAAGTTAAATTTTAATTTTAGAATTCAAATTCCCGGCTTTATCTCAAATTGGTTTGAAATCGTATATATTTATACTCATATACTTCTAATCAACCCAATTCAAAACTTTTGAATTTCTAAAACATCTTGTCATTTTCAAATAGATTTTCATTTTCAAATTACTATGGTAGCATTTCGTCACTCAGAAACTCGAAAATGAATACCGATAATGTCGCGACCCATTATCAGTATTATTTCCTCGCCCCCTGAAGTGATTTCAATGCTTAATCGCTTTTAAAATCCATTTAAAACATTCTAATTCAAAAATTTCTTCAAACCAATGCTATATTACCTTTAAAATACTTCAAGAAATATTTCTAAACACCCGGGATCCAAATTCTCAAATTCTGGTTTGAATTT
The DNA here is from genome assembly GCA_030737875.1 of Allium sativum. Classification (NCBI taxonomy): domain Eukaryota; kingdom Viridiplantae; phylum Streptophyta; class Magnoliopsida; order Asparagales; family Amaryllidaceae; genus Allium; species Allium sativum. Next base: position 3,956,994 of record CM060921.1, on the reverse strand, counting down.
AATTTCAGTTCATCTTTTTTATGTATATTTTCCATATACAAATCACATTTGGCTATATATAACCATTTCAATATTTTATAATTCCATTTGATTGTAACAACAATCAACCCATTCGATAATTTCAGAAAATTATCCCTTTATATCAAAATAACTTTTGGGCAAATTATATCACTTACCCATTTTAAAACAATACTGAGTCGATTTGTTCTGTTCGAGAGTTTAGAAACACCTATCGATACGGTTGTACTTCCTGTATCGACCAGAATTCATAAACCACTCAACAAACCAGCCAACACAATATAAAACAATTTTTATATCAAATCTACAAATACGCGCTCATATATATACACTCAAACTCAACCTAGGGTGTTACTAACCCCATCTCTATTGAGTCACGCCACAGAGCCAAGGTAATCACTTATCCTTCAGCTCTGATACCAAATGAAACGACCCGCAAATCCGTACCCTTTGAGTCGACTAATAACACCACACGTCCGACTCAAATTGCACAGAAATACGAACCATTATTAGAAAGAAGTTAGAGGATGAGAAATAGAAAGAAAGAAATATTAGAATAGAAGAAAATGAAGATCACAAACTCACAGCGGAACGAATAAAATATATTAGATAATATAACTTTGAAGCACAAATCAGTATTTGTATATACATACCATTATCAGAGCACAACGATTTTCCCCGGAACAGTTATAAACACCTGTTTCCAGATACAACATAGTACACAGCGGAAAATATGATAATCTATAGCTAACTGGTGAAACCTCCTGCTTCAATCTCCTCCAGGTAAATCTGTAAAATTCTGACTACTTGACTGCCCGTACAAATTTGGGCACCCAAGAGTTTAGGGAAAACAAACAAAATAAACTCTGGGTCAGTCATGGGACTGGTGTGAGTAAACTCCAACCATTTGTTTAACTTTCAAAATCCTTTCGAAAGAAATGATAATCGTAAGACCGATCCACACATAAACACGGATGGTTTTTACCTTACGATAACCCAAAACACTTTGGAAATCATATATTATCTGATATTATAATAATGTCTAATCACAAGTAATTAAAATCTAGTAGAACGCTTGCATCTCACGCTCTACATATATAATATACAATCAAACTCGCAGGCGCTTATTGGAGATTGGATTCCAACTTGACAAGGTATGGGACCACCTTCCGAAAGTGTATCTCTAGAGGCAAATACACTGGGTTCAACAAGAACATCTTGCAACCCGGCCCACACATGACCGACCACTCATTTCGCTTGAGTGTATCGAATGTATACCACCGACGGTTGGGATCAGCAACCGCCTCCCGATAAGGGACAGCATCGATAGATTTAAGAACAAAAGGAATTTCTCTAGATAGGTGATCATACATCCTAATGGTTGCGACCCACATAGCCATGCTGCCTGCCCGATTTTTGTCCACTTCCGGGTTGTGAGGCTTGAGGTTTGAATTATCTTCCAGAACATCTGGCCATCATTCACTTTGAATGCCACATCGTCAGATCCATCGGAAATCACTAATTGATTCCCACAAAAATACTCAGATTGTTAGGCTAAAGAAGTTTCCCTTCTATGCCACCAACTTCGTACGTTTGAAGGCATCAACGTACGTAACCCCCTTTGGAAATACTCTGTCAGACACTCGTCCATACAAGTTGTCCTGGGTCTGGACAAACCGAAGGCACTATCCCGTAAACAGGATAGCCCTTGCATAACTCCGTCTTCAATTTTCTTCAGCATAAGTTGTTTCATAACGCTTACACCAATACGGAGTGGTTTTCAGATATCAAATCTGATCCCGGTCTCTCCATATTGACAACGGAGGTATATAAAAAAATAAAACTTTGATAGTCGGTGATTTAACTATCAAAGAAACATCCATACAATCAACGGTCCTATTTCCAAATGGAAATTCTATCAATCAAGCATCAAACAACACTGGGCCCTTTATATTAGTTCTTTATTACATTGTCATTTCAAAATCCCATTTCCCATCTTTCGCGTTCTATCAAAGTCCTATTTTCTCTCTCGATCATTGGGAAACATTTCCAATATATATAATTCCTTTGTTGAGAAAATATCTTTTTCCAGTTAGAAAACATTTCTAAATCCCTTGAATTAACTGATGTTATAAACATCGTTATTATAACTCAAATCATAAATCCTTCGTTAACTAACGATATCACTAACCAACCCTTGCTATCGAGCCTTAACTATTTCTCCGTCAAGAATGCAGCTAGTCAAGTTGGGGTATAATTACCTCTCAGACCTTAACTGAACGACATTCTTAACTTTGAATTATTCAGAACTCACAACTTTAAAATCAAACATTGCTTTCAACAACAGCGTTAAAACCGCTATCTAGCATTATAAAACACTTATCATAACCATAGCATTAAGATTGCTATTAAAACAGTTATTATAACGGCAGCGTTAAAATTGCTATTTAGATTTACCAAGACATTTATTATAACAGCAGCGTCTAAAATTGCTGTATAGATTTACAACATCTATTATAACAACAGTGCTATGATTGTTGTTTTGAATAAAATACCGTGTGCGACGCACACGCTTCCGTTGTTCATTTATAAATTCTGTTTATTTTTAACAATTCAAGTTCTCCTTTAAACATATTTATAAACTATACATTCTTCTAACCACTTAATTCGATTTCTATAAATCCCCTTTTTATATACATTTTATTTGCAAAATATTTCCTTGTTTTAAACTATTATTCTTTTATTTTAAGCATTTGAAAATCTTTCTTTAAACTTTCCTCTGTAATTTGCTAAATTCGGATCCATTTCCAAATATTGGTTTCAAAACCGATACTCACTTTCAAATATATATTCATATTTGAACTCACCTTTTAATTTATTCAATGGTTAATGATCCACTTAATTGATATCTTTTTTTTTTTATAACATTTTTCTTGGTTTACCCAATGGAATAGGTTTCCATTTGCAACTCAATGAAAAAGAAATTATTTCTAATTTGGAAATAAACTCTGCTTTTAAATTCTAATTTCCTTTTTCACATTCGATGATATTTTACGGTATCTAAAATAACAGGTTCCTAGGGCCAGGGTAAAACAAACACACAAATTCAACCATGGATAATGTAGCATAACATATATCACTATCAAATAAAACAGTAAATAAAATGTTGAGGGATCCAGTTGGATCCCTCCAACCTTTTTCCCTGCATCCACAGATGTTAATAACATCAAAAATATCGCATTAATGAAAAAATCAATCAACGATGATTATATCAACCAATTTATCAACTATTCAACCAAGCAACCATTTCACATTATAAAATAATTTAAAACTCGTTTATATATAAAAATATAAACGAGAGGGAGTAAGTGAGTTTACTCACCTTATTCCGTAGTTGATGATTCTGCTTTTGTTTCGTTTGAAACCGAACAGGCGGTTTGCTTTTTCTACGAAATTCCATTAACCCCATTCTCCGTTATTTCAGTCTCACAATGTAGACCTCGTCAATGCGATTCACTAGTTTCGTCCGATTCGCATTAACCTTGTTTCATGTCAACTCATCATCTTCTTCCTCTGGTTTCAACACTCGAGCAACATTAATCCATTTGGTCGTAACTTTTATCCATCCTTTCTACCAATATACTTTAATATAAATTTATCCTTAATTACCCATTACTTGCGGTAACCAAGTTATTCATTTCCTTCACTCCCATAAACCCCGCCTGTACCTTTTATTGCCATCACTTACGAATCTTAAATTTCTTACTTCACGCTGAGTTCACAAATTTAGTTGTCTTCATTTCCAAATGCACTTTAATTATACCCTCTTCTTGCCGCCAATCACCACCTCTCTGTCAACTTCGCACCAACACAGACACCCTAATCTCCCTCATTCATCCGCAAGTACCCATCCTCAGTCCACTAACTTCTTCTTCACAGTAAACACCTGAACAAAAATCAACACCACACTGCACCTTTTATGAAACACGCATCCCCCTTAGATCACTAACCCATGTTCCTCTTCCTCTTCTGACATCCCAAGCCTCACAAGGGCCACCGCATCCCATATTGTTCACCCATTCATCACAGTACCATCCACCGTTTAATAACCAATACCCACGTTATTTCCAGGAATCGAACGGATCTGGGAATGCGGATTTCTATTGAGTGATAGATTTCGATTTTTACTTGATTTTTGAGGTAGCGAATCATGGAAAGAGAGGAGCTTTGAAATGGTGAAATTCCTGGAAGAAATACTTTCACCCGAACGAGCCAATGCAAAATAGAGGATTACCATGGATTCGAGATTTCGATTTTAAATTTTTTCATGCATCTCGGTTTGAATTAAAGTGATTATTTGAGAGATGGATTTGGAGTGGTGAAACCGAAAAGTAAGCGTGGAAGAATACAGGGTATTTAAAGAAGCAGAAGTTTGGGAAACACGGTGTCTAATAGCGTGAGGGGCACGGAAATGGATTTTTCCTTGGCAAGCACGGAATCGAAAACCTTGGCAAGCACGGCTCCATTGAATCCGATAAGGACAAAACAGATTCATACCATTTTTATATATTTTATTTTATATTATATTATAACGAAAATTCGTGATGAAGTATCAAGTAAAACAAATCACAGTCGATTTCTGTTTACTGATAAAAAAGCTTATCTTGGTGTAAAAAGTTATTCTGGACCCAATGGGACAAGTTTCGTTGAATTCTAACATCGTTTGAAAAAATTTTCTTTATAAAACCAGAAATCAACACGCGTTTAAATTTTTCACGATCACCAGATAAATTAAATCAACTCGAAACTGCGAACATTGACAATAACTTTTCGATACGAACCCAACGGCACTAGTTTCGTCGCATTCTGAGACTGTCGCCCCGGTAGGCTATTTTTAGGTGTACCGCAATGCCATTTTTAACGCTAAATTATCCGGTCTTTAAAATTAACAAACTATATAGCTATCCTGACTCTAATCGACGATACGAACTCAACGGAACTGGTTTCGTGGCCTGATTTGATCGTTTGTTCAAGTTACACTCTAATATCCCTTTATTCAGTTGAATTAATTTAATTGCACTGAACGAGCGTTTACGGCTACCGTGGTCACATACGACATCGGTTTGCCACGCAATTCAACACCGTACAATAATTTAATGATACGGTCCCAATGAAACTGATTTCGTCGAAATCTGAGTCCGTTTGCAAAATGGCTATTTTAACGCGTATAATTTAAATAACGATTTTCCACAGCGACTATTTCAAAATTTGATTTGACCATAACTAACAAATTATAACACGAAATCTAGATTTTTCTCTTTCATATGAAAATTATAATAAATACGGTTCCAACGTGTCTTGTTTCACAGAAATCCGACTTATAACGAGTTCTGTATTCTCAGTTGAAGTTTAAAACTCTATATTACGAACTACCGCGCGATTTCGAGCTCGTTTTATAATTATATTATAAATTTACGTTTAAACTTCGTTTTAATTAATAAATTCCTATATGTAATTCAATTAAAATTTTTAAACAAATTTAAATATTCAGAATTCAACGGCCAAAATCCGGGTCGTTACACCTACATCCACTTTATAATCTTTTGTTCATATAAACAGACTTTTCTAGGCAAGTCTTGCCTTTTTACATAGTTTATTAAAACAAAAGAAAATACTACATATCTAACTCAAATATCACCGCAAATGCTGAGCATTCCAGGCTCTAGGAACTTCTTCACCATCCACGGTCATTAACTTGAAGGCTCCCGTTTCAAGTTTCCGTTGGATGGTGTATGGTCCTTCCATTTTGGGCCTAGATGGACTGGAGGTGGAAACACTTGCTTCAGTACCAAGTCTACTGGTTCGAAAGTCCTAAAGCGAACCTTTCTGTCATAATAACGTGCCACTTGGCGTTGATGCCTTGAAGCACGCAAGTCTGCTTCATCCCTTTTTTCTTCAACCATGTCAAGGGACTCTAGGAGGAGTGCTCTATTCGCCATTGGGTCATAGTATGTCACCCTATGAGAGGGGACTTTAAGTTCCACAGAGATCACCGCCTCTGATCCAAAGGAGAGTGAAAAACGAGTATGGCCAGTAGTCGTCTTAAAGGTTGTTCGATAGGCCCACAAAGCTAGCGGCAACTCATCCACCCACATGGCTTTGGCCCGCTCCAACCGCTTCTTAAGAATAGACTTAATGACTTTGTTTATTGCTTCAACCTGTCCATTCGACTGCGGGTGAGCTACGGCGGTATACCTCTTATCAATCTTATATTTCTGACAGAAGTTTCTAAATTCAACACTATTGAATTAGGTCCCATTATCGGTTATAATGGTTTTCGGTATCCCAAATTGACAAATAATATTTCTGACCACAAAGCTTATCACCTTCCTTGCCATGATCGTGGTTAAGGGTTCGGCTTCCACCCACTTTGAGAAATAATCCACGGCGATGACCGCGTACTTAGCTCCTCCCTTAGCTATTGGCAGGGTCCCGATGATGTCTAATCCCCACATCGTGAACGACCACGGGCTGACCATTGATTTAAGTTGTTTTGGAGGTGCTCTTGGAACTTTTGCGAATCTCTGACATTTGTCGCAGCGTCGTGAGTGATCAGCTGCATTTTTATTCACGGTAGGCCAAAAATATCCGTACCGCAATACTTTCTTTGCTAGGGTTTGACCCCCGGTATGGTCTCCACACTCACCTTCAAATACTTCTATTAGTACATGCTTGATGTCATTGTGTGCTATACACAGTAACAGAGGCATAGAAAATCCTTAGCGGTAAAGGACGTTGCCCTGTAAAACATATCTTGCAGCTTTACGTGTTACAGCTCGTCTCTCGCTCTTCTTCGATGGGAGAATTCCGCTCTTGAGGAAGTTCTTAATTGGTGTCATCCATGACTTCCTTTCTGGCTCAGCTTCTAGGGCTAATTCGACTTCATTAGGTCGAAGCTTGGTGACTCCAATAGCTCTGTTGGAACCATTTTGATTTCTTTAAGATTGTCAGAACTTGCTAGCTTAGCCAATCGGTCTACCTTCTGATTTTCTACTCTCCGAATGTGTGTTATACTGTAATGTTTCAAATTTCCCAGTAACTCCTCTACTTTTCCAAGATAAGTAACGAGTCGAGGTCCCTTGGTAACAAACTCCTTCCGAACCTGGTAGATAACTATCTTGGAGTCACAGAATATGTCTAATGTTCTTACTCCTAATTCCTTGGCGAGTTTCAGCCCGACAATCAGGGTCTCATACTTGGAATCATTATTAGTGGCAGGAAATTCCAATCGCAGGGCGTAGTAAATGGTCGTCCTTCAAGATTGATTAAAACAACTCCGGCGTCGGATCTTTGATCATTTTTGGTTCCATCCGTAAATAACTTCCACAGACTAAGTTCTAACTCGTGCCCTGACGTAACAACTTTGTCATTCACCGTTTCTTCTTTAGGAATCGTGAATTCTGCTATGAAGTCGGCCAAGGCCTTCCCCCTTATTGACCTCCTTGGTTGGAAATTCAGATCTAATTGGCTCAATTCAATATTCCACTTAAGTAATCGTCCCGATGCTTCGGGTCTTTGCAAGACCTGTCTTAGAGGTTGATCGATATGTATAACTATCAGATGAGCTTGGAAATAATGTCGAAGCTTTCGGGAGGCAATCAAGAGGCTGTAGGCAAGTTTTTCCATTCTTGGATAATTACGTTCCACTGCTGCTAACTTCTTGCTTACGTAATATACTGGCCTCTGGACCTTTTCTTCTTCATGCACTAAAGCTGTGCTGACAGCATGAGATGACACCTCCATATAGACGAACATATCTTCATGATCCGCCGACTTTCACAATATTGGGGGTTTCTCCAATAAATCCAATAAGTTTTTGAAGGCCTCTACGCAATCTGGAGTCCATTTGAAATTACGTCTCCCCCACTTGATTAAGTCGAAGAATGGGACACACTTGTCCATGGCCTTAGAGATGAACTTGCTTAATGCGGCGACTTTCCCTGCCAAGCTTTGAACGTCCCTAATATTTCGTGGTTCCTCTATATTTCTTATTGCCGTTATCTGACTAGGATTAATTTCAATTCCTCAAGAACTCACGATGAAACTGAGAAACTTTCCAGACGCCACCCTAAACGAGCGCTTTAAGGGGTTTAACCTTCATCCCGTACCTCCGTAAGATATCAAACTTCTCCGCTAAATCTTGTGTATGACTAGAGGACTGCCTGGATTTCACGAGCATGTCATCTACATAGACCTCCATGGTTTTTCTAATTTGGTTATAGAACATTTGATTTACTAGGCGCTGATATGTGGCTCCGACGTTCTTTAGTCCGAACGGCATAACCACATAGCAGTATAATCCTAAATTTGTTATAAAACTCGTGTGCTCTTGATCTGGCACATGCATGGGTATCTGGTTATATCTTGAGTATGCTTCCACGAAGGAAAGGAGCTCGTGTCCAGTTGTTGAGTCCACTAGCTGGTCAATCCTAGGGAGTGGGAAACTATCTTTTGGACAAGCTTTGTTTAAGTCCGAAAAATCAATGCACGTCCTCCATTTTCCATTTGATTTCTTGACCAAAACAGGATTCGATATCCAGTCGAGATACACTGAATCCCTAATGAGCCAGTTTTCTTTTAACTTCTCCACTTCTTCCTTTAGGGCTACCGGCCTTTCCAGGCCTAATTCACGTCTTTTTTGTTTAACAGGTGGATGCTTTGGGTTGGTACTCAATGAGTGGCTCATAACGGAAGGAGATATCCCACACATGTCAGCATGGGTCCGGGCAAACACGTCCAAGTTTGCCTTTAAGAAATCAGTCAATTCCTTTGCTCGGAACGGATCCAGTTGGGATCCAATCTTTAACACCTTTGTCGGATCAATATCGTCAATGGAGATGTCCACAGTCGTTTCATTGGGAGTCGCCTTTCTGTCTCCAGGCTCTTCATCCTCTCTCGGATCTATGTCCTCGAACAGTCCTCTGAACGACTCCTTTTGGGCTGGTCCCTTTAATTTCTATGCTGAATGCTCCCTCGGGGGAGAGGAAGCAACTTTAGCATCTATACTTAATCCCTTCATCAACATCTTCAGTTCGGCTATGTAGCAGGCTTGTCCGGAGACCTGACCACCTCTCATTACTCCTACCCCGGCTTCGGTTGGAAACTTCAGCAATAGGCACCAGGGTACGATGCAAGCCCTGAATTCCACGAGAGATGGTCTACCCAAGAAAGCGTTATAGGACGAGTCGATGTCCAAAACTACAAACTGAAGAATTCTTACTCTCCGACGGTCTCCTTGTCCCAACGTCACTAACAATTCTATATATCCTAGTTGGGCCGTCGATGCCCCATTGAAGCCACGAATCCATCCCTCCCAAGGCTTCAAATCTTCTGTCTTGAGTTTCATCTGATCGAATTCTTTCTTGAAAAGAATATTGACTGAACTTCCATTGTCCACCAATACCTTATGAACTAGAGCGAGACCAATAGTAGTAGTGATGACCAATGTGTCTTCAGTAGGTGATTGAACTCCAACATCGTCTCTGTTACGGAGCACAACATCATCAGACATCGTCTTTTATTGCTTCACCAGAGCGATATCTTCAAGGTTATTGCATTCCTCCATATCGATGTGTTTAGCTGCGTTAACATATTGGTCCATCGCTTTGTAACTATGGCTGGCTGGATGAGGCCCGCCTATTATAGTGTTGATGACGATCCCTTTACCTTTCTGTTGAGTTGTGGGTTTAGGAGCTGGTTGATTTTGGTTCGGGGTCTGTCCCCCTTGCCCTCTATCTCTCGGAGCGACTTTATACTCGTCTAGCTTTCCTTCCCGTAATAGCTTTTCAACGATGTCTCTCAGATGTTGACAATGATTGGTTGAGTGTCCGTGAGTTCCATGAAACAAGAATTTTTTTCCAGTCGCAATCTCTTTTTCGGTTGAGTCTCAAAGTGGCGGCCTTTTATATTGTAAGACGTTGTAAGTATCCAGGTAGGTTTTTTCCAATGTGTCATTCAATGGCGAATAGTTCTCAAATGTTTCAAATCGAGGACTTTTGCTGGAGTTGTTTCCTTGGTTCCTATCCCTCCTATTGCCATTTCCATTCCGGTTGTTATTACCTTCGTTCTTGTTGCCAACGTTCACTTCAACCATCCCCGAACTATCGCCGGACTGCTTTACCGCGACATTGCTTTGAATATCTTCCTTAGAAACCCCTTCAGATTTTCTCTTTCTATTTGCATAGGCTTCCTCTCGCCTCAAGCGAATATTGGCCTTTCCATAGAATAATTCCCTAGTGTGGGGTGGTTTTCCAGATAGATAATCCTCGGATTCTGTGTTAAGGTCGACTCCTTCTATTAAGGCCATCAAAATAGTGGGTTCGTGAGGGTTACTGACTTCAGTAACAGCCAGGTTGAAGCGGTCTAAGTATGATTTCAAAGATTCACCTAGAGCCTGCTTAATCCTCGATAACTCAATAATGCTTTTAGATTTTCAAGCATGAAGTCGAAATTGGTTCATAAAGCGTTCACTCTGTTCCTTAAAAGTTGATATTGATCATGGAGGGAGTCGAGTGAACCACATCAATGCCAAATATTCTAGATAAATTGGGAAGGCCTTGCATTTTACAGCGTCTGGAGCCGTTGTGGCATTCATGAACCATGCATATCTCATCAAATGTTGTTCTGGGTCGGTTCTCCCAAAATATCGATCCATCTGTGGAAAATTAAATCGCTGAGGGAATTAAAAGTCCGGTATGTCATCTATAAAGGGGGTGTGACTTCGTTCAATGCCCCAGTCCTCATTGGTATAGCGTCGGCTATCGGCCATGATTTGGCGCATCATTGCATCTACATCAGCATTTGTTAATGTTGTCTTAGGCTCTCTGGCTCTGATGTTTGGATTGCCCCTGGGCTCCTGGCCAGGGGATCTTCTCCAGTTTATAGCAGCGGCTAATCTGCTCCGTTCCTTACGGTCCCGGTCATTCACGGGAGGAAGGGGATGGAGAAGTTGTCCCTGTGTGGGATTGGTAATATTAGGATCCGTGGGTATGACATGAGATCCACGCATGGGAAACAACACGGGCTCTCTCAAGCTCTGTAACACCCCGTGTTTTCTATTAACATAAACTAACGAATTAAACAATAATTAATTTTAAATATGAGAATCAAGGGAAACGGGTTATGCCATTGTGTTCGTCTCGGAATTCTGGTTGAGATAGAGTCCGATTTTGCGTAAATTGGACTTCGTATGAAGAAGTTATGGCTGTCGGAAATTTCCAGAAAATTCAAATAAATTCAAACAGCTTGAAACCGGATTCAAAATTCAAAACAGAAGTCAGAAGCGGGCTGGGAGGGAAAATTCCCGCCCAGGACCCAGGTCGACCAGGGGGTCGACCCTAGTGTTGACCTCCCCCCTACAGGTCGACCTAGGGGTCGACCTGCCCCCCCGGGAAGATCTGAAAGATAACGATTTTGTGACTCAGTGCTGAGTCATTAGGGCTGAGGTGTCACCCTCTCTTGACTGGTTGGTCTTGATTGATTCTAGTTTGATTGGATGGCCTAAATTAATCCTATATTCTATATAAACACATGTAGACTCAGACCCTAAAACCTAATCAAAATTAGAACCATGGCCGTCATGCTATCACCTTGCTACCTAGAATAGCCGTCATCAACTAGAGGAAAATAAAGATAATCAACTCATTTCAACTCAAGTTTATAACAACAACAAATTTGTCTACTTCAAAAGCAAACTAAATCAATTTCAAAACTCAGATCCAAGAACTCAAGGCCTTCTTTGAGTTGTGAGTTCAATTTCTTTGATAAGATAATTAACAAGTAATTGGGTTGAGTTATAATTTGGGTTATATGTCTATGTTTGTGAAACATTGGAAAAATGCGATATTTTGTGAATATATGCTAGTTGTTCATAATGACAGTTTTTGTTGTGGATTCCTTTATACATGCCCAATCACCTATGCTCAACTTGATTCATGTTTGACATCATTCTATATGCAAGTTTGGGTGTAGATTATGTGCTAGTTTCTGAAACACCCTACCTCCGCTAGGGTCACTCACAAAAGGAATGCACTAGTTTTGGAGGAGTGTTATCGAGGTAAACAATCATAGAATTATTACAAAACAGAACATAAATAAAACAGCGGAAGAATCAAAAGGTAAATTTCATTACTTTCAAAATAGTCAAAGCCTTTTTACATCCAAAGTACCAAATAGCCAAAGTCATTATTTTCCATTACAACAAATTCTGTCTTACATAAATAAGGAAGCATAAACTAAAAACAACAAAAATAGCTTAATTCCCTAAAGGTAGCAGAAATGCAGCCATAGCATAGCTCAAGATCAAACCGTACATGAGCTGAATCGAAAGCAAGCGAAATCCAAGCTTAGTGCTAGAGTTTCCTCCCTGAGAACCTGGGGGGGGGGGGGGGGGGGACGAAAGAAAATGGGTCAGTCATAAAGACTGGTAAGTCCTAGTGACTTTCAGCATAAAAACAGGTAAATGTAACATGATATGTATAAACTGAAAGTAAACATAAGGATGATGACAAGATAGGCAAGATAGACTAAGATAACATGATAAATCAAGTATAACATCACATATCCAAGGTTCGCTGCATCAACTGTACTAGAATCCCAAACCCATGTCTTATATTAATCATGAAATGATCCCTTGGCCCAATATCATGAATTGACCCATTACTAGGTCTAACGGAACGATCCACTAATCGATCGGCTCCCTATAAGTTCTAGCTCGTCATGTGTCCGTGTCATACGGCCATATCACGAATGAAGTCACATGTGCTAGGTCCACCATAGGGTGTATCAAGCCCTATGGTGCTAACGATCAACACGAATCAAGTATGCACAGGTAAACCTACTGATGCCCAATGCCTGCTTTTTCAACTCCGGACCACTTTCACGACCACAGCCCGCCTGAACCTACACTGGTGCACCAACACAGTCGTCGTTCTGGTCGCTTACAATCAGCCCAGTAATCGTGCCCCATCCTTCCTAGTTCCAGGGTACCATGATACATCTAGTGGGTTACTGCTGAAAGGGACCGTGTAACTAGGGTTTTCGTCCAATAGGTTAAGTATTGTCATTTAAATTCGTGACTTAACCCTTATCAGTCTAGCATGTCAAGTTGATTAAGTGTTGTCTTTCAAGTTCATGACTTAACCCGCCTACGTGTCATGTCAAATTTGACTAAGTGTTGTCGTTCAAGTTTATGACTTAGCCCTACGAATCATGTATCAAGTTGGTTAAGTGTTGTCTTTCATGTTCATGACTTAACCCTATCATGTGGCATTAATTCATTAATGCACCCCAACCTCTCACATCAAACCTGTTGTTGTGATCACTGGATATGCCGGGGGATTTAGGGCAGAATTACACCACAACTCAGTCTGACCTCGGGTTTTCAAGTGCGATATGACCAACTACCCATATTGGATCCTATTGTTTGCAGTAACTGGATTTGCCGGGCGGTTCCGGGCAGAATTACACTCCAAACTCAATCCAACCTCGAGTCGGTCATTTTCAAGTTCATTCTAGTGTCATGTCCATGTTCAAGATTCATGTCAAGTTCGTGTCAAGTTTCATGCCAAGTTTCCTATAATTACCATTTTTTCCAAACTTTACCCTGTCTAAATATTAGGCTAACAATCTTAGCCTAATTTTTCGTCCACATGATTTTTGACGTATAATATTAGGCTAAAAACTTAGCCTAATTTAACGTACACAAAATTTGCATAAAGAAATTCATTAACAGAAACATGACATAGGTGTAAACTTGGCATTCTCGGCATAGTCAATATGAACACCATAGGTGTGTACTTGCAAAGTAATCAACATGAATATCATAGGTGTGATCTTGCAACGTAGACTAAATCTATATATATATATATATATTTGAATTTGCAACATAGACTAAATCAACTTACATATATGTGAACTTGCAAATCAATCACGAGTATATGAATAATTGTGATCTTGAAATATGACATAGGTTTAACATATACACATGAACATGTAGATCTAACATGTGGTCACATATGTGATATGATTTTACAACCTAAAACTTGCATAACATGATAAACTACACAACTTGTCATAATAGGTTATACTCCAATGAATAAACTTATTCATTAATTCCCAATTCAGCATGATAATAAAATAGAATATCATTCAATTTCACATATAACATAATAAACATTGTTCTATTATCAATTTATTTCCAACGCATAAAATAACTGAATAAATTGAGTAAAACATCGCAGGCATATAGATCTGATAACATTATGGACATGAAAAGGTTTGAATAATAATCTAGGTTCAAGAACATGGATAAATCTAACTTAAATAGAAAAATCCCCAAAATCAAGATCCTAGGACAAATAAAGAAAATAGGTCTGAATAGAAAATCAAGCTTAGATCCGATTTCATAGTCATAATCCTAGGAAATAACCCCATGGTCATGAATCATACGTGATTAGCCACAATTGTCCTTGTCATAGTCATAGGCAATAGTCTTATGTTCACAGTCATAAGCATATGCATAGTCTTATGTTCACAGTCATAGGCATAGACATAGGTATAGTCTTATGTTCACCGTGATAGTCTTAGGCCATTAACAATAGTTTCAATGTCATAGGCATAATGTTATGGACATGAAAAGAGTCTGATTTACAACATGAATAGGTTCGAACTGATTTCATAGAAATATCCCCAAAAGTCAAGATCCAAGATGCAAAAAAATAGTTATGAATCATACTTAGATCCAATTCCAATTTATAATATGTCCATATTAAGTTTACAGTTTTTATCTAAAAGTAACTTGAACTTACAGATCGTGGTCTAAGAAATTTAGATGCAGAAGTCAAGTCTAAAAATTTGTTGTTGAATTGTTGAATCGTTGAATCTTGCTTTGATTGTAGAAGAAAATCCCCAATATGAATTCCTAGCCGTAGTCTTCAAGAAATAATCTTCGCGTTTTAATTTATCTTAATTTAATTTAGTGGAAGAAGAAGAATCCATGTTCATCAAGAATTCTTGCAGCATAACATTAGAGAAGAATGGTGTAAAGAGAATGAGGCTAGGAGGCTGTTTCTATAGGGTTAGGAAGATGAATCTGTTCACGAAACGAGTCTAAATACATCAGAATGCATCAGGTTCAAAAACTGCGCTCAGGAGGCAGGTCGACCCCCAGGTCGACACTATGGTTGACCTGGTCCCTGGGAGGTCGACACTATGGTCGACCCCCTGGTCGACCTGGTCCTGGGCGGGAAATTTCCCTCCCAGCCTATTCTGGGTTTTGAATTCAAATTTGAATTCGAATTTTCGAGCTGTTTTCGATTCTGTAAATTTCTGAAACTTCGGAGGGTCATATCTCCCTCATACAGACTCCGATTTTCGAAAACTCGAACTCATTTCCAAGCAGAATTTCGAGACGAACGCAATGGTGCAACCTGTTTCCCTTGATTCTTATTTTAAAATTTAATCCTGCCTTGATTTAGGGTTTTAACATGTTATTAGAATTCGGGTTGTTACATTCTCCCCTCCTTAAAGGATTTCATCCTCGAAATCTTCAAGTTAGGAAGAATGTATCCTATCATCCAATCAACCATCTACTCAACCATCATCCACAAGCAATCATTGTCCTTAAAAGATTTCTAGTGCTATATGAATATATGTAGAAAGTGTGTGTATAATTTCCTTATCTAATGCAAATGATAAGGCCTGATTGATCTTCTTAATGCAAAATATGTTTAGTGCCATGAATCCAACATGTATGCAAATAGTCCTAGTCACATAAACACTATATGTGTGCACAAACATCCATCCATATGCAACATTCACAAGATAACACATTCAATTTCATCCATAAACAAGTACAAACACTCATGCATATGCAATATGAAAATGTGTCTGAGCCGATCTAGTGCCTAATGTGTGTTATGCAACCACTTGCAGCCACTTGCAACCATTTGCAAACATCAATCATAACATGTTTCAATCACATGTTTACATCCAAAAGTGTTCTACCTAAGGTTCTCAAGATAGGATTGAGAAGATAAGCAAGATAAAACAAAGCATCAAGGAGAAGAAGTTAAAGATGTACCCGCAGAAGGTCCTGCTTGCGGGGCTTGCCCTTGGTTCTTAGGGCAGTTCTTGCTGATATGTCCAGTATCACCACACTGAAAGCATGCTCCCATCTTCATCTTCTTCTTTCTACAATCCTGGACTATATGCCCCTCAATACCACAGAAGTGGCATTTTCTTTTTCTCATGTGTCTTGTTATCATTATTGTTGTTGTTGTTCTTGCCTCCTTTCTTGGAGTCTACCTTCTTGTTTGGAGACTCATTCGCCTTGACCTCCTTCTTGCCATTCTTGTCTTCTTCATTTAAGAGCGCCATGTCTACTAGCTTTTCATAAGTAGCCCCCATAGGTACGTGGGTCATAGCCTAGCTATGAAGTGGCTCATTTAATCCCTTGACAAAACGGAGAGCCTTCTTATGAGGAGTATTCACTAAGTCCAGTCGAAATCGGGCTAGCTGATTGAATTGATTGACGTACTCTTTGACCGTCATACTTCCTTGCTTAAGAGATAAGAACTTTTCCAGCTGTAAACTTCATTCAGCTTGCGAGAGGAATTTCGTCTCAAACCTTATTCTGAAATCCATCCATGTTTCAACTGGCCTCTCGGCGTTAGTGACTTCCCACCAATAGGAAGCTTCGTCTTTGAGCAACCATACCGCCAACTGTACCTTCTGCCTATCGTCCACCTCGAAGATAACAAACAGATCCTCAGTTTCTTTGAGCCATTTCCTCGCTTCTACAAATGATTCAGTTCCCTTGAAATCCTTTCCACCCATGGCCCTAAAATCTTTACATATCTTTGAGAAAGCAATTACATGAGGAGGGGGCAGAGGAGGAGGAATCGCTGCAGCTGGAGGAGGAATATCTGCTGGGCCTGCATCGTTGGCCCTAACCTCTAAGTACCTACTGAACCAACCAGGTATTGACATGCCCTCTGGAAAGTTAAGATTCCCAGACATGCTGAAATGGAAAAGAAGAGATTCAAAACGAGGAAACAAAGGATAGTGCTAATGGCTTTTGGGGAATAGCCTTTAAATAAAACAAGACTTTTTCTTGAAAAATGCTTCTTTGTAAACAGTTTTGAAAATAATTTTAGAAGGTTTTAAAAACTTTTGCCCAGTCTGGTAACCTTCTGCTCCGATACCAAATGAAACACGCCACCTCCGCTAGGGTCACTCACAAAAGGAATGCACTAGTTTTGGAGGAGCGTTATCGAGGTAAACAATCACAGAATTATTACAAGACAGAACATAAATAAAGCAGCGGAAGAATCAAAAGGTAAATTTCATTACTTTCAAAATAGTCAAAGCCTTTTTACATCCAAAGTACCAAATAGCCAAAGTCATTATTTTCCATTACAACAAATTATGTCTTACATAAATAAGGAAGCATAAACTTAAAACAACAAAAGTAGTTTAATTCCCCAAAGGTAGCAGAAAATGCAGCCATAGCATAGCTCAAGATCAAACCGAACATGAGCTGAATCGAAAGCAAGCAAAATCCAAGCTAAGTGCTAGAGTTTCCTCCCTGAGAAACTGGGGGAAGGGGAACAAAAGAAAAAGAGGCGAAAGAAAATGGGTCAGTCATAAAGACTGGTAAGTCCTAGTGACTTTCAGCATAAAAACAGGTAAAGGTAACATGACATGTATAAACTGAAAGTAAACATAAGGATGATGACAAGATAGACTAAGATAACATGATAAATCAAGTATAAATCAAGTATAGCATCACATATCCAAGGTTCGCTGCATCAACTGTACTAGAATCCCAAACCCATGTCTTATATTAATCATGAAATGATCCCTTGGCCCAATATCATGAATTGACCCATTACTAGGTCCAACGGAACGATCCACTAATCGATCGGCTCCCTACAAGTTCTAGCTCGTCATGTGTCCGTGTTATACGGCCCTATCACGAATGTAGTCACCTGTGCTAGGTCCACCATACGGTGTATCAAGCCCTATGGTTCCAACCATCGACAAATCAAGTATGCACAGGTAAACCTACTGATGCCCAATGCCTGATTTTTCAACTCTGGACCACGTGCACGACCATACCCCGCCTGAACCTACACTGGCGCACCAACGTAGCCGTCGTTCTGGTCACTTACAATCAGCCCAGTAATCGTGCCCCACCCTGCCTAGTTCCAGGGTACCATGATACATCTAGTGGGTTACTGCTGAAAGGGACCGTGTAACTAGGGTTTTTGTCCAATAGGTTAAGTGTTGTCATTTAAATTCGTGACTTAACCCTTATCAGTCTAGCATGTCAAGTTGGTTAAGTGTTGTCATTCAAGTAACATGACTTAACCCGCCTACGTGTCATGTCAAATTTGACTAAGTGTTGTCGTTCAAGTTCATGACTTAGCCCTAAGAATCATGTGTCAAGTTGGTTAAGTGTTGTCTTTACCTATTCATGACTAAGTGTTGTCGTTCAAGTTTATGCAAGTTTGTGACTATGGCCTATGCAAGTTTTGGGTGAAAACTATATTCATGCAAGTTCACACCTATAGGCCTGTGTTTAGATTCATGACAATACCAAGTTTATGCTAGATATGTTGTAATCCTTATTTGTAAATTAGATCCAATTTGTGTGTTATGCAAATTTGCAGTGTTTCTTCCCTTTTATGTCATTAGACTAATCGCTAGTCTAATATATATTTATGTCATGATAAGCGAACGAACAACGTGGGGACGATGGGGGTAATATTGAATATACACATATTGAGAATTGGCATGTATTGTCCTTAAAAGGCATACAATTAATTTGAGGCAATAATTGGTATAATTTATATACCTGAAATAAATGGACATAATTTAGGTGACAATTATGGACATAAGTATATTTGGAATTTATTTACAAATCTGAATAGGGATATTAATCCAATTTGGGATTAAATAAAGATGTGTAATAATAAACCGCCTAAGACACGAGGTTAGATTCTTTTGTTATGTAAGACTGCCCGGACCCGCCTGGCAAATCTAGCAGCCACAAATGCAGTCTAATGTGAGAGGTCAAAGGCATGAATTAAATGCGTAACAGTTGTAAAGACACGAGGTTAGGCTCGTTTGTGGTGTAAGACTGCGCGGACCCGCCCTGCAAATCCAGCAGCCACAAATGCCCGTCTAATGTGGGAGGTCTTTACAAGGTTACGATGTTAATGAATTAAGAAACACTTAACCAGATAAACATGTGGTGGGACATGGGGGTTAAGTGGGTGCCTTGGGTGGCATGTGAAATTAAGAGGGTGCCTTAGGTGGCATGTGAAATACAATTAGATGCACTTAACCAAGATTGAAACATGTAAGAAGACATGAATAAGAATGGGATTAAGTGGGAAAAACCTTAGAGGGGACCAAGCATAGGTGGAAAGCTTGTGTCATACATCGGGGCCCTTTTCAAACCAATAACCCATTAAGTATCTTTGTGGGCTCGACCCAAGTCGAGGACGGGACACGCATATTGGTTTAATTGTAAGAGGTCAAAACGGGTTAGCGGTGGAAACGCAAGTCCAACGGGGTCATGTGCGTGTGTGGCCCCGACCTGGTAGGTAAGACGTTGTTGCATCATGTAGATATAAGCCGTGCATTTTTGGTGGTATCGGGTTGCCACTTTGGGGAGTGATACACCCCACTGTGGGGCTAGCAAGGGTATCTACGAGTTAGGGAGCCAATCGAATGGGGGTAGTGGGTACACCTAGTGGAGATAAGGGCAGATGACACCTATGAAGGCAGCTAGGGGTACACGAAACTACCATTATCATTATTAAGCTTTGTAGGCGGGATCAACTTTTAGGGTGTTTGGTGTGGTGCAATATAGTAATTATCTTATAGTGATTAGGTGCACCTTTAACGTTATCTTTGTTCATCTTATTTCCTTTGTTTGCTCTGTCATGCCCACTGGTTGACATGGCGCTTATGCATGAAGAGAAGATAGGCGCCAAAGCTAATAAGGCACCTGAGAAGAAAGGGGATCAAAAGAAACCACAACAGCAACAACAGAACAAGAAGGGTGGTAAAGACAACAACGACAAGGGAAAGAAAAGATGCTTTAACTGTGGTACACCAGGCCATCTGAGAAAAGACTATAGGAAGAAGAAGAAGACTGGCTGTTTCCACTATGGTGAGGCAGGACATCTGATTAGGGACTGCCCAAAGAAAGGGCAAAGGGCAGGGACTACCTCTGGAGGGAAGATTCAGGCTCTCATGGCACCGGGGCAGGCAAGGGGGCAGGTCCAGGCTCTCGTGGCCCCACCGCTGCAAGAACGAGGTAGAACGATTTCCGTTGAAAGTTTAGTTTATCTTTTTGATCATCCTGTTCGCACACTCTTTGATTCTGGTGCATCGCACCCTTTTATATTTACTGATTTAGTTGAGTCACTATACCTAAACACTAGTATAGTAGAGGATCCCTTAGTTGTTTCAAATCCAATTGGGGGCTCAGCCTATTTGTTGATGATTTGTTTGGATTTGGAAATTTCTATACTTAACGTTGGGTTTAGATGTGATGCTTATGTTTTGGGCTTCACGGACCATGAGTTAATTTTGGGCATGGATTGGTTATCTAGTAATGGAGCCATCCTAGATTGTGAAAAGAGAGAGGTTAAGCTTATTATTCGCTTGGACAACACTCTCGAAATATCTTGTAATCCCATGAAATCTGTTATGTTAAGCTATCTAGAATCGCTTGACGCGTCTGTTGAGAATTTGCAGTCTTTTAGAGTGGTCTGTGAATACTCGGATGTCTTTGAGGAAGTACAGGGCTTGCCTCCGAAGCGGGAGATAGACTTCCGCATATAACTAGTTGATAACGCAAAACCCGTTGCTTTACCCGTTAGACACATGGCTCCAAGGGAGAGAAAGGAGCTTAGCAAGAAAGTTAAGGAGCTACTAGAAAAAGGGTTTATAAGGCGGAGTATTTCTGAGTGGGATGCTCCAGTGGTGTTCGCAACCAAAGCGGACGGTTCACTTCGCCTATGCATTGATAATAGGGAGCTAAACAAGCTGACCAAGAAAAATAGGCACCCACTGCCAAGAATAGACGATTTGTTCGATCAGCTTGTAGGTGCAACAGTTTTCTCCCAATTAGATCTGGCAACCGGATTTCATCAGCTAAGAGTGGCTGAAGATAGCATTGATAAGACCGCGTTCAGGATCCCGGACGGTTTCTTCGAATGGCTCGTCATGCTTTTCGGCTTGACAAACGCACCTGTTTATTTCGTCGATTTGATGAATAGAGTGTTCCGGGAATTTCTCAATAAATTCGTGGTGGTCTTCATAGATGATATTCTGATTTTCTCGAAGAATGAGGAAGAGAATGCTTTGCATTTAAGGGAAGTCATGGATACTCTCCGTGCACATCAGTTAAAAGCAAAATTCTCCAAGTGCCACTTCTAGAGAGAAGAAATAAGATTTCTTGGGCATGTAGTGTCCAAAGAAGTGTTAGCTGTGGACCCCACAAAAGTAGTTGCGGTCCAAGATTGGAAGGTTCCAAAGAATGCAACCGAAGTCTGAAGCTTTCTTGGACTAGCAGGCTTTTATCGCAAGTTCAGTAAAGACTTTGCGAAAATCTCAGCTCCACTTTCAAGGTTAACGAAGAAGAACCTGACTTTCACTTGGGATTTGGACTGCGAAGTCGCTTTCAAATGATTGAAGAGGGCTCTGACAATAGCCCCAGTTTTGACATTACCAAATAGGAGCAAAATGTTTACGGTATACACAGATGCATGCGGTATGGGACTAGGCGCTGTTTTGATGCAAGAGGGGGAAGGTAGTAGCTTATGGTGGAAGGCAATTGAAAGTGCATGAGAAAAACTACCCAACCCACGATCTAGAGTTAGCAGCCATCGTTTTTGCACTTAAGTCTTAGCGCCACTATCTCTTAGGTGAGAAATTTGAGTTGTATACTGACCATAAATCGTTGAAGTACCTTTTCTCGCAAAAGGACCTCAATCTAAGGCAGCAAAGATGGATGGAGTTTCTTGCCTCATATGACTTTGAGATCTCCCATACTCCTGGCAAGGGCAATGTAGTAGCAGACGCCCTAAGTAGAAAGAAGCTAACCTTAAGTCCTCTCTTTGTAGAAAGGCAAAGTTTGGAGTACATAGCAAAATTTGATTTTAGACCCTCTGTTGACTATGTGACTGGCTTGATGGCAATGCTAGAGGTACGGCCTACTTTGTTGGACTTAATAGGAACCCTATAACGTGAAGACCCTCAGCTAGTTGATGTGATAGATAAGCTGATTAGGGGAGAGACTTCTAGTCACCTCAATAGATACTCCATCGATGATAAGGGTTGGTTGAGATGGGATGGAAGACTATGCGTCCCGCAAGCAAGAGATTGGGTGAAGATGGTTTTGGAAGAAGCACACCATTCCAAGATGACCATACACCCCGGTGGAGACAAGATGTATAAAGATATCAAAAGAGTTTTCTTTTGGAATGGCATGAAGAGGGATGTAGCTGAATTTGTTTCAAAATGCATGATATGCCAGCAAGTCAAGGCGGAGCAGAAGAAGCCAGGTGGTTTGCTTCATCCTCTAGAAGTTCCGCAATGGAAATGGGAAAGCATCTCGTTGGACTTTGTTGATGGGTTGCCAAGGTCAAGAAGGGGCAATACCGGTATTTGGGTAATAGTGGACAGGCTCACGAAAAGCACTCATTTTATACCTGTTAAGAGTAGGAGGACCGCCTCGTCTTTAGGCTCTATTTATCTTAAAGAGATAGTTCGACACCATGGGATACCCTTCAATATAGTGATTGATTGAGACCCTATCTTTACAAGCGAGTTCTGGAGGAGTTTGCAAGAGGCTGTAGGCACACAACTATGTTTAAGCACAACTTATCACCCCCAAACCGATTGCCAGACGGAAAGAGTCAACAGAGTATTAGAAGACCTCTTGAGACTATGCATTCTTGACTTCGGAGGTACATGGAAGGATCATCTCCCTTTGGTGGAATTCGCTTATAACAATAGCTGCCTAGCCACTATAGGCATGGCACCCTTCGAAGATTTATATGGAAGGCCATGTCGATCACCAACTTGTTGGTGGGAGTCCCCCGATAAACTTATACTTGGGCTGGACATGATTAGAGAGACTTCAGAGAAAATGGACTTGATACGAAGGAGAATGAAGACTGCCCAAGATAGACAGAAATCCTACGCAGACAAGAGAAGGACCGACCTTGAGTTTGAAGTTAGGGATAAGGTGTTCCTTAAAGTATCTCCTTTGAGGAATGTCATCCGCTTTGTGTCTGTAGGAAAGTTGGCACCATGATTTGTAGGACCATTTCCTATCATCGAAAGGATTAGGACGATGGCCTACAGAGTGGAGTTACCTGAAAGACTGGCTGGAATTCATAATGTTTTTCATGTCTCCCAGCTACAAAAGTGCTTACATGAGTCGGCAGAAGTTGTGGAGCCAAGCATACTAGAGGAAGTCAAAGTGGAACAAGAAGCGAGTATGAGGAGAGTTCCAACTCATATCTTGGGGATGGAAGTCAAAAAGCTACGCAACCGTGAAGTTAAGCTTGTTAAAGTTCAATGGAGTGACGCCGAGGAAGACACGACTTGGGAGACTGAGGCCAAAATACGTGCAACCTACCATTTTCTTTTTGAGGGTACATCTTTGATCTCTTTTTCCTTAAGTTTATTCAAGCTTGTATCTACCTTTTTAGTGTATCTCCTCAGTCATATTCTTTATCCTTAGGTATAGGCCAATGGATGTAAACATGTATTTGAAAGATGTTATGATTGACGGATGCTAGTGGATGCAAGTGTTTGCTAGTGGTTGCTCGTGGATGCATATACACACACGTTAGGCACTAGATCGGCTCAATCACTTTCATACTGCATATAAATGTGTGCTTATTTAGATTAATGGATGTATAATGGTTGTGTTATCATATGGATGCTGCATTCGGATGAATGGTTGTGCACGCATGTAGAAATAATATGTATCATTAGGGATCTTTTCCATACATAATGGATGCATGGCACTACCATAATTTGCATTAAGGAGGTCAACTGAATCAGTAGACCGCTTGATTTTGCATTAGATACGGACATGTGCACACACTGTGCATATAAACATGAAAGCATTAGAAGTCTTTTAAGGACAATGGATTCCTGTGTTTGATGGTTAAGTAGATGGAAGATTGGATTGTAGATATGTATTCTTCGTAACTTGAAGATTTCAGGGTCGAAATCCTTTAAGGAGGGGAGAATGTAACACCCCGTGTTTTCTGTTAACATAAACTAAAGAATTAAACAATAATTAATTTTAAATATGAGAAACAAGGGAAACGGGTTACGCCATTGTGTTCGTCTCGGAATTCTGGTTGAGATAGAGTCTGAGTTTGGGTAAATTGGACTTCGTATGAAGAAGTTATGGCTGTCGGAAGTTTCCAGAAAATTCAAATAAATTCAAATAGCTCGAAACCGGATTCAAAATTCAAAGCAGAAGTCAGAAGCGGGATGGGCGGGAAAATTCCCGCCCAGGACCCAGGTCGACAAGGAGGTTGACCCTAGTGTCTACCTCCCCCCTATAGGTCGACCTAGGGGTCGACCTATGGGTCAACCTGGGGTCAACCTGCCCCCTCCCCCGGGCAGATCTGAAAGATGACGATTTTGTGACTCAGTGCTGAGTCATTAGGGCTGAGGTGTCACCCTATCTTGACTGGATGGTCTTGATTGATTCTAGGTTGATTGGATGGCCTAAATTAATCCTAAATTCTATATAAACACATGTAGACTCAAACCCTAAAACCTAATCAAAATTAGAACCATGGCCGTCATGCTATCACCTTGCAACCTAGAATAGCCGTCATCAACTAGAGGAAATGTAAAGCTAATCAACTCAATTCAACTCAAGTTTATAACAACAACAACAAATTTGTCTACTTCAAAGGCGAGCTAAATCAATTTCAGATCCCAGAACTCAAGACCTTCTTTGAATTGTGAGTTCAATTACTTTAATAAGATAATTAACAAGTAATTGGGTTAAGTTATAATTTGGGTTATATAGCTATGTTTGTGAAACATTGGAAAAATGTGATATTTTGTGAATATATGCTAGTTGTTCATAATGACAGTTGTTGTGGATTCCTTTATATATGCCCAATCACCTATGTTCAACTTGATTCATGTTTGACATCATTCTATATGCAAGTTTGGGTGTAGATGATATGCTAGTTTCTATGTGAATTGTACACAAGTTTACATATGAACCAAATAAAGTGACTATATGCAAGTTCAGGTAGAAATTGGACTCACATATATGCAAGTTTACACCTTTAGATTTAGATCTATGACATACATAGTTTTATGCAAGTTTTTGACTATGGCCTATGCAAGTTTGGGAGAAAACTATATTCATGCAAGTTCACACCTTTAGGCCTATGTTTAGATTCATGACAATACCAAGTTTATGCTAGATATGTTGTAATCCTTATTTGTAAATTAGATCCAATTTGTGTGTTATGCAAATTTGCGGTGTTTCTTCCCTTTTATGTCATTAGACTAATCGCTAGTCTAATATATATTTATGTCATGATAAGCGAACGAACAACGTGGGGACGATGGGGGTAATATTGAATATACACATATTGAGAATTGGCATGTATTGTCCTTAAAAGGCATACAATTAGTTTGAGGCAATAATTGGTATAATTTATATACCTGAAATAAATGGATATAATTTTGGTGACAATTATGGACATAAATATATTTAGAATTTATTTACAAATCTGAATAGGGATATTAATCCAATTTGGGATTAAATAAAGATGTGTAATAATAAACCGCCTAAGACACGAGGTTAGACTCTTTTGTTATGTAAGACTGCCCGGACCTGCCTGGCAAATCTAGCAGCCACAAATGCAGTCTAATGTGAGAGGTCAAAGCATGAATTAAATGTGTAACAGTTGTAAAGACACGAGGTTAGGCTCGTTTGTGGTGTAAGACTGCGCGGACCCGCCCTGCAAATCCAGCAGCCACAAATGCTAGTTAATGTGGGAGGTCTTTACAAGGTTACGGTGTTAATGAATTAAGAAACACTTAACTAAATAAACATGTGGTGGGACATGGGGGTTAAGTGGGTGCCTTGGGTGGCATGTGAAATTAAGAGGGTGCCTTGGGTGGCATGTGAAATATGATTAGATGCACTTAACCAAGATTGAAACATGTAAGAAGACATGAATAAGAATGGGATTAAGTGGGAAAAACCTTAGAAGGGACCAAGCATAGGTGGAAAGCTTGTGTCATACATGGGGGCCCTTTTCAAACCAAAAACCCATTTAGTGTCTTTGTGGGCTCGACCCAAGTCGAGGACGGGACACGCGTACTGGTTTGCTTGTAAGAGGTCAAAACGGGTTCGCGGTGGGAACACAAGTCCAACGGGGTCATGTACGTGTGTGGCCCCGGCCTGGTAGGTAAGACGTTGTTGCACCGTGTAGATATAAGCCGTGCATTTTTTGTGGTATCGAGTTGCTACTTTGGGGAGTGATACACCACACTATGGGGCTAGCAAGGGTATCTACGAGTTAGGGAGCCAATCGAATAGGGGTAATGGGTACACCTAGTGGAGATAAGGGCAGACGACACCTATGAAGGCAGCTAGGGGTACACGAAACTACCATTATCATTATTAAGTTTTGTAGGCGGGATCAACTTTTAGGGTGTTGGGTGTGGTGCAATGTAGTAATTATCTTATAGTGATTAGGTGCGCCTTTAACGTTATCTTTGTTCATCTTATTTCCTTTGTTTGCTCTGTCATGCCCATTGGTTCACAATCATTTCCTTATTTTCCAGCTTATGCCTTATCCTAGTTACTTTAATGATTATATTGTTAAAGTTATTGCACTCGCCAGACTTTATTTCCAACCCCCTTTGTTTCCCCCTCTTTTCTTCCTTTCCTCCCCCTGGTGCTCAGGGTGGGACTAGTACTAGTGGAGCTTGTTTGGACAGCTTTATCTCTTTCTTTTGGAAGTTTCTTAGATCGCTGAAGTAAAGTTCAACCTATCTTATTTATGGCCGTTTGAAGTTGGGGTTATGTCTTTTATTTTATGTACTCAGAACTTATTTGTCAAGATGGATAATAAGTGTATTTGGTTTTGTAGTTGGTTTTTGATGTGATGTAACCAAACCATTTCTCCGCTGCAATAAAAGTGGTTTTTATTTTCCAAGTACCAATATATTTATCTGTCTTGTTTACTTTTCTGTTCTATATACAATAAACGCTCCACCAAAATTAAGGCATTCCCTTTGTGAGTGACCTTAATGGAGATGGGGTGTCATAAGCTCGGGTCGTCTGGTCCTACCACAAGAGCAGCGTCTTCATGGGATCCCAAAGATCCAAAGGTCAGCTAATCAATATTTACAGCTCGCTCATACGGCCTTTTTTTACGAGGGTGCTCTTCATCCGAAGAGGATGACTGGTCTGCTGTGAGGCAGCGAGTTGGAGAGGGTGTCTTCTACCTACGAAGTTCACTAATTTCCCTACGCATAATCACCATGTTCTCGTGCATGCAAAGACTGTCACATTTGTGAGCTTCCAAAACATCCTTAGTGCTCTCAAGCATATCAAGAAAGGGCGAAAATTCTCCATGTGTGACTGGTGCAGATGGAGCGGGTTTGTTCACTAGTCGTCGCGGCCGGTATCAGAGCATTGGTGGGTGCTCGAGTAGATTTATCAGTTTCAGCTGCGTTCGGATCAGATCGGAGTTGGGTTGCAAAGCCGGATCATTTCGGGGGAGGCGTAGGAGTAGCATCAGGGCCTCTGGATTGGTTCGAGTTAACGTCATCAACCTGATACGGAGCGCCCTGTTCGGATCGGCCTATTCCACAGCCCTGTCCCGCGACCTCCTCACGACCATGGCCTGCTGATCTTCGCTAGCCTCATTCTCCCGAGCGTCTTGTACTTCTTTCCCTTTTCCTTTGTCCATAATATCCAATTCCTTAGAGATTAACCAGCAAATACTCGAGAATGCCGAAAACAGAGGATTAACTTCTTTGAACTCGAGGGTCCAAATAGTGGAATGATAATGCCAAAAAGCGGAGAATTCAAAAACTTCTCAGTGAAAGCACCAAAATGTTAGACCAAAAAGTGGTTCTAACACCCGAATTAGCAATAATTCTACTAAAATGATATCAAAAAGAAAAGAAAAACACAGATTTATAGTGGTTCAACATTAAAGAGCCTACGTCCACTTTATACTTGTTGGGTTGATGATTTGAATGCAAGTACAATAATGATTCTCACTTAATTTCACTCATACAATACATAAATTCACTCAATCTTCTCAAAAATGTACTTTGAAAAATGATTGAAATCTGAATAAAGTGGTGGAATTCGGTTATAGAGGAAGCTTGGGTTGATAGGTTGCCAAAAGATCCCTTCAAATGACCCTTGGAGGTGTATTTATAGGTGAAAATCCTCTTTGGAATGACCCCGGTTCGGGTATACATGGCCTCTATCCCATGAAAATCGGGATCAGACATCTCCAGATGATGATAGCTCATCACAATCGTGGGTGAACATGGAAAAAAAGGGTTCGCAACCGCTTCGAATTTTCAGGGAACGTGGGTTATAACCGCTCTGCTTCTGGTTCGGATCGGTCGTGCGATGGAGAATGGGTACGGATCGGACTGATCCAAACCGATCTGACTCTGTCTGTGCTTCTTTATTTCCTACTCTACAAAGTCTCAGCTTGGCCACAAAACTTCGATCTGATCTGGTCTTCTAAAGAGTGTTTCTCTAGTCAGCAGTCTCCATCAATTGGTCTTTCAACTTTGTGTAGCCTAGTTCACAAAGCAGGCTAACAACATGTCATGAGGAAAAATATGTATAAACGCACATATAAGGAAAAATATACATATAAGGAAATAAAGAAAATATATGTATATGAGAATATACATGCATATATGTGTAGGAATATATATATATATATATATATATGTATGTATACAAGAGATAAAATTCAAGATAAGGCTGAAATTAGAGAAATATAGTAAGGATTAAATAATAGTGCAACACCGTTTGAATTTTGAAAATGAAACAAAGGTTGTGCGATGGTCATTACAAGTTTTGTATACATATAAAGGCCTTATATATGAACATATTCAAATCAATTCAAAACTGAAGACCATATGCAGAAAAAAATATAGCTAGGGTCGACCCAGGGGTCGACCTAGGCACGGGGGGTCGACCCACCCTAGATCTAGTCGGGTTCATTAACGAATCTGGACTGTTTTCTTAACCAAGTTCGAATGCTGACTCAACGCTGCGTGTACGGTAAGATCCTGAACACCTATAAGTAGGCTAGCAGGGCCTAGGCTAAATCTCACATTCTCTGAGACAACATCTAAGCTCTGCCATTCTTTCTCCTCCTCAAATCTCTTCAGATAAACAAGATAATTAGTTTAGGAAAATTCTGAATCAAGATCTGGAAGGAAAAGAATGAATATTAATTAGTAGGTGTTCAGAATCATAATCGAAGTGAGGTAATTTTCTAGATTGGACTATTTAATTTTCTTTCTCTTTCTTCCCTTTTTCTTTTAGTAAAAATGATGAATCCATGGTTGTTAGGTTCTGAACCCAATTACGGGGAAATCATGGAATGCATCTGGACCAGATCCAAGATTTGAAAAGCAAATTAGGTGAGTGGATTTAAGTTATATCATTTTTAATAATGATATATTTTCGTTTGACATTCCCATTATATATGACATGTTAAAATATGATATGTTGAAATGTTTAGACATATGTTAAAAAGATTAAAATGACGAATATGACATGTTGAAATATTAATATGCTAAGATACCAATATGTTGGAAAATTCATATGTTGAATATAAACTTGTCAAAATATGTGTAGCGATTACTGTTGTTTCAATTCCATGTTAACTTGTGACATTTATGTACCTGGACCATTAACGGTTGAAATTAAGAAAATTACATGTTAGTTTGTTTGATTTGAACAATCACATGAATAAACCATTACATGTTAGAATAGAATTTATTATTTGTTAGAAAGAACATGCAACATAAAACGGGTCTAATATGATGACATATAAAATATAGACTTGAAAGAATAGACTAGCCTAATTATATAAATTTTTTACAGTAAATATGAAACTATAACCGCGCTTAGAAACGAGGTTAGATTACACTTGTGGTAGAAGTCTGTCGGGAACTTCCCGGCATATCCAGCATCCACAAGTGGTAAATCTAATGTAAGGAGTCTAAGTGTACAAATAAAACATGTAGTGGTGCTAGAACACGAGGTTAAGTCAACTTGTGGTAGAAGTCTACCCGAAACCGCCTGGCAAATCCAGCATCCACAAGTGTAGGCTTAATGTGAGGGGTTTAGTGCATAAATATATACATATACATATATATATATATATATATATATAAATATATGTAAATAGCAGGACTAATATACAACATTAATTGTAATTAATGGAAATAAATAGAATTGAATGGAAAATAATACAGTAAAAAGGATTGGAATGAACGGGGGATGATAATAACCTATTATAAATAAATTACATTAATGAGAATGTTATATAATAGTTTGGCTTGTCCTAGGGACAAGCAAAGATTATAACTTAGGTTATAATAAACTAGTAAGGAAATGAGATAAATGGTGAAATGAGATAAGCGGCACTTACTTGTAAATTAAGTAATCAGTAAATGGGAAAGCTAAAGCCAGTTTTTTTGTAATAAGTAGAGAAAAGGGGGAAAATTTATGAAATTTAAGAAGTTATACTTAATTATAAATTAAGTAATCTGTAAACTTGGAAGTCTGAAATCTGCTGATAAGAATAACATGTTTAGGCTTGTCCTAGGGACAAGAGGAAATTATAACATAGGTTATAATAAATTGAAAGGGAATTTATTAGTAAACCTTAGTTAAGAGAACTAAGTTAATAAGTAAACAACGATAAGTTGTAGTGATAGTATAAGATGGAATTATGATTAAATAAGAAAGAATGAGGTGAACTTATGAAATGGAATAAGTTATATTCAATCATAAATAATGACTGACATGTTAAACAAAAAACATGTGAATTAAGATATACTTAATTACATATTAAGTAGAACATGTTATTGTGACTATGTAATCAAACAAGAATATAAAAGGATTGTGGATTACAGGCCTTGGATCATAATCTAGGAAACAACAAGTTGTGGGCTTATTAATAAACTTAAAGGGGTTAAGTTATATGATTGAAATTAATAAGCAAGAGGAACTTGGTAACTTGAATAAGATGTCAATGTGAAAGGGAATAACCAAGTTAAATGGAAACTTGATGATGTAATGCAAGTGCATAAAGGAATGTTTAGACATAGGGTTTAATAACATATTAAAAGGAGGCACTTAGACCAGTCTGCACATTTGAGGATGAATAACCCAACATGGTAGATCATCGTGGTGTCATGAGGCATGAGGGGAGCACACGTTCATCTAGTTATTCTGTCGGAAGGACTGGAAGGGGAAGCACACGACTTCCTGAGATACGTAAGGTGCTCCTGGTAGTCCTCTGTGTGGTGGTAGATGTTTAGGATGTGCTCGCAGAAGTTGGGTCTGCGCATTACTACCAGGTGGGTGGTCCTTAACAGCAAAAATAACTTTGTAGTCATAATGCTGTGACGAGGTGACACTATGGTGATTCGGCGATCGCCTCAACGGGAGGCGAGGTCAGGACCGAAAAGGATAGTAGATCGTCAGGTACCCATCATCAGCAGCCAGTGGGATGCGAAAAGACTAGAGCTAAACCCAATAGGCCATTCACCTTTCACTATCGAGGTACGACGGTTGAGAGGAGACGCCAACTGGATGTTTAAATTGTTTGTTAGAAGCAAGTCACTTAGATCTCGTAGTCTTTACTAGTTGAGGGAGGGGCCAAGGTGGGGCCATAACCACCATGAAAAACAGACTCGAGGGATATCTGTATTTTGAGGCCCTTAAAGGCGGGCCCGCACTGATATGGAAAAGCTCCCAACCGAGTTCCGTGTTTCTTGTATAGCCTTGCCACGGAACTCGGTGCACATTATGTGTGGTTAAAGCATCGAATATGATTGACGATACGTGCATGGGAAAGTCTAGATACATGCACATCTGGTCTGGGTGGTGTATCGTAGACTTGAGGGCATTACTCTGGTATGGAATCTGATTCGATCGAAAGAACAGTTGGATATGTAATTGGCAGTCAACAAAGAAATTGGTACTAGGGCTGCACACAACCCATATCCAACCCGACCCAACCCACCAATCCGACCCAACCCACATAAACCCGACCTAACCCAAAGTAGTTCGGATTGGATATGGGTTTCAATTTTTAACCCATACTATATATGGGTTGGGTTTAATTTTTCAATCAACCCAACCCTATATTAACCCAACCCAACCTCACTTTTAAAAAATAAAAAACCTTTCACACTTCTGCTTTAATATCTGCACCGAATTAATGAAAATTTATTCATTCCAGGCAGCCGCTTTTCCATCTAGCTTGTCCTTGGTCTTCATACATTATTAACTTGCTTATATTTAGTTGGATATGCGTAGGATATTTAGTTATATTGTGTGCTGAGTCTCTTGCGTGGTGTACTAGTGTGAGAAATTGGTTGGTTTTTCCATGAGGTATGTTTTGCATGTCTTAAAACATAAATTATTAAGTCAAAATTTTTGTTATGGATTAATCATGCATACAACCCAACCCAACCCTATTTAACCCGACTCAACCCATACTTCAACCCAACCTAACCCAAACCTATATGAGGTTGGGTGCGGGTTCAATTTTCATCAACCCAAACCAATACGGGTCGGATGAAGTATTTGGCTTGACCCGACCCAACCCAAACTTTGTGTAGCCCTAATTGGTACCCAATCAATGCAAAACTTTTGATTTCCATCCACAACCTGATTCTATACTGTACCTGTCTTCATCTGCTTTGCGATGTCACTTGTTTCATGCGAACCCATCAAAAAATGACCAAGTTTTGATCAAATAAAGTGTTGGCGCACAAAGTGAAAAAGAAACAAAAACTATCACGGTATTCTTTATTTTTCATCCATATATTTGAAGTATTTCATTATAGATCATAGTTCTTGTTCTCACGGTCGTTTTGATGGGTGAATCATCAAATTCCGATCAAAATTGAGTGAGATATGGCATTTTGAAGTTGGTTATCCAAAACTGAAAAACTATGTATGGGATTTCCTGCTTTTATCTTACTAATTCATCCTGCTGTACCATAATATCATTCAATTTCGTCACCATACTATTACTAGATCATAGCCGTTGCCTTCATCTTCGATTTGTTGTTGGTTTAATCCAGTTCCGTTAATAAACGAAGTAGATATGCTTTCCGGTAGATTAGTTATAATTGGAAAAATGGGAAGAAGAAGAAGAATAAAGTTTATGAAGAGATATGGCTATTGGCCTTATTTATAGATAAAAGTTGAAGTGTCCATTCGTTTAAATTTCAAATTCAAGAATTTGGCACCAAGTTGGTTAACCTACTAAGTCATCAGTTTTTTTTTCTCATATGACCTTCAAATTCAACAAACAAATATACTATGCTGATCAGTAAAACGAGCCCGTCGCAATAGAGCAGTTCTCGTCGTAATATTCTAAAAGATATGAATGCGTGGTTCGTGGCAATGGAAGAACAAAAAATGGATGATTGCGAAAAGTGGTACATTTTACTATTGTTTCATATTTATCATTGCATTTAGGAATATACATTTTTTTCACATAGTTACGTATTGAAATTTATCTCTTTTATGATTTTAGACATTTTGATCCACATGTCGATACACCATAATATACATTTCAATATACCAATCTAAATGTTTTAAACCTCATTTCTTATTTTAGATTTAAATTTCACTACTCTTTTCTTTGATTTTAAAAATTGAAAGGACATTTTTTCAATATGAAAATGTCAGTTCGAACTCTAGTTATCAATTTGGTTTGTCTACTTATTTTCTTATATTCTGTTTCAAAGTATATGTATTGAAAGTATATAAATCAATAAAATTATATATATATATATATATATATATATATATATAGTACATAGGTATGCTAATATGTTATATTTGAAATAATTTAAAATTTTCAGACATTTAATATTGTTGTAAAATATAATTTTATACGTAGTTTAAACATACATAGTTTTAGGGGTGTTAATCGGGAAGACCAGATTGGATAAAGGGGTGTTCATGTCCTGTCCTATAAGACTTTTGGACGTACATGGACCGGACGAGGAGTTGGCTCGGACATTGTTCGTATGAGATGAACAATAGATGGGCAAGGTTCAGACAATAGAAAAACATCCAACATTTTTGGACGAATATATTTTCGTACATCTTTTCTTATCCTTAATCATGTCCTAAATGAGAATCGTACGGACACGAACCAGACACCTTACTCCTTCGGACCGAGTCGTACAACAAGCTGCCATGTCCGATTAACACCCCTACATAGTTTAACTTATATATTTTTCACATATTATTTCATAAAAATTTGGGTTACATTATCACAAATACTATTTGTGATATAATACTAATTTTGATTTCTAATTTATAAAACATGTATATTTTGGTATGTAAAAAAGATTTTTATGTCTTAAATATATAGTTTAAAATATATGAAGTTATAATTTTATAGTTTACTTTATATTACTAGATTTCATTAAAAATAATTTTGTTATAATTATAGATTTTATATTATCGTAAATGTTTTTTAAATTTAAAATTGATTTGTATTAAATGATTGTTGTATATCTCACAATAAATTAATTTTTTCTATAATGCATATCTTAAGTTTTTTTTTAATAACATTAGTTTTTATAATTATGTACATAATTATGAATATATGTTTATATCATAATGGTTTACCTTATATGATAAAATTTTATATTCGCTTTAAAAGTATATTCAATATTTACTGTATTATTTTTAAAGAAGCACCCTACCAAAATTATTTAAATCCATATTTCTTAGCAAATTATTTTGAATATTTGTTTTTGATTACTACCGGTCATGAATATATATTTGATTACCTTTAAACTCTTATCTTTACTATCCTTTCAATCTCTTTCAATAATATCATTAACCTAAGTCTAGAAATTAATATGTATTACCTTTGTTTGGTTGAAATAATTTTTGACATATATATGCATGAATATTAGATATTACTTATTACTAATGCTTATACTCTAAATATACCTTACCATAATACACATCATCATCAAATCATTCTACATTTCTTTTTTACTTCGTTGTTATATTATCATTATGAATCTAATTTCATATCACATGCATTACAATGAATTACAGTGCATGTCATATTAAAATCATTTACATCATAAGTTGCGCTTCATTCTAATATATCATCTCATATTGCTTTACATACATTTCATACTGCATTTACAAACAATATGCTGCACACATAACAAGCATATTTTATGAGGAGTTTTGTATTGCTATCTTAAAAAGCATGGGTTATTAATTTTTTCGACTTGATTGCCTTGCTTGAGTTGATTGATTTGTTTGACATGTTTATTAACGGGTTTGACCTGTTTGACATGTTTGACGTGATTGGATTTAATGTACGTGTACATAAGTTTGATTGAAATATGCTTATATATATGTAGGTACTAGATAATTATAATATAACTATACTCATCTTTTTCACGTTTCGTTAGTTCTTCTAGTATTTGTTTAAAAGGGAATTTTATAGTTTTATAGCCTTATAGTATTTTAGAGAAATGTGCCCTCCAAAATAATTCGCTTATGATTATTACTGACCCAAAGGAACTATCCGTCTCTGTAGCAAAGACAATAAAAGCCTCTCATCTCAAAAATATTTACACTCATTAATCCTTTTCAAAAAGTTCTTTACTTTGGTTGTCCCAAAATCTTTCTGCTATGGCTGAAGTCTGATGACTTCTTCAAAACACATGTTGAAAGTTCCGATCGTAGTTACAACCCTTAATCTACCAAAAGATAGGTCTAAAATAATCCATTCCCACTGATTCCTCATAGGTCAACACCAGGGTGCGTCTACTAAGCGTACCCCAAAGAAATTACCCTCCGCTCAACATCTGAGATGGCTCATCATATAGCTGACATGTCTAAACTCCAAATCAATCCATACACAGTAGTACTATAAGCAAAACTCCATATATAGAAAAGATTATAGTCATAAGTATAGAGCACAATTCTCCCTTATTCTCATAAAACCATATGCTTTACCGATAATGCTACAAGTTTAGCATTGTCATAAATATAAATCCGAAAACCAATCTCTCTTCTTTGAGATATCCTTTTAACCTCTTCCAACATTTGGAAAATAAAGCACAACGAGAACTGAACCGTTATTGCTTAGAGATGCACTAAGGAAAAATAGGAAAATCAACATGAATGAACCCTCGATTCGTAATAAATCTTCAAGAGCTAGTCCACTTCATATTTTAGCCTTACAATCCTCCTCTTACTGTCAAAATAGCATCATATAGCTAAGGAGTCCATCCTCCAAATTTACCTATCTAGAAAAATCTCAGAATATAAACATCTCATCCAAACTCTGCTATTACTATCAAATTATGAGATAATTAACTATATGGCTGAACTACCCACACCCAAAACCAACCCATACCTGGAAATGCCCCAAATATCTACTGAATCAAGATTTCTAATTTCAAACTCTGATTCACCATAGACAACCATATCGATCTCCCTACAGGGTTAAGAAACTACTAGTGAGTCTAGAAAAGTGCAAATAACCAACTAGTGCTACTACTGCACACTCAAGGGTTTATTGTATCAATGTATCTGTAAGGACAACTTCCTTAGGCCTACAATAAAGATGCCCTACATAGCCTATCTCATATCAACGTGGCTATAGCCCTACGCAGCTACCCGCAACTAGCGAATCAAAGGTGAAGGAACGGAATACTCCTAAATAAGATATGACGTGAGAACTAGGAAGAACAAAAGATAGATAACATCCCTTTCATTAACCCTTACCCATTTCCATTTGTTGATCCTTTTAACCAACATCTTCCTTATAACACTCTCGGTCTAGTGCCATATCAATATTTTCCTTGTTAGCTAATAATATCTTCTTGAATCTCAACAACAATACATCTTAGTTCAACACGCTATCCTTGTCCTCTAAGTTTGTCTTATCCATGCTTAGCCATAATTTTTATTTGTCAAGTAGGAAGTTTCTCTCTAACTTTGGTTTCCACAAGTACTGAGCTTAATGGGTTTATTCATAAGTCAAAACTTCAACTTATAAATATTTAAGGTTTCTATACACATAGGAAAGCCTAGATAGGTCCCTCTATAGATAACTCAGCAAAGAAAGCATAGAATAGTTCATGGAAAGGAGATGGATTTAAGGGGATTTTGATAAACTTTTATTTTCAAAAAATACCTATTTGTTTTGAAAATCCATTTTTCTTATGAAAAATGCTTAACTTTTAAACAAAATATAGGAGTCATATAACCTTAGGCTCTGATATCAAATTAAACACCCCACCCTCTTAGTATTCCCAATTAAGATCTTGCTAAGTAATGTAGAGCATTGTAGCTACACAAAGATAATTCATAGAGACTAAGATTCATAATACATAAGATGAAAACAATGGAAACATTTATTTCTTTAATAAGCTTGTTGTTACAAACCATTATTTCATATAAAATAAGTTTTATACAAAACATGTGTCTCATGAAAAAGTACATCTCTATCATAAAATCAGAGTACAATAAAAAGATATCCCTCAGGCGAACCCTTGATACAACAAGGAAATGAGAATATATCTGCAACTAAGATAAGCTTCCAAGAAAAGGTTCTTCAAGCAGTCCACACTATAGCTACCCTGTAAGCCTACTAGGAGAAATAAAAAGGATGAAGGAGGAGTCGATCAGGCATAAAGTCTGATGAGTTGTAAAATTACTAGCACGATTGTTAAAAAAGAAAACAGGTAGAATAATAGTTCTAGTATCATGTGTGGAAGTGTACGTGCACAACTATAAGGTGAACATGTGGGGAATGATGTACAAAGATTAAAGGTTTTTTCGATTGTTATCTCATTTGTTTGCCTATTTTATTGCACTAGTCATTTGGTTGTTTGCACTTTCACGATTACAGAACATGATATAGTTAGGAAAATTTTCCTAATACTACCCACTGATTAGCTACTTAAACCATAGAGTGATAACCTATGCTTATTATAGGCCTTGGGTTTATCAAGGCCTACCCATCATCAAAAGACATAGCATTAACACAAGTGTCACAGTGTCTTATTTTCCCCAATCGAGTCAATGCATGAACATTAAACTGTTGGAACACACCCGTACCTACCTTTATTTGGACCATCTTACTTCTAGCTCAGCATGGTGCATGCCTTTGCCTCGTATGAGTCTGTATGTGATAAAAACGGTATGTTAAATAATATGGATCCCCAATAAACAAGTCCTATTTGACCCAAATCCTATTTGATTAGGACTTCCATAGATTTGCAGTAGAAACCATAACCATAGAATAATCATAAAATTAATCCTACAACTTAACATTAATTCAAATGTTATAGTAAGACTATTTGTTTGTTTGTTTACCATCGAACCTAATCACACAAGACCACCATAGAACTATAGAGTAACCAATGCCTTGAAGGCTGTCATAAAATAATCAATGACTAATCACAAGGCTAGTATAGAATAATTAATGCCTAATCATAAGGCTACCATAGAATAATGCCTAATCACAAAGCCAATAACGCTTAATCACAAGGCCACCATAGAATAATCCCTAATCGCAAGGCCACAATAAAATAATCAATAATTTAGGTTTATAATTTTTTTTGTCATTTTAATTTTAATTTCCATGTTAAGCCTATTTAGTCATTTATAACTTCATGTCATATTCATACCTGTAAATAAACCACATTTGTTTAGTATGATTCTTTGTGTTTGTACAATCTTTCATATTTATGTAAATATGTTGTGGTTCAATTTCTGTCTTGACCTGTACCATAGTCAATTGGAAAATATCATCAAGTCTACATATTTTTAGTTCAATATTCCCTTTTATTATAGTTTAATATTTTATGTCAGCTTATCGCTAAATTATCCAATCCTTTTCTTTTTATAATTCCAAATGAATTAAATTTCTCAATGCATGCAAAATAGAAAGGATTATTTAGTCGCATAAAATCAGGCATATCAATCTATATTTAAATCAATTGTGTACAACGCACACAAAATAAATGATTAATCAATTGTATACGACGCACCCAAGATAAAGGATTAATTAGTCGTGTACATATGCCAATGTTGCAAATTTAGGCATACTTTGGACGTAACCACAATAAACTATAAAATCAATAAAGTATTTTAATTATTGACCCATATCACTTTGGTCACGGAAAACAAAGCCTCGTTTTAATTTTAATGGTGACCTAGATCTCATTCCTTTTGCACCTCTTCTCCTTCCCATCTTCGTAACCCTATCGCGTTTCTACCCTCCACAACCACAACCAAAAATCAAAAAACAAAGCCTCATTTTATATCTTTCATAGTAATTAGACCTGGTCGCAAAAAGTCCATATAATCAAACTCTTATTCGGACATCGAAGCTAACGTTTCTTATCTAGTTCTTTCTATAGTTCCTTATGTAGTTGATACTTCCTCCATGCATTCTTTTCAATCACTAATTTCTAATATCAACAATATCGCGCCTCCTATAGTGTCGCAGCCCATGGCCAATATGTCTCATATTTCCTCGGTGCTTGCCATTGCTGCTCTATGATCTGGTAATGATGTGGAAATGGCTCGGTGCGGTAATGTAGAAAATGAAATATTAGATGAAAACATAAGCTTGTGTGTTGGGCAGTATATAAATCCTATGTTTTTAGTTACAGTGTTTGAAACTGAGAGTGATGTGAGTGAAACTACAGTGTGTGCTCGATGTATTCTATCCTTAGACAGCCTCACTGTCCCTCCGACCAATTTGCATCATCTGAGCACTCCATCTGCTCGTCCAAATGCTACTAACAATGGTGAACCTGTATTGTCTCAATCTACTTGTACTTTGGCTGATACATTTGCTGCTCATGTTAAGCCAAGTCAAAATACCTGTATCCAAGACATTATGACACTACCTCAACCTGCTGCAGGTTTTGATATTATCAATTATGAGTCGGTTGCAGAACCAACTGATGATCATGATAAGAACATGGAAAAGAGTAATGTGGTTCTTCATGTGAATAAGTTTGCAAGGTTGCCTGATAATGGTAAAATCTATAATACTGGGATTTGCAGAAATGACTTCTCAAAAACTGCCAAGCTTCCTGATAGTCGTAATAGCCAAAAAAAGAAATTGCTCCCAAGCCCAAATGGTCCTATTACTTTAGTTCCATTACCAAAATTGTAGGAAAGTTTACTCCTGTTGACTACATCTTACCTCCCTCTGACAATGGATCCATCCCTCTTCTTGGCGCTGCTTATATTTTTTTGGAAAGATTGGTTGATAGGATTCTTTCTATACTCTATGCCACTTGGAGTGGACATGAGCTCTACATGTCGTGGAGCTTGGAGATTATGAGTTGGTTTATGCAAAATATTTGTGGATGTATTATACTACTCAAAATTTCCATCAACTAAAGAGAGGTTGAGAGTGCTGGAAGTTGTGCCTTCCATTATTGGTGGAAAACCATTCAAGGTCACTACTTGGAGCTCGTCTGTAGATCGTGTCAAAGAGAAATTATTGTATATTCCAATATAGACCCAATTTACTCATGTTCCCTCTGCTCTTCTGCTCCTTCCTGGCCTTAATTGTCTTGCATGTCATATAGGCCAGCTAAAATGTCTTGATGCTAAAACTGTATCCAGGAAGAATCTTACATTTGCTTGTGCTCTGATTGAAATAACTCTTGATAAACCTCTCCATTCTCAGATAAAAGTAAGTATAAATGATCATGACATGTTTGTGGATGTGAAATACAAATGGAAGCCTGACATATGTGAAAGTCGTAAATTCTTTGGACATGTTATCGAGTAATGTAAGGAATATGAACCACTCTGTGTTAAGACTCCACTTTCTAGACCCAGAGCCAGGATTTGGGTTCCCAAGCCCAAAGTCCCTGTGTGAAGGTAGTGGAAAAGCCAAAATTTATTTAGAATGATGGAGAGCAAGTTTAACAACACATGCACTCGGAAAGGCATATCGAGTTAGACAATACATTCTACAAATTTGTTAGTGAGGATAGTGAGCATAGAAGGCAACATCACTGCCGAGTTGGAGATGGTTTACAGCCATGGCAAGAAGGTCGCAATGGTAAGAAAAATGAGAAGCTTATGAAATATATTACCTGGGATCGGAAGTACATATATGACAAGGACTCAGCAGACTATGTGATCGAACTTGCTCATTGTTTTGATGTGTTTGTTGAGTATATGATGCCTTCTTTATTAGGCGCTTTTACACCAGATGTGGTGGAGACATAGTTTTCACCATACTTACTAGTAGGAGCACTCTGCTTCTTTCTTGTTTTGTACATTTTCAGTGTCTTGGCACTTCAAACCAGGTTCTATGAGCAATACACATAAAACATGTCATACTTATTCTGTGCCTGTTTAGAACACCGTTTGTAACACCCCGTATATTCTATAACGGTGAGATTCACAAATTAAAGTATAACTAATTTAAAATCAAAGAATTAAGGGAAACGGGATACGCCATTGCGTTCATCTCGGAATTCTGCTTGAGATAGAGTCCGAGTTTGCGTAAAACGGATATCGTATGAAGAAGATATGGACGAACGAAGTTGGGCGAAAAACCAGAAAACGGGTTAGAATGCACTGGCGCACTTGGGAAGTGCGCCAGAACAAAAATGAACTGGCGCACTTGGGAAGTGCGCCAGTACATTTTTAGCCTGGCGCACCTGCCAAGTGCGCCCAGGTCAGAATGACCTGCTGGTCAGGTCTTGGCTGGCCAGGTCCGTGTTTGGTCGATTTTCTGAGCCTTGCCTTGTCACTAGGGATAGGTGTCAGCTCCTGGTTGGTCTCCCCTTCAAACGAACGGCTATTATTGAACCAAGCTCCATCGACGGTCTAAATCAACTCACAAACTCTATAAAAAGGACCTAAGACTAACCCTAATTCACACAAACTAAAATGGAGATGAGACCGTCATGCTGTTGAGGAGAGACTAAGGATAGCCGTCAGAAATAGAGAGACAATTAGGAGATAAATCAAAAGCTTAAAGCAACGTTAATTGAATCAAAGCAAAGCCTACAACAAAGGATAGCATCTCCAAATTCAGAACTCAGATTCCTGAATTGAAGATTCATCATACGTAGTAAGTAGAGTGCTATTCCGATGTGAATAATTAATTGCGTTTGATTTGTGTAAGATGCGAAATGGAATTGTGGCGATACTAATATATATATTTGTATGTTATTTTGATTCTAAACGATTTGGGAATATTATGGTATACGATTGGATATTTGCAAGTACGTGATTTGCGTTGGAAGTTAACAACGAAATGGAATTGTGGCGATAAAAGTCTATATTTGTATGTTGTTTTGATTCTAAACGATTTGGGAATGTTGTGGCATACGATTTGATATTCGCAAACATATGATTCATATTGAAAACTACATGTTTGTGGTAGTTATTTACAACACCCATTTGATAATTGCAAGTATATGATTCATGTTGAAAGTAATAACTATATGTTGTAATAGTTTATTTGAGATTCATGCAAGTATATGATTTACTGTTATGCCAACATGATGTATAATTTTATGGTCATCTTTAGTGTAATTTGATCCATTTGAGTATTATGATTCATATGAAGTTATGTTGGAATCGGCATCATGGTTCAAGCATAAAAATCATGCTTTTGTGATAGTGACAAAAGCAAGCATCTTTGTGAACTTGTATTAATTTTATGAACATGACTAAACTATGTTTGTTATTATGCCTAATTGAAAAACATATTTTTAGGCTTATGTTGTTATCATAATCATATGATAATATATGTGACACATAAGTTACATTAGAATTACATTAGAATTATATTCCACTTGCAAGTTTACATAGATAGAGTAAAAACCATGATTTAAGTTTAGATATGTTTAAGTATTGTTTATGCCATAATCATATAAATAGAATGATTCATGTTTAAGTATTGTTTAGGTCATAATCATATGAATAAATGATTCATGTTTAAGTATTGTTTATGCCATAATCATATGAATAAATGATTCATGTTTAAGTATTGTTTACGCCATAATCATATGAATAGAATGATTCATGTTTAAGTATTGTTTATGCCATAATCATATGAATAAATGATTCATGTTTAAGTATTTTTTATGCCATAATCATATGAATAAATGATTCATGTTTAAGTATTGTTTATGCCATAATCATATGAATAAATGATTCATGTTTAAGTATTGTTTATGCCATAATCATATGAATAGAATGATTCATGTTTAATTATTGTTTATGCCATAATCATATGAATAAATGATTCATGTTTAAGTATTGTTTATGCCATAATCATATGAATGGAATGATTCATGTTTAAGTATTGTCTATGCCATAATCATGTGAATAGAATGATTCATGTTTAAGTATTGTCTATGCCATAATCATGTGAATAGAATGATTCATGTTTAAGTATTGTTTATACCATAATTATGTGAATAGAATGATTCATGTTTAAGTATTGTTTATGCCATGATTATATGAATAAAATGATTCATGTTATGCCATGATTATATGATGTTACAATTGCAAGTTCACATGTGTCTACTTTATGTTAATTGAATCGTTCGTTGCAAGTTCATGCGTTCACACTCCCCTTTTTTTCATGTTACATTATAAACACCATGTTATAAGCCTCCCCTTTTCATTTGGCTAAATTGGGTTTAAGTATTAACCCAACACACCTTACATTGGAGCGAACGTGTAAAACGGGGGTAATGACGTTTGGGCTAAAATATAGAACATATGTGTTGGCATGTTTGACGCATGCCAACAATCTTGAAAAGCAATTAAGTGGCATAAATAAATTTTAATCAATAAAGATGAATTTGAATAATGGGCCGCAAATATTTACATATAAAAAGAAAAGAGACAAAATATGTAAATGTAGAAAATACGATGTGTTTAACCCGAGGTTGGATTGAGTTGTGATGTAAACCTACCCGCAACCGCCCGACTGTCCAGTAGTCATAACAATACCTATCCAATGTGGGTGGTTAAACACGGAGCCCAATAAGGACCCGAGGTTAGACTGAGTTGTGGCGTAAGACTGCCCGGACCCAACCGGCAACAGGCAGCCACAACAATACCTATCTAATGTGAGAGGTTGAGGCTTTAATAAGACAATTAAGGCTGAGTCAGGATTGATAGGATTAAGTAAATTATATTAATACTTAATCAAAATGGAACATGCTAAACTAAACAGACTGATTGGGGGTTAAGTTTATAAAATACTTAACCAACTT
Organism: Allium sativum; assembly: GCA_030737875.1. Lineage (NCBI taxonomy): Eukaryota > Viridiplantae > Streptophyta > Magnoliopsida > Asparagales > Amaryllidaceae > Allium > Allium sativum. Next base: position 3,912,306 of record CM060921.1, on the reverse strand, counting down.
AGCATGTTGGCTAGAAATAGAAAGCCTAGTAGCGGGGGACCCTTTTCAGCAGTAACCCTACAAGGCGTATCATGATACCCTGAAACTAGGCAGGGTGGGGCACGATTACTGGGCTGACTGTAAGAGGTCAAATCGACGGCGGTGGTGCAACAGTGTAGGTTCTAACGGGGTGCGGGCGTGCACACACTCCGGCGAAGAAAAATAAGGCACTGGGCACTAGTAGCATACCTGTGCATTCTAGAGTTGTGTCGGGCCGCCACCATGGGACTTGATACACCCCATGGTGGGACCAGCATAGGTAACTACAACATCGGGGGCCGTAAGACACATGTAACTATGCGAGTAGGAGCCGATCATCAGAAATGGATCACTTCACCCTGATTATGGGGTGCCTGTTGGGAACTAGTTTATATGGGTATAGAGATTAATATGGGGTACGATAGTATATTCAACCCTAGACAACTTAACTTAGTTTATGGTGCTTTCCCATTTCCAGTTTATACTTATCATACCCAGTTCTTTATTCATAGACTGAATAGTCCTAGACTTACTCAGGCTTTATGTCTGACTCTACTTTTCTTTCGCCATCTTTTCTTTCGTTCCCCCCTAGGTCCACAGGGAGGGAACACGGCAGCTTGACCAGATTTCACATCCAGCTTGAAGAGAAAGAATGTATTGCTTGGATCTTTTCCGTTTTGGACTATGGCTTTGGACAACAATTATGGGACTTTTGCAGTTTATTTATGTTTTCTTTATGGTTCTTTAAATAATGTAATCAAGACAGTTATGATTTTGGAAGTATTGTAAGACAATTATGGCATGGTTTGTGTAACACGTATTTTGATGAAATAAAAGTTGTTGTTTTCCGCTGTTCAAAAATATGTGTTATTATATCTGTCTTGTATATTTGTGACTTATACTTATAAACCTCCACCAAAATTAGGGCATTCCCTTTGAGAGTGACCCTAACGGAGGTGGGGTGTTTCACTTGGTATCAGAGCATAGGTTTACCAGATAAGATAAAAGTTTTGAAATTTTATTTTCAAAGAAAAATTTTAAAGAAGCATTTTTAAAAAAGATAAAATATTATTTTATTTTAAAAAGGCAAAGTCCCCCAAAGCCATAGGTACGATCTCTTATCCTTCGTTTTGAATCCATCCTTTCTATTTCAGCATGTCTGGAGACCTTACTCCCCAGCTGCTGACGCTTTCATTCCTCCTCCTCCACGTGAACCAGCAAGCGAAAGAGTCCCAGAGTAGGAAGACGAATAATAGTCAAACAAGAAAGGATCGTAACAGTAATAACAAGAAACGGGAAAAAAGGAAATGCAATTTTTGTGGTATGGAAGGGAACATAGCCAAGGATTGTAAAAAGAGGAAAAGAAAGCAAGGAGACTGTTTTCATTGTGGGGAGACTGGACACATCAGCAAAGACTGCCCTGAGAAGACAGACTTTAAGAAGGGCGGGAAAGACAACAAGTCCCAAGAGAAGAGGAAGTGTAAATTCTGTGGCAAAGTGGGACACTTAGTAAAAGATTGTCGGAAAAGGAAGGCCAAGATGAATGGCGGGTGCTTTTCTTGCGGTGAGACAGGCCATGGCTAAGGACTGCCCAAAGAAACGAGGATAGGGGCAGAGGGCTGGATCCACCTCGGGGGCGCAGGTTCATGTGCTAGAAGTGTCACCTCTGCAACAGCGAGGTATAAATACTTCTGTAGAAACTGTAGTTTATCTTTATGATCACCCTGTTCGCACTTTATTTGATTCTGGCGCATCACACTCCTTTATCTCGTCTGCTTTAGTAGAATCTCTGCACCTAAGAACTAGTATGGTAGAGGACCCCTTAATTGTTTCAAACCCAATTGGGGGCCCAGCTCATTTGTCTATGATCTGTGTGGGATTGAAAATTTCTATTCTAAGCGTAGAATTTAAATGTAGTGCCTTTGTTTTGGGATTTTCGGGATATGGTTTGATTTTGGGCATGGATTGGCTATCCAGTAATGGGGCCATCCTTGATTGTGAGAAAAGGGTTGTTAGGCTCCTGACCCAGCTCGGTAACACTTTGGAAATTTCTTGTAATCCCTCGTATGCGGTTATGCTTAGTTATCTAGAATCGCTAGATGCCTCCGTTGAAAATTTGCAATCGATTAGAGTGGTCCGGGAATACCCGGATGTCTTCGAAGAGGTGAAGGGCTTGCCTCCGAAGCAGTAGACAGACTTCCGTATATATTTTGTAGATAATGCAAAGCCCGTTGCATTGCCCGTTAGACACATGGCTCCACGGGAAAGGAAAGAGCTCAGTAAACAGATTAAAGAGCTTCTAGAGAAGGGGTTCATTAGAAGGAGCATTTCAGAATGGGGCGCTCCAGTAGTGTTCGCCACTAAGGCAGTCGGTTCATTTTGCTTATGCATGAGTTGTGGAGAATCACCTTAGTAAGTACATTTGGCAACATGGTTGGCATTTATTACCAAGAGATAGTTCTTCTACGTGGAATACCTGATAGTAAGTGAACGAGATCTAAGATTCACTAATGAATTTTGGAGAGCTTGCATGAAACCATGAGTACGCCGTTATGTTTGAGCTGAGTATACTAGAAGTAGAGTAAGTGAAAGAGGAACGAGAGGCAACAGTGAAATAGGTTCCAACTCATATTTGGAAACAAGAATTAAGAAGCTACGAAATTGTAAAGTTAGAGATGGACAAAGCATAATGGAGTTAAGCTCAAGGAAATGCGACTTAGAAGATTGAAGACTAGATTCGTGCATCATATCTCTTCTTAAGAGTATATCCTTGATCCCTCTCTTCCTGTAGAGCTTACTTGCATGCTACCTTTTGTGTATATCCTCTCGGTCCCATTTCTGTTGCAAACCCCATAGGGAGTATGACTCATCTGTTAGTAACACATGATGGGGCTTGAGGGTGTTCGTTGGTTTGACTAAACTTTTTTTGGGTTTTATAGGATACGGGTTGGTCTTAGGAAGGGACTCCCTTGTGACCTAAAAGGAGTCCATCATGCTTAGTTTCCTAGAATCATATATAGTGGTTGGGTTGAGTAATTCTTTGGGTGTCAGTCTGATGTTGATTTCGATCTTCGGGGCTGATGCTTAGAGAGTTCTTCTCCTAATCAATATATATGTGGCATAGATTTCCAGTTTTGACATTGCCTAATGGGCACAAAGTTTTTACTTGCTTCTATCATTCGAATATACCTTTAGATAGGAACAATTGGGTGTAAACATGTGTTTGAGACATGTTATGATTGATGGTTGCAAGTGGCTGCAAGTGGTTGCTAGTGGTTGCTCGTGGTTGCATATACACACACAATTTAGGTTTTAGATCGGCTCAGTCACTTCATATTGCATATGCATATATGTTTGCATTCGTATATGGTTGAACTTTAATGTGTTGTCATATGGATGTTGCATTTGTATGAATCATTGCACACTCATATAGAATCACGAATAGGAAAATTTGCATACATAATGGATTCATGGAACTTACATAATTCGCATTAAGGAGGTCAACTGAATCAGTAGACCGCCTGATTTTGCATTAGATAAGTACATGTACACACACACTTCTCATATGATCATGAAGCATTAGGAGTCTTTTAAGGACAATGGATGCTCGTGTTTGATGGATGAATAGATGGATGTTTGGATGTTAGGATATACATTCTTCCTAACTTGAAGATTTCGGGGACGAAATCCTTTTAAGTGGGGGAGAATGTAACACCCCGTGTATTCTATAATAGTGAGATTCACAAATTAAAGTATAACTAATTTCAAATCAAAGAATTAAGGGAAACGGGATACGCCATTGCGTTCGTCTCGGAATTCTGCTTGAGATAGAGTCCGAGTTTGCGTAAAACGGATATCGTATGAAGAAGATATGGACGAACGAAGTTGGACGAAAAACCAGAAAACGGGTCAGAATGCACTGGCGCACTTGGGAAGTGCGCCAGAACAAAAATGAACTGGCGCACTTGGGAAGTGCGCCAGTACATTTTTAGCCTGGCGCACCTGCCAAGTGCGCCCAGGTCAGAATGACCTGCTGGTCAGGTCTTGGCTGGCCAGGTCTGTGTTTGGTCGATTTCCTGAGCCTTGCCTTGTCACTAGGGCTAGGTGTCAGCTCCTGGTTGGTCTCCCCTTCAAACGAACGACTATTATTGAACCAAGCTCCATCGACGGTCTAAATCAACTCACAAACTCTATAAAAAGGACCTAAGACTAACCCTAATTCACACAAACTAAAAGGGAGATGAGACCGTCATGCTGCTGAGGAGAGACTAAGGATAGCCGTCAGAAATAGAGAGACAATTAGGAGATAAATCAAAAGCTTAAAGCAACGTTAATTGAATCAAAGCAACGCCTACAACAAAGGATAGCATCTCCAAATTCAGAACTCAGATTCCTGAATTGAAGATTCATCATACGTAGTAAGTAGAGTGCTATTCCGATGTGAATAATTAATTGCGTTTGATTTGTGTAAGATGCGAAATGGAATTGTGGCGATAATAATATATATATATATTTGTATGTTATTTTGATTCTAAACGATTTGGGAATATTATGGTATACGATTGGATATTTGCAAGTACGTGATTTGCGTTGGAAGTTAACAACGAAATGGAATTGTGGCGACAAAATCTATATTTGTATGTTGTTTTGATTCTAAACGATTTGGGAATGTTGTGGCATACGATTTGATATTCGCAAGCATATGATTCATATTGAAAACTACATGTTTGTGGTATTTATTTACAACACCCATTTGATAATTGCAAGTATATGATTCATGTTGAAAGTAATAACTATATGTTGTAATAGTTTATTTGAGATTCATGCAAGTATATGATTTACTGTTATGCCAACATGATGTATAATTTTATGGTCATCTTTAGTATAATTTGATCCACTTGAGTATTATGATTCATGTGAAGTTATGTTGGAATTGGCATCATGGTTCAAGCATAAAAATCATGCTTTTGTGATAGTGACAAAAGCAAGCATCTTTGTGAACTTGTATTAATTTTATGAACATGACTAAACTATGTTTTTTATTATGCCTAATTGAAAAACATGTTTTTAGGCTTATGTTGTTATCATAATCATATGATAATATATGTGACACATAAGTTACATTAGAATTATATTCCACTTGCAAGTTTACATAGATAGAGTAAAAACCATGATTTAAGTTTAGGTATGTTTAAGTATTGTTTATGCCATAATCATATGAATAGAATGATTCATGTTTAAGTATTGTTTAGGCCATAATCATATGAATAAATGATTCATGTTTAAGTATTGTTTATGCCATAATCATATGAATAAATGATTCATGTTTAAGTATTGTTTACGCCATAATCATATGAATAGAATGATTCATGTTTAAGTATTGTTTAGGCTATAATCATATGAATAAATGATTCATGTTTAAGTATTGTTTATGCCATAATCATATGAATAGAATGATTCATGTTTAAGTATTGTTTAGGCCATAATCATATGAATAAATGATTCATGTTTAAGTATTGTTTATGCCATAATCATATGAATAAATGATTCATGTTTAAGTATTGTTTATGCCATAATCATATGAATAAATGATTCATGTTTAAGTATTGTTTATGCCATAATCATATGAATAGAATGATTCATGTTTAAGTATTGTTTATGCCATAATCGTATGAATAAATGATTCATGTTTAAGTATTGTTTATGCCATAATCATATGAATAAATGATTCATGTTTAAGTATTGTTTAGGCAATAATCTTATGAATAAATGATTCATGTTTAATTATTGTTTATGCCATAATCATATGAATAGAATGATTTATGTTTAAGTATTGTTTATGCCATAATCATATGAATAAATGATTCATGTTTAAGTATTGTTTATTGTAACACCCCGAATTTCAATTAACACTAATGGTTAGTAATTAGAGTATAATTAATCTCAGATATGAGAATCAGGGGAAACGGGCTGCGTCATTGCGTTCATCTCGGAAAAATACGCGAAATAGAGTCCGAGTTTGCGTAAAACGGGTACCGTATGAAAGAGATATGGACGAACGAAGTTAGGCAGAAAAACCCGAAACAGGCCAGAAATGCACTGGCGCACTTGTGAAGTGCGCCAGTACAAAAATACACTGGCGCACTTGGGAAGTGTGCCCATGTCGGGACAGAAAACCTGCACAGTTTCTAGAGAGTTCTGTGGTTGGGTGCACCAGTTTGGGGTTTGGGCTTGGTCTTAGGGCTGATTTCTGGAAAGTTCCGAAATCTAAGGGTCCTAATCTAATTTAGGGTTAATCTAAGGGCCTAAAACACTCACCTAATCTATAAATACACCCTAAACCTACCCTAATCCATACTAAAAATAGAATTGAGGGCTTCATGCCGCCAAATTAAATCTTAGAAGGAGCCTCCACTAATTTATGAAGAGGGTTGCAAGTTAATCACTCTCTAATCAACCTCTAATCCATTTTAAGCATCTTAATCTTCTTCATTTGGAGTGCAAATTTGCTAGTTGTGAATTTCTATCACTCTAATGATCAATTGCTAAACTAAGTAGATGAGATATGATGAGATCATATGGTTTTGTTTGGGGATTAATGGGTTTTAAGTCATATGACATGATGTTAGTTTGCTAATGTATGTGGGTTATGCAAGTTTTGTGCTTTGTGATCATATGTTAATATGCAAGTTACATGTATGATAATATGCAAGTTACATGTATGATAACTATGCAAGTTGTATGTTTCTTCATATGCAAGTTTATGAGTTCATATGCAAGTATGTAACATGTTATGCAAGTTCATATGCAAGTTTATGAGTTCATATGCAAGTATGTAACATGTTATGCAAGTTCATATGCAAGTTTATAAGTTCATATGCAAGTTTATGAGTTCATATGCAAGTATGTAACATGTTATGCAAGTTCATATGCAAGTTTATGAGTTCATATGCAAGTTATGTAACATGTTATGCAAGTTATGTGACATATTATATGCAAGTCATGTATTTGTTAATATGTAAGTTTATGTAACATGTTATACAAGATTATATGCAAGTTATGTGACATGTTATACAAGATTATATGCAAGTTATGTGACATGTTATACAAGATTATATGTAAGTTATGTGACATGTTATACAAGATTATATGCAAGTTATGTGACATGTTATACAAGATTATATGCAAGTTATGTGACATGTTATACAAGATTATATGCAAGTTATGTGACATGTTATGCAAGTTCATATGCAAGTTATGTGTTTGTTAATATGCAAGATGGCACCTTTGAAACATGTTCATACATATGCAAGTTGACACCTTTTATATGTGTTATGTCATGAGAACGAAATTACGTGGGAACGATGGGGTTAATTCAATGCATATGTTAATAAGATTGTGTGAAATTAATATAATTATGCATAACATAAAATAAATGAACATAGTATGGGAATTTGCCTATTAAGTTAGGTGTACCCATACTATGTGTTGGGAATTTGCCTATTAAGTTAGGTGTACCCACACTTTGGAGTTGGGAATTTGCCTATTAAGTTAGGTGTACCCATATTCCTAAAATAAACAGGATAATTAACACAAATTATGGGGGTGATTAATTAGGAGTAATTAATCGATTAAGACACGAGGTTGGACCCGTTTGTAGTGTAAGACTGCCCGGAGTTTACCGGCTTAACCAGGCATCTACAAATGACGGTCCAATGTGAGGGGTCTTAATCATAAATTAAATACGTAACAAGGGTAAATGACACGAGGTTGGACCCGTTTGTAGTGTAAGACTGCCCGGAGTTTACCGGCTTAACCAGGCATCTACAAATGACGGTCCGATGTGAGGGGTCCTTTACACGGTTACGGTGTTAATCAATTAAGAAACACTTAACCAGATAAGCATGTAGTGGGGCATGGGGGTTAAGTGGGTACCTTGGGTGGTATGTGGAAATTGCTAGTGGTTGCCAATAGAAAATATGATTAAATACTTAACCAAGATGAAACATGTAATTAAACATGATTAAAGGGTTAAGTGGGAAACACTAGTGTGTGGGCCAAGCTTAGGGGGATAGCTTGTGCTGGGGGCCATTTCAACCAGTAACCCATACGTATCTTAGTGGGATCGACCCATGTCGAGGACGGGACACACATACTGGGCTTGACTATAAGAGGCCAAAATGGGTTAGCGGTGGCAACGCATGACCAACGGGTTTCATATGCGTGTGTGGACCCGGGCTGGTAAATAAGACGTTGTTGCATCGTGTAGATATAAGCTATGCACCGTTAATTTTATCAGGTTGCCACGTTGGGGAATGGTACACCCCACGGTGGGGCCAGCACGGGTATCTACGTTAGGGAGCCGATTGAATGGGGAGTAGTGTGTACACCTAGTGGATTGTAGGGCCCCGTGGCGTCTACTTAGTCACCTAGGGGTACGCGAGAACTATTAAGTTAATTTTATAAGTCCATGGGTGGGATCAACCTTTAAGTTAGGAACGACTGGTGTAGTGCAGTTTAGTAATTTACCTTTGGAAGGGTAGATGCGTCTTTATCTTTTATCTTAGTTTAGTTGACTACTTAGTGTAGCCATTCATCCCCATTAGTTACCGTATATCAGTTTATGTCTTCTCTGGTTACTTTAACGATTGTATTGTTAAAGTTATAGGACTCGCTCAGACTTATGTCTGACCCCGTTGTTTTTATCTTTTTTTCCCAACCCTCAGGTCCTACGGTGGATCCTAGCAGTAGTGGAGCTTGATCGGATTGCTGTTCCAGTCTTTAGGAGCTTGGATAGATGTAAAGCTCCAGTTACCCAGTTATCTTTTCTTTTGTCATGGCTATTGTATGAGAGTGGGATTATGTACTTCTTTATTTTGATGGATATTGTACTTGACTTTTATTGTGGTTTTATGATGTAACCAGACATGTTTTACTTCCGCTGTTATGAGATGATGTTTTAAATTTCAAGTACTATTTATATCTGTCTTGTTGTAATTTTTCTGTTCTATATTCACTAAAATACTCCACCGATGCTATGGCATTCCCTTAGTGAGTGATCATAGCGGGAGTGGGGTGTTACACGTGGTATCAGAGCTGAAGGTTACCGGAACAGATAAATTTTTGAGAAAAATACATTTTTTTTTAGAAAATAGTAAAGGTATTATTTTTTGGAAAAAGTATTTTCAAAAACATGTCTTTTAAGAGAAAAGTTTTTGAAAAAGAAAAGCATAATCCCCAATAGCCATATCTTTATCTTTCGGAATCTCCTTTTTGAATCTTTCCTCTTTCGTTTCAGCATGGCTGAAGATCTTAACATCCCGGAGGGCTTAGTTATACCACTATGGTATAGGAGGTTACAAGAGGTTAGGGCCGCGGCTGCGGGTCCAGCCAATGCTACTACACCAGAGGCAACCGCTCCTCCTCCTCAGCCTAGAGTGGATAATTTTGCTAAGATTTGCAAGGAGTTCAAGGCTATAGGAGGAAAACCTTTTCTAGGTTCAGAGACTTTCGTAGAGGCTAGAGATTGGCTTAAGGAAGTGGAAGAGTTGCTGGATATCTTTGAAGTGGAAGAGGGAAAGAAAGTCAAGTTGGCGGCTTGGTTAATGAAGGGAGAGGCCTCATTCTGGTGGGAGGTCACTAATGGAGAACGCCCTGTTGACTCTTGGGCAGATTTCAAGCAAAGGTTTGGGGCTAAGTTTCTCTCAAGGGCGGAAGAGAATCTGTTTATGGAGAAGTTCTTGAATTTGAAGCAAGGAAATCTCACGGTGAAAGAATATGTCAACAAATTCAATCAATTAGCAAGGTTTGGCATAGAGTTGGTGAATACACCGGAGAAGAAGGCTTTGAGGTTCGTTAGAGGCTTGAACGAACCATTGCAAGGAATAGCTATGACTCACATTCCTATGGGGGCCACCTTTGAGAAGCTTGTCTACATGGCACTTATGCATGAGGATGATAAGAGTTCTAAGGCACCAGAGAAGAAAGGGGATCAGAAGAAACCGCAACAACAACAACAAGGCAAGGGTGGAAAAGGCAATGGTGACAAGGGGAAGAAGAAGAAGAAGTGCTTCAATTGTGGGACCCCAGGCCACCTCAGCAAGGATTGTCGCAAAAAGAAGAAGACCGGTTTCTTTCATTGTGGTGAAGCAGGACATCTTGTGAAGGACTGCCCAAAGAAGGGGCAGAAGACGAGGACTACCTCAGGAGGTCAAGTGCAAGCTCTTATGGCACCAGCTCAGGCAGGGGGGCAAGTTCAGGCTCTCTCAGTTCCACCGATTCAGCAGAGAGGTAGAACTATTTCCGTTGAAAGTCTGGTTTTTCTGTTTGATCATCCAGTTCGTACTTTGTTTGACTCTGGCGCATCGCATTCTTTTATCTCATCATCGTTAGTTGAGTCACTGCACTTAGACACCAGTCTAGTTGATGATCCCTTGGTTGTTTCAAACCCAATTGGGGGCTCCATATATCTGTCTATGATATGTTTGGGTTTGAAGATTTCTATACTTAGCGTTGAGTTTGGATGTGATGCTTTTGTATTGGGCTTCACGGGCTATGGGTTGATTTTGGGCATGGACTGGTTATCCAGTAATGGTGCCGTTCTTGATTGTGAAAGGAGAGTTGTCAGGCTTATGACCCGCTTGGGTAATACTCTCGAGATCTCTTGTAATCCCATGGAATCTGTTTTGCTAAGTTATCTTGAATCGCTCGATGCTTCGGTCGAGAGTTTGCGTTCTGTCAGAGTGGTCCGGGAATATCCGGATGTGTTTGAAGAGGTGAAGGGTTTGCCTCCGAAGCGGGAGATAGATTTCCGAATTTATTTGGTGGATAATGCCAAACCAGTGTCTTTGCCAGTGCGCCACATGGCTCCTCGTGAGGGAAGAGAACTTCATAAGCAAGTAGGGGAGTTGCTTGAGAAGGGGTTCATAAGGCGAAGTATATCGGAGTGGGGAGCTCCAGTAGTGTTTGCCACGAAGGCGGATGGGTCCCTCAGACTTTGTGTGGATTATAGAGAACTTAATAAGCTCACGAAGAAGAATAGACACCCATTACGAGGATAGATGATCTCTTTGATCAGTTGGTTGGCGCCTCAGTGTTTTCGCAGATGGACTTAGCTACAGGGTTTCATCAGTTGAGAGTGGCGGAGGACAGTATAGAGAAGACTGCTTTCCGGACTCCGGATGGTTTTTATGAGTGGCTTGTGATGCCATTTGGGTTGACAAACGTCCCTGCATACTTTGTTGATCTGATGAGTAGAGTGTTCAGAGAGTATCTGAATAAGTTTGTAGTGGTCTTTGTGGACGACATCTTGGTCTTCTCCAAGAGTGAAGAAGAGCATGCCTTACATCTCAGAGAAGTATTGAAGACTCTTCGAGCACATAGTCTTAAAGCTAAATTCTCTAAATGTCATTTTTGGAGAAGAGAAGTGCGATTCTTAGGGCATGTGGTCTCTAAGGAAGGGATAGCTGTGGATCCCGCAAAGATAGTATCTATCCAGGATTGGAAAGTTCCTAGAAATGCTACCGAAGTAAGAAGTTTCTTGGGGTTGGCAGGATATTATAGGAAGTTCATCAAAGACTTCGCGAAGATATCAGCCCCATTAACCCGCTTGACGAAAAAGAATTTGGTTTTCTCATGGGACGTAGATTGTGATGATGCTTTCCGACGGTTAAAGAGAGCTTTGACCACCGCTCCAGTTTTAGTGCTTCCAGATGGGAGTAAGCCGTTTGTTGTTTATACCGATGCTTGTGGGACAGGATTAGGCGCAGTCTTGATGCAGGAGGGAAGGGTAATAGCCTATGGAGGGAGGCAATTGAGAGTGCATGAGAAGAATTACCCTACCCATGATCTAGAGTTGGCCGCGATTGTTTTCGCACTTAAGTCTTGGCGCCATTATCTTCTTGGTGAGAGATTCGAGTTGTTCACTGACCATAAATCATTGAAGTACTTATTCTCTCAGAAGGATTTAAACTTAAGACAGCAAAGGTGGATGGAGTTCTTAGCATCCTATGATTTCGAGATAGCGTATACCCCTGGCAAGGGTAACGTAGTGGCGGACGCCTTGAGTAGAAAAAGGCTATCTTTGAGTCTATTGTTCGTGGAACGGCGAAGCTTGGAGTTTCTTTCTTTGTTCGACTTCAGACCTTCTGTTGACTTTGTACCTGGTTTGTTAGCATCCTTGGAAGTTAGACCTACTCTTTTGGGACGGATTGGCAAGACTCAGCGAGACGACCCACGGTTGGTTGAGTTGGTAGAGAAGCTTATAAGGGGGGAGTCGTCCAGCCATTTGGGTAGATATACCATAGATGATAGGGGATGGTTGCATAGAGACGGTAGACTTTGTGTACCGCAAGATGAGGGTTTGAAGAAGGCTATTTTGGATGATGCACATCGTTCAAGAATGACTATTCATCCCGGTGGAGACAAAATGTACCAAGATATGAAGAGAGTTTTCTTCTGGGCCGGTATGAAGAAAGATGTGGCCGAGTATGTGGCTAGATGCTTAGTGTGCCAACAAGTTAAAGCGGAGCAAAGGAAACCCGGTGGGTTGCTACACCCATTGGAAGTTCCGCAATGGAAGTGGGATAGTGTCTCGATGGATTTCATCGATGGGTTACCGAGATCGAGGAAGGGCAACACGGGAATTTGGGTTGTGGTAGACAAACTTACCAAGAGTGCCCATTTTATACCCGTGAACAGTAAGAGGACTGCTCCATGGCTTGCTTCAGTCTATGTTAGAGAGATTGTTAGATTGCATGGCGTACCATCCAGCATTGTGAGTGATCGAGATCCTATCTTCACTAGTGAGTTTTGGAGAAGTTTGCAAGAGGCGGTAGGGACTCAGTTGTGTTTGAGCACCGCATATCATCCTCAGACGGACGGTCAGACCGAGAGGGTGAACCGTATCTTAGAAGATCTTTTGAGGCTTTGTATCTTGGATTTTGGAGGTACATGGGAAGAACATCTTCCTTTGGTGGAGTTCGCATACAATAACAGCTTTCAGTCTAGTATTGGCATGGCACCTTTCGAAGCTCTTTATGGAAGGCCTTGTCGATCTCCTACATGTTGGTGGGAATCTACGGATAAGATCTTGCTTGGGCCAGATATGGTTAGAGAGACTTCAGAGAAGATTGATTTGATTCGAAGAAGGATGAAGGCAGCGCAAGATAGACAGAAATCTTATGCGGATCGGAGAAGGACAGATCTTGAGTTTGAGGTTGGGGACATGGTTTTTGTCAAAGTATCTCCGTTGAGAAATGTTGTTCGCTTTGGGTCCGTTGGGAAGTTAGCACCGAGGTTTGTTGGGCCGTTTCCTATTAAGGAAAGGATTGGACGGATGGCATATAGGGTGGAGTTGCCCGACAGACTTAGTGGTGTTCATGATGTATTCCATGTATCACATTTGAGGAAGTGCTTACATGAGACCGCAGAGGTGGTAGAGCCGAGCTTGCTTAGAGATGTAGAGGTAGAGCGTGATGCGACGATTCGACGAGCTCCTACTCGCATCCTTGGGTCAGAAACTAGGAAGTTGAGGAACAGAGAAGTTCAGCTAGTTAAAGTGCAATGGGGAGATGACGAAAGCAATGCTACTTGGGAGACGGAAGCGAAGATGCGTTCTTTGTACCCATTTCTTTTTGAGAGTATGTCTTTTAACTTCTCCTTTATCGCTTGTCTAGTACTTATCTTATCTTTAGTATATCCTCTCGCTAGTACCTATGACCTTTAGATAGGGTAAAGCCTATGGTTGAAACATGTGTTTGAAACATGTTATGGTTGATGGATGCATGTGGATGCAATTGTTTGCTAGTGGTTGCTCGTGGATGCATATACACACACATTAGGCACTAGATCGGCTCAGTCACTTCATGTTGCATATCGCATAAATGGATGTGGTAGTTAGATTGATGGATGTATCATGGCTGTGTTATCATGTGGATGATGCATTTTTGTGTATGGTTGTGCACGCATATAGAAATTGTATGTGTCAATAGGGTTTCGCATACATATTGGATGCATGTCACTATCATGGTTTGCATTAAGGAGGTCGACTAAATCAGTAGACCGCCTGATTTTGCATTAGTATACGGACATATACACACACTTTCTGCATATGTTCATACATCATTAGAAGTTTCTAAGGATAATGGTTGCTTGTGGTTGATGGTTTAGTAGATGGTTGTTTGGTTGGTAGGATACGTTCTTCTTGACTCAGAGATTTCGAGGATGAAATCCTTTAATTAGGGGAGAATGTAACACCCCGAATTTCAATTAACACTAATGGTTAGTAATTAAAGTATAATTAATCTCAGATATGAGAATCAGGGGAAACGGGCTGCGTCATTGCGTTCGTCTCGAAAAAATACGCGAAATAGAGTCCGAGTTTGCGTAAAACGGGTACCGTATGAAAGAGATATGGACGAACGAAGTTAGGCAGAAAAACCCGAAACAGGCCAGAAATGCACTGGCGCACTTGTGAAGTGCGCCAGTACAAAAATACACTGGCGCACTTGGGAAGTGCGCCCATGTCGGGACAGAAAACCTGCACAGTTTCTAGAGAGTTCTATGGTTGGGTGCACCAGTTTGGGGTTTGGGCTTGGTCTTAGGGCTGATTTCTGGAAAGTTCCGAAATCTAAGGGTCCTAATCTAATTTAGGGTTAATCTAAGGGCCTAAAACACTCACCAAATCTGTAAATACACCCTAAACCTACCCTAATCCATACTAAAAATAGAATTGAGGGCTTCATGCCGCCAAATTAAATCTTAGAAGGAGCCTCCACTAATTTATGAAGAGGGTTGCAAGCTAATCACTCTCTAATCAACCTCTAATCCATTCTAAGCATCTTAATCTTCTTCATTTGGAGTGCAAATTTGCTAGTTGTGAGTTTCTATCACTCTAATGATCAATTGCTAAACTAAGTAGATGAGATATGATGAGATCATATGGTTTTGTTTGGGGATTAATGGGTTTTAAGTCATATGACATGATGTTAGTTTGCTAATGTATGTGGGTTATGCAAGTTTTGTGCTTTGTGATCATATGTTAATATGCAAGTTACATGTATGATAATATGCAAGTTACATGTATGATAACTATGCAAGTTGTATGTTTCTTCATATGCAAGTTTATG
This sequence comes from Allium sativum, assembly GCA_030737875.1. NCBI lineage: Eukaryota > Viridiplantae > Streptophyta > Magnoliopsida > Asparagales > Amaryllidaceae > Allium > Allium sativum. The sequence goes on along the minus strand of CM060921.1, from coordinate 3,897,160 downwards.
AGTTCATATGCAAGTATGTAACATGTTATGCAAGTTCATATGCAAGTTTATGAGTTCATATGCAAGTATGTAACATGTTATGCAAGTTCATATGCAAGTTTATAAGTTCATATGCAAGTTTATGAGTTCATATGCAAGTATGTAACATGTTATGCAAGTTCATATGCAAGTTTATGAGTTCATATGCAAGTTATGTAACATGTTATGCAAGTTATGTGACATATTATATGCAAGTCATGTATTTGTTAATATGTAAGTTTATGTAACATGTTATACAAGATTATATGCAAGTTATGTGACATGTTATACAAGATTATATGCAAGTTATGTGACATGTTATACAAGATTATATGTAAGTTATGTGACATGTTATACAAGATTATATGCAAGTTATGTGACATGTTATACAAGATTATATGCAAGTTATGTGACATGTTATACAAGATTATATGCAAGTTATGTGACATGTTATGCAAGTTCATATGCAAGTTATGTGTTTGTTAATATGCAAGATGGCACCTTTGAAACATGTTCATACATATGCAAGTTGACACCTTTTATATGTGTTATGTCATGAGAACGAAATTACGTGGGAACGATGGGGTTAATTCAATGCATATGTTAATAAGATTGTGTGAAATTAATATAATTATGCATAACATAAAATAAATGAACATAGTATGGGAATTTGCCTATTAAGTTAGGTGTACCCATACTATGTGTTGGGAATTTGCCTATTAAGTTAGGTGTACCCACACTTTGGAGTTGGGAATTTGCCTATTAAGTTAGGTGTACCCATATTCCTAAAATAAACAGGATAATTAACACAAATTATGGGGGTGATTAATTAGGAGTAATTAATCGATTAAGACACGAGGTTGGACCCGTTTGTAGTGTAAGACTGCCCGGAGTTTACCGGCTTAACCAGGCATCTACAAATGACGATCCAATGTGAGGGGTCTTAATCATAAATTAAATACGTAACAAGGGTAAATGACACGAGGTTGGACCCGTTTGTAGTGTAAGACTGCCCGGAGTTTACCGGCTTAACCAGGCATCTACAAATGACGGTCCGATGTGAGGGGTCCTTTACATGGTTACGGTGTTAATCAATTAAGAAACACTTAACCAGATAAGCATGTAGTGGGGCATGGGGGTTAAGTGGGTACCTTGGGTGGTATGTGGAAATTGCTAGTGGTTGCCAATAGAAAATATGATTAAATACTTAACCAAGATGAAACATGTAATTAAACATGATTAAAGGGTTAAGTGGGAAACACTAGTGTGTGGGCCAAGCTTAGGGGGATGGCTTGTGCTGGGGGCCCATTTCAACCAGTAACCCATACGTATCTTAGTGGGATCGACCCATGTCGAGGACGGGACACGCATACTGGGCTTGACTATAAGAGGCCAAAATGGGTTAGCGGTGGCAACGCATGACCAACGGGTTTCATATGCGTGTGTGGACCCGGGCTGGTAAATAAGACGTTGTTGCATCGTGTAGATATAAGCTGTGCACCGTTAATTTTATCAGGTTGCCACGTTGGGGAATGGTACACCCCACGGTGGGGCCAGCACGGGTATCTACGTTAGGGAGCCGATCGAATGGGGAGTAGTGTGTACACCTAGTGGATTGTAGGGCCCCGTGGCGTCTACTTAGTCACCTAGGGGTACGCGAGAACTATTAAGTTAACTTTATAAGTCCATGGGTGGGATCAACCTTTAAGTTAGGAACGACTGGTGTAGTGCAGTTTAGTAATTTACCTTTGGAAGGGTAGATGCGTCTTTATCTTTTATCTTAGTTTAGTTGACTACTTAGTGTAGCCATTCATCCCCATTAGTTACCGTATATCAGTTTATGTCTTCTCTGGTTACTTTAACGATTGTATTGTTAAAGTTATAGGACTCGCTCAGACTTATGTCTGACCCCGTTGTTTTTATCTTTTTTTCCCAACCCTCAGGTCCTACGGTGGATCCTAGCAGTAGTGGAGCTTGATCGGATTGCTGTTCCAGTCTTTAGGAGCTTGGATAGATGTAAAGCTCCAGTTACCCAGTTATCTTTTCTTTTGTCATGGCTATTGTATGAGAGTGGGATTATGTACTTCTTTATTTTGATGGATATTGTACTTGACTTTTATTGTGGTTTTATGATGTAACCAGACATGTTTTTCTTCCGCTGTTATGAGATGATGTTTTAAATTTCAAGTACTATTTATATCTGTCTTGTTGTAATTTTTCTGTTCTATATTCACTAAAATACTCCACCGATGCTATGGCATTCCCTTAGTGAGTGATCATAGCGGGAGTGGGGTGTTACATTTATGCCATAATCATATGAATGGAATGATTCATGTTTAAGTATTGTCTATGCCATAATCATGTGAAAAGAATGATTCATGTTTAAGTATTGTTTATACCATAATTATATGAATACAATGATTCATGTTTAAGTATTGTTTATGCCATTATTATATGTATAAAATGATTCATGTTATGCCATGATTATATGATGTTACAATTGCAAGTTCACATGTGCCTACTTTATGTTAATTGAATCGTTCGTTGCAAGTTCATGCGTTCACACTCCCCTTTTTTTCATGTTACATTATAAACACCATGTTATAAGCCCCCCCTTTTCATTTAGCTAAATTGGGCTTAAGTATTAAACCCAACACACCTTACATTGGAGCGAACGTGTAAAACGGGGGTAATGACGTTTTGGCTAAAATATAGAACATATGTGTTGGCATGTTTGACGCATGCCAACAATCTTGAAAAGCAATTAAGTGGCATAAATAAATTTTAATCATTAAAGATGAATTTGAATAATGGGCCGCAAATATTTACATATAAAAAGAAAAGAGACAAAATATGTAAATGTAGAAAATACGATGTGTTTAACCCGAGGTTGGATTGAGTTGTGATGTAAACCTGCCCGGAACCGCCCGGTTGTCCAGTAGTCATAACAATACCTATCCAATGTGGGTGGTTAAACACGAAGCCCAATAAGGACCCGAGGTTAGACTGAGTTGTGGCGTAAGACTGCCCGGACCCAACCGGCAACAGGCAGCCACAACAATACCTGTCTAATGTGAGAGGTTGAGGCTTTAATAAGATAATTAAGGCCGAGTCAGGATTGATAGGATTAAGTAAATTATATTAATACTTAATCAAAATGGAACATGCTAAACTAAACAGACTGATTGGGGGTTAGGTTTATAAAACACTTAACCAACTTAGCATGTTGGCTAGAAATAGAAAACCTAGTAGTGGGGGACCCTTTTCAGCAGTAACCCTACAAGGCGTATCATGATACCCTGAAACTAGGCAGGGTGGGGCACGATTACTGGGCTGACTGTAAGAGGTCAAATCGACGGCGGTGGTGCAGCAGTGTAGGTTCTAACGGGGTGCAGGCGTGCACACACTCCGGCGCAGAAAAATAAGGCACTGGGCACCTGTAGCATACCTGTGCATTCTAGAGTTGTGTCGGGCCGCCACCATGGGACTTGATACACCCCATGGTGGGACCAGCATAGGTAACTACAACATCGGGGGCCGTAAGACACATGTAACTATGCGAGTAGGAGCCGATCATCAGAAATGGATCACTTCACCCTGATTATGGGGTGCATGTTGGGAACTAGTTTATATGGGTACATAGATTAATATGGGGTACGATAGTATATTCAACCCTAGACAACTTAACTTAGTTTATGGTGCTTTCCCATTTCCAGTTTATACTTATCATACCCAGTTCTTTATTCATAGACTGAATAGTCCTAGACTTACTCAGGCTTTATGTCTGACTCTACTTTTCTTTCGCCTTCTTTTCTTTCGTTTCCCCCCCGGTCCACAGGGAGGGAACACGGCAGCTTGACGAGATTTCACATCCAGCTTGAAGAGAAAGAATGTATTGCTTGGATCTTTTCCGTTTTGGACTATGGCTTTGGACAGCAATTATGGGACTTTTGCAGTTTATTTATGTTTTCTTTATGGTTCTTTAAATAATGTAATCAAGACAGTTATGATTTTGGAAGTATTGTAAGACAATTATGGCATGGTTTGTGTAACAAATATTTTGATGAAATAAAAGTTGTTGTTTTCCGCTGTTCAAAAATATGTGTTATTATATCTGTCTTGTATATCTGTGACTTATACTTATAAACCTCCACCAAAATTAGGGCATTCCCTTTGAGAGTGACCCTAACGGAGGTGGGGTGTTTCACTTGGTATCAGAGCATAGGTTTACTAGATAAGATAAAAGTTTTGAAATTTTATTTTCAAAGAAAAATTTTAAAGAAGCATTTTTAAAAAAGATAAAATATTATTTTATTTTAAAAAGGCAAAGTCCCCCAAAGCCATAGGTACTATCTCTTATCCTTCGTTTTGAATCCATCCTTTTTGTTTCAGCATGTCTGGAGACCTTACTCCCCAGCTGCTGACGCTTTCACTCCTCCTCCTCCACGTGAACCAGCAAGCCGAAGAGTCCCAGAGTAGGAAGACGAATAATAGTCAAACAAGAAAGGATCGTAACAGTAATAACAAGAAACGGGAAAAAAGGAAATGCAATTTTTGTGGTATGGAAGGGCACATAGCCAAGGATTGTAAAAAGAGGAAAAGAAAGCAAGGAGAATGTTTTCATTGTGGGGGAGACTAGACACATCAACAAAGACTGCCCTGAGAAGACAGACTTTAAGAAGGGCGGGAAAGACAACAAGTCCCAAGAGAAGAGGAAGTGTAAATTCTGTGGCAAAGTGGGGCACTTAGTAAAAGATTGCCGGAAAATGAAGGCCAAGATGAATGGCGGGTGCTTTTCTTGCGGTGAGACAGGCCACATGGCTAAGGACTGCCCAAAGAAACGAGGACAGGGGCAGAGGGCTGGATCCACCTCGGGGGCGCAGGTTCATGTGCTAGAAGCGTCACCTCTGCAACAACGAGGTATAAATACTTCTGTAGAAAGTGTAGTTTATCTTTATGATCACCCCGTTCGCACTTTATTTGATTCTGGCGCATCACACTCCTTTATCTCGTCTGCTTTAGTAGAGTCTCTGCACCTAAGAACTAGTATGGTAGAGGACCCCTTAATTGTTTCAAACCCAATTGGGGGCCCATCTCATTTGTCTATGATCTGTGTGGGATTGAAAATTTCTATTCTAACCGTAGAATTTAAATGTAGTGCCTTTGTTTTGGGCTTTTCGGGATATGGTTTGATTTTGGGCATGGATTGGCTATCCAGTAATGGGGCCATCCTTGATTGTGAGAAAAGGGTTGTTAGGCTCTTGACCCAGCTCGGTAACACTTTGGAAATTTCTTGTAATCCCTCGTATGCGGTTATGCTTAGTTATCTTGAATCGCTAGATGCCTCCGTTGAAAATTTGCAATCGATTAGAGTGGTCCGGGAATACCCGGATGTCTTCGAAGAGGTGAAGGGCTTGCCTCCGAAGCAGGAGATAGACTTCCGTATATATCTTGTAGATAATGCAAAGCCCGTTGCGTTGCCCGTTAGACACATGGCTCCACGGGAAAGGAAAGAGCTCAGTAAACAGATTAAAAAACTTCTAGAGAAGAGGTTCATTAGAAGGAGCATTTCAGAATGGGGCGCTCCAGTAGTGTTCGCCACTAAGGCAGAAGGTTCATTTTGCTTATGCATGAGTTGTGGAGAATCACCTTAGTAAGTACATTTGGCAACATGGTTGGCATTTATTACCAAGAGATAGTTCTTCTACGTGGAATACCTGATAGTAAGTGAACGAGATCTAAGATTCACTAATGAATTTAGGAGAGCTTGCATGATACCATGAGTACGCCGTTATGTTTGAGCTGAGTATACTAGAAGTAGAGTAAGTGAAAGAGGAACGAGAGGCAACAGTGAAATAGGTTCCAACTCATATTTGGAAACAAGAATTAAGAAGCTACGAAATTGTAAAGTTAAAGATGGACAAAGCATAATGGAGTTAAGCTCAAGGAAATGCGACTTAGAAGATTGAAGACTAGATTCGTGCATCATATCTCTTCTTAAGAGTATATCCTTGATCCCTCTCTTCCTGTAGAGCTTACTTGCATGCTACCTTTTGTGTATATCCTCTCGGTCCCATTTCTGTTGCAAACCCCATAGGGAGTATGACTCATCTGTTAGTAACACATGATGGGGCTTGAGGGTGTTCGTTGGTTTGACTAAACTTTTTTTGGGTTTTATAGGATACGGGTTGGTCTTAGGAAGGGACTCCCTTGTGACCTAAAAGGAGTCCATCATGCTTAGTTTCTTAGAATCATATATAGTGGTTGGGTTGAGTAATTCTTTGGGTGTCAGTCTGATGTTGATTTCGGTCTTCGGGGCTGATGCTTAGAGAGTTCTTCTCCTAATCAATATATATGTGGCATAGATTTCCAGTTTTGACATTGCCTAATGGGCACAAAGTTTTTACTTGCTTCTATCATTCAACTATACCTTTAGATAGGAACAATTGGGTGTAAACATGTGTTTGAGTCATGTTATGATTGATGGTTGCAAGTGGCTGCAAGTTGTTTCTAGTGGTTGCTCGTGGTTGCATATACACACACAATTTAGGTTTTAGATCGGCTCAGTCACTTCATATTGCATATGCATATATGTTTGCATTCGTATATGGTTGAACTTTAATGTGTTGTCATATGGATGTTGCATTTGTATGAATGATTGCGCACTCATATAGAATCAAGAATAGGAAAATTTGCATACATAATAGATTAGTGGCCTTACATAATTCGCATTAAGGAGGTCAACTGAATCAGTAGACCGCCTGATTTTGCATTAGATAAGTACATGTACACACACTTCGCATATGATCATGAAGCATTAGGAGTCTTTTAAGGACAATGGATGCTCGTGTTTGATGGATGAATAGATGGATGTTTGGATGTTAGGATATACATTCTTTCTAACTTGAAGATTTCGGGGACGAAATCTTTTTAAGTGGGGGAGAATGTAACACCCCATGTATTCTATAACGGTTAGATTCACAAATTAAAGTATAACTAATTTCAAATCAAAGAATTAAGGGAAATGGGATACGCCATTGCGTTCGTCTCGGAATTCTGCTTGAGATAGAGTCCGAGTTTGCGTAAAACGGATATCGTATGAAGAAGATATGGACGAACGAAGTTGGACGAAAAACCAGAAAACGGGTCAGAATGCACTGGCGCACTTGGGAAGTGCGCCAGAACAAAAATGAACTGGCGCACTTGGGAAGTGCGCCAGTACATTTTTAGCCTGGCGCACCTGCCAAGTGCGCCCAGGTCAGAATGACCTGCTGGTCAGGTCTTGGCTGGCCAGGTCTGTGTTTGGTCGATTTCCTGAGCCTTGCCTTGTCACTAGGGCTAGGTGTCAGCTCCTGGTTGGTCTCCCCTTCAAACGAACGGCTATTATTGAACCAAGCTCCATCGACGGTTTAAATCAACTCACAAACTCTATAAAAAGGACCTAAGACTAACCCTAATTCACACAAACTAAAATGGAGATGAGACCGTCATGCTGCTGAGGAGAGACTAAGGATAGCCGTCAGAAATAGAGAGACAATTAGGAGATAAATCAAAAGCTTAAAGCAACGTTAATTGAATCAAAGCAACGCCTACAACAAAGGATAACATCTCCAAATTCAGAACTCAAATTCCTGAATTGAAGATTCATCATACGTAGTAAGTAGAGTGCTATTCCGATGTGAATAATTAATTGCGTTTGATTTGTGTAAGATGCGAAATGGAATTGTGGCGATAATAATATATATATTTGTATGTTATTTTGATTCTAAACGATTTGGGAATATTATGGTATACGATTGGATATTTGCAAGTACGTGATTTGCGTTGGAAGTTAACAACGAAATGGAATTGTGGCGACAAAAATCTATATTTGTATGTTGTTTTGATTCTAAACGATTTGGGAATGTTGTGGCATACGATTTGATATTCGCAAGCATATGATTCATATTGAAAACTACATGTTTGTGGTAGTTATTTACAACACCCATTTGATAATTGCAAGTATATGATTCATGTTGAAAGTAATAACTATATGTTGTAATAGTTTATTTGAGATTCATGCAAGTATATGATTTACTGTTATGCCAACATGATGTATAATTTTATGGTCATCTTTAGTATAATTTGATCCATTTGAGTATTATGATTCATGTGAAGTTATGTTGGAATTGGCATCATGGTTCAAGCATAAAAATCATGCTTTTGTGATAGTGACAAAAGCAAGCATCTTTGTGAACTTGTATTAATTTTATGAACATGACTAAACTATGTTTGTTATTATGCCTAATTGAAAAACATGTTTTTAGGCTTATGTTGTTATCATAATCATATGATAATATATGTGACACATAAGTTACATTAGAATTACATTAGAATTATATTCCACTTGCAAGTTTACATAGATAGAGTAAAAACCATGATTTAAGTTTAGGTATGTTTAAGTATTGTTTATGCCATAATCATATGAATAGAATGATTCATGTTTAAGTATTGTTTAGGCCATAATTATATGAATAAATGATTCATGTTTAAGTATTGTTTATGCCATAATCATACGAATAAATGATTCATGTTTAAGTATTGTTTATGCCATAATCATATGAATAGAATGATTCATGTTTAAGTATTGTTTAGGCCATAATCATATGAATAAATGATTCATGTTTAAGTATTGTTTATGCCATAATCATATGAATAGAATGATTCATGTTTAAGGGTTGTTTATGCCATAATCATATGAATAAATGATTCATGTTTAAGTATTGTTTATGCCATAATCATATGAATAAATGATTCATGTTTAAGTATTGTTTATGCCATAATCATATGAATAAATGATTCATGTTTAAGTATTGTTTAGGCCATAATCTTATGAATAAATGATTCATGTTTAAGTATTGTTTATGCCATAATCATATGAATAGAATTATTCATGTTTAAGTATTGTTTATGCCATCATCATATGAATAAATGATTCATGTTTAAGTATTGTTTATGCCATAATCATATGAATAGAATGATTCATGTTTAAGTATTGTCTATGCCATAATCATGTGAATAGAATGATTCATGTTTAAGTATTGTTTATACCATAATTATATGAATAGAATGATTCATGTTTAAGTATTGTTTATGCCATGATTATATGAATAAAATGATTCATGTTATGCCATGATTATATGATGTTACAATTGCAAGTTCACATGTGCCTACTTTATGTTAATTGAATCGTTCGTTGCAAGTTCATGCGTTCACACTCCCCTTTTTTTCATGTTACATTATAAACACCATGTTATAAGCCTCCCCTTTTGTAACAACCCGGAAAATCTGGGCCAGTTTGAAAATTTTATTTTGGCAATTTTAGCGAATTTTGATTATTTAAAATAGATTATTTTAAATAATATCGACGTGAAATCTATTTTGAATATAATTCGAACGTTTATATTATACACGTCGTCGTTAGAATATAAATAATTATATATAATTATAAATAGAATTGAAAATGGCGCGGTAGTTCGATAATTCGATTTCAAACTTCAATTGAATGTACCGGGTGCAAAATAATCCGGATTTTAGTGAAACCAAAAATAATGGAATCTAATAGTGAATATCTTTCCAACGAATCCGAAAAATTAAGATTTCATATCGGGAATCAAAAGATATGTCCAGTTGAAAATTCTGAATAGTCGCTATGGAATTCAGGCCCTTAAAAATGGACATTTTGCAAACGACCTCGGATTTCGACGAAACCAGTTTTGTTGGGTCCGGGATGTGAAGTTATTGCTAGGTTTCAAATTTCATAATTTTTCGAATCAATATGTGAGCGTGGCAAAAGAAAACGCGTTTGACCAGTTTCAGTTGATTTTAATCGACTTGAAATTGGCCATTTTTCTAACGGTCTCTGAATTCGACGAAACTAGTTTTGTTAGGACCGTATCGTCAATACGAAGCTAGAAAATATTTTTTTTGGAATTTTTTAGTTAGTATGTGACCCCGGTAATTAGAAATGTGCGTTTAAAATAATATAGTGATTTAAATGTAAATTCAAAGGAAACATATCGAGACGATCGAATTGGCCTGCGATACATATCCCATTGTGTTCGGAATGGGGGTAAAACGCTATGGGCGGCAGGCGGTGGACCTCGTTTAGTGGTCATATGTGAAAGTCAACTCTTTAATAAATAAATAATAAATAAAAAAAAAAAAAAAAAAAAAAAATATAATATCCCTTCCCTTAAAACCTAGGCCCCCCCCCGTTCGTTTATCTCAGAAGGAAAAAAAAAACAAAAAAAGAAAAAGAAAACAAAAATCGCGATAACCCCCCCCCGTCGCTCCAGCCACCACCGCGCCCAGCGCCCACCGCCGCCACCACTTGCGAGGCTCCGCCCTTCCCCCCTCTGCCTCCCTCTCTCTCCTCCGCCTCGCAGGAACCACGAATCCCCTCGACGAAGCCGATGGCCCCCCTCCGATCAGATGCCCTCTCGCCTCCGACCAGCATGGGTCCGCCGCCACCACCTGAGGACGCAGCCCACCCCCTCCTCTAATTACAGTAAGATCTTGATTTTGTTTATATATATAAAAAAAAAAAAAAAAAAAAAAAGAACTGATTTCTGTTTTTATTAAGATTTAAAAACTGTTTTTATTAAGATTTAAAAACTGTTTTTATTAAGTTTTGAAAACTGATTTTATTAAAATTTAAAAACTGATTTTATAAAAAGGAATAAAAACTGATTTTATAAAAAAAACTGAATTTGAAAAATGATTTTTAAAGTATTTAAAAACTGAATGTTATTTTGATTTAAAACTTATTTTTAAAAAAGTATAAACTGATTTATTTTTTTTAAAGTATAAACTGATTTATTTTTTTAAAGTATAAACTGATTTATTTTTTTTAAAGTATAAACTGATTTATTTTTTTAAAGTATAAACTGATTTATTTTTTTAAAGTATAAACTGATTTATTTTTTTTAAAGTATAAACTGATTTATTTTTTTAAAGTATAAACTGATTTATTTTTGAAAGAGAAAAACTGATTTTATTTTGAACTTTAAAATAGGAAAAAGATTAATCTTTTAGTAGAAAAAGATTTGAAAGCAAAAGTAGAAATCATATTTTTTTATATGTTGAAAGCGAACGTGAAAACATGATTTTTGTCATATTAAAGAAGTGATTTTTATTATATAAACATCATGACAAAAATGAGATTTTTATTCATTTGAATAGCGATATAAAAATTCGATTTTTATATATTGAACTTTGAAATAAAAATATGATTTTTATATATTGAACTTTGAAATAAAAATTCGATTTTTATATATTGAACTTCGATATAAAAATTCGATTTTTATATATTGAACTTTGAACTAAAAATTCGATTTTTATATATTGAATAGCGAACTAAAAATTTGATTTTTATATATTGAATAACGAAGTAAAAATTCGATTTTTATATATGTAGTAGCTACGGACGACGAAGCTGGCGAAGATGCGAAAACAATGAAGACTTCTGCAAAAGAAGAGTCGAGATGGTTGGATAGCTAAATGTGAGAATTTCTCACCTTTCAATTTATATTTCTAGTTATATATATATACTAGGATGCAGACGGTGCTTAGTAGCACCCGACACAATCGTCCACAGACCATGGACTTGTTTGTTTGACTGTTTGGTGATTGATTGCGATATTGGTTTGAATGTGGTTTGTGGTGTGAAAAATCGAATCGATAAATTGGTTAGGATTAGACGTGCGCCGTTATAAGGCGAAGGGGTAAGGCTAGGTTAGATCCTTACTCCAAAGTTTGTGGTTTGCATAACGAATGGATTTGATTGATGTGTGAATGGCGTGGGCCTTCACTAGACCGGGGATAAGGCTAGGCCTTGTCCCGTTTCTAGTATCGTGCCGTTATGCCGCCGAAATTTTCTAAAATAAGTTAGAAAAATAAAAATAGCATTTTATTTAACGAATGAACTGAATAGAAATTCATATGTTAAAATAAAATGTGTTATCGTTAAAAATATAATTTTTAACGTGAATGTGAATAAATAAATATTCATTTACAAACCAGACGGTTTGTTTATGTACACCTATTTGAATGACGTTGATTGGGTCGATAAATTTTACACATCGCCTAACTGCACAAATAAAATATGTGTTTGATTGTTTGAAACCCCACACGGGTGTTAGGATGAAATTTGAAGTTCACTCATCCTGATTGATTAAATCTGTCGATCGATTGATTGACAAGCTGCTATAAGCGTTAAATGTCTATATTTGATGCTTATACAGTGTAGTGCACTTTGGTTGATGGTTGATTATTCATCGTTGTTGATATATCCATGTGTTGTAGAAAATCCATATAATTAACATTATATGGTAATTGATTGGGCCTCATTCCAGTTTCGAAGAAAAAAAAGAAATATTTGAAATAGAAATATTTGAAATAGAAATATTTGAAATAGAAATATTTGAAATAGAATATTTGAAAATAGAAATATGTGAAGCCGTGAGGATTAGATTGACGCCATTTTGACGTGAACGATATTTATATCGATTTTATTCATTTTAAAATGAATATTGAAAAGTGATTTCGAAATCAAATATTTTGAAATAAATTGAATTGAAAACGAATTCAAATTGAATTGAAAACGACTTCGAAATGAATTGAATTGAAAACGAATTCGAAATGAATTGAATTGAAAACGAATTCGAAATGAATTGAATTGAAAACGAATTCGAAATGAATTGAATTGAAAACAAATTCGAAATGAATTGAATTGAAAACGAATTCGAAAGGAATTGAATTGAAAGCGATTTCGAAATGAATTGAATTGAGAACGATTTCGAAATGAATTGAACTGAAAACGAATTCGAATTGAATTGAAAGCGAAGTGAAATAAATTCAAATTGAATTGAAATTTGAATTGAATAGAAATGGATTTTAAAACGAATTTATAAAGAAGAATTCAATTTTGATTTGAATTGAAATGGAAGTTGAAAATGTTTTTGAAACGAATTCAAAACTATTTATATAATTCGTTTTAAATAGAAATCGACGATATATATATTATATATATATTATATATAATATAATGGCCTGAATAGAACGCGCCACGCCGCGGCAGTTCGCGAATTTCGACCATTTATTTCAAACGGGCATTACGGGAGATCCGACCGTCGGATTCTCCTAAAACCGGAACCGTTGGGTTCGTATCGAAAAGAGCTTTCTAATGAATGTTAGAAATTTGAAATCTAACGGTTGGATTTGGAGATATGTCCAAATCAAATTCAAAAAAGGTCGCTGTAAGTGCAGTTCGATGGCCATTGATGGAAATCGACTGTACGGGCCTTGATAAAATTATTAAAAATAGCAATAATTTGTGTAAAATCATAATAAATGATTTAGAAAGAATTGGGATGAAAAACTCCATACTTGAAAAGATAAAAATAAATTTTTATCGAAATGAACTAGTTTTGAACTAGAATTATAATCCTATTTATTTTTAAATAAATAAATTGAATTCGAAAAGGGTTTTAAAAATAACCAAAATTTCCAATGATTGCATTGGAGTGGATTTGAATCGAAATTGTCTTCGGAATATTTCGATGTTGGAATTCGTGATTATACAGGTGTTGTTATGGAAATTTGAAAGATATATATTGATATCGTTATTTCCAATACGACATTTGTTAGTCGTAGAATTCGATATTGAATATAAGCCGATATATTTTCTATTCAGAGCCTTGTATTGAATATCGAATGTGATTTGGGTTTGTCGTGAATGGTGTCTTCACTAACACTATTCTTGAACCCAGTTGAGAAAAGATTAAATCTTTTTATTTAGATTTAATGAAGTGTACCAATTAAATAATATTTAATTGGAATTGAATAGATATTGATTTTTGGGCTTATCGTGAACAGTGTTTTAAATAACACTTGTTCTTTAACCCGATAATTAATGAATGTGATTTTGGGTTTATCGTGAACCGTGTTTTAAATGACACTGATTCTTTAACCCAGTTAACGATTAAAACTGAGTGGAGTTTTAATGAATCTTTAATTAGATTGAAAAGATCGAAAATGGAGTATCACCAGTTTTGCTCCAGGCGATAGTTAAATCTTTAATTAGATTTGAACGTGAAATTTAGAAACTAACTGTCGGTTAGCCAAGCAGAATGGTTTTCTGGATATTGATCTGATGTTGGTTTCGGCCTTCGGGGTTAATATTTGGGGAATTATTCTCTTGATTAATTTATGGTTAGTGACTAATGAATTGGAATGAGGCGTATGTTGTGTTTGTGTAACACTTATTTAAAATATACGCGAGTTATTCGGAAAGACCGGGTTTATCCCATTCTGAATAACTGATACGACGATAAGTCGAAGATGAAGACGATGGTAGAAGACCGGAGGTCTTCACGTCGTTTGGGTGATAACTGATGATCTTGATTGGGCTGTACACCCAAGAAGATGGAAACAGTTAGTGATCGTCCAGACGTACTTGGAGATCGATGGATATGCGGGGTACTAGGTGCCTCCGGTTTCGTTCAGACCCAGAACGGACTTGTAAATGGACTGTGTGTCTGACATCGGATTTCATTCTGTGTGACTGATATCGGTTGCATAGGATGGTTTGCCTGTGTGGCATGCTAAGATGCAAATGATCAAGGCTTCTGTTGAAAAGCAAAGTCTTGTGGTGATGATCAAAGCACGGCCTTTGTGGCGTAGCTTTGTGTAACGTTTACCTCGCGTGTTTCACACCAGGTATGAACCAAAAACGGGAGACGGACCTCAGGGAGGACTTGCGTTTCTTTCTAGTTAGAAGTGGCGTCAGTGGTTTTACACGCCCTGACGAGTTTGACTTATGTGGTTGTTGCTGTTGCGAGGCGCCTCGGTTATATCGGTTTCGGCCGATGCATTCTGGTCGGCTGACGGACCAGACTTACACCCCATAGGGTGGGGAAACGTAGTGTTCAGGCATTTTAATCCACATCGGTGGACCGGCCCTGTCGCTCCAAGGGCCCACCTGAGTCTGGGTCCTGTGGCTCGGGCTAGAGAGTCACGAATCGGTTGAGGACTATCTTTTGCCTCGGTTCATAGACGGAAATCCAATTTCCAAATACGTGCCATTTGCGGTTTTATTTGTAAACCTATATATGGCGACATAGTGGCATGGGACGCTCATGTCGCCTATGATTGATACTTATGATTTGAAGTTGTTTTATACACTATGCACTTATTATAGTATCAAATGATTTGTTTTAAACGTATCAAGCATTCTTTGGCTGTTATAAGGGAAAACCCTATCCCCCGGCTTGCGTTTGCATTGTGTGATAGGACCTGGGTCTTATAACAGCTTCATTTTTCTTTATTTAGCATTGCGCTGTTTGTTTTATGCACTGGTATTCTTGGGAGGAAACCCGTTCCGTGTTATACGGCGTGGTCCCTTGATTTACCTAATGATTTAAAATAAAGATTAATAACTGTTTTAGTTCTCACACCAGTCACATGACTGACCTGGAGTTTATTGTTTTTAACCTAAACTCTGGGTGCCTTTATTTTCGACACGGGCAGCTAGTAGTTTTGGTTTTGCAGATTTATATTCACAGGATCCTGGTTTACAGCTGGAACGATATCCGGAAAGCTTTGTATCCGTATATCTCTTCTAGTTGTGTATGGTATTATTTTCCGCTGCTATGTATTTAAATGTAATTTAAATCTCTGATATTTCTGTGTAAGATGCATTTATGCTCTGTATATTCTTGTAATCTGATGCATTGTTGTAATAAGCAATGAAATGTTCTTCTGTATGCGTTCTGCTGTGGTTTGTTCTCGAACTATCCGACGCTTTCCTTTACGGGGAAGTTGCGGGTCTTCACATTTGGTATCAGAGCTTTGGTTTACAAAGCTCAGAGAACAAGGCACATTAGAACCTTACGAAAGAATTCATCAGATATTGGATTAGTAATATCCAATTAGAATGACTCGTTAGAGATGGGATCAGTAGTATCCTAGAACGGGTGTGAAGAGTATATTTTTCAAATGAAAACAATTTTGTTTTGAAAATCTAAGTCAACTATTCGTATTTGATTATTTATTTATATTGATGTGGACAATCCAGTATATATAGATTTTGCGTATACGTCTGATCCGCGTGTATTCGAAATTTTAATATACTGGATAGATATAGAATCACCTTCTAGTCGCCCGGAGAGAACTCTGATGATTGATGCATCGTCATCAGAATTTATGTTCGAGTGACGAAAGGGAGATTTCTATATATTTCCATTAGACTGGTGTGAGAACCAAAATTAGATAGGGCCTATTGTTGTGAATTGGCATCAAAAACCTGATTTTTGTATATGTATCAAAATTATGAATTTGAAACTCTAATTCACTAATTGATTGATGTTTGTGTTGTTTGTTTAATTGTTTGATAATTTTGAACCATTATGCCTAATTAAACCAAATATTGAATTGTATTGAAATTTGGTCGCATTTGCTTGCATATACATATATATCATTGAACAGGTTATAGCAAAGAGGCTAGAGCCGAAGGATAAAATTTGTTTGCCCGACAAATAGGTACATGTTTATTACATAATTTCCTGTTTTGTTTGGGTGATGATGATTTTGTGAGCCTATTGGCTAGCCGCTTGGCTTTTTCTTTTTCTTTTTGAGATCTGAAGGACCGGGGAAGCTATTTGAAATTCCCCGATGCTCCCATTGCAGGGGAGGTTATGGCGAAATTTTTCAAAAATTTAGGGTGTTAGCCAAATTTTTGAAATTTTGAAAATTCTCAGAAACTAAAGAGTTGGAGAATGGAAGCCAGAACGAACATAGAGCTGAATAATCAAATCACTTTCGACTTTGTTCCTTTTCGGGGACGAAAAGTTTTAAGTGGGGGAGATTGTAACAACCCGGAAAATCTGGGCCAGTTTGAAAATTTTATTTTGGCAATTTTAGCGAATTTTGATTATTTAAAATAGATTATTTTAAATAATATCGACGTGAAATCTATTTTGAATATAATTCGAACGTTTATATTATACACGTCGTCGTTAGAATATAAATAATTATATATAATTATAAATAGAATTGAAAATGGCGCGGTAGTTCGATAATTCGATTTCAAACTTCAATTGAATGTACCGGGTGCAAAATAATCCGGATTTTAGTGAAACCAAAAATAATGGAATCTAATAGTGAATATCTTTCCAACGAATCCGAAAAATTAAGATTTCATATCGGGAATCAAAAGATATGTCCAGTTGAAAATTCTGAATAGTCGCTATGGAATTCAGGCCCTTAAAAATGGACATTTTGCAAACGACCTCGGATTTCGACGAAACCAGTTTTGTTGGGTCCGGGATGTGAAGTTATTGCTAGGTTTCAAATTTCATAATTTTTCGAATCAATATGTGAGCGTGGCAAAAGAAAACGCGTTTGACCAGTTTCAGTTGATTTTAATCGACTTGAAATTGGCCATTTTTCTAACGGTCTCTGAATTCGACGAAACTAGTTTTGTTAGGACCGTATCGTCAATACGAAGCTAGAAAATATTTTTTTTGGAATTTTTTAGTTAGTATGTGACCCCGGTAATTAGAAATGTGCGTTTAAAATAATATAGTGATTTAAATGTAAATTCAAAGGAAACATATCGAGACGATCGAATTGGCCTGCGATACATATCCCATTGTGTTCGGAATGGGGGTAAAACGCTATGGGCGGCAGGCGGTGGACCTCGTTTAGTGGTCATATGTGAAAGTCAACTCTTTAATAAATAAATAATAAATAAAAAAAAAAAAAAAAAAAAAAAATATAATATCCCTTCCCTTAAAACCTAGGCCCCCCCCCGTTCGTTTATCTCAGAAGGAAAAAAAAAACAAAAAAAGAAAAAGAAAACAAAAATCGCGATAACCCCCCCCCGTCGCTCCAGCCACCACCGCGCCCAGCGCCCACCGCCGCCACCACTTGCGAGGCTCCGCCCTTCCCCCCTCTGCCTCCCTCTCTCTCCTCCGCCTCGCAGGAACCACGAATCCCCTCGACGAAGCCGATGGCCCCCCTCCGATCAGATGCCCTCTCGCCTCCGACCAGCATGGGTCCGCCGCCACCACCTGAGGACGCAGCCCACCCCCTCCTCTAATTACAGTAAGATCTTGATTTTGTTTATATATATAAAAAAAAAAAAAAAAAAAAAAAGAACTGATTTCTGTTTTTATTAAGATTTAAAAACTGTTTTTATTAAGATTTAAAAACTGTTTTTATTAAGTTTTGAAAACTGATTTTATTAAAATTTAAAAACTGATTTTATAAAAAGGAATAAAAACTGATTTTATAAAAAAAACTGAATTTGAAAAATGATTTTTAAAGTATTTAAAAACTGAATGTTATTTTGATTTAAAACTTATTTTTAAAAAAGTATAAACTGATTTATTTTTTTTAAAGTATAAACTGATTTATTTTTTTAAAGTATAAACTGATTTATTTTTTTTAAAGTATAAACTGATTTATTTTTTTAAAGTATAAACTGATTTATTTTTTTAAAGTATAAACTGATTTATTTTTTTTAAAGTATAAACTGATTTATTTTTTTAAAGTATAAACTGATTTATTTTTGAAAGAGAAAAACTGATTTTATTTTGAACTTTAAAATAGGAAAAAGATTAATCTTTTAGTAGAAAAAGATTTGAAAGCAAAAGTAGAAATCATATTTTTTTATATGTTGAAAGCGAACGTGAAAACATGATTTTTGTCATATTAAAGAAGTGATTTTTATTATATAAACATCATGACAAAAATGAGATTTTTATTCATTTGAATAGCGATATAAAAATTCGATTTTTATATATTGAACTTTGAAATAAAAATATGATTTTTATATATTGAACTTTGAAATAAAAATTCGATTTTTATATATTGAACTTCGATATAAAAATTCGATTTTTATATATTGAACTTTGAACTAAAAATTCGATTTTTATATATTGAATAGCGAACTAAAAATTTGATTTTTATATATTGAATAACGAAGTAAAAATTCGATTTTTATATATGTAGTAGCTACGGACGACGAAGCTGGCGAAGATGCGAAAACAATGAAGACTTCTGCAAAAGAAGAGTCGAGATGGTTGGATAGCTAAATGTGAGAATTTCTCACCTTTCAATTTATATTTCTAGTTATATATATATACTAGGATGCAGACGGTGCTTAGTAGCACCCGACACAATCGTCCACAGACCATGGACTTGTTTGTTTGACTGTTTGGTGATTGATTGCGATATTGGTTTGAATGTGGTTTGTGGTGTGAAAAATCGAATCGATAAATTGGTTAGGATTAGACGTGCGCCGTTATAAGGCGAAGGGGTAAGGCTAGGTTAGATCCTTACTCCAAAGTTTGTGGTTTGCATAACGAATGGATTTGATTGATGTGTGAATGGCGTGGGCCTTCACTAGACCGGGGATAAGGCTAGGCCTTGTCCCGTTTCTAGTATCGTGCCGTTATGCCGCCGAAATTTTCTAAAATAAGTTAGAAAAATAAAAATAGCATTTTATTTAACGAATGAACTGAATAGAAATTCATATGTTAAAATAAAATGTGTTATCGTTAAAAATATAATTTTTAACGTGAATGTGAATAAATAAATATTCATTTACAAACCAGACGGTTTGTTTATGTACACCTATTTGAATGACGTTGATTGGGTCGATAAATTTTACACATCGCCTAACTGCACAAATAAAATATGTGTTTGATTGTTTGAAACCCCACACGGGTGTTAGGATGAAATTTGAAGTTCACTCATCCTGATTGATTAAATCTGTCGATCGATTGATTGACAAGCTGCTATAAGCGTTAAATGTCTATATTTGATGCTTATACAGTGTAGTGCACTTTGGTTGATGGTTGATTATTCATCGTTGTTGATATATCCATGTGTTGTAGAAAATCCATATAATTAACATTATATGGTAATTGATTGGGCCTCATTCCAGTTTCGAAGAAAAAAAAGAAATATTTGAAATAGAAATATTTGAAATAGAAATATTTGAAATAGAAATATTTGAAATAGAATATTTGAAAATAGAAATATGTGAAGCCGTGAGGATTAGATTGACGCCATTTTGACGTGAACGATATTTATATCGATTTTATTCATTTTAAAATGAATATTGAAAAGTGATTTCGAAATCAAATATTTTGAAATAAATTGAATTGAAAACGAATTCAAATTGAATTGAAAACGACTTCGAAATGAATTGAATTGAAAACGAATTCGAAATGAATTGAATTGAAAACGAATTCGAAATGAATTGAATTGAAAACGAATTCGAAATGAATTGAATTGAAAACAAATTCGAAATGAATTGAATTGAAAACGAATTCGAAAGGAATTGAATTGAAAGCGATTTCGAAATGAATTGAATTGAGAACGATTTCGAAATGAATTGAACTGAAAACGAATTCGAATTGAATTGAAAGCGAAGTGAAATAAATTCAAATTGAATTGAAATTTGAATTGAATAGAAATGGATTTTAAAACGAATTTATAAAGAAGAATTCAATTTTGATTTGAATTGAAATGGAAGTTGAAAATGTTTTTGAAACGAATTCAAAACTATTTATATAATTCGTTTTAAATAGAAATCGACGATATATATATTATATATATATTATATATAATATAATGGCCTGAATAGAACGCGCCACGCCGCGGCAGTTCGCGAATTTCGACCATTTATTTCAAACGGGCATTACGGGAGATCCGACCGTCGGATTCTCCTAAAACCGGAACCGTTGGGTTCGTATCGAAAAGAGCTTTCTAATGAATGTTAGAAATTTGAAATCTAACGGTTGGATTTGGAGATATGTCCAAATCAAATTCAAAAAAGGTCGCTGTAAGTGCAGTTCGATGGCCATTGATGGAAATCGACTGTACGGGCCTTGATAAAATTATTAAAAATAGCAATAATTTGTGTAAAATCATAATAAATGATTTAGAAAGAATTGGGATGAAAAACTCCATACTTGAAAAGATAAAAATAAATTTTTATCGAAATGAACTAGTTTTGAACTAGAATTATAATCCTATTTATTTTTAAATAAATAAATTGAATTCGAAAAGGGTTTTAAAAATAACCAAAATTTCCAATGATTGCATTGGAGTGGATTTGAATCGAAATTGTCTTCGGAATATTTCGATGTTGGAATTCGTGATTATACAGGTGTTGTTATGGAAATTTGAAAGATATATATTGATATCGTTATTTCCAATACGACATTTGTTAGTCGTAGAATTCGATATTGAATATAAGCCGATATATTTTCTATTCAGAGCCTTGTATTGAATATCGAATGTGATTTGGGTTTGTCGTGAATGGTGTCTTCACTAACACTATTCTTGAACCCAGTTGAGAAAAGATTAAATCTTTTTATTTAGATTTAATGAAGTGTACCAATTAAATAATATTTAATTGGAATTGAATAGATATTGATTTTTGGGCTTATCGTGAACAGTGTTTTAAATAACACTTGTTCTTTAACCCGATAATTAATGAATGTGATTTTGGGTTTATCGTGAACCGTGTTTTAAATGACACTGATTCTTTAACCCAGTTAACGATTAAAACTGAGTGGAGTTTTAATGAATCTTTAATTAGATTGAAAAGATCGAAAATGGAGTATCACCAGTTTTGCTCCAGGCGATAGTTAAATCTTTAATTAGATTTGAACGTGAAATTTAGAAACTAACTGTCGGTTAGCCAAGCAGAATGGTTTTCTGGATATTGATCTGATGTTGGTTTCGGCCTTCGGGGTTAATATTTGGGGAATTATTCTCTTGATTAATTTATGGTTAGTGACTAATGAATTGGAATGAGGCGTATGTTGTGTTTGTGTAACACTTATTTAAAATATACGCGAGTTATTCGGAAAGACCGGGTTTATCCCATTCTGAATAACTGATACGACGATAAGTCGAAGATGAAGACGATGGTAGAAGACCGGAGGTCTTCACGTCGTTTGGGTGATAACTGATGATCTTGATTGGGCTGTACACCCAAGAAGATGGAAACAGTTAGTGATCGTCCAGACGTACTTGGAGATCGATGGATATGCGGGGTACTAGGTGCCTCCGGTTTCGTTCAGACCCAGAACGGACTTGTAAATGGACTGTGTGTCTGACATCGGATTTCATTCTGTGTGACTGATATCGGTTGCATAGGATGGTTTGCCTGTGTGGCATGCTAAGATGCAAATGATCAAGGCTTCTGTTGAAAAGCAAAGTCTTGTGGTGATGATCAAAGCACGGCCTTTGTGGCGTAGCTTTGTGTAACGTTTACCTCGCGTGTTTCACACCAGGTATGAACCAAAAACGGGAGACGGACCTCAGGGAGGACTTGCGTTTCTTTCTAGTTAGAAGTGGCGTCAGTGGTTTTACACGCCCTGACGAGTTTGACTTATGTGGTTGTTGCTGTTGCGAGGCGCCTCGGTTATATCGGTTTCGGCCGATGCATTCTGGTCGGCTGACGGACCAGACTTACACCCCATAGGGTGGGGAAACGTAGTGTTCAGGCATTTTAATCCACATCGGTGGACCGGCCCTGTCGCTCCAAGGGCCCACCTGAGTCTGGGTCCTGTGGCTCGGGCTAGAGAGTCACGAATCGGTTGAGGACTATCTTTTGCCTCGGTTCATAGACGGAAATCCAATTTCCAAATACGTGCCATTTGCGGTTTTATTTGTAAACCTATATATGGCGACATAGTGGCATGGGACGCTCATGTCGCCTATGATTGATACTTATGATTTGAAGTTGTTTTATACACTATGCACTTATTATAGTATCAAATGATTTGTTTTAAACGTATCAAGCATTCTTTGGCTGTTATAAGGGAAAACCCTATCCCCCGGCTTGCGTTTGCATTGTGTGATAGGACCTGGGTCTTATAACAGCTTCATTTTTCTTTATTTAGCATTGCGCTGTTTGTTTTATGCACTGGTATTCTTGGGAGGAAACCCGTTCCGTGTTATACGGCGTGGTCCCTTGATTTACCTAATGATTTAAAATAAAGATTAATAACTGTTTTAGTTCTCACACCAGTCACATGACTGACCTGGAGTTTATTGTTTTTAACCTAAACTCTGGGTGCCTTTATTTTCGACACGGGCAGCTAGTAGTTTTGGTTTTGCAGATTTATATTCACAGGATCCTGGTTTACAGCTGGAACGATATCCGGAAAGCTTTGTATCCGTATATCTCTTCTAGTTGTGTATGGTATTATTTTCCGCTGCTATGTATTTAAATGTAATTTAAATCTCTGATATTTCTGTGTAAGATGCATTTATGCTCTGTATATTCTTGTAATCTGATGCATTGTTGTAATAAGCAATGAAATGTTCTTCTGTATGCGTTCTGCTGTGGTTTGTTCTCGAACTATCCGACGCTTTCCTTTACGGGGAAGTTGCGGGTCTTCACACCTTTTCATTTGGCTAAATTGGGTTTAAGTATTAAACCCAACACACCTTACATTGGAGCGAACGTGTAAAACGTGGGTAATGACGTTTGGGCTAAAATATAGAACATATGTGTTGGCATGTTTGACGCATGCCAACAATCTTGAAAAGAAATTAAGTGGCATAAATAAATTTTAATCAATAAAGATGAATTTGAATAATGGGCCGCAAATATTTACATATAAAAAGAAAAGAGACAAAATATGTAAATGTAGAAAATACGATGTGTTTAACCCGAGGTTGGATTGAGTTGTGATGTAAACCTGCCCGGAACCGCCCGGCTGTCCAGTAGTCACAACAATACCTATCCAATGTGGGTAGTTAAACACAGAGCCCAATAAGGACCCGAGGTTAGACTGAGTTATGGCGTAAGACTGCCCAGACCCAACCGGCAACAGGCAGCCACAATAATACCTGTCTAATGTGAGAGGTTGAGGCTTTAATAAGACAATTAAGGCTGAGTCAGGATTGATAGGATTAAGTAAATTATATTAATACTTAATCAAAATGGAACATGCTAAAACTAAACAGACTGATTGGGGGTTAGGTTTATAAAACACTTAACCAACTTAGCATGTTGGCTAGAAATAGAAAACCTAGTAGCGGGGGACCCTTTTCAGCAGTAACCCTACAAGGCATATCATGATACCCTGAAACTAGGCAGGGTGGGGCACGATTACTGGGCTGACTGAAAGAGGTCAAATCGATGGCGGTGGTGCAGCAGTGTAGGTTCTAACGGGGTGCGGGCATGCACACACTCCGGCGCAGAAAAATAAGGCACTGGGCACCAGTAGCATACCTGTGCATTCTAGAGTTGTGTCGGGCCGCCACCATGGGACTTGATACACCCCATGGTGGGACCAGCATAGGTAACTACAACATCGGGGGCCGTAAGACACATGTAACTATGCGAGTAGGAGCCGATCATCAGAAATGGATCACTTCACCCTAATTATGGGGTGCCTGTTGGGAACTAGTTTATATGGGTACAGAGATTAATTTGGGGTACGATAGTATATTCAACCCTAGACAACTTAACTTAGTTTATGGTGCTTTCCCATTTCCAGTTTATACTTATCATACCCAGTTCTTTATTCATAGACTGAATAGTCCTAGACTTACTCAGGCTTTATGTCTGACTCTACTTTTCTTTCGCCTTCTTTTCTTTCGTTTCCCCCCCAGGTCCACAGGGAGGGAACACGGCAGCTTGACCAGATTTCACATCCAGCTTGTAGAGAAAGAATGTATTGCTTGGATCTTTTCCGTTTTGGACTATGGCTTTGGACAGCAATTATGGGACTTTTGCAGTTTATTTATGTTTTCTTTATGCTTCTTTAAATAATGTAATCAAGACAGTTATGATTTTGGAAGTATTGTAAGACAATTATGGCATGGTTTGTGTAACACGTATTTTGATGAAATAAAAGTTGTTGTTTTCCGCTGTTCAAAAATATGTGTTATTATATCTGTCTTGTATATCTGTGACTTATACTTATAAACCTCCACCAAAATTAGGGCATTCCCTTTGAGAGTGACCCTAACGGAGGTGGGGTGTTTCACCGTTCTTTACTTATATATACAAAGGGGTACGACCACTATAAAACCGATTGGCTTTGCCAAAAAAACTTGTAAGAAGAAAAAACAGAAAAACTATAAAATAACTTATAAAAAAGAATATTTATAGAAAAAGCATAACTTATAAAAAATTAATAGTAACTGTAAAAATTGTAAATAAAACTGTAAATTCACAACTAGAACTATTTTAATACCTATTTACTTGAAAATACCAAAAATCTTACAATCATAAAACTCATTAGAAAAGCTTCCTTCGTGGTCTCGACGGAATCCACCTCCAGAATATATATAAGAGAAAATATTTTTATTTATAATCTCCATTCCCCTAAAATTAAAAATTAAGATGGCCTATCTCCAAAAAGAAGATTAGCCTAGGCAGGGAAGGGATGTATTGTGAAGAATGAGGGAAGGTCTGGAGGTTTATTTATAGGTGGGATAAACAATCCTGGGTCGTTAGATTTAGGTTTGAATCTGAGCCAACCATGTCCTCAGACCAATCAGGGGTTTCCACGTCAGCTCAAAATTCAAAATTGGCGAACCAAAAATTTACAAGTCAGTTGGAAACGGTGGAAAAAATTTGCCTGTTCCATTTGTTTTCGTGCCAGGCATGTAAATGTGCCTAGCACGTTATAGGTTAACCCAACTATCCACCGGGTTGAGACACGGGTCGACCCAACTATCCACTGGGTTGACACATGGGTCGACCTAGATGGTAAATGGGTCATCCTATGTAAAAAAAATTAAGCTCAAACTTTGAACTGCTGTAACTTGTTCATTTTACGTCTATTTTCCACAACCCATATATGTATCTGAACTAGAAAAAACGGACTCAATGGTAAAATTCTTGTTCTCAAATTATGATAATTTTACAATTTATTATTTAATTAATTAATTCATTAATTATTTTTCATATTTTAAATTTTGGATTGTTACAGAAGCTCAGTCGTACTTTCGGACACACCCGATCAAATTTATCATTGACAAGTTGCTTACGAAAATTCTACCAAAGCTAAAAACATAAGGGTGAATACTAAAATGGGTAATGGAGCTCAATCATAAAACATGACCTATTGTCCAAGAAAAGATACTGAGGGGCAAGCTTAGCCGATTTCATCATGGAATGCACATTTCTAGATACAGGTTAGCCAGAAAGGGAGACCAATACCCCTACAATCCCAGAAGATATACATAAACGGAGGATCTAACAAGCAAGGTACATGAATCTAATATGTTCGAATTACCCTAGGGCGCGAAAGCTATACAAATCTGTATGACTTACTTCAAGGAAACTAAAAATGCTATGGAATACGAAGTCATCCTCAGGTAGCGAAGGTAATATGTATTCGAATTTATAACGATTCCTGATTAATTGTGTAATATGTATTCGAATTTATAACGATTCCTGATTAATTGTAAATTAGGTGTAAGGAAAGTATTAAGAAAAAGGGACAACTCTTACCGATTATGTGAGCTTTTTGAGCTGTATGGGATTGAGCAGATTCCATAGTAAGATAACTCATCAGCAGATCGCAAACAAAGCCGTCTAGCACCAATTTCTAGAGACAAAGGGAAGCAAAAAAAAATGTAATCATAAACAATTTTCTTCCAATAACCCTACCAAAAGTAGGGTCCCGTGAAAAATAATAAGCTCACACTTAGATGTTACAGGAAAGGCTTCCCCATTTTTCTGCACTTTGTATTTCTTATTATCCACCATCTACGATCATATTCCATGATTACATTGAAAGAAAATGGATTGCAATGACAAGATTTCCCTAATCGTGTCTTTTTCATTATGAATTTATGTCCTCATATTTCTTTCATCATTCATGCAAATATTCAAATATATGCAAGTAACATAACATTTATGCTACTTATTACTATGTTACACCTATATGTATATGTGATCCTGCATATTGCATTAATTAATTGTAGTTCTATACAAATAAACTGCCACATTAGAATAATTTATTCTACTTAGCTTTACTTACTACCAATGTGATGACCACCCTACACTTTAGGCACCTTATATACATTTGCATTGAGCTTCATAAATACCCTGTCAATGTATAGAAATAGCCAATGATGTAAATTACATAAAACAATCATAAAACATACTGTATATTTCATAGAGTATCAAATAGTATATAATAATCCAATTAGATGTAAAAACATCTAAGATGATTACAACTAAACAAATCATAGAATCACTGTGAATAGTTTCATTTGATATTACATAAAAATAATAAATAAGCTCAAACGGTAATCTATTCCCAAATAAAATAAATGAACACTGTCTAGGTTTTACAGTGTTGCATAATAAAACACATTATAATAAGCCCAAAATGTAAGTATGAGAAAGTATCGCCTTCTGCAAGTCCACCCTGCACAACTCTCTGTGTTGTCTACACTTTGTTACTTGGTCAACTTATTTAAGAGTACATCAGACAATAAGAAGAAAAATATAAAACCTCCAGTCGGACAACAATTTCATGTGAGTGATAAGTTATCTAAAAATACTACGAAAGTCAATATATTCTATGACATAGGATATGTAAAATCATAACTGATAAGACCCTACGTCCAAAGAGCTCGCAGAAAATAATAAGACTAATAACATAATGAAATGTACAAACACTTTTTCTCACCATTGAATGTCCAGGAATCAGTTATGTAAAGTCCACTAACTTCGACCATTTAAAATTATTAGATTAAATCTAAAATATGAGTAAAATTGCTATAATTAAAAATCTATGATTATTTATGTCAACTCTACTAGATTATAACTCACGATCTTAATTAAAATTCTAAAAGGAAAATGTTCAATAAAATGACTATTTACTTAAGGAGGAAACGCAAGTTCAGTTATATAAAATGTATTTTAGATAAGGCTACTTATAACAACATGAAGTCATTATTAAACTGGGGTTTTTAAGCATAAGGACAAAATTTTAGAAAAATTTAGGAACAAGGACAAGAGGCCAAAATTTTGCCACAATGACACTTTTTAGTGTAAATCAAGGAATTCAGGGGACCACCATCATTTTTTGATTTCCACTAAAATTTTCCTTGTGGCTAAATTTTTGTCCTCTTGTAACCTCCCGCATTTTCTATGATTGGATATTTAATATATTTTATTATATTAAATGCTGAAATGGAATAATAAATTGATTTATAATATATAATTCGTTTATCAGAAGCGAAGTTGAATATATAATTTATATTTATATTTAGAACGAGCACAAAACGAGGCGGTAGTTCGTAATATTGAATTTTGAACTTTAATTGAATATACATAATCCATTTTAAGTCAGATTTCTGTGAAATAAGAATTGTTCAAATATAATTAATAATAATTTTCTAACGGAAGAGAAAAATTGGGATTTCGTCTTATAAATTGTAAGTTATGTCAAAATCAAAATTTAAAATAGTCGTTATGGATTCATTAATAAATTATAACATTTATTTAATTTATTAAATAGGAATTTAGATATCATTAAATTTGAAAATATTATCATTGAGCTATAAATTTCATATTCGTTTTTATTGGAAGTGATATACTATTATACTGGGATATCTATAATAATAATAATTTATTTCTTATTAAATTGGATTGTTTTGAAATTTTATAATATTATATCGATATTATATAAGCGTTATAAATAACTGTTTTTCAAACAGCCTCTGTTTCCAACAAAACGAACTTCATTGAAATGCGTATATTTAATGATTGCTATAGTTCCAGTTTGGAACTAAATGGAGTTGTTTTATCGGTAGACGAAACTTAAGGGTGACCGATGAATAAATTGAGATCTAAATAATGTTGTTTTGCAAATGGAGTCCGTTTTCTGTGAAGTTTATTTCATTGGGACCGCAACGTCAAAAACGTAGCAGTGTATTTATTTTCGTTGCATTTGGAGTTCGGATATAGCGGTGTGTATCTTAAACGTTAACGTTAAATAACATTACAAATTAAATAGCCAAATTAAAATGAAAATGTCAAATCAAACAAAAATTTATATATTTATTATAAATTAAAAATATCAAATTCCTATTTCTTTATGTCTAGTAACCTTCCACCTTGTCACAAGCTTGCAAGGTCCTATCCAAATCAATAGCACTGCATCAATTGTCACCTAGCATTGTCTAAAGTTTACTCAACACAAGATATTATTGCGTACTTGTGTAATGTAGTGTATTTTTCCCTAGAATTCAACCACCGAACACTGTATATGCAAATATACAAATCTGGGAAGAATTTTGCAAACTGAAATAAATCTTAGACTTTGATCACACCCTAGCCCATCTACCATAACCTATCGACTACAGTAACCTAAAATGGAAGTTTAGGCTTATCCTTTTCAATTGTACAAAACTGCAAAACACATACCCCATACATTTTCAATTGTACAAAATTGCAAAACTTAAGGACTAAGAGCAACGGCGAACTTACCTTTGGCCGAGTGGGGGCTGCCGCCCCCATTGAATATTTATTAATTTACAACTATTGTCCTATCTGAAAATGGAGACATCCACAAAATTGGCGTGGCAAACAGAATCGCGACCTCCTCCGGCCTTCGAACCCCCATTCCAGCCTTTTCTTAACCCACCACAGCCCTCTCCGATTCCCCATGATCCTCTAGACCATAGTAGGCCATCACGTCCTACCTCTTCCCAAGAGCGCAAGTCTTTTCGCCTATCCCTAATACGAACCCTAGTACTCCCCATAAATCCCGACCGAATTCTCCTCCTCCTTACTAATTGCCGGTCGAGCTGCAAAATCCAGGAAGATTAAACCGAGCAGAGATTGAGCACGAGAGCTGTTATTCCTCCTCGCGAGAGGTTCAACCATCTGTCACTGTTGATGACTCGAATCCTCCGTCTGCTAGCCAGGTGACTACAATCGATGAGGAGGGTTTTCAGTTAGTAGAGAAACGGAGAAATAGATTCAATACCAAATCTCACAAATCAATTGATACCTCTGCTGATGTTACTGCGCTGAAGACGCAACAACCTGGATTAAAGATTTCTAATTCTAAGAGGCCAGCAGTTACTAATTGGAATCGAATCTCAAAGATGGCACCCGTAACATCTGGTGGAATTTTTAATAAACATGATTTTCCTTCATTGGAAGATGGAAGAAACACTATGGTCAAGAAGAAGGGCAGAGCCACAGATTTAGCGAAAATATCAGGGAAAGCTCCATACTTGCCATAAACAACATAGTAAGTAACCATTGACTTTATTCCACTCTTTTAACAAAATGATATATATTTTCTTGAAAATTAGTTTTTTATTTTATTTTTAGGTTTCTATTTGAATTCCGAGTATTTGTAGAAGGACGATGCTAGAACGACCGAAAATTTTATAGTGAAATTCAGCGCATTTTGAAATATGCGATAGATCTTTCACGCAATTCACAGATGGTAAAGGAATCCAGTGGCTTCCATTGATGCCGCACTTTCTCACTCCCTAATTTCCAGTTGATAAAGTATTTTTGTTGTAGAAAAGTTAAGTTACATTCTTATCATCGAGCTAGTAATGATTGACTTACTTTACAAAATAGAAAAATTGATGTGTGTCTGCGCGCACGCTTTGATGTATAATCCAAAGTTTATTACATAACCGATTAAAGCGATGAATCCCTTTTTTGTGCGATCGAAATATATTTGTTGGTGGAGAATCATGTTGAGGGAAACTATATATTAACCAAAAGTAATGTATATGATCAGCATTTAGAAAAAAATGTTATGATTTTATATATACATGTATATTGTGTGTTGTCTGTGTATGCACTATATATGTATCTTGTCAAAATATGATCTTCTGCTCCCATTGTGTTAAATTTCTCCGTACGTCCCTGACTAAGAGATTAGGCAGTACACAACTAAGTTGAAAAACGCAGCCATCCTACAGAAATGAAAACACACTGGTCTACTGTCTAAATTTGAAGCCTACCCTCTACTGATATTACAAAGATAGCTGTAGAGGACTGTATTTCCTTTTCACCATTTCCATCACCGCAAAACCCATAACCAGATCCTAACATTTTTGAAAATCTAACATATCTAAGAGTATGGCTAAAATAGAGTAGGATAATACGTGATAGTTATCCCCTCCATTTCCCTATATATACAGGGCGTCTTATCCACTTTTTCTCCAGAAAACAATTGAAAACCATCACCAATTCATTTGCAAGTTTTACACCACCAAAAAAAAAACATTCACACAAATGAAACCGAAATATATTTGTTATTGGAGACCAACTGCTCTGTGAAGGGTTGACCAGTTTTTGTCGTGGCCTTTCATTTGAACAACGAGAACGGAAGTTTAGAAACCCGAAGAAGGGAGCACTAGCGAGCACGGATTAGTTTGGAAGTCGAGTGGGAGATTGGTGAGGGACCTACTGGTGTTGGACAACGGTCCGGTGGAGAACGGATGGTTGGCATGCTGGTGGGTACTCCGGTGGTCGGAGAGGTTGCGCGGGTGACAGAAGACATGAGATGGAGGGGTGTTCCGGCAAGGCTGGCGAAGTCCTGAGGCAGTTCCAGTGGGCTTGGGTTCGAGAAATGGGCGGCTAATGGCGAGGGACGGTTTTGGCATTCATAAGAAAAAAATGAAGCGGGAGCACTGCTTTAAGGTAGAGAATGAAGAAGAAATACTTAACATGGTCCTAAATGATATTAATGGGCCTAATCATGCTTAAATATTTAATGTAAGCAACTTCTTATTTTTTATATTAAGTTATCTTTTTTTTAATATTTTTTTAATAACAAACCAGAAGGGAGAATAAGCCATTCTCCAACGGCTCACAAAAACAATTTCTGAATAACAGAAACCGTGCACAACAAACTAGAGACAAAACCGATATACAACAAAAGGTAAAAAGCAATAAACAAAGGAAAGACATCCCCAATCAAAACCTTTGACGAAGCAGAATGATCATCAGCATACGAAGGAACGACGATGAGACTAATTCTCCAATAGAAGAAGAGCTCAAGATCAGTGGACATGTCTCCAAGAAAGCTAATAAACAATCGCTGAGAAAACCCCATAGCCATCGAAGTAACTCTGACAACTCTAGATCTGTTTGCTTCCATAGCTCCCACAAAAGTTGGGCCCCAGAACCCATAAGTCGTTCGGTCTTCCAAGACTCCAGCAGAACCTGCTCCAGAATCCGAAGACAAAAGCATCCACTAAGCTCCAAGCAGTCCGAACCTAGGACCTAAAATCTGAATAACAAACAAACGTCATAAGTTCGGGGGAGGGGGGATGTTGAGGGGAGTAATGGGAAAGGGGGAGAAAAGGAGATAATAAAATCAAAAGAACAGAAAGAAAAAAGGAAAGACAAAAGAAGTACCAAACACAATAAAAAGACAAACAGGAGACAAAAACTAAAACATGACATCCAAAATCAACCGATGCCCGGCCTCAGATTGGCCGTGTATGGTAAAATATCCAAGGTAACAACCAATCTCCTAGAGCGGGCACCTAAGACTCCTATGAGAGGACAACCCTGAAATGCTAGGTACACATCATTCCGAACTTTCTGAATAATCGACGGAGGATCCATTGCCACTTCGTCAAAAACTGCCTTATTCCTAGAGCACCATATGTGCCAGCAGATAAGACAAGGAATCAGACGAAATAGAATAGATCGAAAGGATTTACTAGAGTTCCCAGCCCACCAGAAACTCAGCAAACCTTCCAATGAGATTGCATTACCTCGGCAACCCATCAGGTTCCCGAAGTAATTCCAAACAGCTCTAGCACAAGCACCGGAGATTAACAAGTGAAAAGAGGACTCAGTGCGCCCAACGTTGCAACACCTGCATCTGGACACAAGCGCGATGCCGATACGCTGAATGTTCTCGTCTATTGGTAAACCCGTATGCAGTATTTTCCACATAAATAGAGAAACCTTTGGCGGAATTTGGACATTCCAAATAAAGATGAAAACAAGAAGACGTGGACCAGTTGTCTGTATTGTTTCCCACACAGCCTCGAGAGAGAAAGAAGTGCCATCCCAAATGGTACCATCCCCATGGCCATCCGTAATAGCCTTCACGGATTGCATACGTTTCCATGTCTCACTAGCGTAAGACGGGATACCGATATAATTTGCGGTTGCTAGCCTATGATACTTGGCGTGGAGAAACGTCGCCCAAAGGGAGTTGTTCGCTCCAAACCTCGACCATAGTTTACAAGCAAAGGCCACACAGATATCCTTTAGATTACGGAGGCCAATACCTCCCTCACTTTTGGGACGACAAATGATGTTCCAAGAAATCCATTGATGTCGAGAAACATTGTCCTTATTGCCCCAGAAAAAGGAAGAGGCCAAAGAACGGAAGGAGTGGAAGAAGGAATCAGTGGGTGTCATAGCAGCAAAGATATGAGAACCCATGGAGTGAAGGACAGACTTTATGAGAACAAGTCTACCATCCTGTGAGATGAGGGAGGCATTCCACCTAATAATCTTACCCCTAACTTTGTCAGTTAGGGGATCGAAAATGGCATTGAGCTTCCTACCTCGATATAGTACTATACCAAGATAAGGAAGCAGAAGGGAAGTAGCCTTAAAGCCTGAGGTAGATTCGATCCAGGAGGATCTTAACGAAGAAAGATCTTTAGCTGGCACAAAATAGCTTTTTGCGGAGTTCACGAGTTGCCCCAAACAACTCTCGTACCTTCTAATAAAACCTAGAAGATAACGAATAGATTGACGAGAACCATTTGTGAAAATGATGATGTCGTCAGTAAAAGATAAGGAGGAGATGACAGGGCAACCCCTCGGGATACCGAACCTATGGATCTGCCCAGCTATCGTAAGAGAGTGGAGTCCGCGAACAAAAGCCTTGGCAGCAATGACGAAAAGGGAAAGGGATAGGGGATCTCCCTGCCGGAGACCTCTACCAGACCTGAAATACCCGATAGCCGAGCCATTAAAGAGGATGGAAAACCACCAGTTGGAGATAAGCCTCCAGATGATATCGATAAGGGGTTCTGGGAAATCGAAAGCCCTGAGAACCTTGATGATGAAGAACCACGACATGCGGTCGTAAGCCTTAGCTATGTCTTGCTTGACGACCACATTAGAGCCTCGTACCTTCTTGTCAATCTGAGATATCAACTCCTGGGCTAAAAGGACGTTATTAGTGATAAGCCGTCCTTTTACGAACCTAGCCTGTGAAGAAGAAATAAGGCGCTCAAGAAACGGAGCTAGCCTAAAGGTTAGGACCTTAGAAATGACCTTGTTAGAGAAGTTACATAAGCTGATAGGACGGAAATCCAAACAGGAGGAAGGATGATCACTCTTTTGGATGAGAACTAAATTAGTGGAAGTCCAACCAGCGGGGAGATCTTCACCAGAGAAGAAGGACTGAACTGCAAGACAAAAGTCCGCCTGAATGATAGGCCACACACTCCTATAAAAAACCCTGTTGAAACCATCTGGCCCACTCGCACTGTCCTTGCTTAAAGCAAATATGCAAGCACGTATTTCTTCCAAATTAGGGGTGCGGCTAGGTCCGAGCTGTCCGACGGAAGGATCAATCTAGGGATGAAAGCTAGAAGGGACGGGTCAGGCGACAAAACCGAGGGAAAGGAGAGGAAGGACTGGAAGTGGGATAGAAGAGTATCTTTGACTTCACTAGGAGAGGAAGCCAAAGAAAGGTCTGGGCGATGAATCTGACGGATGGTGAGAAGGCTATTCTTCTTACGAATAGTGGAGTGAAAGAACAGAGAGTTCGTATCTCCAGCCACAATCCACTTGATTCTAGCTTTCTGCCGAAGGTGGTCGTGTTCGATACGAAGTTCAGAGGAGAAAGCGAGCTGGGCCAACGCCCACGCCTCCTTATGGACAACATTAGGCACATCATCAAAAGCCGCTTCTGCTAGGATAAGAATTTCTTCAGCCGCTCTGACACAGTCGAAAATATTCTTGAAAACCAGCAGATTCCACGCTTTTAGACATGTCATAAGCCTTTTCAGCTTGCGAGAGAAGGCAACACATGGGGTATCCACTCACCGGGGATAACCAGGAGTCAGAAACAACACTGAGGAAGGAATGGTGATAACGCCACATGCTTTGGAACCTGAAGGAGGACAGGCCGGACAGGGAGCGGGGGGAACAACTAAGGAGCATTGGGGCATGGTCGGAAAAGGTGCGATGCAGATAGGTGATATAAAACGAGAAAGGAAGACTAAACCAACCCTCAGAAGCGAAGATTCTGTCTAGCGTAGACAGGATCTGGTTAGGGCCTTCTTGGTTGTTACACCAAGTGAAAGCCGACCCAACAAAAGGCACTTCTGAGAGACCAGATTGAAAGATGAAAGCGTTGAAATCCGCAACCACCAAACGGTTAACGACATTTCCACCACGCTTTTCTGCTTGAATGGCGACAACATTAAAGTCGCCACCAAGCACGGAAACAGAAAAACCCAAGACAGACAGAGAAAGAACATCCGCCCATAGAGCTTGCCTCTCAAACCTATCGCACTTAGCATAGACCGCAGAAAAGAGGAAGGACGAAGAAAGAGAGGGAAACGAACAAGCCACGTATAAAAGCTGGTCCGAATCGAAAATAGAGTGAGCGACAACATCTTTGGACCAGAGGATCCAAATCTTATCGGAAACATTAGCTAGGGTCCCACCAAAGCCCAGAGAGAAGACCAAAGAGGTGATCGCGTCTGGTCCCACTAGTGGTTCTAGAAGCGCTACCAAACAGATAGTGTGCTTACGAACAATGCATTTGAGCCTAGCTACCGACGCATCATTTCCAATCCCCCAAACGTTCCAAAAGATAAAGTTCGCCATCAAGAAACCAAAAATCCCTCAGAGCAAAGACGACCGAAGACAACCTGACCACACCGATCAGGCAAAATAAAGAGTGTGGCGAGTAGATCTAACGATAAGCTCGGACGCCGCTATAGAGCGTGTGTCGATGGTGCGGGGGGTGCGCGGACCAAGCCACTGCATACGACTAGGGGCCCGAGCAGACGGCCTAAGGGGAGACTCGACAAAAACAGAAGAACCAGGATAGAGACTGGCATCTCTGTCTGGGGCACAGACAGATCTGCTAAGCCCAACTGGATAAGAATTCTTAGTAAGACGAGATAGGCGATCGTTAATGATCGCTATCTCGTCCTTACTAAGAAGAGGAATGGAAAAGGAAACAGCAGATGACGGACTGGACGAAGACGGGGAAACCAAGGTTGCCCCAGTCCGAGACACAGAAGACGGATAGGGACATGTATGGTTGCTCAAAGGAGACAACACCAATCGCTGGAAGAATTCTACCAATGCCGATCTGTCATTAGATTGACAGGCCCGCATTACCGGTAAAGTTCACTGGAAAGGATGACGGGGGCCAACAGAAGGAATGGTCAGACATGGGAGGCCACCTCTCTGGTACACCGTATAATGGCACAGGGAAGTGACCACTATACGCCTACTATAGAGAGGACACCCATCCCATGGAGACGCCAGACTGGGGATACGCAAGACATGGCCCACATGCGGCCATAACAACCAAAACCAGAAAGAGGGAGTCTCAGACAACACAAGAGAGGCCTTGCTAAGACTCAAGACGACGAACTCTTCGGAAACCGATAGCCCACCAAAGACAATGGGACCGATTATCAATAAGAAACCATACCAACATTAGCCACAAAGGGGAAGCCTTCCAAACGTAGCCAGAACAATAAGCTTGCAAAAACCAAGCAGAGCACAAAGAAAACTGAGAACCCAACAAACACCCCAAAAAATGGAGTCAACAGACCCAAAAAAGAAAGGCCAAAAACATTCCAGCAAAACCCAATGGAAAAAGGGCTAAACCAAATAGCAATATAACGAATGGGCAAAACATGGGCAACCAAGGAATAGCCACACAAACCAAGAACAGAAACCAAAAGTAGACAGTCCCACTTCAAACAACTAGGGATTAAAGTCACGAAAAAGAGGAGTCCACCCGCATACTGAACAACACACCCATGACCCTTCTTTACATCTTCCGAAGAGGAAGATGTAATGATGGCGAGCTCACACTCAAGTGTGACATGGCTCACATAAACAAACAAACCACCAACCAAACACCAAGATGGAAAATAAAACCCAGCGCTAAAAGCGACATACCTCAAGAGGAAAGGACAAAGTAGATCTCGACAAAAATGCAACCTAGTAGAAACATCCGTACCTGAACCGAAGTTGGCCACAAATCCATCCCTCGTTGGTTCGACGGAAGAAGGCTACTCCGAACATAGCGTGCAATGGGAGGATTGTAAAAATCTTCCGGCTAAAAAACCACCAGCTATCAATACCCGTTCAGAATTGTGGAGAGTAAGGTTAAAAGTGGTGGTGAAATCCACCATCTTCCCCGGAAACACTTCATCAATCCGAACCTGTAATACATCGACCCCGCAACCGACCAAAAAGGATGCACAGCTTCCTCACCGTCGTTAGCAGCTGAAGTTAAGGCGATGAAATCCTTCGCTTCGCGCTCCACAACGATGACGGGATCAGTAACTGAACTGGCCAATGATCCCTTCAGCACGCGAGAGGATGTACTCGGAGGCTCAACCTCGTCTGTGACGGCCCGCCCCACACCAGCCGGCATTTCCTCCGTAAGTGCGTTGTATGCAAACCCAGCTAGCACAGAACGGTTGTCAGAAGAAAAGAAAGAAGAGAATGAACTAACAAGGAACCTGTAGAATGTCTCATAGCACATGGAACAAAATAAAATAATAGCATAATCTTGACATAAAACAGGCGAGACAGTGCATAATCTGAAAACTAGACCAACATAGCAGCGGAAATCCAAATACAGCTTATGATCCAACATCATTATTACAACTTTAAACTATCTCCAAAGCAAAAGAAAGATAAAGTAGAAGATGCACTACTAATTCCCAAGTAGTGATCCTCAACAACATAGGGAGAATATCTATATGTATCATAGGTGGAAGCCTCCAGCTCGTCTCCGGATCAGTTACTCGTACATATCCAGCTAACATGTCTCTAGTCTGCTCGTGAGAGCACCCAGAGTAATAAGAAGAGATATAAAACTCTGGGTCAAACAAAAAGTCTGATATGAGCGATAAGCAGCCAAATAGAACAATAACAGGTATACTAAATTATACCTGGACCGACAACCAAAGAGTTAGCACTACATACCGTATAATACTCTAAGGTGCCGTTGAACAGATGGTGTAAAGATAATAGGGGTGGGGGTGTGCATGTCATAATGATGGAAAAAAAATCAAACATAGCAACCATCCTCACATCTCTAACTCAGTGCGTAAAGCAAACGATGTCCACCATTGTCAATCACTAGACCCATCGAAGTAGTGACGGAGTTCAACTTGTACAACTACTGCTACTACCAAGTTTACCACATGGAGTCATGACCAAACCTATACAAATGACCCCACTTCATTGGTCTATAGCTCTTTAGTCGTACCTAGGCCATTGTGGCCCTGAATCCGTTCATGTACTCCCTACACATAGTGATCCAAAGTTATAGACATCGACAAACCCTTAGCACACGTCCCGCAGCAAAGTCCAATCATGAAGTTAACTCGTTGGTTCCCAACTGGATCTTGAGTACAAACTTCCCATTTGGCCTACCTTTGCATCTCGGGTTATTGGTCTTCGCCGGATCGGTTCTTCACTTCAGTTTATACTTCAAATTCGGATCGTGATTCACGCCCCAAGTCCAAGCATCTCGGTTCGGATCGGTCGAGCTACCTCCATCGGATCGGGTTGGGGTCCACATCCCCTGGCGGTTCGGTCCTCCTTCCCAACACTCCGGATCGGTTCGAGTCTCTCAAGTCCATCCACAGTGCATTGGTTAGGATCGGGTGCCTTCGGGCCGTGCCACCATACTCAGGTCGGATCGTGGAGCTCAGGCTGAAGCGGCTCGGGTCGGGCTCCTTCTCTCGAGCGGTTCATGGAACATCAGATCGTGGTGCATCGAAGTCTCCACGTGGCGGTTCAGATTGGGTATCACGATCGGGTCGGGTTCGGAGGGGCGATCTGATCCGGTCCTTTGCATTTTCCTGCACTTTATCCAGCGAGCTGTTTACGCCATTCGACGGCGTTTTCGACCAATCTAACACTTCTAGACAATCACAAAGCATACCATACAGTCATAGCAACATGTATAATCAACAATAAACACCAAAACAACAATTTCAATAAGTTAAAATGGATCAAACCTACCCAAAAACCCATATTTTCCCCTTAAGCATGTTTAGGCATAATTAATGATAGGATTAACAAAACTTAACCGAATTAACCCAAATTTCTAACAGAGGCATAAAATGATGTTTTGGAATTTTACAAATTTTTCCAGATTTTTCTGAGCCATAATTTCGCTAATTATCACTAATCACCCCTAATCAGCCGTAATTAGTGTAAAAACAATGGTAATCACTCACCTTGGCCACAAATAAAATTTTCAGAACTGAAACCTCGCTGATTTGGGTTAATACTGACGTCTAATAGAAGCTCTAATACCGATTTGGTGTAGATCTTCTTTGATTTGGTGTTGATTAAGACAAATCTTGATTAGAAAGTGATTAGAAGTTGATTTGGGTGTTGGAGGCCATTGCTAGGGTTCCAAGAATGAAAGTGGCGGCTGAAAAAATGTTATTAACCCTAATCAGCCCCTATACATCTCTAATCCCGAAATCCCCTTTGGGCCTAGCTGCTAACTACCCGGTTAAGCCCAATTAAGCTGTTTTTCACCATCTGAAACCTGTTTCAGCCATATCTCCTAAACGGTGAGTCCATTTGGCTAATGTGACCATCTACGGAATTGTAAACCATCATCCGAAGCC
The DNA here is from genome assembly GCA_030737875.1 of Allium sativum. Classification (NCBI taxonomy): domain Eukaryota; kingdom Viridiplantae; phylum Streptophyta; class Magnoliopsida; order Asparagales; family Amaryllidaceae; genus Allium; species Allium sativum. Next base: position 3,857,215 of record CM060921.1, on the reverse strand, counting down.
AATGGAAGCGGTTCCAGGTCAAAACTCCTTTCCAATCAAAAGTTATGGCCAAAACAATATTAGTTAGGGGCAAAACGGTCATTTAAAAATCGTGAAAAATCATGAACACGGGAAATGACGCCAATAGTCGTCCCCCAAAGTTACATGACCATACGACTTCATATGTGAAAGAAATAAATATTCTACAATCCTATGATGCGTAGAATACGGGTCGTTACACTCTCCCTCCCCTAAGAAATTTTGTCCCCGAAATTCCTTAACCCAAAACATACAAAGGATCCCACATGCCTACCAGACACATACAACAATCAAACATGCAAAACAAACAAACAAGCCTATCCTAACATGCGGAAAGAATAAATCGAAGTTAAAATCTTACCAGGCGAAGAGTTCTGGATACGTCTTCCTAATGCTCTCCTCTGTCTCCTAAGTATAGTCATTCTCATTCTCGCCCCATTGGACTTTGACTAACTTCACCGCTTTCCTTCGAAGTTGCTTCATATTGTTCCCAACAATACGCATAGGCTTGTGGTTCCCAGTCGCCTCGGGTTCAACTTCAATATCATCCAGCTGATCAGGTGAAATAGTCACATTTGGGTCGTGTACGAACTTCCTTAACTCGGAAACATGAAATACATTATGAACTCCTGCCATCTTGTCTGGTAATTCTACTTTATATGCCAAATTCCCAATTTGCTCAAGAACTGGGAATGGACCAACGAATCTAGGTGCTAACTTGCCTCTCCTGCTAAATCGTATCACGCTCTTCAATGGAGAAATCTTGACAAACACCAAGTCGCCAATGGAGAACTTTAAATCTCTTCTCCTCTTATCAGCATAACTCTTCTGCCTGTCTTGGACAACCTTCATGTGCTGTTGAATAAACTTAATCTTAGCTGAAGTTTCTCTTATCACATCGGGTCCAAGCACAAATTCTCACCAGTTTCTACCCAACATGACGGTGAGTTGCACGGTCTTCCATATAAAGCTTCAAACGGAGCCATACCAATACTGGATTGATAGCTATAGTTATTTGCAAATTCTACTAGATGCAAATGGTCATCCCATGATCCACCAAAATCCAATACACAAGCTCTCAAGAGGCCTTCTAACACTCGATTCACCCTCTCTATCTGTCCGTCAGTTTGAGGATGATACGCGATACTAAGATGTAATTCTGATCCTAACGCCTCTTATAAGCTCTTCCAAAATCCACTAGTGAACAACGGATCTCGGTCACTCACAATGCCTTTGGATATTCCATGAAATCTCACTACCCACTTTACGTATAGTTCAGCTAACTTAGCTGCCGTCCTGTTTGACTTGACGAGTATAAACCTTGCACTCTTAGTCAATCGGTCCACAATCACCCAAATGCTATCATGGCCCGATCTAGTCCTTGGTAACCCATCAATGAAATCCATTGACACTTGTTTCCATTTCCATTCTGGAATTTCTAATGGTTGTAGCAACCCACTAGGCTTCTTTTGCTCAGCTTTAACTAGCTGGCAATTCATGCATTTGGATATAAACTTCCCAGTGTCTCTTTTCATCCCTTCCCAGTAGTAGGTCTTCTTCATGTCTCGGTACATCTTGTTATCACCGGGGTGTATAGTCAGTTTTGAGTGATGACATTCTCTAAGCACTTCATCTCTCAATCCATTGACATTGGGTACAACTACTTTTCCATTCTTCCTAACCCATCTATCTCTATCAAGCCCATACTTGTTCATATCTTCGTCGATTCCCATCTCTAACTTTGAGATGATTTCCAATAGGTTAGGATCGTCCCTTTGATTGAAACCAATCCGCTCAATCAAAGTGGGTCGGATCGTCAAACTTGCTAACATTTCTGGATCCAATTCGCACTTTGGTCTGAAATCATACCCAGAGATGTACTACAGTTGCTTCCATTCTAGAAACATAGCCCCTAAACTGGCATGTCTCCTACTCAATGCATCAGCTACTGCATTTCCCTTTCCTGGTGTGTACGCGATATCGAAATCATAGGAAGCTAAGAATTCTAACCACCTTTGTTGTCGGCGATTTAGATCCTTTTGAGAGAAAAAACACTTTAACGATTTATGATCGGTAAACAACTCAAATCTTTCTCCCAAGAGATAATATCTCCACATCTTCAACGCAAACACGATCGCTGCCAATTCCAAATCATGGGTAGGGTACCTTTTCTCATGTGGTTTCGGTTGCCGATTTGCATAAGCTATAACCCTACCTCCTTGCATTAGCCCTGTGCCACATGCATCCGTATATACTGTCATCTCTTCATTCCCTTAGGAATGACTAACACTGGTGCACATGTCAACTTTTCCTTTAGGCTCTTGAATGCATTCTCGCACCTTTCGTCCCAGACGAAGGCTTGATTCTTCTTGGTCAACTGAGTCAATGGTGCTGCTATCTTGGAGAAGTCTTGGATAAACTTATGATAATATCCAGCTAATCCCAAGAAACTTCTTATGCCCGTTGCATTCTTGGGCATAGACCAATCTTGTACCATAGCCACCTTCGCAGGATCCACGGCAATACCATTCTCTGAAACAACATGGCCCAAGAATCTCACTTCCCTCCTCCAGAAGTGACACTTAGAAAACTTTGCTTTCAATTGGTGTTTTCTCAACACCTCCATCACTATTCTTAAATGCTCCTTGTGTTCTTCCTCTGTCCTCGAATAAATCAAAATATCATCCACAAACACAAGGACAAACTTATTCAACTGATCTCTGAATACTCTATTCGTAAGATCCACATAGTATGTTGGGGCATTGGTCAGCCCGAATGGCATGACCAACCACTCATAAAATCCAGACGGCGTCCGAAATGCCGTTTTAGCTATACTCTCAGCTTCTACTCTAAGCTGATGAAAACCTATCGCGAGATCCAACTGAGAGAATACTCTCGCGCCACTCAACTGATCAAACAAATCATCTATCCGCGGTAGAGGATACTTATTCTTCCTCGTCACTTTATTCAACTCGCAGTAGTCTACGCACAAACGAAGGGAACCATCCACCTTGGTGGCAAACACAACTGGTGCTCCCCATTCAGAAACACTCCTTCTGATAATCCCTTCTTCAAAAGTTCCCTGACTTGCACCCCGAGCTCTTGCTGCTCCCTTGGTGCCATAGGACGAAGTGGCATCACTATAGGTCTGGCATCTTTTACTAAATCAATACAGAACTCAATCTCTCGGTGTGGTGGAAGCCCGGTCACTTCCTCGAAGACGTCCAAATACTGGCCAACCACGAGCAAACCTGACAACTCACTATGCGGAATGTCGAGGGAATTTAGAAAACTAGCCATTACCCCATCACCGGGTAGACCACCAAACACTACCCTCCGCCCATCATCCGCTCTAGCTGTCACCAGAAAGCCCTCACAGTCTACCACCACCCCGTATCTTTAGAGCCAATCGACTCCCAAAATAATGCCAAACCCAGTAAAGCCCAAAACAAAGCAATCACAAACAAATATGCATCCATGACTCGATAAGACCACATTACGACAAATCATGCTAAGGTTAGTTGAACCACCAATCGGGTTCGTCACTACTAAAGGTCTATCGACAAACTCGGGCTCCAACCCCAACCTATCTACTAGGTCACTAGATATGAAAGAACCGGAAGCCCTAGTATCAAACAAAACTCTAACAATAACATCATAAACGGAAAGCATACCATGAATAACGACATTCTTTCCCTTCTCCGCCGCAGTTGGGGCTTTCGATGAAGAAGGAATAGCATTAAGGGCATATTCTTTCACCATCTGCTTTTCTTTAGGGGGTTGCGGACACTTGTCCTTGTGATGTCCCACTTGGCCACAGTTGAAGCACTTCCTATCCGCTGGCTTGGCCCGATACTCTTTGGCACAGTGGCCCTTCTTACCACAGTTGAAGCACTCAACATCTTGCTTATTATTTTTCTTCTAGCCATCCTTGGACTGATTCTGCTTTCTCTTATTCTGAGAACCATTCTTGCCTCCACCGCTTGCTTGCGGCTTTGGCTCCTCTGCAGATGCAACCTCAGTCTTCAACTTAGGGTAAAAACTCTTGGACCTCGATGCTTTCCCCACAATCGATTCAAATGTCTCATCGATGTGGTTAATAAGCCTTTCCCCCAAGTACTGATCCAAGCCAGTTATGAACTTCTCGTTCTTCTTCTCGGCAGTATCAGTAAGAGATAACCCATATTTCGACAAAGTGTCGAATTTGGCAATATACTCCGGGACAGCTCTGCCATTCTGCTTGAGTTCCAAGAATTTCTTAAACAACACTGACTTCTGAGCAGCTGGAATGAACTTATCGCTAAAGCGAACCTTAAACTGCTCCCAAATAATCTGATCCTCGGGAGTAGCTGCCTTTATAGCATTCCACCAATTCATTGCCCGTCCTTGCAGCTGACGGGATGCTAGCCTTCTCTTCATCGCATCCTTGATACCCAAGTCTTCGAAGATACGCTCGCAGCTATCCAACCAATCCTGAACATCCGTAGCCGACTCCGTTCCATGGAACAGCTTCCCACCAAGACTAGTATAATCCTTATTTAGCTTGGCGAAATCATCCCTAGGCGCCTGCACTATCGGACCACCACCATTACTAGCATTGGGAGCTGCCCTTTGTACATCCCTAAGCATCTCTCTCATGAGGTCAGTAAACATCATCCTCATGTCAGCGAAATTCCCATTATTGGCTCCTCTACCGGCACCTCTTGCGCATCAGCTCATCGTTCAATCCGTAAAGAGAAAACGATTAACCATCTCCATAGTGGTGCTAGTGCAGTGCGACTTCATCCTTAGCTATACTAATAGTATATATATATAGCTTTTGAAAACCAAAATAATCACAAATACGCGCTCTCATATACGTATACTGTATCCGCCTGATGACTTCCCTAGGTTAACTATGCAACCTAGAGCTCTGATACCAAGTGTGACGGCCCGCCCCGCACCAGCCGACATTTCCTGCGCAAGTGCGTTGTACACATACCCAACTAGCACGGAACGGTCGTCAGAAGAAAAGAAAGAAGAGAATGAACTAACAAGGAACCTGTAGAATGTATCACAACGCATGGAACAAAATATAATAATAACATAATCTTGACATAAAACTGGCGAGACAGTGCATAAGCTGAAAACTAGACCAATATAGCAGTGGAAATACAAATACAACTTATGATCCAACATCATTATTACAACTTTAAACTGTCTCCAAAGCAAAAGAAAGCTTAAGTAGAAGATGCACTAATAATGCCCAAGCAGTGATCCTCAACAACACAGGGAGAATATCTATATGTATCATACGTGGAAGCCTCTTGCTCGTCTCCGGATCAGCTACTCGTACATATCCAACTAACATGTCTCTAGTCTGCTCATGAGAGCACCCAGAGTAATAAGAAGAGACATAAAACTCTGGGTCAGACAAAAAGTCTGGTATGAGCGATAAGCAGCCAAACAGAACAATAACAGGTATACTAAACCATACCTGAACCTGGACCTGCATCCAAAGAGTTAGCACTACATACCGTACATTACTCTAAGGTGCCACTGAACAGATAGTGTAAAGATAACGGGGGTGGGGGTGTGCATATCATTATGATGGCAAACAAATCAAACATACAACCATCCTCACATCTCTCACTCAGTGCGTAAAGCATACGATGTCCACCACTGTCAATCACTATACCCATCGAAGTAGTGACGGAGTTCAACTTGTACAACTACTTCTACTACCAAGCTTACCACATGGAGTCATAACCAAACCTTTACAAATGACCCCACTTCATTGGTCTATAGCTCTTTAGTCGTACCTAGGCCACTGTGGCCCTGAATCCGTTCAGGTACTCCCTACACATAGTGATCCAAAGTTACAGGCATCGACAACCCCTTAGCACACATCCTGCAGCAAAGTCCAATCATGAAGTTAACTCGTTGATTCCCAACTGGATCCTGAGTACAAACTTCCCATTTGGACTACCTTTGCATCTCGGGTTATTGGTCTTCTCTGGATCGGTTCTTCACTTTAGTTTATACTTCAAATTCAGATCGTGATTCACGCCCCAAGTCCAAGCATCTCAGTTCAGATCGGTCGAGCTACCTCCATCGGATCGGGGTCCACATCCCCTGGAGGTTCGGTCCTCCTTCCCAAACACTCCGGATCGGGTCGAGTCTCTCAAGTCCATCCACGGTGCATTGGTTCAGATCGGGTGCCTTCGGGTCGTGCCACCATACTCAGGTCGGATCGTGGAGCTCAGGCTGAAGCGGCTCGGGTCGGGCTCCTTCTCTCGAGCGGTTCATGGAACATCAGATCGTGGTGCATTAGAGTCTCCATGTGGCAGTTCGGATCGAGTATCACGATCGGGTCGGGTTTGGAGGGGCGATCCGATCCGGTCCTCTGCATTTTCCTGCACTTTTTCCAACGAGCTGTTTACACCATTCGACGGCGTTTTCGACCAATCTAACACTTCTAGACAATCACAAAGCATACCATACAGTCATAGAAACATGTATAATCAACCATAAACACCAAACAACAATTTCAATAAGTTAAAATGGATCAAACCTACCCAAAAACCCATATTTTCCCCTTAAGCATGTTTAGGCATCATTAATGATAGGATTAGCAAAACTTAACCAAACTAAACCAAATTTCTAACAGAGGCATAAAATGTTGTTTTAGAATTTTACAAAATTTTCCAGATTTTTCTGAGCCATAATTTCGCTAATTATCACTAATCACCCCTAATTAGCTGTAATTAGTGTAAAAACATCTCTAATCACTCACCTTGGCCACAAATAAAATTTTCAGAACTGAAACCACACTGATTTGGTTGAATACTGACGTCTAACAGCAGCTCTAATACTGATTTGGTGTAGATCTTCTTTGATTTGGTGTTGATTAAGCTAAAACTTGATTAGAAAGTGATTAGAAGTTGATTTTGGTGTTGGAGGCCATTGCTAGGGTTCCAAGAATGAAAGTGGCGGCTGAAAAAGAAATCCCCTTTGGGCCTAGCTGCTAATTACCCGGTTAAGCCTAATTAAGCTGTTTTTCACCCTCTGAAACTTGTTTCAGCCATATCTCCCAAACATTGAGTCCGTTTGGCTAATGTGACCACTATACGAAAGTGTAAACCATCATCCGGAGCCAATGGAAGTGGTTTCAGGTCAAAACTCCTTTCCAATCAAAAGTTATGGCCAAAACAGTATCAGCTAGGGGCAAAACGGTCATTTAAAAATCGGGAAAAATCACGAACATGGGAAATGACCCCAATAGTCGTCCCCCAAAGTTACATGACCATACGACTTCGTATGTGAAAGAAATAAATATTCTACGATCCTATGATGCGTAGAATACGAGTCGTTACATCGTCGAGCAGAAGGAGAGGACAAAAGCCGTTGTTCAGTTCAAAAGTAGGAGGATCCTTGAGGCAACCAACAGAGCATAGAGCCTCTGCCTCACCAAAAGAGGTGGTACCAGCCTTAGCTGGAGCAGTAACGGCCTTGGCTTTCGGGCGAAGACGAGAAGAATGACGACGTGGTATCATAGTAGACTGAGTATCACAATCTGGAAACACAACCTCTTTCATAGATCCAAAAATCAGACCAGTTTGGGGTGGAGTGGTCAAACCTCCACCACCACATCCAAGAGCATCAACTACATGCCCGAAATCTGGGCCAAAACCCCCTCCACAAAGCAGCGAGCCAACATGAAATCCATGGACAGTTATTGCAGAAGAAGAACCCCTGAAGCTCAGACTAGGAAGAAATTGGGTGGAGAAATCCCGCTTCTCTCGGCTAAAGATAGGGCCGATCTCTGCAATTGAACCATTCTGAACACCTGCGGCTCGACGTGGTGGAAGGCAAGAAGCCTGAGAGCCTGAGTATTTTAGCGTAAGCTCCAAAAAGCTTCCCTAAAAAAGAAAGTATCTGCATCTTGTCAGATCCACAAAAGCTTCTAAAGAAAATAGGTGAACTTCGAAAGTCAAGCTACCGGTCAAAACCAGTGAAATCGGTAGAGCCGCCACCTTTAAAATTGCTTCACAACTCGAAAGACAAAGAGGGCTTCAAGCAAGAACCTTCCACCACGAACTTGCCGGTTTGGGAACACGACGGCATCCCTAATAATAGGCAAAAACGAAGCCGTGCAGTCGAAGACCAGAGAGAGCTCGAGCACGCTAAGGAGTAGAGAACTAGCAGCAGAATAAACAACGGAGATTCAAACGCGAAGATTTTAGGAGTTTTAGAGAGAAGCCATTTTAAAGACCGTTGGAGCTTTTATTGTCTATGCAGGAGAACTACCATTAAGTTATCTATATAATATAACATAACCAGTTTGTTTACAACATTTGACTAAACATGTTTTAAAGTCCTAATCCATTTTAACGTTACCAAGCCTAACCACTAGTAGTGTGCTCTTTACATATGATATGGTTTGAAACGGAGAAGGTCCAGTCCATGTCTAATTATAATTATACACAGTCTAATCATGTTTAGTATTGGACCTAATTAAATTTTAATTTGCTTAATCCTAATCCTATTCTAACATTAGTAATATACATATTGACCTGTAAAAATTGATTACACCAACTCTTAGACCAAAATTTAATGATATAAAACAGGATCATGCTAGAGCGACCGGGGAAAAACGGTGAAAAAATAGGATTTGAGAATGAACGGGGAGAAATTTAGGGGGAAGTCCGAAATTCATGGGGATCTGTCATCCAACGACTCTAAACAATTCGGTGAAAATGAATCCCATGTTTTCCAGTTGAAACAACATAAACGTATAAAACATCATAGCTAGTACCAAGGAAATGGAAACGTAGATACTGTTTGCCGAAGATTTTATAAAAATATTGGAAGAATGTTACTGAAATTGCATGGAGCTATTACTGACCTAAGAGTAAGTGAGGAGTTTAGGATAAGAATCTTTTTAAACGTTAACATGACTGGCTAGTACCCAGTTGCTGGTAACAAAATAACGTGTCCTGTAATAATATATATATAACCATGTGTAGAGTATTGCCTAATCGAGATTTGCATTGCATTAAATAATTATTATAATTAAGATACTTATAATATTAATTAAAAATGGTTTTAGCATAGTAGTTTTCTTTTCTACATATAAATGTCATGACATTGTCATACAACGCCAAAATCGGATGAAACAAGTGGTGCCAAGGACCGTACCGACTAGCACAACATTTTGGAGCTATTTTGGACTGAGTTTAAAGTAGACGGAATTTTAATTGAAGTAAACATCCATTAATTTAATCAAAACAGACTGTTTCAGCAATGGATGAATCAGGTGAGTTCAACTCACTCAGTTTTTATCCCACTCATATTTTTTATAAGTCGAGTTTGAATATATGTGTGCTATGGTTGTTAGTTGTTTGATTGATTGTGAATATAACTACATATGCTGACTGAACTGATTAAATTAAATGTATGTTTAATCTAATTTAAACCAATCGTTATCTTTAACGATTATTACCAAATGAGGTAACTTGCCTCGTTAGTTACGTTTATTAAAATATAAGCATATTAAACTGAAATATGGACGTTTGGATTGCTATTATTGTTGACTGTTAAATATTATATATAATGTTGCTTTATTCTAACGTATTTGGATGCAGGGAAAAACAAGTTGGAGGGATCCAACTGGATTCCTCAAATTTATTGTTTATTTTCATATGACAATCATATGGACTGTTTAGCCAGTCTGATTAGATGGTTGCTTTGATCATTAATCGTTGAATTTTAATTCAACGTTTGTTTGGGATTAACCAATAGGAACATATTTGTTGGGTAACTAGCAGAAAATGGCCTAAAAATAAATTGTTTTATGAAATGTCGATTTATCGTTAGATTAATCAACAGAAGTGAAGTTATAAAAGTCATTTTATAACCGAAGATGGTTTTTGAAATCTATTAATAAAGTTTATAAAAAGGGAATTAATATTTATTATTTGTTTTTTAAGTTTATAAGGAATTACCAAATGATTTTTGTAAAGAAAATTCAAATGTTAATGAGATTTAAAAGCGGTTAAACAGAAATTTATCTAAGAGTTAAGAGCGGTGTTTATTGTTTTTACGAAATAATTAAATTGGGATTATGTTGGAAATAGATTATCATTTATTTAAATAATAACCCCAGTAAGTGGAATTAATTAAAATAATTAAATTATTAATTAATTTAAATGGTAAGGTGAATTGGAAATGTTTGACAAATTAATCATGTTTGAGTTAGTCAAGGTGGTAAATCTTGGGATTTAAATGTATTAGTGGAGATTTATTAAAATACAAGTCCTGTTATAACTAAATAAAGTTTAAAAGCAAATTACTTTAATAGCATTACAAGTTAAGTTTAAATTCAAGTTTTAATTGAATTCTTATTTAAATTCTATTTGATTGGATTTATAAAATCCAAGTTGAACAGAGGTGTATTAAGATATTATTGGAATGAGTTATTAATGGTTTATGAATAAAATAAAGATCCAAGATATGAAATTTGAAGAATTGGAACCTAACTGGGAATTGGTTGGGTAAAATGATATTCTGAGCATTGATCTGATGGTGGTTTCGGCCTTCAGCGTTGATATTTAGGGAATTATTTTCTTACTGATTTATTGTTAGGGACTAATGAGAGTATGTAACAGAAATTGTAATGAAAAACCCAAGTTTGAATTAAAATGGTATGGAGAGTTAAGTTATTAAGATGCGATCTACATTCGCGATATTAAATAGGAAATGAGGTTTAATAGAGATATAACCAAATTGGTTTGAAATAAACTTATTTGAAGTTTAATAAGAAATTCTATTAAGATGTGTATATAATGTTTCAAAGATTGAAAAGTTAATAGAGACGATTAAATAAGGGTTACTTAACACTAAAATTAAGTAAAAAAGTGAAGTTTGATATAAGATTTCCAAGAGAGGATATGACATTGAAATCATGTTTTGGAACGAGTAGTAAAAGAAATATGTGGAGTAATTAGTGAAATGGGATTTTTGTTGATAAATTCCTATCTTTCTGAAGATAAGAATGTTGTTAATTCAAGGTTTGAGAGGTAAATAAAATACCCCAACTTGAACGACTTCATGATTATCCAAGAATGATATTAGTTTAGAAACGAGAGTAGTCGAGAGAAATAAAAATTTGAAATTTGATGAATGGTATTATAAAATAAAGTTTGAAATGTTTTAAGTCGAATAAGATGATTTTGAATAAAATAGTATTTTTGAAATAAGAAATAAAAATATTTGTTTCAAATAAATTTTAAAAGGTTTAATTAATGATGGAAAAATTAAAAAGGTCGTGTGATGCTAAGTACTAAACCAGTGAACTCATTTTATTTTTATGGATGGATGTTTGTTTATTTGATAGTTAAATAACCGACTATCAAATCTGGCCAATTATCGTTTGTTGGTGCGAAAAGACCAGGATCAAATTTAGATTAGAAAACCATTCCGACCAGCAAATACGTAATCGTGGAAGAGATCAGACGATGATCAAGATGGAGCATTTGAAGACCATAGATCTTCATAAAACAGAAGCATTGCTTATAATCTCTAGTTAGCTCCCAGAGATAAACTGTGATTCTGTCATGGTTGGAATCTATGGGTTGCAAGAACTACTCGCTACTAATCTATAGAGTGATTCCTAGATGTGGTAGGAGGGTGCCTTCGGTTGTCCAGTCCCAGGGCAACGTGTATGGACGGACTTGACGAAGTGGCATTCAAAGTGAAAGGTGACCAGATGTTCGAAAAGAGAATTATAACCTCAAGCCTCACAACCGGAAAATGACAAAAATCGGGCAGGCAGCATGGCTATGTGGGTCGCACCCATTAAGGTGTATTGTCACCATCTAGAGAATATTCATACTTGTTACTTTTTTCATTTTTGTATCTCCCGGGAACTACGGTGGTCACGACAAAAGCCGTAAGATGACAATATACTCGATACACTCAAGAGAAATGAGTGGTTGGTAATGCGTGACTAGGTTGCAAGATGTTCTTGTTGAACCTAGTGTATTCCTCTCTAGAATACACTATCGGCAGGTGGTTCCAAACCTTGTCATAGTCGGAATCCAATATCCAATAAGGGCCCATGGTTTTGTTTGTATACTATATATGTGGAGCGTAAGATGCAAGCGTTCTGCTAGATTCTATTTATTTGTATTTAGACACTATCACAATATCAAAGAAAAGTATGGGTTTCAAAATGTTTTGGGTTATCGTAAGGTAAGAACCGTCCGTATTTATGTGTGGATTTGGTAATACGATTATCATTTTCTTTCGAAAATATTTTTGAACTTTAAAATCAAGTTAGATGACCCCTTAAACTTAGTGTGTTGTTCTCACTCTGAGTCACCAGACTGACCTGACGTTTGTAATGCTCGGGTTAGACCGAGCTTTGCAGGTTCAGGTTATTGGCCAGTACGAAGTTCAGAAGACATGCTGGAGGAGTTTAGATGTCTTAGTATGTATTCCGCTGTGTATTGTATATGAGGATAGATTTTTATAACTGTACAGATTGTCTTGATAGAGGTACTCTGATTGTAAGTATTTATTTCAAGTTTTCAATAAAGATTTATTTCTATATTATATTTGTTCCGCTGCGATGTGAGTATTTGATTCCATTGTATTCTCTTCTACTTAGTTCTTCTATTCTAATATTTCTTTCTTTTCTTACCTCATCCTCTAGATTCTTTCTCATAACGTTCCGGCGTTTTTGATGCTTGAATGTTAGACATGGTGCTTTGTGTCGATTTTCAGGATCGAAAATCCTTGGGTCGTTACACCTCTTATCCTTGTACCCAAATTTTTCTCTAATTTTGTCATTTACAATATTTTCCTATTTATTATTTGCATAGAACCATTTTGTATATATGTCTGATTACTATAAACTAATAAAATTATTATTTCTCTTTAATTAAAATCCATATTAAAATTTAAATTGGATTGCAACTAATTAAATGTGAAAATTCCGATTTTAAAGTAAACGAAGTGCATTGTGATTAATAAGTTTATTGTAAAAAAACTTACGTTCTATATTAAATTGAATGAGTATCTTAATGAAATTAAAAGAATATTTGTAAAAATAGAAATTATATTTTCATTTTGAAGATAACTATACTTTTATAAAAAGTAGAAAACTGAATTTTAAAACAAAATTTTACAGTCATTAAAAAACAATCATAGATCATATGAAATTAGTTCTAACGTCGAACTTGAAATTTAAGATAAACTAAAGTTATATAGTTAAAAATTGTTCAATAAGTTTAATATGAACATAAATGGATTTGTATTTTGTACTTCTAGAAAAAAATTATTATGTTTCAAATTTAGTTCAAAATCAGTTAAATTTGAAGTGAAAAATATAATATTTTGAAACGATTTGGATTAAACAGTTAGATGTGTAGGGAGTATAAATCTGTATTGATTTATTTGAAGGTGGGTGCCAGAAATGGACTGTCATTTTGAGGAATGCTTGAACGCAGTGAAGGGCTGATGGGAGTTGAGGCTAGACAGTCAGGTTCAGCGGTGAGAATGATGGGTTGGTGGCTGTTGTTGGAAGATGGATTATTACAGGGTATTAAGGTATATTATTTACTTAAAATCAGTAATTAGTTTATGATTATTAATAATCAAATTTGCAGTTACAAAATTTAAATAATATATATTTTGATCATGGAATTTGTAATGACCCGGATATTTCATCGGTTAATTTTAAATATTTAATATGGATTTAAATATCAAGTTGATAATATAAATGGAATTTTATATTGAGATATCGATTTAATAATCGATTATTTAATTTCAAGTATATTGAAATATCGTAAATTCGAGAATGAAGTGGAACTTAATTCTGAGTTATAACTAAATCAAAATAATTCAGATAGTCAATATAAATTTCTTTTGTATATGAACGATAATAAAAATAATTTATTATCAGGAAATTATTGGTTTTGAATTTAATTTATATCAGTTTAAATTAATATCTCCTCCATATGGTCGAATTGAGTTTCGATACCTATCCAAGTGTATTCAGAATAGTGTGATAACCCTAGGAATGCCTGTTGTTGGGTTCGAAAGGAGTTCAGAATCACAGGGTAGTTTAAATTAAATTATACTGGTTTAAATAAAATAAAATAAAATCGAATAAGGCAATTCATTCAAGTGAAAAGGGCCGCTACTTGTCTCGTTCACAACCAGAGAAAAATTGAAGGCCACATCCCCATTTCCTTTGAAATCACATTGGTTTCCTTTAATCCACAAATTTCTTTATAAAAGACGTGACATCCTTTTTGTTTCACCAAATCTTAAGCCTCATTACTCAAATCAAAAACCAACCCCATTGAATCAAAATCAAGAGCACGAGAGAGTATCGAATTCAAAATTCGAATGCTGGGGCAAAGATTCATGGGATTTGGGAAGCATCACTATCGCGATTTGAGTTTTCGGAGTTCGAAGGGTGATTCAAAGACTTGCAGTAGGCCATCGCGATCCAATTTAAAGAGTTATTCGGTGCTTGCGTAGACCAAGGGAGGATCTTTGAGGGCGTGTGAATTCTTATGGTGGCGACAATGTTCGGATTCAAGGCAGTGTCGATGTGGGTTTGGGAGTCGGTGACTGATCCGAAGTGATTTGGTGTGACAGTTGAACAATGGAAGGGCCGATGCTTGTATTGGGATGAAACTAGGAAATGCGATGTTGGAAGGTCGACGCTAGCAAGGACGTCATGGAGTTCATGGGTTTGTTCGAGGTAGAAGGAGGGGGTTTCCGACCTGGTTAGGCTGTGAGGTTTGCTGGAAAGGTCATTGCGATTTCATTTAAGGTCCAAGATGGAATTGGCCATGTTTACAGGTTGCGATGTCTTTTGGTTGAATTGATAATGAGGGATCGACGGTTAGTTAATTAGGGGTGTGGGCTGCAGACGTGAATGGCTTATGTTGGGAGGTTATTGTTTGGGACAGTAAAGAAGAATTGCAGTGGATTATGGTAAAGAGAAATATATTTAAGGTAAATTATATTTATTAATTTTTATTAACAAGCAAATAAATATTTAATTTATGTCGAGTTCATAACGCGTATAATTAACTCGTATATTACGAGGTTCGAATAAAAACAAGATGTGTTGCTCCGGATCATCAAAATTACATAGTGGAACTAGACCGAGTTCGTCTGGAGCTAGTTGGAATTTCGATTAATTTGAACACTTGTTGAAATTAATTGGAAAATAGATCGCTGTTCGGAAAATCAAAACCATGGTGAGTAAATCTCACTTGAAATTTATTGTTTAGAATTATTTTTAATCGTTAAAAATATTTGTTTGATGGTTGTTTGGTTGCATTATAATATTGTTGTGGTTATTATATATATATATATTAGTTATTTAGGATTAGTGTTTGTGGCTATTATATATATTGGTGGTTGGATTCTCGCAGTATCATTAGCGGATGTCCGCGGTATCATTAGCGGATGATTTCCCTATACGCCCCACGCTATGATAGTGGATGACCTTCATACCGCGATATCCTGCCTCGAAGTAGGATGGGTATTATTCATGTTGGCTAACGTTTGTGGATGCAGGAAAACAGGTTGGAGGAATCGAACTGGATTCCTCAATAATATTATCGTTGTTGTTTCACATATATTATCATATATTATGTGTTAGAAATCCTGTGATTTGTAATGAGGTGTTTTGATTGTTTGGAATAGAACTGGGTCTGAATGTTGATATTTAAAAATATCGTGAAAAGAAATTTTGAGATTTAAAAGGAAAACTCTATTTTTCCAAAATAGAAATTTGAATTTCGAATGGACTAGAAATATTAACTTGTTTTGAATAATAAAAACAAGTAGTTCATTTATAAATGAAGTTTATAAATGAAGTGAAAATTTTTATAAATGAAGTGAAATTAATTATCATTGGGTAATTCAGGAAATATAAATAAAAGTGTTAACTCAAAAAGGTAAATTTATTTTTACAAATTAGAAATATTTATTTCAAATGAAATTTGAAATCTAGACCTGTCTAAATATATAAACAAGTAAAATAAATGGGATTCGTAAATAAAAAGGAAAAAATCATAAATTGGATAACATGAATATGAAACCTAAGTTTGAAAAGTGGAATTGGATTAGTTTATAAGTAAGTAAAAATATATTTGAACATGTCATATTCAAATATGAAAGTGAAATAGGCAAAAGAGTTGATTAACGAATTAATTAACGAGTTGAGTTAAAACAGGTGTATTAAGTTGGAATGAATTAGAATGATTAGATATATGTTAAGAAGGTATAGAATGAAGTAATGGAAGAGTATAAATATAATGCTCGACAAAATGGTACGTATTTAAATTGAATATGAGAATTTATGCGCCGTATTGGCTAGCCGCTTGCCTTTTCCTTTTTTTTTATTGGAGAGGGCCTGTGTGGCAAGGTTTGTATTTTTCCAGTAACCCCGTATAATGAAGGTTATGGCAAATTTTTCCAAAAATTTAAGGAGTTAGAATATTTTTAAGAAGATTTGATAAACTAGAAATCGATATATTGATATATATAGAATTCGATAATGAAACAAACTTAAAATAGAATATTATAAATGAAAAGGAATTTTATAAATAAAATCGTGGGAGATATACGTTTTAAAGTGAACGATGATTTAAAAGCAAATGATTTGCAGATTTAAAATGATCGGGTTGATAAGAAGTTAATCAAATGGAGTTAAAGAAATAGAGTTAAGTAGAATTAGAAACTGACTGGAAATTAGTTGAGTTGAACGACTTTTTGAGTGTCGATCTGATGTTGGTTTCGGCCTTCGGGGTTTATACTTAGGAAGTTGTTCTCTTACTAGTTTACAGTTAGAGTCTGATAGATGTGGAAGAATAGTGACATGTAAATATGCAATGGGAATGTTTTCCAGAGTTAATAACATATATTTTCTTAATACAGAAAATAAGGAAATATGAATATATATATGTTTGATGATGTGATCGATAATTCCATTTGGAAATAAGATCGTTGTGTGTACACGAACATTTTTCATTTGATAGTTAAATCACCGACTATCAAAGTTTTTGATCATTTTAACATTGTTAATATGGAGAGACCAGTTGGATTATTATCCGAAGAACCACTCTGTACTGGCATAAGCGTTGCAAACCAAGTATGCTGAATATATTGAAGACGGAGTGAAGTGCAAGAGCTGTTGTATAAGTCCTAGGTAGAGATTGTCTAGGATGGACGTACGGAATAGTGCCTTCGGTTTCGTTCCATCCCAGAACGAACGTGTATGGACGAATGTTTGACAGAATATTTCCAATGATCGCTTTATGGACTGTACAAATATATATGGTGGCAACGGATTTATTCCCTTAGCATAATATCCAAAATATATTGTGCTAATCAATTAATGATTAACGGATCTGATAATGTGGCATTCAAGGTGATTGTGTTATCAATGAATGGCAAGTAAGCGTAGCCTCAGGCCTCAACTATTGGGAAATGACAAAAATCGGGCAGGCAACATGGCTATGTAGTTAGCTCCCATTAGGGTGTATTATCACCTATCTAGTGATTCATTTAATTCCTTATTCTATTCGATGTTGTCCCATTCGGGAAACAGTTGCTGATCCCAACCGTTGGTGGTATACATTCGATACACTCAAGCGAAATGAGTGGTCGGTCATGTGTGGCCGGGTTGCTCGATGTTCTTGTTGAACCCAGTGTATTCTCCTCTAGGGAAACACTATCAGAAGGTGGTTCCATACCTTGTCATTGTTGGAAATTCATTACCCAATAAGTGCTTGTGGTTTTGATTGTATATTATATATGTGGAACGTGAGATGCAATCGTTCCACCAGGTTGTTATTTATTTGATTTAGACACTATTATAATATCAAAAGAGTTTGATATAAAGATTATTTTGGATTCTCATAAGGGAAAAACCCGTTCCGTTATACAGTGTGGTCTTATGAGATATCGTTTAGTTTCTCAAACTGTTTTAAATTGTTTACTCATACCGGTCCCATGACCGACCCAGAGTTTATTTTGTTTTGTTTTACCTAAACTCTTGGGTGCCTAAATTTGTATGGGCAGTCAAATAGTTCAGGATTTTACAAATTTATCCAAAGGAGCTTGGAGCAGGAGGCTTCAGCGTTATCTAGTTATTGTTATTTCCGTTGTGTTGTAAGTTGTACTCTGATAGTGATACTCTGATAATGATATGTTATACAGTTAGAATTTTGTATTCAAAAGTTATGATGTATTATATTTTGTTCCGCCGCGATGTGGGATTCTGTGTTGTTATTTCTATTCTTCTTCTACCTTTTTCTTCTTAAAAAAATGATTCGTATTTTCGTGATATTTAGGTTGGATGTATGATATATGTAGTCAACTCTAATTTTACGGATTTGCGGGCTATTATAGTTGGTATCAGAGCTTAGGTTGAGCAAATGCCTAGGCTTTGGTGGGATTGTGCTCATTAAAGATAGGGTCAGTAGTACCCTAGAATGAGTTGAGTGTATATACGAGAGCACGTAATTGTTAATTCAATTAAAAGTTATTTTATATTGTGTTGGCTAGTCTGTTGAGTGGTTTATGAATTCTGATCGAATCATGGGACACCATGAAGTCGATAGGAATTTCTAAACACTTGAATAGAAAATTCCACATGATATTGTTTTAAAGAGGGTAAGTGAAATAATTTTAGTCAAAAATTCTATTTTTGATAAAAAAAGAACAATTTTCTGAAATTATTATAATATATGGATATGTTGAATGTCAAAATTATAATCAAATTAGATTATAAAATTGGAATGGTTATACATAACCAAATAAAATTTGTATACAAAAGAAATATACAAGTGAAACAAATTAAAATTTGATTCAGAACTAGAATTTGGAATTTAATCCTAGGAAGTTGGAAAATATTTTATGATGTAAATATATTGATTGTTCAAAAAAAAAGAATGTAAACCAAAAGTTATGGTAGAACTGAAATTTGTTGAATTATGAAATATTAAATTTCAACATAAGTGGATTTTGAAAAGGTTAATGGGTTTGTAGCACTTTTCCTACCTTAGTAATTTCGGGGAGAAACTCTTTTAAGGGGGGAAGAATGTAATGACCCGGATATTTCATCGGTTAATTTTAAATATTTAATATGGATTTAAATATCAAGTTGATAATATAAATGGAATTTTATAATGAGATATCAATTTAATAATCAATTATTTAATTTCAAGTACATTGAAATATCGTAAATTCGAGAATGAAGTAGAGTTTAATTCTGAGCTATAACTGAATCAAAATAATTCAGATAGTCAATATAAATTTCATTTGTATATGAACGATAATAAAAATAATTTATTATCAGGAAATTAATGGTTTTGAATTTAATTTATATCAATTTAAATTAATATCTCCTCCATATGGTCGAATTGAGTTTCGATACCTATCCCAGTGTGTTCAGAATAGTGTGATAACCTTATGAATGCCCATTGTTGGGTTTGAAAAGGAGTTCAGAATCACAGGGTAGTTTAAATTAAATTGTACCGGTTTAAGTAAAATAAAATAAAATCGAATAAGGCAATTCATTCAAGTGAAAAGGGCCTCTACTTTTCTCGTTCACAACCAGAGAAAAATTGAAGGCCACATCCCCATTTCCTTTGAAATCACGTTGGTTTCCTTTAATCCACAAATTTCTTTATAAAAGCCGTGACATCCTTTTTGTTTCACCAAATCGTAAGCCTTGGTACTCAAATAAAAAACCAACCCCGTTGAATCAAAATCGAGAGCACGAGAGAAAATCGAATTCAAAATTCGAATGCTGGTGCAAAGATTTGTGGGATTTGGGAAGCATCACTATCGCAGTTCGAGTTTTCGGAGTTCGAAGGGTGATTCAAAGACTTGCAGTAGACCATCGCGATCCAATTTAAAGAGTGATTCGGTGCTTGCCTGGACAAAGGGAGGATCTTTGAGGGCGTGCGACTTCTTCTGATGGCAACGATGTTCAGATTCAAGGCAGTGTCGATGTGGGTTTGGGAGTTGGTGATTGATCTGAAGTGATTTGGTGTGACAGTTGAACAATGGAAGGGTCGATGCTTGTATTGGGATGAAACTGGGAACTGCGATGTTGGAAGGTCGACGCTGGCAAGGACGTCATGGAGTTCGTGGGTTTGTTCGAGGTAGAAAGAGGGGGTTTCCGACCTGGTTAGGCTGTGAGGTTTACTGGAAAGGTCATCGCGATTTCATTTAAGGTCCAGGATGGAATTGGCCACGTTTACAGGTTGTGATGTATTTTGGTTGAATTGATAATGAGGGATCAACAGTTAGTTAATTAGGGGTACGGGTTGCAAACGTGAATGGCTAATGTTGGGAGGGTATTGTTCGGGACAGTACGAAAGAACTGCAGTGGATTATGGTAAAAAGAAATATATTTAAGGTAAATTATATTTATTAATTTCTATTAACAAGCAAATAAATATTTAATTTATGTCATGTTTATAACGCGTATAATTAACTCGTATATTACAACTTCGAATAAAAACAAGATGTGTTGCTCCAGATCATCAAAATTATATAGTGGAACTAGACCGAGTTCGTCTGGAGTTAGCTTGAATTTCGATTAATTTGAACACTTGTTCAAATTAATTGGAAAATAGATCGCTGTTTGGAAAATCAAAACCATGGTGAGTAAATCTCACTTGAAATTTATTGTTTAGAATTATTTTTAATCGTTAAAAATAATTGTTTCATGGTTGTTTGGTTGCATTATAATATTGTTGTGGTTATTATATATATATATTAGTTATTTTGGATTAGTGTTTGTTGCAATTATATATATATATATATATATATATATTGGTGGTTGGATTCCCGCGGTATCATTAGCGGATGCCCGCGGTATCATTAGCGGATGATTTCTCTATGCGCCCCACGCTATGATAGTGGATGACCTTCATACCGCGATATCCTGCCTTGAAGTAGGATGGGTAATATTCATGTTGGTCAACGTCTGTGGATGCAGGAAAACAGGTTTGAGGAATCCAACTGGATTCCTCAAAAATAATATTGTTGTTGTTTCACATATATTATCATATATGATGTGTTAGAAATCCTGTGATTTGTAATGGGGTGTTTTGATTGTTTGAAATAGAACTAGGTCTGAATGTTGATATTTAAAAATATCGTGAAAAGAAATTTTGAGATTTAAAAGGAAAATTCTATTTTTCCAAAATAGAAATTTGAATTTCGAATGGACTAGAAATATTAACTTGTTTTGAATAATAAAAACAAGTAGTTCATTTATAAACGAAGTTTATAAATGAAGTGAAAAAGTTTATAAATGAAATGAAATGAATTATCATTGGGTAATTCAGGAAATATAAATACAAGTGTTAATTAAAAAAAGGGAAATTTATTTTTACAAAGTAGAAATATTTATTTCAAATGAAATTTGAAATCGAGACTTATCTAGATATATAAACAAGTAAAATAAATGGGGTTTGTAAATAAAAAGGAAAAAATCATAAATTGGATAACATGAATATGAAATCTGAGTTTGAAAAGTGGAATTGGATTGGTTTATAAGTAAGTTAAAATATATTTGAACATGTCATATTCAAATATGATAGTGAAATAGGCAAAAGAGTTGATTAACGAATTAATTAACGAGTTGAGTTAAAACAAGTGTATTAAGTTGGAATGAATTATAATGATTAGATATATGTTAAGCAGTTATAAAATGAAGTAATGGAAGAGTATAAATATAATGCTCGACAAAAAGGTACGTATTTAAATTGAATATGAGAATCTATGCACCGTATCGGCTAGCCGCTTGGCTTTTCCTTTTTCTTTTTGATTGGAGAAGGCATATGTGGCAAGGTTTAATTTTTCCGGTAACCCCGTCCAAAGGAGGTTATGGCGAATTTTTCCGAAAATTTAAGGAGTTAGAATATTTTTAAGAAGATTTGATAAACTAGAAATCGATATATCGATATATATAGAATTCGATAATGAAACGAACTTAAAATAGAATATTATAAACGAAAAGGAATTTTATAAACAAAATCCTAGGAGATATACGTTTTAAAGTGAACAATGATTTAAAAGCAAAGGATTTGCAGATTTAAAATGATAGGGTTGATAAGAAGTTAATCAAATGGAGTTAAAGAAATAGAGTTAAGCAGAATTAGAAACTGACTAGAAATTAGTTGAGTTGAATGACTTTTTGAGTATCGATCTGATGTTGGTTTCGGCCTTCGGGGTTTATGCTTAGGAAGTTGTTCTCTAACTAGTTTACGGTTAGAGTCTGATAGATGTGGGAGAAAAGTGACATGTAAATATGCAATGGGAATGTTTTCCAGAGTTAGTAACATATATTTTCTTAATATAGAAAATAAGGAAATATGAATATATATATATATATATATATATATATATATATGCTTGATGTGAAAACCCGTAACTTTCCCGTGAAGGAAAGAGCGGATAAATCAAGAACAACACACAAAAGAACGCAGACAGAAGAACATTTCATTGTATATTACAACAATTCCATCAGAATACAAGAATATACAGAGTATAAATAAATATTACACAGAGAATATCAAAGATTACAATACATTACATACATCGCAGTGGAAAATAATACAAAACACAACTAGAAGTAATACACGAATACAGAGCTTTCCGAGTATCGTTCCAGCTGTAAATCAAGATCCTGTGAATATAAATCTGCAAAACCAAAACTACTAGCTGCCCATTTAAAAATAAGGGCACCCAGAGTTTTGGTTAAAACAATAAACTCCATGTAACACCCCGTATTTTTAATGTAATTAAAAATGTATATTTATCCACAGATAGGACTAATATGGTGATGTATAATGAAAATTAATATATGAAAGAAAGAAAGGATTGGTTGCATGCGATGTAAATATGTTGCATGCACTGATTTGCAAACATAATGCATTAACATTAAAAGAAAAAGATTCATGCATTGGTTTAATTTAAGTATTGTAACTAACATGAAAAAGAGAAGTAAGGAAAGAACAATAATTATCATTTTTCTAAGACTTATTAACAAAAGACTTTGTAGCTCAGTTGGTTAAGGCATTGGATTTGTAACATGGAGGTCGGGGGTTCGAACCCCGGCGACAGCATAATTTTTATCTCTGTTTTAAAGAGGGCCAACTGAACATGCAAATATATGTACATATACAAATTCAAAATTTGAAAGGATAAGAACGTACATATAAGGAAATAAAGAAAATATATGTATATACATGAGAATATATATATATATATATGCAGAAATATATGTATACGAAAGATAAAATTTAAGATAAGGCTATAGTAAATGAAATATGGCAAGAATTAAATAACGGTGCAACATCGTTTGAATTTTGAAAATAAAATGAAAGTTGTGCATATATATATATATATATATATATATATATATATATATATATATATATATACGCGTAAAAATGGTCGTTAAAGGAATTGTATACATATAAGAATATTTCATGTGAATAAAACAGTTAAATAAATTCCAGAAATTCAAAAGTTCGAAAATCAAATTTCTACGCCAAAACAATTCAAACATTCGAAATTCAAATTTCTGCGCCAAAATAGCTTGTCGGACCCAATGCTGACTTAGCACTGCATGTACGATAAGATTTGGCTAGATTCATCTGCGAACCTGGACTATTTTCTTAACTAGGTTCAATGTTGACTCAGCGCTGCGTGTACGATAAGGTCTTGAGCAACTATATAAACAGCACTAGTCTCCTCCTCTATTCACAATTCTTCTCTACCCTTATGCTGCAAAGATTCTGAGTAAACATGGCTTCTTCTCCTCCACTTAAAATAAATAATAAATAAAATAATATATATAAAATAAATCAAGACGAGGAGATGCTGCTTAAAGACATTCAAGAAGAGATTCGAATCAAGATTAAAGCTTCAAGATATGGATCAAAGGCTAACGTCGCACGAATCATAGCAACTCCATCTTTCTTTTCAAATCTAAATCTCAGTAAGTCAGTTATTTTTAGATTTGAACGTTTTTCTTTGTTCGTGACATGAAATTAAAGGAATAAAAGAATATGCCAAATCTCTCTCTCTCTCTCTCTCTCTCTATTCGAATCAGTGCCTATATTCTTGGACCTAATCAAGAACTGTTATGATTCAAGGACAAATAAGACTGTGACTATGAAACTATGGACCTTAGAACCATATGCCTCTTTGACTATGAACGTTGCCTATGACTATGAACGTTGCCTATGACTATGAACATTGCCTATGACTATGGACATTGCCTATGACTGTGACTGTGACTATGAGAATTATTTCCTTGACTAAGCTTATGCTTTTGATTTGGAAACATAAACTATTGCCTATGACATAACAAGGACAACTGTGACTAAACACCTATGATTTCTGACTAGGAAAGTGTTGCTGTGAAATTGGGTCTAAACCTGATCTTTCTATTCTGTCTATCCTTGGTTTTCGTTGGTTTTAGACCTTGGGAATTTACCTATTAAGTTAGGCCTACCCATGTTCTTGAACCTACGTCTCTATTCTGTCTATTCTTGGTTTTCTTTGGTTTTAGACCTTGGTAATTTACCTATTAATTTAGGTCTACCCATGTTCTTGAACCGACGTCGTTGTTCAACCCTCTTTATGCCAGTTAGTATGTCTATCTGTTGCATAGCATCTTTGGTTCATTCCCTATTTTCTACGAACCTAGCTTTATTTATAATCTAGACTGAATCACGATTATACGAACGATGGGAATGCGGTTTGGGCAAAACATGAAATTTACTAAAAACGTAGTTTAACTTGAAAATTGACATAAATTGGGAACATGTATAATGGCATGTTCATAGGATTGCAAATTGGATAAATTTGACATAAATTATAAGATGTGTAATTTGAACCTAGTATTGACATGTAAATCTAGCATTTACTTGAATAGTGAACTAGAGTAATAAGTCTAGTTTGACGTGAATTAGAATGTTGAATCGGAATTGGATTAGCTAATTTGGCACGGTAAGTATATTGGCATAAATGTGAAATTGGCCATAATTGGGAATAACTGTCAGGTTTAGCAAAATCATGGTTAGTGACACTTAATTTGGTATAGTTTACATACCAAAAAGCATAAATATGATATAGAGGGGAAAATGGGCCATAGAAATAAATGTAGACAGATTACATTAAAAGAGTAATTGGGAAATAAGTAAATTAGGAATAATTTACTTATAGAATTTGTCCTAAATGAGAAAGGTAAATTTAGACAAATTAAAGATTTATTAACGACGTCTCTTTTAATGAAACACCAGAAAGTTCTAGGGTGACAGAGAGGATAGTGTCTAGGCTTGGGTTTGGAAAATACAAGTTTCCTGCTCTCCCTGGCTATCCCTAACTCATCCGACGGACGGGATGGTTACTTTCAAAACCTGATTTGAAAATTAATCAAAACCCTTTGAACTTAGAAAACACGAATATGCCTAACCCGAGGTTAGACTGAGTTGCGATGTAAACCTGCCCGGAACCAACCGGCACATCCAGTATTTGCAACAATATCTGTCTAATGTGAGTGGTTGCGGCTTTAGTCTATTTAGTTAAAGCTAGAACAAGAATGGTAGGGTTAAGTTAACTAAGACACTTAACCAGTTCAACATGATAACTAAACTGATGGGTGGGGATAGGTTCAGACTGACACTTAATACAGTTGAGCTAGAATGAGAGAGTTAAGTCCATAGGAACACCTAACCAATTAACATGTTAACTAGACTAAGAAGGTGGGGTTAAGTAAAGTTAATACACTTAGCCAATTTGATATGTTAGCTAGGCTAGACCGTAGGGTTAAGTAAACTTGAACACTTAACCAATACATGATAATGGGTAGGGTTAAGACCAATATAACTTGGTTTGTGGTCGGGTTAAGTCAACATGAATTACTGATAACACTTAACCAGTTTAACAGGATAAATGAAGGGGGTTAAGTTAGCTTGAAGTGACTAATGACACTTAACCAATCCAAATTGACGGGAAAGAGAACTAAGTAGTAAACCTTAGTTAAGAAAACAACGATTCTGGAAACTAAGTGGTAAACCTTAGTTGACAAAACTAAGTAGTAATTCTTAGTATAACACGAAGAGGAGCGAACGTCCGTCTAATTAAAAAGAAGGCTCCAACGAATTGGGTTACGAAGCCCGAGGCTTCGAGGGGACGTGAGGGTACTCTTGGTATCCCTCTATGAGGCTGCAGATGATCCGCCTGGGCCCACAGAGGTTAAGGCCTGCGTAGAAGAACCAGGAGTATGCCTTGGTTGCAATACATGGCAACCTAAAGACTAGGATGGACCGGTGTGATTCGGCGAGCAAACGGTAGCCCTGTGATAGTGACTCGTCGTCTACCATCCATCTTGAGTCAATCGAGATACGTGAAGCGGAAAGGCGGAGAACTCCAAAAGACCATATACTTGCTATCTAGTTATGGTTGCGGATGGCCATAGGATAGTGGGGCACCGGGGGCCGGCGTATAGTTCTCATTTTACAAGGTGTGCCTTTCATTAGTTGAGGGAGGGGTCAAGTGGGACCATAGCCACTGGAATAAAAACAGACCTTAGCATCTGCATCGGCAGATATCTGAAAGCTCCCGACCGAGTTCTGTATTCCTTGATTTGCCCTGTCACAGGACTCGGACCGCACATTACAGGACATGTGCATCTAGACAAGCGATAACGATTCGCGATACATGCGTGGGGAAGCCTAGGAACATATACCACTCTAGGTAGTGTGTCCTAGACTTGGGGGCGTCATTCGTCAGGTAGCGTAATCCCTAGTTGGACTAGGTGACATGAACCCTGGACTCGAAAAGCGTTCAGCAGATAGCGTAAAACTCTTGTTAAATCTAGAAAGCACTTGATAGAAAACCCTAGATTAGATCTAGGTAATAAATAATAAATGTATGCCTGAAGGCAATGGAAACTACAGGAGTTGGGATCACGTTGTCGTTACTAGTTGGAACACTAGTTAGGTGGTGCAGAGATATAGAAACCAGTATAACAAGGAAATAGCGAAGCGGCGAAAGTATTAGAGCGTATCCAGTTTATCTTAACATATCTTGTGACTACCTTGTCTAATCTTGTTGACCCTATCGTCATGGTGTAATCTTGTATTCAGTTAATTCATGTCGTTTTGTTTTTCTGTGTTTACATGCTAGAAGTTACTGAACTTACTCAGGCTTTATGTCTGACTCTGTTTTTCTTTCGTCTTCTTTTCTTCCGTTTCCCCCCCAGGTAGTAAAGGAGGGAATAGTTTAGCTCAGGTTAAGTTGGACTGCCACTCTTTCCCAGCTTGAAGATTTGTCGAAGTTTGCTTGGATTCTCTTTTCAGATGCTATGGCTGGCTCTTGCTAAAATCGGGGAATATAAATGCTGTTTTTTTATGCTTCTTTATTTTGTAAGACAGATGATACTCTGATATTGTAAAGATACCATTGTACAAACTATTTTATCAATAAAGCAAAGTTTTATTTTCCGCTGTTTAATTTCTGTCTGTCTTGTAATTTATCTGCATCTTTTACCCTAAATGCTCCATAGAACTTAGTGCATTCCCTTTGTGAGTGACACTAACGGACGTGGGGCATTACACGTAGTATTAGAGCTGAAGGTTACCAGATCAGATAAAGATTTGAAAAATAATTTTTCAAAACAGTTTGTAAAGAAGCATTTTCAAAAGAAAAGTTTTGTTTTAAAAGGCATATTCCCCAAAGCCATAAGCACTATCTTTTGATTCTCTGTTTGAGTCCTCGTTTCCTTTTTTCTTGAGTCTCTGGGGCTCCTGGCTTTTTGGGAGGTAACCTCATCGAAGGGCAAAGTAGTGCCCGACTTCCATCTATAGCCGTAGTAGTTTCACCTGCCGCCAGTTTTCTTTCAAGCTTTGTAGGGGATTCTGTACGATGGAGGCAGCTTTCGAGAGATTTGTCAACATGATTACACACGGAAGAGGATGAGGAGTTTGGCTAAGGAGCATAACCCAAGGATGAGGAATTGTAAAACCTAAGACAAGAGGAAGTATCTTTATTAGGGTATAATAGGGCATATAATTAAGGACAAGGGCAAGAACGAGGAACAAGATTTTTAGAAGGGCAAGTACATACTTTCACCTCTAAGCGTACCAAGGAGAAAGGTAGTAAAGTTCTGTTGGAAGAGTCTAGTTTTGCTGTTCGTACTATTTCCTTTGGTTTTAGCGCTTCGCATTTGTCCATATCCACTTCCATAGTTGAGTCTCTGCACCATAGTACTTGTATAGTAGAAAGATCCCACTAGAGTCTCAAATCCCATTTGGTGGTCCGACCAGTTTATTTTTGGTTAGTAGGGATTTGAGGATAGCTATTGAGTTTGCTTATATCATCTCACGAGGATCGTCTAAATTCAGAGGAGATATTCCTTGGGTGTTTGTCTGATATTGGTTTAGGCCTCTGGGGCTTGTACTTGAGGAATGTCGAGTTCGACTAGGATGGTTTGCGTGAGAGAGGAATAATTGTGGCAGGTACTCTAAAAAGCACGTAGTAACCTTTCGACCTCTATAGTTATGGCATGGTGGATAAGAGGGCGACCTCTAATCATCTTAGTACATATACTTGGTACCGTGATTGACATCTGTTTATTTTGGAATTGGAGGTCAGAAACTTCACAATCATGAAGTTAAATTAGTTAAGATACAGTGGAGTAAAGCTCAAGAATGCTAGATACTAGCGTCATAACCTTTTTCTTAAGGGTGCATCCTTGATTTCTTTGTGTAGGAGCTTAACGCATAATTGTTTCTCTCTTTCCGAAGTATATCACCTAGGTCGTATCTTCGATCCTTAGGTAGAAGCCAATGGATGTAAACATGTGTTTGAAACATGTTATGGTTGGTGGTTGCAAGTGGTTGCTAATGGTTGCTCGTGGATGCATATGCATACGTATTAGGCACTAAACCAAGTTCGGACGCTTTCATCTTGCATTTACAGATATGTATTTGTTTGTAAGTTGAACTTGATATGTGATCATATGGATGATGCATATGGACGAACGGTTGTGCATGCATGTAGTATTTACATAACTAGGGATGCTTGCGTACATGATTGGACGCATGGCACTGACATGATTTGCATTAAGGAGGTCAACTAAATCAGTAGACCGCCTGATTTTGCATTAGATAAAGACATATACACCCACTATGTATATAAACATGAAAGCATTAGAAATCTTTTAAGGACAATGAATGCCTGTGAGTGAATGGTTGAGTAGATGGGTGATTGGATGGTAGGACACATTCTTCCTAACTTGAAAATTTCGGGGACGAAATCCTTTAAGGGTGGGAGAATGTAACACCCCATATTTTTAATGTAATTAAAAATGTATATTTATCCATGGATAGGATTGATATGGTGATGTATAATGAAAATTAATATATGAAAGAAAGAAAGGATTGGTTGCATGCGATGTAAATATGTTGCATGCACTGATTTGCAAACATAATGCATTAACATTAAAAGAAAAAGATTCATGCATTGGTTTAATTTAAGTATTGTAACTAACATGAAAAAGAGAAGTAAGGAAAGAGCAATAATTATCATTTTTCTAAGACTTATTAACAAAAGACTTTGTAGCTCAGTTGGTTAAGGCATTGGATTTATAACATGGAGGTCGGGGGTTCGAACCCCGGCGACAGCATAATTTTTATCTCTGTTTTAAAGAGGGCCAACTGAACATGCAAATATATGTACATATACAAATTCAAAATTTGAAAGGATAAGAACGTACATATAAGGAAATAAAGAAAATATATGTATATACATGAGAATATATATATATATATATATATATATGCAGAAATATATGTATACGAAAGATAAAATTTAAGATAAGGCTATAGTAAATGAAATATGGCAAGAATTAAATAACGGTGCAACATCGTTTGAATTTTGAAAATAAAATGAAAGTTGTGCGTATATACATATATATATATATATATACGCGTAAAAATGGTCGTTAAAGGAATTGTATACATATAAGAATATTTCATGTGAATAAAACAGTTAAATAAATTCCAGAAATTCAAAAGTTCGAAAATCAAATTTCTACGCCAAAACAATTCAAACATTCGAAATTCAAATTTCTGCGCCAAAACAGCTTGTGGGACCCAATGCTGACTTAGCACTGCATGTACGATAAGATTTGGCTAGATTCATCTGCGAACCTGGACTATTTTCTTAACTAGGTTCAATGCTGACTCAGCGCTGCGTGTACGATAAGGTCTTGAGCAACTATATAAACAACACTAGTCTCCTCCTCTATTCACAATTCTTCTCTACCCTTATGCTGCAAAGATTCTGAGTAAACATGGCTTCTTCTCCTCCACTTAAAATAAATAATAAAATAATATATATAAAATAAATCAAGACGAGGAGATGCTGCTCAAAGACTTTCAAGAAGAGATTCGAAATTAAAGCTTCAAGATAAGGATCAAAGGCTAACGTCGCATGAATCATAGCAACGCCATCTTTCTTTTCAAATCTAAATCTCTGTAAGTCAGTTATTTTTAGATTTGAACGTTTTTCGTTGTTCGTGACATGAAATTAAAGGAATAAAAGAATATGCCAAATCTCTCTCTCTCTCTATTCGAATCAGTGCCTATATTCTTGGACCTAATCAAGAACTGTTATGATTCAAGGACAAATAAGACTGTGACTATGAAACTATGGACCTTAGAACCATATGCCTCTTTGACTATGAACGTTGCCTATGACTATGAACGTTGCCTATGACTATGAACATTGCCTATGACTATGGACATTACCTATGACTGTGACTGTGACTATGAGAATTATTTCCTTGACTAAGCTTATGCTTTTGATTTGGAAACATAAACTATTGCCTATGACATAACAAGGACAACTGTGACTAAACACCTATGATTTCTGACTAGGAAAGTGTTGCTGTGGAATTGGGTCTAAACTTGATCTTTCTATTCTGTCTATCCTTGGTTTTCGTTGGTTTTAGACCTTGGGAATTTATCTATTAAGTTAGGTCTACCGATGTTCTTGAACCTACGTCTCTATTCTGTCTATTCTTGGTTTTCTTTGGTTTTAGACCTTGGGAATTTACCTATTAAGTTAGGTCTACGCATGTTCTTGAACCGACGTCGTTGTTCAACCCACTTTATGCCAGTTAGTATGTCTATCTGTTGCATAGCATCGTTGGTTCATTCCCTATTTTTTACGAACCTAGCTTTATTTATAATCTAGACTGAATCACGATTATACGAACGATGGGAATGCGGTTTGGGCAAAACATGAAATTTACTAAAAACGTAGTTTAACTTGAAAATTGACATAAATTGGGAACATGTATTATGGCATGTTCATAGGAATGCAAATTGGATAAATTTGACATAAATTATAAGATGTGTAATTTGAACCTAGTATTGACGTGTAAATCTAGCATTTACATGAATAGTGAACTAGAGTAATAAGTCTAGTTTGACGTGAATTAGAATGTTGAATCGGAATTGGATTAGCTAATTTGGCACGGTAAGTATATTGGCATAAATGTGAAATTGGCCATAATTGGGAATAACTGTCAGGTTTAGCAAAATCATGGTTAGTGACACTTAATTTGGTATAGTTTACATACCAAAAAGCATAAATATGATATAGAGGGGAAAATGGGCCATAGAAATAAATGTAGACAGATTACATTAAAAGAGTAATTGGGAAATAAGTAAATTAGGAATAATTTACTTATAGAATTTGTCCTAAATGAGAAAGGTAAATTTAGACAAATTAAAGATTTATTAACGACGTCTCTTTTAATGAAACACCAGAAAGTTCTAGGGTGACAGAGAGGATAGTGTCTAGGCTTGGGTTTGGAAAATACAAGTTTCCTGCTCTCCCTGGCTATCCCTAACTGATCCGACGGACGGGATGGTTACCTTCAAAACCTGATTTGAAAATTAATCAAAACCCTTTGAACTTATAAAACACGAATATGCCTAACCCGAGGTTAGACTGAGTTGCGATGTAAACCTGCCCGGAACCAACCGGCACATTCAGTATTCGCAACAATATCTGTCTAATGTGAGTGGTTGCGGCTTTAATCTATTTAGTTAAAGCTAGAACAAGAATGGTAGGGTTAAGTTAACTAGGACACTTAACCAGTTCAACATGATAACTAAACTGATGGGTGGGGATAGGTTCAGACTGACACTTAATACAGTTGAGCTAGAATGAGAGGGTTAAGTCCATAGGAACACTTAATCAACTCAACACAGTTAAGCTAGGATGGGAGGGCTAAGTCCATAGAGACACTTAACCAAACTTAAGGTAGCAAGACAAGATTTGTAGGGGTTAAGTAACTAAGAAAACACTTAGCCAAATTAACATGTTAACTAGACTAAGAAGGTGGGGTTAAGTAAAGTTAATACACTTAGCCAATTTGATATGTTAGCTGGGCTAGACCGTAGGGTTAAGTAAACTTGAACACTTAACCAATACAGGATAATGGGTAGGGTTAAGACCAATATAACTTGGTTTGTGG
Source organism: Allium sativum (assembly GCA_030737875.1). Taxonomy (NCBI): domain Eukaryota; kingdom Viridiplantae; phylum Streptophyta; class Magnoliopsida; order Asparagales; family Amaryllidaceae; genus Allium; species Allium sativum. The sequence continues at coordinate 3,824,595 of CM060921.1, read as the reverse complement.
TCGGGTTAAGTCAACATGAATTACTGATAACACTTAACCAGTTTAACAGGATAAATGAAGGGGGTTAAGTTAGCTTGAAGTGACTAATGACACATAACCAATCCAAATTGACGGGAAAGAGAACTAAGTAGTAAACCTTAGTTAAGAAAACAATGATTCTGGAAACTAAGTGGTAAACCTTAGTTGACAAAACTAAGTAGTAATTCTTAGTATAACACGAGGAGGAGCGAACGTCCATCTGATTAAAAAGAAGGCTCCAACGAATTGGGTTACGAAGCCCGAGGCTTCGAGGGGACGTGAGGGTACTCTTGGTATCCCTCTGTGAGGCTGCAGATGATCTGCCTGGGCCCATAGAGGTTAAGGTCTGCGTAGAAGAACCAGGAGTATGCCTTGGTTGCAATACATGGCAACCTAAAGACTAGGATGGACCGGCGTGATTCGGCGAGCAAACGGTTGCCCTGTGATAGCGACTCGTCGTCTACCATCCATCTTGAGTCAATTGAGATACGTGAAGCGGAAAGGCAGAGAACTCCAAAAGACCATATACTTGCTATCTAGTTATGGTTGCGGATGGCCATAGGATAGTGGGGCACCGGGGGCCGGCGTATAGTTCTCATTTTACAAGGTGTGCCTTTCATTAGTTGAGGGAGGGGTCAAGTGGGACCATAGCCACTGGAATAAAAACAGACCTTAGCATCTGCATCGGCAGATATCTGAAAGCTCCCGACCGAGTTCTGTATTTGTAATGACCCGGATTCTTATGGGTTAATTTTTAATATTTAATATGGATTTAAATATTGGGTGGATAAATATAAATGAATATTTATATTAATTTATTAATTTAATAATCCAATTCGAATTTAAAACGAAGACAAATTAATTCAAATAATTAATTAGAATTCTGTTTTGAATTTATGAATGATAATATTAATTTATTATCGAAGAAATTAATTGTTATGAAATTAATTTATATCAATTTAAATTGATATCTTCCACAGACGATCGAACTGGACTTCGTGACTTATCCCAGTAGATTCATAATAGGGGTATTACCCTAGAATGGACAGTTGTTGGGTTCAGAAAGGGGTTCAGAGTCAAGGGGTTTTTAATTAAAGGATACCGATTTAAAATAAATTAAAAAAAAAAATGGGTGGACCAAAACCAAACATGTCGTTCCCTCTATATCACCACAAACCAAAAGCAAACGGTGGTTCCTCTTCTTCCACAAAGTAAAACAAACCCGTGGGCTCCTCTTCAATCAAAGTATTCTCCTCAGTATAAAATCGCGACCCTCCCTGGTAGTTTTACTTTCCTATTCAGATAAAGAAATCGAGTATCATAATGTATTGCTCGAAATCTAATGAAGCTCAACTCAACGTCGAAGACCTTCACGAATTTAGGAACCGAAATCGAACACTGCAAGGATCCCCGAAGCTCGAGCCTGGCTAGAAGCAGTCGCGATTCACAATGAGACTAGGTCACGAGTTCGATTGGGTTAGGGCATCGATTCTGGGGTGTTCAAGATAGGTGCGAACTGGTTGATTTAGAAGGGAGCTCGAATAAACAACGAATCGCGAGACTGCTGGAGGCACTCGCATACGTGAAGCAGATGTGGTATCGGCGACATGATTTGCAGAGTGATTCCGTCCTTCGTTGAGGGGTCGACTGTTGCAAAGGATCGATTGGAAGATGCACAATGGGGGAAAACAACTGCGTTGACATTAGGGGAGTGCGGTTACTGATGATGGTTGGGAACTGGGGCTGTCTGATGTAGGAGGAAGTTTTTCTTTTGATTAAGATGTATGGAAGAATCGCTATGAAATTTATATAATATGCTTCAGTGGATATTCAGCGCAAATAAAAATCAAGTGAGTAAACCTCACTCACCATTTATTTCGAAATTATTTTTATATAGTTAAAAATAATTGTCTATGCTTGTTTGAATGTTGTTTGATTGTTTTAAAATATATATTAGTTATTTAGGATATATATATATATATATATATATATATATATATATTGGGTCGATGATTGGTTGGATTCCCGCAGTTTCATTAGCGGATGCCCGCGGTACCATAGCGGATGATTACCCTATACGCCCCGTGCTATGATTAGTGGATGACCTTCTATATCGCGATATCCTGCCTCGAAGCAGGATGGGTATTACTATGTTGACTAACGTCTGTGGATGCAGGAAAACAGGTTGGAGGAATCCAACTGGATTCCTCAAAAATATATTATCTGTTTGTTGTTTGTTTGATTTCATATATATTTATATATGATGTGTTTAAAATCAAATGATTGAAAATTGGCTGATTTGATTGTTTAAAATATCCCTGGGCTTGAATATTGATTTATAAAAATATCGGAAAGGGTATTTGATATTTAAAAAGTGAATTCTATTTTTATAAATAGAATTTGAATTTTAAATAAGACTATAGAAAATATTTAACTTGTTCGAAGGTATATAAAACAAGTAATTGAATTTATAAACTTTGTTTATAAATGAAAAGATGGAATTGAATCGAATTTATAAAGTTGTTTATAAATGAAAATATGGGATTTGAATCGAATTTATAAAGTTGTTTATAAATGAAAATATGGGATTTGAATCATTTATAAAGTTGTTTATAAATGAAAATATGGGATTTGAACCGAATTTATAAAGTTGTTTATAAATGAAAATATAGGGTTTGAATTGAATTTATAAACGTTGTTTATAAATGGAAAGGTGGGATTTGAATTGAAGTTATAAACGTTGTTTATAAATAATGCAGAGAATTCAAATGGACTTTAAACTATAGAATTTGAATATAGAATTCAAATAGACTTTAAACTATAGAATTTGAATATAGAATTCAAATGGACTTTAAACTATAGAATTTGAATATAGAATTCAAATGGACTTTAAACTATAGAATTTGAATATAGAATTCAAATGGACTTTAAACTATAGAATTTGAAAATAGAATTCAAATGAAGTTTAAATAAAGAGAATTCAAATAGAATTGAATTGGAATTTGAATAGAGAAGTCGATAAGGGAACGAGAGTATTAGTATAATTAGAATGTGTAATATGCAAGTTAAAAATATATTTGAACATGTCATGTTCAAATATGACGGTGAAATAGACTGAGAAGTTAATTAACAGATTTAATTAACAAATTGAGTTAAAACGATTGGTATAGTTAAAATAGATTGGACAGGCATAAATATACAGGAGACAGGTATGGCATAAAGTATAGAAGTGAAATAAATAGAATGCCCGACAGGAAGGTACGTATTTAATTTCCATATGAGATTTTATGCGCCGTATCGGCTAGCCGCTTGGCTTTTTCTTTTTCTTTTTCTTTTTGAGATGAGAAGGACCGGGAAAGCTATTTGAAATTTCCCGATGCTCCCGGTACAAAGGAGGTTATGGCGAATTTTTCCGGGAATTTAAGGAGATAGAATATTTTTGAGATAATTTGATAGTTAGAAATTAACATATCAAAATATATAGAAGTCGATAAGGAAACGAACTTAGAAATAGAATAGTATAATTTAAAAGGGAAGTATAAGAATAAAATCTCGTAGGAATAGAAAGAGAAAGTGTATATGTGTTTAAAGGTGAATAATCAGTTGTATGGTATTGATTATTCGAGTAAGTAGTCTTGTCTGTTTTGACGTTAAATGTTATTCAGTCAAGGTCTGAGAGGTAATTATACCCCAACTTGGTTGATTTCATGATATACCGATAAGTAGCAAGATTCAGGCTCGAAGATCAATGTGGAATAAGAATTAGTTAAATACTGTATTTGGGTTGTCGTAACGATGTTTTACACAACATCTGTTTTAACCCAAATATGTGCAAAGCTTGGAAATAGAATAATGAACGTTTCCTAAGTATAGAAATAAACGAGTCGGAAAAGAGATAAGTAATTGGAGTATTTTCCAATTATAAGTAAAAGATATTTTCTAAAGTTTAGAAAATAAAAGAAGGCGATATATGGAAATGTTTTCCAAATAACGTAAAAGGCCAACATGGTTATTGAAAATATTTGGTTAACAAATATTGATAAAGAAATAGAGAAGTGATTTAATTAATGAAATATTAATTAAAGGTTCACTGATTGTTGGATGTTTGGATGAACACTTGTTTTATTCGATAGTTAAATCATCGACTATCGAAACACTTGTTTTTATTCGATAGTTAAATCACAGACTATCAAAGTTTTGACCATCGTTGTCAATATGGAGAGACCGGTTGGATTATTATCCGAAGAACCACTCCATATCGGCAGTAGCGTGCGAATCAGATTATATAAAGATAATCGAAGACGGAGTAGAGTGCAAGGACTTTTTCTATTAATAGAAATAGTGCCTTCAGTTCATCCTGTTTCTGGGTGACTCGTATGGATGGATGTCTGACAGAGTATTTCCAGAAAGGTCACGTACATTGATTTCTTCAACCGTACCAAGAGTGGAAGCGGAGAAGGAAACTTCTTTTAGCTGACACGTAATGTATTGTTGTCGACGTCAATTAGTGATTTTCGATGGATCTGACGATGTGACATTCGAAGTGAATCTGGTGTGATGATAAAGCGTAGCTTCTAGCCTCGACATCCGGTAAATGACAGAAATCGGGCAAGCAACATGGTTATGTAGGTCGCACCTATTAGGGTGTATAATCACCTGATCTAGAGTTTCATTTACTTCTAAAAATCTATTGTCGATGCTGTCCCATTCGGGAAACGGTTGCTGATCCCAACCGTTGGTGATATACATTCGATACACTCAAGCGAAATGAGTGGTCGGTCATGTGTGGCTGAGTTGCAAGATGTTCTTGTTGAACTCGGTGTATTCTCCTCTAGAGATATACCAGCGGAAGGTGGTTCCATACCTTGTCATAGTGGGAAAACCAAATACCCAATACGTGCTTGCGGTTTATGATTGTATATTACATATGTGGAACGTGAGATGCAAACGTTCCACTAGATTGTTATCTACTTGATTTAGACATTATTATAATATCAAAAGAGTTTTGATATAAAGTTAAATCAAGTGTTGGATTTTCATAAGGGAAAAAACCCGTTCCGTGTTATACGGCGTGGTCTTATGAGATATCATTTAGTTTTCTGAAATTGTTTTAAACTGTTTACTCATACCAGTCCCATGACTGACCCGGAGTTTACTTTGTTGTTTTCCCTAAACTCTTGGGTGCCTAAATTTGTACGGGCAGTCAAGTAGTCGGGAATTTACAGATATACTGGAAGAGCTTGGAGCAGGAGGCTTCAGGATCATATAGCTATAGTTATTTCTGCTGTGTTGTAAGTGATGTACTTTGATATTGATGTATATTCAAGTACAGATGTATATTTCAAGTTATGTTATATATATTATATGTTATTCGTTCCGCTGTGAGATTCGTGTTACTCTGATGTTGTGTTCTTCTTCTTCTTCTATTCTAAGTTTCTATCTTATCTATCCTCACCCTCTAACTTCTTTCTATTAATGGTTCGAATTTCCGTGATATTTGGGGTTGGACTTGTGTTTTTGGTCAGCTCAAATTCTACCGGATTTTCGGGTCACTACAATTGGTATTAGAGCTTAGGTTGAGCGAATACCTAGGCTTGTTGGAATGTGCTCATTAGAGATAGGATCAGTAGTATCCTAGAATGAGTTGAGTGTATATATATACGAGAGAGCGTATTTGTTATTTGATATAAAAACTGTTTTATATTGTGTTGACTAGTTTGTTGAGTGGATTATAAATTTTGGTCGAATCGTGGGACGCCACGATGTCGATAGGAGTTTATAAACACTTGAACAAAAGATTGGACACGATATTGTTTTTAAATAGTTAAGTTGATTGTTAGGATTATAATCGAATTAGATTATAAAACAGAATAGTTATATAACCAATGGAATTTGTATATGAAATCAAATATACAAATGAGACAAATTGAAATTGAATTCCAACCAGAATTCAAAATTTAAAATCCTGGGAGTTTGGAAAATATTTTTCTAAATGGATTTTGGGGAAAAAAATAAAGCACTGAACTCATTCAGTAGCTGGGAAATAATTCTGATGATGGTCGCAACATCACCAGTGTTCATTTTCGAGTTTCTAAGTGACAAATTGCTGCCTTAGAAATTTTTTGATGGAAATTTGTTTGAAAGAAACAAGTTGGTTGAAAATTCAAATGCTTTGAATTTGGGATAGATATGAATATATGTATATATTTATATTACTTCAGAGGAATTTTGAAATGTGAAATGGGAATATAGATTTCAAATAGAAGTAAAATAAAGGAATTTGAATATATATATAATTCAAATAGAAGTGAAAAAGAATTTGAATTCAAAGGAATTCAAATGAGTTTGAATAAAGAAAATTTAAATAGAAATTGTATAAGAAAAATTGAAATGGAATTTGAATTCAAAGGAATTCAAATGGATTTGAATAAAAAAAAGTCAAATAGAGATTTGAATATTAGAATTCAAATGGAAAATGGTTAAATAGAATTTCAAAGAGAATATAAAGTGAAGGTTGAATATTAGAATTCAAAGAAAATAAAAGGAGTTGAAATAGAATTTGAATTCAAAGTGAAATTAAATAGAATTTGAATTCAAAGGAGTTAAAATAGAATTTAAATTCAAAGGAGTTAAAATAGAAATTGAACAAAGTAATTCAAATAGAATTTGAATTCAAAGGAGTTAAAATAGAATTTAAATTCAAAGGAGTTAAAATAGAAATTGAACAAAGTAATTCAAATAGAATTTGAATTCAAAGGAGTTAAAATAGAAATTGAACAAAGGAATTTAAATAGAAGTTGAATACAGGATTTCAAATGGAATTTGAATAAGGGATTTGAAATGGGTTTTTGGATGAAGGATTTCAAATAGAAAGTGAAGATAAGAAATTCAAATAGAATTTGAAGATAAGGAATTGAAATAGAATTTGAATAGAAGAAAAATTCAAATAGAAATTGAATAGAAGGAAATTCAAATATAGAGTTGAATAAAGAAATTCAAATGGAATTTGAATATTGTAAATATATAGGATTTGAATATTAGAAGTGAAATAAATCGGGAATATTATGTTGAAATGGAAAAATGGATTTGATATATATTAAAAATATATCAGAATGGAGTTGAATTTATTATAAACAAAGTTAAAACGTTTATATTTATAAATATAATTAAAACGAGCTCGCCGTAGCACGGCAGTTCGCGAATTGGCGATTGGAACTTCAATTTAGTATACAGAACTCAATTGAAGTCGGAATTCTTTAAAACAAGAATCGTCGGGACGGGTTGAATAATAGTTTTCTAATGAAAGAGAAAATTCTGGATTTCGTCGTACAGATTTTGAGTTATGTCAAAATCAAATTTTTAGAAAAGCAGCGCCAAAACCATTATAAAACCATAACGGTTTAATTAAATAAATAAAAGGATTGTTAGGAAATAAAATCCAAATTGGCATTTGAAAAATCCAGACTGGAGATACAAAGTAAATATGAACTCCAGTGAAGTAAGTGAAATGATTTTTAAGACAAAAATCATATTTTAAATGGTTAAATAGAATTAACTAAATTGGAAAATAATTAGTTAAAGGAAATTTGAATCGAAATTGGGTTTTTGGATAAGTGAAAGAGATTGAGAATTTATGTAACGACCCGTATTTCTCTACCAACTTAATTGGATTATTTTAAATATTTTAATAATTTAAAATATTGGTTTGAGGTTGGATAATCGAGTTTAACGATTATATTGTGAATATATTATATAAAATAAATAATAAATATTATTTTAATTTCCAAAATATGGGAAATTGTCGAAATTGAAATATACTGTGATCCGACAGTTTAAAGTGGTCAAATATTGTTTATGGTGGAATGTTAGTGACAATTCGTTTTGAAAACGACGACGAATATAAATAGTTTATAATTTAATTAAATAACGAGCTGCAGCGGCGCGGTAGTTCGCGTTTTGGCATTTTGAACTTCAATTGGTCGTACCGGGTTCAAAATAAGTCGGATTTCATCGAAACAAGAAACGTTGGGACCAGTTTGACAATATCTTCCCAATGGCAGAGAAAAATCCAGTTTTCGTCGTGTAGATTTTGTTTTATGTCCAAATCAAATTTTGGGAAAAGCAGCGCCAGAATTCCTTTTATATATATAGCGCTGCAGTTATATAAAATAATGGTTTTTAAATATTTTAAACATCGAATTGGCTTCGAATTCAACCCGGGATATTTTTCCTTAGTAATACATCAAATTCTGGTCGTGTATGGCCAACTGCAATATTTTGATATTATTATATTGAAGTACTTTAAAATTGGGTTATTTTATTCAAAATTGGCCAGTTCAAAAGGGACATTTTTCAAACGACCTCTGTTTTCGACGAAACAAATTTTGTTGGGACCGTAATAGTAAATTATTGCTAGATTTTCTAACGGCGCGTCAATCGGGGTTATTCTGTGAGCGTGGCAAAATAAAATGTGAAATAAATCGATCTATTTGGACGTGTACAAGCGCTATTTGAGCATACGTGCACGGAATTCGGCGAAACAAGTTTCGTTAGGACCGTATCATCAAAATATACTATGCCGTCCAGTTGCGTCATGAACGGGGTTCGTATGTGAGCGCAGCAGCGAATAAACGATATTCGAAAACGCGATAGGCACGAAATAAAAATCGTCAGTCAGTGTCAGACATCACATCAACTTAAAATAATATTTTTCCACTCTATATAAACCCTTTCCCCTCCATTTTTCCAGCCCTCATCCTCTTCTTCTTGGTAAATTTGCAAATAAGACCCTAAATGCAAAAACAATTATATTTCACAATCCGTCGAGAATTTGTTATGGCAACCAAAGCAAAAGTTGTAGATCGGCTCATTCTCTACCTACAGCAAAAAGTTGGAGTGGTTTCGTCAACCCTGGTGGCCGGAAACCGCGAAGAAAAGCAAAGGACAGTCGTCATTTGTGGCCAAAACTCGCGAGCTGTGGTTGATTTCAGAGACTGGGACCTTAGGGGAATTAAAGTAGAGAAGCGGGGCTTCGATTTGGCAGGGGTCTCAGGTCGTACGGTTGCGAGTGGTCGGAGAAATCAGATGATGAACGTGGACGTGGTTTTTGGGTTCGTTCTTTGAAGCACGGTCGGAGATGGGGTGTTTTCCGGTGTTGTCAGGCGGAGCTGGGGTCGCGCGCCTGGGGGAATCAGACGGGGGTAGCGAGGTGGTTCGATTGGAGGTGGTCCAGTCATCGGCAACGGCCTGAGGTGGGTGAATTTGGTGGATAAACGTGATTGGGGCTTTTCGCGATTTCAGGCGATGGAGGAGGTTTGGCGACTGGTGGCTTCAGGCGTGGGGGCGTCGGAGTACGGCGGCGACGGTGGTGTGGTCGAGCGAGGCTCCGGTGGTCTGACGAGGTGGCGCGGTGAAGGAAATGGTTGGAGCTCGTGTTCGATGTAAACAGGAAGGAGGAATCGGGGATGAAGAACCCGTAAGAAGGAAAACGCGTGGCCAAGTTTTTCATCTGTGCCGACGTGGCACCAAACGTTAATTAAGGTAATGATTAGGTGATGATTATTTAATTTATTTAATTAAATTATTAATTAATGGTTTAGTTATAAATCGTATATTTTTTTCAAACTTCGAACCAACGTAACTTGTTCATACGTTAACGAAATTTAACGAAACAAGATCCGTTGGGATCGCAGGGACGAGACCTACGCGCTGACGCTGACTAGGAGTCAATCCGACACCGTTGAAAATTCAGCTATTTTTGGACGAATGGTTCAAATCAAAAGCGACAAACGCGTCAACCGTCGACCAGAATAAACTCTGGTGAGTTAATTCTTACACCTTCTGGAATACTGTGATGTGGTAAAGTCACAGTTAAATAAAATTTACAGTTAACAGTTTAAATTGGCTGATTGGATGTGATGGATGCAAGTTGCTTGTGGTTGGTTGATGGTTGCAGTTACTTATATTCTGCCAATTGTTTAACTCGTATATTGTTATCAACTGACATCTGTGATGCAGAGAAGGACAGGTTGGAGGAATCCGACCGGATTCCTCAAATAAACTGTATTTTTGATTGTTGTGCATATATATGAACTGTTACCCTGATTAACACCAAAACCTGTCTGAGTGTGATGGTTGAAATTATATCCACCTGTGTTGTGTTTAAAATCAACCGACAGCGTTGATTTGGTAATTGGCAGTGAAAGGCATCAATATGTTATTTCTGACGTCAGTTGACACTCAGTGAGTTGACGTGGTTTTAAGGTTATAAATAACCAAATTGAGGTTTTCCATTATTTTATATAAGTGATTAAACTGGAAATTTAAAATAAATATATTGGATCGAGTTATAAAGAAAATTAGTTAAATGGTTTAACCAGTTTAAAAGGGAAAAGTCAAGGGTTTACCAACGGATTGGTAAAAGAGAATGATCGTTTATAAAACAATTAAATAGCGTTTAAATTAATTAAGTTAGTTAATTAATTTATTTAAAAAGGGGATTTATTAAATATGTTTTAACCGAGTTTTCAAAGGGATTATTTAAAGGGTTTATAGCAGTTTGGCGACAGAGAAAAACCAAGGTTTTATCTACGTGTTGGTTAAGTTAGACAATTTGTTTTTAAACAATTAAAAGTTGATTTTATCAATTTAGTTATTTGGTTAATTTAAGAAAGGGAAATGACAATTTGAATTCAGTTAATTGTTAACTGATGTGTATGGTTGGTTAATCCACCATATTTGAGTAAAATAGACAAAGGGATATATATTGGTTTAAATATCCGTTAAAGTGTAATGAGTAGCGTTGGACATTAGTTAATCTTTGATTTACTATAATCTAAAGGGATAATTGAATTGATTATTGTTAATAACCTGGATTAATTTGAGTAAGCGTGTAAACATGATAATAATACTATTTGGATTTAGATCCAAGTTAACTATATTTGATGTAGTAGATGTTAAAACATTTTGTTCTTTAATTTAAAATGATTTAAAGTTGGAAATCAATTTAAGGTCAAATAAGAAATTTATATAAAGGATTTATAAATCGAAGTTTACAAAACAGGGTTGGTGAAATGGAAATACAAGTAATAAGCGTTTTAAATTTGACAATTGAGGTTCAGCCAAGAAGGCGATCGAGGTTAATTATAAGTACCCCAATAGATGGAATCAAATGATTTGGTGAGGGATTTATATTATAAATCAAAAAGGGTTTAAGTGTAAGAATGTTGAAGTTAAAGTGATGTTAAATGGATATTTGTTTAGATAAAGGAATTGAGTAAAAGACGATAAACGAGATTTCAAATATAAGAAAAGGTTGCGTAAACCCAGATTTGAAATGGAGAATGGTAAACGAGATTTGGATATTAGTGATTAAGTGTCGAACTAATATTATTCTAAGGTGGGAAGGTTGTCAACTAAGGTCTGAGAGGTAACTAAAATACCCCAACTTGGTTGACATCCCTATTATCAAGGAATAGTATTAGTCAGGAACACGTGAAGTGTTGAGAATTGGTCTATCTATTTTCGAGGAATGACAAATTCAAATGCAAAGTTTTGGAAAATAGATAACATTGCAATCTTAGTTCAAGGGAAATAAGAATAGGGTTTTCAAATAATATCGAACATTAGTTATGCAATTAGAATTGATCTAAATCGTATTTAAGTTAGAGTTAGCCAAACAAAGTTATTTAGGAAAAGTTCCATTGCGTGCGACTGCTAGCGTAATTCGCAGGGCTGCAGATAGCCTACGGCAGTCGGATGTTTCCTGAGGGGATCAGGCGTAACCATTGTGATCGCTGCGATCTAGGGTCGAGCGTATGGAGATAAGTCGAATATTAGTTAATCAATCGAAGTAGTCAAATCAAGTTAGTCCAGTTGAGTTAAATAAATTGAGTTAGTCAAGTTAAAGTTAATCGGTCAAAACCAATTAAGAGATTTAAAAGTCGATTTACTATTTGGATAAATATATTTAAGGGGTCAAGTTGTATCTAGAGCTAATTAAACAAACTGATGTGATTCACACTATTATTGTTCGATAGTTAAACCACCGACTATCGAAGTTGACCAATACGATTGTCGGTATGGAAAGTCCGGGATCGAATTTTATTCGAAAACCATTCCGACCGACAAATACGTGAAGATATCAGAAGACGGTCGAGATGGAGCATTGAAGACTGTGGATTATCATAAGCGGAAGAACTGCTGAAATCTCTGGAGTGCAACCAGAGATAAACAGTGGTTCTGTCGTGATTGGAATCTACAGGTTGCAAGGACTTCTCGCTACTGATCCATGGGGTGATTCCTATATGATATGCAGTAGGAAGGTACCTTCGGTTCATCCTGTTCCTGGATGACTTGTATGGACGGATGTCTGACAGAGTATTTCCAAAGGAATTACATGCGTTGATTTCTCCAAACGTACCACGGTTGATGGCGGAGAAATGGTTATTCTCTAGCCAGATAGCTAGAGTATGTTTGTAGACGTCAATCAAGTGTGATCTGGCGGATCTGACGATGTGGCGTTCAAAGTGTATGATGACCAGATGTTAAAGTCAAGTTCTAGCCTCAAGCCTCATCAATCGGGAAATGACAAAAATCGGGCAGGCAGCATGGCTATGTGGGTCGCTCCCATTAGGATGTATGATCACCTATCTAGAGAAATTCCTATTGCTTCTTTATCTATTCGATGCTGACCCTATTCGGGTGGCGGTTGCTGATCCCAACCGTCGGTGATATACATTCGATACACTCAAGCAAAATGAGTGGTCGGTCATGTGTGGGCCGGGTTGCAAGACGTTCTTGTTGAACCCAGTGTATTCGCCTCTAGAGATACACGTGCGGAAGGTGGACCCATACCTTGTCAAGTTGGAATCCAATATCCAATAAGCGCCCACGGTTTTTCGATTGTATACTATATATGGGGAGCGTGAGATGCAAGCGTTCCTCTAGATTATTATTTACCTGTATTTAGACATTATGATAATATCAGAGAAAGATATTGATTTCAAAAAATGTTTTGGGTTATAGTAAGGTAAAAACCGTCCGTGTTTATGTGTGGACTGGTCTTACTATTATTCTTTGATTTCATAAAGGATTTTGCAAAGTTAAACAAGTTGTGTGTTATGTGAATTTATCACTGATAGTATTCCAGACTGACCCGGTGTATTTTGTTTTAAATCAAATGTGCTCGGGTCAGACCGAGTATGTTCCAGGTTAGGTTCTGCTTGGAGTTTCGGGAGCTCGAAGCAGGCGGCTTCACCGCTAGTTATTCAAAGTTATTATTCCGCTGTGACTAATGTATGTGTACTCTGATGATTGGTATGTTTTATATAGTTCTTTGTATAAAGAGATTTGATATTATATTTTATCTGTTCCGCTGTGAGATTCTGATGTGTTCTTCTTCTTTCTTCTATTCTAATACTTCTTCCTTTCTATCCTCACCCTCTAAATTCTTTCTCATGACAATCTGGGGGTTCGATACTTGGGTTTTTGGCAAGTGATACGGGTTTATGTATTGTTGTCGAGAACCCGATTGTCGTTCTTTTCCTCGGGTCGTTACAGTGGTATCAGAGCTATTGGTTTAATGATTAACCTTGGCTCTGTGGTGTGACTCAATAGAGATGGGGTTGGCAGCACCCTAGATTGAGTTTGAGTAGATATACGAGAAAGCGTATTTGTGATTTGATATAAAATTATTTTTAATGATTATTTTTGCCCAATTTTATTTTATAATAAAATAAAGGTAAAAGTTATTATAGTATGGGCAATCATCTTGATTGGTTAATGTTGGTTGTATGATATGTTTGTAGTGTATGGTTGATTGCTTGAATATAAACCTGAGGATGTATGGAATTGGTTAAAACAAATCTAAAATGAATTATTCGAATGAATCAATCCAGATAAATAAATTCGAATAAATAAAAAAAGAAAATAAAATAAAGGAAGTGATTATAAATAATTATAATCCCGTATGGATTGAATTGTGTGTATCATTGGCTGATGTGGATATTTGAACATAATCAACATGTGTTGATAACTGATAAGTTTGTTTGAGTTGAGAACAGGTGTAAAGTGCCAGTTCAGCTTTAAACACAACCAAAGGAGAAAATCTGGAGTTATTTGAATCCAGTTGAGTAGAGTTGAAAAATCAATTAAGCAGGCTCGAATAAATATATCGCTTATTGCATAATAACGCTCGCCAAAAGGTACGCCTACGCCAAATATGAAATTTTGGTTTTGTTTGGATTTTGGGATTTGATTTTGGATTTTCCGACCATGAGAGTCGAGGTATACATATTTCTTGAACCTGCGATATTGCAGATGGTCCTCCGTACAGGGGAGATTCTGCCGAAATTTTTCCAGAATTTAAGAAGTTAGAAAATTTTTGAAGATTTTTGGAAATTCTTTTATTTGAAATAAACTGGTTTTAAAACCAATAGGGTCAGTTTGAAAATAAATTCGAGTTTTAAATTTTATTATTTTTGAAAAGACAATAATAGACGGCATTTCTTCTACCTTAGCAATTTCGAGGACGAAATTATTTTAAGGGGGAAGGAATGTAACGACCCGTATTTCTCTACCAACTTAATTGGATTATTTTAAATATTTTAATAATTTAAAATATTGGTTTGAGGTTGGATAATCGAATTTAACGATTATATTGTGAATATATTATATAAAATAAATAATAAATATTATTTTAATTTCCAAAATATGGGAAATTGTCGAAATTGAAATATACTGTGATCCGACAGTTTAAAGTGGTCAAATATTGTTTATGGTGGAATGTTAGTGACAATTCGTTTTGAAAACGACGACGAATATAAATAGTTTATAATTTAATTAAATAATGAGCTGCAGCGGCGCGGTAGTTCGCGTTTTGGCATTTTGAACTTCAATTGGTCGTACCGGGTTCAAAATAAGTCGGATTTCATCGAAACAAGAAACGTTGGGACCAGTTTGACAATATCTTCCCAACGGCAGAGAAAAATCCAGTTTTCGTCGTGTAGATTTTGTTTTATGTCCAAATCAAATTTTGGGAAAAGCAGCGCCAGAATTCCTTTTATATATATAGCGCTGCAGTTATATAAAATAATGGTTTTTAAATATTTTAAACATCGAATTGGCTTCGAATTCAACCCGGGATATTTTTCCTTAGTAATACATCAAATTCTGGTCGTGTATGGCCAACTGCAATATTTTGATATTATTATATTGAAGTACTTTAAAATTGGGTTATTTTATTCAAAATTGGCCAGTTCAAAAGGGACATTTTTCAAACGACCTCTGTTTTCGACGAAACAAATTTTGTTGGGACCGTAATAGTAAATTATTGCTAGATTTTCTAACGGCGCGTCAATCGGGGTTATTCTGTGAGCGTGGCAAAATAAAATGTGAAATAAATCGATCTATTTGGACGTGTACAAGCGCTATTTGAGCATACGTGCACGGAATTCGACGAAACAAGTTTCGTTAGGACCGTATCATCAAAATATACTATGCCGTCCAGTTGCGTCATGAACGGGGTTCGTATGTGAGCGCAGCAGCGAATAAACGATATTCGAAAACGCGATAGGCACGAAATAAAAATCGTCAGTCAGTGTCAGACATCACATCAACTTAAAATAATATTTTTCCACTCTATATAAACCCTTTCCCCTCCATTTTTCCAGCCCTCATCCTCTTCTTCTTGGTAAATTTGCAAATAAGACCCTAAATGCAAAAACAATTATATTTCACAATCCGTCGAGAATTTGTTATGGCAACCAAAGCAAAAGTTGTAGATCGGCTCATTCTCTACCTACAGCAAAAAGTTGGAGTGGTTTCGTCAACCCTGGTGGCCGGAAACCGCGAAGAAAAGCAAAGGACAGTCGTCATTTGTGGCCAAAACTCGCGAGCTGTGGTTGATTTCAGAGACTGGGACCTTAGGGGAATTAAAGTAGAGAAGCGGGGCTTCGATTTGGCAGGGGTCTCAGGTCGTACGGTTGCGAGTGGTCGGAGAAATCAGATGATGAACGTGGACGTGGTTTTTGGGTTCGTTCTTTGAAGCACGGTCGGAGATGGGGTGTTTTCCGGTGTTGTCAGGCGGAGCTGGGGTCGCGCGCCTGGGGGAATCAGACGGGGGTAGCGAGGTGGTTCGATTGGAGGTGGTCCAGTCATCGGCAACGGCCTGAGGTGGGTGAATTTGGTGGATAAACGTGATTGGGGCTTTTCGCGATTTCAGGCGATGGAGGAGGTTTGGCGACTGGTGGCTTCAGGCGTGGGGGCGTCGGAGTACGGCGGCGACGGTGGTGTGGTCGAGCGAGGCTCCGGTGGTCTGACGAGGTGGCGCGGTGAAGGAAATGGTTGGAGCTCGTGTTCGATGTAAACAGGAAGGAGGAATCGGGGATGAAGAACCCGTAAGAAGGAAAACGCGTGGCCAAGTTTTTCATCTGTGCCGACGTGGCACCAAACGTTAATTAAGGTAATGATTAGGTGATGATTATTTAATTTATTTAATTAAATTATTAATTAATGGTTTAGTTATAAATCGTATATTTTTTTCAAACTTCGAACCAACGTAACTTGTTCATACGTTAACGAAATTTAACGAAACAAGATCCGTTGGGATCGCAGGGACGAGACCTACGCGCTGACGCTGACTAGGAGTCAATCCGACACCGTTGAAAATTCAGCTATTTTTGGACGAATGGTTCAAATCAAAAGCGACAAACGCGTCAACCGTCGACCAGAATAAACTCTGGTGAGTTAATTCTTACACCTTCTAGAATACTGTGATGTGGTAAAGTCACAGTTAAATAAAATTTACAGTTAACAGTTTAAATTGGCTGATTGGATGTGATGGATGCAAGTTGCTTGTGGTTGGTTGATGGTTGCAGTTACTTATATTCTGCCAATTGTTTAACTCGTATATTGTTATCAACTGACATCTGTGATGCAGAGAAGGACAGGTTGGAGGAATCCGACCGGATTCCTCAAATAAACTGTATTTTTGATTGTTGTGCATATATATGAACTGTTACCCTGATTAACACCAAAACCTGTCTGAGTGTGATGGTTGAAATTATATCCACCTGTGTTGTGTTTAAAATCAACCGACAGCGTTGATTTGGTAATTGGCAGTGAAAGGCATCAATATGTTATTTCTGACGTCAGTTGACACTCAGTGAGTTGACGTGGTTTTAAGGTTATAAATAACCAAATTGAGGTTTTCCATTATTTTATATAAGTGATTAAACTGGAAATTTAAAATAAATATATTGGATCGAGTTATAAAGAAAATTAGTTAAATGGTTTAACCAGTTTAAAAGGGAAAAGTCAAGGGTTTACCAACGGATTGGTAAAAGAGAATGATCGTTTATAAAACAATTAAATAGCGTTTAAATTAATTAAGTTAGTTAATTAATTTATTTAAAAAGGGGATTTATTAAATATGTTTTAACCGAGTTTTCAAAGGGATTATTTAAAGGGTTTATAGCAGTTTGGCGACAGAGAAAAACCAAGGTTTTATCTACGTGTTGGTTAAGTTAGACAATTTGTTTTTAAACAATTAAAAGTTGATTTTATCAATTTAGTTATTTGGTTAATTTAAGAAAGGGAAATGACAATTTGAATTCAGTTAATTGTTAACTGATGTGTATGGTTGGTTAATCCACCATATTTGAGTAAAATAGACAAAGGGATATATATTGGTTTAAATATCCGTTAAAGTGTAATGAGTAGCGTTGGACATTAGTTAATCTTTGATTTACTATAATCTAAAGGGATAATTGAATTGATTATTGTTAATAACCTGGATTAATTTGAGTAAGCGTGTAAACATGATAATAATACTATTTGGATTTAGATCCAAGTTAACTATATTTGATGTAGTAGATGTTAAAACATTTTGTTCTTTAATTTAAAATGATTTAAAGTTGGAAATCAATTTAAGGTCAAATAAGAAATTTATATAAAGGATTTATAAATCCAAGTTTACAAAACAGGGTTGGTGAAATGGAAATACAAGTAATAAGCGTTTTAAATTTGACAATTGAGGTTCAGCCAAGAAGGCGATCGAGGTTAATTATAAGTACCCCAATAGATGGAATCAAATGATTTGGTGAGGGATTTATATTATAAATCAAAAAGGGTTTAAGTGTAAGAATGTTGAAGTTAAAGTGATGTTAAATGGATATTTGTTTAGATAAAGGAATTGAGTAAAAGACGATAAACGAGATTTCAAATATAAGAAAAGGTTGCGTAAACCCAGATTTGAAATGGAGAATGGTAAACGAGATTTGGATATTAGTGATTAAGTGTCGAACTAATATTATTCTAAGGTGGGAAGGTTGTCAACTAAGGTCTGAGAGGTAACTAAAATACCCCAACTTGGTTGACATCCCTATTATCAAGGAATAGTATTAGTCAGGAACACGTGAAGTGTTGAGAATTGGTCTATCTATTTTCGAGGAATGACAAATTCAAATGCAAAGTTTTGGAAAATAGATAACATTGCAATCTTAGTTCAAGGGAAATAAGAATAGGGTTTTCAAATAATATCGAACATTAGTTATGCAATTAGAATTGATCTAAATCGTATTTAAGTTAGAGTTAGCCAAACAAAGTTATTTAGGAAAAGTTCCATTGCGTGCGACTGCTAGCGTAATTCGCAGGGCTGCAGATAGCCTACGGCAGTCGGATGTTTCCTGAGGGGATCAGGCGTAACCATTGTGATCGCTGCGATCTAGGGTCGAGCGTATAGAGATAAGTCGAATATTAGTTAATCAATCGAAGTAGTCAAATCAAGTTAGTCCAGTTGAGTTAAATAAATTGAGTTAGTCAAGTTAAAGTTAATCGGTCAAAACCAATTAAGAGATTTAAAAGTCGATTTACTATTTGGATAAATATATTTAAGGGGTCAAGTTGTATCTAGAGCTAATTAAACAAACTGATGTGATTCACACTATTATTGTTCGATAGTTAAACCACCGACTATCGAAGTTGACCAATACGTTTGTCGGTATGGAAAGTCCGGGATCGAATTTTATTCGAAAACCATTCCGACCGACAAATACGCGAAGATATCAGAAGACGGTCGAGATGGAGCATTGAAGACTGTGGATTATCATAAGCGGAAGAACTGCTGAAATCTCTGGAGTGCAACCAGAGATAAACAGTGGTTCTGTCGTGATTGGAATCTACAGGTTGCAAGGACTTCTCGCTACTGATCCATGGGGTGATTCCTATATGATATGCAGTAGGAAGGTACCTTCGGTTCATCCTGTTCCTGGATGACTTGTATGGACGGATGTCTGACAGAGTATTTCCAAAGGAATTACATGCGTTGATTTCTCCAAACGTACCACGGTTGATGGCGGAGAAATGGTTATTCTCTAGCCAGATAGCTAGAGTATGTTTGTAGACGTCAATCAAGTGTGATCTGGCGGATCTGACGATGTGGCGTTCAAAGTGTATGATGACCAGATGTTAAAGTCAAGTTCTAGCCTCAAGCCTCATCAATCGGGAAATGACAAAAATCGGGCAGGCAGCATGGCTATGTGGGTCGCTCCCATTAGGATGTATGATCACCTATCTAGAGAAATTCCTATTGCTTCTTTATCTATTCGATGCTGACCCTATTCGGGTGGCGGTTGCTGATCCCAACCGTCGGTGATATACATTCGATACACTCAAGCAAAATGAGTGGTCGGTCATGTGTGGGCCGGGTTGCAAGACGTTCTTGTTGAACCCAGTGTATTCGCCTCTAGAGATACACGTGCGGAAGGTGGACCCATACCTTGTCAAGTTGGAATCCAATATCCAATAAGCGCCCACGGTTTTTCGATTGTATACTATATATGGGGAGCGTGAGATGCAAGCGTTCCTCTAGATTATTATTTACCTGTATTTAGACATTATGATAATATCAGAGAAAGATATTGATTTCAAAAAATGTTTTGGGTTATAGTAAGGTAAAAACCGTCCGTGTTTATGTGTGGACTGGTCTTACTATTATTCTTTGATTTCATAAAGGATTTTGCAAAGTTAAACAAGTTGTGTGTTATGTGAATTTATCACTGATAGTATTCCAGACTGACCCGGTGTATTTTGTTTTAAATCAAATGTGCTCGGGTCAGACCGAGTATGTTCCAGGTTAGGTTCTGCTTGGAGTTTCGGGAGCTCGAAGCAGGCGGCTTCACCGCTAGTTATTCAAAGTTATTATTCCGCTGTGACTAATGTATGTGTACTCTGATGATTGGTATGTTTTATATAGTTCTTTGTATAAAGAGATTTGATATTATATTTTATCTGTTCCGCTGTGAGATTCTGATGTGTTCTTCTTCTTTCTTCTATTCTAATACTTCTTCCTTTCTATCCTCACCCTCTAAATTCTTTCTCATGACAATCTGGGGGTTCGATACTTGGGTTTTTGGCAAGTGATACGGGTTTATGTATTGTTGTCGAGAACCCGATTGTCGTTCTTTTCCTCGGGTCGTTACAATTTATATTCGAAATCGAATATATAACTCGAGTTGAAGATATAATTAGATTAGTTTATAATTAAGTTGACATATATTTGAACAAGTTATATTCAAATAAAAGGATGAAATAGGCAAAACAGTTAATTAGCAAGTAGTTAATGGGAATTTGAATGATTGAAATTAAATTTAACTTAAGTAAGTTAAATGGATCGAAACGAATAAATTGAGTAAAATCAATGTGAATGAAATACGAATTTGATGTGAATAAAGGAAAACCCAAAAGTGTTAAAAAGAAAATATATTTGTAAAACGAATATAAGAGGGAATATATTTGTAACACAAATACAAAGGAAGTTATGTGCAAACAAATAGAAGGAGAAATATTTGTAAAAACATTTACAAATAGAATTTAAAAGGGGAATATTTGTAAAACATTTACAAATAGAGTAAATGGAAATATTTATTTGTTAAATAAATAGAATGTTATAGATGAGATATTTATTTGTTAAATAAATAGAATTTAATCAAAGGAATATTTAGAAGATGAATAGAAAATGGAAATCTGTTTTTAACAGATAAATAGAAAAGATTAATTTATAAATAACAGTTTATAAATTAAATTAAATATTTATCATTCGATAAATGGAATATATAAGTCTGAACTTATATAGAGAGGGGATATTGGTTTTTAACACCGATAGTTTTAAATAGAAGGGGTACACAACACTTGTATAAGTGAAGTAACGTTATTAAAGAGAACATTTATAAAGTGAAGAACCGTTACTAAAAGTAAATCTTTATAAATGAATAAACGTTATCCAATAGGAGTTATTCGAATAGGAGAAGTCGATTAGAGATAGAAATAATCGATTAGAGTTAGAATAAATCGATTAGAATAAGAATTAACCAGTTAGAGTTAATCAGTTAGGGTTAATCCGTAGAGTAAATTGAATATTAGTTATTCAATTAGAAATTATCGAATATTTGTTATTCAAATAAAGAGTTAACCAAATAGAGTTAATTGAACATAGTTAATCGAATTAGGATTTAATTGAATATTAGTTATTCAATTAAAAGTTGATCGAATATAGTTATTAAGATAGAGTTATTAAAACATAGTTACTCGGGATAAGTTGCCATTTCGTACGACTGCTAGCGTAATTCGTAGGGCTGCAGATAGCCTAGGGCGGTCGGATGTTTCCTGGGGGAATCAGGTGTAACCATTGTGATTGCTGCGATCTAGAGTCAAGCGAATGGAGTTAAATCAAATATTAATTTATTCGAAGGAGTTATAGAATATTGGTTATTCGAAGGAGTTATCGAATTTAGTTATTCGATGGAGTTAATCGAAAAGAGTTAAATCCAATAGGGTTAATTGATAAGAGAAAATAATAGAGTAAATCGAATATAGTTTATTCGAAGAAAGGTTTTCGAATCTAGTTATTCGGAAGAGAGATTATCGAATATAGTTATTCGAAGGGAGGAGTTATCGAATAAGGATTATTCGAAAGAGAGTTACGTAAGGAAATTTGAAATGTTGAGTATCAACATAAATGGAGTTTGAAAAGTAATAGGTTGGTAGCACTTTTCCTACCTTAGCAATTTCGAGGGCGAAATTATTTTAAGTGGGGAAGAATGTAATGACCCGGATTCTTATGGGTTAATTTTTAATATTTAATATGGATTTAAATATTGGGTGGATAAATATAAATGAATATTTATATTAATTTATTAATTTAATAATCCAATTCGAATTTAAAACGAAGACAAATTAATTCAAATAATTAATTAGAATTCTGTTTTGAATTTATGAACGATAATATTAATTTATTATCGAAGAAATTAATTGTTATGAAATTAATTTATATCAATTTAAATTGATATCTTCCACAGACGATCGAACTGGACTTCGTGACTTATCCCAGTAGATTCATAATAGGGGTATTACCCTAGAATGGACAGTTGTTGGGTTCAGAAAGGGGTTCAGAGTCAAGGGGTTTTTAATTAAAGGATACCGATTTAAAATAAATTAAAATAAAAAATAAAAATAAAAAATGGGTGGACCAAAACCAAACATGTCGTTCCCTCTATATCACCACAAACCAAAAGCAAACGGTGGTTCCTCTTCTTCCACAAAGTAAAACAAACCCGTGGCCTCCTCCTCTTCAATCAAAGTATTCTCCTCAGTATAAAATCGCGACCCTCCCTGGTAGTTTTACTTTCCTCTTCAGATAAAGAAATCGAGTATCGTAATGTATTGCTCGAAATCTAATGAAGCTCAACTCAACGTCGAAGACCTTCACGAATTTAGGAAACGAAATCGAACACTGCAAGGATCCCCGAAGCTCGAGCCTGGCTAGAAGCAGTCGCGATTCACAATGAGACTAGGTCACGAGTTCGATTGGGTTAGGGCATCGATTCTGGGGTGTTCAAGATAGGTGCGAACTGGTTGATTTAGAAGGGAGCTCGAATAAACAACGAATCGCGAGACTGCTGGAGGCACTCGCATACGTGAAGCAGATGTGGTATCGGCGACATGATTTGCAGAGGTGATTCCGTCCTTCGTTGAGGGGTCGACTGTTGCAAAGGATCGATTGGAAGATGCACAATGGGGGAAAACAACTGCGTTGACATTAGGGGAGTGCGGTTACTGATGATGGTTGGGAACTGGGGCTGTCTGATGTAGGAGGAAGTTTTTCTTTTGATTAAGATGTATGGAAGAATCGCTATGAAATTTATATAATATGCTTCAGTGGATATTCAGCGCAAATAAAAATCAAGTGAGTAAACCTCACTCACCATTTATTTATAAATTATTTTTATATTGTTAAAAATAATTGTCTATGCTTGTTTGAATGTTGTTTGATTGTTTTAAAATATATATTAGTTATTTAGGATATATATATATATATTGGGTGGATGATTGGTTGGATTCCCGCAGTTTCATTAGCGGATGCCCGCGCTACCATAACGGATGATTACCCTATACGCCCCCACGCTATGATTAGTGGATGACCTTCTATACCGCGATATCCTGCCTCGAAGCAGGATGGGTATTACTATGTTGACTAACGTCTGTGGATGCAGGAAAACAGGTTGGAGGAATCCAACTGGATTCCTCAAAAATATATTATCTGTTTGTTGTTTGTTTGATTTCATATATATTCATATATGATGTGTTAAAAATCAAATGATTGAAAATTGGCTGATTTGATTGTTAAAAATATCACTGGGCTTGAATATTGATTTATAAAAATATCGGAAAGGGTATTTGATATTTAAAAAGTGAATTCTATTTTTATAAATAGAATTTGAATTTTAAATAAGACTATAGAAAATATTTAACTTGTTCGAAGGTATATAAAACAAGTAATTGAATTTATAAACTTTGTTTATAAATGAAAAGATGGAATTTGAATCAAATTTATAAAGTTGTTTATAAATGAAAATATGGGATTTGAATCGAATTTATAAAGTTGTTTATAAATGAAAATATGGGATTTGAATCATTTATAAAGTTGTTTATAAATGAAAATATGGGATTTGAACCGAATTTATAAAGTTGTTTATAAATGAAAATATAGGGTTTGAATTGAATTTATAAACGTTGTTTATAAATGGAAAGGTGGGATTTGAATTGAAGTTATAAACGTTGTTTATAAATAATGCAGAGAATTCAAATGGACTTTAAACTATAGAATTTGAATATAGAATTCAAATGGACTTTAAACTATAGAATTTGAATATTGAATTCAAATGGACTTTAAACTATAGAATTTGAATATAGAATTCAAATGGACTTTAAACTATAGAATTTGAATATAGAATTCAAATGGACTTTAAACTATAGAATTTGAAAATAGAATTCAAATGAAGTTTAAATAAAGAGAATTCAAATAGAATTGAATTGGAATTTGAATAGAGAAGTCGATAAGGGAACGAGAGTATTAGTATAATTAGAATGTGTAATATGCAAGTTAAAAATATATTTGAACATGTCATGTTCAAATATGACGGTGAAATAGACTGAGAAGTTAATTAACAGATTTAATTAACAAATTGAGTTAAAACGATTGGTATAGTTAAAATAGATTGGACAGGCATAAATATACAGGAGACAGGTATGGCATAAAGTATAGAAGTGAAATAAATAGAATGCCCGACAAGAAGGTACGTATTTAATTTCCATATGAGATTTTATGCGCCGTATCGGCTAGCCGCTTGGCTTTTTCTTTTTCTTTTTGAGATGAGAAGGACCGGGAAAGCTATTTGAAATTTCCCGATGCTCCCGGTACAAAGGAGGTTATGGTGAATTTTTCCGGGAATTTAAGGAGATAGAATATTTTTGAGATAATTTGATAGTTAGAAATTAACATATCAAAATATATAGAAGTCGATAAGGAAACGAACTTAGAAATAGAATAGTATAATTTAAAAGGGAAGTATAAGAATAAAATCTCATAGGAATAGAAAGAGAAAGTGTATATGTGTTTAAAGGTGAATAATCAGTTGTATGGTATTGATTATTCGAGTAAGTAGTCTTGTTTGTTTTGACGTTAAATGTTATTCAGTCAAGGTCTGAGAGGTAATTATACCCCAACTTGGTTGATTTCATGATATACCGATAAGTAGCAAGATTCAGGCTCGAAGATCAATGTGGAATAAGAATTAGTTAAATACTGTATTTGGGTTGTCGTAACGATGTTTTACACAACATCTATTTTAACCCAAATATGTGCAAAGCTTGGAAATAGAATAATGAACGTTTCCTAAGTATAGAAATAAACGAGTCGGAAAAGAGATAAGTAATTGGAGTATTTTCCAATTATAAATAAAAGATATTTTCTAAAGTTTAGAAAATAAAAGAAGGCGATATATGGAAATGTTTTCCAAATAACGTAAAAGGCCAACATGGTTATTGAAAATATTTGGTTAACAAATATTGATAAAGAAATAGAGAAGTGATTTAATTAATGAAATATTAATTAAAGGTTCACTGATTGTTGGATGTTTGGATGAACACTTGTTTTATTCGATAGTTAAATCATCGACTATCGAAACACTTGTTTTTATTCGATAGTTAAATCACAGACTATCGAAGTTTTGACCATCGTTGTCAATATGGAGAGACCGGTTGGATTATTATCCGAAGAACCACTCCATATCGGCAGTAGCGTGCGAATCAGATTATATAAAGATAATCGAAGACGGAGTAGAGTGCAAGGACTTTTTCTATTAATAGAAATAGTGCCTTCAGTTCATCCTGTTTCTGGGTGACTCGTATGGATGGATGTCTGACAGAGTATTTCCAGAAAGGTCACGTACATTGATTTCTTCAACCGTACCAAGAGTGGAAGCGGAGAAGGAAACTTCTTTTAGCTGACACGTAATGTATTGTTGTCGACGTCAATTAGTGATTTTCGATGGATCTGACGATGTGACATTCGAAGTGAATTTGGTGTGATGATAAAGCGTAGCTTCTAGCCTCGACATCCGGTAAATGACAGAAATCGGGCAAGCAACATGGTTATGTAGGTCGCACCTATTAGGATGTATAATCACCTGATCTAGAGTTTCATTTACTTCTAAAAATCTATTGTCGATGCTGTCCCATTCGGGAAACGGTTGCTGATCCCAACCGTTGGTGATATACATTCGATACACTCAAGCGAAATGAGTGGTCGGTCATGTGTGGCTGAGTTGCAAGATGTTCTTGTTGAACTCGCTGTATTCTCCTCTAGAGATATACCAGCGGAAGGTGGTTCCATACCTTGTCATAGTGGGAAAACCAAATACCCAATACGTGCTTGCGGTTTATGATTGTATATTACATATGTGGAACGTGAGATGCAAACGTTCCACTAGATTGTTATCTACTTGATTTAGACATTATTATAATATCAAAAGATTTTTGATATAAAGTTAAATCAAGTGTTGGGTTTACATAAGGGAAAAAACCCGTTCCGTGTTATACGACGTGGTCTTATGAGATATCATTTAGTTTTCTGAAATTGTTTTAAACTGTTTACTCATACCAGTCCCATGATTGACCCGGAGTTTACTTTGTTGTTTTCCCTAAACTCTTGGGTGCCTAAATTTGTACGGGCAGTCAAGTAGTCGGGAATTTACAGATATACTGGAAGAGCTTGGAGCAGGAGGCTTCAGGATCATATAGCTATAGTTATTTCTGCTGTGTTGTAAGTGATGTACTTTGATATTGATGTATATTCAAGTACAGATGTATATTCAAGTACAGATGTATATTTCAAGTTATGTTATATATATTATATGTTATTCGTTCCGCTGTGAGATTCGTGTTACTCTAATGTTGTGTTCTTCTTCTTCTTCTATTCTAAGTTTCTATCTTATCTATCCTCACCCTCTAACTTCTTTCTATTAATGGTTCGAATTTCCGTGATATTTGGGGTTGGACTTGTGTTTTTGGTCAGCTCAAATTCTACCGGATTTTCGGGTCACTACAGTTGGTATCAGAGCTTAGGTTGAGCGAATACCTAGGCTTGTTGGAATGTGCTCATTAGAGATAGGATCAGTAGTATCCTAGAATGAGTTGAGTGTATATATATACGAGAGAGCGTATTTGTTATTTGATATAAAAACTGTTTTATATTGTGTTGACTAGTTTGTTGAGTGGATTATAAATTTTGGTCGAATCGTGGGACGCCACGATGTCGATAGGAGTTTATAAACACTTGAACAGAAGATTGGACACGATATTGTTTTTAAATAGTTAAGTTGATTGTTAGGATTATAATCGAATTAGATTATAAAACAGAATAGTTATATAACCAATGGAATTTGTATATGAAATCAAATATACAAATGAGACAAATTGAAATTGAATTCCAACCAGAATTCAAAATTTAAAATCCTGGGAGTTTGGAAAATATTTTTCTAAATGGATTTTGGGAAAAAAAAATAAAGCACTGAACTCATTCAGTAGCTGGGAAATAATTCTGATGATGGTCGCAACATCACCAGTGTTCATTTTCGAGTTTCTAAGTGACGAATTGCTGCCTTAGAAAATTTTTGATGGAAATTTGTTTGAAAGAAACAAGTTGGTTGAAAATTCAAATGTTTTGAATTTGGGATAGATATGAATATATGTATATATTTATATTACTTCAAAGGAATTTTGAAATGTGAAATGGGAATATAGATTTCAAATAGAAGTAAAATAAAGGAATTTGAATATATATATAATTCAAATAGAAGTGAAAAAGAATTTGAATTCAAAGGAATTCAAATGAGTTTGAATAAAGAAATTTTAAATAGAAATTGTATAAGAAAAATTGAAATGGAATTTGAATTCAAAGGAATTCAAATGGATTTGAATAAAGAAAAGTCAAATAGAGATTTGAATATTAGAATTCAAATGGAAAATGGTTAAATAGAATTTCAAAGAGAATATAAAGTGAAGGTTGAATATTAGAATTCAAAGAAAATAAAAGGAGTTAAAATAGAATTTGAATTCAAAGTGAAATTAAATAGAATTTGAATTCAAAGGAGTTAAAATAGAATTTAAATTCAAAGGAGTTAAAATAGAAATTGAACAAAGTAATTCAAATAGAATTTGAATTCAAAGGAGTTAAAATAGAATTTAAATTCAAAGGAGTTAAAATAGAAATTGAACAAAGTAATTCAAATAGAATTTGAATTCAAACGAGTTAAAATAGAAATTGAACAAAGGAATTTAAATAGAAGTTGAATACAGGATTTCAAATGGAATTTGAATAAGGGATTTGAAATGGGTTTTTGGATGAAGGATTTCAAATAGAAAGTGAAGATAAGAAATTCAAATAGAATTTGAAGATAAGGAATTGAAATAGAATTTGAATAGAAGAAAAATTCAAATAGAAATTGAATAGAAGGAAATTCAAATATAGAGTTGAATAAAGAAATTCAAATGGAATTTGAATATTGTAAATATATAGGATTTGAATATTAGAAGTGAAATAAATCAGGAATATTATGTTGAAATGGAAAAATGGATTTGATATATATTAAAAATATATCAGAATGGAGTTGAATTTATTATAAACAAAGTTAAAACGTTTATATTTATAAATATAATTAAAACGAGCTCGCCGTAGCACGGCAGTTCGCGAATTGGCGATTGGAACTTCAATTTAGTATACAGAACTCAATTGAAGTCGGAATTCTTTAAAACAAGAATCGTCGGGACGGGTTAAATAATAGTTTTCTAATGAAAGAGAAAATTCTGGATTTCGTCGTATAGATTTTGAGTTATGTCAAAATCAAATTTTTAGAAAAGCAGCGCCAGAACCATTATAAAACCATAACGGTTTAATTAAATAAATAAAAGGATTGTTAGGAAATAAAATCCAAATTGGCATTTGAAAAATCCAGACTGGAGATACGAAGTAAATATGAACTCTAGTGAAGTAAGTGAAATGATTTTTAAGACAAAAATCATATTTTAAATGGTTAAATAGAATTAACTAAATTGGAAAATAATTAGTTAAAGGAAATTTGAATCGAAATTGGGTTTTTGGATAAGTGAAAGAGATTGAGAATTTATATTCGAAATCGAATATATAACTCGAGTTGAAGATATAATTAGATTAGTTTATAATTAAGTTGACATATATTTGAACAAGTTATATTCAAATAAAAGGATGAAATAGGCAAAACAGTTAATTAGCAACTAGTTAATGGGAATTTGAATGATTGAAATTAAATTTAACTTAAGTAAGTTAAATGTATCGAAACGAATAAATTGAGTAAAATCAATGTGAATGAAATACGAATTTGGTGTGAATAAAGGAAAACCCAAAAGAGTTAAAAAGAAAATATATTTGTAAAATGAATATAAGAGGAAATATATTTGTAACACAAATACAAAGGAAGTTATGTGCAAACAAATAGAAGGAGAAATATTTGTAAAAACATTTACAAATAGAATTTAAAAGGGGAATATTTGTAAAACATTTACAAATAGAGTAAATGGAAATATTTATTTGTTAAATAAATAGAATGTTATAGATGAGATATTTATTTGTTAAATAAATAGAATTTAATCAAAGGAATATTTAGAAGATGAATAGAAAATGGAAATCTGTTTTTAACAGATAAATAGAAAAGATTAATTTATAAATAACAGTTTATAAATTAAATTAAATATTTATCATTCGATAAATGGAATATATAAGTCTGAACTTATATAGAGAGGAGATATTGGTTTTTAACACCGATAGTTTTAAATAGAAGGGGTACACAACACTTGTATAAGTGAAGTAACGTTATTAAAGAGAACATTTATAAAGTGAAGAACCGTTACTAAAAGTAAATCTTCATAAATGAATAAACGTTATCCAATAGGAGTTATTCGAATAGGAGAAGTCGATTAGAGATAGAAATAATCGATTAGAGTTAGAATAAATCGATTAGAATAAGAATTAACCAGTTAGAGTTAATCAGTTAGGGTTAATCCGTAGAGTAAATTGAATATTAGTTATTCAATTAGAAATTATCGAATATTTGTTATTCAAATAAAGAGTTAACCAAATAGAGTTAATTGAACATAGTTAATCGAATTAGGATTTAATTGAATATTAGTTATTCAATTAAAAGTTGATCGAATATAGTTATTAAGATAGAGTTATTAAAACATAGTTACTCAGGATAAGTTGCCATTTCGTACGACTGCTAGCGTAATTCGTAGGGCTGCAGATAGCCTAGGGCGGTCGGATGTTTCCTGGGGGAATCAGGCGTAACCATTGTGATTGCTGCGATCTAGAGTCAAGCGAATGGAGTTAAATCAAATATTAATTTATTCGAAGGAGTTATAGAATATTGGTTATTCGAAGGAGTTATCGAATTTAGTTATTCGATGGAGTTAATCGAAAAGAGTTAAATACAATAGGGTTAATTGATAAGAGAAAATAATAGAGTAAATCGAATATAGTTTATTCGAAGAAAGGTTTTCGAATCTAGTTATTCGGAAGAGAGGTTATCGAATATAGTTATTCGAAGGGAGGAGTTATCGAATAAGGATTATTCGAAAGAGAGTTACGTAAGGAAATTTGAAATGTTGAGTATCAACATAAATGGAGTTTGAAAAGTAATAGGTTGGTAGCACTTTTCCTACCTTAGCAATTTCGAGGGCGAAATTATTTTAAGTGGGGAAGAATGTAATGACCCGGATTCTTATGGGTTAATTTTTAATATTTAATATGGATTTAAATATTGGGTGGATAAATATTAATGAACATTTATATTAATTTATTGATTTAATAATCCAATTCGAATTTAAAACGAAGACAAATTAGTTCAAATAATTAATTAGAATTCTGTTTTGAATTTATGAACGATAATATTAATTTATTATCGAAGAAATTAATTGTTATGAAATTAATTTATATCAATTTAAATTGATATCTTCCACAGACGATCGAACTGGACTTCGTGACTTATCCCAGTAGATTCATAATAGGGGTATTACCCTAGAATGGACAGTTGTTGGGTTCAGAAAGGGGTTCAGAGTCAAGGGGTTTTTAATTAAAGGATACCGATTTAAAATAAATTAAATTAAAAAATAAAAATAAAAAATGGGTGGACCAAAACCAAACATGTCGTTCCCTCTATATCACCACAAACCAAAAGCAAACGGTGGTTCCTCTTCTTCTACAAAGTAAAACAAACCCGTGGCCTCCTCCTCTTCAATCAAAGTATTCTCCTCAGTATAAAATCGCGACCCTCCCTGGTAGTTTTACTTTCCTCTTCAGATAAAGAAATCGAGTATCGTAATGTATTGCTCGAAATCTAATGAAGCTCAACTCAACGTCGAAGACCTTCACGAATTTAGGAACCGAAATCGAACACTGCAAGGATCCCCGAAGCTCGAGCCTGGCTAGAAGCGGTCGCGATTCACAATGAGACTAGGTCACGAGTTCGATTGGGTTAGGGCATCGATTCTGGGGTGTTCAAGATAGGTGCGAACTGGTTGATTTAGAAGGGAGCTCGAATAAACAACGAATCGCGAGACTGCTGGAGGCACTCGCATACGTGAAGCAGATGTGGTATCGGCGACATGATATGCAGAGGTGATTCCGTCCTTCGTTGAGGGGTCGACTGTTGCAAAGGATCGATTGGAAGATGCACAATGGGGGAAAACAACTGCGTTGACATTAGGGGAGTGCGGTTACTGATGATGGTTGGGAACTGGGGCTGTCTGATGTAGGAGGAAGTTTTTCTTTTGATTAAGATGTATGGAAGAATCGCTATGAAATTTATATAATATGCTTCAGTGGATATTCAGCGCAAATAAAAATCAAGTAAGTAAACCTCACTCACCATTTATTTAGAAATTATTTTTATATAGTTAAAAATAATTGTCTATGCTTGTTTGAATGTTGTTTGATTGTTTTAAAATATATATTAGTTATTTAGGATATATATATATATATATTGGGTGGATGATTGGTTGGATTCCCGCAGTTTCATTAGCGGATGCCCGCGCTACCATAGCGGATGATTACCCTATACGCCGCACGCTATGATTAGTGGATGACCTTCTATACCGCGATATCCTGCCTCGAAGCAGGATGGGTATTACTATGTTGACTAACGTCTGTGGATGCAGGAAAACAGGTTGGAGGAATCCAACTGGATTCCTCAAAAATATATTATCTGTTTGTTGTTTGTTTGATTTCATATATATTCATATATGATGTGTTAAAAATCAAATGATTGAAAATTGGCTGATTTGATTGGTTAAAATATCCTTGGGCTTGAATATTGATTTATAAAAATATCGGAAAGGGTATTTGATATTTAAAAAGTGAATTCTATTTTTATAAATAGAATTTGAATTTTAAATAAGACTATAGAAAATATTTAACTTGTTCGAAGGTATATAAAACAAGTAATTGAATTTATAAACTTTGTTTATAAATGAAAAGATGGAATTTGAATCGAATTTATAAAGTTGTTTATAAATGAAAATATGGGATTTGAATCGAATTTATAAAGTTGTTTATAAATGAAAATATGGGATTTGAATCATTTATAAAGTTGTTTATAAATGAAAATATGGGATTTGAATCGAATTTATAAAGTTGTTTATAAATGAAAATATGAGGTTTGAATTGAATTTATAAACGTTGTTTATAAATGTAAAGGTGGGATTTGAATTGAAGTTATAAACGTTGTTTATAAATAATGCAGAGAATTCAAATGGACTTTAAACTATAGAATTTGAATATAGAATTCAAATGGACTTTAAACTATAGAATTTGAATATAGAATTCAAATGGACTTTAAACTATAGAATTTGAATATAGAATTCAAATGGACTTTAAACTATAGAATTTGAAAATAGAATTCAAATGAAGTTTAAATAAAGAGAATTCAAATAGAATTGAATTGGAATTTGAATAGAGAAGTCGATAAGGGAACGAGAGTATTAGTATAATTAGAATGTGTAATATGCAAGTTAAAAATATATTTGAACATGTCATGTTCAAATATGACGGTGAAATAGACTGAGAAGTTAATTAACAGATTTAATTAACAAATTGAGTTAAAACGATTGGTATAGTTAAAATAGATTGGACAGGCATAAATATACAGGAGACAGGTATGGCATAAAGTATAGAAGTGAAATAAATAGAATGCCCGACAGGAAGGTACGTATTTAATTTCCATATGAGATTTTATGCGCCGTATCGGCTAGCCGCTTGGCTTTTTCTTTTTCTTTTTCTTTTTGAGATGAGAAGGACCGGGAAAGCTATTTGAAATTTCCCGATGCTCCCGGTACAAAGGAGGTTATGGCGAATTTTTCCGGGAATTTAAGGAGATAGAATATTTTTGAGATAATTTGATAGTTAGAAATTAACATATCAAAATATATAGAAGTCGATAAGGAAACGAACTTAGAAATAGAATAGTATAATTTAAAAGGGAAGTATAAGAATAAAATCTCGTAGGAATAGAAAGAGAAAGTGTATATGTGTTTAAAGGTGAATAATCAGTTGTATGGTATTGATTATTCGAGTAAGTAGTCTTGTCTGTTTTGACGTTAAATGTTATTCAGTCAAGGTCTGAGAGGTAATTATACCCCAACTTGGTTGATTTCATGATATACCGATAAGTAGCAAGATTCAGGCTCGAAGATCAATGTGGAATAAGAATTAGTTAAATACTGTATTTGGGTTGTCGTAACGATGTTTTACACAACATCTGTTTTAACCCAAATATGTGCAAAGCTTGGAAATAGAATAATGAACGTTTCCTAAGTATAGAAATAAACGAGTCGGAAAAGAGATAAGTAATTGGAGTATTTTCCAATTATAAATAAAAGATATTTTCTAAAGTTTAGAAAATAAAAGAAGGCGATATATGGAAATGTTTTCCAAATAACGTAAAAGGCCAACATGGTTATTGAAAATATTTGGTTAACAAATATTGATAAAGAAATAGAGAAGTGATTTAATTAATGAAATATTAATTAAAGGTTCACTGATTGTTGGATGTTTGGATGAACACTTGTTTTATTCGATAGTTAAATCATCGACTATCGAAACACTTGTTTTTATTCGATAGTTAAATCACAGACTATCGAAGTTTTGACCATCGTTGTCAATATGGAGAGACCGGTTGGATTATTATCCGAAGAACCACTCCATATCGGCAGTAGCGTGCGAATCAGATTATATAAAGATAATCGAAGACGGAGTAGAGTGCAAGGACTTTTTCTATTAATAGAAATAGTGCCTTCAGTTCATCCTGTTTCTGGGTGACTCGTATGGATGGATGTCTGACAGAGTATTTCCAGAAAGGTCACGTACATTGATTTCTTCAACCGTACCAAGAGTGGAAGCGGAGAAGGAAACTTCTTTTAGCTGACACGTAATGTATTGTTGTCGACGTCAATTAGTGATTTTCGATGGATCTGACGATGTGACATTCGAAGTGAATCTGGTGTGATGATAAAGCGTAGCTTCTAGCCTCGACATCCGGTAAATGACAGAAATCGGGCAAGCAGCATGGTTATGTAGGTCGCACCTATTAGGGTGTATAATCACCTGATCTAGAGTTTCATTTACTTCTAAAAATCTATTGTCGATGCTGTCCCATTCGGGAAACGGTTGCTGATCCCAACCGTTGGTGATATACATTCGATACACTCAAGCGAAATGAGTGGTCGGTCATGTGTGGCTGAGTTGCAAGATGTTCTTGTTGAACTCGGTGTATTCTCCTCTAGAGATATACCAGCGGAAGGTGGTTCCATACCTTGTCATAGTGGGAAAACCAAATACCCAATACGTGCTTGCGGTTTATGATTGTATATTACATATGTGGAACGTGAGATGCAAACGTTCCACTAGATTGTTATCTACTTGATTTAGACATTATTATAATATCAAAAGAGTTTTGATATAAAGTTAAATCAAGTGTTGGATTTTCATAAGGGAAAAAACCCGTTCCGTGTTATACGGCGTGGTCTTATGAGATATCATTTAGTTTTCTGAAATTGTTTTAAACTGTTTACTCATACCAGTCTCATGACTGACCCGGAGTTTACTTTGTTGTTTTCCCTAAACTCTTGGGTGCCTAAATTTGTACGGGCAGTCAAGTAGTCGGGAATTTACAGATATACTGGAAGAGCTTGGAGCAGGAGGCTTCAGGATCATATAGCTATAGTTATTTCTGCTGTGTTGTAAGTGATGTACTTTGATATTGATGTATATTCAAGTACAGATGTATATTCAAGTACAAATGTATATTTCAAGTTATGTTATATATATTATATGTTATTCGTTCCACTGTGAGATTCGTGTTACTCTGATGTTGTGTTCTTCTTCTTCTTCTATTCTAAGTTTCTATCTTATCTATCCTCACCCTCTAACTTCTTTCTATTAATGGTTCGAATTTCCGTGATATTTGGGGTTGGACTTGTGTTTTTGGTCAGCTCAAATTCTACCGGATTTTCGGGTCACTACAGTTGGTATCAGAGCTTAGGTTGAGCGAATACCTAGGCTTGTTGGAATGTGCTCATTAGAAATAGGATCAGTAGTATCCTAGAATGAGTTGAGTGTATATATATACGAGAGAGCGTATTTGTTATTTGATATAAAAACTGTTTTATATTGTGTTGACTAGTTTGTTGAGTGGATTATAAATTTTGGTCGAATCGTGGGATGCCATGATGTCGATAGGAGTTTATAAACACTTGAACAGAAGATTGGAGACTATATTGTTTTTAAATAGTTAAGTTGATTGTTAGGATTATAATCGAATTAGATTATAAAACAGAATAGTTATATAACCAATGGAATTTGTATATGAAATCAAATATACAAATGAGACAAATTGAAATTGAATTCCAACCAGAATTCAAAATTTATAATCCTGGGAGTTTGGAAAATATTTTTCTAAATGGATTTTGGGAAAAAAAAATAAAGCACTGAACTCATTCAGTAGCTGGGAAATAATTCTGATGATGGTCGCAACATCACCAGTGTTCATTTTCGAGTTTCTAAGTGACGAATTGCTGCCTTAGAAAATTTTTGATGGAAATTTGTTTGAAAGAAACAAGTTGGTTGAAAATTCAAATGTTTTGAATTTGGGATAGATATGAATATATGTATATATTTATATTACTTCAAAGGAATTTTGAAATGTGAAATGGGAATATAGATTTCAAATAGAAGTAAAATAAAGGAATTTGAATATATATATAATTCAAATAGAAGTGAAAAAGAATTTGAATTCAAAGGAATTCAAATGAGTTTGAATAAAGAAAATTTAAATAGAAATTGTATAAGAAAAATTGAAATGGAATTTGAATTCAAAGAAATTCAAATGGAATTGAATAAAGAAAAGTCAAATAGAGATTTGAATATTAGAATTCAAATGGAAAATGGTTAAATAGAATTTCAAAGAGAATATAAAGTGAAGGTTGAATATTAGAATTCAAAGAAAATAAAAGGAGTTGAAATAGAATTTGAATTCAAAGTGAAATTAAATAGAATTTGAATTCAAAGGAGTTAAAATAGAATTTAAATTCAAAGGAGTTAAAATAGAAATTGAACAAAGTAATTCAAATAGAATTTGAATTCAAAGGAGTTAAAATAGAATTTAAATTCAAAGGAGTTAAAATAGAAATTGAACAAAGTAATTCAAATAGAATTTGAATTCAAAGGAGTTAAAATAGAAATTGAACAAAGGAATTTAAATAGAAGTTGAATACAGGATTTCAAATGGAATTTGAATAAGGGATTTGAAATGGGTTTTTGGATGAAGGATTTCAAATAGAAAGTGAAGATAAGAAATTCAAATAGAATTTGAAGATAAGGAATTGAAATAGAATTTGAATAGAAGAAAAATTCAAATAGAAATTGAGTAGAAGGAAATTCAAATATAGAGTTGAATAAAGAAATTCAAATGGAATTTGAATATTGTAAATATATAGGATTTGAATATTAGAAGTGAAATAAATCGGGAATATTATGTTGAAATGGAAAAATGGATTTGATATATATTAAAAATATATCAGAATGGAGTTGATTTTATTATAAACAAAGTTAAAACGTTTATATTTATAAATATAATTAAAACGAGCTCGCCGTAGCACGGTAGTTCGCGAATTGGCGATTGGAACTTCAATTTAGTATACAGAACTCAATTGAAGTCGGAATTCTTTAAAACAAGAATCGTCGGGACGGGTTGAATAATAGTTTTCTAATGAAAGAGAAAATTCTGGATTTCGTCATATAGATTTTGAGTTATGTCAAAATCAAATTTTTAGAAAAGCAGCGCCAGAACCATTATAAAACCATAACGGTTTAATTAAATAAATAAAAGGATTGTTAGGAAATAAAATCCAAATTGGCATTTGAAAAATCCAGACTGGAGATACAAAGTAAATATGAACTCCAGTGAAGTAAGTGAAATGATTTTTAAGACAAAAATCATATTTTAAATGGTTAAATAGAATTAACTAAATTGGAAAATAATTAGTTAAAGGAAATTTGAATCGAAATTGGGTTTTTGGATAAGTGAAAGAGATTGAGAATTTATATTCGAAATCGAATATATAACTCGAGTTGAAGATATAATTAGATTAGTTTATAATTAAGTTGACATATATTTGAACAAGTTATATTCAAATAAAAGGATGAAATAGGCAAAACAGTTAATTAGCAACTAGTTAATGGGAATTTGAATGATTGAAATTAAATTTAACTTAAGTAAGTTAAATGGATTGAAACGAATAAATTGAGTAAAATCAATGTGAATGAAATACGAATTTGGTGTGAATAAAGGAAAACCCAAAAGAGTTAAAAAGAAAATATATTTGTAAAACGAATATAAGAGGAAATATATTTGTAACACAAATACAAAGGAAGTTATGTGCAAACAAATAGAAGGAGAAATATTTGTAAAAACATTTACAAATAGAATTTAAAAGGGGAATATTTGTAAAACATTTACAAATAGAGTAAATGGAAATATTTATTTGTTAAATAAATAGAATGTTATAGATGAGATATTTATTTGTTAAATAAATAGAATTTAATCAAAGGAATATTTAGAAGATGAATAGAAAATGGAAATCTGTTTTTAACAGATAAATAGAAAAGATTAATTTATAAATAACAGTTTATAAATTAAATTAAATATTTATCATTCGATAAATGGAATATATAAGTCTGAACTTATATAGAGAGGAGATATTGGTTTTTAACACCGATAGTTTTAAATAGAAGGGGTACACAACACTTGTATAAGTGAAGTAACGTTATTAAAGAGAACATTTATAAAGTGAAGAACCGTTACTAAAAGTAAATCTTTATAAATGAATAAACGTTATCCAATAGGAGTTATTCGAATAGGAGAAGTCGATTAGAGATAGAAATAATCGATTAGAGTTAGAATAAATCGATTAGAATAAGAATTAACCAGTTAGAGTTAATCAGTTAGGGTTAATCCGTAGAGTAAATTGAATATTAGTTATTCAATTAGAAATTATCGAATATTTGTTATTCAAATAAAGAGTTAACCAAATAGAGTTAATTGAACATAGTTAATCGAATTAGGATTTAATTGAATATTAGTTATTCAATTAAAAGTTGGTCGAATATAGTTATTAAGATAGAGTTATTAAAACATAGTTACTCAGGATAAGTTTCCATTTCGTACGACTGCTAGCGTAATTCGTAGGGCTGCAGATAGCCTAGGGCGGTCGGATGTTTCCTGGGGGAATCAGGCGTAACCATTGTGATTGCTGCGATCTAGAGTCAAGCGAATGGAGTTAAATCAAATATTAATTTATTCGAAGGAGTTATAGAATATTGGTTTTTCGAAGGAGTTATCGAATTTAGTTATTCGATGGAGTTAATCGAAAAGAGTTAAATCCAATAGGGTTAATTGATAAGAGAAAATAATAGAGTAAATCGAATATAGTTTATTCGAAGAAAGGTTTTCGAATCTAGTTATTCGGAAGAGAGATTATCGAATATAGTTATTCGAAGGGAGGAGTTATCGAATAAGGATTATTCGAAAGAGAGTTACGTAAGGAAATTTGAAATGTTGAGTATCAACATAAATGGAGTTTGAAAAGTAATAGGTTGGTAGCACTTTTCCTACCTTAGCAATTTCGAGGGCGAAATTATTTTAAGTGGGGAAGAATGTAATGACCCGGATTCTTATGGGTTAATTTTTAATATTTAATATGGATTTAAATATTGGGTGGATAAATATAAATGAATATTTATATTAATTTATTAATTTAATAATCCAATTCGAATTTAAAACGAAGACAAATTAATTCAAATAATTAATTAGAATTCTGTTTTGAATTTATGAACGATAATATTAATTTATTATCGAAGAAATTAATTTATATCAATTTAAATTGATATCTTCCACAGACGATCGAACTGGACTTCGTGACTTATCCCAGTAGATTCATAATAGGGGTATTACCCTAGAATGGACAGTTGTTGGGTTCAGAAAGGGGTTCAGAGTCAAGGGGTTTTTAATTAAAGGATACCGATTTAAAATAAATTAAAAAAAAAAAATGGGTGGACCAAAACCAAACATGTCGTTCCCTCTATATCACCACAAACCAAAAGCAAACGGTGGTTCCTCTTCTTCCACAAAGTAAAACAAACCCGTGGGCTCCTCTTCAATCAAAGTATTCTCCTCAGTATAAATCGCGACCCTCCCTGGTAGTTTTACTTTCCTCTTTAGATAAAGAAATCGAGTATCGTAATGTATTGCTCGAAATCTAATGAAGCTCAACTCAACGTCGAAGACCTTCACGAATTTAGGAACCGAAATCGAACACTGCAAGGATCCCCGAAGCTCGAGCCT
Source organism: Allium sativum (assembly GCA_030737875.1). Taxonomy (NCBI): domain Eukaryota; kingdom Viridiplantae; phylum Streptophyta; class Magnoliopsida; order Asparagales; family Amaryllidaceae; genus Allium; species Allium sativum. The sequence continues at coordinate 3,784,753 of CM060921.1, read as the reverse complement.
GGCTAGAAGCAGTCGCGATTAACAATGAGACTAGGTCACGAGTTCGATTGGGTTAGGGCATCGATTTTGGGGTGTTCAAGATAAGTGAGAACTGGTTGATTTAGAAGGGAGCTCGAATAAACAACGAATCGCGAGACTGCTGGAGGCACTCGCATACGTGAAGCAGATGTGGTATCGGTGACATGATTTGCAGAGGTGATTCCGTCCTTCGTTGAGGGGTCGACTGTTGCAAAGGATCGATTGGAAGATGCACAATGGGGGAAAACAACTGTGTTGACATTAGGGGAGTGCGGTTACTGATGATGGTTGGGAACTGGGGCTGTCTGATGTAGGAGGAAGTTTTTCTTTTGATTAAGATTTATGGAAGAATCACTATGAAATTTATATAATATGCTTCAGTGGATATTCAGCGCAAATAAAAATCAAGTGAGTAAACCTCACTCACCATTTATTTAGAAATTATTTTTATATAGTTAAAAATAATTGTCTATGCTTGTTTGAATGTTGTTTGATTGTTTTAAAATATATATTAGTTATTTAGGATATATATATATTGGGTGGATGATTGGTTGGATTCCCGCAGTTTCATTAGCGGATGCCCGCGCTACCATAGCGGATGATTACCCTATACGCCGCACGCTATGATTAGTGGATGACCTTCTATACCGCGATATCCTGCCTCGAAGCAGGATGGGTATTACTATGTTGACTAACGTCTGTGGATGCAGGAAAACAGGTTGGAGGAATCCAACTGGATTCCTCAAAAATATATTATCTGTTTGTTGTTTGTTTGATTTCATATATATTCATATATGATGTGTTAAAAATCAAATGATTGAAAATTGGCTGATTTGATTGTTTAAAATATCCCTGGGCTTGAATATTGATTTATAAAAATATCGGAAAGGGTATTTGATATTTAAAAAGTGAATTCTATTTTTATAAATAGAATTTGAATTTTAAATAAGACTATAGAAAATATTTAACTTGTTCGAAGGTATATAAAACAAGTAATTGAATTTATAAACTTTGTTTATAAATGAAAAGATGGAATTTGAATCGAATTTATAAAGTTGTTTATAAATGAAAATATGGGATTTGAATCGAATTTATAAAGTTGTTTATAAATGAAAATATGGGATTTGAATCATTTATAAAGTTGTTTATAAATGAAAATATGGGATTTGAATCGAATTTATAAAGTTGTTTATAAATGAAAATATGGGGTTTGAATTGAATTTATAAACGTTGTTTATAAATGGAAAGGTGGGATTTGAATTGAAGTTATAAACGTTGTTTATAAATAATGCAGAGAATTCAAATGGACTTTAAACTATAGAATTTGAATATAGAATTCAAATGGACTTTAAACTATAGAATTTGAATATAGAATTCAAATGGACTTTAAACTATAGAATTTGAATATAGAATTCAAATGGACTTTAAACTATAGAATTTGAAAATAGAATTCAAATGAAGTTTAAATAAAGAGAATTCAAATAGAATTGAATTGGAATTTGAATAGAGAAGTCGATAAGGGAACGAGAGTATTAGTATAATTAGAATGTGTAATATGCAAGTTAAAAATATACTTGAACATGTCATGTTCAAATATGACGGTGAAATAGACTGAGAAGTTAATTAACAGATTTAATTAACAAATTGAGTTAAAATGATTGGTATAGTTAAAATAGATTGGACAGGCATAAATATAAAGGAGACTGGTATGGCATAAAGTATAGAAATGAAATAAATAGAATGCCCTACAAAAAGGTACGTATTTAATTTCCATATGAGATTTTATGCGCCGTATCGGCTAGCCGCTTGGCTTTTTCTTTTTCTTTTTCTTTTTGAGATGAGAAGGACCAGGAAAGCTATTTGAAATTTCCCGATGCTCCCGGTACAAAGGAGGTTATGGCGAATTTTTCCGGGAATTTAAGGAGATAGAATATTTTTGAGATAATTTGATAGTTAGAAATTAACATATCAAAATATATAGAAGTCGATAAGGAAACGAACTTAGAAATAGAATAGTATAATTTAAAAGGGAAGTATAAGAATAAAATCTCGTAGGAATAGAAAGAGAAAATGTATATGTGTTTAAAGGTGAATAATCAGTTGTATGGTATTGATTATTCGAGTAAGTAGTCTTGTCTGTTTTGACATTAAATGTTATTCAGTCAAGGTCTGAGAGGTAATTATACCCCAACTTGGTTGATTTCATGATATACCGATAAGTAGCAAGATTCAGGCTCGAAGATCAATGTGGAATAAGAATTAGTTAAATACTGTATTTGGGTTGTCGTAACGATGTTTTACACAACATCTGTTTTAACCCAAATATGTGCAAAGCTTGGAAATAGAATAATGAATGTTTCCTAAGTATAGAAATAAACGAGTCGGAAAAGAGATAAGTAATTGGAGTATTTTCCAATTATAAATAAAAGATATTTTCTAAAGTTTAGAAAATAAAAGAAGGCGATATATGGAAATGTTTTCCAAATAACGTAAAAGGCCAACATGGTTATTGAAAATATTTGGTTAACAAATATTGATAAAGAAATAGAGAAGTGATGTAATTAATGAAATATTAATTAAAGGTTCACTGATTGTTGGATGTTTGGATGAACACTTGTTTTATTCGATAGTTAAATCATCGACTATCGAAACACTTGTTTTTATTCGATAGTTAAATCACAGACTATCGAAGTTTTGACCATCGTTGTCAATATGGAGAGACCGGTTGGATTATTATCCGAAGAACCACTCCATATCGGCAGTAGCGTGCGAATCAGATTATATAAAGATAATCGAAGACGGAGTAGAGTGCAAGGACTTTTTCTATTAATAGAAATAGTGCCTTCAGTTCATCCTGTTCCTGGGTGACTCGTATGGATGGATGTCTGACAGAGTATTTCCAGAAAGGTCACGTACATTGATTTCTTCAACCGTACCAAGAGTGGAAGCGGAGAAGGAAACTTCTTTTAGCTGACACGTAATGTATTGTTGTCGACGTCAATTAGTGATTTTCGATGGATCTGACGATGTGACATTCGAAGTGAATCTGGTGTGATGATAAAGCGTAGCTTCTAGCCTCAACATCCGGTAAATGACAGAAATCGGGCAAGCAGCATGGTTATGTAGGTCGCACCTATTAGGGTGTATAATCACCTGATCTAGAGTTTCATTTACTTCTAAAAATCTATTGTCGATGCTGTCCCATTCGGGAAACGGTTGCTGATCCCAACCGTTGGTGATATACATTCGATACACTCAAGCGAAATGAGTGGTCGGTCATGTGTGGCTGAGTTGCAAGATGTTCTTGTTGAACTCGGTGTATTCTCCTCTAAAGATATACCAGCGGAAGGTGGTTCCATACCTTGTCATAGTGGGAAAACCAAATACCCAATACGTGCTTGCGGTTTATGATTGTATATTACATATGTGGAACGTGAGATGCAAACGTTCCACTAGATTGTTATCTACTTGATTTAGACATTATTATAATATCAAAAGAGTTTTGATATAAAGTTAAATCAAGTGTTGGATTTTCATAAGGGAAAAAACCCGTTCTGTGTTATACGGCGTGGTCTTATGAGATATCATTTAGTTTCATGAAACTGTTTTAAACTGTTTACTCATACCAGTCCCATGACTGACCCGGAGTTTACTTTGTTGTTTCCCTAAACTCTTGGGTGCCTAAATTTGTACGGGCAGTCAAGTAGTCGGGAATTTACAGATATACTGGAAGAGCTTGGAGCAGGAGGCTTCAGGATCATATAGCTATAGTTATTTCTGCTGTGTTGTAAGTGATGTACTTTGATATTGATGTATATTCAAGTACAGATGTATATTCAAGTACAGATGTATATTTCAAGTTATGTTATATATATTATATGTTATTCGTTCCGCTGTGAGATTCATGTTACTCTGATGTTGTGTTCTTCTTCTTCTTCTATTCTAAGTTTCTATCTTATCTATCCTCACCCTCTAACTTCTTTCTATTAATGGTTCGAATTTCCGTGATATTTGGGGTTGGACTTGTGTTTTTGGTCAGCTCAAATTCTACCGGATTTTCGGGTCACTACAGTATTCCTTGATTTGCCCTGTCACAGGACTCGGACCGCACATTACAGGACATGTGCATCTAGACAAGCAATAACGATTCGCGATACATGCGTGGGGAAGCCTAGGAACATATACCACTCTAGGTAGTGTGTCCTAGACTTGGGGGCGTCGTTCGTCAGGTAGCGTAATCCCTAGTTGGACTAGGTGGCATAAACCCTGGACTCGAAAAGCGTTCAGCAGATAGCGTAAAACTCTAGTTAAATCTAGAAAGCACTTGATAGAAAACCCTAGATTAGGTCTAGGTAATAAATAATAAATGTATGCCTGAAGGCAATGGAAACTACAGGAGTTGGGATCACGTTGTCGTTACTAGTTGGAACACTAGTTAGGTGGTGCAGAGATATAGAAACCAGTATAACAAGGAAATAGCGAAGCGGCGAAAGTATTAGAGCGTATCCAGTTTATCTTAGCATATCTTGTGACTACCTTGTCTAATCTTGTTGACCCTATCGTCATGGTGTAATCTTGTATTCAGTTAATTCATGTCGTTTTGTTTTTCCATGTTCACATGCTAGAAGTTACTGAACTTACTCAGGCTTTATGTCTGACTCTGTTTTTCTTTCGTCTTCTTTTCTTCCATTCCCCCCCAGGTAGTAAAGGAGGGAATAGTTTAGCTCTAGGTAAGTTGGACTGCCACTCTTTCCCAACTTGAAGATTTGTCGAAGTTTTCTTGGATTCTCTTTTCAGATGTTATGGCTGGCTCTTGCTAAAATCGGGGAATATAAATGCTGTTTTTATGCTTCTTTATTTCGTAAGACAGATGATACTCTGATATTGCAAAGAAACCATTGTACAAACTATTTTATCAATAAAGCAAAGTTTTATTTTCCGCTGTTTAATTTCTGTCTGTCTTGTAATTTATCCGCATCTTTTACCCTAAATGCTCCACAGAACTTAGTGCATTCCCTTTGTGATCGACACTAACGGACGTGGGGTGTTACACTCCAGGTCAGTCATGTGACTGATGTGAGAACTAAAACAGTTATTAATCTTTATTTTTAAAGTTAGGTAAATCAAGGGACCACGCCGTATAACACGGAACGGGTTTCCTCCCAAGAATACCAGTGCATAAAACAACAACGCAATGCTAAATAAGGAATAATGAAGCTATTATAAGACCCAGGTCCCATCACACAATGCAACGCAAGCCGGAGGATAGGGTTTTTACCTTATAATAGCCAAAAATGCTTGATACGTTTAAAACAAATCATTTGATACTATTATAAGTGCATAGTGCATAAAACAACTTCAAATCATAAGTATCAATCATAGACGGCATAAGCGCCCCATCCCACTATGCCTCCATACTAGGTTCTACAATCAAAACCGCAAAGTCACGTATTTGGAAATTGGATTTCCGTCTGTGAACCGAGGCAAAAGATAGTCCTCTACCGAATTCGAGACGCTCTAGCCCGCGTATCAGGCAGGTACTCAGTCAAGCCTTTGGATCGTCAGGGCCGGTCCACCGATGTGGATTAAAATGCCTGAACACTGCGTTCCCCGCCCTTTGGGGCGTAAATGAGCCAACAAATGACTCCATCGGCTTCACATAGTCACCAATATATCCGAGGCGCCTCGCAACAGCAACAACCACATAAGTCAAACTCGTCAGGGCGTGTAAAACCACTGACGCCACTTCTAACTAGAAGGAAACGCATGCCCTCTTGAGGTCCTCTCTCGTTTTTGGTTCACAATCGGGGTGTGAGGCTTGCGAATCAACGCTACAAAAGCTATGCCACACAGGCCGTGCTTTGATCATCAACCACAAGACTTTGCTTTTCAACAAAAGCCTTGATCATTTTCCACTTAGGCATGCCACACAGGCAATTCACTCCATGCGTTTGATATCCATCGATATATAACCTCTGAGCTCGTACGTCTCAGAGAAGGGCGTTAAGAAAGAGAATAAATTCTTTGCCGCCAAACAGATATATATTTAATAGAAATCAATCACACAGACTAAAATCCGATGTCAGACACACAGTCCATTTACAAGTCCGTTCTTGGTCTGAACGAAACCGGAGGCACCTTGTAATAACTTGGAAATCTGGGCCAGTTTAAAATTTTTATTTTGGCAATTTTAGCGAATTTTGATTATTTAAAATGAATTATTTTAAATAATATCGACGAAAAATTTATTTTGAATGAAATTCGAACGTATAAATTTATATAAGATCGTCGTTAGAATATAAATAATTATTTATATTTATAAAAGGAATTGAAAATGGCGCGGTAGTTCGATAATTCGATTTCAAACTTCAAATGAATGTACCGGGTGCAAAATAAACCGGATTTTAGTAAAACCAAAAATAATGGAATCTAATTGAGAATATCTTTCCAACGAATCCGGGAAATCAAAATTTCATAGCGGGAATCAAAAGATATGCCCAGTTGAAAATTCTGAATTGTCGCTATGGAAATCAGGCCCTTAAAAATGGGAATTTTGCAAACGACCTCGGATTTCGACGAAACCACTTTTGTTGGATCCGGGATGTCTAGTTATTGCTAGGTTTCAAATTTCATAATTTTTCGAATCAATATGTGAGTGTGGCAAAGGAAAACACGTTTGGCCAGTTTTAGTTGATTTTAATCGACTGGAAAATGGCCATTTTTCCAACGGTCTCAGAATTTGACGAAACTAGTTTTGTTAGGACCGTATCGTCAATACGAAGCTAGAAAATATTTTTCTGGAATTTTTTGAGTTAGTATGTGGGCCCAGTAAATTAAAATGCGCGTTCAAATTCAATATATAGAGTTAAATTTTGATTTAAACGAAAACTGACCGAAACGATCGAATCAGCTTACGATACATATCCCATTGTGTTCGGAATGGGGGTAAAACGCTAGGGACGACAATCGGTGGGCTCAATTTCGAGTTTGAATTTTAAAGTTGCTTTTTTTTTAAATAAATTAAATAAAATATATTATTATAATAGCCCCTTACCCCTTATCCTTGTTTTTCTCCTTAACCAGCCCCTCCCCCCCCCCCCCCCCGTTTCATTTCAACGAAACCAAAAAAAAAGAGACGCGCTCCACAAATCGATGGCGTCCATCGCCATCTCCATCACCCCACCGCCGACCTTCGTCCGCCCTCCTCCGCCATCAGCGAAACCCCCTGCCTCCGCCATCAGCGAAACCCCCCCGGCCTCCGCCATCAGCTAAACCCCCTGCCTCCGCCATCAGCGAAACCCCCCTGCCACCGTACGATCAGCGAAACCCCCTGCCTCCATACGATTAGCGAAACCCCCCTTCTCCTATTGACGCGAGTACCCACTGTGAGTTTTTTTATTTCCTTTCCTTTCTTTTATGATTTTCCTTTTCTGTATTTTAGTTTAAACATTGTTTTACAACTGATTTTTGTTTAACTTTAAAAACTGGATTTTTATTTATATAGGTAGGATTGAAAACTGAATTTTTAATTTGAAAAGGTTGATTTTTAAAACGAGGTAAAGATTTGATTTTTATATAATGTAGATAATAAAAATAGGATTTTTAATGGTGTAGAGTAATAACAATATGGATTTCATTTTTATCATGAAGTAGTGAGGGTAAAAATTCGATTTTTATATATTGAATAGCAAAGTAAAAATTCGATTTTTATATATGTAGTGGATACGGATGATGAAAGTGATGAAAGAAGAAACGACGAAGATTTCTACCTAAAAAGAGTCGTGGCGTTGGATTAGCTATTCTGTGAGAACTTCTCACCTTTTAATTTTGTTTTCTAGTTAAAAATATATATATATACTAGGATGCAGACAGTGTTTAGCAGCACCCGACACTCGTCGTCCACAGACCATGGACGGCTTGTATGATTGTTTGTTTGATTATGATGTGCAGTTAATTGTGTGATGTGATGTGAAATAAAATATTTATATAGATAAAAATATTTTATAGTTAAAAATAGATTTTTTAACGTGTATATGAAATGAAATAAAAATAAACAAATCGGACGATTTGTTTATATACACACATTTGACTGATATTGATTAGGACGATAAATTTTACACATCGTCCAACTGCACAAATAAAATCTTTGTTTGATTGTTTGAAACCCCACACGGGTATCGGGATGATATTTGACGTACACTAATCCCGATTGTCTAGTTGTATGTCGATTGATTGATTGACAGACTGTTATAAGCGTGGAATATTTATATTTGATGCTTATACAGTGTGGAATGCACTTTGGATGATGGTTGATTATTCATCGTTGTTGATATATACCTGTGTTGTAGAAAATCCATATAATTAACATTATATGGTAATTGTTTGTGCCTCATTCCAGTTTAGAAGTAGAAATATTTGAAAAAGAAATATTTGAAATAGAATATTTGAAATAGAAATATTCAAAATGGAATATTTGAAAATATCAACATATGAAGCCGTGTTGATTAGATTTACGCCATCTTGACGTGAACGATATTTATATCGATTTTATTCATTTTATAACGAATATCGAAAGTGATTTCAAAATCTGAAATTTTGAATAGAAATGAATTTGAATTAAATTGAATAAAAGTGATTTCGAATTGAAATTGAATAGAAATGAATTCGAATTGAAATTGAATAGAATTGAAATCAATTTGAAATGAATTTAAAACGAATTTATATTGGAATATTCAATTTTGATTTGGAATTGAATATGAAGTTGAAACCGTTTTGAAAATGAATTTAAAATGATTTATAAAATACATTTTAAAAGGAAATCGACGAAGTATATATTATATATATATTATATATAAAATATAATGGCCTGAATAGAACGCGCCGCGGCAGTTCGCGAATTTCGACTATTGACTTCGAACGGATATTGCGGGAGATCCGACCGTCGGATTCTCCTAAAACCGGAAACGTTGGGTTCGTATCGAAAAGAGCTTTCTAACGAATGTGAGAAATTAGAAATCTAACGGCTGGATTTGGAATTATGTCCCAATAAAATTTGAAAAAGGTCGCTGTAAGTGCAGTTCGATGGCCGTTGATGGAAATCGACTGTACGGGCCTTGATAAAATTATTAAAAATAGTAATAATTTGTGTAAAATCATAAGAAATGATTTGTGAAGATTTGGGATGAAAAACTCCATATTTGAAAAGATAAAAATAGATTTTTATCGAAGTGAACTAGTTTTGAACTAGAATAGTAATTTATTTGTTTTTAAAATAAATAAAGTGAGTTTGAAATGGTTTTGAAATATAACCAGAATTTCCAATAATAGAATTGGAATGGATTTGAATCGAAATTGTCTTTGAAATATTTCGATGTTGGATTTCGTGATCATACAAATGTTGTTATGGAAATTTGAAAGATATGTACATATATCATTATTTCCAATACGATATTTGTTGGTCGTAGAATTTGATATTGAATATAAGCCGATATATTTTCTATTCAGAGCCTTGTATTTAATATCAAATGTGATTTGGGTTTGTCGTGAATGGTGTCTTAACTAACACTGTTCTTGAATCCAGTTGAGAAAAGATTAAATCTTTTTATTTAGATTTAATGAAGTGTACCAATTAAATAATATTTAATTGGAATTGAATTGATATTGATTTTTGGGTTTATCATGGACAGTGTTTTAAATAACACTCGTTCTTTAACCTAATGGAATGTGATTTTGGGTTTATCGTGAACCGTGTTTTAAATGACACTGATTCTTTAACCCAGCTAAAGATTAAAACTAAGTGGAGTTTTAATGAATCTTTAATTAGATTGAAAAGATCGAGAATGGAGTATCACCAGTTTTGCTCCAGGCGATAGTTAAATCTTTTATTAGATTTGAATGTGAAATGGTAATTGAATTTACCGATAACACCGTGGTGTTAGATATGAAGTATGACCAGTTTTACTTCATGGGATGCATAGGTTGGGATTGGGAAATTAAAATAAAAGATTACTTCAGTGTGGTTCGCTAATCCCGACTAGTTTGAATTGATATTCAAAGGAGATTAAAGAATAAATTTAAAGAATTTATCTTTGATAAAATTAATGGGAACCTTTCCCAAAATATAAGGATATTTGAATAAAAGATTATTCTGAATTGGAATGAGGCATATGTTGTGTTTTGTGTAACACATGTTTATTATATATATACGCGAGTTGTTCAGAAAGACCGGGTTTATCCCATTCTGAATAACTAATTCGACGTGGTGTCGAAGATGAAGACGGTGGTCGAAGACCGGAAGTCTTCACGTCGTTTGGGTGATTACTGATGATCTTGATTGGGCTGTACACCCAAGAAGATGGAAACAGTTGGTGATCGTCCAGACGTACTTGGAGATCGATGGATATGCAGGGTACTAGGTGCCTCCGGTTTCGTTCATACCCAAAACGGACTTGTAAATGGACTGTGTGTCTGACATTGGATTTTAGTCTGTGTGATTGATTTCTATTAAATATATATCTGTTTGGCGGCGAAGAATTTATTCTCTTGCTTAACGCCCTTCTCTGAGACGTACGAGCTCAGGGGTTATATACTGATGGATATCAAACGCATAGAGTGAATTGCCTGTGTGGCATGCCTAAGTGGCAAATGATCAAGGCTTCTGTTGAAAAGCAAAGTCTTGTGGTTGATGATCAAAGCACCGCCTGTGTGGCATAGCTTTGTGTAACGTGAATTCGCGAGCCTCACACCTCGGTTGTGAACCAGAAACGGGAGAGGACCTCAGGGAGGGCATGCGTTTCCTTCTAGCTAGGGTGGTGTCAGTGACCTACCAGCCCTGACATTTATATACTTTTCACCTGTGTGGTTGTTGCTGTTGCGAGGCGCCTCGGTTTGATTGGACGATCCGGGTCCGATGGAGTCATTTGTTGGCTCATTGACACCCCAAATGGTAGGGAAACGCAATGTTCAGGAATTTTAATCCACATCGGTGGACCAACCCTGACGATCCAAGGGTCACTCGAGCTCTGATCCTGAGACACGGGCTAGAGCGTCTCGAATCGGTTGAGGACTATCTTTTGCCTCGGTTCATAGATGGAAATCCAACTTCCAATTACGTGACATTTGCGGTTTTATTTATAGAGCCTAGTATGGCGACATAGTGGGATGGGGCGCTTATGCCGTCAATGATTGATACTTATGATTTGAAAATTGTTTTATACACTATGCACTTATGATAGTATCAAATGATTTGTTTTAAGCGTATCAAGCATTCTTGGCTATTATAAGGTAAAAACCCTATCCTCGGGCTTGCGTTGCATTGTGTGATGGGAACTGGGTCTTATAATGGCTTCATTTTTCTTTATTTAGCATTGTGTTGTTTGTTTTATGCACTGGTATTCTTGGGAGGAAACCCGTTCCGTGTTATACGGCGTGGTCCCTTGATTTGCCTAACTTTAAAATAAAGATTTACAACTGTTTTAGTTCTCACACCAGTCACATGACTGACCTGGAGTTTATTGTTTTAACCTAAACCCGGGGTGCCCCTATTTCGACATGGGCAGCTAATAGTTTTGGTTTTGCAGATTTATATTCACAGGATCCTGGTTTACAGCTGGAACGATATTCGGAAAGCTTTGTATCCGTATATCTCTTCTAGTTGTGTATTGTATTATTTTCCGCTGCTATGTATTTAAATGTAATTTAAATCTCTGATATTTCTGTGTAATATTTATTTATACTCTGTATATTCTTGTATTCTGATGGAATTGTTGTAATTAACAATGAAATGTTCTTCCGTCTGCGTTCTATTTTGTCTTGTCCTCACAGTAATCCATTCTTTCTCTTCTCTTCGGAGACCGGGGAAGTTCGGGTCGCTTCATTTGGTATCAGAGCTTTGGTTTACAAAGCTCAGAGAACAAGACACGTTAGAACAATACGAAAGAATTCATCAGATATTGGATTAGTAATATCCAATTAGAATGACTCGTTAGAGATGGGATCAGTAGTATCCTAGAACGATTGTGAAGAGTATGTTTTTAAAATGAAAACAGACTTTGTTTTGAAATTTAAATCAATTGCTCGTATTTGATTATTTATTTTATATTGAATTTGGACAATCCAATATATAAATATTTTGCATGTACGCCTTGCAAACACGTATATTCGAAGTTTTAATATATTGGATAGATATAGAATCACACTCTAGTCGCCCGGAGATGATTCTGATGATAGTTCCAACACCATCAGAATTAGTATTCGAGTTTCGAAAGTGTGACATCTATATATTTCCATTAGACTGGTGTGAGAACCGAAATTAGATAGGGCTTATCGTTGTGAATTGGCATCAAAAACATGATTTTCTGTATATGTATATGTATCAAAGTTATGAATTAGAAATGATAACCAACTAATTGATTGATGTTTGTGTTGTTTGTTTATTTGTTTGATAATTTTGCACCATATAGCCCAATTGAATCAAATAGTGAATTGTATTGAAAATTGGTCGCATTTGCTTGCATATACTTGTACTTACATTGAACAGGTCATAGCAAGGAGGCTAGAGCAGAAGAATAAAAATTGTTTGCCCGACAAATAGGTACATGTTTATCATAATCTACTGTTTTGTTTGGGTGGTGATGATTTTATGGGCCGATTGGCTAGCCGGTTGGCGTTTTCTTTTTCTTTTTGAGATCAGAAGGCCTGTATGGCAATTTCGGGATTTTCCCATGCTCCCGGTGCAGGGGAGGTTATGGCGAAATTTTTCGAAAATTTAGGGTGTTACCCAAATTTTTGAAAAATTTGAAAAGTTCTTAGAAACTGAAAAGTTGAAGAACTTAGGCCATAATCGAAATAATGAAAGTTGAGTTGATTAGTTAAACAACTTTTGACTTTGTTCCTTTTCGGGGATGAAAAGTTTTAAGTGGGGGAGATTGTAATAACCCGGAAATCTGGGCCAGTTTAAAATTTTTATTTTGGCAATTTTAGCGAATTTTGATTATTTAAAATGAATTATTTTAAATAATATCGACGAGAAATTTATTTTGAATGAAATTCAAATGTATATATTTATATAAGATCGTCGTTAGAATATAAATAATTATTTATATTTATAAAAGGAATTGAAAATGGCGCGGTAGTTCGATAATTCGATTTCAAACTTCAAATGAATGTACCGGATGCAAAATAAACCGGATTTTAGTGAAACCAAAAATAACGGAATCTAATTGAGAATATATTTCCAACAAATCTGGGAAATCAAAATTTCATAGCGGGAATCAAAAGATATGCCCAGTTGAAAATTCTGAATAGTCGCTATGGAATTCAGGCCCTTAAAAATGGGAATTTTGCAAACGACCTCGGATTTCGATGAAACCACTTTTGTTGGATCCAGGATGTCTAGTTATTGCTAGGTTTCAAATTTCATAATTTTTCGAATCAATAGTGAGTGTGGCAAAGGAAAACGCGTTTGACCAGTTTCAGTTGATTTTAATCGACTGGAAAATGGCCATTTTTCCAACGGTCTCAGAATTCGACGAAACTAGTTTTGTTAGGACCGTATCATCAATATGAAGCTAGAAAATATTTTTCTGGAATTTTTCGAGTTAGTATGTGGGCCCAGTAAATTGAAATGCGCGTTCAAATTCAATATATAGAGTTAAATTTTGTTTAAACGAAGACTGACTGAAACGATCGAATCAGCTTACGATACATATCCCATTATGTTCGGAATGGGGGTAAAACGCTAGGGATGATAGTCGGTGGGCTCAATTTCGAGTTTGAATTTTAAATTTGCTTTTTTGAAATAAATTAAATAAAATATATTATTATAATAGCCCTTTACCCCCTATCCTTGTTTTTCTCCTTAACCAGCCCCCCCATTTCATTTCAACGAAACCAAAAAAAAAAAGAGGCGCGCTCCACAAATCGATGGCGTCCATCGCCATCTCCATCACCCCACCGCCGACCTCCGTCCGCCCTCCTCCGCCATCAGCGAAACCCCCGCCTCCACCATCAACGAAACCCCCTGCCTCCGCCATCATCGAAAACCCCCTGCCTCCGCCATCAACGAAAGCCCCCTGCCTTCGTACGATCAGCGAAACCCCCCTGCCTCCATACGATCAGCGAAACCCCCCCTCTCCTACTGACGTGAGTACCCACTGTGAGTTTTTTATTTTATTTTATTTCCTTTCTTTTATGATTTTCCTTTTCTGTATTTTAGTTTAAACATTGTTTTACAACTGATTTTTGTTTACCTTTAAAAACTGAATTTTTATTTATATAGGTAGGATTGAAAACTGAATTTTTAATTTGAAAAGGTTGATTTTTAAAAGGAGGTAAAGATTTGATTTTTATATAATGTAGATAATAAAAATAGGATTTTTAACGGTGTAGAGTAATAACAATATGGATTTCATTGTTATCATGAAGTGGTGAGGGTAAAAATTCAATTTTTATATATTGAATAACAAAGTAAAAATTCGATTTTTATATATGTAGTGGATACGGATGATGAAAGTGATGAAAGAAGAAACGACGAAGATTTCTACCTAAGAAGAGTCATGGCGTTGGATTAGCTATTCTGTGAGAACTTCTCACCTTTTAATTTTGTTTTCTAGTTAAAAAAATATATATACTAGGATGCAGACGGTGTTTAGTAGCACCCGACACCCGTCGTCCACAGACCATGGACGGCTTGTATGCTTGTTTGTTTGATTTTGATGTGTAGTTGATTGTGTGATGTGATGTGAAATGAAATAAAATATTTATATAGTTAAAAATAGAATTTTTAACGTGTATTTGAAATGAAATAAAAATAAACAAATCGGACGATTTGTTTAAACACACACATTTGACTGATATTGATTGGGACGATAAATTTTACACATCGCCCAACTGCACAAATAAAATCTTTGTTTGATTGTTTGAAACCCCACACGGGTATCGGGATGATATTTGACGTACACTAATCCCGATTGTCTAGTTGTATGTCGATTGATTGATTAACAGACTGTTATAAGCGTGGAATATTTATATTTGATGCTTATACAGTGTGGAATGCACTTTGGATGATGGTTGATTATTCATCGTTGTTGATATATACCTGTGTTGTAGAAAATCCATATAATTAACATTATATGGTAATTGATTGGGCCTCATTCCAGTTTAGAAGTAGAAATATTTGAAAAAGAAATATTTGAAATAGAAATATTCGAAATGGAATATTTGGAAATATCAATATATGAAGCCGTGTTGATTAGATTTACGCCATTTTGACGTGAACGATATTTATATCGATTTTATTCATTTTATAATGAATATCGAAAGTGATTTCAAAATCTGAAATTTTGAATAGAAATGAATTCGAATTAAATTGAACAGAAGTGAATTCGAATTGAAATTGAATAGAAATGAATTCGAATTGAAATTGAATAGAATTGAAATCAATTTGAAATGAATTTAAAACGAATTTATATTGGAATATTCAATTTTGATTTGAAATTGAATATGAAGTTGAAACCGTTTTGAAAATGAATTTAAAACAATTTATAAAATACGTTTTAAAAGGAAATCGACGAAGTATATATTATATATATTATATATATAATATAATGGCCTGAAAAGAACGCGCCGCGCCGCGGCAGTTCGCTAATTTCGACTATTGACTTCGAACGGATATTGCGGGAGATCCGACCGTCGGATTCTCCTAAAACCGGAACCATTGGGTTCGTATCGAAAAGAGTTTTCTAACGAATGTGAGAAATTAGAAATCTAACGGTTGGATTTGGAATTATGTCCAAATCAAATTTGAAAAAGGTCGCTGCAAGTGCAGTTCGATGGCCGTTGATGGAAATCGACTGTACGGACCTTGATAAAATTATTAAAAATAGTAATAATTTGTGTAAAATCATAAGAAATGATTTGTGAAGATTTGGGATGAAAAACTTCATATTTGAAAAGATAAAAATAGATTTTTATCGAAGTGAACTAGTTTTGAACTAGAATAGTAATTTATTTGTTTTTAAAATAAATAAAGTGAGTTTGAAATGGTTTTGAAATATAACCAGAATTTCAAATAATTGAATTGGAATGGATTTGAATCTAAATTGTATTTGGAATATTTCGATGTTGGATTTCGTGATCATATAGATGTTGTTATGGAAATTTGAAAGATATGTACATATATCGTTATTTCCAATACGATATTTGTTGGTCGTAGAATTTGATATTGAATATAAGCCGATATATTTTCTATTCAGAGCCTTGTATTTAATATCAAATGTGATTTGGGTTTGTCGTGAATGGTGTCTTGACTAACACTGTTCTTGAACCCAGTTGAGAAAAGATTAAATCTTTTTATTTAGATTTAATGAAGTGCACCAATTAAATAATATTTAATTGGAATTGAATTGATATTGATTTTTGGGTTTATCGTGGACAGTGTTTTAAATAACACTCGTTCTTTAACCCGATAATTAATGGAATGTGATTTTGGGTTTATCGTGAACCGTGTTTTAAATGACACTGATTCTTTAACCCAGTTAAAGATTAAAACTAAGTGGAGTTTTAATGAATCTTTAATTAGATTGAAAAGATCGAGAATGGAGTATCACCAGTTTTGCTCCAGGCGATAATTAAATCTTTAATTAGATTTGAACGTGAAATGGTAATTGAATTTACCGATAACACCGTGGTGTTAGATATGAAGTATGACCAGTTTTACTTCATGGGATGCATAGGTTGGGATTGGGAAATTAAAATAAAAGATTACTTCGGTGTGGTTCGCTAATCTCGACTAGTTTGAATTGATATTCAAAGGAGATTAAAGAATAAATTTAAAGAAATTATCTTTGATAAAATTAATGGGAACCTTTCCCAAAATATAAGGATATTTGAATAAAAGAATATTCTGAATTGGAATGAGGTGTATGTTGTGTTTTGTGTAACACGTGTTTATTATATATATATATATATATATATATATATATATATATATACGGGAGTTGTTCAGAAAGACCGGGTTTTTCCCATTCTGAATAACTAATTCGACGTGGTGTCGAAGATGAAGACGGTGGTCGAAGACCGGAAGTCTTCACGTCGTTTGGGTGATTACTGATGATCTTGATTGGGTTGTACACCAAAGAAGATGGAAACAGTTGGTGATCGTCCAGACGTACTTAGAGATCGATGGATATGCGGGGTACTAGGTACCTCCGGTTTCGTTCAGACCCAGAACGGACTTGTAAATGGACTGGTGTCTGACATTGGATTTTAGTCTGTGTGATTGATTTCTATTAAATATATATCTATTTGGCGGCGGAGAATTTATTCTCTTGCTTAACGCCCTTCTCTGAGACGTACGAGCTCAGGGGTTATATACTGATGGATATCAAACGCATAGAGTGAATTGCATGTGTGGCATGCCTAAGTGGCAAATGATCAAGGCTTCTGTTGAAAAGCAAAGTCTTGTGGTTGATGATCAAAGCACCGCCTGTGTGGCATAGCTTTGTGTAACGTGAATTCGCGAGCCTCACACCTCGGTTGTGAACCAGAAACGGGAGAGGACCTCAAGGAGGGCATGCGTTTCCTTCTAGCTAGGGTGGTGTCAGTGACCTACCAGCCCTGACAGTTATATACTTTTCACCTGTGTGGTTGTTGCTGTTGCGAGGCGCCTCGGTTTGATTGGTCGATCCGGGTCCCATGGAGTCATTTGTTGGCTCATTGACACCCCAAAGGGTGGGGAAACGCAGTGTTCAGGAATTTTAATCCACATCGGTGGACCAGCCCTGACGATCTAAGGGTCACTCGAGCTCTGATCCTGAGACACGGGCTAGAGCGTCTCGAATCGGTTAAGGACTATCTTTTGCCTCGGTTCATAGATGGAAATCCAACTTCCAAATACGTGACATTTGCGGTTTTATTTGTAGAGCCTAGTATGGCGACATAGTGGGATGGGGCGCTTATGTCGTCTATGATTGATACTTATGATTTGAAAATTGTTTTATACACTATGCACTTATTGTAATAACCCGGAAAATGTGAACCAACTAAAAAATTTTAAAATTGGTTATTACCAAAGAATTTGAATAATTGAAATAGCATATTTCAATAAAATAATGAATTGGGGCTGGTATGGTAGTTTGAAAATTTGAATACAAACTTTGTCTGACTATACCGGGTGGAAATATAACGGATTTTAGCGGAACTGAAAATATTTAAATCTGTTTATGAATACCTTTCTAACGAATCTGAAAAATCGAAGTTTCATAACAGGAATCAAAAGTTATGGCCAAATGAATTTTCCGAAAGGTCGTTATATAGCATATATAGCCCTTGAAAATAGATATTTTGCATACGACCTCGGAATTCGACGAAACCACTTTTGTTGGGTCCGGGATGTCAAATTATTGCTAGGTTTCAAATTTCATAATTTTTGAAGCTAGTATGTGAGTGGGGCAAAAGAAAATGTGATTGGGCAATTTCTGTTAAAATGGGTCGACCTAAAAATGGCCATTTTTCAAACGAGCTCAGAATTCGACGAAACTGGTTTTGTTGGGACCATATCATCAAAACAAAGCTAGATTTATTTTTCTGGAATTTTTCGATTCAGTTTGTGGCCCTGGCAAATTGAAATGTACGTTCAAATTAAATATTGAATGTTTTATATTTTAATTTGAAAA
Source organism: Allium sativum (assembly GCA_030737875.1). Lineage (NCBI taxonomy): Eukaryota > Viridiplantae > Streptophyta > Magnoliopsida > Asparagales > Amaryllidaceae > Allium > Allium sativum. The sequence continues at coordinate 3,766,061 of CM060921.1, read as the reverse complement.
ATAACTGACTGTAACAGTCGAAATGGCTAACGAAACATATCACATTGTGTCTGGAATGGGGGTATTTAGCTGGGGGTGACAGTCGTTGGGTTCGGATTGGTGTTCGTTTGCAAAAACACTATTTAAAATTTTCTATAAATCCTCGGCCAATAGGATTTTTTCTTTCAAAAAAAAAAACAACAGAAACCCTAGCCGCCCCCTCCCATCGACGATTCACGTCGTTCAAACCTTCCATCCCCTTTTCCGGCCGCCACTGCCACCTACAGCCAACGCCACCACCACCATTCGACTCGCTTTCTCCCCCTCTTCAGATCCGACCCAAACACGACCTCCACCATCACCTCCTCCGCCTGAATCGAGCCCCCAAACTTCGAGACTTCCCAGCGCCGCCGACGATGCCATAGGCCACCGGAGAGGACCGGACCACCGTCGACAGGAAGCCCTCACCCTCCTCTTTCACGTCAGCACCGCCGATCATCCCAATACTCCATCGATTTCCCGAAAATCCCAAACCTAGTTCTGAACGAAATATAAAGGTTCGACCTTTATTATTCTGAATTGAAAATAACACTTTTAAGTGTTGCAAAACTTTGAAAAATCATAACTTTTTCGTTCGTTAACGAAATTCGATGAAACAGGAGAAACCGTGACCGCAAGGAGGCTCTCTACCATCTAGCAGAAGCCGCGGATTTTTCTGATCTTCCTACGATTTTTAGCACTACAAAACCAATGTGAGGAATCTAAACTAAATTGTGTGAATGGAATCGCGTTGTATAAATTATATAAGCGAAGTGTAAATTATATACGCATTGTATACCTCATGTACATGTGTTGTATAAGTTATATTAGCGATGTATAAGTTATACAAGCGTTGTATGAAACATATATGCTTTGAATTGTGATGAAATGCAAGTGAATTATAGAAATAATATATATATATATATACTCCCCTCGTCCACAGACCATGGACGATATTTATTGCTTGTGATTGACGTGATATTATATGGTATGACGAAGGGTTGGAAATAATTGTTTGTGGTTGATATTGTGGTTGAAAAATACCTTTGTGGTTGAAAAATACCCTCTTGTGGTTGAAACAAATTAGAATAGGATTGTGGAATTGAAAATTAAACATGCCGCCTGCGTGCGAACTAGATGCATGATCCCCATTGTAAAAAACCGCGAGGTTTTAAGGTAGAGCGAGGAGCCATACTAGGGACGGTCCCGGTTTTAACTACCGTGCCGTTATGCTGCCGAAATTTTCTAAAATATTCGTGTGTTATATTAATTTTCATTCGTTGAAGTAAATTACATATGTTGAAACCAATATTCATGTGTTGAGTTGAAATTCATTCGTTTAATCGAAATTCATGTGTTGAATATTATTTGAATTTAAACAAATAGCTTTAGCGATAAAAACCACATTTTTATATATATACAAACTATAGAGAATATTCATGTGTTGAGTTGAAATTCATTCGTTGAATCGAAATTCATGTGTTGAATATTATTTGAATTTAAACAAATAGCTTTAGCGATAAAAACCACATTTTTATATATATACAAACTATAGAAAATATTCATGTATTGAGTTGAAATTCATTCGTTGAATCGAAATTCATGTGTTGAATATTATTTGAATTTAAACAGATAGCTTTAGCGATAAAAACCACATTTTTAAATATATAAACTATAGAGAATATTCATGTGTTAAGTTGAAATTCATTAGTTGAATTGAAATTCATGTGTTGAATGTTATCGTATTTTAAAATAAAATAAATAGACAATAAAAACTACATCTTTATTGTGAATATGAAGTGTTAAAAACATTCACGTGTTGAATAAATATTTTTGATGATAAAAATATTTCTTTTATCATGTATACGCTTTGATAAAAGTACACACGTGTTGAAATAAATAATAGTTTGTTAGAAATGTTATTATTAGCTTTGTTCTGCATATATATACATGTGTTGAACAGGGAAAATGGATTAGCTGTAGAGTAAAGAAATTATTTGCATGCCCAACAAATAGGTAAACCTTGATGAGTTGGCTGCGCAATTTTATTTTTATATCAACTCCTGTGAATGCCATTGGATGCGGAGTGCTGGTTATTCTGTGTGAAATAATAAACATCGCCATAGGATAGTAACAATTAATTTTAAACTACACTACATGGCATACTTCTTGACGATAGGCATACTTCATCATATTCCACATAAGCAACTGGAGCTTGTGTGACGAGGTGGAAGATTTACCATACGAGCGAGAGGCTTGTATGGCGATGATTTTATATTACCGGTTGAACTGATGACTCATATGGACTATATAAAATATAACGATAGATTGCCAGATTAATAAAAACCCCACACGGGTCTAGAGTTGACAATAATCACGTCTCTCTAGTTATTAGATACGGCACATGGACTATTTATTTCCACACGGAACGGGGTGACGAGAATTTATTCTCTGGAGTTATTATCTATACACGCTCCTCCGTAAACACCAGAATATATCACTATAAATATGTGGATGCTTTTTAGGATTTATTGGGTACCTAACACGGCCCAATAAATTTCCAAACCCCTTCCCGTACAAAGGAGGTTATGGCGAAATTTTTCGAAATATTAAGGCGTTAGTGAAATATTTGAAGTGAAACCGAAGTTGAAATTAATGAATGAACTATAGTTGAAATTATAGAATGAACTATATTTATATATATAAATATAAATATAATTAAAAGGAATCGAAGCCGTGCAGTTCGTGTTTTGGAATCGTAATTTGAAACGATTGGAACGAGAAATCCGACCATCGGATTTTCCCGAAACCACAACCGCTGGGTTCGCTTTGGAAATATCATTCCAACGGCACCAACCTTGTAAAAATCCAACGGTTGGATTGTCTGGAATGTTTAATTCAAATCTGAGGAAAAACAGCGCCAAAATCGATTATATTTATATATAAATATAATATAATTAAATCGAATAACGACGCTACAGTTCGAATTTTGAAACCGTAACTTCAAACGACTAGTGTGGAAGATCCGACCGTCGGATTTTCACGAAACTGGAACCGTTGGGTTCGCTTTGGAAATATCTTCTCACTGATATAGACTTTGTATAAATCCAACGGTTAGATTTTCCGATATGTGTAAAACAAATTAGGGGAAAAACAGCGCCAATGCCACGGCACGACCTGAAACGTCGTTAAATTAAATATGGCCATTTTTAAATAAATAAAAATGGCGAAAAATCGTTATAAAATATTATAAGCATCATAGATTGGAAATAAACAATTTGGCTTGATTTGTTTGATATTTGATTGTTGTATGTGTTTGACACGAAAATAACACTAAAGAACTGAAATATGGATGTCGAATAATAAAACCATGGAAAGAATTGATTTAAATTCTAATTACGTGAATTATTTAAAAAGGCCGAGCTAACCCTTATTTCAAATAATTTATCGAGCGATTCGAATTGGAAAATACAAAGACGATTCAAGACCGACGATCTTCTTATCGGTTGGATGGGCGCTGCTGAGGTTCCTGACTGGAGTAGCTACCGTGAAGGAACGGAAGTAGTAGCCGTCTGAACGTATGTGTTGATTGTACGGATATACAAGGAATTTGACGCCTCCGGTTTCGTTCAGACCCAGAACGGACTTGTAAATGGACTGTGTGTCCGACATTGGATTTTGTTCTATACTGATTGATCTCTGTTAAATATATATCTGTTTGGCGGCGGAGAATTTATTCTCTTGCTTAACGCCCTTCTATGAGACGTACGAGCTCAGAGGTTATATATCGATGGAAATCAGTCGTATGGAGTGGACTGCCTATGTGGCATGCCAAGATGTTGTGATCAAGGCTTTTGTTGCAAAGCAAAGTCTTGTGGTTGATGATCAAAGCACGACCTACGTGGCCTGGCTTTGTGTATAGCGTGGATTCGCGAGCCTCACACCTCGGTATGAGTTAAAAACGGGATACGGACCGCTGGGAGAGCACGACGTTTCTTTCTAGCTATGGTGGTGTCAGTGACCTACCAGCCCTGACATTTATATCTACTTTTCACCTTTGTGGTTGTTGGAATGTGAGGCGCCTCGATTATAGGTCTGTAAGGACCGGGAAACGTGTGTTCAGGATTAACTAATCCTCAAACGTAAGAGAGGACCGGCCCAGCCGATCCAGGGTTACCCAGAGTGTGTAGTCCTGAGGCATTTGCTAGAATGTCTCTAAGCGGAGAGGAGCTTGCCCCTTGCCTCGACTCATGACGGAAATCCAATTTCCAATACGAAATAATGGACTCGATTGTAGAACTAGTATGGCGACATAGTAGATGGTAGCTATGCTGCCTATGATTGATATTTATGATGCTATTCGTTTTGAAACATATATGCACTAGCAATAATATCAAAATATTTTGCTTTACACGTATCAAGCATATTTGGCCATTATAAGGTAAAACTCTATCCTCCGGCTTGCGTTGCATTGTATGATGGGACTTGAGTCTTACAATGGCTTCATTCTTTTTAAAAGCATTGCGTTGTTTCAAAGAATTTACTTTGTTTTAAATGCACCAGCAATCACTGGAGTAAACCCGTTTCGCGAAAGTGGCGTGGTCCTATGATTTGCTTATTACTGTTGTTTAACTGTTAAATAGATTTCTCATACCAGTCCCCATGACTGACTCGTTGTTTGTTTCACTTTGCAAACGCGGGTGCCCTTATTTTCACACGGGCAGCCTAGTTCACAGGTGACAGGTTGTTTTTGGTTGTGCACTGTTGCATAGAGTGCATTTTGGCTCATGGCGAGGCTGACTCCATAGAGATGACTTTGACATTTTCCGCCATTATTGTACTTATATTATGATTCCGCCACAGGCGATGCAGACTGCTTTACTTTCAGTACTTATTATCGTATATATATGTACCACCTTCGGCGATGTAGACTGATACCCTTATTATGTCTCACTGCATGTATATATTCCACCTCTGGCGATGGTGACTGATCATTTCTCTTTTATTTACTAAGTTATATCCTACGTTGTGTTATTCTGATGTTGTTACATGTTGTGATTCCACTGTCATATCCATGTAAAATTATTCTATTTATTGTTTTTGCTATTATCTGTACTCTGCTATGATGATTGATGTGTTATATCCCAATGATTATCCTCAATACCGCACCTCGGATTTTGGGATCGTCACAGTTGGTATCAGAGCTTTGGTTAACCTTAGTTCCGGGATCTAACACATTAAACACCTCGTCAGAATAGAATCAGTAGTGTTCTAAGGTGAGTAGCTCATTAGAGATAGGATTAGTAATGTCCTAGAATGAGCTAAGCAGATTAGCAAAACAATTTGATCAGTACATCATTACCTTTCCTTATGTTCCCCTGCTTTATCATATATGAAAATTAGCAAATCTGTGAACTTGACTCTTTTCTTGCTTATACAGTACTCTCTCTGATGGTTACACGAGCAGCAGCAGCTAGAGGAGGCTGTGGAGCCCGAGCAGGAGTAGCAGGAGGACGGGGGAATATCCCCGTAGTTGAGGAGGGCCCTATTATTCAGCCACCAGCACCCCAGGACTTTGAGCTAGACAGAGTAGCGAAGAGGTATAGGAACCTAGGGGGAAAACCCTTTTCTGGCCTTGGTACAGAGACAGAGGCCATTGTTTGGTTGAAGACCTGTGAAAAGATCTTTAAAGGCATGGGATTGGGGACCAACAACAAAGCACGACTAGGTATTTGGCTCCTACAGGAGGAAGCAGAGTTGTGGTGGGATGCCATCACCTCAAAAGATTCAGCAGGTACTGTTAGGACCTGGGAGCAATTCAAGGCCATGTTCAATGAGAAGTTTGTACCTGAGCAAGCCTTAGAGAGGATGCGAGAGCAGTTTGCTAATCTCCAGCAGGGAGATCTCTCTATCCAAGATTACCTCAATAAATTCACTCAGTTGTCGCGCTACGCTCCAGAGCTTATTATGACCAACAAAGCTAAGAACAAGAGGTTTATATTTGGGCTAAGGCGCAAGTACCATGACAGAGCCATGAGCAACATCAAACTCTCATTCTCAGAATTAGTAGAAATGGCTTGCAATTATGAAGATATGGATGAAAGACACTCCAACCATGACCACGCCAAAAGCCAAGCTGGAAATAAGCGCAAAGCCTCAGCAGAGCAGCCAAAGTCTAGCATTACAGCGGCCACTACTCAGAAACCTGGAAAGATACCGAAAGGGAATTGCTACAACTGCGGGAAGCCCGGACATTTTTCTAATGTGTGCAAAGCCCCGAGGAAACCAAAGGCAAATCCAGACCACAGCTCAGCCGAATGCTACAACTGCCATAAGAAAGGGAACTATAGCAGGAACCGTCCTCTGAAGCAGAATGCACAAGTGGCTCATGTGTATGACGGGGAGACCCCGCCAGCTACCACCGATGGATCAGGTAAACCCGACGTCTTGGGAGGTACCCTTACCATTAAAAATATTCCTGTTTCTGTACTTTTTGATACTGGTGCATCACGTAGCTTCATTTCTGATAACACTGTTGACAAGTTAAAATTGAAACAAAGAAAGCTTAAAGAACCAATTAAAGTTCAAAACCCGATAGGAGGTTCTGTTAGTCTCAGTACATATTGTAAAGTACCTATTTCCTTTTCTCGATACCGGTTTCCTTTTAAAGTGATTGTCATGGACCTTTCCGAATTTGATATTATACTAGGGCTGGTCTGGTTGACAAAATATAAGGCCGAAGTTAGATGTGCCGAAAGAATCGTGAAAGTTAAAACAAAATGTGGGCCTATCACTATACCATGTCACGGTTCAGAAAAAAATAGAATAGAATTTTGGTCTTCTTTAGAAGTTACTCCCCCATCATTAGAAAGGATACCGATTGTTAAAAACTATGCGAATGTGTTTGAAGAAGTAGAAAACTTACCGCCGCAAAGGGAAATTGAATTTAAAATAGATCTAATTCCTAACGCCCGACCAGTAGTACATCCAATTAGAAGAATGGCTCCGAAAGAAAAAGAAGAGTTAGGTAGTCAAACCCGATAATTGATTTGGAAAGGTCTGATCAGACCGAGCTTTTCAGCTTGGGGAGCAGCAGTAGTATTTGTCCCGAAATCAGACGGTACTCTAAGACTTTGTGTCGATTACCAAGATCTCAATAAGCAGACACTGAAGAACAAATATCCCTTGCCACGTATAGACGATCTGTTAGATCAATTAAATGGGGCAACAGTATTCTCCAGAATGGACCTAGCTACAGGTTTCCATCAATTACGTATAGCCGAAGACTGTGTTCCTTTGACAGCCTTCAGGGGTCCCGATTTATTCTACGAATGGTTAGTAATGCCGTTCGGCTTGTGTAACGCTCCGGCATACTTCGTCGATCTTATGAACAGAGTGTTCCGTGGTGTATTGAATAAATTTGTGCTAGTCTTCATCGATGACATTTTAATCTACTCCAAGTCGGAAGGCGAGCATGCAAAACATTTAGAACAAGTGTTGAAAATTCTAAGGAGAAATGTCTTGAAAGCTAAATTTTCTAAGTGTGTCTTCTGGCAGGTTGAAGTTAAGTTCCTATGCCATGTCGTATCAAAAGAAGGGATTGCTGTAGATCCAAGCAAAATTATAGCGATTCAGAACTGGAAACGACCTACTACCCCCACAGAAGTTCGAAGTTTCCTTGGATTGGCTAGTTACTATCGGAAATTCGTTCAGGATTTTTCAAAGATATCTGGTGTATTGACAAAGCTTACAAAGAAGCATGAAAAATTCAAATGGACTCCCGAATGTGAAGAAGCTTTCCAGGAGCTGAAACTGAAATTGACAACTGCTCCAGTATTGACAATTATAGAAGGCAACCAAGACTTGACTATATGGACAGACGCTTCTATTAGAGGGCTTAGCGCAGTATTAATGCAAAAAGGCTAAGTGGTCGCTTATGCCAGCCGTCAGCTGAAGCCGCATGAAAGAAACTATGCAACTCATGATCTTGAGTTATTAGCTATCGTGTTTGCTTTAAAAATCTGGAGGCATTATTTACTAGGCGAGAAGTTCGAGCTATTTACCGATCATCAATCCTTGAAATATCTATTCACTCAGAAAGATCTAAACTTGAGACAACAGTGTTGGTTAGAATTCCTTACGGCATACAATTTTGAGATTCTATACACTCCAGGGAAAGCCAATGTTGTAGCAGATGCGCTCAGCAGAAAGAATGAAATCATCGCCAGTTTTGTCATCACATCTTCGTTAGTTGACAGGATCTAGACCCTCCAGAAAGACGATGAATTTATTCAAAGAATCAGTCAGAGAGTCAAGGGAGGTGAATCCACAAGTTTCCGACTCGATGACAAGGGAGTTCTTAGATTAAAGGGCAGAATTTGCATCCCAAATCTTCCAGAGCTTCGAAGGGAAATACTTGATGAGTGCCACAAGTCCAAATTAAGTATCCATCCCGGTGTGAGCAAAATGTATAACGATATCAAACGCACCTTTTGGTGGAAGGCGATGAAAAGAGATATTTCATTATATGTTAGTAGATGCTCCACTTGTCAGCTAGTTAAAAGCAATCAGCAGAAATTGGCTGGATTATTACAACCATTAGAAATTCCAGGATGGAAGTGGGAACAAATTTCGATGGATTTCATTGATGGCTTGCCTCGAACTAAGAAAGGAAACGACAGTATATGGGTAATCGTAGATCGCTTCACGAAGACTGCCCATTTCATACCTGTCCGATCCAACAGAACGGCTCAAAGTTTAGCACAGATTTACTTCAAAGAAATAGTTAAACTGCATGGAGTGCCACTCAATATAGTACGTGATAGGGACCCCCTATTTACTAGCAAATTCTGGGAAGCATTCCAGACAGAATTGGGAACCAAATTGAATCTAAGCACCGCTTATCACCCTTAGACAGACGACCAAACTGAGCGGGTGAATAGAATTCTAGAAGATTTACTGCGGGCTTGCATTATCGATTTTGGAGGCTCATGGGAAGATCACTTACATTTAGCCAAATTCTCTTATAACAATAGCTATCAAGCAAGTTTGGGAATGTCTCCATTCGAAGCATTATACGGTAGACCGTGCAGATCTCCCGCATGTTGGGTAAAACCTGGCAACAGACTTGTGTTAGGGCCCGATATGATTCGAGAAGCATCAGATAAAGTCGATTTCATTAAGAAGCGAATGAAAACTGCACAAAGCAGACAGAAGAGTTATGCTGATGCGAGAAGAAGAGACTTATCGTTTGCCGTTGGCGATTATGTTTATTTAAGAGTTTCTCCGATGCGAGAAGTAATCAGATTTGGCAAAACTGGGAAGTTGGCATCGAGATTTATTGGTCCCTTTCCTATACTTGAACGGATTGGAACTCTTGCATATAGGGTTTCATTACCTGATTGGTTGCCCGGGATACATGATGTGTTCCACGTGTCTCAACTCAGAAAACATGTTCATGATCCGGATCTTGTTGTAGAAGAAGCAGCGCAACAGGATATAGACATAACTCCAGAATTAGCGCTCAGAAGAGAGCCATTAAAGATTGTTGGCAAAGAAACTAGAGAGCTAAGGAGCAAAAAGATTCATTTAGTCAAGGTGCAGTGGAGTAGTGATCCTAGAGATTGTACTTGGGAGACTGAGGAACGCATTAAACAAGCCTACCCCAAATGCAGAGCGGACATCTCTGACTAACTCCGGTGCAAGGTACCTTTACAATACTTTGCATTTACATTTTGTTTCCTACTTTGCTCTTATTTCCTTTTCAAGGACGAAAAGTTTTAAGTGGGGGAGATTGTAATAACCCGGAAAATGTGAACCAATTTAAAATTTTTAAAATTGGTTATTACCAAAGAATTTGAATAATTGAAATAGCATATTTCAATAAAATAATGAATTGGGGCTGGTATGGCAGTTTGAAAATTTGAATACAAACTTTGCCTGACTATACCAGGTGGAAAATATAACGGATTTTAGCGAAACTAAAAATATTTAAATCTGTTTATGAATACCTTTCTAACGAATCTGAAAAATCGAAGTTTCATAACAGGAATCAAAAGTTATGGCCAAATGAATTTTCAGAAAGGTCGTTATATAGCATATATAGCCCTTGAAAATAGATATTTTGCATACAACCTTGGAATTCGACGAAACCACTTTTGTTGGGTCCGGGATGTCAAATTATTGCTAGGTTTCAAATTTCATAATTTTTGAAGCTAGTATGTGAGCGGGGCAAAAAAAATGTGATTGGGCAATTTCTGTTAAAATGGGTCGACCTAAAAATGGTCATTTTTCAAACGAGCTCAGAATTCGACGAAACTGGTTTTGTTGGGACCGTATCGTCAAAACAAAGCTAGATTTATTTTTCTGGAATTTTTCGATTCAGTTTGTGGCCCTGGCAAATTGAAATGTACGTTCAAATTAAATATTGAATGTTTTATATTTTAATTTGAAAAATAACTGACTATAACAGTCGAAATGGCTAACGAAACATATCCCATTGTGTCTGGAATGGGGGTATTTAGCTGGGGGCGACAGTCGTTGGGTTCAGATTGGTGTTCGTTTGTAAAAACACTATTTAAAATTTTCTATAAATCCTCGGCCAATAGGATTTTTTCTTTCAAAAAAAAAAACAGAAACCCTAGCCGCCCCCCTCCCACCATTCGACTCGCTTTCTCCCCCTCTTCAGATCCGACCCCAACACGACCTCCACCATCACCTCCTCCGCCTGAATCGAGCCCCCAAACTTCGAGACTTCCCAGCGCCGCCGACGATGCCATAGGCCACCGGAGAGGACCGGACCACCGTCGACAGGAAGCCCTCACCCTCCTCTTTCACGTCAGCACCGCCGATCATCCCAATACTCCATCGATTTCGCGAAAATCCCAAACCTAGTTCTGAACGAAATATAAAGGTTCGACCTTTATTATTCTGAATTGAAAATAACACTTTTAAGTGTTGCAAAACTTTGAAAAATCATAACTTTTTCGTTCGTTAACGAAATTCGATGAAACAGGAGAAACCGTGACCGCAAGGAGGCTCTCTACCATCTAGCAGAAGCCGCGGATTTTTCTGATCTTCCTACGATTTTTAGCACTACAAAACCAATGTGAGGAATCTAAACTAAATTGTGTGAATGAAATCGCGTTGTATAAATTATATAAGCGAAGTGTAAATTATATACGCATTGTATACCTCATGTACATGTGTTGTATAAGTTATATTAGCGATGTATAAGTTATACAAGCGTTGTATGAAACATATATGCTTTGAATTGTGATAAAATACAACTGAATTATAGAAATAATATATATATATATATATATATATACTCCCCTCGTCCACAGACCATGGACGATATTTATTGCTTGTGATTGACGTGATATTATATGGTATGACGAAGGGTTAGAAATAATTGTTTGTGGTTGATATTGTGGTTGAAAAATACCTTTGTGGTTGAAAAATACCCTCTTGTGGTTGAAACAAATTAGAATAGGATTGTGGAATTGAAAATAAAACATGTCGCCTGCGTGCGAACTAGATGCATGATCCCCATTGTCAAAAACCGCGAGGTTTTAAGGTAGAGCGAGGAGCCGTACTAGGGACGGTCCCGGTTTTAACTACCCTGCCGTTATGCTGCCGAAATTTTCTAAAATATTCATGTGTTAGAATAATTTTCATTCGTTGAAATAAATTACATATGTTGAAACCAATATTCATGTGTTGAGTTGAAATTCATTCGTTGAATCGAAATCCATGTGTTGAATATTATTTGAATTTAAACAAATAGCTTTAGCGATAAAAACCACATTTTTATATATATACAAACTATAGAGAATATTCATGTGTTGAGTTGAAATTCATTCTTTGAATCGAAATTCATGTGTTGAATATTATTTGAATTTAAACAAATAGCTTTAGCGATAAAAACCACATTTTTATATATATATAAACTATAGAAAATATTCATGTGTTGAGTTGAAATTCATTCGTTGAATCGAAATTCATGTGTTGAATATTATTTGAATTTAAACAAATAGCTTTAGCGATAAAATCCACATTTATGTATATATAATCTATAGAGAATATTCATGTGTTGAGTTGAAATTCATTAGTTGAATTGAAATTCATGTGATGAATGTTATCGTATTTTAAAATAAAATGAATAGACAATGAAAACTACATCTTTATGGTGAATATGAAGTGTTAAAAACATTCACGTGTTGAATAAATATTTTTGATGATAAAAATATTTCTTTTATCATGTATACGCTTTGATAAAAATACACACGTGTTGAAATAAATAATAGTTTGCTAGAAATGTTATTATTAGCTTTGTTCTGCATATATATACATGTGTTGAACAGGGAAAATGGATTAGCTGTAGAGTAAAGAAATTATTTGCGTGCCCGACAAATAGGTAAACCTTGATGAGTTGGCTACGCAATTTTATTTTTATATCAACTCCTGTGAATGCCGTTGGATGCGGAGTGCTGGTTATTCTGTGTGAAATAATAAACATCGCCATAGGATAGTAACAATTAATTTTGAACTACACTACATGGCATACTTCTTGACGATAGGCATACTTCACCATATTCCACATAAGCAATTGGAGCTTGTGTGACGAGGTAGAAGATTTACCATACGAGCGAGAGGCTTGTATGGCGATGATTTTATATTACAGGTTGAACTGATAACTGATATGGACTATATAAATATAACGATAAATTGCCAGATTAATAAAAACCCCACACGGGTCTGGAGTTGACAATAATCACGTCTCTTTAGTTATTAGATACGGCACATGGACTATTTATTTCCACACGGAACGGGGTGACGAGAATTTATTCTCTGGAGTTATTATCTATACACGCTCCCCCGTAAACACAAGAATATATCACTATAAATACGTGGATGCTTTTTAGGATTTATTCGGTACCTAACACAGCCCAATAAATTTCCAAACCCTTTCCCGTACAAAGGAGGTTATGGCGAAATTTTTCGAAATATTAAGGCGTTAGTGAAATATTTGAAGTGAAACCGAAGTTGAAATTAATGAATGAACTATAGTTCAAATTATAAAATGAACTATATTTATATCTATAAATATAAATATAATTAAAAGGAATCGAAGCCGTGCAGTTCGTGTTTTGGAATCGTAATTTGAAATGATAGGTACGAGAAATCCGACCATCGGATTTTCCCGAAACCGCAACCGCTGGGTTCGCTTTGGAAATATCTTTCCAACGGCACCAACCTTGTAAAAATCCAACGGTTGGATTGTCTGGAATGTTTAATTCAAATCTGAGGAAAAACAGCGCCAGAATCGATTATATTTATATATAAATATACATATAATTTAATTAAATCGAATAACGACGTTGCAGTTCGAATTTTGAAACCGTAACTTCAAACGACTAGTGTGGAAGATCCGACCGTCGGATTTTCACGAAACTGGAACCGTTGGGTTCGCTTTGGGAATATCTTCTCACTGATATAGACTTTGTGGAAATCCAACGGTTAGATTTTCCGATATGTGTAAAACAAATTAGGGGAAAAACAGCGCCAGTGCCACGGCACGACCTGAAACGTCGTTAAATTAAATATGGCCATTTATAAATAAATAAAAATGGCGAAAAATCGTTATAAAATATTATAAGCATCATAGATTGGAAATAAACCAATTTGGCTTGATTTGTTTGATATTTGATGGTTGTATGTGTTTGACATGAAAATAACACTAAAGAACTGAAATATGGATGTCGAATAATATAACCATGGAAAGAATTGATTTAAATTCTAATTACGTGGATTATTTGAAAAGGCCGAGCTAACCCTCATTTCAAATAATTTATCGAGCGATTCGAATTGGAAAATACAAAGACGATTCAAGACCGACGATCTTTGTATCGGTTGGATGGGCGCTGCTGAGGTTCCTGACTGGAGTAGCTAACGTGAAGGAACGGAAGTAATAGCCGTCTGAACGTATGTGTTGATTGTACGGATATACGAGGAATTTGACACCTCCGGTTTCGTTCAGACCCAGAACGGACTTGTAAATGGACTGTGTGTCTGACATTGGATTTTGTTCTATATTGATTGGTCTCTGTTAAATATATATCTATTTGGCGGCGGAGAATTTATTCTCTTGCTTAACGCCCTTCTCTGAGACGTACGAGCTCAGAGGTTATATATCGATGGAAATCAGTCGTATGAAGTGGACTGCCTATGTGGCATGCCAAGATGCTGTGATCAAGGCTTTTGTTGCAAAGCAAAGTCTTGTGGTTGATGATCAAAGCACGGCCTACGTGGCCTGGCTTTGTGTATAGCGTGGATTCGCGAGCCTCACACCTCGGTATGAGTTAAAAACGGGATACGGACCGCTGGGAGAGCACGACGTTTCTTTCTAGCTATGGTGGTGTCAGTGACCTACCAGCCCTGACATTTATATCTACTTTTCACCTTTGTGGTTGTTGGAATGCGAGGCGCCTCGATTATAGGTCTGTAAGGACCGGGAAACGTGTGTTCAGGAATAACTAATCCTCAAACGTAAGAGAGGATCGGCCCAGCCGATCCAGGGTTACCCAGAGTGTGTAGTCCTGAGGCATTGCTAGAATGTCTCGAAGCGGAGAGGAGCTTGCCCCTTGCCTCGACTCATGACGGAAATCCAATTTCCAATACAAAATAACGGACTCGATTGTAGAACTAGTATGGCGACATAGTAGATGGTAGCTATGCTGCCTATGATTGATATTTATGATGCTATTCGTTTTGAAACACATATGCACTAGTAATAATATCAAATGATTTTGCTTTACACGTATCAAGCATATTTGGCCATTATAAGGTAAAAACTCTATCCTCCGGCTTGCGTCGCATTGTATGATGGGACTTGAGTCTTACAATGGCTTCATTCTTTTTAAAAGCATTGCGTTGTTTCAAAGAATTTACTTTGTTTTAAATGCACCAACAATCACTGGAGTAATTCCGTTCTGCGAAAGTGGCATGGTCCTATGATTTGCTTATTACTGTTGTTTAACTGTTAAATAGATTTCTCATACCAGTCCCCATGACTGACTCGTTGTTTGTTTCACTTTGCAAACGCGGGTGCCCTTATTTTCACACGGGCAGCCTAGTTCACAGGTGACAGGTTGTTTTTGGCTCTGCACTGTTGCATAGAGTGCATTTTGGCTCATGGCGAGGCTGACTCCACAGAGATGACTTTGACATTTTCCGCCATTATTGTACTTATATTATGATTCCGCCACAGGCGATGCAGACTGCTTTACTTTCAGTACTTATTATCGTATATATATGTACCGCCTTCGGCGATGTAGACTGATACCCTTATTATGTCTCACTGCATGTTTATATTCCGCCTCTGGCGATGGTGACTGATCATTTCTCTTTTATTTACTAAGTTATATCCTATGTTGTGTTATTCTGATGTTGTTACATGTTGTGATTCCGCTGTCATATCCATGTAAAATTATTCTATTTATTGTTTTTGCTATTATCTGTACTCTCCTATGATGATTGATGTGTTATATCCCAATGATTATCCTCAATACCGCACCTCGGATTTTGGGATCGTCACACTTATGATAGTATCAAATGATTTGTTTTAAGCGTATCAAGCATTCTTGGCTATTATAAGGTAAAAACCCTATCCTCCGGCTTGCGTTGCATTGTGTGATGGGAATTGGGTCTTATAATGGCTTCATTTTTCTTTATTTAGCATTGCGTTGTTTGTTTTATGCACTGGTATTCTTGGGAGCAAACCCGTTCCGTGTTATACGGCGTGGTCCCTTGATTTGCCTAACTTTAAAATAAAGATTTACAATTGTTTTAGTTCTCACACCAGTCACATGACTGACCTGGAGTTTATTGTTTTAACCTAAACTCGGGGTGCCCCTATTTCGACACGGGCAGCTAGTAGTTTTGGTTTTGCAGATTTATATTCACAGGATCCTGGTTTACAGCTGGAACGATATCCGGAAAGCTTTGTATCCGTATATCTCTTCTAGTTGTGTATTGTATTATTTTCCGCTGCAATGTTTTTAAATGTAATTTAAATCTCTGATATTTCTGTGTAATATTTATTTATACTCTGTATATTCTTGTATTCTGATGTAATTGTTGTAATTAACAATGAAATGTTCTTCCGTCTGCGTTCTATTTTGTCTTGTCCTCACAGTAATCCGTTCTTTCTCTTCTCTTCGGAGACCGGGGAAGTTCGGGTCGCTTCACACCTAGTACCCCGCATATCCATCGATCTCCAAGTACGTATGGACGACCACTAACTGATTCCCTCCTCTTGGGTGTACGGCCCAATTAAGATCATTAGTAACCACCCAAACAACGTGAAGACCTCCGGTCTTCGACCACCGTCTTTATCTTCGACTCATCGTCGAATCAGTTATTCAGAATGGGATAAACCCGGTATTTTTGAATAACTCGCGTATATAATAAACAAGTGTTACACAAACACAACATATGCCTCATTCCAATTCATCAGTCACTAATTGTAAATTAACAAGAGAATAATTCCCCAAATATTAACCCCGAAGGCCGAAAACAACATCAGATCAATACCCAGGAAACCATTCTGCTTAGCCAACCTATAGTTAGTTTCTAAATTTCACATTCTTAGGGAAAGGTTCCCATTAATTTTATCAAAGATAAATTCCTCAAATTTATTCTTTAATCTTCTTTTGAATATCAATTCAACTAGTCGGGATTAGCAAATCACACTGAACTAATCATTTATTTTATTTCCCAATCCCAACATATTCATCCCATGAAGTAAAACGGTCATACTTCATATCTAACACCACGGTGTTATCGGTAAATTCAATTACCATTTCACGTTCAAATCTAATTAAGATTTAACTATCGCTTGGAGCAAAAATGGTGATACTCCATTCTCGATCTTTTCAATCTAATCAAAGATTCATTAAAAGTCCACTTAGTTTTAATCTTTAACTAGGTTAAAGAATCAGTGTCAATTAAAACACTGTTCACGATAAACCCAAAATCACATTCCATTTTATAAGCTTTTAACCGTAAAAAGCAAGTGAGCAATTCCCTAAGTATTATCCCCGAAGGCCGAAATCAACATCAGATCAATACCCAAGAAACCATTCAACTTAACTAATCTCCAGTTAGTTTCTGATTTTCTTAACTCAGTTGGGTCTAAGAACAGTACTATTGAAGATACCGTTCACGACAACCCAAAATCACATTCCATTAATTATCGGGTTAAAGAACAAGTGTTATTTAAAACACCGTTCACGTTAAACCCAAAAATCAATTCAATTCCAATTAAATATTATTTAATTGGTACACTTCATTAAATCTAAATAAAAAGATTTAATCTTTTTCTCGACTGGGCTTAAGAACAGTGTTAATGAAGACACCATCCACGACAAACCCAAATCACATTTGATATTAAATACAAGGCTCTGAATAGAAAATATATCGGCTTATATTCAATATCAAATTCTACGACCAACAAATATCGTATTGGAAATAACGATATAAATATATCTTTCAAATTTCCATATCAATATCTGTATAATCACGAAATCCAGCAGCAAAATATTCCAAGGACAATTTCAATTCAAATCCATTCCAATTCAATTATTGGAAATCCTGGTTACTTTTGAAACCATTTCAAATCCACTTTATTTATTTTAAAAATAAATAGAATTATAATTCTAGTTCAAAACTAGTTCATTTCCCAAATCAGTTCTTATGATTTTACACTAATTATTACTATTTTTAATAATTTTATCAAGGCTCGTACAGTCGATTTCCATCAACGGCCATCGAACTGCACTTACAACGACCTTTTCCAAATTTGAATTGGACATAATTCCAAATCCAACCGTTAGATTTCAAATTTCCAATATTCGTTAGAAAGCTCTTTTCGATATGAACCCAACAGTTCCGGTTTTAGGGGAATCCGACGGTCGGATCTCTCGCAATATCCATTCGAAGTCAATGGTCGAAATTCACGAACTACCGCGGCGCGGCGCGTTCTATTCAAGCCATTATATATATAACATATATTATATATATTTCGTCGATTTCCTTTCAAAATGTATTTTATAAACCGTTTTAAATTCGTTTTCGAAACGATTTCAAACTTCATATTCAATTCTAATCAAAATTGAATTTTCCTTTATAAATTCTTTTTTACATTCATTTCTATTTGATTTCAATTCGATTTCAATTCGATTCAATTCAATTTCAATTCGATTTGAATTCTATTCAATTCAATTTCAATTCGATTTGAATTCCTATTCAATTCAATTTCAATTCGATTTGAATTCCTGTTCAATTTAATTTCAATTCTATTCAATTCAATTTCAATTCGACTTGAATTCTATTCAATTCAATTTCAATTCTATTTGAATTCTATTCAATTCAATTTCAATTTGATTTGAATTCTATTCAATTCAATTTCAATTCGATTTCATTTTCTAAAATATTCGATTATTGAAATCACTTTTCAATATTCATTAAAAACAAATAAAATCGACAGAGTTCCCGTTCGTGTTAAAATGGCGTTTAACTACTTAACACGGCTTCACATTTCAATATCCGCTGAATATTATTTTAAAATATTTCATAATTCTAAACTGGAATCAGACATAGTCAATTACCATATAATTTCAGTTATATGGATTTCATCCAATTCATGTATACAACAATGACAACAAACAGTCAACCATCATCCAAAGTGCGTTCTACACTGTATAAGCATCAAATATAAATATTTAACTCTTATAACAATCTGTCAATCAATCAATCAATCGACATACAACTAACTATTGGGATTAGTGTATGTCATATAACATCCCAATACCCGTGTGGGGTTTCAAACAATCAAACACAGATTTTATTTGTGCAGTTGGGCGATGTGTAAAATTTATTGTTCCAATCAATATCAGTCAAATGTGTGCATATAAACAAATCGTTCGATTTGTTTATAACTATTTATTTCATTTCCTTTTATATACACGTTAAAAATTCTATTTTTAACAATAAAATATTTTTAACTATATAAATATTTTATTCCATTCCACATCACACAATCAACTACACATCAAAATTAAACAAACAAACAAGTCGTCCATGGTTTGTGGACGACGGGTGTCGGGGGCTACTAAACACCGTCTGCATCCTAGTATATATTTCAAACTAGAAATAAATTAAAAGTGAGGAGTTCTCACCGACTAGCTAAACCAATACACCGCGACTCTTCATATGTAGGAAATTTCACCGTGCTTGCCCTTCGTCACTTTCCTCGCCCGTATTCGCTACATATATAAAAAATCACATTTTTATATTGTTGCTATGTATAAAAAAATCACATTTTTATAATCTCTCTCTATGGATAAAAATCACATTTTTATAATCGCTCTCTATGGATAAAAATCACATTTTTATGCCACTACTATATGGATAAAAATTCTATTTTTACACCGCTATTTATATAATAAAGATTATATTTTTCCCTCGCCATTCTCTATATAAAAATCACATTTTTTTATATACAGAGATCGTATTTTTATATCTCTACAACCTATGTAAAAATCAAATTTTTTATTAACTATATATTATAAAAATCATATTTTTATCCCTCCTATCATATAAAAATTATATTTTTAACCTTCCTATCATATAAAAATTATATTTTTATCCTTCCTATCATATAAAATTATATTTTTAACCCTCCTATCATATAAAAATTATATTTTTAACCTTCCTATCATATATATAATATTAATGTAAACTCTAAAATGTTAAAAATCCTAACTTTAAAACGAATAAAAGTCAGATTTTTAATATGTTAAAATCATATACTTAATGTTTATAATTCCTTCTCATATATAAAAATTCGATTTTCATTCTTCCTTTGCATAGATAAAAATTGAATTTTTTTTATTTACAATAATCTATCTTTTTATTTTCAAAGCTCTTGCCTTTTTAATTTAAAAGTTCTAATCTTTTTATTTTCAAAGCTCTTGCCTTTTTACAAATTAAAACTGATTTAAATACATTAAAACCAATTTCTATAAACGACTAAAACTGATTTACAAATAACCTGAATAAAATAAATCAAAACTCACTTTGAATGGCTTGGACATCGATTGGAAGAAGGGGGGGCTGCTCGTCGGCGCTCATGCGAAGGAGGTGGTTGGTGCGGCTGGGGGGGGGGGGGGGGGAGGTCGGCGGTGTTTCCAGAACGGAGGCGGCGGGTTTCTTTGGGGCTGCGGTGGGGTTTGGGGGGGGGGAAGGAGGCGGAAATGAGAAGGGGGAGGGGAAGAGAATGGCGGTGGTCGACCTGAGGGGGCGCGGTGGTCCTCCTTGGCGGCGCGTCGAGGAATTGGGGAGGGGGGCGGCTAGGTTAATGTGCGGTTAGGGTTTTTTTTCTTCCTGAAAAGAAATAAAACGAGGGGGGAGGGCCTGATTTGAAGAGCAAAGGAGATAAGGGGGGGAAGGAAGAATATAATAATATATATTTATTTTAATTAATTTAATTTTCAAAAAGTAACTTTTGATTTCGAACTCGAAACAAAACCCACCGCCTATCGCCCATAGCTAACTACCCCCATTCCGAACACAATGGGATATGTATCGTAAGATGATTCGATTATTTTGACTAGTTTCCGTCAAAATCCAAATATAACTTTATATATCGAATTTGAACGCACATTTCAATTTACCGGGCCCACATACAGCCTCTAAAAATTCTCGAAGAATATTTTTTAGCTTCATATTGACGATACGGTCCTAACAAAACAAATTTCGTCAAATTCTGAGACCGTTTGAAAAATGGCCAGTTTCCAGTCGATTAAAATCAACTGAAACTGGTCAAACGCATTTTCCTTTGCCACGCTCACATATTGATTCAGAAAATTATGAATTTTGAAACCTAGCAATAACTTGACATCACGGATCCATCAAAAGTGGTTTCGTCGAAAACCAAGGTCGTTTGCAAAATTTCCATTTTTAAGGGGCCAGAATTCCATAGCGACTATTCAGAATTTTCAACTGGGAATATCTTTTGATTCCCACTATGAAATTTCAATTTTTCGAATTCGTTGGAAAGATATTATCAAATGGATTCAAGTATTTCTGGTTTCACTAAAATCTGGTTTATTTTGCACTCGGTACATTCATTTAAACTTTGAAATTGAAATTTCAAACTACCGTGCCATTTTCAATTCCTTTTATAATTAAAATAAAATATTTATATTCTAACGACGAGGTATATAAATATATACGTTCTAATTCAATTCAAAATAAATTTCTCGTCGTTATTATTTAAAATAATTCATTTTAAATAATCAAAATTCGTGAAAATTGCCAAAATAAAAAATTTTAATTGGCTCAGATTTGCAGGTCATTACATTCTCCCCCACTTAAAACTTATCGTCCCCGAAAAGGAACGAAGCCGAAAGTTGTTTAACTAATTAACTCAACTTTCATTATTTTCACTACGGCTTAAGTTCTTCAACTTTTCAATTTCTAAGAACTTTTCAAATTTCTCAACAATTTGGCTAACACCCTAAATTTTCAAAAAATTTCGCCATAACCTCCCCTGCACCGGGCACTTCAGGATATTTCATATAGCCTCCCATGGCCTTCTTCAATCCAAAAGAAAAAGAAAAAGCCAAGCGGCTAGCCAATCGACTCATAAAATCATCATCACCCAAACAAAACAGTAAATTGTGGTAAACATGTACCTGTTTGTCGGGCAAACAATTTTATTCTCTGCTCTAGCCTCCTTGCAATGACCTGTTCAATGTAAGTACATGTATATGCAAGCAAATGCGATAAATTTTCAATACAATTTACTATTTGGTTCAAATTGGCTATATGGTTCAAATTTATGAATCAAACAATAATCAAACAACACAATCAGCAATCAATTAGTTGATTAGCTTTTCAAATTCATAATTTTGATACATAGCCTAAAAATCAGATTTTTGGTGCCAAATCACAACAATAAGCCCTATCTAATTTTGGTTCTCACACCAGTCAATAGGAAATATATAGAAATCCCACTTTCGAAACTCGAGCATGAATACTGATGATGCGATCGCTATAGCGATCATCAGAACCATCTTCGGGCGACTAGAGTGTGATTCTATATCCATCCAGTATATTAAAACTTCAAATACACTTGGATCAAACGTATACGCAAAACCTTTATATACTGGATTGTCCAAATTCAATATAAAATAAATAATCAAATACGAATAATTGATTTAAATTTTCAAAACAAAAATTGTTTTCATTTTAAAAATATACTCTTCACACTCATTCTAGGATACTACTGATCCCATCTCTAACGAGTCATTCCCATTGGATATTACTAATCCAATTTATGATGAATTCTTTCGTTTGGTTCTAACATGTCTTGTTCTCCGAGCTTTGTAAACCAAATCTCTGATACCAGCTGTGAAAACCCGTAACTTCCCCGTGAAGGAAAGAGCGGATACATCGAGAACAACACACAAAAGAACGCAGGCAGAAGAACATTTCATTGGATATTACAACAATTCCATCAGAATACAAGAATATACATAGTATGAATAAATATTACATAGAAAATATCAGTGATTACAATACATTACATACATCACAGCGGAAAATAATACAAAACACAACTAGAAAGTGATACATGGATACAGAGCTTTCCGAGTATCTTTCCAGTGTAAATCAGGATCCTGCGAATATAAATATGCAAAACCAAAACTACTAGCTGCCCATGTCAAAATAAGGGCACCCAGAGTTTAGGTTAAAACAATAAACTCCAGGTCAGTCATGTGATTGGTGTGAGAACTAAAACAATTATTAATCTTTATTTTTAAAGTTAGGTAAATCAAGGGACCACACCGTATAACACGGAACGGGTTTCCTCCCAAGAATACCAGTGCATAAAACAACAGCGCAATGCTAAACAAAGTACAATGAAGCTATTATAAGACCCAGGTCCCATCACACAATGCAACACAAGCCGAAGGATAGGGTTTTTACCTTATAATAGCCAAGAATGCTTGATACGTTTAAAACAAATCATTTGATACTATTATAAGTGAATAGTGTATAAAACAACTTCAAATCATAAGTATCAATCATAGACGGCACGAGCGCCCCATCCCACTATGTCGCCATACTAGGCTCTACAATCAAAACCGCAAAGTCACGTATTTGGAAATTGTATTTCCGTCTGTGAACAAAGGCAAAAGATAGTCCTCTACCGAATTCGAGATGTTCTAGCCCGTGTCTCAGGCAGGTACTCAGTCAAGCCTTTGGATCGTCAGGGCCAGTCCACCGATGTGGATTAAAATGCCTGAACACTGCGTTTCCCCGGCCTTTGGGTGTAAATGAGACAACAAATGACTCCATCGGCTTCACATAGTCACCAATGTTTCTGAGGCGCCTTGTAACAGCAACAACCACATAAGTCAAACTCATCAGGGCGTGTAAAACCACTGACGCCACTTCTAACTAGAAGGAAATGCATGCCCTCCCTGAGGTCCTCTCCCGTTTTTGGTTCACAACCGGGGTGTGAGGCTCACAAATCAATGCTACACAAAGCTATGCCACACAGGTCATGCTTTGATCATCAACCACAAGACTTTGCTTTTCAACAAAAGCCTTGATCATTTGTGTAACAACCCGTATTTCGATAACATGATTAAAGACGAGAATCAAGGCAGAATTTAATTTTATATTCTGAATCAAGTGAAACGGGCTATGCCATTGCGTTCGTCTCGGAAAAATACGCGAAATAGAGTCCGAGTTTTCGAAAATCGGAGTCCGTATGACCAAGATATGGCCTCGCGAAGTTTCACGAAAAATTCCCAAATTAAAGTATACTTAATTAAGTGAAATGGGTTGCGCAGAGAAATATATATATATTGATATATATATATATAATTGAAAATTAAATAAATAAA
Organism: Allium sativum; assembly: GCA_030737875.1. Classification (NCBI taxonomy): domain Eukaryota; kingdom Viridiplantae; phylum Streptophyta; class Magnoliopsida; order Asparagales; family Amaryllidaceae; genus Allium; species Allium sativum. The sequence continues at coordinate 3,742,059 of CM060921.1, read as the reverse complement.
TATGCAAAAATGTTCAAAACAGCGAATTGTGATAAGGGAATAACCGAACCGGCCGATTTTTGAGGTCGACCCAAGCCCGCTGGGTCGACTAGGGGTTAATCCAGGGTGTTTGGCTGTCAACCCGTGGGCCGATTCGCTCAAATGCAGATTTTGCATTTGGATGGTTCTCATGGTTCATCTTTAATCTAAAGGCCCTAGATGGTTCCTACACTTGACTTCTTCCCCAAGACATGCTTTGATGGCTTGGATTGAATCTAGGTTTAATCCTATGGCCTAAAACACTTGCCTAATCTATAAATAAGACCCTAACCTATCCTAAATCCTCATTATTCATTCATGCAACTAAACTATGGCAAAATTGCTCCTCTCATGGCCTCCACTCAAAATCCTAGCCTCCACTTCATTTCTATGAGAGGTTTCATGATCATGAGAGTGTTAGAGAGTTTCTATGTTAGTATGAGAGCCTCTCAAGTTGATTTCAAGGCTAAAGCTTTGATCTTTGTTCATAAAGATGGGGTTTTGATTGATTTGGAGCTTTCATTTTTGGGTTTTAGGATGATGACACGCATAGGCTTTGTCTCAATCTTTCATCTAATCGATTTGTGCCTTCATAGCAATGTAAGCCCTTCCCTACTCTTAGATATTAACTATGAAGTTAAATGTTCATGTTGAAAGTTTGGGTTTGATTAATTGGAATGATGCATGCTATCATGTTATGCAAGTTTATGAAGTCATTATCTTGATCTTATGAGCTAAAAGCCACAACCTTTAGGTTGAAATGTTGCATTATGCAACATGAGAATCTTCATAATCATTATGTCAACTTGCATATGAAGTCATAATCCTTATATGATGATATATGCGAGTTTCTAGCCATCATTCCATGTCTTTTGTCACCATGATTCGCTTATGTACCAAGTTTGGGTTGATGCATGTTTTTGAGGCTTAAGAATGTAACATGCAAGCTAATGAACACATTTGTGCCTCATTTGCCACCATGATTAACTTGTGGCTTAATACCCATTTTTGTCATTCCTTTGCCAAGTCTCTTCTTTTAATCCATCACGTTGTTGCGAACGTATATGCTAGTTTAAAAAGCGTTGGGGTCACATTATGGGGAAACATAATGACATGAATATGACTTGGGTAAATGGGTATAAACATGACAACATGTAACGTTAAATATGACATGTGTTTATACTTGAAAACATGACTTGAAATATAACATGGAAGTTGACATGTAAGTATGCATAAAAACATAAGCTTGGGAATTTACCTATTAAGTTAGGTCTACCCATTGGGAATTTACCTATTAAGTTAGGTCTACCCAATTGCTTGAAAACTTGACTATGAACATGACACTAGACTAAACATGAAAGTGGCCAACTCGAGGTTGGGTTGAGTTTGCAACGTAAAACTACCCGGAACCGACCGGCCTAACTAGTAGTTGCAAACAATAGGACCCAATGTGAGAAGTTGGTCATGTTGTGCTTGAACCCGAGGTTAGACCAAGTTGTGGTGTAAAGCTACCCGGAACCGACCGGCTTAACTAGTAACCACAACAAAGTCTAATGTGAGAGGTTGGGGTGCATTAAGTAATTAATGCCACATGATAGGGTTAAGTTAATTTGATTAATGACTCTTAACCAAATATGACATGGGTAAATGGGTTAAGTAAATTGGTTAGGCTAATGATACTTAACAAAACATGACAAGGTTGGGTAGGTTAAGTGATTTGATTTGCCTAATGACGCTTAACCATTTTTATACGACTAGTGGACGGGGATTAAGTTAACCAACACTTAATCAATCCAACATGATAATTTGGCAAGGTTAAGTAAGTTTTCTTAATGACACTTAACCATACAAGATGATTAGGGGATGGGGTTAAGTAATTTGCACCTAACTAATCCGACACGGTAATTAGATGGGGTTAAGTAATCCACACTTAACTAATCTAAACACGGTAATTCAATGGGGTTAAGTTAAACACTTAACCAATTTAAACTCGGTAATTCAATGAGGTTAAGTAACCAATACTTAACCAACTTAACGTGATAATTTAATGGGGTTAAGCAACTTATACTTAACCAATTATACATGATGATTTGATGGGGTTAAGTAACTTACACTTAACCAATCTAATACGCGGACCTGATAAGGTTAAGTCACAAGACCTTTTTAGAATATACTTAACCATTGTAGTACGATTAGAGGATGGGGTTAAGCCAACCTATACTTAACCAATCCGACTCGATAATTTGATGGGATTAAGATAATCTATGCTTAATCGATCTAGCAAGATAATCCGATAGGATTAAGGTAAGCTAGTACTTGACCAATTTGACTTGATAGGGTTAAGTCATGAGCCTCTGGGTACACTTAACCAACTTGTGGGACTAAGTCTTGAACTTAAATACTTAGCCAATCTTTGACGTGATTCGTGGGCGGGTTAAGTCATGGACTTGAATGATAACACTTAACCCAATAGACAAACCCTAGCTAGAAGAACTAGGTAGAAAACCGTGGTTAATCAAGGATAACGGAAAAGGAAGCTAAGTGGTAAACCTTAGTTAATGGTAACTAAGTAATAATTCTTAGCTAGGGACATAGGACTAATTCTCAAAACGATGAGTAACCTGATACGGTAGGTCATCGCTTAGTATACGAGGGGGAGCAAGTTATCTGACTTGGATAAAAGCTCCAGCGCACTGGGTGCCGAAGTGGAAGCTTCGGGGGACGTGAGGATATTCTTGGGATCCCTCTGTGGGCTGCCAGGTAATTATACTAGGCCCATGAGAGGTTAAGGTCTGCGTTAGAAGGACCAAGAGTATGCCTTGGTTGCTATGCGAGCAACCTAAAGACTGGGATGGATTAGCGTGGAGTCGACGATTCTTGTTTTTGCCCTGGATAGCACATCGTCGACTACCTACCATCTTTAGTCAATCGTGTACGTGCGGAAAGGCAGGGGACCCCCAACAGACTATGTGCTTGCTATCGAGTCATGGGTGAGGTTGGCCCGTAGGAAAGTGGGCTATAGTGGGGCCGGGGAGTGGTTCTTATAAATGTTTTTTCTTGGATTGCCTTTCAGTAGTTGAGGGAGGGGTCACGTGGGACCATAGCCACGGGTACAAAAACAGACCTTGATATCTGCATCGACAGACGATTTAAAGCTCCCGACCGAGTTCTGTATTTCTTGATTTGCCCTGGCACGGAACTCGGATGGCACATTGGGGAACATGTGCATCTAGACATGGAAAACGATTCACGATACATACGTGGGATCAAGGGCGCGGTTGACGGGTGGCGTAATCCCTAGTGATCCTAGGTGGCCAAAACCCAAACCGAGACATGGAAAACGTTCATTAGGTAGCATAATCCCTAGCGGTCCTAGGTGGCATAAATCCTAAGTGGACGCGCGATAGTTCATGGTAAGGAAACACAACTAGATTAAGGGTTGCAGTCCAAAACAACTTCAAGGATAAACCGTTTACATGGGAAAGCCCGTACAGCCTACGGCAAAGGACTGAACTTATACATGGAAAGAAACATATGAGTTGAGTAACCTATATATGCGGCATATTAGGTTGACATGGACCATTACACGACTTTTGAGTAAGGGTCATTCACGGATAACATGTAATACAGTTGGGGTACTAGTACGGTAGGTGCAGAGCAGATGTACAAGATAGATACCATGGGACGTTATACGTGATAGATATCTTGGGGATATTATACTTGATAGAAACCTGACAATGTGATACCTTGTTTTATCTTGACATCGTAATTTATCATGACACCTTAGTTTATCTGAGTTCAGTAGTTCATCCTGTTATTTTGATTTAGCTTATCTATCTTGTTATCATGCTTATGTTCATCTCAGTTTCTCATGTCAGTTAACTTTACTAGTTTTTATACTAATAGTAGATAGGGCTTACTCAGTCTTTTTGACTGACCCGTTTTGTTTCGCCTCTTTTCTTCCGTTTCCCCCCCAGGTTACAGGGAGGAAATACTGTTGTTTAGTTCGGACTTCTTCTGCTTGAAGGTCATCATGGATGGCTTGGATTTTTCTTGGCTATGGCTACTTTACTGCTTTTTCTTGGGGAATAATTTATGAAAAAGTCTTTATGCTTCTTTATTATTGCAAGACAGGTTTTGATGTACTCTGATGTAAAAGGCTTTAGACCTTATTTATTCATGTTATGAAAGTTTGATTTTACTTCCGCTATTTTATATATGTTCTGTCTTGTAATATTTCTGTGCATGTTTACCAATAATACTCCTCCAAACCTAGTGCATTCCCTTTGTGAGTGACCCTAGCGGAGGTGGGGTGTTACAATTTGCCACTTAGGCATGCCACACAGGCAATTCACTCCATGCGTTTGATATCCATCGATATATAACCTCTGAGCTCGCATGTCTCAGAGAAGGGCGTTAAGCAAGAGAATAAATTCTCCGCTGCCAAACAAATATATATTTAATAGAAATCAATCACATAGACTAAAATCCAATGTCAGACATATAGTCCATTTACAGGTTCGTTCTAGGTCTGAACGAAACCGGAGGCACCTAGTACCCCGCATATCCATCGATCTCCAAGTACATCTGGACGACCACTAACTGATTCCCTCCTCTTTGGTGTACGGCCCAATCAAGATCATCAGTAACCACCCAAATGACGTGAAGACCTCCGATCTTCGACCACCGTCTTTATCTTCGACTCATCGTCGAATTAGTTATTCAGAATGGGATAAACCCGATCTTTCTGAATAACTCGCGTATATAATAAACAAGTGTTACACAAACACAACATACGCCTCATTCCAATTGATCAGTCACTAACTGTAAATTAACAAGAGAATAATTCCCCAAATATTAACCTCGAAGGCTGAAACAAACATCAGATCAATACCCAGGAAACCATTCTGCTTAGCAAACCTATAGTTAGTTTCTAAATTTTACATTCTTAGGGAAAGGTTCCCATTAATTTTATCAAAGATAAATTCCTCAAATTTATTCTTTAATCTTCTTTTGAATATCAATTCAACTAGTCGGGATTGCGAACCACACTGAAGTAATCATTTATTTTATTTCCCAATCCCAACATATTCATCCCATGAAGTAATACTGGTCATACTTCATATCTAACACCACGGTGTTATCGGTGAATTCAATTACCATTTCACGTTCAAATCTAATTAAAGATTTAACTATCGCTTGGAGCAACTGGTGATACTCCATTCTCGATCTTTTCAATCTAATTAATGATTCATTAAAACTCCACTTAGTTTTAATCCTTAACTGGGTTAAAGAATCAATGTCATTTAAAACACGGTTCACGATAAACCTAAAATCACATTCCATTCCATCAGCTTTTAACCGTAAAATAGCAAGTGAGCAATTCCCTAAGTATTAACCCCGAAGGCCGAAACCAACATCAGATCAATACCCAAGAAACCATTCAAATTAACTAATCTCTGGTTAGTTTCTGATTTTCTTAACTCAGTTGGGTCTAAGAACAGTATTATTGAAGATACCATTCACAACAACCCAAAATCACATTCCATTAATTATCGGGTTAAAGAACAAGTGTTATTTAAAACACCGTTCACGATAAACCCAAAAATAAATTCAATTCCAATTAAATATTATTTAATTGGTACACTTCATTAAATCTAAATAAAAAGATTTAATCTTTTTCTCGACTGGGCTTAAGAACAGTGTTAATGAAGACACCATTCACGACAAACCGAAATCACATTTAATATTAAATACAAGGCTTTGAATAGAAAATAAATCGGCTTATATTCAATATCAAATTCTACGACCAACAAATATCGTATTGGAAATAACGATATAAATATGAAATGACCCGTAACTTCCCCGGTCTCCGAAGAGAAGAGAAAGAACGAATTGTTTTGAGAACACGACAAAATAGAACGCAGACGGGAGAACATTTCATTGTATGTTACAATTATTCCATCAGAATACAAGAATATACAGAGTATAAATGAATATTACACATTATAAAATATCAGAGATTACAATAAATTACAAAGCAGCGGAAAATAATACAAAATACAACTGAAGGAGATATACAGATACAAAGCTTTCTGGATATCGTTCCAGTTGTAAACCAGGATCCTATGAATATAAATTTGCAAAACCAAAACTACTAGCTGCCCGTGTCAAAATGAGGGCACCCAGAGTTTAGGTTAAAACAATAAACTCCAGGCCAGTCATGTGACTGGTGTGAGAACTAAAACAGTTATTAATCTTTATTTTTAAAGTTGGGTAAATCAAGGGACCACGCCGTATAACACGGAACGGGTTTCCTCCCAAGAATACCAGTGCATAAACAAACAGCGCAATGCTAAATAAAGAAAAATGAAGCAATTATAAGACCCATGTCCCATCACACAATGCAACACAAACCAGAGGATAGGGTTTTCCCTTATAATAGCCAAAGCATGCTTGATACGTTAAAACAAATCTTTTATATCGCTATAAGTGAAGAAATCAATTTCAAATCATAAGTATCAATCATAGGCGGCATGAATGCCCCATACCACTATGTTGCCATATATATGTTATACAATCAAAATCGCAAAATCACGCATTTGGAAATTGGGTTTCCATCTGTGAACCGAGGCAAAAGATAGTCCTCTACCGAATTCGAGACTCTCTAGCTCGAGCCTCAGGCTACAGCCGCAACTGCACCTAGGAGTCACAGGGCCGGTCCACCGATGTGGATTAAAATGCCTGAACACTGCATTTCCCCGCCCTTTGGTGCGTAAATGAGTCCAATGACCCCATCGGTCCTGGATCGACCGATATATCCGAGGCGCCTCGCAATAGCAACAACCACACAGGTGAAAATAATATAAATGTCAGGGCTGGTAGGTCACTGACACCACCCTAGCTAGAAAGAAACGCATGCCCTCCCTGGATCCTTCTCCCGTTTTAGTTCACAACCATGGTGTGAGGCTCGCGAATCAACGTTACACAAAGCTATGCCACACAGGCCTTGCTTTGATCATCATCTACAAGACTTTGCCTTTCAACAGAAGCCTTGATCAATTGCCACTTAGGCATGCCACACAGGCAATTCACTCCATGCGTTTGATATCCATCGATATATAACTCCTGAGCTCGTACGTCTCATAGAAGGGCGATACGCAAGAGAATAAATTCTCCGCCGCCAAACAGATATATATTTAATAGAAATCAATCACACAGACTAAAATCCAATGTCAGACACACAGTCCATTTACAAGTCCGTTCTGGGTCTGAACGAAACCGGAGGCACCTAGTACCCCGCATATCCATCGATCTCCAAGTACGTCTGGACGATCACCAACTGTTTCCATCTTCTTGGGTGTACAGCCCAATCAAGACCATCAGTAATTATCCAAACGACGTGAAGACCTCCGGTCTTCAACCACCGTCTTCATCTTCAACACCACGTCGAATCAGTTATTCAGAATGGGATAAACCCGGTCTTTCTGAACAACTCGCATATATATAATAAACACGTGTTACACAAACACAACATACGCCTCTTTCCAATTCAGAATATTCTTTTATTCAAATATTCTTATATTTTGGGAAAGGTTCCCATTAATTTTATCAAAGATAAATTCTTTAAATTTATTCTTTAATCTCCTTTGAATATCAATTCAAACTAGTCGGGATTAGCGAACCACACCGAAGTAATCATTTATTTTAATTTCCCAATCCCAACCTATTCATCCCATGAAGTAAAACTGGTCATACTTCATATCTAACACCACGGTGTTATCGGTAAATTCAATTACCATTTCACGTTCAAATCTAATTAAAGATTTAACTATCGCCAGGAGCAAAACTGGTGATACTCCATTCTCTATCTTTTCAATCTAATTAAAGATTCATTAAAACTCCACTTAGTTTTAATCTTTAACTGGGTTAAAGAATCAGTGTCATTTTAAAACACGGTTCACGATAAACCCCCAAAATCAATACCAATTCAATTCCAATTAAATATTATTTAAATGGTACACTTCATTAAATATAAAATAAAAAGATTTAATCTTTCCTCAACTGGGCTTAAGAACAGTGTTAATGAAGACACCATTCACGACAAACCCAAATCACATTTGATATTAAATACAAGGCTCTGAATAGAAAATATATCGGCTTATATTCAATATCAAATTCTACGACCAACAAATATCGTATTGGAAATAAAGATATTAATATATCTTTCAAATTTCCCAAACAATATCTGTATAATCACGAAATCCAACATCGAAATATTCCGAAGACAATTTCGATTCAAATCCATTCCAATTCAATTATTGGAATTTCTGATTATTTTCAAAACCACTTCGAATCCAATTTATTTATTTAAAAATAAATAGAATTATAATTCTAGTTCAAAACTAGTTCACTTCGATAAAAATCTATTTTTATCTTTTCAAATATGGAGTTTTTCATCCCAATTCTTCCCAAATTATTTCTTACGATTTTACACAAATTATTACTATTTTTAATAATTTTATCAAGGCCCGTATAGTCGATTTCCATCAACGACCATCGAACAGCACTTACAGCGACCTTTTCCAAATTTGATTTGGACCTATCTCCAAGTCCAACCGTTAGATTTCAAATTTCTAATATCCGTTAGAAATCTCTTTTCGATACGAACCCAACGGTTCCGGTTTTAGGAGAATCTGACGGTCGGATCTCCCGCAATATCCATTTGAAGTCAATGGTCGAAATTCGCGAACTGCCGCAGCGCGGCGCGTTCTATTCAGGCCATTATATTATATATATAATATATACTTCATCGATTCCAATTCAAAACGTGCTTTATAAATCGTTTTAAATTCATTTTAAAAACGGTTTCAACTTCATATTCAATTTCAAATCAAAATTGAATATTCCAATATAAATTCGTTTTAAATTCATTTCAAATCAATTTCAATTCAAATTGATTTCTAATTCAATTTTAGTTCGTTTTCAATTCAATTCGATTTCAATTCGAATTCATTTATATTCAATTTCAATTCGAATTCATTTATATTCAATTTCAATTCGAATTCATTTCTATTCAATTTCAATTCCAATTCGAATTCAATTCTTTTCAAAATATCAGCTTTTGAAATCACTTTCGATATTCATTATAAAATGAACAAAATCGATATAAATATCGTTCACGTCAAAATGACGTCAATCTAATCCACACGGCTTCATATATTTCTATTTTCAAATATTCTATTTCAAATATTTCTATTTCAAATATTTCTATTTCAAATATTTCTTTTTCCACTATTTCTATTTCAAAACTGGAATGAGGCCCAATCAATTACCATATAATGTTAATTATATGGATTTTCTACAACACATGTATACAATAACAACGATGAATAATCAACCATCATCCAAAGTGCATTCTACACTGTATAAGCAGCAAATATAAATATTCAACGCTTATAGCAGCCTGTCAATCAATCGATCGACATACAACTAATTATTGGGATTAGTGTATGTCATATATCATCCCAATACCCGTGTGAGATTTCAAACAATCAAACACAGATTTTATTTGTGCAGTTGGGCGATGTGCAAAATTTATCGTCCCAATCAATATCATCAAAAGTGTGTATGTAAACAAATCGTTCGATTTGTTTATTCTTATTTCATTTCATATACACGTTAAAAATTGTATTTTTAACTATAAAATATTTTCCACTATAAAATATTTTATTTCAACTATATAAATATTTTATTTCATTTCACATCACATCACACAATCAACTACACATCAAAATCAAACAAACAAGCATACAAGCCGTCCATGGTCTGTGGACGACGGGTGTCGGGTGCTACTAAACACCGTCTGCATCCTAGTATATATTTTAACTAGAAATAAATTAAAAGGTGAGGAGTTCTCACAGAATTGCTAATCCAATCCCATGACTCTTCTTATGTAGAAATCTTCGCCGTTCTTGCCTCTTGTCACTTTCTTTGCCCGTATTCTCTACATATATAAAAATCACATTTTTACTTCGCTATTCAATATATAAAAATCGAATTTTTACTTTGCTATTCAATATATAAAAATCGAATTTTTACTTCGCTATTCAATATATAAAGATCAAAATTTTACTTCGCTATTCAATATATAAAAATCGAATTTTTACTTCGCTATTCAATATATAAAAATCGAATTTTTACTTTGCTATTCAATATATAAAAATCGAAATTTTACTTCGCTATTCAATATATAAAAATCGAATTTTTACTTCGCTATTCAATATATAAAAATCGAATTTTTACTTCGCTATTCAATATATAAAAATCAAATATTTACTTCGCTATTCAATATATAAAAATCAAATTTTTACTTCGCTATTCAATATATAAAAATCGAATTTTTACCGCATTAAAAATCATATTTTTATATTGTTCACTTCACAATAAAGATCAAATTTTTATTCTCTAATTTATATAGATCAAAAATTGATTGTATATATTGAATTTACTAATCAAAAACTTATTATATATATATTTAAAATTACCTTTCACCGTCGAGGGGGGGTTCACGTCGGTCGTTGCAGCGGAGGAGGGTGGCAAGTAGCGGTTGGAGGAGGAGCAGAAGGGGGTTTGAGGGGGTGGTGGCGCGTCGGGCTAGGGGCGTAGGCGGTTAGGGTTCGCGATGGGGGGTGTTTGCGGGTTCGCTCTAAGCAGAAGGGGGGGAACGGGAAGGAGAAGAGGAGGAGAAGGGGAAGGCGGCGAGGTCTGGGGGGTTGCGGCTTCGTCGTCGACGTGGGGGAGGGGGGGCTCCGTGCAATTTGTTTTTCCCCCTTTTTTTTCTTTTTTTTTCTCAGCGGTTTTGACTGAAGGGAGAAGGGGTAGAGATTGAATATATATTTTAATTTAATTATTTAATTATTTTATTCTTCAAAAAGTTACTTACAGTTTCGATCTCAAAACAAGACCCCCCGCCTGTCGTCACTAGCTAATTACCCCCATTTCAAACACAATGGGATATGTATCGTAAGCTGGTTCGATCGTTTCGATCAGCTTTCGTCAAAATCAACATATAACTCTTTATATTGAATTTGAGCGCGCATTTCAATTTACCGGGGTCATATACTAACTCGAAAAATTCCAGAAAAATATTTTCTAGCTTCGTATTGACGATACGGTCCTAAAAAAATTAATTTCGTCGAATTCTGAGACGGTTGGAAAAATGGCCATTTTCCAGTCGATTAAAATCAACTGAAACTGGTCAAATGCGTTTTCCTTTTCCACGCTCACATATTGATTCGAAAAATTATGAAATTTGAAACCTAGAAATAACTTTACATCACGGATCCAACAAAAGTGGTTTCGTCAAAATCCGAGGTCGTTTGCAAAATGGCTATTTTTAAGGGCCTGAATTTCATAGCGACTATTCAGAATTTTCAACTGGACATATCTTTTGATCCCCGCTATGAAATTTCAATTTTTCGGATTCGTTGGAAAGATATTCACAATTAGATCCCATTATTTTTGGTTTCACAAATATCCGGATTATTCTGCACCCGGTACATTCAATTGAAGTTTGAAATCGAATTATCGAACTACCGCGCCATTTTCAATTCCTTTTATATTTATAAATAATTATTTATATTCTAACGACGATCTATATAATATATACGTTCAAATTATATTCAAAAAAAATTTCTCGTCGATATTATTTAAAATAATTCATTTTAAATAATCAAAATTCGCTAAAATTGCCAAAATAAAAAATTTAAACTGGCCCAGATTTCCGGGTTATTACAATCTCCCCCACTTAAAACTTTTCGTCCCCGAAAAGAAACGAAGCCGAAAGTTGTTTCGCAAATCAACTTAACTTTCATTGTTTTGATTACGGCTTAAGTTCTTCAACTTTTCAGTTTCTAAGAACTTTTCAAATTTTTCAAAAATTTGGCTAACACCCTAAATTTTCGAAAAATTTCGCCATAACCTCCCCTGCACCGGGAGCAACGGGAAAATCCCGAAATTTCCATATAGGCCTTCTGATCTCAAAAAGAAAAATAAAAAGCCAAGCGGCTAGCCAATCGGCTCATAAAATCATCATCACCCAAACAAAACATTAAATTATGATAAACATGTACCTATTTGTCGGGCAAACAAATTTTATTCTCTGCTCTAGCCTCCTTGCTATGACCTGTTCAATGTAAGTACACGTATATGCAAGAAAATGCGACCAAATTTCAATACAATTCACTATTCGGTTCAAATTGGCTATATGGTTCAAATTTAATCAATCCAACAATAATCAAGCAACACAACCATCAATCAATTAGTTGGTTATCATTTCAAATTCATAACTTTGATATATAGTCAAAAATCACATTTTTGGTGCCAAATCACAACAATAAGCCCTATCTAGTTTCGTTTCTCACACCAGTCAATTGGAAATTTATAGAAATCTCACTTTCGAAACTCGAAAATAAATACTGGTGATGGTGCCCCGCCACCAGAATTATCCCCGGGCACTAGAGGGATTCTATATCTATCCAGTATATTAAAACTTCGAATACACGTTTGCAAGACGTATATGCAAAATTTTTATATATTGGATTGTCCAAATTCATATAAATAATTAATCAAATATGAATAATTGATTTAAATTTTCAAAACAAAAATTGGTTTTCACTTTATATTTCAAAAAAAATATACTCTTCACACTCGTTCTAGGATACTACTGATCCCATCTCTAACGAGTCATTCTAATTGGATGTTACTAATCCAATATCTGATGAATTCTTTCGTATGGTTCTAATGTGTCTTGTTCTCTGAGCTTTGTAAACCAAAGCTCTGATACCACGCTGAAACGACCCGTAACTTCCCCGGTCTCCGAAGAGAAGAGAAAGAACGAATTGTTTTGAGAACACGACAAAATAGAACGCATATGGGAGAACATTTCATTGTATATTACATCAATTCCATCAGAATACAAGAATATACAGAGTATAAATGAATATTACACATTATAAAATATCAGAGATTACAATAAATTACAAAGCAGCGGAAAATAATACAAAATACAACTGAAGGAGATATACGGATACAAAGCTTTCCGGATATCGTTCCAGCTGTAAACTAGGATCCTGTGAATATAAATCTGCAAAACCAAAACTACCAGCTGCCCATGTCAAAATGAGGGCACCCAGAGTTTAGGTTAAAACAATAAACTCCAGTTTAGTCATGTGACTGGTGTGAGAACAAAATAGTTATTAATCTTTATTTTTAAAGTTGGGTAAATCAAGGGACCACGCCATATAACACGGAACGGGTTTCCTCCCAAGAATACCAGTGCATAAGCAAACAGCGCAATGCTAAATAAAGAAAAATGAAGCTATTATAAGACCCAGGTCCCATCACACAATGCAACAAAAACCAGAGGATAGGGTTTTCCCTTATAATAGCCAAAGCATGCTTGATACGTTAAAACAAATCTTTTATATCGCTATAAGTGAAGAAATCAATTTCAAATTATAAGTATCAATCATAGGCGGCATGAATGCCCCATACCACTATGTCGCCATATATAGGTTATACAATCAAAATCGCAAAGTCACGCATTTAGAAATTGGGTTTCCATCTGTGAACCGAGGCAAAAGATAGTCCTCTACCGAATTCGAGACTCTCTAGCCCGAGCCTCAGGCTACATCCGCAAATGCACCTAGGAGCCACAGGGCCGGTCCACCGATGTGGATTAAAATGCCTGAACACTGCGTTTCCCCACCCTTTGGGGCGTAAATGAGTCCAATGACCCCATCGGTCCCGGATCGACCGATATATCCGAGGAGCCTCGCAACAGCAACAACCACACAGGTGAAAATAATATAAATGTCAGGGCTGGTAGGTCACTGACACCACCCTAGCTAGAAAGAAACGCATGCCCTCCCTGGATCCTTCTCCCGTTTTAGTTCACAACCGGGGTGTGAGGCTCGCGAATCAACATTACACAAAGCTATGCCACACAGGCCTTGCTTTGATCATCATCCACAAGACTTTGCCTTTCAACAGAAGCCTTGATCAATTGCCACTTAGGCATGCCACACAGGCAATTCACTCCATGCGTTTGATATCCATCGATATATAACCCCTGAGCTCGTACGTCTCAGAGAAGGGCGTTAAGCAAGAGAATAAATTCTCCGCCGCCAAAAAGATATATATTTAATAGAAATCAATCACACAGACTAAAATCCAATGTCAGACACACAGTCCATTTACAAGTCCGCTCTGGGTCTGAACGAAACCGGAGGCACCTAGTACCCCGCATATCCATCGATCTCCAAGTACGTCTGGACGATCATAAACTGTTTCCATCTTCTTGGGTGTACAGCCCAATCAAGACCATCAGTAATTATCCAAATGACGTGAAGACCTCCGGTCTTCCACCACCGTCTTCATCTTCAACACCACGTCGAATCAGTTATTCAGGATGGGATAAACCCGGTCTTTCTGAACAACTCGCGTATATATATAATAAACACGTGTTACACAAACACAACATACGCCTCTTTCCAATTCAGAATATTCTTTTATTCAAATATTCTTATATTTTGGGAAAGGTTCCCATTAATTTTATCAAAGATAAATTCTTTAAATTTATTCTTTAATCTCCTTTGAATATCAATTCAAACTATTCGGGATTAGCGAACCACACCGAAGTAATCATTTATTTTAATTTCCCAATCCCAACCTATTCATCCCATGAAGTAAAACTGGTCATACTTCATATCTAACACCACGGTGTTATCGGTAAATTCAATTACCATTTCACGTTCAAATCTAATTAAAGATTTAACTATCGCCAGGAGCAAAACTGGTGATACTCCATTCTCTATCTTTTCAATCTAATTAAAGATTCATTAAAACTCCACTTAGTTTTAATCTTTAACTGGGTTAAAGAATCAGTGTCATTTTAAAACACGGTTCACGATAAACCCCCAAAATCAATACCAATTCAATTCCAATTAAATATTATTTAATTGGTACACTTCATTAAATATAAAATAAAAAGATTTAATCTTTCCTCAACTGGGCTTAAGAACAGTGTTAATGAAGACACCATTCACGACAAACCCAAATCACATTTGATATTAAATACAAGGCTCTGAATAGAAAATATATCGGCTTATATTCAATATCAAATTCTACGACCAACAAATATCGTATTGGAAATAAAGATATTAATATATCTTTCAAATTTCCCAAACAATATCTGTATAATCACGAAATCCAACATCGAAATATTCCGAAGACAATTTCGATTCAAATCCATTCCAATTCAATTATTGGAATTTCTGGTTATTTTCAAAACCACTTCGAATCCAATTTATTTATTTAAAAATAAATAGAATTATAATTCTAGTTCAAAACTAGTTCACTTCGATAAAATCTATTTTTATCTTTTCAAATATGGAATTTTTCATCCCAATTCTTCCCAAATCATTTCTTACGATTTTACACAAATTATTACTATTTTTAATAATTTTATCAAGGCCCGTACAGTCGATTTCCATCAACGGTCATCGAACTGCACTTACACCGACCTTTTCCAAATTTGATTTGGATGTATCTCCAAATCCAACCGTTAGATTTCAAATTTATAATATTCGTTAGAAAGATCTTTTCGATACAAACCCAACGGTTCCGGTTTTAGGAGAATCCGACGGTCGGATCTCCCGCAATATCCATTTGAAGTCAATGGTCGAAATTCGCGAACTACCGCAGCGCGGCGCGTTCTATTCAGGCCATTATATTATATATATATAATATATACTTCGTCGATTCCAATTCAAAACGTGCTTTATAAATCGTTTTAAATTCATTTTCAAAACGGTTTCAACTTCATATTCAATTTCAAATCAAAATTGAATATTCCAATATAAATTCGTTTTAAATTCATTTCAAATCAATTTTAATTCAAATTGATTTCTAATTCAATTTCAGTTCGTTTTCAATTCAATTCGAATTCATTTATATTCAATTCGAATTCATTTATATACAATTTCAATTCGAATTCATTTCTATTCAATTTCAATTCGATTTCAGTTCTTTTCAAAATATCAGCTTTTGAAATCACTTTCGATATTCATTATAAAATGAACAAAATCGATATAAATATCGTTCACGTCAAAATGACGTCAATCTAATCAACACGGCTTCATATATTTCTATTTTCAAATATTTCTATTTCAAATATTTCTATTTCAAATATTTCTTTTTCCACTATTTCTATTTCAAAATTGGAATGAGGCCCAATCAATTTCCATATAATGTTAATTATATGGATTTTCTACAACACATGTATACAATAACAACGATGAATAATCAACCATCATCCAAAGTGCATTCTACACTGTATAAGCAGCAAATATAAATATTCAATGCTTATAGCAGCCTGTCAATCAATCGATCGACATACAACTAATTATTGGGATTAGTGTATGTCATATATCATCCCAATACCCATGTGGGGTTTCAAACAATCAAACACAGATTTTATTTGTGCAGTTGGGCGATGTGTAAAATTTATCGTCCCAATAAATATCATCAAATGTGTGTATATAAACAAATCGTCCGATTTGTTTATTTTTATTTCATTTCATATACACGTTAAAAATTCTATTTTTAACTATAAAATATTTTCCACTATAAAATATTTTATTTCAACTATATAAATATTTTATTTCATTTCACATCACATCACACAATCAACTACACATCAAAATCAAATAAACAAGCATACAAGCCGTCCATGGTCTGTGGACGACGGGTGTCGGGTGCTACTAAACACCGTCTGCATCCTAGTATATATTTTAACTAGAAATAAATTAAAAGGTGAGGAGTTCTTACAGAATTGCTAATCCAATCGCACAACTCTTCTTATGTAGAAATCTTCGCCGTTCTTGCCTCTTGTCACTTTCTTTGCCTGTATTCTTTACATATATAAAAATCACATTTTTACTTCGCTATTCAATATATAAAAATCGAATTTTTACTTTGCTATTCAGTATATAAAAATCAAATTTTTACTTCGCTATTCAATATATAAAAATCGAATTTTTACTTCGCTATTCAATATATAAAAATCGAATTTTTACTTCGCTATTCAATATATAAAAATCGAATTTTTACTTCGCTATTCAATATATAAAAATCGAATTTTTACTTCGCTATTCAATATATAAAAATCAAATTTTTACTTCGCTATTCAATATATAAAAATCGAATTTTTACCGCATTAAAAATCATATTTTTATATTGTTCACTTCACAATAAAGATCAAATTTTTATTCTCTAATTTATATAGATCAAAAACTGATTGTATATATTGAATTTACTAATCAAAAACTTATTATATATATTTTTAAAATTACCTTTCACCGTCGAAGGGGGGCGGGGTTCACGTCGGTCATTGCAGCGGAGGAGGGTGGCAAGTGGCGGCTGGAGGAGGAGCAGAAGGGGGTTTGAGGGGTTGGTGGCACGTCGGGCTAGGGGCGCAGGCGGTTAGGGTTCGCGATGGGGGGTGTTTGCGGGTTCGCACTGAGCAGAAGGGGGGAACGGGAAGGAGAAGAGGAGGAGAAGGGGAAGGCGGCGAGGTCTGGGGGGGTGCGGCGTCGTCGTCGACGGGGGAGGGGGGCTCCGCGCGATTTGATTTCCCCCCTTTTTTTTTCTTTTTTTTCTCAGCGGTTTTGACTGAAGGGGTAGAGATTGAATATATATTTTAATTTAATTATTTTATTATTTTATTCTTCAAAAAGTTACTTACAGTTTCGATCTCAAAACGAGAACCACCGCCTGTCATCCCTAGCTAATTACCCCCATTCCGAACACAATGGGATATGTATCGTAAGCTGGTTCGATCTTCGATCAGCTTTCGTCAAAATCAAAATATAACTCTATATATTGAATTTGAACGCGCATTTCAATTTACCGGGGTCACATACTAACTCGAAAAATTTCAGAAAAATATTTTCTAGCTTCGTATTGACGATACGGTCCTAACAAAACTAATTTCGTCGAATTCTGAGACGGTTGGAAAAATGGCCATTTTCCAGTCGATTAAAATCAACTGAAACTAGTCAAACGCGTTTTCCTTTGCCACGCTCACATATTGATTCAAAAAATTATGAAATTTGAAACCTAGCAATAATTTTACATCTCGGATCCAACAAAAGTGGTTTCGTCGAAATCAGAGGTCGTTTGCAAAATGGCTATTTTTAAGGGCTTGAATTTCATAATGACTATTCAGAATTTTCAACTGGACATATCTTTTGATCCCCGCTATGAAATTTCAATTTTTCGGATTCGTTGGAAAGATATTCACAATTAGATCCCATTAGTTTTGGTATCACAAAAATCCGGATTATTCTGCACCCGGTACATTCAATTGAAGTTTGAAATTGAATTATCGAACTACCGCGCCATTTTCAATTCCTTTTATATTTATAAATAATTATTTATATTCTAACGATGATCTATATAATATATACGTTCAAATTATATTCAAAATAAATTTCTCATCGATATTATTTAAAATAATTCATTCTAAATAATCAAAATTCGCTAAAATTGCCAAAATAAAAAATTTAAACTGGCCCAGATTTCCGGGTTATTACAAAATATATCTTTCAAATTTCCATAATAATATATGTATAATCACGAAATCCAACATCGAAATATTCCAAGGACAATTCTGATTCAAATCCATTCCAATTCAATTATTGGAAATCCTGGATACATTTGAAACCATTTCAAATCCACTTTATTTATTAAAATAAATAGAATTATAATTCTAGTTCAAAACTAGTTCATTTCGATAAAAATCTATTTTTATCTTTTCAAATAGGGAGTTTTTCATCCCAATTCTTCCCAAATCAGTTCTTATGATTTTACACAAATTATTACTATTTTTAATAATTTTATCAAGGCCCGTACAGTCGATTTCCATCAGCGGCCATCGAACTGCACTTACAACGACCTTTTCCAAATTTGATTTGGACATAATTCCAAATCCAACCGTTAGATTTCAATTTTCCAATATTTGTTAGAAAGCTCTTTTTGATACGAACCCAACGGTTCCGGTTTTAGGAGAATCCGACGGTCGGATCTCCCATAATATGCATTCGAAGTCAATGGTCGAAATTCGCGAACTACCACGGCGCGGCGTGTTCTATTCAGGCCATTATATATATAATATATATTATATATATTTCGTCGATTTCCTTTCAAAAAATATTTTATAAATCGTTTTAAATTCGTTTTCGAAACGATTTCAAACTTCATATTCAATTTCTAATCAAAATTGAATTTTCCTTTATAAATTCCTTTTAACATTCATTTCTATTTGATTTCAATTCAATTTCAATTCTATTTCAATTCGATTCAATTCAATTTCAATTCGATTTGAATTCAATTCAATTCAATTTCAATTCGATTTGAATTCCTATTCAATTCAATTTCAATTCGATTTGAATTCCTATTGAATTCAATTTCAATTCTATTTGAATTCCTATTCAATTCAATTTCAATTCTATTTGAATTCAATTCAATTCAATTTCAATTCAATTTGAATTCTATTCAATTCAATTTCAATTCAATTTGAATTCTATTCAATTCAATTTCAATTCGATTTCATTTTCTAAAATATTAGATTATTGAAATCACTTTTCAATATTCATTAAAAACAAATAAAATCGACAGAGTTCCCGTTCGTGTTAAAATGGCGTTTAACTACTTAACACGGCTTCACATTTCAATATTCACTGAATATTATCTTTAAAATATTTGATAATTCTGAACTGGAATCAGACACAGTCAATTACCATATAATTTCAGTTATATGGATTTCATCCAATTCATGTATACAACAATGACAACAAACAATCAACCATCATCCAAAGTGCGTTCTACACTGTATAAGCATCAAATATAAATATTTAATGCTTATAACAGTCTGTCAATCAATCGATAGACATATAACTAATTATTGGGATTAGTGTATGTCATATATCATCCCAATACCCGTGTGGGGTTTCAAACAATCAAACATGGATTTTATTTGTGCAGTTGGGCGATGTGTAAAATTTATCGTCCCAATCAATATCAGTCAAATGTGTGCATATAAACAAATCGTTCAATTTGTTTATAACTATTTGTTTCATTTCCTTTTATATACACGTTAAAAATTCTATTTTTTACTATAAAATATTTTTAACTATATAAATATTCTATTCCATTCCACATCACACAATCAACTACACATCAAAAATTAAACAAACAAACAAGCCGTCCATGGTCTGTGGACGACGGGTGTCGGGTGCTTCTAAACACCGTCTGCATCCTAGTATAAATTTCAAACTAGAAATAAATTAAAAGTGAGGAGTTCTCACCGACAAGCTAAACCAATACACCACGACTCTTCATATGTAGGAAATTTCGCCGTGCTCGCCCTTCGTCACTTTCGTCGCCCGTATTCACTACATATATAAAAAATCACATTTTTATATTGTTGCTATGTATAAAAAAAATCACATTTTTATAATCGCTCTCTATGGATAAAAATCACATTTTTATAATCGCTCTCTATGGATAAAAATCACATTTTTATACCACTACTATATAGATAAAAATTCTATTTTTACACCGCTATTTATATAATAAAGATTATATTTTTCCCTCGCCATTCTCTATATAAAAATCACATTTTTTTTATATACAGAGATCATATTTTTATATCTCTACAACCTATGTAAAAATCAAAATTTTTATTAACTATGTATTATAAAAATCATATTTTTATCCTTCCTATCATATAAAAATTATATTTTTAACCTTCCTATCATATATATAATATGAATCTAAACTCTAAAATGTTAAAAAATCAGATTTTTAATATGTTAAAATCATATACTTAATGTTTAAACTTCCTTCACATATATAAAAATTCGATTTTTATTCTTCCTTTGCATAGATAAAAATTGAATTTTTTTCTATTTACAATAATTTATCTTTTTATTTTCAAAGCTCTTGCCTTTTTAATTTAAAAGTTATAATCTTTTTATTTTCAAAGCTCTTCCCTTTTTAAAAATAAAAACTGATTTAAATACATTAAAACCAATTTCTATAAACGGCTAAAACTGATTTACAAATAAGCTGAATAAAATAAACCAAAACTCACTTTGAATGGCTTGGACATCGATTGGAAGAAGGGAGGCTGCTCGCCGACGCTCAGGCGAAGGAGGTGGTTGGTGCGGCTGGGGAAGGGGGGGTTCGGCGGTGGTTCCAGAACGGAGGCGGCGGTTTTCTTTGGGGCTGCGGTGGGGTTTGGGGGGGGGGAGGAGGCGGAAACGAGAAGGGGGAGGGGGAAGAGAACGGCGGTGGTCGACCTGAGGGGGCGCGGTGGTCCTCCTTGGCGGCGCGTCGAGGAATTGGGGAGGGGGGCGGCTAGGTCAACGTGCGGTTAGGTTTTTTTCTTCCTGAAAATAAATAAAATGGGGGGGGGGAGAGGGGCCTGATTTGAAGAGCAAAGGAGATAGGGGGGAGGAAGAATATAATAATATATATTTATTTTAATTTTCAAAAAGTAACTTTTGATTTCGAACTCAAAACAAAACCCACCGCCTATCGCCCATAGCTAACTACCTCATTCCGAACACAATGGGATATGTATCGTAAGCTTATTCGATCGTTTCGATCAGTTTCCGTCAAAATCCAAATATAACTTTATAAATCGAATTTGAACCCACATTTCAATTTACTGGGCCCACATACAGCCTCTAAAAATTCCCGAAAAATATTTTCTAGCTTCGTATTGACGATACGGTCCTAACAAAACTAATTTCTTCAAATTCTGAGACTGTTTGAAAAATGGCCATTTTCCAGTCGATTAAAATCAACTAAAACTGGTCAAATGCGTTTTCCTTTGCCGCGCTCACATATTGATTCAGAAAATTACGAATTTTGAAACCTAGCAATAATTTGACATCACGGATCCAACAAAAGTGGTTTTGTTAAAAACCGAGGTCGTTTGCAAAATTTCCATTTTTAAGGGGCCAGAATTCCATAGCGACTATTCTGAACTTTCAACTAGGCATATCTTTTGATTCCCGGTATAAAATTTCAATTTTTCGGATTCGTTGGAAAGATATTGTCAAATGGATTCAAATATTTCTGGTTTCACTAAAATCCGGTTTATTTTGCACCCGGTACATTCATTTAAACTTTGAAATTGAAATTTCAAACTATCGCACCATTTTCAATTCCTTTTATAATTAAAATAAAATATTTATATTCTAACAACGACGTATACAAATATATACATTCTAATTCTATTCAAAATAAATTTCTCGCCGTTATTATTTAAAATAATTCATTTTAAATAATCAAAATTCGCTAAAATTGCCAAAATAAAAATTTTAAATTGGCTAAGATTTCCGAGTCGTTGAATTTGATGATGTGATCGATAATTCCATTTGGAAATAAGATCGTTGTGTGTACACAGACATTTTTCATTTGATAGCTAAATCACCGACTATCAAAGTTTTTGATCATTTTAACGTTGTTAATATGGAGAGACCGGTTGGATTATTATCCGAAGAACCACTCCATATTGGCATAAGCGTTGCAAACCAAGTATGCTGAATATATTATAGACGGAGTGAAGTGCAAGGGTTGTTGTATAAGTCCTAGGTAGAGATTGCCTAGGATGGATGTACGGAATAGTGCCTTCGGTTTCGTTCCGTCCCAGAACGAACGTGTATGTACGAATGTCTGACAGAATATTTCCAATGATCGCATTTTGGACTATACAAATATTTGTGGTGGCGACAGATTTATTCCCTTACCATAATATCCAAAATATATTGTGCAAATCAATTAATGATTAACGGATCTGATAATGTGGCATTCAAAGTGATTGTGTTATCAATGAATGGCAAGAAAGCGTAGCCTCAGGCCTTAACAACTGGGAAATGACAAAAATTGGGGAGGTAACATGGCTTCCCATTAGGGTGTATTATAACCTATCTACAGATTCATTTAATTCCTTATTCTATTCGATGTTGTCCCATTCGGGAAACGGTTGCTGATCCCAACCGTTGGTGGTATACATTCGATACACTCAAGCGAAATGAGTGGTCGGTCATGTGTGGTCGGGTTACAAGATGTTCTTGTTGAACCCAGTGTATTCTCCTCTAGAAATACACTATCGGAAGGTGGTTCCATACCTTGTCATAGTTGGAAATTCATTACCCAATAAGTGCTTGCGGTTTTGATTGTATATTATATATGTGGAACGTGAGATGCAAGCGTTCCACTAGATTGTTATTTATTTGATTTAGACACTGTTATAATATCAAAAGAGTTTGATATAAAGATTATTTTGGATTCTCATAAGGGGAAAACCCGTTCCGTTATACGGCGTGGTCTTATAAGATATTGTTTAGTTTCTCAAACCGTTTTAAATTGTTTACTCATACCAGTCTCATGACTAACCCAGAGTTTATTTTGTTTTGTTTTACCTAAAATCTTGGGTGTCTAAATTTGTACGGGCAGTCAAGTAGTTCAGGGTTTTACAGATTTATCCAAAGGAGCTTGGAGCAGGAGGCTTCTGCGTTATCTAGTTATTGTTATTTCCGCTGTGTTGTAAGTTGTACTCTGATAGTGATACTCTAATAATGATATGTTATACAGTTAGAATTTTGTATTCAAAAGTTATGATATATTATATTTTGTTCCGCTGCAATGTGGGATTCTGTGTTGTTATTTCTGTTCTTCTTCTACCTTTTTCTTCTAAAAAAATGATTCGTATTTTCGTGATATTTGGGTTGGATGTATGATGTATGTAGTCAACTCTGATATTACAGATTTACGGGCCATTACAGAATTTATAACGGAAATAAATAGATATACAAGGTTGAATCGATCAAATCAAGCCGTGTGGTGTTCTGTGTTGGAAATCTTTGCTAAGGAATAGGAATTGGAATGAACGCAAATAAAAATCCTGATGAGTAAATCTCACTCAAATTTTAGTCAGAATTATTTTTATTGGTTAAAAAAATTGTTCGTTGATTATTTGCATGCACTGAGATATTTTTGTGGCTATTTAAAAATAATTGTTCATTGAAGTAAATTTATAAACGGTGTTTATAAATAAAATGTTTTGATTTTTCGTTGGATAATCAAGGAATTGAAATCAATTTATAAACAGTGTTTATAAATGAAGTGGAAAAATTATCATTTGATAATTTGAATATTTAAATTCAAATGTGAATTTAAAAATAGAAATGTAGAATCGTTTTAAAGAAGTTGTAACGACCTGGATTTTTTCTTTGAATGTTTAAATTTATTTTAAATATTATAAATGGAAATATTAACGGATTTTATTGAATTTGTTTATAAAACGACCTCCATTTTCGACGAAATGAATTTTTTTGGGATACATATAATTAATTGTTGCTAGACTTCCAATTTGGGGCCAAACGGAATTATTTTGTCAGTAGACGAAATTTAAACGTGAACCGATAAATAAATCAAAATTTGAAATAACATCGTTGTACAAAAGAAGTTGGAATTCAATAAAATTAATTTCACTGAATCTGGAATGACAAGACGTGACAGTGTGTCTGTTTTCATTGTATTTGGAGTTTGTAGGTGCCAAGAGCGTATATGTATATCATGCAACATGAATAGTGGTGATAGTTAAATCAACCGTAATAAATGTATTAATTAATTCGAATTAAAGTCATGTAATACTATTAGGTTGGTCTCAACCATTTGATATAATAAGATCTACATAAACAAAAAAATTATACAATTAAAGATGTCAGCTTTGTCACATGGAAAATACTGATCCTTCTTTCCAATACATACCCATTAATCTTAAGCAAAATTCACAATAAAAACATAGTGATAATGAAATGAAAAGTGGGTTATAGTACTTCTTCTCTTTTTGAATTTTCAGTACGTGCCACCGTATAGTCGTTTCCCTTCATAAGAACCGCACAAACAGACATAATCACCCAAAATTCCATCCAATTCAAAATCAGGCGAGTAACAAAACAGTTTTGAGTCAATAAATGTGCATGTGTTGGCATGTCTACTTATTTCGATTTCTATAGAGTGAAAGAATTATCGGTGGAGAAATATGTCTAGTTTACTGTTAAAATAACAATGGTCATGGAATGCGAAGTAAAAGAATTGTTAAATGATGCAAAATTAGAGGTCGTCATTTAAGGAAATCTATGGTACTTCTGACTGCTCATTGATTCTAAGGAATAGTAAAATACTATAGGGATCTCGTATGATACCTTAAAACAATCAATTTATATTAGTGACTGTCCCTAACTAAATATATGACAATGGAAACTGGCAGTCTCGTATACTAAATTTAATTGAAAATAGATTGGTTGTATCATCTAACAATAAATATAACAACTCAAATCAGAAGGACACTAATCATTCCTGCGTAACATCAGATGCCTCCTTCCCTAAATCATAATACGGGTTCTCTTTCAAATACAAAATGTCCTGAACCAACAGCTAATAAGAAATGAAA
This sequence comes from Allium sativum, assembly GCA_030737875.1. Classification (NCBI taxonomy): domain Eukaryota; kingdom Viridiplantae; phylum Streptophyta; class Magnoliopsida; order Asparagales; family Amaryllidaceae; genus Allium; species Allium sativum. The sequence continues at coordinate 3,716,444 of CM060921.1, read as the reverse complement.
AAAAAAACACATCATATATAGCTACCCTAATTTAAAGCCTATCCTAAAACCTGAATATGCTGTACAACGCAACCTTATAAAATACAATGCCTTGGCCATCAAACTATCCCATACCTTACGCCCCACACTTTCTATGCCTTACGCCTCACGTAACTGTGATTGGCACGTCTCCTCCTTTATATATATCCCATTCTTCATCTTCATTTCTCCTCAGAAACGAAACAAAATTTATATACTTTTAAGCTTCTCCCTTTCTTTTACCCCAAACTGTAACCTCCCCTTTGTCAGAATAAAACAAAAACCTTGTTTTTTATATATAAATAAACCGCATGCGTTAGATGGAGAGCGCCAGGTGGTGAGGAAGTGCGTTCAAAACGGAAATAGGCAACGGAAAATAGTGTTCGTGAGGGAGGAGGAATGGGGACTCGGGAGGTTAGTCACGAATCTGATGGAACTGGCGGCGCTCAGGTGGTGCGCTGGCCGATTTGATTGTGGCCTCAATGAAGTATACGGTAGGCGGAATGGGGATATGGTGCACTCTGGGTCACGATATTGGGTTCAGGTGGAAAACATAATCGGTGAGGGAGAAGGAGTACTATACTATGCATGTGTTTTAGAACACAAAGCTATAGTAAAAAGAAGAGGAGTAGCCGGTAATGAAAACAATACTTGAAGGAAAATTGCGTTGAACAAGGCATGAGAGGAAAGGGTCCGCTTTTGTCTGTTCGTATGGGGTAAGGGCTGAAGGAAATTAGAGGTGGTGTAGAATGATGTTAATGCATGGCGTGGCCTCGTTGGGGAAAAGAAGAAGTAGAAGTGGAGATCGCGTACAATTGCATGAAGTCGCGGTAGAGATGGGTTCATCTATATTTGAAAATAAGGGTATGGAAGAAGAAGCGTGACCGACACAAGTTTTGAAGAAATAGAGGGGGTGTCAAAAGTCTGAAGGGGATGATGGAGTGAAAGTGTGTTCATCACGGGTTCTGTAACACCCCGTGTATTCTATAACCGTGAAAGTCATAAATTAAAGTATAATTAATTTCAAATCAAAGAATTAAGGGAAACGGGTTACGCCATTGCGTTCGTCTCGGAATTCTACTTGAGATAGAGTCTGAGTTTGCGTGAAACGGATATCGTATGAAGAAGTTATGGACGAACGAAGTTGGGCGAAAAACCGGAGAAGGGTCAGAATGCACTGGCGCACTTGGGAAGTGCGCCAGAACAAAAATGAACTGGCGCACTTGTGAAGTGCGCCAGTACATTTTTGACCTGGCGCACCTGCCAAGTGCGCCCAGGTCAAAAATGACCTGTTGGCCAGGTCTGGTCTAGCCCTGGCTGGCCAGGTCTGTGTTTGGCCGATTTTCAGAAGCTTGCTTTGTCATTAGGGCTAGGTGGCAGGCTCTAATTGGTCTCTCTTTCGAATGAATGGCTACGATCAATCCAAGCAACATCAATGGTCCTAATCAGTTCATTACCTCTATAAAAACAACCCTAGACTAACCCTAATCTATTCATTCAAAAATAAGAACAAAGCCGCCATGTTGTTGAGGAACGACTAGGGGTAGCCACCAAATTGGAGAGAGGATTAGGAGGCAAATTCTAAGGCATAAAGCAACTCAATCAAATCAAACCGCATCTTCTTATCCCTAAATTTGAGAATTCGCCTCACCATTGTAAGTAGAGTATTACTTTGGTATGAACAAATAACTGTGTTGGTTTGTATACTTGATTGTGGTGATAAATAATTCATAATTTGTGCGTTACTATGATTATTATTGATTTGAAATATTGTATACGTTTGGATATTCTTGAATTATGTTATTCATTATAAAGAACTACATGCGGTAGTTCTATGCAAGTATACGTTTGGAATATTCGCAAATTATGTAATCCATGTTGAAGCTACATGTATGTAGTTGATTGAAATTCATGCAAGTTTGGGGCTTTGCTCTTATGCCATCATAATGTGTATTTTTATACAAACATCATTTTTGAAGTAATTGGAATAAGTTTGGAATTATGTTGAAAATTTGGCGTCATGTATTAAGCCATGCTTTTGTACTGGAAAAACCTATTTGCAAACTTATGAATATGACTAGGCTATGATTGATATGTTGCATAATTGAAATCCATGATTATATCGTTTACAAGAATTATATGATGACATATGTGGTACATAGCTAGGTTAGATTCAAAAATCCCTTTTTGCAAGTTTGCATGACTAAAGTAAAAATCATGATTTCATGTTAGAAATATTTATGCCATGGTTATGTGAAAAAATTTAACTATACTTTTGTATTAGTCACAAAAGTAGACACCTTTGTAAACATGTAGTAGTCTTATAAACATGCTTTGCTTATGTTTGACATTATGCCTGAATAAAAATATAGGTTTATGTTGTAGTTAAAGCCTATGTGTCGATAGTGATGTTCTTAACTTAACTACAAGTTTACATGGTTTGATTCATGTCACTTATGCTTTATGACCAAAGTATATGTCACTACTATGCAAGTACACCAGTTTCTATTTTGTATTTCCAACGTCATACTGCAAGTTCATGCGTTCACATTCCCCTTTTTGTGTATGTAATCACGCTTTAAGCCTCCCCTTTTCGCATGGCTAAGTTGGGCTTAAAAAGGCTAAGCCCAACATATACATAATAAACGAACGTGTTAAACGGGGGAAAATAACGTTGGGTTAAAATTACTAATGAATGAAAATATAAAATAGAAGGGCCCAAATTCAAGTATGGGTTGGGCCCATAATTGGTGTAGCCTTTACACCATTAACTTAATAATGGGCCGCAAATATTTACATATAAGAAAATAAAGAAGAAAGACAAAAATATGTAAATGTAGAACATACGATGTGTTTAACCCGAGGTTGGATTGAGTTGTGATGTAAACCTGCCCGGAACCGCCCGGCTGTCCAGTAGTCACAACAATACCTATCCAATGTGGGAGGTTAAACATGGAGCCCAATAAGGACCCGAGGTTAGACTGAGTTGTGGCGTAAGACTGCCCGGAACCAACCGGCAACAGGCAGCCACAACAATACCTGTCTAATGTGAGAGGTCAGGGCCTTAATAAGACAATTAAGGCTGAGTCAGGATTGTTAGGATTAAGTGAACTAAAGACTTAATCAAAATGGAACATGCTAAACTAAACGGACCGGTGGGGGTTAGGTTAGAAAACACTTAACCAACTTAGCATGTTGGCTAGAGATAGAAAACCTAGTAACGGGGACCCTTTTCAGCAGTAACCCTAGAAGGTGTATCAGGATACCCTGAAACTAGGCAGGGTGGGGCACGATTACTGGGCTGATTGTAAGAGGTCAAATCGACAGCGGTGGTGTAGCAGTGTAGGTTCTAACGGGGTGCGGGCGTGCACACACTCCGGCGCAGAAAAATAAGGCACTGGACACCAGTAGCATACCTGTGCATTCTAGGATTGTGTCGGGCCGCCACCATGGGACTTGATACACCCCATGGTGGGACCAGCATAGGTAACTACAACATCGGGGGCCGTAAGACACATGTAACTATGCGAGTAGGAGCCGATCATCATAGAATGGATCACATCACCCTGATTATGGGGTGCCAGTTGGAAACTAGTTTATATGGGTTCAGAGATTAACATGGGGTACGATAGTATATTCGACCCTAGACAACTTAACCAAGTTTATAGTGCCTTCCCACTTCTTGTTTATACTTATCATACCCAGTTCTTTATTCATAGACAGAATAGTACTAGACTTACTCAGGCTTTATGTCTGACTCTACTTTTCTTTCGTCTTCTTTTCTTCCGTTCCCCCCCCCCCAGGTCCACAGGGAGGGAACACTGCAGCTTGACCAGCCTTAACATTCAGCTTGAAGAGGAGAAATGTATTGCTTGGACCTTTTCGTTTTGAACTATGGCTTGGGACAACCACTATGGGGCTTTTGCAGTTTATCTATGTTTTATTTATGCTTCTTTAAATAATGTAATCAAGACAGATTATGAAAGTATTATGCTATGTTTTTGGAAAGGATGTAAGACAATTATGGTGATGTTGTTGTAACACGTATTTGCTTTTATGAAATAAAAGTTGTTGTTTTTCCGCTGTTTACAAATATGTGTTCTTATATCTGTCTTGTATATCTGTGACTTATACTTATAAACCTCCACCAAAATTAGGGCATTCCCTTTGAGAGTGACCCTAACGGAGGTGGGGTGTTTCACTTGGTATCAGAGCATAGGTTTACCAGATAAGATAAATAGTTTTGAAAAATTATTTTCAAAAAGGAAATTTAAAGAAGCATTTTTAAAAGAAAAATATTATTTTATTTTAAAAAGGAAAAGTCCACTCCCCAAAGCCATAGGTATTATCTCTTATCCTTCGTTTTGAACCTATCCTTTTTGTTTCAGCATGTCCGAAGGCCTTAACTTGCCGGAAGGGGTGCCAATACCTGGTTGGTTTAGACGGTTCTTAGAAGCAAGAGCCACTCAGCCAGGTCCTACCATTCCTCCTCCCCCAGCTGCCGGAAATCATCCAGCTGCAGCGGCACCTTTTCCTCCACCTCCTCCTCGGGGAAACACGTTTGCTAAGATATGTAGAGATTTTAAAGCTATGGGAGGAAAGGATTTCCATGGAACTGAGTCCTTCGTGGCAGCTAGAAATTGGCTGAAAGAAACGGAGGACCTATTCATCATCTTTGAGGTAGAGGATAGACAAAAAGTACAATTGGCGGTGTGGCTATTGAAGGGCGAGGCTTCCTACTGGTGGGAAGTCACTAATGCTGAAAGACCAGTGGAGACATGGGAGGACTTTAGGGCAAGGTTTGAGACTAAATTTCTCTCAGATGCAGAAAGAAGTTTGCAGTTGGAAAGATTCTTATTTCTTAAGCAAGGGGACAAGACAGTCAGAGAGTATGTGAATCAGTTCGATGAGCTGGCTAGGTTTGGGCTTGACCTAGTCAACACCCCGCACAAGAAGGCTCTCCGTTTCGTCAAAGGGTTGAATGAGCCATTACACAGCTTGGCCATGACCCATATACCCATGGGAGCCACGTATGAAAGATTGGTGCAAATGGCATTGCTGAATGAAGAGGATAAGGGCAAGAAGGAGACAAAGGCAGAAAGCTCTCAAGGGAAGAAAGAGGGTTTGCAGCCTAAGAAGACAGACTTTAAGAAGGGCGGGAAAGGCAACAAAGAGAAGAGGAAGTGCAATTTCTGTGGCAAAGTGGGGCACTTAGTAAAGGACTGCCGGAAAAAGAAGGCCAAGGAGAATGGTGGGTGCTTTTCTTGCGGTGAGACAGGCCACAGGGCTAAGGACTGCCCAAAGAAACGAGGTCAGGGGCAGAGGACTGGATCCACCCCAGGGGCACAGGTTCATGTGCTGGAAGCGCCACCTCTGCAACAGCGAGGTATAAATACTTCTGTAGAAAGCGTAGTTTATCTTTAAGATCACCCCGTTCGCACTTTATTTGACTCTGGCGCATCACACTCCTTTATCTCGTCTGCTTTAGTAGAATCTCTGCACCTAAAAACTAGTATGGTAGAGGACCCCTTAATTGTTTCAAACCCAATTGGGGGCCCAGCTCATTTGTCTATGATCTGTGTGGGATTGAAAATTTCTATTCTAAGTGTAGAATTTCAATGTAGTGCCTTTGTTTTGGGCTTTTCGGGTTATGGTTTGATTTTGGGTATGGATTGGCTATCCAGTAATGGGGCCATCATTGATTGTGAGAAAAGGGTTGTTAGGCTCCTAACCCAGCTCGGTAATACTTTGGAAATTTCTTGTAATCCCTCATATGCGGTTATGCTTAGTTATCTTGAATCGCTAGATGCCTCCGTTGAAAATTTGCAATCAGTTAAAGTGGTCCGGGAATATCCGGATGTCTTCGAAGAGGTGAAGGGCTTGCCTCCGAAGCGAGAAATAGACTTCCGCATATATCTTGTAGATAATGCAAAGCCCGTTGCGTTGCCCGTTAGACACATGGCTCCACGAGAAAGGAAAGAGCTCAGTAAACAGATTAAAGAGCTTCTAGAAAAGGGGTTCATTAGGAGGAGCATTTCAGAATGGGGAGCTCCAGTGGTGTTCGCTACAAAGGCGGATGGTTCACTCCGTCTATGTGTTGACTATAGGGAGCTCAACAAGCTAACGAAAAAGAATAGGCACCCTCTCCCTAGAATTGACGATTTATTTGACCAGCTTGTAAGAGCGTCTGTTTTCTCCCAACTCGATTTAGCAACCGGTTTTCATCAGCTAAGGGTGGCTGAAGATAGCATCGATAAAACGGCGTTCAGAACCCCAGACGGCTTCTTTGAATGGCTTGTCATGCCTTTCGGCTTGACAAATGCACCTGCTTACTTCGTGGACCTGATGAGTAGGGTATTTAGAGATTTCCTCAACAAATTCGTAGTGGTCTTTGTAGATGATATTCTTATCTTCTCAAAGAGTGAAGAGGAACATGCTCAGCACTTAAGGGCAATCATGGAAACTTTGCGAGTCCATCAAATAAAAGCCAAATTCTCCAAATGCCACTTTTGGAGAGAAGAGGTGAGGTTCCTTGGGCACATAGTATCCAAACAAGGGTTAGCAGTGGACCCTGCTAAGGTAGTGGCGGTACAGGATTGGAAGACACCAAGGAATGCAACTGAGGTCCGAAGCTTTCTAGGACTAGCAGGTTTCTATCGAAAGTTTATAAGGGATTTTGCGAAAATCTCAGCTCCGCTCACGAAATTGACTAAGAAGAATCTAGTGTTTAATTGGGACTTGGATTGCGAGTTTGCTTTCCAACGACTAAAAAGGGCTCTCACAACAGCCCCAGTTTTGACGCTGCCAGATGGGAGCAAGATGTTCACTGTTTATACGGATGCATGTGGGACAGGGCTAGGCGCCGTCTTAATGCAAGAAGGAAGGGTAGTAGCTTATGGCGGGAGGCAGTTGAAGGTGCATGAAAAGAACTACCCAACCCACGATCTTGAGTTAGCCGCCATCGTCTTTGCACTCAAGTCTTGGCGACACTATCTCCTAGGTGAGAAATTCGAACTTTACACTGACCATAAATCGTTGAAATATCTTTTCTCGCAGAAGGATCTTAACTTGAGGCAACAAAGATGGATGGAGTTTCTTGCCTCGTACGATTTCGAAATCTCCTACACTCCGGGCAAAGGCAACGTAGTGGCAGACGCGTTGAGCCGAAAGAAATTGACCCTAAGCCCGTTGTTTGTTGAAAGACAAAGCCTAGAGTTTATAGCCAGCTTCGACTTTAGGCCTTCCTCCGATTTCGTACCAGGCTTGCTAGCATCTCTCGAAGTGCGCCCAACTTTAGTGGATTCGGTAGGGGCAGCACAACGCGAAGACCCTCAGCTTGTGGAAATAATTGATAGGCTAATTAGGGGTGAGACTTCAAGTCACCTCAACAGATACTCCATCGACGATAGGGGTTTGCTAAGGCGAGACGGAAGACTATGCGTCCCACAGACAAAAGATTTAATAAAGAAGGTTCTCGAGGAAGCACATCACTCCAAGATGACGATACACCCGGGCGGAGATAAAATGTACAAAGATATAAAAAGGACTTTCTTCTGGAATGGCATGAAAAAGGACGTGGCAGAGTTCGTTTCTAAGTGTATGGTGTGCCAACAGGTTAAGGCGGAACAGAAAAAGCCTGGCGGACTGCTACATCCTCTGGAGGTCCCGCAGTGGAAGTGGGATAGCATCTCAATGGACTTCATCGATGGGCTGCCTAGGTCTAGGAGAGGCAACACTAGCATTTGGGTAATAGTGGATAGGCTTACTAAAAGCGCCCACTTTTTACCTGTCAAAAGTAGAAGAACTGCCTCATCCCTAGCATCACTTTACCTCAAGGAAATCGTTCGACTCCATGGAATACCATCTAGCATTGTTAGTGACCGAGACCCCATCTTCACCAGTGAGTTTTGGCGGAGTCTGCAAGAAGCAGTAGGAACGCAGTTATGCTTGAGCACAGCCTATCATCCCCAAACCGACGGCCAAACAGAGAGAGTGAACAGAGTCTTGGAAGACCTTTTAAGACTGTGCGTCCTTGACTTCGGAGGGACATGGGAAGACCACCTTCCTTTGGTGGAATTTGCCTACAACAACATTTATCAAGCAACCATCGGAATGGCGCCCTTCGAAGCTTTATATGGAAGACCGTGCCGATCGCCCACTTGTTGGTGGGAGTCTACTGATAAGCTCATACTTGGACCAGATATGATCTGAGAGACTTCAGAAAAAGTAGACTTAATACGAAGAAGGATGAAGACGGCCCAAGACAGACAAAAGTCCTATGCCGACAAGAGAAGGACCGACCTTGAATTTGAGGTTGGAGACAGAGTTTTTCTCAAGGTATCACCACTAAGAAACGTTGTTCGGTTTGGAACCACAGGAAAGCTAGCACCAAGGTTCGTAGGGCCATTCCCTATCATCGAGAAAATTGGGAAAATGGCCTATAGATTAGAGCTACCCGAGAAGTTGGCTGGAGTCCACAACGTTTTTCACGTTTCACATCTCCGAAAATGTCTACATGAGTCTGCTGAGGTGGTAGAGCCAAATATCCTCGAAGAGGCCGAAGTGGAACGCGAAGCAACCATAAGAAAAGTTCCAACCCGCATATTAGGAACGGAAGTGAAGAAGCTACGCAACCGCGAAGTCAAGCTCGTCAAAGTTCAATGGAGCGACGCCGAGGGAGACGCGACTTGGGAAACTGAAGCTAGAATACGCACTGCCTACCCTTTTTTTTGTTCGAGGATACATCCTTGATCTTTCCTTTTCTTAAGTTGCGCTTTTATCTATCTTATCTTTTAGGTAGAAACCCATTGGATGGAAACATGTAATTGAAACATGTTATGGATGATGGTTGCAAGTGGTTGCAAGTGATTGCTAGTGGCTGCTCGTGGTTGCATATACACACACAATCTAGGTTTTAGATCGGCTCAGTCACTTCATATTGCATATGCATATATGTTTGCATTCGTATATGGTTGAACTTTAATGTGTTGTCATGTGGATGTTGCATTTGTATTGAATGATTGTGCACTCATGTAGAATCATAAATAGGAAAAATTTGCATACATGATGGATTCATGGCACCTACATAATTCGCATTAAGGAGGTCAACTGAATCAGTAGACCGCCTGATTTTGCATTAGATAAGTTCATGTACACACACACTTCGCATATGATCATGAAGCATTAGAAGTCTTTTAAGGACAATGGATGCTCGTGTTTGATGGATGAGTAGATGAATGATTGGATGTTAGGATATACATTCCTCCTAGCTTGAAGATTTCGGGGACGAAATCCTTTTAAGTGGGGGAGAATGTGACACCCCGTGTATTCTATAACCGTGAAAGTCATAAATTAAAGTATAATTAATTTCAAATCAAAGAATTAAGGGAAACGGGTTACGCCATTGCGTTCGTCTCGGAATTCTACTTGAGATAGAGTCTGAGTTTGCGTGAAACGGATATCGTATGAAGAAGTTATGGACGAACGAAGTTGGGCGAAAAACCGGAGAAGGGTCAGAATGCACTGGCGCACTTGGGAAGTGCGCCAGAACAAAAATGAACTGGCGCACTTGTGAAGTGCGCCAGTACATTTTTGACCTGGCGCACCTGCCAAGTGCGCCCAGGTCAAAAATGACCTGCTGGCCAGGTCTGGTCTAGCCCTGGCTGGCCAGGTCTGTGTTTGGCCGATTTTCAGAAGCTTGCTTTGTCATTAGGGCTAGGTGGCAGGCTCTAATTGGTCTCTCTTTCGAATGAATGGCTACGATCAATCCAAGCAACATCAATGGTCCTAATCAGTTCATTACCTCTATAAAAACAACCCTAGACTAACCCTAATCTATTCATTCAAAAATAAGAACAAAGCCGCCATGTTGCTGAGGAACGACTAGGGGTAGCCACCAAATTGGAGAGAGGATTAGGAGGCAAATTCTAAGGCATAAAGCAACTCAATCAAATCAAACCGCATCTTCTTATCCCTAAATTTGAGAATTCGCCTCACCATTGTAAGTAGAGTATTACTTTGGTATGAACAAATAACTGTGTTGGTTTGTATACTTGATTGTGGTGATAAATAATTCATAATTTGTGCGTTACTATGATTATTATTGATTTGAAATATTGTATACGTTTGGATATTCTTGAATTATGTTATTCATTATAAAGAACTACATGCGGTAGTTCTATGCAAGTATACGTTTGGAATATTCGCAAATTATGTAATCCATGTTGAAGCTACATGTATGTAGTTGATTGAAATTCATGCAAGTTTGGGGCTTTGCTATTATGCCATCATAATGTGTATTTTTATACAAACATCATTTTTGAAGTAATTGGAATAAGTTTGGAATTATGTTGAAAATTTGGCGTCATGTATTAAGCCATGCTTTTGTACTGGAAAAACCTATTTGCAAACTTATGAATATGACTAGGCTATGATTGATATGTTGCATAATTGAAATCCATGATTATATCGTTTACAAGAATTATATGATGACATATGTGGTACATAGCTAGGTTAGATTCAAAAATCCCTTTTTGCAAGTTTGCATGACTAAAGTAAAAATCATGATTTCATGTTAGAAATATTTATGCCATGGTTATGTGAAAAAATTTAACTATACTTTTGTATTAGTCACAAAAGTAGACACCTTTGTAAACATGTAGTAGTCTTATAAACATGCTTTGCTTATGTTTGACATTATGCCTGAATAAAAATATAGGTTTATGTTGTAGTTAAAGCCTATGTGTCGATAGTGATGTTCTTAACTTAACTACAAGTTTACATGGTTTGATTCATGTCACTTATGCTTTATGACCAAAGTATATGTCACTACTATGCAAGTACACCAGTTTCTATTTTGTATTTCCAACGTCATACTGCAAGTTCATGCGTTCACATTCCCCTTTTTGTGTATGTAATCACGCTTTAAGCCTCCCCTTTTCGCATGGCTAAGTTGGGCTTAAAAAGGCTAAGCCCAACATATACATAATAAACGAACGTGTTAAACGGGGGAAAATAACGTTGGGTTAAAATTACTAATGAATGAAAATATAAAATAGAAGGGCCCAAATTCAAGTATGGGTTGGGCCCATAATTGGTGTAGCCTTTACACCATTAACTTAATAATGGGCCGCAAATATTTACATATAAGAAAATAAAGAAGAAAGACAAAAATATGTAAATGTAGAACATACGATGTGTTTAACCCGAGGTTGGATTGAGTTGTGATGTAAACCTACCCGGAACCGCCCGGCTGTCCAGTAGTCACAACAATACCTATCCAATGTGGGAGGTTAAACATGGAGCCCAATAAGGACCCGAGGTTAGACTGAGTTGTGGCGTAAGACTGCCCGGAACCAACCGGCAACAGGCAGCCACAACAATACCTGTCTAATGTGAGAGGTCAGGGCCTTAATAAGACAATTAAGGCTGAGTCAGGATTGTTAGGATTAAGTGAACTAAAGACTTAATCAAAATGGAACATGCTAAACTAAACGGACCGGTGGGGGTTAGGTTAGAAAACACTTAACCAACTTAGCATGTTGGCTAGAGATAGAAAACCTAGTAACGGGGGACCCTTTTCAGCAGTAACCCTAGAAGGTGTATCAGGATACCCTGAAACTAGGCAGGGTGGGGCACGATTACTGGGCTGATTGTAAGAGGTCAAATCGACGGTGGTGGTGTAGCAGTGTAGGTTCTAACGGGGTGCGGGCGTGCACACACTCCGGCGCAGAAAAATAAGGCACTGGACACCAGTAGCATACCTGTGCATTCTAGGATTGTGTCGGGCCGCCACCATGGGACTTGATACACCCCATGGTGGGACCAGCATAGGTAACTACAACATCGGGGGCCGTAAGACACATGTAACTATGCGAGTAGGAGCCGATCATCATAGAATGGATCACATCACCCTGATTATGGGGTGCCAGTTGGAAACTAGTTTATATGGGTTCAGAGATTAACATGGGGTACGATAGTATATTCGACCCTAGACAACTTAACCAAGTTTATAGTGCCTTCCCACTTCTTGTTTGTACTTATCATACCCAGTTCTTTATTCATAGACAGAATAGTACTAGACTTACTCAGGCTTTATGTCTGACTCTACTTTTCTTTCGTCTTCTTTTCTTCCGTTCCCCCCCCCCCTCCCCAGGTCCATAGGGAGGGAACACTGCAGCTTGACCAGCCTTAACATTCAGCTTGAAGAGGAGAAATGTATTGCTTGGACCTTTTCGTTTTGAACTATGGCTTGGGACAACCACTATGGGGCTTTTGCAGTTTATCTATGTTTTATTTATGCTTCTTTAAATAATGTAATCAAGACAGATTATGAAAGTATTATGCTATGTTTTTGGAAAGGATGTAAGACAATTATGGTGATGTTGTTGTAACACGTATTTGCTTTTATGAAATAAAAGTTGTTGTTTTTCCGCTGTTTACAAATATGTGTTCTTATATCTGTCTTGTATATCTGTGACTTATACTTATAAACCTCCACCAAAATTAGGGCATTCCCTTTGAGAGTGACCCTAACGGAGGTAGGGTGTTTCAGGTTCTGTACCGGGAACTTTGGTTTGTTAGTAGAAAATAATGAAGTTGGATGTTCACTGGGGTAGTTTGGTGTGTAAAGATCGCAAGAAAGGTGGAGTGAGTGTCATATACTGGAAGTGATTCTTTCAAAAATGAGGTAAAAGAAAATCCAAACAAGCAAACAACAAAGTTGGAACCTGGGATCGTGGAAGAAAATGTGTACGGAAGGATATAATACGTGGAAAATAAGAGTATTTAAGGGAGCTGGACCATGATTTTATGGAGCGGGTTTTGGGCTTATATGATGTGTGATCCACCTTGTCAAATTGGTGCAGGCTTGATTCTCTTTGAAAGAGGAGGAAAAGAATTGAGAACGTGGATTTGGAGAAACTACGTGACGGTTGACGAATGGATCAAGGTGATAATAAACGTTATTAACAATCTAAATTTTTAGTAGTTAAATTATATTATTACAATTCACGTATAATATTGTGATAACAATAACTTGACTGTATATCATCGGAACTTAGTGAAGCCAAACACATTGGAATCAAAGTCCAGAACACTACGTTGTTAAGAAGATATTAAAGGGTAATTAATTTAAATTATAACCCGGTAATGTTTTTAATTAATTTAAGTAGCATAACTTATTCATATGCAAACAGATTCCGATGAAATCGCAGAGATGAGTACTATATTGCTGAGCAATTTCAGAATGAATCAGAGACAATCAGATTTTTTGATAATTTTAAACATCGGTTTGAAATTAAACGAAAACAAGGGTGAGTTAATTCTCACACATTTCTGAAATGCTATGATGTGGTGAATTCATATAATTAAATTTAATGGTTGATAATTGGTTGATTGGATGCCTTGGATGCCTATGGCTGATTTAATGATTGACGTTAATTATATTATCGTCATTTCCATATGCTGTTACGAAATATTATAATGATCTGTGATGCTAGGAAGAACAGGTAGGAGGAATCAAACCGAATTCCTCAAATATTTAGTATGTTGTTTATTTCATATTGCATATGAACTGATTAAACCGCGTTGACCTTTAACCTTTGATTGTTGAATGTTGTTGAGTTTCGAACCAACATATAGTATGGATTGAGAAATAAATAGCAGATGGCCCAGATATACATCGTTTTATAAAGATCAATTCACCGTCAGGTGAATCGCTAGAATTAAGGTAATGGAATTTATTTTGTAACTGAATAAAAATATTTAAATATATCATTTTAAATGAAGGTCTAGAAAGGGAATAAACCAACCACATCTATACATTTATTGGTTTAACCAAAATCTACCGTGCGCGAAGCACGTGCTTATTAAGTGATTATTAAACGATCTTATTTAGCTAATTCAAATAACCAGAATTAACGTAACAATTTGAATTAGTTTATATTGATATTGATCAAAGTGAGTAGAATTACTTGGATAAATTGATTAATTATTAATTTAAATGGACATATCAATAACGATGACTAATGGGTTAGTCATGTTTAGAGTTAAACAAGTTAACGACGTTAACTAAAATTGTTATTAAATTGGTTTAGTAATTAAAGAGAGTTGTTAATGGTTAAGAAACCCAGTTTTATTTTAATAAATGTTCAAACCTAATTGTTAGTCATTTAATAATAATCGAAGTGATAATTTGGAATATAAACTATAGTAAGGAAAGTTTGGAAAGCTTAAAACCGTGTTTAGAGTTTATAAAGCGATTTAATATTTATAATGTGAAATCGAAGTTTCTAACTTGATTTTAATTAAACTATATTTAATTGGAATCTATGAATCCAAGTTATACAAATTTATATAACCAAAGTTTTATTGAATATATATTAGAAGTAACATTTGAATAAAGTAAAAGCCAGGATTGAAAATTTAAGTAGTAGAACTTAACTGGGAATCAGTTGGGATAACTAATTTTCTGAATATTGGTCCGATGTTGGTTTCGGCCTTCGGGGGTTAATATTTAGAGAATTATTTTCTGACTGATTTACGGTTAGGAACTAGAGGAGATATGTAATTGAAAACCAAACGTATACCCAAGTTTGAATTAGAGTAGTTAAATGAGATAAACTATAAAGATGCGATATAGAACCACTATTTTAAAGAAGAGATAAATTTCATCGAGATGAAATTAAAATAGGATTTTGTTGAGATATGGGAAATAAGTATTAGTTTTGTATTACAACTGATATCTAACTGAAGATAAGAACGGTGCTAATCAACGTCTGGGAGGTAATTAAAATACCCGAACTTGAAAACTTCAGGATTATCAAAAGATGGTACTAGTCCTAATGATGAAGATGTTTGAGTAAATTATTTTGGAGAAAACAATAGTGTAACGTTATTAGAAGAATTTGGAAATATATTTATAATGAGATTCCAGAAATAAAAGGAAATAAAAAGGGGCTTGATGGTATGAAATGATGTCCCCAGAATAAAATAAATGAAAAGGAGATTGGTGGAAATATAACGATATTTTCAAGGTTACGGAATGAGATTTAAATGGGTTTATTCTGAATAGGGATGAGTGGTGATTTTGATGTTCAAATAGCGAAGCCAAGGAAGGTGACGTAATGATTGTTTTACGAATGACAAATTAAATCAATAAGAAATATGAAATGTTATAGCAATGTTTTAAAATGTTAGTTGAAGATTAAATTAAATATAAATTTAAGATACGTTCTAAGTATATAAGTAAAAGGATTCGAGTATAATTTTATATTAAATGATCAATATATTATTTTTGGGTATTTCAACTGCTATATTCTTTTAAATGGCCAAGTGATGCTGTGCAATAAACCAATGGACCTGTTTTATATTTATGGTTGTTTATTTTGATAGTTAAATAACCGAATATCAAAATCTGGCCCAACGGTATTAGTACGGAAAGACCGGGGTCGAATTTATATGCGAAAACAATTGCGACCAATAAATACGAATATGTTGAAGACGCTGATCGAGATGGAGCAATTAAAGACCGTAGATCCTCATAAAATGGAAGAGTTGCTTACAATATCTGGCTGATCCCTAGAGATATACTGTGATTCTGTCGTGGTTAGGATCTACGGGTTGCAAGGACTTCTCGCTTCTGATCCATGGGATGATTCCAATATTGGATGCAGTAGGAGAGTACCTTCGGTTCATCCTGTTCCTGAATGACTTGTATGGACGATGTGAATGGTGCCAGATGTTCCAAAATTCGTTTTTAACCTCAAGCCTCATCAACCGAGAAATGACAAAAATCGGGCAAGCAGCATGGCTATGTGGATCACATCCATTAGGGTGTATTGTCACCATCTAGAGAACATTCATATCTGTTACTTCTTTTCATTTCTGTATCTCCTGGGAAAACGGTAGTTGTACAGCCGTAGGGTGACAATATATTCGATACACTCAAGAGAAATGAGTGGTCGGTCATGTGTGGGCTAGGTTGCAAGACGTTTTTGTTGAACCCAATGTATTCCTATCTAGAGATACACTATCGGTAGCTAGTTCCATACCTTGTCATAGTCGGAATCCAATCTCCAATAAGCGCCTACAGTTTTGATTGTTTACTACATATGTGGAGCGTGAGATGCAAGCGTTCTGCTAGATTCTATCTATTTGTATTTAGACACTATTATAATATCACAATAAGATATTGATTTCAAAAACTGTTTTGGGTTATAGTAAGGTAAAAACCGTCCGTGTTTATGTGTGGGCTGGTCTTACTATTATCCTTTGGTTTCAAAAAGGATTTCCAAAGTTAAGCAAGTTGCTTGTGTTATGAATTTATCACTGAAAGTATTTCAGACTGATCCGGGTGAATTTTGCTTTGCTTCAAATGTGCTTGGGTCAGACTGAGTATATTATCAGGTTAGGTATCGCTTGGAGCTTCAGAAGAGGAGTTGAAGTCGAGGCATATTCCATATATACTAGTATAGTTTATTTCCGTTGTGTGTTGCATTGATCTGAATGTATACTTTGATGTTGTAATATACAGTTCTTTTATAAAGTATTATTGATTATTATGTTTTGTCCATTCCGTTGTGAGACTCTGATCTTCTTATTCTTCTATTCTAATATTTCTTTCTTTCATCTCTCACCCTCTAACTTCTTTCTATTAGCTTTCTCGGTTTTCGATAGTAGAATTTAGGATACGACATGTATTAGTATCTGGATTCAAGTGTCGAAATTCCAGGTCACTACAGTTGGTATCAAAGCAATGGTTTAGGAATAACCTTGGCTTTGTGGTGTAACTCGATAGAGAATGGGCTAGTAATACCCTAGACCGAGTTGAGTGTTTGTGTGTATATACATATATATATATATATATATATATATATGAGAGTGCGTATTTGTAATATAAATATAAAATTATTTTGTTCCGACCCAAAATATTTTATGAAAAGGTAAAATTTATTATTTTCTCAAATTATTATGTAATTCAAAACTTGTATGAAGTTGGAAACATTTCAAATATGAAATGGGAATTAATTTTAACTTGTATGAGTTAAAATGAATCCTGTGAATTGGAATTGAAACAAGCCAGCAAGAATTTGACGTGTGTTGGGTAAAATAAAAAGTGAATGAATCCAAACAGAATAAATGGAAATTTGTTGGATTTTATGTTTGGGATAAATTTCATAAGCACGGATCTGAATATGGATTTGAATCTGACTGAGAACTGATTGGGAGTAAATAAATTGAAATAAAATTCATATATACTGAATTTGAATGGAATATATATACAAGAGTTAGATATGAATAAAATATCAGCGGAGCTGAATTGTATGATTGAAATATGGATTTGAATTAGATTTAGAACCAATGAATGAGTTAGGCTTGTTAAAATGAGATTAAGTGGTAATAAATTTGAATGGTTTAATAAACCCAGAAGGAAACTTAAATTATAGAATTGGTGGGTAAAATTTGAATATGGAATTAAATATTTAACTAAAGACAAGTTAAATAAAAATGAAATGATTTGGTTAAAGTGATTGTGTATTGTGAATTGTTTGTTATTGGTTGCTAGATTAATCGGATATAAGAATTCATCAACAGTTGAATGAACTAGAAACTAGAAAATAAATTTCAATATAAAATCAAGCGAAACTGAAAGGATTTAACCCTGTATTAGTTATTTCCATTATATATCAAGTTGACTACAGGTTAAAAATGGAAGAGCAGTTAGTTGCCGAACTTCGTGATTCGAGTATTTGGTGCCCGACAAAAAGGTAAACCTTAATATTATTGGTTGGGTGTTTGAATTTATACCCGAGATGGGTAGTCGCTTGGCTTTTATTTTCTTTGGATCAATATGAGAGACCCAGGGTGGTGTTTGTGGTTGTTTGGATCGAACAGTACAAAGGGGGTGCTGGTGAATTTTTCAAATTTTTATTGAAACTTAGAAACATTTTTGATAATGTTTTAAATGAATTATTTTGGAAATAATTAAGATCAGAACGTTCTTCTTAGTCTATAATTTCGGGGACGAAATTCTTTTAAGGGCGGAAGAATGTAACGACCAGGATTTTTTTCTTTGGATGTTTAAATTTATTTTAAATATTATAGTTAGAAATATTGATGGATTTTGTATTGAATTTATTTAGAAATATTATATGTTAGCCGATGCCCTACTTGCCAGCTAGTCAAAAGCAACCAATAGAAACTTGCTGGATTGTTGCAACCGCTGGACGTTCCAGGTTGGAAGTGGGAACATATTTCCATGGACTTCATAGATGGTTTGCCCAGAACCAGAAAAGGAAATGACAGTATTTGGGTGATCGTAGATCGCTTCATGAAGACCGCCCATTTCATACCTATCAGATCAAACAGAACTGCTCAGAGTCTGGCGCAGATATACTTCAAGGAAATTGTTAGACTACATGGAGTGCCGATCAGTATAGTTAGTGATAGAGATCCAATATTTACTAGCAAATTCTGGGAGGCATTTCAAGTAGAACTGGGAACAAAGATGAATCTAAGCACCGCCTATCATCCTCAGACAGATGGTCAAACTGAGAGGGTGAATCGTATACTGGAAGATTTATTATGGGCGTGTGTTCTTGACTTCGGTGGATCATGGGAAGACCATTTACATTTGGCTGAATTCTCATATAACAACAGCTACCAAGCAAGCCTGACAATGTCGCCATTCGAAGCATTGTATGGTAGACCATGCCGATCTCCTTCTTGTTGGGTCGAACCCGGTAATAGACTGGTATTGGGACCTGATATGATCCGAGAGGCTGCCGACAAAGTCGATTTCGTAAAGAAACGATTACTCGCCGCTCAAAGCTGACAAAAGAGCTATGCCGATAAGAGAAGAAGAGATATATCATTTGCTGTTGGCGACTATGTATATTTGAAAGTATCGTCGATGAGAGGAGTTATCCAGTTCGGTAAAACAGGGAAGTTGGCGCCCAAATTCATTGGTCCATTTCATATTCTTGAACGGATTGGAACTCTCGCTTATAGGGTTCAATTGCCTGATTGGTTGCCTGGAGTGCATGATATATTTCACATATCTCAACTTCGAAAGCATGTTCATGACCCGGACTTGGTTGTGGAAGAGGCCGCGCAACAGGATATTGAAATTACTCCAGAACTAGCTGTGAGAAGAGAGCCACTCAAGATTATTGGCAATGAAACCAAAACAAGAAGATTCACTTAGTCAAAGTGCAATGGAGTGGAGATCCGCGAGATTGTACTTGGGAAACTGAGGAGAGCATTCAGAAAGCCTATCCAAAGTGTCAAGTGGATATCTCTGATTGACTCCGGTGCAAGGTACATTTACCATACTTTGCATTACCATTTAGTTCTCTACTTTGTTGTTATTTTCTTTCCATCGATGTGCACTTTTAATTCTATATTTTTGAAAAATTAAAAACAAATTGATTGTTGTTTGTGTTGTGTGATAGTAGATTAGATTAATTAAATTATTAGAATGATAGTTAATTCAATCAATAAGAGAATGAAGGGTAGAATTTATTCGATTAAATCACGTATAGAACTAATTTAAAAATAGATAGAAATATATACATGTGCATTATATATGTTTGAACAGGTAATGGGATAGCTGTTGAGTAAAGATTTTATTTGTGTGCCCGACAAATAGGTAAACCTTAATGAGTTGGATGCGAAATATTATTATATCAACTCCTGTGAATGCCATTGGATGCGGAGTGCTGGTTATTCTGTGTGTAATAATAAACGTCGCCACAGGATAGTAACAATTAATTTTGAACTACATTACATGGCATACTTCTTGAAGATAGGCACACTTCATCATATACCACATAAGCATTTGGAGCTTGTGTGACGAGGTGGAAGATTTACCATACGAGCGAGAGGCTTGTATGGTGATGACTATATTTTACAGGTTGAACTGATGACTGATATGGACCATGTAAATTGTAATGATAAATTGCCAGATTAATAAAACCCCACACTGGTCTGGAGTTGACAATAATCACGTCTCTTTAGTCATTAGATACGGCACATGGATTATTTATTTCCCACGCGGGACGAGGTGACTAGAATTTATTCTCTGGAGCAATTAAAATACACACTCCCTCAGGCTTTGACAGGGTGATGAGAATTTATTCTTTGGAGTTATTATCTATACACGCTCCCCTGTAAACACCAGAATATATCATCATAAATATGTGTATGCTTTAAAGGATTTATTGGGTACCTAATACGGCCCAATAAATTTCCAAACCCATCCCCATACAAAGGAGGTTATGGCGAAATTTTTCGAAAATTCCGGGTGTTAGCCAAATTTTTGAAGAATTTGAAAATTCTCAGAAACTGAAAAGTTGGAGAATGGAAGCCAGATTGAACGTAGAGCTGATTAATCAAACCACTTTTGACTTTGTTCCTTTTCGGGGACGAAAAGTTTTAAGTGGGGGAGATTGTAACGACCCGGAAAATCTGAGCCAATTTAAAATTTTTAAATTGGCTATTTTAGTGGATTTTAAATATTTAAAATGAATATTTTAAATAATAATGATGAAAAGTAAGTTTGAATCATTTGAAAATAAATATAATTACTTTGAATTATAAACAAGGCCTGAAATGGCGCGGTAGTTTCAAAATTTGAATTCAAACTTTGACTGACTGTACCAGGTGCAAAGTAAAACGGATTTTAGTGAAACCAAAAATATTTAAATATGTTAGTGAATATCTTTCTAACGAATCTGAAAAATCGAAGTTTCGTAGCGGGAGTCAAAAGTTATGGCCAAATGAATTTTTAGAAAGGTCGCAATAGAATTTATATAGCCCGTGAAAATAGACATTTTGCAAACGAGCTCGGAATTCGACGAAACCACTTTTGTTGGATCCAGGATGTGAAGTTATTGCTAGGTTTCAAATTTCATAACTTTTGAAGCTAGTATGTGAGTGTGACAACAGAAAATGTGATTGGTCGATTTCTATTAAATTGGATCGACCAGAAATGGGCCATTTTTCAAACGGTCTCAGAATTCGACGAAACTAGTTTTGTTGGGACCGTATCGTCAAAACATAGCTAGATTTATTTTTCGGGAATTTTCAGAATCAGTTTGTGGCCCTGGCAAATTGAAATGTACGTTTAAAATTAAAATTAAATGTTTTATACTTTAATTTGAAGAATAACTGACTATAACAGTCGGAATGGCCTACAAAACCTATTCCATTGTGTCCGGGGTGGGGGTAATTAGCTAGGGGCGACAGTCGTTGGGTTAGAAAAGGAGTTCGTTTAAGAAAACACTATTTTAAAATTTAATAAAGTATGGGCCAATCATTTTTTCCCATCATTATTTTTATTTTCAAAAATCCACGAAAACCTCCAGGAAACCCTCGATTAAACGACGGCCAGAGCTCCTTTCTTCCCGGCCACTTTCCCGTCGCTCCGTCCATCTCCAGACCTCGCCACCACCCAATCTCGAAAGCCCTCTCTCCCCTCTTCAAATCTATACCGGTTGCACCTCTCCCCATTGCACGGTCTTCGAGGTCAAGCCCCACGAAGTCCGCCACTTCGTGACGCCGCCGCCACCAATTCAGGCATTCGAACTGGACGTGGGACCCACCAGTCTGCACGTCTCCGGAAGTTCCTCGTCGTGGTACCATTCGATTTCAGTGAAGTGCTAGAGATTTTGCCAAAAATCGAACCCTAGTTTGGAGCAAAATGTTGAGGTATACGGCCTATGTAATTCTGAACTAATTTTATACTTTTAAGTGTTGCAAACTTTGAAAAATCATATCTTTATCGTGTGTTAACGAAATTCGATGAAACAGGAAATGTCGGACTCGTAGCAACCTCATCTACATTCTGGAAGTTTCCGTGCATTTTTCTGAGCTCGTATGTATTTTTAGCAAAGCAAAGAGCTATGTGAGATTTCTAAATTATAAACGATATGGAAAACGATGATGTATAAATTATATAGTCGATGTATGAGTTATATAAGCGTTGTACACCACATGTATAAGCCTTGTATAAGTTGTACGTTCGATATATAAGTTATATATGCGTTGTAAAGATTATATATGTGTCAAATAGAAGTTAAATGCTTATATATATATACATATATATATATATGCCCCTCATCCACAAACCATGGACGATATTTATTGTTTTTTATTGGTGTGAAAATTGATAGATAGCGAATGGTTGATTAGAATTGTTTGTGGTTGAAATTGATTGATTAAGGTTGAAAAATACCCGTTTGTGGTTGAGAATTATTTGGTTGAAACCACATAGGATTAGTTTGTGGAAATGGAAAAATATACGTGCCGCCTGCGTGCGAACTAGATGCATGAAATCCCCATTGTCAAAAGCTGCGAGGCTTTAAGGTAGAGCGAGGAGCCATACTAGGAACGGCCCCGGTTTTAACTACCCTGCCGTTATGCTGCCGAAATTTTCTGAAATATTCATGTGTTAGAATTATTTTTATTTGTTGAAATTATTTCCATATGTTGAAACTGTTCATGTGTTGAATAGAAATTCATTCGTTGAATAGAGATTCATGTGTTGAATGGTATTCGTGTTTGAAATAAATTGTTTTATAATAAAAATCCTATTTTTATCATCTATATGAACTATATAAAATAGTAGTGTTTTGAAATAAATTGTTTTGCAATAAAAATCACATTTTTACTATATATATACAAACTACAGAAAACATTCATGTGTTGAATAGAAATTCATTCGTTGAATAGAAATTCATGTGTTGAATAGTATTCGTGTTTTAAAATAAATTGTTTTATAATAGAATCCTATTTTTATCACCTATATGAACTATATAAAATAGTCGTGTTTTGAAATAAATCGTTTTACAATAAAAATCACATTTTTACCACATACATGAGTTGTTAAAAAAAGTGAAGTGTCGAAGTGAATGTCTGTTGGATAAAAATATCATTTTTATCAAAGGTATGAAAAGCATATAGTTTTGAAATCGAAGAATCAATTATGTTTATATATATATATATATATATATATAATTAAAATATATCGAACAACGAAGCTGCAGTTCGTGTTTTGAAACCATGATTTCAAACGATTAGTGCGGGAGATCCGACCATCGGATTTTCCCGAAACCGAAACCGTTGGGTTCGCTTTGGAAATATCTTTCCAACGACACCAACTTTGTAAAGATCCAACGGTTGGATTTTCCGGAATGTTTAATTCAAATATGAAGAAAAACAGCGCCAGAATCGATTATATTTATATATATATAATTAAATTAAATCGAATAACGACGCTGCAGTTCGTATTTTGAAACCGAAACTTCAAACGATTGTACCGGGAGATCCGACCATCGGATTTTCCCAAAACTGGAACCGTTGGATTTGTTTTGAAAAGATCATTTTGATGATATAAATTTTGTGTAGATCCAATGGTTAGATTTTCAGATATGTGTAAATCAAATCTGAATAAAAACAGCGCCACGGCCGCGTTATGGCCCGAAGTGTCGTTTGAATAAATTGGCTATTTTAAAATAAATAAAAATAGCGATAAATCATTATAAAATATTATAAACGATATGGATGTGAAATTTAGAAACTAACTGGAGGTAGGCTAAGTTGAATGGTTTCCTGGGTTTTGATCTGATGTTGGTTTCGGCCTTCGGGGTTAATATTTGGGAAATCGTTCTATTATTGATTAACGGATAGTGACTAATGAATTGAAATAAAGCATGTGTCATGTTTTTATAGCACTTGTTAATTACATACGCGAGTTGCTCAGAAAGACCGGGTTTATCCTATTCTAAATAACTGAAACGACGATAAGAAATCGAAGATGAAGATGGTGGTCGAAGACCGGAGTTCTTCACCTCGTTTGGATGGTAACTGATGTCCTGATTGGGAGGCATCCCGAAATATAGATAATGAGTGGTGATCGTCCAGACGTACGTGGAGATCGATGGGTTTGCGAGGTATATAGTGCCTCCGGTTTCGTTCAGACCCAGAGCGGACTTGCAAATGGACTGTGTTTCTGACATTGGAATTCATTTTGTGTGATTGATAGCCATCAGTTGCATGGTGTGAATTGCCTATGTGCCATGCTAAGATGCAGTGATCAGGGCTTCTGTTGAAAAGCAAAGTCTTGTAATTGATGATCAAAGCATTGCATGTGTGGCATAGCTTTGTGTATAACGTGAATTCGCGAGCCTCACACCCCAGTATAAACCAGAAACGGGAGAAGGACCTCAGGGAGGGCATGCATTTCCTTCTAGCTAGAGGTGGTGTCGGTGCTTAAACTGGCTGACATTTATATTATTTTCACCTATGTAGTTGTTGCTGTTGCGAGGCGCCTCGGCTATGTCGGTCGTTCCGGGACCGATGGAGTCATTCGTTGGCTCATTTATGCCCCAAAGCGCGGGGAAACGTAGTGTTCAGGAATTTTAATCCACATCGGTGGACCGACCTTGTCGCTCCAAAGGCTTGACTAAGTACTTGCCTGAGACATGGGCTAGATTGTCTCGAAGTCGGTAAGGACTATCTTTTGCCTTGGTTCATGACGGAAATCCAATTTCCAAATACGTGACTGTGCGGTTTTGATTGCATATATATATATACATATATATATATATATATATATATATATATATATATGGCGACATGATATATGGTACCCATGCCATCTATGATTGATAGTATGATTCGAAATTGTTTTTGAAACATGTAAACACTAGTAATAATATCAAATTCTTGTGTTTTATTCGTATCAAGCATATTTTGGCCATTATAAGGCAAAACTCTATCCTCCGGTTTGCGTTGCATTGTGTGATGGGAACTGAGTCTTATAATGGCTTCATTTTTATAAAAAGCATTGCTATGTTTAAAAGAATTATGTAACGACCTGGATTTTTCTTCTATTTGAGTTCGAATATTTAAATTGGTTTTAAATATTTTATTTGGTATATTAATGGATTATTAATATTGAACTTGTTATTAAACGACGGTCGAATGTTTATATTTATATTTAATATAAAACGAACTCGAAACTGCGCGGTAATTCATAATTTAACGTTCTGAACTTCAACTGAGTGTACGTGGTTCGTTATAAATCGGATTTCTTCGAAACAAGAAACGTTAGGATCGATCTAACTATAATTTTCGAATGAAAAAGAAAAATCGAGATTTCGTCTTTTAAATTGTAAGTTATGTCCAAATTAGATATTCAGAAAAACAGCGCCATGATCATAACGGTTTATTTGAAATAACTAGATATAGGATCCGAATTTAAACAGGGTTCTTTTGAGACGTAAGTATAATTTAATTTTTAGAATTTTACTGTAATTTTTAATTAATTAAATATTCAACTTTTTATTTGAAGTATTTTGCACCCTATATCAATATTTTAGGGTTTCACAATATAGGCTAATCTACCGATATTATTATATTTTTGGGATCGTGACACATCGCTGGACACAATCATATTTTTATTTCTGTCCATGGCCATCTGTACGTTAACGGAATTCTATGTAATAGGGTACCAAATACGTATAAAACTATTTCCTTAAGCCTAAGTATCCATGTCAACGTCCTTTTCTGCTGTAACTGCCGTGTATTGTCAAATTAGAGAACTTAATTGCTGCCGGCATCCAGTTCAGCAAAGCAGACCTAAATTTTGAAGCATGTACATGCTACCCACAAACAAGCACATGCTATACCGCATTAATCTTCCCCGTAGCCATACCCTATACGTACATATATATATATATATATATTTATTATTAAGGCCAACATCAGTGTAAAACCTTCCTATCTTGTTTCATCCTTTCTATCACCGTATCAGCTAAAATGTAGACCACCCCAGAGATCCGAGAAGCCTATCCTATATTTGCGCAGACTCCTCTGTCTGCCTTTCCTTCATTTTTCTTATCGACCTGACACCTAAGGAATGGACAATACATACACAGCCTTACTCTAAATTTAAATACAAACGTACAGCCTCTGTGTACCTACCATGTTATATGCACCTGTCCCATACTTACAAATGGAAACGCAGGCACTACCCTTAAACTTAAAATCAAATGGACAAAACATATAGCATGCAGGCCCTCTACAAAATGTACACAACTTGGAGATTTGAAACTCCTCATGTTGAACATGCGCAGTCTATCTGTGCACATCACCTGGCTAATAAAAAGAGAAACCTACGTGATGTCCTTTCTTCAGCTCCTACCCTGTGTTGTCATCTCGAGCAGACCTAAAATACATAGCTCTCTGCCTACCTTTTCCTTTCCTGTCCGTCGAATGATAAAACAATTGCATGCTTGTCTACCATCCTAATCTGCAAGCCTCCCCTCTTCTGAAAAACCTACACTGTTTTTTTTCCTTTCCTTTTTCGAGTATGCAGCTTGTAACATAAACATCACCATTAAAGATGACAGTCTATATGAAGTCACGAATGCATCTACCCTATGATACAGCCAACTATGGTGTACTTTGGGAAATGACATTGTTCCGAATTTTTGCACATCTATAAATAGGAGCGTCTCTGAACTTCATTCACCTATCAAAATATTCTCCAGTAAAGTAATAAAGGCACACTGGCTTCAAAAAAAAAAATCATTTCTTCTCAGATACTCAGAAAAAAAAAAAAATTGGGAAGTAGCGAAACAGCATTGTGAAGATGGGATTGTACAGCAAGTGGGAAGGAGCAATATTCATATGAGATGGTGGGGGTGTCATGGCCCAACGTGAAGAACAAATGATTGGAAAAAAATATATACATAAGAAGAAGGGAAGTCATGAAAAAGGAAACGTAGCACTGGCAAAAATGAAAGCAAGCGAAAATGGTTTAAGGGGGCACGTATTGGAGAAAAAGCTGGAGATGGAGGACTGTAAAAATGAATGGGATGCTGCAATGCTGCATGCGGTTTAAAAAAAATATATAACAATGGGAGAAGCTGAGGTTCTAGTGGCCTTGCTGTTCGGTTGGATGGTGCGGTGGTGTAGAGGTGGTGATGGATGTAGTCGCGGTCAGTGAAGCAAGGCGGAGGAGTGCCTGATGGTGTAGGCCGGTCAGCGCTGGTAAGGAGAAAAGGGGGAGCACGATCTAGATAAAAGGCAAGGGGAGATGCTTTGCGTAAAACTGGAAGGTGATATTTGAAGGAGAAGAGATGGAGTAGGCGGACTCTGGTATGTATTTTGGGCCTTGGGCCATAAGCTAAAAAAAAAAAAGTTGGAAAATGAAAGGAGAATAACGGAAGAGGTTGGCCGGTGTATTGTTGGAGCAGAAGTAGTTTCGGGGCTGGTCTTTTATGAAGCTGGACGGTCGATAGAAAGGTGAGCTACAGAAGCTTATGAGAAAAGTGTAACTATCGATCCGTAACGAGGCGCTGAAGTTTGGGATTATCAGATGCAAAAGCGAAAATGAGATCAAATGGCAGTGGGGTGAATCATTTCGGTAAGGAACTAACCAATGGAATTAACGTAATAATTTTATTAATTAGGAAATAGTTTTATTAATTAAATCTTGTGCTTAACTCGTATAACTTTTGAATGCATTAGCAGAATGGAAGGGAACGTGTTGAAATGGAAGCGTCTTGACTAGCACTACATGCTGAACGAACTAGACGCAGATGGAAGCAGCTGGGATTTTTAATTAAATTAAACGCATGTTTAGTTTAATTATAACCAACCATTTTACCATCAAAACAAATTAAGGTGAGTTAAACTCACTCAGTTCCCTACTTATATTTATTATAAGCCGGGTTTAATATTTATTTGCTATATTTGCTGAATATTGGTTGATTTGATGATTGCCTGAATGGTTGTTAGATATGGTTATACCGATTATTTAAATTAAACGTTGTTTAATTTAAGTAAAACGGCATCGTTATTTTTAACGATGATTTCCAAGCAAGGTAACTTACCTTGTTGGTTACGTTTACAATAATATAAACGTATTGAAGTGAATTAGATGTTTGAATGGGTGTTATTAGTTGACTGTTATCAGTCAAATTTACTGTTTATTTTCATATGATCATTATATGAACCGTTGAACTCATATGATTGGATTACTGAATTGGTTATTGATTGATAAACCCAAATTCAACATTTGTTTGGTTATTAACCAATGTGTGGTATTGGTTAAAGATTGTATAGCGGATGGCCAAATATACAAGCTATTTTATAAAGATGAATTTACCGTCGGGTAAATCGATAGAAATGAACGAAGTTATGGAATTTATTTATAATCGAATATAGATTTTTAAATATATTATTTTAATTGTGTTTATAATAAGAAAATAAACCAACCGTGTATATATTGATTATTTTAAAAACACCAATCATCATTTTTGGTGCTGAAATTTATCCGTGTGCGAAGCACGTGCCTAAGCAAGCGGTAAGCAAATGAGCGGAGATTACTACGATGTTTAACAACCGAGGTTAATTGTTTTTAAGGAAAAGTGAGATTATATTGATTTGATAAGAATCAAATAAGATTATTGTAATTAATTTGAAATTAGTTTAAATGGAAGGATGGATTAAGATCCGATTAAGAAGTTTATCATGCTTAGAGTCGACTAAGTCAACCGAAATAACTGGAATGGATTGATTAAATTAATTAATTTTTTTAATGGGTTAACCAAACATTTTTATAAAGGTTGATGTTTATTTAATGATAATCAAAGGGGTAAATGTGGGTTTAAAAGGTGTTAATTTTTGTTTATGAACCAAGAAGGCTTATTATAATAAAGTTATATTTTAAAGAAAATCATATTGATGATAATGAAAGATAAGTTTAAATTGGGATTTAAAGCAAATTCTTATTTGAGATTCTATTTGACTGGGTTTATGAAATCCAAGATTTTGACGACGTTACACATCCGACTTTAGTGAATATTATTGTAAAGAGTTATTAGAAATGGATTTTGAAACAAAAATCAAATGGAAACCCAAGTTTAAATTAAAGTGGTTAAACGAGTTGAATTATAAAAGGTGCAGTTTAAATTCGCTATATTAAACAAAAGATGATGTTCATCAAGATAGAATCAAAATAGGATTTGTTTGATATTGGAATGAATATCGGTTTTGGTATTTCAACTGATATCTATCTTAAGATAATAACGATGTTGATTAAGGTCTGAGAGGTAACTAAATACCCCAACTTGACCAACTTCATAATTATCGAAAGATGATGTTAGTTGAAATGGTGGAGACATAAGAAGTAATTTATTTTGTGGAATAATAATGTAACGTTATCCAAGGAACGTGGGATTTTATAATGGATTTAAAAGGGGCTCGAGAATACGAAGTGATATTTTAAAGGAGTTTTGGAAAGAATAACGATATTTCCAAAGAAAGGAAATGAGATTTGAAATGAGTTTATCCTGAAAAGGAAAGTGGCGATTATAGTGTTCCAATAATGAAACAAACGAGGTATCGTAACGATCATTTAAGTGATAAGTTAAATGGTTTCCCAAATATTAGAAAATAAGCAATATTGTAGCAGTGTTTTGAAATGATAGAAAAGGGGAAAACTAGATATGATTTTAAGTTATTTTATTAAGTATTTAAAATGAAATGATTTGAGAATATTGGCCAAGTGACGCTGTGTAACAAACCAGTGGATCTATTTTATTTTTATGGTTGTTTATTTTGATAGTTAAATAACCGACTATCAAAATCGTGCCCAATGCGTTGTTGGTATGGAAAGGCCGGGATCGAATTTATATTCGAAAACCATTCCGACCAATAGATACGTAAACGAAGAAGATATATGATGCTGATCGAGATGGAGAAATGAAGACTGTAAATCTTCATGAATGGAAGAACTATTGTTGGATTTCTCTAGCTGATCCCTAGAGATATTTTGACAATGATTCTGTCAGGATTGAAATCTACGGATTGCAAGGACTGCTCGCTACCGATCTATAGGGTGATTCCTAGGATGTGGTAGGAGGGTGCCTTCGGTTCATCCTGTTCCTGGATGACGTGTATGGGCGATGTGAATGGTAGCCAGATGTTCAAAAGTCGATTTAACCTCAAGCCTCATCAACCGGGAAATGACAAAAATCGGGCAGGCAGCATGGCTATGTGGGTCGCTCCCATTAGGGTGTATAATCACCTATCTAGAGAAATTCCTTTTGTTTCTGAAATCTATCGATGCTGTCCCTTTTCGGGAACGGTGGTTTGAGCCCAACCGTTGGTGATATACATTCGATACACTCAAGCGAAATGATTGGTCGGTCATGTGAGGGCCGGGTTGCAAGATGTTCTTGTTGAACCCAGTGTATTCGCCTCTAGAGATACACGAGCGGCAGGTGGTCCCATACCTTGTCAAGGTCGGAATCCAATTTCCAATAAGTGCCCACGGTTTTGTTTGTATATATATATGTGGAGCGTGAGATGCAAGCGTTCCACTAGATTGATATTTACTTGTATTTAGACACTATGATAATATCAGATAAGATATTGATTTCGAAAACTGGTTTGGGTTATCGTAAGGTAAAAACCGTCCGTGTTTATGTGTGGATCGGTCTTACGATTATCTTTTTCTTTCGAAAGGATTTTAACTTAAAAATCAAGTTGTGTGATACTCTAAATGCTGTGCGAGTTTTTCTCACTCTGGTCCACCAGACTGACCCGGTGTTTTGTAAATGCTCGGGTTAGACCGGGTGTACAGGTTCAGGTTATCGGATGCCGTGAAGTCCAAAGACGAGCTGAAGGTGTTCAGACATATGATATTATCTAGTATTATTCCGCTGTGTGATGTATATGAGGACAAATTATTATAACTGTCCAGGCGTATTGATGTACTCTGATGATTGTAAGTTTTATTTCAAAGCTCTCTATAAAGTTTATTTATATATTATATTTTGTTCCGCTGCGATGTGAGACTCTGTGTAGTGTTGATTCTTCTTCTTATTCTTTTATTCTAATATTCTTTCTTTCTTATCTCACCCTCTAACTTCTTTCTCCTAGCTTTCTAGGGTTTCGGTACTTGAGTTTTGGACACGAGTGGTGTTAGTGTCAAGATTCAAGTGTCGAAATTCCCGGGTCGCTACAGTTGGTATCAGAGCAATGGTTTAGAGATAACCTTGGCTCTGTGGCGTAACTCGATAGAGATGGGGTTAGTAATACCTAGATCGAGATTGAGTGTATATATATAGGAGAGCGCGTATTTGTAAATTTTATACACAAATGTTTTGTATTGTGTTGGTTGAT
This sequence comes from Allium sativum, assembly GCA_030737875.1. NCBI lineage: Eukaryota > Viridiplantae > Streptophyta > Magnoliopsida > Asparagales > Amaryllidaceae > Allium > Allium sativum. The sequence goes on along the minus strand of CM060921.1, from coordinate 3,685,223 downwards.
CGATTCAAGCTGAACTGACAAATTGATACAATATGATTTTGTAAAGCGGGTAAATGAAATAATATCTTCATAAAGAAATAAATAGTTTTATTAAATTATTGATATTGGTTTGTTGGTTGAGTTGAATAGAAATTCAAATAGGAATTTAACAGTTAATATAGCTAGAAGAAAATTTTCACATATAGGATATGTAAATAAGAACTTTAAATTGGATTTGAATCGGTTAATTTAACCAGAAAGGGAATTCAGACTTGATTTTGGATTTGAAAAGGGTCAATATAACTAGTAAAAATTGTAAATAAGAATTTAAAAATAATAATAAGATAAATCAGACTTTAACTTAAGTTAAATATGGATGATTTGCTTGTATTGATTTTTGCTTGTTTGTTTATTAGATTGGTTGAATATGAAATTCATCCACGGTTGAATGAATTGAAAACTAGAGAATAAATTTCAGTATAATCCGAAGCAAATCAAATACAAAACAAAACTCGATGATTGAACCATGTATATGTTATTGGCATTGGATAGTGAGATAAGTACAGGTTGGAAGAGAAAGAGCTGTTAGTTGATTTGCCGCATGACTAGAGTATGGGTTGCCCGACAACAAGGTAAACCTTAATATATTGATTGGTGATTGATTTTATACCCCTGAGATGGGTAGCCGCTTGGCTTTATTTTCTTTTGATCGACGCGAGGCCTGGAGTGGCAAGTTGTACTTGTTTGGATCAAACAGCACCGAGGAGGTGCTGGAAAATTTTTCGTAAAGTTTTAAACTTAGAAATTGTTTTGATAATATTTTGAATTAATAAATAATTGGGTTTGAATCATTCTTCTTACTTAGCAATTTCGGGGACGAAATTATTTTAAGGGGGGAAGAATGTAACGACCTGGATTTTTCTTCTATTTGAGTTCGAATATTTAAATTGGTTTTAAATATTTTATTTGGTATATTAATGGATTATTAATATTGAACTTGTTATTAAACGACGGTCGAATGTTTATATTTATATTTAATATAAAACGAACTCGAAACTGCGCGGTAATTCATAATTTAACGTTCTGAACTTCAACTGAGTGTACATGGTTCGTTATAAATCGGATTTCTTCGAAACAAGAAACGTTAGGATCGATCTAACTATAATTTTCGAATGAAAAAGAAAAATCGAGATTTCGTCTTTTAAATTGTAAGTTATGTCCAAATTAGATATTCAGAAAAACAGCGCCATGATCATAACGGTTTATTTGAAATAACTAGATATAGGATCCGAATTTAAACAGGGTTCTTTTGAGACGTAAGTATAATTTAATTTTTAGAATTTTACTGTAATTTTTAATTAATTAAATATTCAACTTTTTATTTGAAGTATTTTGCACCCTATATCAATATTTTAGGGTTTCACAATATAGGCTAATCTACCGATATTATTATATTTTTGGGATCGTGACACATCGCTGGACACAATCATATTTTTATTTCTGTCCATGGCCATCTGTACGTTAACGGAATTCTATGTAATAGGGTACCAAATACGTATAAAACTATTTCCTTAAGCCTAAGTATCCATGTCAACGTCCTTTTCTGCTGTAACTGCCGTGTATTGTCAAATTAGAGAACTTAATTGCTGCCGGCATCCAGTTCAGCAAAGCAGACCTAAATTTTGAAGCATGTACATGCTACCCACAAACAAGCACATGCTATACCGCATTAATCTTCCCCGTAGCCATACCCTATACGTACATATATATATATATATATATATTTATTATTAAGGCCAACATCAGTGTAAAACCTTCCTATCTTGTTTCATCCTTTCTATCACCGTATCAGCTAAAATGTAGACCACCCCAGAGATCCGAGAAGCCTATCCTATATTTGCGCAGACTCCTCTGTCTGCCTTTCCTTCATTTTTCTTATCGACCTGACACCTAAGGAATGGACAATACATACACAGCCTTACTCTAAATTTAAATACAAACGTACAGCCTCTGTGTACCTACCATGTTATATGCACCTGTCCCATACTTACAAATGGAAACGCAGGCACTACCCTTAAACTTAAAATCAAATGGACAAAACATATAGCATGCAGGCCCTCTACAAAATGTACACAACTTGGAGATTTGAAACTCCTCATGTTGAACATGCGCAGTCTATCTGTGCACATCACCTGGCTAATAAAAAGAGAAACCTACGTGATGTCCTTTCTTCAGCTCCTACCCTGTGTTGTCATCTCGAGCAGACCTAAAATACATAGCTCTCTGCCTACCTTTTCCTTTCCTGTCCGTCGAATGATAAAACAATTGCATGCTTGTCTACCATCCTAATCTGCAAGCCTCCCCTCTTCTGAAAAACCTACACTGTTTTTTTTCCTTTCCTTTTTCGAGTATGCAGCTTGTAACATAAACATCACCATTAAAGATGACAGTCTATATGAAGTCACGAATGCATCTACCCTATGATACAGCCAACTATGGTGTACTTTGGGAAATGACATTGTTCCGAATTTTTGCACATCTATAAATAGGAGCGTCTCTGAACTTCATTCACCTATCAAAATATTCTCCAGTAAAGTAATAAAGGCACACTGGCTTCAAAAAAAAAAAAATCATTTCTTCTCAGATACTCAGAAAAAAAAAAAAAATTGGGAAGTAGCGAAACAGCATTGTGAAGATGGGATTGTACAGCAAGTGGGAAGGAGAAATATTCATATGAGATGGTGGGGGTGTCATGGCCCAACGTGAAGAACAAATGATTGGAAAAAAAAATATACATAAGAAGAAGGGAAGTCATGAAAAAGGAAACGTAGCACTGGCAAAAATGAAAGCAAGCCAAAATGGTTTAAGGGGGCACGTATTGGAGAAAAAGCTGGAGATGGAGGACTGTAAAAATGAATGGGATGCTGCAATGCTGCATGCGGTTTAAAAAAAAATATATAACAATGGGAGAAGCTGAGGTTCTAGTGGCCTTGCTGTTCGGTTGGATGGTGCGGTGGTGTAGAGGTGGTGATGGATGTAGTCGCGGTCAGTGAAGCAAGGCGGAGGAGCGCCTGATGGTGTAGGCCGGTCAGCGCTGGTAAGGAGAAAAGGGGGAGCACGATCTAGATAAAAGGCAAGGGGAGATGCTTTGCGTAAAACTGGAAGGTGATATTTGAAGGAGAAGAGATGGAGTAGGCGGACTCTGGTATGTATTTTGGGCCTTGGGCCATAAGCTAAAAAAAAAAAGTTGGAAAATGAAAGGAGAATAACGGAAGAGGTTGGCCGGTGTATTGTTGGAGCAGAAGTAGTTTCGGGGCTGGTCTTTTATGAAGCTGGACGGTCGATAGAAAGGTGAGCTACAGAAGCTTATGAGAAAGGTGTAACTATCGATCCGTAACGAGGCGCTGAAGTTTGGGATTATCAGATGCAAAAGCGAAAATGAGATCAAATGGCAGTGGGGTGAATCATTTCGGTAAGGAACTAACCAATGGAATTAACGTAATAATTTTATTAATTAGGAAATAGTTTTATTAATTAAATCTTGTGCTTAACTCGTATAACTTTTGAATGCATTAGCAGAATGGAAGGGAACGTGTTGAAATGGAAGCGTCTTGACTAGCACTACATGCTGAACGAACTAGACGCAGATGGAAGCAGCTGGGATTTTTAATTAAATTAAACGCATGTTTAGTTTAATTATAACCAACCATTTTACCATCAAAACAAATTAAGGTGAGTTAAACTCACTCAGTTCCCTACTTATATTTATTATAAGCCGGGTTTAATATTTATTTGCTATATTTGCTGAATATTGGTTGATTTGATGATTGCCTGAATGGTTGTTAGATATGGTTATACCGATTATTTAAATTAAACGTTGTTTAATTTAAGTAAAACGGCATCGTTATTTTTAACGATGATTTCCAAGCAAGGTAACTTACCTTGTTGGTTACGTTTACAATAATATAAACGTATTGAAGTGAATTAGATGTTTGAATGGGTGTTATTAGTTGACTGTTATCAGTCAAATTTACTGTTTATTTTCATATGATCATTATATGAACCGTTGAACTCATATGATTGGATTACTGAATTGGTTATTGATTGATAAACCCAAATTCAACATTTGTTTGGTTATTAACCAATGTGTGGTATTGGTTAAAGATTGTATAGCGGATGGCCAAATATACAAGCTATTTTATAAAGATGAATTTACCGTCGGGTAAATCGATAGAAATGAACGAAGTTATGGAATTTATTTATAATCGAATATAGATTTTTAAATATATTATTTTAATTGTGTTTATAATAAGAAAATAAACCAACCGTGTATATATTGATTATTTTAAAAACACCAATCATCATTTTTGGTGCTGAAATTTATCCGTGTGCGAAGCACGTGCCTAAGCAAGCGGTAAGCAAATGAGCGGAGATTACTACGATGTTTAACAACCGAGGTTAATTGTTTTTAAGGAAAAGTGAGATTATATTGATTTGATAAGAATCAAATAAGATTATTGTAATTAATTTGAAAATAGTTTAAATGGAAGGATGGATTAAGATCCGATTAAGAAGTTTATCATGCTTAGAGTCGACTAAGTCAACCGAAATAACTGGAATGGATTGATTAAATTAATTAATTTTTTTAATGGGTTAACCAAACATTTTTATAAAGGTTGATGTTTATTTAATGATAATCAAAGGGGTAAATGTTGGTTTAAAAGGTGTTAATTTTTGTTTATGAACCAAGAAGGCTTATTATAATAAAGTTATATTTTAAAGAAAATCATATTGATGATAATGAAAGATAAGTTTAAATTGGGATTTAAAGCAAATTCTTATTTGAGATTCTATTTGACTGGGTTTATGAAATCCAAGATTTTGACGACGTTACACATCCGACTTTAGTGAATATTATTGTAAAGAGTTATTAGAAATGGATTTTGAAACAAAAATCAAATGGAAACCCAAGTTTAAATTAAAGTGGTTAAACGAGTTGAATTATAAAAGGTGCAGTTTAAATTCGCTATATTAAACAAAAGATGATGTTCATCAAGATAGAATCAAAATAGGATTTGTTTGATATTGGAATGAATATCGGTTTTGGTATTTCAACTGATATCTATCTTAAGATAATAACGATGTTGATTAAGGTCTGAGAGGTAACTAAATACCCCAACTTGACCAACTTCATAATTATCGAAAGATGATGTTAGTTGAAATGGTGGAGACATAAGAAGTAATTTATTTTGTGGAATAATAATGTAACGTTATCCAAGGAACGTGGGATTTTATAATGGATTTAAAAGGGGCTCGAGAATACGAAGTGATATTTTAAAGGAGTTTTGGAAAGAATAACGATATTTCCAAAGAAAGGAAATGAGATTTGAAATGAGTTTATCCTGAAAAGGAAAGTGGCGATTATAGTGTTCCAATAATGAAACAAACGAGGTATCGTAACGATCATTTAAGTGATAAGTTAAATGGTTTCCCAAATATTAGAAAATAAGCAATATTGTAGCAGTGTTTTGAAATGATAGAAAAGGGGAAAACTAGATATGATTTTAAGTTATTTTATTAAGTATTTAAAATGAAATGATTTGAGAATATTGGCCAAGTGACGCTGTGTAACAAACCAGTGGATCTATTTTATTTTTATGGTTGTTTATTTTGATAGTTAAATAACCGACTATCAAAATCGTGCCCAATGCGTTGTTGGTATGGAAAGGCCGGGATCGAATTTATATTCGAAAACCATTCCGACCAATAGATACGTAAACGAAGAAGATATATGATGCTGATCGAGATGGAGAAATGAAGACTGTAAATCTTCATGAATGGAAGAACTATTGTTGGATTTCTCTAGCTGATCCCTAGAGATATTTTGACAATGATTCTGTCAGGATTGAAATCTACGGATTGCAAGGACTGCTCGCTACCGATCTATAGGGTGATTCCTAGGATGTGGTAGGAGGGTGCCTTCGGTTCATCCTGTTCCTGGATGACGTGTATGGGCGATGTGAATGGTAGCCAGATGTTCAAAAGTCGATTTAACCTCAAGCCTCATCAACCGGGAAATGACAAAAATCGGGCAGGCAGCATGGCTATGTGGGTCGCTCCCATTAGGGTGTATAATCACCTATCTAGAGAAATTCCTTTTGTTTCTGAAATCTATCGATGCTGTCCCTTTTCGGGAACGGTGGTTTGAGCCCAACCGTTGGTGATATACATTCGATACACTCAAGCGAAATGATTGGTCGGTCATGTGAGGGCCGGGTTGCAAGACGTTCTTGTTGAACCCAGTGTATTCGCCTCTAGAGATACACGAGCGGCAGGTGGTCCCATACCTTGTCAAGGTCGGAATCCAATTTCCAATAAGTGCCCACGGTTTTGTTTGTATATATATATGTGGAGCGTGAGATGCAAGCGTTCCACTAGATTGATATTTACTTGTATTTAGACACTATGATAATATCAGATAAGATATTGATTTCAAAAACTGGTTTGGGTTATCGTAAGGTAAAAACGGTCCGTGTTTATGTGTGGATCGGTCTTACGATTATCTTTTTCTTTCGAAAGGATTTTAACTTAAAAATCAATTTGTGTGATACTCTAAATGCTGTGCGAGTTTTTCTCACTCTGGTCCACCAGACTGACCCGGTGTTTTGTAAATGCTCGGGTTAGACCGGGTGTACAGGTTCAGGTTATCGGATGCCGTGAAGTCCAAAGACGAGCTGAAGGTGTTCAGACGTATGATATTATCTAGTATTATTCCGCTGTGTGATGTATATGAGGACAAATTATTATAACTGTCCAGGCGTATTGATGTACTCTGATGATTGTAAGTTTTATTTCAAAGCTCTCTATAAAGTTTATTTATATATTATATTTTGTTCCGCTGCGATGTGAGACTCTGTGTAGTGTTGATTCTTCTTCTTATTCTTTTATTCTAATATTCTTTCTTTCTTATCTCACCCTCTAACTTCTTTCTCCTAGCTTTCTAGGGTTTCGGTACTTGAGTTTTGGACACGAGTGGTGTTAGTGTCAAGATTCAAGTGTCGAAATTCCCGGGTCGCTACAAATTACTTGTTTTAAAGCACTGGCAATCCAATGAAGTAAACCCGTTCCGCGAATGTGGAGTGGTCCTGTGATTAGCCAAATGTATAATGTGTTAAGTAGATTTCTCATACCAGTCCCATGACTGATTCGTAGTTTGTTTCACTTGCAAACTCGAGTGTCCCTTTTTCTACACGGGCAGCCTTGTATTCAGGTTTTTAGCATGCTTGTTCTGGATAGCTAGAGTTGAAGATGGATTCTATCATTTATCTCTTTTTATGCTGTTCAGCTCCTATTGTACATATTATGTTTGTTTTCCGCTGTAGACATTTATGTATAGTTGAACTGTATTTGTACTAAGTAGATCCTGTATACTGTGTAACTCTGATGATTACGTTTATCCAGCGTATTCTATTGTACATTATCTGGTGTATTTATTTATTTCTGTTCTGCTGTTATCTGTTTATGCGTTATATTCCAAAGATTACCCTTGTCACCGTCAGTACGGGTTTTGGGGTCGTCACACCGTTATTTAAGGAAATCTATGGTACTTCTAACTACTCATTGATTCTAAGGAATAGTAAAATACTATAGGGATCTCGTATGATACCTTTAAACAATCAATTTATATTAGTGACTGTCCCTAACTAAATATCAGACAAGGAAACTGGCATTCTCGTATACTAAATTTAATTGTAAATAGATTGTCTGTATCATCTAACAATAAATATAACAACTCAAAATAGAAGGACATTAATTTCATTCCTGTGTAACATCAGATGCCTCCTTCCCTAAATCGTAATACGTGTCCTCTTTCAAATACAAAATGTCCCGAACCAACAGCTAATAAGAAATAAAAAAAGCACATCATATACAGCTACTCTAATTTAAAGCTTATCCTAAAACCCGAATATGTTGTACAATGAACCTTATAAAATACAATGCCTTGGCCATCAAACTATCCCATACCTTGCGCCCCACACTTTCTATGCCTTGCGCCTCACGTAACCGTGATTGGTACGTCTCCTCCTTTATATATACGCCATTCTTCATCTTTATTTCTCCCCAGAAATGAAACAAAATATATATACTTTTAAGCTTCTCCCTTTCTTTTACCCCAAACTGTGACCTCCCTTTTGTCAGAACCTTGTTTTATATATATAAATAAATCGCATGCGTTAGATTGAGAGCGTCAGGTGGTGAGGAAGTGAGTTCAAAATTGAAACAGGCAACGGAAAACAGTGTTCGTGAGGGAGGAGGAATGGGGACTCGGGAGGTTAGTCGTGGATCTGATGGAGGTGGCGGCGCTCAGGCGGTGCACTGGCTGATTTGATGGTGGCCTCGATAAAGTATACAGTAGGCGGAATGGGGATATGGTGCACTGTGGGTCGTGATATTGTGTTCAGGTGAAAACAAAATCGGTAAGGGAGAAGGAGTACTATACTGTGCATGTGTTTTAGAACCCAAAGCTATAGTAAAAAGAAGAGGAGTAGCCGATTACGAAAACAATACTGGAAGGAAAATTGCGTTGAACTGGGCATGAGAGGAAGGGGTCCGCTTTTGTCTGTTCGTATGGGGTAAGGGCTGAAGGAAATTAGAGGTGGTGTAGAATGATGTAAATGCATGGCGTGGCTTCATTGGGGAAAAGAAGAAGTAGAAGTGGAGATGGCATACAATTGCATGAAGTCGCGGTAGAGATGGGTTTATCTAGCTTCGAAAATATGGGTATGGAAGAAGCGTGACGGACAGAAGTTTTGAAGAAATGGAGAGGGCATCAAAAGTATGAAGGGGATGATGGAGTGAAAGTGTGTTCACCATGGGTTCTGTACTGGGAACTTTGGTTTGTTAGTAGAAAATAATGAAGTTAGATGTTGACTGGGGTATTTTGGTGTGTAAAGATCGCAAGAAAGGTGGAGTGAGCGTCATATACCGGACGAGATTCTTGCAAATATGAGGTAGAAGAAAATCCAAACAAGCAAACAACAAAGTGAACCTGGGACCGTGGAAGAAAATGTGTACGGAAGGATATAATACGTGGAAAAGAGGAGTATTTAAGGGAGCTGGACCATGATTTTCTAGGGCGGGTTTTGGGCTAATATGATGTGTGATCCACCTTGTCAAATTGGTGCAGGCGTGATTCTCTTTGAAAGAGGAGGAAAAGAATTGAGAATGTGGATTTGGAGAAACTGCGTGACGGTACACGAACGGATCAAGGTGATAATAAACGTTATTAACAATCTAAAATTTTATTAGTTAAATTATATTATTATAATTCACATATAATATTGTGATAAAAATAGCTTGACTGTATATCGTCAGAACTCAGTGAAGCCGGACACATTGGAATCAAAGTCTAGAACACTACGTTGTTAAGCAGATATAACCCAGTAATGTTTTTATTTAATTTAACGTAGCATAACTTATTCGTATGCAAATAGATTCCGATGAAATCGCAGAGATGAGTGCTACATTGCTCAACAGTTTCAGAATAAATCGGAAACAATTATATTTTCTGATAATTTTAAACATAGGTTTAAAATTAAACGAAAACAATAGTGAGTTAATTCTCACACATTTCTAAACTGCTATGATGTGGTAAATTAATATAATTAAATTTAATGGTTGATAATTGGTTGATTGGATGCCTTGGATGCCTATGATTGATTTAATGATTTAATGATTGACGTTAATTATATTATCGTCATTTCCACATGTTGTTATGAAATATTATAATGATCTGTGATGCAGGGAAGAACAGGTAGGAGGAATCAAACCGAATTCCTCAAATATTTAGTATGTTGTTTATTTCATATTGCATATGAACTGATTAAACCCCGTTGACCTTAAACCTTTGACTGTTGAATGTTGTTGAGTTTCGAACCAACATATAGTATGGATTGAGAAATAAATAGCAGATGGCCCAGATAAACACCGTTTTATAAAGATCAATTCACCGTCAGGTGAATCGCTAGGAATAAAGTAATGGAATTTATTTTGTAACCAAATATAGATTTTTAAATATATGATTTTAAATGAAGTTCTAAAAAGGGAATACACCAACCACATCTATACATTGATTGGTTTAACCAAAATCTACCATGCACGAAGCACGTGCTTTTCAAGTGATTATTAAACGATCTTATTTAGCTAATTCAAATGACCAGAATTGACGTAACAATTAGAATGAGTTTATATTGATATTAACAAAAGTGAATAGAATTATTTAGATAAATTAATTAATTATTAATTTAAATGGACAGATCAATAACGATGACTAACGGGTTAGTCATGTTTAGAGTTGAACAAGTTAACGATATTAACTGAAATTGTTATTAAATTAGTTTAGTAATTTAAAGAGAGTTGTTAATGGTTAAGAAACCCAGTTTTGTTTTAATAAATGTTGAAACTTAATTGTTAGTCATTTAATAATAATCGAAGTGATAATTTGGAATATAAACTATAATAAGGAAAGTTTGGGAAGTTTAAAACAGTGTTTAGAGTTTATAAAGCAATTTAATGTTTATAATGTGAAATTGAAGTTTTTAACTTGATTTTAACTGAATTATATTTAATTGGAATCTATAGAACCACTATTTTAAAGAAGAGATAATATTTCGTCAAGATGGAATTAAAATAGGATTTTGTTGAGATATGGGAAATTAGTATCGGTTTTGTATTACAAATGATATCTAACTGAAGATAAGAACGTTGTTGATCAACGTCTGAGAGGTAATTAAAATACCCGAACTTGAACAACTTCAGGATTATCAGAAGATGGTATTAGTCTTAATGATGAAGATGTTACAGTAAATTATTTTGGGGAAAACAACAACGTAACGTTATTAGAAGAATTTGGAAATATATTTATAATGAGATTCCGGAAATAAAAGGAAATAAAAGGAAATAAAAAGGGGCTTGATGGTATGAAATGATGTCCCCAAAATAAAAGAAATAAAAAGGAGACTGGTGGAAATATAACGATATTTTCAAAGTTATGGAATGAGATTTCAATGGGTTTATTCTGAATAGGGATGAGTGGTGATTTTGATGTTCAAATAATGAAGCCAAGGAAGGTGTCGTAATGATTGTTTTATGAATGATAAATTGAAGCGATAAGAAATAAGAAATGTTATAACAATGTTTTAAAATGTTAGTCGAAGGTTAAACTAAATATGAATTTAAGATACGTTCTAAGTATATAAGTAAAAGGATTCGAGTATAATTATATATTAAACCAATATATTATTTTTGCGTATTTCAACTGGTATTTTATTTTAAATGGCCAAGTGATGTTGTGTAATAAACCAGTGGATCTATTTAATTTTTTTGGTTGTTTATTTTGATAGTTAAATAATCGACTATCAAAATCTGGCCCAACGGTATTGGTACGGAAAGACCGGGATCGAATTTATATGCGAAAACCATTGCGACCAATAAATATGAATACGTCGAAGACGCTGATCGAGATGGAGCAATTAAAGACTATAGATCCTCATGAAATGGGAGAGTTACTTGCAATCTCTGGTTGATCTCTAGAGATATACTATGATTCTGTCGTGGTTGGGATCTATGGGTTGTAAGGACTTCTCACTGCTGATCCATGTGGTGATTCCTATATTGGATGTAGTAGGTGATTATCTTCGGTTCATACTATTCTTGGACGACTTGTATGGACGATGTGAATGGTGCCAGATGTTCCAAAAGTCATTTTTAACCTCAAGCCTCATCAACCGGGAAATGACAAAAATCAGGCAGGCAGATGGCTATGTGGGTCGCACCTATTAGGGTGTATTGTCACCATCTAGAGAATATTCATATTTGTTACTTCTTTTCATTTCTGTATCTCCCGGGAAAACGGTAGCTGCGTAGCCGTAGAGTGACAATATATTCGATACACTCAAGAGAAATGAGTGGTCAGTCATGTATGGGTCGGGTTGCAAGACGTTCTTGTTGAACCCAGTGTATTCCTCTCTAGAGATACACTATCGGTAGGTGGTTCCATACCTTATCATAGTCGGAATCCAATCTCCAATAAGCGCCTGCGGTTTTGATTGTTTACTACATATGTGGAGCGTGAGATGCAAGCATTCTGCTAGATTCTATCTATTTTTATTTAGACACTATTATAATATCACAATAAGATATTGATTTCAAAAACTGTTTTGGGTTATAGTAAGGTAAAAACCGTCCGTGTTTATGTGTGGACTGGTCTTACTATTATCCTTTGGTTTCAAAAAGGATTTCCAAAGTTAAGCAAGTTGTTTGTGTTATGAATTTACCACTGTAAGTATTTCAGACTGATCCAAGTGAATTTTGCTTTGCTTCAAATGTGCTCGGGTCAGACCGAGTATATTATCAGGTTAGGTATCGCTTGGAGCTTTAGAAGAGGAGTTGAAGTCGAGGCATATTCCATATACACTGGTACTAGTTTATTTCCGTTGTTTATTGCATTGATCTGAATGTATACTCTGATGTTGTAATATACAGTTCTTTTATTAAGTATTATTGATTATTATGTTTTGTCCATTCCGCTGTGAGACTCTGATCTTCTTATTCTTCTATTCTAATATTTCTTCCTTTCTTCTCTCACCCTCTAACTTCTTTCTATTAGCTTTATGGGTTTTCGATACGAGATGTATTAGTATTTGGATTCAAGTGTTGAAATTCCGGGTCGCTACAGAAGTAAACGATGAAGTTTATTCTGATGTTCAGAATATGAATTGAACTAAAATAAATTCGTAAGGATTTATGATTTGAATTCGATTAGTTCAAATTTACTTAAATAAATAATTTTAGAAAAAATATATATTTGGATTATACTAAATAGAAGTTTAAATTTTAAATATGAAAATGAATTCACGGCATATATATATATACATGTATGTATATCGTTTATTAGTATTCCAAATATAGAAATTTGGTTTCAAATGGGTTTTGAAATGGAACTTGTTTATTGTATAATACAAGGAAGAAAATTTATAAACAATCTTTATAAAGTGGAATAATTATCATGGGATAAAAGTGGAATTCTAAATTCAAGTATGAATTTGAAAGTGAATTGGAAATCGTTTCGAAAAGGGAACAACGGTTTTTATTTCGGAATTTGGAATATAAACTGAATTGGAAAAATCCAAAGGATATATATTTAAAATTCAGCTTCATGAATTCAATATAATAATTTATTCCTAATGGAATTAGAAATAATAACAGAAATGGAGTTGTAATTGAATTGATAACCGAGTAATGAAATAATCGACAATTAAGAATAATCGAAATATTAAGTTGAATTTGGAAACTGGATTTATATATATTAAAAAATATATATACATGAACGAGATTGAAATTAAAAATAAACGAAGTCTAACGTTTATTTTTAAATATAATTAAAACAAACTCGTCGCAGTACGGTAGTTCGTAAATTGGCGTTTCGAACTTCAATTGAGTATATAGAACTCAATTTAAGTCGGAATCCTTTGAAACAAGAATCGTCAGGATCGACTGAATAATAGCTTCTAATGGAAGAGAAAAATCTGGATTTCGTCGTATAGATTTTGAGTTATGCCAAAACCAAATTGTCAGAAAAACAGCGCTATACCCATTTTAAAACATAACAATTTATTTAAAGTTATAAAAGGATTTTAAGCAAATAAAATCAGAATCTTCATTAAAAAAAAAAATCAGATTTGAGCTATAAAATATACCTGAACTCAAGTGGAGTATTGAAATGATTTTTGAAACAAAATCCAGATGCTGTTAATTATTGAATAGAGTTAACCAGTTTGAAGAATAATTAGTTAACGGAATTTGAATTGAAATTGGGCTTTGGGTAAGTAAATTGGGTTTGTAAATTTATATTCGAAATCGAATATGAAACTTGAGTTGAAAAATGGAATTCAATTGGTTTATAGCCAAATTAAAAATAGTATATGAGCGTGATATATTCAAATAAAATTATAAAATAGGGAAAAGAGCTAATTAAAGAATAAATTAGCGAATTGAGTTAAAATGACCAGATTGAGTTGGAATAAATTGAGAATGGATGAATAAGGGTTAGATAGGTATGCAATGAAGTGTATGAAGTTTATAAATTTAGTGCCCGACAAAAAAGTACATGTTTAAATTCCATATGAGGTTTTATGCACCGAATCGGCATGCTACTTGGCTTTTTGATTTTCTTTTTGAATGGAAAGGGCCTAAGAGAGGCGTTTTGTAGTTGTACCGAGCAACCCATGCAAAGGAGGTTATGGTGAAATTTTCTGGAAATTTAAGGAGTTAGAATATTTTTAAGAAAATTTGATAGTTAGGAATCAGTGTATCGATATATATAAAATTCAATAAGGAGGCAAACTTAAAAATAGAATATTATAAACAAAAAGGAAATCGATAATCTAGTAATAGAAAGAGAAATGTATATACGTTTTAAAAAATGAATAATTGGCTTTATATGACGTTGGTTATTTGGGATAGTGGTCTTGTCTATATTTGAAGTTAAGGATGTCTTCAGTCAAGGTCTAAGAGGTAATTATAACCCAACTTGATTGATGTCAATATTAACCGATAAATAGGATGATTCGGTCTCGAAGATAAATGTTTAAAGAAATTTAGTTGAATGAATTATTTTGGATTGTTGTAACGAAGTTTTATACAACATTCGTTTTGACCCAAATAAGTGGAATTTCGGGAATATAATAGTAAATATTTCCTGAGTATAGAATTAAATGAGTCGGGAAAGAGATAAGTAATTGGAAATGTTTTCCAATTATAAATAGAAGATATTTTCTATGTATAGAAAATAAAAGGGGTCGATATATGGAAATGTTTTCCAAATAATGTAAGAGGCAATGATAATTGAAGAAAATATTTGGTTAACAAATATTGATAAGGAAATGGAGAAATGTTTTAAATTAATGAAATATTAATTAAAAGGCCTAGTGATTTGTTTGATGCTTTGAATGAATGTTTGTTTTTCTTCGATAGTTAAATAACTTACTATCGAAGTGTTTGCCAATATCGTCGTCAATATGGAGAGACCGGTTGGATTATTATCCGAGAACCACTTTGTATTGGCAGTAGCATTGCGAATTAGATTATATGACGATAATCGGAGATGGAGTAGAGTGAAAGGGCTTTTTCTATTAACGGAAATTGTTCCTTCGGTTTCATTCAATCCCAGAACGAACGTATATGGACGAATGCCTGATAGAGTTTTTCCAATGATCGCATATGTTGTTCTGTGCAAATATATATGGTGGAGGAGAATTTATTCTCTTAGCATAAGATCCAGAATATATTTGTGCGAATCAATTAATGATTAATAGATCTGACAATGTGACTTTTAAAGTGATTGTGTTATCAGTGAATGATAAGTAATCGTAGCCTCAGGCCTTAACAACCGGGAAATGACAAAAATCGAGCAGGCATCATGGCTATGTGGGTAGATCCCATTAGGGTGTATTATCACCTATCTAGAGATTCATTTAATTCCTTATTATATTCGATGTTGTCCCATTCGGGAAAACGGTTGCTGATCCCAACCGTTGGTGATATACATTCGATACACTCAAGCGAAATGAGTGGTCGGTCATATGTGGCCAGGTTACAAGATGTTCTTGTTGAACCTGGTGTATTCTCCTCTAGAGATACACTATCGGAAGGTGGTTTCATACCTTGTCATAGTTGAAAATTCATCATCCAGTAAGTGCACGTGGTTTTGATTGTATATTATATATATGTGGAGCGTGAGATGAAAGCGTTCCACTAGATTTCTATTTATTTGATTTAGACACTATTATAATATCGTAAGAGTTTTGATATAAAGATTGTCATTTTCTTTCAAAAATATTATGAAAGTTGAATCAAGTGTTTTGGATTCTCATAAGGGAAAAACCCCGTTCCGTGTTATATGGCGTGGCCTTATGAGATATCATTTATTTTCTCAAACTGTTTGAAATTGTTTACTCATACAAGTCCCATGACTGACCCAGAGTTTATTTTGTTTTGTTTTACCTAAACTCTTGGGTGTCCAAATTTGTACGGGCAGTCAAGTAGTTTAGAATTTTATACATCTATCTAAAGGAGCTTGGAGCAGGAGGCTTCAGTGTTAGATATATAGTATTTTTATTTTCGCTGTGTTGTACTCTGATAATTGTATGTTATACAGGTCAAATTTTGTATTTCAAAAATTATGATATATTATATTTGTTCCGCTGCGATGTGAGATTCTGTGTAATTATTTCTGTTCTTCTTCTACCTTTTTATTCTAAAAAAATGATTCGTATTTTCGTGATATTTGGGTTGGATGTGTGATGTATGTAGTCTACTTAGATAGTACGGATTTGCGGGTCGTTACAGTGGTATCAGAGCTTAGGTTGAGCGAATACCTAGGCTTTGGTGGGATTGTGCTTATTAGAGATAGGGTCAGTAGTACCCTAGAATGAGTTGAGTGTATATATACGAAAGCACGTATTTGTTAATTGATATAAAAATTGTTTTATACTGTGTTGACTTGTCTATTGGGCGGTTTATGAATTCTGAATCGTGGGACGCCACGAAGTCGATAGGAATTTTAAACACTTGAACAGAAGATTAGACACGATATTTTTAAAGATGGGTAAGTGAAATAATTTTACCCAAAACTATATTTTGTTATAGAAAGGAATAATTCTTTGAAATTATTATATATGGATGAGTTGGTTGTTAATATTATAATCAGATAATATTATAAAATTGGAATGGTTATATATATAACCAAATAGAATTTGTATGTGGATAAAATATGCAAATGGGATGAATTGATATTAAATTCAAAGCAGAATTTGGAATTTAAATCCTGGGAAGTTGGAAAATATTTTTTTAAAGTATATATATTATCATAATATAGCTTTATTTTGGGAAGGGATTTGATTAAAAATCATTTTAAAGGATTTTGGAAATGATAAGCACTGAACTCACTTCAGTGGCTGGAAAATAATTCTGATGATGTCTGCAGCATCATCAGTGTTCATTTTCGAGTTTCTAAGTGATAGATTTCTACCTTAGAAAAATTTTGTTGGAAATTTGTTTGAAAGAAAACATGTGGTTTGAAAATTCAAATGTTTTGAATTTTAAATAGAAATATACATATATATATTTATAGGATTTCAAAAGTATTTGAAATGAAAACCCGGGAATTTGAATTCTGGAACTAAAATTTAACTTCAGCAATAGATTGAAGTAAGTAAGTTGAATTAAAATCTATTTGAATTCATATGAACGAATAAGAATTGGATATGAATATATTGTGTGTAAATCGTCCAGGTCAAATGAATATAAGTTTATGGGATGTGTAATATGAATAAAAACCAAAAGATTTGGCAGGACTAAAATTTGTTGAAATATGAAGAGTTGAGTTTCAACATAAATGAGTTTTTGGAAAATTAATGGGTTTGCAGCATTTTCCTACTTTAGTAATTTCGGGATGAATTTCTTTTAAGGGGGAAAGAATGTAACGACCCAGATTTCTGTCGATTTATTTTAAATATTTAATATGATTTTAAATATTGAATTGATAATATAAATCAATTTTTATGTTGAGTTATCGATTAAATAATCGAAATACGATTTATTTTGAATATATAATCATCGTAATACGAAAATGAATTTAACTGAATTCAAAATTTAAAATTGGATTGAAAACGGTTTAGATAATTAATACAAACTTATGTTTGAATTAGAATAATAATATTAATTTATTATCAAAGAAATTAATTGGTTTGAATTTAATTTATATCGATTTTAATTTATATCTTCTCCATAATATCGAATTAGGGCTTCGTAACATGATCCAGTGTGTTCAGAATAGGGGTACAACCCTAGGAACGGTGGTTGCTGCGTTTCGATTGGAGTTCGGAACTGTAAAAAAATTATATTATTATAAAAATTAAGTGGATAGGTATTAAATCAAATCGAAATCTACCTAAATATTTTAAAAATCCCTATAACTGACCTAAATGTTGAAAATACACAGACCTGTTCCTTACTTCCTAAGTCTACTTCTTTTCTTCTATAATAAAACTGTGCTCTCTCTCTATTATTTGGCAAAATCAAACAAAGCTTCAGATCTGAAAAAAATGCCGCTCCAAAATCTAAGTATATAGATCCAATGACCGGTCTATTATTTCTTTATTTCAATCCGAATAGCAACTATTTCCTCATTTTCTCTCCAACATGTTCCGTCCATTCTCTTCAGAAGAAAAAGAAATCGCGATAATTCAATGAGCTTGTAATCGAGACCAAGATGCTGCAGCAAGGGTATTCTGATGTTGGATAAGGCGTGCGATGGTAGAAGGGGAACTGGGTTTTCTGTACATCAAGCTAGGGTTGGCCCCGACATCAATTTAAAGGAAGTTCATGATTTTAGGCCATCGAGGTTTGCAGAATGGATGATAAATTTGGATTCGATCCTGTAAGGAAGATCCGCATATACTATTTGAAATTGGGTATTCGAAGTCGCCGTTTTTTGCACTAATGATTTGGGCGATGGGTTTTATAATTCGAGCATGGTTCTGTAAAGGGAAAAGGGGATGTTTTGTGTGTTCGACAATGAAGTTTGGCAGTGGAATTTATGTGGAGACCGTGATGTGTTATTGGGATTCGAGGATCGGACTGAGAAGAGGGTTGCTTGAGGTGAAGGGCATGGTGTACAGATGGAGTTGAACTGGGAAGATTTGGGATGGTTGTTGTTGGTTCGACTGTGGGAAATTGGTGAAGGCAGAAGGGGATTCGACTTGCGAAGGATCGCGTTTCAGTGGAAGGGTCGACGCGTGAAACTGGAGCTGGTGTTCGTAGCAGTTTCAAAAGGAAGACGGAAGTAAATGTTTTGGGTTCAACAGTTAGATGTGTAGGGAGTATAAATCTGTTGTGATTTATTTGAAGGTGAGATGCCAAAAATGGGCTGTCATTTTGAGGAATGCTTGGACGCAGTGAAAGGCTGATGGGAGTTGAGGCTAGACAGTTAGGTTCGGCGGTGAGAATGATGGGTTAGTGGCTGTTGTTGGAGGATGGATTATTACAGGGTATTAAGGTATATTATTTACTTAAAATAAATAATTAGTTTATGATTATTAATAATCAAATTTTCAGTTACAAAATTCAAATAATTTATATTTTGATCATGAAATTTATAACGGAAATACATAAATATACAAGGTTGAATCGATCAAATCTAGACATGTGGAGTTCGATGTTGGAATTTTTTTGCTAAGGAATAGGAATTGGAATGAATGAAAATAAAAATCCCAGTGAATAAATCTCACTCAAATTTTATTTAGAATTATTTTTATTGGTTAAAAATAGTTGTTCGTTGATTGTTTGCATGCGCTGAGATATTTTTGTGGCTATTTAAAATATATATTAGTTATTTAGGATTGGTGTTTGTGGTTATATATATATATATATATATATATATATATATATATATATATATATATATATTGGTGGTTGGATTCCCGCGGTACCATTAGCGGATGCCTGCTATATCATTAGCCGATGACCCTATACGCCCCACGCTATGATAGTGAATGACCTTCTATACCGCGATATCCTTCCTCGAAGCAGGATGGGTATTATTTATGTTGGCTAACGTCTGTGGATGTAGGAAAATAGGTTGGAGAGATCCAACTGGATTCCTTAAAAATATTATTGTTCGTTTGTTTTCCATATATATTATCATATATGATGTGTTAGAAAACCTGTCAGTTATAATTGGTTGTTTTGGGTGTTTAAAATATCATTCTGCCTAAATGTTGATTTATAAAAATATCATGAAAGGTGATTTTTGAGATAAAAGGGAAATCTATTTTTCTAACAATACAATTCGACTTTCGAATGGACTGAGAAATATTAACTTGTTTGAATAATAAAAATAAGTAAAGAAATTTATATATGATGTTTATAAATTAAATAATGTAGGAATTGAAGAAATTTATAAACGATGCTTATAAATTTAATAATACAGGACATTGAAGTAAATTTATAAACGGTGTTTATAAATAAAATGTAATGATTTTCATTGGATAATCAGGGAATTGAAATCAATTTATAAATGGTGTTTATAATTGAAGTGGAAAAATTACCATTTGATAATTTGAATATTTAAATTCAAATGTGAATTTAAAAATAGAAATGGAGAATCATTTTAAAAAAGTAAACGATTAAGTTTATTCTAATGTTCAGAATATAAATTGAACTAAAATAAATCAGTAAGGATTTATGATTTGAATTTGATTAGTTCGGATTTATTTAAATAAATATTTTTAGAAAAAGAAAAATATTTGGATTATACTAAATAGAAGTTTGAATTTTAAATATGAAAATAAATTCACTGTATATGTATATATATATATCATTTATTATAAATAAAGTATTCCAAATATAGAAATTTGGTTACAAACGGGTTTTGAAATGGAACTTGTTTAATGTATAAAACAAGTAAGGAAATTTATAAATAATGTTTATAAAGTGGAATAATTATCATGGGATAAAAGTGGAATTATAAATTCAAGTATGAATTTGAAAGTGAATTGGAAATCGTTTCGAAAAGGGAACAACAGTTTTTATTTCGGAATTCGAAATATAAACTAAATTGGAAAAATCCAAAGAATGTAAATATTTAGAATTCGATTTCATGAATTCTATAAAATAATTTATTCCTAATGGAATTAGAAATAATAACAGAAATGGAGTTGAAATTAAATTGATAACCGAGTAATGAAATAATCGACAATTAGGGATTAATCGAAATATTAAGTTGAATTTGGAAACTGTATTTATATATATTAAAAAAATATACATGAACGAGATTGAAATTAAAAATAAATGAAGTCTAACGTTTATTTTTAAATATAATTAAAACGAACTCGCCGCAGCACGGTAGTTCGTAAATTTCCGTTTCGAACTTCAATTGAGTATGTAGAACTCAATTTAAGTCGGAATCCTTTGAAACAAGAATCGTCAGGACCAACTGAATAATAGTTTCTTATGGAAGAGAAAAATCTGGATTTCGTCGTATAGATTTTGAGTTATGCCAAAACCAAATTGTCAGAAAAACAACGCTATAACCATTTTAAAACATAACAGTTTACTTAAAGTTATAAAAGGATTTTAAGCAAATAAAAACAGAATGTTCATTAAAAAAATTCAGATTTGAGTTATAATATATATCTGAACTCAAGTGGAGTAATGAAATGATTTTTGAAACAAAAATCAGATGTTGTTAATTATTGAATAGAGTTAACTAGTTTGAAGAATAATTAGTTAATGGAATTTGAATTGAAATTAGGTAAATTGGGTTTGTAAATTTATATTCGAAATCGAATGTGAAACTTGAGTTGAAAAATGGAATTCGATTGGTTTATAGCCAAATTAAAAATAGTATATGAGCTTGATATATTCAAATAAAATTATGAAATAGGGAAAAGAGCTAATTAAGGAATAAATTAGCGAATTGAGTTAAAATGACCAGATTGAGTTGGAATACATTGAGAATGGATGTATATGGGTTAGACAGGTATGGAATTATGAAGTTTATAAATTTAGTGCCCGACAAAAAGGCACATGTTTAAATTCCATATGAGGTTTTATGCACTGAATCGGCAAGCTACTTGGCTTTTTGATTTTCTTTTTGAATGGAAAGGGCCTAAGAGAGGCATTTTGTAGTTGTACCGAGTAACCCGTGCAAAGGAGGTTATTGCGAAATTTCCCGGAAATTTAAGGAGTTGGATTATTTTTAAGAAAATTTGATAGTTAGAAATAAGTGTATCGATATATATAGAATTCGATAAGGAGATGAACTTAAAAATAGATTATTATAAACAAAAAGGAAATCGATAACCTAGTAATAGAAAGAGAATGTATATAAGTTTTAAAAGATGAATATTTGGCTTTATATGATGTTGGTTATTCGGGATAGTATTCTTGTCTATTTTTGATGTTAAGGATGTCTTCAGTCAAGGTCTGAGAGGTAATTATACCCCAACTTGATTGATGTCATTATTAACCGATAAATAGGATGATTTAGTCTCGAAGATAAATGTTTAAAGAAATTTAGTTAAATGAATTATTTTGGGTTGTTGTAACGATGTTTTATACAACATTCGTTTTGACCCTAATAAGTGGAATTTTGGAAATATAATAATAAATATTTCCTCAGTATAGAATTAAATGAGTCGAGAAAGAGATAAGTAATTGGAAATGTTTTCCAATTATAAATAGAAGATATTTTCTATGTATAGAAAATAAAAGGGGTCGATATATGGAAATATTTTCCAAATAATGTAAGAGGCCATGATGATTGAAGAAAATATTTGGTTAACAAATATTGATAAGGAAATGAATAAATGTTTTTTAAATTAAATGGCCCAGTGATTTGTTTGATTCTTTGAATGAATGTTTGTTTTTCTTCGATAGTTAAATAACCGATTATTGAAGTGTTCGCCAATATCGTTGTCAATATGGAGAGACCGGTTGGATTATTATCCGAGAACCACTCTGTATTGGCAGTAGCGTTGCGAATTAGATTATATGAAGATAATCGGATATGGAATAGAGTGCAATGGCTTTTCCTATTAATGAAAATTGTGCCTTCGATTTCGTTCAATCCCAGAACGAATGTATATGGACGAATGCCTGACAGAGTATTTCCAATGATCGCATATGTTGTTCTGTACAAATATATATGGTGGCGGAGAATTTATTCTCTTAGCATAAGATCCAAAATATATTTGTGCGAATCAATTAATGATTAACGGATACGACAATGTGACATTCAAAGTGATTGTGTTATCAATGAATGATAAGTAATCGTAGCCTCATGAGACGACCCAAATTTCCCCATGAAGGAAAGCCCGGATTGACTTTGAGAACACGACAAATCAGAACACAAATAGAAGAACATTTCGTTGCTTATTACAACAATTTCATCAGAATACAAAAATATACAGAGTATGAATAAACATTATACATTTGATCGATATCAGAGATTTAAATTACATTTAAATACATAGCAGCGGAAAATAATCCAAAACACAACTAAAAGAGATACCCGGATACAGATCTTTCAGAATATCATTCCAGCTGTAAACCCGAATCCTATGAATATAAATCTGCAAAACCAAAACTACTAGCTGCCCGTGGAAAATAAGGGAACCCAGAGTTTAGGTTAAAATAATAAACTGCAGGTCAGTCATGTGACTGGGGTGAGAATTAAAAACAGTTATTTAAAACTTAACTTTAAATCAGGTATATAAAGGGACCACGCCATATAACACGGAATGGGTTTTCTCCCAAGAATATCAGTGCATATAAAAAAATAGTGCAATGTTTTTTGGAAAAATGAAGCTATTATAAGGCCCAGGTCCCATCACACAATGCAACGCAAGCCGAAGGATAGGGTTTTCCCTTATAATAGCCAAACATGCTTGGTAGTTTAAAACAAATCATTGGATACTATTATAAGTGCATAGCGTATAAAACAACTTCAAGTGTAAATGTATCAATCCTAGACAACATGGGTACCATATATCATGTCGCCAATACTAGACTCTACAATCAAAACCGCAAATGTCACGTATTGGAAGTTGGATTTCCGTCTATGAACCAAGGCAAAGGATCGTCCTTACCGCTTCGAGACAATCTAGCCCACCATGTCTCAGGAACAGCCACAACTGCACCTTGGATCATCAGGGCCGGTCTACATGGAGTGGATTAAAATGCCTAAACAATGCATTTCCCTACCCTATGGGGCGTAAACTGGTCATATCCTGACCAAACTATCGGCCCTGGAACGACCGATATAACCGAGGCGCCTCGCTATCCATCTTCCACATAAGTAAAATGTCAGGGCATGCAAAACGCTGACACCACTCCTAGCTAAATGAAACGCATGTCCTCCCTGAAGTCCTCTCCCATTTTTGGTCCACACCGGGGTGTGAGGCTCGCGAATTAACGCTATACAAAGCTGCGCTATATTGAGGCCGTGCTTTGATTATCAACCACAAGACTCCGCTTTTCAACAGAAGCCTTGATCATTTGCATCTCAGCATGCCACACAGGCAATTAACGCTTTGCAACCGATGTCTATCAATCACACAGAATGAAATCCGATGTCAGACACACATCCATTTACAAGTTTGTTCTGGGTCTGAACGAAACCGGAGGCACCTTATTCATCCCCCATATGTCCAATATAGGGGAGAGACCCTCGCATATCCATCAATCTCCTAGTATGTCTGGATGATCACCACTTATTACCTCGCCTTGGGTGTACAGCCCAATCAAGACATCAGTAATCATCCAAACAATGTGAAGACCTCCGGTCTTCAACCACAGTCTACATTCTCGTAACATCGTCGAATCAGTTATTCAGAATAAGATAAACCTGGTCTTTCTGAATAACTCGCGTATATAATATACAAGTGCTATAAAAACATAACATACGCCTCATTCCAATCCAGAATATTTCTTTATCCAAATATTCATATACTTTGGGAAAAGGTTCCCATTAATTTTATCAAAGATAAATTCTTGAAATTTATTCTTTAATCTTCCTTTGTATATCAATTCAATCTAATTAAAGATGCATTAAAACTCCACTTGGTTTTAATCTTCCTAGAAATCAATATTAACGATTGTTTAACTTGGGAAATCATATCCTGCCTTTAACTGGGTTAAAGAACCAATGTCATTTAAAACACGATTCATGATAAACCCAAAATCACATTCCATTCCATCAGCCTCTAACCGTAAAGTAGCAAGTGAACAATCCCTAAGTATTAACCCCGAAGGCCGAAACAAACATCAGATCAATACCCAGGAAACCATTCAACTTAATTAATCTCCAGTTAGTTTCTAGTTTTCTTAACTCCATTGGGTCTAAGAACAGTATTACTAAATATACCATTCACGACAACCCAAAATCACATTCCATTAACAATGGAGTCTTCATGGAAAACAACTCGATATAAACTTCCATATCCAACCGATAATATAAATGGAATAACGACAAGGCCTTTTAAATTCCATATATATTAACCGTCTTCCTCTACAAAAGCTTACTTTGATAATTATCAAATCGAATTCCATTCAATTCCAATTTAATATGTTAAATTAGAAAACTTTGCTTTGGAAAATCTCCTTTAAATCTTAACAAAAGATTTATAAATTCCAAATCCCATTTCACTGTAAATCGGGTTAAAGAACGAATGTCGCTAAGACACAGTTCACAACAAACCCAATTCACATTCTATCAATCTCTAACCGTAAATTAGTAAGAGAACAATTCCCTAAGTGTTAACCCCGAAGGCCGAAACCAACATCAGATCAATACCCAGGAAACCATTCAACTTAACTAATCTCCAGTCAGTTTCTAATTTTCTTAACTCCATTGGGTCTAAGAACAATATTATTAAAGATACCATTCACGACAACCCAAAATCCAATTTGATATTAAATACAAGGCTCTGAATAGAAAATATATTGGCTTATATTCAATATCAAATTCTGAAATCAACAAGTATCGTATTGGAAATTACGATATATATATATATATCTTTCAAATTTCCATAACAATATCTGTATAATCACGAAATCCAACATAAAAATATTCTGAAGACAATTTTGATTCAAATACATTTCCAATTTATATATTGTAAATTCTAGTTATTTTTAAAACCATTTCAAATCTAATTTATTTATTTTAAAAATAATTGGATTATAATTCTAGTTCAAAACTAGTTCATTTCGATAAAAATCTTATATTTTCAAATATAGAATTTTTCATCCTAATTCTTTCCAAATCATTTCTTATGATTTTAAACTAATTATTGATATTTTTAATAATTTTATCAAGGCCCGTACAGTCAATTTCCATAAACGACCATCGAACTGCACTTACAACGACCTTTTCCAAATTTGATTTGGACATAATTCCAAATCCAACCGTTAGATTTCAAATCTCTAATATTCGTTAGAAAGCTCTTTTCGATATGAACCCAACGGTTCTGGTTTTAGGAGAATCCGACGGTCGGATCTCCCGTAATGTCCATTCGAATTCAATGGTCAAAATTCGCGAACTGCCGCAGCGCGACGCGTTTTATTCAGGCCATTATATTATATATATATATATAATAATTATTTCGTCGATTTCCATTTAAAACGTATTTTATAAATCGTTTTAAATTCGTTTTCAAAACGATTTCAACTTCTTATTCAATTTCAAATCAAAATTGAATATTCCATATCATCGATTTATAAATGATAATATTTTCAAAACGTTATATTTCGAAATCAATTCCTTTTCAATATTCACTATAAAAATGAATAAAATCGATAAAAATATTGTTCACATCAAAATGGCGTTAATCTAATCAACACGGCTTTATATATTTAAATATATTTGTAACACCCCGAAAATTCTATAACTGTGAAATTAATAAATTAAAGTATAATTAATCTGAAATCAAAGAACTAAGGGAAACGGGATATGCCATTGCGTTCGTCTCGGAAAAATACGCGAAATAGAGTCCGAGTTTTCGAAAAACGGAGTCCGTAGGAAGAAGATATGGCCTTCGGAAGTTTTGAATTAAATTTAAAATTCAAACAGAATAAAAAAATTAAAAATCGGGCCCAGTGGGCCAGGGCGGATAAACACCCGCCTAGGCCACCCAGGTCGACTGGGCTGTCGACCTGGGCTACCCATGTCGACAGGGCTGTCGACAGCCCTGTCGACAGGGGTGTCGACCTGGTCGAGCCCAGTCAACCTGGCTGTCCAGGTCTGTGTTTGGTCGAATTTATGTGGTCTGCTTTGTCATTAGGGCTAGGTGGCGGGTTCTAATTGGTCTCTCTATCTAATGAATGGCTACGATCTAACCTAGCAACATCAATGGTCCTAATCAATTCCTAACCTCTATATAAACAACCCTAGACTAAACCCTAATCTATTCATTCAAATTAAGAACATAGCCGCCATGTTGCTGAGGAACGACTAAGAGTAGCCGCCGACTAGAGAGAGAATTAGAAAGAAAGTTCTAAAGCCTAAAGCAATTCAAGCAACCTAAGCCAATCAATTCAACAAAGGAATCATATCTCTTAATTAGAGAATTCGCCGCAACCATTGTAAGTAGAGTATTACTTTGGTATGAATAAACAACTGTATTGATTTGTATGCTTGAATTGGGATAATAAAGTAATTCATATTTGTGCAAAATTATGTTATTCATTATAAAGAACTACATGCGGTAGTTCTATGCAAGTATACGTTTGGAATATTGCGCAAATTATGTAATCTATGTTGAAGCTACATGTATGTAGTTGATTGAAATTCATGCGAGTTTGGGGCTTTGTTATTATGCCATCATGATGTATATTTTTGTGCATAAATCATTTTGCAAGTAATTGGAACAAGTTTGGTTGTTATAGTTCATATGAAACTATGTTGGAATTTTGACACCATAATCCATGTATTAAGTCATGCTTTTGCAAAACTTATGAATATGGCTAGGCTATGAATGATATTTGGCATAATTGAAATCTATGATTAAGTCTATCTTGTTTAAAAGAATTATATGATGACATATGTGAGACATGGCTAGGTTAGACTCAAAAATCCCTTTTTGCAAGTTTAAAGCAAACACCATGATTAGGAATATTTATGCCATGCTTATGTTTGACATTATGCCATGTTTATGCTAGAAGTATTTATGCCATGCTCATGTTTGACATTATGCCATGTTTATGCTAGAAGTATTTATGCCATGCTTATGTTTGACATTATGCCATGTTTATGCTAGAAGTATTTATGCCATGCTTATGTTTGACATTATGCCTAAATAAAAATTATAGGTTCATGTGTCAATAATGATATCTCAATTACAAGTTCACATGCTTTGATTCATGTCACCTATGTTTTATGACCAAAGTATATGTCACTACTATGCAAGTACACCAGTTTCTATTTTGTATTCCCATCGTCATATTGCAAGTTCATACGCTCACCTTTCCCCTCTTTGTGTATATAATCACGCTTTAAGCCTCCCCTTTCGCATGGCTAAATTGGGCTTTAAAAGGCTAAGCCCAATATATATGAACGGACATGTAAAACGGGGGAAAATAACGTTGGGTTAAAATTAATTAATGAATGAAAATATAAAATAGAAGGGCCCAAATTCAAGTATGGGTTGGGCCCGTGATTGGTGTAATTTTTACACCATTAACTTAATAATGGGCCGCAAATATTTACATATAAATAAAGAAGAAAGACAAAATATGTAAAAGTAGAAAATACGATGTGTTTAACCCGAGGTTGGATTGAGTTGTGATGTAAACCTGCCCGGAACCGCCCGGCTGTCCAGTAGTCACAACAATACCTATCCAATGTGGGAGGTTAAACATGGAGCCCAGCAAGGACCCGAGGTTAGACTGAGTTGTGGCGTAAGACTGCCCGGAACCAACCGGCAACAGGCAGCCACAACAATACCTGTCTAATGTGAGAGGTCAGGGCCTTAATAAGACAATTAAGGCTGAATCAGGATTGTTAGGATTAAGTGAACTAAAGACTTAATCAAAATGGAACATGCTAAACTAAACGGACTGGTGGGGTTAGGTTAGGAAACACTTAACCAACTTAGCATGTTGGCTAGAGATAGAAAACCTAGTAACGGGGGGGGGGACCCTTTTCAGCAGTAACCCTAAAAGGTGTATCAGGATACCCTGAAACTAGGCAGGGTGGGGCACGATTACTGGGCTGATTGTAAGAGGTCAAAGCGACGGCGGTGGTGTAGCAGTGTAGGTTCTAACGGTGTGCGGGCGTGCACGCACTCCGGCGCAGAAAAATAAGGCACTGGGCACCAGTAGCATACCTGTGCACTCTAAGGTTGTGTCGGGCCGCCGCCATGGGACTTGATACACCCCATGGTGGGACCAGCATAGGTAACTACAGACATCCGGGGCCGTAAGACACATGTAACTATGTGAGTAGGAGCCGATCATCATTGAATGGATCACATCACCCTGATTATGGGGTGCCAATTGGAAACTAGTTTATATGGGTTCAGAGATTAACATGGGGTACGATAGTATATTCGACCCTAGACAACTTAACCAAGTTTATTGTGCTTGCCCATTTCTTGTTTATACTTATCATACCCAGTTCTTTATTCATAGACAAAATAGTACTAGACTTACTCAGGCTTTATGTCTGACTCTACTTTTCTTTCGTCTTCTTTCTTCCGTTTCCCCCCCCCCCCCCAGGTCCACAGGGAGGGAACACAGCAGCTTGATCAGCCTTGACATTCAGCTTGAAGAAGAGAAATGTATTGCTTGGACTTTCCTGTTTTGAACTATGGCTTTGGACAATCCACTATGGGGCTTTTGCAGTTTATCTACGTTTTATTTATTTATGCTTCTTTAAATAATGTACTCAAGACAGATTATGAAAGTGTTATGTTATGTTTTTGGAAAGGATGTTGTTGTAACACGTATTTGACTTTATGAAATAAAAGTTGTTGTTCTTCCGCTGTTTACAAATATGTGTTCTTATATCTGTCTTGTATATCTGTGACTTGTACTTATAAACCTCCACCAAAATTAGGGCATTCTCTTTGAGAGTGACCCTAACGGAGGTGGGGTGTTTCACTTGGTATCAGAGCATAGGTTTACCAGATAAGATAAAAAGTTTTGAAAAAAATTATTTTCAAAAAGGAAATTTAAAGAAGCATTTTTAAAAGAAAAATATTATTTTATTTTTAAAAGGCAAAGTCCACTCCCCAAAGCCGTAGGTACTATCTCTTATCCTTCGTTTTGAATCTATCCTTTTTGTTTCAGCATGTCCCAAGAACTTAACTTGCCTGAAGGGGTGCCAATACCTGGTTGGTTTAGACGGTTCTTAGAAGCAAGGGCCACTCAGCCAGGTCCTACCATTCCTCCTCCCCCAGCGGAAGGAAATCATCCAGCTGCAGCAGCACCTTTTCCTCCACCTCCTCCTCGGGGAAACACGTTTGCTAAGATATGTAAAGATTTTAAAGCTATGGGAGGAAGGGATTTCCATGGAACTGAGTCCTTCGTAGCAGCTAGAAATTGGCTGAAAGAAACTGAGGACCTATTCATCATCTTTGAGGTAGAAGATAGACAGAAAGTACAGTTGGCGGTGTGGCTATTGAAGGGCGAGGCTTCCTACTGGTGGGAAGTCACTAATGCTGAAAGACCAGTGGAGACGTGGGAGGACTTTAGGGCAAGGTTTGAGACTAAATTTCTCTCAGATGCGGAAAGAAGTTTGCAGTTGGAAAAATTCTTACTTCTTAAGCAAGGGGACAAGACAGTCAGAGAGTATGTGAATCAGTTCGATGAGCTGGCTAGGTTTGGGCTTGACCTAGTCAACACCCCGCACAAGAAGGCTCTCCGTTTCGTCAAAGGGTTGAATGAGCCATTACACAGTTTGGCCATGACCCATATACCCATGGGAGCCACGTATGAAAGATTGGTGCAAATGGCATTGCTGAATGAAGAGGATAAGAGCAAGAAGGAGACGAAGGCAGAAAGCTCTCAAGGGAAGAAAGAGGGTTTGCAGCCCAAGAAGACAGACTTTAAGAAGGGCGGGAAAGGCAACAAAGAGAAGAGGAAGTGTAATTTCTGTGGCAAAGTGGGGCACTTAGTAAAGGACTGCCGGAAAAAGAAGGCCAAGGAGAATGGTGGGTGCTTTTCTTGCGGTGAGACAGGCCACAGGGCTAAGGACTGCCCAAAGAAACGAGGACAGGGGCAGAGGGCTGGATCCACCCCAGGGGCACAGGTTCATGTGCTAGAAGCGCCACCTCTGCAACAGCGAGGTATAAATACTTCTGTAGAAAGCGTAATTTATCTTTATGATCACCCCGTTCGCACTTTATTTGATTCTGGCGCATCACACTCCTTTATCTCGTCTGCTTTAGTAGAATCTCTGCACCTAGAAACTAGTATGGTAGAGGACCCCTTAATTGTTTCAAACCCAATTGGGGGCCCAGCTCATTTGTCTATGATCTGTTTGGAATTGAAAATTTCTATCCTAAGCGTAGAGTTTCAATGTACTGCCTTTGTTTTGGGCTTTTCGGGTTATGGTTTGATTTTGGGTATGGATTGGCTATCCAGTAATGGGGCCATCCTTGATTGTGAGAAAAGGGTTGTTAGGCTCCTAACCCAGCTCGGTAATACTTTGGAAATTTCTTGTAATCCATCGTATGCGGTTATGCTTAGTTATCTTGAATCGCTAGATGCCTCTGTTGAAAACTTGCAATCAGTTAGAGTGGTCCGGGAATATCCGGATGTCTTCGAAGAGGTGAAGGGCTTGCCTCCGAAGCGGGAAATAGACTTCCGCGTATATCTTGTAGATAATGCAAAGCCCGTTGCGTTGCCCGTTAGACATATGGCTCCACGAGAAAGGAAAGAGCTCAGTAAACAGATTAAAGAGCTTCTAGAAAAGGGGTTCATTAGGAGGAGCATTTCAGAATGGGGCGCTCCGGTGGTGTTCGCTACAAAGGCGGATGGTTTGCTCCGTCTATGTGTTGACTATAGGGAGCTCAACAAGCTAACGAAAAAGAATAGGCACCCACTCCCTAGAATTGACGATTTATTTGACCAGCTTGTAGGAGCGTCTGTTTTCTCCCAACTCGATTTAGCAACCGGTTTTCATCAGCTAAGGGTGGCTGAAGATAGCATCGATAAAACGGCGTTCAGAACCCCAGACGGCTTCTTTGAATAGCTTGTCATGCCTTTCGGCTTGACAAATGCACCTGCTTACTTCGTGGACCTAATGAGTAGGGTATTTAGAGATTTCCTCAACAAATTCGTAGTAGTCTTCGTAGATGATATCCTTATCTTCTCAAAGAGTGAAGAGGAACATGCTCAGCACTTAAGGGCAATCATGGAAACTTTGCGAGTCCATCAACTAAAAGCCAAGTTCTCCAAATGCCACTTTTGGAGAGAAGAGGTGAGGTTCCTTGGGCACATAGTATCCAAACAAGGGTTAGCAGTGGACCCTGCGAAGGTAGTGGCGGTACAGGATTGGAAGACACCAAGGAATGCAACTGAGGTCCGAAGCTTTCTAGGACTAGCAGGTTTCTATCGAAAATTTATAAGGGATTTTGCGAAAATCTCAGCTCCGCTCACGAAATTGACCAAGAAGAATCTAGTGTTCAATTGGGATTTGGATTGCGAATTTGCTTTCCAACGACTGAAAAGGGCTCTTACAACAGCTCCAGTTTTGACGCTGCCAGATGGGAGCAAGATGTTCACTGTTTATACGGATGCATGTGGGACAGGGCTAGGCGCCGTCTTAATGCAAGAAGGAAGGGTAGTAGCTTATGGCGGGAGGCAATTGAAAGTACACGAAAAGAACTACCCAACCCACGATCTTGAGTTAGCCGCCATCGTCTTTGCACTCAAGTCTTGGCGACACTATCTCCTAGGTGAGAAGTTCGAACTTTACACTGACCATAAATCGTTGAAATATCTTTTCTCGCAGAAAGATCTTAACTTGAGGCAACAAAGATGGATGGAGTTTCTTGCCTCGTACGATTTCGAAATCTCCTATACTCCGGGCAAAGGCAACGTAGTGGCAGACGCGTTGAGCCGAAAGAAATTAACCCTAAGCCCGTTGTTTGTTGAAAGACAAAGCTTAGAGTTTATAGCCAGCTTCGACTTTAGGCCCTCCTCCGATTTCGTACCGGGCTTGCTAGCATCTCTCGAAGTGCGCCCAACTTTAGTAGATTCAGTAGGGGCAGCACAACGCGAAGACCCTCAGCTTGTGGAAATAATTGATAGGTTAATTAGGGGTGAGACTTCAAGTCACCTCAACAGATACTCCATCGACGATAAGGGATTGCTAAGGCGAGACGGAAAACTATGCGTCCCACAGACGAAAGATCTAGTAAAGAAGGTTCTCGAGGAAGCACATCACTCCAAGATGACGATACACCCAGGCGGAGATAAAATGTACAAAGACATAAAAAGGACTTTCTTCTGGAACGGCATGAAAAAGGACGTGGCAGAATTCGTTTCTAAGTGTAGGGTGTGCCACCAGGTTAAAGCGGAACAGAAAAAGCCTGGCGGACTACTACATCCTCTGGAGGTCCCGCAGTGGAAGTGGGATAGCATCTCAATGGACTTCATCGATGGGCTGCCTAGGTCTAGGAGAGGCAACACTAGCATTTGGGTAATAGTGGATAGGCTTACTAAAAGCGCCCACTTTTTACCTATCAAAAGTAAAAGAACTGCCTCATCCCTAGCATCACTTTACCTCAAGGAAATCGTTCGACTCCATGGAATACCATCTAGCATTGTTAGTGACCGAGACCCCATCTTCACCAGTGAGTTTTGGCGGAGTCTGCAAGAAGCAGTAGGAACGCAGTTACGCTTGAGCACAGCCTATCATCCCCAAACCGACGGCCAAACAGAGAGAGTGAACAGAGTTTTGGAAGACCTTCTAAGGCTATGCGTCCTTGACTTCGGAGGGACATGGGAAGACCACCTTCCTTTGGTGGAATTTGCCTACAACAACAGCTATCAAGCAACCATCGGAATGGCGCCCTTCGAAGCTTTATATGGAAGACCGTGCCGATCGCCCACTTGTTGGTGGGAGTCTACTGATAAGCTTATACTTGGACCAGATATGATCCGAGAGACTTCAGAGAAAGTAGACTTAATACGAAGAAGGATGAAGACGGCCCAAGACAGACAAAAGTCCTATGCCGACAAGAGGAGGACCGACCTTGAATTTGAGGTTGGAGACAGAGTTTTTCTCAAGGTATCACCGCTAAGAAACGTTGTTCGTTTTGGAACCACAGGAAAGCTAGCGCCAAGATTCGTAGGGCCATTCCCTATTATCGAGAAGATTGGGAAAATGGCCTATAGATTAGAGCTACCCGAGAAGTTGGCTGGAGTCCACAACGTCTTTCACGTTTCACATCTCCGAAAATGTCTACATGAGTCTGCTGAAGTGGTAGAGCCAAATATCCTCGAAGAGGCCGAAGTGGAGCGCGAAGCAACCATAAGGAGAGTTCCAACCCGCATCTTAGGAACGGAAGTGAAGAGGCTACGCAACCGCGAAGTCAAGCTCATCAAAGTCCAGTGGAGCGACGCCGAGGGAGACGCAACTTGGGAAACTGAAGCTAGAATACGTACTGCCTACCCTTTTCTGTTCGAGGGTACATCCTTGATCTTTCTTTTTCCTTAAGTTGCGCTTTTATCTATCTTTTTAGGTATATTTCCTCGACCGTATCTTTTAGGTAGAAACCCTTTGGATGGAAACATGTAGTTGAAACATGTTATGGATGATGGTTGCAAGTGGTTGCAAGTGATTGCTAGTGGTTGCTCGTGGTTGCATATACACACACAATCTAGGTTTTAGATCGGCTCAGTCACTTCATATTACATATGCATATATGTTTGTATTCGTATATGGTTGAACTTTAATGTGTTGTCATGTGGATGTTGCATTTGTATTGAATGATTGTGCACTCATGTAGAATCATGAATAGGAAAATTTGCATACATAATGAATTCATAGCACTTACATAATTCGCATTAAGGAGGTCAACTGAATCAGTAGAACGCCTGATTTTGCATTAGATAAGTTCATATACACACACACTTCGCATATGATCATGAAGCATTAGAAGTCTTTTAAGGACAATGGATGCTCGTGTTTGATGGATGAGTAGATGGATGAATGGATGTTAGGATATACATTCCTCCTAACTTGAAGATTTCGGGGACGAAATCCTTTTAAGTGGGGGAGAATGTAACACCCCGAAAATTCTATAACTGTGAAATTAACAAATTAAAGTATAATTAATCTGAAATCAAAGAACTAAGGGAAACGGGATACGCCATTGCGTTCGTCTCGGAAAAATACGCGAAATAGAGTCCGAGTTTTCGAAAAACGGAGTCCGTAGGAAGAAGATATGGCCTTCGGAAGTTTTGAATTAAATTTAAAATTCAAACAGAATAAAAAAATTAAAAATCGGGCCCAGTGGGCCAGGGCGGATAAACACCGCCTAGGCCACCCAGTTCGACTGGGCTGTCGACCTGGGCTACCCATGTCGACAGGGCTGTCGACAGCCCTGTCGACAGGGGTGTCGACCTGGTCGAGCCCAGTCAACCTGGCTGGCCAGGTCTGTGTTTGGTCGAATTTCTGTGGTCTGCTTTGTCATTAGGGCTAGGTGGCGGGTTCTAATTGGTCTCTCTATCTAATGAATGGCTACGATCTAACCTAGCAACATCAATGGTCCTAATCAATTCCTAACCTCTATATAAACAACCCTAGACTAAACCCTAATCTATTCATTCAAATTAAGAACATAGCCGCCATGTTGCTGAGGAACGACTAAGAGTAGCCGCCGACTAGAGAGAGAATTAGAAAGAAAGTTCTAAAGCCTAAAGCAATTCAAGCAACCTAAAGCCAATCAATTCAACAAAGGAATCATATCTCTTAATTAGATAATTCGCCGCAACCATTGTAAGTGGAGTATTACTTTGGTATGAATAAACAACTGTATTGATTTGTATGCTTGAATTGGGATAATAAAGTAATTCATATTTGTGCAAAATTATGTTATTCATTATAAAGAACTACATGCGGTAGTTCTATGCAAGTATACGTTTGGAATATTGCGCAAATTATGTAATCTATGTTGAAGCTACATGTATGTAGTTGATTGAAATTCATGCGAGTTTGGGGCTTTGTTATTATGCCATCATGATGTATATTTTTGTGCATAAATCATTTTGCAAGTAATTGGAACAAGTTTGGTTGTTATAGTTCATATGAAACTATGTTGGAATTTTGACACCATAATCCATGTATTAAGTCATGCTTTTGCAAAACTTATGAATATGGCTAGGCTATGAATGATATTTGGCATAATTGAAATCTATGATTAAGTCTATCTTGTTTAAAAGAATTATATGATGACATATGTGAGACATGGCTAGGTTAGACTCAAAAATCCCTTTTTGCAAGTTTAAAGCAAACACCATGATTAGGAATATTTATGCCATGCTTATGTTTGACATTATGCCATGTTTATGCTAGAAGTATTTATGCCATGCTCATGTTTGACATTATGCCATGTTTATGCTAGAAGTATTTATGCCATGCTTATGTTTGACATTATGCCATGTTTATGCTAGAAGTATTTATGCCATGCTTATGTTTGACATTATGCCTAAATAAAAATATAGGTTCATGTGTCAATAATGATATCTCAATTACAAGTTCACATGCTTTGATTCATGTCACCTATGTTTTATGACCAAAGTATATGTCACTACTATGCAAGTACACCAGTTTCTATTTTGTATTCCCATCGTCATATTGCAAGTTCATACGCTCACCTTTCCCCTCTTTGTGTATATAATCACGCTTTAAGCCTCCCCTTTCGCATGGCTAAATTGGGCTTTAAAAGGCTAAGCCCAATATATATGAACGGACGTGTAAAACGGGGGAAAATAACGTTGGGTTAAAATTAATTAATGAATGAAAATATAAAATAGAAGGGCCCAAATTCAAGTATGGGTTGGGCCCGTGATTGGTGTAATCTTTACACCATTAACTTAATAATGGGCCGCAAATATTTACATATAAATAAAGAAGAAAGACAAAATATGTAAAAGTAGAAAATACGATGTGTTTAACCCGAGGTTGGATTGAGTTGTGATGTAAACCTGCCCGGAACCGCCCGGCTGTCCAGTAGTCACAACAATACCTATCCAATGTGGGAGGTTAAACATGGAGCCCAGCAAGGACCCGAGGTTAGACTGAGTTGTGGCGTAAGACTGCCCGGAACCAACCGGCAACAGGCAGCCACAACAATACCTGTCTAATGTGAGAGGTCAGGGCCTTAATAAGACAATTAAGGCTGAATCAGGATTGTTAGGATTAAGTGAACTAAAGACTTAATCAAAATGGAACATGCTAAACTAAACGGACTGGTGGGGTTAGGTTAGGAAACACTTAACCAACTTAGCATGTTGGCTAGAGATAGAAAACCTAGTAACGGGGGGGGGGGGACCCTTTTCAGCAGTAACCCTAAAAGGTGTATCAGGATACCCTGAAACTAGGCAGGGTGGGGCACGATTACTGGGCTGATTGTAAGAGGTCAAAGCGACGGCGGTGGTGTAGCAGTGTAGGTTCTAACGGTGTGCGGGCGTGCACGCACTCCGGCGCAGAAAAATAAGGCACTGGGCACCAGTAGCATACCTGTGCACTCTAAGGTTGTGTCGGGCCGCCGCCATGGGACTTGATACACCCCATGGTGGGACCAGCATAGGTAACTACAGACATCGGGGGCCGTAAGACACATGTAACTATGCGAGTAGGAGCCGATCATCATTGAATGGATCACATCACCCTGATTATGGGGTGCCAATTGGAAACTAGTTTATATGGGTTCAGAGATTAACATGGGGTACGATAGTATATTCGACCCTAGACAACTTAACCAAGTTTATTGTGCTTGCCCATTTCTTGTTTATACTTATCATACCCAGTTCTTTATTCATAGACAAAATAGTACTAGACTTACTCAGGCTTTATGTCTGACTCTACTTTTCTTTCGTCTTCTTTCTTCCGTCCCCCCCCCCCAGGTCCACAGGGAGGGAACACAGCAGCTTGATCAGCCTTGACATTCAGCTTGAAGAAGAGAAATGTATTGCTTGGACTTTCCTGTTTTGAACTATGGCTTTGGACAATCCACTATGGGGCTTTTGCAGTTTATCTACGTTTTATTTATTTATGCTTCTTTAAATAATGTACTCAAGACAGATTATGAAAGTGTTATTTATGTTTTTGGAAAGGATGTTGTTGTAACACGTATTTGACTTTATGAAATAAAAGTTGTTGTTCTTCCGCTGTTTACAAATATGTGTTCTTATATCTGTCTTGTATATCTGTGACTTGTACTTATAAACCTCCACCAAAATTAGGGCATTCTCTTTGAGAGTGACCCTAACGGAGGTGGGGTGTTTCAATATTCGTGTCCTTCCCAAATCGGACATCAAAATCACATTTTTGATCCATTACTGAAT
Source organism: Allium sativum (assembly GCA_030737875.1). Taxonomy (NCBI): domain Eukaryota; kingdom Viridiplantae; phylum Streptophyta; class Magnoliopsida; order Asparagales; family Amaryllidaceae; genus Allium; species Allium sativum. Next base: position 3,647,102 of record CM060921.1, on the reverse strand, counting down.
ATTATTTTAAAATATTCATTCTTTCTGAACTGGAATCAGACATAGTCAATTACCATATAACGTTAATTATATGGATTTCATACAACACATGTATATCACAACAATAATAGACAATCAACTATCATCCAGAGTGCATTCTGCACTGTATAAGCATTAAATATAAATATTCAACGCTTACACAAGTTGTCAATCGATCAGCATACAACTAACTATTGCGATTGGTGTATGTCCAATATCGTCCCAATACCCATGTGGGGTTTCAATCAACAAATAATGAATTTTATTTGTGTAGTTGGGCGATGTGTAAAATTTATCATCCCAATCCATATCAGTAAAATGAGTGTTCATAAACAAATCATCTGATTTGTAAATGAATATTTATTTTATTTATATCAACGTTTAAAATTATATTTTTAACTATAAAATATTTTACTCCATTCCACATCACACAATCAATTTTCACAACACAATCAAACAAACAAACAAGCCGTCCATGGTCTGTGGACGACAGGTGTCGGGTGCTGCTAAGCACCATCTGCATCCTAGTACATATTTCATCTAGAAAATAAATTTACAGCGAGGAGTTCTCACCTTTGGGATCCACTCCACCATTTCCCATTTCTGAACGGTTTGGATTTGCCCGAAATTCCAACGCATCCTTTTTACGCTGTTCATATATAAAAAATCATATTTTTACCACCTCTTCTTAATAAATAAAAAATCATATTTTTATTTCTACTTCAGATATTTACAATGCTTCTTTCTATATAAAAATTATATTTTTATATTTCTACTTCTTATATAAAGAACAAATTTTTACTTTCTCTACTTCAAAATGGAAATCTAATTTTTCTACAATGAAAAATCTAATTTTTCTTCTATTAAAAATCAAATATTTATACCTTAACCCTATATGTAAAAATCAAATTTTTATCGTAACTTTACATATATAAAAATCACATTTTTATCATTACTATACATATATAAAAATCACTTCTTTATATGTTATTCATATAAATAAAAATCACAATTTTATTTCGCTACTTCATATATAAAAATCTCATTTTTATATTGCTATCTATACTATAAAAACTATAATTTTATAACGCTCTTTACATAATAAAAAACATATTTTTTATTATTCTATTGTATAAATAAAAATCATACCTTTTGATAAATAAAAATCTCACCTTTTCATAGTAAAAAATTCTATCTTTTGATAGCTAAAAATATTCAATCTTTATAATATATAAAAATCAAATTTTTTTATGCAAATAAAAATTGAATCCTTATACGGTATATATATATAAAAATCCATTCTTTTCTTTACAACGCTAATTTATAAGAAATATTACATTTTTAATATCGTGCTATCCATATAAATAAAACTCATATTTTTACCTACGATATTTACCATTAAAAATCGCATTTTTAATGATATAAACTACTAAAAATGCAAATAAACGCTCACCGGAGGAATCAGAGGTGGCGTGGGGTCCGGAGGTGGTCGGCGATGGTGCTACATTGATCGCCCGTGACAGAAATGGGGCCCACAACAACTATCACAGGGTTTTGGAGCAGTGGCCTTCGATTTAAGGGTGGTGGAGAGGAGAGAGAAGGGAAGAGGGGCGAAGGAGCTCGCGGTGGTCGGGGCTAAGCCAGTGGCGGCGGTGGCGAGGCGGGTTCGGGTCAGTGGGAGGGGGTGCGACTAAATTAGAAGAGGGGAGGAGGGTCCGGTGCGAGGCAAGCCCGGAGCAGCGGCGGTGGAGCGCCCCCAGGCGACGACGGAGGCTGCGGCGGGGGAGGGGGTACTAGGGCTAAACGTCAGCGTCTGATTTCTCCTTTTTTTTCCTTCCTTTTGGTTTTCTGAAATGAACGGGGGTGTAGAGATAAAGAGGGGTTGACTTTTATTTTTATTTATATATTTAATTTATTTATTCTCCAAAAAGTTATCTTTCCATCCAAACTCCAAACCAAGCCCACCGCCTGTCGTCCCTAACTAATTACCCCCATTCCGAACAAAATGGGATATGTATCGTAAGCCAATTTGTCTGTTTCAATCAGTTTTCGCTGAAATCAAAACATAAATCTATATATTGAATTTGAACGCACATTTAAATTTACCGGGGCCACATATGGACTCTAAAAATTCCTAAAAAATATTTTCGAGCTTCGTATTGATGATATGGTTCTAACAAAACTAATTTCATCAAATTTGGAGACCGGTTGAAAAATGGTCATTTTCTGGGTGATCCAAATTGACTGAAACTAACAAAACACGTTTTATTTTGCCACGCTCACATATTGATTCAAAAAATTATGAATTTTGGAATCTAGCAATAACTTGTCATCCCGGATCCAACAAAAGTGGTTTCGTTGAAAACGGAGGTCGTTTGCAAAATTTCCATTTTTAAGGGCTATATTTTCCATAGTGACTATTCCTAATTTTCATCTGGGGATAACTTTTTGTTCCTGTTATGAAATTTCAATTTTTCGGATTTGTTGGAAAGATATTTTTAATTAGATCCCAATATTTTTAGTTTTGCTAAAATCCGATTTATTTTGAATCCTTTACATTCATTTGAAATTCGAAATCGAATTTTCGAACTACCGCGCCATTTCCAATTCCTTTTATATTTAAAAATAAATATTTATATTCTAACGTCGATTCAAATAAATATATACATTCCATTTTTATTCAAAATAATTTCTCATCGTTGTTATTTAAAATAATTCATTTTAAATATTCAAAATTCACTAAAATTGCAAAAATAAAATTTTTAAATTGGTTCGGATTTTCCAGATTATTACACCTCAGGCATCAGCACCTAGAAATTAAAAAAATTGGGCAGGCAGCATGGCTATATGGGTAGCTCCCATTCGGGTGTGTTATCACCTATCTAGAAATTCATTTAATTCCTTATTTTATTTGATGTTGTCCCATTCGGGAAAACGGTTGTTGATCCCAACTGTTGGTGATATACATTCGATACACTCAAGCGAAATGAGTGGTCAGTCATGTGTGGCCAGATTACAAGATGTTCTTGTTGAACCCAGTGTATTCTCCTCTAGAGATACACTATCGGAAGGTGGTTCCATACCTTGTCATAGTTGGAAATTCATTACCCAATAAGTGCTCACGGTTTTGATTGTATATTATATATATGTGGAGCGTGAGATGAAAGCATTTCACTAGATTTCTATTTTATTGATTTAGACGATATTATAATATCAAAAGAGTTTTGATATAAATATTATCGTTTTATTTCAAAAAGATTTTTAAAGTTAAATCAAGTGTTTTGGATTCTCATAAGGGAAAAACCCTTTCCGTGTTATACAGCATGGTCTTATGAGATATCGATTATTTTCTCAAACTATTTGAATTTTTTTACTCACGCGAGTCCCATGACAGACCCAGAGTTTATTTTGTTTTGTTTTACCTAAACTCTTGGGTTCCCAAATTTGTAAGGGCAGTAAAGTAGTTCAGGATTTTACAGATCTATCTAAAGGAGCTTGGAGCAAGAGGCTTCAGTGTTAGATATACAGTATTTTTATTTCCGCTTTGTTGTAAGTGTTGTACTCTGATAATTGTATGTTATACAGTTAAAATTTTGTATTTCAAAAATTATGATATATTATATTTGTTCCGCTGCAATGTGAAATTCTATGTAGGTATTTATGTTCTTCTAAAAAAATGATTCGTATTTTCGTGATATTTGGGTTGGATGTGTGATGTATGTAGTCAACTCAGATAGTACGTATTTGCGGGCCATTATAGTGGTATCAGAGCTTTGGTTGAGTGAATACCTAGGCTTTGGTCGGATTGTGCTCATTAGAGATAGGTCAGTAGTACCTTAGAATGAGTTGAGTGTATATATACGAAAGCGGGTATTTGTTAATTGGTATAAAAATTGTTTTATATTGTCTTGACTTGTCTGTTGAGTGGTTTATGAATTCTGATTGAATCGTGGGATGCCACAAAGTCGATAGGAATTTCTAAACACTTGAACAGAAAATTAGACACAATATTATTTAAAGATGGGTAAATGAAATAATTTTACCCAAAACTATATTTTGTTATAGAAAGGAATAATTCTTTGAAATTATTATATATGTATGAGTTGGTTGTTAATAATAAATTCAGATAATATTATAAAATTGGAATGGCTATATATATAACCAGATAGAATTTGTATGTGGATAAAATATGCAACTGGGATGAAATGAAATTAAATTCAAAGCATAATTTGGAATTTAAATCCTGGGAAGTTGGAAAATATTTTTTCAAAGTATATATATTATCATAATATAGCTTTGTTTTTGGAAGGGATTTGATTAAAAATCATTTTAAAGGATTTTGGAAATGACAAAGCACTGAACTCACTTCAGTGGCTGGAAAATAATTCTGATGATGTCTGAAGCAGCATCTGTGTTCGTTTTCGAGTTTCTAAGTGATGTATTAGTACCTTAGAAAATTTTTGTTGGAAATTTGTTTGAAAGAAAACAAGTGGTTTGAAAATTCAAATGTTTTGAATTTGAAATAGAAATATGTATGTATATATTTATGGGATTTCAAAAGAATTTGAAATAAAAACCCGAGAATTTGAATTCTGGAACTAAAATTTAACTTAAGCAAGTTAAATAGATTGAAGTAAGTAAGTTGAATTAAAATCAATTTGAATTCATATGAATGAATATGAATTAGATATGAATATATTGTGTGTAAATCATCCAAGTTAAATGAATATAAGTTTATGGGATGCGTAATATGAATACAAATCAAAAGTTTTGGTAGGACTAAAATTTGTTGAAATATGAAGAGTTGAGTTTCAACATAAATGAGCTTTTGTAAAATTAATGGGTTTGTAACATTTTCCTACTTTAGTAATTTCGGGGACGAAATTCTTTTAAGGGGGGAAGAATGTAACGACCCAGATTTCTATCGATTTATTTAAAATATTTAATATGGTTTTAAATATTGAATTGATAATATAAATCAATTTTTATATTGAGTTATTGATTAAATAATCGAAATACGATTTATTTCGAATATATATAATCACCATAATACGAAAATGAATTTAATTGAATTCAAAATTTAAAACTGGATTGAAAACAGTTTATATAATTAATACAAACTTCTGTTTGAATTAGAATAATAATATTAATTTATTATCAAAGAAATTAATTGGTTTGAATTTAATTTATATCGATTTTAATTTATATCTTCTCCATAAAATCGAATTAGGGCTTCAGAACATGTTTTAGTGTGTTTAGAATAGGGGTACAACCCTAGAAACGGCAGTTGCTGCGTTTCGATTGGAGTTCGGAACCGTAAAAAAATTATATTATTATAAAAATTAAGTGGATAGGTATTAAATCAAATCAAAATCTACCTAAGTATTTTCAAAATCCTATAACTGACCTAAATGTTGAAAATACGCAGACCTATTCCTTACTTCCTAAGTCTACTTCTTTTCTTCTATAATAAAACCGTGCTCTCTCTCCATTGTTTGGCAAAATCAAACAAAGCTTCATATCGGAAAATAATGCCGCTCCAAAATCTAAGTATATAGATCCAATGACGATCTATTATTTCTTTATTTCAATCCGAATAGCAACTATTTCCTCATTTTCTCTCCAACATGTTCCGTCCATTCTCTTCAGAAGAAAAAGAAATCGCGATAATTCAATGAGCTTGTAATCGAGACCAAGATGCTGGAGCAAGGGTATTCTGATGTTGGATAAGGCGTGCGATGGTAGAAGGGGAACTGGGTTTTCTGTACATCAAGCTAGGGTTGGCCCCGACATCAATTTAAAGGAAGTTTGTGATTTTAGGCCATCAAGGTTTGCAGAATGGATGATAAATTTGGATTCGATCCTGTAAGGAAGATCCGCATATACTATTTGAAACTGGGTATTCGAAGTCGCGATTTTTGCACTGATGATTTGGGCGATGGGTTTTACAGTTCGAGCATGGTTCTGGTGAAGGGAAAAGGGCATGTTTTGTGAGTTCGACATTGAAGTTTGGCAGTGGAATTTATGTGGAGACCGCGATGAGTTATTGGGATTCTAGGATCGGACTGAGAAGAGGGTTGTGTGAGGTGAAGGGCATGGTGTACTGATGGAGTTGAACTGGGAAGATTTGGGATGGTTGTTGTTGGTTCGACTGTGGGAAATTGGTGAAGGCAGAAGGGAATTCGACTTGTGAAGGATTGCGTTTCAGTGGAAGGGTCGATGCGTGGAACTGGAGCTGGTGTTCGTAGCAGTTTCAAAAGGAAGGCGGAAGTAAATGTTTTGCGTTCAACAGTTAGATGTGTAGGGAGTATAAATCTGTAGTGATTTATTTGAAGGTGGGATGCCAGAAATGGACTGTCATTTTGAGGAATGCTTGGATGCAGTGAAGGGCCGATGGGAGTTACGGCTAGACAGTGAGGTTTGGCGGTGAGAATGATGGGTTGGTGGCTGTTGTTGGATGATGGATTATTACAGGGTATTAAGGTATATTATTTACTTAAAATAAGTAATTAGTTTACGATTATTAATAATCAAATTTGCAGTTACAAAATTTAAATAATATATATTTTGATCATGGAATTTGTAACGGAAATAAATAAATATATAAGGTTGAATCAATTAGATCAAGCCGTGTGGAGTTCGATGTTGGAAAATCTTTGCTAAGGAATAGGAATTGGAATGAATGCAAATAAAAATCCCATTGAGTAAATCTCACTCAAATTTTATTTATAATTATTTTTATTGGTTAAAAATAATTGTTCGTTGATTGTTTGCATGCACTGAGATATTTTTGTGGCTATTTAAAATATATATTAGCTTCCTAGGATTGGTGTTTGTGGTTATATATATATATATATATATATATATATATATATATATATATATATATATATATATATATTGGTGGTTGGATTCCCGCAGTACCATTAGCGGATGCCCGCGGTACCATTAGCGGATGCCCTTATACGCCCCACGCTATGATAGTGGATGACCTTCTATACTGCGATATCCTGCCTCGAAGCAGGATGAGTATTATTTATGTTAGATAACGTCTGTGGATGCAGGAAAAAAGGTTGGAGAGATCCAACTGGATTCCTCAAAAATATTATTATTTGTTTTTTTTCATATATATTATCATATATGATGTGTTAGAAAACCTGTCAGTTATAATTGGTTGTTTTAGGTGTTTAAAATATCATTTAGCCTAAATGTTGATTTATAAAAATATCGTGAAAGGGGATTTTTTAGATAAAAAGGGAAATCTATTTTTCTAAAAATACAATTCTACTTTCGAATGGACTGAGAAATATTAACTTGTTTGAATAATAAAAATAAGTAAAGAAATTTATAAATGATGTTTATAAATTAAGTAATATGGGAATTGAAGAAATTTATAAACAATGTTTATAAATTTAATAATACAGGACATTGAAGTAAATTTATAAATGGTGTTTATAAATAAAATGTAATGATTTTCATTGGATAATCAGGGAATTGAAATCAATTTATAACCGGTATTTATAAATGACATGGAAAAATTATCATTTGATAATTTGAGTATTTAAATTCAAATGTGAATTTAAAAATAGAAATGGTGAATCGTTTTAAAGAAGTGAACGATGAAGTTTATTCTGATTTTCAGAATATAAATTGAACTAAAATAAATCTGTAAGGATTTATGATTTGAATTCGATTAGTTCGAATTTATTTAAATAAATATTTTTAGAAAAAGAAAAATATTTAGATTATACTAAATAGAAGTTTAAATTTTAAATATGAAAATAAATTCATTGTATATATATATCATTTGTTATAAATAAACTATTCTAAATATAGAAATTTGGTTTCAAATGGGTTTTGAAATGGAACTTGTTTAATGTATAAAACACGGAAGAAAATTTATAAATGATGTTTATAAAGTGGAATAATTATCATGGATAAAAGTGGAATTATAAATTCAAGTATGAGTTTGAAAGTGAATTGGAAATCATTTTGAAAAGGGAACTATGGTTTTTATTTCGAAATTCGGAATATAAACTGAATTGGAATAATCTAAATGATATATATATATATATATATTAAGAATTCAATTTCATGAATTCTATATAGTAATTTATTCCTAATGGAATTAGAAATAATAACAGAGTAATTGAATTAATAACTGAGTAGTGAAATAATCGACAATTAGGAATAATCGAAATATTAAGTTGAATTTGGAAACTAGATTTATATATATTAAAATATAAATATATATACATGAACTAGATTGAAATTAAAAATAAACAAAGTCTAACATTTATTTTTAGATATAATTAAAATGAACTCGCCGTAGCATGGCAGTTCGTAAATTGGCGTTTCGAACTTCAATTGAGTATATAGAACTCAATTTAAATCGGAATCCTTTGAAAAAAGAATCATCAGGACCAACAGAATAATATTTTTCTAATGGAACAGAAAAAACTGGATTTCGTCATATAGATTTTGAGTTATGTCAAAACCAAATTTTCAGAAAAAAGCGCCATAACCATTTTAAAACCATAACAATTTATTTAAAGTTCTAAACGGATTTAAAGCAAATAAAATCAGAATCTTCATTAGGAATATTCGTATTTGAATTATAAAATATATCTGAACTCAAGTGGAGTAATGAAATGATTTTTGAAACAAAAATCAGATGGTGTTAATTACTGAATAGAACTAACTAGTTTGAAGAATAATTAGTTAATGTAATTTGAATTTAAATTGGGTTTGTAAATTTAATTCGAAATCAAATATGAAACTCGAGTTGAAAAATGGAATTCAATTGATTTATAACCAAATTAAAAATAGTATCTGAGCGTGATATGTTCAAATAAAATTATGAAATAGGCAAAAGAGCTAATTAAAGAATAAATTAGCGAATTGAGTTAAAATGACCAGATTGTGTTGGAATAAATTGAGAATGGATGTATATGGGTTAGGCAGGTATGGAATGAAGTGTATAAAGTTCATAAATTTAGTTCCCGACAAAAAGGTACATGTTTAAATTGCATATGAGGTTTTATGCGCCGAATCGGCAAGCAGCTTGGCTTTTTGATTTTCTTTTTGAATGGAAAGGGCCCAGAGAGGCGTTTTGTAGTTGTATCGAGGGACCCGTACAAAGGAGATTATGGCGAAATTTTCCAAAAATTTAAGGAGTTAGATTATTTTTAAGGAAATTTGATAGTTAGACATCAGTGTATCGATATATATAGAACTCGATAAGGAGACGAACTTAAAAATAGAATATTATAAACAAAAGGAAACCGATAATCTAGTAATAGAAAGAGAAATGTATATACGTTTAAAAAATGAATAATTGGCTTTATATGATGTTGGTTATTCGGGATAGTGGTCTTGTCTATTTTTGAAGTTAAGGATGTCTTCAGTCAAGGTCTGAGAGGTAATTATACCCCAACTTGATTGATATCATTATTAACCGATAAATAGGATGATTTAGTCTTGAAGATAGATGTTTAAAGAAATTTAATTGAATGTATTATTTTGGGTTGTCGTAACGATGTTTTATACAACATTCGTTTTGACCCAAATAAGTGGAATTTTGGAAATATAATAATACATATTTCCTGAGTATAGAATTAAATGAGTCGGGAAAGAGATAAGTAATTGGAAATGTTTTCCAATTATAAATAGAAGATATTTTCCACGTCTAGAAAATAAAAGGGGTCAATATATGGAAATGTTTTCCAAATAATGTAAGAGGCCATGATGATTGAAGAAAATATTTGGTTAACAAATATTGATAAGGAAATGGAAAGATGTTTTAAATTAATGACATATTAATTAAAAGGCCCAGTGATTTGTTTGATGCTTTGAATGAATGTTTTTTTTTCTTCAATAGTTAAATAACCGACTATCGAAGTGTTAGCCAATATCGTTGTCAATATGGAGAGACCAGTTGGATTATTATCCGAGAACCACTCTGTATTGGCAGTAGCGTTGCGAATTAGATTATATGAAGATAATCGAAGACAGAGTAGAGTGCAAGGGCTTTTTCTATTAATGGAAATTGTGCCTTCGGTTTCGTTCAATCCCATAACGAACGTATATGGACGAATGTCTGACAGAGTATTTCCAATGATCACATATGTTGTTCTGTACAAATATATATGGTGGCGGAGAATTTATTCTCTTAGCATACGATCCAGAATATATTTGTGCAAATCAATTAATGATTAACGGATCTGACAATGTGACATTAAAAGTGATTGTGTTATCAATGAATGATAAGTAATCATAACCTCAGGCCTCAATAACCGGGAAATGACAAAAATCGGGCAAGCAGCATGGCTATGTGGGTAGCTCCCATTAGGGTGTATTATCACCTATTTAGAGATTCATTCAATTCCTTATTCTATTTGATGTTGTCCCATTTGGAAAAACGATTGTTGATCCCAACCGTTGGTGATATACATTCTATACACTCAAGCGAAATGAGTGGTCGGTCATGTATGGCCGGGTTACAAGATGATCTTGTTGAACCTAGTGTATTCACCTCTAGAGATACAATATCGGAATGTGGTTCCATACCTTGTCATAGTTGGAAATTCATTACCCAATAAGTGCTTGCGGTTTTGATTGTATATTACATATATGTGGAGCGTACGACGAAAGTGTTCCATTAGATTTCTATTTATTTGATTTATACACTATTATAATATCAAAAGAGTTTTGACATAAATATTATCGTTTTCTTTCAAAAAAAAATTGGAAGTTGAATCAAGTGTTTCAGATTCTCATAAGGGAAAAACACGTTCTGTGTTATACGGCGTGGTCTTATGAGATATCGTTTATTAACTCAAACTGTTTGAAATTGTTTACTCATACCAGTCCCATGACTGACCCAGAGTTTATTTTGTTTTGTTTTACCTAAACTCTTGGGTGCCCAAATTTGTACGAGCAGTCAAGTAGTTCAGGATTTTACAGATCTATCTAAAGGATCTTGAAGCAGGAGGCTTCAATGTTAGATATATAGTATTTTTATTTCCACTGTGTTGTAAGTGTTGTACTCTGACAATTGTATGTTATACAGTTAAAATTTTGTATTTCAAAAATTATGATATATTATATTTGTTCCGCTGCGATGTGAGATTCTGTTTAGTTATTTCTGTTCTTCTTCTACCTTTTCTTCTAAAAAATGATTCGTATTTTCATTATATTTGGGTTGGATGTGTGATGTATGTAGTCAACTCAGATAGTACGAATTTGTGGGCCGTTACAATACCATAATGTAAAACCCCCAAATCTCCTATTTTGTGTATATCACAAAGTTGTCGATCAATATTTTGGGTTTATGATTTGTTTGGGTTACGTTTGAGGGATAGTTTGATTATTTTATTTTTTGTTGAATTAGGTTTACCTCCTTTTATTTAAAAAAGTGTTTGTGATGTCAAAAGATTAAGATTTGGTTTGGTTTTATTATTAAGTAGGTTTAGATTTTCCATTCTATAATGGATAATTTGAACGTATTCATATTTTAAATAATCAAATGTTAAAGTTTTTATCTACAACATAGAAAGAAGTTAAATTTGATTCAAATAAAGGTTTATGTATATTACATATATACGTACTTAACACCTTGTTTCTCTTTCATTACTTAAATTAATCTAACAAACCTGGAATATAAATTTGAATAGTTATGTTGTTATTTTCCCATTTGTTGCTTGTTATTGATTATTCCACTAATTAAGCAGTTTAGTATGCGAATTGGGACTGTATACCTTTTATGTGAAAAGGATTGACAATTTACACCGTTAAAATGCTTCTTAATTCGAACGAAAATTGGCGTTTATAGCACGTATTAAATTATATATCTATATAGCGTAATCAACGTAATCAAAGTATTATTGGCGCAATAAATACGTTAGAATAAGGTTAGAAATTTGAAATGTTCCCACATAAATTGTTGCTTTTGTTTGTGTATATAAATGGCTTATTTATATATATTAATTAAATGACCCACAGACACGACGTTAGTCATCATTTGTGGTAGAAGTACGCCCGGAACCAACCTGCAAATCCAGCAATCACAAGTGAATTAGACTAATGTGAGAGGTATGGGTGTCATAGGCCATTTAACTTAGTATAATATGACACGAGGTTAATCCCACATGTAGTCGAAGTCTGGCCGGAACTGCCTAGCATATCTAGCATCTACAAGTAGATTGTTTAATGTGAGAGGTCTGGTGTATATATGTACATATTATTTGTGTAAATAGGTAGACTTACTACCTCCTTGAGAAGGTCTTAACTGGCTGACTTTCTTCTTATCTAGTTTAGATCTTAAGTGGTTAGGACTAGGACAATTCTGAAGGTTTATTCCTTGGATTTGGACCAAAGTCATGGGACCCTCCCTTATTAGATTTGAAGTGGTTTATGGGTCATTCTTCTCTAATAAGTGGTTTAGTCGTGGAAATAAAGGAGTAAGTAGTTTACGGGAATGTCCACTTCCTTTATGAGCTTTGTAAGGGCCAACTTAGGGTTTGGTACATATGGGACGTAACATGCAATTTAATTAACCAAATCATCTAAGGGAAGTCTTAAGCGGCATAGGTCTACTATCATAATATCATTTAAGTAGTAACATGAGGCGTCTTCCGTAGGGGTCTTAAATAGCTATATGCGGACCTGTCCTGAACCGATACTAAGTGGCGAACTACTAATTCTCATACTACTTATGAGAATATATATCTAATTAGGACATTGACGTGATGGGTTGGGGTCTTAAGTGGCTAGGGTCCTCCTTAGAGTCATAAGAGACCATGAGAATCCACCCTTAATGCCTTAAGCGACCAAGAATGTCTGCCTCGTTGGGTCTTAAGTGATTGTTGATCCACCCTAAATGCATTAACAAAGGTCTTAAGCGATTGACTCGAATATCCAACCTCATGAATTAAAATATTCCTCTGTATGTGTGTGCTTATGTGTTTCTTAGATGTACTTTGAAATATATAACCTTCCAAATCTAGAGTAAAGTCTTTAAGCACATATTATTTTCAGTCACCGAAACTTTATGTTCTGGCCCCTCTCCTTAACATATCCAACAGGTTACTAGGTGGGTGGCGACTTGATGGAAGAGACGATGATGGAGTCTGAAGAAGGCAATGAGACAATTATATTGTTATTAGCTATTATTGCTCTTTTATTGTTGGAAACTCTGATTATTGAATAATAATAATATACAATTATGAATAAATGTATTTGGCATTTTGTATTTGGATCAGTGGTTTTTGAATAAATGATACATCTTACTTTATTATTATACTTTCTCATTCTGCTGTGTGAGACTACATTTAGTTATATTATTCTATTATTCTGTGCAAATGTAATTTCTTCAAAGGAACCGAAGACCCATTCAGAGTGGCTCTAGGTTTCGATGGGCCTTTTCTAGGTCGAAATTTAGGCCCATCCCGGGTGGGTTGTCACACACGCCACGCCTTATCACTCCTGATAGCTCTGATAGGGCCAGAACTTAGTTGCGCCATACAAAAATCGACCCTTAGAAAATTGCATCGCATCCAACACCGAGGATATTATTGCAATGCTCTCACGTATACGAGTTGAAAGAATCCAACATCACTCGATTTCACTCAAAATTGCTCAAAATTTAATTGAATGAAGAATTGAAGAGGTCAGCCTCTTTTATTTGTCCAATGGCAGAAGAAACTAATTAGGTTTTAAGTGATAAGAGTTGTATTTATAGGCAATAGATTTTTAGTTATTTTTAATATTATATTAATAAAATTTTCATTGAATGCTTTAACCTCGCATGATCACATGACAAAGTGATTGCCATGAAAATTGAATTACGGTATTCTGGACTGGATGAAACTGATTCTGTTGAATTCCGAACACTATTTAAAATTATCAAATCGTCGTTTGTATTGCACATGATCACGCAACAACTCTAGTTGATATGAAACTTGAAATCATATAATAATCATTACGGATTTCACGAAATTGGTTTAGTTGAAATTTGAGATCGGTTGAAAAATGGCTATTCCCACGTGCTAATAAAATCGAGTAAATACCAATCGATTTCCTACCACTCCAATTCTTTGATAATAACATATTATTATCATTTCTATTCAATTGAATTTTACAAAAGCGATAAAATCAACTTAATTTCATATTAAATTCTAGATTTGCTTATTCGAGTAATTTCAACATTTAAATTATTGTTTCATGATTAACTTGTATGTTCTAAATTTAAGTTATTCAACTTCTAAATTAATAAAATTCATATTTAAATAAATTAAATATTCTAGTACGAAAAATCCGGGTTATCACATTCTTTCCCCCTTAAAAGGATTTCATCCTGAAATCAGTAGTTAGGAAATGTCATAAAACCCGCTAACTTAAATTTAAAAATTTATTTTCCTAAATAATGTTAAATTTTCTAACGTTCGAAATTATGGAAAATTTCGAAAGCACCTCTTTTGTACGGCTTGGTATGGAAAAATACCAATTTCCACGCAGGGCCACAAAAAAGAAAACAAAAGCCAAGCGGCTACCCATATCTGGGACTTAAAATACATCAAACCCAATTAATTTCATAAATGTGTACATATTTTCCGGGTAAACATATCTCTACTTACGAAAACAAAAGAGACTAACACCATTTGCTTCCAAAACTGGTATATACTTACATAACCCGAAAGAGTGTTAAGCAAAATAGACAATAGACAATTAGCATAACAACTACACATAGGCATAATCAACATATCAATTATATGCAAAAATCCAATTATGATGCAACTAGTAATAATGGTGCAAATCTATAAACAACAATCATAAACAGTATTATATAGTTTCATATCACTAACAAACATAACTTGAGGTTAATTCAAGTTCTAAAACTGCATTATCGCGCAAAGGTGATAAACAGTCTGTTAAGAATTTCCTTATGCTCAACAACCTCAGTTAACACTTAACCAATCATTTATGCTACCTCAAAAAGTTCAAAGATACAATTTCCAAATACTCCACAAGTCAACCACATAATTCTTAAAGTCCATACGATATACATAAGCCATTCGTACGCAACATCGAATTCAATCACTCACTCAAACACATGATTTCATTTTCATACTAGTATCATTCACTCGATCGCTCTAGTGCGGACTCAAGATTGCTTTCTTGATTAGAAACCGCCATTTTCCTTACATAGCCATATACTATGATTGAGAATCACAGGATCATATCAAAAATCCTACATACAACTTTGTCGTCAAGAATCAGGTGAAACTACTAACTTGGATTGGTATAAGCTACCATAAAATCATGCAGTCGAATCTAGATCAAGTCGTAAAGCGAATAAAACAACCTACATAATTCTTATGTATTCATTCCAATTGGTTTATTAATATATCATTTCTTTATTCATCTTCGTTTTCGTACTGAGTATATTATTCTTACACTAATATCGTTTGTGAAACATTTTAGACCAATCTTTACTTTAAGTCATTAACCATTTTATAACCTTAATTTCATACAGGTATAATATTCCAATACAACTTACAAATGTATACACACAACCATTTTGTTCTTCTTAACAAGCATGTTTAACAAACTAGAACTTTTCATTTTAACAAATTCCTAACTTCTAAAACAATTTTTATAATCAATACGATTATATTTCCCACATTTCTTCCTTATTTGAATTCTTATTATAAACGTAATCGATTTAATATATATTTACAATTCGTTCAATACTTATATTCAGATTCCAACATACTCTTATATGTGTTAAGTGTATAAACACTAACATGTTCATTTTACTTAACTAAACTAGTTCAACAATTGAAACCGGGTTTAATTATCACTTCTCAAATTCAATATTCTAAACCTTTGATTTCATTAATGTGTTTTAAATCACGAACTACCAAACTGTGATTTTTCTAAAAATTTGATTTATTCATAACTCAAAGTCTACAAGATGAAACCTAGAATTTTCTCTTTCATAAGAAAATTATAATCCAATAGATCGGATTATTCTTGTTTCAAAGAATTACGACTTATATTGGATCTTATACAATCATTTAAACTTCAATTCAAAAAATCACGAACTACCATTATGCGATGATCTCATTTTAATTAAATTTAATTAATTCGTTTAACCTTCGTTAAGTTCATAAATTGTAAACTATTCCTTTATATTTTCACATTAACTAGTTAAACATTCAAACTCAATGAAAAAAATATCGACTTTCCAAAATCGTCGAACATTCCATTTCATATATAAATGAAATCTACCAAAAATCATATCAAATGACATGAAAAATCATATAACTCTAATCCACACGCTGCATGCATCCATATATAACTTAGTTGAAAACTTCAGAATTGAACTTCCGAATTTTTATGCTTCAAGTACTTGGATTCAAAACAAAAATCTAAATCCGTACTATCATCCATGGTAGCAAGTTCTTACTTAGAAACTTGAAAATGATTCTTGATGATATTATAGTCATCATCAACCTTTTTTCCAAGTGACCAACTCAAGATCAACGCTTTCATAATGTTTTAAAATCCTCATAAATAGTTTCCAACAATAACAATATCTCTTTTAAGCTTTAAAAACCATTTTCAGACTTACCGGAATTTTAAACTCTTCAGTTATCAACTCAAATTCAATTCATATTTATAAATCTCATTTATAAATTATGCTTGCATAATTCTTGTTTAAATTCATTTTCAACAATTCTCATTTAGGTTGAATTCTTACCCAACATCATCATCGAACGCCTCATGGTCAAATCGTGAAACTGAATTCACAAGGTGTTTGTTTTCAGTGTCCCTCGATTATAAATCTACCCAAACCATGCAAGCAAATGGATAAGAGTATTCTTATCCAAAAACAATAGTCAATACCCATAGACTGGTTAGGTACAACTACAAATCAACAAATATTAGTTAATGCTCATAAATAAGTGAGTGTGTCCAACCAATTAACAAATGATGATAATTTAATATCATCATTCCCTAACAAACAACTCATCCATATAACTAATTTAGTTATCAAAACTACCTTTATAATATAAAAAATATATAAAACTTGATAACTTATTTTATTCACCAAATTCGAAAACAATATCAAATTGAATGACTTGGTCAAATGTTACAAAATCTTATTCAAAATGATGATTGGTCGATTGATTCAGATCCAGAATTCAAACTTAATAAATCAAACAACCCAATAAAAAATATTTGGTACTCATTAACAAGTACGCGCTTATGTTTGTGTGTGTATATAGTCCCAGAACTCAATCTAGGGTGCTACTAACCCTATCTGTAGTGAGCTATAACCCCATGCAAGTCTAGGTGTTTGCTAAATCTAAGCTCTGATACCAGCTGTAACGACCCGAAGCCTCGCTCTGTTTCAATCGGTGACTACAAATGGTAACCCCATTCCTCGTTTTATGGCCACCCTCTCGAGTCGCACCCAACCCGTAAAGGGTTGTGTAGGGGTAAAAGACAAAGCTTCATCCCACGTTCACCAGTGTGAGAACCCCCTACCACGATAAATTCACAATGCAGAAATGCTTACATTGGTTACGTTCGACAACTATTAAGTGTACAAACAAAACTGATAAGGCACGTTTGCATATTGGATTTCCCATTTGAGACATCCCCAGATAAACTGGAGTCGGCCTCCTGGCAAGGGTCAGAAAGTACCTCTGAGCGTCGTATATCTCTAGATAAAATATACCATAAGGTAACCACAACTGGACCATGCATGAAAACACCAAAGTGCAACATATGGAACCAAATATACCCAACTCCCACGTGCAACTTCGAGGAGCTCCCGTACGATTCGATAATAAGCATGCATTAGATATGAAGTGAATATATCCTGTCATAGGTTGGAAAAACCCCATTTTGTGGTCCTACTCTGTTTTCTGTCATTTTTGATGTCAAGGCTACGTTCGGCATCTTTCACACGAATCCTCATCACTCAAACAGAGTAAGAATTCCTAGATTTGGGATCACATAGCACAATAGATCTCGGGATCACACATAGATTTCTCAAAAGATCTCAGAATCACTACATGTGTTCAAGCATCTCAATAGACCTCGAATCGCCACATAGACTTCTCTTCACAATCGCTTACAAAACATAGATACCATATGTTGGTTTTGAAATGGTTTTGATAAGTAGAACACTTACCAATCCCGGTTTCTTCAAAACCAGTCGCTGGATTTAAGGTCAAAATCTATAGTTGATTAACTAACTACAATTCACACAATAGACGATTGTATATGGAAAGCAGTCTCGCTTAATTTCCATAACAACCAAATAAACATCCAAAGCACTATCAAGTCACGAAGCATGATAATTAGTCAAAGCACGATTAACTCATATAAACAACTTCCAATCCATTTCCAAATTAATTAATCTTTCATTAATTCACTACACTAGAAAAGACCTTTAGTAGCGTTTAAAAACGCTACAAAAGCTTTTGGTAGCGTTTCAAAGAATGCTACTACAGGTCACGCAACTAAAAGTCCATTTTTTTTTTTATTTTTTTTGCGTTCTAATAAACGCTACCATATGTTTCATATAACTGCATTTTCTAACCGCTACCAAAACTTTTCGTTACATTTATTTTTTGTCACCATAGATTTATGTGGTATTTTACATCTTTTTCTGTAGTGTTTTTAAAACGCTACTAAAAGGTATTGGTTGTTTTGCAGTATATTTTTAATGCTACTATAAACTGTTATTGGCTTATATTATTTACATCATCTATTTATGTAATGGTCATATCAAAATCAACAACAGCCGCATAATTATCATATTCAAATTAATAATTAACCAATCATTATATTCAAATAATTGGGAACACGTTAGTCTCGTAAATATAATCCATAACATTTAGATAGTACTTATTTGACAAAATGAGCAAATTCACATGCCACAAGCATTTGCAAAAAGGTTTGCAAACAAACACTAACTAATATCATAATACACTAGTATTTTTTTCCCGCTTTGCTGGGCATTAAAATTTATGTTATTAAGAAAAAAAATTGATTAAATATCAAAAATTAAAGAAAAATAAAGTATTGTGATTAATATTAAATAGTTATATATATATATATATTTTAATTTATGCGGCAACAATAATAAATTGTTCTGTTGTTCATCCAAAAATAATTTTATCGTCGATATGTGTGCAAAATGAGTGTTAAATTGGACCCTTGTTGCTCGATCAACTGGTACTTAGATGCATCATTAGTATATTTTTGTACTATTGCACATAAAAGTGTTAATATTTTATGAACTAACTTTGATAGCTCTTCTATTTAGGACTTACAACCGCGAAAACTTATTTTCAGTGGTGAGTGGTATATGTTCTTACGGTAACTCATACGTAAAATTTTGAAATTCTATAAAAATTGAATTAATGTGTTGTTTTCTCATTTTATAGTCAGTATTCACTACATGAATATAGAATAAATAAGTAATACATTGGTTATAATAGAAAGTGATAACTTAAGAAAAAAGCCATACTGTAATGACCCGCATTTCTAGAGATATATATAATTAATTTATTTAATTATATAATTGGTGATTTAGAGAAGTTAATGATCGTTTAATTAAATAATATTGAATATTTAATTAATAATTATAATATAATAATATATTATAATGTCGAGGTAGTCGGAAATAGTAGAATTCACAATAGAGTGTGAATTGAATAGTATATGAGATGTGGTTGAGTTTCGATTTAGAATATATTAACGTATATATGGAATCGACGGCGTCAGAACGTATAGTTTATAATATATTTATAAACGAGCTTGAAATGGCGCGGCAGTTCGCTATTTGGCGATTTGAACTTCAACTGAATGTACAGGGTCCGTTTTAAATCGGATTTCTGTGAAACAAGAAACGTGTGGAGCTGGTGGAGTATATCTTTCTAGTGGAAGAAAAATAGCGGGATTTCGTCGTGTAGATTTTGAGTTATGTCCAAATCAAATTCTCAGAGATGCAGCGCCCTGACCATAACGATTTAATTATATTTTAAATAAGGATTTAAATAGAAATCGAGCGTCGATATAACTCTGACGAGGTAATATCGAGCTGTAAATACATACAGGAATATTCTGGAGCTGTATGGTATGCCACTGTGAATAGAGACGATAATAATTAATTTTAAACAATTAATTTAATTATATTTAAATATATTTATATATTTAAATAGGCTATTTAGAGCTTTGAAAAATAGCCACTTTTGCATACGAAGTCGGAATTCGATGAAACCAGTTTTGTTGGATCCGCAATGTCAAATAGTTGTTAGATTCCAAGTTTCGTGATTTTTAGAGTCAGTGTGTGACTGTAGGGATTTTTAGAGTGAGAAACAGTCAGTATTTCGACAGTCAAAAATACGATGTGTGAGCATACGGAGTCGGAATTCGACGAAACCAGTTTCCTTGGGACCGTAATGTCGAACTCTAGCTACATGTCTAGTTTCGTGATTTTTATGTATCGTGTGTGATCACATGAATTTTTAGAAGGCATATTGACTATAAAAGATGAAAATACCTCAAATAAATATTTAAAACTTTGATGGCCTATAAATACACCTCTTCACTGCCCTTAAGACCTAACTCTTCCTTATCTCCTGTAAATGAAATTCCAAGCCGCCACAAAGCTTAATCCTTCAGGAAATTAAATCTCCCTCTATACTTAATAAAATCTCTTAACACCGGGTCCATTGGAGTCGTAAGGGGGAGAGCTTCATGCGAGTGGCCTTCGTATGGGGTGCGACGTCCATACTGGAGCTCGAGTTTTGACACAGCGAGCTAGGGTTGGGGCGTTCCATTGATTTGTGGAGGTGTAGGCAACGAGATGGACGAATCCGAATTCGTAGAGGAAAGGCGCATCTAACGCCGGGAATGGGTGAAGTTCCGATAGTTTTTATGTCGATGTCTCCTATTGTGGTGGATGCGTTCATCTGGAACTGGGAGGGGGGAAATACGATGTCGAGTTGTGCATTTAGGGGAGGAGTGTGGTACGAGTGTATAAAGGAGTGGAAGGGGGAAACGATGGGGCTGTTAGCTCTTGAAATGATGGTGGTTGGATGGAGTTTGAAATTTGTAAAGGGCAGCGGTTTCCAACGAGGAGGAAGATGAGTGATGGTTTAAATGGGCCTGATGAGGTATTGGTTGTTGTTGGATCACGGTTTAAAGTGTGAGGATGGAGATTTCAATGGTGTTTTGGGTTTTTGTGGGTTGGGTGTTACTGGAGTACGAGTTGTGTTTGTAAAGGAGTTAAGGCTTGGTGAAGGGCCATTTTACTGGAAGGAGCAGTTTGCGTCAGTAGTGGGTGTGAAGGGTAACTAAGTGGAGAACCCTGAGTAGTGGAGAAGCATCAAAATAAAACAACAACAACACAGACGGTGAATTTAAAAGGTAGGTGGTCTGGATGGGATTTGCTGTGTTCGGCCATGAACGGGATATACAGGGTGTTCGGTGATAGTGTGTAAACTTTGGCAGTGTTGAATAGCTATGTGGAGTTCATAACAAATAGAACTGGAGGAAATATAGGGGTTGACTAAGTCCTTGGAATTGTTTTGGTGTATCGAGGAAGGCACCGAGTGTGATGAAGGGATAGTAATGACCGGTGTTGACAGTTCGAAATTTGTGAAGAAGAGGGTACTGTAGAAAGGATACTGTGTGGAGTTCGACTGAAACAAGAAGTAGAAATGGCCATAGCGAGAAGCAGTATGATTTTTACGGGGAAGAAGAATTGGGGAGAGGCCGATTAGGTATGAGGAGTTGGGCCGAGTATCGAGGGTGAGGTCCAGTTTCTTTTTAGTATAAATTCGGTTAAATTGAATAGTACGTTAACTTGTGAAACCAATAAGTTTTTCATATATTATCAGAATTCAACAAATCAAGATCCGCTGGGATCGTAGAGACGGACACTATACGATGGAACTGACCGCGAGTCAATTGGGGTCCGTCACAATTTATAGCAAAATAAATTGTCTGAATCAAGCGATGGTTATCGTCATTGACGATGATCGTCCAAATGTGAGTAAAACTCACCAACTCTGAACAGTTATATTTTTATAATGTATTCTTAGAACTGTTAATCATCTGTTGATTGCTGTGTGTTGGTTGATTGATTGAACTGCTAGTCAGTTAGTGGAAATTATATATATATATAGAAATCGTTAAATATTTATATATTGATTCTGCTATCAGTATAATTTACATTGAACTGAAAGTGATGTTGATTATACTGTGTAACATCTGTGGATGCAGGGAAACAGGTTGGAGGGACCCAACTGGGTTCCTAAATATTTATAATACTGTTTTGATTCATATATTCTGTTATATGATGTGATATATAATCTGTTGTCGATTATATGTGGTTGGACGATATTGAACATCGTGATTTGATATGATTGAATCCCATAACATACGGGATGTTGATAAGTAGATTTTCAAGGTGATATTGAAAACAGAATATTTATAAATTGGAATATTTATAAATAAGAGATATTTATAAATGAAATATTTATAAATAAGGAATATTTATAAATTGGAATATTTATAAATAAGAGATATTCAAAAAGGAAATAAATTCAAAATATTTTCCTTTTTGAATGGAAAGGCCTGTGTGGCGGGTTTGGGGATTTTCCCGATGCTCCCAATACAAAGGAGGTTATGGCGAATTTTCCCAGAAATTTAAGGAGTTAGAATATTTTTAAGAATAAATTTGAATAGGAAATATTTGTAAACCATTTACAAATAGAATTGGAAAGGGAATCATTTGTAAAGTGAAGAACCGTTACTAAAAGTAAATCTTTATAAATGAATAGTTTATTCGAAAGGAGTAATCGAATATGATATTCGAAGTTAGTTAATCGAATATGGTATTCGAAAGGAGTTAATCGATTTGAGTTAATCGATTAGAGTTAACTGTTGGAGTTAAACAGTTAGAGTTAACCAGTTCAGTAGAGTTAACCAGTTAAGTCCAGTTAACTAGTTTGGTTAAGTAAGTCCAGTTAACCAGTTGGGTTAAGTAAGTCCAGTTAACCAGTTTGGTTAAGTAGGTCCAGTTAACTAGTTTGGTTAAGTAAGTCCAGTTAACCAGTTGGGTTAAGTAAGTCCAGTTAACCAGTTTGGTTAAGTAGGTCCAGTTAACCAGTTTGGTTAAGTGAGTCGAGTAAACCAGTTGGGTTAAGTCAGTCAAGTTAACCAGGTAGAGTTAATCAGTTAGAGTAACCAGTTAGAGTTAAACTGATAGAGTTAAACAGTTATAGTTAATCAAATAAGTGTTAATCCAAATAAGTTTTCATCTCGTACGACTGCTAGCGTAATTCGCAGGGCTGTAAATAGCCTAAGGCGGTCGGATGTTTCCTGAGGGAATCAGGCGTAACCATTGTGATCGCTGCGATCTAGAGTCAAGCGAATGGAGTTAAATCGAATATTAGTTATTTGATAGGAGTAAACCAGTCGAGTTAAGTAAGTCGAGTTAACCATCAACTAGAGTTAACCAGTTAGAGTTAGAGTTGACCAGTTAGAGTAATCAACTAGAGTTAACCAGTTAGAGTTAGAGTTGACCAGTTAGAGTTATTCAAATAGAGTAAATCGAGTGGAGTTATCGAATATCACTTATTCGAAGTAGAGTTATCGAATATAGTGTATTCGAAGAGAAGAGTAATCGAATATGGTTTATTCGAGAAGAGAAATCGAATATAGTTCATTCGAGAAGAATTATCGAATATTGGTTATTCGAAGTGAGATAATCGAATATAAGTTATTCGAGAAGAAGGTAATCGAATATTAGTTATTCGAGAAGAAGTTATCGAATCTAGTTATTTGAGAAGAAGTTATCGAATATAGTTTATTCGAATAGAGTCAAAGGAGTTATTCGAATATAGTTTATTCGAATAGAGTTAGAGGAGTTATCGAATATAGTTTATTCGAATAGAGTTAGAGGAGTTATCGAATATAGTTTATTCGACAGGAGTTAAGTGAATAGAGTAAATCAAATAGAGTTAATCCAATAGGGTCAGTCCAATTGAGTTAAATTGAAAAGAGTTAATCAAATATAGTTATTTGAAAGAAATGTTAAGTAAGGAAGTTAGTTAAAGAAATATAAAGTGAACTTTGCCTATTTCAAGGTTAGAAGTGTTGTTCAGTTAAGGTCTGAGAGGTAGTTCTACCCCAACTTGATTGGCTTCGTTTTTAACTGAGGAATGGTTAAGGTTCGGCAGTAAAGGATGGTAAATTGAATTTAGTAATTAAAGGAAATGGTTGAGTTGACGTAGCGATGTTTTATCTAAACATCTGCTTAATCCAAACGTAGAAGTTTTGGAAATGTTTTCCAAACAAGAATCAGAAATGTTTTCTAATACAGAAACAAGGAATGGAAATGTTTCCAGTGTTAATAACGTATATTTTCTAAATATAGAAAATAGCAAATGTTGAATATAGGGAAACCGGATATGTAAAATGAACTGAAGAGATTAATGTTAAATGATGTTTGTTCGATATAATTTCCATCTGGAAATAGTATCATTGTTTGCACACTTGTTTTTCTTTGATAGTTAACTCACAGACTATCGAAGTTTTGACCATTTTAACGTTGTTAATATGGAGAGACCGGTTGGATTATTATCCAAAGAACCACTCTGTATTGGCATAAGCGTTGCGAATCATATATGCCAAAGATAATTGAAGATGGAGAAAAATGCAAGGGCTATTGTATAAGTCTTAAATAACAGTGACTAAGATGGATATACTGAATAGTTCCTTCGGTTTGTCCAGTCCCAGGACAACTTGTATGGACGAAGGTCTGACAGAGTATATCTAGTAGATCACGTAAGTTGATCGTTTCAAACGTATCTACGTTGGTGGCGGAGGAATTCGTTTCTCTTAGCTTATACCCGTGGTATTTTTGGGGAAATCAATTTGTGATTTAACGGGTATGACGATGTGACATTCTAAGTGGATGAAGATGTGGTATGTGAAAAGATAAGCGTAGCTTCTAGCCTCACATCCGGTAAATGACAGAAATCGGGCAGGCAGCATGGCTAAGTCGGTCGCACCGAAGTAGGGTGTATTATCACCTATCTAGAGAATATTCATTTGCTTCTTTAATCTATCAATGCTGTCCCATATATATATATATACGGGAACGGTTGCTGATCCCAACCGTTGGTGATGTACATTCGATACACTCAAGCGAAATGAGTGGTCGGTCATGTGTGGCTGAGTTGCAAGATGTTCTTGTTGAACTCCAGTGTATCGTTCCTAGAGTACACTGATCGGAAGGTGGTTCCATACCTTGTCATAGTTGGAAATCCATTACCCAATATGTGCTTGCGGTTTCGATTGTATACTATATATGCAGAACGTGAGATGAAAGCGTTTCTGCTAGATTGATATCTATTTGTAGTTAGACATTATTATAATATCAGAATGATATTGCTTTACAAAGTTGTTTGGATTCTCATAAGGGAAAAACCCGTTCCGTATTCACGGTGTGGTCTTATGAGATATCATCTACTTGTTCAAATTGTTTTAAACTGTTTTACTCACACCAGTCCCATGACTGACCCGGAGTTTACTTTGTTGTTTTCCCTAAACTCTTGGGTGCCTAAATTTGTACGGGCAGTCAAGTAGTCGGGATTTTACAGATACACTTGGAGAGCTTGGAGCAGGAGGCTTCAGGATTCTATAGCTATTATATATTCCGCTGTGTTGTAAGTGATGTACTCTGATAAGTGCTATTGTATATATAACTGTTTGTATTTCAAAAGTTATGTTATATTTTATTCGTTCCGCTGTGAGATTCGTGTTACTCTGATGATGATGTTCTTCTTCTTCTTCTATTCTATTAGTTCTATCTTATCTTTCCTCACCCTCTACTTTCTTTCATTAATTACCGGGATTTTTCGATGTTTGGTTATCGACGTCGAGCTTACGTCGATAACCAAAGTCGCTCAAAAATCCGGGTCGTTACACATATTAAGTTTCGCAAAACTGAAATTGTGACATTACAGATTGTAGAAAAAACCATTTGATCAAGGCATTTCTGATCTAATCCTACATATTTAGTTACATTGGGTCTTTTCTACATTCTTCCACAACATTGCTCTTTCGTAATCAATCTGCAAATGTGGAAGTACGTAGTAATACACCTGACATTCTATTGTTCATATATTTTTAGAAGACAATTTTATTGATGTTGCATCTTCGAACCATGCCACAATTCAGAAATTGTGCACCCATATTACTTTGCATTTCTTATCTTTTCATCTTATTATATGAAAATCTCAATAGTCCCACATTCCTCATTTTATGCTTACATAAGAAGGTCAGTACCGCCTCCTTTCCCTATGAAATATTCTTAATTACACTTCAAATATAACATCATATTCTAGAAGAACCATAAGATTCATTCAACCACTATAATCGTTATAAACTTTAGAGATTTCTGCAACATAATGAATAGAAACTCTATCAAAAAATGTTGGCAATGAAGAAAAAGATTTTAGTAATAATGCATGATACGTTTGAACTTTAAGATAAGAATTTTCATTAATTCAAAAAAAATGCATCATAATTTTCAAGTGTAGCAATCAGATAATGAAGATATGCTTGATTCTATAATTTCAAGTAGCCTTGTAGTAATGTTTTCTCTCTCTTAATTTGAATGAAACAGGCACCACAACTTGGAACATTGTACAGTTTAAGTACAAATCATGCTATCACATATATTACCTCATGAAAGAATTTAACAACTTCTACTATGTACTTGCTTCTACTTCTTGAGGCATTTGTGTGGTCTTTTGAACAAAAAGCAGTCCTCTATTATTTTTTATTCTTACCTCTCAAGGGAATGATTGTTCCATATTTTATATTTCAGCTATTGTTTCTACAACTGTCACGTACTATAAGCTTCCCTTCTGGCTGGCTTTATCAACTTCGTCAGCTATAGGTATTAACTTGCACCAGCCTGAAACATAATATAACTACTTTCAATTATATTTGTTGACAATTTCAAAATGAGAGTGTGATGCAAAATATATGCAAGGTACATGTTTATCCTACGTATTAGATAAAAATACAAAACAATACCTACAAAATGAGACTAAAATTATAGTGAGTATTGGTTGTGGCATACCTCTTATATATGCTACGAAATATACCAGTTCCATCAGATCACATAAATTGCCATGTCCCCATTTAATCCAACCTTAATTACCTACATATCGAAAAATAAATTAAACACTTACAAAAGGAAGAACATGAATAATGAGACATGTAGTGATAATGAGTAAATGACAATGACACCTTCCAGAGCTATATGCAAAAAGTAAATAAAATAACTTAAATTGTCAGCTGATTCATCATCTAAAACAAACTTAACAGCTTGCCATCTAATAATAAAATAAATTATATCCAGCTAATCAAATAATTTTCTTATATTTGCAAACTGAATACTAATTTATTACGAATCTAAGATCACTGCCGATAAATTTTTTTTAAAAATCCCTCCTGAAATTCAATTTGTCTTGTTGGAAAACATGTTGACATACAACAATAGTAACATAGTGCATAACATCTAAAAAAGACCCAAATCAATCATCCAAATGCCTATAAAACGGTTATTCTTTATAAAAGTAAGCACCACTCAAATTTGCCATGATGATGAATTTCTGAAACCGAAACAAATTGTTATGAATCATGATCTTAATTTTGGTGATAAAGTAAATTATGAAAGAATGAAGTATGGAATACGAAGCAATATAATATCTATCATTTTAACAGCTAATGCATAAAAGAAATGTTAACTTTGTGTTCATCCAACCATTCCATTTTGTGTTGTTTACTTTGTGTCATTTTACTTTAGTCATAATTCTTCCAACCACTCCACATTAATAATATTATAGTAGCCATTTTCTTAAACAAAAATAATAATCATATTACATGCAAAAAAATGCCTATAATTTATTGGGAAGCTTGTAGGAATCAATCTATATCACAACAATCTAACTTACTGCTAAAAAATTGGAATTAGCATAATTGATAACTAAGTTCTTTAGTACTCCTAAATGGATGAAGGAATAAGACAATGATGGTAATAGAAATTCAGTGGATTGGCTATTACCGATTGAAAACAAAAACATTTGAAAACCCACCCTAATTTTCTATGTTTCATGAATAAAACTTGTAAAAAGAAATGCTTTTAGTATGGAAAGTAATTTTAGGATACTTAGAAATGAAAATAAATGGATATTCTTATAATTATGATTTTGCATTGGTGAAAGAAAAGAAAAAGGGAAAATGAAATTATGCATGGTTATTATGAGCAGGTCTAAGAAAAATATACATGTCTTAAAAATTATAACTATGCACGAAATAAAAGTTACACTGATTATTTATGGTACACATTCTTTAGTGAAAATTAAACATGGAAAATATCCATTTTATGTAGAAATTTCATATGCCATAGATTATCTACCATATTAGTGCAGAATTGTGGCAGGTAATTAATTACACTAGATAAGCCAGTGCAAAATTATGGCAGTTAATCTTGGCAGATGTTCCAGTGTAAGATACATCACCTGTATTGGTCATTTTATGGCAGTTAACTATGATCTATCAGTGCAAATCGATTATGTCACCTATAATTTTCAATTATTTGTGCTAATTTCATATAAATATTTTTTTATCACCAGTTATATTAGGGTCATTGATTTCTAAATTTGGAACCCTTATTATTTGTAATCCAAAAATTTATCACCTACCATACCAACACAAGAAAATAAAATTAAAAATGACACATAAACAAAATAAGACAAATTGTAAAAGAATTCCAAATCATTGCCTAAGCAATACATATTTAATGTTCTTATGAATAAATCAATCATTATGTTAATTATACATAGTTAATTAACTTTTATAAGAAATTCAATCTTGCAATATATATGAATATCTATAAAAATATATGGTAGTATTGTATAAATTTAAAAGGCAGCTTCTTATTATATAAAAAAATTAAAAAAAACATATATAGCAATTATCCAAAAGTGAGGGGCAATTTCGGTATTTTAAGGTCAGATCAAAGGTAAGACTAGTGGAAATTATTAGATAGATAGATGATGGTAAGCTAAGTTATTCCATGCAATCTTCATTATCTGGCTAATCATTATGGATGTGATCACATGGACATGTAAATTCATCGAGACATGCATTCGAGTTTGTCACAAATGTCCAAAAGATGATATTAACTATAGTGGCCATGCCTTCTTTTATTACATGCAACCATTATATTCACCATGGATAACCCCAATAAAAGCAAAATTCATATAAATATTCAAAAGATTACATATAACACAGATAGCAACGATGAGAGGTAATCTTGAGCATAATAGATGTGTGGATGTTGACATAGAATCCAATGGAGTTGGAACTTTCAGGTAGCATGTAGTGAACATGTACACCTATGTTTTCAAGTTATACTTCAAGTTCAACTTAACTTTATATCTACATTGAGATACAATTGCACTTCTAAGCATTAAAATTTATCATATGCTGTATGAAGAGATCACCTACATGAGTAAGTACCATGAATCCTTTTCAAGCTTTGTAATGAAGGTTAGGCTATACATCTCCTATCATAGTGATTCCCTAAAAATACAAACCTTTTTTTAATAATCCTCTTTAAGCTTCAGAACAAAGGTTAGGATAAACATTTCCTATCATACTTATTTCCCAAATATGCACCAACCTTCTTTGAATATTAAAAATAGAAATAAATATTTTATAACATAAAAGTAAAATTAACGCAAAAATAAATGTAGAAAATGGAAATAATCTTTCTGTAACATAAATGTGAAATTGCCAACATAGTAAATATGTGAAAGAATAACCTAAAAAAAAAAAAAAAAAGGAAAAAACACGGCAAATTTTAATCTTGGTATGGTAATATATCAGCTTTTATAGAAAGCAAAGCATGACCACGAAATTCGGGATTTGTAGGCCAGTTTAGATACATAGATTCTTTAGAAGTGTCAACTGCATTTAAAAATATGAATCATAGTGTAAAAGCAAGTAACTGAAAAAATAGAAATATAAAAATGAATACAATTTTTTTACATTAAAGTATGATTAGTTAGGGTAAAATTTTGGCACAACCATTAGAAGTATATATGTCAAGTTGTCAACCTTTTTTTCTATTTTAGTATGATAATGGAAAGGCTTCATGCAAATTTGAAATTTCACTGTCAATTTTGAGATGTGATTTATGGGTAACTGTCACACCATAAATAACAGTAGGATGGAATACCATGAACCCTGCTCGTGATTCATAATTCTTGTGTGCAATAAGCACATAAATTTGTCAAAGTAATTTAATAGTTTATTTTTAACAACAACAAATACTTATAGCGGAAGGGTTTTGTAACGCCCCACCCCGAGACCCACCCTAATAAAGAGCATTATTGGGTAATGTTGTCTATTAGAGCGGAGAATAGGGCTGGTTAAGGATGACCACTTAATACTTTTTTAGAGGCTCGACATACTTAATACTTTATGTAGTACAATTCTACAGTAGCTCTAGAATCAGCTCAAAACACAGTACGTATAATTACACCATCATAGATCACAAAACAATTACATAATATTACATCGTTAGAGTACAACAATTACACGTGCTACAAAAGAATAGATAAACTTCTCTTGCTTACAATATGATACAACAATGAAATAAAGAAAGCTCTACTATTCGAACTTGACTACATAAGCTCGAGTGAATGAAGCTATGGTGAAGATAGACTAGAGAGAACCTGCTAACCCCAATCTCAACAACTACATCTGAAATACCTTGGCCTGACCCGAGGAATACACACACGGGCCAGTCTAGTTTACAAATCAATATAAGAAATAAATATGCACAAGATATGCAACTCTCTACCACTAAGAGTTGTGAATATGATGACACAAAGAGAGTTAATTATTTTTTGATCACATACCATGACACAAGGGATAAGTGTACAAGTCTCGTGGACTAGTATTGGGCTAAGTACATCAATGTACTCAAGCCACAATGAAAACATGTTGGAAATGTTTTACAAACATTAAGTGAATTATTAAAAATCTTGAATAAGTGTAAGAATGGCTCCTATATGGGAATAGTCCAACATCATGGAATTATATAGAAGAGGCAAGCCTTTATACTTGTTTCTAAGAAATCATGTTGGGGCCTTGGGCTCCCAATACATGCATTGTTGTGAGGAGAGAGACCATGCATCATATGACCACCACACACGCGCGACCGACCGACTCGACCCGACCCGACCCGACCCGACCCGGCCCGGCCCGGTCCGGTTCGGCTCGGGCTTGGGCTTGGGCTTTGTGGTGTAGACACTTATATTTTTTGGACCATAAAACTTAGCCTTTTTCGAACCGTTTTTTATGGAAAAAGATTTCTGCAACGGTAAAAATTATATCCCCCAAATTTTAGCGGCCCACTAATCTGTAAACCCAAACCCTAATTTTCGCTCTATATATTGTCATTAGCCTCAGACGAGAAGACTACCGAATTGAAAATTCTCTCTTCTCTCAGCCGCCATTAAATTCTCTTCTCAGAAATTTTCGAGCAATTATTTCAGAAAGTGAAAGTCTGCACCGATTTGTTGTGCAAGCAAATCGGCTATTGTTTTTGAGGCTGTTTTATCCTAGAGGCGGCGGCGAAGGAACGAACTGGTTTGCACCTTCGACCAGATCGCCGAATCATCTTCAAGAAAACGACCTAGTCCGCGACTCAGCCATTGTTTCCCAACAATTTGAAGACGAACTGAAACAATGGCTTCCAATTCAACCGTAGACGATTCTGCTCCACCCTCTGCTTTCCAGTTCCAGAGCCCTCTTGTGACGGCTGCTCCTTTCAGATTTGAAGGCTTGCATTTCAAACGATGGCGTCAGAAGATGGAGTTCTTCCTCACCATCAGAAAAGTTGTGGCTACGCTGACTACTGACAAACCGCAGCTTCCAGATAAACCTGCTGAGACTGATGCAGCGAACATGGCATCATGGACTGAACAGTCAAGGCAACTGCAGACCTGGACTGAACAAGATTATCTATGCAAGAACTTTATTCTGAACGGACTGAGCGATGATCTGTATGATTATTATAACTCAGATGAAAAGACAGCAAAGGAGATTTGGGAAGCACTGAAGAAGAAATATGATACAGAGGAGGCAGGGGCAAAGAAATATGATGTGAGCCGCTATCTAAAGTACCAGATGACTGATGATAGATCGGTAGAGATGCAGTCTCATGAGCTGCAGAAAATAGCTCATGAGATCATCTCCGAAGGTATGGTCTTGGACGAACAATTTCAGATTGCTGTTATCATTGACAAATTACCCCCAGGCTGGAAAGATTTTAAGAATGTCTTGCGACATTAGACTAAGGAATTTTCCTTAGAAAGCTTGATTACACGCCTCCGTATTGAGGAGGAGGCACGCAAGCAGCACCAGAAAGAAGAGGTGCTGATTGTGAATAACAACAGTACTAAGAAGACCACTTCCGCTGTTCTGAAACCAAATCGGAAATCTTTTAAGAATCAGAACAGGCGCAACAAACAGAATGGGAATCCGCAAGGAAACCCAAAAGGACAGCAGAAAACAGCCCAAAAGAATGACTCTGGACAGTTGTTTCTTTGTTACAACTGTGGAAAACCAGGGCATATGGCACGAAAGTGCCGGAACAGACCAAGCTCTGCACCGCAGGCTAACCTGGCTGAGGAGCCTCTTACGGCTATGGTTACTGAGATTCACCTTGTTGGTGGATCAGAGGGTTGGTGGGTAGACACTGGTGCTTCTCGCCATGTCTGCTATGATCGTGGCATGTTCTCTACATACACGGCTGCTGAAAATCAGAAAGTGCTGTTGGGAGACTCTCACACCACTAAAGTTGCGGGGATTGGAAATGTGGAACTCAAGTTCACCTCTGGAAAAACTGTAATTCTGAAAGATGTTATGCACACTCCAGAGATAAGAAAGAATCTGGTCTCTGGCTTCCTCCTTAATAAGGCTGGTTTCACTCAAGTTATTGGGGCTGATTTGTACACTCTTACTTATAAGGGAACTTTTGTGGGAAAGGGTTATGCTTGTGAGGGTATGTTTAAACTGAATGTTGAATCTAATAAAGTGACTACTTCTGCTTACATGTTGTGTGATTTTAATATCTGGCATTCTAGATTATGTCATGTTAATAATCGAATTATTCATAACATGAGCACCCTAGATATGATACCTAAAATGACAGAATCTGAATCTGATAAATGTGAATTTTGTACACAAGCTAAAATCACAAAGAAACCTCACAAATCTGTTGATAGAGTTTCTGAACCCTTAGACTTGATTCATTCTGACATATGTGAACTTGATGGCACTTTAACTAGACAGGGACATCGTTATTTTATCACTTTTATTGATGACTGCTCTGATTTCACATATGTATATCTTATGAAAAATAAAAGTGATGCTTTTGACATGTTTAAAACATTCAAAACTGAGATTGAGAATCAAGCAAATAGAAAAATTAAGAGACTTCGTAGTGATAGAGGAACAGAATATGAATCTAATTCCATTCTGGATTTCTATAAACAACATGGTATAGTACATGAGAGAACTGCACCCTACTCACCTGAAATGAACGGTAAAGCAGAAAGAAAAAATAGGACCTTTACCGAACTAGTAGTTGCCATATTATTAAATTCTGGTGCAGCAAAACATTGGTGGGGGGATATTTTATTGACTGTATGCTATGTTCTGAATAGAATCCCTAAATCTAAGAATAAAATTTCACCTTATGAAATTTTAAAGAATCATAAACCCAATGTCTCATACTTTAGAACTTCGGGTTGTTTAGCATATGTTCGCATTCCAGACCCTAAGAGAATAAAATTAGCAAGTAGAGCATATGAATGTGCATTTATAGGCTATGCTATTAATAGCAAAGCATATAGATTTTATGACCTTAATGCACATAATATAATTGAATCAAATGATGCCAATTTTTATGAAACTAAATTTCCTTTCAAATTAAGGAATAGTGGGGGCACTTCAAATATGCCTATTAGAACAGAACTTAATGAAAATTCTGAAGCTGAACCTAGAAGAAGTAAAAGAGCAAGAACCATAAAAGACTTTGGTTCAGATTTTTGTGTTTTTACTATTGAGGAGGATCCTATAAACCTCCAAGAAGCCTTATCTTCTTTAGATGCCGATTTCTGGCAAGAGGCTATAAACGATGAGATGGATTCTTTAGAATCCAATAAGACTTGGCACTTGGTAGATTTACCCCCTGGTTGTAAGTCTATAGGCTGTAAATGGGTACTTAAAAAGAAATTAAAACCTGATGGCACTATAGATAAATATAAAGCACGACTAGTAGCTAAAGGTTTTAAACAAAAGGAAAATATAGACTTCTTTGACACTTTTTCACCTGTAACTAGAATAACATCCATTCGGGTATTAATCTCACTTGCTTCCATTCATAATTTACTTATACACCAAATGGATGTTAAAACTGCTTTTTTGAACGGTGAATTAGACGAAGAAATTTATATGGACCAGCCTGAAGGATTTGTAGTACATGGTCAAGAACATAAAGTATGTAAGTTGGATAAATCATTATATGGTTTAAAACAAGTACCTAAACAATGGCATGAAAAATTTGATAACTTAATCATTTCAAATGGTTTTAAAGTTAATGAAAGTGACAAATGCATTTATTACAAATCTGAGAATGACATTTGCACTATTATATTCCTTTATGTAGATGACCTACTCATTTTTGGGTCAAATATTCATGCCATAAACTCAGTCAAATCTTATTAAGTGTCAATTTTGATATGAAAGATTTAGGTGAAGCGAGTGTAATCCTTGGTATTAAGATTACTAGGTCAGAAAAGGGAATTTCCTTGGATCAATCTCATTACATTGAGAAGATACTAAAGAAATATAATTACTTTGACTGTAAACCTGCAAGTACACCATATGATCACAGTGTAAAGTTATTTAAGAACACTGGTGAAGGTGTAAGACAGTCTGATTATGCGAGCATCATTGGCAGCCTTCGGTATGCCACTGATTGTACTAGACCCGACATTGCCTATGTCGTGGGATTATTGTGCAGGTTTACCAGTAGACCTAGTATAGAGCACTGGCAAGCTATTGAAAGGGTAATGAGATACCTTAAACGAACCATGAACCTTGAATTACATTATGAAAGGTTTACAGCTGTACTTGAAGGATATTCCGATGCAGACTGGAATACCTTATCTGATGATTCTAAAGCGACCAGTGGCTATATATTTAGCATCGCTGGAGGAGCTGTTTCTTGGAAATCCAAGAAACAAAATATTTTGGCTCAGTCTACTATGGAGTCTGAGATGATAGCACTAGCTACAGCTAGTGAAGAGGCGGAGTACTTGAGAAATCTGCTAGCTGAGATTCCCTTATGGGAAAAACCGATACCGGCTGTGTTGATACATTGCGATAGTACCGCGGCTATTGCAAAAGTTCAGAACCGATATTCTAACGGTAAGAGACGACAAATACGTCGTAAGCACAGTACGGTTAGAGAACTACTTTCCACAGGTACCGTTAGAGTGGATTACGTATGTAGTGAGGAAAATTTGGCAGATCCTTTGACGAAAGGACTGTCCAGATAGAAAGTCCATAACTCTTCTAAAAGAATGGGACTATTGCCCTTAGATTGTTGAGTCACGCACAATGGTAACCCGACCTAAATGACTGGAGATCCCAAGAACTAGGATCAATGGGTAATAACAAGTTGTGTAGTGATATGAGTTGAACATGCTATTTAATAAACCAAGAAGCATGTATTCCTGAAGTGATTAGAGGATGAGTTAATAGAAACTCTTAATGAGATCTATACTCTATGTGGAGTGGAGTACCTACCTTCAGGAGTGCTCTTGATAGACTCACCTTTGTGAATGTGGAAATGTGGCCGTTTCCTATGGAGTTTCGGGCAAAACTTCTAGAGCATTCACTAAACTAGGATAGACGTGCATAGCCATAAATGCACGGGCTTATTTGATTGCACTATAGAAAAGGTTGTGTGTGGTTTGATGTCAGGAATAGAGTTCAAGACTACGTGTCACTCTAGTAAAAACTGAATCTTATTCACTATGCAAAGGTTCAAGTCGAAAGACACCTTTGTTTATGCACAATCTTATGTTTTTAAGAAACTGCTCGAAAATATTTTTTTTAAATTCAAGTGGGGGATTGTTGGAAATGTTTTACAAACATTAAGTGAATTATTAAAAATCTTGAATAAGTGTAAAAATGGCTCCTATATGGGAATAGTCCCACATCATGGGATTATATAGAAGAGGCAAGCTTTTATACTTGTTTCTAAGAAATCATGTTGGGGCCTTGGGCTCCCAATACATGCATTGTTGTGAGGAGAGAGACCATGCATCATATGACCACCACACACGCGCGCGCGACCGACCGACTCGACCCGACCCGACCCGGCCCGGCCCGGTCCGGTTCGGCTCGGGCTTTGTGGTGTAGACACATATATTTTTTGGACCATAAAACTTAGCCTTTTTCGAACCGTTTTTTATGGAAAAAGATTTCTGCAACGGTAAAAATTATATCCCCCAAATTTTAGCGGCCCACTAATCTGTAAACCCAAACCCTAATTTTCGCTCTATATATTGTCATTAGCCTCAGACGAGAAGACTATCGAATTGAAAATTCTCTCTTCTCTCAGCCGCCATTAAATTCTCTTCTCAGAAATTTTCGAGCAATTTTTTCAGAAAGTGCAAATCTGCACCGATTTGTTGTGCAAGCAAATCGGTTATTGTTTTTGAGGCTGTTTTATCCTAGAGGCGGCGGCGAAGGAACGAACTGGTTTGCACCTCCGACCAGATCGCCGAATCGTCTTCAAGAAAGCGACCTAGTCCGCGACTCAGCCATTGTTTCCCAACAAAACATACACCAAAATCATCGAAATCATCATATACGTCTCAATCGAGTTAAATGATCAATAAAGGGAGTACCTCACTCCAAAACATCTAAATCTCAAATTATGATGGATTAGAAATCCAAATGCACTTTGCAAATGTACGATTATCCCGATCGAGTTAAAATCATCAAACCCGAATCACAAAAGAAATCATAAAAAATATGCGTGTGCCATAATAATAAAGCCCATCCCAAGCTATAATATTGCTCATCGCGAGCAATAGCCATGTATCATCAAATGAAAATCCTCAAAATCATCATAAAACTCGAGTGAGTTAAATATCACGGATGATCACCACACTCCAACACAGAAAATCACGAAATGTTTATGTAAATTTAAAATCCAATTATCTTCAATGTATGATCATATAAATCAAATCACAAAATATCATCATAATATGGATCCGTTAGAAATAAATATGCATGTGCAAACACATGATAATATAGCTCCCCGAGCTTAGCTCAATACTTATACATATTCAAATTAGGCGCCTATCACTGCGACCCCCCTCCCCACCCGGAGGTCGAGTGTATCTTGACCCTCCCAGTCAAGTGAATACGTATACATGACTCCCCCCGAAGCAAAGTACTGGCTTAACAAACATAATATGCGTCGCTGATTCACATTCAGTAAGCTGAGTAGTGGTAACAATGCATTACATACCACACGTTCTCACTACTGGTTCACTAGCTGCTTATCAACTTCGCAATTTAAAACATCAAAAACACCAAATCATCCTTAATAAGACATCAGCTTCAATTTAACTATACTGGAATTAACCGACTTCGTATACTTCTGTGTCCCATACCACAGAGTGTAAAATGTCGTTTAAAATCCAGTACGTTATTCTAAAGGGTGCAAGGTTGGGTAATTTATATAGATAAGAAAATACGTGATTTCGATACAAGTTATGAAATATTTTACAAAGCCAATAGTTTTCTATCTTGGAAAGCTATAGATTTGAAGATAGGTTTTTCTACTATTGTTTCGAGGCCACTTAGTGTAAAAAAATTAAAATTATAAATCTCATTTAGCCCCAAAACTATAATGAAAACTTAATTTATGTGTATATCAGAAAACTAGCTTAAATTGTGTAATGTGTGCTCAAAACTCATCACTGAATACATAAAACTCAAATTATGCATTAGTGGTAATTTAGACTTCTTCATTGATAAAGAAAGCCAAAATATAACACAAAAAACATGGCTTAAAACTAGATCATGAAAACACTTAGAAGACGACGCCTAAATTTATAAACGTGGCTTAAAACTATATCACGAAAAGCATGAAAAAACTTAGAAGACGACGCCTAAATTTATACTAAGGCATGAAATATTCTCCGAAATCAATTAGGATTGCAAGTTTCAGAATAGTTTCGAATGACCAAACGATCTCTGAATGATCTATAAGTTGATAGTTACAAATTAGAAAAACCTGGCTTTCAAATAAAAACAGAATCACTAAATTCCGACATCGCACGAAAAAGTTATAAAGCTCCAAACATAGACTGAAACTGAATTTCAGCCGGAGCTGAAATCACTTCTGGGTCCAAATTTTGGACCAGGCTTGAACGGCCAAACGATCTCGGATTAGCCTAAATATTTGCAGATAAGAAGAAAAAGTCACAAGCTTTACAGAGAAAAGAAAATCATTCAGAGAGGATTAATGATATTGAAGTTATAACAGTCCAAAGTAACACTTTGGCTGTGATTTCAGCAATTAGAACAAAATGAACAGCAATCACGAAGAAACCCCAACTTTAGCAACATGTTTACCCACACAAATCAACCCAGAATAGCACCAAAATTTGCAGTATTATAGACAAGGTTCCAAGCTTCAAAACAAAAGAAGAATCACTCAATTCCAATCAACAACGAAGGAGATACAACACCCCTAAGTCGGACCTGGGCGCTGCTTTGTTTTAGGTCAAAATCCCAGTGATACCTCTACTTTGGTGACCCGTGTACCCACCCAAATCAACTCGAAATGACGCTAAAATTTGCAGATATATTGACAAGAAGATGGACAACAATATGCAAAAAGAATCAGGCAAAAACACTCAAGGATTAGAAAGTTATGATGGCTCAAACATGGGATTTTGCTGTGATTTCAACACAACAACAAAATGACCAATTTGTTCAAGGAAAGCTACGCATTTTATACGGACAACAAATTGATTCAGCCAATAAAACTAAACTAACAATGTAAACTAGGAAGTGTGAATCAACCGACACACCTTGATTGGATTATAAGATGAATCCCCTTCAATTTGGAGCTCAATGGAGCTGATTTGAGACATGTAGCAAATCTGGAGGAAAAAATGTCAATATGCAACAATTATGAAATAAAGAGAAACTCCAAATCTTCAACTACAACAAAAACCCTAAAATTGTTGTGCATAACTTGATGGAAAGGGGGATCTAAGACTCTCTTGATTTTTGTGAGATTTGTTTTGAGTTTTGGTAAGCAAGAGGGCTAAGAGGCCATGAGTTTTGACTTGAGAAGCTACAGCTAAAGGAGGAGAGGAATAAGAGTAGGTGTCGTACCTTTCTCAATGCTTCCTCCAGAAGCTCTTAGATTAGATATAATGGGACAATTAACAATCTAAGCCCAAAATAAGATATTAATATTAACTAACCCAAATGCAACAATTTAAAGATTAAACACTTGTTAAACATTATTTTAAACATATCCAGCACAACATAAATCACACAGATACAAACACTAATCAAGTTGTGTTAATTTTAACAATTCAACACACATGTTAACACACAAAACACATGTATACTAGTTTAATTATCAAATTCAACGTAATGTTTCAAACAAGTATATTTATCAAAATATCTTTATTTATACTTGTGCAATTTCATTAGCACAACAAAACAATTGTCAACAATGTCCTATTTTAACAAAATAAATCATTAACATATTAAAACACAAATTATTAGATTCATTATCTATTTGCACCAATTAAGGTTTCTACAACAATATTTTATGTATCAAAATTACAATAATTGCTCTATTACTCAAATATTAAAACTATTGTCATCAAACTATAATGAAGAAGGTTTTAACTCAATAATTATCATATAAAACACTTTTACCCCTTTTGATTTCAACACAACAATGCACACATCTATTTATATGTATAGATAGTGTTTAAAACACGAATTTCTAAATTTATTAATACAACAATGTTGTTGTTCATTCTATCAACTCAACAAATTAAATTCATTATCAACGACAATAAAATACACCGATCCTATAAATATTAATTCACAATCGATATGTATATCATTATACAATCTGTAAGGGGTGATCAATCCCTTTCAGCGGAAAAACCTCAATAGGATCTTGCAATGATGTGATAAAACAACCATCTTGAAATGAATATAAATCTCAGATCACAGAAAAAATAAAGGCAACAGAGAACACACAAATTTATAATGGTTCCACTATCACGAGATAGTGTACGGTCACTTCAATGGGGAAGAGATTTTATTAATACTCAAGAGATTACAGAGTTTTTTAAAGTAGAGCGAAAGAAATGAAGAATACAAAAGTTCTCATATGTTTCATAAGAATAACATCCTCTATGCTTCTCTTTAAACAGAGAAAAGATTACTAGGAGATGAGATAATTGATTTATGTAAAATAAATCAATTTATGGAGAAAAAAAACTAATAACCCATTAATTAATTGTCATATGATTATAATTTCCCTTTTCTCCATCAACCGATCCCTTTTCCAATTTTAATCTCTTTCCGTTTCTTTTGTTCATGAAACATGGCAACTAATTAAATGACGAATATTTCCAATATCCCCTATTTATTAATATTCCTTCCATTTCTTTCCATTCATTTCTTGCACAAAACAAGTAACGAAATTACCACGAATATCTCCAAAAAATCTAATTGATATTTGGAAATATTGTATCGCCAAATTCCAATAATCTCCACCTTGATACATATCTCTTTCAACCAAGAGTCTCCAATGTGAATGCTTCCCAATGAGTTCATGCAAAAGCCACCCCTCATTGCACTTTGTCAGTGAACTCCGGCAAGGCCACCGCCCACCAACAAAGCGTTGGAAGCATTTAAAAAAAAACAAAGTAGACATTGTGCAACCAACTCCTATCTCTTCATACAAGAAGAATACCACATCTTCTATTGACTTCAACCAAGTCACTCTCTTCTCCATTGTGCCACAATGTGGTACCTAGCACTTCATCAAGTGAATCAAGTTTTAGCAATGCTCGAACTTAGTAGCAGGTAATGCCTTCGTAAACATGTCTGCTGCATTTTCATTTGTGTGAATCTTTTGAAGACGAACTAACTTCTCCTCATTCATAAAGATAGGGAAAGACTCTCTTACCTCTACATGCTTTGTTCTAGAACTGAAAGCCATATTTTTAGCTAAATGAATTGCACAATTCACCAAACAAGCATCTTGCATGAAGCCCAAATCACACAATAACTTCTTCAAATAAAGTGTCTCCTTAGCTGCCTCAACTGCAGCTATCAACTCTGCCTCTGTAGTGGACAAAGAAACTATAGTCTGCAACCTCGCTCTCCAACTAATAGTTGTTCCTCCAAATGTGAACACATAGCGTGAGGTTGACTTTCTTCTATCTCTATCTCCGGCATAGTACGAGTCACAGAATCCAACCAAGTTGAAATCCTTATTTCTGCCGCAAAAAACAAGCCCATAATCTGATGTTCCTCTAAGATATCTAAAAATGTACTTCACTGCCTCCTAATGTGATTTTCCTGGATTTGTCGTAATCTACTAACTAATCCAACAGCTTGAGCAATGTCAAGTTTATTGCACACCATAACATACATCAAGCTACCTATTGCACCGGCATAAGGCACCTTCTTCATATAGGCCTTGTCCTTTTATGAGATCGGAGAGCCCTGATTAGAAAGCTGTATATGTAAAGGCATGGGAGTAATGGTACCCTTTGCACCATCCATGCTAAACCGAGCAAGCACCTTTTGAATATATTTCTTTTAAGTAAGTCTCAAAAGTTCAAGCTTTCTATCTCTTTGGATTTCCATCTCCAAAATTTTCTTTGCTTCTCCAAGGTCTTTCATATCGAATTCCGCTTTTAATTTCAATTTCAATGCATCAATTTCAGCTTTATCCTTGGAAGCAATCAACATATCATCCACATATAAAAGTAAATACACCCAATTATTATTCTTTAAATGCTTAAAATAAACACATGCATCTTTAGTACTACGATTAAAACCATGTGAAAGCATAAAAGAATCAAACCTTTTGTACCATTGTCTAGGCGACTGTTTTAGACCATAAAGAGATTTCTTTAACTTGCATACCCAATCTGACTTTCCATCTACAATAAATCCTTCTGGCTGCTTCATGTAACTGGTTTTCTCCAAGTCGCCATGCAAGAAAGCGGTCTTCACATCAAGTTGTTCTAACTCCAAATCGTAAGAGGCAACTATTGCAAGTAGGATTCGAATTGAAGTTTATCTAACAACTAGAGCAAATATTTCATCATACTCTAGCCCCTTTCTTTGTAAAAACCCTTTGGGTACTAATCTTGCCTTATATCTACCATCATCTTTTACCTTGAACACCCACTTGCAACATATGGCTCAACTTCCTTGGGGTGGTGGTACCAAATCCCAAGTCTTGTTCTTTTGCATAGACTTTATCTCCTCTTCCATAGCGCAATTCCACTTCGAATTGTCACTCGACTTCATGGCTTCTTCAAGGCTCAATGGTTCATCATGAATTACATGTAAAGCATACTCAAACTGATCATCAAGGCTCAAATTTTCATACTGCCAATCTCCGTATCTAATTGGAGCTCTCTTTGGTCTTTGACTAGCATGAATGACTATATCGCCTGACTCTCCTTCAGCTCTACCTTGAACTCCACATTGAGCTGAATCATCTCTAGCTTCATGATGATCACCATCACTACTAGAGGAAATTTGTGGACTATCATGTGATGTATCATCAACTGCTCTGTCACTATTACCAATAGTGATAGCTCTACTTCGGGTTTGAAAACTGGGAATCTCATTCTTTTCAGGCTTCTCATCAACTTAGTCTGAATCCTCTGATAAATCTTCCAAAGGTTTGAACATAGCTGACTCATCAAAAGTCACATGTCTGGAATGTATTACTTTCTTCGTAATTGGATCCCAAATTCTATATCCTTTTATGTCGTTTGTATAACCAAGAAAAACACATTTGGAGGCCCTAGGCTCCAACTTGTCACGTCATGTATTGTGAACATAAACTGGACATCCAAATATATGAAAATAACTTAATAAAGTGTTTACCTCTCCATACCTCCTCTGGAATCTTCCCATCAATGGCTAAGCACATAATCCGATTAATAATATGTGTTGTAGTCAATATCAAGCAACGGGTATTTTCAAGCAGAGTTCTATTCATTCTCTCAGCAACCCCATTGGATTGCGGATCACCAGGTGTAGTAAAATGTCTTTGAATACCACACTGTCTGCAATAGTCGAGGTACTCTTTGGAGACATATTCTTCACCATTGTCGGATCTAAGAATCTTCGATTTCTTTCCTGTTTGGTTTTCAACAAGAGCTAACCAAACCTTAAACTTCTTAAATACTTCCGACTTAGCTTTCATTACATACACCCAAACCTTGCGTGAGTAGTCATCAATGAAGAAAACAAAATAATATACTCCACCAATAGAAGCTATAGAGTATGGCCCCCAAACATCTGAATGTACATAATCAAGTACCCTATTAGAAGCATGCATTCCATAACCAAAAGAAACTCTTGGTTTGCTTTGCCAATACACAATCCTTGCAAAAGTCCAACTTGTTAAAGATTTCTCCCTTGATCTTTTTCTTCTTACAAAGCAACTCTAAGTTCTTCTCCGAAGTATGACCTAATCTCATATGCCAAAGCTTGGTAGCATCCAAACTTTTAGAACTATCGACTCCAACACATGATTCTGTGCCTCTCTAGAAACTCTCAAACCATCTTTAACAATGGTTATTTCGCATCCCAATGATGCCAATTGGCCTAATGATATCAATGACTTCCGAAGACCTGGGACATAGCGAACATTTGAAAGTGTGCGAACAATCCCACCATACATGCGAATGCGAATTGAACCAACTCCCATAGACTTGCATGCAGCATCGTTCCTCATAAGGATAGAACTTCCTTCTTTGGCATCGAAGGAAGAAAAATAATCATTATTAGGTGTCATGTGAAATGATGCTCCAGAATCTAGAATCCAGTGGTCTGCAACATCTGATACAACCGTTGTCAACAAATCGCTACTGCCTTTCCCCATCGCAATAGATGAAGAACCATTCGTCTTCTTCTCCAAAACTGGACAATCACTTCTTCAATGGCCTAATTTCTTACAATTATAACACTTTCCATCTTTAGACTTACTCCGCGAATTAGACTTCCTAGAATTGGAACGCCCCCTATTATTCTTCACTTTCTTCTCTGCTCTTCCTCTCTCTACAAATAAGCCTGAACTACTACTTCCTCCACTGCTATCACCAACACCAACTCTTTCATCTGATCTCTCAACTCTTTACTGAGCAAACCTGTCTTCACATCATCTAATTTCAATGTGTCTCTACCATAGATAAGGCTGTTAGCGAAACCAGTGTATCGCTTTGGAAGCGAACATAACAGAACCATTGCTTTTTGTTCTTCATCAATTTTCAACTCAACAGAC
Organism: Allium sativum; assembly: GCA_030737875.1. Lineage (NCBI taxonomy): Eukaryota > Viridiplantae > Streptophyta > Magnoliopsida > Asparagales > Amaryllidaceae > Allium > Allium sativum. Next base: position 3,602,281 of record CM060921.1, on the reverse strand, counting down.
TTCATCTTCATCAACAGTTCATCAAACACACTTAGGTGTGTCTTAATTGAAGAACTTTTCTTCATCTTATAAGTGAAGAAAGCCTTCAATAGGATCAGGCGGTTGGTTAGGTATTTCTTCATGTAGAGGTCCTCCAACTTCTTTCAAATGCCTCTAATTGTTGTCTCCTGACTGATTTCAGAAATTACATTCTCCCATAGCAAGATGAAGAGTAATAAAGGCCCATTCTTCCATCTCTTCTAATTCCATTGATGAAATATCAGCAGACAATGTCTCCGTATCAAATACTACTCGATGAACGCGATTTCTTCTCAAAAGTGCTTTCATCATCCACTGCCATTTTTCAAAATCTCCTTTACCATTCCACTTCTCTATCGTCAACTGTGATCATGACGCCACATAGGAGCCTCTGACATATGGAGCAACTACTGGCACTGACGTATTATTTGTCTTGTTTTCATCTCCTCCTGCCATTCTACCAAACACCTTCTTTTTGAATCTTGCTCTGATACCAGTTGTAAGGGATGATCAATCCCTTTCAGCGGAAAAACCTCAATAGGATCTTGCAATGATGTGACGGAACAAATAACTTGAAATGAATATAAATCTCAGATCATAGAAAAAATAAAGGCAACAGATAACACACAAATTTATAGTGGTTCCACTATCGCGAGATAGTGTACGTCCACTTCAATGGATAAGAGATTTTATTAATACTCAAGAGATTACAGAGTTTTTCAAAGTAGAGAAAAAGAAATGAAGAATACAAATGTTCTCATACATTTCATAGGAATAACATCCTCTATGCTTCTCTTTAAATAGAGAAAAGATTACTTGAGGATGAGACAATTGATTTATGTAAAATAAATCAATTTATGGAAAAAACTAATATCCCATTAATTAATTGTCATATGATAAATTGATAATTTTCTCTTTTCTCCATCAACCAATCCCTTTTCCAATTTTAATCTCTTTCCGTTTCTTTTCTTCATGAAACATGACAACTAATTAAATGACGAATATTTCCAATATTCCCTATTCATTAATATTCCTTCCATTTCTTTCCATTCATTACTTGCACAAAACAGGTAATGAAATTACCATGAATATCTCCAAAAAATCTAATTGATATTTGAAAATATTGTATCACCAAATTCCAATACAATCAACAACCAACTTATTCATTAATTAACTTTTAAAAGTCCTAAATCCACTTTAAACTCTCCAATATAGTTTAGTCACGATTATCTATTGATATTATTATCAAAAACACATCTGGTAGCTAAAATCCCAATTAATAAATTAATAATTTCAACCAACAATTTATCTTTGATATTGAAAATATATTTCCCTTTTTAAATATTGGTTCCTAATCAATAATATATTTTCAATATCTCCTTTTTGTTATTTAGTTATAATCTTTAGATCATGAGTTGGAATAAATTTCTATTATAACGAAGCTATATAATTTATTCAAACTACTCGATTTGGAAATGCACAAAAACACTATTTCAAATTAAAATATTATACGAGTTGCTCTCACAACTCGTATCACCAACATATTATCTTAAGATTCACAAAACACGATAAATCTACTCTTCCAGATTACCCGAAAATCCGAGTTGTTACAGGTGCAGCCCCCCAATCTAATTCTTGCACAGATCTAAAAATGAAATAAGCGTAAAATACCAAGTTTTGCACAAATCTAAAAATGAAATAAACCATGAAGGCAAGAGGCGTAATGTAAAATATTTCACAGATCAAAAAATAAAATAAGCACAATATTTACTGTTCGTTGTGATACACAAAAGTGATAAGGAACCAGATTTCTTACTTTGTTAAGCAGAAGCAATTTATGGTAATTGTTAATCTAATGAACATCTAAAATATTAAATATAGAAGGAAATTTGGAGATAATTTAAGCAAATTGAATAGTAGAATAACTATATTCCTAGTTTTTAGTAGAAGGTGAAAAAATGGTAAATGAATATTACCAAAAGAAAGAAAGCTAAAGCGGTGAAAGAAGGAATCATCTAAGGTTTGATCATGAAGCATCAACAATTTCATATAAAAATTTTAGCACGTAATTTTGTACGTAATTATAAATCAGGTAACATTTATTAATTTCGTTAATTAATGTTGTTAGCATTCTATGGTGAAAGAGAATCGGTAACATAGACTGAATATGTGAAAAGGGAATGTGATATGAGGAAAATTAGAAAGGTGTTCAAGTAGTGAATATCATTTGATGAATATTCCATGAAATGTGAAATAACACATAGGTGATATTTAAAAAGTGAGGAGCAATTTCGGTATTTCAAGGTCGGATCAAAGGTAAAATTAGTGGGAATTATTATATAGATAAATATAGATAGATAGATATAACAATTGGAGTCATGTCCATTTTTGCTAATATTCTTCACTCCGGAAAAGCTAATTATCTGTAAACAAGTCAGATAATTAATAATATGAAGTTGCCATAAATTATCATGTAACATTCAAACAACATCAATTGATTGTTATTAAAACAAACACATAATAATCAAATCATTAAAGTATACTAAGAAAATTTACAGGATTACCATAAAAGTCCGACCTTGCTCTCTTCGAAAGTTCAAAACCTACAAAGGTATAATCATAACATATAGTCAGATAATTTTTACACTTATATATAAAACTTTGTTAAGTTGGTTATAATATAATCATTTATAAAATAAACTTAATTTAAACTAAGTTAATTTTATAAACTTGTATAATTTTTTAAAAAGTTAATTAATTTTATTAACTTGATTAACTTAGTTAATTTATTATTAGTATTAGAACGGTTAACTTAATTATATTATTATTATTGTAAACTTGGTTACTTTTTACAAATTAAGTTAATTCATCATCAACATTATTATTTACAGAACTTTGCCAAAAAAAATTAAATGAAACATTAGAGGGTATTAATTCTACAAAATGGAATACAAACATGGCTGCTACTGTTAATGCATCAGTGCACGCGAGAAATGCAGAAGTAACCATGCAGTCCAGGGTAACGCACAAAGTGACAGATTCTGTAAATAAATAGCCAAATGCAAGTTTGTATGCATCTCAAAGTCAACATGAAATCATAAATTAGGAACTAATGCCTTACTTTGCCAAATTACATGGACGTCTCTAAGGACAGAACAATGGATCCGCATTCACCAAATATGCAGGAAGAGGCAGTGGAGATTTCAGAACTTGCCATTGTGTCTACAAGCTAGTATCATGTCATATACAAAGTACCATCTAAAATCATCAAACCGTGAAACATATACAAACTGTGAAACTCAAAAGGAACAGGCAGTGGAGAATATCGCATTCAGTATGTCATCAAACTGTGAAACATATACAGCATACCATCTAGTATCATGTCATATTCAGGAATAATAATATATTGGAGAAACTTTATATATAATCCCATAAAAAAGAACTAACCCCAACAGTAGACTCCGTTAAATACTAAATAAATACATGTGGTTTTTAGTTGAACGTTTTAAAAGTGTAGATCCATATCATCTTCATTTGTGCACTTTAAAACTGGGCGATTCTAGATTCTAACAAACGTTTTAAAAGCGATCCATATCATCTTCATTTGATCTGAACCATGATAAGACATTTCATTGTTTTACAATAATAGATTACCTGGTTAGTGATATCTCCATTCTCAGCAAAGGTTAGCTGATCGGATACTCTGGTCGGTTTCATTTGATATTTTGTCATTTTCAAATGCTAACCAGTTTGAGTCTATAAACAGAAACTGTGTCAGAAGAAGCATCAGAAAGTTACATGAATACCCTTTCAAAATTTCCACTCTATAACATCTTTGTATTACGTGCACGTGTGCATGCATCATGGTGTATCATACGCTGATAAATGGATATTAAAAAAAAAGCTATTATGAAATCAGAATAAACAATAAGAAAGGCCTTGATTACTTCATCATCTCTATTTATTGATTCATGTGCCTATACACATAAATTTGCGAATGTATTTTGTTACACAGTTTTCGTAAAGCAGAGTAAAAAGATCACCATAAATTCATCGTAGCAAAATTACATGAATGAAGAATGGCCTGCAAAGACTACTATCACGTAAACATACAATTGCGGATATAACAAACTTTGGACTGGAACTGCAAGAATTACAGTACAGCCCACGGGGCCGACTATTTAGTTGCTAGACTACTAAAGTTGGTATGATATTCAACTTCAAATTAAAATATGTTAAAAGGATCTTAACAGATAACTGTATAATAAATAAGGGAGGTCTACCTCTTCTGTATCATCATCGCCATGCATTCCATATTGAAATGCCTCACTCAAGTTGTTAACAAGCACCGCCACATCAGAATCCCTATCTCCAAAATCTTCATTGTTTCTATCTGTAACTGGATCATGCAAAGAATTTGGACATCTGGAAACATGACAAAGCCATGTTCATTAGCATCTTTACAACCACATTAGTCAAAGAAGCAACTCAGCAAGAAAATAAGAAAAAAATTACTAAAGAAAAGCATGTGGTTTTAAATCATCATAGATTCAATACATAACAATCCTGAAGTGCTGCATACTCTTCTACCTATAAGTAAATTAACTTAAAATTAAAAATAAACCGAAGTAAAGTTCCCATTTGCGGAACATGGACTCGGAAATTAAGGCTATAGGGAGACTTTTATAAGCTTAAATGATATGTAATTGCTCTGGTTATAACAATACATAAACGTTTGTTAAACGGTAGAGTTCGAAAAAAAAAAAAAAAATACAGGTGAAAAGATTACCATGGAACAGAAGACGTAAGATAGGAGCAGAGCCAGTCATGGGGAAAGTCAGGTCAGAACTTCGCCTCGGGCAACCCCCGGAGAGGGGGGCAACAATGTTGGTGGTGGCGGTAGGAAGTTAAGTATATAATTATATACGGGTCAGTATAAAGATTTTCGATGAAGTGCTGTTGGTCCAGTGGTATTTGGGCAGCTTTGCACCGTGCTGGTCCTGTGTTCAAGTGCTAGCACGCATTTAAATTTTTGCCTCCCCTGTTTGTCAACAGGGCAAAATTTTCCCACTGTTCCCCAGTGTATTTTACTTGTTGCCTTCGGCAACCGAAACACTGGAACCGGCCCTGGATAGGAGCGATCAGTCAAAAAGAATACTCCAAATTACAGTCTGCTCTAATATGCTGCAGACTACTCAAAATTACAGTCAAAAAGACTGATAAGAAGTTAAAATAATATTCTTCTACTACATTTCATACAATACAGTTTAAACTCTGTAATTTGTAAATAAAAATAAACACCAAGTCAAAATGCTTATTTTTTTCTTAATTAATCCAACCTTCCCTGATTATTTCAGTTCTGTATCCATTCTGCAGATGAAGATATATAATGATCTCCTAGAATTTTGTTGACCCCTCAAAAGTTTCAGCCTTATCGTTGTTGAGTATTGAACCCTCGAAAGTTTTGAAAGTATAAAATGATCTGCTAGAATTTTACAGAAATGTAAAACTGCCTTTTCTCTTGCATTTTATACAATGCAACATAGCATTGTTTACAGCAAAATCAATTTTGTATTGTTTCATTCATTGCATTACTAAAATTCAATTTTTATAAATACTTTTAAAACTCAAAAGATATTGTGAATAGTCTACATTATAACGATAATAAAACTTAATAAAATTCAATATTTGTTTAAAAATAATTACTGGTTGACAAGGATTTATGAATTATGTTGCGTATAAATACCTATGAATTATGTTGCTTACATACAGAACAAAATTCATGCTTATAGCAGTTTTATTGACAAACTATTAAGAAATAATTTGTCTGTTAAAAATTAAATTGAAGGTATGTTAAATAACGCTAATGTACAGTAAAATCAATGGAGCCAATACGTAAATACGGATTTCCCAATAGCTTGAAAGAGCCATTTATTTTACATAAAGAATATAAGTACAAGTTTAAAGGGAAACAAATGGAAAAAATATTTTAAAAAAATGCAGAAGGTATAACATACCCTTTTGGCCTTTACTGAGACGGGAATTTGAGTCCGTGCCTAATTTTGTATTAAAGGTACTTGTCGGCTTGTTTAATCTTTGCTTATATTTTGGAACATCCTATGAGAAAACTATAACACTGTCACAAGCTCACAGTAGCATTACACAGACACGCACACTGAAAACTAACGACACACCAGGCAGCAGCCCACACACTTAGAAAAAATGAACTTAACACACCCCTGCATGCAATTGCAAAGGTATAATAAATAAAAAAATGATGCTGGCTGTTTAGGGATATTAGAAGATAAACTGAGATCAGAACAGGTCAACAAGTTGATACACAGATTTGATTGGAGATGGATTTCAGTGAGTAGCATGTCATGGGATTTCAGTGTAGAATTCTAATTCTATTGAATTCAAGTGTTTAGATTACAACACCGCAAGCCTGAGTGACTAATACATAACACTTGATCTTATCAACGTGGAAGGAGTTAAATGCAACTGCTCTTTTGTTTGCACCCAACAATTTGAATTACTTAGGCAATAACTTTAAAATTGCATGGTTAAGGATGCATATGCTGGACAATGGATCATGATAGGTGACTTTTACTGTATGTGAAATTTACGTAAAAAAGAAAGGAGGTAATCAGGTTCTATCTAGTAAGATGTAAGAAGTAATAGAATAACGTTGAAAATAGGCCTATCTGAAGTCAACATGGTTGTACTTATTGTTGGTGGTTGGATCCAGAAACAAACATCCAATCCAACTTACATAGGGTCCTAGTCACTATTCCATGGTTAAAGAAATTTGTCGGCATAACAACTTATCTTCCAGCCGAAGTGAGCAATCACTCACCAATCTTGGTCTTACTAGTTGAACAGCAGTAGGTGCAAGCTAAGGGTTTCAATTTCATGAACCATTGGACTTTGTCCAAAGAGTACTATAATAAATCAAGGAGGATTGTAATGTGCAACTGAAAGGAAGACCAATGATTTAATTTATACCTAAATTAAAAGCAATGAAGGAGACTTTAAGAAAGTGGAGAAAAGGTAAAAATAACACAGAAAGAAATCAAAATAGATTATGAGTAAATGCATGTAACTTCAAAAGAAGATCGAATTAACTTCAGATGTGAAGAAGATTAAATTAACTTCAAATGTGGGAGGTATCATGGAATTACCTTATAATAAACATAGACTAGTGCTAGCAATTTAAAGTAGTGAACTAACACAAACGGAAGGCAAATTATGTCTGAACGCGCTTAGATGATGAGACTAGTGCATTTTTCTGTGCCAAAATATCACATAAAAGAGATGTAAGTAGGTTGGAAAGGAGACATTTCAGTAAATGAAACACTTTCCATACGCAGAATAAAATATGCAATTTGCAACTTGGATCCAAACCTTAATTTATACACTCAGACATGAAGTATGCCATTCAGACAAGCTCTTGGATATTGGCTCAGTAGTTTATAAACTCAATTACTGAAAATTTATATCGAGAAGAACGTACCAAATCATTGCTGCTCACAGTCTTCAACGTCACATTCCAGATCTAAACTTCATACCTGGCCATAAATCTGACCAGGCACCTAACTGAGATTTAGATCGAATCTGCTCCATTCCAAGCAGCACAAGTCAGTCTCCTGGATTAGTGAAAGCATGGATTAATGAAAGAGTGGACTAATGAAAGATGATTCAGCTGCAAGATTCATGAACGCAATTAATGGTCTGGCATACGAAACATGGGGAGAAAGCATTCTAGATGTGGAGTCAAGTGGGTGCACCGCAGGGTAAATACCCAATTCAAAAATCTAGCAGAAGGCAAGTAATTATACATTTTTAGTTCTCAACAATAACAAAAAATTAAAACCAAACACAAAACCATTTACCAAAGCTGATTTAGTTTATAAAAGATCAACAATGCATTACAATTTTCTATGAATACTTCAATATGAACCTTCAAGATAAGGATCTAAATCAAAAGTTGCAGCTAAAGAACGTTTTAATATGTCAAAATTAAAAATTAATTTACGTACCTTAACTTCAGATCTAAATCTGAATGGCCAACACATTGCTTTGCATAACACAGAGTTGTCATAAATCTGAAAAAGCACATTACATTGCATAACACATAGTTATCATAAATTAAGGGAGTAAAACAAAAGTTGTTTGCATAGGCCACTATAATTGATAAATAGAATCAGACTTACATTGAATGAAGTCATTGTCTATTTGCTTAATTTCAGTGCATCAACCAACTGGTACATGAGACAAAAATAAGGTTTGAGGAAGTACCAGTATCAAAATGTAAAGGCGCTATGAAACAAAAAATGATACTAGATATAATATGTAGAGATTAAACACAATTAAAGAATGCATTATTAGAAGCTCCAACAGTCGCCCATTGCAGTTCCACCTTTAGAAGAGGCTAACGTGGCAGCATCATTGATACTATCACCAGCCATAGCTACCACCTTTTTATTCTCTTAAAGTACGAATATTTTGTGTAGATATTAAAGAATATATCTTTGCAATTCTAAAATCGTACATAGGTTATATTGATGCGCTGGAGTTTTCAAAGCTTGTGTACGTTCCGGTCGCTTGCATAACACAATATACAAAATTTAAATAGGATGTATAGGATCTTTTAACACCCACTCATAAATTAACTTGAAAAATATGTGCTAAAATTAATTTCTGATAAAACCGTTCATGCAGGAAGATGACGGAATATAAATGAAAATAGAGATAAATTAAAAGCAGATCAAAAAATGAGTCATATACAACTCTTATTTGGCTTCATAATAAAGCTAAGATCTAGAGTTCACGCTGGATTATTTACTCATAAGAACTCATCGTTGATTCTATTTGACTAATTATTTACTTTCTTAAAGTGTAGTAATTCTTTTTTTAGCAACTCATACACCAAAAATATGCATAGAATCATTGCAAAAGACATAGAACATGTCATACTGAAATCAACCCATTTGCATACACCCATATATTTGAGAATGTATTTCATAAGTGAATCCACCCAGTGCTACAAAAGTAAATGAATTCAAAAAAACAGAAAAATAATCAACCTCCACCAATTGCTAAAACAGTTATCAATTAATAACAACAAACTACGCAAGCCCAAATAGTCCAAAAGCTAAAAAGCATTCATAAGAGAGCATAGTAGATTGAGCATTGAGTTCCTGGAGCATTCTAGTACACACCGGAACATAAGGAAAGTCAATGTGAAGGGTCAATGATGCATATATTGCAATCGGGGAAGCTTTAAGGACTCAAAAGGAAAATTGAAACAAAGCCCATTTTACTCAACTTTGCAGAAAAAAGCAGAAACGACAACGATTTTAAGTTACTGACGGAGGTAGAAGTAGAACCTGTGTACATGTCGTCACTAGTAATCAGTTGGTAGAATACTCTTCATCCGTACCGTGAAGCAGCAAACATAGCATCCCACATCCCTCGGCGAGATTACTGTAAAATGCTAATTTTAGTCTAGCATGCAAAAAAATGAAGATGGTACTTATTATCTTGTAAATGCATATGTGAAAGAAACCAACCTTGTAAAGACACATACGAAAACATTGAATATTTATTAGATTTTCCCAAATCCTTCACCAAGAAGTCCTGCATGATCCAAAATTTGATCCAGTTGATGTAAGTTCCCTAATAAAAAAATAAAAGTAAAAATAAGCATTCGTCTTAAGCAACAAAACCAGTAGGTGGATCAAGAAATAAATATGAATGGAACTAGGTTACTGAACATCAGATCAACTGATAATAAATTGTTCGAACAGATCCTGATGCAAATCCTGAACTTATTTTTGGACCAATGTGTGGTTCTTTTCTTGAACTTGTAGGAGAGACCAGTATCTTTAGAAGGTCACCCAACAAATTGTGATCTTAGGAAATCTTGGGGTTGGTGGGCAGTGGAAACAATGGATAATTCACATCTCGAACCATCTATATACACAGTTTAGTAGACGGAAATTTCATAAGAATGATAAGAACAAACAATTTGCTCAAATGTTCCAGAAAACATTTACGATTTAGTATGTCAAAATCAGAAATTAATCTACGTACCTTATCTACAGATCTAAATCTGAATCGATTGCTCAACGTCGACCGTTCCACTAACCCAAAAGCGAGATGTAAACGAACCAAAAACCTCAATCGAAAGGACGATGGAAACAGACCTAAAAATGCGACGGTAGCTGAAGAAACAAAAGCAAAGGACGGGATGAATCAGGTTGAATACGTTGGAGGAGACGAAAGCCAAAGAAAGGAGAGAATAAGTCGTGAATTTAGGTTGAATACGCAGAAGATCGAGGCGGGAAGATTTCAAGTGGAGGGAATTTTTAGTGGAAGAGGGAAAAGTTGGAATAACGTGACGAAGGGTTTGACGCTGGTGTAGCTGCAAAATTTTGTTCACATTCCAATTTTTAAAAAAGGAAAAAGAGTTTAAAGTAACGTTGGTTGCATTCACACCATAAATGCCGCCAATACGTTTAACTAAAAACATATTTTCTTGTAGTGATTAAAGCTCATTTATTAGTAAAACTTCTTTTTATCTAATAAAACTTAGTTTGTCAAATAAGACTTCATTTTTTAATCAATAACTCATACTCAATTAATATTCCTTTATATACCAGGGTATATACTCAACTTATACATATAAAGGTGTATATGTATATATTCTACCAATCCCTTATTCATTTACAATCTTAATACTTAAAAAGGCACGAATATACTTATTCCTCTAGTATAAGTATAATCACAATTCATTTACAAGATTTTCTACCTTTAAAATATAACCAAAGAGGTTAAAATCATTGTTTATTAAGAACGTCTTCTCTTTTATAAGTTAAAAGATCTACTTCCATATCTTTATCTTGAAAGATCCAATACTTGTTTCGATCTTTAAAATTCTATTATTAAAGGTCTAAGTATATCCAAAATCATTAAACTGTATATTTCAGTTTAACTATATTCCAAGGTTTTAAAAACAGGTGCTTCTAAAACACTGTTAACAGCAACCCAAAACGATTCCTTTTTTAATTATCTATAAACGTTCATTTACATATTCAATTATACTAACTTCGATGATATAATCCGAGAGGGTTAAAGACGAATGTAATTAACACATTGTCACGACAAACCCAAAAACCATTTCTGTATTTATTCACATCTTTAAAATATTCCTTTGAAGATGTAAATATCGATAAATATTCAAAAGGTGACATACTAGTGATTTCTAAACCATTTATTATAATAGGTGTGTTATAATCCAGAATTATTTCTAAATCTTATAAAACAGACTTATTTGATTTCAATATATATATATATATATATATATATATATATATATATATATATAGTAAAATTAGTTAAAACAGGTTTTAAATAAAAAGAGTAAAAATGTATATATAATAAAAATAGTTTAACATAGGCCTCAAAGAAAAAGAGTTAAAAAGGATTTGAAAAGCAAGTTTTATATTTCAAAAGCATTCACTATCGCCTTTTCCAATTCCCGTTCCAGTTAGTATAATTTCCCAGTTCAACCTAATTATGCCAAACTTACCAAAATGTGTGAAATAGACAAACTCAATATATTATATATATAATATTATATTCACTTCACGACAATTCCATGTATAACAACGTTATATAATCAATGGGGTCCACGGTCAGGTTTCGCGTTCAATCAATTCATATAACAACATATGAATATAAATATGGTAACAATCATATTGAGGAATCATGTTGGATTCCTCCAACTTGTCCATCTGTATCACGGCTCATATATCATTCATGTAATATAGTTCAAATTTTCAAATTTATATAAGATGAATCTTCTGCTACGATGTAGGTAGTGTCAAAGGTCATCCGCTCATAGGTGGGAATATATATATATATATATATATATATATATATATATATATGTATGCATATGTGTGTGTGTATCACAACCAAATAAACAATAAATCATCCAAAGTACCAATTGTATATATGAATATGTAAATAACAATCATTTCTATTATAGGGTACAATAGTATATCAAAAAGCGTGAGTTAATCTCATTATCCATTCCAACAAAAATTTAACGTTGTTTTATTTGATTTATAATAGGCGTTTTGAGATTAGATAAAATTCCATACTTCCCAGAATTTCTCTAGTCCACTTCGTATGCGTGTAAGTCTTCGATACGAACCCAAGCAATCGACGATGTGTCAATCCGACGTCGTATGAACTAGGTACGATATTTACAAGTTCAAACAAGATTAAAATACAATTAACTAACTTAATTATTTAATTCCTTTAACCCCCTCACCTGCTTTTCACGTGATAGTCTCCCCCTTCTTCCCTAATTTAAAATCACAATTCCCCCCTCAAATAGTAAAAACCTTGACCTCATGTTGATCGACAACCGGAACTTCCCCGTTCACCCATCACTGCCTTGTTTACGACCAAACAACTCAGCGCCCAAAGCCCTACCCTCCTACCACCACCGAATGCAACTTGAAATCCTCCTAAGATTTCTGGCTTAGAGCTTGAAAATCTACTTCTAGTTATTGTTGTTTTCCACCACCGTTGATCAGAAGACTCCAAACCACCTTCCTCTGATGTGCCTTACTTCCAGGAATCCAATGCAATGCATACCATGCCCTATCACCCCCAATGGCTCCAATAGCGCCAACCCTTAGCTACGCCATACAAAAACCGACCCTTAGAAAATTGCATCGCACCCAACACTGAGGAAACTACTGCGAAGCTCTAACATATATGAGTTGATATAATCCAACATCACTCGATTTCACTAAGAATTGCTCAAGATTTAATTGAATGAAGAATTGAAGAGATCGGCCTCTTTGATTTGTCTGAAGGCAGAAAAAACTGATAAATTTTTAGGGGATAAGAGTTGTAGTTATAGGCAATAGGCTTTTAAATATTTTTAATAAAATATTAATATAATTTTCGTTAAATGTTTTAACCTCGCACGATAACATAACAAAGTCGATTGCCACAAGACATTATGCTATATTATAATATTCCAGACTCGATGAAACTGATTTCGTCAAATTCCGAGACTATTTGCAAAAATGCTATTTAAAATTATCAAATTGTTAATCGATACGCATTTGTATCACCCACGATCACACAACAACTCTGATTGATACGAAACTTAAAATCTCACAATAATTAATCATTACGGATTTCACGAATTTGGTTTCATTGAAAGCTGAGGTCGTTTGAAAAATGACTATTCCCATGTGTTAGTAAAATCGAGTGAATACTAATCGATTTCCAAACACTCCAATTCTTCAATAATAACTTATTATTATTGTTTCTATTCAATCAGAATTTAACATAAGCGACAGAATCTACTTAATTTCATATTAAATTCCGGATTTTCTTATTCGAGTAATTTCAATATTTAAATTACTGTTTCACCATTCAATTATATTAAATAATTTGCATATTTTGAACTTAAGTTATTCAACTTCTAAATTAATCACATTCATATTTAAATAAATTAAATATTAAAGTACGGAAAATTCGAGTTATTATGTGTGCATTCAGTTAGTATGTACATAACTTTATCATCCATTTGAGTCTCATCCTTGTGAGTTCAGTCGATATTCATGAGATGTCCCCTAACACTATTTCGCTAAACAATTAGTGTTCCTAACCAAAACAACCAAACATACAACCAACATAGCATACACACAACACATACGAGAAATATGTATTAACGGATCTCAAATTCGTATCAAAATTAACCTAAATCAAGTTATTTTCATAAAATACTATGATTATAAGAGTGTATGTCATACTTGATTTAATTTTTTTTGAAAACATGTTGAGATGCCTTTATAAAATCAATTGTGGGTTTGAATATATTAAAAATCATATTTTAAAGTTGGAAATTATTTTAAAACATAATTAATTTTCAGTTCATAATGAATTTTTTGGAATTGTTGGATGGGGTTTTCCTCTCCTATGGGGGAGAGGAACAACCTACAATTAAATTCAATGATCATTAGATTACGGATCCTTAGAGCATTCCCAGCACCATGTGGATTTAAAACAGTGATAGGCAATATTTGAGCGTGAGTTTGCCCCACTCTTCCAGCAATGAGTGGGGAAACAATGCTTATTTAAAAAAAATCACTAAACGACAAACAGAAAGTCGTTTAGTGATTTTTATTTTATTTTCAGTTAAACGGGATTCAGAAACTCATTTATATGTTAAACGGTTTTCTAAACCCCGTTTAACGATCACCACTCCAAATTAAGAGCGTCGACAATCCCCACTCTCTTCCCTCCCTCACGCTGCTAGAGCGCGAGGAAGGGAAAAAAGTGTGAATCGTCCCCCTTTTTGTCCAAACTCACACTGCTGGGTATGCCCTTAATCGTTGAAAAGCTAAAAACTCCCATTCTTTCTAGACGACAACTCAAAATCAATTATAGGTATAATTCTCACAAATTTGCATAATAGATCCAGAACTTTAAAGCAATGATTTGATCTACAAGGGTTTAAGCCATCAGTGAAAATGTGGCTTCAGTGTTAGTGATTTCAAGATAACATCTAAAAATCGACTCTCGTTTTCTCACAACCAATCCTTGGGCCTTAGGCATATCAGAATACAACCTCGCGGCTTCGAGTTGATCTACAATTGGTTAGAATCCTAAAATTGGTTTCATAAGATAAGAATTGGGTGACATTATTTACTGGTTAGTTATGGTGTTTCTACTATTGATTTGGTATGGTTGTTCTCTTCAATAACAAAAATGGTTTCTTTGCCTATATATTGATTGGGTAGCAATCCTATAAATTAATATTAATTTACATCAATGACTGTATGTATTGTTTTATTTGTTTGTTGATGCGTTAGTTTCCATTATCAAATAAATTTCAAATTGTGTATTTCAACTCCATCAATTGATGGATGGCTATCGAATGAAACAAAAATCTAGATTACCAAATTTTATTGTTAATTTTCACAGTTGCTGAGAAAAATAATGTGTACCAATTTATGAGATTGTGAAGCAGTATTTTGGAAACTATTCAGATGGTTGATTATATTGTAAAAGTATTAACTAGTATGATAGTTATATGGATTAGTAAGGATAACTCAAAATTTTTTGAAGTGGAGCATTTCCGATGATATATGTTATATGCTATCCATCTAAAAAATAGTAAATGATTACGTTAATTGAAAGTCCATGGAGTTAAGGTAAAAAGTTGTGGAGAAACCTACAGATTCATTTCGTCTGTTATTGTTCATGGAGTGAACATGGTCAGTTACTATGAGAAGAGATATTGAGCAATTTATATCTGACGTACGATGTGCGGGAGTGGAATGGGAATGCACTTTTAGGATTGGAAAATAAAGACCTCATCATGGGTCCAAGCTTATCATATTTTTCAGTTCATTACCGTTTGTATTTCATTTATTATGTTCTCTAGGTTTTTTATTTTGCATGCTTATTTCTTGTTTTAACTATATAATATCTTTAGAATTTAATGAAAGCATACCAGTTTTCAAAAAATAACATCATTTTTTTTACAATAATATTGGCTGTTAGAGCATCCCCAACGCAGTGTCAGTTGGGGATGAACCGACCCCCAACGGAGATCGTGAAACGACCCGCAAATCCGTACCCTTTGAGTCGACTAATAACACCACACGCCCAACTCAAATTGCACAGAAATACGAACCATTATTAGAAAGAAGTTAGAGGATGAGAAATAGAAAGAAAGAATTATTAGAATAGAAGAAAACGAAGATCACAAACTCACAGCGGAACGAATAAAATATATTAGATAATATAACTTTGAAGCACAAATCAGTATTTGTATATACATACCATTATCAGAGCACAACGATTTTCCCCGGAACAGTTTTAAACACCTGTTTCCAGATACAACAATATACACAGCGGAAAGTATGATAGTCTATAGCTAACAGGTGAAGCCTCCTGCTTCAAGCTTCTCCAAGTGAATCTGTAAAATCCTAACTACTTGACTGCCCGTACAAATTTGGGCACCCAAGAGTTTAGGGAAAACAAACAAAATAAACTCTGGGTCAGTCATGGGACTGGTGTGAGTAAACTCCAACCATTTGTTTAACTTTCAAAATCCTTACGAAAGAAATGATAATCGTAAGACCGATCCACACATAAACACGGATGGTTTTTACCTTACGATAACCCAAAACACTTTGGAAATCATATATTATCTGATATTATAATAATGTCTAATCACAAGTAATTAAAATCTAGTAGAACGCTTGCATCTCACGCTCTACATATATAATATACAATCAAACTCGCAGGCACTTATTGGAGATTGGATCCCAACTTGACAAGGTATGGGACCACCTTCCGAACGTGTATCTCTAGAGGCAAATACACTGGGTTCAACAAGAACATCTTGCAACCCGGCCCACACATGACCGACCACTCATTTCGCTTGAGTGTATCGAATGTATACCACCGACGGTTGGGATCAGCAACCGCCTCCCGAATGGGCAGCATCGATAGATTTAAGAACAAAAGGAATTTCTCTAGATAGGTGATCATACATCCTAATGGGTGCGACCCACATAGCCATGCTGCCTGCCCGATTTTTGTCCACTTCCGGGTTGTGAGGCTTGAGGTTTTCATTATCTTCCAGCACATCTGGCCATCATTCACTTTGAATGCCACATCGTCAGATCCATCGGAAATCACTAATTGATTCCCACAAAAATACTCAGATTGTTAGGCTAAAGAAGCTTCCCTTCTATGCCACCAACTTCGTACGTTTGAAGGAACCAACGTACGTAACCCCCTTTGGAAATACTCTGTCAGACACTCGTCCATACAAGTTGTCCTGGGTCTGGACAAACCGAAGGCACTATCCCGTAAACAGGATAGCCCTTGCATAACTCCGTCTTCAAGATATTCAGCATACTTGATTCGCAACGCTTATGCCAATACGGAGTGGTTCTCTGGATAATAATCCAACCGGTCTCTCCATATTAACAACGTTAAAATGGTCAAAACTTTGATAGTCGGTGATTTAACTATCAAATGAAAACATGTCGGTGTGTAAACAATGATATTATTCCCAGAAGGAAATTCTATCGACCAAACATCATTCAACACTGGGCCCTTTTTATATTAGCTCTTTATTACATTATCATTTCCCATTCCCATTTCCCATCTTTCGTGTTCTTTCAAAACACTATTTTCTCTCTCTCGATCGTTGGAAAACATTTCCAATATTATAATTCCTTTCTTGAGAAAATATCTTTTTTCCAGTTAGAAACATTTCTAAATCCCTTGAATTAACTGATGTTATAAACATCGTTATTATAACTCAAATCATAAATCCTTCGTTAACTAACGATATCACTAACCAACCCTTGCTATCGAGCCTTAACTATTTCTCCGTCAATAATGCAGCTAGTCAAGTTGGGGTATAATTACCTCTCAGACCTTAACTGAACGACATTCTTAACTTTGAAATAGTCAGAGCTCACAACTTTAAACCAAACATTGCTTATCACAACAGCGTAAAACCGCTGTCTAGCATTATAAAACACTTATCATAACCATAGCATTAAGATTGCTATTAAAACAGTTATTATAACGGCAGCGTTAAAATTTCTATTTAGATTTATAACATCTATTATAACAACAGCGCTAAAATCACTGTTTAGTTTTATAAAAGCATTCCTTACAAAGACAGCGTTAAAATCGCTGTTTAAAAATTATAAAAGCATTTCTTATAACAACAGCGTTACGATTGCTGTTTTGAACAAAATACCGTGTGCGGCGCACACGCTTCCGTTGTTCATTTGTAAACTCTGTTTATTTTAAACAATTCAAGTTCTTCTTTAAACATATTTATAAACTATACATTCTTCTAACCACTTAATTCGATTTCTATAAATCCCCTTTTTATATACATTTTATTTGCAAAATATTTTCTTGTTTTGAACTACTTATTCTTTTACTTTAAGCATTGAAAATCTTTCTTTAACTTTCCTCCATACTTTGCTAAATTCAAATCTATTTCAAATATTGGTTTCAAAACCGATATTCACTTTCAAATACACATTTATATTTGAACTCACCTTTTTATTTATCCAATGGTTAATGATCCACTTAATTTATATCTTTATTCATAACATTTTTCTTGGTTTACCCAATGGAATAGGTTTCCATTTGCAACTCAATGAAAAAGAAATTATTTCTAATTTGGAAATAAACTCTGCTTTTAAATTCTAATTTCCTTTTTCACATTCGATGATATTTTACCGTATCTAAAATACCAGGTTCCTAAGGCCAGGGTAAACCAAACACACAAATTCAACCATGGATAATGTAGCATAACATATATCGCCATCAAATAAAACAGTAAATAAAATGTTGAGGGATCCAGTTGGATCCCTCCAACCTGTTTCCCTGCATCCACAGATGTTAGTAACATCAAAAATATCGCATAAATAAAAATCAATCAACGATGTGATTATATCAACCAATTTATCAACTATTCAATCAAGCAATCATTTCACATTATAAAATAATTTTAAACGAGTGAGTTTACTCACCTCGTTTTGCAGTCGACGAATCTTCTTTTGTTTTGCTTAAAAATCAACCAGACGTTTGATTTTATCAAGGAATATCAGTAGCTCCGTTCGCAGCGGAATCTGTTATACAATGAAGATCTCATCTCCCTGATTCTAATGTGCGTAAATCCCATTTTTCTTAACCAAAAAGAACTGCTAATCAGCAATTTAAACCATGAATGTGCCCTTTTTACGTTGATTACTTTTGCCGACTGTCCCTCACAATCCACGACTGATCTTCTATTTCATGAACCCCTACAGGAAATCTTCCCATTCGCTATACAGATGGAACACACGCCTTTCTTCCAATACAAACCATCGTTTAAGTCTCCTCCTCCCAAAACGCATCGGCCTTCCTTCCAGCTAAACCCAAAGCCAACACCCTTTCTTCCATCAATCGCCATATCCATCTTTACTCCCTGTTCGCAAGTCCTTTACTTCTTTCCTTAATTAACAAAAATCCAACGTCCTGTACCCTATACCACAGACTTGCGGCTACCCCTTACTTCCAGTTGAACACTTCCCATGCATACAACCACCTCTTGTGCTTACGTCCTCCATTTTCCCACTATGATGCACATCACAAAAACATGCATCATCTGTTCCCTTCAACATTCAAATACCAACAGTAATATCAACCGCATGAAAATTACGGTTCCTCCTCATCAACTAAATCGCAATACAAAGTTAATCTACCCAAAACTCCTAACACAGCACCATCACCGATCCTTGACCTGAAACCATCCCTACTTCCCTTCGACACCTTATTCCCTGCATCGACACAACCTTCGTTCAGCCCCTTCATCATCTGCAGTCGACAATCCAGGGCACTGGTCCGCACTAATCAGCCACTACAGCCTTCCGCTCACCTCAAACTCGCAACACCTACCATACCAACCCCTACGCCTTCTTTCCATTCGGCACCGTCTGCATAGGTCATCAGGGTGAACGCCTCCGGCCAGGCGTTGAGCTCACCGCGGCCTAGCTCTCCTCTTCAGACACGGTGTCGGAAAGAAATAGGGTGAGGGGAATCGATGGAGATTTATTTGAGGATTTATTTCATCCGTGAATTTCAGAATGAACAAGAGATGTGGAAGCAGAAAGAATTTGGGGAAAAGCTTCACAGTTTTATTGTTATATAGATTTAAGTAACTTGGTATGCACACAACGATTGCTTGGAAATCACGGAGTTTAATTTCTTGGGAGCCACGGTCTCAATTACTTGGGAAACACGGACATGACTTCGAGCTATTCTCATTTCAATTATTTTTTTTATATAGAGCGAAACTTCACGATGAAGTATCAAGTAAAACTGACCACAGTTAACTTCTGTTTACTGATAAAAAAGCTTATCTTGGTGTAAAAAGGTATTCTGAACCCAATGGAACAAGTTTCGTCGCATTCTGACATCGTATGGAAAAATTACCTTTATAAAACCAAAAATCAACACGCGTTTAAATTTTTCACGATCACCAGATAAATCAAATTAACTCGAAACTGCGAACACCGACAATAACTTTTCGATACGAACCCAACGGCACTAGTTTCGTCGCATTCTGAGACTGTTGCCCCGGTAGACTGTTTTTGGCGCGTACCGCACTGCCCTTCTGAACACCAAATTTGCCGATCTCTAAAAATAACAAATTATATACCTACCCTGACTATATCCGACGCTACGAACTCACCGGAACTGGTTTCGTGGCCTGATTCGATCGTCTGTTCAAGTTACACTCTAATATCCCTTTATTCAGTTGAATTAATTTAATTGCACTGAACGAGCGTTTACGGCTACCGTGGTTACATACGACATCGGTTTGACGCGCAATCCAACACCGTACAATAATTTAACGATACGGTCCCAATGAAACTGATTTCGTCGAAATCTGAGTCCGTTTGCAAAACGGCTATTTTAACGTGTATATTTTAAACAACGATTTTCCACAGCGACTATTTCAAAATTTGATTTGACCATAACTAACAAATTATAACACGAAATCTGGATTTTCCTCTTTCATATGAAAATTATAATCAATACGGTTCCAACGTGTCTTGTTTCACAGAAATCCGACTTATATCGGATCCTGTATCCTCAGTTGAAGTTCAAAATCCCATATTACGAACTGCCGCGCCATTTCGAGCTCGTTTTATAATTATATTATAAATTAACGTTCAAACTTCGTTTTTAATAAATAAATTCCTATATGTAATTCAATTAAAAATTTTAAAACAAATTTAAATATTCAGAATTCAACGGCCAAAAATCCGGGTCGTTACATTCCTTCCCCCTTAAAATAATTTCGTCCTCGAAATTGCTAAGTTAAGAAAAGATACTACATACCTTATTAACTAGGTCCAAAATTTCTTCCAGTTCATTTCTTAATTTCAGTTTAACTAGACCAAATTTTTTTCCAATTAAAGTATTAATTTATTTTTACTAACGAAAATTTTCGAAAATTCTAAAAATTTTCTAACACTTTAAATTTTGAAAAATTTCGACAGCATCTCCTCTGCACGGCTCAATCAGCACAACCACAACTTGCCTTTCTAGGCCTTCTCCAAACCAAAAGAAAATCAAAAAGCCAAGTGGCTCGCCTCATAGGCTCATAAAATCATCAACCCAAACAATATTGTAAACATGTACCTTTTTGTCGGGCATAATTCTATCTCTTGCACTTGCTTCCATTCAATATCTGCTCAGCACGCATATATTTCCAATAGTTTCCCAAGTCAATTCAACTTTCACTTTATCAATCCAAGTCTGATTCTCATTTAAGCCAACCCACCTATTATCCTTGAATCCAATTCCACCGCAGTTTAATTCCAACCACATCATCCACTATATATTCAACTTGTTCACACATTAGTCGAATATTTATAATCCGAATCTCAACATTTCTTTATTTACTTCATTCGAAATAATTTCTAATCTAATCCACTTTTAATTTAACTCGACTTAAGTTAAATTTTAGTTCTTTTGGTACATCTTTACCAACTCATTCTATTCAACTTACACAAGTTAAATTTTAATTTTAGAATTCAAATTCCCGGCTTTATCCTCAAATTGGTTTGAAATCGTATATATTTATACTCATATACTTCTAATCAACCCAATTCAAAACTTTTGAATTTCTAGAACATCTTGTCATTTTCAAACAAATTTCTATTTCCAAATCACTATGGTAGCAATCCGTCACTCAGAAACTCGAAAATGAATACCGATAATGTCGCGATCCATTATCAGAATTATTTTCTCGCCACTGAAGTGATTTCAGTGCTTAATTATTTCCAAATCCATTTAAACCTTTTTAATTCAAAAAATCTCTTCAAACCAATGCTATATCACCTTTAAAATACTTCAAGGAATATTTTCAAAATCTCCGGGATTTAAATTCCAACTTATGGTTTGAATTTAATTCTAGTTTATCTTGGTTATATAACCATTTCAATATTTTATAATTTCCTTTGATTGTAATAACAATCAACACACTCGATAATTTCAGAAAATTATCCCTTTATATCAAAATAACTTTTGGGCAAATTATATCACTTACCCACTTTAAAATAATACTGAGTCGATTTGTTCTGTTCGAGAGTTTAGAAACACCTATCGATACGGTTGTACTTCCTGTATCGACCAGAATTCATAAACCGCTCAACAAACCAGTCAACACAATATAAAACAAATTTTTATATCAACTCTACAAATACGCGCTCATATATATACACTCAAACTCAACCTAGGGTATTACTAACCCCATCTCTATTGAGTCACGCCACAGAGCCAAGGTAATCACTTAACCTTCAGCTCTGATACCAAATGAAACGACCCGCAAATCCGTACCCTTTGAGTCGACTAATAACACCACACGCCCAACTCAAATTGCACAGAAATACGAACCATTATTAGAAAGAAGTTAGAGGATGAGAAATAGAAAGAAAGAATTATTAGAATAGAAGAAAACGAAGATCACAAACTCACAGCGGAACGAATAAAATATATTAGATAATATAACTTTGAAGCACAAATCAGTATTTGTATATACATACCATTATCAGAGCACAACGATTTTCCCCGGAACAGTTTTAAACACCTGTTTCCAGATACAACAATATACACAGCGGAAAGTATGATAGTCTATAGCTAACAGGTGAAGCCTCCTGCTTCAAGCTTCTCCAAGTGAATCTGTAAAATCCTAACTACTTGACTGCCCGTACAAATTTGGGCACCCAAGAGTTTAGGGAAAACAAACAAAATAAACTCTGGGTCAGTCATGGGACTGGTGTGAGTAAACTCCAACCATTTGTTTAACTTTCAAAATCCTTACGAAAGAAATGATAATCGTAAGACCGATCCACACATAAACACGGATGGTTTTTACCTTACGATAACCCAAAACACTTTGGAAATCATATATTATCTGATATTATAATAATGTCTAATCACAAGTAATTAAAATCTAGTAGAACGCTTGCATCTCACGCTCTACATATATAATATACAATCAAACTCGCAGGCACTTATTGGAGATTGGATCCCAACTTGACAAGGTATGGGACCACCTTCCGAACGTGTATCTCTAGAGGCAAATACACTGGGTTCAACAAGAACATCTTGCAACCCGGCCCACACATGACCGACCACTCATTTCGCTTGAGTGTATCGAATGTATACCACCGACGGTTGGGATCAGCAACCGCCTCCCGAATGGGCAGCATCGATAGATTTAAGAACAAAAGGAATTTCTCTAGATAGGTGATCATACATCCTAATGGGTGCGACCCACATAGCCATGCTGCCTGCCCGATTTTTGTCCACTTCCGGGTTGTGAGGCTTGAGGTTTTCATTATCTTCCAGCACATCTGGCCATCATTCACTTTGAATGCCACATCGTCAGATCCATCGGAAATCACTAATTGATTCCCACAAAAATACTCAGATTGTTAGGCTAAAGAAGCTTCCCTTCTATGCCACCAACTTCGTACGTTTGAAGGAACCAACGTACGTAACCCCCTTTGGAAATACTCTGTCAGACACTCGTCCATACAAGTTGTCCTGGGTCTGGACAAACCGAAGGCACTATCCCGTAAACAGGATAGCCCTTGCATAACTCCGTCTTCAAGATATTCAGCATACTTGATTCGCAACGCTTATGCCAATACGGAGTGGTTCTCTGGATAATAATCCAACCGGTCTCTCCATATTAACAACGTTAAAATGGTCAAAACTTTGATAGTCGGTGATTTAACTATCAAATGAAAACATGTCGGTGTGTAAACAATGATATTATTCCCAGAAGGAAATTCTATCGACCAAACATCATTCAACACTGGGCCCTTTTTATATTAGCTCTTTATTACATTATCATTTCCCATTCCCATTTCCCATCTTTCGTGTTCTTTCAAAACACTATTTTCTCTCTCTCGATCGTTGGAAAACATTTCCAATATTATAATTCCTTTCTTGAGAAAATATCTTTTTTCCAGTTAGAAACATTTCTAAATCCCTTGAATTAACTGATGTTATAAACATCGTTATTATAACTCAAATCATAAATCCTTCGTTAACTAACGATATCACTAACCAACCCTTGCTATCGAGCCTTAACTATTTCTCCGTCAATAATGCAGCTAGTCAAGTTGGGGTATAATTACCTCTCAGACCTTAACTGAACGACGTTCTTAACTTTGAAATAGTCAGAGCTCACAACTTTAAACCAAACATTGCTTATCACAACAGCGTAAAACCGCTGTCTAGCATTATAAAACACTTATCATAACCATAGCATTAAGATTGCTATTAAAACAGTTATTATAACGGCAGCGTTAAAATTTCTATTTAGATTTATAACATCTATTATAACAACAGCGCTAAAATCACTGTTTAGTTTTATAAAAGCATTCCTTACAAAGACAGCGTTAAAATCGCTGTTTAAAAATTATAAAAGCATTTCTTATAACAACAGCGTTACGATTGCTGTTTTGAACAAAATACCGTGTGCGGCGCACACGCTTCCGTTGTTCATTTGTAAACTCTGTTTATTTTAAACAATTCAAGTTCTTCTTTAAACATATTTATAAACTATACATTCTTCTAACCACTTAATTCGATTTCTATAAATCCCCTTTTTATATACATTTTATTTGCAAAATATTTTCTTGTTTTGAACTACTTATTCTTTTACTTTAAGCATTGAAAATCTTTCTTTAACTTTCCTCCATACTTTGCTAAATTCAAATCTATTTCAAATATTGGTTTCAAAACCGATATTCACTTTCAAATACACATTTATATTTGAACTCACCTTTTTATTTATCCAATGGTTAATGATCCACTTAATTTATATCTTTATTCATAACATTTTTCTTGGTTTACCCAATGGAATAGGTTTCCATTTGCAACTCAATGAAAAAGAAATTATTTCTAATTTGGAAATAAACTCTGCTTTTAAATTCTAATTTCCTTTTTCACATTCGATGATATTTTACCGTATCTAAAATACCAGGTTCCTAAGGCCAGGGTAAACCAAACACACAAATTCAACCATGGATAATGTAGCACAACATATATCGCCATCAAATAAAACAGTAAATAAAATGTTGAGGGATCCAGTTGGATCCCTCCAACCTGTTTCCCTGCATCCACAGATGTTAGTAACATCAAAAATATCGCATAAATAAAAATCAATAAACGATGTGATTATATCAACCAATTTATCAACTATTCAATCAAGCAATCATTTCACATTATAAAATAATTTTAAACGAGTGAGTTTACTCACCTCGTTTTGCAGTCGACGAATCTTCTTTTGTTTTGCTTAAAAATCAACCAGACGTTTGATTTTATCAAGGAATATCAGTAGCTCCGTTCGCAGCGGAATCTGTTATACAATGAAGATCTCATCTCCCTGATTCTAATGTGCGTAAATCCCATTTTTCTTAACCAAAAAGAACTGCTAATCAGCAATTTAAACCATGAATGTGCCCTTTTTACGTTGATTACTTTTGCCGACTGTCCCTCACAATCCACGACTGATCTTCTATTTCATGAACCCCTACAGGAAATCTTCCCATTCGCTATACAGATGGAACACACGCCTTTCTTCCAATACAAACCATCGTTTAAGTCTCCTCCTCCCAAAACGCATCGGCCTTCCTTCCAGCTAAACCCAAAGCCAACACCCTTTCTTCCATCAATCGCCATATCCATCTTTACTCCCTGTTCGCAAGTCCTTTACTTCTTTCCTTAATTAACAAAAATCCAACATCCTGTACCCTATACCACAGACTTGCGGCTACCCCTTACTTCCAGTTGAACACTTCCCATGCATACAACCACCTCTTGTGCTTACGTCCTCCATTTTCCCACTATGATGCACATCACAAAAACATGCATCATCTGTTCCCTTCAACATTCAAATACCAACAGTAATATCAACCGCATGAAAATTACGGTTCCTCCTCATCAACTAAATCGCAATACAAAGTTAATCTACCCAAAACTCCTAACACAGCACCATCACTGATCCTTGACCTGAAACCATCCCTACTTCCCTTCGACACCTTATTCCCTGCATCGACACAACCTTCGTTCAGCCCCTTCATCATCTGCAGTCGACAATCCAGGGCACTGGTCCGCACTAATCAGCCACTACAGCCTTCCGCTCACCTCAAACTCGCAACACCTACCATACCAACCCCTACGCCTTCTTTCCATTCGGCACCGTCTGCATAGGTCATCAGGGTGAACGCCTCCGGCCAGGCGTTGAGCTCACCGCGGCCTAGCTCTCCTCTTCAGACACGGTGTCGGAAAGAAATAGGGTGAGGGGAATCGATGGAGATTTATTTGAGGATTTATTTCATCCGTGAATTTCAGAATGAACAAGAGATGTGGAAGCAGAAAGAATTTGGGGAAAAGCTTCACAGTTTTATTGTTATATAGATTTAAGTAACTTGGTATGCACACAACGATTGCTTGGAAATCACGGAGTTTAATTTCTTGGGAGCCACGGTCTCAATTACTTGGGAAACACGGACATGACTTCGAGCTATTCTCATTTCAATTATTTTTTTTATATAGAGCGAAACTTCACGATGAAGTATCAAGTAAAACTGACCACAGTTAACTTCTGTTTACTGATAAAAAAGCTTATCTTGGTGTAAAAAGGTATTCTGAACCCAATGGAACAAGTTTCGTCGCATTCTGACATCGTATGGAAAAATTACCTTTATAAAACCAAAAATCAACACGCGTTTAAATTTTTCACGATCACCAGATAAATCAAATTAACTCGAAACTGCGAACACCGACAATAACTTTTCGATACGAACCCAACGGCACTAGTTTCGTCGCATTCTGAGACTGTTGCCCCGGTAGACTGTTTTTGGCGCGTACCGCACTGCCCTTCTGAACACCAAATTTGCCGATCTCTAAAAATAACAAACTATATACCTACCCTGACTATATCCGACGCTACGAACTCACCGGAACTGGTTTCGTGGCCTGATTCGATCGTCTGTTCAAGTTACACTCTAATATCCCTTTATTCAGTTGAATTAATTTAATTGCACTGAACGAGCGTTTACGGCTATCGTGGTTACATACGACATCGGTTTGACGCGCAATCCAACACCGTACAATAATTTAACGATACGGTCCCAATGAAACTGATTTCGTCGAAATCTGAGTCCGTTTGCAAAACGGCTATTTTAACGTGTATATTTTAAACAACGATTTTCCACAGCGACTATTTCAAAATTTGATTTGACCATAACTAACAAATTATAACACGAAATCTGGATTTTCCTCTTTCATATGAAAATTATAATCAATACGGTTCCAACGTGTCTTGTTTCACAGAAATCCGACTTATATCGGATCCTGTATCCTCAGTTGAAGTTCAAAATCCCATATTACGAACTGCCGCGCCATTTCGAGCTCGTTTTATAATTATATTATAAATTAACGTTCAAACTTCGTTTTTAATAAATAAATTCCTATATGTAATTCAATTAAAATTTTTAAAACAAATTTAAATATTCAGAATTCAACGGCCAAAAATCCGGGTCGTTACAGATCGGTTGCCATATTTTGGGTTTGTAACACCCCACGTCCATTAATGTCACTCACTAAGGGAATGCATTAACTTTCATGGAGTATTATAAGATTATATAACATAATATCATAAGACAGATATATAAAATGGTACTTAAGAAAATTCGAAATTTTATTCATTGCAGCGGAAAAGCAAAACATGTTTGGTTACAACATCAAAACCATATACTAAAGCCAATTACACAAATATCCAGCTTGAACAAAATTATTATCAGAGTACATAAAAGTAAAACCATAATCCCACTCCAAATAGCCATAATGGAAAAGAAATAAAGTTGAGCATTACTTTCAACACTTCCAAGCACTTCAAGAAGAAAGAAATCTGAGTCAAGCTCCACTAATCCCACCCCGAGGACCTGGAAGGGGGAGAAAGAAAAGAGGCGAAACAAAAGGGGTCAAACATAAGTCTGGTGAGTCTAGTGACTTTAACAATATAATCAGTAAATTAACAGGATAAGAACATAAACTGGATATAAGAGATGACTGTAACATAAGCAGATATGACAAGATAAACAAGGTAAGCAAGATAGAACATCGACTGCGCTCCTAATCACTATAAGATATGCTATATACCGTTGAGACGACCCCAAACCCCGTACTGACGGCGGCAAGGGTAATCCGTGGAATATAACACATAAACAGATAATAGCAGAACATAAATAAATAAATACACTAGATAATGAACAATAGAATATACTGGATAAAAATAATCATCAGAGTTACACAGTATACAAGATCATACTTAGTACAAATACAGTTCAGCTATACATAAATGTCTACAGCGGAAAACAAACAAAAGATGTACAATAGGAGCTGAACAGCATAAAATAAATAAATGATAGAATCCATCTTCATCTCCAGCTATCCAGAAAGAGCCAGCTAAACCTGAATACAAGGCTGCCCGTGTAGAAAAAGGGGCACCCGAGTTTGAAAGTGAAACAAACTTCGAGTCAGTCATGGGACTGGTATGAGAAATCTACTCAACACATTTATAATATGGCTAATCCCAGGACCACGCCACTTTCGTGGAACGGGTTTACTCCATTGGATTGTCAGTGCTTTAAAAACAAATCTTTCTTTTAAACATCTCAATGCTTTTAATAAAAATGAAGCCATTATAAGACTCAGTTCCCATCACACAATGCAACGCAAACCGGAGGATAGAGTTTTTACCTTATAATGGCCAAGATATGCTTGATACGAATAAAACAAAAGCATTTGATATTACTAGGAGTGTTTATATGTTTCAAAAACAATTTCAAATCATAACTATCAATCATAGACGACATGAGCATCCCATGCCACTATGTCGCCAAATATATATATACAATCGAAACCGCACAGTCACGTATTTGGAAATTGGATTTCCGTCATGAACCAAGGCAAAAGATAGTCCTTACCGACTTCGAGACAATCTAGCCCATGTCTCAGGCAAGTACTCAGTGAAGCCTTTGGAACGGCAGGGTCGGTCCACCGATGTGGATTAAAATTCATGAACACTACATTTCCCCGCCCTATGGGGCGTAAATGAGCCAACGAATGACTCCATCGGTCCCGGATCGACCGACATATCCGAGGCGCCTCGCAATCCATCATCCACATAAGTAAAATGTCAGGCCGTGTAAAAACACCGACACAACTCCTAGCTAGAAGGAAACGCATGCCCTCCCTAAGGTCCTTCTCCCGTTTCTGGTTCATACCGGGGTGTGAGGCTCGCGAATTCACGTTATACACAAAGCTATGCCACATAGGCGGTGCTTTGATCATCACCACAAGACTTTGCTTTTCAACAGAAGCCCTGATCATTTGCCACTTAGGCATGCCACACTAGCAATTCACGCCATGCGACTGATGTCCATCGATATACAACCTCTGAGCTCGTGCGTTTCAGAGAAGGACGTTAAGCAAAAGAATAAATTCTCTGCCGCCAAACAGATGTATATTTAATAGAGATCAATCAACACAGAATAAAATCCAATGTCAGACACACGGTCCATTTACAAGTCCGTTCCGGGTCTGAACGAAACCGGAGGCACTATATACCTCGCAAACCCATCGATCACCACGTACGTCTGGACGATCACCACTCATTATCCATATTTCGGGATGCCTCCCAATCAGGACCTCGGTTACCATCCAAACGAGGTGAAGATCTCCGGTCTTCGACCACCGTCTTCATCTTCGATTTCTTATCGTCGATTCAATTATTCAGAATGGGATAAACCCGGTCTTTCTGAGCAACTCGCATATATAATAAACAAGTGCAACACTAACATACATACGCATCAATTTCAATTCATTAGTCCCTAACCGTCAATCAGTAAGAGAGCGATTTCCCAAATATTAACCCCGAAGGCCGAAACCAACATCAGATCAATACCCAAGAAACCATTCGACTTAGCCAACCTTTAGTTAATTTCTAAATTTCACATCCATATCGTTTATAATATTTTATAACGATTTATCGCTATTTTTATTTATTTTAAAATAGCCAATTTATTCAAAACGACGCTTCGGGCCATAACGCGACCGTGGCGCTGTTTTTCTTTAGATTTGATTTACACATATCTGAAAATCTAACCGTTGGATCTTCTCAAAATTTATATCATTAGAAAGATCTTTTCAAAACGAATCCAACGGTTCCAGTTTCGGGAAAATCCGACGGTCGGATCTCCCGGTATAATCGTTTGAAGTTTCGATTTCAAAATACGAACTGCAGCGTCGTTATTCGATTAAATATAATTATATATATATATATATATAATCGATTCTGGCGCTATTTTTCTTCAGATTTAAATTAAACATTTCAGACAATCCAACCGTTGGATTTTTACAAAGTTGGTGCCGTTGGAAAGATATTTCCAAAGCGAACCCAACGGTTGCGATTTCAGGAAAATCCGATGGTCGGATCTCCCGTACTAATCGTTTGAAATCACGGTTTCAAAATACGAACTGCGGCTTCGTTTTTCGATATATTTCAATTCCATTTTATATCTATATTGATTCTTTGATTTCAAAGCTATATTCTTTTCATACTTTTGATGAAAATGATATTTTTATCTAACTGTCTTCTATTTCAACACTTCACTATATTTAACAATTCATGTATATAATAAAAATACGATTTTATTGTAAAACAATTCATTTCAAAACACTATTATTTTATATAGTTCATATAGGTAATAAAAATAGGATTTTTATTATAAAACAATTTCTTTCAAAAGGAGATTATTTTATATAGTTCATATAGATGATAAAAATGTGATTTTTATATTTAAAACACGAACACCATTCAACACATGAATTTTAATTCAACGAATGAATAACGATTCAACACATTAAGGTTTTCTATTCAACGAATAAATATAGTTTCAACAAATGAAAATAATTCAAACACATGAATATTATTCAAAATTTCGGCAGCATAACGGCAGGGTAGTTAAAACCGGGACCGTCCCTAGTACGGCTCCTCGCTCTACCTTAAAACCTCACGGTTTTTGACAATGGGGAATCATGCATCTAGTTCGCACGCAGGCGGCAAGTATATTTATTTCATTTTCATAAACTAATCTTATGTGGTTTCAACCAAATATTTCTCAACCACAAACGGGTATTTTTCAACCATAATCAATCAATATCAACTACAAACAATTCCAATCAACCATTCACCATCAATCAATTTTCATACCAATCACAACCAATAAATATCGTCCATGGTTTGTGGACGAGGGGCGTATATATATATATATTTATATATAGCAATTCACTTCTATTTCAACACATAAATAATTTTTACAACGCATATATAACTTATACATCGAACGTACAACTTATACAACGCTTATACATGAGGTGTACAACGCTTATATAACCCATACATCGACTATATAATTTATACATCGTTGTTTTCCCTATCGTTTATTAATTAGAAATCTCACATTTGGCTCCACTCCACCAAAAATAGCAGAAGGCTCAGAAAAATATGCGGTCTCTTCTAGAAGGTAGAAGACGTCCACACGAGTCCACTGTCTCTTGTTTCACTGAATTTCGTAACACAACAAAAAGATATGATTTTTCAAAGTTTGCAACGGTTTAAAGGTGTTAAAATCAGATTAAATAAAATCAGTCGTACCTTCAATAAAACGTTCAAAACTAGGTTTGCAATTTTCGACCAAACCGTGAATCGATAGGAGGATCGGCCGGTGCAGCGACGAAGAGGGGGGAGGTGCGCGCCTGCGCGTGGTGGTGGGGGCCCACTCGGTGGTGCCAGGCGGTCGGGGCGGCGGTTTGAACGGCGGATGTTCAGAGGCTCGATTCTCCCAAACCACTCAATCAAAAAATACAAACTTTATATGGATTTGAAGATCTCGAGAAGATCTTCAAAAAGTTCAACTGTGGCACGAGCTAATTCGATGTGGATTGATCGGAAAATGAGGGGGAAGGTTTAAAGCAGTTTCCGCCTTCGACGTCGGGGAGAGAGAAAGAGTTTTCTCTTCTTTTTTTTTAAATTCTGATTGGTCGATGGGTTTTAAAAGGTGTTTTCTGACACGACCACCAATCTAAACCCAACGACTGTCGTCCCTAGCATTTTACCCCCATTCTGAACACAATGGGATATGTTTCGAAGGCCCATTCGACTGTTTTAGTCAGTTTTCCTTCAAATTAAAATATAAAACATTTAATATTCAATTTGAACGTACATTTCAATTTGCCAGGGCCACAAACTGATTCGAAAAATTCCAAAAAAATAAATTTGACTATGTTTTGACGATACGGTCCCAACAAAACTAGTTTCGCCGAATTCTGAGACCGTTTGCAAAAAGGCCCATTTCTGGTCGATCCAATTTAACTTTAATTGATCAAAACACGTTTTCCTTTGCCACGCTCACATACTAGTTTCAAAAATTATGAAATTTGAAACCTAGAAATAACTTCACATCCCAGATCCAACAAAAGTGGTTTCGTCGAATTCCGAGGTCGTATGCAAAATGGCCAATTTCACGGGCTATATAAATCCCATAGCGACCTTTCTGAAAATTCATTTGGCCATAACTTTTGCTTTCCACTATGAAAATTCGATTTTTCAGATTCGTTAGAAAGGTATTCACTAACAGATTTAAATATTTTTGGTTTCACTCAAATCCGTTTTGTTTTGCACCCGGTACAGTTAGTCAAAGTTTGAATTCAAATTTTGAAACTACCGCGCCATTTCAGGCCTTGTTTATAATTAGAATTAATTATATTCGTTTTCAAATGTCGATTCAAACTCACTTTTCATTGCTATTATTTAAAATATTTATTTTAAATATTTAAAATCCATTAATTTAGCCAATTTAAAAAAATTTAATTGGTTCAAATTTTCTGGGTCGTTACAATCTCCCCCACTTAAAACTTTTCGTCCCCGAAAAGGAACCAAGTCGAAAGTGATTTAATTAATCGACTCTACGTTCGATCTGGCTTCCATTCTCCAACTTTTCAGTTTCTGAGAATTTTCAAATTCTTAAAAAAATTGGCTAACTCCCGGAATTTTCGAAAAATTTCGCCATAACCTCTTTTGTACGGGGAGAGGTTTGGAAATTTATTGGGCCGTATTAGGTACCCAATAAATCCTAATAAGCATACACATATTTATAGTGATATATTCTGGTGTTTACAGGGGAGCGTGTATTGATAATAACTCCAGAGAATAAATTCTCGTCACCCTGTCAAAGCCTGAGGGAGTGTGTATTTTAAATGCTCCAGAGGATAAATCCTCGCCGCCTCGTCCCGTGTGGGAAATAAATAGTCCATGTGTCATATCTAATAACCAGAGAGACGTGATTATTGTCAACTCCAGACCCGTGTGGGGTTTTTATTAATCTGGCAATTTTATCGTTACAATTTAAATAGTTCATATCAGTCATCAGTTCAACCTGTAAAATATAGTCATCGCCATACAAGCCTCTCGCTCGTATGGTAAATCTTCCACCTCATCACACAAGCTCTAAATGCTTATGTGGTATATGATGAAGTATGCCTATCTTCAGAAGTATGCCATGTAATGTAGTTCAAAATTAATTGTTACTATCCTATTGCGACGTTTATTATTACACACAGAATAACCAGCACTCTGCATCCAATGGCATTCACAGGAGTTGATATAATAATATTTCGCATCCAACTCATTAAGGTTTACCTATTTGTCGGGCACGCAAATAAATTCTTTACTCAACAGCTAATCCATTTACCTGTTCAAACATATATAATGCACAAGTATATATATTTCTATCTATCTTCTAATATGTTCAATGTGTGATATAATCGAATAAATTCTACCATTATTCTCTTATTAATCAAATTAACTATCGTTTTAATAATTTTAATTAATCAAATCTACTATCACACAACACAAACTGCAATCAATTTGTTTTTAACTTTTCAAATATATATCTTTCATATATTCAAAATTATATTTCTACAACCAGACTATATATATAATAACAAATACGTTATTTAAAAACATATTATGCTCGACTCGTTCTGAGGCACTTCTGACCCCATCTCTAACGAGTTGTTCTGATTCTGCTTTACTTATACTAGGATATTACTGATCCTATCTGTACCAAGTTACTCGTCCTAGAACACTACTGGTTCTATCTCTGACGAGTTCGTTCATATGTTACATTCCCGAACTAAGCTTAACCAAAGCTCTGATACCAAATGAGACGACCCCAAACCCCGTACTGACGGCGGCAAGGGTAATCCGTGGAATATAACACATAAACAGATAATAGCAGAACAGAAATAAATAAATACACCAGATAATGAACAATAGAATATACTGGATAAAAGTAATCATCAGAGTTACACAGTATACAGGATCATACTTAGTACAAATACAGTTCAGCTATACATAAATGTCTACAGCGGAAAACAAACAAAAGATGTACAATAGGAGCTGAACATCATAAAATAGATAAATGATAGAATCCATCTTCAGCTCCAGCTATCCAGAAAGAGCCAGCTAAACCTGAATACAAGGCTGCCCGTGTAGAAAAAGGGGCACCCAAGTTTGAAAGTGAAACAAACTTCGAGTCAGTCATGGGACTGGTATGAGAAATCTACTCAACACATTTATAATATGGCTAATCCCAGGACCACGCCACTTTCGTGGAACGGGTTTACTCCATTGGATTTCCAGTGCTTTAAAAACAAATCTTTATTTTAAACATCGCAATGCTTTTTATAAAAATGAAGCCATTATAAGACTCAGTTCCCATCACACAATGCAACGCAAACCGGAGGATAGAGTTTTTACCTTATAATGGCCAAGATATGCTTGATACGAATAAAACAAAAGCATTTGATATTACTACGAGTGTTTATATGTTTCAAAAACAATTTCAAATCATAACTATCAATCATAGACGACATGAGCGTCCCATGCCACTATGTCGCCAAATATATATATACAATCGATACCGCACAGTCACGTATTTGGAAATTGGATTTCCGTCATGAACCAAGGCAAAAGATAGTCCTTACCGACTTCGAAACAATCTAGCCCATGTCTCAGGCAAGTACTCAGTCAAGCCTTTGGAGCGATATGGTCGGTCCACCGATGTGGATTAAAATTCCTGAACACTACGTTTCCCCGCCCTACGGGGCGTAAATGAGCCAACGAATGACTCCATCGGTCCCGAATCGACCGATATATCCTAGGCGCCTCGCAATCCATCATCCACATAAGTAAAATGTCAGGCCGTGTAAAAACACCGACACAACTCCTAGCTAGAAGGAAACGCATGCCCTCCCTAAGGTCCTTCTCCCGTTTCTGGTTCATACCGGGGTGTGAGGCTCGCGAATTCACATTATACACAAAGCTATGCCACACAGGCGGTGCTTTGATCATCACCACAAGACTTTGCTTTTCAACAGAAGCCCTGATCATTTGCCACTTAGGCATGCCACACTAGCAATTCATGCCATGTGACTGATGTCCATCGATATACAACCTCTGAGCTCGTGCGTTTCAGAGAAGGACGTTAAGCAAAAGAATAAATTCTCCGCCGCCAAACAGATGTATATTTAATAGAGATTAATCAACACGGAATAAAATCCAATGTCAGACACACAGTCCA
This sequence comes from Allium sativum, assembly GCA_030737875.1. Taxonomy (NCBI): domain Eukaryota; kingdom Viridiplantae; phylum Streptophyta; class Magnoliopsida; order Asparagales; family Amaryllidaceae; genus Allium; species Allium sativum. The sequence continues at coordinate 3,566,396 of CM060921.1, read as the reverse complement.
TTTACAAGTCCGTTCTGGGTCTGAACGAAACCGGAGGCACTATATACCTCGCAAACCCATCGATCACCACGTACGACTGGACGATCACCACTCATTATCCATATTTCGGGATGCCTCCCAATCAGGACCTCGGTTACCATCCAAACGAGGTGAAGATCTCCGGTCTTCGACCACCGTCTTCATCTTCGATTTCTTATCGTCGATTCAGTTATTCAGAATGGGATAAACCCGGTCTTTCTGAGAAACTCCCATATATAATAAACAAGTGCAACACTAACATACATACGCATCAATTTCAATTCATTAGTCCCTAACCGTCAATAAGTAAGAGAGCGATTTCCCAATTATTAACCCCGAAGGCCGAAACCAACATCAGATCAATACCCAAGAAACCATTCGACTTAGCCAACCTTCAGTTAATTTCTAAATTTCACATCCATATCATTTATAATATTTTATAATGATTTATCGCTATTTTTATTTATTTTAAAATAGCCAATTTATTCAAAACGACGCTTCGGGCCATAACGCGACCGTGGCGCTGTTTTTCTTTAGATTTGATTTACACATATCTGAAAATCTAACCATTGGATCTTCACAAAATTTTTATCATTAGAAAGATCTTTTCAAAACGAATCCAACGGTTCCAGTTTCGGGAAAATCCGACGGTCGGATCTCCCGGTATAATCGTTTGAAGTTTCGATTTCAAAATACGAACTGCAGCGTCGTTATTCGATTAAATATAATTATATTTATATATATATATATATATATAATCGATTCTGGCGCTATTTTTCTTCAGATTTAAATTAAACATTCCAGACAATCCAACCGTTGGATTTTTACAAAGTTGGTGCCGTTGGAAAGATATTTCCAAAGCGAACCCAACGGTTGCGATTTCAGGAAAATTCGATGGTCGGATCTCCCGTACTAATCGTTTGAAATCACGGTTTCAACTGCAGCTTCCTTTTTCGATATATTTCAATTCCATTTTATATCTATATTGATTCTTTGATTTCAAAGCTATATTCTTTTCATACTTTTGATAAAAATGATATTTTTATCTAACTGTCTTCTATTTCAACACTTCACTATATTTAACAATTCATGTATATAATAAAAATATGATTTTATTGCAAAACAATTCATTTCAAAACACTATTATTTTATATAGTTCATATAGGTAATAAAAATAGGATTTTTATTATAAAACAATTTCTTTCAAAAGGAGATTATTTTATATAGTTCATATAGATGATAAAAATGTGATTTTTATATTTAAAACACGAACACCATTCAACACATGAATTTTAATGCAACGAATGAATAACGATTCAACACATTAAGGTTTTCTATTCAACGAATAAATATAGTTTCAACAAATGAAAATAATTCAAACACATGAATATTATTCAAAATTTCGGCAGCATAACGGCAGGGTAGTTAAAACCGGGACCGTCCCTAGTACGGCTCCTCGCTCTACCTTAAAACCTCACGGTTTTTGACAATGGGGAATCATGCATCTAGTTCGCACGCAGGCGGCATGTATATCTATTTCATTTTCACAAACTAATCCTATGTGGTTTCAACCAAATATTTCTCAACCACAAACGGGTATTTTTCAACCACAATCAATCAATATCAACTATAAACAATTCCAATCAACCATTCACTATCAATCAATTTTCACACCAATCACAACCAATAAATATCGTCCATGGTTTGTGGACGAAAGGCATACAAATATATATATATATATATATAGCAATTCACTTCTATTTCAACACATATATAATTTTTACAACGCATATATAACTTATACATCGAACGTACAACTTATACAACGCTTATACATGAGGTGTACAACGCTTATATAACCCATACATCGACTATATAATTTATACATCGTCGTTTTCCCTATCGTTTATTAATTAGAAATCTCACATTGGGTTCCACTCCACCAAAAATAGCAGAAGGCTCAAAAAAATATGCGGTCTCTTCTAGAAGGTAGAAGACGTCCACACGAGTTCACTGTCTCTTGTTTCACTGAATTTCGATAACACAGCAAAAAGATATGATTTTTCAAAGTTTGCAACGGTTTAAAGGTGTTAAAATCAGATTAAATAAAATCAGTCGTACCTTCAATAAAACGTTCAAAACTAGGTTTGCAATTTTCGACCAAACCGTGAATCGATAGGAGGATCGGCCGGTGTAGCGACGAAGAGGGGGGAGGTGCGCGCATGCGCGTGGTGGTGGGGGCCCACTCGGTGGTGCCAGGCGGTCGGGGCGGCGGTTTGAACGATGGATGTTCAGAGGCTCGATTCTCCCAAACCACTCAATGAAAAAATCCAAACTTTATATGGATTTGAAGATCTCGAGAAGATCTTCAAAAAGTTCAACTGTGGCACGAGCTAATTCGACGTGGATTGATCGGAAAATAAGGGGAAAGGTTTAAAGCAGTTTCCACCTTCGACGTCGGGGAGAGAGAAAGAGTTTTCTCTTCTTCTTTTTTTAAATTCTGATTGGTCGGTGATTTTTAAAAGTTGTTTTCTGACACAACCACCAATCTAAACCAACCGACTGTTGTCCCTAGCATTTTACCCCCATTCCGAACACAATGGGATATGTTTCGAAGGCCTATTCGACTGTTTCAGTCAGTTTTCCTTCAAATTAAAATATAAAACATTTAATATTCAATTTGAACGTACATTTCAATTTGCCAGGGCCACAAACTGATTTGAAAAATTCCAAAAAAATAAATTTGACTATGTTTTGACGATACGGTCCCAACAAAACTAGTTTCGTCGAATTCTGAGACCGTTTGCAAAAAGGCCCATTTCTGGTCGATCCAATTTAACTTTAATTGATCAAAACACGTTTTCCTTTGCCACGCTCACATACTAGCTTCAAAAATTATGAAATTTGAAACCTAGTAATAACTTCACATCCCGGATCCAACAAAAGTGGTTTCGTCGAATTCCGGGGTCGTATGCAAAATGGCCAATTTCACGGGCTATATAAATCCCATAGCGACCTTTCTGAAAATTCATTTGGCCATAACTTTTGCTTTCCGCTATGAAACTGTGATTTTAGGTTCGTTAGAAAGGTATTCACTAACAGATTTAAATATTTTTGGTTTCACTCAAATCCGTTTTGCTTTGCACCCGGTACAGTTAGTCAAAGTTTGAATTCAAATTTTGAAACTACCGCGCCATTTCAGGCCTTGTTTATAATTAGAATTAATTATATTCGTTTTCAAACGTCGATTCAAACTCACTTTTCATTGCTATTATTTAAAATATTTATTTTAAATATTTAAAATCCATTAATTTAGCCAATTTAAAAATTTTAAATTGGTTCAAATTTTCTGGGTCGTTACAATCTCCCCCACTTAAAACTTTTCGTCCCCGAAAAGGAACCAAGTCGAAAGTGATTTAATTAATCGACTCTACGTTCGATCTGGCTTCCATTCTCCAACTTTTCAGTTTCTGAGAATTTTCAAATTCTTAAAAAAGTTGGCTAACACCCGGAATTTTCGAAAAATTTCGCCATAACCTCCTTTGTACGGGGAGAGGTTTGGAAATTTATTGGGCCGTATTAGGTACCCAATAAATCCTAATAAGCATACACATATTTATAGTGATATATTCTGGTGTTTACAGGGGAGCGTGTATTGATAATAACACCAGAGAATAAATTCTCGTCACCCTGTCAAAGCCTGAGGGAGTGTGTATTTTAAATGCTCCAGAGGATAAATCCTCGTCACCTCGTCCCGTGTTGGAAATAAATAGTCCATGTGTCGTATCTAACAACCAGAGAGACGTGATTATTGTCAACTCCAGACCCATGTGGTGTTTTTATTAATCTAGCAATTTTATGGTTACAATTTAAATAGTCCATATCAGTCATCAGTTCAACCTGTAAAATATAGTCATCACCATACAAGCCTCTCGCTCGTATGGTAAATCTTCCACCTCGTCACACAAGCTCTAAATGCTTATGTGGTATATGATGAAGTATGCCTATCTTCAGAAGTATGCCATGTAATGTAGTTCAAAATTAATTGTTACTATCCTATGGCGACGTTTATTATTACACACAGAATAACCAGCACTCTGCATCCAATGGCATTCACAGGAGTTGATATAATAATATTTCGCATCCAACTCATTAAGGTTTACCTATTTGTCGGGCACGCAAATAAATTCTTTACTCAACGGCTAATCCATTTACTTGTTCAAACATATATAATGCACAAGTATATATATTTCTATCTATCTTCTAATCAGTTCAATGTGTGATATAATCGAATAAATTCTACCATTATTCTCTTATTAATCAAATTAACTATCGTTTTAATAATTTTAATTAATCAAATCTACTATCACACAACACAAACTGCAATCAATTTGTTTTTAACTTTTCAAATATATATCTTTTATATATTCAAAATTATATTTCTACAACCAGACTATATATATAATCACAAATACGTTATTTAAAAACATATTATGCTCGACTCGTTCTGAGGCACTTCTGACGCCATCTCTAACGAGTTGTTCTGATTCTGCTTTACTTATACTAGGATATTACTGATCCTATCTGTACTAAGTTACTCATCCTAGAACACTACTGGTTCTATCTCTGACGAGTTCGTTCATATGTTACATTCCCGAACTAAGCTTAACCAAAGCTCTGATACCAGATGAGACGACCCCAAACCCCGTACTGACGGCGGCAAGGGTAGTCTGTGGAATATAACACATAAACAGATAATAGCAGAACATAAATAAATAAATACACCAGATAATGAACAATAGAATATACTGGATAAAAGTAATCATCAGAGTTACACAGTATACAGGATCATACTTAGTACAAATACAGTTCAGCTATACATAAATGTCTACAGCGGAAAACAAACAAAAGATGTACAATAGGAGCTGAACAGCATAAAATAGATAAATGATAGAATCCATCTTCAGCTCCAGCTATCCAGAAAGAGCCAAATAAACCTGAATACAAGGCTGCTCGTGTAAAAAAAGGGGCACCCGAGTTTGAAAGTGAAACAAACTTCGAGTCAGTCATGGGACTGGTATGAGAAATCTACTCAACACATTTATAATATGGCTAATCCCAGGACCACGCCACTTTCGTGGAACGGGTTTACTCCATTGGATTGCCAGTGCTTTAAAAACAAAGCTTTCTTTTAAACATCGCAATGCTTTTTATAAAAATGAAGCCATTATAAGACTCAGTTTCCATCACACAATGCAACGCAAACCGGAGGATAGAGTTTTTACCTTATAATGGCCAAGATATGCTTGATACGAATAAAACAAAAGCATTTGATATTACTACTAGTGTTTATATGTTTCAAAAATAATTTCAAATCATAACTATCAATCATAGACGACATGAGCGTCCCATGCCACTATGTCGCCAAATATATATATACAATCGATACCACACAGTCACGTATTTGGAAATTGGATTTCCGTCATGAACCAAGGCAAAAGATAGTCCTTACCGACTTCGAGACAATCTAACCCATGTCTCAGGCAAGTACTCAGTCAAGCCTTTGGAGCGATAGGGCCGGTCCACCGATGTGGATTAAAATTCCTGAACACTACGTTTCCCCGCCCTATGGAGCGTAAATGGGCCAACGAATGACTCCATCGGTCCCGAATCGACCGATATATCCGAGGCGCCTTGCAATCCATCATCCACATAAGTAAAATGTCAGGCCGTGTAGAAACACCGACACAACTCCTAGCTAGAAGGAAACGCATGCCCTCCCTGAGGTCCTTCTCCTGTTTCTGGTTCATACCGGGGTGTGAGGCTCGCGAATTCATATTATACACAAAGCTACCCACACAGTCGGTGCTTTGATCATCACCACAAGACTTTGCTTTTCAACAGAAGCCCTGATCATTTTTCACTTAGGTATGCCACACTAGCAATTCATGCCATGCGACTGATGTCCATCGATATACAACCTCTGAGCTCGTGCGTTTCAGAGAAGGACGTTAAGCAAAAGAAGAAATTCTCCGCCGCCAAACAGATGTATATTTAATAGAGATCAATCAACACAGAATAAAATCCAATGTCAGACACACAGTCCATTTACAAGTCCGTTCTGGGTTTGAACGAAACCGGAGGCACTATATACCTCGCAAACCCATCGATCACCACGTACATCTGGACGATCACCACTCATTATCCATATTTCGGGATGCCTCCCAATCAGGACCTCGGTTACCATCCAAACGAGGTGAAGATCTCCGGTCTTCGACCACCGTCTTCATCTTCGATTTCTTATCGTCGATTCAGTTATTCAGAATGGGATAAACCCGGTCTTTCTGAGCAACTCGCGTATATAATAAACAAGTGCAACACTAACATACATACGCATCAATTTCAATTCATTAGTCCCTAACCGTCAATCAGTAAGAGAGCGATTTCCCAAATATTAACCCCGAAGGCCGAAACCAACATCAGATCAATACCCAAGAAACCATTCGACTTAGCCAACCTTCAGTTAATTTCTAAATTTCACATCCATATTGTTTATAATATTTTATAACGATTTATCGCTATTTTTATTTATTTTAAAATAGCCAATTTATTCAAAACGACGCTTCGGGCCATAACGCGACCATGGCGCTGTTTTTCTTCAGATTTGATTTACACATATCTGAAAATCTAACCGTTGGATCTTCACAAAATTTATATCATTAGAAAGATCTTTTCAAAACGAATCCATAGGTTCCAGTTTCGGGAAAATCCGACGGTCGGATCTCCCGGTATAATCGTTTGAAGTTTCGATTTCAAAATACGAACTGCAGCGTCGTTATTCGATTAAATATAATTATATTTATATATATATATATAAATAAAATCGATTATGGCGCTGTTTTTCTTCAGATTTGAATTAAACATTCCAGACAATCCAACCGTTGGATTTTTACAAAGTTGGTGCCGTTGGAAAGATATTTCCAAAGCGAACCCAACGGTTGCGATTTCAGGAAAATCCGATGGTCGGATCTCCCGTACTAATCGTTTGAAATCACGGTTTCAAAATACGAACTGCAGCTTCATTTTTTGATATATTTCAATTCCGTTTATATATCTATATTGATTCTTCGATTTCAAAACTATATTCTTTTCATACATTCGGTAAAAATGATATTTTTATCTAACTGTCTTCTATTTCAACACTTCACTATATTTAACAATTCATGTATATAATAAAAATGTGATTTTATTGTAAAACAATTCATTTCAAAATACTATTATTTTATATAGTTCATATAGGTAATAAAAATAGGATTTTTATTATAAAACAATTTCTTTCAAAAGGACATTATTTTATATAGTTCATACAGATGATAAAAATGTGTTTTTTATATTTAAAACACGAACACCATTCAACACATGAATTTTAATTCAACGAATGAATAACGATTCAACACATTAAGGTTTTCTATTCAACGAATAAATATAGTTTCAACAAATGAAAATAATTCAAACACATGAATATTATTCAAAATTTCGGCAGCATCACGGTAGGGTAGTTAAAACCGGGACCGTCCCTAGTACGGCTCCTCGCTCTACCTTAAAACCTTATGGTTTTTGACAATGGGGAATCATGCATCTAGTTCGCACGCAGGCGGCATGTATATTTATTTCATTTCCACAAACTAATCCTATCTGGTTTCAACCAAATATTTCTCAACCACAAACTGGTATTTTTTTAACCACAATCAATCAATATCAACTACAAACAATTCCAATCAACCATTCACTATCAATCAATTTTCACACCAATCACAACCAATAAATATCGTCCATGGTTTGTGGACGAGGGGCGTATATATATATATATATATATATATATATATAGCAATTCACTTCTATTTCAACACATATATAATTTTTACAACGCATATATAACTTATACATCGAACGTACAACTTATACAACGCTTATACATGAGGTGTACAACGCTTATATAACCCATACATCGACTATATAATTTATTCATCATCGTTTTCCATATCGTTTATTAATTAGAAATCTCATTTTGGGTTCCACTCCACCAAAAATAGCAGAAGGCTCAGAAAAATATGCGGTCTCTTCTAGAAGGTAGAAGACGTCCACACGAGTCCACTGTCTATTGTTTCACTGAATTTCGATAACACAGCAAAAAGATATGATTTTTCAAAGTTTGCAACGATTTAAAGGTGTTAAAATCAGATTAAATAAAATCAGCCGTACCTTCAATAAAACGTTCAAAACTAGGTTTGCAATTTTCGACCAAACCGTGAATCGATAGGAGGATCGGCCGGTGCAGCGACGAAGAGGGGGTAGGCGCGCGCCTGCGCGTGGTGGTGGGGGCCCACTCGGTGGTGCCAGGCGGTCGAGGCGGCGGTTTGAACGGCGGATGTTTAGAGGCTCGATTCTCCCAAACCACTCAATGTAAAAATCCAAACTTTATATGGATTTGAAGATCTCGAGAAGATCTTCAAAAAGTTCAACCGTGTCATGAGCTAATTCGGCGTGGATTGATTAGAAAATGAGGGGGAAGGTTTAAAGCAGTTTCCGCCTTCGACGTCGCGGAGAGAGAAAGAGTTTTTTTTTTTAATTCTGATTGGCCGGTGGGTTTTAAATGGTGTTTTCTGACATGACCACCAATCTAAACCCAACGACTATCGTCCCTCGCGTTTTACCCCCATTCCGAACACAATGGGATATGTTTCGAAGGCCCATTCGATTGTTTCAGTCAGTTTTCCTTCAAATTAAAATATAAAAGATTTAATATTCAATTTGAACGTACATTTCAATTTGCCAGGGCACAAACTGATTCGAACAATTCCAGAAAAATAAATCTGACTATGTTTTGACGATACGGTCCCAACAAAACTAGTTTCGTCGAATTCTGAGACCGTTTGCAAAAAGGCCCATTTCTGGTCGATCCAATTTAACTTTAATTGATCAAAACACGTTTTCCTTTGCCACGCTCACATACTAGCTTCAAAAATTATGAAATTTGAAACCTAGCAATAACTTCACATCCTGGATCCAACAAAAGTGGTTTCGTCGAATTCTGAGGTCGTATGCAAAATGACCAATTTCACGGGCTATATAAATCCCATAGCGACCTTTCTGAAAATTCATTTGGCCATAACTTTTGCTTTCCGCTATGAAACTTCGATTTTTCAGATTCGTTAGAAAGGTATTCACTAACAGATTTAAATATTTTTGGTTTCACTCAAATCCGTTTTGTTTTGCACCCGGTACAGTCAGTCAAAGTTTGAATTCAAATTTTGAAACTACCGCTCCATTTCAGGCCTTGTTTATAATTAGAATTAATTATATTCGTTTTCAAACGTCGATTCAAACTCACTTTTCATTGCTATTATTTAAAATATTTATTTTAAATATTTAAAATCCATTAATTTAGCCAATTTAAAATTTTTAAATTGGTTCAGATTTTCTGGGTCGTTACAATCGTACTAACATACTAGTTACATATTAAGAGATGATCCCTCCCTACTAATCATAATAATGGTAGCTTCGTATACTCCTAGTTGCTCTCGTAGGTGCACCACTTGCTCCTACCACCACTAGTTGTACCCACTACCCTTCCCATTTGATCGGCTCCCTAACCTCATATATACATGTGCTGGTCCCACAATAGGGTGTATCACTCCCTAAGGTGGCAACCCCGATACTACTAAAGTGCACAGCTTATACCTACACGATTCAACAACGTCTTTCCTATCAGCCTGGACCCATGCATGCACATGAATCTGTTGGATTTGCACTGCCATCGCTGCCTCTTTATTGACCTCTTACAATCAACCTCAGTAAGCGTGTCCCTGTCCTCGACCTAGTTTGAGCTCATATAGATACTAAAATGGGTTACTGGTTGAAAAGGATCCACACACTTGACACAAGCTTCCCTCCTAAGCTTGGTCCCTACTAGGAATTCCCACTTAACCCCTTTTTTCCCATGTCTTATCACATGTCTCATCTTAGTTAAGTGCTTTTATTATATTCCACGTGCTACCCATGTTACCCACTTAACCCTTTATTATTCCCATGTCTAATCACATGTCTCATCTTGGTTAAGTGCTTTTATTATGTTTCACATGCTACCCATGTTACCCACTTAACCCTTTATTATCCTCATGTCTAATCACATGTATTATTTTGGTTAAGTGTTTGTTAATTCATTATAACCGTAATCTTGCAAGACCTCCCACATTAGATTAACGTTTTGCGGTTACTAGATTTGTCGGGTGGTTCTGGACAGGCTTATATCGCAATCTGAATCTAACCTCGTGTCTTAGGCGTTCATTATCACTTTCTAGATTCAAGTCCCAATTTCAAATCTTGGATTATAATATATTCCAATTACCCATAATTTCCAATCTAAATCATGTTCATAATTTTAAATCCAAATTATGCCTATAATCTCATGTGTACAGGTTATGACAACTATGCCCAAACCAATTTTCATAGTTATTAAAAATCTATGCCAAATCTCATGTATACAAGTTATGCACTATTATGCCCAAACCAATTTCCATGGTTGCCAACAATTTATGCCAATAATCTCATTTTATTACATATTTCCTGAACTTTTTCCCAATCATTCCAACATTATTCATACGTAAATCTCAACGCAATATGTTAGGCTCGAAGTTAGCCTAATCTCATAAGGAAAAAGGAAAAGAAGAAGGGAAGAGAATCAAAACATCAAAACTGACATAAATACATAAATAGGCATGTGAAATGAATAACGATAAAGTAGATCGGATAGGCATATGATAATAGCAATTGGGTATGAATCTAAAGGATAACAAATTACAGAACTTGATATGATTCATCTCATATACAGGCATATACATCAGATCCAATTTACAATCCTATCACAATTACTTTTTAATTCAATTATATGTGAAAGTGACATAAACTCACAGCGATAGGATTCTTAGAAAAGAGAATTAGGTGTTGTTGTAGCAATTCTAATCTTGAATAATCTCTACGTTGATTGTTTGTAGATCTTATCTTCTAATTTGAATACTCCTATCCTGATTTGTTTTAGTGGAGAAGAAAGGGTAATTTAGATTAGAGCAGCATGGAGGCGCCATGGATGATTACAATGAGATTAGGGTTAAGTCTAGTGTTTATTTATAGGTGTATTAGATGTATTAGGACCCTTAGATTAGATTAGGAACCATCTGAACCATCCAGACCATAAAAACATGTCATCCAACCAATCCCAGAAGAACACGTCGCAAAACACGTCATCGGCCAGATCTTGGCCGATGGGGGTCGACTCCCCAGTCGACACCCTTTTAGGGGGGTCGAATCCCTTTGGGGAGGGGGGGCGATACCTACGAGCGGGAAATTTCCTGCTAAGCTATTTTGGGTTGGATTTCGAATTTTGAATTGTCCTTGTTACTTAATTATTATTTAATTAAATTCTACTATAAACTGAAATCTTCTAAGCTTCATAACTTCTTCATACTATGTCCGATTTACGCAAACTCGGACTCTATCTCAAGCAGAATTTCGAGACAAACGCAACGGCGTAGCCCGTTTCTCTTAATTCTTCTTCTAAAAATTAAGTATTCTTTAATTTGTTAATTTTAATATTTAAAATTATGGGGTGTTACATGGTTGCTTCAGCAACACTGTCCGTTGCTGAAGCAACCCCCACTGTCATTGGGGTGACATCGCTTAGCCGACTTTAAATAAGTCGGTTAAGGGTATATACCCTTAGTCGGCTTATTTAAAGCCCGCTAAGAAGAGGAATTTTTTATTAAAAAAATTCCTCATCCCTTAGCCAACTTTTAATAAGCCGGCTAAGGGTATATGCCCTTAGCCGGCTAATTAAAAGCCGACTAAGGGGATCCAACTCCCTTGTCGTTGGGGGGTTGCTCGGGTCACTTTGCCCCGAATTGACCACGAGCAACCCCCCTAGTTGGGGATTCTCTTACACATAATGAAAGAAAATATCACTCGCCTTGATAAAAGATACAGAATCATATGCCATGTCATAGATAACTCCAAATACGAAAGTAAAACAAGAAATCACATTTAGATTGGACCTCGTACATCGAAAATAACAGTTTTATAAGATGGGAAAGTCTAAATGGACATAAAATGTTGACACAAAATTAAGCACACAAAATCTGAACCATTAAATCTACCCATGAATTCCACCTCACACATAAAGATAAATAAATCTTGTAGTCTAGATTTTGGGTACTAGTAAGATTTTTACCAATTATTTTCAAAACTAAAATGCTTCTTTGATTGAGAAATAAAGGTATAAATATCCACCTAATAAATCAACATCACTACTTTTTTCTGACCCTTTAATATCCACCCTCTATTTTAAGTTTTGTGTCTCCCGTATTCTCAATCACATGTCATTCCCACATTTTTGTTCATAATTACCCTTCTTCCTTCTCTTTCTATCACGTAACTATCTCCTCTTTCCTTAATGGATCACTACCAACGATGAACAAAAGTGTGACTAAGAATACGAGATATTAAATGTGGGAATAATTACCCAGGCCATACGTACAATACCATCTTATCTAATATTTATATTCTCTATTGTAATACCAGTTGAACACATTCACTATGTTCATAATTACCTAGGCCATCACGCATGCAAGCTTTACCAATGATTCCAATGCACCACTACCAGGCCACTTAATGTTGGTTCCCTTAACAACACAATGCAGCAACCACCCTCAACCTACGGATGCCACTTACAAGCTCCACTTATCTACATTTTCGTATTCCCTTTGTCTAAACAAATGAACCTACAAAAACAATTTCCCCTACGGTTAACTCGATAAAAGGCTCTTTGTTTGCAAACTTTTCATCTAACTCCAATATCATACTCTCCATAGCATGAAACACACCCAATATAACACCATTTTAATCCTCTCTATGCTACAAATACAACCATGTCATCCAAATTCATTATGGTTGACCTCCAAAATTAGTCCATTTATCGAATCCTCAATTTTCGTTATGTAGTTGGAACTGTGTTGAACCAATATTATAGTTTTGGAGACTCAAAAAAATAAAGAGAGCCATATTTCATTTTAGAGAAAATGGTGATCATTTTTCTTAAGAAAGAACAAAAGATCGAAAAGTAGAAGGAAGTACATAAGTGGATGAATGAACTTTAGCTACATGCCTACACTGAATGGAATAGTATTTACAAGGCATGTGCAGGATAAGGGTATGGAAGCCCGTTATTTTTTTTACTTTTCCAAAATTCTAGTGCATATTGTGTGATTATAAGCAATCTAGAAATGTTGGATTGTGAAAACTATTCGATAGGCATTGTTAGCCATAGAGGTTGCTTGAATGGCCGATTATAAATATTCTTTGATTATATGGATCCTACTATTTTCTTTACTTACTGTTTACGATGACTCGCTATACAAACCAATGCTTATATAACTAAATAACTGTAACAACCCGTAAAATCTGGGCCAGTTTAAAATTTTATTTTGGCAATTATAGCGAGTTTTGATTATTTAAAATGAATTATTTTAAATAATATCGACGAGAAATTTATTTTGAATAGAATTCGAACGTATATAGTATACGCGTCGTCGTTAGAATATAAATAATTATATATAATTATTTATATAGAATTGAAAATGGCGCGGTAGTTCGATAATTCGATTTCAAACTTCAATTGAATGTACCGGGTGCAAAACAATCCGGATTTTAGTGAAACCAAAAATAATGGAATCTAATTGTGAATATCTTTCCAACGAATCCGAAAGATCAAGATTTCGTAGCGAGAATCAAAAGATATGTCTAGTTGAAAATTCTGAATTGTCGCTATGGAATTCAGGCCCTTAAAAATGGACATTTTGCAAATGACCTCGGATTTCGACGAAACCAGTTTTGTTGGGTCCGTGATGTTAAGTTATTGCTAGGTTTCAAATTTCATAATTTTTCGAATCAATATGTGAGCGTGGCAAAGGAAAACGCGTTTGACCAGTTTCAGTTGATTTTAATCGACTGGAAATTGGCCATTTTTCAAACGGTCTCAGAATTCGACGAAACTAGTTTTGTTAGGACCGTATCGTCAATACGAAGCTAGAAAATATTTTTCTGGAATTTTTCTAGTTAGTATGTGACCCCGGTAATTTGAAATGTACGTTTAAAATTCAATATAAAGTTTTAAATGTAAATTTAATGGAAACTGATTCAAACAGTCGAATCAGCTTGCGATACATATCCCATTGTGTTCGGAATGGGGGTAGAACGCTATAGACGACAGGCGGTGGGCCTCGTTTAGAGGTCGTATTTGAAAGTCAACTCTTTAGGATAAAATAAATTAAAAAAAAAAAAAAAAAAAAAAAAAAAATTTCTCTCCCTTAAAACCTTTTGGCCCCCCCCCCGATCATTCTTCTGTAAAGGATAAAAAAGAAAAAAAAAAAAACCCCAGACATCGTCGAACTTCCGCCGCCGCCCTCCTCTCAGCGCGCCGCCACTGGCGCGACAACCCTCCCCCAAGTCAACCTCCGGCGCCGCTTCCTCCCACTAGCCGCAACCCCCGATCGAACCCCCCTCTCCTCCGCAGTCCCCTTTCCCCCTCGAAATAGCCGACGCAACCCCTTCATCCCCCCCCCCCCCCCGCGCCACCGCACTGGAAGCCGCTCCACCCCTCCTCCTCCCTCTTCGTACAATAACAGTAAGTTTTTTTCTTAATTTCGTTTTTATTTTAATTCTTTAAAGCATTTAAAAACTGATTTGTATTCATTTTAAAACTGATTTTTATTCATTTTAAAAACTGATTTTTATTCATTTTAAAAACTGATTTGTATTCATTTTAAAACTGATTTAAGGAAAATATAAAATCAAAATTTTAAAAGTAATTTGAAACTGATTTTTGAAAGGTGAAAACTTTTAATTTAAAAAGGTGAAAACTTTTAATTTAAAAAGGTGAAAACTTTTAATTTAAAAAGGTGAAGACTTTAATTTAAAATGGTGAAAACTTTTAATTTAAAAAGGTGAAGACTTTAATTTAAAATGGTGAAAACTTTATTTTTATAAAGGCGAAATCAATATTTTTGAAATGAGATTATTGTCTATATATTAGCGGAATAAAAATTCGATTTTTAAGTATTGAACTTTGAAATAAAAATTCGATTTTTAAGTATTGAACTTTGAAATAAAAATTCGATTTTTAAGTATTGAACTTTGAAATAAAAATTCGATTTTTAAGTATTGAACTTTGAAATAAAAATTCGATTTTTAAGTATTGAACTTTGAAATAAAAATTCGATTTTTATATATTGAACTTTGAAATAAAAATTCGATTTTTATATATTGAACTTTGAAATAAAAATTCGATTTTTATATATTGAACTTTGAAATAAAAATTCGATTTTTATATATTGAACTTTGAAATAAAAATTCGATTTTTATATATTGAACTTTGAAATAAAAATTCGATTTTTATATATTGAACTTTGAAGTAAAAATTCGATTTTTATATATTGAACTTTGAAATAAAAATTCGATTTTTATATATTGAACTTTGAAATAAAAATTCGATTTTTATATATTGAACTTTGAAATAAAAATTCGATTTTTATATATTGAACTTTGAAATAAAAATTCGTTTTTATATATATAGTGGCCTTGGGCAACGAAGGTGACAAAAAGGCGAAACGACGAAGACTTCTGCAAAAGAAGAGTCGAGATGGTTGGATAGCTAAAAGTGAGAATTTCTCACCTTTCTATTTTATTTCTAGTTATATATATATACTAGGATGCAGACGGTGCTTAGTAGCACCCGACACAATCGTCCACAGACCATGGACTTGTTTGTTTGACTGTTTGGTGATTGATTGCGATATTGGTTTGAATGTGGTTTGTGGTGTGAAAAATCGAATCGATAAATTGGTTAGGATTAGACGTGCGCCGTTATAAGGCGAAGGAGTAAGGCTAGGTTAGATCCTTACTTCAAAGTTTGTGGTTTGCATAACGAATTGATTTGATTGATGTGTGAATGGCGTGGGCCTTCACTAGACCGGGGATAAGGCTAGGCCTTGTCCCGTTTCTAGTATCGTGCCGTTATGCCGCCGAAATTTTCTAAAATAAGTTAGAAAAAAAAAAATAAAAATAGCATTTTATTTAACGAATGAACTGAATAGAAATTCATATGTTAAAATAAAATGTGTTATCGTTAAAAATATAATTTTTAACGTGAATGTGAATAAATAAATATTCATTTACAAACCAGACGGTTTGTTTATGTACACCTATTTGAATGACGTTGATTGGGTCGATAAATTTTTCACATCGCCTAACTGCACAAATAAAATATGTGTTTGATTGTTTGAAACCCCACACGGGTGTTAGGATGAAATTTGAAGTTCACTCATCCTGATTGATTAAATATGTCGATCGATTGATTGACAAGCTGCTATAAGCGTTAAATGTCTATATTTGATGCTTATACAGTGTAGTGCACTTTGGTTGATGGTTGATTATTCATCGTTGTTGATATATACATGTGTTGTAGAAAATCCATATAATTAACATTATATGGTAATTGATTGGGCCTCATTCCAGTTTCAAAAAAAAAAAAAAAAAGAAATATTTGAAATAGAAATATTTGAAATAGAAATATTTGAAATAGAATATTTGAAAATAGAAATATGTGAAGCCGTGAGGATTAGATTGACGCCATTTTGACGTGAACGATATTTATATCGATTTTATTCATTTTAAAATGAATATTGAAAAGTGATTTCGAAATCGAATATTTTGAAATGAATTGAAATCAAATATTTTGAAATGAATTGAATAAAACGATTTCGAAATGAATTGAAAATAAAACGATTTCGAAATGAATTGCATTGAAAACGATTTCGAAATGAATTGAATTGAAAACGATTTCGAAATGAATTGAATTGAAAACGATTTCGAAAAGAATTGAATTGAAAACGAATTGAAATGGATTCAAATTGAATTGAAATTTGAATTGAATAGAAATGAATTTTGAAACGAATTTATAAAGAAGAATTCAATTTTGATTTGAATTGAAAAGGAGGTTGAAATTGCTTTTGAAACGAATTTAAAACTATTTATATAATTCGTTTTAAATAGAAATCGACGAAGTATATATTATATATATTATATATATAATATAATGGCCTGAATAGAACGCGCCGCGCCGCGGCAGTTCGTGAATTTCGACCATTTATTTCAAACGGACATTGCGGGAGATCCGACCGTCGGATTCTCCTAAAACCGGAACCGTTGGGTTCGTATCGAAAAGAGCTTTCTAATGAATGTTAGAAATTTGAAATCTAACGGTTGGATTTGGAGATACGTCCAAATCAAATTCGAAAAAGGTCGCTGTAAGTGCAGTTCGATGGCCGTTGTTGGAAATCGACTGTACGGGCCTTGATAAAATTATTAAAAATAGTAATAATTTGTGTAAAATCATAAGAAATGATTTGTGAAAGTTTGGGATGAAAAACTCCATATTTGAAAAGATAAAAATAGATTTTTATCGAAATGAACTAGTTTTGAACTAGAATTATAATTCTATTTATTTTTAAATAAATAAATTGAATTTGAAAAGGGTTTTGAAAATAACCAAAATTTCCAATGATTGCATTGGAGTGGATTTGAATCGAAATTGTCTTCGGAATATTTCGATGTTGGAATTCGTGATTATACAGGTGTGGTTATGGAAATTTGAAAGATATATATTTATATCGTTATTTCCAATACGACATTTGTTAGTCGTAGAATTCGATATTGAATATAAGCCGATATATTTTCTATTCAGAGCCTTGTATTGAATATCGAATGTGATTTGGGTTTGTCGTGAATGGTGTCTTCACTAACACTGTTCTTGAACCCAGTTGAGAAAAGATTAAATCTTTTTATTTAGATTTAATGAAGTGTACCAATTAAATAATATTTAATTGGAATTGAATCGATGTAGATTTTTGGGTTTATCGTGAACAGTGTTTTAAATAACACTTGTTCTTTAACCCGATAATTAATGAATGTGATTTGGGTTTGTCGTGAATGGTGTCTTCACTAACACTGTTCTTGAACCCAGTTGAGAAATGATTAAATCTTTTTATTTAGATTTAATGAAGTGTACCAATTAAATAATATTTAATTGGAATTGAATGAATATTGATTTTTGGGTTTATCGTGAACAGTGTTTTAAATAACACTTGTTCTTTAACCCGATAATTAATGAATGTGATTTGGGTTTGTCGTGAATGGTGTCTTCACTAACACTGTTCTTGAACCCAGTTGAGAAAAGATTAAATCTTTTGATTTAGATTTGATGAAGTGTACCAATTAAATAATATTTAATTGGAATTGAATGAATATTGATTTTTGGGTTTATCGTGAACAGTGTTTTAAATAACACTTGTTCTTTAACCCGATAATTAATGGGATGTGACTTTGGGTTTATCGTGAACCGTGTTTTAAATGACACTGATTCTTTAACCCAGTCACAGATTAAAACTAAGTGGAGTTTTAATGAATCTTTAATTAGATTGAAAAGAATCGAGAATGGAGTATCACCAGTTTTGCTCCAGGCGATAGTTAAATCTTTAATTAGATTTGAATGTGAAATTTAGAAACTAACTGTCGGTTAGCCAAGCAGAATGGTTTTCTGGATATTGATCTGATGTTGGTTTCGGCCTTCGGGGTTAATATTTGGGAAATTATTCTCTTGATTAATTTACGGTTAGTGACTAATGAATTGGAATGAGGCGTATGTTGTGTTTGTGTAACACTTTTATAATATATACGCGAGTTATTCGGAAAGACCGGGTTTATCCCATTCTGAATAACTGATACGACGATAAGTCGAAGATGAAGACGATGGTCGAAGACCGGAGGTCTTCACGTCGTTTTGGGTAATTACTGATGATCTTGATTGGGCTGTACACCCAAGAAGATGGAAACAGTTAGTGATCGTCCAGACGTACTTGGAGATCGATGGATATGCGGGGTACTAGGTGCCTCCGGTTTCGTTCAGACCCAGGACGGACTTGTAAATGGACTGTGTGTCTGACATCGGATTTCATTCTGTGTGACTGATATCGGTTGCATAGGATGGTTTGCCTGTGTGGCATGCTAAGATGCAAATGATCAAGGCTTCTGTTGAAAAGCAAAGTCTTGTGGTGATGATCAAAGCACGGCCTTTGTGGCGTAGCTTTGTGTAACGTTTACCTCGCGTGTTTCACACCAGGTATGAACCAAAAACGGGAGACGGACCTCAGGGAGGACTTGCGTTTCTTTCTAGCTAAAAGTGGCGTCAGTGGTTTTACACGCCCTGACGAGTTTGACTTATGTGGTTGTTGCTGTTGCGAGGCGCCTCGGATTGATCGGTCGTTCTCGAACCGATGGAGTCATTCGTTGGCTCGTTTGCGCCCCAAAGGGCGGGGAGACGTATTGTTCAGGCATAATAATCCACATCGGTGGACCGGCCCTGACGATCCAGGGGGCAGTTGCGGCTGTTCCTGAGACATGGTAGGCTAGATTGTCTCGAATCGGTAGAGGACGATCCCTGGCCTCGGTTCATAGACGGAAATCCAATTTCCAAATACGTGACTTTGCGGTTTTATTTGTAAACCTATATATGGCGACATGATATATGGTACCCATGCCGCCTATGATTGATACTTATGATTTGAAGTTGTTTTATACAATATGCACTTATTATAGTATCAAATGATTTGTTTTAAACGTATCAAGCATTCTTTGGCTGTTATAAGGGAAAACCCTATCCCCCGGCTTGCGTTGCATTGTGTGATAGGACCTGGGTCTTATAACAGCTTCATTTTTCTTTATTTAGCATTGCGCTGTTTGTTTTATGCACTGGTATTCTTGGGAGGAAACCCGTTCCGTGTTATACGGCGTGGTCCCTTGATTTACCTAATGATTTAGAATAAAGATTAATAACTGTTTTAGTTCTCACACCAGTCACATGACTGACCTGGAGTTTATTGTTTTAACCTAAACTCTGGGTGCCCCTATTTTTGACACGGGCAGCTAGTAGTTTTGGTTTTGCAGATTTATATTCACAGGATCCTGGTTTACAGCTGGAACGATATCCGGAAAGCTTTGTATCCGTATATCTCTTCTAGTTGTGTATTGTATTATTTTTCCGCTGCTATGTAACTTATTGTTAATCTCTGATATTTCTGTGTAATATTTATTCATTTATACTCTGTATATTCTTGTAATCTGATGCATTGTTGTAATATACGATGAGATGTTCTTATGTATGCGTTATGTTGTGGCTTGTTCTCGAACTATCCGACGCTTTCCCTTACGGGGAAGTTGCGGGTCTTTACACGTGGTATCAGAGCTTTGGTTTACAAAGCTCAGAGAACAAGACACATTAGAACCATACGAAAGAATTCATCAGATGTTGGATTGGTAATATCCAATGGGGATGACTCGTTAGAGATAGGATCAGTAGTATCCTAGAACGAGTGTGAAGAGTATATTTTTCAAATGAAAACAAATTTTGTTTTGAAAATTTAAATCAATTATTCGTATCTGATTATCTATTTATATTGAATTTGGACAGTCCAGTATATATATAGTCTTTGCGTATGCGTCTGATCCACGTGTATTTGAAGTTTTAATATACTGGATAGATATAGAGCCACACTCTAGTCGCCCGGAGACGATTCTGATGATAGTCTAGACATCATCAGAATTGGTATTCGAGTTTCGAAGGTGTGATTTTCTATATATTTCCATTAGACTGGTGTGAGAACCAAAACTTATATAGCTAGATTTATTTGTTGTGATTTGGCATCAAAAATCTGATTTTTGACTATGTATCAAAGTTATGAATTTGAAACTCTAATTCACTAATTGATTGATGTTTGGGTTGTTTGTTTAATTTTTTGATAATTTTGAACCGTTTAGCCTAATTATATCAAATATTGAACGATATTGAAAATTGGTCGCATCTGCTTGCATATACATATATATCTTTGAACAGGTCATAGCAAGGAGGCTAGAGCAGAGAATAAAATTTGTTTGCCCGACAAATAGGTACATGTTTACTACATAATTTCCTGTTTTGTTTGGGTGATGATGATTTTGTGAGCCTATTGGCTAGCCGCTTGGCTTTTTCTTTTTCTTTTTGAGATCTGAAGGACCGGGGAAGCTATTTGAAATTCCCCGATGCTCCCGGTGCAGGGGAGGTTATGGCGAAATTTTTCAAAAATTTAGGGTGTTAGCCAAATTTTTGAAATTTTGAAAATTCTCAGAAACTAAAGAGTTAGAGAATGGAGGCCGAATCGAGCGTAGAGCTGATTAATCAATCCACTTTCGACTTTGTTCCTTTTCGGGGACGAAAAGTTTTAAGTGGGGGAGATTGTAACAACCCGTAAAATCTGGGCCAGTTTAAAATTTTATTTTGGCAATTATAGCGAGTTTTGATTATTTAAAATGAATTATTTTAAATAATATCGACGAGAAATTTATTTTGAATAGAATTCGAACGTATATAGTATACGCGTCGTCGTTAGAATATAAATAATTATATATAATTATTTATATAGAATTGAAAATGGCGCGGTAGTTCGATAATTCGATTTCAAACTTCAATTGAATGTACCGGGTGCAAAACAATCCGGATTTTAGTGAAACCAAAAATAATGGAATCTAATTGTGAATATCTTTCCAACGAATCCGAAAGATCAAGATTTCGTAGCGAGAATCAAAAGATATGTCTAGTTGAAAATTCTGAATTGTCGCTATGGAATTCAGGCCCTTAAAAATGGACATTTTGCAAATGACCTCGGATTTCGACGAAACCAGTTTTGTTGGGTCCGTGATGTTAAGTTATTGCTAGGTTTCAAATTTCATAATTTTTCGAATCAATATGTGAGCGTGGCAAAGGAAAACGCGTTTGACCAGTTTCAGTTGATTTTAATCGACTGGAAATTGGCCATTTTTCAAACGGTCTCAGAATTCGACGAAACTAGTTTTGTTAGGACCGTATCGTCAATACGAAGCTAGAAAATATTTTTCTGGAATTTTTCTAGTTAGTATGTGACCCCGGTAATTTGAAATGTACGTTTAAAATTCAATATAAAGTTTTAAATGTAAATTTAATGGAAACTGATTCAAACAGTCGAATCAGCTTGCGATACATATCCCATTGTGTTCGGAATGGGGGTAGAACGCTATAGACGACAGGCGGTGGGCCTCGTTTAGAGGTCGTATTTGAAAGTCAACTCTTTAGGATAAAATAAATTAAAAAAAAAAAAAAAAAAAAAAAAAAAATTTCTCTCCCTTAAAACCTTTTGGCCCCCCCCCCCGATCATTCTTCTGTAAAGGATAAAAAAGAAAAAAAAAAAAACCCCAGACATCGTCGAACTTCCGCCGCCGCCCTCCTCTCAGCGCGCCGCCACTGGCGCGACAACCCTCCCCCAAGTCAACCTCCGGCGCCGCTTCCTCCCACTAGCCGCAACCCCCGATCGAACCCCCCTCTCCTCCGCAGTCCCCTTTCCCCCTCGAAATAGCCGACGCAACCCCTTCATCCCCCCCCCCCCCCCGCGCCACCGCACTGGAAGCCGCTCCACCCCTCCTCCTCCCTCTTCGTACAATAACAGTAAGTTTTTTTCTTAATTTCGTTTTTATTTTAATTCTTTAAAGCATTTAAAAACTGATTTGTATTCATTTTAAAACTGATTTTTATTCATTTTAAAAACTGATTTTTATTCATTTTAAAAACTGATTTGTATTCATTTTAAAACTGATTTAAGGAAAATATAAAATCAAAATTTTAAAAGTAATTTGAAACTGATTTTTGAAAGGTGAAAACTTTTAATTTAAAAAGGTGAAAACTTTTAATTTAAAAAGGTGAAAACTTTTAATTTAAAAAGGTGAAGACTTTAATTTAAAATGGTGAAAACTTTTAATTTAAAAAGGTGAAGACTTTAATTTAAAATGGTGAAAACTTTATTTTTATAAAGGCGAAATCAATATTTTTGAAATGAGATTATTGTCTATATATTAGCGGAATAAAAATTCGATTTTTAAGTATTGAACTTTGAAATAAAAATTCGATTTTTAAGTATTGAACTTTGAAATAAAAATTCGATTTTTAAGTATTGAACTTTGAAATAAAAATTCGATTTTTAAGTATTGAACTTTGAAATAAAAATTCGATTTTTAAGTATTGAACTTTGAAATAAAAATTCGATTTTTATATATTGAACTTTGAAATAAAAATTCGATTTTTATATATTGAACTTTGAAATAAAAATTCGATTTTTATATATTGAACTTTGAAATAAAAATTCGATTTTTATATATTGAACTTTGAAATAAAAATTCGATTTTTATATATTGAACTTTGAAATAAAAATTCGATTTTTATATATTGAACTTTGAAGTAAAAATTCGATTTTTATATATTGAACTTTGAAATAAAAATTCGATTTTTATATATTGAACTTTGAAATAAAAATTCGATTTTTATATATTGAACTTTGAAATAAAAATTCGATTTTTATATATTGAACTTTGAAATAAAAATTCGTTTTTATATATATAGTGGCCTTGGGCAACGAAGGTGACAAAAAGGCGAAACGACGAAGACTTCTGCAAAAGAAGAGTCGAGATGGTTGGATAGCTAAAAGTGAGAATTTCTCACCTTTCTATTTTATTTCTAGTTATATATATATACTAGGATGCAGACGGTGCTTAGTAGCACCCGACACAATCGTCCACAGACCATGGACTTGTTTGTTTGACTGTTTGGTGATTGATTGCGATATTGGTTTGAATGTGGTTTGTGGTGTGAAAAATCGAATCGATAAATTGGTTAGGATTAGACGTGCGCCGTTATAAGGCGAAGGAGTAAGGCTAGGTTAGATCCTTACTTCAAAGTTTGTGGTTTGCATAACGAATTGATTTGATTGATGTGTGAATGGCGTGGGCCTTCACTAGACCGGGGATAAGGCTAGGCCTTGTCCCGTTTCTAGTATCGTGCCGTTATGCCGCCGAAATTTTCTAAAATAAGTTAGAAAAAAAAAAATAAAAATAGCATTTTATTTAACGAATGAACTGAATAGAAATTCATATGTTAAAATAAAATGTGTTATCGTTAAAAATATAATTTTTAACGTGAATGTGAATAAATAAATATTCATTTACAAACCAGACGGTTTGTTTATGTACACCTATTTGAATGACGTTGATTGGGTCGATAAATTTTTCACATCGCCTAACTGCACAAATAAAATATGTGTTTGATTGTTTGAAACCCCACACGGGTGTTAGGATGAAATTTGAAGTTCACTCATCCTGATTGATTAAATATGTCGATCGATTGATTGACAAGCTGCTATAAGCGTTAAATGTCTATATTTGATGCTTATACAGTGTAGTGCACTTTGGTTGATGGTTGATTATTCATCGTTGTTGATATATACATGTGTTGTAGAAAATCCATATAATTAACATTATATGGTAATTGATTGGGCCTCATTCCAGTTTCAAAAAAAAAAAAAAAAGAAATATTTGAAATAGAAATATTTGAAATAGAAATATTTGAAATAGAATATTTGAAAATAGAAATATGTGAAGCCGTGAGGATTAGATTGACGCCATTTTGACGTGAACGATATTTATATCGATTTTATTCATTTTAAAATGAATATTGAAAAGTGATTTCGAAATCGAATATTTTGAAATGAATTGAAATCAAATATTTTGAAATGAATTGAATAAAACGATTTCGAAATGAATTGAAAATAAAACGATTTCGAAATGAATTGCATTGAAAACGATTTCGAAATGAATTGAATTGAAAACGATTTCGAAATGAATTGAATTGAAAACGATTTCGAAAAGAATTGAATTGAAAACGAATTGAAATGGATTCAAATTGAATTGAAATTTGAATTGAATAGAAATGAATTTTGAAACGAATTTATAAAGAAGAATTCAATTTTGATTTGAATTGAAAAGGAGGTTGAAATTGCTTTTGAAACGAATTTAAAACTATTTATATAATTCGTTTTAAATAGAAATCGACGAAGTATATATTATATATATTATATATATAATATAATGGCCTGAATAGAACGCGCCGCGCCGCGGCAGTTCGTGAATTTCGACCATTTATTTCAAACGGACATTGCGGGAGATCC
This sequence comes from Allium sativum, assembly GCA_030737875.1. NCBI lineage: Eukaryota > Viridiplantae > Streptophyta > Magnoliopsida > Asparagales > Amaryllidaceae > Allium > Allium sativum. The sequence continues at coordinate 3,541,155 of CM060921.1, read as the reverse complement.
GACCGTCGGATTCTCCTAAAACCGGAACCGTTGGGTTCGTATCGAAAAGAGCTTTCTAATGAATGTTAGAAATTTGAAATCTAACGGTTGGATTTGGAGATACGTCCAAATCAAATTCGAAAAAGGTCGCTGTAAGTGCAGTTCGATGGCCGTTGTTGGAAATCGACTGTACGGGCCTTGATAAAATTATTAAAAATAGTAATAATTTGTGTAAAATCATAAGAAATGATTTGTGAAAGTTTGGGATGAAAAACTCCATATTTGAAAAGATAAAAATAGATTTTTATCGAAATGAACTAGTTTTGAACTAGAATTATAATTCTATTTATTTTTAAATAAATAAATTGAATTTGAAAAGGGTTTTGAAAATAACCAAAATTTCCAATGATTGCATTGGAGTGGATTTGAATCGAAATTGTCTTCGGAATATTTCGATGTTGGAATTCGTGATTATACAGGTGTGGTTATGGAAATTTGAAAGATATATATTTATATCGTTATTTCCAATACGACATTTGTTAGTCGTAGAATTCGATATTGAATATAAGCCGATATATTTTCTATTCAGAGCCTTGTATTGAATATCGAATGTGATTTGGGTTTGTCGTGAATGGTGTCTTCACTAACACTGTTCTTGAACCCAGTTGAGAAAAGATTAAATCTTTTTATTTAGATTTAATGAAGTGTACCAATTAAATAATATTTAATTGGAATTGAATCGATGTAGATTTTTGGGTTTATCGTGAACAGTGTTTTAAATAACACTTGTTCTTTAACCCGATAATTAATGAATGTGATTTGGGTTTGTCGTGAATGGTGTCTTCACTAACACTGTTCTTGAACCCAGTTGAGAAATGATTAAATCTTTTTATTTAGATTTAATGAAGTGTACCAATTAAATAATATTTAATTGGAATTGAATGAATATTGATTTTTGGGTTTATCGTGAACAGTGTTTTAAATAACACTTGTTCTTTAACCCGATAATTAATGAATGTGATTTGGGTTTGTCGTGAATGGTGTCTTCACTAACACTGTTCTTGAACCCAGTTGAGAAAAGATTAAATCTTTTGATTTAGATTTGATGAAGTGTACCAATTAAATAATATTTAATTGGAATTGAATGAATATTGATTTTTGGGTTTATCGTGAACAGTGTTTTAAATAACACTTGTTCTTTAACCCGATAATTAATGGGATGTGACTTTGGGTTTATCGTGAACCGTGTTTTAAATGACACTGATTCTTTAACCCAGTCACAGATTAAAACTAAGTGGAGTTTTAATGAATCTTTAATTAGATTGAAAAGAATCGAGAATGGAGTATCACCAGTTTTGCTCCAGGCGATAGTTAAATCTTTAATTAGATTTGAATGTGAAATTTAGAAACTAACTGTCGGTTAGCCAAGCAGAATGGTTTTCTGGATATTGATCTGATGTTGGTTTCGGCCTTCGGGGTTAATATTTGGGAAATTATTCTCTTGATTAATTTACGGTTAGTGACTAATGAATTGGAATGAGGCGTATGTTGTGTTTGTGTAACACTTTTATAATATATACGCGAGTTATTCGGAAAGACCGGGTTTATCCCATTCTGAATAACTGATACGACGATAAGTCGAAGATGAAGACGATGGTCGAAGACCGGAGGTCTTCACGTCGTTTTGGGTAATTACTGATGATCTTGATTGGGCTGTACACCCAAGAAGATGGAAACAGTTAGTGATCGTCCAGACGTACTTGGAGATCGATGGATATGCGGGGTACTAGGTGCCTCCGGTTTCGTTCAGACCCAGGACGGACTTGTAAATGGACTGTGTGTCTGACATCGGATTTCATTCTGTGTGACTGATATCGGTTGCATAGGATGGTTTGCCTGTGTGGCATGCTAAGATGCAAATGATCAAGGCTTCTGTTGAAAAGCAAAGTCTTGTGGTGATGATCAAAGCACGGCCTTTGTGGCGTAGCTTTGTGTAACGTTTACCTCGCGTGTTTCACACCAGGTATGAACCAAAAACGGGAGACGGACCTCAGGGAGGACTTGCGTTTCTTTCTAGCTAAAAGTGGCGTCAGTGGTTTTACACGCCCTGACGAGTTTGACTTATGTGGTTGTTGCTGTTGCGAGGCGCCTCGGATTGATCGGTCGTTCTCGAACCGATGGAGTCATTCGTTGGCTCGTTTGCGCCCCAAAGGGCGGGGAGACGTATTGTTCAGGCATAATAATCCACATCGGTGGACCGGCCCTGACGATCCAGGGGGCAGTTGCGGCTGTTCCTGAGACATGGTAGGCTAGATTGTCTCGAATCGGTAGAGGACGATCCCTGGCCTCGGTTCATAGACGGAAATCCAATTTCCAAATACGTGACTTTGCGGTTTTATTTGTAAACCTATATATGGCGACATGATATATGGTACCCATGCCGCCTATGATTGATACTTATGATTTGAAGTTGTTTTATACAATATGCACTTATTATAGTATCAAATGATTTGTTTTAAACGTATCAAGCATTCTTTGGCTGTTATAAGGGAAAACCCTATCCCCCGGCTTGCGTTGCATTGTGTGATAGGACCTGGGTCTTATAACAGCTTCATTTTTCTTTATTTAGCATTGCGCTGTTTGTTTTATGCACTGGTATTCTTGGGAGGAAACCCGTTCCGTGTTATACGGCGTGGTCCCTTGATTTACCTAATGATTTAGAATAAAGATTAATAACTGTTTTAGTTCTCACACCAGTCACATGACTGACCTGGAGTTTATTGTTTTAACCTAAACTCTGGGTGCCCCTATTTTTGACACGGGCAGCTAGTAGTTTTGGTTTTGCAGATTTATATTCACAGGATCCTGGTTTACAGCTGGAACGATATCCGGAAAGCTTTGTATCCGTATATCTCTTCTAGTTGTGTATTGTATTATTTTTCCGCTGCTATGTAACTTATTGTTAATCTCTGATATTTCTGTGTAATATTTATTCATTTATACTCTGTATATTCTTGTAATCTGATGCATTGTTGTAATATACGATGAGATGTTCTTATGTATGCGTTATGTTGTGGCTTGTTCTCGAACTATCCGACGCTTTCCCTTACGGGGAAGTTGCGGGTCTTTACAATAACACACTGCAAAAGCTCCTAGTTGATGTAAAGTAACTTTCAAGAAAAAGAAATGGTAGAAAAGAAGAGGAAAAGAAAAGAAAAGAAGAAAATATAAGAGAAGGGAATGAATAGGACATAAATACAATCATAGACCCCATCATATTTTTTAGAGTGCGTCAGAAACATATAATAGTAACAATCGCAGATATAAAACTAGCGAGTCAGTAATAAATATATAAACCAGATAATCAGAGTTTACATGGCCATACAATTATATAGAAAAATAACATAGTTTATACAAAAGATAAATAAACCTAATTGATACACTATCTAAACACGTAACACTGTCAAGGCTCCACATTATCACATAGCAAAATAAATAATAAGGATACAAGTATAAATATGTAAAATGTCGCTTCTTGCTAATCCACCTGCGCAGCTCCAAATAACACTCATACCTACCACCTGGTCTACTAATCAGCATTGTCGATGAGTAGCTAAGGTAATAATAGGGGAATAAAACCTTAAATTAGAAAACAATTCTAAATGGTTTTGAGAATGTTGCGGCGGGTCATCTCTCCCGAAATGTGCATGAAAATATTGATGATGCTCAAGTCAATAATTTTCAAATAAAACCAAGGTTCAGAGGATGTTGTGGAAGATCATCTCTCCTGAACTGCGCACAAAAATATTGATGACACTTAAATCAGTGACCATTTTCCCGGCTAACAAATTCTTTCCATCTCTAAACCCCATGTTATGCTGACATGAACTATCTTGTCACACATGAAACACCTTCTGAAGGTTGAAGGTCGAAATAAGATGGAAAAAAATTTCCTTATAATATTTGAAACTTTTATTAGGACGACCCATATCTTTTTAAATATTTTCTACACAAAATCATTCGTAGGTGTGTAAAAGATCATGAGAACCAAAGTAGTCTCCCCTTCTCGGATGATCATGCTTGTGGAGGTCATCTTGGAGCAAGAAAAACTATTGTAAAGGTGTTTCAAAGCGTTTTTTGGCCCACACTATTTTGTGATGCTTACGAATTTTATTTATATGTAATTGATGTCAAAGGATAGGTCGAATAACTAAATGCAACATGACGCCTTTGAATGCCATTTTAGTAATTGAACTATTTGATGTTTAGGGAATCATTTCATGAGACCATTCCCAAACTTATCTGGAAATCTTTACATATCACTTTCAGTGTACTATGCTTCAAAATGGGTTGAAGCCATTCCTAACAAAGCAAACAATAATAAGTTTGTTGTTAAATTACCCAAAGAAATCACTTTTCATGCTTTGGCACACCTCGAACCATCATTAACAGTCATGGCACTAACTTCTATAATCGTGCTTTTAAATCCTTGCTCAAGAAATACTCAGTAACACACAAGTTGTCTACACATTGCCATCCATAAACTAGGGGGCAAATAGAAGTTTCCAATAGTCAAATCAAAGAAATCCTTGATGAAACCGTGAATTCCAACAAAAAAGATTGGTCCTTAAAATTGGTTGATGCACTTTGGGCATTTTGCACTGCTTAATAACCAATCTAGGGATGTCACCATATCGTTCAGTCTTTGGGAAAGCCTATGATTTGCCTTTTGGATTGGAACATCATGCTCTTTTGGCTATAAAGCTTCTAAATTTTGACATAGAGTAAGTCGGTTCACATAGAAAGTTATTGATTTCAGAATTAGTGGAAATAAGAAATGTAGCATATGAAAACGCAAAAATCTAAAAGAAAGGACCAAAGCCTAGCATGAAAAAAATATACATTGTAAGGTGTTCAACATAGGTCAAAAGGTTCTTTTTTGCAACTCTAGACTTAATTGGTTTTAAGGAAATCTCATATCTAGGTGGAATAGACCTTACATTGTGAAAACTTTATACCTTCATGGAGCAGTGTAAATTGAAAATCCTACGGAAGGAAATGTCTTCAAATTAAATGATCAACGATTGAAACTATTTTTGAAATTCAAGAAATACGAATATGGCAACCTCATTGATATTTATGAGCCTAATCACCCACCATGAAAATCAGGTTGTACAATGTTTTTTTCTTTTTCTTCTTCCTTGTTGGTCTCTGTACCTTGGCTGTTGGGACACTATCTCAATCTAGTGTGGGGAAGTCAATTCTGCATTACATATTGAAATTTCCTTTTTCCATTAAATAAGGAACTCATCATATTTGTCTTCTTAAAAAACATCAGAAACAACTCATTCTAGACTAGTACATTGAAGTAAGCTAACAATTTTTGGTCATTTGATCCTGATCTTTTTCTCAACTAAATTCAAAAAGTTGAATTACAAGCGATAATAGGGAGATTCGTAGGCGATGGATATGAAATCTATTCTAGAGTACAGTCATAATGAGTATTGGATTTAAAATACATGCGTTGACTTTTTGAATTTCTAAAGCTAAGTGTGTTAAGCTAAATTGAAAAACTCTCTCTTCTTATTTTTCTTCAAAAAAAAAACTAATAATCTAAAGGTATCCAACATTGCTAGTAAATCTAGCGTTGTTGTGCAAACCCGCCAAGCCCTTTCCCAACTCTTATGTAAGCCCATGAGGCAGTGCATGGGTGGTATACCTTGATCTCATTCTATGAATTGAACACCTAAGGATTACTGACATCTTGTTGACACAACCAGCATCGATCTACACAATCTGCACAATCCACTAAGCTCTATCCTAACTCTCACGTACGTAAGCTATGAGACATTGTATGGGTGGTATATCATGGTGTTTTGAGATAGGTATATGTAAGTAGTTATATATTTTTATTTTTAAAGAGAGAGTAAGAAATTGATGCCCAAACCCTTCTTGACCTTATTGATTTGAATAGTTATACAAAAGGAAATAAAAATACCACTTTGCAAATTATGACAAGCAATTCAAGAATTTATTTCATGGCTTCATTATGTTATAAATCGAACCAACTGGGGCCAACCTAGAATTAAACGTAGGAAAAGATAAATTATGTTAGAAATTTGTGACGAATTAAGGAACCAAAAATTTATTGAGATAGACTTCGAATTATATACAACTATGTAGCAATATTTTTTAAATAAGCTATGTTTTCATTTATATATACCCATTGCATTTATGTAGTTGCATTAGGACCATAGCATATTGCATTTGGATTTTGTGGGTAGTATTCGTTGAAACCCTCTTGAGATACCACTCGTCCTACTAGGGACACCTAGAGGTTTAATGACTTGTTTCATACGCTCAATGTAATTGTGATTCCTACAAAAGTGTGTCCTACCAAGTTCAGCTTCCAATTTTTGTTTTACTTAAGGACGAGTAAAAGATAAATGTGGGAGTACTTGATTAATACATAAAAATGTTTACCTTTATGACCATATTTTATCTATACTGTATACAAATAAATATTACTTTGGGTGTTTTTTTACAGATTGTCAATAAAAATCTCCTTTATCTCAATTAAAGACCAAGTGCATAGAAAAATGATACTTTTTGGAATTAATAATTGTTTAATCGCAAAGGAAGTTGTAGTACACTGGTTAAGGCCCAAAAAATTGATAGAGTGTTTTGAGTTTGATCCCTATGAAACCCTATTTTTTTAAAAGAAAGGAAGTTGGATATTGCACACCTACCTATGGATACTAGCGATCAAGTCATTCATATTTAATTGCTATATATATAAAAGATTCGATAGGATACCATCACCAAATAAGAATCCAATCGCTCATCTTAAAGCAAATTCCTTCCAATTAGCATATTATATGTTGATCTGCACCATTGATATCGCCACATGTTAAAAATTGAAGGAAAGAAAATTTTAATTAAAATCTCCAATCCATCATCTTAAAGAGAATATTTATTTTCTTTGTAAAGATAATACATTCAGAGATTTTTGCTAGGTCAAATATTCACATAGAGAGGAGATTCCATCCTCTATATATACTCATTGTATTCGTTGCAAACCTTCTCTAATTTTCTTTTCTTTTCTCCCTTAATAAAGTTTTGCTTTTCTTTTTTATTTTATTTTTGCATTGTAATGGAAATGTTTGATGTCTACTCAATTAGATTTTTTAGAACAAATTACTACTTTATTTAATTTTCTTATTAGTGATTGATTGTTTGATTAGATTCGACGGTAATATTAGATTTCATATGCTTTCTTCCTGTTAATTTTGTTCTACGATTTAGTTTTAATTCAAGCATTTGTTTTATTATTTACTTTTACCTTATTTTGTTTTTATTTAAAATTGTAAGTTACTTATAGGTTCAATTAGATTTGTTTCAAACTAAATTGCAATTGCAATTTCAAATTTCCAAATCACCTCCATGTTCGTCTAATTCACCATCGAAATTGCATAAATAATATAACTTAATTATCCACCTTGTGTTCGACCTGCATACTACACACTTATGCATTTGTTGTATTATTTCATAATTGTGATTTTCTAGTCTCATAGAAAAGTACCAAATGAACCTTCCCAATTTGGATATAGTTTCAATGAGTTTGGAAATACCTAATTGAAAATGAGGTTATATATCTCGAACATTCTATTTTGGACCTAGACATTAAATCATCATGCCACGCTTTGTTATGGAATGCTGAATGGATCGTTAAGGCAAAACTAACGCCAGAGGGGGGGTGAATAATATTTATAAGGATTTTAACAAAATTTAAAAATAATATGTTCTACTATATGAATCACACACCACAGAGATGATCACAGACATAAAATCAAATACAAATATAGAAATAAACAAAAATAAAATGCAAAAAAGGAAAGAACACACTAGATTTTATACTAGGTCGAATACTCCTACGTCCAGTCCCACGCAATGCTGGATTGCACAGAGTTTTATTACTATATCAATATCCAAGTACAACACCCTTGATTTCACGGCCACAAGGTTACCATTGATTCAAACACTCTTGATTTCATGGCTACAATATTACCATCGATTCCAAACACCCTTGATCAAGTATATTCCCCTTGATTTCCTGGCTACAAGGTTAACACTGATTCCTTCCTTGATTTCACGGCTACAAGGAACACACCGTTTCCAAAACTATCCCAAAACTTTCCCAAATGATTACAACAACCCTATAACTCTTCAATAGCACTTCGGTTCAGAGAGTAATGAGTAGAGAGTGAGAAGAGAAGAAGTTTACTATAATTAGACATGAAATCGGTAGAGTATAAGTGCAGAAATCATAAAAATGTGAAATATTAATGGTGTAATGAAAGAGGATGAAGATGGAGAAGAAGAATGATAAAAAAAATCAAAATCAGCCCCTATTTATAAGATTTGAAAGGTGGCGATGCTTCTGGAATATTATAAATAGTGAAAAGACACTTCCTTTGAAAATTAAAAATGTGACAGTTATATGTCGACAAAGCTAACTACGTATGTCGACATATGTATATGTCAACATATGTTAGTTTGCAATTGAAATTTGAGTATTTTCAAAGTGTTTTGATATATATATATATATATATATAATTCTGGAAATTCTTGAATTAAAACATAGTGATATACATAAGTATTATAAAGTAGAAAATCATATGAAATCATAAATATAAACTATATAAGCATATTTATAAATTTATAAGGTTTAAAACTATATAAATATAAAGTATAAAGGTATATAACTTTATAAACTTATATTCTTTAAAATCTTAAGTTTAAAATCAAAGGTAAGATAGAGAAACTTAACTAGAATAGAAAACATAATTTGAAAATAGAAGTTTGAAATTTGAAAATCAGAATTTGAATTTGAACCTGGAGTAAATTAGACTCTATAATCTTGAACTCTTGAACTCCTGAAATCTTGATTACTCATGAGTCTTGAATCTTCTCTGAATTCTGACTCTATTGAATCTCTAGAACTCTAAAACTATACAGTCTTTAGTATTAATTCATGTATACAAATCTTTCATATATGTGTGTATATGTGTGTGTATATATTCCAGATAGAGATGCTAGTATATATTTTATAATCAATTAATATTGAAATAAGATTGTTGTCATCAATACTCCGTTCTCCAACAATCTCCCCCTTTGTGATGATGATAACCTTAGTTTTTAAAATATCATACCTGTATACATACCTGTTGATGTTGATCCTTTTAATATTCGTCCTATCAATATGAATCCTATATTCTATTTAAACTAAGTCTATATTTTATAATTTCTCCCCCTTTGGAATTATCAAAAAGAAATTCTAAAAATACTTCCCTTAAATCCTATAACTATCTAAATAATCCCAAAACTAAAGTAAAGAACTCCCCCTGAATCCTAAATCTAGATATATCATAAAATACTCTATTTAAATTCATGACTACACAATAATCAATATTAAGTATGAAAACAAATCAATCAAACATCATAATTACATATTTTTAAGTTATATATACAAATCAATCCAAGCACACCAATCCAAGTATAAGTATGTTTTAATATACATATTTTAAGTCAAGTAATTCAAATCAATATAAGTTTGAACAAATTCAATCAAATCAAACAAATCAAATCATACCAAACAATTAAAATGTTTCTTGGGACTTCTACCCAACCGTCTTCTCCAGAGATAGGATCCTCCTTGATGATCTCCCAGTCTTCATCTTCTTTTGTTGGTGGTGCCTTAGCGAGATTGTTATCCTCATCTCTGAAAAGAGAAGAGATTAACCAACGAATGGCATCAAAATTCTTCTCATGTTGTTCAAACATCTTTATTTAGTTTAATTAAAGATGACGCTGGTTTCATAGTATTATAAAGAGGCTGTTCTTGAAGGAATTCAATGTTTCTTCAAGATTTTCACTTAGATTATGAATTGGATTTGCCATATTTTTGATAAGAAATGAATAAGGAAGAAGGACAAATGAAATAATGATTTTTTTTTGGAAGAAATAGGCTTAAATAGGGTTTGGAATTCGTTGGATTTGAATGGACATGAGTTAGTTATTTAATTTTAAATTTTGACTTTTTTTGAAAATCTGGCAATTATATGTCGACATAGCCAAGTATGTATGTCGACATACTTGTTAAAAAAGTTGAAAATTTTCAAATTTTGGAACTTTTGTTCTTATATTATATTATATTTAACTCTAAAGTTTTTACAGTAACTTAAAGATGATTTTGAAATAAATAAAACTCCATTTATTACTTCATAAAAAAGCAAATACATCCAACTAATTAAGATACACTAAATATGAGATTTGAATGCAAATTCAAGCAATATTAAAGATAAATTAACTAGATAGGCTAGTTTTTAGCGGATGATGAGGAGGAAGATGAAATTCCAAGCTTTCTTCCTATCTTGATCATGAACTTAGTCATTTTGGAAAACTTCTTTTTGAGCTTCTTTTGATTGTTGACAATCTTTACTTTGTTTTGAACAATCATCTCTCTGGAACTGGTTCTAGTGTGATTGGACACTCAACACTTTCTAAAGAAGTTTATTCTGCTTCGATTTCCATAGGCTCTTATTCTTGTTGCATTCAAGCTTGTTTATCTTCAAATGTCTCATACGGTTTTAAAGTGAGAGGAATTTGTATAAGGTATATGTTTGTGGAATCAAACACCTTTCTTGGCACAAATTCTTCTTCGTGAAGATCAATTCCGAAATATTTGAAAATACGAGTGAGATAAACTCCATAGTAAAGTGTGTTTTCTGTTGATGAAGTTTCTATGGGTTTGAATTCTCTTAAGGTCATGTCGGCCCAATTGATGTCATAGCCGCCAATAATAGCAAAGAGTGCTTTTTGGACCTTGAGAGTTGGGTTGTTAAAGTTTCTAGAACGAGGAGTGTTGGTATGTTGAAAGAGAAGGTTTGCGGTTCTTGTTTTCAGAAGGAAGCAATTTTTGAATTCCATGCTAGTATCGCTTTCAAATATGTCGTGATAAGTCTCTAAATCGGTTTCATCAACTTTGGAATCCGAAAAATCCGAACCCATGCTTCTACAATTTAAGATATTACCCAATATTTCATCAACTTTGAAATTCGAAAAATCCGAGCCCATGTTTCGCATAAAAAATCTTGACAAGCTTCGGGTAACACACTTCATCGTTATGCCGAGAGTCAGTTAAGCTTAATACTTCATTGTGATTGAAGAGAGAGATAAGATCATAGGATGGAAAGTCTCCAAAGACGGCGTAAGCAGTTGTATTGACTTTAACATTTGCTAAATAATCAACATAGGTTTTGATAGATTCTCTATCATTATGAAGATAACCTTTGATGGTTTTGGTTAACTCAATTTCTGAGAAGAACTAGAGGAAGCCACTGATTGTTTTGAAGAGTATATATGAAGAGATATGAAGAATATAGCTTGAATTGTGAATGAGAAGTAGAGAGAATAGATGTATATATAGAAATTGAATGGATATGAATTGAATAGGCACAACTTTTTAGAAATCAATGACACCTTTTCAAACCTTGGGAGTTGGTGAAAAGTTGAAGGGAAGTTTGAAAGTTTAACCTCTAAAATTCAAAATTTGAATTTCAAATTATAGGCTGATATGTCAATATATGGACATATGTATGTCGACATATACGTTCTATTTCAAAGGACATTTGGTTTTTGTGACTTTTGATTTAAATTATCGATTTATTTCAGGTTTAATTATTTCCTGAGATAATTCTAATCCTAGCAAACATCCAAAATTTATTTTATTATTTTATTAGTTATTATTTTATTATAATTATTTTGAATTTCAAATTTTAATTTTTAAGTTTGAACTTTAAAGTTTAAATTTAAAAAAAAGCAAACAAAACATCCATTCAACCAAGAATTTAAAACTTTATTAAGGAGTACCCGTTTTTAGATCCTTTTCTTCGAAATTTTCTAAATTCAGAATTACCGTGAAGCACATGTTTGAGTTTCCAGTTTCTAGCTCTTCATCACTTGATGATGAATCTGAATCATCTAAAGTTGCTGTGTATGCTCTGTTTCTCTTCTTTGATGAATTACTATTGTCCGTTTGTTGAATCGATTTATCTGGATATGGACACATACTCTTCGCATGGCCTGGTTTATTGCAGTTATAACATCTACCGTCATTTCCTCCTGAACTTCCTTGGTTATTATTTTGAAAATTATTTTTCCTTTTGTACCTCAGAAATTTTCTAAAATGTCTTGTCATTAAGGTTGTTTCTTCATCGTCTTCACTGCTTGAGTCATAATCATTTGTTGTTGCTTTAAATGCTTTGGATTTCTTTTCAGTTGGCTTGTTTTCCTTTCTTTTCTGTAATTGAACTTCAAAAGACATCAAATTTCTGATTAACTCCTCAATTCTCATTTCAATGACATTATGGGCTTCTTCAATCGCTAATGTTTTCTGATCCCATTCTGAAGTTAATGAACTCAATATTTTTCTGACTTGGTCTTCTTCCGAATAAGTTTATCCAAGTGTTGTTAATGAATGCACTATCTCTTTAAATATGCAATACATATCGGAGATAGATTCATTTTCGTTCATTTTGAATAACTCAAACTGATTAACTAACATTGATATCTTTATTTGTTTAACTTTACTAGTTCCTTCATGAGTAACTTGTAAAGTTCTCCCAATTTCATAAGCAGATTTACAAACTGACACTCTATTAACCTCATTCCCATTTAATGAACAAAACAATATATTCATGGCTTTAAAATTGCGTAGTTGTGACGACCACCCCGTACTAATCATACATTCCCCAAAACGCGTTGTGCTAATGCCCAACTAGCACGGGATGATCGTCAAAAGGGTTGAAACGATGAATTACTAAAGAACCTATAGTATATCTCACAATGCATGGAATAAGATATAATAATAACATAACTTGATATAAAACAAGCGAGACAATACATAAGCTGAAAACTAAACCATATCCATCGGAGTAGTGGAATCCAAAATATAGCTTCATATCCAATTATTACAACTTTAGAATACTATCTCTAAAGGAAATAAAAGAGGTACACTGTAGTGACCCGGATTTTCGGCGACTTTGGTTATCGACGTAAGCTCGACGTCGATAACCAAAACATCGAAAAATCCCGGTAATTAATGAAAGAAATTAGAAGGTGAGAATAGATAAGATAGAAACTTAGAATAGAAGAAGGAGAAGAACACAACATCAGAGTAACACGAACCTCACAGCGGAACGAATAACATATAATAGATAACATAACTTTGAAATATAACAGTTATGTATACAATAGCACTTATCAGAGTACAGCACTTACAACACAGCGGAAATAACTATAGCTATATGATCTTGAAGCCTCCTGCTCCACGCTCTTCCAGTATATCTGTAAATTCCTGACTACTTGACTGCCCGTACAAAATTAGGCACCCAAGAGTTTAGGGAAAACAAAACAAATAAACTCCGGGTCAGTCATGGGACTGGTATGAGTAAAACAGTTTAAACATGTATATGAACAAGTAAACGATATCTCATAAGACCACGCCGCAGAACGGAACGGGTTTTTCCCTTATGAGAATCCAAAATATCTTTATATCAAAAACCTTTTGATATTATAATAATGTCTATATACAAATAGATATCAACTAGCAGAAACGCTTTCATCTCACGTTCTACATATATAGTATACAATCAAAATCGCAAGCATGTATTGGATAATGGATTTCCAACTATGACAAGGTATGGAACCACCTTCCGATCAGTGTACTCTAGGAACAATACACTGGAGTTCAACAAGAACATCTTGTAACTCAGCCACACATGACCGACCACTCATTTCGCTTGAGTGTATCGAATGTACATCACCAACGGTTGGGATCAGCAACCGTTCCCGTATATATATGGGACAGCATTGATAGATTTAAGAAAACAAATGAATATTCACTAGATAGGTGATTATACACCCTACTTCGGTGCGACCGACTTAGCTATGCTGCCTGCCCGATTTCTGTCATTTATCGGTTGATGAGGCTAGAAGCTACGCTTTATCATTACATCAGATTTACTTCGAATGCTACATTGTCAAATCCATCAGAATCACTAATTGATGTCTACAACCATACATTACGTGTCAGCTAAAAGAAGTTTCCTTCTCCGCTTCCACTCTTGGTATAGTTGAAGAAATCAATGTACGTGATCGTCTGGAAATACTATGTCAGACATCCATCTTCATTCACTTAGAAATGTCACATCGTCATACCCGCCAAATCACAAATTGACTTATCCAAAAATAACACGGGTATACAGCTAAGAGAAACGAATTCCTCCGCCACCAAACGTGAATACGTTTGAACAGATCAACTTACGCGATCCATTTGATATACTCTGTCAGACTTTCGTCCATACAAGTTGTCCTGGGACTGGACAAACCGAAGGCACTATTCTGTAAACAGGATAGCCCTTGCATTTTACTCCGTCTTCAATTATCTTTGGCATATATGATTCGCGACGCTTATGCCAATACAGAGTGGTTCTTTGGATAAAAATCCAACCGGTCTCTCCATATTAACAACGTTAAAATGGTCAAAACTTCGATAGTCTGTGATTTAACCATCAAAGAAAAACAAGTGTGCAAACAACGATATTATTCCCAGATGGAAATTATATCGAACAAACATCATTTAACATAAATCTCTTTAGTTCATTTATTTACTTATCTCCTGTTTCCCTATATTCTAAATTCTTATTTTCTTTTATCAGAAAACATTTCTGATTCTCGTTTGGAAAACATTTCCAAAACTCCTTTACGATCAAACCTTACCATTTCTTAGTTAAGAAGGAAGTCACACAAGTTGGGGTATAATTACCTCTCAGACCTTAACTGAACAACGTTATAACTTCAAAATGGTCAAAGTTTATCTTTTAATCTTTAACAACTTCTTTACGCCTTTCTCGGATTCGATTTTACTAGTCCACTTCTATATTTAAAACATTGGTTATAACGATAACGTTATAATCCCTACTTTCGAATTATCTAACTTTAATTATAACTTCTATTCCTATTAGTGAAAAATTAACCTAACACTTATTTATTTATAAATAAATAAATCTCTATTTAAACACTGGAAAGTATAAGTACTTTCCCGAATTCGATATAATCGAATTTTGCCGATTAACTCTCTTCGAGAAATCTCTATCTGATTAACTCTTCTTCGAATAACCTATATTCGATTAACTCCTTCTCGAATAAACGATATTCGATAATCTCTCTTCGAATAACTAATATTCGATAACTCTTCCTTTCAAATATCCCATATTTGAAAATTTCACTTCGATTAAACTATAATCGATAACTCCCTTCGATGAAACTAACATCGATAACTCCTTTCGATGAAACTAACATCTATAACTCCTTTCGATGAAACTAACATCGATAACTCCTTTCGATGAAACTAACATCGATAACTTAACTTGACTCGACTAACTCGACTTACTTGGTTCGACCAATTCGATTCGATTAACTAGGCTCGACTAACTTAACTCGACTTACTTGGTTTAATTAACTCAACTTGATTAACTACTATCGAATAACTAATATTCGATTTAACTCCATTCGTTTGACTCTAGATCGCAGCGATCACAAATGGTAATACCTGATTCCCTCGGGAAACATCCGACCGCCGTAGGCTATTTACAGCCCTGCGAATTTCGCTAGCAGTCGTACAAGATGGCAACTCACCCTGAATACTATGTTTGACTAACTCTGTCTCAAATAACTATATTTTTATTAACTCTAGTTCGTTTTAACTCTAATCGATTAACTCTAACTAATTAACTCCCACTGGTTAACTCTAACTGATTAACTCTAACTGGTTAACTCTATTTGACTAACTCTAACTGGTTAACTCTATTTGACTAACTCTAACTGGTTAACTCTATTTGACTAACTCTAACTGGTTAACTCGACTTGACTAACCCCTTTCGAATAACATATTCGATTAACTAACTTCGAATACCATATTCGATTAACTCCTTTCGAATGTCTATATTCGATTAACTCCTTTCGAATGTCTATATTCGATTAACTAACTTCGAATACCATATTCGATTACTAACTTCGAATACCATATTCGATTACTAACTTCGAATACCATATTCGATTACTAACTTCGAATACCATATTCGATTAACTAACTTCGAATACCATATTCGATTAACTCCTTTCGAATACCATATTCGATTTACTTTATTCACTTTATAAAGATTTCCTTTTTTACAACGTTTTATTCATTTGAAAAGATTTACTTTTAAATAACGGTTCTACACTTTAAAAATGATTTCCTTTCCACTTCTATTTGTAAATGGTTTTACAAATATTCCTCTTTCTATTCTATTTGTAAATGTTTTTACAAATATTTCCTTTTCAAATTTATTCTTGAAATACTCTAACTCCTTAAATTCTCGGGAAAATTTGCCATAACCTCCTTTGTATCGGGAGCATCGGGAAAATCCCCAAACTCGCCACACAGGCCTTTTCATTCAAAAAGAAATGTTTTCAATTTATTTCCTTTTCAAATATCTCCTATTCATAAATATTCCAATTTATAAACATTTCTTATTTATAAATATTCCACTTTATAAATATCTCTTATTTATAAATATCCCATTTTAATAAATATTCTATTTTCAATATCACTTTGAAAATTCCCTTATCTACATTCCGGTATGTTATGGTATTCAATCATATCAAATCACGATGTTCAATATCGTCCATACACATACAATCGCCAACAGATTATATATATCACATCATATATTCAATACATGAAACAAACCAGTATATAAATATTGAGGAACCCAGTTGGGTCCCTCCAACCTGTTTCCCTGCATCCACAGATGTTACACAGTATAATCAACATCACTTTCAGTTCTATATGATATATTCTGATAGCGGAATCAATATATAAATATTTAACGGTTTATATATATATATATAATTACATATATATATATATATAATTTTCACTAACTGACTAGCAGTTCAATCAATCAACCAACACACAGAAATCAACAGATGATTAACAGTTCTAAGAATACATTATAAAAATATAACTGTTCAGAGTTGGTGAGTTTTACTCACATTTGCAGTTCATCGTTAAAGAACGATAAACTGTTATTTGAATCAAACAATTTATTTCGCCAAGAATTCAAACGGGCTCCATTCCACTCCCGGTCAGTTCCAGTGCGTAGTGTCCTTCCATACGATCCCAACGGACCTTGTTTCGTGGAATTCTGATTACGTATGAATAAGTTATATCTAATACAAGTTAATACAAATATTAAATTTATATTAGACTTAAGTTAATTAAAATAGTCGGGCCTTAACCTTATTTCCTCTTGGCCCAAATCCTCATCCACCTGCTTTCAAATATCAGCCCACCCATACGAAAATACCCTAAACCCGATAATTCATCTTCCCCAATTCCTCATTCACGTTCCAGCACCCAAAACGAAGCCATTTCAGATCCTTTACTTCTCCCTTCTCGGCTTGTTTCTCCATGAATTCAAAGACAACCGCCACCTTCTTGCTCCTCTTTCGATTCTCCATCTTCCTGTACTATCAAACCCAAACTTGGTGGCCTCCAGGAAAACGCGTCCTCGTCGGCTACAGGTAGAACCGCGACACCCATTTGCAACCGAACACCCCAAGACACGACCAACAGCCTCTACTCCACCTCCTCCATCCATTTATGAACTCTATTTCCACTAAAAATCAACACAATCTCGATGCACCTGAGCCCTAGCCTTACTGTCGCAAACCCCATCCATCATAGTGAATGTCGAACACCACACAAACCATACACAAACGTAGCGGAACTCCTCAGAAATCCGATTACACCTCTCTCCAATTTTATGGGTTTTTATTTGAATAAATATGATTTTTGAACGATCAGGAATTGTTTTTTCTCCTAAAAGAAAAATGTGGCGGCTATGAAAATGTTTGCTGAGAGAATGATGTTAGGTTTAGAAGGTTAAGGGGGTATTTATAGTGTAAACAAATATCTAGATATTTTCCTAGATATTTTTTTAATATTTTCTCTTAATATTTTTATATTCATTTTTGCACTCTAAAAATCCGTGTGATCACACACAGTACCTAAAAATCATGAAAATTGACATGTAGCTAGAGTTCGACATTACGGTCCCAACGAAACTGGTTTCGTCGAATTCTGACTTCGTATGCTCACACAGCGTATTTTTAACTGTCGAAATACTGACTGTTTCTCACTCTAAAAATCCATACGACCACACAGTGACTCTAAAAATCACGAAACTGGAAATCTAACAACTATTTGACATTGCGGATCCAACAAAACTGGTTTCGTCGAATTCCGACTTCGTATGCAAAAGTGGCTATTTTTAACGCTTTGAATAGCCCATTTAAATATATAAATATATTTAAATAAATTTAAATATTAATAATTTAATATTATCGTATATCTTCACATATGATATCGTACAGCTCCAGAATATCATATCAGAATATACAGTTTGATATTTCAGATTTCAGATTATCTCGGTATTCAGTTCATATCGAAAATCCTTTTATAACGTATATAAAGCGTCGCAAAATATAAAGGAATTCTACAGCGACTTTTTCTGAAATTCGATTTGGACGTACATCAAAATCTACACGACGAAATCCCGATTTTTCTCTTCCACTAGAAAGATATACTCCACCAGCTCCACACGTTTCTTGTTTCACAGAAATCCGGCTTAAAACGAATCCTGTACATTCAGTTGAAGTTCAAATCGCCAAATAGCGAACTGCAGCGCCATTTCGAGCTCGATTTTAATTATATTATAATTATACGTTCAAACTGTCGTCGATTGAATATATTCGTTATTATATTTCGAATCGATACTCCACCAAATCTCGTATGCTATTCAATTCACACGATATTGTGAATTTCACTGTTTCCGACTATTTCGACATTAAAATATATTATTATATTATAACTATTAATTAAATATTCAATATTATTTAATTCACGTTCTCGATATCGATAAATCGATATTTAATAATCAAATAAATTAATTATTCAACAGCTAAAATGCGGGTTACTACATACACTACTAACGCCCAAAGAAGTGACCAACAACAACACAGAGAGAATATGTATAAAGTACGTGGAAGCCTACTGCTAATCTCCAGACAGCTACTTGTGCATAACCACCTAACCTGCCTCTAGTCTGCTCGTTTAGGAGCACCTAAAGTAATAAGAAGAGACATAAAACTCTAGGTCAGACGAAAGTCTGGCGTGAGCGATAACAATTCTATACAATTAAATAGAGCAATAACAGGTATAAGTAATCATACCTGACCTGGACCTGCAACCAAAGAGTTAGCACAACAAGATGTACAATACTCTAAGGTAACACTGACATAGAATGCAAAATGGAAGTGTGCGTGTCATGGTGATAGCAAACATCAAACGTAGCAATCATTCCTCACATCCCTCACTCAGTGTGTAAAGCATGCGATATCCATCGCTTTGATCACCAATTCCATTGGGGCCATGACGGGTCCACACCGCCCTGGACTCCGTACAATTATTTCTATGACCACACTGCCCTGGTCTATAGTCAATAGCCCTACCAAGTCCACGCCGCCCTGGCTCTAGGGTACGGGCCAATTAACCCACACTGCCCTGGCTCTGGTTCGTCACATGCCCCCTCTCTAAATAGTGAACCAAAGTTATAGATATCGATAATCCTTTTGCACACATCCCGCAGTAGAGACCAACTCTTGAAGTTAAATCGTTGGTTCCTATCTGGATCCTGAGCGATAACTTCCCACTTGGACTTCCTTTGCATCTCGGGTTTTGGTCAAATTGGTGTTCGGTTCGTCATCTCCTATCTGGTTCAGGTCTCCTCCTCCTATCTGGTTCAGGTCTCCTCCTCCTATCCAGTTCGGTTCGGGTCTCCCCCTCCTGGGTCTCCTCCTCCTATCCGGTTCGGTTCGGGTCTCCTCCTCCAATCCGGACCAAAACTCTGCAAGTTTTCTAGCAAGCTATTTTTACCAAACGACGACATTTTCAACCACTCTAACTTCCTTATGCAACCATAAAACATACCAAACAACCGTAGTAACATCCAGAGTCAACAAAAAACATCAAAACAACAATTTCACATATTAATTTAGATCAAACATACCTAAATCCATGATTTTCCCCTTAATCCCTCAAATTCCGGGATTAACAAAACTAATCCAAATCGGCCCAATTTCATATATGTGACATAAAATATGATCTTAGAATTTATGCATATTTTTCCAAAAAATTTGGATGTATAATTTCGCTAATTATCACTAATCATCCCTAATTAGACTAATTAGTATATAAACATGCAAATCAGTCACCTTAGCTAATAATAAATGATAGATCCGAAATTTTTACTGATTTGGCTCGGATTCTAATGTGGTGCAGTAGCTCTACCTCGAATTTGGTGTTAATCCGGCTTGATTTGATGTAAATTTGATTAATTTGTGATTAGACAGTGGTTAGAGAGATTTAGAAGATGGAAGCCATCATTTGGGTTTGAGAAAGGTTTGTGGCGGCTAGAAAAATGAAAGGAGATGATTCTCCAACTCCTTTCAGCCCTCCCATAACCCTAATCCTGAATTAAGTTATGGGCCTAGCTGATATCACTTAATTAATCCCAATTAGGTTGTTTTCCATCTTTCAAATCTTATTTCAGCTATATCTCCCAAACGGTAAGTCCGTTTGACTAATGTGACCACTCTACGGAATGAGAAACCATCATCCAAATCCAATGGAAGTGGTATTAGGTCAAAACTCCTTACCAACAAAAAGTTATAGGCGAAATAAGATTCATTAGGGGCAAAATGGTCATTTTAAATTCGACAAAAATCGTGAATGTGGAAATGACCCTAATAGTCGTTTCCCAAAGTTACACGACCATATGACTTCGTATGCAAGTAAAACAAATATTCTACAATCCTCTAGTACGTAGAATATGGGTCGTTACACTCTCCCCGCTTAAGAAATTTCGCCCCCGAAATTCCTTAACCAAAAAAACATACAATAGTGTCATGCACACCTATCAACCATTTACAAACAATCTAATGTATATAATAAACACAACAAGCCTGTCCTACCATGTGATTTACTAATAAGGGAATAACTATATCTCAATTAAAATCTTACAAGGCAAAGGCCTCTGGATACGACTTCCTTATGCTCTCCTCAGTTTCCCAAGTACAGTCATTCTCATTATCGCCCCACCGGACCTTAACCAGTTTCACCGTCCTCCTTTGAGTTATTTGGTATCGTGTCCGACAATACAAATCGTTTTGCGGTTTCCAACTGCCTTGGATTCTACTCGATATCATCTAAATGATCTGGAGAAATAGTTATATCAGAATCGTGTATGAACTTCCTTAACTGAGAAACATGAAATACGTTGTGCACTCACGTCATCTTGTTAGGTAATCCAACTTTAGACGCTAAATTCCTAAATCGCTCGAGAACTAGAAATGGACCAACAAACCTTGGTGCTAACTTACCTTTCCTACCAAACTGAATTGCACTCTTCAACTGGGAGATCTTGACGAATACCAAGTCATCAACGGAGAATTTCAAATCTCTTTGTCTTTTGTCAGCATAACTCTTCTGCCTATCTTGGGCAGCCTTCATTCATTGTTGAATAACCTTGATCTTATCTGAAGTTTCTCTTATTACATCTGGCCCAAGAACAAATTTCTCACCGGTTTCCAACCAACATGATGGTGAGTTGCACGGTCTTCCATAAAAAGCTTTAAATAGAGCCATACTAATACTGGACTGATAACTATTATTATATGCGAACTCAACCAGATGCAAATGGTCATCCCATGACCCCTCAAAATCCAATATACAAGCTCTCAAGAAATCCTCTAATACAGATTCACCCTCTATGTTTGACCTCGGTTTGAGGATGGTACATGGTACTGAGATGTAATTCTGACCCTAAGGCCTCTTGTAAGCTCTTCCAAAACCCACTACTAAATAATGGATCTCGGTCACTCACAATAGCTTTAGGTACTCCATGAAATCTCACTACCACTTCATATACAGTTCTGCTAACTTAATTGCCGTTCTATTCGACTTGACCGGTATAAACCTTGCACTTTTGGTCAATCAATCCACAATCACCCAAATACTATCATGACACAATCTAGTCCTTGGTAAACCATCATTGAAATCCATTGAGACTTGTTCCAATTTACATTCGGGAATATCCAACGGTTGTAACAAACCACTAGGCTTTTTTTGCTCGGCTTTAACTAACTGGCAGTTCATGCACTTGGATATAAAATTCCCAACGTCTCTCTTCATCCCTTCCCAGTAGTAGGTTTTCTTCATGTCTCGATACATTTTGTTACCACCAGATGTATAGTCAGTTTCAAGTGATGGCACTCTCTAAGCACTTCATCTCTCAGTCCATTAATGTTAGGTACAACTTGTCTCCCATTCTTTCGAATCTATCCTTCTCGATCAAGTCCATACTTATTCTTTCCCTCATCATCAATACCCACCTCAACCTTGGATATAATTTCCAATAGGTTAGGATCATCCCTCTGACTGGAACTGATCCGCTCAATCAAAGTCGATCAGATCGTCAAACTTGCTAACATCTCTGGATCTAATTCACACTTAGGTCTGAACTCATATCCCGTGATATACTCCAGTTGCTTCTATTCAAGAAACATAGCCCCTAAACTGGCATGTCTCCTACTCAATGCATCAGCTACCACATTGCCCTTCCCGGGTGTGTATGCGATATTGAAATCATATGAAGCCAAGAACTCTAACCATCTATGCTGACGAAGATTTAAATCCTTTTGAGAGAAAAGATACTTTAATGACTTATAATCGGTAAACAACACGGATCTTTCTCCCAAGTGATAATGTCTCCACATCTCTTCAACACGAACACGATCGCTGCCAATTCCAAATCATAGGTAGGATATATTTTCTCATGTGGTTTCAGTTGTCGACTAACATAAGCTACAACCCAACCTCCTTGCATCAGTACAACACCTAGTCCGGTACCACAGGCATTCGTGTATACCGTCATCTCTTCATTTTCTTAGGAATAACTAACGCTGGTGCACACGTTAACTTCTCCTTTAGACTTTTAAATGTATTCTCACACCTTTCCTCCCAAACAAAAGCTTGATTATTCTTAGTTAACGGTGCCGCTATCTAGGAGAAGTCTTGAATAAACTTACGATAATATCCAGCTAATCCCAAGAAACTTCTCACGTCCGTTGCATTCTTGGGCGTAGACCAATCTTGCATCGTAGCCACCTTCGCAGGGTCCACGGCAACACCATTCTCCGAAACAATATGGCCCAAGAATCTTACTTCCCTCCCCAGAAGTGACACTTAGAAAATTTGGCTTCCAATTGGTGTTTCCTCAACACCTCCATTACTGTCCTCAAATGTTCCTTGTATTCTTCCTTTGTCCTCGAGTAAACCAAAATATCGTCCACGAACACAAAAACAAACTTATTTATCTGATCCCTGAAAACCTTATTCATAAGATCCACAAAATATGTGGGTGCATTGGTCAACCCGAATGGCATGACTAACCACTCATAGAATCCAAACAGCGTCCGAAATGTCGTTTTAGGTATACTCTCAGCTGCTACTCGGAGCTGATGAAATCTTATCGCGAGATCCAACTGGGAAAACACCCTTGCTCCATTTAGTTGATCGAATAAATCATCCATCCATGGAAGGGGATACTTATTCTTCCTTGTCACCTTGTTTAACTCGCGGAAGTCCACACATAAGCGAAGGGAACCATTGGCCTTGGTAGCAAATGCAACCGGTGCTCCCCACTCGAAAACACTTCTTCGGATAAATCTCTTCTTCAAAAGATCGCCTACTTGTAATTCGAGCTCTCGCCGCTCCCTTGGCGCCATACGACGAAGAGGCATCACTATAGGTCTGACATCTTTCACTAAATCAGTCTGAAACTCGATCCCTCGGTGTGGTGGAAGTCTGGTCATTCCCTCAAAGATGTCTGGATACTCACTAGCAATAGGCACATTTGATAACTCATCATGCGGGATGTCGACGGAATTTAGAAAACTAGCCATCACCCCATCACTAGGTAGGAAACCCAATACCACCCTCCGCCCATCATCCGCTCTAATGGTCACCGAAGACCCTTTATAGTCTACCACCTCCCCATACCTTTGGAGCCAATACTCCCAAAATGCCAAACCCAGTAAAGCCCAAAAGAAAGCAATCACAAGAAAACATACATCCATGACTCGATAAGGCCAAATTTTGACAAATCATACAAAGGCTATTCGAATCACCGATCGGGTTCATCACGACTAAAGGTCTATCGACAATCTCGGGTTCCAATACCAACCTATCTACCAGGTCACTAAATACGAAGGAATGGGAAGCCCCAGTATCAAACAATACTTGAACAGGAGCATCATAAATAGAAATCATACCTTGAATAACGACACCCTTTCCCTTCTATGTCGCAGTTGGGGCATTCGACGAAGAAGGAACAACATTGATAACATATGCTTTCATGATCTGCTTTTCCTTTGGGGGTTGTGGACATTCATTCTTGAAATGTCCCACTTGGTCACAGTTGAAGCACTTCTTCTCCCCTGGCTTCGCTCGACAATATCTGATATAGTAGCCCTTCTTGTCGCAGCCAAAGCACTCGATATCTTTCTTATTCATCCTTTTCAGACCATCCTTGGTTCTTATTCTTCCTTTTCTAACCATCCTTGGTTTGGTTCTATTTTTTCTTATTGTGGAACTTCTTGCCTTCACTGCTTGCCTGCAGTTCTGGATCCCCTACAGATGTAATAGCAACCTCGGTCCTCGTCTTAAGGAAATGGCTCTCCGATCTTAATGCATTCCCCACAACAGTTTCGAATGTCTCATCTATATGATTTATCAGCCTTTCCCCCAAGTATTCATCTAGGCCAGTTATGAACTTCTCGTTCTTCCTCTCGGCAGTATCATAAGAGATAATCCATATTTCGATAAGGTATCGAATTCAACAATATATTCCGAGACTGCCCTACCATTGTGCTTAAGCTCCAAAAATTCCTGAATAACTCTGATTTTTGAGCAGTTGGAATAAACTTTTCACTGAAGCGAGTCTTAAATTGATTCCATGTAACTTGATCTCCGGGAGTAGCTGCTTTAATAGCATTCCACTAATTCATTGCTTGTCTTTGTGTGACGGCAAGGAATTTCGCTCGGTCCGAACCAGTCGCTAAACCGATCTAGGCCGTTCGAAACGCCCTATCGTTTTGAGAACAGGACAAAGCAGAACGCATACAGAAGAACATCCCATTGTATATTACAACAATGCATCAGATTACAAGAATATACAGAGTATAAATGAATATTACACAGAAATATCAGAGATTTAAATTACATTTAAATACATCGCAGCGGAAAATAATACAATACACAACTAGAAGAGATATACGGATACAAAGCTTTCCGGATATCGTTCCAGCTGTAAACTAGGATCCTGTGAATATAAATTTGCAAAACCAAAACTACTAGCTGCCCGTGTCAAAATAGGGGCACCCAGAGTTTAGGTTAAAACAATAAACTCCAGGTCAGTCATGTGACTGGTGTGAGAACTAAAACAGTTATTAATCTTTATTTTTAAAGTTAGGTAAATCAAGGGACCACGCCGTATAACACGGAACGGGTTTCCTCCCAAGAATACCAGTGCATAAAACAAACAGCGCAATGCTAAATAAAGAAAAATGAAGCTGTTATAAGACCCAGGTCCCATCACACAATGCAACGCAGTCGAGGATAGGATTTTCCCTTATAACAGCCAAAGAATGCTTGATACGTTTAAAACAAATCGTTTGATACTATTATAAGTGCATAGTGTATAAAACAACTTCAAATCATAAGTATCAATCGTAGGCGGCATGGGTACCATATATCATGTCGCCATACTAGATTTACATTTAAAACCGCGAATGTCACGTATTTGGAAATTGGATTTCCGTCTATGAACCGAGGCAAAAGATAGTCCTCAACCGATTCGAGACGCTCTAGCCCGCCCCTCAGGATCAGAACGCATCAACCCTTTAGATCGTCAGGGCCGGTCCACCGATGTGGATTATTATGCCTGAACACTACGTTTCCCCACCCTATGGGGTGTAAGTGAGCCAACTAAATGACTCCATCGGTTCGAGAACGACCGATCAATCCGAGGCGCCTCGCAACAGCAACAACCACATAAGTCAAACTCGACAGGGCATGCAAAACCACTGACGCCACTTCTAGCTAGAAAGAAACGCAAGTCCTCCCTGATGTCCTCTCCCGTTTTTGGTTCATACCGGGTGTGAAACTCGCGAATTCACGTTACACAAAGCTGTGCCACACAGGCTGTGCTTTGATCATCACCACAAGACTTTGCTTTTCAACAAAAGCCTTGATCAATTGCCACTTAGGCGTGCCACACAGGCAATTCACTCCATGCGTTTGATATCCATCAATATATAACCCCTGAGCTCGTACGTCTCAGAGAAGGGCGTTAAGCAAGAGAATAAATTCTCCGCCGCCAAACAGATATACATTTAATAGAAATCAATCACACAGACTAAATTCCAATGTTAGACACACGGTCCATTTACAAGTCCGTTCTGGGTCTGAACGAAACCGGAGGCACCTAGTACCCCGCATATCCATCGATCTCCAAGTACGTCTGGACGATCACTAACTGTTTCCATCTTCTTGGGTGTACAGCCCAATCAAGATCATCAGTAATCACCCAAACGACGTGAAGACTTCTGGTCTTCGACCACCGTCTTCATCTTCGACACCACGTCGAATCAGTTATTCAGAATGGGATAAACCCGGTCTTTCTGAATAACTCGCGTATATATTATAAAAGTGTTACACAAATACAACATACGCCTCATTCCACTTCAGAATATTCTTTTACTCAAATATTCCTATACTTTGGGAAAAGTTCCCATTAATTTTATCCAAGATAAATTCTTTAAATTTATCCTTTAATCTCCTTTGAATATCAATTCAAACTAGTCGGGATTAGCGAACCACACCGAAGTAATCATTTATTTTATTTCCCAATCCCAACCTATTCATCCCATGAAGTAAAACTGGTAGTACTTCATATCTAACACCACAGTGTTATCGGTAATTCAATTACCATTTCACGTTCCAATCTAATTAAAGATTTAACTATCGCTTGGAGTAAAACTGGTGATACTCCATTCTCGATCTTTTCAATCTATTTAAAGATTCATTAAAACTCCACTTAGTTTTAATCTTTAACTGAGTTAAAGAATCAGTGTCATTTAAAACACGGTTCACGATAAACCCAAAATCACATTCATTAATTATCGGGTTAAAGAATGAGTGTTATTTAAAACACTGTTCACGATAAACCCAAAAATCAATATCAATTCAATTCCAATTAAATATCATTTAAATGGGTACACTTCATTAAATCTAAATAAAAAGATTTAATCTTTTCTCAACTAGGCTCAAGAACAGTGTTAGTCAAGACACCATTCACGACAAACCCAAATCACATTCGATATTCAATACAAGGCTCTGAATAGAAAATATATCAGCTTATATTCAATATCAAATTCCACGACTAACAAATGTCGTATTGGAAATAACGATATAAATATATATCTTTCAAATTTCCATAACAACACCTGTATAATCACGAATTCCAACATCGAAATACTCCGAAGACAATTTCGATTCAAATCCACTCCAATGCAATCATTGGAAATTTTGGTTATTTTCAAAACCCTTTCGAATTCAATTTATTTATTTAAAAATAAATAAATTACTATTCTAGTTCAAAACTAGTTCATTTCGATAAAAATCTATTTTTATCTTTTCAAATATGGAGTTTTTCATCCCAATTCTTCACAAATCATTTCTTATGATTTTACACAAATTATTACTATTTTTAATAATTTTATCAAGGCCCGTACAGTCGATTTCCATCAACGGCCATCGAACTGCACTTACAGCGACCTTTTTCGAATTTGATTTGGACATAATTCCAAATCCAACCGTTAGATTTCAAATTTCTAGCCTTCGTTAGAAAGCTCTTTTCGATACGAACCCAACGGTTCCGGTTTTAGGAGAATCCGACGGTCGGATCTCCCGCAATGTCCGTTTGAAATAAATGGTCGAAATTCACGAACTGCCGCGGCGCGGCGCGTTCTATTCAGGCCGTTATATTATATATATAATATATATAATATATACTTCGTCGATTTCTATTTAAAACGAATTATATAAATAGTTTTAAAATTCGTTTCAAAATCTATTTCAACTTCCATCTCAATTCAAAGCAAAATTGAATTCTTCTCTATAAATTCGTTTTAAAATTCATTTCTATTCAATTCAAATTTCAATTCAATTTGAATTCATTTCAATTTGCTTTCAATTCAATTTGAATTCGTTCTCAAATTCAATTCATTTCGAAATCGTTTTCAATTCAATTCATTTCGAAATCACTTTCAATTCAATTCATTTCGAAATCGTTTTCAATTCAATTCATTTCGAAATCACTTTCAATTCAATTCATTTCGAAATCACTTTCAATTCAATTCATTTCGAAATCACTTTCAATTCAATTCATTTCGAAATCACTTTCAATTCAATTCATTTCGAAATCACTTTCAATTCAATTCATTTCGAAATCGTTTTCAATTCAATTCATTTCGAAATCACTTTCAATTCAATTCACTTTGAATTCGTTTTCAATTGATATAAATATCGTTCACGTCAAAATGGCGTCAATCTAATCAACACGGCTTCATAAATTTCTATTTTCAAATATTCTATTTCAAATATTTCTATTTCAAATATTTCTATTTCAAATATTTCTATTTCTAAACTGGAATGAGGCCCAATCAATTACCATATAAAATTAATTATATGGATTTTCATACAACACATGTATATAATAGCATTGAAAAATAATCAACCATCAACCAAAGTGCACTACACTGTATAAGCATCCAATAAAGATATCTAACGCTTATAACAGCATGTCAATCAATCGATCGACATATTTAATCAATCAGGATGAGTGAACTTCAAATTTCATCCTAACACCCGTGTGGGGTTCCAAACAATCAAACACATATTTTATTTGTGCTGTTGGGTGATGTGTAAAATTTATCGTCCCAATCAATATCAGTCAAATCAGTGTACATAAACAAACCGTCTGGTTTGTAAATGAATATTTTATTTTATTCACATTCACGTTAAAAACTATATTTTTAACGATAAAATATTTATTCCAACACATGAATTTTCTTTTCAGTTCATTTATTCAATAAATGACATTTTTATTTTTCTAACATATTTTAGAAAATTTCGGCGGCATAACGGCACGATACTAGAAACGGGACAAGGCCTAGCCTTATCCCCGGTCTAGTGAAGGCCCACGCCATTTACACATCAATCAAACCATTCAATTTCACCAAACAATTCAATTCAATCACATAATCAAACTAATCTATGCAACCAAACAAACAAGTCCATGGTTTGTGGACGATTGAGTCGGGTGCTACTAAGCACCGTCTGCATCCTAGTATATATATATATATAATTAGAAAAGAAATTGAAAGGCGAGAAATTCTCACTTATAGCTATCCAATCATCTTGACTCTTCTTTGATAGAAATCTCCATCGTTATCGCATCTTCGTTGCTGTAGCCACTACATATGGAAAAATCGAATTTTTACTTCGTTATTCAATATATAAAAATCGAATTTTTATTTCAAAGTTCAACATATAAAAATCGAATTTTTATTTCGAAGTTCAATATATAAAAATCATATTTTTATTTCGAAGTTCAATATATAAAAATCATATTTTTAATTCGAAGTTCAATATATAAAAATCATATTTTTAATTCGAAGTTCAATATATAAAAATCATATTTTTATTTCGAAGTTCAATATATAAAAATCGAATTTTTAATCCGAAGCTTAACATATAAAAATCATATTTTTACTTCGATGTTCATATCGTAAAGATTATATTTTTATCACGCTTTTCAATATATAAAAATCGAATTTTTAGTTCAAAGTTCAATATATAAAAATCGAATTTTTAGTTCAAAGTTCAATATATAAAAATCGAATTTTTAGTTCAAAGTTCAATATATAAAAATCGAATTTTTAGTTCGCTATTCAATATATAAAAATCGAATTTTTACTTCGCTATTATATATTTAAAAATTTCGCCTTTATAAAAATAAAGTTTTCAACCTTTCAATTTAAAGTTTTCGCCTTTCTAAAATAAATATTAATCGTATTTTTTTCTTTGCTAATCATACAATAAAAATCTAAACCTCTTTTTCTCTTTGTAACAGTAAAAATCATTCCTTTAAGAAAATAAAAATCATTACTATATATTATGAAGAGAATCAGATTTTCCAATCAATGCTCATATATATAAAACTGAGAAAACAAAGAAAAAAAAATAATAAAAACTCACTTTTCTTCTTGAACGGAAGAGGGGGTCGGAGTTGGTGGGTGTTGTTGATGGGGGAGGCGCGCTAGGGTGTGCGGATGGTCGGGGGTTGGCACCTCAGGCGGCGGTGGGTCCCACTAGGGCTGGAAGGTTCGGTTTGGGCGGAGGGCTTTGGGAAATCGAGTGGAGAGAGGAGAGGAGATGGGAGGCGCAACAGGAGGGGGGGGGGGGCATGCCATCCATAGCGAGGCGGCGGTGGCCAGCATCGACGTCGAAGGGAGGGGGTCGCGCTGAGGAATCGTCGATTTTTTTTTTCCCGTATCGAATTCTGTTTTGAACGTGGGGGGGGGGGGGGGGGGGGGCAGAGAGATAAAGGGAGGAGGGGATATTTTTTTTTATTTTATTTAATTATTTAATTTTCAAAAAGCTGACTTTTACATACGACCTCGAAACGAGGCCCACCGCCTGTCGTCCACAGCGTTCTACCCCCATTCTGAACCCAATGGGATATGTATCGCAAGCTGATTCGACTATTTGAATCAGTTTCCGTTAAATTTACATTTAAATCGCTATATTGAATTTTAAACGTGCATTTCAAATTACCGGGGTCACATACTAACTCTATAAATTCCATAAAAATATTTTCTAGCTTCGTATTGACGATACGGTCCTAACAAAACTAGTTTCGTCAAATTCTGAGACCGTTTGAGAAATGGCCAATTTCCAGTCGATTAAAATCCACTGAAAATGGTCAAACGCATTTTCCTTTGACACGCTCACATATTGATTCGAAAAATTATGAAATTTGAAACCTAGCAATAATTCGACATCACGGACCCAACAAAAGTGGTTTCGTCGAAATCCGAGGTCATTTGCAAAATGTCCATTTTTAAGGGCCTGAATTCCATAGCGACTATTCAGAATTTTCAACTGGACATATCTTTTGATGCCCGCTACGAACTTTTGAATTTTCGGATTCGATAGAAAGATATCATCAATTAGATCCTATCATTTTTGGTTTCACTAAAATCCGGATTGTTTTGCACCCGGTACATTCAATTGAAATTTGAAATCGAATTATCGAACAACCGCGCCATTTTCAATTCCATTTATAAATATATATAAATATTTATATTCTAACGACGACGCGTATAATATATACGCTCGAATTATATTCAAAATAAATTTCACGTCGATATTATTTAAAATAATTCATTTTAAATAATCAAAATTCGCTAAAATTGCCAAAATAAAAATTTTAAACTGGCCAAGATTTTCGGGTTATTACAATCTCCCCCACTTAAAACTTTTCGTCCCCGAAAAGGGACAAAGTCGAAAGTGGTTTGATTATTCAGCTCTACGATCGATCAGGCTTCCATTCTCCAACTTTTTAGTTTCTGAGAATTTTCAAAATTTCAAAAATTTGGCTAACACCCTAAATTTTCGAAAAATTTCGCCATAACCTCCCCTGCACCGGGAGCATCGGGGAATTTCAAATAGCTTCCCCGGTCCTTCAGATCTCAAAAAGAAAAAGAAAAAGCCAAGCGGCTAGCCAATAGGCTCACAAAATCATCATCACCCAAACAAAACAGGAAATTATGTAGTAAACATGTACCTATTTGTCGGGCAAACAAATTTTATTCTCTGGCTCTAGCCTCCTTGCTATGACCTGTTCAATGTAAGTACAAGTATATGCAAGCAAATGCGACCAATTTCAATACAATTCATTATTTGATACAATTAGGCATAATGGTTCAAAATTAGCAAACAAATGAACAAACAACACAAACATCAATCAATTAGTGAATTTAAAGTTTCAAATTCATAATTTTGATACATATACTAAAATCGTGTTTTTGATGCCAATTCACAACAAAGTGTTCTAACTATATTAGTTTTGGTTCTCACACCAGTCCAACGGAAATATATAGAAAATCACACCTTCGAAACACGAACATAAATACTGATGATGCACGTGCTATCATCAGTACCTTCTCCGGGCGACTAGAGTGTGATTCTATATCTATCCAATATATTAAAACTTCGAATACACGCGGATCAGACGTATACGCAAAATCTATATATACTGGATTGTCCACATCAATATAAATAAATAATCAAATACGAATAATTGATTTAAATTTTCAAAACAAAATTTGTTTTCACTTTAAAAATTTACTCTTCACACTCGTTCTAGGATACTACTGATCCCATCTCTAACGAGTCATCCTAATTGGATGTTACTAATCCAATATCTGATGAATTCTTTCGTATGGTTCTAATGTGCCTTGTTCTCTGCTTTGTAAACCAAAGCTCTGATACCAAATGTGACGGCAAGGAATTTCGCTCGGTCCGAACCAGTCGCTAAACCGATCCAGGCCGTTCGAAACGCCCTATCGTTTTGAGAACAGGACAAAGCAGAACGCATACAGAAGAACATCCCATTGTATATTACAACAATGCATCAGATTACAAGAATATACAGAGTATAAATGAATATTACACAGAAATATCAGAGATTTAAATTACATTTAAATACATCGCAGCGGAAAATAATACAATACACAACTAGAAGAGATATACGGATACAAAGCTTTCCGGATATTGTTCCAGCTGTAAACCAGGATCCTGTGAATATAAATCTGCAAAACCAAAACTACTAGCTGCCCGTGTCAAAATAGGGGCACCCAGAGTTTAGGTTAAAACAATAAACTCTAGGTCAGTCATGTGACTGGTGTGAGAACTAAAACAGTTATTAATCTTTATTTTTAAAGTTAGGTAAATCAAGGGACCACGCCGTATAACACGGAACGGGTTTCCTCCCAAGAATACCAGTGCATAAAACAAACAGCGCAATGCTAAATAAAGAAAAATGAAGCTGTTATAAGACCTAGGTCCCATCACACAATGCAACGCAGTCGAGGATAGGGTTTTCCCTTATAACAGCCAAAGAATGCTTGATACGTTTAAAACAAATCGTTTGATACTATTATAAGTGCATAGTGTATAAAACAACTTCAAATCATAAGTATCAATCGTAGGCGGCATGGGTACCATATATCATGTCGCCATACTAGATTTACATTTAAAACCGCAAATGTCACGTATTTGGAAATTGGATTTCCGTCTATGAACCGAGGCAAAAGATAGTCCTCAACCGATTCGAGACGCTCTAGCCCGCCCCTCAGGATCAGAACGCATCAACCCTTTAGATCGTCAGGGCCGGTACACCGATGTGGATTATTATGCCTGAACACTACGTTTCCCCACCCTATGGGGTGTAAGTGAGCCAACTAAATGACTCCATCAGTTCGAGAACGACCGATCAATCCGAGGCGCCTCGCAACAGCAACAACCACATAAGTCAAACTCGTCAGGGCGTGCAAAACCACTGACGCCACTTCTAGCTAGAAAGAAACGCAAGTCCTCCCTGATGTCCTCTCCCGTTTTTGGTTCATACCGGGTGTGAAACTCGCGAATTCACGTTACACAAAGCTGTGCCACACAGGCTGTGCTTTGATCATCACCACAAGACTTTGCTTTTCAACAAAAGCCTTGATCAATTGCCACTTAGGCGTGCCACACAGGCAATTCACTCCATGCGTTTGATATCCATCAATATATAACCCCTGAGCTCGTACGTCTCAGAGAAGGGCGTTAAGCAAGAGAATAAATTCTCCGCCGCCAAACAGATATACATTTAATAGAAATCAATCACACAGACTAAATTCCAATGTCAGACACACAGTCCATTTACAAGTCCGTTCTGGGTCTGAACGAAACCGGAGGCACCTAGTACCCCGCATATCCATCGATCTCCAAGTACGTCTGGACGATCACTAACTGTTTCCATCTTCTTGGGTGTACAGCCCAATCAAGATCATCAGTAATCACCCAAACGACGTGAAGACTTCTGGTCTTCGACCACCGTCTTCATCTTCGACACCACGTCGAATCAGTTATTCAGAATGGGATAAACCTGGTCTTTCTGAATAACTCGCGTATATATTATAAAAGTGTTACACAAATACAACATACGCCTCATTCCACTTCAGAATATTCTTTTATTCAAATATTCCTATACTTTGGGAAAAGTTCCCATTAATTTTATCCAAGATAAATTCTTTAAATTTATCCTTTAATCTCCTTTGAATATCAATTCAAACTAGTCGGGATTAGCGAACCACACCGAAGTAATCATTTATTTTATTTCCCAATCCCAACCTATTCATCCCATGAAGTAAAACTGGTAGTACTTCATATCTAACACCACAGTGTTATCGGTAATTCAATTACCATTTCACGTTCCAATCTAATTAAAGATTTAACTATCGCTTGGAGTAAAACTGGTGATACTCCATTCTCGATCTTTTCAATCTATTTAAAGATTCATTAAAACTCCACTTAGTTTTAATCTTTAACTGGGTTAAAGAATCAGTGTCATTTAAAACACGGTTCACGATAAACCCAAAATCACATTCATTAATTATCGGGTTAAAGAACGAGTGTTATTTAAAACACTGTTCACGATAAACCCAAAAATCAATATCAATTCAATTCCAATTAAATATCATTTAAATGGGTACACTTCATTAAATCTAAATAAAAAGATTTAATCTTTTCTCAACTGGGCTCAAGAACAGTGTTAGTCAAGACACCATTCACGACAAACCCAAATCACATTCGATATTCAATACAAGGCTCTGAATAGAAAATATATCAGCTTATATTCAATATCAAATTCCACGACTAACAAATGTCGTATTGGAAATAACGATATAAACATATATCTTTCAAATTTCCATAACAACACCTGTATAATCACGAATTCCAACATCGAAATACTCCGAAGACAATTTCGATTCAAATCCACTCCAATGCAATCATTGGAAATTTTGGTTATTTTCAAAACCCTTTCGAATTCAATTTATTTATTTAAAAATAAATAAATTACTATTCTAGTTCAAAACTAGTTCATTTCGATAAAAATCTATTTTTATCTTTTCAAATATGGAGTTTTTCATCCCAATTCTTCACAAATCATTTCTTATGATTTTACACAAATTATTACTATTTTTAATAATTTTATCAAGGCCCGTACAGTCGATTTCCATCAACGGCCATCGAACTGCACTTACAACGACCTTTTTCGAATTTGATTTGGACATAATTCCAAATCCAACCGTTAGATTTCAAATTTCTAGCCTTCATTAGAAAGCTCTTTTCGATACGAACCCAACGGTTCTGGTTTTAGGAGAATCCGACGGTCGAATCTCCCGCAATGTCCGTTTGAAATAAATGGTCGAAATTCACGAACTGCCGCGGCGCGACGCGTTCTATTCAGGCCATTATATTATATATATAATATATATAATATATACTTCGTCGATTTCTATTTAAAACGAATTATATAAATAGTTTTAAAATTCGTTTCAAAATCTATTTCAACTTCCATCTCAATTCAAAGCAAAATTGAATTCTTCTCTATAAATTCGTTTTAAAATTCATTTCTATTCAATTCAAATTTCAATTCAATTTGAATTCATTTCAATTTGCTTTCAATTCAATTTGAATTCGTTTTCAAATTCAATTCATTTCGAAATCGTTTTCAATTCAATTCATTTCGAAATCACTTTCAATTCAATTCATTTCGAAATCGTTTTTAATTCAATTCATTTCGAAATCACTTTCAATTCAATTCATTTCGAAATCACTTTCAATTCAATTCATTTCGAAATCACTTTCAATTCAATTCATTTCGAAATCACTTTCAATTCAATTCATTTCGAAATCACTTTCAATTCAATTCATTTCGAAATCGTTTTCAATTCAATTCATTTCGAAATCACTTTCAATTCAATTCACTTTGAATTCGTTTTCAATTGATATAAATATCGTTCACGTCAAAATGGCGTCAATCTAATCAACACGGCTTCATAAATTTCTATTTTCAAATATTCTATTTCAAATATTTCTATTTCAAATATTTCTATTTCTAAACTGGAATGAGGCCCAATCAATTACCATATAAAATTAATTATATGGATTTTCATACAACACATGTATATAATAGCATTGAAAAATAATCAACCATCAACCAAAGTGCACTACACTGTATAAGCATCCAATAAAGATATCTAACGCTTATAACAGCATGTCAATCAATCGATCGACATATTTAATCAATCAGGATGAGTGAACTTCAAATTTCATCCTAACACCCGTGTGGGGTTCCAAACAATCAAACACATATTTTATTTGTGCTGTTGGGTGATGTGTAAAATTTATCGTCCCAATCAATATCAGTCAAATCAGTGTACATAAACAAACCGTCTGGTTTGTAAATGAATATTTTATTTTATTCACATTCACGTTAAAAACTATATTTTTAACGATAAAATATTTATTCCAACACATGAATTTTCTTTTCAGTTCATTTATTCAATAAATGACATTTTTATTTTTCTAACATATTTTAGAAAATTTCGGCGGCATAACGGCACGATACTAGAAACGGGACAAGGCCTAGCCTTATCCCCGGTCTAGTGAAGGCCCACGCCATTTACACATCAATCAAACCATTCAATTTCACCAAACAATTCAATTCAATCACATAATCAAACTAATCTATGCAACCAAACAAACAAGTCCATGGTTTGTGGACGATTGTGTCGGGTGCTACTAAGCACCGTCTGCATCCTAGTATATATATATAATTAGAAAAGAAATTGAAAGGCGAGAAATTCTCACTTATAGCTATCCAATCATCTTGACTCTTCTTTGATAGAAATCTACATCGTTATCGCATCTTCGTTGCTGTAGCCACTACATATGGAAAAATCGAATTTTTACTTCGTTATTCAATATATAAAAATCGAATTTTTATTTCAAAGTTCAACATATAAAAATCGAATTTTTATTTCGAAGTTCAATATATAAAAATCATATTTTTATTTCGAAGTTCAATATATAAAAATCATATTTTTAATTCGAAGTTCAATATATAAAAATCATATTTTTAATTCGAAGTTCAACATATAAAAATCATATTTTTATTTCGAAGTTCAATATATAAAAATCGAATTTTTAATCCGAAGCTTAACATATAAAAATCATATTTTTACTTCGATGTTCATATCGTAAAGATTATATTTTTATCACGCTTTTCAATATATAAAAATCGAATTTTTAGTTCAAAGTTCAATATATAAAAATCGAATTTTTAGTTCAAAGTTCAATATATAAAAATCGAATTTTTAGTTCAAAGTTCAATATATAAAAATCGAATTTTTAGTTCGCTATTCAATATATAAAAATCGAATTTTTACTTCGCTATTATATATTTAAAAATTTCGCCTTTATAAAAATAAAGTTTTCAACCTTTCAATTTAAAGTTTTCGCCTTTCTAAAATAAATATTAATCGTATTTTTTTCTTTGCTAATCATACAATAAAAATCTAAACCTCTTTTTCTCTTTGTAACAGTAAAAATCATTCCTTTAAGAAAATAAAAATCATTACTATATATTATGAAGAGAATCAGATTTTCCAATCAATGCTCATATATATAAAACTGAGAAAACAAAGAAAAAAAAATAATAAAAACTCACTTTTCTTCTTGAACGGAAGAGGGGGTCGGAGTTGGTGGGTGTTGTTGATGGGGGAGGCGCGCTAGGGTGTGCGGATGGTCGGGGGTTGGCACCTCAGGCGGCGGTGG
Organism: Allium sativum; assembly: GCA_030737875.1. Taxonomy (NCBI): domain Eukaryota; kingdom Viridiplantae; phylum Streptophyta; class Magnoliopsida; order Asparagales; family Amaryllidaceae; genus Allium; species Allium sativum. Next base: position 3,502,874 of record CM060921.1, on the reverse strand, counting down.
GTCCCACTAGGGCTGGAAGGTTCGGTTTGGGCGGAGGGCTTTGGGAAATCGAGTGGAGAGAGGACAGGAGATGGGAGGCGCAACAGGAGGGGGGGGGGGGCGTGCCATCCATAGCGAGGCGGCGGTGGCTAGCATCGACGTCGAAGGGAGGGGGTCGCGCTGAGGAATCGTCGATTTTTTTTTTCCCGTATCGAATTCTGTTTTGAACGTGGGGGGGGGGGGGGGGGGGGGGGGGGGCAGAGAGATAAAGGGAGGAGGGGATATTTTTTTTTTATTTTATTTAATTATTTAATTTTCAAAAAGCTGACTTTTACATACGACCTCGAAACGAGGCCCACCGCCTGTCGTCCACAGCGTTCTACCCCCATTCTGAACCCAATGGGATATGTATCGCAAGCTGATTCGACTATTTGAATCAGTTTCCGTTAAATTTACATTTAAATCGCTATATTGAATTTTAAACGTGCATTTCAAATTACCGGGGTCACATACTAACTCTATAAATTCCATAAAAATATTTTCTAGCTTCGTATTGACGATACGGTCCTAACAAAACTAGTTTCGTCAAATTCTGAGACCGTTTGAGAAATGGCCAATTTCTAGTCGATTAAAATCCACTGAAAATGGTCAAACGCATTTTCCTTTGACACGCTCACATATTGATTCGAAAAATTATGAAATTTGAAACCTAGCAATAATTCGACATCACGGACCCAACAAAAGTGGTTTCATCGAAATCCGAGGTCATTTGCAAAATGTCCATTTTTAAGGGCCTGAATTCCATAGCGACTATTCAGAATTTTCAACTGGACATATCTTTTGATGCCCGCTACGAACTTTTGATTTTTCGGATTCGATAGAAAGATATCATCAATTAGATCCTATCATTTTTGGTTTCACTAAAATCCGGATTGTTTTGCACCCGGTACATTCAATTGAAATTTGAAATCGAATTATCGAACTACCGCGCCATTTTCAATTCCATTTATAAATATATATAAATATTTATATTCTAACGACGACGCGTATAATATATACGCTCGAATTATATTCAAAATAAATTTCACGTCGATATTATTTAAAATAATTCATTTTAAATAATCAAAATTCGCTAAAATTGCCAAAATAAAAATTTTAAACTGGCCCAGATTTTCGGGTTATTACACTTTGAAACTGACGCGATGCTAGCTTTCTCTTCTTTGCATCATCGTTCCCTGAATCCTCGAAGATACGCTCACAACTATCAAGCCAATCCTGAACCTCCATAGCCGATTCCGTTCCATGGAACGACTTCCCATCAAGACTAGTATAATCCTTGTTAAGCTTAGAGAAATCGGCTCTAGGCACCTATACAACTGCACCACCACCGTTAGCGGCATTAGGAACTTCCCTTGAGCATCCCTAAGCATCTCCCACATGAAGGCAGTAAACATCATCCTTATATCAAGGACATTCCCATTGTTGGCTCCTGTACCCGCTCCCTCTTCAACTCTCGATGCGGAGTTCCTCACCGTGCTCCTCGTATTTCGGCTCATCATTCAATCTGTAAAGAGAAAACGATTAACCATCTCCTCGAGGGGTCTCGTTAGTGGTGCCAGTATAGTGCAACTTCATCCTTAGATATACTAATAGTATATATATAGTTTTTGAAAACCAGAATATCACAAGTACGCGCTTTCATATACGTATACTATCTCTCTCTGATATCTTCCCCTAGGTTAAATTATGCAACCTAGGCTCTGATACCAAGTGTGACGGCCATTCCGTACCAATCAGACATTTCCCCGAAATGCACTGTGCGAATGCCCGACTAGCACGGGATGATCGTCAAAAGGGTTAAAACGATGAATTATCGAAGAACCTGTAGTATATCTCACAGTTCATAGAATAAAATATAATAATAACATAACTTGATATAAAACAGGTGAGACAGTACATAAGATGAAAACTAAACCATATCCTTCAAAGTAGCAGAATCCAAAATACAGCTTCATATCCAATTATTAAAACTTTAAAATACTGTCTCTAAAGGAAATAAAAGAGGTACACTACTAATGCCCAAAGCAGTGACCAACAACAACATATGGAGAAATGTATAAAGTACGTGGAAGCCTCCTACTCATCTCCGGACAACTACTCATGCATAACCACCTAATATGCCTTTATTCTGCTCGTTTAGGAGCACCTAGAGAAATAAAAAGAGACATAAAATTCTGAGTCAGATGAAAGTCTGGTGTGAGCGATATCAATTCTATATAACTAAATAAAGCAATACAGGTATAAGTAATCATACCTGACCTGGACCTGCAGCCAAAGAGTTAGCACAACAAGATGTACAATACTCTAAGGTAACACTAACATAGAGTGCAAAATGGAAGTGTGTGTGTCATGGTGATAACAAACATCAAACATAGAAATAATTCCTCATATCTCTCACTCAATGTGTAAAGCATATAATATCCACCGCTTTGATCACCAAATCTATTGGGACCATGACGGGTCCACACCGCCTTGGACTCCGTATAACTATTGCTATGACCACACTACCCTGGTCTATAGTCAATAACCTTACCCAGCCCACACCGCCCTGGCTCTGGGGTACGGGCCAACCAGTCCACATCTCCCTGGCTCTGGTTCGTCTACATGACCCCTCTCTCAATAGTGAACCAAAGTTATAAGTATCGATAACCCCTTTGCATACGTCCCGCAACAAAGGCCAACTCTTGAAGTTAACTCGTTGGTTCCCATCTGGATCCTGAGCGATAACTTCCCACTTGGACTGCCTTTGCATCTCGGGTTTTGGTCGAATTGGTGTTCGATTCGTCATCTCCTATCTGGTTCGGTTTGTCATCTCTTATCCAGTTTGGTTCGGGTCTCCTCCTCCTATCTGGTTCGGGTCGGGTCTCCTCCTCCTATCCGGTTCGGTTCGGGTCCCCCCTCCTATCTAGTTCGGTTCGGGTCTCCTCCTCCTATCTGGTTCGGTTCGAGTCTCCTCCTCCTATCCAGATCGAAACTCTGCAAGCTTTCCAACTAGCTTTTTTGGCCAAATGACGGCGTTTTCAACCATTCTAACTTCCCTATGCAATCATAAAACATACCAAACAGCTGTAGTAACATGTAGAATCAACCAGAAACTTCAAAATTACAATTTCACATGTTAATTTAGATCAAAAATGCCCAAATCCATGATTTTCCCCTTAATCCCCCAAATTCTGGGATTAACAAAACAAATCCAAATTAGCCCAATTTCATATATGTGACTTAAATTATGATCTTAGAATTTATGCATATTTTTCCGAAAATTTGGATGTATAATTTTGCTAATTATCATTAATCACCCCTAATTAGCACTAATTAGTGTATAAACATGCAAATCGCTCACCTTAGCTAATAATAAATGATAGATCTGAAACTTTTACTAATTTTCCTTGGATTCCAATGTAGTGCAGTAGCTCTACCTTGAATTTGGTGTTAATCCGGCTTGATTTGATGTAAATTATATTAATTTGTGATTAGAGAGAGATTTAGAAGATGGAAGCCATGATTACGGCTTGAGAAAGGTTTGTGGCGGCTAGAAAAATGAAAGGAGATGATTCTCCAACTCCATTCAGCCCCCCCTAACCGTAATCCCGAATTGGGTTATGGGCATAGCTGCTAATCACTAAATTAAGCCCAATTAGGTTGTTTTCCGTCTTTCAAAACTTAATTCTGCCATATCTCCTAAATGGTAAGTTCGTTTGATTAATGTGACCACTCTACGAAATGGGAAACCATCATCCAAATCCAATGGAAGTGGTCTTAGGTCAAAAGTCCTTAGCAATCAAAAGTTATAGGCAAAACAAGATTCACTAGGGGTAAAATGGTCATTTTAAATTCGAAAAAAATCGTGAATATGGGAGATGACACCACTACTTGTTTCCCAAAGCTACACGACCGTATGACTTCATATGAAAATAAAACAAATATTCTATGATCCTCCAATACATAGAATACGGGTCGTTACATTAGTGCAGCAGCCTTTTGTTCATTTGTCCATTGTGCAAAATTAGTTGTGGGTTTACATATTCAGTCTGTGTGATATTCCTTATTCCATGTGTCTAATCCTACTGACTATAAATAAATTTTCATTCTACATGCCCAATATGAATAATTACTACCATTAAACAGTGGTGGTCTAACAGTGGGTTGACCCTCTACAAAAGAACTATTATTGTTACCAGTGTTGGTTGTCATTTCTAAAAAAAATCAAATCAGATTATGAACTTTCTGAAAGACAAGGCTCTGATATCAATTGATAGGGAATGCAGAATGGATTGTTAAGGCAAAACTACACTAGAGGGGGGGGGGGGGTGAATAGTATTTATAAGGATTTTAACAAAATCTAAAACTAATATGATCTATTATATGAATCACACACCACAGAGATGATCACAGACACAAAATCAAACACAAATACAGAATAAACAAAAATAAAATGCAGAAAAGGAAAGAACACAGAGAATCTTATACTGGTTCGGATTACTCCTACGTCATGTCCCACGCAACGCTGGATTGCGTAGAGTTTTATAGCTATATCAACATCCAAGTACAACACCCTTGATTTCACGGCCACAAGGTTACCACCAATTCAAATACTCTTGATTTCACGGCTATAAGATTACCACCGATTCCAAACACCCTTGATCAAGTATATTCCTCTTGATTTCCCGACTACAAGGTTAACACCGATTCCTTCCTTGATTTCACGGCTACAAGGAACACACCATTTCCAAAACTATCCCAAAAATTACCCAAATGATTACAACAATCATATAACTCTTCAATAGCACTTCAGTTTAGAGAGTAATGAGTAGAGAGTGAGAAGAGAAGAAGTTTTATATAATTAGACTTGAAATCGATAGAGTATAAGTGTAGAAATTATAAAAATATGAAATATTAATGGTGTAATGAAAGAGGATGAAGATGGAGTAGAAGAATGATTAAAAAAATCAAAATCAGCCTTTATTTATAAGATTTGAAAGGTTGCAACGCTTCTGAAACGTTACAAATAGTGAAAAGACACTTCCTTTGAAAATTGAAATGTGACATTTATATGTCGACATAGCTAACTATGTATGTCAACATATGTAAGTTTAAGATTGAAATTTGAGTATTTTCAAAGTGTTTTAATATATATATAATTCTGGAAATTCTTGAATTAAAACAAGTGATATAAATAAGTATTATAGAGTAGAAAATCATATGAAATCATAAATATAAACTATATAAACATATTTATAAAATTATAAGGTTTAAAACTATATAAATATAAAGTATAAAAGTGTATAACTATATAAACTTATAGTCTTTAAAACCTTATGTTTAAAGTCAAAGGTAAGATTAAAAAGCTTAATTAGAATAGGAAATAGAATTCGAAAATAGAAATTTGAAAATTAAAATTAGAATTAGAATTTGAATTTTGAATTTGAACTTGGAGTGTTATTCAGAGTCTTACATAAACTAGACTCTATCACTATATTTATCTTAAACTCTTGAACTCTTGAAATCTTAATTATTCATGAGTCTTGAATCTTCTCTGAATTCTGAATGTCTTGGATCTCTAAAACTCCAAAAATGTACAGTCTTCAGTATCAGTTCTTGTATACAAATCATGCATATATATATATATATATTCTAGATAGAGATGTTAGTATACATTTTATAATCAACTAATATTGAAATAAGGTTGTTGTCATTAAAAATCCATTCTCCAACACGTTTTATAGTGAGTGGACACCCTTAGATTCAACTCTTCTTTCTTTTCCTTCACCAACAAGAAGGACGAAAATATGAGCTCCTCATTCATCTTAAGGCCATAAGGCATGCATCAATGAGGATGGACTTTAGCTTGGTCATAATCATTAACTTGGATCTATATACCAATGAAAATAGACTGTGTAAATATGAATATCTAAATCATTCGGTAGTTCAGTTTCCTTTTGCTTACCTTAAGCTATTTTTAATATGGTACTTAGTACTCTTATTTAGTGCAACCACTTGTCTATTTTCTTGGGTATGCTACCAGCGTAAAATTTTTTTGAATTTGGTACCATATGTTTAATTAGTCTTACACTCGCTATATGTGTTTTAATGTTACCCTCTTTTTTGGTACTTTAAGCTTGAATATTATATATTTCACTAGAAAGTTGATCACTTTACTGAAGCGATAATGGTAAATGGCTCTCCGCTGGTCCACTTAGTGAAATAATCCATCACAATGATTATTCTTTCGCTCCTCTGAGCTTCATTGATAACATTACAATAATATTAATTCTTTAAATAAAAAAGGACATGAACTAACCATTTTCTTAAGCTTTAGGCTCATGCTCAGACCAGGGCCAACCCTGACCATTGCGAGGCCCTAGGCCAAAAGTAAGGTAAGAGGCCCGAAAAAAAGTTTCGCAAAGAAAAAGTAGGGTAACATGCCAAGGAAAAAGTTGCGTAAATCAAAAAATGTTTGTAGCAGGATTCAAACCAGGGAAGCATCAAGTAGAGGCTCATGCCTCAACCACTCTGCTACTTCTGCCATTGTAAAAGCTTTGTTAACATTCTGTATAAATATACAGTTCACGAATGCTGAGGCCCTCTGACAACCTGAGGCCCTAGGCGACCACCTAGTAGGCCTATGCCTAGGGTCGGGTCTAGCTCAGACCACCAATATCGGGCATATTTTTGGAAAACTTGAATGCAACTAACTGATAGTGTGTTAAAAGCATATATGACGAAGTATCCTTATTACTAAATATTTCTTTTGAAAGGCCTCGAATTATCCATAAAATTTCATTTCTACTCTTTGATGAGTTACCACTTAGGTATTTCTAAATGATGTCATGGACAACTCATTTTCTTTTATCTCCATAATGGAACCTACATCTTGAATGCTTGGAGCCTTTAACACTACTACGAGGAACGAATTCTACTAGTCACTCATCTATAATGTTATCTTCCTTGAATCCACATTCTTGTTTTTCCTCTATCTATATATAATATGATCGTACATTATTCAAGCTCAACCAATAGTTCCAAAACCTTTGATAGTATAAGATAAGACTCAGCTTGGAATGTTATAATTTTCTAGCATATCACCAGCTGGAGTCACTAAATATTTTCTATGCTTGCAAATAGTCCCTAATTCATACACTTCTCTCGTACTAGTTGCATATAACTTAAGTTACAGTACATAGGCTACTTGTTAACCTTCTGGAGTTACCAAGACTATCACTATTATGGAGTTATGATCACTAGAAACACAATAAACATACAATATACCATTAGATATTTTAGTCAACTTCTTGTCCGTTTCATCATCTTAAATAATAAAATCACCGATGAAACTTGGTAATATATGTCCTTATATTTCTCTTCTAGGATGATATGCTATTTTATACGATCTCTTCTCATTATCCCACTTCCATAATCAACTCATCATCTTGGGGGGATGCAAACTAACCTTAAAGGTTGAATGCTCAACGCACTTATTGGACAGGTCTGAAAATATGGTGTCAACTTTGTTTGATGTTGTCGGTAAATAGTAACCCACCTTCTATAACTTTTATAACTCTTTTACACTCTTGTAACTTCTTACGAATACAACATGCCAACTTTTATATCTTTGCTTCTTCATGCACTAATGTTACACATAAAATGTGAGTTGAAATCACCAAATAAGCATACAAATTGCTTTAAAAGACTTTGGTAAGATAAGGGTATAAGAGAATCCAATAGTTTCTTTATGCTTGTCAAAAAATGGCATACCCATGTCTGGTTGCTTTTGATGTGACACTACTCAAAGCAGCAATCTTTCAAATAAAATTATGTATTTCCATCCTTATTCTATTGGTTTTAATTCATATTATGCATCAGTCTGATCTATATTGTCTTTTATACTCATAGATTCACGTGAAACGTTTACAACTAGTATGCCGCACGATCCATTGACTTACTTGACTTCAATTACATAACATCTAGGTACACCTTCCTTGTTAGTTGATTTGTTCTTAAAGTAACTTATTTTTCAATCACTGGTAAACCTTCCTCAACCAAACGGCAAGACTTCATACAATAATCCCAAATCTATGACAAAAATCATATGCATGAGATTCTGAATGTGCAATAAAAACTGATTATAGCAAGAATAAGCATCCAATAATGGAAGTAATTTTTGTACAATTGTGTTATCCAAGAATTGGAATACCTATAGAAGTGGAAACTAGTCCTCTAGGCGTCTTTAACTTAAGTTATAAGAATAGTCAATGTGTGTTTGCCACTTTCATATGACTTCCTAACTAATGTGAAAATTATTATCTAATTAGGATAAAGTATCTTATGGATAAATTTCTTAGTTATTGAATTCAAACTACATCTTTTATGCCTTATGAGAAGGAAATCTAAGTTGATATTACTTGCCTCTATACAAGGCTGTTACACATTGGATTTGGACATATTGACTTCTTGATCATTAAGACGGAAAGCGCAACGAGATTATTGGCTAGCTCGGGACTCGAATATAGATAAGAATAAAAAGTGAAGTTAGGAAAATTCACTTGATGACATACTAAAATTAGTAAGGATGAATGTGAACTTGCATGTATGTCGAATTAGTGTACATCCGGAGTCAAAGATAGATACTCATTCAATAATTCAGACTTGGCAAAGGAAATTGACAAACCAACACCAAAAATGAAAAGAACGAATATATCCAAACATTTTGGTTCCCCATGTAGGATCGAACTATGGACCTTCATTTTACAATGATTTAAAGGCTTGAATGTCTGAGTTGAAGATCAATTTTGGAGTAACAGCTAGAAAATTTACAAAGAAAGCTTTGGCAGATAGGAGACACCTTGAAAGGAGCGATGACTTTGGAACTAATCAACTCTCTATCTACATCACTGAGGAAGGAATGGAGGCCATGATGGATTCCATGCAGAAATGGATAACCAGAGGTGGAAAAGATGATGCAGAACTTCCTAAGGCAAATCGAACAAAAAAAAAATGCAGGCAATCAAGATCAAAGGAATGAAACAACGGAAATCATAAGTGTTTAAGATCAACATGGTGAGGTTGAAGAAGATAGGCAGGAGATGGCTATGGAACAACGAGGGGGCATCCCTAATTAACATAGGGTCAACACCAATCTCCCTAAATAAATCTCGACGAATCCCCTGAACATTGGAGGCATGCCCCATGGATGTAAAAGTATGGATATTTGGATAGCTACAAATCAAAATCATATACTTGAAACTGGAAATAGTAACTTGGGAATCATATTGGAGAGACATGGGCAAATCACGGCTTTGGAAGATGGATTGGTGGCAACCCTATACAAGGATCAGAACTGACCCAAAAGGTATTAAAGGAGGATCTCATTTCATTTGGGGAATGATGGTAATCACAAAGCAAGGACTCGAAATATCAGTTGGAAGTTACATATGTACAAAAATGATAGATATGCAGGATTCCTACCACTCAAAATATCAAAAATGTCAGGAACTATTCATAATTAAAGTTACCCATACTGGAAATTCTTAATGGAATTACTTCCCTTATTGTTCATTTGATGAGGTATATGTGAGGCTTAAGTGTTGGGGGTATCCAAGGAAATTATAACAAAAGTTTCCCTTTATACTTGATAGATGGATTGCACTGTGTTTAGAAGTGGGGAATGGTATTACCAACACTTGGATGAGGGTGGTTGATAACTTCATGAGGCAATTTCGATTCCACATAACGACACCCAAGAATGAAATGACAATGACATCTATAAAACAACGGAGTGGGAAATCACTAGGAGTTTCCTAACTATATTCAAGATGGCAGTGGCTTTTGTTGATTAACCAGATCCATGATGGTTTTGATGGAAGCAATATTAGGAGTGGCTGATAATATTGATTTCAGTATATCACTAGAATGGGATCCATTTAGGGTTACCAAAGAATTTTACCATGAATTGGAGAGGTTTCTATGATAGAAAAATGCTAAAGATGACTGAGAGGAGTTGGAATCTAATGCAATCAAGGGTGGAGGACCGCCGATGAAAATTTTAGACAAGGATAAAGGAAAGCGCAAAGCTGAGAATGGGTATATGGATCAGAAAGGAAAAAAGAGAGCCAAAGTTCTCAACTTTGGAATAGATTTATCTAGATACATGAGAACGCCTTCCGTGCCAAAGGCCAGCTAGAAAGGATTCCATTGAGCACAAGCGAGCACTTGGAAAATGTTGTCCATTTCATAAGCTGGATGTGTTGATACAAATGATTATAGATGCTTAAGGGATATGGTTGAGGAGCATGTAAGGAATGGACAACTGACATAATATATAAGGAATCAAAATATGATAACAAAGCAGGACAGTTATCGTCTGCATAAAATCAGAGTAGGTCCGACTCAAAGGTAGTACTTGCCATCAATTAATGGCGCAATTTAAGTAATAGGCTCCTATAATAAAATGGTTAAGTCACTTATACATGTATGAATTAAGGACTTGATTCTTAAGCATTCTCTGATATAACAATATACCATTGGTTTTTAGTTGTAATGAAAAAAACTTGGTTTAGTTATTTAATGAAATGCATGGATTTGGAAACTTGATATTTTAAGCTTTAATAATTCAATGGTCGTTGGTATGGATATGCATAGCAAGGGATATGATGTCTCTTTGAGACATGACGAGATCCCTTATTCAGGTCATCAGTATAAATTATATTCGGCGGAGGTCTAGAGAGACCAAGGTCATCAAATGAGGACTATTCTTGGCAAGTAATGGACCACTTCATCGAGACATGACAAGGTCACCATTTGGTCACCAGGTATGGATTATGCCTAGCAAGGGCTTGGAGGGGCCACCATCATCAAGTATGGATAATACTTGGCAAATGGTAGGTTACTTCGCTAAGAACCAATAAATTCATCTCATTAGATCGTCCAGTATGGATTATTCTAGGTGAGGGTCCAAAAAGATAAGGATCTAACACAAAGAAGTCACGAATTTGGATATTGGGTTGGAATGACCATGGATATGGAAAATGATCTGAAGAGATCATTGATTTGGCAATGATAAATATTGTATTTGGATATTGATTAATGATTTAGAATGGTATAGGATTTGGATATCACTTAGAAACAACCATAAATTTCACCAACAATCAAGGGAGATTGGGATTTGGCATGCAAATATCAAGTCTCGGATGAACATAAGAGAATGCATCGTTCTTGGATTGGAGTTGGGCTGGACTTTGGACTGGAAAACTTGGTTACTGATGGATTATGGACATTAGATTCATAGCCACGTAAAACGCACCTTTTGCGGCAAGAAATGTCTTAGAAGGCAAGTGTTGACCCTCTTTTTTACAAGACCATTATACATTGGATTTGAATATATATGGACTTCTTAATCGTCAAGGCAGAGGGAAGATGATCGACTAACTTGGGACTCAATGATGGATACGAATATGAAGTTGCAATGAAGCGGATTCACCAAATGACACTCTGAAATTAGCTAAGGATGAATTTGACTTATGCATATCAGTATACATCTAGAGACCAAGAAAGATACTCAACTCATGGAAGATCACTCAACAACCTAGACTTGGCAAAGGCTACCGGAAAACAACACAGAAATGAAAAGCACAAACCACGGGCCACACACTTCGGGTATCACTTGCCTTATCCCTCAATGTTGAGCGATCAATATCAATACCGATCTTTATAGGTATCGGTATAGATCCGATTAAGTTGACTGTGGTCCAGCAATTCCTTACATGAGACAACCTTGGTTTCTATACTTTCTCTGTAAATTTTTGGGTGGATTTAAGCTTATCTTCATCTATAAATACCAACTACATGGGACACTTTTGGATTATTTTTTTTGTTTTTTTTTTCCTAGAGAAATTCTTCTACCTATAACATTACAACTTTTCTACTCCAAAACAACTATTCTTATAATCCAGCAGCATAATCAAAAGGTTACCGGGAGCGGATGTAGACCAGAGTTTGCTGAACCACTATAAAAAATTAGTGCTCATTTACCTTTCTGTTTCAATGTTTTATGAATTGTGTTTGTATTTCCTATTACCATCTTCATGGGATATTTGTGACCAAATTGGTCACAAACAGTATTCAATGCACGACATGTAATTTCAAGTGAAGTACCACATATATTAGAATGAGTCTGCATACATGCTACAATTTACCTCTAAAAGCCTGGAGGTTTCTTAACATCTTTATTGAACTAAGTAGAGAACCCACTTCTACTTTCTAATATCATCTTCAACCACTTATACTTATTTTGTTAGCTTTGTTAGTCTAGTTCTTGGCAAATTATCTTTTAAAGTGGATCCATAGCTTCATATTTATTGCTTTTGGAACCAATCCTAGATGGTTATTACTATGAATGATAAGATTTAATAATTAAATAGAATGTATTTACATTCTTTCCTTTCTCTCTACACCTAATTTCTTTGAGCTCCACGGCATATAACATTGTTCCAATATTATGGTTTTCCTGAACAACCATGACTTCATAATCATTTCAAAAATTCATCGTTAATACACAAAGGGCCTACGAAATTATAAAATAAGCTAGGGTCGACTGGCCTAAAAAGTGCTTCATAAGTGGAGAGACCATATACTGCAATACACTTTTCTACTACACAGAATCATGGGATATCTCTTAACTAAGCTAACAAACTCATACAATCAACAAAGATACTACCCTTTCAATAAATACTGTAAATGAGAAGTATATAGCTAAAAGTATCCCTAATCAAACCTCGTATCTTTATAAGAATATCTAAATAGAACGTTTGTCAAGCTTCCACTGCCAACTAGCATTTGATGAATCATGGTTAGCCTAATGTTTACTATTACGGAAATTATCAAATGATGGGACTTTAATATCATTTGAATCTCTATTCCTAAACAAAATTTCATCATTATAAAAAAAATTCGACTGTTTGAATAGAGAACCATCTTGTACTACATAGTTGATTTTTGTGAAACATGCTTTCAAGAATTTCTATATTTCTCCATTATATGCTTAATTTTACCCATTAGACGTGGACCTCTAATTATGGTGTTAATCATTAAATGATTTCTAGGCGAATTGGGAACTACATTTACTCCTCGGCCACTCGGAGATGGTTGTCTAGGCGGTTGACTGTTACTTTATGTGGTCTAGTATGGATTCTTCGTGTATTATTAATTCCTTTGTGATAACCTCAAGTTCTTGTAATCATTTTTATAATGCCTATGTAAACAATATTTTCTTAACGTTCACTTGTCCTTAATTTCCCGTGGAGTTAATTTCCAATATCTTACTGTGTTTTGCATTGCTAAATATTCTCCATAGGGCCCATCATTCCATCAATTTCTACTTTAGCGCATGCCAAAAGATTTCTTAGGGTGTTTCCTTATGCTATAACGTTGAATTTTATTTATTCTAGCATTGTAGTTATTATTGTTTTTATTTCACTTCAATGTCGTTTTTCACTACTTTGGTACTATTACGTAATAAAAGTTTTCTCTCTCGGTCAAAAAATGTTGAACCTCTCCTTAGTACATGTCTATTGTCTAAAAACTGACTAGCTTTTTGTAAAGTTCCTTTAATCTAATTGGCTTCTTCTAGTAAGCAACTTTTCAAACTCTTTATCTTTGCTCACACTGTTTGGGTTTCAAAATACTTTGCCAACATTCAGTCATGAAATCCTAGACGCAAATGTCTAACTATATTGATTTAGTTAAGAATAAACTAGGGATAAATAAATAAATTAGTTGAAGCGTACCTGAATTCATAGTTAACTATTGAAGTTCTTAAATTCATAATTGGTCGTTAAGGAGAAGACGAATCTATTTTGGTCTTCCATTTGATATAAAACCTTGATTTAAAATTAGTTCTCCATTAAAGAGGATTGGAGAGTTGTTAGGGCTTATGTAATTTGGGGATCATAACCCCTTATTTATAATGTTGTCATATCATAATTTGGCCATTCAATAAATTAAACTGTCTCGATATCTACACATTTAGTCCATGAAAATTGTATTTTTAAGCCTATTAGCAGTAATATAAAATTTGGCCACTTTTATTAATTTTTACACTAAAATAGTACAATACATTTTAATTTACATATGTGACCGAAATAATGAAATATACCAACAATATCCTCCTAGGCCACATATTTAGTACCCTAAAAAATGTATCTAACTATATGAGCTTCAAATTTGCTATTTACAGTATATGGTGTATCTAAAATAATCTCGTCCATAATTGTGTTGATGAAGGATCAAAGCAACATTTGTAACTATTAACGATATTTTTCATTAACACCCGAACTAGATTAGACAATGCATATGCATTGAAACTTAATGGTTCATGGATCTATAGATGTTAAAGGACAACTTGATTTTAGCGTCCAAAACGGGTTCCACCGTTCCCTAAGCATTTAGGCCTAAATTCCGAAGATTAGTTACTCTTTCCTTAGTGGGTGAGTATCATGCTTATGAGAATACAAGGACGATAATTGCCTTAGGAGAAAGGTGTCCCAAGTTTTAGGAGGTTGATGTCATTGTGCCACGATAGCCCCTAGACATGTCATAACACTTGACGACTTAAATGATACTTCTGCATCGAACCAGTCTAGAAAAGAACTTGGTTGCGTCGGTATCAGGTTGCAAGCTTACAACAAGCTTCTTTCTGGGGTTATGTTTCATTAATCTCATTATGAAAGGGTTAAGTCACATGTTGAGGGATCGAAAGGGGCGATTCTTTGGTTTTACTCAAAGCCTTTCCTCTTTTAATACATATGTGATTAACCTTTCCACGAGAAAGGTTAACTCCTTGTTTAACCATGACAAACACAATATGATTATAGAGTCGAGAAATATTTAAATCTAGGACTTCTCCCTTTCATTTATTTCATATATATTACGAAGATCGTATAAATTCCCAACTTGATTGAGAAATTAGGGTTTTCTCTTGAAGAAAAGAGTACTAAATTGAAGAATGAGAAATTCGCCTTGAAATTGTGACCTATAGAGTTTAATTTATAGACAAATTGGGTCCTCTGTTGACATTGGGCAAGTAAAAGGCCTCTTTCGGGAGCAACAGTTGTGTGTCGGTCGCTTTTCACCTTTCGATTCTGGTTGCCAGGGTCTGGGCTGTTGTTGAGAGATATGACATAGCCTTTAGTGTGTCGACCTTAGCTTTTGGAAAAATGGTTCAGTCCTTGGAGCTTTTCTTTGAGGTTGTTTCTACATTCCATATCAATACTAAGTTTTTTGGTATTGATAGCATTGGGTATAATGTCTAGCTTTTGAAGATAAGTTTTTAAGGAGAGTTTTCGGTCACGGACTTTCAGCCTTGTCTTTTTGTCTTCATGATGTTTGCCTTCGTGCTCCTATCTCTCACGTTCCGGAAGCAGTCACCCCTTCCGTTGCCGAGACTAAGTAAGGTGGTGTGGATAGCTCTTCTTCTTAGGAACTTCGGTTTGATCTCGGTGAATCTTTTGAGTGGATTCTGGTCTTCTGGGAGTTTGCTTTCGATGTGTTTTCTTTCCCTTGTATCGACATTAAGTAAATTAATGCTGGTATCACCTTTCGTTCCTCGTAATCTAGCCTGGCACTTTCCGTCACGCCTTTAGTTTCGGATAACGAACCATTGACTTTTCTTTCTTATTTGCTCTCGGTTATTAATGATGCTCTTTAGAATACGAATTCGTTTACAGATGTTTGACTTTAACTTTTCGATAGTTTCAACCTTTCTGGTAGCCGATAACGCTGAGCTTATTTATGGGTTGTGGCTTTGACATTTCTCCTGGATATGCTTTTGCCTTTCGGATATGCTTCCGCGCAATACCCCTTCGCCTTAGCCTTCCTACTATGTTGAAAATTGGTAGTAACATCCCCCTACCTAGTGAAGGGGTATCTCTGATTTTTCAACTTTTTCCTGCATTTCCACTGCTTTAAATCCAACAGCTAATACTTTGTGTTACTCTTTTAGCCCTAATTGTAAGTTCCATAATTTCCTTGACTATAATATATTAGATGTCGTTTAAGACCGAGCCCTAATTGCATGTTAGGCTGACATTTATGTTTTTATAATCATTAATACTTTACATATTATTGGAAAAATAAGGAATAAGGCATAGAAAACTCCCTGGTTATGGAACTTGTTCAGATTTCACCCTTTATACCGAATTTTATGATGAGGTTTCAATGATATCATTCTGACGGTGGGTTCGAAAACTTATTACTAGATACAGAATGAAAGTCCAGAAAAACCCACACTTAGAAGTCCATAATGGAAAACTGTTACTTCGCTTCTTGGAGATAGAGGAAGTCCCGATCCAAACCATATTCGGGCATTTGATGAGAGACCAGGAGTCCTTATTTTCAGTAATAATAGGAGTCTTGGACTACCCAGATTCGGGTATTTAAGATAGGAGGTCAAAAATCCACTTCTTATAATAATAGAAGTCCTGAGCCAACCCAGATTCATGTATTTAAGATAGAAAAAAAGAACCCACTTCTAGTAATAATAGAAGTCCCGAACCAACCCAGATTCAGGTTTTTAAGATAGAAGATGAGAAATCAACTTTTGGTAATAATAGAAATCCTGAACCAAACCGGATTCAGGTATTTAAGATAGAAAACCATAAATCCGCTTCCAGTAATTATAGAAGTCTCATACCAACCCAGATTCAGGTATTTAAGATAGAAAACCAGAAATCTACTTCTGGTAATAAGAGAAGTCCTGAACCATCCCAGATTCAGGTATTTAAGATAGAAAGCCAAAAATCCACTTTTGGTACTAATTTCGTTACCCCCTTTGGGTTTGATTTAAGAAGCAAAGGGTGTATATGCTTTATGAGCCACCCTCTGGGATTTTAATTATCGAAGCAGAGGATGGATGTACTTCGTGAGCCACTCTCTGGGCTTTTGCTCCCTTCTGCGGGAGGAGACATAAGTAGAGGTAGGGCGTACTCTCTTATGAGCAAAGCGGGACGTACTTAGTCAGAGCAAAGGTAGGGCGTGCTCTTCTACGAGCAAAGGAAGGGCGTGCATGTTTGTTCCTATTTGCAGAATACGAGAAACATAAGCAGAGGTAGGACACGCTCTTATGCGAGTAGAGGTAGGACTTACTTAGTTCGTAGCAGTGACATGGCATACTCTTCTGCGAGCAGAGGCAGGGCGTGCTAACTGGAAGCTTTGTTCCGACCATTTATGGCATGGATCAGAGGCTTACGCTTTTGATGCTTTAACCCAGTCCTTTCTGATTTGGATGTGGTCAAAGACTTACACACACAACCCCTTTCGAGGGGTGCCTTTCACCGACCAACTTGGCGATGACAATTTTTTTTATCCATTTGTAATTTGACCCTTTTCCAGTTATTCCAAGGTTTGCGAGGGTTTCCACTGCCAAAAAATTTGTTGCTGCTCTTACAATACTCGCCTAAAATTTTCATTTTCCCTCTTTCCGCAAAAGCCTCTCCCTCCACCCTACACTATTTCATTTCCCCTCATTTTGATTTCCTTTAGATTTTGCTTGTTCTTCGGTTTCCTTAATTATCGCTACCTTGATTCAATATCTTGGGCACACCTTGTCAATGAATCACCCTAATTCATCTTGGTAAGATTCAACGAATTATCGGATCCCTAGGTTTATTTCAACCGTCAAAATTTCATACTTCAGGCAATTAATTTTTTTTATTATCACAACCTTTTATTTATATGTTATGAAGACAGTTTTTTTCACATGCTTTATCTTAAATGAGCATTTTTGTGAGTTTACAATTCTATAGAAACAACTATTTCGAGAGATGAATACTCTTGTACTATGATTTATGATTGGGTAGAAAAATATTTGAATAAGTATTATGTAAATCGTCTGTTGGTTTCAAATAACTCTTTTGTTATGTAGAAAATAAAATAGGAATTGAATCAGTACCATACTACCATTGATATTTTTAAATATATCTTAACCCTTTTTTTCAATTAATTTTTTCTCTTGGTTGAATTTATTGATGCAAGCGTACGCATAATAAACTTCCATTATACTTTGTGAGAGTATATAATGAATACCAACACTTCACTAAACCTTATCAACAAGATCTTTTATAAATTTTCAGCGATTAAAATTATATGATATTGGTATTCTGAATTATAGATAATGCACAATCTAACCTACCCTTAGTTTCTTTGTTTTGGGAACTTTTAATCTACAAGGATTTCTCAGGTTTATCTTAATATAGTTCTATTTATCTATAAAATGTGATTTTTTTTAATTTCTTAACTTTTTTTAATCTTTACATGATGAAGTATGTTAATATTTGTACTTTAGATTTAATAATTTTCATTTGTACAATAGTCCTCTGCCCACCTATCAGTAGTGAGAAAGTTATTGGCAAAAGGCTCCAACATTCCTCATCCTCCCTGGTTTACTAATAACTGCTTACCCAATGAGATAAAAGCTCTCCATCCTTGAGGATTCATATCACCCGCGTATAATCTTGGAAGAACAGAGCATGATATGATTTTAATGTCATGGAGATTATGACCTAAAAGTGATATGAAGAACGATTGTTTAGTAGCCAATGGTTCGGAGATCAGTGCGTGGGTTCTGAATACAAGAGGTGATAAGATGAGAAAAAGTAAAGCATTGTAAATGCAACCATCTTAAAGGGTACGAGGAAGAAGGGAAGAAATTTCTAGAGATTAAGAGAGTGCCATGAAGGTCTGATGCCACTATTTGATGATTTCTCTATTCTATATTGCATGTTTGAATTGGAAAATGATGAGCTTTCATCTCTGGTTTGAAGTTTGCTGTAAAGGCATTTTTATTTTTTTCCTATTTGTGAACAACTTAGAAGATTATAGGACTATTACGCGAATACAACATAATATTATATTACTTATAACTACCTTTTTGTCTTCATAACCTCTTAGTTTATTATTAACATTACTGAATTTTATTTGTCAAGCAATGTTGCACTTCTTATGTTCTCTCTTAAAATATTGCAAAATACGTTTTCTTTGCAGTACTATTTAGAAATGAACATTGAAGCTAGAGAAAGAGAATTAGAACAAAAAGTGGACCATGAGGAAAAGGTACGTAAAGTAAAGGATAAATCTAAAACGTCGAAGGTAACATTTTTATAAAAAAAATATTTATTATTTTTCGTCATACTTCATTAATGGAGATAATTTTAGTTTATCTCAACTATATGCCAGACCAATTTTAGTTTATCCTACTTTTCTTGTTTATCCAGTTCAGTTTATATTCAATGAGTGTAGAAGTACTTACTATATAAGTTTTTAACATGACTCCCTCTTGATTGCTCATAAGCACACTTCATTTAACAAAAATAAAATAAATACCAAAAACATAAAGAAAAACCCAAAAAATTAAGAGTTTCTTATATTTATTACTAGCTCTTCTTCCATGCTACTGTATGGTCACCTTTAGCTAAGGATAGCCCTTTTACATATAGAATATACGAATAGATGCAGACAAACAAATTGTTTGTTTAGTATATGATCCAATGAAAGATTGCCATCAACAATGCATTGTGCATTTGTGCACTTTAAGCTATGAAATGTGCTAGATCAAGAACATAATAGTATATATTGGAAAATTTCCTTATTAAGATCATTTGTATTTCATTGACCAGAGTGGTCATGATGTGCAGAAGCAATAATTAAACTATAGTTTTCATGTATTATGTCTAACTTGAAATATTTACCAATATTTCACTTCCTTCTTCCTTGAAGAAAGGTATCTAAATAGTTATAACATACATACACTAAAGTTAAAATTACTTTTAACCGTGAGCGTTACTAGCGTTCATCCAAAAAATGAAATTAGAAGTTACTATAAATGAATTATTTTTCATTTAAACATTGATATAACATTAAGCTCAGAACATTTCTCATGATGTGCTGTTTTTAGTGAAGAAGATTGATTGTTCCTTTTTACGTTTGAAAGAGGAGGATTTCGTTGGAAGACTAACACACATGATTAGGAGGAAAAAATTCTCCAAAGGTTATAGAGACAATGTTCTTTATGAGTTCAAAGAACTAAAAGACCTGAAATATAAGAAAAGGAAGTTCTTCTGCACAAATTTGATTTGTGTTGCAGATACTGCTTTCAAGTACCAGGTACTTCCTTTGGTTTTCTTTTTTAACTATTCCTTACGTCATCCAAGTTTATATCTTTAAGATTGCATATTTTCATATCATTATTTAATATTCAGCTATCACAAATAGACTATATATATAATGTATGGGTCAACTAAGAAGCTGTTGGGAAACTATGGCTGAGTCGTGGACTAGGTCGCTTTCTTGAAGACGATTCGGCGATGTGGTCAGAGGTGCAAACCAGTTCGTTCCTTCGCCGCCGCCTCTAGGATAAAACAGCCTCAAAAAAGGATAAATGATTTGCTTGCACAACAAATCAGTGCAGATTTGCACTTTCGAAAATAATATTGCTCGATTTTTTCTGAAAGAAAGATTTAATGGCGAATTCGATATTCTTTTGTGTCTGTAGATAAAAAGTATATACAGAACGAGAATTAGGGTTTGGGAGAAAAAATCGAATCTGCTAAAATTTCGGGGGACAAACTTTTTACCGTTGCAGAAAAATTAACGGTGTAGAAAATAATTTTCCATAAAAAAAACAGTTTGAAAACTGCAAATTTTTATGGTCCAAAAATATAAGTGTCTACACCACCAAGCCCAAGCCCGAGCCCGACCGGACCGGGCCGGGCCGGGTCGAGTCGAGTCGGTCAGTCGGTCGCGCGCGCGTGTGGTGTTCATGATGCATGGTCTCCCTCCTCACAACAAAGCATGTATTGGGAGCCCAAGGTCCCAACATGATTTCTTAGAAACAAGTATAAATCCTTGCCTCTTCCATATAATCCCATGATGTGGGACTATTCACACATAGGAGCCATTCATACACTTATTCAACATTTTTAATAATTCACTTAATGTTTGTAAAACATTTCCAACAATCCCCCACTTGAATTTTAAAAATATTTTCAAGCAATTTCTAAAACCATAAGATTGTGCATAAACAAAGATGTCATCCGACTTGACCCTTTGCATAGTGAGTAAGATTCAGTTTTTACTAGAGTGACACGTAGTCTTGAACTCTATTCCTGACATCAAACCACACACAACCTTTTCTATAGTGCAATCAATTAAGCCCGTGCATTTATAGCCATGCACGTCTATCCTAGTTTAGTGAATGCTCTAGAAGTTTTGCCCAAAACTCCATAGGAAACGACCACATTTCCACATTCACAAAGGTGAGTCTATCAAGAGTACTCCTGAAGGTAGGTACTCCACTCCAAATAGAGTATAGATCTCATTAAGAGTTTCTATTAACCCATCCTCTAATCACTTCAGGAATACATGCTTCTTGGTTTATTAAATAGCATGCTCAACTCCTATCACTACACAACTTGTTTTTACCCATTGAACCTAGTTCTTGGGATCTCCAGTCATTTAGGTCAGGTTACCATTGTGTGTGACTCAACAATCTAAGGGCAATAGTCCCATTCTTTTAGAAGAATTGTGGACTTTCTCTCTTGACAGTCCTTTCGTCAAAGGATCTGCCAAATTTTCTTCACTACGTACGTAATCCACTCTAACGGTACCTATGGAAAGTAGTTCTCTAACCGTACTGTGCTTACGACGTATTTGTCGTCTCTTACCGTTATAATAACGGTTCTGAACTTTTGCAATAGCCGCGGTACTATCGCAATGTATCAACACAGCCGGTATCGGTTTTTCCCATAAGGGAATCTCAGCTAGCAGGTTTCTCAAATACTCTGCCTCTTCACTAGCTGTGACTAGTGCTATCATCTCAGACTCCATAGTAGACTGAGCCAAAATAGTCTGTTTCTTGGATTTCCAAGAAACAGCTCCTCTAGCGATGCTAAATATATAGCCACTGGTCGGTTTAGAATCATCAGATAAGGTATTCCAGTCTGCATCAGAATATCCTTCAAGTACAGCTGGAAACCTATCATAATGTAATCCAAGGTTCATGGTTCGTTTAAGGTATCTCATCACCCTTTCAATAGCATGCCAGTGCTCTATACTAGGTCTACTGGTAAACCTACACAATAACCCACGACATAGGAAATGTCGGGTCTAGTACAATCAGTGGCATACCAAAGGCTGCCAATGATGCTCGCATAATCAGACTGTCTTACACCTTCACCAGTGTTCTTAAATAACTTTACACTGTGATCATATGGTGTATTTGCAGGTTTACAGTCAAAATAATTATATTTCTTTAGGATCTTCTCAATGTAATGAGATTGATCCAAAGAAATTCCCTTTTCTGACCAAGTAATTTTAATACCAAGGATTACACTCGCCTCACCTAGATCTTTCATATCAAAATTGGCACTTAATAAGGATTTGACGGAGTTTATGGCATGAATGTTTGACCCAAAAAAGAGTAGGTCATCTACATAAAGCCATATAATAGCGAAATGTCATTTTCAGATTTGTAATAAATGCATTTGTCACTTTCATTAACTTTAAAACCATGTGAAATGATTAAGTTATCAAATTTTTCATGCCATTGTTTAGGTGCTTGTTTTAAACCATATAATGATTTATCTAATTTGCATACTTTATGTTCTTGACCATGTACCACAAATCCTTCAGGCTGGTCCATATATATTTCTTCGTCTAATTCACCATTCAAAAATGCGGTTTTCACATCCATTTGGTGTATTAACAAATTATGAATGGAGGCAAGTGAGACTAATACCCAAATGGATGTGATTCTAGTAACAGGTGAAAAAGTGTCGAAGAAATCTGTGTTTTCTTTTTGTTTAAAACCTTTGGCTACTAGTCATGCTTTATATTTATCAATAGTGCCATCAGGTTTTAATTTCTTTTTATGTACCCATTTACAGCCTATAGACTTACAACCAGGAGGTAAATCTACCAAATTCCAAGTCTTATTGGATTCTAAAGAATCCATCTCATTATTTATAGCCTCTTGCCAGAAATCAGCATCTAAGGAAGATAAGGACTCTTGGAGGTTTATGGGATCCTCCTCAATAGTAAAAGCACAAAAATCTGAACCAAAATCTTTTATGGTTCTTGCTCTTTTACTTCTTCTTGGTTCAACTTCAGAATTTTCATTAAGTTCTGTTCTAATAGGCATACTTGAAGTGCCCCCACTATTCCTTAATTTAAAAGGAAATTTAGTTTCATAAAAATCGGCATCATTTGATTCAATTATATTATGTGCACTAAGGTTATAAAATCTGTATGCTTTGCTATTAATAGCATAGCCTATAAATACACATTCATATGCTCTACTAGCCAATTTTATTCTCTTAGGGTCTGGAATGAGAACATATGCTAAGCAACCCCAAGTTCTAATATATGAGACATTGGGTTTATGATTCTTTAAAATTTCATAAGGCGAAATTTTATTCTTAGATTTGGGGATTCTATTCAGAACATAGCATAAAGACAATAAAATATCCCCCCACCAATGTTTTGCTGCACCAGAATTTAGTAATATGGCAACTACTAGTTCGGTAAATGTCCTATTTTTCCTTTCATCTTTACCGTTCATCTCAGGAGAATAGGGTGCAGTTCTTTCATGTACTATACCATGTTGTTTATAGAATTCCAGAATTGAAGTGGATTCATATTCTGTACCTCTCTCACTACGAAGTCTCTTAATTTTCCTATTTGCTTGATTCTCAATCTCAGTTTTGAATGTTTTAAACATTTTAAAAGCATCACTTTTATTTTTCATAAGGTATACATATGTGAAATCAGAACAGTCATCAATAAAAGTGATAAAATAACGATGTCCTTGTCTAGTCAAAGTACCATCAAGTTCACATATGTCAGAATGAATCAAGTCTAAGGGTTCAGAAACTCTATCAACAGATTTATGAGGGTTCTTTATGATTTTTGCTTGTGTACTGAATTCACATTTCTCAAGTTCAGATTCTGTCAATTTAGGAATCATATCTAGGGTGCTCATGTTGTGAATTATTCGTTTATTAACATGACATAATCTAGAGTGCCAAATATTAAAGTCACACAACATATAAGCAGAAGTAGTCACTTTGTTAGTTTCAACGTTCAGTTTAAACATACCCTCAAAAGCATAAACCTTTCCCACAAAAGTTCCCTTATAAGTTAGGGTATACAAATCAGCCCCAATAACTTGAGTAAACCCAGCCTTATTAAAGAGAAAGCCAAACACCAGATTCTTTCTAATCTCTGGAGTATGCATAACATCTTTCAGAATTACAGTCTTTCCAGAGGTAAACTTAATTTCCACATTGCCAATCCCTGCAACTTTATTGGTGTGAGAATCTCCCAACAACACTTTCTGATTCTCAGCAGCCGTGTATGTAGAGAACAAGCCACGATTATAGCAGACATGGCGAGAGACACCAGTGTCTACCCACCAACCCTCTGATCCACCAACAAGGTGAATCTCAGTAATCATAGCCGTAAGAGGCTCTTCAGTTAGGTTAGCCTGCGGTGCAGAGCTTGGCCTGTTCCGACACTTTCGTGCCATATGACCTGGTTTTCCACATTTGTAGCATAAAAACAACTATCCAGAATCATTCTTTTGGGCTGGTTTCTGCTGTCCTTTTGGGTTTCCTTGCGGATTCCCATTCTGTTTGTTGCGCCTGTTCTGATTCTTAAAAGATTTCTGATTCGGTTTCAGAACAGAGGGCGTGGTCTTTTTAGTGTTGTTATTATTGACAATCAACGCCTCTTCTTTCTGGTCCTGTTTGCGTGCCTCCTCCTCAATACGGAGGTGCGTGATCAAGCTTTCTAAGGAAAATTCCTTAGTCTTATGACGTAAAACACTTTTAAAATTTTTCCAACCAGGGGGTAATTTGTCAATGATAATAGCAATTTGAAATTGTTCGTCCAGTGCCATACCTTTAGAGATGATCTCATGAGCTATTTTCTGCAGCTCATGAGACTGCATCTCAACTAATCGGTCGTCAGTCATCTGATACTTTAGATAGCGACTTACAACATATTTCTTTGCCTCTGCCTCCTCTGTATCATCTCAATGCTTCCCAGATCTCCTTTGGAGTCTTCTCATCTGAGTTATAGTAATCATACAGATCATCGCTCAGTCCATTCAGAATAAAGTTCTTGCATAGATAATCTTGTTCAGTCCAGGTCCGCAGTTGCATTGACTATTCAGTCCATGATGCCATCTTCGCTGCATCAGCCTCATCAGGTTTATCTGGTAGCTGCGGTTTTTCAGCAGTCAGCGCAGCCACAACCTTTTAGATCATGAGGAAGAACTCCATCTTCTGATGCAATCACTTGAAATGCAAGCCTTCGAATTTGAATGGAGCAGCAGTCACGAGAGGGTTCTGGAAAGCAAGGGTGGAGCAGCATTATCTACGGTTGAGTTCGAAGCCATTATTTCAGAATCGTCTTCAATTTGTTGGGAAACAATGGCTAAGTCGCGGACTAGGTCGCTTTCTAGAAGATGATTCGACGATCTGGTCAGAGGTGCAAACTAGTTTGTTCCTTCGCCGCCGCCTCTAGGATAAAACAA
Source organism: Allium sativum (assembly GCA_030737875.1). Lineage (NCBI taxonomy): Eukaryota > Viridiplantae > Streptophyta > Magnoliopsida > Asparagales > Amaryllidaceae > Allium > Allium sativum. The sequence continues at coordinate 3,477,253 of CM060921.1, read as the reverse complement.
CCTCTAAAAAGGATAAGCGATTTGCTTGCACAACAAATCAGTGCAGATTTGCACTTTCGAAAATAATATTGCTCGATTTTTTCTGAAAGAAAGATTTAATGGCAAATTCGATATTCTTTTGTGTCTGCAGATAAAAAGTATATATAGAACGAGAATTAGGGTTTGGGAGAAAAAATCGGATCTGCTAAAATTTCGGGGGACAAATTTTTTACCATTGCAGAAAAAATTATCGGTGCAGAAAATATTTTTCCATAAAAAAACGGTTCGAAAACTGCAAATTTTTATGGTCCAAAAATATAAGTGTCTACACCACCAAGCCCAAGCCCAAGCCCGAGTGTAACACCCCACGTCCATTAATGTCACTCACAAAGGGAATGCATTAACTTCCATGGAGGTTTTAAGTGAATATAGAACAGTAAAATTACAACAAGACAGATATAAAATAGTACTTGGAAATTCAAAAACTTTATTTCATTGTAGCAGAAGTCAAAACATGTTTGATTACATCATAACACCATATTCAATGTCAAGTACAATATCTATCTTGATAAAACAAGTACATAATCCCATTACATGAATAGCCAGTAAAAAGAAAGATAACAAGCTGGACTTTACTTCAGCAGTCCAAGCTTTCCAGAAGATAAGCGATCCAACTAGACTCCACTAGAACTTGGCCCAACCTGCGGACCTGAAGGGAGAAAAAGGATGGAAAAGAGGGGGTCAGACATAAAGTCTGGTGAATATGATAATTCTACAATACTATTACCAAAATAACTGGACTAAGGCATAAGCTGGAAAACAAGAAAATGTCTATGAAGAGCAGATTAAGGACATAGACAATCGCTAAAGGCAACGTTATAGGCGCTCCTAAATACTAAAGGATAAACACTATACTGCACCACACCAGTCACCCTAAAGATTCATCCCACTTAGCTTCACTTAGAAACTTTCCCAATGGCTTTACGTACCCCTAGCTGACTACATAGGTGCCGCCTGCCCCTATCTCCACTAGGTGTACCCTACTTCCCATTATTCGATCGGCTCCCTAACTCGTAGATACCCGTGCTGGCCCCACAGTAGGGTGTATCACTCCCCTAAAGTGGCAACCTGATACAACGGACATGCACGGCTTATACCTACACGATGCAACAACGTCTTACCTACCAGCCCGGGTCCACACACGCATATGAAACCCGTTGGACTTGCGTTGCCACCGCTCCCTGTTTTGGCCTCTTATAGTCAAACCCAGTATGCGTGTCCCGTCCTCGACTTGGGTCGAGCCCACAAAGATACGTTTTGGGATACTGGTTGAAATGGGCCCCCACTATTTACCACAAGCATTCCACCTAAGCTTGTCCCCATTAGTCCATCCCACTTAACCCACTTAGTCATGTTCATTTACATGTGTGTTTGGTTAAGTCTAATCGTATTTCAAATGCCTCTAAAGGCAACCACCAGATTCCTCATGCCACCCAAGGCACCTACTTAACCCCCATGTCCCACCTTACATGATTATCTGGTTAAGTATTTCTTAGTTCATTAAGGCCATAACCTCATAAAGACCTCTCACATTAGACTGGCATTTATGGCAGCTGGATTTGCCGGGCGGGTCCGGGCAGTCTTACACCATAAAAGAGTCTAACCTCGTGTCTTTACAACTGTTATGCTTTAGTTTGGGCCTAGGACCTCTCACATTGGGCCGACATTTGTGACTACTGGATTTGCCGGGCGGGTCCGGGCAGGTTTACATCACAAACGGGTCCAACCTCGTGTCCTAAGCATTGATTATTAATAATAATCCACTTTCCCCCAATTTTAATAATTCCCTACTTGAATTATTAATTACTTCCAATTTTTAACAATGTCCATAATTGACTCAATTATGGACATCCATTCATGGTATGCAAAATCTTACAAAATTGCACCCAATTTATTAATTCCTAATATTACCCCTACCCCACGTTTGAACGTTTATTCGCAAAATATATGTTAGACTCGAATAGCCTAACTCATAGCATAAAAGAGATTATCATAATAACAACATGTACATGTGACCAAATGAATCATAATAAGGGGTGAAACTTGCATATGTCCAACTTGCATAGATTATACATGTCATGGACCTAAAGGTGTCAACTTGTACAAAATTCACCTAATATAATCTCAATCAATTTTCATAAACTTACATATGAACATGTGTGAATCAACATCATCTAATTTTTTAACAACATGGTTTTATATGGGTACACCTAACTCAATAGGCAAATTCCCATAATCAAGTTTTATTTAATTATAGTTTCAAGTTTATGGGTACACCTAACCTAATAGGCAAATTCCCATAAACAAGATCCATTTAAATTAAGAAAAAAAAACATAACTTTAAGCATGTTCCAACAACATCATGATTTTACAACATAATATAGCATGATTTATAACATGGCATAGTATGATAGTATAACATAGCTTGACATGATTCTCAACATAGCACGACATAGCATAAGAGAATTTACAACATAGCATGACATAGCATATATAATTTACATCATACGACAACATAATAACTTAATAAGAGATCCACAATATATAGAATTTACAATTACAAATCACATCACTTTCTTGTGATCCATTCATAACTGAGTCAAATTAGTTTGTAATAGTCTTGTGAGAATCATCATACTCACCAACAAAAGAAGAGAATTAGAGAGAGAGTTCTTTGGTTTGATTTGTTTTGTTGAGTAGAATTTAGTTGTAGTAGATTAGGCTTCCTCTTCTTAGTTTGTGACGGCTATGCTGAACTCCATGGCAGCAGCATGACGGTAGCTTCTCTAATTTTACAAGTGATTTAGGTCTAGGGTCTACCCACTTATTTATAGATTTTAGAATTCATTTAGGCCATTAGATTTAACCTAGAAATAACCGCAGCCGTTCAGACAAGATGGGGTTTATCTTGTTGACTCAGCAATGAGTCAGAAGTGACTCAGCAAACACTCAGCATATTAATAAACTTCTATTCATGTCATAAATATATATATATTTTCTACAATGTACATATTAGATACATCCCCCTTTACTTATTATTGTTTTTATATACATATTAGATACATCCCCTCTCTTACACACTTATTAATATTATTATATTCATATTAGATACATCCCCTCTCTTACACACTTATTAATATTATTATATTCATATTAGATACATCCCCTCTCTTACACACTTTTATATTCATATTAGATACATCCCCCCTCTTACACACTTATTAATATTTTAGCAACTTTAGTGTTAATAGAAAATTCGGGGTGTTACATTCTCCCCTCCTTTTAGGATTTCGTCCCCGAAATCTTCAAGTCTGGAAGAATGTATATCCTACCATCCAAACGTCCATTTACTCATCCATCATACACAGGCATCCATTGTCCGTACAGACTTCTAATGCTTTCATGTTTAAATGCACAGTGTGTGTATATGTCCGTATCTAATGCAAAATCAGGCGGTCCACTGATTCAGTTGACCTCCTTAATGCAACTATGATCGTGCCATGCATCCATTATGTATGCAAAAGATTCTTAATGCTACATAATACTTCTATATGCGTGCACAACCATCATCTGAATGCAGCATCCACATGATAATACAACCATCGTTCATCCATTTTACTAAATACATCCATATATATGCAATATGCAATATGTAGTGACTGAGCCGATCTAGTGCCTAAAGTGTGTGTATATATGCATCCACGAGCAACCACTAGCAAACACTTGCATCCATTTTGCATCCATCATACATAACATGTCTCAAACACATGTTTCAACCATAGGATTATCCTAACTAAAGGTCAAAGATACTAATGAGAGGACATACTAAAGATAAGATAAGATAAGCTAAGCGATAAAGGAGAAATTAAAAGACATACCCTCAAAAAGAAAAGGGTACAACGAACGCATCTTCTCTTCTGTCTCCCAAGTTGCGTTGCTCTCATCATCTCCCCATTGTACTTTAACCAGTCTGACCTCTCGATTCCTCAACTTTTTGATCTCCGACCCAAGAATGCATGTAGGAGCTCGTCTAATTGTTGCATCACGCTCTATTTCCACCTCTTTAAGCAAGCTCGACTCTACCACCTCCGCGGTCTTGTGCAAACACTTCCTCAAATGTGATACATGGAATACGTCGTGTACTCCACTAAGTTTCTCAGGCAACTCCACCCTATATGCCATCTTCCCAATCCTGTTTTTTTTACAGGAAACGGCCCTACAAACCTTGGTGCTAATTTCCCCACGGACCCAAAGCGAACAACATTCTGTAACGGAGATACTTTGATAAAAACCATGTCCCCAATGTCAAACTCAAGATCTGTCCTCCTCTTATCAGCATACGATTTTTGCCTATCTTGTGCTGCTTTCATCCTCCTTCGAATCAACTCAATCTTCTCCGAGGTTTCCCTAACCATATCGGGCCCAAGTAGGATTTTATCGGTAGATTCCCACCAACATGTAGGCGAACGGCAAGGCCTTCCATAAAGAGCTTCGAAAGGTGCCATGCCAATACTAGACTGAAAGCTATTGTTATATGCGAATTCTACTAACAGAAGGTGCTCTTCCCATGTACCCCCAAAGTCTAGGATACAAAGCCTTAAAAGATCCTCTAGAATGCGATTCACCCTCTCGGTCTGGCCGTCTGTCTGAGGATGATATGCGGTGCTCAAACATAGCTGAGTCCCTACCGCCTCTTGTAAACTCTTCCAAAATTCGCTAGTAAAGATGGGGTCACGGTCGCTTACTATACTAGAAGGAATACCGTGCAAACGAACTATCTCCTTAATGTATACAGAAGCCAACCACGGAGCAGTCCTCTTACTTTTCACGGGAATAAAATGGGCGCTTTTAGTAAGTCTATCTACTATAACCCAAATCCCCGTGTTACCCTTCCTTGATCTTGGTAATCCATCCACAAAATCCATTGAGATGCTTTCCCATTTCCATAGTGGAACTTCTAATGGGTGAAGCAACCCACCGGGTTTCTTTTGTTCTGCTTTAACTCGTTGGCACACCAAGCATCTAGCGACGTACTCGGCCACATCCTTTTTCATACCGGCCCAAAAGAAAACCCGCTTCATATCTTTGTACATCTTATCCCCGCCGGGATGAATGGTCATTTTTGAGCGATGAGCATCATCAAGAATGGCCTTCCTTAAATCTTCGTCTTGTGGTACACAAAGTCTATTATCCCTTCGTAACCAACCCTTATCGTCTAGGGTATACCTACGAAGATGGCTTGACGACTCCCCCCCCTTTGAGCTTTTCTACTATCTCAACCAACTGTGGGTCGTCTCGCTGTGCCTCACCAACCCATCCTAGAAGTGTAGGTCTAACCTCCAAGGATGCTAACAGACCGGGTACTAAGTCAACGGAGGGTCTAAAGTCAAACATAGAGATGAATTCTAAGCTTTGTCGTTCAACAAACAACGGACTCAAGGACAACCTTTTCCTACTTAAGGCGTCTGCCACCACGTTACCCTTGCCCGGGGTATATGCTATTTCAAAATCGTAGGAGGCTAAGAATTCCATCCACCGTTGCTGCCATACATTCAAATCCTTCTGAGAGAATAAGTATTTTAATGATTTGTGGTCAGTGAACAGTTCGAATTTCTCACCAAGAAGATAGTGACGCCAAGACTTAAGCGCGAAAACAATTGCGGCTAGCTCTAAGTCATGCGTGGGGTAATTCTTTTCATGAACCCTCAACTGCCTTCCACCATAGGCTATTACTCTTCCCTCTTGCATGAGGACCGCGCCAAGTCCCGTCCCATAAGCATCAGTATAGATGGTAAACGGTTTATTCCATTCTGGCAGCACTAAGACTGGGGCTGAAGCTAAGGCTCTCTTTAAACGTTGGAACGCATCATCGCAATCTTTGTCCCACGTAAAAACCAGGTTCTTCTTCGTTAACCGTGTTAATGGAGCTGATATTTTTGCGAAGTCTTTGATAAACTTCCTATAATAGCCAGCCAACCCCAAGAAACTTCTTACTTTGGTTGCATTTTTAGGGACCTTCCAATCTTGGATGGCCACCACCTTTGCGGGATCCACTGCTATCCCTTCTTTGGAAACCACGTGTCCTAAGAACCGTACTTCCTTCCTCCAGAAGTGACACTTAGAAAATTTTGCCTTAAGGTTATGTGCTCGAAGGGTTTCCAACACTTCCCTAAGATGTAGGGAGTGCTCTTCTTTATTCTTAGAAAAGACTAAGATGTCATCCACAAAGACTACCACGAATTTGTTAAGGTATTCCCTAAACACCCTACTCATCAAATCAACAAAATATGCAGGGGCGTTTGTCAAACCAAAGGGCATCACTAGCCATTCATAGAATCCGTCAGGAGTCCTAAAAGCAGTCTTATCTATACTATCCTCAGCCACTCTCAGTTGATGAAAGCCAGTGGCTAAGTCCAACTGCGAAAACACTGAGGCGCCAACTAACTGATCAAAGAGATCGTCAATCCTCGGCAGTGGGTGTCGGTTCTTTTTAGTAAGCTTGTTTAGTTCTCTATAGTCCATACAAAGTCTAAGAGACCCATCCGCCTTTGTGGCAAAAACTACTGGAGCACCCCACTCCGATATACTACGTCTTATGAACCCCTTATCAAGCAACTCCTTTACTTGCTTATTGAGTTCCCTCCTTTCACGAGGAGCCATGTGGCGCACTGGCAAAGATACGGGTTTAGCATTATCCACAAGATAAATTCGAAAGTCTATCTCCCGCCTTGGAGGTAAGCCCTTCACCTCCTCAAACACATCCGGATATTCCCGGACCACTTCTACCGATCGCATGTTCTCTACAGACGCGTCAAGCGATTCAAGATAACTTAGCATAACGGAATTTATGGGATTACAAAAGATGTCGAGAGCATTACCAAGGCGAGTCACAAGCCTAACTACTCTCCTTTCACAATCAAGAATGGCCCTATTTCTAGACAACCAATCCATTCCTAAAATTAGCCCATAGCCCGTGAAGCCCAATACATAACCATCACATCTAAATTCAACGCTAAGTATAGAGATTTTCAAATCCAAACATATCATGGTCAAATGAGCCGAACCCCCAATTGGATTTGAAACGACCAAGGGATTCTCTACTAAACTGGTGTTCAAGTGCAGTGATTCAACTAATGATGCAGAGATAAACGAATGAGATGCGCCAGAATCGAATAAGGTACGGACAGGATGATCAAACAGAAAAACTAAGCTTTCAACAGAAATTGTTCTACCTCTTTCTTGCAGCGGTGGGGCCGCAATAGCCTGAACTTGCCCCCTTGCCTGCCCTGGTGCCATAAGAGCCTGCACCTGTCCTCCCGAGGTAGACCCTGCCCTCTGCCCCTTCTTTGGACAGTCCTTCACTAAATGTCCCGCATCTCCACAATGAAAACAACCAGTCTTCTTTTTCTTTCTACAATCTTTGCTGAGATGGCCAGGCGTCCCACAATTGAAGCATTTCTTCTTCCCTTTGCCATTATTGTTTTTACCACCCTTCTTATTTTGCTGTTGGGGTTTCTTCTGATCCCCTTTCTTTTCAACTGCCTTATCCTCATGCATAAGTGCCATTTATACTAGTTTTTCAAAGGTGGCTCCCATAGGGACGTGGGTCATAGCCAACCCTTGCAACGGTTCATTCAAGCCTCTAACGAACCTCAAAGCTTTCTTCTCTGGCGTGTTCACCAAGTCCAAGCCAAACCTTGCTAACTGATTAAATTTATTGACATATTCCTTTACTGATGAGCTCCCTTGCTTTAGTGCCAGGAATTTTTCCATATTTAAGTTCTCCTCTGCCCTTGAAAGAAACTTTGTCTCAAACCTTCGTCTGAAATCCGCCCATGAATCAACTGGATGTTCCCCGTTAGTGACCTCCCACCAAAACGAGGCCTCTCCCTTCATTAACCAAGCAGCTAAACGGACTTTCCTCCCATCTTCCACTTCAAAGATATCCAACAATTCCTCAGTCTCCTTAAGCCAATCTCTGGCCTCCACAAACGTCTCAGTCCCTTGAAAAGTTTTTCCTCCCATAGCCTTGAATTCCTTGCATGTCTTTGCAAAAGTGTCAACACGAGGAGGAGGAGGAGGAATGGGTGCAACTAGGGGTGGAGGAGTATCTGCTGGGCTTGCAGTGGTGGCCCTAGCCTCCAAGTATCTCCTAAACCACCCTGGAATCGTCACACCTTCTGGGAGATTAAGATCTTCAGCCATGCTGAAACGAAAAAGGAAAGATTCAAAATGGAGAATTCGAAAGATAAAGATAAGGATGTGGCTATTTGGGATTATGTTTTTCATAAAAACTCTCTTTAAATAACATGTTTTTTTTTTGAAAGCACTTCTTCCAAAAATACTTTAGAAAAAAAATATTTTTCTAAATTTTTTTTTATCTGTTCTGGTAACCTTATGCTCTGATACCACGTGTAACACCTCACGTCCATTAATGTCACTCACAAAGGGAATGCATTAACTTCCATGGAGGTTTTAAGTGAATATAGAACAGTAAAATTACAACAAGACAGATATAAAATAGTACTTGGAAATTCAAAAACTTTATTTCATTGTAGCAGAAGTCAAAACATGTTTGATTACATCATAACACCATATTCAATGTCAAGTACAATATCTATCTTGATAAAACAAGTACATAATCCCATTACATGAATAGCCAGTAAAAAGAAAGATAACAAGCTGGACTTTACTTCAGCAGTCCAAGCTTTCCAGAAGATAAGCGATCCAACTAGACTCCACTAGAACTTGGCCCAACCTGCGGACCTGAAGGGAGAAAAAGGATGGAAAAGAGGGGGTCAGACATAAAGTCTGGTGAATATGATAATTCTACAATACTATTACCAAAATAACTGGACTAAGGCATAAGCTGGAAAACAAGAAAATGTCTATGAAGAGCAGATTAAGGACATAGACAATCGCTAAAGGCAACGTTATAGGCGCTCCTAAATACTAAAGGATAAACACTATACTGCACCACACCAGTCACCCTAAAGATTCATCCCACTTAGCTTCACTTAGAAACTTTCCCAATGGCTTTACGTACCCCTAGCTGACTACATAGGTGCCGCCTGCCCCTATCTCCACTAGGTGTACCCTACTTCCCATTATTCGATCGGCTCCCTAACTCGTAGATACCCGTGCTGGCCCCACAGTGGGGTGTATCACTCCCCTAAAGTGGCAACCTGATACAACGGACATGCACGGCTTATACCTACACGATGCAACAACGTCTTACCTACCAGCCCGGGTCCACACACGCATATGAAACCCGTTGGACTTGCGTTGCCACCGCTCCCTGTTTTGGCCTCTTGTAGTCAAACCTAGTATGCGTGTCCCGTCCTCGACTTGGGTCGAGCCCACAAAGATACGTTTTGGGATACTGGTTGACATGGGCCCCCACTATTTACCACAAGCATTCCACCTAAGCTTGTCCCCATTAGTCCATCCCACTTAACCCACTTAGTCATGTTCATTTACATGTGTGTTTGGTTAAGTCTAATCGTATTTCAAATGCCTCTAAAGGCAACCACCAGATTCCTCATGCCACCCAAGGCACCTACTTAACACCCATGTCCCACCTTACATGATTATCTGGTTAAGTATTTCTTAGTTCATTAAGGCCATAACCTCATAAAGACCTCTCACATTAGACTGGCATTTATGGCAGCTGGATTTGCCGGGCGGGTCCGGGCAGTCTTACACCATAAAAGAGTCTAACCTCGTGTCTTTACAACTGTTATGCTTTAGTTTGGGCCTAGGACCTCTCACATTGGGCCGACATTTGTGACTACTGGATTTGTCGGGCGGGTCCGGGCAGGTTTACATCACAAACGGGTTCAACCTCGTGTCCTAAGCATTGATTATTAATAATAATCCACTTTCCCCCAATTTTAATAATTCCCTACTTGAATTATTAATTACTTCCAATTTTTAACAATGTCCATAATTGACTCAATTATGGACATCCATTCATGGTATGCAAAATCTTACAAAATTGCACCCAATTTATTAATTCCTAATATTACCCCTACCCCACGTTTGAACGTTTATTCGCAAAATATATGTTAGACTCGAATAGCCTAACTCATAGCATAAAAGAGATTATCATAATAACAACATGTATATGTGACCAAATGAATCATAATAAGGGGTGAAACTTGCATATGTCCAACTTGCATAGATTATACATGTCATGGACCTAAAGGTGTCAACTTGTTCAAAATTCACCTAATATAATCTCAATCAATTTTCATAAACTTACATATGAACATGTGTGAATCAACATCATCTAATTTTTTAACAACATGGTTTTATATGGGTACACCTAACTCAATAGGAAAATTCCCATAATCAAGTTTTATTTAATTATAGTTTCAAGTTTATGGGTACACCTAACCTAATAGGCAAATTCCCATAAACAAGATCCATTTAAATTAAGAAAAAAAAAACATAACTTTAAGCATGTTCCAACAACATCATGATTTTACAACATAATATAGCATGATTTATAACATGGCATAGTATGATAGTATAACATAGCTTGACATGATTCTCAACATAGCACGACATAGCATAAGAGAATTTACAACATAGCATGACATAGCATATATAATTTACATCATACGACAACATAATAACATAATAAGAGATCCACAATATATAGAATTTACAATTACAAATCACATCACTTTCTTGTGATCCATTCATAACTGAGTCAAATTAGTTTGTAGTAGTCTTGTGAGAATCATCATACTCACCAACAAAAGAAGAGAATTAGAGAGAGAGTTCTTTGGTTTGATTTGTTTTGTTGAGTAGAATTTAGTTGTAGTAGATTAGGCTTCCTCTTCTTAGTTTGTGACGGCTATGCTGAACTCCATGGCAGCAGCATGACGGTAGCTTCTCTAATTTTACAAGTGATTTAGGTCTAGGGTCTACCCACTTATTTATAGATTTTAGAATTCATTTAGGCCATTAGATTTAACCTAGAAATAACCGCAGCCGTTCAGACAAGATGGGGTTTATCTTGTTGACTCAGCAATGAGTCAGAAGTGACTCAGCAAACACTCAGCATATTAATAAACTTTTATTCATGTCATAAATATATATATATTTTCTACAATGTACATATTAGATACATCCCCCTTTACTTATTATTGTTTTTATATACATATTAGATACATCCCCTCTCTTACACACTTATTAATATTATTATATTCATATTAGATACATCCCCTCTCTTACACACTTATTAATATTATTATATTCATATTAGATACATCCCCTCTCTTACACACTTTTATATTCATATTAGATACATCCCCCCTCTTACACACTTATTAATATTTTAGCAACTTTAGTGTTAATAGAAAATTCGGGGTGTTACACCGAGCCCGACCGGACCAGGCCGGGTCGGGTCGAGTCGGTCGGTAGGTCGTGCGCGTGTGTGGTGTTCATGATGCATGGTCTCCCTCCTCACAACAAAGCATGTATTGGGAGCCCAAGGCCCCAACATGATTTCTTAGAAACAAGTATAAATCCTTGCCTCTTCCATATAATCCCATGATGTGGGACTATTCACACATAGGAGCCATTCATACACTTATTCAACATTTTTAATAATTCACTTAATGTTTGTAAAACATTTCCAACAGAAGCATGTATTCTTGGGGAAAAAATTGTTAGTGAAGATTGACCATTAGGCACTAGTATGAAGCTAATTTAACTGACATAATTCTTTTTGTTATGAGACAATGAGCACAGAACATGAGTGCAGTTAGCCTAGTGCATTTCAAGAACCAAATGGTATAACCAATTGTCTATAATCTATTATTAGAGGCAAAATTGAGAAGATCAAATACATTTTACATAGTCATCGCTCAATTTTTTTGGTTTTGGTGTATTTAAATGCGTAAAAAATGCGTAATCACCTGTTAAGATGAAAATCAAGTATCAACCTGACATCAATTTCACTGGAAAAACAATGCAAAAGGAGATAAGACAAAGGTCTTATTATACAACTATTACTATAATACATATCCTGGATACTTTTATGGATCAGTTAGTATTATCAATATTCTTCAGGTTTATGATTATATGCAAAACAGGTAAAATATGAGAATAATAAACCAACTGAAAAACTTAATTGAAAGCTTAAATGCATTTTATAAAATTTTAGCTAAGTTAATTATGCTTTATAAAAACTAATTAAATATATGAAAATTAACTATATTAAATAAATTTCATAGGGATAAACTGAGATTTTAAAAATAACTATATTTTATAAAAAAATTAACTAAGTTTTACAAAAATAATTACATTAACTAAGCGTATAAAATGTAACTAAGTTTATAAAAATTACTACGTTTCATAAAAATTAATGAAGCTTAACAAAATTATTTAAACTATATAAAAATTGACCAAGGTAATAAAGTTTTATAAACTAATCAAGTTTATAAGAATTAATTGTATTTTATAAAGTTAATAGAAATTAAATTAGTCATATAAAAAATAACAAAGTCTTGGAAAAGTTAAACAAGATTTATAAAAACTAAATAAGCATTAAAAAGTTAACTAAGTTACTTAGTTTTTTTTTTAAAATTAACCATGTTTATAAAATTTTGACTAACTTAGCTTAGTTTTATAAATTCAAGTAAATTTTATAAAACTTTAACTAAGTTGATTAAATTTAATAGAAACTAACCTAATTTATAAAAATTTGATAGAAAATAAGTTCATTAGATCTGATCTCTGCAGTAGTATGATGGACGATTGTCCTTGTAATATTTCTAATATCCTACTTTATTTAATACAGTTTATACTCAGATAAGCTTTTCAAAAAGTTGATACACAATCTGCAGCTTATTAAGCTATTTACTATGACAAGTTTTGACACTGATAAGGAAGTGGGAAAAACAATACACAGTAATCAATTTATTAAGCTAATTGCGATGACAAATTATGACACTAACACAAAAGATTGGTCAATGATAAACCAGGTAATTTAGTTGTATTTCCCCACTATTATCTATCTACTTCATGCTACACAATTATAGTTTGGATGTATTTTTCTCATTTTAGATGAATATGAACTTGGTGATTTCACATGATCATTAATAAACTGGAACAAACAAAGAGTTTGCTATATAAATGACCTTAGTTAGGCGTATTTACCATGCATCATTCAGATGTAGTTTGTTATAGATTATGAGGTGTTGGATTGATAAACCTGAATCACAATATTATATATTACACATTTTATTTTATTATTCAAAGTTCTGATGTTGTAGTAGGTATATTGTGTTGACTGAGTCATCAACATGTATGTCTAAATAGGTGTCTGAAGTTTTATAAAAAATATTTCTAAAGTTACATGATCCATTTTGGAAAGGGTTCAAGAAGGCACGATAAAATATTGTTTGTTGATTCGTGGTCAAAGATCTGCTTGGACGATGCATTTTTCATCTTTTTCGCTATTATATTATGCTCCTTGTAAAAATCGTAGTATATACCAACAACGGTGTCGATCTACATGGTATGTATTTATATACATCTAGGAATTCAAGCCACACATTTTTGTGTCTAGCTTTGGCATAGGATCCTATTTTCTAAACAATATTATAAAATAATGGAACCCATTTAATGTGATTTTATAATACATAGTCAGTCCTATTTCAAAAGACCCATGCATTTTACTGCTTGCTAGTTTTGCTGTAGTGCAAAAAGTAGGATCCTATTTTGCACTACAACTTTTTTATTTTTAAGCACTAAAAATTTGTCAACACTTATGTTTGAATGGATCTTCACATTTATTATTTATATGTTGAGAGCTACAACATTTAGTATGTTCCAGAGCTATAAATATTACCCATTTATATGTTAAAAAATGGATCTTCACTACAGCCTTTCATATGTTTGAGAGCTACAAATTTGACATACGATAATAGTGTCGACAAATTTACTGTTTATCAAAAATGGAGCTACAAATCGCTAGTCCTATTTCTGGAAACTCATGCACTTTATTGCTTACTGCTTGCTGGTTTCCTTGTAGTTACACTAATATGTTGTAGTGCATATTATGTTTCGCCTTTTATATGTTTGAGAGCTACAACATAATGTTGTTCTTATCAATTGTTTTGTTTGTAAAATTTGATATTGCTGCATACAATAGGTGAAGCCTGTTCCAGTGAAATATGGACCTAGCATGCCAGATCATGATGCCGAAGGCATACTTATGACAATGGAATTTGACAATTTTTTTCTAGTATGTGTGTATATGCCGAATTCTGGTATGGTTTAAAAGGACTGATATCTGAAATGCTGCCTTTTCTGGGTTTACCATATTTATTAGATAAATTTTATTCTCATACACATTTTTAATCTGTTAATTCACCTTATAAAATAAGATCTTTGAATTTTATTAACATTTAAAATTTAATCTGTTTATCCACTAAAAAACATAAATATCTTTCTTTCTTTCTTCTTTGTTCGTATAGTTCTTTCTTTCTTCTCTGTCTTGTTCTACATGGCATTATCTCTGCAACCTACTTGATTGAAGAAGAACTATTCATCTCACTACTTAGCTTTAATTTCATTTATTTTGTTAGCAACAACCCACGTTAAAATACATTATGAAAGTCTCTCTCGTAACATCTAGTTTAAAATGAGTTTTTTCTTTAACTTTAACACTTTACACACATTTAATAAAACATAACATCTGATACAAACTCGGTTGGCCATCCAAATGGCAGAATCACTCTATGCAACACCAAATCCCCTTAGTAATATTGCACCATGATCACTTAATATTTTATTTATCCACCCTTCAATTTCTTTCATAATCTCAACCAAATCATCCCCGCCAGGCTTGGTTTTCAATGATGGAAGTAGCACTTTTGGGATGAATTCTTTCTCTTCTTCTATGTGACCTCCTATGAAACTCATTTTTATTTTTTGTATCGTTTCCCTTCTTTCAACACAAAATTAAGTGCTCGTTTTAGTTGAAACAGAAGAGATATTTGGGATGCTAGCTTCCATGTTCATATGAATGCTTCGTTTTCAAGTTGATTAACTGACTGTTGGTACAACAACAAGTACGTACTGTGGCTTACGAATATGGTTGCAAGACCAATTATTGAGCATCTGCAAATATTATATCCATTGCGAGTTCATGGTTTTGAAGTTTTGTGGATTAATATAAAATCTTTAAGTTAATCCACTTGTGAATTAACTTACAAAATAGTTGTGGACTAACTTATTAAAGTTAAATGGTGGATTAACTAACGGAATGTGTGGATGAAAATAAAAATTACCTATTTATTATTTCAATGTGGTTGTCATATTTAATCATTATGTCATTACTCATATAGAGTCAATGAATGAGATCAGTCTCTGAGCAATTACATGAAAGTAAGAACATTCTATAGACACTCTACTTGAATGTGATCATGTCTAATTTGGCTGTCCATTCAATTTACTTTTTGGTTCATGTATTTTGCTACCGGTTGGATAAGTCAAAAGTATTATTTATCAGACCTTGATTTCTTTTATGTCCCTTTTTTCTTTTTCTTTTTCTTTCAAGAAACAGATGCTCATACTGATGGAAAAACATCTGAACTGCCTTACAGAAAGGTAACAAATATTGCCAATAATGTAAAAGAACACATCAAAAAATAACACCAGCACAAGCATGCAAACGATCGTCTAATGTAAAAAATTAGTGTATTCTGTAGAACATAATCACTTTGGTGTTTCGAGAACTGAAGTTTGAAGTAGCTGATGCTTAGGAATGTAACGAGCTTAAAGAAATGCAGATTATCATTAACACTTACATGTCAATCTTCACAACGTAGAAACATGTTAGATATTTAACTCTAAGTCATGAAGAAAATTTAGGCATTGATTTTTCATTTTATTTCTTATATCATGCTGCATGCGAATTTCCTATGCTACAAAGCAAGTATGTAACATAGGGACGAGTCAATGGTAGATAATGAAATGAAGAACAAGAGGAAGTCTAGCTATTTTTAATGTATTATGGAATGTAGGTCAGTGTATTTCAATTGACTAGACTACTTAGCAACAAAAATGGCTAAGGACTTCAAGCTTCAGACAATGTCCTCAACCATACTTAGTTTTCATAGGAGTAATGAATGTCAGAAGCATGAATATCATTGCTAGCCATAGACGCAATAAAGACTAAAGGCTTAACAAAACCAGGGCTATGCATCATAAAGTTCTTATCGCATATAATACCCTGTAAAAATATTGTCATAAGCTGCAACAACAAGCAAAAGGGCAATAATTAGGGCAAGTCTGATGGATCCAAATCAGCTGTTGCAATAGGAATTTTCACGCTCAATTCAAAGGTTTCTCTAAAAAGAAACGACGAGGGTGACAAGATTGAAGCATGTAAAAAAATTTTGATTTTGGAAGGAGTGGAGCATGGACCTGTTACAGAGAAAACACAACAGGAAAAAAAACAGTACACGTCATGCGAGAGAGGAAGAAAATAGTGAGGAGAGAAGAGAAGTGCAGAAAATTTTCTTCGTATCATTCCATTCATTCTTACACATACTTATAGCAAAAAGTCCTAACAACCTTGGCCACTTGTCAAAGGATCATTGCCCCTGGTACAACCTTTACAGCAAAATAAAACAGATTGGATACTACGCCATTTTCATTGTGGAAAATAAAAGAAAATACATATACGTTTTGTAACCAACTGCACGTTCTCTTGTCCCTATATTTATTCTAGAAATCTCCTTGGTGGCCTAACGGTTCTCTTTGGCCTTGCATGCGTATTCTGTGCGGGTGCAGGGGTGTTATGTGTATCAATGCCCATGTCTTCTAAAACAACCTTGTCCTCAAGGTCATTGCTGAGAGGCTCTGGTGGTATTATTGGTGCAGCTGACGGATTGGGACAAAGTTTGAGGAGTGACACGTGAAAGACTAGACGGATGCAAGATTCAGGTGGTAGCAACAACCTATAAGCGTCTGGGTCGATCCTTTCTGTGATCTGAAAAGGTTCAAAATATTTCTTGGACAATTTGTTATGGTTATTTTAAAGAGAAGTCTGTCGGTATGGCTGAATCTTAACATACATCCAGGAGCCAATACTATATTCCTTGTCGCTTCGATGCTGATCTACATGAATCTTCATTCGGGACTAGGCTTTGAGGAGGTTTTCTTTGATGATCTGGAGGAGTTTGTCTCGAGAAATTGCCCAAGTTTCTAATTCAGGGATGGTTGTGGAGTTTTCGATGTAATTGGATATGGTAAGAGGGGGTCGGCCGTAGACAACGCTAAAGGGGGTTGTATTGATAGAGGAATGGACTGTAGTGTTGTACCACCATTCTGCCTAGGGTAGGCACTTCGACCACTTGGTTGGCAAGTCACCGACAATTGCACGAAGGTATGTTTCTAGACATCGATTTAACACTTCGGATTGGCCGTCAGTTTGCGGATGATACGCACTGCTCATCCGCAGTTTTGTATCCTGTAGGCGGAATAATTCTTGCCAGAACTGACTTGTAAATACCCTGTCTCTATCTGAAATTATTGAGCGTGGAAAGCCGTGTAGGCGAACATACTCCTGAATGAACTGGGTGGCCAGTTGAGTTGCAGAGATGGATGTGGGTAGCACACAAGAGTGGGCGTATTTGGATAGTCGATCAATAATAACCCAAATGGTTGACTTCCCCACGGATGGCGGCAGATTCGTAATGAAGTCCAATGCGATATTTTCCCAGATTTGAGCTGGAATTGGTAGAGGCTGAAGAAGGCCTTTGTAATAACCCGGAAATTCTGAGCCAGTTTAAAATTTTTATTTTGGCAATTTTATCGAATTTTGAAGAGTTAAAATAGATTATTTTAAATAATATCGACGAAATTTATTTTTAATATAATTCGAACGTATATATTTATACGCGTCGTCGTTAGAATATAAATATTTATATATAATTATAAATAGAATTGAAAATGGCACGGTAGTTCGATAATTCGATTTCAAACTTCAATTGAACATACCGGGTGCAAAACAATCCGGATTTTAACGAAACCAAAAACATTAGGATCTAATTGAGAATATCTTTCCAACGAATCCGAAAAATCAAGATTTCATAGCGGGAATCAAAAGATAAGTCCAGTTGAAAATTCTGAATAGTCGCTATGGAATTCAGGCCCTTAAAAATAGAAATTTTGCAAACGACCTCGGATTTCGACGAAACCACTTTTGTTGGATCCGTGATGTCAAATTATTGCTAGGTTTCAAATTTCATAATTTTTCGAATCAATATGTGAGCGTGGCAAAGGAAAACGCGTTTGACTAGTTTTAGTTGATTTTAATCGACTGGAAATTGGCCATTTTTCAAACGTTCTCAGAATTCAACGAAACTAGTTTTGTTAGGACCGTATCGTCAATACGAAGCTAGAAAATATTTTTCTGGAATTTTTCGAGTTAGTATGTGACCCCGGTAAATTGAAATGCGAGTTCAAATTCAATATATAGAGTTATATGTTGATTTTGACGAAAACTGATCGAAATGGTCGAATCAGCCTACGATATATATCCCATTGTGTTCGGAATGGGGGTAATACGCTATGGACGACAGGCGGTGGACCTCGTTTAGAGGTCGTATGTAAAAGTCAACTTTTTAGAAATTAAAATAATTAAATAAAGTAAATAAATTAAAAAACCTCTCCCTCCGCCTTAAATCGCTCTGGCCCCCCCTCTTTTCTTTCAAAATCGAATCATACAGAAGAGAAAAGAAAAAAAAAGGCTGTGCCCTGGCGATCAGAGCCGCGCCTCCAGAAGGGCGCGTCGCCCCTGCACCGCCGGCACTCCGGCGGAGGAGCTCCTCCCCTGGTCCCGCTCTCCCCTCCGCTAGTTCTCCTCCTTCCCTGCCCCGTTCTTCCTCGCTCCGCCCCCTTCCTCTGATGAAGCCGCGCCACCCAAAAAAAACCCTCCTCCGATGCTTCTCCTTCTCCCCCCTCAGCCAACGCCCTGCCACCATACCCCACCACCCGCGGCCACCAAACCGCACCCCGCTTCCCCCTTCTCCCCGTACCTCGACGCCCAGACCCCCCTTCGACCACAGCAGACGCGCATACACCCCCCCTTCCTTCCATCTGTAAGTTTTCTTTCTATTTTATTTTCTTTATTTATTTTGTTTTATTTGTTTTAATTTTATTTATTTATTTCTTTTATCGATAGGATTTAAAAAAAAAAATTATTAAAGTTAGAATTTTTCATATAGAAAAGGCGATATTTTTAACCTTAAAAAGGCGGATTTTTAATGAATGAAAGACGATATTTTTAAAGGTGAAAAGATCGTATTTTTATTTGAATGTAGAAAGACCGGATTTTGATATAGTGGTGATGATAAAAATATAATCTTTATATTATAGAAAGGCTAAAAATATAATTTTTATATAGTATAGATAATAAAAATTCGATCTTTATTATGTAGGAGATGTAAAAATATGATTTCTATATTTTTAAAATATTAAAAATATAGTCTTTACTATATAGATGATGTAAAAATATGATTTTTGTTTATGTAGAGAAGTAAAAATATAATTTTTACATGATAGGAATATTAGAAATACCATCTTTATATGTGTAGAAAAATAAAAATGTGATTTTTATAATGATATATTTGAAAAGGCGAAATCTTTATATAGAGAATAGCGAGGTAAAAATAGAATTTTTATCTATATAGTAGCAGTGTGAAAATGGAATTTTTGTCCATATAGCGAAGTAAAAATTCGATTTTTACATATGTAGTGGCTACAGCAACGAAGATGACAAAAATGCGATAACGATGAAGATTTCTATCAAAGAAGAGTCAAGATGATTGGATAGCTATCGGTGAGAATTTCTCACCTTTCAATTTCTTTTCTAGTTATATATATATATACTAGGATGCAGACGGTGCTTAGTAGCACCCGACACAATCGTCCACAGACCATGGACTTGTTTGTTTGGTTGCATAAATTAGTTAGATGATTTGATTTGATTTTGGTTGTTTGGTGAATTTGATTGATATGTGAATGGCGTAGGCCTTCACTAGACCGGGGATAAGGCTAGGCCTCGTCCCGTTTCTAGTATCGTGCCGTTATGCCGCCGAAATTTTCTAAAATATGTTAGAAAAATAAAAATATCATTTTATTGGATAAATGAACTGAATAGAAATTCATGTGTTAAAATAAAATATATTATCGTTAAAAATATAAATTTTAACGTGAATGTGAATAAATAAATATTCATTTACAAACCGGACGGTTTGTTTATGTACACTTATTTGAATGACATTGATTGGGACGATAAATTTTACACATCGCCCAACTGCACAAATAAAATATGTGTTTGATTGTCTGAAACCCCACACCGGTGTTAGGATGAAATTTGAAGTTCACTCATCCTGATTGATTAAATATGTCGATCGATTGATTGACAGGCTGTTATAAGCGTTAGATATCTATATTTGATGCTTATACAGTGTAGTGTACTTTGGATGATGGTTGATTATTTGTCGTTGCTATTTTATACATGTGTGTATAGAATCCATATAATTAACATTATATGGTGATTGATTGGGCCTCATTCCAATTTAGAAGATAAAGAATATTATAATACAAAGGTTCATGTGTTGACTGTACTCATCCGTTGAGATTAGTCATGTGTTGAACGAAATATTTTAATAATAAAATTTACATCTTTATCAATATAATACAAAGGTTCATGTGCTGACTGTACTCATTTGTTGAGATTAGTCATGTGTTGAACGAAATATTTTAAAAATAGAAATATTTTAAAAATAGAATATTTGAAACGAAATATTTGAAAACGAAATATTTGAAAACGAAATATTTGAAATAGAAATATTTGAAAAGGAAATATTTGAAATATAATATTTGAAAATAGAAATATATGAAGCCGTGTTGATTAGATTGACGCCATTTTGATGTGAACGATGTTTATATCGATTTTATTCATTTTAAAATGAATATTGAAAAGTGATTTCGAAATCGAATATTTTGAAATGAAATTTGAATTGAATAGGAAACGAATTGAATTTAAATTGAATAGGAAAGGAAATGAATTCGAATCGAATTAAAAATCGATTTGAATTGAAATCAAATAGAAATGAATTTTAAAACGAATTTATAAAGCAAAATTTAATTTTGATTTGAATTGAAATGGAAGTTGAAAATGTTTTTGAAACGAATTCAAAACTTTTTATATAATTCGTTTTAAATAGAAATCGACGAAATATTTATTATATATATTATATATAATATAATGGCCTAAGTAGAACGCGCCGCACCGCGGCAGTTCGTGAATTTCGACCATTTATTTCAAACGAACATTACGGGAGATCCGACCGTCGGATTCTCCTAAAACCGGAACCGTTGGGTTCGTATCGAAAAGAGCTTTCTAATGAATATTAGGAATTTGAAATCTAACGGTTGGATTTGGAGATACGTCCAAATCAAATTCGAAAAAGGTCGCTATAGGTGCAGTTCGATGGCCGTTGTTGGAAATCGACTGTACGGGCCTTGATAAAATTATTAAAAATATCAATAATTTGTGTAAAATCATAAGAAATGATTTGGGTAAATTTGGGATGAAAACTCCATATTTGAAAAGATAAAAATAGATTTTTATCGAAATGAACTAGTTTTGAACTGAAATTAAAACCCATTTATTTTTAAATAAATAAATTGGATTTGAAATGGGTTTGAAATAGAATTGTTCTGTGGGTTTATCGTGAGCAGTGTTTTAAATAACACCAGTTCTTTAACCCGGTAATAAATAGAATGTGATTTGGGTTTGTCGTGAACTGTGTTTTAAATGACATTAGTTCTTTAACCCAGTAAAAGGGAGTTTTAATGAATCTGCAATTAGATTGTAATGTGAATTGATAATTTAAATTATCAAATATAGGAAATGAGCGAGAATGGAGTATTACCAGTTTTGCTCCAAAGCGATAGTTAAATCTTTAATTAGATTTGAACGTGAAATGGTAATTAATTTTACCGATAACACCACGGTGTTAGATATGGAGTATTACCAGTTTTGCTTCATCGGATGAATAGGTTGGGATTGGGAAATAAAATAAATAATTACTTCGGTGTGGTTCGCTAATCTCGACTAGTTTAGAAAACCATAATTTGGTTTGAAACGACATCCAAAGGAGGATTAAAGAATAAATTTAAAGAATTTATCTTTGATAAAATTAATGGGAACCTTTCCCTGAGAATATGAATTGGAATGAGGCGTATGTTGTGTTTGTGTAACATTTGTTTTAATATACGGGGGTCGTTCGGAAAGTCCGGG
The DNA here is from genome assembly GCA_030737875.1 of Allium sativum. NCBI lineage: Eukaryota > Viridiplantae > Streptophyta > Magnoliopsida > Asparagales > Amaryllidaceae > Allium > Allium sativum. The sequence continues at coordinate 3,454,872 of CM060921.1, read as the reverse complement.
TTTATACCCATTCTGAATAACCGATTCGACGATATGTCGAAGATGAAGACGGTGGTCGAAGACCGGAAGTCTTCACATCGTTTGGATAATTACTGACGATCCTGATTGGGCTGTACACCCAAGAGGATGGAAATAGTTGGTGGTCGTCCAGACGTACTTGGAGATCGATGGATATGCGAGGAAAGTGCCTCCGGTTTCGTTCAGACCCATAACGGACTTGTAAATGGATTGTGTGTTTGATATTGGATTTTATTCTGTGTTGATTGATTTCTATTAAATATACATCTGTTTGGCGGCGGAGAATTTATTCTTTTGCTTAACGCCCTTCTCTGAGACGTACGAGCTCAGAGGTTGTATATCGATGGACATCAGTCGCATGGCATGAATTGCCTGTGTGGCACGCTAAGATGCAATGATCAAGACTTCTGTTGAAAAGCAAAGTCTTGTGGTTGATGATCAAAGCACGGCCTATGTGGCAGCTTTGTGTATAACGTAAATTCGTGAGCCTCACACCTCGGTATGAGTTAAAAACGGGATACGGACTGCAGGGAGAGCACGACGTTTCTTTCTAGCTTTGGTGGTGTCAGTGACTTACCAGCCCTGACATTTATATACTTTTCACCTATGTGGTTGTTGGATGAGGCGCCTCGATTTTAGGTCTGTAAGGACCGGGAAACGTGTGTTCAGGAATTGCCAATCCTCTAACGTAAGTGAGGACCGACCCTGAAGATCCAGGGTTGCCCAGAGTGCGTAGCCCTGAGACATTTGCTAGAGTGTCTCGAACGCAGAGAGGAGCTTGGCCCTTGCCTCGACTCATGACGGAAATCAAATTTCCAATACGTGTATTGCGGTTTTATTTGTAGAGCCTAGTATGGCGACATGATAGATGGTACCCATGCCGCCTAGGATTGATATTTATGATTGAAATTGTTTTGACACTATACACTTATTATAGTATCAAATGATTTGTTTTAAACGTACCAAGCATGTTTGGCTATTATAAGGGAAAACCCTATCCTCCGGCTTGCGTTGCATTGTGTGATGGGACCTGGGTCTTATAATAGCTTCATTTTTTTGAAAAAGCATTGCGTTGTTTATTCTATGCACTAGTATTCTTGGGAGGAAACCCGTTTCGTGTTATACGGCGTGGTCCCTTGAATCACTCTCTTTAAAAGTAAAGTTTTAAATAACTGTTTTAGTTCTCACACCAGTCACATGACTGACCTGGAGTTTATTGTTTTAACCTAAACTCTGGGTGCCCTTATTTTCCGCACGGGCAACTAGTAGTTTTGGTTTTGCAGATTTATATTCACAGGATCCTGGTTTACAGCTGGAATGATATCCGGAAAGCTCTGTATCCGTATATCACCTTCAGTTGTGCTTTGTATTATTTTTCAGCTGCTATGTAATTTATTGTAATCTCTGATATTTATCGAATGTAATTTATTCATTTATACTCTGTATATTCTTGTATCTGATGGGATTGTTGTAATAGCAATGAAATGTTCTTCCGTCTGCGTTCTGTTTTGTCTTGTCCTCACAGTAATTCGTTCTTTCTCATCTCTTCGGAGACCGGGGAAGTTCGGGTCGCTACATTTGGTATCAGAGCTTTGGTTTACAGAGCTCGAGAACAAGGCACATTAGAGCCATACGAAAGAATTCATCAGATATTGGATTTGTAATATCCAATTAGAATGACTCGTTGGAGATGGGATCAGTAGTATCCTAGAACGGGTGTGAAGAGTATATTTTCCAAATGAAAACTATATTGTTTTGAAAATTTAAATCGTTTTATACATATTTGAATATTTATTTATATTGAATATGGACAATCCAATATATGAAGGTTTTGTATATACGCGTCATGAACGTATATTCGAAGTTTTAATATACTGGATAGATATAGAATCACATTCTAGACACCCGGAGATGGTTCTGATGATTGATCGATCGTCATCCGAACTTATTTCGTGTTTCGAAGGTATGATATCTATATATTTCCATTAGACTGGTGTGAGAACCAAAACTTATATAGATAGATTTATTTGTGGTGATTTGGCATCAAGAACATGATTTTCTGTATATATATCAAAATTATGAATTTGAAACGTTAATTCACTAATTGATTGATGTTTGTGTTGTTTGTTTATTTGTTTGATAATTTTGAACCATTATGCCTAATATTGAATTGTATTGAAAATTAGTCGCATTTGCTTGCATATACCTATACTTACATTGAACAGGTCATAGCAAGGAGGCTAGAGCAGAGAATAAAATTTGTTTGCCCGACAAATAGGTACATGTTTACTATAATTTACTGTTTTGTTTGGGTGATGATGATTTTATGAGCCTATTGGCTAGCCGCTTGGCTTTTTCTTTTTCTTTTTGAGATCAGAAGGCCTATATGGCAATTTCGGGATTTTCCCGTGGCTCTCGGTGCAGGGGAGGTTATGGAGAAATTTTTCGAAAATTTAGGGAGTTAGCCAAATTTTTGAGAATTTGAAAATTCTCAGAAACTGAAAAGTTGGAGAATGGAAGCCAGATCAAACGTAGAGTTGATTAATCAAACCACTTTCGACTTTGTTCCTTTTCGGGGACGAAAAGTTTTAAGTGGGGGAGATTGCAATAACCCGGAAAATCTGAGCCAGTTTAAAATTTTTATTTTGGCAATTTTATCGAATTTTGAAGAGTTAAAATAGATTATTTTAAATAATATCGACGAAAATTTATTTTTAATATAATTCGAACGTATATATTTATACGCGTCGTCGTTAGAATATAAATATTTATATATAATTATAAATAGAATTGAAAATGGCACGGTAGTTCGATAATTCGATTTCAAACTTCAATTGAACATACCGGGTGCAAAACAATCCGGATTTTAATGAAACCAAAAACATTAGGATCTAATTGAGAATATCTTTCCAACGAATCCGAAAAATCAAGATTTCATAGCGGGAATCAAAAGATATGTCCAGTTGAAAATTCTGAATAGTCGATATGGAATTCAGGCCCTTAAAAATAGGAATTTTGCAAACGACCTCGGATTTCGACGAAACCACTTTTGTTGGATCCGTGATGTCAAATTATTGCTAGGTCTCAAATTTCATAATTTTTCGAATCAATATGTGAGCTTGGCAAAGGAAAACGCGTTTGACCAGTTTTAGTTGATTTTAATCGACTGGAAATTGGCCATTTTTCAAACGTTCTCAGAATTCAACGAAACTAGTTTTGTTAGGACCGTATCGTCAATACGAAGCTAGAAAATATTTTTCTGGAATTTTTCGAGTTAGTATGTGACCCCGGTAAATTGAAATGCGAGTTCAAATTCAATATATAGAGTTATATGTTGATTTTGACGAAAACTGATCGAAATGGTCGAATCAGCCTACGATACATATCCCATTGTGTTCGGAATGGGGGTAATACGCTATGGACGACAGGCGGTGGACCTCGTTTAGAGATCGTATATAAAAGTCAACTTTTTAGAAATTAAAATAATTAAAAAAATTAAAAAACCTCTACCTCCTCCTTAAATCGCTATGGCCCCCCCTCTTTTCTTTCAAAATCGAATCATACAGAAGAGAAAAAAAAGGGCTATGCCCTGGCGATCGGAGCCGCGCCTCCAGGAGGGCGCGTCGCCCCTGCGCCGCCAGCACTCCGGCGGAGGAGCTCCTCCCCTGGCCACGCTCTCCCCTCCGCTAGTTCTCCTCCTTCCCTGCCCCGTTCTTCCTCGCTCCGCCCCCTTCCTCTGATGAAGCCGCGCCACCCAAAAAAACCCCTCCTCCGATGCTTCTCCTTCTCCCCCCTCAGCCAATGCCCTGCCACCATACCCCACCACCCGCGGCCACCAAACCGCACCCCGCTTCCCCCTTCTCCCCGTACCTCGACGCCCAGACCCCCCTTCGACCACAGCAGACGCGCATACACCCCCCCTTCCTTCCATTTGTAAGTTTTCTTTCTATTTTATTTTCTTTATATATTTTGTTTTATTTGTTTTAATTTTATTTATTTATTTCTTTTATAGATAGGATTTTTAAAAAAAAATTATTAAAGTTAGAATTTTTCATATAGAAAAGGCGATATTTTTAACCTTAAAAAGGCGGATTTTTAATGAATGAAAGTCGATATTTTTAAAGTTGAAAAGATCGTATTTTTATTTGAATGTAGAAAGACCGGATTTTGATATAGTGGTGATGATAAAAATATAATCTTTATATTATAGAAAGGCTAAAAATATAATTTTTATATAGTATAGATAATAAAAATTCGATCTTTATTATGTAAGAGATGTAAAAATATGATTTCTATATTTTTAAAATATTAAAAATATAGTCTTTATTATATAGATGATGTAAAAATATGATTTTTGTTTATGTAGAGAAGTAAAAATATAATTTTTACAATAGGGAATATTAGAAATACCATCTTTATATGTGTAGAAAAATAAAAATGTGATTTTTATAATGATATATTTGAAAAGGCGAAATCTTTATATAGAGAATAGCGAGGTAAAAATAGAATTTTTATCTATATAGTAGCTGTGTGAAAATGGAATTTTTGTCCATATAGCGAAGTAAAAATTCGATTTTTACATATGTAGTGGCTACAGCAACGAAGATGACAAAAATGCGATAACGATGAAGATTTCTATCAAAGAAGTGTCAAGATGATTGGATAGCTATCGGTGAGAATTTCTCACCTTTCAATTTCTTTTCTAGTTATATATATATACTAGGATGCAGACGGTGCTTAGTAGCACCCGACACAATCGTCCACAGACCATGGACTTGTTTGTTTGGTTGCATAAATTAGTTAGATGATTTGATTTTGGTTGTTTGGTGAATTTGATTGATATGTGAATGGCGTGGGCCTTCACTAGATCGGGGATAAGGCTAGACCTCGTCCCGTTTCTAGTATCGTGCCGTTATGCCGTCGAAATTTTCTAAAATATGTTATAAAAATAAAAATATCATTTTATTGGATAAATGAACTGAATAGAAATTCATGTGTTAAAATAAAATATATTATCGTTAAAAATATAAATTTTAACGTGAATGTGAATAAATAAATATTCATTTACAAACCGGACGGTTTGTTTATGTACACCTATTTGAATGACATTGATTGGGACGATAAATTTTACACATCGCCCAACTGCACAAATAAAATATGTGTTTGATTGTCTGAAACCCCACACGGGTGTTGAGATGAAATTTGAAGTTCACTCATCCTGATTGATTAAATATGTCGATCGATTGATTGACAGGCTGTTATAAGCGTTAGATATCTATATTTGATGCTTATACAGTGTAGTGCACTTTGGATGATGGTTGATTATTTGTCGTTGCTATTTTATACATGTGTGTATGGAATCCATATAATTAACATTATATGGTGATTGATTGGGCCTCATTCCAATTTAGAAGATAAAGAATATTATAATACAAAGGTTCATGTGTTGACTGTACTGATCCGTTGAGATTAGTCATGTGTTGAACGAAATATTTTAATAATAAAATTTACATCTTTATCAATATAATACAAAGGTTCATGTGTTGACTGTACTCATCCGTTGAGATTAGTCATGTGTTGAACGAAATATTTTAAAATTAGAAATATTTTAAAAATAGAATATTTGAAACGAAATATTTGAAAACGAAATATTTGAAAATGAAATATTTGAAATAGAAATATTTGAAATAGAAATATTTGAAAAGGAAATATTTGAAATAGAATATTTGAAAATAGAAATATATGAAGCCGTGTTGATTAGATTGACGCCATTTTGACGTGAACGATGTTTATATCGATTTTATTCATTTTAAAATGAATATTGAAAAGTGATTTCGAAATCGAATATTTTGAAATGAAATTTGAATTGAATAGGAAACGAATTGAATTTAAATTGAATAGGAAACGAAATGAATTCGAATCGAATTAAAAATCGATTTGAATTGAAATCAAATAGAAATGAATTTTAAAACAAATTTATAAAGCAAAATTTAATTTTGATTTGAATTGAAATGGAAGTTGAAAATGTTTTTGTAACAAATTCAAAACTATTTATATAATTCGTTTTAAATAGAAATCGACGAAATATTTATTATATATATTATATATAATATAATGGCCTGAATAGAACGTGCCGCACCGCGGCAGTTCGTGAATTTCGACCATTTATTTCAAACGAAAATTACGGGAGATCCGACCGTCGGATTCTCCTAAAACCGGAACCGTTGGGTTCGTATCGAAAAGAGCTTTCTAACGAATATTAGGAATTTGAAATCTAATGGTTGGATTTGGAGATACGTCCAAATCAAATTCGAAAAAGGTCGCTATAGGTGCAGTTCGATGGCCGTTGTTGGAAATCGACTGTACGGGCCTTGATAAAATTATTAAAAATATCAATAATTTGTGTAAAATCATAAGAAATGATTTGGGAAAATTTGGGATGAAAACTCCATATTTGAAAAGATAAAAATAGATTTTTATCGAAATGAACTAGTTTTGAACTGAAATTAAAACCCATTTATTTTTAAATAAATAAATTGGATTTGAAATGGGTTTGAAATAGAATTGATTTGTGGGTTTATCGTGAGCAGTGTTTTAAATAACACCAGTTCTTTAACCCGATAATAAATAGAATGTGATTTGGGTTTGTCGTGAACTGTGTTTTAAATGACATTAGTTCTTTAACCCAGTAAAAGGGAGTTTTAATGAATCTGCAATTAGATTGTAATGTGAATTGATAATTTAAATTATCAAATATAGGAAATGAGTGAGAATGGAGTATTACCAGTTTTGCTCCAAAGCGATAGTTAAATCTTTAATTAGATTTGAACGTGAAATGGTAATTAATTTTACCGATAACACCACGGTGTTAGATATGGAGTATTACCAGTTTTGCTTCATGGGATGAATAGGTTGGGATTGGGAAATAAAATAAATAATTACTTCGGTGTGGTTCGCTAATCTCGACTAGTTTAGAAAACCATAATTTGGTTTGAAACGACATCCAAAGGAAGATTAAAGAATAAATTTAAAGAATTTATCTTTGATAAAATTAATGGGAACCTTTCCCTGAGAATATGAATTGGAATGAGGCGTATGTTGTGTTTGTGTAACATTTGTTTTAATATACGCGGGTCGTTCGGAAAGTCCGGGTTTATACCCATTTTGAATAACCGATTCGACGATATGTCGAAGATGAAGACGGTGGTCGAAGACCGGAAGTCTTCACATCGTTTGGATAATTACCGACGAACCTGATTGGGTTGTACACCCAAGAGGATGGAAATAGTTGGTGGTCGTCTAGACGTACTTGGAGATCGATGGATATGCGAGGAAAGTGCCTCCGGTTTCGTTCAGACCCATAACGGACTTGTAAATGGATTGTGTGTTTGACATTGGATTTTATTCTGTGTTGATTGATTTCTATTAAATATACATCTGTTTGGCGGCGGAGAATTTATTCTTTTGCTTAACGCCCTTCTCTGAGATGTATGAGCTCAGAGGTTGTATACCGATGGACATCAGTCGCATGGCATGAATTGCCTGTGTGGCACGCTAAGATGCAATGATCAAGACTTCTGTTGAAAAGCAAAGTCTTGTGGTTGATGATCAAAGCATGGCCTATGTGGCAGCTTTGTGTATAACGTAAATTCGCGAGCCTCACACCTCGGTATGAGTTAAAAACGGGATATGGACTGCAGGGAGAGCACGACGTTTCTTTCTAGCTTTGGTGGTTTCAGTGACTTACCAGCCCTGACATTTATATACTTTTCACCTATGTGGTTGTTGGATGAGGCGCCTCGATTTTAGGTCTGTAAGGACCGGGAAACGTGTGTTCAGGAATTGCCAATCCTCTAACGTAAGTGAGGACCGGCCCTGAAGATACAGGGTTGCCCAGAGTGCGTAGCCCTGAGACATTTGCTAGAGTGTCTCGAACGCGGAGAAGAGCTTGCCCCTTGCCTCGACTCATGACGGAAACCCAATTTCCAATACGTGTATTGCGGTTTTATTTGTAGAGCCTAGTATGGCGACATGATAGATGGTACCAATGCCGCCTAGGATTGATATTTATGATTGAAATTGTTTTGACACTATACACTTATTATAATATCAAATGATTTGTTTTAAACGTACCAAGCATGTTTGGCTATTATAAGAGAAAACCCTATCCTCCGGCTTGCGTTGCATTGTGTGATGGGACCTAGGTCTTATAATAGCTTCATTTTTTTGAAAAAGCATTGCGCTTTTTATTCTATGCACTAGTATTCTTGGGAGGAAACCCGTTCCGTGTTATACGGCGTGGTCCCTTGAATCACTCTCTTTAAAAGTAAAGTTTTAAATAACTGTTTTAGTTCTCACACCAGTCAAATGACTGACCTGGAGTTTATTGTTTTAACCTAAACTCTGGGTGCCCTTATTTTCCGCACGGGCAGCTAGTAGTTTTGGTTTTGCAGATTTATATTCACAGGATCCTGGTTTACAGCTGGAATGATATCCGGAAAGTTCTGTATCCGTATATCACCTTCAGTTGTGCTTTGTATTATTTTTCAGCTGCTATGTAATTTATTGTAATCTCTGATATTTATCGAATGTAATTTATTCATTTATACTCTGTATATTCTTGTATCTGATGGGATTGTTGTAATAGCAATGAAATGTTCTTCCGTCTGCGTTCTGTTTTGTCTTGTCCTCACAGTAATTCGTTCTTTCTCATCTCTTCGGATATCGGGGAAGTTCGGGTCGCTACATTTGGTATCAGAGCTTTGGTTTACAGAGCTCGAGAACAAGGCACATTAGAACCATACGAAAGAATTCATCAGATATTGGATTAGTAATATCCAATTAGAATGACTCGTTAGAGATGGGATCAGTAGTATCCTAGAACGGGTGTGAAGAGTATATTTTCCAAATGAAAACTATATTGTTTTGACTTCCCAATGAGACGACCCCAAACCCCGTACTGACGGCGGCAAGGGTAATCCGTGGAACATAACACATAAACAGATAATAGCAGAACAGAATTAAAATAAATACACCAGATAATGAACAATAGAATATACCGGATAAAAGTAATCATCAGAGTTACACAGTATATAAGATCATACTTAGTAAAAATACAGTTCAGCTATACATAAATGTCCATAGCGGAAAACAAACAAAATATGTACAATAGGAGCTGAACAGCATAAAAAGAGATAAATGATGGAATCCAGCTTCAGCTCCAGCTATCCAGAAAGAACCAGCTAAACCTGAATACAAGGCTGCCCGTGTAGAAAAAGGGGCACCCGAGTTTGAAAGTGAAACAAACTACGAGTCAGTTATGGGACTGGTATGAGAAACCTACTCAACACATATATAATATAGCCAATCGCAGGACCATGCCACTTTCGTGGAATGGGTTTACTCCATTGGATTTCCAGTGCTTTAAAACAAATCTTTCTTTTAAACAACGTAATGCATTTTATAAAAATGAAGCCATTATAAGACTCAGTTCCCATCACACAATGCAACGCAAACCGGAGGATAGAGTTTTTACCTTATAACGGCCAAGATATGCTTGATACGAATAAAACAAAGGCATTTGATATTATTGCTAGTGTTTATATGTTTTGAAAACAATTTCGAATCATAACTATCAATCATAGACGGCATTAATGCCTCATACCACTATGTCGCCATATATAGGTATACAATCAAAACCGCACAGTCACGTATTTGGAAATTGGATTTCCATCATGAACCAAGGCAAAAGATAGTCCTTACCGAATTCGAGACGCTCTAGCCCGCCCCTCAGGCACAGCCGCAACCGTACCTTGGATCGTCAGGGCCGGTCCACACGAAGTGGATTATAATGCCTGAACAATGCGTTTCTCCACCCTTTGGGGTGTAAATGAGCCAACGAATGACTCCATCGGACCCGGATCGTCCGATCAAATCGAGGCGCCTCGCAACAGCAACAACCACATAGGTGAAAAGTATATAAATGTCAGGGCTGGTAGGTCACTGACACCACCCTAGCTAGAAAGAAAACGCACGTCCCCCTGAGGTCCTGCTCCCGTTTCTGGTTCATACCGGGGTGTGAGGCTCGCGATTTCACGTTATACACAAAGCTACGCCACATAGGCGGTGCTTTGGTCATCACCACAAGACTTTGCTTTTCAACAGAAGCCCTGATCACTGCATCTTAGCATGCCACACAGGCAATTCATGCCATGCGACTGATGTCCATCGATATACAACCTCTGAGCTCGTGCGCTTCAGAGAAGGGCGTTAAGCGAAAGAATAAATTCTCCGCCGCCAAACAGATGCATATTTAATAGGGATCAATCAACATAGAATAAAATCCAATGTCAGACACACAGTCCATTTACAAGTTCGTTCTGGGTCTGAACGAAACTGGAGGCACTAAATACCTCGCAAACCCATCGATCACCATGTACGTCTGGACGATTACCACTTATTATCCGTATTTCGGGATGCCTCCCAATCAGGACCTCGGTTACCATCCAAACGAGGTGAAGATCTCCGGTCTTCGACCACCGTCTTCATCTTCGGCTTTCAATCGTCAGTCAATTATTTAAAACGAATTTGATTTAAATTGAATATAAAACGAATTTGATTTCAATTGAATATATAATGAATTTGATTTAAATAGAAAACCAATATGAATTTGATTTGAATAGAAAACCAATTTGAATTGAATCGAATAGAAAACCAATTTGAATTGAATCGAATAGAAAACCAATTTGAATTGAATCGAATAGAAAACCAATTTGAATTGAATCGAATAGAAAACCAATTTGATTTGTCCTGTTCTCAAAACGATCAGGGGTTTCGAACGGTCTAGATCGGTTTAACGACTGATTCGGATCGAGCGAAATTCCTTGTCGTCACATTAACTCAAAAATAATTTTCAGCCTCAAACTCTCATTCTCAGGAACATAGATTCGTGAGTTCCAAAAAAGTAAATCATTACGCAAAAGGAACTTTGGGTTAGGGCATGTACATGTCTGTAATTGGTCGATTAGCACCCGCGTTTTGGGATCATCTTGCAGTGCCACCTGGTTCTCGGTCAGGAAAGGAAATGTCGGGCTTGATATCGCCAGCATTGTTGCTTCCTTAGTAAATCGAGAGAGTGCGTCTGCAACTTCATTTTGCCTCCCCGGTTGGTAATGAATAGTGAAATCGAAGCCCAGCAACTTCGTTAGCCATTTTTGTTGTTCAGGGGTTTGAATCGAATGCGATGCTAATTCTCGTAAGCTTTTGTGGTCAGTATAGATCTGGAAAGGTCAGCCAAGTAAGTAGTGGCGCCATTTCTTGACGGCGGCGGTGATTGCAAACATTTCGCGGGAGTAGGCAGAGGATTTTTGGAGGTGTTGGGGTAGTTTTAAGCTAAAGAAAGCGATGGGGTGCTTTGCTTGGGAGAGAACGGCGTCAGCTGCCATTGCTAATGCGTCAGTAGTAAGGATGAAGGGTTTGGTAAAGTCAGGTAAGGATAAAGTTGGGGTGTGGGTCTGCTTTAACTGATCAAATGCTTCGTGGGCCTTTGGGCTCCAAATGAAAGAATTGGCTTTAAGTAGATCGGTCAGTGGAGCCGCGATAGATGCATAGTTTTTTATGAATCGACGGTAGTAGCCTATCAGCCCTAAAAATCCTCTCACGACCGTGGCTGAAGTTGGGGTTGGCCATTGAATCGTGGACTCTTATTTTGATGGATCAACTTGCACGCCGTCAGCCGAAATAATATGGCCCAAATAATTAAGTTGGGTGAGTTCGAAAGCACACTTGTTCAAGTTGGCGAAGAATTTATGATGGTCAAAAATTTGAAGCGTGGTTTGAAGGTGATCCATATGGGAAGTCCAAGATAAGCTATAAACCAATATGTCATAAAAAAAACGAGTATGAATTTTCGTAAATATGGATGGAAAATATTATTCATGGTGGCTTGGAATGTGGATGGGGGATTGGTTAATCCAAACGGCATTACTAAGAATTCGTAAGGACCGTCGTGTATGCGAAATGCGGTTTTTGGAATATCGGATGGATTGACACAGATTTGGAAATAACCGCTTTTCAAATCAAGCTTCGAGAGAAAAATTGTGCCATATAATTCATCTAATAACTCGTCGACCGTAGGGATGGGAAAACGGTCTTTGACGGTAATTGCGTTGAGAGCACGATAATCAACACAAAATCGCCATGATCCATCTTTCTTTTTAACTAAGAGAACGGGTGAGGAGAATGGGCAAGTGGATGGTTGTATGAGGGTGGATTTAAGCATTTCTTGGACTTGTCTTTCGAGTTCATTTTTTTGAAAATGAGGTGGGTCTATTGGTTGGAAGCGCAGGTAAAGAAATGTGGAAATGGCTGAGATATTCTCCATGTGTTTAAGCTGCTGGACCGACATGTGGGATGGTTTGGCATTAGGGCCCAGCCCAATCAACACAATGGGCCTATCATTGAAATTAAATGCCATTGTTAAACGTCTATGATCCATCGTAATCTGTCCCAAAGTCTCTAACCACCATATACCGCACACCGCATCTGAACCAGAAATTTCTAGAAAATGAAAGTCGATGTAGAATTTGTTTCCTTGGATCTCGACTTCGACGTTGGCGCAACTACCGGAGCTATGTAGTTTCTCCCCGTTTCCCACTGTAACAACTAACGAGTTAGATCTGTTTGGGTTCAGGCCGAGGAATTTAGCGGCTTTGGGATGGATGTAATTATGGGTGGAGCCGGTATCAACGAGGATTGAAATTGGGTTGCCATTTATGGCTGCTGGGTGGTGAATTGCACGTGGGTTACAGGAGCCAGTTAGGGCGTGAAAGGAAATTTCCTGAGGTTGGTTAGGGATGGGTCCATTGGTGTTGTGTTCGGTAATGGTGGGCGGTGGTGGATCGGGTTCAGACGAGTTTGTATGTTCTGGGACTGTAGGAAACTCATCGAAGATTGGGTCTGGTAGTATCATGAGAATGTGGGCGGGTTTACAGCGGTGGCCGAAGTGATACTTTTCATCGCAATTGAAGCACAGGCCTTGTTGTTTGCGGATTTGCATTTCTGCCGTGGACAGTTGTTTTGATTGGCATGGACGGTTTGGTGGATTGCGCGGTTGGTGTTCGACGTAATGTTTTTGTGGGATTTTGGGTATTTGTTTGTTTCTGGAGGTACTAACCAGGTTTAGAAAATGGTAGTTTAGGGTGGTCAGTGTACTTTCGTTCAATTAATTTGGCAGCTTCGATTGCGTCAGATACAGTGGTGGGTTTGAGGAGGTGTATTTCATTTTGTATGTGTGGTTTAAGGCCGGATACAAAGCATTGGAGTATGGATTCGGACGGTAATGTAGTTATGCGGTTGCACAGGTTCTCGAAGGTGGATTGGTAGTTTTCGACGGTGGAGAGTTGTTTGAGTTTGAATAGGGTAGCTTGAGAGTTAAGGAATGTTGGGGGACCAAAGCGTTGCTCAATAGCCTTTACTAGTGCTATCCATGTAGAGATTTGTTTGTTTTTATGCATCCATTGAAACCAAGAGAGGGCTTGACCGTGCATGTGGAAGCTTGCGAGATCCACACATTGGTCTTCCGGGGTAGAGTAGTAAGAAAAATACCGATCGACTTGGAAGATCTAGTTGTGCGGGTTTGAGCCGTCAAAGGAGGATAGAGTGCATTTGGGTACACGGGTGGATGAGGGTGTGGATAGTATGGGTGGTTGTCTAAGGGGTGGGATGTAAGTGGAATACGTGTGGTTAGATGGTGAAGGTGGCGGTAGGTTGTCAAGGTGCTGGGTAAGGGTAATGATGGTTTGAGTGAGGTCGTGGAGTGTGGTTTTAATGTCGATAATGTTGGCATTTAAAGTTTCAAGCATGGAGTTGTGGCCGCTTTGGGTTTGTTGGATGGAGGTGATAACTTCCTGGTGTTGGGTGAGCTGGTGGAGTGCATCATCGACCTTGGTCATAGTGAAGGAAAGGTTTAGATATTAGGGAGGAAGAAGAGTAAGGGAAGTGAAAGCACCAAATTGTTATAGAGAAAACACAACAGAAAAAAAATAGTACACATCATGCGTGAGAGGAAGAAAATAGTGAGGAGAGAAGTGCAGAAAATTTTCTTCATATCATTCCATTCATTCTTACACATACTTATAGCAAAAAGTCCTAACAACCTTAGCCACGTGTCTAAGGATCATTGCCCCTGGTACAGCTTTTACAGCAAAATAAAACAGAATGGATACTACGCCATTTTCATTGTGGAAAATAAAAGAAAATACATATACTTTTTTGTAACCAACTGCACATTCTCTTGTCCCCATATTTAATCTAGAAATCTCCTTGGTGGCCTAACGGTTCTCTTTGGCCTTGCATGCGTATTCTGTGTGGGTGCAGGGGTGTTATGCGTATCAGGATCCCAAGACATTCTAGATTCGGATTTGAAGACGACACAGAAAGAAGAAACTGAGCGACCATCATGAAATTGTGAAATGATAAAGAAATGGGTTCCTATAAGGAATAATGAAATAAGAGGCAGTCGATTTAGAATCTCCTTTTGATATTTTTTTGCCATTTTTCAGGAGGATATTCTGTTTTTTATTCAGCCTTTACATTTAGAACTATAATAAGTGGAGGCTCGCTTCTTGGAAAGAGGAACTAAAGGAATGGGTAAATAAAGTAGTATATGTTCATAGTTTATCACAATGGGTTGGCAATTAAATTCAAGGATATGTACATGGCTGAATATGACCGGTGGCTCTCATTTAAGAGCATAGGTACATAATTTTAAGTTTTTACAGCCATCTTTATATTGCAAATAAACGAATCGTTCAATGTTCATACTTTCTTGTTTCCAGTATTTTACATAATAATTGTACACTAATGACCATATTACTGAATACATACTAATGTATCATTTGATTCTATGCTCAACTAACAACCTGTATATCTAATACAATTGGTTGTGACATTTAGATCCCCTACTTAGATTTTGACCGAAGTAGAGAAATAACTGTTATTAGATCAAAAAGGATTATACTAAAGTTCTCAGCAACATGATCAACTTTGCTAAAACATAAGATAAAAGACATTGTTTAATCCTTTGATATTTGCAAATATTAATTAAATGTTATAGAAAATTAAATAACATACATATACATACATATATATATTAATCGAGTTTACAAAGTTAACTAATTTTTACAAAAAATATATATTAAATAAGCTTTATTAAAATTAAACATATTCGTAAAAGTCAAACACATTTGTAAAAATTAACTATTTATAAAATTTAACAATGCTTTACTAAAGTCTAAATAAGTTAATTAATTTTTATAAATAAATAACTAAGTGTATAAAAATGAGTTACTAAAATTAACCTAATTTACTAAAATTAACATATTTTTACAGAAATTAAGTTTATAAAAAATAAATTAGTTTACAAAATTTAATTAAGGTTCTAAAATAGAGTAAGTATGTAAGGACAACAAAGGCAATAAGTTTCAGCTAACTTTTATAAAATTAATCAAGTTTTGTTAATTTTGATGGAATTAATTATGTTTGTAAAATGTAATCGAGTTTTTATAAAAAAATTGTATAACTTAACTAAAAATACAAAAACCAGGTAAAGAAGTTGAATAATTTTCTAAAATAGATTAAGTTTTAGAAAACTAAATTAAATTAATAAAATTTAACTATGTTGTATAAATTTTTAAACAAGATAAACAAGCTTTATATAAATTAAATAATTATCTAAATACCAACAAAATTATCGGAAAAGTAAATAAATTTATAAAAAATATTAAAATTTATGAAAATTTAACAAATTTATTTTAAGTTATGTATAAATTTAACCTAATTTTTGAAAAAAATAACTAATTTCGATAGAAGATAACTATGTTTTTTAGAAATTAAATAAGTTTATAAAATTTAATTAAAGTTCGAAAATAAACTAAGTTTATAAAAATAACGAAGTTAATAAAGTTTGACTAATTTTTATAAAAGCTAACTAAGTTTTATAAATATTTGACAAAATTATTTGAGATTGTAAAATTTAATTGATTTTTTATTAATATTTAACTATGTTTTACAAAAATTAAAGTAAATTAACAAAAATTTAGTAGAAGTTATTAAGTATCATAAATATTTTGCTGAATTAGTTAAATGTCCAAAAATTTAACAACTTTTGTAAAAATAAGTAAAGTTTTATAAAATTAAATTATTTTAAGAAAATTAATGTTATCAATACTAGTATAAATAATAATATTAGTTTAAAATTGAATAAGTTCATCAGCATCATATATTATTGTCTAACTGTGTCATTATGTACGCATATTTTTCATAAATCATATCCGTGGCAACTAATTATTGAATTTTTCTTTACATATAACTACAACATTTGATCTGGACGAGCAGCGACAAGGTGACTTGAAGTAATATGTTGTGTTGTATATACCCTTTGTGTTTGAATTTTCCTGTGTATCATTTTGGTTGGAATGCTCAGGGATAATATTAGTTTATCTATTCACATTTGTAATCTTCGTACTTTGTAATGAAATATCATGAAAATATACTGTTTTTTGTGTAATTTTATTTGATTACATATAATGTATTGATTACCAATGTTATTAAATGTGATCTTTATGATATTTTAAATTTGTAATATGTATGTTTTATAATGTAACAAAGAAGCGTAGAAAATCTCATGTCATAAGACGATAGCAGTACAAAAATTCCATAATAGGAAATAATGACGTTTCCGAAAAACTATAATAAGCAACATTTCATAATAATTGAAAAACGCTATCGTTGGAATGTTTTTATAGCGTTTACATCGTGCTATCAACTTATTCAACCTGATAATAACATGCATTAGTTAGCATTCTTGACAATGCTATCAAAATCATTTATAGCTATTTACTACGCTATTAAAAGTACTTATTTATAGTGTTTCTGGTTTTGCTATTGTAAGTCCATGACTTATAACTGCATGTTGATATACAACATTCATAAAAACGTTGTTAAAGCCTTTAAGAGCATTTTTTAAATGCCATTAAAAGTCAAGATTGTTGTAGTGGTCATTTCTTAAGGATGGTCTTTACGGATTTGTTCGCAGGTTCGACGACCCCATTTTCCCTTGGGTGTGACACTGAGGAGAAACTCTTAATGATTCTGTTCTTATCACAAAATCATGTGAACTCCTCGCTTTCAAAGTGCGTTCTGTTGTCTGATATGATTTTGTTACGGATTCCAAAACGTGTGACATATTACAAATTTCAACGCCTTCTTAGACGTGATGGTGGGAAGGGGTTCTGCTTCTACCCATTTAGTAAATTAATCAATAGCTACTGCAGCATACTTAGCCCCCCCTTTGGATATTGGCAGGGATCCAATCAAGTCTATTCCCCATATATCGAAAGGCCATGGGCTTGAGATGGTGGTTAAGTCACTTGGAGGTAGTCGGTGTATTTTAGAATACCTTTGGCATTTCTTGCATTTCTTGACATACTCAATAGCTTGGTTAGCCATCTGTGGCCAGTAGAAGCCTTGTCGCATGGCTCTCTTGGCTAGCTTAATTCCGTTGGAATGATCTCCACATAAGCCCGCATGTGCTTCCTTTAATAATCTGAGCTCGTTCTCAAGGCTTACACACCTTAGGTAGGGAAGTGAATGCCTTTTCTTATAAAGTACCTCGTTTACGACCACAAATTTGGGAGCCTAGTGTTTTATTTTCCTTACATCTTGCTTATTGGTAAGTAGGACTCCGTTGAGAAGATAGTCTATGATCGGATCCATCCAAGTGTTCCCATAAGTTGAAATGTGTTCCTTGTTGGAAGCAACAATCTTTTCTACATCATTTTCCTTTTCCAAGGCTTGGGATCTAGTTAAGACTAACAATTCCTTTCCCAAATCAGATGCTTCTTGCTCAATACTTGGTTTATCTTGGTATCCCACAGGGATGATTCAAGTGTTGGGTGCTCCTCGGGGAACTAGCTAACTTTGCTAACGAGTCGGCTTGAGAGTTCTCCCCTCTTGGGATTTGTGTATGGAAAAATCCTCGAACCGAGATAGCATCTTTAGTATTCTTGTCACATATAGGGCCAACTGAGGATCCATGGTTTGGTACGTTTGCTTGATTTGATTGACCATCAGCTGTAAATCACTCAAGATCTCAATCCAGGGTATCTTTAGTTGTAGTGCTAAGTTCATCCTTGCCATCATTGACTCATACTCTGCTACATTATTCGTTGCTGCAAAGCCCAGCTTCATTGCATAATGAAGGCGATGTTCGTTAGGGGTGATTATTATATATCCTGCCCCAGCCCCTTGCTCGTTTGAAGCTTCGTCTACGAACAACTGCCATTTATCCTTCAGGTCATTTCCCTTTGTTGACCATTCTGTGATGAAACTCGTGCACTCATTTACAAAATGTGCAAGAGCTTGCCCCTTTGCTGCCCAAGGGTGAAACCCAATTTCATATTGACTGAGCTCAATTCCCCATTTCACTAACCTTCCCAAGGTTTTCTGCTTACTAAAAACTTTCTTAAGTAGAAAGTTGGTCAAAACCTAAATGGGGTGTGCTTGGAAGTAGCCCCTAAGTTTTTATGCTGAGTATGACACAATAAGCTAGCTTTTCCACTACGGGATATCAGGTTTCCGATTCCTTTCTCCTCCTGCTAACATAGTAAATTAGGTGTTGAGTTTCATCTTTTTCCCTTATAAGGACTGAGCTTACTACATATTCCGAAACTGCCATATAAAGGTATAAATTTTCGCCTTTCTCGAGACTAGAAAAAACCAGGGGTTTCCCCATATAATCATTCAACTCTTGAAAAGTTTTCCTGCTTTCATCGTTCCATTCAAAGTTCTTATTTTTCTTAATGACATCAAAGAAATGGACGCACTTGTCAGTAGCTTTGAAAATGAACCGACTGAGGGTTGCACCTTTCCATTTAAGCTCATGACTTCTTTGCTTGTCTTGGGCTCCTCCATGTCTCTAAAGGCTTGGATTTGATCAGAACTAGCCTCAATACCGTGTTCGCAGATCACATACCCTTGGAACTTTCCAAACTGAACCCCAAAAGAATTTTTTTGTAGGTTTAATTTCATTTGGTAATCTCTCAAGATGTTGAACATTTCCTCTAGGTCTTCCATATGGCTTTCTACTTTGGATGATTTTACTAGCATGTCATCCAAACCTGCCTGTTTCGCCCTATTTGATCCTCGAACATTCTGTTAACCAACCTCTGGCATGTTGCTCCAGCATTCTTCAACCCAATGGGCATTACCTTGTAACAAAACGTTCCCCATTCGATAATGAAACTTGTATGTTCTTTGTCGGATTTGTGCATGGGAATTTGGTTGTATTTTGAATAAGCATCCATAAGGGATAACAACCTATGTCTGCTTGTTGCATCAACCAGCTAGTCTATTCATGGAAGGGGATAACAATCCTTTGGGAAATATTTGTTTAAGTCCATGTAGTCGACACATGTTCTCTACTTTCAGTTAGACTTTTTTACCAATACCGGGTTAGCCAGCCATTTGGGATAAAAGACTTCCTGGATGAACCCATTGGTTTCTAACTTCTTAACTTCCTCTTTTAAAGCCTCCAGCCAATCTTTGTTGTATTGCCTCTTCTTTTGCCGAACAGGGATTACGGAAGGGTTAATATTCAATGCATGGCTTATAACAGAGGGGGGTTATTCCAACCATGTCTGAATGAGTTCAGGCGAAAACATCATTGTTGAGCTGTAGGAACCGAACTAGGTCACTTCTCAAGAGTTCTGCCAACCTTTTCCCTAATTTGGTAGTTTTGGTCTTATCCTTTGGGTCAAGGCTTATTTCCTCCAAATCTTCTATTGGTTTGATTCTTTCGGTATCCCTTCGGGAGTCTAAATCTTTCACAATTTCCTCTTCCTCTGCCAAGTTTATCTCATCAACTCTCTTTTTTTCCTTCTCAAAAAAGTGTACCTACCATTCATGCATTTGTCAGTTTAAGAATCCAGCATCCGAAGGTTGAAAATTAGTAGAGGAATTAAAGTAAGAAGAATACTCCCTTTTGTATTTGTCAACTATTGCGAAATACAACTCGCGAAAACAGAATTGTTCCCCTCTGATGGTACCCCATCCTTGCTTTGTTAAGAACTTCAGCATAAGGAATTTCAAAGAGACAAAGGCATCCATTTCCTATAGAGCGGGTCGACCAAAGAAGGCATTATAGTAGGAAGGCTGGTCGATGACAACAAATAGAGCTTCGAAGGTCCTGTGAATATGAGACAATTTGTAACGACCCGGAATTTTGGGGCCAATTTAAAATTTTTATTTTTAGAAATTTTAATGGATTTTAATATTTAAAATAGTTTATGTTAAATAGGAACGACTAAAAATTTATTTTAAAAAGAATAGATTCAATTTAATTATAAAAGGAGTTTTAAACAGCGCTGTAGTTTGAAAATTTGAATTTGAACTTTGACTGACTGCACAGGATTCATTTTAAATCAGAATTGAATGAAACCAGAAATATTTAAATATGTTTAATCATATCTTTCCAACGAATCTGAAAAACTGAAATTTCGTTTTTAAAATCAAAAGTTATGTCCAGTTTAAATTCTAGAAAAGTCGCTGTAGAATTTATATATATTTTAATATTATATATTGACCGTAAAAATAGCCATTTTCAAACGACCTCGGTTTTCGAAGAAACCACTTTTGTTGAAACCGAAATATCAAATTATTGCTAGATTTCAATTTTCATAATTTTTCGAATTAATATGTGAGCGTGGCAAAGGAAAATGTGTTTTGACTGTTTCAGTCAAATTTAATCGACTTGAAAATGGCCATTTTCCCAACAGTCTCAGAATTTGACGAAATTAGTCTCGTTAGAACCGTATCGTCAAAACATAGCTAGAAATAATTTTTCTGTAATTTTCTGAGTAAGTATGTAGCCCCGGTAATTTAAAATGTACGTTTGAATTTAATAATTAAATGATTTATAATTTAATTTAAAGAAAAACCTATCGCAACAGCCAAACTGGGTTACGAAACATTTTCCATTATGTCCGGGACGGGGGCTATTAGCTAGGGGCAACACTCGTTGGGTTTGATTTGGAGTTTGTAGCAACATACAGATAAATTTGGAAAATAAATAAATTAAAATAAATAAAATACGCTCTATATACCGTATAAATACGGTCCAATACACGTTACCCTAAATTCATTCTCGTGGCTGCCGTATCCTCTATTTTATGGCTGCGATGCTCCTTCCCTCTCCTCTCTTTTTCTCTCCGATATCTCACCAAATTCAAACTCTTCCAAAGGGAAATCGTTCTACTCCACAAGCTCTCCAAACTGAACGGACATGATCGTCTCTAGCGGTGTATGTTGCGAGAATTTCAAGGCCAAAGTTGGCACGTTCGAGAGCCTCCAGCAGGCGGAGGGCGGCACCGATCTCCCCAGGGTGGCCGGCGATGATGTAGGGTGGACTGGGCTTCAACGACGTGATGTTGGATTGGTGGATGGTGGCTTCAAGAAGGGTGCGGCAGTGGAAATCCCTACGCGGTTTTTGGGTTCAGCTTCTTACAGGAAATTCAGGAAGAAGAGGAAGGTTATTAACCTTAACAATGCAATTAAGGAAATTAATTAATTATTTAATAAATTAATAAAGTGTATTAACTTTAAACAGTCGTATCTTCTTCAAATGGACACAGAATTTGATGAAACGAAATCCGTTGGAATCCTTGTGATGAGGTCTAGACCATGGAACAAAGCAGATCTGAAACCGAACACTTCGAAAATTCAGAAGGAATAAATATCGAAGTGAGATTTCTATTTTAAGATTTAAATTAATGATTTACTTCAAATGTGAAGTTTATATTTATTTTATATTCATGTTGTGTTTATAATTATTGCAATGTTGATGTGTTCTGTGATTGTGATGAACCACCGTATTGAAGTGTGTATTCATGTTTGTCAGAATTTTGTATATACAATAAAACCATATTTTTATTGTATATGTAGGATAAGATGTTCATGTTTAATTTAAATAAAAAGAATGACATGTTTAAAAATATAGATTTTGTCAAAATTGTCATTTTAGTTAGCAATGATCATTTAGACTAAAATTGTCCTTTTATTATGAAATGTTTTATTTGATTTAACTTGACATTTTTGATTAGAACATGTTCATAAATAAAAAGATACCATTTATGTTATAATAATGGCATGTCATGAAGGAATTATCATTCTAGTTAAATGTCATACTAGAATAAGAATCATCATTTTTGTTAAATGGCATATTAGAATAAGAATTATCATTTTAGTAAAATGTGAAGTTAAAAACATCATTTTGGTATAAAAGGTTAGCATAAGAAAATTAACATTTTTATTATTAAATGTCACATAGAAATAAAATAACATTTTTGAATAAGAAATGTCCTTTTATATGTATTAGGATTTGTTAACATGTAAAATTACATTGTTATGTAACTAGTGTACATTAAAAAGAATGATTAGAAAATGTATATTTTTATACATTAAAAAGAATGATTAGAAAATGTATATTTTTATACATTAAAAAGAATGATTAGAAAAGGTATATTTTTATACATTAAAAAGAATGATGAGAAAATGTATTTTTTTTATACATTAAAAGAATTGGAATGAAATATACATTTTGCTAGAAAGTGTATATTCGAATAAATAGACATTTTTGTTTACATTGAAAGGATTTGTTCAAATTGCATTTTTGTTTACATTAAAGGAAATTAACATTTTTGTTTACATTAAAGGAAATTGATGAAACGACCCGAACTTCCCCGGTCTCCGAAGATAAGAGAAAGAACGAATTGTTTTGAGAACACGACAAAATAGAACGCAGACGGGAGAACATTTCATTGTATATAATAACAATTCCATTAGATTACAAGGATATACAGAGTATAAATGAATATTACATTCGATAAATATCAGAGATTGCAATACATTACATACCAACGGAAACTAATACAATACATAACTAGAAGAGTTATACGGATACAAAGCTTTCCGGATATCATTCCAGCTGTAAACCAGGATCCTGTGAATATAAATCTGCAAAACCAAAACTACTAGCTGCCCGTGTTAAAATAAGTGCACCCAGAGTTTAGGTTAAAACAATAAACTTCAGGTCAGTCATGTGACTGGTGTGAGAACTAAAATAGTTATTAATCTTTATTTTTAAAGTTAGGTAAATCAAGGGACCACGCCGTATAACACGGAACGGGTTTCCTCCCAAGAACACCAGTGCATAAAACAATAGTGCAATGCTAAATAAAGAACAATGAAGCTATTATAAGACCCAGGTCCCATCACTCAATTCAACGCAAGCCGGAGGATAGGGTTTTTACCTTATAATAGCCAAGAATGCTTAATACGTTTAAAACAAATCATTTATTATAACTATAAGTGTATAGTGTATAAAACAACTTCAAATCATAAGTATCAATCATAGACGGCATAAGCGCCCCATCCCACTATGTCGCCATACTAGGCTCTACAAATAAAACCGCAAATGTCACGTATTTGGAAATTGGGTTATCATTTATGGTATGAACCGAGGCAAAAGATAGTCCTCAACCGATTCGAGACTCTCTAGCCCGAGCCTCGGGATCAGAGCTCGAGTGACCCTTGGATCGTCAGGGCCGGTCCACAAGGAGTGGATTAAAATGCCTGAACATGCGTTTCCCCGCCCTATGGGGCGTAAATGAGCCAACTAAATGACTCCATCGGTTCGAGAACGACCGATATATCCGAGGCGCCTCCAATTCCAACAACCACATAAGTCAAACTCGTCAGGGCGTGTAAAACGACTGACGCCACTTCTAACTAGAAAGAAACGCATGCCCTCCCTGAGGTCCTCTCCCGTTTTTGGTTCACACCGGGTGTGAAAGTCGCGAAGTAAAGTTACCCAAAGCTACGCCACAAAGGCCGTGCTTCGATCGTCAACCACAAGACTTTGCTTTTCAACAGAAGCCTTGATCATTCGCCACTTAGGCATGCCACATAGGCAATTCATTCCATGCGATGGATATCCATCAATATATAACCCCTGAGCTCGTACGTCTCAGAGAAGGACGTTAAGCAAGAGAATAAATTCTCCGCCGCCAAACAGATATATATTTAATAGAAATCAATCCCACAGACTGAAATCCAATGTCAGGCACACAGTCCATTTACAAGTTCGTTCAGGGTCTGAACGAAACCGGAGGCACCTAGTACCCTGCATATCCATCGATCTCCAAATACGTCTGGACGATCACCAACTGTTTCCATCTTCTTGGGTGTACATCCCAATCAAGATCGTCAGTAATCACCGAAACGACGTGAAGACCTCCGGTCTTCGACCACCGTCTTCATCTTCGACTTATCGTCGTATCAGTTATTCAGAATGGGATAAACCCGGTCTTTCTGAATAACTCGCGTATATTATAAACAAGTGGTACACAAACACAACATACGCCTCATTCCAATTCATCAGGCACTAACCGTAAATTAATCAAGAGAATAATCCCCCAAATATCAACCCCGAAGGTCGAAACCAACATCAGATCAATACCCAGGAAACCGTTCTACTTAGCTAACCTACAGTTAGTTTCTAAATTTCACATTCATAGGGAAAGGTTCCCATTAATTTTATCAAAGATAAATTCCTTTAAATTTATTCTTTAATCTTCCTTTTGAATTTCAAACTAGTCAGGATTAACGAACCTTACCGAAGTAATCATTTGTTTTAATTTCCCAATCCCATCCTATTCATCCCATGAAGTAAAACTGGTAATACTTCATATCTAACACCACGGTGTTATCGGTAAATTCAATTACCATTTCACGTTCAAATCTAATTAAAGATTTAACTATCGCCTGGAGTAAAACTGGTGATACTCCATTCTCGATCTTTTCAATATAATTAAAGATTCATTAAAACTCCACTTAGTTTTAATCTTTGACTGGGTTAAAGAATCAGTGTCATTTAAAACACGGTTCACGATAAACCCAAAATCACATCACATTTCAATCAGTCCCTAACCGTAAATTAGCAAATGAGCAATTCCCAAAATATTAACCCCGAAGGCCGAAACCAACATCAGATCAATACCCCAGAAACCATTCAACTTAACTAATCTCCAGTTAGTTTCTGATTTTCTTAACTCCTTTGGGTCTAGGAACAGTATTGTTGAAGATACCGTTCACGACAACCTAAAATCCTATTCCATTAATTATCGGGTTAAAGAACAAGTGTTATTTAAAACACTCTTCACGATAAACCAAAAAAATCAATATCCATTCAATTCCAATTAAATATTATTTAATTGGTACACTTCATTAAATCTAAATAAAAAGATTTAATCTTTTTCTCAACTGGGTTCAAGAACAGTGTTAATAAAGACACCATTCACGACAAACCCAAATCATATTTGATATTAAATACAAGGCTCTGAATAGAAAATATACCGGCTTATATTCAATATCAAATTCTACGACCAACAAATATCGTATTAGAAATAACGATATAAATATATCTTTCAAATTTCCATAACAATAACTGTATAATCACGAAACCCAACATCGAAATATTCCGAAGACAATTTCGATTCAAATCCATTCCAATTCAATTATTGGAAATTCTGGTTACTTTAAAACCCCTTTTTCAAATCCAATTTATTTATTTAAAAATAAATAAAATTATAGTTCTAGTTCAAAACTAGTTCATTTCGATAAAAATCTATTTTTATCTTTTCAAATATGGAGTTTATCATCCCAATTTTCCCAAATCATTTCTTATGATTTTACACAAATTATTACTATTTTTAATAATTTTATCAAGGCCCGTACAGTCGATTTCCATCAACGGCCATCGAACTGCACTTACAACGACCTTTTTCAAATTTGATTTGGACATAATTCCAAATCCAACCGTTAGATTTCAAATTTCTAATATTCGTTAGAAAGCTCTTTTCGATACGAACCCAATGGTTCCGGTTTTAGGAGAATCCGATGGTCGGATCTCCCGTAATATCCATTCGAAGTCAATGGTCGAAATTAGCGAACTGCCGCGACGCGGCGCGTTCTATTAAGGCCATTATATATATATATATATTATATATTTCATCGATTTCCTTTCAAAACGTATTTTATAAATCGTTTTTAATTCGTTTTCAAAACGATTTCAACTTCTATTTCAAATTCAAATCAAAATCGAATTTTTCAACATAAATTCATTTTAATTTCATTTCAAATCGATTTAATTCAAATTGATTTCTAATTCAATTTCAGTTCGTTTTCAATTCAATTCAATTTCAATTCGAATTCATTTCTATTCAATTTCAATTCGAATTCATTTCTATTCAATTTCAATTTGAATTCATTTCTATTCAATTTCAATTTGAATTCATTTCTATTCAGTTTCAATTCAAATTCATTTCTATTCAGTTTCAGTTTGAATTTCAATTCTTTTCAAAATATCAGATTTTGAAATCACTTTCGATATTCGTTATAAAATGAATAAAATCGATATAAATATTGTTCACGTCAAAATGGCGTCAATCTATTCTACACGGCTTCATATATTTCTATTTCCCAATATTCTATTTCAAATATTTCTATTTCAAATGTTTCTTTTTCAAATATTTCTATTTTCAAATATTCTATTTCAAATATGGAATGAGGCCCAATCAATTACCATATAATGTTAATTATATGGATTTTCTACCACACGTATCTAACAACAACGATAAATCATCAACCATCATCCAAAGTGCGTTCTACACTGTATAAGCATCAAATATAAATATTTAATGCTTATAACAGTCTGTCAATCAATCGATCGACATACAACTAATTATTGGGATTAGTGTACATCAAATATCATCCCAATACCCGTGTGGGGTTTCAAACAATCAAACACAGATTTTATTTGTGCAGTTGGGCGATGTGTAAAATTTATCGTCCCAATCAATATCAGTCAAATGTGTGTATATAAACAAATCGTCCGATTTGTTTATTTTTATTTCATTTCATATACACGTTAAAATTCTATTTTCAACTATAAAATATTTTTAACTATATAAATATTTTATTTCGTTTCACATCACATCACACAATCAACTACACATCAAAATCAAACAAACAAGCATACAAGCCGTGAAACACCCCACCTCCGTTAGGGTCACTCTCAAAGGGAATGCCCTAATTTTGGTGGAGGTTTATAAGTATAAGTCACAGATATACAAGACAGATATAAGAACACATATTTGTAAACAGCGGAAAAACAACAACTTTTATTTCATAAAAGCAAATACGTGCTACATCAACATCACCATAATTGTCTTACATCTTTTCCAAAAACATAACATAACACTTCATAATCTGTCTTGATTACATTATTTAAAGAAGCATAAATAAAACATAGATAAACTGCAAAAGTCCCATAGTGATTGTCCAAAACCATAGTTCAAAACGAAAAGGTCCAAGCAATACATTTCTCCTCTTCAAGCTGGATGTGATATGAAGGCTGGTCAAACTGCAGTGTTCCCTCCCTGTGGACCTGGGAGGGGGGGGGGGAACGGAAGAAAAGAAGACGAAAGAAAAGTAGAGTCAGACATAAAGCCTGAGTAAGTCTAGGACTATTCTGTCTATGAATAAATAACTGGGTATGATAAGTATAAACAAGAAATGGGGAAGGCACTATAAACTTGGTTAAGTTGTCTAGGGTCGAATATACTATCGTACCCCATGTTAATCTCTGAACCCATATAAACTAGTTCCCAACTGGCACCCCATAATCAGGGTGAAGTGATCCATTCTATGATGATCGGCTCCTACTCGCATAGTTACATGTGTCTTACGGCCCCCGATGTTGTAGTTACCTATGCTGGTCCCACCATGGGGTGTATCAAGTCCCATGGTGGCGGCCCGACACAATCCTAGAATGCACAGGTATGCTACTGGTGTCCAGTGCCTTATTTTTCTGCGCCGGAGTGTGTGCACGCCCGCACCCCGTTAGAACCTACACTGCTACACCACCGCCGTCGATTTGACCTCTTACAATCAGCCCAGTAATCGTGCCCCACCCTGCCTAGTTTCAGGGTATCCTGATACACCTTCTAGGGTTACTGCTGAAAAGGGTCCCCCGTTACTAGGTTTTCTATCTCTAGCCAACATGCTAAGTTGGTTAAGTGTTTTCTAACCTAACCCCCACCAGTCCGTTTAGTTTAGCATGTTCCATTTTGATTAAGTCTTTAGTCCACTTAATCCTAACAATCCTGACTCAGCTTTAATTGTCTTATTAAAGCCTTGACCTCTCACATTAGACAGGTATTGTTGTGGCTGCCTGTTGCCGGTTGGTTCCAGGCAGTCTTACGCCACAACTCAGTCTAACCTCGGGTCCTTATTGGCTCCATGTTTAACCACCCACATTGGATAGGTATTGTTGTGACTACTGGACAGCCGGGCGGTTCCGGGCAGGTTTACATCACAACTCAATCCAACCTCGGGTTAAACACATCGTATTTTCTACATTTACATATTTTGCCTTTCTTCTTTATTTTCTTATATGTAAATATTTGCGGCCCATTATTAGGTTAATGGTGTAAAGGTTACACCAATCATGGGCCCAACCCATACTTGAATTTGGGCCCTTCTACTTTATATTTTCATTTATTGATAAATTTAACCCAACGTTATTTTCCCCCGTTTAACACGTTCGTTTATTATATATATGTTGGGCTTAGCCTTTTTAAGCCCAACCTAGCCATGCGAAAAGGGGAGGCTTAAAGCATGATTACATACACAAGGAGGGGAATGTGAACGCATGAACTTGCAACATAACGTTGGAACTACAAAATAGAAACTGGTGTACTTGCATAGTAGTAATGTATACTTTGGTCATAAAGCATAAGTGACATGAATCAAAGCATGTAAACTTGTAGTTGAGATAAGAATATCACTATTGACACATAGGCTTAACTACAACATAAACCTATATTTTTATTCAGGCATAATATCAAACATAAGCAAATCATGTTCATAGGATTACTACATGTTTACAAAGGTGCTTGCTTTTGTTACTAACACAAAAGTATAGTTCAGCTTAATCATGATTTTAAATCTATTCACATAACCATGGCATAAATATTTCTAACATGAAATCATGATTTTTACTTTTGGTCATGCAAACTTGCAAAAGGGATTTTTTTTTTGAATCTAACCTAGCTATGTACCACATATGTCATCATATAATTCTTGTTAACAATATAGACCTAACATGGATTTCAATTATGCAAAATATCAATCATAGCCTAGTCATATTCATAAGTTTGCAAATAGGTTTTCTAGTACAAAAGCATGGCTTAATACATAGATCATGATGCCAATTTTTCAACATAATTTCATATGGATTATAATAACCCAAATTTGCTCCAATTACTCACAAAATGATTTTTGTATAAAAATATACATTATGATGGCATAGTAGCAAAACCCCAAGCTTACATGAATTTCAATTAAAAAACTACATACATGTAGCTTCAACATGGATTACATAATTTGCGAATATTCCAAACGTATACTTGCATAAAACTACCGCAAGCATGTAGTTTTTTATAATGAATAACATAATTCGAGAATATCCAAACGTATACAATATTCCAAATCGATAAGAATCATAGTAACGCACAAATATGAATTACTTTATCGCCACAAATCAAGTATACAAACCAACACAATTATTTGTTCATACCAAAATAATACTCTACTTACAATTGTATGGCGAATTCTCCAATTTAGGATTTTGGAGATGCGATTCCTTGTTGATTTGATTTGATTAAGTTGCTTTATGCTTTAGAATTTGCCTCCTAATCCTCTCTCCAATTGGCGGCTACTCTTAGTCGTTCCTCAGCAACATGACGGCTTTGTTCTTATTTTTGAATGAATAGATTAGGGTGAGTCTAGGGTCATTTTTATAGGGTTTATGAACTGATTAGGACCATTGATGTTGCTTGGATTGATCGTAGCCATTCATTCGAAAGAGAGACCAATTAGAGCCTGCCACCTAGCCCTAATGACAAAGCAAGCTTCTGAAAATCGGCCAAACACGGACCTGGCCAGCCAGGACTAGACCAGACCTGGCCAGCAGGTCATTTTTGACCTGGGCGCACTTGGCAGGTGCGCCAGGTCAAAAATGTACTGGCGCACTTCACAAGTGCGCCAGTGCATTTTTGTTCTGGCGCACTTCCCAAGTGCGCCAGTGCATTCTGACCCTTTTCCGGTTTTCCGCCCAACTTCGTTCGTCCATAACTTCTTCATACGATATCCGTTTCACGCAAACTCAGACTCTATCTCAAGTAGAATTCCGAGACGAACGCAATGGCGTATCCCGTTTCCCTTAATTCTTTGATTTAAAATTAATTATACTTTAATTTATGAATTTCACAGTTATAGAATACACGGGGTGTTACAAGCCGTCCATGGTCTGTGGACGACGGGTGTCGGGTGCTACTAAACACCGTCTGCATCCTAGTATATATTTATAACTAGAAAAATAAAATTAAAGGTGAGAAGTTCTCACCGAGGGTTCCACTCCGTCGGTTCTTTATTGTCGCTCAGATCCGCTGTTTTTATCCCAACGCAATCTGTTTCACATAATTTTATATTAAAAATCGCATTTTTATCCTGCTATTGTATAAATAAAAATCATATTTTTATATCCCTACTCTATAAAACTCATCTTTTTATTCTGCTATTTCTATTTTAAAAACAATGCGATATATATTTTCAAAACATTACGATATATAATTCAAAACAATTTCTATATATTTTCAAAACATTACGACATATATATTCAAAACTTTGTGATGTATATATTCAACACTTTACCATATATATATATATATATTTTCAACAATGCTAATTTTTATATTTAAAATCAATTCAAATTTATATTTTAAACACTTCAAGTTTATATTCTAAGCCGTGCAAATTTTATTTTTCAAAAACAAAGATTTTTATTTTATAAGTAATGCAAATTTTATTTTTCAAAAACAAAGATTTTTATTTTTATTTTTAAAACTGATTTTACAATGTTATTATATTTTTATAAGATAATTGGTAAAGTAAATAAACTGTATACCTTTTATCTTCAAAGAAAACACCGTTCTTCATGCTCGTGAAAAACCAGAGCCCTCCACGCATCTAAACCCATTTGCTCGATTGGAAGAAGCCAGCGCCGCCGTTGACTGGAAGCGTCGGAACTTGATCGGAGTGGGCCCCTCGACGCACCTCCGCAGCCCCGTCCCATCGCCTGTGGTGGCGTTAGGCTCGGCGCCCTCTACCGCCCAAAAAAATGCTCCAAGACCGGCTGTTTCAACCACGATGTCGACGCCATCAGTTGTTCAAACCCGATCTTTCCGCATGCCTTTGAAGAGAAGGAGATTTGCTTTGATTTTTGGCTTTACAATCATGATCTGATACGAATTAGGTGGAGCAATTTTCGGATTTAATTGGGAGCATTTCTGGGCGTCGGGTTCTTTTTGAAGGCGGCTTGAAGGGTCTTTGACCACGCTGAATATTAGATTAGGGTTTGACTTTGGGGGTGCATATACTAAGGTTATATTATTATTTAATTCTCTTCAACTTAAATATAACTCGTTTATTGTTCTGAACACCAAATCAAACCCAACCACTGTCGCCCCTAGCCAATTACCCATATTCAGAACACAGTAGGATGTGTCCGGTTAGCCAATTCGGCTGCTTCGACCCGTTTCCGTTAAGTTTAAAATATAAATCTTTATATATTCAATTTAAACGCACATTTCAAATTACCGGGACCACATACTAACTCTAAAAATTCCGGAAAAATTATTTCTAGCTTCGTGTTGACGATACGGTCCTAACAAAACTAATTTCATCAAATTCTGAGACCGTTTGAAAAATGGCCAATTTCCAGTCGATTAAAATCAACTGAAACTGGTCAAATGCGTTTTCCTTTGCCACACTCACATAATGATTCGAAAAATTATGAAATTTGAAACCTAGCAATAATTTGACATCGCGGATCCAACAAAAGTGGTTTCGTCGAAATCCGAGGTCATTTGCAAAATGGCCATTTTTAAGGGTCTGAATTCCATAGCGACTATTCAGAATTTTCAACTGGACATATCTTTTGATCCCCACTATGAAATTTCGATTTGTCGGATTCGTTGGAAAGATATTCTCAAATAGATCCTATTATTTCTAGTTTCACTAAAATCTGGTTAATTTTGAGTCATGTACATTCATTTGATGTTTGAAATCGAATTATCGAACTTACCGCGCCATTTTCAATTCCTTTTTTAAATATAAATAAATATTTATATTCTATCGTCGATTCGAACGAATATATACGTTCGAGTTATATTCAAAATAAATTTCTCGTCGATATTATTTAAAATAATTCATTTTGAATAATCAAAATTCGCTAAAATTGCCAAAATAAAAATTTTAAATTGGCCCAGATTTCCGGGTTATTACAATTGACATTTTTGTCACTATAAAATGTTAATGAAAATAAAAAGGACATTTTGTTTATAAAATGTTAATATGAGTTAAAATTACCTTTTTGTCAAAAGAATGATTTGTGAAATAAAATTACATTCTTGTCAAGAGAATGATTATTGAAATAAAAATAACAATTTTTGTTAAGACCTGTTAATGACATGAAAATGTATATTTTTATACATTAAAAGTATGAATTGGAAAAAAAAGTATATTTTTATACATTAAAAATAAATAGTTTAACCAAAATATACATTTTGGTCATTAAGAAGGAAGATTACATTATTGATCATTGAAAAAAAGAGTTTAACAAATTATCACATTTTATACATTAAAAAGAGAATGAATTAGAAAGGTTCATTTTTGTCATTATAAAAGAATGAATATCTAAACATTCATTTGTTTTCATTAAAGTAGAAGTAGATAAAAATACTTATTTTTGTCCAAATTAGAAGAATGAAACAAATTATAGCATCTTTATGTTATATTAGATTTGAAACACCAAATATATGCTTTTGGCAATTTACATTAGTTGAAATCGATTATTCACTTTTTTCAATTTACACTAGTGAAACAAAATATGATTTAAAGAGTTACATTTTGTTTGCAATTTTAGATGCAAACAAATATTATATTTTTATTTTGTATTTTAGTTAGAAATGGAAATATACAATTTTGCTTGCAAATTTAGTTGCAAACAAAACATTTAATAAAGATTATATTTATTTTATTTGCATATCTAGATGCAAATAAACATCGTAGTTAAAAGATTATATTTTTAATTGCATATTTAGAGGCAAATAAACACCGTAGGAAAAAGATGCATTTTGTTTGCAACTTTAGATGTGAACAAAACATTACAATTAAAAGTTATCCTTTTTATTTGCAATCCTTGTTGCAAATAAAACTAAAAATAAAAAAGTTACAATTTTTATTTACATCCCTTGATGTAAATAAACATAAAAAGTTGAATCTTATTTGGATTCTCTTTTGCAAATAAAGCATGAAATAAGAAGTTATATTTTTACTTACATTCTCTATTACAAATAAAACATGAAATCAAAAAGTACATTTTTATCTGCACTTTAGTGGTTATAAAAATGATAAGATTAAATGATTACATTTTTAATGTAATATAAAGATTTCATTTTATACAATGTAAAAAGAATATCATTTTATGTAAAATGAAAAGATCATACTTCATGGTAGGTGAGTCAACATCAGAATTCACATTCTTAATGCAAATGAATCAGTAGAAAGGATTCATTGTTTTGATAAATTATGTTAACATGAGAACTTACATTGTTCTCATATATGAACTGATTCATCATTATATATATATATGTTTATGATACTGAAATGTTACACTTCCATTTACGAGTCGTCCGACTTATTTATGTGATTGGGTCTATAATTTTTACACATCGCCCAAGTGCACAAATAATTTATTATTTGATTGTTTGAATGAAACCCCACACGGGTATTGGGATGATATTTGATCTACACTAGTCCCAATATTTAGTTGTAGAATCCACTCTGGTTGTTATTTGGATGTTTGATAATTATTCATCATGATTGTTGATTTCATGCAATATATGGGTGTTGATTTAATCACATTCCAATAAAGAATATTCTAGAAAAAGAATATTTTAG
The DNA here is from genome assembly GCA_030737875.1 of Allium sativum. Taxonomy (NCBI): domain Eukaryota; kingdom Viridiplantae; phylum Streptophyta; class Magnoliopsida; order Asparagales; family Amaryllidaceae; genus Allium; species Allium sativum. The sequence goes on along the minus strand of CM060921.1, from coordinate 3,420,654 downwards.
GAAATATATCCTAGAAAAAGAATATAGTTTAGAAAAAGAATATATTTTAGAAAAATATATTTTTACTGAAATAAACTAGTTATTAACCAAAGTAAATCAGTAAAAATTTAGATTTAATGAAGTTTTACAATTTGCTCATATTTAATTGAAGAAATTAAATAAATTGGATTTTGGGTTTGTCGTGAATAGTGTCTTAAATAACACTGTTCTTAAACCCCGTATGAAAAGAATAATCTTTTAACTAAGATTATTAAAGTTTTCAACTATATTTAGTTATTGGAATAAGATGAAATGTGATTTGGGTTTATTGTGAACTGTGTTTTTAAGCGACATGTGTTCTTTAACCCAACTGATAGTGAAAATATGATTTGGGAATTTATAAATCTTTTATTAAGATTTAAATGGGGATTTTCCAAAATTAAAGTTTTCCAATTTAATCTATTAAATTGGAATTGAATGGAAATCGAGTTGATATTAACCGGGATAAGCTTCTGTAAAAGAAAACCGATACTACATATGGAATTTAAGAGGCGTTGTCGTTATTCCATTTATGTTATTGGTCGGATACAGAAATTTATAACGATTATACATTGATTTGATTTCTGTGAAGATTCCATATTTCATGGAAGATGATTTTGGGTTTACCATGAACTATGTTTTAAAATGACACTAGTTCTTTAACCCAATTAAAGATGAGATTAATTTCTTAGATTTAATTAATCATTGAATAATGATTTGTGATATTTAAACCCAAATTGTTTTCTCAATAAATCTTTAAAAGAAAGATTTAAGAATAAATATAAAGAATTTATCTTTGATAAGATAATGTGAATATTTTATTTAAAGAATATTCTGAATTGGAATGAGGCGTTGGATGTATTTTTATAGTACTCGATTTTTAATTATAAAAATACGAGAGTTATTCGGGAAGACCGGGTTTAACCCATTCCGAGTAATTACTATGACGAAGAAGAGTCGAAGATGAAGACGGTGTTTGAAGACTGACGATCTTCACATCGAATGGATGTGTTGCTACAGAGACCCTTGATGGGAGTAGCTACCTTGAAGGGGCTTCAGTGGTGGCCGTCCGGACTATTGTTGATTGTTCGGATTTGGTTTTCGCTCAGACCCAGAGCATAAGCTAGTAAATGGATACGTGTCTGACATTGGATTTTGTTCCGTGTGAATTAAATCGATTTCTGTTAATGTATGTCTGTTTGGTGGTAAAGGATTTATCCTCTACTTAACACCCTGGTATATATTAACAGTGATTGATCGCATGGCGTGAATTGTCAATGTGGCACGCCAAGATGCAATTGATCAACGCTTTTGTTGAAAAGCAGGGCCTTGTGGGATGATCAAAGAATAGCCTATTACGGCATAGCTTTGTGTATATCGTGACTTCGCGAGCCTCACACCCCGGTATGAGTCAAAAACGGGATATGGACCGTAGGGAGTGCACACGTTTCTTTCTTGCTAGTGGTAGTGTCAGTGCTTTGACACGACCTGACATTTTACTTATGTGGATGATGGATTTTGAGGCACCTTAGATTTTTAGAGGCCGATAGTGGTCATATTATAGGTTCAAAGGAACCGGGAAACGTGTGTTCAGGCATAACCAATCCACTGCCGATGGGCGGGGACCGGCCCTACCGCTCCAAGGGTTACCCATAGGTGTGATCCTGAGGCATTTGCTAGAGTGTCTCGAATCGGAGAGGAGCTTGCCCCTAGCCTCAATTCATGATGGAAATCCAATTTCCAATACGACCTTGCGGTTTTGATTGTAGAACTAGTATGGCGACATAGTAGGATGGGGTACTATGCCGTCTATGATTAATACCTTATGATTGAAATTGATTTCAAAATATATATACCCATAGATATCCACACTAATATTAAATTCGTTTTATCGTATCAAGCATGTTTTGACCATTATAAGGTAAAACCCTATCCTCCGGTTTGTGTTGCATTGTGTGATGGGACTTGGGTCTTATAATGGTTTCATTTTTCTAAAAAGCATTGCATTGTTTAACGTTTTACTTTATGCTATGCACTGGCAATCCAATGGAGTAAACCCGTTCCGCATTAGCGGCGTGGTCCGGTGATTAGCCTTATTATTAGATAAGTTAAGTTAAGATTTCTCATACCAGTCCCATGACTGGCCTGTAGTTTGTTTCACTGGCAAACTCGGGTGCCCATATTTTCCACACAGGCAATCGAGTAGCTTTTTGCAGATATATTTATAGGATCCTGGCTTACAGCTGAATCGGTATTCGGAAAGCTCTGTATCCGTGTATTCCTTTCAGTTGTATATTTGTATTATTTTTCCGCTGCTATTTAAGTGTAATTTAAAACTCTGATATTTTTGTATTTCTATTTCTGTCATAAGTATTCATACTCTGTTATATTCTTGTACTCTGATGTAATTGTTGTAATCAGCAATAAAATGTTCTTCAGTTTATGTTCTGATGTGTGTTGTTCTCAAAGCAATCCAGCCTTTCCTTTACTGAGAAGTTTGGGTCGTTTCACAATCCCACTTGAACCAAAACTTTGATCTGCCCCACTGGAGTAGATCCTCTATCATTGAATCCAATGATAGGCTCATTGATGGGTTTCAATTTTTCTTCAGAGATCCCTATTTGATCAAAAGTGTGTTTAAAGATGACGTTGACTGCGCTCCCTATATCGACAAGAATCTTGGCCATAATAGAAAGGCCAATCTGTGATGTTATCATAAGGGAGTCGTTGTGTGGATGCCAAACCCCTTTCTTCATCTCTTCTAGAGAAACTACAAAATTGTGCATCTTGAGGTTGAGGCAGGCATTCTTCAATGGAGAATATTCCCTCATGGGATTCCCTTGTATATTGGCTCTGGGCTGCTGGGCAATTTCCAGTAGGATGTGGTCTGCCATGAATCACATCGATTTGATTTATTGGAGAGCCCAGATTTAGTTGACCTTCTTCGACCGGAGCTTCCATCACATTAGCCGAAGCCCTTGGTTGTCTATTTACATGTTGGGCAGATGGTGGCTTATTCAGAACAAACTCCTTTAGATGTCCTTCACAGATGAGTTTTTGAATGATTCCTTCCAAAACCTTTCATTCGTCAGTTTTTATGCCCATTTGTTTTGTGATATTCACAATATTTTCCTCCTCCATGGGGCTCAGGGAAAGTCTTGGCTTTATATGATGTAGGGAAGTTATTGACCCTTTCTTTGGCCAAAGCGTAGATAAAGGAGATGGGTTTTCTTAGCACTACCGAGTTGGCATTGGAGTCCTCCCATCGTGGCCTTTTTTGATTCCCATCTAGTCCAAACCTTCCGCCTTGAGGCTTTTGACCGAAGCACAGCTTTCCTCCTTTCCCTCGAGGCCCGAAATTCTTCTTTGTAAAGTGTAATTCATCCATACCGACCGATGCTTTCCAATGAATTAGAAAAGCGCGACATTTAAATTAAATTCTGCAAGCATACAGGTGTGTAGCATACAGGTCGAACACAGGGAGGTGTTATCAAAAATTATTATCTATTTATTCTTGGGCGAGTTAGACGAAGTTTGGAGTTGTTGTTTTTTATGTTGTTGAAATTACTCTGAATCTAATCAGTATCAAATTCAAAAATTGAAAAGAAAAGGAACAATTACTAGAAAAAGAGAATAACAACTAGAACAATAACAGAAATTAAAAGTAGGATTCCTGTTGAAACTAATCAACAGTGAATCGCTAACAAGCAGTAATAAAAGACAATAACAATATGCATTCTACCCAAACCTAATTAGGTAGATAACACAAATTGTTATGAAATTAAAACAACAATAAAACTAGAAAAGAAAAGACTTTTATTAGAACAAAAGGGAATACAAAATAGAAAAATAAATGGCATTTACAATGGGACATCATGTATATTTATAGAGATGTAGACCAAATCCTAATCAAATCAATGACTAAATGACCCTCTTTTCCTAAGAAATAATATCATATCTCTTGCCTTCCTTGACCAAGCTTGATTGGAAAGCAAATCACGGTGAATATCTTCCAAATCTTCCCTATCTTCCATGTGGCAAATTGATTGATTGATTGATGAGCAGATTGTATGTGATTAGTTCTTCCAAACAAGGATACTCATTAGACTCCAAAGGCAACAAGGGATAAAATCTTCAAAATTGATCTTTTCTTGGCAATATTTCTATCAGAAATTCTTTTAATTGGAAATTGAAAAATGAATGTTCTGAATTGATTTCCATGACTACTCCTGAAATGTCTATTAGTGAATATCATACATACACATGAATATGTATATATATAATATAACACTAATCAATATATTCTTCATAGCAAAGGGCCAGTGTGAACGCGTTCTGTTCTTTGGCAAAAAGTGAGCTCGACGGGGATCGAACTCAGGTCTCTCAGTACAAATTTCCATGCAATTATCAGTGAGCTATAACGTCTTTTGTAATTGAGGTGGCTTTAATACGGGGAAGTAGCTTTTTATCTGTAGTTGGCCTTTAATTTGAAATGAAGGAGGCATTTCTTGACATCCTGTAAAAACATACAAAAGTAACCAAAGTATCATTTATTTATTTACAAAAGATAAAATATACGAGCATAAAATAAACACATTTCTATGTTAATCAAATACCCCCACACTTATCTTTTACTCGTCCTCGAGTAAAAAGAAAATGAAAAACTAACTAGATAGGTCGCACTTTCGTAGGAAACACGATTGCATTGAGCACATGCAACAAGCCGTTAAACCTCTAGGTGTCCCTAGTAGGACAAGTGGTGTCTCGTGAGGGTTTTCAGCGGATACTACCCACAAAATCCAAATGCAGTATGTTATGATTCTAATGAAACTACATGAATGCAATGGACATATGCAAATAAAAACGAAAAATGAAAACACTACTTATTTCAGGAAAGTGGTACAACAAATTAAGTTAATAATTTCTAATCAGTTGATTTTATTTTAGATACCTCGACTTGTCACAAATTTTCAATATAAATCAAGTTTTCAAATTTTAAATTCCAGTTTGGCCAGTTAGTTCGGTCGATAACATAGTGCAGCCATGAAATAAATTCTTAGTTTGCTTGGCACAGTTTGTAAAGTGGTATTCTAATTTTCTCATGTATGGCTAGTCAAATCAATAAGGTCAAGAAGTGTTTGGGCATCATCCCTTATTCTTTATTCTATAAAATTTTAAGATTTATGATTAAGTACATACACCTAACTTAGAAGACCAAGGTTTACCACCCATGCACTGCCTCGCGAACTAACGGAGAGTGGGTAAAGAGCTTGGCGGATTGTGCAGGCCGACTTTGACTTTGTCAACAACGTGTCGGTAATCCTTAGGTGTCCAATCTCATAAAATGAGACCAAGATATTCCAACGCTGACTTTGTCAACAACGTGTCGGATAGAGCTTGGCGGGTTTGCACACCAACGCTCGATATACAAGCAATGTTGGATACCCTTGGATTACTATTATTATTATTGAATTTATAAGCACAAAAAGAGAGTTACGCGAATTCAACTTAACACAACTTAGTTTTAAAGATTTGACAAGCCATTATAAGTATTATAAGTCCTCCACTTATTTAAACAAAGTCTACAATATAGAATAGATTTCATGGCCATCACCTAAGAATCTCCCTATGTACCGGTTACACTATTATCCCTCAAAATTAAACTTTTAATTATATTTCTTATTCGATCTAAGTTGAGAGAAAAAAATACTATCAACTGGCTAAAAATTGTAAACTTATTTTGTTGTATCAATTGAAAATGAGTCGTATTTTTAAAAAAAAAATTATGGTATGTTACTACGATATAAAATGTATGACGGTCCTACATGAAAAGAAAGAAAAATTAAAGAAAAATCAAAAGAATGCAATGCAGACTCCCCCCACACTTGATTGATACAGTGTCCCAACTGTCTAAGGCAGAAAAACAAAAATAAAATGAAAAAAATGAAAAAGAAAAATAAAAGAAAAAGAACTCGTACCACCTGATTTCATGGTGGATGATCAAGCTCATGCAGATCGATATGGTCATCTTCGTCATATTGCTCGAATTCCAAAAATGGTTTCAGTCGTTGACCGTTTACTTTGAAGACTTTTCCATCCCTAGGATTTTCAATTTCAACCGCTCCAAGAGGATATACTGTTTTCACAACATAAGGTCCAGTCCATCGAGATCTGAGTTTTCCTGGAAACAAGTGAAGTCTAGAGTCGTATAAAAGAACTTTTTGACCTACGTTGAATTCCTTACGAAGTATGTTTTTGTCGTGTTGGGCTTTGGTTCTTTCTTTGTAGATTTTTGCATTTTCATACGCCTCATTTCTTAATTCCTCTAATTCCAAAATTTGTAACTTCCTATGTGAGTCGGCTTTTTCTAAGTCAAAATTCAAAAAATTTATGGCCCAAAGGGCACGATGCTCTAGTTCAAGAGGCAAGTGACAGGCTTTTCCGAAGACTAATCGATATGGTGACATCCCTAGATTGGTTTTATAAGCAGTGCGAAAAGCCCAAAGTGCATCAATCAGTTTTACGGACCAATCTTTTCTATTGGAATTCACGGTTTTCTCAAGAATTTGTTTGATTTGTCTATTGGAAACTTCTACTTGTCCACTAGTTTGTGGATGGTAAGGTGTTGACAGCTTGTGTGTGATTGAGTATTTCTTGAGAAAGGACTCAAAAGCACGATTACAGAAATGAGTGCCATTATCGCTAATGATAGCTCGTGGTGTGCCAAAGCGTGAAAAGATGTTTTCTTTGAGGAATTTGACAACAACCTTGTTGTCGTTGGTTTTGGTCGGAATGGCTTCAACCCATTTTGAGACATAATCTACCGCAAGCAAGATGTAAAGATTCCCAAATGAATTAGGGAATGGTCCCATGAAATCGATGCCCCAAACATCGAATAATTCAATCACTAAAGTGGGGTTGAGAGGCATCATGTTTCGCTTAGTGATTCGACCCGTTCTTTGACATTGCTCACATTTAGAGCAAAATTCGAAAGCGTCACGGAAGAGTGTGGGCCAATAAAAACCGCTTTGCAAAACTTTTGTAGTAGTTTTTCTTGCTCCAAAGTGACCGCCACAAGCATGGTCATGTGAGAAAGAGAGAATACTTTGGTGTTCATGATTGGGCACACACCTTCGAATGATTTGGTCTGGACTGTATTTGAAAAGATATTGGTCGTCCCAATAGAAGTTCCGAACTTTCGAGAGAAATTTTTGTTTATCTTGTTTCGACCATTCAGCGGGCATTTGTTGTGTGACAAGATAATTCACAATGTCAGCATACCAAGGTGTGTTATAGATGGAAAGAATTTGTTCGTCAGGAAAATAGTCATTGATTTGGGTGTCGTTAACATTTTCGTGCACAATTCGAGAGAGATGATCAGCTACGACATTTTCAGAACCCTTTTTATCTCGTATTTCTATATCGAGTTCTTGAAGAAGAAGGATCCAACGAATCAAGCGGGCCTTAGCATCCTTCTTAGAAAGCAAATATCGTAGGGCAGCATGATCAGTGTAAACTATGACTTTGGATCCTATGAGATATGGTCTGAATTTCTCAAGAGCGAAGACAACTGCCAAAAATTCCTTTTCAGTAGTTGAGTAATTCAATTGGGCCTCGTTTAAGGTTTTGCTAGCGTTAAATGACTCGAGGGAGTTTATCAATACGCTGACCTAAGATGGCTCCAGCTGCAAAGTCAGAAGCGTCGCACATAAGTTCGAAGGGCTGAGTCCAATCAGGAGGTTGAATGATGGGAGCTGTGGTCAAGATTGACTTAAGAGTTTCAAAAGACGTTTTGCAGTCATTGGAGAATCCGAACTTAACGTCTTTGGCAAGTAAATTTGAGAGAGGTTTTGAAATTTTCGAGAAGTCCTTAATGAATCTTCTATAAAATCCCGCATGGCCAAGAAATGAACGAACATCTTTAACATACTTAGGAGGAGGTAGATTAGCAATCAAATCGATTTTAGATTTGTCGACTTCAAGGCCATCTTTGGAGACGACGTGGCCTAGAACTATCCCATTTTTAACCATGAAATGACACTTTTCCCAATTAAGCACGAGAGATTTTTCCTTACAACGTTTTAGGACGAGTTCTAAATGAGTGAGGCATTGGGAAAAAGAAGATCCATGGATTGAAAAATCATCCATGAATATTTCTAAGAATTCGTCCACCATATCAGAGAAAATACTCATCATACACCTTTGGAAAGTCGCGGGGGCATTACAAAGACCAAAAGGCATGCGACGATAAGCAAAGGTTCCAAAGGGACAAGTAAAGGTGGTCTTGTGTTGATCCTCTAAAGCAACAGGGATTTGGTTGTAACCAGAGTATCCATCGAGAAAACAATAGTACTCATGACCCGCTAAGTGTTCGAGCATTTGGTCAATAAAAGGTAAGGGAAAATGGTCTTTTCGTGTGGCTGCGTTGAGCTTTTGATAGTCGATACACACACACCATTTTGTTTTGATTTTTGTTGGGACAAGCTCATTACTTTCATTTTTGATCACTGTGACTCCCGATTTCTTTGGTACGACTTGTACCGGACTTACCCAGGTACTATCAGAGATGGGATAGATGATGTTATTGTCTAGACATTTGATTATCTCCTCCTTAACCACTTCTCTCATGTTTGGGTTTAATCGCCTTTGAGCCTCACGGATGGGTTTAGCCTCATCAACTAAGTGTATGCGATGTTCCACAATTGATGGGCTAATTCCTTTTATATCGCTCAGTTCCCATCCCAAGGCGTCTTTATTTTCCCGCAAAACTTCTAAGAGTTTTTCTTCTTGGTCTTCGGTAAGATCAGAGGCCAAGATTACGGGAAGAGTTTCTGAGGAGTCTAAGTATGCGTACTTAAGGTCTTGTGGCAAGGGTTTGAGATCTAACTTAGGATGTTCTTGAGTGTTAACGTTAGTTAACATTCCTTGGTTAGATTCAGAAGACGAAGGATTTAAGTCAAGAAATTCGTTCAGTTTAGAAATGTATTCCAGTTCATCGAAATCGGAATCGAAATGTTCTAGACACATTTTCAAGGCTTCAGAAGTGTCATTAGAGGTTTCGTCAACTATGGTTTGAATCATGTCGATTTCATCGGTCTCAAAATCCCTAGGTTGTTTGTTGAGATTGAAGATGTTTAGCTCAATGGTTAGCTTATGCTCTGTTTCTAAAACTATGAAATCGACAGGAAAGTAAAATTGTTCGATCTGTATCAAGACGTCTTCGATAATTCCCAATGGCTTTTTGACAGACCGATCTGCTAACTGAAGGGTGATGTTTATTGGTTTAATTTCCTCTAACCCAAGTTGATAATAAATAGTATAAGGAAGAAGATTGACACTGGCACCAAGGTCGAGTAGGACACGAGAGATATGGGTGTTTCCTATTTTGCAATCAGTCGTAGGGCAGCCAGGGTCTTTGAACTTGACTGGGGTAAGATTCGAAAGAGCAGAGCTTGTATTCGCAGTTAGAAAGGCAGTTTTTGGAACATTAGTTGCACGTTTTTGTGTGCACAATTCCTTAAGACATTTGGCATATTGAGGAATTTGTTCGATTGTGTCTAAAAGGGGAATGTTCACACGGACTTGTTTGAAAATTTCCAAGATTTTATCGAAATTTGCCGCTTTCTTCTTATTGTTGAGCTTATGGGGAAATGGAGCTATTGGTTTTTCAACTCTGTGGTGAGTTTCATCATTCGAGGAAGAAGGTTTATCCAAGGAAATAGAAGGTGGTAAGGTCGTAGAAGATGGTATGTTGGTATTGCCAACATTAATTTTCGAAGGTGGGTCGGGTTTGCCGACACTGGGAGAAGAATTGTTGGGATTGCCAACATTTAATGAAACTTGAGGTTTAGAGGAATTGGCATTCGAAGCCAATGGGTGATCATCAAGATTAGGGATTGGGGTCGAGTTAGAAGGTTCGTCAGGGTTGCCCACGTTATTATCAACCCTCTTTCCAGATTGAAGGGTTGTAATAGTGTTGACCGGATTATGGTTTTTGTCCTCACAAGAATTTACAGCACGAGAGTTATACTTTGGATTCATCTCGGGTTGACTAGGCAACTTTCCTTTCTCGTTATTTTTTGCTAGTTCCTTTATCATATTCATCATTTGTTCCATTTGTTTTTCTAAACGCACAATTTCTGGTGACGATTGAGAAGATTGAGAGGATTGGTTTGATGATTGAAAATTGGGGTGCCTATAAGGTTGCTTGGATTGAGATGTTGTTTGAGAGGTTTGAGAAATTGGAGGTGGAGCTTGATAATTTGGGTTGGGAATTAAGGGTTGCACGTGAGATGGGTTAGCCGAATTGTTGGGGTTTGACCAAGAAAAATTTGGGTGGTTCCTCCAACCAGGATTGTATGTGGATGAGTAAGGATTATTTTGAGCTATGGCATTAGCTTGGTCCTGAGAGTAATAGTGGGGTAACCCTTCTCCGGCTTGAGGAGTTTGATTTTCTAAGGGAATTTGACTTGGGTCCACGACATGCACTCCTCTAGTAGAAGTACGAATGGGAACACGAATTGATTCCCATTGCATGTCCTTTTCAGAATAATCTTCTAAGAATTGCCAAGCTTCATCGGCTGTCTTAGACATAAAATCTCCTCCACACATTGATTCTAGTTGAGTTCTAGTCTGATAGTTTAGCCCTTCATATGCAATTTGACATAAGTGATCTTTTAGAATTCCATGATGAGGTGTAACGACCCAGAAAATCTGAACCAATTTAAAATTTTTAAATTGGCTAAAATAATGGATTTTAAATATTTAAAATAAATATTTTAAATAATGGCGATGAAAACTGAGTTTGAATCGACATTTGAAAACGAATATAATTAATTATAATTATATATAGAATTGAAAATGGCGCGGTGGTTCGATAATTCGATTTCAAACTTCAATTGAATATACCGGGTGCAAAACAATCCGGATTTTAGTGAAACCAAAAACATTAGGATCTAATTGATGATATCTTTCCAACGAATCCGACAAATCGAAATTTGATAGCGGGAATCAAAAGATATGTCCAGTTGAAAATTCTGAATAGTCGCTATGGAATTTAGGCCCTTAAAAATGGACATTTTGCAAACGACCTCGGATTTCGACGAAACCACTTTTGTTGGGTCCGGGATGTCAAGTTATTGCTAGGTTTCAAATTTCATAATTTTTCGAATCAATATGTGAGCGTGGCAAAAGAAAACGCGGTTGACCAGTTTCAGTTGATTTTAATCGACTGGAAATTGGCCATTTTTCCAACGGTCTCAGAATTCGACGAAACTAGTTTTGTTAGGACCGTATCGTCAATACGAAGCTAGAAAATATTTTTCTGGAATTTTTCTAGTTAGTATGTGACCCCGGTAATTTGAAATGTGCGTTTAAAATTCAATATAGTGATTTAAATGAAAATTCAAAAGGAAACTGATTGTAACGATCAAATCAGCTAGCGATACATATCCCATTGTGTTCGGGATGGGGGTAAAACACTATGGACGACAGGCGGTAGGCCTCGTTTCGAGGTCGTATGTAAAAGTCAACCTTTTTGCAAAATTAAATAATTAAATAATAATAAAATAAAAAAAAATATATATATATTACTTTAATTTTCCCCCCCTTTTCTTCTGCTGGGCCCCCCCCCCGATTCATTATTCAGAAACGAAATATAAAAAAAAAACCTAACGTATCGAAGCCGCCGCCTAACCCTCGAAGCTGCCGCCTCGTCTCGAAGTCGCCGACGAAGACCCCGAAGCAACCCCCTCCTCGAGACATCGCCGCCGACACCATCGAGCAACCCTCGAACGCCCTGCCGCCGACACCACCGAACAGCCCTCGAAACCCTGCCGCCGACGCTCCTTCTTCTTCCCTCCCCTTCGCATACCACGGTGAGCAATTAGTTATTTTATTTTTATTTTTATTTTTGTTTTATAAAAACTGATTTGTTAAAGATTTATAAACTGGTTTTTTTTTAGAATTTAAAAACTGATTTTTTATAATAGGATAAAAACTGATTTTTTATAATAGGATAAAAACTGATTTTTTATAATAGGATAAAAACTGATTTTTTTTTTATAAAAGTAAAAACTGATTTTTAGAAAAAGGTTTGAACTTTAAATAGAAAAGGTTTAAACTTTAAAAAGAAAAAGGTTTTAACTTCAAAGAGAAAAAGGTTTGAGCTTTAGAATGGAAAAAGATTTGAACTTTAAAAAGTAAAAATCATATTTTTATATATTGAAAGTCGAAGTAAAAATCATATTTTTATATATTGAAAGTCGAAGTAAAAATCATATTTTTATATATTGAAAGTCGAAGTAAAAATCATATTTTTATATATTGAAAGTCGAAGTAAAAATCATATTTTTATATATTGAATAGCGACGTCAAAACTCGATTTTTATATATTGAATAACATAGTAAAAATTCGATTTTTACATATGTAGAGAATACGGGCAACAAAGCGACAAAAAGCGAGAAAGGCGAAGATTTCTCTAAGTGAAGTGTCGTGAAGTTGGATAGCTATTGGTGAGATTTCTGATTTAAAAATATTATATATGTGTGAAATGAAAGTGAATAGCTATATATAAATATATATATATATATATATATATATATATACGCCCCTCGTCCACAAACCATGGACGATATTTATTGATTGAAATTGTTGTGAAAATTGGTTGATAGCGAATGATTGTTTGGGATTGTTTGTGATTGATATTGGTTGATTGTGGTTGCAAAATACCCGTTTGTGATTGTGAAATATTTGGTTGAAACCACTTAGGATTAGTTTGTGGAAATGAAATAAATATATACATGCCGCCTGCGTGCGAACTAGATGCATGAACCCCATTGTCAAAAACCGCAAGGTTTTAAGGTAGAGCGAGGAGCCGTACTAGGGACGGTCCCGGTTTAACTACCCTGCCGTTATGCTGCCGAAATTTTGAATAATATTCGTGTATTTGAATTATTTTCATATGCTTAAACTATAGAAAACATTCATGTGTTGAATTGATATTCATTCGTTGATTAGAAATTCATGTGTTGAATGGTATTCATATTTTGAAATAAATTGTTCGATAATAAAAATCACATTTTTATCTATATATAGAAACTATAGAAAACATTCATGTGTTGAATTGATATTCATTCGTTGATTAGAAATTCATGTGTTGAATGGTATTCATATTTTGAAATAAATTGTTCGATAATAAAAATCACATTTTTATCTATATATAGAAACTATAGAAAACATTCATGTGTTGAATTGATATTCATTCGTTGATTAGAAATTCATGTGTTGAATGGTATTCATATTTTGAAATAAACTGTTCGATAATAAAAATCACATTTTTATATATATATAGAAACTATAGAAAACATTCATGTGTTGAATTGATATTCATTCGTTGATTAGAAATTCATGTGTTGAATGGTATTCATATTTTGAAATAAATTGTTCAATAATAAAAATCACATTTTTATCTATATATAGAAACTATAGAAAACATTCATGTGTTGAATTGATATTCATTCGTTGATTAGAAATTCATGTGTTGAATGGTATTCATATTTTGAAATAAACTGTTCGATAATAAAAATCACATATGTATCTATATATAGAAACTATAGAAAACATTCATGTGTTGAATTGATATTCATTCGTTGATTAGAAATTCATGTGTTGAATGGTATTCATATTTTGAAATAAATTGTTTGATAATAAAAATCACCTTTTATCGACTATATGAACTGTGTAAAATAATCTCGTTTTAAAAGAAATTGTTTTAGGATAAAAATCTTATTTTTATCACCTTTAGGAACTATATAGAAAAATAGTGTTTTGAAATGAATTGTTTTTACAATAAAAATCACATTTTTATTGTATGCATAAATCGTTGAAATGTGAAGTGTTAAAAATAGCCACTTGTTCAAAATAAACATATATGAGTTGAAATATTCATTAATTAGTTAATGAAATGATTTGCACCTATTTATGTAACATTAGAATGAATGGTGTTTTTAAACCAGGTTAAAACCAAATATGAAGTCGAATAGAAAATGATAAATGATATGAACTGTGTATATGTGTACATACATATTCATTGAACAGGTTATAACAAAGGGGCTAGAGAAAAGGAATAAAATTTTGTGCCCGACAAATAGGTACACATTTACTGCTTTGTTTGGGTGATGATTTTATGAGCCTGTTGGCTAGCCGCTTGGCTTTTTCTTTTTCTTTTTGAGATTAGAAGGACCGGGAACGCTATTTGCAATTTCCCGATGCTCCCGGTGCAGGGGAGTTTATGGCGAAATTTTCCAAAATTTTAAGGTGTTAGAAAATTTTTTGAAGTGAAAACGATATTGAAATTGTTGAATGAACTATATTTATATAAATATATAAATATAAATAAAATTAAAACGAAACGAGGCCGTGCAGTTCGTATTTTGAAACCGTGATTTCAAACGACTAGTGCGGGAAATCCGACCATTGGATTTTCCCGAAACCTCAACCGTCGGGTTCGCCTTGGAAATATCTTCCCAACGGCACCAACTTTGTAGAAATCCAACGGTTGGATTGTCTGGAATGTTTAATTCAAATCTGAAGAAAAACAGCGCCAGAAACAATTATATTTATTTATATATATAAATATAATTATATTTAATCGAATAACGACGCTGCAGTTCGTATTTTGAAATCGAAATTTCAAACGATTGTACCGGGAGATCCGACCGTCGGATTTTCCCGAAACTGGAACCGTTGGATTCGTTTTGAAAAGACCTTTCTAATGATGTAAATTTTGTGAAGATCCAACGGTTAGATTTTCAGATATGTGTAAATCAAATCTGAAGAAAAACAGCGCCACGGCCGCTGTATGGCCCGAAGCGTCGTTTTGAATAAAATGGCTATTTTAAAATAAATAAAAATAGCGATAAATAGTTATAAAATATCGTAAGCGATATGGAATGGAAATAAATTGAATTTGCTTGATCTATGTGGCTTTTGATGGTTGAATGTGTTTGGTGTGAAAATTACATTAAAGAACAATATTGGTGTTGTCGAATAATTTGACCATTGAAATAAATTGATTTGAAATTCTAAAATATACGTGAATTATTTGAAAAGGCCGAGTTAATTCTCATTTCAAATAATCGACCGACGATTGAAAGTCGAAGATGAAGATGGTGGTCGAAGACCGGAGATCTTCACCTCGTTTGGATGGTAACCGAGGTCCTGATTGGGAGGCATCCCGAAATATGGATAATGAGTGGTGATCGTCCAGACGTACGTGGTGATCGATGGGTTTGCGAGGTATTTAGTGCCTCCGGTTTCGTTCAGACCCAGAACGGACTTGTAAGTGGACTGTGTGTCTGACATTGGAGTTTATTCTGTGTTGATTGATTTCTGTTAATATACATCTGTTTGGCGGCGGAGAATTTATTCTTTTGCTTAACGCCCTTCTTTGGGACGCACGAGCTCAGAGGTTGTATATCGATAGACATCAGTCGCACGGCATGAATTGCCTGTGTGGCATGCTAAGATGCAGTGATCAGGGCTTCTGTTGAAAAGCAAAGTCTTGTGGTGATGATCAAAGCACCGCCTGTATGGCGTAGCTTTGTGTATAACGTGAATTCGCGAGCCTCACACCCCGGTATGAACCTAAAACGGGAGAGGACATCAGGGAGGGCCTGCGTTTCTTTCTAGCTAGGGTGGTGTCAGTGACCTACCAGCCCTGACATTTATATACTTTTCACCTATGTGGTTGTTGCTGTTGCGAGGCGCCTCGGTTTGATCGGACGATCCGGGTCCGATGGAGTCATTCGTTGGCTCATTTACACCCCAAAGGGTGGGGAAACGCAGTGTTCAGGAATTTTAATCCACATCGGTGGACCGGCCCTGACGATCCAAGGGTCACTCGAGCTCTGATCCTGAGGGGCGGGCTAGAGCGTCTCGAATTCGGTAAGGACTATCTTTTGCCTTGGTTCATGACGGAAATCCAATTTCCAAATACGACATCGTGCGGTTTTGATTGTATATATATATGACGACATGATATATGGTACCCATGCCGTCTATGATTGATAGTTATGATTTGAAATTGTTTTCAGAACATATAAACACTAGCAATAATATCAAATGCCTTTGTTTTATTCGTATCAATCATATTTTGGCCATTATAAGGTAAAACTCTATCCTCCAGTTTGCGTTGCATTGTGTGATGGGAACTGAGTCTTATAATGGCTTCATTTTTATAAAAAGCATAGCGATGTTTAAAAGAAAGATTTGTTTTAAAGCACTGGCAATCCAATGGAGTAAACCCGTTCCACGAAAGTGGCGTGGTCCTGTGATTAGCCAATTATATATGTGTTGAGTGGATTTCTCATACCAGTCCCATGACTGACTCGTAGTTTGTTTCACTTTCAAACTCGGGTGCCCCTTTTTCTACACGGGCAGCCTTGTATTCAGGTTTAGCTGGTTCTTTCTGGATAGCTGGAGCTGAAGATGGATTCTATCATTTATCTCTTTTTATGCCGTTCAGCTCCTATTGTACATATTTTGTTTATTTCCGCTGTGGACATTTATGTATAGCTGAACTGTATTTGTACTAAGTAAGATCCTGTATACTGTGTAACTCTGATGATTACTTTTATCCAGTATATTTTGTTGTTCATATCTGGTGTATTTATTGAATTCTGTTCTGCTATTATCTGTTTTTATGTTATATTCCAAAGATTACCTTGTTTCCGTGAGAACGGGAAATCGGGTCGTCACATCGTGGTATCAGAGCTTTGGTTAAGCTTAGTTCTGGAATATAACATGTGAACCAACTCGTCAGAAATAGAACCAGTAGTGTTCTAGGACGGGTTACTCAATACAGATAGGATCAGTAATATCCTAGTATGAGTAGCAGAATCAGAACAACTCGTTAGAGATGGGGTCAGAAGTGCCTCAGAACGAGTCGAGAGTAATATGTTTTTAAATAACGTATTTGTGATTATATATATATAGTCTGGTTTTAGAAATATAATTTTTGAATATATAAAAGATATATATTTGAAAAGTTAAGAAGGTTAAAAACAATTGGATTGGTTGTTGTGTTGTGTGATTGTAGATTTATTAAACCACTTTCGACTTTATTCCTTTTCGGGGACGAAAAGTTTTAAGTGGGGGAGATTGTAACGACCCAGAAAATCTGAACCAATTTAAAATTTTTAAATTGGCTAAAATAATGGATTTTAAATATTTAAAATAAATATTTTAAATAATGGTGATGAAAACTGAGTTTGAATCGACATTTGAAAACGAATATAATTAATTATAATTATATATAGAATTGAAAATGGCGTGGTGGTTCGATAATTCGATTTCAAACTTCAATTGAATATACCGGGTGCAAAACAATCCGGATTTTAGTGAAACCAAAAACATTAGGATCTAATTGATGATATCTTTCCAACGAATCCGACAAATCGAAATTTGATAGCGGGAATCAAAAGATATGTCCAGTTGAAAATTCTGAATAGTCGCTATGGAATTCAGGCCCTTAAAAATGGACATTTTGCAAACGACCTCGGATTTCGACGAAACCACTTTTGTTGGGTCCGGGATGTCAAGTTATTGCTAGGTTTCAAATTTCATAATTTTTCGAATCAATATGTGAGCGTGGCAAAAGAAAACGCGGTTGACCAGTTTCAGTTGATTTTAATCGACTGGAAATTGGCCATTTTTCCAACGGTCTCAGAATTCGACGAAACTAGTTTTGTTAGGACCGTATCGTCAATACGAAGCTAGAAAATATTTTTCTGGAATTTTTCTAGTTAGTATGTGACCCCGGTAATTTGAAATGTGCGTTTAAAATTCAATATAGTGATTTAAATGAAAATTCAAAAGGAAACTGATTGTAACGATCAAATCAGCTAGCGATACATATCCCATTGTGTTCGGGATGGGGGTAAAACGCTATGGACGACAGGCGGTAGGCCTCTTTTCGAGGTCGTATGTAAAAGTCAACCTTTTTGCAAAATTAAATAATTAAATAATAATAAAATAAAAAAATAAATATATTACTTTAATTTCCCCCCCCCCCCCCTTTTCTTCTGCTTGGCCCCCCCGATTCATTATTCAGAAACGAAATAAAAAAAAAACCCTAACGTATCGAAGCCGCCGCCTAACCCTCGAAGCTGCCGCCTCGTCTCGAAGTCGCCGACGAAGACCCCGAAGCAACCCCCCCCTCGAGACATCGCCGCCGACACCATCGAGCAACCCTCGAACGCCCTGCCGCCGACACCACCGAACAGCCCTCGAAACCCTGCCGCCGATGCTCCTTCTTCTTCCCTCCCCTTCGCATACCACGGTGAGCAATTAGTTATTTTATTTTTATTTTTATTTTTGTTTTATAAAAACTGATTTGTTAAAGATTTATAAACTGATTTTTTTTAGAATTTAAAAACTGATTTTTTATAATAGGATAAAAACTGATTTTTTATAATAGGATAAAAACTGATTTTTTTTTATAAAAGTAAAAACTGATTTTTAGAAAAAGGTTTGAACTTTAAATAGAAAAGGTTTAAACTTTAAAAAGAAAAAGGTTTTAACTTCAAAGAGAAAAAGGTTTGAGCTTTAGAATGGAAAAAGATTTGAACTATAAAAAGTAAAAATCATATTTTTATATATTGAAAGTCGAAGTAAAAATCATATTTTTATATATTGAAAGTCGAAGTAAAAATCATATTTTTATATATTGAAAGTCGAAGTAAAAATCATATTTTTATATATTGAAAGTCGAAGTAAAAATCATATTTTTATATATTGAATAGCGACGTCAAAACTCGATTTTTATATATTGAATAACATAGTAAAAATTCGATTTTTACATATGTAGAGAATACGGGCAACAAAGCGACAAAAAGCGAGAAAGGCGAAGATTTCTCTAAGTGAAGTGTCGTGAAGTTGGATAGCTATTGGTGAGATTTCTGATTTAAAAATATTATATATGTGTGAAATGAAAGTGAATAGCTATATATAAATATATATATATATATATATATATACGCCCCTCGTCCACAAACCATGGACGATATTTATTGATTGAAATTGTTGTGAAAATTGGTTGATAGCGAATGATTGTTTGGGATTGTTTGTGATTGATATTGGTTGATTGTGGTTGCAAAATACCCGTTTGTGATTGTGAAATATTTGGTTGAAACCACTTAGGATTAGTTTGTGGAAATGAAATAAATATATACATGCCGCCTGCGTGCGAACTAGATGCATGAACCCCATTGTCAAAAACCGCAAGGTTTTAAGGTAGAGCGAGGAGCCGTACTAGGGACGGTCCCGGTTTAACTACCCTGCCGTTATGCTGCCGAAATTTTGAATAATATTCGTGTATTTGAATTATTTTCATATGCTTAAACTATAGAAAACATTCATGTGTTGAATTGATATTCATTCGTTGATTAGAAATTCATGTGTTGAATGGTATTCATATTTTGAAATAAATTGTTCGATAATAAAAATCACATTTTTATCTATATATAGAAACTATAGAAAACATTCATGTGTTGAATTGATATTCATTCGTTGATTAGAAATTCATGTGTTGAATGGTATTCATATTTTGAAATAAATTGTTCGATAATAAAAATCACATTTTTATCTATATATAGAAACTATAGAAAACATTCATGTGTTGAATTGATATTCATTCGTTGATTAGAAATTCATGTGTTGAATGGTATTCATATTTTGAAATAAACTGTTCGATAATAAAAATCACATTTTTATCTATATATAGAAACTATAGAAAACATTCATGTGTTGAATTGATATTCATTCGTTGATTAGAAATTCATGTGTTGAATGGTATTCATATTTTGAAATAAATTGTTCGATAATAAAAATCACATTTTTATCTATATATAGAAACTATAGAAAACATTCATGTGTTGAATTGATATTCATTCGTTGATTAGAAATTCATGTGTTGAATGGTATTCATATTTTGAAATAAACTGTTCGATAATAAAAATCACATATGTATCTATATATAGAAACTATAGAAAACATTCATGTGTTGAATTGATATTCATTCGTTGATTAGAAATTCATGTGTTGAATGGTATTCATATTTTGAAATAAATTGTTTGATAATAAAAATCACCTTTTATCGACTATATGAACTATGTAAAATAATCTCGTTTTAAAAGAAATTGTTTTAGGATAAAAATCTTATTTTTATCACCTTTAGGAACTATATAGAAAAATAGTGTTTTGAAATGAATTGTTTTTACAATAAAAATCACATTTTTATTGTATGCATAAATCGTTGAAATGTGAAGTGTTAAAAATAGCCACTTGTTCAAAATAAACATATATGAGTTGAAATATTCATTAATTAGTTAATGAAATGATTTGCACCTATTTATGTAACATTAGAATGAATGGTGTTTTTAAACCAGGTTAAAACCAAATATGAAGTCGAATAGAAAATGATAAATGATATGAACTGTGTATATGTGTACATACATATTCATTGAACAGGTTATAGCAAAGGGGCTAGAGAAAAGGAATAAAATTTTATGCCCGACAAATAGGTACACATTTACTGCTTTGTTTGGGTGATGATTTTATGAGCCTGTTGGCTAGCCGCTTGGCTTTTTCTTTTTCTTTTTGAGATTAGAAGGACCGGGAACGCTATTTGCAATTTCCCGATGCTCCCGGTGCAGGGGAGGTTATGGCGAAATTTTCCAAAATTTTAAGGTGTTAGAAATTTTTTTGAAGTGAAAACGATATTGAAATTGTTGAATGAACTATATTTATATAAATATATAAATATAAATAAAATTAAAACGAAACGAGGCCGTGCGGTTCGTATTTTGAAACCGTGATTTCAAACGACTAGTGCGGGAAATCCGACCATTGGATTTTCCCGAAACCTCAACCGTCGGGTTCGCCTTGGAAATATCTTCCCAACGGCACCAACTTTGTAGAAATCCAACGGTTGGATTGTCTGGAATGTTTAATTCAAATCTGAAGAAAAACAGCGCCAGAAACGATTATATTTATTTATATATATAAATATAATTATATTTAATCGAATAACGACGCTGCAGTTCGTATTTTGAAATCGAAATTTCAAACGATTGTACCGGGAGATCCGACCGTCGGATTTTCCCGAAACTGGAACCGTTGGATTCGTTTTGAAAAGACCTTTCTAATGATGTAAATTTTGTGAAGATCCAACGGTTAGATTTTCAGATATGTGTAAATCAAATCTGAAGAAAAACAGCGCCACGGCCGCTGTATGGCCCGAAGCGTCGTTTTGAATAAAATGGCTATTTTAAAATAAATAAAAATAGCGATAAATAGTTATAAAATATCGTAAGCGATATGGAATGGAAATAAACTGAATTTGCTTGATCTATGTGGCTTTTGATGGTTGAATGTGTTTGGTGTGAAAATTACATTAAAGAACAATATTGGTGTTGTCGAATAATTTGACCATTGAAATAAATTGATTTGAAATTCTAAAATATACGTGAATTATTTGAAAAGGCCGAGTTAATTCTCATTTCAAATAATCGATCGACGATTGAAAGTCGAAGATGAAGATGGTGGTCGAAGACCGGAGATCTTCACCTCGTTTGGATGGTAACCGAGGTCCTGATTGGGAGGCATCCCGAAATATGGATAATGAGTGGTGATCGTCCAGACGTACGTGGTGATCGATGGGTTTGCGAGGTATTTAGTGCCTCCGGTTTCGTTCAGACCCAGAACGGACTTGTAAGTGGACTGTGTGTCTGACATTGGAGTTTATTCTGTGTTGATTGATTTCTGTTAATATACATCTGTTTGGCGGCGGAGAATTTATTCTTTTGCTTAACGCCCTTCTTTGGGACGCACGAGCTCAGAGGTTGTATATCGATAGACATCAGTCGCACGGCATGAATTGCCTGTGTGGCATGCTAAGATGCAGTGATCAGGGCTTCTGTTGAAAAGCAAAGTCTTGTGGTGATGATCAAAGCACCGCCTGTATGGCGTAGCTTTGTGTATAACGTGAATTCGCGAGCCTCACACCCCGGTATGAACCTAAAACGGGAGAGGACATCAGGGAGGGCCTGCGTTTCTTTCTAGCTAGGGTGGTGTCAGTGACCTACCAGCCCTGACATTTATATACTTTTCACCTATGTGGTTGTTGCTGTTGCGAGGCGCCTCGGTTTGATTGGACGATCCGGGTCCGATGGAGTCATTCGTTGGCTCATTTACACCCCAAAGGGTGGGGAAACGCAGTGTTCAGGAATTTTAATCCACATCGGTGGACCGGCCCTGACGATCCAAGGGTCACTCGAGCTCTGATCCTGAGGGGCGGGCTAGAGCGTCTCGAATTCGGTAAGGACTATCTTTTGCCTTGGTTCATGACGGAAATCCAATTTCCAAATACGACATCGTGCGGTTTTGATTGTATATATATATGACGACATGATATATGGTACCCATGCCGTCTATGATTGATAGTTATGATTTGAAATTGTTTTCAGAACATATAAACACTAGCAATAATATCAAATGCCTTTGTTTTATTCGTATCAATCATATTTTGGCCATTATAAGGTAAAACTCTATCCTCCAGTTTGCGTTGCATTGTGTGATGGGAACTGAGTCTTATAATGGCTTCATTTTTATAAAAAGCATAGCGATGTTTAAAAGAAAGATTTGTTTTAAAGCACTGGAAATCCAATGGAGTAAACCCGTTCCACGAAAGTGGCGTGGTCCTGTGATTAGCCAATTATATATGTGTTGAGTGGATTTCTCATACCAGTCCCATGACTGACTCGTAGTTTGTTTCACTTTCAAACTCGGGTGCCCCTTTTTCTACACGGGCAGCCTTGTATTCAGGTTTAGCTGGTTCTTTCTGGATAGCTGGAGCTGAAGATGGATTCTATCATTTATCTCTTTTTATGCTGTTCAGCTCCTATTGTACATATTTTGTTTATTTCCGCTGTGGACATTTATGTATAGCTGAACTGTATTTGTACTAAGTAAGATCCTGTATACTGTGTAACTCTGATGATTACTTTTATCCAGTATATTTTGTTGTTCATATCTGGTGTATTTATTGAATTCTGTTCTGCTATTATCTGTTTTTATGTTATATTCCAAAGATAACCTTGTTTCCGTGAGAACGGGAAATCGGGTCGTCTCATGAGGGCAACTATATAATAGCTGGTTGAATCTCTCAAAGTATTTTGAAAAAGTTTCCTCCTCATTTTGACAAAATTGATTTATCTCGGTTCGGATTTTTAGAGTTTTATGAAAAGGGAAAAACTTTTTCAAGAATGAAGTGACAAATTCATCCCAACTTCTTATGGAATGTCTTGGAAGAGAATTTAGCCATCTTTTAGCGCTTTCAAGTAGTGCATATGGAATTAGCCTTAGCTTGATCGATTCGTTAGATAGTTGTTGCATTTTTGTTGTGGAAGCATACAATTCAAATTCACTCAAAAATTCATAAGCATTTTCAGATCCAGTAAACTTTGGTACCCCTTGGATAAAAGAATGTTTTAGCTCAAAATTGTTTCCTTCAGCTGGTGGGAACACAATGACAGATGGTTGAACGGTCCTAGTCGGATAACATCGATCACGAAGAGATAAGGGTCTATCTATTTGGATATTGAGGTTTTGAAAATTTTGATTTGTTTGGTTTTGATCCCCAAAGTTTGGAAAGTTGTGATTCACTCGATTTTGATCCAATTCGGTTGGAAAATTTTGGTTGATTCGAGAACCCCTAGGAGAATTTTGTTGGCTAACACTTTTTTCACTCATTGTTGTTAAATGCAAGCACAGAATTTAGCTACAATGAAATTTTATGTCCTTAATGGCTCCTAACCCAAAATTATATAGTGACACGTTTGATTACTTAGATCAAAAGATTTCTTAGCCAGTTAACGGACATGAGTTATCGGTGCACCAGGAATCACCCTAGCAATGCAGCCGAAGGTTTAAGTACCTTCAGAGTAACAACCGATATAATATTTATGAATCACCGTAATATTTATAAACGGTTATTTCTCTGCCGTAGTCTAGACACCAAGAAATAATTCGTTTCAAATGAATCAACTATCACAATACAATTAAGCCCTAGATGAGCCCGTGACTCCCTTAAGTCCAACGTCTAACCGTTATTATTAGTTAGATTCTACGATGAAATGCAATTTGTGGGCTAAGGAAAGGGTGATGAAATCCCTCACCTTATGTGAATTAGGGTATTGCCCTTAACAGAATGGATAAAAAGTGCAGAAATAACAATAATCACACAATTTAATTGCACAAATTAAAAATTTACATTCAAGCCGCTGCCCCTGCAATTTTTTTTACAACAATTGTCTATATTTATTTTTTCTTTTGCAGCAGAGCACCTGTAGAGTTTTAAAAATTTCTCACCTTGATCGACAGTCCTCCAGTGAAATTGGGTAGCGCTAGCGCGTTCACATCCCACTTGCTGTGCAACCGCTCCAACAATTCGACTTCAACTATTTGCAATTGTTTGACTTTTGAATTTTTCCACTTCGGTCTTGCTTGTTTTCCTTCCTTCGCTTGATCTTGATTTTGATTTTTTTTTTTTTAAAGAAATTGTTAAAACAAGGAAAGAGATTAAGGAAAAAAAAGGAATAGAAGACAAAACTAGCAAGATATTTTTTTCTTGTTTTTGGAGATTGCAATGTCAATAAATAACATCAAATCCGCCAATCAAGAGTTTTTTCAGAAAAAATGGAAAGGAATAGTATTAGAAGAAAATAAATCTAAAGTAAAAGGAAACAAAATAAATGAAAAGAGAAAGAGGGAAGGAGATTCTATTGAAAACAGGGAACGAAAAAGCAAAAGGAAAGAGTTGTTTTTTTTATTAATATGTTGAAAAGAAGAAAGAATTTGTAAAAGAAGAGAATGGGATTGAGAAATAAAAAGGAAAGAAATAGGTGAAAATTGGTAACTTTTTTTCCTTTTAAAATTTGTAAAATGAAGAAAAGGGGTGTATAAAAAATAGGAAAGGAAATGAAGGAAAGAAACTGAAAAATTGGTAAGAAATTAAAAGAAAAAGTGGCAAAAAAAATTTTATGAAAGGAAAGCAATGAGAGAAAATAGCAAGCAAATTAAAGATGTGAAAACTAAAAAGGCGATTGCAAAATGGAAAGAAATTTGGGTAATGGAATTATTCAACAACAACGAGAAAATTTAGAAAGAAATTTGTTTTTTTTAAAAAGGGTAAGAGATTTGCAACAGAAGGAGATTTGTGAGAAGAAATTAAAAGAAAATGGAAAGAATTTGTACAATGGGAAGAATTTAATGACAATTTTTTTTCTTCTGATTTGTAAAAGAAGAAAGAGAACGTAGAAGATTGGGAAAAGAAATGGAAAGATGGAAAGAAAATAAAGCAAAAATTGAAAGGTTTTTTTTTTCCTTTAGAATTGAAAAGAAGGAAGAATTTATAAAAGAAAAGAAGGAGATTGAGAAATAAAAAGGAAATAAATAAATGAAAGAAAAAAAAAGGAAATAAGGTCAAGAAAATTTGGCAAGTTCTTTTTTTTATTTTCCTAAAGTAGGAATAATTTCGCAAGAGGGAACAAACAAATGTAAAAATTGGGAAGGAAGGAATAGATGAGATTAAAGAAAAGAAACTAAGAGACAAAAGTGACAAGAATTTTTTTTCTCTTCTCTTGTTTAGATGATTCTAGCACCAATGTTTGATACAAAATCAACTAATAAAGAGATTTTTTTAGCAAAACAAAAACAAAAACAAAAATAAAAACTAACACGAATCAAATATTAAATAAACAATAAAATTTAATCGTTACCTCCCCGGCAACGGCGCCAAAAACTTGATCGATGCTTTCCTATGAATTAGAAAAGCGCAACATTTAAATTAAATTCTGCAAGCATACAGGTGTATAGCATACAGGTCGAACACAGGGAGGTGTTATCAAAAATTATTATCTATTTATTCTTGGGCGAGTTAGACGAAGTTTGGAGTTGTTGTTTTTTATGTTGTTGAAATTACTCTGAATCTAATCAGTATCAAATTCAACAATTGAAAAGAAAAGGAACAATTACTAGAAAAAGAGAATAACAACTAGAACAATAACAGAAATTAAAAGTAGGATTCCTGTTAAAACTAATCAACAGTGAATCGCTAACAAGCAGTAATAAAAGACAATAACAATATGCATTCTACCCAAAGCTAATTAGGTAGATAACACAAATTGTTATGAAATTAAAACAACAATAAAACTAGAAAAGAAAAGACTTTTATTAGAACAAAAGGGAATACAGAATAGAAAAATAAATGGCATTTACAATGGGACATCATGTATATTTATAGAGATGTAGACCAAATCCTAATCAAATCAATGACTAAATGACCCTCTTTTCCCAAGAAATAATATCATATCTCTTGCCTTCCTTGACCAAGCTTGATTGGAAAGCAAATCACGGTGAATATCTTCCAAATCTTCCCTATCTTCCATGTGGCAAATTGATTGATTGATTGATGAGCAGATTGTATGTGATTAATTCTTCCAAACAAGGATACTCATTAGACTCCAAAGGCAACAAGGGATAAAATCTTCAAAATTGATCTTTTCTTGGCAATATTTATATCAGAAATTCTTTTAATTGGAAATTGAAAAATGAATGTTCTGAATTGAGTTCCATGACTACTCCTGAAATGTCTATTAGTGAATATCATACATACACATGAATATGTATATATATAATATAACACTAATCAATATATTCTTCATAGCAAAGGGCCAGTGTGAACGCGTTCTGTTCTTTGGCAAAAAGTGAGCTCGACGGGGATCGAACTCAGGTCTCTCAGTACAAATTTCCATGCAATTACCAGTGAGCTATAACGTCTTTTGTAATTGAGGTGACTTTAATACGGGGAAGTAGCTTTTTATCTGTAGTTGGCCTTTAATTTGAAATGAAGGAGGCATTTCTTGACATCCTGTAAAAACATACAAAAGTAACCAAAGTATCATTTATTTATTTACAAAAGATAAAATATACGAGCATAAAATAAACACATTTCTATGTTAATCAAATACCCCCACACTTATCTTTTACTCGTCCTCGAGTAAAAAGAAAATGAAAAACTAACTAGATAGGTCGCACTTTCGTAGGAAACACGATTGCATTGAGCACATGCAACAAGCCGTTAAACCTCTAGGTGTCCCTAGTAGGACAAATGGTGTCTCGTGAGGGTTTTCAGCGGATACTACCCACAAAATCCAAATGCAGTATGCTATGATTCTAATGAAACTACATGAATGCAATGGACATATGCAAATAAAAACGAAAAATGAAAACACGACTTATTTCAGGAAAGTGGTACAACAAATTAAGTTAATAATTTCTAATCAGTTGATTTTATTTTAGATACCTCGACTTGTCACAAATTTTCAATATAAATCAAGTTTTCAAATGTTAAATTCCAGTTTGGCCAGTTAGTTCGGTCGATAACATAGTGCAGCCATGAAATAAATTCTTAGTTTGCTTGGCACAGTTTGTAAAGTGGTATTCTAATTTTCTCATGTATGGCTAGTCAAATCAATAAGGTCAAGAAGTGTTTGGGCATCATCCCTTATTCTTTATTCTATAAAATTTTAAGATTAATGATTAAGTACATACACCTAACTTAGAAGACTAAGGTTTACCACCCATGCACTGCCTCGCGAACTAACGGAGAGTGGGTAAAGAGCTTGGCGGATTGTGCAGGCCGACTTTGACTTTGTCAACAACGTGTCGGTAATCCTTAGGTGTCCAATCTCATAAAATGAGACCAAGATATTCCAACGCTGACTTTGTCAACAACGTGTCGGATAGAGCTTGGCGGGTTTGCACACCAACGCTCGATATACAAGCAATGTTGGATACCCTTGGATTACTATTATTATTATTGAATTTATAAGCACAAAAAGAGAGTTACGCGAATTCAACTTAACACAACTTAGTTTTAAAGATTTGACAAGCCATTATAAGTATTATAAGTCCTCCACTTATTTAAACAAAGTCTACAATATAGAATAGATTTCATGGCCATCACCTAAGAATCTCCCTATGTACCGGTTACACTATTATCCCTCAAAATTAAACTTTTCATTATATTTCTTATTCGATCTAAGTTGAGAGAAAAAAATACTATCAACTGGCTAAAAATTATAAACTTATTTTGTTGTATCAATTGAAAATGAGTCGTATTTTAAAAAAAAAATTATGTTATGTTACTACGATATAAAATGTATGATGGTCCTACATGAAAAGAAAGAAAAATTAAAGAAAAATCAAAAGAATGCAATGCAGACTCCCCCCACACTTGATTGAGACAGTGTCCCAACTGTCTAAGGCAGAAAAACAAAAATAAAATGAAAAAAAATGAAAAAGAAAAATAAAAGAAAAAGAACGTGTACCACCTGATTTCATGGTGGATGATCAAGCTCATGCAGATCGATAGGGTCATCTTCGTCATATTGCTCGAATTCCAAAAATGGTTTCAGTCGTTGACCGTTTACTTTGAAGACTTTTCCATCCCTAGGATTTTCAATTTCAACCGCTTCAAGAGGATATACTGTTTTCACAACATAAGGTCCAGTCCATCGAGATCTGAGTTTTCCTGGAAACAAGTGAAGTCTAGAGTCGTATAAAAGAACTTTTTGACCTACGTTGAATTCCTTACGAAGTATGTTTTTGTCGTGTTGGGCTTTGGTTCTTTCTTTGTAGATTTTCGCATTTTCATACGCCTCATTTCTTAATTCCTCTAATTCCAAAATTTGTAACTTCCTATGTGAGCCGGCTTTTTCTAAGTCAAAATTCAAAAATTTTATGGCCCAAAGGGCACGATGCTCTAGTTCAAGAGGCAAGTGACAGGCTTTTCCGAAGACTAATCGATATGGTGACATCCCTAGATTGGTTTTATAAGCAGTGCGAAAAGCCCAAAGTGCATCAATCAGTTTTACGGACCAATCTTTTCTATTGGAATTCACGGTTTTCTCAAGAATTTGTTTGATTTGTCTATTGGAAACTTCTACTTGTCCACTAGTTTGTGGATGGTAAGGTGTTGACAGCTTGTGTGTGATTGAGTATTTCTTGAGAAAGGACTCAAAAGCACGATTACAGAAATGAGTGCCATTATCGCTAATGATAGCTCGTGGTGTGCCAAAGCGTGAAAAGATGTTTTCTTTGAGGAATTTGACAACAACCTTGTTGTCGTTGGTTTTGGTCGGAATGGCTTCAACCCATTTTGAGACATAATCTACCACAAGCAAGATGTAAAGATTCCCAAATGAATTAGGGAATGGTCCCATGAAATCGATGCCCCAAACATCGAATAATTCAATCACTAAAGTGGGGTTGAGAGGCATCATGTTTCGCTTAGTGATTCGACCCGTTCTTTGACATCGCTCACATTTAGAGCAAAATTCGAAAGCGTCACGGAAGAGTGTGGGCCAATAAAAACCGCTTTGCAAAACTTTTGTAGTAGTTTTTCTTGCTCCAAAGTGACCGCCACAAGCATGGTCATGTGAGAAAGAGAGAATACTTTGGTGTTCATGATTGGGCACACACCTTCGAATGATTTGGTCTGGTCAGTATTTGAAAAGATATGGGTCGTCCCAATAAAAGTTTCGAACTTTCGAGAGAAATTTTTGTTTATCTTGTTTCGACCATTCAGCGGGCATTTGTTGTGTGACAAGATAATTCACAATGTCAGCATACCAAGGGGTGTTATAGATGGAAAGAATTTGTTCGTCAGGAAAATAGTCATTGATTTGGGTGTCGTTAACATTTTCGTGCACAATTCGAGAGAGATGATCAGCTACGACATTTTCAGAACCCTTTTTATCTCGTATTTCTATATCGAGTTCTTGAAGAAGAAGGATCCAACGAATCAAGCGGACCTTAGCATCCTTCTTAGAAAGCAAATATCGTAGGGCAGCATGATCAGTGTAAACTATGACTTTGGATCCTATGAGATATGGTCTGAATTTCTCAAGAGCGAAGACAACTGCCAAAAATTCCTTTTCAGTAGTTGAGTAATTCAATTGGGCCTCGTTTAAGGTTTTGCTAGCGTAATAAATGACTCGAGGGAGTTTATCGATACGCTGACCTAAGATGGCTCCAGCTGCAAAGTCAGAAGCGTCGCACATAAGTTCGAAGGGCTGAGTCCAATCAGGAGGTTGAATGATGGGAGCTGTGGTCAAGATTGACTTAAGAGTTTCAAAAGACGTTTTGCAGTCATTGGAGAATCCGAACTTAACGTCTTTGGCAAGTAAATTTGAGAGAGGTTTTGAAATTTTCGAGAAGTCCTTAATGAATCTTCTATAAAATCCCGCATGGCCAAGAAATGAACGAACATCTTTAACATACTTAGGAGGAGGTAGATTAGCAATCAAATCGATTTTAGATTTGTCGATTCCAAGGCCATCTTTGGAGACGACGTGGCCTAGAACTATCCCATTTTTAACCATGAAATGACACTTTTCCCAATTAAGCACGAGAGATTTTTCCTTACAACGTTTTAGGACGAGTTCTAAATGAGTGAGGCATTGGGAAAAAGAAGATCCATGGATTGAAAAATCATCCATGAATATTTCTAAGAATTCGTCCACCATATCAGAGAAAATACTCATCATACACCTTTGGAAAGTCGCGGGGGCATTACAAAGACCAAAAGGCATGCGACGATAAGCAAAGGTTCCAAAGGGACAAGTAAAGGTGGTCTTGTGTTGAACCTCTAAAGCAACAGGGATTTGGTTGTAGCCAGAGTATCCATCGAGAAAACAATAGTACTCATGACCCACTAAGTGTTCGAGCATTTGGTCAATAAAAGGTAAGGGAAAATGGTCTTTTCGTGTGGCTGCGTTGAGCTTTTGATAGTCGATACACACACGCCATTTTGTTTTGATTTTTGTTGGGACAAGCTCGTTACTTTCATTTTTGATCACTGTGACTCCCGATTTCTTTGGTACGACTTGTACTGGACTTACCCAGGTACTATCAGAGATGGGATAGATGATGTTATTGTCTAGACATTTGATTATCTCCTCCTTAACCACTTCGCTCATGTTTGGGTTTAATCGCCTTTGAGCCTCACGGATGGGTTTAGCCTCATCAACTAAGTGTATGCGATGTTCCACAATTGATGGGCTAATTCCTTTTATATCGCTCAGTTCCCATCCCAAGGCGTCTTTATTTTCCCGCAAAACTTCTAAGAGTTTTTCTTCTTGGTCTTCGATAAGATCAGAGGCCAAGATTACGGGAAGAGTTTCTGAGGAGTCTAAGTATGCGTACTTAAGGTCTTGTGGCAAGGGTTTGAGATCTAACTTAGGATGTTCTTGAGTATTAACGTTAGTTAACATTCCTTGGTTAGATTCAGAAGACGAAGGATTTAAGTCAAGAAATTCGTTCAGTTCAGAAATGTATTCCAGTTCATCGAAATCGGAATCGAAATGTTCTAGACACATTTTCAAGGCTTCAGAAGTGTCATTAGAGGTTTCGTCAACTATGGTTTGAATCATGTCGATTTCATCGGTCTCAAAATCCCTAGGTTGTTTGTTGAGATTGAAGATGTTTAGCTCAATGGTTAGGTGCCCGAAGGATAGTCGAAGTTGACCGTTCCTACAATTAATGACAACATTTGAGGTTGCTAAAAAGGGCCGTACTAAAATCAATGGTATTTGAACTTTGGAATTTGAGACAGGCTCTGTTTCTAAAACTATGAAATCGACAGGGAAGTAAAATTGTTCGATCTGTATCAAGACGTCTTCGATAATTCCCAATGGCTTTTTGACAGACCGATCTGCTAACTGAAGGGTGATGTTTATTGGTTTAATTTCCTCTAACCCAAGTTGATAATAAATAGTATAAGGAAGAAGATTGACACTGGCACCAAGGTCGAGTAGGACACGAGAGATATGGGTGTTTCCTATTTTGCAATCAGTCGTAGGGCAGCCGGGGTCTTTGAACTTGACTGGGGTAAGATTCGAAAGAGCAGAGCTTGTATTCGCAGTTAGAAAGGCGGTTTTTGGAACATTAGTTGCACGTTTTTGTGTGCACAATTCCTTAAGACATTTGGCATATTGAGGAATTTGTTCGATTGTGTCTAAAAGGGGAATGTTCACACGGACTTGTTTGAAAATTTCCAAGATTTTATCGAAATTTGCCGCTTTCTTCTTATTGTTGAGCCTATGGGGAAATGGAGCTATTGGTTTTTCAACTCTGTGGTGAGTTTCATCATTCGAGAAAGAAGGTTTATCCAAGGAAATAGAAGGTGGTAAGGTCGTAGAAGATGGTATGTTGGTATTGCCAACATTAATTTTCGAAGGTGGGTCGGGTTTGCCGACACTGGGAGAAGAATTGTTGGGATTGCCAACATTTAATGAAACTTGAGGTTTAGAGGAATTGGCATTCGAAGCCAATGGGTGATCATCAAGATTAGGGATTGGGGTCGAGTTAGAAGGTTCGTCAGGGTTGCCCACGTTATTATCAACCCTCTTTCCAGATCGAAGGGTTGTAATAGTGTTGACCGGATTATGGTTTTTGTCCTCACAAGAATTTACAGCACGAGAGTTATACTTTGGATTCATCTCGGGTTGACTAGGCAACTTTCCTTTCTCGTTATTTTTCGCTAGTTCCTTTATCATATTCATAATTTGTTCCATTTGTTTTTCTAAACGCACAATTTCTGGTGACGATTGAGAAGATTGAGAGGATTGGTTTGATGATTGAAAATTGGGGTGCCTATAAGGTTGCTTGGATTGAGATGTTGTTTGAGAGGTTTGAGAAATTGGAGGTGGAGCTTGATAATTTGGGTTGGGAATTAAGGGTTGCACGTGAGATGGGTTAGCCGAATTGTTGGGGTTTGACCAAGAAAAATTTGGGTGGTTCCTCCAACCAGGATTGTATGTGGATGAGTAAGGATTATTTTGAGCTATGGCATTAGCTTGGTCCTGAGAGTAATAGTGGGGTAACCCTTCTCCGGCTTCAGGAGTTTGATTTTCTAAGGGAATTTGACTTGGGTCCACGACATGCACTCCTCTAGTAGAAGTACGAATGGGAACACGAATTGATTTCCATTGCATGTCCTTTTCAGAATAATCTTCTAAGAATTGCCAAGCTTCATCGGCTGTCTTAGACATAAAATCTCCTCCACACATTGATTCTAGTTGAGTTCTAGTCTGATAGTTTAGCCCTTCATATGCAATTTGACATAAGTGATCTTTTAGAATTCCATGATGAGGGCAACTATATAATAGCTGGTTGAATCTCTCAAAGTATTTTGAAAAAGTTTCCTCCTCATTTTGACAAAATTGATTTATCTCGGTTCGGATTTTTAGAGTTTTATGAAAAGGGAAAAACTTTTTCAAGAATGAAGTGACAAATTCATCCCAACTTCTTATGGAATGTCTTGGAAGAGAATTTAGCCATCTTTTAGCGCTTTCAAGTAGTGCATATGGAATTAGCCTTAGCTTGATCGATTCGTTAGATAGTTGTTGCATTTTTGTTGTGGAAGCATACAATTCAAATTCACTTAAAAATTCATAAGCATTTTCAGATCCAGTAAACTTTGGTACCCCTTGGATAAAAGAATGTTTTAGCTCAAAATTGTTTCCTTCAGCTGGTGGGAACACAATGACAGATGGTTGAACGGTCCTAGTCGGATAACATCGATCACGAAGAGATAAGGGTCTATCTATTTGGATATTGTGGTTTTGAAAATTTTGATTTGTTTGGTTTTGATCCCCAAAGTTTGGAAAGTTGTGATTCACTCGATTTTGATCCAATTCGGTTGGAAAATTTTGGTTGATTCGAGAACCCCTAGGAGAATTTTGTTGGCTAACACTTTTTTCACTCATTGTTGTTAAATGCAAGCACAGAATTTAGCTACAATGAAATTTTATGTCCTTAATGGCTCCTAACCCAAAATTATATAGTGACACGTTTGATTACTTAGATCAAAAGATTTCTTAGCCAGTTAACGGACATGAGTTATCGGTGCACCAGGAATCACCCTAGCAATGCAGCCGAAGGTTTAAATACCTTCAGAGTAACAACCGATATAATATTTATGAATCACCGTAATATTTATAAACGGTTATTTCTCTGCCGTAGTCTAGACACCAAGAAATAATTCGTTTCAAATGAATCAACTATCACAATACAATTAAGCCCTAGATGAGCCCGTGACTCCCTTAAGTCCAACGTCTAACCGTTATTATTAGTTAGATTCTACGATGAAATGCAATTTGTGGGCTAAGGAAAGGGTGATGAAATCCCTCACCTTATGTGAATTGGGGTATTGCCCTTAACAGAATGGATAAAAAGTGCAGAAATAACAATAATCACACAATTTAATTGCACAAATTAAAAATTTACATTCAAGCCGCTGCCCCTGCAATTTTTTTTACAACAATTGTCTATTTTTTTTTTTTGTTTTGCAGCAGAGCACCTGTAGAGTTTTAAAAATTTCTCACCTTGATCGACAGTCCTCCAGTGAAATTGGGTAGCGCTAGCGCGTTCACACCCCACTTGTTGTGCAACCGCTCCAACAATTCGACTTCAACTATTTGCAATTGTTTGACTTTTGAATTTTTCCACTTCGGTCTTGCTTGTTTTCCTTCCTTCGCTTGATCTTGATTTTGATTTCTTTTTTTTTTTTAAAAGAAATTGTTAAAACAAGGAAAGAGATTAAGGAAAAAGAAGGAATAGAAGACAAAACTAGCAAGATATTTTTTTCTTGTTTTTGGAGATTGCAATGTCAATAAATAACATCAAATCCGCCAATCAAGAGTTTTTTCAGAAAAAATGGAAAGGAATAGTATTAGAAGAAAATAAATCTAAAGTAAAAGGAAACAAAATAAATGAAAAGAGAAAGAGGGAAGGAGATTCTATTGAAAACAGGGAACGAAAAAGCAAAAGGAAAGAGTTGTTTTTTTTATTAATACGTTGAAAAGAAGAAAGAATTTGTAAAAGAAGAGAATGGGATTGAGAAATAAAAAGGAAAGAAATAGGTGAAAATTGGTAACTTTTTTTCCTTTTAAAATGAAGGAAAGGGGTGTATAAAAAATAGGAAAGGAAATGAAGGAAAGAAACTGAAAAATAGGTAAGAAATTAAAAGAAAAAGTGGCAAAAAAATTTTTATGAAAGGAAAGCAATGAGAGAAAATAGCAAGCAAATTAAAGATGTGAAAACTAAAAAGGCGATTGCAAAATGGAAAGAAATTTGGGTAATGGAATTATTCAACAACAACGAGAAAATTTAGAAAGAAATTTGTTTTTTTTTAAAAAAGAGTAAGAGATTTGCAACAGAAGGAGATTTGTGAGAAGAAATTAAAAGAAAATGGCAAGAATTTGTACAATGGGAAGAATTTAATGACAAATTTTTTTTTTCTGATTTGTAAAAGAAGAAAGAGAACGTAGAAGATTGGGAAAAGAAATGGAAAGATGGAAAGAAATAAAGCAAAAATTGAAAGGTTTTTTTTCCTTTAGAATTGAAAAGAAGGAAGAATTTATAAAAGAAAAGAAGGAGATTGAGAAATAAAAAGGAAATAAATAAATGAAAGAAAAAAAAGGAAATAAGGTCAAGAAAATTTGGCAAGTTCTTTTTTTTTTATTTTCCTAAAGTAGGAATAATTTCGCAAGAGGGAACAAACAAATGTAAAAATTGGGAAGGAAGGAATAGATGAGATTAAAGAAAAGAAACTAAGAGACAAAAGTGGCAAGAAATTTTTTTCTCTTCTCTTGTTTAGATGATTCTAGCACCAATGTTTGATAAAAAATCAACTAATAAAGAGATTTTTTTTAGCAAAACAAAAATAAAAACTAACACGAATCAAATATTAAATAAACAATAAAATTTAATCGTTACCTCCCCGGCAACGGCGCCAAAAACTTGATCGATGCTTTCCTATGAATTAGAAAAGCGCGACATTTAAATTAAATTCTGCAAGCATACAGGTGTGTAGCATACAGGTCGAACACAGGGAGGTGTTATCAAAAATTATTATCTATTTATTCTTGGGTGAGTTAGACGAAGTTTGGAGTTGTTGTTTTTTATGTTGTTGAAATTACTCTGAATCTAATCAGTATCAAATTCAACAATTGAAAAGAAAAGGAACAATTACTAGAAAAAGAGAATAACAACTAGAACAATAACAGAAATTAAAAGTAGGATTCCTGTTGAAACTAATCAACAGTGAATCGCTAACAAGCAGTAATAAAAGACAATAACAATATGCATTCTACCCAAACCTAATTAGGTAGATAACACAAATTGTTATGAAATTAAAACAACAATAAAACTAGAAAAGAAAAGACTTTTATTAGAACAAAAGGGAATACAGAATAGAAAAATGAACGGCATTTACAATGGGACATCATGTATATTTATAGAGATGTAGACCAAATCCTAATCAAATCAATGACTAAATGGCCCTCTTTTCCCAAGAAGTAATATCATATCTCTTGCCTTCCTTGACCAAGCTTGATTGGAAAGCAAATCACGGTGAATATCTTCCAAATCTTCCCTATCTTCCATATGGCAAATTGATTGATTGATTGATGAGCAGATTGTATGTGATTAATTCTTCCAAACAAGGATACTCATTAGACTCCAAAGGCAACAAGGGATAAAATCTTCAAAATTGATCTTTTCTTGGCAATATTTCTATCAGAAATTCTTTTAATTGGAAATTGAAAAATGAATGTTCTGAATTGATTTCCATGACTACTCCTGAAATGTCTATTAGTGAATATCATACATACACATGAATATGTATACATATAATATAACACTAATTAATATATTCTTCATAGCAAAGGGCCAGTGTGAACGCGTTCTGTTCTTTGGCAAAAAATGAGCTCGACGGGGATCGAACTCAGGTCTCTCAGTACAAATTTCCATGCAATTACCGGTGAGCTGCAACGTCTTTTATGATTGAGGTGGCTTTAATATGGGGAAGTAGCTTTTTATCTGTTGTTGGCCTTTAATTTGAAATGAAGGAGGCATTTCTTGACATCCTGTAAAAACATACAAAAGTAACCAAAGTATCATTTATTTATTTACAAAAGATAAAATATACGAGCATAAAATAAACACATTTCTATGTTAATCACATACAATGAACTTATCAGCTTGGAAGTGGAAGTCTTATAGATCTTTACACCCATGAATGTATAGTTCTTTCTAGAAGGGGGTGTTCTCGTTTAACCCTGAATGAAAATCAGTCATCTTATCGCGATCATTCATATCTTTTTCCTTTAAGGCTTCTATATTGAATCTTTTTAAGTCATCTCTGAGGGATTCTCCCTGCCTCTGCTTGATATTGGCAATAAGCGTAATGAACTATCGGTACTTTGCAAATGCAAAATTACGCAAGAAACTCTAGGCAAATTGCTTCCATGAATAGATGGTATTCTCCCTATATTGACGATAGCACTTGGCTGCTGCTCCCTAAAGAGTTACTAGAAAAAGACGACATCTGACTGTCCTCGAACCATTATAGAGATCCATTTGATCGTCAAAAGCCATTAGGTGGTCATCGGGGTCGGTAGTTCCAAGATATTTTATGGTTGGAACCTTTACCCTAGATGGTATCATAGTATTCATGATCTCATTGGTAAAAGGGGTCACTCTCTCATTATCATTAA
The DNA here is from genome assembly GCA_030737875.1 of Allium sativum. Classification (NCBI taxonomy): domain Eukaryota; kingdom Viridiplantae; phylum Streptophyta; class Magnoliopsida; order Asparagales; family Amaryllidaceae; genus Allium; species Allium sativum. The sequence goes on along the minus strand of CM060921.1, from coordinate 3,382,950 downwards.
CCCTATCATCTTGATTTCTCTTTCCTTTGCTTTCCAACAAGTCCTTGATAGTTTTCCTGGTAATGTTTTTGAGATATGTTATCGTAATTCGCCCTCTTAGGATTGTAACCATTATAAGTAGAGCTCCCAGATTGCTCCTGGCTACATTGATTTCCTTGATGATCTAGCCCTGTCAAAAAAGGATCTTTTCTTCTTAGAGGAAGCCTCTTTGAGTTTCTCTCTTCCCCCAGAATGTTGGGTGGGAACTTTTCTCTTTGGAGATTCATCCTTCTCCCTTTGGCTGGACTTGACGAGCTTTGCAGACTTTTGTACTAGATTGGCCTCCATTTGAGCTTTCGTTTCCTGTATTTTTTTCTCTTTGGCTATGAGCTTAGTGGTATTTTCCTCCATGGCATTTGGATTTGGTGGTTGCACTGGATTAGAAGTTGCTCTCTCTTCGTTGTTATTTAGGTTGAATGTTGGATTCACGTCCACCTCAATGGTAGCATTAGGAGCTGGCTCCTTATTCCGTTCTTCTAATCTTTTTGACTTCATCTTTTCCTATCATGAAGCAATAAGTTTGCAAATAACTCCCTAATAAGGTAACAATAAGGGTGGAGGTTCAAGCCCTACTTCTAGCGCCAAGATGTTAACGATATTTTTCGTCAGCACCCGAACTAGATTAGACAATGCATGTGAAACTTAATAGTTAATGGATCTATAGATGTTAAAGGGAAATTTGATTTCAGCGAGCAAAATGGGTTCCACCATTCCCTAAGCATTTAGGCCTAAAGTTCAAAGATTAGTTTCTCTTCCCTTAAGGGGTGAGTATCACGCTTACGAGACGACATGGACGATAACTGCCTTGGGGCAAGGTGTCCCAAGTTTTAGGAGGCTTATTTCGTTGTAATGCAATTACCCCTAGACCCAGGATAAAATAATATACATTGTGCTGAGAAGAAAACAGGCTAGTGCTTCACAACAATTGGGTTGTCTAGATGTCATAACACTTGATGACTTAAATGATACTTCCGCATCGAACCAGCCTAGAAAAGACCTTGGTTGCACTGATATCAGGTCGCAAGATTACAAAAAGCTTCTTTCCGGTGTTATGTTTCATTAGACTCGTTATGAAAGGGTTAAGTCACATATTGAAGGGTCGAAAGGGGAGATTCTTTGGTTTTACTCAAAGCCTTTCCTCTACCAACACATATGTGATTAACATTTCCACGAGAAAGGTTAGCGCTAACTCCCAGTTTAACCATGGCAAACACAATATGATTATAGTATCGAGAAATATTTAAGTCCAGGACTTCTCCATTTCATTTATTTCAGATATATTACAAAGATTGTAGAAATCCCCGATTCGATTGAGAAATTATGGTTTTCTCTTAAAGAAAAGAGTACAAGATTGAAGAATGAGAAATTCGTCTCAAAATTGTGACCGCCAGGTCATATTTATAAACAAATTGGGGCCCCTTTTGACATTGGGCAGTAAAAGGCCCTTTTCGGGAATAGTAGTTATGCTTCGGTCGCTTTTCACCTTTCGGTTCTGGTTGCCTGGGTCTTGGCTGTTGTTGAGAGATATGACATAGCCTTTATTGTGTTGGCCTTAGCTTTTAGAAAGATTGTTCCTGTCCTTGGATCTTCTCTTTGAGGTTGTATCTACCATCCATATCAATACTAAGCTTGTTGGTATTGATAGCATCGGGTATAGTGTCTAGCTTTCAGAGGTAAGTTTCTGGGGAGAGCTTTCGGCTTTCGGTCATGGACTTTCGACCTTGTCTTTTAGTCTTCATGATGTTTGCCTTCATGCTCCTATCTCTCACGTTCCGGAATCCGTCACCCCTTCTGGTGCCGAGACTGAGTAAGGCGGTGTGGATAGCTCTTCTTCTTAGGAACTTCGGTTTGTTCTCAGTGAATCTTTGGAGTGGGTTCTGGTCTTCCGGGAGTATGCTTCCAGTGTGTTTTCTTTCTCTTGTATCAGCATTAAGTAAATTAATGCCAATAGCCCCTTTCATTTCTCTTAATCTAACCTAGCACTATCCCTAGCGCCTTTAGTTTTCGATAATGTACCTTTGAATTTACTTTCTTTTTTGCTCTCGGTTATTAATGATGCTCTTTCGGATACGAATTGGCTTACAGATGTTTCACTTTATCTTTTTGATAATATCAACCTTTCTAATGGCCGATCACGCTGAGCTTATTTCTAGGTTGTGGCTTTGGCCCTTCTCTCTGATATGCTTTCGCCTTTCGGATATGCTTTCGCACAAAACCCCTTCACCTTCCTTCTGTGTTGAAAATTGGTAGTAACAGTTACATTTATCATAACTAAACCATTGCCACAAATATCAATACTATCAAATGATTCAAATGACATAGATCAATCATGGATGCATACTATGGAAATTGCATGAAATGTTATATGCACATGTTTATTTCTAACTGGTTATACTTTAGTGAGATCAAAACAAACTAGAGTCACTACTAGAAAAATAAGCTACAATAACGGTTTTTGGCCGATGTCTGAGTGTTTTACAACCGATGTCTTTGCGAGTGTAGAGAAAGGTAAGGATCTTTCACATCAGTTTTTGGCTGATGTTTAAGATGACTTTATATAACGTTTTTATTAGCATATCTGATGTCTTTCACTATAATTTAAAATAATATTATATTACTACGATTTGAACATTGCAATATTAAGAGGTTTAAAACCACTTAAACATATAACACATTTGGTTGAAATAAACATTTATATCTTTATTTTTTGTAAATGTGATGTCTTTTAAGCTAGTTAACATTAACGCAAAATAAACCTAATGTAAAAAATCAAATTTAAATCAGTTCTTTAGAAAGAACCATTATTAAAAATGTTGTTTTCACTAGTCTTTTTGAAGGAACTAGTGTTACTTATTATATACATCACTTTTCTAAAGCAAGCAATGTAAACGTGTAGTGAAATCGGTTCCTTAGAGTAAGTGGTGTTAATTAGGTGTGATAGACAATTGTTACCATATTCATAGCTATGTTACATATTGAATATAGACATTGTTTTTTTAAAGCAGGCAACGTAAATTTGTAGTAATAAACATTAGTTATCTTTTTATACACATCAGTTTATAATAACTATATGATTCAAACAACTAAAACTAACATCACATAAAAAATGAAAATGATGTCAAATAGAAAAAAAAACATGTACCTTATTTGTATGTAAACCCAAAAATCAAAAGAAAATTCAACCAGATCATCCAGCTACAACATTCCAAGAAACACCAAAATAACTTAGCTATATTACTCTTTTTCCAACCATTCAAATCTATAAACATCCAACACTAATCTATTTTTTCAACTATACTAATCCAAAAACATATGACAATTATCCACCTAACACCAACATTTAGAACATTCTAAATAACCCTGACATGAATTCACCTAAACAAAACACATTACTTCCCTACCTCTCAATTCAAAATCAACCTTAACAGTCACATTACATTTTTCCTTGGATGATTCATAAGATGGTACAAAACTTTGCATTTTGTCTTGTATGAATTCGAGAGCCTCATGGCGCACATCATCAAGCTCATGCATCGTGTAGAATTTCCTTGTATTAGCACAATACTATATATATTCATCCAAATTTCTTACTATTTTTCAATCAAAATATAAAATAGTTTACCTTGGTGGTAAAAGATAGTTCCTTGTCCTAATGATTTCTTTCATGTAGCGCATCACAACGTAGCCGCATTCACTATCACCTGCTTGTTTAGAAGATCCATATTCAAATAATAATAAGTTGAGTTGTTTCAATCAACACCAAAAAGAAGCTGGACTAGTAAGTATGACAAATTAACTAAAGTGCAAAATATTTACTACAAAAGGTTCTTAATTTTAGGAACTCTACTTTTTTTTCTTTCGGTTTTGAGCATTGAAAGATCTGATTGTGCTACATAAGAGAATGTAACAAGGTTAGCAACATATAAGTCATATGTTCGGTAATAAAAAACAATACCTGAAATGAATCACATTCTTATAGTACAAATGTATTACCTTGATAATGCTTTTTCTAATGCAGAAAATGCGCCTGATGAGACAAAGGATTGAGAATGTAAATGTCACCATCCCATATTATGATTAAAATCCGATGCAGATGTTTTTATTAGAAAATATACAAAAGTCAGAGTTTGCAAAAAAAACTGCCTAAAAGTCATAATATATATCGTATCAACATACTTTTGATTATGTGACATTAAGAATAGACGATCAGGATTACCATCTCTCAACTGATTAACAACGTAAGTTTCAAATTCATTGTTGAGGGTAAATGTTGCTCTAGGATCGACAAAGGAAAATAACTCTAAATCGTTACTCTTATGAACCAAAGTATGCAAGTACCTATGTATATATATGAAATAGCTAATCAACATATCCATGTGTCCAGAATGACAAAAAATTAAGATTAAAAATATACTTATGCCATATACACAGATATTATAGCTTGTCCAATCATGTCAAACTCTAACAAGGCGATTGGATTCTTAGGCTAAATGTTGGCTTTGACTTCTCAAGCAATCAGTATCGGGGTCCCAGAAACTAGCATAAATGTTTTCTCGTGTTGAGTATATTTCATCGTGTGTGTCAACTAGTTACAAACAGGTTTTACATTTCTTTTTCTTAATAATGCATGCTTCAGCATATATGAAGTTGAAATAAAATGGTATATGTTTGATAAAATAGAAAAAAATGGTAAGTATATTTATATGGCTTTTGTTTTTTTCATTTTTATGAACGATGCAAACAATATATAATAGTAAAGTGATTTCAAGAATTAATGTTTACAGATGCTTACAATTTTGGCATTTATCTTCGCTAGCTCTTCATTAATCATCTCATCCTTTGGGGTACGTTCTTTTTTCCCCAAAACTGCCCAATCAGGTAATTCTCCAGGCTCCAATTTCCCTGCTTTTACATGTTTAAAATGTATAAACATTTAAATCCATCAATAACAAAAATTTCAATAAAACTGATTGGTTCTTACTTCTTCTTCTTACAAACCAATATATTCCTTCCTTGACAAGCGGTGATACCAAACCTAGCTTTCTAATTATATAACCTTAACATTAACTTTAACTTAGTGCACTCACTACCCTCATACAAAGGTTGTTCAGCACCACGGCAAAGCTCTTGAAGTCAGATGAATCATCATCGTAACCCCCAATTAAATGCTGGTTCACAAGCTTCAACGGTTTTTGATGGTGGACATGTACTACAAATAAATGACCAAATATTCTTAGAAAAATCTTATACATGCCAAATATGATCAAAATACCCCAAACTAAACTCATTTTCATATAAATGACCCTTGATTATTTTGATAGAGAATTTTATAAAGTTAACACGGCGTGCACATAGGCAAGGAATCTTCTTCGGACTACTAGAACTTTCTTCTGGATAAATGAAGAACTTTTCAATCGAAATTTCGTATTCTAAGAATCCTATTTTCGAAATCCATGACTTATCCATATTTTTATGATGAATAACAACAAACATGATTGTCATTTTAAACATAAATGACATAAACAAGCAGATTATACATAAAAAGGTATAAACTTAATTTAAACATTGAAAGTTGTTGTGGATAAAACTAACCTCCAAAGTCAAAAAAATAAACAAAATTAACCAAAATCCAAAACTCGAATCAAGTTGCTCTTGCAAAATCAAATCATAGAAAAAAATTATGAATACAAGGGTTTGAATTTCATGTGAGTGCCAAAAGATTACTCTATAATATAGTTCACATGATATCTTAAGATGAAATAACAAATTATAATTAGATAAAAACCAGAAACTATATTTCTTAAGCTACCTACAACCAAATTTTAATAATAATTTTGCGTTTTATTTTAACAAGCACTGTTCAGTCATGTCATGCTTAGTTTGTAACTTAGGTTGTATTTTGTTACTACAAGTGGGCATGTGCATTTCTTTTTTAAGTCAGTTTATCGTTATCATTTTTTATCTAAATGGCAAAATTTTATTACAACTTGATTCAAAAGAAACCACAAAATGACAACTTAAACATCGACAAATAAGTATTAACGAGCACAAAAAAACAACTAAGAAAATAAACAAAAATAGTGTGATCCACCATCAAGTTTCATTTGTTGAACACAAAGAACCAGAAAAAGAAGCATAACCAGAAAAAATCTAGCGGAAAAGGAATTAACAAATTAGCTCTAGCAAACCAATTACAAAGTATACATAAACCATTACAAAATACACACAGCAAACCAAAAATAAACAAGATATACATGCAAACCAATCCCATAAAAGATAAACAAGCCTATCGGATTTTCTGCACTTGTAGCTGAGTTTGATTCCAAAAGAAACAAGATTTACACTCAAAAAGCCTTTGATAAGGCGTTTTTCTTATCGATCTACTCAAATTCAGATGATTGCAAGCCTATCGTTATTAAATTAAAGAACAAAAAAGCAAAGCATGAGTAATAAAAAAATACACATGCACAATCAGCCTCTTTGCAATCTAGGGAGCTAAACCCAATTAAGTCAAAGTACTATCATGAATCAGATCATATATAAGTAAAAAAATTAAGAACAGATTAGCTGGATACTCCAATTACCTTGAGATAACCAAAAAAACAAGGAAAGAAAATCTCAATAGAGAAAATACACTTTACATATTGACTTAGGAAAAGATTAGGCAGATTAGGCACATAACCATTACACATACATTACTATGGACAAACCTTTAACATACATAGTGAATTAAACAAATAAAGTAATTAATAACACACAATACACAAACAAATACACATTCAGACACCCATATACAAGTCAAGCTTGTAAGTAAAGTACTAACCTTGAGCTACTTCAAGCTCCCAGTCTGCTACTCCAATTACCTTTAGATAACGTGCAAACCAATTACAAGCAAATAAAATTAGGGTTTTGAACAGAGAGGGTTTCTTACTAACTCACCGGCTCTGGCAAGCTCTACCAACCTCCAGATTTGTCGAAGAAAGTAAAAGTTAAAAACAAAAATAAAATTTAAAACAAATTTGAAATATGCAACCTAATTCAAGCTGGGTTTTCCTAAGAAACACCAAACCGAACCAATCTGAAGCTGAATTATAACTAATTAATACCAATAAAACCAATTTGAAGCTGGGTTTGGCCTAATCGAAAACTAGGTTTGTAATGTTGTGTGGGTAAGATGGTGAGATACGATGAAGGTTTTTGTGTGTGAGATGGTGATCTAGTAGCGATAGAAAAGAGAGACACAAAGCTTGAGAGAGAGAGAGAGAGAGAGACGGAGGTCGACAGAGAGTAGGGTCGAGGGAGATAGAGTGGAGAAAGCGAGGGAAATAATATTTGGTTAAATAAGGGAATGAAATGGTTTTTTTAATTAAGAGGGGAATAATGGTACGGGTTATTTTCATATTTTTTTAAAAAAACTAAGTAATAGACAACGGCTATTTTAGTACGTGATGTCCTTGAAGACTTTAAACATCGATTGAAAAAAATATCGATGTTAAAAATTCCTTTAACATAGGTGGTTTTAGAAATTGATGTTACTTTTCTAGTAGTGAGTGCAAAAGAAAACTTTATTACTCTATTTCTGATTCTAAAGGACCGATGTTGTAACCTATTTACAAGGAGGAACCCAAAGTCACACATCTCATTTATGCGGACAATTTGATGATTTTTTATAAATCTAATAACATGGGAGTGGGGACTATTAATGAGATTTTAGATGATTTGAAAAAATATGCAGGCCTTAAAATTAACAACTTTAAGTTAAAGGTTTTTTTATCAGAGGGGTTAGAAACAAAAATCATATTCTACAGGTTTTAAACATAAAAGAAGGATTGCTTCCTGTCAAATATCTGGGGGTTCCGTTATCACATAACTACCTTCATTTTTTAGATTGTGGGGATTTGATTGAAAGAATAAGAAAGAAGATGGACAGTTGGGACAATAGACTTCTCTCTATGGTAGGTAAAATTGAACCAGTTAAAACGATTATCACACCTATGATGCTGTTTTGGATGCTTACCTATCAAATTCCAGAAGCTACGATAAACAAAATTAATAGATTACGCGCCAACTTTATATGGGTCGGAAAAAAACATAAAATTGCAAGGGACACACTTTGCTCTCCTAAGGAAGGAAGGGTTGGTTTGCAAAATTTCAAGGATATTAAAGTTGCTGCTGCGCTAAAATTACTTTGGCACTTAGTGAATGGTAGTAGCCTGTGGAAAAAATGGATGGTAAATAGATATTGTTCAGGAAAATGTTTCTAGGTGATGGGAATAGACAACAACAATTCGTGCACGTGGAACACAATTCTCAGACACAGAAATTTGAGCCTCCATTGTATTACCAGATGTGTAGTTAATGGTCAAAACACGCTGCTCTGGTTTGACCCATGGATTAATAGCAATACAATGGTGAATATTCTTGGATGGGATAGTTTGGATCTATTTGGAGGGGATAACTTATATGTTAGCAACATCATTGATAATGGGTTTTTAATCCTAATATACTACGAGCACGAGACTCCTCTCAAATCAGATTAGGGAAATAAAATCTCATTTGGACATGGAAGAAGACTATTGGAGCTGGAATGGTATTCCTAATGGATTTTCGTTTCACTCGGCGTGGGACATCTCTAGAGATCATAAACCAGAGCTAGACTAGTGCAAAGTTATTTGGCACAAAATTAACAGTCCCAAAATGTCAGTCTGTGCATATAAAGCTTACCTTAACTGACTTTGCATGAAGGATACTATGATAAAATGGGGATATGGGATAGATCCTATTTGCGTGTTGTGTAATGATGAACATGGGAATAAAAATCATCTTTTTTTCCGATGTAATTACTCTGCGTACCTTTGGACCAGATGTAGAATGAAAATTGGACTGCCTCTTACTGAACTACAGCTTTTGGAGAATGAACTAAATAATTTGAAGACAACATTTACTTCAGTGGATTTCAGATAGGATTCAACTTTCTTCTGCCTAGTAGTGATGATATACCACATCTGAATGGAGAGAAATAACAGGATTCACAATAATCAGCACATAAACAAATTTAGGAGATGAGATTTACTGGAGTTAGATGTAAAATACTGTAACGACCCGTATTCTATGCATCATAGGACCGTAGAATATTTATTTCTTTCACATACGAAGTCGTATGGTCATGTAACTTTGGGAGACGACTATTGGGGTCATTTCTCATGGTCATGATTTTTCCCGATTTTTAAATGACCATTTTACCCCTAGTTGGTACTGTTTTGGCCATAACTTTTGACTGAAAAGGAATTTTGACCTGAAACAACTTCCATTGGCTTCGGATGATGGTTTCTCTTTCCGTAGAGTGGTCATAATAGCCAAACGGACTTACCGTTTGGGAGATATGGCAGAATGAAGATTTAGAGGGTTAATTTTGGTTAATTGGGCCTAACCAGGTGATTAGCAGCTAGGCCCAGAGGGGAATTTTGGGTTTAGAGGCATAGGAGGGCTGATTAGGGTTAGAAAATCACTTTCATTTCAGTTTTGAGCCGCCACAAACCTTCTTGAGACCTTAGTAATGGCTTTCATCCTCTAAAACCACTCCAAAACACATTTTTAGTGAAGATTAAGCCTAAACTACATCAAAACAAGGCCAAATAGCAACAGAGCAAGGTTGGAGCTGCAGCTATACATAGGAATTCGATCCAAACAGAGAGTATTTCAGATTTAGCGTTTTATTTTGTGGCAAAGGTGAGTGATTTGCATAGTTTTTGCACTAATTACGGTAATTAAGGGTAATTAGTGAAGATTAGCGAATTTATACACTAATAAATTCTGGAAAAATGTTTAGAAATTTGAAAATAATATTTTATGCCTCTGTTAGAAAATTTGGACGATTTGATTAAGTTTTACTAAGTATGTGCTTAAACATGATTAAGTGGGATTATGGGAAAATGTGAGGTTTTAGCCACTTTTGATCCAATTTGATTCATTCGAATTGTTGTTTTGCTGTTTGTGGTTGCTATTACATGTTGCTATGGCTCTACGGTGTGTTTTATGATTGATTAGAAGTGTTAGATTTGTCAAAAACGCCGTCGAATGGCGTAAAATACTTGCTGGAAGAGTTGCAGAAAAGTGCATGTTCTGGACCAGATCGGATATGGCGGCTCGGATCGGATAAGTTGAACTGGGCAAGGGACCTGATCGGATCGGAACTTGACACTTGAGACAATTGGCAAAAAGGAAGGCCACGCTAATTGAACTGGGATCGGATCGGATGAAGGAGGAGAGATCGGATCGACTTAAGGATGAAGGGCTCGGATCGGATCGACTGAAGGAAAAAGGGCTCGGACTGAAGTAAGTCGAAGGAATCGGATCGGAGCAAATGAAGAAACGAGGGAACGGATCGGAGCGGAAGCACGAACTGGAAGGGAGATGGCACCCGACCCGACCCGGAGGAGGACACCCGACCCGACCCGAAGTGGAATACCCGACCCGAACCGATGCGACGCTGTGGACCCGAACCGAACCGCTACAAGAGAAGACTACGAACCGACCCAAAGCAGAGGACCCGACCCGAACCGATGGCTAGAAGGAGAACCCGACCCGACTCAGTATTGACCAATAACCCGAGATGCAAAGGTAGTCCAATATGGGAAGTTAAAGCTCAGGATCCAGTTGGGAACCGATGAGTTCACTTCATGATTGGGCTTTGCTGTGGGATGTGTGCCAAGGGGCAGTCGATGTTTATGACTTTGAATCACTATGTATGGGAAGTACGTGAACGGATTCAGGGCTGAAAGGGCCTAGGTACGACTAAAGGGCTATAAACCAATGAAGTGGGGTCATTTGTAAAGATTTGGTCATGACTCCATGTGGTAAGCTTGGTAGCAGCAGTAGTTGTACAAGTCGAACTCCGTCACTACTTCAATGGGTCTAGTGATTGACAGTGGTGGACATCGTATTCTTTACGCACTGAGTGAGAGATGTGAGGATGGTTGCTATGGTTGATTTGTTTGTTATCATTATGACATGCACACCCCACCCCCGTATTCTTACACTATTTATTATGGCACCTTAGAGTACTGTACGGTATGTGGTACTAACTCTTTGGTTGCAGGTCCAGGTTCAGGTATGGTCTATTATACCTGTTATTGTTCTGTTTAGATGCTTATCGCTCATACCAGACTTTATGTCTAACCCAGAGTTTTATGTCTCCTCTTATTACTCTGGGTGCTCCCACGAGCAGACTAGAGACAGGTTAGCTGGTGATGCACGGGTAGATGATCCGGAGACGAGCAGGAGGCTTCCACGTAATATATATAGTATTCTCCCTGTGTTGTTGAAGATCACTGCTTGGGCATTGGTGGTGCATCTTCTACTTTAGCTTTCTTTTGTTTAGAGACAGTAAATTTGAAAAGTTGTAATAAGCTGTATATGGATTTCCGCTGCTCTGATGTTGATGTTGGTTTTAGTTATCAGCTTATGCACTGTCTCACCTGTTTTATGTCCAATATGTTATTATTATTATATTTTACTCCATGCGCTGTGAGACATTCTACAGGTTCTTGATTAGTTAATTCCCTTCTTTCCTTTCTCCTGACGACCATCCCGTGCTAGTCAGGCATGTGTACAGCGCACTTTCGGAGGAAATGTAGGCTGGTGCGAGGCAGGCCGTCACACTTGGTATCAGAGCTCTAGGTTGCGTAGTTAACCTAGGGAAGTTATCAGGGAGAGATAATATACGTATACGAGAGAGAGTATTTGTGATTATTTTGGTTTTCAAAAGCTATATATATATACATACTATTAGTAGTATAAGAATGAAGTCGTGCTGCACTAGCACCACTATGGGGTCGTTAATCGTTTCCTTTTTCAAATTGACGATGAGCCGATATGTTAGAGGTACCGGTAGAGGGGCCAATAATGGGAATGCTGCTGACATGAGGGCGATGTTTACTGATCTCATGAGAGAGACGCTTAGGGATGTACAGAGGCCAGCTCCCAATGGTGGAAATGGTGGTGGTCCAATAGTGCAGGCGCCGAGAGTCGACTTCGCCAAGCTGAATAAGGATTATACTAGCCTTGGTGGGAAGCCATTCCACGGAACGGAGTCGGCTACGGATGTTCAGGATTGGTTGGATAGTTGCGAACGTATCTTCGAGGATTTGGGTATCGAGGATGCGATGAAGAGAAAGCTAGCGTCCCGTCAGCTGCAAGGGCGGGCAATGAATTGGTGGAATGCTATAAAGGCAGCTACTCCCGAAGATCAGATTACTTGGGAGCAGTTTAAGGCTCGCTTTAGCGAGAAGTTCATTCCAGCCGCTCAGAAGTCAATGCTGTTTAAGAAATTCTTGGAGCTCAAGCAGAATGGCAGAGCTCTCTCGGAGTATATTGCTGAATTCGACACTTTGTCAAAATATAGGTTATCTCTTATTGATACTGCCGAGAAGAAGAATGAGAAATTCATAACTGGTTTGGATCAGTACTTGGGGGAAAGGCTTATTAACCACATAGATGAGACGTTTGAGTCGATTGTGGGGAAAGCATTGAGATCAGAAAGTCTCTACCCTAAGCCGAAGACTGAGGTTGCATCCACAGATGAGCCAAAGCCACAAGCAAGTGGTGGAGGCAAGGGTGGTTCCCAGAATAAGAGGAAGCAGAATCAGACTAAGGATGGCCAGAAGAAAAAGAATAAGCAAGATGTTGAGTGCTTCAGCTGTGGTAAGAAGGGCCATTATGCTAGTAATTGTCGGGCCAAGCCAGCGGATAGGAAGTGCTTCAACTGTGGCCAAATGGGACATCACAAGGACAAGTGTCCACAGCCCCCTAAAGAAAAGCAAATGGTGAAAGTATATGCTCTTAATGTTATTCCTTCTTCGTCGAATGCCCCAACAGCGGCGGAGAAGGGAAAGAATGTCGTCATTCAAGGTATGCTTTCTGTTTATGATGTTCCTGTTAGAGTTTTGTTTGATACCGGAGCTTCCAGTTCTTTCATATCTAGTGACCTGGTAGATAGGTTGGGATTGGAGCCCGAGATTGTCGATAGACCTTTAGTAGTGACGAACCCGATTGGTGGTTCGACTAGCCTTAGCATGATTTGTCGTAGTGTGGTCTTATCAAGTCATGGATGCATGTTTGTTTGTGATTGCTTTGTTTTGGGCTTTACTGGGTTTGGCATTATTTTGGGAGTAGATTGGCTCCGAAGATACGGGGTGGTGGTAGACTGTGAGGGCTTTTTGGTGACAGCTAGAGCGGACGATGGGTGGAGGATAGTGTTTGGTGGTCTACCCAGTAAGGGGGTATTGGCTAGCTTTCTAAACTCCCTCGACATTCCGCATAGTGAGTTGTCAGGTTTGCCCGTGGTTGGCCAGTATCCGGATGTTTTCAAAGAAGTGACCGGGCTTCCACCACATCGAGAGATTGAGTTCCGTATTGATTTGGTAAAAGATGCCAGACCTATAGTAATGCCACTTCGTCGTTTGGCACCAAGGGAGCAGCGAGAGCTCGAGGTGCAAGTCAGCGATCTTTTGAAGAAGGGATTTATCAGAAGGAGTACTTATGAATGGGGAGCACCAGTTGTGTTTGCTACCAAGGAGGATGGTTCCCTTCGTTTGTGTGTAGACTACTGCGAGTTGAATAAAGTGACGAGGAAGAACAAGTATCCTCTACCGCAGATAGATGATTTGTTTGATCAGTTGAGTGGCGCGAGAGTATTTTCTCAGTTGGATCTCGCGACAGGTTTTCATCAGCTTAGAGTGGAAGCTGAGAGTATAGCTAAAACGACATTTTGGACGCCGTCTGGATTTTATGAGTGGTTGGTCATGCCATTCAGGCTGACCAATGCCCCAGCATATTTTGTGGATCTTATGAATAGGGTATTCAGAGATCAGTTGAATAAGTTTGTCCTTGTGTTCGTTGATGATATTTTGGTCTACTCGAGGACAGAGGAAGAACACAAGGAACACTTAAGAATAGTGATGGAAGTGTTGAGAAAACACCAATTGAAAGCAAAGTTTTCTAAGTGTCACATCTGGAAGAGGGAAGTGAGGTTCTTGGGCCATGTTGTATCAGAGAATGGTATTGCCGTGGACACGGCGAAGGTGGCTACGGTACAGGATTGGCCTACGCCCAAGAATGCAACGGATGTAAGAAGTTTATTGGGGTTAGTTGGATATTATCGTAAGTTTATCCAAGGTTTCTCCAAGATAGCAGCACCATTGACCCAGTTGACCAAAAAGAATCGAGCTTTTGTCTGGGATGAAAGGTGCGAGAATGCATTCAAGAGTCTAAAGGACAAGTTAACATGCGCACCAGTGTTAGTCATTCCTAAGGGGAATGAAGAGATGACGGTATACACGGATGCCTGTGGTACCGAACTGGGTGCTGTATTGATGCAAGGCGGTAGGGTTGTAGCTTATGCAAGTCGGCAATTGAAACCGCACGAGAAAAGATACCCTACCCATGATTTACAATTGGCAGCGATCGTGTTCGCATTAAAGATGTGGAGACACTATCTCTTGGGAGAAAGATTTGAGTTGTTCACAGATCATAAGTCGTTGAAGTATCTCTTCTCCCAGAAGGATTTAAATCTTCGGCAACAAAGGTGATTAGAATTCTTGGCTTCCTATGATTTTGACATCGCATATACACCGGGAAAGGGCAATGCAGTGGCTGATGCATTGAGTAGGAGACATGCCAGTTTAGGAGCTATGTTTCTAGAATGGAAGCAACTGGAGTACATCGCGGGGTTTGATTTCAGACCAAAGTGCGAGTTGAATCCAAAAATGTTAGCAAGTATGACGGTCAGACCCACTTTGATTGAGCGGATCGGCTCTAGTCAGAGGGACGATCCTAACCTATTGGAAATCATCTCCAAGTTAGATATGGGTATCGATGAGGAGATGAACAAGTATGGGCTTGATCGAGATGGATGTCTTAGAAAGAATGGAAAGCTTGTTGTACCCAATGTCAATGGATTGAGAGATGAAGTGCTTAGAGAATGTCATCACTCAAAACTGACTATACACCCCGGTGGTAACAAGATGTATCGAGACATGAAGCAGACCTACTACTGGGAAGGGATGAAAAGAGACATTGGGAGGTTTATATCCAAATGCATGAATTGCCAGCTAGTTAAAGCTGAGCAAAAGAAGCCTAGTGGGTTGTTATAGCCATTAGAAATTCCCGAATGGAAATGGGAGCAAGTCTCGATGGATTTCATCGATGGTTTACCAAGGACTAGATCGGGACATGATAGCATTTGGGTAATCGTGGATCGATTGACTAAGAGTGCAAGATTCATACCAGTCAAATCGACCAGAACGGCAGCTAAGTTAGCAGAATTGTATATGAAGTGGGTAGTGAGATTTCATGGAGTACCTAAAAGCATTGTGAGTGACCGAGACCCATTGTTCACTAGTAGGTTTTGGAAGAGCATACAAGAGGCTCTAGGGTCAGAGTTACATCTCAGTACCGCATATCATCCTCAGACCGACGGTCAGACGGAGAGGGTGAATCGTATTTTGGAAGATCTCTTGAGAGCATGTATATTGGATTTTGATGGATCATGGGATGACCATTTGCATCTAGTCGGTATGGCTCCGTTTGAAGCTTTGTACGGAAGACCATGCAACTCACCATCTTGTTGGATAGAGACCATGCCCAAGACAGGAAGAAGAGTTATGTTGATAAGAGGAGAAGAGACTTAAAATTCTCCGTTGGTGACTTGGTGTTTGTCAAGATTTCTCCGTTGAAGAGTGTAATACGATTTGGCAGGAGAGGCAAGTTAGCACCAAGATTTGTTGGCCCATTCCCTGTTCTTGAACTAGTCGAGAATTTGGCATATAGAATTGACTTACCAGAGAAGATGGCGGGAGTTCACAACGTATTTCATGTTTCCCAACTAAGGAAGTTCGTTCACGACCCAAATATGACTATTTCACCTGATCAGTTAGAGGACTTCGAAGTAGAACCCGAGGCGGTTGGGAACCCGCAAGCCGGCCCGTATTGTCGAGCACGACATGAAGCAACTTCGAAGGAAGGCGGTGAGGCTAGTCAAGGTTTAGTGGAGCGAGGACGAGAATGATTGTACTTGGGAAACAGAGGAGAAAATTAGGAAGGCATATCCAGAACTCTTTTCCTGGTAAGATTTTGACTTCGATTTAGTTTTCTGCATGCTAGGATAGGCTTGTTTGCTTGTTTTGCATGTTTGATTGTTGTATGTGGTTGTTAGGCATGCGGGATCTTTTCTATGTTTTGGGTTAAGGAATTTCGGGGACGAAATTTCTTAAGGGGGGGGGGGGGGGAGAGTGTAACGACCCGTATTCTACACATCATAGGACCGTAGAATATTTATTTCTTTCACAAACGAAGTCGTATGGTCATGTAACTTTGGGAGACGACTATTGGGGTCATTTCTCGTGTTCATGATTTTTCCCGATTTTTAAATGACCATTTTACCCCTAGTTGGTACTGTTTTGGCCATAACTTTTGACTGGAAAGGAATTTTGACCTGAAACCACTTCCATTGGCTCCGGATGATGGTTTCTCTTTCCGTAGAGTGGTCAAATAGCCAAATTGACTTACCGTTTGGGAGATATGGCTGAATGAAGATTTAGAGGGTTAATTTTGGTTAATTGGGCCTAACCGGGTGATTAGCAGCTAGGCCCAGAGGGGAATTTCGGGTTTAGAGGCATAGGAGGGCTGATTAGGGTTAGGAAATCACTTTCATTTCAGTTTTGAGCCGCCACAAACCTTCTTGAGACCTTAGTAATGGCTTCCATCCTCTAAAACCACTCCAAAACACATTTTTAGTGAAGATTAAGCCTAAACTACATCAAAACAAGGCCAAATAGCAACAGAGCAAGGTTGGAGCTGCTGCTATACATAGGAATTCGACCCAAACAGAGAGTATTTCAGATTTGGCATTTTATTTTGTGGCAAAGGTGAGTGATTTGCATAGTTTTTGCACTAATTACGGTAATTAAGGGTAATTAGTGAAGATTAGCGAATTTATACACTAATAAATTCTAGAAAAATGTTTAGAAATTTGAAAATAATATTTTATGCCTTTGTAAGAAAATTTGGACGATTTGATTAAGTTTTACTAAGTATGTGCTTAAACATGATTAAGTGGGATTATGAGAAAATGTGAGGTTTTAGCCACTTTTGATCCAATTTGATTCATTTGAATTGTTGTTTTACTGTTTGTGGTTGCTATTACATGTTGCTATGGCTCTATGATGTGTTTTATGATTGATTAGAAGTGTTAGATTTGTCAAAAACGTCGTCGAATGGCGTAAAATACTTGCTAGAAGAGTTGCAGAAAAGTGCAGGTTCTGGACCGGATCGGATATGGAGGCTCGGATCGGATGAGTTGAACTGGGCAAGGGACCTGATCGGATCGGAACTTGACACTTGAGACAATTGGCAAAAAGGAAGGCCACGCTAATTGAACTGGGATCGGATCGGATGAAGGAGGAGAGATCGGATCGACTTAAGGATGTAGGGCTCGGATCGGATCGACTGAAGGAAAAAGGGCTCGGACTGAAGTAAGGCGAAGGAATCGGATCGGAGCAAATGAAGAAACGAGGGAACGGATCGGAGCGGAAGCACGAACTGGAAGGGAGATGGCACCCGACCCGACCCGGAGGAGGACACCCGACCTGACCCGAAGTGGAATACCCGACCCGAACCGATGCGACGCTGTGGACCCGAACCGAACCACTACAGGAGAAGACTACGAACCGACCCGAAGCAGAGGACCCGACCCGAACCGATGGCTAGAAGGAGAACCCGACCCGACCCAGTATTGACCAATAACCCGAGATGCAAAGGTAGTCCAATATGGGAAGTTAGAGCTCAGGATCCAGTTGGGAACCGATGAGTTCACTTCATGATTGGACTTTGCTGCGGGACGTGTGCTAAGGGGCAGTCGATGTTTATGACTTTGGATCACTATGTATGGGAAGTACGTGAACGGATTCAGGGCTGAAAGGGCTTAGGTATGACTAAAGGGCTATAAACCAATGAAGTGGGGTCATTTGTAAAGATTTGGTCATGACTCCATGTGGTAAGCTTGGTAGTAGCAGTAGTTGTACATGTCGAACTCCGTCACTACTTCAATGGGTCTAATGATTGACAGTGGTGGACATCGTATGCTTTACGCACTGAGTGAGAGATGTGAGGACGGTTGCTATGGTTGATTTGTCTGCTATCATTATGACATGCACACCCCACCCCCGTATTCTTACACTATTTATTATGGCACCTTAGAGTACTGTACGGTATGTGGTACTAACTCTTTGGTTGCAGGTCCAGGTTCAGGTATGGTTTAGTATACCTGTTATTGTTCTGTTTAGATGCTTATCACTCATACCAGGCTTTATGTCTGACCCAGAGTTTTATGTCTCCTCTTATTACTCTGGGTGCTCCCACGAGCAGACTAGAGACAGGTTAGCTGGTGATGCACGGGTAGATGATCCGGAGACGAGCAGGAGGCTTCCACGTAATATATATATATAGTATTCTCCCTGTGTTGTTGAAGATCACTGCTTGGGCATTGGTGGTGCATCTTCTACTTTAGCTTTCTTTTGTTTAGAGACAGTAAATTTGAAAAGTTGTAATAAGCTGTATATGGATTTCCGCTGCTCTGATGTTGATGTTGGTTTTAGTTATCAGCTTATGCACTGTCTCACCTGTTTTATGTCCAGTATGTTATTATTATTATATTTTACTCCATGCGCTGTGAGACATTCTACAGGTTCTTGATTAGTTAATTCCCTTCTTTCCTTTCTCCTGACGACCGTCCCGTGCTAGTCAGGCATGTGTACAGCGCACTTTCGGAGGAAATGCAGGCTGGTGCGGGGCGGGACGTCACAAATATTTACTTTGCAAATCTAGAAAGAAGAGGCGAGTAGCCAGTGCGAGAAGATGGGGGATTGACAGCTCTGATGCGGGCTAATAATCGGATCTAACGGCGCTGCTATTTTCCTAATTTGGGGAAGTTTGAGTTATGCCCTTACTTTGTTTGAAGAAGACGGTTTTGTCTTCCACTTCTTTGGGAAACACATGTTTTTGCTATTCCTTGTGCAGTCGTAGTGGGCCTTTCATTTATGGGCTTCATATATATTTGTTATTTTCTGTGGCATATATAAATGGGTTTTGGCAGCATAATATAGAGATGATGAGTTGCTTGTCTCTTGCACTATAACATGTTCATTTTTATTGATGAATTGTCAATAAGGCACCACACTTTTTTCCTGACTAGATCTCACGCTGATTTCTAGTTCAGGTTTCTAACGAGGCGGTTTATCCATTTTCAATATATATATATATATATATATATATATACATACATACATACATGCATATGTAAGAGGTTTCCGCTACACCTCTTATATTGCACGTGAAATCTCCCCCTTAATCTCCATCATCCATTTCCCCGCTCATTCTCTCTCTTCCCACTAAGAAATAATATTGAAATGGAAAGAGAGAGAATGAGTGGGGAAACGGGTGGTGGATATATATAGGAGGGTTCCGCTACACCTCTTATATTGCCCATGAACTCTCCTCCTTAATCTCTACCATCCATTTCCCCACTCGTTCTCTCTCTTCCCACTAAGAAATAATATTGAAATGGGAAAAGAGAGAATGAGTGGGGAAATGAGTGGTGGAGATTAAATGGGATATTTAACGTGCAATATAAGAGGTGTAGAAGAGCTCTCCTTATATATATATATATATATATATGTATATATGTGTGTGTGTGTGTGTGTATATATATATATATATATATATATATATATATATATATATATAGACAGAGAGAGAGCCAGCCCTGGGGTTTATCATGCCCAGTGTGATTTACTAAATGATGCCCTATTGTAAACTTTTGCGCATGCATACCGAATAAAACTTTATATGTACCGCATAACTAAATTTTGAAAACTCAATGCTGTCATTACTATATAACATTGTAAACAACACAAATGAAAATAATACGGTTATAATATAAGGAAATTTTGCTTGTAAGTTCGGAGGTACTCCAAATGTTGGAAATTCTCACTTGCCTCATTTGTACCATTAGATATACTTTTGCAAGTCAAGATTTGGATAACATGATTATTTGTGGAAATGAAAATATGAAATAAAATATTAAAAAAATATTATTTATTTTGTTGATCAAATGGTTTAGACATTGTACATCACTGTCATAGTTTCATTTACTTTTCGTTAAGATGAAATATCAGTATCTTTTTCATTTCCTTCTACATCATTGATTTGTTCATTCACATTAGTCCCATTTTCTATTATTTCATCAACACCAATTCCATTTTCAACATCAATAGGTTGATCTAAGTCATCAACTAAGTCTATCTTTTTGAATTTTTTTTATTAAGAGGCACTCTAAGCAATTCATCTGCCTCTTCATTTGTTTCCCATTAGAACTTCCAAATTGTTGCTTTCGTGAATACATTATAATATTTTTTCTTCAATTCTAAATTATGTTCTTTGTTGAAAAAAATACTTTTAGTAAGATAAAATTATATGATTTGTTGTAACACTTTGTTCATCAAAGCAATGAATAAAAAATGACATTCTTTTAACATAACAGAAAAATTATAAATAAAAACTGATATCAAGGTTAAAAGTGGCCTAAGTAATCATATTAATTGCCAATGTATATATTACAGGATTCCTCACCTGATATTATCTAATCCTTGGAACTCTAATTCATTTAATTCATGCAAAGAGCTTCAGTGCTTGTTTGTCTCTATGCATTAAAAGCAATTTATTTGATGATGGATGTTACAATAAGGAGTAGGACATCTAAGCATTAATCATCAAAATTTAGAATCTTACCATTTAAAAACTAATCTCTTGAAGAAATCACCATTGCCCCTTTCCTTTATCCAAAACCAGCTCCAAATGAATCGATGATACTACAGTACAACGACACAACTTCATCTTTGAATCTTTGTGTTGTTATTTATAATGAAATCATCCCATCATTAAATTCATGTTACTTCACCTTTGAACTGCGTTGTATATGCATCCAGCTATTGAAAATATTATTGCCCATACTCGATGCCAAACATCGCATTTATTAGTTGAATTATTGTGGATCGGTTTCTTTATTTTTCTCAAGCAATTGCATCTGCCCATTTCCTTGCTATTTTCCTTTGGTTATTTTTTTTCCTTAGTTGCGATACCCTAAATCGCGTCTCCTTTTCCTCTCAAGCGACAACTCCTTTCTTTTTCTGATTTTTGATGCCTTGGACGATATGATCCCTTGTGCAATGTCCCCCATTTGCACTGGGCCTGGGCCACCCATGTATATATATATATATACACACACACACACACACACACATAATTGAAGTAATAAAGCAATGGGTCTAATGCTAACACCAAAATACAAACTCTCATTGGACCAAAATATTATTACATAATATTTACACTGATTAAGCCACTTGCGCATGAAAGATCTGGAAGGATAATCCTTTATAAGCGGATCTTCCATGATAGAGTTTGTCGTAGTATGATCCATGAATTACAACATATTTTTTATTCACCTCCTACCGAAGCCATCACTACAATAGCGTCTACTAAACTATGATGAAAAATAAAACCTCTTAAAGATTCCTTTTTTAATATTCTCATTTTCCTTGCTTTATAATTTCTACAAAATGGCATCCTTTTGTTGGATTGTACGAAATTAAGAAATTTATTTATTAATGAATCATTCGACTAGACAAAATCCAATGTAAGACAGTAGAACCACAAGTCACTAGTTTCACTAAGAGAAGTGAAAAATATCTACACTACAAAAGTACATCACATAAGAACCATCAATATGCTAATAATATTTCACTAACAGTTGCATGCATGGGGATTGCCAATCCATTATAAAATGGCACTGTGTACATGTGAACCTCAAAAATTACTATGATCCTCTAATATTCACTACAATGGTACTCTAATTAAGTATAACCTCTAATATATCCACATAATTCTCTCTTTAGAGTGATTCCCCGATCATGCTATTATTACATTCCCTTCTCCTTAGAAAGCAACTATTTGTTGCATTTTGTAACGACCCGGAAAATCTGAACCAATTTAAAATTTTTAAATTGGCTAAAATAGTTGATTTTAAATATTCAAAATAAATATTTTAAATATTAAAGATGAAAACTGAGTTTGAATCGACAATTGAAAACGAATATAATTAATTCTAATTATAAACAAGGCCTGAAAAGGCGCTGTAGTTTCAAAAATTGAATCCAAACTTTGTCGGACTGTACCGGGTGCAAAACAAAACGTATTTGAGTGAAACCAAAAATATTTAAATCTGTTTATGAATACCTTTCTAACGAATCTGAAAAATCGAAGTTTCATAGCAGGAATCAAAAGTTATGACCAGAAGAATTTTCAGAAAGGTCGCTATATAGAATATATAGCCCTTGAAAATAGATATTTTGCATACGACCTCGGAATTCGACAAAACTACTTTTGTTGGATTCGAGATGTCAAACTATTTCTAGGTTTCAAATTTCATAATTTTTGAAGCTAGTATGTGAGCGGGGAAAAAGAAAATGTGATTGGTCAATTTCTGTTAAAATGGGTCGACCTGAAAATAGACATTTTGCATACGATCTCAGAATTCGACGAAACTGGTTTTGTTGGGACCGTATCGTCAAAACAAAGCTAGATTTATTTTTCTGGAATTTTTCGATTCAGTTTGTGGCGCTGGCAAATTGAAATGTACGTTTAAATTGAATATTAAATGTTTTATACTTTAATTTGGAAAATAACCGACTGTAACAGTCGAATTGGCCAACGAAACATATCCTATTGTGTCCGGAATGGGGGTATTTATCTAGGGGCGACAGTCGTTGGGTTGAAATTGGTGTACGTTGGTTAAAAAAGATATTTTAGGAATTTAAAATTTAAATATAATAGAAAATATCCTCACTTTTCTCTCTCTTCTGAAAAACTGGTCAAACCCTACGAACGAATGACGGAAACACCCTCGAAACTTCCAAGCCCGATCACCGCCGCCACAGGCATTTTCGCCACCCCCTCTAGTTGACTTTTCCGTTCGCCTTTCCCTCCCCTTCAAATCAAGCCCCACCTCGACCTCCCTTGTCTCGGAATCGTTGTGAACGAAGAGCTGGAAGTCGAAGACTTCATCGCACCGCCACCGCTGCTAAACGAGATCGAACTGGGCCCCACCTAGCTCTTCGGGTACGCGCTTCGTAGCTCTCCGTCGTGGTGAAGGCCGATCATCACCTCGAGCAGCGGATTGGAAGTATTTGCCAACCCTAGTTTCGAACTCCATAGAAAGGTACAACCCGGGGTTTATTTGAACTAAAAATAACACTTTTAAGTGTTGCAAAACTTGTAAAAATCATATCTTTTTGCTGTGTTATCTAAATTCAGTGAAACAAGAGACAGTGGACTCGTGTGGACGTCTTCTACCTTCTAGAAGAGACTGCATATTTTTCTGAGCCTTCTGCTATTTTTGGTGGAGTGGAACCCAATCTGAGATTTCTAATTTATAAACGATATGGAAAACGACGATGTATAAATTATATGATCGATCTATGAGTTATATAAGCGTTGTACACCTCTTGTATAAGCGTTGTATAAGTTGGACGTTCGATGTATAAGTTGTATATGCATTGTAAAAATTATATATGTATTGAAATATAAGTGAACTGCTATATATATATATATATGTATATATATATACGCCCCTCGTCCACAAACCATGGACGATATTTATTGGTTGTGATTGGTGTGAAAATTGATTGATAGCGAATGGTTGATTGGAATTGTTTGTGGTTGAAATTGATTGATTGTGGTTGAAAAATACCCGTTTGTGGTTGAGAAATATTTGGTTGAAACCACATAGGATTAGTTTGTGGAAATGAAATATATATACATGCCGCCTGCGTGCGAACTAGATGCATGATTCCCCATTGTCAAAAACCGCGAGATTTTAAGGTAGAGCGAGGAGCCGTACTAAGGACGGTCCCGGTTTTAACTACCCTGCCGTTATGCTGCCGAAATTTTGAATAATATTCATGTGTTTGAATTATTTCCATTTGTTGAAACTATATTTATTCATTGAATAGAAAACCTTCATGTGTTGAATTGAAATTCATTCGTTGAATAGAATTCATGTGTTGAATGGTATTCGTGTTTTTAAATATAAAAATCACCTTTTTATATATATATAGAAACTATAGAAAACCTTCATGTGTTGAATTGAAGTTCATTCGTTGAGTAGAATTCATGTGTTGAATGGTATTCGTGTTTTTAAATATAAAAATCACCTTTATATATATATATATACGAACTATAGAAAACCTTCATGTGTTGAATCGATATTCATTCGTTGAATTAAAATTCATGTGTTGAATGGTATTCATGTTTTTAAATATAAAAATCACCTTTATATATATATATATATATATATATATATATATATATACAAACTATAGAAAACCTTCATGTGTTGAATCGAAATTCATTCGTTGAATTGAAATTCATGTGTTGAGTGGTATTCATATTTTGAAATAAATTGTTTTATAATAAAAATCATATTTTTATCATCTATATGAACTATATAAAATAGTCGTGTTTTGAAAGAAATTGTCTTATAATAAAAATCCTATTTTTATTACCTATATGAACTTTATAAAATAATCGTGTTTTGAAATGAATAGTTTTATAATAAAAATCACATTTTTATTATATACATGAATTGTTAAATATAGTGAACCGTTGAAATAGAAGATAGTTAGATAAAAATATCATTTTTATCAAATGTATGAAATTCATATAGTTTTGAAATCGAAGAATCGATATATATATATATATATATATATATAAATAGAATTGAAATATATCGAATAACGAAGCTGCAGTTTGTATTTTGAAACCGTGATTTCAAACGATTAGTACGGGAGATCCGACCATCGGATTTTCCCGAAACCGCAACCGTTGGGTTCGCTTTGGAAATTTCTTTCCAACGACACCAACTTTGTAAAAATCCAACGGTTGGATTGTCTGGAATGCTTAATTCAAATCTGAAGAAAAACAGCGCCAGAATCGATTATATATATATATATATAAATATAATTATATTAAATCGAATAACGACGCTGCAGTTCGTATTTTGAAATCGAAACTTCAAACGATTATACCGGGAGATCCGACCGTCGGATTTTCCCAAAACTGGAACCGTTGGATTTGTTTTGAAAAGATTTTTCTAATGATGTAAATTTTGTGAAGATCCAACGGTTAGATTTTCAGATATGTGTAAATCAAATCTGAAGAAAAATAGCGCCACGGCCGCGTTATGGCCCGAAGCGTCGTTTGAATAAATTGGCTATTTTAAAATAAATAAAAATGACGATAAATCCATTATAAAATATTATAAACGATATGGATGTGAAGTTTAGAAATTAACTGAAGGTTAGCTAAGTCGAATGGTTTCTTGGGTATTGATCTGATGTTGGTTTCGGCCTTCGGGGTTAATATTTGGGAAATCGTTCTCTTACTGATTGACGGTTAGTGACTAATGAATTGAAATGATGCGTAGTAGTGTTTGTGTAGCACTTGTTTATTATATATGCGAGTTGGTCAGAAAGACCGGGTTTATCCCATTCTGAATAACTGAATCGACGATAAGAAATCGAAGATGAAGACGGTGGTCGAAGACCGGAGATCTTAACCTCGTTTGGATAGTAACCGAGGTCCTGATTGGGAGGCATCCCGAAATATGGATAATGAGTGGTGATCGTCCAGACGTACGTGGTGATCGATGGGTTTGCGAGGTATATAGTGCCTCCGGTTTCGTTCAGACCCAGAACAGACTTGCAAATGGACAGTGTGTCTGACATTGGAATTTATTCTGTGTGATTGATAGCCATCAGTTGCACGGTGTGAATTGCCTGTGTCGCATGCTAAGATGCAGTGATCAGGGCTTCTGTTGAAAAGCAAAGTCTTGTGGGCATGATCAAAGCGCCGCCTGTGTGGCATAGCTTTGTGTATAACGTGAAATCGCGAGCCTCACACCCCGGTATGAACCAGAAACGGGAGAAGGACCTCAGAGAGGGCATGCGTTTCTTTCTAGTTAGAAGTGGCGTCAGTGGTTTTACACGCCCTGACGAGTTTGACTTATGTGGTTGTTACTGTTGCGAGGCGCCTCGGTTAGATCAGACGATCCGGGTCCGATGGAGTCATTTGTTGGCTCATTAACGCCCCAAAGGGCAGGGAAACATATTGTTTAGGCATAATAATCCACCTCGGTGGACCGGCCCTAACGATCTAAAGGGTTGATGCGTTCTGATCTTGAGACGTGGGCTAGAGAGTCTCAAATTCGGTAAGGACTATCTTTTGCCTTGGTTCAGGACGGAAATCCAATTTCCAAATACGTGACTGTGCGGTTTTGATTGTATACCTATATATGGTGACATAGTGGTATGGGGCATTAATGCCGTCTATGATTGATAGTTATGATTGAAATTGTTTTTTTTTTTTGAAACATATAAACACTAGTAATAATATCAAATGCTTTCGTTTTATTCGTATCAATCATATTTTGGCCATTATAAGGTAAAAACTCTATCCTCCGGTTTGCGTTGCATTGTGTGATGGGAACTGAGTCTTATAATGGCTTCATTTTTATAAAAAGCATTGCGATGTTTAAAAGAAAGATTTGTTTTTAAAGCACTGGCAATCCAATGGAGTAAACCCGTTCCACGAAAGTGGCGTGGTCCTGTGATTTGCCATATTATAAATGTGTTGAGTAGATTTCTCATACCAGTCCCATGACTGACTCGCAGTTTGTTTCACTTTCAAACTCGGGTGCCCCTTTTTCTACACGGGCAGCCTTGTATTTAAAAAACGACCCAGAAAATCTGAACCAATTTAAATTTTTTTAAATTGGCTAAAAAAATGGGTTTTAAATATTTAAAATAAATATTTTAAATAATAGCAATGAATACGGAGTTTGAATTGACATTTGAAAACAAATATAATTAATTTTAATTATAAACAAGGCCTGAAAAGGCGCTGTAGTTTCAAAAATTGAATTCAAACTTTGTCGGACTGTACCGGGTGCAAAACTAAACGGATTTGAGTGAAACCAAAAATATTTAAATCTGTTAGTGAATACCTTTCTAACGAATCTGAAAAATCGAATTTTCATAACGGAAAGCAAAAGTTATGGCCAAATGAATTTTCAGAAAGGTCGCTATGGAATTTATATAGCCCGTGAAATTGGCCATTTTGCATACGACCTCGGAATTCGACGAAACCACTTTTGTTGCATCTGGGATGTGAAGTTATTGCTAGGTTTCAAATTTCATAATTTTTGAAGCTAATATGTGAGCGTGGCAAAGGAAAACGTGTTTTGGTCAATTACAGTTAAATTGGATCGACCAGAAATGGGCCTTTTTGCAAACGGTCTCAGAATTCGACGAAACTAGTTTTGTTGGGACCGTATCGTCAAAACATAGCAAGATTTATTTTTCTGTAATTTTTTGAATCAGTTTGTGGCCCTGGCAAATTGAAATGTACGTTCAAATTGAATATTGAATGTAATATATTTTAATTTGAAGGAAAACTGACTGAAACGTTCGAATGGGCCTTCGAAACATATCCCATTGTGTTCGGAATGGGGGTAAAACGCTGGGGACGACAGTCGTTGGGTTTTGATTGGTGGTCGTGTCGGAAAACCCCTTTAAAACTCCACTAGCCAATCAGAATTTTTTTTAAAAAAATCCCTCGTTTCTCTCTCCCCGATCGAAGGTGGAAACCGTTCAAAACCTTCCCCCCATTTTCCGATCAATCCACGCAAAATTAGCCCCTCCTCCAGTTGAAGATTTTGTAGAGCTAGGAGAGATCTTCAAATCCATATAAGGTTTGGATTTTTTCATTGCGTGGTTTGGGAGAATGGACGTCGAGAAGTCATTGCGTTCAAGCCGCCGCCGCCGCCTCAGGCGATCGAACGCCACCGCACCCCCCTGCGCTGAAAGCTCTCTCCTTCCCCTTCGACGCTGCGTAGGCTGATCGAGCTATCGATTCACGGATTTCACGAAATCGCATGACCTAGTTTTGAACATTTCAGAAAGGTATACGGCTTGTTTTATTTTCAGCTGTTTTAACACCTTTAAACCGTTGCAAACTTTGAAAAATCATATCTTTTTGCTGTGTTGACGAAATTCAGTGAAACAAGAGACAGTGGACTCGTGTGGACGTCTTCTACCTTCTAGAAGAGACCGCATATTTTTCTGAGTCTTCTACTATTTTTGGTGGAGTGGAACCCAATGTGAGATTTCTAAATCATAAACGATATGGAAAACGACGATATATAAATTATATAGTCAATGTATGAGTTATATAAGCGTTGTACACCTCTTGTATAAGCGTTGTATAAGTTGTATGTTCGATGTATAAGTTACATATGCGTTGTAAACATTATATATGTGTTGAAATAGAAGTGTATTGCTCTCTCTCTCTCTCTCTCTCTCTCTCTCTATATATATATATATATATATATATATATATATATATATGCCCCTCGTCCACAAACCATGGACGATATTTATTGGTTGTGATTGTTGTGAAAATTGATTGATAGCGAATGGTTGTTTGGGATTGTTTGTGGTTGATATTGATTAATTGGGATTGAAAAATACCCATTTGTGGTTGAGAAATATTTGGTTGAAACCACATAGGATTAGTTTGTGGAAATGAAATAAATATATACATGCCGCCTGCGTGCGAACTAGATGCATGATTCCCATTGTCAAAAATCGCGAGGTTTTAAGGTAGAGTGAGGAGC
Source organism: Allium sativum (assembly GCA_030737875.1). NCBI lineage: Eukaryota > Viridiplantae > Streptophyta > Magnoliopsida > Asparagales > Amaryllidaceae > Allium > Allium sativum. Next base: position 3,354,068 of record CM060921.1, on the reverse strand, counting down.
CGTACTAGGGACGGTCCCGGTTTTAACTACCCTGCCGTTATGCTGCCGAAATTTTGAATAATATTCATGTGTTTGAATTATTTTCATTTGCTGAAACTATAATTATTCGTTGAATAGAAAACCTTCATGTGTTGAATCGATATTCATTCGTTGATTAGAAATTCATGTGTTGAATGGTATTCGTGTTTTAAATATAAAAATCACATTTTTATCTATATATAGAAACTATAGAAAACCTTCATGTGTTGAATCGAAATTCATTCGTTGAATTGAAATTCATGTGTTGAATGGTATTCATATTTTGAAATGAATTGTTTCATAATAAAAATCACCTTTTATCAACCATATGGACTATGTAAAATAATCTCATTTTAAAAGAAATTATTTTATCAGAAAAATCCTATTTTTATTACCTATATAAACTATATAAAATAATAGTGATTTGAAATGAATTGTTGTACAATAAAAAACACATTTTTATTATATACATGAATTTTTGAAATGTGAAGTGTTAAAAATAGCCACTCGTTCAAATAAATATGCACGAGTTGAAATATTCGTTAATTAGCTAATGATATGATTTTTGCCTATGCATGCAACATTAGAATGAATGGTGTTTTTAAACCAAATGGAATCAGATATGAAGTTGAATGGAAAATGATAAGTGATAAGAACTGTATATATGTACATGCATATTTATGGAACAGGTTATAGCAAAGGGGCTAGAGAAGAGGAATAAAATTTTGTGCCCGACAAATAGGTACACATTTACTGTTTTGTTTGGGTGATGATTTTATGAGCCTGTTGGCTAGCCGCTTGGCTTTTTCTTTTTCTTTTGACATGAGACGCCCGTGTGGCTATTTGGGAATTTTCCCAACCCCTCCCGTACAAAGGAGGTTATGGCGAAATTTTCCAAAATTTAAAGGCGTTAGTGAAATATTTGAAGTGAAAACGATATTGAAATTGTTGAATGAACTATATTTATATAAATATATAAATATAAATAAAATTAAAACGAAACGTGGCCGTGCAGTTCATGTTTTGAAACGGTGATTTCACACAACTAGTGCGGGAAATCCGACCATTGGATTTTCCCGAAACCGCAACCGTTGGGTTCGCCTTGGAAATATCTTTCCAATGGCACCAACTTTGTAAAAATCCAACGGTTGGATTGTCTGGAATGTTTAAATCAAATCTAAAGAAAAACAGCGCCAGAAACGATTATATTTATATATATATATATATATATATATATATATATATAAATATAATTATATTTAATCGAATAACGACGCTGCAGTTCGTATTTTGAAATCGAAACTTCAAACGATTGTACCAGGAGATCCGACCGTCGGATTTTCCCGAAACTGAAACCGTTGGATTCGTTTTGAAAAGACCTTTCTAATGATGTAAATTTTGTGAAGATCCAACGGTTAGATTTTCAGATATGTGTAAATCAAATCTGAAGAAAAACAGCGCCACGGCCGCGTTATGGCCCGAAGCGTCGTTTTGAATAAATTGGCTATTTTAAAATAAATAAAAATAGCGATAAATCGCTATAAAATATCATAAACGATATGGAATGGAAATAAACTGAATTTGCTCGATTTATGTGGTATTTGATGGTTGAATGTGTTTGGTGTGAAAATTACATTAAAGAACAAAATTGGTGTTGTCGAATGATTAACCATTGAAATAAATTGATTTGGAATTCTAAATATACGTGAATTATTTGAAAAGGCCGAGTTAATTCTCATTTCAAATAATTGACCGACGATGGAAAGTCGAAGATGAAGACGGTGGTCGAAGACCGGAGATCTTCACCTCGTTTGAATGGTAACCGAGGTCCTGATTGGGAGGCATCCCGAAATATGGATAATGAGTGGTGATCGTCCAGACGTACGTGGTGATCGATGGGTTTGCGAGGTATTTAGTGCCTCCGGTTTCGTTCAGACCCAGAACGGACTTGTAAATGGACTGTGTGTCTGACATTGGATTTTATTCTGTGTTGATTGATCTCTATTAAATATACATCTGTTTGGCGGCGGAGAATTTATTCTTTTGCTTAACGCCCTTCTCTGAGACGCACGAGCTCAGAGGTTGTATATCGATGGACATCAGTCACATGGCATGAATTGCTAGTGTGGCATGCTGTAACAACCCGAAAATCCGAGCCAATTTTAAATTTTTATTTTGGCAATTTTAATGAATTTTGAATATTTAAAATGAATTGTTTTAAATAAAATCGACGAGAAATTTATTTTGAATATAATTCGAACGTATATATTATATATGTCGTCGTTAGAATATATATATAATTATAAAAGGAATTGAAAATGGCGCGGTAGTTCGATAATTCGATTTCAAACTTCAATTGAATGTACCGGGTGCAAAACAATCCGGATTTTAGTAAAACCAAAAATAATAGGATCTAATTGAGAATATCTTTCCAACGAATCCGGAAAATCAAAATTTTATAGCGGGAATCAAAAGATATGTCCAGTTGAAAATTATGAATAGTCGCTATGGAATTTAGGCCCTTAAAAATGGGAATTTTGCAAACGACCTCGGATTTCGACGAAACCACTTTTGTTGGGTCCGTGATGTCAAATTATTGCTAGATTCCAATATTCATAATTTTTCGAATCAATATGTGAGCGTGGCAAAGGAAAACGCGTTTGACCAGTTTAAGTTGATTTTAATCGACTGGAAAATGGCCATTTTTCCAACGGTCTCGGAATTCGACGAAACTAGTTTTGTTAGGACCGTATCGTCAATACGAAGCTAGAAAATATTTTTCTGGAATTTTTCGAGTTAGTATGTGACCCCAGTAAATTGAAATGCGCGTTCAAATTCAATATATAGAGATATATGTTGATTTTGAGGAAAACTGATCGAAACGATCGAATCAGCTTGTGATACATATCCCATTGGGTTTGGAATGGGGGTAAAACGCTATGGACGATAGGCGGTGGGTCTCGTTTCGAGGTCGTATGTAAAAGTCAACTTTTTTTTTGAAATTAAATAATTAAATAAATAAAATCCTCTCTCTCCTCACCCTCTCTATTTCTCTGACCCCCCTTTCGACCGCCAATCCACCGGTGAGCCTTTATTCATCTTTTGAATTGTTTAGATAATATAAATTGATTTTTCTTGTGTTTAAAAAGTGAAATTAGATTTTTATTTTTATATAGTATATAGTTTAGATTTTTAACAGAAAAAAATTCGATTTTTAAATATATGAAGTGATTATAAAAATATGATTTTTATATTTTTAAAGTATTAAAAATATGATTTTTATATTTTTATAGTATTAAAAATATAATCTTTACTATATAGAAGATGTAAAAATATGATTTTTGTTTATTTAGAGAACTAAAAATACAATTTTTACATGATAGGAATATTAGAAATATCATCTTTATATGTGTAGAAAAATAAAAATGTGATTTTTATAATGATATATTTGAAAAGGCGAAATCTTTATATTTGAAAAGGCGAAATCTTTATATAGAGAATAGCGAGGTAAAAATATAATTTTTATCTATATAATAGCGAAGTAAAAATTCGATTTTTATATATTGAATAGCAAAGTAGAAATTCGATTTTTATATATTGAATAGCGAAGTAAAAATTCAATTTTTATATATTGAATAGCGAAGTGAAAATGTGATTTTTATATATAGTGGCTACGGGCAACGAAAGCGACAAAAGGGCGAGAATGGCGATGATTTCTCTAAATGAAGTGTCGTGGAGTTGGAATAGCTATTGGTGAGAATTTCTCACTCTTCAATTTCTTTTCTAGTTATATATATATACTAGGATGCAGACGGTGTTTAGTAGCACCCGACACCCGTCATCCACAGACCATGGATGGCTTGTTTGTTAAACTGTTTGGTTGTGTAGTTGGTTAGATTATTTGGTTTGAATTGAATTGTTTGGTGAAATGGAATGGATTTGATTGATGTGTGAATGGCGTGGGCCTTCACTAGACCGGGGATAAGGCTAGGCCTCGTCCCGTTTCTAGTATCGTGCCGTTATGCCGCCGAAATTTTCTAAAATAAGTTAGAAAAATAAAAATATCATTTTATTTAAAGAATGAACTGAATAAAAATTCATGTGTTAAAATAAAATATTTTATCTTTAAAAATATAATTTTTAACGTGAATGGGAATAAATAAATATTTATAAACAAATCGGTCGATTTGTTTATATACACTGATTTGACTGATATTGATTGGGTCGATAAATTTTACACATCGCCCAACTGCACAAATAAAATCTGTGTTTGTTGATTTGAAACCCCACACGGGTGTTGGGATGAAATTTGAAGTTCACTCATTCTGATTGATTAAATATGTCGATCGATTGATTGACAGACTGTTATAAGCGTTAGATATCTATATTTGATGCTTATACAGTGTAGTGCACTTTGGATGATGGTTGATTATTTATCGTTGCTATTATATGCATGTGTGGTATGGAATCCATATAGTTAACACTATATGGTAATTGATTGGGCCTCATTCCAATTTAGAAAATAAAGAATAATATAAAATAAAGGTTCATGTGTTGACCGTACTCATCCGTTGAGATTAGTCATGTGTTGAACGAAATATTTTAACAATAAAATTTACATCTTTATCAATGTAAAATAAAGGTTCATGTGTTGACAGTACTCATCCGTTGAGATTAGTCATGTGTTGAACGAAATATCTTAATAATAGAAATATTTGTAATAAAAATATTTGAAATAGAAATATTTGAAAAGGAAATATTTGAAAAACAAATGTTTGAAATAAAATATTTGAAAATAGAAATATATGAAGCCGTGTTGATTAGATTGACGCCATTTTGACGTGAACGATATTATATCGATTTTATTCATTTTAAAATGAATATTGAAAAGTGATTTCGAAATCGAATATTTTGAAATGAAATTTGATTTCAATTGAATATATAACGAATTTGATTTGAATAGAAAACGAATTTGATTTCAATTGAATATATAATGAATTTGAATTGAATATATAATGAATTTGAATTGAATATATATAGAAATTGAATTCGAATTGAATATATAACGAATTTGATTTCAATTGAATAGAAAACGAAATGAATTCAAATTGAATAGAAAACGAATTGAATTCAAATTGAATAGAAAACGAAATGAATTCAAATTGAATAGAAAACGAATTGAATTCAAATTGAATAGAAAACGAATTGAATTCAAATTGAATAGAAAACGAATTGAATTCAAATTGAATAGAAAACGAATTGAATTCAAATTGAATAGAAAACGAATTGAATTCAAATTGAGTAGAAAACGAAATGAATTCGAATCGAATTAAAATCGATTTGAATTGAAATCAAATAGAAATGAAAGTAAAAAGGATTTATAATAGAAAATTCAATTTTGATTTGAATTTGAAATAAAAGTTGAAATTGTTTTTGAAACGAATTCAAAACTATTCATAAAATTCGTTTTAAATAGAAATCGATGAAATATATATTATATATATAATATAATGGCCTGAATAGAACGCGCCGCGCCGCGGCAGTTCGCGAATTTCGACGATTAAATTCGAACGGACATTACGGGAGATCCGACCGTCGGATTCTCCTAAAACCGGAACCGTTGGGTTCGTATCGAAAAGAGCTTTCTAACGAATATGGGAAATTTGAAATCTAACGGTTGGATTTGGAGATACGTCCAAATCAAATTTGGAAAAGGTCGTTGTAAGTGCAGTTCGATGGCCGTTGATGGAAATCGACTGTACGGGCCTTGATAAAATTATTAAAAATAGTAATAATTTGTGTAAAATCGTAAGTAATGATTTAGGAAAAATTGGGAAGAAAAACTCCATTTTTGAAAAGATAAAAATAGATTTTTATCGAAATGAACTAGTTTTGAACAAAAATTAAAACCCATTTATTTTTAAATAAATAAATTGGATTTGAAATGGGTTGTAAATAGAATTGATTTGTGGGTTTATCATGAACAGTGTTTTAAATACCACTTGTCCTTTAACCCAATAATAAATAGAATGTGATTTGGGTTTGTCGTGAACTGTGTTTTAAATGACACTAGTTCTTTAACCCAGTAAAAGGAGTTATAATGAATCTGCAATTAGTTTGAAATGTGAATTGATAATCGAAATTATCAAATTTGGAAAATGAGCGAGAATGGAGTATTACCAGTTTTGCTCCAAAGCGATAGTTAAATCTTTAATTAGATTTGAACGTGAAATGGTAATTAATTTTACCGATAACACCACGGTGTTAGATATGGAATATCACCAGTTTTGCTTCATGGGATGAATATGTTGGGATTGGGAAATTAAATAAATAAATAATTCGGTGTGGTTCGCTAATCTCGACTAGTTTGGAAAACCATAATTTGGTTTGAAATGACATCCAAAGGAAGATTAAAGGATAAATTTTAAAGAATTTATCTTGGATAAAATTAATGGGAACCTTTCCCTAAGAATGTGGAATTTAGAAACTAGCGGTAGGTTAGTTAAGAAGAATGGTTTCCTGGATATTGATCTGATGTTGGTTTCGGCCTTCGGGGTTAATATTTGGGAAATTGCTCTCTTACTGATTTACGGTTAGTGACTAATGAATTGGAATGAGGTGTTCGTCGAGTTTGTGTAAAATTTGTTTTAATATACGCGGGTTGTTCGGAAAGGCCGGGTTTACACCCATTCTGAATAACCGATTCGACGATATGTCGAAGATGAAGACGGTGGTTGAAGACCGGAAGTCTTCACATCGTTTGGGTGATTACTGATGATCTTGATTGGGCTGTACACCCAAGATGAGGGAATCGGTTGGTTGTCGTCCAGACGTACTTGGAGATCGATGGATATGCGAGGAAAGTGCCTCCGGTTTCGTTCAGACCCAGAACGAACTTGTGAATGGACTGTGTGTCTGACATTGGATTTTATTCTGTGTTGATTGATTTCTGTTAAATATATATCTGTTTGGCGGCGGAGAATTTATTCTTTTGCTTAACGCCCTTCTCTGAGACGTACGAGCTCAGAGGTTATATATCGATGGACATCAGTCGCATGGCATGAATTGCCTGTGTGGCACGCTGAGTTGCATGGATCAAGGCTTCTGTTGAAAAGCAAAGTCTTGTGGTTGATGATCAAAGCACGGCCTACGTGGTAGCTTTGTGTATAGCGTGGATTCGCGAGCCTCACACCTCGGTATGAGTCAAAAACGGGATAAGGACTGTAGGGAGAGCACGACGTTTCTTTCTAGCTTTGGTGGTGTTAGTGACTTACCAGCCCTGACATTTATATACTTTTCACCTATGTGGTTGTTGGATGAGGCGCCTCGATTTTAGGTCTGTAAGGACCGGGAAACGTGTGTTCAGGAATTGCCAATCCTCAAACGTAAGAGAGGACCGACCCTGAAGCATCCAGGGGTTACCCAGAGTGTGTAGTCCCGAGGCATTTGCTAGAGTGTCTCGAAGCGGAGAGGAGCTTGCCCCTTGCCTCGACTCATGACGGAAATCCAATTTCCAATACGAGATATTTCGGCTTTATTTATAGAGCCTAGTATGGCGACATAGTAGCATGGGATGTTATGCCGTCTATGATTGATATTTATGATAAAAATTGTTTTGACACTATACACTTATTATAGTATCAAATGATTTGTTTTAAAACGTACCAAGCATGTTTGGCTATTATAAGGGAAAACCCTATCCTCCGGCTTGCGTTGCATTGTGTGATGGGACCTGGGACTTATAATAGCTTCATTTTCGAAAAAGCATTGCGTTGTTTATTCTATGCACTGGTATTCTTGGGAGGAAACCCGTTCTGTGTTATACGGCGTGGTCCCTTGAATTACTTTCTTTTAAAGTAAAGTTTTAAATAACTGTTTTAGTTCTCACACCAGTCACGTGACTGACCTGGAGTTTATTTTTTTAACCTAAACTCTGGGTGCCCTTATTTTCGACATGGGCAGCTAGTAGTTTTGGTTTTGCAGATTTATATTCACAGGATCCTGGTTTACAGCTGGAACGATGCTCGGAAATCTCTGTATCCGTGTATTACTTTCAGTTGTGTTTTGTATTATTTTTCCGCTGCAATACTGTATTTAAATCTCTGATATTCTTTGTTGTATAATATTTATTCATACTCTGTATATTCTTGTATTCTGATGGAATTGTTGTAATAACAATGAAATGTTCTTCCGTCTGCGTTCTGATTTGTCTTGTCCTCACAGTAATTCGTTCTTTCTCATCTCTTCGGAGACCGGGGAAGTTCGGGTCGCTTCATTTGGTATCAGAGCTTTGGTTTACAGAGCTCGAGAACAAGACACATTAGAACCATACGAAAGAATTCATCAGATATTGGACTAGTAATATCCAATTAGAATGACTCGTTAGAGATAGGATCAGTAGTATCCTAGAACGAGTGTGAAGAGTATATTTTTCAAATGAAAACAATTTTGTTTTAAAAATTTAAATCATTTTATACGTATTTGAATATTTATTTATTTTGAATTTGGACAATCGAATATATAAAGATTTTGCATATACGCGTCATGAACGTATATTCGAAGTTTTAATATATTAGATAGATATAGAATCACATTCTAGTCACCCGGAGATGGTACTGATGATAGCACGTGCATCATCAGTATTTATTTTCGTGTTTCGAAGGTGTGATATCTATATATTTCCATTTAGGCTGGTGTGAGAACCAAAACTAATATAGATAGCTTTATTGTTGTGATTTGGCATCAAAAACATGATTTTCTGTATATTTATCAAAGTTATGAATTTGAAACTCTAATTCACTAATTGATTGATGTTTGTGTTGTTTGTTTATTTGTTTGATAATTTTAAACCATTATGCCTAATTGAACCAAATATTGAATTGTCTCGAAAATTAGTCGCATTTGCATGCATATACATGTGCTTACATTGAACAGGTCATAGCAAGGGGGCTAGAGCAGAGAATAAAATTTGTTTGCCCGACAAATAGGTACATGTTTACTATAATTTACTGTTTTGTTTGGGTGATGATGATTTTATGAGCCGATTGGCTAGCCGCTTGGCTTTTTCTTTTTCTTTTTGAGATCAGAAGGCCTATATGGCAATTTCGGGATTTTCCCGTGCTCCCCGTACAAAGGAGGTTATGGCGAAATTTTTCGAAAATTTAGGGTGTTAGCCAAATTTTTGAAGAATTTGAAAATTCTCAGAAACTGAAAAGTTGGAGAATGGAAGCCAGATCGAACGTTGAGTTGATTAATCAACCCACTTTCGACTTTGTTCCTTTTCGGGGACGAAAAGTTTTAAGTGGGGGGGATTGAAACAACCCGAAAATCCGAGCCAGTTTAAAATTTTTATTTTGGCAATTTTAATGAATTTTGAATATTTAAAATGAATTATTTTAAATAAAATCGACGAGAAATTTATTTTGAATATAATTCGAACGTATATATTATAAACATCTTTGTTAGAATATATATATAATTATATATAATTATAAAAGGAATTGAAAATGGCACGGTAGTTCGATAATTCGATTTCAAACTTCAATTGAATGTACCGGGTGCAAAACAATCCGGATTTTGGTGAAACCAAAAATAATAGGATCTAATTGAGAATATCTTTCCAACGAATCCGGAAAATCAAAATTTCATAGCGGGAATCAAAAGATATGTCCAGTTGAAAATTCTGAATAGTCGCTATGGAATTCAGGCCCTTAAAAATGGGAATTTTGCAAACGACCTCGGATTTCGACGAAACCACTTTTGTTGGGTCCGTGATGTCAAATTATTACTAGAATCCAATTTTCATAATTTTTTGAATCCATATGTGAGCGTGGCAAAGGAAAACGCATTTGACCAGTTTCAGTTGATTTTAATCGACTGGAAAATGGCCATTTTTCCAACGGTCTCGGAATTCGACGAAACTAGTTTTGTTAGGACCGTATCATCAATACAAAGCTAGAAAATATTTTTCTGGAATTTTTTGAGTTAGTATGTGACCTCGGTAAATTGAAATGCGCGTTCAAATTCAATATATAGAGATATATGTTGATTTTGAGGAAAACTGATCGAAACGATCAAATCAGCTTGCAATACATATCCCATTGGGTTCGGAATGGGGGTAAAACGCTATGGACGACAGGCGGTGGGCCTCGTTTCGAGGTCGTATGTAAAAGTAAACTTTTTTTTTTTGAAATTAAATAATTAAAAAAAATAAAATCCTCTCTCTCCTCACCCTCTCTATTTCTCTAACCCCCCTTCCGACCGCCAATCCACCGGTGAGCCTTTATTCATCTTTTGAATTGTTTAGATAATATAAACTGATTTTTCTTGTGTTTAAAAACTGAAATTAGATTTTTATTTTTATATAGTATATAGTTTAGATTTTTAACAGAAAAAAATTCGATTTTTAAATATACGAAGTGATTATAAAAATATGATTTTTATATTTTAAATTATTAAAAATATGATTTTTATATTTTTAAAGTATTAAAAATATAATCTTTACTATATAGAAGATGTAAAAATATGATTTTTGTTTATGTAGAGAACTAAAAATATAATTTTTACATGATAGGAATATTAGAAATATCATCTTTATATGTGTAGAAAAATAAAAATGTGATTTTTATAATGATATATTTGAAAAGGCGAAATCTTTATATTTGAAAAGGCGAAATCTTTATATAGAGAATAGCGAGGTAAAAATATAATTTTTATCTATATAATAGCGAAGTAAAAATTCGATTTTTATATATTGAATAGCAAAGTAAAAATTCGATTTTTATATATTGAATAACGAAGTAAAAATTCGATTTTTATATATTGAACAGCGAAGTGAAAATGTGATTTTTATATATAGTGGCTACGGGCAACGAAAGCGACAAAAGGGCGAGAATGGCGATGATTTCTCTAAATGAAGTGTCGTGGAGTTGGAATAGCTATTGGTGAGAATTTCTCACTCTTCAATTTCTTTTCTAGTTATATATATATACTAGGATGAAGACGGTGTTTAGTAGCACCCGACACCCGTCATCCACAGACCATGGATGGCTTGTTTGTTAAATTGTTTGATTGTGTAGTTGGTTAGATTATTTGGTTTGAATTGAATTGTTTGGTGAAATGGAATGGATTTGATTGATGTGTGAATGGCGTGGGCCTTCACTAGACCGGGGATAAGGCTAGGCCTCGTCCCGTTTCTAGTATCGTGCCGTTATGCCGCCGAAATTTTCTAAAATAAGTTAGAAAAATAAAAATATCATTTTATTTAAAGAATGAACTGAATAAAAATTCATGTGTTAAAATAAAATATTTTATCGTTAAAAATATAATTTTTAACGTGAATGTGAATAAATAAATATTTATAAACAAATCGGCCGATTTGTTTATATACACTGATTTGACTGATATTGATTGGGTCGATAAATTTTACACATCGCCCAACTGCACAAATAAAATCTGTGTTTGTTGATTTGAAACCCCACACGGATGTTGGGATGAAATTTGAAGTTCACTCATCCTGATTGATTAAATATGTCGATCGATTGATTGACAGGCTGTTATAAGTGTTAGATATCTATATTTGATGCTTATACAGTGTAGTGCACTTTGGATGATGGTTGATTATTTATCGTTGCTATTATATGCATGTGTGGTATGGAATCCATATAGTTAACGCTATATGGTAATTGATTGGGCCTCATTCCAATTTAGAAAATAAAGAATAATATAAAATGAAGGTTCATGTGTTGACCGTACTCATCCGTTGAGATTAGTCAGGTGTTGAACGAAATATTTTAACAATAAAATTTACATCTTTATCAATATAAAATAAAGGTTCATGTGTTGACAGTACTCATCCGTTGAGATTAGTCATGTGTTGAACGAAATATCTTAATAATAGAAATATTTGTAATAAAAATATTTGAAATAGAAATATTTGAAAAGGAAATATTTGAAAAAGAAATATTTGAAATAGAATATTTGAAAATAGAAATATATGAAGCCGTGTTGATTAGATTGACGCCATTTTGACGTGAACGATATTTATATCGATTTTATTCATTTTAAAATGAATATTGAAAAGTGATTTCGAAATCGAATATTTTGAAATGAAATTTGATTTCAATTGAATATATAACGAATTTGATTTCAATTGAATATATAACGAATTTGATTTCAATTGAATATATAACGAATTTGATTTCAATTGAATATATAACGAATTTGATTTCAATTGAATATATAACGAATTTGATTTGAATAGAAAATGAATTTGATTTCAATTGAATATATAATGAATTTGAGTTGAATATATAATGAATTTGAATTGAATATATATAGAAATTGAATTCTAATTGAATATATAATGAATTTGATTTGAACTGAATAGAAAACGAAATGAATTCAAATTGAATAGAATACGAAATGAATTCAAATTGAATAGAAAACGAATTGAATTAAAATTGAATAGAAAACGAAATGAATTCAAATTGAATAGAAAACGAATTGAATTCAAATTGAATAGAAAACGAATTGAATTCAAATTGAATAGAAAACGAATTGAATTCAAATTGAATAGAAAACGAATTGAATTCAAATTGAATAGAAAATGAATTGAATTCAAATTGAATAGAAAACGAAATGAATTCGAATCGAATTAAAATCGATTTGAATTGAAACCAAATAGAAATGAAAGTAAAAAGGATTTATAATAGAAAATTCAATTTTGATTTGAATTTGAAATAAAGGTTGAAATTGTTTTTGAAACGAATTCAAAACTATTTATAAAATTCTTTTTAAATAGAAATTGACGAAATATATATTATATATATTATATATATAATATAATGGCCTGAATAGAACGTGCCGCGTCGCGGCAGTTCGCGAATTTCGACCATTGACTTCGAACGGACATTACGGGAGATCCGACCGTCGGATTCTCCTAAAACCAGAACCATTGGGTTCGTATCGAAAAGAGCTTTCTAACGAATATTGGAAATTTGAAATCTAACGGTTGGATTTGGAGATACGTCCAAATCAAATTTGGAAAAGGTCATTGTAAGTGCAGTTCGATGGCCGTTGATGGAAATGGACTGTACGGGCCTTGATAAAATTATTAAATATAGTAATAATTTGTGTAAAATCGTAAGTAATGATTTGGGAAAAATTGGGAAGAAAAACTCCATATTTGAAAAGATAAAAATAGATTTTTATCGAAATGAACTAGTTTTGAACTAAAATTAAAACCCATTTATTTTTAAATAAATAAATTAGATTTGAAATGGGTTGTAAATAGAATTGATTTGTGGGTTTATCATGAACAGTGTTTTAAATACGACTTGTCCTTTAACCCGATAATAAATAGAATGTGATTTGGGTTTGTCGTGAACTGTGTTTTAAATGACACTAGTTCTTTAACCCAGTAAAAGGTGTTTTAGTGAATCTGCAATTAGTTTGAAATGTGAATTGATAATCGAAATTATCAAATTTGGAAAATGAGCGAGAATGGAGTATTACCAGTTTTGCTCCAAAGCGATAGTTAAATCTTTAATTAGATTTGAACGTGAAATGGTAATTAATTTTACCGATAACATCACGGTGTTAGATATGGAGTATCACCAGTTTTGCTTCATGGGATGAATAGGTTGGGATTGGGAAATAAAATAAATAATTACTTCGGTGTGGTTTGCTAATCTCGACTAGTTTGGAAAACCATAATTTGGTTTGAAATGACATCCAAAGGAAGATTAAAGGATAAATTTTAAAGAATTTATCTTGGATAAAATTAATGGGAACCTTTCCCTAAGAATGTGGAATTTAGAAACTAGCAGTAGGTTAGTTAAGAAGAATTGTTTCCTGGATATTGATCTGATGTTGGTTTCGGCCTTCGGGGTTAATATTTGGGAAATTGCTCTCTTACTGATTTACGGTTAGTGACTAATGAATTGGAATGAGGCATTCGTCGAGTTTGTGTAACATTTGTTTTAATATACGCGGGTTGTTCGGAAAGGCCGGGTTTACACCCATTCTGAATAACCGATTCGACGATATGTCGAAGATGAAGACGGTGGTTGAAGACTGAAAGTCTTCACATCGTTTGGGTGATTACTGATGATCTTGATTGGGCTGTACACCCAAGATGAGGGAATCAGTTGGTTGTCGTCCAGACGTACTTGGAGATCGATGGATATGCGAGGAAAGTGCCTCCGGTTTCGCTCAGACCCAGAACGAACTTGTGAATGGATTGTGTGTCTGACATTGGATTTTATTCTGTGTTGATTGATTTCTGTTAAATATATATCAGTTTGGCGGCGGAGAATTTATTCTTTTGCTTAACGCCCTTCTCTGAGACGTACGAGCTCAGAGGTTATATATCGATGGACATCAGTCGCATGTCATGAATTGCCTGTGTGGCACACTGAGTTGCATGGATCAAGGCTTCGGTTGAAAAGCAAAGTCTTGTGGTTGATGATCAAAGCACGACCTACGTGGCAGCTTTGTGTATAGCGTGTATTCGCGAGCCTCACACCTCGGTATGAGTCAAAAACGGGATAAGGACTGCAGGGAGAGCACGACGTTTCTTTCTAGCTTTGGTGGTGTCAATGACTTACCAGCCCTGACATTTATATACTTTTCACCTATGTGGTTGTTGGATGAGGCGCCTCGATTTTAAGTCTGTAAGGACCGGGAAACATGTGTTCAGAAATTGCCAATCCTCAAACGTAAGAGAGGACCGACCCTGAAGCTTCCAGGGGTTTCCCAGAGTGTGTAGTCCCGAGGCATTTGCTAGAGTGTCTCGAAGCGGAGAGGAGCTTGCCCCTTGCCTCGACTCATGACGGAAATCCAATTTCCAATACGAGATATTTCGGCTTTATTTGTAGAGCCTAGTATGGAGACATAGTAGCATGGGATGCTATGCCGTTTATGATTGATATTTATGATAAAAATTGTTTTGACACTATACACTTATTATAGTATCAAATGATTTGTTTTAAAACGTACCAAGCATGTTTGGATATTATAAGGGAAAACCCTATCCTCCGGCTTGCGTTGCATTGTGTGATGGGACCTGGGTCTTATAATAGCTTCATTTTCGAAAAAGCATTGCGTTGTTTATTCTATGCAATGGTATTCTTGGGAGGAAACCCGTTCCGTGTTATACGACGTGGTCCCTTGAATTACTCTCTTTTAAAGTAAAGTTTTAAATAACTGTTTTAGTTCTCACACCAGTCACATGACTGACCTGGAGCTTATTGTTTTAACCTAAACTCTGGGTGTCCTTATTTTCGACACGGGCAGCTAGTAGTTTTGGTTTTGCAGATTTATATTCACAGGATCCTGGTTTACAGGTGGAACGATGCTCGGAAAGCTCTGTATCCATGTATTACTTTCAATTGTGTTTTGTATTATTTTTCCGCTGCAATACTGTATTTAAATCTCTGATATTCTTTGTTGTATAATATTTATTCGTACTCTGTATATTCTTGTATTCTGATGGAATTGTTGTAATAACAATGAAATGTTCTTCCGTCTGCGTTCTGATTTGTCTTGTCCTCACAGTAATTCGTTCTTTCTCATCTCTTCGGAGACCGGGGAAGTTCGGGTCGCTTCACATGCCTAAGTGGCAAATGATCAGGGCTTCTGTTGAAAAGCAAAGTCTTGTGGTGATGATCAAAGCACTGCCTGTGTGGCGTAGGTTTGTGTATAACGTGAAATCGCGAGCCTCACACCCCGGTACGAACCAGAAACGGGAGAAGGACCTCAGGGAGGACATGCGTTTATTTCAAGCTAGGGTGGTGTCAGTGACCTACCAGCCCTGACATTTATATACTTTTCACCTGTGTGGTTGTTGCTGTTGCGAGGCGCCTCGGTTTGATCGGACGATCCGGGTCCGATGGAGTCATTCGTTGGCTCGTTTACGCCCCAAAGGGCGGGGAAACGTATTGTTCAGGCATTTTATTCCACATCGGTGGACCGACCCTGTCGCTCCAAAGGCTTGACTGAGTACTTGCCTGAGACATGGGCTAGATTGTCTCGAATTCGGTAAGGACTATCTTTTGCCTTGGTTCATGACGGAAATCCAATTTCCAAATACGTGACTGTGCGGTTTTGATTGTATACCTACATATGGCGACATAGTGGTATGGGGCATTAATGTCGTCTATGATTGATAGTTATGATTTGAAATTGTTTTCAAAATATATAAACACTAGCAATAATATCAAATGCCTTTGTTTTATTCGTATCAAGCATATCTTGGCCGTTATAAGGAAAAAACTCTATCCTCCGGTTTGCGTCGCATTGTGTGATGAGAACTGAGTCTTATAATGGCTTCATTTTTATAAAATGCATTGCGTTGTTTTAAAAGAAAGATTTGTTTGAAAGCACTGGCAATCCGATGGAGTAAACCCGTTCCACGAAAGTGGCGTGGTCCTGTGATTAGCTATATATTAAATGTGTTGAATAGATTTCTCATACCAGTCCCATGACTGACTCGTAGTTTGTTTCACTTTCAAACTCGGGTGCCCCTTTTTCTACACGGGCAGCCTTGTATTCAGGTTTAGCTGGCTTTCTCTGGATAGCTGGAGCTGAAGATGGATTCTATCATTTATCTCTTTTTATGCTGTCCAGCTCCTATTGTACATATTTTGTTTGTTTTCCGCTGTAGACATTTATGTATAGCTGGGCTGTATTTGTACTAAGTAAAATCCTGTATACCGTGTAACTCTGATGATTACTTTTATCCAGTATATTCTATTGTTCATTATCTGTTGTATTTATTTAATTCTATTCTGCTATTATCTGTTACGGTGTTATATTCCACGGATTACCCTTGCCACCGTCTGTACGGGATTTGGGGTCGTCTCAGTATTCAGTTTAGCTGGCTCTTTCTGGATAGCTGGAGCTGAAGATGGATTCTATTATTTATCTCTTTTTATGCTGTTCAGCTCCTATTGTACATATTTTGTTTGTTTCCGCTATAGACATTTATGTATAGCTGAACTGTATTTGTACTAAGTATGATCCTGTATACTGTGTAACTCTGATGATTACGTTTATCCAGTGTATTCTATTGTACATTATCTGGTGTATTTATTTAATTCTATTCTGCTATTATCTATTTCTGTGTTATATTCCAAGGATTACCCTTGCCACCGTCAGTATGGGGTTTGGGGTCGTCTCAATTTGGTATCAGAGCTTTGGTTAAGCTTAGTTCTGGAATATAACATATTAACGAACTCGTTAGAAGTAGAACCAGTAGTGTTCTAGGAAGAGTAACTCTCTACAGATAGGATCTGTAATATCCTAGTATGAGTAAAGCAGAATGAAATACACCCCAATAGACACATTTACACTTGAAGTATATGTTTCTATGTTTTGAAATATCTTTTCTGTTGACCTGACACTTGATCTGCTATTTGCAGAAGTACTAGAAAATGAGTGTCAGAAACAAAAGGAATGCAGAACCGGATATTGAGACCCTATTAATCAAGTATCGAAATATGGGTGGAATACCGTTCTCCGGTGAAGAATCTATTATGAAGACACAGGCTTGGATTCGTTCTGTTGAAAAGATCTTTGACGGCTTAAAGCTGAGGGATGACCAGAAAAGATTACTGGCATCCTGGGCACTCAAAGATGAAGCTTTGTTCTGGTGGAATTCGGTTATTGAAAATAATCCAGAAGGTGATATCACCTGGGACAGATTCAAAGTGATTTTCCTGGAAAGATTTACTCCTCCCGAAGTGACTGAGCGATTATGTGATGAATTTTCTTATCTGATACAAGGAGATATGACCATCCCAGAATATCATAAGAAATTCAACGAACTTTCTCACTTTGCTCCTCATCTGATTCAAGATCCAAAGAGGAAGAATCTGAGATTTATTCATGGCCTGCAAAGGAAATATCAGAATAGTATAATGAGGAATGTGAACCTTCCTTTCTCAGAAATGATTTATATTTATCAGTATGAAGATCTCCATAAGAAAGGCATGTTGCGCGATGAAGAGGAAGTCAGCTCTAGCAATAAAAATGAGTCTGAAACCGATCGTCCTGAGGCCAGTACAACGTCTGAAGTCAGTAAGAAGCCCCGTGCCAAGAGAAAAAGGGCTAACTCTGAGAAGGGGCCAGTAGCGACAACTGTATGCTCTAACTGCAATAGGCAAGGACATCTCTTGATAAGTTGCCGATCTCTCAAGAAACGAATAAAGGGTGGATCTAAATCCAAGGAGAATTTTCAAGAGAAAAGGGGTTGCAGTAAATGCCATCAGATTGGACATCTTGCAAAGGATTGCTGGCTCTTAAAGAAGCCTGGGATGGTACAAGTGAATGAAGTGGCAGAAACTTCAGCACCCTCAGCTACTCAGGAAAGGCCAGATGTATTAGAAGGCACGCTTACTGTCAAAGATATTCCAGTTAAAGTACTGTTTGACACCGGCGCATCGCGAAGCTTTGTTGCAAAGAATGCAACTAAGAAGCTGGATTTGAATTTGAAGAAGCTCAAGGAACCAATGACTGTCCAGAATCCGGTTGGGGGGTCCATTGATCTCAGCTGGGTTTGTGGAGTACCGGTTTCTTTTTCTCGCTATCGGTTTCCTACCATCGCGGTCGTCATGAATTTTAAAGAGTTTGATCTTATCTTGAGGTTAGACTGGTTGACCAAGTACGAAGCTGAGGTTAAATGCGCCGACAGAGTCGTTAAGGCAAAGCTAAAATCAGGTGAGTATATAAACATTCCCTGTGAAGGTCAGAATGCTAGTAGAAAAGACTTCTGGGCAGCTTTGGATGTTTCTCCTGTTCAAATAGAAAATATCCCAGAAGTCGCAGAGAATATTCCTGACCTCATCAAAGATATTCCTGTCGTCAAAAATTATGCGGATGTGTTTGAAGAAGTTGTTCGCTTACCTCCGCAGAGATAAATTGATTTCAAAATTGCTTTAACTCCGAATGCAAGGTCGGTAGTTCATGCTATTCGAAGAATGTCCTTGAAAGAGAAAGATGAACTTGACAATCAAACACGACAGCTAGTATGGAAGGGTCTAATCAGGTCCAGTTTCTCTGATTGGGGAGCAGCAGTTGTGTTTGTCCCAAAATCTGACGGTACTCTACGGCTATGTGTGGATTACCGTGATTTAAACAAGCAGACAATAAAGAACAAATATCCATTGCCGCGGATTGATGATTTGTTGGATCGATTGAATGGCGCACAAGTATTTTCATGAATGGACCTAGCTACAGGCTTCCATCAACTTCGAATTGCCGAAGAGTGTGTTCTAATGACAACATTCATGTAACACCCCGCCTCCGCTAGGGTCACTCGCAAAGGAATGCACTAGCTTTAGAGGGGCATTGTTGGTAAACATGCACAGAAATATCACAAGACAGAACATATAAAATAGCGGAAGTAAAATCAAACTTTCATAACATGAATAAATAAGGTCTAAAGCCTTTTACATTAGAGTACATCAAAACCTGTCTTGCAATAGTAAAGAAGCATAAAGACATTTTCATAAATTATTTCCCAAGTAAAAACAGTAAAGTAGCCATTAGCCAAGAAAAGTCCAAGCCATCCATGATGACCTTCAAGCAGAAGAAGTCCGAACTAAACAACAGTATTTCGTCCCTGTAACCTGGGAGGGGAAACGGAAGAAAAGAGGCGAAACAAAACGGGTCAGTCAAAAAGACTGAGTAAGCCCTATCTACTATTAGCATAAAAACTAGTAAAGTTAACTGACATGAGAAACTGAGATGAACGTAAGCATGATAACAAGATAGATAAGCTAAATCAAAATAGCAGGATGAACTACTGAACTCAGATAAACTAAGGTGTCATGATAAATTACGATGTCAAGATAAAACAAGGTATCACATCGTCAGGTTTCTATCAAGTATAATATCCCCAAGATATCTGTCACGTATAACGCCCCGTGATATCTATCCTGTATTTTAGCTCTGCACCTACCGTACTAGTATCCCCACCGTGTCATGTGTTAACCAAGAATGACCCTCACTCAAAAGTCGTGTAATGGTCCATGTCAACCTAATATATCGCATATATAGGTTACTCAACTTGTATGTTTTATTCCATGTAAATGTTCAGTCCCTTGCCGTAGACCATACGGGCTTTCCCATGAGATTCTATATTACTTTAACATAGTTCCATGATCCTTAAGATCGGTTTGGACTGTTACCCTAAACCTAGCTAGGGTCTTCCAACATGAATTATTGTTTGTACAACTAGGACTTATGCTACCTAGGGCTGCTAGGGATTATGCTTACCTATTGCACGTTTTCGTATTTCGGTTTGGGTTCAACCACCTAGGGCCACTAGGGATTACGCTAACCGTCAACCGCGCCCTTTTTCCCACGCATTCATCGTGAATCGCTTTTCCATGACTGTATGCACATGTATCACATCGTGCCATCCGAGTCCTGTCACAGGGCAAATCAAGAAATACAGGACTCGGTCGGGAGCTTTCGATTTATCTGCCGATGCAGATGCTAAGGTCTGTTTTTCTTATACGTGGCTATGGTCCCACGAGACCACTCCCTCAACTAGTGAAAGACAAGACAGGATAAATCCTGTATGAGAACACAACACTGGCCAACCCACATCCAAGCCTTACCGCAACCATAATTAGATAGCAATTATGGTCTTTTGGGTGTTCTCTGCCTTTCCGTACGTACACGCTTGACCAAAGATGGTAGGTAGCCTGACGAAATGCTATCTAGGGTACGACCGTGTATCGTCGACTATCCCCTATCCATCCCCGTCTTTAGGTCGCTCGTATAGCAACCAAGGCATACTCTTGGTTCTTCTAACACAGACCTTAACCTCTCATGAGCCTAGTATAATCACCTGGCAGCTCATAGAGGGATACCAAGAATATCCTCACGTTCCCCGAAGCCGCTGCTTCGTTACCCAGTTCGCTGGAGCCTTTATCTAAATCAGATACTTTCTCCTACTCGTATACTTAAACGATGACCTACCGTATCAGGTTACTCATCTATCTATGAACTGGTCTAAATTTCCTTGACTAAGAATCATTACTTAGTTATTCTTCAACTAAGGTTTACCACTTAGCATTGTTCCCGTTATCCTTGTTAACTACGGTTATCCACCTAATCCTCAGAACTAGGGTTTACATAATGGATTAAGTGTCACTTAAGTTCATGACTTAACCCGTCTACAAATCCTGTCAAAATTGGCTAAGTATCCAAGTTCAAGGCTTAACCCTACAAACCATGCTCAAGTTGGTTAAGTATATTAAGTAATTCACGACTTAACCTCGTCCAATAATCATTCTAGATTGGTTAAGTATATATTAACTTGACCCTATCAATTTACTTAGTCAAATCGGTCAAGTGTATTCAAGCAATTCGTGACTTAGCCTTATCATGTTTTCACGTTATATTGGTTAACTTAACCACAATAAATTAATGAGTTAGATTGGATAAGTATAGGTCACTTAACCACATCAATTCATCATGTTTAGATTAGTTAAGTGTTTAACTTAACCCCATTAAACTACCAAGTGGGATTAATTAAGTCTAGGCTAACTTAACCCCATCCGATTTCCATGTTTAGACTAGTTGAGTCTAATCTTAACCCCATTCGTTAACCGTATTTTTCGGTTAAGCGTCATTAAGAAAACTTACTTAACCATACCAAGTTATCGCGTTGGATTGATTAAGTGTTGGTTAACTTAACCCCATCCACTAGTCATATAAAAATGGTTAAGTGTCATTAGGCAAATCAAGTTACTTAACCAACCCAACCTTGTCATGTTTTGTTAAGTATCATTAGCCTAATCAAATTACTTAACCCATTTGTCCATGTCATATTTGATTAAGAGTCATTAATCAAATTAACTTAACCCTATCATGTGGCATTAATTACTTAATGCACCTTCACCTCTCACATTAGACTTTGTTGTGGTTACTAGTTAAGCCGGTCGGTTCCGGGTAGCTTTACACCACAACTTGGTCTAACCTCAGGTTCAAGCACAACATGACCAACTTCTCACATTGGGTCCTATTGTTTGCAACTACTAGTTAGGCCGGTCGGTTCCGGGTAGTTTTACGTTGCAAACTCAACCCAACCTCGAGTTGGCCACACTTATATTATCTAAGTGTCATGTCCATCATGTTTCCCAAAACATGTTACAAGTTTTCAAGCATTTGGGTAGACCTAACTTAATAGGTAAATTCCCAAAGGGTAGACCTAACTTAATAGGTAAATTCCCAAGCTTATGTTTTTATGCATATTTACATGTCAACTTCCATGTTATATTTCAAGTCATGTTTTCAAGTTGTATTTTCATGTCATTAGAAATTACCCATAACATAACCCAACGCTTTTAAACTCGCATATACGTTCGCGACAACGTAATGGATTAAAAGAAGAGACTTGGCAAAGGCATGACAAAAAAGGATATTAAGCCACAAGTTAATCATGGTGGAAAATGAGGCACAAATGTGTTCATTAACTTGCATGTTACATTCTTAAGCCTCAAAACATGCATAAACCCAAACTTGGCACATAAGCGAATCATGGTGACAAAAGATATGGAATGATGACTAGTAACTCGCATATATCATCATATAAGGGTTATGACTTCATATGCAAGTTGACATAAAGGTTATGAGGGTTCTCATGTTGCCTAATGCAACATTTCAACATAAAGGTTGTAGCGTTTAGCTCACAAGATCAAGATAATGACTTCATAAACTTGCATGACATGATAGCATGTATCATACTCAATGATCAAACCCAAACTTGCAACATGAACATTTAACTTCATAGTTAATATCTAAGAGTAGGGAAAGGGCTTACATTGCTATGAAGGCACAAAAGATATGACAAAGCCCTTATGCAATCAAATAGACATAAAATGCAAGCTCTAACATAAAAACCCTTGAGCCAAAATGATCAAAACCCTTGCTTTATGATGCAAAGATAGAAACTTGACTTGAATGCAAGCTAATGACACTCATACAAGCTTGAAAACACTTGTATGCATGGAAAATCTCTCATAGAAACCATTTAGAAATTTTATGAAGAGAGTGGAGGCCATGAAAGGTAAAATTTTGCCATAGTTTAGTTGCATGAATGAATAATGAGGATTTATGATAGGTTAGGGTCTTATTTATAGATTAGGCAAGTGTTTTAGGCCATAGGATTAAACCTAGATTCAATCCAAGCCATCAAAGCATGTCTTGGGGAAGAAGTCAAGTGTAGGAACCATCTAGGGCCTTTAGATTAAAGATGAACCATGAGAACCATCCAAATGCAAAATCTGCATTTGAGCGAATCGGCCCACGGGTTGACAGCCAAACACCCTGTATTAACCCCTAGTCGACCCAGCGAGCTCGGGTCGACCTCAAAAATCGGCCGGTTTGGTTATTCCCCTCTCCCAATTCGCTGTTTTGAACATTTTTGCATATTTATTTATTTAATTTTCAATTATATATATGTATATCAATATATATATATTTCTCTGCGCAACCCATTTCACTTAATTAAGTATACTTTAATTTGGGAATTTTTCGTGAAACTTCGCGAGGCCATATCTTGGTCATACGGACTCCGATTTTCGAAAACTCGGACTCTATTTCGCGTATTTTTTCGAGAAGAACGCAATGGCATAGCCCGTTTCCCTTGATTCAGATTTTACAGTTTAATTCTGCCTCCATTTATGTTATAACAGGTTATTGAAAATACGGGTTGTTACAATTCAGAGGTCCCAACTTATTCTACGAGTGGTTAGTAATGTCGTTCGGCTTATGTAACGCTCCAACATACTTCGTCGATTTGATGAATAGAGTGTTCAGAGGAGTTTTGAATAAATTTGTTCTGGTTTTTATTGATGATATTCTAATCTTCTCTAAATCAAAGGCCGAAAGAACATGAAAAGCATTTCGAACAGGTTCTAGAAATTCTGAGAAGGAATGTATTGAAAGCCAAACTGTCCAAATGTATATTCTGGCAAGAGGAAGTGAAATTTCTGGGCCATGTCGTATCGAAAGAAGGAATTGCTGTGGATCCAAGTAAAATCACAACTATTCAAAACTGGAAACAGCCCAGTACCCCTACAGAAGTCCGCAGTTTTCTCGGATTGGCCAGTTATTATCGGAAGTTCTTTAAAAACTTTTCGAAGATATCTGGTCACTTAACGAAGCTTACAAAGAAGCACTCTAAATTCAAATGGACTCCAGAGAGTGAAGAGGCTTTTGAAGAGCTAAAGTTAAGATTAACAACTGCTCCAGTGTTAACCATCATCAATGGCAATCAAGATTTGAAAGTCTGGACTGATGCTTCTAGAGAAGGCCTTTGCGCAGTGTTAATGCAAAGGGGTCAAGTGATTGCTTATGCTAGCCGTCAGCTGAAGCCACACGAGAAAAACTACGTAACTCATGATCTTGAGTAGTTGGCTATCGTATTCTCTTTGAAAATATGGAGACACTATCTTTTGGGTGAGAAATTCGAATTGTATACAGACCATCAGTCGTTAAAGTATCTGTTCACCCAGAAAGACCTGAATCTGAGGCAGCAACGTTGGCTAGAGTTCCTGGCAGCATATGATTTTGAGATTCTATACACTCCAGGGAAAGCCAATGTTGTGGCCGATGCTCTGAGTCGAAAGAATGTAATGATCGCCAGCTTTATTATTACGACTTCCTTGATTGACAAAATATCTATTCTTCAGAAGGAGGATAACTTTATTAAGGATATGATCAAAAGGATTCAGAAAGGCGAACCCTCGTGTTTTCAAATAGATAACGACGAGACCCTGAGATTGAAAGGAAGGATTTGTGTTCCTGACATCCCAGAGTTAAAAAGGGAAGTGTTAGATGAGTGTCACAAGTCCAAGCTGAGTATCCATCCTGGTGTGGCCAAAATGTACAACGATCTCAAGCGAACACTCTGGTGGAAGGCTATGAAAAGAGACGTTTCAATATATGTTAGCCGATGTCCTACTTGCCAGCTAGTAAAAAGCGACCAACATAAACTGGCTGGATTGTTGCAACCGCTGGACGTTCCAGGCTGGAAGTGGGAACATATTTCCATGGACTTCATTGATGGTCTGCCCAGAACCAGAAAAGGAAATGACAGTATTTGGGTGATCGTAGATCGCTTCACGAAGACCGCCCATTTCATACCTGTCAAATCAAACAGAACCGCTCAGAGTCTGGTGCAGATATACTTCAAGGAAATTGTAAGGCTACATGGAGTGCCGCTTAGTATAGTTAGTGATAGAGATACAATATTTACTAGCAAATTCAGGGAGGCATTTCAAGTCGAGCTGGGAACGAAGCTGAACTTGAGCACCGCTTATCATCCTTAGACAGACGGTCAGACTGAGAGGGTGAATCGTATTTTAGAAGATCTATTGCAGGCTTATGTTTTAGATTTCGGCGGATCATGGGAAGACCATCTGCATTTGGCTGAATTCTCATATAACAACAGCTTCCAGGCGAGCCTGGCAATGTCGCCATTCGAAGCATTGTATGGTAGACCGTGCCGATCTCCTGCTTGTTGGGTCGAACCTGGAAATATACTTGTGTTAGGGCCTGATATGATCCGGGAAGCTGCCGACAAAGTAGATTTTATCAAGAAGCGATTACTCGTCGCTCAAAGCCGCCAGAAGAGCTATGCCGATAGGAGAAGAAGAGATATATCATTTGCAGTTGGCAACTATGTATATCTGAAAGTATCGCCGATGAGAGGGGTTATCTGGTTCGGTAAAACTGGGAAGTTGGCGCCCAAATTCATTAGTCCATTTCCTATTCTGGAACGGATCGGAACGCTCATTTATAGAGTTAAATTGCCGAATTGGTTGCCTCGAGTTCATGATGTATTTCACATATCTCAACTTCGAAAGCACGTTCATGATCCAGACTTGATCGTGGAAGAAGCAGCTCAACAGGATATTGAAATTACTCCAGAACTAGCTGTGAGAAGAGAGCCGCTCAAGATTATCGGCAAAGAAACCAAAGAGCTGAGGAACAAGAAGGTTCACTTAGTCAAAGTGCAATGGAGTGGAGATCCACGAGATTGTACTTGGGAAACTGAGGAGAGCATTCAGAAAGCCTATCCTAAATGCCGAGTGGATATATCTGATTGACTCTGGTGCAAGGTACATCTACCATTCTTTGCATTACCAATTAGTTCTCTACTCTGTTATTATTTTCTTTCCATGGATGTGCACTTTTAATTCTATAGTCTGAATGATTTTAAAAGAGTATAGAAATTGATTAGTATGTTTTTGAAAAGTTAAAAACAATTTGATTGTTGTTTGTGTTGTGTGATTGTAGATTTGATTAATTGAATTATTGAAACGATAGTTAATTTAATCAATAAGAAAATAGTGGTAGAATTTATTCATTCAAATCACACATTGAACTGATTAGAAAATAGATAGAAATATATACTTGTGCATTATATATGTTTGAACAGGTAATTGGATAGCTGTTGAGTAAAGATTTTATTTGCGTGCCCGACAAATAGGTAAACCTTAATGAGTTGGATGCGAAATATTATTATATCAACTCCTGTGAATACCATTGGATGCGGAGTGCTGATTGTTCTGTGTGTAAAAATAAATGTCGCCATAGGATAGTAACAATTAATTTTGAACTACGTTACATGGCTTACTTCTGGAAGATAGGCATACTTCATCATATACCACATAAGCATTTGAAGCTTGTGTGACGAGGTGGAAGATTTACCATACGAGCGAGAGGCTTGTATGGCGATGACTATATTTTACAGGTTGAACTGATGACTGATATGGACTATTTAAATTGTAACGATAAAATTGCCAGATTAATAAAAACCCCACACGGGTCTGGAGTTGACAATAATCACGTCTCTTTAGTTATTAGATACGGCACATGGACTATTTATTTCCCACACGGGACGAGGTGACGAGGATTTATCCTCTGGAGCATTTAAAATACACACTCCCTCAGGCTTTGACAGGGTGACGAGAATTTATTCTCTGGAGTTATTATTTATACACGCTCCCCTGTAAACACCAGAATATATCACTATAAATATGTGTATGCTTATTAGGATTTATTGGGTACCTAATACGGCCCAATAAATTTCCAAACCTCTCCCCGTACAAAGGAGGTTATGGCGAAATTTTTCGAAAATTCCGGGTGTTAGCCAAATTTTTGAAGAATTTGAAAATTCTCAGAAACTGAAAAGTTGGAGAATGGAAGCCAAATCGAACGTAGAGTTGATTAATCAAACCCCTTTCGACTTTGTTCCTTTTCGGGGACGAAAAGTTTTAAGTGGGGGAGATTGTAATGACCAGGAAAATCTGAACCAATTTAAAAATTTTAAATTGGCTAAAATAGTTGATTTTAAATATTTAAAATAAATATTTTAAATAGTAAAGATGAAAACTGAGTTTGAATCGACAATTGAGAACGAATATAATTAATTCTAATTATAAACAAGGCCTGAAAAGGCGCTGCAGTTTCAAAAATTGAATTCAAACATTGTCGGACTGTACCGGGTGCAAAACAAAACGGATTTGAGTGAAACCAAAAATATTTAAATTTGTTTATGAATACCTTTCTAATGAATCTGAAAAATCGAAGATTCATAGCAGGAATCAAAAGTTATGACCAAAAGAATTTTCAGAAAGGTCGCTATATAGAATATATAGCCCTTGAAAATAGATATTTTGCATATGACCTCGGGATTCGACGAAACCACTTTTGTTGGATCCGGGATGTCAAACTAATGCTAGGTTTCAAATTTCATAATTTTTGAAGCTAGTATGTGAGCGGGGCAAAAGAAAATGTGATTGGTCAATTTCTGTTAAAATGGGTCGACCTGAAAATAGACATTTTGCATACGATCCCAGAATTCGACGAAACTGGTTTTGTTGGAACCGTATCGTCAAAACAAAGCTAGATTTACTTTTCTGGAATTTATCGATTCAGTTTGTGGCCCTGGCAAATTGAAATGTACGTTTAAATTGAATATTAAATGTTTTATACTTTAATTTGGAAAATAACCGACTGTAACGGTCGAATTGGCCAACGAAACATATCCCATTGTGTCCGGAATGGGGGTATTTAGCTAAGGGCAACAGTCGTTGGGTTGAAATTGGTGTACGTTGGTTAAAAAGGATATTTTAGGAATTTAAAATTTAAATATAATAGAAAATATCCTCACTTTTCTCTCTCTTCTGAAAAACTGGTCAAACCCTACGAACGAACGACGGAAACACCCTCGAAACTTCCAAGCCCGATCGCCACCGCCACATGCGTTTTCGCCATCCCCTCTAGTTGAATTTTCCGTTCGCCTTTCCCTCCTCTTCAAATCAAGCCCCACCTCGACCTCTCTCGTCTCGGAATCGTTGTGAACGAAGAGCTGGAAGTCGAAGACTTCATCGCGCCGCCACCGCTGCTACATAAGATCGAACTGGGCCCCACCTAGCTCTTCGGGTGCGCGCTTCGTAGCTCTCCGTCGTGGTGAAGGCCGATCATCAACTCGAGCACCGGATTGGAAGTATTTGCCAACCGTAGTTTCGAACTCCGTGGAAAGGTACGACCTGGGGTTTATTTGAACTGAAAATAACACTTTTAAGTGTTGCAAAACTTGTAAAAATCATATCTTTTTGCTGTGTTATCGAAATTCAGTGAAATAAGAGACAGTGGACTCATGTGGACGTCTTCTACCTTCTTGAAGTGACCGCATATTTTTCTGAGCCTTCTGCTATTTTTGGTGGAGTGGAACCCAATGTGAGATTTCTAATTTATAAACGATATGGAAAACGACGATGTATAAATTATATGATCGATGTATGAGTTATATAAGCGTTGTACACCTCTTCTATAAGCGTTGTATAAGTTGTACGTTCGATGTATAAGTTGTATATGCATTGTAAAAATTATATATGTGTTGAAATAGAAGTAAACTGCTATATATATATATATATATATATATATATATATATGCCCCTCGTCCACAAACCATGGATGATATTTATTGGTTGTGATTGGTGTGAAAATTGATTGATAGCGAATGGTTGATTGGAATTGTTTGTGGTTGAAATTGATTGATTGTGGTTGAAAAATACCCGTTTGTGGTTGAGAAATATTTGGTTGAAACCACATAGGATTAGTTTGTGGAAATGAAATATATATACATGCCGCCTGCGTGCGAACTAGATGCATGATTCCCCATTGTAAAAAACCGCGAGGTTTTAAGGTAGAGCGAGGAGCCGTACTAGGGACGGTCCCGGTTTTAACTACCCTGCTGTTATGCTGCCGAAATTTTGAATAATATTCATGTGTTTGAATTATTTCCATTTGTTGAAACTATATTTATTCATTGAATAGAAAACCTTCATGTGTTGAATTGAAATTCATTCGTTGAATAGAATTCATATGTTGAATGGTATTCGTGTTTTTAAATATAAAAATCACCTTTTTATATATATATATATATACAAACTATAGAAAACCTTCATGTGTTGAATTGAAATTCATTCGTTGAATAGAATTCATGTGTTGAATGGTATTCGTGTTTTTAAATATAAAAATCACCATTATATATATATATTCAAACTATAGAAAACCTTCATGTGTTGAATCGATATTCATTCGTTGAATTGAAATTCATGTGTTGAATGGTATTCGTGTTTTTAAATATAAAAATCACCTTATATATATATATATATATATATATATATATATATATATATATATACAAACTATAGAAAACCTTCATGTGTTGAATCGAAATTCATTCGTTGAATTGAAATTCATGTGTTGAGTGGTATTCATATTTTGAAATAAATTGTTTTATAATAAAAATTGTATTTTTATCATTTATATGAACTATATAAAATAGTCGTGTTTTGAAAGAAATTGTTTTATAATAAAAATCCTATTTTTATTACCTATATGAACTATATAAAATAATCGTGTTTTGAAATGAATAGTTTTATAATAAAAATCACATTTTTATTATATACATGAATTGTTAAATATTGTGAACCGTTGAAATAGAAGACAGTTTGATAAAAATAACATTTTTATCAAATGTATGAAATTCATATAGTTTTGAAATCGAAGAATCGATATATATATATATATATATAAATAGAATTGAAATATATCGAATAACGAAGCTGCAGTTCGTATTTTGAAACCGTGATTTCAAATGATTAGTACGGGAGATCCGACCATCGGATTTTCCCGAAACCGCAACCGTTGGGTTTGCTTTGGAAATATCTTTCCAACGACACCAACTTTGTAAAAATCCAACGGTTGGATTGTCTAGAATGTTTAATTCAAATCTAAAAAAGACAGCGCCAGAATCGATTATATATATATATATATAATTATATTAAATCGAATAACTACGCTACAGTTCGTATTTTGAAATCAAAACTTCAAACGATTATACCGGGAGATCCGACCGTCGGATTTTCCCGAAACGGGAACCGTTGGATTCGTTTTGAAAAGATCTTTCTAACGATGTAAATTTTGTGAAGATCCAACGGTTATATTTTCTGATATGTGTAAATCAAATCTGAAGAAAAACAGTGCCACGACCGCGTTATGGCTCGAAGCGTCGTTTGAATAAATTGGCTATTTTAAAATAAATAAAAATGGCGATAAATCGTTATAAAATATTATAAACGATATGGGTGTGAAGTTTAGAAATTAACTGAAGGTTAGCTAAGTCGAATGGTTTCTTGGGTATTGATCTGATGTTGGTTTCGGCCTTCGGGGTTAATATTTGGGAAATCGTTCTCTTACTGATTGACGGTTAGTGACTAATGAATTGAAATGATGCGTAGTAGTGTTTGTGTAGCACTTGTTTATTATATATACGAGTTGCTCAGAAAGACCGGGTTTATCCCAGTCTGAATGACTGAATCGACGATAAGAAATCGAAGATGAAGACGGTGGTCGAAGACCGGAGATCTTCACCTCGTTTGGATGGTAACCGAGGTCCTGATTGGGAGGCATCCCGAAATATGGATAATGAGTGGTGATCGTCCAGATGTACGTGGTGATCGATGGGTTTGCGAGGTATATAGTGCCTCCGGTTTTGTTCAGACCCAGAACGGACTTGCAAATGGACAGTGTGTTTGACATTGGAATTTATTCTGTGTGATTGATAGCCATCAGTTGCACAGTTTGAATTGCCTGTGTGGCATGCTAAGATGCAGTGATCAAGGCTTCTGTTGAAAAGCAAAATCTTGTGGGGATGATCAAAGCACCGCCTGTTTGGCATAGCTTTGTGTATAACGTGAAATCGCGAGCCTCACACCCCGGTATGAACCAGAGACGGGAGAAGGACCTCAGGGAGGGCATGCGTTTCTTTCTAGTTAGAAGTGGCGTCAGTGGTTTTACACGCCCTGACGAGTTTGACTTATGTGGTTGTTACTGTTGCGAGGCGCCTCGGTTAGATCGGATGATCCGGGTCCGATGGAGTCATTTGTTGGCTCATTAACGCCCAAAGGGTGGGGAAACGTATTGTTCAGGCATAATAATCCACCTCGGTGGACCGGCCCTGACGATCTAAAGGGTTGATGCGTTCTGATCCTAATACTCGAGCTAGAGAGTCTCGAATTCGGTAAGGACTATCTTTTGCCTTGGTTCAGGACGAAAATCCAATTTCCAAATACGTGACTGTGCGGTTTTGATTGTATACCTATATATGGCGACATAGTGGTATGGGGCATTAATGCCGTCTATGATTGATAGTTATGATTGAAATTGTTTATTTTTTTGAAACATATAAACACTAGTAATAATATCAAATGCTTTTGTTTTATTCGTATCAATCATATTTTGGCCATTATAAGGTAAAAACTCTATCCTCCGGTTTGCGTTGCATTATGTGATGGCAACTGAGTCTTATAATGGCTTCATTTTTATAAAAAGCATTGCGATGTTTAAAAGAAAGATTTGTTTTTAAAGCACTGGCAATCCAATGGAGTAAACCCGTTCCACGAAAGTGGCGTGGTCCTGTGATTTGCCATATTATAAATGTGTTGAGTAGATTTCTCATACCAGTCCCATGACTGACTCGTAGTTTGTTTCACTTTCAAACTCGGGTGCCCCTTTTTCTACACCGGCAGCCTTGTATTCAGGTTTAGCTGGCTCTTTCGGGATAGCTGGAGATGAAGATGGATTCTATTATTTATCTCTTTTTATGTTGTTCAGCTCCTATTGTACATATTTTGTTTGTTTCCGCTGTAGACATTTATGTATAGCTGAACTGTATTTGTACTAAGTATGATCCTGTATACTGTGTAACTCTGATGATTACGTTTATCCAGTGTATTCTATTGTACATTATCTGGTGTATTTATTTAAGTCTGTTCTGCTATTATCTGTTTCTGTGTTATATTCCAAGGATTACCCTTGCCACCGTCAGTACGGGGT
Source organism: Allium sativum (assembly GCA_030737875.1). Classification (NCBI taxonomy): domain Eukaryota; kingdom Viridiplantae; phylum Streptophyta; class Magnoliopsida; order Asparagales; family Amaryllidaceae; genus Allium; species Allium sativum. Next base: position 3,321,617 of record CM060921.1, on the reverse strand, counting down.
TTGGGGTCGTCTCACATTTGTGCATGATCAATTCCACAATCACTTGATGGTTTCTTCAAGATGCATGACTAGTAGCATAATGGTTAGGTCCTCTTATATTTGAGTTGTTAGTTTATCTCAACATTCCAGGTGTATCATATTGTCAATCATGAACGTTTCCTTAAGATTATTCTTATTCGCGAGTGTTTCCTTAAAGTATAGAGTCTGACTGAATTATATATCCAACTTAATTAATTAGTTAGGTTATAAAAATTAACAAAGTAATGATGTGATATTTTTCTGGCTAAATAAAATAGAGTAATGGAAAGCAAAACAAATAAAAAAGAATTATACTAGGTTCAGACTCCCATCCTAAGTCTTGTTTTACTAATTCTAAAATTTTACTAACTCGGCCTTTACTTGACCCAAAGGAACACATTATAAAGGATTTGCTTGAATTAGTAAACATAACTTCGAATAGGCCTCCAAATGTTTTTGCAGTGGAACTTTGACTTCATGTGATTTAGAAAATGTTTGTAGGTTGGATATACAAATGCCCACATTTTAATTTGAATCTATTGTAACTCATTCATCAAATCCTCGATTGAACAAGAAACTTATGGTTTGAATATTATTGGCATGGAAATGAGTGAACGGTAATTGAAAACACAAGAAAAAATAAGGGCGTAAAACTATAGAGAAAAAATTACAATTGATAAAGTAAAGAAGCAATCTATTTTGAGATGGCTTTTGCTTTTATAATTGTTGTAATGATATGTATAAGAAATACAACTCTTATAAATGATGGGAAATAATATTTGAAGTGATGAAGAGTGACCATAAGATGGATAGAGTGAAGAAATGTGACGAAGAATAACAAGAAAAAATTGAAAGTTGTAGATAGAACCTTTAATAGGTTCACCTCTCAAAGGTCTATAGGTCGACTTCTCTCACTCCATAGGTTGACCTACGGAGAATACTACAACTCTCGATCTATTATTTATAGAAATGAACTCTTTCTTCTCTTCATTGGTTGCCTCACTGTTGATTTTAATTATGAGAACTCATTGATTCCCTCACTTTTGGTGGTAATGAAATATATGTTAGTTGCTCATTGTTTTCACCATTAGATAGTAAATGTAAGAAATCAAATTCATTCCATATTACTTGAAAATATTTCTTTTTCTTTATGAAACTCTCCAGTGATTTATAAACCTCCCTTTCTATTGATTTTTTCCAAGTTACAGTTCTTTATTATATGATATCATTTTTTGCATTCAGAGCATCTCAATATGTATCGACTACTATCATTAAGGCCATTTCGAAAATTCATTAGATTTGTAATGTTTTTAGTGAAATAGGCTAGTTCGTTCATGTCAAAAAAGGGATCCTCTTTAGCTTGGAATGTTTTGGGCTATTCTTCAAAGCTTTCTCGTTTTTAACCTACAGTTTACCTCGTATTACACCAAATTTCCTATTAGCACTTCAACTTTGAGCTTAAAGAGTGTTGGACACTTCGAGTCCAAGGGCTTACCTATCACATCTATTGATCAAAGGGTTTAATATCTTTGTAATTAAATCACAATTAATGAATGTGACTCTTAAAGTTATGAGAATAGCATAGCTTAGAATCTTAAATACATACCTATACTCTCGCTAGGTTTCAAATTAAATTTTGCATCTGATTTTGTAATGTCAAAATCTTACTTAATTCAACTTCAATTATGCCTTTATGCATTTCTTGTAGAGCATCCAGAATCTCATACACACAATTACATATGCTAAGTTTATTAAGCTAACTTTTTTTTCACTACCTTAGTATTATTTTTACCTTTATTTTCTACTCGTTAAATCATGTTTCAAGGTTATATTTTTATACCTCATATTAAAATTGAGTTATTTCTTGATTGCAAAACTATTAGCTTGCATATATCCATAAATTTGGCAAAGTAGTATGCATTTTTTAAACTGGTGAAAATGGCGGTTGTGTAGTTATTTACCATTCTAAAAACATGGAAACTTACCATTAGCCATATTAATATTCAAAATTGTCCCCATTTTTTTAAAATAGGACTTTTACACTAAACGAAAGTGGATTGAATTATACATGACAACCCGCTAAAGTGGACCAAAATTCCGACTTAATACAAGCCCATCAAATCTTAGGCTAATTCCAATACTGGTGATTGGTTGGTAACATTGATTAAATGACTAATATACAAAGCTATCCATTTATGCTTTTAGAATCTCATGGTGAAAGGAATAATATATATATAGTAATACAAGTAAGTACACTTTTAATTAAAAAAGTTCCAAAGCATAATATCCTAAAATAACAACAAATACAATATTTCAAACTAAAACAATAACATGTTTGAAACTCAATACATCAAAATACATTAAAAGCATAGATGAATAATAGAACTGGCACCATCATCTTCTCTATCAGCATCTTTCCTCATAAATTATGGGTTGTAATGAGGAAGGAGCCAAAACAATAGTGTTTGGTAAATGGAAACCTAAGGTCATACAGTAATAGTATTTGGGTAGTATCATTCGAATAAGTAATATATCTTACTTATTATATATTAAACCCTATCATGTATACCTCTAGTTGTAAGCCTAAAGGGACCTTCCAGTCCTTTTCCGCAACTACCATTAATCATGTCCCTAATGATGTGAGAAAAGTGCCAAAGCTAGTTATTACCTCTTTAACGTAAAGTAGGCAGACATTGAAAATATAATATCTACGACTTGTACACTTCGTCATTTAATACATAAACCCAAGTTGAACCCCTATCTAGTACTTGCTAACTAGCAATAGGAAAAGATCTCATATACCCACTTAACAATCCATTTACTAGAAGAGGAAGACTAGCCAATAGTCACTTGATTTCTCAACCCATAAGTGGAACCCTACCCAAGATTTCTCACTACCGCACCCAAAAAAATTTGTACTATGACCTATACCTAAACTATTACATCTCACATTAGTACCATATTCGTAGATACTTGCTGTCGGATTAACTGGATAGATCTACCCTATAAATAAAATTATCTCCTATCGTCCATGCATTCTTCTTATAAGCGATGTCTCACATCGACCCAATGTCACACAATCGGTAACCATGTAAGTTGGCAGACATTTGTGTGCTTTTGACTAACCTCGCTTCCTAATAACTTAGCAATTTTCCCAGTTCTTTTAATATGATGTCTTAATTATACACTAAGTATACAATATACCTCACATTCATTATACATTAGGGTCATGTAAGGAAATATCTTTGTTTTTCTTTAATTATGGACTAATCTCCATAATTATCCTTAACTCCTTCCTATGGGTTTTTAACACCATTACTAATCAATTTATTCTATATGATTGATATATTACTAACTATACACTAATATTAATATATTTATATTTTTGATTGGGGTTTTTAGCCTAAAGGACAAAATGAACAAAAAAATGTTTCATAAGGACAAAGGCCTAATTTTTTTTGTTCATTTTGTCCTTGAGACTATTTTCCTATTTTGTGTTACACAGACATACATATGCGCACACACGTGCATACATATACGTACGTATCATATATATATATATATATATATTCCTAAGCATTTGAACAATATTCCTATTCTATTTGTTTCCGTCAAATACCAAATCATCCATATATAAGTCAATATCCACATAATTACTTCCAAAATAGCCAACATACTTGGTAAAAAATAGTTTTGCCTAAATAAAGTAGAATCATATACTAAACTTATTCTTTATTACCATAATAGAATCTGTAACAACCCGCATTTTCAGAACCAATTTAAAATTTCAATTTAAGCTATTTTAAGGAATTTATGAATATAAATTGGTTATTTTTGCTAAATAAAATTGAAATTAGTTTTTTCATTTTATTTGACTTAAAAAAAACTCAGTAAAATTATTAAATTGATTTACAAGCTTTGTTTTGAAAAAAATCGATTTTCAAAATCATCGCATAGCTCTTAAAAAGTGAAATTTTGCTAGGAAGATCAGAATTCAACGAGATAATTTTTTTTTGGATTTATAATGAAAAATCATTGTTGGGTTCCAAAATGCGTGTCGAACGGAGTCAGTATGTGGCAGTGCAAAGCAAAACCATTTGTTCAAAAATAGACAATCATTTTACAAAGGAACATTGTTGATACGATCTCGGAATTCGATTCCACTTTTTTTTGTATTTGTATCGTCAAATAATGGTTAAATCCAAAAGGGAATAATTTTTGAAGTTAGCGTTTGAGCATACAAAAAGAAAAGGTATGCTAAAATCGCATTTTTGAAGATAATTTGAGCAATTTTACAAAGGAACATTATTAAGAAGACCTCGAAATTCGACAATTTTTTTTATTGAACCGTAGAGCCGAATAATGGTAAGATTCCAAATATCATGATTTTTAGAATCAATATGTGACCGGGAGTGATTTTTAAAGTGAAAAACAGATAATATTTTAACTTTAAAAATTCATTGTTTGTGCTTACATACTCGGAATTCAACGAAACTAATTTTGTTGGGTCCATAATGTTAGAGAGTATATGCATGTCAATTTTCATTGAAAATGGAATCCGTAGGTGGCCACACAGATTTTTAAACTTTGAGAATAGGACATAATTGAGTATAGTAAAATATAAAATCAATATAAAAATAAATTTGTAATGGCCCGAATTTCCATACTCTTTGAATCGACTAATAATACCACACGTCCAAACCAAATTGTACAGAATTACGAATCATTAGTAGAAAGAAGTTAGAGGATGAGAAATAGAAAGAAAGAGAAACTAGAATAGAAGAAAACGAAGAACACAAATTTCACAACGGAACGAATAAAAAACATATTATTTAACATAACTTTTGAAATACAAATCATTAAGTGTATATACATACTGTAATAACCCGGAATTCTGGGCCAATTTAAAATTTTTATTTTGGCTAATTTATCGAATTTGGACTATTTAAAATAATTTATTTTAAAGTAGAAAGGGGACAACCCTAGAAAATCTAACTCTGTTTAACAAAATAATTCAAACTAAAGTGAAGAACAGAACTGTTACAGAGTAAATTAAATAATTTGACTAGTGGAAGAATTTAAAATAGCCGCTAAGGACGTTATATATATTATCTATTTTGAATATATATTTGGCCCTTAAAAATAGACATTTTGCAAACGACCTCGGATTTCGACGAAACGACTTTTGTTGGATCCAGAATGTCGATTTATTGCTAGTTGCAAATTTGCAGAATTTTCTGAATCAATATGTGAGCGTGGCACACGTAAACGCGTTTGACCAGTTTCAGTTGAATTACATCGACTGGAAATTGGCCATTTCTCAAACGGTCTCAGAATTTGACGAAATTAGTTTTGTTAGGACCGTATCGTCGATATGAAGCTAGAAATAATTTTTCTGTAATTTTCGGGATTCGTATGTGACCCCGGTAATTCGAAATGTGCGTTAAAATTAAATATACGCTGATTTATAAATTGATTTTGCGAAAAACCTATAGAAACGGCCGAATTGGCTTACGATACATATCCCATTGTGTTCAGAATGGGGTTAATTAGCTAGGGGCGACAGTCGTTGGGCCTCGATTGGAGTTCGAATGAGAAGATAACTTTTCGGGAGGATAAATTAATTAAATAAATTAATTAATTAAAATAGAAAAGTCAACCCCCTCCTCGTATACCCTTTCCCCGATCCCCCTTTTCTCAGAAATCGAATACAATAAAAAAAAAGGGAAATCGCTCCCCACCCAGAATTCCCGTCGCCCCCTCGCCAGTGGCGATCGTCGCCTCTAACCTCGCCAAACCCCACGCCGCCAAGCCCTCCGCCTGCTCGAGATTCCCCGCCCCGTCTTCTGCCTCGACCAGCCTCGCACCTCAAACCCCAAGCTCGAAATCACCACCGCGATTCCAGCCCTCCTCCCTCAACTCCGCCGTGCCTTCAGACTCCCCCCCCCCCCGAACGCCGGCGACCCTACTCAGCTCCTCCCCGAAGATCCAGCGCGACCTAATTTCCCCCAATGCCCTAGCCCGCAACCCTTAAACCCTGACTCCACCGACCACCAAGGGAGGGCCCCACTCCGGCGCAGCAACCCCCGGCAGCCTCCAATCTCGCAAGAAACCCCCCCTCTTCGACAGTGATCCCTAGTTCGAAGAAAGGTGAGTTTTATTTTGATGAATTTATTTATTTTCTTCCAGTTAAAAACTGAATTAAAAAGGTGAGTGATTACTTTTTCTTGTTCTTTTTCCTTTATTATGAGATAATTAGAGTATATAAATTAGGAATAAAATCAGTTTTTAAAAATATATAAAGCAAGGATTTTTATAGTAACATAGAAAAGATTTGATTTTATTTCATATGTGAAGTTGACGAGATAAGGTTTTTAGTAGATAAAGAAGACGATATTATTAAATAGAAAAGTCGAGATTTTTGAATATGAAAATGTCATACTTTTATAAGAAGTATAAAATACGTAGAGAATAAAAATATGATTTTCATATAGAAGCGATAATAAAAATATAATTTTTATACTAGTGGCATAATAAAAATATGATTTTTACTTATGTAGAGTATTAAAAATATGGTTTTTACATTTTTAGAATAATAAAAATATGATTTTTATTTAATTAGAGTAATAAAAATATAACCTTTACGAATAGGGATGTGAAGTAAAAATACGATTTTTATCGATATGAATGTGAAGTAAAAATACGATTTTTAATATGAAGTTAAAGTTATAAAAATACGATTTTAATATATTGAGTAGCGAAGTAAAATTCGGTTTTTACATATATAGTGAAAGCGGACAACGAAGATGTCGAAAAGGCGAGAGCGAAGAAGATCTATATCGAAGTGGAGTCAGGATGTTTGGATAGCAATATGTGAGAATTTCTCACCTTTCAATTTCATTTCTATTTATATATATATATACTAGGATGCAGACGGTGCTTATTAGAAGCACCCGACACCCGTCCACAGACCATGGACTTGTTTGATTGGTTGTGTAGTTGGTTAGATTATTTGATTTGGATTTGATTGTTTTGGTGAAATTGAAATTGATATGATTGATGTGTGAATGGCGTGGGCCTTCACTAGACTGGGGATAAGGCTAGGCCTCGTCCCGTTTCTAGTATCGTGCCGTTATGCCGCCGAAATTTTTCTAAAATAAGTTAGAAAAATAAAAATATCATTTTAGTTAAAGAATGAACTGAATAGAAATTCAAGTGTTGAAATAAGATATTTTATCGTTAAAAATATAATTTTTAACGTGAAGTGAATAAAATAAATTATTCATTTACAAACCAGACGGTTTGTTTATGTTCACTGATTTGACTGATATTGATTGGGTCGATAAATTTTACACATCGCCCAACTGCACAACTAAAATCTGTGTTTGATTGTTTGAAACCCCACACGGGTGTTGGGATGAAATATGAATTTCACTCATCCTGATTGATTAAATATGTCGATCGATCGATTGACAGGCTATTATAAGCGTTGAATATCTATATTTGATGCTTATACAGTGTAGTGCACTTTGGTTGATGGTTGATTATTGTTCAATGCTATTATATACATGTGTTGTATGGAAATCCATATAATTAATTTTATATGGTAATTGATTGGGCCTCATTCCAATTTGAAAAATAAAGAATATTTGAAAATAGAAATTTATGAAGCCGTGTTGATTAGATTGACGCCATTTTGACGTGAACGATATTTATATCAATTTAAAACGAATTCAAAGTGAATTGAATTGAAAACGATTTCGAAATGAATTGAATTGAAAACGAATTCAAAGTGAATTGAATTGAAAACGATTTCGAAATGAATTGAATTGAAAACGAATTCGAAATGAATTGAATTGAAAACGATTTCGAAATGAATTAAATTGAAAACGAATTCAAAGTGAATTGAATTGAAAACGAATTCGAAATGAATTGAATTGAAAACGATTTCGAAATGAATTGAATTGAAAACGAATTCAAAGTGAATTGAATTGAAAACGATTTCGAAATGAATTGAATTGAAAACGAATTCAAAATGAATTGAATTGAAAACGAATTCAAAATGAATTGAATTGAAAACGAATTCAAAATGAATTGAATTGAAAACGAATTCGAAATGAATTGAATTGAAAACGAATTCAAAGTGAATTGAATTGAAAACGATTTCGAAACGAAGTGAATTGAAAACGTTTTCGAAATAAATTGAATTGAAAACGATTTCGAAATGAATTGAATTGAAAACGATTTCGAAATGAAGTGAATTGAAAACGATTTCGAAATGAATTGAATTGAAAACGAATTCAAAGTGAATTGAAACGATTTCAAAGTGAATTGAAAACGATTTCGAAATGTAGTGAATTGAAAACGATTTCGAAATGAATTGAATTGAAAACGATTTCGAAATGAATTGAATTGAAAACGAATTCAAATTGAATTGAAATTTGAATTGAATAGAAATGAATTTTAAAACGAATCTATAAAGAAGAATTCAATTGTGATTTGAATTGAAAAGGAAGTTGAAAATGTTTTTGAAACGAATTCAAAACTATTTATATAATTCGTTTTAAATGGAAATCGACGATATATATATTATATATATTATATATATAATATAATGGCCTGAATAGAACGCGCCGCGTCGCGGCAGTTCGTGAATTTCGACCATTTATTTCAAACGGACATTACGGGAGATCCGACCGTCGGATTCTCCTAAAACCGGAACCGTTGGGTTCGTATCGAAAAGAGCTTTCTAACGAATGTGATAAATTTGAAATCTAACGGTTGGATTTGGAGATACGTCCAAATCAAATTTGAAAAAGGTCGCTGTAAGTGCAGTTCGATGGCCGTTGTTGGAAATCGACTGTACGGGCCTTGATAAAATTATTAAAAATAGTAATAATTTGTGTAAAATCATAAGAAATGATTTGAGAAGAATTGGGATGAAAAACTCCATATTTGAAAAGATAAAAATAGTTTTTTATCGAAATGAACTAGTTTTGAACTAGAATTATAATTCTATTTATTTTTAAATAAATAAATTGAATTTGAAATGGTTTTGAAAATAACCAGAATTTCCAATGATTGCATTGGAGTGGATTTGAATCGAAATTGTCTTCGGAATATTTCGATGTTGGAATTCGTGATTATACAGGTGTGGTTATGGAAATTTGAAAGATATATATTTATATCGTTATTTCCAATACGACGTTTGTTAGTCGTAGAATTCGATATTGAATATAAGCCGATATATTTTCTATTCAGAGCCTTGTATTGAATATCGAATGTGATTTGGGTTTGTCGTGAATGGTGTCTTCACTAACACTGTTCTTGAACCCAGTTGAGAAAAGATTAAATCTTTTTATTTAGATTTAATGAAGTGTACCAATTAAATAATATTTAATTGGAATTGAATTGATATTGATTTTTGGGTTTATCGTGAACAGTGTTTTAAATAACACTCGTTCTTTAACCCGATAATTAATGAATGTGATTTTGGGTTTATCGTGAACTGTGTTTTAAAAGACACTGATTCTTTAACCCAGTTAACGATTAAAACTAAGTGGAGTTTTAATGAATCTTTAAATAGATTGAAAAGATCGAAAATGGAGTATCACCAGTTTTGCTCCAGGCGATGGTTAAATCTTTAATTAGATTTGAACGTGAAATGGTAATTGAATTTACCGATAACACTGTGGTGTTAGATATGAAGTATTACCAGTTTTACTTCATGGGATGAATAGGTTGGGATTGGGAAAATAAAATAAATGATTACTTCGGTGTGGTTCGATAATCCCGACTAGTTTGAATTGATATTCAAAGGAGATTAAAGAATAAATTTAAAGAATTTATCTTGGATAAAATAAATGGGAACTTTTCCCAAAGTATAGGAATATTTGAATAAAAGAATATTCTGAATTGGAATGAGGCATATGTTGTGTTTGTGTAACACTTTTATAATATATACGCGAGTTATTCAGAAAGACCGGGTTTATCCCATTCTGAATAACTGATTCGACGTGGTGTCGAAGATGAAGACGGTGGTCGAAGACCGGAAGTCTTCACGTCGTTTGGGTAATTACTGATGATCTTGATTGGGCTGTACACCCAAGAAGATGGAAACAGTTAGTGATCGTCCAGACGTGCTTGGAGATCGATGGATATGCGGGGTACTAGGTGCCTCCGGTTTCGTTCAGACCCAGAACGGACTTGTAAATGGACTGTGTGTCTGACATTGGATTTTAGTCCGTGTGATTGATCTCTATTAAATATATATCTGTTTGGCGGCGGAGAATTTATTCTCTTGCTTAACGCCCTTCTCTGAGACGTACGAGCTCAGAGGTTATATATTGATGGATATCAAACGCATGGAGTGAATTGCCTGTGTGGCATGCCTAAGTGGAAATTGATCGAGGCTTCTGTTGAAAAGCAAAGTCTTGTGGTGATGATCAAAGCACAGCCTGTGTGGCACAGCTTTGTGTAACGTGAATTCGCGAGCCTCGCACCCCGGTTGTGAACCAAAAACGGGAGAGGACGTCAGGGAGGGCATGCGTTTCTTTCTAGCTAGAAGTGGCGTCAGTGGTTTTACACGCCCTGACGAGTTTGACTTATGTGGTTGTTGCTGTTGCGAGGCGCCTCGGTTATATCGGTTTTGGCCGATGCATTCTGGTCGGCAGACGGACCAGACTTACACCCCATAGGGTGGGGAGACGTAGTGTTCAGGCATAATAATCCACATCGGTGGACCGGCCCTGAGGATCCAAGGGGCAGTTGCGGCTGTTCCTGAGACACGGGCTAGAGCGTCTCGAATCGGTTGAGGACTATCTTTTGCCTCGGTTCATAAATGGAAACCCAATTTCCAAATACGTGATTCTGCGGTTTTATTTGTAGAGCCTAGTATGGCGACATAGTGGGATGGGGCATTCATGCCGCCTATGATTGATACTTATGATTTGAAGTTGTTTTATACACTATGCACTTATGATAGTATCAAATGATTTGTTTTAAACGTATCAAGCATCCTTGGCTATTATAAGGTAAAAACCCTATCCTCCGGCTTGCGTTGCATTGTGTGATGGGAACTGGGTCTTATAATAGCTTCATTCTTCTTCATTTAGCATTGCGCTGTTGTTTTATGCACTGGTATTCTTGGGAGGAAATCCGTTCCGTGTTATACGGCGTGGTCCCTTGATTTACCGAACTTTAAAATAAAGAATTATAACTGTTTTAGTTCTCACACCGGTCACATGACTGACCTGGAGTTTATTGTTTTAACCTAAACTCTGGGTGCCCTTATTTTGACACGGGCAGCTAGTAGTTTTGGTTTTGCAGATTTATATTCACAGGATCCTGGTTTACAGCTGGAACGATATCCGGAAAGCTTTGTATCCGTATATCTCCTTCTAGTTGTGTATTGTATTATTTTCCGCTGCTATGTATTTAAATGTAATTTAAATCTCTGATATTTCTGTGTAATATTCATTTATACTCTGTATATTCTTGTAATCTGATGCATTGTTGTAATATACAATGAAATGTTCTTCTGTATGCGTTCTGTTGTGGTTTGTTCTCGAACTATCCGACACTTTCCTTTACGGGGAAGTTACGGGTTTTCACAGTTGGTATCAGAGCTTTGGTTAACAAAGCTCGAGAACAAGACACTTTAGAACCAAACGAAAGAATTCATCAAAGATTGGATTAGTAATATCCAATGAGGATGACTCGTTAGAGATGGGATCAGTAGTGTCCTAGAACGAGTCGAAAGAGTGTTGTTTTTGAAAATAAAAGTGAAAACCCACTTTGTTTTGGAAATTCAAATCTTAAGTATTCGTATTTGAATAGTCTATTTAAATTGAATTTGGGCAATCGAGTATATAAAGATTTTGCATACACGCTTAGCGGCTTGTATTCGAAGTTTTAATATACTGGATAGATATAGGATCACACTTTAGTTGCCGGAGATGATTCTGATGATGAGGCATCGTCATCTGTGTTGTGTTCGACTGGCGAGAGTGGGTTATCTATATATTTCCATATAGACTGGTGTGAGAACCAAAACTAGATAGGGCTTATTTGTTGTGATTTGGCATCAAAAATGTGATTTTTGACTATGTATCAACCTTATATGCATTTGAAAACGTTAATCAACTAATTGATTGTTGATTGTGTTGTGTGATTGGTTGTTTAAACTAATATGTGCTTATAAGGCAAATTTAGCCAAATATACCAAAATTTGAACTAACGTGAAAATTTCTTGTATTTGCATATATGTACATGCTTGTATGAATTGAACAGGTCATAGCAGGGATGCTAAGCGAAGGAATAAAATTGTTTTGCCCTACAAATAGGTACATGTTTAACATATTTACTCTCTTTGTTTGGGTGATGATTTTATGAGCCGTATCGGCTAGCCGCTTGGCTTTCTTTTTCTTTTTATTCCACCATTGATTGGTGAGGGCCCTGGGAGGCCTTTTGAAATATCCCGATGCTCCCGGTGCAGGGGAGGTTATGGCGAAATTTTTCAAAAATTTAGGGTATTAGCCAAATTTTTGAGAAATTTGAAAAGTTTTCAGAAACTGAAAAGTTGGAGAACTTAAGCCATAATTAAAATAGAGAAAGTTGAGTTGATTAGAAAACAAATTTCGGCTTCGTTCCTTTTCGAGGACGAAAAGTTTTTAAGTGGAGGAGATTGTAATAACCCGGAATTCTGGGCCAATTTAAAATTTTTATTTTGGCTAATTTATCGAATTTGGACTATTTAAAATAATTTATTTTAAAGTAGAAAGAGGACAACCCTAGAAAATCTAACTCTGTTTAACAAAATAATTCAAACTAAAGTGAAGAACAGAACTGTTACAGAGTAAATTAAATAATTTGACTAGTGGAAGAATTTAAAATAGCCGCTAAGGACGTTATATATATTTATATCTATTTTGAATATATATTTGGCCCTTAAAAATAGACATTTTGCAAACGACCTCGGATTTCGACGAAACCACTTTTGTTGGATCCGGAATGTCGATTTATTGCTAGTTGCAAATTTGCAGAATTTTCTGAATCAATATGTGAGCGTGGCACACGTAAACGCGTTTGACCAGTTTCAGTTGAATTACATCGACTGGAAATTGGCCATTTCTCAAACGGTCTCAGAATTTGACGAAATTAGTTTTGTTAGGACCGTATCGTCGATATAAAGCTAGAAATAATTTTTCTGTAATTTTCGGGATTCGTATGTGACCCCGGTAATTCGAAATGTGCGTTAAAATTAAATATACGCTGATTTATAAATTGATTTTGCGAAAAACCTATCGAAACGGCCGAATTGGCTTACGATACATATCCCATTGTGTTCAGAATGGGGGTAATTAGCTAGGGGCGACAGTCGTTGGGCCTCGATTGGAGTTCGAATGAGAAGATAATTTTTCGGGAGGATAAATTAATTAAATAAATTAATTAATTAAAATAGAAAAGTCAACCCCCTCCTCGTATACCCTTTCCCCGATCCCCCTTTTCTCAGAAATCGAATACAATAAAAAAAAAAGGGGAAATCGCTCCCCACCCAGAATTCCCGTCGCCCCCTCGCCAGTGGCGATCGTCGCCTCTAACCTCGCCAAACCCCACGCCGCCAAGCCCTCCGCCTGCTCGAGATTCCCCGCCCCGTCTTCTGCCTCGACCAGCCTCGCACCTCAAACCCCAAGCTCGAAATCACCACCGCGAGTCCAGCCCTCCTCCCTCAACTCCGCCGTGCCTTCAGACTCTCCCCCCCCCCCGAACGCCGGCGACCCTGCTCAGCTCCTCCCCGAAGATCCAGCGCGACCTAATTTCCCCCAATGCCCTACCCCGCAACCCTTAAACCCTGACTCCGCCGACCACCAAGGGAGGGCCCCACTCCGGCGCAGCAACCCCCGGCAGCCTCCAATCTCGCAAGAAACCCCCCCTCTTCGACAGTGATCCCTAGTTCGAAGAAAGGTGAGTTTTATTTTCATGAATTTATTTATTTTCTTCCAGTTAAAAACTGAATTAAAAAGGTGAGTGATTACTTTTTCTTGTTCTTTTTCCTTTATTATGAGATAATTAGAGTATATAAATTAGGAATAAAATCAGTTTTTAAAAATATATAAAGCAAGGATTTTTATAGTAACATAGAAAAGATTTGATTTTATTTCATATGTGAAGTTGACGAGATAAGGTTTTTAGTAGATAAAGAAGACGATATTATTAAATAGAAAAGTCGAGATTTTTGAATATAAAAATGTCATACTTTTATAAGAAGTATAAAATACGTAGAGAATAAAAATATGATTTTCATATAGTAGCGATAATAAAAATATAAATTTTATACTAGTGGCATAATAAAAATATGATTTTTACTTATGTAGAGTATTAAAAATATGGTTTTTACATTTTTAGAATAATAAAAATATGATTTTTATTTAATTAGAGTAATAAAAATATAACCTTTACGAATAGGGATGTGAAGTAAAAATACGATTTTTATCGATATGAATGTGAAGTAAAAATACGATTTTTAATATGAAGTTAAAGTTATAAAAATACGATTTTAATATATTGAGTAGCGAAGTAAAATTCGGTTTTTACATATGTAGTGAAAGCGGACAACGAAGATGTCGAAAAGGCGAGAGCGAAGAAGATCTATATCGAAGTGGAGTCAGGATGTTTGGATAGCAATATGTGAGAATTTCTCACCTTTCAATTTCATTTCTATTTATATATATATACTAGGATGCAAACGGTGCTTATTAGAAGCACCCGACACCCGTCCACAGACCATGGACTTGTTTGATTGGTTGTGTAGTTGGTTAGATTATTTGATTTGGATTTGATTGTTTTGGTGAAATTGAAATTGATATGATTGATGTGTGAATGGCGTGGGCCTTCACTAGACTGGGGATAAGGCTAGGCCTCGTCCCGTTTCTAGTATCGTGCCGTTATGCCGCCGAAATTTTTCTAAAATAAGTTAGAAAAATAAAAATATCATTTTAGTTAAAGAATGAACTGAATAGAAATTCAAGTGTTGAAATAAGATATTTTATCGTTAAAAATATAATTTTTAACGTGAAGTGAATAAAATAAATTATTCATTTACAAACCAGACGGTTTGTTTATGTTCACTGATTTGACTGATATTGATTGGGTCGATAAATTTTACACATCGCCCAACTGCACAACTAAAATCTGTGTTTGATTGTTTGAAACCCCACACGGGTGTTGGGATGAAATATGAATTTCACTCATCCTGATTGATTAAATATGTCGATCGATTGATTGACAGGCTGTTATAAGCGTTGAATATCTATATTTGATGCTTATACAGTGTAGTGCACTTTGGTTGATGGTTGATTATTGTTCAATGCTATTATATACATGTGTTGTATGGAAATCCATATAATTAATTTTATATGGTAATTGATTGGGCCTCATTCCAATTTGAAAAATAAAGAATATTTGAAAATAGAAATTTATGAAGCCGTGTTGATTAGATTGACGCCATTTTGACGTGAACGATATTTATATCAATTTAAAACGAATTCAAAGTGAATTGAATTGAAAACGATTTCGAAATGAATTGAATTGAAAACGAATTCAAAGTGAATTGAATTGAAAACGATTTCGAAATGAATTGAATTGAAAACGAATTCGAAATGAATTGAATTGAAAACGATTTCGAAATGAATTAAATTGAAAACGAATTCAAAGTGAATTGAATTGAAAACGAATTCGAAATGAATTGAATTGAAAACGATTTCGAAATGAATTGAATTGAAAACGAATTCAAAGTGAATTGAATTGAAAACGATTTCGAAATGAATTGAATTGAAAACGAATTCAAAATGAATTGAATTGAAAACGAATTCAAAATGAATTGAATTGAAAACGAATTCAAAATGAATTGAATTGAAAACGAATTCGAAATGAATTGAATTGAAAACGAATTCAAAGTGAATTGAATTGAAAACGATTTCGAAACGAAGTGAATTGAAAACGTTTTCGAAATGAATTGAATTGAAAACGATTTCGAAATGAATTGAATTGAAAACGATTTCGAAATGAAGTGAATTGAAAACGATTTCGAAATGAATTGAATTGAAAACGAATTCAAAGTGAATTGAAACGATTTCAAAGTGAATTGAAAACGATTTCGAAATGAAGTGAATTGAAAACGATTTCGAAATGAATTGAATTGAAAACGATTTCGAAATGAATTGAATTGAAAACGAATTCAAATTGAATTGAAATTTGAATTGAATAGAAATGAATTTTAAAACGAATCTATAAAGAAGAATTCAATTGTGATTTGAATTGAAAAGAAAGTTGAAAATGTTTTTGAAACGAATTCTAAACTATTTATATAATTCGTTTTAAATGGAAATCGACGATATATATATTATATATATTATATATAATATAATGGCCTGAATAGAACGCGCCGCGTCGCGGCAGTTCGTGAATTTCGACCATTTATTTCAAACGGACATTACGGGAGATCCGACCGTCGGATTCTCCTAAAATCGGAACCGTTGGGTTCGTATCGAAAAGAGCTTTCTAATGAATGTGATAAATTTGAAATCTAACGGTTGGATTTGGAGATACGTCCAAATCAAATTTGAAAAAGGTCGCTGTAAGTGCAGTTCGATGGCCGTTGTTGGAAATCGACTGTACGGGCCTTGATAAAATTATTAAAAACAGTAATTATTTGTGTAAAATCATAAGAAATGATTTGAGAAGAATTGGGATGAAAAACTCCATATTTGAAAAGATAAAAATAGATTTTTATCGAAATGAACTAGTTTTGAACTAGAATTATAATTCTATTTATTTTTAAATAAATAAATTGAATTTGAAATGGTTTTGAAAATAACCAGAATTTCCAATGATTGCATTGGAGTGGATTTGAATCGAAATTGTCTTCGGAATATTTCGATGTTGGAATTCGTGATTATACAGGTGTGGTTATGGAAATTTGAAAGATATATATTTATATCGTTATTTCCAATACGACGTTTGTTAGTCGTAGAATTCGATATTGAATATAAGCCGATATATTTTCTATTCAGAGCCTTGTATTGAATATCGAATGTGATTTGGGTTTGTCGTGAATGGTGTCTTCACTTACACTGTTCTTGAACCCAGTTGAGAAAAGATTAAATCTTTTTATTTAGATTTAATGAAGTGTACCAATTAAATAATATTTAATTGGAATTGAATTGATATTGATTTTTGGGTTTATCGTGAACAGTGTTTTAAATAACACTCGTTCTTTAACCCGATAATTAATGAATGTGATTTTGGGTTTATCGTGAACTGTGTTTTAAAAGACACTGATTCTTTAACCCAGTTAACGATTAAAACTAAGTGGAGTTTTAATGAATCTTTAAATAGATTGAAAAGATCGAAAATGGAGTATCACCAGTTTTGCTCCAGGCGATGGTTAAATCTTTAATTAGATTTGAACGTGAAATGGTAATTGAATTTACCGATAACACTGTGGTGTTAGATATGAAGTATTACCAGTTTTACTTCATGGGATGAATAGGTTGGGATTGGGAAAATAAAATAAATGATTACTTCGGTGTGGTTCGATAATCCCGACTAGTTTGAATTGATATTCAAAGGAGATTAAAGAATAAATTTAAAGAATTTATCTTGGATAAAATTAATGGGAACTTTTCCCAAAGTACAGGAATATTTGAATAAAAGAATATTCTGAATTGGAATGAGGCGTATGTTGTGTTTGTGTAATACTTTTATAATATATACGCGAGTTATTCAGAAAGACCGGGTTTATCCCATTCTGAATAACTGATTCGACGTGGTGTCGAAGATGAAGACGGTGGTCGAAGACCGGAAGTCTTCACGTCGTTTGGGTAATTACTGATGATCTTGATTGGGCTGTACACCCAAGAAGATGGAAACAGTTAGTGATCGTCCAGACGTGCTTGGAGATCGATGGATATGCGGGGTACTAGGTGCCTCCGGTTTCGTTCAGACCCAGAACGGACTTGTAAATGGACTGTGTGTCTGACATTGGATTTTAGTCCGTGTGATTGATCTCTATTAAATATATATCTGTTTGGCGGCGGAGAATTTATTCTCTTGCTTAACGCCCTTCTCTGAGACGTACGAGCTCAGAGGTTATATATTGATGGATATCAAACGCATGGAGTGAATTGCCTGTGTGGCATGCCTAAGTGGAAATTGATCGAGGCTTCTGTTGAAAAGCAAAGTCTTGTGGTGATGATCAAAGCACAGCCTGTGTGGCACAGCTTTGTGTAACGTGAATTCGCGAGCCTCGCACCCCGGTTGTGAACCAAAAACGGGAGAGGACGTCAGGGAGGGCATGCGTTTCTTTCTAGCTAGAAGTGGCGTCAGTGGTTTTACACGCCCTGACGAGTTTGACTTATGTGGTTGTTGCTGTTGCGAGGCGCCTCGGTTATATCGGTTTTGGCCGATGCATTCTGGTCGGCAGACGGACCAGACTTACACCCCATAGGGTGGGGAGACGTAGTGTTCAGGCATAATAATCCACATCGGTGGACCGACCCTGAGGATCCAGGGGGCAGTTGCGGCTGTTCCTGAGACACGGGCTAGAGCGTCTCGAATCGGTTGAGGACTATCTTTTGCCTCGGTTCATAAATGGAAACCCAATTTCCAAATACGTGATTCTGCGGTTTTATTTGTAGAGCCTAGTATGGCGACATAGTGGGATGGGGCATTCATGCCGCCTATGATTGATACTTATGATTTGAAGTTGTTTTATGCACTATGCACTTATGATAGTATCAAATGATTTGTTTTAAACGTATCAAGCATCCTTGGCTATTATAAGGTAAAAACCCTATCCTCCGGCTTGCGTTGCATTGTGTGATGGGAACTGGGTCTTATAATAGCTTCATTCTTCTTCATTTAGCATTGCGCTGTTGTTTTATGCACTGGTATTCTTGGGAGGAAACCCGTTCCGTGTTATACGGCGTGGTCCCTTGATTTACCGAACTTTAAAATAAAGAATTATAACTGTTTTAGTTCTCACACCGGTCACATGACTGACCTGGAGTTTATTGTTTTAACCTAAACTCTGGGTGCCCTTATTTTGACACGGGCAGCTAGTAGTTTTGGTTTTGCAGATTTATATTCACAGGATCCTGGTTTACAGCTGGAACGATATCCGGAAAGCTTTGTATCCGTATATCTCCTTCTAGTTGTGTATTGTATTATTTTCCGCTGCTATGTATTTAAATGTAATTTAAATCTCTGATATTTCTGTGTAATATTCATTTATACTCTGTATATTCTTGTAATCTGATGCATTGTTGTAATATACAATGAAATGTTCTTCTGTATGCGTTCTGTTGTGGTTTGTTCTCGAACTATCCGACACTTTCCTTTACGGGGAAGTTACGGGTTTTCACACATACCATCATCAGAGCATAACATTTATTCCTGGAATAGTTATAAACACCTGTTTCCAGATATAACATAGTACACAACAGAAAATATGATAGTCTATAGCTAACAGGTTAAGCCTCTTGCTTCAAGTTCCTCCAAGTGAATCTGTAAAATCCCGACTACTTGACTGGCCGTATAAATATGGGCACCCAAGAGTTTAGGGGAAACAAAACAAAATAAACTCTGGGTCAGTCATGGGACTAGCGTGAGTAAACTCCAATCGTTCATTTAACTTTCAAAATCCTTTCAAAAGAAATGATCGTAAGACCGAACCACACACAAACATGGATGATTTTTACCTTACAATAACCAAAAATATTTTTGATATCAATTCCAGTGATATTATAATAATGTCTACATCAAATAAATAGAATCTAGCGGAACGCTTTCATTTCACGCTCCATATATAATATAAAATCAAAAACCACATGGCGTTTATTGGAGATTGGGTTTCCAACATGATAAGGTATGGAACCACCTTCCGATAGTGTACCTCTAGAGGGGAATACACTGGGTTCAACAAGAACGTCTTGAAACCCAGCCCACATAAGGCTGACCACTCATTTTACTTGAGTGTATCGAGCATATTATCACAAACGGTTGTGATTAGCAACCGTTACCGAAAGCATACAATAGCGAAATAGAATAAGAAGCAATTGAAATTTCTCTAGATCAGGTGATAATATCCCTAATAGGAATGACCCACATGGCCATGCTTCCTGCCCGATTTCTGTCATTTCCCAGTTGATGAGGCTTGAGGTCACGATTATCTTTGAGAACATCTGGCCACCATTTGCTTTGAATATCACATCGTCAGACATTCGTCCATATACGTTGTCCTGGGACTGGACAAACCGAAGGCACCATTCTATTAATCCATCTTGGGAAATTTCTACCTAGGATTAACAAAACAGCTCTTGCACTTTACTACGTTTTCAAATATCTTCATCATAGGTTGATTCGTAGCGCTTATGCCCATACGAAGTGGTTTTCAGATAATAAATCAGATCCTTGTCTCTCCATATTGAGAACGGTGGTATAAAATAAATAAAACTTTGATAGCCGGTGATTTAACTATCAAAGAAAAAGTCAATACAACAACGATCCAATTTCCAAATGGAAATTCTAACGATCAACCATCAAACAACATTGGCCCCTTTTTAAATTAATTCCTTATTACATTATCATTTCCAATTCCCATTTTTCCATCTTTCGTATCCTTTCAAAGTTCTATTTTCCCTATCGATTCTTGGAAAAACATTTCCAATATCCTAATTTCTTTAATCGAGAAAATATCTCTTACTCCAGTTAGAAAACATTTCTAAATATTCATGAATCCATATTTTCTATATTCAGAAAATATACCTTATTAATGTCATAAAATATTTCCATATTCCATTCCTTTGACCAATTCATTTCATTTTCTTTGCATAGAAAATATTTCTCATTATATTGGGGAAAACATTTCAAAATACTTTTAATTAACACGATGTTATAAAACATCGTTATTATCAGTCAAACCATTTATCATTTATTAACTAACCATATTGCTAACCAATCTCCACTATCGAACCTTAACCATTCCTCCATCAATCATGAAGTCAATCAAGTTGGGGTATATTTACCTCTCAGACCTTAACTGAACAACATTCTCAAATTTGAAACAGTCAAAGCTCACAACTTCAACCAAAACATCGTTTACGCGACTCTAAAATTCAATCTAAGAATCTACTTCTTTTACGGAAAAACATTGATTATAACGGTAGCGTTATAATCGTTGTTTCCAAGCATTTGATTTATAAAACATTAAGTATAACGGCAACGTTAAAATCGCTGTCTAGATCTATAAAACATTTATTATAACGGTAGCGTTATAATCGTTGTTTAGATTTATAAAAACCATTTGTTATAATGACAGCGTTATAATCGCTGTTTTAGATTTATCAACATTTATTATAACAACATTGTTATAATCCACATTTTCCTTATCGTTCATGGAAATTGTCTATTTCAACCATAAGTGTTGAAATCTACGTATTCACCACCTATTTTATTTCCTAGAACTTTACGAAAAGGACTTCCGATTTTATTATGAAATATCTTTCCAAAACATCAATAGCCAATTACTCATGTTAAAATGTGTATACAATTCCCTTTCTAATATACCAGGATTAAATTCCCAAATTTGGTTTCACCTACTAAACCCTTTTGGTTACGAATCCTTATTGATTTAAAGATCCATACTTTGCTTAGCAAAGCCAATTATTTAAATTCCTTTCTAAACTTTGTTTATGTATTTGGACTTATAATGAAACCCCTTTTCAAAATCCTTTGTGATAGATGCAACCAAATCTCACTACAAGCTGGAAAATTTCTTAATTTAATTCCAGTTAAGGAATAAATCACTTTAAAATTTATTAGTTCAATATTAACCAAAATATAAGTGGTTAACTTCATTAT
Source organism: Allium sativum (assembly GCA_030737875.1). Lineage (NCBI taxonomy): Eukaryota > Viridiplantae > Streptophyta > Magnoliopsida > Asparagales > Amaryllidaceae > Allium > Allium sativum. Next base: position 3,299,678 of record CM060921.1, on the reverse strand, counting down.
TAGCCAAATATAAAAAGTTAGTTTCTTTCAAAGGTTATTACAATACTCATTAACGTTATTAATAATTATCAACCCGAAGGTTAATCTCAAACAAAATCAAATAAGGATTAGGAAACCTTATAATTTTATTGAGTTTTCAACAATTGTTTGTCAAACTGATATTTATCAATGAATTCATTTAATAATCAGTTCATATAGAATGGCTGACTTGGTCGACTCCAAATATAGTTAACTGATTAATTGCTTCCAATTAATATTTGAATCACTTTTTCGGGTTTTCAAATTCTATTCCATTTATAACATGGTTTGTAATCAAATACTCATTTATCCATCTAAACAATTTTTATTTCAAGTCCATTGGAAATTAAATTTATATTTTGGAAGTAAATTTTCCGTTTAAATCTCAAATCCCTTTTCTACATTTTAAAAATATTTTATGGAATTTAAATACTATGTTTCTAGGGCCAGGGTAATTCAAACACAACATATCCAATCATGGATTATATAACACATCATATAGCACAATCAAATAAAAACAATAATATAAATATTGAGGAATCCAGTTGGATCCCTCCAACCTGTTTCCCTACATCCACAGATATTAATCAACCTTAATGACATCAATAATATTAATTTCACATCAATATAAACTATCATGGTGAACTAATAATCAATCAACGATTAACTATATCAACCATTTCAACTAATTTTATCAACTATTCAACCAATCAACCATTGCACAGTATAAAATTATTATCAATAAATTTAAAACTCGTTTATATAAAAATATAAATGAGTTAGAGTTAGTGAGTTTACTCACCTTGGTTCGCAGCAGATGGTTCTGCTTTTGTTTAAATCAAACATACGTTTGATTCCATCATAGTATTCCAATAGCTGGGTTCTCAGCCACAATAGTTCCACAACGTAGATTTCTTCATTACGATTCCAACGGATCTTGTTTCGCGAATTTCTATAAATGTATAAGTTAAATATTAACGTTACAGTTTTCCAATTAAATTTGGGTAATATAGTTTCACTGATTAACTATTTTAAATCTAATTACCGTACTTATGCTTTAACCATCTCCTAGCCCCAAATCCCAAAGTCTCAACGGCTAGTCTCTAATTGGCCTTATCCGCATTCTATAAGGCTTAACTCCATGTTTACTGTCATAAAATATAAATATGAACATTGTAGCCTCTTTCATAGTCAACTGGTCCTTGGGTACTCCATCTTCTTGCCCAGTAAAATTAAACAAATTCACTACTGCTCAATTTTTCACCATCATGGCCGCTGCCTTTATCAACTTCACATCCAACGTTAGTCAGTACCCATACTGCTCTCCATTCTACTGTCTGTCATTCACACTGTTTTATATATATATATAAACTACGACTCTTCTTTCATATTGTCCTTCTGCTTGATCTCTTTCAGAAAACCGCAGCATCGTTTCTCTTCTCATAAACAATATACCAACCTCACCGTGTAAATACGAAGACAACTTTATATTTCTCCATTTTCATGACTATCGATCTGCTTTCAATACCTGTATCCTTTTAATACTTAATTAGGCCATAATATACTCTTCCGCAACTTCCTGTAGCTCTTCATAGTCACAACTTCAACTCACCTTCACTAACCCATTCAAGCAACCTCCTAGAACCATTTACAACTCCTTCACAGCAAAACTTTACCACTCCAATACCATACCATGAAACGTGATTCAATATCACAATCGCGAGTACAACCATAACCTAAAACCAAACAGCTACCGGATCCCACCTTCCCCTTCACCCTTTCTCCATTACATCATGATTTTTAAAACCCAGGCCATCATCGTGCTTGGCAGAAAACTCACACCTCAGCCATCCCCAAGTTTACCGAACTTATCACCCCTCTCCACGAGCTCACACCATTGAACTCCGCTACCCTTGCTCCTTTCCTTAAACCCACCGAAGTCAAACTCGCAGCCCCCCTCATGTAATGACCCGGGATTTTGACGACTTTGGTTATCGCCATAAACTCAATGACGACTAACCAAACATCAAAAAATACCAGTCATTAATGAAAGAAATTAGAGGGTGAGGAAAAATAAGATAGAAACTTAGAATATAAGAAGAAGAAGAACACAATATCAGAGTAACACGAATCTCACAGTGGAACGAATAAATATATTTCATAACATAACTTTGAAATACAAATCTGTACTTGAATATACATATCATTATCATAGTACAACACTTACAACACAACGGAAATAACTATAGCTATATGATCCTGAAGCCTCCTGCTCCAAGCTCTTCCAGTATATCTGTAAATCCCGACTACTTAACTGCCCGTACAAATTTAGGCACCCAAAAGTTTAGGGAAAACAACAAAATAAACTCCGGGTCAGTCATGGGACTGGTATGAGTAAAACAGTTTAAAACGGTTTAAGCAGGTAAATGATATCTCATAAGACCACGCTGTATAACGGAACGGGTTTTTCCCTTATGAGAATACAAATTATCTTTATATCAAAAACCTTTTGATATTATAATAATGTCTATCAACCACAGTATAATAATCATCTAGCAGAAACGCTTTCATCTCACGTTCTACATATATATTATACAATCAAAACCGCAAGCACGTATTGGGTAATGGATTTCCAACTATGACAAGGTATGGAACCACCTTCCGCTAGTGTACCTCTAGAAAGGAATACACTGGGTTCAACAAGAACATCTTGCAACCCGGCCACACATGACCGACCACTCATTTCGCTTGAGTGTATCGAATGTATATCACCAACGGTTGGGATCAGCAACCGTTTCCCGAATGGGACAACATTAACAATAGATTTTTAGAAGTAAATGAAACTCTAGATCAGGTGAGTATACACCCTACTTCGGTGCGACCGACTTAGCCATGCTGCCTGCCCGATTTCTGTCATTTACCGGATGTGAGGCTAGAAGCTACGCTTTATCATCACACCAGATTCACTTTGAATGCCACATCGTCAAATCAATCAAATCACCGATTGACGTCCTCAACCATACATTATGCGTTAGCTAAAAGAAGTTTCCTTCTCTGCTTCCACTCTTGGTACGGTTGGAGAAATCAATATACGTGATCGTCTGGAAATAATCTGTCAGACATCCGTCCATACAAGTCATCCAGGAACAGGATGAACCGAAGGCACTATTCTGTAAACAGGATAGCCGTTGCATAACTCCGTCTTCAATTTCCTTTGGCATATATGATTCGCAACGCTTATGCCAATACAGAGTGGTTCTTTGGATAATAATCCAACCGGTCTCTCCATATTAACAACGTTAAAATGGTCAAAACTTCGATAGTCCGTGATTTAACTATCGAAGAAAAACAGGTGTGCAAACTACGATATTATTTCCAAATGGAAATTTATATCGATCAAACATCATTCAACATTTATCTCTTTATTTCATTAATTTACTTATCTCCTGTTTTCCTATATTCAATATTTCTTATTTTCTATATTTGGAAAATATATGTTATTTAATAATGGAAAACATTTCCATTTCTTGTTTTCTTTATTAGGAAACATTTCTGGTTTCTTATTTGGAAAACATTTCCAAAGCTTCTTCATTGGACTTAGACAGATGTTTAAACAAACCATCGCGATGCCAACTCAAACCATTTCCTTTAATGCCGAACCTGAATTATTCCTTAGTTGAAAATGAAGTCAATCAAGTTGGGGTAATACTACCTCTCAGACCTTAACTGAACAACGTTTCTAACCTTGAAATAGACAAAGTTCACCCTTCTAATTCTTTAACAAAATTCCTTACATAACTCTCTTTTAAATCTTTTCTATTCGAAAATTCTTTCCTTCGATAAGGTATATTCGATAACTCTATTCAATTTATTCTATTCACTTAACTCTTTTGATTTAACTTTAACTCTATTCACTTAACTCCTATCGAATAAACTATATTCGATAATTCTTTTAATTCTATCTGAATAAACTATATATCTGATTAACTCCTTTTACTCTATTCGAATAAACTATATTCGATTAACTCCTTCATTCTATTCTAATAAACTATATATTCGATTAACTCCTTTTACTTTCTCTCTAATCGATTAAACTAACATCGATTAACTCCTTTTACTTTAACTCTAATCGATTAAACTAACATCGATTAACTCCTTTTACTTTAACTCTAATCGATTAAACTAACATCGATTAACCCCTTTTACATTAACTCTAATCAATTAAACTAACATCGATTAAATCCTTTATTCTATTCGAATAACTAATATTCGATTTACTCCTTTATTTTATTCTATTTGTTTTATCAACATTTTTTTCTTTTTATAAAACTCTATTTGTTTTATAAACATTTTCCTTTTATTTATATTCGAAATATTTCCTTTTTATAAAATCTATTGATTTTATAAAATCCCTTTATTTCAATATACATTGAAATAATTCTTTTTACATCCCAGGGTCTTTTCTAATATTAAAAATATCGAATAACAATGATCAATATCATTTCAACACACATAATACATAACATATTATATCTCACATCATATATCACAATATATGAAAAACAATAAAATAAATGTTGAGTAATCCAGTCGGATTCCTCCAACCTGTCTCCCTGCATCCACAGATGTTAAACAATATAATATAACATCACTTTCATTTCAATATGATATATTCTGTTAAAACGGAATCAATATAGAAATTCAACTAACTGACTAGTAGTTAAATTAAACAGTCAACACACAGTCAATCATCCAATATCTAACAGTTCTAAAAATACAACATGAAATTATAAACTGTTCAGAGTTAGTGAGATTTACTCACATTGGCGCGTTAACCGTAAAATAATCGGTTTTCGTTATTTGACTTAGTTGGACAATTTATTCCGCCATAAATTGTAACGAGCTCAGATTCTCTCTTAAACAGTTCCATTGTGGAGCTCTCGTCCATACGATCCTAACGGATCCTGGTTTGTCCAATTTCGATACCGTGTGAATAAGGTATGACTTATACAAGTTTATATATCATTAAAAATAAAATATATTAGACCTTATTTCATCGTTGGGCTTTAACACTCACTCCGGCCCAACACCAACCCCACCTGCATTTCCTTGCTTCTCCTTCCTCCCCGTAACAGACATCCGATCCTCACGATAACCACCTTAGCCGCAACATTGAACATCCCAATCTCCTTCTCTACCTCACCATTTCCAAACCTGAAACCACTATCTTCCTTCTCATCTCAAAACCTTTCACCCTATACCCTTTTCATCAACCTCGAACAGTATTTGGAAAACGCGACCTCAGCCTCCACGCTCCCGGTACAATGTCGATCAACACCCCATACCACCGAACAACCCAGAAACTCGCCAACCCAAGCTACATCGCTTCACAAACCTCAAAACAACAACCATTTCCCAATTCAATGCTCACCGTTCTCGTATACGACAACCCTAGTTCACGCTGAAAGAACACGCATCCAAACCCAGTGATGTCCAACTCCCTCAAACTGATATAAACTTGCAGAGCAACTTCAGAGGAGGTCGAATATAGTTGGGAATTGATGTGAAAACCCGTAACTTCCCCGGTGTGGAAAGCGCGGATAGTTCGAGAACAAGCCACAAAATAACGCAGACGGGAGAACATTTCATTGTTATTACAACAATTCCATCAGAATATAAGAATATACAGAGTATAGATAAATATTACATAGAAATTATCAGAGATTTAAATTACGTTTAAGTACATCGCCGTGGAAAATAATACTATACCCAACTAGAAGAGATATCAGATACAAAGCTTTCCGGATATAATTCCAGCTGTAAAACATGATCCTGTGAATATAAATCTGCAAAACCAAAACTACTAGCTGCCCATGTCGAAAATAAGGGCACCCAGAGTTTAGGTTAAAACAATAAACTCCAGGTCAGTCATGGGACTGGTGTGAGAACTTAAACAGTTGTAAATCTTTATTTTAAAGTTAGGTAAATCAAGGGACCACGCCGTATAACACGGAACGGGTTTCCTCCCAAGAATACCAGTGCATATAAGTAAACAACGCAATGCTTTTCTAAAAATGAAGCTATTATAAGACCCAAGTCCCATCACACAATGCAACGCAGCTGGAGGATAGGGTTTTCCCTTATAATAGCCAAACATGCTTGGTACATTTTAAAAATCAAATCATATGATACTATAATAAGTGTATATTGTCAAAACAATTTCAATCATAAATATCAATCATAGACGGCATGGGTACCATATATCATGTCGCCATACTAGTTTTACAATTAAAACCGCAATACACGTATTGGAAATTGGATTTCCATCATGGTGGCTCCTGATTCGAAAGATAGATCGCGTAATGCAATTCACCACGGCTTACGTCCCAACAAGAGAAAACACCGTCTGTACATCCGCAAATTTGGGACCAGAGTATCACCGCGGCTTACGTCCCAGCGAGAGAAAACACCGCTTACTCTATATATCCCTGAGCACTAAGCTCATCTTGGTCGACCGAATCCACGACACCACTAAGGTGCCCATCCACTAAAAAGCATACTGATCAAACCATCAGTTTACCACCATACCGGGGTGTGAGGCTCGCGAATCGACGCTATACACAAAGCCATGCTATATTTAAAGCTGCGCTTTGATCATCACCTACCAAACTTTGCTTTTCAACAAAAGTCTGGATCACTGCATCTCAGCATGCCACATTATCAATCCATATTGTACCACTTATTTCTGCCAATATATAACCTCTGAGCTCGTATGTCTCAGAGAAGGGCGTTAAGCAAGAAAATAAATTCTCCGCCGCCAAACAGATATATATTTAGTAGAGATTAACGAATACAATATAAAGGAATACAATGTCAGACACACCATCCATTTACAAGTTCGTTCTGGATCTGAACGAAACCGGAGGCACTTTCCTCGCATATCCATCCATCTCCAAGTACGTCTGGACGACCACCAACTATTTCCATCCTCTTGGGTGTACAGCCCAATCAGGATCGTCAATAATTATCCCAACGATGTGAAGACTTCCGGTCTTCAACCACCGTCTTCATCTTCGACATATCGTCGAATCGGTTATTCAGAATGGGTATAAACCCGGCCTTTCCGAACATCCCGCGTATATTAAAAATAAATGTTACACAAACACAACGTACGCCTCATTCCAATTCATTAGTTACTAACCGTAAATCAGTAAGAGAGCAATTCCCCAAATATTAACCCCGAAGGCCGAAACCAACATCAGATCAATATCCAGGAAACCATTCTTCTTAACTAACCTTCAGCTAGTTTCTAAATTTCAATTCTTAGGGAAAGGTTCCCATTAATTTTATCCAAGATAAATTCTTTAAAATTTATCCTTTAATCTTCCTTTGGATGTCATTTCAAACCAAATTATGGTTTTCCAAACTAGTCGAGATTAGCGAACCATACCGAAGTAGTTATTTAATTTATTTCCCAATCCCAACCTATTCATCCCATGAAGCAAAACTGGTAATACTCCATATTTAACACCACAGTGTTATCGGTAAAATTAACTACCATTTCACGTTCAAATCTGATTAAAGATTTAACTATCGCTTGGGAGCAAAACTGGTGATACTCCATTCTCGCTCATTTTCTAAAGTTGATAATTTAAATTATCAATCCACATTTCAATTTAATTGAAGATTCATTAAAACTCTTTTTACTGGGTTAAAGAACTAGTGTCATTTAAAACACAGTTCACGATAAACCCAAATCACATTCTATTTATTATCGGGTTAAAGAACTAGTGTTATTTAAAACACAGTTCACGATAAACCCATGAAACAATTCTATTTAAACCCATTTCAAATCCAATTTATTTATTTAAAAATAAATGGGTTTTAATTTCAGTTCAAAACTAGTTCATTTCGATAAAAATCTATTTTTATCTTTTCAAATATTGAGTTTTTCATCCCAATTTTTCCTAAATCATTTCTTATGATTTTACACTAATTATTACTATTTTTAATAATTTTATCAAGGCCCGTACAGTCGATTTCCATCAACGGCCATCGAACTGCACTTACAGCGACCTTTTCCAAATTTGATTTGGACGTATCTCCAAATACAACCGTTAGATTTCAAATTTCTAATATTCGTTAGAAAGCTCTTTTCGATACGAACCCAACGGTTCCGGTTTTAGGAGAATCCGACGGTCGGATCTCCCGTAATGCCCGTTCGAAATCAATGGTCGAAATTCGCGATCTGCCGTGGCGCGGCGCGTTCTATTCAGGCCATTATATTATATATATAATATATATATAATATATATTTCGTCGATTTCTATTTAAAACGAATTTTATGAATAGTTTCAAATTTGTTTCAAAAACATTTCAACTTCCATTTCAAATTCAAATCAAAATTGAATTTTCTATTATAAATCCTTTACTTTCATTTCTATTTGATTTCAATTCAAATCAAATTCGTTTTCTATTCAATTCAAATCAAATTCGTTATATATTCAATTGAAATCAAATTCGTTTTATATTCAATTGAAATCAAATTCGTTTTATTTTCAATTCGAATCCAATTCGTTTTCTATTCAATTCAAATCAAATTCGTTATATATTCAATTGAAATCAAATTCGTTTTATATTCAATTGAAATCAAATTCGTTTTATATTCAATTCGAATTGGTTTTCTATTCGATTCAATTCAAATTTAAAAACGAATATAATCGATATAAAAATCGTTCGCGTCAAAATAGCGCATCTCTAATCAATACGGCTTTATATATTTCAATAATTCCTTTATTCTGTTCAACAAATGAATATTTATTTTTGTCAACACACGACTAATCTCAACGAATGAGTACTGTTCACATGTGACTATTTTTGTTAAAATATTTCGTTCAACACATGACTAATCTCAACGGATGAGTGCAGTCAACACATGAACCTTTATTTTATAATATTATTTATTTTCTAAATTGGAATGAGGCCCAATCAATTACCATATAAAGTTAATTATATGGATTCCATACAATGCATGTATATAATATCAACGATAGATAATCAACCATCAACCAAAGTGCACTACACTGTATAAGCATCAAATATAGATATCTAACGCTTATAACAGCCTGTCAATCAATCGATCGACATACAACTAATTATTGGGATTAGTGTATGTCGTATTTTATCCCAATACCCGTGTGGGGTTTCAAACAATCAAACGCAGATTTTATTTGTGCAGTTGGGCGATGTGTAAAATTTATCGACCCAATCAATATCAGTCAAATCAGTGTATATAAACAAATTGGCCGATTTGTTTATAGATATTTATTTATTCACATTCAGGTTAAAAATTATATTTTTAACGATAAAATATTTTTACCTAGATAAATATTTTATTTTCTTTCAACACATTAATTTTTAGTTCATTTACCCAATAAAATGATATTTTTATTTTTCTAACTTTTTTTTAGAAAATTTCGATGGCATAACGGCACGATACTAGAAACGGGACGAGGCCTAGCCTTATCCCCGGTCTAGTGAAGGCCCACGCCATTCACACATCAATCAAATCCATTCAATTCACCAAACAATTCAATTCAAACCAAATAATCTAACCAACTACACAACCAAACAAACAAGTCTATGGTCTGTGGACGATTGTGTCGGGTGCTACTAAGCACCGTCTGCATCCTAGTATATATATATATAACTAGAAAAATTAAATTTAAAAGGTGAGAAGTTCTCACCAATAGCTATCCTAACTCCACGGCACTTCCTATGTAGAACATCTCCACCGTGCTCGCCTTTCTTCACTTTCGTTGCCCGTAGCCACTACATATATAAGAATCGAATTTTTACTTTGCTATTCAATATATAAAAATCGAATTTTTACTATGCTATTCAATATATAAAAATCGAATTTTTACTATGCTATTCAATATATAAAAATCGAATTTTTTACTATGCTATTCAATATATAAAATCAAATTTTTACTATGCTATTTAATATATAAAAATCGAATTTTTACTTTGCTATTCAATATATAAAAATCGAATTTTTACTTTGCTATTTCTATTTTAAAAACAATGTTAATTTTATTTTCAAAATCAATGCAAAATTCATTTTCAAAAAGAATGCAAACTTTGTTTTCAAAGCTAATTCAGATTTTGTTTACAAAGCAAATTTATTTTTTTGTTTTCAAAGCAAATTCATTTTTTTGTTTTCAAAGCAAATACATTTTTTTGTTTTCAAAGCAAATTCATTTTTTTGTTTTCAAAGCAAATTCATTTTTTTGTTTTCAAAGCAAATTCATTTTTTTGTTTCTTGTCAAACTGATTTTTAACAATGTATTAAATTAAATAAAAACATAAATTTTTCCTTGTATCAAATTAAATAAAAACTGAATTTTTTCCTTCCAATGTATTTATATTAAACATTTACTAATATTTTGCTTTGCTATTCCAATATCTCTTTTTAACAATGTTAACTTCTCTTTCAAAAATAATGCTAATTTGATTTACAAAAATAATGCCAAATTGATTTACAAAGCTAATGCAAATTTGATTTACAAAGCTAATGCAAATTTGATTTAAAAAGCTAATTAATAAATTAAATTTAATAACCTTGTCTTCTTCCTCATCTGTTTGTTACTCCAGGCCGTCACTACATTTCTGAACCCATCAGCTATCCTTAGGGCTTCACATCGCGCAACATTCGGGGCGCCAGAACTCCATCGGGATGCGCCACGTCAGAGCCCATCTACCACCGCCCCATCGGCCGGAATTGCAGTCCACTCGCATGCCCAAACGGCGTGAAAAACCTCTCCTAAGCTGGCCACTTTGAACGCAGGAATCGCGAACACCACTCCACGATAGATGACCAAGCTTATACCATTTTGAAGATCTAACAAAGTACTATCATTTTCGTTTTGGTTTCCTGATTTAAATCGATCTGACTTGAGAGGAATTGGGGTTCAAAATTCGGATGATATCAGCCATAAATCGTGACTGGAGGCGCTCGATTGGGGCTAGGGTTTCTTTTGACTGGTCAAATAAGTATTTATAAGGGTATATTTTATTATTTAATTCAATTTAATTTTTAAAAGGTGAATGTCCTATTCGAACTCCAAACGAATCCCAACGACTGTCGCCCCTGGCCAAATACCCTCATTCCGAACACAATGGGATATGTTTCATAGGCCAATTCGACAATTTCGGTCAGTTTTCGTCAAAATCAAAATATAACTCTATATATTGAATTTGAACGCGCATTTCAATTTACCGGGGTCACATACTAACTCGAAAAATTCCAAAAAAATATTTTCTAGCTTCGTATTGACGATACGGACCTAACAAAACTAGTTTCGTCGAATTCTGAGACCGTTTGAAAAATGGCCATTTTCCAGTCGATTAAAATCAACTGAAACTGGTCAAATGCATTTTCCTTTGCGACGCTCACATATTAATTCGAAAAATTATGAAATTTGAAACCTAACAATAATTTGACATCACGGATCCAACAAATGTGGTTTCGTTGAAATCCGAGGTCGTTTGCAAAATTCCCATTTTTAAGGGCCTGAATTCCATAGCGACTATTCAGAATTTTCAACTGGACATATCTTTTGATTCCCGCTATGAAAATTTGATTTTTTGGATTCGTTGGAAAGATATCATCAATTAGAGTCCATTATTTTTGGTTTCACTAAAATCCGAATTATTTTGCACTCGGTATGTTCAATTGAAATTTGAAATCGAATTATCGAACTACCGCGCCATTTTCAATTCCTTTTTGTAATTATATATAATTATTTATATTCTAATGACGACGTATATAATATATACGTCGAATTATATTCAAAAAAAATTTCTCGTCGATATTATTTAAAATAATCTATTTTAAATAAACAAAATTCGCTAAAATTGCCAAAATAAAAAATTTAAACTGGCCCAGATTTTCGGGTTGTTACAATCTCCCCCACTTAAAACTTTTCATCCCCGAAAAGGAACGAAGCCGAAAGTTGTTTTAAAAACCAACTCAACTTTCATTGTTTTCGCTACGGCTTAAGTTTTTCAACTTTTCAGTTTCTAAGAACTTTTCAAAAATTTCAAAAATTTGGCTAACACCCTAAATTTTCGAAATATTTCGCCATAACCTCCCCTGCACCGGGAGCCACGGGAAAATCCCGAAATTGCCATATAGGCCTTCTGATCTCAAAAAGAAAAAGCCAAGCGGCTAGCCAATAGGCTCATAAAATCATCATCACCCAAACAAAACAGTAAATTATGATAAACATGTACCTATTTGTCGGGCAAACAAATTTTATTCTCTGCTCTAGTCTCTTTGCTATGACCTGTTCAATGTAAGTACAAGTATATGCAAGAAAATGCGACCAAATTTCAATATAATTCAATATTTGATCAAATTGGCTATATGGTTAAAATTTTAATTAATCAAAAAGTAATCAAACAACACAACCATCAATCAATTAGTTGATTAGCTTTTCAAATTCATAACTTTGATATATAGTCAAAAAATCACATTTTTGATGCCAAATCACAACAATAGGCCCTATCTAATTTTGGTTCTCACACCAGTCAATAGGAAATATATAGAAATCTCACCTTCGAAACGCGAAAATAAATTCTAATGATGACGTGTCAATCATTAGAATCATGTCCGAGCGACTAGAGTGTGATTCTATATCTATTGAATATATTTGAGGCTTCAATACACGTGGATCAGACGTATACTAAAATCTCTATATATTTGATTGTCCAAATCAGTATAAATAAATAATCACATACGTATAATTGATTTAAATTTTCAAAACAAAAATTATTTTCATTTTAAAAATACACTCTTCACACTCGTTCTAGGATACTACTGATCCCATCTCTAACGAGTCATTCTCGTTGGATATTACTAATCCAATATCTGATGAATCCTTTCGTATGGTTCTAATGTGCCTTGTTCTCTGAGCTTTGTAAACCAAAGCTCTGATACCAACTGTGAAAACCCGTAACTTCCCCGGTGAGGAAAGCGCGGATAATTCGAGAACAAGCCACAAAATAACGCAGACGGGAGAACATTTCATTATTATTACAACAATTCCATCAGAATACAAGAATATACAGAGTATAAATAAATATTACACAGAAATTATCAGAGATTTAAATTACATTTAAGTACATCGCAGCGGAAAATAATACAATACCCAACTAGAAGAGATATACGGATACAAAGCTTTCCGGATATCATTCCAACTGTAAACCAGGATCCTGTGAATATAAATCTGCAAAACCCAAACTAATAGCTGCCCATGTCGAAAATAAGGGCACCCAGAGTTTAGATTAAAACAATAAACTCCAGGTCAGTCATGGGACTGGTGTGAGAACTAAAACAGTTGTAAATCTTTAGTTTAAAGTCAGGTAAATCAAGGGACCACGCCGTATAACACGAAACGGGTTTCCTCCCAAGAATACCAGTGCATATAAGTAAACAGCGCAATGCTTTTCTAAAAATGAAGCTATTATAAGACCCAGGTCCCATCACACAATGCAACGTAGCCAGAGGATAGGGTTTTCCCTTATAATAGCCAAACATGCTTGGTACATTTTAAAAATCAAATCATATGATACTATAATAAGTGTATAGTGTCAAAACAATTTCAATCATAAATATCAATCATAGACGACATGGGTACCATATATCATGTCGCCATACTAGTTCTACAATTAAAACCGCAATACACGTATTGGAAATTGGATTTCCATCATGGTGGCTCCTGATTCGAAAGATCAATCGCGTAATGCAATTCACCACGGCTTACGTCCCAACAAGAGAAAACACCGTCTGTACATCCGCAAATTTGGGACCAGAGTATCACCGCGGCTTACGTCCCAGCGAGAGAAAACACCGCTTACTCTATATATCCCTGAGCACTAAGCTTATCTTGGTCGACCGAATCCACGACACCACTAAGGTGCCCATCCACTAAAAAGCATACTGATCAAACCATCAGTTTACCACCATACCGGGGTGTGAGGCTCGCGAATCGACGCTATACACAAAGCCATGCTATATTTAAAGCTGCGCTTTGATCATCACCTACCAAACTTTGCTTTTCAACAAAAGTCTGGATCACTGCATCTCAGCATGCCACATTATCAATCCATATCGTACCACTTATTTCTGCCAATATATAACCTCTGAGCTCGTATGTCTCAGAGAAGGGCGTTAAGCAAGAAAATAAATTCTTCGCCGCCAAACAGATATATATTTAGCAGAGATTAACGAATACAATATAAAGGAATACAATGTCAGACACACCATCCATTTACAAGTTCGTTCTGGATCTGAACGAAACCGGAGGCACTTTCCTCGCATATCCATCCATCTCCAAGTACGTCTGGACGACCACCAACTATTTCCATCCTCTTGGGTGTACAGCCCAATCAGGATCGTCAATAATTATCCCAACGATGTGAAGACTTCCGGTCTTCAACCACCGTCTTCATCTTCGACATATCGTCGAATCGGTTATTCAGAATGGGTATAAACCCGGCCTTTCCGAACATCCCGCGTATATTAAAAATAAATGTTACACAAACACAACGTACGCCTCATTCCAATTCATTAGTTACTAACCGTAAATCAGTAAGAGAGTAATTCCTCAAATATTAACCCCGAAGGCCGAAACCAACATCAGATCAATATCCAGGAAACCATTCTTCTTAACTAACCTTCAGCTAGTTTCTAAATTTCAATTCTTAGGGAAAGGTTCCCATTAATTTTATCCAAGATAAATTCTTTAAAATTTATCCTTTAATCTTCCTTTGGATGTCATTTCAAACCAAATTATGGTTTTCCAAACTAGTCGAGATTAGCGAACCATACCGAAGTAATTATTTAATTTATTTCCCAATCCCAACCTATTCATCCCATGAAGCAAAACTGGTAATACTCCATATTTAACACCACAGTGCTATCGGTAAAATTAACTACCATTTCACGTTCAAATCTGATTAAAGATTTAACTATCGCTTTGGAGAAAAACTGATGATACTCCATTCTCGCTCATTTTCTAAAGTTGATAATTTAAATTATCAAACCACATTTCAATTTAATTGAAGATTCATTAAAACTCTTTTTACTGGGTTAAAGAACTAGTGTCATTTAAAACACAGTTCACGATAAACCCAAATCACATTCTTTTTATTATCGGGTTAAAGAACTAGTGTTATTTAAAACACAGTTCACGATAAACCCATGAATCAATTCTATTTAAACCCATTTTAAATCCAATTTATTTATTTAAAAATAAATGGGTTTTAATTTCAGTTCAAAACTAGTTCATTTCGATAAAAATCTATTTTTATCTTTTCAAATATGGAGTTTTTCATCCCAATTTTTCCCAAATCATTTCTTATGATTTTACACTAATTATTACTATTTTTAATAATTTTATCAAGGCCCGTACAGTCGATTTCCATCAACGGCCATCGAACTGCACTTACAACGACCTTTTCCAAATTTGATTTGGACGTATCTCCAAATCCAACCATTAGATTTCAAATTTCTAATATTCGTTAGAAAGCTCTTTTCGATACGAACCCAACGGTTCCGGTTCTAGTAGAATCCGACGGTCGGATCTCCCGTAATGCCCGTTCGAAATCAATGGTTGAAATTCGCGAATTGCCGTGGCGCGGCGCGTTCTATTCAGGCCCTTATATTATATATATATATATATATATAATATATATTTCGTCGATTTCTATTTAAAACGAATTTTATGAATAGTTTCAAATTTGTTCCAAAACATTTCAACTTCCATTTCAAATTCAAATCAAAATTGAATTTTCTATTATAAATCCTTTACTTTCATTTCTATTTGATTTCAATTCAAATCAAATTCATTTTCTATTCAATTCAAATCAAAATTGTTATATATTCAATTGAAATCAAATTCGTTTTATATTCAATTGAAATCAAATTCGTTTTATATTCAATTCGAATTCAATTCGTTTTCTATTCAATTCAAATCAAATTCGTTATATACTCAATTGAAATCAAATTCGTTTTATATTCAATTGAAATCAAATTCGTTTTATATTCAATTCGAATTGGTTTTCTATTCGATGTAATTCAAATTTAAAAATGAATATAATCGATATAAAAATCGTTTGCGTCAAAATAGCGCATCTCTAATCAATACAGCTTTATATATTTCAATAATTCCTTTATTCTATTCAACTGTAATTGCGCGTATTGTTAGCTGTCGAATAATTAATTTATTTAATTATTTATATATCGATTTGGCGATATCGATAACTTAAAGTAAAATGTTCGAACTTATAATTTATAATTATAATTAAAACGAACCTGAAACGTCGCGGCAGTTCGCTATTTGGCGATTCAGACTTCAACTGAATGTACAGGATTCATTTTAAGCCGGATTTCTATGAAACAAGAAACGTGTGGAGCTGGTGGAGTATATTTTTCTAATGGAAGAGGAAAATCTGGATTTCGTTGTGTAGATTTTGATTTACGTCGAAATCAAATTTCAGAAAAGTCGCTATGGAATTCCTTTATAATTCGTAACGCTTTATATACGTTATAAAATGGTTTTTTAATGTATATTGAATATCAATTCAATCTGGACTCGGAATAGCAAGTAAATAAATATACTGGAGCTGTATGATATTCCTGGGTGAAGATATACGATAATATAAATTTATTTATATTTAATTTAATTTTTATATTTAAATATATTTATATATTTAAATAGGTTATTTAGAACGTTAAAAATAGCCACTTTTGCAAACGAAGTCGGAATTCGACGAAACCAATTTTGTTGGATCCGCAATATCAAATAGTTGTTAGATTTCCAGTTTCGTGATTTTTAGAGTCACTGTGTGGTCGTACGGATTTTTAGAGTGAGAAACAGTCAGTATTTTGACAGTTAAAAATACGCTGTGTGAGCATACGGAGTCGGAATTCGACGAAACCAGTTTCGTTGGGACCGTAATGTCGAACACTAGCT
Source organism: Allium sativum (assembly GCA_030737875.1). Classification (NCBI taxonomy): domain Eukaryota; kingdom Viridiplantae; phylum Streptophyta; class Magnoliopsida; order Asparagales; family Amaryllidaceae; genus Allium; species Allium sativum. The sequence continues at coordinate 3,282,618 of CM060921.1, read as the reverse complement.
GCATGCAAATTTTCGTGATTTTTAGGTACTGTATGTGATCGTACCGATTTTTAGAATGCAGATACGAATATGAAATAGTTAAAACTAAAATATCTAAACATGAGTGGACCAAATAAAAGCCACACAAACACATTTCAGCCACAACCCTCAACAAACCCTCATATATAAACACGAGAGCAATTTTTCTAAGCCGTCACTTTCCTTTTTATTTCTCCAGGAAGAAAACGTAAATGATCCAAGTTTTAAAAATCAAAAGAAGTAAAATAAAATCGTATACTCATGTATATGGAATCGTATGAGTTGGATTTTTCAATCGTGAGTAGTTTTAATGGGTTAGACGAGCTCCATTCGCTGGAAACAAAACAACAGCAGTGTTAGGGTTGGATATGGTGGATGATTTAGGCATCGTTACTTGTTTTCGATGTTAGATTTGAGTTGAGGGAGTGAAACAGCATGGTCGGTCAAAGTATTGGTGTATGCGGTGCCTTTTGGGTGTCGAGCTCGTACTGTAGACGAACGAGAAGCCGGCTGTCGCGATGTCAGGGATGAACTCGAGCAAGGAATGATGGCATCAGGGTTGACAATCTCGAAGCAAGGAGATGAATGGTGATTTCAGTTCGGGTGTTAGTGGAAAGGTGAAGGCGCGATGGAGGTTCAAAGTTGGTGATGTAAACTGTGGTGGTGCATTTTCCAGTAGCAGACAGGTTTTGAAATAGGGGTGCGAGTTCGAGAGTGTAGGGTCTGAGGTGAAGAGAGTGTCGAGAGAAGCTTAATGGTGGTGTTCGTTTTCGGATTTATGGTGAGATGAAGGTTGCGGTACAGGGTAAAGAGGGGGTAATGGCCGTGGTTTTCTTTTGAGTAGCTGGAGCCAATAGTGTCATTGAGGAAGACGGGTTCAAAAGGGTTACCGGCTATAGGAGGAAGGTGGGCCGAGAAATAAGGAATGTGAGGCCCAATCTAATTAATATTATTAAGTTTTAATTTAAATTAAAAATGTATTGTACTTTAAAACTGTATATCTATTTCATATGATATCAGATGGACGAACCGTAAGTTGCGTTGGGATCGTATGGACGGACACTACACGATGGGACTGACTGGAAGTCCATCCGAGCTCGTTACAATTTATGGCAAAATAAATTGTCCGTTGCAATCAAATAACGCAAACCGTTATTTGACGGTTAACGCGCCAATGTGAGTAAATCTCACAAACTCTAAACAGTTTTATTTTCACGTTGTATTGTTAGAACTGTTAAAATATTGTCTGTTTGACTGTGTGTTGATTGTTTGCTTGAACTGCTAGTCAGTTAGTAGAGATTTTATATATATATTTACGTATGTATATATATATAAACCGTCAAATAGTTATATGTTGATTCTGTTTATCAGAATATTATACTGGTGTTGTTTAACATCTGTGGATGCAGGGAAACAGGTTGGAGGAATCCAACTGGATTCCTCAACAGTTATTTTTACTGTGATTTATGTATTGTGATATATAAATGTGATGTATATAATCTGTTGTGATTACGTGTGGTTGGACGATATTCATCGTTGTTAGGTGATGTGTTAAAAACCATAAGAAATACCAGAGTGTGATAAAAGGATTAAACAAAGTTGTAACAACCCGGAATTTTGGGGCCAATTTAAAATTTTTATTTTAAGAAATTTTAAAGGAAATTTAATATTCGAGATAATTTATTTTAAATAATCATGGCTAAAAATTTAATTTTTAATCAAAAATAAACAAACTCAGGTTAGAAACATATTTTTTTTTCTTATGTAAAATAAAAGAGTTACATTTTTCAATGTAAATAAAAGATTAAATAAAAATCACTGTGAGATTTCTAATTTTAAAAATTAATTATTTAATTTTTATTGCATTCATTTGATATGAAATTCACGTTGTATGTTGTATATACTTCAATGTTGATTGTGCTGTGATTGTGATGAACGATGGATTGTGATTGGGTATTCATGTTTGTTAGAATGTTGTGTATACGATAAAATCATAATTCATTGTATATATAAAATATGTTAGATTCATGTGTGTTAAATTTGGTGTATAAAATAAATATTATATTTTTATTTTATACACAAGAACAATAATGTTCATGTTTGAATTGAATAAAGGTATGACATGGAAAGAAGATTTATTTTGGTCAAACATGATTATTGAATTAGAAAACATAGCTTTGTCAAATTTGAGCATTGAAAATAAAAACACCTTCCTTGTCAAATTTGAACATTGAACGAAAAAAAAAACACATTTTCTTGTCAAACTTGTGTTTGGAAATAAAAACATATTTTATGTCATTATCTAAAAAAAAAACATGCTTTCAATTAAAATATACATTTTAATGTTATATGACAAAAATAGAAAAGGATTCATGTTTTAGGATAGAGAATAAACATGAGTTCATTAAAGTTAACATTTTTATGTTAAAAATACAAATAAAATCATTGATTTTTATTTAAAAAAAAAAAATTACATTAAGTGGTTGACATATAAAGGCATTGATCCTATTTGTCAAGATTTACTATGTGTCAAATATAACCTTGAATTGTTAACATATAAAATATCATTTTTATATGACACTATAATTCATGGGAAAATGTTAGCACAGAAAATGTTCATTCGTATGATATTTGTAACATAGAAAAATGTAAACATTAGAAAAAGATTTATGTTTTATTTTGAAAACATGTTTTTCATTAAAAACATATTTTAGTGTTACGTGTTTTAAATTAAGAAATTATGATCACGTTAAAAAAACATGTTAATGTGATACTAGAAAATATGGAAAAGAGTCATGTACATTTAAAAACACATTTTTGAAAATTTGAAGAACATTTATTGTCATTATGGTGGGATTGATTTATTGTATCAATTCAAAATTAGTTAAAACATTTATTTGTCATTATGGTTGGACTGATGTAAAAATTTTTTGTGACAAATAAAATTTACTTTTGTCATTAGAAACTTAGGATTGATTCTACAAATAAAATTTAATTTGTCATGAGAAATCTAGAATTTGTTAAAAACAAAAACAGGTCATTTTGTTAGTATTTGTCAAAACAAAACATGTTAATTTAGAATTGTCCAAATATAAATTTGTCATAAATGTTGATTTAGAATTGTCCAAATATAAACATCATTAGTGTTGGAAATAAAATTGTTAAAACATAAATGTCATATATGTAGAAATGTTATGTTTACATAGGAATTGTCATTTAAGTAATGTCATTGGTTTACCTAAGAATTTTTTTTTTTATAAAAAAAAAAGAAAAGAATTTTTTTTTGAGCGTTTGAATTTGAAACTAAGGGAAGATTATTAACATTAACATATTAGCAAACTTCATTTAATAAAATAGGAAAACAAATATGTGTGATAGAAAGGGATTAAATCAGGAAAGGGAAATAATTAATATTAAAATGGCAATGTTTCCTTTAAATTACTAATGTATGTCAATTAAGGACATCAAAAGAGAAATAATGGAAATAATGTCAAAAAAATTAGAGGTAGATAATTATTTCTAAAATGTGAACACACATTTAAAGGTAATAAATACAACCCAAATACGTAACCCCAACCCCCTTTATACACAGCTACCACTAATCTGAATTGATGGCAGCCATGCTCCCTTATTCTTTCTACTCTTTCTTCTAAATTCCTTCTCCCTCACGCAATATTTTCAAACACAAATAACTGCAAGAATCTTTGTCTAAATGAGGTGCTTCTATTTGGCGATGGTGGTTCAAGTGGCTTCGGTTGGCGTGCGTTCTGGGTATGGCAAGGCCGAAGTTGGGTTTGAAAAGGAACCGATGTCTGGAGTAGCGAATGATGTGGAAGATGAATTAACGTGAAGTAATGATGTAATTATTGAATCTAATTATCATTTAATTATTTTAATTAATGGAAAATGTTTGTAACATTATAACTATTCCATACGAGATCCAAATCCAGCAAAACAAGAGACGTTGGGACCGTGGCAACGAATATGACTTTTTGATGGAGTTTAGAACTGATTCTGAACCTTTTGAATTTCAGATCTGAATAAGAACAAGGTGAGAATTCTCTTCTTTTAAAAATAATTTAAATTTATTAATTATAATCATGTTAAAAAATCATTTTGTTCTGCTGTTAAATTTCAGATTGTTGTATATGCAATTTGATTTGGTTTGTCGTTGTTGTTGGACTAATCTGTTAATGTGATTGATGATCGTGTTGAAAATTAAATTATCATTTATTTATGTTGGTTTGAATTAGATTAGGATACGATTAAAAATACCATTATGATTATGTTATAGAAATGTTATGCTAGGAGAATAACATTTTTAGTTAAGAGATGTTTATTCGATTGAAAATAACATTTTCTTTAGAAATGTTATATGAGGTTTAAAAGTCATTTTGGTTAGAAATAAATTGTGTGAACAAAAACAACATCTTGATTTGAAATGCAAATTTAGATTAACAATACCAAATTGGTTAAAATTGTTGATTAGTATAAAATAACAATTTTTGATTTGAAACTTGTTATAGAAAATAAAAATGCACATTTTCATGCATTAAAAAGGATTTAATAAGGTTTAATCTTTTGTTTAGAAAACAAAATAAAGTTTTAATCTTTTATTTATTTTGAAAACAAATTAAATTTTGATCTTTTATTTTGATTAATAACATAAAAGAAAGTTTGATTTAAATAACATAAAAGAAAGTTGGATTTGTATAATACAGATTTGATCTTCTATTCTAATTTATAATATAAATAAAGTTTAGAGATTTTGTTGATTTACAAAATAAATAAAGATGGAACTTTTATTTTGATTCATGGAAAATGACACAAAACCCATCATTGTGTTTATTTATTTATGACACAAAACCCATCATTGTGTTAATTTATTTGTAATGACACAAAACCCATCATTGTGTTAATTTATTTACGACACAAAACCTATCGTTGTGTTAATTTAGTTGTGATGACACAAAATTTCATTGTTGTGTTAATTTAGTGTAATGACACAAAATAACATTGTTGTGTTAATTTAGTTGTGATGACACAAAAATAGCATTATTGTGTTGATTTGGTTGTAATGACAAAATTCATCGTAGTGTTAATTTAGTTGAAATGACATTAAATTCCATCGTCATGTTATATAATTGAAATGAATCAAATATTGGCATTTGAAAATATAGTTGTTTTAGGAATGTTGACACTAGAAAAGACATTTACATTAGAAATAAGTTCACCTTTTCATTTGCATTCTAAAATGCAAATATTACTTAGAAATAGAAAGACAACATTTATTTCAATGTAAATCAAAATAAAACATAAACATCATTTTTCTATGTAAAGAAAGATAAATAGAAAACATCATTTTTCTATGTAAAGAAAGATAAATAGAAAACATCATTTTTCTATGTAAAGAAAAAAATAAATAGAAAACGTCATCTTTCTATGTAAAGAGAAGAAAATAGAAAACCTTATTCCCTTTTCAATGCATAAGAAAAGAAATCATCCTTTATACTTGCATTTGCAATGCAAGTATTGCATAAGAAAATATAAACATTCCTTTTTATCTGCATTCACTATGCGAATATTTGCATAGAAAATGAAGCACTCTTTTTATTTGTGTTCTTAAAACACAAATATAACTTGAGAACAAAACTTATATTTTTATTTGTGTTCTCAAAACACAAATATGACTTGAAAATAAAACTTACTTTTATTTGCATTTTATAATACGAATAAAACTTTAAAAATAAAATTTCCTTCTTTGTTCGCATTCACAATGCGAATAAAATATGATTTAAAAAGAACACATTTTTATTTGCATCCTTCATTGCAAATAAAATATGATGAAAAAGAAAGGAAAATAAAATATACATTTTGTTAAAGTAGAAAAAGAATAAAAGATAAAATATATTTTGTTAAATAAGAAAAGATGCTTAACCCGAGGTTGGATTGAGTTGTGATGTAAACCTGCTCGGACCCGCCCGGCTGTCCAGTAATCACAACAATACCTATCCAATGTGGGAGGTTAAAGCATATGTAAACTATTTAGTGTAAATAAAATAAAACATAGAAAAAGTAAGACATTTATTTACATTAGATAAATAAAGGATTAAATAAAATTATACTTTTATGTAGTTAAAGAACATGTTTTACATTGTAAATAAAATTACATTTCTATGTAATTAAGATTAAACATGTGGATTAAAATTTATTTACATTTTCTTATGTAAATAAAAATAAAAAAGGAAATAAAAAGAACCAAAATGTAGGTGGTAATTATTTACATTTTCTTATGTAAATAAAAATAATAAAAAGAAATGTTAGAAAAGAATTAACATAAGATATTCTTTTTATGAAAAAAATTATTAGAAAAGAATTAAAGAAATACATCTATGTACATTTACTATGTAAATAGGTTTGGCAAGGAAATTGAAACCATTTATTTACAAATAGCGTAAATAAATATGAATAAGAAATTAGATACATTTATTTACAATTAATGTAAATAAATATAGCAAAAGTAAAGGTAAAACATTTATTTACAAATAGTGTAAACAAATAAGAAAAAGAAATTAGATATATTTATTTACAGTTAATGTAAATAAATATAGAAAAGTAGAAGTAAACATTTATTTACATTTAGGTAAATAAATAAGATAAAAGAATAGTAAAAACATTTATTTACAAATGGTGTAAATAAATAAGAAAAAGCAATTGAAAACATTTATCTACATTTAGGTAAATAAATAAGGAAAAGAGAAATACTTATTAACACTTAGGAAAATAAATAAGGAAAAGAATAGAAAACGATTATTTACAATTAGGTAAATAAATAGGAAAAAGAATACAATTTATTTACACTTAGTGTAAATAAAATAAAAGGATATATAAAGTATAATTTATTTACAGTTAGTGTAAATAAAACAAAAAGGGTAGTAAAATAAAACAAGTGATATTTTATCGTCATTTTAGATGCGATAAAAAGAATAGACGTTAATAGTTGAAATCACCAAACGATTTATATATATATATATATATATATATATATATATATATATATATATATATATTATAAATTAAACGGAACACGCGCGGCAGTTCGCGTATCGGCAATCGTAACTTTAAACGGTTAGATTTCAAGTTATGTGTAAATCAAATTTGGTTGAAAACAGCGCCAGGGAAGCGTCGTTAAATTTATTCGAGCTATTTTTATATAAATAAAAATAGTGATAGGTCGTTATCAAATATTAATAACGATAGAAAATGTTTTCAAATTATTATATATATATATATATATATATATATATATATATATATATATGCGAGAATCATTTGAAAAGACCGAGTTCAATCTCATTTCAAATGATTATACGACGTTCTAAGTCGAAGATTTAAAGACGGTGATTGAAGACTGGCGATCTTCACATCGAATGGATGTGTTGCTACTGAGACCCATGAAAGGAGTAGCTACCTTTAAAGGGTTTCAGTGGTGGCCGTTCAGACGTAGTGTTGATTTGTACGGATTTGACTTTCGCTCAGACCCAGAGCATAAGTTTATAAATGGAATGTATGTCTGACGTTGTAGTCCTTTATACTACATTCGTTGATCTCTATTAATATATATCTGTTTGGTGGTTAACACCCTTCTCTGAGACATACGAGCTTAGAGGTTATATATTGGTAGAAATCAATGATATGGTTGGACTGACAATGTGGCATGCCAAGATGCATGAATCAAGGCTTTTGTTGAAAAGCAGGCCTTGTGGTTGATGATCAAAGCACGGTCTGTTTAGGCGTAGCTTTGTGTATAACATAACTTCGCGAGCCTCACACCCCGGTATGAGTCAAAAACGGGATACGGACCGTAGGGAGTGCACACGTTTCTTTCTAGCTAGAGTGTTGTCAGGGACCTACCAGCGCTGACATTTTACTCATTGTGGATGATGGATTTTGAGGTACCTCGTTATTTTTATAGGCTGTTGGTGGTCATACTATAGGTCCAAAGGGACCGGGAAACGTGTGTTCAGGCATAACCAATCCACTGCCCATAGGCGGGGACCGGCCCTACCGCTTCCAAGGGTTCACTGCGGGGAATCCTGAGGCATTTGCTAGAGTGTCTCGAATCGGAGAGGATCTTGCCCCTAGCCTCGACTCATGATGGAATCCAAATTTCCAATACGCCCTTGCGGTTTTGATTGTAGAACTAGTATTGGCGACATGCTATATGGTAACCATGCCGTCTAGGATTGATACTTATGATTCAAATCTTTTTATTAAAACATGTATACACTAATAATAATATCAAATCCGTTTTATACGTATCAAGCATCTTTTGACCATTATAAGGTAAAACCCTATCCTCTGGTGTGCGTTGCATTGTGTGATGGGACCTGGGTCTTATAATGGTTTCATTTTTCCAAAAAGACATTGCGTTATTTCTCGATTTACTTTGGTTTATGCACTGGCAATCCATAGGAGTAAACCCGTTCCGCGAAAGTGGCGTGGTCCTTGGATTTGTCTTATTAGTTATATTAGTTTAGAATTCTCACACCAGTCCCATGACTGACTCGTAGTTTGTTTCACTTTGCAAACTCGGGTGCCCTCTTTTCCACACGGGCAGTCGAGTAGCTTTTTGCAGATATCTATTCTTTTAGCAGGATCTTGGATCGAAGCCTAAAGCTGTGTCCAGAGCTTAGTAGTCTTCCGCTGTTTACTGTATTTTATTTAATGTATTAAATCTTTTGTAGTTTATCTTCCGCTGTAATTTTATTTCAATGTACTCTGATATATTCTGTACTCTGATGTAACATTATTATAATGTAATAAAAGTCTTCTGTTATTGTTCTGATGTATTGTATTCCCAAAGTTAACGTATGCGAGTTTTGAACGGTCTTGGTCGATTTTGCGATCGATTAGGTCCGGGCAAAATCCGTGTCGTTACAGGTGGTATCAGAGCTCTGGTTGGCTCAAAATCTTTGGGGTACAACTCGTTAGAACTGAACAAAAGACTCATCAGAGATTGGATTAGTAATGTCCAATAAGAATACTCATTAGAGATAGGATCAGCAGTATCCTAGAATGAGAATACTCATTAGAGATGGGGTTAGTAATGCCCTAGAATGAGTTCAGAGTGATAAGCTTATAATTAAAGTATTTTGATTATATATATAATCCTATTTCAGAAGATAAGATTTTTAAATATATAAAAGTATATATGTATTTGATAAATTAGTCCACAATTGAAATTAATAATAGTAAAATTGAAATTTAGTTAATAAATTAAACAACTTATAGCTTAGTTCCTTTTCGAGGACGAAAAGATTTTAAGTGGGGGAGATTGTAACAACCCGGAATTTTGGGGCCAATTTAAAATTTTTATTTTAAGAAATTTTAAAGGAAATTTAATATTCGAGATAATTTATTTTAAATAATCATGGCTAAAAATTTAATTTTTAATCAAAAATAAACAAACTCAGGTTAGAAACATATTTTTTTTCTTATGTAAAATAAAAGAGTTACATTTTTCAATGTAAATAAAAGATTAAATAAAAATCACTGTGAGATTTCTAATTTTAAAAATTAATTATTTAATTTTTATTGCATTCATTTGATATGAAATTCACGTTGTATGTTGTATATACTTCAATGTTGATTGTGCTGTGATTGTGATGAACGATGGATTGTGATTGGGTATTCATGTTTGTTAGAATGTTGTGTATACGATAAAATCATAATTCATTGTATATATAAAATATGTTAGATTCATGTGTGTTAAATTTGGTGTATAAAAGAAATATTATATTTTTATTTTATACACAAGAACAATAATGTTCATGTTTGAATTGAATAAAGGTATGACATGGAAAGAAGATTTATTTTGGTCAAACATGATTATTGAATTAGAAAACATAGCTTTGTCAAATTTGAGCATTGAAAATAAAAACACCTTCCTTGTCAAATTTGAACATTGAACGAAAAAAAAACACATTTTCTTGTCAAACTTGTGTTTGGAAATAAAAACATATTTTATGTCATTATCTTAAATAAAAACATGCTTTCAATTAAAATATACATTTTAATGTTATATGATAAAAATAGAAAAGGATTCATGTTTTAGGATAGAGAAAAAACATGAGTTCATTAAAGTTAACATTTTTATGTTAAAAATACAAATAAAATCATTGATTTTTATTTTAAAAAAAAAATTACATTAAGTGGTTGACATATAAAGGCATTGATCCTATTTGTCAAGATTTACTATGTGTCAAATATAACCTTGAATTGTTAACATATAAAATATCATTTTTATATGACACTATAATTCATGGGAAAATGTTAGCATAGAAAATGTTCATTCGTATGATATTTGTAACATAGAAAAATGTAAACATTAGAAAAAGATTTATGTTTTATTTTGAAAACATGTTTTTCATTAAAAACATATTTTAGGGTTACGTGTTTTAAATTAAGAAATTATGATCACGTTAAAAACACATGTTAATGTGATACTAGAAAATATGGAAAAGAGTCATGTACATTTAAAAACACATTTTTGAAAATTTGAAGAACATTTATTGTCATTATGGTGGGATTGATTTATTGTATCAATTCAAAATTAGTTAAAACATTTATTTGTCATTATGGTTGGACTGATGTAAAAATTTGTTGTGACAAATAAAATTTACTTTTGTCATTAGAAACTTAGGATTGATTCTACAAATAAAATTTAATTTGTCATGAGAAATCTAGAATTTGTTAAAAACAAAAACAGGTCATTTTGTTAGTATTTGTCAAAACAAAACATGTTAATTTAGAATTGTCCAAATATAAATTTGTCATAAATGTTGATTTAGAATTGTCCAAATATAAACATCATTAGTGTTGGAAATAAAATTGTTAAAACATAAATGTCATATATGTAGAAATGTTATGTTTACATAGGAATTGTCATTTAAGTAATGTCATTGGTTTACCTAAGAATTTTTTTTTTTTTTATAAAAAAAAAAGAAAAGAATTTTTTTTTTTTGAGCGTTTGAATTTGAAACTAAGGGAAGATTATTAACATTAACATATTAGCAAACTTCATTTAATAAAATAGGAAAACAAATATGTGTGATAGAAAGGGATTAAATCAGGAAAGGGAAATAATTAATATTAAAATGGCAATGTTTCCTTTAAATTACTAATGTATGTCAATTAAGGACATCAAAAGAGAAATAATGGAAACAATGTCAAAAAAATTAGAGGTAGATAATTATTTCTAAAATGTGAACACACATTTAAAGGTAATAAATACAACCCAAATACGTAACCCCAATCCCCCTTTATACACAGCTACCACTAATCTGAATCGATGGCAGCCATGCTCCCTTATTCTTTCTCCTCTTTCTTCTAAATTCCTTCTTCCTCACGCAATATTTTCAAACACAAATAACTGCAAGAATCTTTGTCTAAATGAGGTGCTTCTATTTGGCGATGGTGGTTCAAGTGGCTTCGGTTGGCGTGCGTTCTGGGTATGGCAAGGCCGAAGTTGGGTTTGAAAAGGAACCGATGTCTGGAGTAGCGAATGATGTGGAAGATGAATTAACGTGAAGTAATGATGTAATTATTGAATCTAATTATCATTTAATTATTTTAATTAATGGAAAATGTTTGTAACATTATAACTATTCCATACAAGATCCAAATCCAGCAAAACAAGAGACGTTGGGACCGTGGCAACGAATATGACTTTTTGATGGAGTTTAGAACTGATTCTGAACCTTTTGAATTTCAGATCTGAATAAGAATGTAATGTCCCGCATTTTTATCGGTTTGTATGTGGATATTTAAATCAGTTTAAATATTGAATTAATAGTATAAGTGGATTTAAATATTAATTAAAACGAAGTTGAACATATAAAAATATATATTAAATATAATCGAGCTCAGAACGACGCTGCAGTTCGTAATTTAACGTTCTGAACTTCAACTGAGTGTACAAGACTAATTTTAAATCGGATTTCTGCAAAACAAGAAATATTGGAATCTGTTGAACTGTATCTTTCTGACAGAAGTGAAATATTGAGATTTCGTCGTATAGATTGCAAGATATGTCAATATCAAATATTCAGAAAGTCGCTATGAAATCGTATATCGACCATAACGGTTTATTTGAAATAACTTCTTATCGGTTTCGAATTTGGACGAGGTTCTTTTGAGGCGCAGTGATAATTTAATTTTTAGAATTTTACTGTAATTTTTAATGAATTAAATACGCAACTTTTTATTTGGAGTATTTTGCACCCTATATGGATATTTCGGGGTTTCGCAATATAAGTTAAACTACCGATATTATTATATTTATAAGATCGTGGTACCTCGCTGGACACGACCGCATTTGTATTTTTGTCTATAACAGTTTATAACTAAGTGGAATTCTATAGAGCGAGTACCGCGTAAACAACTACCTTTCAAAACAAGTGTAAAGTGACGTACATTTGAAACATCCAAGAACTATGTTCACAGCTATTTGGAAGGTAAGCCTCCCTAAATTCTAAAACATAAAATATATATAGTACGAATGTATGGTTTGCCACTAAGATTTACCAAGCCTAGTAGTATACTAGCGGTGTACAGACTTGTTTTTCCATGTCCCAACTTTTACCGGACATTTCCATACATCTTTTCAGATGTATAAAAGAAATGATACAGCAACATTTTTCTTCCCTAGGAACTGACGCAGACTACACCATAACGTAGCACATGACGGCGCCCATGATCTAACCGTGTAGACGATTGAATAGGAAGTACGTTTATATTTCCTTAAATGCTTCTTGGGCAAGGAAAAATTTAAACTACAGCAGACCTACCAATACATTACGCGGACACTATGAAAACTGTTTTAACAATTCACTGCTGTTTGTTTCTTCGACAGTTCAACATCAACACAGTAGCCACAGCCTATAGTTTCAACATACAGAACAAGGAAGTGTACTACCCTTTTCAAAACGCACATGGAGGGTACCTACCGCATGCCAGTAAACCATCGAATAGTTGCTATCAACGCAAGCTATATCCTAGCATGCAGATGTGAATTTAATTAAAGACTGTCACCTATGTATCAACACCACGTTCTTTTTCACATCAATACACATCAACTATAGTAGCTACCCTAGTACCCTATGACTCTACAACGTGGTGCCCAAGTCTTTTAATACTATAAATATACACCCAACCAGCTTTGCTCTGGTCACTTTTACCTCGGCAAAACAAAGCTTCGTTAAAACAAAAACCCAAAGCTATAATATTTGAGTGTATTTTGGAGAGGTGAAAAGGGTGCGGTTAGCTGATATTTGAAGTTGAGCGCTTTGTGTTGAGTGAGGTCACGTGAGAATCATGCATAGACGCATGAAAATGAAGGACGGGGTGTGATTTAAGGGAGTTCGGTGACTTGCGTTTGTATAAGGGAAGGTTCGAGCTTCCTGTAGCGGAATGAAAGTGGGTATGTTGGAAGAGTCAACGTCCGTTCTTGGTGGGGAGAAGGGCTTGCTGCGAACTGTATGGAGAAGGAATATTTAAAAGGTGGTGGTCTTGGAGTTGAAGAATGTGAGTAGGAGGGAGAAAAGAATGGTGATAAGTGGTGGTGATAGCGATGGTTCTCGTAAGGTTATGAAGTGGAGCGACAGGAAGGAAACCAGAACGCGAGTTTAGAGGAAGCATGAGTGGGATGAATGAAGTGCTACAAGTATTGATGGTGAAGTGGGACGTTTTGCATGGAGTTTGAAACTATACAGGGCAGGTTCGAAAACTTGGTGCAAGTGGAAAGTAAATGATGGTTTGTTTTAGCTGGAGACTGGAGCGTATATCAATAGTGGAAGGAGCAGTGAGGGGAAAGTATACAGTAGGGGTATGGGCTGCATTCACATTTGGGCTGGTGTATTATGTGTGAAGCCCAAACGAAAATAACAAAATGAAAATAAAAAGGGCAAAAGAAAAGGGGTACGTGACATGTGAAGAATTGCTGGAGTACACGTTGTGTACAGGGGAATACACACAGGCATAGAGAAGTATGGACATCCATTGGCAAAGGAAATTGAAGCATATATATAATAAGGTGCGGCAGTCATGTATTTGATAAATGGAAAGAAGTAATTCAAACAAAGAAAGATGGCGTATGAAGTGGGATAGTAGCATACGGATTGTGGGACGGTGACGCTGTGTAGTAGTTTCTGGCTTGGAAAGTGACATCAAGTCGGCATGGAGAAGAACGACTACCGAGAATAAGTACAAAGTCCAAACAAGACGAAGTGAGCTGCATTGGAACCGTGATCGCAGAAGCTACATGTACGAACTGGTTTGGAGCGATCTGAGACTCGTTGCAATTTTAAGGCAAATTTAACGACTGATCAAATCAGCCAACGCAAATCGTTATTTAACGGTTAACGCGCCAAGGTGAGTACATTCACTAACTCTGTTTTTATTTAAAATATTTTAATTATATTTTAAATGCTGTGTGATGATTGTTTAGGCAGATTACAGTTAAATTGGTTGAAATAGATATATATCGTTGCATATGTACACATCATTGGTTGGATACTGATTTGACTAACATCTGTGGATGCGGAAATCGGTTGGAGGAACTCAACCGAATTCCTAAATATTAGACATATTGTTTGTGCACTGTTTGAACCGTGTTGAATGGACATTCAACGTTATGTTGATTTGGTAAATAAAAGATACCAGCGACAGTCAACCATAAACCCATTTTGTTAAGAAGTTGGTTGACCGTCAGACAAATCAACGAAGTTAATTTTAAAAATTATATCTTTATAATTAAAGCAAAGTTTAAATTATAATAGAAATTCTATTATAAACTGGTATTAAGTTTGTATTGAGATTTTTTATTTAATTTGGGTATGATAATACGAATAAGAATTAAATTGCCAAAAAGACCAAGAACGTGATCTATTTTTGATAAGAGAAGTTTAAAGAGAAATGTTTAAGGAGAATGGAGTGAAGAGTTAATGAGCAATGTAAATAAATTTAAACAACCGAGTTTCAAATAAGGATATGGCATCATAAAATCATAGGAAAGAGATGTCAAGATTTTTGTAACGGAAGGAGATATCAAGATTTTTGTAACGGAAAGATATGTTAGGATTTTTGTAATGAAAACAGATGTCAGGATTTTTGTAACTGAAAGAAGTGTCGGGATTAGTTATAAAGTGGAATACGGCAGCGTATTGCAATTCTTAGAATTATAGCGATAAAATAACGCTGTTGACTGGGCCTAAGCGTGACTATTATGTCGAGATTAGTTAAAAGAGAATAATACAGCGTATGACAAGATTTTAAATTATAACGATAAATTAGCGCTGTTGATCAAGCTTAAGCATGATTCTAGATGTAGCACTACTCCCTAAGAGACAAAGAACGTGAAAATGATAGAAATGTTTTGAACATTAATAACGTATATTTTCTGGGATATGGGAAGAAGAAATTAATATAAATTAAAGGGGGCCAGTGATTGTTGATGCTTAAATTTGGGTGAATATTTGTTTTCTACTTCGATAGTTAAATAACCGACTATCGAAGTGTTTTGACCATCGTTGTCAATACGGAGAGACCGGTTGGATATATTATCGAGAACCACTCCGTATAGGCATAAGCGCTGCAAATTATGCTGAAGAAAATTGAAGACAGAGTGAAATGCAAGAGTCGTCCTGTTCAGAATGGTGCTTTCTGTTTGTCCAGACCCAGGACAACTTGTATGGACGAATGTCTGACAGAGTATTCCTAACGGTCACATAAGACGTTCTTTTCAAGATATTACGTCTGGTGGCGGAGAAACTCGTTTCTCTTGGCTTTTATACCCGTAATATTTTGGGAAGATCAACTAGTGATTTGACGGGTTTGACGATGTGGCATTCAAAGTGTATGATGGCCAGATGTCCTAAAAGGTAGACGTAGCCTCTAGCCTCACAACTGGGAGATGACAAAAATCGGGCAGGCAGCATGGCTATGTGGGTCGCTCCCATTAGGGTGTATAAGCACCTATCTAGAGAAATTCCTTTTGTTTCTAAATCTATCGATTCTGCCCATTCGGGAACGGTGGTTTGAGTCCAACCGTTGGTGATATACATTCGATACACTCAAGCGAAATGAGTGGTCGGTCATGTGTGGGCCGGGTTACAAGGTGTTCTTGTTGAACCCAGGTGTATTCGCCTCTAGAGATACATTATCGGAAGGTGGTCCCATACCTTGTCATAGTTGGAATCCAATCTCCAATAAGCGCCCTGCGGTTTTTGATTTTATACTATGTATGTAGAGCGTGAGATGCAAGCGTTCTACTATTTGGTTATTTATTTGATTAGACATTATTATAATATCACTGGATTTTGATATCAAAAATATTTTGGGTTATAGTAAGGTAAAAGCCGTCCGTGTTTATGTGTGGGCTGGTCTTACTATCATCCTTTTGTTTCAAAGGGATTTTCAAAGTTAAACCGTATGGTTGGAATTTACTCACACCAGTCCCATGACTGACCCAGAGTTTATTTTGTTTGTTTCCCTAAACTCTTGGGTGCCCAAATTTGTACGGGCAGTCAAGTGTTTCAGGTTTTGCAGATGCACTTGGAGGATCTTAAAGTAGAAGGCTCCACCGTCAGTTATCTAGAGTTATTTCTGCTGTATAAAATGTTATGTTGTACTCTGAATGGTATGTATATACAATACAGTTTTGTATTTCAAAGTTATGTTATATAATATATTTTATTCGTTCCGCTGTGAGATTCGTGTTTACTCTGATTATGTTCAGCTGTGTTCTTCTTCTTCTCCTATTCTATTAGTTCTATCTTTTCTATCTCATCCTCTAACTTCTTTCTATTAATGGTCCGGTATTTTCGATGTCTGAACAGTCGACGCTGGGTTTTGGGTCGATTTTCGGAGTCGAAAATCCCTGGGTCATTACAGTTGGTATCAGAGCATAAGGTTAAGTGATTACCTTGGCTCTGTGGCGTGACTCAATAGAGATGGAGTTAGTAATACTCTAGATTGAGTTTGAGTGTATATATATGAGCGCGAATTTGTGGATTTGATATAAAATTGTTTTATATTGTGTTGATTGATCTGTTGAGTGGTATATGAATTCCAGATCGACGCGTTTAGCTGACGAGGTCGATAGGGATTTATAAACGCTTGGATAGAGAATTTCGACATAGTATTGTTTTGAAAAGAGGGTAAATGAAATAATTTTACCCAAAATATATTTTGATATAAAAAAGAACTATATATCTTGAGTTCATTATAGTATATTGGGTGTGTTGATCGTTACTATAATCGAATAAGATTATAAGTGCGTTGGTTATGTAAATAACCAATCGAAATTTATATGAGTATAAGGTATAAAATCAGATGAACTGAATCTGAAATTTAAACCAGAATTGGAATTAAAATTCTGAAACATGAAATTGTTTGTAAATGAATTTTGAATGAAGTATATGGAATTTTAAGATCCTGGGGAAATTTTGAAATATTATCCAAGTTTCGAAAAGATATTTTTGAAGTAATTTCAAATAAAAGTATTTGAATATGAGATTTGAAAGTGATATAGTATTGAACTCACTTTGATCGCTGGGAAATGAATTCCGATGATGAAGTCGACCATTATCTGTATTCATTTTCGAGTGCTAAGTGACGGATTACTACCAAAGATTTTGTTTTGAAATAAGCTGTTCGTGAATTCAAATGTTTGAATTGCTATTGCTATA
This sequence comes from Allium sativum, assembly GCA_030737875.1. Lineage (NCBI taxonomy): Eukaryota > Viridiplantae > Streptophyta > Magnoliopsida > Asparagales > Amaryllidaceae > Allium > Allium sativum. The sequence goes on along the minus strand of CM060921.1, from coordinate 3,264,850 downwards.
TATGTTTAAATATATATAAATATATATTATTCCAAACTGATTTGAAATGAAAACCCTAGGAATTTGAATTCTGGAATTTTAAAAATTTCATATGAAGTAAATAAACAGAGAATTTAAATAAGTCAAATAAAAGTGGAGTGGAATTGAAGCCAAATAAGTGGAAATCGTACTGGAATAAGGATTTGATTTGACAAAGTAGTTGAGTTGTGGAACCGAACTTGGTTTGGGAATTTGATTATTTGGAATTGGAATTGAACTGGAGTTTGAAAAAGAAATTTGAGTTGGGATGTAAGAGAATTATTGATTGAGAAAAAACTGACTGGAGATCAGTTGGAGATGCATTTGGGTGATTGCAAATGGAAGCGAGAAAGTTGGATGCCCAATAATGGGAGAAGGCCCAGAGTGGAGTGTTGTAGTAGTACCGAATGAACCGTACAGCGGAGAGGTTGACGAAATTCTCTGAAAATTAAAGTGTTAGAAAATTTTCAGAATTTTGAAAATTTTCGTTACAAAGAAGGGAATTAATATTTTGATCAGTTCAGTTGAAACTGAAATTAGGAAGTAAACCAAAAAGATTTTTAACCTGTTTTCAACAGAGAATTGTAGCATTTTTCCTACTTTAGCAATTTCGAGGACGAAATTATTTTAAGGGGGAAGGAATGTAATGTCCCGCATTTTTATCGGTTTGTATGTGGATATTTAAATTAGTTTAAATATTGAATTAATAGTATAAGTGGATTTAAATATTAATTAAAACGAAGTTGAACATATAAAAATATATATTAAATATAATCGAGCTCAGAACGACGCTGCAGTTCGTAATTTAACGTTCTGAACTTCAACTGAGTGTACAAGACTAATTTTAAATCGGATTTCTGCAAAACAAGAAATATTGGAATCTGTTGAACTGTATCTTTCTGACAGAAGTGAAATATTGAGATTTCGTCGTATAGATTGCAAGATATGTCAATATCAAATATTCAGAAAGTCGCTATGAAATCGTATATCGACCATAACGGTTTATTTGAAATAACTTCTTATCGGTTTCGAATTTGGACGAGGTTCTTTTGAGGCGCAGTGATAATTTAATTTTTAGAATTTTACTGTAATTTTTAATGAATTAAATACGCAACTTTTTATTTGGAGTATTTTGCACCCTATATGGATATTTCGGGGTTTCGCAATATAAGTTAAACTACCGATATTATTATATTTATAAGATCGTGGTACCTCGCTGGACACGACCGCATTTGTATTTTTGTCTATAACAGTTTATAACTAAGTGGAATTCTATAGAGCGAGTACCGCGTAAACAACTACCTTTCAAAACAAGTGTAAAGTGACGTACATTTGAAACATCCAAGAACTATGTTCACAGCTATTTGGAAGGTAAGCCTCCCTAAATTCTAAAACATAAAATATATATAGTACGAATGTATGGTTTGCCACTAAGATTTACCAAGCCTAGTAGTATACTAGCGGTGTACAGACTTGTTTTTCCATGTCCCAACTTTTACCGGACATTTCCATACATCTTTTCAGATGTATAAAAGAAATGATACAGCAACATTTTTCTTCCCTAGGAACTGACGCAGACTACACCATAACGTAGCACATGACGGCGCCCATGATCTAACCGTGTAGACGATTGAATAGGAAGTACGTTTATATTTCCTTAAATGCTTCTTGGGCAAGGAAAAATTTAAACTACAGCAGACCTACCAATACATTACGCGGACACTATGAAAACTGTTTTAACAATTCACTGCTGTTTGTTTCTTCGACAGTTCAACATCAACACAGTAGCCACAGCCTATAGTTTCAACATACAGAACAAGGAAGTGTACTACCCTTTTCAAAACGCACATGGAGGGTACCTACCGCATGCCAGTAAACCATCGAATAGTTGCTATCAACGCAAGCTATATCCTAGCATGCAGATGTGAATTTAATTAAAGACTGTCACCTATGTATCAACACCACGTTCTTTTTCACATCAATACACATCAACTATAGTAGCTACCCTAGTACCCTATGACTCTACAACGTGGTGCCCAAGTCTTTTAATACTATAAATATACACCCAACCAGCTTTGCTCTGGTCACTTTTACCTCGGCAAAACAAAGCTTCGTTAAAACAAAAACCCAAAGCTATAATATTTGAGTGTATTTTGGAGAGGTGAAAAGGGTGCGGTTAGCTGATATTTGAAGTTGAGCGCTTTGTGTTGAGTGAGGTCACGTGAGAATCATGCATAGACGCATGAAAATGAAGGACGGGGTGTGATTTAAGGGAGTTCGGTGACTTGCGTTTGTATAAGGGAAGGTTCGAGCTTCCTGTAGCGGAATGAAAGTGGGTATGTTGGAAGAGTCAACGTCCGTTCTTGGTGGGGAGAAGGGCTTGCTGCGAACTGTATGGAGAAGGAATATTTAAAAGGTGGTGGTCTTGGAGTTGAAGAATGTGAGTAGGAGGGAGAAAAGAATGGTGATAAGTGGTGGTGATAGCGATGGTTCTCGTAAGGTTATGAAGTGGAGCGACAGGAAGGAAACCAGAACGCGAGTTTAGAGGAAGCATGAGTGGGATGAATGAAGTGCTACAAGTATTGATGGTGAAGTGGGACGTTTTGCATGGAGTTTGAAACTATACAGGGCAGGTTCGAAAACTTGGTGCAAGTGGAAAGTAAATGATGGTTTGTTTTAGCTGGAGACTGGAGCGTATATCAATAGTGGAAGGAGCAGTGAGGGGAAAGTATACAGTAGGGGTATGGGCTGCATTCACATTTGGGCTGGTGTATTATGTGTGAAGCCCAAACGAAAATAACAAAATGAAAATAAAAAGGGCAAAAGAAAAGGGGTACGTGACATGTGAAGAATTGCTGGAGTACACGTTGTGTACAGGGGAATACACACAGGCATAGAGAAGTATGGACATCCATTGGCAAAGGAAATTGAAGCATATATATAATAAGGTGCGGCAGTCATGTATTTGATAAATGGAAAGAAGTAATTCAAACAAAGAAAGATGGCGTATGAAGTGGGATAGTAGCATACGGATTGTGGGACGGTGACGCTGTGTAGTAGTTTCTGGCTTGGAAAGTGACATCAAGTCGGCATGGAGAAGAACGACTACCGAGAATAAGTACAAAGTCCAAACAAGACGAAGTGAGCTGCATTGGAACCGTGATCGCAGAAGCTACATGTACGAACTGGTTTGGAGCGATCTGAGACTCGTTGCAATTTTAAGGCAAATTTAACGACTGATCAAATCAGCCAACGCAAATCGTTATTTAACGGTTAACGCGCCAAGGTGAGTACATTCACTAACTCTGTTTTTATTTAAAATATTTTAATTATATTTTAAATGCTGTGTGATGATTGTTTAGGCAGATTACAGTTAAATTGGTTGAAATAGATATATATCGTTGCATATGTACACATCATTGGTTGGATACTGATTTGACTAACATCTGTGGATGCGGAAATCGGTTGGAGGAACTCAACCGAATTCCTAAATATTAGACATATTGTTTGTGCACTGTTTGAACCGTGTTGAATGGACATTCAACGTTATGTTGATTTGGTAAATAAAAGATACCAGCGACAGTCAACCATAAACCCATTTTGTTAAGAAGTTGGTTGACCGTCAGACAAATCAACGAAGTTAATTTTAAAAATTATATCTTTATAATTAAAGCAAAGTTTAAATTATAATAGAAATTCTATTATAAACTGGTATTAAGTTTGTATTGAGATTTTTTATTTAATTTGGGTATGATAATACGAATAAGAATTAAATTGCCAAAAAGACCAAGAACGTGATCTATTTTTGATAAGAGAAGTTTAAAGAGAAATGTTTAAGGAGAATGGAGTGAAGAGTTAATGAGCAATGTAAATAAATTTAAACAACCGAGTTTCAAATAAGGATATGGCATCATAAAATCATAGGAAAGAGATGTCAAGATTTTTGTAACGGAAGGAGATATCAAGATTTTTGTAACGGAAAGATATGTTAGGATTTTTGTAACGAAAACAGATGTCAGGATTTTTGTAACTGAAAGAAGTGTCGGGATTAGTTATAAAGTGGAATACGGCAGCGTATTGCAATTCTTAGAATTATAGCGATAAAATAACGCTGTTGACTGGGCCTAAGCGTGACTATTATGTCGAGATTAGTTAAAAGAGAATAATACAGCGTATGACAAGATTTTAAATTATAACGATAAATTAGCGCTGTTGATCAAGCTTAAGCATGATTCTAGATGTAGCACTACTCCCTAAGAGACAAAGAACGTGAAAATGATAGAAATGTTTTGAACATTAATAACGTATATTTTCTGGGATATGGGAAGAAGAAATTAATATAAATTAAAGGGGGCCAGTGATTGTTGATGCTTAAATTTGGGTGAATATTTGTTTTCTACTTCGATAGTTAAATAACCGACTATCGAAGTGTTTTGACCATCGTTGTCAATACGGAGAGACCGGTTGGATATATTATCGAGAACCACTCCGTATAGGCATAAGCGCTGCAAATTATGCTGAAGAAAATTGAAGACGGAGTGAAATGCAAGAGTCGTCCTGTTCAGAATGGTGCTTTCTGTTTGTCCAGACCCAGGACAACTTGTATGGACGAATGTCTGACAGAGTATTCCTAACGGTCACATAAGACGTTCTTTTCAAGATATTACGTCTGGTGGCGGAGAAACTCGTTTCTCTTGGCTTTTATACCCGTAATATTTTGGGAAGATCAACTAGTGATTTGACGGGTTTGACGATGTGGCATTCAAAGTGTATGATGGCCAGATGTCCTAAAAGGTAGACGTAGCCTCTAGCCTCACAACTGGGAGATGACAAAAATCGGGCAGGCAGCATGGCTATGTGGGTCGCTCCCATTAGGGTGTATAAGCACCTATCTAGAGAAATTCCTTTTGTTTCTAAATCTATCGATTCTGCCCATTCGGGAACGGTGGTTTGAGTCCAACCGTTGGTGATATACATTCGATACACTCAAGCGAAATGAGTGGTCGGTCATGTGTGGGCCGGGTTACAAGGTGTTCTTGTTGAACCCAGGTGTATTCGCCTCTAGAGATACATTATAGGAAGGTGGTCCCATACCTTGTCATAGTTGGAATCCAATCTCCAATAAGCGCCCTGCGGTTTTTGATTTTATACTATGTATGTAGAGCGTGAGATGCAAGCGTTCTACTATTTGGTTATTTATTTGATTAGACATTATTATAATATCACTGGATTTTGATATCAAAAATATTTTGGGTTATAGTAAGGTAAAAGCCGTCCGTGTTTATGTGTGGGCTGGTCTTACTATCATCCTTTTGTTTCAAAGGGATTTTCAAAGTTAAACCGTATGGTTGGAATTTACTCACACCAGTCCCATGACTGACCCAGAGTTTATTTTGTTTGTTTCCCTAAACTCTTGGGTGCCCAAATTTGTACGGGCAGTCAAGTGTTTCAGGTTTTGCAGATGCACTTGGAGGATCTTAAAGTAGAAGGCTCCACCGTCAGTTATCTAGAGTTATTTCCGCTGTATAAAATGTTATGTTGTACTCTGAATGGTATGTATATACAATACAGTTTTGTATTTCAAAGTTATGTTATATAATATATTTTATTCGTTCCGCTGTGAGATTCGTGTTTACTCTGATTATGTTCAGCTGTGTTCTTCTTCTTCTCCTATTCTATTAGTTCTATCTTTTCTATCTCATCCTCTAACTTCTTTCTATTAATGGTCCGGTATTTTCGATGTCTGAACAGTCGACGCTGGGTTTTGGGTCGATTTTCGGAGTCGAAAATCCCTGGGTCGTTACAAAGAACAAGGTGAGAATTCTCTTCTTTTAAAAATAATTTAAATTTATTAATTATAATCATGTTAAAAATCATTTTGTTCTGCTGTTAAATTTCAGATTGTTGTATATGCAATTTGATTTGGTTTGTCGTTGTTGTTGGACTAATCTGTTAATGTGATTGATGATCGTGTTGAAAATTAAATTATCATTTATTTATGTTGGTTTGAATTAGATTAGGATACGATTAAAAATACCATTACGATTATGTTATAGAAATGTTATGCTAGGAGAATAACATTTTTAGTTAAGAGATGTTTATTCGATTGAAAATAACATTTTCTTTAGAAATGTTATATTAGGTTTAAAAGTCATTTTGGTTAGAAATAGATTGTGTGAACAAAAACAACATCTTGATTAGAAATGCAAATTTAGATTAACAATACCAAATTGGTTAAAATTGTTGATTAGTATAAAATAACAATTTTTGATTTGAAACTTGTTATAGAAAATAAAAATGCACATTTTCATGCATTAAAAAGGATTTAATAAGGTTTAATCTTTTGTTTAGAAAACAAAATAAAGTTTTAATCTTTTATTTATTTTGAAAACAAATTAAATTTTGATCTTTTATTTTGATTAATAACATAAAAGAAAGTTTGATTTAAATAACATAAAAGAAAGTTGGATTTGTATAATACAGATTTGATCTTCTATTCTAAATTATAATATAAATAAAGTTTAGAGATTTTGTTGATTTACAAAATAAATAAAGACGGAACTTTTATTTTGATTCATGGAAAATGACACAAAACCCATCATTGTGTTTATTTATTTATGACACAAAACCCATCATTGTGTTAATTTATTTGTAATGACACAAAACCCATCATTGTGTTAATTTATTTACGACACAAAACCTATCGTTGTGTTAATTTAGTTGTGATGACACAAAATTTCATTGTTGTGTTAATTTAGTGTAATGACACAAAATAACATTGTTGTGTTAATTTAGTTGTGATGACACAAAAATAGCATTATTGTGTTGATTTGGTTGTAATGACAAAATTCATCGTAGTGTTAATTTAGTTGAAATGACATTAAATTCCATCTTCATGTTATATAATTGAAATGAATCAAATATTGGCATTTGAAAATATAGTTGTTTTAGGAATGTTGACACTAGAAAAGACATTTACATTAGAAATAAGTTCACCTTTTCATTTGCATTCTAAAATGCAAATATTACTTAGAAATAGAAAGACAACATTTATTTCAATGTAAATCAAAATAAAACATAAACATCATTTTTCTATGTAAAGAAAGATAAATAGAAAACATCATTTTTCTATGTAAAGAAAGATAAATAGAAAACATCATTTTTCTATGTAAAGAAAAAAATAAATAGAAAACGTCATCTTTCTATGTAAAGAGAAGAAAATAGAAAACCTTATTCCCTTTTCAATGCATAAGAAAAGAAATCATCCTTTATACTTGCATTTGCAATGCAAGTATTGCATAAGAAAATAAAAACATTCCTTTTTATCTGCATTCACTATGCGAATATTTGCATAGAAAATGAAGCACTCTTTTTATTTGTGTTCTTAAAACACAAATATAACTTGAGAACAAAACTTATATTTTTTATTTGTGTTCTCAAAACACAAATATGACTTGAAAATAAAACTTACTTTTATTTGCATTTTATAATACGAATAAAACTTTAAAAATAAAATTTCCTTCTTTGTTCGCATTCACAATGCGAATAAAATATGATTTAAAAAGAACACATTTTTATTTGCATCCTTCATTGCAAATAAAATATGATGAAAAAGAAAGGAAAATAAAATATACATTTTGTTAAAGTAGAAAAAGAATAAAAGATAAAATATATTTTGTTAAATAAGAAAAGATGCTTAACCCGAGGTTGGATTGAGTTGTGATGTAAACCTGCCCGGACCCGCCCGGCTGTCCAGTAATCACAACAATACCTATCCAATGTGGGAGGTTAAAGCATATGTAAACTATTTAGTGTAAATAAAATAAAACATAGAAAAAGTAAGACATTTATTTACATTAGATAAATAAAGGATTAAATAAAATTATACTTTTATGTAATTAAAGAACATGTTTTACATTGTAAATAAAATTACATTTCTATGTAATTAAGATTAAACATGTGGATTAAAATTTATTTACATTTTCTTATGTAAATAAAAATAAAAAAGGAAATAAAAAGAACCAAAATGTAGGTGGTAATTATTTACATTTTCTTATGTAAATAAAAATAATAAAAAGAAATGTTAGAAAAGAATTAACATAAGATATTCTTTTTATGAAAAAAATTATTAGAAAAGAATTAAAGAAATACATCTATGTACATTTACTATGTAAATAGGTTTGGCAAGGAAATTGAAACCATTTATTTACAAATAGCGTAAATAAATATGAATAAGAAATTAGATACATTTATTTACAATTAATGTAAATAAATATAGCAAAAGTAAAAGTAAAACATTTATTTACAAATAGTGTAAACAAATAAGAAAAAGAAATTAGATATATTTATTTACAATTAATGTAAATAAATATAGAAAAGTAGAAGTAAACATTTATTTACATTTAGGTAAATAAATAAGATAAAAGAATAGTAAAAACATTTATTTACAAATGGTGTAAATAAATAAGAAAAAGCAATTGAAAACATTTATCTACATTTAGGTAAATAAATAAGGAAAAGAGAAATACTTATTTACACTTAGGAAAATAAATAAGGAAAAGAATAGAAAACGATTATTTACAATTAGGTAAATAAATAGGAAAAAGAATACAATTTATTTACACTTAGTGTAAATAAAATAAAAGGATATATAAAGTATGATTTATTTACAGTTAGTGTAAATAAAACAAAAAGGGTAGTAAAATAAAACAAGTGATATTTTATAGTCATTTTAGATGCGATAAAAAGAATAGACGTTAATAGTTGAAATAACCAAACGATTTATATATATATAAATGTGTATATATATATATATATATATATATATTATAAATTAAACGGAACATGCGCGGCAGTTCGCGTATCGGCAATCGTAACTTTAAACGGTTAGATTTCAAGTTATGTGTAAATCAAATTTGGTTGAAAACAGCGCCAGGGAAGCGTCGTTAAATTTATTCGAGCAATTTTTATATAAATAAAAATAGTGATAGGTCGTTATCAAATATTAATAACGATAGAAAATGTTTTCAAATTATTATATATATATATACGCGAGAATCATTTGAAAAGACCGAGTTCAATCTCATTTCAAATGATTATACGACGTTCTAAGTCGAAGATTTAAAGACGGTGATTGAAGACCGGCGATCTTTATATCGAATGGATGTGTTGCTACTGAGACCCATGAAAGGAGTAGCTACCTTGAAAGGGTTTCAGTGGTGGCCGTTCAGACGTAGTGTTGATTTGTACGGATTTGACTTTCGCTCAGACCCAGAGCATAAGTTTATAAATGGAATGTATGTCTGACGTTGTAGTCCTTTATACTACATTCGTTGATCTCTATTAATATATATCTGTTTGGTGGTTAACACCCTTCTCTGAGACATACGAGCTTAGAGGTTATATATTGGTAGAAATCAATGATATGGTTGGACTGACAATGTGGCATGCCAAGATGCATGAATCAAGGCTTTTTTTGAAAAGCAGGCCTTGTGGTTGATGATCAAAGCACGGTCTGTTTAGGCGTAGCTTTGTGTATAGCGTAACTTCGCGAGCCTCACACCCCGGTATGAGTCAAAAACGGGATACGGACCGTAGGGAGTGCACACGTTTCTTTCTAGCTAGAGTGTTGTCAGGGACCTACCAGCGCTGACATTTTACTCATTGTGGATGATGGATTTTGAGGTACCTCGTTATTTTTATAGGCCGTTGGTGGTCATACTATAGGTCCAAAGGGACCGGGAAACGTGTGTTCAGGCATAACCAATCCACTGCCCATAGGCGAGGACCGGCCCGACCGCTTCCAAGGGTTCACTGCGGGGAATCCTGAGGCATTTGCTAGAGTGTCTCGAATCGGAGAGGATCTTGCCCCTAGCCTCGACTCATGATGGAATCCAAATTTCCAATACGCCCTTGCGGTTTTGATTGTAGAACTAGTATTGGCGACATGCTATATGGTAACCATGCCGTCTAGGATTGATACTTATGATTCAAATCTTTTTATTAAAACATGTATACACTAATAATAATATCAAATCCGTTTTATACGTATCAAGCATCTTTTGACCATTATAAGGTAAAACCCTATCCTCTGGTGTGCGTTGCATTGTGTGATGGGACCTGGGTCTTATAATGATTTCATTTTTCCAAAAAGACATTGCGTTATTTCTCGATTTACTTTGGTTTATGCACTGGCAATCCATAGGAGTAAACCCGTTCCGCGAAAGTGGCGTGGTCCTTGGATTTTTCTTATTAGTTATATTAGTTTAGAATTCTCACACCAGTCCCATGACTGACTCGTAGTTTGTTTCACTTTGCAAACTCGGGTGCCCTCTTTTCCACACGGGCAGTCGAGTAGCTTTTTGCAGATATCTATTCTTTTAGCAGGATCCTGGATCGAAGCCTAAAGCTGTGTCCAGAGCTTAGTAGTCTTCCGCTGTTTACTGTATTTTATTTAATGTATTAAATCTTTTGTAGTTTATCTTCCGCTGTAATTTTATTTCAATGTACTTTGATATATTCTGTACTCTGATGTAACATTATTATAATGTAATAAAAGTCTACTGTTATTGTTCTGATGTATTGTATTCCCAAAGTTAACGTATGCGAGTTTTGAACGGTCTTGGTCGATTTTGCGATCGATTAGGTCCGGGCAAAATCCGTGTCATTACAAAAGTAATTCGTTAGGTTAACCAAAGCAAAGTTAGTCGAGATAAACAAAGTAATTTGTTAGGTTAACCAAAGCAAGTTAGTCGAGTTAATCAAAGTAATTGTCTAAGTTAACCAAAGCAAGTTAATCGAGTTAATCAAAGTAATTGGTTAAGTTAACCAAAGTAAATTAGTTAAGATAAACTAAGCGGTTAATCGAAGTGAATTAGTTAAGTTAAACTAATTGGTTAATCGAAGTAAATTAGTTAAGATAAACTAAGCGGTTAATCGAAGTGAATTAGTTAAGTTAAACTAATTGGTAAATCAAAGTGAATTAGTTGCGTCAAACTAAGTGAATTAGTCAAGTTAAACTAATTGGTTAATCGAAGTAAATTAGTTAAGATAAACTAAGCGGTTAATCGAAGTGAATTAGTTAAGTTAAACTAATTGGTAAATCAAAGTGAATTAGTTGCGTCAAACTAAGTGAATTAGTCAAGTTAAACTAATTGGTTAATCGAAGTAAATTAGTTGGGATAATCAAAGTGAATTAGTTGAGTTAAACTAAGTAAAGCGGTTAGAGTTAATCAAAGTGAATTAACTAAGTTAAACTAAGTGGATTAGTTTAGTTAATCGAGACAAGTAAATCAAGTTAGGTTAAACCATTTGAGTTAACCAGTTAGGTTAAACCATTTGAGTTAACCAGTTAAAGTTTACCAGTTAAAGATAAACAGTTAGAGTTGACCAGTTAAAGTTGACCAGTTAAAGTTGACCAGTTAGAGTTGATCAATTAGAGTTACTCAGTTAGAGTTGACCAGTTAGAGTTGACCAGTTAGAGTTATCCAAGTAGAGTTAATCGAGTAGAGTTGTCGAATATCACTTATCCGAAGTAGAGTTATCGAATATAGTGCATTCGAGAGAAGAGTAATCGAATATAGTTTATTCGAGTGGAGAAATCAAATGTTATTCATTTGAGAAGAGTTACCGAATATTATTTATTCGAAGTTAGTTAATCCAAAGGAGTTATTCGAAGTTAGTTAATCCAAAGGAGTTATTCGAAGTTAGTTAATCCAAAGGAGTTATTCGAAGTTAGCTAATCCAAAGGAGTTATTCGAAGTTAGTTAATCCAAAGGAGTTAGTCGAAGAGTTAATTGAATATTAGTTATTCAATTTGAGTTAATCGAATTTAGTTATTCGAGAAGAGTAAATCGAATTAGTTATTCAAAGGAGTTAATCAATTAAGTTATTCGAATTAGTTATTCGAAGGAGTAAATCAAATTAAGTTAATCGATTAGAGTTGAGTTAATCGATTTCGGTTAAGTTAAGTTATCGAGTTAAGTAATCGAGTTGAGATAATCGAGTTAAGAAAATCAAGAAGTTAATCGAATAAGTTATTCGATAAGAGTAAATCCATTTAAGTTAAATCGGATGTTAGTTATTCGATAAGAATTGACACATTTAAGAAAATCGAATATTTGTTATTCGATAAGAGTTAATGAAATAGAGCCAACCAAGAAGAGTTATTCGAATATTAGTTATTCGATAGGAGTAAATCGAAATAGAGTTTATCGAATATAAGTTATTAAAAAGAGAGAGTTAATCGAATAGAGATTACTCGAAAGAGAGTTATACGTCGAATTCGGGAAAGTACTATTTACTTTCCAGGGTTTAAATCAAGATTTAGTTATTGATTTAGAAATTAGGTGTCTGTTAAATTATTCGAGTTAGGAAATAAATTTATAATTTAGGTTAGATATTTTAGGGGTTGGAATTATAATATTATAGTTATAATCAAACGTTGTCATATAAGAAGTGGATTCGTAACCTGAATCCGAGAACTTGCGTAAACGGATAATTGGAAAATGTGAGTGATGAGCTTCATCTATTTCATAGTAAAGGACGTTGTTCAATTAAGGTCTGAGAGGTAATTATACCCCAACTTGATTGACTTCAGAATTGACAAAGGAATAGTTGTGGTTCGATCTAAAAGGTTGATTAGGAATAAAGTTAAGGAATAAGCGATAAATGGATTAAGCGAAACGAGTTTTATACAACGTTCATTGGAAATCCGTAAATGAGTTTTGGAAACGTTTTCCAAATATAGTCAGATATGTTTTCTAAACATAGAAAATGAAATGTTTTCATGATAAGAATTTAAGAAATAGAGTTAAGCAAATTCAGAAACTGACTGGAGAGGGTAAGTTGAACGGTTTTCTAAGTGACGATCTGATGTTGGTTTCGACCTTCCGAATTGATACTTAGAGAATTGTTCTCATACTAGTTACAGTTTGGGACTGATAGTTGCAAAATAATAGTGATGTGAAAATAAGCTATGGAAATGTTTTCCAATGATTAATAACATATATTTTCTAAATATATGAAATAAGGAAATATGAACATATGATGATTGATCGATCGAATTCCCATTTGGAAATAAGATCGTTGTTTGTACACCGACATGTTTTCATTTGATAGTTGAATCACAGACTATCATAGTTTTGACCATTTTTACGTGGTTAATATGGAGAGACCGGTTGGATTATTATCCGAAGAACCACTCCGTATTAGCATAAGCGTTGCGAATCAAGTACGCTGAAGATAATTGAAGACGGAGTGAAGTGCAAGGGCTATTGTGAAAAGCCTAGGTAGGATGGATTCACTGAATAGTGCCTTCGGTTTGTTCAGTCCCAGGACAACGTATATGGACGAGTGTCTGACAAAGTATTCTTAACGAATCATATATGTTGATCTCTTCAAACGTATTACATTGGGTGGCGGAGAAATTCGTTTCTCTTAGCTTTTATACCCATGATGCCTTGAGAAATCGATATTGATTTGGCGGGTATGACGATGTGGCATTCAAAGTAATTGAAGAAATAATCTGTCAAAGTGATAAACGTGACCTCAAACCTCACAACCCGGAAATAACAGAAGTTGGGCTAGGCAGCATGGCTAGTTGGGCCATACCCAAGCAGGGTGTATTATCACCATCTAGAGAATATTCAATTGTACTTCTTTATAATCTATTTCAATGCTGTCCCTTATCGGGAAGGATGGTTGCTGATCCCAACCATCGGTGATAATATATTCGTCACACTCAAGCTAAATGAGTGGACGGTCATGTGTGGCCGGGTTGCAAGACGTTCTTGTTGAACCCTAGTGTATCTCCTCTAGAGTACACTGATCGGAAGGTGCTCCCATACCTTGTCTGTTGGAATCCAATCTCCAATAAGTGCTCACGGTTTTATTTGTATACTATGAATGTGGAACGTGAGATGCAAGCGTTCTGCTAGATTGATATCTATTTGTATTTAGACATTATTATAATATCAGAAAGATATCCTTTATTTAACCAAGTGTTGGAGTTTTATTCACACCAGTCCCATGACTGACCCGGAGTTTATTTTGTTTTGTTTTCCCTAAACTCTTGGGTGCCTAAATTTGTACGGGCAGTCAAGTAGTCGGGATTTTTCAGATACACTTGGAGAGCTTGGAGCAGGAGACTTCAGGATTATAGCTATTATTATTCCGCTGTGTTGTTAAGTGTTGTACTTAGAAATGGTATGTATATACGAGTACTGATTTGTATTTCAAAGTTATGTTATATTTTATTCGTTCCGCTGTGAGATTCGTGTTTACTCTGATGATGTAAGTTCTTCTTCTTCTTCTATTCTATTAGTTCTATCTTTTCTTCCTCACCCTCTACTTTCTTTCACTAACGTCTCGGGATTTCCGACTCTCTAGGAGTCGAAAATTTTCAGCCGTTACAGTTGGTATCAGAGCTTAAGTTAAGTGATTACCTTGGCTCTGTGGCATAACTCGATAGAGATGGGATTAGTAATATCCTAGATTGAGTTTGAGTGTATATATATGAGCGCGTAATTGTTATTCAATATAAAATGGTTTATATTGTGGAGACTCAATTGTTGAGTGGCTTATGAATTCTGGTCGATCAGTTGATCCACTGTATCGATAAGGGTTACTAAACACTCGAATACGATGAACCGTCATGGTATGTTTTGAAAGAGGGTAAATGAAATAATTTTTCCCAAAATATATTTGTTTATAGAAGAAATATATATCTTGAAATTATTATAGTATATTGATTGTGTTGGTTGTTATTATAATCGAATAAGATTATAAAAGGGTGAAATGGTTATAAATGACCAATCAGAATTCATATGAATGTAATATATGAAATAGTTTGAATTAAATATGAATTTAAATCAGATTTGGAATTAAAATAAGGAAATTTTAAGTTCCTGGGAGATTTTGAAAATGTGTTTCAAATTAAAAATGATATAGTATTGAACTCACTTCGATAGCTGGAAAATAGATTCTGATGATGAATCTAGACATCATCAGTGTTCATTTTCGAGTTCTAAGTGACGGATTACTACCAAAGGTTTTGTTTTTGAATTGTTTTGAGAAAACAAGTTGTTTAAAAATTCAAAGGTTTTGAATTGGCATTATGATTTCAAATTGATTTGAAAGAAACCCAGGAACTTAAGTTCTGGAATTAAAATTTAACTAATGAAGTTAAATAAAATGAGATGGTAAAAATAAATTGAAATTTAACTTGAACCGAGTTAAATAAAATTGAATTGGATTAGAGATAATCTAGAATGGAACCAAATTGATAAGTCGATAATTTGGAATTTGATATTAGAGTTCGAATGAAATTCGATTTGGATTTGAGGATATGAACTGATTGGAGATCAATTGGAATGGATAACATTGGTATATGTTGAAGTGGTAGCAGATGAAAGGGATAGAGTTAAATGCCCGACAAAAAGGTACAAGTTTATATCATATATGAGTTTGGATTGTATGAGCCGAATTGGCAAGCCGCTTGGCTATTTTGATTTCCTTTTGGATTAGAGGAGGCCTACAGAAGCGAGTTGTGGTTTGACGTATTGAGCCGTACAAAGGAGGTTATGGCGAAATTTTTCGAAAATTTAAGGTGTTAGAAAATTTTCAGAATTTTTGAAAATTTTAGATGGTCGGAAATGAATTAATAAATTAATTAAAATTAAATGGGTCCTTTCGAAACTGAAATTTAGAGGTAAACAAAAAAGATTTTTAAATCTAATTAGTAGAGTTAGTAGCATTTTTCTAACTTAGAAATTTCGAGGACGAAATTATTTTAAGGGGGGAAGTCTGTAATGGCGCGTATTGTTAGCTGTCGAATAATTAATTTATTTAATTATTTATATATCGATTTGGCGATATCGATAACTTAAAGTAAAATGTTCGAACTTATAATTTATAATTATAATTAAAACGAACCTGAAACGTCGCGACAGTTCGCTATTTGGCGATTCAGACTTCAACTGAATGTACAGGATTCATTTTAAGTCGGATTTCTATGAAACAAGAAACGTGTGGAGCTGGTGGAGTATATTTTTCTAATGGAAGAGGAAAATCTGGATTTCGTTGTGTAGATTTTGATTTACTGTAACAACCCGTAAAATGCGAGCCAGTTTGAAATTTATATTTTGGCAATTTTAGCGAATTTTGATTATTTAAAATAGATTATTTTAAATAATATCGACGTGAAATTTATTTTGAATATAATTCGAACGTATATATTATACGCGTCGTCGATAGAATATAAAATATTTATATATAATTATAAATAGAATTGAATATGGCGCGGTAGTTCGATAATTTGATTTCAAACTTCAATTGAATGTACCGGGTGCAAAACAATCCGGATTTTAGTGAAACCAAAAACATTAGGATCTGATTGATAATATCTTTCTAACGAAGTTAACAAACTGAGATTTCATCTTAGAAATGATAAGATATGCCCCGTTGAAAATTAGAAATAGTCGCTGTGGAATTTATATATATTTTAATATAATGTATAGCCCTTAAAAATAGCCATTTTACAAATGACCTCGGATTTCGACGAAACCAGTTTTGTTGAGTCCGCAGTGTCAAGTTATTGCTAGATTCCAAATTTCATAATTTTTCGAATCAGTATGTGAGCGTGGCAAAGGAAAACGCGTTTGACCAGTTTCAGTTGATTTTAATCGACTGGAAATTGGTCATTTTTCTAACGGTCTCAGAATTCGACGAAACTAGTTTTGTTAGGACCGTATCGTCAATGCGAAACTAGAAAATATTTTTCGGGAATTTTTAGAGTTAGTATGTGACCCCGATAATTTGAAATGTACGTTTAAAATTCAATATAGTGATTTAAATGTAAATATAACGAAAACTGATTGTAACAGCCGAATCAGCTTACGATGCATATCCCATTGTGTTCGGAATGGGGGTGAAACGCTATGGACGACAGTCGGTGGGCCTCGTTTCGAAGTCGAATAAAAAGTCAACTCATGGGATAAAATAAATTAAAAATAAATTAAAATTATAGAATCTTTTCATATACCCCCCCCGTTCACTTTCTTTTTCAGAATCAAAGGAAAAAAAAAAAAAAAAGAGAAAAGCCAAATCGACGGAGCCCCCCCCCCCCCCCCCCCCCCCCGTCGTTGCCTGCGCCGCCAGTCGGAGACGCCCCCACCCTCTTCTTCTTCCTCCGCCGCCTTCCTCTCCCCTCGATCCTCCGTCGAATCGAACCCCCCACCTCGCGAGCCCCTAGCCCTAGCCGCACTACCAGCCCACCCCACAAACCCGACGCCGACCATCGCGAGAACCCTAGATTCAAGACGCCGCCACCTCCCCTCACCGCCCAGACCCCCTCCGAGCCGCCGACGAGCCCCTCCCTCTGTAAGTTTCGTTTGCTTTGTTATTTGAGTTTTTTTTTTTTTTTGATTTTAAAAACTGTTTTAAAAAGAAATAAAACTGATTTTTGTTTTAATTTAAAAACCTGATTTTTAAAAGTATAAAAAACCTGATTTTTAAAAGTATAAAAAACCTGATTTTTAAAAGTATAAAAAAACCTGATTTTTAAAGGTATAAGAACCTGTTTTTCTAAAAGTATAAAAAAAACCTGATTTTTAAAGGTATAAGAACCTGTTTTTCTAAAAGTATAAAAACCTGAATTTTAAAAGCAAATAAAAACTGAATTTGATTATATTTAAAAACTGAAGTTAGATTTTTATTTTATATAGTATATAGTTTAGATTTTTAATAGAAGAGAATTTTGATTTTTATATGTATAGGGCATTGAAGTAAAAATAGAAATTCATATGTCAAAAAAGATTAGATTTTGAAAATGAAATAGATTAGATTTTTATATTAGAAAAGGCGAGATCTATGAATTAAAAATGTGATTTTTATCTATTGAAAATCGAATTGAAAATGTGATTTTTATCTATTTGAACTTCGAATTAAAAATATGATTTTTATATATTGAATAGCGAACTAAAAATTCGATTTTTATATATTGAACTTTGAAATAAAAATTCGATTTTTATATATTGAATAGCGAACTAAAAATTCGATTTTTATATATTGAACTTTGAAATAAAAATTCGATTTTTATATATTGAATAGCGAACTAAAAATTCGATTTTTATATATTGAACTTTGAAATAAAAAATTCGATTTTTATATACTGAATAGCGAAGTAAAAATTCGATTTTTACATATGTAGTGGCTACGGGCAACGAAGATGACGAAGGTGCGATAGCGATGAAGTTTTCTACCAATGAAGAGCCGTGGAGCTAGGATAGCTATAAGGTGAGAACTTCTCACTCAAATTCTATTTTTCTAGTTATATATATATACTAGGATGCAGACGGTGCTTATTAGAAGCACCCGACACCCGTCCACATACCATGGACTTGTTTGTTTGGTTGTGTAGTTGGTTAGATTATTTGATTGGGATTTGATTGATTGGTTGAATTGGAAATTGATTAGGATTGATGTGTGAATGGCGTGGGCCTTCACTAGACCGGGGATAAGGCTAGGCCTCGTCCCGTTTCTAGTATCGTGCCGTTATGCCGCCGAAATTTTCTAAAATAAGTTAGAAAAATAAAAATAGCATTTTATTTAAAGAATGAACTGAATAGAAATTCATATGTTAAAATAAAATGTGTTATCGTTAAAAATATAATTTTTAACGTGAATGTGAATAAATAAATATTCATTTACAAACCAGACGGTTTGTTTATGTACACCTATTTGAATGACGTTGATTGGGTCGATAAATTTTACACATCGCCTAACTGCACAAATAAAATGTGTTTGATTGTTTGAAACTCCACACGGGTGTTGGGATGAAATTTGAAGTTCACTCATCCTGATTGATTAAATATGTCGATCGATTGATTGACAGGCTGTTATAAGCGTTGAATATATACATTTGATGCTTATACAGTGTAGTGCACTTTGGTTGATGGTTGATTATTTTCAATGCTATTATATACATGTGTTGTATGCAAATCCATATAATTAATTTTATATGGTAATTGATTGGGCCTCATTCCAGTTTTGAAAAAGAAATATTTGAAAAAGAAATATTTGAAATAGAATATTTGAAAATAGAAATTTATGAAGCCGTGTTGATTAGATTGACGCCATTTTGACGTGAACGATATTTATATCAATTTTAAGTGATTTCGAGATGAATTGAATTGAAAACGATTTCGAGATGAATTGAATTGAAAACGATTTCGAAATGAATTGAATTGAAAACGATTTCGAAATGAATTGAATTGAAAACGATTTCGAATTGAATTGAAAACAAATTGAAATGAATTCAAATTGAATTGAAATTTGAATTGAATAGAAATGAATTTTAAAACGAATTTATAAAGAAGAATTCAATTTTGATTTGAATTGAAAAGGAAGTTGAAATTGTTTTTGAAACGAATTCAAAACTATTTATATAATTCGTTTTAAATAGAAATCGATGAAATATATATTATATATATTATATATATAATATAATGGCCTGAATAGAACGCGCCGCGCCGCGGCAGTTCGCGAATTTCGACCATATAATTCAAACGGACATTACGGGAGATCCGACCGTCGGATTCTCCTAAAACCGGAACCGTTGGGTTCGTATCGAAAAGAGCTTTCTAATGAATGTTAGAAATTTGAAATCTAACGGTTGGATTTGGAGATACGTCCAAATCAAATTCGAAAAAGGTCGCTGTAAGTGCAGTTCGATGGCCGTTAATGGAAATCGACCGTACGGGCCTTGATAAAATTATTAAAAATAGTAATAATTTGTGTAAAATCATAAGAAATGATTTGTGAAAGTTTGGGATGAAAAACTCCATATTTGAAAAGATAAAAATAGATTTTTATCGAAATGAACTAGTTTTGAACTAGAATTATAATTCTATTTATTTTTAAATAAATAAATTGAATTTGAAATGGTTTTGAAAATAACCAAAATTTCCAATGATTGCATTGGAGTGGATTTGAATCGAAATTGTCTTCGGAATATTTCGATGTTGGAATTCGTGATATTACAGGTGTTGTTATGGAAATTTGAAAGATATATATTTGTATCGTTATTTCCAATACGACATTTGTTAGTCGTAGAATTCGATATTGAATATAAGCCGATATATTTTCTATTCAGAGCCTTGTATTGAATATCGAATGTGATTTGGGTTTGTCGTGAATGGTGTCTTCACTAACACTGTTCTTGAACCCAGTTGAGAAAAGATTAAATCTTTTTATTTAGATTTAATGAAGTGTACCAATTAAATGATATTTAATTGGAATTGAATTGGTATTGATTTTTGGGTTTATCGTGAACAGTGTTTTAAATAACACTTGTTCTTTCACCCGATAATTAATGGAATGTGATTTGGGTTTGTCGTGAATGGTGTCTTCACTAGCACTGTTCTTGAACCCAGTTGAGAAAAGATTAAATCTTTTTATTTAGATTTAATGAAGTGTACCAATTAAATGATATTTAATTGGGATTGAATTGGTATTGATTTTTGGGTTTATCGTGAACAGTGTTTTAAATAACACTTGTTCTTTAACCCGATAATTAATGGAATGTGATTTGGGTTTGTCGTGAATGGTGTCTTCACTAGCACTGTTCTTGAACCCAGTTGAGAAAAGATTAAATCTTTTTATTTAGATTTAATGAAGTGTACCAATTAAAGGATATTTAATTGGAATTGAATTGGTATTGATTTTTGGGTTTATCGTGAACAGTGTTTTAAATAACACTTGTTCTTTAACCCGATAATTAATGGAATGTGATTTTGGGTTTATCGTGAATCGTGTTTTAAATGACACTAATTCTTTAACCCAGATAATGATTAAAACTAAGTGGAGTTTTAATGAATCTTTAATTAGATTGAAAAGATCGAGAATGGAGTATCACCAGTTCTTGTTGCTGGCCCTGTGTGGGCTGGGTTCGCGTGATAGGGGGTTCTCGCTTCGCAGTTTGGTGGCGAACGGGAGACTCTTACCCCTACATGTCCCTTGTGGTGGGGGTTGGTTCGCCAGTGGGCGCGAGACTCGAGAGGGTTGCCGTAAAACAAGTAACTGGGGGACCATGTGAAAGCCACGGTGGGTTTTACCTGCTGCTTGGGGGATGAAGGGATGGTTGCAAAGCCTACCGGAGTTCGTCGGCTATTTCACAGTTGGTATCAGAGCTTTGGTTTACAAAGCTAGAGAACAAGACACATTAGAACCATACGAAAGAATTCATCAGATATTGGATTAGTAATATCCAATTAGAATGACTCGTTAGAGATGGGATCAGTAGTATCCTAGAACGAGTGTGAAGAGTATATTTTTAAAATGAAAACAAATTTTTGTTTTGAAAATTTAAATCAATTATTCGTATTTGATTATCTATTTATATTGATTTGGACAATCCAGTATATATAGATTTTGCGTATACGTCTGATCCGCGTATATTCGAAGTTTTAATATACCGGGTAGATATAGAACCGCACTCTAGTAGCCCGACAATGTTCTGATGGTGGTTCGAAACATCATCAGCATTTATTTTCGAGTGACGAAGGTGTGATTTCTATATATTTCCATTAGACTGGTGTGAGAACCAAAACTTATATAGTTAGGAACACATTGTTGTGATTTGGCATCAAAAATCTGATTTTTGACTATGTATCAAAGTTATGAATTTGAAACTCTAATTCACTAATTGATTGATGTTTGTGTTGGTTGTTTAATTGTTTGATAATTTTGAACCATTATGCCTAACTGAATCAAATATTGACTTGTATTGAAATTTGGTCGCATTTGCTTGCATATGCATATATATCTTTGAACAGGTCATAGCAAGGAGGCTAGAGCAGAGAATAAAATTTGTTTGCCCGACAAATAGGTACATGTTTACTACATAATTTCCTGTTTTGTTTGGGTGATGATGATTTTGTGAGCCTATTGGCTAGCCGCTTGGCTTTTTCTTTTTCTTTTTGAGATCTGAAGGACCGGGGAAGCTATTTGAAATTCCCCGATGCTCCCGGTGCAGGGGAGGTTATGGCGAAATTTTTCAAAAATTTAGGGTGTTAGCCAAATTTTTGAAATTTTGAAAAATCTCAGAAACTAAAAAGTTAGAGAATGGAAGCCAGATCGAACATAGAGTTGATTAATCAAACCATTTTCGACTTTGTTCCTTTTCGGGGACGAAAAGTTTTAAGTGGGGGAGATTGTAACAACCCGTAAAATGCGAGCCAGTTTGAAATTTATATTTTGGCAATTTTAGCGAATTTTGATTATTTAAAATAGATTATTTTAAATAATATCGACGTGAAATTTATTTTGAATATAATTCGAACGTATATATTATACGCGTCGTCGATAGAATATAAAATATTTATATATAATTATAAATAGAATTGAATATGGCGCGGTAGTTCGATAATTTGATTTCAAACTTCAATTGAATGTACCGGGTGCAAAACAATCCGGATTTTAGTGAAACCAAAAACATTAGGATCTGATTGATAATATCTTTCTAACGAAGTTAACAAACTGAGATTTCATCTTAGAAATGATAAGATATGCCCCGTTGAAAATTAGAAATAGTCGCTGTGGAATTTATATATATTTTAATATAATGTATAGCCCTTAAAAATAGCCATTTTACAAATGACCTCGGATTTCGACGAAACCAGTTTTGTTGAGTCCGCAGTGTCAAGTTATTGCTAGATTCCAAATTTCATAATTTTTCGAATCAGTATGTGAGCGTGGCAAAGGAAAACGCGTTTGACCAGTTTCAGTTGATTTTAATCGACTGGAAATTGGTCATTTTTCTAACGGTCTCAGAATTCGACGAAACTAGTTTTGTTAGGACCGTATCGTCAATGCGAAACTAGAAAATATTTTTCGGGAATTTTTAGAGTTAGTATGTGACCCCGATAATTTGAAATGTACGTTTAAAATTCAATATAGTGATTTAAATGTAAATATAACGAAAACTGATTGTAACAGCCGAATCAGCTTACGATGCATATCCCATTGTGTTCGGAATGGGGGTGAAACGCTATGGACGACAGTCGGTGGGCCTCGTTTCGAAGTCGAATAAAAAGTCAACTCATGGGATAAAATAAATTAAAAATAAATTAAAATTATAGAATCTTTTCATATACCCCCCCCGTTCACTTTCTTTTTCAGAATCAAAGGAAAAAAAAAAAAAAAAGAGAAAAGCCAAATCGACGGAGCCCCCCCCCCCCCCCCCCCCCCCCGTCGTTGCCTGCGCCGCCAGTCGGAGACGCCCCCACCCTCTTCTTCTTCCTCCGCCGCCTTCCTCTCCCCTCGATCCTCCGTCGAATCGAACCCCCCACCTCGCGAGCCCCTAGCCCTAGCCGCACTACCAGCCCACCCCACAAACCCGACGCCGACCATCGCGAGAACCCTAGATTCAAGACGCCGCCACCTCCCCTCACCGCCCAGACCCCCTCCGAGCCGCCGACGAGCCCCTCCCTCTGTAAGTTTCGTTTGCTTTGTTATTTGAGTTTTTTTTTTTTTGATTTTAAAAACTGTTTTAAAAAGAAATAAAACTGATTTTTGTTTTAATTTAAAAACCTGATTTTTAAAAGTATAAAAAACCTGATTTTTAAAAGTATAAAAAACCTGATTTTTAAAAGTATAAAAAAACCTGATTTTTAAAGGTATAAGAACCTGTTTTTCTAAAAGTATAAAAAAAACCTGATTTTTAAAGGTATAAGAACCTGTTTTTCTAAAAGTATAAAAACCTGAATTTTAAAAGCAAATAAAAACTGAATTTGATTATATTTAAAAACTGAAGTTAGATTTTTATTTTATATAGTATATAGTTTAGATTTTTAATAGAAGAGAATTTTGATTTTTATATGTATAGGGCATTGAAGTAAAAATAGAAATTCATATGTCAAAAAAGATTAGATTTTGAAAATGAAATAGATTAGATTTTTATATTAGAAAAGGCGAGATCTATGAATTAAAAATGTGATTTTTATCTATTGAAAATCGAATTGAAAATGTGATTTTTATCTATTTGAACTTCGAATTAAAAATATGATTTTTATATATTGAATAGCGAACTAAAAATTCGATTTTTATATATTGAACTTTGAAATAAAAATTCGATTTTTATATATTGAATAGCGAACTAAAAATTCGATTTTTATATATTGAACTTTGAAATAAAAATTCGATTTTTATATATTGAATAGCGAACTAAAAATTCGATTTTTATATATTGAACTTTGAAATAAAAAATTCGATTTTTATATACTGAATAGCGAAGTAAAAATTCGATTTTTACATATGTAGTGGCTACGGGCAACGAAGATGACGAAGGTGCGATAGCGATGAAGTTTTCTACCAATGAAGAGCCGTGGAGCTAGGATAGCTATAAGGTGAGAACTTCTCACTCAAATTCTATTTTTCTAGTTATATATATATACTAGGATGCAGACGGTGCTTATTAGAAGCACCCGACACCCGTCCACATACCATGGACTTGTTTGTTTGGTTGTGTAGTTGGTTAGATTATTTGATTGGGATTTGATTGATTGGTTGAATTGGAAATTGATTAGGATTGATGTGTGAATGGCGTGGGCCTTCACTAGACCGGGGATAAGGCTAGGCCTCGTCCCGTTTCTAGTATCGTGCCGTTATGCCGCCGAAATTTTCTAAAATAAGTTAGAAAAATAAAAATAGCATTTTATTTAAAGAATGAACTGAATAGAAATTCATATGTTAAAATAAAATGTGTTATCGTTAAAAATATAATTTTTAACGTGAATGTGAATAAATAAATATTCATTTACAAACCAGACGGTTTGTTTATGTACACCTATTTGAATGACGTTGATTGGGTCGATAAATTTTACACATCGCCTAACTGCACAAATAAAATGTGTTTGATTGTTTGAAACTCCACACGGGTGTTGGGATGAAATTTGAAGTTCACTCATCCTGATTGATTAAATATGTCGATCGATTGATTGACAGGCTGTTATAAGCGTTGAATATATACATTTGATGCTTATACAGTGTAGTGCACTTTGGTTGATGGTTGATTATTTTCAATGCTATTATATACATGTGTTGTATGCAAATCCATATAATTAATTTTATATGGTAATTGATTGGGCCTCATTCCAGTTTTGAAAAAGAAATATTTGAAAAAGAAATATTTGAAATAGAATATTTGAAAATAGAAATTTATGAAGCCGTGTTGATTAGATTGACGCCATTTTGACGTGAACGATATTTATATCAATTTTAAGTGATTTCGAGATGAATTGAATTGAAAACGATTTCGAGATGAATTGAATTGAAAACGATTTCGAAATGAATTGAATTGAAAACGATTTCGAAATGAATTGAATTGAAAACGATTTCGAATTGAATTGAAAACAAATTGAAATGAATTCAAATTGAATTGAAATTTGAATTGAATAGAAATGAATTTTAAAACGAATTTATAAAGAAGAATTCAATTTTGATTTGAATTGAAAAGGAAGTTGAAATTGTTTTTGAAACGAATTCAAAACTATTTATATAATTCGTTTTAAATAGAAATCGATGAAATATATATTATATATATTATATATATAATATAATGGCCTGAATAGAACGCGCCGCGCCGCGGCAGTTCGCGAATTTCGACCATATAATTCAAACGGACATTACGGGAGATCCGACCGTCGGATTCTCCTAAAACCGGAACCGTTGGGTTCGTATCGAAAAGAGCTTTCTAATGAATGTTAGAAATTTGAAATCTAACGGTTGGATTTGGAGATACGTCCAAATCAAATTCGAAAAAGGTCGCTGTAAGTGCAGTTCGATGGCCGTTAATGGAAATCGACCGTACGGGCCTTGATAAAATTATTAAAAATAGTAATAATTTGTGTAAAATCATAAGAAATGATTTGTGAAAGTTTGGGATGAAAAACTCCATATTTGAAAAGATAAAAATAGATTTTTATCGAAATGAACTAGTTTTGAACTAGAATTATAATTCTATTTATTTTTAAATAAATAAATTGAATTTGAAATGGTTTTGAAAATAACCAAAATTTCCAATGATTGCATTGGAGTGGATTTGAATCGAAATTGTCTTCGGAATATTTCGATGTTGGAATTCGTGATATTACAGGTGTTGTTATGGAAATTTGAAAGATATATATTTGTATCGTTATTTCCAATACGACATTTGTTAGTCGTAGAATTCGATATTGAATATAAGCCGATATATTTTCTATTCAGAGCCTTGTATTGAATATCGAATGTGATTTGGGTTTGTCGTGAATGGTGTCTTCACTAACACTGTTCTTGAACCCAGTTGAGAAAAGATTAAATCTTTTTATTTAGATTTAATGAAGTGTACCAATTAAATGATATTTAATTGGAATTGAATTGGTATTGATTTTTGGGTTTATCGTGAACAGTGTTTTAAATAACACTTGTTCTTTCACCCGATAATTAATGGAATGTGATTTGGGTTTGTCGTGAATGGTGTCTTCACTAGCACTGTTCTTGAACCCAGTTGAGAAAAGATTAAATCTTTTTATTTAGATTTAATGAAGTGTACCAATTAAATGATATTTAATTGGGATTGAATTGGTATTGATTTTTGGGTTTATCGTGAACAGTGTTTTAAATAACACTTGTTCTTTAACCCGATAATTAATGGAATGTGATTTGGGTTTGTCGTGAATGGTGTCTTCACTAGCACTGTTCTTGAACCCAGTTGAGAAAAGATTAAATCTTTTTATTTAGATTTAATGAAGTGTACCAATTAAAGGATATTTAATTGGAATTGAATTGGTATTGATTTTTGGGTTTATCGTGAACAGTGTTTTAAATAACACTTGTTCTTTAACCCGATAATTAATGGAATGTGATTTTGGGTTTATCGTGAATCGTGTTTTAAATGACACTAATTCTTTAACCCAGATAATGATTAAAACTAAGTGGAGTTTTAATGAATCTTTAATTAGATTGAAAAGATCGAGAATGGAGTATCACCAGTTCTTGTTGCTGGCCCTGTGTGGGCTGGGTTCGCGTGATAGGGGGTTCTCGCTTCGCAGTTTGGTGGCGAACGGGAGACTCTTACCCCTACATGTCCCTTGTGGTGGGGGTTGGTTCGCCAGTGGGCGCGAGACTCGAGAGGGTTGCCGTAAAACAAGTAACTGGGGGACCATGTGAAAGCCACGGTGGGTTTTACCTGCTGCTTGGGGGATGAAGGGATGGTTGCAAAGCCTACCGGAGTTCGTCGGCTATTTCACAGTTGGTATCAGAGCTTTGGTTTACAAAGCTAGAGAACAAGACACATTAGAACCATACGAAAGAATTCATCAGATATTGGATTAGTAATATCCAATTAGAATGACTCGTTAGAGATGGGATCAGTAGTATCCTAGAACGAGTGTGAAGAGTATATTTTTAAAATGAAAACAAATTTTTGTTTTGAAAATTTAAATCAATTATTCGTATTTGATTATCTATTTATATTGATTTGGACAATCCAGTATATATAGATTTTGCGTATACGTCTGATCCGCGTATATTCGAAGTTTTAATATACCGGGTAGATATAGAACCGCACTCTAGTAGCCCGACAATGTTCTGATGGTGGTTCGAAACATCATCAGCATTTATTTTCGAGTGACGAAGGTGTGATTTCTATATATTTCCATTAGACTGGTGTGAGAACCAAAACTTATATAGTTAGGAACACATTGTTGTGATTTGGCATCAAAAATCTGATTTTTGACTATGTATCAAAGTTATGAATTTGAAACTCTAATTCACTAATTGATTGATGTTTGTGTTGGTTGTTTAATTGTTTGATAATTTTGAACCATTATGCCTAACTGAATCAAATATTGACTTGTATTGAAATTTGGTCGCATTTGCTTGCATATGCATATATATCTTTGAACAGGTCATAGCAAGGAGGCTAGAGCAGAGAATAAAATTTGTTTGCCCGACAAATAGGTACATGTTTACTACATAATTTCCTGTTTTGTTTGGGTGATGATGATTTTGTGAGCCTATTGGCTAGCCGCTTGGCTTTTTCTTTTTCTTTTTGAGATCTGAAGGACCGGGGAAGCTATTTGAAATTCCCCGATGCTCCCGGTGCAGGGGAGGTTATGGCGAAATTTTTCAAAAATTTAGGGTGTTAGCCAAATTTTTGAAATTTTGAAAAATCTCAGAAACTAAAAAGTTAGAGAATGGAAGCCAGATCGAACATAGAGTTGATTAATCAAACCATTTTCGACTTTGTTCCTTTTCGGGGACGAAAAGTTTTAAGTGGGGGAGATTGTAACAACCCGTAAAATGCGAGCCAGTTTGAAATTTATATTTTGGCAATTTTAGCGAATTTTGATTATTTAAAATAGATTATTTTAAATAATATCGACGTGAAATTTATTTTGAATATAATTCGAACGTATATATTATACGCGTCGTCGATAGAATATAAAATATTTATATATAATTATAAATAGAATTGAATATGGCGCGGTAGTTCGATAATTTGATTTCAAACTTCAATTGAATGTACCGGGTGCAAAACAATCCGGATTTTAGTGAAACCAAAAACATTAGGATCTGATTGATAATATCTTTCTAACGAAGTTAACAAACTGAGATTTCATCTTAGAAATGATAAGATATGCCCCGTTGAAAATTAGAAATAGTCGCTGTGGAATTTATATATATTTTAATATAATGTATAGCCCTTAAAAATAGCCATTTTACAAATGACCTCGGATTTCGACGAAACCAGTTTTGTTGAGTCCGCAGTGTCAAGTTATTGCTAGATTCCAAATTTCATAATTTTTCGAATCAGTATGTGAGCGTGGCAAAGGAAAACGCGTTTGACCAGTTTCAGTTGATTTTAATCGACTGGAAATTGGTCATTTTTCTAACGGTCTCAGAATTCGACGAAACTAGTTTTGTTAGGACCGTATCGTCAATGCGAAACTAGAAAATATTTTTCGGGAATTTTTAGAGTTAGTATGTGACCCCGATAATTTGAAATGTACGTTTAAAATTCAATATAGTGATTTAAATGTAAATATAACGAAAACTGATTGTAACAGCCGAATCAGCTTACGATGCATATCCCATTGTGTTCGGAATGGGGGTGAAACGCTATGGACGACAGTCGGTGGGCCTCATTTCGAAGTCGAATAAAAAGTCAACTCATGGGATAAAATAAATTAAAAATAAATTAAAATTATAGAATCTTTTCATATACCCCCCCCCCGTTCACTTTCTTTTTCAGAATCAAAGGAAAAAAAAAAAAAAGAGAAAAGCCAAATCGACGGAGCCCCCCCCCCCCCCCCCCGTCGTTGCCTGCGCCGCCAGTCGGAGACGCCCCCACCCTCTTCTTCTTCCTCCGCCGCCTTCCTCTCCCCTCGATCCTCCGTCGAATCGAACCCCCCACCTCGCGAGCCCCTAGCCCTAGCCGCACTACCAGCCCACCCCACAAACCCGACGCCGACCATCGCGAGAACCCTAGATTCAAGACGCCGCCACCTCCCCTCACCGCCCAGACCCCCTCCGAGCCGCCGACGAGCCCCTCCCTCTGTAAGTTTCGTTTGCTTTGTTATTTGAGTTTTTTTTTTTTTTTTTTTGATTTTAAAAACTGTTTTAAAAAGAAATAAAACTGATTTTTGTTTTAATTTAAAAACCTGATTTTTAAAAGTATAAAAAACCTGATTTTTAAAAGTATAAAAAACCTGATTTTTAAAAGTATAAAAAAACCTGATTTTTAAAGGTATAAGAACCTGTTTTTCTAAAAGTATAAAAAAACCTGATTTTTAAAGGTATAAGAACCTGTTTTTCTAAAAGTATAAAAACCTGAATTTTAAAAGCAAATAAAAACTGAATTTGATTATATTTAAAAACTGAAGTTAGATTTTTATTTTATATAGTATATAGTTTAGATTTTTAATAGAAGAGAATTTTGATTTTTATATGTATAGGGCATTGAAGTAAAAATAGAAATTCATATGTCAAAAAAGATTAGATTTTGAAAATGAAATAGATTAGATTTTTATATTAGAAAAGGCGAGATCTATGAATTAAAAATGTGATTTTTATCTATTGAAAATCGAATTGAAAATGTGATTTTTATCTATTTGAACTTCGAATTAAAAATATGATTTTTATATATTGAATAGCGAACTAAAAATTCGATTTTTATATATTGAACTTTGAAATAAAAATTCGATTTTTATATATTGAATAGCGAACTAAAAATTCGATTTTTATATATTGAACTTTGAAATAAAAATTCGATTTTTATATATTGAATAGCGAACTAAAAATTCGATTTTTATATATTGAACTTTGAAATAAAAAATTCGATTTTTATATACTGAATAGCGAAGTAAAAATTCGATTTTTACATATGTAGTGGCTACGGGCAACGAAGATGACGAAGGTGCGATAGCGATGAAGTTTTCTACCAATGAAGAGCCGTGGAGCTAGGATAGCTATAAGGTGAGAACTTCTCACTCAAATTCTATTTTTCTAGTTATATATATATACTAGGATGCAGACGGTGCTTATTAGAAGCACCCGACACCCGTCCACATACCATGGACTTGTTTGTTTGGTTGTGTAGTTGGTTAGATTATTTGATTGGGATTTGATTGATTGGTTGAATTGGAAATTGATTAGGATTGATGTGTGAATGGCGTGGGCCTTCACTAGACCGGGGATAAGGCTAGGCCTCGTCCCGTTTCTAGTATCGTGCCGTTATGCCGCCGAAATTTTCTAAAATAAGTTAGAAAAATAAAAATAGCATTTTATTTAAAGAATGAACTGAATAGAAATTCATATGTTAAAATAAAATGTGTTATCGTTAAAAATATAATTTTTAACGTGAATGTGAATAAATAAATATTCATTTACAAACCAGACGGTTTGTTTATGTACACCTATTTGAATGACGTTGATTGGGTCGATAAATTTTACACATCGCCTAACTGCACAAATAAAATGTGTTTGATTGTTTGAAACCCCACACGGGTGTTGGGATGAAATTTGAAGTTCACTCATCCTGATTGATTAAATATGTCGATCGATTGATTGACAGGCTGTTATAAGCGTTGAATATATACATTTGATGCTTATACAGTGTAGTGCACTTTGGTTGATGGTTGATTATTTTCAATGCTATTATATACATGTGTTGTATGCAAATCCATATAATTAATTTTATATGGTAATTGATTGGGCCTCATTCCAGTTTTGAAAAAGAAATATTTGAAAAAGAAATATTTGAAATAGAATATTTGAAAATAGAAATTTATGAAGCCGTGTTGATTAGATTGACGCCATTTTGACGTGAACGATATTTATATCAATTTTAAGTGATTTCGAGATGAATTGAATTGAAAACGATTTCGAGATGAATTGAATTGAAAACGATTTCGAAATGAATTGAATTGAAAACGATTTCGAAATGAATTGAATTGAAAACGATTTCGAATTGAATTGAAAACAAATTGAAATGAATTCAAATTGAATTGAAATTTGAATTGAATAGAAATGAATTTTAAAACGAATTTATAAAGAAGAATTCAATTTTGATTTGAATTGAAAAGGAAGTTGAAATTGTTTTTGAAACGAATTCAAAACTATTTATATAATTCGTTTTAAATAGAAATCGATGAAATATATATTATATATATTATATATATAATATAATGGCCTGAATAGAACGCGCCGCGCCGCGGTAGTTCGCGAATTTCGACCATATAATTCAAACGGACATTACGGGAGATCCGACCGTCGGATTCTCCTAAAACCGGAACCGTTGGGTTCGTATCGAAAAGAGCTTTCTAATGAATGTTAGAAATTTGAAATCTAACGGTTGGATTTGGAGATACGTCCAAATCAAATTCGAAAAAGGTCGCTGTAAGTGCAGTTCGATGGCCGTTAATGGAAATCGACCGTACGGGCCTTGATAAAATTATTAAAAATAGTAATAATTTGTGTAAAATCATAAGAAATGATTTGTGAAAGTTTGGGATGAAAAACTCCATATTTGAATAGATAAAAATAGATTTTTATCGAAATGAACTAGTTTTGAACTAGAATTATAATTCTATTTATTTTTAAATAAATAAATTGAATTTGAAATGGTTTTGAAAATAACAAAAATTTCCAATGATTGCATTGGAGTGGATTTGAATCGAAATTGTCTTCGGAATATTTCGATGTTGGAATTCGTGATATTACAGGTGTTGTTATGGAAATTTGAAAGATATATATTTGTATCGTTATTTCCAATACGACATTTGTTAGTCGTAGAATTCGATATTGAATATAAGCCGATATATTTTCTATTCAGAGCCTTGTATTGAATATCGAATGTGATTTGGGTTTGTCGTGAATGGTGTCTTCACTAACACTGTTCTTGAACCCAGTTGAGAAAAGATTAAATCTTTTTATTTAGATTTAATGAAGTGTACCAATTAAATGATATTTAATTGGAATTGAATTGGTATTGATTTTTGGGTTTATCGTGAACAGTGTTTTAAATAACACTTGTTCTTTCACCCGATAATTAATGGAATGTGATTTGGGTTTGTCGTGAATGGTGTCTTCACTAGCACTGTTCTTGAACCCAGTTGAGAAAAGATTAAATCTTTTTATTTAGATTTAATGAAGTGTACCAATTAAATGATATTTAATTGGAATTGAATTGGTATTGATTTTTGGGTTTATCGTGAACAGTGTTTTAAATAACACTTGTTCTTTAACCCGATAATTAATGGAATGTGATTTGGGTTTGTCGTGAATGGTGTCTTCACTAGCACTGTTCTTGAACCCAGTTGAGAAAAGATTAAATCTTTTTATTTAGATTTAATGAAGTGTACCAATTAAAGGATATTTAATTGGAATTGAATTGGTATTGATTTTTGGGTTTATCGTGAACAGTGTTTTAAATAACACTTGTTCTTTAACCCGATAATTAATGGAATGTGATTTTGGGTTTATCGTGAATCGTGTTTTAAATGACACTGATTCTTTAACCCAGATAATGATTAAAACTAAGTGGAGTTTTAATGAATCTTTAATTAGATTGAAAAGATCGAGAATGGAGTATCACCAGTTTTGCTCCAGGCGATAGTTAAATCTTTAATTAGATTTGAACGTGAAATTTAGAAACTAACTGTCGGTTAGCCAAGCAGAAGGGTTTTCTGGATATTGATCTGATGTTGGTTTCGGCCTTCGGGGTTAATATTTGGGGAATTATTCTCTTGATTAATTTACGGTTAGTGACTAATGAATTGGAATGAGGCGTATGTTGTGTTTGTGTAACACTTTTATAATATATACGCGAGTTATTCGGAAAGACCGGGTTTATCCCATTCTGAATAACTGATACGACGATAAGTCGAAGATGAAGACGGTGGTCGAAGACCGGAGGTCTTCACGTCGTTTGGGTGATAACTGATGATCTTGATTGGGCTGTACACCCAAGAAGATGGAAACAGTTAGTGATCGTCCAGACGTACTTGGAGATCGATGGATATGCGGGGTACTAGGTGCCTCCGGTTTCGTTCAGACCCAGAACGGACTTGTAAATGGACTGTGTGTCTGACATCGGATTTCATTCTGTGTGACTGATATCGGTTGCATAGGATGGCTTGCCTGTGTGGCATGCTAAGATGCAAATGATCGAGGCTTCTGTTGAAAAGCAAAGTCTTGTGGTGATGATCAAAGCACGGCCTTTGTGGCGTAGCTTTGTGTAACGTTTACCTCGCGTGTTTCACACCCGGTATGAACCAAAAACGGGAGACGGACCTCAGGGAGGGCATGCGTTTCTTTCTAGCTAGAAGTGGCGTCAGTGGTTTTACACGCCCTGACGAGTTTGACTTATGTGGTTGTGGTTGTTGCGAGGCGCCTCGGTTATATCGGTTTCGGCCGAATGCATTCTGGTCGGCTGACGGACCAGACTTACACCCCATAGGGTGGGGAGACGTATTGTTCAGGCATAATAATCCACTCCGTGTGGACCGGCCCTGTCGCTCCATGGGGCAGTTGCGGCTGTTCCTGAGACACGGGCTAGAGCGTCTCGAATCGGTTGAGGACTATCTTTTGCCTCGGTTCATAGACGGAAATCCAATTTCCAAATACGTGCCATTTGCGGTTTTATTTGTAAACCTATATATGGCGACATAGTGGTATGGGGCATTCATGCCGCCTATGATTGATACTTATGATTTGAAGTTGTTTTATACTCTATGCACTTATAATAGTATCAAATGATTTGTTTTAAACGTATCAAGCATTCTTTAGCTGTTATAAGGGAAAACCCTATCCCCCGGCTTGCGATTGCATTGTGTGATAGGACCTGGGTCTTATAACAGCTTCATTTTTCTTTATTTAGCATTGCGCTGTTTGTTTATGCACTGGTATTCTTGGGAGGAAACCCGTTCCGTGTTATACGGCGTGGTCCCTTGATTTACCTAATGATTTAAAATAAAGATTAACTGTTTTAGTTCTCACACCAGTCACATGACTGACCTGGAGTTTATTGTTTTAACCTAAACTCTGGGTGCCCTTATTTTGACACGGGCAGCTAGTAGTTTTGGTTTTGCAGATTTATATTCACAGGATCCTGGTTTACAGCTGGAACGATATCCGGGAAGCTTTGTATCCGTATATCTCATTCTAGTTGTGTATTGTATTATTTTCCGCTGCTATGTATTTAAATGTAATTTAAATCTCTGATATTTCTGTGTAATATTCATTCATACTCTGTATATTCTTGTAATCTGATGCATTGTTGTAATGAACAATGAAACGTTCTTTTATATGCGTTCTGTTGTGGCTTGTTCTCGAACTATCCGACGCTTTCC
Source organism: Allium sativum (assembly GCA_030737875.1). NCBI lineage: Eukaryota > Viridiplantae > Streptophyta > Magnoliopsida > Asparagales > Amaryllidaceae > Allium > Allium sativum. The sequence continues at coordinate 3,229,943 of CM060921.1, read as the reverse complement.
TTTACGGGGAAGTTGCGGGTCTTCACATTTACGTCCAAATCAAATTTCAGAAAAGTCGCTATGGAATTCCTTTATAATTCGTAACGCTTTATATACGTTATAAAATGGTTTTTCAATGTATATTGAATATCAATTCAATCTGGACTCGGAATAGCGAGTAAATAAATATACTGGAGCTGTATGATATTCCTGGGTGAAGATATACGATAATATAAATTTATTTATATTTAATTTAATTTTTATATTTAAATATATTTATATATTTAAATAGGTTATTTAGAACGTTAAAAATAGCCACTTTTGCAAACGAAGTCGGAATTCGACGAAACCAATTTTGTTGGATCCGCAATATCAAATAGTTGTTAGATTTCCAGTTTCGTGATTTTTAGAGTCACTGTGTGGTCGTACGGATTTTTAGAGTGAGAAACAGTCAGTATTTTGACAGTTAAAAATACGCTGTGTGAGCATACGGAGTCGAAATTCGACGAAACCAGTTTCGTTGGGACCGTAATGTCGAACACTAGCTGCATGCAAATTTTCGTGATTTTTAGGTACTGTATGTGATCGTACCGATTTTTAGAATGCAGATACGAATATGAAATAGTTAAAACTAAAATATCTAAACATGAGTGGACCAAATAAAAGCCACACAAACAGTCAATAGGAAATATATAGAAATCTCACCTTCGAAACACGAAAATAAATTCTAATGATGACGCGTCAATCATTAGAATCATGTCCGAGCGACTAGAGTGTGATTCTATATCTATTGAATATATTTGAGGCTTCAATACACGTGGATCAGACGTATACTAAAATCTCTATATATTTGATTGTCCAAATCAGTATAAATAAATAATCACATACGTATAATTGATTTAAATTTTCAAAACAAAAATTGTTTTCATTTTAAAAATACACTCTTCACACTCGTTCTAGGATACTACTGATCCCATCTCTAACGAGTCATTCTCGTTGGATATTACTAATCCAATATCTGATGAATCCTTTCGTATGGTTCTAATGTGCCTTGTTCTCTGAGCTTTGTAAACCAAAGCTCTGATACCAACTGTGAAAACCCGTAACTTCCCCGGTGAGGAAAGCGCGGATAATTCGAGAACAAGCCACAAAATAACGCAGACGGGAGAACATTTCACTGTTATTACAACAATTCCATCAGAATACAAGAATATACAGAGTATAAATAAATATTACACAGAAATTATCAGAGATTTAAATTACATTTAAGTACATCGCAGCGGAAAATAATACAATACCCAACTAGAAGAGATATACGGATACAAAGCTTTCCGGATATCATTCCAGCTGTAAACCAGGATCCTGTGAATATAAATCTGCAAAACCCAAACTACTAGCTGCCCATGTCGAAAATAAGGGCACCCAGAGTTTAGATTAAAACAATAAACTCCAGGTCAGTCATGGGACTGGTGTGAGAACTAAAACAGTTGTAAATCTTTAGTTTAAAGTCAGGTAAATCAAGGGACCACGCCGTATAACACGGAACGGGTTTCCTCCCAAGAATACCAGTGCATATAAGTAAACAGCGCAATGCTTTTCTAAAAATGAAGCTATTATAAGACCCAGGTCCCATCACACAATGCAACGTAGCCGGAGGATAGGGTTTTCCCTTATAATATCCAAACATGTTTGGTACGTTTTAAAAATCAAATCATATGATACTATAATAAGTGTATAGTGTCAAAACAATTTCAATCATAAATATCAATCATAGACGGCATGGGTACCATATATCATGTCGCCATACTAGTTCTACAATTAAAACCGCAATACACGTATTGGAAATTGGATTTCCATCATGGTGGCTCCTGATTCGAAAGATCAATCGCGTAATGAAATTCACCACGGCTTACGTCCCAACAAGAGAAAACACCGTCTGTACATCCACACATTTGGGACCAGAGTATCACCGCGGCTTACGTCCCAGCGAGAGAAAACACCGCTTACTCTATATATCCCTGAGCACTAAGCTCATCTTGGTCGACCGAATCCAAGACACCACTAAGGTGCCCATCCACTAAAAAGCATACTGATCAAACCATCAGTTTACCACCATACCGGGGTGTGAGGCTCGCGAATCGACGCTATACACAAAGCCATGCTATATTTAAAGCTGCGCTTTGATCATCACCTACCAAACTTTGCTTTTCAACAAAAGTCTGGATCACTGCATCTCAGCATGCCACACTATCAATCCATATCGTACCACTGATTTCTGCCAATATATAACCTCTGAGCTCGTATGTCTCAGAGAAGGGCGTTAAGCAAGAGAATAAATTCTCCGCCGCCAAACAGATATATATTTAGCAGAAATCAACGAATACAATATAAAGGAATACAATGTCAGACACACCATCCATTTACAAGTTCATTCTGGGTCTGAACGAAACCGGAGGCACTTTCCTCGCATATCCATCCATCTCCAAGTACGTCTGGACGACCACCAACTATTTCCATCCTCTTGGGTGTACAGCCCAATCAGGATCGTCAGTAATTATCCCAACGATGTGAAGACTTCCGGTCTTCAACCACCGTCTTCATCTTCGACATATCGTCGAATCGGTTATTCAGAATGGGTATAAACCCAGCCTTTCCGAACATCCCGTGTATATTAAAAATAAATGTTACACAAACACAACATATGCCTCATTCCAATTCATTAGTTACTAACCGTAAATCAGTAAGAGAGCAATTCCCCAAATATTAACCCCGAAGGCCGAAACCAACATCAGATCAATATCCAGGAAACCATTCTTCTTAACTAACCTTCAGCTAGTTTCTAAATTTCAATTCTTAGGGAAAGGTTCCCATTAATTTTATCCAAGATAAATTCTTTAAAATTTATCCTTTAATCTTCCTTTGGATGTCATTTCAAACCAAATTATGGTTTTCCAAACTAGTCGAGATTAGCGAACCATACCGAAGTAATTATTTAATTTATTTCCCAATCCCAACCTATTCATCCCATGAAGCAAAACTGGTAATACTCCATATTTAACACCATAGTGCTATCGGTAAAATTAACTACCATTTCACGTTCAAATCTGATTAAAGATTTAACTATCGCTTTGGAGAAAAACTGGTGATACTCCATTCTCGCTCATTTTCTAAAGTTGATAATTTAAATTATCAAACTACATTTCAATTTAATTGAAGATTCATTAAAACTCTTTTTACTGGGTTAAAGAACTAGTGTCATTTAAAACACAGTTCTCGATAAACCCAAATCACATTCTATTTATTATCGGGTTAAAGAACAAGTGTTATTTAAAACACAGTTCACGATAAACCCATGAATCAATTCTATTTAAACCCATTTTAAATCCAATTTATTTATTTAAAAATAAATGGGTTTTAATTTCAGTTCAAAACTAGTTCATTTCGATAAAAATCTATTTTTATCTTTTCAAATATGGAGTTTTTCATCCCAATTTTTCCCAAATCATTTCTTATGATTTTACACTAATTATTACTATTTTTAATAATTTTATCAAGGCCCGTACAGTCGATTTCCATCAACGGCCATCGAACTGCACTTACAACGACGTTTTCCAAATTTGATTTGGACGTATCTCCAAATCCAACCATTAGATTTCAAATTTCTAATATTCGTTAGAAAGCTCTTTCCGATACGAACCCAACGGTTCCAGTTCTAGTAGAATCCGACGGTCGGATCTCCCGTAATGCCCGTTCGAAATCAATGGTCGAAATTCGCGAATTGCCGCGGCGCGGCGCGTTCTATTCAGGCCATTATATTATATATATATATAATATATAATATATATTTCGTCGATTTCTATTTAAAACGAATTTTATGAATAGTTTCAAATTTGTTTCAAAAACAATTCAACTTCCATTTCAAATTCAAATCAAAATTGAATTTTCTATTATAAATCCTTTACTTTCATTTCTATTTGATTTCAATTCAAATCAAATTCGTTTTCTATTCAATTCAAATCAAAATTGTTATATATTCAATTGAAATCAAATTCGTTTTATATTCAATTGAAATCAAATTCGTTTTATATTCAATTCGTTTTCTATTCAATTCAAATCAAATTCGTTATATACTCAATTGAAATCAAATTCGTTTTATATTCAATTGAAATCAAATTCGTTTTATATTCAATTCGAATTGGTTTTCTATTCGATGCAATTCAAATTTAAAAATGAATATAATCGATATAAAAATCGTTCGCGTCAAAATAGCGCATCTCTAATCAATACAGCTTTATATATTTCAATAATTCCTTTATTCTATTCAACAAATGAATATTTATTTTTGTCAACACACGACTAATCTCAACGAATGAGTACTGTCCACGTGTGACTATTTTTGTTAAAATATTTCGTTCAACACATGACTAATCTCAACGGATGAGTACAGTCAAACACATGAACCTTTATTTTATAATATTCTTTATTTTCTAAATTGGAATGAGGCCCAATCAATTACCATATAAAGTTAATTATATGGATTCCATACAACGCATGTATATAATATCAACGATAGATAATCAACCATCAACCAAAGTCCACTACACTGTATAAGCATCAAATATAGATATCTAACGCTTATAACAGCCTGTCAATCAATCGATCGACATACAACTAATTATTGGGATTAGTGTATGCCGTATTTTATCCCAATACCCGTGTGGGGTTTCAAACAATCAAACGCAGATTTTATTTGTGCAGTTGGGCGATGTGTAAAATTTATCGACCCAATCAATATCAGTCAAATCAGTGTATATAAACAAATCGGCCGATTTGTTTATAGATATTTATTTATTCACATTCACATTAAAAATTATATTTTTAACGATAAAATATTTTTAACTATATAAATATTTTATTTTCTTTCAACACATTAATTTTTAGTTCATTTACCCAATAAAATGATATTTTTATTTTTCTAACTTTTTTTAGAAAATTTCGGCGGCATAACGGCACGATACTAGAAACGGGACGAGGCCTAGCCTTATCCCCGGTCTAGTGAAGGCCCACGCCATTCAAACATCAATCAAATCCATTCAATTCACCAAACAATTCAATTCAAACCAAATAATCTAACCAACTACACAACCAAACAAACAAGTCCATGGTCTGTGGACGATTGTGTCGGGTGCTACTAAGCACCGTCTGCATCCTAGTATATATATAACTAGAAAAATTAAATTTAAAAGGTGAGAAGTTCTCACCAATAGCTATCCTAACTCCACGGCACTTCCTATGTAGAACATCTCCACCGTGCTCGCCTTTCTTTACTTTCGTTGCCCGTAGCCACTACATATATAAGAATCGAATTTTTACTTTGCTATTCAATATATAAAAATCGAATTTTTACTATGCTATTCAATATATAAAAATCGAATTTTTACTATGCTATTCAATATATAAAAATCGAATTTTTACTATGCTATTCAATATATAAAAATCGAATTTTTATTATGCTATTTAATATATAAAAATCGAATTTTCACTTTGCTGTTCAATATATAAAAATCGAATTTTTATTTTGCTATTTCTATTTTAAAAACAATGTTAATTTTATTTTCAAAATCAATGCAAAATTCATTTTCAAAAAGAATGCAAACTTTGTTTTCAAAGCTAATTCAGATTTTGTTTACAAAGCAAATTCATTTTTTTGTTTTCAAAGCAAATTCATTTTTTTGTTTTCAAAGCAAGTTCATTTTTTTGTTTCTTGTCAAACTGATTTTTAACAATGTATTAAATTAAATAAAAACTGAAATTTTTCCTTGTATCAAATTAAATAAAAACTGAATTTTTTCCTTCCAATGTATTTATGTTAAACATTTACTAATATTTTGCTTCGCTATTCCAATATCTCTTTTTAACAATGTTAACTTCTCTTTCAAAAATAATGCTAATTTGATTTACAAAAATAATGCCAAATTGATTTACAAAGCTAATGCAAATTTGATTTACAAAGCTAATGCAAATTTGATTTACAAAGCTAATCAATAAATTAAATTTAATAACCTTGTCTTCTTCCTCATCTGTTTGTTACTCCAGGCCGTCGCTCCATTTCTGAACCCATCAACTATCCTTAGGGCTTCACATCGCGCAACATTCGAGGCGCCAGAACTCCATCGGGATGCGCCACGTCGGAGCCCATCTACCACCGCCCCATCGGCCGGAATTGCAGTCTACTCGCACGCCCATACGGCGTGAAAAACCTCTCCGAAGCTGGCCACTTTGAACGTAGGAATCACGAACACCACTCCACGATAGATGACCAAGCTTATACCATTTTGAAGATCTAACAAAGTACTATCATTTTCGTTTTGGTTTCCTGATTTAAATCGATCTGACTTGAGAGGAATTGGGGTTCAAAATTCGGATGATATCAGCCATAAATCGTGACTGGAGGTGCTCGATTGGGGCTAGGGTTTCTTTTGACTGGTCAAATAAGTATTTATAAGGGTATATTTTATTATTTAATTCAATTTAATTTTTAAAAGGTGAATGTCCTATTCGAACTCCAAACGAATCCCAACGACTGTCGCCCCTGGCCAAATACCCTCATTCCGAACACAATGGGATATGTTTCATAGGCCAATTCGACCATTTCGGTCAGTTTTCGTCAAAATCAAAATATAACTCTATATATTGAATTTGAACGCGCATTTCAATTTACCTGGGTCACATACTAACTCGAAAAATTCCAGAAAAATATTTTCTAGCTTCGTATTGACGATACGGACCTAACAAAACTAGTTTCGTCGAATTCTGAGACCGTTTGAAAAATGGCCATTTTCCAGTCGATTAAAATCAACTGAAACTGGTCAAACGCATTTTCCTTTGCGACGCTCACATATTAATTCGAAAAATTATGAAATTTGAAACCTAGCAATAATTTGACATAACGGATCCAACAAAAGTGGTTTCGTTGAAATCCGAGGTCGTTTGCAAAATTCCCATTTTTAAGGGCCTGATTTCCATAGCGACTATTCAGAATTTTCAACTGGACATATTTTTGATTCCCGCTATGAAACTTTGATTTTTCGGATTCGTTGGAAAGATATCATCAATTAGATTCCATTATTTTTGGTTTCACAAAAATCCGGATTATTTTGCACTCGGTATGTTCAATTGAAGTTTGAAATCGAATTATCGAACTACCGCGCCATTTTCAATTCCTTTTTATAATTATATATAATTATTTATATTCTAACGACGACGTATATAATATATACGTCGAATTATATTCAAAAATAAATTTCTCGTCGATATTATTTAAAATAATCTATTTTAAATAAACAAAATTCGCTAAAATTCCCAAAATAAAAATTTTAAACTGGCCCAGATTTTCGGGTTGTTACAATTGATTTATAGAATTTCCTTATGATTTGTTTTGAATTTTTATATCCCACGAAATGGATTTTGCTGTGTAAAATGTTTGAGGCGCATGTTTATTGTCTGTTGACTTTGAGAATTAGGTTTTAAGGGTTTGGGTAGGATTATTTATAGGAAAAAAATATAATATTATTATTCGATTATTTAAATCATTTTTATCCTTACGCTGTTTGTGCTTGTCTTTAAAAATTCCTCTGATCATATATGATATCCAAAAATCACCAAAATGGACATGCACTTACAGTTCGACATTACGGTCCCAACGAAACTAGTTTCGTCGAATTCCGACTCCGTTTGCTCACACAACATATTTTTATCTGTCAAATTACTGACTGTTTTTCACTCTAAAAATCCGTACGGCCACATACTAACTCTAAAAATCACGAAACTTGACATCTAGCAATAATTTGACATTGCGGATCCAACAAAATTAGTTTCGTCGAATTCCGACTTCGTTTGCAAAAGTGGCTATTTTAAAAGCTCTGGATGACCCATTTAAATATATAAATATATTTAAATAAAAATTAAATTTAATATTTAAAAATAAATATTATCGTATATATTCATAGTGGAATACAATACAGCTCCAGAATATTCCTATATGAATTCCTACTCGATATTCACTTCTGGGTCAACCCGATATTCGATTTATATTGAAATTCCTTTTCAAAATATAAATAATTCCTTTATAAATTATAAAGGAATTCCACAGCGAATTTTCTAAAATTTTATTTGGAAATATCTCAAAATCTACACAATGAAATCCCGATTTTTCTCTTCCACTAGAAGATATACTCCACCAGCTCCACACGTTTCTTGTTTCACAGAAATCCGGCTTAAAACGAATCATGTACATTCAGTTGAAGTTCGAATCGCCAATTTACGAACTACAGCGCCATTTCAAGCTCGATTTTAATTATATTATAATTCTACGTTCAAACTGTCGTTTATATAATATATTCGTTATTCAAATTCAATTCTAAACTGAATTAAATATCACAGATGATCCGGTTCACACCATCACACCATATCATCATTTCAGCCAATTCTGATTATTTCAGAATTAAATACATTATTTAATTTATTATTTAAATTAAATATTCATCATTATTTTATTCCACGACCATTTAATCCTTTTAATCACCATTTTAAAAATTAAATAAATTAATTATAATACCTCTGCCAATGCGGGTCATTACAATCTTTCCCACTTAAAATAATTTCGTCCTCGAAATTGCTAAAAGGTAGAGGACGACCCTATCGACTGGTTAGAACATATTTGTTCACTTCTTAACTTCAGTTTCAACTGAACCAATTTAATTTCAATTAAATTATTAATTAATTCATATCAACGAAAATTTTCAAAAATCCTGAAAATTTTCTAACACCTTAACTTTTTTTGAAATTTTTTGCCAGCATCTCCTTTTTACTGGTTAATAGCTCAAACTCCCACTTGCCTCTCTGGGCCATCTCCATCCCAAAAGAAAATCAAACAGCTAAGCGGCTTGCCAATTCGGCTCATTAGTCTTATATCCAATAGAAATATAAACTTGTACCTTTTTGTTGGGCATATCAACTCTATCACTTTCACCTGCTGTCAATTCAGCATATACCAGTGTTATCCCAATCAAATTCCAATCTGCTTTTATCCATAACACCACCATTCGCTTGTATCCGAGCCAAATATCATTTTAACTCGAGTTTCTTCTCGATTCCCAACTCTTAACTTGATTGTCACATTGCACTTCAAATTTGAATCTCACCATCCAATTTGTCTTGATATCATTCTAATTCAATCTCAGTTACCACTTTTCTGGCTTTACTTTAATTCAAATTTGCTTTCACAAATTTTTGTTAAATTTGTTTTTAATTCAAATAGTTTATCCTTGGGAGTTTTTAAACAGTTTGCTCTTTTCAAAAAAAATCAAATTTTCCTTCTGAACATGTCACTGAGCCCTTAATTAATATTCCATTAGTTAAATCACTTCTCTATTTCTTTATCAATATTTGTTAACCAAATATTTTCAATAACCATATTGGCCTTTTTATGTTATTTGGAAAACATTTCAAATATCGCCTTCCTTTATTTTCTAAACTTTAGAAAATATATGCTATTTGTAATTGGAAAATATTCCAATTACTTATCTCTTTTCCGATCTAGTTTATTTCTATACTTAGGAAATATTCTTTATTATATTTCCAAGCTTACACTTATTTGGGTTAAAACGGATGTTGTGTTAAACATCGTTACGACAACCCAAGTACTATATTCAACTAACTCTTATTCAACATTGATCTTCCAGCCTGAAATCTTAGTATTTATTTGTTAATAATGAAATCAATCAAGTTGGGGTAATACTACCTCTCAGAACTTGACTGAATAACATTTATAACGTCAAAACAGATATGACTACTTACTCGAAAAATCAATACCATACAGCTAATTATTCACTTTTAAACACGTACGCTTCCTCTTTCTATTCTTACTAGATTTTATTCTTAGTCTTCCTTTTTGATTTTACTATTCTATTTCTAAGTTCGTTTCCTTATCGACTTCTATATATATATATCGATACATTGATTTCTAACTATCAAATTATCTTAAAAATATTCTAACTCCTTAAATTCCCGGAAAAATTTGCCATAACCTCCTTTGTACCAGGAGCATCGGGATATTTCAAATAGCCTCCCATGGCCCTCACCAATCCAAAAGAAAAAGCCAAGCAGCTAGCCGATACGGCACATAAAATCTCATATATGAATTACATACATACCTTTCCATCGAGCATTCTATTTATATACCTTCATACCTTTTCCATACCTATCTCATGTATATTTATACCTGCCCAATCTATTTTAACTATACCTGATCGTTTTAACTCAATTCGTTAATTAATTTGTTAATTAACTCTTTAGTCTATTTCACTTTTATATTTAAACATGACATGTTCAAATATAATTTAACTTACTTATAAACTAATCAAATTCTACTTTTTTCAAACTCAGGTTTCATATTCGATTTCAAATATAAATTTACCAGCGCCCTTTACTTATCTAAAGTTCAACTTCAATTCAAGATCCATTTACTAATGGCTAATTAACTGATTTACCTATTTCACCTTTTTATTTGAGTATACATGTTCAAATATAAGTTTAACTTGTTTATCAACTAATTGAATTCCATTTCAATTCTATTTGAATTTCCTATATTCAAATCCCATTTCAATTCTCTTATTCAAATTCTATATTTGAATTTCATTTCAAATCTCTTATTCAAATTTTATACCACATCTATTATTCAAATTATATATATCAAATCCTATCCAAATTCTATATTATAAATCCCATTTGAATTTCTATATTCAGACTCTATTTCGATTTCATTGAATTTCATATATTCAAACTCCCTTTGAATTTCTATATTCAAATTCCATTTCACTTTCGATTTTCAAATCCTATATTTTCAAACTCCATTGAATTATATATTCCAATTCCCATTTCAACTCTATTTGAATTCTATATTCGAATTCCTATTTCAAATTCTATTTTCAAATTCTATTTTCAAATTCCATTTCAATCTATTTGAATTTTATATCCAAATTTCATTTCAAACTATTTGAATTTTATATTCAAAATTCATTTCAAACTATTTGAATTTTATATTCAAATTTCATTATTACTCTATATGAATTCTATATTCAATTTTCCATTATTTAAATCTTCTTTATTCAAATCTCATTTGAATTTCTATATTCAAATCCCCTTTGAATTTTCTATATTCAAATCCCCTTTGAATTTTCTATATTCAAATCCCCTTTGAATTTTCTTATTTACATTCTATGTTTGAACTTCCTTTATTCAAATTCCTTTTCAAACTTTCTTTATTCATTCTTTACATAAGTCTCGATTTCAATTCCTTTTGAAATCGATATTTCTACCTTTGGAAAATAGATTTCCCTTTCAATTTCACACTTGTATTTTTATTTCTGAATTATCCAATGATAATTCTTTCCACTTCATTTATAGACTTCGTTTATAAAGGAACTTCTCGTTTTATTTCCTTTAAAACAAGTAAATATTTCAAATCTATTTAAAAATTCAAATTCTATTATTCAAATTCTATATTTAAATTATTTGAATCTTCTTTATTCAAATTCAATTCTATTTGAATCTTCTTTATTCAAATTTCACTCTTAATCCTACACATTATTTATAAACAACGTTTATAACTTCACTTAAAATCCCACATAATATATTCAAACAAAGTTTATACATTCAATTCAAATCCCACATTTTAAATTTATAAACAGAGTTTATAAATTCAATTCAAATTCCACATTTTAAATTTATAAACAGAGTTTATAAATTCAATACTCGTTTTATATATATTCAAACAAGTTAATATTTTCTGTATTATAAATCCCATTTTGAAATTCAGCACAACTAGACTTTCCCAAAACAACTGTGACGAGAAGGGATTTCGCTCGGTCCGAACCAGTCGCTAAACCGACCCGAACCGTTCGAAACGCCCTATCGTTTGAGAACACGACAAAGTAGAACGCATACAGAAGAACATTTCATTGTATATTACAACAATGCATCAGATTACAAGAATATACAGAGTATAAATGAATATTACACAGAAATATCAGAGATTTAAATTACATTTAAATACAACGCAGCGGAAAATATTACAATACACAACTAGAAGAGATATACGGATACAAAGCTTTCCGGATATCGTTCCAGCTGTAAACCAGGATCCTGTGAATATAAATCTGCAAAACCAAAACTACTAGCTGCCCATGTCAAAATAAGGGCACCCAGAGTTTTGGTTAAAACAATAAACTCCAGGTCAGTCATGGGACTGGTGTGAGAACTAAAAACAGTTATTAATCTTTATTTTTAAAGTTAGGTAAATCAAGGACCACGCCGCATAACACGGAACGGGCTTCCTCCCAAGAATACCAGTGCATAAAACAAACAGCGCAATGCTAAATAAAGAAAAATGAAGCTATTATAAGACCCAGTTCCCATCACACAATGCAACGCAAGCCGGAGGATAGGGTTTTTACCTTATAATAGCCAAGAATGATTGATACGTTTAAAACAAATCATTTAATACTGTTATAAGTACATAGTGTATAAAACAACTTCAAATCATAAGTATCAATCATAGGCGGCATAAGTGCCCCATCCCACTATGTCGCCATACTAGGCTCTACAAATAAAACCGCAAATGTCACGTATTTGGAAATTGGATTTCCGTCTATGAACCGAGGCAAAAGATAGTCCTCAACCGATTCGAGACGCTCTAGCCCGCCCCTCAGGATCAGAGCTCGAGTGACCCTTGGATCCTCAGGGCCAGTCCACCGATGTGGATTAAACTTAAACCCTGAACATGCGTTTCCCCACCCTATGGGGTGTAAGTCTGGTCCGTCTGCCGACCAGAGTGCATCGGCCGAAAACGATATAACCGAGGCGCCTCGCAACAGCAACAACCACATAAGTCAAACTCGTCAGGGCGTGTAAAACCACTGACGCCATTTCTAGCTAGAAAGAAACGCATGCCCTCCCTGACGTCCTCTCCCGTTTTTGGTTCATACCGGGTGTGAAACTCGCGAAGCAAACGTTACACAAAGCTACGCCACAAAGGCCGTGCTTTGATCATCACCACAAGACTTTGCTTTTCAACAGAAGCCTCGATCAATTGCCACTTAGGCATGCCACACAGGCAATTCACTCCATGCGTATGATATCCATCAATATATAACCCCTGAGCTCGTGCGTCTCAGAGAAGGGCGTTAAGCAAGAGAATAAATTCTCCGCCGCCAAACAGATATATATTTAATAAAAATCAACCACACAGACTAAAATCTGATGTCAGACACACAGTCCATTTACAAGTCCGTTCTGGGTCTGAACGAAACCGGAGGCACCTAGTACCCCGCATATCCATCGATCTCCAAGTACGTCTGGACGATCACCAACTGTTTCCATCTTCTTGGGTGTACAGCCCAATCAAGATCATCAGTTATCACCCAAACGACGTGAAGACTTCCGGTCTTCGACCATCGTCTTCATCTTCGACACCACGTCGAATCAGTTATTCAGAATGGGATAAACCCGGTCTTTCTGAATAACTCGCGTATATATTATAAAAGTGTTACACAAACACAACATACGCCTCATTCCAATTCAGAATATTCTTTTATTCGAATATTCCTATACTTTGGGAAAAGTTCCCATTAATTTTATCCAAGATAAGTTCTTTAAATTTATTCTTTAATCTCCTTTGAATATCAATTCAAACTAGTCGGGATTAGCGAACCACACCGAAGTAATCATTTATTTTATTTCCCAATCCCAACCTATTCATCCCATGAAGTAAAACTGGTTATACTTCATATCTAACACCACGGTGTTATCGGTAAATTCAATTACCATTTCACGTTCAAATCTAATTAAAGATTTAACCATCGCCTAGAGCAAAACTGGTGATACTCCAGTTTCGATCATTTCAACCTAATTAAAGATTCATTAAAACTCCACTTAGTTTTAATCTTTAACTGGGTTAAAGAATCAGTGTCATTTAAAACACGGTTCACGATAAACCCAAAATCACATTCCATTAATTATCGGGTTAAAGAACAAGTGTTATTTAAAACACTGTTCACGATAAACCCAAAAATCAATACCAATTCAATTCCAATTAAATATCGTTTAATTGGCACACTTCATTAAACCTAAATAAAAAGATTTAATCTTTTCTCAACTGGGTTCAAGAACAGTGTTAGTGAAGACACCATTCACGACAAACCCAAATCACATTTGATATTCAATACAAGGCTCTGAATAGAAAATATATCGGCTTATATTCAATATCAAATTCTACGACTAACAAATGTCGTATTGGAAATAACGATATAAATATATATCTTTCAAATTTCCATAACAACATCTGTATAATCACGAATTCCAACATCGAAATATTCCGAAGACAATTTCGATTCAAATCCACTCCAATGCAATCATTGGATATTCTGGTTATTTTCAAAACCCTTTTTAAATTCAATTTATTTATTTAAAAATAAATAGAATTATAATTCTAGTTCAAAACTAGTTCATTTCGATAAAAATCTATTTTTATCTTTTCAAATATGGAGTTTTTCATCCCAAATCTTCACAAATCATTTCTTATGATTTTACACAAATTATTACTATTTTTAATAATTTTATCAAGGCCCGTACAGTCGATTTCCACTAATGGCCATCGAACTGCACTTACAACGACCTTTTTCAAATTTGATTTGGACATAATTCCAAATCCAACCGTTAGATTTCTAATTTCTAACATTCGTTAGAAAGCTCTTTTCGATACGAACCCAACGGTTCCGGTTTTAGGAGAATCCGACGGTCGGATCTCCCGCAATGTCCGTTTGAAATAAATGGTCGAAATTCACGAACTGCCGCGGCGCGGCGCGTTCTATTCAGGCCATTATATTATATATATAATATATATAATATATATACTTCGTCGATTTCTATTTAAAACGAATTATATAAATAGTTTTAAAGTCGTTTCAAAAGCAATTTCAACTTTCTTTTCAATTCAAATCAAAATTGAATTCTTCTTTATAAATTCGTTTTAAAATTCCTTTCTATTCCATTCAAATTTCAATTCAATTTGAATTCATTTCAATTCACTTTCAATTCAATTCGAATTCGTTTTCAATTCAATTCATTTCGAAATCGTTTTCAATTCAATTCATTTCGAAATCGTTTTCAATTCAATTCATTTCGAAATCGTTTTCAATTCAATTCATTTCGAAATCGTTTTCAATTCATTTCATTTCGAAATCGTTTTCAATTCATTTCATTTCGAAATCGTTTTCAATTCATTTCATTTCGAAATCGTTTAAAATCAATATAAATATCGTTCACGTCAAAATGGCGTCAATCTAATCATCACGGCTTCACATATTTCTATTTTCAAATATTCTATTTCAAATATTTCCTATTATCAAAATATTTGTTATTATCAAAATATTCTTTATTTTCACGATTAGAATGAGGCCCAATCAATTACCATATAAAGTTAATTATATGGATTTTCATACAACACATGTATATAATAGCAACGATAAATAATCAACCATCAACCAAAGTGCACTACACCGTATAAGCATCAAATATAGATATCTAATGCTTATAACAGCCTGTCAATCAATCGATTGACATATTTAATCAATCAGGATGAGTGAACTTCAAATTTCATCCCAACACCCGTGTGGGGTTTCAAACAATCAAACACATATTTTATTTTTGCTGTTGGGCGATGTGTAAAATTTATCGTCCCAATCAATGTCCTTCAAATAGGTGTACATAAACAAACCGTCCGGTTTGTAAATGAATATTTATTTATTCCCCTTCACGTTAAAAATTATATTTTTAACGATAAAACATTTTATTCAATCTATGAATATTCTATTCGGTTCATTTATTCAATAAAATGATATTTTTATTTTTCTAACATATTTTAGAAAATTTCGGCGGCATAACGGCACGATACTAGAAACGGGATAAGGCCTAGCCTTGTCCCCGGTCTAATAATGGCCACCGCCATGCCCATATCAATCAGATCACTTTCGTTATGCAAACCACAAAATTTGGAGTAAGAGTCTAACCTAGCCTTACTCCTTCGCCTTATAACGGCGCACGTCTAATCCTAACCAATTTATCGATTCGATTTTTCACACCACAAACCACATTCAAACCAATATCGCAATCAATCACCAAACAGCCAAACAAACAAGTCCATGGTTTGTGGACGATTGTGTCGGGTGCTACTAAACACCGTCTGCATCCTAGTATATATATATATAACTAGAAATTTAAATTGAAGAGTGAGAAGTTCTCACCGAAAGCTATCCAAACATCTTGACTCTTCTTCGTTCTCGCCTTTTTGTTACCTTCGTTGTCCGCTTTCACTACCTATGTAAAAATCAAAATTTTACTTCGTTATTCCATATATAAAAATCATATTTTTATTTCGAAGTTCGATATATAAAAATTGTAACGAACCGGGATTTTCGACTCCGAAAATCAACATCAAATTACCATGTTGACCATTCAGACATCGAACATTCCAGATCATTAATAGAAAGAAGTTAGAGGGTGAGAATAGATAAGATAGAAATGTTAGAATAGAAGAAGAAGAAGAAACACTACACAACACAGAGTCTCACATCGCAGCGGAACAAAATATAATACAGAAATAACCTTTATTGAAAAACTTTTGAAATACTTACAATATCAGAGTACACATCTGGACAGTGATACTAATCTGTCCTCATATAACACACAGCGGAATAGTAATATCATACGTCTGGACTCTTCCAGCTCGTCTCTTCACAGCAGTCGATAACCTGAACCTGTACAATCCGGGCTAACCCGAGCATTTACAAAACACCGGGTCAGTCTGGTGAACCAGAGTGAGATAAACTCGCACAGTATTAAGGGTAAATCATCCAATCATGATTTTAAAGTTCAAAACCTTTTCAAAAGAAAAGGGTAATCGTGAGACCAAATCCACACATAAACATGGACGGTTTTTACCTTACGATAACCCAAAACAGCTTTGAAACCAATATCTTTTCTGATATTATGATAATGTCTAAATACAAGTAAACAGCAATCTAGTGGAACGCTTGCATCTCACGCTCCACATATATAGTATACAATCAAAAACCGCAGGCGCTTATTGGAAATTGGATTCCGACCTTGACAAGGTATGGGACCACCTACCGATAGTGTATCTCTAGAGACGAATACACTGGGTTGAACAAGAACTTCTTGCAACCCGGCCCTCACATGACCGACCACTCATTTCGCTTGAGTGTATCGAATGTATACCACCGACGGTTGGGATCAGCAACCGTCTCCCGACAAGGGACAACATCGAAACATAGATTTAAGAAACAAATAGGACTTCCTCTAGATAGGTGATTATACACCCTAATGGGAGCGACCCACATAGCCATGCTACCTGCCCGATTTTTGTCATTTCCCGGCTGATGAGGCTTGAGGTCTAGATTACTCTTGATCATCTGGTCGTCATTCACTTTGAATGCCACATCGTCAGATCTGTCAGATATCACTAATTGACGTCCCCAAAAATACTCTAGCTGGAAGCTAAGAGAACGGCGATTCCCCGCCAACAACTATCGCACGTTTGAAGAAATCAACGTACGTGACCCTTTGGAAATACTCTGTCAGACATCCGTCCATATACGTCATCCAGGAACAGGATGAACCGAAGGCACTCTCCTACCGCATCCATATAGGAATCACCCCATGGATCAGTAGCGAGAAGTCCTTGCAACCCGTTGCTTCCAACCACGACAGAATCACAGCTTATCTCTGCTTGCCAGGCAGAGAATATTAGTGGTTCTTCCGTTTATGGAAATCCATGGTCTTCAATGCTCCATCTCGAACATCTTCTGAGATCTTCACGTGTTTGTTGGTCGGAATGGTTTTCGAATAAATTCGATCCCGGTCTTTCCGTACCAACAATCGTATTGGTCAGATTTGATAGTCGGTGTTTTAACTATCAAAATATATAGTGTTTCAAACATGACACTCCAATGAGTTCACTGATTCAGTATTCAGCATCATTTGGCCTTTGACAATCTAATTTCCTTTTTGTTAAATTGAAACTTCCAATTCTTTTAATATTCAAAAATATGATATTTGAATAACTCTAATTTTCAGTTAACTAACATTCGACTTACTCTATTCGCTCGACTCTAGATCGCAGCGATCACAATGGTTACGCCTGATTCCCTCAGGAAACATCCGACCGCCGTAGGCTATCTGCAGCCCTGCGAATTACGCTAGCAGTCGTACGCAATGGCAACTTAGCCGGATAATTATGTTTGGCTAATTCTATCTCGAATAACTATATTCAATTTCCCACTTTGAAATCTCATTTAAAATTCTTCTTTTTACTAGATCTCGTTTTCAAATAACGTTAATGTAAAATTAACGTCTTAACACTTTGAGTCTCACTTTAAACCTCTGGTTTATAATAAACCCTTTTTATCGTAATCTCCTTTCACTTAATTCATATAATTGAGTACGTTTATTTCCTTTCACCATTCAATTGGCTTGCATCTCACATTCGGTAACTTTTTAAATGAATTCCCATTTAAAAATATATTCCTAAATTCATCATTAATTAAAATAATAACTTATTTCAAACATTAACTACTTTAGTAGTTAATCCCTTTATTAACTAAATTAACTACTAAATCCCTTTTAAATCTTTATTTAAATTCAAACAATATTCATTTAACTATTTTAGTCAAAACACATTAACTTGATAAACAATTCTAATTCCAAACGGTCGATTTAATTAACTCAAAAACTTGATTTTTCTCATTTACCGATTTCAACAATCCTTGCTTAAACATATAATTAATTTAAATAAATTCTAATTATTTGTTTTCTTTATAAAACAATTTTCCAAGGTTTTACCATTTAATTCATTTCTTATTCTTCAACTGGTAAATCTGATTAACATCAGCATTTGCTTTGCAAAATAACTTCATAAAAAATCAAAGTCTTAAACCAATAAAATATTTACTTATTTTCCTTAAATAACTTTTATTCAAATAATATAATTCAAATCTATCTCTGGTTATAAAATAAAGTTTATAACCTCAACTCCATCGATTCACCTGACGGTGAATAAATATTTATAACTCGATTGGTTTTAAAGGCCATACTCTGCCAAACACTTAACCAATATCACCTATTGGTTCAAACCAAACAGATGTTGAATATTCAGTCAATAATCAACCATCAAATCAATCACACAAACAGATCAGTTCATATATGATCATATGAAAATAAATAATACATTTGAGGAATCCGGTTGGATCCCTCCAACCTGTTCTTCCGTGTATTCAAATGGTTATCTCAAATCATACTATTCAGTTTTGTTTAACTGATAAATTAAATAACGATCATTTAACATCAACCATAAGCAATTCAAACAATTCAACCATTTAAAACACGTTTATAAATAAACGTGACCAACCAAGGTGAGTTACCTTTATTGGAATCAATCGTTAAAATAACGATTTGGTATTTCACTGAAATTAAACACAGTTTAATTCCATTGGTTAAATCAACAGATAAGAAGATAACTAGCAAAACAGTCAACCATTGGCAAACAGGGCACACAAAATAAAAACACCCAATTTATATAAAATATAAAAAGGGTAACTGAGTGAGTTTAACTCACCTTGATTCCATTGTCGCTAAGCGATTCAGTTTCGGCTAAATTAAACTAGCGTTTAATTTAACTAAAATTTCCAGTAGTCTCTAATCCTGCCGCAGTCAAATTCCAAGACGTTGTGCTCGGCAATACGGACCCATTGCTTCTTATTTAATCCCATTCTGTTCACGTAGGCAATAGTTACACCATATTTTAGCTATATGATTATAGGTAAACTATTTATTTCTTAATTAAATGATTAATTTCTAATTACGTTTTGTGAAAACAAAGCAGGTCTAGTGTTCTTTCCGTTTTTGCCTTTATTCACATTGTTCCTGTTTACTTCTTTCCCCTGTATACTCCTTGTTTGAAACCTGTACCATGTATTATTTCATTAAACATATAGCCATTTCATATTAAATAATTATAATTAAATAGTTAATTAATTACTAAATTGGAAGGATATTAGGCAGTTACATTTCGGTTGTTTCCTGCTATATTGTTTCGTTCACATTGTTATCCTCTTTCAACTTCTTCATCTTTCCAGAACACACGCCATCAACTGCTCATGGACCAATTTCCCCACTGCATCACGTATAATATAATTAAACTTACTATATAATTTCCTAATCACGGCTTAATTAGTATTATGTATAAATAATTGTTAACTTAAATAAACGGTTGACCCGTATGCTTAAATCATTTCCCAATAGAAAACTGCTTCACCCCTTCGTTTGATTGAATTCGCGCATCTGTTCCTGCTCTTTCACGAGGTTCTGAACTACCGCTTCTTCGTATCAACTTCTGTGTGTACCATGAGTACATCATTTAGAGGTAAAAAGGCCGGTCCAATATCATTTTGTTGATGAGTACATCACGTTGGTTATCTCAGGCCAAAGGATCAAGCTGTTGAGTACATCACATTCTCGTTTTTACTCAGTACTGTCCTTGTTTGTTATAACATCCGCTCCATTTCAAACAACAGGTCACACTTGGGAACCCATAACGAGATGCCACCACCGCACCATCATCCCACTGCTCCAGTTCGTCGGAGTCCGATTGAAGGCCCTCACCGCGACCGTCCATCCTCCCTCCACAACCATCTCCCATCGCCAGTAAATGCCAAAACCGCCGACAACTCGAGCTGTCTTTCCGGCCATCATAGTCCCTTAAAATCGATCGTAATCGTCCACTTCGT
Source organism: Allium sativum (assembly GCA_030737875.1). NCBI lineage: Eukaryota > Viridiplantae > Streptophyta > Magnoliopsida > Asparagales > Amaryllidaceae > Allium > Allium sativum. Next base: position 3,209,043 of record CM060921.1, on the reverse strand, counting down.
CGAGCTCGCAGAGCACAGTCTTTTCTTCTAGTTATAGGGTTCGATTTAAAGTGATGGATGGTCGGAGATTTGAGAAAAAGTATGAGTGATTTTCTGCCGACAAATGAGGGTTTAGGTTGCAAGTATTTAAAGAAAACCAGGCGTGGGGAGCACGGCTAAGACGCCTTGGAGAGCACGGACATAAGCTGACTTGAGAAGCACGGTTCTTAAATTTATTGGAGGGCACGCTGCTGAAACATTGAAGAGCACGCTGTAGAGTCCTTTTTATTTTTTTATTTTAATATTATATTGTTTAACAAACTTCACCGTAAAGTAACTCGTGAAACTAACAACCATCGGCCTCTGTCTTCTGATAAAAAGGCTATTCTTGGTGTAAAAAGGTATTCCGGACCCAATGGGACAAGTTTCGTCGAAATCTGAGGTCGTATGAAAAAATTTCCTTTATGAAACCGGAAATGAACACGCATTTAATTTTTCCACGGTCACTAGATAAATCAAATCAACTCGAAACTGCGAACGTCGACAATAGCTTTTCGATACGAACCCATCGGCACTGGTTTCGTCGCATTCTGAGACTGTTGCCCCGGTAGGCTGTATTTACCCCGAACCGCAATACCCTTTTTAACGCCAAATTTTCCAGTCTCTAAAAATAACAAACTATATACATATCCTGACTCTAATCGACGATACGAACTCAACGGAACTGGTTTCGTGGCCTAATTCGATCATCTGCTCCAGTTACATTCAAATATCCTTTTATTTATTTAAATACACGCTATAGAAATTGAACGAGCGTTTATAGCTACCGTGGTCACATACGACATCGGTTTTCCACGCAATTCACCACCGTACAATAATTTAGCGATACGGTTCTAATGAAACTGATTTCGTCGAAATCTGAGTCCGTTCGCAAAACGGCTATTTTAAAGGCCTATAATTAAATAACGATTTTCCATAGCGACTATTTCAAAATTTGATTTGGCCATAAATATCAAACTATAACACGAAATCTGGATTTTTCTCTTTCATATGAAAATTATCGTCAATACTGTCCCAACGTGTCTTGTTTCATAGAAATCCGACTTATATCGAATCATGTATTCTCAGTTGAAGTTCAAAACTTCATTTCACGAATTGCACGCCATTTTCAAGCTCGATTTATATTATATATAAATTATAACGTTCAACTTCGTTTTTAATAACGAATTAAATATTAAATTCCATTAATATTCCCAATCTAATATTTAAAACTAATTTAAATATTCATATTCAAATGGTCGAAAAATACGGGTCATTACATTCTTCCCCCCTTAAAATAATTTCGTCCTCGAAATTGCTAAGGTAAGAAAGAACGTTATAACTCATTTATTTTCAAATCCAATTTTACTATAAATTGAAACTCAATTCAATATCGTAAATAAATATTTTCAACAATATCGAAAATTTTCTAATACTTTAAATTTCCGAAAAATTTCGCCAGCACCTCCTCTGTACGGCTCAATCGGTACAACTACAATTCGCCTCTCTGGGCCTTCTCCAATTCAAAAGAAAATAAAACAGCCAAGTGGCTTGCCAAATAGGCTCACAAATCCCCAAATCCATGTAAAAGTAAATGTGTACCTTTTCGTCGGGCATACCATTATAACCTTTCCATCTGCTGTCCTGTCAGCATATACAAATGCATTCCCAAACAAAATTCCAATTTTATCCTCAAAACCAAATCCTTCATGCGTCCAGGCCAAATTCAATTCTTAACTCAATCATCATCTATCATCAATTTCAACTCTTAACTTATCAGTCCACACCATTTCAGATTCCTGTCTCCAAATTTCAAAAATCTGATTCTACTCGATGTAATATATCTCGATTTAATTTCCAGTTAACTGGTTCCAATTCGATTCATATTTGCTTGCACAAATTTCTATCAAATTTTGTTTTTGGTTCAACAATTTTTTTCTGGGAGTTTTTAAACAGTAGCTCTTTCAAAAGTCAAATATTCCTTTTTAGGATCCAAAACAACTTGTTTTTCTCAAAGCAATTCAAAACAAAATCTTTGGCAGTAATCCGTCACTTACCACTCGAAAATGAACACCGATAATGGCGCGCACATCATCGGAATCTATTTTCCAGCTATTGAAGTGAGTTCAATAATATGTCACTTTCAAAACCAGTTCTAAACACTTCCATTTTGAAATCCATTTCAAAATAAAATTCACGATGATTGTAAACAATTTAAAATCTCCCAGGATCTTAAATTTCTCATATATTCAATCCAAGTTCATTTGCAGTCACCTTTCCCATTTTTGGGAATTTTGATTTCAAATTCTGGTTTTAATTTCAGATTTAATAAATCTGCTTTTACATTTCTCGAATTCTAATTGGTTATTTATATAACCATTTCAATTATAACCAACCAACACATCCAATATATATAATATTTCCAATATATATATTTCCTTTATATCAAAATATTATTCGGGTAAAATTATTTCATTTACCCCCTTTCAAAAACATATTGTGTCGAATTATTCTGTCCAAGAGTTTAGAAACACTTATCGACACAGTTTGCATTACTGTATCGACCAGAATTCATAAACTACTCGACAAACCAACCAACACAATATAAACAGTTTTTATATCAATTTACAAATACGCGCTCATATATATACACTCAAACTCAATCTAGGGTATTACTAACCCCATCTCTACTGAGTCACGCCACAGAGCCAAGGTAATTACTTAACCTTAAGCTCTGATACCACTGTAACGAACCGGGATTTTCGACTCCGAAAATCAACATCAAATTACCATGTTGACCATTCAGACATCGAACATTCCAGATCATTAATAGAAAGAAGTTAGAGGGTGAGAATAGATAAGATAGAAATGTTAGAATAGAAGAAGAAGAAGAAACACTACACAACACAGAGTCTCACATCGCAGCGGAACAAAATATAATACAGAAATAACCTTTATTGAAAAACTTTTGAAATACTTACAATATCAGAGTACACATCTGGACAGTGATACTAATCTGTCCTCATATAACACACAGCGGAATAGTAATATCATACGTCTGGACTCTTCCAGCTCGTCTCTTCACAGCAGTCGATAACCTGAACCTGTACAATCCGGGCTAACCCGAGCATTTACAAAACACCGGGTCAGTCTGGTGAACCAGAGTGAGATAAACTCGCACAGTATTAAGGGTAAATCATCCAATCATGATTTTAAAGTTCAAAACCTTTTCAAAAGATAAGGGTAATCGTAAGACCAAATCCACACATAAACATGGACGGTTTTTACCTTACGATAACCCAAAACAGCTTTGAAACCAATATCTTTTCTGATATTATGATAATGTCTAAATACAAGTAAATAGCAATCTAGTGGAACGCTTGCATCTCACGCTCCACATATATAGTATACAATCAAAAACCGCAGGCGCTTATTGGAAATTGGATTCCGACCTTGACAAGGTATGGGACCACCTACCGATAGTGTATCTCTAGAGACGAATACACTGGGTTCAACAAGAACTTCTTGCAACCCGGCCCTCACATGACCGACCACTCATTTCGCTTGAGTGTATCGAATGTATACCACCGACGGTTGGGATCAGCAACCGTCTCCCGACAAGGGACAGCATCGAAACATAGATTTAAGAAACAAATAGGACTTCCTCTAGATAGGTGATTATACACCCTAATGGGAGCGACCCACATAGCCATGCTGCCTGCCCGATTTTTGTCATTTCCCGGCTGATGAGGCTTGAGGTCTAGATTACTCTTGATCATCTGGTCGTCATTCACTTTGAATGCCACATCGTCAGATCCGTCAGATATCACTAATTGACGTCCCCAAAAATACTCTAGCTGGAAGCTAAGAGAACGGCGATTCCCCGCCAACAACTATCGCACGTTTGAAGAAATCAACGTACGTGACCCTTTGGAAATACTCTGTCAGACATCCGTCCATATACGTCATCCAGGAACAGGATGAACCGAAGGCACTCTCCTACCGCATCCATATAGGAATCACCCCATGGATCAGTAGCGAGAAGTCCTTGCAACCCGTTGCTTCCAACCACGACAGAATCACAGCTTATCTCTGCTTGCCAGGCAGAGAAAATTAGTGGTTCTTCCATTTATGGAAATCCATGGTCTTCAATGCTCCATCTCGAACATCTTCTGAGATCTTCACGTGTTTGTTGGTCGGAATGGTTTTCGAATAAATTCAATCCCGGTCTTTCCGTACCAACAATCGTATTGGTCAAATTTGATAGTCGGTGTTTTAACTATCAAAATATATAGTGTTTCAAACATGACACTCCAATGAGTTCACTGATTCAGTATTCAGCATCATTTGGCCTTTGACAATCTAATTTCCTTTTTGTTAAATTGAAACTTCCAATTCTTTTAATATTCAAAAATATGATATTTGAATAACTCTAATTTTCAGTTAACTAACATTCGACTTACTCTATTCGCTCGACTCTAGATCGCAGCGATCACAATGGTTACGCCTGATTCCCTCAGGAAACATCCGACCGCCGTAGGCTATCTGCAGCCCTGCGAATTACGCTAGCAGTCGTACGCAATGGCAACTTAGCCGGATAATTATGTTTGGCTAATTCTATCTCGAATAACTATATTCAATTTCCCACTTTGAAATCTCATTTAAAATTCTTCTTTTTACTAGATCTCGTTTTCAAATAACGTTAATGTAAAATTAACGTCTTAACACTTTGAGTCTCACTTTAAACCTCTGGTTTATAATAAACCCTTTTTATCGTAATCTCCTTTCACTTAATTCATATAATTGAGTACGTTTATTTCCTTTCACCATTCAATTGGCTTGCATCTCACATTCGGTAACTTTTTAAATGAATTCCCATTTAAAAATATATTCCTAAATTCATCATTAATTAAAATAATAACTTATTTCAAACATTAACTACTTTAGTAGTTAATCCCTTTATTAACTAAATTAACTACTAAATCCCTTTTAAATCTTTATTTAAATTCAAACAATATTCATTTAACTATTTTAGTCAAAACACATTAACTTGATAAACAATTCTAATTCCAAACGGTCGATTTAATTAACTCAAAAACTTGATTTTTCTCATTTACCGATTTCAACAATCCTTGCTTAAACATATAATTAATTTAAATAAATTCTAATTATTTGTTTTCTTTATAAAACAATTTTCCAAGGTTTTACCATTTAATTCATTTCTTATTCTTCAACTGGTAAATCTGATTAACATCAGCATTTGCTTTGCAAAATAACTTCATAACAAATCAAAGTCTTAAACCAATAAAATATTTACTTATTTTCCTTAAATAACTTTTATTCAAATAATATAATTCAAATCTATCTCTGGTTATAAAATAAAGTTTATAACCTCAACTCTATCGATTCACCTGACGGTGAATAAATATTTATAACTCGATTGGTTTTAAAGGCCATACTCTGCCAAACACTTAACCAATATCACCTATTGGTTCAAACCAAACAGATGTTGAATATTCAGTCAATAATCAACCATCAAATCAATCACACAAACAGATCAGTTCATATATGATCATATGAAAATAAATAATACATTTGAGGAATCCGGTTGGATCCCTCCAACCTGTTCTTCCGTGTATTCAAATGGTTATCTCAAATCATACTATTCAGTTTTGTTTAACTGATAAATTAAATAACGATCATTTAACATCAACCATAAGCAATTCAAACAATTCAACCATTTAAAACACGTTTATAAATAAACGTGACCAACCAAGGTGAGTTACCTTTATTGGAATCAATCGTTAAAATAACGATTTGGTATTTCACTGAAATTAAACACAGTTTAATTCCATTGGTTAAATCAACAGATAAGAAGATAACTAGCAAAACAGTCAACCATTGGCAAACAGGGCACACAAAATAAAAACACCCAATTTATATAAAATATAAAAAGGGTAACTGAGTGAGTTTAACTCACCTTGATTCCATTGTCGCTAAGCGATTCAGTTTCGGCTAAATTAAACTAGCGTTTAATTTAACTAAAATTTCCAGTAGTCTCTAATCCTGCCGCAGTCAAATTCCAAGACGTTGTGCTCGGCAATACGGACCCATTGCTTCTTATTTGATCCCATTCTGTTCACGTAGGCAATAGTTACACCATATTTTAGCTATATGATTATAGGTAAACTATTTATTTCTTAATTAAATGATTAATTTCTAATTACGTTTTGTGAAAACAAAGCAGGTCTAGTGTTCTTTCCGTTTTTGCCTTTATTCACATTGTTCCTGTTTACTTCTTTCCCCTGTATACTCCTTGTTTGAAACCTGTACCATGTATTATTTCATTAAACATATAGCCATTTCATATTAAATAATTATAATTAAATAGTTAATTAATTACTAAATTGGAAGGATATTAGGCAGTTACATTTCGGTTGTTTCCTGCTATATTGTTTCGTTCACATTGTTATCCTCTTTCAACTTCTTCATCTTTCCAGAACACACGCCATCAACTGCTCATGGACCAATTTCCCCACTGCATCACGTATAATATAATTAAACTTACTATATAATTTCCTAATCACGGCTTAATTAGTATTATGTATAAATAATTGTTAACTTAAATAAACGGTTGACCCGTATGCTTAAATCATTTCCCAATAGAAAACTGCTTCACCCCTTCGTTTGATTGAATTCGCGCATCTGTTCCTGCTCTTTCACGAGGTTCTGAACTACCGCTTCTTCGTATCAACTTCTGTGTGTACCATGAGTACATCATTTAGAGGTAAAAAGGCCGGTCCAATATCATTTTGTTGATGAGTACATCACGTTGGTTATCTCAGGCCAAAGGATCAAGCTGTTGAGTACATCACATTCTCGTTTTTACTCAGTACTGTCCTTGTTTGTTATAACATCCGCTCCATTTCAAACAACAGGTCACACTTGGGAACCCATAACGAGATGCCACCACCGCACCATCATCCCACTGCTCCAGTTCGTCGGAGTCCGATTGAAGGCCCTCACCGCGACCGTCCATCCTCCCTCCACAACCATCTCCCATCGCCAGTAAAGGCCAAAACCGCCGACAACTCGAGCTGTCTTTCCGGCCATCATAGTCCCTTAAAATCGATCGTAATCGTCCACTTCGTCGAGCTCGCAGAGCACAGTCTTTTCTTCTAGTTATAGGGTTCGATTTAAAGTGATGGATGGTCGGAGATTTGAGAAAAAGTATGAGTGATTTTCTGCCGACAAATGAGGGTTTAGGTTGCAAGTATTTAAAGAAAACCAGGCGTGGGGAGCACGGCTAAGACGCCTTGGAGAGCACGGACATAAGCTGACTTGAGAAGCACGGTTCTTAAATTTATTGGAGGGCACGCTGCTGAAACATTGAAGAGCACGCTGTAGAGTCCTTTTTATTTTTTTATTTTAATATTATATTGTTTAACAAACTTCACCGTAAAGTAACTCGTGAAACTAACAACCATCGGCCTCTGTCTTCTGATAAAAAGGCTATTCTTGGTGTAAAAAGGTATTCCGGACCCAATGGGACAAGTTTCGTCGAAATCTGAGGTCGTATGAAAAAATTTCCTTTATGAAACCGGAAATGAACACGCATTTAATTTTTCCACGGTCACTAGATAAATCAAATCAACTCGAAACTGCGAACGTCGACAATAGCTTTTCGATACGAACCCATCGGCACTGGTTTCGTCGCATTCTGAGACTGTTGCCCCGGTAGGCTGTTTTTACCCCGAACCGCAATACCCTTTTTAACGCCAAATTTTCCAGTCTCTAAAAATAACAAACTATATACATATCCTGACTCTAATCGACGATACGAACTCAACGGAACTGGTTTCGTGGCCTAATTCGATCATCTGCTCTAGTTACATTCAAATATCCTTTTATTTATTTAAATACACGCTATAGAAATTGAACGAGCGTTTATAGCTACCGTGGTCACATACGACATCGGTTTTCCACGCAATTCACCACCGTACAATAATTTAGCGATATGGTTCTAATGAAACTGATTTCGTCGAAATCTGAGTCCGTTCGCAAAACGGCTATTTTAAAGGCCTATAATTAAATAACGATTTTCCATAGCGACTATTTCAAAATTTGATTTGGCCATAAATATCAAACTATAACACGAAATCTGGATTTTTCTCTTTCATATGAAAATTATCGTCAATACTGTCCCAACATGTCTTGTTTCACAGAAATCCGACTTATATCGAATCATGTATTCTCAGTTGAAGTTCAAAACTTCATTTCACGAATTGCACGCCATTTTCAAGCTCGATTTATATTATATATAAATTATAACGTTCAACTTCGTTTTTAATAACGAATTAAATATTAAATTCCATTAATATTCCCAATCTAATATTTAAAACTAATTTAATATTCATATTCAAATGGTCGAAAAATACGGGTCATTACAAAAATCATATTTTTAATTCGAAGTTCAATATATAAAAATCATATTTTTAATTCGAAGTTCAACATATAAAAATCCTATTTTTATTTCGAAGTTCAATATATAAAAATCCTATTTTTATTTCGAAGTTCAACATATAAAAATCCTATTTTTAATTCGAAGTTCAATATATAAAAATCACATTTTTATTTCGAAGTTCAACATATAAAAATCACATTTTTATTTCGAAGTTCAACATATAAAAATCACATTTTTATTTCGTCTATATAGTAAAGATTATATTTTTAATACTCTAAAAATATAAAAATCATATTCTTATTACTTCTATATAGTAAAGATCATATTTTTACCTTTCTACAATATAAAAGATTATATTTTTACTACCTTAACAATTATAAAAATCATAGAATTTCACTCTCTTTTCTAAAACTTCAGTTTTAAAACATATAAAATCAGAATAAGAAAACATATAAATAAAAAAACATGTAAGATCGGATTTTTATATAAAACAAAATGAAACAAAAGTCAGAAAACTCACTACGTTCGATCGGAGGAGGGGATGGGTTCGCTGCGGGCGGTGAAGGAGGTGATGCCGAAGGCGACGCCGGAGGTGGCCTTCACGAGGCGGTTCAGGTGGTCTTCGATTTCTGGATTCGAGAGGAGGGAGGGTTCGAATCGGGTCTGTGGGGGGGGGGGGGAGGCTGCTTCGCGATAAGGGGGGGGGGTTTCTGGGTGGCTCGCGGCGTCGCTGCGGGCGAGGGTCTTGAGCGAGGTTGCGGGAGGAGTTGAACGGCGCGGTGAGCCTGGCCTGGAGGCGCGGTCGTCGGAGGAAAAAAAAAAGGGGCGGCGGGTTTTCGTTTTCTCCCTTTTTTTTTTTATTGAAATCGATTTCCTGTTTTGAAAAAAAGAGGGGGGGCCAGAAGATAAGGGAAAGGGGGGGTTATTTTATTTTATTTTATTATTATTTAATTATTTTATTTTGAAAAAGTTGACTTTTACATACGACCTCTAAACGAGGCCCACTGCCTGTCGTCCATAGCGTTTCACCCCCATTCCGAACACAATGGGATATGTATCGTAAGCTGATTCGATCGTTTCGATCATTTTCCGTTGAATTTACATTTAAACCGCTATATTGAATTTTAAACGTACGTTTCAAATTACCGGGGTCACATACTAACCAGAAAAATTCCCGAAAAATATTTTCTAGCTTCGTATTGACGATACGGTCCTAACAAAACTAGTTCCGTCGAATTCTGAGATCGTTTGAAAAATGGCCAATTTCCAGTCGATTAAAATCAACTGAAACTGGTCAAATGCGTTTTCCTTTGCCACGCTCACATATTGATTCGAAAAATTATGAAATTTGAAACCTAACAATAACTTGACCCTGCGGATCCAACAAAAGTGGTTTCGTCGAAATCCGAGGTCATTTGCAAAATGTCCATTTTTAAGGGCCTGAATTCCATAGCGACTATTCAGAATTTTCAACTGGACATATCTTTTGATTCCCGCTATGAAATCTTGATTCTTCGGATTCGTTGGAAAGATACTATCCAATAGGTCCTATGATTTCTGGTTTCACTAAAATCCGGATTGTTTTGCACCCGGTACATTCAATTGAAGTTTGAAATCGAATTATCGAACTACCGCGCCATTTTCAATTCTATTTATAATTATATATAATTATTTATATTCCAACGACGACGTATATAATATATACGTTCGAATTATATTCAAAATAAATTTCTCGTCGATATTATTTAAAATAATTCATTTTAAATAATCAAAATTCGCTAAAATTGCCAAAATAAAAATTTTAAACTGGCCCAGATTTTGCGGGTTATTACAATCTCCCCCACTTAAAACTTTTCGTCCCCGAAAAGGAACAAAGTCGAAAGTGGCTTGATTAATCAACACTACGTTCGATCTGGCTTCCATTCTCCAACTTTTTAGTTTCAGAGAATTTTCAAAATTTCAAAAATTTGGCTAACACCCTAAATTTTCGAAAAATTTCGCCATAACCTCCCCTGCACCGGGAGCATCGGGGAATTTCAAATAGCTTCCCTGGTCCTTCAGATCTCAAAAAGAAAAAGAAAAAGCCAAGCGGCTAGCCAATAGGCTCATAAAATCATCATCACCCAAACAAAACAGTAAATTATGTAGTAAACATGTACCTATCTGTCGGGCAAACAAATTTTATTCTTCGGCTCTAGCCTCCTTGCTATGACCTGTTCAATGATATATATGTACATGCAAGCAAATGCGACCAAATTTCAATACAATTCAATATTTGATGCTATTAGGCATAATGGTTCCAAATTATCAAACAATTAAACAAACAACACAATCATCAATCAATTAGTGGATTAGAGTTTTCAAATTGATTACTTTGATACATAGTCAAAAATCAGATTTTTGATGCCAAATCACAACAATAGGCCCTATCTAATTTTGGGTCTCACACCAGTCAATAGGAGGTATATAGATATTACACGTTCGTCACTCGAATATCAATTCTAATGATGGAGCTCCATCATCAAAATCATCTCAGGGCGATTAGAGTGTAATTCTATATCTATCCAATATATCAAAACTTCGAATACACGCTAGCTAGGCGCATACGCAAAATCTTTATATTTTGGATTGTCCTAATCAATATAAAAAGATAATCAAATACGAATAATTGATTTAAATTTGCAAAATAGACTTGTTTTCATTAGAAAAATATACTCTTCACACTCGTTCTAGGATACTACTGATCCCATCTCTAACGAGTCATTCTAATTGGATATTACTAATCCAATATCAGATGAATTCTTTCGTACGGTTCTAATGTGTCTTGTTCTCTAGCTTTGCAAACCAAAGCTCTGATACCAACTGTGACGAGAAGGGATTTCGCTCGGTCCGAACCAGTCGCTAAACCGACCCGAACCATTCGAAACGCCCTATCGTTTGAGAACACGACAAAGTAGAACGCATACAGAAGAACATTTCATTGTATATTACAACAATGCATCAGATTACAAGAATATACAGAGTATAAATGAATATTACACAGAAATATCAGAGATTTAAATTACATTTAAATACAACGCAGCGGAAAATATTACAATACACAACTAGAAGAGATATACGGATACAAAGCTTTCCGGATATCGTTCCAGCTGTAAACCAGGATCCTGTGAATATAAATCTGCAAAACCAAAACTACTAGCTGCCCGTGTCAAAATAAGGGCACCCAGAGTTTAGGTTAAAACAATAAACTCCAGGTCAGTCATGGGACTGGTGTGAGAACTAAAAACAGTTATTAATCTTTATTTTTAAAGTTAGGTAAATCAAGGGACCACGCCGCATAACACGGAACGAGCTTCCTCCCAAGAATACCAGTGCATAAAACAAACAGCGCAATGCTAAATAAAGAAAAATGAAGCTATTATAAGACCCAGTTCCCATCACACAATGCAACGCAAGCCGGAGGATAGGGTTTTTACCTTATAATAGCCAAGAATGCTTGATACGTTTAAAACAAATCATTTGATACTGTTATAAGTACATAGTGTATAAAACAACTTCAAATCATAAGTATCAATCATAGGCGGCATAAGTGCCCCATCCCACTATGTCGCCATACTAGGCTCTACAAATAAAACCGCAAATGTCACATATTTGGAAATTGGATTTCCGTCTATGAACCAAGGCAAAAGATAGTCCTCAACCGATTCGAGACGCTCTAGCCCGCCCCTCAGGATCAGAGCTCGAGTGACCCTTGGATCCTCAGGGCCAGTCCACCGATGTGGATTAAACTTAAACCCTGAACATGCGTTTCCCCACCCTATGGGGTGTAAGTCTGGTCCGTCTGCCGACCAGAATGCATCGGCCGAAACCGATATAACCGAGGCGCCTCGCAACAGCAACAACCACATAAGTCAAACTCGTCAGGGCGTGTAAAACCACTGACGCCACTTCTAGCTAGAAAGAAACGCATGCCCTCCCTGACGTCCTCTCCCGTTTTTGGTTCATACCGGGTGTGAAACTTGCGAAGCAAACGTTACACAAAGCTACGCCACAAAGGCCGTGCTTTGATCATCACCACGAGACTTTGCTTTTCAACAGAAGCCTCGATCAATTGCCACTTAGGCATGCCACACAGGCAATTCACTCCATGCGTATGATATCCATCAATATATAACCCCTGAGCTCGTGCGTCTCAGAGAAGGGCGTTAAGCAAGAGAATAAATTCTCTGCCGCCAAACAGATATATATATTTAATAAAAATCAACCACACAGACTAAAATCCGATGTCAGACACACAGTCCATTTACAAGTCCGTTCTGGGTCTGAACGAAACCGGAGGCACCTAGTACCCCGCATATCCATCGATCTCCAAGTACGTCTGGACGATCACCAACTGTTTCCATCTTCTTGGGTGTACAGCCCAATCAAGATCATCAGTTATCACCCAAACGACGTGAAGACTTCCGGTCTTCGACCATCGTCTTCATCTTCGACACCACGTCGAATCAGTTATTCAGAATGGGATAAACCCGGTCTTTCTGAATAACTCGCGTATATATTATAAAAATGTTACACAAACACAACATACGCCTCATTCCAATTCGGAATATTCTTTTATTCGAATATTCCTATACTTTGGGAAAAGTTCCCATTAATTTTATCCAAGATAAGTTCTTTAAATTTATTCTTTAATCTCCTTTGAATATCAATTCAAACTAGTCGGGATTAGCGAACCACACCGAAGTAATCATTTATTTTATTTCCCAATCCCAACCTATTCATCCCATGAAGTAAAACTGGTTATACTTCATATCTAACACCACGGTGTTATCGGTAAATTCAATTACCATTTCACGTTCAAATCTAATTAAAGATTTAACCATCGCCTAGAGCAAAACTGGTGATACTCCATTTTCGATCATTTCAACCTAATTAAAGATTCATTAAAACTCCACTTAGTTTTAATCTTTAACTGGGTTAAAGAATCAGTGTCATTTAAAACACGGTTCACGATAAACCCAAAATCACATTCCATTAATTATCGGGTTAAAGAACAAGTGTTATTTAAAACACTGTTCACGATAAACCCAAAAATCAATACCAATTCAATTCCAATTAAATATCGTTTAATTGGCACACTTCATTAAACCTAAATAAAAAGATTTAATCTTTTCTCAACTGGGTTCAAGGACAGTGTTAGTGAAGACACCATTCACGACAAACCCAAATCACATTTGATATTCAATACAAGGCTCTGAATAGAAAATATATCGGCTTATATTCAATATCAAATTCTACGACTAACAAATGTCGTATTGGAAATAACGATATAAATATATATCTTTCAAATTTCCATAACAACATCTGTATAATCACGAATTCCAACATCGAAATATTCCGAAGACAATTTCGATTCAAATCCACTCCAATGCAATCATTGGATATTCTGGTTATTTTCAAAACCCTTTTTAAATTCAATTTATTTATTTAAAAATAAATAGAATTATAATTCTAGTTCAAAACTAGTTCATTTCGATAAAAATCTATTTTTATCTTTTCAAATATGGAGTTTTTCATCCCAAATCTTCACAAATCATTTCTTATGATTTTACACAAATTATTACTATTTTTAATAATTTTATCAAGGCCCGTACAGTCGATTTCCACCAATGGCCATCGAACTGCACTTACAACGACCTTTTTCAAATTTGATTTGGACATAATTCCAAATCCAACCGTTAGATTTCTAATTTCTAACATTCGTTAGAAAGCTCTTTTCGATACGAACCCAACGGTTCCGGTTTTAGGAGAATCCGACGGTCTGATCTCCCGCAATGTCCGTTTGAAATAAATGGTCGAAATTCACGAACTGCCGCGGCGCGGCGCGTTCTATTCAGGCCATTATATTATATATATAATATATATAATATATATACTTCGTCGATTTCTATTTAAAACGAATTATATAAATAGTTTTAAAGTCGTTTCAAAAACAATTTCAACTTTCTTTTCAATTCAAATCAAAATTGAATTCTTCTTTATAAATTCGTTTTAAAATTCCTTTCTATTCCATTCAAATTTCAATTCAATTTGAATTCATTTCAATTCACTTTCAATTCAATTCGAATTCGTTTTCAATTCAATTCATTTCGAAATCGTTTTCAATTCAATTCATTTCGAAATCGTTTTCAATTCAATTCATTTCGAAATCGTTTTCAATTCAATTCATTTCGAAATCGTTTTCAATTCATTTCATTTCGAAATCGTTTTCAATTCATTTCATTTCGAAATCGTTTTCAATTCATTTCATTTCGAAATCGTTTAAAATCAATATAAATATCGTTCACGTCAAAATGGCGTCAATCTAATCATCACGGCTTCACATATTTCTATTTTCAAATATTCTATTTCAAATATTTCCTATTATCAAAATATTTGTTATTATCAAAATATTCTTTATTTTCACGATTAGAATGAGGCCCAATCAATTACCATATAAAGTTAATTATATGGATTTTCATACAACACATGTATATAATAGCAACGATAAATAATCAACCATCAACCAAAGTGCACTACACCGTATAAGCATCAAATATAGATATCTAATGCTTATAACAGCCTGTCAATCAATCGATTGACATATTTAATCAATCAGGATGAGTGAACTTCAAATTTCATCCCAACACCCGTGTGGGGTTTCAAACAATCAAACACATATTTTATTTGTGCTGTTGGGCGATGTGTAAAATTTATCATCCCAATCAATGTCCTTCAAATAGGTGTACATAAACAAACCGTCCGGTTTGTAAATGAATATTTATTTATTCCCCTTCACGTTAAAAATTATATTTTTAACGATAAAACATTTTATTCAATCTATGAATATTCTATTCGGTTCATTTATTCAATAAAATGATATTTTTATTTTTCTAACATATTTTAGAAAATTTCGGCGGCATAACGGCACGATACTAGAAACGGGATAAGGCCTAGCCTTGTCCCCGGTCTAATAATGGCCACCGCCATGCCCATATCAATCAGATCACTTTCGTTATGCAAACCACAAAATTTGGAGTAAGAGTCTAACCTAGCCTTACTCCTTCGCCTTATAACGGCGCACGTCTAATCCTAACCAATTTATCGATTCGATTTTTCACACCACAAACCACATTCAAACCAATATCGCAATCAATCACCAAACAGCCAAACAAACAAGTCCATGGTCTATGGACGATTGTGTCGGGTGCTACTAAACACCGTCTGCATCCTAGTATATATATATAACTAGAAATTTAAATTGAAGAGTGAGAAGTTCTCATCGAAAGCTATCCAAACATCTTGACTCTTCTTCGTTCTCGCCTTTTTGTTACCTTCGTTGTCCGCTTTCACTACCTATGTAAAAATCAAATTTTTACTTCGTTATTCCATATATAAAAATCATATTTTTATTTCGAAGTTCGATATATAAAAATCATATTTTTAATTCGAAGTTCAATATATAAAAATCATATTTTTAATTCGAAGTTCAACATATAAAAATCCTATTTTTATTTCGAAGTTCAATATATAAAAATCCTATTTTTATTTCGAAGTTCAACATATAAAAATCCTATTTTTAATTCGAAGTTCAATATAAAAAAATCACATTTTTATTTCGAAGTTCAACATATAAAAATCACATTTTTATTTCGAAGTTCAACATATAAAAATCACATTTTTATTTCGTCTATATAGTAAAGATTATATTTTTAATACTCTAAAAATATAAAAATCATATTCTTATTACTTCTATATAGTAAAGATCATATTTTTACCTTTCTACAATATAAAAGATTATATTTTTACTACCTTAACAATTATAAAAATCATAGAATTTCACTCTCTTTTCTAAAACTTCAGTTTTAAAACATATAAAATCAGAATAAGAAAACATATAAATAAAAAAACATGTAAGATCGGATTTTTATATAAAACAAAATGAAACAAAAGTCAGAAAACTCACTACGTTCGATCGGAGGAGGGGATGGGTTCGCTGCGGGCGGTGAAGGAGGTGATGCCGAAGGCGACGCCGGAGGTGGCCTTCACGAGGCGGTTCAGGTGGTCTTCGATTTCTGGATTCGAGAGGAGGGAGGGTTCGAATCGGGTCTGTGGGGGGGGGGAGGCTGCTTCGCGATAATGGGGGGGGGGTTTCTGGGTGGCTCGCGGCATCGCTGCGGGCGGGGGTCTTGAGCGAGGTGGCGGGAGGAGTTGAACGGCGCGGTGAGCCCGGCCTGGAGGCGCGGTCGTCGGAGAAAAAAAAAAAGGGGCGGCGGGTTTTCGTTTTCTCCCTTTTGTTTTTTTATTGAAATCGATTTCCTGTTTTGAAAAAAAGAGGGGGGGCCAGAAGATAAGGGAAAGGGGGGGTTTATTTTATTTTATTATTATTTAATTATTTTATTTTGAAAAAGTTGACTTTTACATACGACCTCTAAACGAGGCCCACCGCCTGTCGTCCATAGCGTTTCACCCCCATTCCGAATACAATGGGATATGTATCGTAAGCTGATTCGATCGTTTCGATCATTTTCCGTTGAATTTACATTTAAACCGCTATATTGAATTTTAAACGTACATTTCAAATTACCGGGGTCACATACTAACCAGAAAAATTCCCGAAAAATATTTTCTAGCTTCGTATTGACGATACGGTCCTAACAAAACTAGTTTCGTCGAATTCTGAGATCGTTTGAAAAATGGCCAATTTCCAGTCGATTAAAATCAACTGAAACTGGTCAAACGCGTTTTCCTTTGCCACGCTCACATATTGATTCGAAAAATTATGAAATTTGAAACCTAACAATAACTTGACCCTGCGGATCCAACAAAAGTGGTTTCGTCGAAATCCGAGGTCATTTGCAAAATGTCCATTTTAAGGGCCTGAATTCCATAGCGACTATTCAGAATTTTCAACTGGACATATCTTTTGATTCCCGCTATGAAATCTTGATTCTTCGGATTCATTGGAAAGATACTATCCAATAGGTCCTATGATTTCTGGTTTCACTAAAATCCGGATTGTTTTGCACCCGGTACATTCAATTGAAGTTTGAAATCGAATTATCGAACTACCGCGCCATTTTCAATTCTATTTATAATTATATATAATTATTTATATTCCAACGACGACGTATATAATATATACGTTCGAATTATATTCAAAATAAATTTCTCGTCGATATTATTTAAAATAATTCATTTTAAATAATCAAAATTCGCTAAAATTGCCAAAATAAAATTTTTAAACTGGCCTAGATTTTGCGGGTTATTACAAAATTCAAAGCAGTATCTCTGGTAGTAATTCGTCACTTACAACTCAAAAATGAATACTGATGATGCAGCTGTCATCATCAATATCTATTTTCCAGCGATCGAAGTGAGTTCAATACTATAAAACCGTTTCTAAGCATTTCCACTTTGAAATTCATTTCAAAATATAATTCACACTGCTTGTAAAACAATTTAAAATCTCCCAGGATCTTAAATTTTCCTTATTTTTAATCCAAATCCATTTACAAATACTTATCCAATTCTCCATAGTTTTAACTCTTTCTGGTTCAAATTTCAGATTTAACTCATCTGATTTCACGTATTTCACTTATATGAATTCTGATTGGTTATTTACATAACCATTTAATTTATAGTCTTACTTGATTATAATAACAACCAATATATTCACTATATTAAAATTTTGATATATATATCTTCTCTATATCAAGATATACCTTGGGTAAACTTATTTTAATTTACCATCTTTCAAAACATATCGTGTCGACCCATCGTATTCGAGTGTTTATAAACTCCTACAGATACAGTGGATCAAACTGATCGACCAGAACCCATAAACAACTCAACCAATAAATCACCACAATATAAAACATTTTTTTTATATCAATAACAAATACGTTCACTCGTATATATACACTCAACTCAATCTAGGGTATTGCTAACCCCATCTCTACTGAGTCACGCCACAGAGCCAAGGTAATTCTTAACTTAAGCTATGATACCAACTGTAATGACCCGAGATTTTGACGACTTTGGTTATCGCCATAAACTCAATGACGACTAACCAAACATCAAAAAATACCAGTCATTAATGAAAGAAATTAGAAGGTGAGGAAAAATAAGACAGAAACATAGAATAGAAGAAGAAGAAGAACACAATATCAGAGTAACATGAATCTCACAACGGAACGAATAAATATATTTCATAACATAACTTTGAAATACAAATCTGTACTTGAATATACATATCATTATCACAGTATAGCACTTACAACACAGCAGAAATAACTATAGCTATATGATCCTGAAGCCTCCTGCTCCAAGCTCTTCAAGTATATCTGTAAATCCCGACTACTTGACTGCCCGTACAAATTTAGTCACCCAAGAGTTTAGGGAAAACAACAAAATAAACTCCGGGTCAGTCATGGGACTGGTATGAGTAAAACAGTTTAAAACGGTTTAAGAAGGTAAATGATATCTCATAAGACCACACCGTATAACGGAACGGGTTTTTCCCTTATGAGAATCCAAATTATCTTTATATCAAAAACCTTTTGATATTATAATAATGTCTATCAACCACAGTATAATAATCATCTAGCAGAAACGCTTTCATCTCACGTTCTACATATATAGTATACAATCAAAACCGCAAGCACGTATTGGGTAATGGATTTCCAACTATGACAAGGTATGGAACCACCTTCCTCTAGTGTACCTCTAGAAAGGAATACACTGAGTTCAACAAGAATATCTTGCAACCCGGCCACACATGACCGACCACTCATTTCGCTTGAGTGTATCGAATGTATATCACCAACGGTTGGGATCAGCAACCGTTTCCCGAATGGGACAACATCAACAATATATTTTTAGAAGTAAATGAAACTCTAGATCAGGTGATTATACACCCTACTTCGGTGCGACCAACTTAGCCATGCTACCTGCCCGATTTCTGTCATTTACCGGATGTGAGGCTAGAAATTACGCTTTATCATCACACCAGATTCACTTTGAATGCGACATAGTCAAATCTATCAAATCACCGATTGACGTCCTCAACCATACATTATGCGTTAGCTAAAAGAAGTTTACTTCGCCGTTTCCACTCTTGGTACGGTTGGAGAAATCAATATACATGATCGTCTAGAAATACTCTGTCAGACATCCGTCCATACAAGTCATCCAGGAACAGGATGAACCGAAGGCACTATTCTGTAAACAGGATAGCCCTTGCATAACTCCGTCTTCAATTTCCTTTGGCATATATGATTCGCAACGCTTATGCCAATACAGAGTGGTTCTTTGGATAATAATCCAACCAGTCTCTCCATGTTCACAACGTTGAAATGGTCAAAACTTCGATAGTCTGTGATTTAACTATCGAAGAAAAACAGGTGTGCAAACAACGATATTATTTCCAAATGGAAATTTATATCGATCAAACATCATTCAACATTTATCTCTTTATTTCATTAATTTACTTATCTCCTGTTTTCCTATATTCAATATTTCTTATTTTCTATATTTGGAAAATATACGTTATTTAATAATGGAAAACATTTCCATTTCTTGTTTTCTTTATTAGAAAACATTTCTGGTTTCTTATTTGGAAAACATTTCCATTTCTTGTTTTCTTTATTAGAAAACATTTCTGGTTTCTTATTTGGAAAACATTTCCAAAGCTTCTTCATTGGACTTAGACAGATGTTTAAACAAACCATAGCGATGCCAACTCAAACCATTTCCTTTAATGCCGAACCTTAACTATTCCATAGTTGAAAATGAAGTCAATCAAGTTGGGGTAATACCACCTCTCAGACCTTAACTGAACAACGTTTCTAACCTTGAAATAGAAAAAGTTCACCCTTCTAATTCTTTAACAAACTTCCTTACGTAACTCTCTTTCAAATCTTTTCTATTCGAAAATTCTTTCCTTCGATAAGGTATATTCGATAACTCTATTCAATTTATTCTATTCACTTAACACTTTTGATTTAACTTTAACTCTGTTCACTTAACTCCTATCGAATAAACTATATTCGATTACTCTTTTAATTCTATCTGAATAAACTATATATCTGATTAACTCCTTTTACTCTATTCGAATAAACTATATTCGATTAACTCCTTCATTCTATTCGAATAAACTATATATTCGATTAACTCCTTTTACTTTCTCTCTAATCGACTAAACTAACATCGATTAACTCCTTTTACTTTAACTCTAATCGATTAAACTAACATCGATTAACTCCTTTTACTTTAACTCTAATCGATTAAACTAACATCGATTAACTCCTTTTACTTTAACTCTAATCGATTAAACTAACATCGGTTAACTCTTTCATTCTATTCGAATAACTAATATTCGATTTACTCCTTTATTTTATTCTATTTGTTTTATCAACATTTTTTTCTTTTTATAAAACTCTATTTGTTTTATAAACATTTTCCTTTTATTTAGTTTTGAAATATTTCCTTTTTATAAAATCTATTGATTTTATAAAATCTATTGATTTTATAAAATCCCTTTATTTCAATATACATTGAAATAATTCTTTTTACATCCCAGGGTCTTTTCTGATATTAAAAATATCGAATAACAATGATCAATATCATTTCAACACACATAATCCATAACAGATTATATCTCACATCATATATCACAATATATGAAAAACAATAAAAAAAATGTTGAGGAATCCGGTCGGATTCCTCCAACCTGTCTCCTTGCATCCACAGATGTTAAACAATATAATATAACATCACTTTCATTTCAATATGATATATTCTGTTAAAACAGAATCAATATAGAAATTCAACTAACTGACTAGCAGTTAAATTAAACAGTCAACACACAGTCAATCATCCGATATCTAACAGTTCTAAAAATACAACATGAAATTATAAACTGTTTAGAGTTAGTAAGATTTACTCACATTGGCGCGTTAACCTTAAAATAATCGGTTTGCGTTATTTGACTCAGTTGGACAATTTATTCCGCCATAAATTATAACGAGCTCAGATTCACTCTCAGACAGTTCCATTTTGGAGCTCTCGTCTATACGATCCCAACGGATCCTGTTTTGTCCAATTTCGATACCGTATGAATAAGGTATAACTTATACAAGTTTATATATCATTAAAAATAAAATATATTAGACCATATTTCATCGTTGGGCTTTAGCACTCACTCCGGCCCAACACCAACCCCACCTGCATTTCCTTGCTTCTCCTTCCTCCCCGTAACAGACATCCAATCCTCACGGTAACCACCTTAGCCGCAACTTTGAACATCTCAACCTCCTTCTCTACCTCACCATTTCCAAACCTGAAACCACCATCTTCCTTCTCATCTCAAACCCTTCATCAACCTCGAACAGTATTTGGAAAATGCGACCTCAGCCTCCACGCTCCCTGTACAACGTCGATCAACACCCCATACCACCGAAACCTCAAAACAACAACCATTTCCCAATTCGATGCTCACCGTTCTCGTATACGATAACCCTAGTTCGCGCTGAAAGAACATGCACCCAAAACCAGTGACGTCGAACTCCCTCAAACTGATATCAACTTGCAGAGCAACTTCAGAGGAGGTCAAATATAGTTGGGAATTGATTTATAGAATTTCCTTAGGATTTGTTTTGAATTTGTATATCCCACGAAATGGGTTTTGTTGTGTAAAATGTTGGAGGCGCAAGTTTATTGTCTGTTGACTTTGAGAATTAGGTTTTAAGGGTTTGGGTAGGATTATTTATAGGAAAAAATATAATATTATTATTCGATTATTTAATTCATTTTCATCCTTACGCTGTTTGTGCTTGCCTTTAAAAATTCCTCTGATCACATATGATATCCAAAAGTCACCAAAATGGACATGCACTTACAGTTCGACATTACGGTCCCAACGAAACTGGTTTCATCGAATTTCGACTCCGTTTACTCACACAGCATATTTTTAACTGTTAAATTACTGACCGTTTTTCACTCTAAAAATCCGTACGACCACATACTAACTCTAAAAATCACGAAACTTGACATCTAGCAATAATTTGACATTGCGGATCCAACAAAACTAGTTTCGTCGAATTCTGACTTCGTTTGCAAAAGTGGCCATTTTAAAAGCTCTTGATGACCCATTTAAATATATAAATATATTTAAATAAAAATTAAATTTAATATTTAAAAATAAATATTATCGTATATATTCACAGTGGAATACAATACAGCTCTAGAATATTCCTATATGAATTCCTACTCGATATTCACTTCTGGGTCAACCCGATATTCGATTTATATTGAAATTCCTTTTTAAAATATAAATAATTCCTTTATAAATTATAAAGGAATTCCACAGCGACTTTTCTAAAATTTTATTTGGACATATCTCAAAATCTACATAATGAAATCCCGATTTTTCTTTCCACTAGAAGATATACTGAAACGACCCGAACTTCCCTGGTCTCCGAAGAGAAGAGAAAGAACGAATTGTTTTGAGAACACGACAAAATAGAACGCAGACGGAAGAACATTTCATTGTTAATTACAACAATTCATCAGATTTACAAGAATATACAGAGTATAAATGAATATTACACAGAAATATCAGAGATTTAAATTACATTTAAATACATAGCAGCGGAAAATAATACAAAATACAACTGAAGGAGATATACGGATACAAAGCTTTCCGGATATCGTTCCAGCTGTAAACCAGGATCCTGTGAATATAAATCTGCAAAACCAAAACTACTAGCTGCCCGTGTCAAAATAAGGGCACCCAGAGTTTAGGTTAAAACAATAAACCCCAGGCCAGTCATGGGACTGGTGTGAGAACAAAAACAGTTATTAATCTTTATTTTAAAGTTAGGTAAATCAAAGGACCACGCCGTATAACACGGAACGGGTTTCCTCTCAAGAATACCAGTGCATAAAACAACAGCGAAATGCTAAATAAACAACAATGAAGCTATTATAAGACCCAGTTCCCATCACACAATGCAACGCAAGCCGGAGGATAGGGTTTTTACCTTATAATTGCCAAGAATGCTTGATACGTTTAAAACAAATCATCTGGTACTATTATAAGTGCATAGTGTATAAAACAAATTCAAATCATAAGTATCAATCTTAGACGACATAAGCGCCCCATCCCATTATGTCGCCATACTAACCTCTACAAATAAAACCGCAAATGTCACGTATTTGGAAATTGGATTTCGATCTATGAACCGAGGCAAAAGATAGTCCTCAACTGATTCGAGACTCTCTAGCCCGAGTCTCGGGATCAGAGCTCGAGTGACCCTTGGATCGTCAGGGCCGGTCCACCGATGTGGATTAAAATTCCTGAACACTACATTTCCACACCCTATGGGGCGTAAGTGAGCCAACGAATGACTCCATCGGACCCGGATCGTCCGATCTAACCGAGGCACCTCGCAACAACAACTACCACATAAGTCAAACTCTTCAGCGCGTGTAAAACCACTGACGCCACTTCTAGCTAGAAGGAAACGCATGCCCTCCCTGAGGTCCTCTCCCGTTTTTGGTTCACAACCGGGGTGTGAGGATCGTGAATCAACACTACATAAAGCTATTCCACACAGGCTGTGCTTTGATCATCACCACAAGACTTTGCTTTTCAACAGAAGCCTTGATCAATTTCCACTTAGGCATGCCACACAGGCAATTCAATCCATGCGTTTGATATCCATCAATATATAACCTCTGAGCTCGTACGTCTCAGAGAAGGGCGTTAAGCTAGAGAATAAATTCTCTGCCGCCAAACAGATATATATTTAATAGAAATCAATCACACAGAATAAAATCCAATGTCAGACACACAGTCCATTTACAAGTCCGTTTTGGGTCTGAACGAAACCGGAGGCACCTTGTACCTCGCTTATCCATCGATCTCCAAGTATGTCTGGACGATCACCAACTGATTCTCTCCTCTTGGGTGTACGACCCAATCAAGATCATCAATAATTATCCAAATGACGTGAAGACCTCCGGTCTTCAACCACCGTCTTCATCTTCGACACCACGTCGAATTAGTTTTTCAGAATGGGATAAACCCGGTCTTTCTGAATGACTCGCGTATATAATAAATACATGTTACACAAACACAACATACGCCTCATTCCAATTCAGAATATTCTTTTATTCAAATATTCTTATACTTTGGGAAAGGTTCCCATTAATTTTTTCAAAGATAAATTCTTTAATCTTCTTTGAATATCAATTCATACTAGTCGGGATTAGCGAACCACACCGGAGTAATCATTTATTTTATTTCCCAATCCCCACCTATTCATCCCATGAAGTAAAACTGGTAATACTTCATATCTAACACCACGGTGTTATCGGTAAATTCAATTACCATTTCACGTTCAAATCTAATTAAAGATTTAATTATCGCTTGGAGTAAAATTGGTGATACTCCATTCTCGATCTTTTCAATCTAATTAAAGATTCATTAAAACTCCACTTAGTTAAAATCTTTAACTGGGTTAAAGAATCAGTGTCATTTAAAACACGGTTCACGATAAACCCAAAATCACATTCCATTAATTATCGGGTTAAAGAACAAGTGTTATTTAAAACACTGTTCACGATAAACCCAAAAATCAATACCAATTCAATTCCAATTAAATATTATTTAATTGGTACACTTCATTAAATCTAAATAAAAAGATTTAATCTTTTTCTCAACTTGGGTTAAGAATAGTGTTAATGAAGACACCATTCACGACAAACCCAAATCACATTTGATATTAAATACAAGGCTCTGAATAGAAAATATATCGGCTTATATTCAATATCAAATTCTACGACCAACAACTATCGTAATGGAAATAACGATATTAATATATCTTTCAAATTTCCATAACAACATCTGTATAATCACGAAATCAAACATCGAAATATTCCAAAGACAATTTCGATTCAAATCCATTCCAATTCAATTATTGGAAATTCTGGTTACTGTTAAAACCCTTTTTAAATTCAATTTATTTATTTTAAAAATAAATAAATTATAATTCTAGCTCAAAACTAGTTCCTTTCGATAAAAATCTATTTTTATCTTTTCAAATATGGAGTTTTTCACCTTAATTCTCCACAAATCATTTCTTATGATTTTACACAAATTATTGATATTTTTAATAATTTTATCAAGGCCTGTACAGTCGATTTCCATCAACGGCCATCGAACTGCACTTACAGCGACCTTTTTCAAATTTGATTTGGACATAATTCCAAATCCAACCGTTAGATTTCAAATTTCTAATATTCGTTAGAAAGCACTTTTCGATACGAACCCAACGGTTTTGGTTTCAGGAGAATCCAACGGTCGGATCTCCCGCAATATCCATTCGAAGTCAATGGTCGAAATTCACGAACTGCCGCGGCGCGTTCTATTCAGGCCATTATATTATATATATATATAATATATATAATATATACTTCGTCGATTTCAATTCAAAGCGTGCTTTATAAATCGTTTTAAATTCATTTTTGAAAACGGTTTCAACTTCATATTCAATTTCAAATCAAAATTGAATATTCCAATATAATTTCGTTTTAAATTCATTTCAAATCGATTTCAATTCAATTTCAATTTAATTCGAATTTCAATTCATTTCAATTTAATTCAAATTCAATTATTTTCAATTTCAATTCGAATTCAATTCTATTCAATTTAATTCGAATTTCGATTAATTTCAATATAATTCAAATTTCGAAATCACTTTCAATATAATTAAAATTTCGAAATCACTTTCAATATAATTAAAATTTCGAAATCACTTTCAATATAATTCAAATTTCGAAAACACTTTCAATTAACATTGAAAATTGAATAAAATCGATATAAATATCGTTCACGTCAAAATGGCGTCAATCTAATCAACACGGCTTCATATATTTCTATTTTCAAATATTCTATTTCAAATATTTCTTTTTCAAATATTTCTATTTCAAAACTGGAATGAGGCCCAATCAATTACCATATAATGTTAATTATATGGATTTTCTACAACACATGTATAAAATAACAACGATAAATAATCAACCATCATCCAGAGTGCGTTCTACACTGTATAAGCATCAAATATAAATATTTAACGCTTATAACAGCCTGTCAATCAATCGATCGACATACAACTAATTATTGGGATTAGTGTATGTCATATATCATCCCAATACCCGTGTGGGGTTTCAAACAATCAAACACAGATTTTATTTGAGCAGCTGGGCGATGTGTAAAATTTATCGTCCCAATCAATATCAATCAAATCAGTGTATATAAACAAATCTCCGATTTGTTTATAAATATTTATTTTAAATACACGTTAAAAATTCTATTTTTAACTATAAAATATTTTCCACTATAAATATTTTATTTCATTTCACATCACATCACACAATCAACTACACATCAAAATCAAACAAACAAGCATACAAGCCGTCCATGGTCTGTGGACGACGGGTGTCGGGTGCTACTAAACACCGTCTGCATCCTAGTATATATTATCAACTAGAAAACAAAATTTAAGGTGAGAAGTTCTCACCAATAGCTAATCCAAACGCCACTACTCTTCTTAGGTAGGAAATCTCCGCCGTTCTCGCCTTTTGTCACTTTCATCATCCGTAATCACTACATATATAAAAATTGAATTTTTACTTTGCTATTCAATATATAAAAATCGAATTTTTACTTCGCTATTCAATATATAAAATCGAATTTTTACCCCGTTATTCAATATATAAAAAATCGAATTTTTACTTTGCTATTCAATATATAAAAATCGAATTTTTATTACTTCTACTTTATAAAAATCATATTTTTATTACTCCTACATTATAAAAATCATATTTTTATTATGCCACTAGTATAAAAAATATATTTTTAACTTTTCTATATTATAAAAAATATATTTTTAACTTCTCTATATAATAAAGATTATAACTTTACTATTTATTAACCATTTTCTTATACCAATGGTATTTAAATTTAAAACTGAAAATAAAATCAATAGTAAAATAAATAAACACAAGTATAAAGGGACTCACATTTGCTTATGGAAGGGGGTAGGAGTGCCTATAGTCAGAGGTGGGGCTGTGCGTCGCGTCGGGCATCGCTGGAGCGGCTCGTTGAGGGATAGGGTTTCTAATTGGCGAGAGGAGGGAGGAGAGGGATGATGGGGGGACGACGGCGCGGTTGCTCAGGTGGTGGGGATCGGCGAATGGTGGAGCGGTGGACGGAAAAACGGGGGCGGGGTCAACGGGATCCGCTCAGCGGTTTCGAGCTTGGGCAAGTGGGGTTCGAGCAAGGGGGCGGTGGAGGGGAGAGAAAGGGGAGGAGGGGTGGAGGAGGTTGGCCGGCGGTGGGGTGCTTCGACGTGGGCGGATCGGAGGAGCAATAGGCGAGGTGTCGAGGTTTTTTTTTATTTCTGAAAGAAACGATGTGGAAGAGAAAGGTTTGGGGGCAGGGGTTTTTAAGTAAGAAGTTTTATATTATTTTATTTTATTTATTTTATTCCATAAAACAACTTTTTATTTCGAACTCAAAATCGAACCCACCGACTGTCGTCCACAGCTAATTACCCCCATTACGAACACAATGGGATATGTATCGTAAGCTGATTCGATCGTTTCGATCAGTTTTCATCAAAATCAAAATATAACTCTATATATTCTATTTTAAACGTACATTTCAAATTACTGGGGCCACATACTAACTCGAAAAATTCACGAAAAATATTTTCTAGCTTCGTATTGACGATACGGTCCTAACAAAACTAGTTTCGTCGAATTCTGAGACCGTTTGAAAAATGGCCATTTTCCAGTCGATTAAAATCAACTGAAACTGGTCAAACGCGTTTTCCTTTGCCATGCTCACATATTGATTCGAAAAATTATGAAATTTGAAATCTAACAATAATTTGACATCACGGATCAAACAAAAGTGGTTTCGTCGAAATCCGAGGTCCTTTGCAAAATTTCCATTTTTAAGGGCCTGAATTCCATAGTGACTATTCAGAATTTTCAACTGGACATATCTTTTGATCCCCGCTATGAAATTTCAATTTTTTCAGATTCGTTGGAAAGACGTTCTCGAATAGATTCGAATATTTTTGGTTTCACTAAAATCAGGTTTATTTTGCACCCGGTACATTCATTTGAAGTTTGAAATCAAATTATCGAACTACCGCGCCATTTTCAATTCCTTTTATATTTTAAAATAAATATTTATATTCTAACAACGGTTCGAATAAATATATACGTTTGTATTCTATTCAAAATAAATTTCTCGTCGTTATTATTTGAAATAATTCATTTTAATTATTCAAAATTCATCAAAATTGCCAAAATAAATTTTTTAAATTGGCCCAGATTTCCGGGTTATTACAATCTCCCCCACTTAAAACTTTTCGCCCTCGGAAAGGAACGAAGCTGAAAGTTGTTTAACTAATCAACTCAACTTTCGTTATTTTCATTACGGCTTAAGTTATTCAACTTTTCAGTTTCTAAGAACTTTTCAAATTTTTCAAAAATTTGGCTAACACCCTAAATTTTCGAAAAATTTCGCCATAACCTCCCCTGCACTAGGAGCACGGGAAAATCCCGAAATTGCCATACAGGCCTTCTGATCTCAAAAAGAAAATGAAAAAGCCAATCGGCTAATAAAATCATCATCACCCAAACAAAATAGTTAATTATGGTAAACATGTACCTATTTGTCGGGCAAACAATTTTATTCTTTTGCTCTAGCCTCTTTGCTAAGACCTGTTCAATGTAAGTACATGTATATGCATGCAAATGCGACAAATTTTCAATACAATTCACTATTTGATTCAATTTGGCTATATGGTACAAATTTTAATTAATCAAACAATAATCAAACAGCACAACCATCAATCAATTAGTTGGTTATCATTTCAAATTCATAACTTTGATACATAGTCAAAAAATTAGATTTCTGATGACAAATCACAACAATAAGCACTATCTAGTTTCGGTTCTCACACCAGTCAATTGGAAATATATAGAAATCTCACTTTCGAAACTCGGAATTAAATACTAGCGATGGTGCCCCGCCACCAGAATTATCCCCGGGCACTAGAGGGATTCTATATCTACCCAGTATATTAAAACTTCAAATACACGTTTGCAAGACATATATACAAAATCTTTATATATTGGATTGTCCAAATTCATTTAAAATAAATATTCAAATACGAATAATTGATTTAAATTTCAAAACAAAATTTGTTTTTTTCATTCAAAAATATACTCTTCACACTCGTTCTAGGATACTACTGATCCCATCTCTAACGAGTCATCCCCATTGGATATTGCTAATCCAATTTCTGATGAATCCTTTCGTATGGTTCTAATGTGTTTTGTTCTCTGAGCTTTGTAAACCAAAGCTCTGATACCACGATGAAACGACCCGAACTTCCCCGGTCTCCGAAGAGAAGAGAAAGAATGAATTGTTTTGAGAACACGACAAAATAGAACGCAGACGGAAGAACAATTCATTGTTAATTACAACAATTCATCAGATTTAAAAGAATATACAGAGTATAAATGAATATTACACAGAAATATCAGAGATTTAAATTACATTTAAATACATAGCAGCGGAAAATAATACAAAATACAACTGAAGGAGATATACGAATACAAAGCTTTCCGGATATCGTTCCAGCTGTAAACCATGATCCTGTGAATATAAATCTGCAGAACCAAAACTACTAGCTGCCCGTGTCAAAATAAGGGCACCCAGAGTTTAGGTTAAAACAATAAACTCCAGGTCATTCATGGGACTGGTGTGAGAACAAAAACAGTTATTAATCTTTATTTTAAAGTTAGGTAAATCAAGGGACCATGCCGTATAACACGGAACGAGTTTCCTCCCAAGAATACCAGTGCATGAAACAACAGCGCAATGCTAAATAAAGAACAATGAAGCTATTATAAGACCTAGTTCCCATCACACAATGCAACGCAAGCCGGAGGATAGGGTTTTTACCGTATAATAGCCAAGAATGCTTGATACGTTTAAAACAAATCATTTGATACTATTATAAGTGCATAGTGTATAAAACAACTTCAAATCATAAGTATCAATCATAGACGGCATAAGCGCCCCATCCCACTATGTCGCCATACTAAGCTCTACAAATAAAACCGCAAATGTCACGTATTTGGAAATTGGATTTCCATCTATGAACCGAGGAAAAAGATAGTCCTCAACTGATTCGAGACTCTCTAGCCCGAGTCTCAGGATCAGAGCTCGAGTGACCCTTGGATCGTCAGGGCCGGTCCACCGATGTGGATTAAAATTCCTGAACACTACGTTTCCCCGCCCTATGGGGCGTAAGTGAGCCAACGAATGACTCCATCGGACCCGGATCGTCCGTTCTAACCGAGGCGCCTCGCAACAGCAACTACCACATAAGTCAAACTCGTCAAGGTGTGTAAAACCACTGACGCCACTTCTAGCTAGAAGGAAACGCATAATCTCCCTGAGGTCCTCTCCCGTTTTTGGTTCACAACAGGGGTGTGAGGCTCGCGAATCAACACTACACAAAGTTATGCCACACAGGATGTGCTTTGATCATCACCACAAGACTTTGCTTTTCAACAGAAGCCTTGATCAATTTCCACTTACGCATGCCACACAGGCAATTCACTCCATGCGTTTGATATCCATCAATATATAACCTCTGAGCTTGTACGTCTCAGAGAAGGGCGTTAAACTAGAGAATAAATTCTCCGCCGCCAAACAGATATATATTTAATAGAAATCAATCACACAGAATAAAATCCAATGTCAGACACACAGTCCATTTACAAGTCCGTTTTGGGTCTGAACGAAACCGGAGGCACCTTGTACCTCGCTTATCCATCGATCTCCAAGTACGTCTGGACGATCACCAACTGATTCTCTCCTCTTGGGTGTACGACCCAATCAAGATCATCAATAATTATCCAAATGACGTGAAGACCTCCGGTCTTCAACCACTGTCTTCATCTTCGACACCACGTCGAATTAGTTATTCAGAATGGGATAAACCCGGTCTTTCTGAATAACTCGCGTATATAATAAATACGTATTACACAAACACAACATACGCCTCATTCCAATTCAGAATATTCTTTTATTCAAATATTCTTATACTTTGGGAAAGGTTCCCATTAATTTTTTCAAAGATAAATTCTTTAATCTTCTTTGAATATCAATTCATACTAGTCGGGATTAGCGAACCACACCGGAGTAATCATTTATTTTATTTCCCAATCCCCACATATTCATCCCATGAAGTAAAACTGGTAATACTTCATATCTAACACCACGGTGTTATCGGTAAATTCAATTACCATTTCACGTTCAAATCTAATTAAAGATTTAATTATCGCCTGGAGTAAAATTGGTGATACTCCATTCTCGATCTTTTCAATCTAATTAAAGATTCATTAAAACTCCACTTAGTTAAAATCTTTAACTGGGTTAAAGAATCAGTGTCATTTAAAACACGGTTCACGATAAACCCAAAATCACATTCCATTAATTATCGGGTTAAAGAACAAGTGTTATTTAAAACACTGTTCACGATAAACCCAAAAATCAATACCAATTCAATTCCAATTAAATATTATTTAATTGGTACACTTCATTAAATCTAAATAAAAAGATTTAATCTTTTTCTCAACTTGGGTTAAGAATAGTGTTAATGAAGACACCATTCACGACAAACCCAAATCACATTTGATATTAAATACAAGGCTCTGAATAGAAAATATATCGGCTTATATTCAATATCAAATTCTACGACCAACAACTATCGTAATGGAAATAACGATATTAATATATCTTTCAAATTTCCATAACAACATCTGTATAATCACGAAATCAAACATCGAAATATTCCAAAGACAATTTCGATTCAAATCCATTCCAATTCAATTATTGGAAATTCTGGTTACTGTTAAAACCCTTTTTAAATTCAATTTATTTATTTTAAAAATAAATAAATTATAATTCTAGCTCAAAACTAGTTCCTTTCGATAAAAATCTATTTTTATCTTTTCAAATATGGAGTTTTTCACCTTAATTCTCCACAAATCATTTCTTATGATTTACACAAATTATTGATATTTTTAATAATTTTATCAAGGCCTGTACAGTCGATTTCCATCAACGGCCATCGAACTGCACTTACAGCGACCTTTTTCAAATTTGATTTGGACATAATTCCAAATCCAACCGTTAGATTTCAAATTTCTAATATTCGTTAGAAAGCTCTTTTCGATACGAACCCAACGATCCCGGTTTCAGGAGAATCCGACGGTCGGATCTCCCGCAATATCCATTCGAAGTCAATGGTCGAAATTCACGAACTGCCGTGGCGCGTTCTATTCAGGCCATTATATTATATATATATATAATATATATAATATATACTTCGTCGATTTCAATTCATAACGTGCTTTATAAATTGTTTTAAATTCATTTTCAAAACGGTTTCAACTTCATATTCAATTTCAAATCAAAATTGAATATTCCAATATAAACTCGTTTTAAATTCATTTCAAATCGATTTCAATTCAATTTCACTTCTATTTCAATTTAATTCGAATTTCAATTCATTTCAATTTAATTCGAATTCAATTCTATTCAATTTAATTCGAATTCAATTCTTTTAAATTTCAATTCGAATTCAATTCTATTCAATTTAATTTGAATTTCGATTATTTTCAATATAATTCAAATTTCGAAATCACTTTCAATATAATTAAAATTTCGAAATCACTTTCAATATAATTAAAATTTTGAAATCACTTTCAATATAATTCAAATTTCGAAAACACTTTCAATAAACATTGAAAATTGAATAAAATCGATATAAATATCGTTCACGTCAAAATGGCGTCAATCTAATCAACCCGGCTTCATATATTTCTATTTTCAAATATTCTATTTCAAATATTTCTTTTTCAAAACTGGAATGAGGCCCAATCAATTACCATATAATGTTAATTATATGGATTTTCTAAAACACATGTATAAAATAACAACGATAAATAATCAACCATCATCCAGAGTGCGTTCTACACTGCATAAGCATCAAATATTTATTTAACGCTTATAACAGCCTGTCAATCAATCGATCGACATACAACTAATTATTGGGATTAGTGTATGTCATATATCATCCCAATACCCGTGTGGGGTTTCAAACAATCAAACACAGATTTTATTTGTGCAGTTGGGCGATGTGTAAAATTTATCGTCCCAATCAATATCAATCAAATCAGTGTATATAAACAAATCTTCGATTTGTTTATAAATATTTATTTTAAATACACGTTAATTTTTTTATTTTTAACTATAAAATATTTTCCACTATAAAATATTTTATTTCATTTCACATCACATCACACAATCAACTACACATCAAAATCAAACAAACAAGCATACAAGCTGTCCATGGTCTGTGGACGACGGGTGTCGGGTGCTACTAAACACCGTCTGCATCCTAGTATATATTATCAACTAGAAAACAAAATTTAAGGTGAGAAGTTCTCACCAATAGCTAATCCAAACGCCACGACTCTTCTTAGGTAGGAAATCTCCGCCGTTCTCGCCTTTTGTCACTTTCATCATCCGTAATCACTACATATATAAAAATCAAAATTTTACTTTGCTATTCAATATATAAAAATTGAATTTTTACTTCGCTATTCAATATATAAAAATCGAATTTTTACCCCGTTATTCAATATATAAAAAATCGAATTTTTACTTTGCTATTCAACATACAAAAATCGAATTTTTATTACTTCTACTTTATAAAAATCATAATTTTATTACTCCTAATTTATAAAAATCATATTTTTATTATGCCACTAGTATAAAAAATATATTTTTTAACTTTTCTATATTATAAAAATTATATTTTTAACTTCTCTATATAATAAAGATTATAACTTTACTATTTATTAACCATTTTCTTATACTAATGGTATTTAAATTTAAAACTGAAAATAAAATCAATAGTAAAATAAATAAACACAAGTATAAAGGGACTCACATTTGCTTATGGAAGGGGTAG
This sequence comes from Allium sativum, assembly GCA_030737875.1. Lineage (NCBI taxonomy): Eukaryota > Viridiplantae > Streptophyta > Magnoliopsida > Asparagales > Amaryllidaceae > Allium > Allium sativum. The sequence goes on along the minus strand of CM060921.1, from coordinate 3,174,381 downwards.
GAGTGCCTATAGTCGGAGGTGGGGCTGTGCGTCGCGTCGGGCATCGCTGGAGCGGCTCGTTGAGGGATAGGGTTTCTGATTGGTGAGAGGAGGGAGGAGAGGGATGATGGGGGGGGGGGGACGACGGCGCGGTTACTCAGGTGGTGGGGATCGGCGAAGGGTGGAGCGGTGGACGGAAAAAGTGGGGCGAGGGCAACGGGATCCGCTCAGCGGTTTCGAGCTTGGGCAAGTGGGGTTTGAGAAAGGGGGAGGTGGAGGGGAGAGAAAGGGGAGGAGGGGCGGAGGAGGTTGGCCGGCGGTGGGTTGCTTTGTAAAAACCCGTAACTTCCCCGTAAAGGAAAGAGCAGATAGTTCGAGAACAAGCCACAAAAGAACGCAGACGGGAGAACATTTCATTGTATATTACAACAATTCCATCAGAATGCAAGAATATACAGAGTATGAATAAATATTACACAGAAATATCAGAGATTTAAATTACATTTAAATACATCGCGGCGGAAATAATACAAAACACAACTGAAGGAGATATACGGATACAAAGCTTTCCGGATATCATTCCAGCTACAAACCATGATCCTGTGAATATTAATCTGCAAAACCAAAACTACTAGCTGCCCGTGTCAAAATAAGGGCACCCAGGGTTTAGGTTAAAACGATAAACTCCAGTTCAGTCATGGGACTGGTGTGAGAACTAAAACAGTTATTTAAAACTTTACTTTAAATCAGATATATCAACGGACCACACCGTATAACACGGAACGGGTTTCCTCCTAAGAATACCAGTGCATATAACAAAACAATGCAATGTTTTTTTGGAAAAATGAAGCTATTATAAGACCCAGGTCCTATCACACAATGAAACGCAAGCCGGGGGATAGGGTTTTCTCTTATAATAGCCAAAAATGCTTAGTACGTTTAAAACAAATCGTTTGATACTATAATAAGTGCATAGTGTATAAACAACTTCAAATCATAAGTATCAATCATAGACGGCATAGGTACCATATATCATGTCGCCATACTAGTTCTACAATTAAAACCGCAAATGTCACGTATTTGGAAGTTGGATTTCTATCTGTGAACCGAGGCAAAAGATAGTCCTCTACCGATTCGAGACAATCTAGCCCATGTCTCAGGAACAGGCGCAACTGCCCTATGGATCGTCAGGGCCGGTCCATCGATGTGGATTATTATGCCCGAACACTACGTCTCCCCGCCCTATGGGGCGTAAATGAGCCAAAAAATGACTCCATCGGACCCGGATCGTCCGATCAAACCGAGGCGCCTCGCAAAAGCAACAACCACATAAGTCAAACTCGTCAGGGCGTGTAAAACCACTGACGCCACTTCTAGCTAGAAAGAAACGCATGCCCTCCGTGATGTCCTCTCCGGTTTCTGGTTCACAACCGTGGTGTGAGGCTCGCGAATTCACGTTACACAAAGCTATGCCACACAGGCGGTGCTTTGATCATCAACCATAAGACTTTTCTTTTCAACAGAAGCCTCGATCTATTGCCACTTAGGTATGCGACACAGGCAATTCACTCCATGCGTTTGATATCCATCAATATATAACCCCTGAGCTCGTACGTCTCAGAGAAGGGCGTTAAGCAAGAGAATAAATTCTCCGCCGCCAAACAGATATATATTTAATAGAAATCAATCACACAGACTAAAATCCAATGTCAGACACACAGTCCATTTACAAGTTCGTTCTGGGTCTGAATGAAACCGGAGGCACCTAGTACTCCGCATATCCATCGATCTCCAAGTACGTCTGGATGATCACCAACTGTTTCCATCTTCTTGGGTGTACAGCCCAATCAAGATAATCAGTAATTATCCAGACGACGTGAAGACCTCCGGTCTTCAACCACCGTCTTCATCTTCGACACCACGTCAAATCAGTTATTCAGAATGGGATAAACCCGGTCTTTCTGAACAACTCGCGTATATAATATACACGTGTGACACAAACACAACATACGCCTCAATCCAATTCAGAATATTCTTTTATTCAAATATTCTTATACTTTGGGAAAGGTTCCGATTAATTTTATCAAAGATAAATTCTTTAAATTTATCATTTAATCCTCTTTGAAAAACAATTCAAACTAGTCGGGATTAGCGAACCACACCGGAGTAATCATTTATTTTATTTCCCAATCCCCACCTATTCATCCCATGAAGTAAAACTGGCCATACTTCATCTCTAACACCACGGTGTTATCGGTAAATTCAATTACCATTTCACGTTCAAATCTAATTAAAGATTTAACTATCGCCTGGAGAAAAACTGGTGATACTCCATTCTCGATCATTTCAATCTAATTAAAGATTCATTAAAACTCCACTTAGTTTTAATCTTCACGGAAATCAATATCCTGTCTTTAACTGGGTTGAAGAACCAATGTCATTTAAAACACGGCCCACAATAAACCCAAAATCACATTCACTAATTATCGGGTTAAAGAACAAGTGTTATTTAAAACACTATTCACGATAAACCCAAAAATCAATACCAATTCGATTCCAATTAAATATCATTTAATTGGTACACTTCATTAAATCTAAATAAAAAGATTTAATCTTTTCTCAACCGGGTTCTAGAACAGTGTTAATGAAGACACCATTCACGACAAACCCAAATCACATTTGATATTTAATCCAAGGCTCTAAATAGAAAATATATCGGCTTATATTCAATATCAAATTCTACGACTAACAAATGTCGTATTGGAAATAACGATATAAATATGTATATCTTTCAAATTTCCATAACAACACCTGTATAATCACGAAATCCAACATCGAAATATTCTGAGGACAATTTCGATTCAAATCCATTCCAATGCAATTATTGGAAATTCTGGTTATTTTCAAAACCATTTCAAATCCAATTTATTTGTTTAAAAATAAATAGAATTTTAATCCTAGTTCAAAACTAGTTCATTTCGATAAAAATCTATTTTTATCTTTTCAAATATGGAGTTTTCATCCTGATTTTTCCCAAATAATTTCTTATGATTTTACACAAATTATTACTATTTTTAATAATTTTATCAACGCCCGCACAGTCGATTTCCATCAACGACCATCGAACTGCACTTACAGCGACCTTTTTCAAATTTGATTTGGACATAATTCCAAATCCAATCGTTAGATTTCAAATTTCTAATATTTGTTGGAAAGCTCTTTTCGATACGAACCCAACGGTTCCGGTTTCAGGAGAATCCGACGGTCGGATCTCCCGTAATATCCGTTCGAAATCAATGGTCGAAATTTGCGAACTGCTGCGGCGCGTTCTATTCAGGCCATTATATTATATATATAACATATATAATATATACTTCATCAATTTCAATTCAAAACGCGCTTTATAAATCGTTTTAAATTCATTTTCAAAACGGTTTCAACTTCATATTCAATTTCAAATCAAAATTGAATATCCCAATATAAATTCGTTTTAAATTCATTTCAAACCGATTTCAATTCAAATTGATTTCTAATTCAATTTCAGTTCGTTTCCATTTCAATTCAATTTCAATTCGAATTCATTTCTATTCAATTCTTTTCAAAATATCAGATTTTTAAAATCACTTTCGATATTTATTATAAAATGGATAAAATCAATATAAATATCGTTCACGTCAAAATGGCGTCAATCTAATCAACGCGGCTTCATATATTTCTATTTCCAAATATCCTGTTTCAAATATTTCAATTTCAAATATTCCTATTTCAAATATTTCTTTTTCGAATATTTCTTTTTCAAATATGGAATGAGGCCCAATCAATTACCATATAATGTTAATTATATGGATTTTCTACAACACATGTATACAATAACCACGATGAATAATCAACCATCATCCAAAGTGCATTCTACACTGTATAAGCATCAAATATAAATATTCAACGCTTATAACAGTCTGTTAATCAATCAATCGACATACAACTAAACAATCGGGATTAGTGTACGTCAAATATCATCCCAATACCCGTGTGGGGTTTCAAACAATCAAACACAGATTTTATTTGTGCAGTTGGGCGATGTGTAAAATTTATCGTCCTAATCAATATCAGTCAAATGTGGGTATATAAACAAATCGTCCGATTTTTTTATTTTTATTTCATTTTATATACACGTTAAAAATTCTATTTTTAACTATAAAATATATTCCACTATAAAATATTTTATTTCATTTCTCATCACATCACACAATCAACTACACATCAGAATTAAACAACCAAGCATACAAGCCGTCCATGGTCTGTGGACGACGGGTGTCGGGTGCTACTAAACACCGTCTGCATCCTAGTATGTATATTTCAACTAGAAAAATAAATAAAAGGTGAGGAGTTCTCACAGAATTGCTAATCCAACGCCACGACTCTTCTTAGGTAGAAATCTTCGTCGTTCTCGCCCTTTTGTCAATTTTCACTGCCCGTATTCTCTACATATATAAAAATCACATTTTTACTTCGCTATTCGATATATAAAAATCGAATTTTTACTTTGCTATTCAACATATAAAAATCAAATTTTTACTCTTCTATTCAATATATAAAAATCGAATTTTTTACTTTGCTATTCAATATATAAAAATCGAATTTTTACTTTGATATTCAATATATAAAAATCGAATTTTTACTTTGCTATTCAATACATAAAAATCGAATTTTTACTTTGCTATTCAATATATAAAAATCGAATCTTTACTTTCTCTACCTTATAAAGATTATATTTTTATAATCTCTACTATATAAAAATCATATTTTTAATCTTTCTATAATATAAAAATTATATTTTTAACCTTCCTATAATATAAAAATTATATTTTTATTCGACTAAAATTCATATCTTCTTCTAATCAAAGATTATATTTTTGCAATGCTACTTTCCATATAAAAATTATATTTTTAATCTCTTTCTTCATATAAAAATATATTCTTTCCTACTTTAAAAATATATTCTTTTCTACTTTAAAAATATATTCTTTTCTACTTTCAAAATATATATTATTTCGTACCTTAAAAATCAAATCTTTTCGTTATGCAAATTCAAATCTTTTTGTTACGCAAAAATCAAATTTTGTTCGTCATAAAAGAAAGTCAAATCTTGCACCTCTTCATTAAAAATCCAACCTTTTCGTTATTAAAAATCCATACTTTTCTTGCTAAGTTCAATATATAAAAACCAGAGTTTTATACAGTAAAATAAAATAAAAGCAAAATCAGAAAACTCACATTGTTTCAGCGAAGAAAGAGGGCTGTTTTGCGCAAATCGAAGGGTGGGCGGCTGATTGCGTCACGTTAGAGGTGGAGGAGGGATGCTTGGCCGGAATGGCGGCTGCTGGAGGGCGCGGAGCGGTGGATCATGGGGTTTGGGGATCTCGCGTTCGCGAATGGAGGGTGGGGTTTCGGTTTTAGGTGGAAGGGGGAGGAGAGAGGGGCGGCGACTCTGGGGGTATAGAGCTCGAACGGGAGGAGGAGGCGATGGGGGAGGGGGTGCTCGACGTCGTAGAGGAGGAAGAAGAAGCGGCGGCGGCAGCAGATGGGGGGGGGGCGACGCAATTTTCTTCTTCTTTCTTTTCTAATTCTGAAATCGAACAGATAAAGGATGAGGGGGAGAGAGAAAGTGAAGGGTGGGGTTATTATATTTTTTTTATTTCAAAAAGTTGACCTTTTCATTCGACCTCTAAACGAGACCCACCGACTGTCGTCCATAGCTAATTACCCCAATTCCGAACACAATGGGATATGTATCGTAGGCTGATTCGATCGTTTCGATTAGTTTTCGTCAAAATCAACATATAACTCTATATATTGAGTTTGAACGCACATTTCAATTTAATGGGGTCACATACTAACTAGAAAAATTCCCGAAAAATATTTTCTAGCTTCGTATTGACGATACGGTCCTAACAAAACTAATTTCGTCGAAATCTGAGACTGTTTGAAAAATGGCCATTTTCCAGTCGATTAAAATCAACTGAAACTGGTCAAACACGTTTTCCTCTGCCATGCTCACATATTGATTCGAAAAATTATGAAATTTGGAATCTAGCAATAATTTACATCACGGACCCAAAAAAACTGGTTTCGTCGAATTCCGAGGTCGTTTGCAAAATTCCCATTTTTAAGGGCCTGAATTCCATAGCAACTATTCAGAATTTTCAACTGGACATATCTTTTGATTCCCACTGTGAAATTTCAATTTTTCGGATTCGTTGGAAAGATATTATCAATTAGATTCAAATATTTTTGGTTTCACTAAAATACGGTTTATTTTGCACCCGGTATGTTCAATTGAAGTTTGAAATTGAATTATCGAACTACCGCGCCATTTTCAATTACTTTTATAATTATTTATATTCCAACGTCGAGCTATATAAATATATACGTTTGAATTCTATTCAAAATAAATTTTTCATTGATATTATTTAAAATAAATCATTTTAAATAATCAAAATTCGCTAAAATTGCCAAAATAAAAATTTTAAATTGGCTCAGATTTCCGGGTTATTACAATCTCCCCCACTTAAAACTTTTCGTCCCCGAAAAGGAACAAAGTCGAAAGTTGTTTAACAAATCAACTCAACTTTCATTATTTTCTTTACGGCTTAAGTTCTTTAACTTTTCAGTTTCTAAGAACTTTTCAAATTTTTCAAAAAAATTTGGCTAACACCCTAAATTTTCCAAAAATTTCGCCATAACCTCCCCTGCACCGGGAGCACGGGAAAATCTCGAAATTGCCATACAGGCCTTCTGATCTCAAAAGAAAATGAAAAGGCCAATCGGCTCATAAAATCATCATCACCCAAACAAAATAGTAAATTATGGTAAACATGTACCTATTTGTCGGGAAAACAATTTTATTCTTCTGCTCTAGCCTCCTTGCTATGACCTGTTCAATGTAAGTACATGTATATGCAAGCAAATGTGATTAATTTACAATACAATTCACTATTTGATTCAATTTGGCTAAATGGTTAAAAATTATCAAACAAATAAACAAACAACACAAACATCAATCAATTAGTGAATTAACGTTTCAAATTCATAACTTTGATACATAGTCAAAAAATCTCATTTTTGATGCCAAATCACAACAATAGACCCTATCTAATTTTGGTTCTCACACTAGTCAATTGGAAATATATAGAAATCTCACCTTCGAAACACGAAAATAAATTCTAATGATGACGCGTCAAATATTAGAATCATGTCCGAGCGACTAGAGTGTGATTCTATATCTATCGAATATATTTGAGGCTTCAATACACGTGGATTAGACGTATACTAAAATCTCTATATATTTGATTGTCCAAATCAATATAGATAAATAATCAAATACGTATAATTGATTTAAATTTTCAAAACAAAAACTCGTTTTCATTTCAAAAATACTCTTCACACTCATTCTAGGATGCTACTGATCCCATCTCTAACGAGTCATTCTCATTGGATGTTACTAATCCAATATTTGATGAATTCTTTCGTATGGTTCTAATGTGTCTTGTTCTCTGAGCTTTGTAAACCAAAGCTCTGATACCAACTGTAAAAACCCGTAACTTCCTCGTAAAGGAAAGAGCGGATAGTTCGAGAACAAGCCACAAAAGAACGCAGACGGGAGAACATTTCATTGTATATTACAACAATTCCATCAGAATACAAGAATATACAGAGTATGAATAAATATTACACAGAAATATCAGAGATTTAAATTACATTTAAATACATCGCGGCGGAAATAATACAAAACACAACTGAAGGAGATATACGGATACAAAGCTTTCCGGATATCATTCCAGCTGCAAACCAGGATCCTGTGAATATTAATCTGCAAAACCAAAACTACTAGCTGCCCGTGTCAAAATAAGGGCACCCAGAGTTTAGGTTAAAACGATAAACTCCAGGTCAGTCATGGGACTGGTGTGAGAACTAAAACAGTTATTTAAAACTTTACTTTAAATCAAATATATCAAGGGACCACGCTGTATAACACGGAACGGGTTTCCTCCCAAGAATACCAGTGCATATAACAAAATAGCGCAATGCTTTTTTGAAAAAATGAACCTATTATAAGACCCAGGTCCTATCACACAATGCAACGCAAGCCGGGGGATAGGGTATGTTTAAAACAAATTGTTTGATACTATAATAAGTGCATAGTGTATAAAACAACTTCAAATCATAAGTATCAATCATAGACGGCATGGGTACCATATATCATGTCGCCATAATAGTTCTACAATTAAAACCGCAAATGTCACGAATTTGGAAGTTGGATTTCCATCTGTGAACCGAGGCAAAAGATAGTCCTCTACCGATTCGAGAAAATCTAGCCCATGTCTCAGGAACAGCCGCAACTGCCCCATGGATCGTCAGGGCCGTTCCACCGATGTGGATTATTATGCCTGAACACTACGTCTCCCCGCCCTATGGGGCGTAAATGAGCCAACAAATGACTCCATCGGACCCGGATCGTCCGATCAAACCGAGGCGCCTCGCAACAGCAACAACCACATAAGTCAAACTCGTCAGGGCGTGTAAAACCACTGACGCCACTTCTAGCTAGAAAAGAACGCATGCCCTCCCTGATGTCCTCTCCCGTTTTTGGTTCACAACCGGGGTGTGAGGCTCGCGAATTCACGTTACACAAAGCTATGCCACACAGGCGGTGCTTTGATCATCAACCACAAGACTTTTCTTTTAAACAAAAGCCTCGATCTATTGCCACTTAGGCATGCCACACAGGCAATTCACTCCATGCGTTTGATATCCATCAATATATAACCCCTGAGCTCGTACGTCTCAGAGAAGGGCGTTAAGCAAGAGAATAAATTCTCTGCCGCCAAATAGATATATATTTAATAGAAATCAATCACACAGACTAAAATCCAATGTCAGACACACAGTCCATTTACAAGTTCGTTCTGGGTCTGAACGAAACCGGAGGCACCTAGTACCCCGCATATCCATCGATCTCCAAGTACGTCTGGACGATCACCAACTATTTCCATCTTCTTGGGTGTACAGCCCAATCAAGATCATCATTAATTATCCATACGACGTGAAGACCTCCGGTCTTCAACCACCGTCTTCATCTTCGACACCACATCGAATCAGTTATTCAGAATGGGATAAACCCGGTCTTTTTGAACAACTCGCACATATAATATACACGTGTGACACAAACACAACATATGCCTCAATCCAATTCAGAATATTCTTTTATTCAAATATTCTTATACTTTGGGAAAGGTTCCCATTAATTTTATCAAAGATAAATTCTTTAAATTTATTCTTTAATCTTCTTTGAATATCAATTCAAACTAGTCGGAATTAGCGAACCACACCGGAGTAATCATTTATTTTATTTCCCAATCCCCACCTATTCATCCCATGAAGTAAAACTGGTCATACTTCATCTCTAACACCACGGTGTTATCGGTAAATTCAATTACCATTTCACGTTCAAATCTAATTAAAGATTTAACTATCGCCTGGAGCAAAACTGGTGATACTCCATTCTCGATCATTTCAATCTAATTAAAGATTCATTAAAACTCCACTTAGTTTTAATCTTCATAGAAACCAATATCCTGTCTTTAACTGGGTTGAAGAACCAATGTCATTTAAAACACGGCCCACAATAAACCCAAAATCACATTCATTAATTATCGGGTTAAAGAACAAGTGTTATTTAAAACACTGTTCACGATAAACCCAAAAATAAATACCAATTCGATTCCAATTACATATCATTTAATTGGTACACTTCATTAAATCTAAATAAAAAGATTTAATCTTTTCTCAACTGGGTTCAAGAACAGTGTCAATGAAGACACCATTCACGAAAACTGAAATCACATTTGATATTAAATACAAGGCTCTAAATAGAAAATATATCGGCTTATATTCAATATCAAATTCTACGACTAACAAATGTCGTATTGGAAATAATGATATAAATATGTATATCTTTCAAATTTCCATAACAACACCTGTATAATCACGAAATCCAACATCGAAATATTCCAAGGACAATTTCGATTCAAATCCATTCCAATGCAATTATTGGAAATTCTGGTTATTTTCAAAACCATTTCAAATCCAATTAATTTGTTTAAAAATAAATAGAATTTTAATCCTAGTTCATTTCGATAAAAATCTATTTTTATCTTTTCAAATATGGAGTTTTCATCCCGATTTTTCCCAAATCATTTCTTATGATTTTACACAAATTATTACTATTTTTAATAATTTTATCAAGGCCCGCACAGTCGATTTCCATCAACGGCCATCGAACTGCACTTACAACGACCTTTTTCTAATTTGATTTGGACATAATTCCAAATCCAACCATTAGATTTCAAATTTCTAATATTCGTTAGAAAGCTCTTTTCGATACAAACCTAACGGTTCCGGTTTCAGGAGAATCCGACGGTCGGATCTCCCGTAATATCCGTTCGAAGTCAATGGCCGAAATTCGCGAACTGTTGCGGCGCGGTGCGTTCTATTCAGGCCATTATATTATATATATAACATATATAATATATACTTCGTCGATTTCAATTCAAAACGCGCTTTATAAATCGTTTTAAATTCATTTTCAAAATGGTTTCAACTTCATATTCAATTTCAAATCAAAATTGAATATCCCAATATAAATTCGTTTTAAATTCATTTCAAACCGATTTCAATTCAAATTGATTTCTAACTCAATTTCAGTTCGTTTTCAATTCAATTCGAAGTCATTTCTATTCAATTCTTTTCAAAATATCAGATTTTTAAAATCATTTTCGATATTCATTATAAAATTGATAAAATCGATATAAATATCGTTCACGTCAAAATGGCGTCAATCTAATCAACGCGGCTTCATATATTTCTATTTCCAAATATCCTATTTCAAATATTTCTATTTCAAATATTCCTATTTCAAATATTTCTTTTTCATATATTTCTTTTTCAAATATGGAATGAGGCCCAATCAATTACCATATAATGTTAATTATATGGATTTTCTACAACACATGTAAACAATAACCACGATGAATAATCAACCATCATCCAAAGTGCATTCTACACTGTATAAGCATCAAATATAAATATTCAACGCTTATAACAGTCTGTCAATGAATCGATCGACATACAACTAAACAATCGGGATTGGTGTACGTCAAATATCATCCCAACACCCGTGTGGGGTTTCAAACAATCAAACACAGATTTTATTTGTGCAGTTGGGCAATGTGTAAAATTTATCGTCCCAATCAATATCAGTCAAATGTGTGTATATAAACAAATCGTCCGATTTGTTTATTTTTATTTCATTTTATATACACGTTAAAAATTCTATTTTTAACTATAAAATATTTTCCTCTATAAAATATTTTATTTCATTTCTCATCACATCACACAATCAACTACACATCAAAATTAAACAACCAAGCATACAAGCCGTCCATGGCCTGTGGACGACGGGTGTCGGGTGCTACTAAACACCGTCTGCATCCTAGTATATATATTTCAACTAGAAAAATAAATAAAAGGTGAGGAGTTCTCACAGAATTGCTAATCCAACGCCACGACTCTTCTTAGGTAGAAATCTTCATCGTTCTCGCCCTTTTGTCAATTTTCACTGCCCGTATTCTCTACATATATAAAAATCACATTTTTACTTCGCTATTCGATATATAAAAATTGAATTTTTACTTTGCTATTCAACATATAAAAATCGAATTTTTACATTGCTATTCAATATATAAAAATCGAATTTTTACTTTGCTATTCAATATATAAAAATCGAATTTTCACTTTGCTATTCAATATATAAAAATCGAATTTTTACTTTGCTATTCAATATATAAAAATCGAATTTTTACTTTCTCTACCTTATAAGGATTATATTTTTATAATCTCTACTATATAAAAATCATATTTTTAATCTTTCTATAATATAAAAATTATATTTTTAACCTTCCTATAATATAAAAATTATATTTTTATTCGACTAAAATTCATATCTTCTTCTAATCAAAGATTATATTTTTGCAATGCTACTTTCCATATAAAAATTATATATTTATCTCTTTCTTCATATAAAAATATATTCTTTCCTACTTTAAAAATATATTCTTTTCTACTTTAAAAATATATTCTTTTCTACTTTCAAAATATATATTATTTCATACCTTAAAAATCAAATCTTTTCGTTATGCAAATTCAAATCTTTTTGTTACGCAAAAATCAAATTTTGTTCGTCATAAAAGAAAGTCAAATCTTGCACCTCTTCATTAAAAATCCAACCTTTTCGTTATTAAAAATCCATACTTTTCTTGCTAAGTTCAATATATAAAAACCAGAGGTTTATACAGTAAAATAAAATAAAAGAAAAATAAAAAAACTCACATTGTTTCAGCGAAGAAAGGGGGCTGTTTTGCGCAAATCGAAGGGTGGGCGGCTGATTGCGTCGCGTTAGAGGTGGAGGGGGGATGCTTGGCCGGAATGGCGGCTGCTGGAGGGCGCGGAGTGGTGGATCATGGGGTTTGGGGATCTCGCGTTCGCGAATGGAGGGTGGGGTTTCGGTTTTAGGTGGAAGGGGGAGGAGAGAGGGGCGGCGACTCTGGGGGTATAGGGCTCGAACGGGAGGAGGAGGCGATGGGGGAGGGGGTGCTCGACGTCGTAGAGGAGGAGGAGGAGGAGGAGGAGGAGGAAGAAGAAGCGGCGGCAGCAGATGGGGGGGCGATGCGATTTTCTTCTTCTTTCTTTTATAATTCTGAAATCGAACAGATAATGGATGAGGGGGAGAGAGAAAGTGAAGGGTGGGGTTATTATATATTTTTTTTATTTCAAAAAGTTGACTTTTTCATACGACCTCTAAACGAGACCCACCGACTGTCGTCCATAGCTAATTACCCCCATTCCGAACACAATGGGATATGTATCGTAGGCTGATTCGATCGTTACGATCAGTTTTCGTCAAAATCAACATATAACTCTATATATTGAGTTCAAACGCACATTTCAATTTACTGGGGTCACATACTAACTAGAAAAATTCCCGAAAAATATTTTATAGCTTCGTATTGACGATACGGTCCTCACAAAACTAATTTGGTCGAAATCTGAGACTGTTTGAAAAATGGCCATTTTCCAGTCGATTAAAATCAACTGAAACTAGTCAAACACGTTTTCCTCTGCCATGCTCACATATTGATTCGTAAAATTATGAAATTTGGAATCTAGTAATAACTTGACATCACGGACCCAACAAAACTGGTTTCGTCGAATTACGAGGTCGTTTGCAAAATTCCCATTTTTAAGGGCCTGAATTACATAGCGACTATTCAGAATTTTCAACTGGACATATCTTTTGATTCCCGCTATGAAATTTCAATTTTTCGGATTCGTTGGAAAGATATTATCAATTAGATTCAAATATTTTTGGTTTCACTAAAATCCGGTTTATTTTGCACCCGGTATGTTCAATTGAAGTTTGAAATCGAATTATCGAACTACCGCGCCATTTTCAATTCCTTTTATAATTATTTATATTCCAACGTCGAGCTATATAAATATATACGTTTGAATTCTATTCAAAATAAATTTTTCGTTGATATTATTTAAAATAAATCATTTTAAATAATCAAAATTCGCTAAAATTGCCAAAATAAAAATTTTAAATTGGCCCAGATTTCCGGGTTATTACATGCTTCGACGTGGGCGGATCGGAGGAGCGACAGGCGAGGTGTCGAGGGGTTTTTTTTCCTGAAAGAAACGATGTGGAAGAGAAAGGTTTGGGGGCAGGGGTTTTTAAGTAAAAGGTTTTATATTATTTTATTCCATAAAACAACTTTTTTTTTCAAACTCAAAATCGAACCCACCGACTGTCGTCCATAGCTAATTACCCCCATTCCGAACACAATGGGATATGTATCGTAAGCTGATTCGGTCGTTTCGATCAGTTTTCGTCAAAATCAAAATATAACTCTATATATTCTATTTTAAACGTACATTTCAAATTACTGGGGCCACATACTAACTCAAAAAATTCACGAAAAATATTTTCTAGCTTCGTATTGACGATACGGTCCTAACAAAACTAGTTTCGTCGAATTCTGAGACCGTTTGAAAAATGGCCATTTTCCAGTCGATTAAAACAACTGAAACTGGTCAAATGCGTTTTCCTTTGCCACGCTCTCATATTGATTCGAAAAATTATGAAATTTGAAATCTAACAATAATTTGACATCATGGATCCAACAAAAGTGGTTTCGTCGAAATCCGAGGTCGTTTGCAAAATTTCCATTTTTAAGGGCCTGAATTCCGTAGCGACTATTCAGAATTTTCAACTGGACATATCTTTTGATCCCCGCTATAAAATTTCAATTTTTCGGATCTTGGAAAGACGTTCTCGAATAGATTCGAATATTTTTGGTTTCACTAAAATCCGGTTTATTTTGCACTCGGTACATTCATTTGAAGTTTGAAATTGAATTATCGAACTACCGCGCCATTTTCAATTCCTTTTATATTTTAAAATAAATATTTATATTCTAACGATGATTCGAATAAATATATACGTTTGAATTCTATTCAAAATAAATTTCTCGTCATTATTATTTAAAATAATTCATTTTAAATATTCAAAATTCATCAAAATTGCCAAAATAAATATTTTAAATTGGCCCAGATTTCCGGGTTATTACACATACTCCACCAGCTCTACACGTTTCTTATTTCACAGAAATCTGGCTTAAAACGAATCATGTACATTCAGTTGAAGTTCTAATCGCCAATTTTCGAACTGCAACGCCATTTCAAGCTCGATTTTAATTATATTATAATTCTACGTTCAAACTGTCGTTTATATAATATATTCGTAATTCAAATTCAATTCTAAACTGAATTAAATATCACAGATGATCCGGTTCACACCATATCGTCATTTCAGCCAATTATGATTATTTCAGAATTAAATATATTATTTATTTTATTATTTAAATTAAATATTTATTATTATTTTATTCCACGACCATTTAATCCTTTTAATCACCATTTTAAAAATTAAATAAATTAATTATAATTCCTCTGCCAATGCGGGTCATTACACCTCAAAACCGCGTCGACCTCCTTCTCAGTTCGACCGCACCTCAGTAAACTCAATCGTACACGGAGAACAATACATCGGTGGAAGCCTTTTGTTTTCGTGAGCCTAAAACAATTAATTTCAATATCTAAGGATTATATTCCAATTTTCTTTTGGTTTTTAAAAGGATCGGTTTCCTTTTTATCGGAAGAGATCTCGTTTTAGATGTGCTGGAGGAAAGAAAAAGAGGAGCGTCAGTTTGTTTTATTTATAGATATTTGAGAAACGTGCCACACACGATTTTGGAAGCGTGATATGCACGGCTTTGAAATGCTTGGCTGGCATGATTATGGAGCTTCGTGTTTACGGAACTGAATGGTTTGGGGAACAAGGAATTGAGATACGTAGAGAACATGATGTTCTGAAAGTTTGGATTACATGGTTTTAAATTGCTTACTCGGTAAGGTAGCATGCATTTTATTTTATTTAATTATTGTGTCCCCTTTCGGTTCTCAGTCGGTTTGAACGAATAGGATAGCATGTGAGGTGCAGCGAACATGCATAGGAATGTGCATATATTCATGTTATGCATTCAACATAGGAATTGTGATAGTAGAATTTTCATTGTGAAATTTCCAAGCATTCTAATGCCTTCCATTTTTGTCTTTGCCGATGATAATATTTTCTTTTGAAGTAATTTTATCATAAATATAATGTTCATAGTTTTGTAATGACATAATCGGACTATTTATTATAGTGCTAATTTTATGTTCAATTAAAATTTACTATTTCTATTCACTAGTTGGTCACTTCCATATTTTTGCCCAATGCAAATGAAAATTCTAAATCTGTTGTTGGTTGGCATGTGTTGGTATTATAAGTTTAACATTTCCTTTAACTTCTTTGTAAAACTTATGAGTTGAAATTCACTTGAATGCAACAAAAATGGAGAAATAATCATGGTTACTAATAGCAGCTATTGTGTTTATGACTATTGCTTTATTCATGGAAAGTCTTGGTTGGGAAAGGGTACTGGTATTCGTACATTTGGTAAAGGATTTACAACGAGACTTTATTAGATTTTATTTTAATTTTAATGAATGCAACTGAGTTTAATAAATTATATGTTCGATCATCATTTTTTTATTAATAAATATCATATAAATTTCCATTTGTATTTCTCGCACAACATTTAGAATTAATATAAATATTCTAAATCAATTGGCTGAAAATTCGGGTCATTACATTCCTTCCCCCTTAAAAGAATTTTGTCCCTGAAATTGCTAAGTAGTAAAAATGTTATAACTCTATCTCCTCATAACCTGCTTAGTTGAAATCTTATACTCCATATCTTCATAATCCAGTTCTTGCCCGACCTTCGAATTCTCATACCAATGCTCGACCATTCATAATTCTTTCCAAATGATCTGTCCACCATTTTTGGACAATCCATCATCAATTACTTATCTTCAATTCATATGCTCTTTTGCATATCCACACCATTCCAACTGATTTTAAATACGCTTATCAATTTCATTATTCCACTTGAAATTTTGTTGACTAATTCTGGTTTTCTTATTTCAATTAAAATTAACAACTCGATTTTAAATTATCAAAAATTTAATAAAAATTTTCTAACTCTTTAAATTTTCAAAATTTTTTTTGCTAGCATCTCCTTTGCACGGCTCAATCGGTACAACCATAACTCGCCTTTCTAGGCCTTCTCCGGTCCAAAAGAAAATAAAAAAGCCAAGCAGCTTGCCCCTTTGGCTCATAATACCATCAAACCCAAGTAATATTGTAAACATGTACCTTTTTGATGGGCATGATTCTATCTCTTGCATTTGCTTCCATTCAATATCTGCTCAGCATACATATATCTGTTTCCAGTTGGTTTCAAATCAATCCAAGTTCAATTTTTAACACTCTAATCAACTTCTGATTAGTTCACTTCCATTCTATCAATTCAAATCAGACTTCCATTTAAGTCAATCCACTTATCATACTTGAATCCAAGTTTATCACAATTCAATTTCAACTAACAACCTCCAATATATATTCAGCTTGCTTATTCATAAGTCGAATTCATATTAATAATTCGAATCTCAATACTTCTCTTTATTTAATTTCCTTCGGGATTATCTCTATCCAATCTAATTTCCATTTAACTTAAGTTAAATTTTCAATTAGTTTGATTTACTTCCACCATTTCAATTTATTCAACTTATACAAGTTAAATTTTAATTCAGAATTCAAATTCTTGGCTTCCCATTTCAAATTAAATTTTAAATCATATAATCATGCACATATATTTATGACTAGTTCAATTCAAAACATATGAACTTTTTATTTATTTATTTTATTTTAAATAACTTGCTTTTCTCAAACAACTTCCCATTAATAATTCCATTATGGTAGCAATCCGTCACTTAGAAACTCGAAAATGAATACCGATAATGTCGTTATCAGAATTATTTTCTCGCCATTGAAGTGATTTCAGTGCTTAATCTCTTCCAAAATTCATTTAAAAGCATTTTTTTTCTAAATTTCTTCAAAGTAATGTTATACTAATTTTTAGAATACTTCAGAAAATAATCTAAATCATCCGGGATTTAAATTCCGAATTATGATCTGAATCTAATTGTAATTCGGCATATTTGTATATTCCATTCTTACACCAATTCAATTTGGTTTTATATGACCACTTTGGTATTATAATCTCATTTGATTATAATAATAACCAACCAGTTCAATAATTTTAGAAAATTATTCCCTTTATATCGAAAATAATTTTTGGGCAAAATTATTTCATTTACCCATTTTAAAAAAATACTGTATCAAATTGCTTTGTTCGAGAGGTTAGAAACACCTATCGATACAGTTGTACATTATGTGTCGATAAGAATTCATAAACCACTCAACAAACCATTCAATACAATATAAAACAATTTTGTATCAAATTTACAAGTATGCACTCTCACATATACATTCAAACTCAATCTAGGGTACTACTAACCCCATCTCTATTGAGTTACGCCACAGAGCCAAGGTTACTACTCAAACCTTCAGCTCTGACACCAAATGTAATGGCCTGAATTTCCATACTCTTTGAGTCGACTAATTTTACCACACGTCCAACCCAAATTGTACAGAAATACGAATCATTAGTAGAAAGAAGTTAGAGGATGAGAAATAGAAAGAAAGAGAAATTAGAATAGAAAAAAACGAAGAATACAAATCTCATAGAGGAACGAATAAAATATATTATTCAACATAACTTTTGAAATACAAATCCGTAACTGTATATACATACCATCATTAGTACACAACAGTTATTCCTGGAATAGTTTATAAACACCTGTTTCTAGATACAACATAGTACACAGCGGAAAATATGATAGTTTATAGCTAACAGGTTAAGCCGCCTGCTTCAAGCTCCTCTAAGTGAATCTGTAAAATCCCGACTACTTGATTGCCCATACAAATATGGGCACCCAAGAGTTTAGGGAAAACAAAACAAAATAAACTCCGGGTCAGTCATGTGACTGGTGTGAGTAAACTCCAACCATTTATTTAACTTTCAAAATCCTTTCAAAAGAAATGATCGTAAGACCGATCCACACATAAACCCAGATGATTTTTACCTTACGATAACCAAAAATATTTTTGATATCAAAGCCAATTATATTATAATAATGTCTACATCAAATAAATAGAATCTAGCGGAACGCTTGTGAAACGACCCGAAAAAATCCGTACTATCTGAGTTGACTAATAACACCACACGTCCAACCCAAATTGCACAGAAATACAAATTATTATTAGAAAGAAGTTAGAGGATGAGAAATAGAAAGAAAGAAATATTAGAATAGAAGAAACAAAGAAAATAGATCTCGCAGCAGAACGAATAAAATATGTTATATGACATAACCTTTTGAAATACAAATCAGTAACTTTATATACAGACCATCATCAGAGCACAACAGTTATTCCTGGAACAGTTTTAAACACCTGTTTCCAGATACAACATAGTACACAGCGGAAATATGATATTCTATAGATAACTGGTGAAGCCTCCTGCTTCCAGCTCTTCCAAGTGAATCTGTAAAATCCCGACTACTTGACTGCCCATATAAATTTGGGCACCCAAGAGTTTAGGGGAAAAAAACAAAATAAACTCTGGGTCAGTCATGGGACTGGTGTATGTAAACTTCAACCATTTGTTTAACATTCAAAATCCTTTCGAAAGGAAAGATAATAGTAAGACCAGCCCACACATAAACATGGACGGTTTTTACCTTACTATAACCCAAAATATTTTTGATATCAAGTCCACTGATATTATAATAATGTCTACATCAAATAAATAGAATCTAACGGAACGCTTGCATCTTACGCTCCACATACATTATAAAAAAATCAAAAACCGCATGGAGCTTATTGGAGATTGGATTTCCAACATGACAAGGTATGGAACCACCTTCCGATAGTGTGTCTCTAGAGACGAATACACTGGGTTCAACAAGAACATTTTGCAACCCGGCCCACACATGACCGTCCACTCATTTCGCCTAAGTGTATCGAATGTATATCACTAACGGTTGGGATCAGCAACCGTTTCCCGAATGGGACAACATCGAATAGAATAAGGAATTAAATGAATCTCTAGATAGGTGATAATACACCCTAATGGGAGCGACCCACATAGCCATGCTTCCTATCCGATTTTTGTCATTTCCCGGTTGTTGAGGCATGAGGCTATGATTACTTTATATTCATTGATAGCACAATCACTTTGAATGCCACATTGTCAGATCCGTTAATCACTAATTGATTTGCACAAATATTCTGGATGTTATGCTATGGGAATAAATCTGTTGCCATCATATATATTTATACAGACCAACATATTCATCATTGGAAATACTTTGTTAGACTTTCGTCCATTTACGTTCGTTCTGGGATTGAACGAAACCGAAGGCACAATTTCTATTAATAGAAAAACCCCTTGCACTTTACTCCGTCTTTGATTATCTCCATATAATCTGATTCGCAACGCTATTGCCAATACAGAGTGGTTCACGGATAATAATTGTAATAAACCGGAAAATACGGGCCAATTTAAAAAATTTAAATTAGTGATTTCAAAGGAATTTATACAATTGAAATAGAATATTTCAATAAAATAGTGAATTAGAAATAGTGAGTCAGTTTGAAATTTGAATTCAAACTTTGACTGACTGTGCAGGGTGGAAAATATAATGGATTTTAGCGAAACCACAAATATCTAAATCTGTTAGTCAATACCTTTCTAACGAATCGGAAAAATCGAAGTTTCATAACGGGAATCAAAAGTTATGGCCGAATGAATTTTTTGAATGGTCGCTATATAGAATATATAGCCCTGGAAAATTGATATTTTGCATACGACCTCGGAATTCGACGAAACCACTTTTGTTGGGTCCGGGATGTCAAACTATTGCTAGGTTTCAAATTTCATAATTTTTGAAGCTAGTATGTGAGCGTGGCAAAAGAAAATGTGTTTGGTCAATTTCTGTTAAATTGGATCGACTAGAAAACGGCCATTTTTCAAACGATCTCAGAATTCGACGAAACTAGTTTTGTTCGGACCATAGCGTCAAAACATAGCTAGATTTATTTTTCTGGAATTTTTCGAATTAGTTTGTGGCCCTGGCAAATTGAAATGTACGTTCAAAGTTAAAAATTAAATGTTTTATACTTTAATTTGAAAAATAACTGACTGTAACAGTCAAATTGGCCTACGAAACATATCCCATTGTGTTCGGGATGGGGGTATTTAGCTAGGGGTGACAGTTATTGGGTTTGAAAAGGAGTTCGTTTGAGAAAACACTATTTAAAAATTTATTAAAACCATCGACCAATCATATTTCTCCCTTCATTATTTTAAAAAAAAGAAAAAGAAAAAAAGAAAACCCCAAAACCAACGGCGAAACCAACTTCCCCCCTTCCAGGCCCGATCGCCGCCGCTGTCGCCGCTTCCAGCCTCCGCCACCACCGCCGCTCGACGCGCCTTCGCCTCCCCGTGAGATCCGACCCCAGCTCGACGCTGACCAAACCCTCCTCCGCCTGAATCGAGGCTCCAAAGCCCCGACCTTTCCAGCGCCGCCGCCGACGATCCCGACCACCGAACGCCACCAAACCACCACCGACAGGAAGCTCTCTCTTCCCTTTTCCACGTCCAACTCGCCGATCATCCCCTCGTGCCCCGGATTTCGCGAAAACCTCAAACCTAGTTTTGAACCATCGTGAAAGGTGAGTTCTTTTTGATGTTTGCACTTTGAAAAATCATATCTTTTTGGTGTGTTGACGAAATTCGATGAAACAGGAAACATCGGGACCGCAAGGAAGCTCTCTACCCAATAGAAGAAGCCACGGATTTTTCTGAGTCATCTACGATTTTTAGCACTCCGAAAACCAATGTGAGAAATCTAAATTAATAGAATTTGAATGGAAAATGTCGTGTATAAATTATATTAGCGAAATATAAATTACATACGTGTTGTATACCTCATGTACATGCGTAGTGTAAGCTATATTAGCGAAATATAAATTACATACGTGTTGTATACCTCATGTACATGCGTAGTGTAAGCTATATAAGCGAAGTATGAATTTTACATGCATAGAATAATTGATACATGTGTTGAAATGCAAGTGAAATATATATTATATATATATATATATATATATATATATATATACTCCCCTCGTCCACAAACCATGGACGATATTTATTGTTGTGAATTGGTGTGAAACATTGGATGAAAAATGCGAATGGTTGAATAATTGTTTGTGGTTGATATTGTTTGGTTGTGTGTAACGACCCAGAAAATCTGAACCAATTTAAAAATTTTAAATTGGCTAAAATAATGGATTTTAAATATTTAAAATAAATATTTTAAATAATGGTGATGAAAACTGAGTTTGAATCGACAATTGAAAACGAATATAATTAATTATAATTATAAACAAGGCCTGAAAGGGCGTGGCAGTTTCAAAAATTGAATTCAAACTTTGTCGGACTGTACCGGGTGCAAAACAATCCGGATTTTAGTGAAACCAAAAACATTAGGATCTGTTTGATGATATCTTTCTAACAAATCCGACCAATCGAAATTTGATAGCGGGAATCAAAAGATATGTCCAGTTGAAAATTCTGAATAGTCGCTATGGAATTCAGGCCCTTAAAAATGGACATTTTGCAAATGACCTCGGATTTCGACGAAACCACTTTTGTTGGATCCGCAGTGTCAAGTTATTGTTAGGTTTCAAATTTCATAATTTTTCGAATCAATATGTGAGCGTGGCAAAGGAAAACGCGTTTGACCAGTTTCAGTTGATTTTAATCGACTGGGAATTGGCCATTTTTCAAACGGTCTCAGAATTCGACGAAACTAGTTTTGTTAGGACCGTATCGTCAATACGAAGCTAGAAAATATTTTTCTGGAATTTTTCTAGTTAGTATGTGACCCCGGTAATTTGAAATGTACGTTTAAAATTCAATATAGTGATTTAAATGTAAATTCAACGGGAACTGATTGTAACGATCAAATCAGCTTACGATACATATCCCATTGTGTTCGGAATGGGGGTAAAACGTTATGGACGACAGGCGGTGGGCCTCGTTTCGAAGTCGTATGTAAAAGTCAACTTTTTTTGAAAAATTAAATAATAAAATAATAAAAATAAATTTTAATTCCCTCCCTTTATCTCTCTTTCTGGCCCCCCCTCCCCCCGATTTCATTAATCAGAAAAAAAAAAGAAGAAGGACGGAGCAGCAGCGACGCCGCCACCACCGGAGCTCCGACGAAGACGAGCCCCCCCCCCCAGTTCGAGACGCTGAAGCATCCGCCCACCTCGAAGCCAGCTCCGACGAAGACGATCCCCCCCCCCCCCCCCCGTCGAATCAAATCGAGCAGCCCCCCCTGAAGCCTCGACGCCACCACCACAGAAGACCACTGCCGCCGACGTCTTCTTTCCCCCTCCACCTCGCAGACCAGCGTAAGCATTTTATTTTATTTTTATTTTTAATTCTGAAAATTTCTGATTTTAATTAGGGTTTCAAACTGATTTTAATTAGGATTTTAAAACTGATTTTTAATGAAGTTAAAACTGATTTTTAAAGAAGTTTAAAACTGATTTTTAAAGAAGTTTAAAACTGATTTTTAAAGAAGTTATAAAAACTGATTTTAAAGAAGTTATAAAAACTGATTTTAAAAAGTTATAAAAACTGATTTTAAAAGGTTATAAAAACTGATTTTTAAAGGGTTCTAAAAACTGATTTTAGAAGGTTTAAAACTGAATTTTAAAAAGGTTTAAAATTGAATTTTAAAGGGGTTTGAAAAACTGATTTTATTTTGAGATTTAAAAAGAAAAAGATTTAAACTTTAAAAAGGAAAGGATTTGAACTTTAAAAAATTAAAAATCATATTTTTATATATCGAAAGTCGAAGTAAAAATCAGATTTTTATATATTGAAAGTCGAAGTAAAAATCATATCATTATATATTGAATAGCGAAGTCAAAATTCGATTTTTATATATTGAATAACATAGTAAAAATTCGATTTTTACATATGTAGAGAATACGGGCGAAAGCGAAAAAAAGGCGAGATTGGCGAAGATTTCTAAAGGAAGAGTGGTATTGGATAGCTATTGGTGAGATTTCTGATTTAAAAATATATATATATGTGTGAAATGAAAGTGAATTGCTATATATAAATATATATATATACGCCCCTCGTCCACAAACCATGGACGATATTTATTGATTGAAATTGTTGTGAAAATTGATTGATAGCGAATGGTTGTTTGGGATTGTTTATGGTTGATTGTGGTTGAAAAATACCCATTTGTGATTGAGAAATATTTGGTTGAAACCACATAGGATTAGTTTGTGGAAATGAAATAAATATATACATGCCGCCTGCGTGCGAACTAGATGCATGATCCCTGTTAGACCAAAAAATGGTCCTAACACCCAATTGATAATGTTTTGTAGAGAATAATGAGGAATCATGAACAAAAAGCAAGAAAAATCAATCAACACACGGAATTTATAGTGGTTCGGCGTTAACAAGCCTACATCCACTTCATAGCTTCTCAATTTATTCAGAAATCACAAATACAATGAGTATTGATGCTCAAGCACTCAACTATAATGAATAATACTCTCCGAATTCATTGATTTTATTAAAGAGGATGAAGTTTCTTCGTTGGTAGCCATGGCCGAAATAGATAGAGCTTCCTTGAGGCCAAAAAGTCCCCTTCAATGATGTGTTGTATGTGTATTTATAGGTAGAAATTCAGTTAGGGTTGAGTGGCCACATGGCAGCTTCAGAGTAAATCTCGGAAGTAGTGGAGAACATGAGGAAATGGTCTTTAGCTGCCCAGAATTCGGTTAGGGGTAGAGACCCGATCCGGTTGGCCCGATCCGGATAACCCGATCCGGGTGACCCGATCCGGTTTTCCCGATCCGAATGACCCGATCCGGTTTACCCGATCCGGTTTGGTTGGTCAGAAATATTCGCTTTAGCTTGATCCGAAATGGTGGAATCCAACCCGAAGCTTATGTGCACAGAAATACGAGTTTTCCCATCCTTCGTTACTTCGTCCAAGCAGATGTCGATCTCTGGTAGGTCATACTCAAGCCCTGAGTGGCCTTCCTGATAGAGTTCTTTGGCTTTGGATAGTCTGGTTACAAAGCAGGCTAACATTTTGCCCCCCAAAGTACATCTTGTTGCAAATAAGATGTGCTTTGAATAAGTCGAGATGAATCTTTTTGGAACTTTTTCTGTATAAATGGCTTGTCATATGCCGCATTGCTTCCGTTGATGCTTATCGGGCCAAATTTCATGGCTAGAGTGGTCAAGATGATCAAGTAATCGTTTAGACTTCGTCGAATCAAGAGGTAGAATTCCTTCATCATAGGTCATGTGGTACGTTTGGCTCCCGTGTGAGATCGTACATGTAAAAGTTGATGCCAAACGACGCCATCTTCCTAAACAAGTCAAGTGCATTACTAAGCTAAGATTTCTTTAATGTATAAGTCAATGTATACAATAGCCGTCCAAGTCATAGTATGGTGTCAGAATCTTCATATCTTAAGCTAGCATCTGGACCGTTCGGATAGAGTGCATCAGAGTCGGCATATGAATTTGTCATTTTTGCTTGGATTTGGACTATCTCGATATCAGGATATTAATCTAGGACTCCATGATTGGATCTAATCGTAATAATAGTGAATCCGAAAGCCATGATCACTTCAGATTGTTTTATAGTCCCGTGATCACATACGAGTCAGTACGAGATGTTGTTGAAAACATGCAAGCCAATAGCTGGTAGGATTATCACAATTGTAAGGCAGCAGAGGAGTTCATCATACTCTCCATTTGATGCAGTTGCAGATCAAGTCTTTGAATTCTTACTTGATCCGTAATTTCGCTCACTTGGATGGTCGGGATGAATCACGTCATATTCTAAAGATATAATGCATATGTTCTGAATCATGCATTGAGTCAGGGTCATGTTTAAAGTCAATCTGTCGATTGAAGTTGATGTTCCTAACATTAGTGGAGGATGAGCGAAGTCAGTGCTTATGCCCCCAGCATTGTTGGGGGTTATGATAGGTCAATCGGACATCCAATCTTTTAGCCTTTATATTTTTTTCTGCCGCATCGGGTTAGATATGTAGGTTCAACAATCTTAGTCACCCTGTGTCATTATGTGCACATTCCC
This sequence comes from Allium sativum, assembly GCA_030737875.1. Classification (NCBI taxonomy): domain Eukaryota; kingdom Viridiplantae; phylum Streptophyta; class Magnoliopsida; order Asparagales; family Amaryllidaceae; genus Allium; species Allium sativum. The sequence continues at coordinate 3,148,497 of CM060921.1, read as the reverse complement.
AAGTCATCAAGGGTTGGAGTTGTATATGCGAATGGTCGAATCACATTCGCGTTGGGGTCAACCCATATGTTTAGCCAGAAAGCAGTGATCGCCTTATTGAGTATATCAGCAAACTTAGATACTCTCCTCGCATCAGCTGCAGAGTTGAGTAAGCTCGTCAATCTTGCAAGCGAGCGAATGTCGTTAGTGAGTTATTCGAGCTCCTTCGTTCACGCTTTGGCATAATCCGAAATAGCCACCATAGTCTTGTTGAGTCTATCACCCATGCTTGGTTCCATTAAGCTTGACAATCAAGACCGCGGGCCCGATTAATGACATTGGTCATTTCCAGAATTGTAAATTCCTGTTATTCTTTCCTGGGGCTTTTCTTTTTCCTTTATTATTTCAAGAGTCAGATGGTGCTTCATTTTGTCGTGAAGACATTGAGATCATCCATTTCAACATTAGCACACTCTTATTGCACGAATCTGTCTGTCTCAGGATAGGATTTTCCAACGTTTCTAGGAGAATCTCATGGTAGAGAGATACCGAGGTTTGTTTCAGAGGTGAATCCGTCAAGTCCTCTTGGTGGGTCTCGATGAAAAGAGATTTTGAAGTTTGAGATATCCAGAATACCGGATACTACAGCAATCAACACTATATATGGTCCAGGTCGATTTACCGATGCCACTGTGGCGTTGAATCTTTCAAGGAATGCATGTAGGGTCTCGCCTGATCTCTGTTGAAGCATCAATTAATGTTGCCAATTTGGCCCTCATCTTTGAGAAGTTGTCGCTAATTACCTAATTTAGCGCTAGTGCCCCCGGTATGAAGTCTTAAATTGGGTGGAAGCCAGTTTCTGGCTTCTTGGTTGTGCATATGTAATAGCAGTCAATCAGGCTTCTGTTTTTTAATTCTGGATGGTGATCCGCTACTTGGATGTATGCGGGTTGCTCTTGAGGAGCCATTCTTCTGCTTATAGTCTGGGTTATTGTGAAGCTCAGATAATCGTAAATGTGCCTAAAGCTAGCAGATAGTCAGATGATGATGTTCGAAGCTCTTATCCTGTACTCCCCATCCATGGGGATTTTACTAAACGGTGGTCATCAAATCCACGTATTCTCTGAATTCATACTCCCTCATCGAGCTGTGAGTTAGAGTTTGATAGAAAATGATTTATTCGTGTCCAGCTCATGTTAGTCCTTGGTCTCCCATCCAAGCTTTGAGGTTCGGAGTCGGATGGCAATGAAGTTAGACTATAGCTTTCTCGAATGCTCTCGTCTTCCCCCTACATGGGGAGCCTCATGTTGAGGTTGAGCTGGATTTTAAACATTCCTCCGAATTGGAGCAAAGGTTGGTCGGGCTTCGTTTAATTTCTCGGTGGCTCTTGCATATCCATCGTTTTCATCCAAAATGTTACAGTCGGAAGTTGCATGCTACAAATGCCTGGGAGGAGGTTGTTTGCATCATCTTTTATTAAAGACGACTATGCCAACTTGTCCTGGGGTCCCATATGATCTGGACCATGGAGCAGGAAGTGTTTGAGCCAAGTTCGTTGTCGCTTGAATTTCCATGGTGCTCGCTCCAGCGAGTAAGTCGTAATTACTCGGCCTTCCATCTATCCAAGTAGAAAAGTTATCCATCATTTTCTGTCGTTTCCAGAGAAGTTTGTCTCACCAAGCCATCTGAGTTCTCAAATCAGCGAGGGTACCACATATTTCATATCTAGCTTGACATGCTGAGGGATCATTGCAAGAAGAAATTTGCTGACTTCCTTCGTTCCAAGCGCCTTCTGCGCCAATATCCTCAGCACGGAAAAAATTTCTATCTTCTTAGCCTTTGAGTTTGAGTGTCAGGCAATTTGCCTCCTCGCAAGTTAGAGGTCAAAGAAACGGCATCTCCCTTTACATGGGGTCTTTCAACTGGGAAGTCGGTCCGGACTAGCAAATGGACATCCACTCTGCATCCATTTCGTGGTCCTCAAGCAGCCTGTCAAGATCGAGGTATAAGTTAGACACAGACATATAACATTTATGAATATTTTCAGCAGTGCGGCCCTAGTCCGGGGGTAATAGAGAAAGGTCGGCAGTTATATCACATTCCTTTTAAATTTAGACGTGGATGCACGGAAGGGAGACATTATTTTCAAAGCTTATGTGATTGAGTTATCCAAGTGCTCGAGTGATAGCATTTTCTATTCAATATATTTGTGAGGTGGCACTCGTCGTTGCACTTGATCTATGGCTAGTCATACATGGGTGTGTATGTTTATTTGATATATCACTCTTAAGGCCTCCTTTCGGTCGTTGCCTTAAGTCGTGTGACACATTATTAAACAGTTCACTCTCAAGGCCTCCTTTCGGTCGTCGCCTTGAGTCGCATGAAAAGTTTAGCATTAGGCATCAGCGTCAGCCTTCTGGACGTGGCCCTTTGTTTGTTTTCCACCAGCCTGCTGTGGTTGTTGCGAGTGCGGCGCTCACATTCTTTTCTTGTTATCTTGTACAAGCCTGCACTCAATAAACAAAGCAAATCCCTAAGCAATAGTAATAAAGCACATCACAATCAAACAAGGGTTCCAATTCAAAAACCCCTGAAATCAAATAATATCTAGCTAATCATATAGAATTTATCTAAAAATGGGGGTGATGTGTGTCATGAATAAAGGGCCTGGCCAGGGCCTGTTTGGGATTGATTAAGATCGATAGTGCATTGCCCCACATGCCCGAACATGAAGGGTTCGGGCTCAGCTTTCACTCTTGCCCCCGATACTAAAGCGGGGTAGGAGCCCTTTTATGGCATTTAGTCAACATGCCTTTATACTCTCCTGTCGTATGCCTAGGATAGAGTGGAATCAGGGCGGTCTTTTAATCGTGGTGCACCTTCACGCCTTGAGGACGTCATCTTCCCGTCCTTTATACTCTCTCTCGAGTCATGAGAGTTAGAGTTACGGACGTCGTCTTCCCGTCCTTTATACTCTCTCTCGAGTCATGAGAGTTAGAGTTACGGACGTCGTCTTCCCGTCCTTTATACTCTCTCTCGAGTCATGAGAGTTAGAGTTACGGACGTCGTCTTCCCATCCTTTATACTCTCTCTCGAGTCATGAGAGTTAGAGTTATGGACGTCGTATTCCCGTCCTTTATACTCTCTCTCGAGTCATGAGAGTTAGAGTTGTCCAGGCGAACGGTCGTGTCATTCGCCTTGGCGCTCCTTCTTCAATCTATTTCAAAGACTAGGAGTCTGCCGTCTCGAGTGTCGTTCTCAAACTCGATTTTAGTCCTTACTCCACGCTTCACTCTGGCGGATGGAGCTTTTCGGGCAAGTGGTCGGATCACACTCGCCGAGGCACTACCTCATAATTTCCGATTCATGGGTAAAGGTGGTTGTTTGCAGTGATCAAGTCTCTCTCATCCCGTCAACTCGTGGGATGAAGTTTGGTCGAAAGTTGCAATATTGTCCTTTAAATGTTCTCTCAAATCATGAGAGCTAGAGTCACGGATCAAGCGATCTTTCAATCATGGCACACCCATCACCCTCGTCCTAGGTTGGTACTTCTATCCAATCTCTGAGGATTAGAGTTAGTCGGGCAAACAGTCAAAAGACGTTGGCCAAAGCTTTGCGTTCCTCCGATCAATCTATGGGAGGAGTGATTGGCACCAAACTTCGGGTACCTGCATCATTCATATCGCATGAGTTAGTCATGTCCATAACTCAAGAAGCATGTAAAAGTAAATTGCATGATTGAAAAGTAAGCATATCAAGGGGCAATGCTGCCTCCTTTATTTGGATTCATGTAATCTGATGGTGTTAAACATAGGACTGAGTCATATAGATGGTCGAATTGCATCTATCTGAAATCGAATTCCAACTTTAAAATGCAAAAGTCAATGCATAATTATCTTTAGCTCTTCCACGTATGATGCTAGGAATGGATGTCATCTCAGATCCACCTTCAGCTATACAACCTCTTTTAGGCGGAGAGAGTGACATTTTAAACGAGCGGTTCAGTCAAGCTTGTCATGATATTTCTCCATAACTCTATATGCCGGTGTTAGAAGTCTGATCAGTATCAAATCCTAGGTACCTACACCATCCACATATTATTTCATCTGAGTTAATTACATCAATAACTCAATAAGGATGCAAATATAAGAGTCATGGTTAAAGAGTAGTCCTGTTAAAGGAATGAATATGATTCTGTGTGAAAATGGCATTGCATGTTATCTGCATGTCCATTTTGCCTTGCCCAATCTCTGCCAGGGTTGACTTGATTGTGGTCTTGGAGTGATAAAGACAACTAGGAAAATACTGTAAGCGAATGACAAGGTCATTTCTCCTTTAAATCGCCTTTTTGCACCCATGCTAAGGGCAAGGGTTGAATATCAGGGAGTCATGTATGTATTGATAATAGTATCATATCATCACATTGGTGCCAGGACAATAATTGGCAGGATAATAATGGACTCATGCTTATAAGAACTTTTGCACTTTCCATGCTGGGAAATAGGAAATGGCTGCTATGGGGATAGTCATATCTCACCCATCCGTAAATATGCCTTCAATCCCACGATGGGAATAAGATCTAATGCACAGATAATCAATCAGTATCCTGGCTTAAGTCCTCTAAACTTTTACTTCGGGCAAGGCTGAGGTAGTCGATTATGCAAGCCCGTGATGTATCAGCTTTGAATTAGATGATATAGTCACGAGCAATTGACATTCGAATCTCCAGTTGCCCCTAGCATCTGGGGCACGAGTTACTTGACTAATACTCGATGAAGGGAGTGAGATTGTGAATCTTCACTTTTCAACTCCAAAACGTCATTCGTCAAAAGTTTCATTGGCGTTCATCTCCCAACTAGCGGGAGGCTGATTTGTGATTTTGTCGAATCATTCAGGGCAATGAATTGAGCAATGAGACTCGTTAATATCTATCTCGGGGTAACCTTTCAAAGGAAATAAGCAATGTCACCTTGCATGTCATATCTTGAGGCATAACGAACGTTGGTATGCCATTTATTCTCCCTGCCGGAAGCATTCCGTGTTGTAGGAAGTTTCTTACGGGGGTTGTCAATTATTCTCTTTTGTGTTTAGTCTCCAACACTAGATCAACTTCCATCTGATCAATGGTCGGAGTTTTCCCGAAGCAATCAACAAGCTGTAAACGAGCTTTTCAATCTTTGGGAGGTTCCTTCATTAGATGTTGCCCTCTTGCATCCCGAATCTTCATCTTTTCTAGGGTCTATGTCTTCGGGCAGATCATCGGGCAACTCTTTCTGCGATGTCTTCTTTGCTTGCTAAACCCATGCCTATTTCACACTCGATCTCATCATGAGGGGAAGCATTTTTGGGTTTCATGACATCTCCGTTGCATAGCATATTCTATCCAGCCAAGTAGAAGGCTCTTCCAGTAACTTGGTCTTCACGGATCATTCCCGCTCCAGCTTCGGTAGGGACTAAGCAGTAGACACTAGGGTGCAATGTAAGCTCTGAATTATGCTGAAGCTAGTCAGTCTAGACCGTGATCAGATAAGCTTGAGTACGACAGCATATCTTGCGAGACTTGAAGTAATATTCATGCGTTATGTTACAATGGAAATGATAAATAGAGAGCTAATGGTCGATTCGTATCTGCTTTAATCTCGAGATCTCATCACTTGACCAAGGTTGTATGGTGGCTGGAAGGCGGTCCAGTTGCTATAATCCGAGAAAGGTCCGTAGGTCCAATCATGGCGTATGGTGGTTCAACTAGTACCTAACTCTGGGCACTAAAGTATGTTGACCTAACCCTTATTGATGGAAATCAGTCTTCATCGATGTGGTCGACAGCAAATAGCCATTGCAAAGGTTAGCCGAGTTTTTCGGGAGGTGAACCACGGGAAATATTTCATTCATCACATCTTTCAATTAAATTATAGCTTGGGGATGTTGGGATCCTTAACTACTTTCTGGTATCCCATTATTGACAATCATGGTCACTAAGATCATATGAATCATCTTTGGAGTAGTGCTCGAACTGTTTTATATAACCGTCATTTGGTACTCCGCCGATTGGATAGGTTTAAGTCACATAAATAAGGTAATCACTGGTCGTTAGGGGAACAGTAGTTGCATCAGTGAAATTTATACACCATCAGTGATATGGAAGAGGAAGCTGCTATAGGACAAGCATTGTCTTGTATACTATCATTGATAGCAAGCTGAATTTGATCGACAGCTCCTTACATTGGCTTACTGATGCAAGTAAATGTCATGGCTCTGGGAAGAATCCCAGTCGTTGCCATCTTGCTGTCATATTCTTAGATTATCCATCTTATCTTCATTAACAAACTTTGATGACTACTGTTGGTCAAAATATACGTCGAGCCGAAGGCGAGCCGTGCTCCGAGCCGAAGGCGAGGCCGTCAGCGGGTCCGGGCGCAGCGCCGGCGGGTTTTTAAAGAAGTTTAAAACTGATTTTTAAAGAAGTTATAAAAACTGATTTTAAAGAAGTTATAAAAACTGATTTTAAAAAGTTATAAAAACTGATTTTAAAAGGTTATAAAAACTGATTTTTAAAGGGTTCTAAAAACTGATTTTAGAAGGTTTAAAACTGAATTTTAAAAAGGTTTAAAATTGAATTTTAAAGGGGTCTGAAAAACTGATTTTATTTTGAGATTTAAAAAGATAAAGATTTAAACTTTAAAAAGGAAAGGATTTGAACTTTAAAAAATTAAAAATCAGATTTTTATATATTGAAAGTCGAAGTAAAAATCAGATTTTTATATATTGAAAGTCGAAATAAAAATCATATCATTATAAATTGAATAGCGAAGTCAAAATTCGATTTTTATATATTGAATAACATAGTAAAAATTCGATTTTTACATATGTAGAGAATACGGGCGAAAGCGAAAAAAAGGCGAGATTGGCGAAGATTTCTAAAGGAAGAGTGGTATTGGATAGCTATTGGTGAGATTTATGATTTAAAAATATATATATATGTGTGAAATGAAAGTGAATTGCTATATATAAATATATATATATATACGCCCCTCGTCCACAAACCATGGACGATATTTATTGATTGAAATTGTTGTGAAAATTGATTGATAGCGAATGGTTGTTTGGGATTGTTTGTGGTTGATTGTGGTTGAAAAATACCCATTTGTGATTGAGAAATATTTGGTTGAAACCACATAGGATTAGTTTGTGGAAATGAAATAAATATATACATGCCGCCTGCGTGCGAACTAGATGCATGATCCCCATTGTCAAAAACCGCGAGGTTTTAAGGTAGAGCGAGGAGCCGTACTAGGGACGGTCCCGGTTTTAACTACCCTGCCGTTATGCTGCCGAAATTTTGAATAATATTCGTATGTTTGAATTATTTTCATCTGCTTAAACTATATTTATTCATTGTATAGAAAACATTCATGTGTTGAATTGATATTCATTCGTTGATTAGAAATTCATGTGTTGAATGGTATTCATATTTTGAAATAAATTGTTTGATAATAAAAATCACATTTTTATCTATATATAGAAACTATAGAAAACATTCATGTGTTGAATTGATATTCATTCGTTGATTAGAAATTCATGTGTTGAATGGTATTCATATTTTGAAATAAATTGTTTGATAATAAAAATCACATTTTTATCTATATATAGAAACTATAGAAAACATTCATGTGTTGAATTGATATTCATTCGTTGATTAGAAATTCATGTGTTGAATGGTATTCATATTTTGAAATAAATTGTTTGATAATAAAAATCACATTTTTATCTATATATAGAAACTATAGAAAACATTCATGTGTTGAATTGATATTCATTCGTTGATTAGAAATTCATGTGTTGAATGGTATTCATATTTTGAAATAAATTGTTGGATAATAAAAATCACCTTTTATCGACTATATGAACTGTGTAAAATAATCTCGTTTTAAAAGAAATTGCTTTATGATAAAAATCCTATTTTTATCACCTATATGAACTATATAGAAAAATAGTGTTTTGAAATGAATTGTTTTACAATAAAAATCACATTTTTATTGTATGCATAAATCGTTGAAATGCGAAGTGTTAAAAATAGCCACTTATTCAAAATAAACATATATGAGTTGAAATATTCATTAATTAGCTAATGAAATGATTTGCACCTATTTATGTAACATTAGAATGAATGGTGTTTTTAAACCAAATAGAAATCAAATATGAAGTCGAATAGAAAATGATAAATGATAAGAACTGTGTATATATGTACATACATATTCATTGAACAGGTTATAGCAAAGGGGCTAGAGAAGAGGAATAAAATTTTGTGCCCGACAAATAGGTACACATTTACTGCTTTGTTTGGGTGATGATTTTATGAGCCTGTTGGCTAACCGCTTGGCTTTTTCTTTTTCTTTTTGAGATTAGAAGGACCGGGAAAGCTATTTGCGATTTCCCGATGCTCCCGGTGCAGGGGAGGTTATGGCGAAATTTTCCAAAATTTTAAGGTGTTAGAAAAATATTTGAAGTGAAGACGATATGGAAATAATTGAATGAACTATATTTATATAAAAATACAAATATAAATAAAATTAAAACGAAACGTAGTCGTGCGGTTCGTGTTTTGAAACCGTGTTTTCAAACAACTAGTACGGGAAATCCGACCATTGGATTTTCCCGAAATCTCAACCGTCGGGTTCGCCTTGGAAATATCTTCCCAACGGCACCAACCTTGTAAAAATCCAACGGTTGGATTGTCTGGAATGTTTAATTCAAATCTGAAGAAAAACAGCGCCAGAAGCGATTATATTTATATATATATAAATATAATTATATATTTAATCGAATAACGACGCTGCAGTTCGTATTTTGAAATCGAAACTTCAAACGATTGTACCGGGAGATCCGACCGTCGGATTTTCCCGAAACTGGAACCGTTGGATTCGTTTTGAAAAGATCTTTCTAATGATGTAAATTTTGCGAAGATCCAACGGTTAGATTTTCAGATATGTGTAAATCAAATCTGAAGAAAAACAGCGCCACGGCCGCTTTATGGCCCGAAGCGTCGTTTTGAATAAATTAGCTATTTTAAAATAAATAAAAATAGCGATAAATAGTTATAAAATATCATAAGCGATATGGAATGGAAATAAACTGAATTTGCTTGATTTATGTGGCTTTTGATGGTTGAATGTGTTTGGTGTGAAAATTACATTAAAGAACAATATTGGTGTTATCGAATAGTTTAACCATTGAAATAAATTGATTTGAAATTCTAAATATGCGTGAATTATTTGAAAAGGCCGAGTTAATTCTCATTTCGAATAATTGACCGACGATTGAAATTCGAAGATGAAGACGATGGTCGAAGACTGGAGATCTTCACCTCGTTTGGATGGTAACCGAGGTCCTGATTGGGAGGCATCCCGAAATATGGATAATGAGTGGTGATCGTCCAGACGTACGTGGTGATCGAAGGGTTTGCGAGGTATTTAGTGTCTCCGGTTTCGTTCAGACCCAGAACGGACTTGTAAATGGACTGTGTGTCTGACATTGGAGTTTATTCTGTGTTGATTGATTTCTGTTAATTATACATCTGTTTGGCGGCGGAGAATTTATTCTTTTGCTTAACGCCCTTCTCTGAGACGCACGAGCTCAGAAGTTGTATATCGATGGACATCAGTCGCATGGCATGAATTGCCTGTGTGGCATGCTAAGATGCAGTGATCAGGGCTTCTATTGAAAAGCAAAGTCTTGTGGTGATGATCAAAGCACCGCTTGTGTGGCGTAGCTTTGTGTATAACGTGAATTCGCGAGCCTCACACCCCGGTATGAACCTAAAACGGGAGAGGACATCAGGGAGGGCCTGCGTTTCTTCCTAGCTAGGGTGGTGTCAGTGACCTACCAGCCCTGACATTTATATACTTTTCACCTATGTGGTTGTTGCTGTTGCGAGGTGCCTCGGTTTGATCGGACGATCCGGGTCCGATGGAGTCATTCGTTGGCTCATTTACGCCCCAAAAGGCGGGGAAACGCAGTGTTCAGGCATTTTAATCCACATCGGTGGACCAGCCCTGACGATCCTAAGGCTTGACAGAGTACTTGCCTGAGGCTCGGGCTAGGCAGTCTCGAATTCGGTAAGGACTATCTTTTGCCTTGGTTCATGACGGAAATCCAATTTCCAAATACGACATCGTGCGGTTTTGATTGTATATATATATATATGGCGACATGATATATGGTACCCATGCCATCTATGATTGATAGTTATGATTTGAAATTGTTTTCAAAACACATTAACACTAGCAATAATATCAAATGCCTTTGTTTTATTCGTATCAATCATATTTTGGCCATTATAAGGTAAAACTCTATCCTCCGGTTTGCGTTGCATTGTGTGATGGGAACTGAGTCTTATAATGGCTTCATTTTTATAAAAAGCATAGCGATGTTTAAAAGAAAGATTTGTTTTAAGGCACTGGCAATCCAATGGAGAAAACCCGTTCCACGAAAGTGGCATGGTCCTGTGATTGGCCAATTATATATGTGTTGAGTAGATTTCTCATACCAGTCCCATGACTGACTCATAGTTTGTTTCACTTTCAAACTCGGGTGCCCCTTTTTCCACACGGGCAGCCTTGTATTCAGGTTTAGCTGGTTCTTTCTGGATAGCTGGAGCTGAAGATGGATTCTATCAAATATTTCTTTTTATGCTGTTCAGCTCCTATTGTACATATTTTGTTTATTTCCGCTGTAGACATTTATGCATAGCTGAACTGTATTTGTACTAAGTAAGATCCTGTATACTGTGTAACTATGATGATTAGTTTTATCCAGTATATTCTATTGTTCATTATCTGGTGTATTTATTTAATTCTGTTCTGCTATTATCTGTTTCTATGTTATATTCCTAAGATAACCCTTGTTTCCGTGAGAACGGGATTTCGGGTCGTCTCATCGTGGTATCAGAGCTTTGGTTAAGCTTAGTTCTGGAATATAACATTTGGACAAACTCGTCAGAAATAGAACCAGTAGTGTTCTAGGACGGGTAACTCTATACAAATAGGATCAGTAATATCCTAGTATATGTAAAGCAGAATGAAATTACACCCCCGTAGACACATTTACATTAAAGTATGTGTTTCTATATTTTAAAATACCTTTTCTGTGACCTGACACTTGATTTGCCATTTGCAGAAGAACTAGAAAATGAGTGCCAGGAACAGAAGAAATAATCGTATGGCTCGACCAGCTAATGAGCCAGTTGTGCTCCCACAGCCAGAATCCGATATAGAAGTTCTATACAAGAGATTTCGAAATCTTGGTGGATCGCCATTCTTAGGCAAGGAGCCCATTATGGAAACACAAGCTTGGATTCGTTCTGCAGAGAAAATATTTGAGGGTTTAAAGCTGAGAGACGATCAGAAAAGATTACTAGCGTCTTGGGCACTCAAAGAAGAAGCTTTGTTTTGGTGGGATTCAATTATTAAAAATAATCCAGAAGGTGATATCACCTGGGACAGATTCAAAGTGATTTTCTTGGAAAGATTTACTCCTCCCGAAGCAACCGAGAGATTATGTGATGAATTTTCCTATCTAATTCAAGGCGATATGACCATCCCAGAATATCACAAGAAATTCAATGAACTTGTTCACTTTGCTCCTCATCTAATTCAAAATCCGAAAAGGAAAAATATGAGATTTATTCACGGGCTTCAAAGGAAATACCAGAATAAAGTATTGGGGCATGTGAAGCTTCCTTTTTCAGAAATGATTTATATGGCTTATCAGTATGAAGATCTCCATAAGAAAGGAATGTTACGCGACGAAGAAGAAGTCTGTTCTAGTGACAAAGAAAAGTCAGAAACTGATATTCCTGAAGCCAGTAAGAAGCCCAGTGCCAAGAGAAATAGGGCTAGATCTGAAAAAGAACCTGGCACGACTGCCATATGCAAGAACTGCAACCAGAGGGGGCATTTGTCCAGAAAATGTAAATCTTTAAAGAAGCAGAAGAAGAATAAATCTAAATCCACTAAGGAAGGGAACCCACATGGTGAAAGGACATGCCATGAGTGTCATCAAGTAGGTCATATTTCACGGGAGTGTCAACTCTCAAAGGAACCTAAAGCAGTACATGTAAATGAGGTGGTAGAAGTACCTGCCTCTCCATCTGCTCAGGAAAGGTCTGATGTTTTAGAAGGCACGCTCAATGTCAAAAACATTCCAGTTAAAGTACTGTTTGACACAGGCGCGTCACGAAGCTTTATTGCAAAGAGTGCAGTCAAGAAGTTGGATTTGAATTTGAAGAAGCTCAAAGAGCCAATGACTGTCCGAAATCCAGTTGGAGGTTCCATCGATCTCAGTTGGGTTTGTGCGGTACCCGTCTCTTTTTCTTGCTATAAATTCCCTATTATCTCTGTCATCATGAATTTTGATGAATTCGATCTTATTTTGGGATTGGATTGGTTAACCAAATATGAAGCAGAGGTTAGATGCGCTAAGAGAGTTGTTAAAGCTAAGATTAAATCCGGGAGATAAATAACCATACCGTGTGAAGGTCAGAATGCTAATAGAAAAGACTTCTGGGCGGCTCTAAATGTTTCTCCAGGCCAAATAGAAAATGTCCCTGAAATCACAGAGAATATTCCCGATCTAGTAAAAGATATTCCTGTCGTCAAAAACTATGCGGATGTGTTCGAAGAAGTTGTTCGCTTACCTCCGCAAAGGGAAATAGATTTCAAGATTGCTTTGATTCCCAATGCAAGGCCGGTAGTTCACGCTATTCGAAGAATGTCGTTGAAAGAGAAGGAAGAATTAGACAATCAAACATGACAGCTAGTATGGAAAGGTCTGATCAGACCTAGTTTCTCTGATTGGGGTGCAGCAGTGGTGTTTATCCCAAAATCTGACGGTACTCTACGGCTATGCGTGGACTATCGTGATCTGAACAAACAGACAATAAAGAACAAGTATCCATTGCCGCGGATTGATGATTTGTTGGATCGATTAAATGGAGCACAAGTATTCTCACGAATGGACCTAGCTACAGGATTCCATCAACTTCGAATTGCCGAAGAGTGTGTTCCAATGACAACGTTCAGAGGTCCCGACCTATTCTACGAGTGGTTAGTAATGCCATTCGGCTTATGTAACGCTCCAGCTTACTTCGTCGATCTGATGAACAGAGTATTCAGAGGAGTATTGAATAAATTTGTCCTGGTTTTTATTGACGACATTCTAATCTTCTCTAAATCAAAAGCTGAACATGAAAAGCATCTGGAACAAGTTCTAGAAATTCTAAGACGGAATGTATTAAAAGCCAAATTTTCCAAATGTATATTCTGGCAAGATGAAGTGAAATTTCTAGGCCATGTGGTATCGAAAGAAGGAATTGCTGTGGATCCAAGTAAAATCACAGCTATTCAGAACTGGAAACAGCCTAGTACCCCCACTGAAGTCCGCAGTTTTCTCGGATTGGCTAGCTATTATCGGAAGTTCGTTAAAGACTTTTCGAAGATATCTGGTCACTTAACGAAGCTTACAAAGAAGCATTCTAAATTCAAATGGACTTCAGAAAGTGAGGAGGCTTTCGAAGAGCTAAAGTTAAGATTAACGACAGCTCCAGTGTTAACCATCATCGATGGCAACCAAGATCTAAAAGTCTGGACTGATGCTTCTAGAGAAGGCCTTGGCGCAGTGTTAATGCAAAGAGGTCAAGTGATTGCTTATGCTAGCTATCAACTGAAGCCGCACGAGAAAAACTACGTAACTCATGATCTTGAGTTATTGGCTATAGTATTCGCCTTGAAAATCTGGAGACACTATCTTCTGGGTGAGAGATTTGAACTATTTACAGATCATCAGTCGTTAAAGTATCTGTTCACTCAGAAGGACTTGAACTTGAGGCAGGAACGTTGGCTGGAGTTTCTTGCAGCATATGACTTTGAAATTATATATACACCAGGGAAAGCCAATGTCGTGGCTGATGCATTAAGCCGGAAGAATGTAATGATCGCCAGCTTTATTATCACGACTTCATTGCTAGATAAGATATCTGCTCTTCAGGAGGATGATCACTTCATTCAGAAGATCAGAGGGATAATTCAACAAGGCGAACCCTCGAGTTTTCAAGTAGACAAAGATGGGATTTTAAGGCTCAAAGGTCGAATCTGTGTCCCTAACATTCCTGAGCTTCGAAAAGAAGTTCTGGATGAATGCCACAAATCAAAACTCAGTATCAATCCGGGAGTAAGCAAAATGTATAATGACATCAAACGCACTTTCTGGTGGAAGTCGATGAAAAGGGACATTTCCTTATATGTTAGCCGATGCCCTACTTGCCAGCTAGTCAAGAGTGACCAGCAGAAATTGGCTGGATTATTACAACCGCTAGAAGTTCCTGGCTGGAAGTGGGAACATATTTCTATGGATTTCATTGATGGTTTGCCCAGAACCAGGAAAGGAAATGACAGTATTTGGGTGATCGTAGATCGTTTCACGAAGACCGCCCATTTTATACCTATCAGATCAAACAGAACTGCTCAGAGTCTGGCGCAGATATACTTCAGGGAAATAGTTAAACTACATGGAGTGCCGCTCAGTATAGTCAGTGATAGAGATACAATATTTACTAGTAAATTCTGGGAGGCATTTCAAGTCGAGCTGGGAACGAAGTTAACTTGAGCACCGCTTATCATCCTCAGACAGACGGTCAGACTGAGAGGGTGAATCGCATTTTAGAAGATCTATTGCGGGCTTGTGTTCTAGATTTCGGTGGATTATGGGAAGACCATATGCATTTGGCTGAATTCTCTTATAACAACAGCTACCAGGCGAGTCTGACAATGTCGCCATTCGAAGCATTGTATGGTAGACCGTGCCGATCTCCTGCTTGTTGGGTCGAGCCTGGAAATAGACTTGTGTTGGGTCCCGATATGATTCGAGAAGCTGCCGACAAAGTCGATTTTATTAAGAAGAGATTACTCGCCGCTCAAAGCCGACAAAAGAGCTATGCCGATAGAAGAAGAAGAGATATATCCTTTGAAGTTGGCGACTATGTATATTTGAAAGTATCGCCGATGAGAGGAGTTATCCGGTTCGGTAAAACAGGAAAGTTGGCACCCAAATTCATTGGTCCGTTTCCTATTCTGGAACGGATTGGGACTCTCGCTTATAGGGTCAAACTACCTGACTGGTTGCCTGGAGTGCATGATGTATTTCATATATCTCAACTTCAAAAGCACGTTCATGATCCAGACTTGATCGTGGAAGAAGCAGCTCAGCAGGATATTGAAATTACTCCAGAATTAGCTGTGAGGCGAGAGCCGCTAAAGATCATCGGCAAAGAAACCAAAGAGCTGAGAAACAAGAAGGTTCACTTAGTCAAAGTGCAATGGAGTGGAGATCCGCGAGATTGTACTTGGGAAACTGAGGAGAGCATTCAGAAAGCTTATCCTAGATGCCGAGTAGATATCTCTGATTGACTCTGGTGCAAGGTACATTTACCCTACTTTGCATTACCATTTAATTCTCTATTCTATTGCAATTTTCTTCCTATGGATGTGCACTATTTATTCTATACTCTGAATGATTTTTGAAGGAATATAGGATTTGATCAGAATATTTTAGAAAGGTTAAAAACAAATTGGTTGTTGTATTGTGGGATTGTAGGTTTATCAAACCACTTTCGACTTTGTTCCTTTTCGGGGACGAAAAGTTTTAAGTGGGGGAGATTGTAACGACCCAGAAAATCTGAACCAATTTAAAAATTTTAAATTGGCTAAAATAATGGATTTTAAATATTTAAAATAAATATTTTAAATAATGACGATGAAAACTGAGTTTGGATCGACAATTGAAAACGAATATAATTAATTATAATTATAAACAAGGCCTGAAAGGGCGTGGCAGTTTCAAAAATTGAATTCAAACTTTGTCGAACTGTACCGGGTGCAAAACAATCCGGATTTTAGTGAAACCAAAAACATTAGGATCTGTTTGATGATATCTTTCTAACGAATCCGACCAATCGAAATTTGATAGCGGGAATCAAAAGATATGTCCAGTTGAAAATTCTGAATAGTCGCTATGGAATTCAGGCCCTTAAAAATGGACATTTTGCAAATGACCTCGGATTTCGACGAAACCACTTTTGTTGGATCCGCAGTGTCAAGTTATTGTTAGGTTTCAAATTTCATAATTTTTCGAATCAATATGTGAGCGTGGCAAAGGAAAACGCGTTTGACCAGTTTCAGTTGATTTTAATCGACTGGGAATTGGCCATTTTTCAAACGGTCTCAGAATTCGACGAAACTAGTTTTGTTAGGACCGTATCGTCAATACGAAGCTAGAAAATATTTTTCTGGAATTTTTCTAGTTAGTATGTGACCCCGGTAATTTGAAATGTACGTTTAAAATTCAATATAGTGATTTAAATGTAAATTCAACGGGAACTGATTGTAACGATCAAATCAGCTTACGATACATTTCCCATTGTGTTCGGAATGGGGGTAAAACGTTATGGATGACAGGCGGTGGGCCTCGTTTCGAGGTCGTATGTAAAAGTCAACTTTTTTTGAAAAATTAAATAATAAAAATAATTTTTATTCCCTCCCTTTATCTCTCTTTCTGCCCCCCCCCCCCCCCCGATTTCATTAATCAGAAAAAAAAAAGAAGAAGGACGGAGCAGCAGCGACGCCGCCACCACCGGAGCTCCGACGAAGACGAGCCCCCCCAGTTCGAGACGCTGAAGCATCCGCCCACCTCGAAGCCAGCTCCGACGAAGACGATCCACCCCCCTCCCCCCCCGGTCGAATCAAATCGAGCAGCCCCCTCTGAAGCCTCGACGCCACCACCACCGAAGACCACTGCCGACGACGTCTTCTCCCCCCCCCCGCAGACCAGCGTAAGCATTTTATTTTATTTTTATTTTTATTTTTAATTCTGAAAATTTCTGATTTTAATTAGGGTTTCAAACTGATTATAATTAGGATTTTAAAACTGATTTTTAATGAAGTTAAAACTGATTTTTAAAGAAGTTTAAAACTGATTTTTAAAGAAGTTTAAAACTGATTTTTAAAGAAGTTATAAAAACTGATTTTAAAGAAGTTATAAAAACTGATTTTAAAAAGTTATAAAAACTGATTTTAAAAGGTTATAAAAACTGATTTTTAAAGGGTTCTAAAAACTGATTTTAGAAGGTTTAAAACTGAATTTTAAAAAGGTTTAAAATTGAATTTTAAAGGGGTTTGAAAAACTGATTTTATTTTGAGATTTAAAAAGAAAAAGATTTAAACTTTAAAAAGGAAAGGATTTGAACTTTAAAAAATTAAAAATCAGATTTTTATATATTGAAAGTCGAAGTAAAAATCAGATTTTTATATATTGAAAGTCGAAATAAAAATCATATCATTATAAATTGAATAGCGAAGTCAAAATTCGATTTTTATATATTGAATAACATAGTAAAAATTCGATTTTTACATATGTAGAGAATACGAGCGAAAGCGAAAAAAAGGCGAGATTGGCGAAGATTTCTAAAGGAAGAGTGGTATTGGATAGCTATTGGTGAGATTTCTGATTTAAAAATATATATATATGTGTGAAATGAAAGTGAATTGCTATATATAAATAAATATATATATATATATACGCCCCTTGTCAACAAACCATGGACGATATTTATTGATTGAAATTGTTGTGAAAATTGATTGATAGCGAATGGTTGTTTGGGATTGTTTGTGGTTGATTGTGGTTGAAAAATACCCATTTGTGATTGAGAAATATTTGGTTGAAACCACATAGGATTAGTTTGTGGAAATGAAATAAATATATACATGCCGCCTGCGTGCGAACTAGATGCATGATCCCCATTGTCAAAAACCGCGAGGTTTTAAGGTAGAGCGAGGAGCCGTACTAGGGACGGTCCCGGTTTTAACTACCCTGCCGTTATGCGGCCGAAATTTTGAATAATATTCGTATGTTTGAATTATTTTCATCTGCTTAAACTATATTTATTCATTGTATAGAAAACATTCATGTGTTGAATTGATATTCATTCGTTGATTAGAAATTCATGTGTTGAATGGTATTCATATTTTGAAATAAATTGTTTGATAATAAAAATCACATTTTTATCTATATATAGAAACTATAGAAAACATTCATGTGTTGAATTGATATTCATTCGTTGATTAGAAATTCATGTGTTGAATGGTATTCATATTTTGAAATAAATTGTTTGATAATAAAAATCACATTTTTATCTATATATAGAAACTATAGAAAACATTCATGTGTTGAATTGATATTCATTCGTTGATTAGAAATTCATGTGTTGAATGGTATTCATATTTTGAAATAAATTGTTTGATAATAAAAATCACATTTTTATCTATATATAGAAACTATAGAAAACATTCATGTGTTGAATTGATATTCATTCGTTGATTAGAAATTCATGTGTTGAATGGTATTCATATTTTGAAATAAATTGTTTGATAATAAAAATCACATTTTTATCTATATATAGAAACTATAGAAAACATTCATGTGTTGAATTGATATTCATTTGTTGATTAGAAATTCATGTGTTGAATGGTATTCATATTTTGAAATAAATTGTTGGATAATAAAAATCACCTTTTATCGACTATATGAACTGTGTAAAATAATCTCGTTTTAAAAGAAATTGTTTTATGATAAAAATCCTATTTTTATCACCTATATGAACTATATAGAAAAATAGTGTTTTGAAATGAATTGTTTTACAATAAAAATCACATTTTTATTGTATGCATAAATCGTTGAAATGCGAAGTGTTAAAAATAGCCACTTATTCAAAATAAACATATATGAGTTGAAATATTCATTAATTAGCTAATGAAATGATTTGCACCTATTTATGTAACATTAGAATGAATGGTGTTTTTAAACCAAATAGAAATCAAATATGAAGTCGAATAGAAAATGATAAATGATAAGAACTGTGTATATATGTACATACATATTCATTGAACAGGTTATAGCAAAGGGGCTAGAGAAGAGGAATAAAATTTTGTGCCCGACAAATAGGTACACATTTACTGCTTTGTTTGGGTGATGATTTTATGAGCCTGTTGGCTAGCCGCTTGGCTTTTTCTTTTTCTTTTTGAGATTAGAAGGACCGGGAAAGCTATTTGCGATTTCCCGATGCTCCTGGTGCAGGGGAGGTTATGGCGAAATTTTCCAAAATTTTAAGGTGTTAGAAAAATATTTGAAGTGAAGACGATATGGAAATAATTGAATGAACTATATTTATATAAAAATATAAATATAAATAAAATTAAAACGAAACGTAGTCGTGCGGTTCGTGTTTTGAAACCGTGTTTTCAAACAACTAGTACGGGAAATCCGACCATTGGATTTTCCCGAAATCTCAACCGTCGGGTTCGCCTTGGAAATATCTTCCCAACGGCACCAACCTTGTAAAAATCCAACGGTTGGATTGTCTGGAATGTTTAATTCAAATCTGAAGAAAAACAACGCCAGAAGCGATTATATTTATATATATATATATAAATATAATTATATATTTAATCGAATAACGACGCTGCAGTTCGTATTTTGAAATCGAAACTTCAAACGATTGTACCGGGAGATCCGACCGTCGGATTTTCCCGAAACTGGAACCGTTGGATTCGTTTTGAAAAGATCTTTCTAATGATGTAAATTTTGCGAAGATCCAACGGTTAGATTTTCAGATATGTGTAAATCAAATCTGAAGAAAAACAGCGCCACGGTCGCTTTATGGCCCGAAGCGTCGTTTTGAATAAATTAGCTATTTTAAAATAAATAAAAATAGCGATAAATAGTTATAAAATATCATAAGCGATATGGAATGGAAATAAACTGAATTTGCTTGATTTATGTGGCTTTTGATGGTTGAATGTGTTTGGTGTGAAAATTACATTAAAGAACAATATTGGTGTTATCGAATAGTTTAACCATTGAAATAAATTGATTTGAAATTCTAAATATGCGTGAATTATTTGAAAAGGCCGAGTTAATTCTCATTTCAAATAATTGACTGACGATTGAAATTCGAAGATGAAGACGATGGTCGAAGACTGGAGATCTTCACCTCGTTTGGATGGTAACCGAGGTCCTGATTGGGAGGCATCCCGAAATATGGATAATGAGTGGTGATCGTCCATACGTACGTGGTGATCGAAGGGTTTGCGAGGTATTTAGTGCCTCCGGTTTCGTTCAGACCCAGAACGGACTTGTAAATGGACAGTGTGTCTGACATTGGAGTTTATTCTGTGTTGATTGATTTCTGTTAATTATACATCTGTTTGGCGGCGGAGAATTTATTCTTTTGCTTAACGCCCTTCTCTGAGACGCACGAGCTCAGAAGTTGTATATTGATGGACATCAGTCGCATGGCATGAATTGCCTGTGTGGCATGCTAAGATGCAGTGATCAGGGCTTCTGTTGAAAAGCAAAGTCTTGTGGTGATGATCAAAGCACCGCCTGTGTGGCATAGCTTTGTGTATAACGTGAATTCGCGAGCCTCACACCCCGGTATGAACCTAAAACGGGAGAGGACATCAGGGAGGGCCAGCGTTTCTTCCTAGCTAGGGTGGTGTAAGTGACCTACCAGGCCTGACATTTATATACTTTTCACCTATGTGGTTGTTGCTGTTGCGAGGCGCCTCGGTTTGATCGGACGATCCGGGTCCGATGGAGTCATTCGTTGGCTCATTTACGCCCCAAAGGGCGGGGAAACGCAGTGTTCAGGCATTTTAATCCACATCGGTGGACCGGCCCTGACGATCCTAAGGCTTGACAGAGTACTTGCCTAAGGCTCGGGCTAGGCAGTCTCGAATTCGGTAAGGACTATCTTTTGCCTTCGTTCATGACGGAAATCCAATTTCCAAATACGACATCGTGCGGTTTTGATTGTATATATATATATGGCGACATGATATATGGTACCCATGCCGTCTATGATTGATAGTTATGATTTGAAATTGTTTTCAAAACACATTAACACTAGCAATAATATCAAATGCCTTTGTTTTATTCGTATCAATCATATTTTGGCCATTATAAGGTAAAACTCTATCCTCCGGTTTGCGTTGCATTGTGTGATGGGAACTGAGTCTTATAATGGCTTCATTTTTATAAAAAGCATAGCGATGTTTAAAAGAAAGATTTGTTTTAAGGCACTGGCAATCCAATGGAGAAAACCCGTTCCACGAAAGTGGCGTGGTCCTGTGATTGGCCAATTATATATGTGTTGAGTAGATTTCTCATACCAGTCCCATGACTGACTCGTAGTTTGTTTCACTTTCAAACTCGGGTGCCCCTTTTTCCACACGGGCAGCCTTGTATTCAGGTTTAGCTGGTTCTTTCTGGATAGCTGGAGCTGAAGATGGATTCTATCAATTATTTCTTTTTATGCTGTTCAGCTCCTATTGTACATATTTTGTTTATTTCCGATGTAGACATTTATGCATAGCTGAACTGTATTTGTACTAAGTAAGATCCTGTATACTGTGTAACTATGATGATTAGTTTTATCCAGTATATTCTATTGTTCATTATCTGGTGTATTTATTTAATTCTGTTCTGCTATTATCTGTTTCTATGTTATATTCCTAAGATAACCCTTGTTTCCGTGAGAACGGGATTTCGGGTCGTCTCATCGTGGTTGAAAAATACCCATTGGTGATTGAAATGAATTGGAAATATTTGTGGAAATAAAAATAAAACATGCCGCCTGCGTGCGAATTAGATGCATGAATCCCCATTGTCAAAAACCGCGGGGTTTTAAGGTAGAGCGAGGAGCCGTACTAGGGACGGTGCCGGTTTTAACTACCCTGCCGTTATGCTGCCGAAATTTTGAATAATCTTTATGTGTTAGAATAATTTTCATATGTTGAAATTATTTTCATGCGTTGAAATTAAAGTCATATGTTGAAACTATATCCATGTGTGGAAATGTTCATGTGTTGAAAAGTGTTATGTGAAAATTAAATTCATTTGTGAATGAATGAAGTGTTTAAATAATAAAAATCACCTTTTTATAAAATACATGAAGTATGAAAAATATTCGCCTTATATAAATAGTTTCAACAATAAAAATTCCATCTTTCTAATATGAACAACTAAATAAAATATCCAAGTGTGGAAATGCTCATGTGTTGAGAAGTGTGTGTAGTGGAAAAGTTCATGTGTTGAATAAAAAGATCGAACAATAAAAATTACATTTTTTTATTGAAACTATGAAGTGTTGAAAACATCCATTTGTCGAATAAATATTTTAAATGATAAAAATATCATTTTTATCATATATGTGATGTGCTAGAGATATGCGGACGTTGAAATAAATATTTGTGAATGAAATATTATTTTTAACATGCATAGGAACTAAATAAAATAGTCATGTGTTGAAATCTATTTTAGTTCGCCAAAATTATCATCTTTGAAAGGTGAAGTGTTAAAAATAGCCACTTTTTCAAATAAATGTGCATGAGTTGAAATATAC
Source organism: Allium sativum (assembly GCA_030737875.1). Classification (NCBI taxonomy): domain Eukaryota; kingdom Viridiplantae; phylum Streptophyta; class Magnoliopsida; order Asparagales; family Amaryllidaceae; genus Allium; species Allium sativum. The sequence continues at coordinate 3,126,008 of CM060921.1, read as the reverse complement.
ATTAATTAGCTAATGATATGATTTTAGCCTATGCATGCAACATTAGAATGAATGGTGTTTTTAAACCAAAGTAAATTGAATATGAAGTTGAATGGAAAATGATAAGAGATAAAAATGGTATATATGTACATGCATATTTATTGAACAGGTCATAGCAAAGGGGCTAGAGAAGAGGAACAAAATTTTGTGCCCGACAAATAGGTACACATTTACTGTTTTGTTTGGGTGATGATTTTATGAGCCTGTTGGCTAGCCGCTGGCTTTTTCTTTTTCTTTTTGACATGAGACGCCCGTGTGGCTATTTGGGAATTTTCCCAGCCCCTCCCGTACAAAGGAGGTTATGGAGAAATTTTCCAAAATTTAAAGGCGTTAGTGAAATAATTGAAGCGAAACGATATAGGAATTTTTGAATGAACTATATTTATATAAATATATAATTATAAATAAAATTAAAACAAAACGTGGCCGTGCAGTTCGTGTTTTGAAACCGTGATTTCAAACGACTAGTGCGGGAAATCCGACCATTGGATTTTCCCGAAACCGCAACCGTTGGGTTCGCCTTGGAAATATCTTTCCAACGGCACCAACTTTGTGAAGATCCGACGGTTGGATTGTCTGGAATGTTTAATTCAAATCTGAAGAAAAACAGCGCCAGAAACGATTATATTTTTAAATATATATAAATATAATTAAATTAAATCGAATAACGACGCTGCAGTTCGTAAATTGAAATCGTAATTTCAAATGGCTAGTGTGGAAAATCCGACCGTCGGATTTTCCGAAAACTGAAACCGTTGGATTCGTTTTGAAATGACCTTCCTAATGATATAAAATTTGTGAAGATCCAACGGTTAGATTTTCAGATTTGTGTAAAACAAAATTAGTGAAAAGCAGTGTCAGTGCATCGGCACGACCTGAAACGTCGTTTAATTAAATATGACCGTTTTAAATTAATTAAAAATGGCGATATATCGTTATAAAATACTATAAACCCATTTTGTTGTGTCTTCTTGATATGTGATGGTTGAATGTATTTGACATGAAAATTATAACTAAAGAACTGAAATGTGAATGTTGAATAGTCCAACCATGTGATAAATTGATTTGAAAATCTAAATATACGTGGATTATTTGAAAAGGCCGAGTTTATCTCATTTCAAATAATCAATCGACGTTGAGAAGTCGAAGAGTGGAAGACGGTTGAAGACCGACGATCTTCACATTGGATGGATGGGCGCTAGTGATGCTCGTGATTGGAGTAGCTACCATGAAGGAACTGAAGTAGTAGCCGTCCAAACATACTGTTGATTATACGGATATGCAAGGAATTGGTGCCTCCGGTTTCGTTCAGACCCAGAATGGACTTGTAAATGGACTGTGTGTCTGACATTGGATTTTTTTTCTATGCTGATTGATCTCTGTTAAATATATATCTGTTTGGCGGTGGAGAATTTATTCTCTTGCTTAACGCCCTTCTTTGAGACGTACGAGCTCAGCGGTTATGTATTGATAGAAATCAGTCGCATGGAGTGGATTGCCTGTGTGGCACACCTAAGTGGCATATGATCAAGGCTTCTGTTGCAAAGCAAAGTCTTGTGGTTGATGATAAAAGCATGGTCTGTGTGACGTAGCTTTGTGTATAACGTGAATTCGTGGGCCTCACACCCCGGTATGAGTCAAAAACGGGAGAAGGACCCAAGGAGTGCATGACGTTTCTTTCTAGCTATGGTGGTGTCAGTGACCTCCCAGCCCTGACATTTATATCTACTTTTCACCTGTGTGGTTGTTGGAATACGAGGAGCCTCGATTATAGGTCTGTAAGGACCGGGAAACGTGTGTTCAGGAATAATTAATCCTCAAAAGTAAGAGAGGACCGGCCTTGGAGGATCCAGGGGATTGCTGTGTGCGGTCCCGAGGCATTTGCTAGAGTGTCTCGAACAGAGAGGAGCTTGCCCCTTGCCTCGACTCATGAAGGAATCCAATTTCCAATACGAAATATGCGGATGTGATTGTATTACTAGTATGGCGACATAGTAGATGGTAGCTATGCCGCATAGGATTGATATTTATGATTGAAATCGCTTTTGAAACATATATGCACTAGTAATAATATCAAACACTTTTGTTTTATACGTATGAAGCATTTTTGGCCATTATAAGGTAAAACTCTATCCTCCGGCTTGCGTTGCATTGTGTGATGGGACCTGAGTCTTATAATGGCTTCATTTTATAAAAAGCATTGCGATGATTTAATCATTTACTTTATTTCATGCACTAGCACTCATTGGAGTAAACCCGTTCCGCGAAAGTGGCGTGGTCCTTTGATTTGCCTTATCATTGTTGTTAATAAGTTAAATAGATTTCTCATACCAGTCCCATGACTGACTCGTAGTTTGTTTCACCTTGCAAATTCGGGTGCCCTCATTTTCACACGGGCAGCCTAGTTACAGGTTTCTGACACACCTTTTGGCTCATGGCGAGGCTTGACTACACCGTGCTGACTTGGATTTTCTCCGCCATTATTGTATCTATATTATGATTCCTCCATTGGCGATGTAGACTGATATTTATTTTGTGTACTCTTTATGTATGATTCCGCCTCAGGCGATGGTGACTGATTATGTATCATTATGCACTAAGTTGTATCCTGTACTGTGCTTCTCTGGTATGATGATATCTATATGATTCTGCTGTCATATGTGTGTAAATTATTCTATTTTCTGTTTATGCTATTATCTGTGATCTTCTAATGATGATTAATGTGTTATATTCCAATGATTATCCTTAACACCGTGTCACGGGGTTTTGGGATCGTCACAATAATCCAACCAGTCTCTCCATATTGACAACGATATTGGCAAATACTTCGATAGTCGGTTATTTAACTATCGAAGAAAAACAAACATCCATTCAAAACGATCAATCAATCACTGGGCCCCTTGATTACCATTCATTAATTAAATCACCCTTTCCATTTCCTTATCAATATTTGTTAAAAAAATATTTTCAATTATCATCTCGGTCTCTTACATTCTTTGGAAAGCATTTATATATCTCACCTTCTTTTATTTTTTATACTTAGAAAATATATTCTATTTGAAATTGAAATAATTTCAATCACTTATCTCTTTCCTGACTACTTTAATTATACTCAGGAAATATTTACTTTTATATTTCCAAAATTCCACCACTTGGGTTAAAACGAATGCTGTGTAAAACATCGTTACAGCAACCTAAAATATTTTATTCAACTAACTATTATTCAAACACTTCTCTTCGAGACTAGATCTTGCTATTTATCAATTAAAAATGAAATCAATCAAGTTGGGGTATAAATACCTCTCAGACCTTGACTGAAAACATCCTCAACTCCAAAACGAACAAAACCACTTACCTCGAATAATTAACACCATACAAACAATTTATTCATTTTTAAACGTATATATGTGCTTCTCTTTCTATTACCAGCCTATCGATTTCCTTTTGTTTATAACATTCTATTTTTAAATTCATTTACTTATCAAATTTCATATATATCAATATATTGATTTTTAACTATTAATTTATCTTAAAAATATTCTAACTCCTTAAATTTCCAGAAAATTTCGCCATAACCTCCTTTGTACCGGAAGTATCGGGATATTTCAACTAGCCTCCCATGGCCCTCACCAATCCAAAAAAGAAAAAGAAAAAGCCAGCGGCTTGCTGATATGGCGCATAAAATCTCATATATGAATTTAAACATGTACCTTTTTGTCGGGCATATAAATTAAAATCTTCATATACTCCATCCCGTACCTGTCTAACACATGCTCACCTGTTTCCAATTCAATTCAACTCAATCCAATCGTTTGAATTCAATTTCACTCATTTATTCTTTAATGAGCTATTTGCCTATTTCACTTCTTTGTTTGAACATAACATGTTCAAACAAAATATTTAAATTGCTCATAACCAAATTGAATTTCAATTTCAATTCTAGTTTCCTTTTCGATTTCGAATATAAATTTTCATATCGAATTCACTTATTCAAAGCCCAATATCAATTCAAAAGCTCATTAACTAATTACAATTCAAATTAGTTAATTCTATTCAATAATCAAAAATCTGATTTTTGTTTCAAAAAAACAATTCATTACTCCACTTGAGTTCACATATAATTTACAACTCAAAATCTGAAATTTTCTAAATAGAAATTCGGATTTTTTTTGCTTAAAATCCTTTTTTAAAATTAAATAAACCGTTATGGTTTTAAATGGTTATGGCGCTGTTTTTCTGAAAATTTGATTTTGATATAACTCAAAATCTATTCGAGGAAATCCAGATTTTTCTCTTTCATTAGAAAACTATTATCAAATCAGTCCTGACGTTTCTTGTTTCAAAGAATTCCGACTTCAATTGAGTTCTGTATACTCAATTGAAGTTCGAAATGCCAATTTACGAACTGCAGCGCTGTGGAGAGTTCGTTTTAATTATATTTATAAATATAAATGTTTAAACTTCGTCTATAATAAATTCAACTTCATTCTGATATATTTTTAATATATATATCAAATCAAATTTTCCCAATTCAACATACTACTTCCAATCTTCTAAAATTTGTCGATTTTTCCTTATTCAGAAATAAATTCATTTATATTTCGACTTTTTAATTTCAATTCCTTTTGAATGCTATATTCAAATTCCATTTGAATTCTATTTGAATTCTATATTCAAATTACATTTGAATTTCTATATTCAAATTCTATTTCAAATCTCTTATTCAATGGAATAACCCGGAAATTTTGAGCCAGTTTAAAAATTTTATTTTGGCAATTTTAGCGAATTTCGAATATTTAAAATGGATTATTTTAAATAATATCGACGAGAAATTTATTTTGAATATAATTCGAACGTATATATTATACACGTCGTCGTTAGAATATAAATAATTATATATAATTATAATAGAATTGAAAATGGCGCGGTAGTTCGATAATTCGATTTCAAACTTCAATTGGATGTACCGGGTGCAAAACAATCCGGATTTTAGTTAAACCAAAAACATTAGGATCTAATTGATGATATCTTTCCAACGAATCTGAAAAATCAAGATTTCATAGCGGGAATCAAAAGATATGTCCAGTTGAAAATTCTGAATAGTCGCTATGGAATTCAGGCCCTTAAAAATGGAAATTTTGCAAACAACCTCGGATTTCGACGAAACCACTTTTGTTGGATCCGCAGTGTCAAGTTATGGCTAGGTTTCAAATTTCATAATTTTTCGAATCAATATGTGAGCGTGGCAAAGGAAAACGCGTTTGACCGGTTTTAGTTGATTTTAATCGACTGGAAATGGGCCATTTTTCCAACGGTCTCAGAATTCGACGAAACTAGTTTTGTTAGGACCGTATCGTCAATACGAAGCTAGAAAATATTTTTCTGGAATTTTTAAAGTTCGTATGTGACCCCGGTAATTTGAAATGTACGTTTATAATTCAATATAGTGATTTAAATGTAAATTAAACGGAAACTGATTCAAACGATCGAATCAGCTTACGATACATATCCCATTGTGTTCGGAATGGGGGTAAAACGCTATGGACGACAGGCGGTGGGCCTCGTTTCGAGGTCGTATGTAAAAGTCAACTTTTTGAAAATTAATTAATTAAATAAATAAAAAAAGAAAAAGAAAACCCTCCTCCCCTTATAACCGATGCCCCCCCACCCCACGATTTTATATTTCATAAAGAAAAAAAAAAGAAAAAAAAAAGAAAAAATCACGATGACCTAGCAGCCGCCGCCCTCCCCGAGACCACCACGCCACCTCGGCGAGACCCCCCTGCTGCGCCGTCCTCCCTTCTTCTTTCTCCTCCCCTTCTCTTCCTCGACTGTGTCGCAGACCCCCCCCCATCGGAAATCGAAGCCGCCCTCCTACACAGGTCCCCGCCGCATGGCGACATCCCCCCCCCCAAACTGCATCCTCCTCCGCCGACCTCCACGAGAAGAACCCCCCCCCCCCCCCAGTCCCGAACCTTCGACAGTAAAACCCCCTCCTCTCAGCGATGAAAGGTAATTTTCGATTTTTAAAACCAATTTTTACATATGATAGTTTATTTTAAAAATGTGAATTTTTAATTTGCATATGGCATAGAAAAAAATGCGACCTTTATGTGTTAAACATCATAATAAAAACTCGATCTTTACATATATGTAGTTGAAGAAGTAAAAATATGATTTTTATATTTTTAAAGTAATAAAAATATGATTTTTATATTTTTAAAGTTAAAAATATAATCTTTACTTTATAGAAGTAAAAAAAATATGATTTTTATATTTTTAAAGTATTAAAAATATAATCTTTACTATATAGAAGTAATAAAAATATGATTTTTATATTTTTAAAGTATTGAAAATATAATCTTTACTATATAGAAGTGGTAGAAATATGATTTTTGTTTATGTAGAGAATTAGAAATATCATCTTTATATGTGTAGAAAAATAAAAATGTGATTTTTATAATGATATTTTTGAAAAGGCGAAATCTATATTTTTGAAATGGAATTTTTATCTATATGACATCATAGTAAAAATTCGATTTTTCTATATTGAATAGCGAAGTAAAAATTCGATTTTTCCATATTGAATAGCATAGTAAAAAATTCGATTTTTATATATTAGATAGCATAGTAAAAATTCGATTTTTATATATTGAATAGCAAAGTAAAAATTCGATTTTTATATATGTAGTGGCTACGGGCAACAAAGATGACAAAAAGGCGAGAACGCTGAAGATTTCTATCAATGAAGTGCCGTGAAGATTAGGATAGCTATCGGTGAGAATTTCTCACCTTTCAATTTCTTTTTCTATTTATATATATATATATATATTAGGATGCAGACGGTGCTTAGTAGCACCCGACACAATCGTCCACAGACCATGGACTTGTTTGTTTGATTGCAAAAATTAGTTAGATTATTTGATTGAAATTGAATTGTGTGGTGAAATGAATTGATTTGATGATGTGTGAATGGCGTGGGCCTTCACTAGACCGGGGATAAGGCTAGGCCTCGTCCCGTTTCTAGTATCGTGCCGTTATGCCGCCGAAATTTTCTAAAATAAGTTAGAAAAATAAAAATATCATTTTATTTAAAGAATGAACCGAATAAAAATCCATGTGTTAAAATAAAATATTTTATCGTTAAAAATATATTTTTTAACGCGAATGTGAAGAAATAAATATTCATTTACAAACCGGACGGTTTGTTTATGTACACCTATTTGAAGGACATTGATTGGGATGATAAATTTTACACATCGCCCAACTGCACAAATAAAGTATGTGTTTGATTGTTTGAAACCCCACACGGGTGTTGGGATGAAATATGAAGTTCACTCATCCTGATTGATTAAATATGTCGATCATTTGATTGACAGGCTGTTATAAGCGTTAGATATCTATATTTGATGCTTATACAGTGTAGTGCACTTTGGTTGATGGTTGATTATTTTTCAATGCTGTTATATACATATATTGTATGAAAATCCATATAATTAGTTTTATATGGTGATTGATTGGGCCTCGTTCCAATTTAGAAGATAAAGAATATTATAAAATAAAGGTTCATGTGTTGACTGTACTCATCCGTTGAGATTAGTCATGTGTTGAACGAAATATTTTTATAATAAAATTTATATCTTTATCAATATAAAATAAAGGTTCATGTGTTGACTGTACTCATCCGTTGAGATTAGTCATGTGTTGAACGAAATATTTTTATAATAAAATTTATATCTTTATCAATATAAAATAAAGGTTCATGTGTTGACTGTACTCATCCGTTGAGATTAGTCATGTGTTGAACGAAATATTTTTATAATAAAATTTACATCTTTATCAATATAAAATAAAGGTTCATGTGTTGACTGTACTCATCCGTTGAGATTAGTCATGTGTTGAACGAAATATTTTTATAATAAAATTTACATCTTTATCAATATAAAATAAAGGTTCATGGGTTGACTGTACTCATCCGTTGAGATTAGTCATGTGTTGAACGAAATATTTTAATAATAGAAATATTTGAAATAAAAATATTTGAAAACGTAATATTTGAAAACGATTTCGAAATGAATTAAATATATAACGAATTGAATTCGAATTGAATATATAACGGATTTGATTTCAATTGAATATATAACGAATTTGATTTGAATAGAAAATGAATTTGAATCGAATAGAAAACCTATTTGAATTGAATCGAATAGAAAACCTATTTGAATTTGAATCGAATAGAAAACCTATTTGAATTGAATCGAATGAATTGAATTGAAAACGATTTCGAAACGAATTGAATTGAAAACGATTTCGAAATGAATTGAATATAAAACGATTTCGAAATGAATTGAATATAAAACGATTTCGAAATGAATTGAATTGAAAACGATTTCGAAATGAATTGAATATAAAACGGTTTCGAAATGAATTGAATATAAAATGATTTCGAAATGAATTGAATTGAAAACGATTTCGAAATGAATTGAATATAAAACGATTTCGAAATGAATTGAATATAAAACGATTTCGAAATGAATTGAATATATAACGAATTGAATTCGAATTGAATATATAACGGATTTGATTTCAATTGAATATATAACGAATTTGATTTGAATAGAAAATGAATTTGAATCGAATAGAAAACCTATTTGAATTGAATCGAATAGAAAACCTATTTGAATTGAATCGAATAGAAAACCAATTTGAATTGAATCGAATAGAAAACCAATTTGAATTGAATCGAATAGAAAACCTATTTGAATTGAATCGAATAGAAAACCAATTTGAATTGAATCGAATAGAAAACCAATTTGAATTGAATTGAATAGAAAACGAATTCGAATTGAATAGAAAACGAATTCGAATTGAATTGAAAACGAATTGAAATGAATTCAAATTGAATTCAAAATTTGAATTGAATAGAAATGAATTTGAAAACGAATTTATAAGAAAAAATTTAATTTTGATTTGAATTGAAATGGAAGTGGAAATGTTTTTGAAACGAATTCAAAACCATTTATAAAATTCGTTTTAAATAGAAATCGACGAAATATATATTATTGATTGACATTGAAAAGTGTTTATTTTATGACTCTTATGCTTTATCTTTTGTAAATAAATAAATGATACTTTGGGTATTTTTATGTGTTTTTACAGATTTCAAGCGTTGCCCCCTTCAATTCAAATCAAAGGCCAACTACAAGAAAGAGCTACTTCCTCACATCAAATTCATTTCAATTGCAAAAGAAGTAGTAGCTCACTGGTAAAGGCATAGGAATTGGTGCTGAGAGACCCGAGTTCGAACCCCGTCAAGCTCACTTTTAGCCAAAGAAACGGAGCGTGTTCACACTGGCCCTTTGCTTTGAGAAATATTTGGACTAGTGTTATGTTATATATATACATACACATATTCATGTGTATGTATTTATGATGTGCACCAATTAACATTTCAGCAATAGCCATATTCTTATCATGGAATTAAATTCAAATCATTCAATTTCAATTAGAAGAATTTCTGATTGAATTGCTGCCAAGAAAAGATCCATTGTGAAGATTTTATCCTTTATGCCTTGGGATTCTAATAAGCATCCTTGTTTGGAATAATCAATTACATGCACCAATCAATTAGCCACATGAGAGAATTGAGAGATATGGAAAATATTTACCATGATATGCCAGATTTTTCTCTAATCAAGCTGAGTCAAGGAAGGCAAGAGATATTCATGAATGAGGAGGCCCATGTATTCATAGACCTAATTATGGTTTTCCCCTTTCTCATCTATAAATATGTGTTGTAACCATTGTAAAAATCATTCATTATTTTGTACTCTCTTTTATTCTAAACGAAGTTTTCATTCAGTTTTATTGCTCTTTTCTAACAATTTGTGTTTCTATTCAATTAGTTTTGATAGAACACGAATTGTTATTGTTATTTCTGTTTGCATATTAGAATTAGTCGTTCGATTAGATTCAACGACAATTCTAAGTTAAATTTCTGTTGTCGTAGTTGTTAATTGTTGTTTTCTTTCTAGTTAATTGTCCTTCAGTTTCAGTTGTTTAATTTTGGTGTTGATCTGATTAGATTCAGATCAACAGTAAAATCACTAGCGGTAAAAACATCCTCAGAATTCGTCTAACACGCCCAAGAAAAAAATAAATAATAATTTTTAATTAAACCTCCCAGTGTTCGACCTGTATGCTACACACCTGTATGCTTGCAGAATTTATTACAAATGTCGCGCTTTTCTAATTCATAGACTAGCGACGATCAAGTTTTTGGCGCCGTTGCCGGGGAGGTAACGGTTAAATTTTGTTATTTGTTTAATTTCTGATTCGTGTTAGTTTTATTTTATTGTATTTTTTTTTGTTTTCTTGTATATATAGAAAAAAAAATCTTGGTTGGCTAGATTTGGTATTGTTTAATGATACCGCAATCTTCAACTAAGAAGAAAAAAAATAATTATCAATTTTTTTTGTCGATTTCTTTCTAAATTTTGTTTTCATCTTCTTCTGCCTAATCATCCCTTTCTCTTTATACACATTTTTTTTTCAATTAAAAAAAAAGAGCCTTTTGCAATTGTTTTTCTTTCACTTGTCAAATTTTCCTGATTTTGTTTCCCGTTTTCATCTAATTCCTTTCTTCTTTCTTTACATATATCCTTCCCTTTCTGCAAAAAAAAAAAAAAAAAAAAGAACCGCATACCACTGTCAAAAACCCAAAAAAATCACACCAAACCGTACGCTCAAAACCCCCAGCGAACCATTCACCAATTCAACTCGCAACTACCCCATCTTCGAATACAAACGCCATCACAAAATCCTCCACTGTCAACCAATAAACACAACCCCAAAGTCCGGCGCAACTCCTTGTAGACAACGCCCAGAACACCCCGTCCATCCTTCTTCATCAACCCCTCACCATACCAACAACTCCAAATCACGAAATCGCACTACATACAATTTGAAAACACAAATCCATAATAAAAAAAACAACATCAACTCGCATACACGTCCCAAACACACAGCGTCGGATACCCAGTCCGATTTGGACCCTGAAACGCTACCCCAAACCCTACCATCTCCACTCTCCAGACCTGAAAATCCACAAAATTCCACAAAGTCATACCGTACCAAAGCAACCTTTCACCAAGTACAACCACCACCCTCCTTCAAAAACACGCTTTTAGCACCCTCAATCGGAACCTGAGACCAAAAAATCCCTAAAACCCCGATTCGAAACCCAAAGCTTCTAGGAATCGAAAGCGACGGAAATCGCAGCAACTAAATTAAGAAACCCCAAAGTTTTTTTTATTTAAATCGAAACGTATTCGATCAGTTTTCAGAGAGAATTTTTTTTTTAGAGGAGGCGACTGAGTTCTTATTTTTTGGGGTGTTGAAAGTGGCCTCGTGACATACTTATGCACGTGAGAACCTAGGTGGTATTGGTGTGATTGGATCTTGTATTGGACACCTGGAAATACGGACGTGTTAACTTCCTTTCGATTGTGGACTGTCTCCATTTTTGTTTGTTAAAAAAAAAAGGGTTTCTATTGTGGACTGTCTCCATTTTTGCGATTGTCGTTAGTTTAGTTGTCATTTTATTTGTTCCTTTCGATTTTTTTTATTTTTTTTCTTTGAAAAAAAAGAAGAAAAAAAAAGAGAGAGAATTTTTCAAAAACAGGTACATCTGAAATTTAAAAAAAAGGGTCTTAAAAAAAAAATTCGGGCTCCTAGCCCGAACCCGTGCCGCAGCGCAGTCAAGCAATTAATAGAAGGGGACAACAACAGAAAGCAGCGGACGATTCAAATGGGTTGGAGCGGTTGCACACCAAGTGGGGGTGTGAACGCGCTAGAGCTTCCCAAATTCACTGGAGGACTGCCGATCAAGGCGAAAACTTTTAAAACTCCACAGGTGCTCTGCCGCAAAGAAAAAAATATATAGACAATTGTTGTAAAAAATTTCTGCAGGGGCAGCGGCTTTGAATGTACAATTTTTAATTTCTGCAATTATTTTGTGTGATTGCTGTTATTTCTGCATCTTTTATTCATTCTGTTAAGGGCAATACCCCAATTCACATAAGGTGAGGGATTTCATCACCCTTTCCTTAGCCCACAAATTGCATTTCATCGTAGAATCTGACTAATAATAACGGTTAGACGTTGGACTTAAGGGAGTCACGGGCTCACCTAGGGCTTAATTATGTTGTGATAGTTGATTCATTTGGAACGAATTATTTCTCGGTGTCTAGACTACGGCAGAGAAATAACCGTTTATAAATATTACGGTGATTCGTAAATATTATATCGGTTGTTACTCTGAAGGTACTTAAACCTTCGGCTGCATTGCTAGGGTGATTCCTGGTGCACCGATAACTCCTGTCCGTTAACTAGCTGAGAAATCTTTTGATCTAAGTAATCAAACGTGTCACTTTATAATTTTGGGTTAGGAGCCAATAAGGACAGAAAACTTCATTGTAGCTAATTTCTGTGCTTGCATTTAACAACAATAAGTGAAAAAAGTGTCAGCCAACAAAATTCTCCTAGGGGTTCTCGAATCAACCAAAATTTTCAAACCGAATTGAATCAAAATCGAGTAAATCAAAATTTTCCAATCTTTGGGGATCAAAATCAAATAAATCAAAATTTTCGAAATCTCAATATCCAAGAGGACAGACCCTTGTCTCTTCGTGATCGATGTTATCCTACTAGGACCGTTCAACCCTCTGTCATCGTGTTCCCACCAGCTGAAGGAAACAATTTTGAGCTAAAACATTCTTTTATCCAAGGGGTACCAAAATTTACTGGGTCTGAAAATGCTTATGAATTTCTGAGTGAATTTGAATTGTATGCCTCCACAACAAAAATGCAACAACTATCTAACGAATCGATCAAGCTAAGGCTAATTCCATTTGCACTACTTGAAAGCGCTAAAAGATGGCTAAATTCTCTTCCACGACATTCCATAAGAAGTTGGGATGAATTTGTCACTGCATTCTTGAAAAAGTTTTTCCCTTTCCATAAAACTCTAAAAATCTGAACCGAGATAAATCAATTTTGTCAAAATGAGGGGGAAACTTTTTCAAAATACTTTGAGAGATTCAACCAGCTATTATATAGTTTCCCCCATCATGGAATTCTAAAAGATCACTTATGTCAAATTGCATATGAAGGGCTAAACTATCAGACTAGAACTCAACTAGAATCAATGTGTGGAGGAGACTTTATGTCTAAAACAGCCGATGAAGCTTGGCAATTCTTAGAAGATTATTCTGAAAAGGACATGCAGTGGGAATCGATTCGTGTTCCCATTCATACTTCTACTAGAGGAGTGCATGTCGTGGACCCAAGTCAAATTCCTTTAGAAAATCAAACTCCTCAAGCCGGAGAAGGGTTACCCCACTATTACTCTCAGGACCAAGCCAATGCCATAGCTCAAAATAATCCTTACTCATCCACGTACAACCTTGGTTGGAGGAACCACCCAAATTTTTCCTGGTCGAACCCCAATAATTCAGCTAACCCATCTCACGTGCAACCCTTTATTCCCAATCCGAATTACCAAGGTCCACCCCCCAATTCTCAAACCTCTCAAGCTACACCTCAATCCAAACAACCTTATAGGCACCCCAATTTTCAATCATCAAACCAATCATCTCAATCTTCTCAACCATCACAAGATATTGGGCGTCTAGAAAAACAGATGAACTCTTACGAAGCTAAAATAAACTCGCAAGACGCTAAAATGGACCAAATGTTTAATATGATGAAGGAATTTATGAAAACTCATGAGAAGGGAAAATTGCCGAGTCAACCTGAGGTGAATCCAAAATATAACTCTCGCGCTGTAAATTCTTGTGAGGACGAAAACCATAATCCAGTCAACGCTATTACAACTCTTCGATCTGGAAAGAGGATTGATAATAATGTGGACGACCCTGACGAATCTTCTAACTCGACCCCAACCCCTAATCTTGATGATCACCCATTGGCTTCGAATGCCAATTCTTCTAAACCTCAAGTTTCCTTAAATGTTGGCAGTCCCAACAGCTCTTCTCCCAGTGTCGGCAAACCCGACCCACCTTCGAAAATTAATGTTGGCAATACCAACATTCCATCTTCTACAACCTTACCACCTTCTATTTCCTTGGATAAACCTTCTTCCACGAATGATGAAACTGATCGTAGAGTTGAAAAACCAGTAGCTCCTTTTCCTCATAGACTCAATAATAAGAAGAAAGCGGCAAACTTCGATAAAATTCTGGAAATTTTCAAACAAGTCCGTGTGAACATTCCTCTTTTAGACACCATTGAGCAAATTCCTCAATATGCTAAATGTCTTAAGGAATTGTGCACACAAAAACGTGCGACCAATGTCCCAAAAACAGCCTTTCTAACTGCAAATACAAGCTTTATTCTTTCGTATCTTGCCCCAGTCAAGTATAAAGACCCTGGCTGCCCTACGATTGATTGCAAAATAGGAAACACCCATATCTCTCGTGCCCTACTCGACCTTGGTGCCAGTGTCAACCTTCTCCCTTATACTGTCTATCGTCAACTTGGACTAGGGGAGATTAAACCAACAAACATCACACTTCAACTTGCCGATCGATCTGTCAAAAAGCCATTGGGAATTATCGAAGACGTCTTGATACAGATCGAACAGTTTTACTTCCCTGTCGATTTTATAGTTCTAGAAACAGAGCCTGTCCCAAATCCCAAGGTTCAAATACCATTGATCTTAGGACGCCCTTTCTTAGCAACCTCTAATGCTGTCATTAATTGTAGGAATGGTCAGCTTCGACTTTCCTTCGGGCACCTAACCATTGAGCTAAACATCTTTAATCTCAACAAACAACCTAGGGATTTTGAGATCGATGAAATTGACATGATTCAAACCACAGTTGATGAGACTTCTAGTGACACTTCTGAAGTCTTGAAAATGTGTCTTGACCATTTCGACTCCGATTTCGACGAACTCGAATACATTTCTGAATTAAACAAAATTCTTGACTCCGACACTTCGTCACCTGAATCTAACCAAGGAATGTTGACCAATGTTGATACACAAGAACTTCCTAAGTTAGACCTCAAACCCTTGCCACCAGACCTTAAGTATGCCTACCTAGACTCTTCAAAAACTTTTCCCATAATCTAGGCTTCCGATCTTATCGAGGACCAAGAAGAAAAACTTTTGGATATCTTGCGGGAAAATAAGGACGCCTTGGGGTGGGAAATTAGCGATATAAAAGGAATTAGCCCATCAATTGTGGAACATTGCATACATTTAGTTGATGAGGCTAAACCCACCCGTGAGGTTCAAAGGCGATTAAACCCAAACATGAGAGAAGTGGTCAAGGAGGAGATAATCAAATGTCTAGACAATAACATCATCTATCCCATCTCTGATAGTACTTGGGTGAGTCCGGTACAAGTTGTACCAAAGAAGTCGGGAGTCACAGTGATCAAAAACGACAGTAATGAACTCGTCCCAACAAAAATCAAAACCAAATGGCGTGTGTGCATCGACTATCGAAAGCTTAACTCAGCCACACGAAAAGACCATTTTCCCTTGCCTTTTATTGACCAAATGCTCGAACGCTTAGCGGGACATGAGTACTACTGTTTTCTCGATGGATACTCTGGCTATAAACAAATTCCTGTTGCTTTAGAAGATCAACATAAGACCACCTTTACTTGTCCCTTTGGAACCTTTGCTTATCGTCGCATGCCTTTCGGTCATTGTAATGCCCCCGCGACTTTCCAAAGGTGTATGATGAGTATTTTCTCTGATATGGTGGAAGAATTCTTGGAAATATTCATGGATGATTTTTCAATTTATGGATCATCTTTTTCCCAATGCCTCACTCATTTAGAACTCGTCCTTAAGCGTTGTAAGGAGAAATCACTCATGCTTAATTGGGAAAAATGCCATTTCATGGTAAAAAGGGGGATAGTTCTAGGTCATGTCATCTCCAAAGATGGCCTAGAAGTCGATAAATCCAAAATCGATTTGATTGCTAATTTACCTCCTCCTAAGTCTGTCAAAGATGTTCGTTCATTTCTTGGCCATGCAGGATTCTATAGAAGATTCATTAAGGATTTCTCAAAAATTTCAAAACCTCTCTCGAATTTACTTGCCAAAGACGTAAAGTTTGAATTTTCCAATGATTGCAAAACATCTTTTGAAACTCTTAAATCAATCTTGACCACAACTCCCATCATTCAACCTCCTGATTGGACTCAACCCTTTGAACTTATGTGCGACGCTTCTGACTTTGCAATTGGAGCCATCTTGGGTCAGCGAATTGATAAACTCCCTCGAGTCATTTACTACGCTAGCAAAACTTTAAACGAGGCCCAATTGAATTACTCAACTACTGAAAAGGAATTTTTGGCAGTTGTCTTCGCTCTTGAGAAATTCAGACCATATCTCATAGGATCCAAAGTCATAGTTTACACTGACCATGCTGCCCTACGATATTTGCTTTCTAAAAAGGATGCCAAGGCCCGCTTGATTCGTTGGATCCTTCTTCTTCAAGAATTCGATATAGAAATACGAGATAAAAAGGGTTCTGAAAATGTCGTAGCTGATCATCTCTCTCGAATTGTGCACGAAAATGATAACGACACCCAAATCGATGACTATTTTCCTGACGAACAACTCCTTTCGATCTCTAACACCCCTTGGTACGCTGACATTGTGAATTATCTTGTCACAAAACAAACACCCGCTGAATGGTCGAAACAAGATAAACAAAAATTTCTCTCGAAAGTTCGAAACTTCTACTGGGACGACCCATATCTTTTCAAATACTGTCCAGACCAAATCATTCGAAGGTGTGTGCCCGATCATGAACACCAAAGTATTCTCTCCTTCTCACATGACCATGCTTGTGGCGGTCATTTTGGAGCAAGAAAAACTGCTGCAAAAGTTTTGCAAAGCGGTTTTTATTGGCCCACACTCTTCCGTGACGCTTTCAAATTTTGCTCTAAATGTGAGCGATGTCAAAGAACGGGTCGAATCTCTAAGCGAAACATGATGCCTCTCAACTCCATTTTAGTGATTGAGTTATTCGATGTTTGGGGCATCGATTTCATGGGACCATTCCCTAATTCATTTGGGAATCTTTACATCTTACTTGCGGTAGATTATGTCTCAAAATGGGTTGAAGCCATCCCGACCAAAACCAACGACAACAAGGTTGTTATCAAATTTCTCAAAGAGAACATCTTTTCACGCTTTGGCACACCTCGAGCTATCATTAGCGATAATGGCACTCACTTCTGTAATCGAGCTTTTGAATCCTTGCTCAAGAAATACTCAATCACACACAAGCTGTCAACCCCTTACCATCCACAAACTAGTGGACAAGTAGAAGTTTCCAATAGACAAATCAAACAAATTCTTGAGAAAACCGTGAATTCCAATAGAAAAGATTGGTCCTTAAAACTGATTGATGCACTTTGGGCTTTTCGCACTGCTTATAAGACCAATCTAGAGATGTCACCATATCGATTAGTCTTTGGAAAGGCCTGTCACTTACCTCTTGAATTAGAGCATCGTGCTCTTTGGGCCATAAAATTTTTGAACTTTGACTTAGAAAAAGCCGGCTCACATAGGAAGCTACAAATTTCGGAATTAGAGGAATTAAGAAATGAGGCGTATGAAAATGCGAAAATCTACAAAGAAAGAACCAAAGCCCAACACGACAAAAACATACTCCGTAAGGAATTCAACGTAGGTCAAAAAGTTCTTTTATACGACTCTAGACTTCACTTGTTTCCAGGAAAACTCAGATCTCGATGGACTGGACCTTATGTCGTGAAAACAGTATATCCTCATGGAGCGATTGAAATTGAAAATCCTATGGATGGAAAAGTCTTCAAAGTAAACGGTCAACGACTGAAACCATTTTTGGAATTCGAACAATATGACGAAGATGACTCTATCGATCTGCATGATCATCCACCATGAAATCAGGTGGTACACGTTCTTTTTCTTTTATTTTTCTTTTTCATTTTATTTTATTTTATTTTTGTTTTTCTGCCTTAGACAGCTGGGAAACTGTCTCAATCAAGTGTGTGGGGGGGGGGGGGGGAGTCTGCATTACACTCTTTTGATTTTTCTTTAATTTTTCTTTCTTTTCATGTAGGACCATCATACATTTTATATCGTAGTAACATACCATAATTTTTTTTTTAAATACGACTCATTTTCAATTGATACAACAAAATAAGTTTACAATTTTTAGCCAGTTGATAGTATTTTTTTTCTCTCAACTTAGATCGAATAAGAAATATAATGAAAAGTTTAATTTTGAGGGATAATAGTGTAACCGGTACATAGGGAGATTCTTAGGTGATGGCCATGAAATCTATTCTATATTGTAGACTTTGTTTAAATAAGTGGAGGACTTAAAATACTTATAAGGGCTTGTCAAATCTTTAAAACTAAGTTGTGTTAAGTTGAATTCGCGTAACTCTCTTTTTGTGCTTATAATCCAAGGGTATCCAACATTGCTTGTATATCGAGCGTTGGTGTGCAAAACCGCCAAGCTCTATCCGACACGTTGTTGACAAAGTCAAAGTTGGAATATCTTGGTCTCATTTTATGAGATTGGACACCTAAGGATTACCGACACGTTGTTGACAAAGTCAAAGTCGGCCTGCACAATCCGCCAAGCTCTTTACCCACTCTCCGTTAGTCCGCGAGGCAGTGCATGGGTGGTAAACCTTGGTCTTTTTAGTTAGGTGTATGTACTTAATCATAAATCTTAAAATTTTATAGAATAAAGAATAAGCGATGATACCCAAACACTTCTTGACCTTATTGATTTGACTAGCCATACATGAGAAAATTAGACTACCACTTTGCAAACTGTGCCAAGCAAACTAAGAATTTATTTCATGGCTGCACTATGTTATCGACCGAACTAACTGGCCAAACTGGAATTTCACATTTGAAAACTTGATTTATATTGAAACTTTTTGACAAGTCGAGGTATCTAAAATAAAATCAACTGACTAGAAATTGTTAACTTAATTTGTTGTACCACTTTCCTGAAACAAGTCGTATTTTCATTTTTCGTTTTTATTTGCATATGTCCATTGCATTCATGTAGTTTCATTAGAATCATAGCATATTACATTTGGATTTTGTGGGGAGTATCCGCTGAAAACCCTCACGAGACACCACTCGTCCTACTAGGGACACCTAGAGGTTTAACGGCTTGTTGCATACGCTCAATGCAATCGTGTTTCCTACGAAAGTGTAACCTATCTAGTTTAGTTTTTCATTTTTTTGTTTTACTCGAGGACGAGTAAAAGATAAGTGTGGGGGTATTTGATTGACATTGAAAAGTGTTTATTTTATGACTCTTATGCTTTATCTTTTGTAAATAAATAAATGATACTTTGGGTATTTTTTATGTGTTTTTACAGATTTCAAGCGTTGCCCCCTTCAATTCAAATCAAAGGCCAACTACAAGAAAGAGCTACTTCCTCACATCAAATTCATTTCAATTGCAAAAGAAGTAGTAGCTCACTGGTAAAGGCATAGGAATTGGTGCTGAGAGACCTGAGTTCGAACCCCGTCAAGCTCACTTTTTGCCAAAGAAACGGAGCGCGTTCACACTGGCCCTTTGCTTTGAGAAATATTTGGACTAGTGTTATGTTATATATATACATACACATATTCATGTGTATGTATTTATGATGTGCACCAATTAACATTTCAGCAATAGCCATATTCTTATCATGGAATTAAATTCAAATCATTCAATTTCAATTAGAAGAATTTCTGATTGAATTGCTGTCAAGAAAAGATCCATTGTGAAGATTTTATCCTTTATGCCTTGGGATTCTAATAAGCATCCTTGTTTGGAATAATCAATTACATGCACCAATCAATTTGCCACATGAGAGAATTGAGAGATATGGAAAATATTTACCATGATATGCCAGATTTTTCTCCAATCAAGCTGAGTCAAGGAAGGCAAGAGATATTCATGAATGAGGAGGCCCATGTATTCATAGACCTAATTATGGTTTTCCCCTTTCTCATCTATAAATATGTGTTGTAACCATTGTAAAAATCATTCATTATTTTGTACTCTCTTTTATTCTAAACAAAGTTTTCATTCAGTTTTATTGCTCTTTTCTAACAATTTGTGTTTCTATTCAATTAGTTTTGATAGAACACGAATTGTTATTGTTATTTCTGTTTGCATATTAGAATTAGTCGTTCGATTAGATTCAACGACAATTCTAAGTTAAATTTCTGTTGTCGTAGTTGTTAATTGTTGTTTTCTTTCTAGTTAATTGTCCTTCAGTTTCAGTTGTTAAATTTTGGTGTTGATCTGATTAGATTCAGATCAACAGTAAAATCACTAGCGGTAAAAACATCCTCAGAATTCGTCTAACACGCCCAAGAAAAAAATAAATAATAATTTTTAATTAAACCTCCCAGTGTTCGACCTGTATGCTACACACCTGTATGCTTGCAGAATTTATTACAAATGTCGCGCTTTTCTAATTCATAGACTAGCGACGATCAATTATATATGTTATGTATATAATATAATGGCCTGAATAGAATGAGCCGCGCCGCGGCAGTTCGTGAATTTCGACCATTTATTCCAAACGGAAATTACGGGAGATCCGACCGTCGGATTCTCCTAAAACCGGAACCTTTGGGTTCGTATCGAAAAGAGCTTTCTAACGAATATTAGAAATTCAAAATCTAACAGTTGGATTTGGAGATACGTCCAAATCAAATTTGAAAAAGGTCGGTGTAAGTGCAGTTCGATGGCCATTGTTGGAAATCGACTGTACGGGCCTTGATAAAATTATTAAAAATAGCAATAATTTGTGTAAAATCATAAGAAATGATTTGGGTTTGTCGTGAACTGTGTTTTAAATAACACCTAGTTCTTTAACCCAGTAAAAGGAGTTTTAACGAATCTGCAATTAGATTGAAATGTGAATATACAATCTAAATTATCAAATTTAGAAAACGAGCGAGAATGGAGTATTACCAGTTCTGCTCCAAAGCGATAGATAAATCTTTAATTAGATTTGAATGTGAAATGGTAATTAATTTTACCGATAACACCATAGTATTAGATATGGAGTATTACCAGTTTTGCTTCATGGGATGAATAGGTTGGGATTGGGAAATAAAATAAATAATTACTTCGGTGTGGTTCGCTAATCTCGACTAGTTGGAAAAACCATAATTTGGTTTTAAACGACATCCAAAGGAAGATTAAAGGATAAATTTTAAAGAATTTATCTTGGATAAAATTAATGGGAAACTTTCCCTAAGAATGTGATTTTGCGAATAAAAGAATATTCTGAATTGGAATGAGGCGTATGTTGTGTTCTTATAACATTTGTTTTAATATACGCGGGTTGTTCGGAAAGTCCGGGTTTATACCCATTCTGAATAACCGATTCGACGATATGTCGAAGATGAAGACGGTGGTCGAAGACCGGAAGTCTTCACATCGTTTGGATAATTACTGACGATCCTGATTGGGCAGTACACCCAAGAGGATGGAAATAGTTGGTGGTCGTCCAGACGTACTTGGAGATGGATGGATATGCGAGGAAAGTGCCTCCGGTTTCGTTCAGACCCAGAACGGACTTGTAAATGGATTGTGTGTCTAACACTGGATTTTATTCTGTGTTGATTGATTTCTATTAAATATACATCTATTTGGCGGCGGAGAATTTATTCTTTTGCTTAACGCCCTTCTCTGAGACGTACGAGCTCAGAGGTTGTATATCGATGGACATCAGTCGCATGGCATGAATTGCCTGTGTGGCACGCTAAGATGCAATGATCAAGGCTTCTGTTGAAAAGCAAAGTTTTGTGGTTGATGATCAAAGCACGCCTACGTGGCAGCTTTGTGTATAACATGAATTCGCGAGCCTCACACCTCGGTATGAGTTAAAAACGGGATACGGGCCGTTGGGAGAACACGACGTTTCTTTCTAGCTTTGGTGGTGTCAGTGACTTACCAGCCCTGACATTTATATACTTTTCACCTTTGTGGTTGTTGGAATGAGGCGCCTCGATTATAGGTCTGTAAGGACCAGGAAACGTGTGTTCAGGAATAAATAATCCTCTAACGTAAGTGAGGACCGGCCCAACCGATCCAGGGTTGCCCAGAGTGCGTAACCCGGAGGCATTTGCTAGAGTGTCTCGAACGCGGAGAGGAGCTTGCCCCTTGCCTCGACTCATGACGGAATCCAATTTCCAATACGTGTAATTCAGTTTTAATTGTAGAACTAGTATGGCGACATAGTAGATGGTAGCTATGCCGCCTATGATTGATATTTATGATTGAAATGTTTTGACACTATACACTTATTATAGTATCAAATGATTTGTTTTAAACGTATCAAGCATGCTTTGGCTGTTATAAGGGAAAACCCTATCCCCCGGCTTGCGTTGCATTGTGTGATAGGACCTGGGTCTTATAACAGCTTCATTTTTCTTTATTTAGCATTGCGCTGTTGTTTTATGCACTGGTGTTCTTGGGAGGAAACCCGTTCCGTGTTATACGGCGTGATCCCTTGAATTACTCTCTTTTAAAGTAAAGTTTTAAATAACTATTTTAGTTCTCACACCAGTCACATGACTGACCTGGAGTTTATTGTTTTAACCTAAACTCTGGGTGCCCCTATTTTCCGCACGGGCAGCTAGTAGTTTTGGTTTAGCAGATTTATATTCACAGGATCCTGGTTTACAGCTGGAATGATATCCGGAAAGCTCTGTATCCGTATATCACCTTCAGTTGTGCTTTTTATTATTTTCCGCTGCTATGTAATTTATTGTAATCTCTGATATTTGTCGAATGTAATTTATTCATTTATACTCTGTATATTCTTGTAATCTGATGCATTGTTGTAATATACAATGAAATGTTCTTCCGTCTGCGTTCTGATTTGTCTTGTTCTCAAACGATCAGGGGTTTCGAACGGTCTAGATCGGTTTAACGACTGGTTCGGATCAAGCGAAATTCCAGGCCGTCACATTTGGTATCAGAGCTTTGGTTTACAGAGCTCGAGAACAAGACACATTAGAACCATACGAAATAATTCATCAGATATTGGATTAGTAGTATCCAATTAGAATGACTCGTTAGAGATAGGATCAGTAGTATCCTAGAACGAGTGTGAAGAGTATATTTTCCAAATGAAAACCATTTTGTTTTGAAATTTAAACCATTTTAAAACGTATTTGAATATTTATTTATTTTTGAATTTGGACAATCTAGTATATAAAGGTTTTGCATATACGCGTCATGAACGTATATTCGAAGTTTTAATATATTAGATAGATATAGAGTCACACTCTAGTCGCCCGGACATGATCCTGATGATGAAGTATACCATCACCAGTATTTATTTTCGAGTGACGAAGGTGTGATATCTATATATTTCCATTAGACTGGTGTGAGAACCAAAACTAATATAGCTAGAACACATTGTTGTGAATTGGCATCAAAAACAATATTTTTTGTATATATATCAAAAATTATGTATTTGAAACTCTAATCCACTAATTGATTGATGTTTGTGTTGTTTGTTTATTTGTTTGATAATTTTGAACCATTATGCCTAATTGAACCAAATATTGAATTGTATTGAAAATTGGTCGCATTTGCTTGCATATACATATACTTGCATTGAACAGGTCATAGCAAGGAGGCTAGAGCCGAAGAATAAAATTTGTTTGCCCGACAAATAGGTACATGTTTACTATAATTTACTGTTTTGTTTGGGTGATGATGATTTTATGAGCCTATTGGCTAGCCGCTTGGCTTTTTCTTTTTCTTTTTGAGATCAGAAGGCCTATATGGCAATTTCGGGATTTTCCCGTGGCTCCCGGTGCAGGGGAGGTTATGGCGAAATTTTTCGAAAATTTAGGGTGTTAGCCAAATTTTTGAAAATTTGAAAATTCTCAGAAACTGAAAAGTTGGAGAATGCAAGCCAGATCGAACGTAGAGCTGATTAATCAAACCACTTTCGACTTTGTTCCTTTTCGGGGACGAAAAGTTGTAAGTGGGGGAGATTGTAATAACCCGGAAATTCTGAGCCAGTTTAAAATTTTTATTTTGGCAATTTTAGCGAATTTCGAATATTTAAAATGGATTATTTTAAATAATATCGACGAGAAATTTATTTTGAATACAATTCAAACGTATATATTATACGCGTCGTCGTTAGAATATAAATAATTATATATAATTATAATAGAATTGAAAATGGCGCGGTAGTTCGATAATTCGATTTCAAACTTCAATTGGATGTATCGGGTGCAAAACAATCCGGATTTTAGTGAAACCAAAAACATTAGGATCTAATTGATGATATCTTTCCAACGAATCCGAAAAATCAAGATTTCATAGCGGATTCAAAAGATATGTCCAGTTGAAAATTCTGAATAGTCGCTATGGAATTCAGGCCCTTAAAAATGGAAATTTTGCAAACAACCTCGGATTTCGACGAAACCACTTTTGTTGGATCCGCAGTGTCAAGTTATGGCTAGGTTTCAAATTTCATAGTTTTTCGAATCAATATGTGAGCGTGGCAAAGGAAAACGCGTTTGACCGGTTTAAGTTGATTTTAATCGACTGAAAATGGGCCATTTTTCCAACGGTCTCAGAATTCGACGAAACTAGTTTTGTTAGGACCGTATCGTCAATACGAAGCTAGAAAATTTTTTTCTGGAATTTTTAAAGTTCGTATGTGACCCCGGTAATTTGAAATGTACGTTTATAATTTAATATAGTGATTTAAATGTAAATTAAACGGAAACTGATTCAAACGATCGAATCAGCTCACGATACATATCCCATTGTGTTCGGAATGGGGGTAAAACGCTATGGACGACAGGCGGTGGGCCTCGTTTCGAGGTCGTATGTAAAAGTCAACTTTTTGAAAATTAATTAATTAAATAAATAATAAAAAAAAGAAAACCCTCCTCCCCTTATAACCGATGCCCCCCCCCCCCCCCCGATTTCATATTTCAGAAAGAAAAAAAAAGAAAAAAATCGCGATGACCTTGCAGCCGCCGCCCTCCCCGAGACCACCGCGCCACCTCGGCGAGACACCCCTGCTGCGCCGTCCTCCCTTCTTCTTCCTCCTCCCCTTTTCTTCCTCGACTGCGTCGCAGACCCCCCCCCCCCCATCGGAAATCGAAGCCGCCCTCCTCCCACAGCTCCCCGCCGCATGGCGACAGCCCCCCCCCCCCCAAACCGCATCCTCCTCCGCCGACCTCCACGAGAAGAACCCCCCAGTCCCGAACCTTCGACAGTAAAACCCCCTCCTCTCAGCGATGAAAGGTAATTTTCGATTTTTAAAACCAATTTTTACATATGATAGTTTATTTTAAAAATGTGAATTTTTAATTTGCATATGGCATAGAAAAAAATGCGACCTTTATGTGTTAAACGTCATAATAAAAACTCGATCTTTACATATATGTAGTTGAAGAAGTAAAAATATGATTTTTATATTTTTAAAGTAATAAAAATATGATTTTTATATTTTTAAAGTATTAAAAATATAATCTTTACTATATAGAAGTAATAAAAATATGATTTTTATATTTTTAAAGTATTAAAAATATAATCTTTACTATATAGAAGTAATAAAAATATGATTTTTATATTTTTAAAGTATTGAAAATATAATCTTTACTATATAGAAGTGGTAGAAATATGATTTTTGTTTATGTAGAGAATTAGAAATATCATCTTTATATGTGTAGAAAAATAAAAATGTGATTTTTATAATGATATTTTTGAAAAGGCGAAATCTATATTTTTGAAATGGAATTTTTATCTATATGACATCATAGTAAAAATTCGATTTTTCTATATTGAATAGCGAAGTAAAAATTCGATTTTTCCATATTGAATAGCATAGTAAAAAATTCGATTTTTATATATTAGATAGCATAGTAAAAATTCGATTTTTATATATTGAATAGCAAAGTAAAAATTCGATTTTTATATATGTAGTGGCTACGGGCAACAAAGATGACAAAAAGGCGAGAACGCTGAAGATTTCTATCAATGAAGTGCCGTGAAGATTAGGATAGCTATCGGTGAGAATTTCTCACCTTTCAATTTCTTTTTCTATTTATATATATATATTAGGATGCAGACGGTGCTTAGTAGCACCCGACACAATCGTCCACAGACCATGGACTTGTTTGTTTGATTGCAAAAATTAGTTAGATTATTTGATTGAAATTGAATTGTGTGGTGAAATGAATTGATTTGATGATGTGTGAATGGCGTGGGCCTTCACTAGACCGGGGATAAGGCTAGGCCTCGTCCCGTTTCTAGTATCGTGCCGTTATGCCGCCGAAATTTTCTAAAATAAGTTAGAAAAATAAAAATATCATTTTATTTAAAGAATGAACCGAATAAAAATCCATGTGTTAAAATAAAATATTTTATCGTTAAAAATATAATTTTTAACGCGAATGTGAAGAAATAAATATTCATTTACAAACCGGACGGTTTGTTTATGTACACCTATTTGAAGGACATTGATTGGGACGATAAATTTTACACATCGCCCAACTGCACAAATAAAGTATGCGTTTGATTGTTTGAAACCCCACACGGGTGTTGGGATGAAATATGAAGTTCACTCATCCTGATTGATTAAATATGTCGATCGTTTGATTGACAGGCTGTTATAAGCGTTAGATATCTATATTTGATGCTTATACAGTGTAGTGCACTTTGGTTGATGGTTGATTATTTTTCAATGCTGTTATATACATATATTGTTTGAAAATCCATATAATTAATTTTATATGGTGATTGATTGGGCCTCATTCCAATTTAGAAGATAAAGAATATTATAAAATAAAGGTTCATGTGTTGACTGTACTCATCCGTTAAGATTAGTCATGTGTTGAACGAAATATTTTTATAATAAAATTTATATCTTTATCAATATAAAATAAAGGTTCATGTGTTGACTGTACTCATCCGTTGAGATTAGTCATGTGTTGAACGAAATATTTTTATAATAAAATTTATATCTTTATCAATATAAAATAAAGGTTCATGTGTTGACTGTACTCATCCGTTGAGATTAGTCATGTGTTGAACAAAATATTTTTATAATAAAATTTACATCTTTATCAATATAAAATAAAGGTTCATGTGTTGACTGTACTCATCCGTTGAGATTAGTCATGTGTTGAACGAAATATTTTTATAATAAAATTTACATCTTTATCAATATAAAATAAAGGTTCATGGGTTGACTGTACTCATCCGTTGAGATTAGTCATGTGTTGAACGAAATATTTTAATAATAGAAATATTTGAAATAAAAATATTTGAAAACGTAATATTTGAAAACGATTTCGAAATGAATTAAATATATAACGAATTGAATTCGAATTGAATATATAACGGATTTGATTTCAATTGAATATATAACGAATTTGATTTGAATAGAAAATGAATTTGAATCGAATAGAAAACCTATTTGAATTGAATCGAATAGAAAACCTATTTGAATTTGAATCGAATAGAAAACCTATTTGAATTGAATCGAATGAATTGAATTGAAAACGATTTCGAAATGAATTGAATTGAAAACGATTTCGAAATGAATTGAATATAAAACGATTTCGAAATGAATTGAATATAAAACGATTTCGAAATGAATTGAATTGAAAACGATTTCGAAATGAATTGAATATAAAACGGTTTCGAAATGAATTGAATATAAAACGATTTCGAAATGAATTGAATTGAAAACGATTTCGAAATGAATTGAATATAAAATGATTTCGAAATGAATTGAATATAAAACGATTTCGAAATGAATTGAATATATAACGAATTGAATTCGAATAGAATATATAACGGATTTGATTTCAATTGAATATATAACGAATTTGATTTGAATAGAAAATGAATTTGAATCGAATAGAAAACCTATTTGAATTGAATCGAATAGAAAACCTATTTGAATTGAATCGAATAGAAAACCTATTTGAATTGAATCGAATAGAAAACCAATTTGAATTGAATCGAATAGAAAACCAATTTGAATTGAATCGAATAGAAAACCAATTTGAATTGAATCGAATAGAAAACCTATTTGAATTGAATCGAATAGAAAACCAATTTGAATTGAATCGAATAGAAAACCAATTTGAATTGAATTGAATAGAAAACGAATTCGAATTGAATAGAAAACGAATTCGAATTGAATTGAAAACGAATTGAAATGAATTCAAATTGAATTCAAAATTTGAATTGAATAGAAATGAATTTGAAAACGAATTTATAAGAAAAAATTTAATTTTGATTTGAATTGAAATGGAAGTGGAAATGTTTTTGAAACGAATTCAAAACCATTTATAAAATTCGTTTTAAATAGAAATCGACGAAATATATATTATATATATTATATAATATAATGGCCTGAATAGAACGCGCCGCGCCGCGGCAGTTCGTGTATTTCGACCATTTATTCCAAACGGACATTACGGGAGATCCGACCGTCGGATTCTCCTAAAACCGGAACTGTTGGGTTCGTATCGAAAAGAGCTTTCTAACGAATATTAGAAATTCAAAATCTAACGTTTGGATTTGGAGATACCTTCAAATCAAATTTGAAAAAGGTCGATGTAAGTGCAGTTCGATGGCCATTGTTGGAAATCGACTGTACGGGCCTTGATAAAATTATTAAAAATAGCAATAATTTGAGTAAAATCATAAGAAATGATTTGGGTTTGTCGTGAACTGTGTTTTAAATAACACCTAGTTCTTTAATCCAGTAAAAGGAGTTTTAACGAATCTGCAATTAGATTGAAATGTGAATTTACAATCTAAATTATCAAATTTAGAAAACGAGCGAGAATGGAGTATTACCAGTTCTGCTCCAAAGCGATAGATAAATCTTTAATTAGATTTGAACGTGAAATGGTAATTAATTTTACCGATAACACCATAGTATTAGATATGGAGTATTACCAGTTTTGCTTCATGGGATGAATAGGTTGGGATTGGGAAATAAAATAAATAATTACTTCGGTGTGGTTCGCTAATCTCGACTAGTTGGAAAAACCATAATTTGGTTTTAAATGACATCCAAAGGAAGATTAAAGGATAAATTTTAAAGAATTTATCTTGGATAAAATTAATGGGAACCTTTCCCTAAGAATGTGATTTTGCGAATAAAAGAATATTCTGAATTGGAATGAGGCGTATGTTGTGTTCTTATAACATTTGTTTTAATATACGCGGGTTGTTCGGAAAGTCCGGGTTTATACCCATTCTGAATAACCGATTCGACGATATGTCGAAGACGAAGACGGTGGTCGAAGACCGGAAGTCTTCACATCGTTTGGATAATTACTGACGATCCTGATTGGGCAGTACACCCAAGAGGATGGAAATAGTTGGTGGTCGTCCAGATGTACTTGGAGATGGATGGATATGCGAGGAAAGTGCCTCCGGTTTCGTTCAGACCCA
The DNA here is from genome assembly GCA_030737875.1 of Allium sativum. Classification (NCBI taxonomy): domain Eukaryota; kingdom Viridiplantae; phylum Streptophyta; class Magnoliopsida; order Asparagales; family Amaryllidaceae; genus Allium; species Allium sativum. Next base: position 3,096,435 of record CM060921.1, on the reverse strand, counting down.
GAACGGACTTGTAAATGGATTGTGTGTCTGACACTAGATTTTATTCTGTGTTGATTGATTTCTATTAAATATACATCTGTTTGGCGGCGGAGAATTTATTCTTTTGCTTAACGCCCTTCTCTGAGACGTACGAGCTCAGAGGTTGTATATCGATGGACATCAGTCGCATGGCATGAATTGCCTGTGTGGCACGCTAAGATGCAATGATCAAGGCTTCTGTTGAAAAGCAAAGTCTTGTGGTTGATGATCAAAGCACGCCTACGTGGCAGCTTTTTGTATAACGTGAATTCGCGAGCCTCACACCTCGGTATGAGTTAAAAACGGGATACGGGCCGTTGGGAGAACACGACGTTTCTTTCTAGCTTTGGTGGTGTCAGTGACTTACCAGCCCTGACATTTATATACTTTTCACCTTTGTGGTTGTTGGAATGAGGCGCCTCGATTATAGGTCTGTAAGGACCGGGAAACGTGTGTTCAGGAATAAATAATCCTCTAACGTAAGTGAGGACCGGCCCAACCGATCCAGGGTTGCCCAGAGTGCGTAACACGGAGGCATTTGCTAGAGTGTCTCGAACGCGGAGAGGAGCTTGCCCCTTGCCTCGACTCATGACGGAATCCAATTTCCAATACGTGTAATTCGGTTTTAATTGTAGAACTAGTATGGCGACATAGTAGATGGTAGCTATGCCGCCTATGATTGATATTTATGATTGAAATGTTTTGACACTATACACTTATTATAGTATCAAATGATTTGTTTTAAACGTATCAAGCATGCTTTGGCTGTTATAAGGGAAAACCCTATCCCCCGGCTTGCGTTGCATTGTGTGATAGGACCTGGGTCTTATAACAGCTTCATTTTTCTTTATTTAGCATTGCGCTGTTGTTTTATGCACTGGTATTCTTGGGAGGAAACCCGTTCCGTGTTATACGGCGTGGTCCCTTGAATTACTCTCTTTTAAAGTAAAGTTTTAAATAACTGTTTTAGTTCTCACACCAGTCACATGACTGACCTGGAGTTTATTGTTTTAACCTAAACTCTGGGTGCCCCTATTTTCCGCACGGGCAGCTAGTAGTTTTGGTTTTGCAGATTTATATTCACAGGATCCTGGTTTACAGCTGGAATGATATCCGGAAAGCTCTGTATCCGTATATCACCTTCAGTTGTGCTTTTTATTATTTTCCGCTGCTATGTAATTTATTGTAATCTCTGATATTTATCGAATGTAATTTATTCATTTATACTCTGTATATTCTTGTAATCTGATGCATTATTTTAATATACAATGAAATGTTCTTCCGTCTGCGTTCTGATTTGTCTTGTTCTCAAACGATCAGGAGTTTCGAACGGTCTAGATCGGTTTAACGACTGATTCGGATCGAGCGAAATTCCAGGCCGTCACATTCAAATTCTATTTGAATTTCTCTTGTTCAAATTCTATACTCACATTTTTCGCTTAAATTTCTATATTCAATTTCTATTTTCAAATTTTATAGTTAAACTCCATTATTTTCAAATCTCTATATTTGAATTTCATTTTAAATTTCTTTATTCAAATCCATTTGAATTCCTTTGAATTCAAATTCTATTTGAATTCCTTTGAATTCAAATTCTATTTTAATTCCTTTGAATTCAAATTTCTGTATATTCAAATTCTATTCAAATTCAGTATATTCAAATTCTATTCAAATTCTATATACAATATCTATTTAAATTTTCTATATACAAATTCTATTTAAATTTTCTTTATTCATTCTTAAACAAGTCTCGATTTCAATTTCTTTTGAAATCGATATTTCTACTTTTGGAAAATAGATTTCCCTTTTTAGTTTCACATTTGTATTTTTATTTCTGAATTATCCAATGATAATTCTTTTCACTTCATTTATAAACTTCATTTATAAAAGAACTATTTATAAACTTCGTTTATAAAGGAACTACTTGTTTTATTTCTTTTAAAACAAGTTAATATTTCAGATCTATTTTAAAATTCAAATTCTATTTTAGAAAAATAGAATTTCCCCTTTTAAATCTCAAATACCCCTTTTAAGGTATTTTTATAAATTAACACTTAGGTCCAGGGATATTTGTACACCAAACAACCAATTATTTATTTTTTCTAACACATAATATATGACCGTATATATATGCAAACAAATAAACAAACAGATAATATATTTTTGAGGAATCCAGTCGGATTCCTCCAACCTGTTTCCCTGTATCCACAGACGTTAGTCAACATAGTAATACCCATCCTGCTTCGAGGCAGGATATCGCGGTATGAAGGTCATCCACTAATATATATTTGTGGGGCGCATAGGGAAATCATCTGCTATGAAACTACGGGCATCCGCTAATGAGACTGCGGGAATCAATCCAACCATCAACCCAATATATATATAATAGTCAACCCTAAATAACAAATATATTTCAACCAATCAGAAAGCATTCAAACAAGCAATAACAATTATTTTTACCAAATAAAAATATTTCTAAATAACAGATGAGTGAGATTTACTCACCGATGATTTTTCTTTGTCAAATATTCATTCCGATCCCAAATCGTCTCGGCTTTGAATCCAACTAAATCCTTTATCTTGAACCATCTCAAATGAATATATTACCTATGGTTATTTAATTTTATATGTCGATTAAACGATTATTCAATTAAATTAACTATTATACTAAATAAATTAAATATTAACTAAATAATTTATTAAATTGTCTTTTCCATTTTTATTTATGAGTTTTGACATAAATCAAGCTGACTTAAAAAAAGAAACATAACTAAACTAATTTATAAATAAATTCACTTTTATTACCTTAAATTTATGATTAACATCTTCTGCTTAACACTGGAAGATCCATACCAAACCACCCATACTTCGCGAGTACCACCCGACATCACCACGAGGAGGACTCAGACCCTTCCATCTCAGTCATCCAGCAACTTCCTACATGATACCGTATTACCCAGAAACTGTCATCACACATCCTCCTTCATTCGTTTCCCCTCCCCCTTACCATCAGCTTTAACTCGTCATTTCCTGGAGAAACCGATCTCGACTTCCCTCTAGAATGCCACCTCGACAAAATGAATTGAAAACCCTAGTTCCCATAATAGATCGCGATGACCCTTCAGCACCTCCGAGTTTGCAGATTCGATTTCGATGCCTGATTCGACTCCAACTTCTCATCGCAAGTGCCTCAAATCAAGTCAAGTTTTAAATCTCACTATCTGAATTACTTTCCTTTTTAGTTCGAATTGATTTCGAGCAGTACTGATCGATATGAGGAATTAGAACAGGGGACTGCAGCTTCTAATTTGATTTACAAGAACGAAATGGGTTTCGGCTTCCATTTTGATTTGCAAAATAAAAGGAGGATGGGTGCGTTTATATAATGGTGGATACTTCAGGAGGAAGGAATAGTAGGGTGAGGTACAATGTAATAAATTTCGATTTAATTTCAATTTAATGCAATTTGAAATAAAGGGATTTTTTACTTTTTTTAAATAGATATCGATTTGATTTCAAGTCTACCCACAATTAAATATCTCGGAGTCCATTAATCAAAACCACGAACCGCTATTTTAACGTGACCACTGTTATTTCAACAGTGTTACACTATTCTGAACTAACTGAATATATTTTGATATTTAATTTGAATGTAAATATAAATAACCAAGATAAATTAATATAATATAATTTAAATTCAAAAACAAATAAATTCCTTGATAATAAATTACTATTATTATCGTTTAAATTCAAATAAAAATTCACATAAATCATTTTGACTCCATTTCAAATTAAATTACTAAAGATCCTTGTATTATGATAATTATATCGATAATTCAATATAAAAATCGATTTATATTATCAGCTCAATATTTAAAATAATATTAAATATTCAAAATAAATCGACCAGAAAATCTGGGTCGTTACATTCTTCCCCCCTTAAAATAATTTCGTCCTCGAAATTGCTAAGGTAGGAAAAATGGTACAAATCCATTACTTTTCAAAATCTCACTTATGTTGAAACTCAACTCCTCATATTTCAAAAAATTTAATTCCATCAAAACTTTTAGTTTTCACACATTTAATCTAAATGATTTACAACTAATTCAAATTCCATTCAATCTTATTCAAATTGAATTTCACTAATTTATTTATCTCGATCCATTTAACTTGCTTAAGTTAAATATAAACTTCAGAATTCAAATTCCTGGGTTTTCCTTTCAAATCCTTCTGAAATCACATAAATATATACATATATATTTATTTCCAATTCAAATTCAAAACATTTGAATTTTCAAACCACTTGTTTTATTTCAAAACAAATTTCGACCAATAACTTTTCTAAGGTAGCAATCCATCATTTAGAACTCGAAAATGAACACTGATGATGTCGCGACCATCATCAGAGTTATTTCCCAGCCACCGAAGTGAGTTCAGTGCTTAAACAATTTCAAAATCCATTCAAAATTCTTTTAAAACAAAGTTATATTGTTCTAATATACTTCCAAAAATATTTCAAACTTCCCAGGATTTAAATTTCAAATTCTGGTTTAAATTCAATTTCAATTCATTCCATTTGTATATCTTACTCATATACAATTTGATTTTGGTTATATATTACCATTCCAATTTTTGTGATCTTATCTGATTATAATAATATCAATCAACACATCCATTATAATAATTTAGAAAATTATTCCTTTTCTATTAAAAATAGAATTTTGGGTAAAATCATTTCATTTACCCACTTAAAACAACAATGTGTCAAATTTCTCTGTCAATTGTTTAGAAATCCCAATCGACTTCGTGGCATCCTACGATTCGATCAGAATTCATAAATCACTCAACAGACTAGCCAACACAATATAAAACAATTTTCGTATCAATTTATAAATACGCGCTCTCGTATATACATTCAACTCATTCAAGGGTACTACTGACCCTATCTCTAATGAGCACATGCCACACAAGCCAAGGTATTCGCTCAACCTAAGCTCTGACACCAACTGAAACGACCCGAAAAAATCCGTACTATCTAAGTTGACTAATAACAGCACACGGAAAACCAAATTTCACAGAAATACGAATTATTATTAGAAAGAAGTTAGAGGATGAGAAATAGAAAGAAAGAAATATTAGAATAGAAGAAATAAAGAAAACAGATCTCGCAGCGGAACGAATAAAATATATTATATAACATAACTTTTTGAAATACAAATCAGTAACTTTATATACATACCATCATCAGAGCACAACAGTTCTTCGTGGAACAGTTATAAACACCTGTTCCCAGATACAACATAGTACACAGCGGAAATATGATATTCTATAGCTAACTGGTGAAGCCTCCTACTTCCAGCTCTTCCAAGTGAATCTGTAAAATCCCGACTACTTGACTGCCCGTACAAATTTGGGCACCCAAGAGTTTAGGGAAAAAAAACAAAATAAACTCCGGGTCAGTCATGGGACTGGTGTAAGTAAACTCTAAACATTTGTTTAACTTTCAAAATCCTTTCGAAAGGAAAGATAATAGTAAGACCAGCCCACACATAAACATGGACGGTTTTTACCTTACTATAACCCAAAATATTTTTGATATCAAGTCCAGTTATATTATAATAATTTCTACATCAAACAAATAGAATCTAGCGGAACGCTTGCATCTCACGCTCCACATACATAGTATAAAATCAAAAACCGCATGGCGCTTATTGGAGATTGGATTTCCAACATGACAAGGTATGGAACCACCTTCCGATTGTGTATCTCTAGAGACGAATACACTGGGTTCAACAAGAACATCTTGCAACCCGACCCACACATGACCGTCCACTCATTTCGCTTGAGTGTATCGAATGTATATCACCAACGGTTGGGATCAGCAACCATTTCCCGAATGGGACATCATCGAATAGAATAAGGAATTAAATGAATCTCTAGATAGGTGATAATACACCCTAATGGGAGCGACCCACATAGCCATGCTGCCTGCCCGATTTTTGTCATTTCCCGGTTGTTGAGGCCTGAGGCTATGATTACTTTCTATTCATTGATAGCACAATCACTTTGAATGCCACATTGTCAGATCCGTTAATCACTAATTGATTTGCACAAATATTCTGGATGTTATGCTAAGGGAATAAATCTATTGCCACCATATAAATTTATACAGACCAACATATTCGATCATTGGAAATACTTTGTCAGACATTCGTCCATTTACGTTCGTTCTAGGATTGAACAAAACTGAAGGCACAATTTCTCTTAATAGAAAAAGCCCTTGCACTTTACTCCGTCATTGATTATCTTCATATAATGTGATTCGCAACGCTACTGCCAATACAGAGTGGTTCACGGATAATAATCCAACCGGTCTCTCCATATTGACAACGATATTGGCAAATACTTCGATAGTCGGTTATTTAACTATTGAAGAAAAATAAACATCCATTCAAAACGATCAAACAATCACTGGGCCCCTTGATTACCATTCATTAATTAAATCACCCTTTCCATTTCTGTAATGACCCGGGATTTTGACGACTTTGGTTATTGACCTAAACACGATGACGACTAACCAAACATTGAAAAATACCAGTCATTAGTGAAAGAAATTAGAGGGTGAGGATAGATAAGATAGAAACTTAGAATAGAAGAAGAAGAAGAACACAACATCAGAGTAACACGAACTCACAGCGGAACGAATAACATATATAACATAACTTGAAATATACATCTGTACTTGAATATACATCATTTATCAAAGTACAACACTTACAACCCAGCAGAAATAACTATAGCTATATGATCCTAAAGCCTCCTGCTCCAGCTCTTCAACTACATCTGTAAAATCCCAACTACTTGACTGCCCGTAAAAATTTAGGCACCCAAGAGTTTAGGGAAAACAACAAAATAAACTCCGGGTCAGTCATGGGACTGGTGTGAGTAAAACAGTTTGAAAAGGTTCAAGCAGGTAATCGATATCTCATAAGACCACGCCGTATAACGGAACGGGTTTTTCCCTTATGAGAATCCAAATATCTTTATATCAAAACCTTTTTATATTATAATAATGTCTATCAACACAATATAATAATCATCTAGCAGAAACGCTTTCATCTCACGTTCTACATATATAGTATACAATCAAAACCGCAAGCACGTATTGGGTAATGGGTTTCCAGCTATGACAAGGTATGGAACCACGTTTCGCTAGTGTACCTCTAGAAAGGAATACACTGGGTTCAACAAGAACATCTTGCAACCCGGTCACACATGACCGACCACTCATTTCGCTTGAGTGTATCGAATGTATATCACCAACGGTTGGGATCAGCAACCGTTTCCCAAATGGGACAACATCAACAATAGATTTTTAGAAGTAAATGAAACTCTAGATCAGGTGATTATACACCCTACTTCGGTGCGACCGACTTAGCCATGCTGCCTGACCGATTTCTGTCATTTACCGAATGTGAGGCTAGAAGCTACGCTTTATCATCACACTAGATTCACTTTGAATGCCACATCGTCAAATCCATCAAATCACCGATTGACGTCCTCAACCATACATTATGTGTTAGCTAAAAGAAGTTCCCTTCTCCGCTTCCACTCTTGGTACGGTTGGAGAAATCAATATACGTGATCGTCTGGAAATACTCTGTCAGACATCCGTCCATACAAGTCATCCAGGAACAGGATGAACCGAAGGCACTACTCTGTAAAAAAGATAGCCCTTGCATAACTCCGTCTTAGATTTCCTTTGGCATATATGACTCACAACGCTTATGCCAATACAGAGTGGTTCTTTGGATAATAATCCAACCGGTCTCTCCATATTAACAGCGTTAAAATGGTCAAAACTTCGATAGTCTGTGATTTAACTATCGAAGAAAAACAAGTGTGCAAACAACGATATTATTTCCAGATGGAAATTATATCGATCAATCATCATTCAACATTTATCTCTTTATTTCATTAATTTACTTATCTCCTGTTTCCCTATATTCAATATTTCTTATTTTCTAAATTTGGAAAATATACGTTATTAACAATGGAAAACATTTCCATTTCTTGTTTTCTTTATTAGAAAACATTTCTGGTTTCTTATTTGGAAAACATTTCCAAAGCTTCTTCATTGGCATTAGACAGATGTTTAAACAAACATCGCTATGCCAACTCAAACCATTTCCTTTACTGCCGAACCTTAACTATTCCTTAGTTAAAAACGAAGCCAATCAAGTTGGGGTAGAACTACCTCTCAGACCTTAACTGCACAACATTTCTAACGTTGAAATAGGCAAAGTTCACTTTATATTCCTTTTTACTAACTTCCTTACTTAACCCTCCTTCGAGTAGCTATATTCGATTGACTCTTTTCACTTAACTCTATTCGATTAACCATTATCAATTAACTCTATTGGACTAACACTATTGGATTAACTCTATTTGACTAACGCTATTGATTTACTCATTTCACTTAACTCCTTTCGAATAAACTATATTCGATAACTCCTTTTACTTTCTTTGAATAAACTATATTCGATTAACTCATTTGCTTCTATTCGAATAAACTATATTCGATTAACTCCTTTGCTTCTATTCGAATAACTATTTCCAATTAACTCCTTCGCTTTTATTCGAATAACTATATCCGATTAACTCCTTTGCTTCTATTCGAATAACTATATTCTATTAACTCCTTTGCTTCTATTCGAATAACTATATTCGATTAACTCCTTTGCTTCTATTCGAATAAACTATATTCGATTAACTCATTTGATTCTATTCGAATAAACTATATTCGATTAACTCCTTTGCTTCTATTCGAATAAACTATATTCGATTAACTCATTTGATTTAACTAACATTGATTAACTCCTTCCGATTAAACTAACATCGATTAACTCTTTTCGATTAAACTAACATCGATTAACTCCTTTTAACTCGATTAAACTATTCATTGATAAAGATTTACTTTTAGTAACAGTTCTTCACTTTACAAATGATTTCCCTTTTATAAAACTTTATTCGTTTTAAAAACATTTTTCCCTTTTATTTACTTTCGAAATATTTCCTTTTATAAAATCTATTGATTTTACAAAATCCCTTTATTTCAATATACATTGAAATAATTCTTTTTACATCCCAGGGTCTTTTATGATATTAAAAATATCGAATAACAATGATCAACATCATTCCAACACACATAATCTATAACATATTATATAACACATCATATATCACAATATATGAAAAACAGTAAAATAAATGTTGAGGAATCCAGTTGGATTCCTCCAACCTGTTTCCCTGCATCACAGATGTGAAACAATATAGATAACATCAATTTCAGTTCCATATGGTATATTCTATTAAACAAAATCAATATAGAAATTTCAACTAACTGACTAGCAGTTCAATCAATCAACAACACACAGTCAATCAACCAATATTTAACAGTTCTAAAAATACAACATGAAATTATAAACTGTTCAGAGTTAGTGAGATTTACTCACATTGGCAGTTCATCGTTAAAGAACGATAAACTGTTGTTTGATTTGATTCGGACGGACAATTTATTTTGCTATAAATTTTAACAAGCCCTGATGGACTTCCAGTCAGTGTCATCGTGTAGTGTCCGTCCATACGATCCTGTCGGATCTTGTTTCGCTGAATTTCGTTCACGTATGATAACGTTATGACTTAAACAAGTTAATATACACAATTTTAAATTTAAATAACTTAAATTACTATTAGACGGGCCACACCCCTTTAATCCCCTTGGCCCATGAACACATTATAACTCCAGCCAGCAACCCTTAAAGCCCAAATCCCCACAAATCGGTACCATCTTCCCCGATTTTGTTCAACTCCAGAAAACTCAACCCGTGTACTCCTCAAAGCCACGCCTTCCTCATCTCCATTACCAAGCCGTTGCTCCACCGTTCTGCTCCAACAAAACCCCATAAATCCCTTTCTCTTCTAATCCCTAACGCCTCATCCTTGTCTAAGCCAACTCGGACCAGTCCTCTTCCTCGCATCGGTTACCAGGTCTCGACATCCATCATAAAACCATCGAACAACTTAATCACCGAAATCCACAAGCTCCTCATACGAGATGCGGAATTCGAAGACAAACCCAAATGAAGTACTCATTCCATTCATAGATGCCTCAAAATCTGTAATCAGCCAACCCTAGATCACCGTAAAGAAATAAAAACAGTGAAGGAATGCGTCGAAACCAAAATAGTCTATACCAAATATAAGCTCAAAGTTCATGGAGGCTAACGAATCATACAGAGTTGGATTTCATTAAGTTTTGGAGTTACTTTGATTTTCTAAAGCTCTCGTTTTACTGTTTATATGAGAAAAGTGACGGCGGAATTTGTGTTGACTGAGGAATTAGGTTTTAGTGGATTGGGAGTGTATTTATAAGTTGGCTTAGCTTCTAGGATAAGATTCACTTATTATTTTAAATGATTAATATCATAACGTTGTTTTTATTTATCGTTTAAAATTTGTATGATCACATACGATACCCAAAAATCACCAAACTGGACATGTAGCTAGAGTTCGACATTACGGTCCCAACGAAACTTGTTTCGTCGAATTTCGACTTCATATGTTCACACAGCGTATTTTTAACCATCGAAATACTGACTGTTTTTCACTCTAAAAATCCGTACGGCCACACGGTGACTCTAAAAATCACGAAACTTGACATCTAGCAATAATTTGACATTACGAATCCAACAAAATTGGTTTCGTCGAATTCCGACTTCGTTTGCAAAAGTGGCTATTTTTAAAGCTCTGAATGACCCATTTAAATAAAATATATTTAAATAAAATAAAATTAAATATTTATAAATAAATATTATCGTATATATTCACAGTGGAATACCATACAGCTTCAGAATATTCCTATATGGATTTACAACTCGATATTACATCGTCAGAGTTATATCGATGTTCGATTTCTATTTAAATCCTTATATAAAATATAATTAAATCGTTATGGTCAGGGCGCTGCATTTCTGATAATTTGATTTGGACGTAACTCAAAATCTACACGACGAAATCCCGATTTTTCTCTTCTACTAGAAAGATATACTCCACCAGCTCCACACGTTTCTTATTTCACAGAAATCCGATTTAAAACGAACACTGTATACTCAATTGAACTTCGAATCGCCAAATAGCGAACTGCCACGTCGTTACGCGCTCTATTTTAATTATATTATAATTCTACGTTTCAAACTGATGTTAATTGAATATATTCGTCAATGTAATTCAACACTAAGCTGAATTAAATCTAAGGGACGACCCAGTTCACATTATATTGTCAAATTCACTATTTCTGGTTATTCCTGAATTAAATATATTATTTAATTAAAATAAATATTCACTATAATTTTGATTAACGACGATTTAATTCCCTAAATCACTATTTATATAATTAAATAAATTAATTATAATACCTCTGCCAATGCGTGTCATTACAATCTTCCCCACTTAAAATAATTTCGTCCTCGAAATTGCTAAAAGGTAGAGAACGACCCTACTAACTGGTTAGATATTTGTTCACTTCTTAACTTCAGTTTCAACTGAACCAATTTAATTTCAATTAAATTATTAATTAATTATTATCAACGAAAATTTTCAAAAATCTTGAAAATTTTCTAACGCCTTAACTTTTCGAAAAATTTCGCCAGCATCTCCTTTGTATTGGTCAATCGGTCAAACTCCAACTTGCCTCTCTAGGCCATCGCCATCCCAAAAGAAAATCAAATGGCCAAGCGGCTTGCCAATTCGGCTCATAAATGTTATATCCAATAGAAATATAAACTTGTACCTTTTTGTCGGCATATCATTATAGCCTTTCCCCTGTTATCAATTGAGCGGATACAAGGGTCATCCCAATCAAATTCCAATCTGCTTTTATCCACAACACAACCATTCGCTTATATCCAAGCCAAATATCATTTTAACTCGAGTTTCTTCTCGATTCCCAACTCTTAACTTGATTATCCCATTACACATCAAATTTGAATCTCACAATCCAATTTGTCTTGATATCATTCTAATTCAATCTCAGTTACCACTTTACTGGCTTTACTTTAATTCAATTTTGCTTTCACAAATTTCTGTTAAATTTGTTTTAAATTCAAACAGTCTTTCCCTGGAGTTTTCAAACAATTTACTCTTTTCAAAATCAAATTTTCCTTTTGAACATGTCACTGAGCCCTTAATTAATATTCCATTAGTTAAATCACTTCTCTATTTCTTTATCAATATTTGTTAACCAAATATTTTCAATAACCATATTGGCCTTTTATGTTATTTGAAAAACATTTCCGACTATCGCCTTCCTTTATTTTCTAAACTTTAGAAAATATATGCTATTTATAATTGTAAAATATTCCAATTACTTATCTCTTTTCCGATCTCGTTTATTTCTATACTTAGGAAATATTCTTTATTATATTTCCAAGCTTACACTTATTTAGGTTAAAACGGATGTTGTGTAAAACATCGTTACGACAACCCAAATACTATATTCAACTAACTCTTATTCAACATTGATCTTCGAGCCTGAAATCTTACTATTTATTTGTTAATAATAAAATCAATCAAGTTGGGTATAACTACCTCTCAGACCTTGACTGAATAACATTTATAGCATCAAAACAGATATGACTACTTACTCGAATAATCAATACCATACAACAACTTATTCACTTTTAAACATGTATATACTTCCTCTTTCTATTCTTACTAGATTTTATTCTTAGTCTTCCTTTTTGATTTTACTAATCTATTTCTAAGTTCGTTTCCTTATCGACTTCTATATATATATCGATACGTTGATTTCTAACTATCAAATTATCTTAAAAATATTCTAACTCCTTAAATTCCTAGAAAAATTTGCCATAACCTCCTTTGTACCAGGAGCATCGGGATATTTCAAATAGCCTCCCATGACCCTCAACAATCCAAAAGAAAAAGAAAAAAAACCAAACGGTAGCCGATATGGCGCATAAAATCCCATATATGAATTAAAAACATACCTTTTCGTCGAGCATTCTATTTATATACTTTCATACCTTACCATACCAATCTCATGTATATTTATACCTGCCCAATCTATTTTAACTACACCTGATCGTTTTAACTCAATTCGTTAATTAATTTGTGAATTAACTCTTTAGTCTATTTCATTTTTTTATATTTGAACATGACATGTTCAAATATATTTTAACTTGCTTATTAACTAATTTGAATTCAAATTTCAAATTTAAGTTCTATATTCGATTTCGAATATCCATTTACAAATCCAATTCACCTTTCACATTTCAACTTCAAATTCGAAACTCGATTAACTAATTCCTCTTCGACTTAGTTGATTTTATTCAATTTCTATTCAAATTTTATATCACTTCTGTTGAATTTCATATATTCAAACCCCTTTCGAATTTCTATATTCAATTTCTATTTCAAACTTTCTTTATTATAAATCCCATTTTTGGAATTCGACACAACTTGTCTTTCCCAAAACAAATTCAAAACAGTATCTCTGGTAGTAATTCGTCACTTACAACTCGAAAATGAATACTGATGATGCAGCTGTCATCATTAGAATCTTTTTTCCAGCGATCGAAGTGAGTTCAATACTATAAAACCATTTCTAAACATTTCCACTTTGAAATTCATTTCAAAATATAATTCACACTGCTTGTAAAACAATTTAAAATCTCCCAGGATCTTAAATTTTTTTCCAGAAATTTAATTCAATTTCTGGCTTTAATTTCAGATTTAACTCATCTGATTTCACGTATTTCACTTATATGAATTCTGATTGGTTATTTACATAACTATTTAATTTATAATCTTACTCGATTATAATAACAACCAATATATCCAATATATTACAATTTTGGTATATATATCTTCTCTATATCAAGATATACCTTGGGTAAACTTATTTTAATTTACCCTCTTTTCAAAACATACCATGACGGTTCATCGTATTCAAGTGTTCACAAAATCCCTACTGACACAGTGGATCAAACTGATCGAGCAGAATTCATAAACAACTCAACCAATGAATCTCCACAATATAAAACAATTTTTATATCAATAACAAATACGTTCACTTGTATATATACACTCAAACTCAATCTAGGGTATTACTAACCCCATCTCTACTGAGTCACGCCACAGAACCAAGTTAATTCACTTAACTTAAGATCTGATACCAACTGTAATGACCCGGGATTTTGACGACTTTGGTTATCGACCTAAACACGATGACGACTAACCAAACATCAAAAAATACCAGTCATTAGTGAAAGAAATTAGAGGGTGATGATAGATAAGATAGAAACTTAGAATATAAGAAGAAGAAGAACACAACATCAGAGTAGCACGAACCTCACAACGGAACGAATAACATATAATATATATAACATAACTTGAAATATACATCTGTACTTGAATAAACATAATTAATCAAAGTACAACACTTACAACCCAGCGGAAATAACTATAGCTATATGATCCTGAAGCCTCCTGCTCCAGTTCTTCAACTATATCTGTAAAATCCTGACTACTTGAGTGCCCATACAAATTTAGGCACCCAAGAGTTTAGGGAAAACAACAAAATAAACTTCGGGTCAGTCATGGGACTGGTGTGAGTAAAACAGTTTAAAAAGGTTCAAGCAGGTAATCTATATCTCATAAGACCACGCCGTATAACGGAACGGGTTTTTCCCTTATGAGAATCCAAATATCTTTATATCAAAACCTTTTTATATTATAATAATGTCTATCAACACAATATAATAATCATCTAGCAGAAACGCTTTCATCTCACGTTCCACATATATAGTATACAATCAAAACCGCAAGCACGTATTGGGTAATGGGTTTCCAACTATGACAAGGTATGGAACCACCTTTCGCTAGTGTACCTCTAGAAAGGAATACACTAGGTTCAACAAGAACATCTTGCAACCCGACCACACATGACCGACCACTCATTTTGCTTGAGTGTATCGAATGAATATCACCAACGGTTGGGATCAGCAACCGTTTCCCGAATGGGACAACATCAACAATAGATTTTTAGAAGTAAATGAAACTCTAGATCAGGTGATTATACACCCTACTTCGGTGCGACCGACTTAGCCATGCTGCCTGCTCGATTTCTGTCATTTACTGGATGTGAGGCTAGAAGCTACGCTTTATCATCACACTAGATTCACTTTGAATGCCACATCGTCAAATCCATCAAATCACCGATTGACATCCTCAACCATACATTATGTGTTAGCTAAAAGAAGTTCCCTTCTCCGCTTCCACTCTTGGTACGGTTGGAGAAATCAATATACGTGATCGTCTGGAAATACTCTGTCAGACATCCGTCCATGCAAGTCATCCAGGAACAGGATGAACCGAAGGCACTACTCTGTAAACAGAATAGCCCTTGCATAACTCCGTCTTAGATTTCCTTTGGCATATATGATTCACAACGCTTATGCCAATACAGAGTGGTTCTTTGGATAATAATCCAACCGGTCTCTCCATATTAACAGCGTTAAAATGGTCAAAACTTCGATAGTCTGTGATTTAACTATCGAAGAAAAACAGGTTATTAACAGCGTTACATTTATCTCTTTATTTCTTTAATTTACTTATCTCCTGTTTCCCTATATTCAATATTTCTTATTTTCTAAATTTGGAAAATATACGTTATTAACAATGGAAAACATTTCCATTTCTTGTTTTCTTTATTAGAAAATATTTCTGGTTTCTTATTTGGAAAACATTTCCAAAGCTTCTTCATTGGCCTTAGACAGATGTTTAAACAAACATCGTTATGCCAACTCAAACCATTTCCTTTACTGCCGAACCTTAACTATTCCTTAATTAAAAACGAAGCCAATCAAGTTGGGGTAGAACTACCTCTCAGACCTTAACTGACCAACATTTCTAACTTTGAAATAGGCAAAGTTCACTTTATATTCCTTTTTCTAACTTCCTAACTTAACCCTCCTTCGAATAGCTATATTCGATTGACTCTTTTCACTTAACTCTATTCGATTAACCCTTATTAATTAACTCTATTGGACTACACTATTGGATTAACTCTATTTGACTAACACTATTGATTTACTCATTTCACTTAACTCCTTTCGAATAAACTATATTCGATAACTCCTTTTACTTTCTTTGAATAAACTATATTCGATTAACTCATTTGCTTCTATTCGAATAAACTATATTCGATTAACTCCTTTGCTTCTATTCGAATAACTATATTCGATTAACTCCTTTGCTTCTATTCGAATAACTATATCCGATTAACTCCTTTGCTTCTATTCGAATAACTATATTCGATTAACTCCTTTGCTTCTATTCGAATAACTATATTCGATTAACTCCTTTGCTTCTATTTGAATAAACTATATTCGATTAACTCATTTGATTCTATTCGAATAAACTATATTCGATTAACTCCTTTGCTTTTATTCAAATAACTATATTCGATTAACTCCTTTGCTTCTATTCAAATAAACTATATTCGATTAACCCATTTGATTTAACTAACATCGATTAACTCCTTCCGATTAAACTAACATCGATTAACTCCTTCCGATTAAACTAACATCGCTTAACTCCTTCCGATTAAACTAACATCGATTAACTCCTTTTAACTCGATTAAACTATTTATTGATAAAGATTTGCTTTTAGTAATAGTTCTTCACTTTACAAATGATTTCCCTTTTATAAAACTCTATTCGTTTTGAAAACATTTATCCCTTTTATTTACTTTCGAAATATTTCCTTTTATAAAATCTGTTGATTTTATAAAATCCCTTTATTTCAATATACATTGAAATAATTCTTTTTACATCCTAGGGTCTTTTATGATATTAAAAATATCGAATAACAATGATCAACATCATTCCAACACACATAATCCATAACATATTATATAACACATCATATATCACAATATATGAAAAACAGTAAAATAAATGTTGAGGAATCCAGTTGGATTCCTCCAACCTGTTTCCCTGCATCACAGATGTTAAACAATATTGATAACATCACTTTCAGTTCCATATGATATATTCTATTAAACAAAATCAATATAGAAAATTCAACTAACTGACTAGCAGTTCAATCAATCAAACAACACACAGTCAATCAACCAACATTTAACGGTTCTAAAAATACAACATGAAATTATAAACTGTTCAGAGTTAGTGAGATTTACTCACATTGGCAGTTCATCGTTAAAGAACGATAAACTGTTGTTTGATTTGATTCGGGTGGACAATTTATTTTGCTATAAATTGTAACGAGCTCCGATGGACTTCCAGTCAGTGTCATCGTGTAGTGTCCGTCCATACGATCCTATCGGATCTTATTTCGCTGAATTTCGTTCATGTATGATAACGTTATGACTTAAGCAAGTTAATATACACAATTTTAAATTTAAATAACTTAAATTACTATTAGACGGGCCTCACCCCTTTAATCTCCTTGGCCCATGAACACATTATAACTCCAGCCCGCAATCCTTAAAGCCCAAATCCCCACAAATCGGTACCATCTTCCCCGATATTGTTCAACTCCAGAAAACTCAACCCGTGAACTCCTCAAAGCCACGCCTTCCTCCATCTCCATTGCCAAGCCGTTGCTCCACCGTTCTGCTCCAACAAAACCCCATAAATCCCTTTCTCGTCTAATCCCTAACGCCTCATCCTTGTCTAAGCCAACTCGGACCCGTCCTCTTCCTCGCGTCGGTTACCAGGTCTCGACATCCATCATAAAACCATCGAACAACTTAATCACCGAAATCCACAAGCTCCTCATGCGGAATTCGAAGACAAACCCAAATGAAGTACTCATTCCATTCATAGATGCCTCAAAATGTGTAATCAGCCAACCCTAGATCACCGTAAAGAAACAAAAACAGTGAAGGAATGCGTCGAACCCAAAACAGCCGATACCAAATAGAAGCTCAAAGTTCATGGAGGCTAACGAATCATACAGAGTTGGATTTCATTAAGTTTTGGAGTTACTTTGATTTTCTAAAGCTCTCGTTTTACTGTTTATATGAGAAAAGTGACGGCGGAATTTGTGTTGACTGAGGAATTAGGTTTTAGTGGATTGGGAGTGTATTTATAAGTTGGCTTAGCTTCTAGGATAAGATTCACCTATTATTTTAAATGATTAATATCATAACGTTGTTTTTATTTATCGTTTAAAATTTGTATGATCACATACGATACCCAAAAATCACCAAACTGGACATGTAGCTAGAGTTCGACATTACGGTCCCAACGAAACTGGTTTCGTCGAATTCCGAATTCGTATGTTCACACAGCGTATTTTTAACCATCGAAATACTGACTGTTTTTCACTCTAAAAATCCGTACGGCCACACGGTGACTCTAAAAATCACGAAACTTGACATCTAGCAATAATTTGACATTACGAATCCAACAAAATTGGTTTCGTCGAATTCCGACTTCGTTTGCAAAAGTGGCTATTTTTAAAGCTCTGAATGACCCATTTAAATAAAATATATTTAAATAAAATAAAATTAAATATTTATAAATAAATATTATCGTATATATTCACAGTGGAATACCATACAGCTTCAGAATATTCCTATATGGATTTACAACTCGATATTACATCGTCAAAGTTATATCGATGTTCGATTTCTATTTAAATCCTTATATAAAATATAATTAAATCGTTATGGTCAGGGCGCTGCATTTCTGATAATTTGATTTGGACGTAACTCAAAATCTACACGACGAAATCCTGATTGTTCTCTTCCACTAGAAAGATATACTCCACCAGCTCCACACGTTTCTTGTTTCACAGAAATCCGATTTAAAATGAACCATGTATACTCAATTGAACTTCGAATCGCCAAATAGCGAACTGTCGCGTTGTTACGCGCTCTATTTTAATTGTATTATAATTCTATGTTTCAAACTGATGTCGATTGAATATATTCATCAATAAAATTCAACACTAAGCTGAATTAAATCTAAGGGACGACCCAGTTCACATTATATTGTCAAATTCACTATTTCTGGTTATTCCTGAATTAAATATATTATTTAATTATTTAATTAAAATAAATATTCACTATAATTTAATTAACGATGATTAAATTCCCTAAATCACTATTTATATAATTAAATAAATTAATTATAATACCTCTGCCAATGCGGGTCATTACAATTTCCTTATCAATATTTGTTAAACAAATATTTTCAATTATCATCTCGGTCTCTTACATTCTTTGGAAAGCATTTCTATATCTCGCCTTCTTTTATTTTCTACACTTAGAAAATATATTCAATCTGAAATTGAAACAATTTCAATCACTTATCTCTTTCCCGACGACTTTAATTATACTCAGGAAATATTTACTTTTATATTTCCAAAATTCCACCACTTGGGTTAAAACGAATGCTGTGTAAAACATCGTTACAATAACCCAAAATATTTTATTCTACTAACTATTATTCATACACTTCTCTTCGAGACTGGATCTTGCTATTTATCACTTAAAAATAAAATTAATCAAGTTGGGGTATAACTACCTGTCAGACCTTGACTGAAAACATCCTCAACTTCAAAACGAAAAAAACCACTTACCTCGAATAATTAACACCATACAAACAATTTATTCATTTTTAAACGTATATATATATGTTTCTCTTTCTATTACCAGCCTATCGATTTCCTTTTGTTTATAACATTTTATTTTTAAATTCATTTACTTATCGAATTTTATATATATATATATCGATATATTGATTTTTAACTATCAATTTATCTTAAAAATATTCTAACTCCTTAAATTTTCGGAAAATTTCGCCATAACCTCCTTTGTACTAGGAGTATCGGGATATTTCAAATAGCCTCCCATGGCCCTCACCAATCCAAAAGAAAAAGAAAAAGCCAAGCGGCTTGCCGATACGGCGCATAAAATCTCATATATGAATTTAAACATGTACCTTTTTGTCGGGCACATAAATTAAAATCTTCATATACTCCATCCCATACCTGTCTAACACATGCTCACCTGTTTCCAATTCAATTCAACTTAATCTAATCGTTTGAATTCAGTTTCGCTCATTTATTCATTAGGTATTTGCCTATTTCACTTCTTTGTTTGAACATAACATGTTCAAACAAAATATTTAACTTGCTCATAACCAAATTGAATTTCAATTTCAATTCTAGTTTCCTTTTCGATTTCAAATATAAATTTTCAAATCAAATTCACTTATTCAAAGCCCAATATCAATTCAAAATCTCATTAACTAATTACTATTCAAATTAGTTAATTCTATTCAACAATCAAAAGTCCGATTTCTGTTTCAAAAAAACAATTCATTACTCCACTTGAGTTCACATATAATTTACAACTCAAATTCTAAAATTTTCTAAATAGAAATTCGGATTTTTTTCCGCTTAAAATCCTTTTATAAAATTAAATAAACCGTTATGGTTTTTAAATGGTTATGGCGCTGTTTTTCTGAAAATTTGATTTTGATATAACTCAAAATCTATTCGAGGAAATCCAGATTTTTCTCTTTCATTAGAAAACTATTATCAAATCGGTCCTGACATTTCTTGTTTCAAAGAATTCCTACTTCAATTGAGTTTTGTATACTCAACTGAAGTTCAAAATGCCAATTTACGAACTGTCGCGCTGCGGCGAGTTCATTTTAATTATATTTATAAATATAAACGTTTAAACTTCGTTTATAATAAATTCAACTTCATTCTGATATATTTTTAATATATATATCAAATCAAATTTTTTCCAATTCAACATACTATTTCCAATCTTCTAAAATTTGTCGATTTTTCCTTATTCAGAAATAAATTCATTTATATTTCGACCTTTTAATTTCAATTCCTTTTGAATGCTATATTCAAATTCCATTTGAATTCTATATTCAAATTACATTTGAATTTCTAAATTCAAATTCTATTTCAAATCTCTTATTCAAATTCTATACTCACATTTCGCTTAAATTTCTATATTCAATTTCTATTTTCAAATTTTATAGTTAAACTCCATTATTTTCAAATCTCTATATTTGAATTTCATTTGAACTTTCTTTATTCAAATCCATTTGAATTCCTTTGAATTCAAATTCTATTTTAATTCCTTTGAATACAAATTTCTGTATATTCAAATTCTATTCAAATTCCAAATACAAATTCTATTTAAATTTTCTATATACAAATTCTATTTAAATTTTCTTTATTCATTCTTAAACAAGTCTTGATTTCAATTTCTTTTGAAAATGATATTACTACTTTTGGAAAATAGATTTCCCTATTCAGTTTCACATTTGTATTTTTATTTCTGAATTATCCAATGATAATTCTTTTCACTTCATTTATAAACTTCGTTTATAAAAGAACTATTTATAAACTTCGTTTATAAAGGAACTACTTGTTGTATTTCTTTTAAAACAAGTTAATATTTCAAATCTATTTTAAAATTCAAATTCTATTTTAGAAAAATAGAATTTCCCCTTTTAAATCTCAAATACCCCTTTCAGGGTATTTTTATAAATTAACACTTAGGCCCAGTGATATTTAAACACCAAACAACCAATTATTTATTTTTTCTAACACATCATATATGACTGTATTTATATGCAAACAAATAAACAAACAGATAATATATTTTTGAGGAATCCAGTCGGATTCCTCCAACCTGTTTCCCCGTATCCACAGACGTTAGTCAACATAGTAATACCCATCCTGCTTCGAGGCAGGATATCACGGTATGAAGGTCATCCACTAATATATATTTATGGGGCGCATAGGGAAATCATCCGCTATGAAACTGCGGGCGTCCGCTAATGAGACTGCGGGAATCAATCCAACCATCAACCCAATATATATATATATAATAGTCAACCCTAAATAACTAATATATTTCAACCAATCAGAAAGCATTCAAATAAGCAATAACAATTATTTTTACCGAATAAAAATATTTCTAATTAACAGGTGAGTGAGATTTACTCACCGATGTTTTTTCTTTGTCGAATATTCATTCCGATCCCAAATCATCTCGGCTTTGAATCCAACTATATCCTTTATCTTGAACCATCTCAAATGAATATATTACCTACGGTTATTTAATTTTATATGTCGATTAAACGATTATTCAATTAAACTAACTATTATACTAAATAAATTAAATATTAACTAAATAATTTATTTAATTACCTTTTCCATTTTTATTTATGAGTTTTAACATAAATCAAACTAACTTAATAAAAGAAACATAACTAAACTAATTTATAAATAAATTCACTTTTATTACCTTAAATTTATGATTAACATCTTCTGCTTAACACTGGAAGATCCATACCAAACCACCCATACTTCGCGAGTACCACCCGACATCACCACGAGGAGGACTCAGACCCTTCCATCTCATTCATCCAGCCTTCCATCTCAGTCATCCAGCAACTTCCTACACACTACCGTATTACCCAAAAACTGTCATCACGCATCCTCCTTCATTCATTTTACCTCCCCCTTACATCAGCTTTAACTCGTCATTTCCTAGAGAAACCGATCTCGACTTCCCTCTAGAATGCCACCTCGATCAAAATGAATCGAAAAACCTAGTTTGCAGAATAGATCGCGACGACCCTTCAGCACGTCCGAGTTTGCAGATTCGATTTCGATGCCTGATTCGAATCCAACTTCTCATCGTGAGTGCCTCCAATCAAGTAGAGTTTTAAATCTCACGATTTGAATTACTTTCCTTTTTAGTTCGAATTGATTTCGAGCAGTATTGATCGATTTGAGGAATTAGAACAGGGGCCGGGCCGCAGCTTCAAATTTGATTTACAGGAACGAAATGGGCTTCGGTTTCTATTTTGATTTGCAAAATAAAAGGAGGATGGGTGCGTTTATATAATGGTGGATGCTTCAAGAGGAAGGAATAGTAGGGTGAGGTACAATGTAATAAATTTCTATTTGATTTCTATTTAATGCGATTTGAAATAAAGGGATTTTTACTTTTTTTAAATAGATATCGATTTGATTTCAAGCCTTTCCACAATTAAATATCCCGGGGTCCATTAATCAAAACCACGAACTGCTATTTTAACGTAACCACTATTATTTCAACAGTGTAACACTATTCTGAACTAACTGAATATATTTTGATATTTAATTTGAACGTAAATATAAATAACCAAAATAAATTAATATAATATAATTTAAATTCAAAAACAAATAAATTCCTTGATAATAAATTATTATTATTATCATTTAAATTCAAATAAAAATTCATATAAATCATTTTGACTCCATTTCAAATTAAATTACTTAAGATCCTTGTATTACGATAATTATATCGATAATTCAATATAAAAATCGATTTATATTATCAGCTCAATATTTAAAATAATATTAAATATTCAAAATAAATCGACCAGAAAATCTGGGTCGTTAAAGCTTGCATCTCATGCTCCATATATAATATAAAATCAAAAACCACAGGGCGCTTATTGGAGATTGGATTTCCAACATGACAAGGTATGGAACCACCTTCCATTAATGTATCTCTAGAGGGGAATACACTGGGTTCAATAAGAACGTCTTGAAACCCGGCCCATACATGGTTGACCACTCATTTAACTTGAGTGTATCGAGCATATTATCACCAAAGGTTGTGATCAGCAATGTAATGACCCGGGATTTTGACGACTTTGGTTATCGACATAAACACGATGACGACTAACCAAACATCGAAAAATACAAGTCATTAGTGAAAAAATTAGAGGGTGAGGAAAGATAAGATAGAGACTTAGAATAGAAGAAGAAGAAGAACACAATATCATAGGAACATGAATCTCACAGCGGAACGAATAAATATATTTCATAACATAACTTTGAAATACAAATCTGTACCGGAATATACTTATCATTATCAAAGTACAGCACTTACAACACAGCGGAAATAACTATAGCTATATAATCCTGAAGCCTCCTACTCCAAGCTCTTCCAGTATATATGTAAATCTCGACTACTTAACTGCCCGTACAAATTTAGGCACCCAAGAGTTTAGGGAAACAAACAAATAAACTCCGGGTCAGTCATGGGACTGGTATGAGTAAAACAGTTTAAAACAGTTTGAACAGGTAAACGATATCTCATAAGACCACGTCGTATAACAGAACGGGTTTTTCCCTTATGAGAATCCAAAATATCTTTATATCAAATACCTTTTGATATTATAATAATGTCTATTAACCACAGTATGATAATCATCTAGCAGAAACGCTTTCATCTCACGTTCTACATATATAGTATACAATCAAAACCGCAAGCACGTATTGGGTAATGGATTTCCAACTATGATAAGGTGTGGAACCACCTTTCGCTAGTGTACCTCTAGAAAGGAAAACACTGGGTTCAACAAGAACATCTTGCAACCCGGCCACACATGACCGACCACTCATTTCGCTTGAGTGTATCGAATGTATATCACCGACGGTTTGGATCAGCAACCGTTTCCTGAATGGGACAGCATCAACAATAGATTTTTGAGAAGTAAATGAAACTCTAGATCAGGTGATTATACACCCTAATTCGGTGCGACCGACTTAGCCATGCCGCCTTCCCGATTTCTGTCATTTACCGGATGTGAGGCTTGAGGTTACGCTTCATCATCACATCAGATTCACTTCGAATGTCACATTGTCACATCCATCAAATCACCGATTTTTCTCTTTCACTAGAAAGATATACTCCACCAGCCACACACATTTCTTGTTTCACAGAAATCCATCTTAAAACGAATCCTATACATTCAGTTGAAGTTCAAATCGCCAAATTACGAACTGCAGCGCCATTTCAAGCTCGATTTTAATTATAATATAATTATACGTTCAAACTGTCGTTTATATAATATATTCGTTATTCAAATTCAATTCCAAGCTGAATTAAATATCACAGATGATCCGGTTCACACCATATCGTCATTTCGGCCAATTTTGATTATTTCAGAATTAAATGTATTATTTAATTTATTATTTTAATTAAATATTCATCATTATTTAATTCCATGACCATTAAATTCACTATATCACTATTTATATAATTAAATAAATTAATTATAATACCCCTGCCAATGCGGGTCATTACATTCTTCCCCACTTAAAATAATTTCGTCCTCGAAATTGCTAAAAGGTAGAGGACGACCCTATCGACTGGTTAGAACATATTTGTTCACTTCTTAACTTCAGTTTCAATTGAACCAATTTAATTTCAATTAAATTATTCACTAATTCTTATCAACGAAAATTTTCAAAAATCCTGAAAATTTTATAATGCCTTAACTCTTCGAAAAATTTCGCCGGCACCTCCTTTGTACTGGTCAATACGTCAAACCACCACTCGCCTCTCTGGGCCATCTCCATCCCAAAATAAAATCAAACAGCCAAGCGGCTTGCCAATTCGGCTCATAAATCTTATATCCAATAGAAATATAAACTAGTACCTTTTGTCGGCATATCATTATATCCTTTCCACCTGTTATCAATTTAGCAGATACAAGGGTCATCCCAATCAAATTCCAATCTGCTTTTATCCATACCACAACCATTCGCTTATAGCCGAGCCAAATATCATTTCAACTCGAGTTTCTTCTCGATTCCTAACTCTTAACTTGATTATCACATCACGCTTCAAATTTGAATCTCACAATCCAATTTGTCTTGATATCATTCTAATTCAATCTCAGTTACCACTTTACTGGCTTTACTTCAATTCAAATTTGCTTTGACAAATTTCTGTTAAATTTGTTTTTAATTCAAACAGTCTTTCCCTGGGAGTTTTTAAATAGTTTACTCTTTTCAAAAATCAAATTTTCCTTTTGAACATGTCACTGAGCCCTTAATTAATATTCCATTAGTTAAATCACTTCTCTATTTCTTTATTAATATTTGTTAACCAAATATTTTCAGTAACCATATTGGCCTTTTATGTTATTTGGAAAAAAATTCTGAATATCGCCTTCCTTTATTTCTAAACTTTAGAAAATATATGCTATTTATAATTGGAAAATATTCCAATTACTTATCTCTTTTCCGATCTCGTTTATTTCTATGCTCAGGAAATATTCTTTATTATATTTCCAAGCTTACACTTATTTGGGTTAAAACGAATGTTGTGTAAAACATCGTTACGACAACCCAAATACTATATTCAACTAACTCTTATTCAACATTGACCTTCGAGCCTGAAATCTTACTATTTATTTGTTAATAATGAAATCAATCAAGTTGGGGTATAACTACCTCTCAGACCTTGACTGAATAACATTTATAACGTCAAAACAGATATGACTACTTACTCGAATAATCAATACCACACAACTACTTATTCACTTTTAAACACGTATACGCTTCCTCTTTCTATTCTTACTAGATTTTATTCATAGTCTTCCTTTTTGATTTTACTATTCTATTTCTGAGTTCGTTTCCTTATCGACTTCTATATATATATCGATACGTTGATTTCTAACTATCAAATTATCTTAAAAATATTCTAACTCCTTAAATTCCCGGAAAAATTCGCCATAACCTCCTTTGTACCAGGAGCATCGGGATATTTCAAATATCCTCCCATGGCCCTCACCAATCCAAAAGAAAAAGGAAAAGCCAAGCGGCTAGCCAATACGGCGCATAAAATCTCGTATATGAATTAAATACATACCTTTCCTCCGAGCATTCTATTTATATACCTTCATACCTTATCCATACCTATCTCATGTATATTTATACCTGCCCGATCTATTTTAACTATACCTGGTCGTTTTTACTCAATTCGTTAATTAATTTATTAATTAACTCTTTAGTCTATTTCACTTTTATATTTGAACATGACATGTTCAAATATATTTTAACTTGCTTATTAACTAATTTGAATCCAAATTTCAAATTTAAGTTCTATATTCGATTTCGAATACCCATTTACAAATCCAATTTACCTTTCAAATTTCAACTTCAAATTCAAAACTCGATTAACTAATTCCTCTTCGACTTAGTTAATTCTATTCACTTTCTACTCAAATTTTATATCACTTCTACTATTCAAATCTATATATCAAATTCTATTCAAATTCTGTTCAAATTCTATAGTTTAAATTCCATTTGAATTTCTATATTCAAATTCCATTTGAATTTTTATATTCAAATTCCTATTTCAATTCCATTGAATTTCATATATTCAAACCCCCTTTGAATTTCTATATTCAAATCCTATTATTACTCTCTATGAATTCTATATTCAATTTTCCATTATTTAAATCTTCTTTATTCAAATCTCATTTGAATTTCTATATTCAAATCCCCTTTGAATTTTCTTTATTCAAATTCTTTTTCAGACTTTCTTTATTCATTCTTTAAATAAGTCTCGATTTCAATTCCTTTTGAAATCAGTATTTCTACCTTTGGAAAATAGATTTCCCTTTCAATTTCACACTTGTATTTTATTTCTGAATTATCCAATGATAATTCTTTTCACTTCATTTATAAACTTCGTTTATAAAAGAACTATTTATAAACTTCGTTTATAAAGGAACTTCTCGTTTTATTTCTGTTAAACAAGTTAATATTTCAAATCTATTTAAAAATTCAAATTCTATATTTTAAATCCCATTTTGAAATTTGACACAACTTGTCTTTCCCAAAACAAATTCAAAACAGTATCTCTGGTAGTAATTCGTTACTTACAACTCGAAAATGAATACTGATGATGCAGCTGTCATCATCAGAATCTATTTTCCAGCGATCGAAGTGAGTTCAATACTATAAAACCATTTCTAAACATTTCCACCTTGAAATTCATTTCAAAATATATTTCACACTGCTTGTAAAACAATTTAAAATCTCCCAGGATCTTAAATTTTTCTTATTTTTAATCCAAATCCATTTACAAACACTTATCCAATTCTCCAGAGTTTTAATTCAATTTCTGGTTTAAATTTCAGATTTAACTCATTTGATTTCACGTATTTCACTTATATGAATTCTGATTGGTTATTTACGTAACCATTTAATTTATAATCTTACTCGATTATAATAACAACCAATACATCCACTATATTATAATTTTGATATATATCTTCTCTATATCAAGATATACCTTGGGTAAACTTATTTTAATTTACCCTCTTTCCAAAACATATCGTGTCGACCCATCGTATTCGAGTGTTTATAAACTCCTACCGATACAGTGGATCAAATTGATCGACTAGAACTCATAAACAACTCAACCAATGAATCTCCACAATATAAAATCAATTTATATTGAATAACAAATACGCTCTCGTATATATACACTCAACTCAATCTAGGGTATTGCTAACCCCATCTCTACTGAGTCACGCCACAGAGCCAAGGCAATTCACTTAACCTAAGCTTTGATACCAACTGTAATGACCCGGGATTTTGACGACTTTGGTTATCGACATAAACACGATGACGACTAACCAAACATCGAAAAATACCGGTCGTTAGTGAAAGAAATTAGAGGGTGAGGAAAGATAAGATAGAGACTTAGAATATAAGAAGAAGAAGAACACAATGTCAGAGTATCACGAATCTCACAGCGGAACGAATAAATATATTTCATAACATAACTTTGAAATACAAATCTGTACTGGAATATACATATCATTATCAAAGTACAGCACTTACAACACAGCGGAAATAACTATAGCTATATAATCCTAAAGCCTCCTGCTCCAAGCTCTTCCAGTATATCTGTAAATCCCGACTACTTAACTGCCCGTACAAATTTAGGCACCCAAGAGTTTAGGGAAACAAACAAATAAAGTCCGGGTCAGTCATGGGACTGGTATGAGTAAAACAGTTTAAAATAGTTTGAACAGGTAAACGGTATCTCATAAGACCACGCCGTATAACGGAACGGGTTTTTTCCTTATGAGAATCCAAAATATCTTTATATCAAATACCTTTTGATATAATAATAATGTCTATTAACCACAGTATAATAATCGTCTAGCAGAAACGCTTTCATCTCACGTTCTACATATATAGTATACAATCAAAACCGCAAGCACGTATTGGGTAATGGATTTCCAACTATGACAAGGTATGGAACCACCTTTCGCTAGTGTACCTCTAGAAAGGAATACATTGGGTTCAACAAGAACATCTTGCAACCCGGCCACACATGACCGACCACTCATTTCGCTTGAGTATATCGAATGTATATCACCAACGGTTGGGATCAGCAACCATTTCCCGAATGGGACAACATCAACAATAGATTTTTGAGAAGTAAATGAAACTCTATATCAGGTGATTATACACCCTACTTCGGTGCGACCGACTTAGCCATGCTGCCTGCCTGATTTCTGTCATAGACCGGATGTGAGGCTTGAGGTTACGCTTCATCATCACATCAGATTCACTTCGAATGTCACATCGTCACATCCATCAAATCACCGATTTTTCTCTTTTACTAGAAAGATATACTCCACCAGCTCCACACGTTTCTTGTTTCACAGAAATCCGGCTTAAAACGAATCCTATACATTCAGTTGAAGTTCAAATCGCCAAATTACGAACTGCAGCGCCATTTCAAGCTCGATTTTAATTATAATATAATTATACGTTCAAACTGTCGTTTATATAATATATTCGTTATTCAAATTCAATTCCAAGTTGAATTAAATATGACAGATGATCCGGTTCACACCATATCGTCATTTCAGCCAATTTTGATTATTTCAGAATTAAACATATTATTTAATTTATTATTTTAATTAAATATTCATCATTATTTAATTCCATGACCATTAAATTCACTATATCACTATTTATATAATTAAATAAATTAATTATAATACCCCTGCCAATGCGGGTCATTACAAGCAACCATTACCGAAAGCATAAAGTAGCGAAATAGAATAAGAAGCAATTGAAATTTCTCTAGATCAGGTGTTTATACCCCTAATGGGAATGACCCACATGGCCATGCTGCCTACCCGATTTCTATCATTTCCCAATTGATGAGGCTTGAGGTCACGATTATCTTTCAGAACATCTGGCCACCATTTGCTTTGAATATCACATCGTCAAACATTCGTCCATATACGTTGTCCTGGGACTGGACAAACTGAAGGCACCATTCTATTAATCCATCTTGGGCAATTTCTACTTAGGATAAACAGAACAACTCTTGCACTTTACTCCATCTTCAAACATCTTCAACATAGGTTGATTTGTAGCGCTTATGCCTATACGAAGTGGTTTTCAGATACAACAGTGGTATAAAATAAATAAAACTTTGATAGCCGGTGATTTAACTATCAAAGAAAACATCAATACAACCAATGATCCTATTTCCAAATGAAAATTCTAACAATCAACCATCAAACAACACTGCCCCTTTTTAAATTAATTCCTTATTATATTATCATTTCCAATTCCCATTTTTCCATTTTTCGTATCTTTTCAAAGTTCTATTTTCTCTATCGATTCTTGGAAAAACATTTCCAATATCCTAATTTCTTTAATCGAGAAAATATCTCTTATTCTAGTTAGAAAACATTTCTAAATATTCACGAATCCATATTTTCTATATTCAGAAAATATACCTTATTAATATTGGAAAATATTTCCATATTCCATTCCTTTGACCAATTCATTTCATTTTCTATGCATAGAAAATATCTTTCATTATATTGGGGAAAACATTTCAAAATCCTTTTAATTAACACGATGTTGTAAAACATCGTTATTATCAGTCAAACCATTCATTAACTAACCATATTGCTAACCAATCTCCACTATCGAACCTTAACCATTCCTCCATCAATCTCGAAGTCAATCAAGTTGGGGTATAATTACCTCTTAGACCTTAACTGAACAACACTCTCAACTTTGAAACTGTCAAAGCTCACAACTTCAACCAAAACATCGTTTACGCCTCTCAAATTCAATTTAAGAAACCACTTCTTTTACGGAAAAACGTTGATTATAACAATAGCATTATAATCGCTGTTTCCAAACATTTGATATATAAAACATTGTATAATGGATGTATTAAAATCGTTGTCTAGATTTACAAAATATTTATTATAACGGTAGCGTTATAATCGCGGTTTAGATTTATAAAAAACATTTGTTATAACGATGGCGTTATAATCGCTGTTTTAGATTTATCAACATTTATTATAACAACATTGTTATAATCCACGTTTTCCTTATCGTTCGTGGAAAATGTCTATTTCAACCATAAGTGTTGAAATCTAGGTATTCACCACCTATTTTATTTCCTAGCACTTTACGAAAAGGACTTCCGATTTTATTATGAAATATATTTCCAAAACATCAATAGCCAATTACTCATGTTAAAATGTGTATACATTTCCCTTTCTAATATACCATGATTAAATTCCCAAATTTGGTTTCACCTACTAAACCCTTTTGGTTACGAATCCTTATTGCTTTAAAGATCCATACCTTGCTTAGCAAAGCCAATTATTTAAATTTCCTTTCTAAACTTTTTTTATGTATTTGGACTTATAATGAAACCCTTTTACAAAATCCTTTGTGATAGATTTAACCAAATCTTACTACAAACTGGAAAATTTCTTAATTTAATTCCAGTTAAGGAATAAATCACTTTAAAATTTATTAGTTCAATATTAACCAAAATATAAGTGGTTAAATTCATTATTAGCCAAATATAAATAGTTAATTTCTTTCAAAGGTTATTACAATACTCATTAACGTTATTAATAATTATCGACCCGAAGGTTGGTCTCAAACAAAATCAAATAAGGATTAGGAAACCTTATAATTTTATTGAGTTTTCAACAATTGTTTGTCAAAATGATATTTTTCAATGAATTCATTTAATAATCAGTTCAGTTAGAGTGGTTGACTTGGTCGACTTCAAATATAGTTAACTGATTAATTGCTTCCAATTAATATTTGAATCACTTTTTCGGGTTATCAAATTCTATTACATTTATAACATCGTTTATAATTAACTACTCGTTTATCGATCTAAACAAATTTTATTTCAAGTCCATTGGAAAATTAAATTTGTATTTTGGAAGTAAATTTTCCTTTTAAATCTCAAATCCCTTTTCTACATTTTAAAAATAATTTATGGTATTAAAATACCAGGCTTCTAGGGCCAGGGAAATTCAAACACAACATATACAATCATGGATTATATAACACATCATATAGCACAATCAAATAAAAATGGATCCCTCCAATCTGTTTCCCTGCATCCTCAGATGTTAGTCAACCTCAATAACATCAATAATATTAATTTCACATCAATATGAACTATCATGGTGAACAGAATTAATAATCAATCAACAATTAACTATATCAACCGTTTCAACTAATTTTATCAACTATTCAACCAATCAACCATTGCACAGTATAAAATTACTATAAATAAGTTTAAAACTTGTTTATATAAAAATATAAACGAGTTAGAGTTAGTAAGTTTACTCACCTTGGTTTGCAGTTGACGGTTCCGCTTTTATTTTCGTTTAAATCAAACAGACGTTTGATTCCATCATAATATTCCAATAGCCCGGCTCTTAGCCACAATAATTCCACAACGTAGATTTCTTCATTAGGATTCCAACGGAACTTGTTTCGTGAATTTTTGTAAATGTATATGTTAAATATTAATGTTAAAATTTTCCAATTAAATTTGGGTAATATAATTTCACTGATTAACTATTTTAAATCTAATTACCGTACTTATGCTTTAACCATCTCCTAGCCCCAAATCCCAAAGTCTCAACGGCTGGTCTCTAATTGACCTAATCTGCATTCTATATGGCTTAACTCCATGTTTACGGTCATAAAAAACAATTATGAACTTTGTAGCCTCTCTCATAGTCAACTGGTCCTTGGGTACTCCATCTTCTTCCCCAGTAAAATAAAAAGAATTCGCTACTACTCAATTTTTCAACATCATGGCCGCTGCCTTTATCAACTTCACATCCAACGTTAGTCAGTACCCATACTGCTCTCCATTCTATTGTCTGTCATTCACACTGTTTATATATATAAAAACTACGGCTCTTCTTTCACGTTGTCCTTCTGCTTGATCTCTCTCTGAAAATCGCAGCATCGTTTGTCTTCTTAGAAACAATAAACCAACCTCACCGTGTAAATATGAAGACAACTTTATATTTCTCCATTTTCATGACTACTGATCTGCTTTCAATACCCATATCCTTTTGATACTTAATTAGGTCATAATATACTCTTCCGCAACTTCCTGTAGCTCTTCATAGTCACAATTTCAACTCACCTTCACTAACCCATTCAACCAACCTCCTGGAACCGTTTACAACTCCTTCACAGCAAAACTTTACCACTCCAATACCATACCCTGAAACCTGATTCAATATCACAATTGCGAGTACAACCCTGACCTGAAACTGAACAACTATTGGATCCCACCTTCCCCATCGCCCTTTCTCCATTACATCATGGTTTTTAAAACCCAGGCCATCATCGTGCTCGGCAGAAAATTCACACCTCAGCAATCCCCAAGTTTACCGAACCTTTCACCCCTCTCCACGAGCTCACACAATTGAACTCTGCTACCCTTGCTCCTTTCCTTAAATCCACTGAAGCCATATTCGCAGCCCCCCTCAAAACTGCGTCGACCTCCTTATCAGTTCGACCGCACCTCAGTAAACTCAATCGTACACGGAGAACAATAAACTAGTGGAAGCCTTTTGTTTTCGTGAGCCCAAAACAATTGATTTCAATATCTAAGGATTTTATTCCAATTTTCTTTTGATTTTTACAAGGATCGAATTCCTTTTTATCAGAATAGATCTCGTTTTAGTTGTGCTGGAGGAAAGAAAAAGAAGTGCATCAGTTTGTTTTATTTATATTTGAGAAACGTTCCATATACGGTTTTGGAAGCGTGATATGCACGACTTTGAAATGCTTGGCTGGCACGGTTATGAAGCTTGGTGTTCACGGAACTGAATGGTTTGGGGAACAAGGAATTGAGATACGTAGAGAACACGCTATTCTGAAAGTTTGGATTACACGGTTTTAAATTGTTTACTCGTTAAGGTAACATGCATTTTATTTTATTTTATTTTATTATTGTGTCCCCTTTCAGTTCTCAGTTGGTTTGAACGAATAGGATAGCATGTGAGGTGCAGCGAACATGCATAGGAATGCGCATATATTCATGTTATGCATTCAACATAGGAATTGTGACAATAGAGTTTTCATTGTGAAATTTCCAAGCATTCTAATGCCTTCCATTTTTGTCTTTGTCGATGCTTATAATATTTTCATTTGAAGTAATTTTATCATAAATATAATGTTCATTGTTTAGTAATGACATAATCAGACTATTTATTATAGTGCTAACTTTCTGTTCAATTAAAATTTACTACTCCTATTCAATAGTTGGTCACTTCCGTATTTTTGCCCAATGCAAATGAAAATTCTAGATCCGTCGTTGGTTGGCATGTGTAGGTATTATAAGTTTAACATTTCCTTTAACTTCTTTGGTAAAAAATTATGAGTTGAAATTCACTTGAATGCAACAAAAATGGAGAAATAATCATGGTTACTAATAACAGCTATTGTTTTTATGACTATAGCTTTATTCATGGAAAGTCTTGGTTGGGAAAGGGTACTGGTATTCGTAGATTTGGTAAAGGATTTACAATGAGATTTTATAAGATTTTATTTTAATGTTAATGAATGCAACCGAGTTTAATAAATTATATGTTCAGTCATCATTTTTTTAATAATAAATTCCATATAAATTTCCATTTGTATTTCTCACACAACATTTAGAATTAATATAAATACTCTAAATCAATCGCCTAAAAATTTGGGTCGTTACAAAATTGCACCCACTATATAACATCTCAAGCATTCGTAAACCTAAACCATTCATCAAAAATACGGCATCCCCTTTTCCCTATTCTAACCCTAAACATGAGAGCTTCTAAATTCAAATCAAATTCTATAAATTAAAAAGCTAGAATTTTTAAGCTTGAATGAGTGTAAGCTTCAACACAGATGAGTATGATTGACTTTAGTGAACGTTTGGCGGACTACATAATTTTTTGCAGTGGGTTTTCATGAGAGTTTGGATGCTAGGGTTGAATGGTTCTTCACATAGAAGCAATGATGCATGAATTCGAGTTTGTTTTGGTATTTAGGAGGCAGAATAGAACGTTGTGGCCAAATTTGAGGCGATTCGGCGATAAAAAGTGTCAGGATCTGAAGCATGCATGCGTGGGATGATAATAAACACATTTTTTGGGAGAAGCTTGAGTTTGAGATTCATGGTGTTGAGATTGAAGAGAAGAAGAAGAGAAGTAGAATGATGTTTACGGTTTGTGATTTCATTGAGAAATGAGTGAGAATGGATGTCATGAAGGTGGCGTGAAGTGGACATGGGAGGAGATTTGTTATACATCAGTTTTGGAGAGGGAGAAGAGATTAGAGGATGTAATTAGTAAGGATTAAGGTAATTAATTAATTAATTACTTATGTTAATGACATATATGTACATGAAAGTTGAAAAATGCATAACTTTCTCATACGAACTCGAAATTCAGTGAAACAAAATGCATTCGAACTGTATCGACGAGTGTTTCACAATGGAACTAATTTGGAGTCATTTGGATGACGTATGCGGACTGTGGAGTTGAAAAGGTCACATTTTCTCCGCATAATGAATGGCGGAGTGGAAACCAAAGGTGAGAACTCCTTCTCACTCAAAATTATAATTTATCATGTTATTATATTCATGTAAAAAAATAATATAGAATTTCCAGTGTAGATTTTTATCAGTTTTATTTATTATAAATTGTATACGGTTCTTGTTAGATCACCTCCTTCGTCGACAGACCATGGACGATTTAAATTGACTATATTGTATGTTATTTGTGATGTTGAAATGTTTAACGTATTAAAAATAATGTTAACATTAATGTGATAGATGAAATTAAATTATAAATACTCATTTATAATTTTAACAGTAAAATTTGCTAAGTAGAAAAATAATTCAAACCGAATTATAATTGGTTAAATTTATTAACCAATGATTTATTTAAATAGACTGTTATTTGAAAACCCCACACGGAGTATTGGGATGATATCTGACATATATTAGTCCCAATATTTAGTTGTATGTCAATCGGTGGATTGACAGTCCGTGATGAGCGCTATTTATTTGTTTTAATGCTCACACAGTTGTAAATTTCACTTTGGATATGAATGGACTGTTTAATGATTATTTATCATTATTGTTGAATACATGCGATGTATGAAATCCATATAACTGAAATTTATATCGTAATTGATTGAGTCGCATTCCGATTCAGAAATAAAGAATCTTTTAAAATAAATAATATTTTAAAATAACGAATATTCAGTGAAGTAATAAAAATAATCATATGTACAATTATATTTTTGTTAGTTCAAAATATCATCTTTAACATGTTATTGAAGTAATAAAAATAATCATATGTTGAATTATATGTTTGTTAAAGAAAAATATTATTTTTAACATGTATGAGAAGTGAATAAAATTTACATGTCTTGGCATATATTTTTGTTCATTAAAAATATCACTTTCAACATGTATATGTAAGAACCATTAAAATCTACATGTCTTGAAATATAAGTTTGTTCATTAAAAATGTCTATTCATTAAAAATAAAGAATATTTTTAAATAAACAATATTTTAAAATAAAGAATCTAAAAAAAGAATATTTTAAAATAAAATGTTTTAACAATAAAAATCACATTTTATTGTATGTATAAACCAATAAAAGAATAATATATTAAAACATTTGTATTAGATAAAAATATTGCTTTCAACATGTTAATGAAGTGAATTAAGCAGTCATGTGATGAAAAAAAATTGAATAATAAAAATATCATTTTTATTTAATGTATAAACCATATAAAATATTCATGTGTTGAATAAAATGTTTGAACAACAAAAAATATCATTTTTATTGAATGTATAAGCCATTAAAAATATTCATGTATTGAATAAAATATTCAAGCATTGAATAAAATAAAATAAAAAATATTTAAAAATAATATTTAGTAAAAATCAAAAGATGATTTTGATGTCCGATTTTAGATGGACATGAAAATATTGAAATGTGTGAAGCCGTATTGATTAGATATGCGCCATTTTGACACGAACGATGTTTATATCGATTTTATTCATTTTTATAATGAATATCGAAAAGAAAGTGATTTCAAAATCTAATGTTTTGAAAATATTATCATTTTAATAATATAATGATATGGAATATTCAATTTTGATTTAAAATTGAAAATGAAGTTGAAGTCGTTTTTAAAACAAATATAAAACGATTTATAAAATACGTTTTAAATGGAAATCAATGAAATATATATATAATATATATATTTAATGGCCTGAATAGAACGCGCAACGACTATTCACGAATTTCGACCATTATCTTCAAATTGATGTAACAGGAGATCCGACCGTTGGATTCTCCTAAAACCGGAACCGTTGGGTTTGTATCGAAAAGAGTTTTCCAATGAATATAAGAGATTTGAAATCTAATAGTTGGATTTGGAATTATGTCCAAATCAAATTTGAAAAAGGTCGCTGTAAATGCAGTTCGGTGGCCATTATTGGAAACCGACTATACGGGCCTTAATAGAATTATTAAAAATATGGTAAAATTATGTAAAATCATAATAAGTGATTTGGACAGATTTTGGATGAAAAATTCCATATTTGAAAGATAAAATTATATTTTTATCGAAATGAACTAGTTATTATCTAGAATAATAAGCCAATGTTTTTAAATAAATTGGATTTAAAATGGTTTTAATCTAACCAAGATTTTCCAATATATGAATTGGAATGGATTTGAATAGAAATAATCTTCGAAATATTTCGATATGGGATTCCATGATTATACGGATATCGTGGGGGAATTTGGAAGATATATATATATATATATATATATATAGTTATTCCCAATATGATATTTGTTGGTTTCATAATTTGATATTAAATATAAGCCGATATAGTTTCTATTCAGAACCTTATATTTAATATCGAATTGGATTTTGGGTTTGTCATGAATGGTGTCTTAAATAACACTATTCTTAAACCCCGTGTGAAAAGAATAAATCTTTTAATTAAGATTATTAGAGTTTCAAATTATATTTAGTAATTGGAATAAAATGAAATGTGAGTTGGGTTTATTGTGAACTGTGTTTTAAATGAAATTTGTTCTTTAACCCAATTAGCAGTGAAAATATAATTTGGAATTTATAAATCTTTCATTGAGATTTAATGGAAATTTTCCAAAGTAAAATTTTCCAATTTAATATATTAAATTGGAATTGAATGGAATGCGATTCAGGTAATTATCGAGCTGAGCTTCTGTAAAGGAAGACCGTTACTATATATGGAATTTAAAAGGCCTTTGTAACGACCCGAATTTCAATACACTTTGAGTCGACCAATAACACAACACGTCCAACCCAAATTGCATAGAAACACGAATCATTATTAGAAAGAAGTTAGAGGATGAGAAATAGAAAGAAAGAAATATTAGAATAGAAGAAAACGAAGATCACAAACTCATAGCGGAACGAATAAATATATTTAGATAACATAAGCTTTTGAAATACAAATCTGTTTGCATATACATACCATTATCAGAGTACAACGACAATTTCTGGAACAGTTATAAATGCCTGTTTCCAGATATACACAGCGGAAAATATGATAGTCTATAGCTAACTGGTGAAGCCTCCTGCTTCAACTCCTCCAAGTAAATCTGTAAAATCCCAACTACTTGACTGCCCGTACAAATTTGGGCACCCGAGAGTTTAGGGAAAACAAACAAAATAAACTCTGGGTCAGTCATGGGACTGGTGTGAGTAAACTCCAACCATTTGTTTAACTTCAAAAAAATCTTTTCAAAAGAAATGATAATCGTAAGACCGATCCACACATAAACACGGATGGTTTTTACCTTACGATAACCCAAAATATTTGGAAATCAATATCTTATTCTGATATTATGATAATGTCTAAATACAAATAAATAGAATCTAGCGCAACGCTTGCATCTCACGCTCCATATATAATATTAAATCAAAAACCGCAAGGCGCTTATTGGAGATTGGATTTCCAACATGACAAGGTATGGGACCACCTGCCGATAGTGTATCTCTAGAGACGAATACACTGGGTTCAACAAGAACTTCTTGCAACCCGGCCCACACATGACCGACCACTCATTTCGCTTGAGTGTATCGAATGTATATCACCGACGGTTGGGATCAACAACCGTCTCCTGAAGGGACAGCATCGATAGATTCAAGAACAAATGGAATTCCTCTAGATAGGTGATTATACATCCTAATGGGTGCGACCCACATAGCCATGCTGCCTGCCCGATTTTTGCCATTTCCGGGTTGTGAGGCTTGAGGCTTGAATTATCTTCCAGAACATCTGGCCACCATTCACTTTGAATGCCACATCGTCATACCCGCCAAATCACAAATTGATTTCCCCAAAAATACCACGGGTATAAAGCTAAGAGAAACGAATTTCTCTGCCACCAAACGTAATTACGTTTGAAGAGATCAACTTACGCGATCCATTAGATATACTCTGTCAGACATTCGTCCATTCACGTTGTCCTGGGACTGGACAAACCGAAGGCACTATCCCGTAAACAGGATAGCCCTTGCATAACTCCGTCTTCAATTTTCTTCATCATGTTCGATCGCAACGCTAATGTCCATACAGAGTGGTTTTCAGATACTGGATCTGATTCCGGTCTCTCCGTATTGACGACGGAAAAATGGTCGAAAACTTCGATAGTCGGTGATTTAACTATCAAAGAAAAATAAGTGTGCAACAAACGATATTATTTCTAGATGGAAATTCCATCGATCAAACATCAAACAACATTGGTCCCTTTTTATATTAATTCCTTTTTATATTATCGTTTACCATTCCGGTCTCTAAATTCCTCGTTGACCAATTCATTTCATTTTCTAAGTGTAGAAAATAACTCTCATTTTATTTGGGAAAAACAGTTCAAATTAACGCAATGTTATAAAACATCGTTATTATAACTCAAACCATAAATCATTCGTTAACTAACGATATCACTAACCAATCCTTACCACCGAACCTTAACCATTTCTCCGTCAATCATGACGTCAGTCAAGTTGGGGTATAATTACCTCTCAGACCTTAACTTAACGACATTCTTAACTTTGAAACAGTCAAAATTCACAACTTCAAATAAACCATCGCTTACGCGACTCTTGGATTAAATCTAAGTACACACTTCTTTTACAGAAAAATTCTGATTATAACGGTAGCGTTATAATCACTGTCTCCAATTATTTGATTTATAAAACATTGCTTCAAACAACAGCGTTACAATCGCTGTCTAGAATTATAGAACATTTATTATAGCAATAGCGTTAAGATCGCTGTTAAGATTTACAAAACATTTATTATAACGACAGCGTTAAAAATCGCTGTTTAGTATTACAAAAACATTTATTAAGACAACAGCGTTAAAATCGTTGTTTAGATTTACAAAACAATTATTTGAACGACAGCATTAAAATCGCTGTTTTTTTCAAACCAATTTCTTTATAACCATTTCACTTTACAAAACTTATCATACTTTATTTTATATTCCCAACTCTAAACTAAACTCATCGTTTTCTTTTCAAATCAATTACCATTCCCTTTCCATTTAATTCCAAACTTGGATTCATACATCAAATCTAAATTTCAATACAGATATTTCACTTGCAAAAATTTCCTTTAAACCATTATTCAGTTTAATCGTAAACGTATTCCTTTTATATATAATCAAATCAGTTTGATTTTCATACTTCAAAATAATATCTTAAACCCAAGTTCTACTTATAACTTCTATTCAGACTTTTCCATACTAATCTCATTCCTTTATTATAAGTATTTAAAATCTTTCTTTAAACTTTCCTCTATAATTTGCTAAATTCAAATCCATTTCCAAATATTGGTTTCAAAACCGATATTCACTTTCCAATATACATTCATATTTGAACTCATATTTTAATTTATCCAATGGTTCACAAGCCACTTAATTTATATTTTTATTTATACCATTTCCTTGATTTCCAACTTAATAGATTTCTATTCTCAACTAAATGAAAAAGAAACTATTTCTAATTTGGAAATAAACTCCGTTTTTTTAAAATTCTAATTTCCCTTTTTCACATTCGATGATATTTTATGGTACCTAAAATACCGGGTTCTTAGGGCCAGGGTAGACCAAACACACATATTCAACCATGGATAATGTAGTACAACATATATCACCATCAAATAAAACAGTAAATAAAATATTGAGGGATCCAGTTGGATCCCTCCAACCTGTTTCCCTGCATCGCAGATGTTAGTAACATCAATAATATTATTTCACATCAATATGAAATATCAGAACTGATCATCGACCAATGATGTAATCTTATCAACCAGTTTTATCAACCATGCAACCAAACAACCATCACACAGTATAAAATAAATTCATAACACGTTTATATAAAAATATAAATGAGGCAGAGTTAGTGAGTTTACTCACCTCGGTTAGCAGTTGATGATTCCGCCTTCGTTTCATTTTAAAATCAAACAGATGTTTGATTCTATTATGAAATTACAGTAGCTTTGTTCTGAGCGGAATCAGTTCTACAGTTTAGATTCTGTTGTTGCGATTTTCACATGGTTGGTTTCGTCCAGTTCTGTATACGAATGAGTGAGATATTAACATTATAAGTTTATTTATAATTAACGATCTTTAACCATATACATATTAATTTACTTTTAATTAATTAACACCTTAAGCCATGTTTTAACCTTTAAATCGCGATTACCGTTGATGCTTTTCCTTCTCCCATAAACAAAGTGGATGCCGGTAGCTTCAATTTACTATGACCGAACTGTTCTTCCCCGATTCCTCACACCAACTGCCTGTACGTCCTCTTTCTTGAAACAAATGCACTAACACCGTTTCTTCCTCAATTACACTTCCGGTTCGTACCACATAAACCACGCCTACCTTGCTTTCACACTATCGTGTGCTCCCCTTCATTCTTTCCATCAGCTCTTCGTGATTAGTACTAACTATATATATAGACATTTCTGTACCAATTTCTTAGAAGCTGCTCTTTATATTTTTCCCTTTCCCAAAAGAAAACACAGGTCCTTCTCTCTACTCTTCTGATGACGTCCCCCTCCACGTGCCCTTTATCTCCATTACGTGTACCACAAAATATACTCAAGCCCGTCCTCCTTTCAGTGCCTTGAACCATCTCTCTCCACGAGCTCACCACTTCAGTCGCTTGCCAAATGGTTGTCACCATCTCATCTGCTTCGCGAACTCACCCTTTTCAAGCACCAAGACCTGTCCCACTTTGAATCTCATATCACAACTTCATTCACCCCATATACTTCCCTTTCACGTCCAACTATTGTTCAAGGTTTGGAACCTTCTTTTCACAATTCTCGTACAAAGCATCCTCCTACTCAATACTGTGCAACCACTCTCCATGATGGCCACTACATCACACAGAACCGCACCCTTCAACCCCTTAGTCGACTTTTAAACCCAACCAAAAACCGCA
Source organism: Allium sativum (assembly GCA_030737875.1). Classification (NCBI taxonomy): domain Eukaryota; kingdom Viridiplantae; phylum Streptophyta; class Magnoliopsida; order Asparagales; family Amaryllidaceae; genus Allium; species Allium sativum. The sequence continues at coordinate 3,053,611 of CM060921.1, read as the reverse complement.
TCTACAATGTAAACTCAGCTACCGTTACGTACCTTTCTTTCCAAAAAATTTCCTTCAAAGAAAACCACTTTTACTGACCGCTGACATCACCGGATCCATCCCTGGAGATCGTCGGAGTCCTTCCTACTACTGCTTTGAGTTCGCAGCCCTGGTTCTCTGATTCCTCATCGCAGCAGCTCCGGTGTCCTTTCTTAACATCCGCGTCACACTGTTGGTTTCCACGGTGAAGCTTGAACCACTGAAATGGTGTTCAGGTTTTATAAAATATATATGGAAAAGAAGACTTCGATTCAGGAATGTAAATAGATCTAAAATGGAATGGTTATACTGTGTATTCAATTTTTAATTTTGACTTGAAGTGGCGGCTTGATTTATAATGTGATGGGTATTTTTCCCCCAAATCTTCAAATGAATGAATACAACCTGTATTTAAAGGCAAGGCAGTTTGGCAAGCATGGCATCTGTTGCCTTGACACACACGGGAACAAAGTGGCTTGGGGATCACGGGTATGTTAGCGTGAGGGGCACAGTTTGTAAAACCTTGGCAGGCACGGTGTTAAAATAGATTGGCAGTCACGTTCCTATTATTTCATTTATATACATTGGCAGGCACACTTCAATAGTTTGGACAGCACGTTTTCCAGTTGGTCCTATAGTCTTATTAAAAATGATAAGGATAGAATATAGGTCCAATGAATTGACATCCAGGGAAATGAACGAATAATCATATAAATGAATAGTCTGTTTACTGATTAAAAAGCTAATCTTAGTGTAAAAAGGTATTCTGAATCCAATGGGACAAGTTTCGTCGAATTCCGACATCGTTCGAAAAAAATTCCCTTATAAAACCAGAAATGAACTCACATTTTAATTTACCACGATCACCAGATAAATCGAAACAACTCGAAACTGCGAACATCGACAATAACTTTTCGATACGAACCCAACGGCACTAGTTTCGTCGCATTCTGAGACTGTTTCCCCGGTAGGCTGTTTTTACCGCGCACCGCAATACCCTTTTTAACTCCAAATTTCTCAGTCTCTAAAAATAACAAACTATATACCTATTCTGACTCTAATCGACGATACGAACTCAACGGAACTGGTTTCGTGGCCTAATTCGATCGTCTGTTCAAGTTACACTCAAATATCTCTTTATTAATTGAATTACGCGCTATAAAATTTGAACCAGCGTTTACGGCTACCGTGGTCACATACGACACCGGTTTTCCACGCAATTTGATTTTCTGACAATAATTTGGCAATACAATTCCAATAAAACTGATTTCGTCGAAATCTGAGTCCGTTTGCAAAACGACCATTTTAAAGGTCGATATCGATTTCCATAGCGTTTTTTCCAAAATTTGATTTACCATAACTTAGAAATTACAACACGAAATCTGGATTTTTCTCTTTCATATGAAAGTTATCGTCAATACGGTTCCAAGGTTTCTCGTTTCAAAGAAATCCGACTTATATCGGATCCTGTATTCTCAGTTGAAGTTCAAAACTCCATATTACGAACTGCCGCGCGTTTTCGAGCTCATTTTAAATAAATTAACGTTCAAACTTCATTTTATAAATAAATTCGTATATATAATTCAAATAAAATATTTAAACCCATTTAAATATTCAGAATTCAATGGCTGAAAATCCGGGTCGTTACATTCCTTCCCCCTTAAAATAATTTCGTCCTCGAAATTGCTAAGGTAGAAAAAGATACTACATTCCCTAGGTCCAAAAATCCTTTTTGTTCATTTCTTAGCTTAAGTTTAACTGGACCAATTTATTTCCATTAAAATATTTATTTATTCTTACTAACGAAAAATTTCAAAAATTCTGAAAATTTTCTAACACTTTAAATTTTGAAAAAGTTCGGCAGCTTCTCCTCTGCACGGCTCAATCGGTACAACCCCAACTCGCCTTTCTAGGCCTTCTCCAATCCAAAAAAAATCAAAAATCCAAGCGGCTTGCCTCATAGGCTCATAAAACCATCAAACCCAAGTAATACGGTAAACGTGTACCTTTTTGTCGGGCATACTTCTATCTCTTGCATTTGCTTCCATTCAAAATCTGCTCAGCATACATATATCGATTTGCAATAGGTTCTAAACCAATCCAACTTCCACTTTTTAAATCTCTAATCAACTTCTGATTAGTTCAGTTCCATTCACTAATCCAAACTGAGTTCTGTTTTCAAAAATCAACCCCTTATCTTGCTTGAGTTCAATTCCATCACGGTTTAATTCCAAACAATATCCAATATATATTCAACTTGTTCATGTATAAGTCGAATTCATATTAACCATTCGAATCTCAACATTTCTCTTTATTTAATTCCATTCGAAATTATTTCTAATCCAATCCAGTTTTATTTAACTTAACTCAAATTTCAATTCATTTGGTACATTTCACCATTTCAACTTATACAAGTTAAATTTTAATTTTAGGATTCAAATACCCGGGTTTTATTTCAAATTAGTTTGAATCATATATATTTATATATATATATATATATTTATAATCTAATCAATTCAAAACACTTGAATTTCTAAAACAATTCTATTTTTTTCCAAACAATTTCCATTAATAACACTACTATGGCAGCAATCCATCACTTAGGAACTCGAAAATGAATACCGATAATGTCGCGACCCATTATCAAAATTATTTTCTCGCCACTGAAGTTATTCAGTGCTTAATCTCTTCCTAAATCCATTTAAACCATTCTAATTCAAAAATCTCTTCAAACCAATGCTATACATTTAAAATACTTCAAGAAATATTTCTAAACAACCGGGATTTAAATTCCAATTCTGGTTTGAATTTAATTCTAGTTTATCCTGGTTATATAACCATTTCAATATTTTAAAATTCCCTTTGATTGTAATAACAATCAACACATTCATATATAATAATTCAGAACTTATTCCTTTTATATCAAAATAAATTTCGGGCAAAATTATTTCATTTACCCATCTTTAAAACAATACTGTGTCAAATTGTTCTGTTCGAGAGTTTAGAAACACCTATCGATACAGTTGTACGTCCTGTATCGACCAGAATTCATAAACCACTCAACAAACCAGCCAACACAATATAAAACAACTTTATATCAAATCTACAAATACGCGCTCATATATATATACACTCACACTCAATCTAGCGTATTACTAACCCCATTGCTATTGAGTTACGCCACAGAGCCAAGGTTATCACTCAACCTTCAGCTCTGATACCAACTATAACGACCCAAATTTCAATACACTTAGAGTCGACCAATAACACAACATGTCCAACCCAAATTGCATAGAAACACGAATAATTATTATAAAGAAGTTAGAGGATGAGAAATAGAAAGAAAGAAATATTAGAATAGAAGAAAACGAAGATCACAAACTCATAGCGGAACGAATAAAATATATTTAGATAACATAAGCTTTTGAAATACAAATCTGTTTGCATATACATAACATTATCAGAGTACAACGACAATTTCTGGAACAGTTATAAATGCCTGTTTCCAGATATACACAGCGGAAAATATGATAGTCTATAGCTAACTGGTGAAGCCTCCTGCTTCAACTCCTCCAAGTGAATCTGTAAAATCCCAACTACTTGACTGCTCGTACAAATTTGGGCACCCGAGAGTTTAGGGAAAACAAACAAAATAAACTCTGGGTCAGTCATGGGACTGGTGTGAGTAAACTCCAACCATTTGTTTAACTTCAAAAAAATCTTTTCAAAAGAAATGATAATCGTAAGACCGATCCACACATAAACACGGATGGTTTTTACCTTACGATAACCCAAAATATTTGGAAATCAATATCTTATTCTGATATTATGATAATGTCTAAATACAAATAAATAGAATCTAGCGGAACGCTTGCATCTCACGCTCCATATATAATATTAAATCAAAAACCGCAAGGCGCTTATTGGAGATTGGATTTCCAACATGACAAGGTATGGGACCACCTGCCGATAGTGTATCTCTAGAGACGAATACACTGGGTTCAACAAGAACTTCTTGCAACCCGGCCCACACATGACCGACCACTCATTTCGCTTGAGTGTATCGAATGTATATCACCGACGGTTGGGATCAGCAACCGTCTCCCGAAGGGACAGCATCGATAGATTCAAGAACAAATGGAATTCCTCTAGATTGGTGATTATACATCCTAATGGGTGCGACCCACATAGCCATGCTACCTGCCCGATTTTTGCCATTTCCGGGTTGTGAGGCTTGAGGCTTGAATTATCTTCCAGAACATCTGGCCACCATTCACTTTGAATGCCACATCGTCATACCCGCCAAATCACAAATTGATTTCCCTAAAAATACCACGGGTATAAAGCTAAGAGAAACGAATTTCCCCGCCACCAAACGTAAGTACGTTAAAAGAGATCAACTTACGCGATCCGTTAGATATACTCTGTCAGACATTCGTCCATTCACGTTGTCCTGGGACTGGACAAACTGAAGGCACTATCCCGTAAACAGGATAGCCCTTGCATAACTCCGTCTTCAATTTTCTTCATCATGTTCGATCGCAACGCTAATGTCCATACAGAGTGGTTTTCAGATACTGGATCTGATTCCGGTCTCTCCGTATTGACGACGGAAAAATGGTCAAAAACTTCGATAGTCGGTGATTTAACTATCAAAGAAAAATAAGTGTGCAACAAACGATATTATTTCCAGATGGAAATTCCATCGATCAAACATCAAACAACATTGGTCCCTTTTTATATTAATTCCATTTTATATTATCGTTTACCATTCCGGTCTCTAAATTCCTCGTTGACCAATTCATTTCATTTTCTAAGTGTAGAAAATAACTCTCATTTTATTTGGGAAAAACAGTTCAAATTAACGCGATGTTATAAAACATCGTTATTATAACTCAAACCATAAATCATTCGTTAACTAACGATATCACTAACCAATCCTTACCACCGAACCTTAACCATTTCTCCGTCAATCATGACGTCAGTCAAGTTGGGGTATAATTACCTCTCAGACCTTAACTTAACGACATTCTTAACTTTGAAACAGTCAAAATTCACAACTTCAAATAAACCATCGCTTACGCGACTCTTGGATTAAATCTAAGTACACACTTCTTTTACAGAAAAATTCTGATTATAACGGTAGCGTTATAATCACTGTCTCCAATTATTTGATTTATAAAACATTGCTTCAAACAACAGCGTTACAATCGCTGTCTAGAATTATAGAACATTTATTATAGCAATAGCGTTAAGATCGCTGTTAAGATTTACAAAACATTTATTATAACGACAGCGTTAAAAATCGCTGTTTAGTATTACAAAAACATTTATTAAGACAACAACGTTAAAATCGTTGTTTAGATTTACAAAACAATTATTTGAACGGCATCATTTAAAATCGCTGTTTTTTTCAAACCAATTTCTTTATAACCATTTCACTTTACAAAACGTATCATACATTATTTTATATTCCCAACTCTAAACTAAACTCATCTTTTTCTTTTCAAATCAATTACCATTCCCTTTCCATTTAATTCCAAACTGGGATTCATACATCAAATCTAAATTTCGTTACAGATATTTCACTTGCAAAAATTTCCTTTAAACCATTATTCACTTTAATCGTAAATGTATTCCTTTTATATATAATCAAATCAGTTTGATTTTCATACTTCAAAATAATATCTTAAACCCAAGTTCTACTTATAACTTCTATTCAGACTTTTCCATACTAATCTCATTCCTTTATTATAAGTATTTAAAATCTTTCTTTAAACTTTCCTCTATAATTTGCTAAATTCAAATCCATTTCCAAATATTGGTTTCAAAACCGATATTCACTTTCCAATATACATTCATATTTGAACTCATATTTTAATTTATCCAATGGTTCACAAGCCACTTAATTTATATTTTTATTTATACCATTTCCTTGATTTCCAACTTAATAGATTTCTATTCTCAACTAAATGAAAAAGAAACTATTTCTAATTTGGAAATAAACTCCGTTTTTTTTTAATTCTAATTTCCCTTTTTCACATTCGATGATATTTTATGGTACCTAAAATACCGGGTTCTTAGGGCCAGGGTAGACCAAACACACATATTCAACCATGGATAATGTAGTACAACATATATCACCATCAAATAAAACAGTAAATAAAATATTGAGGGATCCAGTTGGATCCCTCCAACCTGTTTCCCTGCATCACAGATGTTAGTAACATCAATAATATTATTTCACATCAATATGAAATATCAGAACTGATCATCGACCAACGATGTAATCTTATCAACCAGTTTTATCAACCATGCAACCAAACAACCATCATACAGTATAAAATAAATTCAAAACACGTTTATATAAAAATATAAATGAGGCAGAGTTAGTGAGTTTACTCACCTCGGTTAGCAGTTGATGATTCCGCCTTCGTTTCATTTTAAAATCAAACAGATGTTTGATTCTATTATGAAATTCCAGTAGCTTTGTTCTGAGCAGAATCAGTTCTACAGTTTAGATTCTGTTGTTGTGATTTTCACATGGTTGGTTTCATCCAGTTCTGTATACGAATGAGTGAGATATTAACATTATAAGTTTATTTATAATTAACGATCTTTAACCATATATATATTAATTTACTTTTAATTAATTAACACCTTAAGCCATGTTTTAACCTTTAAATCGCGATTATCGTTGATGCTTTTCCTTCTCCCATAAACAAAGTGGATGCCGGTAGCTTCAATTTACTATGACCGAACTGTTCTTCCCCGATTCCTCACACCAACTGCCTGTACGTCCTCTTTCTTGAAACAAATGCACTAACACCGTTTCTTCCTCAATTACACTTCCAGTTCATACCACATAACCCACGCCTACCTTGCTTTCACACTGTCGTGTGCTCCCCTTCATTCTTTCCATCAGCTCTTCGTGATTAGTACTAACTATATATATAAACATTTCTGTACCAATTTCTTAGAAGCTGCTCTTTATATTTTTCCCTTTCCCAAAAGAAAACACAAGTCCTTCTCTCTACTCTTCTGATGACGTCCCCCTCCACGTGCCCTTTATCTCCATTACGTGTACCACAAAATATACTCAAGCCCGTCCTCCTTTCAGTGCCTTGAACCATCTCTCTCCACGAGCTCACCACTTCAGTCGCTTGCCAAATGGTTGTCACCATCTCATCTGCTTCGCGAACTCACCCTTTTCTAGCACCAAGACCTGTGCCACTTTGAATCTCATATCACAACTTCATTCAACCCATATACTTCCCTTTCACGTCCAACTATTGTTCAAGGTTTGGAACCTTCTTTTCACAATTCTCGTACAAAGCATCCTCCTACTCAATACTGTGCAACCACTCTCCATGATGGCCACTACATCACACAGAACCGCACCCTTCAACCCCTTAGTCGACTTTTAAACCCAACCAAAAACCGCATCTACAATGTAAACTCAGCTACTGTTACGTACCTTTCTTTCCACAAAATTTCCTTCAAAGAAAACCACTTTTACTGACCGCTGACATCACCGGATCCATCCCTGGAGATCGCCGGAGTCCTTCCTACTACTGCTTTGAGTTCACAGCCCTGGTTCTCTGATTCCTCATCGCAGCAGCTCCGGTGTCCTTTCTTAACATCCGCGTCACACTGTTGGTTTCCACGGTGAAGCTTGAACCACTGAAATGGTGTTCAGGTCTTATAAAATATATATGGAAAAGAAGACTTCAATTCAGGAATGTAAATAGATCTAAAATGGAATGGTTATACCGTGTATTCAATTTTTAATTTTGACTTGAAGTGGCGGCTTGATTTATAATGTGATGGGTATTTTTCCCCCAAATCTTCAAACGAATGAATACAGCCTGTATTTAAAGGCAAGGCAGTTTGGCAAGCACGGCATCTGTTGCCTTGACACACACGGGAACAAAGTGGCTTGGTGATCACGGGTATGTTAGCGTGAGGGGCACGGTTTGTAAAACCTTGGCAGGCACGGTGTTAAAATAGATTGGTAGTCACGTTCCTATTATTTCATTTATATACCTTGGCAGGCACACTTCAATAGTTTGGACAACACGTTTTCCAGTTGGTCCTATAGTCCTATTAAAAATGATAAGGATAGAATATAGGTCCAATGAATTGACATCCAGGGAAATGAACGAATAATCATATAAATGAACAGTCTGTTTACTGATTAAAAAGCTAATCTTAGTGTAAAAAGGTATTCTGAACCCAATGGGACAAGTTTCGTCGAATTCCGACATCGTTTGAAAAAAATTCCTTATAAAACCAGAAATGAACTCACATTTTAATTTACCACGATCACCAGATAAATCGAAACAACTCGAAACTGTGAACATCGACAATAGCTTTTCGATACGAACCCAACGGCACTAGTTTCGTCGCATTCTAAGACTGTTTCCCTGGTAGGCTATTTTTACCGCGCACCGCAATACCCTTTTTAACTCCAAATTTCTCGGTCTCTAAAAATAACAAACTATATACCTATTCTGACTCTAATCGACGATACGAACTCAACGGAACTGGTTTCGTGGCCTAATTCGATCGTCTGTTCAAGTTACACTCAAATATCTCTTTATTAATTGAATTACGCGCTATAAAATTTGAACCGGCGTTTACGGCTACCGTGGTCACATACGACACCGGTTTTCCACGCAATTTGATTTTCTGACAATAATTTGGCAATACAGTTCCAATAAAACTGATTTCGTCGAAATCTTAGTCCATTTGCAAAACGACCATTTTAAAGGTCGATATCGATTTCCATAGCGTTTTTTCCAAAATTTGATTTACCATAACTTAGAAATTACAACACGAAATCTGGATTTTTCTCTTTCATATGAAAGTTATCGTCAATACGGTTCCAAGGTTTCTCGTTTCAAAGAAATCCGACTTATATCGGATCCTGTGTTCTCAGTTGAAGTTCAAAACTCCATATTACGAACTGCCGCGCGTTTTTGAGCTCATTTTAAATAAATTAACGTTCAAACTTCATTTTATAAATAAATTCGTATATATAATTCAAATAAAATATTTAAACCCATTTAAATATTCAGAATTCAATGGCTGAAAATCCGGGTCATTACAGCCTTGCCATTATTCCATTTATATTATTAATCTGATACAAGAATTTATATCGATTATACACTGTTATGATTTCCATGTAGATTCCATTTTGATGGAAGATGATTTTGCGTTTATCGTGAACTATGTTTTAAATGACATTGATTCTTTAACCCAATTAAAGACAACATTAAATTCTTAAAGTAGAATAATCATAAAGTAATGATTTTTGATATTAAAACCAAATTGGAGTTTTAATAAATCTTTACTTAGATTAAAATGAGAATGAGATAATCAAATTTATCGAATTCGTGAGATGATCGAGAATGGATATACAATGGAAGATCAAAGAATCAAATAAAATATTTTGAATTGATATACAATGGAAGATCAAAGAATAAATTTAAAAGAATTTTTCTTTGATAAAAATTATGGGAATCCTTCCCTAATAATGTGAATTTGGAATAAAAGGATATTCTGAATTAGAATGAGGCGTATGATGTGTTTTAATAGCAATTTATTATTGATTATAGAATACGCGAATTATTCAAAAAGACCGGCTTTAACCCATTCTGAATAATTACTATGACGATTAAAAGTCGACAATGAAGACGGTGGTTGAAGACCGGAGTTCTTCACATCGTTTGGATGATTACCGATGTCTTGATTGGGCTGTAAACCCAAGACAAGGCAATAAGTGGTGATCGTCCAGACGTACTTGGAGATCGACGGATATGCGAGGACCTCTTTCCTGTATTGGACATATGAGACGAGGAATAAGGTGCCTCCGGTTTCGTTCAGACCAAGAACGGACTTGTAAATGGATGTGTGTATGACATTGGATTTCATTCTATGCTAATTGATTTCTATCAAATATATATCTGTTTGGTGGTGGAGAATTTATTCTCTTGCTTAACACCCTTCTCTGAGATGTACAAGTTTAGAGGTTATATATTGATAGACATCATTTGTATGGCGTGAATTGTCAATGTGGCATGTCAAGATGCAAATGATCAAGGCTTTTGTTGAAAAGGAGATTCTTGTGGATGATGATCAAAGCACAGCTTTAATTAGCATAGCTTTGTGTATAGCGTTACTTCGCTAGCCTCACACCCCGGTATGAACCAGAAATGGAAGAGGGTATCCATTTTCGTGTTTCCCTCCTCGTCACATTCTTATTTTTGTTCCACCCGCGTATCCCCATATCCATTTCTCTTTTCTCCGTTTATATCCCCTTTTAAAATAATCGAAATCAAGTAACCCTAAATCCATTTCCCATTTCTCCATGGTACCAAATCCGTTTCTTTGTGAACATAATCAAAATCAAGCTCCATCCTCTAATTAATTCCCTCTCCCTGCCCTCTTCTCTTTGTGCTCTGCTCTGCTCTCCCTTAGATCTGAAACCAACGCCGAACCTTAATCCACGTACAGCAAATGAACTCATTTCTTTTTGAATTGACCTATAGGTAGTATTTTCTACGATAAAGCCGGTTCGAGCAAGTACATGTCACTTGCGAGGCTTATATAGAGGGTGTATATCTGATTTGTTTGATTTTGGATGTTCTTCGGGAGGATGCTGGAAATTATGATGCTTGCAAGGTATGATCTTAGTTTTGTATATCTGTTGTTTTATCATTTTTTTTCACCACCAATATCAACAATTATGAAATAGTATATTTATTAGCAGAAGTCAATTAGTCTTATATGTCTATGAAATATTGTATTTCTTAATTTGATTTTGGTTTGTTACAGGCCAATTATTTAAGACCGCGAACTTTACGCTAGCTTTGCCACGTATTGTGTAATGTCCCGTATTTTTAGGATATAATAATTAATTTATTTAATTATTTAATTATTTAATTAGTGATTAGAGAATTAAATGGTTGTTTAATTAAATAATGTTGAATATTTAATTAATATAAATAATAGAATAATATATTTATTTCCGAAATAGTAGGAAATAATGGAATTCACAATATTGTGTGAATTGGACTATTCAAAATATATATAATTCAGTTTGGAATTGAATTCGAATAACGAATATATTATTTAAATGAAGTTTGAACGTATAATTATAATATAATTATAATCGAGCTCGAAATGGCGTGGTAGTTCGTAATTTGGCAATTCGAACTTTAAACGAATATAAAGAAGCCGTTTTAAATCGGATTTCTATGAAACAAGAAACGTTCGGAGCTGGTGAAGTATATTTTTCTAATGGAAGAGAAAAATCAGGATTTCGTCGTGTAGATTTTGATTTATGTCCAAAACAATTTTTTGAAAAGTCGCTATGGAATTCCTTTATAATTTATAACGATTTATTTATATTATAAATGGATTTTTCAATATAAATTGAATATCGATTCAACTGGGATTTGAATATCGAGTTAAAATCCAATTGGAGCTATATGGTATTCTATTATGAATATATATGATAATATTTATTTATAAATATTTAATTTAATTATTTTTAAATATATTAATATTTAAATGAGTTTATTTAGAGCTTTAAAAATAGCCAGTTTTGCAAAAGACCTCTGTTTTCGACGAAACTAATTTTGTTGGATCCGCAATATTAAATTATTGTTAGATTTCAATTTACGTGATTTTTAGAGTCAGTATGTGGCAGTACGAGATTTTAATGTGAAATCAAGTCATTAATTTGACCTTTAAAAATACGTTGTGTGAGCAAACGAAGTCAGAATTCGACGAAACCAGTTTCGTTGGATCCGTAATGTCAAACTGTAATTGCATGTCAATTTTGACCAGAATTGAATATTGTATGTGGTCATATGAATTTTTAAACAACAAATACTTAGAGCGGTTGCTTAAAAATAAATAAAATAATCAATATAAAAATATTATAACCTTCTTATAAATATACCACGTCTCACTCTAAACCTAATTACATTTTTCTATGGTCAAATAGCATGCCGTTGGTTTTGTCTTCCTACAACAAACGTTCTTCATCTTCAAAAATTCTTAGAATTTGCAAACAAAATTTTATAAATCAATATATATATATATATATATATATATATTTGGGTTGGGGAAGCAATCCTTTTCAATTCTATGTTGGCTTTACAGAGTGCGATGCATCTGTTCAGTTCAACATCTTTGAGCGGAAACCTAGGGTTCAGGGTCGTAGAACTTATAAGATGTAATTCATGTTTACGAGAGTAGTTTTGGTTTGAGAAGGAGATTTAGCATCTTGTTTGTATTTTCTTGGAATAAAAAAAAAAAGATGTCGATTTCTATAATAAGTGGTGCGTGCTAGGTCTGGCGTCGCACGTCAATGGGGGAGTGTGAGATACATGAGTTTGGTGACGAGAAAAAGAGTGAGTGACGAGATGAATTTAGGTGTTTGTGTTTTGATTTTTAATGGAGTATAGGAGTAGGACTGATTTTCTGAAGATCAGAAATGCGTGGTTGAATCCTGGAGTGCGGAAGCTTGGTTGCGGAGGAAGAAGACAAAGCGGGTGTGGTTAGTTCGGTGTTGGGCCGGTTCAAAGGGGTGGGGCCCAATAACAATATTTGTTTAAAAATCTAAACTATTTTATTGTATATCAAACTTAGAAAATGTATAATTTCGTCATACATTATCAGAATTCAACAAAACAAGATCCGTTGGGATCGTATGGATGGGCGCTATGCAATGAAACTGACTGGGAGTGAATTGAAGCTCGTTACAATTTATAGCAAAATAAATTGTCTGTCTGAATCAAAGATAGTTAATCGTTATGTAACGATAACTGTCCAATGTGAGTAAAACTCACTAACTCTATTATTTTATATTTTTATAAAGATAATATAGTAATGATAAATGATGATTGACTGCTGTATGTTGACTGTTTGGTTGAACTGCTAAGTGATTGGTTGAAATGATAGATAACGATATATAAATATACATATCGTTAACCAAATATTGATTCTGTTTATCAGAGTATTTCAAATTGAAATGAAGTTGATGTTAATTATATTATGAAACATCTGTGGATGTAGGGAAATAGGTCGGAGGAATCCAACTACATTCCTCAACTTTTATTTTATTATTTTTCATATATTATGTTATATGATGTGATATGAAATCTGTTGCTGATTTTGTATGTTTAAATGATACCGATCATTGTTATATGGTACGTTAAATACCATGAGGAATACTGAAATGTTGAAAAGAAAATTTTCAATGTTATATTGAAAAAGAAATGTTTATAAAATCAAAAGATTTTATAAAAAGAAATAGTTTTAAAATAAAAGAACAAATATAAAAGGAAATATTTGTAGAACAAATATAAAAGGAAATATTTGTGAAACAAATATAAAAGGAAAATATTTGTGAAATAAATAGAAAAGGAAAATATTTGTGAAACAAATTGAAAAGGAAATATTTGTTAAACTCTTACAAATAGAATTGAAAAGGAAATATTTGTAAAACTTTTACAAATAGATTATAAATGGAAATATTTATTTAGAAAATAATTAGATTATAAAAGGAAATACTTGAAAAATGAATAGAATTGTATGAAAAGAGAATTTTACACTAGGAAGGTTTAGACCTGTGCTTCGCACACGGGTATAACTGAATATGAATTCAAAGTGAACTATTAAGAGGAATCTGTTTTAACAGATAAAGTAAGAAGATTAATTTATAAATAAGGTTTTATAAATTAAGTAAAATATTTATCATTGGATAAACAGAATGTATAAGTCAGGACTTATGTAGAGAAGTAAGAGTCGATTTCAACATCGATATTTGAAACTGAATATGGACGAAGAGTAAATTGGATAGAGTTAATCAGTTAGAGTTAACCAGTTAGAGTTAACCAGTTAGAGTTAATTGATTAGAGTTAAATCAAACTAGAGTTATTCGAATAGAGCTAATCGGACAAGAGTTAGTCGAATATTAGTTATTCGAATAGAGTTAATTGAATTAGAGTTAGTCGGATTAGAGTTATTCGAATATAGTTTATTCGAAGAAAGTGTTATCGAATAAGGTTATTCGAAGAAGAGAATTAATCAAATATAGTTTATTCAAAAAGAGGTTATCGAATATTAGTTGTTCGAAGAGAGAATATCGAATATTAGTTATTCGAAGGGAGTTATTGAATATTAGTTATTTGAAAGGAGTTATCGAATATTGTTTATTCGAAAGGAGTTAATCGAATATAGTTTATTCGAATAGAGTTAAAGGAGTTAATCGAATATAGTTTATTCGAATAGAGTTAAAGGAGTTATCGAATATAGTTTATTCGAGTAGAGTTAAAGGAGTTAATTGAATATAGTTTATTCGGTTAGAGTTAAAGGAGTAAACTGAATATAGTTTATTCGAAAGGAGTTAATAAAATATAGTTTATTCGAAAGGAGTAAATTGAAAGGAGTTAATTGAATATAGTTTATTCGAATAGAGTTAAAGGAGTAAATTGAATATAGTTTATTCGAAAGGAGTTAATCGAATATAGTTTATTCGAAAGGAGTAAACTGATGGGAGTTAATTGATAAGAGTTAATTGATTAGAGTTAATCCAATAGAGTTAATCGATTAGGGTTAATCAAATAGAGTTAATCCAATAGAGTTAATCAAATAGAGTTAATAGAATAAAATTAATCAAATAGAGCTAACTGATAAGAGTAAATCGATTAGAGTTAATCGAATAGTGTTATTTGAATAGAGTTAATCGAATATGGCTATTCGAAGAGAGATTATCGAATATAGTTTATTCGAAGGAAAGAGTTATCGAATAGAGATTGATTCGAAAGAGAGTACATAAAGAAGTTTGTTAAAGGTTTAAAAGGTGAACCTTGTCTATTTCAAAGTTAAAAATGTTGTTCAATTAAGGTCTAAGAGGTAGTTATACCCCAACTAGACTGGCTTCGTTTTTAAGTATGGAATGGTTAAGGTTCGATAGTGAAGGTTTGGTTAAGTGAATTTAGTTAATGAGTGTAATGTTTTGAGTTGGCATAGTGATGTTTTATTTAAACATCTATTTAAATCCAAAGGTAGGAGTTTTGGAAATGTTTTCCGAATAAGAATCAGAAACGTTTTCTAATATAGAAAATAAGAAATGGAAATGTTTTCCAATGTTAATAACGTATATTTTCTAAATTTATAAGATAAGAAATGTTGAATATACGGAAATAGGAAATGGATAAATGAATAAATTAATGATAGATTAATTTAAGAGATAAATAATGATTGACGATTGATATCTGAATTTCCATCAGGAAATAATATCGATGTTTGTACACATGTTTTCCTTTGATAATTAAATCACTAACTATCGAAGATTTTGACCATTTCCGTTGTCAATACGGAGAGATCGGGATAAGATTCATTATCTGAAAACCACTCTGTATGGGAACTAGCGTTGCAAGTCAAATATGATGAAGATAATTGAAGACGGAGTTATGCAAGGGTTGTCCTGTTTACAGAATAGTACCTTCGGTTTGTCCAGTCCCAGGACGACCTGTATGGAAGAATATCTGACAGAGTATACTTAATGGATCGCGTAAGTTGATCTCTTCAAACGTATTTACGTTTGGTGGTGGAGGAATTCGTTTCTCTTAGCTGTATACCCTATGTATTTTTGGGGAAATCAATTTGTGATTTGGCGGGTATGATGATGTGACATTCAAAGTGAAAAAATGTGATCTTTCAGGGATAAGCATGGCCTCTAGCCTCACAACCGGAAATGACAAGAATCGGGCAAGCAACATGGCTAAGTGGTTGGCTGCCAATTAGAGTGTACTATCACCTATCTAGAGATATTCATTTCATTCTTTAATTTATTCGATGCTGTCCCATTTGGGAAACGGTTGCTGATCCCAACCGTGGGTGATATACATTTAATACACTCAAGCGAAAGGAGTGGTCGATCATGTGTGGATGGGTTGCAAGATGTTCTTGTTGAACCCAGTGTATTCCTTTCTAAAGGTACACTATCAGAAGGTGGTTCCATACCTTGTCATAGTTGGAAATCCATTACCCAATAAGTGCTCGTGGTTTTGATTGTATACTATATACGTAGAACGTGAGATGAAAGCGTTTCTTCTAGACGATTATTATATTGTGGTTGATATACACTATTATAGTATAAATGAGTTTTGAGATAAAGATTATCGTTTCGTTCAAAATGATTTGAAAGTTAAATCAAATTGATTTGGATTCTCAAAAGGAAAAAACCCGTTCCGTTATACGGCGTGGTCTTATGAGATACCGTTTAATTGCTCAAACCGTTTAAAACTGTTTTACTCACACCAGACCCATGACTAACCCGGAGTTTATTTTGTTTTGTTTTCCCAAAACTCATGGGTGCCCAATTTTGTACGGGCAGTCAAGTAGTCAGGATTTACTGATACACTAGATGGAGCTTGGAGCAGGAGGCATCAGCAGTATTTTCTAGCTATTGTTTATTTCCGCTGTGATACAAGTGTTGTACTCTAATATACAAATACATATTTGTGTTTCAAAGTTTTTGTGTACTATATTTTATTCGTTCCACTATGAGATTTGTGTTTACTCCGATGTTGTATTTTCTTTTTCTTCTTCTATTCTAAAGTTCTATCTTATCTATTATCACCCTCTAATTTCTTTCATGGACTATCCGGTGTTTCCGATGCTTGATAGTCGACATTGGGTTATATGTCGATTACTCAGGATCGCGAAAACCCGGGACATTATAGTGTTATCAGAGCTGAAGGTTAAGTTATTACCTTGGCTCTGTGGCGTGACTCAGTAGAGATGGGGTTTGTAATACCCTCGATTGAGTTGAGTGTATTTATATGAGCGCGTATTTGTTATTTGATATAAAAATTGTTTTATATTGTGTAGATTTATTGGTTGAGTTATTTATGAGTTCTGGTCGATCAGTTGATCCACTGTATCGGTTGGAGTTTCTAAACACTCGAACACGATGGGTCGACACGATAAGTTTTGAAAAGAGGGTAAATGAAATAATTTTGCTAGAATTATATTTTGATATAAAAGAATGTTTAATATTAGAATTTTAATTTATTGGATATATTGGTTGTTATTATAATCGAGGAAGATTATAATAGAAATGGTTATGTAAATAACCAATCAGAATTTGTATAAGTGAATATATGAATCAGATGAATTAAATCAGGACTAAAATTAGAATTTGGAATTAAAATTCCAAAAACGTGAAAAGTGCTTGTAAATGGAATTGGATTAAATATATGAGAATTTTAAAATCCTAGGAGATGTTAAATTGTTTTACAAGCATTGGGAATGGTTTTCTGAAATATATTTCAAAGTGGAAATGTTAGAAATGGTTTTGAGAAGTGATATAGTATTAAACTCACTTCGATCGCTGGAAAATAGGTTTCGATGATGACAGCTGCATCATCGGTGTTCATTTTCGAGTTGATAAGTGACGGATTACAACCAAAGATTTTGTTTTTCAATTGTTTTGTGAAAAGCAAGTTGTTTTGAATCCTGAAAAGGAAAGTTTGATTTTCGATATGGTAAACTGTTAAAACTCCCAGGAAAGACTGTTTGAATTAAGAACAAGTTAAATTAGAATTTGTAAAAGTGAATTGAGATAGAAAATATCAAATTAGATTGGATTAGAGATAATCCAAAATGGAGTTGGACTTGTAAGTTAAGAGTTGAAATCAAAAATGGAATCTGAGTTAAAAACAGAATTTGATTTGGATATAAGCGAATAGCTGTATTGAACAGATAATGATTGGAAATTGGTTGAGAAGACATTGGCATATGCAGAATTGGTAGCGGATGTAAAGGATATAATTATATGCCCGACCAAAAAGGTACACGTTTATATTCATTTGAGTTTGATGAGTTATGAGCCGATTTGGCACGCCGCTTGGCGTTTTGATTTTCCTTTGGGTTGGAGAAGGCCTAGAGAGGCAAGTTGGAGTTTGAGCTATTGACTAGTACAAAGGATGTGCTGGCGAAATTTTTCGAAAAGTTAAGATGTTAGAAAATTTTCAGGATTTTTGAAAATATTCGTTAGTTGGAATGAATTACTAATTTAGTCAAAATTAATTGGTACAGTGAAACTGAAGTTAAAGAAGAAAAAATAATTTTTAACCCAGTCAATAGGGCTTTTTTCTACCTTAACAATTTCGAGGACGAAATTATTCTAAGGGGGGAAGAATGTAATGTCCCGTATTTTTAGGATACAATAATTTATTTATTTAATTATTTAACTAGTGATTAGAGAATTAAATGGTTGTTTAATTAAATAATGTTGAATATTTAATTAATATAAATAACAGAATAATATATTTATTTTTGAAATAGTCGAAAATAGTGAAATTCACAATATTGTGTGAATTGGACAGTTCGAAATAATATAATTCAGTTTGGAATTGAATTCGAATAACGAATATATTATTTAAATGAAGTTTGGACGTATAATTATAAGATAATTATAATCGCGCTCGAAATAGCACGGTTGTTCGTAATTTGGCGATTCGAACGTTAAACGAATATACGGAAGCTTTTTTAAATCGGATTTCTGTGAAACAAGAAACGTTCGGAGAGAGTGAAGTATATTTTTCTAATAGAAGAGAAAAATCGGTATTTCCTCGTGTAGATTTTGGTTTATGTCCAAATCAAATTTTCGAAAAGTCGTTATGGAATTCCTTTATAATTTATAACGATTTATTTATATTATAAATGGATTTTTCAATATAAATTGAATATCGATTCAACCGGGATTTGAATATCGAGTTATAAATCCAATTGGAGTTGTATGGCAATCTATTGTGAATAACATTTATTTATAAATATTTAATTTAATTATTTTTAAATATATTAATATTTAAATGGGTTTATTTAGAGCTTTAAAAATAGCCAGTTTTGCAAACGACCTCCGTTTTCGGCGAAACTAATTTTGTTGGATCCGCAATATTAAATTACTATTAGATTTCAATTTCCGTGATTTTTAGAGTCAGTATGTGGCCGTACAGGATTTTAATATGAAATACAGTCAATAATTTGACCTTTAAAAATACGTTGTGTGAGCAAATGGAGTGAGAATTCGACGAAACCAGTTTTGTTGGATCCGTAATGTCGAACTGTAATTGCATGTCCATTTTCACCAGAATTGAATATTGTATGTGGTCGTATGAATTTTTAAACGACAAATACTTAGAGAAGTTGCTTAAAAATAAATAAAATAATCAATATAAAAATATTATAACCTTCTTATAAATATACCACATCTCACTCTAAACCTAATTACATTTTTCTGTGGTCAAATGGCAAGCCATTGGTTATTTCTTCCTACAGCAAACGTTCTTCATCTTCAAAAATTCTTAGAATTTGCAAACAAAATTTCATAAATCAATATATATATATATATATATATGGGTTGCTGAAGCAATCCTTTCAATTCTATGTTGGCTTTACAGAGTGCGATGCATCTGTTCAGTTCAACATCTTTGAGAGGAAACCTAGGGTTCAGGGTCGTGGAACTTATATGATGTAATTCATGTTTTCGAGAGTAGTTTTGGTTTGAGAAGGAGATTTAGCATCTTGTTTGTATTTTTTGGAATAAATAGAAAAAAGATGTCGATTTCTGTAATGGGTGGTGCGTGCTAGGTCTGGAGCCGCACGTCAATGGGGGAGTGCGAGATACATGAATTTAGTGACGAGAGGAAGAGTGAGTGACGAGATGAATTTAGGTGGTTGTATTTTGATTTTTAATGGAGTATAGGAGTAGCACTGATTTTCTGAAGATCAGAAATGTGTGGTTGAATCCTGGAATGCGGAAGCTTGGTTGCGGAGGAAGAAGACAGAGCAGGTGTGGTTAGTGCGGTGTTGGGCCGGTTCAAAGGGGTGAGGCCCAATAACAATATTTGTTTAAAAATATAAACTATTTTATTGTATATCAAACTTAGAAAATGTATAACATTGTCATACATTATCTGAATTCAACAAAACAGGATCCATTAGGATCGTATGGACGGGCGCTACGCAATGAAACTGACTAGGAGTGAATTGAAGCTCGTTGCAATTTATAGTGAAATAAATTGTCCGTCTGAATCAAAGATAGTTAATCATTATTTAACGATAACTGTCCAATGCGAGTAAAACTCACTAACTCTTTTAGTTTATATTTTTATAAAGATAATCTAGTAATGATTAATGCTGATTGACTGCCGTGTGTTGATTGTTTGGTTGAACTGCTAAGTGATTGGTTGAAATTATAGATAACGATATATAAATATATATACCGTTAATCAAATATTGATTCTGCTTATCAGAATATTTCAAATTGAAATGAAGTCGATGTTAATTATATTGTGTAACATCGGTGGATGCAGGAAAATAGGTCGGAGGAATCCTACTAGATTCCTCAACATTTATTTTACTTTTTTTATATATTGTGTTATAAGATGTGATATGAAATCTGTTGATGATTTTGTATGTTTGAATGATACCGATCATTGTTATATGGTACGTTAAATACCATGAGGAATATTGAAATGTTAAAAAGGAAATTTTCGATGTTATATTGAAAACGTAATATTTATAAAATCAAAAGATTTTATTAAAAGAAATAGTTTTAAAATTAATAGAACAAATATAAAAGGAAATATTTGTAGAACAAATATAAAAGGAAATATTTGTGAAACAAATATAAAAGGAAAATATTTGTGAAACAAATAGAAAAGGAAAATATTTGTGAAACAAATTGAAAAGGAAATATTTGTAAAACTTTTACAAATAGAAATGAAAAGGAAATATTTGTAAAACATTTACAAATAGATTATAAATGGAAATAATTATTTAGAAAATAAATAGATTATAAAAGGAAATACTTGAAAAATGAATAGAATTGTATAAAAAAGAGAATTTTACACTAGGAATGTAACGACCCGCATTCTACGTATCGAAGGATTGTGGAATATTTATTTCTTTCATATGCGAAGTCGTATGGTCATGTAGCTTTGGGAGACGACTATTTGGGTCATTTCCCATGTTCATGATTTTTGCCGATTTTTAAATGACCATTTTGCCCCTAGCTGATCTTGTTTCGGCCATAACTCTTGATTGGAAATGATTTTTGACCTGAAACCACTTCAATTAGATCCGGATGATGGTTTACCTTTCCGTAGAGTGGTCACATTAGCCAAACGGACTCATCGTTTGGGAGATATGGCTGAAACAAGTTTTAAATGGTCAAAAAAGCTTAATTGGGCTTAACCGGGTGATTAACAGCTAGGCCCAAAGGGGAATTTCGGTATTTTGGAGTATTTAAGGGCTTTTACGGTTTAGAGAACACCCCTTTTCTCACTTTCACATATGCCACTTTCATTCTTGGAACCCTAGTAATGGCCTCCAACATCTAAAACACCCCAAATCACCTTCTAATCGCTAATTAAGCCAAATCTACATCAAATCAAAATGGATTAGCACAAGAATCAAGGTAGAACTATTGTATAGCCTTGGTATTCGCGCCCAAATAGAGAATCATTTCAGATTTGGTATTCTATTTGTAGCAAAGGTGAGTGATTTGCATAGTTCCTCACTAATTATGGCTAATTAAGGGTAATTAGTGGTAATTAGCGAATTTATACATGTTAAAAATCTGGAAAAATATTTATAAATTTCAAAATATTGTTTTAGACCTCTGTTAGAAAATTTGGTTAATTTAGTTAAGTTTTACTAATCCTATAATTAGTTTTGCTTAAACATGCTTAAGGGAAAATGTGGGATTTTGGCTATGTTTGATCCGTTTTAACCTATCAAATTATTATTTTGGTGTTTGTGGTTGATTATACATGTTGCTATGACTGTATGGTATGTTTTGTGATTGATTAGAAAAGTTATATTGGTCGAAAACGCCGTCGAATGGCGTAAAATAGTCGTTGGAAAGAAGTGCAGGAAACTAGCCGAACCGGATCGGATCGGATATAGGGCTCGGATCGGGACTTTGCACTAAAGGAAGCTTGGAAAAAAGGAAGGTCATTCGTATAAGCGTTGGAGTTGGAATTGGAACAAAGCTGGACATGGGATCGGATCAGATTGACTGGAGATGAAGGATCACCGAACCGAACCGACGTATGAAGGAGGAGAACCACCGAACCAAACCGCACCCAAGAGCATACCATGAAGCATGGCACCCGAACCGAACCGGATGGAGGAGCTGAGCCAAACTACGATGGAGAATCCGAACCGAACCGAACGAGAAATCTGAAGATGATGTATAGCCGAACCGAACTAGACTTAAGTTACTTCTACGCGACGACTCTTTTGAAGACCAACTCCAATTCGACCAAAACCCGAGATGCAAAGGAAGTCCAAATAGGAAGTAGAACTCAGGATCCACTTGGGAACCAACGAGCCAACTTCATGAGTTGGGCTTTGCTGCGGGACGTGTGCAAAGGGGTTATCGACGTCTATAGCTTTGATCCACCACCAAGACGGATGTTAGGCTATGTATCAGTGCAGTGGGGTAGTTACTACTCCATGGGGCAAAGTGATCGTAGCATGGCTATGAGCCAGTGCAGTGGAGTCGTCATGACTTCATG
Organism: Allium sativum; assembly: GCA_030737875.1. Classification (NCBI taxonomy): domain Eukaryota; kingdom Viridiplantae; phylum Streptophyta; class Magnoliopsida; order Asparagales; family Amaryllidaceae; genus Allium; species Allium sativum. Next base: position 3,030,980 of record CM060921.1, on the reverse strand, counting down.
GGGCAGAGTGGACATAGCAAGGATTAGTGGCTATGGATCAGTGCAGTGGTGTCATTATGACCCCATGGGCCAGAGTGATCATGGAAAGGAATGGGTGGTCAGAGCGGTGGATTTCGTAATCTTTACGGACTGAGTGAGAGATGTGAGGATGGTTGCTATGCTTGATTGATTGTTATCACTATGTCATGTACACCCCCACCACCGCATTCTTTACACCTTATGTTTAGTGGCACCTTAAAGCGTTGAGCGGTATATTATGCTAACTCTTTGGTTGCAGGTCCAGGTTCAGGTATGGTTTAGTATACCTGCTATTGTTCTGTTTGATGCTTATCCCTCATACCAGATTTTTGTCTGACCTAGATTTTTATGTCTCTTCTTATTACTCTGGGTGCTCTTAAACGGGCAGACTAGAGACAGGTTAGGTGATATGCACGGGTAGTTGTACCAGAGATGAGCAGGAGGCTCCTACGCATGGTATATATAGATATTCTTCCTGTGTCGCTGTTGGTCACTACTTTGGGCATTAGTAGTGTACCTTTCCTTTCTTTTGCTTTAGAGACAGCTTTAAAGTTGTAATAATGATGATGTGGAACATTAGCTGTATTTGGATTTTTCGCTGCTATGATGTTTAAATTTCAGCTTATGCATTGTCTCACCTGTTTTGTGTCAAGTATGTTATTATTATATTTTATTCCATGCGCTGTGAGACATTCTAAAGGTTCTTTGTTAGTTCACCAGTAAGTTCTCTTCTTTTTCCTTCCCTTGGCAACCGTCCTGTGCTGGTTGGACATCGGCACAGCGCACTTTCATGGGAAATGTCGGCTAGTACGGGGCGGGCCGTCACACTTGGTATCAGAGCTCTAGGTTACGTAGTTAACCTAGGGAAAGACCCCAGGGAGAGATAATACGTATATGAGAGCGCGTATTTGTGATTATTTTGGTTTTCAAAATCTATATATATATATACTATTAGTATAGCTAAGGATGAAGTCGCACTGCATTGACACCACAAAGAGGATGGCTAATCGTTTTCTCTGTACAGATTGAACGATGAGCCAATATGCGAGGGGTACTGGTAGAGGAGCCAATAATGGGAATGCTCCTGACATGAGGGCTATGTTTATTGGCCTCATGAGAGAGATGCTTAGGGATGTTCAGAGGGCAGTCCCTAATACTGCTAATGGTGGTGGTGCAGCGGTACAGGCGCCAAGGGCCGATTTTGCCAAGCTCTATAAGGATTACACTAGTCTTGGTGGAAAGCCATTCCACGGAATGGAATCGGCCACAGAAGTTCAGGACTGGTTGGATAGCTGTGAGCGAATCTTCGAAGACTTGGGTATCGAGATGCGATGAAAAGAAAGCTAGCGTCCCGTCAGCTGCAAGGATGGGCGATGAATTGGTGGAATGCTATTAAGGCAGCTACTCCAGAGGACCAAGTTACATGGGATCGGTTTAAGGGCAGATTCGGTGAAAAAATTATCCCAGCTTCTCAGAAGTCAGAGTTGTTTAGCAAATTTCTGGATCTTAAGCAGAATGGTAGAGCTGTCTCAGAGTATATTGCTGAGTTCGATACTTTATCGAAGTATGGATTATCCCTCATTGACACTCCCGAGAAGAAGAATGAGAAGTTTATAACAGGCTTGGATCAGTACTTGGTGGAAAGGCTTATTAACCACATCGATAAGACATTTGAATCGATTGCGGGGAAAGCTTTGAGATCGGAGAGTCTATACCCCAAGTCAAAGACTAAGGTTGCATCTGCGGAAGAGCCAAAGCCGCAAGTAAGCGGTGGAGGCAAGAATGGTTCTTGTTGATGGGCCTTTCGGACCGCCCATCAAGGCATGACAATATGATAAATTCCAGGATTCTAGCACTCGAAGCGGGTGAGCTAAAGGAGCCTGTTCTGTGGGCTCACTACACTCAATGAAATACGGATTGGAGGAATTGTGGAAAGGCTGGATCTGACCATTTATTATGCATTCATTTAAGGCCCAAGAAACCAACCTAAAGAATAGCTCGTCCCAGATTCTCTTCATTCAAACCACTTGGGATATTTCAACCGAGCATTTAGGGAGGAATACTAATTCTTTGGCAAAGACCAAATCCACTAGCCGCAACTACTTTCATGGATCTGATAACACATATTGGTAACGGCCTATCACTGTATCATCTATAAATATTGATATCGTAGTCCAAAAAAAGCATTGTATTTGTAATCATTCTAGCAAATCAAAAAGAAAAATAATATATAAAATGGACGTAGGCACAATCTTCGCCGAACCACTATAAAAACTCTGTGTGTGATCTTTTTTTAATTTTCTGTGCATCGTTTATCTCTATAAATCTCTTTCCCTTGGGTGTTGAACCAGTTTTTGGTATCAACATTTTGGTGCTTTCATTGAGAGTCGCCTGACTTTCTCAGATCATTTCGGATTTTTTGCTCTAATTTTGGATCACCAAGTCCAAGACAAAAATCCCATTTTTTATTATTGCATTGATTTGGTAATGGCAGGGAAAATGACACGCAATACAGGAAAAAATCCGCAGGTGGGGTCCTCTACGGGAGCCGCTGGTGGGTCGACCGCCCCCGAAACTACTTCGGGTTAGCCTGTATTACCCGCTGGAGGGAATTTAGCTCCATCCTCTGCCTTTGCAACTCGAGACGAATTCATGGCTATAGTAGATCGACTTAGGGAGACTATTGATGCCCTAAGGGTCCACTCTCAGGAGTATGCCGCTATGCGTGAAGACATGACTCGCATGGCAAGGCAATGGGAAGAATTCAGAAATCAAGCTCAGGAGCTCCGGGGCTATTGACTCCCTTCTCCGCCGCCGGGCCGAGTATCAGGAAGCTCGTCTTCATCGGAAGAAGATAGGGATCCATGCCGATCCCGGCGTCCATTAGAGAGAATTGAAATTGCCCGACTACCACAGACGGAAGAACATCTGAATCCGCCCGATGAATGTGCTCAAGGGCGTGCTGAACAGGTCGAGTTAGAAGTAGCCGACCCTGTAGCCCCACACAACCGGGAGCCTTCTCCTCCAGTATACCGAAACGCTGTTCGAAGAAATCGGTCTCCTATACGCCCTCCCTGGAATCTTGTGAGGGACCCAGAAAACCAAAGGAGAAGAAATGCCCGAATGGTATTTCCTGATAGAAGGGGTAGAAGAAGTCTGTCGGTAGAAGAAGTCGATCCAGATACAGTGGTACCACCAAACCTAGCCGCAATGGTACAACAAATTATGAATGATAGCCGTGGGCATAGAAATGAGGATTGGGGAATCGACCAAAGCCATACGTCGTTCACTGATGACATTTTGCAAGCGGAATTTCCCAGGAGATTCAATATGCCCCCAAATGGACCAGTACGATGGGACTTCAGACCCGCAGCAGCATCTAATGAGATATTCTTGGCACATGGAAGTAGCGGTTGCACCTGACACAATCAAATGCAAGGCTTTTCCAATCTTTCTAAGTAGTATAGCTCTTATGTGGTTTTTCCGTTTACCTGCGAAATCTGTATCTAGCTTTAAAGAGCTGAGTGAAAAGTTCCTAACTCAGTTTCGTCTTCATGCCACCAAATCAAAACATGTCATGGCCCTGTCAGCAGTGAAGCAGGGGAGAGGCGAATCCCTAAGAAATTATATCAATCGGTTTAATCGGGCAAAGACCGAAGTTAGCAACCCCAACCACGAGACCATTATGATGGCCATGGTCGATGGCATCGACAAACGAACTGAGTTCAGGAAATATTTGATTGGAAAACCTCCGACCACGATTGAAGCATTCTATGAAAAAGCCAACGTCCGATTAAGGCAAGAAGATGCGCAACTGGAAGAAGACGGTCAAAGGGATGCCTTCAATCCGTCAACTCGAAATAACGTCGCAGTTAAACAATCCAGGGATAACTCGGGGAAAATCAAAGTAAATGTGGAAAATCATGGCAAGCGAAATGGTGAAGGATCGAACAACGGTAGTTCGAAGCAAGGGAATTCCCGGAAGCGCCCCCGCTTCCAAGTATTTGAAACATATACTGCGTTAAATGACACATTAGAGAATATATACCTCGATACCAGTAATACGATGCAATATAAGAAGCCGCCCCCACGAGAGCCTACCGAGAAGGAACGTGCAACCGAGAAGTATTGTTTATTCCATGACATTTATGGGCATACAACTAATGAGTGTCGACATCTTAGGGGCATCGTGGAAAAGCTGATTCGAGAAGGAAAACTTGACGAATATAAAACAGCTCCAAGAGACAGGGGCAAGGAACTTCGATGCCTAAGCAAAACCAAGCCACAGCCCGTGCTACCCCTTAAGAAAAAGGAAAGGGGATTGTTATTAATACCATTGTGGGAGGACCGCATCCCGCAGGTCATAGCATCAGAGCCATGGAACGATACGTCAATGCCGCAAAACACCTTGATGTTGCAGAAGTAGATCCCCGTGAAGCTGCAAGTCCTGTCAAACAAAGAAGAACGATGGGCGAGGATATCATTTTCCGTGAGCGAGAATCATCTGGTATAGAAATTCCTATGGTCGATCCATTGGTAATAACAGTTGTTATTGGCCCAGCTACCGTCCGAAAGGTTTTGATTGACAATGGGAGCTCAGTAAACATCCTATTTAAGCAAACCTATGACCAAATGAAATTAGATGTAAAGGACTTGGAGTTGTATGAAGGTCAGATACGTGGTTTCAATGGGTCGACCACCGAACCCATCGGCCAGGTCAAGCTATCAGTGGAATTAGGAGATGGGGATCGATGAACAGTCAGGATTCTGCCATTTGTTGTAATGAATATCAACTCACATTATAATGCTTTCTTGGGGTGGCCTTCCCTGGCTGTGTTCCGAGCGTGTATCGCCCCTTGGTGTTTACTTTTGAAGTTCCCCACGGATAGCGGAATCGGAACTATGCGAGGAGACCATGTAACAGGTTGAGCGTGCTATATGGCAGAATGGAAGGAGCTACGGAACGGCGGTAACAAGGAGTATGAGGAATCTTCCCACTTGGGGGAGAATAAGGAAGCATAGCAATTACAGAAAACACCCCGACTAGGACCGTCAGCCTGTGAGGTCGAAGACATCGACCCACGAGATGACGATGAGTCAGGGTGCAGAAAGGCGGCCCCAAACGAGGCCACCATAGAAATTCCCATCGATGATAATGACCCCACCAAGGTCCTAAAAATTGGATCTCACCTTGATCCCCACCGGACGAGGGAGTAAAGTGAATTCCTTTGGGCAAATTTGGACGTGTTCGCCTGGACCCATGCTAACATGTGTAGGATATCTCCATCTATTATAACCCACTCCCTCAGCATCAACCCAAAATATACCCCAGTAAAGCAAAAAAGGCGAATGCTAGGCTACGAAAGGTCGAGAGCTTTGAAGGAGGAAATCGAGAAATTACAGGCCAATGGATTCATCCGGGATTCAACCTATCCCGACTGGATAGCAAACCCGGTACTTGTGAAGAAGGCTAATGGGAAATGGAGAACTTGTGTCGATTTCTCTGACCTAAACAAAGCATGCCCCAAAGACAGCTTCCCATTACCCAGGATCGACCAGCTGGTTGACTCGACCGCCGGGCATGAGTTACTCTCATTCATGGATGCATATTCCGGATATAATCAAATTGCCATGCATGTCCCTGACCAAGAACACACCGGCTTCATTACCGATCTCAGACTATACTGTTATGTGGTGATGCCTTTTGGCCTAAAGAACGCAGGAGCTACCTATCAAAGGTTAGTCAAACGAATGTTTCATGATCAAATTGGGAAAACAATGGAAGTATATGTAGATGACATGTTGGTAAAATAAAAACAATCATCCGAGCATGTGGACGACCTGTCGAGGATGTTTAACATCCTCCGAAAATATGGAATGAAGCTAAATCCGCTGAAATGTTCTTTTCAAGTAGCATCGGGCAAATTCCTCGGTTTCATTGTGAGTTTCCATGGAATCGAGATCAATCCCGATCAGATTGCAGCCCTTAAAGGGATCCAGGAACCTCGCCGGATAAAGGATGTTCAGAGTTTAGCAAGAAAGGTAGCAGCTATGGGACGGTTCATCTCGAAAGCCACTGATAAATGCCTGCCGTTCTTTGAATTGATAAAAAGAGGGAAGCAGAACTTTGCTTGGACACCTGACTGTGTCGAAGCTTTTCGCAATCTACTCGACCATCTTGAAAAGCCTCCTATTCTCTCCAAACATGTCGATCATTAGGATTGTTCGTTTACATAGCGGTATCAGCACATGCACTCAGCTCAGTTCTTGTCTGAGAAGAAGATCGAGTACAACGACCAGTCTACTATGTGAGTAAGAAGTTAACCGGGGCCTAATGCAATTATCCTAGAATTGAAAAGTTGGCCTATAGTTTGTTAATCACATCAAGGAAGCTTCGACACTTGTAGTGACCCGGATTTTGAGCGACGTTGGTTATCGACGTAAGCTCGACGTCGATAACCAAAACATCGAAAAATCCCGGTAATTAATGAAAGAAATTAGAAGGTGAGAATAGATAAGATAGAAACTTAGAATAGAAGAAGAAGAAGAACATACAACATCATCAGAGTAACACGAATCTCACAGCGGAACGAATAAAATATAACATAACTTTTGAAATACAAAGTTATAACTGTATATACATACCATTTCAGAGTACAACACATAACATCACAGCGGAATAAATAATAGCTACCGACTGCTGAAGCCTCCTGCTCCAAGCTCTTCAAATATACCTGTAAATCCTGACTACTTGACTGCCCGTACAAATTTAGGCACCCAAGAATTTAGGGAAAACAAAATAAACTCCGGGTCAGTCATGTGACTGGTGTGAATAAACTCAAATCATTTAAAACAGGTATATGATATCTCATAAGACCACGCCGTGAATACGGAACGGGTTTTTCCCTTATGAGAATCCAAATAACTTTGCAAAGCAATATCATTCTGATATTATAATAATGTCTAAATACAATTAAATATCAGTCTAGCAGAAACGCTTGCATCTCACGTTACTACATATATAGTATATAATCAAAACCGCAAGCACGTATTGGGTAATGGATTTCCAACTATGACAAGGTATGGAACCACCTTCCGATCAGTGTACTCTAGGAATGATACACTGGAGTTCAACAAGAACATCTTGCAACTCAGCCACACATGACCGACCACTCATTTCGCTTGAGTGTATCGAATGTACATCACCAATGGTTGGGATCAGCAACCGTTCCCGTATATATATATGGGACAGCATTGATAGATTTAAGAAGCAAATGAATATTCTCTAGATAGGTGATTATACACCCTACTTCGGTGCGACCGACTTAGCCATGCTGCCTGCCCGATTTCTGTCATTTACCGGATGTGAGGCTAGAAGCTACGCTTTATCATCACAATAGATTCACTTCGAATGCCACATTGTCAGATCCATCGAGAATCACTAATTGACGTCTACAACAATACATTACGTGTCAGCTAAGAGAAGTTTCCTTCTCCGTTTCCACTCTTGGTACGGTTGAAGAAATCAATGTACGTGACCTTTTTGGAAATACTCTGGTAGACATCCATCTTCATTTACTTAAAAAGTCACATCGTCATACCCGCCAAATCACAAATTGACTTATCCAAAAATAACACGGGTATACAGCTAAGAGAAACGAATTCCTCCGCCACCAAACGTGAATACGTTTGAACAGATCAACTTACGCGATCCATTGGATATACTCTGTCAGACCTTCGTCCATACAAGTTGTCCTGGGACTGGACAAACCGAAGGCACTATTCTGTAAACAGGATATCCCTTGCATTTTACTCCGTCTTCAATTATCTTTGGCATATATGATTCGCGATGCTTATGCCAATACAGAGTGGTTCTTTCGATAAAAATCCAACCGGTCTCTCCATATTAACAACGTTAAAATGGTCAAAACTTCGATAGTCTGTGATTTAACCATCAAAGAAAAACAAGTGTGCAAACAACGATATTATTCCCAGATGGAAATTATATCGAACAAACATCATTTAACATTAATCTCTTTAGTTCATTTATTTACTTATCTCCTGTTTTCCCTATATTCTAAATTCTTATTTTATTTTATCAGAAAACATTTCTGATTCTTGTTTGGAAAACATTTCCAAAACTCCTTTACGATCAAACCTTACCATTTCTTAGTTAAGAAGGAAGTCACTCAAGTTGGGGTATAATTACCTCTCAGACCTTAACTGAACAACGTTATAACTTCGAAATGGTCAAATTTTATCTTTTAATCTTTAACAACTTCTTTACGCCTTTCTCGGATTCAATTTTACTAGTCCACTTCTATATTTAAAACATTGGTTATAACGATAACGTTATAATCCCTACTTCCGAATTATCTAACTTTAATTATAACTTCTATTCTTATTAGTGAATAATTAACCTAACACTTATTTATTTATAAATAAATAAATCTCTATTTAAACACTGGAAAGTATAAGTACTTTCCCAAATTCGATATAATCGAATTTGCCGATTAGCTCTCTTCGAGAAATCTCTATTTGATTAACTCTTCTTCGAATAACCTATATTCGATTAACTCCTTCTCGAATAAACGATATTCGATAATCTCTCTTCGAATAACTAATATTCGATAACTCTTCCTTTCAAATATCTCATATTTGAAAATCTCACTTCGATTAAACTATAATCGATAACTCCTTTCGATGAAACTAACATCGATAACTTTAACTCGACGAACTTAACTTGACTCGACTAACTCGACTTACTTGGTTCGACCAATTCGATTCGATTAACTAGGCTCGACTAACTTGACTAACTTAACTCGACTGACTTGGTTCGACCAATTCGATTCGATTAACTAGGCTCGACTAACCTGGTCGAACCACCCGATCAACTCAACTTATTTAACTTAACTTATTTCTCAACTCGATCAACTCGATTTACTCCAATCGAATAACTAATATTCGATAAAACTCCATTCGCTTGACTCTAGATCGTAGCGATCACAATGGTTACGCCTGACTCCCTCAGGAAACAAACGATTGCCTTAGGCTATTTACAGCCCTGCGAATTACGCTAGCAGTCGTACGAGATGGCAACTTACCCTGAATACTATGTTTGACTAACTCTATCTCAAATAACTATATTTGATTAACTCTAATTCGCTTTAACTCTAATCGATTAACTCTAACTAATTAACTCCAACTGGTTAACTCTAACTGATTAACTCTAACTGGTTAACTCTATTTGACTAACTCGACTTGACTAACCCCTTTCGAATAACATATCCGATTAACTAACTTTCGAATACCATATTCGATTAATTAACTTCGAATACCATATTCGATTAACTAACTTCGAATGTCTACATTCGATTAACTAACTTCGAATGTCTATATTCGATTTCTCCTTTCGAATGTCTATATTCGATTAACTTTATTCACTTTATAAAGACTTCCTTTTTAATAACGTTTTATTCATTTGAAAAGATTTACTTTTAAATAACGGTTCTACACTTTAAAAATGATTTCATTTTTATAATGTTCCTTTTCCAATTCTATTTGTAAATGGTTTACAAATATTTCTTTTTCAAATTTATTCTTGAAATATTCTAACTCCTTAAATTCCCGGGAAAATTCGCCATAACCTCCTTTGTATCGGGAGCATCGGGAAAATCCCCAAACCCGCCACACAGGCCTTTCCATTCAAAAAGAAAATGATTTGTAGTTATTTCCTTTTTGAATATCTCCTATTTATTTAATCAAATAAATATCTTATTTAATATCCCTTATTTATTTAACAAATAAATAATCCATTATCTTATCTTATTTATTTAACAAATACATAATTCACTTCTAATCTTATTTATTTAACAAATAAATAATTCACTTTATAAATATTCCATTTATAAAGATTTCCCTTTCATTTATAATTCCACTTAAACGTATTTTCTATTTATAAATAATCCATTTATAAATATTTCTATTTATAAATATTCTCTTTTCAATATTCCAGTATGTCATGTTGTTTAACTTATCAAGTTACAGTGTCCAACATCGTCCATACGCATATAATCAACAAAAGATTATAAATCATGTCATATATCACAATATATGAAAACAATAAAATAACTGTTGAGGAATCCAGTCGGATTCCTCCAACCTGTTTCCCTGCATCCACAGATGTTACACAATAAAATCAATCATCACTTTCAGTTTCATTTGATATATTCTGATAAACAGAATCAATACGGAAATTTAACTAACTGACTAGCAGTTCAATCAAACGGTCAACACACAGTCAAACAGTCTATATTTAACAGTTCTAAAAATACAACATGAAAATATAAACTGTTCATAGTTAGTGAGATTTACTCACATTTTGACGATCATCGTCAATGACGATAACCATCGCTTGATTCAGACAATTTATTTTTCCATAAATTGTGACGGAATCCAATCGACTCGCGGTCAGTCTCATTTTGTAGTGTCCGTCTATACGATCCTGACGGATCTTGTTTTTCCTAATTCTGATAACGTATGAAAGAGATATCGATTTTTCAAGTTAGTACAAATTTAAATTAATTAAAAACTTAAAGTTTTTAATTTACTTTGGGCCTCACCCTTATATTCCCTCTCTGGCCCATCAATACTCATACAAAACCGGGCCGTGAGTTTCATCTTCCCCTAAACCGATTTCAAGATTTCCAGTATCAAAAATTCCCGTCGTTGACCCCCTTTGACCGACTTTGCCAACCGCTCCGACCACCTGACCCCCACGCCGACATCAACACCGAGTCCCTCACCTGAAACTGCACCTTCCAGTCACCGAGGCTCCACCTCCGACGTCCCTAATTGAAAACCCCCCTGTTGCCTGAAACCACGAAACCACCATCGCTCCCTTACTCCGATGACCGGAGTTCCCCTTCCTGACGCCATCAGCTGCGCCTCGCCAACCCAAGTTCGCTGGTGAGCTCCTCCTCAACCCCTTCATCTCCTAAACCCACCGTAGCCGTTCCCTAGCTTGATTGCTCAAAAGTGGAGCATCAGAAAATTGGCGACGCACCATACCATTTTGACATAGAATCGAAGCTTCTTCTCTGCTGAATCCATATGTATATACCTCATGATTTATAGAATTTGCTATGAATTGTTTTGGATTTTACTTTGGATTTTATTTATCTCATTTTGGGTTTACAGCTGAAAGAAGTGGCGGCTCAAATTTCATTGACTGTAGGAATGAGATTTTAGGTTTAGAATTTTGTTGGTAGAGTATTTATAGAAGGATAAAATATCTAGATATTTTTATTTTGTTTATTATATTCGTTTTTGTCTTTCTAAAAAATTCGTGGGATCATACACAGTATTCAAAAATCATGAAACTGGACATGTAGCTAGAGTTCGACACTACGGTCCCAACAAAACTGGTTTCGTCGAATTCCGACTTCGTATGCTCACACAGCGTATTTTTAACCGTCGAAATACTGACTGTTTTCCACTCTAAAAATACGTACGGCCACACGGTGACTCTAAAAATTACGAAACTTGAAATCTAACAATAATTTGATGTTGCGGATCCAACAAAATTAGTTTCGTCGAATTCCGAGGTCGTATGAAAAACTGGCTATTTTTCAAGCGCTGAACTGACCTTTTAAATATATAAATATATTTAAATATTATTAAATTTAATATTAATACATTAATATTCTCGTATATATCCACAGATGATGTCGTACGGCTCCAGAATATCCTGCCATAATTTATGACTTGATTTTCAGAATTCCGATTTGATCGATATTCAGTTCATATCGAAAAATCGATTTATAACGTATATAAAGCGTCGCAAATTATAAAAGAATTCCACAGCGACTTTTCTGAAATTTGATTTGGACGTAAATCAAAACCTACACGACGAAATCCAGATTTTTCTCTTCCACTAGAAAGATATACTCCACCAGCTCCACACGTTTCTTGTTTCACTGAAATCCGGCTTAAAACGAATCCTGTACATTCAGTTGAAGTTCGAATCGCCAATTAGCGAACTGCCGTGTCGTTTCAAGCTCTATTTTAATTATATTATAATTCTACGTTCAAACTGATGTCGATTGAATATATTCGTCAATATAATTCAACTCTAAGCTGAATTACATCTTAGGGATGACCCCATTCACAGAATATGGTGATTTCCAATATTTTTGATTATTTCGACATTATAATATAATTTATTATATTATAATTAAATATTCAATATTATTTAATTCACGTTCTCGATATCGATAAATCGATATTTAATAATTAAATAAATAAATTGTTCAACAGCTAAAAATGCGGGTTACTACAACACTACTTCCAGGCCCATCCAATTAAGGTATTCACTGATCAGCCTCTTCGATAAATCTTACAAAGGCCAGAAGTGAGTGGGAGACTGCTAAAATGGAATATTGAATTAAGCCAGTTTGACTTAACATTTATTCCTCGGAAATCGATCCGAGGACAAACTTTGGCTGATTTCATAGCAGAATTCACGACTCTGGAGGAAGAATGTCAAGACGAGGACCCTAAGCCCATGAGGATCGAGCAGAAGCCAGTCAGTTGGAAGCTCTACACGGATGGGGCCCGAAATAGACAATGTTCAGGAGCCGGCATTGTACTTTTGTCCCCTGAGGGGCGCTCGGTCTATTATGCTCTGAGATTCGAATTTTTAGCAACCAATAACGACTCTGAATACGAAGTCCTGATTGTTGGACTCAAACTAGCGAAAGACCCATCTATTGTGACTCACAGCTTGTAGTCTGCCAAGTTCGAAAAGAATTCGTAACCCGAGGAGAGCGACTGACTTCTTACCTCAAAGAAGTCGAAAAGCTGCTACGGAGCTTCGACCAATACAGCATCTCCCATGTCCCTCGAATAGAAAACCAGAAAGCAGATAGGCTAGCTAAAATGGCTAGTTCAGACCATCCGAGCGAGACAGAGTTAGTTCCCATAGAATTCTTGAGGATGCCAAGCATCGACCAAATGGATGTCGATCAGACAGATGTCGAACCCGAAGAAGAATCATGGATGACTCCCATTAAAAATTTCCTTCTCCACGGGCAACTACCCGAAAAGAAAAACGAAAAACGAGCCTTGGTACGACGAGCCTCTAGGTACCTTATTCATCAAGGCCAACTCTATAGAAGAGGATTTTATGTTCCTATGTTCCGATGTATAGCCAACAACGACATTAAAAGGATACTGCAGGAAGTACATGAAGGGGATTGCGGAGCACATACCGGGGGGCAAGCCCTTGCCCAAAAAATACTGCGCTATGGGTACTTCTGGCCGACCATCAACAGGGATGCTTCCAACTATGCCAAAAAATGTGATAAGTGCCAGAGATTCGCGCAAATCCTACGGGCACCCCCGACGAATATTACCCCAATGACTAGTCCTTGGCCGTTTGCTGTGTGGGGAATTGACATCATAGGACCATTGCCTATTTCGAAAGGGGGTGCAAGGTATGCAATTGTGGCGGTAGACTACTTCACAAAATGGGCATAAGCTGAGAAGATGACTACAATCACAACGAAAAAGTTATCAACTTCATCGTCAGGAATATCATATGCCGATATGGAGTGCCTCAAACTATTATCACAGATAACGGAACTCAGTTCGACAGTTTAGAATTTCGAGATTTTTGTGAGAAATATCATATTGAAAAGAAGTACACTGCAGTCTCACACCCCCAATCCAATGGTCAAATCGAAGCGGTCAATAAGATCATTAAGACCATTTTGAAGAAACGACTAGAACGCGCTAAAGGAAAATGGGTCGATGAATTACCCTTGGCACTACGGGCATATCGTACTACCCATACGGGTCGTACCCCCTTTGCTTTTTCATACGGATCCGAAGTAGTCCTTCCGACCGAGCTTGAAGTCCCGACTCACCGGACAACATACTATGATCCCCTGACTAACAAGGCACTTCTCTTAACGTCTTTGGACATGATCGACGAAAAAAGAGAAGAAGCAAATCTTCGTGCTCAGGCTCACGGGCAAAGGGTCCCTTGATATTATAACAAGAAGGTCCGACAAAAAACCTTCGAAGTAGGCGATCTGGTCTTGAAACGGGTCTTTCCAGTTCCTGTGCATATGGGCCCGAAATGGGAAGGACCTTACGTCATTCAGAGAAAGCTCGATAATGGAAGTTTCAGATTAATGACTATGGATGGCGAGCTGTTTCAAAGAGCATGGAACGCGGAGCATTTACGACATTATCTGTCTTAGAATTTGTATTTCGATGTTTTTACTTTCTTTCTACATTTAGATTATTGATTTATTTGTTTCTGGCATTGTAATAAGCGACCATCATCGGTCGCATTAGTATATTAATAAGTGTCACCTTTCCTACTCTAATTTGCTGTAATTATTGAAGAACCAGTGATTGTTATTGAACGACTGACCTTATAACCTTTACCTTGGATGAATCAAGGATAATACTGACGCCTACCTCGGCATACTGATCGACTATCAGACATCGACTCTCGACCTCGTTGACTTGAGGAAGAGCATAAACGACACCCAAGCGTGAATGGTGCACCTTGAATAAAGACCGCTCAAACAATAGAACTTTACCCTTTAACGACTAAAGGATAAGTATAAAAGACTATGGGCACTCCTACTCAAACGCATATGAGCCGCGATCGAGAGTGGCTCTGCTTGAGTTCGAAAGGAGGGATCGCCTTTTGAACATCTACCCCGACACTGGGGGCAAGGGTAGAGATTAACATCCCCTACAAGGGCGAAGCACGACTCATTCCTGATGAAACAAGGGGGGCCGAGTCTAAGATTTACACGACGCTAACAATTACACATGTTTACACCATACGTAGATTCTCCGAAATGTTCTGACATCATTACAAAATGTTGTTATTTGACAGGTACCGATTAAACATCAGCCCAGGCGAAACATCGTCGATTAACCACAAGAAGAAAACAAGTGGATCCTAAAAAGGAGGTCGTATCAACCCTTGCTCTAACATCTCAGCCAGTTCTTTCTGCTTAATCATCTCCTGAGCCTCCTCCGTGGTCAACCTACGCCTCGCCCCTACGAGGGTACTACCAAAGGGTCTGGGGGTTGAAGAAGAAGCCTGTGGAAGAATGGGGCAGTAGGACCAGGAGTTGAAGAAAGCAGGGCCGGAGGAATAAGCTGGGAAGGCTGAGTGCTCAGAAGCTCCTCAGTAGGCTATGGTTTCATCGTAGAAAACTCTTTTTCCCTCTGGCTCTTCATGTCAGCCAGGGATGGTCGGTCTTCTCTTATCAACTCTTTGACGATCTGAATGTCCGGGTCCTTGGGAGACATTGGCTCGACCCTAACCGCCTCTGCAGCCTCCCCTGCTTCCTTAGCAACATCTATCCCTTTAGCAGCAGACTCTTCATCCATCCTGTTTGTATTGGAAGAATCTCCTACCGAAAAAAGGAAATACGTGAAATACAGTCAAGAAACGATAGGTTCGACAAAAATAAAAACTTACTCTTAGCATTCGGGCTGACCGCCTGCTCTCCCGTGACTCTGACAGTATCAATCGGGACGAGGACATCGTCGAAAGGGATGTTATGCTTAGCTGCTATGGTTTGTAGCCGTTTGAGAGTCATCCTAGTTTCTTTTGCCTCCACAGGATCCCTCAAAATCTCCGAGCCAGGAATCATATCTAGTGCTATTGGGGTTGGTATCGCCCCAGACAGGCCAACCGCTATTGGAAGGACAGGTGACAGATCCGTCGACTGACTTTGAGGATCCTTGTTCGAAGAAGATTCTGAATGACTCGAGGACTCCGAAGAACTGTCCACCCTAATTGAACAGAACGCTTGTCCACCCAATTCTTTCTTACGATTGTCTCATGTCTTAAACATGGGCACGCAAAGAGCCTACAAAAAGAAGAAGAAGAAAAACACTACTAACCAGATCAAATGAAACCCTAAAAAATAATCGAAGATACAGTGGACCTCGGGCAAGAATGAGCATCCAATTTAAGGAAAAATGCATACCTGAAAATCACAAAGCTTGGAGGAAGACGATGATCGTTTCTATCTTGGAACAATTTTTCAGCCGCCGTTATGGTAAAAAGTAAAAGAAGAAAGGTAAAAAGGATTGTTACTTTTATAATAAAACGAAGGGACGACTTCTCAAGTCTAGTTAATCTGATTGGGTTGGGTTGACGTGTGAGAAGCGGAAGAGATAAAGGCCAACCGTCATGACATAAAGCTAATAAGACGATATTGTTATTTGAGCTCATTGATGACTCTGAACCAAAGGACGGAACTCGACGCAACTTGTGATGCCCGTTGGGTAGGAATCGGGGCAGCCAGTGAAATAAAGTGTAATGACCCGCATTGGCAGAGGTATTATAACTAATTTATTTAATTATTTAAATAGTGAATTAAAGGATTTAATGGTCGTGGAATTGAATTTGAATAACGAATATATTATACAAATGACAGTTTGAACGTAGAGTTATAATATAATTAAAATAGAGCTTGAAATGGCGCTGCAGTTCGTAAATTGGCGATTCGAACTTCAACTGAATGTACAAGATTCGTTTTAAGCCGGATTTCTGTGAACAAGAAAAGTTTGGAGCTGGTGGAGTATATCTTTCTAGTGGAAGAGAAAAATCGGGATTTCGTCGTGTAGATTTTGATTCACGTCCAAATCAAATTTCAGAAAAGTCGCTGTAGAATTCCTTTATAGTTTATAAAGGAATTATTTATATTTTAAAAAGGAATTTCAATATAAATCGAATATCGGGTTTACCAGAAGTGAATATCGAGTTAGAAATTCATATAGGAATATTCTAGAGCTGTATGGTATTCCACTACGAATATATATATGATAATATTAATTTATTAAGATTTTATTTAATTATATTTAAATATATTTATATATTTAAATGGGTTATTTAGGGCTTTAAAAATAGCCACTTTTGCAAACGAAGTCGGAATTCGACGAAACTAACTTTGTTGGATCCGCAATGTCAAATAGTTGTTAGATTTCCAGTTTCGTGATTTTTAGAGTCACTGTGTGGCCGTACCGATTTTTAGAGTGAAAAATAGTCGGTATTTCGACGGTTAAAAATATGCTGTGTGAGCAAACAGAGTGGGAATTCGACGAAACCAGTTTCTTTGGAACCGTAATGTCGAACTCTAGCAGTATGTCCAGTATGGTGATTTTTGGGTATCGTATGTGACCACAGGAATTTTAGAGGACGAATACAAATAGCAATTGCTTAAAATAAAATAAAATATCCAGTAAAAAAATAATATAAACTTCCTATAAATACCCTTACCACTATTCTAACCCTAATTAAATCCTTCCACAGTCAAACAATGCGCCTCCACTGCTGGAAATTTTAAACCGCAAGAATCCTCATTTTCAAAGATTTTTACAAAATCATAGAATGTTTTATAAATCATAAAACCCTCGTCTTTGGATTCCTGGTGGAAATCCCTTCGATTCGGTATGTATAATGCGGCGTTCGAAACTGTTTTGTCGAAGTCGGAAGTTACAGTCGAACTAGGGTTGGGGATTTGAGGGGAGTAGGATCATCAATTACCAAAACTAATGTTGGATTCGGGTTCTGGGAGATGAGGCGCACCTGTCAGCTTGGTTGGGTGAGATTCCGACATAGTTGGTGTCGATACTTCTCCTGTAGTAGTAACCGTGGTTTCTAGAACACGATGAGAAAGGAGCGTTCGAACTTGGTGTGGAGGGGGTGTATTCGAAGAGAACTGGAAGGAGATCTGAACGGGAGTGCTCGTTGGATTTTTCGTTGAGGAAAGTGGTGGAGAAGGATATGCGTGAATGGCTATTGAAGGAGCACGTCACGACAATGTATTTGGGGGAGAAAGAGGTCCAAGAGGGGTGGGCTTTTGAAATAGATGATGGGCCAGAGGGAAAAGAGTAAAGCCCATCGCTTTAAAATCCAAGTTTTTATTTGATTTAAATAATCGTATAATTTGTAACTGGTATAACTTATTCATACATTGACGGAATTCAGCGAAACAAGATCCGTTGGGATGGTGGCTACACGATGAAACTGACTGGAAGTCCATCCGAGCTCATTACAATTTATAGAAAAATAAATTGTCCGTCTGAATCAAGCAATGGTTATCGTTATCAACGATGATCGTTCAATGTGAGTAAATCTCACTAACTCTGAACAGTTTATAATTTCATGTTGTATTTTTAGAACTGTTAGATATTGGCTGATTGACTATGTATTGACTGTTTGATTGAACCGCTAGTCAGTTAGTTGAATTTCTATATTGATTCTGTTTAACATAATATATCATAGGGAACTGAAAGTGATGTTATCTATATCATTTAACATCTGTGATGCAGGGAAACAGGTTGGAGGAATCCAACTGGATTCCTCAACATTTATTTTACTGTTTTTCATATATATTGTGATATATGATGTGATATATAATCTATTGTCGATTATATGTGTTTGGACGATACTGATCATCGTGATTTGATATGTTGAATACCATAACATACTGAAATGTTGATAAGGGAATATCTTCAAAGTGATATTCGAAAATAAAATAATTATAAATGGAATATTTATAAATAAGAAATATTTATAAATTGGAATATTTATAAATAGAAGATATTTAGAAAAAGAAAAAAAAAACGTTATAAAAAGGAAACTGTTATAAGAAGGAAATCATTTTAAAGTGGAGAACCGTTACTAAAAGTAAATCTTTAAAAATGAATAAACATTGTTAAAAGGGAAATCTTTATAAATCAATAAAGTGATCGAATATGGTATTCGAAAGTTAGTTAAATCGAATATGGTATTCGAAGGGAGTGATCGAATAAGGTAGTCGAAAGTTAGTAAATCGAATATGTTATTAGAAAAGGAGTTAATCGATGTTAGTTTAATCGATTAGAGTTAAAGTAAAAGGAGTTAATCGATGTTAGTTTAATCGATTAGAGTTAAAGTAAAAGGAGTTAATCGATGTTAGTTTAATCGATTAGAGTTAAAGTAAAAGGAGTTAATCGATGTTAGTTTAATCGATTAGAGTTAATGTAAAAGAATTTAATCGATGTTAGTTTTATCGATTAGAGTTAAAGTAAAAGGAGTTAATCGATGTTAGTTTAATCGATCAGAGTTAAAGTAAAAGGAGTTAATCGATGTTAGTTTAATCGATTAAAGATAAAGTAAAATGAGTTAATCGATGTTAGTTTAATCGATTAAAGATAAAGTAAAAGGAACTAATCGATGTTAGTTTAATCGATTAAAGTTAAAGTAAAAGGAGTTAATCGAATATAGTTTATTCGAATAGAATAAAGGAGTTAATCGAATATAGTTTATTCGAATAGAAAGTAAAAGGAGTTAATCGAATATAGTATATTCAAATAAAATAAAGGAGTTAATCGAATATATAGTTTATTCAAATAGAATAAAGAAGTTAGTCAAATATAGTTTATTCGAATAGAGTAAAAGGAGTTAATCGAATATATAGTTTATTCAAATAGAAATTAAGGAGTTATCGAATATAGTTTATTCGATAGGAGTTAAGTGAATAGAGTTAGAGTTAAATCAAAAGAGTTAAGTGAATAGAATAAATTGAATAAAGTTATCGAATATACCTTATCGAAGGAAAGAATTATCGAATAGAAAAGATTTGAAAGAGAGTTACGTAAGGAAGTTTGTTAAAGAATTAAAAGGTGAACTTTGTCTATTTCAAGGTTAGAAACGTTATTCAGTTAAGGTCTGAGAGGTAGTACTACCCCAACTTGATTTACTTCATTTTTAACTAAGGAATGGTTAAGGTTCGATAGTAAAGGATGGTTAAGTGAATTTAGTAATTAAAGGAAATGTTTGAGTTGGCATCGCGATGGTTTGTTTAAACATTTGTCTAAGTCCAATGAAGAAGCTTTGGAAATGTTTTCCAAATAAGAAACCAGAAATGTTTTCTAATAAAGAAAACAAGAAATGGAAATGTTTTCCATTGTTAATAACGTATATTTTCCAAATTTAGAAAATAAGAAATATTGAATATAGGGAAACAGGAGATAAGTAAATTAATGAAATAAAGAGATAAATGTTGAATGATGTTTGATCGATATAAATTTCCATTTGGAAATAATATCGTTGTTTGCACACCTGTTTTTCTTCGATAGTTAAATCACAGACTATCGAAGTTTTGACCATTTTAACGTTGTTAATATGGAGAGACCGGTTGGATTATTATCCGAAGAACCACTCTGTATTAGCATAAGTGTTGCGAATCATATATGCCAAAGGAAATTGAAGACGGAGTTATGCAAGGGCTATCCTGTTTACAGAATAGTACCTTCGGTTCATCCTGTTCCTGGATGACTTGTATGGACGGATGTCTGATAAAGTATTTCTAGACGATCACGTATATTGATTTCTCCTACCGTACCAAGAGTGAAAGCGGAGAAGGAAACTTCTTTTAGCCAACACATAATGTATGGTTGAGGATGTAAATCGGTGATTTGATGATGTGGCATTCAATGTGAATCTGGTGTGATGATAAAGCGTAGCTTCTAGCCTCACATCCGGTAAATGACAGAAATTGGGCAGGCAGCATGGCTAAGTCGGTCGCACCGAAGTAGGGTGTATAATCACCTGATCTAGAGTTTCGTTTACTTCTAAAAATCTATTGTTGATGTTGTCCCATTCGAGAAACGGTTGTTGATCCTAACCGTTGGTGATATACATTCGATACACTCAAGTGAAATGAGTGGTCGGTCATGTGTGGTCGGGTTGCAAGATGTTCTTGTTGAACCCAGTGTATTCCTCTCTAAAGGTACACTAGTGAAAGGTGGTTCCATACCTTGTCATAGATGGAAATCCATTACCCAATACGTGCTTGCGGTTTTGACTGTATACTATATATGTAGAACGTGAGATGAGATCGTTTCTGCTAGATGATTATTATACTGGGGTTGATAGACATTATTACAATATCAAAAGGTTTTTGATATAATGATATTTTGGATTCTCATAAGGGAAAAACCCGTTCCGTTATACGGCGTGGTCTTATGAGATATCGTTTACTTGTTCAACCGTTTTAAACTGTTTTACTCATACCAGTCCCATGACTGACCTGGAGTTTATTTTGTTGTTTCCCTTAAACTTTTGGTGCCCAATTTTGTATGGCCAGTCAAGTAGTCAGGATTTACAGATATACTGGAAGAGATTGGAGCAGGAGGCTCCAGGATTATATAGCTATAGTTATTTCCGCTGTGTTATAAGTGTTGTACATTGAAAATGATATGTATATTCAAGTACAGATTTGTATTTCAAAGTTATGTTATGAAATATATTTATTCGTTCCGCTGTGAGATTCGTGTTACTCTGATGTTGTGTTCTTCTTCTTCTTTTATTCTAAGTTTCTATCTTATCTATCCTCACCCACTAATTTATTTCGTTAATGACCGGTATTTTTTGACGTTTGGTTAGTCATCATTGAGTTTATGGCGATAACCAAAGTCGACAAAATCCCGGGTCATTACAGTTGGTATCAGAGCTTAAGGTTAAGCGAATTACCTTGGCTCTGTGGCGTGACTCAGTAGAGACAGGGTTAGTAATACCCTAGATAGAGTTGAGTGTATATATACGAGTGAACGTGTTTGTTATTTGATATAAAAATAATTTTATATTGTGGAGATTTATTGGTTGAGTTGTTTATGAGTTCTGGTCGATCAATTTGATCCACTGTATCGGTAGGAGTTATGTAACAACCCGGAAATGCGAGCCAGTTTAAAATTTTTATTTTGGCAATTATAGCGAATTTTGAACATTTAAAATAGGTTATTTTAAATAATATCAACGAGAAATTTATTTTGAATATAATTAGAACGTATATATTTATATACGTCGTCATTAGATTATAAATATTCAATTATATATTATATAAGGAATTGAAAATGGCGCGGTAGTTCGATAATTCGATTTCAAACTTCAAATGAATGTACCGGGTGCAAAATAAACCAGATTTTAACGAAACCAAAAATAATAGAATCTAATTGTGAATATCTTTCCAACGAATCCGGAAAATCGAAATTTCATAGCGGGAAAAGATATGTCCAGTTGAAAATTCTGAATAGTCGCTATGAAATTCAGGCCCTTAAAATAGCCATTTTGCAAACGACCTCGGATTTCGACGAAACCACTTTTGTTGGAACCGTAATGTCAAGTTATTGCTAGGTTTCAAATTTCATAATTTTTCGAATCAATATGTGAGCGTGGCAAAGGAAAACGTGTTTGACCAGTTTCAGTTGATTTTAATCGACTGGAAAATGGCCATTTTTCAAACGGTCTCAGAATTCTACGAAACTAGTGTTGTTAGGACCGTATCGTCAATACGAAGCTAGAAAATATTTTTCTGGAATTTTTCGAGTTAGTATTTGACCCCAGTAAATTGAAATGCGCGTTCAAATTCATTATATAGAGTTATTTGTTGATTTTGACGGAAACTGATCGTAACGATCGAATTGGCCTGCGATACATATCCCATTGAGTTCGGAATGGGGGTAATTAGCTATGGACAACAGGCGGTGGACCTTGATTGGAGTTCGAATTAAAAAGTCAACTTTTTGAATTTAAAAATAAATAAAATATATATATATAAATTATTTCATAAGGCCCCCAACCTTTTTCCCTCTCTCCCGTTAGAAGCGATTTAGGACAAAATAAAAAAAATAAAAAAGAAAAAAAAAGAAAAAGAAGAGGACGGAGGAGCAGCGGTCGCTCCTCCGATCGGAGCGCCGCCACCGCCCAAGGTGGCGCAGCCCACCGCGCCCCCCTCTAGACCTCTTCCTCTCGCCGTTCTCCCTCTCCTCTTCCATCGACATTCGCCAAACCCTCGAACCCCCAAATCCCGTCCAACCCTAGCCTCCTCCAGACCTCGCACCACCGCGATCCGCCAGAATCCGCCTCCACCGACCTCCCCGCGTCCAGTCAGCCCCTCCGCCCTCACCACCTCACCGCTGTCACCCACCACAAAACCGTGCCTCTCTTTTCTTGAATGGGAAGACCCCCATTTCCCAAAGCAGTCGTCGTGGACCATCCTAAGGCCACCGCTGACTGGCCGAGCGCTCTCCGCCAATAGAAAGTGAGTTTTATTCCACTTTGTTTTGTTTAAATAATTTAAATATCAGTTTTTGCTTATATATAATGTATAAAATTGTGATATATATATATATATGTAATAACGAGAGAAAGGGGTGATTTTTATAGTGATGATATGAAAAGGCGAAATCTTTATATTTGAAAAGGAGAAATCTTTATATTTGAAAAGGCGAAATCTTTATATGAAGAATAGCGTGATAAAAATAGAATTTTTATCTATGTAGTAACGATGTAAAAATAGAATTTTTATCTATATAGTAACGATGTAAAAATAGAATTTTTATTTATATAGTAGCAGTATAAAAATATGATTTTTATATACATACCAACAATATAAAAATATGATTTTTATATATATAGTGGCTACGGGCAACGAAAGTGGCGAAAGGCGAGAACGGCGAAGACTTCTACAAATGAAGAGTCGAGATGATTGGATTAGCTAGTCGGTGAGAACTTCTCACTCTAAATTTCTTTTTCTAGTTATATATATACTAGGATGCAGACGGTGCTTAGCAACACCCGACACCCGTCATCCACAGACCATGGATGGCTTATTTGTTTGATTGACGTGTTGTGAAAATTGTTTGTGATATTGATGTGAAATCGATAATAAAATGTAGATGGTTGAAATAAATTAATTATCGTTAAAAATATAATTTTTAACGTGAAAGTGAATAAATAAATAAATATTTATAAACAAATCGGCCGATTTGTTTATATACACTGATTAGACTGATATTGATTGGGACGATAAATTTTACACATCGCCCAACTGCACAAATAAAAATCTGCGTTTGTTGATTTGAAACCCCACACGGGTGTTGGGATGATATTTGAGTACACTAATCCCAATTATTTAATTATATGTCGATCGATTGGTCGACAGGCTGTGTAAGCGTTGATTATTTATATTTGATGCTTATGCAGTTGTGTGGTGCACTTTGGATGTTGGTTGATTGTTTATCGTTGCTATTATATACAGGTGTTGTATGGAATCCATATAATTAACATTATATGGTGATTGATTGGGCCTCATTCCAATCGGGAAAATAATGAATATTATAAAAGAAAATTCATGTGTTGAATATAAAAATAGTCATGTGTTGATGATATTTATGTGTTGAAACTATTCATGTGTTGAGTAAAATATTTTAACAATAAAATTTACATCTTTATCATATTTAAAATTAGAACTACTTTACGGTTGAAGTCTAATTGAAAATCAAACGATAGATACCATAATTTTATAAAATATTTTACTTAACAAAAATAGTCGTGTGTTGACAGTACTCATGTGTTGAGATAAGTCGTGTGTTGAAAGAAATATAGATTCAGGTGTTGAATAGAATATATATTCATTTGTTGAATAGAATAACGAATTTATTGAAATATATAAAGCCGTGTTGATTGGAGTTGCGCCATTTTGACGTGAGCGATATTTATATCGATTATATTAGTTTTTATAATGAATATAGAAACGGTAGTAATTTCAAAATATAACATTTTGAAAATATTATCATTTATATAGTAATGATATGAAATATTCAATTTTGATTTGAAATTGAATATAGAGTTGAAATTGTTTGAAAACGAATTTAAAACGATATATAAAATACGTTTTAAAAAGAAATCGATGAAATATATATAATATATATATTATATATATAATGGCCTGAATAGAACGCGCCGCGCCGCGGTAGTTCGTGAATTTCGACCATTAACTTCGAATTGACGTTGCGGGAGATCCGACCGTCGGATTCTCCTAAAACCGGAACCGTTGGGTTCGTATCGAAAAGAGCTTTCCAATAAATATTAGAAATTTGAAATCTAACGGTTGGATTTGGAATTATGTCCAAATCAATTTCAGAAAAGGTCGTTGTAAGTGCAGTTCGATGGCCGTAGTTGGAAATCGACTGTACGGGCCTTGATAAAACTATTAAAAATATTAATAATTTGTGTAAAATCATAATATTTGGATTGGAAAGAACTGGGATGAAAAACTCCATATTTGAAAAGATAAAAATAGATTTTTATCGAAATGAACTAGTTTTGAACTAAAATTAAAATCAATTTATTTTTGAAATAAATAAATTGAATTTGAAAGTGATTTTAAAAATAATCAATATTCCCAATACGTGAATTGGACTGGAGTTGAATAGAAATTATCTTCGGAATATTTTGATGTTGGATTTCGTGACTATACAGATATTGTTACGGGAAATTGAAAGATATATTTTATATCATTATTTCCAATACGATATTTGTTGGTTTCAGGATTTGATATTGAATATAAGACAGTATATTTTCTATTCAGAGCCTTGTATTTAATATCAAATGCGATTTGGGTTTGTCGTGAATGGTGTCTTCATTAACACTGTTCTTAAGCCCAATAGAGAAAAAGATTAAATCTTTCTATTTAGATTTAATGAAGTGTATCAATTAAATAATATTTAATTGGAATTAAATTTGAATTGGTTTTTGGGTTTATCGTGAGCGGTGTTTTGAACAACACCTGTTCTTTAATCCGATTAACAATAGAGTGTGATTCTGGGTTTACCGTGAATCGTGTTTTAGATGACATTGGTTCTTTAACCCAGTTAAAGACAGGATATTGATTTTTAAGAAGATTAAAACTAAGTGCAGTTTTAATGAATCTTTAATTAGATTGAAATGTGAATTGATAATTTAAATTATCAAATCTGAAAGGTGATCGAGAATGGAGTACCACCAGTTTTGCTCCAAAGCGATAGTTAAATCTTTAATTAGATTTGAACGTGAAATGGTAGTTAATTTTACCAATAATACTGTGGTGTTAGATATGGAGTATTACCAGTTTTGCTCCATGGGATAAATAGGTTGGGATTGGGAAATAAAATAAATAATTACTTCGGTGTGGTTCGCTAATCCCGACTAGTTTGAAATGATATCCGAAGGAAGATTAAAGAATAAATTTAGAAGAATTTATCTTGGATAAAATTAATGGGAACCTTTCCCTAAGAATGTGATTTTGTGAATAAAACAATATTCTGAATTGGAATGAGGCGTTTGTTGTGTATGTGTAACATTTTTTTATCATATACGTGGGTTATTCAGAAAGGCCAGGTTTATACCCATTCTGAATAACCGATTCGACGAGATGTCGAAGATGAAGACGATGGTTGAAGATCGGAAGTCTTCACATCGTTTGGGTGATTACCGATGATCTTGATTGGGCTGTACACCCAAGATGAGGGAAACAGTTGGTGATCGTCCAGACGTACTTGGAGATGGATGGATATGCGAGGAAAGTGCCTCCGGTTTCGTTCAGACCCAAAACGAACTTGTAAATGGATTGTGTGTCTGACATTGGATTTTATTCTGTGTTGATTGATCTCTATTAAATATACATCTGTTTGGCGGCGGAGAATTTATTCTCTTGTTTAACGCCCTTCTCTGAGACGTACGAGCTCAGAGGTTGTATATCGATGGACATCAGTCGCATGGAGTGAATTGCCAGTGTGGCACGCGTAAGTGACAATTGATCAAGGCTTCTGTTGAAAAGCGAAGTCTTGTGGTTGATAATCAAACCACGGCCTGTGTGGCGTAGCTTTGTGTATAACGTGAATTCGCGAGCCTCACACCTCGGTATGAGTCAAAAAGGGAGACGGACCGCTGGGAGAGCACGACGTTTCTTTCTAGCTAGGGTGGTGTCAGTGACCTACCAGCCCTGACATTTATATACTTGTCACCTGTGTGGTTGTTGGAATGCGAGGCGCCTCGGATATAGGTCTGTTAGGACCGGGAAACGTGTGTTCAGGAGTAACTAATCCTCCAAAGTTAGGTGAGGACCGGCCCAGCCGATTCCAAGGATCAAAGTGGGGTCCTGAGACATTTGCTAGAGTGTCTCGAACGAGAGGTGCTTGCCCCTTGCCTCGACTCATGATGGAATCCAATTTCCAATACGTGTATTTCGGTTTTATTTGTAGAGCCTAGTATGGCGACATAGTGGGATGGGGCACTTATGTCGTCTATGATTGATATTTATGATTGAAATTGTTTTGACACTATACACTTATAATAGTATCAAATAATGTGTTTTTAACGTATCAAACATGCTTTGGCTATTATAAGGTAAAAACCCTATCCTCCGGTTTGCGTTGCATTGTGTGATGGGACCTGGGTCTTATAATAGCTTCATTTTTCTTTATTTAGCATTGCGCTGTTTGTTTTATGCACTGGTATTCTTGGGAGGAAACCCGTTCCGTGTTATACTGCGTGGTCCCTTGATATACCGAACTTTAAAATAAAGATTAATAACTGTTTTAGTTCTCACACAAGTCCCATGACTGACCTGGAGTTCATTGTTTTAACCTAAACTTTGGGTGCCCTTATTTTCGACACGGGCGGCTAGTAGTTTTGGTTTTGCAAATTTATATTTACAGGATCCTGATCTACAGCTGGAACGATGCTCGGAAAGCTCTGTATCCGTGTATTACTTCTAGTTGTGCTTTTGTATTATTTTCCGCTGCGATGTATTTAAATGTAATTTAAATCTCTGATATTATTCGAATGTATTTTATTCATTTATTCTCTGTATATTCTTGTATCTGGTGGAATTGTTGTAATAACAATGAAATGTTCTTCTGTCTGCGTTCTATTTTCTCTTGTCCTCAACGCAATCTGTGTTTTCCTTCACGTGGAAGTTCGGGTCTTCTCAGTTTGGTATCAGAGCTTTGGTTTACAAAGCTCGAGAACAAGACACGTTAGAACCATACGAAAGAATTCATCAGATATTGGATTAGTAATATCCAATTAGAATGACTCGTTAGAGATGGGATCAGTAGTATCCTAGAACGAGTGTGAAGAGTATGTTTTTTTAAATGAAAACAATTTTGTTTTGAAATTTAAATCGTTTTATACGTATTTGAATATTTATTTATTTTGAATTTGGATAATCCAATATATAAAGATTTTGCATATACGCGTCATGAACGTATATTCGAGGTTTTAATATACTGGATAGATATAGAATCACACTCTAGTCGCCCGGGGACAATTCTGATGATGATTGCAACATCATCAGTATTTGTGTTTGTGTTTCGAAGGTGTGATATCTATATATTTCCATTAGACTGGTGTGAGAACCAAAACTAGATTAGGTTTATTATTGTGATTTGGCATCAAAAACATGATTTTTGGATATATATCAAAATTATGAATTTGAAACGTTAATCCACTAATTGATTGATGGTTGTGTTGATTGTTTATTTGTTTGATAATTTTGAACCATTACGCCTAATTGAATCAAATATTGAATTGTATTGAAAATTGGTCGCATTTGCTTGCATATACATGTACTTACATTGAACAGGTCATAGCAAGGAGGCTAGAGCAGAAGAATAAAATTTGTTTGCCCGACAAATAGGTACATGTTTACCATAATTTACTGTTTTGTTTGGGTGATGATGATTTTATGAGCCGATTGGCTAGCCGCTTGGCTTTTTCTTTTTCTTTTTGAGATCAGAGGGCCTGTATGGCAATTTCGGGATTTTCCCGGTGCACCCGGTGCAGGGGAGTTTATGGCGAAATTTTTCGAAAATTTAGGGTGTTAGCCAAATTTTTGAAAAATTTGAAAAGTTCTTAGAAACTGAAAAGTTGAAGAACTTAAGCCGTAATCAAAATACTGGAAGTTGAGTAGAATTGTTAAACAACTTTCGGCTTTGTTCCTTTTCGGAGACGAAAAGATGTAAGTGGGGGAGAATGTAACAACCCGAAAATGCGAGCCAGTTTAAAATTTTTATATTGGCAATTATAGCAAATTTTAAACATTTAAAATAGGTTATTCTAAATAATATCAACGAGAAATTTATTTTGAATATAATTAGAACGTATATATTTATATACATCATCGTTAGATTATAAATATTCAATTATATATTATATAAGGAATTGAAAATGGCGCGGTAGTTCGATAATTCAATTTCAAACTTCAAATGAATGTACCGGGTGCAAAATAAACCGTATTTTAACGAAACCAAAAATAATAGAATCTAATTGTGAATATCTTTCCAACGAATCCGGAAAATCGAAATTTCATAGCGGGAATCAAAAGATATGTCCAGTTGAAAATTCTGAATAGTCGCTATGAAATTCAGGCCCTTTAAAATAGCCATTTTGCAAACGACCTCGGATTTCGACGAAACCACTTTTGTTGGAACCGTAATCTCAAGTTATTGCTAGGTTTCAAATTTCATAATATTTCGAATCAATATGTGAGCGTGGCAAAGGAAAACGCGTTTGACCAGTTTCAGTTGATTTTAATCGACTGGAAAATGGCCATTTTTCAAACAGTCTTATAATTCGACGAAACTAGCTTTGTTAGGACCGTATCGTCAATACGAAGCTAGAAAATATTTTTATGGAATTTTTCGAGTTAGTATGTGACCCCAGTAAATTGAAATGCGCGTTCAAATTCATTATATAGAGTTATATGTTGATTTTGACGGAAACTGATCGTAACGATCGAATTGGCCTGCGATACATATCCTATTGTGTTCGGAATGGGGGTAATTAGCTATGGACGACAGGCAGTGGACCTCGATTGGAGTTCGAATTAAAAAGTTAAATTTTTAAATTTAAAAATAAATAAAATATATATATAAATTATTACATAAGAACCCCAACCTTTTTCCCTCTCTCCCGTTAGAAGTGATTTAGGTCAAAAAAAAGAAAAAGAAGAGGACGGAGGAGCAGCGGTCGCTCCTCCGATCGGAGCGCCGCCACCGCCCAAGGTGGCGCAGCCCATCGCGCCCCCCTCTAGACCCCCTCCTCTCGCCGTTATCCCTCTCCTCCTCCATCAACATTCGCCAAACCCTCGAACCCCCAAATCCCGTCCAACCCTAGCCTCCTCCAGACCTCGCACCACCGCGATCCGCCAGAATCCGCCTCCACCGACCTCCCCGCGTCCAGTCAGCCCCTCCGCCCTCACCACCTCACCGCTGTCACCCACCACAAAGCCGCGCCTCCCTTTTCTTGAATGGGAAGACCCCCATTTCCCAAAGCAGTCGTTGTGGACCATCCTAAGGCCACCGCTGATCGGCCGAGCGCTCTCCTCCAATAGAAAGTGTGTTTTATTCCACTTTGTTTAGTTTAAATAATTTAAATATCAGTTTTTGCTTATATATAATGTATAAAATAGTTATATATATATATATATATGTATGTATGTAATAACGAGAGAAAGGTGTGATTTTTATAGTGATGATATGAAAAGGCAAAATCTTTATATTTGAAAAGGCAAAATCTTTATATTTGAAAAGGTGAACTATTTATATTTGTAAAGGCGAAATCTTTATATTTGAAAAGGCGAAATCATTATATGAAGAATAGCGTGATAAAAGTAGAATTTTCATCTATATAGTAACGATGTAAAAATAGAATTTTTATTTATATAGTAAAGATGTAAAAATAGAATTTTTATTTATAAAGTAGCAGTATAAAAATATGATTTTTAAATACATAGCAACAATATAAAAATATGATTTTTATATATATAGTGGTTACGGGCAACGAAAGTGATGAAAGGCGAGAACGGCTAAGACTTCTACAAAAGAAGAGTCGAGATGATTGGATTAGCTAGTCGGTGAGAACTTCTCACTCTAAATTTCTTTTTCTAGTTATATATATATATACTAGGATGTAGACGGTGCTTAGCAGCACCCGACACCCGTCATCCACAGACCATGGATGGCTTGTTTGTTTGATTGATGTGTTGTGAAAATTATTTGTGATGTTGATGTGAAATTGATAATAAAATGTAGATGGTTGAAATAAATTAATTATCATTAAAAATATAATTTTTAACGTGAAAGTGAATAAATAAATATTTATAAACAAATCGGCCGATTTTTTTATATACACTTATTTGACTAATACTGATTGGGACGATAAATTTTACACATCACCCAACTGCACAAATAAAAATCTGCGTTCGTTTATTTGAAACCCCACACGGGTGTTGAGATGATATTTGAGTACACTAATCCCAATTATTTAATTGCATGTCGATCGATTGGTCAACAGGCTGTGTAAGCATTGATTATTTATATTTGATGCTTATGCAGTTGTGTGGTGCACTTTGGATGTTGGTGGATTGTTTATCGTTGCTATTATATACAGGTGTTGCATGGAATCCATATAATTAACATTATATGGTGATTGATTGGGCCTCATTCCAATCGGGAAAATAATGAATATTATAAAAGAAAATTCATGTGTTGAATATAAAAATAGTCATGTGTTGATGATATTTATGTGTTGAAACTATTCATGTGTTGAGTAAAATATTTTAACAATAAAATTTACATCTTTATCATATTTAAAATTAGAACTACTTTACGGTTGAAGTCTAATTGAAAATCAAACGATAGATACCATAATTTTATAAAATATATTACCTAACAAAAATAGTCGTGTGTTGACAGTACTCATGTGTTGAGATTAGTCGTGTGTTGAAAGAAATATAGATTCAGGTGTTGAATAGAATATATATTCATTTGTTAAATAGAATAACGAATTTATTGAAATATTTAAAGCCGTGTTGATTAGAGTTGCGCCATTTTGACGTGAGCGATATTTATATCGATTATATTAGTTTTTATAATGAATATAGAAAAGGTAGTGATTTCAAAATATAACATTTTGAAATTATTATCATTTATATAGTAATGATATGAAATATTCAATTTTGATTTGAAATTGAATATAGAGTTGAAATTGTTTTAAAACGAAAAATAAAATACGTTTTAAAAAGGAAATCGACAAAATATATATATAATATATATATATATATATATATTATAATGGCCTGAATAAAACGCACAACGCCGCGGCAGTTCGTGAATTTCGACCATTGACTTCGAATTGACGTTGCGGGAGATTCGACCGTCGGATTCTCCTAAAACCGGAACCGTTGGGTTCGTATCGAAAGAGCTTTCCAATGATTATTAGAAATTTGAAATCTAACGGTTGGATTTGGAATTATGTCCACATCAATTTCAGAAAAGGTCGCTGTAAGTGCAGTTCGTTGGCCGTAGTTGGAGATCGACTGTACGGGCCTTGATAAAACTATTAAAAATATTAATAATTTTGTGTAAAATCATAATATATGGATTGGAAAGAACTGGGATGAAAAACTCCATATTTGAAAAGATAAAAATAGATTTTTATCGAAATGAACTAGTTTTGAACTAAAATTAAAATCAAATTATTTTTGAAATAAATAAATTGAATTTGAAAGTGATTTTAAAAATAATCAATTTTCCCATTACGTGAATTGGACTGGAGTTGAATAGAAATTATCTTTGGAATATTTCGATATTGGATTTCGTGACTATACAGATATTGTTATGGGAATTTGAAAGATATATTTTATATCGTTATTTCCAATACGATATTTGTTGGTTTCAGGATTTGATATTGAATATAAGCCGGTATATTTTCTATTCAGAGCCTTGTATTTAATATCAAATGTGATTCGGGTTTGTCGTGAATGGTGTCTTCATTAACAATGTTCTTAAGCCCAATAGAGAAAAAGATTAAATATTTCTATTTAGATTTAATGAAGTGTATCAATTAAATAATATTTAATTGGAATTGAATTTGAATTGGTTTTTGGGTTTATCGTGAGCGGTGTTTTGAACAACACCTTTTCTTTAACCCGATTAACAATAGAGTGTGATTTTGGGTTTATCGTGAATCGTGTTTTAGATGACATTGGTTCTTTAACCCAGTTAAAGACATGATATTGTTTTTTAAGAAGATTAAAACTAAGTGCAGTTTTAATGAATCTTTAATTAGATTGAAATGTGAATTGATAATTTAAATTATCAAATCTGAAAGGTGATCGAGAATGGAGTACCACCAGTTTTGCTCTAAAGCGATAGTTAAATCTTTAATTAGATTTGAACATGAAATGGTAGTTAGTTTTACCAATAATAATGTGGTGTTAGATATGGAGTATTACCAGTTTTGCTCCATGGGATGAATAGGTTGGGATTGGGAAATAAAATAAATAATTACTTCGGTGTGGTTCGCTAATCCCGACTAGTTTGAAATGATATCCGAAGGAAGATTAAAGAATAAATTTAGAAGAATTTATCTTGGATAAAATTAATGGGAACCTTTCCCTAAGAATGTGATTTTGTGAATAAAAAAATATTCTGAATTGGAATGAGGCGTTTGTTGTGTTTGTGTAACATTTGTTTATCATATACGTGGGTTATTCAGAAAGGCCGGGTTTATACCCATTCTGAATAACCGATTCGACGAGATGTCGAAGATGAAGACGATGGTTGAAGACAGGAAGTCTTCACATCGTTTGGGTGATTACCGATGATCTTGATTGGGCTGTACACCCAAGATGATGGAAACAGTTGGTGATCGTCCAGACGTACTTGGAGATGGATGGATATGGGAGGAAAGTGCCTTCGGTTTCGTTCAGACCCAGAACGAACTTGTAAATGGATTGTGTGTCTGACATTGGATTTTATTCTGTGTTGATTGATCTCTATTAAATATACATCTGTTTGGCGGCGGAGAATTTATTCTCTTGTTTAACGCCCTTCTCTGAGACGTACGAGCTCAGAGGTTGTATATCGATGGACATCAGTCGCATGGAGTGAATTGCCAGTGTGGCACGCGTAAGTGACAATTGATCAAGGCTTCTGTTGAAAAGCGAAGTCTTGTGGTTGATAATCAAACCACGGCCTGTGTGGCGTAGCTTTGTGTATAACGTGAATTCGCGAGCCTCACACCTCGGTATGAGTCAAAAAGGGAGACGGACCGCTGGGAGAGCACGACGTTTCTTTCTAGCTAGGGTGGTGTCAGTGACCTACCAGCCCTGACATTTATATACTTTTCACCTGTGTGGTTGTTGGAATGCGAGGCGCCTCGGATATAGGTCTGTTAGGACCGGGAAACGTGTGTTCAGGAGTAACTAATCCTCCAAAGTTAGGTGAGGACCGGCCTAACCGATTACAAGGATCAAAGTGGGGTCCTGTGACATTTGCTAGAGTATCTCGAACGGAGAGGAGCTTGCCCAATGCCTCGACTCATGATGGAATCCAATTTCCAATATGTGTATTTCGGTTTTATTTGTAGAGCCTAGTATGGCGACATAGTGGGATGGGGCACTTATGCCGTCTATGATTGATATTTATGATTGAAATTGTTTTGACACTATACACTTATAATAGTATCAAATAATGTGTTTTTAACGTATCAAGCATGCTTTGGCTGTTTAGCATTGCGCTGTTTGTTTATTTAGCATTGCGCTGTTTGTTTTATGCACTGGTATTCTTGGGAGGAAACCCATTCCGTGTTATACGGCGTGGTCCCTTGATATACCGAACTTTAAAATAAAGCTTAATAACTGTTTTAGTTCTCACACCAGTCCCATGACTGACCTGGAGTTTATTGTTTTAACCTAAACTCTGGGTGCCTTTATTTTCGACATAGGCCGCTAGTAGTTTTGGTTTTGCAGATTTATATTCACAGGATCCTGATCTACAGCTGGAACGATGCTCGGAAAGCTCTGTATCCGTGCATTACTTCTAGTTGTGCTTTTGTATTATTTTCCGCTGCGATGTATTTAAATGTAATTTAAATCTCTGATATTATTCGAATGTATTTTATTCATTTATGCTCTGTATATTCTTGTATCTGATGGAATTGTTGTAATAACAATGAAATGTTCTTCTGTCTGCGTTCTATTTTGTCTTGTCCTCAACGCAAACTGTGCTTTCCTTCACGGGGAAGTTCGGGTCATCTCAAGTTACTAAACACTCGAATACGATGGGTCATCACGATATGTTTTGAAAAGAGGATAAATTAAAATAAGTTCACCCACGGTATATCTTGATATAGAGAAGATATATATATATATATATATATATATATATATATATCAAAATTATAATATATTGGATATATTGGTTGTTATTATAATCGAGTAAGATTATAAATTAAATAGTTATGTAAATAACCAATCAGAATTCATATAAGTGAATACGTGAAATCAGATGAATTAAATCTGAATTTAAACCAGAAATTGAATTAAAATTCTGGAAAATTGGATAAGTGTTTGTAAATGGGTTGGGATTAAAAATAAGGAAAATTTAAGATCCTGGGAGATTTTAAATTGTTTTACAAGCAGTGTGAATTATATTTTGAAATGAATTTCAAAGTGGAAATGTTTAGAAATAGTTTTATAGTATTGAACTCACTTCGATCGCTAGAAAATAGATTCTGATGATGACAGCTGCATAATCAGTATTCATTTTCAAGTTGTAAGTGACGAATTACTACCAGAGATACTGTTTTGAATTTGCTTTGGGAAAGACAAGTTGTGTTGAATTTCAAAATGGGATTTATAATATAGAATTGAAATAGAAATTGAATATAAAAATTCAAAGGGAGTATGAATATATGAAATTCAATGGAATTGAAATAGAATTGAATATAGAAATCCAAAAGGAGTTTGAATATAGAAATTCAAATGGAATTGAAATAGAGTTTGAATATAGAAATTCAAATGGAATTTGAATATAGAATTCAAAAGGAATTTAAACTATAGAATTTGAATAGAATTTGATATATAGATTTGAATAATAGAAGTGTTATAAAATTTGAATAGAGATTGAATAGAATTAACTAAGTCGAAGAGGAATTAGTTAATCAAGTTTTGAATTTGAAGTAGAAATTTGAAAGGTGAAT
This sequence comes from Allium sativum, assembly GCA_030737875.1. Classification (NCBI taxonomy): domain Eukaryota; kingdom Viridiplantae; phylum Streptophyta; class Magnoliopsida; order Asparagales; family Amaryllidaceae; genus Allium; species Allium sativum. The sequence goes on along the minus strand of CM060921.1, from coordinate 2,995,060 downwards.
TGGATTTGTAAATGGTTATTCGAAATCGAATATAGAACTTAAATTTGAAATCTGGATTCAAATTATTTAATAAGCAAGTTAAATTATATTTGAACATGTCATGTTCAAATATAAAAGTGAAATAGACTAAAGAGTTAATTAACAAATTAATTAACGAATTGAATTAAAAACGATCAGGTATAGTTATAATAGATTGGGCAGGTATAAATATACATGAGATAGGTATGGATAAGGTATGAAGGTATATAAATAGAATGCTCGACAAAAAGGTATGTATTTAATTCATATATGAGATTTTATGCGCCGTATCGGCTAGCCGCTTGGCTTTTTCTTTTCTTTTTGGATTGGTAAGGGCCATGAGAGGCTATTTGAAATATCCCGATGCTCCTAGTACAAAGGAGGTTATGGCGAATTTTTCCGGGAATTGAAGGAGTTAGAATATTTTTAAGATAATTTGATAGTTAGAAATCAACGTATCGATATATATATAGAAGTCGATAAGGAAACGAACTTAGAAATAGAATAGTAAAATCAAAAAGGAAGAATAAGAATAAAATATAGTAAGAATAGAAAGAGGAAGCGTATACATGTTTAAAAGTGAATAAGTAGTTGTATGGTATTGATTATTCGAGTAAGTAGTCATATCTGTTTTGACGTTATAAATGTTATTCAGTCAAGGTCTGAGAGGTAGTTATACCCCAACTTGATTGATTTCATTATTAACCAATAAATAGTAAGATTTCAGGCTCGAAGATCAATGTTGAATAAGAGTTAGTTGAATATAGTATTTGGGTTGTCGTAACGATGTTTTACACAACATCCGTTTTAACCGAAATAAGTGTAAGCTTGGAAATATAATAAAGAATATTTCCTAAGTATAGAAATAAACAAGATCGGAAAAGAGATAAGTAATTGGAATATTTTCCAATTATAAATAGCATATATTTTCTAAAGTTTAGAAAAAAAGGAAGGCGATATTCGGAAATGTTTTCCAAATAACATAAAAAAGGCCAATATGGCTATTGATAATATTTGGTTAATAAATATTGATAAAGAAATAGAGAAGTGATTTAACTAATGGAATATTAATTAAGGGCTCAGCGACATGTTCAAAAGGAAAATTTGATTTTTTTTGAAAAGAGTAAACTGTTGAAAAAATCCTAGGGAAAGACTGTTTGAATGAAAAACAAATTTAACAAAAATTTGCGAAAGAAAAATTGAATTAAAGTAAAGCTAGTAAAGTGGTAACTGAGATTGAATTAGAATGATATCAAGACAAATTGGATTGTGAGATTCAAATTTGAAGTGTAATGTGATAATCAAGTTAAGAGTTGGGAATCGAGAAGAAACTCGATTTGGAATGATATTTGGCTCGGATATAAGTGAATGGTTGTGTCGTGGATAAAAGCAGATTGGTATTTGATTGGGATAACACTGGTATATGCTGAATTGATAGCAGGTGAAAGTGATAGAGTTGATATGCCCGACAAAAAGGTACAAGTTTATATTCGATATAAGCATGAGATTTATGAGCCGAATTGGCAAGCCGCTTGGCTGTTTGATTTTCTTTTGGGATGGAGATGGCCCAGAGAGGCGAGTTGGAGTTTGACCGATTGACCAGTACGAAGGAGGTGCTGGCGAAATTTTTTCAAAAAGTTAAGGCGTTAGAAAATTATCAGGATTTTTGAAAATTTTCGTTGATAAGAATTAATGAATAATTTAATTGAAATTAAATTGGTTCAGTTGAAACTGAAGTTATGAAGTGAAAAAATATGTTCTAACCAGTCGATAGGGTCGTTCTCTACCTTAGCAATTTCGAGGACGAAATTATTTTAAGTGGGGAAGATTGTAATGACCAGCATTGGCAGAGGTATAATAATTAATTTATTTAATTATTTAAATAGTAAATTAAAGGATTTAATGGTCGTGGAATTGAATTTGAATAACGAATATATTATATAAACGACAGTTTGAACGTAGAGTTATAATATATTTAAAATAGAGCTTGAAATGGCGCTGCAGTTCGTAAATTGGCGATTCGAACTTCAACTGAATGTACAGGATTCGTTTTAAGCCGTATTTCTGTGAACAAGAAAAGTGTGGAGCCGGTGGAGTATATCTTTCTAGTGGAAGAGAAAAATCGGGATTTCGTCGTGTAGATTTTGATTCACGTCCAAATCAAATTTCAGAAAAGTCGCTGTAGAATTCCTTTATAATTTATAAAGGAATTATTTATATTTTAAAAAGGAATTTCAATATAAATTGAATATCGGGTTGACCCAGAAGTGAATATCGAGTTAGAAATTCATATAGGAATATTCTAGAGCTGTATGGTATTCCACTGCGAATATATATGATAATATTAATTTATTAAGATTTTATTTAATTATTTTTAAATATATTTATATATTTAAATGGGTTATTTAGGGCTTTAAAAATAGCCACTTTTGCAAACGAAGTCGAAATTCGACGAAACTAACTTTGTTGGATCCGCAATGCCAAATAGTTGTTAGATTTCCAGTTTCGTGATTTTTAGAGTCACTGTGTGGCCGTACCGATTTTTAGAGTGAAAAATAGTCGGTATTTCGATGGTTAAAAATACGCTGTGTGAGCAAACGGAATCGAAATTCGACGAAACCAGTTTTGTTGGAACCGTAATGTCGAACTCTAGCAGTATGTCCAGTTTGGTAATTTTTGGGTATCGTATGTGACCACAGGAATTTTAGAGGACGAATACAAATAGCAATTGCTTAAAATAAAATAAAATATCCAATAAAAAAATAATATAAACTTCCTATAAATACCTTTACAACTATTCTAACCCTAATTAAATACTTCCACAGTCAAACAATGCGCCTCCACTGCTGGAAATTTTAAACCGCAAGAATCCTCATTTTCAAAGATTTTTAGAAAATCATAAAATGTTTTATAAATCATAAAACCCTCGTCTTTGGATTCCTGGTGGAAATCCCTTTGATTCGGTATGTATAATGCGGCGTTCGAAACTGTTTTGTCGAAATCGGAAGTTACAGTCGAACTAGGGTTGGGGATTTGAGGGAAGTAGGATCATCAATTACCCTATCTAATGTTCGATTCGATTTCTGGGAGATGAGGCGCACCTGTCAGCTTGGTTGGGTGAGATTCCGACACAGTTGGTGTCGATACTTCTCTTGTAGTAGTAACCGTGGTTTCCAGAACACAGTGAGAAAGGTGCGTTCGAACTTGGTGTGGAGGGGGTGTATTCGAAGAGGACTGGAAGGAGATCTGAACGGGAGTGCTCGTTGGATTTTTTGTTGAGGAAAGTGCTGGAGAAGGATATGCGTGAATGGCTATTGAAGGAGCACGTCACGGCAATGTATTTGGGGAAGAAAGAGGACCAAGAGGGGTGGGCTTTTGAAATAGATGATGGGCCAGAGGGAAAAGAGTAAAGCCCATCGCTTTAAAATCCAAGTTTTTATTTGATTTAAATAATCGTATAATTTGTAACTGGTATAACTTATTCATACATTGATGGAATTCAGCGAAACAAGATCCGTTGGGATCATGGGGATGGTGGCTACACGATGAAACTGACTGGAAGTCCATCCGAGCTCATTACAATTTATAGCAAAATAAATTGTCCGTCTGAATCAAGCAATGGTTATCGTTATCAACGATGATCGTCCAATGTGAGTAAATCTCACTAACTCTGAACAGTTTATAATTTCATGTTGTATTTTTAGAACTGTTAGATATTGGCTGATTGACTGTGTATTGACTGTTTGATTGAACTGCTAGTCAGTTAGTTGAATTTCTATATTGATTCTGTTTAACATAATATATCATAGGGAACTGAAAGTGATGTTATCTATATTGTTTAACATCTGTGATGCAGGGAAACAGGTTGGAGGAATCCAACTGGATTCCTCAACATTTATTTTACTGTTTTTCATATATATTGTGATATATGATGTGATATATATAATCTGTTGTCGATTATATGTGTTTGGACGATACTGATCATCGTGATTTGATATGTTGAATACCATAACATACCAAAATGTTGATAAGGAAATATTTTCAAAGTGATATTCGAAAATAAAATATTTATAAATGGAATATTTATAAATAAGAAATATTTATGAATTGGAATATCTATAAATAGGAGATATTTAGAAAAAGAAAAAAACGTTATAAAAAGGAAACTGTTATAAGAAGGAAATCATTTTAAAGTGGAGAACCGTTACTAAAAGTAAATCTTTAAAAACCAATAAACATTGTTAAAAGGGAAATCTTTATAAATCAATAAAGTGATCGAATATGGTATTCGAAAGTTAGTTAAATCGAATATGGTATTTGAAGGGAGTGATCGAATAAGGTAGTCGAAAGTTAGTAAATCGAATATGTTATTAGAAAAGGAGTTAATCGATGTTAGTTTAATCGATTAGAGTTAAAGTAAAAGGAGTTAATCGATGTTGGTTTAATCGATTAGAGTTAAAGTAAAAGGAGTTAATCGATGTTAGTTTAATCGATTAGAGATAAAGTAAAAGGAACTAATCGATGTTAGTTTAATCGATTAAAGTTAAAGTAAAAGGAGTTAATCGAATATAGTTTATTCGAATAGAATAAAGGAGTTAATCGAATATAGTTTATTCGAATAGAAAGTAAAAGGAGTTAATCGAATATAGTTTATTCAAATAGAATAAAGGAGTTAATCGACTATATAGTTTATTCAAATAGAATAAAGAAGTTAATCGAATATAGTTTATTCGAATAGAGTAAAAGGAGTTAATCGAATATATAGTTTATTCAAATAGAATTAAAAGAGTTATCGAATATAGTTTATTCGATAGGAGTTAAGTGAATAGACTTAGAGTTAAATCAAAAGAGTTAAGTGAATAGAATAAATTGAATAGAGTTATCGAATATACCTTATCGAAGGAAAGAATTATCAAATAGAAAAGATTTGAAGAGAGTTACGTAAAGAAGTTTGTTAAAGAATTAAAAGGTGAACTTTGTCTATTTCAAGGTTAGAAACGTTGTTCAATTAAGGTCTGAGAGGTAGTATTACCCCAACTTGATTGATTTCATTTTTAACTAAGGAATGGTTAAGGTTCGATAGTAAAGGATGGTTAAGTGAATTTAGTAATTAAAGGAAATGTTTGAGTTGGCATCGCGATGGTTTGTTTAAACATCTGTCTAAGTCCAATGAAGAAGCTTTGGAAATGTTTTCCAAATAAGAAACCAGAAATGTTTTCTAATAAAGAAAACAAGAAATGGAAATGTTTTCCATTGTTAATAAAGTATATTTTCCAAATTTAGAAAATAATAAATATTGAATATAGGGAAACAGGAGATAAGTAAATTAATGAAATAAAGAGATAAATGTTGAATGATGTTTGATCGATATAAATTTCCATTTGGAAATAATATCGTTGTTTGCACACCTGTTTTTCTTCGATAGTTAAATCACAGACTATCGAAGTTTTTACCATTTTAAGGTTGTTAATATGGAGAGACTGGTTGGATTATTATCCGAAGAACCACTCTGTATTAGCATAAGCATTGCGAATCATATATGCCAAAGGAAATTGAAGACGGAGTTATGCAAGGGCTATCCTGTTTACAGAATAGTACCTTCGGTTCATCCTGTTCCTGGATGACTTGTATAGACGGATGTCTGACAGAGTATTTCCAGACGATCACGCATATTGATTTCTCCAACCGTACCAAGAGTGAAAGCGGAGAAGGAAACTTCTTTTAGCTAACACATAATGTATGGTTGAGGACGTCAATCGGTGATTTGATGGATTTGATGATGTGGCATTCAAAGTGAATCTGGTGTGATGACAAAGCATGGCATCTAGCCTCACATCCGGTAAATGACAGAAATCGGGCTGGCAGCATGGCTAAGGCGGTCGCACCGAAGTAGGGTGTATAATCACCTGATCTAGAGTTTCATTTACTTCTAAAAATCTATTGTTGATGTTGTCCCATTCGGGAAACGGTTGCTGATCCCAACCGTTGGTGATATACATTCAATACACTCAAGCGAAATGAGTGGTCGGTCATGTATGGCCGGGTTGCAAGATGTTCTTGTTGAACCCAGTGTATTCCTCTCTAGAGGTACACTAGCGAAAGGTGGTTCCATACCTTGTCATAGTTGGAAATCCATTACCTAATATGTGCTTGCGGTTTTGACTATATACTATATATGTAGAACGTGAGATGAAAGCGTTTCTGCTAGATGATTATTATACTGGGGTTGATAGACATTATTGTAATATCAAAAGGTTTTTGATATAAAGATATTTTGGATTCTCATAAGGGAAAAACCCGTTCCGTTATACGGCGTGGTCTTATGAGATATCGTTTACTTGTTCAACTGTTTTAAACTGTTTTACTCATACCAGTCCCATGACTGACCCAGAGTTTATTTTGTTGTTTTCCCTAAACTCTTGGGTGCCCAATATGTACGGGCAGTCAAGTAGTCAGAATTTACAGATATACTGGAAGAGATTGGAGCATGAGGCTCCAGGATTATATAGCTATAGTTATTTCCGCTGTGTTGTGAGTGTTGTACTTTGAAATTGATATGTATATTCAAGTACAGATTTGTATTTCAAAGTTATGTTATGAAATATATTTATTCGTTCTGTAGTGAGATTTGTGTTACTCTGATGTTGTGTTCTCCTTCTTATTCTAATCTAAGTTTCTATCTTATCTATCCTCACCCTCTAATTTCTTTCGTTAATGACCGGTATTTTTTGACGTTTGGTTAGTTATCATTGATTTTACGGCGATAACCAAAGTCGACATAATCTCGGGTCATTACATAAAGTGATACGCGGAATTCAACTCAAGATTTGAAATAAAGTATAGTTCTTATTAAATGAACTATACTTTGGGGGGCAAAGTGTTGATGGGCCTTTCGGACCGCCCATCAAGGCATGACAATATGATAAATTACAGGATTCTAGCACTCGAAGCGGGTGAGCTAAAGGAGCCTGTTCCGTGGGCTCGCTACGCTCAATTAAATACGGATTGGAGGAAGTGTGGAAAGGCTGGATCTGACCATTTATTATGCATTCATTTAAGGCCTAAGAAACCAACCTAAAGAATAGCTCGTCCCAGATTCTCTTCATTCAAACCACTTGGGATATTTCAACCGAGCATTTAGGGCGGAATACTAATTCTTTGGCAAAGACCAAATCCACTAGCCGCAACTACTTTCATGGATCTAATAACACGTATTGGTAATGGCCCATCACTTTATCATCTATAAATATTGATATCCTAGTTCAGAAAAAGCATTGTATTTGTAATCATTCTAGCAAATCAAAAAGAAAAATAATATATAAAGTGGACGTAGGCAGAATCTTCACCGAACCACTATAAAAACTCTATGTGTGATCTTTTTTTTTATTTTCTATGCATCGTTTATTATTACTAATCTTCATTTATTCTCTACAAATCTCTTTCCCTCGGGTGTTGAACCAGTTTTTTGTATCAACAATTCTCGGAATAAGAGAAAGAAGAATCAGACCAAGGATGGCCTGAAGAAAAAGAATAAGAAAGATGTTGAGTGCTTCAGCTGTGGTAAGAAGGGCCACTATGCCAAAGAATGTCGGGCCAAGCCAGCAGATAGGAAGTGCTTCAACTGTGGCCAAGTGGGACATCACAAGGATAAGTGTCTGCAACCCCCTAAAGAAAAGCAAATTGTGAAAGCATATGCTATCAATGTTGTTCCTTCTTCGTCGAATGCCCCAACCACGGCGGAGAAAGGAAAGAATGTTGTTATTCAAGATATGCTTTCTGTTTATGATATTCCTATTCGAGTATTGTTTGATACCGGAGCTTCCAGTTCCTTCATATCTAGTGACCTGGTAGATAGGTTAGGATTGGAGCCCGATATTGTCGATATACCTTTAATAGCGACAAACCCGATTGGTGATTCGACTAGCCTTAGTATGATTTGTCTTAATGTGGTCTTATCGAGTCAAGGATGTATGTTTGTTTGTGATTGCTTTGTTTTGGGCTTTACTGGATTTGGCATTATTTTGGGAGTCAATTGGCTCCAAAGATACGGGGTGGTGGAAGACTGTGAGGGCTTTTTGGTGACAGTTAGAGCGGATGATGGGAGGAAGGTAGTGTTTGGTGGTCTACCTAATGATGGGGTAATGGCTAGTTTTCTAAATTCCCTCGACATCCCGCATGATGAGCTATCAAATGTGCCCGTGGCTGGCCAGTATCAAGACGTCTTCGAGGAAGTGACCGGACTTCCACCACGCCGAGAGGTTGAGTTTCGTATTGACTTACTGAAAGATGCCAGACCTATAGTGATGCCGCTTCGTCGTATGGCGCCAAGGGAGCAGCGAGAGCTCAGGGTGCAAGTAAGCGACTTTTTGAGGAAGGGGTTTTTCAGAAGAAGTGTTTTTGAGTCGGAAGCACCAGTTGTGTTTGCTACCAAGGCAGGTGGTTCTCTTCGATTGTATGTGGACTACTGGGAATTGAATAAAGTGACGAAGAAGAATAAGTATCCTCTACCACGGATAGATGGTTTGTTTGATCAGTTAAGTGGCGCGAGAATATTCTCCCAGTTGGATCTCGCGACAGGTTTTCATCAGCTTAGAGTGGAAGCTGAGAGTATAGCTAAAACGACCTTTTGGACACCATTCGGATTTTAGGAGTGGCTGGTCATGCCATTTGGGTTGACCAATGCACCAACATATTTTATGGATCTTATGAATAGGGTATTCGTAGATCAGTTAAATAAGTTTGTTCTTGTGTTCGTGGATGATATCCTTGTTTATTAGAGGATAGAGGAAGAACACAAGGGCACTTGAGGATAGTGATGGAGGTGTTAAGAAAACACCAATTGAAAGCAAAGTATTCTAAGTGTCACTTCTGGAGGAGGGAAGTGAGATTCTTGGGCCATGTTGTTTCAGAGAATGGTATTGTCGTGGATCATGCGAAGGTGGCTACGGTACAAGATTGGTCTACGCCCAAGAATGTAACATACATAAGAATTTTCTTGGGATTAGCTGGGTATTATCGCAAGTTTATCCAAGACATCTCCAAGATAGCAGCACCGTTGACTCAGTTGACTAAGAAAAATCAAGCTTTCGTCTGGGACGAAAAGTGCGAGAATGCATTCAAGAGTCTAAAGGAAAAGTTGACATGTGCACCAGTGTTAGTCATTCCTAAGGGGAATGAAGAGATGATAGTACATACGGATGCATGCGGTAACGGACTGGGTGTTGTACTGATGCAAGGAGGTAGGGTTGTAGCTTATGCAAGTTTCCAATTGAAATCGCACGAGAAAAGATACCCTACCCATGACTTGGAAATAGCAGCGATTGTTTCGCATTGAAGATGTGGAGACATTATCTCTTGGGAGAAAGATTTGTGTTGTTCACCAATCACAAATCATTAAAGTATCTTTTCTCTCAAAAGGATCTAAATCTCCGACAGTAAAGATGGTTAGAATTCTTGGCCTCCTATGATTTCGACATTGCATATACACCAGGAAAGGGCAATGCGGTGGCTGATGCATTGAGTAGAAGACATGGAAGTTTAGGGGATATGTTTCTAGAATGGAAGCAACTCGAGTACATCGCTGGGTATGATTTCAGACCAAAGTGTGAATTGGATCCAGAAATGCTAGCAAGTTTGACGATCAGACCCACTTTGATTGAGCGGATTGGTTCCAGTCAGTGGGACAATCCTAACCTATTGGAAATCATCTCCAAGTTAGAGATGGGTATTGATGAGGGGATGAACAAGTATGGGCTTGATCGAGATAGATGGCTTAGAAAGAGTGGAAGACTTGTTGTGCCCAATGTCAATGGAATGAGAGATAAAGTGCTTAGAGAATTTCATCACTCAAAACTAACTATACATTCCGGTGGTAAAAAGATGTATCGAGACATGATGCAGACCTACTACTGGGAAGGGATGAAAAGAGACGTTGGGAAGTTTATATCCAAATGCATGAATTGCCAGCTAGTTAAAGCTGAGCAAAAGAAGCCTAGTGGTTTGTTGCAATCATTAGAAATGCCAGAATGGAAATGGGAACAAGTCTTCATTGATGGGTTACCAAGGACTAGATCGGGCCATGATAGCATTTGGGTGATTGTGGACCGGTTGATTAAGAGTGCAAGGTTTATACCCGTCAAGTCGAATAGAATGACAGCTAAGTTAGCGGAACTATATATAAAGTGGGTAGTGAGATTTCATGGAATACCCGAAGGCATTGTAAGTGACCGAGATCCGTTGTTCACTAGTGGATTTTGGAAGAGCTTACAAGAGGCGTTAGGATCAGAATTACATCTCAGTATCGCGTATCATCCTCAAACCGACAGTCAGACAGAGAGGGTGAATCGAGTGTTAGAAGATCTCTTGAGAGCTTGCATATTGGACTTTGGTGGATCATGGGATGACCATTTGCACCTAGTAGAGTTTGCATATAATAATAGTTACCAATCCAGTATTGACATGGGTCCATTTGAAGCTTTGTATGGAAGACCGTGTAACTCACCGTCATGTTGGTTAGAAATCGGTGAGAAGTTTGTTCTTGGACCAGATGTGGTAAGAGAAACTTCAGCTAAGATTAAGGTTATCCAACAGCGAATGAAGGCTGCCCAAGATAGGCAGAAGAGTTATGCCGATAAGAGGAGAAGAGAATTAAATTTCTCCACTGGTGACTTGGTGTTTGTCAAGATTTCTCCGTTAAAGAGTGTGATACGATTTGGTAGGAGAGGCAAGTTAGCACCAAGATTGGTTAGACCATTCCCAGTTCTCGAGCAAATCGGGAATCTGGCATATAAAGTTGAATTACCAGAGAAGATGGCAGGAGTTCACAATGTATTTCGTGTTTCCCAGTTAAGGAAGTTCGTGCACGACCCTGATGTGGCTATTTCACCTGATCAGTTGGATGATATCGAGGTTGAACCCAAGGCGGTTGGGAACCCCAAGCCTATGCGTATTGTTGGGAACGATACGAAGCAACTTCGAAGGAAGGCGGTGAAAATAGTCAAAGTTCAGTGGGGCGAGAATGAGAAGACTGTACTTGGGAGATAGAGGAGAGCATTAGGAAGACGTATCCAGAACTCTTCGCCTGATAAGATTTCTGTCTCGATTTAGTCTTTCCGCATGCTAGGATAGTCTTGTTTTGTTTATTTTGCATGTTTGATTGTTGTATGTGGCAGGTAGGCATGCGGGATCCTTTGTACATTTTGGGTTAAGGAATTTCGGGGACGAAATTTCTTTGGGGGGGGGGGGGGGGATGTAACGACCCGCATTCTACGTATCGAAGGATCGTAGAATATTTATTTCTTTCATATGCGAAGTCGTATGGTCATGTAACTTTGGGAGACGACTATTGGGGTCATTTCCCATGTTCATGATTTTTGCAGATTTTTAAATGACCATTTTGCCCCTAGCTGATCTTGTTTTGGCCATAACTCTTTATTGGAAAGGATTTTGATCTGAAACCACTTCCATTTGATCCAGATGATGGTTTACCTTTCCGTAGAGTGGTCACATTAGCCAAACGGACTCACTGTTTGGGAGATATGGCTGAAACAAGTTTCAGATGGTGAAAAACAGCTTAATTGGGCTTAACCGGGTGATTAATAGCTAGGCCCAAAGGGGAATTTCGGGATTTGGAGTATTTAAGGGTTGTTAGGGTTTAGAGAACACCCTTTTTCTCACTTTCACAGCCGCCACTTTCATTCTTGGAACCCTAGTAATGGCCTCCAACATCTAAAACATCCCAAATCACCTTCTAATCGCTAATTAAGCCAAATCTACATCAAATCAAAGCGGATTAGCACAAGAATCAAGGTAGAACTGCTGTATAGCCTTGGTATTCATGCCCAAACAGAGAATCATTTCAAATTTGGTATTCTATTTGTAGCAAAGGTGAGTGATTTGCATAGTTCCTCACTAATTATGGCTAATTAGTAATAATTAGCGAATTTATAAATGTTAAAAATCTGGGAAAATATTTATAAATTTTGAAATATTGTTTTAGACCTCTGTTAGAAAATTTGGTTAATTTAGTTAAGTTTTACTAATCCTATAATTAGTTTTTCTTAAACATGCTTAAGGGAAAATGTGGGATTTTGGCTATGTTTGATCCGATTTAACCTATCAAATTATTGTTTTGGTGTTTGTGGTTGATTATACATGTTGCTATGACTGTATGGTATGTTTTGTGATTGATTAGAAAAGTTAGATTGGTCGGAAACGCCATTGAATGGCGTAAAACAGTCGCTGGAAAGAAGTGCAGGAAACTAGCCGAACCGGATCAGATCGGATATAGGGTTCGGATCGGTGGGCAAGAGGATCCGATCCGGATTGGGAATATGCACTAAAGGAAGCTTGGCAAAAAGGAAGGCCATTCGTATAAGGGTTGGAATTGGAATTCGACCAAAGCTGGACATGGGATTGGATCAGATTGAATGGAGATAAAGGATCACCGAACCGGAGTCTGAAGAAGGAGAACCACCGAACCGAACCGCACCCAGGAGCATAGCATGAAGCATGGCACCCAAACCGAACCGGATGGAGGAGCTGAGCCAAACCACGATGGAGAATCCAAACCGAACCAAACGAGAAATATGAAGATGATGTATAGCCGAACCGAACTAGATTTAAGTTACTTCTACGCGACGACCCTTTTGAAGACCAACTCCAATTCGACCAAAACCCGAGATGCAAAGGAAGCCAAATAGGAAGTAGAACTCAGGATCCAGTTGGGAACCAACGAGTCAACTTCATGAGTTGGGCTTTGCTACGGGACGTGTGCAAAGGGGTTATCGACGTCTATAGCTTTGATCCACCACCAAGACGGATGTTAGACTATGTATCAGTGCATTGGGGGTAGTTACTACTCCATGGGGCAAAGTGATCGTAGCATGGCTATGAGCCAGTGTAGTGGGGTCGTCATGACTTCATGGGGCAGAGTGGACATAGCAAGGATTAGTGGCTATGGATCAGTGCAGTGGTGTCATTATGACCCCATGGGGTAGAGTGATAATAGCAAGGAATGGGTGGTCAGAGCGGTGGTTGTCGTAAGCTTTACGCACTAAGTGATAGATGTGAGGATGGTTGCTATGCTTGATTGATTGTTATCACTATGTCATGTACGCCCCCACCCCCGCATTCTTTACACCTTATGTTTAGTGGCACCTTAGAGTGTTGAGCGGTATATTGTGCTAACTCTTTGGTTGCAGGTCCAGGTTCAGGTATGGTTTAGTATACCCGTTATTGTTCTGTTTGATGCTTATCGCTCATACCAGACTTTTGTCTGACCCAGAGTTTTATGTCTCTTCTTATTACTCTAGGTGCTCTTAAACGGGAAGACTAGAGACAGGTTAGGTGATATGCACGGGTAGCTGTACCGGAGACGAGCAGGAGGCTCCCACGTATGGTTTATATAGATATTCTCCTTGTGTCGCTGCTGGTCACTACTTTGGGCATTAGTAGTGTACCTTTCCTTTCTTTTGCTTCAGAGACAGTTTTAAAGTTGTAATAATAATGATGTGGAACATAAGCTGTATTTGGATTTTCCGCTGCTATGATGTTTAAAATTTAGCTTATGCACTGTCTCACCTGTTTTGTGTCAAGTATGTTATTATTATATTTTATTTCATGCGCTGTGAGACATTCTACAAGTTCTTTGTTAGTTCGCCAGTAAGTTCTCTTCTTTTTCCTTTCCTTGGCGACCGTCCTGTGCTGGTTGGACATCGACACAGCGCACTTTCATGGGAAATGTCGGCTGGTGCGGGTCGGGCCGTCGCAAGGAAGTTTTAGACCCGTGCTTCGCACATGGGTATAACAAAATATAAATTCAAAGTGAACATTTGTGAGAAATTTGTTTTAACAGATAAAGTAAGAAGATTAATTTATAAATAAGTTTGTATAAACTAAGTAAAATATTTATCATTAGATAAATTGAATATATAAGTCAGGACTTATATAGAGAAGTAAGAATCGATTTCAACATCGATATTTGAAACTGAATATGGACGAAGAGTAAATTGGATAGGGTTAATCAGTTAGAGTTAATCGATTAGAGTTAAATCGAACTAGAGTTTTTCAAATAGAGTTAATCGAACAAGATTTAGTCGAATATTAGTCATTCGAATAGAGTTAATTGAATTAGAGTTAGTCGGGTTAGAGTTATTTGAATATAGTTTATTCGAAGAAAGAGTTATCGAATAAGGTTATTCGAAGAAGAGAATTAATCAAATATAGTTTATTCGAAAAGAGGTTATCGAATATTAGTTATCCGAAGAGAAATTATCGAATATTAGTTATTCGAAGGGAGTTATCAAATATTAGTTATTCAAAAGGAGTTATCGCATATTGTTTATTCGAAAGGAGTTAATCGAATATAGTTTATTCGAATAGAGTTAAAGGAGTTAATCGAATATATTTTATTCGAATAGAGTTAAAGGAGGTATCGAATATAGTTTATTCGAGTAGAGTTAAAGAAGTTAATTGAATATAGTTTATTCGAATAGAGTTAAAGGAGTAAACTGAATACAGTTTATTCGAAAGGAGTTAATAAAATATAGTTTATTCGAAAGGAGTAAATTGAAAGGAGTTAATTGAATATAGTTAATTTGAATAGAGTTAAAGGAGTAAATTGAATATAGTTTATTCGAAAGGAGTTAATCGAATATAGTTTATTCGAAAGGAGTAAATTGATAGGAGTTAATTGATAAAATTTATTTGATTAGAGTTAATCCAATAGAGTTAATTGATTAAGGTTAATCAAATAGAGTTAATCCCATAGAGTTAATCAAATAGAGTTAATAGAATAAAGTTAATCAAATAGAGCTAACTGATAAGAGTAAATCGATTAGAGTTAATCGAATAGTGTTAATTGAATAGAGTTAATCGAATATGGCTATTCGAAGAGAGATTATCGAATATTGTTTATTCAAAGGAAAGAGTTATCGAATAGAGATTTATTCGAAAGAGAGTACGTAAAGAAGTTTGTTGAAGGTTTAAAAGGTGAACCTTGTCTATTTCGAAGTTAAAAATGTTGTTCAATTAAGGTCTAAGTGGTAGTTATACCCCAACTAGATTGGCTTCATTTTTAACTAAGGAATGGTTAAGGTTCGATAGTGAAGGTTTGGTTAAGTGAATTTAGTAAATGAGTGTAATGTTTTGAGTTGGCATAGTGATGTTTTATTTAAATATCTGTTTAAATCCAAAGGTAGGAGTTTTGGAAATGTTTTCCAAATAAGAATCAGAAACGTTTTTGTAACGACCCGGGAAAAAGACGACCTTGATTATCCGATATACAACACATATCGAACATCAAGGGTCGACAATTACCGAATGGTTAATGAAAGAATTTAGAGGGTGAGGATAGATAAGATAGAAAAATAGAATAGAAGAAGAAAAAGAAGAACACAACATCAGAGTAACACGAATCTCACAGCGGAACGAATAAAATATAATATATCACATAACTTGAAATCAAAAGCAGTATATGCATACAATACCATTATCAGAGTACAACCCTTGCATCACAGCGGAAATAAACAATAGCTATATAAGTCCTGAAGCCTCCTGCTCCAAGCTCTCCAAGTCTATCTGTAAAATCCTGACTACTTGACTGCTCGTACAAATTTGGGCACCCAAGAGTTTAGGGAAAGCAAAACAAAATAAAACTCTGGGTCAGTCATGGGACTGGTGTGAGTAAACTCCAATCACTTGGTTTAACTTTTCAAAATCCTTTTCAAAAGAAAAATAATCGTAAGACTAATCCACTCATAAATACGGATGGCTTTTACCTTACGATAACCCAAAACACTTTGGAAATCATATATTATCTGATATTATAATAATGTCTAATCACAAGTAATTAAAATCTAGTAGAACGCTTGCATCTCACGCTCTACGTATATAATATACAATCAAACTCGCAGGCACTTATTGGAGATTGGATTCCAACTTGACAAGGTATGGGACCACCTTCCGAACGTGTATCTCTAGAGGCAAATACACTGGTTTCAACAAGAACATCTTGCAACCCGGCCCACACATGACCGACCACTCATTTCGCTTGAGTGTATCGAATGTATATCACCAACGGTTGGGATCAGCAACCGTCTCCCGATAAGGGACAGCATCGATAGATTTAAGAACAAAAGGAATTTCTCTAGATAGGTGATCATACATCCTAATGGGTGCGACCCACATAGCCATGTTGCCTGCCCGATTTTTTGTCATTTCCCGGTGGATGAGGCTTGAGGTCATAACTTATCTTTTGACAGATCCCACCTCCATTACTTTGAATGCCACATCGTCATACCCGCCAAATCACAAATTGATTTCACCAAAAATACCACGGGTATACAGCTAAGAGAAACGAATTCCTCTGCCACCAAACGTAATTACGTTTGAAGAGATCAACTTACGCGATCCTTTGAATATACTCTGTCAGACATTCGTCCATTCACGTTTGTCCTGGGACTGGACAAACCGAAGGCACTATTCTGTAAATAGGATAGCCCTTGCATAACTCCGTCTTCAATATATTCAGTATACTTGATTCACAACGCTTATGCCAATACAGAGTGGTTCTCTGGATAATAATCCAACCGGTCTCTCCATATTAACAACGTAAAATGGTCAAAAACTTTGATAGTCGGTGATTTAACTATCAAATGAAAACATGTCTGTGTGCAAACAACGATATTATTTCCAGATGGAAATTCTATCAATCAATCATCATTCATCATCAAATTATCATAAATTTACCCTTTTCCTTATTCTTGTTTTCCTATATTTCTTATTTACTATATTTAGAAAATATACGTTATTAACAATGGGAAACAATTCCATTTCTCATTTTCTATATTCAGAAAACATTTCTGATTTTTCATTTGGAAGACATTTCCAAATCTCCTTCATTGGGTTTAAACTGATGTTTGAATAAACATCGCTATGCCAACACCAACCATTTCGCTCATTAACTAAATTCACTTAACCCCTTTCACTCTCGAACCTTATCCACTTCTTAGTTAAAAACGAAGTCAATCAAGTTGGGGTATAATTACCTCTCAGACCTTAACTGAACAACATTTCTAACTTCGAAATAGACAAAGTTCAAACTTCACTCTTTAAGAAACTTCCTTGCGAACTCTCGGATTCTATTTATGAATCCACTTCCTTTACTGAATCATTTGATTATAACTATAAATGTTATAATTCCATGCTTTCAAAATATGTTAACTTAAATATATTTCCATATCTTAATTTGGATAAATAAACAACCAACTACTTTATTAACAGATAATTAAAACTTGATTTGAAATGGAAAGTAAACATTACTTCCCTTGATTCGATATAATCGAATTTCCATGTATGATTCACTCTCGAATAATCACTATCCGATAATTCTCTTTCGAATAAACTATATTCGATTCCCCTGTTCGAATAACTAATATTCGATAATCCTTTTCTTCGAATAACTAATATTCGAAAAATCTCACTTCGAATAAACCATATTCGATAATTTTCTCCTTCGAATAACTATATTCGATTTAACACACTTCGAACGAACTATATTCGATTACTCTTCTCGAATAAACTATATTCGATAACTCTACTTCGAATAAGTGATATTCGATTAATTCCCTTTTTGACTAACCCTACTTAATTTACTAATACTCGACTAACTCGACTTAATTAACTTCTATTGATTAATTACTATTTGATTTAACACCATTTGCTTGACTCTAGATCGCAGCGATCGCAATGGTTACGCCTGATTCCCCCAGGAAACATCCGACCGCCGTAGGCTATCTGCAGCCCTGCGAATTACGCTAGCAGTCGTGCTAAATGGAAATTCATCCTTAAATAACTTTGTCTATTTTTAACTCTATCTCGAATAATTAGATTCGATCAATTCTAATTGAATAACTAATATTCAATTAACCCTTATTCGATTACTATATTTGAATAACTCTAGTTCGATTTGACTCAAAACGATTAACTCTAACTGATTAACTCTAACTGGTTAATTCTAACTGAATAACTTTAACTGGATAACTCTAACTGAATAACTCTAACTGGTTAACTCTAACTAACTAACTCTAACTGTTTAACTTTACGGTTTAACTCTGACAGTTTAACTTCAACGGTTTAACTCTAACAGTTTAACTCCAACTGTTTAACTCTAACAGTTTAACTCCAACTGTTTAACTCTAACAGTTTAACTCCAACTGTTTAACTCTAACAGTTTAACTCCAACGGTTTAACTCTAGTTGATTAACTCTTTTGAATTAATCCCTTTGACTTTTCTCTTTTGAATAATTCCTTTGGAATAATTCCTTTGAATTACTTCCCTTGAATAGATTCTTTTTCTATTCGTTTACTCAACAAATAACTATTCTCTTTTCGCTTCTATTTATTTAACAAATAAATATTCCCTTTAACTTTTCTATTTATTCAACAAATAAATATTTCTTTTAACTTTTCTATTTATTTAACAAATAAGTACTTCTGTCAACTTTTCTTTATTCCCTACATGAATATTCCCTTTTCAATTCCATTTGTAAATACTTTTACGAATGTTTCCCTTTTTATTTCTATTTGTAATCGTTTCACAAATATTTCTCTTCTATTTGATTTCACCAATATTTTCCCTTCTATTTGATTTCACCAATATTTGTTTTTTTTTTTTGCAAATGCTTTGATTCTATAATCATTTTCTCTCATGAAATTCTCTTCCTTTTATATATAAAATCTATTGATTTTATATAAATAATTTATTTTCAAAATAAACTTTGAAAATCCCTTTTCACTTTCTAGTATCACTTATGGTATAAAAATACCAAATCAAAAGGTTCAATCATCA
Source organism: Allium sativum (assembly GCA_030737875.1). NCBI lineage: Eukaryota > Viridiplantae > Streptophyta > Magnoliopsida > Asparagales > Amaryllidaceae > Allium > Allium sativum. The sequence continues at coordinate 2,976,192 of CM060921.1, read as the reverse complement.
TCCAAACACACATGTTCAACAACAGATGATATAACACATCATATATCAGAATATATGAAAAACGGTAAATAAATGTTGAGGAATCCAGTTGGATTCCTCCGACCTGTTTCCCTGCATCCACAGATGTTACACAATATAATTCACATCAATTTCATTTCAATATGAGGTATTCTGATAAACAAAATCAACATCGGTTAACGATATATATAACTATATCGGTATTTTCAATCAATTGACTATCAGTTCAACCAAACAATCAACACTCAACAATTCAACCAATAATTATCAGTTCTAAAAATACTTTATAAAAATATAAAGTGTTCAGAGTTAGTGAGATTTACTCACCTTGGACGGTTTATCGTTGAATAACGATAATCGGTCATTGATTTGGTTCAGACGTTAAATTTCACCATAAATCCAAACGAGCTCCAATCCACTTGCGGTCAGTTCCATTGCGTAGTGCTCGTCCATACGATCCCAACGGATCCTGTTTCGTTAAATTTCGTTAATGTATGCAAAAGTTATGCTATTTACAATATTTACCTAATTTAAATGAATATATATTTAATTAAATTAATTAAATTATTTTTATCTTAATTAATTTCTAATTGCGTTATTAGCCAAATTACCTTCCCCGCCCTTCTAAAAAATCATACTTTCCCATCTCTAGCCATATCCAATTTTTTTTAAAATTGAAAAACCATTTTATTATTAATTAAATTTAATTTTCAAATAAAATATTTAAAAATATTCATTTAATTATAACTTAAAATTTTTAATCCGGATCAAAAATCTGCTTCCACTCATTTTAAAGTATTTTCCGATAAGAATCCAACGGTCCTTGTTTCGTGGAAATCCGACTTGTTTTGAAAAAGTTATAAGCTTTTAAAGTTAATGGTTAAAAATTACGAAAATGCCCCTGGTCTGTTTTAAATTCAAATTAAATTCAAATTAAATTTTAAATTTAAATTTAAATTAATCATCCCATCCGTCGGATCAGTTAGGGATAGCCAGGGAGAGCAGGAAACTATATTTTCCAAACTCAAGCCTTAGACACTATCCTCTCTGTCACCCTTAGAATGTTCTGATATTTATTTTTACAAATTCTATTTTAATTATAATATATATATATATTACACAAATAAATAAATAAATAAATATTATTTAAAAACTTACCTCGCGAAGCCCAAGCCTCTGCCTAAGAGTCCCTAGCTCCCCGTCTTGCCCTCCTTTCTCCCTTCCTTCCCTTTTCCCTATTTCCTAATATTTTATTATTATTTCTGCCATTGCCAAAGCTTGAAAGAGGAGAAGGAGGAGTGAGTTTAAAATGAAGGGGGGGGGGGGCTATTTATAGCCGAAGGAGTCACATGGATTGCTGAGGTGGCGCGAATCCAACGGTCGAAAATGGATGGCTAGGATTAATCCTTAAATTAATTAAATTATAAATAAATTTAATAATTTATGAATAGTAAAGTGTGTTTTCTCAACTCTATTCGGACGTTAATTTAACTTACTTATTGATACCTTATCCAAAATCTTTTTCAACCATGTTGTTCAATTTTTCTTGCTCTTCAATAATATATAAAAATATTTAAATTTTGAATTCGTTTGAACTTTCAAATAATTTAAATTCAAATTCAAAATAGTGTTTTGTGTTAGTTTCAACACCTTCCGGTCTCATGTTGGAGTATCAAACGATAACGGTTTTCAGAAATTCTTCCACCATCTGGTCCGGTTTTTAACGTACTTCAATCCTATGTATTCCAATCAAAAATCGGAGTTCGTTTAGATTTTCAAATAATTTATTTAAATTTTGTTTCCTTAATAACTTTCTATATCCGTTATAGGATTTTTCCAGATTTCATATATAGCTAATATCCTATGTTTAGAATTTTCCTGGATAGGTCTCAGGTTCCAGTTTTGCCGTTAGCATTAGCAAATTCCAATTACCGTCAAATTTTAGTTCAAATTTTGGCCTTTTATTTTTTCTTTTCCACATACGGATGTCATTTTTGACGTAACTTGGTTGGTTACCTAATTTCATCATTTCAGATTTAATGAAACTGATTTCATCGAAATCCGAGTTCGTTAGCTACTACATCCTTTGTAAACGTACTATTTTAAATTAAAAATTTATCCTTTTATACTGCAAGTTCACATTATATTGCAGATCCACTAGATTTCTACCATTTCGGAATAAAATAAAATATTCAAAATTATTGAAATTAAACCATTTAGAATTCCAAAATAATAAAAAAAATATTTTTAAATAATAACTAAATGGTCAAAAAATCTGGGCTGTTACATTCTTCCCCCCTTAAAATAATTTCGTCCTCGAAATTGCTAAGGTAGAAAAATGAATTTTATAACTAGGTTAAAATTATTTGGTTACTCTGATTTCACTAAACCAATCTATTCTAATTAATTTATTAATTTATTTCTATAAACGAAAATTTTCAAAAATTCTGAAAATTTTCTAACACTCGAAATTTCTGAAAAATTTCGCCAGCACCTCCTTTGTACTGGTCAATAGCTCAAACTCCAACTCGCCTCCCTAGGCCTTCTTCAACCCAAAAGAAAATCAAACAGCCAAGTGGCTTGCCCAACAGGTTCATAAATCTCATCAAACACATATGAATATATACGTGTACCTTTTTGTCGACATTCAATTCTGCTATCAATTTAGCATATACCACTATCATCCCAATCAAACTCCCAATCACTTTTATCTTCAACACGACCATCCGCTTATAACCAAGCCAAATTTCAATCAAACTGCAATTCCAATCTCAATTCAAATTTCTTGCTCGACCATCCATTTCTATCCCAGATTTATCTCTAATCTAGTCCAATTCTACTTGATACCATTCTATTTCAATTCAACTCAATTTCCACTGAACTACCTTCAATTCAATTTCAAATTTGCTTTCACAAATTTCTATTTAGTTTGTGTTTATTTCAAACAATCTTACCTAGAAGTTTCAAATAGCTTTGCCTTTTCCAAAAATCAAATATCCCTTTGGAATATCAAAACAACTTGGTTTCTCAAAACAATTCAAAAACAAAATCTTTGGTAGTAATCTGTCACTTACAAACTCGAAAATGAACACCGATGATGTCCGGATCAACATCGGAATTTATTTTCCAGCTATCGAAGTGAGTTCAATACTATGTCACTTTCAAAACCATTTCTAAACACTTTCATTTTGAAATTCATTTCAAAATATCCCTTTTCAATGCTTGTAACAAATTTAAAATCTCCCAAGATTTTAAAATTCACATATATTCAATTTAATTCCATTTACAATGCTTATTCAAATTTTAGCAATTTTAATTCCAATTCTGAACTTAAATTCAGATTTAATTCATCTGATTTCATATATTTCACTTATATGAATTTTGATTTGTTATTTACATAACCATTTCACATTTTATAATCTTACTCGATTATAACCACAACCAACACATTTAATATACTATAATAATTTCAAATATCTATACTTTGCTTATATCAAAATATAATTTGGGTAAAATTATTTCATTTACCCTTTTTTCAAAACATATCGTGTCGACCCATCGTATTTAAGTGTTTATAAACTCCTATCGATACAGTGGATCAAACTGATCGACTAGAACTCATAAACGACTCAACCAATAAATCTCCACGGTATAAAATCATTTTATATTAAATAACAAATACGTTCACTCTTATATATACACTCAAACTCAGTCTAGGGCATTACTAACCCCATCTCTACTGAGTTACGCCACAGAGCCAAGGTAAATCAGCTAACCTTCAGCTCTGATACCAACTGTAACGACCCCGAGATTCGAGTAGGCTTTTCAACCATCCTCTCCTCCCTCGGCACTGGGCTAACCTCCCAGCGTGGCTTACAGAGATACCTCACAACTGCTTTTACGGCCAGCCTCTCGACTCGACCAACCCACATTGTCGGGAGATGTAGGGGTAAGAGTCTCCCGTTCGCCACCAAACGCGAAGCGAGAACCCCCTATCATCGGTACCAATTAAGCAACCAGCTCTGATACCAACTGTAACGACCCGGGAAAAAGACGACCTTGATTATCCGATATACAACACATATCGAACATCAAGGGTCGACAATTACCGAATAGTTAATGAAAGAATTTAGAGGGTGAGGATAGATAAGATAGAAAAATAGAATAGAAGAAGAAAAAGAAGAACACAACATCAGAGTAACACGAATCTCACAGCGGAACGAATAAAATATAATATATCACATAACTTGAAATCAAAAGCAGTATATGCATACAATACCATTATCAGAGTACAACCCTTGCATCACAGCGGAAATAAACAATAGCTATATAAGTCCTGAAGCCTCCTGCTCCAAGCTCTCCAAGTCTATCTGTAAAATCCTGACTACTTGACTGCTCGTACAAATTTGGGCACCCAAGAGTTTAGGGAAAGCAAAACAAAATAAAACTCTGGGTCAGTCATGGGACTGGTGTGAGTAAACTCCAATCACTTGGTTTAACTTTTCAAAATCCTTTTCAAAAGAAAAATAATCGTAAGACCAATCCACTCATAAATACGGATGGCTTTTACCTTACGATAACCCAAAACACTTTGGAAATCATATATTATCTGATATTATAATAATGTCTAATCACAAGTAATTAAAATCTAGTAGAACGCTTGCATCTCACGCTCTACGTATATAATATACAATCAAACTCGCAGGCACTTATTGGAGATTGGATTCCAACTTGACAAGGTATGGGACCACCTTCCGAACGTGTATCTCTAGAGGCAAATACACTGGTTTCAACAAGAACATCTTGCAACCCGGCCCACACATGACCGACCACTCATTTCGCTTGAGTGTATCGAATGTATATCACCAACGGTTGGGATCAGCAACCGTCTCCCGATAAGGGACAGCATCGATAGATTTAAGAACAAAAGGAATTTCTCTAGATAGGTGATCATACATCCTAATGGGTGCGACCCACATAGCCATGTTGCCTGCCCGATTTTTTGTCATTTCCCGGTGGATGAGGCTTGAGGTCATAACTTATCTTTTGACAGATCCCACCTCCATTACTTTGAATGCCACATCGTCATACCCGCCAAATCACAAATTGATTTCACCAAAAATACCACGGGTATACAGCTAAGAGAAACGAATTCCTCTGCCACCAAACGTAATTACGTTTGAAGAGATCAACTTACGCGATCCTTTGAATATACTCTGTCAGACATTCGTCCATTCACGTTTGTCCTGGGACTGGACAAACCGAAGGCACTATTCTGTAAATAGGATAGCCCTTGCATAACTCCGTCTTCAATATATTCAGTATACTTGATTCACAACGCTTATGCCAATACAGAGTGGTTCTCTGGATAATAATCCAACCGGTCTCTCCATATTAACAACGTAAAATGGTCAAAAACTTTGATAGTCGGTGATTTAACTATCAAATGAAAACATGTCTGTGTGCAAACAACGATATTATTTCCAGATGGAAATTCTATCAATCAATCATCATTCATCATCAAATTATCATAAATTTACCCTTTTCCTTATTCTTGTTTTCCTATATTTCTTATTTACTATATTTAGAAAATATACGTTATTAACAATGGGAAACAATTCCATTTCTCATTTTCTATATTCAGAAAACATTTCTGATTTTTCATTTGGAAGACATTTCCAAATCTCCTTCATTGGGTTTAAACTGATGTTTGAATAAACATCGCTATGCCAACACCAACCATTTCGCTCATTAACTAAATTCACTTAACCCCTTTCACTCTCGAACCTTATCCACTTCTTAGTTAAAAACGAAGTCAATCAAGTTGGGGTATAATTACCTCTCAGACCTTAACTGAACAACATTTCTAACTTCGAAATAGACAAAGTTCAAACTTCACTCTTTAAGAAACTTCCTTGCGAACTCTCGGATTCTATTTATGAATCCACTTCCTTTACTGAATCATTTGATTATAACTATAAATGTTATAATTCCATGCTTTCAAAATATGTTAACTTAAATATATTTCCATATCTTAATTTGGATAAATAAACAACCAACTACTTTATTAACAGATAATTAAAACTTGATTTGAAATGGAAAGTAAACATTACTTCCCTTGATTCGATATAATCGAATTTCCATGTATGATTCACTCTCGAATAATCACTATCCGATAATTCTCTTTCGAATAAACTATATTCGATTCCCCTGTTCGAATAACTAATATTCGATAATCCTTTTCTTCGAATAACTAATATTCGAAAAATCTCACTTCGAATAAACCATATTCGATAATTTTCTCCTTCGAATAACTATATTCGATTTAACACACTTCGAACGAACTATATTCGATTACTCTTCTCGAATAAACTATATTCGATAACTCTACTTCGAATAAGTGATATTCGATTAATTCCCTTTTTGACTAACCCTACTTAATTTACTAATACTCGACTAACTCGACTTAATTAACTTCTATTGATTAATTACTATTTGATTTAACACCATTTGCTTGACTCTAGATCGCAGCGATCACAATGGTTACGCCTGATTCCCCCAGGAAACATCCGACCGCCGTAGGCTATCTGCAGCCCTGCGAATTACGCTAGCAGTCGTGCTAAATGGAAATTCATCCTTAAATAACTTTGTCTATTTTTAACTCTATCTCGAATAATTAGATTCGATCAATTCTAATTGAATAACTAATATTCAATTAACCCTTATTCGATTACTATATTTGAATAACTCTAGTTCGATTTGACTCAAAACGATTAACTCTAACTGATTAACTCTAACTGGTTAATTCTAACTGAATAACTCTAACTGGATAACTCTAACTGAATAACTCTAACTGGTTAACTCTAACTAACTAACTCTAACTGTTTAACTTTACGGTTTAACTCTGACAGTTTAACTTCAACGGTTTAACTCTAACAGTTTAACTCCAACTGTTTAACTCTAACAGTTTAACTCCAACTGTTTAACTCTAACAGTTTAACTCCAACTGTTTAACTCTAACAGTTTAACTCCAACGGTTTAACTCTAGTTGATTAACTATTTTGAATTAATCCCTTTGACTTTTCTCTTTTGAATAATTCCTTTGGAATAATTCCTTTGAATTACTTCCCTTGAATAGATTCTTTTTCTATTCGTTTACTCAACAAATAACTATTCTCTTTTCGCTTCTATTTATTTAACAAATAAATATTCCCTTTAACTTTTCTATTTATTCAACAAATAAATATTTCTTTTAACTTTTCTATTTATTTAACAAATAAGTACTTCTGTCAACTTTTCTTTATTCCCTACATGAATATTCCCTTTTCAATTCCATTTGTAAATACTTTTACGAATGTTTCCCTTTTTATTTCTATTTGTAATCGTTTCACAAATATTTCTCTTCTATTTGATTTCACCAATATTTTCCCTTCTATTTGATTTCACCAATATTTGTTTTTTTTTTTGCAAATGCTTTGATTCTATAATCATTTTCTCTCATGAAATTCTCTTCCTTTTATATATAAAATCTATTGATTTTATATAAATAATTTATTTTCAAAATAAACTTTGAAAATCCCTTTTCACTTTCTAGTATCACTTATGGTATAAAAATACCAAATCAAAAGGTTCAATCATCATCCAAACACACATGTTCAACAACAGATGATATAACACATCATATATCAGAATATATGAAAAACGGTAAATAAATGTTGAGGAATCCAGTTGGATTCCTCCGACCTGTTTCCCTGCATCCACAGATGTTACACAATATAATTCACATCAATTTCATTTCAATATGAGGTATTCTGATAAACAAAATCAACATCGGTTAACGATATATATAACTATATCGGTATTTTCAATCAATTGACTATCAGTTCAACCAAACAATCAACACTCAGCAATTCAACCAATAATTATCAGTTCTAAAAATACTTTATAAAAATATAAAGTGTTCAGAGTTAGTGAGATTTACTCACCTTGGACGGTTTATCGTTGAATAACGATAATCGGTCATTGATTTGGTTCAGACGTTAAATTTCACCATAAATCCAAACGAGCTCCAATCCACTTGCGGTCAGTTCCATTGCGTAGTGCTCGTCCATACGATCCCAACGGATCCTGTTTCGTTAAATTTCGTTAATGTATGCAAAAGTTATGCTATTTACAATATTTACCTAATTTAAATGAATATATATTTAATTAAATTAATTAAATTATTTTTATCTTAATTAATTTCTAATTGCGTTATTAGCCAAATTACCTTCCCCGCCCTTCTAAAAAATCATACTTTCCCATCTCTAGCCATATCCAATTTTTTTTAAAATTGAAAAACCATTTTATTATTAATTAAATTTAATTTTCAAATAAAATATTTAAAAATATTCATTTAATTATAACTTAAAATTTTTAATCCGGATCAAAAATCTGCTTCCACTCATTTTAAAGTATTTTCCGATAAGAATCCAACGGTCCTTGTTTCGTGGAAATCCGACTTGTTTTGAAAAAGTTATAAGCTTTTAAAGTTAATGGTTAAAAATTACGAAAATGCCCCTGGTCTGTTTTAAATTCAAATTAAATTCAAATTAAATTTTAAATTTAAATTTAAATTAATCATCCCATCCGTCGGATCAGTTAGGGATAGCCAGGGAGAGCAGGAAACTATATTTTCCAAACTCAAGCCTTAGACACTATCCTCTCTGTCACCCTTAGAATGTTCTGATATTTATTTTTACAAATTCTATTTTAATTATAATATATATATATTACACAAATAAATAAATAAATAAATATTATTTAAAAACTTACCTCGCGAAGCCCAAGCCTCTGCCTAAGAGTCCCTAGCTCCCCGTCTTGCCCTCCTTTCTCCCTTCCTTCCCTTTTCCCTATTTCCTAATATTTTATTATTATTTCTGCCATTGCCAAAGCTTGAAAGAGGAGAAGGAGGAGTGAGTTTAAAATGAAGGGGGGGGGCTATTTATAGCCGAAGGAGTCACATGGATTGCTGAGGTGGCGCGAATCCAACGGTCGAAAATGGATGGCTAGGATTAATCCTTAAATTAATTAAATTATAAATAAATTTAATAATTTATGAATAGTAAAGTGTGTTTTCTCAACTCTATTCGGACGTTAATTTAACTTACTTATTGATACCTTATCCAAAATCTTTTTCAACCATGTTGTTCAATTTTTCTTGCTCTTCAATAATATATAAAAATATTTAAATTTTGAATGCGTTTGAACTTTCAAATAATTTAAATTCAAATTCAAAATAGTGTTTTGTGTTAGTTTCAACACCTTCCGGTCTCATGTTGGAGTATCAAACGATAACGGTTTTCAGAAATTCTTCCACCATCTGGTCCGGTTTTTAACGTACTTCAATCCTATGTATTCCAATCAAAAATCGGAGTTCGTTTAGATTTTCAAATAATTTATTTAAATTTTGTTTCCTTAATAACTTTCTATATCCGTTATAGGATTTTTCCAGATTTCATATATAGCTAATATCCTATGTTTAGAATTTTCCTGGATAGGTCTCAGGTTCCAGTTTTGCCGTTAGCATTAGCAAATTCCAATTACCGTCAAATTTTAGTTCAAATTTTGGCCTTTTATTTTTTCTTTTCCACATACGGATGTCATTTTTGACGTAACTTGGTTGGTTACCTAATTTCATCATTTCAGATTTAATGAAACTGATTTCATCGAAATCCGAGTTCGTTAGCTACTACATCCTTTGTAAACGTACTATTTTAAATTAAAAATTTATCCTTTTATACTGCAAGTTCACATTATATTGCAGATCCACTAGATTTCTACCATTTCGGAATAAAATAAAATATTCAAAATTATTGAAATTAAACCATTTAGAATTCCAAAATAATAAAAAAAATATTTTTAAATAATAACTAAATGGTCAAAAAATCTGGGCTGTTACAGTTTTCTAATATAGAAAATAAGCAACGGAAATGTTTTCCAATGTTAATAACGTATATTTTCTAAATTTATAAGATAAGAAATGTTGAATATACGGAAATAGGAAATGGGTAAATGAATAAATTAATGATAGATTAATTTAAGAGATAAATGATGATTGATGATTGATATCTAAATTTCCATCAGGAAATAATATCGATGTTTGTACACATGTTTTCCTTTGATAGTTAAATCACCGACTATCGAAGATTTTGACCATTTTCGTTGTCAATACGGAGATCCCGGGATCAGATTAATTATCTGAAAACCACTCTGTATGAGCATTAGCGTTGCGAATCAAATATGATGAAGATAATTGAAGACGGAGTTATGCAAGGGTTGTCCTGTTTACAGAATAGTATCTTCGGTTTGTCCGATCCCAGGACGACCTGTATGGAAGAATATCTGACAGAGTATACTTAATGGATCGCATAAGTTGATCTCTTCAAACGTATTTACGTTTGGTGGTGGAGGAATTAGTTTCTCTTAGCTGTATACCCATTGTATTTTTGGGGAAATCAATTTGTGATTTGGCGGGTATGACGATGTGACATTCAAAGTGAAAAAGTGTGATCTTTCAGAGATAAGCGTGGCCTCTAGCCTCACAACCGAAAATGACAAGAATCGGGCAAGCAGCATGGCTAACTGGTTGGCTTCCAATTAGAGTGTATTATCACCTATCTAGAGATATTCATTTCATTCTTTATTCTATTCGAAGCTGTCCCATTTGGGAAACGGTTGCTAATCCCAACCGTTGGTGATATACATTCGATACACTCAAGCGAAAGGAGTGGTCAATCATGTGTGGCCGGTTTGCAAGATGTTCTTGTTGAACCCATTGTATTACTTTCTAAAGGTACACTATCAGAAGGTGGTTCCATACCTTGTCATAGTTGGAAATCCATTACCCAATAAGTGCTCGCGGTTTTGATTGTATACTATATATGTAGAACGTGAGATGAAAGCGTTTCTTCTGGATGATTATCATATTGTGGTTGATAGACACTATTATAGTATAAATGAGTTTTGAGATAAAGATTATTTAAATCAAATTGATTTGGATTCTCATAAGGAACCCGTTCCATTATACGGCGTGGTCTTATGGGATATCGTTTAATTGCTCAAACTGTTTTAAACTGTTTTACTTACACTAGTCCCATAACTGACCCGGAGTTTATTTTGTTTTGTTTTCCCTAAACTCTTGGGTACCCAATTTTGTACGGGCAGTCAAGTAGTCAGGATTTACAGATACACTAGATGAAGCTTGGAGCAGGAGGCTTCAACACTATTTTCTAGCTATTGTTTATTTCCGCTGTGATATAAGTGTTGTACTCTAATATACAAATACAGATTTGTGTTTCAAAGTTTTTGTGTACTATATTTTATTCGTTCCGCTGTGAGATTCGTGTTTATCTGATGTTGTATTTTCTTTTTCTTCTTCTATTCTAAGTTTCTATCTTATCTATTATCACCCTCTAATTTCTTTCATGGACTATCCGGTGTTTCCGATGCTTGATAGTCGACATTGGGTTATATGTCTATTACTCAGGATCGCGAAAACCAGGGTCATTACAGTGGTATCAGATCTGAAGGTTAAGTTATTACCTTGGCTCTGTGGCATGACTCAGCAGAGATGGGGTTAGTAATACCCTAGATTGAGTTGAGTGTATTTATATGAGCGCGTATTTGTTATTTGATATAAAAACTATTTTATATTGTGTAGATTTATTGGTTGAGTTATTTATGAGTTCTGGTCGATCAGTTTGATCCACTGTATCGGTTGGAGTTTCTAAACACACGAACACGATGGGTCGACACAATATGTCTTGGAAAGCGGGTAAATGAAATAATTTTCCAGAATCATATTTTGATATAAAATAACGTTTAATATTGGAATTATAATTTATTGGATATATTGGTTGTTATTATAATCGAGGAAGATTATAATAGAAATGGTTATGTAAATAACCAATCAGAATTTGTATAAGTGAATATATGAATCAGATGAATTAAATCTGGACTAAAATTAGAATTTGGAATTAAAATTCCAAAAACATGAAAAGCGCTTGTAAATGGAATTGGATTAAATATATGAGAATTTTAAAATCCTGGGAGATTTTAAATTGTTTTACAAGCATTGGGAATGGTTTTTTGAAATATATTTCAAAGTGGAAATGTTAGAAATGGTTTTGAAAAGTGATATAGTATTTATCTCACTTCGATCGCTGGAAAATAGGTTCCGATGATGATAGCTGCATCATCGGTGTTCATTTTCAAGTTAATAAGTGACGCATTACTACCAAAGATTTTGTTTTTGAATTGTTTTGTGAAAAGCAAGTTGTTTTGAATCCTGAAAAGGAAAGTTTGATTTTCTATATGGTAAACTGTTAAAACTCCCAGGAAAGACTGTTTGAATTAAAAACAAGTTAAATTAAATTTGTAAAAGTGAATTAAGGTAGAAAATATCAAATTAGATTGGATTAGAGATAATCCGAAATGGAATTGGACTTGTATGTTAAGAGTTGAAATCAAAAATGGAATCTGAGTTAAAAACAGAATTTGGTTTGGATATAAGCTGTAAAGACCCGCAACTTCCCCGTAAAGGAAAGCGTCGGATAGTTCGAGAACAAACCACAACAGAACACATACAGAATGAACGTTTCATTGTATATTACAACAATGCATCAGATTACAAGAATATACAGAGTATGAAACAATATTACACAGAAATATCAGAGATTTAAATTACATTTAAATACATAGCAGCGGAAAATAATACAATACACAACTAGAAGAGATATACGGATACAAAGCTTTCCGGATATCATTCCAGCTGTAAACCAGGATCCTGTGAATATAAATCTGCAAAACCAAAACTACTAGCTGCCCGTGTAAAAAAAAGGGCACCCAGAGTTTAGGTTAAAACAATAAACTCCAGGTCAGTCATGGGACTGGTGTGAGAACTAAAACAGTTATTAATCTTTATTTTCAAAGCTAGGTAAATCAAGGGACCACGCCGTATAACACGGAACGGGTTTCCTCCCAAGAATACCAGTGCATAAAACAAACAGCGCAATGCTAAATAAAGAAAAATGAAGCTGTTATAAGACCCAGGTCCTATCACACAATGCAACGCAAGCCGGGGGATAGGGTTTTCCCTTATAACAGCCAAAGAATGCTTAATACGTTTAAAACAAATCATTTGATACTATTATAAGTGCATAGTGTATAAAACAACTTCAAATCATAAGTATCAATCATAGGCGGCATGGGTACCATATATCATGTCGCCATACTAGTTCTACAATTAAAACCGCAAATGTCACGTATTTGGAAATTGGATTTCCGTCTATGAACCGAGGCAAAAGATAGTCCTCAACCGATTCAAGACAATGTAGCCCATGTCTCAGGATCAGAACGCATCAACCCTTTAGATCGTCAGGGCCGGTCCACCGATGTGGATTATTATGCCTGAACACTACGTCTCTCCGCCCTTTGGGGCGTAAATGAGCCACTAAATGACTCCATCGGTTCGAGAACGACCGATCAATCCGAGGCGCCTCGCAACAGCAACAACCACATAAGTCAAACTCGTCAGGGCGTGTAAAACCACTGATGCCACTTCTAGCTAGAAAGAAACGCAAGCCCTCCCTGACGTCCGTCTCCCGTTTTTGGTTCATACCTGGTGTGAAACACGCGAAGTAAACGTTACACAAAGCTACGCCACGAAGGCCGTGCTTCGATCATCAACCACAAGACTTTGCTTTTCAACAGAAGCCTTGATCATTTGCATCTTAGCATGCCACACAGGCAAACCATCCTATGCAACCGATATCAGTCACACAGAATGAAATCCGATGTCAGACACACAGTCCATTTACAAGTCCGTTCTGGGTCTGAACGAAACCGGAGGCACCTAGTACCCCGCACATCCATCGATCTCCAAGTACGTCTGGACGATCACCAACTGTTTCCATCTTCTTGGGTGTACAGCCCAATCAAGATCATCAGTTATCACCCAAACGACGTGAAGACCTCCGGTCTTCGACCATCGTCTTCATCTTCGACTTATCGTCGTATCAGTTATTCAGAATGGGATGAACCCGGTCTTTCCGAATAACTCGCGTATACTTTAAATAAGTGTTACACAAACACAACATACGCCTCATTCCAATTCATAAGTCACTAACCGTAAATTAATCAAGAGAATAATTCCCCAAATATTAACCCCGAAGGCCGAAACCAACATCAGATCAATATCCAGGAAACCATTCTGCTTGGCTAACCGACAGTTAGTTTCTAAATTTCACGTTCAAATCTAATTAAAGATTTAACTATCGCCTGGAGCAAAACTGGTGATACTCCATTCTCGATCTTTTCAATCTAATTAAAGATTCATTAAAACTCCACTTAGTTTTAATCATTATCTGGGTTAAAGAATCAGTGTCATTTAAAAACACGATTCACGATAAACCCAAAATCACATTCCATTAATTATCGGGTTAAAGAACAAGTGTTATTTAAAACACTGTTCACGATAAACCCAAAAATCAATACCAATTCAATTCCAATTAAATATCATTTAATTGGTACACTTCATTAAATCTAAATAAAAAGATTTAATCTTTTCTCAACTGGGTTCAAGAACAGTGTTAGTGAAGACACCATTCACGACAAACCCAAATCACATTCCATTAATTATCGGGTTAAAGAACAAGTGTTATTTAAAACACTATTCACGATAAACCCAAAAATCAATACCAATTCAATTCCAATTAAATATCATTTAATTGGTACACTTCATTAAATCTAAATAAAAAGATTTAATCTTTTCTCAACTGGGTTCAAGAACAGTGTTAGTGAAGACACCATTCACGACAAACCCAAATCTCATTCGATATTCAATACAAGGCTCTGAATAGATAATATATCGGCTTATATTCAATATCGAATTCTACGACTAACAAATGTCGTATTGGAAATAACGATACAAATATATATCTTTCAAATTTCCATAACAACACCTGTAATATCACGAATTCCAACATCGAAATATTCCGAAGACAATTTCGATTCAAATCCACTCCAATGCAATCATTGGAAATTTTGGTTATTTTCAAAACCCTTTTCAAATTCAATTTATTTATTTAAAAATAAATAGAATTATAATTCTAGTTCAAAACTAGTTCATTTCGATAAAAATCTATTTTTATCTTTTCAAATATGGAGTTTTTCATCCCAAACTTTCACAAATCATTCCTTATGATTTTACACAAATTATTACTATTTTTAATAATTTTATCAAGGCCCGTACAGTCGATTTCCAACAACGGCCATCGAACTGCACTTACAGCGACCTTTTTCGAATTTGATTTGGACGTATCTCCAAATCCAACCGTTAGATTTCAAATTTCTAACATTCATTAGAAAGCTCTTTTCGATACGAACCCAACGGTTCCGGTTTTAGGAGAATCCGACGGCCGGATCTCCCGCAATGTCCGTTTGAAATAAATGGTCGAAATTCACGAACTGCCGCGGCGCGGCGCGTTCTATTCAGGCCATTATATTATATATATAATATATATAATATATACTTCGTCGATTTCTATTTAAAACGAATTATATAAATAGTTTTAAATTCGTTTCAAAAGCAATTTCAACCTCCTTTTCAATTCAAATCAAAATTGAATTCTTCTTTATAAATTCGTTTCAAAATTCATTTCTATTCATTTCTATTCAATTCAAATTTCAATTCAATTTGAATTCATTTCAATTCGTTTTCAATTCAATTCATTTCGAAATCGTTTTCAATTCAATTCATTTCGAAATCGTTTTCAATTCAATTCATTTCGAAATCGTTTTCAATTCAATTCATTTCGAAATCGTTTTCAATTCAATTCAATTCGAAATCGTTTTCAATTCAATTCATTTCGAAATCGTTTTTCAATTCAATTCATTTCGAAATCGTTTTCAAATCGATATAAATATCGTTCACGTCAAAATGGCGTTAATCTAATCAACCCGGCTTCATAAATTTCTATTTTCAAAATAGTTGTTATTATCAAAATATTTCGTTCAACACATGACCAATCTCAATGGATGAGTACTGTCAACACATGAACTTTTATTTTATATTGATAAAGATGTAAATTTTATTACTAAAATATTTCGTTCAACACATGACCAATCTCAACGGATGAGTACTGTCAACACATGAACTTTTATTTTATAATATTCTTTGTTTTTCAAATTGGAATGAGGCCCAATCAATTACCATATAAAGTTAATTATATGGATTTTCATACAACACATGTATATAATAGCATTGAAAAATAATCAACCATCAACCAAAGTGCACTACACTGTATAAGCATCAAATGTAGATATTCAACGCTTATAACAGCCTGTCAATCAACCGATCGACATATTCAATCAATCAGGATGAGTGAACTTCAAATTTCATCCTAACACCCATGTGGGGTTTCAAACAATCAAACACATATTTTATTTGTGCAGTTGGGCGATGTGTAAAATTTATCGTCCCAATCAATGTCCTTCAAATAGGTGTACATAAACAAACCTTCTGGTTTGTAAATGAATATTTATTTATTCACATTCACGTTAAAAATTATATTTTTAACGACAAAACATTTTATTCCAACATATGAACTTCTATTCAATTCATTCTTTAAATAAAATGATATTTTTATTTTTCTAACATATTTTAGAAAATTTCGGCGGCATAACGGCACGATACTAGAAACGGGACGAGGCCTAGCCTTGTCCCCGGTCTAGTGAAGGCCCACGCCATTCACACATCAATCAAATCAATTTCATCTCACCAAACAATTCAATTCAAACAAATAACTCAACTAATCTATGCAACCAAACAAACAAGTCCATGGTCTGTGGACGATTGTGTCGGGTGCTACTAAGCACCGTCTGCATCCTAGTATATATATATAACTAGAAAAATAAATTGAAAGGTGAGAAATTCTCACATATAGCTATCCTAGCTCGACGGCTCTTCATTGATAGAAGTCTTCATCGCTATCGCATCTTTGCCATCTTCGTTGTCCGCTTTCACTACCTATGTAAAAATCGAATTTTTACTTCGATGTTCAATATATAAAAATCGCATTTTTAATTCGAAGTTCAATATATAAAAATTCTATTTTTATTCCGAAGTTCAATATATAAAAATTCTATTTTTCTATCGAAGTTCTATATATAAAAATTCTATTTTTCTATCGAAGTTCTATATATAAAAATTCTATTTCAAAAATATAGACTTCGCCTTTTCTAATAAAAAGTTTTCCTTTTTTCTAATAAAGATCAAATCTTTTTCCTTTTAAAATTAAAACCTTTTCCTATTTTAAAGTTAAAACCTTTTTCCTATATTAAACCTTAAAATAAAATTCAGTCTTATACTAAAATAAAATTCAGTCTTATACTAAAATAAAATTCAGTTTTCACCTTTTTAAAAATTCAGTTTTAACATTTTAAAAAATTCAGTTTTCACCTTTTAAAAAAATTCAGTTTTAACATTTTAAAAAATTCAGTTTTAACATTTTAAAAAAATTCAGTTTTAACATTTTATAAAAAAAACAGTTTTAACATTTTATAAAAAAAACAGTTTTAACAGTAAATAAAATTAGTTTTAACATTATATATATATATAAAAAAAAACACAGTTAGTTTATAAATTAAATAAAATTCAGAAACACTTACGGGGGGGGGTTTCTCTGTCGTGGGTTCGTGAGGGAGGAGGGGGAGACGCGGAGGCCATCGGCGGCGGGCGGAGGCTGGTTGCAGTCGATTCGGGTGGCGGTGACATCAGGAAGGAGAGGAGGGAGAGTACGAGAGGAGGAAGGGATGGATCGGAGGGCGAGGCGCCGGACGGAAGGGGGGCGTGCGATCGACGGTGGCGACTGGGAATTGGGGATCGGGTTTTAGGGGTTTTTTTTTTCTTTTATTACTTCTGAAATGTAATCGAGGGGGGGGGGTTGACTTGGTAAAAAGGGAAAGAGAGAGAAAGTTATTATTTTTTTTTATTTTTTTTTTATATTGCTTTATTTCAAAAAGTAGCTTTTCCATTCGACCTCGAAACAAGGCCCACCGCCTGTCGTCCATAGCTAATTACCCCCATTCCGAACACAATGGGATATGTATCGTAAGCTGATTCGACCGTTTCGATCAGTTTCCGTTGAATTTACGTTTAAATCACTATATTGAATTTTAAACGTACTTTTCGAATTACCGGGGTCACATACTAACTAGAAAAATTCCCGAAAAATATTTTCTGGCTTCGTATTGACGATACGGTCCTAACAAAACTAGTTTCGTCGAATTCTGAGACCGTTTGAAAAATGGCCAATTTCCAGTCGATTAAAATCAACTGAAATCGGTCAAACGCGTTTTCCTTTGCCACGCTCACATATTGATTCGAAAAATTATGAAATTTGAAACCTAGCAATAACTTGACACTGCGGATCTAACAAAAGTGGTTTCGTCGAAATCCGAGGTCATTTGCAAAATGTCCATTTTTAAGGGCCTGAATTCCATAGCGACTATTCAGAATTTTCAACTGGACATATCTTTTGATTCCCGATATGAAATCTTGATTTTTCGGATTCGTTGGAAAGATATTCACTATTAGATTCCATTATTTTTGGTTTCACTAAAATCCGGATTGTTTTGCACCCGGTACTTTCAATTGAAGTTTGAAATCGAATTATCGAACTACCGCGCCATTTTCAATTCTATTTATAATTATATATAAATATTTATATTCTAACGACGACGTATATAAATATATTCGTTCGAATTCTATTCAAATAAATTTTTCGACGATATTATTTAAAATAATTCATTTTAAATAATCAAAATTCGCTAAAATTGCCAAAATAAAATTTTTAAACTGGCCCAGAATTTCCGGGTTGTTACAATCTCCCCCACTTAAAACTTTTCGTCCCCGAAAAGGAACAAAGTCGAAAGTGGTTTGATCATTCAACTCTACGTTCGATCTGGCTTCCATTCTCCAACTTTTCAGTTTCTGAGAATTTTCAAAATTTCAAAAATTTGGCTAACACCCTAAATTTTTGAAAAATTTCGCCATAACCTCCCCTGCACCGGGAGCATCGGGGAATTTCAAATAGCTTCCCCGGTCCTTCAGATCTCAAAAAGAAAAAGAAAAAGCCAAGCGGCTAGCCAATAGGCTCACAAAATCATTATCACCCAAACAAAACAGGAAATTATGTAGTAAACATGTACCTATTTGTCGGGCAAACAAATTTTATTCTCTGGCTCTAGCCTCCTTGCTATGACCTGTTCAATGATATATATGTATGCAAGCAAATGCGACCAAATTTCAATACAATTCAATATTTGTTTCAATTAGGCTAACGGTTCAAAATTAGCAAACAAATGAACAAACAACACAAACATCAATCAATTAGTGCATTAGAGTTTCAAATTCATAATTTTGATACATATACAAAATCATGTTTTTGATGCCAAATCACAACAATAGGCCCTATCTAATTTTGGTTCTCACACCGATCAATAGGAAATATATAGAAATCTCACTTTCGTCGCTCGAAAATAAATACTGGCGACAGTGCCCCATCACCAGAATTATTCCCGGGCACTAGAGTATGATCCTATAACTATCCAATACATTGAAACTTCGAATACACGTTTGCAAGACGTATATGCAAAATCTTTATATATCGGATTGTCCCGATCAATATAGAATAAATAATCAAATACGAATAGTTGATTTAAATTTTCAAAACAAAAGTTTGTTTTCAATTTAAAAACATACTCTTCACACTCGTTCTAGGATACTACTGACCCCATCTCTAACGAGTCATCCCCATTGGATATTACTAATCCAATATCTGATGAATTCTTTCGTAGGGTTCTAATGTGTCTTGTTCTCTAGCTTTGTAAACCAAAGCTCTGATACCACGTGTAAAGACCCGCAACTTCTCCGTAAAGGAAAGCGTCGGATAGTTCGAGAACAAACCACAACAGAACACATACAGAATGAACGTTTCATTGTATATTACAACAATGCATCAGATTACAAGAATATACAGAGTATGAAACAATATTACACAGAAATATCAGAGATTTAAATTACATTTAAATACATAGCAGCGGAAAATAATACAATACACAACTAGAAGAGATATACGGATACAAAGCTTTCCGGATATCATTCCAGCTGTAAACCAGGATCCTGTGAATATAAATCTGCAAAACCAAAACTACTAGCTGCCCGTGTAAAAAAAAGGGCACCCAGAGTTTAGGTTAAAACAATAAACTCCAGGTCAGTCATGGGACTGGTGTGAGAACTAAAACAGTTATTAATCTTTATTTTCAAAGCTAGGTAAATCAAGGGACCACGCCGTATAACACGGAACGGGTTTCCTCCCAAGAATACCAGTGCATAAAACAAACAGCGCAATGCTAAATAAAGAAAAATGAAGCTGTTATAAGACCCAGGTCCTATCACACAATGCAACGCAAGCCGGGGGATAGGGTTTTCCCTTATAACAGCCAAAGAATGCTTAATACGTTTAAAACAAATCATTTGATACTATTATAAGTGCATAGTGTATAAAACAACTTCAAATCATAAGTATCAATCATAGGCGGCATGGGTACCATATATCATGTCGCCATACTAGTTCTACAATTAAAACCGCAAATGTCACGTATTTGGAAATTGGATTTCCGTCTATGAACCGAGGCAAAAGATAGTCCTCAACCGATTCGAGACAATCTAGCCCATGTCTCAGGATCAGAACGCATCAACCCTTTAGATCGTCAGGGCCGGTCCACCGATGTGGATTATTATGCCTGAACACTACGTCTCTCCGCCCTTTGGGGCGTAAATGAGCCACTAAATGACTCCATCGGTTCGAGAACGACCGATCAATCCGAGGCGCCTTGCAACAGCAACAACCACATAAGTCAAACTCGTCAGGGCGTGTAAAACCACTGACGCCACTTCTAGCTAGAAAGAAACGCAAGCCCTCCCTGACGTCCGTCTCCCGTTTTTGGTTCATACCTAGTGTGAAACACGCGAAGTAAACGTTACACAAAGCTACGCCACGAAGGCCGTGCTTCGATCATCAACCACAAGACTTTGCTTTTCAACAGAAGCCTTGATCATTTGCATCTTAGCATGCCACACAGGCAAACCATCCTATGCAACCGATATCAGTCACACAGAATGAAATCCGATGTCAGACACACAGTCCATTTACAAGTCCGTTCTGGGTCTGAACGAAACCGGAGGCACCTAGTACCCCGCACATCCATCGATCTCCAAGTACGTCTGGACGATCACCAACTGTTTCCATCTTCTTGGGTGTACAGCCCAATCAAGATCATCAGTTATCACCCAAACGACGTGAAGACCTCCGGTCTTCGACCATCGTCTTCATCTTCGACTTATCGTCGTATCAGTTATTCAGAATGGGATGAACCCGGTCTTTCCGAATAACTCGCGTATACTTTAAATAAGTGTTACACAAACACAACATACGCCTCATTCCAATTCATTAGTCACTAACCGTAAATTAATCAAGAGAATAATTCCCCAAATATTAACCCCGAAGGCCGAAACCAACATCAGATCAATATCCAGGAAACCATTCTGCTTGGCTAACCGACAGTTAGTTTCTAAATTTCACGTTCAAATCTAATTAAAGATTTAACTATCGCCTGGAGCAAAACTGGTGATACTCCATTCTCGATCTTTTCAATCTAATTAAAGATTCATTAAAACTCCACTTAGTTTTAATCATTATCTGGGTTAAAGAATCAGTGTCATTTAAAAACACGATTCACGATAAACCCAAAATCACATTCCATTAATTATCGGGTTAAAGAACAAGTGTTATTTAAAACACTGTTCACGATAAACCCAAAAATCAATACCAATTCAATTCCAATTAAATATCATTTAATTGGTACACTTCATTAAATCTAAATAAAAAGATTTAATCTTTTCTCAACTGGGTTCAAGAACAGTGTTAGTGAAGACACCATTCACGACAAACCCAAATCACATTCCATTAATTATCGGGTTAAAGAACAAGTGTTATTTAAAACACTGTTCACGATAAACCCAAAAATCAATACCAATTCAATTCCAATTAAATATCATTTAATTGGTACACTTCATTAAATCTAAATAAAAAGATTTAATCTTTTCTCAACTGGGTTCAAGAACAGTGTTAGTGAAGACACCATTCACGACAAACCCAAATCACATTCGATATTCAATACATGGCTCTGAATAGATAATATATCGGCTTATATTCAATATCGAATTCTACGACTAACAAATGACGTATTGGAAATAACGATACAAATATATATCTTTCAAATTTCCATAACAACACCTGTAATATCACGAATTCCAACATCGAAATATTCCGAAGACAATTTCGATTCAAATCCACTCCAATGCAATCATTGGAAATTTTGGTTATTTTCAAAACCCTTTTCAAATTCAATTTATTTATTTAAAAATAAATAGAATTATAATTCTAGTTCAAAACTAGTTCATTTCGATAAAAATCTATTTTTATCTTTTCAAATATGGAGTTTTTCATCCCAAACTTTCACAAATCATTCCTTATGATTTTACACAAATTATTACTATTTTTAATAATTTTATCAAGGCCCGTACAGTCGATTTCCAACAACGGCCATCGAACTGCACTTACAGCGACCTTTTTCGAATTTGATTTGGACGTATCTCCAAATCCAACCGTTAGATTTCAAATTTCTAACATTCATTAGAAAGCTCTTTTAGATACGAACCCAACGGTTCCGATTTTAGGAGAATCCGACGGTCGGATCTCCCGCAATGTCCGTTTGAAATAAATGGTCGAAATTCACGAACTGCCGCGGCGCGGCGCGTTCTATTCAGGCCATTATATTATATATATAATATATATAATATATACTTCGTCGATTTCTATTTAAAACGAATTATATAAATAGTTTTAAATTCGTTTCAAAAGCAATTTCAACCTCCTTTTCAATTCAAATCAAAATTGAATTCTTCTTTATAAATTCGTTTCAAAATTCATTTCTATTCATTTCTATTCAATTCAAATTTCAATTCAATTTGAATTCATTTCAATTCGTTTTCAATTCAATTCATTTCGAAATCGTTTTCAATTCAATTCATTTCGAAATCGTTTTCAATTCAATTCATTTCGAAATCGTTTTCAATTCAATTCATTTCGAAATCGTTTTCAATTCAATTCAATTCGAAATCGTTTTCAATTCAATTCATTTCGAAATCGTTTTTCAATTCAATTCATTTCGAAATCGTTTTCAAATCGATATAAATATCGTTCACGTCAAAATGGCGTTAATCTAATCAACCCGGCTTCATAAATTTCTATTTTCAAAATAGTTGTTATTATCAAAATATTTCGTTCAACACATGACCAATCTCAATGGATGAGTACTGTCAACACATGAACTTTTATTTTATATTGATAAAGATGTAAATTTTATTACTAAAATATTTCGTTCAACACATGACCAATCTCAACGGATGAGTACTGTCAACACATGAACTTTTATTTTATAATATTCTTTGTTTTTCAAATTGGAATGAGGCCCAATCAATTACCATATAAAGTTAATTATATGGATTTTCATACAACACATGTATATAATAGCATTGAAAAATAATCAACCATCAACCAAAGTGCACTACACTGTATAAGCATCAAATGTAGATATTCAACGCTTATAACAGCCTGTCAATCAACCGATCGACATATTCAATCAATCAGGATGAGTGAACTTCAAATTTCATCCTAACACCCGTGTGGGGTTTCAAACAATCAAACACATATTTTATTTGTGCAGTTGGGCGATGTGTAAAATTTATCGTCCCAATCAATGTCCTTCAAATAGGTGTACATAAACAAACCTTCTGGTTTGTAAATGAATATTTATTTATTCACATTCACGTTAAAAATTATATTTTTAACGACAAAACATTTTATTCCAACATATGAACTTCTATTCAATTCATTCTTTAAATAAAATGATATTTTTATTTTTCTAACAAATTTTAGAAAATTTCGGCGGCATAACGGCACGATACTAGAAACGGGACGAGGCCTAGCCTTGTCCCCGGTCTAGTGAAGGCCCACGCCATTCACACATCAATCAAATCAATTTCATCTCACCAAACAATTCAATTCAAACAAATAACTCAACTAATCTATGCAACCAAACAAACAAGTCCATGGTCTGTGGACGATTGTGTCGGGTGCTACTAAGCACCGTCTGCATCCTAGTATATATATATATATAACTAGAAAAATAAATTGAAAGATGAGAAATTCTCACATATAGCTATCCTAGCTCGACGGCTCTTCATTGATAGAAGTCTTCATCGCTATCGCATCTTTGCCATCTTCGTTGTCCGCTTTCACTACCTATGTAAAAATCGAATTTTTACTTCGATGTTCAATATATAAAAATCGCATTTTTAATTCGAAGTTCAATATATAAAAATTCTATTTTTATTCCGAAGTTCAATATATAAAAATTCTATTTTTCTATCGAAGTTCTATATATAAAAATTCTATTTCAAAAATATAGACTTCGCCTTTTCTAATAAAAAGTTTTCCTTTTTTCTAATAAAGATCAAATCTTTTTCCTTTTAAAATTAAAACCTTTTCCTATTTTAAAGTTAAAACCTTTTTCCTATATTAAACCTTAAAATAAAATTCAGTCTTATACTAAAATAAAATTCAGTCTTATACTAAAATAAAATTCAGTTTTCACCTTTTTAAAAATTCAGTTTTAACATTTTAAAAAATTCAGTTTTCACCTTTTAAAAAAATTCAGTTTTAACATTTTAAAAAATTCAGTTTTAACATTTTAAAAAAATTCAGTTTTAACATTTTATAAAAAAAACAGTTTTAACATTTTATAAAAAAAACAGTTTTAACAGTAAATAAAATTAGTTTTAACATTATATATATAAAAAAAAAACACAGTTAGTTTATAAATTAAATAAAATTCAGAAACACTTACGGGGGGGGTTTTCTCTGTCGCGGGTTCGTGAGGGAGGAGGGGGAGACGCGGAGGCCATCGGCGGCGGGCGGAGGCTGGTTGCAGTCGATTCGGGTGGCGGTGACATCAGGAAGGAGAGGAGGGAGAGTACGAGAGGAGGAAGGGATGGATCGGAGGGCGAGGCGCCGGACGGAAGGGGGGCGTGCGATCGACGGTGGCGACTGGGAATTGGGGATCGGGTTTTAGGGGTTTTTTTTTTCTTTTATTACTTCTGAAATGTAATCGAGGGGGGGGGGTTGACTTGGTAAAAAGGGAAAGAGAGAGAAAGTTATTATTTTTTTTTATTTTTTTTATATTGCTTTATTTCAAAAAGTAGCTTTTCCATTCGACCTCGAAACAAGGCCCACCGCCTGTCGTCCATAGCTAATTACCCCCATTCCGAACACAATGGGATATGTATCGTAAGCTGATTCGACCGTTTCGATCAGTTTCCGTTGAATTTACGTTTAAATCACTATATTGAATTTTAAACGTACTTTTCGAATTACCGGGGTCACATACTAACTAGAAAAATTCCCGAAAAATATTTTCTGGCTTCGTATTGACGATACGGTCCTAACAAAACTAGTTTCGTCGAATTCTGAGACCGTTTGAAAAATGGCCAATTTCCAGTCGATTAAAATCAACTGAAATCGGTCAAACGCGTTTTCCTTTGCCATGCTCACATATTGATTCGAATAATTATGAAATTTGAAACCTAGCAATAACTTGACACTGCGGATCTAACAAAAGTGGTTTCGTCGAAATCCGAGGTCATTTGCAAAATGTCCATTTTTAAGGGCCTGAATTCCATAGCGACTATTCAGAATTTTCAACTGGACATATCTTTTGATTCCCGATATGAAATCTTGATTTTTCGGATTCGTTGGAAAGATATTCACTATTAGATTCCATTATTTTTGGTTTCACTAAAATCCGGATTGTTTTGCACCCGGTACTTTCAATTGAAGTTTGAAATCGAATTATCGAACTACCGCGCCATTTTCAATTCTATTTATAATTATATATAAATATTTATATTCTAACGACGACGTATATAAATATATTCGTTCGAATTCTATTCAAATAAATTTTTCGACGATATTATTTAAAATAATTCATTTTAAATAATCAAAATTCGCTAAAATTGCCAAAATAAAATTTTTAAACTGGCCCAGAATTTCCGGGTTGTTACATAAGCGAATAGCTGTATTGAACAGATATTGATTGGAAATTGGTTGAGATGACATTGGTATATGCAGAATTGGTAGCAGACGTAAAGGATATAATTATATGCCCGACCAAAAAGGTACACGTTTGTATTCATTTGAGTTTGATGAGTTATGAGCCGATTTGGCAAGCCGCTTGGCGTTTTATTTTCCTTTGGGTTGGAGAAGGCCTAGAGAGGCAAGTTGGAGTTTGTGCTATTGACCAGTACAAAGGATGTGCTAGCTAAATTTATCGAAAAGTTAAGATGTTAAAATTTTTTCAGGATTTTTGAAAATTTTCGTCAGTAGGGATGAATTAATAATTTAGTCAAAATTAAATGGTATAGTGAAACTGAAGTTAAAGAAGTAAAAATAATTTTTAACCCAGTCAATAGGGCTTTTTTCTACCTTAACAATTTCGAGGACGAAATTATTTTAAGGGGGGAAGAATGTAATGTCCCGTATTTTTAGGATACAATAATTAATTTATTTAATTATTTAATTAGTGATTAGAGAATTAAATGGTTGTTTAATTAAATAATGTTGAATATTTAATTGATATAAATAACAGAATAATTTTTTTTTCGAAATAGTCGGAAATAGTGGAATTCACAATATTGTGTCAATTAGACAATTCGAAATATATATAATTCAGTTTGGAATTGAATTCGAATAACGAATATATTATTTAAATGAAGTTTGAACGTATAATTATAATATAATTATAATCGCGCTCGAAATAGCACGGCAGTTTGTAATTTGGCGATTCGAACTTTAAACGAATATACAGAAGCTGTTTTAAATCGGATTTCTGTGAAACCAAAAACGTTCAGAGCTAGTTAAGTATATTTTTCTAATAGAAGAGAAAAATCGGTATTTCGTCGTGTAGATTTTGGTTTGTGTCCAAATCAAATTTTTGAAAAGTCGTTATGGAATTCCTTTATAATTTATAACGATTTATTTATATTATAAATGGATTTTTCAATATAAATTGAATATCGATTCAACCGGGATTTGAATATCGAGTTATAAATCCAATTGGAGCTGTATGGTATTCTATTGTGAATATATACGATAACATTTATTTATAAATATTTAATTTAATTATTTTTAAATATATTAATATTTAAATGGGTTTATTTAGAGCTTTAAAAATAGCCAGTTTTGCAAATGACCTCCATTTTCAATGAAACTAATTTTGTTGGGTCCGCAATATTAAATTACTGTTAGATTTCAATTTCCGTGATTTTTAGAGTCAATATGTGGCCGTAAGGGATTTTAATATGAAATACAGTCAATAATTTGACCTTTCAAAATACATTGTGTGAGCAAACGGAGTCAGAATTCGACGAAACTAGTTTTGTTGGATCCGTAATGTCGAACTGTAATTGCATGTCCATTTTCACCAGAATTGAATATTGTATAAGGTTGTATGAATTTTTAAACAACAAATACTTAGAGCGGTTGCTTAAAAATAAATAAAATATACTTAACTAGCTTCTCCTGTCCTTTCTGAACCCATTCCTTGCCCACACCCTGCCAGAACCATACCCCATATTTCCCGCCCAATCACATCGCCGTTTCTCCTCCTGTCCTTTCTGAACCCATTCCACCCGCGTCAGTTCAAAACCCTCAGCCTATCCCTCCAACTCCAGACCCACCTCCCTCCCTTTCGTCCGCCTCGTTACCCTCCGTACTAGGTCCGAAACCCATGTTCAATACCCTTTTCGCCAATAAGCCTCGAAATGTCGGCTCGTTTAACTCTCCAGTAAGTCCGTTGGTTTTCCACAATGGTGCGCTTGTGCCATCTGAAGAGATTGTCAAGGCTGGTGTCGAAAAGTGGAATCAAACAATTGTTGGGTTTTTTCTGGATCACCCACTGCCGTATACCACTGTAATCAACAATCTCAAAAATAGGTGGAGGCTGAAAGGTAGGATTAAAGTATTCACGAACGGCTTCTTGTTCCTTTTCAATCTGTCCTCTGAGGAGGATAGAAGGAAAATTCTTGCTTCTGACCCAACTGTAATGAGGAACAAGTTGTTTATCTTGAAAAGTTGGGATTCTTCGTTAGGAAATGATAGTAGCAGTATAAAAGCGGTGCCAGTTTGGATAAAATTGTATAATATTCCTATGTATTCTTGGACTCTACCGGGTGTTAACTGGCTAGCTTCAGGAGTTGGAAAGTTTCTCTGTATGGGCGAATCCACCGAGAAAATGGAAAGACTCAATTATGCGAAGTGCTTAGTTGAAATAACACCCAAGTCTGAACTGCCACAGGATTTCCCTGTTCAGTTACCGGATGGTAGCATACAGTTCGTACGGATAGAATATACCTGGCTAACTAAAATATGTGGTTTGTGCAAATGTTTCGGACATATTAAACAAAGCTATGGGAGGACGCCAATGGTCAAGATAAACGAGGACAACCAAGAGCGAAACATCCGAGCTGAAATACAGGAAAGGGAAATGAGTCGACCAGTCGAAGCAGGGGATAGTGGTGTAATCAGATATGTTGCACCGGTGCAGAAAAGGTCTGAAGTTTGGACACGTGTATGCAACAATAACTCAAGAAGATTAGGAAAACAGCCAGTTGAAAGAGGGTTTAATCGCAATGACAAGTCGGTGGCGTCATATACTGCAGCTAAGATAAAGGTGGGAGCCAACAGTCTGGGTGGACAAAATATTGATTTGAATGTGGTGCAACCCAAGCGTCCGATCCAGCAACTAAATGTGCAGCGGGCTACGCATGATCTAGCAACGACTAACAGGTTTAATATGTTGGCTCTAGAATTGATGGATGAACAGCTTTGTCAAGAAAAAGAAGATGGGGAATTAAATGAAGTGCAGACAAATGAAGTTGAAGATGAAGTATTCGAAATTCCAGAGGTTGATCTTTCTGAATTCCAGATAAACATGCACGCTGATGTGCATGTGCACGATCCATCGTATCCTTTCCCGCCTTCAGTTAGTGCTCCAGCCCCCTCTGTTTCCAACCAACATCTTAATGAATCTGTTTCACCTTCCGAAGAGTTTTTGTTTGCTGATTCCCTGCATCATGATATCGTGAATTTGTGTCTTTCTAATGCCACCTCTTCGTCCACAATTATTAGACCTACCCCCATTATCCAAGCTAGGTCATCTGATTCTCTTCAGCTCGTCCCCTCTCACATTCACCCTGTTAGCACCACTTGCGAAGCTTCTACAAGTGATAGGCCTCCCGGTTTGTTGTCCAATAATGTTTCTGTTCCCACCCTTAACGTTCCACCCAAACCCCCGTATACCTTTGTCGGAAAAATCCCAGGCTGGCCTCCTCCTTCCTCTGAAACTATCCCCTCTTCCTCTACGACCACTCCAAGCAATAAGCTTCCTGCTATTCCCATTGCAGCTAAGTTACAATCTCCTCGAACGAGGAGCATGACATTGGCCGATTCCCTCTCCAAAAGTTTAATCAATGAGTAAGAATTTATCAGTTTGGAATATAAGGGGTGCGCAAAATTGCCTTAAGCTTGACCAAGTTAGAAATATTATTAATCAATACGACATCCATCGTTTTGCCATTCTTGAATCTAAACTTAACCGTCCTCTCACCATCTCCTCTGCCGCTTACATTATTCCAACCTGGTCCCTTTCTCATAACCTAGATCAAGCGGAGTATGGTCGAATTCTCGTTATTCACAATCCTTCCACCTTCGCTCTTCGCCTTGAGATTGCAACGTCTCAACTCATGCATTTCCATGTAACTGATCTGTCAAACAGTTCTACCTTTTACCTAACCGTTATCTATGCTGCCAACAGTCTTTGTGCTAGACAATCTCTTCTTAACCTTCTCCCCGCCTTCCACCAGGATTCCCACCCTTGGCTTGTTTTAGGAGATTTCAACTGCTGCATAAGCTTGGATGATAAGCATGGAGGAGTCCCGCTTACCCTGAAAGATATTGAGCCGCTCAATAACGCAGTCTATGATTCAGACCTCATCTTAATGAACAGATCAGGTGCTAACTTTTCTTGGAATAATCGGAGTAGATCCGGTGTCTGTACTTTTACTAATATAGACCATGCATTCACCAACTTTAAAGCACTTACCACGTGGCCAACCATCCATGCCTACCTCCCAAACCCTGTCCTGTCAGACCACTCTCCCTTAATCATTACCAACGGGCTACCAATGCGTAGAGAGAAATAAAGTTTTAAATTTTTTAACTCTTGGATCCATGATCCGGAGTTCACTTCTAAAATTGTCACTTCCTGGTCTCCTCAAATTTCTGGTAAACCTATGTTTGTTTTGTGCAGGAAACTAAAAGAAACTAAAAATATACTCAGGTTATGGGGGAGCATGAAGTTTGGTAATGGGTCGAAAATGTATACTCAACTCAAAGTCTTGCTAAACCAGGCTCAGAACAATATGCTTAGCAACCCGGACGATGCCAACTTAGCTCAAGAGGAAAATAGACTGTTTGGTGAACTGAATGAGGCTCTGTCATTCGAGGCTAGCATGAAAAAAGAGCAATCGAACCACAAGTGGAAACATGAGGGTGATAGAAATACCAATTTCTTCCATGCGGCCGTGAATAGAAAATCAAGCAGGGGTCCGGATGGCTTTAATGTCAATTTCTTTATTACTTCTTGGAACATTATTTCTGCTAATTTTTGCAAAGCAATCCACGATTTCTTTGATAAATTCAAAATGCACTCTGAAGTTAACAATACAAACCTAGTTCTAATTCCAAAAATAAAGCATCCGAGTTTAGTATCTTATTTTCAATGAATAGAAAATCAAGCAGGGGTCCGGATGGCTTTAATGTCAATTTCTTTATTACTTCTTGGAACATTATTTCTGCTAATTTTTGCAAAGCAATCCACGATTTCTTTGATAAATTCAAAATGCACTCTGAAGTTAACAATACAAACCTAGTTCTAATTCCAAAAATAAAGCATCCGAGTTCAGTATCTTATTTTCAATGAATAGAAAATCAAGCAGGGGTCCGGATGGCTTTAATGTCAATTTCTTTATTACTTCTTGGAACATTATTTCTGCTAATTTTTGCAAAGCAATCCACGATTTCTTTGATAAATTCAAAATGCACTCTGAAGTTAACAATACAAACCTAGTTCTAATTCCAAAAATAAAGCATCCGAGTTCAGTATCTTCCTTCCGTCCGATATCCTGCTGCAATGTAACCTATAAATGCATCTCAAAAATTTTGTCAAATAGACTCCTCAATGTTCTCTCTTCACTCATATCAGGGAACCAGTCGGCTTTCCTCCCCCATAGAAGTATTATTGAAAATGTCTCCCTAACCCATGAGTTAATCAAAGGTTATTCTTGCGCTAATGCCACCCCGTCTGCTCTGTTAAAATTGGATTTAAGTAAGGCTTATGACAGCATTCATTGGTCCGCTATTGTCCGGATTCTCGCAAGAATGAATTTCCCTAAGGCATTTGTTGTGTGGTTGTACATTTGCATCTCTACGCCAAGTTTCTCTCTTGTTTACAATGGTCGTAGCTCTGGATATTTTAAGAGCAGCCGTGGGATCCGACAAGGCGATCTGATATCATCTTATATCTTCATCATCGTCATGGAAGTGCTCACTTCGCTATTCAAAGACAAATTTGACCGTGGCATAATCCGTTATCACCCGAAGTGTAAACAATTAGCAATATCCGCACTGTTTTTTGCTGATGATATAATGTTTTTCTCCAGACTCGATGACAACTCACTAATCGCCATACTTGACACTCTGAAAAGTTTATATTACATGACAGGTTTAAAACTCAACGCTGATAAATCCCATGTAATGTTTGCTGGTATTCATGAGAGCCATGCTGAAAGATTGTATAATCTTCTTCAAATGCAACCCCTCCAAAAGGGTTCTATTTATTTGGTACTGCCTTTGTTCACATCACGGATTACTAAAGCTGACTGCATGCAACTGTATAATAGAATAACGGGTGCATTAACCAACTGGGCGAATAGGTTCTTATCGCAGGCTGGAAGACTAACGCTAGTTCAGAGCATTGGTTTTTCTATTTCAGTCTACTGGACTAGAGCCTTTCTTCTTCCTAAAAAATTACTTGCAATGATAATATCTGCTTTGCTTCGTTTCCTTTGGACGGGTAGTGTCCAAGGAAGGAAACCGATTCCCTGTGCGTTCCAAAAAATGTTATTACCAAAGAGCAAAGGAGGACTTGGGCTATACTCCCTATAGCATTGGAATGTCGCTGCGTTGAGCTCGCTCTTCCATAATTTCATTGGTTGCAAAGACAGTCTGTGGGTTAAATGGTGTTGGATGTACAATGTATGTAATCGCTTTTTCTGGACGATGGATGCTCCTCAATCATGCAGTTGGGGATGGCGTACTATCTTGGCATTGAGAGATAAGTTTCTGCCTTTCATTCAATATTTAATTTATCCCGGTTGTCGCGTCTCATTCTGGAATGATCCGTGGATGGAGAAGGGTTTAATTCTGTCAAAGTTAGTCGGGTACGATGCTATACTACAGACGGGTATTCATAGAGAAGCGACTGTTAATCGTTTTATGGTTAGTGGGAAGGTGTGTTTGCCATTCTTTTCAAATGCTTGTATTAGATCCATATGCAACACCTACCTGCAAAGCATCAAGTATAAGGAGGCTGATGAAATACATTGGGAGGGTGTCACGCACAGTAAAAATCTAGTCTATAAATTGTTGATTGGCTGCAAACAACTCACTGATTGGCAATGGTACAAGCTTGTGTGGAATAAAAACGCGGTGCCTGCAGAAAACTTCATGCTTTGGAAGACGGTCAATGGTGCTTTGCTGACGAAGACAAGATTAGCACAAATGGGAATGTTAGTGAACACCACCTGCCTACTTTGTGACGGCAGCGAAGATTCAAAGGAACATTTATATTTCGAATGCTCGTATACTAAAGAGTTATGGAATAAAATCCTGTTGCTTTTTGGTTATAGCGCGATACTGGTGACTTTTGAGGAGCAATGGCATTTCATACGACTGACAACCAGATGGAGAGAGCAGGAGCATGTTCTTTTCATCCTATGCATCAAAAAGATTGTGCGTCTGGTTTGGGAAGAAAGAAATTTGCGTGTTTTCATGTCAAAAAGACGCGGTTCGGATGAACTTTGGATGTTGTTTAAACTACTTGTTCGCAGGGACTTAACTTCATCCCTTATTCATTTTGACAGAGCGTTTTTGTACTCTTGGTTCAGCATCTTGTTCTGACATTTTTGCTCTTTTTTTGTTTGTCTGTTTGTTTGTAATCATCCATTCTGTCGTGTACTTGGCTTTGTGTTGAGTGCATTTTGTAACTGTTTGTTCTTGTGTTTTAATAAATGTGGTAGGGGTCCACTCAACCCCGTTTGCCTTGCAAAAAAAAATAATCAATATAAAAATCTTATAACCTTCTTATAAATATACCACATCTCACTCTAAACCTAATTACATTTTTCTATGGTCAAATGGCAAGCCGTTGGTTTTTTCTTCCTACATCAAACGTTCTTCATCTTCAAAAATTCTTAGAATTTGCAAACAAAATTTTATAAATCAATCTATATATATTTGGGTTGCTAAAGCAATCCTTTCAATTCTATGTTGGCTTTACAGAGTGCGATGCATCTGTTCAGTTCAACATCTTTGAGCGGAAACCTGGGGTTCAGGGTCGCGGAACTTATATGATGTAATTCATGTTTTCGAGAGTAGTTTTGGTTTGAGAAGGAGATTTAGCATCTTGTTTGTATTTTTTGGAATAAAAAAAAAGATGTCGATTTCTGTAATGGGTGGTGCGTGCTAGGTCTGGAGTCGCACGTCAATGGGGGAGTGCGAGATACATGAATTTGGTGACGAGAGGAAGAGTGAGTGACGAGATGAATTTAGGTGGTTGTATTTTGATTTTTAATGGATTATAGGAGTAGCACTGATTTTCTAAAGATCAGAAATGTGTGGTTGAATCCTGGAGTGCGGAAGCTTGGTTGCGGAGGAAGAAGACAGAGCAGGTGTGGTTAGTGCGGTGTTGGGCCGGTTCAAAGGGGTGAGGCCCAATAACAATATTTGTTTAAAAATCTAAACTATTTTATTGTATATCAAACTTAGAAAATGTATAACTTTGTCATACATTATCAGAATTCAACAAAACAGGATCCATTGGGATCGTATGGACGGGCGCTACGCAATGAAATTGACTAGGAGTGAATTGAAGCTCGTTACAATTTATAGCGAAATAAATTGTCCGTCTGAATCAAAGATAGTTAATCATTATTATTATTTTGATGCAAAAAGGTAGAGAATCGCTAGATTCACGCCTTCATTCATTCATTAAACATAAAACAAGTACAACGTGTTCAGCATGCATAGGACTAGCTACTAGTTACAAATATTTACATAAATATGTACAACCAAAAATACATGCACGCAGGCATGTTTAAATAGTGCCCAATATATATATATATATATATATATATATATATATATAACAACTACATAGCAGCATGCGAACCCAGTAAAATGAAGCGTGGCATCATCAAGCTCTGCTACCACGAGCCCTATCCATCACTCGAGCGCCGATTGTGTCTACAAACTTGATCTCCTCCTTGCCTGACCAAAGAGAAACAAAATTAAGGATGCGAAAAATAACTGAGTTGGGCCGTTTCATTTTGCATTTAAACTTTCGTGAGTTGCGTTCATGCCAGAGGATCCAAACATAAGCAAAGTTCAAAAGGGCAAACATATGGCGCATGTTAGTGTCAGGTAATGTAACAATAGTGCTATGCCAGAAAAGAAATTGATCGGTGATGAAGTGAGACCAGTCTAAGCAGATATTAAGGCTAACTAAACACTTCGTCCACACATAAAAGGCGAAATCACAATCAACAAAAAGATGCTGGTAATCCTCGTCGTCGTCCGTGCAAAAAACACATCCCCCAGTAACATGAACACATTTTTGCCGTAATCTTTTCACTGTATTAAGCTTGTTGTGCATGATCATCCACATATGAATCTTGACCTTAGCGGGTACAGCCTTAAAACTCCACATTCTCATGAATCCATCATACTTTCTTCCTGCGAAGTTCATCATCGTATAAAGTGCGCTCACGTGAAATTTATTTCCACCAATCTTCCATACAAATTCATCTTCCTCATTACCATGAAGATGTACATCTTCTAACAAACGAATCAGTCCACATAGCTGAAGCAAAGCATTACCAGCCACAATGCGACAGAAGGACAGGTTCCATTTAAAACTGGCAGAATTCGCATTAAGCATTGCACAGACTGAAGCACTTTTGTTGCATGCAATAGCAAACAGATCGGCAAATTCATCACGCAAAGGGATAGGGAGCAACCAGCAGTCAGACCAGAAAGAGACGCTGCGACCATTTTTAACTACAATCTCAGTCCCAATCTTCATCCAGTGAACGTTTGCCATAACA
The DNA here is from genome assembly GCA_030737875.1 of Allium sativum. Taxonomy (NCBI): domain Eukaryota; kingdom Viridiplantae; phylum Streptophyta; class Magnoliopsida; order Asparagales; family Amaryllidaceae; genus Allium; species Allium sativum. Next base: position 2,940,449 of record CM060921.1, on the reverse strand, counting down.
CCACGCCAGAATATCGAGCAATGAGAAACGTCCGCATTCCAATCAAAGCTACCACCATAGCAAGTATTTAAGATCCACTCCTTCCAGAGAACTTTCTTATCACTAAGCATAGTCCACAGCCATTTACAAAGCAATGCAGAGTTCATGTTTTTCAAGTTGATGACTCCCAAACCTCCTTGATCTTTGGACTTGCACACCTGGTCCCACGACACTAGACAACAAACTTTACGCGTGTCCTTCGTACCAGTCCAAAAAAAATTCCGATGAACAACATCAATCTTCTGAACTACCCAACCGGGACACGAATAAAAAGAAAGCCAATACAAAGGGATAGCCGACAGAACAGAGTTCACCAGCACCAGTCGTCCAGCCTTTGATAGACAATTTCCTTTCCACCTCGCTAATCGCCTGTCAACTTTATCAATCACATATTGCCAATCACTCTTCATTAGTCTTTTTGGACGGATGTAGGCTCCAAGGTATTTGAGGGGGAAGGAATCCGCCATGCAGTTGAGCATTTCAGCACATTTCCTGTTCACATCAACGCTACAGCCCAAAATGTAAACACTGCTCTTATGAAAATTAATCTTTAAGCCAGATAAACTTTCAAAAGCATAAAGCAAAAATTTTAAAGAGGCAATATACTTGCAATCAGGGTTGCAAAAAATAATGGTATCATCAGCATATTGTAGTGAATTAATACCCCCAATGATGTGATCTCGGCCAAAGCTTTGAATAATATCATTAGCACTTGCCACCTGAAGGATCCGACAAAAGACATCGGCAGCCAAGTCGAAGAGAAGTGGGGAAAGTGAGTCACCCTGGCGCAGCCCACGCTTGGATACAATAGTCTTGCCAGCCACTCCATTCACACGAATATTGGATCTGCTTGATGTTAAAATGCAATGAATCTAGTTTAGCCATCTACACGGAAAGCCTCTCGCGCTAAGAAGATCCATGATGAACCTCCAGTCAACTGTGTCAAAGGCCTTAGCGAAGTCCAGCTTCAGGATTGCGCAAGGCACATTATGTCTATCACTATGGGAGATAACTTCCTGGACAAGTACCGCTCCATCAAGAATGAATCTTCCCTTAATAAATGCTGTCTGCGAAACATCAATCAAGTCATCCATCTTCGCTTTCAGTCCGTTTGCGAGAACCTTAGTGATCAATTTGAAGCTACTGTTCAAAAGACTAATAGGTCGAAAGTCCGCAGCAGAGACATTTCCTCCTCTCTTAGGGATCAAGACTACATTAGCGTACCCCAACATATCCAATCTTAAGGAACCAGAATGAAATTCATTGAATATGTTGATAACATCATGCTTAATCACATCCCAATACTTCTTATAAAAAAAGTTTGGAAAACCATCAGGGCCAGGGGCTTTATCACCAGGCATTTCGTTTAAAGCCGCGACGATTTCCCCTTCCGAGAACTCAGTATCAATGCCACTAAGATCAACAGAAGAAGGATACAGCATCTTCCAATCAACGTTCACACGATTCTCAATTCGTTCACCAAAGATTCCCTTATAAAATTCGGTAAAAACTTCTTCTATCCTTTGATGATCACAAATTTCAACTCCGTCTTTCCAAATGCTACATATTGTGTTAGTACGTCGTCTACCATTTGCAACTTTGTGGAAGTAACTTGTGTTACTATCACCAAGCTTAAGCCACTGAGTTCTCGACCTCTGTTTCCAAAAAATCTCTTCTTGGTCAATCACCGTAAGAAGCTCCTTTTCTTTAGTTTTTAACAAGGCTTGCTCAGCATCACTTAGATTACGCCCTTCCTCAAGCACATTAAGCTCCATAATCTCAGATTCAAGTCTCTGCTTCTTAACTCTGATGTTCCCAAAGACTTCTCGATTCCATTTGGCTAAAAATTTACGCAATAGTCTCATTTTCCTACAAAAATTGCTAGCTGCATCCCTAAAGCTGCGAAATTCTACCCACATCTGGCGCAGCATCGCATCAAAATTTGGCTCAATGCACCACATATTCTCGAACTTAAAAAAAGATTTCCTTCTATGATCAGCGTTAGTGTTTAGAACAACAGGGCAGTGATCAGAAATAAGGGAAGTAAGACCTCTTTGAAGAATCAAGGGGTGCAAGTCATCAAAAGCAGTATTAATAAAGAAACGATCGAGGCGAACTAAAGTAGGAGGGGTCCTACCGTCAATCCACGTATATTTTCTATTAGTCATGGGTAAGTCAATAAGGCCACAGTTACCAACAAAGTCACTAAAATCGTTCATATCGCCCAAGCCAGCGTTTTTCACTACATTACGTTCAGACATAAATCTTGTGACATTAAAGTCGCCGCCAATTACCCAGGGACCATACATGAGCTTATGAAAATCCAAACCCTCAGCCCATAAATTCATTCTTTCTCGTCTTGTATTGGGTCCATAAACATTAGAAAAGAAGTAAAGTACATTTGTAGATTTACATTCAAGGGCCAAATGCAGACAGTAAGTTTGTTTAATTTCTTGCTTAATCGACCAAGAATTACTACTCCAATCAGTAAAAATGCCACCCGAGGTTCCCACAGCAGGTATAAAAGCCCATTCATCAATAACACCCCACCCCAAACATTTAAAAATAAATGGTTCAGGGTTCTCAAGCTTAGTCTCTTGAAGCATAATGATGTCGGGTTTTACAGACTTGAGATAATTCCTAACCCTAAGACACTTATCAAAAGTTCCTAGGCCTCTAACATTCCACGTGACAATTATCATGATGAACCATTAGCCCTCTCATTTTCTTTGTTCTTAATATCACTTATCACATCATCATTCAACACAAAACCAGATTTACTTGCAATATCATGAAGTTGATCACTAGACAGAGTATTAAGTATAGCAGGAACAAAAATGCTACCTGCCAATGGATGACCCATCCCTCTTGCACTGCGACGTAGCATGACCACTCCATGGTTCATTGCACGCTTGCCTTTGCCACTTGTAGCCGAGCATTCCCCCGAGCTGGTTGGAGCCAGAGCCAAATCTCCAGCCAAATAGTTAATCATTATTTAATGATAAATGTCCAATGCTAGTAAAACTCACTAACTCTTTTAGTTTATATTTTTATAAAGATAATCTAGTAATGATAAATGTTGATTGACTGTTGTGTGTTGATTGTTTGGTTGAACTGCTAAGTGATTGGTTGGAATTATAGATAACGATATATAAATATATATACCGTTAATCAAATATTGATTCTGTTTATCAGAATATTTCAAATTGAAATGAAGTTGATGTTAATTATATTGTGTAACATCTGTGGATGCAGGGAAACAGGTCGGAGGAATCCAACTAGATTCCTCAACATTTATTTTACTTTTTTTTATATATTGTGTTATATGACGTGATATGTAATCTATTGCTGATTTTCTATGTTTGAATGATACCGATCATTGTTATATGGTACGTTAAATACCATGACGAATATTGAAATGTTAAAAAGGGAATTTTCGATGTTATATTGAAAAAGAAATATTTGTAAAATCAAAAGATTTTATAAAAAGAAATAGTTTTAAAATAAACAGAACAAATATAAAAGGAAATATTTGTAGAACAAATATAAAAGGAAATATTTGTGAAACAAATATAAAAGGAAAATATTTGTGAAACAAATAGAAATGGAAAATATTTGTGAAACAAATTGAAAAGGAAATATTTGTAAAACTTTTACAAATAGAATTGAAAAGGAAATATTTGTAAAACATTTACAAATAGATTATAAATGGAAATATTTATTTAGAAAGTAAATAGATTATAAAAGGAAATACTTGAAAAATGAATAGAATTGTATAAAAAAGAGAATTTTACACTAGGAATGTAACTGTTTGCTAGCTTTTTGACCAAGCCACAAAGATTCACACACCAGAAGAAAGTATGAGACTTCGCTCCTCTAGTTCACAAAAGGTCGGACCGCTCCAGCGGATCGCTCCAGTGGATCGCCCCATCGAATCGCCCCCTCGGATCGCGACTCGATCCCTCTTTTGTTATCACGTTCCGATCCCCGATGACGCAGAGAAGCTCCTGACTTGTTCAACCACGAACTGGTCTTCAGCGATCCGAAATGCACGGATCTCGCGACACCTGCCCACAACTGTCATATTGACCAATTCTTCCTCATTGCTCGATCCGATCCGATTTTTTCGGGATTTACACCACGTGTGACCGCGAACCGCCTGACAGAATCAGCTATAAATAGCCCAGAGACTGACATTTTTGAGGATCTTTTTGGCAGTAATGAGTATTGATTCCACCATTACTGTCGCACCACTATTTCTCATCAATATTTCTTCGAGATTATTGAGAATAATCATAATTGTAGGAGTGAGTTTGAGAGAAATCATTGGTTGTACTAGCATTCAAAGTATAATCAATAGCATATAAAGTGGACGTAGGCTCGTTAACGGCGAACCACTATAAACTTTGTGTGTTTTCTGCTTTTTTCTCATTTTTCAATTATAATTCTCTACAAATCAGAACAATTTGGGTGTTAGAGCCAAATTTTGATCTAACATTTTGGTGCTTTCACTGAGAATTGAACCCAAGATATTGGATTGTTGTTTGGATATTCAAGTCCGAAGAAAACAATCCCAAAACTTAACTATTCAGATTTTTGAAGATTCCAGCGGCATCTGATATCATGGCTGGAAAGAAGTCTAAGGAAGTGCGAGCTTCACAGGCGAATGAAGCAGTTGAAGAAAGCGTACATGAACAGATCGAGGAAGGCCTCGCGGATCGTGGAGACGTGGAAACGATCCGATCCGAGCGTGGCGTCACGAGCCAATCAGAAGGGGGTGCCGCGATCCGAAACGTTGAGGGTGACACGATCCGAACTACAGAAGGAGTCGTCACCCGATCCCGAGACAATGCCACGAACCCTCCTCGTAATGCTACTGCGATCCGACCCCAGGTGGGCGCTACGAGCCACAGGTACAGGTCCACCGCGATCCGGAGTGATGACCAGACTACAACACGACCTGGAAAGGAGCCTATGGCTCGCTCTTCCCGTCCTGGTCCCTCTGTTCAACCTGGTTCAAGCTCTCGGCGCATAAGGGAAAATATTGATAATCAGTATGACCCCTCTGCTCCAGTTACTGAAAGAGATCTCTCTCGCTACGTTGAAATGTGGGATAGGCTGTTTGATGAAATAGCTACTCAAAGGCAGGAAAACTCCATGCTGCGACAGAATTTGACTGCTATGGATAGACGTTTGGATGATCTTGTAAGGCAAAGAACACCTCCTCCAGTCCGTCCGCTCACCCCAGAATATTCCTCTTCATCGGAAGAATCGCCAAGACCTCCGCGGCGACCATATGAGCGGGTAGAAAACATAGAGCAGCTCCGATTTGGAACCCTTCCATCACAAGAAGAAGAGGTACTGGGTGCAGGGCCCTCAAACCGCAATGTGAATGATCGTGCCGCAACTCCTAGAGCTCGAGGTGTGGACAGCCCTGTTGAGAATAGACTACCTCAGCCCCTTCGCCGTACAAATGCTCATGGTAACAAGGGGCAGCGAAGCCCAATCCGAGCCCCAGATTTCGTGGCTGCCCCTGGAAGGGAGATCAGAGAGTTCCACCGAGCAAGAAGCGCTGATCCCGAGCCTCTGCTGACCAGTGCAAATGTTGCAGCTATGATCCATCAAATTCTGGCAGGTAGCAGTGGACAACGGAATGAAGATTGGGGAATTGACCGCAGTCACACCCCTTTCACTGATGACATTTTAGATGCGACGTTCCCGAGGCACTTCAACATGCCGCAGATGAACCATTACGCTGGCAGATCTGATCCCATCCAACATCTGATGAGATATTCTTGGTTAATGACCGCTGCCGCAGCTTCTGACGCTGTCAAGTGCAAAGCATTTCCTATATTCCTGGAGGATGTAGCGTTATTATGGTTTACTCGCTTACCAGCAAGATCAATTTCCAACTTCAGGGAGTTGAGTGAAAGGTTTGTGGAACAGTTCCGCATCTATGCACAAAGGACGAAGAGTGTGATTGACTTGTTCCTTGTCAAGCAACGACCAGGCGAGAGTTTGAGGGTGTATCTAGACCGTTTCAACCTAGTCGCTACTGAAGTCAAAGATCCTCATGAGCCAACTGTTGTGGCAGCCCTGATTGATGAGGTAGATAAAGACACCGAATTTGGGAGATACCTGGCCAGCAAGCCACCTCATACTAGAGAGTTATTCTACGAAAAAGCTAACTACACTTACGTCGGGAGGAGGTATATGCTAACCGGAAGGCAAAAATGGAAGATAAGGAGGAAATCCAGAGCAATGTCGCCATTAAGCAGACAGGAGACAGCTCGGGAAAGGTCGAAGTTAATGTCGGAAACCGGAACCAGGGTGGTCGCCAGTCAGGAAACAATGATAATAACAGTAATGGCAATAACTGAAAAAGGAATCGAGGGAACGACTCCCAAAGAAGGACTCGTCCCAGGTCTTTGGAAAGTTATAGCCAATAAACGATACTTTGGAGAATATCTTCATGGATTCGTACAACGTCCTCCAAAATAAAAGGCCTCCTCCCAGAGAGTCGACGGAGAAAGAACATGAGACGGGGAAGTTTTGTCTTTTCCATCAGATTCACGGCCACTCAACAAATGAGTGCCGTCACCTAAGAGATGTGGTCGAGAAGCTTCTCCGAGAAGGAAAATTGGATGAATACAGAGTGACACCCAAAGACAGGGGGCAAGCCGTACAGGCCCCAAATCAGAACCAGAATCAACCTGCTGTCAGGCCAACTGTCCAGCAAAAGGGAAAGGACCTTGTTATCAATACCATAATCGGAGGGCTTTATCTTGCCGGGCACGGTTCCAAGGCATTGGATCAGTATGTCAATGCGGCTAAGCAGCACCTTGAGGTAGGAGAGTGTAGCAACCCTGAGGACAATGTCCCGGTAAAGCAACAAAAGATGATGTCCGACGACGTCGTTTTCCGCGAACGAGAAAGCATTGGAGTCCATGCTCCGACCGAAGATCCATTTGTAATCACAGTTCCTATTGGCCCGGCCACTGTTCATAAAGTCTTGGTGGATAACGGGAGTTCCGTCAACATTCTTTTCAAAAAGACATTCAACCAGATGAATCTCGAGATAAAAAACTTGAAGCCCTGTGAGGGATGGATCCGTGGATTTAACAGAGCGTCCATTGCTCCAATGGGATATGTAGAGCTACCAGTTACACTTGGGGAAGGAGAACGCCAGAGAGTGAGAATTCTTCCCTTCGTGGTTTTGGGTATTGAATCGCCCTATAATGCCTTCTTGGGCCGACCGGCCCTAGCAAAGTTCAGAGCCTGTATAGCCCCCTGGTGCTTGTTATTGAAGTTTCCTACAGAAGCTGGTGTTGGTATTGTCAGAGGAGATCAGGTTGCCGCACGAGCATGTTATATTGCAGAGCTAAAGCTACTCTGCAACGGAGGAGACATAGAACCAAGGGCGCTTCTCCCCCCGTAAGGGCGAAGACCTCATAGCAATTAAAGAGGATAACCGTAGGTGAGTCGCCCAGAGAGTTGCCCGAGGACATAGATCCCAGAGAGGACAAAGAACCTGGGGGCAGAATGGCGACTCCCAACGAGACGACTGTGGATGTACCGATCGATGATAGTGACCCAGAGAAGGTCCTTAAGATTGGATCCCAGTTAAATCCGAATTTAGCTAAAGAACTGACGGATTTCTTGAAAGATAACTTGGATGTATTTGCTTGGACCCACGCAGACATGTGTGGGATATCTCCATCAATCATGAGCCATTCATTAAGCATTAACCCTAAGCATCCTCCGGTAAAACAAAAAAGGCGAATGCTGGGCCAGAGAGGTCCGCTGCCTTGAAAGAAGAAGTTGGAAAGCTAAAGAGTAATGGATTTGTCAGAGACTCAACCTATCCAGACTGGATTTCAAATCCAGTTCTGGTAAAGAAGGCCAACGGGAAGTGGCGAACGTGTATCAATTTCTCGGATTTGAATAAAGCCTGCCCAAAAGACAGTTTTCTGTTACCTAGGATCGATCAGTTGGTGGACTCAACGGCGGGTCATGAACTTCTCTTCTTTATGGATGCCTATTCAGGATATAACCAGATTCCAATGCATGTTCCAGATCAAGAACACACTAGCTTCATTACGGATCTGGGATTATACTGCTACGTGGTAATGCCCTTTGGCTTGAAGAACGCAGGCGCTACATATCAGCGGTTAGTGAACAGAATGTTCTATAACCAGATTGGGAAAACAATGGAAGTATACGTCGACGACATGTTGGTTAAGTCCAGGCAATCCTCCAATCACACAACAGACTTGGCAGAGATGTTTGGCATTCTTCGAAAGTACGGGATGAAACTCAACCCAACGAAATGTTCATTCGGAGTCGCCTCCGGAAAATTCTTGGGATTCATCATCAGTTCTCGCGGGATTGAGATTAATCCAGACCAGATCGCAGCAATCAGAGGCATTCAGGAGCCTAGGAAAATTAAAGATGTGCAAAGCCTTGCAGGGAAAGTAGCAGCACTAAGCAGATTCATCTCTAGGGCTACTGACAAATGCATCCCATTCTTCGAATTGATAAAGCGAGGAAAACGCCACTTCAAATGGGCGCCTGACTGCATAGAAGCGTTTCAGAACCTGCTGAGTCACCTGAAGAAACCTCCGATATTATCTAAGCCGGTGGATCACGAGGACTTATTCTGTACTTGGCGGTGTCGTCCCACGTGATTAGCTCAGCATTGGTGAGAAAAGAAGATAAAGTTCAAAGACCAGTGTATTACGTGAGCAAAAAATTGGCGGCAGCAGAGCGTAATTATCCAAGGATAGAAAAGTTGGCGTACAGTTTGCTGATTGCCTCTAGAAAGCTTCGACATTATTTTCAGGCTCATCCCATCACCGTGTACACTTATCATCCACTCAAGCAAGTTCTACAGAGACCAGAAGCGTCTGGAAGACTACTCAAATGGAACATTGAGTTGAGTCAATTTGATCTGAACTTTCAGCCCCGGCGGTCAATACGGGGGCAAGTGATAGCCGATTTCATAGCAGAGTTTACTGTCCTGGAGGAAGATATAGCGAATGAAGAAGCTGACCCCCCAAAGTTACTTCTCGATCCCAGTGCCTGGAGATTGTATACTGATGGCGCTAGGAATGACAAGAGATCCAGCGCTGGAGTAGTGCTTGAAACTCCTAAGAAACGGCTGATATCCTATGCTATCCGAATGGAGTTTCATGCCACTAACAACGACTCCGAATATGAAGCCCTGATAGCTGGGCTAAGGATCGCAAAGGAGTTGGAAATCACAAAGCTGGACATATTTTGCGACTCCAGGTTAGTTGTAAACCAGGTCACTGGAAAATTCCAAGCCAAAAGCCCAAGATTGATTTTATACTTGGAGAAAGTGAAGGAGTTGTTGAACGGCTTCGATCACTACAGCATATCCCATATTCCGCGGTCAGAGAACCAACAGGCGGATAAGTTGGCGAAGATGGCTAGTTCCGAAGATCCTGAAGAGACCGGGCTAGCCCCAGTTGAAGTACTTCGGTCTCCTAGTATAGATCAGATGGAAATTGGTCCGGTACTAGAGACGGAACCAGAAAGGGAGTCATGGATGGCCCCTCTAAATAATTTCTTGATGAATGGAATGCTTCCGACCAAGAAGAGCGAGAGGCGTAAAGTAATTCGTAAAGCTTCCTGATACGTTCTGCAAGGCGGAGTCCTTTATAGACAGGGATTTTCGATGCCCCTTCTCCGGTGTATAGCTCATGACGACATCAAGCGTGTACTGCAGGAGGTACATGAGGGTGAATGCGGCGATCACACTGGAGGGCAAACATTGGCAAAAAAGGTTTTGCGGCATGGTTATTTCTGGCCTACCATAAACAAAGATACGACGAAGTACGCACGACGGTGTGATGCATGCCAGAGATTTTCAAAGATACCTAGGGCACCTCCTAGTCAGTTAAAAACGATGACAAGCCCATGGACTTTCGCTATGTGGGGAATCGATATCATCGGAAGTCTCCCCATAGCTAAGGGCGGAGCGAAGTTCGCTATTGTAGCTGTAGACTACTTCACTAATTGGGTCGAGGCTGAGCCACTGACTACAATCACAACCAAACGAGTGATCAACTTCGTCGTTAGGAACATCATCTGTCGATTTGGGATTCCAAAGATCGTTATAACTGACAATGGAACTCAGTTCGATAGCACTGAATTCAGGGACTTCTGCCAGAAATACCACATCGAGAAACGGTACACCTCTGTGGCGCATCCACAGTCGAATGGACAGGTCGAAGCGGCAAATAAAGTGATTAAGTCCATTTTGAAAAGAAGACTGAAGCGGGCCAGAGCCATGTGGGTTGATGAATTACCCTTAGCACTATGGGCCTACATGACAACGTATAAATCGGCAACAGGCCATACCCCCTTCTCTCTTGCTTTTAGAGCAGAAGCAGTCATCCCGCTTGAAATAAAAGTACCTTCTCACCGAGTGACTTATTACGATCCGATGACTAATAATGAATTGCTCCTTGAATCCCTGGATATGATCGAAGAGAAGAGGGACGAAGCAGACCTGCGTGCCTTGAGATGCAAGCAACAGGTCACATGATACTACAACAAAAAGGTTCGAGTCCGAACCTTTGAACCCGGAGACTTGGTTCTGAAGCGTGTCTTTCCACCCCCAACTCATATAGGTGCGAAGTGGGAAGGACCATACTCCATTCTGTGCAAGCTTGATAATGGAACCTTCAAGCTAGCAACCGTAGATGGAAAGGAAATCCCCAGAGTGTGCAATGCCCAACATTTACGGCCGTATCTAACGTAAAGATGTTAGATCTATTCTTTTACTTTATTAAGGACCATGTACAAGGCACGGCTTTCCTAGAATAGTCCGATTTCTTAAACAAAAGATTATAAAGTGGACGTAGGTCATGATTCGACCGAACCACTATAAAAAATATTGTGTGTCGTTTACCTTTATTGCCCTATTATTTATCTGCCTTTCTACTTTTATGGAAATTGTTGTGAACCATACAACGATCACAGGAACATATAATTATAGGTTCCTTCCATCAGAATGGAGTGCAATCAACAGTCAAAACTCTGAGGGTGCGATAAAGTAAATCATATCATTGATAGCACTCTAACTCTCTAGAGCCGAGAGAGAGCATAACAGACATGAAGGCGATGTCCATAAGTCACGGCGGTGTACCATGATCAGAACCGCCTTGACGGAACTCTAACCTTGGTGACCGCCAGGAGAGTATAAAAGCGTCTACGACTGAGCGCTGAGAAAGAGCTCTTACCTCGCTGAAGGATCGGGGAGTGACAGAACAGCTGGGCTCGAACTCTAACCTTAGCGACCGCCAGGAGAGTATAAAAGCGTCTCCGACTGAGCGCTGAGAAAGAGCTCTTACCCCACTGAAGGATCGGGGAGCGACAGAATAGCTGAGCTCGAACTCTAACCTTGGCGACTGCCAGGAGAGTATAAAAGCGTCTCCGACTGAGCGCTGAGAAAGAGCTCTTACCCCGCTGAAGGATCGGGGAGCGACAGAACAGCTGAGCTCGCACTCTAACCTTGGCGACCGCCAGGAGAGTATAAAAGCGTCTATGATTAAGCGCTGAGAAAGGTGCTGGAGACTCAGCACCCCCAGAACTCTATCCCCGCTGAAGGATCGGGGAGCAGAATGAAAACCAAGCTCAAACTCTAACCCGCTGAAGTATCGGGAGAGTATAAAGGCGTTAGAGACTTAGCGTCATGAGAATTTCTACCCCGTTGAAGAATCGGGGAGCAAACATGCATGATGACATATGTCGCTAAAGGGCTCCTATCCCGTTACACGACTGGGAACAAGAATGAAAAATGGAGCCCGAACCCCTCATCTCCGGGAATGGGGGCGGCACACACATGAATCTAATCAACCCCCATAAAACCCTGGCCAGGCACCATATTAATGGTTGATTGGGGACACACCCATTCACATATATGCACACAGAAGTGTAGTGCAGAAATTTAAAAAAAAAGTTTTATTGTTAGAATGATTCATGATTTGAGTATTTGTATTCGTGACTAAGTATGATAAACTTGCAGGAACACAGCAGTGTCAAAAGAAATAAACTTTCATTCATAAGCTGCAAACCTACAAGATAAAGAGGAACCTAAACAAAAGTGAGGGCCATTCTCACAATTACATTTCATGGCCAGTGGAAAGCCTAAAAAATCCTAAGGACAAAATATGGACTGATATTTGCCTCCTACTTATGCTGGGGGAGGGGACTATGTAGACTTCTTGCTCTTTTTCTGCTTCCCCGATGCCTCCTTGTCAACATCCGAACGACCACCTTTTTTCCTCTTCCTCTTATCAACGAGAGGCTCCGGTGAAGAACTAGAGGACTGAGAGTCTAGTTGTGAAGTTATCGATCGGGAGGAAAATCTTACGACCAACCCAGTTTTGGGGTCGATCTCAGAGATATGGGGCACATATACTGGATCCTGTCTCCCTTTCATAAGAAGCAACTGCTCCTCCCCTTCGGCCTGTTGTTCAGCTAAGATTTCCTCATCACCGCCTCTGCTCTCTTTGGTAATGGTGACTTTCTCTTCATCACCATCGCGGCGCCCGTCCATGTCTCTCAAAGCCTCGATAGTTTCATCATCCGGGGGGACATCAGCACCAATGCCTGGCAGGATGTCAATCTTCTCCGCCCCTGCCTTCTTTTCGGCATCCTTATCAATCGGCCCGCTACCTGTATCATGAGAAACGAATGTTGTTTTGGGAGAGAATGCGGTTTGCTCAGTTGACTGTCCGACAAAGCAATGACAAGTGACAATTGCTTTGGCAAGTTGCGGAGAAAATATAGAGATACCTTCCGCCGATCCTCCATCCAAGCCAGCAGCAGAACCCCCGACAGTTGGAAGAGTTGGACCCAGAGGAATCAATGGATAATCTGGATTGTATTCCTCGATTTCGGAAGCCTTGGGCTCTACGGCTGAGCTCGGGCCTTCTCCCATTTTCTCTTTGCCCTTTGCCTGAGTTTTCTCTTTTCCTATTTCTTCTTGGAGCAGGCGTCTGCCTTTCTCTAAATCCTCAGGCTCATTATCCCTCAGAATGGTCCGCATCAACTCATTCTCATCAATCTCGTCAACTCCTAATCGCTGTTTCTCGCTCTCAACGATTGTGTCCCATATGTTGGCTAGAGTGACATGATAGTCTGGGATCCAGGAGATGTTACGGGTCTTGATGTCCTGACCAAGGAAGTCGAATAACATTTCTTCAAATCCTTCGATCTCCTTCTCTCTCTCAAGGAGCTTTTCATTAGCAGTGGCCATTTCAATGGCACTCTCCACATTATTTTCAGCAAGAATAGCGCGCTTCTCTGCACGCGCGAGTTGATCATTCAGAATCGCCTTCTCCTTTTCGGCCAGAGCTAAGCTATCCTTCAAACTTGCCTTTTCTTTCTCCCAAGCAGCTCTTTCGGCCTTGAAGTGATCATGTGCTGTTTTCAATTCGGAGTTGGCCATCCTGAGATCTTCCACCTCTTGCTTCAATAACACTCGCTCTTTGCTATTAGAATCTAGCTCATTATGGAAACATTGCCTGGCCTCCTCCAGCTCTGTTTTGTAAGCTTTAGCGTCTCGTTGGGCCAAGGCAAGCAGAGATTGTGCATCCTCTAAGTCCTTCTTTATTTTTTTCCCTGGCCCTTTCATTGTTATCTATCTTCACTTTGGATCTATGTGCTTCCATCTCAAGCGTTCGGATTACCTCTGAAAGATTAACAACATGTTTCTTCATCGCCTCATACTACCTGGCCACATGGCGAATGTGCCCGATGACTTCAGTATCCCAGTTCCTAGGAACTGGTTCCAAGGCTGGAACAAACATCATCCTTTCGAAGAAGATGTCGGGGAATTGTTCTCGCAACTTTTCCAGCTTAGCCTGAGTCTCAGGACCATGGATGTAATCTCGTGACCCGGGGGCAATCAAACCTTGTTGGTTGGAAGGGACAATGTCAATTTTCTCCTTCTCAGAATCCTTTATTGGATCCTTGCTTTTATTCTTGGGCTTGTAGTGTCTTTTTGATGACCTTCTGTGAGAGGGTGCACTCTTCGGAGGGGTTAAGTCTTTAGGAAGTTGTTTTCCCCCTATAGGTGGCACCGAATAACTGGGAAGCTTGCCAGAGGTTGGTTTTGATGGAGACCTGGATTGTGAAGAAGTAGGCTTGTGAGAAAGGCCGCAAGCACGCTCGGGATTTGGATGAAGGCTGGGTGTACCTTCACGGAGAGAGCGATAGGAATAAGATCGCCTGCGAGACATCTTTCCTGCAAAAGAAACAAGAGCATATTAAAACCTTGAATACTGTTGATATAAAAGTGTGGGGTCAGGCAGTGCATGTGATTTGTGCATCCCATATAATTCCCCCTAACAGACCAGGGCCCGAAGTCAGGCTCATCTGAGTAGTTTCTAGATATCCAACTGGAATAGTTGTTTCCTAAGAAACAGGTAAAAATGGCTCCCCTTCGAAGTCTCCCTGCGTGTATACATCATCACGCAAAAGAATTTTGCTCATCTCTTTAAATAGCTGTTCTTCTGTTAAATCATCGGGAGCAGTAGGTTCAATCGGAAGAGAGGCCCTTGTGGGGAAACCCCCCGGAGAGACTGGGATTTCCTTAGACTTATCACCACGGGCCTCATCTCCTCTATATATGTTTAGGTCTTCGTCGTCCTGAATGACTATCGGCGAAGGACTCTTACGAAATTTAATTGTTTCTGCTGCCCGTGACGTTCCTTCTCCCTCTGTCGGGGGTACGTATTTATAGGGTTTGCCGCCTGCACCAAGTCCAAACCTTATACCCAGAAGGCGGTGCTTGTGAAGGTTCTCATCAGTAATGCACTTCTTGATCTTTAGAAAATCGGATTTGCTTTGTAGAAGAAGAGACAGTCGATTATTGTATACCGAGCCTTCCGTCTTGGGAAAGGCGTGATCTGCTTAGAAAAAAAAGGGGGGCATGTTAATGCTTCGATTTCTTAAACAAGTTATTCAGTCAAAAGTTTAAAGTTTACTTGATTTAAGCCATCTTCTTGAACACCCAGCCTGTCTCTTTATATAGAACCAATCGGCCTTGGGATCCCCTATGTTGCTGTATCCGTCAGACAGAACCTTCCTATTTGCTACCAATTCGAAGAAAGAGAAATTTGGGGTTGCCGAAGAGCGATGCTTGAAAAGATAAAAGAATTTTAAATCTTTAAATGTGAGCTCGGTATGCAGGATTTCCACGTATGCGATATATAGAGTGTATAGAGCCACGTAGGCATTGGGATGAAGCTGCATCGTAGCAATACCCAATCGTTTTAAGGTCTCAATGACGATTGGAGGAAACGGAGGAATAGCTCCTACCCAGCACATGAGTCGGCTGACTGTCATATACCCCTCCGGAGCCAAATGAGGTCTATCTTCGCTGTCGGGTGTCCTCACATCATCCCAGGGGATCCCATGTCTCAAGCAAATTCTCTTAAGATTTATGTCATCAAGTTTGGAAGCTAGAGAGTCTGTGAAATTCTCTATTTCTATTGCACCAGGGACTTCGTCGGGAGCTCGGCCGTCTACCTCTGACTCTTCATCAAGCGAGGTACTCTCAGACGGATTCGATTCTGTTTCCACCTCATATTCGGATCCAGAATCCGCACCCTCTGGATTAGTTGGAAGAACCTCGAGGTTGAGATGCTCATACACCTCGGGAGCCGTCTCTGTGTCAGATCTTGAAGGGGAACGATTATTCGACATTACTGTTTAGGCGAATAAACATGAAAAATAAGATAATAATTACCCGTTCCCCCTGTGTGTGTGAGTGCAAGTGTGTGCCTGTGCATGTCTTAAAGAAAAAGCATAAAGGTTATCAAGATCATCAAAGTGTTAGTCGTCATATGCTGTTAAGTTATGCGTTTGGTCAGTCCAAGAAGTCCGTCTCAAAGGCTCTAACCTAACTGTTCAATATACTGCAATTATGGTGGATTGAGTCTATATATGTTTGGAACTGTTAACCGGGTCGGTTCGTTGAAGAGATTGGAGTTCGGATCGTGACAGAAGCACTGACATGTGGAAACAAATCGGCTCGGAGGAATCGGATCGCCTAGGGGGGATCGGATCGTTGAACTAGATCCTGGGAATAATAACAAGACTTCGTCTCGCGAAGGAAGATCCCGATCCGTCCCCTCCTGTACTTCCACGAGCCCACACTCCTCGATCAGATCCGTTGTCCAAAGCTACTCCTCCACTTCCCTTTTTACTTTCGTCGCTACCACGACCCGAGTCGAAGCTCTATCCACGAATCGACCTGGCACCTTCTTCCTTCTTCCTCCTCCGTCTTCTTATCCATTTCATGAACTCGAACGCTTAAACCCATCAACCAGTCGCCTTTAAAGGCTCGAACACCACCAAAACCCCGTTACCCTCTCCCCTCAAATTAGTGAAAACCAGAGGGAAACGAAAATGAAAATGCATTAAGGTCTTGATTAATACAATTACCTATCTCGTTTTGACTAAAATCGCGAAAGAAAATTGTTTTCTAGGGATCACGAGTTAAGGTTTGGAAGGGAAGATCGATGGCGGCTGTAGAGAGAAAAAAGAAGGAGGGAGAGTGGAGGAAGGGTCAGGTTTATATAGATAAACCCGTGACCGTTAGTATTCTATTTTTTTGTCCTATTCGGACCGTGGGCCTTGGTGGTTCGCGGAATCAAGCCCATCAAAGAAAAGGGAGGCCAAACCCTTAAGCGACTCGTGAATGAAGTAAGGAGGCCCATCGTGTTTCGAGGGGGGAAGCCCAAATGGCGACCAGCCCGAAACAGATACCTCATCTCACGAGCTGTGGGAAGTTTTGCCGATCCAACCCGATGAATGATTGCTGAAATTGAAGGGTCATAAATAATTGAAGATTCAAAATTTATCTCGTAATTCGACAACGAAGTCTCCAAAAATTCCAGAAATGAGGATTATCCGATAAAAAGAGAAATGATTGAAGATTTAATCGATATTTATACAAATCTAAGGGATACAACTTTCCGAAGTGATACAACATTTCAGGAAAACACAACCATTGATTTACATCTCTTTGGGAAAAGATGTTTCTGCAGTTTCTAAGCATGTTCCATCCTCGATAAAACATACTTCGAGGGGGCAAAATGTTGGCTAGCTTTTTGACCAAGCCACAAAGGTTCACACACCAGAAGAAAGTATGAGACTTCGCTCCTCTAGTTCACAAAAGGTCGGACCGCTCCAGCGGATCGCTCCAGCGGATCGCTCCAGTGGATTGCCCCATCGGATCGCCCCCTCGGATCGCGACTCGATCCCTCTTTTGTTATCACGATCCGATCCCCGATGACGCAGAGAAGCTCCTGACTTGTTCAACCACGAATTGGTCTTCAGCGATCCGAAATGCACGGATCTCGCGACACATGTCCACAACTGTCATATTGACCAATTCTTCCTCATTGCTCGATCCGATCTGATTTTTTCGGGATCTACACCACGTGTGACCGCGAACCGCCTGACAGAATCAGCTATAAATAGCCCAGAGACTGGCATTTTTGAGGATCTTTTTGGCAATATTGAGTATTGATTCCACCATTACTGTCACACCACTATTTCTCATCGGTATTTCTTCGAGATTATTGAGAAAAAACATAATTGTAAGAGTGAGTTTGAGAGAAATCATTGGTTGTACTAGCATTCAAAGTATAATCAATAGCATATAAAGTGGACGTAGGCTCGTTAACAGCGAACCACTATAAACTTTGTGTGTTTTCTGCTTTTTTCTCATTTTTCAGTTATAATTCTCTACAAATCAGAACAATTTGGGTGTTAGAGCCAAATTTTGATCTAACAGTAACGACCCGCATTCTTCGTATCAAAGGATCGTAGAATATTTCTTTCTTTCATATGCGAAGTTGTATGGTCATGTAGCTTTGGGAGACGACTATTAGGGTCATTTCCCATGTTCATGATTTTTGCCGATTTTTAAATGACCATTTTGCCCCTAGCCGATCTTTTTTCGGCCATAACTCTTCATTGGAAAGGATTTTTGACCTGAAACCACTTCCATTAGATCCAGATGATGGTTTATCTTTCCGTAGAGTAGTCACATTAGCCAAACGGACTCATCGTTTGGGAGATATGGCTGAAACAAGTTTCAGATGGTGAAAAAAGCTTAATTGGGCTTAAACGGGTGATTAACAACTAGGCCCAAAGGGGAATTTCGGGATTTGGAGTATTTAAGGGCTTTTACGGTTTAGAGAGCACCCTTTTTCTCACTTTCACAGCTGCCACTTTCATTCTTGGAACCCTAGTAATGGCCTCCAACATCTAAAACACCCAAATCACCTTCTAATCGCTAATTAAGCCAAATCTACATCAAATCAAAACGGATTAGCACAAGAATCAAGGTAGAACTGTTGTATAGCCTTGGTATTCGCGCCAAAATAGAGAATCATTTCAGATTTGGTATTCTATTTGTAGCAAAGGTGAGTGATTTGCATAGTTCCTCACTAATTATGGCTAATTAAGGGTAATTAGTGGTAATTAGCCAATTTATACATGTTAAAAATATGGAAAAATATTTATAAATTTCAAAATATTGTTTTAGACCTCTGTTAGAAAATTTGGTTAATTTAGTTATGTTTTACTAGTCCTATAATTAGTTTTGCTTAAACATGCTTAAGGGAAAATGTGGGATTTTGGCTATGTTTGATCTGTTTTAACCTATCAAATTATTGTTTTGGTGTTTGTGGTTTGATTATACATGTTGCTATGACTGTATGGTATGTTTTGTGCTTGATTAGAAAAGTTAGATTAGTCGAAAACGCTGTCGAATGGCGTAAAATAGTCGCTGGAAAGAAGTGTAGGAAACTAGTCGAACCGGATCGGATATAGGGCTTGGATCGGTGGGCAAGAGGATCCGATCCGGATAGGGACTTTGCACTAAAGGGAGCTTGGCAAAAAGGAAGGTCGTTCGTGTAAGGGTTGGAGTTGGAATTGGACCAAAGCCGGACATGAGATCGGATCGGAATGACTGGAGATGAAGGATCATCGAACCAAACCGGCGTATGAAGGAGGAGAACCACCGAACCAAACCGCACCCAGAAGCATACCATGAAGCATGGCACCCGAACCGAACCAGATGGAGGAGCTGGACCAAACCATGACGGAGAATCCGAACCGAACCGAACGAGAAATCTGAAGATGATGTATAGCCGAACCGAACTGGACTTAAGTTACTTCTACGCGACGACTCTTTTGAAGACCAACTCCAATTCGACCAAAACCCGAGATGTAAAGGAAGTCCAAAAAGGAAGTAGAACTCAGGATCCACTTGGGAACCAACGAGTCAACTTCATGAGTTGGTCTTTGCTGCGGGACGTGTGCAAAGGGGTTATCGAAGTCTATAGCTTTGATCCACCACCAAGACGGATGTTAGGCTACATATCAGTGCAGTGGGGTAGTTACTACTCCATGGGGCAAAGTGATCGTATCATGGCTATGAGCCAGTGCAGTGGAGTCATCATGACTTCATGGGGGCAGAGTGGACATATCAAGGATTAGTGGCTATGGATCAGTGCAGTGGTGTCATTATGACCCCATGGGGCAGAGTGATCATGGCAAGGAATGGGTGGTCAGAGCGGTGGATGTCGTAATCTTTACGCACTGAGTGAGAGATGTGAGGATGGTTGCTATGCTTGATTGATTGTTATCACTATGTCATGTACACCCCCACCCCCGCATTCTTTACACCTTATGTTTAGTGGCACCTTAAAGTGTTGAGCGGTATATTATGCTAACTCTTTGGTTGCAGGTTCAGGTATGGTTTAGTATACCTGCTATTGTTCTGTTTGATGCTTATCGCTCATACCAGACTTTTGTCTGACCCAGAGTTTTATGTCTCTTCTTATTACTCTGGGTGCTCTTAAACGGGCAGACTAGAGACAGGTTAGGTGATATGCACGGGTAGCTGTACCGGAGACGAGCAGGAGGCTCCTATGTATGGTATATATATATTCTCCTTATGTCGCTGCTGGTCACTACTTTGGGCATTAGTAGTGTACCTTTCCTTACTTTTGCTTTAGAGACAGTTTTAAAGTTGTAATAATGATGATGTGGAACATAAGCTGTATTTGGATTTTCCGCTGCTATGATGTTTAAATTTCAGCTTATGCACTGTCTCACCTGTTTTGTGTCAAGTATTTTATTATTATATTTTATTCCATGCGCTGTGAGACATTCTACAGGTTCTTTGTTAGTTCACCAGTAAGTTCTCTTCTTTTTCCTTCCCTTGGAAACCGTCCCGTGCTGGTTGGACATCGGCACAGCGCACTTTCATGGGAAATGTCGGCTGGTGCAGGGCGGGCCGTCACACTTGGTATCAGAGCTCTAGGTTACGTAGTTAACCTAGGGAAAGACACCAGGGAGGGATAATACGTATATGAGAGCGCGTATTTTTGATTATTTTTGTTTTCAAAAGCTATATATATACTATTAGTATAGCTAAGGATGAAGTCGCACTGCATTGACACCACAAAGAGGATGGCTAATCGTTTTCTCTATACAGATTGAACGATGAGCCAATATGCGAGGGGTACTGGTAGAGGAGCCAATAATGGGAATGCTCCTGACATTAGGGCTATGTTTATTGACTTCATGAGAGAGATGCTTAGGGATGTTCAGAGGGTAGTCCCTAATAATGCTAATGGTGGTGGTGCAGCGGTACAGGCGCCAAGGGCCGATTTTGCCAAGCTCTATAAGGATTACACTAGTCTTGGTGGAAAGCCGTTCCACGGAATGGAATCGGCCACAGAAGTTCAGGACTGGTTGGATAGCTGTGAGCGAATCTTCGAAGACTTGGGTATCGAGATGCGATGAAAAGAAAGCTAGCGTCCCGTCAGCTGCAAGGATGGGCGATGAATTGGTGGAATGCTACTAAGGCAGCTACTCCAGAGGACCAAGTTACATGGGATCGGTTTAAGGGCCGATTCGGTGAAAAAATTATCCCAGCTGCTCAGAAGTCATAGTTGTTTAGCAAATTTCTGGAGCTTAAGCAGAATGGTAGAGCTGTCTCAGAGTATATTGCTGAGTTCGATACTTTATCGAAGTATGGATTATCCCTCATTGACACTCTCGAGAAGAAGAATGAGAAGTACAGGCTTGGATCAGTACTTGGTGGAAAGGCTTATTAACCACATCGATAAGACATTTGAATCGATTGTGGGGAAAGCTTTGAGATCGGAGAGTCTATACCCCCAGTCAAAGACTGAGGTTGCATCTGCGGAAGAGCCAAAGCCGCAAGTAAGCGGTGGAGGCAAGAATGGTTCTCAGAATAAGAGAAAGCAGAATCAGACCAAGGATGGCCTGAAGAAAAAGAATAAGAAAGATGTTGAGTGCTTTAGGTGTGGTAAGAAGGGCCACTATGCCAAAGAATGTCGGGCCAAGCCAGCGGATAGGAAGTGCTTCAACTGTGGCCAAGTGGGACATCACAAGGATAAGTGTCTGCAACCCCCTAAAGAAAAGCAGATTGTGAAAGCATATGCTATCAATATTGTTCCTTCTTCGTCGAATGCCCCAACCGCGGTGGAGAAAGGAAAGAATGTTGTTATTCAATGTATGCTTTCAGTTTATGATATTCATGTTCGAGTATTGTTTGATACCGAAGCTTCCAGTTCCTTCATATCTAGTGACCTCGTATATAGGTTAGGATTGGAGCCCGAGATTGTCGATAGACCTTTAATAGCGACGAACCCGATTGGTGATTCGACTAGCCTTAGTATGATTTGTCGTAATGTGGTCTTATCGAGTCAAGGATGTATGTTTGTTTGTGATAGCTTTGTTTTGGGCTTTACTGGGTTTGGCATTAATTTGGGAGTCGATTGGCTCCAAAGATACGGGTGGCGGTAGACTGTGAGGGCTTTTTGGTGACAGTTAGAGCGGATGATGGGAGGAGAGTAGTGTTTGGTTGTAACACCCCACATCCGTTAGTGTCACTCACAAAGGGAATGCACTAAGTTCTGTGAAGTATTATCGGTAAAAGATGTAGATAAATTACAAGACAGATAAATAAAGCAGCGGAAAAGTGAATAAAACTTTATTTCATTTATAAACAGCTTGTACAAAGATTGTTTTCCAACAACAAAGTATCTATCTTGTTTAACTAAATAAAGAAGCATAAATATACAATGATATTCCCCAATAAAACATTAGCTAGCCATAGTGGTGGAAAAGAGAGTCCAAAGCAGCACATTAAAAAGTCTTCAAGCTTGGAAAGATTAACAGGTCCTTACAAATCTGAGTTATTCCCTTCCTGACTACCTGGGGGGAACGGAAGAAAAGAAGACGAAAGAAAACATAGATTCACACATAAAGCCTGGTAAGTCTAGTGGTGCTTCGGTATATGAATAAGGAAAAGGACATGACTGGCATAAACTGAAAATGGGAAAATACCACAAACTAAGGCAAAGCAGTTTAGAATCGAAATTACTATCACACCCCATACTAATCTCTGCACCACCTAACTAGTATTCCAACTAGTAATCTGTATAAAATGACAACGTGATCCCAGTCCCTGTAACTGTGGTTGCCATCAGGCGCACATTTATTTATTACCTAGATTTAATCTAGAGTTTTCTATCGAGCGTTCCCTAGATTTAACTAGGGTATATGCGACTTGTCTAATACTTCTCGGATTCATGATTTATGCCACCTAGGTCCACTAGGGATTATGCTACCTATCGAACGATGCCCCTAGTCTAGGACACACTACCTAGAGTGAAATATGTTCCTAGACTTTCCCCACGTATGTGTCGCGAATCGTTTATCGCTGTCTAGATGCACATGTCCTGAAATGTGCGACCCGAGTCCCGTGGCAGGGCTATTCTAGAAACACGGAACTCGGTCGGGAGCTTTCAGATATCTGCCGATGCAGATGCTAAGGTCTGTTTTTCTACCAGTGGTTATGGTCCCACGTGACCCCTCCCTCAACTAATTAAAGGCAATCCAAGAAAATCAAGCACAAGAACTATACTCCTGCCACCTATGCCCCAATTTCCTATTGGCCAACCTCACCCATAACTAGATAGCAAGTATATGGTCTGTTGGGAGTTCTCTGCCTTTCTGCATGCGTACTACGATTGACTGAAGATGGTAAGTAGACGACGAGTCGCTATCATAGGGCTACTGGTCTCGTCAAATCACGCCGGTCCATCCCAGTCTTTAGGTTGCCTTAAATTGCAACCAAGGCATACCCTTGATTCTTCTGACGCAGACCTTAACCTCTGTGAGCCCAAACGAATCATCTGCAACCTCACAGAGGGATACCAAGAGTACCCTCACGTCCCCCGAAGCTACGTGCTTCTAAACCCAGTCCGTTGGAGCCTTTTTCAAAATCGGATAAACGTTTGCTCCTTCTCATGTACTTGTTAAGCGATGATCTACCATATCGGGTTATTCATCTATTATGGACAGGCTCAGTTTTCTTGACTAAGAATCATTACTTAGTTGTTCTCAACTAAGGTTTACCACTTAGTTTCTTTTCCCATAAATCTTGTTAACTAAGGTTTATCACTTAGTTTCTTTAACTGGGGATTTCAACTTAGCTCCCATTCTCGATTGTTTCTTAACTAGGGTTTACTACTTGCCCTCTTTCTCATCAAGTTGGATTGGTTTAAGTGTCATTAGTCAATTCAGGTTAGCTTAACCCATTCCTTTGTCATATTAAACTGGCTAAGTGTTCTCAATAGTTCATGTTGACTTAACCCTATCACAAACCAAGTTATATTGGTTAAGTATTTCTTATTACTTAACCCAACCCATTCATCTTGTATTGGTTAACTGTCCCATAACCTAATCTTGCCCATCTGTTTTAACTAACATGTTATAACGGTTAAGTGTTCCCTTAGTTAACTTAACCCTAACATTTGTGTAATTAACATGTTCTAATGGTTAGGTATTGTCCTTTCATATTTTGACTTAAGCCTGTTCAATTTGTCACACTATGATGGTTAAGTGTTCTAAGTTTACTTAACCCTACCCTCTAGTCCAGCTAACATATTAAATTGGCTAAGTGTATTTACGTAACCTTGCCCACTTATCTAGCTAACGTGTTATAATGGTTAAGTATTCTAAATTTACTTAACCTCACCCACTTATCTAATCATCAGGTTAAGTGTCCTGATTTTACTTAACCTCACCTTCCAGTCTAGTTAATATGTTAAATTGGTTAAGTGTGTTAACTTTACTTAACCTGACATTCTAGTCTTGTTAACATGTTAAATTGGAAGTGTTTTTTAGTTACTTAGCCCCTACAAGTCTTGTCTTGTTAACACGTTAAGTTGGTTAAGTGTTCAGATTAACTTAACCCTACCAATCCTAACTGAGCTTCTTAGAGCACCTAACCACTCACATTAGACAGGTATTGCTACGATTATTAGATGTGTCGGTCGGTTCCGGGCAGGTTTACATCGTAGCTCAGTCTAACCTCGGGTCCTTATTGGGCTCAATGCTTAACCACCCACATTGGATAGGTATTGTTGTGACTACTAGACAGCCGGGCGGGTCCGGGCAGGTTTACATCACAACTCAATCCAACCTCGGGTTAAGCATGTCGTGTTTTCTAAATTTACATATTTGTCACTTTTCATTCTTATATGTAAATGTTTATGGCCCAATTATCCACATTCACTAATTTTGGGTATAATTTATACTGCTTTAAATGTCACTAGTCATTGGCATGTGTCAGACATGCCAATACATGTATTTTATTTTAAACCCAACGTTTGTTTCCCCCGTTTATACGTACGCAGCATAACATATGTTGGGCTTAACATTTCAGCCTAACTCATAAACATAAAAAGGGGAAGCATAGAATCATGAATTGTTCCAGAATACATAAAAGTGTGTGGCGCATGAACTTGCAACATAGCGTTTTCACTAACATAGATTTTGGGTCATGTGAACTTGCATTCAATAAGGATATATCTAAATTGGTGTCACATGAAATGACGTACTTTTAGACTTGTTTAAACATAGTTTTATACACATACAACTAGGCATAATGTCAAGAACCAAACTAGCATAAAAATGTCCACTTTTTGACATAACCCAAAGGTGTAAACTAACTTTACATCAAGTAGCCTATTTCAACATGAAACTAGTATAATTTGTGTAACCCAAAAGGTACTTGCATAAACCCAATTATCACTTGCAATTAAACATAATAACGTATACAAAGGTTTTGAGGCGTGTAGGCATAAAAGGTTTCAACTTGAAACATGTTTACATGAGTCTCAACTTAGGCCTAAAAAGAATGTATGCTAACCATGTTAACGACATATCATAAAGATGTCAATTCTAGTTTTTACTACAAACTTGCAAGTGATATTTATCTTCGCATCAACCAATTTATGCCACAAACACCCAATACAAAATATGACATAATCAACGCAATACACATAATTTACATCAATATTTTACAATAGTAAAACCCCAATTTCATTTACATCGAATCACATCGCAATTTCTATTCATATTCAGAAAACCACTATACTTACAACGGGCGCTGAAACTTGTTTTCTGATTTCTGTTATTCTGAATTTGCAAAGCTTTCCCTTGGAGTAGAAAACGTTGCATAGAAATTAGATTAGAGTTTTGTTTCTTGAATCGTTGTTCGTCTCTTTTCAAGCGGAGGCTCTCCTTAGTTTTCTTCTGACATCATGGAGGCTCAAGTTCTTAATTTTGTGTGAATTTTAGTTGGAGACCTAGGGTGTTTTTATAGAGTTGCAAGTTAATTAGAGCCGTCGATGAAGCCAGGTTTAATCAAAGCCATCCGTTCTAAAGAGAAGCCAATCAAAAGAGGACAACTCAGCCATAGTGACAAGACCAGGCCCAGAAATTCGACCAGAACACAGACTAGGCCAGCCAGACCTGACCAGTTCGACAGGGGAGGTCGGCCCTATGGTCGACCTGGGTCAACCAGGTCGACACTATGGTCGACCCTATGGTCGACCTGGGTCACCCAGGTCGACACTAGGGTCGACCTGGGCCCTGGGCAGGAATTTTTCTGCCCAGGCCGGGTCTGGTCCTATTTTTGAATTTTGAATCCGTTTTTCGAGCTGTTTGAATTTTAAATAAATTCTTAAACTTCCGGAGGTCATATCTCCTTCGTACGGAGTCCGATTTACGCAAACTCGGACTCTGTCTCAAGCAGAATTTCGAGACGAACACAATGGCGTAACCCGTTTCCCTTAATTCTTCTTCTAAAATTTAATTATACTTTAATTTGTGAAACTTAATGTTACAGAAATACGGGGTGTTACATTCTCCCCCTCTTAAAAGGATTTCGTCCCGAAATCTTCAAGTTAGGGAGAATGTGTCCTACTATCCAATCACCCATCTACTCAACCATTAAATCACAGGCATTCATTGTCCTTAAAAATATTTCTAATGCTTTCCTATTCATATGCATAGTGTGTGTATATGTCTTTATCTAATGCAAAATCAGGCGGTCTACTGATTCAGTTGACCTCCTTAATGCGAATTATGTCAGTGCCATGCGTCCAATCATGTATGCAAGCATCCCTAGTTATGTAAATGCTACATGTGTGCATAGCCATTCATCCATATGCAACATCCATATGATAACATATCAAGTTAAATTCGTTAAGCAAATACATATATACGAATGCAATATGAAAGTGACTAAGTCGTTCTAGCACATACGGTGTGTATATGCATCCACGAGCAACCACTTGCAACCATCAATCATAACGTGTTTCAAATACATGTTTACATCCATTGGCTTCTACCTAAGCATCGATGATACGTCCTAGAGGATATACCTTAAAAGCTAGAAACAAGTAGGCATAAAACTCCTAGAGAAAGGATATACCCTTAAGAAAAAGGGTATGATGCACGTATCTAGTCTTCAGTCTTCTAAGTCGCATCTTCTTGAGCTTCTCTGTACCGTATCTTATCCAGTTAATCTTCACGATTGCGAAATTTCTTGACCTCCATTTCCAAAACTATCGTTGATCGGATAACTGGTTTTTCATTGTCAACTGGATATATGCGGAAGTCTATCTCGCGTTTTAGGGGTAAATGCCTAACCTAATCAAAACATCTGCATACTCATGGACTATTCTAACAGATTGCAAATCATCGATAAATGTATTAAGTGATTCTAGATAGCTAAGCCTAACTGATCTTTTTAGGATCACGAAATCTCGAGGGTATTTCCAAGGCAAGTGAAAAAGTCTAACTTTCAGAATTACTAGCCAACCAACCCATGCCTAGGATCAACTCATAGCCCATGGAACCAAAACATTACGCTTAAACTCAACACTTAATGTGGCCGTTCTCAAATCCCTACAAACCAAAGGTAAACGGACCAAACCACCAATTTGGATTTGAGACTAATTGGGATCTTCTACTATGCAAGTACCTAGGTGCAGAGACTCAACTATGGAAGCAGGTATAAATGAATGCGAAGCGCTAAGATCAAAAGAGTACTAACAGGTTGACCAAATGAAAAGCTAAACTTTTCCAATGGAGACTTTTACTATCTCTCTCCCAGGTATTCTGGTGGTGAAAGCACGAACTCGTCCTCCTAAAAATCATTTCGCTCGTCCTTTCCCTTGTTCTTAATTATATGCCCTATTATACCATAGAAAAACTACTTCCTCTTGTCTTAGATTTTATAATTCCTTCCTCATTCGTGAGCCAAGTCCATATCCATGAATTCGTCATCCTTGGGTTGTGCCCCTTAGCCAAACTCCTCATCCTCTTCCTTGTGTAATCATGTTGACAAATCTCTCGCAAGTTGCCTCCATCGTACAGAAAACCCTACAAAGCTTGAAAGAAAACTAGCCGCAGATGAAACTATTATGGCTATAGATGGAAGTCAGGCACTACTTCGCCCTTCGATGAGGTTACCTCCCAGAAAGCCAGGAGCCCCAGAGCCTCAAGGAAGAAGGAAACAAGGACTCAAACAGAGAATCAAAAGATAATGCATGTGGCTTTGGGGAATATGCCTTTAAAACAAAACTTTTCTTCTGAAAATGCTTCTTTTAAACCCGTTTTGAAAATAATTTTTCAAATCTTTTATCTGATCCGGTAACCTTCAGCTCTGATACCACGTGTAACACCCCACATCCGTTAGTGTCACTCACAAAGGGAATGCACTAAGTTCTGTGAAGTATTATAGGTAAAAGATGCAGATAAATTACAAGACAAATAAATAAAGCAGCGGAAAAGTCAATAAAACTTTATTTCATTTATAAACAACTTGTACAAAGATTGTTTTCCAACAACAAAGTATCTATCTTGTTTAACTAAATAAAGAAGCATAAATATACAATGATATTCCCCAATAAAACATTAGCCAGCCATAGCGGTGGAAAAGAGAGTCCAAAGCAGCACATCAAAAAGTCTTAAAGCTTGGAAAGAGTAACAGGTCCTTACAAATCTAAGCTATTCCCTCCCTGACTACCTTGGGGGGAAACAGAAGAAAATAATACGAAAGAAAACATAGATTCAGACATAAAGCCTGGTAAGTCTAGTGGTGCTTCGGTATATGAATAAGGAAAAGGACATGACAGGCATAAACTGAAAATGGGAAAATACCATAAACTAAGGCAAAGCAGTTTAGAATCGAAATTACTATCGCACCCCATACTAATCTCTACACCACCTAACTAGTATCCCAACTAGTAATCTGTATAAATTGATAACGTGATCCCAGTCCCTATAACTGTGGTTGCCATTAGGCGCACATTTATTTATTACCTAGATTTAATCTAGAGTTTTCTATCGAGCGTTCCCTAGATTTAACTAGGGTTTATGCGACTTGTCTAATACTTCTCGGATTCAGGATTTATGCCACCTAGGTCCACTAGGGATTATGCTACCTGTCGAATGATGCCCCTAGTCTAGGACACACTACCTAGAGTGGTATATTTTCCTAGACTTTCCCCACGTATGTGTCGCGAACCGTTTATCGCTGTCTAGATGCACATGGCCTGAAATGTGCGATCTGAGTCCCGTGGCAGGGCTATTCTAGAAACATGGAACTCAGTCGGGAGCTTTCAGATATCTGCCGATGTAGATGCTAAGGTCTATTTTTCTACCAGTGGTTATGGTCCCACGTGACCCCTCCCTCAACTTATGAAAGGCAATCTAAGAAAATCAAGCACGAGAACTATACTCCTGCCACCTATGCCCCACTTTCCTATTGGCCAGCCTCACCCATAACTAGATAGCAAGTATATGGTCTGTTGGGAGTTCTCTGCCTTTCCGCATGCGTACTTCGATTGACTGAAGATGGTAGGTAGACGACGAGTCGCTATCACAGGGCTACTGGTCTCGTCGAATCACGCTGGTCCATCCCAGTCTTTAGGTTGCCTTAAATTGCAACCAAGGCATACCCTTGATTCTTCTGACGCAGACCTTAACCCCTGTGAGCCCAGGCGGATCATCTGCAACCTCACAGAGGTATACCAAGAGTACCCTCACGTCCCCCGAAGCTACGTGCTTCTAAACCCAGTCCGCTGGAGCCTTTTTCGAAATCGGATAAACGTTTGCTCTTTCTCATGTACTTGTTAAGCGATGATCTACCATATCGGTTATTCATCTATTATGGATCGGCTCAGTTTTCTTGACTTAGAATTATTACTTAGTTGTTCTCAACTAAGGTTTATCCCTTAGTTTCTTTTCCCATAAATCTTGTTAACTAAGGTTTATAACTTAATTTCTTTAACCGGGGATTTCAACTTAGCTCCTGTTCTCGATTGTTTCTTAACTAGAGTTTACTACTTAGCCCTCTTTCTCGTCAAGTTGGATTGGTTTAAGTGTCATTAGTCAATTCATGTTAGCATAACCCATTCCTTTGTCATATTAAACTGGCTAAGTGTTCTCAGTAGTTCATGTTGACTTAACCTTATCACAAACCAAGTTATATTGGTTAAGTATTTCTTATTACTTAACCCAACCCATTCATCTTGTATTGGTTAACTGTCCCCTAACCTAATTTTGTCCTTCTGTTTTAACTAACATGTTATAACGGTTAAGTGTTCCCTTAGTTAACTTAACCATAACATCTGTTTAATTAACATGTTCTAATGGTTAAGTATTGTCCTTTCATGTTTCGACTTAAGCCTGTTCAATTTATCACTCTATGATGGTTAAGTGTTCTAAGTTTACTTAACCCTACCCTCTAGTCCAGCTAACATATTAAATTGGCTGAGTGTATTTACTTAACCTTGCCCACTTATCTAGCTAACGTGTTATAATGGTTAAGTATTCTAAATTTACTTAACCTCACCCACTTATCTAATCATCGGGTTATCCTGATTTTACTTAACCTCACCCTCCAGTCTAATTAATATATTAAATTGGTTAAGTGTGTTAACTTTACTAAACCTCACCTTCTAGTCTAGTTAACATGTTAAATTGGCTAAGTGTTTTCTTAGTTACTTAGCCCCTACAAGTCTTGTCTTGTTAACACGT
Organism: Allium sativum; assembly: GCA_030737875.1. Taxonomy (NCBI): domain Eukaryota; kingdom Viridiplantae; phylum Streptophyta; class Magnoliopsida; order Asparagales; family Amaryllidaceae; genus Allium; species Allium sativum. Next base: position 2,909,915 of record CM060921.1, on the reverse strand, counting down.
TAAGTTGGTTAAGTGTTCAGATTAACTTAACCCTACCAATCCTAACTTAGCTTCTTAGAGCACCTGACCACTCACATTAGACAGGTATTGCTACGGTTACTGGATGTGCCGGTCGGTTCCGGGCAGGTTTACACCGTAGCTCAGTCTAACCTCGGGTCCTTATTGGACTCAATGCTTAACCACCCACATTGGATAGGTATTGTTGTGACTACTGGACAGCCGGGCGGGTCCGGGCAGGTTTACATCACAACTCAATCCAACCTCGGGTTAAGCATGTCGTGTTTTCTAAATTTACATATTTGTCACTTTTCATTCTTATATGTAAATGTTTATGGGCCAATTATCCACATTCACTAATTTTGGGTATAATTTATACCGCTTTAAATGTCACTAGTCATTGGCATGTGTCAGACATGCCAATACATGTATTTTATTTTAAACCCAACGTTTGTTTCCCCCGTTTATACGTACGCAGCATAAGATATGTTGGGCTTAACATTTCAGCCCAACTCATAAACATAAAATGGCGAAGCACAGAATCATGAATTGTTCTAGAATACATAAAAGTGTGTGACGCATGAACTTGCAACATAGCGTTTTCACTAACATAGATTTTGGGTCATGTGAACTTGCATTCAATAAGAATATATCTAATTTGGTGTCATATGAAATGGTGTACTTTTAGACTTGTTTAAACATGGTTTTATACACATACAACTAGGCATAATGTCAAGAACCAAACTAGCATAAAATGTCCACTTTTTGACATAACCCAAAGGTGTAAACTAACTTTACATCAAGTAGCCTATTTCAACATCAAACTAGTATAATTTGTGTAACCCAAAAGGTACTTGCATAAATCCAATTATCACTTGCAATTAAACATAATAACGTATACAAAGGTTTTGAGGCGTGTAGGCATAAAAGGTTTCAACTTGAAACATGTTTACATGAGTCTCAACATAGGCCTAAAAAGCATGTATACTAACCATGTTAACGACATAACATAAAGATGTCAATTCTAGTTTTTACTACAAACTTGCAAGTGATATTTATCTTCACATCAACCAATTTATGCCACAAACACCCAATACAAAATATGACATAATCAACGCAATACACAGAATTTACATCAATATTTTACATTAGTAAAACCCCAATTTCATTTACATCGAATAACATCGCAATTTCTATTCATATTCAGAATACCACTATACTTACAACGGGCGCTGAAACTTGTTTTCTGATTTCTGCTATTCTGAATTTGCAAATCTTTCCCTTGGAGTAGAAAACGTTGCATAGAAATTAGATTAGAGTTTTGTTTCTTGAATCGTTGTTCGTCTCTTTTCAAGCGGAGGCTCTCCTTAGTTTTCTTCTGACATCATGGCGGCTCAAGTTCTTATTTTTATGTGAATTTTAGTCGGAGACCTAGGGTGTTTTTATAGAGTTGCAAGTTAATTAGAGTCGTCGATGAAGCCAGGTTTAATCAAAGCCATCTGTTTTAAAGAGAAGCCAATCAAAAGAAGACAACTCAGCCCTAGTGATAAGACCAGGCCCAGAAATTCGACCAGAACACAGACCAGTCCAGCCAGACCTGACCAGGTCAACAGGGGAGGTCGACCCTATGGTCGACCTGGGTCAACCAGGTCGACACTATGGTCGACCCTATGGTCGACCTGGGTCACCCAGGTCGACAATATGGTTGACACTAGGGTCGACCTGGGCCCTGAACAGGAATTTTTCTGCCCAGCCCGGGTCTGGTCCTATTTTTGAATTTTGAATCCGTTTTCTGAGCTGTTTGAATTTTATATAAATTCTTAAACTTCCGGAGGTCATATCTCCTTTGTATATAGTCCGATTTACGAAAACTTGGATTCTATCTCAAGCAGAATTTCGAGACGAACGCAATGGCGTAACCTGTTTCTCTAAATTCTTCTTCTAAAATTTAATTATACTTTAATTTGTGAAACTTAATGTTACAGAACTACGTGGTGTTACATTGGTGGTCTACCTAATGATGGGGTAATAGCTAGTTTTCTAAATTCCCTCGACATCCCGCATGATGAGCTATTAGATGTGCCTGTGGATGGCCAGTATCCAGACGTCTTCGAGGAAGTGACCGATCTTCCACCACACTGAGAGATTGAGTTCCGTATTGACTTAGTGAAAGATGTCAGACCTATAGTGATGCCACGTCGTCGTATGGTGCCAAGGGAGCAGCGAGATCTCGGGGTGCAAGCAAGCGACTTTTTGAAGAAGGGGTTTTTCAGAAGAAGTGTTTCTGAGTCGGGAGCACCAGTTGTGTTTGCTACCAAGGCAGATGGCTCCCTTCGATTGTATGTGGACTACCGGGAATTAAATAAAGTGACGAGGAAGAATAAGTATCCTTTACCATGGATAGATGGTTTGTTTGATTAGTTAAGTGGCGCGAGAATATTCTCCCAGTTGGATCTCGCGACAGGTTTTCATCAGCTGAGAGTATAGCTAAAACGGCCTTTCGAACACCATTCGGATTTTATGAGTGGTTGGTCATGCCATTTGGGTTGACCAATGCACCAACATATTTTGTGAATCTTATGAATAGGGTATTCAGAGATCAGTTGAATAAGTTTGTTCTCTTGTTCGTGGACGTATCCTTGTTTATTAGAGGACAGAGGAAGAACACAAGGGACACTTGAGGATAGTGATGGAGGTGTTAAGAAAACACCAATTCAAAGCAAAGTATTCTAAGTGTCACTTCTGGAGGAGGGAAGTGAGGTTCTTGGGCCATGTTGTTTCAGAGAATGGTATTATCGAGGATCCTGCGAAGGTGGCTACGGTACAAGATTGGTCTACGCCCAAGAATGTAACAGACATAAGAAGTTTCTTAGGATTAGCTGGGTATTATCGCAAGTTTATCCAAGACTTCTCCAAGATAGCAGCACCGTTGACTCAGTTGACTAAGAAAAATCAAGCTTTCGTCTGGGACGAAAAGTGCGAGAATGCATTCAAGAGTCTAAAGGAAAAGTTGACATGTGCACCAGTGTTAGTCATTCCTAAGGGGAATGAAGAGATGATAGCATATATGGATGCATGTGGTACCGGACTGGGTGTTGTACTGATGCAAGGAGGTAGGGTTGTAGCTTATGCAAGTCGGCAATTGAAACCGCACGAGAAAAGATACCCTACCCATGACTTGGAAATAGCAGCGATTGTTTCGCATTGAAGATGTGGAGATATTATCTCTTGGGAGAAAGATTCGAGTTGTTCACCAATCATAAATCATTAAAGTATCTTTTCTCTCAAAAGGATCTAAATCTTCGATAGTAAAGATGGTTAGAATTCTTGGCCTCCTATGATTTCGACATTGCATATACACCAGGAAAGGGCAATGCGGTGGCTGATGCATTGAGTAGAAGACATGGCAGTTTAGGGGCTATGTTTCTAGAGTGGAAGCAACTAGAGTACATCGCTGGGTATGATTTCAGACCAAAGTGTGAATTGGATCCAGAAATGTTAGCAAGTTTGACGATCAGACCCACTTTGATTGAGAGGATTGGTTCCAGTCAGAGGGACAATCCTAACCTGTTGGAAATCATCTCCAAGTTAGAGATGGGTATTGATGAGGGGATGAACAAGTATGGGCTTGATCGAGATAGATGGCTTAGAAAGAGTGGAAGACTTGTTGTGCCCAATGTCAATGGATTGAGAGATAAAGTGCTTAGAGAATGTCATCACTCAAAACTGACTATACATCCCGGTGGTAATAAGATGTATCGAGACATGATGCAGACCTACTATTGGGAAGGGATGAAAAGAGATGTTGGGAAGTTTATATCCAAATGCATGAATTGCCAGAGTAGTTAAAGCTGAGCAAAAGAAGCCTAGTGGTTTGTTGCAATCATTAGAAATTCCAGAATGGAAATGGTAATAAGTCTCAATGGATTTCATTAATGGGTTACCAAGGACTAGATCGGGCCATGATAGCATTTGGGTGATTGTGGACCGGTTGACTAAGAGTGCAAGGTTTATACCCGTCAAGTCGAATAGAATGACAGCTAAGTTAGCGGAACTATATATAAAGTGGGTAGTGAGATTTCATGGAATACCCGAAGGCATTGTGAGTGACCGAGATCCGTTGTTAACTAGTGAATTTTGGAAGAGCTTACAAGAGGCGTTAGGATCAGAATTACATCTCAGTACCGCGTATCATCCTCAAACCGACAGTCAGAGAGGGTGAATCGAGTGTTAGTAGATCTCTTGAGAGCTTGCATATTGGACTTTGGTGGATCATAGGATGACCATTTGCACCTAGTAGAGTTTGCATATAATAATAGTTACCAATCCAGTATTGGCATGGCTCCATTTGAAGCTTTGTATGGAAGATCGTGTAACTCACTGTCATGTTGGTTAGAAACCGGTGAGAAGTTTGTGCTTGGACTAGATGTGGTGAGAGAAACTTCAGCTAAGATTAAGGTTATCCAACAGCGAATGAAGGCTGCCCAAGATAGGCAGAAGATTTATGCCAATAAGAGGAGAAGAGAATTAAAGTTCTCCATTGGCGACTTGGTGTTTGTCAAGATTTCTCCGTTAAAGAGCGTGATACGATTTGGTAGGAGAGGCAAGTTAGCACTAAGATTTGTTGGACCATTCCCAGTTCTCGAGCAAATTGGGAATCTGGCATATAAAGTTGAATTACCAGAGAAGATGGCAGGAGTTCACAATGTATTTCATGTTTCCCAGTTAAGGAAGTTCGTGCACAACCCCGATGTGGCTATTTCACCTGATCAGTTGAATGATATCGAGATTGAAGCCAAGGCGGTTGGGAACCGCAAGCCTATGCGTATTGTTGGGAACGATACGAAGCAACTTCGAAGGAAGGTGGTGAAATTAGTCAAAGTTCAGTGGGGCGAGAATGAGAATGACTCTACTTGGGAGACAGAGGAGAGCATTAGGAAGACGTATCCAGAACTCTTCGCCTGATAAGATTGCTGTCTCAATTTAGTCTTTTCGCATGCTAGGATAGGCTTGTTTTGTTTATTTTGCATGTTTGATTGTTGTATGTGGCTGGTAGGCATGCGGGATCCTTTGTATGTTTTGGGTTAAGGAATTTCGGGGACGAAATTTCTTAAGGGGGAGGGGGAATGTAACGACCCGCATTCTACGTATCGAAGGATCGTAGAATATTTATTTCTTTCATATGCGAAGTCGTATGGTCATGTAACTTTGGGAGACGACTATTGGGGTCATTTCCCATGTTCATGATTTTTGCCGATTTTTAAATGACCATTTTGCCACTAGCTGATCTTGTTCCGGCAATAACTCTTGATTGGAAAGGATTTTGATCTGAAACCACTTCCATTAGATCCAGATGATGGTTTACCTTTTCGTAGAGTGGTCACATTAGCCAAACGGACTCACTGTTTGGGAGATATGGCTGAAACAAGTTTCAGATGGTGACAAACAGCTTAATTGGGCTTAACCGCGTGATTAATAGCTAGGACCAAAGGGGAATTTTGGGATTTGGAGTATTTAAAGGTTGTTAGGGTTTAGAAAACACCCTTTTTCTCACTTTCACAGCCACCACTTTCATTCTTGGAACCCTAGTAATGGCCTCCAACATCTAAAACACCCCAAATCACCTTCTAATCGCTAATTAAGCCAAATCTACATCAAATTAAAAGCGGATTAGCACAAGAATCAAGGTAGAACTGTTGTATAGCCTTGGTATTCACACCCAAACAGAGAATCATTTCAGATTTGGTATTCTATTTGTAGCAAAGGTGTGTGATTTGCATAGTTCCTCACTAATTATGGCTAATTAAGGGTAATTAATGATAATTAGCGAATTTATACATGTTAAAAATCTGGAAAAATATTTATAAATTTTGAAATATTGTTTTAGACCTCTGCTAGAAAATTTGGTTAATTTAGTTAAGTTTTACTAATCCTATAATTAGTTTTTCTTAAACATGCTTAAGTGAAAATGTGGGATTTTGGCTATGTTTAATTCGTTTTAACCTATCAAATTATTGTTTTGGTGTTTGTGGTTGATTATACATGTTGCTATGACTGTATGGTATATTTAGAGATTGATTAGAAAAGTTAGATTGGTCGAAAATGCCGTCGAATGGCGTAAAACAGTCGTTGGAAAGAAGTGCAGGAAACTAGCCGAACCGGATCAGATCGGATATAGGGCTCGGATCGGTGGGCAAGAGGATCCGATCCGGATTGGGAATTTGCGCTAAAGGAAGCTTGGCAAAAAGGAAGGCCATTCGTATAAGGGTTGGAGTTGGAATTGGACCAAAGCTGGACATGGGATCGGATCGGATTGACTAGAGAAGAAGGATCACCGAACCGAACCGGCGTCTGAAGGAGGAGAACCACCGAACCGAACCGCACCCAGGAGCATACCATGAAGCATGGCACCCAAAACGAACCGGATGGAGGAGCTGAGCGAAACCACGATGGAGAATCTGAACCAAACCAAACGAGAAATCTGAAGATGATGTATAGCCGAACCGAACTAGAATTAAGTTACTTCTACGTGATGACTCTTTTGAAGACCAACTCCAATTTGACCAAAACACGAGATGCAAAGAAAGTCCAAATAGGAAGTAGAACTAAGGATCCAGTTGGGAACCAACAAGTCAACTTCATGAGTTGGGCTTTGCTGCGGGACGTGTGCAAAGGGGTTATTGACGTCTATAGCTTTGATCCACCACCAAGACGGATGTTAGGCTACGTATCCGTGCAGTGGGGTAGTTACTACTCCATGGGGCAAAGTGATCGTAGCATGGCTATGAGCCAGTGCAGTGGAGTCGTCATGACTTCATGGGGGCAGAGTGGACATAGCAAGGATTAGTGGCTATGGATCAGTGCAGTGGTGTCATTATGACCCCATGGGGCAGAGTGATCATAGCAAGGAATGGGTGGTTAGAGCGGTGGATGTCGTAAGCTTTACGCACTAAGTGAGAGATGTGAGGATGGTTGCTATTCTTGATTGATTGTTATCACTATGTCATGTACACCCCCACCCCCTCATTCTATACACCTTATGTTTAGAGGCACCTTAGAGTGTTGAGCGGTATATTGTGCTAACTCTTTGGTTGCAGGTCCAGGTACAGATATGGTTTAGTATACCTGTTATTGTTCTGTTTGATGCTTATTGCTCTTACCAGACTTTTGTCTGACCCAGAGTTTTATGTCTCTTCTTATTACTCTGGGTGCTCTTAAACGGGAAGACTAGAGACAGGTTAGGTGATATGCATGGGTAGCTGTACCGGAGACGAGCAGGAGGCTCCCACATATGGTATAAATAGATATTCTCCCTGTGTCCCTGCTGGTCACTACTTTGGGCATTAGTAGTGTACCTTTCCTTTCTTTTGCTTTAGAGACAGTTTTAAAGTTGTAATAATGAAGATGTGGAACATAAGCTGTATTTTGATTTTCCGCTGCTATGATGTTTAAAATTTAGCTTATGTATTGTCTCACCTGTTTTATGTCAAGTATGTTATTATTATATTTTATTCCATGCGCTGTGAGACATTCTACAAGTTCTTTGTTAGTTCGCCAGTAAGTTCTCTTCTTTTTCCTTCCCTTGGCGACCGTCCCGTGCTGGTTGGACATCGACACAGCGCACTTTCATGGGAAATGTCGGCTGGTGCGGGCCGGGCCGTCACAAGGAAGGTTTAGACCCGTTCTTCGCACATGGGCATAACATAATATAAATTCAAAGTGAACATTTAAGATAAATTTGTTTTAACAGATAAAGTAAGAAGATTAATTTATAAATAAGGTTTTATAAACTAAGTAAAATATTTATCATTGGATAAATTGAATATATAAGTCAAGACTTATATAGAGAAGTAAGAATCGATTTCAATGAAACTGAATATGGACAAAGAGTAAATTGGAAAGGGTTAATCAGTTAGAGTTAATCGATTAGAGTTAAATCGAACTAGAGTTATTCAAATAGAGTTAATCGAACAAGAGTTAGTCGAATATTAGTCATTCGAATAGAGTTAACTGAATTAGAGTTAGTCGGGTTAGAGTTATTTGAATATAGTTTATTCGAAGAAAGAGTTATCGAATAAGGTTATTCGAAGAAGAGAATTAATCAAATATAGTTTATTCGAAAAGAGGTTATCGAATATTAGTTATCCGAAGAGTGATTATCGAATATTAGTTATTCGAAGGGAGTTATCAAATATTAGTTATTCGAAAGGAGTTATCGCATATTGTTTATTCGAAAGGAGTTAATCGAATATAGTTTTTTCGAATAGAGTTAAAGGAGTTAATCAAATATAATTTATTCGAATAGAGTTAAAGGAGTTATCGAATATAGTTTATTCGAGTAGAGTTAAAGGAGTTAACTGAACATAGTTTATTCGAATAGGGTTAAAGGAGTAAATTGAATATGAAAGTGTCGATAGACGACTTTAGGCAGGATCAGTAATATGGATATGCGGAATATATGATATATACTAAGAAAGATCTCACAGTAGCAATATCACAGATAAGTAAATGGTAAATGCAGTAAAAATGGAAAAATCACACCAGGGATTTTTATACTGGTTCGTAGCACCGTCCTACGTCCAGTCCCAGACCTCTCTCTAGATTTTCACTAACAACCTCACTTCACCCAGAGGAACAGGTATACAACACTACTTGATTTACGGGCCACAAGCTTACCCACTTGATTTCACGGGCTACAAGCTTACCCACTTGATTTCACGGGCTACAAGCTTACCCACACAGGACTTTACCCGAGCAGCCGAACAGGATTTCACGCCTCTAACAACACCGAGGACTTCAACACTTGCCTGATCACACACAGGACTTCAACCAAGGTGAATAATCTTGTAGTTTGACAATGTGTGTTCTTAATAACACGGATTTGTCACTTGTAGTACACCCTTCCTATAATCTTATCCTTAAGTATGTAATGTGTATGTGAAGATTGAAGAAAGTATATTACTTACTGAATCAAGAGATATGAAATAATTTCAATGATTCAATAAGCAATTGAAATATTTGAGAGCTTTTAGAATGCAAGAGTATTTAGAAAGTAAGATCAGATATTAGAGAAAGAATCGGTGATTTGAAAGTATGATTTCAAGTCTTTTTATAGTGTAGAATAGTTGCATTCCTTCATGAAGAGTTTCTACAGAAGATTGCATCCATTTCCATTGAAAATTGAAGAGAAAACTCTTGATGAATGGAAGCAACCCTTCATAAAAAAGCTTGCTGTTTGGAACCGGTCGACTGGTTGAAAATCACCGGTCGACTGGTTAAGTTTCTGGAAATTTAAAGAATCAAAAAAATAGCCATTATGTGCAAACACAGTAAAACCGGCCGACCGATCCTTTTTTGGGCGGTCGACCGTTTTCTGGCTATGGACCGGAGAACCTCGGTCCATAGTCTATATCACTCTGCACTCTTTCCCAGTCGGAGCCTGGACCGTTTGGGCTTTTTCTGTGACTTTTCAATTCCTCAAATATACAGATTTCAGCAATGAAGATATGATATTGTTTTGTGCGTTCGTGTTATACTTTGAGGATAGATTTTAACATATTTCCAACACGACTCAAAGTAAAATAACCTTATCTCTATGAAATGATCTTCTCTGCACCTTTATATGTTGGCATCGATCAAAATCTTGTCTCAACATTCTCCCCTTTTTTGATTGATGACAACACCTTGGATTTTCTCCCTCTAACTATAAAGCTCCCCCTGAATTTCTGCAACATTTGTTAGTTCATAATGTAAATAATCTTACCTTTTGATTCCTGCATTAACAAATGTTAGATCACATACACTATTACCATTATTAAGCACATTATTTTAGATGATAGTATATGTAACATGAATGATAAGAATAATCATAAGAGAAAATATTTCTCCCCTTTTGTCATCGATTAAAAAGAATAAATACCATAATAAGCACAATAATCGAGAGTAGTAGAGAATACAAATAATTATAGCACCTTTAGGGGATATTGAATCATGTCATTTTTTTTTGATAAGCTAAGTTTTCAACGATATTTAGATATGTCGAATAACCTTCTCTTTATTGTGGTGTACCTGCAAAAAATATAAGATATATAGTTTTGGTACCCACTTGCTTTGTTTGGGTCCATGGGTTAGATGGAAGGTAACCATACCCAAGAGGGTTTAATGGAACCTTTAAAGATAAAATTTTCATTATTAACCACTGAATCAAAATAGTCATCGATATATTTTTCTCTGTTTTTCCAACTTACAGGAACCCAAATACTTAAGTAATCTCTAGTGATATTCCTTTTAATACTTCTATATTTATTATAAATACAGCTTGTCATAGAAGTATTCGAATTTCTATAATAATTGGGTTTTGGATATTCATTAGTACTAGCAGTGATATTCTTATTGTACATAAAAGCATATCTAGTATTATTTCTATGATTATTATATCCTATACCACTTTTGTCATGTAAAGGTCGAGATCTAGATAAGATCATGTTTAAATCATTTTGACCTTTATTAAATTTCGCAAATTTATTTGTACATTTGATTCCACAGTCGCGATTGATATTTTTTAAAAAAAACTTTGCTATTAATACCCTTATTTAATTCAGAACTCTTCCTTTTTAAAGTTCTATTCTCATTTTCGAGACAACTAATTTGAGATTCTGAATTATATAGAGATAATTGTAATTTTTCAACATTTTCTTTTGATTCAGAGATTGCTTTTTGCAAAATATTATTATTAACTTTTAAAGTCTCACATTCTTTAGATAATTCCAAATTATTTTCAGTTAGAGCTCCATTCTCTTCTTCAAGAGACGAAATTAAAGAACTAGAATTATTTAAAGAATCTTCTAATGATTTGTTTCTATTTTGCAAATGATCGATTTCCTTTAAAAGAACATTGTTTTTATCTTCTAGTCGCTCATTTTCTTTTTGAAGGAAATCTTTTTGAAAAACAAGCTCTTCTAAGGTATTTTCAAAACATTTGGCTTGTTTTACCAAACGATTGTTTTCTTCTTTTAATTTGGAATTTTCTTGCTTGTAATTTTTTGACATAGCTAAAATGATTGTATTGAGTTTCAATAATTTTTCATGGTCTAACAAAATATCTTTAAATAATGAATCTGTACATACTGATTGTGATCTGACTTTAGCCGTGAGACTTGTTTCCTTACTCTCCTGATTCTGCTTTGTTGCTCTTCCACTTTCTAATCCCTTGACTAGACTTCTTTATGGCCATTTGTTCTAGGATGTTGTTACGATCTCTAGAACACCAGGCTCTGATACCAATTGAAAGTGTCGATAGACGACTTTAGGCAGGATCAGTAATATGGATATGCGGAATATATGATATATACTAGGAAAGATCTCACAGTAGCAATATCATAGATAAGTAAATGGTAAATGCAGTAAAAATGGAAAAATCACACCAGGGATTTTTATACTGGTTCGGAGCACCGTCCTACGTCCAGTCCCAGACCTCTCTCTGGATTTTCACTAACAACCTCACTTCACCCGGAGGAACAGGTATACAACACTACTTGATTTACGGGCCACAAGCTTACCCACTTGATTTCACGGGCTATAAGCTTACCCACTTGATTTCACGGGATACAAGCTTACCCACACAGGACTTTACCCGAGCAGCCGAACGGGATTTCACGCCTCTAACAACACCGAGGACTTCAACACTGGGCTGATCACACACAGGACTTCAACCAAGATGAATAATCTTGTAGTTTGACAATGTGTGTTCTTAATAACACGGATTTGTCAATTGTAGTACACCCTTCCTATAATCTTATCCTCAAGTATGTAATGCGTATGTGAAGATTGAAGGAAGTATATTACTTATTGAATCAAGAGATATGAAATAATTTCAATGGTTCAATAAGAAATTGAAATATTTGAGAGCTTTTAGAATGCAAGAGTATTTAGAAAGTAAGATCAGATATTAGAGCAAGAATCGGTGATTTGAAAGTATGATTTCAAGTCTATTTATAGTGTAGAATAGTTGCATTCCTTCATAAAGAGTTTCTACAAAAGATTTCATCCGTTTCCATTGAAAATTGAAGAGAAAACTCTTGATGAATGGAAGCAACCCTTCATAAAAAAGCTTGTTGTTCGGAACCGGTCGATTGGTTGAAAATCACCGGTCGACTGGTTAAGTTTCTGGAAATTTAAAGAATAAAAAAAATAGCCATTATGTGCAAACACAATAAAACCGGTCGACCGGTCCCTTTTTGGGCGGTCGACCGTTTTCTGGCTATGGACCGGAGGACCGCGGTCCATAGTCTATATCACTCTGCACTCTTTCCCATTGATCGATGCCAACAGAATATAGTTTATTCAACAGGAGTTAATCGAATATAGTCTATTCGAAAGGAGTAAATTGAAAGGAGTTAATTGAATATAGTTTATTCGAATAGAGTTAAAGGAGTAAATTGAATATAGTTTATTTGAAAGGAGTTAATCGAATATAGTTTATTCGAAAGGAGTAAATTGATATGAGTTAATTGATAAGAGTTAATTGATTAGAGTTAATCCAATAGAGTTAATCGATTAGGGTTAATCAAATAGAGTTAATCCAATAGAGTTAATCAAATAGAGTTAATCAAATAGAGCTAACTGATAAGAGTAAATCGATTAGAGTTAATCGAATAGTGTTAATTGAATAGAGTTAATCGAATACAGCTATTCGAACCGAGATTATCGATTATAGTTTATTCGAAGAGAGATGATCGAATATAGTTTATTCGAAGGAAAGAGTTATCGAATAGAGATTTATTCGAAAGAGAATACATAAGGAAGTTTGTTAAAGGTTTAAAAGGTGAACCTTGTCTATTTTGAAGTTAGAAATGTTGTTCAGTTAAGGTCTGAGAGGTAGTTATACCCCAACTTGATTGGCTTCGTTTTTAACTAAGGAATGGTTAAGGATCGATAGTGAAGGTTTGGTTAAGTGAATTTAGTTAATGAGTGTAATGTTTTGAGTTGGCATAATGATGTCTTATTTAAACATCTGTTTAAACCCAAAGGTAGGAGTTTTGGAAATGTTTTCCAAATAAGAATCAGAAACATTTCCTAATATAGAAAATAAGAAATGGAAATGTTTTTCAATGTTAATAACGTATATTTTCTAAATTTAGAAGATACGAAATGTTGAATATATGGAAATAGGAAATGGGTAAATGAATAAATTAATGATAGATTAATTTAAGAGATAAATGATGATTGATGATTGATATCTGAATTTCCATCGGGAAATAATACCGTTGTTTGTACACATGTTTTTCTTTGATAGTTAAATAACCGACTATCGAAAATTTTGACCATTTCCGTTTTCAATACGGAGAGACCGAGATCAGATTCATTATCTGAAAACCACTCTGTATGGGCATTAGCGTTGTGAATCAAGTATGATGAAGATAATTAAAGACGGAGTTATGCCAGGGCTGTCCTGTTTATAAAATAGTACTTTCGGTTTGTCCAGTCCCAGGACGACTTGTATGAAAGAATGTCTGACAGAGTATACTTAATGGATCGCATAAGTTGATCTCTTCAAATGTATTTATGTTTGGTGGTGGAGGAATTCGTTTCTCTTAGCTGTATACCCATTGTATTTTTTGGGAAATCAATTTGTGATTTGGTGGTTATGATGATGTGACATTTAAAGTGAAGAATGTGTAATCTGTCAGAGATAAGCATGGCCTCTAGCCTCATAACCGGAAATGACAAAAACCGGGCCGACAGCATGGCTAAGTGGTTGGCTGCCAATTAGGGTGTACTATCACCTATCTAGAGATATTCATTTCATTCTTTAATATATTCGATGTTGTCCCATTCAGGAAACGGTTGCTGATCCAAACCGTTGGTGATATACATTCGATACACTCAAGCGAAATAGAGTGGTCGGTCATGTGTGGCTGGATTGCAAGATGTTCTTGTTGAACCCAGTGTATTCCTCTCTAGAGGTACACTATCAGAAGGTGGTTCCATACCTTGTCATAGTTGGAAATCCATTACCCAGTAAGTGCTCGTGGTTTTGATTGTATACTATATATGTAGAACGTGAGATGAAAGCGTTTCTGCTAGATGATTATTATATTGTGGTTGATAGACACTATTATAATATAAATGAGTTTTGAGGTAAAGATTATCGTTTCTTTAAAAATGATTTGAAAGTTAAATCAAATTGATTTGGATTCTCATAAGGGAAACCCCGGTTCTGTTATACGGTGTGGTCTTATGAGATATCGTTTAATTGCTCAAACTGTTTTAAACTGTTTTACTCACACTAGTCCCATAACTGACCCGGAGTTTATTTTTTTTGTTTTCCCTAAAGTTTTGGGTGCCCAATTTTGTACGGGCAGTCAAGTAGTCAGGATTTACAGATACACTAGATGGAGCTTGGAGCAGGAGGCATCAGCAGTATTTTCTAGCTATTGTTTATTTCTGTTGTGATGTAAGTGTTGTACTCTAATATACAAATATAGATTTGTGTTTCAAAGTTTTTGTATACTATATTTATTCGTTCCGCTGTGAGATTCGTGTTTACTCTGATGTTGTATGTTCTTCTTCTTCTTCTATTCTAATTTTCTATCTTATCTATTCTCACCCTCTAATTTTTTTCATGGACTATACGGTGTTTCCGACGCCTGATAGTCCACATTGGGTTATATGTCGATTACTCAGGATCGCGAAAACTCGGGTCGTTACATATTGACAACTCGATAATCAGCAAAGTGCTTCATGGCAATATGAGAATAATAGAAATCATGTTTGTGCCCATAGCTCAATTTGGGTATTTTGTCCTAGAGAGTATGCCTTGCCTTTTTTTCATTATTTGATTCTTACTGTAATAGAAACTTTGAATTCTTATGTTCTATAGCCATTTTAATTTGATACTTACACTCTTACAGTAAAATGAACCCGACAACAATGGCTTTAATGTAGTTGTAATGAATGATGTATCAGGTTCTACACTATCTCGTACTAAATAAAGTCCTTTATAGAAATCTTTCATAGTGTTTCTACTTGCACTAAAGCCCCTACAGTTCCTTGTATTTTTTCGTCCCTCTAATACATGCTCCAAGACAAAGGTATTTGTCACAAAATGTGATGTGAGCCATGTTTCAATATGCAGCAGGTTGGTTTAATTTCAAAAAGAAATTTGTGCTTTTTGTTGTTGTTTTTCTCGGGTGTTTCTTCATTTGTTATTGTGAGATCATCTAGTCTTGCATCGCTATTACTCTTATGCACTCCTATAGGCTATAAGCCCATCCAAAGCTAAAAATAGTGGTATTTCGGCCAACTGGATTTTTCTCCCATGCTTGCTAGATCATCAAGCATATTTATAAGCTAATAAAACCATGATAAATCTATATTATTTTTCTGGTTTAGTTACAGCTAGATATTTTGCAAATGAGGGCCATTGAAGGCAGTTTAATTTCTATTATTCTATTTTCATGCAAGCTCTTGGTAATAAATCTTTTATAGTGATATTTGACACACTATAAATGTTCTGTTGTGATGTTTGACATATATTTCAAATTGCAACAAAAATCTCCACATGTAGTGATGTTTGGCACAAAATAATTGTAAACGCTTTCAGTAACCTAGTCTTATTAGTTATTAAAAGTAGCAGTAAGCGTAAGATTGTGGTGGTAGTTGAAATATAATAATAGCAACTGTTAGGAATTAGTCATTTGTAAGAAGAAAAGGGAAGGTTTAAAAATAGGTTCCTTCAAAAAATATGTTCGTTACTACTGTTCTTTCATGATAAAAATGTCCTAATGGATTTAAAACATCTATCCAAATTGAATAACAAGATACCAGAAACTAGAAGTAGATCCCTTAAAACTTAGGTAAACCATCTGGTTGCGAACTAGATAGATTCCATAGTGCACTGGAGTTTTTTAACCACCTTAATCTTGATTATCCAAGCCGTAATGGTGTGGTCCATACCTACGGTGATGTCTTAATCTAGTTACTGTGGTCAGTTACTAGAGTTGGTGTTATTTCCTACTGAAATGCCAACTCAACAAAGATTTATTTCTAAAGATAGATCTGTGGTGTATAGAAATGACGTTGTGCTAGGACCCAACTGCTTGAATTGCTATAGGAAAATTGGTAGATAAATCAGGAATTTGTTTCTTATAATGTGAAGGTTACCTAGCATACTTCTGTTGAATAACTTGTTAACTACTATTGTTTCACTTTGAAAATTACCTAAGTGAACATTTCCCATATGTTTTCTCCTCCTCCGCTGGTGGTATAATATATATTTTTGGTCTAATTTGTCACATTATGATGTCCAATAAAATAAAATAAAATGAAAAAAAAAAATCAAGTTCCACCTCCACTTAAATTATGCTTTAGATAAGAAACAAATGCACACATGTGCTGCAATTTTTTCTTCATCCTTACATATTAATGTTTCTTGTAAATTCCACAGGCTTTGACTGCACTGTTACACTAAGTTTCACTTTCTGTTAACTTTATATGGAAAATACATTGCAAGAGTTTTAAACGTCAACATATATGAGCAAGCATATCAAAAAGATGCTAACAGGTTAATCTATTCAAATAATTTCTATTATTTTTTTAAGAATCCATTTAAAAGATTTTGCTCATCACAGGAAATTCAATCTTACGTCAAAGATAACATATGGTTTAAATTAAGATCACTCATAAATGAGAACGAGAAGAAATTTGTGCTTATATGGAGAATGACCAAAACAGTGTTGTGATTCAACTATTAAGAATGGCCACATTATTGTGCTATGTAACGATGGTGATGTTTTTAACCGAGAAACCATATTTTTGTTTGGTTAGTCTTATAATGAAGATTTTCCACTAAAGCCTAAGAAGAAATATAAATGGGAGCCAATTTGTCCAGACTTAGAATTGGGTTCTTTTGCATATCCAAAAGTTCTAATACAGATACCTATGTTCAATGAGAAAGAGGTACGTAGGCATTATACCTCCTTTTATTATTTGCAAACTGCTGGGATGGTACCAGCGTAACATATTTTTTTTGGTTTTTTTCATAAATAATAAGTACAAATGGTACATTATAAATCATCTGAAGTTGCTTTATACAAAGTACCCATGAAATCAAACTTTATGCTAGTACATAAATTTATTCAGTTCTTATGCAGGTGTACAAATTATCGATAGGAGCAGCATGTATGTTAGAGTGGTGATCAAGCAGATTGATTTGATATCAAGGTGGCTAATGAAGTAACAATAGTTTTACTATTTACTACATTTTTTTCTAATATTTTGAATCATGAGTGTATTTGCAGGCATTGTTTATAAAAATAACTACTGCACTTCTATCGTAAGATAACAAGTGTACCATCAAACTG
Source organism: Allium sativum (assembly GCA_030737875.1). Lineage (NCBI taxonomy): Eukaryota > Viridiplantae > Streptophyta > Magnoliopsida > Asparagales > Amaryllidaceae > Allium > Allium sativum. The sequence continues at coordinate 2,892,555 of CM060921.1, read as the reverse complement.
ATATACAAATGCTTAGTTTTATTATTGTGTATTTGCAAGCATTTTTTTTCACTAAGTTCGCTGAGTTTCGTCCTTAGTAAAACTGAGCACTAAACTCAAATGCTCAGTTTTTACTGAACACTAAACTCAGTGCTTAGTAAGACTGAACGCTATGCTCAGTTTAAACTTATTTATTTTTTTCTGATATTTCATTGTTCTATTTCTTAATTGCAGTAAATCTTAGATTATAGAGGAAATGTTGCCAAAGACACTGATAGATGTGAATATGATTCCTTCATAACATCAAGATATCATTTTGAGGATTGTTTTGAAAGCGAGTATGTAGATCATAAGATAACCAGTTATTGTTTGTTAACTTTAATGTTCAAATATTTGGATAAAAATTAAGGTGATTGGTGAATCCCATTCTTGTTGCATTGTAGAAAACATTGCTAAACAATACTTCAAAATAAACGATAGTGGTGATTGGACATTATTTGTGGGATTCTGATGATATTCACTTTTATACCAACAAATTATGTAATGATAATCAAACTATAAAAATTATTTAAGCTTTGATTGATAATTATTTCATTCGGAAAATTGATTTCATCGACTATTACAGTGGCCAAGTTGAAGCAGCACTTTCCATGAAGTTGTTTAATCATGTGGCTGGGAAACCTCCTATGAAAGGAGAAACACTTTTGAATATAAAAGTGGGTGATATTTTTGATTCATGAATGTTTGTTATACGCATATTATATTTTTATGTTATAATTTACTTCCTACATGGTTATCCGTGAAGCTAGAGTTGATGAAAATCAGTTTTTTAAACAGCTCGGAATGCTGAATGTTATACAAGCAATGGAGTTTCCCCCTTAGCGTGTTAAACTTCATATATAGCAACTGCATCCAATAGCTATGTATTTTTCAATGCAAATAGGCGTTTAAAATAATCATTTGTTGCACGATTCTTTTTTCTTCTCTGCATTTCAATATCACATGCACTTCTTGAGTCACTAATTATGATTTTTGACGTGCTTTTCCTAGTAAAATTATTTAAAGCATATATATTGATGTTCATGCACCATCAAAATTATAAGTTCTTTGACATAATTTCAAGGTGAACCAACTTGTGTTTTTTGCACAAATTATTCTACTTTGTTTTTTTCATTATTTCACAGTAATATACTTATAGCTTATTTTTATGATAATTTACTATCTCATGTCAGGACTTGTTAAAAAGAACGGAGAAGAGCTATCAAAGAGCAAAACTGATTCCAGAGAATCAAGTGTGTGACGAACCGCACTTCCACTCACTTAAAATCGACCAAAAACCGAACTCACGTCGATTCAAGGTAAGCAAAAGTACGTTTCGTTTGGGTTTATCAGAGCAAATGTAGCGGAATACAAAACTCACAGTGGAACAGATAAAATATAATAAGAATGTATTACTGCAGCGGAAACATTTTTTAATACAAATCTGATTTTACATACCATTACTCCATAATATACTAATAATAGAATACGTTCGGCCTTCATATGTGACTTCAACTCTTTCTGGAATTCCAAATCTTCAAGCTTGAGCTCAATCTCGATAACTAAAAAACAAACTAACAGACTGCCCGTATGGAAATTGTGGGCACCTGTAGTTTGCAAGGGAAAACAAACTACGAGTCAGTCATGAGACTGGTGTGAGAAAACTTTATTATCTAATCTGATACTTAGCCATAATTTGAATAAGGTATCTCGGGACCACGCCGCATGTTGCGGAACGGTTTTCCTCCCAAGGATATATGCACAACCACAGAAACCAAAATCAAACATAGCAAACATAAACCAGGTTTTGAAAAGATGACTTTAGACAAATGAATGATTATAAGCCCCAGATCCCATCACACAATGCAAGTGCACACCAGAGGATAGGGGTTTGCCTTATAATCGCAAAATATGCTTGTCATATTTTAAAACCAAATCATTTGATATCATTATAATGACTTGGGTGTGAAAAATCCTTTCGAAGATAAACTTATGAATCTTAGCTTGCATAGTGCCTCATCCCACTATGTTGGCTATATAGGTATACAACTTAAAAATCGTAAAGGGTTTCATATTGGAAGTTGGATTTTCATCAATGAGTCTGGGCTAAGGATCTTTCCAATCCGATTCGGAACCTCCAACTAAGTTCCAGGATCCCGTCTGGCTCCTCTAGAGTGGCAGGGTTGGTCCACCCTATTTTGTGGATTAAAGTAACAGCCTGAACATAACGCCCCTCGGTTTGTGTGTAGAATGTCATCTAGGTATATTGACCTAGTCCAAGGCGCCTCATCCAACAAACCACATAAGTAAATGCCTGGGATCCATACCATGGCGTTACATTTTTGCTAGATGGAACGTTAAGTCCCTACCCCTACGGTCTATAATCCTGTTTCGACTCATCCTGGGTTGTAAGGCCCGCGAAGTCACGTCATACACAAAGCTACGCATTTAAGCCATGCTTTGGTCTTCAACCACAAGGCCCTTCTTTTCAACAAAAGCCTTGATCATTTACACTTATCATGCCACACTATCATTTGTTAAAACACAAACTACTATTTACCAACTTACAACCTTTGAGCTCGTACGTCTCAAAGAAAGGTGTTAAGCAAGAGAATAAATTCTCCGCTACCAAACATAAGTATGTTTAGTAAATGTCAGTATGTATTTTTTTAAAATACAGTGTCAGAAACGAAATCCTTCAACAAGTCCATTCTGGGAATAGGAACGAAACCGAAGGCACTTGATTCCACGTCCCCGCCTGGGAGTGCAAGTCCTTGCAAACCAAATCGCTTCAAGTACAGTCAGATTGTGCCGTCACTTTAACCTCATATAGGCCGCCGCCCAAGGCATCAACAGGCCATACATCCGATGTGAAGAAATCTGGGTCTTCCACCATTGTCGTCGATATCTTGACATCAGCATCACGTCGTGTAATTATTCGGAATTGAAAAATTCCAGGTCTTTCCAAATAATTAGCTCATCTTTTAAACCAATAGGTATACAGGATTTCCTGAACCTCATTCCATTTCAGAATATTCTTTTATTCATTAAACTGGGAATTATTCCTACAAATCTTATCAAAGATCTAATTCATTTAAACCACTTGTTTAAATCTTTCCTTGAAGACCATTGCAAAAGATTTTACAATATCTTTTCATAATTTAAACCAAATTAAGGTTTATCAACTAGTCGGGATTAACGAGCCTTACCGAAGTAATCATTCATTTTATTATCCCAATCCCCAACCTATTTATCCCATGGAGCAAAACTGGTAGTACTCCATATCTAACACCCATGGTGTTACTGGTAAATTCAATTACCATCCAACGTTTAAATCTAATTAAAGATTTAACTATCACATGGAGTAAAATTTCTTACACCCCATTCTCGAACACTTCTTGAATTCAATAAATTTAATTACCCTATTCTCATTTCAATCTAATTAAGGATTCACTAAAAATCCACTTAATTTTTATCTCAAAAATCAGTACTTAATGATTATTCAACTTTAGGGAAATCATTCCTGTCTTTAACTGGGTTAAAGAGCCAGTGTCACTTAAAACACAGTTCACGATAAACCCAAAATCATCTTTCCTTTAATATGGAACCTTCACGGAAATCCGATAGTCGTAATCGATAAAAAATTCCGTATCAGACTGGTACTATAAACGGAATAACGGCAATGCCTTTTAATTTCCATAAATAGTAATGGTCTTCCTTCACAGAAGCTCATCTCGTTTATTAATAAATCGAATTCGACTCAATCCCAATTTAATTTATTAAATTGGAATCCTTTACATTGGAAAATCCATTAAATCTTAATTAAAAGATTTATAAATTCCAAATCATATCTTCACGATTAACTGGGTTTAAGAACTAGTGTCATTTAAAAAACGGTTCACAATAAACCCAAAATCATCTTCCATTCAATATGGAACTTTCATGGAAATCATATCTGCTTACCGTTGATATTAATCTTCGTATCCAACCAACACTATAAGCGGAATATTGGCTAGTGCCTTTAAAATTCCTCAAATAGTCTAAGTCTTCATCTATGGAGACTTATCTCAACCGTTAACCAATACGATTCCATTTGATTCCAATTTAATTTAATTAATTGGAAAACTCCAGTTTTCACTTATCTTCAATTCAGATTCATTATACAAAGGTGAATGTCTTCCTTACATTTAACATTTAATAAACTGTTAAATGAACATCCGGGCTTTCCTTTCGATCCATTCCGATCCCTGCCAGATCAATAAACGTTGGCCAGGTAAGTTCAGTACACTGATTGCAACATCCCTTACCTTGTTAAACACCCTGTTTATCTTTCCGGATCTCACAATCGGGACAGACTTACTCGTGGTTTCCGCATATTCAACCAAAATAGGTGTTTACTATTTAAAACATTATTCATTCATCCAAAATACTTTCATTTCTCCTGATTATTTTATAATTAAAATAATCGTTTAAAATCCAAATTTCTGGAATGCCTCATTCAACTCCTGTATATCCGAGAATTTGGGTATATACAAACATTCAATAAACATAAACAAGATGTCATGTGTCTTACGAGTTGTGACTAAACTCGTTAGTTATTTAAGATCAGATGTCAGTGTCATAATTGGGTTCCATTTTACTAATTAACAACCAAATGGTATTCATAACCATTTCCAATACAACCAATCCAACCACCAAATATTCAAACCAAAATATGCAAACATGGACATCCCTAACCAATAATATTCACACATGAATAATAGTTAAGTAATGATCAAAAAAGATGATTTCATGTCCATTAGCTAATGTTCCACAAATATACACATCCATGAGACTAGGATCTCTAAATTTCAAATAAATCCAAACATAAAGAAGGTTCCTTTATGTCTTTAACTAAATTTAGGCCATGTTTTACTTTCCTAACCTTCACTAAACCAACCTATATTATCGACAAGTTTTGCTAATCACAAAATAAGGAATTAGCTTACTAACTTTCCAAAAATTAGGCTCATAACCTAAACATGGTGACATGTATACTACATAAGGGTGTTATGGAAGTCCTAATCCATGAAGATTTCCTCACGAAATCCCTTTAGATTTCTTTGAGACATTTTAGCAAACATGTTGTGTGCATGTTTTAAATCAAACTTAAAATCCCTTTTTACAAATTAATTTCTCGTACAAACTCCATCTTTACACATGAGGATCAAAACCTTAATGGTTCATCATCTTTTATCACATCGAATAATTTAGCAAGCCCAACCAAAGCATGTATAACCATAATATTCCACAAAGGTGAGATTTTGTAAACTGAACTAAAGAGTTTCATCCCCAAACCTAACTAAGATTTACTTAGAAACCATTAGTAACCATTTCCCGACCATTTACATAATAGTTTTCTTTTAGGCATTTCATCGAACGCCTTATGTGCATATAGGTTATCCTTTATATAATGGTGAATTCATAACCAGAATCACATCTTTATGTGAATTAATCCATAAAGAATTGTAACAACCCGGAAAATCTGGGCCAGTTTGAAAATTTTATTTTGGCAATTTTAGCGAATTTTGATTATTTAAAATGAATTATTTTAAATAATATCGACAATAAATTTATTTTGAATATAATTCGAACGTATATATTATACGCGTCGTCGTTAGAATATAAATAATTATATATAATTATAAATAGAATTGAAAATGGCGCGGTAGTTCGATAATTCGATTTCAAACTTCAATTGAATGTACCGGGTGCAAAACAATCCGGATTTTAGTGAAACCAAAAATAATGGAATCTAATAGTGAATATCTTTCCAACGAATCCGAAAAATCAAAAGTTAGTAGCGGGAATCAAAAGTTATGTCCAGTTGAAAATTCTGAATAGTCGCTATGGAATTCAGGCCCTTAAAAATGGACATTTTGCAAATGACCTCGGATTTCGACGAAACCACTTTTGTTGGATCCGCAGTGTCAAGTTATCGCTAGGTTTCAAATTTCATAATTTTTCGAATCAATATGTGAGCGTGGCATAGGAAAACGTGTTTTGACCATTTCAGTTGATTTTAATCGACTGGAAATTGGCCATTTTTCCAACGGTCTCAGAATTCGACGAAACTAGTTTTGTTAAGACCGTATCGTCAATACGAAGCTAGAAAATATTTTTCGAGAATTTTTAGGGTTAGCATGTGACCCCGGTAATTTGAAATGTACGTTTAAAATTCAATATAGAGATTTAAATGTAGATTCAACGGAAACTGATTGTAACTATCGAATCAGCTTGCGATACATATCCCATTGGGTTCGGAATGGGGGTGAAACGCTATGGGCGTCAGGCGTTGGGCCTCGTTTCGTGGTCCTGGGTAAAAGTCAACTTTAAATAAAAAAAAAAAAAATAAAAAAAATAAAAAAATAAATAATATTTTTAAATTCCCTCCCCTTTATCTTTCTTCTGCCCCCCCCCCCCCCCCCGATTTCACTTTACAGGAAGGAAAAAAAAAAAAAAAAAAGGAGACGGAGGCGGAATTCGTCGCGCCCCTAGGCGGCGGCGACCACCGCAGCTCCCCCATCGAAACCCCACCCCCCCAGTGCCGCGGCGAGCCACCAGAGCACCCCCCCCTATCGCGAAGCAACCCCCCCCTGAATCGACTGCAGCCGCCCCCCCCAATTCGTCGAACCACCTGACGAGGACCGAAGCCCCCCCAGCCGACGATCTTTCCACCGCCGACAGCCACTGATTCCCCCCCCCTCTCTCTTCGCAGAAATGTAAGTTTTTTTTTTTTTTTTATTTTTGTTTTGTTTTGTTATTTTAATGATTTTAAAACTGTTCTATTTAATTAGGATTGAAACTGATTTTTTTTTTTTTTTATATATAAGTAAAACTGATTTTTTATAAAAGTAAAAATGATTTTGTAAAAAGAAATAAAAACTGATTTTTTAGTTAAAAATAAAAACTGATTTTTGGTTAAAAATAAAAACTGATTTTTTTTGGGTTAGAAATAAAATTAGAACTCTTTTGAAAATAAAATTAGAATTGGTTTTTAAATTTGTATATAGCATTGATTAAGAAATATATAAATTTGTTAAAGAAAAATATAAAAACTTTGCTAAGACAAAATATATATATACCTTGTTTAGGAAAATATATTTTGTTTAGAAATATAAAAATGTACATTGTTTTAAATTAAATTTAGCATTGGGTTTTTATAATGAGGTAGAAATAAAAATATGATTTTTATATATTGAACATCGAAATAAAAAATCGATTTTTATATATTGAACTTTGAAATAAAAAATCGATTTTTATATATTGAACTTTGAAATAAAAATATGATTTTTATATATTGAACATCGAAATAAAAAATCGATTTTTATATATTGAACTTTGAAATAAAAAATCGATTTTTATATATTGAACTTTGAAATAAAAATATGATTTTTATATATTGAACATCGAAATAAAAATTCGATTTTTATATATTGAACATCGAAATAAAAATTCGATTTTTATATATTGAACTTTGAAATAAAAATTCGATTTTTATATATTGAACTTTGAAATAAAAATTCGATTTTTATATATTGAACTTTGAAATAAAAATTCGATTTTTATATATTGAACTTTGAAATAAAAATTCGATTTTTATATATTGAACTTTGAAGTAAAAATTCGATTTTTATATATATAGTGACTACGGGCAACGAAGATGACGAAGAGGCGATAACGAGGAAGACTTCTGCAGATGAAGAGCCGTGGAGCTAGGATAGCTATATGTGAGAACTTCTCACTCAAATTTACTTTTCTAGTTATATATATACTAGGATGCAGACGGTGCTTATTAGAAGCACCCGACACCCGTCCACATACCATGGACTTGTTTGTTTGGATTGTTTGGTGATTGATTGAGATATTGGTTTGAATGTGGTTTGTGGTGTGAAAAATCGAATCGATAAATTGGTTAGGATTAGACGTGCGCCGTTATAAGGCGAAGGAGTAAGACTAGGTTAGACTCTTACTCCAAATTTTGTGGTTTGCAAAATGAAATTGATTTGATTGATGAGTGAATGGCGTGGGCCTTCACTAGACCGGGGACAAGGCTAGGCCTTATCCCGTTTTTAGTATCGTGCCGTTATGCCGCCGAAATTTTCTAAAATATGTTAGAAAAATAAAAATATCATTTTATTGAATAAATGAATTGAATAGAAATTCATAAGTTGAAATAAAATGTTTTATCGTTAAAAATATAATTTTTAACGTGAAGTGAATAAAATAGAATATTCATTTACAAACCAGACGGTTTGTTTATGTACACCTATTTGAATGACGTTGATTGGGTCGATAAATTTTACACATCGCCTAACTGCACAAATAAAATATGTGTTCGATTGTTTGAAACCCCACACGGGTGTTGGGATGAAATTTGAAGTTCACTCATCCTGATTGATTGAATATGTCGATCGATTGATTGACAGGCTGTTATAAGCGTTGAATATCTATATTTGATGCTTTTACAGTGTAGTGCACTTTGGTTGATGGTTGATTATTTTCAATGTTATTATATACATGTGTTGTATGAAAATCCATATAATTAATTTTATATGGTAATTGATTGGGCCTCATTCCAATTTGAAAAATAAAGAATATTATAAAATAAAAGTTCATGTGTTGACAGTACTCATTCATTGAGATTGGTCATGTGTTGAACAAAATATTTTTATAATAACAACTATTTTGGAAAAAGAAATATTTGAAATAGAATATTTGAAAATAGAAATTTATGAAGCCGTGTTGATTAGATTGACGCCATTTTGACGAGAACGATATTTATATCGATTTTATTCATCTTAAAAATGAATATTGAAAAGTGATTTCGAAATCGAATATTTTGAATTGAATTGAATTGAAAACGATTTCGAAATGAATTGAATTGAAAACGATTTCGAAATGAATTGAATTGAAAACGATTTCGAAATGAATTGAATTGAAAACGATTTCGAATTGAATTGAATTGAAAACGATTTCGAAATGAATTGAATTGAAAACGATTTCGAAATGAATTGAATTGAAAACGATTTCGAAATGAATTGAATTGAAAACGATTTCGAAATGAATTGAATTGAAAACGATTTCGAAATGAATTGAATTGAAAACGATTTCGAAATTGAATTGAATTGAAAACGATTTCGAAATGAATTGAATTGAAAACGATTTCGAATTGAATTGAATTGAAAACGATTTCGAAATGAATTGAATTGAAAACGATTTCGAATTGAATTGAATTGAAAAACGATTTCGAAATGAATTGAATTGAAAACGATTTCGAAAAGAATTGAATTGAAAACGATTTCGAAATGAATTGAATTGAAAACGATTTCGAAATTGAATTGAATTGAAAACGATTTCGAAATGAATTGAATTGAAAACGATTTCGAAATTGAATTGAATTGAAAACGATTTCGAAATGAATTGAATTGAAAACGATTTCGAATTGAATTGAATTGAAAACGATTTCGAAATGAATTGAATTGAAAACGATTTCGAAATGAATTGAATTGAAAACGATTTCGAAATGAATTGAATTGAAAACGAATTGAAATGAATTCAAATTGAATTGAAATTTGAATTGAATAGAAATGAATTTTGAAACGAATTTATAAAGAAGAATTCAATTTTGATTTGAATTGAAAAGGAGGTTGAAATTGCTTTTGAAACGAATTTAAAACTATTTATATAATTCGTTTTAAATAGGAATCGACGAAGTATATATTATATATATTATATATATAATATAATGGCCTGAATAGAACGCGCCGCGCCGCGGCAGTTCGTGAATTTCGACCATTTATTTCAAACGGACATTGCGGGAGATCCGACCGTCGGATTCTCCTAAAACCGGAACCGTTGGGTTCGTATCGAAAAGAGCTTTCTAATGAACGTTAGAAATTTGAAATCTAACGGTTGGATTTGGAATTATGTCCAAATCAAATTCGAAAAAGGTCGCTGTAAGTGCAGTTCGATGGCCATTGTTGGAAATCGACTGTACGGGCCTTGATAAAATTATTAAAAATAGTAATAATTTGTGTAAAATCATAAGAAATGATTTAGAAAGAATTGGGATGAAAAACTCCATATTTGAAAAGATAAAAATAGATTTTTATCGAAATGAACTAGTTTTGAACTAGAATTATAATTCTATTTATTTTTAAATAAATAAATTGAATTCGAAAAGGGTTTTAAAAATAACCAAAATTTCCAATGATTGCATTGGAGTGGATTTGAATCGAAATTGTCTTCGGAATATTTCGATGTTGGAATTCGTGATTATACAGGTGTTGTTATGGAAATTTGAAAGATATATATTGATATCGTTATTTCCAATACGACATTTGTTAGTCGTAGAATTCGATATTGAATATAAGCCGATATATTTTCTATTCAGAGCCTTGTATTGAATATCGAATGTGATTTGGGTTTGTCGTGAATGGTGTCTTCACTAACACTATTCTTGAACCCAGTTGAGAAAAGATTAAATCTTTTTATTTAGATTTAATGAAGTGTACCAATTAAATAATATTTAATTGGAATTGAATTGATATTGATTTTTGGGTTTATCGTGAACAGTGTTTTAAATAACACTTGTTCTTTAACCCGATAATTAATGAATGTGATTTGGGTTTGTCGTGAATGGTGTCTTCACTAACACTGCTCTTGAACCCAGTTGAGAAAAGATTAAATCTTTTTATTTAGATTTAATGAAGTGTACCAATTAAATAATATTTAATTGGAATTGAATGGATATTGATTTTTGGGTTTGTCGTGAACAGTGTTTTAAATAACACTTGTTCTTTAACCCGATAATTAATGGGATGTGACTTTGGGTTTATCGTGAACCGTGTTTTAAATGACACTGATTCTTTAACCCAGTCACAGATTAAAACTAAGTGGAGTTTTAATGAATCTTTAATTAGATTGAAAAGATCGAGAATGGAGTATCACCAGTTTTGCTCCAGGCGATAGTTAAATCTTTAATTAGATTTGAACGTGAAATTTAGAAACTAACTGTCGGTTAGCTAAGTAGAATGGTTTTCTGGATATTGATCTGATGTTGGTTTCGGCCTTCGGGGTTAATATTTGGGGAATTATTCTCTTGATTAATTTACGGTTAATGACTAATGAGTTGGAATGAGGCGTATGTTGTGTTTGTGTAACACTTTTATAATATATACGCGAGTTATTCGGAAAGACCGGGTTTATCCCATTCTGAATAACTGATACGACGATAAGTCGAAGATGAAGACGATGGTCGAAGACCGGAGGTCTTCACGTCGTTTGGGTGATAACTGATGATCTTGATTGGGCTGTACACCCAAGAAGATGGAAACAGTTAGTGATCGTCCAGACGTACTTGGAGATCGATGGATATGCGGGGTACTAGGTGCCTCCGGTTTCGTTCAGACCCAGAACGGACTTGTAAATGGACTGTGTGTCTGACATCGGATTTCATTCTGTGTGACTGATATCGGTTGCATAGGATGGTTTGCCGGTGTGGCATGCTAAGATGCAAATGATCAAGGCTTCTGTTGAAAAGCAAAGTCTTGTGGTGATGATCAAAGCACGGCCTTTGTGGCGTAGCTTTGTGTAACGTTTACCTCGCGTGTTTCACACCAGGTATGAACCAAAAACGGGAGACGGACCTCAGGGAGGGCATGCGTTTCTTCCTAGTTAGAAGTGGCGTCAGTGGTTTTACACGCCCTGACGAGTTTGACTTATGTGGTTGTTGCTGTTGCGAGGCGCCTCGGATTGATCGGTCGTTCTCGAACCGATGGAGTCATTTAGTTGGCTCGTTTACGCCCCATAGGGCGGAGAAACGCATGTTCAGGCATTTTAATCCACTCCGTGTGGACCGGCCCTGACGATCCAAGGGTCACTCGAGCTCTGATCCTGAGACTCGGACTAGGCAGTCTCGAATCGGTTGAGGACTATCTTTTGCCTCGGTTCATAGATGGAAATCCAATTTCCAAATACGTGACTTTGCGATTTTGATTGTATAACCTATATATGGCGACATAGTGGTATGGGGCATTCATGCCGCCTATGATTGATACTTATGATTTGAAGTTGTTTTATACACTATGCACTTATAATAGTATCAAATGATTTGTTTTAAACGTATCAAGCATTCTTTGGCTGTTATAAGGTAAAAACCCTATCCCCCGGCTTGCGTTGCATTGTGTGATAGGACCTGGGTCTTATAACAGCTTCATTTTTCTTTATTTAGCATTGCGCTGTTTGTTTTATGCACTGGTATTCTTGGGAGGAAACCCGTTCCGTGTTATACGGCGTGGTCCCTTGATTTACCTAATGATTTAAAAATAAAGATTAATAACTGTTTTAGTTCTCACACCAGTCACATGACTGACCTGGAGTTTATTGTTTTAACCTAAACTCTGGGTGCCCTTATTTTGACACGGGCAGCTAGTAGTTTTGGTTTTGCAGATTTATATTCACAGGATCCTGGTTTACAGCTGGAACGATATCCGGAAAGCTTTGTATCCGTATATCTCATTCTAGTTGTGTAATTGTATTATTTTCCGCTGCTATGTATTTAAATGTGATTTAAATCTCTGATATTTCCGTGTAATATTCTTTTATACTCTGTATATTCTTGTAATCTGATGCATTGTTGTTATATACAATGAAATGTTCTTCTGTATGCGTTCTGTTGTGGCTTGTTCTCGAACTATCCGACGCTTTCCTTTACGGGGAAGTTGCGGGTCTTTACAGTTGGTATCAGAGCTTTGGTTTACAAAGCTAGAGAACAAGACACATTAGAAACATACGAAAGAATTCGTCAGATATTGGATTAGCAATATCCAATGAGAATGACTCGTTAGAGATAGGATCAGTAGTATCCTAGAACGAGTGTGAAGGGTATGTTTTTCAAATGAAAACAATTTTTGTTTTGAAAATCTAAATCACTTATTCGTATTTGATTATTTATTTATATTGATTAGGACAGTCCAGTATATAAAGATTTTGCATATACGCCTTGCAAACGTGTATTTGAAGTTTTAATATACTGGATAGATATAGAATTACACTCTAATCGCCTGGAGATGATTTTGATGATGGAGCTCCATCATTAGAATTTATGTTCGAGTGACGAAAGTGGGCTTTCTATATATTTCCTATGGACTGGTGTGAGAACCAAAATTAGATAGGGCCTATTGTTGTGAATTGGCATCAAAAACAAGATTTTCAGTATGTATCAAAATTATGAATTTGAAACTCTAATTCACTAATTGATTGATGTTTGTGTTGTTTGTTTATTTGTTTGCTAATTTTTAGCCAATTAGCCTAATTGAATCAAATATTGAACTATATTGAAAATTGGTCGCATTTGCTTGCATATACATATATATCTTTGAACAGGTCATAGCAAGGAGGCTAGAGCAGAGAATAAAATTTGTTTGCCCGACAAATAGGTACATGTTTACTACATAATTTCCTGTTTTGTTTGGGTGATGATGATTTTGTGAGCCTATTGGCTAGCCGCTTGGCTTTTTCTTTTTCTTTTTGAGATCTGAAGGACCGGGGAAGCTATTTGAAATTCCCCGATGCTCCCGGTACAGGGGAGGTTATGGCGAAATTTTTCGAAAATTTAGGGTGTTAGCCAAATTTTTGAAGTTTTGGAAATTCTCAGAAACTGAAAAGTTAGAGAATGGAAGCCAGATCGAACGTAGAGCTGAATAATCAAACCACTTTCGACTTTGTTCCTTTTCGGGGACGAAAAGTTTTAAGTGGGGGAGATTGTAACAACCCGGAAAATCTGGGCCAGTTTGAAAATTTTATTTTGGCAATTTTAGCGAATTTTGATTATTTAAAATGAATTATTTTAAATAATATCGACAATAAATTTATTTTGAATATAATTCGAACGTATATATTATACGCGTCGTCGTTAGAATATAAATAATTATATATAATTATAAATAGAATTGAAAATGGCGCGGTAGTTCGATAATTCGATTTCAAACTTCAATTGAATGTACCGGGTGCAAAACAATCCGGATTTTAGTGAAACCAAAAATAATGGAATCTAATAGTGAATATCTTTCCAACGAATCCGAAAAATCAAAAGTTAGTAGCGGGAATCAAAAGTTATGTCCAGTTGAAAATTCTGAATAGTCGCTATGGAATTCAGGCCCTTAAAAATGGACATTTTGCAAATGACCTCGGATTTCGACGAAACCACTTTTGTTGGATCCGCAGTGTCAAGTTATCGCTAGGTTTCAAATTTCATAATTTTTCGAATCAATATGTGAGCGTGGCATAGGAAAACGTGTTTTGACCATTTCAGTTGATTTTAATCGACTGGAAATTGGCCATTTTTCCAACGGTCTCAGAATTCGACGAAACTAGTTTTGTTAAGACCGTATCGTCAATACGAAGCTAGAAAATATTTTTCGAGAATTTTTAGGGTTAGCATGTGACCCCGGTAATTTGAAATGTACGTTTAAAATTCAATATAGAGATTTAAATGTAGATTCAACGGAAACTGATTGTAACTATCGAATCAGCTTGCGATACATATCCCATTGGGTTCGGAATGGGGGTGAAACGCTATGGGCGTCAGGCGTTGGGCCTCGTTTCGTGGTCCTGGGTAAAAGTCAACTTTAAATAAAAAAAAAAAAAAAAAAAAAATAAAAAAATAAATAATATTTTTAAATTCCCTCCCCTTTATCTTTCTTCTGCCCCCCCCCCCCCCCCCCCCGATTTCACTTTACAGGAAGGAAAAAAAAAAAAAAAAAAGGAGACGGAGGCGGAATTCGTCGCGCCCCTAGGCGGCGGCGACCACCGCAGCTCCCCCATCGAAACCCCACCCCCCCAGTGCCGCGGCGAGCCACCAGAGCACCCCCCCCTATCGCGAAGCAACCCCCCCCTGAATCGACTGCAGCCGCCCCCCCCAATTCGTCGAACCACCTGACGAGGACCGAAGCCCCCCCAGCCGACGATCTTTCCACCGCCGACAGCCACTGATTCCCCCCCCCTCTCTCTTCGCAGAAATGTAAGTTTTTTTTTTTTTTTATTTTTGTTTTGTTTTGTTATTTTAATGATTTTAAAACTGTTCTATTTAATTAGGATTGAAACTGATTTTTTTTTTTTTTTATATATAAGTAAAACTGATTTTTTATAAAAGTAAAAATGATTTTGTAAAAAGAAATAAAAACTGATTTTTTAGTTAAAAATAAAAACTGATTTTTGGTTAAAAATAAAAACTGATTTTTTTTGGGTTAGAAATAAAATTAGAACTCTTTTGAAAATAAAATTAGAATTGGTTTTTAAATTTGTATATAGCATTGATTAAGAAATATATAAATTTGTTAAAGAAAAATATAAAAACTTTGCTAAGACAAAATATATATATACCTTGTTTAGGAAAATATATTTTGTTTAGAAATATAAAAATGTACATTGTTTTAAATTAAATTTAGCATTGGGTTTTTATAATGAGGTAGAAATAAAAATATGATTTTTATATATTGAACATCGAAATAAAAAATCGATTTTTATATATTGAACTTTGAAATAAAAAATCGATTTTTATATATTGAACTTTGAAATAAAAATATGATTTTTATATATTGAACATCGAAATAAAAAATCGATTTTTATATATTGAACTTTGAAATAAAAAATCGATTTTTATATATTGAACTTTGAAATAAAAATATGATTTTTATATATTGAACATCGAAATAAAAATTCGATTTTTATATATTGAACATCGAAATAAAAATTCGATTTTTATATATTGAACTTTGAAATAAAAATTCGATTTTTATATATTGAACTTTGAAATAAAAATTCGATTTTTATATATTGAACTTTGAAATAAAAATTCGATTTTTATATATTGAACTTTGAAATAAAAATTCGATTTTTATATATTGAACTTTGAAGTAAAAATTCGATTTTTATATATATAGTGACTACGGGCAACGAAGATGACGAAGAGGCGATAACGAGGAAGACTTCTGCAGATGAAGAGCCGTGGAGCTAGGATAGCTATATGTGAGAACTTCTCACTCAAATTTACTTTTCTAGTTATATATATACTAGGATGCAGACGGTGCTTATTAGAAGCACCCGACACCCGTCCACATACCATGGACTTGTTTGTTTGGATTGTTTGGTGATTGATTGAGATATTGGTTTGAATGTGGTTTGTGGTGTGAAAAATCGAATCGATAAATTGGTTAGGATTAGACGTGCGCCGTTATAAGGCGAAGGAGTAAGACTAGGTTAGACTCTTACTCCAAATTTTGTGGTTTGCAAAATGAAATTGATTTGATTGATGAGTGAATGGCGTGGGCCTTCACTAGACCGGGGACAAGGCTAGGCCTTATCCCGTTTTTAGTATCGTGCCGTTATGCCGCCGAAATTTTCTAAAATATGTTAGAAAAATAAAAATATCATTTTATTGAATAAATGAATTGAATAGAAATTCATAAGTTGAAATAAAATGTTTTATCGTTAAAAATATAATTTTTAACGTGAAGTGAATAAAATAGAATATTCATTTACAAACCAGACGGTTTGTTTATGTACACCTATTTGAATGACGTTGATTGGGTCGATAAATTTTACACATCGCCTAACTGCACAAATAAAATATGTGTTCGATTGTTTGAAACCCCACACGGGTGTTGGGATGAAATTTGAAGTTCACTCATCCTGATTGATTGAATATGTCGATCGATTGATTGACAGGCTGTTATAAGCGTTGAATATCTATATTTGATGCTTTTACAGTGTAGTGCACTTTGGTTGATGGTTGATTATTTTCAATGTTATTATATACATGTGTTGTATGAAAATCCATATAATTAATTTTATATGGTAATTGATTGGGCCTCATTCCAATTTGAAAAATAAAGAATATTATAAAATAAAAGTTCATGTGTTGACAGTACTCATTCATTGAGATTGGTCATGTGTTGAACAAAATATTTTTATAATAACAACTATTTTGGAAAAAGAAATATTTGAAATAGAATATTTGAAAATAGAAATTTATGAAGCCGTGTTGATTAGATTGACGCCATTTTGACGAGAACGATATTTATATCGATTTTATTCATCTTAAAAATGAATATTGAAAAGTGATTTCGAAATCGAATATTTTGAATTGAATTGAATTGAAAACGATTTCGAAATGAATTGAATTGAAAACGATTTCGAAATGAATTGAATTGAAAACGATTTCGAAATGAATTGAATTGAAAACGATTTCGAATTGAATTGAATTGAAAACGATTTCGAAATGAATTGAATTGAAAACGATTTCGAAATGAATTGAATTGAAAACGATTTCGAAATGAATTGAATTGAAAACGATTTCGAAATGAATTGAATTGAAAACGATTTCGAAATGAATTGAATTGAAAACGATTTCGAAATTGAATTGAATTGAAAACGATTTCGAAATGAATTGAATTGAAAACGATTTCGAATTGAATTGAATTGAAAACGATTTCGAAATGAATTGAATTGAAAACGATTTCGAATTGAATTGAATTGAAAAACGATTTCGAAATGAATTGAATTGAAAACGATTTCGAAAAGAATTGAATTGAAAACGATTTCGAAATGAATTGAATTGAAAACGATTTCGAAATTGAATTGAATTGAAAACGATTTCGAAATGAATTGAATTGAAAACGATTTCGAAATTGAATTGAATTGAAAACGATTTCGAAATGAATTGAATTGAAAACGATTTCGAATTGAATTGAATTGAAAACGATTTCGAAATGAATTGAATTGAAAACGATTTCGAAATGAATTGAATTGAAAACGATTTCGAAATGAATTGAATTGAAAACGAATTGAAATGAATTCAAATTGAATTGAAATTTGAATTGAATAGAAATGAATTTTGAAACGAATTTATAAAGAAGAATTCAATTTTGATTTGAATTGAAAAGGAGGTTGAAATTGCTTTTGAAACGAATTTAAAACTATTTATATAATTCGTTTTAAATAGGAATCGACGAAGTATATATTATATATATTATATATATAATATAATGGCCTGAATAGAACGCGCCGCGCCGCGGCAGTTCGTGAATTTCGACCATTTATTTCAAACGGACATTGCGGGAGATCCGACCGTCGGATTCTCCTAAAACCGGAACCGTTGGGTTCGTATCGAAAAGAGCTTTCTAATGAACGTTAGAAATTTGAAATCTAACGGTTGGATTTGGAATTATGTCCAAATCAAATTCGAAAAAGGTCGCTGTAAGTGCAGTTCGATGGCCATTGTTGGAAATCGACTGTACGGGCCTTGATAAAATTATTAAAAATAGTAATAATTTGTGTAAAATCATAAGAAATGATTTAGAAAGAATTGGGATGAAAAACTCCATATTTGAAAAGATAAAAATAGATTTTTATCGAAATGAACTAGTTTTGAACTAGAATTATAATTCTATTTATTTTTAAATAAATAAATTGAATTCGAAAAGGGTTTTAAAAATAACCAAAATTTCCAATGATTGCATTGGAGTGGATTTGAATCGAAATTGTCTTCGGAATATTTCGATGTTGGAATTCGTGATTATACAGGTGTTGTTATGGAAATTTGAAAGATATATATTGATATCGTTATTTCCAATACGACATTTGTTAGTCGTAGAATTCGATATTGAATATAAGCCGATATATTTTCTATTCAGAGCCTTGTATTGAATATCGAATGTGATTTGGGTTTGTCGTGAATGGTGTCTTCACTAACACTATTCTTGAACCCAGTTGAGAAAAGATTAAATCTTTTTATTTAGATTTAATGAAGTGTACCAATTAAATAATATTTAATTGGAATTGAATTGATATTGATTTTTGGGTTTATCGTGAACAGTGTTTTAAATAACACTTGTTCTTTAACCCGATAATTAATGAATGTGATTTGGGTTTGTCGTGAATGGTGTCTTCACTAACACTGCTCTTGAACCCAGTTGAGAAAAGATTAAATCTTTTTATTTAGATTTAATGAAGTGTACCAATTAAATAATATTTAATTGGAATTGAATGGATATTGATTTTTGGGTTTGTCGTGAACAGTGTTTTAAATAACACTTGTTCTTTAACCCGATAATTAATGGGATGTGACTTTGGGTTTATCGTGAACCGTGTTTTAAATGACACTGATTCTTTAACCCAGTCACAGATTAAAACTAAGTGGAGTTTTAATGAATCTTTAATTAGATTGAAAAGATCGAGAATGGAGTATCACCAGTTTTGCTCCAGGCGATAGTTAAATCTTTAATTAGATTTGAACGTGAAATTTAGAAACTAACTGTCGGTTAGCTAAGTAGAATGGTTTTCTGGATATTGATCTGATGTTGGTTTCGGCCTTCGGGGTTAATATTTGGGGAATTATTCTCTTGATTAATTTACGGTTAATGACTAATGAGTTGGAATGAGGCGTATGTTGTGTTTGTGTAACACTTTTATAATATATACGCGAGTTATTCGGAAAGACCGGGTTTATCCCATTCTGAATAACTGATACGACGATAAGTCGAAGATGAAGACGATGGTCGAAGACCGGAGGTCTTCACGTCGTTTGGGTGATAACTGATGATCTTGATTGGGCTGTACACCCAAGAAGATGGAAACAGTTAGTGATCGTCCAGACGTACTTGGAGATCGATGGATATGCGGGGTACTAGGTGCCTCCGGTTTCGTTCAGACCCAGAACGGACTTGTAAATGGACTGTGTGTCTGACATCGGATTTCATTCTGTGTGACTGATATCGGTTGCATAGGATGGTTTGCCGGTGTGGCATGCTAAGATGCAAATGATCAAGGCTTCTGTTGAAAAGCAAAGTCTTGTGGTGATGATCAAAGCACGGCCTTTGTGGCGTAGCTTTGTGTAACGTTTACCTCGCGTGTTTCACACCAGGTATGAACCAAAAACGGGAGACGGACCTCAGGGAGGGCATGCGTTTCTTCCTAGTTAGAAGTGGCGTCAGTGGTTTTACACGCCCTGACGAGTTTGACTTATGTGGTTGTTGCTGTTGCGAGGCGCCTCGGATTGATCGGTCGTTCTCGAACCGATGGAGTCATTTAGTTGGCTCGTTTACGCCCCATAGGGCGGAGAAACGCATGTTCAGGCATTTTAATCCACTCCGTGTGGACCGGCCCTGACGATCCAAGGGTCACTCGAGCTCTGATCCTGAGACTCGGACTAGGCAGTCTCGAATCGGTTGAGGACTATCTTTTGCCTCGGTTCATAGATGGAAATCCAATTTCCAAATACGTGACTTTGCGATTTTGATTGTATAACCTATATATGGCGACATAGTGGTATGGGGCATTCATGCCGCCTATGATTGATACTTATGATTTGAAGTTGTTTTATACACTATGCACTTATAATAGTATCAAATGATTTGTTTTAAACGTATCAAGCATTCTTTGGCTGTTATAAGGTAAAAACCCTATCCCCCGGCTTGCGTTGCATTGTGTGATAGGACCTGGGTCTTATAACAGCTTCATTTTTCTTTATTTAGCATTGCGCTGTTTGTTTTATGCACTGGTATTCTTGGGAGGAAACCCGTTCCGTGTTATACGGCGTGGTCCCTTGATTTACCTAATGATTTAAAAATAAAGATTAATAACTGTTTTAGTTCTCACACCAGTCACATGACTGACCTGGAGTTTATTGTTTTAACCTAAACTCTGGGTGCCCTTATTTTGACACGGGCAGCTAGTAGTTTTGGTTTTGCAGATTTATATTCACAGGATCCTGGTTTACAGCTGGAACGATATCCGGAAAGCTTTGTATCCGTATATCTCATTCTAGTTGTGTAATTGTATTATTTTCCGCTGCTATGTATTTAAATGTGATTTAAATCTCTGATATTTCCGTGTAATATTCTTTTATACTCTGTATATTCTTGTAATCTGATGCATTGTTGTTATATACAATGAAATGTTCTTCTGTATGCGTTCTGTTGTGGCTTGTTCTCGAACTATCCGACGCTTTCCTTTACGGGGAAGTTGCGGGTCTTTACAAGAATGAACCTTTAAGAGTTTATCATCATTTTCTAATCCAACATATTACCAAAATTAAATCAAGTCATGTATGTTTGTGATACTCCATAAAGGTGCAACCTTATGAACCTAACATAAAGGTTTTCACTCCTAACAAGCTGCCATTTTTTCTTCATGAACCTATTTAGGGATTTTTAGCAATCATATATATCATCAAATCAATCATGAATTCGCCACCAAAACTCTAAGAAACATTACAACAAACACCTTACATGCAATCATTAAATCAAGCAACAAAAACCCTTTAAAAGTTTAGTTTTTCTCACCTAAAAGCTTCCAGAACTTCGCCTAGGATGTAAGATCCTTCTCCTAGCTTTTATCCTTCCTTTCTTCTTTATTTTCTTGAAAATTTTTTTTTTTTAATTTTAATAAGGGGGGAAACGTGATGAAATATGAGGAGGGCAGGAAGAAGGAGATTTTCAAGGGAAGAAAGGAAATGAGATGGTAAGGAGATAAGGGTGGAGGTATTTATAAGGTTGAAAAGGGTGTGGATTGCTTATGTGTCTTAAATCGAAGGGTAGGAAATGTGTGGCTTATATTCATCCTTATCCATTTACATCCTTATCCTTTTGAATAGTAAAGTTTGTTTTCTCACACACTTTCTAGCCTCGAATCAGAATATCAAACGATAATGGTTTTCAAAATTTTCTTTCATCATATAGTCCGATTTCTAACGTACTTCAATCCTATGTGTTCAAATCCAAAATCGGATGGAAAATGAATGGATATAATTCATCCTTATCCATTCAAATAGTGTAGTGTGTTTTCTCAAGCACCTTCCGCCCTCGCGTCGGAGTATCAAGTGATAACTGTTTTCACAAATTCTTTCACCGTATCATCCAGTTTCTAACGTACTTCAATCCTATGTGTTCAAATCCAAAATCGGAGTTCGTTTGAATTTTAAATAATTTATTTTAATTTTGTTTTCTTAATAACTTTCTATATCCGTTATAGAATTTTCCCAAACTCCATACATAGCTAATATTCTATGTTCTAAATTTTTATGGATAGGTCTAAGGTTCCAATTTTACCGTTAGGATAATCAAATTCCAAACATCGTCAAAATTTAGTTCAAATTTTGGCCTTTTATTTTTTTATTCTCCCCAAATGGATATCTTTTATGCAAAACTTTCCTAAGTACTAAAATTCACTATTCTGGATCCAACGGAGGTGGTCTCAGATCTAGCGATATTCCGTTCCCAAGATATCCTCAAAATCGTCCGTTTTTAGTTCAAATTTTGAATCTTTTGTGAATTTAACATATCTAACGGTTGCCTTTTTTGATATAACTTGGTTGGTTACCTAATTTCATCATTTTGGATTTAATGAAACTAATTTTATCGAAATCCGAGTTCGTTAGCTACTGTTTCCTTTGTAAACGTACTATTTTTAATCCAAAATTCATTCTTTTTGGAATATTTTAATTTTATTCCTGCCCAAATCCAAATTAATTCTGATCTTTATGAAATTTGGAAATTTTAAATTGGTTCCAAATTTCTGGTTCGTTACATTCTCCCCCACTTACAATGATTTCGTCCTCGAAATTGAAGTCGGAACTAATGGTCATATGCCTAACCAATACCTCGATTATTAACCCTAGAGCCTTGTTCGTTAGATCCACTATTTAACTTTATATGATTATTCATTGGGCATAGGAATGCATAATAAAACTCTTTATAATAGCAAATAGCCCTAAATTTTCCTTTTTCCTTATCCTTCCTTAAGTAACTATGAGTATACTTTCTTAGGTCCAACCTACTTCCTTCTTTTATCTGTTGATAAATCATTCTCTTTTGTTTTTGACTCATTATCTAGGTTAGACCACATTTATCCCTACCGTACATCATTTAATAGTTTACCAAAAAGTTTTTATAATGGCCTCGACTATCCAAAATCATCGAGAATTCAAATTCCTTAATTAGTAATACTAATTAGAACATCCAGCAATTAATTAGTGAAATAAATTTTCCAAAATATAATTTTTATCAAAACATATATCCTTTTTTTACGAAAATATACTTTTGGACAAAATTATTTCATAAAATCTGGGTTAGACTGCTCTGTTCAAGTGTTTAGAAACACCTATCGATGAAGTGAGCGATCTATGTTCATAATCCACTCAACAAATTAATCTAACACAACCATTTGTATACCAAATTACAAATACGTCTCTCTTATATATATACTCACACATAACTCATTCTAGGGTATTACTAACCCTGTCTCTAATGAGTTACTTGTCTTTGATACTACTAATCCTATCTTTGGCAAGTCTGTATCCCACAGAGCCAAGGTTTATCTAACCAAAGCTCTGATATCAAGTGTGACGACCCGCACTTCCACTCACTTCAAACCGACCAAAAACCG
Organism: Allium sativum; assembly: GCA_030737875.1. Taxonomy (NCBI): domain Eukaryota; kingdom Viridiplantae; phylum Streptophyta; class Magnoliopsida; order Asparagales; family Amaryllidaceae; genus Allium; species Allium sativum. The sequence goes on along the minus strand of CM060921.1, from coordinate 2,869,050 downwards.
AACTCACGTCAATTCAAGGTAAGAAAAAGTACGTTTCGTTTGGGTTTATCAGAGAAAACGAAGCAGAATACAAAACTCACAGTGGAGCAAATAAAATATAATAAGAATATATTATTACAGCGGAAATTTTTTTGAATACAAATCTGATTTTACATACCATTACTCCATAACATACCGATAATAGAACACGCCCGGCCTTCATATGAGACTTCAGCTCTTTCTGGAATTCCAAATCTTCAAGCTTGAGCTCAATCTCGATAACTGAAAAACAAACTAACAGACTGCCGGTGTGGAAATTGTGGGCACCTGTAGTTTGCAAGAGAAAAACAAACTACGAGTCAGTCATAGGACTGGTGTGAGAAAACTTTATTAACTAATCTGATACTTAGCCTTAATTTGAATAAGGTATCTCGGGACTACGTCGCATGTCGCGGAACGGGTTTCCTCCCAGGGATATGTGCACAACCATAGCAACCAGAATCAAACATAGCAAACATAAAGCAGAGTTTGAAAACATGACTTTAGAAAAATGATCGATATAAGCCCCAGATCCCATCACACAATGCAAGCGCACACCAGAGGATAGGGGTTTTCCTTATAATCACAAAATATGCTTGATATAGTTTAAAACCAAATCATTTGATATTATTATAATGACTTGGGTGTGAAAAATCCTTTCGGAAATAAACTTATGAATCTTAGCTTGCATAGTGCCCCATCCCACTATGTTGGCTACATAGGTATACAACTTAAAAATCGTAAAGGGTTTTGTATTGGAAGTTGGATTTCCATCAATGAGTCTGGGCTATGGATATTCCCAATCCGATTCGAAACCTCCAGCTAAGTTCCAGAATCTCGTCTGTCTCCTCTAGAGCGGCAGGGTCGATCCACCCTACTTCGTGGATTAAAGTAACAACCTGAACATAACGTCCCTCAGTCTGTGTGTAGACTATCATCTAGGTATATTGACCTAGTCCGAGGCGCCTCATCCAACAAACCACATAAGTAAATGTCTGGGCTCCATACCATGGCGTTACCCTTTTGCTAGATTGAACGTTAAGTCCCTACCCCTACGGTCTATAATCATGTTTCGGCTCATCCCGGGTTGTGAAGCCCGCGAAGTCATGTCATACACAAAGCTACGCATTTAAGCCTTGCTTTGGTCTTCAACCACTACGCCCGGATTTTCAACAAAAGCCTTTATCATTTACACTTGTCATGCCATACTATCATTCTTTAAAACACAAACTACTATTTACCAACATACAACCTTTGAGCTCGTACGTCTTAAAGAAGGGTGTTAAGCAAGATAATAAATTCTCCGCTACTAAACAGATGTATGTTTAGTAAATGTCTGTCTGTATTTTATAAAATACAGTGTCAGACAAGAAATCCATCAATAAGTCCATTTCGGGAATAGGAACGAAACCGAAGGCACTTGATTCCACGTCCCTGCCTGGGAGTGCAAGTCCTTGCAAACCAAATTGCTTCAAGTATGGTCAGATTATGCCATCACCTAAACCTCATATAGGCCGTCGCCCAAGGCATCAACAAGCCATCCACCTGATGTGAAGAAATCTGGATCTTCCACCATTGTCATCGATATCTTGACATCAGCATCATGTTGTATAATTATTCGAAATGGATAGATTCTCGGTCTTTCCAAATAATTAGCTCATCTTTAAAACCAATAGGTATACAGGATTTCCTGAACCTCATTCCATTTTAGAATATTCTTTTATTCATTAAATTGGGAATTATTCCTACAGATCTTATCAAAGATCTAATTCATTTAAACCTCTTGTTTAAATCTTTCCTTGAAGACCATTGCAAAAGATTTTACAATATCTTTTCATAATTTAAAACAAATTAAGGTTTATCAACTAGTCAGGATTAATGAGCCTTACCAAAGTAATCAATCATTTTATTATCCTAATTCCCAACCTATTTATTCTATGGAGCAAAACCGGTAGTACTCCATATCTAAAACCCATGGTGTTATTGGTAAATTCAATTACCATCCAACGTTTAAATCTAATTAAAGATTTAACTATCGCATAGAGTAAAACTGCTTGCACTCCATTCTCGAACACTTCTTGAATTCGGTAAATTTAATTTCCCAATTCTCATTTCAATCTAATTAAGGATTCACTAAAACTCCACTTAGTTTTCATCTCAAAAATCATTACTTAATGATTATTCAACTTTAGGAAAATCAATCCTGTCTTTAACTGGATTAAAGAACTAATGTCACTTAAAACACAATTCATGATAAACCCAAAATCATATTTCATTTAATATGGAACCTTCACGGAAATCCAATAGTCATAATCGATATAAATTTCCGTATCAGACTGATACTATATACGGAATAACGGCAAGGCCTTTTAATTTCCATAAATAGTAACAGTCTTCCTTCACAGAAGTTCATCTCGATTATTAAAAAATCGAATTCCACTCAATCCCAATTTAGTTTATTAAATTGGAATCCTTTACTTTGGAAATTCCGCTAAATCTTAATTAAAAGATTAATAAATTCCAAATCATTTCTTCACGGTTAACTGGGTTTAAGAACTAGTGTCATTTAAAACACAATTCACAATAAACCCAAAATCATCTTCCATTCAATATGGAACTTTCACGGAAATCATATCTGCTTACCGTTAATATTAATCTTTGTATCCAACCAACACTATAAGCGGAATATTGGCTAGCACCTTTCAAATTCCTCAAATAGTCTAAGTCTTCATCTATGAGACTTATCTCAAATGTTAACCAATACGATTTCCATTTATTTCCAATTTAATTTAATCAATTGGAAAACTCCAGTTTTCACTTATCTTCAATTCGGATTTATTATACAAAGGAGAATATATTCCTTACATTTAACGTTTAATAAACTGTTAAATGAACATTCGGGCTTTCCTTTCGATCCATTCCGATCCTCGCCCAGATCCATAAACGTTGGCCAGGTAAGTTCAGTGCACTGGTTGCAGCATCCCTTACCTTGTTAAACACCCCGTTTATCTTTCTGGATCTCACAATCGGGACAGACTTACTCGTGTTTTCCGCATATTCAACCAAAATAGGTTTTTATTATTTAAAACATTATTCATACATCCAAAATGCTTTCAATTCTCCTAATTATTTTATTATTAAAATAATCATTTAAAATCCAAATTTCTGGAATGAGACTCATTCAACTCCTGTATATCCGAGAATTTGGGTATATACAAACATTCAATAAACATAAACAAGATGTCATGTGTCTAGCGAGTTGTAGCTAAACTCGTTAGTTATTTAAGAACAGATGTCAGTGTCATAATTGGGTTCCATTTTACTAAATAACAACCAAATGGTATTCGTAACCATTTCCAATACAACGAATCCAACCACCGAACATTCAAACCTAAATATGCAAACATGGACATCCCAAACCAATAATATTTACACATGAATAATAATTAAGTAATAATCACAAAAGATGATTTCATGTCCATTAGCTTATGTTCCATAAATATACACATCCATGAGACTAGGATCTCTATAAATCCAAACGTAGAGAAGTTTCCTTTATGTCTTTAACTAAATTTAGGCCATGGTTTACTTTCCTAACCTTCACCAAACCAACCTATATTATCGACAAGTTTTGCTAATCACAAAATAAGGAATTAGCTTACTAACTTTCCAAAAATTAGGCTCATAACCTAAACATGGTGACATGTAAACTACATAAGGGTGTTAAGGAACTAAATTCAATCCTAATCCATGAAGATTTCCTCACAAAATCCCTTTAGATTTCTTTGAGACATTTTAACAAACATGTTGTGTGCATGTTTTAAATCAAACTTAAAAGCCCCTTTTACAAATTAATTTCTCGTACAAACTCCATCTTTACACATGAGGATCAAAACCTTAATGGTTCATCATCTTTTGTCACATCGAATAATTTAGCAAACCCAACCAAAGCATATATACCCCTAATATTCCACAAAGGTGAGATTTTGTGAACTGAACTAAAGAGTTTCATCCCCAAGCCTAACTAAGATTTACTTAAAAACCATTAGTAACCATTTCCCGACCATTTACATAATAGTTTTCTTTTAGGCATTTCATTGAACACCTTATGTGTAACAACCCAAAAATCTGGGCCAGTTTAAAATTTTTATTTTGGCAATTTTAGCGAATTTTGAACATTTAAAATGGATTATTTTAAATAATATCGACTAGAAGTTTATTTTGAATAGAATTCGACGTATATATTATATACGTCGTCGTTAGAATATATATAATTATATATAATTATAAATAGAATTGAAAATGGCGCGGTAGTTCGATAATTCAATTTCAAACTTCAATTGAATGTACCGGGTGCAAAACAAACCGGATTTTAGTGAAACCAAAAATAATAGGATCTATTTGGTGATATCTTTCCAACGAATCAGAAAAATTGAGATTTCATAGCGAGGATCAAAAGATATGTCCAGTTGAAAATTCTGAATAGTCGCTATGGAATTCAGGCCCTTAAAAATGGGAATTTTGCAAACGACCTCGGATTTCGACGAAACCACTTTTGTTGGGTCCGTGATGTCAAATTATTTCTAGGTTTTAAATTTCATAATTTTTCGAATCAATATGTGAGCATGGCAAAGGAAAACGCGTTTGACCAGTTTAAGTTGATTTTAATCGACTGGAAAATGGCCATTTTTCCAACGATCTCAGAATTCGACGAAACTAGTTTTGTTAGGACCGTATCGTCAATATGAAGCTAGAAAATATATTTTTTTCGAATTTTTAGAGTTCGTATGTGACCCCGGTAAATTGAAATGCGTGTTCAAATTCAATATATAGAGTTATATGTTGATTTTGACGAAAACTGATCGAAACGATCGAATCAGCCTACGATACATATCCCATTGTGTTCGGAATGGGGGTGAAACGCTATGGATGACAGGCGGTGGGCCTCGTTTAGAGGTCGTATGAAAAAGTCAACTTTTTGTAAATTAAATAATTAAAATAATTAAAATAATTAAAAATTAAAACCCTCTTCCTTCCTTCCTATACCCTCTGCCCCTCCCCCCTTTTCGTTCATTCAGAACGAACGAATGAAAGAAAAAAAATCGATGAAGCGACGGACGATTGGAGGAGCCACCGCACCTCCAGGCGCTGCGCCCCCTGCTGCCGCGTTTCCCCCTCCTCAACTCCCCCTTCCCCTCGCAGCTCTCTCCTCTCCTCCGCTGTCTTAAACCCATCGAACCCCTAGACCCTCATGTAGCCGCGTGGCAACCCATTCCGCCGCCGCCGCCCCTGAAACCCTAACCCCGACCCAATCTGGCCCTGCGCGCCTCCCCCTTACCACCACCTCCTCCTCTTCGCCTGCTAACCGACGCGGCCCTCCCCTTCTTTCATTTTACAGTAAGTTTTCTCCACTTTTTATTTTTAGTTAAAACTGAATTTTTATATTAGTTGAAACTGAATTTTATTCGATGGGAAAATTAGAAATAGAATTTTTATTCGATAGGAAAGTTAAAGATATGATTTTTATATGATAAGGAAGTTAAAAATATAATTTTTATCGTATGTAAAGGTTGAAAATATAATTTTCATATTATATAGATAATAAAAAAATATAATCTTTTATATTGTAGAAGGATAAAATTATGATTTTTACATTATAGAAGTGTTAAAAATTGGATCTTTATATATGTAGTGAATCAAAAATATGACCTTTATATAGTAGAAGATATAAAAATACTATTTTTATATAAGTAGTGTATTGAAAATATAATTTCTATAAAATATAAAATATAAAATAAAATCTTTATATTTGAAAAGGCGAAATCTTTATATTTGAAAAGGCGAAATCTTTATTTTTGAAAAGGCGAAATCTTTATATTTGAAAAGGTGAAATCTTTATCTGAAGAATAGCGTGATAAAAATAGAATTTTTATCTATGTAACATCGTTGTAAAAATAGAATTTTTATCTATATAGCATCGATATAAAAATAGAATTTTTATCTATACAGTAGCGTTGAAAAAAAGAGGATTTTTATATATTGAATGGCGAAGTAAAAATTTGATTTTTATATATTGAATAGCGAAGTAAAAATTCGATTTTTATATATTGAATAGCAATGTAAAAATGTGATTTTTATATATGTAGTGACTACGGACGACGAAAGTGACAAAAAGCGAGAACGACAAAGATTTCTACATAAGAAGAGTCGTGGAGTTGGGATAGCTTTTGGTGAGAACTTCTGACTCTAAATTTCCTTCTCTAGTTATATATATATACTAGGATGCAGACGGTTGTAACAACCCGAAAATCTGGGCCAGTTTAAATTTTTATTTTGGCTATTTTAGCGAATTTTGATTATTTAAAATGAATTATTTTAAATAATATCGACGAGAAATTTATTTTGAATATAATTCGAACGTATATATTTATACGCGTCGTCGTTAGAATATAAATATTTATATATAATTATAAATAGGAATTGAAAATGGCGCGATAGTTCGATAATTCGATTTCAAACTTCAATTGAATGTACCGGGTGCAAAACAATCCGGATTTTAGTGAAACCAAAAACAATAGGATCTAATTGAGAATATCTTTCCAACGAATCCGAATAATCAAGATTTCATAGCGGGAATCAAAAGATATGTCCGGTTGAAAATTCTAAATAGTCGCTATGGAATTCAGGCCCTTAAAAATGGACATTTTGCAAATGACCTCGGATTTCGACGAAACCAGTTTTGTTGGGTCCGTGGTGTCAAGTTATTGCTAGGTTTCAAATTTCATAATTTTTCGAATCAATATGAGAGCGTGGCAAAGGAAAACGCGTTTGACCGGTTTTAGTTGATTTTAAGCGACTGAAAATTGGCCATTTTTCAAACGGTCTCAGAATTCGATGAAATTAGTTTTGTTAGGACCGTATCGTCAATACGAAGCTAGAAAATATTTTTCTGGAATTTTTCGTGTTCGTATGTGGCCCCGGTAATTTGAAAGGTACGTTTAAAATTCAATATAATGATTTAAATGTAAATGCAACGGAAACTGATCGAAACGGTCGATTCAGCTTGCGGTACATATCCCATTGTGTTCGGAATGGGGGTGAAACGCTATGGGCGACAGGCGGTGGACCTCGTTTAGAGGTCGTATGTGAAAGTCAACTTTGTAATAATTAAATAATAATAATAAAAAAAATATTTTCCTCCCCTTCCTCCTTTATGCTTCTGCCCCCCCCCCTTATTTTCGAAATCGATTCAGTTTATAAAAAAAAAAAAGAGAGAAAAACCCGATACCCACGTCGACCCCCCCCCCCCAGATCGCGCCGCCAGTGGCCGAGCCTCCCTCCCCCGACTCCGACGTTCGCCCACCACCCACGCCCTCCATCTCCAGCTCGAAGGCCCCCCATCAGCCAAATCGACACAAACCCTTAACCGCGACCAAGCTTCCTCCCCCAATTCGAGCTCCGCCTGAAGTCCTAGCCACCGCCGAGCTCCACCGCACCCCTGCCTCCTCCTCTCATCCGAACGCAGGCCCACACCCTTCCTCGCTCCAGCGCTGACCACCAGACGCGCCCCTCTGCTCCTTTACAGACCGCGCGAGCGCAGCAACCCCCCCTGCCTATAAGGAAAAACCCTGTAAGTTTTATTATAATTTATTTATCTTCATTTGTTTAATGAAATCAGTTTTATAAATTACATAGCGTAAAAATCTGATTTTGTATAAGGGAAAAGGTTAGATTTTTGATTAGAAAAAGTATAGGATTTTATATATTTTTACTTATATAACAACGATATATATAATATGGTTTTTAACCATGTAAAAACATAACTTTTACATATAGTAACGAGATAAAAATATAATCTTTTCTATATTGAATAGCGAAATAAAAATATGATTTTTATATATTGAATAGCGAAATAAAAATATGATTTTTATATATTGAATAGCGAAATAAAAATATGATTTTTATATATTGAATAGCGAAATAAAAATATGATTTTTATATATTGAATAGCGAAATAAAAATATAATTTTTATATATTGAATAGCGAAATAAAAATATGATTTTTATATATTGAATAGCGAAATAAAAATATGATTTTTATATATTGAATAGCGAAATAAAAATATGATTTTTATATATTGAATAGCGAAATAAAAATATGATTTTTATATATTGAACTTCGAAGTAAAAATATGATTTTTATATATTGAATAGCGAAATAAAAATTCGATTTTTACATATGTAGTGAAAGCGGACAACGAAGGTGACAAAAAGGCGAGAACGAAGAAGATTTTTATATCAAAGAAGAGTCAAGATGATTGGATAGCTATATGTGAGAATTTCTCACCTTTCAATTTCTTTTCTATATATATATATATATATATATATCCTAGGATGTAGACGGTGCTTAGTAGCACCCGACACAATCGTCCACAGACCATGGACTTGTTTGTTTGGTTGCATAGATTAGTTGGATATTTGATTTGAATTTGGTTGTTTGGTGAATTTGATTGATGTGTGAATGGCGTGGGCCTTCACTAGACCGGGGATAAGGCTAGGCCTCGTCCCGTTTCTAGTATCGTGCCGTTATGCCGCCGAAATTTTCTAAAATATGTTAGAAAATTAAAATATCATTTTATTGAATAAATGAACTGAATAGAAATTCATATGTTGAAATAAAAATGTTTTTATCGTTAAAAATATAATTTTTAACGTGAAGTGAATAAAATAAAATATTCATTTACAAACCGAACGGTTTGTTTATGTACACCTATTTGAAGGACATTGATTGGGTCGATAAATTTTACACATCGCCCAACTGCATAACTAAAATCTGTGTTTGATTGTTTGAAAGCCCACACGGGTGTTAGGATGAAATTTGAAGTTCACTCATCCTGATTGATTAAATATGTCGATCGATCGATTGACAGGCTGTTATAAGCGTTAGATATCTATATTTGATGCTTATACAGTGTAGTGCACTTTGGTTGATGGTTGATTATTTTTCAATGCTAATATATGTGTGTAATGTATGAAAATCCATATAATTAACTTTATATGGTAATTGATTGGGCCTCATTCCAATTTGAAAAATAAAGAATATTATAAAATAAAGGTTCATGTGTTGACAGTACTCATCCATTGAGATTGGTCATGTGTTGAACGAAATATTTTGATAATAACAACTATTTTGAAAAAGAAATATTTGAAATAGAATATTTGAAAATAGAAATTTATGAAGCCGTGCTGATTAGATTGACACCATTTTGACGTAAACGATATTTATATCGATTTTATTCATTTTGAAATGAATTGAATTGAAAACGATTTTGAAATGAATTGAATTGAAAACGATTTCGAAATGAATTGAATTGAAAACGATTTCGAAATGAATTGAATTGAAAACGAATTCAAATTGAATTGAAAGTGAATTGAAATGAATTCAAATTGAATTGAAATTTGAATTGAATAGAAATGAATTTTAAAACGAATTTATAAAGAAGAATTCAATTTTGATTTGAATTGAAAAGAAAGTTGAAATTGCTTTTGAAACGATTTTAAAACTATTTATATAATTCGTTTTAAATAGAAATCGACGAAGTATATATTATATATATAATATAATGGCCTGAATAGAACGCGCCGCGCCGCGGCAGTTCGTGAATTTCGACCATTTATTTCAACCGGACATTACGGGAGATCCGACCGTCGGATTCTCCTAAAATCGGAACCGTTGGGTTCGTATCGAAAAGAGCTTTCTAAAGAATATTAGAAATTTGAAATCTAACATTTGGATTTGGAGATACGTCCAAATCAAATTCGAAAAAGGGCGCTGTAAGTGCAGTTCGATGGCCGTTGTTGGAAATCGACTGTACGGGCCTTGATAAAATTATTAAAAATAGTAATAATTTGTGTAAAATCATAAGAAATGATTAGGGAAGAATTGGGATGAAAAACTCCATATTTGAAAAGATAAAAAATAGATTTTTATCGAAGTAAACTAGTTTTGAACTAGAATTATAATTCTATTTATTTTTAAATAAATAAATTGAATTCGAAAGGGTTTTAAAAAATAACCAGAATTTCCAATGATTGCATTGGAGTGGATTTGAATCGAAATTGTCTTCGGAATATTTCGATGTTGGAATTCGTGATTATACAGATGTTGTTATGGAAATTTGAAAGATATATATTTATATCGTTATTTCCAATACGACATTTGTTAGTCGTAGAATTGGATATTGAATATAAGCCGATATATTTTCTATTCAGAGCCTTGTATTGAATATCAAATGTGATTTGGGTTTGTCGTGAATGGTGTCTTCACTAACACTGTTCTTGAACCCAGTTGAGAAAAGATTAAATCTTTTATTTAGATTTAATGAAGTGTACCAATTAAATAATATTTAATTGGAATTGAATTGATATTGATTTTTGGGTTTATCGTGAACAGTGTTTTAAATAACACTCGTTCTTTAACCCGATAATTAATGGAATGTGACTTTGGGTTTATCGTGAACCGTGTTTTAAATGACACGGATTCTTTAACCCAGTTAACGATTAAAACTAAGTGGAGTTTTAATGAATCTTTAATTAGATTGAAATGATCGAAAATGGAGTATCACCAGTTTTGCTCCAGGCGATAGTTAAATCTTTAATTAGATTTGAACGTGAAATGGTAATTGAATTTACCGATAACACTGTGGTGTTAGATATGAAGTATTACCAGTTTTACTTCATGGGATGAATAGGTTGGGATTGGGAAATTAAAATAAATGATTACTTCGGTAAGGTTCGCTAATCCCGACTAGTTTGAATTGAGATTCAAAAATAGAATAAAGAATAAATTCAAGGAATTTATCTTGGATAAAATTAATGGGAACCTTTCCCTATGAATGAGGCGTATGTTGTGTTTGTGTAACACTTATTTAAAATATACGCGAGTTATTTGGAAAGACCGGGTTTATCCCATTCTGAATAACTGATACGACGATAAGTCGAAGATGAAGACGGTGGTCGAAGACCAGAAGTCTTCACGTCGTTTGGGTGATTACTGATGATCTTGATTGGGCTGTACACCCAAGAAGATGGAAACAGTTGGTGATCGTCCAGACGTACTTGGAGATCGATGGATATGCGGGGTACTAGGTGCCTCCGGTTTCGTTCAGACCCAGAACGGACTTGTAAATGGACTTTGTGTCTGACATTGGATTTTAGTCCGTGTGATTGATCTCTATTAAATATATATCTGTTTGGCGGCGGAGAATTTATTCTCTTGCTTAACGCCCTTCTCTGAGACGTACGAGCTCAGGGGTTATATATTGATGGATATCAAACGCATGGAGTGAATTGCCTGTGTGGCATGCCTAAGTGGCAATTGATCGAGGCTTCTGTTGAAAAGCAAAGTCTTGTGGTGATGATCAAAGCACGGCCTTTGTGGCGTAGCTTTGTGTAACGTTTGCTTCGCGTGTTTCACACCCGGTATGAACCAAAAACGGGAGAGGACCTCAGGGAGGGCATGCGTTTCTTTCTAGTTAGAAGTGGCGTCAGTGGTTTTACACGCCCTGACGAGTTTGACTTATGTGGTTGTTGCTGTTGCGAGGCGCCTCGGACTGATCGGTCATTCTCGAACCGATGGAGTCATTTAGTTGGCTCGTTTACGCCCCAAAGGGCGGGGAAACGTATTGTTCAGGCACTATAATCCACATCGGTGGACCGGCCCTGACAATCCAAGGGGCAGTTGCGGCTGTTCCGGTGGCTCGGGCTAGAGAGTCACGAATCGGTTGAGGACCATCTTTTGCCTCGGTTCATAGACGGAAATCCAATTTCCAAATACGCGACATTTGCGGTTTTATTTGTAAACCTATATATGGCGACATAGTGGCATGGGACGCTCATGTCGCCTATGATTGATACTTATGATTTGAAGTTGTTTTATACACTATGCACTTATTACAGTATCAAATGATTTGTTTTAAACGTATCAAGCATTCTTGGCTATTATAAGGTAAAAACCCTATCCTCCGGCTTGCGTTGCATTGTGTGATGGGACCTGGGTCTTATAATAGCTTCATTTTTCTTTATTTAGCATTGCGCTATTGTTTTATGCACTGGTATTCTTGGGAGGAAACCCGTTCCGTGTTATACGGCGTGGTCCCTTGATTTACTCTACTTTGAAAATAAAGATAAATACCTGTTTTAGTTCTCACACCAGTCACATGACTGACCTGGAGTTTATTGTTTTAACCTGAACTCTGGGTGCCCTTATTTTGACACGGGCAGCTAGTAGTTTTGGTTTTGCAGATTTATATTCACAGGATCCTGGTTTACAGCTGGAATGATATCCGGAAAGCTTTGTATCCGTATATCTCTTCTAGTTGTGTATTGTATTATTTTCCGCTGCTATGTATTTAAATGTAATTTAAATCTCTGATATTTCTGTGTAATATTCATTTATACTCTGTATATTCTTGTAATCTGATGCATTGTTGTAATATACAATGAAATGTTCTTTTATATGCGTTCTGATTTGTTGTGTTCTCAAACGATAGGGCGTTTCGAACGGTCTTGGTCGGTTTAGCGACTGGTTCGGACCGAGCGAAATCCCTTCCCGTCACAGTTGGTATCAGAGCTTTGGTTTACAAAGCTTAGAGAACAAGACACATTAGAACCATACGAAAGAATTCATCAGATATTGGGTTAGTAATATCCAATAGGAATGACTCGTTAGAGATAGGATCAGTAGTATCCTAGAACGAGTGTGAAGAGTATATTTTTTCAAGTGAAAACAAATTTTTGTTTTGAAAATTTAAATCAATTATCCGTATTTGGTTATTTATTATGTTTGAATTTGGACAGTCCAGTATATATAGACTTTGGGTATACGTCTGATCCGCTTGTATTTGAAGTTTTAATATATTGGATAGATATAGAATCACATTCTAGACACCCGGAGATGGTTCTGATGATTGATCGATCATCATCAGAATTTATGTTCGTGTTTTGAAGGTGTGACTTCTATATATTTCCATTAGACTGGTGTGAGAACCAAAATATAGCTAGAATACATTGTTGTGAATTGGCATCAAAAACATGATTTTTGTATATGTATCAAAATTATGATTTTGAAACTCTAATTCACTAATTGATTGATGTTTGGGTTGTTTGTTTATTTGGTTGATAATTTTTGAACCATTATGCCTAATAGCATCAAATATTGAATTGTAATGAAAATTGGTCGCATTTGCTTGCATATACCTATACTTACATTGAACAGGTCATAGCAAGGAGGCTAGAGCAGAGAATAAAATTTGTTTGCCCGACAAATAGGTACATGTTTACTACATAATTTACTGTTTTGTTTGGGTGATGATGATTTTATGAGCATATTGGCTAGCCGCTTGGCTTTTTCTTTTTCTTTTTGAGATCTGAAGGACTGGGGAAGCTATTTGAAATTCCCCGATGCTCCCGGTGCAGGGGAGGTTATGGCGAAATTTTTCGAAAAATTAGGGTGTTAGCCAAATTTTTGAAATTTTTGGAAATTCTCAAAAACTGAAAAGTTGGAGAATGGAAGTCAGATCGAACGTAGAGTTGATTAATCAAACCACTTTCGACTTTGTTCCTTTTCGGGGACGAAAAGTTTTAAGTGGGGGAGATTGTAACAACCCGAAAATCTGGGTCAGTTTAAAATTTTTATTTTGGCTATTTTAGCGAATTTTGATTATTTAAAATGAATTATTTTAAATAATATCGACGAGAAATTTATTTTGAATATAATTCGAACGTATATATTTATACGCGTCGTCGTTAGAATATAAATATTTATATATAATTATAAATAGGAATTGAAAATGGCGCGGTAGTTCGATAATTCGATTTCAAACTTCAATTGAATGTACCGGGTGCAAAACAATCCGGATTTTAGTGAAACCAAAAACAATAGGATCTAATTGAGAATATCTTTCCAACGAATCCGAATAATCAAGATTTCATAGCGGGAATCAAAAGATATGTCCGGTTGAAAATTCTAAATAGTCGCTATGGAATTCAGGCCCTTAAAAATGGACATTTTGCAAATGACCTCGGATTTCGACGAAACCAGTTTTGTTGGGTCCGTGGTGTCAAGTTATTGCTAGGTTTCAAATTTCATAATTTTTCGAATCAATATGAGAGCGTGGCAAAGGAAAACACGTTTGACCGGTTTCAGTTGATTTTAAGCGACTGGAAATTGGCCATTTTTCAAACGGTCTCAGAATTCGATGAAATTAGTTTTGTTAGGACCGTATCGTCAATACGAAGCTAGAAAATATTTTTCTGGAATTTTTCGTGTTCGTATGTGGCCCCGGTAATTTGAAAGGTACGTTTAAAATTCAATATAATGATTTAAATGTAAATGCAACGGAAACTGATCGAAACGGTCGATTCAGCTTGCGGTACATATCCCATTGTGTTCGGAATGGGGGTGAAACGCTATGGGCGACAGGCGGTGGATCTCGTTTAGAGGTCGTATGTGAAAGTCAACTTTGTAATAATTAAATAATAATAAAAAAAAAAATATTTTCCTCCCTTTCCTCCTTTATACTTCTGCCCCCCCTATTTTCGAAATCGATTCAGTTTATAAAAAAAAAGAGAAAAACCCGATACCCACGTCGACCCCCCCCCCCCCCAGATCGCGCCGCCAGTGGCCGAGCCTCCCTCCCCCGACTCCGACGTTCGCCCACCACCCACGCCCTCCATCTCCAGCTCGAAGGCCCCCCATCAGCCAAATCGACACAAACCCTTAACCGCGACCAAGCTTCCTCCCCCAATTCGAGCTCCGCCTGAAGTCCTAGCCACCGCCGAGCTCCACCGCACCCCTGCCTCCTCCTCTCATCCGAACGCAGGCCCACACCCTTCCTCGCTCCAGCGCTGACCACCAGACGCGCCCCTCTGCTCCTTTACAGACCGCGCGAGCGCAGTAACCCCCCCCCCCCTGCCTTTAAGGAAAAACCCTGTAAGTTTTATTATAATTTATTTATCTTCATTTGTTTAATGAAATCAGTTTTATAAATTACATAGCGTAAAAATCTGATTTTGTATAGGGGAAAAGGTTAGATTTTTGATTAGAAAAAGTATAGGATTTTATATATTTTTACTTATATAACAACGATATATATAATATGGTTTTTAACAATGTAAAAACATAACTTTTACATATAGTAACGAGATAAAAATATAATCTTTTCTATATTGAATAGCGAAATAAAAATATGATTTTTATATATTGAATAGCGAAATAAAAATATGATTTTAATATATTGAATAGCGAAATAAAAATATGATTTTTATATATTGAATAGCGAAATAAAAATATGATTTTTATATATTGAATAGCGAAATAAAAATATGATTTTTATATATTGAATAGCGAAATAAAAATATGATTTTTATATATTGAATAGCGAAATAAAAATATGATTTTTATATATTGAATAGCGAAATAAAAATATGATTTTTATATATTGAATAGCGAAATAAAAATATGATTTTTATATATTGAATAGCAAAATAAAAATATGATTTTTATATATTGAACTTCGAAGTAAAAATATGATTTTTATA
Source organism: Allium sativum (assembly GCA_030737875.1). Taxonomy (NCBI): domain Eukaryota; kingdom Viridiplantae; phylum Streptophyta; class Magnoliopsida; order Asparagales; family Amaryllidaceae; genus Allium; species Allium sativum. Next base: position 2,853,432 of record CM060921.1, on the reverse strand, counting down.
TATTGAATAGCGAAATAAAAATTCGATTTTTACATTTGTAGTGAAAGCGGACAACGAAGGTGACAAAAAGGCGAGAACAAAGAAGATTTTTATATCAAAGAAGAGTCAAGATGATTGGATAGCTATATGTGAGAATTTCTCACCATTCAATTTCTTTTCTATCTATATATATATATCCTAGGATGCAGACGGTGCTTAGTAGCACCCGACACAATCGTCCACAGACCATGGACTTGTTTGTTTGGTTGCATAGATTAGTTGGATATTTGATTTGAATTTGGTTGTTTGGTGAATTTGATTGATGTGTGAATGGCGTGGGCCTTCACTAGACCGGGGATAAGGCTAGGCCTCGTCCCGTTTCTAGTATCGTGCCGTTATGCCGCCGAAATTTTCTAAAATATGTTAGAAAAATAAAAATATCATTTTATTGAATAAATGAACTGAATAGAAATTCATATGTTGAAATAAAAATGTTTTTATTGTTAAAAATATAATTTTTAACGTGAAGTGAATAAAATAAAATATTCATTTACAAACCGAACGGTTTGTTAATGTACACCTATTTGAAGGACATTGATTGGGTCGATAAATTTTACACATCGCCCAACTGCACAACTAAAATCTGTGTTTGATTGTTTGAAACCCCACACGGGTGTTAGGATGAAATTTGAAGTTCACTCATCCTGATTGATTAAATATGTCGATCGATCGATTGACAGGCTGTTATAAGCGTTAGATATCTATATTTGATGCTTATACAGTGTAGTGCACTTTGGTTGATGGTTGATTATTTTTCTATGCTATTATATGTGTGTAATGTATGAAAATCCATATAATTAACTTTATATGGTAATTGATTGGGCCTCATTCCAATTTGAAAAATAAAGAATATTATAAAATAAAGGTTCATGTGTTGACAGTACTCATCCATTGAGATTGGTCATGTGTTGAACGAAATATTTTGATAATAACAACTATTTTGAAAAAGAAATATTTGAAATAGAATATTTGAAAATAGAAATTTATGAAGCCGTGTTGATTAGATTGACGCCATTTTGACGTAAACGATATTTATATCGATTTTATTCATTTTGAAATGAATTGAATTGAAAACGATTTTGAAATGAATTGAATTGAAAACGATTTCGAAATGAATTGAATTGAAAACGATTTCGAAATGAATTGAATTGAAAACGAATTCAAATTGAATTGAAAGTGAATTGAAATGAATTCAAATTGAATTGAAATTTGAATTGAATAGAAATGAATTTTAAAACGAATTTATAAAGAAGAATTCAATTTTGATTTGAATTGAAAAGAAAGTTGAAATTGCTTTTGAAACGATTTTAAAACTATTTATATAATTCGTTTAAATAGAAATCGACGAAGTATATATTATATATATAATATAATGGTCTGAATAGAACGCGCCGCGCCGCGGCAGTTCGTGAATTTCGACCATTTATTTCAAACGGACATTACGGGAGATCCGACCGTCGGATTCTCCTAAAATCGGAACCATTAGGTTCGTATCGAAAAGAGCTTTCTAAAGAATATTAGAAATTTGAAATCTAACGGTTGGATTTGGAGATACGTCCAAATCAAATTCGAAAAAGGGCGCTGTAAGTGCAGTTCGATGGCCGTTGTTGGAAATCGACTGTACGGGCCTTGATTAAATTATTAAAAATAGTAATATTTTGTGTAAAATCATAAGAAATGATTAGGGAAGAATTGGGATGAAAAACTCCATATTTGAAAAGATAAAAATAGATTTTTATCGAAGTAAACTAGTTTTGAACTAGAATTATAATTATATTTATTTTTAAATAAATAAATTGAATTCGAAAGGGTTTTAAAAAATAACCAGAATTTCCAATGATTGCATTGGAGTGGATTTGAATCGAAATTGTCTTCGGAATATTTCGATGTTGGAATTCGTGATTATACAGATGTTGTTATGGAAATTTGAAAGATATATATTTATATCGTTATTTCCAATACGACATTTGTTAGTCGTAGAATTGGATATTGAATATAAGCCGATATATTTTCTATTCAGAGCCTTGTATTGAATATCAAATGTGATTTGGGTTTGTCGTGAATGGTGTCTTCACTAACACTGTTCTTGAACCCAGTTGAGAAAAGATTAAATCTTTTATTTAGATTTAATGAAGTGTACCAATTAAATAATATTTAATTGGAATTGAATTGATATTGATTTTTGGGTTTATCGTGAACAGTGTTTTAAATAACACTCGTTCTTTAACCCGATAATTAATGGAATGTGACTTTGGGTTTATCGTGAACCGTGTTTTAAATGACACGGATTCTTTAACCCAGTTAACGATTAAAACTAAGTGGAGTTTTAATGAATCGTTAATTAGATTGAAATGATCGAAAATGGAGTATCACCAGTTTTGCTCCAGGCGATAGTTAAATCTTTAATTAGATTTGAACATGAAATGGTAATTGAATTTACCGATAACACTGTGGTGTTAGATATGAAGTATTACCAGTTTTACTTCATGGGATGAATAGGTTGGGATTGGGAAATTAAAATAAATGATTACTTCGGTAAGGTTCGCTAATCCCGACTAGTTTGAATTGAGATTCAAAAATAGAATAAAGAATAAATTCAAGGAATTTATCTTGGATAAAATTAATGGGAACCTTTCCCTATGAATGAGGCGTATGTTGTGTTTGTGTAACACTTATTTAAAATATACGCGAGTTATTTGGAAAGACCGGGTTTATCCCATTCTGAATAACTGATACGACGATAAGTCGAAGATGAAGACGGTGGTCGAAGACCAGAAGTCTTCACGTCGTTTGGGTGATTACTGATGATCTTGATTGGGCTGTACACCCAAGAAGATGGAAACAGTTGGTGATCGTCCAGACGTACTTGGAGATCGATGGATATGTGGGGTACTAGGTGCCTCCGGTTTCGTTCAGACCCAGAACGGACTTGTAAATGGACTGTGTGTCTGACATTGGATTTTAGTCCGTGTGATTGATCTCTATTAAATATATATCTGTTTGGCGGCGGAGAATTTATTCTCTTGCTTAACGCCCTTCTCTGAGACGTACGAGCTCAGGGGTTATATATTGATGGATATCAAACGCATGGAGTGAATTGCCTGTGTGGCATGCCTAAGTGGCAATTGATCGAGGCTTCTGTTGAAAAGCAAAGTCTTGTGGTGATGATCAAAGCACGGCCTTTGTGGCGTAGCTTTATGTAACGTTTGCTTCGCGTGTTTCACACCCGGTATGAACCAAAAACGGGAGAGGACCTCAGGGAGGGCATGCGTTTCTTTCTAGTTAGAAGTGGCGTCAGTGGTTTTACACGCCCTGACGAGTTTGACTTATGTGGTTGTTGCTGTTGCGAGGCGCCTCGGATTGATCGGTCGTTCTCGAACCGATGGAGTCATTTAGTTGGCTCGTTTACGCCCCAAAGGGCGGGGAAACGTATTGTTCAGGCACTATAATCCACATCGGTGGACCGGCCCTGACGATCCAAGGGGCAGTTGCGGCTGTTCCGGTGGCTCGGGCTAGAGAGTCACGAATCGGTTGAGGACTATCTTTTGCCTCGGTTCATAGACGGAAATCCAATTTCCAAATACGCGACATTTGCGGTTTTATTTGTAAACCTATATATGGCGACATAGTGGCATGGGACGCTCATGTCGCCTATGATTGATACTTATGATTTGAAGTTGTTTTATACACTATGCACTTATTACAGTATCAAATGATTTGTTTTAAACGTATCAAGCATTCTTGGTTATTATAAGGTAAAAACCCTATCCTCCGGCTTGCGTTGCATTGTGTGATGGGACCTGGGTCTTATAATAGCTTCATTTTTCTTTATTTAGCATTGCGCTGTTGTTTTATGCACTGGTATTCTTGGGAGGAAACCCGTTCCGTGTTATACGGCGTGGTCCCTTGATTTACTCTACTTTGAAAATAAAGATAAATACCTATTTTAGTTCTCACACCAGTCACATGACTGACCTGGAGTTTATTGTTTTAACCTAAACTCTGGGTGCCCTTATTTTGACACGGGCAGCTAGTAGTTTTGGTTTTGCAGATTTATATTCACAGGATCCTGGTTTACAGCTGGAATGATATCCGGAAAGCTTTGTATCCGTATATCTCTTCTAGTTGTGTATTGTATTATTTTCCGCTGCTATGTATTTAAATGTAATTTAAATCTCTGATATTTCTGTGTAATATTCATTTATACTCTGTATATTCTTGTAATCTGATGCATTGTTGTAATATACAATGAAATGTTCTTTTATATGCGTTCTGATTTGTTGTGTTCTCAAACGATAGGGCGTTTCGAACGGTCTGGGTCGGTTTAGCAACTGGTTCGGACCGAGCGAAATCCCTTCCCGTCACAACGGTGCTTAGCAACACCCGACACCCATCATCCACAGACCATGGATGGCTTGTTTGTTTGATTGATATGTTGTGAAAATTTGTTTGTGAAGTTGATGGGAAATAGATAATCAAATATATTCATGTGTTGAAATAAATTAATTATCGTTAAAAATATAATTTTTAACGTGAAAGTGAATAAATAAATATTTATAAACAAATCGGCCGATTTGTTTATATACACTGATTTGACTGATATTGATTGGGTCGATAAATTTTACACATCGCCCAACTGCACAAATAAAAAATATGTGTTTGTTGATTTGAAACCCCACACGGGTATTGGGATGATATTTGGCATACACTAATCCCAATTATTTAATTGTATGTCGATCGATTGGTCGACAGGCCGTGTAAGCGTTAATTATTTATATTTGATGCTTATGCAGTTGTGTGGTGCACTTTGGATGATGGTTGAATGTTTATCGTTGCTATTATATACATGTGTTGTATGGAATCCATATAATTAACATTATATGGTGATTGATTGGGCCTCATTCCAATCGGGAAAATAATGAATATTATAAAAGAAAATTCACGTGTTGAATATAAAAATGTTCATGTGTTGACGATGTTCATGTGTTGAATCTATTCATGTGTTGAGTAGAATATTTTAATAATAAAATTTACATCTTTATCATATTTAAAATTAGAACTACTTCACGGTGGAGTCTAATTGAAAAATCAAACGATAGATACCATAATTTTATAAAATATTTTACATAACAAAAATAGAGATGTGTTGACAGTACTCATGTGTTGAGATTAGTCGTGTGTTGAAAGAAATATAGATTCATGTGTTGAATAGAATAAATATTCATTTGTTGAATAGAATAAAGAAGTTTTTGAAAAATATAAAGCCGAGTGGATTAGAGATGCGTTATTTTGACGTGAACGATATTTATATCGATTTTATTCGTTTTATAATGAATATTGAAAAGTGATTTCAAAATTTAATATTTTGAAATGAAATTCAAATTTAATTAGATTAAAATTCAAATTGAAATTTTATTGAATCAATTTGAAATAAATTTGAATCGAATAGAAAATGAATTCGATTCGAATTGAATAGAAAGTGAGTTTGAATTGGAATTGAATAGAAATGAATTCAAATTGAATTAAATTGAAATCGAATTAAAAACGAATTGAAATCGTTTTGAATAAAATTTAAAACGAACTGAAATAGAATTGAAATCAATTTGAAATGAATTCGAATTGAATTAAATAGAAGGTAAATTCAAGTTGAAATTGAATTGAAACAAATTAGAATTTGAATTGAATTGAAACGAATTTGAATTCGAATTAAATTCAATTTGAAATGAATTCGAGTTGAATTGAAATCAAATCGATTTGAAATTGAATGTAGCGTTGAAATGGTTTTGAAAACGAATTTAAAACGATTTATAAAATACGTTTTAAAAAGGAAATCGACGAAATATATATAATATATATTATATATATATAATGGCCAGAATAGAACGCGCTGCGCCGCGGTAGTTCGTGAATTTCGACCATTGACTTCGAATTGACGTTGCGGGAGATCCGACCGTCAGATTCTCCTAAAACCGGAACCGTTGGGTTCGTATCGAAAAGAGCTTTCCAATGAATATTAAAAATTTGAAATCTAACTGTTGGATTTGGAATTATGTCCAAATCAAATTTAGAAAAGGTCGTTGTAAGTGCAGTTCGATGGCCGTTGATGGAAATCGACTGTACGGGCCTTGATAAAATTATTAAAAATATTGATAATTTGTGTAAAATCATAATATGTGAATTGGAAAGAACTGGGATGAAAAATTCCACATTTGAAAGGATGAAAATAGATTTTTGTCAAAATGAACTAGTTTTGAACTAGAATTAAAATCAATTTATTTTTGGAATAAATAAATTGAATTTGAAAGTGATTTTAAAAATAATCAAAATTTCCAATACGTGAATTGGACTGGAGTTGAATCGAAATTATCTTCGGAATATTTCGATATTGGATTTCGTGACTATACAGATATTGTTATGGGAATTTAAAAGATATATTTTATATCGTTATTTCCAATACGATATTTGTTGGTTTCAGGATTTGATATTGAATATAAGCCGGTATATTTTCTATTCAGAGCCTTGTATTTAATATCAAATGTGATTTGGGTTTGTCGTGAACGGTGTCTTCATTAACACTGTTCTTAAGCCCAATAGAGAAAAAGATTAAATCTTTCTATTTAGATTTAATGAAGTGTATCAATTAAATAATATTTAATTGGAATTGAATTTTAATTGGTTTTTGGGTTTATCGTGAACGGTGTTTTGAACAACACCTGTTCTTTAACCCGATTAACAATAAAGTTTGATTTTGGGTTTATCGTGAATTGTGTTTTAGATGACATTGGTTCTTTAACCCAGTTAAAGACAGAATATTGATTTTTGAAAAGATTGAAACTAAGTGGAGTTTTAATGAATCTTTAATTAGATTAAAAAGTGAATTGATTATTTAAATTATCGAATCTGAAAGGTGATCGAGAATGGAGTACCACCATTTTTGCTCCAAAGCGATAGTTAAATCTTTAATTAGATTTGAACGTGAAGTGGTAATTAATTTTACTGATAACACCGTGGTGTTAGATGTGGAGTATTACCAGTTTTCTCCATGGGATATATAGGTTGGGATTGGGAAATAAAATAAATAATTACTTCGGTGTGGTTCGCTAATCCCGACTAGTTTGAAATGATATCCAAAGGAAGATTATAGAATAAATTTAGAAAAATTTATCTTGGATAAAATTAATGGGAATCTTTCCCTAAGAATGTGATTTTGTGAATAAAAGTATATCCTGAATTGGAATGAGGTGTTTGTTGTGTTGGTGTAACATTTATTTATCATGTACGTGGGTTATTTGGAAAGGCCGGGTTTATACCCATTCTGAATAACCGATTCGACGAGATGTCGAAGAGGAAGACGATGGTCGAAGATCGGAAGTCTTCACATCGTTTGGGTGATTACTGATGATCTCGATTGGGCTGTACACCCAAGATGAGGGAAACAGTTGGTGATCGTCCAGACGTACCTGGAGATGGATGGATATGCGAGGAAAGTGCCTCCAGTTTCGTTCAGACCCAGAGCGAACTTGTAAATGGATTGTGTGTCTGACATTGGATTTTATTCTGTGTTGATTGATCTCTATTAAATATACATCTGTTTGGCGGCGGAGAATTTATTCTCTTGCTTAACGCCATTCTCTGAGACATACGAGCTCAGAGGTTGTATATCGATGGACATCAGTCGCATGGAGTGAAATGCCAGTGTGGCACGCGTAAGTGGCAATTGATCAGGGCTTCTGTTGAAAAGCAAAGTCTTGTGGTTTATGATCAAAGCACGGCCTGTGTGGCGTAGCTTTGTGTATAACGTGAATTCGCGAGCCTCACACCTCGGTATGAGTCAAAAACGGGATAGTGACTGCAGGGAGAGCACGACGTTTCTTTCTAGCTAGGGTGGTGTCAGTGACCTACCAGCCCTGACATTTATATACTTTTCACCTGTGTGGTTGTTGGATACGAGTAGCCTCGGATATAGGTCTGTAAGGACCGGGAAACGTGTGTTCAGGAATAATTAATCCTCAAAAGTAAGAGAGGACCGACCCTGAAGATCCAAGGATCATAGTGGGGTCCTGGGACATTTGCTAGAGTGTCTTGAACGCGGAGAGGAGCTTGCCCCTTGCCTCGGCTCACGACGGAAATCCAATTTCCAATACGTGATATTGCGGTTTTATTTGTAGAACCTAGTATGGCGACATAGTGGTATGGGTCATTCATGCCGCCTATGATTGAAATTGTTTTGACACTATAAACCTATAATAGTATCAAATAATGTGTTTTAAACGTATCAAGCATGCTTTGGCTGTTATAAGGTAAAAACCCTATCCTCCGGCTTGCGTTGCATTGTGTGATGGGACCTGGGTCTTATAACAGCTTCATTTCTCTTTATTTAGCATTGCGCTGTTTGTTCTATGCACTGGTATTCTTGGGAGGAAACCCATTCCGTGTTATACGGCGTGGTCCCTTGATTTACCTAACTTTAAAAATAAAGATTAATAACTGTTTTAGTTCTCACACCAGTCACATGATTGACCTGGAGTTTATTGTTTTAACCTAAACTCTGGGTGCCCTTATTTTCGACACGGGCAGCTAGTAGTTTTGGTTTTGCAGATTTATATTCACAGGGTCCTGATTTACAGCTGGAACGATGCTCGGAAAGCTCTGTATCCGTGTATAACTTCTAGTTGTGTTATGTATATTTTTCCGCTGCTATGTAATTTATTGTAATCTCTGATATTTGTTGAATGTAATTTATTCATTTATACTCTGTATATTCTTGTATCTGATGGAATTGTTGTAATAACAAAGAAATGTTCTTCTGTTTGCGTTCTATTTTTTCTTGTCCTCAATTCTATCCGTGCTTTCCTTCACGGGGAAGTTCGGGTCGTCTCAGTTTGGTATCAGAGCTTTGGTTTACCGAGCTCGAGAACATGACACATTAGGACCATACGAAAGAATTCATCAGAAATTGGATTAGTAATATCCAATTAGAATGACTCGTTAGAGATAGGATCAGTAGTATCCTAGAACGAGTGTGAAGAGTATATTTTTCAAATGAAAACAATTTTTGTTTTGAAATTTAAATCGCTTTATACGTATTTGAATATTTATTTATTTTGAATTTGGACAATCGAGTATATAAAGATTTCGCGTATACGCGTCATGAACGTATATTCGAAGTTTTAATATACTAGATAGATATAGGATCACACTCTAGTTGCCCGGGGATGCTTCTGATAATGCTGCAGCATTACCAGTATTTATTTTCGAGTGACGAAGGTGTGATTTCTATATATTTCCATTAGACTGGTGTGAGAACCAAAAACAAAAAAAAAATAGCTAGAATTCATTGTTGTGAATTGGCATCAAAACATGATTTTTTTTATATATATCAAAATTATGAATTTGAAACTCTAATTCACTAATTGATTGATGGTTGTGTTGGTTGTTTATTTGTTTGAAAACTTTGAACCATTTAGCCTAATTGAATCACATATTGAATTGTATTGAAAATTGGTCGCATTTGCTTGCATATACATGTACTTATATTGAACAGGTCATAGCAAGGAGGCTAGAGCAGAGAATAAAATTTGTTTGCCCGACAAATAGGTACATATTTACTATAATTTACTGCTTTGTTTGGGTGATGATGATTTTATGAGCCGATTGGCTAGCCGCTTGGTTTTTATTTTTCTTTTTGAGATCAGAAGGCCTGTATGGCAATTTCGGGATTTTCCCGTGGCTCCCGGTGCAGGGGAGGTTATGGCGAAATTTTTCGAAAATTCCGGGTGTTAGCCAAATTTTTGAAGAATTTGAAAATTCTCAGAAACTGAAAAGTTAGAGAATGAAAGCCAGATCGAACGTAGAGATGATTAATCAAACCACTTTCGACTTTGTTCCTTTTCGGGGACGAAAAGTTTTAAGTGGGGGAGATTGTAACAACCCGAAAATCTGGGCCAGTTTAAAATTTTTATTTTGGCAATTTTAGCGAATTTTGAACATTTAAAATGGATTATTTTAAATAATATCGACGAGAAGTTTATTTTGAATAGAATTCGACGTATATATTATATACGTCGTCGTTAGAATATATATAATTATATATAATTATAAATAGAATTGAAAATGGCGCGGTAATTCGATAATTCGATTTCAAACTTCAATTGAATGTACCGGGTGCAAAACAAACCGTATTTTAGTGAAACCAAAAATAATAGGATCTATTTGGTGATATCCTTCCAACGAATCAGAAAAATTGAGATTTCATAGCGGGGATCAAAAGATATGTCCAGTTGAAAATTCTGAATAGTCGCTATGGAATTCAGGCCCTTAAAAATGGGAATTTTGCAAACGACCTCGGACTTCGACAAAACCACTTTTGTTGGGTCCATGATGTCAAATTATTGCTAGGTTTTAAATTTCATAATTTTTCGAATCAATATGTGAGCGTGGCAAAGGAAAACGCGTTTGACCAGTTTCAGTTGATTTTAATCGACTGGAAATTGGCCATTTTTCCAACGATCTCAGAATTCGACGAAACTAGTTTTGTTAGGACCGTATCGTCAATACGAAGCTAGAAAATATTTTTTTGGAATTTTTAGAGTTCGTATGTGACCCCGGTAAATTGAAATGCGTACTCAAATTCAATATATAGAGTTATATGTTGATTTTGATGAAAACTGGTCGAAACGATCGAATCAGCCTACGATACATATCCCATTGTGTTCGGAATGGTGGTGAAACGCTATGGACGACAGGCGGTGGGCCTCGTTTAGAGGTCGTATGAAAAAGTCAACTTTTTGTAAATTAAATAATTAAAATAATTAAAAATTAAAACCCTCTTCCTTCCTATACCCTCTGCCCCCCCCCCCTTTTCGTTCATTCAGAACGAACGAATGAAAGATAAAAAAAACGATGAAGCGACGGACGATTGGAGGAGCCACCACGCCTTCAGGTGCTGCGCCCCCTACTGCCGCGTTTCCCCCTCCTCAACTCCCCCTTCCCCTCGCAGCTCTCTCCTCTCCTCCGCTGTCTTAAACCCATCGAACCCCCAGACCCTCGTGTAGCCGCGCCACACCCCATTCCGCCGCCGCCGCCCCTGAAACCCTAACCCCGACCCAATCTGGCCCTGCGCGCCTCCCCCCTTACCACCACCTCCTCCTCTTCGCCTGCTAACCGACGCAGCCCTCCTTCTTCCATTTTACAGTAAGTTTTCTCCACTTTTTATTTTTAGTTAAAACTGAATTTTTATATTAGTTGAAACTGAATTTTATTCGATAGGAAAATTAGAGATAGAATTTTTATTCGATAGGAAAGTTAAAGATATGATTTTTATATGATAAGGAAGTTAAAAATATAATTTTTATCGTATGTAAAGGTTGAAAATATAATTTTCATATTATATAGATAATAAAAATATAATCTTTTATATTGTAGAAGGATAAAAATATGATTTTTACATTATAGAAGTGTTAAAAATTGGATCTTTATATATGTAGTGAATCAAAAATATGACCTTTATATAGTAGAAGATATAAAAATACTACTTTTATATAAGTAGTGTATTGAAAATATAATTTCTATAAAATATAAAATATAAAATAAAATCTTTATATTTGAAAAGGCGAAATCTTTATATTTGAAAAGGCGAAATCTTTATATTTGAAAAGGCGAAATCTTTATATTTGAAAAGGCGAAATCTTTATCTGAAGAATAGCGTGATAAAAATAGAATTTTTATCTATGTAACATCGTTGTAAAAATAGAATTTTTATCTATATAGCATCGATATAAAAATAGAATTTTTATCTATACAGTAGCGTTGAAAAAAAGAGGATTTTTATATATTGAATGGCGAAGTAAAAATTCGATTTTTATATATTGAATAGCGAAGTAAAAATTCGATTTTTATATATTGAATAGCAATGTAAAAATGTGATTTTTATATATGTAGTGACTACGGGCGACGAAAGTGACAAAAAGCGAGAACGACAAAGATTTCTACATAAGAAGAGTCGTGGAGTTGGGATAGCTTTCGGTGAGAACTTCTCACTCTAAATTTCCTTCTCTAGTTATATATATATATACTAGGATGCAGACGGTGCTTAGCAGCACCCGACACCCGTCATCCACAGACCATGGATGGCTTGTTTGTTTGATTGATATGTTGTGAAAATTTGTTTGTGAAGTTGATGGGAAATAGATAATGAAATATATTCATGTGTTGAAATAAATAAATTATCGTTAAAAATATAATTTTTAACGTGAAAGTGAATAAATAAATATTTATAAACAAATCGGCCGATTTGTTTATATACACTGATTTGATTGATATTGATTGGGTCGATAAATTTTACACATCACCCAACTGCACAAATAAAAAATCTGTGTTTGTTGATTTGAAACCCCACACGGGTATTGGGATGATATTTGGCATACACTAATCCCAATTATTTAATTGTATGTCGATTGATTGGTCGACAGGCTGTGTAAGCGTTAATTATTTATATTTGATGCTTATGCAGTTGTGTGGTGCACTTTGGATGATGGTTGAATGTTTATCGTTGCTATTATATACATGTGTTGTATGGAATCCATATAATTAACATTATATGGTGATTGATTGGGCCTCATTCCAATCAGGAAAATAATGAATATTATAAAAGAAAATTCACGTGTTGAATATAAAAATGTTCATGTGTTGACGATGTTCATGTGTTGAAACTATTCATGTGTTGAGTAGAATATTTTAATAATAAAATTTACATCTTTATCATATTTAAAATTAGAACTACTTAACGGTGGAGCCTAATTGAAAAATCAAACGATAGATACCATAATTTTATAAAATATTTTACATAACAAAAATAGAGATGTGTTGACAGTACTCATGTGTTGAGATTAGTCGTGTGTTGAAAGAAATATAGATTCATGCGTTGAATAGAATAAATATTCATTTGTTGAATAGAATAAAGAAGTTTTTGAAAAATATAAAGCCGTGTGGATTAGAGATGCGTTATTTTGACGTGAACGATATTTATATCGATTTTATTCGTTTTATAATGAATATTGAAAAGTGATTTCAAAATTTAATATTTTGAAATGAAATTCAAATTTAATTAGATTAAAATTCAAATTAAAATTTTATTGAATCAATTTGAAATGAATTCGAATCGAATAGAAAATGAATTCGATTCGAATTGAATTGAAAGTGAATTTGAATTGGAATTGAATAGAAATGAATTCAAATTGAATTAAATTTGAATTAAAAACGAATTGAAATCGCTTTGAATAAAATTTAAAACGAGCTGAAATTGAATTGAAATCAATTTGAAATGAATTCGAATTGAATTAAATAGAAGGTAAATTCAAGTTGAAATTGAATTGAAACAAATTAGAATTTGAATTGAATTGAAACGAATTTGAATTCGAATTAAATTCAATTTGAAATGAATTTGAATTGAATTGAAATCAAATCGAATTGAAATTGAATGTAGCGTTGAAATGGTTTTGAAAACGAATTTGAAACGATTTATAAAATACGTTTTAAAAAGGAAATCGACGAAATATATATAATATATATATTATATATATATAATGGCCAGAATAGAACGCGCCGCGCCGCGGCAGTTTGTGAATTTCGACTATTGACTTCGAATTGACGTTGCGGGAGATTCGACAGTCGGATTCTCCTAAAACCGGAACTGTTGGGTTCGTATCGAAAAGAGATTTCCAATGAATATTAGAAATTTGAAATCTAACGGTTGGATTTGGAATTATGTCCAAATCAAATTTAGAAAAGGTCATTGTAAGTGCAGTTCGATGGCCGTTGATGGAAATCGACTGTACGGGCCTTGATAAAATTATTAAAAATATTGATAATTTGTGTAAAATCATAATATGTGAATTGGAAAGAACTAGGATGAAAAATTCCACATTTGAAAGGATGAAAATAGATTTTTGTCAAAATGAACTAGTTTTGAACTAGAATTAAAATCAATTTATTTTTGAAATAAATAAATTGAATTTGAAAGTGATTTTAAAAATAATCAAAATTTCCAAAACGTGAATTGGACTGGAGTTGAATCGAAATTATCTTCGGAATATTTCGATATTGGATTTCGTGACTATACAGATATTGTTATGGGAATTTGAAAGATATATTTTATATCGTTATTTCCAATACGATATTTGTTGGTTTCAGGATTTGATATTGAATATAAGCCGGTATATTTTCTATTCAGAGCCTTGTATTTAATATCAAATGTGATTTGGGTTTGTCGTGAACGGTGTCTTCATTAACACTGTTCTTAAGCCCAATAGAGAAAAAGATTAAATCTTTCTATTTAGATTTAATGAAGTGTATCAATTAAATAATATTTAATTGGAATTGAATTTTAATTGGTTTTTGGGTTTATCGTGAACGGTGTTTTGAACAACACCTGTTCTTTAACCCGATTAACAATAGAGTGTGATTTTGGGTTTATCGTGAATTGTGTTTTAGATGACATTGGTTCTTTAACCCAGTTAAAGACAGAATATTGAATTTTGAAAAGATTGAAACTAAGTGGAGTTTTAATGAATATTTAATTAGATTAAAAAGTGAATTGATTATTTAAATTATCAAATCTGAAAGGTGATCGAGAATGGAGTACCACCATTTTTGATCCAAAGCGATAGTTAAATCCTTAATTAGATTTGAACGTGAAATAGTAATTAATTTTCCGATAACACCGTGGTGTTAGATGTGGAGTATTACCAGTTTTCTCTATGGGATATATAGGTTGGGATTGGGAAATAAAATAAATAATTACTTCGGTGTGGTTCGCTAATCCCGACTAGTTTGAAGTGATATCCAAAGGAAGATTATAGAATAAATTTAGAAAAATTTATCTTGGATAAAATTAATGGGAACCTCTCCCTAAGAATGTGATTTTGTGAATAAAAGAATATCCTAAATTGGAATGAGGCGTTTGTTGTGTTGGTGTAACATTTGTTTATCATATACGTGGGTTATTTGGAAAGGCCGGGTTTATACCCATTCTGAATAACCGATTCGACGAGATGTCGAAGAGGAAGACGGTGGTCGAAGACCGGAAGTCTTCACATTGTTTGGGTGATTACTGATGATCTCGATTGGGCTGTACACCCAAGATGAGGGAAACAGTTGGTGATCGTCCAGACGTACCTGGAGATGGATGGATATGCGAGGAAAGTGCCTCCGGTTTCGTTTAGACCCAGAGCGAACTTGTAAATGGATTGTGTGTCTGACATTGGATTTTATTCTGTGTTGATTGATCTCTATTAAATATACATCTGTTTGGCGGCGGAGAATTTATTCTCTTGCTTAACGCCCTTCTCTGAGACGTACGAGCTTAGAGGTTGTATATCGATGGACATCAGTCGCATGGAGTGAATTGCCGGTGTGGCACGCGTAAGTGGCAATTGATCAGGGCTTCTGTTGAAAAGCAAAGTCTTGTGGTTGATGATCAAAGCACGGCCTGTGTGGCATAGCTTTGTGTATAACGTGAATTCGCGAGCCTCACACCTCGGTATGAGTCAAAAAACGGGATAGTGACTGCAGGGAGAGCACGACGTTTCTTTCTAGCTAGGGTGGTGTCAGTGACCTACCAGCCCTGACATTTATATACTTTTCACCTGTGTGGTTGTTGGATACGAGGCGCCTCGGATATAGGTCTGTAAGGACCGGAAAACGTGTGTTCAGGAATAATTAATCCTCAAAAGTAAGAGAGGACCGGCCCTGAAGATCCAAGGATCATAGTGGGGTCCTGGGACATTTGCTTGAGTGTCTCGAACGCGGAGAGGAGCTTGCCCCTTCCCTCGGCTCATGACGGAAATCCAATTTCCAATACGTGATATTGCGGTTTTATTTGTAGAACCTAGTATGGCGACATATTGGTATGGGTCATTCATGCCGCCTATGATTGATATTTATGATTGAAATTGTTTTGACACTATACACCTATAATAGTATCAAATAATGTGTTTTAAACGTATCAAGCATGCTTTGGCTGTTATAAGGTAAAAACCCTATCCTCCGGCTTGCGTTGCATTGTGTGATGGGACCTAGGTCTTATAACAGCTTCATTTCTCTTTATTTAGCATTGCGCTGTTTGTTCTATGAACTGGTATTCTTGGGAGGAAACCCATTCCGTGTTATACGGCGTGGTCTCTTGATTTACCTAACTTTAAAAATAAAGATTAATAACTGTTTTAGTTCTCACACTAGTCACATGACTGACCTGGAGTTTATTGTTTTAACCTAAACTCTGGGTGCCCTTATTTTCGACACGGGCAGCTAGTAGTTTTGGTTTTACAGATTTATATTCACAGGGTCCTGATTTACAGCTGGAACGATGCTCGGAAAGCTCTGTATCTGTGTATCACTTCTAGTTGTGTTTTGTATATTTTTCCGCTGCTATGTAATTTATTGTAATCTCTGATATTTGTTGAATGTAATTTATTCATTTATACTTTGTATATTCTTGTATCTGATGGAATTGTTGTAATAACAAAGAAATGTTCTTCCGTCTGCGTTCTATTTTGTCTTGTCCTCAATTCTATCTGTGCTTTCCTTCACGGGGAAGTTCGAGTCGTCTCATTATGTGCATATAGGTTATCCTTTATATAATGGTGAATTCATAACCAGAATCACATCTTTATGTGAATTAATCCATAAAGAATGAACCTTTAAGAGTTTATCATCATTTTCTAACCCAACATAGTACCAAAACTAAATCAAGTCATGTATGTTTATTATATTCCATAAAGATGCAACCTTATGAACCTAATATAAAGGTTTTCACTCCAAACTCCTAACAAGCTTCCATTTTTTTCTTCATGAACCTATTAAGGGATTTTTAGCAATCATTTATCATCAAATCAATCATGAGTTCACCACCAAAACTCTAAGAAACATTTCAATAAACACCTTACATGCAATCATTAAATCAAGCAACAAAAACCCTTTAAAAGTTTAGTTTTTCTCACCTAAAAGCTTCCAGAACTTCGCCTAGGATGTATAGATCCTTCTCCTAGCTTTTCTCCTTCCTTTCTTCTTTATTTTCTTGAATTTTTGTTTTAATTTTAATAAGGGGGGAAACGTGATGAAATATGAGGAGGGGAGGAAGAAGAAGATTTTCAAGGGAAGAAAGGAAATGAGATGGTAAGGAGATAAGGGTAGAGGTATTTATAAGGTTGAAAAGGGTGTGGATTGCTTATGTGTCTTAAATCGAAGGGTAGGAAATGTGTGGCTTATAATCATCCTTATCCATTTTCATCCTTATCCTTTTGAATAGTAAAGTGTGTTTTCTCACACACTTTCCAGCCACGAATCGGAGTATCAAACGATAACGGTTTTCAGAAATTCTTTCACCATATCGTCTGGTTTCTAACGTACTTCAGTCATATGTGTTCAGATCCAAAATCGGATGGAAAACGAATGGATATAATTCATCCTTATCCATTCAAATAGTAAAGTGTGTTTTCTCAAGCACCTTCCGCCCTCGCGTCGGTGTATCAAATGATAACCGTTTTTAGAAATTCTTTCACCGTATCGTCCGGTTTCTAACGTACTTCAATCCTATGTGTTCAAATCCAAAATCGAAGTTCGTTTGAATTTTCAGAATTTTCCTAGACTCCATACATAGCTAATATTCTATGTTCTAAATTTTTCTGGATAGGTCTCAGGTTCCAATTTTGCCGTTAGGATAATCAAGTTCCAATTATCGTCAAAATTTAGTTCAAATTTTGGCCTTTTATTTTTTTTTCTTCTCCCCAAACGGTTGCCGTTTTACACGAAACTTTCCTAATTACTAAAATTCACTATTCCAGATCCAACGGAGGTGGTCTCACGATCTAGCGATATTCGGTTCTCAAGATATCCTCAAAATTGTCCGATTTTAGTTCAAATTTTGAATCTTTTGCGAATTTTACATATCTAACGGATGCCATTTTTGACATAAGGTTGGTTACCTAATTTCATCATTCTAGATTTAATGAAACTGATTTCATCGAAATCCGAGTTCGTTAGCTACTATTTCCTTTGTAAACGTACTATTTTTAATCCAAAATTCATTCTTTTTGGACTATTTTAATTTTATTCCTGCCCAAATCCAAATTAATTCTGATTTTTATGAAATTTGGAAATTTTAAATTGGTTCCAAATTTCCGGGTCGTTACAAAGTGCATAGGTAGTCAAATTTTTTCCTACTACCACTTTCATTTAACCTTTGGCTCATGGCCATTAATAGATAAAATTTATTATAGCATTATATTGATGTTATTGCATGTTTCTTTCAATGATTTATGTAGTTAATTTTTTGTATGAATTCCCAAATCTAATTTATGTAGTTAACATTATCTTGATGTTATTACATGTTTCTTTCAAACATTTTTTTGTTTTGTTTATTGAACTCCTCTGTTTAACTTTGATAACACTCTACTTTAATTAGGTAATCATTCTTTCAGGTATTGATCATATAATCTCATTCTTTGAAATATCTAACATCTCTGAAAACCTGAGAGTGGATGGCTTTTGGAATTTCACCTGTAATATGAATTTGGACAAACTGATTGACATTAGAATTGGGGCTCTATCGAATTCAGGTAATTTATCATAAATTTTGTTGTTTGAGATGTCAAATGTGGATAAATTAAATGGTAAAATCAAATTTGATATACATGTTATTCGAATTTCACCTATGATATGAATTTGGACAAAATGATTGACATTATAATTGACGCTCCATCGAATTCAGGTAATTTATCATAAATTTTGTTGTTTGAGACGTCAAATGTGGATAAATTAAATGGTAAAATCAAATTTGATATGTACATGTTATTCGAAAGTTTGAAACTCTGTAAAGTAGACATTTTTTGCTGGGAAAGTACTTGTGTCTGCAGTGATTGATTTGTTTGATGAATGTATATTGGCTATTATATTCAGGCATGTAAATACTGATTTTTTTTTCCCTTAATATCATTGCCAGCAAAAATAACATTAGCGAAGTCTTTCAATTTAAACCAATTTAGTAATATATCAAGTATACAGCCTGGACTTTACCCCCATTAGGCTACAAGACCTTTTTCTTTTTATTGTTTTTATTTTGTTTTTCACTCATTATAATATATATTAAATTGTTCATACACGATTCAGTTACCTTTACCTGCTTTATCAATTTTAGTATCTCTTTTGATGAATCAGTGGAAGTATAAAAGGCTATTTCAACCATGCTAATTTGAATGTTTTCTTGGGTGCAGTAACATCATTGTGCCTCCCTGGCTATTGGATCTTAGACTTAGTTGCAGCATCTACTTGGTATATACTGATATGCCTAATGGTGGCTCATTTTATCAATTATTTCTGTAATGGGCCGAATATAACCTAGTTTTAATACTACACCCGACAAGTAGATAATTGTTAGGCATTTGATATCATATTGTCCAGACAGTATGCATTGAACAGTAAATTAGTCTATAAACTTGTTGCACTAAAAATAACAAAATCATTTTTTACTCAAAGCCTTTTTATTTGTAAAGTTTTCTCTTAGTTAATTGTTAGACTTTGAGTATTACAGGTTTAAGGTACCCCAACTAGTGAAGAGATAAATGCATGTATCCTAATTGCAAAGGATTTAGATTTCCTCAGAACAAGGCTCATCTATGGCACTAGGGAAAAATAAATGAGAGCATATGATATTAGCCTTTTCTATTTCATAATTTTGGAGCTAGGAAAGATGGTATTTGAAGAAGCTACAAGAAGCAACTTGAAACCTATGACTTTGGAGCTAGAAGGAAAATGTGTGATCATAGTTTTGGATGATGTCGATGTTAATCTGGCTGTAAAACTTACTCATTTTGCACTATTTTTTAATCAGGTCTGGCATAAACAATTTTTTTTTGTATTATAATATTATTTAGTTTTTATTAGTTGTGTAGACTTGTTTGTAAATGGTTGTGGTATGTGGATTCGTCAATTTTGGTGAAATACTATTATTGAAATGATTATAGATATTATATTTGATTATGTGATTAATGTGTTTTTCTAATTATCTAAATATGGTGATTATCGATGTTGGTTTGAAAATGGTAATTACGTGATTGATTATTTGTTTTAATATTGCTATTATATGTATGCTGAAATAAAATGCAACAAAAAACATATTAATTGGCTTTGGTAGGGTTTTTAAATTGCTACAGAAAATGTTATAGAAGCATAGAAAAAATGCTATTTAAAATAAAAAAGAAGGGTACAAATATCACTTTGGTTGCATTTTTAAGGCGCTACTAAAAAACCTTTAGTAGGGTTTCTGAAACGCTACAATATGTTCATTTGTTGTTGCGTTTACTATAACGCAACTAAAACTTTTGGACTTTTAGTTGCATGTCATATTGCAACATTTATCAAAACGGTACGACATGTTTTAGTAGCATTTTTACAACGCTACAAAAGACCTATTCTGGTGTAGTGATTTTTACTTATGTGGATGTTGGAAAGTTAGGTACCTCGAATATTGAGTCCCTATTGGCTCAGATTTTATGCCCATAGGGCAGGAAAACGTATTTTTCAAGCATAACTAATCCACTAAAGTATTTGTGGACCAGCTTTGGCGCTCCAAGGGTCAATGCGTTCTGATCCTGAGGCACGGGCTAGAGTATCTCGAATTCGGTAAGGACGATCCCTTGCCTTGGTTATAGATGGAAATCCAACTTCCAATACGACATTGTGCGGTTCTGATTGTAGAACTAGTATAGCGACATGATATATGGTACCCATGCCGTCTATGATTGATACATTTATATTTGAAGTTGTTTTTGACACTATTGTTTTAAATGTACCAAACATGTTTGGCTATTATAAGGGAAAACTCTATCTTCCGGTTTGCGTTGCATTGTGTGATGGGACCTGAGTCTTATAATAGCTTCATTTTTCCAAAAAGCATTGCGTTGTTTTATTTTAAACTAAGACTCTTGTGGAGTAAACCCGTTCCGTGTTATACGGTGTGGTCCTATGAATTTCCCACCTTCAAAGTAAAGAATTTAATAACTGTTTTAGTTCTCACACCAGTCCCATGACTGACCTAGAGTTTATTGTTTTAACCTAAACTCTGGGTGCCCCTATTTTCCACATGGGCAGCTAGTAGTTTTGGTTTTCAGATATTATATTCACAGGATCATGGTTTACGGTTGAAGCGATATTCGAAAAGCTCTATATCCGTGTATTTCTTTCAATTGTATTTTGTATTATTTTTCCACTGCTATACAATTGTAATTTAAATCTCTGATATTTTCCAATGTATATTATTTATTCATACTCTGTTATATTCTTGTATTTTGATGTAATTGTTGTAATAAAAATGAAATGTTATGTTGTTTGTGTTCTGATGAGTGTTGTTCTCAACTTAATCCAGGATTTCCCGAAAGTGCGAGTTTGGGTCGTTTCATTTTGGTATCATAGCTTTGGTTTACAAAACTAGAGAACAAGACACATTAAAACCGAACAAAAGAATTCATCAGAGTTAGGATTAGTAACATCCTATAAGAATAACTCATTAGAGATAGGATCAATATCATCCTAGAATGAGTTCGAAGAGTATTATTTATTTTAAAATAATAATAAAAAGAATTTAGTTTTGAAAATTTTATCTTATTATACATATTTGATTATTTTATATTAAATTTGGACAATCGAGTATATGAAGATTTTGAATATACACCAAGATAGCGTGTATACGAAGTCTCAAATATGCTGGATAGATATAGAATCACACTCCAGTCACCGGGAGATGATTCTGATGATTGCTAGCGTCATCAGTGTTTATGTTCGAGTTTCGAAAGTGGGATATCTATATATTTCCAATTGACTGGTGTGAGAATCAAACTTAGTTAGAGTTTATTGCTGTTATTTGCACTAAAAATATGATTTTTGAATATATGTTAAAGATATATATATATATATATATATATATTTGAAAAGTTAATCGACTAATTGATTGCTAGTTGTGATGTTTGATTATTAGTTTAACTAATAAAAATATTGGAATGATAATTAATTTAACCAATATGAGAATGAATGATAAATTTAGCCAAATTGAATTTAATAGTGAACTGAATTGAAAATTGATTGCGATTGCATATATATACATGTATATATAATGAACAGGTCATAGGAAGGAGGCTAAATAAGAGGAATAAAATTGTATGCCCGACAAATAGGTACATATTTACTGTTTTGTTTGGGTTTGATGATTTTAAGAGCCGATTGGCTAGCCGCTTGGCTTTTTCTTTTTCTTTTGGATTTATGAGGGCCCTGTGAGGAAAGTTGCGATTTTAAATATCAACCCTTACGAAGGTGCTTATGGCAAAAAAAATCGAAAATTTAGGGTGTTAGCCAAATTTTTGAGAAATTAGAAAATTCTTAGAAACTGAAAAGTTGAAGAATGAAAGCCAGAATGAATGTTGAGTTGGTTAGTTAAACAACTTTAAGCTCCGTTCCTTTTCGAGGACGAAAAGATTTTAAGTGGGAGAGATTGTAACAACCCGCATTTTCAGAACCAATTTAAAATTTTAATTTAAGCTATTTAAAGGAATTTATGAATATAAATTGGTTATTTTTGCTAAATAAAATCGTGAATAATTTTGAAATTAGTTTTTTTATTTTATTTGACTTAAAACAAACTCTGTAAAATCATTAAATTGATTTATAAGCTTTGTTTTCAAAATAAAAAAAATCGATTTTTAATATCATCGCATAACCCTTAAAAAGTGAAATTTTGCTAGGAAGCTCAAAATTCGACGAGATAATTTTTTTTGGATTCATAATGACAAATCATTGTTGGGTTCCAAAATGCACGTCGAACGGGGTCAGTATGTGGCAGTGCAAAGCAAAACCATTTGTTAAAAAACAGATAATCATTTTACAAAGGAACATTATTGATACGATCACGGAATTCGATTCCACTTTTTTTTTGGATTCTTATCGTCAAATAATGGTTAAATCCAAAAGGGCATAATTTTTGAAGTTAGCCTTTGAGCGTACAAGAAGAAAAGGTACTCTAAAAGCATTGCTGAAGCTAATTTGAGCAATTTTACAAAGGAACGTTATTGAGACGGCCTCGGATTCATCGATTTTTTTTATTGAATCCATAGTGACGAATAATGGTAAGATTCCGAATATAATGATTTTTAGAATCAGTATGTGACCGGGAGTGATTTTTAAAGTGAAAACCAGACAATATTTTGAGTTTAAAAATTCGATATTTGTGCATACGGACTCAGAATTCGACGAAACCAGTTTTGTTGGGTCCATAATGTCAGAGAGTAGATGCATATCAATTTTCATTGAAAACAGAATCTGTAGGTGGCCACACGGATTTTTAAACGATGGGAATAGGACATAATTGAGTATAGTAAAATATAAAATCAATATAAAAATAAATTGCACCCACTATATAACATCTCAAGCATTCCTATACCTAAACCATTCATCAAAAATACGGCAGCACCTTTTCCCTCTTCTAACCCTAAACATGAGAGCTTCTAAATTCAAATAAAATCAAATCAAATTCTATAAATTACAAAGCTTGGATTTTTAAGCTTGTATGAGTGTAAGCTTTAACATAGGTGAGTTTGATTGACTTTAGTGAACGTTTGGGGGGCTATATAATTTTTTGCAGTGGGTTTTCATAAGAGTTTGGATGTTAGGGTTGAATGGTTCTTCACATAGAAGCAATGATGCTTGAATTCAAGTTTGTTTTGGTGTTTAGGAGGTAGAATAGCACGTTGTGGCCAAATTTGAGGCGATTCGACGATAAAAAGTATCAGGATCTGAAGCACGCATGTGTGGGATGATAGTAAATGCATTTTTTGGGGGGAGTTTGAGTTTGAGATTCATGGTGTTGAGATTGGAGAGAAGAAGAAGAGAAGGAGAATGATGTTTACGGTTTGTGATTTCATTGATAAATGAGTGAGAATGGATGTCATGAAGGTTGCGTGAAGTGGACATGGGAGGAGCTCTGTTATACATGCGTTTTGGAGAGGGAGAAGAGATTAGAGGATGTAATTAGTAAGGATTAAGGTAATTAATTAATTACTTATGTTAGTGACATATATGTACATAAAACTTGAAAATGCATAACTTTCTCACACGAACTCGGAATTCAGCGAAACCGGATGCTTGGAACCGTATCAATGAGAGCTTCGCAATGAAACTGATTTGGAGTCATTTGGATGTCGTATGCGGACTGTGGAGCCGAAAAGGTCACGTTTTCTCTGAATAAAGACTGGCGGAGTGGAAATCAAAGGTGAGAAATCCTTCTCACTCAAAATTATAATTTATCATGTTATTATATTCATGTATAAAAAATATAGAATTGCCGGTGTAGATTTTTATTAGTTTTATTCATTGTAAATTGTATACGGTGCCTGTTAGATCACCTCCTTCGTCCACAGACCATGGACGATTTAAATTGACTGTATTGTGTGTTATTTGTGATGTTGAAATGTTTAACGTATTAAAAAAAATGTTAACATTGATGTGGTAGATGAAATTAAATTATAAATATCCATTTATAATTTAAACAGTAAAATTTGCTAAGTAGAAAAATAATTCAAATCGAATTATAATTGGTTAAATTTATTAACCAATGATTTGTTTAAACAGACTGTTGTTGTTTGAAAACCCCACACGGATATTGGGATGATATTTGACATACACTAGTCCCAATATTTAGTTGTAAGTCAATCAGTGGATTGACAGTCTGTGATGAGCGCTATTTATTTGTTTTAATGCTCACACAAATGTAAATTTCACTTTGGATGTGAATGGACTGTTTAATGATTATTGTTGAATACATGCGATGTATGAAATCCATATAACTGAAATTTATATGGTAATTGATTGAGTCGCATTCCGATTCAGATATAAAGAATTTTTTTAAATAAAGAATCTTTTAAAATAAAGAACATTTTAAAATAATGAATATTCAGTGAAGTAATAAAAATAATCATATGTCGAATTATATTTTTGTCAGTTCAAAATATCATCTTTAACATGTTAATGAAGAAATAAAAATAATCATATGTTGAACTATATGTTTGTAAGAGAAAAATATTATTTTTAACATGTATGAGAAGTGAATAAAATTTACATATCTTGACATATATTTTTGTTCATTAAAAATATCACTTTCAACATGTATATGTAAGAACCATTAAAATCTACATGTCTTGAAATATATGTTTGTTCATTAAAAATGTCTGTTCATTAAAAATAAAGAATATTTTTAAATAAAGAATATTTTAAAATAAAGAATATTTTTAAATAAATAATCTTTGAAAAAAAAGAATATTTTAAAATAAAATGTTTTAACAATAAAAATCACATTTTTATTGTATGTATAAACCAATAAAAGAATCATATGTTAAAATATTTTTATTAGATAAAAATATTATTTTCAACATGTTAATGAAGTGAATTAAATAGTCATGTGATGAATAAAATTTTTGAACAATAAAAATATTATTTTTATTGAATGTATAAACCATATAAAATATTCATGTGTTGAACAAAATGTTTGAATAATAAAAATATCATTTTTTATTAAATGTATAAACCATTAAAAATATTCACGTGTTGAATAAAATATTTATGTATTGAATAAAATAAAATAACGAATATTTAAAAACAATATTCAGTAAAAGATCAAAAGATGATTTTGTTGTCCGATTTTAGATGGACACGAAAATATCAAAATGTGTGAAGCCGTATTGATTAGATATACACCATTTTTACGCGAACGATATTTATATCGATTTTATTTATTTTTATAATAAATATCGAAAAGAAAGTGATTTCAAAATCTAATGTTTTAAAAATATTATCATTTTAATATTATAATGATATGGAATATTCAATTTTGATTTAAAATTAAAAATGAAGTTGAAATCGTTTTTAAAACAAATTTAAAACGATTTATAAAATACATTTTAAATTGAAATCGATGAAATATATATAATATATATTTAATGGCCTGAATAGAACATGCCGCACAGCAACAGTTCGCGAATTTCGACCATTAACTTCAAATTGATGTAACGGGAGATCCGACCGTCGGATTCTCTAAAACCGAAACTGTTGGGTTTGTATCGAAAAGAGCTTTCCAATGAATATAAGAGATTTGAAATCTAATGGTTGGATTTGGAATTATGTCCAAATCAAGTTTGAAAAAGGTTGTTGAAATGCAATTTGGTGGCCATTATTGGAAACTGACTGTACGGGCCTTAATAAAATTAAAAATATGGTAAAATTATGTAAAATCATAATAAGTGATTTGGACAGATTTTGGATGAAAATTCCATATTTGAAAAGATAAAAGTATATTTTTATCGAAATGAACTAGTTATCAACTAGAATAATAAGCCAATGTTTTTAAATAAATTGGATTTGAAATGGTTTTAATCTAACCAAGATTTTCCAATATATGAATTGGAATGGATTTGAGTAGAAATAATATTTGAAATATTTCGATATGGGATTCCGTGATTATATGAATATCGTGGAGGAATTTGGAAGATATATATATCATTATTCCCAATACGATATTTGTTGGTTTCAGAATTTGATATTGAATATAAACCGATATAATTTCTATTCAGAACCTTATATTTAATATCGAATTGGATTTTGTGTTTGTCATGAATGGTGTCTTAAATAACACTATTCTTAAACCCCGTGTGAAAAGAATAAATCTTTTAATTAAGATTATTAGAGTTTCCAATTATATTTAGTAATTGGAATAAAATGAAATGTGAGTTGGATTTATTATGAACTGTGTTTTAAATGACATTTGTTCTTTGACCCAATTAGCAGTGAAAATATAATTTGGAATTTATAAATCTTTTATTAAGATTTAATGGAAATTTTCCAAAGTAAAGTTTTCCAATTCAATATATTAAATTGGAATTGAATGTAATTCGATTCGGTAATAACCGAGATGAGCTTCTATGAAGGAAGACCATTACTATATATGGAATTTAAAAGGCCTTGCCGTTATTCCATTTATATTATTAGTCTGATACAGGAATTTATATCGATTATACACTGTTATGATTTCCGTGTAGATTCCGTTTCGATGGAAGATGATTATGGGATTATCGTGAACTATATTTTAAATGACATTGATTCTTTAACCCAATTAAAGACAAGATTAATTTCTTAAGTTGAATAATCATAAAGTAATGATTTTTGATAGTAAAACCAAATTGGATTTTTAATGAATCTTTACTCAGATTGAAATGAGAATGAGATAATCAAATTTATTGAATTCGTGAGATGATCGAGAAAGGAGCACCACTAGTTTTATTCCGGGCGATAGTTAAATCTTTAATTAGATTTGAACGTGAAATGGTAATTGATTTTATCGATAACACCGTGGTGTTAGATATAGAGTATTACTAGTTTTGTTCCATGGGATGAATGGGTTGGGATTGGGATAATAAATAATAAATGATTACTTTGGTAAGGTTCGTTAATCCTGACTAATTTTATAAACCTTAATTTGGTTTAGAAGTGTGAAAAGATAAAATAAAATCTTTTGAATTGATATCCAAAGGAAGATTAAAGAATAAATTTTAAAGAATTTATCTTTGATAAAATTTATGGGAATCCTTCCCTAATAATGTGAATTTTAGAATAAAAGAATATTCTGAATTGGAATGGGGCGTATGATGTGTTTTTATAGCACTTTATTATTGATTATAAAATACGCGAATTATTCAGAAAGACTGGGTTTAACCCATTCTGAATAATTACTACGACGATTAAAATTCAACGATGAAGACGGTGGTTGAAGACCGGAGTTCTTCACATCGTTTGGATGATTACCGATGTCTTGATTGGGCTGTACACCCAAGACAAGGTAGTAAGTGGTGATCATCCAGACGTACTTGGAGATCGATGGATATGCGAGGACCTCTTTCCTGTATTGGACATATGGGGCGAGGAATAAGGTACCTCTGGTTTCGTTCGGACCCAGAACGGACTTGTAAATGGATGTGTGTCTGACATTGGATTTCATTCTATGCTAATTGATTTCTATTAAATATATATCTGTTTTGTGGCGGAGAATTTATTCTCTTGCTTAACACCCTTCTCTGAGGCGTACGAGCTTAGAGGTTATATATTGATAGACATCAGTTGTATGGCGTGAATTGTCAGTGTGGCATGCCATGATGCAAATAATCAAGGCTTTTGTTGAAAAGCAGAGTCGTGTGAATGATAATCAAAGCACAACTTTAATTAGCATAGCTTTGTGTGTAGTGTTACTTCGCGAGCCTCACACCTCGGTATGAACCAGAAATGGGAGAAGGACCCCAGGGAGGACATGCGTTTCTTTCTAGCTAGAAGTGGTGTCGTGGTATGGAGCCGAAACATTTTTACTTATGTGGATGTTGGAAAGTGAGGTACCTCGGATATTGAGTCCCTAGTGGCTCAGATTTTATGCCCCATAGGGCAGGGAAACGTATTGTTCAGGCATAACTAATCCACTAAAGTATTTGTGCACCGGCCCTAGCGCTCCAAGGGTCGATGCGTTCTGATCCTGAGGCACGGGCAAGAGTGTCTCGAATTCGGTAAGGACGATCCCTTGCCTTGGTTCATAGATGGAAATCCAACTTCCAATACGATATTGTGCGGTTTTGATTGTAGAACTAGTATGGCGACATGATATATGGTACCCTGTCGTCTATGATTGATACATTTATATTTGAAGTTGTTTTTGACACTATACACTTAGAGTAATATCAAAATAATTTGTTTTAAACGTACCAAGCATGTTTGGCTATTATAAGGGAAAACTCTGTCCTCCGGGTTGCGTTGCATTGTGTGATGTGACCTGAGTCTTATAATAGCTTCATTTTTCCAAAAAGCATTGCGTTGTTTTATTTTAAACTGAGATTCAGGTGGAGTAAACCCGTTCTGTGTTATACGGCGTGGTACCATGAATTTCCCACCTTTAATGTAAAGAATTTAATAACTATTTTAGTTCTCGCACCAGTCCCATGACTGACCTAGAGTTTATTGTTTTAACCTAAACTTTGGGTGCCCCTAATTTTGACACGGGCAGCTAGTAGTTTTGGTTTTGCAGATATTATATTCACAAGATCCTGGTTTACAGCTAAAGAGATATTCGAAAAGCTCTATATCCGTGTATTTCTTTCAGTTGTATTTTGTATTATTTTTCCGCTGCTATTTAAATGTAATTTAAATCTCTGATATTTTCCAGTGTATATTATTTATTCATACTCTGTTATATTCTTGTACTCTGATATAATTGTTGTAATAAAAATGAAATGTTTTGTTGTTTGTGTTCTGATGAGTGTTGTTCTCAGCTCAATCCGGGCTTTCCCGAAAGGGTGAGTTTGGGTCGTTTCAGAATCAACGCCTTTGTTCCAAAGAAGCAAAACTTATAATTAAAATCCTATATGTTTGATTCAATGCCTCTATTTCAAAAGTGCAATAACAAATCGAAATCAACTATTTTAATATAAAATAACTTATATTAAAATAAAATTAAAAATTGACATTTTTCTTCGGGAATTTTGAGGTTTTAAATTTAGGTACTTTGTATACAAAAGTCCCTATGTGATTAAAAAAATCCGAAATTCTACTATACAAACTCTTCACTATGAAAAAATAAGATTAAGTTTACAAATAATTTGTATATCGTCCTTTAGATTTGGTTTGCGCCTACCCCCAATTTTTCGTTGTTATTTCTGCTTTTTTGAATATATATAATTTTTTTTGTAAAAGATTAAAAACTTAGATATTATGGAAGGATAACAATTGGAAAAATGTATATGTATATTAGCATATTATTTTTTTTCCTTGGATTTGGATTTTTGAAACTAATCAAGAAGAAATATTGATGGAATTTTGCAGGAATTTCAAATATTTTACACATAAAAAGATAAGGTGCTAGTCTCTTAATTATAGTCGTTAGAAGGCGTCTGCAATATAGAATTTAATTGCATTTAAATAATAATAGTTGGGTTGTTCATGCCTAATCAAACCCTAATGGCCACACAAGCATTGGTTCATTATTTAGAATGCGAATTAGTTCCTGCCTTAATTCATCTATTTATCTCCCTGTTTGTCTCGAATATTAAAATTTATTTAACGTTGCTTAGTCCTTAATCTTTTTTCAACATTAAAACATTTGATAACCTCTTAATTTTATTATCAAAATCAAGATACTTTAGTTAATATTTGTAAAAAATCAATTTTAAATCATTATTTGTTATATTTTCAACATAAATATCCTAAAACTAAAGATATTATTAGCAATAATTTCACTAGTAAGTTTAAATGAACTTAAACATGTTGTGTTATAAATTAACTACATTGGTTTCTACGATTTGTTGTTACCAATATTGTTTAATATATTCCAACTGCATTGGTCTTGTTCTCAAAGACACATTTGTGACTGACGGGACATATTGATTTAGGTATAGTACCAAAATCAAAATTTAACGTGGTACTTGGAATACATTTAAGATTTGCGTATCCTACCATATTAAGTAGTTAATAGTCTTAACGACTTATTGGCAACTATGGAATATTTTTCTCGGCCTTGGTATGAAATTCATGGTTCCTTTTAATATGTAAATGTTTTACTATACATACTAATGATCTGTTATTATTTTGGCCTGTTTAATTTTATTTCTTCATTCGTAATTAGTATTATCTTTGAACCATATCCATATTCGTTCTACAGCCAATAATTTCAAAATTCCTCTATCACAAAGTTGGCGTTTCTTTACATAATAATTATAACATTAGAATAGATATACAGAAATATTTATTAAATTAACTTTATATATAAAACCGATTATACCTTAGGTTTACTGTAGGTATGTTTATAATATTAATTGGTCTATCAATCATGATCAATCCCTAAATCTTTTAGGCTAGTTCACAAAGAGTTCCCAAGAAAGAATTTTATGTGTAACCACTTGGCTTACAAAACCTATCAACTCCTTGACCTAGGATATATAGGAGTTTCTTATAAACTCTTATCTTATATAATCTCATAAAATATCGTCTGGATAAAATTGAATGTCTACCTATGTATTTACTCTTAATTAAATGTTCTTAAGAAAGAAGTTAATTCAACTTCACTTATCACCAAGGTACTCTGACCAGTAAAGTTCGGCTAAGCCTTATCGATAAATTATTATGTGTCATAAGGAGCAATGACTTTTATGGTTGAATCTTATTTTATTTTAGGAATCTTTGGAACAAAACTCAGTGTTACACCATTTTCCCTTAAAGATGGGTTTGTCGCCTCTTAGTTGATAAGAAGGCCGTGTCAACCCATGTTTACCAAAATAATAGTATTGCTTCACAAGAGTGCTTTGCTTCCTTGATGCTAAGGATGATTAGTGTCGCACTAAAAGCGTATCATCGTGTCTTTGTTTTGAAAAAGAGTAACACCTAATGGACCAAGAAACTGTATTGCCACTCGCCATTCAAAGAAAGATGGAATTGATCTTTTATCATCATCAAAGAGTATCACTTCCTTAGGTACCTAAAGCTACTTTGCCCACCAATAAAATTAAAGATTATTGAGTGGCACTGAATCCACAAGCATCGTTCCAACTTTTCTACAGTTGTGTCCCCTTATTACGATGAAAGGGGTATATAGCATAATAAAGATAAAAGATGTGTTTCGCTCTATTATGCTAGAAGAAAGAGTATTTCCTTGAGAACGTTCTAAGATTGCTTCACCTCTATTAAGCTAAGCAACCATATCGCCGCATTACAAACCCATAAAGTTGCTTTTCAGTTGTAGATTGTCTCATACATCTTCAGTTAAGAAGCATACCACCATACTTGAATAGTGAATCTGTGTTGCTTTTAACCATCCAAAGGGCATACTACTCACATTTTATTCCAATGATTATTTCAACTTTGAAGGAATAATGTCAGATATGATTGTCGAAGACCTCAAATCAACTCTTGCATGTCATATCGATCTATTTTAAATCTGACACAATATAGCCACAAGAACATGAGTTGAAGATGAACCTAATTTGCACCTATAAATAAAGAATAAGGGAGCTAATCAAAGGGCTATTTTTTTCTCATTCTCCATATTTTAAATTTCTTTCAACCGTAAACTGAATTAGGAAAAAATCATCGATTGTAATGTACTACTTGTACTTGGATTTTTATACTCACATAGCATATTTAGGACAACAAAGAACACCTAAACTGACATTGCATATTTCATAGCATATAATTCCATAAGACTCTATATGGCCTTATTCAACACACTTATGGGTCACCTTCGAGTAGCATATTTATACTAGTTTTAAGTTAAATGGACATATCATAAACATCCTAAATGTGCATCGGATATTCATGTTCGTATTTGTGATAAGTTCATTGATGAATATGAAATATTAGGAACCATTTTAGTATCACTAGACGTACGATTGCATATATCTATATATACACACAATTCTAAAAAGTTTATTAACGATTTTGTTGCTTCCATTGAAAAAGTTCTTTAACCTTAATCATTTGAGATATATTTCATTAATATCAAATGATTAAATATTTAGCTTTTAGTGATATGGCTTGTTAATGACATTTTTCGTCAACACCCGAATTACAGAATGTAATGTATGCGTTCACGAGATTTGTCGTGGTCATGACTCAGAGTCTCCGGGAAATAATCCTGGATCTGGAATGGGTAAGCCTCTATGCCATGGCGACGACATTGTGTATTCCAATAAGAAGAAAACAGGCTAACGCCTCCCTTGAGTTCATCGATGAAAGCATCGCAACATTCGTTAACTCCGATGAATCCCTCGTGTCAGATCTTCCTAAGAGAGGAATTTGAATCATGACAGAGATCGGGTTAGGAATTCGTATACGATTTCGTTACATCAATGTTTGGGAAGCGTTAGACTCAGTATGGGAATATGGATCAGCCATGGCGGCCCCTTAAGGCGAGGAGAAGGGGATCTCATGTTTCCATAGATCCCTCTTCCTCCGCTACCTGAGCACCTTGGTTGATCTCCTCATCAGAAAGGTTAGTGTTAACTCCTTGTTTCATCATTGTGACACTACAAGATTATCAAATCGCCATGTGTATGGGACCCGGAATTCTCCATTTATAGATCGCAGATATATTACAAGAATTAATGATTTGCTCATCCGAAGAAGAAAGGAACTAAACTGAGTAATAAAAAGTTCGTCCCCTTTTCATGGGATTCCTGGGGTCCTATTTATAGAGAATCTGGACTCTTTCTATCAGTAGGTTGTTGGGCCTAAACGATTTCTGTCGATCGCTAGTTTTCTTGGTCTCGGCATCTGGCTTTCGGTCCTCCTCATGGTGCCAGTTACAGTTCTCGAAGCGAGGGTTCCGGGTGAATTGGGGCCTCCCCTAGATGGATGGGAGTTTGTTGCTGAGTCGGGTTATGGAGGCGTTTCAAGTTTCTCAATGGATGCCTCCAAGTGTCAGTCCTTTATTGTAGGCTTTCAGATGTAGGCTCTTGGCTTTATCGTGGGTACTTGGAGGGGCCCGCCCTCATGATGTACATGTATATTCGCCGAATTAGAACCGTTGATGGTTCAGGTACTAGGTGAATTAGTACGAGTAGCCTGTATCCTTGCTTGAGTCTTGATTTAACCTTTCGGTTTGACTCCCTGGAAGGTGGCTTCAGGTGATACCCATGTTGCTAATGAAGGTAACCCCTTTCGTCACCTGTGGGGCCGTTTTTTCAGGGGTCGGTTATAGACCATCTTTATGCTCTAACACGATACTCTTGCTCTTTTAATGCACTGGCGCTACATCGGTTAATTCCTGATGGGTAGATCATGTCGGATGAACCTTTGCTGATACTCTATAGGTTTCAGGCCCCTTCTTTTCGGAGGGAGTATCGGCCTAAGTTGCTCTCGAATTCTTCATCCCTTCCTTATGTTCATTTGACATCCCTTCACCGTTGTCTTGTGCTAAGATTTTTTTGGTAATAACCTTTTCTCTTCCTAGTGAAGGGGTGTATTTAACTTTCCAAGTCAAGCTTCTTTTTTTGGGCTTTCTCCTATTATTTTGCCAATTACTTTCCAATGCTAAGTTACGCCATAGGTCATGTCGAAGAGATTTGCTTTTGACGCCTACTGGAGGAATGAAGTGACCTAGATTCAGGCCTTGATGGAAGATTGAAAACTCCTTCCAACAATGATGCTGAGTTGAATAGTATCCAGAGTCGGACGGATCAAGATTAAGGAGCCAAATTCTCCCAGATTTAGGGACTTAAAGGTTGAAGACCGGGAACCTTTCCGATATTAATGAAGATCTGAATCTACCCAGATTTTGTATTTTAAGATTAAGGACCGGAAACCCTTCTGGCATTAATGAAGAGCTGATTCCACCCAGATTTGGGTATTTTAGCTTAAGGACCGGAAACCCTTTCGGCATTAATGAAGAGACAAATCCACCTAGATTCAGATATTTTTAGATTAAGGACCGAAAACTCTTCCAGCATTAATGAAGAGCCGAATCCACCCAGATTCGGATATAAGTATAGAGAACCGGAACCCCCTCCGGTATTAGTAAAGCGCCGAATTGACCCAGATTCAGGTATAAGTATAGAGAACCGAAACCCCCTCTGGTATTAGTAAAGCACTGAATCGACCCAGATTCGGGTATAAGTATAGAGAACCGGAACCCCCTCTAGTATTAGTAAAGCGCTGAATCGACCCAGATTCGGGTATAAGTATAGAGAACCAAAACTCCCTGTGGTTTTAGTAAACCGAATTTCCCCTTCGGATTTGTTTTTGGAATCAGAGGTTGTACATGCTTCTTGAGCCTACCTTTAGGCTTTTTCTGTCAAAGCAGAGGATGTTCGTGCTTTGTTGGCCACTCTCTGGGCATGTGCGTCCGGAGCACTTGGCTAGCTTATCCACGAGCAGCGCCCAAGGACTTACCCAAACTCCCTCCAGGAGGTGCCTTATCCTGACCATCATAGGCAATGATAAGGGCTTAGAAACTTTTACGAGGCCATCGTAGGCACAGAATTAAGGTTGTTCTTTTGACGCTCTGCATGGGCCATCGTAGGCACTGATAGAGGCTTATACGCCACCCCCTCCAAGGGGTGTCCTATCCTGACCATCGTAGGTAACGATAGGGGTTTGCATTCCCTTCTGTGGGTAACGAGGAACATAAGAAGAGGTAGGACGTGCTTTTCTGCGAGAAGAGGTAGGACGTGCTTAGTTCGAGCAGAGGTAGGGCATACTCTTCTACAAGCAGAGGCAGGGCGTGCTAGTTTTTAGATGCACCGCAACGACCATTCCTGGTGTGAAATGGCGTCTTACACTTTCGATGTTTTAGCCCTACCCCCTCTGGTTTGGGCAAGGAGAAAGACTAACACAATCATCCCCCTCCGGGGGATGCCTCGCCCCGGCCAATTTGGCGATGACGAGGGATTCAATCCTTTTTCCATCTCGACCCCTTTTGGGTCTCTCACGAGCTACTGGGAGGGTTTCCATGCCCTTGGTTGTATGATGACTTCTTGGGTGAAAGATCTTGTTCTCTATTCCTTTATGGTTGAGAAATATGGCCTCAAATGTTTCGAGTTCCATGTCCTTGGAACAAGATCGCCATTGGTCTGCATAGCCGATATGTGTCGGGTATGACTTCTTGATGGACAATTAGGGGTCCTTCCCAATTTGGACCGAGAAGACCATCAACCAGATTCTTGCTGTTAGCCATTACTCTTTACAGTACTAATTCACCCTTGGTGAAGGTTCTAGCTTTGACCTTGGAATTGTAATATTTTTTTATCCTTCTTTGGTATTCGGCGGTTCTGATTGCAGCCTCATCTCTTAGTCCATGTACCTAGTGTAGTGACTCTTTTTTCAACTCTTGATTGGGGTCAAATGCATATGCTACCCTTTTATGTGATGGAATTTTGATCTCAACCGGAAGCATAGCTTCGCTTCCATATGTCAGGGAAAAAGAGGTGTATCCCATAGCTATTTTGGTAGAAGTTCTGTATGCCCATAGCACTAGAGGAAATTCCTCTGCCCAATTTCCTTTAGCCTGATTTAGGCGTTTCTTAAGGATTGTCTTAATTGTCTTATTTGCGGCTTCCACAGCTCCGTCAACTTTCGGGTGGGCTACTGAGGAGAAACTTTTGATGATTCCATTTTTCTCATAGAATCGAGTGCTCTTCGCTCTTGAATTGTGTTCCGTTGTCTTATATGATCTTATGTGGGATTCCAAAGCAGGTAACGATATTCTTTATTACGAATCTAAATACCTTTTTGGATGTGATAACCGGAAGGGGCTCCACCTCCACCCACTTGATGAAGTAGTCGATAGCTACTACGGCATAACTAGCTCCTCCCTTGGCGAGTGGTAAAGGCCCAATTAAATCTATCCCACATATATCGAAAGGCCAGGGGCTCGATATAGTGGTTTGGTCGCTGGGAGGAACTCGTGGCACCTTAGAGTACTTCTAACATTTATTGCATCTCTTGACGTACTCAACCGGTTGACTAACCATCCACGGCCAATAATTACCTTGTCGCATGACCTTTTTGTCTAGTTTAACCTCATTGGAATGGTCCCCACACCATCCTTCATGAGCTTCTTTTAATAGGCTGAGTCCATCTTCAAAACCTACACACCTTAAATAAGGAAGTGAATGTCCATTATTATAAAGTACGCCATCCATGATCATGAATGTGGTAGCTTGGTGTTTTTTCTTTCTTGCATCTTGTTTACTTAGAGGTAACGTCCCCCTTAGGAGGTAGTCCCCTATGGGAGTTATCCACGTAGTTTCTTGTTGGTGGCGTGTTTCCGTTATGGGGGACTTCCTCTCAGAGTTTCCTTCTTGGTCTTCTCCGTCTCCCCTTCTTAAGGATTGGGATTTGGTCAAAGCCAATGACTCTTTTCCCATTTCTGATTCTTTTTGTTCGATGTTGGGCACCTCCTGATATCCCACCGGCACTATTCGGGTTTTGGGGGCTTCTCGGGAGCTGGCTAATTTGGCTAGCGAAATCGCCTGGTTATTCTCCTCATGCGATATTTGATGAACTGACAAGTCCTCAAATAGGGAAAGCATCTTTATTACCTTCTTCAAGTATAAGATGAGCCGCTTTTCCTTGGTTTGATATGTTTGTTTTGTTTGGTTTACTATTAATTGTGAGTCGCTGAAGATTTCTGTCATCGGTATCTTCAACTATAGTGCCAGATTTAGATCAGCTATCATGGATTCATATTCAGCCACATTGTTGGTTCCTGGAACCCTAACTTCATGGCGTAGTGCAAGCGGTCTCTGTTAGGGGTGATTATAATGTAACCCGCCCCTGCTCCCTGCTTGTTGGAAGCTCCATCTACAAAGAGTTGCCATTTGGTCTTTGAGTCATTTTCTTTAATCGACTGTTCCGAAATGAAGTTCGTGCACTCATTCACGAAATCTGCGAGAGCTTGCCCTTTGATTGCTGCTTGAGGATAGAACTCAATTTCATATTGGCTAACCTCAATACCCCATTTAATAAGCCTCCCAGAAGTCTTTGGTTTGTTGAACACTTGTTTAAGCAGGAAGCTAGTTAAAACTTTAATAGGGTGCGCCTGGAAGTAACCTTTGAGCTTTCATGCGGTAAGGATTAAGAAATACGCTAGTTTCTCTATGACGGGGTATCGGGTTTCTACATCCTTTAGCCTTTGGCTAACATAATAGAAAGTTTGTTGAGTCCCCTTGTCCTCTCTTATTAGGACTGAGCTCACTGCATATTCGGAGACAACCATGCATAGGTATAGAGTTTCTCCCTTCTTCGGGCTGGACAAAATCAGAGGCGTTCCCATATAAACTTTCAACTCTTGGAATGCCTTCCTACATTCTTCGCTCCATTCGAAATTATTCTTTTTCTTTATGATATCGAATAAATGGACGCATTTATTGGTGGCCTTAGAAATGAACTTTCGGAGTGTCGCTACCTTCCCGTTTACGCTCATGACTTCCTTGTTGGTTTTAGGTTCCTTCATGTCCTTAATAGCTTGTATTTAGTCGGGGCTAGCTTCAATTCCTTGCTCTCTTACCACACATCCTAGAAACTTCCCCGATTGAACTCTGAAGGAACATTTTTGAGGGTTTAGCTTCATCCGGTAACTTCTCAAGACATCAAACATTTCTTTCAGATCCTTTAGATGATCCTCTGTTTTGGTGGATTTCACTAGCATGTCATCCACATATACCTGTATATTACACCCTATCTGCTCTTGGAACATCCTGTTTACCAACCTTTGGTATGTTGCCCCTACATTTCTCAAACTGAAGGGCATTACTTTATAACAAAATGTTCCCTAATCGGTGATGAAGCTTGTGTGTTCCTCGTCGGGCTTATGCATCAGGATTTGGTTGTACCCCGAATAAGCGTCCAAAAAGGATAATATCTTGTGTCCGCTCGTGGCGTCAACCAGTTGATCGATTCGCGGGAGAGGGTAACAATCTTTCAGACAAGCTTTGTTTAAATCAATGTAATCAACAAATGTCCTCCACTTCCCTTTGGACTTCTTCACTAGCATGGGATTGGCTAACCATTTCGGGTAATAGACCTCTCGGATAAAACCGTTAGTTTACAACCTTTTGACTTCCTCCTTCAAGGCGTCTATCCGATCTCGATTATATTGTCTCTTCTTTTGTTAGACCAGGGTTATCGAAGGGTTGATGTATAACTCATGGCTCATAATTGAAGGATAGATACCAACCATGTCTGAATGGGTCCAGGCGAAAACATCTTTCTTAAGCTGGAGGAAGTGGATTAAGTCGCTTCGGAGAGGTTCCATTAGCCTCTTCCCTATGTTGATGACCTTAGATTTATCTTTCGGGTCAACATTTACTTCTTCTACTTCTTCAATTGGTTTTATCCTTTCGATATCTCCTCTAGAGTCTAAATTTGTGATAATTTCCCCTTCTTCAGTTGAGTTTACCTCATTGGACCTTTTCCTCTTCCTTTTCAAAGAAGCGTACCTACCATTAGTGCATTTATCAGTCTATTTATTTTTATCTTGGCTTCAAATGAGGGATGTATGAATCCCTTATCTGAAGGTATAAAAACAGTAGAAGAATCAAAATACGAAGAATACTCTCTTTTGTATTTTTCGACCGTTGGGAAGTACAACTCTCAGGAGCTAAACTGTTCTCCCCGGATGGCACCTCATCCCTATTTAGTCAGAAATTTTAACATGAGATATTTGGAAGAAATGAAGGCATCCATCTCCTCTAAGGTCGGTTGTCTGAAGAAGGCATTGTAATAGGATAGCTGATCAATCACGACGAAGAGAGTTTCGAAAGTCCTATGAAGAGGGGACAACCCTACTTAAACCAAAAGGTTGATTTGACCCACTGGAGTTGACCCCTTATTGTTGAATCCAAAAATTTATTCGTTGCTAAGCTCCAGCTTCTTTTCAAAGATTCCCATCTAATTGAAGGCGTGCTTGAAGATGACATTGACAGCGCTTCCGGTATCCACCAATATTTTAGAAACGACCGAAAGCCTAATCTGTGCCGTTATCATGAGGGGGTCGTTATGGGGGTGACAGACTCA
Organism: Allium sativum; assembly: GCA_030737875.1. Classification (NCBI taxonomy): domain Eukaryota; kingdom Viridiplantae; phylum Streptophyta; class Magnoliopsida; order Asparagales; family Amaryllidaceae; genus Allium; species Allium sativum. The sequence goes on along the minus strand of CM060921.1, from coordinate 2,813,763 downwards.
TTTCTTTATTCCTTCCGGAGAGACTACGAGGTTATGCATTTTGAGGGAATAACGCGTGCTCTTCAATGATGGTTCCTCTTGGATGAAGAAGATTCCCTCCAAGGCTTCCTTCGCATATTGGTCCTGGCCTTCGGGCAGCTTCCGGCAGGGTGTGGTCTCCCATGGATCACAATGATTTGGTTTACGGGAGGCCCCAGATCTGGTTTATTCTCCCCCGTAGTGACTCCTATCGTGTTTACCGAAACCTTATGTTGTCCTCCTGCACGTTAAGCTGGTGCTGCTTTATTTGAAACAAACTCCTTCAAATGTCCATCTCGGATTAGTTTCTGGATAATGTCATCCAATACCTTGCACTCGTTTGTCTTGTTCCTGTTGGTTTTATGGAACTCGCAGTATTTATCGACGGCATGAGGTTCGGGGAAATTTTTGGCTTTAAACGAGACGGGGAAGTTATTGACCCTTTCTTTTGCAACAACATACACATACGAGATGGGCTTTATCAAGGCAACTGAGTTGATGTTAGAGTCTTCCCACCTTGACCTCCCCTGATTCCCTTCTGGGAGATTTCTTTTGAAGTTCTGCCTTCCTCCTTCCTCTTGAGGCCCGAACTTCTTCTTCGTGAAGTACAGTTCATCCATGCGGATAAACTTGTAGGCTTGGAAGTGAAAATCCTGCAAGTCTCTGCAGCCGTGGATATATAACTCCTTCCAGAAGGGGGTGTTCTCAATCAACCCTGAGTGTACGGTGATCAACTTGTCGCGGTCATTCATGTCCTTGGCCTTTAAGGCTACGATGTTGAATCTTTTCAGATAGTCCCCTATAGACTCCCCTTGTCTCTGTTTGATGTTGGCGGTGACTGTATAGTCTACGGTTGGATCTTTGAAAATGAAGAACTACGCGGAGAATTCGTTGGATGTTTCCATGAGTAAACGGTGTTTTCCCTATATTGTAGATAACACTTCGCCGCAGCCCCTTGAAAGGTCACCGGGAAGAGGCAGCACCTGACGGCTCCGGAAGCATTGTAAAGATCCATCTGGCTGTTGAAAGTCGTCAGATGATCGTTGGGGTCATTTGTTCCCAGATATTTTATGGTGGGAACTTTGACTCTTGACGGTATTACGGTATTCATAATCTCATCGATGAACGGTGTCACTCTATCGTTGTCATTAACCTTGTCATATTGGGTTCTCTTCCCCTTGCTTCCCAGCAAGTCCTTGACGGTCTTCTGAGTGATATCTTTGATGTAAGCTTCCATGTTGTCATAGTCTTCCCTTTTGGGATCATAGCCTTTGGAGGTGGAGCTCCCAGATTGTTCATGTTTGCACTGATTCCCTTGATGACCTACTCCCTCCAGATGAGACTTCTTTTTCTTGGAAGAAGTTACTTGATGCTTCCCTTTTTCTTCTGACTATTGAATGCGAGCCTTCCTTTTTAGAGATTCATTCGTCTCTCTCTAACAGGATCTAGTGTGCTTTGAGGATTTTTGTGCCTAGAGAGCATTAACTTGAGCCTGCATTTATTGAAGTTTCCATTCCAAGACCGAGATTCTTGCAACATTATCTTCCATGGCGTTTGAGTTTGGTGGTTTTCGTGGATTGGGAATTGCTTCTTTCTCGTTATTATTCGAGTTGAGCGTTGGGCCCTCATTTCCTTAGAGGGTGACGTTGGGATTCAGCTCTTTGTTTTGTTCCTTCAATTTCTTCGACTTCATTGTTTCCTGCCATGGAAAAATAAATTCACCCAGTTAGCTTAAACAAATTAACCATAGGGTCGGAGGTTCAAGCCCTCCTTCTAGCGCCAAAATGTTAACGATATTTTTCGTCAACACCCGGATTACAGAATGTAATGTATGCGTTCATGAGATTTGCCATGATAATGACTCAAAGTCTCTGGGAAATAATCCTGGATCTGGAATGGGTAAGCCTTTATGCCATGACGACGACATAGTGTATTCCAATAAGAAGAAAATAGGCTAATGCCTCCCTTGAGTTCATCGATAAAAGTATCGCAACATTCGTTAACTCCGATGAATCCGTCGTGTCAAATCTTCCTAAGAGAGGAATTTGAATCACGATAGAGATTAGGTTAGGAATTCGCATACAATTTCGTTACATCAATGTTTGAGAAGCATTAGGCTCAGCATGAGAATATGGATCAACCATGGTAGCCCCTTAAGGCGAGGAGAATGGGACCTCATGTTTCCACATAGCCCTCTTCCTCCGCTACCGGAGTAACTTGGTTTGTCTCCTCATTAGAAAGGTTAGTGTTAACTCCCTGTTTCATCATTATGATACTACAAGATTATCAAATCGTCAGGTGTATGTGACCCGAAATTCTCCATTTATAGATTGCGGATATATTACAAGATTAATGATTTGCTCCTATTGAGAAGAAAGGAACCAAATTGAGAAATAAAAAGTTCGTCCCCTTTTCACGGGGTTTCCGGGGTCCTATTTACAGAGAATCCGGGGCCTTTCTATCGGTAGGTTGTTGAGCCTGGACGATTTCTATCGGCCGCTTTTTTCTTTGGTCTCGGACATCTGGCTATCGGTCCTCCTCATGGTGCCAGTTACAGTCCTCGAAGTGAGGGTTCCGGGTAAATTGGGGCCTCCCCTAGATGGATGGGAGTTTGTTGCCAAGTCGAGTTGCGGAGGCATTTCGAGTTTCTCAGTGGATGCCTCCAAGTGTCGATCCTTTATTGTAGGATTTTGGATGTAGGATCTCGGCTTTATCGTAGGTATTTGGTGGGGCCCGCCCTCGCGACGTACGTGTATATTCGTTGAATTAGAGTCGTTGATGGTTCAGGTACTAGGTGGATTAGTACGAGAAGCTTGTATCCTTGCTTGAGCCTCGGTTTAATCTTTCGGTTTGACTCTCTGGAAGGTAGCTTTCGGTGATACCCACGAAGGTAACCCCTTTCATCACCTGTGGGGCCGTTTTTTCAAGGGTCGACTACATACCATCTTTATGCTCTGACCCGATACTCTTCCTCTTTTAATGCGCTGGCGCTACATCGGTTAATTCCTGACGGGTGGATCATGTCGGATGAACCTTTGTTGATACTCTGTAGTTTTCGGGCCCCTTCTTTTCTGAGGGGGTATCATCCTGAGTTTCTCTTGAATTCTTCATCCCTTCCTTATATTCATTTGACATCCCTTCACTTTCGTCTTGTGCTAAGGTTATTTTGGCAGTAACACGGCTTAGTCTATAATTCCAAAATAACTATAAGCTTCTAAAATACATTAGTATTTTCTAACGCACTCCTTTAATTTGTTATGAAAACAAATATCATTATTGTAAATTCATCTTATGATGAATTTTCATATTAAAATAAACTATAATTTTTTTAATCAATACAAAATCAATTATTATTCCAAAAATTATAATTGGAATATTTACAAAAACTATCTTTTGTAACTTGGTACTACATAAATAAGTGTCAAATGGTATGCTCTTTCTATTTCTATAATTAATGTAGTAACTTCTATAATATGAGGTTGCTTTTAACCAATCATCATGGGATTTTATTTCATCTACTGTAGCTAATTTATAGTTCATAGTTTTAGCTCTTATGTCTCAAACTCAAAAAAATAACTATCCTATAAAGAAATCCATCCAAAAATATTTTGAAATAGAAATAAGATTCCTTATTCCATATCAAGCATCTACTTATATTTGTATGATTCTTATTTTGTATGTTCCTTTATAAGGAAAATGTGATGATTCACTCAGTCCGGTCTTATACTACTCTCAAACATCCATTTACTTGTAAATAATAAAACCACTAAAGGATACTCTACATTAAGACTGTATCCAAATTTTATATAGGAACAAACGGTCATCATTATTAACGCATCTGCATTGCATACCCATATGTATTATATGGATGTATATCATTCTAAGCTGATCTCATTGCAAGCCCATTTATTCTTTTGCATCGTTATATATGCGTTTGTATTAGCCATTACATTTTTGTATTGAACTATTTAGATCTATTTTGCAATTACAACAACTACATATCTTTCTCCTTTCTTAATTTGGTGTCAGAGCTTCGTTGCTGAAGGGCATAATTTTGATCCATCTCTGCAAATATATACAGGAAGATTGGCTTTGATTCTTTCTCCTCGGTTGGTTTTTCATCATTGGTGATTCTTTATCTTCTTGGACGTTTGCTTTCAGATCTGCTCGGTTCATCATCAGAGATATGTCATGCCTAACAAAGGTTAGACAATTATCATCATCTCATTGTTAGCTGCATCATCCCTGATCACCACATCATCTTGATCGCGGCGGGAGATTTTAGCGGTTGCAACGTTGGCATCGTCTTGCCAATCAATACCTGCGGCTACAACATCAGATGTTGTCGTGACTGCATCACCCTCCACCGCAATTCTTATTTTCTTTCTTGGATCTCACATCCGCCCTTGAATAGACTGCAGTTTTCTTGAACTTCCACGCCTTCTTCTATCAAGGTTCGCTTTCTTCAATCATTTTTGATCAAGTTTCTTCGTTTAATACCCATCTTGACCAATCATGGCTCAAGATAATGAAGATACAACATCCTCCTTATCTAGATACATGGGAAATGAAGCATCAACAAATATTTTCATCCCGATCAAACAAAAAGTAAAGTTGTAACAACTTCAATAGATGAAGATAACTACATATTATGGAAATATCATGTTGAAACAGCCTTTACAGGATATGGGTACCAATAATTCGTTAAAGGGACTGTCACGATTCCCCCTGTTATGATAGTTGATCAAGGTGGCAATATTGTGCTAAATCCCAACCATATCAAGTTCTAGAAGCAAGATAGCCTCTTATCATCTTGGCTCTTGTCATCTATAAATTCAAACTTATTATCACAAATCATTGTATGTAACACATCCCATGAAATATGGTCAACTATCGAACAATTCATTAGCTCTCAGTCTTCTGCAAGAGTTATGCAATACAGAAGGAATCTACAAAATTCTTGTAACACCCCGTATTTTCCGAAAATATTAAAATAACAAATTAAAGAATAATTTATTTGAAAAAGAGGAATGAGAAAAGAATGATGTTTAGCATTGTTCTAAGGTTTGTAAGCAAAAGACTTAGTAGCTCACTTGTTTAGAACATGTGACTTGCACACAAGAGGTACAGAGTTCGATCCCCGCCAGTGCCATATTTTTGTTTTAGGGGAATGGCTAAAAAGTGGCTTAGTGTGAACGCAGTTCAAAAAGTGGTTTAGTGTGAAAATGGTTAATAATGAAGAAGTTATTAAGCCACGAAGTTTGTATGCATATGAGAAATATATATATATATATATATATATATATATTGTTGGCTAGTTTTTTGACCAAGCCACCCAGGTTCACTCACAAGAAGAAAGTATGAAACTATGTTCCCAAAGTACATGAAGGAACGGATCGCACCATCGGATCGCCCCTCATCGGATCGCACCTCATCGGATCGCCCTCATTGCATCAGCGAAACAACCACCTCTATGCGACTCGATCCGTACATACACTACTGCCCAGTATAGAATGATCTGATCCCTTGATGCACGGCGAAGCCCCTGACCCGTTCAAGCACGAGCTAGTCTTCGGTGATCCGAGATGAATGGATCCAGCGACACGTCTCCCCAACTGTCATTTTGACTGATTCTCCCCATTTGCTCGATCCGATTTTCAAGGGGATCGCGACACCTGTCCACAACGGCTAATTTGACTATTTCTTCATCGACTGCGATGCGATCCGATGTTCTCGGGATTCGTGCCACGTGTGACCACGATCCACCTGACAAAATCAGCTATAAATAGCCCAGAGCTTGGCATTTTTTGCGATCCTTTGGCAATATTGAGTACTGATTCCTCCATTATTGTCACACTACCGTTTCTTATCAGTTTTATTACTAGATTACTGAGAGAAATCACAATTGTAAAAGTGAGCTAGAGAGAAATCATCGATTGTATTAACATTCAAAGTATAATCGATAAAATATAAAGTGGACGTAGGCTTGTTAACGCCGAACCACTATAAATTCTGTGTGTTTTTCTGCTTTTTCTTCATTCTTCAGTTAAAACTCTATAAGAATCAGAACAATTTGGGTGTTAGGTCCAAATTTTGATCTAACATTTTGGTGCTTTCACTGAGAGAACAGTCCTAAAACTTCACTATTCAGTTCTTTGAAGATTCCAGCGACATCTGATATCATGGCCGGAAAGAGATCTAAGGAAGTACGCGCTTCACGAACCAATGAAACCGCGAATGAAGCAGTTGAAGAAAGTGTGCACGAGCTAGGCAATGAGGGAACTTTGGATCGCGGAGCGCCGGGGGCGAACCGATCCGATGAAGATGCCACGCTCCGAGTCGACGAGAACGAGGCGATCCGGACTGCTGAAGGGGTTGTTACTCGATCCCGTGATAACGCCTCGAATCCTCCGCGTACCGTGACCACGAACCGATCCCAGGGGGGCGCTGCGAGCCACCATCCTCGATCCACAACGATCCGAATTGATGATCGGACTACAACCCGACCTGGAAAGGAGCCTATGGCTCGCTCCTACCGTCCTGGCCCCTCCGCTCGACCTGGCTCAAGCTCTTTGCGCATAAGAGAAAGTGATGATGATCAGTATGACCCTTCTGCTCCCGTTACTGAGGGGGATCTCTCTCGCTTTTCCGAAATGTGGGAAAGACTGTTTGATGAGCTGGCTGCTCAGAGGCAGGAAAGCTCCGTTCTGCGACAGAATTTGACCGCTATGGATAGAAGGCTTAATGATCTCGCAAGGCAAAGGACGCCACCAGCTCGTCCGCTCACCCCGGAATATTCTTATTCGTCATAGGAATCGCCGAGACCTCCGCGGCGACCATACAAGAGACCCGAAGAGCAGCTTCGATTTGGAACCCTGCCATCACGGGAAGAAGAAGCACTGGATACGGGGCCCTCAAACCGTAATGTAAACAATCACGCCGCAACTCCCAGAGCTCGAGGTGTGGACAGTCCTGTACAGAACAGACTACCTCAACCCCGTCGCCGTGCAAATACTCTTGGTAACAGGGGACAACGAAGCCCAATCCGAGCCCCGGATTTTGTGACTGCTCCCGGAAGAGAGATTAGAGAACCCCGTCGAGCAAGAAGCACTGACCCCGAACCTCCGCTGACCAGTGCAAATGTTGCAGCTATGATCCATCAAATCCTGGCAGATAGCCGGGGACAACGGAATGAAGATTGGGGAATTGACCGCAGTCATACCCCTTTCACTGATGATATTTTAGATGCGACTTTCCCGAGACGTTTCAACATGCCATAGATAAACCGTTACGCGGGTAGATCTGATCCCATCCAGCATCTGATGAGATATTCTTGGTCAATGACCGCTGCCGCAGCTTCTGACGCTGTCAAGTGCAAAGCATTTCCCATATTCTTGGAGGATGTAGCATTGTTATGGTTTACTCGCTTACCAGCAAGATCAATTTCCAGCTTCAGGGAGTTGAGCGAAAGGTTCTTGGAACAGTTCCATATCTATGCACAAAAGACAAAGAGTGTGATTGACTTGTTCCTTGTCAAGCAACGACCAGGCGAGAGTTTAAGGGTGTACCTAGACCGTTTTAACCTGGCCGCTACTGAAGTTAAAGATCCTCATGAACCAACCGTTGTCGCAGCTCTGATTGACGGAGTAGATAAAGACACTGAGTTTGGGAGATACCTGGCCGGCAAGCCACCCCATACTAGAGAGCTATTCTACGAAAAAGCTAACGTACATTTACGCCGGGAAGAAGTATATGCTAACCGAAAGGCAAAAACGACCGATAAGGAGGAAATCCAGAGCAATGTCGCCATTAAGCAGACAGGAGACAGCTCGGGGAAGGTCGAAGTTAATGTCAGAAATCGGAATCAGGGTGGTCGTCAGTCAAGGAATAATGATAATAACAGTAACGGCAACAACCGGAAGAGCAATCGAGGGAACGACTCCCAGAGAAGGACTCGTCTCAGGGCTTTTGAGAGTTATACACCAATAAATGATACTTTGGAAAATATCTTCATGGATTCGTACAACGTCCTCCAGAATAAGAGGCCACCTCCCAGAGAGTCGACGGAGAAAGAACGCGAAACCGGGAAGTTTTGTCTTTTTCATCAGATTCATGGCCATTCAACAAATGAATGCCGTCACCTAAGAGATGTAGTCAAGAGGCTTCTTCGAGAAGGAAAATTAGATGAATACAGAGTAACGCCCAGAGATAGGGGGCAAGCTGTACAGGCCCCAAATCAGAACCAGAATCAACTTGCTGTCAGGCCAACTGCCCAGCAAAAGGGAAAAGACCTTGTTATTAACACCGTAATCGGAGGGCTTTATCTCGCCGGACACAGTTCCAAGGCATTGGATCAGTATGTCAATGCAACCAAGCAACACCTCGAGGTAGGGGAGTGTAGCAACCCCGAGGACAATATCCCGGTAAAGCAACAAAAGATAATGACCGATGATGTCGTTTTCCGCGAACAAGAAAGCATTGGAGTCCATGCTCCAACAGAAGATCCATTTGTTATCACAGTACCTATTGGACCAGCCACTGTTCATAAGGTTTTGGTGGATAACGGGAGTTCCGTCAATATTCTTTTTAAAAGGACATTCGACCAGATGAACCTCGAGATAAAAGACTTGAAGCCCTGTCAAGGATGGATCCGTGGATTTAACGGAGCATCCACCGCTCCAATGGGTTATGTAGAGTTACCAGTTACGCTTGGGGAAGGAGAACGCCAGAGAGTGAGAATCCTTCCCTTCGTGGTTTTGGATGTTGAATCACCCTACAATGCCTTCCTGGGCCGACCCGCCCTCGCAAAGTTCAGAGCCTGTATAGCCCCCTGGTGCTTATTATTGAAATTTCCCACGGAAGCTGGTGTTGGTATTGTCAGAGGAGATCAGGTTGCCGCACGAGCATGTTATGTTGCAGAGCTAAAACTACTCCGTAATGGAGGGGACATAGAAACCAAGGGCGCTTCTCCCCCTACGAGGGCGGAGACCTTATAGCAACTAAAAAGGATAATCGTAGGAGAGTCACCCAGAGAGTTGCCCGAGGATATAGATCCCAGAGAGGACCAAGAACCTGGGGGCAGAATGGCGACTCCCAACGAGACAACTGTGGATGTACCGATCGATGATAGTGACCCAGAGAAGGTCCTTAAGATTGGATCCCAGTTAAATCTGAATCTCGCTAAAGAACTGATGAATTACTTAAAAAATAACTTGGATGTATTTGCTTGGACCCACGCAGACATGTGCGGGATATCTCCATCAATCATGAGCCATTCATTAAGCATTAACCCTAAACATCCTCCGGTAAAACAAAAAAGGCGAATGCTGGGCCCAGAGAGGTCCGCTGCCTTGAAAGAAGAAGTTGGAAAGCTAAAAAGTAATGGATTTATCAGAGACTCGATATACCTAGACTGGATTTCAAATCCAGTCCTGGTAAAGAAGGCCAACGGGAAGTGGCGAACGTGTATCGATTTCTCGGACTTGAACAAAGCCTGCCCAAAAGACAGTTTTCCATTACCTCGGATCGACCAGTTGGTGGACTCGACGGCGGGTCATGAACTTCTCTCATTTATGGATGCTTATTCAGGATATAACCAGATTCCAATGCATGTTCCAGATCAAGAACACACTTGTTTTGTCACGGATCTGGGATTATATTGCTATGTAGTGATGCCCTTTGGCTTAAAGAACGCAGGCGCTACATATCAACGGTTAGTCAACAGAATGTTCTATAACAAGATCGGGAAAACAATGGAAGTATACGTCGACGACATGTTGGTTAAGTCCAAGCAATCCTCCCATCACACTACGGACTTGGCAGAGATGTTCGGCATTCTTCGAAAGTACGGGATGAAACTCAACCCAACAAAATGTTCATTCGGTGTCGCCGCTAGAAAATTCTTGGGGTTCATCGTCAGTTCTCGTGGGATTGAGATTAATCCAGACCAGATCGCGGCAATCAGAGACATTCAGGAACCTAGGCAAATTAAGGATGTGCAAAGCCTTGCAGGAAAAGTAGCCGTACTAAGCAGATTTATCTCCAGGGCTACGGACAAATGCATCCCATTTTTCGAATTGATAAAGTGAGGAAAACGCCACTTCAAATGGACGCCTGACTACGTAGAAGCATTTCAGAACTTACTAAGACACCTGTAGATACCTCCGATATTATCTAAGCCGATGGATCACGAGGACTTATTCGTGTACTTGGCAGTGTCATCCCACGCGATTAGCTCAGCGTTGGTAAGAGAAGAAGATAAGGTCCAAAGACCTGTGTATTACGTAAGCAAAAAATTGACGGCAGCAGAGCATAATTATCCAAGGATAGAAAAGTTGGCGTATAGTTTACTGATCACCTCCAGAAAGCTTCGACATTATTTTCAGGCACATCTCATTACCATATACACTGATCATCCACTCAAGCAAGTTTTACAGAGACCAGAGGCGTCTGGAAGATTACTCAAATGGAACATTGAGTTAAGTCAATTTGATCTGAACTTTCAGCCCCGACGGTCAATTCGGGGGCAAGTGATAGCCGACTTCATAGCAGAGTTTACCGTCTCGGAGGAGAATATAGCGAACGAAGGAGTTGACCCCTCAAAATTACTTCTCGATCCCAGTGCCTGGAGATTGTATACTGATGGCGCTAGGAATGACAAGAGATCTGGCGCTGGAATAGTGCTTGAAACTCCCGAGAAACGATTGATATCCTATGCTATCCGGATGGAGTTTCACGCCACTAACAATGACTCCGAATATGAAGCCCTGATAGCCGGATTAAGGATCGCAAAGGAGTTAGAAGTCACAAAGCTGGACATCTTTTGCGACTCCAAGTTAGTTGTGAACCAGGTTACCGGGAAATTCCAAGCCAAAAGTGCAAGATTGATTTTATACTTGAAGAAAGTGAAGGAGTTGCTGAACGACTTTGATCATTACAGCATATCTCACGTTCCGCGGTCAGAGAATCAGCAGGCGGATAAGTTGGCAAAGATGGCTAGTTCCGACGATCCTGAAGAGACCGGGCTAGCCCCCGTTGAAGTACTTCGGTCCCCTAGTATAGATCAAATGTAAATCGATCCAATACTAGAGACGGAACCAGAAAGGGAGTCGTGGATGACCCCTCTAAAGAATTTCTTAATGAATGGAGCGCTTCCGACCAAGAAAAGCGAGAGGCGTAAAGTAATTCGTAAAGCTGCCCGATACGTTCTGCAAGGCAGAGTTCTTTACAGACAAGGATTTTCGATGCCCCTTCTACGGTGTATAGCCCATGATGGCATCAAGCGTGTGCTGCAGAAGGTACACGAAGGCGAATGCGGCGATCACACTGGAGGGCAAACATTGGCGGAAAAGGTGTTGCGGCATGGTTATTTCTGGCCTACCATAAACAAAGATGCGGCGAAATAAGCACGACGGTGTGATGCGTGCCATAGATTTTCAAAGATACCTAGAGCACCTCCTAATCAGTTAAAAACAATGACGAGCCCATGGCCTTTCGCTATGTGGGGAATTGATATCATCGGAAGTCTCCCCATAGCTAGGGGCGGAGCAAATTTCGCTATTGTGGCCGTAGATTATTTCACTAAGTGGGTCGAGGCTGAACCACTGACTACAATCACAACCAAACGAGTGATCAATTTTATCGTTAGAAACATCATCTGCCGATTCGGGATTCCAAAGATTGTGATAACGGATAATGGAACTCAGTTCGATAGCACTGAATTCAGAAACTTTTGCTAGAAATACCACATTGAGAAACAGTACACCTCTGTGGCACATCCACAGTCGAACGGACAGGTCGAAGCGGCGAATAAAGTGATTAAGTCCATTCTAAAAAAAGACTGAAGCGGGCCAGGGCCATGTGGGCTGATGAATTGCCCTTGGCACTATGGGCCTACAGCATAACATATAAATCGGTAACAGGGCATACCCCCTTCTCCCTTGCTTTTGGAGCGGAAGCAGTCATCCCGGTTGAGATAAAGGTACCTTCTCACCGAGTGACTTATTACGATCCGACGACTAATAACGAATTGCTCCTTGAATCCATGGATATGATCGAAGAAAAGAGGGATGAAGCGGACCTGCGTGCCTTGAGATGCAAACAACAGGTCGCTCGATACTACAACAAAAAGGTTCGAGCCCGAACCTTGGAACACGGAGACTTGGTTATGAAGCGTGTCTTTCCACCCCCAACTCATATGGGAGCGAAGTGGGAAGGACCGTACTCCATTCTGAGCAAGCTTGATAATGGAACCTTCAAGCTGGCAACCGTAGATGGAAAGGAAATCCCCAGAGTGTGGAATGCCCAACATTTACGGCCGTACTTAACATAAAAGTTTCAAATTTGTTCTTTTGCTTTGATTGAGAACCATTTACAAGGCACGACTTGCCTAGAATAGTCTGATTTCTTAAAGCAAAAAATTATAAAATGGACGTAGGTCATGATTCGACCGAACCACTATAAAAATATTGTGTGTCATTTACCTTTATTGCACCATTATTTACCTGCCTTTTTATTTTTATGAAAATTGCTGTGAATTATGCAACGATCCCAGAAGCATATAATTATAGATGCCTTCCATCAGAATGGAATGTAATCGCTAGTCAAAATTCTGAGGAAGCAATAAAGAAAATCATATCGTTGACGGCGCTCTAACTCTCCAGAGCCGAGAGGAAGCATAACGGACATGACATCGATGTCCGTAAGTGATGGCGGTGTACCATGATCGGAACTGCCTTGACGGAACTCTAACTCTCCAGAGAGAGAGAGAGAGTATAAAAGCGTCTCCGACTGAGCGCTGAGAAAGAGCTCCTTCCCCGCTGAAGGATCGGGGAGCGATTGAACTGCCGAGCTCAAACTCTAACTCTCCAGAGAGAGAGAGAGTATAAAAGCGTCTCCGATTGAGCGCTGAGAAAGAGCTCCTGCCCCGCTGAAGGATCGGGGAACGATTGAACTGCTGAGCTCGAACTCTAACTCTCCATAGAGAGAGAGTATAAAAGCGTCTCCGATTGAGCGCTGAGAAAGAGCTCCTGCCCCGCTGAAGGATCGGGGAGCGATTGAACTGTCGAGCTCGAACTCTAACTCTCCATAGAGAGAGAGAGAGTATAAAAGCATCTCCGACTGAGCGCTGAGAAAGAGCTCCTTCCCCGCTGAAGGAACGGGGAGCGACTGAACTACTGAATTCAAACTCTAACCTCGGTGGCCGCCAGGAGAGTATAAAGGAGTCTAGGGTTAAGCATTAAGAAAGGTGCCAGAAACTCAGCACCATAAGGACAATTATCTTGCTAAAATTCTCTAAGTCCCCCATATTCAGAAATAGGGGGCAACGTGCCGACAATGTTAATCAATCATTAATAAGCCCTAGTCAGGCGCTATGTTAACGTTTGATTGGGGGCACATATACATATATACATAAACTTCGACGCATCACTGAAACTGTTAAATTTTTCTTTCTGTTGCTTGATTGGTTTGTGGTTATAATCAGACAATCTATCACTAAGCATGAAAATTTTATTGAATGCAGGTACACAATGATGCAAAAAGAGATAAACTTTCATTTATATACTGCAAGCCTACAAAGTGAAAAACAACCTAGAAAGCAAAATGTGGACCAGTCTCATAATTACATTTCTTGACCAGTGGAAAACCTAAAGACAAAATATAAACAAGCAACAATATCCTATTTATGCTTTGACCTCTTCTCCTGCTTCTATTTCTCCAGCTTCGCCTTGTCAGCGTCGGATTGATCTCCTTTCCTTCTCTTCCTTTTGTCTATGAGAGGAATATCCGACTCTTCAGAAGATTCCTCTTCCACCACCTTTCTCTTCCTTTTATCAGAAAGGGAAGCCGGGAAATCATCAGGATTCGCAAAATGAAGCTGTCTGCTGATGGATTTGGGCTGGATTTTCAAAATCATCCCAGTTTTGGGATCAAATTCTGTGATAGGGACTATGTCCAAAGGCTCTTGTCCCACCTTCTTCGAAGCCATCTCTTTTTCCTGCCTAGCTTTTCTAGTGGCCAAAGTCTCGTCATCATCATCTTCGATGTCTTTGGCGCCAATGATATCCTCCTCATCCTCCACATGGCGCCCATCCATATCTTTCAAGGCCTCGATGGTTTCATCATCCTTGGGAACATCAGCACTGGGTACCAGGACGCTTTTTTCTGTTGTTGTACCCTCAGCCTGCTTCGGTATATCAACATCGGCACCTGGTGAGACGACAACCTTCTCCGCCTCTTTCCCTTTCTCAACATCCTTGTCGACGGGCTCGCCACCTGTATTATGAGGGACACATGTTACTAATTCAATTGGTTGCTCTACCAAGCGACGACAATTCACAATTGCTTTGACAAATTGTGGGGAAAAAAGGGAGATACCTTCCGCAGATCCTTCATCTTGGGTAGCTGCAGGAGCTCCAACAACCACAGGAGTTAGGCCCAAAGGGATTAATGGGTCATCAGGATGGTATTCCTCAACTCCGGAGGTCTTGGGCTCCACGGCTAAACTCGAACCTTCGTCAGCCTTGCTTTTGCCCTTAGCCAGGGCCCTCTCCCTTTCCATTTCCGCTTGGATCAGACGACGACCTTCTGCCAGGTCCTCGGGCTCGTTATCCCTGAGGATGGTCTTCATCAGCTCATCTTCGTCGATTTCTTCGACTCCTAATCTTTGCTTCTCACCCTCAATAATGGCATCCCACAAATTGGCTAAAGTAACGTGATAGTTCGGGATCCACGAGATGTTGCGGGTTTTGAGGACTTGGCCCAGGAAGTCAAAAATCATCTCTTCAAACCCCTCGACATCTTTTTCTCTCTCGAGGAGCTTGTTGTTAGAAGCAGTAGCCATTTCAATGGCACTTTCAACATTCTTTTCGGCAAGATCCGCGCGCCTCTCCGCATCCGCGACTTGATCATTTAGAATCACCTTTTCCGCTTCAGCCAAAGCTAAACTTTCTTTCAAGCTTGCTTTTTCTGCCTCCCAAGCAGCTCTCTTAGCTTCAAAATGGCCTTGCGCTGTCTTCAACTCAATGTTGGCCATTTTGAGATCTTCTACCTCCTTCTTTAAGGCCATTTTCTCTTGACTATTCGAGTCAAGTTCCAAATGAAAGCGTTTCTTAGCATTCTCCAATTCGGTCTTGTAATTTTCAGCATCTCTCTGCGCCAAGGCAAGTTGGGATTGAGCATCTTCCAGGTCCGTCTCCATCTTTGTCCTGGCCCTTTCGTTGTTATCAAGTTTCGCTTTAGATCTATGAGCTTCCATTTCGAGCGTTCAAATGACTTCTGAAAGATTAACTGCATGTTTCTTCATCATCTCATACTGCCTGGCTATATGGCGAATGTGCCCGACAACTTCATTATCCCAGTTCCTAGGGACTGGCTCCAAGGCTGGAACAAACGTCATCCTTTCGAAGAAGATGTTAGGGAATTGTTCCCGCAACTTTTCCAGCCTACCTTGAATCTCGGGACCGTGGATGTGATCCTGTGACCCGGGGGCAGCCAACTCTGGCTGGCTCGAAGGGGCAATGTCACTCCTCTCCTTTTCAGAATCTTTAATTGGATCTTTGCTTTTATCCTTAGGCTCGTGATGTCTTTTTGATGACCTGCTGTGAGAAGGTGCACTCTTTGGAGGAGTTAACTCTTTAGGAAGTTGTTTTCCCCCTGCAGGAGCTACCGGATAACTGGGAAGCTTGCCAGATGTCGATTTCGGTGGAGACCGGGGTTGCGAAGAAGAAGGCCTGTGAGAAAGGCCGCGAGAGCGCTCGGTACTCGGATGAAGACTGGGTGTGCCTTCACGAAGAGAGCGATAGGAATAAGACCGCTTGCGAGACATCTTTCCTACAAAAGGAGAAAAGAGCATATTAAAACTTAGAATATTGATGATGTAAGAGTGCGGGGTCAGGCAGTGTGTGTGATTTGTGCATCCCATATAATTCCCCCTAACAGACCCGGGCCTGAAGACAGGCTCATCTGAGTAGTTTCTTGTTCTCTAGTTGGAGTGATGGTCTCCTCAGAAGCACGGAAGAATGGCTCCCCTTCAAAGTCCCTCTCTCTGTATACATCGTCGGGCAGAGGAAATTTGCTCAGCTCTTTGAATAGTTGTTCTTCTGTCAAATCATCGGGAGCAGCGGGTTCGATCGGAGGAGAAGCCCTGGAAGGGAAACCCCGTAGAGAGACTGGGATTTCCTTAGACTTGTCATCACGGGCCTCATCTCCTCTGTATATGTTTAGGTCCTCATCATCTTGGATGATTATCGGGGAAGGACTCTTGCGAAATTTAGTTGTTTCTACTGCCTGCGATGTTCCCTCTCCCTCCGTTGGGGGCACGTATCTATAGGGTTTGCCGCCAGCACCGAGTCCAAATCTTATATCCAGAAGGCGATGCTTATGAAGATTCTCGTCAGTAATGCACTTCTTGATCCTTAGAAAGTCGGATCTGCTTTGTAGAAGAATAGACAATCAATTATTGTATAACGGGCCTTCCGTCTTCAGGAAGACGTGATCTGTTTAAAACAAAGAAAAAGGGGGGAGAATGTTAATGCTTCGGCTTCTTGAGCAAGATATTCAATCAAAAGATTAAAGTTTACTTGATTTAAGCCATCTTCTTGAGCACCCGGCCTATTTCTTTATGTAGAACCAATCAGAGGGATCTCCTATATTGCTGTATCCGTCATACAGAACCTTCCTATTCGCCACCGATTCAAAGAAAGAGAAATTTGGGGTTGCCGAGGAGCGATGCTTGAAAAGAAAGAAGAATGTTAAATCTCTAAATGTGAGTTCGGTATGTAGGATCTCCGCGTATGCAATATATAGGGTGTATAGAGATGCGTAGGTGTTAGGATGAAGCTGCATCGGAGCGATACTAAGTCGTTTTAAGGTCTCGATGACGATTGGAGGAAACGGAGGAATAGCTCCTACCAAGCACATGGTTCGGCTGACTGCCATATACCCTTCCGGAGCTAAGTGGGGTCTATCTTCGCTACCGGGTGTCCTCACATCAACCCAAGGGATCCCATGTCTCAGGCAGATTCTTTTAAGCTTTATATCATCGAGTTTAGATGCTAAAGAATCAGAAAATTTCTCTATCCCAAGCGCGCCAGGAATCTCGTCGGGAGGTCGCCTGTCTATCTCAGACTCTTCACTAGATGAAGTACTTTCAAACGGATCCGATTCCGTTGCCTCGTATTCAGATCCAGAATCTTCACCTCCTGGGTTAGTTGGAGGGACCTCGGGGTTGTATTGCTCAGGAACCTCGGACTCCGTTTCTGTAATGGATCTTGAAGAGGATTGATTATCCGACATTACTGTTAGGCGAGAAAACATGAAAAATGAGATTAAAACTACCCGTCCCCCGTGTGTGCAGGTGTCGGTGTGTGTGCTTGTGCATGCATTAAAGAAAAGTACAAGGGTCAATAAAATCATCCAGACATTGGTCATCGTTCGATTGATAGATTATGCATATGTTCGATCTGGAATATTCATATCAAGGGCTCTAACCTAACTGTTCATCGATTTGTTAAAGTCGCATCATATTATTTAGTCAGCAGTCGAATCGCTAGACAGGTTCGGATCGCCACATGTGGACGGATCGCGGAGAAGGACTCGATACGCAGAAGGGTATTAGGTTATGGAAAAGCTTCGAACCGTGAGGCGCACCAAATCATCCTCAACGGATCACGATGGCTTCTTGGCGATCCTCATCGCCCCCATCCTCCACGATCCGAAGCTCTGATATCTCCGCGATCCGACACTCACACGAATCGTAGCCTTGGCATTTCCGCGATCCGATCCGCTACCCAAATCAACTTTCCAGTTCAGTACCCTCTCCCCTCGTCTCGCCACCACTCTGAACTCAGACCTCGCCCACGAACCGACCTGGTCATCCCTTTTTCTCCTTCCTCAACTCTCCTCTTCGCACCAGACACGCTCACGTCCACTCTCACCAAATCTTATAAAATCCCGCTGTCCATACTCTCTAAACTAGTGCGAACACGGTAGAAACTCAAGAGAAATCGTCTGGTTACCTTTTTAAAGTTCGAAATCGAGCAAGAATTTGGAAATCGAAACAAAGGTTTTTTCCTCGATGGAGCTGGCGATACGATACAAAAGTGAGAAGAAGGAAGAAAGTGGAGAGGAGGGTCGACTTATATAGGCAAAACGGCGACCGTTTGTCTCCCCTTTTTTTGTCTTATTCGATCCGCGAAAATAGACGGGCCGCGAACCAAAAGCCCACCACGTCTCGAAGAGAAGCCCACCTCGTTCCGTTCCGTGAAGAGGCCCAAGTGCTCACTCAAGAACGAGGCGAATGACTCGCTAACGGACCGCGACTCGCGCATGCGATCCGAATCGATAAACGACCGACAGATTCGATGATGAAGACTCTGAAAGATCCCAGAAAAGGAATTGTTCACTGATTTATATCTCTTTATGGAAAGACGTTTTTATAGTTTCGAAGCATGTTCCATCATCGATAAAACATACTTCGAGGGGGCAAAATGTTGGCTAGCTTTTTGACCAAGCCACCCAGGTTCACTCACAAGAAGAAAGTATGAAACTATGTTCCCTAAGTACATGAAGGAACGGATCGCACTAGAGGATCGCCCCTCATCGGATCGCACCTCATCGGATCGCCCTCATTGCATCAGCGAAACAACCACCTCTATGCGACTCGATCCGTACATACACTACTGCCCAGTATAGAACGATCCGATCCCTTGATGCACGGCGAAGCCCCTGACCCGTTCAAGCACGAGCTAGTCTTCGGCGATCCGAGATGCACGGATCCAGTGACACGTCTCCCCAACTGTCATTTTGACTGATTCTCCCCATTTGCTCGATCCGATTTTCAAGGGGATCGCAACACCTGTCCACAACGGCTAATTTGACTATTTCTTCATCGACTGCGATGCGATCCGATGTTCTCGGGATTCGTGCCACGTGTGACCACGATCCGCCTGACAAAATCAGCTATAAATAGCCCAGAGCTTGGCATTTTTTGGGATCCTTTGGCAATATTGAGTACTGATTCCGCCATTATTGTTACACTACCGTTTTTTATCAGTTTTATTACTAGATTACTGAGAGAAATCACAATTGTAAAAGTGAGCTAGAGAGAAATCATCGATTGTATTAACATTCAAAGAATAATCGATAACATATAAAGTGGACGTAGGCTTGTTAACGCCGAACCACTATAAATTCTGTGTGTTTTTCCGCTTTTTCTTCATTCTTCAGTTAAAATTCTATAAGAATCAGAACAATTTGGGTGTTAGGTCCAAATTTTGATCTAACATATATAAAAATTAAATAAATAAATATTCAAAAAAAAGTTCAAAACAGTGAATCGGGAGGGGGAATAGCCGAACCGCAACATTTTTGGAGTCGACCCGAGTCCGTTGGGTCGACTACAGGTCAATCCAGGGTGTTTGGCTGCCAACCCATAGCCCGATTCGCCCTAAGGGATGATATGGCATATGAGCGGTCCAGATTAGTTCTAGGGTTAATCCTAAGGCCTAAATAAATTCCTACACCTATATATACACCCTAAGACCTAACCCTAATTCATAAATATTATCTATGACACTATTATGCTGTCAAATTCTCTCTTAAATCCTAGCCGCCACCTCTAAATCAAATCTCAAGTGTTTAACTTCAACTCAAATTAAAGATTAGATCTTCTACAAAAATTCAAGAAGATAAATCAGCAGCACCGCAATGTTTCTACACCAATTTCAGTGCATAATTCTATTCTTTAACCACGAAAGGTGAGTACGGTGATTTTCACAATATAATGGGATTAAAAGTAACATGATGAAGTTTAAAAGACGATTCATATGTATGTATGTAATTTAAATCTCATCCAAGTCTTCACCTTTTTGATTCATATCATCATATGCCTATGTTTCTATGTAAAGTTCATACCTTTATCAGTTTATTTATGTTGAATATGTCATTATGCCTCTATGCCAGTTTACATGCCCCTTTATTTCATGATGTTGTGTTAATTCCAATTTTCTGTGATTCGATTCTCTCTTCTTTCCCTATTCCTGTTATTTTTGGATCTAGGCTACCTTCGAGCCTATGTTAAAAATACGCGCGAATGCAAATATGTGAGAACGATGGTAATATGTGAAATATGGAAAATTGGATATTATTGGATATTTTGGATAATTGGATAATATGTGAAATTGGCCTATTTGGGTATGAATTACATGGAATTGATGAAATCGCCTATAATTGTAAATTTGTAATTGAGACTAATTAATATGTAATTAGTGACAATTTGGAATAGGCAATATTATAAACATGATTATATGTTTAATTAGATATACATGACATGAAATTTGGGTATGGGTGAAATACGATTATTAATAAACCTTTGACACGAGGTTAGGCGCAATTGTGGCGTAAGACTGCCGGAACCGCCCGACAAATCCAACTGCCATAATTGGACATCTAATGTGAGAGGTCAAAGGAATGAATTGTAGGCGCAACGGTTAATGACACGAGGTTATACCCGGTTTTTGGCGTAAGACTGCCCGGAACCGCCTGGCAAATCCAGCGGCCACAAAGCGTTCGGTCTAATGTGGGAGATCATGCACCGTTCGTCATAAGGAATGAATTAAGGAATACTAACCATAATAAGACATGGGTATGGTTAGAGGGTTAAGTTGGGTCACATGTAAATTATGACATGTAAATATGGACTTAACCGGTATAAGATAAGACATGTAAATTATGACATGGAAGTATGGACTTAACCATAGCATGTGTAAGACATGGACATTTAAATTAAAATGGTTAAGTGGGAGAAAAACCTAGTGGGGACCAAGCATAGGTGGGAGGCTTGTGTCAGATGGGGGACCCGTTTCAACCAGTAACCCGCTTGAGTATCTAATTGGGCCCGGTACTAGGCCGGGGTTGGGGCACGCTTACTGGACTTGAATGTAAGAGGTCAAAATGTGAATAGCGGTGGCAACGCTAGTCCAACGAGTTCATGTGCGTGCATGGGTCCGGGCTAGTAGGTAAGACGTTGTTGCATCATGTAGGTATGGTCGTGCATTTTATGTTGGTATCGGGGTTGCCACTTTGGGGAGTGATACACCCCACCGTGGGGCCAGCACGGGTGCCTACGGGGTTTAGGGAGCCGATCGAATGGTTAGGGTAAGGGTACCTTAGCGGTGGTAGGAGCAAGCCGGCACCTACG
This sequence comes from Allium sativum, assembly GCA_030737875.1. Lineage (NCBI taxonomy): Eukaryota > Viridiplantae > Streptophyta > Magnoliopsida > Asparagales > Amaryllidaceae > Allium > Allium sativum. Next base: position 2,792,546 of record CM060921.1, on the reverse strand, counting down.
ATAGCAGCTAGGTACAAGTAATTACCAAGTTTGTCATGTGGGTACAGTTAGTGGGAAGGGATCAACCTTTAGTAAATAGAGACTAGTAGATGTGCAGTGTAATTAAGTATTGTGGTGTAACTTATCAAAAGTGCGGTGTAATGAAATACATGTTGGTTGAGTTGGATTGAAACACCCCACCTCCGCTAGGGTCACTCACAAAGGGAATGCACTAGTTTTGGAGAGGTATTATCGAGATAACATCACAGAATTATCACAAGACAGAACATAAATAAATAATTAAGTAAACAGCGGAAGAATTTATGAGCAAAACAGAACTTCATTTCATTCCAAAATAAACCATGTCTTTTACAAACATTTCAAATAACTTCATTACAACTGTCTTGTAATAATAGCCAAAGAAGCAATAACTTAAAAACAGAAAAACAGCTTATTCCCCAAGTGCAGTAAAAAGAAGCAGCCATAGCAAACCGTACGTGCCGAGCCAAAGCAAGTGATGTCCAAGCTAAGAGCTAGTGTTTCCTCCCTGAGAACCTGGGGGGAAACGAAAGAAAAGGAGGCGAAAGGAAAAGGGTCAGTCATAAAGACTGAGTAAGTTCTAGTGACTTTCAGTGTAAAGACGGTTAAAACATCATGTCATGTATGAACTGGAACTAAACTTGAGAATGGTGTCAAGGTGGACAAGATAGACTAAGGTGATCATGATAAGTCAAGACAAGTCAAATAAAGCATCGCATGTTCAAGATTCGTTGCCTCGACTGTACTAGTATACTAAGCCCAGGTCACAAGTTAATCACGAAATAAATCCCATGGCCCAATATCATGAAATGACCCTGAAACGGGGTCTGACCCAAGTATGGGGTCCTACGGAACGCTTATCTAGTCGATCGGCTCCCTACAGGTTCTAGCTCGTCAAGTGTCCGTGTTATACGGCTAATCACGAATGTAGTCACCTGTGCTGGGTCCACCTTCGGGTGTATCAGCCCTAGGGTGTCAACCCCTGACACGATTCAAGATGCACTGATAAATCTACGGATACCCAGTGTCTGCCCCGGATACATGCACGATCGTAGTCCACCGAACCTACACTGGCGTACCCCACTGCCGTCGTTCACCTCTTACAATCAGCCCAGTAATCGTGCCCCGCTCGGCCTAGCCCCAGGGTACCTTGATACATCTAGAGGGTTACTGCTGAAAGGGGTCGTGTCTAGGGTTTCTCCTAATAGATTAGGTCATGTAATTCGTGACCTAACCCGCCTAACAGATTAAGTCATGTAATTCGTGACTTAATCCTTTTCCAGTCTAGTCATGTCAAGATGGTTAAGTATGTCATTTCAGTTCGCGACTTAACCCGCCTACGTGTCATGTCAAGTTGGCTAAGTGTTGTCGTTTTCAAGTTCATGACTTAGCCCTACAAATCGTGTTCAAGTTGGTTAAGTTGTCTTTTCATGTTCATGACTTAACCCTAATTGGCATTAATTGATTCGTTAATGCACCGAACCACTCACATTGGATCTTGTTGTTCGTAGCCACTGGATTTGCCGGGCGGTTCCGGGCAGATTTACGCTACGAACTCAACCCAACATCGGGTTTCAAGCGCGATGTGACCAACTACCCACATTGGATCCTATTGTTTGTAGCAACTGGATTTGCCGGGCGGTTCCGGGCAGATTTACACTACAAACTAAACCCAACCTCGAGTTGGCCACTTTCTTGTTTTCTAAAATCATGCCCATGTTCTTATCAGATTTTGTGCTATTTCCATAGCATGTTCATATGTCAATTTCGTGCCCAACTAAGGCATGTTTTAAGTCAAGTTATGGCATGTTCAAGTCAAGTTTTCGTGCCATATTTCATGTTCTACTTATGCCAAATTTCACGGTTTATTTTTATAATCAATTCAAGTTTTGCCTATTCTACCCAATCGTATCCCCAACGTATATAAACGTACTTCGTTCACAAGCATAAACAATTCAAGAGATAGAGGGAAATAACACCAAACATGTGATAGGCATATGTGACAATTCCAACATCACTTGCATAATAAACAGGCTATAACATAACACATGGTTTCAATACTAACATGATGATAACTTGGCATAGTAATGGTTCCAACTTAGTTTAACATGATGATTTCAACTTTACATCATAGGCATAATAATCATTGCGGGCATAATAATAATTTTATTACAAACATGAAACATTAAAGGCATAGTAATCCTAATAGGCATAGTGGATTCCAATTTAGCATTTTTAACATAATGATTCTCAACTAACATTAGAAACATAATGATTCCAATTTAGCATTTTTAACATAATGATTCTTATAGACATAATGATTCCAATTTATCATTTTTAACATAATGATTCTCATCTAACATTATAAACATAATGGTTCCAACCTAGCATTTTTAACATAATGATTCTCAACTAACATTATAGACATGATGATTCCAATTTAGCATTTTTAACATAATGATTCTCATCTAACATTATAAACATAATGGTTAGCATTTTTAACATAATGATTCTCAACTAACATTAGAAACATAATGATTCCAATTTAGCATTTTTAACATAATGATTCTTATTGACATAATAATTCCAATTTATCATTTTTAACATAATGATTCTCATCTAACATTATAAACATAATGGTTAGCATTTTTAACATAATGATTCTAACTTTTCATCATAACCTAGCAATTCCCAATTTTTCCTTAAATCATTATAGGTATATTAACATCACAGGCACAGTTCCATCAACAGTCATAGACATGGTTTAATTAGCATCATAGGCACGGTTTAATCAACATAAAGATTTCAATAAACATAGTGATTCCATGGACATGTATTAGTCCAACTTGCCAAACAATTAAGTCCAAGTGATTCATAACAACATCAAAATCATGACAAGTTTAACTTGCAACGTTGCCATAGCAATATCCCCAAATTATAATTCAAAGATAAAAAAATATAAACATGGATTAACGATAGTTCCTAAATCCGGTTTCAATTCATGGCATGTCCATATTGTTTTAGCGTTTTTGCCTAAAAAGTAACATAGAACTTACAATATGAAGCAAATAATCCAAATAAAAATCCCAAATCAAATAGTCCCAAATTCGTTGTCTAAAGCGTCGTAGTTGTTGTAGCTTCTAGTTGTAGCCTTCAAGAATCGTCCTTCATCTTCTATAATTTTGTTCTTTGTATTTTTAATTCAGAGCTCTTGGTTTAATGGCGGCGGCCTGAGGCTAAATTGAAATAGTATGATTTAGGCTAGGTCTTAGGTTCTTTTTATAGTGTTTGCAAGTTGATTTAGACCGTCGATGGAGCTTGATTCAATAATAGCCGTTCATCTGAAGGAGAGGCCAATCAGGAGCTGACACCTAGCCCTAGTGACAAGGCAAGGCTCAGAAAATCGACCAAACACAGACCAGGCCAACCAAGACCTGACCAGCCAGCATATTCTGACCTGGGCGCACTTGGCAGGTGCGCCAGGCTAAAAATGCACTGGCGCACTTCCCAAGTGCGCCAGTTCATTTTTGTTCTGGCGCACTTCCCAAGTGCGCCAGTGCATTCTGACCCGTTTTCTGGTTTTTCACCCAACTTCGTCCGTCCATATCTTCTTCATACGATATCCGTTTTACGCAAACTCGGATTCTATCTCAAGCAGAATTCCGAGACGAACGCAATGGCGTATCCCGTTTCCCTTAATTCTTTGATTTGAAATTAGTTATACTTTAATTTGTGAATCTCACTGTTATAAAATACACGGGGTGTTACATTCTCCCCCACTTAAAAGGATTTCGTCCCCGAAATCTTCAAGTTCAGGAAGAATGTATATCCTAACATCCAAACATCCATCTACTCATCCATCAAACACGAGCATCCATTGTCCTTAAAAGACTTCTAATGCTTCATGATCATATGCGAAGAGTGTGTGTATATGTTCCTTAGCTAATTCTAATGATCAGGCCTGATTGATCTTCTAAATGCAAAATATGTTTAGTGAAATGAATCCAATATGTATGCAAATTTTTCCTATTATAATTCATAATTTCTACATGAGTGCTCGAACATTCAATCATATGCAACAACCAAATGATAGCACAACCAAGTTTCCAAAATAAACACTCATGCATATGCAACATGAAAATGTGTCTGAGCCGATCTAGTGCCTAATGTGTATTCATGCATCCACGAGCAACCACTTGCGACCACTTGCAACCATTTCGCAATCATAACATGTTTCAATTACATGTTTACATCCAAAAAGATTCTACCTATGGTTCTCAAGATAGGATCGAGGAGATAACAAGACAAACATGGATAGCAAGAGAAATGTATGTAAACCTATAGGAAAATAGATCGAGAATGTACCCTCAAAAAGAAATAGGTTTAGCGCGCTTATCGTTTCTTCAATTTCCCAAGTTGCGTCTTCTAGGGCTTCACTCCACTGTATTTTAACTAGCTTGACTTCTTGATTCCTTAGCTCCTAGATCTCCGTTCCTAAGACACGAATCAGAACTCGCCTCAATGTTTCCACTTTTACGCCTTCAAGGATGCTTGGCTCAACCACTCCGGAAGACTCATCCGCCTTATCTTCATTCTTATCACTCATACCTATCCTATATAACATGTTAACAAGCCTCACGAAAACTATCTCCATCGTACGGGAAAACCCTCTACGAAGCTAGAAAGAAGATTAGCCGCAAGTAAAGCTACTGCGACTACAGATGGAGAAAAGAAAGGGAAAGAGATTCAAACAAGGAAACAAAGGATAGTGCTAATGGCTTTTGGGGAATAGCCTTTAAAAACTTTTCTTGGAAAATGCTTCTTTGTAAATGGTTTTGAAAAAAGGTTTTCAAAACTTTTGCCCAGTCTTGGTAACCTTATGCTCTGATACCAAGTGAAACACCCCACCTCCGCTAGGGTCACTCACAAAGGGAATGCACTAGTTTTGGAGAGGTATTATCGAGATAACATCACAGAATTATCACAAGACAGAACATAAATAAATAATTAAGTAAACAGCGGAAGAGTTTATGAGCAAAACAGAACTTCATTTCATTCCAAAATAAACCATGTCTTTTACAAACATTTCAAATAACTTCATTACAACTGTCTTGTAATAATAGCCAAAGAAGCAATAACTTAAAAACAGAAAAACAGCTTATTCCCCAAGTGCAGTAAAAAGAAGCAGCCATAGCAAGCCGTACGTGCTGAGCCAAAGCAAGTGATGTCCAAGCTAAGAGCTAGTGTTTCCTCCCTGAGAACCGGGGGGGAAACGAAAGAAAAAGAGGCGAAAGGAAAAGGGTCAGTCATAAAGACTGAGTAAGTTCTAGTGACTTTCAGTGTAAAGACGGTTAAAACATCATGTCATGTATGAACTGGAACTAAACTTGAGAATGGTGTCAAGGTGGACAAGATAGACTAAGGTGATCATGATAAGTCAAGACAAGTCAAATAAAGCATCGCATGTTCAAGATTCGTTGCCTCGACTGTACTAGTATACTAAGCCCAGGTCACAGGTTAATCATGAAATAAATCCCATGGCCCAATATCATGAAATGACCCTGAAACGGGGTCTGACCCAAGTACGGGGTCCTACGGAACGCTTATCTAGTCGATCGGCTCCCTACAGGTTCTAGCTCGTCAAGTGTCCGTGTCATACGGCTAATCACGAATGTAGTCACCTGTGCTGGGTCCACCTTCGGGTGTATCAGCCCTAGGGTGTCAACCTCTGACACGATTCAAGATGCACAGATAAATCTACGGATACCCAGTGTCTGCCCCGGATACGTGCACGATCGTAGTCCACCGAACCTACACTGGCGTACCCCACTGCCGTCGTTCACCTCTTACAATCAGCCCAGTAATCGTGCCCCACCCGGCCTAGCCCCAAGGTACCTTGATACATCTAGAGGGTTACTGCTGAAAGGGGTCATGTCTAGGGTTTCGCCTAATATATTAGGTCATGTAATTCGTGACCTAACCTGCCTAACAGATTAAGTCATGTAATTCGTGACTTAATCCTTTTCCAGTCTAGTCATGTCAAGATGGTTAAGTATGTCATTTCAGTTCGCGACTTAACCCGCCTACGTGTCATGTCAAGTTGGCTAAGTGTTGTCATTTTCAAGTTCATGACTTAGCCCTACAAATCGTGTTCAAGTTGGTTAAGTTGTCTTTTCATGTTCATGACTTAACCCTAATTGGCATTAATTGATTCGTTAATGCACCGAACCACTCACATTGGATCCTGTTGTTCGTAGCCACTGGATTTGCCGGGCGGTTCCGGGCAGATTTACGCTACGAACTCAACCCAACCTCGGGTTTCAAGCGCGATGTGACCAACTACCCACATTGGATCCTATTGTTTGTAGCAACTGGATTTGTCGTGCGGTTCCGGGCAGATTTACACTACAAACTCAACCCAACCTCGAGTTGGCCACTTTCTTGTTTTCTAAAGTCATGCCCATGTTCTTATCATATTTTGTGCTATTTCCATAGCATGTTCATATGTCAATTTCGTGCCCAACTAAGGCATGTTTTAAGTCAAGTTATGGCATGTTCAAGTCAAGTTTTCGTGCCATATTTCATGTTCTACTTATGCCAAATTTCACGGTTTATGATTATAATCAATTCAAGTTTTGCCTATTCTACCCAATTGTATCCCCAACGTATATAAACGTACTTCGTTCACAAGCATAAACAATTCAAGAGATAGAGGGGAATAACACCAAACATGTGATAGGAATTTGTGACAATTCCAACATCACTTGCATAATAAACAGTCTATAACATAACACATGGTTTCAATACTAACATGATGATAACTTGGCATAGTAATGGTTCCAACTTAGTTTAACATGATGATTTCAACTTTACATCATAGGCATAATAATCATTGCGGGCATAATAATAATTTTATTACAAACATGAAACATTAAAGGCATAGTAATCCTAATAGGCATAGTGGATTCCAATTTAGCATTTTTAACATAATGATTCTCAACTAACATTAGAAACATAATGATTCCAATTTAGCATTTTTAACATAATGATTCTTATAGACATAATGATTCCAATTTATCATTTTTAACATAATGATTCTCATCTAACATTATAAACATAATGGTTCCAACCTAGCATTTTTAACATAATGATTCTCAACTAACATTATAGACATGATGATTCCAATTTAGCATTTTTAACATAATGATTCTCATCTAACATTATAAACATAATGGTTAGCATTTTTAACATAATGATTCTCAACTAACATTAGAAACATAATGATTCCAATTTAGCATTTGTAACATAATGATTCTTATAGACATAATAATTCCAATTTATCATTTTTAAAATAATGATTCTCATCTAACATTATAAACATAATGGTTAGCATTTTGAACATAATGATTCTAACTTTTCATCATAACCTAGCAATTCCCAATTTTTCCTTAAATCATTATAGGTATATTAACATCACAGGCATAGTTCCATCAACAGTCATAGACATGGTTTAATTAGCATCATAGGCACGGTTTAATCAACATAAAGATTTCAATAAACATAGTGATTCCATGGACATGTATTAGTCCAACTTGCCAAACAATTAAGTCCAAGTGATTAATAACAACATCAAAATCATGACAAGTTTAACTTGCAACGTTGCCATAGCAATATCCCCAAATTATAATTCAAAGATAAAAAAAATATAAACATGGATTAATGATAGTTCCTAAATCCGGTTTCAATTCATGGCATGTCCATATTGTTTTAGCGTTTTTGCCTAAAAAGTAACATAGAACTTACAATATGAAGCAAATAATCCAAATAAAAATCCCAAATCAAATAGTCCCAAATTCGTTGTCTAAAGCGTCGTAGTTGTTGTAGCTTCTAGTTGTAGCCTTCAAGAATCGTCCTTCATCTTCTATAATTTTGTTCTTTGTATTTTTAATTCAGAGCTCTAGGTTTAATGGCGGCGGCCTGAGGCTAAAATGAAATAGTATGATTTAGGCTAGGTCTTAGGTTCTTTTTATAGTGTTTGCAAGTTGATTTAGACCGTCGATGGAGCTTGATTCAATAATAGCCGTTTGTTTGAAGGAGAGGCCAATCAGGAGCTGACACCTAGCCCGAGTGACAAGGCAAGGCTCAGAAAATCGACCAAACACAGACCAGGCCAGCCAAGACCTGACCAGCCAGCATATTCTGGCCTGGGCGCACTTGGCAGGTGCGCCAGGCTAAAAATGCACTGGTGCACTTCCCAAGTGCGCCAGTTCATTTTTGTTCTGGCGCACTTCCCAAGTGCGCCAGTGCATTCTGACCCGTTTTCTGGTTTTTCGTCCAACTTCGTCCGTCCATATCTTCTTCATACGATATCTGTTTTACGCAAACTCGGACTCTATCTCAAGCATAATTCCGAGACGAACGCAATGGCGTATCCCGTTTCCCTTAATTCTTTGATTTGAAATTAGTTATACTTTAATTTGTGAATCTCACTATTATAGAATACACGGGGTGTTACACGGATAGTCCTTTGGGTGCTAGTATGATGTTGACTTCGGTCTTCGGGGTTAGTACTTGGAGGGTTGTTCGCTTAGCCAAGGTGTAGGATTGTCTTAGTACTTAGGAACAGAATCATCTTGTCCATCCTTTTTATCTACCTTATCTATGTTACAGCCATATCATGATGCCTATTTATGTCTTGATCATTTACCTTACCTATTATTTGTTAAAATTACTGGACTCGCCAGACTTTATGTCTGACCCGTTTTGTTTCCACCTCTTTTCTTTCCTTTCCCCCCTCAGGTTTGCAAGGAGGGAATACTACAGCTTAGTGTCGATTTCTTTCAGTTGCTTAAAGAGAGTAAATGTATCGCTTTGGACTCTCTCATCTTTACGGCTTTGCTTATGCTCAGTGGGGATTTATGCATTTATGTTATTTAAGTATTTTCTTCTTTATGTACTTTGAAGTTTTTGGAAAAGACTATTGATCCTGTTGTAATGGTTTTGGAAACTACTTATGTAAGCTTGTTTTGAGTTATGATGCTATGAAATAAGTTTTATCTTCCGCTGTGTTGTTTTATTTATTCTTGTAATTTATCTGTTCTATACAACAATAACGCTCCATGGACATTGATGCATTCCCTTTGTGAGTGACATTAATAGACATGGGGTGTTACACGTGGTATCAGAGCTATGGTTACAAGAACAGATAAAAAGTTTTGAAAAGTGTTTTCAAAAGTATTATTTTCATAGAAAGTATTTTCAAAAACTTGTTTTAAAGAAGCTATTTTCAAGGAAAGTTTACTTTAAAGAACATAATCCCCGCAAGCCATACATCTCTCTTTCGCTTCCCTTGTTTTGAAACTCTTTCTTTTTCTTTTTAGCATGTCTGGAGCATTTGAGATACCATAGGGTGTTCATGTACCCGGTTGGTTTCGTCAATATCTCGAGGCTAGGGCCGTTGTCGCGGGTCCGGCCGACGTTCCTCCTCCTCCTCCCCCAGCTCCAGTCATTCCTCTACGTGGAGATGCTTTCTCCAATATATGTAAAGACTTTCGTTTGATGGGTGGAAAACCTTTTAGTGGGTCTAAAACGTTCGTTGAAGCTAGAAATTGGTTGAAAGAAGTGGAGGATCTGTTTGGCATTTTCGATTTGGACGATTTAAAAAGGTCCAATTGGCTGCTTGGTTGATGAAGGACGAAGCTTCATTTTGGTGGGAGGTTACTAATGGAGAGCGTGTTGTAGAGACGTGGGAAGATTTTAGGGGAAGGTTTGAGTTGAAATTCCTTTCTCAAGCTGAGGAGAGTATGTGTATGGAGAGGTTCTTGACATTGAAGCATAAAAACTTGATTGTGAAGGAGTATGTGACTGAATTTAATAAGTTAGCAAGATTTGGACTAGAGTTAGTGAATACGCCTCACAAGAAGGCCTTGAGGTTTGCAAAGGGCCTAAATAAACTGCTTCACAATTTGGCTAAGTCCCACATTCCAATGGGGGCTACATATGAAAAGCTTGTTGATATGGCAAACATGCATGAAGAAGAGAAGGGTGTAAGTACTTTTAGGCTGCAAGATAAGAAGGAGGATCCAAAGAAATCCCAATAACAAAAGAAAGGTGGTAAAAAAAAGAGGAAGTGTCACAACTGTGGGATACCCGGCCATTTGAAGAAAGACTGTAGGAAGAAGAAGTTCGCTTGTTATCATTATGGTGATCCAGGTCATGCTGTCAAGGACTGTCCTAAGAAGCAAGGGCAGAGGGCAGGTTCTACTTTGGGAGGGCAGGTTCATGCTCTCATGGCTCCGAGGCAGGAAGAAGGTAGAAAAATTTCTGTTGAAAGTTTGATTTTCTTGTTTGATCATCCTATCCGTACTTTATTCAATTCTGGCGCATCACATTCGTTTATCTCTACATCATTAGTTGAAACACTACACTTAAATACTAGTCTCATTGTGGGTCCCATTATAGTCTCAAATCTTATTGGTGGGTCGGCTCATTTATCCATGGTTTGTAGGGATTTGAGATTGTCTATCTTAGGCGTTGGTTTTGAATGTAATGCTTTTGTGCTTGGCTTCATGGGCTATGGGTTGATTCTAGGATGGATTGGCTAGCCAGACATGGTGCCATCCTAGATTGTGAACGAAGGGTAGTAAAATTGTTGACTCATAGTGGAAAGACCCTTGATATTTCTTGTGACCCTATAGGATCGGTGATGCTTAGTTATCTTGAGTCACTTGACGCATCCAATGATGATTTACATTCTATTGGTATAGTCTGTGAATATGTGGATGTATTCAATAAGGTGAGGGGTCTACCCACAAAACGTGAGATAGACTTTCATATTTATCTTGTAGACAATGCAAAACCCGTATCTCTGCCAGTATGCCACATGGCTCCTCGTGAGAGGAGGGAACTCAATAAACAAGTAGGGGAGTTGCTTGAGAAGGGGTTCATAAGACGTAGTATATCGGAGTGGGGTGCTCCAGTAGTATTTTCCACGAAGGCGGATGGGTCCCTTAGACTTTGTGTGGACTATAGAGAACTTAATAGGCTTACTAAGAAGAATAGGCACCCACTGCCGAGGATTGACGATCTCTTCGATCAGTTAGTTGGCGCCTCAGTGTTTTTGCAGTTGGACTTAGCCACTGGTTTCCATCAATTGACAGTGGCTGAGGATAGCATAGACAAGACTGCCTTTAGGACTCCGGACGGTTTCTATGAGTGGCTTGTGATGCCCTTCGGTTTGACAAACTCCCCCGCATACTTTTTTGACTTGATGAGTAGGGTGTTTAGGGAGTACCTTAATAAATTCGTGGCAGTCTTTGTGGATGACATCTTGATCTTTTCTAAAAGCGAGGAAGAGCATGCCCTACATCTTAGGGAAGTGTTGGAGACCCTTCGAGCGCATAACCTTAAAGCTAAATTTTCTAAATGTCACTTTTGGAGGAAGGAAGTGTGATTCTTAGGGCACGTAGTTACCAAAGAAGGGATAGTTGTGGATCCCGTGAAGGTGGTGGCCATCCAAGATTGGAAGGTCCCTAAAAATGCTATCGAGATGAGGAGTTTCTTGGGGTTGGCTGGCTACTATAGCAAGTTTATCAAGGGCTTCGCAAAGATATCAGCCCCATTGACACGCATGACGAAGAAGAACATAGTTTTCACGTGGGACGTAGATTGTGATGATGCGTTCCAACGTTTAAAGAGAGATTTGACCACAGCCCCAATCTTAGTGTTGCCAAATGGGAGTAAGCCATTTACCGTTTATACCGATGCTTGTGGGACAGGACTAGGCGCAGTCTTAATGCAAGAGGGGAGGGTAATAGCCTATGGACGAAGGCAGTTGAGAGTGCATGAGAAAAATTACCCTACACATGACCTAGAGTTGGCCGCTATTGTTTTCGCGCTTAAGTCTTGGCGCCATTATCTTCTTGGCGAGAAATTCGAATTGTTTACAAACCACAAATCGCTAAAATACTTGTTCTCTCAGAAGGAATTGAACTTAAGGCAGCAAAGGTGGATGGAATTCTTAGCATCCTACGATTTCGAGATAGCATATACCCCTGGCAAGGGTAACGTGGTGGCAGACGCCTTAAGTAGGAAAAGGTTGTCCTTGAGTCTGTTGTTTGTTGAGCAGCGAAGCTTAGAGTTTATCTCTACATTTGACTTTAGACCTTCCATTGACTTTGTCCCCAGTTTGCTAGCATCCTTAGAGGTCAGACCTAAGCTTTTGGGACGGATTGGTGAGGCACCGCGAGATGACCCACAGTTGGTTGAGTTAGTAGAGAAGCTCATAAGAGGGGAGTCATCTAGCCATCTTAGTAAGTATACCCTAGATGATCAGGGTTGGTTACGTAGGGGCGGTAGACTTTGTGTACCACGAGACGAGAACTTGAGGAAGACCATTCTTGATGATGCACATCGTCCGAAGATGACCATTCATCCCGGTGGGGACAAGATGTATATGAACATGAGATGGGTTTACTTTTGGGCCGGTATGAAGAGGGATGTGGCCGAGTGTGTCGCTAGATGCTTGGTGTGCCAACAAGTAAAAGCAAAGCAAAAGAAGCCTGGTGGGTTGCTTCACCCATTGGAGGTCCCACAATGGAAGTGGGAGAGTCTCGATGGACTTTGTTGATGGGTTACTAAGATCAAGGAAGGGTAATACGAGCATTTGGGTCGTGGTAGACAGACTTACTAAGAGCGCCCATTTCATTCCTATAAAGAGTAAGAGGACTGTTCCATGATTAGCCTCCGTATACATTCGAGAGATAGTTCGTTTGCACAGTGTTCCTTCTAGTATAGTGAGCGATCGCGATCCTATCTTTATTAGCGAGTTTTGGAAGAGCTTGCTTAGAGAGGTGGAAATAGAGCATGATGCGACGATTCGACGAGCTCCTACATGCATTCTTGGGTCGGAGATTAAGAAGTTGAGGAATCGAGAGGTCAAGCTAGTCAAAGTGCAATGGGGAGATGATGAGAGCGACGCTACTTGGGAGACGGAAGAGAAGATGCGTTCATTGTACCCTTTTCTTTTCAAGGGTATGTCTTTTAATTTCTCTTTTGTCGCTTAGCTTGTACTTGTTCTATCTTTAGTGTGTCCTCTCACTAGTATCTTTGACCTTTAGATGGGGTAGTCCTATGGTTGAAACATGTGTTTAAGACATGTTATGTATGGTGGATGCATGTGGATGCAAGTGTTTGCTCGTGGATGCATATACACACACTTTAGGCACTAGATCGACTCAGTCACTTTCATGTTGCATATAAATGGATGTATATAGTAAAATGAATGTACATTGAATATGTGTATCATATGGATGTTGCATTTAAATGAATGGTTGTGCACACATGTAGTAATGATATGTATAGGATTCTTTGCATACATGATGGATACATGGCACTATCATTATTTGCATTAAGGAGGTCGACTGAATCAGTGGACCGCCTGATTTTGCATTAGTATACGGACATATACACACACTATGCATATGTACATGAAAAGCATTAGAAATCTTTTAAGGACCATGGTTGCTAGTGGTTGATGGTTGAGTAGATGGATGATTGGATGGTAGGATACGTTCTTCTTGACTTAGATATTTCGAGGACGAAATCCTTTACGTAGGGGAGAATGTAACACCCCGTAATTTCTGAGAATATTAAAATAACAAATCAAAGAATAATTTATTTGAAAAAGAGGAATGAGAAAAGAATGATGTTTAGCATGGTTCAAAGGTTTGTAAGCAAAAGACTTAGCAGTTCATTTGGTTAGAACATGTGACTTTCATACAAGAGGTACAGAGTTCGATCCCCGCCAGCGCCATATTTTTGTTTTAGGGGAATGGCTAAAAAGTGGCTTAGTGTGAACGCAGTTCAAAAAGTGGTTTAGTGTGAAAATGGTTAATTATGAAGAAGTTATTAAACCATGAAGTTTGTATGCATATGAGAGAAATATATATATAGATATATATAAAAATTAAATAAATAAATATTCAAAAAAAAAGTTCAAAACAACGAATCGGGAGGGGGAATAGCCGAACCGCACCACTTTTGGAGTCGACCCGAGTCCCGCTGGGTCGACTAGAGATCAATCCAGGGTGTTTGACTGCCAACCCATGGCCCGATTCGCCCTAAGGGCTGATATGGCATCTGAGTGGTCCAGATCGGTTCTAGGGTTAATCCTAAGGCCTAAATAACTTCCTACACCTATATATACACCCTAAGACCTAACCCTAATTCATAAATATTATCTATGACACTATTATGCTGTCAAATTATCTCTTAAACCCTAGCCGCCGCCTCTAAATCAAATCTCAAGTGTTCAACTTCAACTCAAATTAAAGATTAGAGCTTCTACAACAAATCAAGAAGATAAATCAGCAACACCGCAACGTTTCTACACCAATTTCAGTGCATAATTCTATTCTTTAACCACGAAAGGTGAGTATAGTGATTTTCACAATATAATGGGATTAAAAGTGACATGTTGAAGTTGTAAAGAGGATTCATATGTATGTAATTTAAATCTCATCCAAGTCTTCACCTTTTTGATTCATGTCATCATATGCCTATGTTTCTATGTAAAGTTCATACCTTTATCAGTTTATTTATGTTGAATCAGTCATTATGCCTCTATGCCAGTTTACATGCCCATTTATTTCATGATGTTGTGTTAATTCCAATTTTCTGCGATTCGATTCTCTCTTCTTATCCCTATTCCTTTTATTTTTGGATCTAGGCTACCTTCGAGCCTATGTTAAAAATACGCGTGAATGCAAATACATGGGAACGATGGGAATATGTAAAATATGGAAAATTGGATATTATTGGATATTTTCGATAATTGGATAATATGTGAAATTGGCCTATTTGGGTATGAATTACATGGAATTGATGAAATTGCCTATAATTGTAAATTTGTAATTAAGGCTAATTAATATGTAATTAGTGATAATTTGGAATAGGCAATATTATAAACATGATTATATGTTTAATTGGATATACATGACATGAAAATTGGGTATGGGTGAAATACGATTATTAATAAACCTTTGACACGAGATTAGGCGCAATTGTGACGTAAGACTGCCCGGAACCGCCCGACAAATCCAGCTGCCACAATTGGACAACTAATGTGAGAGGTCAAAGGAATGAATTGTAGGCGCAACAGTTAGTGACACGAGGTTAGACCCGGTTTGTGGCGTAAGACTGCCCGGAACCGCCCGGCAAATCCAGCGGCCACAAAGCATTCGGTCTAATGTGGGAGGTCATGCACCGTTCGTCATAAGGAATGAATTAAGGAATACTAACCATAATAAGACATGGGTATGGTTAGAGGGTTAAGTGGGGTGACATGTAAATTATGACATGTAAATATGGACTTAACCGGTATAAGATAAGACATGTAAATTATGACTTGTAAGTATGGACTTAACCATATCATGTGTAAGACATGGACATTTAAATTAAAATGGTTAAGTGGGAGAAAAACCTAGTGGGGACCAAGCATAGGTGGGAGGCTTGTGTCGGATGGGAGACCCGTTTCAACCAGTAACCCGCTTGAGTATCTAGTTGGGCCCGGTACTAGGCCGGGGTTGGGGCACGCTTACTAGACTTGAATGTAAGAGGTCAAAACGTGAATAGAGGTGGCAACGCGAGTCCAACGGGTTCACGTGCGTGCATTGGTCCGAGCTGGTAGGTAAGACGTTGTTGCATCCTGTAGGTATGGCCGTGCATTTTATGTTGGTATCGGGGTTGCCACTTTGGGGAGTGATACACCCCACTGTGGGGCCAGCACGGGTGCCTATAGGTTTAGGGAGTTGATCGAATGGGTAGGGTAAGGGTACCTTAGTGGTGGTAGGAGCAAGCTGGCACCTACGATAGCAGCTAGGTACAAGTAACTACCAAGTTTGTCATGTGGGTACAGTTAGTGGGAAGGGATCAACCTTTAGTAAATAGAGACTAGTAGATGTGCGGTGTAATTAAGTATTGTGGTGTAACTTAGCAAAAGTGCGGTGTAACGAAATACATGTTGGTTGAGTTGGATAGTCCTTTGGGTGCTAGTCTGATGTTGACTTCGGTTTTCTGGGTCAGTACTTGGAGGGTTGTTCGCTTAGCCAAGGTGTAGGATTGTCTTAGTACTTAGGAACGGAATCATCTTGTCCATCCTTTTTATCTACCTTATCTATGTTACAGCTATATCATGATGTCTATTTATGTCTTGATCATTTACCTTACCTATTATTTGTTAAAATTACTGGACTTACCAGACTTTATGTCTGACCCGTTTTGTTTCCACCTCTTTTCTTTCCTCCCCCCCCCCCCCCTCAGGTTTGCAAGGAGGGAATACTATAGCTTAGTGCCGATTTCTTTCAGTTGCTTGAAGAGAGTAAATGTATCGCTTTGGACTCTCTCATCTTTACGGGTTTGCTTTTGCTCAGTGGGGATTTATCCATTTATGTTATTTAAGTATTTGCTTCTTTATGTACTTTGAAGTTTATGGAAAAGACTATTGATCCTGTTGTAATGGTTTTGGAAACTACTTATGTAAGCTTGTTTTGAGTTATGATGCTATGAAATAAGTTTTATCTTCCGCTGTGTTGTTTTATTTATTTATTCTTGCAATTTATCTGTTCTATACAACAATAACGCTCCATGGACGTTGATGCATTCCCTTTGTGAGTGACATTAATAGACATAGGGTGTTACAATTCCCAAAAAGACGACATGAGCATTAGTAACTATCTAAGAAAAATAAAGAATCTGTGTGATAAATTGAATGCAGTAGGACAAAAAATTAGCAACAATGAAAAATTTTTGTTCATTACCAATAGCAAGGACAATCTAAACAATTTTTTTTCGTTACCAATAGCTTCTTATCATCTTGGATCCTATTGCTTTCATTGTCGTACAGCAAACATTATCCGAAAATTTGTTCGCTCTGCACTCCTCAGTCACGAATGCAGAATAGACCAAAGAAAGGCAATACAAAATGAATATTCTGCAAACTACGTTGCTGCTACAAAAAACAAACCCCCACAAAAGAACACTGGCAGTCAAAATCGACTGGACAATCAAAGTCAGAGAGGGTACCAGCCTCAAAGAGGTCGAGGAAGAGGCGGGTGGAATAACAATAATTTGGTGAAATGTCAAATCTGTGATAAATTCAATCATATGTCCGGCAAATGTTGCTTTAGACTCAATACTGAATTCAGTGTTCCGCAATCAAACCAAAACAACAAAGGACAAAGGGGGCCTAATGCAAACATGGATACAATTAGCCGTCAAAGCAGAAACAACAGTGATGGCAACAGAAGTCAAACTACAAGTAATGATGATGCAAGCAGGACTGATGAGAATAACTTGGATGAACGGTACCCAGATTCAGGTGTAACTCATCATATCACTAACAATCTTCAAATTTTAAATGTTAAAAGCAAAAGTTACACGTGTATGAAATTTTTACATATGGGAAATGGTGAAACTGCGACTATCACTCACATTGGTAAGGGTATTATGTGGAAATAGACAACTTAAACCGAATAGTTTATTGGGAGTTCCCACCATTAACAAAATTCTATTAAGTATCTCAAAATTTGCCAATGACAACAATGTGTACTTTGAGTTTCACCCAAAATTTTGTCTAGTTAAGGATTTACTAAGTCAAGAAGTACGCTATAGGGTAATCTACATGATGGTCTTTACAAATTTGGCAATATGAAGACAGGAAATCCTTTAAGTAAAGAATTTTGGTGTAATAGTGTAAATGCTAGTAGTAATAATGATTAAAATGTAATTGAATCTTGTCATTTTAGATTGGGTCATCCCAATTTTGAAACTGTACAAACTATTCTGAAAGTTAATGGAATTTCTTATAAAAATGTACCTGTTAACCACACTTGCATGCACTGTTAGCTTGGCAAAAGCCATAAACTCCCATTCATTAATTCTGAAACTATATATCACAAGCCATTGGAGCTTGTAGCTTCTAATCTATGTGGCCCAACACCACTGAGCTCATATCAGGGACATTGGTACTATCCTTCCTTTGTTGATGCCTACTCTAGATACACCTGGATATGGATGCTCAAGACAAAGTCATAAACATGTAATGCAGTTATTCAGTTCATAATTTATATTGAGAAACAAACCAACTGTAATGTCAAAATTATACAAACAGATGGTGGGACACAGTTCCAGCCACTACGCAATTTTTTCATCAAATAAGGCATAATACATAGGTTAACTTGTCCCCACATATCTGAGTAGAATGGGTAGGTTGAAGTAAAACATAGATATATAGTTGAAACTGGACTAACACATTTATCTCAGGGATCGTTGCCAATGAAATATTGGAATGAGGCATTCAATACTTCTTTGTTTCTTATTAATAAGTTTCCTACAAAAGTGTTGAATGACAAAACCCCATATGAGATGCTATTTAATGAAAGGCCAGACTATAAATTTTTAAATGTCTCTGGATGTCTATGTTTTCCATGCTTATGAGACTATAATGAACACAAGTTGAGCATGAGTTTAAGTCCATGCACATTCATTGTTATACTCAAAACCAGAAGGGCTATAAATGTTTAGGCAAAAATTGTAGAGCATTTGGCTTGAGACTTGTTGTATTTGATGAAAATGTTTTTCCTCTCGCAAGAAGGCAAAAAAGCAATAAAAGCAATGAGTCAAACTTAAGAATAAATTTGCCAGGCATGCCTCTACTTACTAAACAACTAATCGAAAATGCATTGAAGGACAACAAAGTCAAAGTGATTCAAATATGCAAAGTGATTCAAACGTGAAAGCTACTGCATCTACACCTAAACCTGGATATAATTCAAAAAATATGTACACAAATCAATCCAGTTCGGACATACACGAAAGCAGAAATATGGAAGATAACATAAGTACAGGTTCATCATATAACAATGGTGAAGTTCAACCTCAAATACAACATTTTCAAACTGGACATCACATGACTACCATATCTAAGAGTTGCATTTTTAAACCCAAATTATATAATGTCATAGTGAATGAAACCGAATCAGTCAATTTTGGTCAAACAGTAAAATAAAACAAATGGAAAAAAGATATGGACATTGAGTGTGAGGCTTTAATTAAAAAAATGGAACTTGGAGCCTAGTCACACCTCCTACTGACAAGAATATCATAGGTTGCAAATGGAACTATATGATAAAGAGAAAGGCAGTTGGGTCCGTGGATAACTACAAAGCTAGACTTGTTGCCATAGGTTATGCACAATAGTTTGGTTTCGACTTCAACAAAAAAAATTCACCAGTTGTGGAACCGATGACTATTAGAATAATTTTGACCATTGCCTTATGTAAAGAATGAAGCATAAAGCAACAAGGTGTCAATAATGTTTTCTTAAGTGGAGAACTAACCGAAGAAGTGTATATGTATCAACCAAAAGGCTATGAATCTAACATCAATAACAGACAAGTATGAAATCTACATAAAGCAATATATAGCTTGAAACAGGCCTTAAGGGCATGGTATGAGAAGTTCAAGCTAACTCTTTCTAATCTTAATTTCATTCAGACAAATTCTGATAATTCACTATACATGAGAAAAGGCAATCAGGGCACCATTTTTATTATTGTGTATATGGATGACATGTTAATCGCTGGTGATAACAGTCAGGAGGTCAATAGAGTTATACACATGCTTGATCAAAACTTTGCCATTAAAGATTTGGGGGGAGTTAATCTATTTTCTCGACATAAAATTCAACAGAAAAAGTGACATAGAATTATTTTTGTCTCAGCAAAGTTATATTTCAGAAATTTTGCAAAGAGCCAACATGCACCAAGCCAAGCATTTACCAACACCAACGGTTAGTAATCTATAACTACCTAAACTCAAAGAGAAGCCATTGACAATGCAAAACAATACAGGAGCATATTTGGAGCACTACAACATGCTACTATTACACGTCCTGATATATGCTTTAGCGTTAACAAAATAAGCCAGTATACGCAAAATCCTTTATCTGAGTATTGGGCAACCGTTAAAAGGATACTAAGGTATTTGCAAGGGACGAAACACCATGGAATCAACTTAAAATCAAATGAAGATTTAAACTTACATGGGTTCAGTGACGCAGATTGGGAAAATGATATAGACGACAGAAGATCTATGACTGGTTACTGCATTTTTCTCGGTACCAACATTATTTCATGGTGCATGAAGAAGCAATCAACTACTTTGAGATCCTACACCAAAGCAGAGTATCGATATTCGTGAGCACTACAGTTGAAATTTCTTGGATTGAATTATTACTGTGAGAACTAGGGTTTGCATCTAGAAGAAAACCTATTGTTTGGTGTGATAATGGGAGTGCAGTATCCCTGTCTCTCAACCCCATTCAACATTCTTGGATCAAACATCTGGAAATCGAACTCGATTTTGTTTGATAGAGGACACAAGTTGGTTAATTGATGCTATTCCATATTCCCGCTTACCATCGGCGAGTAAACATACTCATGAAGGCTCTTTCAAGTAAACTTTATTGGATTACGTGGAGAGCTTAAGGACAACGATGGCGGCGGAATGAGAGGAATGAAGAAAACCTAGTTTAGTTTGTAGGAGGATATTAATGCATCAGCATTACATACCCGAATATGTGTTTATGGACTTGTATCATTCTGGGCTGATCTCATTACAATCCCATTTATTCATTTACATAATTATTATATATATGTTTGTATTAGTCGTTACATTTTTATATTGAACTATTCAAGTCTATTTTACATTTACAACAAATATATATCTTGCTCCTTTCTTAGTTGCCATTAACATTTATTGATATTAAATAATTTGCACTTTACATAGACTGGTCAGACTATTCATGGTTCCATCTTAAGCTCTTGGTTTATTATTATAACAAACACAATAAGGTCTTTATTATAATCAATTATATTAACTACACGATCTCGCATTATGGTTTTCTTGCTTATTTTGAGTGTACCTATTTCATCGAGATCTTATACGTTACGAAAGCAAGTATTCACCGTAAGGACTTTGTACATGTTTTGTTATGGATCAAACACTCATATTATTGTATTAATTTAGAGTTCAAGGTACGAATGTATCTAGTATTTATATAACTTTTCTCTAACATGGGTCTTGAACTGGTACATGCCAAAAATATTTTGGCAGGTATATGTATACTCCTATGTCAATTTAATAGACTTCATTTGTATATATTAACTTATAAATATTTTATTGTTTATATTAGTCACATAAATTTATCAATATATACTATTTAAATTTTATATAACATATGTTTTTGTAAATTAAAAAGGTTAAATCTGCTTATTTCATTTTTAATACGGCTCTTACTTTAATTTTATGCTCTCCAAAATATCGAGAGAAGTATAGAAACCTTATGATTTCTCTGGTGCATGGTAGACATTGTTTTCCTCGGGATTTTGACCTCGAGTTACTCAATAATCAAAGACCTGCAAGTGATGGGTAACTCTTAATTGATTTGTGTCATATATGACTCCTAAATCCATGGTCGTTGTCGTAATGTCAAACTCGACGTGGAGTTTTCCTAACAAATAGAGAGGCATCGTTCAATCATGCTTACCACTATGCAAAAAATTTAGGGTAATGCGTATATCTTGAGTTTCCCTAATAAATACTAGCATGTACCTTAACTCATATAGTCAGTATATACAAAATATTATGCATAACATTTAATCTTGAGTTTGCTCAGCAATCAAAGAGTATGAAAATAATGTACTAACATGCAAATGAAAGGTTAACTTTATATGTTACAATCTATAATACATGTACATTGGTTATATCGACTTAAGAAACGATATGTTTCTTATGAAACATCCTTGTGTTTCGAGTGTTGGACATATTAAGACTACATACTTCACATAGTTACTCACACTAAAAATATGACTTTGTTGGGACATGAAATATCTCTATATAAGTAATTCAATGAATCATGTCCCTAACTTAGCATCACATTTAGGGTATATTCATGCAACTTGACCTAATTTCAAGGATGAGGATAGTAATTCCTCCTTATATAAATGGAACTAGTATAATTTGTCATTAGCAATTAGGGTTATATTGCCTAACTCCTACACTTATCATCTCTTAGTTGTTCAAACGCATGTGTCGAACACATTTAAATATTTTATAAGACTTGCCAGCCTAATCCAAAGTCGGGTAGCATTGTTAAATTTTTAAGGTTTATGTATGTTTCACTTACATTATTTTATACATATATAGTTAAAATTTTCTTTTGGAAATACAATTGCAATTTGATTATAATTATGAAAAAACCACTAATTTAAGTTTTAAAAAACCATTAATTTAAGTTGTAAAACCTCTAGACGGTGTTGAAGAAGTCTTGGGTTTGATCCCACAAACACCAAAATGAGGGTTTCGCTTAATTTAAGTATCTCTTTTATAGTCTTCTCATATGATAAATTATTTATAATTATTACAATTTAACTAAATTATATAATGTACACATATATCTTATTGATAAACAATATTTAATTAATTTTAGTTTATTAAAAATTATTTAATTTGTAGTAAAATTCAAAATTTTATTTTATTCAACCCAAATATATAAGATAAATATTGATCATAACATTTGTAATTTTCTTTAAAAATATCAAATTATATATATTAGTAAGCACTTAATTTATTATTTATCAACTAAATATTTTATTTAGTTAAAATTGAATTAATTAAATATTTGTGCTAAATTCAAATTTTAAATTTACATTAAATGATTTAAGATAAACATAGACTAAACTGTAAATCTACATTTTAATAGATGTACACATACATATATATTTATATCAGTAAGTATTTTTATTTAAATTATTATTTATTTAATTAATCCATTTGATTAAATATTGAATATTTTTCAAGAATATTAATTTAATTTAAAACAGTTTTGTAAAATACTTTAAATTTTTACATAATTTATTTTATATTTCAAATAAAGTTTTATATTTAAAATATATTTTATATGTTAAAATTAAATTTTGACAATTATCTCAAGACTCGAACTAATTTAGATTTTCATAATTCGGCCAACCTTTCAGGTTTAGTCTACACATTGGACAAGGCTTGTAGCCGTGAAAAGGAGAATACCTGATTATTCAACCTCAAATTTAGAGACCATTACTTTAAGTACTTATCCAATGAGTAGAATTTATTGGTTTACCATAAAAATTTTTAGAACCTCTTGCCCATTTGGGTTTATGCCATGTTGGAAACGAGTAGTCTATAATGGGTAAAATATGTATATTTCAATTTCTTTTCCTACTTTGGATCATAGCGGACAATCAAAGTCTAATGAATTTTACTAGATTAATTTTATCTAGTTAAATAAAATATGTTTGAGAGTATATTAATTCTTTTCCTAATTTGTTTAATTTTCTAGTTTAATTAACGTTTTTAATTTATATATAACTAATATATGTTTGAGAGTACCATAATATACTCACGTGCAAAGGTTGTGCGTGTGCGCTACATCTTAAGGTATACATTGTTAACGTCTATGTATATTGATGTTATGTTTTGCATCTACAACATATACATTAGTCATTTATTTGTGCATCGTCTGTCCTAATACATTATATATATATATGTATGTATGTATATGTATATGTATATGTATATGTATATGTATATGTATATGTATATGTGTGTTTGTGTGTGTGTGTGATATTTTAGTATGAGAAGGTGACTACTTGGGCATAAAATAAAACAAAAACGGTGACATATAGAATCCAGAACATTGGATTTTTTGGTCCTTGTGTGGAAAGGTGGAATTCAAGGGACAATCAATGGTGGAGAGCATTGTATAACCAATTGTGTCACCAAAATTGTTTGTAAACTATAAAAATATTTAATTAGATTTTGACTAAGCCAATAAAATTTATATTCAAATTTAATATCTAAAATATCTAGTTCTGACTTAGAAAACGTTTCAAAGGTCAAATCTAAACTTATAAAATTAAATACCTTTGTTCAAATAAAATATTTTTTTCACATGTTGGTATTATTTCGTCACTATCGGAATAACTTCCAAAAATAAATATTTTTTTAAAATGCATTAAGTATTTAAAATATGTGGTTTTCAATAAGATTAATCGTCAAAATATATTATTAAATTATATTTCTTTTAGGTTAAGTTTCTTCTTATAAAATTCAAAACTAGCCATTATATTTTAATAAATTATATATATAAGTATAAAAATTTCTAAATTGATAAAAATAATATCATAATAGTACATAAAATATGGATACATGTTTGAAATTTTAATAATAATTTTTTTAAATTGAAATATTATATGTATACATGTACATTATAATTTTTTAATTATATAATATATATATATATATTATAAATATGTAAAACATGTGTTCAGTTATTAAAAATCAATTAAAAGTAGGAAAATAATATAAAAATGAACATCAATGGAAAAAAGAAGTTTTTTATATAGAGATCTGAGCCATAGATTTGTTAGTGTAAATGGTTCAACAAAATTTAATGATATATAAAAGTGAGAGAGCCATTGCATATGTAAAATTATTATATTGGCTACGAATTACATAATGAAAATGCTATGTAATAAAGGAATTTTAGTACCTTGGGGATGTGGCCTTTGAACATGTGCATTGGTTTATGTATGTCCTGGATTCGCCTAGAATCGGAACCTGGACGTTGCAAAGAACCTGGCTACTATGATTTGTATTTGATTTGATGTGTATTGGCTTACGACTATAAAAGGAGCAAGAGATCTCATGGGAATGACAAGGTGGGGGAATCAAAAAAGAAAACATGGAATCTGTTATTGTCGAAAAACAATAGCTGAGTCGTGTACTAGGTCACTTTCTTGAAGATGTTTTGGCGATCTGCTTGAAGGTACAAAGCAGATCTCGAAATTCCGCCGCCGTCTCTGAGATAAAACAACCTCTCTAATCTAAAAAAGTATTGACCTTGTTTGCACGACATAATCAATTCTGATTTGCACTCTAAAATACCACTCAAGGAGATTTTAGTTTTGTTGAAGGAAGAAGAAAAAGAAAAGTGTTTTGTTGTTATGTTTTTTTTTGAAGAAGAAAAGAATAATGTATGTTGTTCTTATTATTTCACTTCTGTCTATCTATTATTTAAATAGGTAGAATGAAAATTGTTGACAGAATGAAAATTTTAGGCAGAATGAAAATTGTATACATTGGTAAACTAATGGAATGCTAACAGATTTTAGTTCATTCTTATTGTAATACCATTAGCTTTTGTAACAGCTCAATAATAATGCTATATAAAAATATTATCGTTGTGCTAGTGTAATGACTCAATTATAAAAATGATTCATAAATATATTACCATTAACGTTTTCTTATTAATAAATCCACTTCATAAACAAAACATTTTCCAACAATCCCCCACTTGATTTTTTTTTAAATATTTTTCGAGCAGTTACTGAAAACATAAGATTGTGCATAAACAAAGGTGTCTTTCGACTTGAACCTTTGCATAGTGGATAAGATTCAGTTTTCATGAGATTGACATGAGGTCTTGAACTCTATTCCTAACATCAGACCACACACAAACTTTCTAGAGTGCAATTAAATAATCCCATTCGTTTATGGCCATGCACATCTATCCCAATTCAATGAACGCTCTAGGAATTTTTCTGAAAACTCCATAGGAAACGACCTCATTTCCGCATTCACATGTGTGAGTCTATCAAGAATACTCCTAAAGGTAGGTATTCTACTCCAAATATAGAGTATAGATATCATTAATAGTTTCTATTAACTCATTCTTTAATCACTTTAGGAATACATGCTCCTTAATATGAAAATAATATGTTCAACTAATATCACTTCACAACTTGTTTTTACCCACTAAATCTAGTTCTTAGGATCTCTAGTCATTAGGCCAGGTTACCATTGTTCATGACTCAACAATCTAAGAGCAGTTGTAACAACCTCAATTTTAAGTATATTTTATTTAATAATTTAATTTAAATTCTGTTTTATTTGTTTTATTTCTTTGGATTTTTTTTGAAATAACTATTTTTATTTATGATTTAAAACTAAATTATTTGGATTTTATATAGTAAATGATTTTTGTTTTGATATGAATATAATTTAATAATACGAACCAATATTTGCTATTTTAGAATCTTATTTATAGGAAATTTTAATCAAGTTATTTAGTTGAATGTGAATTCATTTTTGAATTTTTATTTAAATATTTAAACCTCCTATACTTATATAATTTGTTTCAATATTAATGGAATTATATCTTTGATTTTATTTCAAATTATTTCTCTTGTAGATCTTCCATTCGTATTGATTGTTGTCGATGCAAACACTGCCAAATTTTATTTGTTAAATTTATTTTCCATTGATATCATCTATTATTTATTTGATTTGCAAAATCGTTTGTTAAAGATATATTGCCAAAACCATTTGTTCCTTTGAACTCGAAATTTATATTGTTTCCTTTTATTTGCAAACACGGATTACCTTTTTAATTTTTAACGTCTATTCCTTAGTATTAATCTTTTCCTTACATGTTCATTATTTTCAAAATTTAAACCATTCTTTTCTTTTGCCAAATATCCGTGCAAGCCATTCGTGTTTTTCCATATACGACTCTTCATTTATATTGTCTTGTATCCATTTATAATAGTCCGTTTAATTTACCTATTTTTTCCATTCATCTTTTATTCTTTACATATATTCACAGTTGATTATTATTTTCAAAATTTATTTCTAATTCTTGTCCTTCCCTGATCCACGCATGCTCCATATTAAACCAATTCACTTTCTTTCTTTTATCTCCTGAAGCTTTCCTTAACACTTTCTATACTACCTCCTTATTTTCCATATTCTTTTCTTCTTGCATGCAAACGTGAAGACACAACACTCCACCTTCTCCATGTTATCTCCATCTTTTTATATATATGAATGATTATTTTCTTCATGCGAGTAAATCATCATGAATCGCCAAGCCAGAGACACCGCGCCCGATGCCTGAAGCCACCCGCTTCGATCCCACGTCAGGTTAAGCCACCCAGAGAGCCAACCCGAACAATTTTCATCCCTAAACCTATATCTTGTTTTTGTTGCCTATTCACCTTTTCCACGGGTCACTTGAGATCCATGTGCTGCCTCCGATCTCACACTATCTGACGACCTGCTGCTGTAACATGTCGTCTTTCGTCCACCTCAAGCTGGTAATTAAACCAACTCGAACTGTTTGAAATGACAGAATGTTATTAGCTTCTGAGGTAAATAGAATAAATCACAGATCACAGACACAGAGCAATGATATCTCACAGCGGAAAATAAATAATACAATAGTAGTTCATGAAGCTATTAAACAGAAATCAAAATTTATACATAATATCATAGTTACAAAATTTAATACAGTGGAAGCCTTAATACAAGAATTTCTAATACAAAGGAAAAATCGCCATAATCAACAAATAGAGATGATGCCTTCAACAGTCTCCAGCTTCAAAAGGTGAAATCTCAACACTGCAATACTCGATCTGGCCGAGCAATAATGCAAGACGCAACAACTCGGATCAGGACTAACATTCTCATAAAAGTAAATCAACTCAAATGAAGTGTTCAATGAAATGCATTAGTAATTTAAAGGATGTTTGAGATCACCATCCTCTAAGGATCCGTTAAACTAATATAATATAATACAATACACTATTATAATAATGTCTATGGTTAAATATATTATTGAAAATAGTGTAAGCAGGATTATCATTATTACACTTACACAGTTTATACCGTTATCGTACAGTTTGCATATAAAACACCAGTATGTCGGTGGATAGGGATGCGCCGTGATACGACAGCGTTAAATCAAAATCGTAGGGGGTTCGATCAGGATAAATATGACAAGGCATCGAGGCAATACCCATCAGTAGTGATTCTACTGGATTGCGGACCAAGGTCGGTTGTAACGCATAGCCGCGACTACCGCCCACCCCAGACAATGCTCCTAAAATTAAAGGAACTAATCAACCACAAAGTAATATATATGGTATCGAAGAAGCATGTCTGCTAAGAGGAGCTAGCTCACATTAACCTGGGTACGGCCCCAGTTTAGTCATTTTAATTATAACCCGAAGGTCAAGGCTGTCCATCATCGTTCTCTTTCTTCAAATCCAGTAATCGCCTCCAAACCATCCTACTTCATTCTGGAACTCCACCGCGTATACTGTTGTTAAAGTGGTTTTCGGTATTGGCAGAGAGTATGAAAATATTCGATCCCCATCTCTTTAACAACCAAACGTTTACATTTTTCACACCGGTCGTATTTACATAAAATCATATCTTGAAATAAATCGATTTAAGAAATTTCTTTAGTTCAAACCAAATATTTTATGAATCAATTCCATATATAAAAATTTTCAATTCATATTCAGTTAATTTATAATCGAATTCAGATATTCATATCAATTATAAATTCAAATTCAAATCAATTATGCAATTCACGTTCATTTCCTATAAAGTTCAATATTTAAGTCAATTCAAAATTCGCATTTAGTTGATTAAAAATCAAATTCATCGAATCAAATATCATTATATAAATTTAAACATTTAAACCTCGAATTTAAATCGCAAAATCAAAACTTATCCACCTATTGAGTTGTTATTAAAGTTTATAAAATATATATAAAATAAGCATTGAAAATATATTTATAAGTTATATACTTATATAAAAAATAGCTTTATAAACATAATAGGTTTAAAATAATTAATAAAAAGGTTTAAAAAGAATAATTTATTATAATATATTAATTTAAAGTTAAAAATACATATATGATTAAATTATATAGTTTAAAATAAATAAATTATAAGTAAAATCTTAAATAAGCATTTAAATTTTTTTACTAAAAAAAATCATTTTAAAACATATAATTTATAATTTATAATTTACAAAATTTAAGAATAGATCTTTAAAATATAAATATAAGATCTTAAATTAATATTATTACCATCAAATTTTCCAAATCATTTTAATTAGAAAACATGACCAACGGTGTCCGTATGTAGTTTTCTACCCTATGGTCAAGTGATACAGATATTTAACATTTCAACCCACAATTTATAAAATTTCTGCGGGTTTATCATTTCAACCCACAATTCCAAATTCAGTAAAAATAGTTCTGGTCTATCATTTCAACCCATAAACAATTTTTCCCTAATCTAATATCCGTTCGGGTATGTATCATTTCAACCCTTAGCGATTTTTCCTAAACTGGGGTATCTACAACATAACAAATCATCACATATCATCAATCACATCATAGTCATATATAATAAGTATACATACACGCCGTATGAATATCATGTCACATATGAAAATGTATATTTTAAATAAACAATTTCTACTGGCAATCCTATACATTTCGTAACACTTCATTTAGTTGATCTAACATCTATGAAATAATGTGATTCAGGTGTGAGATAAACTCACCTTTCGTGGCCCAAAATGAAATGATGACTTGCAGGCATGATTTAGAATGGATTTTAACTCGATGATCGCACAATATTTTATTTTATTTTATAAGAGGAGGCTAGGGAATTTTCAATGGATCGGTACGGCTATTTGAGTTTTGAACGGTTCTCAAACTTGACTCAAAATAAACCCAATAAATTCTTTACACAAAATATATATATTTTTATATACAAACACACAAATTTTTTAACATATATATTTAAACTTCGATGCACAAAAATATATTTTATAAATTATATATTTAAATAAAACACAACGCTAATGCATACTAAATCATATACACTTATATATAATATAATTTGAAACACACACATAAACTCATACACACATGCACACCGTACACACAACACAAATTATAACAGTATATATATTATAAATTATACATAAACACACAACAAATCCTTTTTCAAAATAGCATATATACATTTAATACAAACGTATACACAGTAAAATTAATATATACCTATATATTTAAAATTCGAAACATTCCAAATCACTTATATAAATATATATATATTAAATTATATAGCACCAACCCATATATATTTTTAAATTACATACAACACAAACACACCCAAATAAAATCATAAAGATGGTGTATATATATATTTTTTGAAATTTTGCTAATACATTACCGTATAGGTATACAGGGGTGAGTCTCGAACTCCCGACCCCTTACTCGATAAGTACGCACCTTATCACTATTCCACACTGTCTTGGCATATATATAAATATTTAAAACATATATATATATAAACATATTTATTTTTTCAAAATAATTAAATTTCCAAAAAGACTCAACGCCACGCATTCAACGCCGAGATATATGTTTCTTTTATATATAATCATAAATTTATAAATGCACACAAACATTTATCACACAAAACCATATATATATATGCATTATACATATATATTTCTAAAATAATAGATTTTAAACAAGAATATACACACTTAACAAAAGGGGACACACACAAAATCAATCTCACGCACAAACAAGATCACTCACGCCACATAGTAACACAAACGCACACTGTCAACACACCACACAATTAAATTAAAATTATAACATACATACAATAAAGTCAATACAACGCTAAGCACATACAAAACCACATACACATAATAATACTTTTTGTAAAAATAAATAAATTTCAAAATTAATAAATTTTAAAACAACTCACGCCAAACAATATATATACACACACACACTTTCAAACTAATATCATGTACACATGTGTTCTCAAAACAAATAAATTTTCAAATAACTCACCCAAAGACAACACTGTAAATACACACACATGCACATCCATTACAACAGAACGGATGAGTTGGTCAATTGGGGCATGGACACGGGTTGGGTTAGCGACAATGGCAATAACAAGCGGCGTTTGGGTAAAGCGCTGGCAAGGTGGCACGGTTGGAGTAGGGCAGTTGACGAGGCTATGGGATGAAGGGAAGTTCCAGTTTTTTTCTCTTTTGTTGGATGTCTGCACAGAAAGGAAGGCGGATACAGGACTAGGGAGGCAAGAAAAAAAGCATGGAAGAGAAATGACGTGGGAAGAAAAGAAATTGGAAAGCATAGAAGAAAGAAAATGCGATGCTTCTCTTATATATATATATATATATATATATATATATATATATATTGGTGTTTAACATATGGACATAAAGAAGGGGAACATATGTAAAAAGAAAGTAGGAAACGGTGCATTCAAATTTTAAATGGATGGGTTACTCAGTTTGAACATTTACAATGTTTTAGGGAAAAAAAGAGTTATTATAATAATAAAAATCCATATATAAAGAGCTGTTGTAAATATATTTGCGTAAAGAAGGGACTGATAAAAGAAATGATTTGTGAACGATGGGATGGACGATTGGGCTTCATGGGAAAGAACAAAGAAACGGTAAGAAGGAATTGAAACAGGTTTAAATTTCAAAAACAAACAGTTAAGAATGGAAACCAATAGAATTAGAGTCAAAAATGGCAATGAATTATTTCACAAGGAATTTAAATATATATATATATATATATTCACTAAATGAATAAAAGGAGAAGAACAATTAAATTTTGAAAATAAAGAACATGCAAGGAAATAAATTATACTACTAAATGGAGGTTGAACTTTAAACAGATAAACATTGTTTGCAAATAAAAGGAAACACTATAAATTTTTAATTTAAAGGAATGAACGGTTTTTGCAATATATAATTAACAAAAATTTTGCAAATCAAATATAAAATAAATGATATCAAAGAAAAAGAATTTTATAATTAAACTTTTTCTATATTTACATCAACAACAATAAATACGAATTGAAATTAAATTAAAGAACAATTCCATATTGAAGACAGAGGGTATAATTATACGACTTAAATATTTATATAAAATTCAAGAATGAATGCAAATAAATAACTTGAATAAAATTTACCATAAATAAGATTCGAAAATAGCCGATATTGAATTGTATCATTAAATTGTATTCATATCAAAAATCAACCGCTTATTTGTTTTATAAAATCCAAAAAAAATAATTATTTTTGAAAAAAATAAAAATTATTTCCATAAAATTGCAAATAAATAAACCAAATTTTAAATTAAATCATTAATTAAAATACTCTAAAGCTTTACTTCTCCCAAAACTGGATCTAATACTACTAGAAATCTAGAGTCATGCCGTCATTTTCAGAACCCATGCAACTAGTTACGGAGCCCATCAACTGAAACCCACCTGAACCATCGCGCCATCCCTGAGCTAGTAACTGTAACGTCTCGCATTTTTGTCGGTTGGTATTTGAATATTTAAATCAGTTTAAATATTGAATTTGTAATATAAGTGGATTTATATATTAATTAAAAAGAAGTTGAACGTATATAAATATATATTAATCATAATCGAGCTCAGAACGAAGCTGCAGTTCGTAATTTAACGTTCTGAACTTCAACTGAGTGTACCGGACTCGTTTTGAATCGGATATCTTCGAAACGAGAAACGTTGGAATCTGTTGAACTGTATCTTTCTAACAGAAGTGAAAAATTGAGATTTCGTCGTATATACTGCAAGTTATGTCCAAATCAAATATTCGAAAAGTCGCTGTAAAATCGTATATCGACCGTAACAGTTATTTGAATATAACTTGATATCGGGTGCGAATCGGGACAGGGTTCTTTTGAGGCGCAGCGATAATTTAATTTTTAGAATTTTACTATAATTTTTAATTAATTAAATATGCAACTTTTTATTTGGAGTATTGTGCACCCTGTATCGGTATTTCGGGATTTCAAAATATAAGTCAAACGACCGGTATTATTATATTCTTGGGGTCGTGGCACCTCGCTAGACATGATCGTATTATTATTTCTGTCCGCAGGGGTCGATAAATAAATGGAATTCGATGTAGTGGTACCATATAAACTTCAAATTTATAAATATACATGCCATGTTATTCAACTAAAGCATACTTCAGAAAATCAAGCCCATATCCTATCTTCGCAAAATCTAATCTTGAAAGAACGAAATCCTGGACAAAATCTCATTGGGCATGTTGCTCTCTACATTCTAGGACAAAAACCTACGTTATATAATATATAAAGAGAAATCTTCATAGGTTAGCAAATCGTGGGAAATCCTATTTCATATCTTCAAGACTAAGACATATTGGCATATATGGTACCACCGACAACACAATTGCAATAACAAATATATACCTAAACCTATTTTGCGCATATTTATGTTTTACTTTAGTATGAAGTAAAGTGTTGACTGGACAGGAGAGGATAAAATAAATACAAACCATACCTTCACATTTAAGAAAATAAGAACCCATACCCTCCGCCTATTCTATGATTAGAACGCACAGGCAAATATTTTACAGACCTATGATGATTGAGCAGTGAGCCTATCCTACCTTATATCCTTAAATGCTAAGTCTTCTTATCTATATATAAACAAGCGTACCATTCCTTACTCCTCCCATCACAAAAACCAACAAAGTAAATCAACAGTTCAAATAAAATAAAAATGTCAGTTTCCATCCAAGGAAACAGACCACAAGCTTTTAATCTAAATGGAACTTGAAGTTGAAGCAGCGCGTGTTGGAAGGAGGAACTCAGGGCTGCTGTACGGGTGATGGAGATGAATGGTCTCGGAGGAGGATCATGGAAGAAATGCTGGCGTAGAGTGTTGGCACTTTCGAAGAGATGGATCCAGGGATTGCAATGCGAGGGAAGATCCGCTGAAAAGGGAGTTAATGGACTTGGCATGCAGCGCAAGGGGGAAAAGAGGGTTGAAGTCAATGTGTGAGGACGTGAAAACTGGTGGCATGCGTGTAGTATAGTGTTTATTTTGAGAGAAGAGTAGATGAGTTAATGTGGTGCATGTTGTGTCAATGGTTTCGGAGCAGCGTTCGTGAAACAATGGAGCCAGAGAGGGGAGCGCCTGCATGGTGCAGTCCTCAAGCGTTGCGTTCATACTTTCAAGAGAAGGAAGCAAGGCAGGATTGGAGCTTGATGGATAGTGTGGTATGAAACATTTGAAGGAGGATGTTGTCAAAAGGCTACGATGGAAGCAGGTCAAAGAACGATGGGGTTGGAGTGTGCCGGTGCAGTTGGTTCATGTGTAGATGGGAGGGCGTTTGTGAGTGCTGTAAATACACGTGTAGTGTGTTTGTTTTGCTATGATTCTATGTTGCATGAGGGCAAAGCGTGAGCAAGGGAGGGGAGAAGGAATTTGGGATTAAAGGCCAATGAGATGCATGGCACCTGTTTGAGCGAAGTATACAAATACAGATCAGTGGAAATCGTAGAGTCACGGGTTACTCATTGGAACCAGTGTAGAGCAATTCAGATATCATTGGAAATTATAACATTTGATCCGGTGTACCGACGCAAATCGTTATTTAACGGTTAACGCGCAAAGGTGAGTAAAATCACTAACTCTGATCTATTTTAAAATATTGCAATTATATTTTAATGTTGTTTGAATGCTGTGTGATGGTTGATTAGGTTGATTACAATTAATTTGGTTGAATATTATATACCGTTATATATATGTACACATCATCAGTTGGACATTGATTCCACCGATTAGAATACCCCCTAGTATAGAGTTAGTGAAAATTGTGTTGATTGACATCTGTGGATGCGGAAACCGGTTGGAAGAATCCGACCGGATTCCTCAATATTTGTATGTACTGTTTGTTGTATAGTATTTATATATACGACCTGAACCTAAATAACATTATTAGGAATTATTATCGGATAGACTAGTTAATATTTAGTTTTAAACCAACAAAGTATAATAAGATATGTAATCAGTATTTAGTTATAAACCTGATATTGATTTAATAAGAACCTGACTTAGAAACAGAGTTTATCAAATGAAATGTGAATATGGCAGCGTATTGTAGTAGTTATAAAAGAGAATATAGCAGCGTATTGCAGTAGTTATAAAAGAGAATATAGCAGCGTATTGCATTGGTTATAAAGGAAAGGATAGCAGCATTAGTTAAAATATAACGGTTTTAAAGTAAGTCGATAAGTTATAATGTTTTAAAAAGATATAATGAGCATGATAAGGAAGGTGATATAGTTTTAAAGAAATTAGAACCCGTTGTACGTTGGTTGAGTTGAGTAACTTTCGAGGCGTCAATCTGATGTTGGTTTCGGCCTTCGGGGTTGATACTTAGAAATTTATTCACTTACCGATTTATAACGAGGAACTAATAGAGTAGAAATGAAGGGAAGTAAGGAAGAGTTTATAGAAATATGGGAAACTAGAAAGTTAGTATTAAATAAAGGGCCAGTGTTTGTGAATGGATGTTTGTTTTAACTCCGATAGTTAAATAACCGACTATCGAAGTGTTTTGACCATCGTTGTCAATACGGAGAGACCGGTTGGGTTATTACCCGAAAACCACTCCATATAGGCATAATTGTTGCGAATGTATTATGCTGAAGATAATTGAAGACGGAGTTAAATGCAATGGTCGTCCAGTTCTAGAATGGTGTTTTTGTGTTTGTCCAGTCCCAGGACAACTTGTATGGACGAGTGTCTGACAGAGTATTTCCAACTGTCACTCCGTTTGATTTTACAAATATACCAAGTTGGTGGGGAGAAGGTAACTTCTCTTTGTTCTACACCCAGTGTGCATTTGTGTAATCAATGTGTGATTACGGATTTGACGATGTGACATTCAAAGTGAATGATGATCGGATGTTCTGAAGATAGACGTAGCCTCTAGCCTCACAACCAGGAAGTGACAGAAGTTGGGCTAGGCAGCATGGCTAGTTGGGTCATCCCCAAGCAGGGTGTATTGTCACCGATCTAGAGAAAATTCATATTTATACTTCTTTTCGATTCTGTATCTTCGGATGACGGTTGGATGGCCTACAACCGTGGTGGCAATATATTCGCGACACTCAAGCTAAATGAGTGAGCGGTCATGTGTGGCCGGGTTGCAAGACGTTCTTGTTGAACCCTGAGTGTATCCCCTCTAGAGTACACTATTCAGAAGGTGCTCCCATACCTTGTCTGTTGAAATCCATTCTCCGATAAGCGCCCTGTAGTTTATGATTTTATGCTATATATATGTGGAACGTGAGATGCAAGCGTTCTGCTACTTGGATAATTATTTGTTTAGACATTATCATAATATCATTGTTTTTGATATCAAAGTAATTTGGGTTATAGTAAGGTAAAAGCCGTCCATGTTTATGTGTGGGCTGGTCTTACTATTATCCTTTTGTTCCAAAAGGATTTTCTTCAAAGTAAAACCGTATAGTTGGAATTTACTCACACCAGTCCCATGACTGACCCAGAGTTTATTTTGTTTGTTTTCCCTAAACTCTTGGGTGCCCAAATTTGTACGGGCAGTCAAGTGTTCAGGCTTTGCAGATTCACTTGGAGGAGCTCAAAAGCAGGAAGCTTCACCATTAGTTATGTAGAGTTATTTCCGCTGTGATATGATGTATTGTACTCTGATAATGGTATGTATATACAATACAGTTTTGTATTCAAAGTTATGTTATATAATACATCTTATTTTGTTCCGCTGCGAGTTTCGTGTTACTCTGATTCTGTTCAGTTGTGATCTTCTTATTCTATTCTATTAGTTCTATCTTTTCTTTCTCACCCTCTAAATTCTTCTATTAATGTCCTGGTGTTTTCGATGCTTGAATAGTCAACAGTGTGTTTTTATGTTGATTTTCTGGGTCGAAAATCCCGTACGTTACAGTTGGTATCAGAGCTAAAGGTTAAGTGATTACCTTGGCTCTATGGCGTAACTCAATAGAGATGGAGTTAGTAATACTCTAGATTGAGTTGAGTGTATATATATGAGCGCGTATTTGTAATTAATATAAAAACTGTTTTATATTGTGTTGACTGGTCAGTCGAGTGGTTTATGAATTCTGGTCGAAACAGTAATGCAAACTGGGTCGAAAATCCCGTACGTTACAGTAACTCTCCAATCTGCGCTAGGCACACCTGCCCGAGTCCCTCTGTTTTTGCCGTGATTTTTTGTTTGATGTGTGAGTACATGTATGTGTATGCTGTGTGTGTGTGTATTTGTGTTTATTTAGTGGGTGAGTGTGTACTTGGTGTTATGTGCATATGTATATTTGTTTTGTGTGTGAGAGTGCTAATGCGTGAGTTTATATTTTTACATTTGGGTATTGTTTTGTATGAGTGATTTACTGCATTCGAGTGAGTTAGTTATATATATATATATATATATATATATTAGGTGTGTGAATTCTTATGTACATTTTTGTGTGTGTTTATATATGAATATATATAATGGTTTCGAGGCGTTTATATATATTTTATAATATATGAAGCTTTGGATGTATTTATATAATTTATAACATATACATATATATATATATATATATAATTTTATTTTGTGTTGTGTGTTTGCGGTGTGCGTTGAATTTTAAAATTATACGTATATATTATAATTTTCTGTGTGTATTCGTATATATAAAAACATATGTTAATTTGTGTAATGAATTTATTGGGTTTATTTTGAGTCCAGTCCGATGTTGAGTTCAAAACTATTCCAAAACCCAATATCCGTACCAATCCATTCAGAACTTCCCTCACCTTCTCTTATAAAAATAAATATATATTGAGTGGTTACCGAATTGAATCCATTCTGAATCGTGCATGGAAGTCATTTTATTCTATGTCAATCTGTTTGCTTTCTCCATTATGTGCCACGAAAGGTGAATTTATCTCACACTTAACCTACATTATTCATGGATGTTAAACTCAGCATAAATGTAACAACCTGGTAATTCATAACCAATTTAAAAAATTTTAATTAGCTATTTTAATGGATTTTGAATAT
Organism: Allium sativum; assembly: GCA_030737875.1. Taxonomy (NCBI): domain Eukaryota; kingdom Viridiplantae; phylum Streptophyta; class Magnoliopsida; order Asparagales; family Amaryllidaceae; genus Allium; species Allium sativum. Next base: position 2,754,610 of record CM060921.1, on the reverse strand, counting down.
TTAAAATGATTTATTTTAAATAATAATGATTAAAAATTTATTTAAATCGAAGTTAGAACGTATAAATTTATATTAATTATAAATAGAGCCCGAAATGGCGCGGTAGTTTGAAAATTAGATTTTGAATTTCAAATGAGTGTACAGAATTCAAAATAAATCGGATTTCAGTAAAACTAAAAACATTAGAATCTATTTAATTATGTCTTTCTAACGAATGTGAAAAATTGAGATTTTATAATATAAATAGAAAGTTATGTCCAGTTTAAAATTTAAAATAGTCGATATGGAATATATATATATATATATATTAATATAATATTATAGCCCTTAAATAGCCATTTTGCAAACGACCTCCGTTTTTGATGAAACCACTTTTGTTGGATCTGGAATGTCAAATTATAGTTAGGTTTAAAATTTCATAATTTTTGGATTTAATATGTGGGCGTGGTAAATTTAAACGTGTTTTGTCAATTCAGTTTAAATTTAATCGACCAGAAAAAGACCATTTTTCAAACGGACTCAGAATTCGACGAAATTAGTTTTGTTAGACCGTATTGTAAAAACATAGCTAGATTTTTTTTTTTTTTTTTTGGAGTTAGTATGTGGCCCTAGTAAATTAAAATGTACGTTAAAATTCAATATATATTGATTTGTATTTTAATTTTGATAAAAACTGGTCAAAACAGTCGAATTGGCTTGTGAAACATATCCCATTGTGTCTGAAATGGGGGAATTTGGCTGGAGGCAACAGTTGTTGGGTTTGATTTGGAGTTCGGATGCAAAAATCTCATTTTTCGAATTAAAATTATGTGTGTGTGTATATATATATATATATATATTAATTCCTAAACCCAACCCTCCCTCACATAAACACAGTCGTTGCCTCCCATAACGAAAGGCCAGAATCACCCCAAATTTCGCCTTCAATTTTCTTTGAATCCACGTTTTAATTTTAGAAGATTATAAATACAAAATCGTTCAACTTCGTGATTAATAAATAAATGATTACTTCGGTAAGGCTCGATAACCCCGACTAGTTGATAAACCTTAATTTGGTTTAGAATTGATAAAGGAAGATTAAAGAATAATTTTCAAAGAATTTATCTTTGATAAAGTTAATGGGAACCTTTCCCTAATGATGTGAATATTTGAATAAAATAATATTCTGAATTGGAATGAGGCGTATGATGTGTTTTTATAGCACTTGATTATTGATTATAAAATACGCGAGTTATTCGAAAAGACCGGGTCTAACCCATTCTGAATAATGAATATGATGATTAAAGTCGACGATGAAGACGGTGGTTGAAGACCGGAGTTCTTCACATCGTTTGGATGATTACTGATGTCTTGATTGGGCTGTACACCCAAGACAAGGTAATAAGTGGTGATCGCCCAGACGTACTTGGAGATCGACCGGATATGCAAGGACCTCTCTCCTGTATTAGACATATGGGACGAGGAATAAGGTGCCTCCAGTTTCGTTCATACCTAAAATGGACTTTCAAATGGATGGTATATCTGACATTGTACTCCTTTTTATTGTATTCGTTGATCTCTGCTAAATATATATATATATATATGTGTGTGTGTGTGTTTGGTGGTGAAGAATTTATTCTCTTGCTTAACACCCTTATCTGAGATATATGAGCTTAGATGTTATATTGGTGGAAATTAGTGTTACGGTATGGATTAATCGTGTGGCATGCTGAGTGGCATGTGATCAAGGTTTTTGTTAAGAGCAGAGTGATGTGGTTGATGATCAAAGCACGGCTTTAAATAGCATAGCTTTGTGTATAGTGTTAATTCACGAGCTTTACACCCCAGTATAAACTATAAACGGGATGAAGGATGGTAGGGAGGACATGCGTTTCTTTCTAGCTAGGAGTGTGTCATGGTATGGAGCCCAGGCATTTTTACTTATGTGGATGTTGGAAAGCGAGATACCTTGGATTTGAGTCCCTAGTGGCTCTTGATATGGTCGACATACTGACCAGACTTACACCCCATAGGGCGGGGAAACGTATTGTTCAGGAATTACTAATCCTCAAACGTAAGAGAGGACCAGCCCGACATTTTCCTAAGGGTCGATGCATTTTGATCCTGACACATGGGCTAGATTGTCTGAATTTGGTAAGGACGATCCCTTGCCTTTGTCCATGATGGAAATCCAATTTCCAATACGACATTTTGGTTTTAGTTGTAAAACTAGTATGGTGACATGATATATGGTGCACATGTCGTCTATGATTGATACATTTATATTTGAAGTGGTTTTATATACTATGCACTTATAATAGTATCAAAATGATTTGTTTTAAAACGTATCAAGCATGTTTGGCTATTATAAGGGAAAACTCTATCATCCAGCTTGTGTGATGGGACCTGAGTCTTATAATACTTCATTTTTTCAAAAAGCATTGCGTTGTTTTATTTTAAATTGTGGTTCATGCGGAGTAAACCTGTTCTGTATTATACGGCGTGGTCTCATGATTTCTCAACTTTTAAAGTAAAAAGTTAATAATTGTTTTAGTTCTCACACCAGTCCCATGATTGACTCGGAGTTTATCGTTTTAACCTAAACTCTAGGTGCCCATATTTTCCACACGGGCAGCTAGTAGTTTTAGTATTTGCAGTTATTATTTTCCCAGGACCCTGGATTTACAGCAGGAGCTATATTCGGAAAGCTTTATATCCATGTATTTATTTCAGTTGTGTTATGTATTATTTTTCTGCTGCTTTGTAATTTGAATCTCTGATATTTATCAAATGTATATTATTTATTTGTACTCTGTTATATTCTTGTACTCTAGTGTAATTGTTGTAATAAGCAATCAAATGTTCTCTCGTTTGCGTTCCGAATTGTCTTGTCCTCAACTCAATCTGGGCTTTCCCGTAAGGGGAAGTTTAGGTCGTCTCAATAAATGAACTGTTGTGAAATGTATAGCTAGTAGAAAATTGTTCTATTTGATATGTAAACACATTTCATATATATACATATATATGTATGTATGTATGTATGTATGTATGTATGTATGTATGTATGTATGTATGTATATGATACGAAGGTGCACTGATGATATATGACTTATGATGTGATGATGTTAATGCTATGTGATAATTTATACTGTTTATCTCTCTGTTGATTTCCATAGTTTTAGGAAACATCACTATGGGTTGAAATGATACATACCCGAACGGACATTTGATTAGGGAAAAATCATTATGGGTTGAAATGATAGACCTGATTGATTTTTAATGAATTTGGGATTACGGGTTGAAATGATATATACTCGTAATTTTTAAATTGCGAGTGGAAATGATAAATATCCGCATCACTTGACCATAGGATAGAAAACCATATTGAAGCGACCCGAACTTCTCCGGTCTCCGAAGAGATGAGAAAGAACGAATTACTGTGAGGACACGACAAAATAGAACACAGACGGAAGAACATTTCATTGTATATTACAACAATACATCAGATTACAAGAATATACAGAGTATAAATGAATATTACACAGAAAATCAGAGATTTAAATTACATTTAAATACATAGCAGCGGAAAATAATACAATACACAACTAGAAGAGATATACGGATACAAATCTTTCCGGATATCGTTCCAGCTGTAAACCAGAATCCTGTGAATAAAAATCTGCAAAACCAAAACTACTAGCTGCCCGTGTCGAAAGTAAAGGCACCCAGAGTTTAGGTTAAAACAATAAACTCCAGGTCAGTCATGTGACTGGTGTGAGAACTAAAACAGTTAATAATCTTTATTTTTAAGTTAGGTGAATCAAGGGACCACGCCGTATAACATGGAACGGGTTTCCTCCCAAGGATATCAGTGCATAAAACAAACAGCGCAATGCTAAATAGAGAAAAATGAAGCTGTTATAAGACCCAGGTCCCATCACACAATGCAACGCAAGCCGGAGGATAGGGTTTTTACCTTATAATAGCCAAGAATGCTTGATACGTTTAAAACAAATCATTTGATACTAATATAAGTGCATAGTGTATAAAACAACTTCAAATCATAAGTATCAATCATAGACGGCATAAGTGCCCCATCCCGCTATGTCGCCATACTAGGCTCTACAAATAAAACCGCAAATGTCACGTATTTGGAAATTGGATTTCCATCTATGAACCAAGGCAAAAGATAGTCCTCAACCGATTCGAGACTCTCTAGCCCGAGCCTCAGGATCAGAACGCATCAACCCTTTGGATCATCAGGGCCGGTCCACCGATGTGGATTATTATGCTTGAACACTACGTTTCCCCGCCCTTTGGGGCGTAAATGAGCCAACGAATGACTCCATCAGACCCGGATCGTCCGATCAAACCAAGGCGTCTCGCAACATCAACAACCACACAGGTGAAAAGTATATAAATGTCAGGGCTGGTAGATCACTGACACCACCCTAGCTAGAAAGAAACGCATGCCCTCCCTGAGGTCCTCTCTCGTTTCTGGTTCACAACCGGGGTGTGAGGCTCGCGAATTCACATTACACAAAGTTATGCCACACATGCGGTGCTTTGATCATCAACCACAAGATTTTGCTTTTCAACAGAAGGCTTGATCATTTGCCACTTAGGCATGCCACACAGGCAATTCACTCTATGCGTTTGATATCCATCAGTATATAACCCCTGAGCTCGTACGTCTCAGAGAAGGGCGTTAAGCAAGAGAATAAATTCTCCGCCGCCAAACAGATATATATTTAATAGAAATCAATCACATAGACTAAAATCCAATGTCAGACACACAGTCCATTTACAAGTCCGTTCTGGGTCTGAACGAAACTGGAGGCACCTAGTACCCCGCATATCCATCGATCTCCAAGTACGTCTGGACGATCACCAACTGTTTCCATCTTCTTGGATGTACAGTCCAATCAAGACCATCAGTAATTATCCAAACGACATGAAGACCTCCGGTTTTCAACCACCGTCTTCATCTTCGACACCACGTCGAATCAGTTATTCAAAATGGGATAAACCCGGTCTTTCTGAATAACTCGCGTATATATTATAAAAGTGTTACACAAACACAACATACGCCTCATTCCAATTCAGAATATTATTTTTATTCAAATATTCTTATATTTTGGGAAAGGTTCCTATTAATTTTATCAAAGATAAATTCTTTAAATTTATTTTTTAATCTCCTTTTTGAATATCAATTCAAACTAGTCGGGATTAGCGAACAACACCGGAGTAATCATTTATTTTATTCCCCAATCCCAACCTATTCATCCTATGAAGTAAAACTGGTAATATTTCAAATCTAACACCACGGTGTTATCGGTAAATTCAATTACCATTTCACGTTCAAATCTAATTAAATATTTAACTATCGTCTGTAGTAAAACTGGTGATACTCCATTCTCGATCTTTTCAATCTAATTAAACATTCATTAAAACTCCACTTAGTTTTAATCTTTAATTGGGTTAAAGAATCAGTGTCATTTAAAACACGGTTCACGATAAACCCAAAATCACATTTCATTAACTATCGGGTTAAAGAACAAGTGTTATTTAAAACACTGTTCACGATAAACCCAAAAATCAATACCAATTTAATTCCAATTAAATATTATTTAATTGGTACACTTCATTAAATCTAAATAAAAAGATTTAATCTTTTCTCAACTGGGCTTAAGAACAGTGTTAATGAAGACACCATTCACGACAAACCCAAATCACATTTGATATTCAATACAAGGCTCTGAATAGAAAATATATCGGCTTATATTCAGTATCAAATTCTACAACTAACCAATGTCGTATTGGAAATAACGATATAAATATATATCTTTCAAATTTCCATAACAACATCTGTATAATCACGAATTCCAACATCGAAATATTCCAAAGACAATTTCGATTCAAATCCATTCCAAATTAATTATTGGAAATTATGGTTATATTTCAAAACCATTTCAAACTCACTTTATTTATTTTAAAAATAAATAAATTACTATTCTAGTTCAAAACTAGTTCATTTCGATAAAAAACTATTTTTATCTTTTCAAATATGGAGTTTTTCATCCCAATTCTTCACAAATCATTTCTTATGATTTTACACAAATTATTACTATTTTTAATAATTTTATCAAGGCCCGTACAGTCGATTTCCATCAACGGCCATCGAACTGCACTTACAGCGACATTTTCCAAATTTGATTTGGACATAATTCCAAATCCAACCGTTAGATTTCAAATTTCTAATATTCGTTAGGAAGCTCTTTTCGATACGAATCCAACGGTTCCAGTTTCAGGAGAATCCGACGGTCGGATCTCCCGCAATATCCATTCGAAGTCAATGGTTGAAATTCACGAACTACCGCGGTGCGGTGCATTCTATTCAGGCCATTATAATATATATAATATATACTTCATCGATTTCAATTCAAAACGTGCTTTATAAATCGTTTTAAATTCATTTTCAAAACGGTTTCAACTTCATATTCAATTTCAAATCAAAATTGAATATTCCAATATAAATTCGTTTTAAATTCATTTCAAATTGATTTCAAATTGATTTCAATTTAATTCGAATGCAATTCCTTTCGATTTCAATTCGAGTTCAATTCTATTCAATTTCAATTCGAATTCATTTCTATTCAGTTTCAATTTGGATTCATTTATATTCAATTTAATTCGAATTTCAATTCTTTTCAAAATTTCAGATTTTGAAATCACTTTCGATATTCGTTATAAAATGAATAAAATCGATATAAATATCGTTCACGTCAAAATGGCGTAAATCTAATCAACACGGCTTCATATATTCATATTTTCAAATATTCCATTTCGAATATTCTATTTCAAATATTTCTATTCAAATATTTCTTTTTCAAATATTTCTATTTCAAATATTCTATTTCAAATATTTCTTCTTCTAAACTGGAATGAGGCCCAATCAATTACCATATAATGTTAATTATATGGATTTTCTACAACACCGGTATATATCAACAACGATGAATAATCAACCATCATCCAAAGTGCATTCCACACTATATAAGCATCAAATATAAATATTCAACGCTTATAACAGTCTGTCAATCAATCGATCGACATACAACTAAACAATCGGGATTAATGTACGTCGAATATCATCCCGATACCCGTGTGGGGTTTCAAACAATCAAACACAGATTTTATTTGTGTAGTTGGGCGATGTGTAAAATTTATCGTCCCAATCAATATCAGTCAAATTTGTGTATATAAACAAATCGTCCGATTTGTTTATTTTTATTTCATTTCATATACATGTTAAAAATTCTATTTTTAACTATAAAATATTTTCCACTATAAAATATTTTATTTCAACTATATAAATGTTTTATTTCATTTCACATCACATCACACAATCAACTACACATCAAAATCAAACAACCAAGCATACAAGCCGTCCATGGTCTGTGGACGACGGGTGTCGGGTGCTAATAAACACCGTCTGCATCCTAGTATATATTTCAACTAGAAAAAGAGATTGAAGAGTGAGAAATTCTCACCAAAGCTATCCCAACTCCACGACTCTTCTTTGTAGAAATCTTCGTCGTTCTCGCCTCTTGCCACTTTCTTTGCCCGTATTCTCTACATATGTAGAAATACATTTTTATACCGCTACTCAATATATAAAAATCGAATTTTTTACTTTACTATTCAATATATAAAAATCGAATTTTTACTTCGCTATTCAATATATAAAAATCGAAATTTTATTTTGCTATTCAATATATAAAAATCGAATTTTTACTTTGCTATTCAATATATAAAAATCGAATTTTTACTTCGTTATTCAATATATAAAAATCGAATTTTTACTTCGCTATTCAATATATAAAAATCGAATTTTTACTTTGCTATTCAATATATAAAAATCGAATTTTTACTTTGCTATTTAATATATAAAAAGGGAGGTCGCTGGTCGGTCTTGGACGGCGAGGGTCGACGAGGGATGCTGTGCTCGGCGTTGTAGCTAGGTGGAGGGTCGGAGGAGGTGGACGCTTCGATTTGGGGGAGGGGAGCAGGTCACGGTGGCCTAGGGTTTGGAGGATCGTCGATTGCAGGAGGGGGATGAGGGAAAGGAGGAGCTGGAGGGAAAGGGGTGGCGTGCGATCGACGGTGGCGAGGGAGGAGAAGCTAGGGGAGGCGGTCGGCGTTCGTGGGTAGGGGGCGACGGGGGCTCCGTTCCCTTCTTTCTCTTTTTTATTTATTTATTTTAAATTCGGTATGAAGGGTAGAGAGAGAAGAGGGGTGAGGGTATAGGAAAATATTTTTTTTATTTAATTTCAAAAAGGTACCTTTTTATTTTGACCTCGAAATCCAACCCACCGACTGTCGTTTATAGCTAATAACCCGCATTCCGAACACAATGGGATATGCCACGTAGGCCAATTCGATCGTTTCGATCAGTTGTCGTCAAAATCAACATATAACTCTATATATTGAATTTGAACGCGCATTTCAATTTACTGGGGTCACATACTAACTCGAAAAATTCCAGAAAAATATTTTCTAGCTTCGTATTGACGATACGGTCCTAACAAAACTAGTTTCGTCGAATTCTGAGACCGTTTGAAAAATGGCCATTTTCCAGTCGATTAAAATCAACTGAAACTGGTCAAATGCGTTTTCCTTTGCCACGCTCACATATTGATTAGAAAAATTATGAAATTTGCAATCTAGGAATAATTTGACATCACGGACCCAACAAAAGTGGTTTCACTAAAATTCGGTTTATTTTGAATCCTGTACTTCCATTTGAAGTTTGAAATCGAATTATCGAACTACCGCGCCATTTTCAATTCCTTTTATAAATATAAATAAATATTTATATTCTATCGACGATCTATATAATATATACGTTCAAATTCTATTCAAAATAAATTTCTTGTCATTTTTATTTAAAATAATTCATTTTAAATAATCAAAATTCGCTAAAATTGCCAAAATAAAAATTTTAAACTGGCCCAGATTTCAGGGTTATTACAATCACCCCCACTTAAAACTTTTCGTCCCCGAAAAGGAACGAAGCCGAAAGTTGTTTTACAAATCTACTCAACTTCCAGTGTTTTGACTCTGGCTTAAGTTCTTCAACTTTTTAGTTTCTAAGAACTTTTCAAATCTTTCAAAAATTTGGCTAGCACCCTAAATTTTCGAAAAATTTCGCCATAACCTCCCCTGCACCGGGAGCATGGGAAAATCCCGAAATTGCCATACAGGCCTTCTGATCTCAAAAAGAAAAAGAAAAAGCCAAGCGAATAGCCAATCGGCTCATAAAAGCATCATCACCCAAGTAAAACAGTAAATTATGTTAAACATGTACCTATTTGTCGGGCAAACAAATTTATTCTTCTGCTCTAGCCTCCTTGCTATGACCTGTTCAATGTAAGTACATGTATATGCAAGCAAATGCGACCAAATTTCAATACAATTCACTATTTGGTTCAATTGGGCTATATGGTACAAATTTTAATAAATCAACCAATAATCAACAACACAACCATCAATCAATTAGTTGATTAGCTTTTGAAATTCATAACTTTGATACATAGTCAAAAAATCTCATTTTTGATGCCAAATCACAACAATAAGCCCTATATAATTTCGGTTCTCACACCAGTCAATTGGAAATATATAAACATCACACCTTCGAAACTCGAACACAAACTGTTGATGCTACGTAGTCATCAACAGAATCATCTCCGGGCGACTAGAGTGTGACTCTATATCTACCCAATATATTAAAACTTCGAATACACGCGGATCAGACGTATATGCAAAATCTGTATATATTGGATTGTCCAAATCAATTTAAAATAAATAATCAAATACGAATAATAGATTTAAATTTCAAAACAAAATTTGTTTTCATTTTCAAAATTATACTCTTCACACTCGTTCTAGGATACTACTGATCCCATCTCTAACGAGTCATTCCCATTGGATATTACCAATCCAATCATCTGATGAATTCTTTCGTATGGTTCTAATGTGCCATGTTCTCTGAGCTTTGTAAACCAAAGCTCTGATACAAAATGAAGCGACCAGAACTTCCCCGGTCTCCGAAGAGATGAGAAAGAACGAATTACTGTGAGGACACGACAAAATAGAACGCAGACGGAAGAACATTTCATTGTATATTACAACAATGCATCAGATTACAAGAATATACAGAGTATAAATGAGTATTACACAGAAAATCAGAGATTTAAATTACATTTAAATACATAGCAGCGGAAAATAATACAATACACAACTAGAAGAGATATACGGATACAAATCTTTCCGGATATCATTCCAGCTGTAAACCAGGATCCTGTGAATAAAAATCTGCAAAACCAAAACTACTAGCTGCCCGTGTCGAAAGTAAGGGCACCCAGAGTTTAGGTTAAAACAATAAACTCCAGGTCAATCATGTGACTGGTGTGAGAGCTAAAACAGTTAATAATCTTTATTTTAAAGTTAGGTGAATCAAGGGACCACGCCGTATAACACGGAACGGGTTTCCTCCCAAGGATATCAGTGCATAAAACAAACAGCGCAATGCTAAATAGAGAAAAATGAAGCTGTTATAAGACCCAGGTCCCATCACACAATGCAAAGCAATCCGGAGGATAGGGTTTTTACCTTATAATAGCCAAGAATGCTTGATACGTTTAAAACAAATCAAATGATACTATTATAAGTGCAAAGTGTATAAAACAACTTCAAATCATAAGTATCAATCATAGACGGCATAAGCACCTCATCCCACTATGTCGCCATACTAGGCTCTACAAATAAAACCGCAAATGTCACGTATTTCGAAATTGGATTTCCATCTATGAACCGAGGCAAAAGATAGTCCTCAACCGGTTCGAGACTCTCTAGCCCGAGCCTCAGGATCAGAAAGCATCAACCCTTTGGATCGTCAGGGTCGGTCCACCGATGTGGATTATTATGCCTGAACACTACGTTTCCCCGCCCTTTGGGTCGTAAATGAGCCAACGAATGACTCCATCGGACCCGGTTCATCTGATCAAACCGAGTCGCCTCACAACAGCAACAACCACACAGGTGAAAAGTATATAAATGTCAGGGCTGGTAGATCATTGACACCACCCTCGCTAGAAATAAACGCATGCCCTCCCTGAGGTCCTCTCCCGTTTCTGGTTCACAACCGGGGTGTGAGGCTCACGAATTCATGTTACACAAAGCTATGCCACATAGGCGGTGCTTAGATCATCAACCACAAGACTTTGCTTTCCAACAGAAGCCTTGATCATTTGCCACTTAGGCATGCCACACAGGCAATTCACTCTATGCGTTTGATATCCATCAGTATATAACCCCTGAGCTCGTACGTCTCAGAGAAGGGCGTTAAGCAAGAGAATAAATTCTCCGCCGCCAAACAGATATATATTTAATAGAAATCAATCACATAGACTAAAATCCAATGTCAGACACACAGTCCATTTACAAGTCCGTTCTGGGTCTGAACGAAACCGGAGGCACCTAGTACCCCGCATATCCATCGATCTCCAAGTACGTCTGGACGATCACCAACTGTTTCCATCTTCTTGGGTGTACAGCCCAATCAAGACCATCAGTAATTATCCAAACGACGTGAAGACCTCCGGTTTTCAACCACCGTCTTCATCTTCGACACCACGTTGAATCAGTTATTCAGAATGGGATAAACCCGGTCTTTCTGAATAACTCGCGTATATATTATAAAAGTGTTACACAAACACAACATACGCCTCATTCCAATTCAGAATATTATTTTTATTCAAATATTCTTATATTTTGGGAAAGGTTCCTATTAATTTTATCAAAGATAAATTCTTTAAATTTATTTTTTAATCTCCTTTTTGAATATCAATTCAAACTAGTCGGGATTAGCGAACAACACCGGAGTAATCATTTATTTTATTCCCCAATCCCAACCTATTCATCCCATGAAGTAAAACTGGTAATATTTCAAATCTAACACCACAGTGTTATCGGTAAATTCAATTACCATTTCACGTTCAAATCTAATTAAAGATTTAACTATCGTCTGGAGTAAAACTGGTGATACTCCATTCTCGATCTTTTCAATCTAATTAAACATTCATTAAAACTCCACTTAGTTTTAATCTTTAATTGGGTTAAAGAATCAGTGTCATTTAAAACACGGTTCACGATAAACCCAAAATCACATTTCATTAACTATCGGGTTAAAGAACAAGTGTTATTTAATACACTGTTCACGATAAACCCAAAAATCAATACCAATTCAATTCCAATTAAATATTATTTAATTGGTACACTTCATTAAATCTAAATAAAAAGATTTAATCTTTTCTCAACTGGGCTTAAGAACAGTGTTAATGAAGACACCATTCACGACAAACCCAAATCACATTTGATATTCAATACAAGGCTCTGAATAGAAAATATATCGGCTTATATTCAATATCAAATTCTACAACTAACCAATGTCGTATTGGAAATAACGATATAAATATATATCTTTCAAATTTCCATAACAACATCTGTATAATCACGAATTCCAACATCGAAATATTCCAAAGACAATTTCGATTCAAATCCATTCCAAATTAATTATTGGAAATTATGGTTATATTTCAAAACCATTTCAAACTCACTTTATTTATTTTAAAAATAAATAAATTACTATTCTAGTTCAAAACTAGTTCATTTCGATAAAAAACTATTTTTATCTTTTCAAATATGGAGTTTTTCATCCCAATTCTTCACAAATCATTTCTTATGATTTTACACAAATTATTACTATTTTTAATAATTTTATCAAGGCCCATACAGTCGATTTCCATCAACGGCCATCGAACTGCACTTATAGCGACATTTTCCAAATTTGATTTGGACATAATTCCAAATCCAACCGTTAGATTTCAAATTTCTAATATTCGTTAGGAAGCTCTTTTCGATACGAACCCAACGGTTCCAGTTTCAGGAGAATCCGACGGTCGGATCTCCCGCAATATCCATTCGAAGTCAATGGTTGAAATTCGCGAACTGCCGCGGTGCGGTGCGTTCTATTCAGGCCATTATAATATATATAATATATATAATATATACTTCGTCGATTTCAATTCAAAACGTGCTTTATAAATCGTTTTAAATTCATTTTCAAAACGGTTTCAACTTCATATTCAATTTCAAATCAAAATTGAATATTCCAATATAAATTCGTTTTAAATTCATTTCAAATTGATTTCAATTCAATTTCAATTTAATTCGAATGCAATTCCTTTCGATTTCAATTCGAATTCAATTCTATTCAATTTCAATTCGAATTCATTTCTATTCAATTTCAATTTGGATTCATTTCTATTCAATTTAATTCGAATTTCAATTCTTTTCAAAATTTCAGATTTTGAAATCACTTTCGATATTCGTTATAAAATGAATAAAATCGATATAAATATCGTTCACGTCAAAATGGCGTAAATCTAATCAACACGGCTTCATATATTCATATTTTCAAATATTCCATTTCGAATATTCTATTTCAAATATTTCTATTCAAATATTTCTTTTTCAAATATTTCTATTTTAAATATTCTATTACAAATATTTCTTCTTCTAAACTGGAATGAGGCCCAATCAATTACCATATAATGTTAATTATACGGATTTTCTACAACACCGGTATATATCAACAACGATGAATAATCAACCATCATCCAAAGTGCATTCCACACTATATAAGCATTAAATATAAATATTTAACACTTATAACAGTCTGTCAATCAATCAATCGACATACAACTAAACAATCGGGATTAGTGTACGTCGAATATCATCCCGATACCCGTGTGGGGTTTCAAACAATCAAACACAGATTTTATTTGTATAGTTGGGCGATGTGTAAAATTTATTGTCCCAATCAATATCAGTCAAATGTGTGTATATAAACAAATCGTCCGATTTGTTTATTTTTATTTCATTTCAAATACACGTTAAAAATTCTATTTTTAACTATAAAATATTTTCCACTATCAAATATTTTATTTCAACTATATAAAGGTTTTATTTCATTTCACATCACATCACACAATCAACTACACATCAAAATCAAACAACCAAGCATACAAGCCGTCCATGGTCTGTGGACGACGGGTGTCGGGTGCTACTAAACACCATCTGCATCCAAGTATATATTTCAACTAGAAAAAGAGATTGAAGAGTGAGAAATTCTCACCAAAGCTATCCCAACTCCACGACTCTTCTTTGTAGAAATCTTCGTCGTTCTCGCCTCTTGCCACTTTCTTTGCCCGTATTCTCTACATATGTAAAAATAACATTTTTATACCGCTACTCAATATACAAAAATCGAATTTTTTACTACTATTCAATATATAAAAATCAAATTTTTACTTCGGTATTCAATATATAAAAATCGAATTTTTACTTTGCTATTAAATATATAAAAATCGAATTTTTACTTCGCGATTCAATATATAAAAATCGACTTTTTACTTCGCTATTCAATATATAAAAATCGAATTTTTACTTCGCTATACAATATATAAAAATCGAATTTTTACTTCGCTATTCAATATATAAAAATCGAATTTTTACTTTGCTATTCAATATATAAAAATCGAATTTTTACTTCGCTATTCAATATATAAAAGTCGAATTTTTACTTCGCTATTCAATATATAAAAGTCGAATTTTTACTTCGCTATTCAATATATAAAAATCGAATTTTTACTTTGCTATTCAATATATAAAAATCGAATTTTTACTTCGCTATTCAATATATAAAAATCGAATTTTTACTTCGCTATTCAATATATAAAAATCGAATTTTTACTTTGCTACACATGTAAAAATCATTTTTATCGATGTTCTTATAATAAAAATCTAATTTTTACTGCAAAGTTATACATATAAAAATAATATTTTTATATACTAAAGATCGTATTTTCCTTTCGAATCTACATTATAAAAATTAGATTTTTACAGCGCAACTTCGTATGACTAAACCATATATTTTTAAACAAATCAAAATCATATCTTTCCACCTATAAAAATCCTACCTTTTTCTAATTCAAAAATCTCAACTTTATTTACATAAAACTAACAATTTTATATAAATAAAATTTATCTACCAAAGCATAATAAAAAAAAACTAACCCATTTCTATTGTCTTTGGCAAAAAGGGAGATCGCTGGTCGGTCTTGGACGGCGAGGGTCGGTGAGGGATGCTGTGCTCGGCGTCGTAGCTAGGTGGAGGGTCGGAGGAGGTGGACGCTTCGATTTGGGGGAGGGGAGCAGGTCACAGTGGCCTAGGGTTTGGAGGATCGTCGATTGCAGGAGGGGGATGAGGGAAAGGACGCGCTGGAGGGAAAGGGGGTGGCGTGCGATCGACGGTGGCGAGGGAGGAGAAGCTAGGGGAGGCGGTCGGCGTTCGTGGATAGGGGGCGACGGGGGCTCCGTTCCCTTCTTTCTCTTTTTTTATTTATTTTAAAATCGGTATGAAGGGTAGAGAGAGAAGAGGGGTGAGGGTATAGGAAAATATTTTTTTATTTAATTTCAAAAAGGTACCTTTTTATTTTGACCTCGAAATCCAACCCACCGACTGTCATTTATAGCTAATAACCCCCATTCCGAACACAATGGGATATGCCACGTAGGCCAATTCGATCGTTTCGATCAGTTTTCGTCAAAATCAACATATAACTCTATATATTGAATTTGAACGCGCATTTCAATTTACTGGGATCGCATACTAACTCGAAAAATTCTAGAAAAATATTTTCTAGCTTCGTATTGACGATACGGTCCTAACAAAACTAGTTTCGTCGAATTCTGAGACCGTTTGAAAAATGGTCATTTTCCAGTCGATTAAAATCAACTGAAACTGGTCAAACGCGTTTTCCTTTGCCACGCTCACATATTGATTCGAAAAATTATGAAATTTGCAATCTAGCAATAATTTGACATCACGGACCCAACAAAAGTGGTTTCACTAAAATCCGGTTTATTTTGAATCCTGTACATCCATTTGAAGTTTGAAATCGAATTATCGAACTACCGCGCCATTTTCAATTCCTTTTATAAATATAAATAAATATTTATATTCTATCGACGATCTATATAATATATACGTTCGAATTCTATTCAAAATAAATTTCTCGTCGTTTTTATTTAAAATAATTCATTTTAAATAATCAAAATTCGCTAAAATTGCCAAAATAAAAATTTTAAACTAGCCCAGATTTACGGGTTATTACACATATACGGACACTATTGGTCATGTTTTTGAAGTATATTAATTTGGAAATTTGATTTTAAAATAATAACTTAAGATTTTATATTTATATTTCAAAGATTTTTACACTTATATTTTGTAAATTCTAGATTATATGTTTTAAAATGATTTTAGGAGTAAAAATGGATTTAAATACTCGTATAATATTTTACTTATAATTTTATTTATTTTAAACCATATAATTTAATCATATATGTATTTTCAAACTTTAAATTTAATATCTTATTTTAGATAATTCTTTTAAATAATTTCTAAATTATTTTTAACTTATGTTTATTAAGCTATTTAATTTCTATCAAATTTAATAAATTTATAAACTTATATTTATATCTATTTTCAAAGTTAATTTTATATATTTTATAAACTTTAATAATAAACTTAAAGATGGATAGGTTGTGATTTCGCGATTTAAATTTAAGTTTTAAAGATCTAAATTTAATACTAATATTTGATTAAACGGAGAAACTTATATAAGAAATGAATTTGAATTTGAATCGATCTAAACTTATATGAGATTAATTTAAATTGAGAAACTGTTTTCTGAATTTGAATTTCCAAATTTAAGGAATGAATTTGAACTTATAATGGATATAAAATGAATTTGATTATAAATCAACAAATGCGAATTTGGATTGGTTTTAAATATTTGTAAGAACCCGTAACTTCCCCGTGAAGGAAAGCACGAATACTTCGAGAACAAACCACAACAGAACGCATACAATAGAACATTTCATTGTATATTACAACAATGCATCAGATTACAAGAATATACAGAGTATAAATGAATATTACACAGAAATATCAGAGATTTAAATTACATTTAAATACATAGCAGCGGAAAAATAATACAATACACAACTAGAATGAGATATACGGATACAAAGCTTTCCGGATATCGTTCCAGCTGTAAACCAGGATCCTGTGAATATAAATCTGCAAAACCAAAACTACTAGCTGCCCGTGTCAAAATAAGGGCACCCAGAGTTTAGGTTAAAACAATAAACTCCAGGTCAGTCATGGGACTGGTGTGAGAACTAAAACAGTTGTTGATCTTTATTTTAAAGTTCGGTAAATCAAGGGACCACGCCGTATAACACGGAACGGGTTTCCTCCCAAGAATACCAGTGCATAAAACAAACAGCGCAATGCTAAATAAAGAAAAATGAAGCTGTTATAAGACCCAGGTCCTATCACACAATGCAACGCAAACCGGGGGATAGGGTTTTCCCTTATAACAGCCAAAGAATGCTTGATACGTTTAAAACAAATCATTTGATACTATTATAAGTGCATAGTGTATAAAACAACTTCAAATCATAAGTATCAATCATAGGCGGCATGGGTACCATATATCATGTCGCCATACTAGTTCTACAATTAAAACCGCACATGTCACGTATTTGGAAATTGGGTTTCCATCTATGAACCGAGGCAAAAGATAGTCCTTAACCGATTCGAGACAATCTAGCCCATGTCTCAGGTCCCAGACTCAGGTGGGCCTTGGATCGTCAGGGCCGGTCCACCGATGTGGATTATTATGCCTGAACACTACGTCTCTCCGCCCTATGGGGCGTAAATGAGCCAACAAATGACTCCATCGGACCCGGATCGTCCGATCAAACCGAGGCGCCTCGCAACAGCAACAACAACATAAGTCAAACTCGTCAGGGCGTGTAAAACCACTGACGCCACTTCTAGCTAGAAAGAAACGCAAGTCCTCCCTGAGGTCCGTCTCCCGTTTTTGGTTCATACCGGGTGTGAAACTCGCGAAGCAAACGTTACACAAAGCTACGCCACACAGGCCTTGCTTTGATCATCACCACAAGACTTTGCTTTTCAACAGAAGCCTCGATCAATTGCCACTTAGGCATGCCACACAGGCAATTCACTCCATGCGTTTGATATCCATCAATATATAACCCCTGAGCTCGTACGTCTCAGAGAAGGGGCGTTAAGCAAGAGAATAAATTCTCCGCCGCCAAACAGATATATATTTAATAGAGATCAATCGCACGGACTAAAATCCAATGTCAGACACACAGTCCATTTACAAGTCCGTTCTGGGTCTGAACGAAACCGGAGGCACCTAGTACCCCGCATATCCATCGATCTCCAAGTACGTCTGGACGATCACCAACTGTTTCCATCTTCTTGGGTGTACAGCCCAATCAAGATCATCAGTTATCACCCAAACGACGTGAAGACTTCCGGTCTTCGACCACCGTCTTCATCTTCGACACCACGTCGAATCAGTTATTCAGAATGGGATAAACCCGGTCTTTCTGAATAACTCGCGTATATATTATAAAAGTGTTACACAAACACAACATACGCCTCATTCCAATTCAGAATATTCTTTTATTCAAATATTCCTATACTTTGGGAAAAGTTCCCATTAATTTTATCCAAGATAAATTCTTTAAATTTATTCTTTAATTTCCTTTGAATATCAATTCAAACTAGTCGGGATTAGCGAACCACACCGAAGTAATCATTTATTTTATTTCCCAATCCCAACCTATTCATCCCATGAAGTAAAACTGGTTATACTTCATATCTAACACCACGGTGTTATCGGTAAATTCAATTACCATTTCACGTTCAAATCTAATTAAAGATTTAACTATCGCTTGGAGTAAAACTGGTGATACTCCATTTTCGATCTTTTCAATCTAATTAAAGATTCATTAAAACTCCACTTAGTTTTAATATTTCTCTGGGTTAAAGAATCAGTGTCATTTAAGAACACAGTTCACGATAAACCCAAAATCACATTCATTAATTATCGGGTTAAAGAACGAGTGTTATTTAAAACACTGTTCACGATAAACCCAAAAATCAATATCAATTCAATTCCAATTAAATCTCATTTAATTGGTACACTTCATTAAATCCAAATAAAAAGATTTAATCTTTTCTCAACTGGGTTCAAGAACAGTGTTAGTGAAGACACCATTCACGACAAACCCAAATCACATTCGATATTCAATACAAGGCTCTGAATAGAAAATATATCGGCTTATATTCAATATCGAATTCTACGACTAACAAACGTCGTATTGGAAATAACGATATAAATATATATCTTTCAAATTTCCATAACAACCCCTGTATAATCACGAATTCCAACATCGAAATATTCCGAAGACAATTTCGATTCAAATCCACTCCAATGCAATCATTTGATATTCTGGTTATTTTCAAAACCCTTTTTTAAATTCAATTTATTTATTTAAAAATAAATAGAATTATATTTCTAGTTCAAAACTAGTTCATTTCGATAAAAATCTATTTTTATCTTTTCAAATATGGAGTTTTTCATCCCAAATCTTCACAAATCATTTCTTATGATTTTACACAAATTATTAATATTTTTAATAATTTTATCAAGGCCCGTACAGTCGATTTCCACCAATGGCCATCGAACTGCACTTACAGCGACCTTTTTCAAATTTGATTTGGACGTAACTCCAAATCCAACCGTTAGATTTCAAATTTCTAATATTCGTTAGAAAGCTCTTTTCGATACGAACCCAACGGTTCCGGTTTTAGGAGAATCCGACGGTCGGATCTCCCGTAATGTCCGTTTGAAATAAATGGTCGAAATTCACGAACTGCCGCGGCGCGGCGCGTTCTATTCAGGCCATTATTTTATATATATAATATATATTATATATATCTCGTCGATTCCCATTCAAAACGAATTATATAAATAGTTTTAAAATCGTTTCAAAACCTATTTCAACTTCCATTTCAATTCAAAGAAAAATTGAATTCTTCTTTATGAATTCGTTTCAAAATTCATTTCTATTCAATTCAAATTTCAATTCAATTTGAATTCGTTTTCAATTCAATTCATTTCGAAATCGTTTTCAATTCAATTCATTTCGAAATCGTTTTCAATTCAATTCATTTCGAAATCGTTTTCAATTCAATTCATTTCGAAATTGTTTTCAATTCAATTCATTTCGAAATCGTTTTCAATTCACTTCATTTCGAAATCGTTTTCAATTCACTTCATTTCGAAATCGTTTTCAATTCACTTCATTTCGAAATCGTTTAAAATCGATATAAGTATCGTTCACGTCAAAATGGCGTCAAACTAATCAACACGACTTCATAAATTTCTATTTTCAAATATTCTATATCAAATATTCTTATTTTAAATATTTCTATTTTAAAACTGGAATGAGGCCCAATCAATTACCATATAAAGTTAATTATATGGATTTTCATACAACACATGTATAATAGCATTGAAAAATAATCAACCATCAACCAAAGTGCACTACACTGTATAAGCACCAAATATAGATATCTAACGCTTATAACAGCCTGTCAATCAATCGATCGACATATTTAATCAATCAGGATGAGTGAACTTCAAATTTCATCCCAACACCCGTGTGGGGTTTCAAACAATCAAACACAGATTTTATTTGTGCAGTTGGGCGATGTGTAAAATTTATCGTCCCAATCAATGTCCTTCAAATAGGTGTACATAAACAAACCGTCTGGTTTGTAAATGAATATTTATTTATTCACATTCACGATATTCATATTCACGTTAAAAATTATATTTTTAACGATAAAACATTTTATTCCACATATGAATTCCTATTATTCATTTACCCAATAAAATGATATTTTTATTTTCTAACATATTTTAGAAAATTTCGGCGGCATAACGGCACGATACTAGAAACGGGACAAGGCCTAGCCTTATCCCCGGACTAGTGAAGGCCCACGCCATTCACACATCAATCAAATCAATTCATTTCACCAAACAATTCAATTTCAATCAAATAATCCAACTAATCTATGCAACCAAACAAACAAGTCCATGGTCTGTGGACGATTGTGTCGGGTGCTACTAAGCACCGTCTGCATCCTAGTATATATATATATATAACTAGAAAATGAAATTGAAAGGTGAGAAATTCTCACATTATAGCTATCCTAGCTCCACGGCACTTCTTTTGCAGAATTCTTCGTCGCTATCGCCTTTTTGCCACCTTCGTTGTCCGCTTTCACTACATATGTAAAAATCGAATTTTTACTTCGCTATTCCATATATAATAATCATATTTTTATTTCGAAGTTCAATATATAAAAATTCTATTTTTATTTCGAAGTTCAACATATAAAAATCCTATTTTTATTTCGAAGTTCAATATATAAAAATTATATTTTTATTTCGAAGTTCAACATATAAAAATCCTATTTTTATTTCGAAGTTGAATATATAAAAATTCTATTTTTATTTCGAAGTTCAACATATAAAAATCCTATTTTTATTTCGAAGTTCAACATATAAAAATCCTATTTTTATTTCGAAGTTCAATATATAAAAATCCTATTTTTATTTATAATGAAAAATCATTATTTTTCCTATACAATGAAAAATCATATTTCTTACTTACAAGGAAAAATCAATTGTTTCCTATTATGAAAAATCAAATCTTATCAATATGAAAAATCAATCCTTATCTATATGAAAAATCAATTCTTTCCCTTGTTGTTCATATAATCAAAACCATATTTTTATAGCACCCCTTATATAATAAAAATCGTATTTTTATATTTTATTTCAAATGATAAAAATCGTAACTTTATCACCAATAAAAATCAAAACTTTTCTATGTTAAAAAAAATCTTAACCTTATGCTAACTAAAAATCATACCTTTACTATGCTAAAGATCATATCTTTTCAGTTTTAAAATAAACAAAATTAATGAATAAGAAAACTTACAGCGATATAAAAAAAGGGGACCGCGGTTCGCCGGAGAAAGGGGGGTGGTGCGATTTGATTTGGGGCTTGGAGGAGGGGGGGGTACGGCGGAAATAGGTACGGCTGGAGGAGGGAGTGTTGCGTTGGTCTTCACCGGAGCAGGGGGTGTCGGAGCTCGCGCCCAAGGGGTCGGATCAGCTGAGCAAAGGCGTAGGGTGGCTAGGGTTAGGCGCGGTTGGAGTTTTGGGAGAGTTGGGTCGCGCTGGGTCTTCGTGGGAGGAGCCGCGTTCGAGCAGAGGAGGAGAAGGGGATGGAGCGAGATTGGGGAAGAAGGGGGGGGTCGCCGGAGGGCCATCGTTGGGCGGTGGGTCCGCCTGGAGGGGAAGGCGACGAAGAATCGGGGAGGGAGGCTGAGAAAAAGAAGGCGACGGGTTGAATAGGGAAGGGGGGGTTAGGTTTTAGAGATGGGTTTTATATATATATATATTTTATTAATTATTAATTTATTTTATTCTCCGACTCAGTTGACCTTTCATACGACCTCAACATCAAACATGCCGACTGTCGTTCCTAGCGTATTACCCCCATTCCAAACACAATGGGATATGTTTCGTAGGCTAATTCGGCTGTTTCGATCAGTTTTGATTTAAATTAAAATATAATTCTTTATACATTCAATTTAAACGCACATTTCAAATTACCGGGGTCACACACTAACTCGAAAAATTCCCGAAAAATATTTTCTAGCTTCGTATTGACGATACGGTCCTAGCAAAACTAGTTTCGTCGAATTCTGAGACCGTTGGAAAAATGGCCATTTTCCAGTCGATTAAAATCAACTGAAATTGGTCAAACGCGTTTTCTTTCGCCACGCTCACATATTGATTCGAAAAATTATGAAATTTGAAACCTAGCAATAATTCGACACTGCGGACCCAACAAAACTAGTTTCGTCGAGATCCGAGGTCATTTGCAAAATGTCCATTTTTAAGGGCCTGAATTCCATAGCGACTATTCAGAATTTTCAACTGGACATAACTTTTGATTCCCGCTACGAACTTTTAATTTTTCGGATTCGTTGGAAAGATATTCACTATTAGATTCTATGATTTTTGGTTTCACTAAAATCCGGATTGTTTTGCACCCGGTATATTCAATTGAAGTTTGAAATCGAATTATCGAACTACCGCGCCATTTTCAATTCTATTTATAATTATATATAAATATTTATAATCTAACGACGACGCGTATAAATATATACGTTCGAATTATATTCAAAATAAATTTCTCGTCGATATTATTTAAAATAATTCATTTTAAATAATCAAAATTCGCTAAAATAGCCAAAATAAAAATTTCAAACTGGCTCGGATTTTGCGGGTTATTACAATATTGAACATTTATAAGAAATGAACATGAATTGTGTAATTGATTTTATTTTGAATTTATAACTGATATGAAGTGAATTGATTCTAAAGTGGCCGTATGTGAATTTGAATATACAAATTTATATATGGAATTGATTTTATAAATCGATTGGTTTGAATTAGGAATTTTTTTAAATTGAAATAATAAGAAGGATTTTGAAATTGATTTGAATTTATAAATAATGTTTTTGAACCGTGCAACTTGAGTTATGAAATATGACATGATTTTTTGGAAATGTAGTATAAAGATTTTAATTTGAATTGCATATATTGAACTTGAACAAAAATGTGGGATTTTATGAATCGACTTGAAACAAATTTTTATACGGTAAATTTAATCATGTGAATTTTTTGAACTGGAATTTTTGTGAATATATATCGAACTAAATATCCTCGAAGTTAAATAATTTGCGTTCTAATTTGTGCAACGACCCGTATTTTTATGGTATTATAAATAATTTATTTAATTATTTAAATAATGGGTTGGTAATTTAAAATGATCAGAATTAAATAATATTGAATATTTAATAAATATAAATAATATAATAACATATTTAATTTCGAAATAATCGGAAATAGTGAAATTCACAATATTGTGTGAATTAGATTATATATAAGATATAATTCAGTTTAGAATTTAATTATATTAGCGAATATATTTATAAACTCCATTTGAACGTATAAATTATATTATAATTATAATCGAGCCCGTAATGGCGCGGCAGTTCATAATTTGGCAATTCGAACTTTAAATGAACATACAGAATCCGTTTTAAGTCGGATTTCTGTGAAACAAGAAACGTTCGGAGCCGGTGAAGTATATTTTTCTAATGGAAGAGAAAATTCGGGATTTCGTTGTGTAAATTGTGAGTTGTGTCCAAATCAAATTTTTGAAAAGTCGCTATGGAATTCCTTTATAATCTATAACGATTTATTTATATTATAAATGGATTTTCAATATAAATGGTAAATCGATTTAACCCGGATTTGAAATATCGAGTTATTAATCCATATATATTTATTTTGGTGTTGTATGATATATATTGGTAATATATAGAATAATATTTATTTATAAATGTTAAATCTAATTATTTTTAAATATATTTATATTTAAATGGGTTTATTTAGAGCTTTAAAAATAGCCAATTTTGCAAACAAGCTCCGTTTTCGATGAAACTAATTTTGTTGAATCCGGAATATTAAATTATTGTTAGATTCCAATTTCCGTGATTTTTGGAGTCAGTGTGTGGCCGTACGGGATTTTAATGTGAAAACAGTCAATAATTTGACTTTAAAAATAAGTTGTGTGTGCAAAAGGGTTCGGAATTCGATGAAACAAGTTTCGTTAGGTCCGTAATGTAGAAATATAGATGCATGTCCATTTTCATCGATTTTGGGTGTTGTATGTGATTACAGGGATTTTTAATGATAAACGAAAATAGCATTTGATTAAAAATTAATAAAATAATGAATATAAAAATATTTAAAAATTCCTATAAATATACCTACTTACTCCTTAAACTTAATTCACAACTCCCCTAGTCAATGAGAAAATCCGCCGTTGGCTATTCCTCCCAAAACCCTTTTGTGATCTTTCAAAAAATGAAATAAATCCGAATAAAATTCTATAAATTACTATTTTGATCTCGTTGGGTTCCTAACAAGAAGGGCCTCAACCTCATGTGTATTTTGTTGAGATTGACATGTTTTTCCGTCGATGGATTTAATAGCCGTGACATTAGGGTTCCACGAATCAAGAGGTGGGAGCGTTGTTTGCAGAATTGGTTGATGGATTCGAGTTTGAAGGATTTAACACTTATATGCTGAGTTCTGAAGTGTACGGCTATCATATGTGTTGCGCATATTTCTGTGTGAACCCAGGGCGAGCTGGAAATCGCGATAGTTTCCTGCTGAACGCGATGCGTACGATGATGTCGAGTTCGAGTTAAGTGATAGAGGTAGATAGAGAGATTGAAGAGGATGATGATGGTGAGATTTGTTTTGGAGATGGTTTGTTGATGGACATGAGAAGGTCGGTGAATGACCTGGAATGGAACAGCGTGGTAATTTGGGGAAGAAGGAATATTTGGTTGCGGGTATGGTTCATTAAGATGGAAGATGGGCCAATGTTTTTATGGTGAGGCCCAATTAAAAATTAGAATTCAAGTTTATTTAAATTAAAAATATGTACAACTTGTAAATTCTATAACTTTGACATATATTATCAGAATTTAATGAAACAAGATCCGTTTGGGATCGTATGGACGAGGGCTACACGATGGAACAGACTAGGAATGAATCGGAGCTCGTTACAATTTATAGAAAAATAAATTATCCGTCTGAAATCAAGCGACAATTATCATTATTTAATGATAACCGATCAATGTGAGTCAATCTCACTTAAGTCTACTCAGTTTATATTTTCATAATGTATTTTTAGAACTGATAAACATTGGTTGATTGCTGTGTGTTGATTAGTTGGTTGAACTGTTAATTGATTAGTTAAAAATATCGATATAGTTATATATATATCGTTAATTAAATATTGATTCTGTTGATCAGAATATTTCATGTTGAAATGAAATTGATGTTAATTATATTGTTTAACATCTATAAATGCATGGAAACAGGTTGGAGGGATCCAACTGGATTCCTCAATATTTAAAATACTAACTTTTTCATATATTGTGATATATGATGTGGTACGTAATCTATTATTGATTATGTGTATTTGGATGATGATTGATCTTTTTGATTTGGTATTTTAATACCATAACTGATATTGGAATGTAGAAAGGGAATTTTCAAAGTGTATTTTGAAATAAAAATATTTATATAAAATCAATGGATTTTATATAAAGGGAAATATTTATATGAAATAAATATAATTATAAAAGGAAATATTTGGGAAACAAATAGAATTGAAAAAGAAATATTTATAAAATAAATAGAATTTTATAAAAGGAAATAAATATTAAATGGAAATCTGTTTTAACAGATAAGTGGAAAAGATTAATTTAAAGTAGAATTAAATGGAAATCTGTTTTAAAAGATAAATGGAAAAGATTAATTTAAAGTAGAATTAAATCGAAATCTATCTAACAGATAAGATGGAGAAGATTAATTTATAGATAATGTTTTTTAAATTAAGTAAATTATTTATCATTGGATAAATTGAATATATAAGTCTGAATTTATTTATAGAAGTAAAAAAATCGGTTTTAACACCGATATTTGAGACTAAAGTTAAATGTAGCAATTATAGAGGGATTTATAAATGAGATTTAAGTGTTAGAAATAAAAAGGAGATTTCACATGAATAATTCTATAAATAGAAGTGTAAATAGAATTTGGAAATAAGATATTATTTTAAAATATGAAATCAAACTTACTGGATTATATATAAAAATTTCACATTTGATGTGAATAATGGATTAAAATCAATATTTTACAAATTAAAACATTTATAAAGAAACTTGGGTTTTGAAATACAAATTCAAATGGGAATTTGAATGAGAAAGGAAATAGAGTTAGTAGAATATTGGTTTCGAATAAGAGTTAGTCGAATATTGGTTATTCAAATAAGAGTTTGTCGAATATTGATTATTCAAATTAGAGTTAATCGAATAGAGTTAATCGATAGCGTTAGTCGAATTAGAGTTAATCAATTAGAGTTAATTGAATTAGAATTAATCGATTAGAGTTAATTGAATTAGAATTAATCGATTAGAGTTAATCGAATTAGAGTTAATCGGATTAGAGTTAGTCAATTAGAGTTAGTCGATTAGAGTTAATCGAATTAGTTATTCGAATTGGAGTTAATCGAATTAAAGTTAATCGAATAGAGTTAACTGAATAGAATTAATCGAATAGAGTTAGTCGAAAATTAGTTATTCGAATAGAGTGAATCGAATATAAGTATTTGAGGAGAGATTATTGAATATAAGTATTCGAGGAGAGATTTTCGAATATAGTTATTCAAAGGAGATATTTTCGAATATAGTTATTCGAAGGAGAGATTTTCAAATGTAGTTTATTTGGAAGAGAGTTATCGAATATAGATTGTTCGAGAGAGAAATATACATTTAGATTCGACTATATCGAATGTAGGAAACTAATTTTTACTTTCCAATTTTTAAATAAAGATTTATTTATGTAATAAATTAGTTGTTTAATTATTTATCCAAATTAAAAAAATAAAAGATATATTTAAGTTATTATACATATATATCGGAAGTATGGGATTGTAACCCTATTATGTAATAACCCGGAAAATCTGGGCCAGTTTAAAAATTTTATTTTGGCCATTTTAGCGAATTTTGATTATTTAAAATTGATTATTTTAAATAATATCGACAAGAAATTTATTTCGAATATAATTCGAACGTATATATTATACGCGTCGTCGTTAGAATATAAATAATTATATATAATTATAAATAGAATTGAAAATGGCGCGGTAGTTCGATAATTCGATTTCAAACTTCAATTGAATATACCGGGTGCAAAACAATCCGGATTTTAGTGAAACCAAAAACATTAGGATCTAATTGATAATATCTTTCCAACGAATCCGGAAAATCGAAATGTCATAGCGGGAATCAAAAGATATGTCCAGTTGAAAATTCTGAATAGTCGCTATGGAATTCAGGCCCTTAAAAATGGACATTTTGCAAACGACCTCGGATTTCGACGAAACCAGTTTTGTTGGGTCCGGGATGTAAAGTTATTGCTAGATTCCAAATTTCAAAATTTTTCGAATCAATATGTGAGCGTGGCAAAAGAAAACGCATTTGACCAGTTTCTGTTGAATTTAATCGACTGGAAATTGGCCATTTTTCATACGGTCTCAGAATTCGACGAAATTAGTTTTGTTAGGACCGTATCGTCAATACGAAACTAGAAAATATTTTTCTGGAATTTTTCTAGTTAGTATGTGACCCCGGTAATTTGAAATGTACGTTTAAAATTCAATATAAGGATTTAAATTGTAAATTCAACGGAAACTGATTGTAACGATCAAACCAGCTTACGATACATATCCCATTGTGTTCAGAATGGGGGTAAAACGCTATGGACGACAGGCGGTGGACCTCGTTTCGAGGTCGTATGTAAAAGTCAACCTTTTTACAAATTAAATAATTAATTAATAAAAAAAATATTATTTTAATTTCCTTTTCCCCCCTTTTTCTTCTTCATTGCCCCCCCCCCCCCCCCCCCCGATTCATTGTTCATTTACCAGACAAAAAAAAAAAAAAAAAGAACCCTAATTTCGTCGAGCCGCCGCCTGAAGCCTGCCACCGACGAACCCCTCGACGCCGCCCCCACCTCGAAGCCGCCTTCACCTCGAAACCCCTCGAACACCCCTCCCAGTCGCGACGCAATCGAAGCCTCCACCTCGAACACCACAGCGACGCCGCCTGAAGCTCGCCACCGACGAACACCTTCGAGCCCTCCCTCTTCGCAGCCTGAGGTGAACGTTTAGATTATTTTGTTTTGTTTTTATTTTTGTTTTACAGTAAATTGAAAACTGTTTTTTTTATATAATTTAAAAACTGTTTTTTTTTAAAAGAAATGAAAACTGTTTTGTTTTTAAAGAGTTAAAACTGATTTTTTAAAAGAAAATTAAAACTGATTTTTTTTAAGAAAATAAAAACTGATTTAAAAAGAAAATAAAAACTGAATTTTTAAAAAGATAAAAACTGTTTTTTTTTCTTTTAAGTTGCATAAAAACTGATTTTTTTAAGAATTTGAAAACTGATTTTATTTTAAACTTTGGAATAGAAAAAGGTTTAATCTTTTAATAGAAAAGATTTGAACTTGCAAAAATAAAAATCATACTCTTAAAAAGAGGAAAGACGGGATTTTTATTATGTAGAAGGAGCAAGACATGATTTTTGTATTTTTAAAGTAATAAAAATATAGCTTTTATACGAGTGGCAAAATAAAAATATGATTTTTATATATTGAATAGCGGAATGAAAATATGATTTTTATATATCGAATAGTGAAATTAAAAATACGATTTTTATATATTGAATAGCGGAATAAAAATATGATTTTTATATATCGAATAGTTAAATAAAAATTCGATTTTTATATATTGAATAGCGAAGTAAAAATGTGATTTTTATATATTGAATAGCATAGTAAAAATTCGATTTTTATATATGTAGTGGCTACGGGCGAAAGAAAGTGATAAAAGGCGAGAAAGAAGAGTCAAGATGAGTGGATAGCTTTCGGTGAGAATTTCTCACCTTTCAATTTCATTTTCTAGTTATATATATACTAGGATGCAGACGGTGCTTAGTAGCACCCGACACAATCGTCCACAGACCATGGACTTGTTTGTTTGACTGTTTGGTGATTGATTGCGATATTGGTTTGAATGTGGTTTGTGGTGTGAAAAATCGAATCGATAAATTGGTTAGGATTAGACGTGCGCCGTTATAAGGCGATGGAGTAAGGCTAGGTTAGACTCTTACTCCAAATTTTGTGGTTTGCATAACGAATTGATTTGATTGATGTGTGAATGGCGTGGGCCTTCACTAGACCGGGGATAAGGCTAGGCCTCGTCCCGTTTCTAGTATCGTGCCGTTATGCCGCCGAAATTTTCTAAAATATGTTAGAAAAATAAAAATATCATTTTATTGAATAAATGAACTGAATAGAAATTCAAGTGTTAAAATAAAATGTTTTATCGTTAAAAATATAATTTTTAACATGAATGTGAATAAATAAATATTCATTTACAAACCGGACGGTTTATTTATGTACACCTATTTGACTGATATTGATTGGGTCGATAAATTTTACACATCGCCCAGCTGCACGAATAGAATCTGTGTTTGATTGTTTGAAACCCCACACGGGTGTTGGGATGAAACATGAAGTTCACTCATCCTGATTGATTAATATGTCGATCGATAGATTGACAGACTGTTATAAGCGTTATATATCTATATTTGATGCTTATACAGTGTAGTGCACTTTGGTTGATGGTTGATTATTTTTCAATGCTATTATATACATGTGTTGTATGGAAATCCATATAATTAACTTTATATGGTAATTGATTGGGCCTCATTCCAATTTGAAAAATAAAGAATATTATAAAATAAAAGTTCAAGTGTTGACAGTACTCATTCATTGAGATTGGTCATGTGTTGAACGAAATATTTTAGTAATAAAATTTACATCTATATCAATATAAAATAAAAGTTCATGTGTTGACAGTACTCATTCATTGAGATTGGTCATGTGTTGAACGAAATATTTTAGTAATAAAATTTACATCTTTATCAATATAAAATAAAGGTTCATGTGTTGACAGTACTCATCCATTGAGATTGGTCATGTGTTGAACGAAATATTTTGATAATAACAACTATTTTGAAAAAGAAATATTTGAAAATAGAATATTTGAAAATAGAAATTTATGAAGCCGTGTTGATTAGATGACGCCATTTTGACGTGAACGATATTTATATCGATTTTAACGATTTCGAAATGAAATGAATTGAAAACGATTTCGAAAAGAATTGAATATAAAACGATTTCGAAAAGAATTGAATATAAAACGATTTCGAAATGAATTGAATTGAAAACGATTTCGAAATGAAATGAAATGAATTGAAAACGAATTCAAATTGAATTGAAGGCGAATTGAAACGAATTCAAATTGAATTGAAATTTGAATTGAATAGAAATGAATTTTAAAACGAATTTATAAAGAAGAATTCAATTTTGCTTTGAATTGAAATAGAAGTTGAAATAGATTTTGAAACGAATTTTAAAACTATTTATATAATTCGTTTTGAATAGAAATCGACGAAGTATATATTATATATATTATATATATAATATAATGGCCTGAATAGAACGCGCCGCGCCGCGGCAGTTCGTGAATTTCGACCATTTATTTCAAACGGACATTACGGGAGATCCGACCGTCGGATTCTCCTAAAACCGGAACCGTTGGGTTCGTATCGAAAAGAGCTTTCTAACGAATGTGATAAATTAGAAATCTAACGGTTGGATTTGGAGTTACGTCCAAATCAAATTTGAAAAAGGTCGCTGTAAGTGCAGTTCGATGGCCGTTGATGGAAATCGACTGTACGGGCCTTGATAAAATTATTAAAAATGGTAATAATTTGTGTAAAATCATAAGAAATGATTTAGAAAGATTTGGGATGAAAAACTCCATATTTGAAAAGATAAAAATAGATTTTTATCGAAATGAGCTAGTTTTGAACTAGAATTATAATTCTATTTATTTTTAAATAAATAAATTGAATTTAAAAAGGGTTTTAAAAATAACCAGAATTTCCAATGATTGCATTGCAGTGGAATTGAATCGAAATTGTCTTCGGAATATTTCGATGTTGGAACTCGTGATTATACAGGTGTTGTTATGGAAATTTGAAAGATATATATTTATATCGTTATTTCCAATACGACATTTGTTAATCGTAGAATTTGATATTGAATATAAGCCGATATATTTTCTATTCAGAGCCTTATATTGAATATCAAATGTTATTTGGGTTTGGCGTGAATGGTGTCTTCACTAACACTGTTCTTGAACCCAGTTGAGAAAAGATTAAATCTTTTTATTTAGATTTAATGAAGTGTACCAATTAAATAATATTTAATTGGAATTGAATGGATATTGATTTTTGGGTTTATCGTGGACAGTGTTTTTAAATAACACTCGTTCTTTAACCCGATAATTAATGAAGGTGATTTTGGGTTTATTGTGAACTGTGTTTTTAAATGACACGGATTCTTTAACCCAGTTAACGATTAAAACTAAGTTGAGTTTTAATGAATCTTTAATTAGATTGAAATGATCGAAAATGGAGTATCACCAGTTTTGCTCCAGGCGATAGTTAAATCTTTAATTAGATTTGAACGTGAAATGGTAATTGAATTTACCGATAACACTGTGGTGTTAGATATGAAGTATTACCAGTTTTACTTCATGGGATAAATAGGTTGGGATTGGGAAATTAAAACAAATGATTACTTCGGTAAGTTTCGTTAATCCCGGCTAGTTGAATCGAAATTCAAAAGAATAGATTAAAGAATAAATTCAAGGAATTTATCTTGGATAAAATTAATGGGAACCTTTCCCTATGAATGTGAAATTTAGAAATTGACTGTCGGTTAGCCAAACAGAATGGTTTTCTGGATATTGATCTGATGTTGGTTTCGGCCTTCGGGGTTAATATTTGGAGAATTATTCTCTTGATTAATTTACGGTTAGTGACTAATGAATTGGAATGAGGCGTATGTTGTGTTTGTGTAACACTTATTTAAAATATACGCGAATTATTCGGAAAGACCGGGTTTATCCCATTCTGAATAACTGATACGACGATAAGTCGAAGATGAAGACGATGGTCGAAGACCGGAAGTCTTCACGTCGTTTGGGTGATAACTGATGATCTTGATTGGGCTGTACACCCAAGAAGATGGAAACAGTTGGTGATCGTCCAGACGTACTTGGAGATCGATGGATATGCGGGGTACTAGGTGCCTCCGGTTTCGTTCAGACCCAGAACGGACTTGTAAATGGACTGTGTGTCTGACATTGGATTTTAGTCTGTGTGATTGATCTCTATTAAATATATATCTGTTTGGCGGCGGAGAATTTATTCTCTTGCTTAACGCCCTTCTCTGAGACGTACGAGCTCAGGGGTTATATATTGATGGATATCAAACGCATGGAGTGAATTGCCTGTGTGGCATGCCTAAGTGGCAATTGATCGAGGCATCTGTTGAAAAGCAAAGTCTTGTGGTGATGATCAAAGCACGGCCTTTGTGGCGTAGCTTTGTGTAACGTTTGCTTCGCGAGTTTCACACCCGGTATGAACCAAAAACGGGAGAGGACGTCAGGGAGGGCATGCGTTTTGTTTCTAGCTAGAAGTGGCGTCAGTGGTTTTACACGCCCTGACGAGTTTGACTTATGTGGTTGTTGCTGTTGCGAGGCGCCTCGGATTGATCGGTCGTTCTCGAACCGATGGAGTCATTTAGTTGGCTCGTTTACGCCCCATAGGGCGGGGAAACGCATGTTCAGGGTTTAAGTTTAATCCACATCGGTGGACTGGCCCTGAGGATCCAAGGGTCACTCGAGCTCTGATCCTGAGGGGCGGGCTAGAGCGTCTCGAATCGATTGAGGACTATCTTTTGCCTCGGTTCATAGATGGAAATCCAATTTCCAAATACGTGACTTTGCGGTTTTATTTGTAAACCTATATATGGTGACATAGTGGCATGGGACGCTCATGTCGCCTATGATTGATACTTATGATTTGAAGTTGTTTTATACCCTATGCACTTATAATAGTATCAAACGATTTGTTTTAACCGTATCAAGCATTCTTTGGCTGTTATAAGGGAAAACCCTATCCTCGGCTGCGTTGCATTGTGTGATGGGACCTGGGTCTTATAACAGCTTCATTTTTCTTTATTTAGCATTGCGCTGTTTGTTTTATGCACTGGTATTCTTGGGAGGAAACCCGTTCCGTGTTATACGGCGTGGTCCCTTATTTACCTAATGATTTAAAATAAGGATTAATAACTGTTTTAGTTCTCACACCAGTCACATGACTGACCTGGAGTTTATTGTTTTAACCTAAACTCTGGGTGCCCTTATTTTGACACGGGCAGCTAGTAGTTTTGGTTTTGCAGATTTATATTCACAGGATCCTGGTTTACAGC
Source organism: Allium sativum (assembly GCA_030737875.1). Classification (NCBI taxonomy): domain Eukaryota; kingdom Viridiplantae; phylum Streptophyta; class Magnoliopsida; order Asparagales; family Amaryllidaceae; genus Allium; species Allium sativum. The sequence goes on along the minus strand of CM060921.1, from coordinate 2,720,408 downwards.
TGGAACGATATCCGGAAAGCTTTGTATCCGTATATCTCCTTCTAGTTGTGTATTGTATTATTTTCCGCTGCGATGTATTTAAATGTAATTTAAATCTCTGTTATTTCTGGGTAATATTCATTTTTACTCTGTATATTCTTGTAATCTGATGCATTGTTGTAATATACAGTGAAATGTTCTTCTGTATGTGTACTGTTTTGTCCTGTTCTCAAACGATAGGGCGTTTCGAACGGCCTGGATCGGTTTAGCGACTGGTTCGGACTGAGCGAAATTCTTTGCCGTCACATATTATTATAATCAAATGAATTCTATAAAAGAAGTGGATTCGTAAATAGAATCCGAGAGTTACGTAAGGAAGTTTGTTGAAGATTTAAAATGTGAGCTTTGTCTATTTCTAGGTTAGGAATGTTGTTCAGTTAAGGTCTGAGAGGTAGTTATACCCCAACTTGGTTGGCTTCATTTTTAACTAAGGAATGGTTAAGGTTCGATAGTGAAGGTTAGTTAATTGGATTTAGTTAATAAGTGTGAATGGTCTAGTTGGCATAACGATGTTTTATTTAAACATCTGTGAAAATCCAATGAAGGAGTTTTGGAAATATTTTCCAAATGAAAATCAGAAATGTTTTCAATTATAGAACATAAGAAACAGGAGTTAATATGGGAATGATTCCAATGATCAATAATGTATATTTTCTAAATTTAGAAAATAAGAACTTACGAATATATGGAAACGGAGATAGGTAAATGAATAATTGAATGGCAAATTAAAGTAAAGGGGTCAGTGTTGATTGATGATTGATCAGTAAGTTTCCCATTTGGAAATACAACTGTTGTTTATACACATGTTTTCCTTTGATAGTTAAATCACCGACTATCAAAGTTTTGACCACTTCCGTTGTCAATACAGAGAGACCAGGATCAGATTTATTATCTGAAAACCACTCCGTATGGGCGTTAGCATTGCGAATCAAATATGATGAAGATAATTGAAGACGGAATTTATGCAAGGGTTATTCTGGCAATCCTAGGTAGAAATTGCCTAAGACGGATTTACAGAATAGTGCCTTCGGATTGTCCAATCCCAGGACAACTTGAATGGACAAATGTCTGATAGAGTATATCTAATGGATCACATAAGTTGATCTTTTCAAACGTATCCACGTTTGGTGGCGGAGGAATTCGTTTCTCTTAGCTTTATACCTATGATATTTTTGGGGAAATCAATTTGTGATTTGGCGGGTATGACTATGTGGCATTCAAAGTAAATGGAGATGTGATCTGTCAAAAGATACGTTATGACCTCAAGCCTCATCAACCGGGAAATGACAAAAATCGGGCAGGGAGCATGGCTATGTGGGTCGCCCCCATTAGGGTGTATTGTCGCCATCTAGAGAATATTCATATTTGTTACTTCTTTTTGGTTCTGTATCTCCCAGGAACGGTTATGTTGCTAGCAACCATAAGTGACAATATATTCGATACACTCAAGAGAAATGAGTGGTCGGTCATGTGTGGCCGGGTTGCAAGATGTTCTTGTTGAACCCAGTGTATTCCTCTCTAGAGATACACTATCGGCAGGTGGTTCTATACCTTGTCATAGTCGGAATCCAATCTCCAATAAGCGCCTGCGGTTTTGATTGTATACTATATATATGTGGAGTGTAAGATGTAAGCATTCCGCTAGATTGTTAATTATTTGTGATTAGACATTATTATAATATCAGAAAAGTATTGATTTTGAAAATGTTTGTGTTATCGTAAGGTGAAAACGATCCGTATTTATCTGCGGATCGGTCTTACAATTATCATTTCTTTTGAAAATGATTTTGAAAAGTTAAATCGAATGGTTGGAGTTTACTCACACCAGTCCCATGACTGACCCAGAGTTTATTTTGCTTTGTTTTATCCTAAACTATTGAGTGCCCAAATTTGTATGGGTAGTCAAGTAGTTCAGGTATTTCCAGATATTCTTGGAAGAGCTGGAGCAGGAGGCTTCAGGATTTTATAGCGATCGTTTATTTATGTTGTGATGTAAGTGTTGTACTCTACTATACTAATACAAATTTGTGTTTTAATGTTACTTCGTATACTATATTTTATTTGTCCCGCTGTGAGATTCGTGTTACTCTGATGTTGTGTTCTTTGTCTATTCTAATAGTTCTACCTTATCTATTCTCACCCTCTAACTTCTCTCTATTAACTATAAGGTATTTCAGATGTCTGAATAGTCGACATTGTTATTTATGTCGATTTTCGGAGTCAAAAAAATCCCCGGGTCGTTACAATGGTATCAGAGCTTAAGGTTAAGTGATTACCTTGGCTCTGTGGCGTGACTCAGTAGAGATGGGGTTAGTAATGCCCTAGATTGAGTTTGAGTGAATATATACGAGTGAACATATTTGTAGATTTTATAAAAATAATTTTATATTGTGGAGATTTATTGGTTGAGTAGTTTGTGAATTCTGGTCGATCAGTTTGATCTACTGTATCGGTAGGGGTTTATAAACACTTGAATATGATGAACCGATACAATTTGTTTTGGAAAAGGGTAAATGAAATAATTTTACCCAAATTATATTTTGATATAAAGAAAACATAGATATTGGAAATATTATAGTATATTGGATGTGTTGGTTGTTATTATAAGATAAGGTTATAATTGAAATGGTTATATAAGTAACCAATCAGAACTCGTATAAGTGAAATATATGAAATCGAAATGAATTGAATCTGAATTTAAATCAGGATTGGAACCAAAACTCTGGAAATTTGAATAAGTGTTTATAAATGGATTGAATTGAATATATGAGAATTTTAAAATCCTGGGAGATTTTAAATTGTTTTACGAGCATTGTGAAGGATAATTTGAAGTAATTTCAAAATGGAATGGTTTAAAGGTGATTTTGAAAATGATAGTATTGAATTCACTTCGATTGCTTGGAAATAACTCTCAAGATGCTGGCCACATCATCAGTGTTCATTTTCGAGTTGTAAGTGACGGATTACTACCAAAGAGATTGTTTTTTTGAATTGTTTTGAGAAAAACAAGTTGTTTTGAATTTCGTAAAGGAATATTTGATTTTAGAATTAAAACTAAGCTATTAAAATGTACTCCCAGGAGAGATTATTTGATTTAAAAACTAATTTATAAAAATTTGGGAAACAAATTGAAATTGAGTTAAGGCCAGTTAAGTGGAAAACTGTATTGAAATAGAGTAATATCGAGTAAAATTGGGATTTGGTATATAATTGGACTTGGTTGAATAAATGAATTGATTTTTGAAATAAAAATCAGAATTTGTGATTTTGGGATGAAGATAACTGATTAGAGGAATTAATTTGTTAATGAAATATGTGGATGGAACTTAATGAGGTTAAGTAAGTTGAATTGATGAGTTAGGAGTTAGGAATCAAGAATGGAACTTTGGTTTGAAATGGAATTTGGCTTGTATAAGCAAATGATTGGGTTTGAGGTTAAAACCTGATTGGAGATTGATTGGGATGACATTGGTATATGCTGAATTAACAGCAGATGGAACGGATATAATGATATGCCCGACAAAATGGTACAAGTTTATCTATATATGAGTTTAGTGATTTATGAGCCGATTTGGCAAGCCGCTTGGCGTTTTGATTTTCTTTTGGGTTGGAGAAGGCCTAGAGAGGCAAGTTAAAGGTATGTCGATTGACCAGTACCAAGGAGGTGCTGGCGAAATTTTTCAAAAATTTCGGGTGTTAGAAAATTTTCAGGATTATCGAAAATTTTCATCAATAGGAATTAATTAATATTTTAATTGAAGTTTATTTGTTCAGTTGAAATTGAAATTAAAGAAGTAAACAAAAAAATTTCCTAGTTAATAGGTTTTGTTTTCTACCTTAGCAATTTCGAGGACGAAATTATTTTAAGGGGGGAAGAATGTAACGACCCGTATTTTTACGGTATTATAAATAATTTATTTAATTATTTAAATAATGGTTTGGTAATTTAAAATAATCAAAATTAAATAATATTGAATACTTAATTAATATAAATAATAGAATAATATATTTAATTTTGAAATAATCAGAAATAGTGAAATTCACAATATTGTGTGAATTAGATTATATATAAGATATAATTAAGTTTAGAATTTAATTATATTAACGAATATATTTATAAACGCCATTTGAACGTATAAATTATATTATGATTATAATCGAGCCCGTAATGGCGCGGCAGTTCGTAATTTGGCAATTCGAACTTTAAATGAACATATAGAATCCGTTTTAAGTCGGATTTCTGTGAAACAAGAAACGTTCGGAGCAGGTGAAGTATATTTTTCTAATGGAAGGGAAAAATGGAGATTTCGTGTGTAGATTGTGAGTTGTGTCCAAATCAAATTTTCAAAAAGTCGCTATGGAATTCCTTTATAATTTATAACGATTTATTTATATTATAAATGGATTTTCAATATAAATGGAATATCGATTTAACTTGGATTTGAAATATCGAGTTATTAATTCATATATATTTATTTTGGAGTTTTATGATATATATTGGGAATATATATGATAATACTTATTTATAAATATTAAATTTAATTATTTTTAAATATATTTATATTTAAAGGGGTTTATTTAGAACTTTAAAAATAGCCAGTTTTGCAAACGAGCTCCGTTTTCGACGAAACTAATTTTGTTGGATCCGGAATATTAAATTATTGTTAGATTCCAATTTTCGTGATTTTTGGAGTCAGTATGTGGCCGTACGGGATTTTATGTGAAAAATAGTCAATAATTTGACTTTAAAAATACGCTGTGTGAGCAAACGGATTCGGAATTCGACGAAACAAATTTCGTTAGGTCCGTAATTTCGAACTATAGATGCATGTCCCTTTTCATCAAATTTGGGTGTTGTATGTGATTACAGGGATTTTTAATGATAAATGCAAATAGCGTTTGATTAAAAATTAATAAAATAATCAATATATAAATATTTAAAAATTCCTATAAATATACCTACTTACTCCTTAAACCTAATTCACAACTCCTCTAGTCAATGAGAAAATCTGCCGCTGGTTATTCCTCCCAAAATCCTTTCATCATCTTTCAAAAAATGAAATAAATCCGAATAAAATTCTATAAATTACTATTTTGATCTCGTTGGGTTCCTAACAAGAAGGGCTTCAACCTCATGTGTATTTTGTTGGGATCGACATGTTTTTCCGTCAATGGATTTAATAGCCGTGACACTAAGGTTCCACGAATCAAGAGATGGGAGAGTTATTTGCATAATTGGTTGATGGATTCGAGTATGTTGAGGGATTTAACACTTATATGCTGAGTTCTGGAGTCTACGGCTATCATCTGTGTTGCGCGTATTTCTATGTGAACCTAGGGTGAGCTGGAAATCGCGATAGTTTCCTGTTGAATGCGATGCGTACGATGTTGTCGACTTCGAGTTAAGTGATAGAGGTAGATAGAGAGATTGAAGAGGATGATGATGGTGAGTGTAACATCCCGTATTTTGGGTAGCCGAGTATTTAATTTAATTTATTTAGTTTAAATATTATATTTGGAATATCGATGAAATTTAATATTTAATTCGTCAATTAAATGAAGTTCGAACGTTATATATATTTATATAATTATAAATCGAGCTTGAAAATGGCGTGTAGTTCGTAAATTCGAGTTTTGAACTTCAACTGGATATACAAAGTTCGATACAAGTCGGATTTCTGTGAAACAAGAAACGTTGGGACCGTATTGCGATAATTTTCATATGAAAGCGAAAAATCCAGATTTCATGTTATAAATTGTAAGTTATGGCCAAATCAAAATTTGAAATAATCGCTATGGAAATCGTTATTAAAATATCGGCTTTTAAAATAGCCGTTTTGCAAACAGACTCAGATTTTGATGAAATCAGTTTCATTGGGACTGTAATGTTAAATTATTGTACGGTGGTGAATGGCGTGGAAAACCGATGTCGTATGTGGCCACGGTAGCCACAAACGCCCATTCATTTTCTATAGCGCGTATTTAAATAAATAGAGGGATATTTGAGTGTAACTTGAGCAGACGATCGAATTAAGCCACGAAACCAGTCCCATTGAGTTCGTATCGTCGATTAGGATCAGGATAGCTATATAGTCTGTTATTTTTAGAGACCAGATAATTTGGCGTTAAAAAGGGTAGTGCGGTGCGCGGTAAAAATAGCCTACCGGGGAAACAGTCTCAGAATGCGATGAAACTAGTGCTGTTGGATTCGTATCAACAAATTATTGTAAGATTTCAAAGTTTCAAGTTGATCGGGTTTATCTAGTGACCGTAAGAAAATTAAACGCGAGTTTATTTCTGGTTTTATAAAGGAAATTTTTTCATACGACCTCGGATTTCGATGAAACTTGTCCCATTGGGTCCGGAATGCCTTTTTACACTAAGATTAGTTTTTTTATCGGTAAAGGTATTTATGTCAATTTTCGGGACTGAAAAGCCTTGGGTCGTTACAGTGGTATCAGAGCTGAAGGTTAAGTAATTACCTTGGCTCTGTGGCGTGACTCAATAGAGATGGGGTTAGCAATACCCTAGATTGAGTTGAGTGTATATATACGAGTGAACGTATTTGTAGATTTTATAAAAATTGTTTTATGTTGTGGAGATTTATTGGTTGAGTTGTTTATGAGTTCTGATCGATCAGTTTGATCCACTGTATCGGTAGGAGTTTCTAAACACTCAAGTACGATAAACCGACAGTATGTTTTGAAAGGGGATAAATGAAATAATTTACCCAAATTATATTTTGATATAAAGAAAATATATATTGGAAGTATTATAGTATATTGGATGTGTTGGTTGATTATAATTGAAATGGTTATGTAAATAACCGATTAGAATTCGTATAATATAAAAGCCGATTTATTAAATCTGAAATTAAAATTAGAATTGGAATTAAAATTCCCAAAAATGTGGGAAGGTGTTGTAAAAGGATTTGAATTGGATATATCAGAATTTTAAAATCCTGGGAGATTTTAATTTGTTTTACGAGCATTGTGTTTGATATTTTGGAAATAGATTTCAAAATGGAAATGTTTAAATATGGTTTTGATAGGTGGTATAGTATTGAACTCACTTCAACAGCTGGGAAATAACTCTGATGATGTTGGCCACATCATCAGTGTTCATTTTCGAGTTGTAAGTGACGAATTACTACCAAAGATTTTGTTTTTGAATTATTTTGGAAAAAGGAAGTTGTTTTGAATCCCAAAAGGGAATAATTTATAAAAAAACTAAATTGTTTAAAACTCCCAGGAGAGATAGCATGAATTAAAACAAATTAAAGGAATTTATGAAAGCAAATATGAATTGAATTGAAACCAATTAACTGGAAATTGAATTGGGATATAATATATCAAGTGGAATCAGATTTTGAATTGGGAGACAGGAATCTGAAATGGTGTTGGACTGGTAAGTTAAGAGTTGAAATTGATAATGGATGGAAAGTGAGTTAAGAATGGGATTTGGCTTGGACGCGTGGAGGATTTGGTTTTGAGGATAAAATTGGAATTTTGTTTGGGAATGCATTTGTATATGCTGACAGGGTAGCAGTGTAACGACCCGGGGAAAAGACCGACAATCGGGTTCTTCGAAAACAATACATAAACCCGATTGTCGGTCTTTTCCCCGGGTCGTTACAGTGGTATCAGAGCTATGGGTTTAGAGATAACTTTGGCTCTGTGGTGTGACTCAATAGAGATGGGGTCAGCAGTACCCTAGATTGAGTTGAGTGTATATACGAGAGCGCGTATTTGTATTTTGGTATAAAATTATTTTTGAAACTATTTTTGGCCCAATTTATTTTATATAAAAATAAAAGTAAAGTTTATTATAGTATGGGGAAATTGTTTGGATTTGTTGATTGTGTGATATGCTGAATTGTGTTGATGGGTGCTCGTATATAAATCTGAACCTGAATAGGGTTGGTTGAAACAAATCTGGAAATAATTAAGTTAACCAATTAATCCTGATTCAAATAATTTTGAATGGGTAATTAAATAAACCAATTCAGGTAAATAAATCCGAATGGATAATTATAGTAATAAAGGAAGTAATTATGAATAATAAATCCCGTGTGGATTGAACTGTGTGTGGAATGAGTTAATAGGAAATTATATGGATATTTTAAACATAACTAACCTTGAGTGATAGCTGATGAATTTGTTTGAGTTGAGAACAGGTGCAAGTGCCAGTTCAGCTTTAGAATCCATCCAAAGGAGAAATTTTGGAGTTAATTAAATTCAGTTGGAGTAGAGCTGCATAAAATTTAAGCAGGCTCGAATATAAAATTATAGCTTATCGCGTAATAACAGGTACGCCTACGCCAATAGTTTGGTTTTGTTTGGGTTTTGAGTTTGATTTTTCCGACCATGAGAGTCAAGGAATATCTATTTCTTGATCCTGCGATATTGCAGATGGTCCTCCGTACAGGGGAGACTCTGCCAATTTTTTTTTTTCTTTTTTTTCCAAAATTTAAGGTGTTAGAAATTTTTTGAAATTTTTTGGGAAATTATTTTATTTGAAATAAATTGGTTTTAAAACCAAATTGGGTCAGTTTGAAATTTAATTCGAGTTTTAAAATTTATCCTTTTTGAAAAGATGATAGTTGACGGCATTTCTTCTACTTTAGCAATTTCGAGGACGAAATTAATTTAAGGGGGGAAGAATGTAACGTCCCAGATTTTTCTGCCATTTAATTAGAATATTTAAATGTGTTTAAATATTATATTGAGAATATAATGGATTTTTAATCAAATTTGTTTATTTAAAATAGAGTTCGAATATATATATTTATATATTAATTAAAACAAGCTCGAAACATCGCGGTAGTTCGAAATTTTTGATTTGAACTTTAACTAGGTATACGGGATCCAATATAAGTCGGAAGGATATATTGTTTGAAAAATCTAATACTATATCGATTCGATCAGAATGTATGGTCCATACGTTAACACAATGACATTTTGATTTATAACCGTAGCTTGAGTGTAATATTGTTTGATTTATAACCGTAGCAAACACATTTTGATTTATCGCGGTAGTCAATCTATTAACTAATTTGAACTACATCGGTATGTTGAGATTCAAGTAGATCTTATAATAAGGATAATTAATGAAATAATGGTATACGTTTAGATTTTTCGGCGTAACATATTCACAACAATAAACAACATTGCAGCAACCAATTAGAGGGTAATAATTAAAGATGATTAAAGTTAATTAAAAGTTCAGATTAGTTGTATGTGAGTAACTAAGTTAAAAATGATAAAATAACTCATGGGTGGAAAGCTTTTCTGTTGAGTAAAAATAAATGGAAGTGGCAGCCGTATCACTTTCAGAGACAAGATAACTGTTGTTGATATAGGGATATAAATTGGAAATATTGGCATGTATGAACTTGCTTATTTTGATAAAAATCTGGAAATATAGTGGTTCAAGAATTGTGATAAATAATAGGTGTTCATTTGGTATCATGAAGCAATGTCTTGAAAACCTGAGTTAGTCAGGACTACAAAAAAAATAAAATAAAAAAAAACAGCTAGAAACAGCTGGAGAAAAGAAAATGTAAGTATACATCAGTTCTTTTAAGAATACCAACAACAAAAGAAAAGGGTACATGAACAGCTGTATATGTATATATTTGTCATTTAAATCCATACACTCATTTTACAAATTACAGTATACAATCTCGAACCTGAATAGACAATTCAATATAGCCTAAATAAACTCTATGCATCCTACTCTACAGTATGAAATTCAATCTGAAAATTTTCCCCAAAAGCTTCAAAATTTTGCTCTGCAAAATATCACTGCGCCACCAAGACCAAATCCCAGTTCGATCCTATCATGACAGTTGAAACTGTACAATGCAAAACCAAGAAATGATAATTCATCCAAGCTTTGATTTCTGCACAAAAAAATAAAAATAAAGAACAGCTATTAAAATAGCATAGGGTAGGGGCATGAAACAGCTATGACAGACAAGATTTGAAACAGCTAAAGGTATTGATACATCTAGTCTACAGAAGAAAATGAAACAGCTATACAAATAGCTAAAAACAGCTAATACCTATATGCATATACAAAGTAAAATCATATACAAACCCACAAACTGTTATGCCATACGAATGTCACAGTTCAAATCTTTGAAAAGGGATAAACAATTTAACTGTACGCAGTCAGAAGACAATATGGATTGACAATACTAATAGACAATGCATAGATGTAGGGACAACTCAATCCAGTGGTATTTCTGAACACTGTGGTACATGAAAATCCAACTTAAAGCCCCACAACTTCACTGTTAAGTATTCCCGACCATCAAAACCTCTATCAAGGTACCACAGTTGAAAATACAACCGAAATGAAAGTAAATAACACCTAATAAATATCATAGCTAAGACCTAGGATAAAATCTATGATTTTACAATTCTGTTTGACGTTGATCCTATCAGATTTCCTCAACTATATATATGCGAGCACATAAAAGAGTTTGAGGACCTAATGAATTAACACAGTAAAGTGGAAACAGTCGGCCACTTGAAAAAAATCAACCAAAATGATACAAAAATTTTAAATCAATTAAAGACACTTAGCTTGGCTCGGGTTTTTGCAAGTTGGAAGCCTCGTCTTTGTCGGAGGTGGATCGCTCGTTTCTGGGAGGCGTCGGAGGGGTTCATCGGCGGATCTGGGTGGAGTAGGTTGGATGGGGTTTGGCGGGAACGGAGGGGAAATCGAAGAGCGGTTGCGTGGAGGAGGGTCTGGGAAGGTTCGGCATGGAAGTAGGGTTTCTGATTTCTTTTGTGGCGGCCGAAGTTATGAACGAGAATGAGGGTTTGAGGGATTAATCGATGGAGAGGGTTTTTAACGTGGTTGGGTTGGGCTTAAGGGCCGTGGGCTGGAAATACAAAGGGGGGGAGAAACCAATTCGAATGAACACACATGGCCTAAGGGTCTGGAATGTGCGGTCACAAATTGAAATAAAGAAGAGACGGACGAACCAGTGAATGAACGAGCCGATCCAGAATATTGAAAACAAAGATTGGCCGATTCCAGATAGACTAGGACCAAAATTAAAGGGCACAATGGTATGGAACGGATTGGACGCTGTTGAAATTTCAATAAATTTTGAACGTTCGTTCAAAATTAAAAAGGAACAAACGCGTCAGCCGTCGACAGAATAATCTGGTGAGTTAATTCTCACACCTTCTGGAATTCTATAATGTGGTAAATTCATATTGAAATATAATTTACCTTTAAATTGATTGATTGATTGCTATTGACTGCTATGGTTGATTGGATGCAGTTAATTAGATTTAATTAATTATATGAAATTTATTTCATATATTATTATGAAATGTTTAACGAGCTGTGATGCAGGGCAGAACAGGTTGGAGGGATCCGACCGGATTCCTCAAAACATTATATCTGTTGTTTGTTTGTTTATATTATTGATATTTGAATTGATTGAACCCCATATGGTTGAAAAACCTGTTTGAGTGTGATGGTTGAACAAATAACCACCCGTGTTGTGTTTAAAATCAACCGCCAGTGTTGATTTGGTAATTGGCAGTGAATGGCCATAAATGTGTTGTTTTCATGTCGTTCGACCGTTCGGTGAAACGACGCAGTTTTAAAAGTTATAAATTTTCTTATAACTGAATCGAAGTTTCTCAGTTGTTTTATATAATTAATTTAATTAGAAATTTATAATTAAATATTTAATTAAGTTATAAAGGAATTATTCAAATGGTTTAAGAAGTAATATCGTACGATGAAAACAAGTTATAAAACAAAAAGGGCAAAGGAATCACCTATGGATTGGTGAGATAGTATAATTGTTTTTAAAACAATTAAATAGTGTTTTTAAAATAATTAAGTCATTAAATTAATTTAAAAAGGGAATTGTATGAGTGGAAAGGGAAAAGTACAAACAAGATTTTAAAATGGTTTTTAAACCAAATGACGACCTTAAAGGTTAAAGGATTGACGTGAGCACGAGAGCGAAATTGAAATAAGGATTTCGAACGTAAAGGAAAATATATGCGAATGTGGTTGTGTTAGTTCAAATGAATTCCTGGAAATAAAGTCCAAGTTAAAAAGAGACTTATTTTTTTAAATAAAGGATAAATAGATTTTAGTTAAAAATCCAAGAGAGAGAGTTCACTACGGGTGCTCGAATAGATGGAAGCAAATCATTTGATGAGGGATTTATATGTTGTGATAAGCGAAATGATGTTTTTAAGTAAGAAGTTATTCGTTGGTGAATATTTACTTAATTAAGAAAATTAAGTATAAAGATTGTGTGGCGAGGATTTCAATTGTAAGAAAAAGTTTTTTTTTAAAACTAGATTTGAAATCAAAAGGGGAAATGACTAATGATAATCACTTAACGGATAAGTGAGGTTTACGGTCGACAGAAATCAACCGTCTTTATATGAAATTGGTAATCAAAGTAATTTGATGTAAATACTTTGAATATTCGTTAAAGTTTAACGAATGGTGTAAATGATTAATTAATCTTCGATTAGTTATGAATTAAGATGGCTAAGCATCGCTAAGTAAATCAAAACCAAATAAGAATTCTATTAAGAGTTTTATAAATCCAAGTTACCAACAAGTAGGGTTAATGGGTTTTTATCCAGGATTTAGTGGAGTGTTGTTCGAAGTTAAAAGTGAACACTTACTTAACTAAGGGAATTAAGTAAAGAGATTAGATTGAACGAGAATTTCAAGTGTAAGATATGGTTTATAAAAACCAAGTTGAAATCAAAGTGATAAAGAGATTTGAATATCAGTGGTTGAGTGATGAACTGATATTATTCTAAGATAAGGACATTGTCGATCAAGGTCTGAGAGGTAAATAGAATACCCCAACTTGAACGGCTTCGTTATTATCGAGGAATGATATTGGGTTGAAACAAGTGACAAGTGGTGTGATCGGCGTGATGTCCCATACGTGAAATATTGAAAATGAAAGCGAGGAAAAGGGAAAGGGTTTTAAAGAAATAAGAATATTGTTTTCAAATTATATTGAACATTTGCTATTCAACTAAAGTTGTTCAAATACAGTATTGGAAATAGAATTGATCAAAAGTATAGTTATTCAGGCAGAGTCGCCATTGCGTACGACTGCTAGCGTAATTCGCAGGGCTGCAGATAGCCTACGGCGGTCGGATGTTTCCTGAGGGAATCAGGTGTAACCATTTGTGATCGCTGCGATCTAGGTCAAGCGAATGGAGTTAATTCAAGTTAGGAAAATATAATCATGCTATAAAAGTATATAAAATGGTATTGGGAATTCTATTATGAAATAAAGGTAATTATAAGGTCTAAATATATCGAAAAGGTTTTATCCATCCATTTGTTAAATATGTTTAAAAGAGGCCAAGTCATACCAAGTACTAAATCAGTAAAATCATTTCATTGACACATTTGTTATTTGATAGTTAAAACACCGACTATCAAAACCTGACCAATACAATTGTTGGTATGGAAAGACCGGGATCGAATTTATATTCGAAAACCATTCCGACCAACAAATACGTGAAGATGTCGATTGAAGACGGAGCAAGTGAAGACCGTGGATCTTCATAAGCGGAAGGACTACTGGTTGAATCTCTCTGGCTTGCAACCAGAGTTATTCGATTTGTGATTCTGTCGTGGTTGGTTCCACGGATTACAAGGACCACTCGCTACTGATCCTTGGGGTGATTCCTATAAGGATGCAGTAGGAGGGGCCTTCGGTTCATCCTGTTCCTGGATGACTTGTATGGACGAGTGTCTGACAGAGTATTTCCAAAGGGTCATGTACGTTGATCTCTTCAAACGTACGATAGTGGTTGGCGGGGAATGGCCGTTCTCTTAGCTTAACTGCTAGAGTATTTTTGTGGATGTCAATTAGTGATATCTGGCGGATCTGACGATGTGGCATTCAAAGTGAAGTGTGGCCAGATGTTCGAAAAGAAATTCTAGCCTCAAGCCTCATCAACCGGGAAATGACTAAAATCGGGCAGGCAGCATGGCTATGTGGGTCGCTCCCATTAGGGTGTATAATCACCTATCTAGAGAAATTCCTTTTGCTTCTTTAATCTATATTCGATGCTGTCCCTTTACGGGAGACGGTGGTTTGAGCCCAACCGTCGGTGATATACATTCGATACACTCAAGCGAAATGAGTGGTCGGTCATGTGTGGGCCGGGTTGCAAGACGTTCTTGTTGAACCCAGTGTATTCGCCTCTAGAGATACACGTGCGGAAGGTGGTCCCATACCTTGTCAAGTTGGAAAACCAATATCCAATAAGCGCCCGCGGTTTTGATTGTATACTATATATGGGGAGCGTGAGATGCAAGCGTTCCTCTAGATTGATATTTACTTGTATTTAGACATTATGATAATATCATATCAAGTTATGATTTTCAAAAATGGTTTGGGTTATAGTAAGGTAAAAACAGTCTATGTTTATGTGTGGGCTGGTCTTACTATTACCCTTTGTTTCGAAAAGGATTTCCAAAGTTAAACAAGTTGTGTGTGTGCTGTGAATTTATCACTGATGGTATTCCAGACTGACCCGGTGTATTTTGTTTTAAATCAAATGTGCTCGGGTCAGACCGAGTATGTTCTAGGTTTGGTTTCGCTTGGAGTTTCGGGAGCTACAAGTAGGAGGCTTCACCGCTAGTTATATGAAGTTATTTTCCGCTGTGTCTGATGTATGTATGCTCTGATGATTGGTATGTATATACAGTTTTCTTCTGTATAAAGGATTTGTTATATTATATTTTATTTGTTCCGCTGTGAGATTCTGATGTGTTCTTCTTTCTTCTATTCTAATACTTCTTTCTTTCTATTCTCACCCTCTAAATTCTTTCTCATGACAATCTGGGGGTTCGATACTTGGGTTTTGGCAAGCGATACGGGTTTATGTATTGTTTTCGAAGAACCCGATTGTCGGTCTTTTCCCCGGGTCGTTACAAGCAGATGGAAAGGATATAATGATATATGCCCGACAAAAAGGTACACGTTTATTTTTATATGGTTTGGTGATTTATGAGCCTATTTGGCAAGCGACTTGGCTATTTTATTTTCTTTTGGATTGGAGAAGGCCTAGAAAAGCGAGTTGTAGTTGTACCAATTGAGCCGTACAGAGGAGGTGCTGGCGATTTTTTTTTTTTTTGGAAATTTAAGGTGTTAGAAAATTTTCAATATTTTTGAAAATATTTATATATGGTATTGAAATTGGTTTCTAATTTATATATAAATTGGATTTGAAAATA
This sequence comes from Allium sativum, assembly GCA_030737875.1. Classification (NCBI taxonomy): domain Eukaryota; kingdom Viridiplantae; phylum Streptophyta; class Magnoliopsida; order Asparagales; family Amaryllidaceae; genus Allium; species Allium sativum. The sequence continues at coordinate 2,705,099 of CM060921.1, read as the reverse complement.
AATGGGTTTATAACGTTCTTTCTTACCTTAGCAATTTCGAGGACGAAATTATTTTAAGGGGGGAAAATGTAACATCCCGTATTTTGGGTAGCCGAGTATTTAATTTAATTTATTTAATTTAAATATTATATTTGGAATATCGATGAAATTTAATATTTAATTCGTTAATTAAATGAAGTTCGAACGTTATATATATTTATATAATTATAAATCGAGCTTGAAAATGGCGTGCAGTTCGTAAATTCGAGTTTTGAACTTCAACTGGATATACAGAGTTCGATATAAGTCGGATTTCTGTGAAATAAGAAACGTTGGGACCGTATTGACGACAATTTTCATATGAAAGAGAAAAATCCAGATTTCATGTTATAAATTGTAAGTTATGGCCAAATCAAAATTTGAAATAATCGCTATGGAAATCGTTATTAAAATATCGACCTTTAAAATAGTCGTTTTGCAAACGGACTCAGATTTTGATGAAATCAATTTCATTGGGACCGTAATGTTAAATTATTGTACGGTGGTGAATGGCGTGGAAAACCGATGTCGTATGTGGCCACGGTAGCCACAAACGCCCGTTCATTTTCTATAGCGCGTATTTAAATAAATAGAGGGATATTTGAGTGTAACTTGAGCAGACGACCGAATTAGGCCACGAAACCAGTCTCGTTGAGTTCGTATCGTCGATTACGATCAGGATAGCTATATAGTTTGTTATTTTTAGAGACCGGATAATTTGGCGTTAAAAAGGGTAGTGCGGTGCGCGGTAAAAATAGCCTACCGGGGAAACAGTCTCAGAATGCGATGACACTAGTGATGTTGGATTCGTATCAACAAATTATTGTAGGATTTCAAAGTTTCAAGTTGATCGGGTTTATCTAGTGACCGTGTGAAAATTAAACGCGAGTTTATTTCTGGTTTTATAAAGGAAATTTTTTCATACGACCTCGGATTTCGATGAAACTTGTCCCATTGGGTCCGGAATGCCTTTTTACACTAAGATTAGTTTTTTTTATCGGTAAAGGTATTTATGTCGATTTTCGGGACTGAAAAGCCTTGGGTCGTTACAGTGAGATTTGTTTTGGAGATGGTAAGTTGATGGACATGAGAAGGTCGGTGAATGACCTGGAATGGAGCAGCGTGATAATTTGGGGAAGGAATATTTGGTTGCGGGTATGGTTTATTAAGAAGGAAGATGGGCCAATGTTTTTATGGTGAGGCCCAATTAAAAATTAGAATTCAAGTTTATTTAAACTAAAAATATGTACAACTTGTAAATTATATAACTTTGACACATATTATCAGAATTTAACAAAACAAGATCCATTGGGATCGTATGGATGATGGATACACGATGGAACTGATTAGGAGTGAATCGGAGCTAGTTATAATTTATAGCAAAATAAATTGTCCGTCTGAATCAAGCGACAATTATCGTTATTTAACAATAACTGACCAATGCGAGTAAATCTCACTTTAACTCTACTCAGTTTATATTTTCATAATGTATTTTTAGAATTGATAAATATTGGTTGATTGCTATGTGTTGATTGGTTGGTTGAACTGCTAATTGATTAGTTAAAAATATCGATATAATTATATATATATATATATCGTTAATTAAATATTGATTCCGTAGATCAGAATATTTCATGTTGAAATGAAATGATGTTAACTATATTGTTTAACATATGTGGATGCAGGGAAACAGGTTGGAGGGATCCAACTGGATTCCTCAATATTTAAAATACTGTTTTTTTTCATATATTGTGATATATAATGTGGTATGTAATCTGTTATTGATTATGTGTGTTTGGATGATCATTGATCTTTTTGATTTGGTATTTTAATACCATAACTGATACTAGAATGTAGAAAGGGAATTTCCAAAGTGTATTTTGAAATAAAAATATTTATATAAAATCAATGGATTTTATATAAAGGGAAATATTTATATGAAATAAATATAATTATAAAAGGAAATATTTGGGAAACAAATAGAATTGGAAAGGGAATATTTATAAAATAAATAGAATTTTATAAAAGGAAATAATTATTAAATGGAAATCTGTTTTAACAAATAAATGGAAAAGATTAATTTAAAGTAGAATTAAATGGAAATATGTTTTAACAGATAAATGGAAAAGATTAGTTTAAAGTAGAATTAAATGTAAATCTGTTTTAACAGATAAATGGAAAAGATTAATTTAAAGTAGAATTAAATAGAAATCTGTTCTAACAAATAAGATGGAGAAGATTAATTTATAAATAATGTTTTATAAATTAAGTAAATTATTTATCATTGGATAAATTGAATATGTAAGTCTGAATTTATATATAGAAGTAAAAAAAATCGGTTTTAACATCGATATTTGAGACTGAAGTTAAATGTAGCAATTATAGAGGGATTTATAAATGAGATTTAAGTGTTAGAAATAAACAGGAGATTTCGTATGAATAAATCTATAAATAGAAGTGTAAATAGAATTTGGAAATGGGATATTATTTTAAAATATGAAATCAAACTTAATGGATTATATTAAAAAAAATTCACATTTGATGTAAATAATGGATTAAAATCAATATTTTATAAATTAAAACATTTATAAAGAAACTTGGGTTTTGAAATACAAATTCAAATGGGAATTTGAATGAGAAAGGAAATAGAGTTAGTCGATTATTGGTTATTTGTAGCGACCCGAACTTCCCCGGTGAGGAAAGCCCGGATTGCCTTGAGAACACGACAAAATAGAATGCAAACAGAAGAACATTTCATTGTTTATTACAACAATTCCATCAGATACAAGAATATACAGAGTATAAATGAATATTATACATCAGAGATTACAATAAATTACATAGCAGCGGAAAACAATACAAAATACAACTAAAAGTAATACACAGATACAGAGCTTTCCGAGCATCGTTCCAGCTGTAAATCGGGATCCTGTGAATATAAATATGCAAAACCAAAACTACTAGCTGCCCGTGTAGAAAATAGGGGCACCTAGAGTTTAGGTTAAAATAACAAACTCTAGGTCAGTCATGTGACTGGTGTGAGAACAAAAAAAAGTTATTTAAAACTTTACTTTAAAAGAGAGTAATTCAAGGGACCATGCCGTATAACACGGAACGGGTTTCTCCCAGGAACACCAGTGCATAAAATAAACAACGCAATGCTTTTTCGAAAAATGAAGCTATTATAAGACCCAGGTCCCATCACACAATGCAACGCAAGCTAGGGGTGAGCAATATTCGGTTCAAACCGAATTAACCGACCAAACCGGTTCATTTCGGTCGGTTCGGTTCGGTTTCAAAACTAAATCGGTTTGAATTCGGTTTGTAAAAAAATATTTTTTTGGTTATCGGTTTAACCGAATTTGTAATTTGTTATCTAATTTTATGGTAATGTGGTACTTTAAATAATTAGTTTAGGTATATAATACAAAGACATTTGTTGCAAATAGATCAAATCTTATCATAAACATAAAATTTACTATATAAACTTTGTCCAAACTTGAATGTATGCTTTACTTTGAGTGAATGCATCATTTGAACTATAATACATCTTTCAAGTTCGGTTAAATCGGTTACCGACCGAATTAACCGAAATTAATTTGGTTCGGTTCGGTTTGGAAAGTTTTCGGTTTCAATTCGGTTTGATTTTTTTTACATCCAAACCAACCGAACCGACCGAACGCTCACCCCTAACGCAAGCCAGAGGATAGGGTTTTCCCTTATAATAGCCAAACATGCTTGGTACGTTTAAAACAAATCATTTGATACTATTATAAGTGTATAGTGTCAAAACAATTCAAATCATAAATATCATTCATAGGCGGCATGGGTACCATCTAGCATGTCGCCATACTAGGCTCTACAAATAAAACCGCAATATCACGTATTGGAAATTGGATTTCCGTCATGAGTCGAGGCAAGGGGCAAGCTCCTCTCCGTTCGAGACACTCTAGCAAATGTCTCAGGACCCCACTATGATCCCTGGAATCGGTTGGGCCGGTCCTCTCTTACTTTTGAGGATTGGCAATTCCTGAACACACGTTTCCCGGTCCTAACAGACCCATATCCGTGGCGCCTCGCATTCCAACAACCACACAAGTGAAAAGTATATATAAATGTCAGCCAGTTTAAGCACTGACACCACCACTAGCTAGAAAGAAACGTCGTGTTCTCCCAATGGTAACTATCCCATTTTTGACTCATACTGAGGTGTGAGGCTCGCGAATTCACGCTATACACAAAGTTGCGCCACACAGGCCGTGCTTTAATCATCAACCACAAGACTTTGCTTTTCAACAGAAGCCTTGATCATTTGTCACTTAGGCGTGCCACACAGGAAATTCATGCCATGCGGCTGATGTCCATCGATATACAACCTCTGAGCTCGTACGTCTCAGAGAAGGGCGTTAAGCAAGAGAATAAATTCTCCGCCGCCAAACAGATGTATATTTAATAGAGATCAATCAACACAGAATAAAATCCAATGTCAGACACACAGTCCATTTACAAGTTCGTTCTGGGTCTGAACGAAACCAGAGGCACTTTCCTCGCATATCCATCGATCTCCAAGTACGTCTGAACGGTCACCAAGTGATTCCCTTATCTTGGGTGTACAGCCCAATCAAGATCATCAGTAATCACCCAAATGATGTGAAGACTTCCGGTCTTCAACCACCGTCTTCATCTTCGACTTATCGTCGAATCGGTTATTCAGAATGGGTATAAACCCGGCCTTTCCGAATAACCCACGTATATAATAAGCAAATGTTACACAAACCCAACGTACGCCTCATTCCAATTCAGAATATTCTTTTACTCAAATCTTCACATTCTTAGGGAAAGGTTCCCATTAATTTTATCAAAGATAAATTCTTCTAAATTTATTCTTTAATCTTCCTTTGGATATCATTTCATACCATATTATGGTTTTCCAAACTAGTCGGGATTAGCGAACCACACCGAAGTAATTATTTATTTTATTTTCCACTCCCAACCTATTCATCCCATGGAGCAAAACTGGTAATACTCCATATCTAACACCACGGTGTTATCGGTAAAATTAATTACCATTTCACGTTCAAATCTAATTAAAGGTTTAACTATCGCCTTGGAGCAAAACTGGTGATACTCCATTCTCGATCACTTTTCAGATTTGATAATTTAAATTATCAATTCACTTTCAATCTAATTAAAGATTCATTAAAACTCCACTTAGTTTTAATCTTCTCAAAAAAAAATCAATATCTTGTCTTTAACTGGGTTAAAGAACCAATGTCACCTAAAACACGATTCACGACAAACCCAAATCACATTTGATATTAAATACAAGGCTCTGAATAGAAAATATACCGGCTTATATTCAATATCAAATTCCGAAACCAACAAATATCGTATTGGAAATAACGATATAAATATATCTTTCAAATTCCCATAACAGTATCTCTATAATCACGGAATCCAACATCGAAATATTCCAAAGACAATTTTGATTCAAATCCACTTCCACTTTATATATATTGGAAATTCGAGTTATTTTCAAAACCAATTCAAATTCAATTTATTTATTTCAAAAATAAATTGATTTTAATTCTAGTTCAAAACTAGTTCATTTTGATAAAAATCTATTTTTATTTTTTCGAATATGGAGTTTTTCATCCCAGTTCTTTTCAAATCATTTCTTATGATTTTACACTAATTATTGATATTTTTAATAATTTTATCAAGGCCCGTACAGTCGATTTCCATCAACGGCCATCGAACTACACTTACAACGACCTTTTCCTAATTTGATTCAGACATAATTCCAAATCCAACCGTTAAATTTCAAATTTCTAATATTCGTTAGAAAGCTCTTTTCGATATGAACCCAACAGTTCTGGTTTCAGGAGAATCCGACGGTCGGATCTCCCGCAACGTCAATTCGAAGTCAATGGTCAAAATTCACGAACTGTCGCGGCGCGGCGCGTTCTATTCAGGCCATTATATATATAATATATATATATATATATTATATATTTCATCGATTTCCTTTTAAAACGTATTTTATAAATCGTTTTAAATTCGTTTTCAAAACTATTTCAACTTTATATTCAATTTCAAATCAAAATTGAATATTTCATATCATTACCATATAAATGATAATATTTTCAAAACGTTATATTTTTAAATCACTAACTTTTCTATATTCATTATAAAAACGAATATAATCGATATAAATATCGTTCACGTCAAAATAGCGCAACTCTAATCAACACGGCTTTATATATTTCAATAAATTCGTTATTCTATTCAACAAATGAATATTTATTCTATTCAACACATGAATCTATATTTATTTCAACACATGACTAATCTCAACACATGAGTACCGTCAACACATGACTATTTCTATTATTTAATATATTTTATAAAATTATGGTATCTATCGTTTGATTTTTAATCAGACTCCAACCGTAAAGTAGTTTCTAATCTTAAATATGATAAAGATGTAAAATTTGTTGTTAAAATATTTTACTCAACACATGATAAATTTCAACACATGAATATTCTCAACACATGAGCATCGTCAACACATGACTATTTTTCTATTCAACACATGAATCTTTATTTTTATAATATTCTTTATTTTCCCGATTGGAATGAGGCCCAATCAATCACCATATAATGTTAATTATATGGATTCCATACAACACATGTATATAATAGCAACGATAAATAATCAAACATCATCCAAAGTGCACCACACAACTACATAAGCATTAAATATAAATATTTAACGCTTACACAGCCTGTCAATCAAACGATCGACATATCACTAAACAATTGGGATTAGTGTACGCCAAATATCATCCCAACACCCGTGTGGGGTTTCAAATCAACAAACACATATTTTTATTCACACACACGTTAAAAATAATATTTTTAACGATCAAATATTTTTAACTATATAAATATTTTATTTCACATGACACAATCAATTTTCACCACAACCAACAATCAAACATACAATCCATCCATGGTCTGTGGATGACGGGTGTCGGGTGCTGCTAAGCACCGTCCGCATCCTAGTATATATTTTTAACTAGAAAAGGGAATTTTAAAGTGAGGAGTTCTCATCGACTAGCTAAACCAAAGCCACGACTCTTCATATGTAGAAATCTTCGTCGTGCTCGCCTTTTGTTTATTTCATTGTCCGTAGCCACTACATATATAAAAATCACATTTTATAATGTTGCTATGTATAAAAAAACGCATTTTTATAATCACTCTACACGGATAAAAACCACATTTTATACCACTACTATATAGATAAAATTCTATTTTTACACCGCTATTATATAGATAAAAATTCTATTTTTACAACGCTCTTTTCATAACAAAGATTATATTTTTATTTCGTTATTTTCATGACAAAGGTTATATTTTTATGTAAACAAAATCATATCTTTACATAACGAAAAATCACCCCTTTTCTTTAATAAAAATCTAAACTTTTTATTATTCAAGAATTCATATTTTTCTTTCTTCAAATAATAAAGATCATAGCTTTTCATTTATAAAATTACATCCTTTTCATACCTTTAAAAATCCAATTTTTCTTGTTTTTAAAAAAACTATTTTTCTTGATTTAAAAATCAAAACTTTTAAACTATAAAGATCTAATCTTTATTTGTCTTTCATATAGATAAAAACCTGATTTTTATTTACAAAAATCATCCCTTTTTAAATCACTAACAATCGAATAATTAAAGAGAAGGAAACTCACATTTTTGTCTATGGCCTTGGCAAATGGGGGATCCGCTATCACTGTTCGAGGTCGGAGGGGTGCCACGTTGGAGCTTTTGCCTTGGGGGGGAATGGAGGCAGAGGGGGGTCGCGCTGGGGCTGCGGGTGGCGGAGCATGGGCCGGGGGTACGGCGAGAGGTTTTCAGGGCGGTTAGGGTTAGGGCGTAGGGGGTTTTCGTGCTAGGTCGAGATGGAGGAGGGAGGGAGGAAGCGGGAGAGAGGAGAGAGGCGTGGGGAAGAGGCGGATGTGAGGGAGGGGGCGCGGTGGCCCACCTGGCGGCAGCGGCGCTGAATCCAGGGTGGGCGACGATGTTTCCCCCCTTTCTCTTTTTATTCTCTAAATCCCTTTTGAAAAGGAACAGTGGGGGTTAGCTGATAAAAGGAGGAGAGAGATTTTATTTTTAATTATTTTAATTTCAAAAAGTTGACTTTTTTATTCGACCTCTAAACGAGGCCCACCGCCTGTCGTCCATAGCTAATTCCCCCCATTCCGAACACAATGGGATATGTATCGTAATCTGATTCGACCATTTCGATCAGTTTTCGTCAAAATCAAAATATAACTCTATATATATATATTCAATTCGAATGTACATTTCAATTTATCGAGGCCACATACTAACTCGAAAAATTCCATAAAAATATTTTCTAGCTTCGTATTGACGATACGGTCCTAACAAAATTAGTTTCGTCAAATTCTGAGACCGTTTGAAAAATGGCCATTTTCCAGTCGATTAAAATCAACTAAAACTAGTCAAACGCGTTTTCCTTTGCCACGCTCACATATTGATTCAAAAAATTACGAATTTTGGAATCTAGCAATAACTAGACATCGCGGATCCAACAAAAGTGGTTTCGTCGAAAACCGAGGTCATTTGCAAAATTCCCATTTTTAAGGGCCAAAATTCCATAGCGATTATTCTGAATTTTCAACTGGGCGTAACTTTTGATTCCCGCTATGAAATTTCAATTTTTCGGATTTGTTGGAAAGATATTCTCAAATAAATTCTATTTGGTTTCACTAAAATCCGGTTTATTTTGCACCCGGTACATTCAATTGAAATTTGAAATCGAATTATCGAACCACCGCGCCATTTTCAAATCCTTTATATATTTAAAATAAATATTTATAATCTAACGATGATCTGTATAAAAATATACTTCTACTTCTATTAAAACTAAATTTCTCGTCGATATTATTTAAAATAAATCATTTTAAATATTCAAACTTCACTAAAATCGCCAAAACAAAAAATTTAAATTGGCTCAGAATTTCCGGGTTATTACAATCTCCCCCACTTAAAACTTTTCGTCCAAAAAAAGGAACGAAGCCGAAAGTTGTTTAACAAATCAACTCAACTCCCATATTTTCACGACGGCTTAAGTTCTTCAACTTTTCAGTTTCTAAGAAGTTCAAATTTTTCAAAAATTTGGCTAACACGAAAAATTTCGCCATAACCTCCCCTGCACCGGGGACTTCGGGATATTTCATATAGCCTCCCATGGCCTTCTTCAATCCAAAAGAAAAAGAAAAAGCCAAGCGGCTAGCGAATTGGCTCACAAAATCATCATCACCCAGACAAAACGGTAAATAATGGTAAACATGTACCTATTTGTCGGGCAAACAATTTTATTTCTCTGCTATAGCCTCCTTGCTATGACCTGTTCAATGTAAGTACGTGTATATGCATGCAATTTCAAACAATTTTCAATACAGTTCAATTAGGCTAAATGGTTCAAAATTTCAAATCAATAATCAAACAATACAACCGTCAATCAATTAGTTGATTAGCTTTTCAAATTCATAAATTTGATATATATATATATACAAAAATCATGTTTTTGGTGCCAGATCACAACAATAAACCTATCTAACTTTGGTTCTCACACCAGTCTAATGGAAATATATAGAAATCACACCTTCGTTTCTCGAATATAAATACTGGTTATGGTATACTTCATCATCAGGACCATGTCCGGGCGACTAGAGCGCGATTCTATATCTATCCAGTATATTAAAACTTCGAATATACGTTCATGACGCGTATATGAAAAATCTTTATATACTGGATTGTCCAAATTCAATACAAATAAAAATATCCAAATACGTATATTTGAATTTAACTTTCAGAACAATATTGTTTTCATTTGAAAAAAATACTCTTCACACTCGTTCTAGGATACTACTGATCCTATCTTTAAAAAGTTATTCTCATTGGACATTGCTAATCCAATATCTGATGAATTCTTTCGTTCGGTTCTAATGTGTCTTGTAACGACCCGCATTCTACGCATCATAGGATCGTAGAATATTTATTTCTGTCACATACGAAGTCGTATGGTCGTGTAACTTTGGGAGACGACTATTGGGGTCATTTCCCATGAGCATGATTTTTCCCGATTTTTAAATGACCATTTTACCCCTAGTTGGCACTGTTTTGGCCATAACTTTTGACTGGAAAGGAATTTTGACCTGAAACCACTTCCATTGGCTCCGGATGATGGTTTCTCTTTCCGTAGAGTGGTCACATTAGTCAAACGGACTCACCGTTTGGGAGATATGGCTGAAACAAGTTTCAGATGGTGAAAAACAGCTTAATTGGGCTTAACCGGGTGATTAGCAGCTAGGCCCACAGGGGAATTTCGGGTTTAGAGGTATAGGAAGACTGATTAGGGTTAGGTTATCACTTTCATTTCAGTTTTGAGCCGCCACAAACCTTCTTGAGACCTTAGTAATGGCTTCCATCCTCTAAAACCACTCAAAAACACATTTTTAGTGAAGATTAAGCCTAAACTACATCAAAGCAAGGCCAATTAGCAACAAAGCAAGGTTGGAGCTGCTGCTATACATAGGAATTCGACCCAAACAGAGAGTATTTCAGATTTGGTGTTTCATTTGTGGCCAAGGTGAGTGATTTGCATAGTTTTTGCACTAATTACGGTGATTAAGGGTAATTAGTGAAGATTAGCGAATTTATACGTAAATAAATTCTGGAAAAATTCTTAAAATTCTAAAATAATGTTTTAAGGCTCTGTCAGAAATTTGGGTTAATTTCGATGTGTTTTGCAAATCGTATGCTTAAACATGATTAAGAGGGATTATAGGAAAATGTGAGGTTTTAGCCACTTTTGATCCATTTTGGTTCATTTGAATTGTTGTTAGGTGTTTGTGGTTGTTCTTACATGTTGTTATGACTATTTGACATGAATTGTGATTGATTAGAATAGTTAGATTTGTCAAAAACGTCGTCGAACGGCGTAAACAAGTTGCTGGAAAAGTCGCAGAAAGTTGTGCAGGGCTTCGGATCGGATCGGATGGGGGCTCGGATCGGATATGTGAACTGGGCAAGAAACCCGACCCGAACCGGAGTTTGGCACATAGGAGGCTTGGCAAGAAGGAAGGTCGTTTGCTTAGAGTTGGAGTGGACAAAGGGGATCGGATCGGAAGGAAAATGGAGACCAGATCGGATCGGCTCAAGAATGGAAGGCCACGACTGGAGCAAGGCGAAGGGAGCGGATCGGATCAAGGCAGATGAAGAACGGGAGCGGATCAGATCAGAGTAGATGGAAACGAGGGAGCTGATCGGAGAAAAACTGGAAGGAAGACAGTGACCCGACCCGGAGGAGGACACCGACCCGACCCGAAGTGGAGTACCGACCCGAACCGATGAAGGCGATGACTACCGACCCGAACCGATGAAGGCGATGACTACCGAACCGAACCGAATTCTAGGACTGTTAATGCGCGACAACTCTTTTAAAGACCCACTCCAATTCGATCAAAACCCGAGATGCAAAGGAAGTCCAAATGAGGAGCTTTGACTCAGGATCCAGCTGGGAACCAATGAGTGGGCTTCATGATTGGGCTTTGCTGCGGGACGCGTGCCAAGGAGTTATCGACGTCTATAGCTTTGAACCACTATGGTAGGAGGTACGAAGGCGGATTCAGGGCCATTATGGCATCGGTAGAACCAAGGGCTACGACCAATGAAGTGGGTCATTGAAATGTTTGGTCATGACTCCAAGTGTTTGGCTTGGTCACAGCAGGGTTTCTACAAGTCGGGATTCGTCGTTACCTCAGTTTGTCTAGTGTTCCAAAGTGGTAGATGTCGTACGCTTTACGCACTGAGTGAGAGATGCGAGGATGGTTGCTATGGATGATTTGTTTGCTATCATTGTGACATGCACACCCCACCCCCGTATTCTTACACTATTTATTGTGGCACCTTGGAGTATTGTACGGTATGTGGTACTAACTCTTTGGTTGCAGGTCCAGGTTCAGGTATGGTTTAGTATACCTGTTATTACTCTGTTTAGATGCTTATCGCTCATACCAGGCTTTATGTCTGACCCAGAGTTTTATGTCTCTTCTTATTACTCTGGGTGCTCACACGAGCAGACTAGAGACAGGTTAGCTGGTGATGCACGGGTAGATGATCCGGAGACGAGCAAGAGGCTTCCACGTAATATATATAGTATTCTCCCTGCGTTGTTGAAGATCACTGCTTGGGCATTGGTGGTGCATCTTCTACTTTAGTTTTCCTTTGTTAGAGACAGTAAATTTGGAAAGTTGTAATAAGCTGTATTTGGATTTCCGCTGCTCTGATGTTGACATTGATTATTAGTTATCAGCTTATGCACTGTCTCACCTGTTTTATGTCAAGTATGTTATTATTATATTTTGTTCCATGCGCTGTGAGACATTCTACAGGTTCCTTGATTAGTTCATTCTCTTCTTTCTTTTCTCATGACGACCGTCCCGTGCTAGTTGGGCATGTGTACAGCGCACTCCCGGAGGAAATGCAGGCTGGTGCGGGGCGGGCCGTCACACTTGGTATCAGAGCTCTAGGTTGCATAGTTAACCTAGGGAAGTTATCAGGGAGAGATAATATACGTATACGAGAGAGCGTATTTGTGATTACTTTGGTTTTTAAAAGCTACATATATATATACTATTAGTAGTATAAGGGTGAAGTCGTACTGCACTAGCACCACTATGGAGTCGTTAATCATTTCCTTTTTCAGATTGACGATGAGCCGATATGTTAGAGGTACCGGTTGGGGAGCCAATAATGGGAATGCTGCTGACATGAGGACGATGTTTACTGACCTCATGAGAGAGATGCTTAGAGATGTACAGAGGGCAGCTCCCAATGGTGGAAATGGTGGTGGTCCAATAGTGCAGGCGCCAAGAGTCGACTTCGCCAAACTGAATAAGGATTATACTAGCCTTGGTGGGAAGCCGTTCCACGGAACGGAGTCGGCCACGGATGTTCAGGATTGGTTGGATAGTTGCGAACGTATTTTTGAGGATTTAGGTATCGAGGATGCAATGAAGAGAAAGTTAGCGTCCCGTCAGCTGCAAGGGCGGGCAATGAATTGGTGGAATGCTATAAAGGCAGCTACTCCCGAAGATCAGATTACTTGGGAGTAGTTTAAAGCTCGTTTTAGCGAGAAGTTCATTCCAGCTGCTCAGAAGTCAGTGCTGTTTAAGAAGTTCTTGGAGCTCAAGCAGAATGGCAGAGCTGTCTCGGAGTACATTGCTAAATTTGACACTTTGTCAAAATATGGGTTATCTCTTATTGATACTGCCGAGAAAAAGAATGAGAAATTCATAACTGGTTTGGATCAGTACTTGGGGGAAAAACTTATTAACCACATCGATGAGACGTTTGAATCGATTGTGGGGAAAGCATTAAGATCGGAAAGTCTCTACCCTAAGCCGAAGACTGAGGTTGTATCTGCAGATGAGCCAAAGCCACAAGCAAGTGGTGGAGGCAAGGGTGGTTCCCAGAATAAGAGAAAGCAGAACCAAGCTAAGGATGGCCAGAAGAAAAAGAATAAGCAAGATGTTGAGTGCTTCAGCTGTGGTAAGAAGGGCCATTATGCTAGTAATTGTCGGGCCAAGCCAGCGGATAGGAAGTGCTTCAACTGTAGCCAAATGGGACATCACAAGGACAAGTGTCCACAGCCCCCTAAGGAAAAGCAAATGGTGAAAGCATACGCCCTTAATGTTATTCCTTCTTCGTCGAATGCCCCAACAGCGGCGGAGAAGGGAAAGAATGTCGTCATTCAAGGTATGCTTTCTGTTTATGATGTTCCTGTTAGAGTTTTGTTTGATACCGGAGCTTCCAGTTCTTTCATATCTAGTGACCTGGTAGATAGGTTGGGATTGGAGCCCGAGGTTGTCGATAGACCTTTAGTAGTGACGAACCCGATTGGTGGTTCGACTAGCCTTAGCATGATTTGTCGTAATGTGGTCTTATCGAGTCATGGATGCATGTTTGTTTGTGATTGCTTTGTTTTGGGCTTTACTGGGTTTGGCATTATTTTGGGAGTAGATTGGCTCCAAAGATACGGGGTGGTGGTAGACTGTGAGGGCTTGTTGGTGACAGCTAGAGCGGATGATGGGCGGAGGATAGTGTTTGGTGGTCTACCCAGTAAGGGGGTATTGGCTAGTTTTCTAAACTCCCTCGACATTCCGCATAGTGGGTTGTCAGGTTTGCCCGTGGTTGGCCAGTATCCGGATGTTTTCGAAGAAGTGACCGAACTTCCACCACACCGAGAGAATGAGTTCCGTATTGATTTGGTAAAAGATGCCAGACCTATAGTGATGCCACTTCGTCGTATGGCACCAAGAGAGCAGCGAGAGCTCGAGGTGCAAGTCAGCGATCTTTTGAAGAAGGGATTTATCAGAAGGAGTGTTTCTGAATGGGGAGCACCAGTTGTGTTTGCTACCAAGGCGGATGGTTCCCTTCGTTTGTGTGTAGACTACCGCGAGTTGAATAAAGTGACGAGGAAGAATAAGTATCCTCTACCGCGGATAGATGATTTGTTCGATCAGTTGAGTGGCGCGAGAGTATTTTCTCAGTTGGATCTCGCAACAGGTTTTCATCAGCTTAGAGTGGAAGCTGAGAGTATAGCTAAAACGGCATTTCGAACGCCGTCTGGATTTTATGAGTGGTTGGTCATGCCATTCGGGCTGACCAATGCCCCAGCATATTTTGTGGATCTTATGAATAGGGTATTCAGAGATCAGTTGAATAAGTTTGTCCTTGTGTTCGTTGATGATATTTTGGTCTACTCAAGGACAGAGGAAGAACACAAGGGACATTTAAGAATAGTGATGGAGGTGTTGAGAAAACACCAATTGAAAGCAAAGTTTTCGAAGTGTCACTTCTGGAAGAGGGAAGTGAGGTTCTTGGGCCATGTTGTATCAGAGAATGGTATTGCCGTGGACCCGGCAAAGGTGGCTACGGTACAGGATTGGCCTACGCCCAAGAATGCAACAGATGTAAGAAGTTTCTTGGGGTTAGCGGGATATTATCGTAAGTTTATCCAAGGTTTCTCCAAGATAGCAGCACCATTGACCCAGTTGACCAAGAAGAATCAAGCTTTTATTTGGGATGGAAGGTGCGAGAATGCATTCAAAAGTCTAAAGGACAAGTTGACAAGCGCACCAGTATTAGTCATTCCTAAGGGGGATGAAGAGATGACGGTATACACGGACGCATGTGGTACCGGACTGGGTGTTGTATTGATGCAAGGCGGTAGGGTTGTAGCTTACGCAAGTCGGCAATTGAAACCGCACGAGAGAAGATACCCTACCCATGATTTAGAATTGGCAGCAATCGTGTTCGCGTTAAAGATGTGGAGACACTATCTCTTGGGAGAAAGATTTGAGCTGTTTACAGATCATAAGTCATTAAAGTATCTCTTCTCTCAGAAAGATCTGAATCTCCGTCAGCAGAGATGGTTAGAGTTCTTAGCTTCCTACGATTTTGACATCGCATACACACCGGGAAAGGGCAATGCGGTGGCTGATGCATTGAGTAGAAGACATGCCAGCTTAGGGGCTATGTTCCTTGAATGGAAGCAACTGGAGTTTATCGCGGGGTTTGATTTCAGACCAAAGTGTGAATTGGATCCAGAAATGTTAGCAAGTTTGACGATCAGACCCACTTTGATTGAGCGGATCGGCTCTAGTCAGAGGGACGATCCTAACCTATTGGAAATCATCTCCAAGTTAGAGATGGGTATCGATGAGGAGATGAACAAGTATGGGCTTGATCGAGATAGATGGCTTAGAAAGAATGGAAAGCTTGTTGTACCCAATGTCAATGGATTGAGAGATGAAGTGCTTAAAGAATGTCATCACTCAAAGCCGACTATACACCCCGGTGGTAATAAGATGTATAGAGACATGAAACAGACTTACTACTGGGAAGGAATGAAAAGAGACGTTGGGAAGTTTATATCCAAATGCATGAATTGCCAGCTAGTTAAAGCCGAGCAAAAGAAGCCTAGTGGATTGTTACAGCCATTAGAAATTCCCGAATGGAAATGGGAGCAAGTCTCGATGGATTTCATCGATGGTTTACCAAGGACTAGATCGGGACATGATAGCATTTGGGTGATTGTGGACCGATTGACCAAAAGTGCAAGATTTATACCAGTCAGATCGACCAGAACGGCAGCTAAGTTAGCAGAATTGTATATGAAGTGGGTAGTGAGATTTCATGGAGTACCTAAAAGCATTGTGAGCGACCGAGACCCGTTGTTCACTAGTGGGTTTTGGAAGAGCTTACAAGAGGCTCTAGGGTTAGAGTTACATCTCAGTACCGCATATCATCCTCAGACCGACGGTCAGACGGAGAGGGTGAACCGTATTTTGGAAGATCTCTTGAGAGCATGTATATTGGATTTTGGTGGATCATGGGATGACCATTTGCATCTAGTAGAGTTTGCATATAATAATAGCTACCAATCCAGTATCGGTATGGCTCCGTTTGAAGCTTTGTACGGAAGACCGTGCAACTCACCATCATGTTGGATAGAGACTGGCGAGAAGTTTATGCTTGGACCAGATATGGTGAGGGCAACTTCAGATAAGATTAAAATCATTCAACAACGAATGAAAGCTGCCCAAGATAGGCAGAAGAGTTATGCTGATAAGAGGAGAAGAGACTTAAAATTCTCCGTTGGCGACTTGGTGTTTGTCAAGATTTCTCCGTTGAAGAGCGTAATACGATTTGGCAGGAGAGGCAAGTTGGCACCAAGATTTGTTGGCCCATTCCCTGTTCTTGAGCTAGTCGGGAATTTGGCATATAGAATTGACTTACCGGAGAAGATGGCGGGAGTTCACAACGTATTTCATGTTTCCCAACTAAGGAAGTTCGTTCACGACTCAGATATGACTATTTCACATGATCAGTTAGAGGACTTCGAAGTAGAACCCGAGGCGGTTGGGAACCGCAAGCCGGCCCGTATTGTCGAGCACGACATGAAGCAACTTCGAAGAAAGGCGGTGAAGCTAGTCAACGTACAATGGAGCGAGGACGAGAGTGATTGTACTTGGGAGACAGAGGAGGACATTAGGAAGACACACCCAGAACTCTTTGCCTGGTAAGATTTTGACTTTGATTTAGTTTTCCGCATGCTAGGATAGGCTTGTTTGCTTGTTTTGCATGTTTGATTGTTGTATGTGGTTGTTAGGCATGCGGGATCCTTTGTATGTTTTGGGTTAAGGAATTTCGGGGGCGAAATTTCTTAAGGGGGGGAGAGTGTAACGACCCGCATTCTACGCATCATAGGATCGTAGAATATTTATTTCTGTCACATACGAAGTCGTATGGTCGTGTAACTTTGGGAGACGACTATTGGGGTCATTTCCCATGAGCATGATTTTTCCCGATTTTTAAATGACCATTTTACCCCTAGTTGGCACTGTTTTGGCCATAACTTTTGACTGGAAAGGAATTTTGACTTGAAACCACTTCCATTGGCTCCGGATGATGGTTTCTCTTTCCGTAGAGTGGTCACATTAGTCAAACGGACTCACCGTTTGGGAGATATGGCTGAAACAAGTTTCAGATGGTGAAAAACAGCTTAATTGGGCTTAACCGGGTGATTAGCAGCTAGGCCCACAGGGGAATTTCGGGTTTAGAGGTATAGGAAGACTGATTAGGGTTAGGTTATCACTTTCATTTCAGTTTTGAGCCGCCACAAACCTTCTTGAGACCTTAGTAATGGCTTCCATCCTCTAAAACCACTCAAAAACACATTTTTAGTGAAGATTAAGCCTAAACTACATCAAAGCAATGCCAAATAGCAACAAAGCAAGGTTGGAGCTGCTGCTATACATAGGAATTCGACCCAAACAGAGAGTATTTCAGATTTGGTGTTTCATTTGTGGCCAAGGTGAGTGATTTGCATAGTTTTTGCACTAATTACGGTGATTAAGGGTAATTAGTGAAGATTAGCGAATTTATACGTAAATAAATTCTGGAAAAATTCTTAAAATTCTAAAATAATGTTTTAAGGCTCTGTCAGAAATTTGGGTTAATTTCAATGTGTTTTGCAAATCGTATGCTTAAACATGATTAAGAGGGATTATAGGAAAATGTGAGGTTTTAGCCACTTTTGATCCATTTTGGTTCATTTGAATTGTTGTTAGGTGTTTGTGGTTGTTCTTACATGTTGTTATGACTATTTGACATGAATTGTGATTGATTAGAATAGTTAGATTTGTCAAAAACGTCGTCGAACGGCGTAAACAAGTTGCTGGAAAAGTCGCAGAAAGTTGTGCAGGGCTTCGGATCGGATCGGATGGGGGCTCGGATCGGATATGTGAACTGGGCAAGAAACCCGACCTGAACCGGAGTTTGGCACATAGGAGGCTTGGCAAGAAGGAAGGTCGTTTGCTTAGAGTTGGAGTGGACAAAGGGGATCGGATCGGAAGGAAAATGGAGACCAGATCGGATCGGCTCAAGAATGGAAGGCCACGACTGGAGCAAGGCGAAGGGAGCGGATTGGATCAAGGAAGATGAAGAACGGGACCGGATCGGATCAGAGTAGATGGAAACGAGGGAGCTGATCGGAGAAAAACTGGAAGGAAGACAGTGACCCGACCCGACCCGGAGGAGGACACCGACCCGACCCGAAGTGGAGTACCGACCCGAACCGATGAAGGCGATGACTACCGACCCGAACCGATGAAGGCGATGACTACCGAACCGAACCGAATTCTAGGACTGTTAATGCGTGACAACTCTTTTGAAGACCCACTCCAATTCGATCAAAACCCGAGATGCAAAGGAAGTCCAAATGAGGAGCTTTGACTCAGGATCCAGCTGGGAACCAATGAGTGGGCTTCATGATTGGGCTTTGCTGCGGGACGCGTGCCAAGGAGTTATCGACGTCTATAGCTTTGAACCACTATGGTAGGAGGTACGAAGGCGGATTCAAGGCCATTATGGCATCGGTAGAACCAAGGGCTACGACCAATGAAGTGGGTCATTGAAATGTTTGGTCATGACTCCAAGTGTTTGGCTTGGTCACAGCAGGGTTTCTACAAGTCGGGATTCGTCGTTACCTCAGTTTGTCTAGTGTTCCAAAGTGGTAGATGTCGTACGCTTTACGCACTGAGTGAGAGATGTGAGGATGGTTGCTATGGATGATTTGTTTGCTATCATTGTGACATGCTCACCCCACCCCCGTATTCTTACACTATTTATTATGGCACCTTGGAGTATTGTACGGTATGTGGTACTAACTCTTTGGTTGCAGGTCCAGGTTCAGGTATGGTTTAGTATACCTGTTATTACTCTGTTTAGATGCTTATCGCTCATACCAGGCTTTATGTCTGACCCAGAGTTTTATGTCTCTTCTTATTACTCTGGGTGCTCACACGAGCAGACTAGAGACAGGTTAGCTGGTGATGCACGGGTAGATGATCCGGAGACGAGCAGGAGGCTTCCACGTAATATATATAGTATTCTCCCTGCGTTGTTGAAGATCACTGCTTGGGCATTGGTGGTGCATCTTCTACTTTAGTTTTCCTTTGTTAGAGACAGTAAATTTGGAAAGTTGTAATAAGCTGTATTTGGATTTCCGCTGCTCTGATGTTGACATTGATTATTAGTTATCAGCTTATGCACTGTCTCATCTGTTTTATGTCAAGTATGTTATTATTATATTTTGTTCCATGCGCTGTGAGACATTCTACAGGTTCCTTGATTAGTTCATTCTCTTCTTTCTTTTCTCATGACGACCGTCCCGTGCTAGTTGGGCATGTGTACAGCGCACTCACGGAGGAAATGCAGGCTGGTGCGGGGCGGGTCGTCACATGTCTTGTTCTCGAGCTCTGTAAACCAAAGCTTTGATACCACTCTGTAGCGACCCGAACTTCCTCGGTGAGAAAAGCCCGGATTGCCTTGAGAACACGACAAAATAGAACGCAAACAGAAGAACATTTCATTGTTTATTACAACAATTCCATCAGATACAAGAATATACAGAGTATAAATGAATATCATACATCAGAGATTACAATAAATTATATAGCAGCGGAAAACAATACAAAACACAACTAAAAGTAATACACGGATACAGAGCTTTCCGAGCATCGTTCCAGCTGTAAATCAGGATCCTGTGAATATAAATCTGCAAAACCAAAACTACTAGCTGCCCGTGTAGAAAATAGGGGCACCCAGAGTTTAGTTTAAAACAATAAACTCCAGGTCAGTCATGTGACTGGTGTGAGAACTAAAAACAGTTATTTAAAACTTTACTTTAAAAGAGAGTAATTCAAGGGACCACGCCGTATAACACGGAACGGGTTTCCTCCTAAGAACACCAGTGCATAGAATAAACAACGCAATGCTTTTTCGAAAAATGAAGCTATTATAAGACCCAGGTCCCATCACACAATGCAACGCAAGCCGGAGGATAGGGTTTTCCCTTATAATAGCCAAACAAGCTTGGTACGTTTAAAACAAATCATTTGATACTATTATAAGTGTATAGTGTCAAAACAATTCAAATCATAAATATCAATCATAGGCGGCATGGGTACCATCTATCATGTCGCCATACTGGGCTCTACAAATAAAACCGCCATGTCACGTATTGGAAATTGGATTTCCGTCATGAGTCGAGGCAAGGGGCAAGCTCCTCTCCGTTCGAGACACTCTAGCAAATGTCTCAGGACCCCACTATGATCCTTGGAATCGGTTGGGCCGGTCCTCTCTTACTTTTGAGGATTGGCAATTCCTGAACACACATTTCCCGGTCCTAACAGACCTATATCCGAGGCGCCTCGCATACCAACAACCACACAGGTGAAAAATATATATAAATGTCAGCCAGTTTAAGCACTGACACCCCCACTAGCTAGAAAGAAACGTCGTGTTCTCCCAACGGTCACTATCCCGTTTTTGACTAATACCGAGGTGTGAGGCTCGTGAATTCACGCTATACACAAAGTTGCGCCCGTGCTTTGATCATCAACCACAAGACTTTGCTTTTCAACAGAAGCCTTGATCATTTGCCACTTAGGCGTGCCACACAGGCAATTCATGCCATGCGACTGATGTCCATCGATATACAACCTCTGAGCTCGTACGTCTCAGAGAAGGGAGTTAAGCAAGAGAATAAATTCTCTGCCGCCAAACAGATGTATATTTAATAGAGATCAATCAACACCAATGTCAGACACACAGTCCATTTACAAGTTCGTTCTAGGTATGAATGAAACCGGAGGCACTTTCCGCGCATATCCATCGATCTCCAAGTACGTCTGGATGATCACCAACTGGTTCCCTCATCTTGGGTGTACAGCCCAATCAAGATCATCAGTAATCACCCAAACGATGTGAAGACTTCCGGTCTTCAACCACCGTCTTCATCTTCGACTTATCGTCGAATCGGTTATTCAGAATGGGTATAAACCCGGCCTTTCCGAATAACCCACGTATATAATAAACAAATGTTACACAAACCCAACGTACGCCTCATTCCAATTCAGAATATTCTTTTATTCAAATCTTCACATTCTTAGGGAAAGGTTCCCATTAATTTTATCAAAGATAAATTCTTCTAACTTTATTCTTTAATCTTCCTTTGGATATCATTTCAAACCATATTATGGTTTTCCAAACTAGTCGGGATTAGCGAACCATACCGAAGTAATTTTTTATTTTATTTCCCAATCCCAACCTATTCATCCCATGGAGCAAAACTGGTAATACTCCATATCTAACACCACGGTGTTATCGGTAAAATTATTTACCATTTCATGTTCAAATCTAATTGAAGGTTTAACTATCGCCTTGGAGCAAAACTGGTGATACTCCATTCTCGATCACTTTTCAAATTTGATAATTTAAATTATCAATTCACTTTCAATCTAATTAAAGATTCATTAAAACTCCACTTAGTTTTAATCTTCTCAAAAAAAAATCAATATCTTGTCTTTAACTGGGTTAAAGAACCAATGTCACCTAAAACACGATTCACGACAAACCCAAATCACATTTGATATCAAATACAAGGCTCTGAATAGAAAATATACCGGCTTATATTCAATATCAAACTCTGAAACCAACAAATATCGTATTGGAAATAATGATATAAATATATCTTTCAAATTCCCATAACAATATCTGTATAATAACGGAATCCAACATCGAAATATTCCAAAGACAATTTCGATTCAAATCCACTTCCACTTTATATATATTGGAAATTCGGGTTATTTTCAAAACCAATTCAAATTCAATTTATTTATTTCAAAAATAAATTGATTTTAATTCTAGTTCAAAACTAGTTCATTTTGATAAAAATCTATTTTTATCTTTTCAAATATGGAGTTTTTCATCCCATTTCTTTTCAAATCATTTCTTATGATTTTACACTAATTATTGATATTTTTAATAATTTTATCGAGGCCCGTACAGTCGATTTCCATCAACGGCCATTGAACTGCACTTACATCGACCTTTTCCTAATTTGATTTGGACATAATTCCAAATCCGACCGTTAGATTTCAAATTTCTAATATTCGTTAGAAAGATCTATTTGATACGAACCCAATGGTTCCGGTTTTAGGAGAATCCAACGGTCGGATCTCCCGCAACGTCAATTCGAAGTCAATGGTCGAAATTCACGAACTACCGCGGCGCGGCGCGTTCTATTCAGGCCATTATATATAATATATACATATATATATATATATATATATTATATTTCGTCGATTGCCTTTTAAAACATATTTTATAAATCGTTTTAAATTCGTTTTCAAAACCATTTCAACTCTATATTCAATTTCAAATCAAAATTGAATATTTCATATCATTACCATATAAATGATAATATTTTCAAAACGTTATAATTTGAAATCACTACCTTTCTATATTCATTATAAAAAAGAACATAATCTATATAAATATCGTTCACGTCAAAATAGCGCAACTCTAATCAACACGGCTTTATATATTTCAATAAATTCGTTATTCTATTCAACAAATGAATATTTATTCTATTCAACACATGAATCTATATTTATTTCAACACATGAGTACCGTCAACACATGACTATTTTTATTATTTAATATATTTTATAAAATTATGGTATCTATCGTTTGATTTTTAATCAGACTCCAACCGTAAAGTAGTTTCTAATCTTAAATATGATAAAGATGTAAATTTTGTTGTTAAAATATTTTACTCAACACATGATAAATTTCAACACATGAATATTCTCAACACATGAGCATCGTCAACACATGACTATTTTTCTATTCAACACATGAATCTTTATTTTTATAATATTCTTTATTTTCCCGATTGGAATGAGGCCCAATCAATCACCATATAATGTTAATTATATGGATTCCATACAACACATGTATATAATAGCAACGATAAATAATCAAACATCATCCAAAGTGCACTACACAACTTCATAAGCATTAAATATAAATATTTAATGCTTACACAGCCTGTCAATCAAACGATCGACATATCACTAAACAATTGGGATTAGTGTACGCCAAATAGCATCCCAACACCCGTGTGGGGTTTCAAATCAACAAACACATATTTTTATTCACACACACGTTAAAAATAATATTTTTAACGATCAAATATTTTTAACTATATAAATATTTTATTTCACATCACACAATCAATTTTCACCACAACCAACAATCAAACATACAAGTCATCCATGGTCTGTGGATGACGGGTGTCGGGTGCTGCTAAGCACCGTCCGCATCCTAGTATATATTTTTAACTAGAAAAGGGAATTTTAAAGTGAGGAGTTCTCATCGACTAGCTAAACCAAAGCCACGACTCTTCATATGTAGAAATCTTCGTCGTGCTCGCCTTTTGTTTATTTCATTGTCCGTAGCCACTACATATATAAAAATCACATTTTATAATGTTGCTATGTATAAAAAAACGCATTTTTATAATCACTGTACACAGATAAAAATCACATTTTTATACCGCTACTATATAGATAAAATTCTATTTTTACACGGCTACTATATAGATAAAAATTCTATTTTTACAACGCTCTTTTCATAACAAAGATTATATTTTTATTTCGTTCTTTTCATGACAAAGGTTATATTTTTATGTAAACAAAATCATATCTTTACATAACGAAAAATCACCCCTTTTCTTTAATAAAAATCTAAACTTTTTATTATTCAAAAATTCATATTTTTCTTTCTTCAGATAATAAAGATCATAGCTTTTCATTTATAAAAATACATCCTTTTCATACCTTTGAAAATCTATTTTTTCTTGTTTTAAAAAAAAAACTAATTTTCTTGATTTAAAAATCAAAACTATTAAACTATAAAGATCTAATCTTTATTTGTCTTTCATATAGATAAAAACCTGATTTTTATTTACAAAAAACCTCCCTTTTTAAATCACTAACAATCAAATAATTAAAGAGAAGGAAACTCAAATTTTTTCTATGGCTTTGGAAAATGGGGGATCCGCTTCCACGTTGGAGCTTTGACCTTGGGGGGGGGGATGGAGGCAAGGGGGGGTCGCGCTGGGGCTGCGGATGGCGGAGCGTGGGCCAGGCGGTACGACGAGAGGCTTTCAAGGCGGTTAAGGTTAGGGCACAGGGGGTTTTCATGCTAGGTCGAGATGGAGGAGGGAGGGAGGAAGCGGGAGAGAGGAGAGAGGCGTGGGGAGGAGGCGGAGGTGAGGGAGGGGGCGCGGTGGCCCACCTGGCGGCGGCGGCGCTGAATCCAAGGGGGCGACGATGTTTCCCCCCTTTCTTTTTTTTGTTTTCTCTAAATCCCTTTTGAAAAGGAATGCTGGGGGTTGGCTGAAAAAAGGAGGAGAGAGATTTTATTTTTAATTATTTTAATTTCAAAAAGTTGACTTTTTTATTCGACCTCTAAACGAGGCTCACCGCCTATCGTCCATAGTTAATTATCCTCATTCCGAACACAATGGGATATGTATCGTAAGCTGATTCGACCGTTTCGATCAGTTTTCGTCAAAATCAAAATATAACTCTATATATATTCAATTTGAACGTACATTTCAATTTACCGAGGCCACATACTAACTCGAAAAATTCCATAAAAATATTTTCTAGCTTCGTATTGACGATACAGTCCTAACAAAACTAGTTTCGTCAAATTCTGAGACCGTTTGAATAATGGCCATTTTCCAGTCGATTAAAATCAACTGAAACTGGTCAAACGCGTTTTCCTTTGCCACGCTCACATATTGATTCGAAAAATTACGAATTTTGGAATCTAGCAATAACTAGACATCGCGGATCCAACAAAAGTGGTTTCATCGAAAACCGAGGTCATTTGCAAAATTCCCATTTTTAAGGGCCAGAATTCCATAGCGATTATTCTGAATTTTCAACTGGGGTAACTTTTGATTCCCGCAATGAAATTTCAATTTTTCGGATTCGTTGGAAAGATATTCTCAAATAGATTCTAATATTTTTGGTTTCTCTAAAATCTGGTTTATTTTGCACCCGATACATTCAATTGAAATTTGAAATCGAATTATCGAACCACCGCGCCATTTTCAATTCCTTTTATATATTTAAAATAAATATTTATAATCTAATGACGATCTATATAAATATATACTTCTATTTCTATTAAAACTAAATTTCTCGTCGATATTATTTAAATTAAATCATTTTAAATATTCAAACTTCACTAAAATCGCCAAAATAAAATTTTTAAATTGGCTCAGAATTTCCGGGTTATTACATTATTCGAATAAGAGTTAGTCGAATATTGGCTATTCGAATAAGAGTTTGTCGAATATTGATTATTCGAATTAGTGTTAATCGAATAAAGTTAATCGATAGAGTTAGTCGAATTAGAGTTAATCGATTAGAGTTAATCCAATTAGAATTAATCGATTAGAGTTAAACGAATTAGAATTAATCGATTAGAGTTAATCGAATTGGAGTTAATCGAATTAGAGTTAATCAATTAGAGTTAGTCGATTAGAGTTAATCGAATTAGTTATTCGAATTGGAGTTAATCGAATAGAGATAATTGAATAGAGTTAATCGAATAGAGTTAGTCGAATATTAGTTATTCGAATAGAGTGAATTGAATATAAGTATTCGAGGACAGATTGTCGAAGATAAGTATTCGAGGAGAGATTTTCGAATATAATTATTCGAAGGAGAGATTTTCGAATATAGTTTATTCGGAAGAGAGTTATTGAATATAGATTATTCGAGAGAGAATTATACATTTAGATTCGACTATATCGAATGTAGGAAAGTACTTTTTACTTTCCAATTTTTAAATCAAGATTTATTATGTTATAAATTAGTTGTTTAATTATTTATCCAAATTAAATAAATAAAAGTTATATTTAAGTTATTATATATATATCGGAAGTATGGGATTATAACCCTATTATTATAATCAAATGAATTCTATAAAAGAAGTGGATTCGTAAATAGAATCCGAGAGTTACGTAAGGAAGTTTGTTGAAGATTTAAAATGTGAACTTTGTCTATTTCGAGGTTAGGAATGTTGTTCAGTTAAGGTCTGAGAGGTAGTTATACCCCAACTTGATTGGCTTCGTTTTTAACTAAGGAATGGTTAAGGTTCGATAGTGAAGGTTAGTTAATTGGATTTGGTTAATATGTGTGAATGGCTCAGGTTGGCATAGCGATGTTTTATTTAAATGTCTATGTAAATCCAATGAAGTAGTTTTGGAAATATTTTCCAAATAAAAATCAGAAATGTTTTCAATTATAGAACATAAGAAATAGGAGTAAATATGGGAATGTTTCCAATGATTAATAATGTATATTTTCTAAATTTAGAAAATAAGAACTTATAAATATATGGAAACAGATATAGGGAAATGGATAATTGAATGGCGAATTAAAGTAAAGGGGACAGTGTTGATTGATGATTGACTGGTAAGTTTTCCATTTGGAAATACAACTGTTGTTTGCACACATGTTTTTCTTTGATAGTTAAATCACCGACTATCAAAGTTTTGACCACTTCCGTTGTCAATACAGAGAGACCGAGATCATATTTATTATCTGAAAACCACTCCTTATGGGCATTAGCGTTGCGAATCAAATATGATAAGGATAATTGAAGGAGGAGTTTATGCAAGGGCTGTTCTGGCAATCCTAGGTAGAAATTACCTAAGATGGATTTACATAATAGTGCCTTCGGATTGTCCAGTTCCAGGACAACTTGAATGGACAAATGTCTGGCAGAGTATATCTAATGGATCACGTAAGTTGATCGTTTCAAACGTATCCACGTTTGGTAGTAGAGAAATTCCTTTCTCTTAGCTTTATACCTGCGATATTTTTGGGGAAAACAATTAGTGATTTGGCGGGTATGACGATGTGACATTCAAAGTAAATGGAGGTGTGATCTGTCAAAAGATACGTTATGATCTCAAGCCTCATCAACCGGGAAATGGCAAAAATCGGGCAGGCATCATGGCTATGTGGTTCGCCCCCATTAGGGTGTATTGTCACCATCTAGAGAATATTCGTATTTGTTACTTCTTTTTGCTTCTGCATCTCCCGGGAATGGTTATGTTGCCAACAACCGTAGGTGACAATATATTCGATACACTCAAGAGAAATGAGTGGTCGGTCATGTGTGGCCGGGTTGAAAGACGTTCTTGTTGAACCCAGTGCATTCCTCTCTAGAGATACACTATCGGCTGGTGGTTCCATACCTTGTCATAGTCGGAATCCAATATCCAATAAGCGCCTAAGGTTTTGATTGTATACTATATATATGTGGAGCGTGAGATGTAAGCGTTCTGCTAGATTGTTAATTACTTGTGATTAGACATTATTATAATATCAGAAAAGTATTGATTTTGAAAATGTTTTGGGTTATCGTATGGTAAAAACCATCCGTATTTATGTGTGGATTGGTCTTACGATTATCATTTCTTTAGAAAATGATTTTGAAAAGTTAAACCGAATGGTTGGAGTTTACTCACACCAGTCCCATGACTGACCTAGAGTTTATTTTGCTTTGTTTTATCCTAAACTCTTGGGTGCCAAAATTTGTACGGGCAGTCAAGTAGTTCAGGTATTTCCATATATTCTTGGAAGAGCTGGAGCAGGATGCTTCAGGATTTTATAGTTATTGTTTATTTCGGCTGTGATGTAAGTGTTGTACTCTAATATACTAATACAAATTTGTGTTTCAAAGTTACTTTGTATACTATATTTTATTCGTTCCACTGTGAGAATCGTGTAACTCTAATATTGTTGTGTTCTTCTTATTCTTCTTCTATTCTAATAGTTCTACCTTATCTATTCTCACCCTCTAACTTCTTTCTATTAACTATCCGGTATTTTAGATGTCTGAATAGTCGACATTGTTATTTGTGTCGATTTTCGGATTCGAAAAATCCCCCGGTAGTTACAATTTGAATGACATTTGAGATCTTTAAGTTATTATTCGAATATAAGTCATTTTTGAATCGAAGGTCATTATGCGAATATTTTCGAAAAATAAAAAAAATCAATGTTAAACATTTTACTATTGATTTATACTATAATTTGAGATCTTTAATATATGTTTTTCTAATTCGATTTGGTTAAAACGATATAAGTGGTTATTTATCGTAATGAATTACAATCCAAGTTAGATATTTAATTTTGATTTCGATTTAAACCTGAGATTTTTATAAATGGTTTTTAAAGTGATTATAAAATGACCACAATGTGAAAATGTAAATGTTTGGTTGTTAAAGAAACCGGGATCGGCTATTGTCATACCTCTACCGATACCGAAAACCACTTGAACAACTGTGTACGCGGTGGAGATCCAGAATGAAGCAGGATGATTTGGAGACGATTACTGGATTCGAAGAAAGAGAACGATAATGGATAGCCTTGACCTTCGGGTCATAATTGAAATGACTAAAACAGGAGCCATGCCCAGGCTAATGTGAGTTAGCTACTCTTAGCAGGCATGCTTCTTCGATACCATATATATTACTTTTTAACTGATTTTTGGCACCTTTGATTTTGGGAGTATTGTCGAAGGCAGGCGGTAGTCGCGGCTATGCGTTACCACCATCTTGGGTCTGCAATCCAGTAGAATCCTGCTGATGAGTATTGTAACAACCCGGAAAATGCGAGCCAGTTTGAAAATTTTAAATTGGCAATTTTAGCGAATTTTGAATATTTAAAATGAATTATTTTAAATAATATCGACGTGAAATTTATTTTGAATATAATTCGAACGTATATATTATATACGCCGTCGTTAGAATATAAATAATTATATATAATTATAAAAGGAATTGAAAATGGCGCGGTAGTTCGATAATTCGATTTCAAACTTCAATTGAATGTACCGGGTGCAAAACAATCCAGATTTTAGTGAAACCAAAAACATTAGGATCTAATTGATAATATCTTTCTAACGAATCCGAAAAATCGAGATTTGATAGCGGGAATCAAAAGATTGGTCCAGTTGAAAATTCTGAATAGTCGCTATGGAATTCAGGCCCTTAAAAATGGACATTTTGCAAATGACCCCGGATCTCGACGAAACCAGTTTTGTTGGGTCCATGATGTCGAATTATTGCTAGGTTTCAAATTTCATAATTTTTCGAATCAATATATGAGCGTGGCAAAGGAAAACGCGTTTGACCGGTTTCAGTTGATTTTAATCGACTGGAAAATGGCCATTTTTCCAACGGTCTCAGAATTCGACGAAACTAGTTTTGTTAGGACCGTATCGTCAATACGAAGCTAGAAAATATTTTTCTGGAATTTTTAAAGTTCGTATGCGACCCCGGTAATTTGAAATATACATTTAAAATTCCATATAATGATTTAAATGTAAATTCAAAGGAAACTGATTGTAACAGCCGAAGCAGCCTTTGATACATATCCCATTGTGTTCGGAATGGGGGTAATTAGCTAGGGGCGACAGTCGTTGGGCTTGATTTGGCGTCCGAACGAAAAAGTTACTTTATGTAAATTAATTAATATAATTATATATTTAAATATATATTTCCTCACCGTTCTCTCTCATACCTCAGAATAAAAAAAAACGAAAAAGAGAAAACTCCAGTAGATCGATGGTGGCGCGCGCCTCCCCACCCCTATCGACGCTCCGCCTCGTCCTCCGAGCCCACTGCCCCCTCGCCATCGGCCTCGACGCCCCCCCCCCCCCCCCCCCCCCGCTCACGAACTCCGTCTCCACTTCCATTTCCGCCGCCAAACCCTAACCCCGCCAGAACTCGTAGAAGCCCACCCCCTCTGTGCCGCCGCCGCCGCCAGTAATCCCACCACCGACCTTACCGCAGCCCTCTCCTCCTCTTCCCTTTGTAAAACCTGAAAAACAGTGAGTGTTTGAATTTTTATTTATTATTTACTTTATTTATTTATTTATTCTTAGGTAATATGTTTTATAAAAATAAATAAGGTTTCTATATATTATTAGGACATGGAAAAATACGATTTTTATTTCTATCCTTACGATTTTCGGAAATGAAAGAGGATGTTTTTTTAATGTGAAAGCTGTGATTTTTATGTTAAGAAAAGGAGTGATTTTTATTTTAAGAAAGCTATAATTTTTATGAAAAGAAAGATAATATTTTTATAATATGAAAGGTATGATTATTTACTAAGTATAAGGGCTTGATTTTTAATTATAGAAAGTTTTGATTTTTAAATCAATAAAGGTTAGATTTTTACTCTAATAAAAATGCGGTTTTTATATTATAGAGATAATAAAAATATAATTTTTATATCATGTAGCGGTTAAAAATATAATTTTTATATAATAGGGAAGTTAAAAATATAATTTTTATGCTAATGGCATATTAAAAATATGATTTTTATCTAGGTAAGATAGTAGAAATATCATCTTTATATGCGTAGCAAAATAGAAATGTGATTTTTATAATGATATATTTGAAAAGGCGAGATTTTTATATATTGAATAACGAAGTAAAAATGTGATTTTTATATATTGAACACCAAAGAAAAAATGTGATTTTTATATATGGAATAGCAAAGTAAAAATTCGATTTTTATATATGTAGAGAATACGGGCAACGAAGATAACAAAAGGGCGAGAACAACGAAGACTTCTGCAAAAGAAGAGTCAAGATGATTGGATAGCTATATGTGAGAACTTCTCACCTTTCAATTTCTTTTTCTAGTTATATATATACTAGGATGTAGACGGTGCTTAGTAACACCCGACACAATCGTCCACAGACCATGGACTTGTTTGTTTGATTGCAAAAATAAGTTAGATTATTTGATTGAAATTGAATTGTTTGGTGAGATGAATGGATTTGATTGATGTGTGAATGGCGTGGGCCTTCACTAGACCGGGGATAAGGCTAGGCCTCGTCCCGTTTCTAGTATCGTGCCGTTATGCCGCCGAAATTTTCTAAAATAAGTTAGAAAAATAAAAATATCATTTTATTTAAAGAATGAACTGAATAGAAATTCATATGTTGGAATAAAATGTTTTGTCGTTAAAAATATAATTTTTAACGTGAATGTGAATAAATAAATATTCATTTACAAACCAGACGGTTTGTTTATGTACACCTATTTGAAGGACATTGATTGGGTCGATAAATTTTACACATCGCCCAACTACACAAATAAAATATGCGTTTGATTGTTTGAAACCCCACACGGGTGTTGGGATGAAATTTGAAGTTCACTCATCCTGACTGATTAAATATGTCGATCGATCGATTGACAGGCTGTTATAAGCGTTAGATATCTATATTTGATGCTTATACAGTGTAGAGCACTTTGGTTGATGGTTGATTATTTTTCAATGCTTTTATATGTGTGTAATGTATGAAAATCCATATAATTAACATTATATGGTGATTGATTGGGCCTCATTCCAATTTAGAAAATAAAGAACAATATAAAATAAAGGTTCATGTGTTGACAGTACTCATCCATTGAGATTGGTCATGTGTTGAACGAAATATTTTAGTAATAAAATTTACATCTCTATCAATATAAAATAAAGGTTCATGTGTTGACAGTACTCATCCATTGAGATTGGTCATGTGTTGAACGAAATATTTTAGTAATAAAATTTACATCTCTATCAATATAAAATAAAGGTTCATGTGTTGACAGTACTCATCCATTGAGATTGGTCATGTGTTGAACGAAATATTTTAGTAATAAAATTTACATCTCTATCAATATAAAATAAAGGTTCATGTGTTGACAGTACTCATCCATTGAGATTGGTCATGTGTTGAACGAAATATTTTGATAATAACAACTATTTTGAAAAAGAAATATTTGAAATAGAATATTTGAAAATTGAAATTTATGAAGCCGTGTTGATTAGATTGACGCCATTTTGACGTGAACGATATTTATATCGATTTTATTCATTTTGAAATGAATTGAATTAAAAAACGATTTCGAAATGAATTGAATTAAAAACGATTTCGAAATGAATTGAATTAAAAACGATTTCGAAATGAATTGAATTAAAAACGATTTCGAAATGAATTGAATTAAAAACGATTTCGAAATGAATTGAAATAAAAAAAACGATTTCGAAATGAATTGAATTAAAAACGATTTCGAAATGAATTGAATTAAAAACGACTTCGAAATGAATTGAATTGAAAACGACTTCGAAATGAATTGAATTGAAAACGATTTCGAAATGAATTGAATTGAAAACGAATTCAAATTGAATTGAAAGCGAATTGAAATGAATTCATGAATTGAAATTTGAATTGAATAGAAATGAATTTTAAAACGAATTTATAAAGAAGAATTCAATTTTGATTTGAATTGAAGAGGAAGTGGAAATTGCTTTTGAAACGAATTTAAAACTATTCATATAATTCGTTTTAAATAGAAATCGACGAAATATATATTATATATATTATATATATAGTATAATGGCCTGAATAGAACGCGCCGTGCCGCGGCAGTTCGTGAATTTCGACAATTTATTTCAAACGGACATTACGGGAGATCCGACCGTCGGATTCTCCTAAAACCGGAACCGTTGGGTTCGTATCGAAAAGAGCTTTCTAACGAATATTGGAAATTTGAAATCTAACGGTTGGATTTGGAATTATGTCCAAATCAAATTTGAAAAAGGTCGCTGTAAGTGCAGTTCGATGGCCGTTGATGGAAATCGACTGTACGGACCTTGATAAAATTATTAAAAATATTAATAATTTGTGTAAAATCATAAGAAATGATTTGTGAAGAATTGGGATGAAAAACTCCATATTTGAAAAGATAAAAATAGATTTTTATCGAAATGAACTAGTTTTGAACTGGAATTATAATTCTATTTATTTTTAAATAAATAAATTGAATTTGAAAAGGGTTTTAAAAATAACCATAATTTCCAATGATTGCATTGGAGTGGATTTGAATCGAAATTGTCTTCGGAATATTTCGATGTTGGAATTCGTGATTATGCAGATGTGGTTATGGAAATTTGAAAGATATATATCCATATCGTTATTTCCAGCACGACATTTGTTAATCATAGAATTTGATATTGAATATAAGCCAATATATTTTCTATTCAGAGACTTGTATTGAATATCAAATGTGATTTGGGTTTGTCGTGAATGGTGTCTTCATTAATACTGTTCTTGAGCCCAGTGGAGAAAAGATTAAATCTTTTTATTTAGATTTAATGAAGTGTACCAATTAAATAATATTTAATTGGAATTGAATTGATATTGATTTTTGGGTTTATCGTGAACAGTGTTTTAAATAACACTCGTTCTTTAACCCGATGATTAATGGAATGTGACTTTGGGTTTATCGTGAACCGTGTTTTAAATGACACGGATTCTTTAACCCAGTTAACGATTAAAACTAAGTGGAGTTTTAATGAATCTTTAATTAGATTGAAATGATCGAGAATGGAGTATCACCAGTTTTGCTCCAGACGATAGTTAAATCTTTAATTAGATTTGAACGTGAAATGGTAATTGAATTTACCGATAATACCGTGGTGTTAGATATGAAGTACTACCAGTTTTACTTCATGGGATGAATAGGTTGGGATTGGGAAATTAAAACAAATGATTACTTCGGTAAGGTTCACTAATCCCGACTAGTTTTGAATTGATATTCAAAAATAGATTAAAGAATAAATTCAAGAAATTTATCTTGGATAAAATTAATGGGAACCCTTCCCTATGAATGTGAAATTTAGAAACTAACTGTCGGTTAGCCAAGTATAATGGTTTTCTAAATATTGATCTGATGTTGGTTTCGGCCTTCGGGGTTAATATTTGGGGAATTATTCTCTTGATTAATTTACGGTTAGTGACTGATGAATTGGAATGAGGCGTATGTTGTGTTTGTGTAACACTTATTTAAAGTATACGCGAGTTATTCGGAAAGACCGGGTTTATCCCATTCTGAATAACTGATACGACGATAAGTCGAAGATGAAGACGGTGGTCGAAGACCGGAGGTCTTCACGTCGTTTGGATAATTACTGATGATCTTGATTGGGCTGTACACCCAAGAAGATGGAAACAGTTGATGATCGTCCAGACGTGCTTGGAGATCGATGGATATGCGGGGTACTAGGTGCCTCCGGTTTCGTTCAGACCCAGAACGAACTTGTAAATGGACCGTGTGTCTGACATTGGATTTTAGTCTGTGTGATTAATCTCTATTAAATATATATCTGTTTGGCGGCGAAGAATTTATTCTCTTGCTTAACGCCCTTCTCTGAGACGTACGAGCTCAGGGGTTATATATTGATGGATATCAAACGCATGGAGTGAATTGCTTGTGTGGCATGCCTAAGTGGCAATTGATCGAGGCTTCTGTTGAAAAGCAAAGTCTTGTGGTGATGATCAAAGCACGGCCTTTGTGGCGTAGCTTTGTGTAACGTTTACTTCGCGAGTTTCACACCCGGTATGAACCAAAAACGGGAGACGGACCTCAGGGAGGGCATGCGTTTCTTTCTAGTTAGAAGTGGCGTCAGTGGTTTTACACGCCCTGACGAGTTTGACTTATGTGGTTGTTGCTGTTGCGAGGCGCCTCGGATTGATCGGTCGTTCTCGAACCGATGGAGTCATTTGGTTGGCTCATTTACGCCCTAAAGGGCGGGGAAACGTAGTGTTCAGGCATTTTAATCCACATCGGTGGACCGGCCCTGTCGCTCCAAGGGTCGATGCGCTCTGACCCTGTGGCTCGGGCTAGAGAGTCACGAATCGGTTGAGGACTATCTTTTGCCTCGGTTCATAGACGGAAATCCAATTTCCAATTACGTGACATTTGCGGTTTTATTTGTAGAGCCTAGTATGGCGACATAGTGGGATGGGGCACTTATGCCGCCTATGATTGATACTTATGATTTGAAGTTGTTTTATACACTATGCACTTATAGTAGTATCAAATGATTTGTTTTAAACGTATTAAGCATGTTTGGCTATTATAAGGGAAAACCCTATCCTCGGCTGCGTTGCATTGTGTGATGGGACCTGGGTCTTATAATAGCTTCATTTTTCTTTATTTAGCATTGCGCTGTTGTTTTATGCACTGGTATTCTTGGGAGGAAACCCGTTCCGTGTTATACGGCGTGGTCCCTTGACTTACCTAACTTTAAAAATAAAGATTAATAACTGTTTTTAGTTCTCACACCAGTCCCATGACTGACCTGGAGTTTATTGTTTTAACCTAAACTCTGGGTGCCCCTATTTTCCGCACGGGCAGCTAGTAGTTTTGGTTTTGCAGATTTATATTCACAGGATCCTGATTTACAGCTGGAATGATATCCGGAAAGCTCTGTATCCGTATATCACCTTCAGTTGTGCTTTGTATTATTTTCCGCTGCTATGTAATTTAATGTAATCTCTGATATTTATCGAATGTAATTTATTCCTTATACTCTGTATATTCTTGTATCTGATGGAATTGTTGTAATAACAATGAAATGTTCTTCTGTTTGTGTTTTGATTTGTCATGTTCTCAAACGATCAGGGGTTTCGAACGGTCTAGATCGGTTTAACGACTGATTCGGATCGAGCGAAATTCAAGGCCGTCACAAGTATTGCCTCGATGTCTTGTCATATTTTTCTTGATCGAGCCCCCTACGATTTAGATTTAGCGTTGTGGTATAGCAGCGCAGCCTTATCCACCGAAGTACTGGTGTTTTATATGCAATGTTTACGACAACATATAAACGGTGTAAGGGTAAAAACGAAATCCCTCTTGCGTTATTTTAATATGTTATATTTAATCCCCGATTACGCTACTTTAATATGTTATATTTAACCATCGATACTATTATAATAGAGTATTATATTATATGATATTAGTTTAACGCATCCTTAGAGAATGGTGATCCCAAACGTCCTTTAAGTTACTGATGGATTTCATTGAACATTTCATTTGAGTTGTTTTGTTTTGCATTATTGCTCGGGTCAGATCGAGTATTGCAGTGTTGAGATTTCACCTGTTGAAGCTGGAGACTGTTGAAGACATCACCTCTATCTATTGATTTTGGTTATTTCTCCTTTGTATTAGAAAATCTTGTATTTAAACTTCTGTTGTATTTCATTTTATAACTCTGATATTATGTACAAGTTTGAATTTTATTTAGTAACTTCATGAACTACTATTGTATTTATTTACTCCGCTGTGAGATATTCTGTTTTTCTGTATCTATGATTCTATGATTTGATTTATTAAACCCCATAGCAATAACAATATGTCATTTCGAATGGTTTGAGTTGGTTTAACTACTGACTTGAAGCGGTCGAAAGGGCATGTCGTTGTAGTTGGTATCAGAGCTTTGGTTTATCAAAGCTTTAGCCTATGGGGTAAAAGCTCATTCGAGATAGGGTAGTAATACCCTAGAATGAGAGGAATCAGTCATAGAATCCTTCTTGAGAGAGTATGATTTTGGAAGTACAAATAGTTTTATATTATTTTAAAATGTTTTTAAACAAGTATTTTCAGATATAAAATTGTGTTTAATATTTAAATCTTTTTCTGAAATTTCCTTTCTATTTGAATCCATCTTCATTCGTAGATCCTCTTTGATTAGGTTCTTTCATTCGTTCATCTTTTAAATCGAATTCTATAACTTATCCTTGTCTCTGATAAGGTAAGAAGTGGAAGACGAGTATAAGAATTCTAGCAAGTTCATTCTTATTTAATATTGATTTGAAATTGTTATTCTGAAAGGTATTATAATATGTGCTTTCTTGATACATTATTGAAATTTTGATATATATATATATATATATTCGTAAATAATATTTTTTTTGGTTATACCAAAGTTTTGAAAAGATTTGATGTTTACACTTTAAGATTTTATAAACTATATATTTTGAATAAGATTTAAAGACGTAGATTTTGTAAGAAAATGATTTTATCTTGATTGAATAATTTTGTTGTGTATTTGACTCAATAATAATATTGTTAATATATTTATTAAGGATTAAGGTTGAAATTTTAATAAATAAATGAGTGGGGAGAAATATAATTTTTCCCTACTTAAATTTTTAATGATTTGAAAATATATTATTTATAATATATGATTGGAAAATTTGGTATATATTTGTTTAAATATAGAAAGATGTTTTGAGTACTTACTTGAGGTTAAGTTGGCCTATCGAATACTTAGTGATTTTGGTATACGTTTGATCAGCGTATATGTTAAATCCTATTTGTATTAGACAGATATAGAGTCACACTCTAGTCGCTTGAAAATGATGTTGGTGATGGCTGCAGCATCATCGATATTTATTTTCGGGTTTTGAAAGTGGGATAGATATACATAGCCAATCGAGATGTCGAGTGAACACTTAAAACTATTTTTAAATATGTTTGAAAATATTTTAACTTTTGACTTATATATATTTCTGAATATATACGGGTATGAAGATAAATATGAACCATTGGTTTAAATATATTTAATTAGTATTTCCCTACCTCGTTCCTTTTCGGGGACGAAAGGTTTGAATGGGGGAGATTGTAACAACCTCAATTTTAAGTGTATTTTATTTAATGATTTAAGTTAAATTCTGTTTTATTTATTTTATTTGTTTGGATCTTTTTGAAATAACTATTTTGATTTATGATTTAAAACTAAATTATTTGGATTTTATATAGTAGATGATTTTTGTTTCGATATCAATATAGTTTAATAATACAAATTAATATTTACTATTTTAGAATCTTATTTATAGGAAATTTTAATCAAGTTATTTAGTTGAATGTGAATTCATTTTTGAATTTTTATTTAATATTTAAAACTCGTATACTTATATAATTTGTTTCAATATTAATGGAGTTATATCTTTGATTTAATTTCAAATTATTTCTCTTGTAGACCTGCCATTCGTATTGATTGTTGTTGATGCAAACATTGTCATATTTTATTTGTTAGATTCATTTTCCTTTGATATCGTCTACTATTTATTTAATTTGCAAAATCGTATGTTAAATATGTATTGCCAAAACCGTTTGTTCCTTTGAATTAGAAATTTATATTGTTTC
This sequence comes from Allium sativum, assembly GCA_030737875.1. Lineage (NCBI taxonomy): Eukaryota > Viridiplantae > Streptophyta > Magnoliopsida > Asparagales > Amaryllidaceae > Allium > Allium sativum. The sequence goes on along the minus strand of CM060921.1, from coordinate 2,666,473 downwards.
CTTTTATTTGCAAACATTGATTACCTTTTTAATGTTCAACATCTGTTCCTTAGTATTAATCTTTTCCTTACATGTTCATTATTTTCAAAATTTAAACCAATCTTTTCTTTTGCCAAATATTCGTTCAAGCCATTCGTGTTTTTTCATATATGGCTCTTCATTTATATTGTCTTGTATCCTTTTGTAACAGTCCGTTTAATTAACCTAACGTTTCCATTCATCTTTTATTCTTTACATGCATTCACAGTTGATTATTCTTTTCAAAATTTCTTTCTAATTCTTGTCCTTCCCTGATCCACGCATGCTCCATATTAAACCAATTCACTTTGTTTCTTTTTTCTCTCATATATCTTTCCTTAACACTTTCTATACTAACTCCTCATTTTCCATATTATTTTCTTCTTGCATATAAATGTGAAGACACAGCACTCCACCCTCTCCATGTTATCTCCATCTTTGTATATATATGAATGATTTTTTTTCATGTGAGTAACTCACCTTGAACCGCCAAGCCAGAGCCACCGCTCCCGATGCCTGAAACCACCCGCTTCGATCCCACGTCAGGCGAAGCCACCTCAAGTGCCAAGTCCGAACAGTTTTCATCCCTAAACCTGTGTCTTATTTTCACTGCCCATTCACCTTCTCTACAGGTCGCTTGAGATCCACGTGTTGCCTCCGATCAGACACTGTCTGGCAACCTGCTGCCTTGCTTTTCCCAAAACTAGATCTAATACTACTCAAAATCTAGAGTTGTTCCTTCATTTACAGAACCCATGCAACTAGCTATGGAGCCCATCACCTGAAACCCGCCTGAATCATCGCGCCATCCCTGAGCGAGTAACTCTCTGATCCGCGCCAGGCACACCTACCCGAGTCCCTCTATTTTTTCCATGATTTTTTGTTTGTTGTGTGAGTATATGTATGTGTATGCTATGTGTGCATTTGTGTTTCTTTTGTGGGTGAGTGTGTGTTTGGTGTTATGTACATTTTGTGTGTGAGAGTGTTGATGCGTGAGTTTATATTTTTACATTTGGGTATTGTTTTGTGTGAGTGATATATTGCATTCAAGTGAGTTAGTTTATATAGATATATATTAGGTGTGTGAAGTCTAATATACATATTTTATTTGTGTTTATATATATATATATATAATGGTTTCGGGGTATTTATATATACTTTATAATATGTAACGCTTTGGATGTATTTATATAATTTATAACATATATATTTTATTATTTTATTTTGTGTTGTGTGTTTGCGGTGTGCGTTGAATTTTAATTATATGTATATATTATAATTTTCCGTATGTATTCGTATATATAAAAATATAAGTTATTTTGTGTAAAGAATTTATTGGGTTTATTTTGAGTCGAGTTTGGTGTTGAGTTCAAAACTGTTCCAAAACCAAATAGCCGTACCGATCCATTCAGAACTTCCCTCACCTTCTCTTCTAAAAATAAATATATATTGAGTGGTTACCGAATTGAATCCATTTTGAATCATGCCTGGAAGTCATCGTTTTATTTTGTGTCAATCTATCTGCTCTCTCCATTCCGTGCCATGAAAGGTGAGTTTATGTCGCACTTGACCTACATTATTCATGGATGTTAAACTCTGCATAAATGAACTGTTATGAAATGTATAGGTTTGCTAGTAGAAAATTATTCTTTTTGATATGTATACACATTTCATATATGACACGATATATATGTATATGACACATAGGTGCACTGATGATATTTGACTTATGATGTGATGATATTAATGCTATGTGATAATTTATATTGTTTATCTCTGCTATTTATTTCCGTAGTTTTAGGAAAAATCACTATGGGTTGAAATGATACATACCCGAACCGACATTAGATTAAGGAAAAATCGTTATGGGTTGAAATGATAGACCTGAACGATTTTTACTGAACTTGGGATTGCAGGTTGAAATGATATATACCTGTAAATTTTAAACTGCTAGCTGAAATGATAAATATCCACATCACTTGACCATAGGGGTAGAAAACTATATACGGACACTACTTTTTTTTTTGGCAAAGTCAAGCCAGTTTTTATAGTGGTACAAGATATAAAAGGAGATAAGCTGATGACTTATCTGCTAAAGACACTTCTGATGTAAGTACAATTTAAACTGAGATCCTACACCACGCAGGGTGTATTCAGTTACATCTTACAATTCAGGTACAAAAAGAAAGTAATACAAACATATATACATCACAGTATGATCTCATACCGTAAACTTCTCACGGAGTAGATTGTTTGAGGTCTTCAAATGTGACAGTTCCATCTGGAAAGGCCATAACACCAAGACAAGAAGCTGTATGCTGAAGTTGAAATAAATCCAACAAATGAATAATTGCTATTATCTTAAGCAAAGAAAAGAAGTGAGCGGATCCTCAAAGGCAGAACTGAACCTAACCAAGACCACCTTACACAGCTGATACAACATAGCAAGAACCTACTACTGAGAAGTTGAAGTGCAAGTGCAGAAGATGAAGTGTAGGCAGGGCAGTGAAATAGCTGGAGCAGAGATTGAAAAGCTTAAGATAATAGCACAAAGAATGTGGAAGAAGACAGCTTCGAGCCAAACAAATAGGATATCAATAGATCTAGGAAGCAAGAGAAAACACTACAACCATCCATACAAAAGAACCAACAACACCACTCAACCAACCCAGATAAACTCAAAGACGACACACACGTAAAGGTAACAGACACTCACAAAGAATCAAAGAGATGGTTCCAACTGATTCAACACCACATTTCACTAACCAGCAGAAAGCAATACTTACTGTAGCAGCACAAGCTCCACCAAAAAATCACGAGCAACCAAGAGGTCAGAAGGGGACAAGGGAGGCTATCGAAGGTGGACTGTACGAAAACAATCAGCATAAAGATGACTCTAGCGTCATCAAAAGCCAGCATAGCCTACAAGGAGCTATCTATACAGAAAGAGTAGGGACAGAGGCCAGAAAAGATTAGTGGAGGTACATATGGAAACAAATCTAGGGTTAGAGAGGAGGTAGAAGAGTGAGGAGCATTTGTGCTATCAGAAAAGATAAATAAGGGAGAGAGAGGCGCAGAGAGATATGCTACAGATCGACAGTTAGAAGGATAAAGCGGCGCGACCTAGATCTTATGACAGGCAACTACTCCACAAGGCAAAAGCTAGGGTTAGATTGGGGGTGGCAAAGAAGGAAATGTAGACAGGATAGGAAAAGGCCGAGTGTTAGAAAGAGAAGGCATAGATAGGGTAAAGGAGGAGGACGAAACCTGGTCGCTGATGAGAAAATAGTATGCCGCCATTAATCGGAATTTTTACTGTGAAACGATTGAGGTTATATATATGGACATTATTGGTCATGTTTTTTATGTATACTAATTTGGAAATTTGATTTTAAAATAATAATTTAAGATTTTATATTTATATTTTAAAGATTTTTATACTTATATTTTGTAAGTTTTAAATTATATGTTTTAAAATGATTTTAGGAGTAAAAATGGATTTAAATACTTATTTAATATTTTACTTATAATTTCATTTATTTTTAACCATATAATTTAATCATATATGTATGTTCAAACTTTAAATTTAATATCTTATAATAAATAATTCTTTTAAACCATTTCTAAATTATTTTTAACTTATGTTTATTAAGCTATTTAATTTCTGTCAAATTTAATAAATTTATAAACTTATCTTTATATCTATTTTCAAAGTTAATTTTATATATTTTATAAACTTTAATAATAAACTTAAAGATAGATAGGATGTTATTTCACGATTTAAATTTAAGTTTTAAAGATCTAAATTTAGTATTGATATTTGATTAAACAGACGAACTTATATAAGAAATGAATTTGAATTCGAATCGACATAAACTTATATAAGATGAACTTAAATTGAGAAATTGTTTTCTGAATTTGAATTTCCAAATTTAAGGAATGAATTTGAACTTATAATGGATATAAAGTGATTTTTTATAGGTAAATTTAATCATGTGAATTTTTTGAACTTGAACTTTTGCAAATATAAATCGAACTAAATATCCTCAAAGTTAAATAATTTGCGTTTTTATTTGAATGACATTTGAGATCTTTAAGTTATTACTCGAATAAAAGTCGTTTTTTAATTGAAGGTCGTTATGTGAATATTTTCGAAAATTAAAAAAAAATCAAAGTTAAACAATTTAGTATTGATTTATACTATAATTTGAGACCATTAAGATATGATCTTTTAATTCGATTTGGTTAAAGCGATTTAAGTGAGTAGTTATCATAATGAATTATAATCCAAGTCAGATATTTAATTTTGATTTTGATTTAAACCTGAGATTTGTATAAATGATTTTTAAGTGATTATAAAATGACCACGGTGTGAAAAATGTAAACGTTTGGTTGTTAAAGAGACTGGGATCGGCTATTGTCATACTCTCTGCCAATACCGAAAAACCACTTTAACAACTGTGTACGCGGTGGAGATCCAGAATGAAGTAGGGCGATTTGGAGGCGATTACTAGATTTAAAGAAAGAGAACGATGATGGATAGCCTTGACCTTCGGGTCATAATTGAAATGACTAAAACAGGAGTCATACCCAGGCCAATGTGAGTTAGCTACTCTTAGTATGCATGCTTCTTCGATACCATATATATTACTTTTTAACTGATTTTTGGCGCCTTTGATTTTGGGAGTATTGTATGAGATGGGCGGTATTTGTGGCTATGCATTACCACTAGCCCGAGTCCGCAATCCGGTTGAATCCTACTGATGGGTATTGCCTCGATGCCTTGTCATATTTATCCTGATCGAGCCCCCTACAATTTTGATTTAACATTGTCATATAGCGGCGTATCCCTATCCACCGACGTACTGGTGTTTTATATGGAATGTTTACGACAACGTATAAACGGTGTAAGGGTAAAAACGTAATCCTATTTACGCTATTTTAATATTTTATATTTAACCATAGACATTATTATAATAGCGTATTATGTTATATGATATTAGTTTAATGGATCCTTAGAGGATGGTGATCCCAAACATCCTTTAAGTTACTGATGCATTTCATTGAACATTTCATTTGAGTTGATTTACTTCCATGCGAAAGTTAGTCCTGATCCAAGTTGTTTTGTTTTGCATTATTGCTCGGGTCGGATCGAGTGTTGCAGTGTTGAGATTTCACCTTTTAAAGTTGGAGACTATTGAAGACATCACCTCTACCGGTTGATTCTGGTTATTTCCCCTTTATATTAGAAATTCTTGTTTTTAGACTTCTACTGTATTTCATTTTGTAACTCTGATATTATATATATGATTGAATTTTATTTAGTAGCTTTATGAACTACTATTGTATTTATTTATTCCACTGTGAAATATTCTGTTTTTCTGTGTCTGTGATTCTGTGATTTGATTTCTTAAACCCCATAGCAATAACAATATGTCGTTTCGAACAGTTTGAGTTAGTTTGATTACCGACCTTAAGCGGTCGAAAGGGCGGATCGTAACAACAACAGTCCCATTCTCTTAGAAATATTAATGAATTTCTCTATGTCCAGTCCTTTCGTCAAAGGATTTGCCAAATTATCATCATTGCGTATGTATCTAATTTAACAGTACCTGAGTAGAACTCTTTAACAGTATTGAGCTTACGACGTATATGTCGTCCCTTACCGTTGTATAATAGTTTTGTTCTTTTGCAATAGCCACGATACTATCATAATGGATCAATACAGTTGGTACCATTTTTTCCATCAAGGAATCTCAGCTAGCAAATTTTTTAAGTACTCTACTTCTTCACTAGCTGTAGCTAATGCTATCATCTCAGACTCCATAATAGACTGAGCCAAAATAGTATGTTTCTTGTATTTCCAAGAAACAGCTTCTCCAATAATGCTAAATATATAACTACTGGTTGTTTTTGAATCATCAGATAAAGTATTTCAATTTGCATCGGGATAACCTTCCAGAACAGTTGGAAACTTTCCATAATGTAATCCAAGGTTCATGATTCATTCTAAGTATATTACGACCCTTTCAATAGCGTTCCAAAGCTCTACACTCGGTCTATTGGTAAACCTGCATAATAATCCCATGAATAGGCAATGTCGGGTTTAGTACAATTAGTGGCATAGCGAAGATAACCAATGATGCCTTCAGAATCAGGTCGTCTTACACCTTCACCAATGTTCTTAAATAACTTTACACTAGGACCATATGATGTACATGCAGGTTCATAGTCAACGTAATTGTATTTCTTTAGAATCTTCTTAATATGGTGAGATTGATCCAAAGGAAGTCTCATTTCAGACCTAGTAATCTTAATATCAAGGATTACACTCGCAAAGATTTAACAGTATTTATAGCATGAATGTTGACATATGATAATACAAATATCATTCTCAGATTTATAATAAATGCACTTATCACTCTCATTAACAGTAAAACCATGTGTGATTATTAAATTATCAAAATTTTCATGTCATTGCTTAGGTGGTTGTTTTAAACCATATAATAATTTATCTAATTTGCAAGTTTATATTCTTGACCATGAACTACAAATCAAATCCTTCTGTTTGGTCCATATAAATTTCCTCTTCTAATTCACCATTTAAAAATGCAGTTTTAACATCCATTTGGTGTATTATTAAGTTATGAATAGATGCAAGTGAAATTATTAATTAAATGGATGTAATTCTAGTTACACGTGAAAATGTGTCAAAAAGTCTACATTTTCTCTTTGTTTAAATCCTTTAACTACTAAACAAACTTTATATTTATCAATCGTGACATCAAGTTTTAATTCCTTTTTAAATACCCATTTACAACCTATAGACTTACAACCAGTCCACTAAGTGTCAAGTCTTATTGGATTCTCAAGATTCCATCTCATCATTTATAACCTGTTTGACACTTTCCTATGGATTAGAAAAGTACAAATTCATTATAAACTGCAAGCGCACATATTGTGTAGTATAGAGGTCGAACAAAGGGAGGAAATTTTAATTTTATTGTTCATGAACTTCATGGGCGAGTTTGACATGTTGGGTGAGATGTTTTTAAATATTACTATTAAATTTACTAAAGATTAGAATCTAATCGAATCTATACTAAATTCAAAAACTAAAACAAAAGAGAACAAATTACTAGAAAAAGAAAACAACAAACATAAACGACAACAGAAAATAAATATTGGGATTGTCGTTGAATTTATCAATCACTAACATGCGAATTAAAAAAACACATCTTCTACCAAAACTAATTGAGTAGACAACACAAATTGTTATCAAGGAATAACAATAAACTAGAATAAAGAGGAAAAATAAACCTTTATTAAAGAGAAGAAGAAGGATGAATGAATAAATTTTACATGGGTAAAAATATATTTTTCAAAAGATAAAGGAATATTCCTTTCATGGTGCTTGATTAAAGATTTGTAATCAATGTTTTCCTTTTGACATATGGCACTGTCAGCGGGAGTATGCCAAATTCCTGAAATCTGAAGTGTGTATATATTATATATATACATGCATACATATGACTATATATATATATATATATATAATATCACTAGTCCACATATTCTTCAAAACACAGGAGGCGGGGTGCGAAACATTCATGTACCTTTTTTCATAAAAATAGGACTTGACAAGGATCGAACTCAGAACACTCTACCAAACTTTCTAGGCCTTTACCAGTGTGCTACAGCTTCCTTTGTAATTTAAAACTTGTTAGTTCCAAGAAGTAGCATTTTTTCATGCAATTGGCCTTTGATTTATACACCAAAAATTGCTAAACTTACACCAATATTTAAAATAAACTACTATACACCATATATTACTTTACATACACCGTTTCTTTTACTAAATTATCCATGTTCTCATCTTTTTTTTCTTTACTTCTTCAAACTTAAACACAGTTACAAAAAATTAAAATTCTTTGCATTAAATTGAGTAAATTTAACAAAACGAGCCTTATTTCTTGTACTAATATTGTGGCTATTGTATGCTTTTTGAAAAAAAAATTCAATTTTAACAAAGTTACTCTAATTTTACAAAATAAATCAACACTTCTAAATTAGACCATTATTTATGGAAGTTTTCTCGGTTGAAATTTTAGATTTCATGATTAAATTATTCATAAGATCTTCATTAATATATCTAGTTTGCATCAACTTTCAATACTTTCGAGAATAATTTGACTATATGTATGTAAAAGTTTAAAAAAAGCAACTATGAGAAAAGGGTAATTTAGTAATAGAATTTTATAAAAAAAAGTAATGGGGTATGTTAAGTGATTTTCGGTGTATAAATAGAATTTGCCTACTTAATAAGTTATGTTCTAATAGGCATAGAATTATATGATGTGCCCCACCATTCCATAATTATAAACGAAATTTTGATCCATAAAAATTAGCATCATTAGATTCAATTAAATCATGTGTATTGAAGTCATAAAAATTGTATGCTTTGTTATTAATATCATAGTCAATAAGCACTCATTCATAGGCTCTACTTGCTTCTCTTTGGGTCTGAAATATGTACATATACCAGACATCCTCAAGTTCAAAAATAAAACTCTTTTGGCTTATAATTTGCTAAGATTTCAAAATCATATATTATTTATTTTAGATACACAAAGGTGAAATATTTTTCTTTTAGAATTAGGAATTTCATTTATTCAAGAGGCTAAAAAAAAACTTCATGCCAGTATCCTACATTATAGATGTCATTTTATATTCAACTAGTGTCACTTTTAAAAAATGACATTTTCAACTGTATGCATTCATTATTCAATCAATAATGTTTTTCATTTATGCATTTAATCAATTTTATTTATTTTCAAAAAAATATACTCGTTGATTATTAAATTTACATCATTTGAGTAATGTCATTTCTTATTAAAGTTATTTTCTAAATTTGCATTTGATTAATGTCACATTTTACTAGTGACATTTTCCAAACTTATACATTTAATTAATGTCAGTTTATTTTAATGCGAAAATTTATTCATTTAATTAATGTCAATTCTTAGTGACATTTTCAAATAATTTATGCATTCTATTAATGTCAATTTATTTTAATGCAAAAGCTTATCCAATTAATTAATGTCATTTCTTAATGACGTTTTCAAAAACATCATGCATGCAATTAATGTTCATTTATAATAATGGATATTTCAAAATTTGCATTCAATTAATGTCAATTTTAGTGTTATTTTCAAAGATCTTCTTGCACTTAATTCGTATTGCTACACAAGTGACATCAAAATAATCATCAATAAATGTAATGGAGTAACCATATGGGATATAACATAATTATAATATAACAATTCACAGGAAACAACATAGCACAGGAAATCCATAAAGTAACAACATGATAGCAGCGGATATATAATGTCATCAGCAATAGAAATCCACAGTCACAGAATCTAAATTATTACAACAAGTTTTTTTTTATTTAGAAAATGACCTAAGTTCCAACTCCAAATTAAATAACATGAAATGGAAATAAGTCTGATGTCTGAAATAAAAGGAAAAATGCGATAAAGCAAAAGATAGAGGGTCTTCGAAGCTCCAAGTCATCACCTCTTCACCAAAGCAAACTCCAAGAGAGAGAGTATAAGCAGCTCCAAAGAAAACTCCAAGCAGAAAGGAAACCTGTCTACTTGGCTGCCCGTGGAAGAGAGGGCACCCAAGTTTGCAAAAAGGTGAAACAAACGATGGGTCAGTCGTGGGACTGGTGTGAGAATTCTTAACTAACTTAACTCATACAAAATAAGGCAATCCAAAGACCACGCCGCTAACGCGGACCGGGTTGTACCAATGGATTGCGGTGCATAACTACAGTGTCAGTACATATAAATAAAACGTAACACAACGCAATGTCTTTTGAAAAATGGAACCACCATAAGACTCAGGTCCCATCACACAATGCAACGCACACCAAGAGGATAGAGTTTTACCTTATGGTGGTTAAACATGTTAAATACGCCAAATACGAAGCTAATACTATCATTTAAGTGTATAGTTTTTAAAAACAAAACAAAGCAATGTATTAATCATAGGAAGCATAGATACCATATATTATGCCTCCAATACTAGTAATACAATCAAATCCGTCGGGTCGTATTGGAAAGTTGGGTTTCCATCATGAGTCCAGGCTAGGGAGGACTCCTTACCGATTCGAGACACTCTAGTTAATGCCTTAGGACTACCCGCAGTTAACCCTTGTAAATGGCAGGGCCGGTCCCCAAATACAGCTTAGAGGATTGGCAATTCCTAAGCACACGTTCCCCGGTCCTATAGGACCTATCCGAGGCGCCTCATTTCATCATCCACAAAAGTAAAATGACTACTAACTAGAAAGAAACGTGCTACTTTCCCTGCGTTCCCTTCCCCCTTTTTGGACTCAACCAGTGTGTGAGGCTCGTGAAGTCATGCATCCCATACCACAATGCTTTTCAACAAGAAACCTTGATCATTTCATCTTAGCATGCCACACCGTCACTCCATACCGTGCCATCGACCGTCTGTCAATATATAAACGGGTGTTAAGTAGAGAATGAATTCTCTACCACCAACATTTTTATTTTAACAGAAAACCGACAACATGATATTTAATGGGGTACGATGTCAGACACACCATCCATTTACACCCATGCTCTGGGTCTGAGCGAGGGACAAATCCGTGAAACCAATGCGTACGTTTGGACAATTACCACGACTCTTGAATCGGGAGCTACCCAATTCAGAGTCTTGATCGTTGTCCATTCGAGGGAAGATTTACGGTCTTCATACGCCGTCTTCATATTTAGACTCTTGAAATCGTACAATCATTTGGAATGGAATAAATCCGGGCTTTCCAAATAATCTCGCATTCATAATTTTGAGAAAAACACATTTCATATCGTTATGTTGTTTTATAACGATTAATCCTTGCCTTAATTATTTAATATAATTAATTTCTTTATTTTACGACGCTTCAGGTTAAGGGCGACACTGGCGTTGTTTTCCATCCATTTTGCTTTTCACATTTCTCAAAATCTAACCGTTGGATTTTAACGCAACTTATATCGTTGGAAAGATTTTTCCAAGACGGTCCTAGCGGTTTCAGTTTTGGGAAAATCCGACGGTCGGATCTTCCTGTATAATCGTTTAAAAGTTCGATTTCAAACGCGAACTACCGCGCTCGATTCGTTACATTTTAATTATATATATATAATATATATAATATAAATATAAATAATTAGCTTAACTCATCGTCCATACATCCATCTCTCCTTTTTACCTTTTCCCTTCTTTAATTTACATGAAAATATATTTCATAATTAGGCGATGAATTGTTCTTTTTATTTTATTTTCATTTTATACTTTATAATTCACATTTAAAAATGTAAATTATAAAACATCATTCCATTTATTTCTTTTCATCTATCTTTTCCAATTATATTATAAATAATGTACATTTTCCTATGGCGTAAATTATCCTTTTCTTTATACACATTATAAATAATGTGTGTTTTACCTATGGTCAGGTTCTCTTTTTATATACATTATAAATAATGTATATTCTTCCTACGAGGTACATTCTCTTTCTATATACATTATAAATAATGAGTATTCTTCCTACAGTCAAGTTCTTTAAATCTTAACATTATATAAAATAGTGTAACTATCATACGGTGAAATTTTCTTTTTATTTAACATTGTGAATGATGTTAAATTTACATACACTTCATTTTCTTTTTATTAACATTGAAAATAATGCTATTTCACATACAATACATTCTTTTATTTTTAACATTGAAAATAATGCTATTCTACATACAATACATTCTTTTATTATTTTTATGAGATGACAAAAATGCTCTTTTCATACAATGCACTTTTTATATTTCCTATATTAACATTTGACACAAATGTCATTTTCATACAATGACCATTTTCTATATTAACATAACTAAAAATGTTAATTTAACCTGCAGTGACATTTTCTTTTATTAACATACAAATTTTTTCCAATTAACATACGATGGTAATTCTATTTTAATATTGACAGAATTCTATTTGCATACAATGAAGTTTCTTATATTAACATTGACAAAAATACTATTTTCCTACAATGAAGTTTCTTATACTAACATTGACAAAAACGATGCTATACATACAATGCATTTTATATTTTATAACATGACACAAAACGATGTTATACATACAATGCATTTTATATTTTATAACATGACACAAAACGATGCTATACATACAATGCATTTTTATATTTTATAACATGACACAAAACGATGCTATACATACAATGCATTTTTATATTTTATAACATGACACAAAACGATGCTATACATACAATGCATTTTTATATTTTATAACATGACACAAAACGATGCTATACATACAATGCATTTTTTATATTTTATAACATGACAAAAATGTCAATTTCATACGGTGAACATTTTCTATTTTAACATTTGACAAAAATGTCAATTTCATACGGTGAACATTTTCTATTTTAACATTTGACAAAAATGTCAATTTCATACGGTGAACATTTTCTATTTTAACATTTGACAAAAATGTCAATTTCATACGGTGAACATTTTCTATCTTAATATTTGACAAAAATGTCAATTTCATATGGTGACAGTTTTCTAACTAAATATTTGACAAAAATGCCAATTAATCATATGGTGACATTTTTCTAACTTAATATTTGACAAAAATGCCAATTAATCATATGGTGACATTTTTCTAACTTAATATTTGACAAAAATGCCAATTAATCATATGGTGACAGTTTTCTAACTTTTAACATTAACAATAATGTCATTTTCCTACGATGAACATTTTCTATTTTAACATAACATAACAAAAATTGTCCATCAACATACAGTGAATAATTTCTATTTAAATATTGAACAAAAATTGTTCATCAACATACGGTGAATAATTTCTATTTAAATATTGAACAAAAGTTGTTCATCAACATACGGTGAATAATTTCTATTTAAATATTGAACAAAAATTGTTCATCAACATACGGTGCTTTCTATTTTAATAAACAAAAAAAAAAAGAAAAAGACCATCAACATATAGTGTAAATTCTATTTTATTAATGATGAACCAAAATTTGTTCATTAACATATAGCGTATAATTCGATTTTATTAGTGAACAAAAATAGTTCATTAACATATCAATTCTATTACAATTAAACATGAAAACAAAAGGGATCTAATTTTATCCATTCTATTATAGAACCATCATCATCAACATGTCAAACCAAACAGATCTGAATTTATATTCACATCACATCAATATTGAATAATTCATATCAATATAAAATTTAAATAAAGGAACTCTCACCTTGATTGGATAATAATTATAATAAATCCAATTAAATTTTCAGAATGTGTCAATTAGTCTCAGCAATTGCTACTCGTCGTCACGGTCCTGTCGGATCTGAAATTTTCAGAATCGGAGTTTATTTGCATTAGTTATCAATAATTTAAACAAACTGGTTTTTAACAATTGCAGTTGTAACGAATAAAAGCGTGGCAATTTCTGAGTTGAATTATACCGATGATAGTCAAAAAGGTTCAGAATTTCAAATCCACTTATCATGCGATTTGGTCGACGGATTTTGGAACGGACGGGGGCAGATGGACGCCGGTCGGAGGGCGCCGTCGCGGCGAGCTCGCTGGCGAACTCGATGGGTCCAACTGGGCGGGGCGGGCGGTTTTCTGGCGGCACTTCGGGGCGTCGGGGAGGTGGCTACGGGCGACGAGGGGCGCTGGCTCGGGTACCAAATCGAAGAGCTTTGTTTTCTCTTCGAAACTAGTATTGGTTTGCAGAATTCGGCTGTGTATTGGAAGAGAAAAAGGAGTTTGAATTTTTTGATCAAAAATGGGTTACGGCGGCCACGATTTGGAAGGAGGAAGATGATCCACTGTTCACTTATACGGCCGTATTTATACATGTATTTTAGGGTTTTATTTTTTTATTTATTTAATTAATTAATTCTAGAAATTACTGTTTTCACATACGATCTCCAAACGAAGCTCAACGACTGTCGAACTTAATGTTTTGACGTCTTCTGAACGCGTTGGCGCTATCGCCAATGTCCAATTCTGAAGTTACAGTATGTTTTCTTTTATTTTCAATTTAAATCGTTTAATTTAAATTTTAACATACATTTTAATTTCCTGTGGCCACATACTGACTCAGAAAAATCCAGAAAAAATATTTTTGGCTTTGTTTTGACGATACGGTCCTAACAAAATCAATTTCGTCGAATTCTGAGCTTGCTTGAAAAATGGCTATTTTCAAGTCGTTCAATTTCAACTGTATTTGACCAAACACAGTTTCTTTCGCTACGCTCACATATTAAATCGAAAAATTCTAAAAATTGAAACCTAGCCATATTATGACATTCCGGGTCCAACGGAAGTGGTTTCGTCGAATTCCGAGGTCGTTCGCAAAATGGCCATTTTTGACTGTTTCAGAGCTATTTAAATTTGGAAATTTTAAATTTGGACTAAAAATTCAACAAAATTTCCAGAAATAAAATTTTCAAACTGGTTCAGATTTCCGGGTCATTACAATCTCCCCTCCTTAAGAACTTTTCGCCCTCGAAAAGGAAAAAGAAAAAAAAAACAGAAGAGTAGGAACCAACATAGAGAATACTGAAATGATTAAGCGTACCTCAAAACAAAATCTAATCTGAGATATCCACTCGGCATTTGGGATAGGCCTGTTTAAAACTCCCTTCAGTTTCCCAAGAGCAGTCCCTAGGATCGCCACTCCATTGCACCTTAACAAGGTTGATTCTTTTATTCCTCAGAACTCGGGTTTCCTTGCCAATAATCTTTATCGGCTCTTTCCTTACTGTTAGATTTGGAGTAATATCCATGACTTGTTGATTTAGTTCATCTTCAATCAAATCTGGGTCATGCACATGCTGGCGGAGTTGGGACACATGAAATACATCATGCACCCCTGGCAACCAGTCGGGCAACTGCACCCGATAAGCCAGGGTACCAATCCTTTCGAGAATAGGGAATGGACCAATGAATCTCAGCGCCAATTTCCCAAACTTCCCAAATCGAATCACCCCCCTTAGTGGAGAAACCTTCAAGTACACATGGTCACCAACGGAGAATTGTAAATCTCTTCTACGCTTGTCTGCATAGCTTATCTATCGGCTTTGAGCAGCCAGTAACCGCTTCTTAATCTTATCAACTTTGTCTGAAGCTTCTCGGACCATGTCTGGACCCAAAACAAGGCGATCTCCTTTTTCAATCCAACAGGCTGGCGATCTACATGGCTTATCATATAAGGCTTCGAATGGAGACATCTTCAAACTTACTTGATAGCTATTGTTATATGAGAATTCAACTAAATGCAAGTGATCCTCCCAAGAACCTCCATAATCGAGTATGCAAGCCCGCAACAAATCTTCAAGAATGCGATTCACCCTCTCAGTTTGGCCATCTGTCTGAGGGTGGTATGCGGTACTAAGGTTTAACTTTGTTCCCAACTCATTTTGGAATGCTTCCCAAAACTTACTAGTGAAGATAGGATCACGGTCGCTAACAATACAGCTAGGAACTCCATATAGCCTGAATATTTCTTTGAGATAAATTTGTGCCAGACTTTGAGCAGTTCTGGTGGACTTGACAGGTATGAAATGAGCGACCTTGGTGAAGTGGTCCATGATCACCCAAATGCTGTCATTCCCTTTCCTAGTGCGGGGCAACCCATCTATAAAATCCATAGAGACTTGGTCCCACTTCCCTTCTGGTACCGGCAATGGTTGCAACAATCCTGCTGGATTTTGTTGATCGCTTTTAACTCGCTGACATGTAGGACATCTACTCACATAAATGGATATATCTCTCTTCATATCTTTCCACCAAAACGTGCGCTTTAGATCATGATACATCTTGTTCACGCCTGGGTGGATGGAAAGCTTTGATTTGTGCCCTTCATTTAATACTTCCCTGATGAGCTCTGGGATTTTTGGAACACAGACCTCCCTTGCAATCTAAGGACTCCCTTTTGATCTATTTGGAAGCTCGTGCTTTCACCTTCTTGAACTCTCTTGATCATTCTTTGGATAAACTTATCCTCCTTTTGGAGGGTAGAGATTTTATCAATCAAAGAAGGGGTAACGATGAAGCTTGCAACCATGACAGCCTTCCAACTGAGTGCGTCTGCCACAACATTGGCTTTACCCGGCGTATACAAGATGTCGAGATCATACGCCGCAAGAAATTCTAGCCACCTTAGCTGCCTTAAATTCAAGTCCTTTTGATCGAAGATATATTTCAAAGATTGATGGTCTGTGAATAATTCGAATTTTTCGCCCAAGAGATAATGCCTCCAAAATTTTAAAGCAAAGACTATGGCCAACAGCTCTAGGTCATGGACACGATAATTTTTCTCATGCAGCTTTAGTTGACGGCTTGCATACGCAACAACTTTGCCCCTTTGCATCAATACTGCGCCAAGACCACCATTTTGAGAAGCATCGGTATAGACAACTAAATCTTGGTTGCCGTCAATGATGGTTAGCACGGGAGCAGTGATCAAACTCTCCTTTAGCTTCTGGAAGGACTCCTCACATTCTGCCGTCCAAATGAACTTGGTATGCTTCTTGGTGAGCTGTGTTAAAGGGCCAGATAGCTTGGAAAATTTTTTGACGAACTTTCTGTAATATCCAGCCAACCCTAGGAAGCTTCTTACTTCTGTGGGTGTAGTCGGCTGCTTCCAATCTTGAATGGCGGAAATTTTGCTTGGGTCCACAGCAATTCCTTCTTTTGACACAACATGGCCCAAGAATTTTACCTCTTCTTGCCAAAATGTGCATTTTGAAAATTTTGCTTTTAGAACATTTCTTTGCAGGATTTCTAGCACTTCTCTTAGATGCCCCTCATGCTCCTCCTTGGTTTTAGAAAAGATCAAGATATCATCAATGAAGACTAAGACGAATTTATTCAAAACCTCTCTGAAGACCCTATTCATCAAGTCAACAAAATAGGCTGGAGCATTGCACAGACCGAACGGCATTACCAACCATTCGTAGAATAAGTCAGGACCTCTGAAAGCGGTCAAAGGGATGCATTCTTCGGCTATGCGGAGTTGGTGGAAACCTGTGGCTAGGTCCATCTTTGAAAACACCTTGGTTCCATTTAAATTGTCCATCAAATCATCTATGCGAGGCAAGGGGTATTTGTTCTTCAAGGTCTGTTTATTTAGGTCGCGGTAATCCACACAGAGCCTTAGAGTGCCGTCAGATTTAGGGACAAACACCACAGCTGCTCCCCAATTGGAAAAGCTAGGCCGGATTAATCCCTCTTCAAGAGCTGTTTGGTTTGGGCACTCAACTCTTCTTTTTCTTTAGGGGTCATCCTTCGTATAGCATGAACTACAGGCCTTGCATTAGGGACAAGATCAATCCTGATGTCTATTTCCCTCCGCGGCGGTAAACTATCTACTTCTTCAAACACGTCCGCATAATTCTTGACAATAGGAATATTCTCTGAAGAGATGGGCGTGACTTCTAAAGAAGACCAAAAACTTTCCTATCAGGCTTTGAGCCATGGCAAGGTATAGCAACGGTATTTCCTAATCCAGGTTTCGCCTTCACTACTCTTTCTGAGCAAAGCACCTCAGCGTCATATTTTGTAAGCCAATCAAGACCAAGGATAATATCAAATTCTGAAAAATCCATAATGATCAAGTCGAAGGGAAATTTGAAACGAGAGTAAGAAATAGGCACCCTACAGTATGAATCAAGGGTGATAGAACCCCCTACAGGATTATGAACATCAGTTGGCTCTTTAAGGCTTCTTTGCGTTAAATTTAACTTCTTAACCGCGTTGCTAGAAACAAAACTTCTTGATGCACCCGTATCAAACAAAGCAGTGACAGGAATATTTTTAATAGAAATAGTACCATCTAGAACATCAGGCTTACCTCCCTCAGTAGGTGCAGAGGAAGATGGTGTACCTGCTCCCTCATAGACATGGGCAATCTGAGCTCCTTTCAGCAGTGGGCAGTTGGCCTTGATGTGACCCTTCTTGTGGCAGTTGTAGCAGTCCTTGGTGCTATCACTCCTAGCCTTCTTTGGGTTCTTGCACTCCGAGCTATAATGTCCAAATTGCTGGCAGTTAAAACATTGCACCTTTGACTTATCCCCCTTCTTAGTGGCTCCCGAACTACTCCCTTCAGTCTTTTTCTCAGGCTGCTTCCTTTTGTTGTTGTTGTTAGCTAAGCTCCTCTCTCTGTCCTGCTGAGAAACCTTCTTGTCATTCTCTTCATAACGGCAAGCGAACTCCACCATCTTATTGAAGGAAAGGTCGATGTGGGCAGTGACTCTATCAATATATTTCCTTGCAAGGCCATTTATGAATCTCTTATTCTTCTGAAAGTAATCTCGAATCAGTTCAGGTGCATAACGGGAAAGGTCCTCGAACCTATGAACATACTCTGAAATGGACTTGTCGCCTTGCTTCAGATTGGCGAATTCGTCGTGTAGCCTTTCTACCTCCTCCCTCGGAATGTATTTGTCGTTGAAAAGCTCCTTAAATCTATCCCAAGACATATTATCCTCGTCGCCTCCAATGTTGACCACCTCCCACTAGTTTTGCGCTTCACCTTGAAGATGCCATGCTGTAGTGAATCTCTTTCTCTGATCAACTAGACCCAGTCCTCTAAATATCTTTTCACAATTTTTCAGCCACGCCTGAGCTTGTACCACGGTCTCGGAACCGGTGAATGGAAATCCACCTAAATTCTTGAACTTCTTTGTTACCTTATCCAAGTCAAAGGGTGGCGGCGGTGGTGGTGGTTGTTGTTGGACAGTGGGCTCCTCAGTTTCAGTGGTATTTTGCCTTCTCCTAGCGGCTCTAGCAGCTCTAGCAGCAGCGGTAGTCATTTTAAGTTAGTTCTGTACAATCAAGGGACGAGTCAGAACAACTTTAATGATGATTTAAGAAATGATAAGATAAAAGGATAGATAAAAGATGGTGATAAAGTGAGTGACTATTATGTATCCTTGTGAAATGTTCGCCGTAGAATAATGTAATTCTACGTAAACGAGTTACTATAAATATGTTATATTCCGCTTTGTAAACCAAAGCTTTGATACCAACTGTGATGACCCCAAACTTCCACGAGTGAAAGCAAGGAGAAACCATATGGGATATAACATAATTATAATATAACAATTCACAGGAAACAACATAGCACAGGAAATCCATAAAGTAACAACATCATAGCAGCGGATATATAATGTCATCAGCAATAGAAATCCACAGTCACATAATCTAAATTATTACAACAAGTTTTTTTTTTTATTTAGAAAATGACCTAAGTTCCAACTCCAAATTAAATAACATGAAATGGAAATAAGTCTGATGTCTGAAATAAAAGGAAAAATGCGATAAAGCAAAAGATAGAGGGTCTTCGAAGCTCCAAGTCATCACCTCTTCACCAAAGCAAACTCCAAGAGAGAGAGTATAAGCAGCTCCAAAGAAAACTCCAAGCAGAAAGGAAACCTGTCTACTTGGCTGCCCGTGGAAGAGAGGGCACCCAAGTTTGCAAAAAGGTGAAACAAACGATGGGTCAGTCGTGGGACTGGTGTGAGAATTCTTAACTAACTTAACTCATACAAAATAAGGCAATCCAAAGACCACGCCGCTAACGCGGAACGGGTTGTACCAATGGATTGCGGTGCATAACTACAGTGTCAGTACATATAAATAAAACGTAACACAACGCAATGTCTTTTGAAAAATGGAACCACCATAAGACTCAGGTCCCATCACACAATGCAACGCACACCAAGAGGATAGAGTTTTACCTTATGGTGGTTAAACATGTTAAATACGCCAAATACGAAGCTAATACTATCATTTAAGTGTATAGTTTTTAAAAACAAAACAAAGCAATGTATTAATCCTAGGAAGCATAGGTACCATATATTATGCCTCCAATACTAGTAATACAATCAAATCCATCGGGTCGTATTGGAAAGTTGGGTTTCCATCATGAGTCCAGGCTAGGGAGGACTCCTTACCGATTCGAGACACTCTAGTTAATGCCTCAGGACTACCCGCAGTTAACCCTTGGAAATGGCAGGGCCGGTCCCCAAATACAGCTTAGAGGATTGGCAATTCCTAAGCACACGTTCCCCGGTCCTATAGGACCTATCCGAGGCGCCTCATTTCATCATCCACAAAAGTAAAATGACTACTAACTAGAAAGAAACGTGCTACTTTCCCTGCGTTCCCTTCCCCCTTTTTGAACTCAACCGGTGTGTGAGGCTCGTGAAGTCATGCATCCCATACCACAAGGTTCTGCTTTTCAACAAGAAACCTTGATCATTTCATCTTAGCATGCCACACCGTCACTCCATACCGTGCCATCGACCATCTGTCAATATATAAACGGGTGTTCAGTAGAGAATGAATTCTCTACCACCAACATTTTTATTTTAACAGAAAACCGACAACATGATATTTAATGGGGTACGATGTCAGACACACCATCCATTTACACCCATGCTCTGGGTCTGAGCGAGGGTCAAATCCGTGAAACCAACGCGTACGTTTGGACAATTACCACGACTCTTGAATCGGGAGCTACCCAATTCAGAGTCTTGATCATTGTCCATTCGAGGGAAGATTTACGGTCTTCATACGCCGTCTTCATATTTAGACTCTTGAAATTGTACAATCATTTGGAATGGAATAAATCCGGGCTTTCCAAATAATCTCGCATTCATAATTTTGAGAAAAACACATTTCATATCGTTATGTTGTTTTATAACGATTAATCCTTGCCTTAATTATTTAATATAATTAATTTCTTTATTTTACGACGCTTCAGGTTAAGGGCGACATTGGCGCTGTTTTCCATCCATTTTGCTTTTCACATTTCTCAAAATCTAACCGTTGGATTTTAACGCAACTTATATCGTTGGAAAGATTTTTCCAAGACGGTCCTAGAGGTTTCAGTTTTGGGAAAATCCGACGGTCGGATCTTCCTGTATAATCGTTTAAAAGTTCGATTTCAAAACGCGAACTACCGCGCTCGATTCGTTACATTTTAATTATATATATATAATATATATAATATAAATATAAATAATTCGCTTAACTCATCGTCCATACATCCATCTCTCCTTTTTACCTTTTCCCTTCTTTAACTTACATGAAAATATATTTCATAATTAGGCGATGAATTGTTCTTTTTATTTTATTTTCATTTTATACTTTATAATTCACATTTAAAAATGTAAATTATAAAACATCATTCCATTTATTTCTTTTCATCTATCTTTTTTCAATTATATTATAAATAATGTACATTTTCCTATGGCGTAAATTATCCTTTTCTTTATACACATTATAAATAATGTGTGTT
Source organism: Allium sativum (assembly GCA_030737875.1). Classification (NCBI taxonomy): domain Eukaryota; kingdom Viridiplantae; phylum Streptophyta; class Magnoliopsida; order Asparagales; family Amaryllidaceae; genus Allium; species Allium sativum. Next base: position 2,645,019 of record CM060921.1, on the reverse strand, counting down.
TTACCTATGGCCAGGTTCTCTTTTTATATACATTATAAATAATGTATATTCTTCCTACGAGGTACATTCTCTTTCTATATACATTATAAATAATGAATATTCTTCCTACGGTCAAGTTCTTTAAGTCTTAACATTATATAAAATAGTGTAACTATCATACGGTGAAATTTTCTTTTTATTTAACATTGTGAATGATGTTAAATTTACATACACTTCATTTTCTTTTTATTAACATTGAAAATAATGCTATTTCACATACAATACATTCTTTAATTTTTAACATTGAAAATAATGCTATTCTACATACAATACATTCTTTTATTATTTTTATGAGATGACAAAAATGCTCTTTTCATACAATGAACTTTTTATATTTCCTATATTAACATTTGACACAAATGTCATTTTCATACAATGACCATTTTCTATATTAACATAACTAAAAATGTTAATTTAACCTGCAGTGACATTTTCTTTTATTAACATACAAATTTTTTCCAATTAACATACGATGGTAATTCTATTTTAATATTGACAGAATTCTATTTGCATACAATGAAGTTTCTTATATTAACATTGACAAAAATACTAATTTCCTACAATGAAGTTTCTTATATTAACATTGACAAAAACGATGCTATACATACAATGCATTTTATATTTTATAACATGACACAAAACGATGCTATACATACAATGCATTTTATATTTTATAACATGACACAAAACGATGCTATACATACAATGCATTTTTATATTTTATAACATGACACAAAACGATGCTATACATACAATGCATTTTTATATTTTATAACATGACACAAAACGATGCTATACATACAATGCATTTTTATATTTTATAACATGACACAAAACGATGCTATACATACAATGCATTTTTATATTTTATAACATGACACAAAACGATGCTATACATACAATGCATTTTTATATTTTATAACATGACAAAAATGTCAATTTCATACGGTGAACATTTTCTATTTTAACATTTGACAAAAATGTCAATTTCATACGGTGAACATTTTCTATTTTAACATTTGACAAAAATGTCAATTTCATACGGTGAACATTTTCTATTTTAACATTTGACAAAAATGTCAATTTCATACGGTGAACATTTTCTATCTTAATATTTGACAAAAATGTCAATTTCATATGGTGACAGTTTTCTAACTTAATATTTGACAAAAATGCCAATTAATCATATGGTGACATTTTTCTAACTTAATATTTGACAAAAATGCCAATTAATCATATGGTGACATTTTTCTAACTTAATATTTGACAAAAATGCCAATTAATCATATGGTGACATTTTTCTAACTTAATATTTGACAAAAATGCCAATTAATCATATGGTGACAGTTTTCTAACTTTTAACATTAACAATAATGTCATTTTCCTACGATGAACATTTTCTATTTTAACATAACATAACAAAAATTGTCCATCAACATACAGTGAATAATTTCTATTTAAATATTGAACAAAAATTGTTCATCAACATACGGTGAATAATTTCTATTTAAATATTGAACAAAAGTTGTTCATCAACATACGGTGAATAATTTCTATTTAAATATTGAACAAAAATTGTTCATCAACATACGGTGCTTTCTATTTTAATAAACAAAAAAAAAAAAAAAAAAATAGACCATCAACATATAGTGTAAATTCTATTTTATTAATGATGAACCAAAATTTGTTCATTAACATATAGCGTATAATTCGATTTTATTAGTGAACAAAAATAGTTCATTAACATATCAATTCTATTACAATTAAACATGAAAACAAAAGGGATCTAATTTTATCCATTCTATTATAGAACCATCATCATCAACATGTCAAACCAAACAGATCTGAATTTATATTCACATCACATCAATATTGAATAATTCATATCAATATAAAATTTAAATAAAGGAACTCTCACCTTGATTGGATAATAATTATAATAAATCCAATTAAATTTTCAGAATGTGTCAATTAGTCTCAGCAATTGCTACTCGTCGTCACGGTCCTGTCGGATCTGAAATTTTCAGAATCGGAGTTTATTTGCATTAGTTATCAATAATTTAAACAAACTGGTTTTTAACAACTGCAGTTGTAACGAATAAAAGCGTGGCAATTTCTGAGTTGAATTATACCGATGAAAGTAAAAAAGGTTCAGAATTTCAAATCCACTTATCAGGCGATTTGGTCGACGGATTTTGGAACGGACGGGGGCAGATGGACGCCGGTCGGAAGGCGCCGCCGCGGCGAGCTCGCTGGCGAACTCGGTGGGTCCAACTGGGCGGGGCGGGCGGTTTTCTGGCGGCACTTCGGGGCGTCAGAGAGGTGGCTACGGGCGACGAGGGGCGCTGGCTCGGGTACCAAATCGAAGAGCTTTGTTTTCTCTTCGAAACTAGTATTGGTCTGTAGAATTCGGCTGTGTATTGGAAGAGAAAAAGGAGTTTGAATTTTTTGATCAAAAATGGGTTACGGCGGCCACGATTTCGAAGGAGGAAGATGATCCACTGTTCACTTATACGGCCGTATTTATACATGTATTTTAGGGTTTTATTTTTTTATTTATTTAGTTAATTAATTCTAGAAATTGCTGTTTTCACATACGATCTCCAAACGAAGCTCAACGACTGTCGAACTTAATGTTTTGACGTCTTCTGAACGCGTTGGCGCTATCGCCAATGTCCAATTCTGAAGTTACAGTATGTTTTTCTTTTATTTTCAATTTAAATCGTTTAATTTAAATTTTAACATACGTTTTAATTTCCTGTGGCCACATACTGACTCAGAAAAATCCAGAAAAATTATTTTTGGCTTTGTTTTGACGATACGGTCCTAACAAAATCAATTTCGTCGAATTCTGAGCTTGCTCGAAAAATGGCTATTTTCAAGTCGTTCAATTTCAACTGTATTTGACCAAACACAGTTTCTTTCGCTACGCTCACATATTAAATCGAAAAATTCTAAAAATTGAAACCTAGCCATATTATGACATTCCGGGTCCAACGGAAGTGGTTTCGTCGAATTCCGATGTCGTTCGCAAAATGGCCATTTTTGACTGTTTCAGAGCTATTTAAAATTGGAAATTTTAAATTTGGACTAAAAATTCAACAAAATTTCCAGAAATAAAATTTTCAAACTGGTTCAGATTTCCGGGTCATTACATGGTGGGTCAAAATCGGGTTAGCGGGTCAACCCTAAACTCACCCGTTTATAAACGGATCAACTTCGATTGACCCAAAAATGATCTGCCAACTAAACGAATCGGGTTAACCTGCTAATTCCGTGCTGGTTTCAGGTCAGGTAGGAAATTGACAACCCTAATTATAATAATGACTCATAAATATATTGCATGTTTATTTTTTGATAAATTCACTTTATAAACAAAACATTTTCCAACAGTTATGGTTTAAACAAGGAAAGAAGAGGAAATAGATTCTCATCCTTTTACCATTTTTCCTTTAACAGGGACTGGATCTAGATCTTAGACTCAAACTCCACCTAAATATACCGAGTAAACCATAAAGAATAATGAAGATGATACACGTAAGTAGATAGCATGACATGCAGTATATTAAAGAGCCTCAAAAGCAGGGCATGCAATATTTGAACAACCTTAAAAGTCAACATCATGTTTAGTGTAAAGTTGGTTGGAGGTCTGCTGAAGCTACATCAGTATCATCTGTAACGAGCGTCATTTATTGAGTGATTCTTGTTGATTATAGCAATTTAGAACTCTATTTCAAAAGCAATAAAGAAGAGAATGGAAAATGGTTCTCAAGGCTATTTTACATGTAGTCTGATGCTAATTCAACTTTCAAGCAGTTATTAAATAACCAACTGCTTCAGGCACTCTATTTAACAGATTCCATCTCAATGGTTCAGGTGTTTGTTAATCAGCCAAAAACTATTACTTTTGTACTCTATTGAAAATGCTTTAAGGGGGGGCGTTGACAGACAAATTGAACTAGACGTTAGAATGCTATGTGGATAATTTTTTGAATTGGACGTTAGGTAGGATGTTAAAATTTTCAAGTAATCTGGAAATACTTACTTATTTTGTAGTAGTTCAGTAATAATTGCAACTATTTAATATTAATTAAGTATTATTACTAGTTTGTTAACCCGCTTTTGAACCAGAGTAGCTTCAAACAAACATAGTAAACTCATATAAACTCATACTGGCTTGAATTTTGTAGGGAATACTTAGAAAATATAAATAACAAGACCTATAAGAAAAACGAGCCAATTGAGAGATATCGATCCACTGGCTATGAATCAGATCTGACCCATCTACAGTGGGCTCCATGGCCTACGATCCATATGATAGTTCTCACATAACCTGTAGAGTGAATCTGCAATGTTTAGCGGATAAGTGTTAAGCGAGATATAGATAAATCTTATCCGAACCGAATCAGTTTGACAAATGAGATCCAACCTATGAGGATTGGGCCCCATGGCATGAGACTTATAAGAGAAGGTCGCATACTCATCTACATCCCATATGTGAAGTCTTGTATCGTTCTATTAAATATTGTGTGAGTTATGGATGGTTATTCCTTCAATTTGAACCTGAAAGATCAGAATTGGCTAAGCAGATCAATATCGATCCATCCCCAATGGATCAGAACCAACCCATAAATATTGCGTATAACACATCAAGAGTCACTCTGACGTGATCCTCATCACTCCTTAAATATACTCTCCAAGTTTGGTGGCATTCTCGTGAATCTAGCTCAAGTTATTAATGTACATCCAGCTTGAAATGCAGTTCAACTCAAGTCGAGTATGAAGTCTTAAAATTTAAGTCCAAATTCTATGAAATTTGATGGTAGGCATCACGTGATGATAATAGGTCTAAAAGATGAAATGAAAACTTCATATCATCTAAGGATATGGATTAATATTGGTCCATACTCTATGGGTTGGTACCGATTTGTCAAATTAGCTCCAACGATCTTAACTCTTCTATTGTGCCTCCCTCTTTTCAATACAAAACTCCTGGTGTAGTGGCCTGATCTAACACATCGTTGAACTCCTATAAATAATTTGATGGTAGGCATCACGTGATGGTAGGCATTAATTCTCCTTGTCTAGATGCTACTAGGATAATTCTTTAATCTTCTCATTCCCCTTTCACAGAGTATGATACAAGAACCATTGTGATCTACCCCAGTCAGCTCCAACACGTGTGATTCTCCCATATTCATGTTTATTCAATCAAATTGTAATTAAACCATTTGTAACTGGCAAAAAGAAATGAAAACTAAACTTATAAAGTGGATGAAGGCTCAATTAACAGTTGAACCATAATAAATCTGTGTCCCCTCTTTCTCTTTTCTATTTTTCATTTAATTTACTTATCTATTCTGAATCAACATTTAATCTATCTAAATTGTCTATAACGACTAGTACTTTCAATCATATCCGAGATTAATGCCATTTTTAGTGTTAACATAGTTAATAATTAATCAAATTTGATATTGAATTAAATAAATATTCTAGAATTAATAATGCAAATTCAATTTTAATTCAAACTTCAGTACAGACAATGAAAACTTACTGCTAATTCATCCAAAAAAAATAAATTGAAAATCAATTACAAATAACACAAATTAAACGATGCTTTCGTAACATCCATAATTCTATTTCGATCCACTCTTATGCATCATCTTTGTCCAACATTAACAAACCTCTATGAAAATTCCCATCAAGAGATAATTTTATTATCTCTGTATGCTCTATTGACCCAATTTTATGCATCAATCCCAATATGCTATACGTTCCACCAACTTACGATCTCCACGATGATGAATATCGTTGCCTCTAGAAGAACTGCATGACTTAAATTTTGTTCTTCTTTCCATTATTTCCACCATTTTGTGAACATCATCGTAAAATGCCTACTTTGTGTGTCTTCAGTTAGCAGAAATAATGGAGTAAACAACCGCAAAGTCATGTGGTGTCCGGGTGTCCAAATGATTGAGAAGCCAGATGATCATTCTCATCTGGAGCTGGCTCATCTTTACAAATGCCATCTAAAGTAAGATTCAGTGCTGTACTTTGAAACTCAGGTTGCATCTCATCCTTCGTTTCAGGTGTAGAAGGATAAGCATGTATGGAGATCACAACTTTTTTTCCATTGGCAATATTTTTAATTATTTGCTTCGAAAAAATCAAGATTATGTATTGGTGCATATGTCCATATTAGAACAAGCATTACGGTACGCGCTTCACGCATAAGTTGCTTTGTTAATAAATCTGATATGTTTAACACATTCAAAATAAAACTATTTACATGTATATTTTGATGCTAAAAATCATGTGTTTATTTTTTCTTATAAAAATATTATGTTGTAGTATCTTATGAATTTTAAGTGTGAATCTTCAATTCTATTGTTCATTAATGAAAAATAATTTTGCATACAAAGATTAATTTTTGAATCTAATTTTTAAGCAATTTTAAGACTTGTTAATATTTACAGATGAATGTTTAATTAATAAATTTCATATGTAAAATCCTATTTTTAAACGATATCATGATCTAATAATATTTGTAGACTGGAATGTTGAATTAGTAAAATTTATTTCTAAGATCCTAAATTTTAGTAATAATAAGTTTATAATATATTAGGGCATTTTAAATAGTTCAAGTTTACACCAAAAAAGTATGACCCATCCAAGTATTATTAAAGATATTACGGAGTTCCTATATCAAAATTTTAAAAAATAATTCAATAACTGAAAACGAAATTTGTTAGAAATGATAAGAAATAAATTAACTCTGAATCTTGGTTCCATTTCTTAAGAATAACTATTCTGGAACTGTAAGTATAGGGACCCCTTTTTTTAATAATGTTACTTACAGTCCCGTATTAGACGGGAGCTTTATAATAATAAAACTGCTGGCATATTGTATTTCAACCTAGAAAATTAGGTATTAAAACCGCTAGGCTTAAACTATCTAATTTCCTGGGTTGGAATACAATTTGCTAAAACCGCTAGGCTTAAACTAGATGTCAAACTCAAATATAGCTTTAAAACATCATGTACAAAGCATTTAAACTGTTCATATCGGGATGTCTCCCCATGACATAGGCAACCAACATATTCATTCCATTTACCTGAACCCACCACAAAAATGAAAAAGCATACAAATGAAGATAAAAAGGAATAACACAGGTCTCAAACACAACTAATTTCAAAACTTCCCTAAAATGTGGCATGTGACACAAAAACAATACTGCATCACTTATTATTTTAGCAACAAGTTTGTCATATTTAGCAAAGTATTTGTAAGATAGAAATTTTTTTCACAATAGTTTCACCATATTGCATCAAGGAATTATAAACTCCACTGCATTCAGTTTATAAACAACCAAACACAAAGTCTAAAACCTTTCGACACAAATACCATCTCTGAGAACTTCATATGCATCTCTGCTCCTACTTTTCTTCACCCCAGTTGTAAAACAAACTTTCGACCCCTCGGTAAAAACAGAAGTAACCTTTGCCCAGACTATCACTTTGGTTTTCAACCCCTCTATATCAACCAGTTTTCCTTCTTCTAAATATCCAGACACAGTTGTGAAAAATCTCAAGACAGATGAATCTTTGTAACCGACCTCGCATATGGTTGGTATGAAGACAGTAAGTTTCTTTGTTTCTTCGTTGAACTCATAGTTTGTGGCATCACGAGGGAAGAGACCTATTGGTAGATTGTATTCTCGCAATAGCTCAGGCAATGGTTTCTGCATTTTACCTGAATGTTTCAAAAATTCATGATGTTAACCGTTCTATTGCTCGTTTGTAGGAGAATTAAAGGTTTAAAAAACTAAAGGGCATATGGTTGACTAAGTGATACACTAAAATTATAAGACATAATGAGCCAAATATCGTTCGTTTACTACTGATAATTGAAATGAAGGTAGTCAGCAGGGCAAGGATATATGTTTAAAACTGAAAGGTTTCATCAGAAGGCATTTCAAAAGAATTCTTTAATGTGCTTCAAGTTTTAAACAAAGTAACATCAAATATTTTTCAACACTTACAGTTCAAAATCGTATGCCCAAAGGTTACCAACAAAAAAAGTACATCAGAAAATCATATGTATTTTCTTAGGCAGAACGCATCAGAAAATCGTACGTATTTTCTTAAGGCAGAACGCATCAGAGTCGTTATCTACCAAAAATGAGATATCATCAAATAGAAGACATTTTTCATATCAGATTGCAAGCGTATAACTGAGTTCAGAAGCGCTACAGTTTTATAATTATCATGGCAGAGACAGCAGTAGCGATACCCAGATTATCCGCAGACAACTCACAATTTCACTTAATGTTAAAACAGGCACTCAACAAAACTATGCATGGTCCAGATATGTGAGAACACTACAAACCAGAATGCTAAGTAAATACAGACGGATCAGTAGCAGAACCAAAAGTGATAGGATTTCAAAACTATCAGTAAATGAACAGCATAGTTAACAAGTTAAATGCATAACTTACCTTTAACTTTGTTAACCAGCCAACTTGCTCCGCTTTGGATGCTGCTTGAAAATGACTGTTTCATTCAGCAATAACATTGACAAATTGATGTCATAAACATAGGATATTGAACAAGGCTTTATCAAAAGTTTAGAAAATATGCAAGATGATACTGATCTAACACACTCAAATGCAGGACCCAATTCATGAATAGTCAATAAAAAGACATCTGCAATCTATGAGGAGGACGAGCACAGAAATCATAACATAGTGACAAAGAGCAAGTCAGCATTCCAAACCATTACCTATAGAATCAATTAAGTACTTCACAGAAACAAAACCACAAACCAATTCGATTGCAAAATCATTCAAGTTACATCAAATTAAAACATAATTTTGCACACCAAGGAAAGAATCATATTGCTCAAATGATACATTTGCATAATCTCTGCAAAGGCCTAAAAATGCATTGTACAAACATAATTGTATATAGTTTTTACTCTTATTCAGCATCAAAGAAGGGAAGAAAAAAATAAATGCAGTAGCAGTATCCTACCCAAATTATTAAAAACTGTGATAGTAATATTTCATTCACATAATTCAATCTATGTAAATTAAAGTCTGAAATAAGTGCATTTCCAATTAGGACTTCCCAATTATGATCATTATTAGATGAATAAAAGAGATTTCTTATGTTCTAAATCTATTTATGAATTAAAATTAGGGTTCAAGTGACATCAACCTAAAATTAATCATCTGCGTAATCAACCTAAAGTATTTAAGTAATCTTACAGTGATATCATCGCCAACAGAAGAGATCTCTTTATTGGCTTTCCTGCTGAACCAATATGATCCTACCTTGTTTAGTACTTGATCCATGACTCAACAAATTCAGATGATGAATCCAACTATAATTTAGATCTCCTTTTGTCTCTGCCGACTTTAGATTAACTAAATTTTGACAGAGTGAAAATGAGATAAGTGCGTCGACTATTTGACCGAAAATGAAAATGAAATAAATAAATAAATAAATACGAATTAATGGATGTTATGTGGGTTGGATGGTTAAGATTCCTGTATGAAGTTTCGTTTAGAAAACTGTTGTTGGGCCTGTTAATCTTGGCCCGGCCTGTAATAATATTAGTGGTTCGTTTTACAGAAAACCCTAGATGACATCTCAGCCGTCCGGTAGAATAACATCTGTTATAAATTAGACATACTACGAGTTTTGCCTATTCTACTGACGGCGGCAGCGACTCTACTCTCATCTTCGCTCTTTCCTACAGGTTTTGAACCATAGCGATTTCAAAATTATTGTTTTCCTTGGATGAATACAGATTGAATCGAGATGGATTTCAGTCGTTTGACTTTACTGTGAACTTGTTAACTTGCAGTTTCAAAAGGATACAGATAAAGAAAGATGTTTACCGCTGCTAGGAAGATTCAGAAGGAAAAGGAAGCGGAACCCTCTGAATTTGAGTATACTGTTGCTCAGGTTTATAATCTTGCATTTGAAATGCTCCTATTAATTATTGGTATTTATCGATATTGATTCTTATCTTTGTTTTCGTATAGTCGCTGTTCGACTTGGAGAGCTCCAATACTGAGCTCAAAACCGAGTTGAAGGACCTGTTTATAAACTCAGCAATGTAAGTTTGTGCTATCTCTGTGATATTTTATTGTATATATTTGTACGCCTACTAGTTTTAGGTTATTGCATTGATAATGCAATTTTGAATCGAACTGGTAGAATATCCTTCAAATTTCAACCAATTAATGTCATTTTTACAATCAACATTATCGTTTTAGCTCAAGGTCTACTGGATTCGGATGTAGTGATATTTACTATTTGGTCTTCTGTTATTATTTGTGCTGCGCATAACTAGCCTTAGAATGCTGCCGCTGTTATGATTTATTCCTATAAACATTTTATTTGTTTAATTGTTCCTATGCACTTTTGGGTTTTAAAGAAAACCTATTGTTGACAAGATTTTCCATACAAGTGTGGATTATTTGTTATAATTTGGCATGTTTAGTAGCACGATAATATGCTTTTGTTTCCTCGTTTTTGCAGTCAAGTTGATGTGGCAGGCGGCAAGAAAGCAATTGTTATCCATGTTCCATATAGACTAAGGAAAGCTTTCAAGAAGATCCATGTTAGGCTTGTGAGGGAGCTAGAGAAAAAGTTCAGTGGAAAGGTCATTTTATCTTCATTGTCTACCATACACACATGTGCACTGGCGTGCGTGCACACACACACATGCGCATATATATATATATATATGTGTCTCTCTCTCTCTCTCTATATATAGAGAGAGATAGGTGTGGCTACTAGGACACAGGAAATCTCAACCATAATAAAATTCATTGGTCCGCAGTTAGTGTGTTTAATTTTGCGTTCCGATAGCCCTCCAGTCATGTATATTTATACTGTATACATATGTTTAGCCAACCGCCGATCCTGAAAGTCGGGTTGCTCAAGGCAGTTACTGCTTCGGTTCAGAAAATTTGAAATTGAAAGCACATGCATTTCTTATCTATAATAATTTCCTCCTTAGTCTTGAAAATTTACTGTTAGATGTTTTTTTTTAAATACTAAAGATTAATGAGATACGAATGTGAGTGACAACCGTCTTCGATAGAGGATCCATGATCAAACTATCAGAATTTATGCATTTTTCTATTTTGTTCAGAGCCCAAAAATCTGACATTTGCTATGTGGTTGCCCTAAAAATGGAGGGTTGCCCAATTCCATTTTCTTAGCTGCCTAGAATAAGGACTGGGCCTGGTTTCACCAAAACAGTGCACCTGTAAATACTGCCGGATTTTTACTCTATAAACACCTTTCTCTTTCTACCTACCCACTCCCATTATATATATATATATATATATATATATATATATATATATATAATGAGTGGATGTGATTTGAATGTTAAAGGGGTGCTTTCGAACAGGGTGCTCTTATGTGACCCTCCTCTCTCTATTCATACACACATCACAGAATATTGTAAGCTTTTGCTTGCAGGTAAAATGACAATCATCTTCAAATGTAATTGGCAATCTGATTCAGTTGTATAAAAATGTAGCATAGATTAAATCACACGATATAGCTTTACACAGCAATCATTGTGTTTTGGTAAATTGTAGCATGGCCATCTGCATCTTAGAAGTTCGGTGTAAAAGTTATCTGTTTTATATTTTATTTGTATTAGATAATTGTCATATAATATGCATTACTTCAAGTTTCTTGCATGTGTGTGCAATTACTAGTAGCCATCGTTTCATGCTGGAAGTCATATTAATGGATTTAGCATTTAGTGCAGTAATTTCCAAGTTTCGACTTTTTTTGTTTTTAACAAAACAAATTTGCAGCATGATATTAGATAGAATTTTTTTTCCCCAGATGTGAATGCTGCTAAACAGTACCTATAAACGGTCCTATGTTCGTGTCTCACATTTTTCAATTTTTCAGTAACTTATAAGCAAGGTCTTTTACTCTTAGGTTGTTTACTGTCCATTTTGAAATTTAGCTAATCTCAGTAATCCCGTACGTTTTTGAGTCGGTGCATGGAGTGACATTGTATTGTATACTAAAAAGATTCAAGTCCTTTGGATAAGGAAATTAAATATCAAATTAAGTTATGTCAGTAAACATGAAAGTACCGACTATAAGACGGAATCCAACTATATAAGATGGAGTCCCAATACCATAAAAAAGATAGTGTTTTTCATGTTTCAATCCTTTGGGCACTAAATCATATCTGAAAATTTGTTGATTTTTGCTGAGTTTGTGTTCAATTTGGTCATAGGATGTTGTTTTTGTTGCTACAAGAAGGATTTTGAGGCCACCAAAAAAAGGCTCAGCTGTTGTTCGACCACGTAACAGAACATTGACGGCTGTGCATGATGCCATTTTGGAGGATGTTGTCTACCCTGCTGAAATTGTTGGACGACGCGAGCGCTACCGCTTGGATGGCACTAAGCTCATCAAGGTAGGTTCACTAATGTATTTTCTTGATTTGTATACCCAACTTCTTTAGCATTCCACGATTTCATTATTGTTGAGGGTTTAGTGGGACTTTTGTTGGTGTCAAGAGGATAATAAGAAGTGTAAAACCGGGTGGTTTTAGTTTCACATAGTTGCACCCAGTTTTACACCCTTTACGGTATTAGGAAAAAGAATTTGGATGCATTTAGCAACACTCATTTCTAAGCTTTAAGGTTATGTAGTGGTCTTGTTTTTGTTGTTCATGCATCTTTTTTTAGTCTGAATAATGGTTAAAAGTATGTTTCGCTAGCTAGCTTTCTAGTAGAATGAAAGGATGGTTTCATCAAGTGAAATGCTTTGATGTTTATGGTGCAGATATTCCTTGATCCAAAGGAAAGAAACAACACCGAGACAAAGCTTGATACATTCGCTGGTGTCTACCGCAGGCTGTGTGGCAAGGAAGTGGTGTTTGAGTATCCGATCACCGAATCTGCTTAAATTTTGATATTTGGTTGTTTCATTTTGTTGTGTTACTGTGAGACATTTATGTTAGCGGTACATTTATTTGTGAGACATCTTGTTTTTATTTGATATCTAATGTTTTGTTGGTGACAGTATGATTTTTCAGTTGCAATGAATCAACTTTCTTTTTAATGTCTCCTATCCCATTCGGTGTTTCTGCTTGTTTATTCTTCTAATCTTTCGAGTTAAAAGAATGGACTACTTGTTTATGACTTGCTGGCAGGGATTTGTACAAATCATTTGTGGAGCTATGCTCAGGATTGATTGTCACAACGGTTTGTTATGAAATGATGATTGGGTTACGATATTACTATACGTGATTCTACAGTGCAAGGGAAGCAAGTTTGCTTGCGCAAAAGTTGATTGATGTATTGTTTTATGGATTTGATTGCAAAAGTTATTATGAATCAGTTGGCTGCGAATATGCGTGTAAGATGGAGTATCTATGCTGTTAACAAAAATAAATTAGTGCCTCACTTTTAAGTATCTTGAAGTTGGTTAATTTTGTCAAAAATAAATTTCAAATTTCAGTCGAGTAATGAAGGACTATTGCCAATCTATTTAGCCGCGTTCTTTTGTTTTGCCTTTTGTTTTGATTGGATAGTTCACATTGACAGGCGCGTCCGAGATGTTGCACGTGGATCCGATTGAATTGTCCGGTTCAAACGAATCATTGGTAGAGTTTCGTTCACGTTGGACACGAGTCGGACACGTACAACTTCCCGCAACGGTAATATTTTAAAACAAAAAAATAGTGTGAAGGACAAAACGAACAAAAAATTATGTCAAAAGAACAAGAAGCAAAAATATTAGCCAAAAGAACAAAGTTTAGAGTAAATTATAAAATGCTAGTGAGCCCCTGAATTCCACTATTTAGTGTAAAATTGTCCTTGATGATAAATTTTTTGTTGATCGTCCTTATGAATAAATTTTTGTTTGACTTTGTCCTTGTGCCTAAAAATCCCCATATATTAATTGCTGGGCTATCTACAACTGATAAATTGCTCCTTGTTCGGGTCTAACTGAGTTGCCTCATAATGCCTCCTACCTCGGAATGCCTCTTATCAGCTCAAAAATAACCAAGCAGTAATGTCTCCTGCTCTATGAAAAGATCATAGCTAAACTTCAACAATGGCCTAATTGTCGACTGTCGCAGGCAGGCAGATTGACTATTATTCAATCTATTGTGTCGACTATGACTAATTACTGGATGAGGCACTATATACTTCCTTCCAAATTTATTGATATGATCACAAGTGCAATGAACAAATTCTTGTGGCATGGAGACCCTTTTTTCAAAAAATTGATACCTTTTGCGTTTCACAAGTTATATGAAGATAAGAAGAGTGGTGGACTTGGCATTATTAATATTTATCAATGGAACCGTGCTGCCATGTCTTCATATTATGATAAGCTTTTCTCTGTGAACAAAGGTCTATGGGCGAAGTGGGTTCATGCTAATCTTATTGGAAGGAAAATTTTTTGGTCAATGACAATTCCGTAATCTTATAGCTGGAGCTGGAGATCTATTCTGAAGCTCAGAAATACCTTTCGGCAGTTTATACAATGTAATTATAAGAACATTGCTAATTTGTCTTTCTGGCATAGTCCTTGGGCAAGTCCTGGTTTGATTCTGAATGATGTGGTGGATGAAAAATGTTATTTTCACCTCTGGTATTCCCTATTCGGCAGTTGTTTGTGACTACATTCACGAGGACATAGTAAATCTTCCTATGGTAGTTCTTCGACTTTGAGATCACTTTGGAATCATATTACTGAACACTATAGTTTTTTCATCTGATAACTCTGTCCTTTGGATGGGTAAGGAGCACTCTATCCGAAATGTCTATAAGCTGCTTTGTCCATCTGGACAATATTTTCCATGGCACTCCCGGATATGAAATTGTGGAAGCTCAGCAAAGGGTAATTTGCTTCTTTGGAAGGCAATGGCTGATGCGATCAACACCAAAAGTAAATTGTTTTCTTATGGTATTCTTGATGATATTTGTATCCTTTGTCATAATGCTCCTGAAACAAATGTACATCTGTTTTTCGAAGGTACTTATGTTCATCGAATTTGGTGGCGATTGCTAGCTACTGGTGGCTTTCATAGACCCTCGCAGTCAAATGAAATAGAATGGTTTAACATCTTCTTGGCTACACGGTGGAAAAACAAGAGAACTTGTGTACTTCTCAAACTTCTTAAGAAATTCATTGCTGGAGTGTGGAGAGAGTGCAATAATCGCATCTTTGGAATCGGTAGCTTGAACGCATACCAACTTTACTTTTAGATACATAGGTCGATGTTGAGATTATTGCATTTGTAAATGTTCTTTTTTTTTGTGGTACTAGTTTCAAACTTTTGTAATTTGTTAATGTGTAAATAATAATTCCACTTTGCCTTCCAAAAAAAAAAAAAAATTTTAAAAGCTTCTTATATCTATATTCATCCTCTTTTATCACTCTTATCACTCACACTTTCTACAAACTTATAAATCCAAGCGTTTGTTGTAACAACATTGTGTTTAGGTAATTTTATATCATTTCTCGTTCAATTCATACTGTATATTTTAGTTCTTCTACCCCTGTACTTGCTCACTTCAAATAATTTTTGTCTTAGAAATAGCAGAGCAGAACATACAAAGAGCTTCCCGCTGCAGCCAAAATGTTTGATCAACTTATGCAAATTTTGCATTTTCTCGAATAGTTGCCAAAGCCTATCAAGCTGCCGAGGAATTCAAAAAAACAATTCATAAGATAAGAAGATAATGGTAGAGCTGAACGAAGCTTTAGTCAATGTTCCGAACGAATCATGTTTACCGTTGAATGGGTTACGGCTAAGGACGACACACCAAAGAAGAAATGAGGAGGTTGACAAAAATTTAGAAATAAAATGACCGCATGGTGTGATAATGTCCGCAGAACGATTAGTGAAAGCAAACTTTGGTGGATCGAGCGTGCAGCGTGATCTTGAATTCGGTTTATGTTTTCGCAACTAATTTAGATTTCCTTTTAGGTTTAGAAGTTTGACAACTTGGTTTTGAGGTATAGGAGACAATCTCGATAATTTGAATGAACTCGAATAAATTTTTGGTAACAACATAGCAACTGGTGTCGATACTTTCATTTCTGGCAACACCCGATGTTCAAACCCTCAACAGTCACCCCGTTCTCCACCAACATTTCCACCGAACTTTCCACCTACGTACCTACCTAACTTTCCACCTATCCATCCACCATGGTACCAACCACAGTAGTTTGTATTTGTAAATTTTGTTTTGTATTTCGCATTTTGTATTCCGTATTTTGAATTTTGACTTTGTATTTCATATTATGTATTCTGTATTAGGTATATATCGATTTTATTTATAAATAATTAACACAAATAAAATAATAATATAAATAATAACTTTGCCCCTTCCACGTTTTTCTTTCGTAAAAGGAAAACATTCCCCTTTGGTTCTTCCTAGCCTCTTCCATTTGCTTTTTCAATTTGCCCCTTTCGGTTGAACAAAGAATGCATCCTTAACCTTAGTAACAGGAACATTGAGATGCTGGAGTGGCTCATTCGATTGTTCTCTATTTGTGATTAATGCACATGTGATCCTCTCCGCATTCTTTTTTTCTCATCTCCTCAACTCAAGTGACTCCGCTATGTACTTGACAGTGCTATTCCTTTTCTTCATTTCCAACTTCCCTTTCCATTCCTCTTTTATCGTTTCCAACT
The DNA here is from genome assembly GCA_030737875.1 of Allium sativum. NCBI lineage: Eukaryota > Viridiplantae > Streptophyta > Magnoliopsida > Asparagales > Amaryllidaceae > Allium > Allium sativum. The sequence continues at coordinate 2,628,263 of CM060921.1, read as the reverse complement.
GTTTCCCATTCCTCTTTAATACGCGCATATATTTATAAAATAAATATATTCACACACATTTGCATGCATAATTATTTTTCGACATAGAACTTCGAACGTTAATAGTTTCTCCGTGCGAACTTCATTTGAAATATATTATGTGTAAATTGATCAAAAAATTACAATGAGTGCAATGGTATAACTTTCGAGGCTATTTTCAAGTAAATCCAAAAATGCTTGTTTTCATTATCTGTTATTATTTAAAAATGTGGAGTGTTACACAATAGCTGTGGGTTGCATTGCCCGCTTTGAGTTGCAATAAAGCTTAAGCCAGTTTCAAAAAATAATAATTTTTAATTAACTAATTAATTAACCTTTATTATACTTATTTATTTAATCAAGCTTTTGATTAGTTAATATAATTAAAATTTTAAATTAAGTTATAATAATATTGAAATTCAGTTTGTATACATACATGTATGTTTATGCTATTTTAAACATTTTAAAAATATAACAGAATATAATACACATATATAATTTAATTAACTAACTTATTCAATTTATTTATTTAATCTGATCAACAAATTTAAAAAAATTGAAACTGGTACATTTATTCTTTTTAAATTCTAAAAAAATATACTACATTTATTAAGTGGAAAATTGGACTAAGACCTATATATCATGCCTAAAAGCACTAATTCTAGATAGATAATAATTAAAAGTAGAAAATTAAAGAAGAGACATGGAATTTTTATTTTGGTTCGGCTTAGTTTAGCCCACGTCCACTTCAAATAGATTTCATTACCAGTTTACTAGTTGTATCTCCCTGGATTTCATCCAAGGATCCAAGTTACAATCATTTGAATAAGTGCTAACAGAGATAAAAAAGTGAATAAATGAATCTATCAAAGTAACATCAGAGTCTCCAACAAGATTCAAAAGTCCATTTTTTAGTTACAGAAGGTAAGGAATTTATAGTGAATCCGACAAATACTACGCCAAAAATCCAACAATACAAGAATTCAAAGGTCATGTCGAGTCAGCTTAATGGACGTGCCGATATGATGACGAAGTACCGAGTCAAGAAGATGACTCTATGTTGTGTCATATGCTTAGTGCATTTTGGCAAATTTCTTATGTTATCTTTTTATCTCCTAGTTATATAGCTTGATCCAGTCTCCAGCTGTTTTGAGTGTATTTAAGTTTCCATCTCTATAACTCTCCCAGTTTATCCAATCCTTGGCATACATCATCCAAATCTCATCCCGATCTTATGAATCTTCCAAGCTTCAAGTGGTAACTTAAAAAGGCCATATGACGAGCCTTTATGGCATGGTGTTGAATCTTCGTAATGATAGAGTGCCGAGTCTTCCCTTCAACTCCAAATGAAATGTAACTATCATTATGTTGTTCTTTTGTCTCTTCTAAGTGTGCATTTCAAGTTTGAAGTCAATCCAATTCCATTTAAGTTTTTCATGTCCAATTAAAACTGCTTTGATCCAAAAACGTATAAACATCTACCCTCCAAAATATGCCTAAAATGTAAGGTGTGTTTTAAGCAAGTTCCACCGATCCGTGATCCATATCTAGTAGTTAAGCACTTAGAAATTTCCAATCTAAGTCCTTATTTAATCCAATCAACATCCAATGCTTTAACCGTTCAAGTTTGGAGTTAACTATCTGGTTAATTCAAATCAAGAATAAGTCGTTTGACGAATTCCAATCAAGGCTAAGCACTTTGGCTGGTCCAATTAAGATGAAGTCCTTTGGCACTAAAAATCAAATTTTCCTCTTCGGCTAATTCGACCAAGATCAACCCCTTTGAATCGAAGTCCATTAGGTGCCTATCTCTCTTGAATCCAAGCCATCGTATGTTCGTCCAGAAACCACTTTTCTTATCCAGCTTTAAAGTATTCTAAATCCTTTCAAGTACATAACATCCAAGCCTGGGAATGGCCTCGCCAAACCCTCCCTTATTTAATTTGAATTGTGGTTTCTCCTTATCATTCTTGCATTTGAGTTAAGTAAAAACTCTCTGGATCTTTTTTAATCCAAGTTTTAATTGGATGGTCTCTTTAAATTATTTTATGTTAGAGTTGACTTAAAGGGATGATCTCTTTAGATTGTTAAATGGGGCCATAGTCTCTCCGGATCAGTAAGCTAGATCATGGTCTCTCCAGACTGGTTCATGGTCTCTGTGGACCGATCATGGTCTCTTTAGTCCCTTCCGTATCCCAACCCACTTATTCTCCTGGGGGGACTTAATAACAAGTAAGACAATCATGCCACTCTCCAACAAATCAATTACCACCCAGACTTTGGCCCTAACACTTTTGTAGAATATATATCAACCCTTAACAAAAATACTTACTCTATAGCGTGGAAACTAATGATAGTAAGTCAACCTCATCGCTCTCCATTAAAGCAACCTACTTTTTCTCCCCAACTGTAACCATAAACTAAAGAATACTTAATTAAATTTTTGGAATTAAGTAAAATGGACTGTACCATTGCGTTCATCACGGAATTCTGCTTAAGATAGACTACGAGTTTGCGTAAAACAGACATCATATGAGGAAGAAATAAAGCTTAGAAGTTTGTATGTGTATAAGAGACTTATATATATATATATGAAATTCAAAACCAAGATTCAAATCGGTTCAAATACGAAGCGGGATAAAAAGGCGGGCGTAGGCAGGAACCAGACCCGTTGGGGTCTGACCCACCCAAGGTCAGGTGGGTCGACCCATGGGTCGACCCAAGGTCAGGTGGGTCGACCTAGGGGTCGACTCATAGGTCGAACCAGGGTGGGTCGACCCAAACGAGATCTGGCCGAATTCTTCTGGCTATTACTGGACGTAATTGTGACTGGGTTCATTGAGGATAGGCTATATAAAGGACAGTATTTCTATTGTTTTTCTACACCTAAAACAATGGAGACAATGAAATGTTGCCTCTGCTTGGATTGAATCAGACCGTCTTCTTTAACACCAGCCTATACATATATAAGAATCTCTTCTGTGACATCGTCGTATTATTCTCTGTTTTTTAGATCCAATCTTTGTGAGTTCATGTAATTTTTAGACATAAAAATTTAATAGTGACCCTGACATGTTTATAAACCTGGATCTGGACCCATGCATGTTAAGAAACCGATTCATATCTAAAAGGTTCTGTTATAACTACATGTGAATTTCTGAATACCTATTCAAAAGTTCAATTCTTATATGCCTATTTCTGTCATCATATGCATATTCTGTTTTTATGCCTATTTCTGTTCTTCCCTCTCCCTCATTCCCTTTTTATTTTATAGCCTAGGCTTTTTGGACTCCGAGTTATCCAAGACACCGGATACCGCTGCCATCAGTACCATTGATGGTTCAGGGCGATCAACTGATGCTGCTGCAACATTGAATCTTTCCAGAAATGAGCGTAGAGTTTCTCTGTGCCTCTGCTTGGTTATCATGGGTGACATGGCGTTCTTGGGTCGAGCGATGTGGACCCGAAACTGTTCATGTAAGCGAGCGACCAACATATTCCAACTGTTGATCGATTCCGTTTCTAGCTGCCGAATCCACATAACGACTATATCGGTCAGAAAGAGGGGAAAACATTTAGCCATGACGTTTTCTGATGCCGATTGAACTTCCATATGCCTTTTGTAGCGCATCGGATGCACGGTAGGATCTGTCCTGCCATTGTAGCGCTCCAGTTGTGGAAGTTTGAAATCTGGGGGATTGCGAGAATTCCTGATTTCCTGAGTTAACGGCTTGTGATTGACTTCATCCACGTCGCTCTGATAAGTGCGGCCTCTCGAGAGGCGTTAAATGAGATTGGCAAGCCGATCACCCTTAAAAAGTTGTTGCAAGTTGCCAAGATCAGAGCTAGTGCCCCCGGCATTAAATGCAAGAGAAGATGGAAGCTGGTAGGCTGTCGTGAGCGGGTCACGGGTCGCGGTTCGTGGTTCGAGGGGGGGGGGGAGACCCGACCCGGTCGTGAGTCATGGAAGTCAGCTCGTGACCCATGGTCATGGAGAATAGTTCGTGAAGCAGAAGGGGCGAGCCGATCGAGTCGCTGTGGTAGGTCACGAACCAGGTCTGGATGTCCATCACGAGCCGGATCCTGGTGTGGAGCAGGAGCTATCATTCTGGTATCCGTTTTAACCGGAGCTGGAGTTGGTCGAGCTTGATCATTTCCAAGAGTGAGGGGGTTGCCCCCAAGTCCAAGTGATGCACCAGCCGCTTTTGTGGCCCCGTTTCCAATGATTTGAGCATTACTCGGCCTTCCATCCATCCGAGCGAAGAATCCATTGATCATCTCATGTTGTTTTCGGAGGAGATCGCCTTGTCTTGCCATTTGATCTCTCAATTCAGCGAGAACACCGTCCATCTCGTCTCTAGTTAAGTATTGCGAAGGATCACCATGAGAGGAAGCCTCCTGGCTCGCCTCGTGCCTTGCACCTTCAGTGTCAGCATCCTCAGCATGAGAGGAAGTACCAGTTTTCTTCCTTTTGATTGCCATTTATCCAAGCTAGAAGTTTAGGTTGTCGTGTGCCCCCTACCTGCCACACCAAAATGTTAGACTAAAATCCGGGCCTAACACCCAAATGCAGATCATAGATCACAGAATGCAGAAAAAAGTAAAATCAGAGGAGACACACAAAGTTTTTATAGTGGTTCGGCTCAAACCAAGCCTACGTCCACTTTATCTCTTCTTAAATCCTAAGAAGTTACAAGTACAATTCTCTCGGTTTATACACGAAATCCTCGTGTTTACAATGAAAAGGGGTAAGAAATTATAAGATCATGCACGAAATCCTCTTGTTATAATGTGGAATTTGGCTCCTTTGCTGCTGAAATTGCTTAGCAGAGAGGAATGGTGGAAGATGTGAGGGGTTAGAGCCAAAAGATCCTTGAAAATGCCTTCAAATGGTGTATTTATAGCTGTAGGAGAGCTTCTGGGAAGACCGATTCGTGATGGGGTACGAGGCACCTGATCCGGGAAAGTAGGAACGCAAGTAGCCTTGAGAATAGGTCAAGATCTATGCATGTATTAGCAGGTTCGGTGGTCGGATTGCGGGTCGCGAATGGGGTCGGGTCGTGGTGAGGCCTTTACGAACCGAGGTCTGGTCGCGAGCGGTATGGTGAAGCTGGTGTCCACGGTCAGGTCATCGTAATAGGGATCATGACCCATATATGCTCCACGAGTCAGAGGGGTCTTCACGAGTGGAAGGAGAGGGCAAGCCCTAGTCTATGAGCTGGGGGGGGAGGGGGAGGGGATCCAGGTTCGTGCTCACGAGTCGAGGTGGCGTTGCTTCGTCACTTCACCCAAGTGATGACCAGTCCATACTTCCACATGCGTTCACGGAAATGGGCATAACTTTCAAACCGTAAGTCCGATTGAGCCAAACGAAAGCTCTACCTGAAGCTAACTCAGAGGACTACAGGAGTTACAAAGCAAAGATCCGTAATTGATGTTTTCGGGTCCAAAAGAGGTCGTATGATAGGAGTTTCGGGCCAGTTTATGTTGATGTAGGGATTTTGACCAAACCGCTCTTCGTCTTCTGATGATGTTTTCCATGCTTGAGCACGATGCTATCCATATTTTCCATGTGTGACAGCTTTTACCAAAAAGTGTTTCAACATTTCCCAATCCCAACCTATTCATCCCATGAAGCAAAACTGATAATACTTCATATCTAACACCACGACGTTATCGGTAAATTCAATTACCATTTCTCGTTCAAATCTAATTAAAGATTTAACTATCACCTGGAGTAAAACTGGTGGTACTCCATTCTCGATCATTTCAATCTAATTAAAGATTCATTAAAACTCCACTTGGTTTTAATCTTCCCAAAAATCAATATTAATGATTATTTAACTTGGGGAATCATATCCTGTCTTTAACTGGGTTAAAGAACCAGTGTCCTTTAAAACACTATTCACGATAAACCCAAAATCTCATTCCATTCCATCAGCCTTTAATTGTAAATTAGCAAGTGAACAATTCCCTAAGTATTAACCCCGAAGGCCGAAACCAACATCAGATCAATACCCAGGAAACCATTCAACTTAACTAATCTCCAGTTAGTTTCTGATTTTCTTAACTCCGTTGGGTCTAAGAACGGTGTTATTAAAATACCATTCACGACAACCCAAAATCACATTCCATTAACAATTGTGTAACAACCCGCAAATTCTGAACCAATTTAAAAATTTTATTTTAGAAATTTTAATGGAACTTTATATATATAAAATAATTTATTTTAAATAATAACGACGAAAAAATTATTTTAAATCGAAGTTAAAATGAATAAATTTTATTTAGTTATAATAGGAGTTAAAAATAGCGCGGTAGTTTGAAATTTGAATTTTGACTGATTGTACAGGATGAAAAATAAATCAGATTTTAGTGAAACCAAAAATATTAAAATCTATGTAAAAATATCTTTCGAACGAATCCAAAAAATTGAAATTTCATAGCGGGGATCAAAAGTTATGTCCATTTTAAAATTCAGAAAGGTCGCTATAGAAATTATATATATATATTTTAATATTAAAAATAACCATTTTTCAAACGACCTCCATTTTCGATGAAACCAATTTTGATGGAACCGGAATGTCAAATTATTGCTAGATTTCAATTTTCATAATTTTTAGAATTAATATGTGAGCATGGCAAAAGAAAATGTGTTTTGTCAATTTCAGTCAATTTCGATTGACCAAAAAATGACCATTTTTCAAACGGTTCGACGAAATTAATCTTGTTAGAACCGTATCGTCAAAACATAGTTAGAAATAATTTTTCTGGAATTTTTAGAATTCCGTATGTGGCCCAGGTAAATTTGAATGTAAGATTAAATTTATTAATTAAATGTTTTATATTTAAATTTAGAGAAAAACCTATCGAAATAATTGAATTGGGTTACGAAAACTATTCCATTGTGTCCGGAACGGGGATATTTGCCTAGGAACAACTCTCGTTGGGTTCGAATTGGTGTTATTAAGGAGTAACGGTTTTTTTTGTAAATAAATGAATTAAAATTAAATAAAAATACAGCATAAATACCACCGTATACTGTATTGTATACGAAACTCTAATACCCTAATAGAGCCAGCCGCCTCCTTTTTGAAATCAATGGCCATGCTCCTCAGAATTTTAATCCCACTTTTCTTCTTAAACAATCAATGAAGTTAAAAATATCAGAAAGGATATTGTAGAGGACGATGGGCTCTTCGCGATGTACGGCTATGTTCTAATTTAATGGAGAGGATGGCCTGAATTTTGGTGATGATGTTGGCGGTTTTGGGTGCGTGCTGCGGCCAAATGGTGAACTCGAGCTGGGTCCCTTCTATGGCGGTGAAGGAGGTGGCCAAGGCCGACCTCGTGGTAGCGTCTTATATTGCTCCGGTCCCCTCTGGTTGCGTGCGATTTGAGTCAACGACGGCAACTTTGGTTTCTTCGATGCTGTAATACAGAAACGAACGGGAGAGAAAGGTCTAAGGGCATTAGCAATTTAGTTAATTAATTAATTAACTTAATTATGTCTTTAATTATTTAAATGTTTAAACAGCCATAATTTGTTCAAACGGACACGGAATCGAACAAATTCAGAAGCGTTGAAATCATGCTGAGGAACTCTACGATATGGTATAGACCAGATCTGAAATGTAGCACTTTGAAAATTCAGACAATCGATGTGAGATTTCTCAGTTTTAACATTTTAAAATAAACATATTTATTTATTTATTTATAGATCGTGATTGTGATGTTAAATATATATACGCCATATGAAACACAGATATGCGTTGTATTTAGATTGACTGATTGATGGTGGATTGTGATGATAATATGAATTATTTGTTCTTGTTAATATAAAATTTTCATTTTTAATTAAAAAACTGTTATGTAAATAAGAATAACCTTTTTGTTAGAAATATATTTTGTAAATCAAATATGGCATTTGGTTAGAACCATATGTAAGAAATAAAGTTACAATTATTTTAGAAATGTTATATTAGAAATAAATGTCATTTATTTGAATTAGATCAACATAAAGTAATTTGTTATTTTTACTTGAATTAGATCAACAAAATATGATTTGTCATTTATTTGAATTAGATCAACATAATATAACTTGTTATTTTTATGTTGAATTAGATCAACAAAATATGATTTGTCATTTATTTGAATTAGATCAACATAATATAATTTGTCGTCATTTTTATGTTGAATTACATCAACAAAATCTGATTTGTCATTTATTTGAATTAGATTGACAAAATATGATTTGCCATTTATTTGAACTAGGATTAACAAAATATAATTTGTCATTTTGTTGAATTAGATCAACAAAATATGATTCGTCATTTTTATTGAATTAGAATTGTGAAACAAAATGTCATTAGAATAAAAATGTCGTTACATTAGAAATGTCATTAGAATAAAACATGTTAGATAAAATAAAATAACATTGGTGTTAAAACATGAAATTAAAAGTTGCATTCTTTGATGCAAATAAAACATGAAATTAAAAGTTGCATTCTTTGATGCAAATAAAACATGAAATTAAAAGTTGCACTCTTTGGTGCAAATAAAGCATGAAGATACATTGTTATTTGTATTTTAGGTGTGAACAAAAACATAGTTTAAAAAGTTACATTTTTATTTGCATTTTACATGCAAATAAAAGCATAGTTTAAGAAGTTACATTTTTTATTTACATTTTAGATGTACATAAAAGAATAAGATTAAAAGTATCATCTTTACTTTTAAATTAGAGAAAATAAAAAGATTATGATAAAAAGAGTTCATCTTTATTGTAACTTTGTTAAATTAAATAAAATGTTTTTATTGTCATTATAGATTATAAATAAAAGATTAGAATTAAAAAATATATTTTTAGTGTCATCTTAGCTTCAATAAAAAGAGTAAATAGAAAGATAAGTTTCATTTGTCATTTTGTTGCAATACAAAAAGATGTATTTTTGTTAAACAAGAATGAGGCATTTTTAGTTCATTAAAAATGATTAAACAGAAAGATACCTTTTTATCATTTAAATAGAATGAGACAAAATTATTCAATTTTGTCATTTTAAAGGATTCAGACAAATATATTCGCTTTTGTCATTTTAAAGGAATGAGACAAAATATTCATTTTTGTCACTTAAAAAGAATGAAACAAAAACATTCACTTTTGTCTAATTAAAATAGTTAAACCCAATTTGTCACCATTATCAATTTATAATAGTTGGAATCCAATTTGTCGCTTTTGTCAAATTACCAAAGTTAATATTCAATTTGTCGTTTTTGTCAAAATTATCATAGTTAAAAAAAAATGGGTCACTTTTGTCAAACTATAACGGTTAAAACAAACAACATTATCATTTTTGTCGCATTAGATTTGACAAAACAAATATGTTACTTTCATTTGTTTTGTTGAATTAGAATTGTCGACAAAACAAAATTATCATTCTTATTGTTTTGTTGAAATGAATTTGTCAACAAAACAAGTCATTATCTTTATCGCTTTGTTGAAAAAGATTAGTTAAATCAAAATATACATTCTGTCAAAATATTCATTTTTGTCAAAATAAATTAGTTAAAGCAAACCATATATTTTTGTCAAAATATGTACTTTTGTCAAGATAGACTAGTTGAATCAAAATACACCTTTTTGGTCAAAAGAACTTTTTGGACAAATAGCTTAGGTGAACCAAAATATTTATTTTTGTCAAAAATATTTATTTTTATCAAAAATACGATAGTTGAAACAAAAATTACATTTTGTTAAATATAATGGTTGAAAAACAAAAATTACCTTTTTGTTAATTAGATTTGAAATAACACAAAAATCACGTTTTGGGTTAAATAAAAGAGTTAAACACAAATAGTATTTTGTTAAATAGGTTTGCGTTATAAACAAAAATTTTCATTTGGTAAAATAGAATTGTCAGCAAAATGGATGTATCACTTCTTATACATTTTGTTGAAATAGAATTTATATGTAAATATAATAATCATTTTTATTTGTATAACATACAATAGAATTTATATGCAAATATAAGAATCATTTTTTTATTTGCAAACTTACATTAGAATTTATATTCAATTATAAGAATCATATTATTGGTCAAAATATACATTATAATGTATAGGTGAGTTAAAGTGACGTCTTTATATGTTAATGCATACATTAGAATTTCTATGCAATTTAAAATAAACATTTTTATGTGTCAGGTTATACATTGAAAAACATATACAAATGAGATTTTTCTCTTTATGTGTTAAAGTTAAGAATAATTACATACAAATAAAGTATAATGAAAATTATCTTTTATTTGTTATCCGCAATAATGCCATATAACTAAATTACATTCTATTAGATATTAGAAATGTATAAAGAAATTATGTGAGTCAAATATATTTTATTTCGGCATTAGGAATAAAATATCATGTTTTGTCCATCATCATCAACATGTTGGTAGTATTAAAAAAATTGGGTAAATTCATTAACCAATTATTTATTTATATGAACTGTTGTTGGTTGAAAACCCCACACGGGTATTAGGATGATAATTGATATACACTAGTCCCAATATTTATTTGTATGTCAATTGATAGATTGACACGTTGCGATGAGCGTTATTATTTCATTTTAATGCTCACACAGTTGTGAACTTCACTCTGGATGTTGAATGGATGGTTTGATGATTATTTATCATTTGTTGTCATTTACATACGATGTATGAAATCCATATAACTGAAATTATATGGTAAATGATTGGGTCACTTTCCGATTCAGAATATCTTTTATTGAAAGAATATTTTAAACAAAGAATTTCTTTTAAATAAAGAATGTTTTTTTTTTAAAATATTGTAATGAAAGAATTGGATTTTGGGTTGTTGTGGATGATGTCTGTTCTTAAACCGCGTATGAAAGAATAAATCTTTTAACTAAGATTATTAGTGTTTCAAAATTATATTTAGCATTGGAATAAATTGATATGTGAATTGGGTTTATTATGAACTGTGTTTTTAAGCAACATTTGTTCTTTAACCCAATTTGAATTGAAAATATAATTTGGAATTTATCAATCTTTATATTAGGATTTAAAAGAAATTTTCCAAAGTCAAGTTCCCCATTTAATATATTAAATTGGAATTGAATGGAAATTTGATTTGATTATAATCGAGATAGGCTTCTATAAAAGAAGACTGATACTATATATGGGATTTAAAAGGCTTTGCCGTTATTCTATTTATATTATTAGTCTGATACGGAAATTTATATCGATTATATATTGATTTGATTTCTATGAAAATTCCATATTTATTGGAAAATGATTTCGGGTTTATCGTGAACAATGTTTTTAAATGACATTGATTCTTTAACCCAGTTAATGATAAGATTTATTTCTTAAATTGGAATAATCATAAAGTAATGATTTTTGATATTAAAACTGAATTGGAATTTTAATAAATCTTTGAAAATAAGATTTAAGAATAAATTTAAAAGAATTTATCTTCGATAAATTGATGGGAACCTTTCCCTAATAATATGAATATTTTATTAAAAGAATATTCTGAATTGGAATGAGGCATGTGATGTTTATTTATAGCACATGATTTTTAATTATAAAATACGCGAGTTATTCAGAAAGACCGGGTTTAACCCATTCTGAATAATTACTACGACGATTAGAGTCGAAGATGAAGACGGTGATTGAAGATCGACGATCTTCACATCGAATGGACGACTACTGATGCCTGACATTGGGTCGCTCCCAGTAAAGGGTTAATAGTGGTAGTATGTTACGGACGTACTTGTTGATTTTCCGGATATGCGAACACCTCACTTCCGTATTGGACATACGGGACGAGGAATAAGGTGACTCCGGTTTCGTTCAGACCTAGGACGGACTTTGTAAATGGATGTGTGTCTGGCATTGAATTTCATTCCATGCAAATTAAATTGATTCCTATTTAATATATATTTGTGGTGGCGGAGAATTTATTCTCTTGCTTAACACCCTTCTCTAAGACGTACGAGCTCAGAGGTTATATATTGGTGGTTATCGATCGCATGGCGTGGATTGTCAATGTGGCACATCAAGATGCAAATGATCAAGGCTTTTGTTGAAAGGCAGAGCCTTATGGTTGATGATCAAATCATAGCCTATTTCGGCATAGCTTTTTGTATAGCGTGACCTCGCGATCCTCATACCCCGGTAAGAGTCAAAAATGGAGCAAGGGAACGCAGGCAGCGCACACGTTTCTTTCTAGCTAGAAGTGGTATCCGGGTTTTTCATGCCCTGACATTTACTTTTGTGGATGATGGATTTCTAGGCCTCTAAATTATCGGTAGCCAATGGCCGTATTATAGGTTCGATAGGACCGGGAAGCGTGTGTTCAGGAATTGCCAATCCACCAGCGTTATTTGTGGACCGGCCTCGTTGTATCCAAGGGTTCACTGCGGGGGATCCTGAGACATTGCTAGAGTGTCTCGAATCGGTAAGGAGATCGTTCCTAGCCTTGACTCTTGATGGAAACCCAATTTCCAATACGACATCATGCGGTTTTGATTGTAGAACTAGTATAGCGACATTGTAGGATGGGGTACTATGCCATCTATGATTGATACATTATGATTGAAATGTTTTTGAAACATATATACACTAATAATAATATCAAATCCGTTTTTATCGTATCAAGCATTTTTGACCATTATAAGGTAAAACTCTATCCTCTGGTTTGTGTTGCATTGTGTGATGGGACTTGAGTCTTATAATGGTTTCATTTTTCTAAAAAGCATTGCGTTGTTTAACGATTTACTTTATTTCATGCAATGGCAATCCAATGGAGTAAACCCGTTCCGCGTTAGCAGCGTGGTCCTGTGATTAGCCTTCTTATTAGATAAGTTAAGTAAAGATTTCTCACACCAGTCTCATAACTGACCCGTTGTTTGTTTCACTTTGCAAACTCTGGTGCCCTCTTTTCCACACAGGCAGTCGAGTAGCTTATTTTGCAGATATATTGAGCAGGATTCTGGATCAAAGCTTAAAGCTGTGTCCAGAGCAATGATGATCTTCTGCTGCATTGTATTACATTTACTGTAAATTAATCTTCCGCTATATTAAATTTAGATGTACTCTGATATATTCTGTACTCTGATGTAACATTATTATAATGTTTATAAAAGGATTCTGTATTTGTTCTGATCTGTTGTACGCCCAAAGTTAGTGAACCGATGATTTCCCGCAAGGGGATTTTCGGGTCATTACAAACGGAATTTTCATGGAAAACAAATCGATATATATAATCGATATAAACTTCCATATCCAACCGATAATATCAATGGAATAACGACAAGACCTTTTAAATTCCATATATATTAACTGTCTTCCTCTACAGAAGCTTACTTCGATTATTACCAAATCGAATTCCATTCAATTCCAATTTAATATGTTAAATTGGAAAACTTTACTTAGGATAATCTCCTTTAAATCTTAACAAAAGATTTATAAATTCCAAATCTCATTTTACTGTAAATCGGGTTAAAGAACGAATGTCGCTAAAACACAGTTCACAACAAACAATTCACATTCCATCACTCTCTAACCGTAAATTAGTAAGAGAACAATTCTCTAAGTGTTAACCCCGAAGGTCGAAACCAATATTAGATCGATACCTAGGAAACCATTCAACTTAACTAATCTCCAGTCAATTTCTAATTTCCTTAACTCCATTGGGTTTAAGAACAATATTATTAAAGATATCATTCATGACAAACCCAAAATCCAATTTGATGTTAAATACAAGGCTCTGGATAGAAAATATATCGGCTTATATTCAATATCAAATTCTGAAATCAACAAATATAGTATTGGAATAATGATTTATCTATATCTTCCAAATTCCTCCACAATATCCGTATAATCACAGAATTCAATATCGAAATATTTAGAAGATGATTTCGATTTAAATCCATTCCTATTCATATATTGGAAATCCTGGTTATTTTTAAAACCATTTCAAATCCAATTTATTTATTTAAAAATATTGGATTTTTAATTCTAGTTCAAAACTAGTTCATTATGACAAAAATATATATTTTTATCTTTTCAAATATGGGATTTTTCATCCCAATTCTTTCCAAATCATTTATTATGATTTTACACAAATTATTGATATTTTTAATAATTTTATCAAGGCTTGTACAGTCGAACTGCACTTACAACAACCTTTTCCAAACTTGATTTGGACATAATTCCAAATCCAACCGTTAGATTTAAAATATTTAATATTCGTTAGAAAGCTCTTTTCGATACGAACCTAACGGTTCAGGTTTTAGGAGGACCTGACAGTCGGATCTCCCGTAATGTCTATTCGAAGTCAATGGTCGAAATTCGCAAACTGCCGTAGCGCGACGCGTTTTATTCAGGCCATTATATATATATATAATATAATATATATATATATAATATATATAATATATTTCATCGATTTTCATTTAAAACGTATTTTATAAATCGTTTTAAATTCGTTTTCAAAACGATTTCAACTTCATATTCAATTTCAAATCAAAATTGAATATTCCATATTATTAATATAAAAATGATAATATTTTCAAAACATTAGATTTTGAAATCAGTTCCTTTTCAATATTCATTATAAAAATGAATAAAATCGATATAAATATCATTCACGTCAAAATGGCATTAATCTAATTAACACGGCTCTATATATTTATATATATATTCATGTCCATCCCAAATCGGACATCAAAATCACATTTTGATCTAGTACTGAATATTATTTTAAAATATTCATTATTTTAAAATATTCGTTATTTCAAAATATTCATTCTTTCTGAACTAGAATCAGACACAGTCAGTTACCATATAATTTGATTATATGGATTTCATTATACAACAACAATCAAACACAGTCAACCATCATCCAAAGTGCATTCTACACCGTATAAGCATCAAATATAAATATTCAACACTTACACAGCTTGTCAACCAATCAATTGACATACAACTAAACATTGGGACTAATGTATGTCCAATATTATCCCAATACCCGTGTGGAGTTTTAATCAACAAATAATGAATTTTATTTGTGCAGTTGGGTGATGTGTAAAATTTATCGTCTCAATCAACATCAGTCAAATGTGTGTCCATAAACAAATTGTCCGATTTGTTCATAAATATTTATTTATTCATATAAACGTTAAAAATTATATTTTTAATTATAACATATTTTATCCCATTCCACATCACACAATCAATTTTCACAACACAATCAATCAAACAAACAAGTCGTCCATGGTTTGTGGACGATGGGTGTCGGGTGCTGCAAATCACCGTCTACATCCAAGTATATATTTCAACTAGAAAATAGAATAAAAGTGAGGAGTTCTCACCTTTGGGATCTACTCCTCCATTCTCTATTGTCGCTCAGATTCGCCGTTTCGATTCCAACGCAATCTATTTCATGAAATCTATATTAAAAATCATATTTTTAACTTGCTACTTAAATGATAAAAATTATATTTTTAACACAATGCTTCATGTATAAAAATCACATTTTATAATGCTACATGTATAAAAATCATATTTTTATATCAACACTAATGGATAAAAATCACATTTTTAAAACGAAGTCATTTAAAAAAGAATCAAATCTTTTTATTTGTAAAAATCGAATCTTTCTATTGGTAAAAATCGAATCTTTTATTTATTCAAAATCTCCTCTTTATCTTATGTCTTTTATATAAAGGTTACATTTTTATTTCGCTAACAAATATATAAAGATTTCATTTTTATTTCGCTAACAAATATATAAAGATTTCATTTTTATTTCGTTAACAAATATATAAAGATTTCATTTTTATTTCATATCTTTATACATAAAAATTGCTTTTTTTTATTTAGCAAAAGTTTATACAAAAATCATTTCTAAAACAATGATTTTTTTTATACCTAAATAAACTGATTTTAGACCATGTAATCTAATATAAATTGATTAAACTAAATAAAAAGTTCACCTTGCTTGTAAAAATTCAGTTTTTGATGAAGGGGGGCTCCATTGGTTGGAGATGGCGGCGGGTTATGGCGGCGTGAGGTGTAGTAAGTGGTGGCGGGTCGGTAGTGCGATGGTGGGGGCCTGCGCGGTGCGGTGGTCGCAGCTGCGAAGTGGCGTGGATTTCGGTGCAGTAGAGGCAGTTCGTTATGCGTGATGGAGAAGAGAGGTGGAAGAAGGGGAGCAGTGGAAGGAAGAGACGCAGGAGGCCGTGGAGGTGGGCGGAGCGGGGCGTCGTCGATGGATGGAGGAATCGGCAGTCACCCCTTTTTCTTTGTTTTTGGTCCAGATCAGGATTTGTTTTGGGGAGGGGCGGGTTCGACCGTGGGGTTTGAGGGAATAGGGTTTGACTTTGGAGAGAATATACATATATATTTATATAATATATTATAATTAATTACAATAATGTTTGTTTATTGATTCGAACTCCAAATCAAAACTAACGACTTTCGCCCTTAGCTAATTACCCCCTTTCGGGACACAATAGGATATGTCTGGTAAGCCGATTCGACTGTTAAGACCAGTTTCCATTTAAATTAAAATATAAATCAATATATATGAAATTTGAACATACGTTTCAATTTACTTGGGCCACACACTGACTCTGAAAATTCCAGAAAAATTATTTCTAGCTTTGTATTGACGATACGGTCCTAACAAAACTAATTGCATCAAATTTGAAGACCGTTTGAGAAATGGCCATTTTCTGGTCGATTCAAATTGACTAAAACTGTTAAAAACACATTTTCTTTCGCCACGCTCACATGTTGATTCGAAAAATTATGAATTTTCGAATCTAGCAATAACTTGCCATCCTAGATCCGACAAAAGTGGTTTCGTTGAAAACGGAGGTCGTTTGCAAAATGGCTATTTTTAAGGGCCCAAAATTCCATAGCGACTATTCTGAATCTTCAATTGGGCATAACTTTTTATTCCCGCTATGAGATTTTGATTTTTCGGATTCTGGAAAGATATTCTCAAATAGATTCAAATATTTTTGGTTTCACTAAAATCCGGTTTATTTTGAATCTTGTACATTCCTTTGAAATTTGAAATCGAATTTTCAAACTACCGCGCTATTTTCAATTCCTTTTATAATTAAAAATAAATATTTATATTCTAATGTCGATTCAAATAAATATGTACGTTCTAATTCTATTCAAAATAAAGTTCTTCTCGTTATTATCTAAAATAAATCATTTTAAATATTCAAAATTCATCAAAATTGCCAAAATAAAAATTTTAAATTGGTTCTGAATTTCCGGGTTGTTACAATCTCCCCCACTTAAAATCTTTTCGTCCTCGAAAAGGAACGGAGCTGAAAGTTGTTTAACTAATCAACTCAACTTTCAGTTTGGCTTTCATTTGTCAACTTTTCAATTTCTAAGAATTTCTAATTTTTCAAAAATTTGGCTAACACCCTAAATTTTCGAAAAATTTCGCCATAACCTCCTTTGTACAGGAGCACCGGGAAAATCCCCAAACCGCCACACAAGGCTCTGCAATCAAAAAGAAAAAGAAATAGCCAAGCGGCTCATAAAATCATCAAAAACTCCAAGAAATACAATAAATATGTACCTATTTGTCGGGCAAACAATTTTATTCCTCTGCCTAGCTTCCCTGCTATGACCTGTTCAATGTATATACATGTACATGTATGCAATTTCAAACAATTTTCAATTCAGTTCAATATCTGTTCAATTTGGCTAAATTTACCTTATATTCACATAATGGTTTAAATGAATAATCACACAACACAATCATCAATCAATTAGTTGATTATCTTTTCAAACTCATAATTTTGATATATATATATATATATATATATATATATACACACACACACAAATCCATTTTTGGTGCTAAATCACAACAATAAGCCCTATCTAATTTTGGTTCTCACACCAGTCAAATGGAAATATATAGATATCTCACTTTCGAAACTCGAATATAAATTCTGATGATGTCTAGACTATCATCAGAATCGTCTCCGGGCGACTAGATCGTGATTCTATATCTATCCAGTATATTAAAACTTCGAATACACGTGGATCAGACGTATATGCAAAATCTTCATACACTTGATTGTCCAAATCAATATAAAAATAATATTCAAATACATATAACCGATTTTAAATTTTCAAAACAAAAATTGTTTTCATCTTTATTTGAAGACAACTCTCTTCTGACTCATTCTAGGATACTACTGATCCTATCTCTAACAAGTCATTCTCATTGGATATTACTAATCCAATCTCTGATGAATTCTTTCGTTTGGTTCTAACGTGTCTTGTTCTCTGAGCTCTGTAAACCAAAGCTCTGATACCAAATACAACGACCCAAACTTCCCCGTGAAGGAAAGCCCGGATTGCTTTGAGGACACGACAAATCAGAACACAAACAGAAGAACATTTCATTGCTTATTACAACAATTTCATCAGAATACAAGAATATATAGAGTATGAATAAATATTACACATTTACTAAATATCAGAGATTTACAAGTTACAATGCAGTGGAAAATAATACAAAACACAACTGAAAAGAATATACGGAAACAAAACTTTCCGAATATCATTCTAGTTGCAAACCAGGATCCTGTGAATATAAATCTGCAAAACCAAAACTACAAGCTGCCCATGTGAAAAAATGAATACCAAGAATACCAGTGCATATAACAAAACAGCGCAATATTTTTTGAAAAAATGAAGCTATTATAAGACCCAGGTCCTACCACACAGTGTAACGCAAGCTGAGGAATAGGGTTTTCCCTTAAAATAGCCAAACATGCTTGGTAGGTTAAAACAAATCATTTGATAATATTATTAGTGCATAGCGTATAAAACAACTTCAAATATAAATGTATCAATCCTAGGCGGCACGGGTACCATATATCATGTCGCCAATACCAGGCTCTACAATCAAAACCGCAAAGTCACGTATTGGAAGTTGGATTTCCATTTGTGAACCTAGGCAAGGGATCGTACTTACGTCTTCGAGACAATCTAGCCTACCATGTCTCAGGGTCAGAGCTCGAGTGACCCTGGATCGTCAGGGCCGGTCCACTCGATGTGGATTAAAATGCTCGAACACTGCGTTTCCCTGCCCTATGGGGCGTAAATTCAGTCTGTATAAAGACCATCCATCAACCTTGGAACGACCGATATAACCGAGGCGCCTCGCTATCCATCATCCACATAAGTAAAACGTCAGGTCTTGCAAAACGCTGACACCATCCTAGCTAGAAAGAAATGCATGTCATCCCTGATGTCCTCTCCCGTTTCTAGTTCACACCGGGGTGTGAGGCTCGCGAATTAGCGCTACACAAAGCTACGGTGTATTAAAGCCGTGGTTTGATCATCAACCACAAGACTCTGCTTTTCAACAAAAGCCTTGATCATTTGCATCTCATAATGCCACACAGGCAATTCACGCTATGCAACCGATGTCTATCAATCACACAGAATGAAATCCGATGTCAGACACACATCTATTTACAAGTTCGTTCTAGGTCTGAATGAAACCGGAGGCACCTTATTCCTCGTCCGGTATGTCCAATATAGGAGAGAGGCCCTCACATATCCTGTCGATCTCCAAGTACGTCTGGACGATCACCACATATTACCTTGTCTTGGGTGTACAACCCAATCAAGACATCAGTAATCATCCAAATGATGTGAAGACCTCCGGTCTTTAACCACCGTCTTCATCCTCGACACATCGTCGAATCAGTTATTCAGAATGGGATAAACCCGGTCTTTCTGAATAACTCGTGTATATAATAAACAAGTGTTATAAAAACACAACATACGCCTCATTCCAATCTAGAATATTCCTTTATTCAAATATTCTTTTACTTTGGGAAAGGTTCCCATTAATTTTATCAAAGATAAATTCTTTAAATTTATTCTTTAATCTTCCTTTGAATATCAATTCAAACCAAATTATGGTTTATCCAAACTAGTCGGGATTAGTGCACCTTACTAAAGTAATCATTTATTTAATTTCCCAATCCCAACCTATTCATCCCGTGAAGCAAAACTGGTAATACCTCATATCTAACACCACAGTGTTATTGGTAAATTCAATTACAATTTCTCATTCAAATCTAATTAAAGATTTAACTATCGCCTAGAGTAAAACTGGTGGTACTCCACTCTGGATCATTTCAATCTAATTAAAGATTCACTAAAACTCCACTTGGTTTTAATCTTCCCAAAAATCAATATTAATGATTGTTTAACTTGGGAAATCATATCCTGTCTTTAACTGGGTTAAATAACCAATGTCCTTTAAAACACCATTCACGATAAACCCAAAATCACATTCCATTCTATCAGCCTTTAACCGTAAATTAGCAAGTGGACAATTTCCTAAGTATTAACCCCGAAGGTCGAAACCAACATCAGATCAATACCCAGGAAACCATTCAACTTAACTAATCTTCAGTTAGTTTCTGATTTCCTTAACTCCGTTGGGTCTAAGAACAGCATTATTAAAGATACCAATCATGACAACCCAAAATCACCTTCCATTAACAATGGAACCTTCATGGAAAACAAATCGATATAAATGTCCATATCCAACCGATAATATCAACGGACTAATGACAAGGCCTTTTAAATTCCATAAATATTAACCGTCTTCCTCTACAGAAGCTTACTTTGATTATTACCAAATCGAATTCCATTCAATTCCAATTTAATATGTTAAATTGGAAAACTTTACTTTGGAAAATCTCCTTTAAATCTTAACAAAAGATTTATAAATTCCAAATCTCATTTCACTGTAAATCGGGCTAAAGAACGAATGTCGCTAAAACATAGTTCATAAAAAACCCAATTCACATTCCATCACTCTCTAACCGTAAGTTAGTAAGAGAACAATTCCCTAAGTGTTAACCCCGAAGGCCGAAACCAACATTAGATCAATACCCAGGAAACCATTCAACTTAACTATTCTAATTTTCTTAACTCCATTGGGTTTAAGAACAGTATTATTAAAGATATCATTCACGACAAACCCAAAATCCAATTTGATATTAAATACAAGGCTCTGAATAGAAAATATATCGGCTTATATTCAATATCAAATTCTGAAATCAACAAATATAGTATTGGAATAACGATATGTCTATATCTTCCAAATTTCTCTACAATATCCATATAATCATGGAATTCAATATCCAAATATTCCGAAGATAACTTCGATTTGAATCCATTCCAATTCATATATTGGAAATCCTGGTTATTTTTAAAACCATTTCAAATCCAATTTATTTATTTAAAAATATTGGATTTTTAATTCTAGTTCAAAACTAGTTCATTTCGACAATTTTTTTTTTATCTTTTCAAGTATGGGATTTTTTATCCTAATTCTTTCCAAATCATTTATTATGATTTTACACAAATTATTGATATTTTTAATAATTTTATCAAGGTCTGTACAGTTAATTTCCATAAACGGCCATCGAACTACGCTTACAGCGACCTTTTCCAAATCTGATTTGGGCAAAACTCCAAATTCAATCATTAGATTTCAAATCTCTAATATTCGTTAGAAAGCTCTTTTCGATATGAACCCAACATTTCCAATTTTAGGAGGATCCGATGGTCGGATCTCCCGTAATGTCCATTCGAAATCAATGGTCGAAATTCGCGAACTACCGCAGCGCGGCGCGTTCTATTCAGGCCATTATATTATATATAATACATAATATATATATTTCGTCGATTTTCATTTAAAACATATTTTATAAATCGTTTTAAATTCATTTTCAAAACGATATCAACTTCATATTCAATTTCAAATCAAAATTTAATATTCCATATTATTAATATAAAAATGATAATATTTTCAAAACATTAGATTTTGAAATCAATTCCTTTTCGATATTCATTATAAAAATGAATAAAATCGATATAAATATCGTTCACGTCAAAATACGTTAATCTAATCAACATGGCTCTCTCTCTCTCTCTCTCTATATATATATATATATATATATATATATATATATATTCGTGTCCATCCCAAATCAGACATCAAAATCACATCTTGATCTATTACTGAATATTATTTTAAAATATTCATTGTTTTAAAATATTCATTATTTCAAAATATTCATTCTTTCTGAACGGGAATCAAACACAGTCAATTACCATATAATTTTATTATATGGATTTCATACAATACATGTATACTGCAACAATCAAACACAGTCAACCATCATCCAAAGTGCATTCTACACCGTATAAGCATCAAATATAAATATTCAACGCTTACACAGCTTGTCAATCGATCGATTGACATACAACTAAATATTGGGATTAGTGTATGCCCAATATCATCCCAATACCCGTGTGGAGTTTCAATCAACCAATAATGAATTTTATTTGTGCAGTTGGGCGATGTGTAAAATTTATTGTCCCAATCAATATTAGTCTAATGTGTGTACATAAACAAATCGTCCGATTTGTTCATAAATATTTATTTATTCATATACACGTTAAAAATTATATTTTTAACTATAAAATATTTTATTCCATTCCATATCACACAATCAATCAAACAAACAAGTCGTCCATGGTCTGTGGGCGACGGGTGTTGGGTGCTGCTAAGCACCGTCTGCATCCTAGTATGTATTTCAACTAGAAAATAGAATAAAAGTGAGGAGTTCTCACCTTTGGGATCCACTCCTCCATTCTCTATTATCGCTTAGATTCGCTGTTTTGATTCCAATGCAATCTGTTTCACGAAATCTGTATTAAAAATCATATTTTTAACTTGCTATTTATATGATAAAAATTATATTTTTAACACAACGCTTCATATATAAAAATCACATTTCATAACGCTACATGTATAAAAATCATATTTTTATATCAACGCTAATGGATAAAAATCACATTTTTAAAACGAAGTCATTTAAATAAAAATCAAATCTTTTTATTTGTAAAAATCGAACCTTTTATTTATAAAAATTAAATCTTTCGATTGGTAAAAGTGGAATCTTTCATTTATTCAAAATCTCCTCTTTATCTTATGTCTTTTATATAAAGGTTACATTTTTATTTCGCTAACAAATATATAAAGATTTCATTTTTATTTCGCTAACAAATATATAAAGATTTCATTTTTATTTCGCTAACAAATATACAAAGATTTCAATTTTATTTCATATCTCTATACATAAAAATTGCATTTTTTTATCTCGCAAAAGTTTATACAAAAACCATTTCTAAAAAAATGATTTTTTTATACCTAAATAAACTGATTTTAGACCATGTAATCTAATTTAAATTGATTAAGCTAAATAAAAAGTTCATCTTGCTTGTAAAAATTCAGTTTTTGATGAAGGGGGGGGGGGCTCCATTGGTTGGAGATGGCGGCGGGGTATGGCGGCGTGAGGTGCAGTAGGTGGTGGCGGGTCGGCAGTGTGATGGTGGAGGCCTACGCGGTGCGGCAGTGGCGGCTGCGAAGTGGCGTGGATTTCGGTGCAGTGGAGGCGGTTTGTTCTACGCGATGGAGGAGAGAGGTGGAAGAAGGGGAGCGGTGGAAGGAGGAGACGCCGGAGGCTGTGGAGGTGGACAGAGCAGGGCGTCGTCGATGGATGGAGGAATCAGCAGTCGTCCCTTTTTTGGTCCAGATTGGGATTTGTTTTGGGGAGGGGCGGGTTTGACCGTGGGGTTAGAGGGAATAGGGTTTGACTTTGGAGATAATATATATATATATATTATAATTAATTACAATAATGTTTGTTTCTTGATTCGAACTCCAAATCAAACCCAACTATTGTCACCCCTAGCTAATTACCCCCTTTCCGAACACAATGGGATATTTCCGGTAAGCCGATTCGACTGTTACGACCAGTTTCCATTTAAATTAAAATATAAATCAATATATATGAAATTTGAACATACATTTCAATTTACTAGGGCCACATACTGACTCTGAAAATTCCAGAAAATATATTTCTAGCTTCGTATTGACAATACGGTCCTAAACAAATTAATTGCGTCAAATTTGAAGACCGTTTGAGAAATGGCCATTTTCTGGTCGATCCAAATTGATTGAAACTGTCAAAACACGTTTTCTTTTGCCACACTTATATATTGATTCAAAAAATTATGAATTTTGGAATCTAGTAATAATTGGACATCCTGGATCCAACAAAAGTGTTTTTTTCGAAAACGGAGGTCGTTTGCAAAATGGCCATTTTTAAGGGTCCAAAATTCCATAGCGACTATTCTGAATCTTCAACTGGGAATAACTTTTTATTCCCGCTATGAAATTTTGATTTTTCGGATTCGTTGGAAAGATATTCTCAAATAGATTCAAATATTTTTGGTTTCGCTAAAATCTGGTTTATTTTGAATCCTGTACATTCATTTGAAATTTGAAATCGAATTTTCAAACTACCGCGCCATTTTCAATTCCTTTTATAATTAAAAATAAATATTATATTCTAACGTCAATTCAAATAAATACATGCATTCTAATTCTATTCAAAATAAATTTCTTCTCGTTATTATTTAAAATAATTCATTTTAAATATTCAAAATTCATCAAAATTGCCAAAATAAAAATTTTAAACTGGTTTTGATTTTCTGGTTTGTTACACTAGGACAATATCGCTGAAACATGAATATGAACGAAATTGGGATAATTTGGGGATGATTGGAAATAATAATTTGGGGGCATATCTTGTACTATGAATCATGACTGGAATTTAGGGGCATATAAATCAGTAGGCTTAATTTAAAGATTAAGCGGAACATGTTAATGAAACTGTAAGAAACCTGTGAAACATTTTAATCTGTTGGGGTTAAGTAAATCTGTTTAATCTTTTGAGGTTAAGTAAACCTGTTTAATCTATTGGGATTAAGTAAACCTGTTTAATCTGTTTGGGTTAAGTAAATCTGTTTAATCTGTTGGGGTTAAGTAAACCTGTTTAATCTGTTGGGGTTATGTAAACCTGTTTAATCTTATAGGGTTAAATAAACCTATTAAACTGTGAAGCTTAACTTGTTAATTTTTGGGGGTTAGGCGAACCTGTTAACCTTTAGTCTTAACCTGTTAAAAATACTAGTTAATTGGGGGACACAAGTTTAGGGGTTTGACTTGTGTCATTTGCTGTGTAGGACCCATATCAGCCAGTAACCTATTCTGGTATTAAACGGGGACCCCGCACTAGGTAGGGGTCAGGGCACACATACTGAACTGACTATAAGAGGTTCATCTGAACGGGGGTGTATATGGTCACGTTCCAACAGAATCATGTGCGTGCATGAGTTCGGTCTATAGGGGAAAAATAAGCCGTTGTAGCACTAGTAAATAGGTCTGTGTCCTTCTGTAGGCTGCCACTTTAGGAAGTAATACACCCTACTGGGGGGCCGACACATGGTATTTACACAATATGGAACCGATCGCTTGGGGTAGTACTTAGGGTACATCTAGTCCTGTCTGTTCCTGTTGAGGTACCTGTTATTTCTGTCTGGGATAACACATGTTATTTCTGTTTAGGTGCCTATTATTTCTATTTGGGTAAAACCTATTACTAGAGAACACCTAATCCTACCATTATATTCTGTGGGGATCATTCTGTTTCTGTTAAGTAACTAGGGGATACCTAATCTTGTCATAATCTGATATACTAGTATTGGTGCAGAGAAATATATCTGAGAAGCATAACTTGGTTCATATTATCCTGTGTATTCTGCTTATCTTGTTCATCCTGTTTATACCTGTTATATGACACTATTATCTCTCATCCAGTTTATATGCCTATTGTAATACTTTTATTTCTTTATATGCTAAAGTCACCAGACTTAATGTCTGACCCGTTTTATTTTCTTTTCTCTCTCTTCCTTCACCCCAGGTTCTCAGGGTAGGAACGCTAAGGCTTGATTAGGATTCTCTCTTCTGTTTCTACTTGGATTTGGATCTTCTTTGATGTATCGCTTCAACTAGTTGTCTACCTTGTTATGACTATTATTGGGGATTGTGATTTTACATTTTTGTACTCTGAAGGTTTTTAGCGCAAGACAGATGTTTTGTTTTGATGTACTTGGTTTTTAGTATTTTGGCTTGATGTTGTAATTGGTTTTAGACTACGATGTTTTTCTGTTAAATAATGAAATTTTAAATTTCCACTGCGATTTTACATTCGTCTTGTGATATTCTGTTTCTGTTTTCTTGTAATGCTTCATGAAACTTAATGCATTCCGATAAAGAGTGAATTAACGGACATGGGGTATCACATTTGGTATCAGAGCTGAAGGTTACAAGATCGAATAAAAGGTTTTAAAAAATTGTTTTCAAAAGTTTTAAAAAAGAAAGTGTTTTCAAAGAAAAGTATGTTTTTGAAATACATATTCTCCAAAGCCATTTGAAATATCTTTCGATTCTCTGTTTGAATCCCTTTTTCTTTTCTTTTCAGCATGTCTGGGGAACCAAATCATCCCGAGGGCGTTCAGATACCGTCTTGGTTCCTTAGAGATATTGAGGCTATAATGCCTGCTGGAGGCTAATGAGATGCCCCTCCCCTAGTTGCATCCGTTGTTCCTCCTCCTTCATGAGAGGATAATTTCTCTAAGATCTGCAAAGATTTCTGTGCTATGGGAAGAAAGCCATTCCATTGAACTGAGAACTTTGTGGAAGCACCAAATTGGCTAAAAGAGACAGAAAACTTGTTTGAGCTTTTCGAGGTTGATGACCGCAGAAAGATACAGTTGGGTACATGGAAGCTTAAGGACGAGGCTTTGTTCTGGTGGGAAGTTATGCAAGCAGGGCGTCCAGTTGGTACTTAGGATGATTTCTGACAGAGATTCAAGACAGAGTTTCTTTCTCAGGCAGAAGAGAGTATGCAGAATGATAGGTTTCTGGCACTTAAGCAAACAAGCATGTTTGTTAAAGAGTATGTCAATAAGTTCATCAGTTGGCAAAGTTTGGTTTGGAGCTGGTGAATACCCCGCAAAAGAAAGCTCTAAGGTTTGCAAGAGTATTAAATCAACCTCTTCAAGCATTGGCATTATCTCACATTTCGACGCGGACTCCTTTGAGAGGCTGGTTGATATGACATTGATGCACGAAGATGGTAAGGATGAGAACAAGGAGGCTAAGACTGATGAGACACAAAGCAAGAAAGTGTGGCCTAAGAAAGAACCGCAAAAGAAGGGTGGAAGAACGACAATGCTCAAGGCAAGAAAAAGTGTCATGGTTGTGGGAGCTTAGGTCATTTGGTCAAAGATTGCAGAAAAATGGAGAATGCTTGCTTCAACTGTGGTGAAGTCGGACACTATACTAAGGAGTGCCCGAAGAAGCAAGGGCAGAGCCAAAGGGCAGGGTCTTCTAGAAGGCCGGTGCATGCTCTCAAGGCCAGTGTACTGGACATAGGTTTGATTTCTCTTTCCGGTCATCCAGTTAGGACTCTTTTTGATTCTTGCGCTTCTCACTCTTTTATATCTGATTTTGTGGTTGAGTCTCTATAGCTTAGTACTAGTATTGTTTCTGATCCTATTATTGTCTCAAACCCCATTGGGGGCACGACTCATCTGTCTATGATATGTCGAGGTTTGAGGATATCTATGTTGGGCGTCGAGTTTGAGTGCGATGTGTATATGCTTGGTTTTCTGGAATATCTAGGGATGGATTGGCCAGCTATCTATGATGCCATTCTAGACTATAGAGGAGGGTCGTTAAACTTTTGACTTGCCTAGGAAGGACTCTCGAGATTTCCTGTGACCTAAGGTGTATGTCATGCTTAGTTTCCCATAATTAGTTGATGCTTTTTTTGATGATTTGTGATCTGTGCATGTAGTATGTGAGTATCCAGATGCTTTTGAGGAGGTTAGGGGCTCACCTTCGAGGCGTAAAATTGATTTCCGGATATACTTGGTGGATATAGTGAAGCCAGTCGCATTGCCTATGCGCCATATGACTCATAGGGAAAGGAGGGAGCTTAGCAAGCAAGTTGGGGAGCTACTCGAGAAGTGGTTTATTAGGCAAAGTACATCTGGATGGGGTGCTCCAGTCATCTTTGCAACTAAGAAAGATGGCTCGCTTCACTTATGTGTGGATTACAGGGACTTGAATAAGCTCACTAAAAAAAATAGGCACCCACTTTCGTGGATTAATGATCTATTTGATCAGCTTGTTGGCGCATCTGTTTTCTCTCAATTGGACTTGGCCACGATATTTCACCAGTTGAGG
Organism: Allium sativum; assembly: GCA_030737875.1. Lineage (NCBI taxonomy): Eukaryota > Viridiplantae > Streptophyta > Magnoliopsida > Asparagales > Amaryllidaceae > Allium > Allium sativum. The sequence goes on along the minus strand of CM060921.1, from coordinate 2,599,979 downwards.
GTGGCCGAGAACAGTATAGGCAAGACCGCTTTATAACTCTAGATGGTTTCTTTAAGTGGCTAGTCATGCCTTTTGGGTTGACGAATGCACCCGTGTATTTTGTGGATCTGATGAGTAGGGTGTTGCGAGAGTTTCTGAATAAGTTCGTTGTGGTCTTTGTGGGTGACATTGTGATCTTCTCGAAGAGCGAGGAAGAGCATGCCCTACATTCAGGGGAAATTTTGAGGACTCTCCGAGCGCTCTAATTTAAGGAGAAATTCTCCAAATGTCACTTTTGGAGAGAGGAAGTAAGATTTCTATGGCATGTGGTCTCCAAGGATGGGATAGCGGTGGATCCTGCAAAAGTAGTTGCAGTTCAAAATTGGAAGGTTCCAAAGAATGCAACGGAGGTGAGGGTTTTTCTTGGTTTAGCGGGCTATGGAAGTTTATCAATGACTTCACGAAGATAGTAACCCCACTCACCAGACTGACGAAGAACAATCTGGCCTTTTCTTGGAGCGTTGACTGTGAGGATGTTTTTCAGCGTTTGAAGAGGGCTCTGACAACACCCCAGTCTTGACTTTGCCTGATGGAAACAAAGTGTTCACAGTGTACATTGATGCATGTGGTATAGGGCTTGGTGCCGTTTTGATGTAAGGGGGAAGGGTAGTATGCTATGGTGGTAGACAGATGAGAGTTCAGGAGAAGAACTACCCTACCCAGGATCTTGAATTGCCTGTTATAGTATTTGCGCTTAAGACTTGGCGGCATTATTTGCTTAGAGAGAGGTTCAAATTATACACGGACCATAAGTCGCTCAAGTATCTGTTCTCACAGAGGGATCTCAACTTGAGACAACAGAGATGAATGGAGTTCCCAACATCCTATGATTTTGAGATTGCTTATACCCCTGGCAAGAGTAATGTAGTGGCAGACGCATTGAGTAGGCAGAGGATGAGTTTGAGTCCTCTATTCATAGAGAGGCAGACTTTGGAGTACATATTATTTTTGATTTTAGGCCATTTACAGATCTTACACCTGGTTTGTTGGCATCCTTAGAGGTGCGACTTACTCTTATTGATCAGATAGGATCTTCATAGCGAGAGCACCTGCATATAGCTAACATCTTGGATAGACTCAGTAGTGGGGAGACTTCTATTCACCTCATGAGATATTCCACGGATGATAGAGGGTGGCTACGATGGGATGAGAGGTTTGTGTTCCTCGAGTTGGAAATCTGTTGAAGAAAGTCCTTGAGGAAGCCCATCATTCTAGGATGACTATCCATCCGGGTGGTGATAAGATGTATAGAGATATGAAGATGGTTTTCTTTTGGGTTGGGACGAAGAAAGATGTAGCGGAGTTTGTCTCACGATGTTTATTTTGCCAGCAAGTTAAAGATGAACAGAAAAAGCCAGGTGGTTTGCTTCATCCTTTGGAGGTCCCACAGCAAAAGTGGGAGAGCATCTCTATGAATTTCATTGATAGTTTTCCTAGATCGAGGAAATGCAACACCAGTATTTGAGTTATAGTTGACAGGCTTACTAAGAGCTCTCATTTCATTCCTGTTAAGAGTTAGAGGATGACAGCATGGGTGGTATTAGTTTATCTTCGTGAGATAGTCTGTTTACATGGAGTACCTTCTAGCATAGTGAGTGATTGTGACCCCATCTTCACTAGTGAGTTTTAGAAGAGCCTGCAAGAGGCATTAGGTACAAAATTATGTTTGAGCACCGCATATCACCCTCAGATAGATGGCAGACTCAGAGGGTGAATAGAGTTCTTGAGGATCATTTGAGGCTATGTATCCTAGACTTCGGAGGGACATGGGAGGAGAATCTTCCGTTGGTTGAGTTCGCCTACAACAACAGTTATCAGGCTAGTATATGCATGGTACCCTTCGAGGCACTGTACGGGCGACCTTGCAGATCACCGACTTGTTGGTAGAAGTCTATGGATAAGCTTCTACTTGGACCTGAGATGATCGGAGAGACTTCAGGAAAGATTGATTTTATTTGCCGACGCATGAAGACAACTCAGGATAGGTTTCATCAAAGTACCATCTTTGAGGAATGACATTTAGTTTGAGGTATGAGACATGGTTTTCATCAAAGTACCATCTTTGAGGAATGTGGTTTGCTTTGGATCTATAGGGAAATTGGCGCCAAGGTTTGTAGGGCCATTTCCCATAATGGAGAGGATAGGTCAGATGGCCTATAGGGTGAGACTACCAGAGAGACTACCAGGTGTTCATGATGTTTTCCACGTTTTACATTTGCGGAAATGTCTGCATGATACATCAGAAGTGGTTGACCAGAGCATGCTTGAGGAAGTAGACGTAGATAGGGAACCGACAATTAGACGAGTTCGTACTCGTATACTTGGATCAGAGGTTAAGAAGCTATGCAACAGAGAGGTCAAGTTGACAAAAATACAATGGGGAGATGACAACGAGGATGTAACTTGGGAGACTGAGGACAAGATTCGCGCTTTGTACCCTTTTCTTTTCAAGGGTATGTTCTTAACTTCTTTTTCCAAGCTTATATTCCCACTTGCTTCTATCATTTGAGTATATCCTATCAATCGAATCTTCAACCTTTAGGTAGGAAACCAATGGATGTAAACATGTGTCTGAGACATGTTATGTTTGATGGATGCAGGTAGATGCAAGTGTTTGCTAGTGGTTGCTTGAGGATGCTTATACACACACACTAGGCACTAGATCAACTCAAAGCACTCTCATACTACATATGGATGTGCGTGCATTTTTCTTTTTAATGGATGAAAGTAGATGTATCATCATACAGATGTTGCATTTTGGATGAATGATTGTGCACATATGTAGAGTTTATTTGATATACTAGGAGTATTTGCATACATTTTGGATTCATGCCATAAATATATATTGCATTAAGGAGGTCGACTGAATCAGTAAACCACCTGATTTTCGCATTAGCATTGGGACATATACACACACCTTTGCATATGCTCATATAAACATTAGAAATCACTTAAGGACAACGGATGCCTGTGATTGATGGATAAGTAGATGGTTGATGGATGTTAGGACAAACATTCTTCTTAACTTAGAGATTTCGGGGATGAAATTTTTTAAGTGGGGGAGAATGTAACATCCTATAATTTTAAAGGACATTATAACAATAAACTAAAGTATACTTAATTAAATACTGGGAATTAAGTAAAATGGATTATACTACTGCGTTCGTCTCAGAACTCTGCTGAAGATAGACTCCAAGTTTGCGTAAAACAGGCATCGAATGAGGAAGATATAAAGCCTATAAGTTTGTATACGTATAAGAGACTTATACATATATAATGCAAAATCAAGATTTAAATCAGTTCAAATTGAAGCGGGAAAAAAGAGGCAGGCATAGGCGGGAACCAGACCCATTGGGGTCTGACCCATGCCTGGTCTGGGTCGACCCATGGGTCGACCAAAGGTCATGTGGGTTGACCTATTGTTCGACCCAGGTCGGGGTGGGTCGACCCAAACAAGATCTGGCCGAATTCTTTTGGCTGTTTCTGGATGCAATTGTGACTGGATTCATTGAGGATAGTCTATATAAAGGACAACATTTCTATTGTTTTTCCTAAAACAATGGAGACAATGAAATGCTGCCTTTGCTTGGATTGAATCAGACTGTCTTCTTCGACACCATCCTATACATATACAAGAATCTCTTCTGTGACATCAGCATATCATTCTCTGTTCTTTAGATCCAATCTCTGTGAGTTCATGTTGCTTTTAGATATAAAAAATTATATAAAAATTTAACAGTGACCCTGACATGTTTATAAACCTGGATCTGGACCCATGCCTGTTAAGAAACCGATTCATACTAAAAAGTTATGTTATAACTACGTGTGAATTTCTGAATACCTGTTCTGCAGTTCAGTTCTTATATGCCTATTTCTGTTATCATATGCATATTTCTGTTATCATATGACTATTCTGTTATTATGCATATTTATGTTCTTCTCTCTCCCTCATTCCCTTTTTATTTTATAGCCTAGGCTACCTTCGAGCCTAGGCCAGTATCGCTGAAACCTGCGTACGAACGAAATTGGGATAATTTGGGGATGATTGGAAATAATAAATTTGGAGGAAAATCTTGTACTATGAATCATGACTGGAATTTAGGGGCATATAAATCTGTAAGCTTAATTTAAAGATTAAGCGGAATATGTTAATGAGATTGTAAGAAACCTGTGAAACTTGTTTAATCTATTGGGGTTAAGTAAACCTGTTTAAACTGTTGGGGTTAAGTAAACCTGTTTAATCTGCTAGGGTTAAGTAAACCTATTTAATCTTCTGGGGTTAAGTAAACCCGTTTAATCTACTGGGGTTACCTAAACCTGTTTAATCTATTGGGGTTAAATAAACCTGTTAACCTGTGAAACTTAACCAGTTAATATGTGAGGGTTAGGAGAACCTGTTAATATATAGGCTTAACATGTTAAAAATCCTAGTTAATTGGGGGACACAAGTTTAGGGGTTTGACTTGTGTCATCTGTTGTGTGGGACCGATATTAGTCAGTAACCCATTCTGGTATTAAACGGGGACCCCGCACTAGATAGGGGTCAGGGAACGCATACTGAATTGATTATAAGAGATTCATCTGAATGTGGATGTATATGGGTGCATTCCAACAGAGTCATGTGCGTGCATGAGTCCGGTCTGTAGGAAAAAATAAGCTGCCGTAGCACCAGTAAATAGGTATGCGTCCTTCTGTAGGTTGCCACTTTAGGAAGTAATACACCCTACAGTGGGGCTGACACAGGGTATTTACAAAATCGGGAGCCAATCGCTTAGGGTAGTAATTAGGGTACATCTAGTCATGTCTGTTCATATTGAGGTACCTGTTATTTCTGTAAGGGTAACACCTGTCGTTTCTGTTAAGGTGCCAGTTATTTCTATTTGAGTAAAACCTGTTACTAGAGTACAGCTAATCCTACCATTATATTTTGTAGGGATCATTTTGTTTCTGTTAAGTAATTAGGGGATACCTAATCTTGTCATAATCTGATATACTAGTATTGGTACAGAGAAATATATCTGAGAAGCATAACTTGGTTCATATTATCTTGTGTATTCTGCTTATCCCGTTCATCCTGTTTATACCTGTTATATGACTCTGTTATCTCTCATCCAGTTTATATGCCTGTCGTGATACTTTTATTTCTTTATATGCTAAAAGTCATTGGACTCGCTACACTTCATGTCTAACCCGTTTTGTTTCTTTTTCTCTCTTCCTTTCCCCCTAGGTTCTCAGGGTTGGAACGCTCAAGCTTGATTAGGATTCTCTCTTCTGTTTCTTCTTAGATTTGGATCTTCTTTGATGTATCACTTCAACTACTCATCTACTTTGTTATGACTGTTATTGGGGATTATGATTTTACATTTCTGTACTTTGATGGTTTTTAGCACAAGCAGATGTTTTGTTTTGATGTACTTGATTTTCAGTATTTTGTCTTGATGTTGTAACTGGTTTTGAGACTACGATGTTTTTCTGTTAAATAATGAAGTTTTAAATTTCCGCTGCTATTTTATATATGTCTTGTGATATTATGTTTCTGTTTACCTATAATGCTTCACGAAACTTAATGCATTATGATAAAGAGTGACATTAACGGACGTGGGATGTCACACCAACTATGCCTCCTTGGATAGAATGAAATGCGATAAGCATCGTACGACCCCTTCCTATCAATCTTCGGTGATTGGGGTTATATTTTGCATTGTGGCCCTCTCTCTCTCCAACTAGTGGATTAATCAAAATTGCCTTGGTCTTATCATTTCTTCTTCAATGAAGGATCCTTGTGTTTTCCATCATGGCCCCATCATTGTGATCGGGATTCTTAGACAATCCAATTGGCCTTCAACTTTCACTGGAAATTTCCAATTTCAAGTGATCAAATGAAATCAAGGAAAACAGAAGTCTAGTATAACCGTCTTGACCATCCAATTTAGAGTGTGTATATGGATCTCTTTAATTTTCTTAATATGTAAGCGGTCTGACGATACCATCCTAACTATAAAAAGTAAGTAGAAGCAGAGAGAAAGAGAAAAACCTGCCTCATGTTCATCTTGGTGATGAGATTAGGGATCTTGAGTCAGATCTCTAGTTGCTTACGGCTAGGTTGCTACGGCTGCACCATTACAGTTTGATTCCTGACATACTCTTGAAGTTGACTGCTTCTAACATAGTTCTAGATCAAATCCTACAGATGCCTATAGTCGTTTATGGCGTACTTTTACAGTTGATTGCTTCTAACATGTTCCTTGATTAGATTCTGTAGATGCCTATAATCGTTATGTTATGAAGATGAAAATTATGGAATAAGAGACTTCTTCTAAATGTCTGCTCACTCTCGTTGGCCCTTCTCCTCATTGGCCTTCGATTAGGGAGATGCCCAAGGTATATAGGTAGATGTTGTTGAGGATCTCATTCAAATCCATGTAAGAGGATAATTTCAGTTCCCTTCACTACCACTTGGCCTCTTCAGATTCCCTACGTAGTCATTATCTCTTTTCTTTCAGTTATCCTTCTTTTATTCAGTTTTGGGAGGTCCTTCTCCTTCCACGACATTAACCTTACCAAACAAACTAGTTTCTTCAGCCTCGGCTTCCTCCTACCGTAGATATCTTTCATCTTTAAGAACTCATTTACATCTAACAATGGATCTCTTTCCAGATCCACTCGAAGTCTATCTCGCATGCTCTAGAAATTGCAATTGTCAAAATAATTGATAGATATGGTCTATCAACTGTAGTTGTCTTCGCATTAAACCTGGTTAACTGCTAAGGCTTTCTCCAGGTCATTGCTTCACACTAGGTAATGATGTCACATTCTTCAACTATGAGACTTGCACTTTGAGCTACCTCAAAAATGTCTAGTGAGCTCGGTCCATGGATGGATAAATCCGTTCCCCAATTACTTGCAGCTAAATTAGTTAAATAAAGTGGAAAACGCCGCCACATCATTTCTTATGAAGCACTAAGCACATCTCTGTGTTTTAGTGTAATAACCCGGAAAATCTGGGCCAGTTTAAAATTTTATTTTTGGCAATTTTAGCGAATTTTGAATATTTAAAATAGATTATTTTAAATAAAATCGACGAGAAATTTATTTTTAATATAATTCGAACGTATATATTATATACGCCGTCGTTAGAATATAAATAATTATATATAATTATAATAGAATTGAAAATGGCGCGGTAGTTCGATAATTCGATTTCAAACTTCAATTGAATGTACCGGGTGCAAAACAATCCGGATTTTAGTGAAACCAAAAGCATTAGGATCTAATTGGTGATATCTTTCCAACGAATCCGAAAAATCAAAATTTCATAGCGGGAATCAAAAGATATGTCCAGTTGAAAATTCTGAATAGTCGCTATGGAATTCAGGCCCTTAAAAATGGGAATTTTGCAAACGACCTCGGATTTCGACGAAACCACTTTTGTTGGGTCCGTGATGTCAAATTATTGCTAGGTTTCAAATTTCATAATTTTTCGAATCAATATGTGAGCGTGGCAAAGGAAAACGCGTTTGACCAGTTTCAGTTGATTTTAATCGACTGGAAAATGGCCATTTTTCCAACGGTCTTGGAATTCGACGAAACTAGTTTTGTTAGGACCGTATCGTCAATACGAAACTAGAAAATATTTTTATGGAATTTTTCGAGTTAGTATGTGACCCCGGTAAATTGAAATGCACGTTCAAATTCAATATATAGAATTATATGTTGATTTTAACGGAAATTGATCGAAACAATCGAATCAGCATGCGATACATATCCCATTGTGTTCGGAATGGGGGTAATTAGCTATGGACGACAGGCGGAGGGCCTCGTTTCGAGGTCGTATGTAAAAGTCAACTTTTAGAAAATAAATTAATTAAATAAATTAAAAATTAAATCTCTCTCTCCTCACCCTCTCTATTTCTCTGGCCCTCCCCCTCGTTATAATTCATTTTACAGAATAAAAAAAAAAGAGTAGAAATCAAAAGGGGGGATCGCGACCTCGTCGCCCCCCCAGAAAATCGCCGCCGCCTCCGCTCATGTCAGGCCACCGTAGGCCGCGACCCTCCCCACCTCGACCTCCCACCTGACTGCGATGCCTCAGGAGACCCGCGCCACCACATCCCCGAGCCCCTCCTCCCATCGCACCCCTAAACCCCCGCTTCCGCCCCAACGCCGCTCCTTCCGGCGAACTCCCCCACGACCGCGGATCCCCTCAGCCAATCGACCGACGCCACAAAACCCAGCGCCCCCCTGCTCTCCTTTGACACCAAAAATCACAGTAAGTTTTTGATTATATTTTTATTTATAAAATCAGTTTTTTTTATATACATGAATTAGCATTTATAAGGTCTGAAAATAAAGTATATATAAAGATTTAATTTTTTTTGATTGAAAAGATTATATTTTTATTTATAAAAATATGATTTTTATATAAGAAAGAGGTAGAATAGATTTTTATTCAATTAAAAATATGATTTTTATATTTTTAAAAGTATTAAAAATATGATTTTTATATTTTTAAAAGTATTAAAAATATAATCTTTACTATATAGAAGATGTAAAAATATGATTTTTGTTTATGTAGAGAATTAAAAATATAATTTTTACATGATAGGAATATTAAAAATATCATCTTTATATGTGTAGAAAAATAAAAATGTGATTTTTATAATGATATAAGTGAAAAGACGATATTTTTAAAAGTGAAAAGACGACATTTTTAAAAGTGAAAAGACGATATTTTTAAAAGTGAAAAGACGATATTTTTAAAATAGAAAAGATTAGATTTTAAAAATAGAAAAGGCGAGATTTTTATATATTGAATAACAAGATAAAAATTCGATTTTTATATATTGAATAGCGAAGTAAAAATTTGATTTTTATATATTGAATAACGAAGTAAAAATTCGATTTTTACATATGTAGTGGCTACAGCAACGAAGATGACAAAAATGCGATAACGATGAAGATTTCTATCAACGAAGAGTCAAGATGATTGGATAGCTATCTGTGAGAATTTCTCACCTTTTAATTTCTTTTCTAGTTATATATATATATACTAGGATGCAGACGGTGCTTAGTAGCACCCGACACAATCGTCCACAGACCATGGACTTGTTTGTTTGATTGCAAAAATTGGTTAGATTATTTGATTGAAATTTGAATTGTTTGGTGAAATGAAATTGATTTGATTGATGTGTGAATGGCGTGGGCCTTCACTAGACCGGGGATAAGGCTAGGCCTCGTCCCGTTTCTAGTATCGTGCCGTTATGCCGCCGAAATTTTCTAAAATATGTTAGAAAAATAAAAATATCATTTTCATTGTGTAAATGAACTGAATATAAATTCATATGTTGAAATAAAATATTTCATCGTTAAAAATATAATTTTTAACGTGAAGTGAATAAAATAAAATATTCCTTTACAAACCGGACGGTTTGTTTATGTACACTGATTTGACTGACATTGATTGGGTCGATAAATTTTACACATCGCCCAACTGCACAAATAAAGTATGCGTTTGATTGTTTGAAACCCCACACGGGTGTTGGGATGAAATTTGAAGTTCACTCATCCTGATTGATTAAATATGTCGATCGATTGATTGACAGGCTGTTATAAGCGTTAGATATCTATATTTGATGCTTATACAGTGTAGTGCACTTTGGTTGATGGTTGATTATTTTTCAATGCTATTATATACGTGTGATGTATGAAAATCCATATAATTAATATTATATGGTGATTGATTGGGCCTCATTCCAATTTAGAAAATAAAATACAATATAAATGTTCATGTGTTGACTGTACTCATCCGTTGAGATTAGTCATGTGTTGAATGAAATATTTTTATAATAAATATTACATCTTTATCAATATAATATAAAGGTTCATGTGTTGACCGTACTCATCCGTTGAGATTAGTCATGTGTTGAACGAAATATTTGAAAATGAAATATTTGAAATAGAAATATTTGTAAAAGAAATATTTGAAACAGAACATTTGAAAATAGAAATATATGAAGCCGTGTTGATTAGATTGACGCCATTTAGACGTGAACGATATTTATATCGATTTTACTCATTTTAAAATGAATATTGAAAAGTGATTTCGAAATCGCATATTTTGAAATGAAGTTTGAATTAAATTGAATAGGAAACGAATTCGAATTTAATATAAAACGAATTTGATTTCAATTGAATATATAATGAATTTGATTCAAATAGAAAACCAATTTGAATTGAATCGAATAGAAAACCAATTTGAATTTGAATAGAATAGAAAATAAATAACGAATTCGAATTGAATTGAATAAATAATCGAATTCGAATTGAATAAAACGATTTTGAAATGAATTGAATATAAAACGATTTCGAAATGAATTGAATATATAACGAATTCGAATTGAATTGAATAAATAACCGAATTCGAATTGAATTGAATAAATAATCGAATTCGAATTGAATTGAATATAAAACGATTTCGAAATGAATTGAATATAAAACGATTTCGAAATGAATTGAATATAAAACGATTTCGAAATGAATTGAATATAAAACGATTTCGAAATGAATTGAATATATAAATGAATTCGAATTGAAATTGAATACAAATGAATTCGAATTGAAATTGAATTGAATTGAATTAGAACTGAAATTGAATTAGAAATCAATTTAAATTAAAATCGATTTGAAATGAATTTAAAACGAATTTATATTGGAATATTCAATTTTGATTTGAAATTGAACATGAAGTTGAAACCGTTTTGAAAATGAATTTAAAACGATTTATAAAGCACGTTTTAAAAGGAAATCGATGAAGTATATATTATATATATATTATATATATATAATATAATGGCCTGAATAGAACGCGCCGCGCCGCGGCAGTTCGCGAATTTCGACCATTGACTTCGAACAGATATTACGGGAGATCCGACCGTCGGATTCTCCTAAAACCGGAACCGTTGGGTTCGTATCGAAAAGAGATTTCTAATGAATATTAAAAATTCAAAATCTAACGGTTGGATTTGGAATTATGTCCAAATCAAATTTGAAAAAGGTCGCTGTAAGTGCGGTTCGATGGCCATTGATGGAAATCGACTGTACGGGCCTTGATAAAATTATTAAAAATAGTAATAATTTGTGTAAAATCATAAGAAATGATTTAGAAAGAATTGGGATGAAAAACTCTATATTTGAAAAGATAAAAATAGATTTTTATCGAAATGAACCAGTTTTGAACTAGAATTATAATTCTATTTATTTTTAAATAAATAAATTGAATTTGAAAGGGTTTTAAAAATAACCAGAATTTCCAATGATTGCATTGGAGTGGATTTGAATCGAAATCGTCCTCGGAATATTTCGATGTTGGAATTCGTGATTATACAGATGTTATGGAAATTTGAAAGATATATATTTATATCGTTATTTCCAATACGACATTTGTTAATCGTAGAATTTGATATTGAATATAAGCCGATATATTTTCTATTCAGAACCTTGTATTGAATATCAAATGTGATTTGGGTTTGTCGTGAATGGTGTCTTCATTAACAACCCAGTAGAGAAAAGATTAAATCTTTTTATTTAGATTTAATGAAGTGTATCAATTAAATGATATTTAATTGGAATTGAATTGATATTGATTTTTGGGTTTACCGTGAACCGTGTTTTAAATGACACTGATTCTTTAACCCAGTCAAAGGTTAAAACTAAGTGGAGTTTTAATGAATCTTTAATTAGATTGAAATAATCGAAATGGAGTATCACCAGTTTTTCTCCAGGCGATAGTTAAATCTTTAATTAGATTTGAACGTGAAATGGTAATTGAATTTACCGATAACACCGTGGTGTTAGATATGAAGTATAACCAGTTTTACTTTATGGGATGAATAGGTTGGGATTGGGAAATCAAAACAAATGATTACTTCGGTAAGGTTCGTTAATCCCGACTAGTTGAATCGAAATTCAAAAGAAGATTAGAGAATAAATTCAAGGAACTTATCTTGGATAAAATTAATGGGAACCTTTCCCTATGAATGTGAAATCAGAAACTAACTATCGGTTAGCTAAGCAGAATGGTTTTCTGGATATTGATCTGATGTTGGTTTCGGCCTTCGGGGTTAATATTTGGGGAATTATTCTCTTGATTAATTTACGGTTAGTGACTGATGAATTGGAATGAGGCGTATGTTGTGTTTGTGTAACACTTATTTAAAATATACGTGAGTTATTCAGAAAGACCGGGTTTATCCCATTCTGAATAACTGATACGACGATAAGTCGAAGATGAAGACGATGGTCGAAGACCGGAGGTCTTCACGTCGTTTGGATAATTACTGATGATCTTGATTGGGCTGTACACCCAAGAAGATGGAAACAGTTGGTGATCGTCCAGACGTATTTGGAGATCGATGGATATGCGGGGTACTAGGTGCCTCCGGTTTCGTTCAGACCCAGAACGGACTTGTAAATGGACTGTGTGTCTGACATGGGATTTTAGTCTGTGTGATTGATTTCTATTAAATATATATCTGTTTGGCGGCGGAGAATTTATTCTCTTGCTTAAAGCCCTTCTCTGAGACGTACGAGCTCAGGGGTTATATACTGATGGATATCAAACGCATAGAGTGAATTGCCTGTGTGGCATGCCTAAGTGGCAATTGATCAAGGCTTCTGTTGAAAAGCAAAGTCTTGTGGTGATGATCAAAGCACGGCCTTTGTGGCGTAGCTTTGTGTAACGTTTACTTCGCGAGTTTCACACCCGGTATGAACCAAAAACGGGAGACGGACCTTAGGGGGAACATGCGTTTTCTTTCTAGTTAGAAGTGGCGTCAGTGGTTTTACACGCCCTGACGAGTTTGACTTATGTGGTTGTTGCTATTACGAGGCGCCTCGGTTTGATCGGACGATCCGGGTCCGATGGAGTCATTTAGTTGGCTCACCTACGCCCCAAAGGGCGGAGAAACGTAGTGTTCAGGCATTATAATCCACATCGGTGGACCGGCCCTGACGATCCAGGGGGCAGTTGCGGCTATTCCTGAGGCTCGGGCTAGAGAGTCTCGAATCGGTTGAGGACTATCTTTTGCCTCGGTTCATAGATGGAAACCCAATTTCCAAATACGTGACTTTGCGATTTTGATTGTATAACCTATATATGGCGACATAGTGGTATGGGGCATTCATGCCGCCTATGATTGATATTTATGATTTGAAGTTGTTTTATACACTATGCACTGATAATAGTATCAAATGACTTGTTTTTAAACGTATCAAGCATTCTTTGGCTGTTATAAGGGAAAACCCTATCCCTCGGCTTGCGTTGCATTGTGTGATAGGACATGGGTCTTATAACAGCTTCATTTTTCTTTATTTAGCATTGCGCTGTTTGTTTTATGCACTGGTATTCTTGGGGGGAAACCCGTTCCGTGTTATACGGCGTGGTCCCTTGATTTACCTAACTTTTATAATAAAGAATAATAACTGTTTTAGTTCTCACACCAGTCACATGACTGACCTGGAGTTTATTGCTTTAACCTAAACTCTAGGTGCCCTTATTTTGACACGGGCAACTAGTAGTTTTGGTTTTGCAGATTTATATTCACAGGATCCTGGTTTACAGCTGGAATGATATCTGGAAAGCTTTGTATCCGTATATCTCATTCTAGTTGTGTATTGTATTATTTTCTGCTGCTATGTATTTAAATGTAATTTAAATCTCTGATATTTCTGTGTAATCTTTATTTGTTTATACTCTGTATATTCTTGTAATCTTATGCATTGTTGTAATATACAATGAAACGTTCTTCCGTCTGTGTTCTATTTTGTCGTGTTCTCAAAACAATTCGTTCTTTCTCTTCTCTTCGGGGACCGAGGAAGTTCGGGTCGTTTCATCGTGGTATCAGAGCCTTGGTTTACAAAGCTCAGAGGACAAGACACATTAGAACCATACAAAAGAATTCATCAGAAATGGATTAGTAATATCCAACGAGGATGACTCGTTAGAGATGGGATCAGTAGTATCCTAGAACGAGTGTGAAGAGTAAATTCTTAAAATAAAAAAATGAAAACCACTTTTGTTTTGAAAATTTAAAATCAATTATTCGTGTTTGATTATTTATTTATTTTGAATATGGACAATCCAATATATAAAGGTTTTGCATATACGCGTCATGAACGTATATTCGAAGTTTTAATATACCGGATAGATATAGAACCGCACTCTAGTAGCCCGGAGATTTTCTGATGGTGGTTCGAAACATCATCAGCATTTATTTTCGAGTGACGAAGGTGTGACTTCTATATATTTCCATTAGACTGGTGTGAGAACCAAAACTTATATAGATAGACACTTTGTTGTGAATTGGCATCAAAAACATGATTTTTTGTATATATATCAAAATTATGAATTTGAAACGTTAATCCACTAATTGATTGATGTTTGTGTTGTTTGTTTATTTGTTGATAATTTTGAACCATTTAGCCTAATTGAATCAAATGTTGAATTGTATTGAAAATTGGTTGCATTTGTTTGCATATACCCATACTTACATTGAACAGGTCATAGCAAGGAGGCTAGAGCCGAAGAATAAAATTTGTTTGCCCGACAAATAGGTACATGTTTACTAAAATTTACTGTTTTGTTTGGGTGATGATGATTTTATAAGCCTATTGGCTAGCCGCTTGGCTTTTTCTTTTTCTTTTTGAGATCAGAAGGCCTATATGGCAATTTCGGGATTTTCCCGTGGCTCCCGGTGCAGGGGACGTTATGGCGAAATTTTTAGAAAATTTAGGGTGTTAACCAAATTTTTGAAAATTTGAAAATTCCCAGAAACTGAAAAGTTGGAGAATGGAAGCCAAATCGAACATAGAGTTGATTAATCAAACCACTTTCGACTTTGTTCCTTTTCGGGGATGAAAAGTTTTAAGTGGGGGAGATTGTAATAACCCGGAAAATCTGGGCCAGTTTAAAATTTTATTTTTGGCAATTTTAGCGAATTTTGAATATTTAAAATAGATTATTTTAAATAAAATCGACGAGAAATTTATTTTGAATATAATTCGAACGTATATATTATATACGCCGTCGTTAGAATATAAATAATTATATATAATTATAATAGAATTGAAAATGGCGCGGTAGTTCGATAATTCGATTTCAAACTTCAATTGAATGTACCGGGTGCAAAACAATCCGGATTTTAGTGAAACCAAAAGCATTAGGATCTAATTGGTGATATCTTTCCAACGAATCCGAAAAATCAAAATTTCATAGCGGGAATCAAAATATATGTCCAGTTGAAAATTCTGAATAGTCGCTATGGAATTCAGGCCCTTAAAAATGGGAATTTTGCAAACGACCTTGGATTTCGACGAAACCACTTTTGTTGGGTCCGTGATGTGAAATTATTGCTAGGTTTCAAATTTCATAATTTTTCGAATCAATATGTGAGCGTGGCAAAGGAAAACGCGTTTGACCAGTTTCAGTTGATTTTAATCGACTGGAAAATGGCCATTTTTCCAACGGTCTCGGAATTCGACGAAACTAGTTTTGTTAGGACCGTATCGTCAATACGAAACTAGAAAATATTTTTATGGAATTTTTCGAGTTAGTATGTGACCCCGGTAAATTGAAATGCGCGTTCAAATTCAATATATAGAATTATATGTTGATTTAAACTGAAATTGATCGAAACAATCGAATCAGCTTGCGATACATATCCCATTGTGTTCGGAATGGGGGTAATTAGCTATGGACGACAGGCGGAGGGCCTCGTTTCGAGGTCGTATGTAAAAGTCAACTTTTAGAAAATAAATTAATTAAATAAATTAAAAATTAAATCTCTCTCTCCTCACCCTCTCTATTTCTCTGGCCCTCCCCCCTCGTTATAATTCATTTTACAGAATGAAAAAAAATAGAAATCAAAAGGGGGGATCGCGACCTCGTCGCCCCCCCCCCCCCCAGAAAATCGCCGCCGCCTCCGCTCATGTCAGGCCACCGTAGGCCGCGACCCTCCCCACCTCGACCTCCCACCTGACTGCGACGCCTCAGGAGACCCGCGCCACCACATCCCCGAGCCCCTCCTCCTATCGCACCCCTAAACCCCCGCTTCCGCCCCAACGCCGCTCCTTCCGGCGAACTCCCCCACGACCGCGAATCCCCTCAGCCAATCGACCGACGCCACAAAACCCAGCGCCCCCCCTGCTCTCCTTTGACACCAAAAATCACAGTAAGTTTTTGATTATATTTTTATTTATAAAATCAGTTTTTTTTATATACATGAATTAGCATTTATAAGGTCTAAAAATAAAGTATATATAAAGATTTAAATTTTTTTGATTGAAAAGATTATATTTTTATTTATAAAAATATGATTTTTATATAAGGAAGAGGTAGAATAGATTTTTATTCAATTAAAAATATGATTTTTATATTTTTAAAAGTATTAAAAATATGATTTTTATATTTTTAAAAGTATTAAAAATATAATCTTTACTATATAGAAGATGTAAAAATATGATTTTTGTTTATGTAGAGAATTAAAAATATAATTTTTACATGATAGGAATATTAAAAATATCATCTTTATATGTGTAGAAAAATAAAAATGTGATTTTTATAATGATATAAGTGAAAAGACGATATTTTTAAAAGTGAAAAGACGATATTTTTAAAAGTGAAAAGACGATATTTTTAAAAGTGAAAAGACGATATTTTTAAAAGTGAAAAGACGATATTTTTAAAAGTGAAAAGATGATATTTTTAAAATAGAAAAGATTAGATTTTAAAAATAGAAAAGGCAAGATTTTTATATATTGAATAACAAGATAAAAATTCGATTTTTATATATTGAATAGCGAAGTAAAAATTTGATTTTTATATATTGAATAACGAAGTAAAAATTCGATTTTTACATATGTAGTGGCTACAGCAACGAAGATGACAAAAATGCGATAACGATGAAGATTTCTATCAACGAAGAGTCAAGATGATTGGATAGCTATCTGTGAGAATTTCTCACCTTTCAATTTCTTTTCTAGTTATATATATATATACTAGGATGCAGACGGTGCTTAGTAGCACCCGACACAATCGTCCACAGACCATGGACTTGTTTGTTTGATTGCAAAAATTGGTTAGATTATTTGATTGAAATTTGAATTGTTTGGTGAAATGAAATTGATTTGATTGATGTGTGAATGGCGTGGGCCTTCACTAGACCGGGGATAAGGCTAGGCCTCGTCCCGTTTCTAGTATCGTGTCGTTATGCCGCCGAAATTTTCTAAAATATGTTAGAAAAATAAAAATATCATTTTCATTGTGTAAATGAACTGAATAGAAATTCATATGTTGAAATAAAATATTTCATCGTTAAAAATATAATTTTTAACGTGAAGTGAATAAAATAAAATATTCCTTTACAAACCGGACGGTTTGTTTATGTACACTGATTTGACTGACATTGATTGAGTCGATAAATTTTACACATCGCCCAACTGCACAAATAAAATATGCGTTTGATTGTTTGAAACCCCACACGGGTGTTGGGATGAAATTTGAAGTTCACTCATCCTGATTGATTAAATATGTCGATCGATTGATTGACAGGCTGTTATAAGCGTTAGATATCTATATTTGATGCTTATACAGTGTAGTGCACTTTGGTTGATGGTTGATTATTTTTCAATGCTATTATATATGTGTGATGTATGAAAATCCATATAATTAATATTATATGGTGATTGATTGGGCCTCATTCCAATTTAGAAAATAAAATATAATATAAATGTTCATGTGTTGACTGTACTCATCCGTTGAGATTAGTCATGTGTTGAACGAAATATTTTTATAATAAAAATTACATCTTTATCAATATAATATAAAGGTTCATGTGTTGACCGTACTCATCCGTTGAGATTAGTCATGTGTTGAACGAAATATTTGAAATAGAAATATTTGTAAAAGAAATATTTGAAACAGAACATTTGAAAATAGAAATATATGAAGCCGTGTTGATTAGATTGACGCCATTTAGACGTGAACGATATTTATATCGATTTTACTCATTTTAAAATGAATATTGAAAAGTGATTTCGAAATCGCATATTTTAAAATGAAGTTTGAATTAAATTGAATAGGAAACGAATTTGAATTTAATATAAAACGAATTTGATTTCAATTGAATATATAATGAATTTGATTCAAATAGAAAACCAATTTGAATTGAATCGAATAGAAAACCAATTTGAATTTGAATAGAATAGAAAATAAATAACGAATTCGAATTGAATTGAATAAATAATCGAATTCGAATTGAATTGAATAAAACGATTTCGAAATGAATTGAATATAAAACGATTTCGAAATGAATTGAATATATAACGAATTCGAATTGAATTGAATAAATAATCGAATTCGAATTGAATTGAATAAATAATCGAATTCGAATTGAATTGAATATAAAACGATTTCGAAATGAATTGAATATAAAACGATTTCAAAATGAATTGAATATAAAACGATTTCGAAATGAATTGAATATAAAACGATTTCGAAATGAATTGAATATATAAATGAATTCGATTTGAAATTGAATACAAATGAACTCGAATTGAAATTGAATTGAATTGAATTGAATTAGAACTGAAATTGAATTAGAAATCAATTTAAATTAAAATCGATTTGAAATGAATTTAAAACGAATTTAAATTGGAATATTCAATTTTGATTTGAAATTGAACATGAAGTTGAAACCGTTTTGAAAATGAATTTAAAACGATTTATAAAGCACGTTTTAAAAGGAAATCGACGAAGTATATATTATATATATTATATATATAATATAATGGCCTGAATAGAACGCGCCGCGCCGCGGCAGTTCGCGAATTTCGACCATTGACTTCGAACAGATATTACGGGAGATCCGACCGTCGGATTCTCCTAAAACTGGAACCATTGGGTTCGTATCGAAAAGAGCTTTCTAATGAATATTAAAAATTCAAAATCTAACGGTTGGATTTGGAATTATGTCCAAATCAAATTTGAAAAAGGTCGCTGTAAGTGCGGTTCGATGGCCATTGATGGAAATCGACTGTACGGGCCTTGATAAAATTATTAAAAATAGTAATAATTTGTGTAAAATCATAAGAAATGATTTAGAAAGAATTGGGATGAAAAACTCTATATTTGAAAAGATAAAAATAGATTTTTATCGAAATGAACTAGTTTTGAACTAGAATTATAATTCGATTTATTTTTAAATAAATAAATTGAATTTGAAAGGGTTTTAAAAATAACCAGAATTTCCAATGATTGCATTGGAGTGGATTTGAATCGAAATCGTCCTCGGAATATTTCGATGTTGGAATTCATGATTATACAAATGTTATGGAAATTTGAAAGATATATATTTATATCGTTATTTCCAATACGACATTTGTTAATCGTAGAATTTGATATTGAATATAAGCCGATATATTTTCTATTCAGAACCTTGTATTGAATATCAAATGTGATTTGGGTTTGTCGTGAATGGTGTCTTCATTAACACTGTTCTTGAACCCAGTAGAGAAAAGATTAAATCTTTTTATTTAGATTTAATGAAGTGTATCAATTAAATGATATTTAATTGGAATTGAATTGATATTGATTTTTGGGTTTACCGAGAACCGTGTTTTAAATGACACTGATTCTTTAACCCAGTCAAAGGTTAAAACTAAGTGGAGTTATAATGAATCTTTAATTAGATTGAAATAATCGAAATGAAGTATCACCAGTTTTGCTCCAGGCGATAGTTAAATCTTTAATTAGATTTGAACGTGAAATGGTAATTGAATTTACCGATAACACCGTGGTGTTAGATATGAAGTATAACCAGTTTTACTTCATGGGATGAATAGGTTGGGATTGGAAAATCAAAACAAATGATTACTTCGGTAAGGTTCGTTAATCCCGACTAGTTGAATCGAAATTCAAAAGAAGATTAGAGAATAAATTCAAGGAACTTATCTTAGATAAAATTAATGGGAACCTTTCCCTATGAATGTGAAATCAGAAACTAACTGTCGGTTAGCTAAGCAGAATGGTTTTCTGGATATTGATCTGATGTTGGTTTCGGCCTTCGGGGTTAATATTTGGGGAATTATTCTTTTGATTAATTTACGGTTAGTGACTGATGAATTGGAATGAGGCATATGTTGTGTTTGTGTAACACTTATTTAAAATATACGTGAGTTATTCAGAAAGACCGGGTTTATCCCATTCTGAATAACTGATACGACGATAAGTCGAAGATGAAGACGATGGTCGAAGACCGGAGGTCTTCACGTCGTTTGGATAATTACTGATGATCTTGATTGGGCTGTACACCCAAGAAGATGGAAACAGTTGGTGATCGTCCAGACGTATTTGGAGATCGATGGATATGCGGGGTACTAGGTGCCTCCGGTTTCGTTCAGACCCAGAACGGACTTGTAAATGGACTGTGTGTCTGACATGGGATTTTAGTCTGTGTGATTGATTTCTATTAAATATATATCTGTTTGGCGGCGGAGAATTTATTCTCTTGCTTAACGCCCTTCTCTGAGACGTACGAGCTCAGGGGTTATATACTGATGGATATCAAACGCATAGAGTGAATTGCCTGTGTGGCATGCCTAAGTGGCAATTGATCAAGGCTTCTGTTGAAAAGCAAAGTCTTGTGGTGATGATCAAAGCACGGCCTTTGTGGCGTAACTTTGTGTAACGTTTACTTCGCGAGTTTCACACCCGGTATGAACCAAAAACGGGAGACGGACCTCAGGGGGGGGACATGCGTTTTCTTTCTAGTTAGAAGTGGCGTCAGTGGTTTTTCACGCTCTGACGAGTTTGACTTATGTGGTTGTTGCTGTTACGAGGCGCCTCGGTTTGATCGGACGATCCGGGTCCGATGGAGTCATTTAGTTGGCTCACCTACGCCCTAAAGGGCGGAGAAACGTAGTGTTCAGGCATTATAATCCACATCGGTGGACCGGCCCTGACGATCCAGGGGGCAGTTGCGGCTGTTCCTGAGGCTCGGGCTAGAGAGTCTCGAATCGGTTGAGGACTATCTTTTGCCTCGGTTCATAGATGGAAACCCAATTTCCAAATACGTGACTTTGCGATTTTGATTGTATAACCTATATATGGCAACATAGTGGTATGGGGCATTCATGCCGCCTATGATTGATATTTATGATTTGAAGTTGTTTTATACACTATGCACTGATAATAGTATCAAATGACTTGTTTTTAAACGTATCAAGCATTCTTTGGCTGTTATAAGGGAAAACCCTATCCCCGGCTTGCGTTGCATTGTGTGATAGGACCTGGGTCTTATAACAGCTTCATTTTTCTTTATTTAGCATTGCGCTATTTTTTTTATGCACTGGTATTCTTGGGGGGAAACCCGTTCCGTGTTATACGGCGTGGTCCCTTGATTTACCTAACTTTTAAAATAAAGAATAATAACTGTTTTAGTTCTCACACCAGTCACATGACTGACCTAGAGTTTATTGCTTTAACCTAAACTCTGGGTGCCCTTATTTTGACACGGGCAGCTAGTAGTTTTGGTTTTGTAGATTTATATTCACAGGATCCTGGTTTACAGCTGGAATGATATCTGTAAAGCTTTGTATCCGTATATCTCCTTCTAGTTGTGTATTGTATTATTTTCCGCTGCTATGTATTTAAATGTAATTTAAATCTCTGATATTTCTATGTAATCTTTATTTGTTTATACTCTGTATATTCTTGTAATCTGATGCATTGTTGTAATATACAATGAAACATTCTTCCGTCTGCGTTCTATTTTGTCGTGTTCTCAAAACAATTCGTTCTTTCTCTTCTCTTCGGGGACCGGGGAAGTTCGGGTCGTTTCATTTAGATAATTGGATATGCCATTATGTAATAGTTGTCAATTGTCGGAATCATGAAATCAGAATGATACCTTGTAATAAATAAATGATTGTATTTGCCTTTTGTAGTAATTGTCAATTGTCAGAATCATGAAATATCAGTATAAAAGGACTTTTGTAAACTTTTTAAAGCTCTGATATAGTAATTTGCTTCTAACTACACTCCTAATCATCTCTGCCATCTGATTTACATTAAATGGTAGAAACCTCCTCCGTCTTGCTTGGCAATCCTAACACATGCTCAAGTACATGATTTTTCTGTCTTTGCCTATTCAAGTCTCAATCTACAGTTTTAACTACATCTTAGCGATTGTTCGTATATATTCTTTCGTTGATTCACTACACCAAAAAAACATTTAGTAATGTCAAAAAAAGCTACATACTCGTTTAGTAGCGTTATAAAGAATGTCGTTATACGGCATGCAACCGAAAGTTTGAATTTTTTTGTTGCGTTGTAGTAAACGCTACTAGAATGCTTCTGTATTGTAGCGTTTTCCAAACACAACAGAAGTTTTTACAACAAGGTTTAAAATCCACTGCCAAAATGAATTTTTTTGCATAAAATTGCATTTTTTTTAATTTTCCATAACGCTTTTTATGCAACTATTCATTTTTCATACTAATTTGCAGTTGTTTATGTAGCATTTTTAAAACACTACTAGAAATTATTGATTGTTTGACAATGTATTTCAAGTGCTATTATTTACCAATGATGGGCTATAATATTTCCAGCAATCGCTTATATAATATCCATATTAAAACCAACATTAATCATATAATTGTCATATTCAAACAAATAATTTAATCATATAATTACCATTTTCAAACAAACAAAGTTTTTCGACAAAATCAATCATATATTACAAGCATTCAAAAACAAGTTTTCCATCAAAATAAGTCACATATAACAAAATATCATAATATGTATGACAATTAAAGTCATACCACAAACGTCCACAAACAAGCTAATCTTAAGTTCGAAGTAAGTAATTACATGTAGACAAGTTTAACAATCAGTAAATAGAATTTAACATGAACTACTCACAGAAACATGAAGTTTTGTATTTGTTTAACTTCAAGTGTGCACACTAAACTACGACAATGTGTTGTGTAACTTTCAACTATGTATGACTATGTGTTGCTTGCCTGATTTGTTATCAAAAGGGTTGTCATGTTCATTTTCTCTCCTTTTAATTCAGCCTTCTTCGTTATAATTGGAGTTGTTATCACCAATTTTTTTGTTTCTTTCTACATTTAATGAATGCAACAATGTTCTATTTCTTTTCTAAAATTTTTCTTTCGAAACGTTCTTTTCAGCTATTTTTTCACACACCTTACTAAATATTTTGCCTAAATGCTCAATCCTCGAGAACTTCCAATAAAGTCTAAATAGTTTTCCCAGGTAATGTTATCTTGACTATATATGATTATGTTCAAAAGATTTAATGTTTGCTAAATTTATATCATTAACGAGTTTAAAGCAAAATAGGCAAAGTTGACACTTCTATTATGTTGTTTTTTCTACTTTAAAATTTCGAGTGTGTTGACGGGAAAAATTGTCGCACGCCAACACCCAATGGTTATGTACGGTGTGAACACAACAAATCCAAAATAAGTAAAGTAAATGCGAGAGACAGCTTTTATAGTGGTTCGGCACTGACGCCTACGTCCACTTTATAATTCCTATTCATCATATCTTTGCTGATTACAATTGATGTAACAATATTTGTGTACAAAGTTGCAAGTATGACAAACTTTAACTAAATTATCCTTCTTTTTCTTCCTTGATATAGGTTGACTTGGTCAACTTAGTCCAAAACTAGCTTTGATATGATGTAGCTATGCTTGCTAATGTCTAATGCACCTCCTTTTAATTATCCATGCCATGTCCAAGGGCTATGGAAGAGGAGTTGGAAGCCATTAATGAGTGTTTGGAGCTCTAACGGTCCATAAGTTCCATGCCAAAAAGATCAAATGAAGGCCAAGTGTTAGGGTATTTATAGGAGGAAGGTTAGGTGGGAGTAGGTGAGCAATGGGACCCATAATAAGCAATTTTCGAACCCTAGAAATAGCCTTGTAACACGAATTTCAATCCCCTCCCAGGGTTAGAGAATTTCGAACCCCTCCAGGGATTAGAGAATTTCGAACCCCTCCAGGGATTAAAGATTTTTGAACCCCTCCAAGGGTTAGAGAATTTCGTACCCCTTAGGGGGATACGAATTGGATGCCGAGGGCCGACACATAGGGATCCGAAATCTTGTCGTTTTTAAGGGTCAAGGTTCCCGACCATGAAATGAAGGAAAACAAGTTTTCATGAGTCCAAACTAAAGGAGTCCGAGCTTCTGGATACGAAAAAATCATAGGAATCAGGCTTTCTTACCCTTATGACGTGACTTCAACCCTGTTGCTTTGTGTTTTTTGAGGCTTGAGCGCGCCGCTCACCAAATACTTGACATGTGACAACTTTGAAAAAAAAGTGTATCAACATTTGCCCCCCAAAACATATCTTGCTTGGTCCAAGGAAGGTGTGTTTTGCAAGGAGAGGAGAAATCTAGAAACCAAAGCCAGGAGAAGTCCGGAGCGAGCTTCTATATTCATAAAACTAAAGAACCACGACCACGCCAGATTGTATTATCCAGGAAACCAAAGCCAAAAGCCAGAAATCTATGATCGCTTTAGATCATATTAACCAGAAAACCAGAATGTCAGAAATCCAGTGAAAGCCGACGACCGCGTTGGATCGCTCTGATAGATAACCAAGATAACCAGAATATTCGAGGAGCTGGAGGAGCCTAATAACCTTGGCAAGTCGAGTAAAGGCATCCTTATCAAACCAGGATAAGAGGCCAAGATACTCACGAGTCGATATTATTATCGTGTCACTGACAAGTCTACTGGATATAATCCAAGGTCGTTGACAAGGCGACCCACTAATCCAAACGAGCAGGGTCATACAAGATCCAAGACTCGCCATAAATCCACGAGTGGATATTCTTGTCATGTCACTAAAAAGTCCACCTGATGTAATCCAAGGTCATTGACAAGGCGACCCACTAATCCAAACGAGCAGGATCGTACGAGATCTGAAACTCGCCACAAATCCACGAGTGGTTGTCATGTCACTGACAAGTCCACCTGATGTAATCCAAGGTTATTGACAAAGTGACCCACTAATCCAAACGAGCAGGATCGTGAATGATCCGAAACTCGCCACGAGTCAAGTCGATCTCGTCAAAGTAGGACGAGAAACCAAGATAGCCAGATGCTTATTAGAGTTTGCAATCTCATTATCGATTTCATACTTCACAAGTAAGCGTCCTCACTTTGCGAAGTAATTTTATTAAAGTTAGGGATTTTTTAATAAAACCAAAGGAAAACCCAATGATTCGTCATCCGTAAAGAGCATGCCTAGGGAGCTATTCTTCCCCTATGCATGGGTAGGCGGACTTGGCCGTTTTTTGATGCCAAGTTCATTTGTCAAGGAAAGCGAATAGTTTATTGTTCATGAAGAACATGCCTAGGATCTCTCCGGTTCCTATTACATGGGTAAACAAACATAACCATTCACAATTCGAAGCCAGAAAAGTAAATTTTTCCTTAATAACCAAGGGTGGTGATGGTGTATCGTCAGCAAAGAGCATGCCTAGGGATTATATCAGCTGCCGTATGTGGGTATACCGACTCAACCACCTTACAACCATAGTAACTAGAATAACCAAAAGGAAGGATACATCCAAAGAGCTAAAGCTCTTAAATCCAAAACCATGGGTCAGAGCCCAACTAATCAAGCCTACAGAGCCAGATTGAGGAATCCACAAGTGAGGAGCGCCTTATTTGAAGACCATAATACCCTAAAGCCAAGAAAAACATAATTATCGCCTAAGCCCCAAAGGCCGGAGAACCAAGATCCGAATCTAGGAAGCTGAAAAAACAAAATCCATAATGCTAGAAAATCCAAAGCCGCAAGTCACAAGATACTGATGCCATGGAGACTTGCATCCCAGACATCAGAGCCAAAAAGGGTTAATTGATAATAATGCCCTTGTGGCCATTACTAGTCCCAGGCGCATCCTGATTCCCATAATTTTTCCGAACAAACCATGCTAGAAGTCCGTGCCTAATACGCTCTTCTATCATGTCCCTAAGATGCCGACAATCGTTCGTATGATGGCCAGGGAAGCTGTGAAACTGGCAATACTGATCGGACTCCCTTTCTTTTGGGGTTAGGTCCCTGAAGGCAGGACGTCTGAAAGGATGACTGGGATGAACCTCTTAAAAGATCTCCTGAAGGGTATAAGTAAGTTTTGAGCAAGACGAGAACTTGGGTTGCCCCCGGTCCTATTGGGATTGCTTTCTGAAGGGGGTTCCTTAGTAGTAACAAGAATCTTAGCCTTCCCCAAGTCGGACGGTTTCCTGTCAATAGCCGCATTAATATCGAGGGTTTTTTTGTTGACAGCCTTCGCATTCTCTTCCCGAAGGAATCTTTTAGCTTTGAAATAGAACTCGCCAAGGTTCTTTGGTGGGTCCCGATGCAGCGAAGTCCTGAATTCAGACTTATCTAGAACACCAGATACTGCGGTCATTAAAACCATAGAGGGGTCAGGCCTCTAGACCAAAGTGACCGCAACATTGAACCGTTTCAAGAGTTTCTGCAGGGTATCGCCGGACTTTTGCTTAACGCCATTTCAAGTCATGATGCTTTTAGGGCATATGTTGACTCTAAACTATTCCACGAATCGGATAATCAAAGCATTCCAAGAAGTGATGGAGTCCGGCTCTAGCTGCCTGTACCACATTGCAACAATGTCTATTAAAAAGAGTGAGAAGCACTGTCCATGACATTTTCTGAAGCTGATAGAACTTACATATGTCGAATGTATCTCATGAGGTGAGCGGTCGGGTCCTTGTGACCATCGTAGGGATCCAAGACTGGTAGCTTGAAATCAGGTGGATTCCGAGAGTTCCTGATATCCGAAGAAAGCGGACCGCGAGTCACACAACCCATGTCCATAGAAGAGGCACTGCCTCGAGTGAACCGACGGAGGACATCTGCGATCTCTGACCCATTTCCAAAAGTGAGCAGCTGATTTAGGTTATCCAAAGCGGCACCAGTGCCCCCAGTGTTCAGGTCCAATTTGGTAATCATATGATTGGGAAGAAAGTCCAGTTAGATTCCAACTTGAGGGTTCATATTGGGCGCGATCCTAACTCTCGAAACTGTGGGAGCACTATCATCTAAAGCTGAGTGCACTGACGCTTGAGCAACGTTACCGACAGCGGAGCCCGCGACTTGTCCGACCAAAGGGTCATAGGCTAGAGCAGCGTCGAGGCTCGAGGTGCCCCTGAGTGTGGTAGGACTGGCACCGTTTCGAGGAGTGGCGTCGGCCTGTTGATTAGTTTGTGTGATTTCCCCAAGTCTCGAGTCACAAGTAGAGGAACATCGGTACTAGTTTCGATAATATCTGCCTGGCCAGTCGACCTCAAATTGTTCCTTATCCTATCTTCGACACGAGCGAGGAAGGTACTGAAAGCATTTTCCTACCGCTCGAGTCGAGCGGTCAAATCTGTTGCGAGGTTCTTGATCATTCCATCGACATCTTCTCGAGTGACATAGTTCGATGAACTTCAGTCGAAGAAAATTCATGACTTCCTTCATCTCATGTCGCCTCATGAGCTTCAGTGATAGCAAGGAGCTTCTTGCGCTTAACCATGTCGAGAAACGAGTAGCGAAGTGGGATTCAAAAACTGAAACCAAAGTCGAGATCCGAAGACAAATCCAAGAAAATAATCCAAAGCAGAGGTTAAAGCTGTGTTTCCCCTTCCTGGCACGCCAAAATATTGACGGGAAAAATTGTTGCAAGCCAACCCAATGGTTATGTATGGTGCGAATACAACAAATCCAAAATAAGTAAAGTAAATGCGGGAGACACAGCTTTTATAGTGGTTCGACACTAACACCTACGTCCACTTTATAAATCTCATTCATCATATCTTTGTCGATTACAATTGATGTAACAATATTTGTGTACAAAGTTGTAAGTATGACAAACTTTGACTAAATTATCCTTCTTCTTCTTCTTCCTCGAGATAGGTTGACTTGATCAACTTAGTCCAAAACTAGCTTTGATATGATGTAGCTATGCTTGCTAATGTCCAAAAGCAATGGAACATGTGTGCACCTCCTTTTAATTATCCATACCATGTCCAAGGGCCATGGAAGAAGAGTTGGAAGCCATCAATGAGTGTTTGGAGCTCTAAAGGCCAAGGGTTGGTGTATTTATAGGAGGAAGGTTAGGTGGGAGTAAGTGAGCAGCGGGACCCACAAGAAGCAATTTTTGAACCCTAGAAATAACCTGGTAACACGAATTTCGAACCACTCCACGGGTTAGGGGGATACGAATTGGATGTCGAGGGCCGAAACATTGGGATCCGAAATCTTGTCGTTTTTAAGGGTCAAGGTTTCCATCCATGAAATGAAGGAAAACGAGTTTTCATGAGTCCAAACGAAAGGGATATGAGCTTCCGAATCTGAGGAAATCACAGGAATCGGGCTTTCTTACGCTTGTGACGTGACTTCGACCCAGCTGCTTTGTGTTTTTTGATGCTTGAGCGCGTCGCTCACCAAATACTTGACATGTGGCAGCTTCGACAAAAAAGTGTGTCAACATAGTGCATAACTAAATACAAACAATTGACATAATTTATCATATTTGCAAACGCTCATTTTTATCAAGTTTTTAGAATATTTTTTGATATGAAGATGTAACGACCCGCATTCTACATATCAAAGGATCGTAGAATATTTATTTTATTTTCATACGAAGTCGTATGGTCGTGTAACTTTCGGAAACGACTATTGGGTCATTCCCACATTCACGATTGTTGCCGAATTTAAATGACCATTTTTTCCCTATCGAATCTTGTTTCGCCTATAACTTTTGATTAGTAAGGAGTTTTGACCTGAAATCATTTCCGTTGGATTCAAATGATGGTTTACCCTTCCGTAGAGTGGTCGCATTAATCAAACGGACTTACCATTTGGGAGATATGACTGAAATAAGGTTTGGAAGATGAAAAACAGCTTAATTGGGCTTAATAGGGTGATTAGCAGCTAGGCCCATAACCCATTTCAGATTTAGGGTTATGAGAGGGCAGAAAGGAGTTAGTGAATGATTCCTTTTCATTTTCTCAGCCGCCACAAACATTTCTCTAACCCTAACAATGGCTTCCACCTTCTAAATTCATCTTTAATCACTTTCTAATCACATATTAGCCAAATCTACATCAAATCAAGGTGGATTAGCATCAAAATCGAGATAGAGCTGCTGGAATACATAGGAATCCATGTCAAATTAGTTAGAGCTTCAGATTTATCATTCATTTGTGGCTAAGATGAGTGGTTAGCATGTTTATTCACTAATTATAGCGAATTAGGGGTGATTAGTGATAATTAGCGAAATTATAATTCAGAAGAATATGAAAAAATATGTAAAAATTTTAAAATATTATTTTATGTCATTGATATAAATTTGGGTTAATTTGGATTAAGTTTGCTAATCCCGGAATTTAGGGGATTAAGGGGAAGACTATGGATTTGGGTATGTTTGATCCTAAATAACACATGTAATTGATGTTTTAATGTTTTGGTTGATTCTATATGTTCCTACTGCTGTTTGGGATGGTCTATGATTGCATAGGAAAGTTAGAATTGTCGAAAAGGCTGCCGAGAGGTGAAAAATGGTTTGCAGGAAATTGGTGTAGGCTATGGGTCGAGTGACCGACCCTTATGTCCAAACCAACCCCCACGTGTATGTTCGACCGACCCCTATGGGTCAAGCGACCGACCCTTATGTATATGTTCGACCGACCCTGTATGAAGTGTTCGACCGACCCTATATGGTGGTGTTTGACCGACCCTATATGCTGAGGTTCGACTGACGCTATGTGATGAGGTCAGAGGTTGTATGGAGTCAAACTCCATCAGGGTCTCCAACGGCAAAGATGTCATAGTGATAGTTGGACGGGGTGGGACTCCGTCATGGCCCCAATAGTTCTGGTGATCAAAGTGGTGGATATTGTATACTTTTTGCACTAAGTGAGAGATGTGAGAATGATTGCTATGTTTGATGTTTTCTATCACCATGACATGCACACTCCCATTTTACACTTTACGTTAGTGTTACCTTAGAGTACTATACATCCTGTTGTGCTAACTCTTTGGTTGAAGGTCTAGGTTCAGGTATGATTATTTATACCTGTTATTGCTTTACTTTGCTGCTATCGCTCATACCAAACTTTTGTATGACCCAGAGTTTTATGTTTCTTCTTATTACTCTGGGTGCTCCTAAACGAGCAGACTAAAGACAAGTTAGGTGGTTATGCACGAGTAGCTGTCCGGAGACGAGCAGGAGGCTTCCACATACAATTTACATATATTCTCCCTGTGTTGCTGTTGGCCACAACTTTGGGTATTAGTATTGTACCTTTTCTATTTTGCTTTAGAGACAGTATTTTGAAGTTGTAAAAATGGTTTGGATCATAAGCTGTACTTTGGATTCAGCTGCTATGATGGTTTAGTTTTCAGCTTATGCACCGTCTCTCCTGTTTTATATCGAGTTATGTTATTATTATATTTTATTCCATGTGCTGTGAGATAAACTATAGGTTCTTGATGATTCATCGTTTCAAACCCCTTTCTTTTGACGACCGTCCCGTTCTAGTTGGACATCGACATAGTGCATTTCAAGGGAAATGTCGGCTGGTGCGGAGTGGGCTGTCACAAAAGAAGTGGATTAACAGATACCAAAGGCGGATGGCCATAGTAAACTCATTTTCTTATTAATCGTTCCAGCTCTGATTGACACCAAAGGAACATAAGAACATCTTGTAAGCAGTCCAACTTAAAAGTGCCAACTGAATTTTTTTTTTAATTACTATCGGTGCTTGGTTATTCTTATTTTGGTTGAATTTGGTTAAAAGAATCGGATGTTATTCTTGTTTTACTACAAGAAAAATTCTCAAAGTCAAACTTATAGCCCTGGAAATAGTTCAGTTTGAAACAAGATTTCAAGTTTAGATTACCAAATCTCCATAAGCAGCTAAGTGAATGTTTTAAATAATTAAACTAAGTTTCCAACAAGAAAAGGAAAGGCTCCATTGAACTTGGACAGAAGGATCATGAGCTATGCTTGTTATATTACAAGAGAAATTCTCAGCCCAGAAATCATAGACCTAAAAATATTTCAACTTGAAATATATTTCAGCCTATCAAATGATCGAATCTGTAAAACCTATAAACATAAAATTTTAGTTAATCAAACCAGCTTTCCAATATAAGAATATTTTATGACATTTAGTTAAGAGAATTGAAAGTTATGCTTGTTTTCCTACAAGCAAAATTCTTAGCTGCAACTTCTAAACTACTCCGTTCGTTTTTAAAGGAGATTGTTAAATGAACTACATATTAAGAGAGAGATAAGTTTAAGTGGATTCCAGCTTAATTTAATTTTGTTAAGGGGGGTCTAGATTATTTTAAAAAAGAAAGAAAAGGAGACTCAAATGCCCCTTGTTTGTCGCTTGTGTTAAAACCTGACGTACTAAATTACGTGCACATAACAAACACGCGCTTCTAGAAATAAAAAACAATTGCATGGTTCGAACGAAGACAGCCAAATGGAAGCTATCGTGTAATGACCCATATTTTTTGTCGATTTATTTTAAACATTTAATATTCTTTTAAATTTTGAGTTGAAAACATAAATGAATTTTTATATTAAATTTATTGATTTATAATAAAATACGATTTAATTTCGAATATATCAAATTATGGTAATACGAAATGACAGATTATTGAATTCGTAGTTACAACCGTATCAAAATGATTCAAATGATCAATGTAAACTTTATTTAGAATATAAACAATAATAATAGTTTATTATCGATAAGTTGATTCTACTGAATTTAAATTATATTTTCTCAATCTAATTTGATATGCGAAAAGAACCAATTTTTCAAATGACCCCGGATTTCAACGAAACTAATTTTATAAAATCTGTAATAGTAAATTATGCTTAATTCAAGTTTGTGTTAATTGGAATTATTTTGTGATCGTGTGCAATTTAAAGGCGTATCGATTCATGTTGAGATTTAAATGGAAATTTTACAAACGATCTTGGAATTCGACGAAACCAGTTCCAACGTGTCCGGTAGAGCTCGTATGTGGTCGTCTTGACATGCTACTTTTGGCTTAAGTTTCACAAGAATATTATATTAATACATTTCTCTATAAATACACACTCATACCTAGGGGTGGGCATAGGTCGGTTTGGTGCGGTTTGGAGTGCAAACTGCTTCTGCACTTCATCTTACGGTTGATCCAAATACAACTCATTATACTACTCGTTTATATGGTTCTGTTCGATTTTAGTATATTACAGTTCGATTTTGGTTTGGTTTAATTTGAATACATATTAAATATGAAATAAGAGAACTACTTCCATCAACAATCAATTTACAACTGTGTTATGTAGTGTAACTTAAAGGGTAAAGCACACGATGTGATCAAAAATTGAAAGATTGGTTTCTAACTGTATGAATACTCTAATATTACATTTAATGACAAGTGAGATTGTTTTAATACATTGACTAAACATCAGTTTTAATCAATGCATAAACATTAAGTAAGATAACTCAAATAAGATTATAACCCGCCTTTATCTAAGAAATTATATAGAAACTATTATACTAAAACTATAAATTTATCCTTTGTGATAAAATTATTATTAATATAACAACATCATAAATATACATTATTAAAATCAATAATTAGGTAATAATTAACTATATTTTTATCATAAGATTGCTAGTGTAACTATTCGGTTCGGTTCGGTTTAATATGGTCTGGTCAACTGCTCAAACCGCAATCGGACTGTATAGCTTCGATTCGGTCTGGTTTGTTTTTCCTACTTTAAAGATAAAATTTGGTCCTTTTTTTAGAGCAAATGGATATGCAGCATGATGCTGCACAGCCGATTAAATACCATAGACATATCCTTTCAATAAGCTTGATTGGTAGCCAAAATAATAGATTCGAGATTAAGGTACCATCCCAAAAGTTCAAGTAGAATAAAAATAACATAAATGTGTACATAAAAAGGAGAATAACATCGCAAACCTACAGCAACAAGCACATCAGTAATTCCTTCCATCAACCCAGCCAGCGTTTGTGCTTCCCTGATCTTCCTCCTACCGAGCTTCATCTCGAATGGTGAGCCTGAATGGTGTAGAATGAGCCACACCTAAATACGTACAAAACAAATATGTGATACGTCTGCAAAGTCCATCTAAGATACTTCTAGGTTTGCCAAAAATAGTATCGTTACGTTCTTTCCAGATGCACCAAAAAAAGATAGATATAAAGTTGTCCAAAAGTGAATTAGGAGGTTTATACTGCCAATGATCGAAGAAGGAAGAGATCTCAGGGATAAAGCCAAGAAGGTTAGAGCTCCTTGTAGCAAGAATGGGATAGGTGAAATCACAATCTAGAAATAGATGATGAGTTATTTCATTCTCCAGCGAACAAAGAGCACAAGTAGGGGAAGTAGGGACATGGAAGCGGCACAGTCGGTCTCTGGTGTTGATGCAAGATCTGATGAGGCACCACTGAAAGAAAAGAATGCGAGGAGGTAACTTACACTTCCAGAGCTTGGAGAAGGAGAAGAGACAACCATGATTATTTAGGAAATGGTAGCAAGAAGACATAGATAAACCCTTGTTTGGTGATAACGCCCAGTGGTAAGTATCAGCAGCTTCATTAAGGTGGAGAGAAAGAATAATCCTGCAGACTTTGAGGAAATCAGAAAGAATGGGGAGGATGAAGAGAGAGTTGGGTAGAAATGAGAAGTGCCAAGAAAGGAAGATTAGTGAACAGACAAATCGTGGGAGGTTAAGAGGGTAAAGAGGAAAAAGAGAGTATAAGAGACAGGGAGGATGCCATGCCAGATGTCAAGCTAGAAAAGGCAGTTTCTACCATTGCCTAGTCTGACCTGGAATAGGTTTTTAATATGGGGAAGGGTGGGCAGAACGCCATACCAGAATGGAGAGGGATTGTACAGAGGTGGGAGGTGCAGGACAAGGTTAGAATTAGAGCGATAATGCATAGATAGGATCCAGTCTTTCTATATGAAATCTCCAAGGGTGAGAGTCCTCCAAAGCTACTTTGAGAGAAGAGCCGAATCGAGGGAGCTTAGGTTAGATATACCCAAGCCTCCCTGATCTCGATGCTGACAAACTGATTGCCAGTTTAGTAAATACTTAAGTTTGTTACCATTCCATAGGAAGAAACTTCGGATGGAATCAATTCAATTAATAACCCAGCATGACATTTTATGAAATGACAACTAGTAGGCGGGAATGACAGAGAGGACAGACCTAACCAGCACCAGGCGGCCAGCGGCTGAAAGGGAGTTGGCTTTCCAGGTGGAGAGTCCACTTCCGATCTTATCAATGAGGGTAATCCAATCTGTTTTATGAAGTTTGGTAGGACGGAGGGGGATACCAAGGAAAGTGATAGGGAAATGGGAGAGGTTATACTTAAGGAATTTGGAAATGGAAGGGCCAAGATGGCCAGAGTTGCCAAGCATGATGATTGAGCTCTTATGGAAATTAATGGATAAGCCGAAGACAAGTTCAAAAGTGCGAAGAAGGATCTTAAAGGAATGGAGGTGAGAAGGTTCAGTAGAGGTGAAAAGGATAGTATCATCAGCATTGTAGATTAGAGATCATCTAATTATATATCGGATGCTTGATGCCCTCAAGCAGATGATTGCTGCTAGCAAGTTTGATCATTCGGTTAAAGACATCCCCAATGAGGACAAATAAGAGAGGGGAGAGTGGGTCACTGTAGTGACCCGCATTTCCGTAACATCAGAGTTGACTATATACATCATACGTCCAACCCAAATATCACGAAAATACGGAACATTTTTTTTTAGAAGAAAAAGATAGAAGCAGAACAGAAACAACAACACAGAATCTCACATCGCAGCGGAACAAAATATAATATATCATATCTTTGAAATACAAAATGTTAACTGTATAACATACACTTATCAGAGTACAACACTTACAACATAGCGGAACAACACTATAACTAGATAACGCTGAAGCCTCCTGCTCCAAGCTCCTTTAGATAGATCTGTAAAATCCTGAAACTACTTGACTGCCCATACAAATTTAGGCACCCAAGAGTTTAGGGAAAACAACAAAGTAAACTCCGGGTCAGTCATGGGACTGGTATGAGTAAACAGTTTTAAACAGTTTCAGAAAAACTAAATGATATCTCATAAGACCACGCCGCATAACACGGAACAGGTTTTTCCCTTATGAAAATCCAAACACTTGATTAAACTTTATATCAAACTCTTTTGATATTATAATAATGTCTAAATCAATTAAATAACAATCTAGTGGAACGTTTGCATCTCACGTTCCACATATATATACAATCAAAACCGCAAGCACGTATTGGGTATTTGGTTTTCCAACTATGACAAGGTATGGAATCACCTTCCGCTGGTATATCTCTAGAGGAGAATACACCGAGTTCAACAAGAACATCTTGCAACTCAGCCACACATGACCGACCACTCATTTCGCTTGAGTGTATCGAATGTATATCACCAACGATTGGGATCAGCAACCGTTTCCCGAATGGGTCAGCATCGACAATAGATTTTTAGAAGTAAATGAAACTCTAGATCAGGTGATTATACACCCTAATAGGTGCGACCTACATAGACATGTTGCCTGCCCGATTTCTGTCATTTACCGGTTGATGAGGCTAGAAGCTATGCTTTATCATCACACCAGATTCACTTCGAATGTCACATCGCCAGATCCATCGAAAATCACTAATTGACGTCTACAACAGTACATTACGTGTCAGCTAAAAGAAGTTTCCTCCTCCGCTTCCACTCTTGGTACAGTTGAAGAAATCAATGTACGTGACCTTTCTGGAAATACTCTGTCAGACATTCATCCATACAAGTCACCCAGGAACAGGATGAACCGAAGGTACTATTTCTATAATTAGAAAAAGTCCTTGCACTCTACTCCGTCTTCGATTATCTTTATATAATCTGATTCGCACGCTACTGCCAATATGGAGTGGTTCTTCGGATAATATTCCAACCGGTCTCTCCATATTGACAACGATGGTCAAAACTTCGATAGTCTGTGATTTAACTATCGAATAAAAACAAGTGTTTCGATAGTCGATGATTTAACTATCGAATAAAACAAGTGTTCATCCAAACATCCAACAATCAGTGAACCTTTAATTAATATTTCATTAATTAAATCATTTCTCTATTTCTTATCAATATTTGTTAACCAAATATTTTCAATAACCATACTGGCCTTATACGTTCTTTGGAAAACATTTCCATATATCGCCTTCCTTTATTTTCTATACTAGGAAATATTCATTATTCTATTTCCAAGCTTTGCACATATTTGGGTTAAAACAGATGTTGTATAAAACATCGTTACGACAACCCAAATACAGTATTTAACTAATTCTTATTCCACATTGATCTTCGAGCCTGAATCTTGCTGCTTATCGGTATATCATGAAATCAACCAAGTTGGGGTATAATTACCTCTCAGACCTTGACTGGATAACATTTAACGTCAAAACAGACAAGACTACTTACTCGAATAATCAATACCATACAACTGATTTTTCACCTTCAAACACATATACATTTTCTCTTTCTATTCTTACTAGATTTTATTCTTATACTTCCCTTTTTATTTTACTATTCTATTTCTAAGTTCGTTTTCTTATCGACTTTTATATATTTTGATACGTTGATTTCTAACTATCAAAATATCTTAAAAATATTCTATCTCCTTAAATTCCCGGAAAAATTCGCCATAACCTCCTTTGTACCGGGAGCATCGGGAAATTTCAAATAGCTTTCCCGGTCCTTCTCATCTCAAAAAGAAAAAGAAAAAGCCAAGCGGCTTGCCGATACGGCGCATAAAATCTCATATGGAAATTAAATACGTACCTTTTTGTCGGGCATTCTATTTATTTCACTTCTATACTTTATTCCATACCTGTCTCCTGTATGTCTATACCTGTCCAATCTATTTTAACTATACCAATCGTTTTTACTCAATTTGTTAATTAAATCTGTTAATTAACTTCTTAGTCTATTTCACCTTCATATTTGAACATGACATGTTCAAATATATTTTAACTTGCAAATTACACATTCTAATTATACTAATACTCTCGTTCCGTTATCGACTTCTCTATTCAAATTCCAATTCAATCCTATTTGAATTCTCTTTATTTAAACTTCATTTGAATTCTATTTTCAAATTCTATAGTTAAACTCCATTTGAATTCTATATTCAAATTCTATAGTTTAAAGTCTATTTGAATTTCTATATCCAAATTCTATTTGAAATTCAAATCGTTTAAAGCCCCTTTGAATTTCTATATTCAAATCTATAGTTTAAAGTCTATTTGAATTTCTATATCCAAATTCTATTTGAAATTCAAATCGTTTAAAGCCCCTTTGAATTTCTATATTCAAATCTATAGTTTAAAGTCTATTTGAATTTCTATATTCAAATTCTATTTGAAATACTATATTCAAATTTCTTTTTGAATTCTCTTTTCAAATTCTATATTCAAAGTCTATTTGAATTTCTCTGCATTATTTATAAACAACGTTTATAACTTCAATTCAAATCCCACCTTTCTATTTATAAACAACGTTTATAAATTCGATTCAAATTCCATATTTTCATTTATAAACAACGTTTATAAATTCGATTCAAATTCCATATTTCCATTTATAAACAACTTTATAAATTCGATTACTTGTTTATATATATTCAAAACAAGTTAATGTTTCTATACTTCATTAAAAATTCAAATTCTATTTATAAAAATAGAATTCCCCTTTTTAAATTTCAAATACCCTTTTTGATATTTTTATAAATCAATATCCCAAGCCCCAATGATATTTAAACAATCAAATCAACCAATCTTCAATCATTTGATTTTTAACACATCATATATGAATATATATGAAATCAAACAAACAACAACAGATAATATTTTTTTTTGAGGAATCCAGTTGGATTCCTCCAACCTGTTTTTCCTGCATCCACAGACGTTAGTCAACATAGTAATACCCATCCTGCTTCGTGGCAGGATATCGCGGTATGAAGGTCATCCACTATCATAGCGTGGGGCGTATAGGGTAATCATCCGCTATGAAACTGCGGGCATCCGCTAATGAAACTGCGGGAATCCAACCAATCATCAACCCAATATATATATATAATAGTCCTAAATAACTATATATATTTTAAAACAATCAGACAGCATTCAAACAAGCAACAATAATTATTTTTAACACTAAAAATAATTCTAATTAAATGGTGAGTGAGATTTACTCACCGGGGTTTTAATTGGCAGCTCATTCTGACTTTTAAATAAAATCCTAAGAGACTTCAAAAATTCAAACTGAACTCCATTGCGAAGCTTAAGTTTATACGAGCTCAACAAATCGACGACGTTCGCATCTGATATCGTATGAATTTTATACAGGCAATTATTATTTTTATTAAGCTTATGGTCATTAAATAAATTAAAAAAAAAATATAATTAATTACCTTTAATCCTTGATTTAGGCCGCTAACTCTTTTTCTTCCCTGACGAACTTCGAATCAACTGCTCCTCACAACCCAACGGTCTAACATCTTCACTCCTCACCTCAACACTTCAATCCAGTCCAGCGTTGGCCTCTGCTGCCATCGCAGTGTACTCCTCCACGCACAATTACCTAGTTCGAACTGTTCCCCAACTGAAGATCGATGCTCGAATCCTTCAGCATCTCGAATCTGTATTCCATGCTCGTAGATGTCGAGCTTCAGAAATCGTACCTCGTCCACATCGCGACCCCCAATTTGCGTTTTACAGAAACTAGGCATCTCTATTGAAGGCTGCTCTGACCTCCTTTGAAACCGCAGTCACCGAACTCGAGTGCCCTTCGAACCCTACAAAGTCGAGCCTCCCTTTGCCATCGCGACGTCACATGAATCGGAAATGCCTAAGGACTCCCAGCGAAGTGTTGAACGACCTCACGAACATCAATCTAGGCTTCAACTCTACCTCATACATCGTCGAAGACCCTCCGCCTTAACTCGCGACGACCCCAACGACGATTCCATCTCAACGCAAACATATCTCCGGCACGATTCAAGCTTCCGCGGATCTAAGTCTAAGTTGCGATTTGATTTTTAGGTATTTGAGTTTTCAACAGAAAAAGGGGGATTTCGATATGAAGTTTTCGGTTTGATTTTATAAAAGGGACGGATGGAAAAGAGAAGGCCACGGTTTGGTTTGTTTTGTGGAAATGAATCAAGGCACGACATGTTTTGAATTGTGGTGATGAAAGGCCCACGGCTTTTGTTTATATCCACAAAAGAAAATATTTAATTTAATTTAAACCGGATCCTTTAAATTAGATTATCCCTTTGATTCTGAACTCCTCTCTGAACACAACAACTGACGATTTTAGGGTAATACCCCTATTTCGGACACACTGGGATAGGTCACGAAGTCCAGTTCGATCATCCCAAACAGATATTAATTTAAATCAATTTAATTTAAATTTCAAACCATTTAAATTCTTCGATAATTATTGAATATTATTATTCTAATTCAAACAGAATTATGTATTGATTATTTGAACTGTTTTCAAATCAGTTTTCACTTTGAATTCAGTTATTCGCTGATTCCTTATTTTGATAATTTAATATATACGATATTAAATCGAAATCGATATTTAAATCGATAACATAAATATAAAAATTCATTTATATTATCAACTAAATATTTAAATCCATTCTAAATATTTAAAATTAGTTGGTCGAAATCCCGGGTCATTACAATCTTCCCCACTTAAAAATAATTTCGCCCTCGAAATTGCTAAGGTAGAAATAGTGCTACAAACCTATTTACTTTTCAGAACTTATTTATGTTGATACTCAACATTTCAAACTTCAATACGTAACTCTCTGTCGAATAAACCCCTATTCGATAACTCCTCCCTTCGAATAACTATATTCAATAATTTCTCTTTCGAATAACTAGATTCGAAAACCTCTATTTCGAATAACTATATTCGATTTAATCTATTCAGTTTACTCTTATCAATTAACTCTATTGGATTTAACTCTTTTCGATTAATTCCATCAAATAACTAAATTCGATAACTCCTTTGAATAACCAATATTCTATAACTCACTTTGATTAAACTAATCGATAACTCCTTTCGATTAAACTATAGTCGATAACTCCTTCGATTAACAAATAATTGATAACTCCTTCCGAATAAGCTATATTCGATAACTCCTTTTAACTTTATTCGAATAACTCCTATTCGATTAATTCCTTTAATTCTATTCGAATAAACAAATATTCGATTTAACTCCATTCGCTTGACTCTAGATCGCAGCGATCACAATGGTTACGCCTGATTCCCCCAGGAAACATCCGACCACTCTAGGCTATCTGCAGCCCTGCGAATTACGCTAGCAGTCGTACGAAATGGCAACTTATCCTGAGTACTATGTTTGACTAATTCTATCTCAATACTATATTCGATCATCTTTAATTGAATAACTAAAATTCAATTAAATCCTAATTCGATTTACCATGTTCAATTTACTCTATCTTGTTAACTCTTTATTTGAATAACAAATATTCGATAATTTCTAATTGAATGACTAATATTCAATTTACTCTACGGGTTTACCCTAACTGATTAACTCTAACTGGTTAATTCTTACTCTAATCGATTTATTCTAACTCCAGTCGACTTCTCCTATTCGAATAACTCCTATTCGATAGCGTTTATTCATTTATAAAGATTTACTTTTAGTAACGGTTCTTTACTTTATAAATGTTCTCTTTAATAACGTTACTTCATCTATACAGGTGTTGTGTACCCCTTCTATTTAAAACTATCGGTGTTAAAAACCAATATCTCTTCTCTATATAAGTTCAGACTTATATATTCCATTTATCGAATGCTAAATACTTAATTTAATTTATAAACTGTTATTTATACATTAATCTTTTCTATTTATCTGTTAAAAACAGATTTCCATTTTCTATCCATCTTCTGAATATTCCTTTGATTAATTCTATTTATTTAACAAATAAATATCTCATTTATAACATTCTATTTATTTTCTATAAATAAATATTTCCATTTACTCTATTTGTAAATGTTTTACAAATATTCCCTTCTAAATTCTATTTGTAAATGTTTTTACAAATATTTCTCCTTCTATTTGTTTGCACATAACTTCCCTTGTATTTGTGTTACAAATATATTTCCTCTTTAACTCTTTTGGTTTCTCCTTTATCCACACCCAATTCATATTTCATTCACATTGATTTTACTCAATTTATTCATTTCAATCCATTTAACTTACTTAAGTTAAATTTAATTTCAATCGTTCAAATTCCAATTAACTAGTTGCTAATTAACCGTTTTGCCTATTTCACACTTTTTATTTGAATATAATTTGTTCAAATATATGTCATCTTAATTATAAACTAATCTAATTTATATTTTCAACTCGAGTTATATATTCGATTTCGAATATAAATTCTCAATCTCTTTCACTTATCAAAAACCCAGTTTCGATTCAAATTTCCTTTAACTAATTATTTTCCAATTTAGTTAATTCTATTTAACCATTTAAAATATGATTTTTGTCTTAAAAATCATTTCACTTACTTCACTGGAGTTCATATTTATTTTATATCTCCAATCTGGATTTTTCTAATGCCAATTCGAATTTTATTTCCTAACAATCCTTTTATTTATTTAATTAAACCGTTATGGTTTTCTAATGGTTCTGGCGCTGCTTTTCTAAAAATTTGATTTTAACATAACTCAAAATCTATACGACGAAATCCAGATTTTTCTCTTTCATTAGAAAACTATTGTTCAACCAGTCCCGACGATTCTTGTTTCACAGAATTCCGACTTCAATTGAGTTCTGTATACTAAATTGAAGTTCGAATCACCAATTTACGAACTGCCGCGCTATGGCAAGCTCGTTTTAATTATATTTATAAATATAAACGTTTTAACTTCGTTTATAATAAATTCAACTCCATTCTGATATATTTTTAATATGTATCAAATCCATTTTTCATAATATTCCCGATCTAGTTCTCTTCAAATATTCAAATCCTATATATTTACAATATTCAAATTCCATTTGAATTTCATTATTCAAACTCTATATTTGAATTTCCTTCTATTCAAATTCATTTGAATTCCTTATCTTCAAATCCCATTTGAATTTCTTATCTTCAAATCCCATTTGAATTTCTTATCTTCAAATCCCATTTGAATTTCTTATCTTCAAATCCCATTTGAATTTCTTATCTTCAAATCCCATTTGAATTTCTTATCTTCAAATCCCATTTGAATTTCTTATCTTCAAATCCCATTTGAATTTCTTTGAATTTAAATTCTATTTTAACTCCTTTGAATTCTATATTCAAAGTCTATTTCAATTGCTATTTGAATTCTATAT
This sequence comes from Allium sativum, assembly GCA_030737875.1. NCBI lineage: Eukaryota > Viridiplantae > Streptophyta > Magnoliopsida > Asparagales > Amaryllidaceae > Allium > Allium sativum. The sequence goes on along the minus strand of CM060921.1, from coordinate 2,557,361 downwards.
TCAAATTTATTTGAATTCTCTATATTGAATTTCTATTTGAAATCTATATTCCAATTCCCATTTCACTTCTATTTGAAATCTATATTCCAATTTCACTTCTATTTGAAATCTATATTTCCATTTCACATTTCAAAATTCCTTTGAAGTTATATAAATATATACATATATTTATACCTATCCCAAATTCAAAACATCTGAATTTTCAAACAACTTGTTTCTATCAAACAAATTTCCATCAAAACTTTTCTAAGGCAGCAATTCGTCACTTAGAATCTCGAAAATGAACACTGGTGATGTTGCGACCATCATCAGAATTATTTCCCAGCTACTGAATGAGTTCAGTGCTATATTTCTTTCAAACTCCATTTAGAAAAATATTTTCCAAACTCCCAGGATTTTATATTCTGAATTCTGGTTGGAATTCAATTTCAATTTTATCACATTTGTATATTTGATTTCATATACAAATTCCATTAGTTATATATATAACTATTTCAGTTTTTATAATCTAATTTGATTAAAATCCTAACAATCAACTTAACTATTTAAAAACAATATCGTGTCCAATCTTCTGTTCAAGTGTTTATAAATTCCTATCGACTTCGTGGCGTCCCACGATTCGACCAAAATTTATAATCCACTCAACAGACTAGTCAACACAATATAAAACAGTTTTTATATCAAATAACAAATACGCTCTCTCGTACATATATACACTCAACTCATTCTAGGATACTACTGATCCTATCTCTAATGAGCACATTCCAACAAGCCTAGGTATTCGCTCAACCTAAGCTCTGATACCAACTGTAGTGACCCGCATTTCCGTAACATCAGAGTTGACTATATACATCATACGTCCAACCCAAATATCACGAAAATACGGAACATTTTTTTTTAGAAGAAAAAGATAGAAGCAGAACAGAAACAACAACACAGAATCTCACATCGCAGCGGAACAAAATATAATATATCATATCTTTGAAATACAAAATGTTAACTGTATAACATACACTTATCAGAGTACAACACTTACAACATAGCGGAACAACACTATAACTAGATAACGCTGAAGCCTCCTGCTCCAAGCTCCTTTAGATAGATCTGTAAAATCCTGAAACTACTTGACTGCCCATACAAATTTAGGCACCCAAGAGTTTAGGGAAAACAACAAAGTAAACTCCGGGTCAGTCATGGGACTGGTATGAGTAAACAGTTTTAAACAGTTTCAGAAAAACTAAATGATATCTCATAAGACCACGCCGCATAACACGGAACGGGTTTTTCCCTTATGAAAATCCAAACACTTGATTCAACTTTATATCAAACTCTTTTGATATTATAATAATGTCTAAATCAATTAAATAACAATCTAGTGGAACGTTTGCATCTCACGTTCCACATATATATACAATCAAAACCGCAAGCACGTATTGGGTATTTGGTTTTCCAACTATGACAAGGTATGGAATCACCTTCCGCTGGTATATCTCTAGAGGAGAATACACCGAGTTCAACAAGAACATCTTGCAACTCAGCCACACATGACCGACCACTCATTTCGCTTGAGTGTATCGAATGTATATCACCAACGATTGGGATCAGCAACCGTTTCCCGAATGGGTCAGCATCGACAATAGATTTTTAGAAGTAAATGAAACTCTAGATCAGGTGATTATACACCCTAATAGGTGCGACCTACATAGTCATGTTGCCTGCCCGATTTCTGTCATTTACCGGTTGATGAGGCTAGAAGCTATGCTTTATCATCACACCAGATTCACTTCGAATGTCACATCGCCAGATCCATCGAAAATCACTAATTGACGTCTACAACAGTACATTACGTGTCAGCTAAAAGAAGTTTCCTCCTCCGCTTCCACTCTTGGTACAGTTGAAGAAATCAATGTACGTGACCTTTCTGGAAATACTCTGTCAGACATTCATCCATACAAGTCACCCAGGAACAGGATGAACCGAAGGTACTATTTCTATAATTAGAAAAAGTCCTTGCACTCTACTCCGTCTTCGATTATCTTTATATAATCTGATTCGCACGCTACTGCCAATATGGAGTGGTTCTTCGGATAATATTCCAACCGGTCTCTCCATATTGACAACGATGGTCAAAACTTCGATAGTCTGTGATTTAACTATCGAATAAAAACAAGTGTTTCGATAGTCGATGATTTAACTATCGAATAAAACAAGTGTTCATCCAAACATCCAACAATCAGTGAACCTTTAATTAATATTTCATTAATTAAATCATTTCTCTATTTCTTATCAATATTTGGTAACCAAATATTTTCAATAACCATACTGGCCTTATACGTTCTTTGGAAAACATTTCCATATATCGCCTTCCTTTATTTTCTATACTAGGAAATATTCATTATTCTATTTCCAAGCTTTGCACATATTTGGGTTAAAACAGATGTTGTATAAAACATCGTTACGACAACCCAAATACAGTATTTAACTAATTCTTATTCCACATTGATCTTCGAGCCTGAATCTTGCTGCTTATCGGTATATCATGAAATCAACCAAGTTGGGGTATAATTACCTCTCAGACCTTGACTGGATAACATTTAACGTCAAAACAGACAAGACTACTTACTCGAATAATCAATACCATACAACTGATTTTTCACCTTCAAACACATATACATTTTCTCTTTCTATTCTTACTAGATTTTATTCTTATACTTCCCTTTTTATTTTACTATTCTATTTCTAAGTTCGTTTTCTTATCGACTTTTATATATTTTGATACGTTGATTTCTAACTATCAAAATATCTTAAAAATATTCTATCTCCTTAAATTCCCGGAAAAATTCGCCATAACCTCCTTTGTACCGGGAGCATCGGGAAATTTCAAATAGCTTTCCCGGTCCTTCTCATCTCAAAAAGAAAAAGAAAAAGCCAAGCGGCTTGCCGATACGGCGCATAAAATCTCATATGGAAATTAAATACGTACCTTTTTGTCGGGCATTCTATTTATTTCACTTCTATACTTTATTCCATACCTGTCTCCTGTATGTCTATACCTGTCCAATCTATTTTAACTATACCAATCGTTTTTACTCAATTTGTTAATTAAATCTGTTAATTAACTTCTTAGTCTATTTCACCTTCATATTTGAACATGACATGTTCAAATATATTTTAACTTGCAAATTACACATTCTAATTATACTAATACTCTCGTTCCGTTATCGACTTCTCTATTCAAATTCCAATTCAATCCTATTTGAATTCTCTTTATTTAAACTTCATTTGAATTCTATTTTCAAATTCTATAGTTAAACTCCATTTGAATTCTATATTCAAATTCTATAGTTTAAAGTCTATTTGAATTTCTATATCCAAATTCTATTTGAAATTCAAATCGTTTAAAGCCCCTTTGAATTTCTATATTCAAATCTATAGTTTAAAGTCTATTTGAATTTCTATATCCAAATTCTATTTGAAATTCAAATCGTTTAAAGCCCCTTTGAATTTCTATATTCAAATCTATAGTTTAAAGTCTATTTGAATTTCTATATTCAAATTCTATTTGAAATACTATATTCAAATTTCTTTTTGAATTCTCTTTTCAAATTCTATATTCAAAGTCTATTTGAATTTCTCTGCATTATTTATAAACAACGTTTATAACTTCAATTCAAATCCCACCTTTCTATTTATAAACAACGTTTATAAATTCGATTCAAATTCCATATTTTCATTTATAAACAACGTTTATAAATTCGATTCAAATTCCATATTTCCATTTATAAACAACTTTATAAATTCGATTACTTGTTTATATATATTCAAAACAAGTTAATGTTTCTATACTTCATTAAAAATTCAAATTCTATTTATAAAAATAGAATTCCCCTTTTTAAATTTCAAATACCCTTTTTGATATTTTTATAAATCAATATCCCAAGCCCCAATGATATTTAAACAATCAAATCAACCAATCTTCAATCATTTGATTTTTAACACATCATATATGAATATATATGAAATCAAACAAACAACAACAGATAATATTTTTTTTTGAGGAATCCAGTTGGATTCCTCCAACCTGTTTTTCCTGCATCCACAGACGTTAGTCAACATAGTAATACCCATCCTGCTTCGTGGCAGGATATCGCGGTATGAAGGTCATCCACTATCATAGCGTGGGGCGTATAGGGTAATCATCCGCTATGAAACTGCGGGCATCCGCTAATGAAACTGCGGGAATCCAACCAATCATCAACCCAATATATATATATATAATAGTCCTAAATAACTATATATATTTTAAAACAATCAGACAGCATTCAAACAAGCAACAATAATTATTTTTAACACTAAAAATAATTCTAATTAAATGGTGAGTGAGATTTACTCACCGGGGTTTTAATTGGCAGCTCATTCTGACTTTTAAATAAAATCCTAAGAGACTTCAAAAATTCAAACTGAACTCCATTGCGAAGCTTAAGTTTATACGAGCTCAACAAATCGACGACGTTCGCATCTGATATCGTATGAATTTTATACAGGCAATTATTATTTTTATTAAGCTTATGGTCATTAAATAAATTAAAAAAAAAATATAATTAATTACCTTTAATCCTTGATTTAGGCCGCTAACTCTTTTTCTTCCCTGACGAACTTCGAATCAACTGCTCCTCACAACCCAACGGTCTAACATCTTCACTCCTCACCTCAACACTTCAATCCAGTCCAGCGTTGGCCTCTGCTGCCATCGCAGTGTACTCCTCCACGCACAATTACCTAGTTCGAACTGTTCCCCAACTGAAGATCGATGCTCGAATCCTTCAGCATCTCGAATCTGTATTCCATGCTCGTAGATGTCGAGCTTCAGAAATCGTACCTCGTCCACATCGCGACCCCCAATTTGCGTTTTACAGAAACTAGGCATCTCTATTGAAGGCTGCTCTGACCTCCTTTGAAACCGCAGTCACCGAACTCGAGTGCCCTTCGAACCCTACAAAGTCGAGCCTCCCTTTGCCATCGCGACGTCACATGAATCGGAAATGCCTAAGGACTCCCAGCGAAGTGTTGAACGACCTCACGAACATCAATCTAGGCTTCAACTCTACCTCATACATCGTCGAAGACCCTCCGCCTTAACTCGCGACGACCCCAACGACGATTCCATCTCAACGCAAACATATCTCCGGCACGATTCAAGCTTCCGCGGATCTAAGTCTAAGTTGCGATTTGATTTTTAGGTATTTGAGTTTTCAACAGAAAAAGGGGGATTTCGATATGAAGTTTTCGGTTTGATTTTATAAAAGGGACGGATGGAAAAGAGAAGGCCACGGTTTGGTTTGTTTTGTGGAAATGAATCAAGGCACGACATGTTTTGAATTGTGGTGATGAAAGGCCCACGGCTTTTGTTTATATCCACAAAAGAAAATATTTAATTTAATTTAAACCGGATCCTTTAAATTAGATTATCCCTTTGATTCTGAACTCCTCTCTGAACACAACAACTGACGATTTTAGGGTAATACCCCTATTTCGGACACACTGGGATAGGTCACGAAGTCCAGTTCGATCATCCCAAACAGATATTAATTTAAATCAATTTAATTTAAATTTCAAACCATTTAAATTCTTCGATAATTATTGAATATTATTATTCTAATTCAAACAGAATTATGTATTGATTATTTGAACTGTTTTCAAATCAGTTTTCACTTTGAATTCAGTTATTCGCTGATTCCTTATTTTGATAATTTAATATATACGATATTAAATCGAAATCGATATTTAAATCGATAACATAAATATAAAAATTCATTTATATTATCAACTAAATATTTAAATCCATTCTAAATATTTAAAATTAGTTGGTCGAAATCCCGGGTCATTACAGTCACCTTGTCTGAAACAAAGCGAGGATTTAAAGAGGTTCCCCATATCTCTATTGATACAAATGGATGAACAACTGGTTTAAAGTATGCACCTAATCCAATCACACCATTTCGGTTGAAAACTCATATTGGCCATCAGCTGAAGGATAAAATTCCAATTTACTGTGTCAAACGCTTTTGAGAAGTGAATTTTAGGAGGACACCGGGAGTAGAGGTGGAGTAGCAATACGAAATAATCTCCTGAGTAACAGCAACGCAATCTAAAATGTTTTGGCCCTTAATAAAGGCAGATTGTTCAGTACCAACCAACGATGAGATAACTGACTGTAATTTGTTAGCAAGGATCTTAGTGATAATTTATATGTGGTATTAAGGAGGAGAAATGGACAGAAAGATGATAGGGAGGTTGAAACTACAGTCTTGGGGAGGAGTACAATGTTTGCGTAATTCAGTCTTGAAATGGTCATTGGATCATCCTGGAATTCATTACACATCGCAATAATATCATGTTTAACAGTGGGCCAGAATTTCTTGAAGAATAATGGGCCAAATCCATCTGGGCCTAGAGCTTTATCATCGGCTATGTTTTTTAGGGCATTCCATATTTCTTCCTCGGAGAATGGCTGGTCTAACTAAAGATAGGGAGGATTAGGGTATAGGAGGTGCCAATCAATGTTGGGAAGGGGAGGGGACTGTTTTCCAAGAAGATTATGGTAGTACTTTGGAAAGAGCCAGAGAATATCGGAATGATTGGAGTAAGTGGTATCATTGTGTTGAATCTTGGAAATAAACAAGGATTGTCGTCTACCGTTGGCCAAACGGTGAAAGTATTGTGTATTTTTATCTCCTTCCTCAATCCATTTTGCTTTGGAACGCTGCTTCCAACCAATTTCCTTCTGTTTGATAAGTGCATCCATTTCCTCTTCAAGGTTTTTGAGTTCACATAGCTCCACAGTTGTTAGAGGACGGGATTCTTCCAAGGTATTCTATTTCAAAATATCGTCTTGTATTGCTTTCATCCTTGTTCTAAGAGAACTAACCCATAGGTGGATTAATTTTCTTAGGGATCTGAGTTTCAGGACCACTCTTTCTGCAATGGATTGAGTTTTAGTTTGTTGGGACCTGACCAGTTTAATAAAGTCCTCGAAATTAGGTTCAAGCAGCCATAAGCATTCAAATCTGAAAGGCCTATTAGTAGTGGAGAGGGAGTCAGAGTCAAGGAGGAGGGGGAAGTGATCAGAGATGATTATGGCCAGGCCATTGACTAAGGAAAGCAGATGGAGGTCCTCCCAAGACAAGTTGAAGAGGAAGCAATCGAGCTTAGCCAGCTATAGGTTTAGTTTTTTGCTTGACCATATAAAAAGACGGTTGCATATCGGAGGATTAATGAGAGAGCATGCATTGATGAAAGAGTTAAAGGACAGGGTATATGGGAAAAATGGTCATGGTTTCTTTCTAACATGGTCCTTGTGGTGTTAAAATCACCACGAAACATCCATGGGCCATTAATGTAACACCCCACCTCCGTTAAGGTCACTCACAAAGGGAATGCCTTAACTTTGGTGGAGCATTTTAGTAAACAGAACCGAAACTTACAAGACAGATAAAACAGTACTTGAAAAATTTTAACTTTATTACAGCGGAAACAGAAATTAATATGGTTACATCCTTTCAAATTTCAGAATTCAAGTACAAAATATCAGTCTTGTACAAAAGCCTTCAAAATGCATGGTTTAAAATCATAATCCCCATGGAACGGAAGCTATACAGAGCCAAGCCATACTTTAAGCACTTCAAGCAAAGAGAAATCCGGATCAAGCTAAAGTATTCCCTCCTTGGATAACCTGGGGGGGGGGGGGGGAACGGAAGAAAGGAGGCGAAACAACAAGGGTCAGACAAAAAGTCTGGCAAGTCCAGTGACTTTCAACATATGAACAGATAATAATAATATGATATGAACATAAAACTGGATGTGAGATAACTGTAACAGGTGTAGCAGATACAACAGAAAAACAGAATGATATAAACTATTGTTTTACACTTCTCTGCACTAATACTAGTATAGCAGAATTAGGTGTCACCCTAATGTCTAAATTGAAGCAGGAACGGGTACAGAATACTTTAACAGAAACAGAATGCTAATAATGGGCCTTTACTACCCGATCAGAAACAGACAGAAGCAGAAACAGATTAATCCCTACGGAAACAGAATGTAGAATTAGGTGTACACTAGTAATGGGCCTTTACCACCCGAACAGACGGTACCACACAGAAACAGACAGGTGTTACCACCCAACAGAAACAGACAGGTGTTACCACCCAACAGAAACAGACGGTACCAACAGAAACAGACAGAACTAAGCGTACCCTAAAACCCTACCCCAAGCGATCGGCTCCCTAATACATAAATATCCTGTGTCGGCCCCACAGTAGGGTGTATCACTCCCTAAAGTGACAACCAATTGGCACAGACCTATTTATAGATGTCACGGCGTCTTACATCCTCAGAGGCAGACCGGGATCCATGCACGCACATGACCCGGTTGGAACGCACCATCAACACCCCTCGCCATTATCAGAATGAACCACTTATAATTAGTTTAGTAAGCGTGCCCGGACCCTACCTCCTGTTGGGTCAAAGTTTTGATACCAGAAAGGGTTACCGACTAATATGGGTCCCAAACAACAGATGACACAAGTAATTCCCCTCCTAACCTTGTGTCCCCAGACTAACAGATCTCAGATTAACTTGTTTACAAGTTCAGACATACAAAATTCAGATTTACTAGTTCACAGATTAAGTTAACAAGTTTTCAGACTAACAGATCAGATGTACAGATTTTTCAGATTTGTCTAACATTGTATTGGGCCTACAGATTCATGGACGGGTTTACTATACCTATTAATCCAGTTGGTTTAACCCTATTTTCCCCCAATACGTTTTAGATGTCATTCTTATCTTAGATTTGCATTAATTAATTATTAATGCCCAGACCTCTCACATTAGGTCGCTAGCTTGTGGCCGCTGGATGGGCCGGGCGGTTCCGGGCAGACTTCTGCACAAGCCAGACCTAACCTCGTGTCTTAAGCAGGTTATGACTAACTTCTCACATTAGAACCTATTGTTTGCGGCCACTGGATGTGCCGGGCGGTTCCGGGCAGAATTACGCCGCAAACTCATTCTAACCTCGAGTTAGTCACGTTTATCTTTGCGGCCAATTAATTAATAATTTACCGTTTATGCGCACGCCCAATATATATGCCAATTCAGATTATATCAATAACAGGATGATTATCTCAACACAGCAGATAACAGATTCTAGCAGATAACAGATTTTATATGACTTAACGGATTTAACATATTTAGCAACTTAGCAGATTTTGGCATATAACAGGTTAGGCATTTCAACCGACAAATTTAACAGATTTGGCACTTCAATCTAATTGGCAGTCTAGGCAATATAACAAAACTAGCAGTTTAGGCAACTTGGCAAATTAGCAGATTTAGCAAATTTAATATTTCTAAAGGTTCTATTTACATGCCTTGCCTAATCATAAATTGGCCTAAATTCATATGCCTACATAATTGTCATGATTCACAACATATACTCCATGTTTGCATAAGCGCAGAATATGGACATAATTTGCCATATAACATATGTTCCAATTTTTGTTAAACAAGCATTTTACATGTAAATTATACCAAATATAATCATTAATTACAATGCATGCCATATATCCAAAAATTCCTATTTAGGTGTAATCACAATAATAGATATCCTAATTAATGTAAATCTTTACACCTAACTTTCCATATCCTTCTTCTTTTCAAGTCATGAATCATAATGCAAAATATACCCAACAATCTAAATCTTTAAATTATATCTTCTAAAAATCAGATCTTGACTTTTATTGCAGAATATGCATAGATCTACATCTAGTTTACAACATATGCTCAATTTTCTAATTAATTACAGATCTAAATATCATATGTTCATTTCTCTAATTAGTTACAGATCTAAATTACAACATACTCTATGCATGCAATATATAAATTACATGTTCATAGTCAAATTTATGCATCCAATCCCAAGTCACATGTCCAATATATTTTATGCTTCAGATCTAAAGTCATACGTTCAATTCAGTCTTGTCAAATTTCGCATCATTCATTAATTGTCCCAAATTTTGCGTTCATACGTTAATCTCTTTATGAGATTGGGCACAGGCTCGTGGTAGCCTGGCTATAGAAACAGAAAAGAAGAAAGGAATACAGAATAGTCACAGAAAACAGATCTAACAGAAGAGAATATATATACAACCTCAAACTCAGATTTAAAAGCATATCAAAATTATAATTAACGTTTATAGCGGAGAATAACTGTACTTGCCTTGATTGGATTAAAGAAAGAGCTTTAGTTGTTACAGAATTGTTGCAGAAGCTTTTATCTCAAATTTGAATTTAGGATGATGTTGATTGACTTCTAGTTTTGATTCTAGCAGAGTAGCGACGCCATTTTTATTTTTAATTAGAAGAAGAGAGCAATGGAGGCTAGAGAATTGTGTCAGAGACTTAGGTTTAGGTTAGGGATGTATTTATAGGAGGATAGGGTGATTTAGAGCCTTCAGATCAGTCCAGAAGTCATCAGAATCGCACAGCTCGAATACACATCATCCAGCCACTCAAAAGAAGACACATCACCTCAAAACACTCCAGAATTCGGTGCTGGATTTGTATGGGCGCACTTGGCAGGTGCGCCAGTGTATTTTTGTACTGGCGCACTTCACAAGTGCGCCAGTGTATTCTGGCCTGTTTCCGGTTTTTCTGCCTAACTTCGTTCGTCCATATCTTCTTCATACGGACTCCGATTTACGCAAATTCGGACTCTATTTCGCGTATTTTTCCGAGACGAACATAATGGCGCAACCCGTTTCCCTTATTTCTTCTCCTAAAAATTAATTATACCTTGATTTTTAACTCTTATGTTTACAGAAAATACGGGGTGTTACATTCTCCCCTCCTTAGAGGATTTCGTCCCCGAAATCTTCAAGTTAAGAAGAATGTGTCCTACTATCCAATCACCCATCTACTCAACCATCATCCACAAGCATCCATTGTCCTTAGAAAACTTCTAATGTTGTATGAACATATGCAAAAGTGTGTGTATATGTTCCTTATCTAATGCAAAGATCAGGCGGTCTACTGATTCAGTTGACCTCCTTAATGCGAATTATGTCAGTGTCATGAGTCCAACATGTATGCAATAGAATTCTAATGATATATATTATTTCTATATGAGTGCACAATCATTCACTCAAATGCATCATCCATGTGCTGAATCAATCATTTTGCATCCACAAGAATTGAAAAATGCTCACCCATCCATATGCAGTATGAGAGTGTTTTCGAGCCGATCTAGTGCCTAGTGTGTGTATATGCATCCACGGGCAACCACTAGCAACCACTTGCATCCACTTGCAACCATCAAACATAACATGTCTCAAACACATGTTTACACCCATTAGTTTCTACCTAAAGTTCGAAGATTCAATCGATAGGATACAGTCGAATGATGGAAGCGAGTACAGATAGAACGAAAATTTGGTTCCCATTAGACATGGGTCCTAAGTATCGGCCCCAAAGACCGAAACCAACATCAAATTGACACCCAGAGGATTACCTTCTTTAGACAATGTCAAAACTGGAAATCCTATCAAAAGAATTTAGATATTTACAGACTACTGGTACAGATCAGGTTCCCTAATGATTCTTAGGAAGCTAAGCATGATAAAATCATACCCCACGAAAACTCAGAATGTATGCGTCATACTTGACGCCTAACACAGATATCCCTCAAACCCCAATCTCAAACAGATGATCCATAACCCTTATGGGTCTGAGTCTACAGTGGAATTCAGAAATAATACTAGTATTAAAGTGCAGAGTATCGATTACGAAATCAAAATACCAGAATCAGAAAAAGTCTTAACTCCATAATCAGATAAAGAAATTAAACCTACTATAGAAATTTTCCTATTTCTATCCTAGCCACTAGCCTCAAGAGTGTTCGTCTGCCCTCCTTGTCCTCGTCTCTTCGGGTAGTCCCTAGTGAAGTGTCCCATCTCCCCACAGTTGAAGCAAGCGCCCTTCCTTTTTCTGCAATCCTTGTTCAGATGAGTCGAGCTCCCACAAGTAAAGCACTTTTTCCCCTTCTTATCTTCAGACTTCTCATCCTTCTTTTGTGTTTCCTTTTTGGGCCCCACTTTCTTATTCTGTGGTTCTTCCTTCTTTGTATCTTTCGGGCCCTTGTCTTCCTCGTGCAGTAGTGCCATATCCACCAATTTCTCGTAAGTTGCTCCCATGGGTACATGGGTCATGGCTAGGCTGTGCAGTGGCTCATTCAATCCTTTAACAAAGCGGAGAGCCTTTTTATGCTGAGTGTTGACTAAATCCAATCCGAATCTTGCTAGTTGGTTGAACTGGTTGACGTATTCCTTGACCGTCATACTTCCTTGCTTAAGAGATAAGAACTTTTCCAATTGTAAACTTCGTTCAGCTTGCGAGAGGAATTTTGTCTCAAACCTTGTTCTGAAATCCATCCATGTCTCAACCGGCCTCTCGGCGTTAGTGACTTCCCACCCATGGCCCTAAAATCTCTACAGATCTTTGAGAAAGCAATTGCACGAGGAGGGGGTGGAGGAGGGGGATCATTTGCTGGACCTGCAGCGGCGGTCCTAGCCTCAAGATATTGACGAAACCAACCGGGTACATGAACACCCTCTGGTATCTCAGATGCTTCAGACATGCTGGAACGAAAAAGGAAAGGTTCAATACAAAAAGGACTAAAAGAAAGATATATGGCTCTTGGGGATCATGTTTTTCAAAATAAGCTTTATTTTTGAAAATACTTCCTTCCAAAACCTTTTTGAAAATAGTTTTCAAAAACTTTACCCAATCTGGTAACCTTCAGCTCTGATACCAAGTGTAACACCCCACCTCCGTTAAGGTCACTCACAAAGGGAATGCCTTAATTTTGGTGGAGCATTTTAGTAAACAGAACAGAAACTTACAAGACAGATAAAACAGTACTTGAAAAATTTTAACTTTATTACAGCGGAAACAGAAATTAATATGGTTACATCCTTTCAAATTTCAGAATTCAAGTACAAAATATCAGTCTTGTACAAAAGCCTTCAAAATGCATGGTTTAAAATCATAATCCCCATGGAACGGAAGCTATACAGAGCCAAGCCATACTTTAAGCACTTCAAGCAAAGAGAAATCCGGATCAAGCTAAAGTATTCCCTCCTTGGATAACCTGGGGGGGGGGGTGAACGGAAGAAAGGAGGCGAAACAACAAGGGTCAGACAAAAAGTCTGGCAAGTCCAGTGACTTTCAGCATATGAACAGATAATAATAATATGATATGAACATAAAACTGGATGTGAGATAACTGTAACAGGTGTAGCAGATATAACAGAAAAACAGAATGATATAAACTATTGTTTTACACTTCTCTGCACTAATACTAGTATAGCAGAATTAGGTGTCACCCTAATGTCTAAATTGAAGCAGGAACGGGTACAGAATACTTTAACAGAAACAGAATGCTAATAATGGGCCTTTACTACCCGATCAGAAACAGACAGAAGCAGAAACAGATTAATCCCTACGGAAACAGAATGTAGAATTAGGTGTACACTAGTAATGGGCCTTTACCACCCGAACAGACGGTACCACACAGAAACAGACAGGTGTTACCACCCAACAGAAACAAACGGTACCAACAGAAACAGACAGAACTAAGCGTACCCTAAAACCCTACCCCAAGCGATCGGCTCCCTAATACATAAATATCCTGTGTCGGCCCCACAGTAGGGTGTATCACTCCCTAAAGTGACAACCAATTGGCACAGACCTATTTATAGATGTCACGGCGTCTTACATCCTCAGAGGCAGACCGGGATCCATGCACGCACATGACCCGGTTGGAACGCACCATCAACACCCCTCGCCATTATCAGAATGAACCACTTATAATTAGTTCAGTAAGCGTGCCCGGGCCCTACCTACTGTTGGGTCAAAGTTTTGATACCAGAAAGGGTTACCGACTAATATGGGTCCCAAACAACAGATGACACAAGTAATTCCCCTCCTAACCTTGTGTCCCCAGACTAACAGATCTCAGATTAACTTGTTTACAAGTTCAGACATACAGAATTCAGATTTACTAGTTCACAGATTAAGTTAACAAGTTTTCAGACTAACAGATCAGATGTACAGATTTTTCAGATTTGTCTAACATTGTATTGGGCCTACAGATTCATGGACGGGTTTACTATACCTATTAATCCAGTTGGTTTAACCCTATTTTCCCCCAATACGTTTTAGATGTCATTCTTATCTTAGATTTGCATTAATTAATTATTAATGCCCAGACCTCTCACATTAGGTCGCTAGCTTGTGGCCGCTGGATGGGCCGGGCGGTTCCGGGCAGACTTCTGCACAAGCCAGACCTAACCTCGTGTCTTAAGCAGGTTATGACTAACTTCTCACATTAGAACCTATTGTTTGCGGCCACTGGATGTGCCGGGCGGTTCCGGGCAGAATTACGCCGCAAACTCATTCTAACCTCGAGTTAGTCACGTTTATCTTTGCGGCCAATTAATTAATAATTTACCGTTTATGCGCACGCCCAATATATATGCCAATTCAGATTATATCAATAACAGGATGATTATCTCAACACAGCAGATAACAGATTCTAGCAGATAACAGATTTTATATGACTTAACGGATTTAACATATTTAGCAACTTAGCAGATTTTGGCATATAACAGGTTAGGCATTTCAACCGACAAATTTAACAGATTTGGCACTTCAATCTAATTGGCAGTCTAGGCAATATAACAAAACTAGCAGTTTAGGCAACTTGGCAAATTAGCAGATTTAGCAAATTTAATATTTCTAAAGGTTCTATTTACATGCCTTGCCTAATCATAAATTGGCCTAAATTCATATGCCTACATAATTGTCATGATTCACAACATATACTCCATGTTTGCATAAGCGCAGAATATGGACATAATTTGCCATATAACATATGTTCCAATTTTTGTTAAACAAGCATTTTACATGTAAATTATACCAAATATAATCATTAATTACAATGCATGCCATATATCCAAAAATTCCTATTTAGGTGTAATCACAATAATAGATATCCTAATTAATGTAAATCTTTACACCTAACTTTCCATATCCTTCTTCTTTTCAAGTCATGAATCATAATGCAAAATATACCCAACAATCTAAATCTTTAAATTATATCTTCTAAAAATCAGATCTTGACTTTTATTGCAGAATATGCATAGATCTACATCTAGTTTACAACATATGCTCAATTTTCTAATTAATTACAGATCTAAATATCATATGTTCATTTCTCTAATTAGTTACAGATCTAAATTACAACATACTCTATGCATGCAATATATAAATTACATGTTCATAGTCAAATTTATGCATCCAATCCCAAGTCACATGTCCAATATATTTTATGCTTCAGATCTAAAGTCATACGTTCAATTCAGTCTTGTCAAATTTCGCATCATTCATTAATTGTCCCAAATTTTGCGTTCATACGTTAATCTCTTTATGAGATTGGGCACAGGCTCGTGGTAGCCTGGCTATAGAAACAGAAAAGAAGAAAGGAATACAGAATAGTCACAGAAAACAGATCTAACAGAAGAGAATATATATACAACCTCAAACTCAGATTTAAAAGCATATCAAAATTATAATTAACGTTTATAGCGGAGAATAACTGTACTTGCCTTGATTGGATTAAAGAAAGAGCTTTAGTTGTTACAGAATTGTTGCAGAAGCTTTTATCTCAAATTTGAATTTAGGATGATGTTGATTGACTTCTAGTTTTGATTCTAGCAGAGTAGCGACGCCATTTTTATTTTTAATTAGAAGAAGAGAGCAATGGAGGCTAGAGAATTGTGTCAGAGACTTAGGTTTAGGTTAGGGATGTATTTATAGGAGGATAGGGTGATTTAGAGCCTTCAGATCAGTCCAGAAGTCATCAGAATCGCACAGCTCGAATACACATCATCCAGCCACTCAAAAGAAGACACGTCACCTCAAAACACTCCAGAATTCGGTGCTGGATTTGTATGGGCGCACTTGGCAGGTGCGCCAGTGTATTTTTGTACTGGCGCACTTCACAAGTGCGCCAGTGTATTCTGGCCTGTTTCCGGTTTTTCTGCCTAACTTCGTTCGTCCATATCTTCTTCATACGGACTCCGATTTACGCAAATTCGGACTCTATTTCGCGTATTTTTCCGAGACGAACATAATGGCGCAACCCGTTTCCCTTATTTCTTCTCCTAAAAATTAATTATACCTTGATTTTTAACTCTTATGTTTACAGAAAATACGGGGTGTCACAATTAACTTGGGATGCAATTTCTATGCAACTTTGCCATAAAACCGCTCTATCATTAATGTCTTGTGGGCTATAGATATGGGCAATGAAGTATACGATATTAGAAGGGAATTATTTGAGTGAGACATGAAGGGCGGATAGGGTGTGCAAGGATTATTTATGAGCCCAGGTGGATTCATTCCATGTTGTAATAATACCACCTTTAGATCCATCTGCATTGATATATGCCCATCCTGATAAAAATGGACCACCCACCTGTTTGATTAATCTAGATTTAGGATCACTAATTTTCGTTTCTTAAAGGAGAAGGATGTCAATTCTGTGAGGAGAAAGGACGAGGTTAATCGAGTGACATTTAGATGGGTCACCCAACCCACATACATTCCATGTGATAATCTTCATTTAGATGGGAGGTTTGAACGCTTGAATTCAAGTGTTTGCATGACGGAGTAGTGTTCATCACACAAAGTAACTCCCATGCAACGTGTTACGTTTTTATTCAGGCTTTTATTCGCAGAGGAAAAGACTGCTGGTTCAAAGAATGTAGCTGAGGTTCCTAGGAAGGAATTGGCTTTGTTGTTTCTGGAGCTGCGCCTGTCCATTGCCCTCGTAAGTCTGGGCTCTACTGATCTGGCTACTGGAGTGACCAGTAAGTCTGGTTGTGGCAATGGCATATGCTCTTCCTGGAAATCCTAGTCATGCATGAGTTGTTATGAGGAATCAGGCCATTCTCTCGAACATGCATCTGGATCCATAACTTCCACAGAATTATCTGGTATAACTTCTCTCAGGAGTGAGGGATGAGATCTTGACTCGTAATCCGTGACATCAAAACGGTCACTATTATCTAAATCTTGCAAATCCTCACTGTATAACCTCTGGTCAAGAATTTTCAACTGTAGAATTGATTCCATTTTTCTGGTGTGATGAGAATGATCCCAACGATTCACTTTTGTAAGATATTCAGCTTTCAAAAGATATTTGGATTTGTTGATATGATCTACAAAAGCAGTTTGAGAATCCACTCCCGTATAAAAGTGCATTTTCGGAAATAAGTAGCAATGATAATTATGGGAGTGCTCACTACTCTCTAACTCTGTTACTCTACTCACGGTTTTCATGGCTTCACTAATAGCTTCAAAATTATCTTTGAGAAATTCGGGGAAGCCCTCTATCCTAGCCCATGAGACAGGATCCAGTTTCGGTCTTAGATCTTCTTTGTAGTCCTCCCAAGGGCGAAGGATCACAGTACCACCAAAGAAACGTGATGACTTAGACAATGTACCCAATTGCATAGCTTGAACGTAGTTTGCATGAGTGGGAGCGCAGAATATAAAGTATATGTTAGTGAGAATCCATCCTGACCAGTCATCTCGCTGAAAATAACGAGCGAGTATTGATTGTACTTGGTCAAGCGTCCAGTGACTAGTGGCAATGTTGGCTGTGAAGTATAGTGACCTATCTGCCATTTTGTATTTTTTTTAGAGGGAAAAGGTTTAGGCGAATGACGTGGGGAAGACACAACACTTGTTCTAGCAGCAGGTTGAGGTGACGAGTAAATAGTTGTGATTTGATTGAGGGATTTTGGGACCTACAATGCAACGCTTAGCTGAGGAGAAGTTGTACGAGCGATGCGCTTTTGCAGGGGATGTGTGGATAATTTCTTGGAAAAATACGTGCTTGCGTGGTCCGAGAGTTGCAATAATAACATATTTTTAGGCTCCTGCATCATTTCGCCATGTGTCCTCTGTTAGCACATTTTAAGCAACGACGGTTCCTCTTTAGGTATTCAATAGTAATTTTGCATGATTTGAATTCTGGAAGGACGCATCGTAAAGGTTTTTGTTTCGACGTTGTGGGCAGAGGTGGAAATGGTGAGGCAACGACTTGAGTGTAGGAATGGAGGGGAGCAGACGGTGGTTGAGTAGTAGGACGGGTAGTCTGAGGGCACAGGGAATGGTTACCATGGAGGATTGGTTTCGTCCGTGGAGGAGGAGCATGCTTCAGTGGTAGAGGACGAACATGCGCAGGTTTGGGGTTGCAAGGCAGGAGAGTGCGGTAGCGGTGAGGTACGAAGGAGATCGGTGGCAAGGGAATGGGAGTTGGGGTAGGAGTGGGAAGTAAGGCCACCATGGCTAGACTAATTCAGTCTGGTTTTCTACACCGCTTTTACGGTTCGGTGAAGGCGGTTTCCGTATGGTGGTGCGGTTTATGCCCACCCTACTCATACCCCCCTTCTCTCCCTTATTTTCTTTCCCCTTTATAATTCCTATTCGTTTTAGCTTTTTTCCATTCGATTAATAATAAAATTTGCCCTTCTTCTAATTTCAGAAATTCGAAAAAAAATATCAAATTAAAGTCCTTAAAACCCAAAGCTTATTGCTTTAAAATCATGAGATGGAGAGTTCACTTGGTTATGAAATCGATGACCCAATCGTGATTTCAGAAACACGGGATTTCTACAACATGGAAATAGGGTAGCCGACCTAGGACTGAAATTTGATGGCTTTTGAAGCAGCATATGGAGGTTGAGGGCAAGCCAATGTCGCATTTTATTTCAAGGGGGCATCTA
The DNA here is from genome assembly GCA_030737875.1 of Allium sativum. Classification (NCBI taxonomy): domain Eukaryota; kingdom Viridiplantae; phylum Streptophyta; class Magnoliopsida; order Asparagales; family Amaryllidaceae; genus Allium; species Allium sativum. Next base: position 2,538,447 of record CM060921.1, on the reverse strand, counting down.
TGTCTTTGAAAAGGGGCACAGGTTTCGTACCCTAAACGCAACAAGAAAGAAGCCTCCTAGTTCGATTAAGTTGTGGTAGCCAAATAGAGGATGCGCACTGATTTGAATGGTGTAATAACCCGGAAAATCTGGGCCAGTTTAAAATTTTTATTTTGGCAATTTTAGCGAATTTTGATTATTTAAAATGAATTATTTTAAATAATATCGACGAAAATTTATTTTGAATATAATTCGAACGTATATATTATATGCGTCGTCGTTAGAATATATAATATTTATATATAATTATAAATAGAATTGAAAATGGCGCGGTAGTTCGATAATTCGATTTCAAACTTCATTTGAATGTACCAGGTGCAAAACAATCCGCATTTTAGTGAAACCAAAAATGATAGGATCTAATTGATAATATCTTTCTATCGAATCCGAAAAATCAAGATTTCGTAGAGGGAATCAAAAGATATGTCCAGTTGAAAATTCTGAATAGTCGCTATGGAATTCAGGCCCTTAAAATGGACATTTTGCAAACGACCTCGGATTTCGACGAAACCAGTTTTATTGGGTCCGTGATTTTAAGTTATTGCTAGGTTTCAAATTTCATAATTTTCCGAATCAATATGTGAGCGTGGCAAAGGAAAACGCGTTTGACCAGTTTCAGTTGATTTTAATCGACTGGAAAATGGCCATTTTTCCAACGGTCTCAGAATTCGACGAAACTAGTTTTGTTAGGACCGTATCGTCAATACGAAGCTAGAAAATATTTTTCAGGAATTTTTAAAGTTCGTATGTGACCCCGGTAATTTGAAATGTACGTTTAAAATTGAATATATAGATTTAAGCTTTAATTTAAACGGAAACTGATCGAAACAGTCGAATCAGCTAGCGGAACATATCCCATTGTGTTCGGAATGGGGTTAATACGCTATGGGCGACAGGCGGTGGGCCTCGTTTAGAGGTCGTATGGAAAAAGTCAACATTTTAGAAAAATAATAATTAAATAAAATTTTAAAACCCTCTCCCCCTTTTATAACTCTGGCCCCCCCTAATTCCCCCAAACCCGATTTCATTACAGAAGGGAAAAAAAAAGAGATGAACGGAGGAACAGCAGCCGCCGCCGCGCCAGGGAGCCGCCGCCCTCCTCGAGACCACCGCACGCGTCCCCTCCTCATCTTCCTCCTCTTCCCCCTCGACGCGCAACCCCCCCCCCACCACAATCGCGCTGACGCGAGCAGACTGCCCCCCCGCCAACCACCGCCGCCCCCATCTTTTCTTCCCCGATCTCTTCCTCTCCTCCTCTGCAGAACTCGCTCGCTCACCAACGCCCCCTTGCCTGCAAAAACCCGCCGACAGTGAAATCACCGTAGGAGGAATCGAAATGAAAGTAAGTTATTTTACTTTTTTTTTATTATTTTTAATCTGATTTTTTTTAATTAGATTATGAAACTGTTTTCTTTTTAAAAAAAAGACTTTTAAAACTGATTTTTAAATGATTTAAAACCGATTTTAAAATGATTTAAAACGGATTTTTGAAAAGAGATAAAACTGATTTTATTTTAAGATTTTAAAAAGAAAAGGATTTAAACTTTAAAATAGAAAAGATCATATTTTTAAAATAGTAAAAATCAGATTTTTATAGAAGTAGCGAAATAAAAATATGATTTTTATATAAGTAATGAAATAAAAATATAATTTTTATATGATGTAGAAGTTAAAAATATAATTTTTATACTAGTGGCACAAATAAAAATTCGATTTTTATATATTGAACTTTGAAATAAAAATTCGATTTTTATATATTGAACTTTGAAATAAAAATTCGATTTTTATATATTGAACTTTGAAATAAAAATTCGATTTTTATATATTGAACTTTGAAATAAAAATTCGATTTTTATATATTGAACTTTGAAATAAAAATTCGATTTTTATATATTGAACTTTGAAATAAAAATTCGATTTTTATATATTGAACTTTGAAATAAAAATTCGATTTTTATATATTGAACTTTGAAATAAAAATTCGATTTTTATATATTGAACTTTGAAATAAAAATTCGATTTTTATATATTGAACTTTGAAATAAAAATTCGATTTTTTATATATTGAACTTTGAAATAAAAATTCGATTTTTATTTATTGAACTTTGAAATAAAAATTCGATTTTTATATATTGAACTTTGAAATAAAAATTCGATTTTTATATATTGAACTTTGAAATAAAAATTCGATTTTTATATATTGAACTTTTAAATAAAAATTCGATTTTTATATATTGAACTTTGAAATAAAAATTCGATTTTTATATATTGAACTTTGAAATAAAAATTCAATTTTTATATATTGAACTTTGAAATAAAAATTCGATTTTTATATATATAGTGGCCTTGGGCAACGAAGATGACGAAAGTGCGATAACAATGAAGATTTCCATCAAAGGAGAGTCAAGATGATTGGATAGCTATCGGTGAGAATTTCTCACCTTTCAATTTCTTTTTCTAGTTATATATATATACTAGGATGCAGACGGTGCTTAGTAGCACCCGACACAATCGTCCACAGACCATGGACTTGTTTGTTTGGTTGCGTAGATTAGTTGGATTATTTGATTGAAATTGAATTGTGTGGTGAAATGAATTGATTTGATTGATGTGTGAATGGCGTGGGCCTTCACTAGACCGGGGATAAGGCTAGGCCTTGTCCCGTTTCTAGTATCGTGCCGTTATGCCGCCGAAATTTTCTAAAATATGTTAGAAAAATAAAAATATCATTTTATTTAAAGAATGAACTTAATAGAAATTCATATGTTGAAATAAAATGTTTTATCGTTAAAAATATAATTTTTAACGTGAAGTGAATAAAATAAAATATTCATTTATAAACCGGATGGTTTGTTTATGTACACCTATTTGAATGACATTGATTGGGACGATAAATTTTACACATCGCCCAACTGCACAAATAAAATATGTGTTTGATTGTTTGAAACCCCACACGGGTGTTGGGATGAAATTTGAAGTTCACTCATCCTGATTGATTAAATATGTCGATCGATCGATTGACAGGCTGTTATAAGCGTTGAATATCTATATTTGATGCTTTTACAGTGTAGTGCACTTTGGTTGATGGTTGATTATTTTCAATGTTATTATATACATGTGTTGTATGAAAATCCATATAATTAACTTTATATGGTAATTGATTGGGCCTCATTCCAATTTGAAAAACAAAGAATATTATAAAATAAAAGTTCATGTGTTGACAGTACTCATCCGTTGAGATTGGTCATGTGTTGAACGAAATATTTTAGTAATAAAATTTACATCTTTATCAATATAAAATAAAAGTTCTTGTGTTGACAGTACTCATCCGTTGAGATTGGTCATGTGTTGAACGAAATATTTTAGTAATAAAATTTACATCTTTATCAATATAAAATAAAAGTTCATGTGTTGACAGTACTCATCCATTGAGATTGGTCATGTGTTGAACGAAATATTTGATAATAACAACTATTTTGAAAAAGAAATATTTGAAATAGAATATTTGAAAATAGAAATTTATGAAGCCGTGTTGATTTGATTGACGCCATTTTGACGTGAATGATATTTATATCGATTTTATTCATTTTGAAATGAATATTGAAAAGTGATTTCGAAATCGAATATTTTGAAATGAATTGAATTGAAAACGATTTCGAAATGAATTGAATTGAAAACGATTTCGAAATGAATTGAATTGAAAACGATTTCGAAATGAATTGAATTGAAAACGATTTCGAAATGAATTGAATTGAAAACGAATTCAAATTGAATTGAAAGTGAATTGAAATGAATTCAAATTGAATTGAAATTTGAATTGAATAGAAATGAATTTTGAAACGAATTTATAAAGAAGAATTCAATTTTACTTTGAATTGAAATGGAAGTTGAAATAGATTTTGAAATGAATTTTAAAACTATTTATATAATTCGTTTTAAATAGAAATCGACGAAATATATATTATATATATTATATATATAATATAATGGCCTGAATGGAACGCGCCGCGCCGCGGCAGTTCGTGAATTTCGACCATTTATTTCAAACGGACATTGCGGGAGATCCGACCGTCGGATTCTCCTAAAACCGGAACCGTTGGGTTCGTATCGAAAAGAGCTTTCTAATGAATGTTAGAAATTTGAAATCTAACGGTTGGATTTGGAGATACGTCCAAATCAAATTCGAAAAAGGTCGCTGTAAGTGCAGTTCGATGGCCGTTGATGGAAATCGACTGTACGGGCCTTGATAAAATTATTAAAAATAGTAATAATTTATGTAAAATCATAAGAAATGATTTAGAAAGAATTGGGATGAAAAACTCCATATTTGAAAGGATAAAAATAGATTTTTATCGAAATGAACTAGTTTTGAACTAGAATTATAATTCTATTTATTTTTAAATAAATAAATTGAATTCGAAAAGGGTTTTAAAAATAACCAAAATTTCCAATGATTGCATTGGAATGGATTTGAATCGAAATTGTCTTCGGAATATTTCGATGTTGGATTTCGTGACTATACAGATGTTGTTATGGAAATTTGAAAGATAGATATATATATCGTTATTTCCAATACGATATTTGTTGGTCGTATAATTTGATATTTAATATAAGACGGGATATTTTCTATTCAGGGCCTTGTATTGAATATCAAATGTGATTTGGGTTTGTCGTGAATGGTGTCTTCACTAACACTGTTCTTGAACCCAGTTGAGAAAAGAGTAAATCTTTTTATTTAGATTTAATGAAGTGTACCAATTAAATAACATTTAATTGGAATTGAATCGATATTGATTTTGGGTTTATCGTGAACGGTGTTTTAAATAACACTCGTTCTTTAACCCGATAATTAATGATTGTGGTTTTGGGTTTACCGTGAACCGTGTTTTAAAGGACACTGATTCTTTAACCCAGTTAACGATTAAAACTAAGTGGAGTTTTAATGAATCTTTAATTAGATTGGAAATCGAGAAGGGAGTATCACCAGTTTTACTCCAGGCGATAGTTAAATCTTTAATTAGATTTGAACGTGAAATGGTAATTGAATTTACCGATAACACTGTGGTGTTAGATATGAAGTATTACCAGTTTTACTTCATGGGATTAATAGGTTGGGATTGGGAGATTAAAACAAATGATTACTTCGGTAAGGTTCGCTAATTCCGGCTAGTTTGAATTGATATTCAAAAGTAGATTAAAGAATAAATTCAAGAATTTATCTTTGATAAAATTAATGGGAACCTTTCCCTATGAATGTGAAATTTAGAAACTAACTGTCGGTTAGCCAAGCATAATGGTTTTCTGGATATTGATCTGATGTTGGTTTCGGCCTTCGGGGTTAATATTTGGGAAATTATTCTCTTGATTAATTTAATGTCAGTGACTAATGAATTGGAATGAGGCGTATGTTGTGTTTGTGTAACACCTATTTAAAATATACGCGAGTTATTCGGAAAGACCGGGTTTATCCCATTCTGAATAACTGATACGACGATAAGTCGAAGATGAAGACGATGGTCGAAGACCGGAGGTCTTCACGTCGTTTGGGTGATTACTGATGATCTTGATTGGGCTGTACACCCAAGAAGATGGAAACAGTTGGTGATCGTCCAGACGTACTTGGAGATCGATGGATATGCGGGGTACTAGGTGCCTCCGGTTTCGTTCAGACCCAGAACGGACTTGTAAATGGACTGTGTGTCTGACATTGGATTTTAGTCCGTGTGATTGATCTCTATTAAATATATATCTGATTGGCGGCGGAGAATTTATTCTCTTGCTTAACGCCCTTCTCTGAGACATACGAGCTCAGGGGTTATTTATTGATGGATATCAAACGCATGGAGTGAATTGCCTGTGTGGCATGCCTAAGTGGCAATTGATCGAGGCTTCTGTTGAAAAGCAAAGTCTTGTGGTGATGATCGAAGCACGACCTTTGTGGCGTAGCTTTGTGTAACGTTTACTTCGCGTGTTTCACACCCGGTATGAACCAAAAACGGGAGACGGACCTCAGGGAGGACTTGCGTTTCTTTCTAGTTAGAAGTAGCGTCAGTGGTTTTACACGCCCAGACGAGTTTGACTTATGTGGTTGTTGCTGTTGCGAGGCGCCTCGGTTATATCAGTTTCGGCCGATGCTTCTGGTCGGCTGACGGACCAGACTTACACCCCATAGGGTGGGGAAAACTGTGAAAACCCGTAACTTCCCCGTAAAGGAAAGCGTCGGATAGTTCGAGAACAAACCACAACAGAACACATACAGATTAACATTTCATTGTCTATTACAACAATGCATCAGATTACAAGAATATACAGAGTAAAAATGAATATTACACAGAAATATCAGAGATTTAAATTACATTTAAATACATAGCAGCGGAAAATAATACAATACACAACTAGAAGAAGATATACGGTTAGATATCGTCTGTACGGGCCTTGATAAAATTATTAAAAATAGTAATAATTTATGTAAAATCATAAGAAATGATTTAGAAAGAATTGGGATGAAAAACTCCATATTTGAAAGGATAAAAATAGATTTTTATCGAAATGAACTAGTTTTGAACTAGAATTATAATTCTATTTATTTTTAAATAAATAAATTGAATTCGAAAAGGGTTTTAAAAATAACCAAAATTTCCAATGATTGCATTGGAATGGATTTGAATCGAAATTGTCTTCGGAATATTTCGATGTTGGATTTCGTGGCTATACAGATGTTGTTATGGAAATTTGAAAGATAGATATATATATCGTTATTTCCAATACGATATTTGTTGGTCGTAGAATTTGATATTTAATATAAGACGGGATATTTTCTATTCAGGGCCTTGTATTGAATATCAAATGTGATTTGGGTTTGTCGTGAATGGTGTCTTCACTAACACTGTTCTTGAACCCAGTTGAGAAAAGATTAAATCTTTTTATTTAGATTTAATGAAGTGTACCAATTAAATAACATTTAATTGGAATTGAATCGATGTTGATTTTGGGTTTATCGTGAACGGTGTTTTAAATAACACTCGTTCTTTAACCCGATAATTAATGATTGTGGTTTTGGGTTTACCGTGAACCGTGTTTTAAAGGACACTGATTCTTTAACCCAGTTAACGATTAAAACTAAGTGGAGTTTTAATGAATCTTTAATTAGATTGGAAATCGAGAAGGGAGTATCACCAGTTTTACTCCAGGCGATAGTTAAATCTTTAATTAGATTTGAACATGAAATGGTAATTGAATTTACCGATAACACTGTGGTGTTAGATATGAAGTATTACCAGTTTTACTTCATGGGATTAATAGGTTGGGATTGGGAGATTAAAACAAATGATTACTTCGGTAAGGTTCGCTAATTCCGGCTAGTTTGAATTGATATTCAAAAGTAGATTAAAGAATAAATTCAAGAATTTATCTTTGATAAAATTAATGGGAAACTTTCCCTATGAATGTGAAATTTAGAAACTAACTGTCGGTTAGCCAAGCAGAATGGTTTTCTGGATATTGATCTGATGTTGGTTTCGGCCTTCGGGGTTAATATTTGGGAAATTATTCTCTTGATTAATTTACTGTCAGTGACTAATGAATTGGAATGAGGCGTATGTTGTGTTTGTGTAACACCTATTTAAAATATACGCGAGTTATTCGGAAAGACCGGGTTTATCCCATTCTGAATAACTGATACGACGATAAGTCGAAGATGAAGACGATGGTCGAAGACCGGAGGTCTTCACTTCGTTTGGGTGATTACTGATGATCTTGATTGGGCTGTACACCCAAGAAGATGGAAACAGTTGGTGATCGTCCAGACGTACTTGGAGATCGATGGATATGCGGGGTACTAGGTGCCTCCGGTTTCGTTCAGACCCAGAACGGACTTGTAAATGGACTGTGTGTCTGACATTGGATTTTAGTCCGTGTGATTGATCTCTATTAAATATATATCTGATTGGCGGTGGAGAATTTATTCTCTTGCTTAACGCCCTTCTCTGAGACGTACGAGCTCAGGGGTTATTTATTGATGGATATCAAACGCATGGAGTGAATTGCCTGTGTGGCATGCCTAAGTGGCAATTGATCGAGGCTTCTGTTGAAAAGCAAAGTCTTGTGGTGATGATCGAAGCACGGCCTTTGTGGCGTAGCTTTGTGTAACGTTTACTTCGCGTGTTTCACACCCGGTATGAACCAAAAACGGGAGACGGACCTCAGGGAGGACTTGCGTTTCTTTCTAGTTAGAAGTGGCGTCAGTGGTTTTACACGCCCTGACGAGTTTGACTTATGTGGTTGTTGCTGTTGCGAGGCGCCTCGGTTATATCGGTTTCGGCCGATGCTTCTGGTCGGCTGACGGACCAGACTTACACCCCATAGGGTGGGGAAACGTAGTGTTCAGGCATAATAATCCACATCGGTGGACCGGCCCTGACGATCTAAAGGCTTGCCTGCGCGCTTGCCTGTGGCTCGGGCTAGAGAGTCACAAATCGGTTGAGGACTATCTTTTGCCTCGGTTCATAGACGGAAATCCAATTTCCAAATACGTGACATTTGCGGTTTTAGTTGTAATCCTATATATGGCGACATAGTGGGATGGGGCGCTCATGCCGCCTATGATTGATACTTATGATTCGAGGTGTTTTATACACTATGCACTTATAATAGTATCAAATGATTTGTTTTAACCGTATCAAGCATTCTTTGGCTGTTATAAGGGAAAACCCTATCCTCGGCTGCGTTGCATTGTGTGATAGGACCTGGGTCTTATAACAGCTTCATTTTTCTTTATTTAGCATGGCGCTGTTTGTTTTATGCACTGGTATTCTTGGGAGGAAACCCGTTCCGTGTTATACGGCGTGGTCCCTTGATTTGCCTAACTTTAAAAATAAAGATTAATATCTGTTTTAGTTCTCACACCAGTCACATGACTGACCTGGAGTTTATTGTTTTAACCTAAACTCTGGGTGCCCCTATTTTCGACACGGGCAGCTAGTAGTTTTGGTTTTGCAGATTTATATTCACAGGATCCTGGTTTACAGCTGGAACGATATCCGGAAAGCTTTGTATCCGTATGTCTTCTTTTAGTTGTGTATTGTATTATTTTCCGCTGCTATGTATTTAAATGTAATTTAAATCTCTGATATTTCTGTGTAATATTCATTTTTACTCTGTATATTCTTGTAATCTGATGCATTGTTGTAATAGACAATGAAATGTTAATCTGTATGTGTTCTGTTGTGGTTTGTTCTCGAACTATCCGACGCTTTCCTTTACGGGGAAGTTACGGGTTTTCACAGTTGGTATCAGAGCTTTGGTTTACAAAGCAGAGAGTAAGACACATTAGAATCATACGAAAGAATTCATCAGATATTGGATTAGAAATATCCAATGGAATGACTCGTTAGAGATGGGATCAGTAGTATCCTAGAACGAGTGTGAAGAGTATATTTTTGAAAGTGAAAACAAATTTTTGTTTTGAAAATTTAAATCAATTATTCGTATTTGATTATCTATTTATATTGATATGGATAATCCAGTATATATAGATTTTGCGTATACGTCTGATCCGCGTGTATTCGAAATTTTAATATACTGGATAGATATAGAATTACACTCTAATCGCCCGGAGATGATTTTGATGATGGAGCTCCATCATTAGAATTTATGTTCGAGTGACGAAAGTGGGCTTTCTATATATTTCCTATTGACTGGTGTGAGAACCAATTTGATAGGGCTTATTGTTGTGATTTGGCACCAAAAATCTGATTTTTGTATATGTATCAAAATTATGAATTTGAAACTCTAATTCACTAATTGATTGATGTTTGTGTTGTTTGTTCATTTGTTTGCTAATTTTGAACCATTATGCCTAATTTGATCGAATAATGAATTGTATTGAAATTGGTCGCATTTGCTTGCATATACATATACTTATTTTGAACAGGTCATAGCAAGGAGGCTAGAGCCGAAGAATAAAATTTGTTTGCCCGACAAATAGGTACATGTTTGTTACATAATTTACTGTTTTGTTTGGGTGATGATGATTTTATGAGCCTATTGGCTAGCCGCTTGGCTTTTTCTTTTTCTTTTTGAGATCTGAAGGACCGGGGAAGCTATTTGAAATTCCCCGATGCTCCCGGTGCAGGGGAGGTTATGGCGAAATTTTTCGAAAATTTAGGGTGTTAGCCAAATTTTTGAAATTTTGAAAATTCTTAGAAACTAAAAAGTTGGAGAATAGAAGCCAGATCGAGCGTAGTGTTGATTGATCAAACCACTTTCGACTTTGTTCCTTTTCGGGGACGAAAAGTTTTAAGTGGGGGAGATTGTAATAACCCGGAAAATCTGGGCCAGTTTAAAATTTTTATTTTGGCAATTTTAGCGAATTTTGATTATTTAAAATGAATTATTTTAAATAATATCGAAGAAAATTTATTTTGAATATAATTCGAACGTATATATTATATGCGTCGTCGTTAGAATATATAATATTTATATATAATTATAAATAGAATTGAAAATGGCGCGGTAGTTCGATAATTCGATTTCAAACTTCATTTGAATGTACCAGGTGCAAAACAATCCGGATTTTAGTGAAACCAAAAATGATAGGATCTAATTGATAATATCTTTCTATCGAATCCGAAAAATCAAGATTTCGTAGAGGGAATCAAAAGATATGTCCAGTTGAAAATTCTGAATAGTCGCTATGGAATTCAGGCCCTTAAAAATGGACATTTTGCAAACGACCTCGGATTTCGACGAAACCAGTTTTATTGGGTCCGTGATGTTAAGTTATTGCTAGGTTTCAAATTTCATAATTTTCCGAATCAATATGTGAGCGTGGCAAAGGAAAACGCGTTTGACCAGTTTCAGTTGATTTTAATCGACTGGAAAATGGCCATTTTTCCAACGGTCTTAGAATTCGACGAAACTAGTTTTGTTAGGACCGTATCGTCAATACGAAGCTAGAAAATATTTTTCAGGAATTTTTAAAGTTCGTATGTGACCCCGGTAATTTGAAATGTACGTTTAAAATTGAATATATAGATTTAAACTTTAATTTAAACGGAAACTGATCGAAACAGTCGAATCAGCTAGCGGAACATATCCCATTGTGTTCAGAATGGGGGTAATACGCTATGGGCGACAGGCGGTGGGCCTCGTTTAGAGGTCGTATGGAAAAAGTCAACATTTTAGAAAAATAATAATTAAATAAAATTTTAAAACCCTCTCCCCCTTTTATAACTCTGGCCCCCCCCTAATTCCCCCAAACCCGATTTCATTACAGAAGGAAAAAGAAAAAGAAAAAAAAAGAGAAGAACGGAGGAACAGCAGCCGCCGCCGCGCCAGGGAGCCGCCGCCCTCCTCGAGACCACCGCACGCGTTCCCTCCTCATCTTCCTCCTCTTCCCCCTCGACGCGCAACCCCCCCCCCCCACAATCGCGCTGACGCGAGCAGACTGCCCCCCCGCCAACCACCGCCGCCCCCATCTTTTCTTCCCCGATCTCTTCCTCTCCTCCTCTGCAGAACTCGCTCGCCCACCAACGCCCCCTTGCCTGCAAAAACCCGCCGACAGTGAAATCACCGTAGGAGGAATCGAAATGAAAGTAAGTTATTTTACTTTTTTTTATTATTTTTAATCTGATTTTTTTTTAATTAGATTATGAAACTGTTTTTTTAAAAAAAAAAAGATTTTTAAAACCGATTTTAAAATGATTTAAAACGGATTTTTGAAAAGAGATAAAACTGATTTTATTTTAAGATTTTAAAAAGAAAAGGATTTAAACTTTAAAATAGAAAAGATCATATTTTTAAAATAGTAAAAATCAGATTTTTATAGAAGTAGCGAAATAAAAATATGATTTTTATATAAGTAATGAAATAAAAATATAATTTTTATATGATGTAGAAGTTAAAAATATAATTTTTATACTAGTGGCACAAATAAAAATTCGATTTTTATATATTGAACTTTGAAATAAAAATTCGATTTTTATATATTGAACTTTGAAATAAAAATTCGATTTTTATATATTGAACTTTGAAATAAAAATTCGATTTTTATATATTGAACTTTGAAATAAAAATTCGATTTTTATATATTGAACTTTGAAATAAAAATTCGATTTTTATATATTGAACTTTGAAATAAAAATTCGATTTTTATATATTGAACTTTGAAATAAAAATTCGATTTTTATATATTGAACTTTGAAATAAAAATTCGATTTTTTATATATTGAACTTTGAAATAAAAATTCGATTTTTATATATTGAACTTTGAAATAAAAATTCGATTTTTATATATTGAACTTTGAAATAAAAATTCGATTTTTATATATTGAACTTTGAAATAAAAATTCGATTTTTATATATTGAACTTTGAAATAAAAATTCGATTTTTATATATTGAACTTTGAAATAAAAATTCGATTTTTATATATTGAACTTTGAAATAAAAATTCGATTTTTATATATTGAACTTTGAAATAAAAATTCGATTTTTATATATATAGTGGCCTTGGGCAACGAAGATGACGAAAGTGCGATAACAATGAAGATTTCCATCAAAGGAGAGTCAAGATGATTGGATAGCTATCGGTGAGAATTTCTCACCTTTCAATTTCTTTTTCTAGTTATATATATATACTAGGATGCAGACGGTGCTTAGTAGCACCCGACACAATCGTCCACAGACCATGGACTTGTTTGTTTGGTTGCGTAGATTAGTTGGATTATTTGATTGAAATTGAATTGTGTGGTGAAATGAATTGATTTGATTGATGTGTGAATGGCGTGGGCCTTCACTAGACCGGGGATAAGGCTAGGCCTTGTCCCGTTTCTAGTATCGTGCCGTTATGCCGCCGAAATTTTCTAAAATATGTTAGAAAAATAAAAATATCATTTTATTTAAATAATGAACTTAATAGAAATTCATATGTTGAAATAAAATGTTTTATCGTTAAAAATATAATTTTTAACGTGAAGTGAATAAAATAAAATATTCATTTATAAACCGGACGGTTTGTTTATGTACACCTATTTGAATGACATTGATTGGGACGATAAATTTTACACATCGCCCAACTGCACAAATAAAATATGTGTTTGATTGTTTGAAACCCCACACGGGTGTTGGGATGAAATTTGAAGTTCACTCATCCTGATTGATTAAATATGTCGATCGATCGATTGACAGGCTGTTATAAGCGTTGAATATCTATATTTGATGCTTTTACAGTGTAGTGCACTTTGGTTGATGGTTGATTATTTTCAATGTTATTATATACATGTGTTGTATGAAAATCCATATAATTAACTTTATATGGTAATTGATTGGGCCTCATTCCAATTTGAAAAACAAAGAATATTATAAAATAAAAGTTCATGTGTTGACAGTACTCATCCGTTGAGATTGGTCATGTGTTGAACGAAATATTTTAGTAATAAAATTTACATCTTTATCAATATAAAATAAAAGTTCATGTGTTGACAGTACTCATCCGTTGAGATTGGTCATGTGTTAAACGAAATATTTTAGTAATAAAATTTACATCTTTATCAATATAAAATAAAAGTTCATGTGTTGACAGTACTCATCCATTGAGATTGGTCATGTGTTGAACGAAATATTTGATAATAACAACTATTTTGAAAAAGAACTATTTGAAATAGAATATTTGAAAATAGAAATTTATGAAGCCGTGTTGATTTGATTGACGCCATTTTGATGTGAACGATATTTATATCGATTTTATTCATTTTGAAATGAATATTGAAAAGTGATTTCGAAATCGAATATTTTGAAATGAATTGAATTGAAAACGATTTCGAAATGAATTGAATTGAAAACGATTTCGAAATGAATTGAATTGAAAACGATTTCGAAATGAATTGAATTGAAAACGATTTCGAAATGAATTGAATTGAAAACGAATTCAAATTGAATTGAAAGTGAATTGAAATGAATTCAAATTGAATTGAAATTTGAATTGAATAGAAATGAATTTTGAAACGAATTTATAAAGAAGAATTCAATTTTACTTTGAATTGAAATGGAAGTTGAAATAGATTTTGAAACGAATTTTAAAACTATTTATATAATTCGTTTTAAATAGAAATCGACGAAATATATATTATATATATAATATAATGGCCTGAATGGAACGCGCCGCGCCGCGGCAGTTCGTGAATTTCGACCATTTATTTCAAACGGACATTGCGGGAGATCCGACCGTCGGATTCTCCTAAAACCGGAACCATTGGGTTCGTATCGAAAAGAGCTTTCTAATGAATGTTAGAAATTTGAAATCTAACGGTTGGATTTGGAGATACGTCCAAATCAAATTCGAAAAAGGTCGCTGTAAGTGCAGTTCGATGGCCGTTGATGGAAATCGACTGTACGGGCCTTGATAAAATTATTAAAAATAGTAATAATTTATGTAAAATCATAAGAAATGATTTAGAAAGAATTGGGATGAAAAACTCCATATTTGAAAGGATAAAAATAGATTTTTATCGAAATGAACTAGTTTTGAACTAGAATTATAATTCTATTTATTTTTAAATAAATAAATTGAATTCGAAAAGGTTTTTAAAAATAACCAAAATTTCCAATGATTGCATTGGAATGGATTTGAATCGAAATTGTCTTCGGAATATTTCGATGTTGGATTTCGTGACTATACAGATGTTGTTATGGAAATTTGAAAGATGGATATATATATCGTTATTTCCAATACGATATTTGTTAGTCGTAGAATTTGATATTTAATATAAGACGGGATATTTTCTATTCAGGGCCTTGTATTGAATATCAAATGTGATTTGGGTTTGTCGTGAATGGTGTCTTCACTAACACTGTTCTTGAACCCAGTTGAGAAAAGATTAAATCTTTTTATTTAGATTTAATGAAGTGTACCAATTAAATAACATTTAATTGGAATTGAATCGATATTGATTTTGGGTTTATCGTGAACGGTGTTTTAAATAACACTCGTTCTTTAACCCGATAATTAATGATTGTGGTTTTGGGTTTACCGTGAACCGTGTTTTAAAGGACACTGATTCTTTAACCCAGTTAACGATTAAAACTAAGTGGAGTTTTAATGAATCTTTAATTAGATTGGAAATCGAGAAGGGAGTATCACCAGTTTTACTCCAGGCGATAGTTAAATCTTTAATTAGATTTGAACGTGAAATGGTAATTGAATTTACCGATAACACTGTGGTGTTAGATATGAAGTATTACCAGTTTTACTTCATGGGATTAATAGGTTGGGATTGGGAGATTAAAACAAATGATTACTTCGGTAAGGTTCGCTAATTCCGGCTAGTTTGAATTGATATTCAAAAGTAGATTAAAGAATAAATTCAAGAATTTATCTTTGATAAAATTAATGGGAACCTTTCCCTATGAATGTGTAATTTAGAAACTAACTGTCGGTTAGCCAAGCAGAATGGTTTTCTGGATATTGATCTGATGTTGGTTTCGGCCTTCGGGGTTAATATTTGGGAAATTATTCTCTTGATTAATTTACTGTCAGTGACTAATGAATTGGAATGAGGCGTATGTTGTGTTTGTGTAACACCTATTTAAAATATACGCGAGTTATTCGGAAAGACCGGGTTTATCCCATTCTGAATAACTGATACGACGATAAGTCGAAGATGAAGACGATGGTCGAAGACCGGAGGTCTTCACGTCGTTTGGGTGATTACTGATGATCTTGATTGGGTTGTACACCCAAGAAGATGGAAACAGTTGGTGATCGTCCAGACGTACTTGGAGATCGATGGATATGCGGGGTACTAGGTGCCTCCGGTTTCGTTCAGACCCAGAACGGACTTGTAAATGGACTGTGTGTCTGACATTGGATTTTAGTCCGTGTGATTGATCTCTATTAAATATATATCTGATTGGCGGCGGAGAATTTATTCTCTTGCTTAACGCCCTTCTCTGAGATGTACGAGCTCAGGGGTTATTTATTGATGGATATCAAACGCATGGAGTGAATTGCCTGTGTGGCATGCCTAAGTGGCAATTGATCGAGGCTTCTGTTGAAAAGCAAAGTCTTGTGGTGATGATCGAAGCACGGCCTTTGTGGCGTAGCTTTGTGTAACGTTTACTTCGCGTGTTTCACACCCGGTATGAACCAAAAACGGGAGACGGACCTCAGGGAGGACTTGCGTTTCTTTCTAGTTAGAAGTGGCGTCAGTGGTTTTACACGCCCTGACGAGTTTGACTTATGTGGTTGTTGCTGTTGCGAGGCGCCTCGGTTATATCGGTTTCGGCCGATGCTTCTGGTCGGCTGACGGACCAGACTTACACCCCATAGGGTGGGGAAACGTAGTGTTCAGGCATAATAATCCACATCGGTGGACCGACCCTGACGATCTAAAGGCTTGCCTGCGCGCTTGCCTGTGGCTCGGGCTAGAGAGTCACAAATCGATTGAGGACTATCTTTTGCCTCGGTTCATAGACGGAAATCCAATTTCCAAATACGTGACATTTGCGGTTTTAGTTGTAATCCTATATATGGCGACATAGTGGGATGGGGCGCTCATGCCGCCTATGATTGATACTTATGATTCGAAGTGTTTTATACACTATGCACTTATAATAGTATCAAATGATTTGTTTTAACCGTATCAAGCATTCTTTGGCTGTTATAAGGGAAAACCCTATCCTCGGCTGCGTTGCATTGTGTGATAGGACCTGGGTCTTATAACAGCTTCATTTTTCTTTATTTAGCATGGCGCTGTTTGTTTTATGCACTGGTATTCTTGGGAGGAAACCCGTTCCGTGTTATACGGCGTGGTCCCTTGATTTGCCTAACTTTAAAAATAAAGATTAATAACTGTTTTAGTTCTCACACCAGTCACATGACTGACCTGGAGTTTATTGTTTTAACCTAAACACTGGGTGCCCCTATTTTCGACACGGGCAGCTAGTAGTTTTGGTTTTGCAGATTTATATTCACAGGATCCTGGTTTACAGCTGGAACGATATCCGGAAAGCTTTGTATCCGTATATCTTCTTCTAGTTGTGTATTGTATTATTTTCCGCTGCTATGTATTTAAATGTAATTTAAATCTCTGATATTTCTGTGTAATATTCATTTTTACTCTGTATATTCTTGTAATCTGATGCATTGTTGTAATAGACAATGAAATGTTAATCTGTATGTGTTCTGTTGTGGTTTGTTCTCGAACTATCCGACGCTTTCCTTTACGGGGAAGTTACGGGTTTTCACAAATGGTCATGGTGTGAACGGTTGCTGGTGATTCAAAATGAAGATGGGAATGGGTCGAACTAGTTCAGGATGGGTGTTCAGATGCCGTGAAATCTGAATTTAGGGAGAAGGACTTTTATACGTGAATCAAGGTAATTTAATTAAAAGGTTGTAGTTAATAAATTAGTATAATTTAATTTGTGAAAGTAAAAATGCGATATCTTATTTATTTTAGATCCGTTCGAACGTCATAAATTGTGTTGGACTCATATGGATTTAGGCTTCACGGTGAAATTCGTTTGGGAATTTTTGGAATCAATCGGAATCAACTTGGGAATTTTAATTTAAATCGGATATCGTTCGATTTGAATTAAAATTGTATCGGATCTGAAATTAAAAATAAACGTGTCACTCTCTGGTTTGTTTATAATTTATTATAAATTATTTTTATTTAGTATTTAAAATTATATGTTGTTTGTTAGTTGTTCAGATGCTTTGGTGAATTGTTGATAAAATTGTGGATATTATATATATATATTAGTTATATTTAGGCTTTGTATTTGAATATTCCCGCAGTACCATTAGCGGATGACCCTATGCGCCACACAATATATATAGCGGATGACCTTCTATACGACGATATCCTACCTTTAAGCAGGATTGATATTATTTATGTTGTTTAACATCTGTGGATGCAGGAAAAACAGGTTGGAGGATCCAACTGGATTCCTTAACAATTTATTATTTGTTTCATATATAGTGTTATACGATAAATTACCTGTGATTGATTATTAAGAGTTTTGAATGTTTGAATAACACTGGCCCTATATATTGGTATTTAAATACCATAAAAATATATTCGAATGAAAAGAAAGAAAATTTGAGATTTAAAAAAGGAAATTTATTTTTTCAAAATAGAAATTGAATTACGAATAGGCTAGGAAAAACAAATTTATTTTTGATAATAAATAAGTAGTTAATTTTTAAACAATGTTTATAAATAAAGTGAAATTTATTATCGTTGGATAATTTGGGAAATGTGAGTTCAGGTATGAATTTAAAAATTGGGAATTTGGAATCATTTCGGAAAAAGGAAATAATGAAATTTATTTCAATGTTCGGGATGTAAATTTAATCGAAATAAATCCATACGGATTTATGTTTTGAATTCGACTATGTCAAATTTACGTAAGTAAATTATTTCCGAAAAGGATATTGGAATTATATTAAATAAAAACTAAAATTTAAAGTTAAATATGAAATTAGATTCCAGGTTTATAAACGTACATATATATATAAGTTATAATAATAAAATATTGCAAATGGGAATCGAGATTCAAATGGAAGCTTGTTTAATATATAAAATAAGGAGGTTAATTTATAAACAATGTTTATGAATGTAATGAAGTAATTTTCATCAAATAATTTGAAAATAGAGTTTCCAAAGATAAGAAATGACATGTAAAAACCCATATTTCAACTGAGATAGAAAATGAGATGAGATTTTTAGGATATTATAATTAAAAATCGTTTTTTTTAATTACGAACTTTTATCTTTCTCAAGATAAGAACATTGTCGATCAAGGTTTGAGAGATAAATAAAATACCCCAACTTGAACGACTTCATTATTATCAAAGGATGATATTCGTTTGTAATGGTAAAGGATGTTGAATTAATTAATTAGAAACAAAATTAGTTGATAAAAAATTAAAGTTTTGTAAATAACGTTATCATTAATAATTGAACGTGAACTATAATGTTATTGTTGTAGTAAATAATTTTCGGAAAGAAGATAATATGAGATTTTAAAACATGGTTAGTTAAATACAGTATTTGGGTTGTCGTAACGATCTTTTACACAACATCCATTTTAACCCAAGTAAGTGTGATTTTGGAAATATAATAACAAATATTTCCTAAGTATAATAATAATTGGTTTTTGTGGAAGGGATAAGTAATTGGGAATGTTTTCCAATTATAAATAGAAGATATTTTCTAAGTATAGAAAATAAAAGAATGTGGAATATGGAAATATTTTCCAAGTTTGTTGAGAATCCAAGCGGGGTTGAAATATCTCGGTCAGGAGATTGGGAATGAATACTTAAAAGAATTTAATTAATGAAATAATAATTAAAAAGGGCTCAGTGATTTTTTGATGCTAATTAATAGTATTTCATTTTGGTAATAGAATCTTTGGTTGAGTGTTTGCTTCTTCGATAGTTAAATTACCGACTATCGAAGTACTGGACAAGTAAATGTTATCGTTGTCAATACGGAGAGACCGGTTGGGTTTATTATCCGAAAACCAGTCTGTATTGGCATAAGCGTTGCGAATCAACTTATTTGAAGATAACCGAAGACAGAGTAAGGTGCAATGTCTATTCTGTTAATCCTTGGTAGAAATTTCCTAAGATCGATTGATGCCTTTGATTTGTCCAGTCCCAGGACAACGTATATGGACGAATGTCTGACGGAGTATTTCCAGATAATCACGTACATTGATTTCTTCAAACATACCATAGTTGGTGGCAGAGAAGTAAACTTCTCTTAGCTTAAAACCAGTGTATTTTTGAGGACGTCAATTAGTGATTTACGTATTTGACGATGTGCCATTCAAAGTTGATGTGATATTCTAAAAAGGTAATCGCGACCTTAACCCTTATCAACTGGGAAATGACATAAATCGACCAGGAAACATGACTACGTGAGTCATACCAATTAGGATGTATTATCATCTAATCTAGAGAAAATTCAATTGTTTCTTATTCTATAGCTGCTCTATGCTTTCGGTAACAGTTGCTATACATTCGGTACATTCAAGTTGAATGAGTGGCCGGTCATGTGTGGCCATATTACGAGTTGTTCTTATTGAATCCAATGTATTTCTCTTAGAGATACACTATCGGGAGGTGGTCTCATACCTTGTCATAGTTGAAAAGCCATTGTTCAATAAGCGCCCTGCGGTTTTTTGATTATATACTACATATGTGGAGAGTGAGATGCAAGCATTCAACTAAATTGTTATTTATTTAATTTAGACAATATCAGAATAGTTTTGATACAAAGAATATTTTTGGTCACCGTAAGGTAAAAACATCCTTGTTTATTTGCGGATCGGTCTTACGATTATTCTTACTTTTAAAAGGAATTTTTAAAACTTAAACCAAGTGGTTGGAGTTTACTCACACTAGTCCCATGGATAATCCAAAGTTTATTTAGTCTTGTTTTACCCTAAACTCTTGGGTGCCAAAATTTGTACGAAAAGTCAAACAGTTGGGATTTTTCAAATACACTTATAGGAGCTTGGAGAAGGAGGCTTCAACATTACATAGCTATATATTATTTATTTCCGTTGCGATGAACAAATGTTGTACTCTGATAATGATATGTATATATAGTTAAAATTTTGTATTTCAGAGGTTATTATATATATATATATTATTTTGTTCCACCGCGATGTGAAATTCTATATTGTTATTTATATACTTCTTCTATCTTTTTCTTCTTTACCCATAATGATTTGTGTTACTGTGCAATTTGGGTTGAACGCGTGATGTATTTAGTCAACTCAAAGGATACGGATTTGCAGGCCATTACAAGTCGGATCTCAATCTGAAGTTGCAAGTGTTGCAAAGGTTAGTTTTATAAATTTGCGAAGGTTAAATCTATATATAAAAAAAATTAAGTACAGCGTTAGATTGCAAGTATTAATTAGGGTTTAACTTTTATGATTTTTATTAATGAGGATTGTGGGGGTTAATATTGTAATTCTAATTTATATGTTTAAGGGAAGGCTAGTTTATTTTGTACCACCCATAACAATAATATACTAAATTAAAATTGATCTCCTTCCTTATTCAAATATGGAGTCCCTTTAACAATCATCTTTTTAAATATAAGATTTTTTAGTTGTTTGCACAAGAATTAAGAAATCAATCAATAACGCTTTAATTCATACATAAATTAAGTCTCTCTCTTAGATTAGCTTCCTTTTATGTCAAAAAGAGCAATCATTAAATAAGGAGCAATTAGTGGTTGGAAACATGAGTAGATGCATAAAAAGTTTCATAATTTTATTATGGATCACAGATAAAGTGGACGTGAAAAACTTAAACATCTTATATTTTGAAACACATCAAATTTCTCAAAACATCTTATATTTGGAAACGAAGGGAGTACTACATTAATAAGCATGCATAAGGAACTCACATTCAACCAAATTATTAAACTTCATTCTATTCAACACAAGTCCACTTTATTCGATCATAACCTGCGCATCGAATCCAAATAAGAAACAACTATTAGTATAATAATGGCTTTCATTTACATCAAATGTCAATTTTTTTCTTATTTCTCCAATAATGAGGGTATTTACAACGAGTATTATAATTTTTAGGAAACTGGAGCGCGTAAGATTTAAAATCTATGTTAACATGACATTCGAAATCAAACCAGACATGTGTGAACATGATGATCCAAATCAAACCAAGCTACCATGAAATGCACAACCAAAACACTCATAACTACTACGAAAAGAACTATCATCTAACACAAATACCCATCTACTAACACAAATGAATAATCCATATAGACGAAAGTAACTGATTCATCCATTAAACATGTACAGCATGACTTATCCACTCAAATGTGATAACCTCGTATACAATCCATATAACTTAGGGGTTATCTGCGGGGAAGAAATGCTCCGTTATAGTTTTTGACGCGTCAGATGCATCGAAAACTAAAACGGGGCTACCCGTTTCCCGAATGCACCGATTTGCTACGTTTTCATCAACTAATTAAAATAATTAATAAATTTAGATTTTTAAATTTTTTAAAAATTAATAACTTGTGCAAATGAGATCCATTTCAGACACGGTTTTTTGCATTGCGATCCTATCGAAGTGCTCTATGTAATGAAGTTGGTTTGAACTGAATAAGAGTAATTTACAAATTTTTAATTAATTTATTTATTCATGTAAATTATTAATACGTATTATTTGTTAATAACAAATAATAAATTAGTTAATCATAAATCAATTAAATTAAAAAAAACAAAATTAAAATGGTCCTCTTAAAATCCGCAAACGCATTTTCACTAACTAAAATACCCCGCTAAAATATTTCGCTTTCGTTACCCTCATACATACCCTTATTGAATCCTGCTCATCAATGCAACCATACACAGAAAAGTAGACATTCCATGTTGCATTCATACAAACATATCACACCACTTCATAAATATAAATATAAATAGCAATATTTTGCATGAAACTGGAGATTGATGGGCTTCGGTCCTATGTTTAATAACGAAGAAAATAAGTCTGGGTTGTTGTGTACTGTGCTAGAAGGGGTGGGTGGCAGAGAAAGGGAGAGCATGGGTTCACATGTTTTTGGTAGCATAGGAGAAATTGCGTGGGCAGTTTTACAGTCTTTAATGGGATCAGATGAAACTGTGCTGGGTTGAAACAATGGCTTGTGGGTGTGTTGAAGGGTTCACGACGCGTTAGACAAGAACAACATCGGTGTGTTCATGGGTCGGGCAGCTATGTGATGATCGAAGGGGGGTTCGGCACCATGGTCACTGACAGATGATGAGCGGTGGAGGTTTTCTTAGAAGGAGCAACACTGTGTTCGAAGAACAAGTATTCGGGAAGATAGCTGCGGGATTAAGGGAGAGACGTGAAAGAGCAACCTTCATGCATAATACATGTTGTTTGAAGGGGACGTTGGCATTGCACTGTGAACTGTTAGCATGATTTGGTGGGAGCATGTTGGATGTTTGAGGGGGCGTGATATTTGAAAAATGACGAGGACAGTAAGAGGAAGTTGGCATATGAGAACCAAGAGAAGGGAATACTATAAACTTAAAAAGGAGAGTAATTAGAGCGCAACGATTATTTTCTTAATCATGTTGATTAAGGTAAATAAAAGGTAACGAGAATACTTGTTAATTATAGTTAAACTATATTATAAATGTTATAATGTGAAATCGCGTTAACAAATCTGTTTGTTATCATAATTCAGTGAAACCCACCATGTTGGAATCACACCGACAAAGGCGACGTGTATGAACTGGATTGGAATTATTTGGAGATAGCTGGAGTCTTATATAATTTCAAACTGATGGTTGGAATTATATAAGTCAACGCTGAAACGTCAGTCAAAATAAAAGGTGAGTTAATTCTCACACATTTCTGAAATGCTAGGATGTGTTAAATTCATATAATTAGATTAAAACATTGATAATTGGTTAATTGGATGCCTTGAATGCCTATGGTTGATTTATATGGTTGATGTGAATTATATTATTGTAACACCCCACATCCATTAGTGTCACTCACAAAGGGAATGCACTAAGTTCTGTGAAGTATTATAGGTAAAAGATGCAGATAAATTACAAGACAGATAAATAAAGCAGCGGAAAAGTGAATAAAACTTTATTTCATTTATAAACAGCTTGTACAAAGATTGTTCTCCAACAACAAAGTATCTATCTTGTTTAACAAAATAAAGAAGCATAAATATACAATGATATTCCCCAATAAAACATTAGCCAGCCATAGCAGTGGAAAAGAGAGTCCAAAGCAGCACATCAAAGAGTCTTCAAGCTTGGAAAGAGTAATAGGTCCATACAAATCTGAGCTATTCCCTCCCTGACTACCTGGGGGGGGGGGGGGAGAACGGAAGAAAAGGAGACGAAAGAAAACATAGAGTCAGACATAAAGCCTGGTAAGTCTAGTGGTGCTTTGGTATATGAATAAGAAAAAGGACATGACAGGCATAAAACAAAAATGGGAAAAATACCATAAACAAAGGCAAAGCAGTTTAGAATCGAAATTACTATTGCATCCCATACTAATCTCTGCACCACCTAACTAGTATCCCAACTAGTAATCTGTATAAAATGATAACGTGATCCCAGTTCCCGTAACTGTGGTTGCCACCAGGCACACTTTTATTTATTTCCTAGATTTAATCTAGGGTTTTCTATCGAGCATTCCCTAGATTCAACTAGGGTTTATGTGACTTGTCTACTACTTCTCAGATTCAGGATTTATGCCACCTAGGTCCACTAGGGATCATGCTACCTGTCGAATGATGCCCCTAGTCTAGGACACACTACCTAGAGTGGTATATGTTCCTAGACTTTCCCCACGTAAGTGTCGCGAATCGTTTATCGCTGTCTAGATGCACATGTCCTGAAATGTGCGACCCGAGTCCCATGGCAGGGCTATTCTAGAAACACGGAACTCGGTCGGGAGCTTTTAGATATCTGCCGATGCAGATGCTAAGGTCTGTTTTTCTACCAGTGGTTATGGTCCCACGTAACCCCTCCCTCAACTAATGAAAGGCAATCCAAGAAAATCAAGCACGAGAACTATACTCTTGCCACCCTATGCCCCACTTTCCTATTGGCCAGCCTCACCCATAACTAGATAGCAAGTATATGGTATGATGGGAGTTCTCTGCCTTTCCGCACGCGTACTACGATTGACTCAAGATGGTTGGTAGACGACGAGTCGCTATCACAGGGCTACTGGTCTCGTCGAATCACACTGGTCCATCCCAGTCTTTAGGTTGCCTTAAATTGCAACCAAGGCATACCCTTGGTTCTTCTAACGCAGACCTTAACCTCTGTGAGCCCAGGTGGATCATCTGCAACCATACTGAGGGATACCAAGAGTACCCTCACGTCCCCCGAAGCTACGTGCTTCTAAACCCAGTCCACTGGAGCCTTTTTCGAATTCGGATGAACGTTTGCTCCTTCTCATGTACTTGTTAAACGATGATCTACCATATCGGGTTATTCATCTATTATGGATCGGCTCAGTTTTCTTGATTAAGAATTATTACTTAGTTGTTCTCAACTAAGGTTTACCACTTAGTTTCTTTTCTCATAAATCTTATTAACTAAGGTTTATCACTTAGTTTCTTTAACTAGGGATTTCAACTTAGCTCCCGTTCTCGATTGTTTCTTAACTAGGGTTTACTACTTTGCCCTCTTTCTCGTCAAGTTGGATTGGTTAAGTGTCATTAGTCAATTCAAGTTAGCTTAACCCATTCCTTTGTCATATTAAACTTGCTAAGTGTTATCAGTAGTTCACGTCGACTTAAACCTATCACAAACCAAGTTATATTGGTTAAGTATTTCTTATTACTTAACCCAACCCATTCATCTTGTATTGGTTAAGTGTCCCTTTTTACCTAACCTTGCCTATCTGTTTTAACTAACATGTTATAACGGTTAAATGTTCCCTTAGTTAACTTAACCCTAACATCTGTTTAATTAACTTGTTCTAATGGTTAGGTATTGTCCCTTCATGTTTCAACTTAACCCTGTTCAATTTATTACACTATGATGGTTAAGTGTTCTAAGTTTACTTAACCCTACCCTCTAGTCCAGCTAACATATTAAATTGGCTAAGTGTATTTACTTAACCTTACCACTTATCTAGCTAACGTGTTATAATGGTTAAGTATTCTAAATTTACTTAACCTCACCCACTTATCTAATTATCAGGTTATAACGGTTAAGTGTCCTGAATTTACTTAACCTCACCCTCTAGTCTAGTTAATATGTTAAATTGGTTAAGTATATTAACTTTACTTAACCTCACCTTCTAGTCTAGTTAACATGTTAAATTGGCTAAGTGTTTTCTTAGTTACTTAACCCCTACAAGTCTTGTCTTGTTAACATGTTAAGCTGGTTAAGTGTTTTAGTTAACTTAACCCTACCATCTGTCCTTAGCCTCTTAGAGCACCTGACCACTCATATTAGATAGATATTGCTACAGTTATTGGATGTGCCAGTCGGTTCCGGGCAGGTTTACACCGTAGCTCAGTCTAACCTCGGGTCATTATTGGGCTCAATGCTTAACCACCCACATTGGATAGGTATTGTTGTGACTACTGGACAACCGGGCGGGTCCGGCCAGGTTTACATCACAACTCAATCCAACCTCGGGTTAAGCATACTCGTATTTTCTAGATTTACACTTTTACTTATGTAAATATTTCATGTCACATGTTTTACTCCAAACTAATGGTACATAATTTATATCATTTATGGCCTTAACCCATTTCATGGTTTTTAGGCCCGCCGACCTATTAACATACTTTAATTTAATGTTAGTCCCAACGTTACCCTCGCTCGATTATTTATATTAATCGTATGAAGATATTGGGCCCGCTAATATGCCCAATCCATAAACAAAGTAAGGAAGGGAGCATAGGTTCAATGAACCTATACTATGAAATTTGGCCTAAACATAGTTATCGATTAGCATGTGACATAAAGGTGTAACTAGATAAATAAGGTGATCTCGCATAACATGGATCATAACATTGCATAACATGTCACAAACTTGCACATGAATATTGGATCTAGTTAGATAGGTGTCATGTAAATCATAAATTCTGGACTATTATAAAGATATAACATGGTATAGCATAATAAATGGGGTACTTTTAGACTTGTTTAAACATGGTTTTATACACATATAACTAGACATAATGTCAAACACCAAACTAGCATAAAAATGTCCACTTTTTGACATAACCCAAAGATGTAAACTAACTTTACATCAAGTAGCCTATTTCAACATGAAGCTAGTATAATTTGTGTAACCAAAAGGTACTTGCATAAACCCAATTATCGTATATAAAGGTTTTGAGTCGTGTAGGCATAAAAGGTTTCAACTTGGAACATGTTTACATGAGTCTCAACTTAGGCCTAAAAAGAATATATGCTAACCATGTTAACGACATAAAATAAAGATGTCAATTCTAGTTTTTTTTTCTACAAACTTGCAAGTGATATTTTCATATACAAATGTCAATAGGTTCGCATCAACCAATTTATGCCACGAATCCCCAATACAAAATATGACATAATCAACGCAATACATAGAATTTACATCAATATTGTACGATAGTAAAACCCCAATTTCATTTACATCGAATCACAT
This sequence comes from Allium sativum, assembly GCA_030737875.1. Lineage (NCBI taxonomy): Eukaryota > Viridiplantae > Streptophyta > Magnoliopsida > Asparagales > Amaryllidaceae > Allium > Allium sativum. The sequence continues at coordinate 2,511,214 of CM060921.1, read as the reverse complement.
CGCAATTTCTATTCATATTCAGAAAAACCACTATACTTACAACGGGCGCTGAAACTTTTTTTCTGGTTTCTGTTATTCTGAATTTGCAAAGCTTTCCCTTGGAGTAGAAAACGTTGCGTAGAAATTAGATTAGACTTTTATCTTCTTCTTAATTTGATTCGTCTCTAGGCTTTCTAATTGACGGCCATTCCTAGTTCCTTTCCAGCAGCATGACGACTTTAGTATTCTATTATTTGTGTGAGTTTAGAGTTAGACTTGAGTTGTATTTATAGAATTTCAATCTAATTAGAGTCGCCGATGAAGCTAGAGTGAATCCAGACCATCCATCTCAAGAGAAGCCAATCAGAAAGTGACATGTAAGCCCTAGTGACTCAGCCAAGCCTCAGAATTCGACCAGACCCTGACCAGGACAGCCAGGGCCTGACCAGCAGGTCTTTCAGACCTGGGCGCACTTGGCAGGTGCGCCGGGCTAAAAATGTACCGGTGCACTTCCCAAGTGCGCCAGCTCAACTTTGTTCTGGTGCACTTCCCAAGTGCGCCAGTGCATTCTGACTCATTTTCTGGTTTTTCTGCCCAAATTCGTTCGTCCATATCTTCTTCATACGATATTCGTTTTACGCAAACTTGGACTCTATCTCTAGAAGAATTTTGAGGCGAACACAATGGCGTAACCCATTTTCCTTAATTCTTTCATTTAGAATTAATTATACTTTAATTTGTGAAGCTTAATGTTATGGAACTACGGGGTGTTACATTCTCCCCCTCTTAAAGGGATTTCATCCCCGAAATCTTCAAGTTAGGAAGAATGTGTCCTACCACCCAATCACCCATCTACTCAACCATTCAATCACAGGCATTCATTGTCCTTAAAAATATTTCTAATGCTTTCATGTTCATATGCATAGTGTGTGTATATGTCTTTATCTAATGCAAAATCAGGCGGTCTACTGATTCAGTTGACCTCCTTAATGCAAATTATGTCAGTGCCATGCGTCCAATCATGTATGCAAGCATCCCTGGTTATGTAAATACTACATGTGTGCATAGCCATTCATCCATATGCAACATCCATATGATAACATATCATGTTAAGTCTGTTAAGCAAATACATATATACGAATGCAATACGAAAGTGACTAAGTCGTTCTAGCGCATATGGTGTGTATATGCATCCACGAGCAACCACTTGCAACCATCAATCATAACATGTTTCAAATACATGTTTACATCCATTGGCTTCTACCTAAGCATCGATGATACGTCCTAGAGGATATACCTTAAAATCTAGAAGCAAGTAGGCATAAAACTCCTAGAGAATGGATATACCCTTAAGAAAAAGGGTATGATGCACGTATCGAGTCTTCAGTCTTCTAAGTCGCATCTTCTTGAGCTTCTCTGTACCGTACCTTATCTAGTTAATTTTCACGATTGTGAAGCTTCTTAACCTCCATTTCCAAAACTGTCATTGATCGGATAGCTGGCTTTTCATTGTCAACTGGATATATGCGGAAGTATATCCCGTGTTTTAGGGGTAAACCTCTAACCTAATCAAAACATCTGCGTGCTCATGGACTATTCTAATGGATTGCAAATCGTCGATAAATGTATTAAGTGATTCTAAATAGCTAAGCCTAATTGATCCTTTTAGAGTCACATAATCTCGAGGGTATTTCCAAGGCAAGTCAAAAAGTCTAACTTTCGGAATTACTAGCCAACCAACCCATGCCTAGGATCAACTCATAGCCCATGGAACCAAAAAATTATGCTTAAATTCAATATTAATGTTGCTGTTCTCAAATCCCTACAAACCAAAGGTAAATGGGCCGAACCACCAATTTGGATCTGAGACTAACTGGGATATTCTACTATACAAGTACCTAGGTGCAGAGACTCAACTACGAAAGCAGGTATAAACGAATGCGAAGTGCTAAGATCAAAAGAGTACTAACAGGTTGATCAAATGAATAGTTAAAATTTTCCAATGGAGACTCTTACTATCTCTCTCCCAGGTATTCTGGTGGTGAAAGCACGCACTCGTCCTCCTAAAAATCCTTTCCCTTGTCCTTAACTATATGTCCTATTATACCATAGAAAAGCTACTTCCTCTTGTCTTAGATTTTATAATTCCTTCCTCCTTCGTGAGCCAAGTCCATATCCATGAATTCCTCATCCTTGGGTTGTGCCCCTTGGCCAAACTCCTCGTCCTCTTCCTTGTGAAATCATTTTGACAAATCTCTTGAAAGCTGCCTCCATCGTACAGAAAACCCTACAAAGCTTGAAAGAAAACTAGCTGCAGGTGAAAATATTACAGCTATAGATGAAAGTCGGGTACTATTTCGCCCTTCGATGAGGTTACCTCCCAGAAAGCCAGCAGCCCCAGAGACTCAAGAACGAAGGAAACAAGGACTCAAACAGAGAATCAAAAGATAGTGCATATGGCTTTGGGGAATATGCCTTTAAAACAAAACTTTTCTTTTGAAAATACTTCTTTTAAACCCGTTTTGAAAATAATTTTTCAAATCTTTTATCTGATCCGGTAACCTTAAGCTCTGATACCACGTGTAACACCCCACATCCATTATTGTCACTCACAAAGGGAATGCACTAAGTTCTGTGAAGTATTATAGGTAAAAGATGCAGATAAATTACAAGACAGATAAATAAAGCAGTGGAAAAGTGAATAAAACTTTATTTCATTTATAAACAGATTGTACAAAGATTGTTCTCCAACAACAAAGTATCTATCACGTTTAACAAAATAAAGAAGCATAAATATACAATGATATTCCCCAATAAAACATTAGCCAGCCATAGCAGTGGAAAAGAGAGTCCAAAGCAGCACATCAAAGAGTCTTCAAGCTTGGAAAGAGTAATAGGTCCATACAAATCTGAGCTATTCCCTCCCTGACAACCTGGGAGGGGGGGGAACGGAAGAAAAGAAGACGAAAGAAAACATAGAGTCAGACATAAAGCCTGGTAAGTCTAGTGGTGCTTCGGTATATGAATAAGAAAAAGGACATGACAGGCATAAAATGAAAATGGGAAAAATACCATAAACTAAGGCAAAGCAGTTTAGAATCGAAATTATTATCGCATCCCATACTAATCTCTGCACCACCTAACTAGTATCCCAACTAGTAATCTGTATAAAATGATAACGTGATCCCAGTCCCCGTAACTGTGGTTGCCATCAGGCGCACTTTTATTTATTTCCTAGATTTAATCTAGGGTTTTCTATCGAGCGTTCCCTAGATTCAACTAGGGTTTATGTGACTTGTCTACTACTTCTCGGATTCAGGATTTATGCCACCTAGATCAACTAGGGATTATGCTACCTATCGAACGATGCCCCTAGTCCAGGACACACTACCTAGAGTGGTATATGTTCCTAGACTTTCCCTACGTAAGTGTCGCGAATCGTTTATCGCTGTCTAGATGCACATGTCCTGAAATGTGTGACCCAAGTCCCGTGCAGGGCTATTCTAGAAACACGGAACTCGGTCGGGAGCTTTTAGATATCTACCGATGTAGATGCTAAGGACTGTTTTTCTACCAGTGGTTATGGTCCCACGTGACCCCTCCCTCAACTAATGAAAGGCAATCCAAGAAAATCAAGTACGAGAACTATACTCTTGCCACCCTATGCCCCACTTTTCTATTGGCCAGCCACACCCGTAACTATATAGCAAGTATATGGTCTGTTGGGAGTTCTCTACCTTTCCGCACGCGTACTACGATTGACTCAAGATGGTAGGTAGACGATGAGTCGCTATCATAGGGCTACTGGTCTTGTCGAATCACGCTGGTCCATCCCAGTCTTTAGGTTGCCTTAAATTGCAACCAAGGCATACCCTTGGTTCTTCTGACGCAGACCTTAACCTCTGTGAGCCCAAGCGGATCATCTGCAACCTCACAGAGGGATACCAAGAGTACCCTCACGTCCCCCGAAGCTACGTGCTTCTAAACCCAGTCCGCTGGAGCCTTTTTCGAAATCGGATGAACGTTTGCTCCTTCTCATGTACTTGTTAAGCTATAATCTACCATATCGGGTTATTCATCTATTATGGACCGGCTCTGTTTTCTTGATTAAGAATTATTACTTCGTTGTTCTCAACTAAGGTTTACCACTTAGTTTCTTTTCTCATAAATCTTGTTAACTAAGGTTTATCACTTAGTTTCTTTAACTAGGGATTACAACTTAGCTCTCGTTCTCGTTTGTTTCTTAACTAGGGTTTACTACTTAGCCCTCTTTGTCATCAAGTTGGATTGGTTAAGTGTCATTAGTCAATTTAAGTTAGCTTAACCCATTCCTTTGTCATATTAAACTGGCTAAGTGTTATCAGTAGTTCACATCGACTTAACCCTATCACAAACCAAGTTATATTGGTTAAGTATTTCTTATTACTTAACCCAACTCATTCATCTTGTATTGGTTAAGTGTCCCTTTTTACCTAACCTTGCCCATCTGTTTTAACTAACATGTTATAACGGTTAAGTGTTCCCTTAGTTAACTTAACCCTAACATCTGTTTAATTAACATGTTCTAATGGTTAGGTATTGTCCCTTCATGTTTCAACTTAACCCTGTTCAATTTATCACACTATGATGGTTAAGTGTTCTAAGTTGACTTAACCCTACCCTCTAGTCCAGCTAACATATTAAATTGGCTAAGTGTATTTACTTTACCTTACCCACTTATCTAGCTAACGTGTTATAATGGTTAAGTACTCTAAATTTACTTAACCTCACCCACTTATCTAATTATCAGGTTATAACGGTTAAGTGTCCTGGATTTACTTAAACTCACCCTCTAGTCTAGTTAATATGTTAAATTGGTTAAGTATATTAACTTTACTTAACCTCACCTTCTAGTCTAGTTAACATGTTAAATTGGCTAAGTGTTTTCTTAGTTACTTAACCCCTACAAGTCTTGTCTTGTTAACATGTTAAGATGGTTAAGTGTTTTAGTTAACTTAACCCTACCATCTGTCCTTAGCCTCTTAGAGCACCTGACCACTCACATTAGACAGATATTGCTACGGTTACTGGATGTGCCGGTCGGTTCCGGGCAGGTTTACACCGTAGCTCAGTCTAACCTCGGGTCATTATTGGGCTCAATGCTTAACCACCCACATTGGATAGGTATTGTTGTGACTACTGGACAACCGGGCGGGTCCGGCCAGGTTTACATCACAACTCAATCCAACCTCGGGTTAAGCATACTCGTATTTTCTAGATTTACACTTCTACTTATGTAAATATTTCATGTCACATGTTTTACTCCAAACTAATGGTACATAATTTATATCATTTATGGCCTTAACCCATTTCATGGTTTTTAGGCCCGCCGACCTATTAACATACTTTAATTTAATGTTAGTCCCAACGTTACCCTCGCTCGATTATTTATATTAATCGTATGAAGATATTGGGCCGGCTAATAGGCCCAATCCATAAACAAAGTAAGGAAGGGAGCATAGGTTCAATGAACCTGTACAATGAAATTTGGCCTAAACATAGTTATCGATTAGCATGTGACATAAAGGTGTAACTAGATAAATAAGGTGATCTCGCATAACATGAATCATAACATTGCATAACATGTCACAAACTTGCACATGAATATTGGATCTAGTTAGATAGGTGTCATGTAAATCATAAATTCTGGACTATTATAAAGATATAACATGGTATAACATGGTATAGCATAATAGGTGTCACATGAAATGGGGTACTTTTAGACTTGTTTAACATGGTTTTATACACATATAACTAGACATAATGTCAAACACTAAACTAGCATAAAAATGTCCACTTTTTGACATAACCCAAAGGTGTAAACTAACTTTACATCAAGTAGCCTATTTCAACATGAAGCTAGTATAATTTGTGTAACCAAAAGGTACTTGCATAAATCCAATTATCGTATACAAAGGTTTTGAGTCGTGTAGGCATAAAAGGTTTCAACTTGGAACATGTTTACATGAGTCTCAACTTAGGCCTAAAAAGAATATATGCTAACCATGTTAACGACATAACATAAAGATGTCAATTCTAGTTTTTTTTCTACAAACTTGCAAGTGATATTTTCATATACAAATGTCAATAGGTTCGCATCAACCAATTTATGCCACGAATCCCCAATACAAAATATGACATAATCAACGCAATACACAGAATTTACATCAATATTGTACGATAGTAAAACCCCAATTTCATTTACATCGTATCACATCGCAATTTCTATTCATATTCAGAAAAACCACTATACTTACAACGTGCGCTGAAACTTGTTTTCTGGTTTCTGTTATTCTGAATTTGCAAAGCTTTCCCTTGGAGTAGAAAACGTTGCGTAGAAATTAGATTAGACTTTTATCTTCTTCTTAATTTGATTCGTCTCTAGGCTTTCTAATTGACGGCCATTCCTAGTTCCTTTCCAGCAGCATGATGGCTTTAGTGTTCTATTATTTGTGTGTGTTTAGGATTAGACTTGAGTTGTATTTATAGAATTTCAATCTAATTAGAGCCGTCGATGAAGCTAGAGTGAATCCAGACCATCCATCTCAAGAGAAGCCAATCAGAAAGTGACATGTAAGCCCTAGTGACTCAGCCAAGCCTCAGAATTCGACCAGACCCTGATCAGGCCAGCCAGAGCCTGACCAGCAGGTCTTTCAGACCTGGGCGCACTTGGCAGGTGCGCTAGGCTAAAAATGTACTAGCGCACTTCCCAAGTGCGCCAGTTCAACTTTGTTCTGGCGCACTTCCCAAGTGCGCCAGTGCATTCTGACCCGTTTTCTGGTTTTTCTGCCCAACTTCGTTCGTCCATATCTTCTTCGTACGATATCCGTTTTACGCAAACTTGGAATCTCTCTCAAGCAGAATTTCGAGACGAACGCAATGGCATAACCCATTTCCCTTAATTCTTTCATTTAGAATTAATTATACTTTAATTTGTGAAGCTTAATGTTATAGAACTACGGGGTGTTACAATTATCGTCGGTTAATATACTCAATTAAAATCACATGCTAATATAAATTATATGCTGATCTATAATGCAGGGATGAACAGGTAGGAGGAATCAAACCAGATTCCTCAAATATTTAGTATGCTTTTATTTCATATTTTATATGAACTGTTTAAAACCCGTTGACTTTAAAACCTTGTTGGTTGTTGATTGTGGTTGAGCCTTGAATCAATATATAGTATTTATTACGGAATAAATAGCAAATGGCTCGGATATACACTGTTTTACAAAGATCGATTCACCGTTAGGTGAATCGCTAGAAATGAAGTTATGGAATTTATTCTACAACCGAATATATATTTTTAAATATATTATTTTAAAGGAAATTCTAAAAAGGAGAAAAATCCAACCATATATATATATACACATTAATTAGTTTAATCACAAATTACCATTTTTGTGCCAAATCTACAGTGCGCGAAGCACATGCTTACTAAATGATTTGTAAACAATTGTATTTAGCTAATTCAAGTGACTAGAATTAACGTAACAATTAGAATGGGTTTATATTGATTTGAATAAAATCAAAGTGAATAAAATTATTTAAATTAATTAATTATTAATTTATTTAAATGGCAAGATCAGTAACGATTGACTAACGGGTTAATCGTGTTTAGAGTTGAACAAGTTAACGACGTTAACTGAAATCGTTATTAAATTAGTTTATTAATTTAATGGGAGTAGTTAATGGTTAAGTAACCCAGTTTTATTTTAATAAATTTTGAAACTTGATTACTAGTCCTTTAATAATAATCAAAGTGATAATTTGGAATGTAAAATGTAGTAAGGGAAGTTTGTGGAGTTAAAGCCGTGTTTATAAAGAGATTTAATATTTATGTGAAATCGAAGTTTTAATTTGAGTATAACTGAATGATATTTAATTGGATTCTATAAATCCATGTTGTATGAAGTTATAAAACCCAATTTTATTGAATACATAAATGGAACGAATTATTAAAAGTATCATCTGAAGCCAGGATTAGGAATTAGAACTTAACTGGGAATCAGTTAGGACAACTGATTTTCTGAATATTGATCTGATGTTGGTTTCGGCCTTCGGGGTTAAAATTTAGGGAGTTATTTCCTGACTGATTTACGGTAAGGAACAAATGGGGATACGAAATGGGAAATCAAATGTAAACCCAAGTTTGAATCAGAATAGTTAAACGAGATAAGATGCGATATAGAACCGTTATTTTAAACAAGAGATGATATTTCACCAAGATGGAATTAAAATGGGATTCGATTTGATATTGGGAATGAGTATTGGATTATGTGTTACAACTGATATCTATCTTAAGATAAGAACGTTGTTGATCAAGGTCTGAGAGATAATTAAAATACCCCAACTTGAATAACTTCAAGATTATCAGAGGATGATATTAGTCATAATGGTGAAGATGTTAGAGTAAAATATTTTGTGAAAATAACATCGTAACGTTATTTAAAGGATTTGGAAATTTATAGATAACGAGGTTCCGAAATGAAAGGAAATAAAAAAGGGGCTTGATGGTATGAAATGATATCTTTATGAATAAAGAAATAAAAAGGGAGATTGGTGAAAGTATAACGGTATTATCAAAGTATTGAAATGAGATTTAAACGGGTTTATTCTGAAAAAGGATGAGTGGTGATTTTGGTGTTCAAATAAAGAAGCCAAAGAAGAGTTCGTAATGATTATTTACGAATTGTAGGTTGAATTAATAAGATAATAAGAAATGTTATAGCAATATTTTGAAATGTTAGTTGAAGGTTACATTAGATATGATTTAAGATATTTTCTAGCTATATAGGTAAAAGGATTTAAGAATATTAATATAATATTTTTAAATAGCCAAGTGATGCCGTGTAATAAACCAATGGACCTGTTTGTTTTTATGGTTGTTTATTTTGATAGTTAAATAACCGACTATCAAAATCTGACCCAACGTCATTGGTACGGAAAGACCGGGATTGAATTTATATTTGAAAACCATTCCAACGAATAAGTACGAATACATCGAAGATGCTGATCGAGATAGAGAAACTGAAGACCGTAAATCTTCATGAGCCGAAGAATTATTGTTAAATACCACTGGCCAATCCCCAAAGTTAACGATGATTCTATCGTGATTGAAATCTACGTATTGCAAGGAATACTCGCTATTGATCTATAGGGTGATTCCTAGGATGTGGTAGAAGGGTGCCTTCGGTTCATCCTGTTCCTGGATGACGTGTATGGACGATGTGAATGGTGCCCAGATGTTCAAAAGTCGATTATAACCTCAAGCCTCGACAACCAGGAAATGACAAAAATCGGGCAGGCAGCATGGCTATGTGGATCACACCCATTAGGGTGTATTGTCACCATCTAGAGAATATTCATATTTGTTACTTATTTTCATTTCTGTATCTCCTGGGAAAACGGTAGCTGCGCAACCGTGAGGTGAAAATATATTCGATACACTCAAGAGAAATGAGTGGTCGGTCATGTGTGGGCCGGGTTGCAATACGTTCTTGTTGAACCTAGTGTATTCACCTTTTGAGGTACACTATCGGCAGGTGGTTCTGTAACAACCCGAAAATCTGGGCCAGTTTAAAAATTTTATTTTGGCAATTTTAGCGAATTTTGATTATTTAAAATGAATTATTTTAAATAAAAACGACGAGAAATTTATTTTGAATAGATTAGAATGTATATATTATATAGATCGTTGTTAGAATATAAATAATTATATATAATTATAAAAAGGAATTGAAAATGGCGCGGTAGTTCGATAATTCGATTTCAAACTTCAATTGAACATACCGGGTGCAAAATAAACCGGATTTTAGTGAAATAAAAAATAATAGGATATAATTGAGAATATCTTTCCAACGAATCCGAAAAATCAAAATTTCATAGCGGCAATCAAAAGATATGTCCAGTTGAAAATTCTGAATAGTCGCTATGGAATTTAGGCCCTTAAAAATAGAAATTTTGCAAACGACCTCGGATTTCGATGAAACCACTTTTGTTGGGTCCGTGATGTCAAGTTATTGCTAGGTTTCAAATTTCGTAATTTTTCGAATCAATATGTGAGCGTGGAAAAGGAAAACGCGTTTGACCAGTTTTAGTTGATTTTAATCGACTGGAAATTGGCCATTTTTCAAACGGTCTCAGAATTCGACGAAACTAGTTTTGTTAGGACCGTATCGTCAATACGAAGCTAGAAATAATTTTTCGAGAATTTTTAGAGATCGTATGTGGGCCCGGTAAATTGAAATGCGCGTCTAAATTCAATATATAGAGTTATATGTTGATTTCGACGGAAACAGATCGAATCGATCGAATCAGCTTACGACACATATCCCATTGTGTTCGGAATGGGGGTAAAACGCTATGGATGACAGGCGGTGGGCCTCGTTTAGAGGTCAAATGAAAAAGTCAACGTTTTGAAATTTAATAATTAAAAAAAACCCCTCTCCTTACATCACTCAGCACCCCCCCCCCCCCGATTAAAAATCAAAACAGAAAAAAGAAAAGAAAAAAAAACCCTAATTCGAACGACGCGATGCCCCCCCAAACGCCTGCCACCGCCGCTCCTTCATCTTCTTCCTCCTCTGCCTCGACCGCGACACGCCCCCCATCCTCTGCCTCGACCGTGCTACACCCCGCCACCCTGAAGACCTGGCGCCGCCACTCCAGACAACCGTAGCACCCCCCATCTCCGACGCCTCCTGACGCGCAGACCCCCCTACCCTATGCTCCACCGCGATCGAAGACCCCCCCTTCCTCCTGCTGCCGACCGAAGACCCCCTTGCTCCAGCGATGCCCTCCAGTCACCTATAGCCCCTTGTGCCTCTGCTCTTCGAATAACGGTAAGTCTTCTTCTTTAAATCTGATTTTATTTAAAATGTACTACCCTATTTAAATCAGTTCTTAGTTTGAATTCGGTTTTTATAAATTAGTTTTGTTTTCTAAATTCAGTTTTATATAAGAGGCGACCTAAAGTTCTGATTTTGTTTATAGATCCATAGGAAAAGATTAGATTTTTAAAATAGAAAAGATTAGATTTTTATATATTGAATAGTAAAGTAAAAATTCGATTTTTATATATTGAATAACAAAGTAAAAATTCGATTTTTATATATTGAATAGAGATGTAAAAATTCGATTTTTATATATTGAACAGCGATGTAAAAATTCGATTTTTATATATTGAATAGCAAAGTAAAAATTCGATTTTTATATATTGAATAGCATAGTAAAAATTCGATTTTTATATATTGAATAGCATAGTAAAAATTCGATTTTTATATATTGAATAGCAAAGTAAAAATTCGACTTTTATATATTGAATAGCAAAGTAAAAATTCGATTTTTCAATATTGAGTAGCAAAGTAAAAATGTGATTTTTATATATGTAGAGAATACGGGCAGTGAAAATTGATAAGAGGCAAGAACGGCGAAGATTTCTACATAAGAAGAGTCATGGCGTTGGATTAGCTAATCTGTGAGAACTTCTCACCTTTAATTTATTTTTCTAGTTGAAATATATACTAGGATGCAGACGGTGTTTAGTAGCACCCGACACCCGTCGTCCACAGACCATGGATGGCTTGTATGCTTGTTTGTTTGAGTTTGATGTGTAGTTGATTGTGTGATGTGATGTGAAATGAAATAAAATATTTATATAGTTAAAAATATTTTATAGTTAAAAATAGAATTTTTAACGTGCATATGAAATGAAATAAAAATAAACAAATCGGACGATTTGTATATACACACACATTTGACTGATATTGATTGGGACGATAAATTTTACACATCGCCCAACTACACAAATAAAATCTGTGTTTGATTGTTTGAAACCCCACACGGGTATTGGGATGATATATGACATACACTAATCCCAATAATTAGTCGTATGTCGATCGATTGATTGACAGGTTGTTATAAGCGTTGAATATTTATATTTGATGCTTATACAGTGTAGAATGCACTTTGGATGATGGTTGATTATTCATCGTTGTTATTGTATACATGTGTTGTAGAAAATCCATATAATTAACATTATATGGTAATTGATGGGGCCTCATTCCAGTTTCGAAAAAGAAATATTTGAAATAAAAATATTTGAAAAAGAAGTATTTGAAAATAAAAATATTTGAAGAGGAATATTTGAATAGAAATATTTGAAAATAAAAATATTTGAAATAGAATATTTGAAAATAGAAATATATGAAGCCGTGTTGATAGATTTACACCATTTTGACGTGAACGATATTTATATCGATTTTATTCATTTAAAAATGAATATCGAAAGTGATTTCAAAATTTGGCATTTTGAAAGGAATTGAAATTCGAATTAAATTGAATTGAAATGAAATTCGAATTAAACTGAATAGAATTGGAATACGAATTAGATTGAAATCGTTTTGAATTGAATCTAAAACGTATTGAAATTGATAGAAATGAATTCGAATTGAAATTGAAATTGAATTGAATTGAAAACGAATGGAAGTTGAATTAGAAATCAATTTGAATTGAAATCAATTTGAAATGAATTTAAATCGAATTTATAAGGAAAAATTTCAATTTTGATTTGAATTTAAAAAAGAAGTTGAAATCGTTTTGAAACGAATTTAAACGATTTATAAAGCACGTTTCGAATTGAAATCGACGAAGTATATATTATATATTATATATATATATATATATATATAATATAATGGCTTGAATAGAACGTGCCGCGCCGCGGCAGTTCGCGAATTTCGACCATTGACTTCGAATGGATATTGCGGGAGATCCGATCGTCGGATCCTCCTAAAACCGGAACCGTTGGGTTCGTATCGAAAATAGCTTTCTAACGAATATTAGGAAATTGAAATCTAACGGTTGGATTTGAAGTTATGTCCAAATCAAATTTGGAAAAGGTCGCCGTAAGTGCAGTTCGATGGCCATTGATGGAAATCGACTGTATGGACCTTGATAAAATTATTAAAAATAGTAATAATTTGTGTAAAATCATAAGAAATGATTTAGAAAGAATTGGGATGAAAAACTCCATATTTGAAAAGATAAAAATAGATTTTTATCGAAATGAACTAGTTTTGAACTAGAATTATAATTCTATTTATTTTTAAATAAACAAATTGGATTTGAAATGGTTTTGAAAATAACCAGAATTTCCAATATTTGACTTGGAATGGGTTTGAATCGAAATTGTCTTCGGAATATTTCGATGTTGGATTTCGTGATGATACAGATATTGTTATGGGAATTTGAAAGATATATATATATCGTTATTCCCAATACGACATTTGTTAGTCGTAGAATTTGATATTGAATATAAGCCGATATATTTTCTATTCAGAGCCTTGTATTTAATATCAAATGTGATTTGAGTTTGTCGTGAATGGTGTCTTCATTAACACTGTTCTCGAACTCAGTTGAGAAAAGATTAGATCTTTTTAGTTAGATTTAATGAAGTGTACCAATTAAATAATATTTAATTGAAATTGAATTTATATTGATTTTTGGGTTTGTCGTTAATGGTGTCTTCATTAACACTGTTCTTGAACCCAGTTGAGAAAAGATTAGACCTTTTTAGTTAGATTTAATGAAGTGTGCCAATTAAATAATATTTAATTGAAATTGAATTTATATTGATTTTTGGGTTTATCGTGAACAGTGTTTTAAATAACACTTGTTCTTTAACCCGATAATTAATGGAACGTGATTTTGGGTTGTTGTGAACGGTATCTTCAATAATACTGTTCTTAGACCCCAAGGAGTTAAGAAAATCAGAAACTAACTGGAGGTTAGTTAAGTTGAATGGTTTCAGAGGTATTGATCTGATGTTGGTTTCGGCCTTCGGGGTTAATACTTAGGGAATTGCTCGCTTGCTAATTTACAGTTAGGGACTGATTGAAAGGTGATGTGATTTTGGGTTTATCGTGAACCGTGTTTTAAATGACCCTGATTCTTTAATCCAGTCACAGATTAAAACTAAGAGGAGTTTTAATGAATCTTTAATTAGATTGAAATGATCGAGAATGGAGTATCACCAGTTTTACTCCAGGCGATAGTTAAATCTTTAATTAGATTTGAACGTGAAATGGTAATTGAATTTACCAATAACACCGTGGTGTTAGATATGAAGTATTACCAGTTTTACTTCATGGGATGAATAGGTTGGGATTGGGAAATTAAAACAAATGATTACTTCGATAAGGTTCGTTAATCCCGACTAGTTTGAATTGATATTCAAAAATAGATTAAAGAATAAATTGAAGAATTAATCTTTGATAAAATTAATGGGAACCTTTCCCTATGAATGTGAAATTTAGAAACTAACTGTCGGCTAGCTAAGCAGAATGGTTTTCTGGATATTGATCTGATGTTGGTTTCGGCCTTCGGGGTTAATATTTGGGGAATTATTCTCTTGATTAATTTACGGTTAGTGACTGATGAATTGGAATGAGGCGTATGTTGTGTTTGTGTAACACTTATTTAAAATATACGCGAGTTATTCAGAAAGACCAGGTTTATCCCATTCTGAATAACTGATACGACGATAAGTCGAAGATGAAGACGGTGGTCGAAGACCGGAAGTTTTCACGTTGTTTGGGTGATTACTGATGATCTTGATTGGGCTGTACACCCAAGAAGATGGAAACAGTTGGTGATCGTCCAGACGTACTTGGGGATCGATGGATATGCGGGGTACTAGGTGCCTCCGGTTTCGTTCAGACCCAGAACGGACTTGTAAATGGACTGTGTGTCTGACATTGGATTTTAGTCTGTGTGATTGATCTCTATTAAATATATATCTGTTTGGCGGAGGAGAATTTATTCTCTTGCTTAACGCCCTTCTTTGAGACGTACGAGCTCAGGGGTTATATACTGATGGATATCAAACGCATAGAGTGGATTGCCTGTGTGGCATGCTAAGATGCAAATGATCAAGGCTTCTGTTGAAAAGCAAAGTCTTGTGGTTGATGATCAAAGCAACTCCTATGTGGCATTGCTTTGTGTAACATGAATTCGCGAGCCTCACACCCCGGTTGTGAACCAAAACGGGAGAAGGACCTCAGGGAGGGCATGCGTTTCTTTCTAGCTAGGGCGGTGTCAGTGACCTACCAGCCCTGACATTTATATACTTTTCACCTGTGTGGTTGTTGCTGTTGCGAGGTACCTCGGTTAGATCGGACGATCCGGGTCCGATGGAGCCATTCGTTGGCTCATTTACGCCCCAAAGGGCGGGGAAACGCAGTGTTCAGGATTTAAGTTTAATCCACATCAGTGGACCGGCCCTGTCGCTCCAAGGTCACTCGAGCTCTGACCTGAGGCTCGGGCTAGAGAGTCTCGAATTGGTTGAGGACTATCTTTTGCCTCGGTTCATAGACGGAAATCCAATTTCCAAATACGTGACATTGCGGTTTTAATTGTAGAACTAGTATGGCAACATGATATATGGTACCCATGCCGCCTATGATTGATACTTATGATTTGAAGTTGTCTTATACACTATGCACTTATAATAGTATCAAATGATTTGTTTTAAACGTATCAAGCATTCTTTGGCTGTTATAAGGGAAAACCCTATCCCTCGGCTTGCGTTGCATTGTGGGATAGGACCTGGGTCTTATAACAGCTTCATTTTTCTCTATTTAGCATTGTGCTGTTTGTTTTATGCACTGGTATTCTTGGGAGGAAACCCGTTCCGTGTTATACGGCGTGGTCCTTTGATTTACCTAACTTTAAAGTAAAGTTTTAAATAACTGTTTTAGTTCTCACACCAGTCCCATGACTGACCTGGAGTTTATTGTTTTAACCTAAACTCTGGGTGCCCTTATTTTCGATACGGGCAGCTAGTAGTTTTAGTTTTGCAGATTTATATTCACAGGATCCTGGTTTACAGCTGGAATGATATTCGGAAAGCTTTGTATCCGTATATCTCTTCTAGTTGTGTATTGTATTATTTTCCGATGCGATGTATTTAAATGTAATTTATATCTCTGATATTTCTGTGTAATATTTATTCATACTCTGTATATTCTTGTAATCTGATGGAATTGTTGTAATATACAATGAAATGTTCTCCCGTCTGCGTTATATTTTGTCGTGTTCTCAAAACAATTCGTTCTTTCCCTTCTCTTTGGAGACCAGGGAAGTTCAGGTCATCTTATCGTGGTATCAGAGCTTTGGTTTACAAAGCTCAGAGAACAAGGCACATGAGAACCGTACGAAAGAATTCATCAGATATTGGATTAGTAATATCCAATGGGGATGACTCGTTAGAGATGGGATCAGTAGTATCCTAGAACGAGTGTGAAGAGTATATTTTTAAAAAAAATGAAACCAAATTTTTTTTTGAAATTTAAATCAATTATTCATATTTGATTATTTATTTGTATTGATTAGGACAGTCCAGTATATAGAGATTTTGCATATACGTCTTGCAAACGTGTGTTCGAAATTTTAATATATTGGATAGATATAGAATCACACTCTAGTCGCCCGGAGATGATTCTGATGATGAGGCCTCATCATCAGTGTTTATATTCGAGTGACGAAAGTGAGATTTCTATATATTTCCTATTGACTGGTGTGAGAACCAAAATTAGATAGGGCCTATTGTTGTGATTTGGCATTAAAAATCTGATTTTTAGCTATATATCAAAGTTATGCATTTGAAACGTTAATCCAATAATTGATTGATGTTTATGTTGTTTGTTTATTTGTTTGATAATTTTGAACCATTACGCCTAATTGTATCAAATATTGAATTGTATTGAAATTTGGTCGCATTTGCTTGCATATACTTGTACTTACATTGAACAGGTCATAGCAAGGAGGCTAGAGCAGAGAATAAAATTTGTTTGCCCGACAAATAGGTACATGTTTACTATAATTTACTGTTTTGTTTGGGTGATGATGATTTTATTAGCCGATTGGCTAGCCGCTTGGCCTTTTCTTTTTCTTTTTGAGATCAGAAGGCCTGTATGGCAATTTCGGGATTTTCCCGTAGCTCCCGGTGTAGGGGAGGTTATGGCGAAATTTTTCGAAAATTCCGGGTGTTAGCCAAATTTTTGAATTTTTTGAAAATTCTCAGAAACTGAAAAGTTGGAGAATGGAAGCCAGACCGAACGTAGTATTGATTGATCAAACCAATTTCGGCTTTGTTCCTTTTCGGGGACGAAAAGTTTTAAGTGGGGGAGATTGTAACAACCCGAAAATCTGGGCCAGTTTAAAATTTTTATTTTGGCAATTTTAGCGAATTTTGATTATTTAAAATGAATTATTTTAAATAAAAACGACAAGAAATTTATTTTGAATAGATTAGAAAGTATATATTATATAGATCGTCGTTAGAATATAAATAATTATATATAATTATAAAAAGGAATTGAAAATGGCGCGGTAGTTCGATAATTCGATTTCAAACTTCAATTGAACATACCGGGTGCAAAATAAACCGGATTTTAGTGAAACCAAAAATAATAGGATCTAATTGAGAATATCTTTCCAATGAATCCGAAAAATCAAAATTTCATAGCGGGAATCAAAAGATATGTCCAGTTGAAAATTCTAAATAGTCGCTATGGAATTCAGGCCCTTAAAAATGGAAATTTTGCAAACGACCTCGGATTTCGACGAAACCACTTTTGTTGGGTCCGTGATGTCAAGTTATTTCTAGGTTTCAAATTTCGTAATTTTTTGAATCAATATGTGAGTGTGGCAAAGGAAAACGCGTTTGACCGGTTTTAGTTGATTTTAATCGACTGGAAATTGGTCATTTTTCAAACGGTCTCAGAATTCGACGAAACTAGTTTTGTTAGGACCGTATCATCAATACGAAGCTAGAAATAATTTTTCAAGAATTTTTAGCGATCGTATGTGGTCTCAGTAAATTGAAATGCGCATCTAAATTCAATATATAGAGCTATATGTTGATTTCGACGGAAACAGATCGAAACGATCGAATCAGCTTACGACACATATCCCATTGTGTTCGGAATGGGGGTAAAACGCTATGGACGATAGGCGGTGGGCCTCGTTTAGAGGTCAAATGAAAAAGTCAACTTTTTGAAATTAAATAATTAAAAAAAACTCTCCTTACATCACTCAGCACCCCCCCCCCCCGGATTAAAAATCAAAACAGAAAAAAAACCTAATTCGAATGATGCGACGCCCCCCCAAACGCCTGCCGTCGCCGCTCCTTCATCTTCTTCCTCCTCTGCCTCGACCGCGACACGCCCCCCCATCCTTTGCCTCGACCGCGCTACACCCCGCCACACTGAAGACCTGGCGCCGCCACTCCAGACGGCCGCAACAACCCCCCATCTCCGACGCCTCCTGACGCGCAGACCCCCCTACCCTATGCACCACCGCGATCGAAGACCCCCCCTCCTCCTGCTGCCGACCGAAGACCCCCCTTGTTCCACCGATGCCCTCCGGTCACCTATAGCCACTTGTGCCTCTCCTCTTCGAATAACGGTGAGTCTTCTTCTTTAAATCTGATTTTATTTAAAATGTACTACCCTATTTAAATCAATTCTTAGTTTGAATTTGGTTTTTATAAATTAGTTTTGTTTTCTAAATTCAGTTTTATATAAGAGGCGACCTAAAGTTCTGATTTTGTTTATAGATCCATGGGAAAAGATTAGATTTTTAAAATAGAAAAGATTAGATTTTTAAAATAGAAAAGATTAGATTTTTATATATTGAATAGCAAAGTAAAAATTCAATTTTTATATATTGAATAGCAAAGTAAAAATTCGATTTTTATATATTGAATAGCGATGTAAAAATTCGATTTTTATATATTGAATAGCGATGTAAAAATTCGATTTTTATATATTGAATAGAAAAGTAAAAATTCGAATTTTATATATTGAATAGCATAGTAAAAATTCGATTTTTATATATTGAATAGCATAGTAAAAATTCGATTTTTATATATTGAATAGCAAAGTAAAAAATTCGATTTTTATATATTGAATAGCAAAGTAAAAATTCGATTTTTATATATTGAATAGCAAAGTAAAAATTCGATTTTTCAATATTGAGTAGCAAAGTAAAAATGTGATTTTTATATATGTAGAGAATACGGGCAGTGAAAATTGACAAGAGGCAAGAACGGCGAAGATTTCTACATAAGAAGAGTCGTGGCGTTGGATTAGCTAATATGTGAGAACTTCTCACCTTTAATTTATTATTCTAGTTGAAATATATACTAGGATGCAGACGGTGTTTAGTAGCACCCGACACCCGTCGTCCACAGACCATGGATGGCTTGTATGCTTGTTTGTTTGAGTTTGATGTGTAGTTGATTGAGTGATGTGATGTGAAATGAAATAAAATATTTATATAGTTAAAAATATTTTATAGTTAAAAATAGAATTTTTAACGTGCATATGTAATGAAATAAAAATAAACAAATCGGACGATTTGTTTATATACACACATTTGACTGATATTGATTGGGACGATAAATTTTACACATCGCCCAACTGCACAAATAAAATCTGTGTTTGATTGTTTGAAACCCCACACGGGTATTGGGATGATATATGACATACACTAATCCCAATAATTAGTCGTATGTCGATCGATTGATTGACAGGCTGTTATAAGCATTGAATATTTATATTTGATGCTTATACGGTGTAGAATGCACTTTGGATGATGGTTGATTATTCATCGTTGTTATTGTATACATCTATTGTAGAAAATCCATATAATTAACATTATATGGTAATTGATGGGGCCTCATTCCAGTTTCGAAAAAGAAATATTTGAAATAAAAATATTTGAAAAAGAAGTATTTGAAAATAAAAATATTTGAAGAGGAATATTTGAATAGAAATATTTGAAAATAAAAATATTTGAAATAGAATATTTGAAAATAGAAATATATGAAGCCGTGTTGATAGATTTACGCCATTTTGACGTGAACGATATTTATATCGATTTTATTCATTTAAAAATGAATATCGAAAGTGATTTCAAAATTTGGCATTTTGAAAGGAATTGAAATTCGAATTAATATGAAATTCGAATTAAACTGAATAGAATTGGAATTCGAATTAGATTGAAATCGTTTTGAATTGAATCTAAAACGTATTGAAATTGATAGAAATGAATTCGAATTGAAATTGAAATTGAATTGAATTGAAAATGAATGGAAGTTGAATTAGGAATCAATTTGAATTGAAATCAATTTGAAATGAATTTAAATCGAATTTATAAGGAAAAATTTCAATTTTGATTTGAATTTGAAAAGAAGTTGAAATCGTTTTGAAACGAATTTAAACGATTTATAAAGCACGTTTTGAATTGAAATCGACGAAGTATATATATTATATTATATTATATATATATATATATAATATAATGGCCTGAATAGAACGCGCCGCGCCGCGGTAGTTCGCGAATTTCGACCATTGACTTCGAACGGATATTGCGGGAGATCCGACCGTCGGATCCTCCTAAAACCGGAACCGTTGGGTTCGTATCGAAAAGAGCTTTCTAACGGATATTAGAAATTTGAAATCTAACGGTTGGATTTGAAATTATGTCCAAATCAAATTTGGAAAAGGTCGTCATAAGTTGCGTTCGATGGCCATTGATGGAAATCGACTGTATGGGCCTTGATAAAATTATTAAAATAGTAATAATTTGTGTTAAATCATAAGAAATGATTTAGAAAGAATTGGGATGAAAACTCCATATTTGAAAAGATAAAAATAGATTTTTATCGAAATGAACTAGTTTTAAACTAGAATTATAATTCTATTTATTTTTAAATAAATAAATTGGATTTGAAATGGTTTTGAAAATAACCAGAATTTCCAATATTTGAATTGGAATGGGTTTGAATCGAAATTGTCTTCGGAATATTTTGATGTTGGATTTCGTGATGATACAGATATTGTTATGGGAATTTGAAAGATATATATATATATATCGTTATTCCCAACACGACATTTGTTAGTCGTAGAATTTGATATTGAATATAAGCTGATATATTTTCTATTCAGAGCCTTGTATTTAATATCAAATGTGATTTGGGTTTGTCGTGAATGGTGTCTTCATTAACACTGTTCTTGAATCCAGTTGAGAAAAGATTAGATCTTTTTAGTTAGATTTAATGAAGTGTACCAATTAAATAATATTTAATTGAAATTGAATTTATATTGATTTTTGGGTTTGTCGTGAATGGTGTCTTCATTAACACTGTTCTTGAACCCAGTTGAGAAAAGATTAGATCTTTTTAGTTAGATTTAATGAAGTCTACCAATTAAATAATATTTAATTGAAATTGAATTTATATTGATTTTTGGGTTTATCGTGAACAGTGTTTTAAATAACACTTGTTCTTTAACCCAATAATTAATGGAACGTGATTTTGGGTTGTTGTGAACAGTATCTTCAATAATACTGTTCTTAGACCCCAAGGAGTTAAGAAAATCAGAAACTAACTGGAGGTTAGTTAAGTAGAATTGTTTCAGAGGTATTGATCTGATGTTGGTTTCGGCCTTCGGGGTTAATACTTAGGGAATTGCTCACTTGCTAATTTACAGTTAGGGACTGATTGAAATGTGATGTGATTTTGGGTTTATCGTGAACCGTGTTTTAAATGACCCTGATTCTTTAACCAATCACAGATTAAAACTAAGTGGAGTTTTAATGAATCTTTAATTAGATTGAAATGATCGAGAATGGAGTATCACCAGTTTTGCTCCTGGCGATAGTTAAATCTTTAATTAGATTTGAACATGAAATGGTAATTGAATTTACCGATAACGCCGTGGTGTTTGATATGAAGTATTACCAGTTTTACTTCATGGGATGAATAGGTTGGGATTGGGAAATTAAAACAAATGACTACTTCGGTAAGGTTCGTTAATCCCGACTAGTTTGAATTGATATTCAAAAATAGATAAAATAATAAATTAAAGAATTTATCTTTGATAAAATTAATGGGAACCTTTCCCTATGAATGTGAAATTTAGAAACTAACTGTCGGTTATCTAAGCAGAATGGTTTTCTGGATATTGATCTGATGTTGGTTTCGGCCTTCGGGGTTAATATTTGGGGAATTATTCTCTTGATTAATTTACGGTTAGTGACTGATGAATT
Organism: Allium sativum; assembly: GCA_030737875.1. NCBI lineage: Eukaryota > Viridiplantae > Streptophyta > Magnoliopsida > Asparagales > Amaryllidaceae > Allium > Allium sativum. Next base: position 2,489,074 of record CM060921.1, on the reverse strand, counting down.
GGAATGAGGCGTATGTTGTGTTTGTGTAACACTTATTTAAAATATACGCGAGTTATTCGGAAAGACCGAGTTTATCCCATTCTAAATAACTGATACGACGATAAGTCGAAGATGAAGACGGTGGTCGAAGACCGGAAGTTTTCACGTTGTTTGGGTGATTACTGATGATCTTGATTGGGCTGTACACCCAAGAAGATGGAAACAGTTGGTGATCGTCCAGACGTACTTGGGGATTGATGGATATGCGGGGTACTAGGTGCCTCCGGTTTCGTTCTGACCCAGAACGGACTTGTAAATGGACTGTGTGTCTGACATTGAATTTTAGTCTGTGTGATTGATCTCTATTAAATATATATTTGTTTGGCGGCGGAGAATTTATTCTCTTGCTTAACGCCCTTCTCTGAGACGTACGAGCTCAGGGGTTATATACTGATGGATATCAAATGCATAGAGTGGATTGCCTGTGTGGCATGCTAAGATGCAAATGATCAAGGCTTCTGTTGAAAAGCAAAGTCTTGTGGTTGATGATCAAAGCACCGCCTGTGTGGCATAGCTTTGTGTAACCTGAATTCGCGAGCCTCACACCCCGGTTGTGAACCAAAACGGGAGAAGGACCTCAGGGAGGGCATGCGTTTCTTTCTAGCTAGGGTGGTGTCAGTGACCTACCAGCCCTGACATTTATATACTTTTCACCTGTGTGGTTGTTGCTGTTGCGAGGCCCCTCGATTAGATCAGACGATCCGGGTCCGATGGAGCCATTCGTTGGCTCATTTACGCCTCAAAGGGCGGGGAAACGCAGTGTTCAGGATTTAAGTTTAATCCACATCGGTGGACCGGCCCTGTCGCTCCAAGGTCACTCGAGCTCTGACCTGAGGCTCGGGCTAGAGAGTCTCAAATCGGTTGAGGACTATCTTTTGCCTCGGTTCATAGACGGAAATCCAATTTTCAAATAAGTGACATTGCGGTTTTAATTGTAGAACTAGTATGGCGACATGATATATGGTACCCATGCCGCCTATGATTGATACTTATGATTTGAAGTTGTCTTATACACTATGCACTTATAGTAGTATCAAATGATTTGTTTTAAACGTATCAAGCATTCTTTGGCTGTTATAAGGGAAAACCCTATCCCCCGGCTTGCGTTGCATTGTGTGATAGGACCTGGGTCTTATAACAGCTTCATTTTTCTTTATTTAGCATTGTGCTGTTTGTTTTATGCACTGGTATTCTTGGGAGGAAACCCGTTCCGTGTTATACGGCGTGGTCCCTTGATTTACCTAACTTTAAAGTAAAATTTTAAATAACTGTTTTAGTTCTCACACCAGTCCCATGACTGACCTGGAGTTTATTGTTTTAACCTAAACTCTGGGTGCCCTTATTTTCGACACGGGCAGCTAGTAGTTTTGGTTTTGCAGATTTATATTCACAGGATCCTGGTTTACAGCTGGAATGATATCCGAAAAGTTTTGTATCCGTATATCTCTTCTAGTTGTGTATTGTATTATTTTCCGCTGCGATGTATTTAAATGTAATTTAAATCTCTGATATTTCTGTGTAATATTTATTCATACTCTGTATAATTTTGTAATCTGATGGAATTGTTGTGATGTACAATGAAATGTTCTCCCGTCTGCGTTATATTTTGTCGTGTTCTCAAAACAATTCGTTCTTTCCCTTCTCTTCGAAGACTGGGGAAGTTCGGGTCGTCTCAGGTTCCATACCTTGTCATAGTTAGAATCCATTCTCCAATAAGCGCCCGCGGTTTTGATTGTATACTATACATGTGGAGCGTGAGATACAAGCATTCTGCTAGATTACGTCTACTTGTATTTAGACACTATTATAGTATCAGAATAAGATATTAATTTCTAATGGTTTGGGTTATAGTAAGGTAAAAAATGTCTGTGTTTATGTGTGGACTGGTCTTACTATTATCCTTTTCTTTTAGAAGGATTTCAAAGTTAAACAAGTTGTTGTGCTATGAATTTATCACTGAAAGTATTCTAGACTGATCCGGGTGAATTTTGCTTTGCTTCAAATGTGCTCGGGTCAGACCGAGTGTCTTTACAGGTTAGATTTTGCTGGAGATTCAGAGAAGGAGTTGAAGCCGAGACGTATTCCATATATACTGGTGCTAGTTTATTTTCGCTGTATGTTGTATTGATCTGAATGTATACTCTGATGTTGTAATATACAGTTCTTTCATAAAGTATTATTGATTATTATATTTTTTCCATTCGCTATGAGACTCTGATCTTCTTATTCTTCTATTCTAATATTTCTTTCTTTCTTCTCTCACCCTCTAACTTCTTTCTATTAACTTTCTGTGTTTTCGATACTGGGGTTCTGGACACGAGATGTATTAGTGTTTGGATTCGAGTGTCGAATTTCCGGGATGCTACAGTAAAAATTGGGTAGTTGCAATGAAATATAAAGTTTTGATGCTGAGAACGGTAGAACAGTTATGCAATTAAATATTATTAAATTTAATAAAAAATACTAGGTTTTAAAAAAAACAAGTTCATATAATAATAACAAAAGTAATAAAATAACTAAGTTTGTAATAATAATAATAATTAAAAAAACAAATTGTAAAACATTAACTAACTTGACTAAGCCTTATAAAACACAACTAATTTTATGTATAATAATAGCAAATTAACTTAATTTCTAATAACAATGCTAACATGAACGACAATAATAGTCATAATAGTTGACAATAACGATAAATAAACTAAGTTTATAATAATTAACCAAGTTTATAATAATAATAATAATAATAATAAAAACAACAATAATAATGACAATGATAAATAAACTAAGTTAATAATATAAATAATAATGCCTAAAGTTCTTTTCCAAAAAATTAGTGTGAAAGTTAATAATAAAAATAAAAAAATAACTTAGTCTATTAAAATTAATTAAGATTGTAAGTGTGAAATTTGGAATCTATTTTGTATTATCTTAATCTTGTATATGTGTTATGTTTGTTTTGTATTAAAGATATGTGGTTTACATAAATTAAGTTTACAAGTGTGAAATTAATCGTGTTATATAAAAATTGAATAGGCTTAAAAAAATTAAATAATTGATGATGATGATGATAATAATAATAATTTGACTAAAGTGTATGAAAATTAACCAATTTTACTATAATAATGCTTCATTTTGTATTTATAAAGTGACTCTTATCATTGGTATATATGATGCAGAGTGATTCTTTAGCACGTGCTCGATGATAGCATGTTGTTATTATTTGTGGTGTACGCAAAATATATTGTTTGTTATTATTTGCAGTTGGTTTGATTTGGAATGTTGAGCTTTTGGTCGTGGTTTGCTGAAATTGGAATAGTTGTGTGTTGTTGGTACAGTGATAGTAGAGGAGTTAGTCTGAGCTTGGATGCGGTGACGAGGCAGTAGTTGGTGGTGTTTGAATGGGTTTCAGTTTTGGAATTTGGGGTTTGAGGAGCAGGGGACTGGAAGTTAAAACAGGATGTACCGAATGTGATATCATGCACGATCAATATAAGTAAAGCCATTTGTCGCGATGGTGTCATGAGTTTTTGTACTTAAATTCGTGATTCTAGTTATATAGGTTTCAGAACTCCTTTAAAAAACCTTATTGGCTTATTAATTATAGTAAGTATTCTGACTTTTAATTTAGGGTGCTAAGGCTCCAAGTTGGGCGAAGATACTGCCTTGTAAGGCAGTTGTAAGGAGGTTGGCAGGAGTCACTATGACACTATCAAAGTTGGGTTTTCCTTCTTTTTCTAACATAATTTTATGTAATTCCTTTGTCTTACTAACACGATCAACTTCTCAGGTCAATGTTATTCACTTCTTAGCTTTACATCCCCTTATGTAACCTTTTGCTGGTTAGCCACTTTTTTACTCATATCTATTAAATAATAGTAAAGCAGGACCTTTTAAATCCCTCTTCATAATTCGAAGAGTTTTCTCTCTTCTCTTTACTTCTCTCTGGATATTTTATTTTTAAATTAACTTATCACTTTACACTTATTATTTCTCTCGCATTATTTTACTTCTTCTAACATTATACATTTTGATATGAACGTCTCAAATTTTACATAATTATTTATTAATGTTTAGCTCCCATCAGTTTAAGTCCACATATTTAATTAATTGAAAAACTCAAAATTGAAGTAATTTAAATAAATTTAATTAACTAGTATTTCTTTCAAATACTAAAAATGACAAAATTATGTTTTTGGGTACCAAGTACCTACACTTCAATTTTTTTTATAACCATTTTAGTTTTTCACAATTCTTTTCTAGTATTTTATATTTAGTGCCATATTAAAATTAAGTACATTATATTATTACTATTTAAATAACTTTAACCATCTATTAATCGTTGATTAATTTGCCCAATAAATCACAACAATATTAACTATATTTATATTAACAAAAATACAAAAAAAATCAAATATATAAATGATTCAATCATGTAATATAAATTATACACAAATAACTATCACAAGTTCAAAGTTGAACTCATTTACTTTAATATATTTACTGTGTATTGCATTGTAATATTAATGTCAAACGCTCACATTTTAAATTTTATTTAGTTATTTACAAAACACTATACAATGTCACTGACAATTGTACATTTAAGTCAATATGTTTAAATTAATTATGTGATTTTGAATTAACAAATGGACTCAATCAATAATTTTTAATACATTTAATTAGAGCTAAATGTGATATTTTAAAATGTATACCATATTCATTTGAACAAAAATAGCAAAATTAGTTTTTCTTCCAATATAAAGTTAAATAGGTCACACAATTTAAATAATATAATTAAACTATAATAAAAAAATTAATATATTATACACTTTATCTCAGTAAATCTATTATAAATTGAACAAAACAATTTCTTCTTCGAATACCTACATCTTAACATTTCTATAAGGCAAATTCTATTCAAACACCGTAAATTGCTTTACTTACACCATAAGATTTTAAATAAAATTTCAAACCAAAATGACCTTATTAAAAAGGAATCAATATTAAAGAATGAAAACATATACAATTCTCCCTTGTTTCATTATGTATACTCCATATAATTTCTCTTCTAAAGTTAGTAAATTATAAATTAATTTATATCACTAGTTAAATTAAATTTATATTACTTTTGAGGATTAAAATATATTCATATCATTACAAACAACATTTATAAACAGTCAGTTTTAATAGTTTTCACTTTAATTAATTATAAAAATTAAAAATTAAAACTAACTGCCAAAATTAATGTTATACAAAGTACTAAATTTTTTTAAATCTTTCATTCAAAATTTAATCTTATTTAAATTTAACACCAAAATTGAACTAGTTTAAATTTCAAATATTTAAAAAAATAAGTTCAAGTTTCCGTCATCTAAAATTAAAAGTGTTTTAAAAATAAAACAATTAAATAATTTAAAATACCAGTGTTAAAAAATAAAGTTTTTATTTTTAAATTTAGGTAAATATATTGCAATGAATTCCCAGTTTTATGTAATTTAGTTTTAAGTTTAAAGAAGAAAGGGAATGAAAATATAAATGGGTAATTTTGTGAAATACATGGTGTATGAAAAGAAATTTTTGGTGTATGCTATTTTATTTCATTTTACGGTGTGTGTTAAGAAATTATAGGTGTATGAATAGAATTAGCCTTTCTATAATTATTTGTTGTACTTCCTTAATTCTTTTGTGATATTTTATATTTCAATCCACGTGTTTAAACTTACTCATGAGATCTTAAATTCTAATTATTTAAATAACCGTAGAGAGTATTTAGTTCATTTTTCTAATAACTTCTAAAAATATTCTCAATTTTACTCGGGAGTTCGAGGCGCTCCTAGACCTATATGATGATTTATTAACCAATTTAAAAAAATGTTTTGCCAAAAATAAATCACATAACACGAATGAGGTACACCAACAATAATGACAAAGTTAATTTGTAAATTAATTACGATTCATTTATATCAAGAATTTATCATATATTATATATATATAAATTGAACATCAGTAACTCCAGAACAAATTTATACATTTTTTTGCATATTTTCTTATAAATTTTTCCTACTATGCTATACGGTTAAACTAACTTCATAATTTTACATTTATCTTATCTTAACAAATTTTATTGAATAATATTGGCTAATTCATCAAATAAGTTACTAATATGCATCAATTTCAACATGTGTACCTATATTAACCAAAATGATTAAAATAATTCTCAAATACACAAGCGTGCATATTATTTGTGTAAGCTATAGAACATATTGCACACAAACAATAATTATTTTAATTTATAGTTTATGTATTTCACATAGAAGATTATTATATATTGCATGATAAAGTTCTCATTTTAACATTAAAATAATAAATACTATTTTTAATAATATTGTCATGTGCAACACACGGGTTATGCACTAGTTTTCTTTAATGGTAAGTTTATTTGTAATAATTACTTATTTTCTTTAATGGTAAGTTTCTTTAATGTACGGGTTATGCAATAGTTGTCCACATCTTTGTCAGCCATGATAAATGAGGGCAAACCGAATTAACTTAATCATGCAGAGTGCATGCTTAATAACGCTACAATTACGATTATTATAAATTTGTTACTCCAATATTTTAAAAGTTGATGTGAAATATAATGAAATGTGCTTTTGAAGTAAATTCAGGTCTATTTAACCAAATGATGTAAGGGGTGTCCCAAGGGGACAATCCTACTCCCCTTCACCAGCAGCAGAGGCATCAAGTCTAGGACCAGGAGCCCTCCTTATATTGCAGATTACCTAGGGGGATGTAAGAAAATATGATCAATGCTATTCACTTCTCAGATCAATGGTCGTTACCTCTTGTCGCACAATCAAATAGCAGCTTTACATCCATGTCAGTGTCTTCTGAAAATTATAACAATTAATTATTCTCTGGTTTTAGTTAATTTCATAATATTTATCTTGTTAACTCATTGCAGTAGCCTATGTGGTGATGAAAACGTAGTTCTATTTGGAAAGAGGGAATGCACTTCCAAATAAAGTTATGGTGATTTTTGTATAAATCCATGGAATATAGTTGTTGTTATTTGTACATATATCGTATATTGGTTGCGTTAAGCTATAGCTTGCTAACACGATTATCTATTTTAATAGAGTTGATAAATGCAAATCTAAATTATGATGATTGATTGATTATTATTGATAAATTTAATAATAGGCTATCTATGTTGATTAACAGATTTTTACCAAGAGCGAGTAGATTAGTTCTTATAAACTTGGTATTATATGCTATTCCTACATATTGGATGGTCGTTCACCATTTTCCCCAATGAATGATTGATAAAATTGATAGAATTATACGTAATTTTCTCCGGAGTGGTGAAAATATTAGTAGAGGTTACAAATGTTTAGTTAATTGGAAAGTATGTTGTAGATCTAAGAAGGATGGGGGTCTTGGGGTTATCATTCCATATAATCTTATAACTCCTCGTTGTTAGTTAAATGGTTATGGAAATTTAGAAATTCAGAAGTGCCGACAACTTGAAAGCAAATAGTATCTAAATTTTATTATGATGGTGACAAAATTATATTTGACACTAGTTATAATTGTAATTATAGGTTATCTCCTTTTTGGAATTCCATATTGAAATGTTTTGATTTTTTTTAACTTAGTATGTAAGTTGGTTGTCCAATCAGGAGATATTACTTTTTTTTTTGGCATGAGTCATGGATTACTCGAGTGCCCCTTAAAATTGAATTTAAAGAACTTTTTGAGATTTCCTACTTTAAGAAGGCATTATTAAGGAAGTATATAGAGGAAGTTTAGATCCCCCATGGGAATTTACATTTGAGAATATTTTAGACGGCACAGTGTTCAAGCAATTTGTCTTACTACGAGCTAAGCTCTCGATGTATCATTTTGATAATAATGGTGATAAAATTGTTTAGGATCTTGAAAAGAGTTTAAAATACACTTCTAAATCTATGTATAACTTCCTTAATTTGTCATGTATTTCGATTTTAAAATTTAAGTTTATTTGGAAGTCTAACTCTCCTCCTAAAGCCAAATTTCATATGTAGCTGATTATCCATAAGAAACTAAATACCATAGAGCAATTAAGAAAGAAAAAAAAATATTTTTGATTCTAAGTGTTGTTTCTGTAATAAATTTGATGAAAGTGTTGATCATTTAATTTTCTCTTGTATTTAAACTTTCTATATTATAAAAATGGCTTTAAGAATTTTTGTTTTTAACTATTCCAATATTTTTAGGAATTGTGATTATTATTGGAATTGTTATAGATTTGATTTTAGTTTTAAATATAGATATGTTCTAGATACGTTAGTAACTATTATTAGTTGGTTTATTTGGTTTTATAGAAATTAGAGAATGTTTCATTCTTATTCTGTTGCTATAGATAAATTAATTATTAAGATTGTAACTTTGAGTATAGATTGGAGGTCTAACTCTTAGTATAAGTTAATTAGTGATTCTATGTTTGAAAGATTTTTAGTTCAAGTTAGAAATAATTTGAGTTTGTTTATTAGGATTAATAAGTATTTTAGTTACAATAGAATTTACATTTGGTATTATTTTATTCACACACACACACACACACACACACACACATATATATATATGTAGGTATACACACACACACACACACACACACACATATATATATATGTATATATATGGGTTGTTATCTTACTTTTTTTTAGTCTTTTTCAGGCTACATGTTGTTGATTTTTGTTGTGGAGCTGATTGGAGAGCAGATCTGGAGAGTCCTTTCTTTCATTGTTTTTTTCATTGTGTTATTATGCTCACATGTATTTTTTTGCTGTATTTTTTTGGGAGTGACTATGTTATTGTGTAGCAGTAAATATACTTTAATATCAGGTGGTGGCCATGTCAGAACTCGATTTTGAAGTATGGTGGGCAGTGGTTTATCCAGAGCTCATCTATCTACGTTCTTACACATATGGCCATAGTCCGAGATGGTTTTGTACTTTGGATTACCAGTCAGGCATGTTGGCAGCTATTGTAGTCTACGTGTTTCTTTATATATATGTGTGCTCTCTTCTTTTTAGAAGATCACTAATTTTTTATTTCAAAAATAAAATAGAGTTGATAAATGCAAGAGATGATATGATAGGTCAAAACGATCAGAAGCAAACAACTCCAAGGTCAAAACATTCAGCTACTAACCAGAGAAGGATATGTAAAATTAATGACATGCATGTATATAAATCATAGGCTAAATAAGTGCAATAGTGCTCTTTGTATCTTCATTTGATTAGGATATGCATTTTTTGAATCTTATAAATGTTTTTGCATATAATGGACGTAGGTTGACTAGTTTGGTTGTCTTTGTATCTTCATTTGATTAAGTCAGGCTATATTAGTGCAACAATGCTATACAGTGAGTTTACTAGTTTGATTGTTCCTACCTCTGTGTCTTCTGATGCAGCTACATCCTCCAGTTCTCCTACTCTTGTTGCTGCTCCTTCGAAGGTCTGTCTGGTGCATCCTTCTTTGTAGATAGGCATAGGCCCTCATGCAACTTTTGCTTCTCTGCTCAATTCGAGGTTGCATTGGCTTGTGTTTCCTTTGCTCAATTCAAGGTTGCACTAGCTTGTATCTCCTCTGATCAGTTCGAGGTTATACAAGCTTGTGCTCCAATCCCACCACTGTGTGACTCTCCCTATGCTCCAGTTCATTAAGGCACTGCCACTTTATCACATGCATCCAATTCTGGACTAAGTTCGGCTAGTCTTTCATCTAAATGTTCTTCCGGTGTGTTAGAGGTTATTACACTTTGCTACGAACCTTCCCTGCATGCATAATCTCTACATGTACATGTGGTTAGCTCTACCAGTTTTTCTCAAGTGTTCAATTTCCATGTTCAGGCTGCAAATTTTCTAGCCCCTTTCTGATGACTACCACCAAAGAACCAGTGTGATGTCGGGTAATCCATTGAAGATCAAGTGCTCAGATATTTTTGAGTTACTTTATGTTATACATAAGTTTTAATTGATGTTGTATAGGTTTCTAACTTGACACGAGAAGTAAACTATATATTTCCTTACTTAAATTTAATGTGTACTATTATTGTACCATGGTTTCAACTTTCGCCACGATGCTCGTTCAGTCATTCACCGTCGAATTGCGTGCTCACACAATTTTACACTGTGCGTCCGTTTACAGCTGAAGGGCGTAAAGGCCGGTCATCCGTTCACCGCTGAATAGAATTGTGTGATGGTCGGAAGTGTATTTCAGGGTACCAATAGCAACCCACAATTTAAAATGAAATGATTATTTCCACTTTAAGTGGTACATGGAATACAATTTACCAGTATGAAGTTCCAAAGTTAATGTGACGCCAGAAGTTTTTTCTAGCCCCATCTTAGCTTTAACCGATTGTGGGTAGGGGGTAGCCTCTTGTCGCACGATCAAATAGTGGCTTTACATCCATGCTCTTCACTTCTCAGGTCAATGGCTTTGCCTCTGGCCACACGATCAACTAGCAGCTTTACATCCATGTTAACTTCTTTTGAAAATTATAACTATTAATTATTCTCAGGTATTAGTGAATTTCATAAATGTTTATCTTGTTAAATCATTGCAGTGACCCATGGCTGTTGAAAACAAAGAAGTAGTTCTATTTGGAAAGAGGGAATGCGCTTCTAGAAAAGGTTACAGTAACTTATGAATAAATCCTTGGACTATAGTTATTGTTATTTGTACATATATCGTATATTGGCTACGTTTAACTATAGCTTTCTAACATGATTATCTGTTTTAATGAGTTGATAAATGCAAGAGATCATAGGAAAGGTTGAAACAATCAGAAGCCTATAACTCCAAGGTTAAAACATTTAACTAATGAACAATGAATGAGAAGTAAAATTAATGACAGGAAAGTATATAACTCATAGGCTAAATCAGTGCAACGGTGCTCTTTGTATCTTAATTTTATTAGGATATGCATTTTTTGAATCTTATGAATGTCTTTACATATAATGGATGTAGGTTTCAGATGCTTAGAGATATCATACCAAACAATGATCAGAAGAGGGAAAAGGCATCATTCCTTTTGGAGGTTGTTAAATTTTTACAAAGATTGATTTTTGTATTCGAAAATGAATGAAGAAATTTCTGTATGTTGTATCTTGTTTACAAAGGTGATACAAGATATATGTAATGTACAAAGCAAAAAATGGGTTGGAGAAAGAATATAGGCCCATATGCAAGCCCAAGTGAGAAACATAAGTTCGGTTTGTATGGATAAGTCCAGACACTTTTCACCCCGCCTCAAATCGAACTAGGGTTTCTCTCTATCATTAATCGACGCCGCCATCAACAACTCTGAGCTCTTCTCTTAATCTTTCAAAATTATTTCTGGAGAGAGCCTTGGTTAAGATATCAGCTTTCTGATAGAAAGCTGGCAAGTGATTTATCACTAGTTTCCCTGTGCTGGTTCTTTCTCTAATGAAGTGGAGATCTATTTCCATGTGTTTGGTTCTCAAGTGTTGAATGGGGTTGATGGAGAGAGATGCAACACTCCGATTGTCATACCAGAGAGTTGATGTCTTTGAGAACTGAAGCCCTAATTCTATTATTAGGGTTTCCGCCCAAATCACTTCAGTTGTAGCTGACGCTATGGATCTGTACTCGGCTTCTGTGCTTGAGCGAGAAACTGTAGACTGCTTCTTCGTACACCAGGATATTGGATTTGGAACCATGAACACGCAATATCCAGATGTGGATCTTCGATCGTCTGGATCATTCGCCCAATCTGCATCACTGTAAGTATTTAAGTTGATGTCTTTACTAGCCTTCATGATTAAACCGTGTTCCCTTGTGCCTTGTAAGTAGCATAAAATACGTTTCACTGTACGCCAATGCTCTGATGTTGGATTTGCCATAAATTGACAAACCTTATTCACACTAAAACAAATTTCTAGTCTAGTTATGGTTAAGTACTGCAATGCCCCAACTATGCTTCTGTATTGCTTCACATTCTCTATATTGTCACCATCGTATTTGGACAAGCGTAGATTGCTAGTCATAGGAGTAGGTAAAGACTTGGCTTTGTCCATGTTTGCTCTAACTAAAATTTCAGATATATACTTCTTTTGAGACAGGAAAATCTCGGATTTTGACCTTCTTTGAATTTGTATCCCAAGGAAGTAGTCTACTTCTCCCATGTCCTTTATACCAAAAGCTTTATCTAGCTCTGCAATGACTTTGTTAATTTCATTGTTGTCATTTCCAGTCATTAAAATATCATCTACATACACAAGTATATACACAGCACTCTGATTGTTGTTTTTCACATATAAAGAATTGTCTGACTTTGTTGCTTTGTATCCAAAATGTTCTAATGTGTGCTTTAACTTGATATACTAAGCCCTTGAAGCTTGTTTTAAACCATATATTGCCTTGTGAAGTTTGCAAACATAATCTTCCTTGCTTTTGCACACATAACCTTTTGGTTGTTGCATGTATACTTCCTCACTTAAATCCTCATTTAGAAATGCATTACACACATCTAATTGCCTTATGCTCCAGTTTTTGCGTAGTGCCATGGACAACATGATCCTAATAGTAGTAGGCTTTACCACTGGAGAAAATGTCTCATTGGAATCAAAACCATGCTGCTGTGTAAAACCTCTTGCAACCAACCTTGCTTTATGCTGAATGATGTTGCCACCAGCATCCTTCTTTAATTTATAAGTCCACTTGCAAGTCACCACATTTTTGTCCTTAGGATTAGGCACCAAACTCCATGTCTTGTTTTTCATCAATGCTTCATACTCTTCATCCATAGCTTTGCACCGCTGTTTATACTTAACTGCTTGATCATATGTGTCTAGTTCACTGGTAGGTTCATGATCATTCTGATGTGAAGTATAGATTTTAGGCTTAAAAATGCCACTTTTTGCTCTAGTTGTCATGTGATGTCCTGTTTGTGGGCCCTGTATTGGTGTTTCATGATTGTTGCTTTCTGATGTGTCATCACTACTGCTGTCATTTTGATTATCATTGTCACCCATGTCATTAATCTGGTGTTGATCATCCTCACTCATTTGCTCACTGGAACTATATCCAGATCTAGTGCTGGATATAGTTGGTGTGGCTGATGTAACATATGTCTGTTCCTGTTCATCTATGTCTGCATTCCATTCTGAAAACTTAGGAATATGACCCATTGTTGTCTTGTTATACTCAATTTCTTGATTGCTTGTGTTTCCTTTCTATGCAAAAGGAAATACAAGTTCATTAAAAACAACATGCCTAGAAATTATGATTTTTCCCTTCTTATCCATGCATATGTACCCCTTTTTATTGTTTGCAAATCCTAAGAAGGTACATGGGCTGGATCTAAAAGATAGTTTATGATTGTTGTATGGTCTGAGGCATGGATAACACATGCATCCAAAAGTCTTCAGAGTGTTATAGTCTGGTTTATTTCCATATAACATCTCATGAGGACTTTTGTATTGCAACACTTTTGTTGGCATTTTATTTATCAAATGCACTGCAGTGTTAAATGCCTCATACCAGTACTTCATAGGTAGAGATGCCTTAGATAATAATGTTAATCCTGTTTCAACAATATGTCGATGCTTTCTTTCTACAATGCCATTCTGTTCTGAAGTGTAGGGGCAAGTGATTCTATGTATAATGCCTTTACTAGCAAAAAATCCTTTTAAAGGGAAAAACTCACTGCCCACATCAGTTTGTATAGCCTTAATATTATAGTTATATTGCCTTTCAGTGAAGTTAACAAACTGTGTCATAACATTATTAGTACCAGATTTGGCCTTGAGAAAGAAAATCCAGGTATATCTTGTGTAAGCATCAACAATGGACAGATAATACCTGTAGCCTTGTCTTGAACATAAAGGTGCAGGACCCCATAGGTCTGCTGTCACTAACTCCAAAGGCTTTGTGTAAACAGTTTCAGATCTGCTAAAAGGTAATTTGTGGCTTTTGCCAGCATAACAATGTGTACATGTGCTAGAAACAGGTGAGTGATTATAAGGAATATCATTATCTTTTAAAATTCTCAAAACAATGTCATAACTAGGATGCCCTAGTTTACAATGCCAAAAGTTCAAATCATTTTTGATTTCATTACAGTCGTTACTATCATGCTCATCCTTACTAGGGACATCATTAAATTGTATGCTAGCATTACAGCACCAAGTTTTATCATTTCTCAATCTTGATTGAGTGTTGCTGAACTTGTATAAACCACTGTCCAAATTACCCTGTAATAACACATCTTTACTTAGTATATCTCTAATTAGACAGTGATTGGGGTGAAACTCAAAATATACCTTGTTATCTCTAGCAAATTGTGATACACTAATAAGATTCTTTTTAACATCTGGAACTCTAAGTAGATTGTTAAGGATGAGATTTCTCTTACCTTTAACAACACCTGTCCCAACATGAGATATATTCATAGTTTCACCATTGCAAGTTTGAATAACTTATGTACCTGAGTAATTCCTATTTCCAAGGTTGAGGTTTTGCAGATTATTGGTGATGTGGTTGGTTGCTCCAGAATCTGGAAACCAATCCTCACTGTTTGTGTCCTCAATCTTGCTGGAGTCATCACTGATAGCTGTAGAGGTTTCCCCACTACATTTGCTTTGTTGATTGGCTTGTGCCATGTTGACATTGGGTCCCCTTGTGCCTGATTGACTTGGTTGAGAGTTATTAACATTTATATTGAATCTGAAATAACATCTGTTTGCTGTATGCCCAGGTTTGTCACAGATCTGACATTGAACACGACTTGCATTGTTGGATCTTTCTCTACCTCTTCCTCTCTGATTTGAGTTTCCTCTTTGACCTTGATTGTTACCCCTTCCAAAGCCAGGTAAGTTTCTTGTTTGATTGTTATTCATACTTCTTGAAATTGATGCGAGATTCACACTGTAATCTATTTGAGATGCCTTCTTTTGCTCAACTCTACCCTCATGTGCCAGTAATGCAGAATAGATAGTTTGAATGTCAGGTAAAACTGGTTGTGTAGCAATAAAGGTAACCAATGATTCATACTCTTCATCTAATCCATTAGTCAGCGTAAGCACCTGTTCACTATTTGAAATGTAGTGTCCCACTGCCTTTAGTTTGTCACAAAGTGTTTTAACCTTTGCAATATACTCTCTCATAGTCATCTCTCCCTTTCTTGCATTCTGAAATTCCCTTCTGTAATGTATAATGCGAGCAGATGACTGTGAGTTAAAAATTTGTTGTATGGTGGACCATATTCCATGAGACGAGTTGCATCCTATGACTTGTGATAATAAGTTTGTGCTGATATATGAGAGTAACCATGAAGATAGTAGATTATCTTGTTTTTGATGATGCACATATGCTGGATTGCTAATCATTAGTCCATCTTTATCCAGAATCATGGCTGGGGGAATGGATCTGGTTCCTTTGACATAATCTTGAAGGTCATATCCTTCCAAGGCTGTCTCAACTTGGAACTTCCATAAGAGGAAATTTTCTTCATCAAGAGGAGTGGTTATTACTTGAGTCTTGGGCTTTACAAGCACTTGAGTGTTACTAGGAGGATCAAAAGTGCCTGTTCTTGATGTGGCAGACGAGTTTTCATCACTTCGTCCAGCCATGGTGGATCAACCAGCAAGAAAATAGCGTATGGCGAGGTCACCTGATCTTCGGGGTGGCAGCCAATGCTGGAGGAGGTCAGAAGGAAATAACAGAGGCAATTCTTGCATCTTTTAAGATGCAAGATTTGGTACTCTAGACCAAGAATGAGTCAAATGATGAGATTCAAGATCTTAGATGACCAGAAAGATCGTTGTAGCCGCTGTGAATGTGAATTCCTGCTTGGCACGCACGATCTGATAAGAACAGCTGCTACAAGATCAGAGAGGTTGCTCTCCGATGATGAATTTTAGACTGAGGAGACTCAAAAGCACTTCTCTCGACTTGTTCAGCGAGAAAGGGTAATGCGATGATCTGCCGTTTGGCAAGAGAGCTCTGATACCATGTTAATTTTTTTACAAAGATTGATTTTTGTATTCGAAAATGAATGAAGAAATTTCTGTATGTTGTATCTTGTTTACAAAGGTGATACAAGATATATATAATGTACAAAGTGAAAAAATGGGCTGGAGAAAGAATATAGGCCCATATGCAAGCCCAAGTGAGAAACATAAGTTCAGTTTGTATGGATAAGTCCAGACACTTTTTAGAGGTCTGTATGTTTTACGAATTTCTAGAAAACGAGATTATATTATTATTACTATTATTCTCCTAACTCTAATTTGCGATAATGTTACAGGTCATAGAGGCAAATTCTATTCAAACCTCTTAAAATGCTGAGTTGCCCCACATTTAGACCAAAAATCGTGATGACAAAATGACCCTATTGCTTGCTTATTTTTTTTATAGCTTCAGCCTCCTTCGCACTGCCAGTGTGAGGTTCCTTAGCGTACCACGTAGAGGCACTGTGTGGTACTTTAACTAACCTCGCACTGTCAGTGCGAGGTTCGTTAACATACCACGCAGTGCCTCTACGCGATACCCTAATAAACCTCGCACTACCAGTGCGAGGGAGGGAGGGTAAATTTGACTTTTTTTTAAAACACAGGGGGCAACTCAGTAGAAAGGGGGGAACTTGGGATTTTTCTCAATTTGTGGGGGGAAACTCAGTATTTTAAGAGGTTTGAATAGAATTTGCCATCATAGAGTACATTAGGTTCCTTCAGGAAAAGGTTGAAAAATATGAACCATCATGCTCTGGTTGGATGGGCGAAACTTAGAAATTAACACCATGGGTAATTATAAGAAATGTGAATGAATTGAAATGTATTTTGATTTTCTCTTATTGAATGATGAAAAGAATATTTCAGAGTTTTGAGTTTTGTTATGACTGAATAGATACAAAGATACACGGTTACCATCATTTTTATAGCAAAGAAAATATTGATGGGCTAAAAACAGTGTGGCCCATATAACTGATGCATAACCCAGTTTGTATCCATAGTTCGGTTTGATATTTGAGATAAATCCAATATGTTAACATGCCGCCTCAAACCGAACTAGGGTTTCATTTCTCTTTAAACTCTGCGCCGCCATGAAAAACTTTGAGCTCGGCTCTCAATCTTTCAAAATTATTTCTGGACAATGCCTTGGTAAGGATGTCCGCCCTCTGGTAGAACGCTGGAAGGTGATTGATGACGAGCTTTCCAGATTCTGTCCATTCTCTGACGAAATGAAGGTCTATTTCGATATGTTTGGTCCTTGAATGTTGTTTGGGATTCATGGAAATAGATACAGAACTTCTATTATCGCACCACAAAGTGGGTTTCTTTGAGGTTTGAAGCCCTAATTCTTCAATTAGGGTTTCTACCCATATGAGCTCGGCAGTAGCTGCAACTATCACTCTGTATTCCGCCTCGGTGCTTGACCTTGAGATAGTATATTGCTTTTTCGTACACCAAGAGATCGGATTTGGTCCTATGAACAGACAGTAGCCAGAGGTCGATCTCCAATCATCTGGATCATTTGCCCAATCAGCATCACTGTAAGCATTTAGACTAATTTCTTTACTAGCTTGAATTCTTAATCCATAGTCTTGTGTGCCTTGTAAATAACTTAAAATACGTTTTGCTGCTTTCCAATGATCGCTTAAGGGGTTAGACATAAATTGGCATACTTTATTCACACTAAAGCTGATTTCAGGTCTAGTAATGGTTAAATACTGCAATGCTCCAACAATACTACAATATTGTTTGTAATTCTCTATTGTATCACACTTGTACTTGGATAAACGTAAATTACTGATCATTGGAGTAGAATAAAGTTTAGCTTTCTCCATGTTTGCTCTGACAAGAATGTATGATATGTATTTCTTTTGTGAAACAAAAATTTCTGACTTTGATTTTCTTTGAACCTGTATTCCCTGAAAATAGTCCACTTCACCCATATCTTTTATAGCAAAAGTTTGATCCAAATGAGTGATGACTTTGTTAATTACTATGGTGTCATTTCCAGTGATTAGAATGTCGTCAACGTACACAAGTATGTATATTGCACACTGGTTATTAATTTTGGTGTATAGAGAATTGTCAGACTTTGTTGCTTTGTAGCTTAATGATGTCAGTGTCTCTTTTAACTTAATGTACCACGCTCTTGATGCTTGCTTTAGACCATATATGGCCTTATGTAACTTGCAAACATGGTTTTCCTTACCTTGAACCTCATATCCCTTTGGTTGCTGCATATACACATACTCATATAATTCTCCATTCAAAAAAGCATTGCAAACATCCATTTGTCTTATATTCCAACCTTTATGTAGAGCTAAAGTTAAAATGATTCTGATTGTAGTTGGTTTGACCACTGGAGACAATGTTTGATTGAAATCAAAGCCATATTGTTGTGTGAATCCCCTTGCAACTAGCCTGGCCTTATATTTAGAAATTCTTCCATTAGCATCCCTTTTAAGCTTGAATATCTACTTGAATCCCACAATGTTTTTATCCTTTGGTGCAGTTACAAGAGTCAATGTTTTGTTTTTAATCAGTGCATCATATTATTCATCCATAGCCTTACTCCATGACTTATTTTTAGTTGCTTGTTCATACATGGCTGGTTCAATTATTTCATCAGTATCCTTTGTTGTGGCAGTGTACACTTTAGGTCTGAAAATCCCACTTTTAGCTCTAGTAACCATATGATGTCCTGTTTGTGGTTCTTCTCTATCACTGTTTTCATTGTCTGCATCTGATGTGCTGTTATCATTGCAATGGTTATTGTCATTTCCATTATGTGGTAGGTCTTCATCAGTCATTGGTTCACTTGAACTGTATCCAGACCTAGTGCTGGACACAGTTGGAGTGGTTGGTGTCTAATGTAATGATTCATCTCTATGTGTTTGATGCAATAATTCATCTCCATTTGTTTGCACATTCCACTCATACAAAAGTGGTAAGGTCTGCATTGTATTTCTGCACTGATCCTTTACTTGATTAAACCTCTTTTCTTTGTCTGCAAAAGGAAAAATACATTCATTAAAAACAACATGTCTGGAAATAATTATCTTTCCCTTATCATCCATGCACTTGTACCCCTTTTGGTCTTTTGCATAACCTAGAAAAGTACATTGACTTGATCTTAAAGCAAGTTTGTGATTGTTATAAGGTCTGAGGCATGTGAAACACTAGCATCCAAATGTTCTCAGAATAGTATAATCAGGTTTATTTCCAAAGATGACCTCATGTGGACACTTGTATTTCAGCACTTTTGTAGGCATTTTATTGATTAAATAAACTGCTGTGTGAAAAGCCTCATCCCAATATTTCATAGGAGAAAATGAACTAGATAACAAAGTTAAACCTGTTTCAACGATATGCCTGTGTTTTCTTTCAACAATGCCATTTTGCTCAGATGTATAGGGGCAAGTTTTTATGTGTATTATGCCTTTTTGATTAAAATAATTTTTGAGTGGGAAAAATTCACTGCCCCCATCTGTCTGAACAATTTTAATGTTGCTGTTCATTTGTCTCTCTATAAATTTTATGAACTGCAACATGACATTATGTGTCTCAGATTTAGTTTTAAGAAAGAAAATCCAAGTATATCTTGTGTAGGCATCAACAATGGATAGATAATACCTGTAACCTTGTCTGGAGCTTAACGGTGCAGGACCCCATAGGTCTGTTGTAACCAACTCAAGTGGTTTAGTATAGACAGTTTCTGATCTGCCAAAAGGTAGCTTATGGCTTTTGCCATGTTGACAATGCACACAAAAGCTTGATATGGGTGAGTGTTTGTAAGTAATATTATTATCTTTTAACACTTTCAATACCAAGTCATAACTGGGATGTCCTAATTTACAATGCCAAATATCAAGATCATTTTTCATGCAGTTATTGTTTTTGTCACTGCCAGAATCATTATCAATAGCATCACAATTAATAGGAATATCTGGTCTGGTACAATTTTTGTCATTATTAACAGAACTAATCTCAATATTGTGACAACTGAAATGAACATTAGCATTACAGCACAAGATGTCTTTGCTATTTCCTAATCTTGACTGAATGTTATTGAATTTGTATAGCCCATTGTCCAAACTACCCTGTAACAATATGTCCTTATTATGAACATCTATAATTAGGCAATATTTTGGGTGAAATTCAAAATACACCTTATTATCATTAGTAAATTGGGACACACTGATTAAATTTTTCTTAACACTAGGAACCCTAAGAAGGTTGTTGAGATAAAGTTTTCTTTTTCCCTTAACAACACCTACCCCAATATGAGATACATTCATAGTTTCACCATTACAATTTTGAATAACTTGCGTACCTGAGTAGTTTTTATTTCCAAGATTGAGGTTTTGAAGATTGTTAGTAATATGATTGGTTGCCCCTGAATCTGGAAACCAATCTTCTGAATTAAAATCATCACTCTTGATAGAGTCATAATTGCCTGTAACTTGTGCTGTAGAATTATCACCACTTGACCTGGTTTGGTTGTTAGATTGTGCCAAGTTTATGTTTAGCCTGCCTTGACCTGATTGATTCTGTTGAGGATTATTAACATCTGAGTTGAATCTTGAATAACATCTTTTTGCTGTATGGCCAGGTTTCTCACATATTGGCATTTAACTCTGTTTGTATTGTTGAATCTACCTCTTCCTCTGGAATTCTGACTCCCTCTTTGTCCTGGTGCATTTCCTCTACCATAGCCAGGTATGTTTCTTGTGTGATTTGGATTTCTTGAACTTGAAGCCATATTTACACTGAATTCATTCTGCATAGCCTTTCTTTGTTCTACCCTGCCTTCATGGGCTAATAATGCTGAGTATACTGATTGAATGTCTGGTAGGGTAGGTTGTGTAGCAATAAATGTGACCAGGGATTCATACTCCTCATCAAGGCCATTAGTTAAGGTCAAGATTTGCTCACTGTCTGAAATATGATGCCCTACAGATTTTAGTTTATCAACACGGGTTTTTACTTTAGCAATGTAATCTCTCATGGTTAATTCTCCTTTTCTTGTATTCTGAAATTCACTTTTGTAGTGCATTATCCTAGAAGATGATTGAGAACTGAAAATTTGTTGAATTGTATTCCAAATTTCATAAGATGAGTTACATCCTATTACTTGTGATAAGAGATTTGCACTTAATGAAGAGACCAGCCATGACGACAGTAAGTTTACTTGTTTTTGATGATGTATGTATGCTGGATTACTAGCCATACTTCCATCTTGATTTATAATCATTGCAGGTGGTATGGCCTTGGTTCCTTTGATATAATCTTGAAGGTCATAGCCCTTCAAGGCTGTCTCAACTTGGAATTTCCACAACCAATAGTTATCCTCATCCAATGGAATAGTAATCACCTGGCTTTTTGGTTTAACAAGCACTGGTGGCGGATTTGTGGGGTCAGTTGTTATGTTTCTTGAGGTGGCAGATGAATTATCAACACTTCCTCCAGTCATTCTTCAATACAAACAGGTCCAGAGGTAAAAGATGGGTATATGGCGAGGCCACTACAAGAAAAAGTGGCAGCCTATACAGAGAAAAGATGCAGTGGTGATTCTTGTCTCTTTTAAAGATTCAAGAATTGCCAAAACTGCACTGTGGCCTATCCAAATGATGAGATTCTGAATCTCTGATGGTCTAAAACTGCTGCAGCTGCCTTGAATCTTGATTCTTGGCTTGGCAAGGCACAGTTTCGATGAGAACAGATACTAGATTGATCAAAGAGGTATGATCTCCGATGATGATGCTAAATCTGAGGAGACTCACAAATCATGCCCCTCTCTTCAATTTAGAAAGGTAGGATATGATGCCGTTTGGCTGTTTTAAGCTCTGATACCATATAAGAAATGTGAGTGAATTGAAATCTATTTTGATTTTCTCTTATTGAATGATGAAAATAATATTTTAGAGTTTTATTATGACTGAATAGATACAAAGATACATGGTTACAATCATTTTTATAGCAAAGAAAATATTGATGGGCTTAAAACAGTGCGGCCCATATAACTAATGCAAAACCCAATTTATATCCATAGTTCGGTTTGATATTTGAGATAAATCCAATATATTAACAGTAATATCTTATCATCCACTATCATATATAAGAATTCTTTTTTTAATCTTCCAAATTTTCGGTATTTACACCATTTACCTCACACACGCGCACACATAAAAAACAGAGGTTTTTCCGGTACACTTTCTTTCAATACTTGTACATTCTTTTTTTCATAGAGATGTAAATTTACCTATTAACTGTTGTGTATTTTGAAGCAGCAACAAAGCTAATAGAAAGTTTTTGCAATTATTTTGCACTTCAACAAGAACGAAGAGTATGTGTTCAAACATAAAATTTAAATCATTCTTTTGTTTAACATGTGTGTGTATATAAGTTGTAATACAAAATATCTGCTGAATATTTATGTTGAGGAGAATACAACCGAATAATTGGTTTTGTATTGTTACAAACTAATAACCATGTTCCTAATACCGCTGTTGCTAATCATTCTAAAGTCGGAGAAAACGATCGTGCCTTAGGAAGCATATACTCTTCAGAAAACAAAATAGTTCATACTGAAGCAGATTTAATGAGAATAATATTGCATTTTCAAAGAAGGCAACTTCTACTCCAGTTTCCTTGCAACTGAATCAAACTTCTATTGAAAGGGGAACTTCTGTGACACAACAAATGGGAACTTTTGAATCAAACTTTTAATCGGTCTACATCTACATACACTTGGTTTGGTGCAGAAACAAGTATGTTTTATATTCCTATGTAATCTGAACCTTCATTAGGAAAGAGCAAACAATTAGGGAGCAAGCAAGGTCCTTTGTACACAACTAGATCAGATCTTTTTGGAACTAGGTGATTGCATAGTATGCATGGACTATTTAATGGAAAAAGAAAGGTTTTGCGAAGTTGAAGTTCTTACTGATGCATTTGGTACTTGTAGACACAAAATATGGACTATGTTTTGTCTTTTGTGTACTCAAATTACATCAATATGGAATTGAAAACATATGTATTGAATTTGGAAACTCATGTATTTTTTTAGTTGATACTTTATTTTATTGTCATTAATATGCATTATGTTTGTTGATTGTTATATTTTTTTCGTTCACACATTGCTCTTTAAATTGTTATAAAGATTCATTTTGATTGCTATTATTATAATGTAATATACATGCATATCTTTTGAAAAGGGTTATAACAATAAGACATAAGTGCTATTGTATTTACGAATTTTACAGTGGCATATATGAGCTATAAAAGGATTTAGCAATATTATAAACTGTTCATTTAATAATTTCATATAGCCGCTATCGAATAAACATGTTAAGCGGTTATACTGTGTTATAAAGATTCTTACTTTCATTGAGATTTATATGTTTAATAGTGGTGAGGATGAGCTGTTGTTTTTAAGTAACATAGCGGAAAATTTGTGCTACCATGCTCTTTTATAGCGGCCTTTCTTGTGTTATAAATATTCAGCAGTTTTTTATAACATATCGATACACAACGTTTATCGAACTGCTATGGCACTTATTAATAGCAGCTAAATGCTGCTATAAAAGACAATTTCTATTGTTGCGACGGGTTAGTCTAGTGTACAAGTTAGTATAACAACAGAGAGAAATGAAATAAGATAGATATAGTTTCTTCTCATATGAGATGGAACCATAAAGACACAAACGTACATGATCACCAAAGCACCAAGGAGGAAGTTTAACCTTAAGCGAATCCTAAGGACGGACAAGGTACTCAGTATCAATGTTGAATATACATTAGAACCCAAGGCATCGACTTTATCAAAAGTCGACACACATAACCTAAGTGAGCCAAATAGCTTAATGTTATCAAATGCAATCGACGTATGTGAACTCAAGTAAGTTCATATGACTCCAACTGACCCAATACAACAAACACCAAATAATAAAAATAAATGGACTCAAGATCCAAAATCGTCAAACACAAATGTTGTGACACCCCATGTCCGTTAATGTCACTCTTTATTAGAATGCATTAAGTTTCGTGAAGCGTTATAGGTAAACAGAAACGAAAACATCACAAGACAGATTTAAAATGACAGCAGAATTTAATACTTTATTAAACAGAAAATATCGTGGTCCAAAACCCAGTTACATCATAAGTCTAAAATACAGAAAACCCATTACATCAATTTAAAGTATATGCCTTGTACTAAAATCATCAGAGTACAGTAATATATAAAAAGCATAATCCCAAAAAATAGCCATATCAGAGAAGACACGAAATTAAAGCAATACATCCAAGCAGCTCCAAGCAGAATGAAAGAGAGAATCCTAATTAAGTCTGAGTATTCCCACTTTGAGGGGGGGGGGAGGAAGAGAGAGAAAAGAAAACAAAACAAGTCAGACATAAAGTCTGGTGAGTCCAGTTACTTTAGCATATAAACAAGTAAAAGCATCACGACAGGTATATAAACTGGATAGGAGAGATAACAGTATCATAAGCTAGGTACAACCGACATAACAGGATAAACAGGGTAAGCAGAACAGAATATATTGCGCTTCTCAAGTACTTCTCTCTACACCAGTAATAGTATAATAGAAACAAGATGATCCCAACAGAAACAGAATGGTAGACTTAGGTGTATTTCGAGTGAGGGGTTTTACCCCATACAATAATAACAGGTAACCCAACAGAAATGGCAAGACTTGCCCCTAACGATAATAACAAACTCCTAAACAAGCAAGACTAAATGTACCCTCATTACTACCCCAATCGATCGGCTCTCTATCCCGTAGATGTTGGATCTAGATTAACCCTAGAGGGGGGTTGAATAGGGTTTATTACAATTTTTCACAGAGTTATAATCTAGTGGGATATTTAAATAATAATCAGATCATAGAATATAGCGGAAATAGAAATGTAGAAAGTAAATGACACAAGATATACCCAGCTTTGGCAAAATCCTGCCTACTGCTGCATTCCAAAGGTCTCTACTAGGTGTTATAAGCAGATCTCGCTTACAATCCCATTTAAACTCGCAGCGCATGCTCCTGTCCTAACCCTATGCTCAAAACCCTAGACTGGTCTATATCCCCTAGATCAGATTTTCCCTTAGTTTTACAGACTCTAGTAAACTGCCTAGTTTTACAGATGAAACTAGGAAACCACCTAGGTTTTAAGACTCTAGCAATTGTCAGCTAAACCCCTAACTGAATCCCCTAGAATTTTATAGAATCTAGAAACTGTTCGAATGGTTTAAAAAGAAATGAAAATATGACAAAAAATAAAAATTAAAGAAAACCCTAGATATTGAAAGAAAAAAAATCTCCCTTTAAACTTCAACTAGGCCGGGCAATCTTCAAAGTGGTGCACCCAAAATTACTTTGTCCCGATCTATTTACTTAAGAGAATAAATGGCAGCGGCGATTAGAAAATCCTAGGGTTTCTGAAAACTTCCCAAATCGATTCGATGCTTAATGATTTGAATAATCTCTGAAGCTCGAGTCTGTAGTGTTCCTTTTTGTCTTCGATTGACAACACTGATGGCTTGCGATCGAAACCCTAAAAGTTGTAAGCTCTCTAAATTTTGAGCTTTGGTTGCTTGAATTGATTTTGTTGGTTTTCGATGATATGCCTATGATGAAGAGGGTGATATATCAAGGGTAAAGAAACCCTAAAATGACTCTCTAATTTCGATTATTGATTTGGTATGACTGCGTGAATGTTGCCTGTGTTTTCCCTCTTTGTTTCCTCGGCACAAATTGATATTTGAATGATTTTCTTCTTTTGATTGCATCATAAATTGTCGTGATTTATTGTGATGAATTTGGATGTTATTCTGGACTTTAAAATTCCCCAAATCGAATTTTGTGCCTTGTGTTATTTCAAGCTTTGATTTCAAGTCGATCATTTCTGGAAACAAACTTGAATGAAAATTCATTTGTTTCCTGAATTGCATCTCTATGTGAATTCCTCCTGATGAATCAAGTCACGTTTTGTCCACTTTGTATGAATCTGGACGATTTTTTGATATTGAGGTAATTGCTTTGAAAACATAATTGCCCAATTTGATACATGCTAATTCATAGTGATATATATGAACAAACTTGGCAATAAACTTGATTTTCTCGGATCCCTTTGCGTGATTGAAAATTAAGTCTTTCTATGCCCAATACTATGTTGTCCATTGCCTAAAATGTAGAAAGTATTTCAAGAGAAACAATATTGATTTCTTGCCTTGTACTCATCACCCTGATTTGTTAAATGGCTTGGCTTTAATGGATGTGGGTAAATCTGGAAATTGATATGAAATTGTCATATATGTTTTGCTTGAGATAATACATGTTTCCATAATTAACTCATGCCATTTTCTATTTTCATTTGAGATTTCTGCTGTACTATGAACACCATTAAATCCCCTTGCCAAACATGTGACCACTTGGTCGAAAACTGCATGCTGAAATCATTGTATATGCCACTCCTTCAAGTTAAGAATGGTTTCATCCTTGTACATGCCTCGACCATATTGTATTCACAACTGTGTACACTTGAACCATGTTACATTCATTTGCATTTCCTCAAACTTGGCTCTTTTGCTGCTGCCATGATTTTTTACTATCTACTCTTTAAGTCAGATTACTACTATATACACACCATGTCTTGTGTGCCTGAAATACAGGGTTGAGCCATGTGGAAATTAGTAGAGCCATTTCACCTTTGTACACTTGCACTTGCACCACTGTTGCTTCATGTTTTTTTCTTAGTTGCTGCATTTGAGTTGTATCTTCATATTTGTGTGGCTACATTCATGCACTTGTTGTTCTTGCTTCTTCCATGTACTTGCCTTTCTATTTAAAAACATGCTGCTGTGTACATCAATCTTGATTGTTGAACATCCATGCTTACATGCAGTGCTCCAGTCTGTGTATTGATTCATTTGCTACATAAGCTCCATCATTCATTTATGATGTTGCTTGCTATTGCCACTGTATGCACACTATTCATACACACCCTTATGTGTATCACTTGCACCGTGCATATCATGTAAACCATGGTATTTTTTTGAGTAGCCTGATCATGTAATTTATGCTGCTCCATATTTGACTGGACATTTTCATTATTCCTTGATACCCTACTTTGCTGTGACATGTCCATGTTGTACCATGCTGAGTTGTACCATGCTTGTGCTGAACCATTTGACATTTGCTCCTTGTTTATGTTGTATGCATAAGTGCTCGTCCATTGATGTTGATGAACATATACATATGCACTAAGCCGAGTTGGTCCATGTGGCTGCTCCTTAGTTGCTCGCACTGTATTTTGATTGGTGAGGCAGTGCACATGTGTATATTTATACATATGTGTATATGCAGCCATCAGACAAATTTTCCTGTCCCTGCATTGTATATACATACTGTCTGCCTTATGGTGTTTACAGTGTATCACTGTGAATATCACAAGCTGTCTAGATACAGTTGGATGAAAATATAAATCAGATCAAGTCAGAAAAATGACGAGAAACACACTGAAATTTTGAGGCAAATAAAATTTAAAAAATAGATTTGTATTTGTACGCATTTAGTTTTATTTCTGTTGTAGTATATTGTATGTGTGTTTCATGTGATAGGTAAGCAAATGATGACTGGACTGACTGAAGAATGCTGTGATGATAGAAGATGAAGCAGTCTGTGTGTATACAACAGTGTCAGTAAGTGTATGAGAATCTGTATGAGTAATGAAAAGTAATATGACTGTTGAGTGTTGTAGTGAGGAGAATTGTATTGAATTTGAACGAATATGAATTGTATTGAATGTGCACGAATATGAATTGTATTGTATATCAGTGATGTGTTCAAATAGTGGAGTTATACATAGTTGTACTATTTGAATGTTGAAATAAAAATTTATATTTAATAAAATACTATTTGAATATTTAAATTCTTGTCCAGCAGTACTTTATAAATATAAACATTATATTTCTGTCTGTGGTGTTGAATAACAGTACAATAACAAACACATTTAATAATATTTATTTTTTTGTTATCATCAAACAAAAATCATATAATTGTGTATACAATGACGTTATATACAACAATATCCCCCTTTTTATGATGATAAACAAATATTAAGATTTTGAGTATAATAATGTGTTTAACAGTGAAAAACTGAACTCCCCCCATTAGAAAGCCCCCCTACAACTGAAACTCCCCCTATAATTGTGCACATGAGTGAAAAAGAATGAAAAGTAAAAAATTTCAGTATTAGAATATTTATAAAACATTCACTCATAAATCAAAATTTCAACACGTTCTCCCCTTTTTGTTATCATCAAAAGGATACAGAATTTAAAATATAGATGAAAAATGACTAAAAAATATAATTTTAGCTTAAGAGGAAGAACGGTAATCACAAATCTCAATTAGTCAAACAAAAATCATAATATTCTAAGAATTAGTGGCATATTTTACATTATAGAGAATGACGGATTTACAACGAATTTATAAAAAATGGAGAGTTTTAAAATGTTGATTTCCAATTATTTTCCAAAAGAAATTTATACAAAAAAACAGTGATGGATTTGGACTATAATTATAACTTCAACTTAAGTGACAAAATCAAATAATCTCAAATCCCAATAGCTATCAATCAACAGATCATAATATTTCATAAAATATTAACACATTTCACAAATTAGAACATGGATTGATAGGTTGGTTTTTACCCACCAAGGAGAATTTCACAAAAATTTATTTATTCAAGTTATTTTCTTTTAATCTAAGAGCACACTGACCATGCATAACCAGATCTTGGATTTTTAAATGAGATCAGTTGCAGCTTAAATATATGTAATCTCTTAATCATGAATGAACAGATCTTGGATTTTTAAATAAGGTTAGAGAAGCACTTATGTATATTATATATTTTCATTGTTTTTAGTTTCAAAATGAAAAAATCCTTGGTATATAAAACCAATATGATAATAGAAATGTGATAGGTACAGAAATGGTTTGTGAAATAAATTTCTAAATTAATCACATTATGAAATATGCTCAACTGTACCGAGATCATTGAAAATTTTCAATTATCACTAATTCTGAATAATAACACAGTCACATTTCCATCACAAATATTTCCACTGTTTATTCAAGATGATTTCTAAAAATATTAAACTCTCCACATTAATATAAAATCACGATGGATAACAGAATGATGGTAGGTAATGGAAATGGTCGTGAAATAATTGCCAATTCAAAGATATTATAAAAACTGTTCAACAATCATAAGAATCTAAATAAAATCTCCTCTTGTTGTGAAATATAATGCAGTCACAATTCATCACAATTTCAAAATCTGATAATAATTTTGATGAATTATAAATACAATTCAATTTGGATATAGATTTCGATTTCTGAATGAATAATCAATAAATAACTTTAAAATTGAAAATCAATTACAAGAGGGACATGAAAAGCTATACAAGCCAAGAGGGATTAAGAAAAAAAAATATACATAAAAAAAATCAGCACATTTAACCTGATACAACTTGATGTCTCTATTAATGAGGATTGTAACAAGACACTAGAGACAAACAAGGATATCATAGACAAAAGAATTTGAAGCACAAAACCCAAACAGACAAGACTAACAAACCAGGCACTTTTATTAGAGTAGCAAACAGTTCTTCTCAAACAAGTAGTAATTTAAAGCATTTTCAAAACAGTATCAGAGCAGCACAAAAATCAATTCAAAGTAGACTTGTCATGAAGATGGTCACAAAAAATGATTCATGATCCAAGATTAAAATACAGTTTATTTGAAATCGTTTGAGAAATATGAAAATCTCAAGATTCAGTGAATCGATCACACCAGAATATAAATTTTAGATCCAAGATATGTGTGTGATTCAATAAATCAATAATTTTTAATGATTTTAAACAAACAAGTATTCAAATCAAATAACCATGAAATAACAATAAGTTTCAAGAACCGATTTTTCAGAGAAATTTTCACAAGTATTTCTGACAAGAACAAAAGTAATTTCAGAACATTTACATCGAGCTTGAGTAATAATTCATGATCCAAAAATAATGGTTTATTCGAAATAGCTTGAACAATTGTAAGTCATGAGATATAATGAATCAATCACACATAATTAATAATTTCAGATCTGAGATGTGCGTGAGGTTCAAAATATCAAAAATTTCAAATGATCTCAAACAAACAAAAATCTAAACCAGATGATCATAAATAACAGTGAATATCAAGGTGTAAGCAATGATTCAAGACAGATCAAAAATATCAAAGCCAATCTGAAAATTAATGAAATTATCACGACTAAGAAGTAGCAGTGTGCTATAATGAGTATAATATTTCAAGCTTCTCTAAACCAAACTAGAAGAAACTCAAAACAGCAGAAGTGTGTGAAATTCCATTAAACTTTCAGATCTTCAAAAAATTTAGAATTCATATTAACAATGTTCAAGATAGAATATGAATGCTTCAGCATTGTTAAGAATTTAGAAATCAGAAAATAAACTTCAAAACAATTACAGAAATTACAGTTTTGAATTCAAGATCTAGAAATGATTAAAACATCAGAGTTTTATTCAATTAAAGAGAATTTCCAAAAAATAGTAAATTCTGCAATTTGAAGTAAAGAAAGCACAAGAGAAAAAAATGAGATGATAGTGACAAATCAAATCAAAAAAATCAAAGAAAAACCAGAAGGCATAAAAGGATGAATACACAAAGAAAAAGAATGTTTACAAAGATGAGTTTAGAGGTCATACCTGAAATTGATGTGAACTATAATCTCTAACTCATCAAACTTGGCCAAGGAACTTCAAATGTAACTATGAGATGAGTCGGTTTGATTTCAGATTCTCTTTAGCAAAGTAGTTCCTTAGCCATCTTCGGTACCTAACAGTTGAGGGGATCGAGTGGTCTAACAAAATTAGTGAAACCACTCACAGATTTATTTATATGTTTTGGTACCTAGACTTGTTTGTATAGCAAACCATTTGAATTTACCTTTGTACCTTTTGGAACCCAAATCTATTTGAATTTTACGAAGCCTGTTTTATTTCCTTTTGGGATCCAAGATCGTTTAAGAGGTTTGTTATATAACAAGTTTTCACCACGTTTGTGATTTAAAAATCCTTTGAAATTATCAAAGTTCAGATTATCAAGTTGATTCTTTCCAAAGAAGGCTGAAGGATTTATAAAAACATTTGAATTCCATTTTTCAAAACCATTGTTTTTCCCGAAGCCAAGACCACATTTATTTTTAGAAGAAAATTGGTTTTTCGACAACATATTCAAAGATTTTTCACTGCTAGAAAACTTAGCCAATGTTGTTTCAAGTAGTTGAATTTTAAGTTTAAGATCACCGTTTTCTTTCATAAATCTGAATAACGATTTTTAGTGATCTTATTCTTTTCAAAATCAGTTTTCAAAACCAAATTTCCAGATTCAAGTAATTTAATTCTGGCTTGGGATTCCGAGATCTCGAATTCAAATTGCTTTTGCTTTTTAGACTCAAGTTTTTCAAACTTTTCAATTTCTTTTATAAAATCAACATTTTTTCTCAAAAACGATTTTGTCTTCATCTTTAGTTCCTCAAAAAGTTTATGTTTGGAATTATGAATCGTCTTAAGATAATCCAATTCCTTTCTTATTTTTTTTTTGTATTTTCAAGCTCAATCTTGTTCTCTTTTAAGATCTGAATTTCATTTTCAAGCTTTTGAATATTTTTATTGAAATGAACATGATTGCTTTTGCAAATATAAACAATTTTCACAGTCAGAATTTTCTAACTTCGAGACATTTTTAAGTTTTGATTCCAAACAATTATTTTTGCTAACTAACTCAAGTTTCTCAGATTTCAAAGATTTATTTTTAGATTTGAGATTTTCAGCAGATTTAGTTAGATCATTTAAAAGATGGATCGGATCTTCATAAGAGAAATTTCCTGTTGAGTCTTCATCGCTATCATCATCTGTTGAGACTTCGTCTATGACTCCTGTTAGACATTAATCTGAGCCTGAGTTGGCAGCTGAGGATTTTGAGCAGTTGTTGTCATTTCCATACAGCGCATCGAGAGTTTTCCAGATTTCCTGTGCAGTCAAACAATGGGAGATATGATCAAGCTGATTGTTACTAAGATAAGAGAAAAGAATATGCATAACACAGGCATTTGTAACCTTGTTTTTCTTATCTAACGTATCACCCATATTTACAATAATATTCCAATATTCTAAATAAACAGATTTTAAAAAGGATTCCATTTTTGATTTCCAAATTAAAAAATCTGTACCTGTAATAACTCGGAAAATACGAGCCAATTTAAAATTTTTAAATTGATTATTTCAAAGGAATTTGAACAATTGAAATGGAATATTTCAATAAAATAGTAAGTTAAGAATGGTGAGTCAGTTTGAAAATTTGAATTCAAACTTTGACTGACTGTGCAGGGTGGAAAATATAACGGATTTTAGTGAAACCAAAAATATTTAAATCTGTTAGTCAATAACTTTCTAACGAATCTAAAAAATCGAAGTTTCATAACGGGAATCAAAAGTTATGGCCGAATGAATTTTCAGAAGAGTCGGTATATAGAATATATAGGCCTGGAAAATTGATATTTTGCATACGACCTCGGAATTCGACGAAACCACTTTTGTTGGGTCCGGGATGTCAAACTATTGCTAGGTTTCAAATTTCATAATTTCTGAAGCTAGTATGTGAGCGTGGCAAAAGAAAATGTGTTTGGTCGATTTCTGTTAAATTGGATCGACCAGAAAATGGCCATTTTTCAAACGACCTCAGAATTCGACGAAACTAGTTTTGTTGGGACCGTAGCGTCAAAACATAGCTAGATTTATTTTTCTGGAATTTTTCGAATCAGTTTGTGGCCCTAGCAAATTGAAATGCGTGTTCAGAGTTAAAAATTAAATGTTTTATACTTTAACTTGAAAAATAACTGACTGTAACAGTCGAATTGGCCTACGAAATATATCCCATTGTGTCCGGAATTGGGGTATTTAGCTAGGGGCGACAGTCGTTGGGTTTAAAAAGGAGTTCGTTTAAGAAAACACTATTTAAAAATTTAATATAGTCTCGGCCAATTATATTTTTCCTTTCATAAATTTTAAAATAAAAAAAAAAAAGAAAAAGAAAAAAACCCCCGACCCTCCAGATCGAACGGCGGCTTCCTTTTTCCGCCTTCTCTTCTCCAAATCTCCACATCCGCTCATCAAAACACCAGGGCCCTTTGGAGTTTTTCGTAGAGCTCGAGACGAGCTTCAAATCCATACCAACCTCGCCCAGCATCGTCGAGTATTTCGCCGGATCCGCTCCTCCAAAGTCCGGCCGTTTCGAGGTCGATTCCGCCGCCCAGAGGCCGTCGAGTTCAACGCCGTGGGGCCCGCACGTGCGCCTCTCCTCCGCCTACAACCCTGCACTGGCCGATCACCCAACTGCTACACGGTTTGATCAAAAATCGCTGACCTAGTTTTGAAACCTTCAGCTGAGGTAACGGCCTGTTTAATTAAATTGTTTTACGACACTTTAAAACCGTTGCAAAACTTTGAAAAATCATATCTTTTTGGTATGTTGACGAAATTCGATGAAACAGGAAACATCGAGACCGCAAGGAAGCTCTCTACCCAATAGAAGGAGCGGCGGATTTTTCTGACATCGTATCGATTTTTAGCGCTCAGAAAACCAAGGTGAGAAATCTAAATTAACGTGAAATTGAATGGAAAATGTCGTGTATAATTTATATAAGCGAAATATAAATTACATACGTGTTGTATACCTCATGTACATGTGTAGTGTAAGCTATATGAGCGAAGTATGAATTTTTACATACATAGAATAATTGATATATGTGTTGAAATGCTAGTGAAATATAGCAAATATATATTATATATATATATATATATATATATATATATATACTCCCCTCGTCCACAAACCATGGACGATATTTATTGTGGTGAATTGGTGTGAAATATTGGGTGAAAAATACGAATGGTTGAATAATTGTTTGTGGTTGATATTGTTTGGTTGTGGTTGAAAAATACCCATTGGTGATTGAAATGAATTGGAAATATTTGTGGAAATAAAAATAAACATGCCGCCTGCGTGCGAATTAGATGCATGAATCCCCATTGTAAAAAACCGCGAGGTTTTAAGGTAGAGCGAGGAGCCGTACTAGGGACGGTGCCGGTTTTAACTACCCTGCCGTTATGCTGCCGAAATTTTGAATAATCTTTGTGTGTTAGAATTATTTTCATGCATTGAAATTAAAGTCATATATTGAAACTATATCCATGTGTGGAAATATTCATGTGTTGAAAAGTGTTGTGTGAAAATAAAATTCATTCGTGGATGAGTGAAGTGTTTAAATAATAAAAATCATATTTTTATATATATATATGAAGTATGAAAAATATTCGCCTTATATAAATAATTTCAATCATAAAAATCCCATCTTTCTAATATGAACAACATAAATAAATTGTCCATGTGTGGAAATACTCATTTGTTGAGAAATGTGCGTAGTGGAAAAGTTCATGTATTGAATAAAAAGATCGAACAATAAAAATTACATTTTTATTGAAACTATGAAGTGTTGAAACCATACATTGGTTGAATAAATATTTTAAATGATAAAAATATCATTTTTATCATATGTGTGATATGCCAAAGATATGCGGTCGTTGAAACAAATATTTGTGATAGAAATATTATTTTTAACATGCATAGGAACTAAATAAAATAGTCCTGTGTTGAAATCTATTTTAGTTCGCCAAAATTATCATCTTTGAAATGTGAAGTGTTAAAAATAGCCACTTGTTCTAATAAACGTGCATGAGTTGAAATATACATTAAACTAGCTAATGATATGATTTTAGCCTATGCATGCAACATTAGAACGAATGGTGTTTTTAAACCAAAGCAAATCAAATATGAAATTGAATGGAAAATGATAAGTGATAGGAATTGTATATATGTATATGCATATCTATTGAACAGGTTAAAGCAAAAAGGGGCTAGAGAAGAGAAATAGAATTTTGTGCCCGACAAATAGGTACACATTTACCGCTTTGTTTGGGTGCTGATTTTATGAGCCTGTTGGCTAGCCGCTTGGCTTTTTCTTTTTCTTTTTGATATGAGACGCCCGTGTGGCTATTTGGGAATTTTCCCAGACCCTCCCGTACAAAGGAGGTTATGGCGAAATTTTCCAAAAATTTAAGGCGTTAGTGAAATAATTGAAGTGGAAACGATATAGGAATTTTTGAATGAGCTATATTTATATAAATATATAAATATAAATAGAATTAAAACGAAACGTGGCCATGCAGTTCATATTTTGAAACCGTGATTTCAAACGACTAGTGCGGAAGATCCGACCATTGGATTTTCCCGAAACCTCAACCGTTGAGTTCGCCTTGGAAATATCTTCCCAACGGCACCAACTTTGTGGAGATCCGACGGTTGGATTGTCTGGAATGTTTAATTCAAAACTGAAGAAAAGCAGCGCCAGAAACGATTATATTTATATATATATAAATATAATTAAATTAAATCGAATAACGACGCTGCAGTTCGTAAATTGAAATCGTAACTTCAAATGGTTAGTGTGGAAGATCCGACCGTCGGATTTTCCCAAAACTGGAACCGTTGGATTCGTTTTGAAATGACCTTCCTAATGATGTAAAATTTGTGAAGATCCAACGGTTAGATTTTCCTATATGTGTAAAACAAAATTAGTGAAAAGCAGCGCCAGTGCATCGACACGACCTGAAACGTCGTTTAATTAAATATGGTCGTTTTAAATTAAATAAAAATGGCGATATATCGTTATAAAATACGATGGACGGTATAGAGTGGAAATAAACCAATTTTGTTGGGTTTGCTTAATATGTGATGGTTGAATGTATTTGACATGAAAATTATAACTAAATAACTGAAGTGTGAATGTTGAATGGTCCAACCATGTGATTAATTGATTTGAAACTCTAAATATACGTGGGTTATTTGAAAAGGCCGAGTTTATCTCATTTCAAATAATCGATCGACGTTGAGAAGTCGAAGAGTCGAAGACGACTGAAGACCGACGATCTCCACATTGGATGGATGGGCGCTACTGATGCTCGTGATTGGAGTAGCTACCATGAAGGAATTGAAGTAGTAGCCGTCCAAACATATTGTTGATTGTACGGATATGCGAGGAATTGGTGCCTCCGGTTTCGTTCAGACCCAAAACGGACTTGTAAATGGACTGTGTGTCTGACATTGGATTTTGTTCTTTGTTGATTGACCTCTGTTAAATATATATCTGTTTGGCGGCGGAGAATTTATTCTCTTGCTTAACGCCCTTCTCTGAGACGTACGAGCTCAGAGGTTATACATTGACAGAAATCAGTCGCATGGAGTGGATTGCCTGTGTGGCACGCCTAAGTGGCATATGATCAAGGCTTCTGTTGCAAAGCAAAGTCTTGTGGTTGATGATCAAAGCATGGTCTGTGTGACGTAGCTTTGTGTATAACGTGAATTCGCGAGCCTCACACCTCGGTATGAGTCAAAAACGGGAGACGGACCGCTGGGAGTGCACGACGTTTCTTTCTAGCTATGGTGGTGTCAGTGACCTACCAGCCCTGACATTATATATACTTTTCACCTGTGTGGTTGTTGGAATGCGAGGCGCCTCGATTATAGGTCTGTAAGGACCGGGAAACGTGTGTTCAGGAATAACTAATCCTCAAAAGTAAGAGAGGACCGGCCCAGCCGATTCCAAGGATCATAGTGGGGTCCTGGGACATTTGCTAGAGTGTCTCGAATGGAGAGGAGCTTGCCCCTTGCCTCGACTCATGAAGGAATCCAATTTCCATTACGAAATATGCGGACGTGATTGTATTACTAGTATGGCGACATAGTGGTATGGGTCATTTATGCCGCCTATGATTGATATTTATGATTGAAATCGCTTTTGAAACATATATGCACTAGTAATAATATCAAGCACTTTTGTTTTATTCGTATGAAGCATCTTTAGCCATTATAAGGTAAAAACTCTATCCTCCGGCTTGTGTTGCATTGTGTGATGGGACCTGAGTCTTATAATGGCTTCATTTTATAAAAAGCATTGCGTTGATTTAATCATTTACTTTATTTCATGCACTAGCACTCATTGGAGTAAACCCGTTCCGCGAAAGTGGCGTGGTCCTTTGATTTGCCTTATTATTGTTGTTAATAAGTTGAGTAGATTTCTCATACCAGTCCCATGACTGACTCGTAGATTGTTTCACCTTGCAAACTCGGGTGCCCTCATTTTCACACGGGCAGCCTAGTTACAGGTTTCTGACGCACCTTTTGGCTCATGGCGAGGCTTGACTACACCGTGCTGACTTGGATTTTCTCCGCCATTATTGTATCTATATTATGATTCCGCCACTGGCGATGTAGACTGATATTCCTTTTGTGTACTCTTTATGTATGATTCCGCCTCAGGCGATGGTGACTGATTATGTATCATTATACACTAAGTTGTATCCTGTACTGTGCTCTCTGATGTGATGATATCTATATGATTCCGCTGTCATATGTGTGTAAATTATTCTATTTTCTGTTTATGCTATTATCTGTGATCTGCTAATGATGATTTATGTGTTATATTCCAATGATTATCCTTAACACCATGTCACGGGGTTTTGGGATCGTCACAGTACCATTAAAAGTAACTGGAATACGAGTGGATTGACTCTCAGAAGGCTGACAACAAGGGAACACATGACTCTAGAGTTAATGAAAAATACCTGCTTTGATACCACTTGTTGGATCTAGATTAACCCTAGAGGGGGGTGAATAGGGTTTATTACAATTTTTCGTAGAGTTATAATCTAACGGGACATTGAAATAATAATCAGATCAAAAAATATAGCAGAAATAAAAATGCAAAAAGTAAATGACAGAGGATATACCCAGCTTCGGCAAAATCCCGCCTACTACTACATTCCTATGGTTTCTACTAGGTGTTATAAAAAGATCCCGCTTACAATCCCATGTAAACTCGCCGCGCCTGCTCCTGTCCTAACCCCACGCTCAAAACCCTAGACTGGTTTATATCCTCTAGACCAGATTTTCCCTTAGTTTTACAGACTCTAGTAAACTGCCTAGTTTTACAGACGAAACTAGGAAACCACCTAGGTTTTACAGACTCTAGCAACTGTCAGTTAAACCCCTAACTGAATCCCCTAGAATTTTACAGACTCTAGAAACTGTTCGGATGGTTTACAAAGAAATGAAAATACAACCGAAACAATAAAAGAAAACCCTAGATATTAAAAGAAAAAATAAATCTCCCTTTAAACTTCAACTAGGCCGGCCATGCTTCAAAGTGGTGCAACCAAAATTACTTTGTCCCGATCTCTTTACTTAAGAAAATAAATGGCAGCGGCGATTAGAAAATCCTAGGGTTTCTGAAAACTTCCCAAATCGATTTGATGCTTGATGATTTGAATAATCTCTGAAGCTCGAGTCTGATGTGTTCCTCTTTGTCTTCGATTGACAACACTGATGGCTTGCGATCGAAACCCTAAAAGCTGTAAGCTCTCTAAATTTTGAACTTTGGTTGCTTGAATTGATTTTGTTGGTTTCGATGATATGCCTATGATGAAGAGGGTGATATATTTAGAGTAAAGAGACCCTAAAATGACTCTCTGTTTTTTATTATTGATTTGGTCTGATTGCATAAATGTTGCCTGCGTTTTCCCTCTTTGTTTCCTCGGCACAAATTGATATTTGAATGATTTTCTTCTTTTTATTGCACTATAAATTGCCTGATTTATTGTGATGAATCTGGATGTTATTATGGACTTCAAAGATTCCCCCCAAATCGAATTTTGTGCCTTGTGTAATTTCTGGCTTTGATTTCAAGTCGATCATTTCTGGAAGCAAACCTGAACGAAAATTCATTTGTATCTTGAATTGCATCTCTACGTGAATTCCTCCTGATGAAAGTCACGCTTTATCCACTTTGTTTGAATCCAAACGATTTTTTGATATTGAGGTAATTGCTTTGAAAATATTATTACCTAATTTGATACATGCTAATTCATCGCGATATATGTGAACGAACTTGTCAATAAACATGATTTTCTCTGATCCCTTTGCGTGATTGAAAATTAATCTTTCTATGCCCAATACTGTGTTGTCCATTGCCTTAAATGTAGAAAGTATTTCAAGAGAAACAGTATTGATTTC
Organism: Allium sativum; assembly: GCA_030737875.1. Taxonomy (NCBI): domain Eukaryota; kingdom Viridiplantae; phylum Streptophyta; class Magnoliopsida; order Asparagales; family Amaryllidaceae; genus Allium; species Allium sativum. The sequence continues at coordinate 2,449,736 of CM060921.1, read as the reverse complement.
TTGCCTTGTACTCATCACCCTGATTTGTTGAATGGCTTGGCTTTAATGGATATGGGTAAATCTGGAAATTGATATGATATTGTTATATATGTTTTTCCTGAAATGATACCTGTTTCCATAATTAACTCATGCCATTTTCCATTTTCATTTGAGATTTCTGCTATGCTATGAACACCATTAAATCCCGTTGCCAAACATGTGTCCACTTGGTTGAAAACTGCATGCTGAAATCATTGTATATGCCACTCCTTCAACCTCAGACCAGTTGCATCCTTGTACATACCTCGACTATATTGTATTTACAACCGTGTACACTTGCACCATATTACATTCATTTGCATTTCCTGAAACTTGGCTCTTTTGCTGCTGCCATGATTGTTACTGTCTACTCTTTAAGTCAGATTACTACTATGTACACACCATGTCTTGTGTGCTTGAAATACTAGGTTGAACCATGTGGAAATTAGCAGAGCCATTTCACCTTTGTGCACTAGCACTTGCACCACTGTTGCTTCATGTTTTGTTCTTAGTTATTGGATTTGAGTTGTATCTTTGTAATGACCCGCATTTTTCAGAGGGATATAATTAATTTATTTAATTATATAAATAGTGATATAGGAAATTAAATCGTCGTTTAATTAAATAATGGAATATTTAATTAAATTAAATAATTAAATAATATATTTAATTCAGAAATAATCAAAAATATTGGAAATCACAATATTCTGTGAACTGGGCCATCCCTAAGATTTTATTCAGCTTAGAGTTGAATTATATTGACGAATATATTTAATCGACGTCAGTTTGAACGTAGAATTAAAATATAATTAAAACAGAGCTTGAAATGGCGCGGCAGTTCGCTATTTGGCGATTCGAACTTCAATTGAATGTACAAGATTCGTTTTAAGCCGGATTTCTGTGAAACAAGAAACGTGTGGAGCTGGTGAAGGATATTTTTCTAGTGGAAGAGAAAAATCAGGATTTAGTCGTGTAGATTTTGAGTTACGTCCAAATCAAATTTTAGAAAAGTCGCTATGGAATTCCTTTATAAATTATAACGATATATAAAAGGAATTTCATTTTAAATTGAATATCGATATAATATGGATTTGAAATATCGAGCTATAAATCCATATACAAATATTCTTGAGCTATGGTATATTCTATGTGAATATATACGATAATATTAATTTATTAATAATTAATTTAATTTATTTATAGTTAAATGGGCTATTTAGAGCTTTAAAAAAAGCCACTTTTGCAAACAAAGTCGGAATTCGACGAAACAAGTTTCATTGGGTCCGTAATGCCAAACTCTAGTAGTGTGCCAATTTCCATAATTTTTGGATATTGTATGTGACCGTAGAAATTTTTAGAAGACAAAAATGAATATAGTTTAATTAAATTAGTGTGCACCCTTAAAGCAATAATTTAGAGATTTCACAATATGAGTCAAACTACTGATATTATTATATTTTTGGGATCGTGGGACATTACTTTTCTCCCCAGTATTTTTATTTTTGTCGTTAGCAGTCCCTAAATGATAAAATTGTATAGAGCGCCCGGTACCCTTAAAAATAAAAATATCCTACTTCTAAACTAAACTGGGCCACGATGCAAGCTTTCTCAACCGCACAAATCAAGAAGGAACCCTATATAATAACTTTTAAAAACGTATCAGCTAAAACCTAATCTCGTTTCTCCAATTTTCCGCCGCTTCTTTCTGAAGTCTGGAAAACGAAATTCGACACTCAATAATTCCCAAACAATTTAAATAAAAACCATTAAATCCTCTAACTCATATATTTGAGTTCCATACATGATTCTCTAAGTTTCAATACTAGTTTTGCTCGATTCGAACCCATTCCCGTGCGATGGCGGTTATGTCAGTATCCTAGGGTTTGAGATATGGTGATGATTGAAGCGTCGATTTGGATTTTCTGGAGTTCGAAGTGTTTAACGAGGAGGGCTTCGGTGGTGATGTGGTTCGATTTCTGTTTTTGGGTGCTTCAGTTTTCCAGTGAGGAGTTCGAAGGCTGACGTTTGGGGAGGTGTGAAGACGTGGATGTGGTTTGTGGTGAGCGTGGGCTGCTGCTGTATGGTGCAGTGGAGCAAAATGTTGTGATGGAAGTATGGGGGTCGGTGAGCTGTCTGTTTGTAAACGGTGATGGGATGGTGTTCGCTACTATTTTCTGTAGTTCGAATATGTGCAGGGAGTTGATGGGGATAGGGTGATGTCAGTGAAGGCTGGTAGCTGAACGATGAAGGATGGACAGTGATGTTGTTGGTGGGTGTAATACGGGGAGGGTATCATGAGCGGTTCCAGTATTTGAAGATGGATGTTGTTTTAAACACTGAGTTATGGAAGCGATATTCTGGAGTACGGATGTATTCTGGAAATTTGGTTGTTGGTCTTCCAAAGAAGGAAGATGGGGTCTGTGCTTTGTTACAAAAAGATGAAGATGGATCGTCTTCAGTAAAATGAATTGACAAAATCAGACCCGACAGGATTGGATGAACGGACACTACACTGGAACTGAGTTGGAATTTATTTGCAAAATAAATTGTATGATCAGAATCGACAAACCGTAAATCGTTGGTTAACGATTACAGACAATGTGAGTAAAACTCACTAACTCTGTACTTTATTTTTGATAAATGTTGATTGATTGTTGTATTGATAATTCGGACTGTTAAATAGATTTGATTGAAAACATAGTTATAGTTAATCTATGTACTATTAATCAAATATGGTTCTGTACAGCAGGATATTTCATTTCAAAATGAAATATGAAATATATTATATTGTGTAACATCTGTGGATGCAGGGAGACAGGTTGGAGGAATCCGACTGGATTCCTCAACAATTATTTTACTGTTTTCACATATTGTGATATATGATGTGTTATATAATCTGTTATGGATTATGTGTGTTAGAATGATATGGATCATTATTGTACGTTATTTTAAATATCGTAAGAAACCCTGGAAGGTAAAAAGGAATATTTCAATGTATATTGAAATAAAGGAATTTTATAAAATCAACCGATTTTGGAAAAGGGAATAATTTGAAAATAGGGCATTTATAAAATCATAGGATATGATAAAGGAGAATATTTATTTAGAAAATAAACAGAATAAAGAAATATTTGTAATGGTAAATAGAAGTTATAAATAAGAAATATTTGTAACGGTAAATAGAAGTTATAAATAAGAAATATTTGTAACGGTAAATAGAAGTTATAAATAGGAAATATTTGTAATGGTAAATAGGAGTTATAAATTGGAAATATTTGTAATGGTAATTAGAAGTTATTAAAAAAAGGAAATTTGTTTATAACGGAATAAGATGTTATAAAAAGGAAACCGTTATAAAAAAGGAAAACGTTATTAAAAGGAAAACGTTATAAGTAGGGAAACGTTATTAAAAGAACATTTATAAAGTGAAGAGCCGTTACTAAAAAGTAAATCTTTATAAATGAATAAACGTTGTTAAAAAGTAAATATTTATAAATGAATAAACGTTGTTAAAAAGGAATCTTTTTAAATGGATAAACGTTAATAAAAGGAGAAATCGAATATGGTATTCGAAAGGGTTAGTCGAATATGGTATTCGAAGTTAGTTAATCGAATATGGTATTCGAAAGGGTTAGTCGAATATTGTAATAACCCGAAAATCTGGGCCAGTTTGAAATTTTTATTTTAGCGATTTCAGCGAATTTTGAATATTTAAAATGGATTATTTTAAATAATATCGATGAGAAATTTATTTTGAATGGAATTCGACGTATATATTATATACGTCGTCGTTAGAATATAAATATTTATATATAATTATAAATAGAATTGAAAATGGCGCGGTAGTTCGATAATTCGATTTCAAACTTCAATTGGATGTACCGGGTGCAAAACAATCCGGATTTTAGTGAAACCAAAAATAATGGAATCTAATTGATAGTATCTTTCCAACGAATCCGACAAATCGAGATTTCATATCGGGAATCAAAAGATATGTCCAGTTGAAAATTCTGAATAGTCGCTATGGAATTCAGGCCCTTAAAAATGGACATTTTGCAAATGACCTCGGATTTCGACGAAACCAGTTTTGTTAGGTCCGTGATGTCGAATTATTGCTAGATTCCAAATTTCATAATTTTTCGAATCAATATGTGAGCGTGGTAAAGGAAAACGTGTTTTGACCATTTCAGTTGATTTTAATCGACTGGAAAATGGCCATTTTTCTAACAGTCTCAGAATTCGATGAAACTAGTTTTGTTAGGACCGTATCGTCGATACGAAGCTAGAAAATATTTTTCTGGAATTTTTCTAGTTAGTATGTGACCCCGGTAATTTGAAATGTACGTTTAAAATTCAATATAGTTATTTAAATGTAAATTTAACGGAAACTGATTGTAACGATCAAATCAGCTTGCGATACATATCCCATTGTGTTCGGAATGGGGGTAAAACGTTATAGACGACAGGCGGTGGGCCTCGTTCGAGGTCGTAATTGAAAGTCAACTTTTTGCAAAATAAAATAATAATAAAATAAAATATATATATATATATATATAAACCCCTCTTCCTATATCTTTCTGGGCCCCCTCCCCGATTCATAATCGGGAATCAAAAAAAAAAAAAAAAAAAAAAAAAAGGGGAAGAACGACGGGCTCGTCGTTCCCGATAGCCGCGCCTCCAGGCGGAGCCCCACCAGCCGCCGCCTCTTCCTCTTCTTCCCCTCTCCCTCGCATTGCCCCTTCTTCCTCCTTCCTCCATCGTGAGGCCCGCCACTCCTTCGTCCCTCCTCGTCGAAGCCCCCAGGAAACCGCCGAACCCACATCGAACCGCCACCCCTCCGAGCCGCCGACGAGCCCCCCCCTGTAAGTTCCCTGACTGTTTTTTTTATTTATCTACTTTAAAAACTGTTAATTTTATTTATTTTAAAAACTGTTAATTTTCTTTATTTTAAAAACTGATATTTTTATCTACCTTAAAAACTGTTTTTTTATGTTGTAAAGTTATAAAAATGTAATCTTTTATATAACATGGAAGTAAAAATATGATTTTTATATTTTTAAAGTATTAAAAATATAGTCTTTACTATATAGGTGATGTCAAAATATAATTTTTGCATGATAGGAATATTAAAAATATGATTTTTATATTTTTAAAGTATTAAAAATATGATCTTTATGGGATAGAGAAGTTAAAAATATCACCTTTGTATATGTGGCAAAATAAAAATCTGATTTTTATTTTATATACGTTGAAATAAAGTAGATATTTTTATAATGATGAAATCTTTATTTTGAAAAAGGCGAAACCTTTATTTTGAAAAAGGCGAAATCTTTATTTTATATAAAGGCGAAAACTTTATTTTTATAAAGGCGAAATAAATATTTTCGAAATGGAATTTTTATCTATATGATATCGGAATAGAAATATGATTTTTGAATTGAAAGTGAATAAATAAAAATGTGATTTTTATTTCAAAGACAACGAAATATAAAAATGTGTGATTTTTATATATGTAGTGGCTACAGGCAAAGAAGATAGCGAAGATGCGATAACGATGAAGATTTCCTGCAAAAGAAGTGCCGTGGAGCTAGGATAGCTTTGGTGAGAACTTCTCACTCTTCTATCTCTTTTCTAGTTATATATATATACTAGGATGCAGACGGTGCTTAGTAGCACCCGACACCCGTCATCCACAGACCATGGATGGCTTGTTTGTTAAATTGTTTGGTTGTGTAGTTGGGTAGATTATTTGATTTGAATTGAATTATTGGGTGAATTGAAATTGATTTGATTGATGTGTGAATGGCGTGGGCCTTCACTAGACCGGGGATAAGGCTAGGCCTTGTCCCGTTTCTAGTATCGTGCCGTTATGCCGCCGAAATTTTCTAAAATATGTTAGAAAAATAAAAATATCATTTTATTGAATAAATGAACTGAATAGAAATTCAAGTGTTAAGATAAAATAGTTTGATCGTTAAAAATATAATTTTTAACGTGAAAGTGAACAAATAAATATTTATAAACAAATCGGCCGATTTGTTTATATACACTGATTTGACTGATATTGATTGGGTCGATAAATTTTACACATCGCCCAACTGCACAAATAAAATTTGTGTTTGATTGTTTGAAACCCCACACGGGTGTTGGGATGAAATTTGATGTTCACTCATCCTGATTGATTAAATATGTCGATCGGTCGATTGACAGACTGTTATAAGCGTCAGATATCTATATTTGATGCTTATACAGTGTAGTGCACTTTGGTTGATGATTGATTATTTTTCAATGCTATTATATACATGTGTTGTATGGAATCCATATAATTAACATTATATGGTGATTGATTGGGCCTCATTCCAATCGGGAAAATAATGAATATTATAAAAGAAAATTCATGTGTTGAATATAAAAATAGTCATGTGTTGACGATGTTCATGTGTTGAGTGAAATATTTTATATAATAAAAATTTACATCTTTATCATATTTAAAAATTAGAACTACTTCCCAGTAGAAGTCTAATTAAAAATCAAACGATAGATACCATAGTTTTATAAAATATTTTACATAACAAAAATAGTGATGTGTCGACAATACTCATGTGTTGAGATTAGTCGTGTGTTGAAAGAAAATTCATGTGTTGAATAGAACAAATATTCATTTGTTGAATAGAATAACGAATTATTGAAATATAAAGCCGTGTGGATTAGAGATGCGTTATTTTGACGCGAACGATGTTTATATCGATTTTATTCGTCTTATAATGAATATTGAAAAGTGATTTCAAAATTTAATATTTTGAAAGGAAATTCAAATTGAATTAGATTAAAAATTCAAATGGAAATTTTATTGAATCAATTTGAAATGAATTCGAATCGAATAGAAAATGAATTCGATTCGAATTGAATAGAAAGGGAATTTGAATTCGAATAGAATCGAAATGAATTGAATTGAAAACGATTTCGAAATGAATTGAATTGAAAACGAATTCAAATTGAATTGAAATTGAAATGAATTCAAATTGAATTAAAATTTGAATTGAATATAAATGAATTTTAAAACGAATTTATAAAGAAGAATTCAATTTTGATTTGAATTGAAAAGAAAGTTGAAATAGATTTTGAAACGAATTTAAAACTATTCATATAATTCGTTTTAAATAGAAATCGACGAAATATATATTATATATATTATATATATAATATAATGGCCTGAATAGAACGCGCCGCGCCGCGACAGTTCGTGAATTTCGACCATTTATTTCAAACGGACATTGCGGGAGATCCGACCGTCGGATTCTCCTAAAACCGGAACCGTTGGGTTCGTATCGAAAAGTGCTTTCCAATGAATATTAGAAATTTGAAATCTAACGGTTGGATTTGGAATTATGTCCAAATCAATTTCAGAAAAGGTCGCTGTAAGTGCAGTTCGATGGCCGTTGTTGGAAATCGACTGTATGGGCCTTGATAAAATTATCAAAAATATCTATAATTTGTGTAAAATTATAATATGTGAATTGGAAAGATTTGGGGTGAAAAACTCCATATTTGAAAAGATAAAAATAGTTTTTTATCGAAATGAACTAGTTTTGAACTAGAATTAAAATCAATTTATTTTTGAAATGAATAAATTGAATTTGAAAGTGATTTTAAAAATAATCGATATTCCCAATACGTGGATTGGACTGGAGTTGAATCGAAATTATCTTCGGAATATTTCGATATTGGATTTCGTGACTATACGGATATTGTTATGGGAATTTGAAAGATATATTTTATATCGTTATTCCCAATACGATATTTGTTGGTTTCAGAATTTGATATTGAATATAAGCCGATATATTTTCTATTCAGAACCTTGTATTTAATATCAAATGTGATTTGGGTTTGTCGTGAATCGTGTTTTTGATGACATTGGTTCTTTAACCCAGTTAAAGGCAGAATATTGATTTTTGAGAAGATTAAAACTAAGTGGAGTTTTAATGAATCTTAAATTAGATTAAAATGTGAATTGATAATTGAAATTATCAAATTTGAAAGGTGATCGAAAATGGAGTACCACCAGTTTTGCTCCAAAGCGATAGTTAAATCTTTAATTAGATTTGAACGTGAAATGGTAATTAATTTTACCGATAACACCGTGGTGTTAGGAATGGAGTATCACCAGTTTTGCTCCATGGGATATATAGGTTGGGATTGGGAAATAAAACAAATAATTACTTCGGTGTGGTTCGCTAATCCCGACTAGTTTGAAATGATATCCAAAGGAAGATTATAGGATAAATTTAGAAGAATTTATCTTGGATAAAATTAATGGGAACATTTCCCTAAGAATGTGATTTTGTGAATAAAAGAATATTCTGAATTGGAATGAGGCGTTCATTGTGTTTGTGTAACATTTGTTAATTATATACGTGGGTTATTCAGAAAGGCCGGGTTATACCCATTCTGAATAACCGATTCGACGAGATGTCGAAGATGAAGACGGTGGTTGAAGACCGGAAGTCTTCACATCGTTTGGGTGATTACTGATGATCTTGATTGGGCTGTACACCCAAGATGAGGGAAACAGTCGGTGATCATCCAGACGTACTTGGAGATCGATGGATATGCGAGGAAAGTGCCTCCGGTTTCGTTCAGACCCAGAACGAACTTGTAAATGGATTGTGTGTCTGACTTTGGATTTTATTCTATGTTGATTGATCTCTATTAAATATACATCTGTTTGGCGGCGGAGAATTTATTCTCTTGCTTAACGCCCTTCTCTGAGACGTACGAGCTCAGAGGTTGTATATCGATGGACATCAGTCGCATGGAGTGAATTGCCAATATGGCATGTGTAAGTGGCAATTGATCAAGGCTTTTGTTGAAAAGCAAAGTCTTGTGGTTGATGATCAAAGCACGGCCTGTGTGGCATAGCTTTGTGTATAACGTGAATTCGCGAGCCTCACACCTCGGTATGAGTCAAAAACGGGATAGTGACTGCAGGGAGAGCACGACGTTTCTTTCTAGCTAGGGTGGTGTCAGTGACCTACCAGCCCTGACATTTATATACTTTTCACCTGTGTGGTTGTTGGATATGAGGCGCCTCGGATATAGGTCTGTAAGGACCGGGAAACGTGTGTTCAGGAATAACTAATCCTCAAAAGTAAGAGAGGACCGGCCCTGAAGATCCAAGGATCATAGTGGGGTCCTGAGGCATTTGCTAGAGTGTCTCGAACGCGGAGAGGAGCTTGCCCCTTGCCTCGACTCATGACGGAATCCAATTTCCAATACGTGTATTTCGGCTTTATTTGTAGAGCCTAGTATGGCGACATAGTGGGATGGGGCACTCATGCCGTCTATGATTGATATTTATGATGTGAAATTGTTTTGACACTATACACTTATAGTAATATTAAAATAATGTGTTTTAAACGTATCAAGCATGCTTTGGCTGTTATAAGGTAAAAACCCTATCCTCCGGCTTGCGTTGCATTGTGTGATGGGACCTGGGTCTTATAACAGCTTCATTTTTCTTTATTTAGCATTGCGCTGTTTGTTTTATGCACTGGTATTCTTGGGAGGAAACCCGATCCGTGTTATACGGCGTGGTCCCTTGATTTACCTAACTTTAAAAATAAAGATTAATATCTGTTTTAGTTCTCACACCAGTCACATGACTGACCTGGAGTTTATTGTTTTAACCTAAACTCTGGGTGCCCCTATTTTCCGCACGGGCAGCTAGTAGTTTTGGTTTTGCAGATTTATATTCACAAGGTCCAGATTTACAGCTGGAACGATGCTCGGAAAGCTCTGTATGCGTGTATCACTTTCAGTTGTATTTTGTATTATTTTCCGTTGCTATGTAATTTATTGTAATCTCTGATATTTGTCGAATGTAATTTATTCATTTATACTCTGTATATTCTTGTATCTGATGGAATTGTTGTAATAACAATGAAATGTTCTTCCGTATGCGTCCTTTTGTGTGTTGTTCTCAATTCTATCTGTGCTTTCCTTCATGGGGAAGTTCGGGTCGTCTCAAATATGGTATTCGAAGTTAGTTAATCAAATATGGTATTCGAAGTTAGTTAATCGAATATGGTATTCGAAGTTAGTTAATCGAATATGGTATTCGAAGTTAGTTAATCGAATATGGTATTCGGAGTTAGTTAATCGAATATGTTATTCGAAAGGGGTTAGTCGTGTCGAGTTAGTCAAATAGAGTTAACCAGTTAGAGTTAATCAGTTAGAATTAAACAGTTATAGTAAATCAGTTAGAGTCAATCGATTTGAGTTAAAACGAACTAGAGTTTATCAAGTGGAGTTAATTGAGTTAGAGTTAGTCAAACATAGTTATTCAGGATAAGTGTCATTCAACACGACTGCTAGCGTAATTCGCAGGGCTGTAAATAGCCTACGACGGTCGGATGTTTCCTGAGGGAATCAGGCGTAACCATTGTGATCGCTGCGATCTAGAGTCAAGCGAATGGAGTTAAATCGAATATTTGCTGTCCGAGATAAAGTTGAACAGGCATAGTAATTCGAATATAAGTTAATCGAATATTAGTTATTCGATCGGAGTTAAATAAGTCGAGTTAATTAAGTTAAGTTAGTCAAGATGAGTTAATCAAACCGAGTTAATCCAAATTAGTTAATCCAAAGGAGTTAGCCGAATATTAGTTATTCGAATAGAGTTAAATGGAGTAAATAGATTTAATCGAATATTAGTTATTCGAATGGAGTAAAAATGAGTTAGTCGAATAATAGTTTATTCGATGGAGTTAATCGATTAGAGTTAAATCAAAGGAGTTAATTGAATATAGTTTATTCGAATATAGTAAAGGAGTTAATCGAATATAGTTTATTCGAATATAGTTTATTCGAATAGGGTTAGAGGAGTTAATCAAATATAGTTTATTCGATTAGAGTTAGAGGATTTATCGAATATAGTTTATTCGACAGGAGTTAAGTGAATGGGGTTAATCAAATAGAGTTAATCAAATAGAGTAAATCAAATAGAGTTAACCCAATAGGGTCAGTCCAATAGAGTTAATTGAAAAGAGTTAATCGAATATAGTTATTCGAAAGAAAGGTTAAGTAAGGAAGTTAGTTAAAGAAATATAAAGTGAACTTTGCCTATTTCAAGGTTAGAAGTGTTGTTCAGTTAAGGTCTGAGAGGTAGTTCTACCCCAACTTGATTGGCTTCGTTTTTAACTGAGGAATGGTTAAGGTTCGGCAGTAAAGAATGGTAAAGTGAATTTAGTAATTAAAGAAAATGGTTAAGTTGGCATAGCGATGTTTTATCTAAACATCTGTTTAATCCAACCGTAGGAGTTTGGAAATGTTTTCCAAACAAGAATCAGAAATGTTTTCTAAATACAGAAAACAAGGAATGGAAATGTTTCCAGTGTTAATAACGTATATTTTCTAAATATAGAAAATAGCAAATGTTGAATATAGGGAAGCAGGAGATGTAAAATGAACTAAAGAGATAAATGTTAAATGATGTTTGTTTGATATAATTTCCATTTGGAAATAATATCGTTGTTTGCACACTTGTTTTGTTTGATAGTTAACTCATAGACTATCGAAGTTTTGACCATTTTTAACGTTGTTAATATGGAGAGACCGGTTGGATTATTATCCAAAGAACCACTCTGTATTGGCACACGCGTTGTGAATCATTTATGCCAAAGAAAATTGAAGACGGAGTAAAGTGCAAGGGCTGTTGTATAAGTCTTAGTTAACAGTGACTAAGATGGATATACTGAATAGTGTCTTTGGTTTGTCCAGTCCCAGGACAACTTGTATGGATGAAGGTCTGACAGAGTATATCCAATGGATCGCGTAAGTTGATCCCTTCAAACGTATATACGTTGGTGGCGGAGAAATTCGTTTCTCTTAGCTGTATACCCATTGTATCTTTGAGGAAATCAATTTGTGATTTTGCGGGTATGACGTTGTGACATTTCTAAGTGAATGAAGATGGATGTCTGACAGAGTATTTCCAGACGATCACGTACATTGATTTCTCCAACCGTACCAAGAGTGGAAGCAGAGAAGGAAACTTCTTTTAGCTAACACATAATGTATTGTTGAGGACATCAATCAGTGATTGGATGGATTTGATGATGTGGCATTTAAAGTGAATCTGATGTGAAGATAAGCGTAGCTTCTAGCCTCACATCCAGTAAATGAAAGAAATCGGGCAGGTAGCATGGCTATGTAGGTTGCACCTATTAGGGTGTATAATCACCTGATCTAGAGTTTCATTTATTTCTAAAAATCTATTGTTGATGCTGTCCCATTCGGGAAACGGTTGTTGATCCCAACCGTTGGTGATATACATTCGATACACTCAAGCGAAATGAGTGGTCGGTCATGTGTGGCCGGGTTGCAAGATGTTCTTGTTGAACCCAGTGTGTTCCTCTCTAGAGGTACACTAGTAGAAGGTAGTTCCATACCTTGTCATAGTTGGAAATCCATTATCCAATACGTGCTTGCGATTTTGATTGTATACTATATATGTAGAACGTGAGATGAAAGCGTTTCTGCTAGATTGATATATATTTGTACTTAGACATTATTATAATATCAGAATGATATTGCTTGTCAAAGATGTTGGATTCTCATAAGGGAAAAACCCGTTCCGTATTCACGGCATGGTCTTATGAGATATCATATATGTGTTAAACTGTTTTAAACTATTTTACTACACCAGTCCCATGACTGACCCGGAGTTTACTTTTTTGTTTTCCCTAAACTCTTGGGTGCCTATATTTGTACGGGCAGTCAAGTAGTCGGGATTTACAGATATACTTGAAGCTGGAGCAGGAGGCTTCTGGATCATATAGCTATAGTTTATTTCCGCTGTGTTGTAAGTGTTGTACTCTGATAAGTGCTATTGTATACATAATTGTTATATTTCAAAGTTATGTTATATATTATATGTTATTCGTTCCGCTGTGAGGTTCGTGTTACTCTGATGATGTAAGTTCTTCTTTTATTCTCCTATTCTAAGTTTCTATCTTATCTATCCTCACCCTCTAATTTCTTTCATTAATTACCGGGATTTTTCGATGTTTTGGTTATCGACATCGAGCTTATGTCGATAACCAAAGCCGCAAAAAATCCGGGTCGTTACAGTTGGTATCAGAGCTTAAGTTAAGAATTACCTTGGCTCTGTGGCGTGACTCGGTAGAGATAGGGTTCGTAACACCCTAGATTGAGTTTGAGTATATATATATACGAGTGCGTATTTGTATTTTATATAAAAATGGTTTTATATTGTGGAGATTCATTGGCTGAGTTGTTTATGAGTTCTGGTCGATCAGTTTGATCCACTGTATCGGTAGGAGTAAATAAACACTCGAATACGATGGGTCGACACGGTATGTTTTGAAAAGAGGGTAAATGAAATAATTTTACCCGAAGTATATATATTGGAAATATTATAATGTGTTGGTTGTTATTATAATCGAGTAAGATTATAAAAGTGAAACGGTTATGAAAATAACCAATCAAATTTCGTATAAGTATTACGAAGTGAATTAAATCTGAAATTAAAGTCAGAATTGAAATTAAAAACTGGAAATTCAGATAAGTGTTTGTAATTGAATTTGGATTAGATATAGGTGAATTTTAAAATCCTGGGAGGTTTTAAATTTGTTTTAATAAGGATATTTTGAACTGATTCAAGATGGAAGTGTTTAAATTTGAGTTTTGAAAGGGAATATAGTATTGAACTCACTTCTGTAGCTGGAAAATAAACTCTGATGATGACTGCATCATCATCAGTGTTCATTTTCGAGTTGATAAGTGACGGATTACTACCGAGGATTTTGTTTTTGAATTGCTTGAGAAAAACAAATTGTTTTGGTACTTTGAAATAAACACTTTGATTTTTGATACGATAAAGTGATTTAAAATTCCCAGGATAAGATTGTTGAATTAAAACCGAATTGAATTAAAGGTTGGAAAAGCAATTGGAATTAAGTTGAAATCAGTTAAGTGGTAACTGAAATTGAATTAGAATATATCGAAACAAATTTGGATTTATAAGATAGGAATTTGAAACGATATGTGGTTGATGAGTAAGAATTTGGAATCAAGAAATAAAACTTTGATTTGAAATGAAATTCGACTTAGGTATAAGCCAATGGTTGTATTAAAGATAAATTGATTTGAGATCAAGTTGGAATGACATTGGTATATGTTGAATTGGTAACAGATGCAAAGGACATACTGATATGCCCGACAAAAAGGTACAAGTTTATATTTGATATAAGCATGAGATTTATGAGCCGAATTGGCAAGCCGGTTGGCTGTTTGATTTTCTTTTGGGTTGGAGAAGGCCTAGAGAGGCGAGTTGTGGTTTTACCGATAGGGCTGTACAAAGGAGGTTATGGCGGAATTTTCCGAAAATTTAAAGTGTTAGAAAATTTTCAGAATTTTAGAAAATTTTAGTTAGTCGGAATGAATAAATATTTTAGTCGATATTAATTGGTTCATTTGAAATCAGAAATAAGGGGTAAACAAATCTTAGGAATTCCAATAGATAGGGTCGTCCTCTAACTTAGCAATTTCGAGGACGAAATTATTTTAAGTGGGGAAGAATGTAATGACCCGCATTTTTCAGAGGGATATAATTAATTTATTTAATTATATAAATAGTGATATAGGAAATTAAATCGTCGTTTAATTAAATAATGGAATATTTAATTAAATTAAATAATATATTTAATTCAGAAATAATCAAAAATATTGGAAATCACAATATTATGTGAACTGGGCCATCCCTAAGATTTTATTCAGCTTAGAGTTGAATTATATTGACGAATATATTCAATCGACGTCAGTTTGAACGTAGAATTATAATATAATTAAAACAGAGCTTGAAATGGCGCGGCAGTTCGCTATTTGGCGATTCGAACTTCAACTGAATGTACAGGATTCGTTTTAAGCCGGATTTCTGTGAAACAAGAAACGTGTGGAGCTGGTGAAGGATACTTTTCTAGTGGAAGAGAAAAATCAGGATTTCGTCGTATAGATTTTGAGTTACGTCCAAATAAAATTTTAGAAAAGTCGCTATGGAATTCCTTTATAAATTATAATGATATATAAAAGGAATTTCATTTTAAATTGAATATCGATAGAATATGGATTTGAAATATCGAGCTATAAATCCATATACAAATATTTTGGAGCTATGGTATATTCTATGTTAATATATACGATAATATTAATTTATTAATAATTAATTTAATTTATTTAAATATATTTATATAGTTAAATGGGCTATTTAGAGCTTTAAAAATAACCACTTTTGCAAACGAAGTCGGAATTCGACGAAACAAGTTTCATTGGGTCCGTAATGCCAAACTCTAGTAGTGTGCCAATTTCCATAATTTTTGGATATTGTATGTGACCGTAGAAATTTTTAGAAGACAAAAATGAATATAGTTTAATTAAATTAGTGTGCACCCCTAAAGCAATAATTTAGAGATTTCACAATATGAGTCAAACTACTGATATTATTATATTTTTGGGATCGTGGGACATTGCTTGTCTCCCCAGTATTTTTATTTTTGTCGTTAGCAGTCCTTAAATGATAAAATTGTATAGAGCGCACGGTACCCTTAAAAATAAAAATATCCTACTTCTAAACTAAACTGGGCCACGATGCAAGCTTTCTCAACCGCACAAATCAAGAAGGAACCCTATATAATAACTTTTAAAAACGTATCAGCTAAAACCTAATCTCGTTTCTCCAATTTTCCACCGCTTCTTTCTGAAGTCTGGAAAACGAAATTCGACACTCAATAATTCCCAAACAATTCAAATAAAAACCATTAAATCCTCTAACTCATATATTTGAGTTCCATACATGATTCTCTAAGTTTCAATACTAGTTTTGCTCGATTCGAACCCGTTCCCGTGTGATGGCGGTTATGTCAGTATCCTAGGGTTTGAGATATGGTGATGATCAAAGCGTCGATTTGGAGTTTCTGGAGTTCGAAGTGTTTGACGAGGAGGGCTTCGGTGGTGATGTGGTTCGATTTCTGTTTTTGGGTGCTTCAGTTTTCCAGCGAGGAGTTCGAAGGCTGACGTTTGGGGTGGTGTGAAGACGTGGATGTGGTTTGTGGTGAGCATGGGCTGCTGCTGTATGGTGCAGTGGAGCAAAATGTTGTGATGGAAGTATGGGGGTCGGTGAGCTGACTGTTTGTAAACGGTGATAGGTTGATGTTCACCACTATTTTTTGTAGTTCGAATATGTGCAGGGAGTTGATGGGGATAGGGTGCTGTCAGTGAAGGCTGGTAGCTGAATGATGAAGGATGGACAGTGATGTTGTTGGTGGGTGTAATACGGGGAGGGTATCATGAATGGTTCTAGTATTTGAAGATGGATGTTGTTTTAAACACTGAGTTATGGAAGTGATATTCTGGAGTACGGGATGTATTCTGGAAATTTGGTTGTTGGTCTTCCAAAGAAGGAAGATGGGGTTTGTGCTTTGTTACAAAAAGATGAATATGGATCGTCTTCAATAAAATGAATTGACAAAATCAGACCCGACAGGATTGGATGAACGGACACTAAACTGGAACTGAGTTGGAATTTATTTGCAAAATAAATTGTATGATCAGAATCGACAAACCGTAAATCGTTGGTTAACGATTACGGACAATGTGAGTAAAACTCACTAACTCTGTACTTTATTTTTGATAACTGTTGATTGATTGTTGTATTGATGATTTGGACTGTTAAATAGATTTGATTGAAAATGTAGTTATAGTTAATCTATGTACTGTTAATCAAATATGGTTCTGTACAGCAGGATATTTCATTTCAAAATGAAATATGATATATATTATATTGTGTAACATCTGTGGATGCAGGGAGACAGGTTGGAGGAATCCGACTGGATTCCTCAACAATTATTTTACTGTTTTCACATATTGTGATATACGATGTGTTATATAATCTGTTATGGATTATGTGTGTTAGAATGATATGGATTATTGTTGTACGATATTTTAAATATCGTAAGAAACCCTGGAAGGTAAAAAGGAATATTTCAATGTATATTGAAATAAAGGAATTTTATAAAATCAACCGATTTTGGAAAAGGGAATAATTTGAAAATAGGGCATTTATAAAATCATAGGATAATATAAAGGAGAATATTTATTTAGAAAATAAATAGAATAAAGAAATATTTGTAACGGTAAATAGAAGTTATAAATAAGAAATATTTGTAATGGTAAATAGAAGTTATAAATAAGAAATATTTGTAATGGTAAATAGAAGTTATAAATAGGAAATATTTGTAATGGTAAATAGGAGTTATAAATAGGAAATATTTGTAATGGTAATTAGAAGTTATAAAAAAAAAGGAAATTTGTTTATAACGGAATAAGATGTTATAAAAAGGAAACCATTATAAAAAAGGAAGACGTTATTAAAAGGAAAACGTTATAAGTAGGGAAACGTTATTAAAA
Source organism: Allium sativum (assembly GCA_030737875.1). NCBI lineage: Eukaryota > Viridiplantae > Streptophyta > Magnoliopsida > Asparagales > Amaryllidaceae > Allium > Allium sativum. The sequence goes on along the minus strand of CM060921.1, from coordinate 2,432,234 downwards.
GAACATTTATAAAGTGAAGAGCTGTTACTAAAAAGTAAATCTTTATAAATGAATAAACGTTGTTAAAAAGTAAATCTTTATAAATGAATAAACGTTGTTAAAAAGGAATCTTTTTAAATGGATAAACGTTAATAAAAGGAGAAATCGAATATGGTATTCGAAAGGGTTAGTCGAATATGGTATTCGAAGTTAGTGAATCGAATATGGTATTCGAAAGTTAGTTAATCGAATATGGTATTCGAAGTTAGTTAATCGAATATGGTATTCGAAGTTAGTTAATCGAATATGGTATTCGAAGTTAGTTAATCGAATATGGTATTCGAAGTTAGTTAATCGAATATGTTATTCGAAAGGGGTTAGTCGAGTCGAGTTAGTCAAATAGAGTTAACCAGTTAGAGTTAATCAGTTATAATTAACCAGTTATAGTAAATCAGTTAGAGTCAATCGATTTGAGTTAAAACGAACTAGAGTTTATCAAGTGGAGTTAATTGAGTTAGAGTTAGTCAAACATAGTTATTCAGGATAAGTGTCATTCAGCACGACTGCTAGCGTAATTCGCAGGGCTGTAAATAGCCTACGGCGGTCGGATGTTTCCTGAGGGAATCAGGCGTAACCATTGTGATCGCTGCGATCTAGAGTCAAGCGAATGGAGTTAAATCGAATATTTGCTATCCAAGATAAAGTTGAATAGGCATAGTAATTCGAATATAAGTTAATCGAATATTAGTTATTCGATAGGAGTTAAATAAGTCGAGTTAATTAAGTTAAGTTAGTCAAGATGAGTTAATCAAACCGAGTTAATCCAAATGAGTTAATCCAAAGGAGTTAGCTTAATATTAGTTATTCGAATAGAGTTAAATGGAGTAAATAGAGTTAATCGAATATTAGTTATTCGAATGGAGTAAAAATGAGTTAGTCGAATAATAGTTTATTCGATGGAGTTAATCGATTAGAGTTAAATCAAAGGAGTTAATTGAATATAGTTTATTCGAATATAGTAAAGGAGTTAATCGAATATAGTTTATTCGAATAGAGTTAGAGGAGTTAATCGAATATAGTTTATTCGAATAGAGTTAGAGGAGTTATCGAATATAGTTTATTCGACAGGAGTTAAGTGAATGGGGTTAATCAAATAGAGTTAATCAAATAGAGTAAATCAAATAGAGTTAACCCAATAGGGTCAGTCCAATAGAGTTAATTGAAAAGAGTTAATCGAATATAGTTATTCGAAAGAAAGGTTAAGTAAGGAAGTTAGTTAAAGAAATATAAAGTGAACTTTTCCTATTTCAAGGTTAGAAGTGTTGTTCAGTTAAGGTCTGAGAGGTAGTTCTACCCCAACTTGATTGGCTTCGTTTTTAACTGAGGAATGGTTAAGGTTCGGCAGCAAAGGATGGTAAAGTGAATTTAGTAATTAAAGAAAATGGTTGAGTTGGCATAGCGATGTTTTATCTAAACATCTGTTTAATCCAAACGTAGGAGTTTGGAAATGTTTTCCAAACAAGAATCAGAAATGTTTTCTAAATATAGAAAACAAGGAATGGAAATGTTTCCAGTGTTAATAACGTATATTTTCTAAATATAGAAAATAGCAAATGTTGAATATAGGGAAACAGGAGATGTAAAATGAACTAAAGAGATAAATGTTAAATGATGTTTGTTTGATATAATTTCCGTCTGGAAATAATATCTTTGTTTGCACACTTGTTCTGTTTGATAGTTAACTCACAGACTATCGAAGTTTTGACCAATTTTAACGTTGTTAATATGGAGAGACCGGTTGGATTATTATCCAAAGAACCACTCTGTATTGGCACAAGCGTTGTGAATCATTTATGCCAAAGATAATTGAAGACGAAGTAAAGTGCAAGGGCTGTTGTATAAGTCTTAGTTAACAGTGACTAAGATGGATATACTGAATAGTGTCTTCGGTTTGTCCAGTCCCAGGACAACTTGTATGGATGAAGGTCTGACAGAGTATATCCAATGGATCGCGTAAGTTGATCCCTTCAAACGTATATACGTTGGTGGCGGAGGAATTCGTTTCTCTTAGCTGTATACCCATTGTATCTTTGAGGAAATCAATTTATGATTTTGCGGGTATTACGATGTGACATTTCTAAGTGAATGAAGATGGATGTCTGACAGAGTATTTCCAGACGATCACGTACATTGATTTCTCCAACCTTACCAAGAGTGGAAGCGGAGAAGGAAACTTCTTTTAGCTAACACATAATGTATTGTTGAGGACGTCAATCGGTGATTGGATGGATTTGATGATGTGGCATTTAAAGTGAATCTGATGTGAAGATAAGCGTAGCTTCTAGCCTCACATCCGGTAAATGACAGAAATCGGGCAAGTAGCATGGCTATGTAGGTTGCACCTATTAGGGTGTATAATCACCTGATCTAGAGTTTCATTTATTTCTAAAAATCTATTGTTGATGTTGTCCCATTCGGGAAACGGTTGCTGATCCCAACCGTTGGTGATATACATTCGATACACTCATGTGTGGCCGGTCATGTGTGGCCGGGTTGCAAGATGTTCTTGTTGAACCCAGTGTATTCCTCTCTAGAGGTACACTAGCAGAAGGTGGTTCCATACCTTGTCATAGTTGGAAATCCATTATCCAATACGTGCTTGCGATTTTGATTGTATACTATATATGTAGAATGTGAGATGAAAGCGTTTCTGCTAGATTGATATATATTTGTACTTAGACATTATTATAATATCAGAATGATATTGCTTGTCAAAGATGTTGGATTCTCATAAGGGAAAAACCCGTTCCTTATTCACGGCGTGGTCTTATGAGATATCATATATATATGTTAAACTGTGTTAAACTATTTTACTCACACCAGTCCCATGACTGACCCGGAGTTTACTTTGTTGTTTTCCCTAAACTCTTGGGTGCCTAAATTTGTACGGGCAGTTAAGTAGTCGGGATTTACAGATATACTTGAAGAGCTGGAGCAGGAGGCTTCTGGATCATATAGCTATAGTTTATTTCCGCTGTGTTGTAAGTGCTGTACTCTGATAAGTGCTATTGTATACATAACTGTTATATTTCAAAGTTATGTTATATATATTATATGTTATTCGTTCCGCTGTGAGGTTCGTGTTACTCTGATGATGTAAGTTCTTTTTTTCTTCTCCTATTCTAAGTTTCTATCTTATCTATCCTCACCATCTAATTTCTTTCATTAATTACCGGGATTTTTCGATGTTTTGGTTATCGACATCGAGCTTATGTCGATAACCAAAGCCGCAAAAAATCCGGGTCGTTACAATCTTCATATTTGTGTGGCTACATTCATGCACTTGGTGTTCTTGCTTCTGCCACATACTTGCCTTTTTGTTTAAAAACTTGTTGCTGTGTACATCAATCTTGATTGCTAAACATCCTTGCTTACATGCAGTGCTCCAGTTTGTGTATTGATTCATTTGCTACATGAGCTCCATCATTCGTTTATGAATTTTCTTGCTGTTGCCACTGTATGTACACCGTTCATGCACACCCTTATGTGTATCACTTGCACTGTGCATATCATGTAAACCACGATATTTTTTTGAGTAGCCTGATCATGTAATTTATGCTGCTCCATATTTGACTGGACATTTTCATTGTTCCTTGACACACTACTTTGCTGTGACATGAACCATGCTTGTATCACACTTGCATCACTTTCATTATCCATGGTGTACCATGCTGAGTTGTACTATGCTTGTGCTGAACCATTTGGCATTTGCTCCTTGTTTGAGCTGTATGCATAAGTTCTGGTCCATTGATGTTGATGATCATATACATATGCACTGAGTCGAGTTGGTCCACCTAGCTACTCCTCAGTTGCTCGCACTATATTTTGATTGGCGAGGCAGTGCACACGTGTATATTTATACATGTGTGTATATGCAGCCATCAGACAAATTTTCCTATCCCTGCACTGTATATACATACTGTCTGCCTTGTGGTGTTTACAGTGTATCACTGTGAATATCACAAGCTGTCTAGACACAGTTGGATGAAAATATAAATCAGATCAAGTCAAATAAATGATGAGAAACACACCGAAATTTTGAGGCAAATAAAAATTAAAAAATAAATTTATATTTGTATGCATTCAGTTTTATTCCTATTGTAGTATACTCTGTGTGTGTGTGTTTCATGTGACAGGTAAGCAGATGATGACTGGACTGACTGAAGAATGCTGTGATGACAGAAGACAAAAGATGAATCAGTCTATGTGTATACAACAGTGTCAGTGAGTGTATGAGAGTCTGTATGAGTAATGAAATGTAATATGAGTGTTGAGTGTTGTAGTGAGGGGAATTTTATTGAATGTGAACGAATATGAATTGTATTGTATATCAGTGATGTGTTCAAATAGTGGAGTTATATATAGTTGTATTGTTTGAATGTTGAAATAAAAATTTATAATTAATAAAATATTGTTTAAATATTTAAATTCTTGTCCAGTGGTACTTTATAAATATAAACATTATATTTATCTCCGTGGTGTAGAATATAAGCACAATAACAAACACATTTAATAACATTTTTTTTGTTATCATCAAACAAAAATCATACAATTGTGTATACAACGACGTTATATACAACAGTAGATACCCTGCGGTGGCCCTACAGTAGGATGCATCGTTTCCTAAAGTGGCAACCCTTTTTTTTCGAGAGGCGCAACAATATCTACTGATGTCACAACATCTTATAGTCCCAACGCAAGCAAATTCATGCACGCACATGAATCCGACAGAATGCGTCATCAACACCCCTACTTAGATGAACCTCTTATAATCAGCTCAGTAAGCGTGCCCTGACCCCGACCTAGTTCGGCGTTCCCCGTTTGATACCAAGATGGGTTACTGACTGATACGGGTTCCACACAACAAATGATACAAGCTACCCCCTGGCTTGCATCCCCACTAATAGGATTTTGACATGTTATGCCTAAAAGTTTAACAAGGTCGCATAACCCCAACATATAAGACAGGTTAAGTATTTCGGGTTTATATATATAACCCGTCCCCATATATTTAACAAGATTTAGTTAACCCCCACTGATTCAAGCAAGTTTACTTAACCTCTACTCAATTTGACAAGTTCATGTAACCCCCACAGATTTAAACAAGTTAAGTATTACAGGTTAACAAGTTATTATCATTCATCCATTTATGCCTTTTAATGCACTAGACCTCTCACATTAAGTCTACCACTTGTGGATGCTGGATATGCCGGGTGGTTCCGGATAGACTTCTACCACAAGTCGTTAACGTCGTGTCTTAGCACCGTTACGTATACATTTACGCGCTCAACCCCTCATATTAGATTAACCACTTGTAGGCGCTGGATTTGTCAGGCGGTTCCGGGCAGACTTCTTCCATAAGTGTAATCTAACCTCGTGTCCAAGTGCGGTTATAGTTTCTAATTACTGTAAATCTAGGCATGTTCAATATTAAACAATTTTTCATGTTCATCAAAAGTTATGCCCCCAAATTCCAGTCTGATTCACGATACAATTGATGTCCCAAATTAAAATCTTAGATCAAGGTATTGGTTATGCACCCAAATCCCAATCATGTTTTACACATAAGTTTTGCTTGAGTTTAGCATTCCCAACCATTCCCAATTTCATGCGCTCGCATATTTCAACGATAGGCCTACGCTTGAAGGTAGCCTAGGCTATAAAAATAAAAAGGGAAAGAGGGAGTGAAGAGAACAAAATAGGCATAATAACAAGATAGGTACATGATGACAGAAATAGGCTTACTAATAGAATAGGCATATGGTGACATGATTAGGCAAACAAACAGAATAGGCATATGGTGACACTATCAGGCATAATGAAAGAATAGGCATATGAGAACTAAATAGTAAATTAGGTGTACAAGTAATGACAGATTTGTTTAGTTATAATTCAGGTTACTAACAGGCATAGGCTTAGATCCAAACTTATAAACATGTCAAGATTACTTATTAAATTTTTACATCTAAAAGCAATATAAACTCACAGGGACTGCATCTAAATAATAGAGAAATGACTGTAGATGTTGTACCAGAGATTCTTGAATACGTATAAATTGTTGTTGCAGAAGAATAGGCTAGTTCAATCTGAGTTGGGATAGCACCACATTGTCTGCATTGTTTTGGTGAATAAAACAATAGAAATGAGGTCCTATTTATAGCCTACGGTCAACGAATCTTGTTCAAAAACGCGTCTCGGTTCATAGAATGGATCTGCCCCAGATCTGGGTGGGGTCGACCCACGGGGTCGACACCTACGTGTAGGGGTCGACCCTTACCGGGACAATATCCTTCCCTCTCCCGCTCTTTGATTTTGATTTTCTTGACTGGTTTATTATTTATATTTATTGCTTATATGTGTACGAATTTCAAACCTTAATATCTTCTTCATACGATGTTCGTTTTACGCAAACTCGGAGTCTATATTAAGCAAAATTCCAAGACGAACGCAATGGCGTAGTCCGTTTTACTTAATTTCCAACATTTAATTAAGTATTATTTATTTTATAATTATAGTGTTCTTTAAAATTACGGGGTGTTACAAATGTATGATCTTACGATCACGTAATCTAAAGCAAAACGGATCCAACACCATAACATATAGATAAGGATCCAATGTCCCCAAAAATTTCACATAAAATATACGATCATAAGATAATTATCATCAAAACATCATAATTTGGGTCTATCCAGAAGTCAACATTTGCATTAGAACAACAATTTTATAAATAATGATAATTCGGATCCAAAAACATCAAATATTGCATATGCATACACCTTGCCAAGTACCAACTCAAAGTGTTATACCTAACTATGCGATTTACGCTGTGTAATAACAATAATCAACATTGTAGATATTTTTACATTACAAGGGACCGTAGCCCAAAAAACAACCAAATTTATATGCGTTTTTACATGCATAGGAACGTAACCCTCAACAATAACCAACTTCGTACACATTTCCATACAGACAAGACTACAGCCCTTGCTACTGGCTCAAAACAATGATATGTGTCATAGGACCTTCTAACAGTAATCCAGACAGTGGTAATAATACGTCCCATGCTATTTGTTCTCATTGATGGTATACTACCATCTAGTCAGCTTCACAATAGAAAACAACAAAAATCAATGACCAATAGAATCAACAGCTTCGATTAGGCGATTCTGGAATTAACCGACTTAGTACTCCATCATGTCCTATACCATGAGGTTTATGATATTGTTTAATTTCAACAGTGTCATCTCGAAGGGTGTAGAAAAGTGAGGTTTATATATAGGAAAATACTTGGTTTTACTAAAACAGTTTTATAGACCAATTTCCTGAAATCGCTTGCATTTTTTCTAAAATCCTTATACATTACAAAATAGATTTTATACAGTTTTTTTGGGGCTACTTATATTTCAAAACTAAACTCATAAACTCATTTGTGCCTCAAAACTATTAGAAAACAACAATTATTCATATACCAGAAAACTAGTTTTAAAAACGTGCATGTGTGTTCAATGTCTTCAAAAATATCAACCAAGAATCATCAGAAATTTCCCAAAGATCCAGAGCTCGGATTGTTTATGATATAAACTTTATTTCCCAAGTTAATCAGTTAGTAAACCGAGTCATAAAACTATAAAAAAAATCACTAGAAAAATGTATCAAGGCATAAAAAAGCACCCAAAATCAATCCTGGTTGCCACTTTCGAATTTGTTTTGAATGACCAAACGATCTTTGGTTGGTCCAAATTTGTCATTCACAAACTAGAATAAAATGTCTTTCAAATGAAAATCAGTTCACTAAGTTCCGACATCATATGAATAAGATACAAAGCCTCAAACTTAGACTCAGGCCTTAATATTGACTTGGTTTGGAATCACTTCCACCTCCAGCTTAGGGACCTTATTTGAATGGCCAAATGGGCCTAAAAATTTTCACTTATGGAGACAAAGTTCTAAGCTTTACAATGCAAAAAGAATCTTCCAAAAAGGATAAAAAACGAGGGAGATACATAACCCATAATTTGGACCTGGGAGCTGTTTTCGTCCAGGAGCTACAAAACACACAGGAGCCAAAAATTAAGTTCCTACGATATTTTCTTAAGGTGGGTCAACCCTTGGTCGACCCGGGTGATAAGTGGGTCGACCCATTTTACGGGATTTTCTCCAGATCGAGAGAATGACGAAACCCCAACTTTAATGATAAAAAACACCTACTTCCTGTGGTCGAAATTGGATGAAATTTTGCAGTTTGGCTCATCGAATATTATATTACAACATGAAAAAGGATTTACTCAAAAACACCCAAAGGTCAAAAAGATATAAAAACTCAAAGTGGGACTTTTGACTGTGTTTTCAACTCAAAGACATTTATAAACACAGAAGCATCAAAGTTACGTATTTTATCATGGAAATGCTACTAATCAACACCAGAAACTTGTAAACTAGAGAAATGTGAGTGCATACTCACATTTAATGGATTATAAGTAAGATTATCACCAATTTGAAGTTGAAGAATGCTGAATTTAGACCTGCAACAACACTTTAGGAACAAGCATCAACATGTAGCATAGTGATTTACTGTAATCTTTCTATTTAGAGGTAGTACCTGATTTGATGCATAAAACTTAAGAGAAAGGATGAATGTAAGATTCACTCTTAATTTCATGAGAAATGGATAGATTTTTGGAGGGGTAGTGGGCCAATAGGTCATGGATTTTTACTTTGTAGTTCCAGAATAAGGAGGAAAGAGAGGGATAAAGAGAAAGCATCATTATTTTTCTCCAGAAAGTACTAAGAAAGGAAGAGATAGGCTAAATGACCCATCAAAGACCAAAAGGAATAATTTAGGCTAAATGCCCTTTAATTACCCCATATTAACACAACAACACAATAAACACATGCAATTAACAACAGTTAGCAACTTTATTATGATACTCATGTTAATTAAATCACAACACACAAAACTCATTGTGTTTAATTTATAAACACAACATATACTACAATTATTCCCAAAACACTATAATAATGTTTAATTAACAATTTAACACATCTTACGAATATAAATATGTTTACCACAATAAATATCTTACTTAAGAGACATATTCAGATTTTAAAAAAAAGCTAACGCCCTTCATTGATTTAATAAATTTTATCGATTAGAAATAATAATTCAAAACAACAAATATTAAGTCACAACCAGTATTTATACTTTTCGTAATAAACTATGTAATTAAAACACCGACATTACTGTTAATATTATTTGTATAACAAAGCCAAACATCTACTTATCAACAACAAGCAACAAATCCATCATTATATTATTGCTTTAAATTCTTCCAACATAGTTTAAAACACAAATTTCTATTATTTTGACAAGAATTACCTCTTATAACTAAAACACAAATTAACAGTTTAATAACTGTTCCAACAAGCAATTCATCATTAATTATTGAAAATATCTGTTTCATTTAAATATTGATTTCCCCATCAATATATATACATATTCAATATTCACATTAATCAACAAGTTACAATTTATAAATACATATTGGAATAAATTACTTATTAAATTAAGAACATATAATTTATTCCAACACAAATTTGTAAAACCCTAAATTCCTTATTTCTTATTTATATAATATATGAGTCAGACCTTTGAACTCGTCTTTTATTCTCTTTAGAACTAAAATACAAAAAACACACAATGAGTTGTTTAACCCGTGAGCCAAAAAATCCAAGTTGTTACACTTGTATTTATTGCACCGTAGCATTAAAAAAAATTGTTCCTGGTTCTAGTATTGCCCAATCCTGGCATTTCCATAGTTACTCCAATAGTAAGCATTTCATTGTTTCCCCTAATTAAAGTTTCTCTGTTAAACTAGATTTATTCCAAATTGTTCAGATCTTTGAGATATTTTCTTGCTTTATTCTCTCCAACTCCTACATCTTGTTTTGTTATTCCTTAGCATTTGATTGTGAATCCCTACAATTCGAGGGGATACTTGCTATTTTATCTTTCAGGAAAAGTTATCTATCATCTTCTGTTGCCTAACCAAGATCCCATTTTGCTTTCCTTTCACTGCTTCCTCCATAGCTTCTCTAATGACATAACCAAATCTATTAGAATGTGAAGTTGTCTCATAGCTGCCTACGTGCTCTTAGCGGCTTCTGACAACCCAATCTCTATGCTTTTCCTTTTCTCTCTTAATGAAAGCACCAAAATGTTAACCCAAAAATTGAATTAATACCTGGATATCATGTGTGAAAGCACCAATTCTAGATGAATAGTAAATAAAAACAAAAAGGTAAAGAAGATATGCCAAAAAATAATTCTATTTTGGCTTATTTCGGACTACTTCCACTTCAATTAGATTTCATTGTTAGTTTACTAGTTGATCTTCGCATCTCAACTAATTTATCGTAGTTCTAAGTTATAATAATTTGAACAAGTATTAAATGAGATGAAAAATACTCAAATGAAAGTTATACGATAAAGTAATAGAAGAGAACCCAACAAGATCCAAAAGTCAAGTTTCTAGTCGTATGAGGTCAGGGATTTATAAGTGAATCTAGTAAATATTACCTCAGAAGCCCAGTAGCACATGAATTCAGAAATCAGGCCCAGTCAATACCATAAGTTAGGTAGTGTGATGACTCAATACTAAGTCAAGGAGATGACTTGATGTCGAATCATGTGTTTTGTGTATTTTGGCAGTTTTTTCTTGCATTGTTTTTCTATCTCATGATTGAGTAGCTTGATCCACTCTCTTGTTTTTTTTTATTTAAGTTTACATATCCCTAACTCTTCTAGTTCATCCAATCCGTAGCATAAGTCATATATATCTTATTTATCTTTACAAGCACGATGTAATGGAGCAGGAAATCAAGTAGCTAAGTCAAGAAGGCCATATCACCATTATTCCCCAGAGTTAAATAGTCATGATGGCTTGGTACCGAGTCTTCCCTTCAATTCTAACGGAATGCAACATTATTACCTTGTACTTTTGGCTCTTTTAAGCTTGTTTTTCGTATTTTAAGTCAATCCAATTTTGTTTGAGTTTCCTATGTCTAATTAGAGCAGTTTTGATTCGAAAGCGACTAAACAATACGTATTTTTGGCAAGGCCAACCGACTTTTAGAGTGATCCGTAAACTTTCTCATTGCAACAAATAACAAGTACAATATAAAATAGGAGATGGGAAGAAAACATATCTGCTATTGACATAATTTCAAGCCTTAGCAACTAACTATTACAATCCAATTAAAACACCATGCAGGATGATTAATCAAAATATGATATTCACTAAAGATAGAATGACATGAGATATAAACGCTTTTGGACTACCCTTGTAAACTCACTATCATCACGATGGCCAGAGACAATTTGACAACTCCAAGATCCAGCAAGAAATTACAACCAAGGAAAAAAAAACAGGGTCCCTTAACTTACACCACAATCACAAACACAAAACAAAGACTATAAACCACAATAGGATAAGCATAGATCGTAAGATGAACCTCACAATCAGCAAACACCGACGAGTAACCAACCAACACAGCTCAAACACAATAACACGTATAAAAGGGCAAAAAATTTTGAACACACCTGCATGTCGAACTTCATTCGATCCACAACCACGAGGGGTTTTCTTTCCGGTAAGAGGACGAACGATCTAAAAACCTAAACGACAAGGTTGAAATAGAAAAGGAACCGTGAATAAGTCACAAGTGAATGACAAATTGAGGACTCCGCGAACTGGATCTTAGTGCATCTCCAACAAAACATTAGATATCCAAATATCTGAAATCCAACCCCATAATCAGCTACAACAGTGTGTGGAAACACCACACAGTTCGGATTTCTGGGCTGAAAGTTTCGGAATGTGCAAACTCTTTACGTGGTTGTTCAACAGGCGCGTGAATACACGCGGTTGTTCAACAGGCGCGTGTATCACACGTTTGTTGAACAACCGCGTACGTTTCAATGTATGACGTGCATGTTGAACAAACGCTTGGAGTGTCCTATAATAAATTGTTTGACCTATTTAGAAATTTAGATTACTGATTTCTAATAAAATAGTGTGACAAAAATAGAAATGCAGACACGAAAATGTACTTAAATAAAAACGATGAATGGTTATAAAAGCTTAATATACATGATTTCACTAACAATAAAAGGATACATAGGTTCAAATACTAAATAAAGGTTACAGAACAATATTACAACTACCAAAGCAACGAAAATACAACAACCAACAGTAAATAATTTTACTGACTTCCAACAAAGTTCCATAGATGATCCATTAAATATTTCTGGAGTCTTCGATGAATTTGAGCGTTACGGTAAGACATCTGGCTTTTGACGTGAAACTCAAGCTCTAGCTCGCTTCCAATCATATATTCGCGCCAAATCTCAGGTGGAGGAGCAGGGCAGTCGTAATTGAAGTCATCCTCCATGTCTCTTTCGTCCTCTATAATCATGTTATGTAAAATAACACAAGTATACATTATTCTAGTCATTTTATTTAGAGACCAAAGTCTGTATGGATTACTGACTATGGCAAATCTGGATTGTAGAACGCCAAATGCTCTTTCTACATCTTTTCTTTGTCCTTCTTGCATTACTGCGAACCTTGCATGTTTATTGTTTTGTGGGTTCGGTATTGTCTTGACAATGGTACTCCATTGTGGGTATATACCATCGCGTAGATAATATCCATGGTCATAGTCGTGACCTCCTAAAGTAAAATGATATGGAACTGATCTACCATTCGCCAAATCATTAAACAACGTTGAGCGCTCAACTACGTTCAAATCATTGTTGGAACCCGGCATTCCAAAAAAAAGCATGCTATATCCACAAGTCGTACGATGCTACAGCTTCAAGTATAATAGTTGACGTATGAGACTTACCCTGATAAGCTCCAGCGTATGATTTTGGACAATTCTTCCACTCCCGATGCATACAGTCTAAAGATCCTAACATCCCAGGCCATCCTCTACTACCGTGCATATCCATTAACATTGCAATGTCGTCTTCATTTGGTCTACGCAAGTATTGCTTACCGTAAACGTCTACGATAGCTTGGCAGAAATGGTCTATGCATCTTGAGCGTCAGCAGGACCTCCATAGGCTAACATACGCAGTGCAGCTATCATCTTTTGAATTCCGGTGAGCCCCATTGTCATAGACGCGTTGCGTTTATAGATGAAGTAGTAATCGTGTTGTTTAATACAGTCTAGGATTCGAAGAAACAAAGGACGCCTCATTCGGAATCTCCTTCTAAACTCTGTAGCTGTATACCTTGGATTTGACACAAAATAATCTTCTATTAGTCTGTCGTTGTGCCATGCATGATGACGATTTTTATGTCGACGACCAACAGCAAAACCTCCAGGTTTTTTTGCTGGATTCACCATCTCCTAACACAGTAATTAGCTGTCTTTGTCGATGAAAATGATCATCCACCATAATATCAAAGTCTTCGTCAGAATCATCAAACAACATACACTCTTCGGTGGACATTGTGGCCTTTCGAGTTTTTTGAGCATATATACTAAAAATATTGGACTACGTTTGAGTACTGAATGCTGAAAGGTTTCCTCCTTATATAACATAGTTTTCTGCATTTTGGTCTTCATTGGATACCAAAAAGGGACATAAAGCAACACTTGCTGTAGTTCTGATATAAAGCATTAATGGCTTTCTTGCTGACATAAAGCAATAATGGTTGTATTGTATTGTACTGTTATCTTTCTGTCTCTTTCTGATATAAAACAGTACATCGAGGACGACCCCAACAGTAAAAATTCCCGAGGACTCCACTAAAATCCGAAAACTCTCAAAACAAAGTGACATGAATCCACTCTGCCATAAAACGTGAAATGTGCAAGACTTGACCAGTCCAAACAGTACAAATTCATTAAATGTTTCTGGCATTGCTTTATTAAAGAAGTGGTCAAGTCATCTTTAATCAGTATGAGTTGTCAAATCAACTGCAAAATGTAGAGCCATAGTAACTCAACTGTTTAGGACAGAGGGTTGTCTTGTCATATGTTTGTATCCTACAGCTCACTTAATGATGACAGAGCTTTACCAAATAGCAACCCCCTTTGTTAAATAGTTTACAATTGAGTGTTCTACAGCAACCACGACGATAATGGACTGTGACTTTAGTTAAGTTTAATTTACCACCCGCATTATTCAATGCAATTCATTCAACATGCGTCAATGCAATTCATTCGATACAATAAAAATACTTCAAAGTTAAGTGCTTTAAACACACACGTACAAACTAGTGGTTACGGTCGAAACGCATATGTTCAATAACATTTTGGAGTCGTCTAATCTCGCGTTCTAGTTCGTTTGCATAAGCTACTGCCCTCGGGCTGAAAGGTTCGTCTACCAATTCGGTGTAGTTGCAACCATTTGGATAGGCTCGACAAATATGACTGCGGCGACCTATATCGTTGTCATCAGCTCGAACAACAACGTTAAGCTCATAACCGCAATAGCATCGTACGGGATAAGATTCAACCATGTGTTCATGCGGTGGTTGTACTTGTTGACGTGCTTGAGTATGTTGACGTGCTTTAACTTGATGACGTTCTTGACCTTGTTGACGTTCTTGACCTTTTTGATGTGCTTGAACTTGTCGACGTACTAGAACTTGTTGACGTGCTTGAACTTGTTGAGCTGATTGAACTTATTAACGTGCTTGAACTTGTTAAGGTTCTACATCCTGAAGTCCCAACAGGTTTAGCTCCGGGAATTCGTCCACATACTGTTGAAGTCGCATTTGTTAATACGCTTCTTTTTCAGAGTCTGTGGAGGATGGCCAAGATGGCATATTGTCTTAGTATTAGAAGGAAGAGGTATTCTAAGAAGGTGAACAAGAATTGCTATATAAGAAGGTGTGATTTGTGTAGGAGGAATAAATTATGGTAGTTGTCCTTGTGTTTGGTCAAAAAAGCAACATTATGTAGCTGGTGCCTACTACCTACTTGTTATTTGACCATTCAATGCAAAGTAAATGGAACAAAAGTGAAATTAAAATCCTTATTTGTCTTTTCTTCCTGCCACTTTACCAAAATCCATGTTCACTTCTAGCTTTTAGTAATTTGAAGAACAAAGGTGTGTGCTTCCTTCTCTTTATCAAAATAGTGCTCTAAGCAAGGTACTTACATGAACTTCTCTTCACTTCTAGCTTTTAGCAATGAATTTTAAATAGTTGATTTGAAAATAAAATTTTAACCCATGCCTATGTAGGATGAATCAATGGGAAACGGACGATGACACTTTAGCAAAAAATTGGGAAAGTTTGGAGTCCGATGCTTATGACCACCTGACGGTTATTGATGATTCCCAACAAGTGTCTCCAAATCACCGTCGACAGGGTAAAGAAGTTTACCCCGACCCTAAAACATTTGACATGGTAGAACTCCCAGATCATCTCGGCGGTGCACCCTAAACTCATTTCGTTGCGGTGCATGGGGGTAAGTATACTAATCGATACCGAGCTCTAGCAATCGGTGAGGCAGTACCAAGAAAGCTTTGTTACTACGGGTCGGCCTGCTGCGTGGTTGTGAACAAAAATAGAAGCGTTAGTACAGGGCGTAGACTATACAAATGTGCTAGATACGATATGAGCCTACTTTATCCGAACACCTTCAGAGTTTGTAAGTATACCGAGTGGGTTGATCCTCTGATGTGCCGAAGAGGACATGAGTATGCATTAGAAATGCAAGATGAGAACGACAGCTTGAAAAAGGAGATTTTCCGTCTGAAACAACTTAACTCGGATTTAGAATCCCAGTTACCACGATATCCCAATGAGTAGGCAATACTTGTATCGTTGTACCAGTGTATTAACGTATCCAAATGCTTTTGTATTCTACAACAATGTATTAGTCATCGTACCAAAATGCTATTGTATCAGTGTATTAAAGTATCCAAATGCTAACGTATCCAAATGCTATTGTATCAGTGTATTAGGCAATACTTGTATCGTTGAATGCTTTTTAAAATTTTAAACGTTATAAAATATACTAATAACAATTTTTAAAATTTTAAATGTTATAAAATATACTAATAACAAATTGGTAAACAAGAAGTTCCACGTGCTTGTTTAACAAATGCACGAATCCACGCGGTTGTTAAACAAGCACGTGGTCCACGCGTTTGTTAAACAAGCGCGTGGATGGAAAACTGTTGTGTTTCCCCGCTTTCCGGAGTGTGGATAATTGCAAAATGAAAATCCACACTCCGGAATAGTTGGAGATGCTCTTCGAATAAAGGGCTAGTAGGGTTAGATCTGGACAAGGGATGGAGGGATCAGCCTAGCAAACAAAAGATAAAGGCAGAGAAATCGGATGTGGTTCGAGATCTGGATAAAAGGGGTAGTATTATAGATTAAACTCAGGGTTATATTTTTGTGGCAAATTTTGTTCCAACCCCCGAAACTAGGTGGTAGCACCCCGTTTTCTTGAGAAAATACAAGGATGAAAATGCCCTTTTTATGTTATATTTTTTTTCCAGTTTTCAGGATACCTCATAGAAGCCCTAGGTGGTTTCTCAGTGTACCACGCAGTATGCCTACGTGGTTTTTTAAGGAACCACTTAGGGCTACTGCGTGGTACACTGAGGAACCACGTAGGGCATCTATGAGGTACCCCGAAAAACCACGTAGAACCCCAACGTGAAAGGGTATTTTTGGATTTTTTTTTTAAATTCAACGGAGGCTAGTCACTAAAATTGGGGGTTTGCTGTTTTTTTCAAATTGTAGGGGGCTACTACCTAATTTGGGGGGTTGGAATAAAATTTGCCTATTTTTGGATGTTGCTATTCACACACTAGTTTCCTCTCTTAGCCACCTTAAATAGTTTAATAGGCATTATTATTTTTTGTACACTTCTGGCCAGCATAATCTATTCATTTACTCAACTGTCAATCACCGGGAGTAATTCAAAATTTCGGATGCACATAGCCGAACAGAAATATAAAAATTGCTCAACCTATTTCATCAGCATTCGGTGGTAAGCAACCGAAAACAATCCCATTCACGGTGGTACACAATCGACCAAATCAGCTAGAAGTGCAAACCCGCTATTCGGTTACCAACTACTGAATATAAATTGAAATAATGGTTGTAGACTGCCGAAATGAACTATTAACTTTTATATTTGAATGTTTCACCAATTCGTTTGTAAGAGACCCAAAAAAAGGCTTCAGTGGTTATTCACCAAAAATGAAATTACTAAACGATTGTTATGCACTGTGGGAAATCAATTCTGCATATACGCAAGATGTTTCATCAATGGTCAACAATAATATAACGAAGGTGATTTTTACTATTTGCAACTGAATGGGGATTTCCATTTTAATGTCATTCTACATTGGTCTTCACAGTTGAAAGCAACCAAAATTTTATGTCAAAGCACGTACTGTAGGCCAACGATCAACAAACAAAATCAGCTTTAATGATTAAGAAAATATTGCGCATATGTTGCACTCAAATTAGTATCAACAACATGACAGGAGAGAAAGGAGAAGCTTTTTTTTTGTTTGAAGATGGTGGCCTCTCCATTTTAAGTTTTTAATATTGCGGTGGCCGGAAGGGTAGATTGTTATTAAACGGGATGCTTGTAGATTTGGTGGCCAGGAGAGGAAACTGGGGTATCAATAGTAGCACACTACTTTTGTTATAACAAAGGAGGAATTATAAAATAAGGCTTAGATTAAGGCGGAGTTAGTAGATATAAAAGGATTGTTGAAAATAGAGGGAGAATTTAAAGTGTCAACATATTAGATAAGTATATTTATAAACAAAGGTTGTCATCATCAAAAAAGAGAAGATCGTTAGGGGACTGAGATGATGGTGATGATAGTTTTGATGACAACAAACTTATTTTAACTATTATTGTGACACCCATGGGATTCGAACCTCCGAAGGCCGAAATCAACATCAGATTGTTACTCAGAGAATCACTCACTCAACCAAACTTCTGTTTGTCATTCATATTCGTCTTTGCTCAGCATTAATTAATTATTGATGCACAGACCTCTCACATTAAGTCGATTGCTTGTGGCCGCTGGATATGCCGAGCGGTTCCGGGCAGACTTCCACCACAAGCATGACTTAACCTCGTGTTTTAGCATCTTTTAATTTATGCCTTTGACCTCTCACATTAGACTACCGTTTGTGGTTGCTGGATTTGCCGGGCGGGTCCAAGGGGACATCCGATAAAATTGGTATTAGAGCCAATACCCAGTCGGAATTGTGGCTCCTGTGTGGACCACATTGCCTGGGGGAGGTGTTTTTGAGCCAACGGGAACGTTGGGTTCTGTAGGAGGGGAGAATGTAACACCCCTAAGTTCCACATCGTGGAAGCCTATGTGAGTGCTATTTCTTTCACAATATAATTTTTCAAGTACTACTTATCTGTCTTGTAATATTTTGTTCTGTCTACAAAAACGCTCCATCAAAGTTAAGGCATTCCCTTTGTGAGTGATCTTAACGGAGGTAGGGTGTTACAATTATTATTATAAAATATATGATAACACTATTGTGTGTATATATATATATGTATATGAATTATATACAGGTATTGGTTATTGAAGATTATACCGTTTAATGATTCAAGATTGTAGATTACAAAGAAGAAGAGTTCAAGATTAAAGACTCATAAGTATCAAGAGTTCAAGAAAACATGAAAAGTAATAGCATTTAGATTTTTGTTAGAACGCCATAATAGCACTGAATCTCTATTTCAAATCTCTTATTTTTTTTATCTTATAATTTTCTTATTGATTTCAAAATTACTTCCTATTTACAAACATATTTATTTTAAGAATTAAAATTATTTCTTGAGTTTAAAATCTAACTCCTAATTAAATATTTTAAATTTGAGTACTTATATTTTAGTTTTAACAAGTTTAAATATTATTAGTCTGCTTACTTATATTTTAGTTTTAATAATTTTTAAGTTTTAATTTCCTTATATTTGTAGTTATAGTTTTATATATGTTTATTTTTGAAATGTCTGTTAAGACTTATATAAGTTTTAAATAATCATTTTATATATCATAATTTTATGTTTTGAACTTATATTTTTACTCTACTAGACTATTTTATTATACAGAACAATAATATATTTAAAATCCATAATTACCTAGATTTATTTCAACATCATTTACATTATTTAAAAAAAATTCAAATTTTGCCTAAGGCATGTCAGCTTCCCCTATCCCCATGACGACATGGTAGCCATTATCTGTCAAATTTCAAAAAGTTGTGTATAATTGTTTAAATCTTTTCTTAAAGATCCATGACAGTTTTCCCACTATAAATACCATTGTTATCACGTCGACGACTTGTCGTCAACAAGTCGCTCAAAAAAATTAGACGATGCTCGACTTTTTCATTTCGACGGTAATGGGCTAGAACTAACCCGGAGGAAACAAATCAGAGATCGACTTCAACATAGAAACGAAACATAACTAACCCGAAGTAAGAACGACATCAGTTTCTCAACTTCAGCAACATCGACTTCGAAGTGTGCCGCAGAGAAGTCGACAGCAAGATCTGAGTGAAGGTTTCTTCTTCTTCTTTCCTTTAGCGATTTATCTTTTTGATTTTGTTAATCTTGCTCGACAATGAATTTGAGTGACAAAATCAAACAACAAATTTTGCCCTAGTTTTCAACGGTAGATTTTGCCCTAGTTTTCGGTCAATCTGAGCTGCCACGTGGTTGTGTTATACGTGATTATATTGTTGCTTCCCGTTGCGTTGGCCTATTTGGGCTGAAATGTTTAATTTTTCTTTGTCTAACTATTTTAGGCTTAATTATGTGGGCTGAAATTGTTTGTTCTGGGTATCATAATTTTGGGCTATGTTATGTGCTATTAATTTGGAAGAAATGGAAAAAATGGATCTATATGTTATTTGGAAGAAATGGTCTGACTATTTTAGGCTTAATTATGTGTGCTATTAATTTCAAAAGAATTTTAAGTTTTAAAACTAATCTATATTATTTGGAAGAAATGGAAAAAAATGCATTTCAACTTTAATGATTTTAAAACGCATTTCAAGTTTAATGATTTTAAATGTATAAAGATCCTAAGAGGAAAGCTATTATGGATATTATGGAAAGCTAAACCAAATGACTAGGATCATTATGGGTATTTGTTGAATTTGAACCTATTATTATGTTATTTTTGTTGAATTTGAACTTATTATGAATTTATAATTATATCTAATTATATTATATATTTAAGTCTAATAAATATATGTATATAAAAGACTTATCGACTAGTCACGACTAGTCAGACGACTTGTCGACTAGTCTTCTAGACGGTAGTGGCTCGACTTGGCGTCGTGATAACCTTGATAAATACTATTTAATTTCGAATTTTTTTAACTACTTTCATTCATTTTCTTCTTCTCTTTTCTCCTATCCGTTATTACTCTTAAAATTGAAGTTTCTACAATCGAACCTGCTGAATTTCAAAGAGAATTAAACCAATTCAATTCTAGTTTGATTAAATAATAAAACTATCTCAAAGATGCAAGTGCTATTCAGAGTTATAGGAGTTTTGTAATCAAAGATCACAAGGTCAAAGTTTTATAGAGTCTTTCTTCCAAAAGTGATACTGAAAAGGTGTGGTCGTAGCTCGTTCAAATAAGATGGGTGTGATTGTACCCCGCAAATCAATTGTGTAACAACCCGTATTTTATAATCTATTTAAAATATGAATATTTAAATGATTTTTGGTGGATTTAAATGGTCAAATATTGAATCTAGATTTGAAACACTATTAAAATTGAATCCTAACATTGTTTTATATGTTACTAAAGATAAAATAAGGTTGTGGACTTTTAAAACGAATTTAAAAGTAAATATATCGTAATTCGATAATTCAATATTATTTTAATAGTCTGAAAATAGACCATTTTTGAGATAGTCTTAGAATCCGACGAAACCAGATTCATTGGATCCATATTAGTGAAATATATAGGATTTAAAATTATGTATTGATTGGACTTACATTTTGATTACACGAATTGAAAACGTGTAGGGATCATTTATTGAAATTCGATTAAAATTAAGCAGTTTTTGGGTAATTTTGAAAATTGAAAAAATTGGCTTAAATTGATTTAAAAATAAATAGAGGTTCTAATAAACACATTTATAATTTTTCTTGTTCAATTTTATCTACAACGATCTTTGGCTCATTTCACTGGTTTACAATCAGAGATTTAAATCCTTTAGAAATTTATATTCGTAAACGGATGTTTGGAAAACTTCTAAAATTTATTTAAATTGGTAAATAACATCGTTAATGACATATTAACATGTACTAATGGTTTTATAGAGTTTCAATTAATTTAAAGGAGATATCACCTTCCTTAGATAAGCTTTGAATGTTACTTAACAATTTAATAAAAGAGCCTTAACAGCTAAGCTCCCTAAACCCTCCATAATTAGACAGCTCATGTCCTCCCTTAACACTTGTCCAATTCTTCCATTTCACCTCTTTTCATGATAGTTTTGGCATGTGCAAGAAACAGAATTTATTTGTTTTCATTTCACTTAGTTTTCCATCTCCTTTTACTTCCATTTTTATGGTTTCTCTTCTCCTTCTCCACCTTAGGCTTTAATGGCCTCCACCACCTACTCTACTACCACCACCGACCTCCCTAGCTCCTCCACCCCATGCACACCTCCCCACCACCATGCTATGGACCCCATATGCCAAGAACCCCTCTTCCTCCTTTAAAACCTAAAAACTCTCACCTTTCCTCCATTATTCCACTACCCTTACCTCTTACACTCCTCCTACACTACAAGAAAAGTTGGTTTTCTTGGCATCGCCAAACAGCGTTTTCCACTGGTTTGCCGTGAGAATCAATTAATCTAATGCTAAATTTCCAACCTGCTGTAAGATTAGGCGCAAACATTTCACTTTCCTGCCTTCGTTTTGTTTATTCCTGAAATTGGCTCCGACAAAATTTCAAAACATCGATCCAAGCGAATTGAAATAGACATTAGGTTTTTCTTCCAATCTAAATTTCCATCGCCTATAGCTCGTCGTTAAAAGAGAATCGGATCCTTCTTAATGGTCCTCCTCGCAGTTAATTTGATTTCTGCTTCAGGTAATTTTGATTTACAATTCAATTATAATTGTCAAATTATCTTCAGACTGTTAATCAAAGGCTTTGGTTTTTCGGGTTTTCAGGCTTCATGTATACACAACGATATTGACCCATTCTGAATGAAAAAGGGTAAAAACATATTCCGATTTAATGCGTAGAACTATTATATACATTATCTTACCTTTTGGTTTGCTTTTAATCCGTTTTTGTATGCAATTATTGCTTCTATGCTATTGCGCACCTGAGAGTACGAAACTAAGTGTTCCCACAGGATCCACCATGTTGGAATTGTTATGTAATCTTGTAAGGTTACTGGTGGTTTTATAGTAAAAACACATTATGTTGTTGTCGGCTCCTGTTAATTTTCTTTTTTACAACCTGATTAATGATTAAAAGATAGGTATGACTGATATTATATATAGGAGAAAACAAGCTTCCATGCTAATTCTTGATGACTAATAAGCATTTCACACTCAGATAATTGACTATTTGCCTTGTATTTTAACACAACCAGATTCATAATTACTGGACTAGGTGATGCTGGGGACAAGAGTTTTGGCACATTAAGGTATATGCAGTTTATTTTTCCATCGCTAAATATTGTTTTGAGCTTGTTTTAGGTGTAATTTAGCTGCATTTCCATTCACAATACTCAAGCATTCCTTGCTATTACAATGGGATGTGAACTTCCTAGTATTTATATTGGAAAGTTTATTTGGACTCATGTATTATTTTTAGTTTATTGTGAGAAGTATTGGAATTATAAATATTTTTCTTTTACTTGCTAGAACAATGATGGATTAATACCTGACAGCCTAGGAGTATCCAAAATCTTTCAGACCTTTGGCACTGGCGTTCTTTGCTGTGAATTTTTGGTAAGCGAGAAATAGTTATCCTTGTCGACATCATGAGTAGCGTATGTTGTTTAGTTTAGCCGACACTGTTAAAGCCTTTCTTTTGTTAATAAATGTTTTACATTTTGATACCACTTTGTAGTTTACAATTTTCCATTATCCTTAAATTTTTGTGTTGAATCTTTATAACATCAAAAACTTGTTTTCATGTGTACTTTGCAGTTAAGGATGAAATGATGTAGATGTGGCAATATAATATAGATTGGATGAATTTGGGATTCATATACTTACCAAATAGGATGGGTCAATAGGATTCATCTTGTTTCAGGTAAAATTTGATCTTTTATGCAGAGGTTGTTTCCTACATGAGTTAAAAAGGAATTGTATAATTTTTGTTGAAAAAATGAGAATGTGTCTACATAGATTTTCATCTTTTATAACATGCAATTTTCTATATATATGCTAGAAGTTTTAACACAACAGTTTAGAAATTGATAGTTTAACAAGCTTCAAAAACACTTTAGGAAAGCTAAATTATCTTATGTTTGTCATAATATGTAACAACCCGAAAATCTGGGCCAGTTTAAAATTTTTATTTTGGCAATTTTAGTGAATTTTGAACATTTAAAAATGATTATTTTAAATAATATCGACGAGAAATTTATTTTGAATAGAATCGAACATATATATTATATACGTCGTCGTTAGAATATATATATATATATATAATTATAAATAGAATTGAAAATGGCGCGGTAGTTCGATAATTCGATTTCAAACTTCAATTGAATGTACCGGGTGCAAATTAAACCAGATTTTAGCGAAACCAAAAACATTAGGATCTAATCGATAATATCTTTCCAAAGAATCCGAAAAATCGAAATTTCATAGCGGGGATCAAAAGATATGTCCAGTTGAAAATTCTGAATAGTCGCTATGGAATTCAGGCCCTTAAAAATGGAAATTTTGCAAACGACCTCGGATTTCGACGAAACCACTTTTGTTGGATCTGTGATGAAAAATTATTGTTAGATTCCAAATTTCATAATTTTTTGAATCAATATGTGAGCGTGGCAAAGAAAAACGTGTTTGACCAGTTTCAGTTGATTTTAATCGACTGGAAAATGGCCATTTTTCAAACGGTCTCAGAATTCGACGAAACTAGTTTTGTTAGGACCGTATCGTCAATACGAAGCTAGAAAATATTTTTCTGGATTTTTTCGAGTTAGTATGTGACCCCGGTAAATTGAAACGCGCGTTCAAATTCAATATATAGAAGTATATGTTGATTTTGGGGAAACTGATTGTAACAGCCGAATCAGCTGACGATACATATCCCATTGTGTTCGGAATGGGGGTATTACCCTAGGGACGACAGTCGGTGGGCTCAAAAAGGAGTTCGAATTTTTAAAGCAACTTTTAGAGATTAAAATTAAAATAATATTAAAATATATAAATTCTCATATACCCCCCCTTATTCATTCACTCAGAAACAAAATAAAAAAGAAAAAAAAAGAAAAAAAAGGAGACGCTCGTCGATGTCGATCCTCTGGGCCACCGCGCCAGCCAACGGCGCCGCCGCCGTTCAACTTCCCTCCGCCCGATCCTCTGCCATCCCCTTCTTCCCTAATTCGAACTCCGCTACCCCCCTCTGCCCTAAATCAGCACCGCACCCCCCTGAAGACCTGACCCCGCCGCCGTGGGCCCCCAGGCCACCCGACATCGCCTGCGTCTCCTCCCCTTCGATAGCCGGACCCCGCCAGTACCCCCATCCCTCTCCAGCCCTCGAACGACGCAACCCCACTACGCTGCGCCCTCTTCTTCTTCTTCTCCCTTCACCAACTCCTGGAAATCGACCACCTGCCACCTGTGCGAGCACCCCACCGCGCTGCGGATACTGGCGCCACCACCCTTAGCCTCCAACGCCAGCGAACGCCCCTTTTTGAAAACAAATGTGAGTCTTTTCCTTTTTATTTTGAATTTCTTTTCAGTTTTTATTATGTACAGATTTTTAAAATAGAAAAGGCGAAATCTTTACAATAGAAAAGGCGAAATTTTTATATATATAATAGCGATGTAAAAATATAATTTATATATATAATAGCGATGTAAAAATATAATTTTTATATATTGAATAGCAAAGTAAAAATTCGATTTTTATATATTGAATAGCATAGTAAAAATTCGATTTTTATATATTGAATAGCATAGTAAAAATTCGATTTTTATATATTGAATAGCATAGTAAAAATTCGATTTTTATATATTGAATAGCAAAGTAAAAATTCGATTTTTATATATTGAATAGCATAGTAAAAATTCGATTTTTATATATTGAATAACAAAGTAAAAATTCAATTTTTACATATGTAGAGAATACGGGCAACGAAGGTGATAAATAGGCGAGAACGATGAAGATTTCTATCAATGAAGTGCCGTGGAGTTAGGATAGGTATTGGTGAGAATTTCTCACTCTTCAATTTCTTTTTCTAGTTATATATATATATACTAGGATGCAGACGGTGTTTAGTAGCACCCGACACCCGTCATCCACAGACCATGGATGGCTTGTTTGTTTAATTGTTTGGTTGTGTAGTTGGTTAGATTATTTGGTTTGAATTGATTGTTTGGTGAAATGAAATTGATTTGATTGATGTGTGAATGGTGTGGGCCTTCACTAGACCGGGGATAAGGTTAGGCCTTGTCCCGTTTCTAGTATCGTGTCGTTATGCCGCCGAAATTTTCTAAAATAAGTTAGAAAAACAAAAATATCATTTTTATTTTGTAAATGAACTGAATAAAAATTCATGTGTTAAAATAAAATATTTTATCGTTAAAAATATAATTTTTAACGTGAATGTGAATAAATAAATATTCATTTACAAACCGGATGGTTTGTTTATGTACACTGATTTGACTGACATTGATTGTGACG
The DNA here is from genome assembly GCA_030737875.1 of Allium sativum. Classification (NCBI taxonomy): domain Eukaryota; kingdom Viridiplantae; phylum Streptophyta; class Magnoliopsida; order Asparagales; family Amaryllidaceae; genus Allium; species Allium sativum. Next base: position 2,406,258 of record CM060921.1, on the reverse strand, counting down.
ATAAATTTTACACATCGCCCAACTGCACAAATAAAATCTGTGTTTGATTGTTTGAAACCCCACACGGGTATTGGGATGAAATTTGAAGTTCACTCATCCTGGTTGATTAAATATGTCGATCGATTGATTGACAGGCTGTTATAAGCGTTAGATATCTACATTTGATGCTTATATAGTGTAGTGCACTTTGGTTGATGGTTGATTATTTTTCAATGCTATTATATACGTGTGATGTATGAAAATCCATATAATTAATATTATATGGTGATTGATTGGGCCTCATTCCAATTTAGAAAATAAAGAACAATATAAAATAAAGGTTCATGTGTTGACAGTACTCATCCGTTGAGATTAGTCATGTGTTGAACGAAATATTTTAATAATAAAATTTACATCTTTATCAATATAAAATAAAGGTTCATGTGTTGACAGTACTCATCCGTTGAGATTAGTCATGTGTTGAACGAAATAATTTAATAATAAAATTTACATCTTTATCAATATAAAATAAAGGTTCATGTGTTGATAGTACTGATCCGTTGAGATTAGTCATGTGTTGAACGAAATATTTTAATAATAAAATTTACATCTTTATCAATATAAAATAAAGGTTCATGTGTTGACCGTACTCATCCGTTGAGATTAGTCATGTGTTGAACGAAATATTTTAATAATAAAATTTACATCTTTATCAATATAAAATAAAGGTTCATGTTTTGACCGTACTCATCCGTTGAGATTAGTCATGTGTTGAACGAAACATTTTGAAATAGAAATATTTGAAAACAAAATATTTGAAGTAGAAATATTTGAAAACGAAATATTTGAAATAGAAATATTTGAAGTAGAAATATTTGAAAATGAATATTTGAAATAGAATATTTGAAGTAGTAATATTTGAAAACGAAATATTTGAAATAGAAATATTTGAAAACGAAATATTTGAAGTAGAAATATTTGAAAACGAAATATTTGAAATAGAAATATTTGAAAACGAAATATTTGAAATAGAAATATTTGAAAACGAAATATTTGAAATAGAAATATTTGAAAACGAAATATTTGAAATAGAATATTTGAAAATAGAAATATATGAAGTCGTGTTGATTAGATTGACGCCATTTTGACGTGAACGATATTTATATCGATTTTATTCATTTTAAATGAATGTTGAAAAGTGATTTCGAAATCGAATATTTTGAAATGAAATTTGAATTGAATCGAATAGAAAACAAATTTGAATTGAATCGAATAGAAAACCAATTTGAATTGAATCGAATAGAAAACCAATTTGAATTGAATCGAATAGAAAACCAATTTGAATTGAATCGAATAGAAAACCAATTTGAATTGAATTGAATAGAAAATCAATTGAATTTGAAGAGAATAGAAAATGAATTGAATTTGAATTGAATAAATAACGAATTCGAATTGAATTGAATAGATAACGAATTCGAATTGAATTGAATAGATAACGAATTCGAATTGAATTGAATAGATAACGAATTCGAATTGAATTGAATAGATAATGAATTGAATTTAAATTGAATAGATAACGAATTCGAATTGAATTGAATAGATAACGAATTCGAATTGAATTGAATAGATAACGAATTCGAATTGAATTGAATAGATAACGAATTCGAATTGAATTGAATAGATAACGAATTTGAATTGAATTGAATATAAAACCAATTCGAATTGAATTGAAAACGAATTCGAATTGAATTGGAAACGAATTGAAATGAATTCAAATTGAATTGAAATTTGAATTGAATAGAAATGAATTTTAAACCGAATTTATAAAGAAAAATTCAATTTTGATTTTAATTTGAAATGGAAGTTGAAAATGTTTTTGAAACGAATTTAAAACGATTTATAAAATTCGTTTAAAATAGAAATCGACGAAATATATATTATATATAATGGCCTGAATAGAACGCGCCACACCGTGGCAGTTTGTGAATTTCGACCATTTATTTCAAACGGACATTACGGGAGATCCGATCGTCGGATTCTCCTAAAACCGGAATCGTTGCGTTCGTATCGAAAAGGGCTTTCAAACGAATATTAGAAATTTGAAATCTAACGGTTGGATTTGGGGTTATGTCCAAATCAAATTCGAAAAAGGTCGCTGTAAGTGCAGTTCGATGGCCGTTGATGGAAATCGACTGTACGGGCCTTGATAAAATTATTAAAAATAGTAATAATTTGTGTAAAATCATAAGAAGTGATTTGGGAAAGATTGGGATGAAAAACTCCATATTTGAAAAGATAAAAATAGATTTTTATCGAAATGAACTAGTTTTGAACTAAAATTAAAACCCACCTATTTTTAAATAAATAAATTAGATTTAAAAAGGGGTTTTAAATAATCGGGATTTCTAATATATTTGATTGGAATTGAATTAGAAGTGATTTGTGGGTTTATCGTGAACAGTGTTTTAAATAACACTTGTTCTTTAACCCGATAATACATAGAATGTGATTTGGGTTTATCGTGAACTGTGTTTTAAATAACACTAGTTCTTTAACCCAGTCAAAGGAGTTTTAATGAATCTGCAATTAGATTGAAATGTGAATTTATAATTTAAATTATCAAATCTAGAAAATGAGCGAGAATGGAGTATCACCAGTTTTGCTCCAAAGCGATAGTTAAATCTTTAATTAGATTTGAATGTGAAATGGTAATTAATTTTACCGATAACACCATAGTATTAGATATGGATTATTACCAGTTTTGATTCATGGGATGAATAGGTGGGGATTGGGAAATAAAATAAATAAATAATTACTTCGGTGTGGTTCACTAATCTCGACTAGTTTAGAAAACCATAATTTGGTTTGAAACGACATCCAAAGGAAGGTTAAAGGATAAATTTTAAAGAATTTATCATGGATAAAATTAATGGGAACCTTTCCCTGAGAATATGAATTGGAATGAGGCGTATGTTGAATTTGTGTAACATTTGTTTTTAATACACGCGGGTTGTTCGGAAAGGCCGGGTTTATACCCATTCTGAATAACTGATTCGACGATAAGTCGAAGATGAAGACGGTGGTCGAAGACCGGAAGTCTTCACATCGTTTGGATAATTACTGACTATCCTGATTGGGCTGTACACCCAAGAGGATGGAAATAGTTGGTGGTCGTCCAGACGTACTTGGAGATGGATGGATATGCGATGAAAGTGCCTCTGGTTTCGTTCAGACCCAGAACGGACTTGTAGATGGATTGTGTGTCTGACATTGGATTTTATTCTATGTTGATTGATTTCTATTAAATATACATCTGTTTGGCGGCGGAAAATTTATTCTTTTGCTTAACGCCCTTCTCTGAGACGTACGAGCTCAGAGGTTGTATATCAATGGACATCAGTCGCATGGCATGAATTGCCTGTGTGGCACGCTGAGTTGCTTAAATCAAGGCTTCTGTTGAAAATCAAAGTCTTGTGGTTGATGATCAAAGCACGGCCTACGTGGCAGCTTTGTGTATAACGTGAATTCGCGAGCCTCACACCTCGGTATGAGTTAAAAACGGGATACAGACTACAGGGAGAGCACGACGTTTCTTTCTAGCTTTGGTGGTGTCAGTGACTTACCAACCCTGACATTTATATACTTTTCACCTATGTGGTTGTTGGAATGCGAGGCGCCTCGATTATAGGTCTGTAAGGACCGGGAAACGTGTGTTCAGGAATAACTAATCCTCTAACGTAAGTGAGGACCGGCCCTGAAGCATCCAGGATTGCCCAGAGTGTGTAGTCCTGAGACATTTGCTAGAGTGTCTCGAGCGCGGAGAGGAGCTTGCCCCTTGCCTCGACTCATGACGGAATCCAATTTCCAATACGTGATATTGCAGTTTTAATTGTAGAACTAGTATGGCAACATAGTGGTATGGGACATTCATGCCGCCTATGATTTATATTTATGACTGAAATTGTTTTGACACTATACACTTATTATAGTATCAAATGATTTGTTTTAAACGTACCAAGCATGTTTGGCTATTATAAGGGAAAACCCTATCCTCCGACTTGCATTGCATTGTGTGATGGGACCTGGATCTTATAATAGTTTCATTTTTCGAAAAAGCATTGCGCTGTTTATTCTATGCACTGGTATTCTTGGGAGGAAACCCGTTCCGTGTTATACGACGTGGTCCCTTGAATTACTATCTTTTAAAATAAAGTTTTAATAACTGTTTTAGTTCTCACACTAGTCACATGATTGACCTGGAGTTTATTGTTTTAACCTAAACTCTGGGTGCCCTTATTTTCCGCACGGGCAGCTAGTAGTTTTGGTTTTGCAGATTTATATTCACAGGATCCTGGTTTACAGCTGGAATGATATCCGGAAAGCTCTGTATCCGTATATCACCTTCAGTTGTGCTTTGTATTATTTTTTATCCGCTGCTATGTAATTTATTCATTTATACTCTGTATATTCTTGTATCTGATGGAATTGTTGTAATAGCAATGAAATGTTCTTCTGTTTGTGTTCTGATTTGTCCTGTTCTCAAACGATCAGGGGTTTCGAGCGGTCTAGATTGGTTTAACGACTGATTCGGATCGAGCGAAATTCCTTGTCGTCACATAATAAATGTCAAGAGTGAAACCATGGATGCTATACGCAATGTCTCTCGCTGAATAGGCCTTTTACTAACTCAAAAAAATCTAACTTTACTTGATTTGAGTTTACGATGTGATTATGAAAACCCAGAGATACTGTGGTTCCATTGCCTATTTTATTTAAAATTCATTTAAAATCGTAGCTACAAAATTTGGAATTTATAGAATTTTTATAATTCTTTTGACATATATATGATATTTAAAAAAAAGTCTAATATGGAAATTTCCATATGTTTTAACGTATTTGAATTTAACTTCAAAAAGAGTATTTAAATATTCAAATAACCTCAACTAAGGAACACATTGATGTCAATACTTGTTTATAGTTTTGGAAAATCAAGGAACTATATCAAATGCATTATGAGAGAGGTAATGAATTTTATGAAAAGTGAATTATGAATGTCTTTTGGATTTAAATTGAAGGGTGGAATCTTATATATAGATTTTCTTTTATTGATTTATTATAAGAGAGTGAAAGAGTGTGTGTATTTTGAATTACTTACCTTCAGTTTTTGATTTACTTCCCAATTTGAATAATACCATGCTGCCCATTTCTGCTTTTCAGTACACTATTAGCTTTTCATTTATATAAACATACTTGCGAATTGTATTTTATTCACCTGAGCAGATTATTCAAATCCCGTGCTGGAAAGTTAGTTTTGCTTATATATGCCTATTTATTTTAGTAAGAAATCATGTTTAGTGGTTTCCTATTATGTTTTTCATATGTACTACATAAGCAATGCAAACATTTGGAAAATATGTCTACACGTTATTTTATTTATTTTCATTTGGTGGGCTCTGCCGGTTTGCATATTTAATTGAAAGATATCGAAAATAACTATACATTATCAGTTGTTTCCTTGTGCAAGTGTAATATAGTTCTTATTTAACAACAATTTTAACTTGAGTATGGTTTTCTTTGAGGGTATGACATCCATGCATAGCTTCTGTGTCACCGTGATTGATGGACGTATTATGTCCTTTTGGTCTTTGTTTTGACTTATATTTTAGGTATCTGATTTATATTCCAATTTCCAGGCTATGATATATGTCACTAACCTGTTCAGTCTTGTATTTGCACATTGTGAATTTTTTTCCGTAACATACTACAATTGTATTTATTACTTGAAATAATTGTTTCCCTTACTATTTTCCATGCCAACTCTAAATTAATATAAAAAATGAAAGACTCTTTAGTTACTAAAATTCACAATGTTTATGCATATTTCAATTGTTTATGCGTTCACATTAGATTAAACATTGAATTTAGTCTATTATTTCTTACTTATGAATTTAGAATTGGATCCTCATTGAACTTCAGTAATAGATATTAGGCAGTTTGCTGAGAATAGGAGGCTCAGGTTTGCGATTGCATTCCAAATCAAGATTAACAGCACTTTCTCCACTTCAGATGATTCCTCTATTTGTAGCGACTCGCCTATAGCTTTATTAGATACAAGGAAATAACAAGTCATGTTTGGTTAATATAAAGAATGGTAGTCATGTTAAGTCTTACAGTAAAAAATAGTCAAAAAGGCTAATATAAAGAATAACTCAGCAAATTTTTATCTGCTGATTTTTTTTTTCATTTAGCAGAAAAGGTAAATTCAAACATTTTACTCATTTCCATCCGATATTTAACAAAGCAGTCTTTCTTATCAACGACCATGTAGTTCTCCTTAGTTTTTTCATGTTTCCTGTAACTGTTGATTTATTTTTGCGTAATGCATTCCTCTTTTAACTTTGATATATTGCACTTATCAACTCTATTTATGTCAGGAATGAACACATTTTTTTATTATTGATCACATTGCATTTCCAATAGTTGCATACATCTGAAAAGTTATAGCACGTACATATATACGGGTACATATCAGTATGTATGTCCAGTAGTATTTTATTTGTTCAATAAAAATATCTTTTATTCACACTATGAAAGATATACAACATATTGACTTGATCATTTCAATATTGACTTGATCATTCAATATTCTTTGCCTCTAGATTATCGATTCAAGAGGCTTTTACTCAAAATAGTGAAGCTGCAAATCCAGCGAGTGCTTAAACTTGACTAATTACATGTTTCTCAATTCTGTGAAGTGGCTATGTAGCGGTTAAGGAATATGTAATTTTATATTTTATTTAAAATTATTTTACTTGTACATCTTTCATATTAGAATTACAATGTGTTTTATAGAATTTGGAGATGTCAGTTGTTCTAAAGTAAGCGTTTTCCTGTAATAGCATTGACCTACTTCTAATCTTATTTTTGTCTAATCCTGCAACTTCAATATTGGCTACATGTACACACCCAAAATAAAATTGTCATATTTCAATAACATTATTTGTTAAGTTTCACTTCATGCTACAATCATGGATTTAATTCACCATCATACAAGCTTACACTCATTGCCATGTGTTTACTGAACTATACAGAGCTAGGCAACTTAGTCATGGGGTCTAAGGCTAACACCATAGTAAGAATCATGGTTATGCGGACAAAACCAATGGCATGAAGAGGTCATTACTCAAAGTACAAGATATTTTGGTTAGACAAACTGTTGCTTGCAATCTTTTCTCTCTTTTCTATGTTGTTGAACTCAGTGAGTAATAAGATTAAATTATTTTTGTTATAAAATAAAATAGAACATATCATAAAAGAGAAGATATTAGAGAGAACATAAGAGATAAAGGAGGAATCTTTTTATTTCTCTTGATTCAGTGTACATAATTCTATTACATTGGCTCCCTTATATATTGGCTTTGGCGCTGATGTTAGCCTTACACCCAAAATGTGGGACTAAAGATAATATGACAAATGCATATTCACTTATATGTATTACAACACTCCCCCTTGAATATGCGTATGTAAAGATGATAATATTAATTGCCTCATTAAAAACCTTTTTATGAAAAACCCTGTGGGAAAAATCATAAATAAAGAAAAGAGTACAATTTTATTTCATCTCCAGGAAACATATTGACAATGTTCCAATGAGGGTTGATACTCCTGGATCAAAATAATGCCTCGTTAAAAACCTTACTAATGAAAACCCAGTGGGAAAAATATTAGTGAAGGAAAAGAGTGCATTACAGCATAATATATGCTCCCCTTGATTCGTAACGCATTATTCAAATAGTTTGGTGATGCATGCTGCGTATACCAATTTTATATATCGCCTTCTGCAATGTTGATTATGGAATGAAACACCCCACCCTCCATTAAGGTCACTCACAAGGGACTGCCTTAACTTTGGTGGAGGTTTAAAAGTAAAAGTCACAGGTAAAACACAAGACAGATATAAACACACACACACATATATATATATATATATAAGCAGCGGAAAACATCAGACTTTTATTTCATAAAATACTTGTTCATACAACACATTTCCATAATTGTCTCATAACAACTTCCAAAAAAATTACAACATCATTTCTGTCTTGGTTTTTAAATAAAGTAGCATAAAACGTGATTAAAACTGCATAAATCCCCATAGAGTGTGACCAACAGCCATAGCCAAGGAAAGAGACTCCAAACCGTACATCAACTATCTTGAAGCTTTTAAAGAATCTGACTAAGCTGAGTTATTTCCTCCCTATGGACGAGAGGGGGGGGGGGACGAAAGAAAAGAAGAAGAAAGAAAATAGGGTCAGACATAAAGCCTGGTAGGTCTAGTGACTCTTCAGTATGAGAATAAGAATAAGGACATGATAGGCGTAATCTGGAAATTAGAAAGTATCATCAACTAAGATGAAGTAGTTTTGAAACGAATATATTATAGCACCCCACACTATATCTCTGCACCTACTTGTATTATCTTAACTGTCACCCCATGCTAGAGGTAAAGTGATCCCCTTTTCTAAAGATCGGCTCCAACTCGCATAATCATCTGTGTCTTATGGCCCCCAAAGATTGTAGATACCTATGCTGGCCCCGCCATGGGGTGTATCAAGTCCTATGGTAGCGACCCGACACAAACCTTATAATACATAAGTTATACTACTGGTGCCCCCAGTGCCCTATTTGTCTGCTCCGAAGTGTTTGCACCCCCGCACTCCATTAGAACCCACACTGTTGCACCCACTGCCGTCGCTTTGACCGCTTACAATCAGCCCAGTAATCGTGCCCCACCCTGCCTAGTTTCAGGGTACCACGATACCTAATTGGGTTACTGCTAAAATCGGTCCCCATTACTAGGGTTTTCTATACAAACATGTTAAGTGGTTAAGTGTCTGTATTTACCTAACCCCACCCATAAATTTCATTAACATGTTGAATTGGTTAAGTGTTTTAGTTAACTTAACCCTACCATCCTGACTTATCTGTCCTTAGTCTTTTAAAGCACTGACCACTCACAGTAGACATATATTGTTATGGTTACTGGATGTGCCGGTCGGTTCCGGGCAGATTTACACTGTAACTCAGTCTAACCTCGGGTCCTTATTGGGCTCAATGCTTAACCACCCACATTGGATAGGTATTGTTGCGACTACTGGACAGTCGGGCGGGTCCGGGCAGATTTACATCACAACTCAATCCAACCTCGTGTTAAGCATATTCGTATTTTCTAAATTTACATATTTGTCTTTATTACTGAATATATGTAAATTTGTTAACAATTAAACGTTATAGCCCACATTCCAAGTTTAACATTTTTGGTATAAGAATTTATACCTTTTAAATGCCACCAATTTTTGGCATGTGACAAACATGCCAATTTCATTTTTTTTATGTTAAGTTTTACTAATATTCCATACGTTACCCCGTTTAAACATTAGGCTAACAATCTTAGCCTAATTTTCGTTTGCGTAGTCTAATCATATAATATTAGGCTAAAAACTTAGCGTAATTTATCACACACAAATAGGCATAAGGGAATTCATAAACATAAACATAACATAGGTGTAAACTTGGCATTTTTGGCATAGTCAATATGAACATCATAGGTGTGAACTTGCAAAATAGCCAACATGAATGTCATAGATGTGAACTTGCAAAATAGTCAATATACATATATGTGAATTTGCAACATAGCCTAAATCAATTTACATATATTGTCAATTTGCATTGAAATAAGGATCTAACAAAATAGGTGTCACATGATTTAGCATATGATTTAGAAAACATAAGTCTAAACTTGTTTTTGGATCTAGGCGTAACATCAAACATCACTAGCACATGACAAGAATATGACATTTTCATAAATATGTATAACTTTATGACATGGGTGTGAACTAGATCCAATCGCATATCTAATTACAACATGAAACATGTACTAAAGTGGATCTTGACATGAATCCAATTAGGAACTTGCAACTTTTGTATAAACATAGGGGCATGTATGTGAACATAACCATTTAGGCATAAAGATTTCTAGCATAAAGTATATACATGAGGTTCTAATCACAAACGACCTATATAATCACATAAACATGAACTATACAACTTGCTTGTGATGTTGTTGTCATTCTAAAAGTACAATAGGATCAACATCAATCTTAATTATACCACAAACATCCCAATTTCATTCGCAACACAATCATTTCAATACATAGATATTAATTAACATCGTCGTTACATAATAGCACAATTCCACTTCCAATTTACATCGAATCAAGTCTTAGTTTTATTCTCATCAGAAAAATCACTATAATTACAACGAACGACGAACTTGGATTCTGGATTCTGAATTTGATATGCTTTCCTTTGGGTAGACTAATGTTGTTTTGATTCGTGTTTTACTTTAATATTGGCTTGTCTCTAAGCTTTCTAACTGACGGCCACTCCTAGTTTCTTTCCAGCAGCATGACGGCTTTAGTATTATATTATTTGTGTGAATTTAGGGTTAGACTTGAGTTGTATTTATAGAATTTCAATCTAATTAGAGCCGTCGATGAAGCTAGAGTGAATCCAGACCATCCATCTCAAGAGAAGCCAATCAGAAAGTGACATGTAAGCCCTAGTGACTCAGCCAAGCCTCAGAAATCGACCAGACCCAGACTAGGCCAGCCAGGGCCTGACCAACTAGGGTTTCAGGCCCGGGCGGGTGCGCCAGTGCTAAAATTGTACTGGCGCACTTCCCAAGTGCACCAGTGCAATCTAGTTCTGGCGCATTTCCCAAGTGCTCCAGTGCATTCTGACCCGTTTCTGATTTTTCTGCCCAACTTCATTCGTCCATATCTTCTTCATACGGTATCCGTTTTACGCAAACTTAGACTCTATCTCAAGCAGAATTTTGAGACGAACGCAACGGCATAACCCATTTCCCTTGATTTCATCATTTAGAATTAATTATACTTTAATTTGTTAAGTTACAGTTGACAGAAAATTCGGGGTTTTACATTCTCCCCTCCTTAAAGGTTTTCATCCCCGAAATTTTCAAGTCTAGGAGAACGTAAGTCCTAACATCTAATCGTCCATCTACTCAACCAACAAACACAGGCGTCCATTGTCCTTAAAAGACTTCTAATGCTTTATGATTTATATGCACAGTGTGTGTATATGTCCTTAACTAATGCAAAATCAGGCGGTCTACTGATCCAGTTGACCTCCTTAATGCAAATCATGTAAGTGTCATGAATCCAGTATGTATGCAAATTTGTCCTTACTCATAATTCTACATGAGTGCGCAACCATCAATACAAATGCGACATTCATATGACAAAATATCAAGTTTCAACCACATACAAATATGAATACATATATGCATATGCAGTATGAAGTGATTGAGCCGATCTAAACCTAGATTGTGTATGTATATGCATCCACGAGCAACCACTAACAACCACTTGCAACCACTTGCAGCCATCAACCATAACATGTTTCAAATACACGTTTACATCCAAAGGGGTTTCTACCTAAGGATAAAGGATATTATCGAGGAGATATACCTAAAAAGATAGATACAAGCACAACTTAAGGAAAATGAGAGGTCAAAGATGTACCCTAAAAAAGAAAAGGGTAGGTCGCGCGTATTCTATCCTCAGTTTCCTAAGTCGCGTCTTCCTCGGTGTCTCTCCACTGAACCTTGACGAGCTTCACTTCGCGGTTGCGTAGCTATTTCACTTCAGTTCCTACGATTCGAGTTGGAACTTTCCTTACAGTTGCTTCGCGTTCCACTTCGGCTTCTTCTAAAATGCTTGGCTCCACCACTTCCGCTGATTCATGTAGACATTTCCGGAGATGAGAAACGTGAAAGACGTTGTGAATTCCAGCCAATCTTTCAGGCAGCTCTACTCTATAAGCCATTTTCCCAATCTTCTCGATGATAGGGAACGGTCCTACAAATCTTGGTGCTAGCTTTCCTACGGATCCAAAGCGAACGACGTTCCTTAAAGGGGATACCTTAAGGAAAACCCTATCCCCAACCTCAAACTCAAGGTCGGTCCTTCTTTTGTTGGCGTAGGATTTCTGTCTGTCTTGGGCAGTCTTCATTCTCCTTCGTATCAAGTCCACTTTTTCTGAAGTCTCTCTAATCATGTCTGGCCCAAGTATAATCTTGTCAGTGGACTCCTACCAACAAGTTGGTGATCGACAAGGTCTTCCATACAAAGCTTCGAATGGTGCCATACCGATGGTGGCTTGGTAACTGTTGTTATAAGAGAATTCCACTAAAGGAAAGTGATCCTCCCAAGTCCCTCCGAAGTCAAGAATGCACAGTCTTAGAAGATCTTCTAGTACTCTATTTACCCTTTCTGTTTGACCATCAGTTTGGGGGTGATAGGCCGTGCTCAAACATAACTGTGTGCTGACAGCTTCTTGCAGACTCCGCCAAAATTCGCTTGTGAAGATGGGGTCTCTGTCACTCACTATGCTGGAGGGTATTCCATGGAGTCGAACTATTTCCTTGAGATAAAGAGAACCTAGAGACAAAGCAGTCCTTCTACTCTTGATAGGTATAAAGTGGGCACTTTTAGTAAGCCTGTCCACTATTACCCAAATGCTAGTATTGCCTCTTCTTGACCTAGGAAACCCGTCAATGAAGTCCATTGAAATGCTATCCCACTTCCATTGCGGGACTTCTAGAGGATGAAGCAGTCCTCCAGGTTTCTTTTGTTCCGCCTTGACCTGTTGGCATGTCACGCACTTAGAAACGAAATCTGCCACGTCCTTCTTCATGTCGCTCCAATAGAAAGCTCTCTTTACGTCCTTGTACATCTTGCCTCCACCTGGGTGTATTGTCATCTTGGAATGATGTGCCTCCTCGAGAACATTCTTAACAAAATCCTTGGCTTATGGGATGCATAGTCTTCCATCTCGCCTTAGCCAACCCTTATCATCGATGAAGTACCTATTTAGGTGACTTGAAGTTTCACCCCTAATTAGTTGATCAATCACATCCACAAGCTGTGGGTCTTCTCGTTGTGCGGCCCCTATCGAGTCTAAAAGAGTGGGTCGTACTTCTAGGGATGCCAATAAACCAGGTATAAAATCTGAGGAGGGCCTAAAGTCAAAACTGGCTATATACTCCAAGCTTTGCCTTTCTACAAAGAGAGGGCTTAAGGTTAGTTTCTTTCAGCTCAACGCGTTTGCTACTACGTTGCCTTTGCCAGGAGTATAGGAAATTTCAAAATCATACGAGGCAAGAAACTCCATCCACCTCTGCTGCCTCAAGTTAAGATCCTTCTATGAGAAGAGACATTTCAATGATTTATGGTCAGTGTATAATTCGAACTTCTCACCTAGGAGATAATGGCGCCAAGACGATTGCGGCCAACTCAAGATCGTGGGTTGGGTAGTTCTTTTCATGTACTTTCAATTGTCTTCCACCATAAGCTACTACCCTCCCTTCTTGCATCAGAACAACGCCTAGCCCCATACCACAAGCATCCGTATATACTGTGAACATTTTGCTTCCATCCGGCAAAGTCAGAACTGGGGCTGTTGTGAGAGCCCTTTTTAATCGTTGGAAAGCAAACTCGCAATATAATCCCAAGTGAATGCCAGATTCTTCTTTGTTAGCCTTCTGAGTGGAGCTGAGATTTTCGTGAAATCCCTAATGAATTTTCGGTAAAAACCGGCTAGCCCAAGAAAGCTTCGAACTTCGGTTGCATTTCTTGGTGTCTTCCAATCTTGCACTGCCACCACTTTCGCGAGGTCCACAGCCAACCCCTCTTTGGACACTATATGCCCTAGAAATCTTACCTCCTTTCTCCAAAAGTGGCACTTGGAGAATTTGGCTCTTAGCTGATGTGCACGGAGAGTATCCATGCTCTCTTTCAGATGCTGAGCATGTTCTTCCTCATTCTTTGAGAAGATCAAAATATCGTCTACGAAGACCACCACGAACTTATTGAGGAATTTTCTGAACACCATGCTCATCAGGTCTACGAAATAAGCGGGTGTGTTCGTCAAACCGAAAGGCATGACAAGCCACTCGAAGAAACCGTCTGGGGTTCTGAATGCTGTTTTATCAATGCTATCTTTAGCTACCCTTAGCTGATGGAACCCAGTAGCCAAATCAAGTTGGGAGAAGACCGACGCACCTACAACCCGATCAAACAAATCGTCTATTCGGGGAAGCGGGTGTCTATTCTTCTTTGTCAGCTTGTTTAGCTCCTTATAGTCCACACAAAGACGTAGTGAACCATCTGCTTTGGTGGAGAACACCACTGGAGCACCCCATTCCGAGATACTCCTTCTTATAAACCCCTTCTCGAGAAGCTCCTTAACTTGCTTACTGAGCTCCTTTCTCTCCTTTGGAGCCATGTGCCTAATAGGCAAAGCTACGGGCTTTGCATTATCAACAAGATATATGCAGAAGTCTATTTCCTGCTTCGGAGGTAAGCCATTCACCTCTTCAAAGACATCTAGATATTCCCGGACTACTCTAACCGACTGCAAATTCTCAACAGAAGCATCAAGCGACTCTAGATAACTAAGCATAACAACATTCAAGGGATTACAAGAAATTCCTAGAGTGTTACCGAGCCGAGTCAAGAGCCTAACCATTATTTTCTCACAATCAAGAATGGCACCATTACTGGATAACCAGTCCATGCCTAAGATCAGTCCATACCCTGAGAAGCCCAAAACAAAGGCATTACATCTAAATTCAACACTTAGAATAGAGATTTTCAAATCCAAGCAAACCATCGACAAATAAGCCGAGCCCCCAATTGGACTTGAAACAACAAAGGGATCTTCTACCATACTAGTGTCTAGGTGCAGAGATTCTACTAAAGCAGATGAAATAAAGGAGTGTGATGCACCAGAATCAAAGAGAGTGCGAACTGGATGATCATAGAGGTAAACTAAGCTTTCTACAGAAATATTTCTACTTAAGGTTCTCAAGATAAGATTGAGAAGATAAGCAAGATAAAACAAAGCATCTAGAAGAAGAAGAAGTTAAAGATGTACCCCCAGAAGGTCCTGCTTGCAGGCCTTGCCCTTGCTTCTTAGGGCAGTTCTTGCGGATATGTCCAATAACACCACACTGAAAGCATGCTCCCCTCTTCCTCTTCTTCTTTCTACAATCCTGGACTATATGCCCAACAATGCCATAGAAATAACATTTCCTTTTCTCATGTGCCTTATTATTATTGTTGTGGTCCTTTCCTCCTTGACTATTATCCGTCTTCTTGTTCTGCGATTCTTCCGCTTGCTGTTTCACGTAGAGGAGGAGGAGGAGTAAAAGCATCTATAGCTGGGGAGTAAGGTCCCCAGACATGCTGAAACGAAAAGGAAAAATTCGAGACAAAAGGATAGAGAGAGAGTGCATATGGCTTTTAGGGAATTATGCCTTTTAAAAACAATGCTTCTTTAAACTTCTTTTTGAAAATAGTTTCAATTTTTTATCTAGTCTGGTAAATCTATGCTCTGATACCAAGTGAAACACCCCACCCTCCATTAAGGTCACTCACAAGGGTCTGCCTTAACTTTGGTGGAGGTTTGTAAGTAAAAGTCACAGATAAAACACAAGACAGATGTAAACACATATATATGTAAGCAGCAGAAAACATCAGACTTTTATTTCATAAAATACTTGTTCATACAACACATTTCCATAATTGTCTCATAACAACTTCCAAAACATTACAACATCATTTCTGTCTTGGTTTTTAAATAAAGAAGCATAAAACATGATTAAAACTACATAAATCCCCATAGAGTGTGACCAACAGCCATAGCCAAGGAAAGAGACTCCAAACCGTACATCAACTATCTTGAAGCTTTTAAAGAATCTGACTAAGCTGAGTTATTTCCTCCCTATGGAACTTTGGGGGGGGGGGGGAACGGAAGAAAAGAAGACGAAAGAAAATAAGGTCAGACATAAAGCCTGGTAAGTCTAGTGACTCCTCAGTATGAGAATAAGAATAAGGGCATGATAGGCGTAATATGGAAATAGGAAAGTATCATCAACTAAGATGAAGTAGTTTTGAAACGAATGTACTATCGCACCCCACACTATATCTCTGCACCTACTTGTATTATCTTAACTGTCACCCCATGCTGGAGGTAAAGTGATCCCCTTTTCTAAAGATCGGCTCCTACTCGCATAATCATCTGTGTCTTACGGCCCCCAGAGATTGTAGATACCTATGCTGGCCCCACCATGGGGTGTATCAAGTCCCATGGTGGCGACATGGCACAAACCTTAAAATGCATAGGTTATACTACTGGTGCCCCCAATGCCCTGTTTGTCTGCTCCGAAGTGTGTGCATGCCCGCACTCCGTTAGAACCCACACTGTTGCACCCACCGTCGTCGCTTTGACCGCTTATAATCAGCCCAGTAATCGTGCCCCACCCTGCCTAGTTTCAGGGTACCATGATACCTAATTGGGTTACTGCTGAAATGGGTCCCCTTTACTAGGGTTTTCTAGTCAAACATTTTAAGTGGTTAAGTGTCTGTATTTACCTAACCCCACCCATCAATTTCATTAACATGTTATGTGTCTGTATTTACCTAACCCCACCCATCAATTTCATTAACGTGTTGAATTGATTAAGTTTTTTAGTTAGCTTAACCCTACCATCCTGACTTGTCTGTCCTTAGCCTTTTAAAGCACCAACCACTCACATTAGACAGATATTGTTACGGTTACTGGATGTGCCGGTCGGTTCCGGGCAGATTTACACCGTAACTCAGTCTAACCTCGGGTCCTTATTGGGCACAATGCTTAACCACCCACATTGGATAGGTATTGTTGTGACTACTGGACAGTCAGGCGGGTCCGGGCAGATTTACATCACTCAATCCAACCTCGTGTTAAGCATATTCGTATTTTCTAAATTTACATATTTGTCTTTATTACTGAGTATATGTAAATTTGTTAACAATTAAATGTTATGGCCCACATTCCAAGTTTAACATTTTTGGTATAAGAATTTATACCTTTTAAATGCCACCAATTTTTGGCATGTGACAAACATGCCAATTTCATTTTTTTTATGTCAAGTTTTACTAATATTCCATACGTTACCCCGTTTAAACATTAGGCTAACAATCTTAGCCTAATTTTCGTTTGCGTAGTCTAATCATATAATATTAGGCTAAAAACTTAGCGTAATTTATCACACACAAATAGGCATAAGGGAATTCATAAACATAAACATAACATAGGTGTAAACTTGGCATTTTTGGCATAGTCAATATGAACATCATAGGTGTGAACTTGCAAAATAGCCAACATGAATGTCATAGATGTGAACTTGCAAAATAGTCAATATACATATATATGTGAATTTGCAACATAGCCTAAATCAATTTACATATATTGTGAATTTGCATTGAAATAAGGGTCTAACCAAATAGGTGTCACATGAATTAGCATATGATTTAGACAACATAAGTCTAAACTTGTTTATGGATCTAGGCATAACATCGAACATCACTAGCACATGACAAGAATATGACATTTTCATAAATATGTATAACTTTATGACAAGGGTGTGGACTAGATCCAATCGCATATCTAATTACAATATGAAACATGTACTAAAGTGGATCTTGACATGGATTCAATTAGGAACTTGCAACTTTTGTATAAACATAGGGGCATGTATGTGAACATAACCATTTAGGGATAAAGATTTCTAGCATAAAGTATATACACGAGGTTCTAATCACAAACGACCTATATAATCACATAAACATGAACTATACAACTTGCTTGTGATGTTGTTGTCATTCTAAAAATACAATAGGATCAACATCAATCTTAATTATACCACAAACATCCCAATTTCATTCGCAACACAATCATTTCAATACGTAGATATTAATTAACATCGTCGTTACATAATAGCACAATTCCACTTCCAATTTACATCGAATCAAGTCTTAGTTTTATTCTCATCGAAAAAATCACTATACTTACAACGAACGATGAACTTGGATTCTGGATTCTGAATTCTGAATTTGATATGCTTTCCTTTGGGTAGACTAACGTTGTTTTGATTCATGTTTTACTTTAGTATTGTCTTGTCTCTAAGCTTTCTAACTGATGACCACTCCTAGTTTCTTTCCAGCAGCATGACGGCTTTAGTATTATATTATTTGTGTGAATTTAGGGTTAGACTTGAGTTGTATTTATAGAATTTCAATCTAATTAGAGACGTCGATGAAGCTAGAGTGAATTCAGACCATCCATCTCAAGAGAAGCCAATCAGAAAGTGACATGTAAGCCCTAAAGCCTCAGAAATCGACCAGACCCCGACTAGGCCAGCCAGGGCCTGACCAACAAGGGTTTCAGTCCTGGGCGCACTTGGCAGGTGCGCCAGTGCTAAAATTGTACTGGCGCACTTCCCAAGTGTGCCAGTGCAATCTTGTTCTGGCGCACTTCCCAAGTGCGCCAGTGCATTCTGACTCGTTTCTGATTTTTCTGCCCAACTTCGTTCGTCCATATCTTCTTCATACAGTATCCGTTTTACGCAAACTTGGACTCTATCTCAAGCAGAATTTCGAGACGAACGCAACGGTGTGAGCCATTTCCCTTGATTTCATCATTTAGAATTAATTATACTTTAAATTGTTAAGTTACAGTTGACAGAAAATTCGGGGTGTTACATGGAAGTTCCTTCGTGAATAGATCTGCTGAATTTTTTTGAGATTGGATTTGCTTTACTTCTATTTTGAAGCTCATGTATGAAAAAGAATTTAGGAGAAGTATGTTTTGTCCTATCACCCTTGATATATCCTGTTTGAATCTGAGCTACGCATGTTGCATTGTCCTCATAAATAATAGTTGATCTTTCTGTAGTTAAGGGAAGTTGACATGTGCTTCGAATATGTTCAATTAATGACCTTAACCAAATTCATTCTCGACTCGCTTCATGTAGTGCTAGAATTTCAGAATGACTGGATGGTGTTGCTTCCAACGTTTGTTTTGTAGATCTTCATGAAATAGCTGCATTGTTGTTTGTAAACACATATCCAGTTTGTGATTTTACTTTATGTGGATTAGAAAGGTAACTTTAACACTCCTCCTTGAATACGTATCTTCAAATTCTTGAATTCCTTTATAGTAGCTTGAAATTATCCCCCTTGAAAAATTATTGCTCCCCCTAATAGATATTGTCATATTAATGACATTTCTTATAAGAGTTCGATACTTCAGGATCGATGTAATGCTTCATTAAAACCTTACTAAGAAAAACCCTATGGGAAAAATCTTAGTGAAGGAAAAAGAGTACAAAAACATATTTTCAATAATTTACTACATTAAATGTAGAATGATACTTCTGGATCAGTATAATTCTTCAGTAAAAACCTTACAAAGGAAAACCCAGTGGGAAAAACCATAGTTAAGGATAAAAATACATATGAACTTAAATATCATATTTGAGATGTTATTCCTTGATGTGGTGCTTGATTCTTTTAGATCAAGATAATGTCTCATTACAACTTTTAATATTACTTTGAGGATGATACTTCTGGATCAATATAATATCTCACTAAAACTTTACTAAGAAAAACCTGGTGGGAAAAATCTTAGTTAAAGAAAAAGAGTGCATACTTTTTGATATCTCAATTTCGTTATAGATACTTCTGGATCCATAAATATATATATCTCATTGATAATATTACTTAAACAAATCTTGTATAGAAAATAAACTCAAGAGATAATAATCATTACTCTTAATACTTCTGACGTTCATCATTTATTAACATTTGCCTCATTAAAACCTTCACGATGGAAAACCCTATGGGAAAAAACCAAAGTGAAGGAAAAAGTGTACAACATCACAAGAAAATTCTTAATGAACTTTTCTTAAAAGACTTTTGTGTGCATTTTCATGCTTCAGGCATGTTTTCTTATTTAAAACACCTTTTGTTTGCACTTACTTGCTATACACTTCGAGTGTTTACAATTTTGTGCTTTAATCAGGTTTGCACTGCAATACATTTCTAATGAACAATAATAGTTTCATTATAGCAATACTTATAAGCAGGAAGTAATCTACTCATCTTGAATTATATCAAGATTTTCATTACAACAATACTTAGAAGCATGTTGTAATCTATATTCTATGTTCTTTGCATTCTTTATAATCACTAAAGTTATTTATGTTCTTCAGGAACCTGTACACTTCAATGAATTTTACATATTGCAACTATACTCAAAAGCCGATATAAGTATTTTAAGTCCTCACTTATTTAAACAAAGTCTACAATATAGAATAAATTTCATGGCCATCACCTAAGAATCTCCCTATGTACCGGTTACACTATTATCCCTCAAAATTAAACTTTTCATTATATTTCTAATTCGATCTAAGTTGAGGGAAAAAAATACTATCAACTGGCTAAAAATTGTAAACTTATTTTGTTGTATCAATTGAAAATGAGTCGTATTTAAAAAAAAAAATTATGGTATGTTACTACGATATAAAATGTATGATGGTCCTACATGAAAAGAAAGAAAGAAAAATTAAAGAAAAATCAAAAGAATGCAATGCAGACCCCCCCCCCACACTAAAATTAAACAGTGTCCACACTGTAAACACGTTTTCTAAATTTGAAAGATCGTACCCAAAGGTGAATGAGATGCAAAATTATTTGTAGAATGAAATGCAATCTAACTATATGTAAGAATGGATCATATGTACAATGATATATGTGTTTGCGGTGCACGCGATGTAAAGAATACCACCATCTTTTTCCCTCACACTTGGTTCTTGCCCGATGAGTCCCATTCCCATTGTGTTTAGGCATGTTTTCTAACAAGCAAGAGTTTTTGAAAACCATCTCATCTTTAAACCTAGATTTATAGTCCAGGAGATAAATATCCAGGGTCATCCTAACATGAAGTTTTTCAACCAAGCCAGCATTCCAAAGATAATTCATGTGTTCAACAAATTTGTCAGTGTAATTTTTCAAAAATTTGTGATCGTATATAAATTCAGTGAAATTTGAATTCTGAGTGTTGTTCAAAACTATGTGATCACATTTCTCAATTTCATTCATTGGCAACATATTTTTGACACTGACAACTTCAAATTTGTTGGAAGTTTCTTCAAAGTTAAAATTTTCAAACTTGGATTCGTGGTTTGGTTCTATTTCACCCTCATTTGGCAATTCATCTTCATACAATCCAAAAGATTCATGTTCATTAAAATTCTTCTCCAACTCTGAGTTTTTGAAAAATTCTACATTTTCATTTTGTTCAATTTCAAAAACTTCAAGTTCTCACAGCCTGAAAGAGGAAGGTCAAAATCTAAGCTTAAATCTTTTTTCTGAAAAGAGTTGAAGTCCAAATCATTTGTTGAATTTTGAAAAACTTCATCAAGATGATTATTCTCAATTTCCAAAGTCGTTATTTGAAAATTTTCAATGTCAGTAGAAATTGGATTATTTTCTGATTCAAGGCTTGTTTGAATTTGATTCTGTTGTTCTTTATAAGATGCCATTAAACAAAGAAGTTCATCCATCTTTTTATTTAGCCTTTCCGCCCTCTCATCAAAATTACATTCCTCAAAGTCGTTGATTGGAGAGCTCTCGCTTTGGATTTCTTGATTCTCAAAATAGTTTGAATTTTCAGAAAATTGAAATTGAGATTGGAAATCATTTTGATTTTGAAAATTAGGTTCGTAACCAAAATTGTTAAAATTGGTGGGAAAATTCCAATTTCGGTCATTCTCAAGATGTGGATATGGGTTGTAGTTTTGAAAATTCTGATCGATTTGAAAATCATTTTCAAAATTATTTTCGAATTGGTTTCCAACCCCATATTAATGTTGATCAAAGGTATGTTGCGATTCAAAACCATTTTGATGTGGATGTGGCCCATAATCGAAGTTATTGAAATTTAAATTGAAATCGTCATTTCGATTATATCTATGATTTTGAATATGTTGGTCAGTTGGAAAATTTTGAAAATTGTTGACATTGGGCTCACGAAATTTTGGAAAATCTTGTTTCATGAGTTGCAATTCATACTCGTACTCTTCAAGAGGACGTCTACTCCGATTATTATCCCACATATCTCTCAATGATTTTTTTGAATCAGACATTTTAAATGAAATCAAGATAAGACATAAATTATCCTTAGTTCAAAATAGTATAAAAGAATGAGTTGTGCTCTATTAATTAACTGACTCAATTAGAAGGGGGAAGAGGGTCTTATGGTCGTTCACGTATAGTCTAAATACTAAGGGATACGACCAATGTTTTACGGGTAGTATGCAACCTCTTTTGCTAATAGTTCAATAAATTGAACTACTATATATCCGCGATCCAATTATATGAGACAGTCAACATCACAAAACACCACTTGTCAATTATTTCAAAAAAAAAAATCAATTCAAGTTTTATAATTGAATTTCGACGAGAATGATGACTTATGGATTCGTTCCTCACCAAATTTATTCAGAAATTGCAACAACACAACAGTCACAGAGTAATCACAGAACATAACAGTCACAGAACAGAAAATTAAAATATTGTACAAGCAAGCCGCTGCACCTACAGAAGATTTTTACAAGCAATTTCTATATTTTTCAAAGCAGCAGAGCACCTGTAGAGTTCAGAGAATTTTACTGTGGGGTATGATAGTCCGTCCAGAAAAATTTGAGTGGTGTTGACAATTCAAACTCCACTGTTTGCTTTGTTTGATGTCGATTCCTTTGATTTGCTTGCTTGAATTCCTTTATTTTGGCCTTCGATTTTTTTTATGAGGTTTTTTTTATAGAGGAAGCAAGAAAGAAAAAAAATGAAATAAATAAAATGAAAACAAAGCTTAACAACTAAAAATTGGCTAAAAAAAAAAAGTTAACAAAGACAATTAGCTTAAAGAACGAAAATAAGCCTAAGCTTATTAAAAGAAAACAAAGATTGTTTCAAGGCTAAATCCGAACAGCTAGGGGCGCACTCAACTAGGTTAAGACAAATATCCTCACAAAAGCGCCGCCGACTTTTTTTTTGTTCTCTATAAATCGCCACAAATGGCTCCTAGAAAAACTCAAACAAAACTCAGCATCCTAAAAAAAAAACAACCATGCCCTTTTTTTTTGGTTGTGATTGCTGTGTAGATACAGCAGTTCGGTGGTAATAATGATCGGCTTTGTGGGTTTTTCGATGCTAAGAAGATGTTGAGCAGTGGCTTCGTAGATCGATTTGGAAGGTGCCGATCTAGGTGATCGGATGGTGTGAGTGCGATGACGGTTGTGGTTTGTAATCGGAAAAGTGAGGATGATGCGAAGAGGGTGGTCTGTCAGAAGGGGTGAACGTTGTACGAAGGGGGTTCGGAAGTTGCGAATTCAATTCAAAGCAGTGCTTTAATTTCCGAATTGGGGTTATGTTGAAAATTGTTTGGAGATGAAATCGCAGAATTATTCAAATCAGATCTTGCAAGTTTGTGGTTGTTTTTCGGTAATGGGTCCGATTTGGTTTCCGTGAGTTTATTATGTTTGAGGTGTTCTGGTTTGGGTTTTCAATTGAATTGGGTTGGCTTTTGGTTTTTTTGAAGTTGTGAGGATTGTGATGGCAAGTGGTTGATCTAGGAGGTCGATTTTGGTGCGGACGATGGAGTGAAGCTGCTGTGTTTGATTTGTGATGGCCAGGAAGATGTCGGATGTTTGTGACGTTGGTGGTATGGCGATCTGAATTGCTGAAAGACCGGGTTTGTGAAGAATGATGAAGTTGAATTATGTATTGAGGATGGATAAACTTGGTAGGAGGATCCTTTGTGTTTGTGAACAGATGAAGGGGGTTTGAATTGTGAAGAAGAGAGGTGCTTGTGATTGGAAGCAGGAAAGTGGTTTGGGTCTGATGGAGTTTGTCAGTTTGTGCGCTCGAAGTTTTGTACTGATGAATTTGTTTGTGGCTCGTAGCGTTTGATTGGTGATGTTGATTGAAGAAGATATTGTATTTGTGAGGGTTCGAATTGATGTAGAGGGGTATATGGAATTTGTGGCTGCTGACTGTGTTCAGACAGTGCGGAAATTGGATGGATGACGTGCTGATATGCGGTTCTAGGAAGTGGGTATGGACGCAAATTTGATGAATGTTGCGGTTTATCTGAGGGGTCAGAGTGTGATGAGGTTGCATGTGGTGAAGGGTTGTGGGAATTTGTGTGGCAGACGGAGAAGTTTGGTCGACTTTTATGGGGAAAGTTTTGAAGGATTGACCAAAGAAGTGGTGAATTAACTTGCTATTTGAAAACTGAAGATGGTTTTGGACTTCAAGGCAGAAAAGGAAAAAGAATTGCAGAAAGGAAATTGTTTTTTTATTTGTAAGAATTGTGAATGTGTTAATAGGGAAGGAATAAGAAAAAAGGAAGGAAAGTTGAGAAAAGAAGCAAGTTTTTTTTTTGTAAAATTGAAAAAAAGAAAGAATTTGTAAAAGAAAAGAAAGATATTGAGAAATAAAAAGGAAAGAAACTAAATAAAAACTAGAAAGGAATTTTTTTTAACTTGTAGAAAAAGAATTGTACAGATTGGAAGGAGGATGGAAATAAATAATAGATTAGAAAGAAAATGAAAGGAGAGAAATTGGACAATGCAAAAAAATTGAAAGAACAAATGGCAAGAAATATCTTTTTTTTTAATTGTAAAGAAGAAAACAAATTGTACAAAGGAAAGAAATAGATGGAAAAAGGTGAATAAAAAGGAAAAAAAGAGGAAAGAAGTAAGAAAAAAATTACAAGATTTTTTTCTTTTCTTTTTAGAACAAAATCCAACAAAAAGTACAAAAATTAAATAAAACAAAAACTAACACAAGAATACAAAAAGAAAAAAAAAGAAAAAAAAAACTAACACGAATCAGAAATGAAATAAATAATAAAATTTAATCGTTACCTCCCCGGCAACAGCGCCAAAAACTTGATCGACGCTAGAAAAGCGCGATATTTGTAATAAAATTCTGCAAGCGCACAGGTGTGTAGCATATAGGTCGAACACAGGGAGGTAAATTAAATTATTTATCTAATCTCTTGGGCGAGTTAGACGAAGCCTGGAGATTTTTTTGAAATAAAAACAAATTGAAATTGCGAACTTAGGATTATCGTTGAATATAATCAACGATTAGTCACTAAAGAAAGTAAATTACAGAACAAGAACAACAAGGCAGAAAATAAAAGTGTAGAATAAGAAGAACAACATAAAGTAAATTAGGATTGTCGTTGAAACTAATCAAATGACTAATCACTAACAAAAAAATGTAAAATACAATTGGTGTTCTTCCAAAACTAATTGTGAAGACAACACCGATTGCTAAGAAAAAGAAAATTGCAGAAATAATAAAAAGAAGAAGAACTATTATTAATGGAGAAGAGAATATAGAATATGATAGGATGGTGGCTACAATGACATTACAAGGGTATTTATAGGGAATAACCAAACCCTAACCCTAATACAATGATAGATGGGCCTTAGGGAATTCACAAAAGAGTTTACAATGAGAGTCTCAAATGGGCCTTAGTTAAATCTATTAAATTTTTGGCCTTTCTTCTTTTCCTCTTGGTTCTTTGTCAAGCTTCCCTTGATTTGATATGTGCATGGCCATTTTATCAATCATTTTCTTGTTCAACAGCAACTAGATGTGGGATCTTCATCTGCAATTCTTCAAAATGTAAATATATAGCAATCTGATCTCCATTTCTCTACTTTTCTGGTTGCATGCGGGTCGGGTTGGAATATCTGTAAAAGTAACAAAACAATACCCAAGTAATATTTATTTATATACAAAAGATAAGATATAAGAGCATAAAATAAACACATTTCTATGTCAATCACAGTGAATATATATTTACTATGCGTGTGTTATTTATACAACATGTGTTTGAGAAGAGTATTTATAAGTTAATAAATGACACGTCCTCATGCATTTTGGGAGCTACTTATTGTTTCGGGTGATTAACTTTGCTTCTGAATGTACTAATAATAGTGAATTTTTTATTTTTGCTTTATAGGTAGATAGACGACGCTGATGGAATACATTGTTGCGATTAGTTATGGGTTGAAGTTATTCTTGCTGCTAAGACTATATTTTGATTCCTAAGAATCTATGAACTACTATTTTTGGTCGCTACTACTTTGTGTATGTGTATGTTTGATGTCTACTATTTTGCGAAATATTGTGGATGTATTGTATATGTTTGTTGTAAGAATATTGCATATTTTGATTATATAATTTTATTTGTTGGCTATGCGTTACGTGATCAATAGAAAATGTGTTATTAATATGATGCATTGATTACGGAATGTGGTATCGATATAATATATTAATTTTAAATAGCCATAGAAATGATGAGATTGATTCCGAACTTTTTACGGCATTTTTAAAATGCCATCGAAAATTTTCATGATGATTTTTCAACAGCGTTTTTAAAACGCCATAAATAGTTTTTCAAAAATTGGCATACAAACACTTTCATAAACGCTATAAATAAATATTACAAAAAAAAAACTAGAAAAAAAATTAGCCTAAACGCCATGAAATGTAACAACACAGAACAAACACCATTGGACAATATTTTTCATGGCGTTTCCTTACTGATATAGTATGTTTTCGACTTTTAACTGCATGTTAATACACAGCGTATGTAAAAACGTTGTTAATACCTTATGGCATTTTTTAACCGCCGTAAAAAGTCATATTTGTTGTAGCACTACCACCACTACACCACCCCTAGAGCCCCACACCACTTGTGCCTTACCCCATACTCCACCCCTTCAAGGCCATGGACCCCATTACCTAGACCAAGCCTTCTCGTTGCCAAAATCCTAACTTTACCCCTTAAACCACATAAAAATCCAAGTTTTCTCTTCCTAAGAATAAAAAAATACATATGTTTAGTTTGTGATAATGTTGAAATATGAAAGTTGCTATCTTGGTTTCTAAAATGGAGTTTGAAGTCATAGAAAAACAAAAGATTCTATTTTTTATTAAAAATTGGTGGAGTGGATCCCTTAGTGAGAACTCTTCACTCACCTTTAGATTGTTAGCTTAAATTAGTCACTTATGTTTGCTAATGATGTTCATATGTTTATGAAGTAATAGTTTTCTAATGATGTTATTAGTGAGGAAAAATTACACCTTTATGTGTTAACGTTGTGAATGTTTGCTTATATGTGTGCTTGGGTTGGATATAATGATGATTGGTTTGATTCGGAGTTAGTTTGGTTAAAACTAAGTATGTTAAGCATAGACACTTACTGTAAGAAGTTAAAAATGTCGCTTTTGGGTGCGTTAAGCATGTACACTTAGTGTAAGAAGTTAAAAATGTCGCCTTTGGGTGTATTAAGCAGGGACAATTAGTTAAAAGTGTTAAAAAGGTCACTTTTGTGTGAATATGGTATGAATCCTTGTGTAAATAACACCCTGCGTTGTTATTGGATGTTGTATGATGTCAATGAATGCTTATGATGGATTGATGATTGGATAATTATGGTTAATCCGTTGATTGATAAATTATAAGTGTTAATTGTCTAACGCTTATACCATCTGATTTATGCCGTGATATGTGTATATACATACACTTTGTGTGTGTGTATATATATATATTTGTGTATATGTATGTGTGAATGGATGATTCGATTATGAGAAATCATATTCGAAATAATAATAATGATTTTGGATTTACTACACACACACATATATGGAAGATATGAGGATTAATTGAGTTTCAATTCCAATTTGGATTTAAATTAGAATCTTTTATTAATAAAATATTCAGTGAAAAATAAAAGTTTGAATTTTAAATTCGAAATAATTTGGAAATATAGTTTAAGTAATTACGAATAGTTTTCATATAAATAAGAATTTGATTTGAGTTAGTTTTAAATTAATAAAGGTAATTTTCAAATTTTAATATTCAAAATGAATAGTGACTTTAAAAAGTGAAGCTTGGTTTGGGTATCCAAGAAAGTTTTTAACAAGATTTTATTTTTCAAACTATCTTATTTATTCTTATAATGGACTTCATGAAAATTTGGGTTTCAAATATTAAGTTTTGAATAATAATATTATTTTAATGATTTAAATAATATCAAAATGATTAAATAATGGAATATTTGATTTTAAAGAGAAATATTTGAAATATAGTTTCAAAAAGTAATTATATATGTTTTATATTATTAATAAGCTATTTTGGAAGTAATTCGATGCAATTTTAATTATAAATCGAAGTTTAGTCTGAATAAGGCTAGGCGCGCAACGGTAGTTTGCAAATTTCTACCATTGACTTTAAATTGACATACTAGGTGATCCGACCATTAGATTTTCCCAAAACAAAAAAATGTATGGTTCAAAAAGAAAATAGATTTCAAATGATATGTAAAGTTTTGAAATCCAACGATAAAATTTTGTGCTAAGTTCAAATAAATTTTGAAATAAAACAGTGCTAGTGTCGTTATTGACCTGAAAATGGATTTCAACGAGATGTACTATTTTTAAATTATTAAAAATAGGGATAAATTATGATAAATCATAATAAATGGTTTGAAAGTGATTTGAATGTATAAAATGAAGTTTTGGATAATAAAAGTCATTTTGACTAAACTAGCTAATATAAGCTTATTTTGAGTGCTTTTCGTGACGATACTACAACATTTTCTAGAAAGGATTATTTAAAGGTTTTAAACTAAATTGTATTAATCTATGACTTAAGGAATCATTTTTGAATGGTTAATAAATTAAATTTTGAATTTAATGGGAATCGATTTGGTGATATCGAGATAATTACCTGTAGATGAAGACAGATACTATTTGAGGAATTTAAAAAAGGTTTGCCTTATTCCACTTATTGTGTTTGTTCAATACGAAAATTTATATCGATTATGAGTTGATATGATTTCCGTGAAGATTCCACTGAGAATGAAAGTATGGTTTTGGGTTTGTCATGAATGATGTCTTGAATAACATATATTCTTTAACCTAATAGAAGACGGGATTGACTTCCGAAGTTAAGTAATCATTGAATAATGATTTTGAAGATTTAAAACTAAGTTAGAGTTTTAAATAAATTGTTAAATAAATATTTGAATGGATGAAATGAAAAGGGTTTAATGAAAGTAATTAGAACTTATCAAAATAAATGTAGATATGGATTAGGGTTAAGAAGCTAGTCATATTCTATCGTAGGTAGAAATTGCCCTAGACCGATAGAGTGGGAATGGTGTCTTCCTCTGTGTTCCATTGGATGAGGTCGGGATTGAGATTTTGATTTAAGAAATAACCTTTGTGTTAAGGTTTAATTGAAATCAAGGAATAGTCCAAAATAGAATGAAACTTATTATGTAACAACCCGGAAAATCCGAACTAATTAATTTTTTTTATTTTGGCTATTTCAGTAAATTTTGAATAGTTAAAATAATTTATTTTAACTAATAACAATTAGAAATTTATTTTAATCGAAGTTAGAGAGAATATATTTGATTTCTAAAGGAATTGGAAATAGTACAGTAGCTTGAAAAGTCAAACCTGAACTTTGACTGAATGTACTAGATTCAAAATTTAACGGATTTTAGTGAAACCAAAAATATTTAAATAAGTTTGAAAATACCTTTCCAATGAACACGAAAAATCGAAATTTCATAGCGGGAATCAATAATTATGACCGGTTGAATATTCAGAATAGTCGCTATAGTATAATTCATAGCCCGTATAAAAGGTCATTTCTCAAACAACCTCCGTTTTCGACGAAATCACTTTTATCTGGTCCGGAATGTCAAATTATTGCTAAGTTCAATTTTCCAGAATTTTTGGAATTAATATGTGAGCGTGACAAACGAAAATGTGTTTTGTCAATTTCAGCCAAATTTAATCGACTTGAAAATGGCCATTTTTCAAACGGTCTCGAAATTCGATGAAATTAATTTTGTTAGGACCGTATCATCAAAATTAAGCCAGGTATAATTTTTCTGGAATTTTTAGAGTTATTATGTAGCCCTAGTAATTTAAAATGTATGTTTGAATTTAATATAAATTGATTTATATTTTAAATTTTGGGAAAAACTTATCATAACAGCCGAATTGGATTACGAAATATGTTCCATTGTGTTCGGAACATGGGTATTTAGCTAAGGGCGGCACTTGTTGGGTTTGATTTGGAGTTCAGAACGATGTACAAGTTATATTGAAATTAAAATGAATTAAATAAAAAAAAAATACAGTATAAATACACACTTATATGCTTAACCCTAATTCCATTTCGTAGCAGCCGCCGTATATTGATTTTAATGGCCACCGTGCTCCCCTTTTAATCCCTTAATACCTATCAATCCACAACGAATTAGAACCCCAACCCAAAGACAAAATCGAAGTACTCCTCAAGCTCTTTAATACTGTACGGATGTGATCAAATTTAGTCCAGTAATTTAGCCGATCTCCTTCCTTGAAGCTCCGTTATTCGAAAGCTCCTCCAGGCCAGAAAAGACCACCGAGTTCGACGTTGAGACATCCCCTGGCATGCGTCTCGAGGCACGACGAGGTGGCTGCATCGGATCAGACTCCGGTGCCTCGGTGTTTGTGCGAATTGGAACCCTACGTTTGAACAAAACATCGAATACATCGGCCTTGGTCTGTTAAAGAAGAAGAAGGTGGAAATATTATTTAATTATTTAAAACTAATTTATTTTAAATATTAACAATGTAAATCTGATCATATCTCATTCATACTAACTTATAATAACACGATTTTCGAAGCGTTGTGATCGTAAGACATGGATCTACATATCTAGGCTGAAAAAAAGCAATTCTGATCTGGTTGAATTTTGGGTCAAAATTTTCAGATATGAACTATTCAGATTCAATAGAACTATGAGAAATCCTATTTTATTTCTATTACTATTTATTTGAAAATAATTAGAATAAATCGTGAATGTATTCTCATTGATTCGTTGTATATTTTGACATACTATGCTACGTGATTTGATCCGTTTGTGATGTATTAATATGGATCTGTTAGTTTAGATATTTTGTTAATATAGATTTGTATGTGATGGGTTAATTAGAATAAATCATTTTTGTTAATATTTTGTTGAATCATATATATTAAACAAAAACGGAGCATCATGTTTGTTTATTGAATTGATTGAATTAGAATTTTCAAGATAATAAAAATTTCACCTTTATTTATTGGATTGAATTAGAATTTTCAATTCAATGAAAATTTCAACTTTGTTTATTTTGTTGAATTGAATTAGAATCTTCAATTCAATGAAAATTTCAACTTTGTTTATTTTGTTGAATTGTATTAGAACTTTCAATTCAATATAAAAATATAACTTTGTTTATTTTGTTGAATTGAATTAGAACTTTTAATTCAATATAAAAATATCGCTTTGTTTATTTTATTGAATTAAATTGGATTTTGCAATCCAATAAAAATATCACCTTTTGTTAATGTTGGATTTAATTAGAATTTACAATCCTATAAAATTATTGATTTTGTTGTTATAATTAAACTTGCAACAAAAATGGACATTTGGATAAATAGAAAAATTAGTTAAACAAAAATCCATATTTTGTTTATTGAACTTGTGACACCAAAAATGAAATTTATGTAAATAAAGAAAATGATCATGTTTTTCTTATCAAAACATGTATTCATTAAAATACACAATTTTAATGCTAAATAAAAGAATAGATTAAAAAGTTACATTTTAGATGTAAATAAAAGCATAGATTAAAAAGTTACATTTTTATTTACATTTTAGATGTAAATAAAAGAATAGAATAAAAAGTTACATTTTTATTTACATTTTAGATGTAAATAAAAGAATAGATTAAAAAGTTACATTTTTATTTACATTTTAGATGTAAATAAAAGCATAGTTTAAAAAGTTACATTTTTATTTACATTTTAGATGTAAATAAAAGCATAGATTAAAAAGTTATATTTCTATTTACATTTTAGATGTAAATAAAAGAATAGATTAAAAAGTTACATTTTTATCTACATTATAGATGTAAATAAAAGAATAGACTAAAAAGTTACATTTTTATTTACATTTTAGATGTAATAAAAAGAATAGATTTAAATGTTATATTTTTATTGTCAAATTAGAGATAGTAAAAAAATAAAATTTTTAAAGTTACATTTTTGTTGACATTTTAATTGTAATAAAAATAGTAGATTTAAATGTTATATTTTTATTGTCAAATTAGAGACAATAAAAAGCATAGAATTAAAAGTGACATTTTGATTGACACTTTATTTGTAATAAAAAGAGTAGATTTAAATGTTATATTTTTTGTCAAATTAGAGACAATAAAAAAGCATAGAATTAAAAGTGACATTTTGATTAACACTTTACTAGTAATAAAAAGAGTAGATTTAAATGTTATATTTTTATTGTCAAATTAGAGACAATAAAAAGCATAGAATTAAAAGTGACATTTTGATTGACACTTTAGTCGTAATAAAAAGAGTAGATTTAAATGTTATATTCTTATTATCAAATTAGAGACAATAATAAGCATAGAATTAAAGTTACATTTTCATTGCCATGTTATATGTAATAAAAAGAATAGTTTTAAGAGTTGCATTTTTATTGTCATTTTAGAGAAAATAAAAAGAACAGTTTTAAATGTTACATTTTTATTGTCATTTTAGATACAGTAAAAAGTATAGTTTTAAATGTTACATTTTTATTGTCATTTTATAGAAAATAAAAAGAATAGTTTTAAAAGTTGCATTTTTATTGTCATTTTAGAGATAATAAAAAGAATAGATTTTCAAGATACATTTTTATTGTCATTTTATATACAATAGAAAGCATAGATTTAAATGTCACCTTTTTATTGTCATTTTAGATGAAATAAAAAGAGTTAAAAATCATGTTTTTATTGTCGTTTGGTTTCAATAAAAAGGGTGAGCATTAAAAATACAATTTCAATGTAATTTAGTTTCCATTGAAAAGAATTAGGCATTAAAATACGATTTTCCTTAAATCGTCACTTTTATCATGTTAGTTAGGATTAAGAAAATCATATGTAGAATTTCTAACATGAATATGGACCGTACTTGGCTTGCATGTGATCGATTAAAAGTAGTTGAAATCGCCAAATGATTTATATTATATATATGTAAATATTAATTAAAATTAAACGAATCGCACGCGGTAGTTCGCGTTTCGAAATCGTAACTTTAAACGATAACACCGAAAGACCCAACCATCAGATTTTCCCAAAACTGGAACCGTTAGGGCCGCTTTGGGAAGATCTTTCCAACGATATAAATTTTGTGAAAATCCAACTGTTAGATTTCGAGATAAGTGTAAATCAAATTTCGATAAAAGCAACGCTAGGGTCGCCCTTCGACCCGAAGCGTCATTAAATAAATTTGGCTATTTCTATATAAATAAAAATAGCGATAAATCGTGATTAATTACTATTAACGATATGAAATGATTTTAAACTATATATATGCGAGAATCATTTAAAAGACCGAGTTAAATCTCATTTCAAATGATTGAACGACGTTCTAAATTGGGGATCTTAAAGATAGCGATTGAAGACGGGCGATCTTCACATCGAAAGGATAACTACTGATGCCTGACATTGGCTAACTACCAATAAAGGGTTAAAGTGGTAGTTGTCCGGACATTCTTGTTGATCATCCAGATACGCGAGCACCTCTCTTCCGTATTGGACATACGGGACGAGGAATGAGGTGACTCCGGTTTTGTTCAGACCCAGAACGGACTCGTAAATGGATGTGTGCCCGACATTGAATTTCATTCTGTATAATTAAATTGATTTCTATTAATATATATCTGTGGTGGCGGAGAAATTATTCTCTTTCTTAACACCCTTCTTTGAGACGCACGAGCTCGAAGGTTATATATTGGTAGTTATCGATCGCATGACGTGGATTGCCAATGTGGCATGCCAAGATGTAATTGATCGAGGCTTTTGTTGAAAAGCAGAGCCTTCTGGATAATGATCAAAACATAGCCTATTTCGGCATAATTTTGTGTATTACGTTACCTAGCGAGCCTCACACCCAGGTAGAGTCAAAAGCGGGACGAGGGAACGTAGGGAGTGCACACGTTTCTTTCTAGCTAGAAGTGATGTTTGGGTTTTTACAAGACCCTACATTTTTACTTATGTGGTTGATGGAATGAGGCGCCTCGGTTTTATTTGTTCTCCAATGGAAAAATTATAGGTCTACCGGGATCGGGGAGCATGTGTTCAGGCATAACTAATCCGCTAACGTTATATGTGGATCGGCCTTACAGTATCCAAGGATTCACTGCGAGGGACCCTGAGAAATTGTTAGAGTGTCTCGAATCAATTAGGAGATCGTCCCTAGCCTTGACTCTAGATGGAAACCAATCTCTAATACGACATTATGGTTTTGAATGTAAACCTATGTATGGCGACATAGTAGGATGGGGTACTATGCCGTCTAGGATTTATACATTTAATTTGAAGTATTTTTAAAACATATTAGAGAATAGTAATAATATTAAAAATATTATTTTCTACGTATCAAGCATTTTTTTATCATTATAATGTAAAACTCTATCCTCTGGTTTGCATTGTATTGTGTGATGGGACTTGAGTCTTATATTGATTTCATTTTCTAAAATGTATTGCCATGTTTTTAAATAAAATTTATTAATCATATGCACTGGCAATCCAGTGGAGTAAACCCATTCCACGATAGCAGCGTGGTCTAAGGATTAGCCATATTGTTAGTTAGGTAAGATTTCTCATACCAGTCCCATGACTGACTCGAAATTTGTTTCACTTTGCAAACTCGGGTGCCCTCTTTCCACACGGGCAGCCAAATGACAGGTTTTAGGTATGGATACATTCTAGGCTGGAGCTTTCTTATGGAGGAGATGAAGAACCCTTTTCTTTTATCTTTTTATTTACTTCTTGAGTCATTTAGACGATATTGAATATTGATGTATTTTGGTGGAGATTGATACTTTGTTTCTTTCCTTTGTTTAGACATCTATTTTGTTAAGTGTATCCTGTGCTGCATAATCTAGTGTCTTGATGATATGTTGTGATAACATTTCCATTTCCACTGCAATGATTTATATGTTCTGCTATTATCTGAGATCTGTTGTTGTTTTAATTATGTTATGCTCCTATGATTATCCTTACTTTCGTACCGTGGAAGTTGGGGTCATCACATTTGGTATCAGAGCTAAAGGTTAACCTTAGCTTCGGAGTATAACGTTTTTAGAACAGTTCGTCTAGATAGAAATAGTAGTATTCTAAGATGAGTAAGTTCATTAGAGATAGGGTGTAGTAATGTCCTAGAATGAGCACAACAGAATAGCACATATTAATCAGTCATTACATCATTATCATCTTATCATATGTCTTTACTTTTAATCTTTACTTTGAAATTATCATTTCTGTTAGTCTGACTCTTTCCTTAATGGTTCAGAACTAACTCAAGAATGAGTACCAGAGCACGTACGAAAGCCCGTGGTAGAGGTGGGGCAAGAGGGCCCGTGTGACGGCCTGGAATTTCGCTCGATCCGAATCAGTCGTTAAACCGATCTAGACCGTTCGAAACCCCTGTCGTTGAGAACAGGACAAATCAGAACACAGACGGAAGAACGTTTCATTGCTATTACAACAATTCCATCAGATACAAGAATATACAGAGTATAAATGAATAAATTACATTCGACAAATATCAGAGATTACAATAAATTACATAGCAGCGGAAAATAATACAAAGCACAACTGAAGGTGATATACGGATACAGAGCTTTCCGGATATCATTCCAGCTGTAAACTAGGATCCTGTGAATATAAATCTGCAAAACCAAAACTACTAGCTGCCCGTGCGGAAAATAGGGGCACCCAGAGTTTAGGTTAAAACAATAAACTCAAGGTCAGTCATGTGACTAGTGTGAGAACTAAAACAGTTATTAATATTGGTTTTAAAGTTAGGTAAATCAAGGGACCACGCCGTATAACACGGAACGGGTTTCCTCCCAAGAATACCAGTGCATAGAACAAACAACGCGATGCTTTTTCGAAAAATGAAGCTGTTATAAGACCCAGGTCCCATCACACAATGCAACGCAAGCAGGAGGATAGGGTTTTACCTTATAACAGCCAAACATGCTTGATACGTTTAAAACAAATCATTTGATACTATAATAAGTGTATAGTGTCAAAACAATTTCAATCATAAATATAAATCATAGACGGCATGAGTGCCCCATCCCACTATGTCGCCATACTAGGCTCTACAAATAAAGCCGAAATACACGTATTGGAAATTGGATTCCGTCATGAGTCGAGGCAAGGGGCAAGCTCCTCTCCGCGTTCGAGACACTCTAGCAAATGCCTCCGGGTTACGCACTCTGGGCAACCCCGGATCCTCCAAGGCCGGTCCTCACTTACGTTAGAGGATTAATTTGTAACGACCCGCAGAATCTGAGCTATCTGAGTTGACTAAATACACCACACGTCCAACCCAAATAACACAGAAATACGAACCATTAATAGAAAGAAGTTAGAAGATGAGAAATAGGAAGAAAGAAATATTAGAATAGAAGAAAAACGATGATCACAACTCACAGCGGAACGAATAAAATATATTATATAACATAAATTTTGAAATACAAATCAGTAACTTTATATACATACCATCATCAGAGCACAACAGTCATTTCTGGAACAGTTATAAACATCTGTTTCCAGATACAAACAAGGTCCACAGCGGAATATATGATAGCCTATAGCTAACCTGTGAAGCCTCCTGCTTCCAGCTCCTCCAAATGAATCTGTGAAATCCCGACTACTTGACTGCCCGTACAAATTTGGGCACCCAAGAGTTTAGGAAAAACAAAACAAAATAAACTCTGGGTCAGTCATGGGACTGGTGTGAGTAAACTCCAACCATTTGTTTAACTTTAAAAATCCTTTCAAAAGAAAAGATAATAGTAAGACCAGCCCACACATAAACATGGACGGTTTTTACCTTACTATAACTCAAAACACTTTGATATCAAATCCAATGATATTATAATAATGTCTACATCAAATAAATAACCAAATAGCAGAACGCTTGCATCTCACGCTCCATATATAGTATAAAATCAAAAACCGCATGGCGCTTATTGGAGATTGGATTTCCAACGTGACAAGGTATGGAACCACCTTTCGCTAGTGTATCTCTAGAGAGGAATACACTGGGTTCAACAAGAACATCTTGTAACCCGGCCCACACATGACCGACCACTCATTTCGCTTGAGTGTATCGAATGTATATCACCAACGGTTGGGATCAGCAACTGTCTCCTGACTGGGACAGCATCGAATAGAATAAGAAATTAAATGAACCTCTAGATAGGTGATTATACATCCTAATGGGTGCGACCCACATAGCCATGCTGCCTGCCCGATTTTTGTCCTTTCCCGGTTGTTGAGGCCTGAGGCTACGAATACTTACCATTCATTGATAGCACAATCACTTTGAATGCCACATTGTCAGATCCGTTAATCACTAGTTGAGTTTGCACGAATATACTGGATATTATGCTAAGGGATAAATCCGTTGCAACCATATATATTTATACAGACCAACCCATTTGATCATTGGAAAAACTTTGTCAGACATTCGTCCATATACATTCGTTCTGGGACTGAACGAAACCGAAGGCACAATTTCTATTACTAGAAAAAGCCCTTGCACTTTACTCCGTCTTCAATATAATCAGCATACTTGGTTCGCAACGCTTATGCCGATACGGAGTGGTTCTTCGGATAATAATCCAACCGGTCTCTCCATATTGACAACGATGGTCAAAACTTCGATAGTCTGTGATTTAACTATCGAATAAAAACAAGTGTTCATCCAACATATCAAACAAATCACTGGGCTCTTTAATTAATATTTCATTAATTAAATCTCTTCTCCATTTCCTTATCAATATTTGTTAACCAAATATTTTCAATAACCATATTGGCTCTTTACGCTATTTGGAAAGCATTTCCCAATATCAACTCCTTTTATTTTCTATATATTAGAGAATATCTCTATTTGCAATTGGAAACAATTCCAATCACTTATCTCTATCCCGACTATTTTAATTATACTCAGGCAATAATTACTTGTTATATTTCCAAAATTCCATCACTTGGGTTTAAAACGAATGTTGTGTAAAACATCGTTACAACAACCCAAAATGTTTTATTCAACTAACTCTTTTTCAAACACTTCTCTTCGAGACTGGATCTTGCTATTTATCCCTTAAAAATGAAATCAATCAAGTTGGGGTAAAATTACCTCTCAGACCTTAACTGAAAAACATCCTCAACTTCAAAACGGCAAAACCACTTACCTCGAATAAACCTACTATACAATCCAATTGTCCATTTTTAAAACATGTATAAAGTTCGCTTTCTATTTCCAATTTATGGATTTCCCTTTTTGTTTACAATATTCGAATTTTTTTTTATATTCACTTACCTATCGAATTCTATACGTCGATACAATGATTTCTAACTATCAAAATATCTTTAAAAATATTCTAACTCCTTAAATTTCCGGAAAATTTCGCCATAACTTCCCCTGTATCAGGAGCATCGGGAAATTTCAAATAGCTTTCCCGGTCCTTC
This sequence comes from Allium sativum, assembly GCA_030737875.1. Lineage (NCBI taxonomy): Eukaryota > Viridiplantae > Streptophyta > Magnoliopsida > Asparagales > Amaryllidaceae > Allium > Allium sativum. The sequence goes on along the minus strand of CM060921.1, from coordinate 2,367,631 downwards.
TTATCTCAAAAAGAAAAAGAAAAAGCCAAGCGGCTTGCCGATACGGCGCATAAAATCTCATATATGATTTAAACATGTACCTTTTTGTCGAGCACATAAATTTAAATCTTCATATACTTCATATCAAACCTACTTACACATGTTCACCTATTTTCCATTCAATTCAACACTATCTAATCGTTTGAATTCAGTTTCGCTCATTTATTCTTTAATTAGCTATTTTGCCTATTTCACTTCTTTGTTTGAACATAACACGTTCAAATAAAATGTTTAACTTGCTCACAACCAAATTGAATTTCAATTTCAATTCTAGTTTCCTTTTTGATTTCGAATATAAATTTTCAAATCGAATTTACTTATTCAAACCCCAATATCCATTCGAAATCTCCTTAACTAATTTCTATTCAATTTAGTTAATTCTATTCAATAAATCAAAATCTGGTTTCTGTTTCAAAAATCATATTCATTTACACAACTTGAATTCGCATATATTTTACAACTCAACTCTGAAATTTTCTAATAAGAAACTTCGGATTTTTACCTGCTTAAAATCCTTTTATAACATTAGATAAACCGTTATGGTTTCAAAACGATTCTGGCGCTGCTTTTCTGAAAATTTGATTTTGATATAACTCAAACTCTATTTGACAAAACCCAGATTTTTCTCTTCCATTAGAAAACTATTATCAAATCGGTCCGGACGTTTCTTGTTTCGAAGAATTCCGACTTCAATTGCGTTCTGTATACTCAATTGAAGTTCGAATCGCCAATTTACGAACTGTATCGCTGCGGCGAGTTCGTTTTAATTACATTTATATATATAAACTTTTAAACTTCGTTAAATGAATTCAACTCCCTTCTAATATATATATATATATAGATATATATATATTCCAAATTCCATTTGAATCTTTTCATTTCAAATTCCATAGTTTTAAATCCTGTATTCAAATCCCATTTGAAATCCTTTATTCGAATTCCATTTCAAATCCTTTATTCGAATTCCATTTCAAATCCTTAATTCAACTCCTTTTTGAATTTCTATATTTGAAATTCATACTTGAATTTAAATATCCAAACTCCATTTAAATTTCTATTTGAAATTCTAAATGTTTCAAATTCCATTTTTCTCTTATTTGAAACTCCCAATATTTCAAATTACATTTTCTTTTATTTGAAATTCCATTTTTGAATTTCCTTTATTCCAATCCCATTTGAATTCCTTTAAATTCAAATTTTATTTCAATTCCCTTGAATTCAAATTCTATTTCAAAACTATTTGGATTTCCTATTTTGAAATCCTATTTCAATCCTACTTTGAAATCCTATTTTCAAAGTTTATTTCAAATTCTATTTTGAAATTCTATATTCAAATTTCTACTTGAATTTCTATATTCAATTCCCTGTTCAAATTTAATACTTGAATTTCTATTCAAATTTCATGTTTGAGTTCCATTCAAATCTCTATTCAAATTTCACATTTGAATTCTTCTTTGAAATTCTATATTTCAAATTCTATTCAATTCTTCTTTGAAATTCTATATTTCAAATTCTATTCAATTCTTCTTTGAAATTCTATATTTCAAAGTCTGTTTTCTATTTGAACTCTTATATCCAATTTCTTTAAACAAGTCTCGACTTCAATTCCTTTTGAAATCGATATTTCTATTTTTCTTTGAAGATAGATTTCTCATTACAATTTCACACTTGTATTTCTATTTCTGAATTATCAAATGATCATTCTTTTCTCTTCATTTTATAACTTCGTTATAAAAGAACTATTTATAAACTTCGTTTATAAAGGAACTACTTGTTATATTTTTCAAAAACAAGTTTTATATTTTTATTCCATTTAAAAATTCAAATTCTATTTAAAAATAGAATTTTCCCTTTTAAAATCTCAAATATCCTTCCACGATATTCTAAATAAATTAACACTTAGCCCAGTGATATTTAAAACAATCAAATCATCCAATTTTCAATCATTTGATTTTAACACATCATATATGAATATATGAAATCAGCAAACAACAAACAGATAAAATAAATTTTGAGGAATCCAGTTGGATCCCTCTAACCTGTTTTCCTGCATCCACAGATGTTAGCACATAAATAATACCCATTCTGCTTCGTGGCAGAATATCGCGGTATAGAAGGTCATCCACTAATCATAGCGTGGGGCGTATAGGGTAATCATCCGCTATGAAACTGCGGGCATCCGCTAATGAGACTGCGGGAATCCAACCAATCAATCAACCCAATATATATATATAGCCTAAATAACTAATATATATAAAACAACCAGAAAGCATTTACACAAGCAACAAACAATTATTTTTAATGAAATAAAAATAATTCTAAAGGTGAGTGAGATTTACTCACCGTGGTTTTAAAATTTGCACTTGCACCAGTTTCAATCTTTGTTCATTGATTTCCGAGTCTTTGAACTCCATACAAGTGATTTTATTTGATTTGTCCTTGCCTAAGGAAATCCCGAATTTTATAAATTAGCCACTGAATCTCCTTAACGAGGTTTTCTACTAAAGATAGACTAATTCAATTCTAGCCGATATACTAATAAAATTCTAACCATTACACTAATTAAATTCTAACCCTTTTACTACTTTAAACAACTTACTAAATGAATTTAGAGTTCAAATTTCAGTTTTTGTTTGACTTCATTATTTCAATAAATTAACTACTTAATGAATAAATAAATTATATATATTTTAATATGACATTTATTATTAAATCTATCGAAATAAAAATTAAATTACCTTTTTCTAATTCTGCTTTAAACCAACCATATCAGTCAGCCTCTTTGATCACACCACCGCACCTCCCAAGGTCAGCGTCGACCTCCAGTTCACCCACGTCGCCACCAAGAACAGCCGTACTCCCCTCTTACACTTGCGAACCCACCGCCATAACTCCTCACCAAAGAACAACAGTCTGTCTCTCTTCACGAAACTCGACTTTGACCTGGAACCTCGAAGAAGACAACAACACTTCACATCGTCGAACTCCACCAAACCTTGATGTTTGGTGCGGATAACTATGCTAATCCCAAATCCACGATGCGCCTCCGAAATCCCACTCGACTGGTTCGAGTTCGAACCTTCCTCTTCCAGAATCGATTTCACCCCTCCGATACTCCATCGAATTGCAACCGCATTCAGCTTTGATTCGAGCTCCGGACTCGCGATTCAAGTAGCGAGTTTGATTTGATTTTTTTTTTTTCGGTGGATTGATTTGTTTTCAACTTTGAATTGGGGAAAAGGAACGAAAGTAAGAATGAAGATGGGATTCAGAATGAAAGAATAGCGAAGCCTTAACCTTGTTTTATAGGCGCGAGAAGGAACATCCAGTACTTAAAGCCATTAAATCCTATCTGCCTTTGTTAAGAGGCTAGAGAACAGAATATTGTGCTCGAGAAATGTATAGGTCTGCGAAATTTAGTTTAGGGTGACGATATAAAAGAAGTAGGTCGGCTGAATTAATTCCTTTGATTTGATTTTGTTTAATTAAATAATAAAATATTTCACGGTCCCTTAAATTCAAATCTCGAACCACTATTAAATCGTAACGAGTAACGTTGCTAATGTTATTCACCATTCTAAATTCAACGGAATGAGTTCTGAAATTAAATTAAATTGTGAAAAAGATAACAATTTGAATTAACGATTTAAACTAAATTAGATTCAACATATAATCGATTTCAAACAATCCAATTTATCGAAAATAAATTATTATTACCGTTCTAATTCAATACCGAATTTTATATTAGTCAACTGAATTGTTTCAATTCAGTTTTAACTCTGAATTCACTTGTTACCATTCATATCAAATATATAAAATTCATTTGCATTTATAATTCGGTATTTAAAACAAATTTAGATGTTCATTATAAATCGACGAAAAATCCGGGACGTTACATTCCTTTCCCCTTAAAAGAATTTCGTCCCCGAAATTACTAAGGCAGAAGAAATGCTACTAGCCTATTACTTTCCACTTATGCTGAAACTCCACTCCTTATTTCAATAAATTTTATTCTACCAAAACATTTGGTTTCTCATTCACATGCATTCAAATTGATTCTAAATCAATTTATTTACTTGATTTATTTAACTTGTTTTAAGTTAAATTTTAATTCCAGAATTCAAATCCCCGGTTTTTTATTTCAAATCACTTCTGAAATCACATATATATTTATTTCACCTCAAATTCAAAATATTTGAATTTTCAAACCACTTGTTTTCTTTCAAAACAAATTTCCATCAAAAACTTTCTAAGGTAGCAACCCATCACTTAGAAACTCGAAAATGAACACTGATGATGTTGCAATCATCATCAGAATTATTTCCCAGCCACTGAAGTGAGTTCAGTGCTTTAAAACTTTTTAAAATCCATCTCAAAATGATTTCTATTCAAAAATCCTTTCAAAATAAAACTATTTTATTTTAATATATTTTGGAAATATTTTCCAACTTCCTAGGATTTTAAATTCTAAATTTTGCTTTGAATTCCATTTTAATCCATCTCATTTGTATATTCTTCATTCATATACAAATTCTATTCGGTTATATATAACCATTCCCATTTTATGATCTAATTTGATTAAAATTTTAACATCCAACACATCCATATATCATAATAATTCTAGAAAATTATTCCTTCTATATAAAAATAGAAATTTGGGTAAAATTATTTCATTTACCTTCTTTTAAAACAATACTGTGTCGAATTTCTCTGTTTAAGTGTTTAGAAATTCCTATCGACTTCGTGGCGTCCCACGATTCGACCAGAATTCATAAACCACTCAACAGACTAGCCAACACAATATAAAACAATTTTTATATCAAATAACAAATACGCTCTCTCGTATATATACACTCAACTCATTCTAGGGTACTACTGACCCTATCTCTAATGAGCACATGCCACACAAGCCTAGGTATTCGCTCAACCTAAGCTCTGATACCACCTGTAACGACCCCGGGGTTCGAGTAGGCTTTTCAACCATCCTCTCCTCCCTCGGCACTGGGCTAACCTCCCAGCGTGGCTTACAGAGATACCTCAGAACTGCTTTTACGGCCAGCCTCTCGACTCGACCAACCCACATTGTCGGGAGATGTAGGGGTAAGAGTCTCCCGTTCGCCACCAAACGCGAAGCGAGAACCCCCTATCATCCGTACCAATTAAGCAACCAGCTCTGATACCACCTGTAACGACCCGCAGAATCTGAGCTATCTGAGTTGACTAAATACACCACACGTCCAACCCAAATAACACAGAAATACGAACCATTAATAGAAAGAAGTTAGAAGATGAGAAATAGGAAGAAAGAAATATTAGAATAGAAGAAAAACGAAGATCACAACTCACAGCGGAACGAATAAAATATATTATATAACATAACTTTTGAAATACAAATCAGTAACTTTATATACATACCATCATCAGAGCACAACAGTCATTTCTGGAACAGTTATAAACATCTGTTTCCAGATACAAACAAGGTCCACAACGGAATATATGATAGCCTATAGCTAACCGGTGAAGCCTCCTGCTTCCAGCTCCTCCAAATGAATCTGTGAAATCCCGACTACTTGACTGCCCGTACAAATTTGGGCACCCAAGAGTTTAGGAAAAACAAAACAAAATAAACTCTGGGTCAGTCATGGGACTGGTGTGAGTAAACTCCAACCATTTGTTTAACTTTAAAAATCCTTTCAAAAGAAAAGATAATAGTAAGACCAGCCCACACATAAACATGGACGGTTTTTACCTTACTATAACTCAAAACACTTTGATATCAAATCCAATGATATTATAATAATGTCTACATCAAATAAATAACCAAATAGCAGAACGCTTGCATCTCACGCTCCATATATAGTATAAAATCAAAAACCGCATGGCGCTTATTGGAGATTGGATTTCCAACGTGACAAGGTATGGAACCACCTTTCGCTAGTGTATCTCTAGAGAGGAATACACTGGGTTCAACAAGAACATCTTGTAACCCGGCCCACACATGACCGACCACTCATTTCGCTTGAGTGTATCGAATGTATATCACCAACGGTTGGGATCAGCAACTGTCTCCTGACTGGGACAGCATCGAATAGAATAAGAAATTAAATGAACCTCTAGATAGGTGATTAAACATCCTAATGGGTGCGACCCACATAGCCATGCTGCCTGCCCGATTTTTGTCCTTTCCCGGTTGTTGAGGCTTGAGGCTACGAATACTTACCATTCATTGATAGCACAATCACTTTGAATGCCACATTGTCAGATCCGTTAATCACTAGTTGAGTTTGCACGAATATACTGGATATTATGCTAAGGGATAAATCCGTTGCAACCATATATATTTATACAGACCAACCCATTTGATCATTGGAAAAACTTTGTCAGACATTCGTCCACATACATTCGTTCTGGGACTGAACGAAACCGAAGGCACAATTTCTATTACTAGAAAAAGCCCTTGCACTTTACTCCGTCTTCAATATAATCAGCATACTTGGTTCGCAACGCTTATGCCGATACGGAGTGGTTCTTCGGATAATAATCCAACCGGTCTCTCCATATTGACAACGATGGTCAAAACTTCGATAGTCTGTGATTTAACTATCGAATTAAAACAAGTGTTCATCCAACATATCAAACAAATCACTGGGCTCTTTAATTAATATTTCATTAATTAAATCTCTTCTCCATTTCCTTATCAATATTTGCTAACCAAATATTTTCAATAACCATATTGGCTCTTTACGCTATTTGGAAAGCATTTCCCAATATCAACTCCTTTTATTTTCTATATATTAGAGAATATCTCTATTTGCAATTGGAAACAATTCCAATCACTTATCTCTATCCCGACTATTTTAATTATACTCAGGCAATAATTACTTGTTATATTTCCAAAATTCCATTACTTGGGTTTAAAACGAATGTTGTGTAAAACATCGTTACAACAACCCAAAATGTTTTATTCAACTAACTCTTTTTCAAACACTTCTCTTCGAGACTGGATCTTGCTATTTATCCCTTAAAAATGAAATCAATCAAGTTGGGGTAAAATTACCTCTCAGACCTTAACTGAAAAACATCCTCAACTTCAAAACGGCAAAACCACTTACCTCGAATAAACCTACTATACAATCCAATTGTCCATTTTTAAAACATGTATAAAGTTCACTTTCTATTTCCAATTTATGGATTTCCCTTTTTGTTTACAATATTCGAATTTTTTTTATATTCACTTACCTATCGAATTCTGTACGTCGATACAATGATTTCTAACTATCAAAATATCTTTAAAAATATTCTAACTCCTTAAATTTCCGGAAAATTTCGCCATAACTTCCCCTGTATCGGGAGCATCGGGAAATTTCAAATAGCTTTCCCGGTCCTTCTTATCTCAAAAAGAAAAAGAAAAAGCCAAGCGGCTTGCCGATACGGCGCATAAAATCTCATATATGAATTAAACATGTACCTTTTTGTCGAGCACATAAATTTAAATCTTCATATACTTCATATCAAACCTGCTTACACATGTTCACCTGTTTTCCATTCAATTCAACACTATCTAATCGTTTGAATTCAGTTTCGCTCATTTATTCTTTAATTAGCTATTTTGCCTATTTCACTTCTTTGTTTGAACATAACACGTTCAAATAAAATGTTTAACTTGCTCACAACCAAATTGAATTTCAATTTCAATTCTAGTTTCCTTTTTGATTTCGAATATAAATTTTCAAATCGAATTTACTTATTCAAACCCCAATATCCATTCGAAATCTCCTTAACTAATTTCTATTCAATTTAGTTAATTCTATTCAATAAATCAAAATCTGGTTTCTGTTTCAAAAATCATATTCATTTACACAACTTGAATTCGCATATATTTTACAACTCAACTCTGAAATTTTCTAATAAGAAACTTTGGATTTTTACCTGCTTAAAATCCTTTTATAACATTAGATAAACCGTTATGGTTTCAAAACGATTCTGGCGCTGCTTTTCTGAAAATTTGATTTTGATATAACTCAAACTCTATTTGACAAAACCCAGATTTTTCTCTTCCATTAGAAAACTATTATCAAATCGGTCCGGACGTTTCTTGTTTCGAAGAATTCCGACTTCAATTGCGTTCTATATACTCAATTGAAGTTCGAATCGCCAATTTACGAACTGTATCGCTGCGGCGAGTTCGTTTTAATTATATTTATATATATAAACTTTTAAACTTCGTTAAATGAATTCAACTCCCTTCTAATATATATATATATATATAGATATATATATTCCAAATTCCATTTGAATCTTTTCATTTCAAATTCCATAGTTTTAAATCCTGTATTCAAATCCCATTTGAAATCCTTTATTCGAATTCCATTTCAAATCATTTATTCGAATTCCATTTCAAATCCTTAATTCAACTCCTTTTTGAATTTCTATATTTGAAATTCATACTTGAATTTAAATATCCAAACTCCATTTAAATTTCTATTTGAAATTCTAAATGTTTCAAATTCCATTTTTCTCTTATTTGAAACTCCCAATATTTCAAATTACATTTTCTTTTATTTGAAATTCCATTTTTGAATTTCCTTTATTCCAATCCCATTTGAATTCCTTTAAATTCAAATTTTATTTCAATTCCCTTGAATTCAAATTCTATTTCAAAACTATTTGGATTTCCTATTTTGAAATCCTATTTCAATCCTACTTTGAAATCCTATTTTCAAAGTTTATTTCAAATTCTATTTTGAAATTCTATATTCAAATTTCTACTTGAATTTCTATATTCAATTCCCTGTTCCAATTTAATACTTGAATTTCTATTCAAATCTCTATTCAAATTTCATGTTTGAGTTCCATTCAAATCTCTATTCAAATTTCACATTTGAATTCTTCTTTGAAATTCTATATTTCAAATTCTATTCAATTCTTCTTTGAAATTCTATATTTCAAATTCTATTCAATTCTTCTTTGAAATTCTATATTTCAAAGTCTGTTTTCTATTTGAACTCTTATATCCAATTTCTTTAAACAAGTCTCGACTTCAATTCCTTTTGAAATCGATATTTCTATTTTTCTTTGAAGATAGATTTCTCATTCCAATTTCACACTTGTATTTCTATTTCTGAATTATCAAATGATCATTCTTTTCTCTTCATTTTATAACTTCGTTATAAAAGAACTATTTATAAACTTCGTTTATAAAGGAACTACTTGTTATATTTTTCAAAAACAAGTTTTATATTTTTATTCCATTTAAAAATTCAAATTCTATTTAAAAATAGAATTTTCCCTTTTAAAATCTCAAATATCCTTCCACGATATTCTAAATAAATTAACACTTAGCCCAGTGATATTTAAAACAATCAAATCATCCAATTTTCAATCATTTGATTTTAACACATCATATATGAATATATGAAATCAGCAAACAACAAACAGATAAAATAAATTTTGAGGAATCCAGTTGGATCCCTCCAACTTGTTTTCCTGCATCCACAGATGTTAGCACATAAATAATACCCATTCTGCTTCGTGGCAGAATATCACGGTATAGAAGGTCATCCACTAATCATAGCGTGGGGCGTATAGGGTAATCATCCGCTATGAAACTGCGGGCATCCGCTAATGAGACTGCGGGAATCAAACCAATCAATCAACCCAATATATATATATAGCCTAAATAACTAATATATATAAAACAACCATAAAGCATTTACACAAGCAACAAACAATTATTTTTAATGAAATAAAAATAATTCTAAAGGTGAGTGAGATTTACTCACCGTGGTTTTAAAATTTGCACTTGCACCAGTTTCAATCTTTGTTCATTGATTTCCGAGTCTTTGAACTCCATACAAGTGATTTTATTTGATTTGTCCTTGCCTAAGGAAATCCCGAATTTTATAAATTAGCCACTGAATCTCCTTAACGAGGTTTTCTACTAAAGATAGACTAATTCAATTCTAGCCGATATACTAATAAAATTCTAACCATTACACTAATTAAATTCTAACCCTTTTACTACTTTAAACAACTTACTAAATGAATTTAGAGTTCAAATTTCAGTTTTTGTTTGACTTCATTATTTCAATAAATTAACTACTTCATTCTGCTTTAAACCAACCATATCAGTCAGCCTCTTTGATCACACCACCGCACCTCCCAAGGTCAGCGTCGACCTCCAGTTCACCCACGTCGCCACCAAGAACAGCCGTACCCCCCTCTTACACTTGCGAACCCACCGCCATAACTCCTCACCAAAGAACAACAGTCTGTCTCTCTTCACGAAACTCGACTTTGACCTGGAACCTCGAAGAAGACAACAACACTTCACATCGTCGAACTCCACCAAACCTTGATGTTTGGTGCGGATAACTATGCTAATCCCAAATCCACGATGCGCCTCCGAAATCCCACTCGACTGGTTCGAGTTCGAACCTTCCTCTTCCAGAATCGATTTCACCCCTCCGATACTCCATCGAATTGCAACCGCATTCAGCTTTGATTCGAGCTCCGGACTCGCGATTCAAGTAGCGAGTTTGATTTGATTTTTTTCTTTTTTCGGTGGATTGATTTGTTTTCAACTTTGAATTGGGGAAAAGGAACGAAAGTAAGAATGAAGATGGGATTCAGAATGAAAGAATAGCGAAGCCTTAACCTTGTTTTATAGGCGCGAGAAGGAACATCCAGTACTTAAAGCCATTAAATCCTATCTGCCTTTGTTAAGAGGCTAGAGAACAGAATATTGTGCTCGAGAAATGTATAGGTCTGCGAAATTTAGTTTAGGGTGACGATATAAAAGAAGTAGGTCGACTGAATTAATTCCCTTGATTTGATTTTGTTTAATTAAATAATAAAATATTTCACGGTCCCTTAAATTCTGTGAAAACACGTAACTTCCCCGTAAAGGAAAGCGTCGGATAGTTCGAGAACAAACCACAACAGAACGCATACAGAAGAACATTTCATTGTATATTACAACAATGCATCAGATTACAAGAATATACAGAGTATAAATGCATATTACACAGAAATATCAGAGATTTAAATTACATTTAAATACATAGCAGCGGAAAAATAATACAACACACAACTAGAATGAGATATACGGATACAAACCTTTCCGGATATCGTTCCAGCTGTAATCCAGGATCCTGTGAATATAAATCTGCAAAACCAAAACTACTAGCTGCCCGTGTCAAAAATAAGGGCACCCAGAGTTTAGGTTAAAACAATAAACTCCAGGTCAGTCATGTGACTGGTGTGAGAACTAAAACAGTTATAAATCTTTATTTTAAATCTTTAGGTAAATCAAGGGACCACGCCGTATAACACGGAACGGGTTTCCTCCCAAGAATACCAGTGCATAAAACAACAGCGCAATGCTAAATAAAGAAAAATGAAGCTGTTATAAGACCCAGGTCCTATCACACAATGCAACGCAAGCCGGGGGATAGGGTTTTCCCTTATAACAGCCAAAGAATGCTTGATACGTTTAAAACAAATCATTTGATACTATTATAAGTGCATAGTGTATAAAACAACTTCAAATCATAAGTATCAATCATAGGCGGCATGAGCGCCCCATCCCACTATGTCACCATACTAGTTCTACAATTAAAACCGCAAACGTCACGTATTTGGAAATTGGATTTCCGTCTATGAACCGAGGCAAAAGATAGTCCTCAACCGATTCGAGACAATCTAGCCCATGTCTCCGGAGCAGCCGCAACTGCCCCTTGGATCGTCAGGGCCAGTCCACCGATGTGGATTATAGTGCCTGAACAATACGTTTCTCCGCCCTTTGGGGCGTAAATGAGCCAACTAAATGACTCCATCGGTTCGAGAACGACCGATCAATCCGAGGCGCCTCGCAACAGCAACAACCACATAAGTCAAACTCGTCAGGGCGTGTAAAACCACTGACGCCACTTCTAGCCAGAAAGAAACGCAAGTCCTCCCTGATGTCCCCTCCCGTTTTTGGTTCATACCGGGTGTGAAACTCGCGAAGCAAACGTTACACAAAGCTACGCCACAAAGGCCGTGCTTTGATCATCACCACAAGACTTTGCTTTTCAACAGAAGCCTCGATCAATTGCCACTTAGGCATGCCACTCAGGCAATTCACTCCATGCATTTGATATCCATCAATATATAACCCCTGAGCTCGTACGTCTCAGAGAAGGGCGTTAAGCAAGAGAATAAATTCTCCGCCGCCAAACAGATATATATTTAATAGAGATCAATCACACAGACTAAAATCCAATGTCAGACACACAGTCCATTTACAAGTCCGTTCTGGGTCTGAACGAAACCGGAGGCACCTAGTACCCTGCATATCCATCGATCTCCAAGTACGTCTGGACGATCACCAACTGTTTCCATCTTCTTGGGTGTACAGCCCAATCAAGATCATCAGTTATCACCCAAACGACGTGAAGACCTCCGGTCTTCGACCATCGACTTCATCTTCGACTTATCGTAGTATCAGTTATTCAGAATGGGATAAACCCGGTCTTTCCGAATAACTCGCGTATATTTTAAATAAGTGTTACACAAACACAACATACGCCTCATTCCAATTCATTAGTCACTAACCGTAAATTAATCAATAGAATAATTCCCCAAATATTAACCCCGAAGGCCGAAACCAACATCAGATCAATATCCAGAAAACCATTCTGCTTGGCTAACCGACAGTTAGTTTCTAAATTTCACGTTCATAGGGAAAGGTTCCCATTAATTTTATCAAAGATAAATTCCTGGAATTTATTCTTTAATCTACTTTTGAATTTCGATTCAACTAGTCGGGATTAACGAAACTTACCGAAGTAATCATTTGTTTTAATTTCCCAATCCCAACCTATTCATCCCATGAAGTAAAACCGGTAATACTTCATATCTAACACCACGGTGTTATCGGTAAACTCAATTACCATTTCACGTTCAAATCTAATTAAAGATTTGACTATCGCCTGGAGCAAAACTGGTGGTACTCCATTTTCGATCTTTTCAATCTAATTAAAGATTCATTAAAACTCTACTTAGTTTTAATCGTTAACTGGGTTAAAGAATCAGTGTCATTTAAAACACAGTTCACGATAAACCCAAAATCACATTCCATTAATTATCGGGTTAAAGAACAAGTGTTATTTAAAACACTGTTCACGATAAACCCAAAAATCAATACCAATTCAATTCCAATTAAATATTATTCAATTGGTACACTTCGTTAAATCTAAATAAAAAGATTTAATCTTTTCACAACTGGGTTCAAGAACAGTGTTAGTGAAGACACCATTCACGACAAACCCAAATCACATTTGATATTCAATGCTAGGCTCTGAATAGAAAATATATCGGCTCATATTCAATATCAAATTCTACGACTAACAAATGCCGTATTGGAAATAACGATATAAATATATATATCTTTCAAATTTCCATAACAACATCTGTATAATCACGAATTCCAACATCGAAATATTCCGAAGACAATTTCGATTCAAATCAACTCCAATGCAATCATTGGAAATTTTGGTTATTTTCAAAACCCTTTTCGAATTCAATTTATTTATTTAAAAATAAATAGAATTATAATTCTAGTTCAAAACTAGTTCATTTCGATAAAAATCTATTTTTAACTTTTCAAATATGGAGTTTTTCACCCAAATTTTCCCCAAATCATTTCTTATGATTTTACACAAATTATTACTATTTTTAATAATTTTATCAAGGCCCGTACAGTCGATTTCCATCAACGGTCATCGAACTGCACTTGCAGCGACCTTTTTCGAATTTGATTTGGACGTATCTCCAAATCCAACCGTTAGATTTCAAATTTCTAACATTCACTAGAAAGCTCTTTTCGATACGAACCCAACGGTTCCGGTTTTAGGAGAATCCGACGGTCGGATCTCCCGTAATATTCGTTCGAAGTTAATGGTCGAAATTCGCGAACTGCCGCGGCGCGGCGCGTTCTATTCAGGCCATTATATTATATATATAATATATATAATATATATATATTTCGTCGATTTCTATTTAAAACGAATTATATAAATAGTTTTAAATTCGTTTCAAAAACAATTTCAACTTCCATTTCAATCCAAAGCAAAATTGAATTCTTCTTTATAAATTCGTTTTTATTCAATTCAAATTTCAATTCAATTTGAATTCAATTCAATTTCAATTCAATTCATTTCGAAATCGTTTTCAATTCAATTTATTTCGAAATCGTTTTCAATTCAATTCATTTCGAAATCGTTTTCAATTCAATTCATTTCGAAATCGTTTTCAATTCAATTCATTTCGAAATCGTTTATATTCAATTTCAATTCGAATTCATTTCTATTCAATTTCAATTCGAATTCATTTCTATTCAATTTCAATTCGAATTCATTTCTATTCAATTTCAATTCGAATTCAATTCTATTCAATTTCAATTCGAATTCATTTCTATTCAATTTCAATTCGAATTCAATTCTATTCAATTTCAATTCGAATTCATTTCTATTCAATTTCAATTCGAATTCAATTCTATTCAATTTCAATTCATTTCGAAATCGTTATATATTCAATTCATTTCGAAATCGTTTTCAATTCAATTCATTTCGAAATCGTTTTCAATTCAATTCATTTCGAAATCGTTTTCAATTCAATTCATTTCGAAATCGTTTTCAATTCAATTCATTTCGAAATCGTTTTCAATTCAATTCATTTCGAAATCGTTTTCAATTCAATTCATTTCGAAATCGTTTTCAATCGATATAAATATCGTTCACGTCAAAATGGCGTCAATCAAATCAACACGGCTTCATATATTGATATTTTCAAATATTCCATTTCGAATATTTCTATTTCAAAATAGTTGTTATTATCAAAATATTTCGTTCAACACATGACCAATCTCAATGGATGAGTACTGTCAACACATGAACCTTTATTTTATATTGATAAAGATGTAAATTTTATTACTAAAATATTTCGTTCAACACATGACCAATCTCAATGGATGAGTACTGTCAACACATGAACTTTTATTTTATATTCTTCTTTATTTTCTAAATTGGAATGAGGCCCAATCAATCACCATATAAAGTTAATTATATGGAATTTCATACAACACATGTATATAATAACATTGAAAAATAATCAACCATCAACCAAAGTGCACTACACTGTAAAAGCATCAAATATAGATATTCAACGCTTATAACAGCCTGTCAATCAATCGATCGACATATTTAATCAATCAGGATGAGTGAACTTCAAATTTCATCTCAACACCCGTGTGGGGTTTCAAACAATCAAACACATATTTTATTTGTGCTGTTGGGCGATGTGTAAAATTTATCGTCCCAATCAATGTCATTCAAATAGGTGTACATAAACAAACCGTCTGGTTTGTAAATGAATATTCTATTTTATTCACTTCACGTTAAAAATTATTTTTTTAACGATAAAACATTTTATTTCAACCTATGAATTTCTATTCAATTCATTCTTTAAATAAAATGATATTTTTATTTTTCTAACTTATTTTAGAAAATTTCGGCGGCATAACGGCACGATACTAGAAACGGGACGAGGCCTAGCCTTATCCCCGGTCTAGTGAAGGCCCACGCCATTCACACATCAATTAATCCATTCATTTCACCAAACAAATCAATTTCAAATCAATTTATTTCACCCAACAATTCAATTTCAATTGAAATCATCACTAATCTATGCAACCAAACAAACAAGTCCATGGTCTGTGGACGATTGTGTCGGGTGCTACTAAGCACCGTCTGCATCCTATATATATATATTACTAGAAAAAGAAATTGAAAGGTGAGAAATTCTCACAGATAGCTATCCTAGCTCCATGGCACTTCATTTGCAGAAACCTTCGTCGCTACCGCATCTTCGTCATCTTCGTTGCCCGTAGCCACTACATATGTAAAAATCGAATTTTTACTTCTCTATTCAATATATAAAAATCGAATGTTTATTTCGAAGTTCAACATATAAAAATCCTATTTTTAATTCGAAGTTCAATATATAAAAATCATATTTTTTACTTCGAAGTTCAATATATAAAAATCATATTTTTAATTCGAAGTTCACTATATAAAAATCACATTTTTACTTTGATGTTCAATATATAAAAATCACATTTTTAATTCGAAGTTCACTATATAAAAATCACATTTTTACTTTGATGTTCAATATATAAAAATCACATTTTTAACCGAATAAAAATCAGATTTTTATGCGAACAAAAATCGTATCTTTGCCTAATTAAAATCTAATCTTCATGTGATAAAAATATAATCTTTCCATAAGCAAAAACCCCTCCTGTTTTAAAAAAAATAAATCGCTTCTTCTCATCGTTATACATAATAAAAATCTAAACTCTAAAATGTTAAAAATCCTTTCAAAAACTGGTTTTTCTCATGCTATTAAATATAAAAACTGATTTAAAATAATATATTATATAAATAAAAACTGCTTTAAATAAAATCAGATTTTAAACAAAACTGATTTTAAACTAGAAACTGGATCTAAACTAAGTTTTGTAAATAAAAACTCACCGCATTGCTTATAATGAAGAGGGAGTTCGATGTTCGCTGGTGGCCAGCACGGTGCTGCGCGAGGTGGGCCATGGGAGGGGGTTTCCGGCGAGCGACGGAGTAGGGCGGAGCTCCACTGGGTGGTTGGCGGTCACGAAACAGGGTGCGGTTGGGGGTTTTGGGACTTGGTCTTTGGGGTTCGAACGGGGGAAGGGGGTGGTGCGTCGGTGGAGGGAGCGGCTGTCTTGGGTGGTGGGCGGCGCCTCTGCGATGAGGGCGGCGGATCCCTCATCCGCGATTCGGAGTTTCTCTTTTTTTTTTTTTTTCTTCCGATTCGATTTATGAAAGGGGGGGGGGCAGAAATTATTTAAGGGGAAGGAAAGAGAAGACTTTAGTTTTTAATTATTTTAATTATTTTATTTTCTAAAAAGTTGACTTTTACATACGACCTCTAAACGAGGTCTACCGCCTGTCGTCCATAGCGTTTTACCCCTATTCCGAACACAATGGGATATGTATCGCAAGCTGATTCGATCGTTTCGATTAGTTTCCGTTGAATTTACATTTAAATCACTATATTGAATTTTAAACGTACATTTCAAATTACCGGGGTCGCATACGAACTCTATAAATTGCAGAAAAATATTTTCTAGCTTCGTATTGACGATACGGTCCTAACAAAACTAGTTTCGTCGAATTCTGAGACCATTTGAAAAATGGCCAATTTCCAGTCGATTAAAATCAACTAAAACTGGTCAAACGCGTCTTCCTTTGCCACACTCACACATTGATTCGAAAAATTATGAAATTTGGAA
Source organism: Allium sativum (assembly GCA_030737875.1). NCBI lineage: Eukaryota > Viridiplantae > Streptophyta > Magnoliopsida > Asparagales > Amaryllidaceae > Allium > Allium sativum. The sequence goes on along the minus strand of CM060921.1, from coordinate 2,350,221 downwards.
TCTAGCAATAATTTAACATCACGGACCCAACAAAAGTGGTTTCGTCGAAATCCGAGCTCGTTTGCAAAATGGCTATTTTTAAGGGCCTGAATTCCATAACGACTATTCAGAAATTTCAACTGGACATATCTTTTGATTCCCGCAATGAAATCTCGATTCTTCGGATTCGTTGGAAAGATATTCACAATTAGATCTTATGATTTCACTAAAATCCGGATTGTTTTGCACCCGGTGCATTCAATTGAAGTTTGAAATTGAATTATCGAACTACCGCGCCATTTTCAATTCCATTTATAATTATATATAAATATTTATATTCTAACGACGACGCGTATAATATATACGTTCGAATTATATTCAAAATAAATTTCACGTCGATATTATTTAAAATAATTCATTTTAAATATTCAAAATTCGATAAAATTGCCAAAATAAAAATTTTAAACTGGCCCAGAATTTGCGGGTTATTACAATCTCCCCCACTTAAAACTTTTCGTCCCCGAAAAGGAACAAAGTCGAAAGTGGTTTGATTAATCAACTCTACGCTCGATCTGGCTTCCATTCTCCAACTTTTCAGTTTCTGAGAATTTTCAAAATTTCAAAAATTTGGCTAACACCCTAAATTTTTGAAAAATTTCGCCATAACCTCCCCTGCACCGGGAGCATCGGGGAATTTCAAATAGCTTCCCCGGTCCTTCAGATCTCAAAAAGAAAAAGAAAAAGCCAAGCGGCTAGCCAATAGGCTCATAAAATCATCATCACCCAAACGAAACAGTAAATTATGTAATAAACATGTACCTATTTGTCGGGCAAACAAATTTTATTCTCTGCTCTAGCCTCCTTGCTATGACCTGTTCAATGATATACATGTATACAAGAAAATGCGACCAATTTTCAATATAGTTCAATATTTGATTCAGTTAGGCATAATGGTTCAGAATTAGCAAACAAATAACCAAACAACACAAACATCAATCAATTAGTGGATCAGAGTTGCAAATTCATAATTTTGATACATATACAGAAAATCATGTTTTTGATGCCAATTCACAACAATGTGTTCTAGCTATATAAGTTTTGGTTCTCACACCAGTCTAATGGAAATATATAGAAAATCACACCTTTGAAACTCGAATACCAATTCTGATGATGTCTAGACTATCATCAAAATCGTCTCCAGGCGACTAGAGTGTGACTCTATATCTATCCAGTATATTAAAATTTCAAATACACGTGGATCAGACGTATACGCAAAGTCTATATATACTGGACTGTCCAAAATCAATATAATAACTAATCAAATACGTATAAAGCGGTTTAAATTTTCAAAACAAATCTGTTTTCTTTTGAAAAAAATATACTCTTCACACTCGTTCTAGGATACTACTGATCCTATCTCTAACGAGTCATTCTAATTGGATATTACTAATCCAATATCTGATGAATCCTTTCGTATGGTTCTAATGTGTCTTGTTCTCGAGCTCTGTAAACCAAAGCTCTGATACCAACTGTGAAAACCCGTAACTTCCCCGTAAAGGAAAGCGTCGGATAGTTCGAGAACAAACCATAACAGAACGCATACAGAAGAACATTTCATTGTATATTACAACAATGCATCAGATTACAAGAATATACAGAGTATAAATGCATATTACACAGAAATATCAGAGATTTAAATTACATTTAAATACATAGCAGCGGAAAAATAATACAACACACAACTAGAATGAGATATACGGATACAAAGCTTTCCAAATATCGTTCCAGCTGTAAACCAGGATCCTGTGAATATAAATCTGCAAAACCAAAACTACTAGCTGCCCATGTCAAAAATAAGGGCACCCAGAGTTTAGGTTAAAACAATAAACTCCAGGTCAGTCATGTGACTGGTGTGAGAACTAAAACAGTTATAAATCTTTATTTTAAATCTTTAGGTAAATCAAGGGACCACGCCGTATAACACGGAACGGGTTTCCTCCCAAGAATACCAGTGCATAAAACAACAGCGCAATGCTAAATAAAGAAAAATGAAGCTGTTATAAGACCCAGGTCCTATCACACAATGCAACGCAAGCCGGGGGATAGGGTTTTCCCTTATAACAGCCAAAGAATGCTTGATACGTTTAAAACAAATCATTTGATACTATTATAAGTGCATAGTGTATAAAACAACTTCAAATCATAAGTATCAATCATAGGCGGCATGAGCGCCCCATCCCACTATGTCACCATACTAGTTCTACAATTAAAACCGCAAATGTCACGTATTTGGAAATTGGATTTCCGTCTATGAACCGAGGCAAAAGATAGTCCTCAACCGATTCGAGACAATCTAGCCCATGTCTCCGGAGCAGCCGCAACTGCCCCTTGGATCGTCAGGGTCGGTCCACCAATGTGGATTATAGTGCCTGAACAATACGTTTCTCCGCCCTTTGGGGCGTAAATGAGCCAACTAAATGACTCCATCGGTTCGAGAACGACCGATCAATCCGAGGCGCCTCGCAACAGCAACAACCACATAAGTCAAACTCGTCAGGGCGTGTAAAACCACTGACGCCACTTCTAGCTAGAAAGAAACGCAAGTCCTCCCTGATGTCCCCTCCCGTTTTTGGTTCATACCGGGTGTGAAACTCGCGAAGCAAACGTTACACAAAGCTACGCCACAAAGGCCGTGCTTTGATCATCACCACAAGACTTTGCTTTTCAACAGAAGCCTCGATCAATTGCCACTTAGGCATGCCACACAGGCAATTCACTCCATGCGTTTGATATCCATCAATATATAACCCCTGAGCTCGTACGTCTCAGAGAAGGGCGTTAAGCAAGAGAATAAATTCTCCGCCGCCAAACAGATATATATTTAATAGAGATCAATCACACAGACTAAAATCCAATGTCAGACACAAAGTCCATTTACAAGTCCGTTCTGGGTCTGAACGAAACCGGAGGCACCTAGTACCCCGCATATCCATCGATCTCCAAGTACGTCTGGACGATCACCAACTGTTTCCATCTTCTTGGGTGTACATCCCAATCAAGATCATCAGTTATCACCCAAACGACGTGAAGTCCTCCGGTCTTCGACCATCGTCTTCATCTTCGACTTATCGTCGTATCAGTTATTCAGAATGGGATAAACCCGGTCTTTCCGAATAACTCGCGTATATTTTAAATAAGTGTTACACAAACACAACATACGCCTCATTCCAATTCATTAGTCACTAACCGTAAATTAATCAATAGAATAATTCCCCAAATATTAACCCCGAAGGCCGAAACCAACATCAGATCAATATCCAGAAAACCATTCTGCTTGGCTAACCGACAGTTAGTTTCTAAATTTCACGTTCATAGGGAAAGGTTCCCATTAATTTTATCAAAGATAAATTCCTGGAATTTATTCTTTAATCTACTTTTGAATTTCGATTCAACTAGTCGGGATTAACGAAACTTACCGAAGTAATCATTTGTTTTAATTTCCCAATCCCAACCTATTCATCCCATGAAGTAAAACTGGTAATACTTCATATCTAACACCACGGTGTTATCGGTAAACTCAATTACCATTTCACGTTCAAATCTAATTAAAGATTTGACTATCGCCTGGAGCAAAACTGGTGGTACTCCATTTTCGATCTTTTCAATCTAATTAAAGATTCATTAAAACTCTACTTAGTTTTAATCGTTAACTGGGTTAAAGAATCAGTGTCATTTAAAACACAGTTCACGATAAACCCAAAATCACATTCCATTAATTATCGGGTTAAAGAACAAGTGTTATTTAAAACACTGTTCACGATAAACCCAAAAATCAATACCAATTCAATTCCAATTAAATATTATTCAATTGGTACACTTCATTAAATCTAAATAAAAAGATTTAATCTTTTCACAACTGGGTTCAAGAACAGTGTTAGTGAAGACACCATTCACGACAAACCCAAATCACATTTGATATTCAATACTAGGCTCTGAATAGAAAATATATCGGCTTATATTCAATATCAAATTCTACGACTAACAAATGCCGTATTGGAAATAACAATATAAATATAAATATCTTTCAAATTTCCATAACAACATCTGTATAATCACGAATTCCAACATCGAAATATTCCGAAGACAATTTCGATTCAAATCCACTCCAATGTAATCATTGGAAATTTTGGTTATTTTCAAAACCCTTTTCAAATTCAATTTATTTATTTAAAAATAAATAGAATTATAATTCTAGTTCAAAACTAGTTCATTTCGATAAAAATCTATTTTTAACTTTTCAAATATGGAGTTTTTCACCCAAATTTTCCCCAAATCATTTCTTATGATTTTACACAAATTATTACTATTTTTAATAATTTTATCAAGGCGCGTACAGTCGATTTCCATCAATGGTCATCGAACTGCACTTGCAGCGACCTTTTTCGAATTTGATTTGGACGTATCTCCAAATCCAACCGTTAGATTTCAAATTTCTAACATTCACTAGAAAGCTCTTTTCGATACGAACCCAACGGTTCCGGTTTTAGGAGAATCCGACGATCGGATCTCCCGTAATATTCGTTCGAAGTTAATGGTCGAAATTCGCGAACTGCCGCGGCGCGGCGCGTTCTATTCAGGCCATTATATTATATATATAATATATATAATATATATATTTCGTCGATTTCTATTTAAAACGAATTATATAAATAGTTTTAAATTCGTTTCAAAAACAATTTCAACTTCCATTTCAATCCAAAGCAAAATTGAATTCTTCTTTATAAATTCGTTTTTATTCAATTCAAATTTCAATTCAATTTGAATTCAATTCAATTTCAATTCAATTCATTTCGAAATCGTTTTCAATTCAATTTATTTCGAAATCGTTTTCAATTCAATTCATTTCGAAATCGTTTTCAATTCAATTCATTTCGAAATCGTTTTCAATTCAATTCATTTCGAAATCGTTTATATTCAATTTCAATTCGAATTCATTTCTATTCAATTTCAATTCGAATTCATTTCTATTCAATTTCAATTCGAATTCATTTCTATTCTATTTCAATTCGAATTCAATTCGAATTCATTTCTATTCAATTTCAATTCGAATTCAATTCTATTCAATTTCAATTCGAATTCATTTCTATTCAATTTCAATTCGAATTCAATTCTATTCAATTTCAATTCATTTCAAAATCGTTATATATTCAATTCATTTCGAAATCGTTTTCAATTCAATTCATTTAGAAATCGTTTTCAATTCAATTCATTTCGAAATCGTTTTCAATTCAATTCATTTCTAAATCGTTTTCAATTCAATTCATTTCGAAATCGTTTTCAATTCAATTCATTTCGAAATCGTTTTCAGTTCAATTCATTTCGAAATCGTTTTCAATCGATATAAATATCGTTCACGTCAAAATGGCGTCAATCAAATCAACACGGCTTCATATATTGATATTTTCAAATATTCCATTTCGAATATTTCTATTTCAAAATAGTTGTTATTATCAAAATATTTCGTTCAACACATGACCAATCTCAATGGATGAGTACTGTCAACACATGAACCTTTATTTTATATTGATAAAGATGTAAATTTTATTACTAAAATATTTCGTTCAACACATGACCAATCTCAATGGATGAGTACTGTCAACACATGAACTTTTATTTTATATTCTTCTTCATTTTCTAAATTGGAATGAGGCCCAATCAATCACCATATAAAGTTAATTATATGGAATTTCATACAACACATGTATATAATAACATTGAAAAATAATCAACCATCAACCAAAGTGCACTACACTGTAAAAGCATCAAATATAGATATTCAACGCTTATAACAGCCTGTCAATCAATCGATCGACATATTTAATCAATCAGGATGAGTGAACTTCAAATTTCATCCCAACACCCGTGTGAGGTTTCAAACAATCAAACACATATTTTATTTGTGCTGTTGGGCGATGTGTAAAATTTATCGTCCCAATCAATGTCATTCAAATAGGTGTACATAAACAAACCGTCTGGTTTGTAAATGAATATTCTATTTTATTCACTTCACGTTAAAAATTATATTTTTAACGATAAAACATTTTATTTCAACCTATGAATTTCTATTCAATTCATTCTTTAAATAAAATGATATTTTTACTTTTCTAACTTATTTTAGAAAATTTCGGCGGCATAACGACACGATACTAGAAACGGGACGAGGCCTAGCCTTATCCCCGGTCTAGTGAAGGCCCACGCCATTCACACATCAATTAATCCATTCATTTCACCAAACAAATCAATTTCAAATCAATTTATTTCACCCAACAATTCAATTTCAATTGAAATCATCACTAATCTATGCAACCAAACAAACAAGTCCATGGTCTGTGGACGATTGTGTCGGGTGCTACTAAGCACCGTCTGCATCCTAGTATATATATATTACTAGAAAAAGAAATTGAAAGGTGAGAAATTCTCACAGATAGCTATCCTAGCTCCACGGCACTTCATTTGCAGAAACCTTCGTCGCTACCGCATCTTCGTCATCTTCGTTGCCCGTAGCCACTACATATGTAAAAATCGAATTTTTACTTCGCTATTCAATATATAAAAATGGAATTTTTATTTCGAAGTTCAACATATAAAAATCCTATTTTTAATTCGAAGTTCAATATATAAAAATCATATTTTTTACTTCGAAGTTCAATATATAAAAATCATATTTTTAATTCGAAGTTCACTATATAAAAATCACATTTTTACTTTGATGTTCAATATATAAAAATCACATTTTTAATTCGAAGTTCACTATATAAAAATCACATTTTTACTTTGATGTTCAATATATAAAAATCACATTTTTAACCGAATAAAAATCAGATTTTTATGCGAACAAAAATCGTATCTTTGCCTAATTAAAATCTAATCTTCATGTGATAAAAATATAATCTTTCCATAAGCAAAAACCCCTCCTGTTTTAAAAAAAATAAATCGCTTCTTCTCATCGTTATACATAATAAAAATCTAAACTCTAAAATGTTAAAAATCCTTTCAAAAACTGGTTTTTCTCATGCTATTAAATATAAAAACTGATTTAAAATAATATATTATATAAATAAAAACTGCTTTAAATAAAATCAGATTTTAAACAAAACTGATTTTAAACTAGAAACTTGTAATGACCCGCATTTTTAGAGATATATAATTAATTTATTTAATTATATAAGTGGTGATTTAGAGAAGTTAATGATCGTTTAATTAAATAATATTGAATATTTAATTAATAATTATAATATAATAATATATTATAATGTCGAAATAGTCGGAAATAGTGAAATTCACAATATCATGTGAATTGAATAGCATACGAGATTTGGTGGAGTTTCGATTCGAAATATAATAGCGAATATATTGAATCGACGACAGTTGAACGCACAGTTTATATTATATTTATAAACGAGCTCGAAATGGCACTGCAGTTCGCTATTTGGCGATTTGAACTTCAACTGAATATACAAGATTCGTTTTAAGCCGGATTTCTGTGAAACAAGAAACGTGTGGAGCTGGTGGAGTATATCTTTCTAGTGGAAGAGAAAAATCAGGATTTCGTCGTGTAGATTTTGATGTACGTCCAAATCAAATTTCAGAAAAGTCGCTGTAGAATTCCTTTATATTTTGCAACGCTTTATATACGTTATAAAAGGGTTTTTCAATGTAAAATTGAATATCGAGGTAATCGGGAATCTAAAATATCAAACTGTATATTCTGATATGATATTCTAGAGCTGTACGATATCATATGTGAAGATATACGATAATATAAATTTATTTATATTTAATTTAATAATATTTAAATATATTTATATATTTAAATGGGTCATCCAGAGCTTTAAAAATAGCCGGTTTTGCAAACGAAGTCGGAATTTGACGAAACCAGTTTTGTTGGATCCGCAATATCAAATAGCTATTAGATGTGAAGTTTCGTGATTTTTAGAGACACTGTGTGGCCATACGGATTTTTAGAGTGAAGAACAGTCAGTATTTCGACAGTTAAAAATACGCTGTGTGAGCAGACGAAGTCGGAATTCGACGAAACCAGTTTCGTTGGGACCGTAATGTTGAACTGTATCTGCATGTCCAGTTTCATGATTTTTGGGTATCACATGTGAGTACAGGAATTTTTAGAAGACAATACAAATAGCAGTTGATTTTATATTAATATAATATTTGAATATAAAATCATTATACCTCCTCTATAAATATCCCCTAACACATTTCTAAACCTAGAAAATTTCTCTGGAAGTCAACAGACAAAGCTGCCGTATGTTTCTCTTCAAACAAACCAATCGGCCACTTTCAAAAATCATACAAAATCAAAACAACTCCCATAAATCCAAACACATACGTATATGGGATGCTTTAAGGATTCCCTACAATCTGATATACCTCTTGTATTGTCCGATGTCCATTTTCATAGCCTCATTTTTCCAGCGTGGTCTTTTTAAATCTAGGGTTCGATCTTTGAAGTGAATGGCGCATCGATTCGTAGTGTGAAGTTGATATTTGGGTTCGGGTTAGGATTCCGCTCGAATGGTGACAATTTTGTGGAGTACGGTTCGAATTTTCTGGTCGAGCAGGTCCCTGTAGCAGTGACGTCGGACCTTGCTGATGGAGATCGAGTGGGATTCATGGGTGCTTTTGAGAGGGAGGGAATGACAGGGATTGGATTTTTGTTATTAGTTTTGGGAATCGAGGAGTTTGTGAAGAGGGAGAGGTCGGTTTGGGTGCTGAGGTTGTTTCAGAAAACTGGACGGAGTAAAAGGAGGACGGGGAAGAAGAGTAGGCGGTCATGGGCTTTCAATGGAGAAGTTAGGCTGAGATTTGTAAGCAGGTGAAGCCCGTATATATATATTAAGGTTTAGTTTAAATCAAATTATAGAAATGTGTTAACTTTAAATAACCATAACTTTATCATACATTGTCGGAATTGAACAAAACAGGATCCGTTGAGATCGTATGGACGGACACTACACCACGGAGCTGACTGGAATTCCATCAGAGCTCGTTACAATTTATGGCAAAATAAATTGTCCGATTCAAATCATCGAATGTAAACCGTTATTTAACGGATAACGCGCAACTGTGAGTAAATCTCACTAACTCTGAACAGTTTATAACTTCATGTTGTATTGTTAGAACTGTTAAAATTGTCTGTTTGACTGTGTATTGATTGTTTGATTGAACTGCTAGTCAGTTAGTTAAATTTCTATATTGATTCTGTTTAACAGAATATATCATATGGAATTGGAAGTGATGTTATCTATACTGTCTAACATCTGTGATGCAGGGAAACAGGTTGGAGGAATCCGACTGGATTCCTCAACAGTTATTTTATTGTTTTTCATATATTGTTATATGATGTGATATAAAATCTGTGGGCGATTGTATGTGCTTGGACGATATTGAACATCGTGATTTGATATGATTGAATATCATAACATACCGAAATTTGATAAGGGAATTTTCAAAGTGATATTGAAAATAGAATATTTATAAAATGGGATATTTATAAATAAGAGATATTTATAAAGTGGAATATTTATAAATAGGAAATGTTTATAAATTGGGATATTTATAAATAGGAGATATTCAAAAAGGAAATAATTTCAAAACATTTCTTTTTGAATGGAAAGGCCTGTGTGGCGAGTTTGGGGATTTTCCCGATGCTCCCGATACAAAGGAGGTTATGGCGAATTTTCCCGGGAATTTAAGGAGTTAGAATATTTCAAGAATAAATTTGAAAAGGGAATATTTGTAAACCATTTACAAATAGAACTGGAAAGGAAACATTATAAAAAGGGAAATCATTTTTAAAGGGTAGAACCGTTATTTAAAAGTAAATCTTTTCAAATGAATAAAACGTTGTTAAAAAGGAAATCTTTATAAAGTGAATAAAGTTAATCGAATATAGACGTTCGAAGAAGTTAATCGAATATGGTATTCGAAGTTAGTTAATCGAATATGGTATTCGAAGTTAGTTAATCGAATATGGTATTCGAAGTTAGTTAATCGAATATGGTATTCGAAGAAGTTAATCGAATATGGTATTCGAAGTTAGTTAATCGAATATGGTATTCGAAGTTAGTTAATCGAATATGGTATTCGAAGTTAGTTAATCGAATATGGTATTCGAAGTTAGTTAATCGAATATGTTATTCGAAAGGGGTTAGTCGAGTCGAGTTAGTCAAATAGAGTTAATCAGTTAGAGTTAATCAGTTGGAGTTAACCAGTTAGAGTACTCAGTTAGAATTAATCGGTTAGAGTAATCAGTTAGAATTAATCAGTTAGAGTTAACCAGTTGGAGTTAATTAGTTAGAGTTAATCGATTTGAGTTAAAACGAACTAGAGTTAATCAAATATAGTTATTTGAGACAGAGTTAGTCAAACATAGTATTCAGGGTAAGTTGCCATCTTGTACGACTGCTAGCGTAATTCGCAGGGCTGTAAATAGCCTAAGGCGGTCGGATGTTTCCTGAGGGAATCAGGCGTAACCATTGTGATCGCTGCGATCTAGAGTCAAGCGAATGGAGTTAAATAGAGTTGACGAATAATAGTTGTTCGAATGGAGTTAAATAGAGTTGTCGAATAATAGTTGTTCGAATGGAGTTAAATAGAGTTAGTCGAATATAGTTTATTCGAATAGAGTTGAATATAGTTAATCGAATAGTAGTTATTCGAATAGAGTTAAATGGAGTTAAAATCGAATATTAGTTATTCGATAGGAGTAAATCAAGTTGAGTTAAATAAACCAAGTTAGTCGAGCCTAGTTAATTGAATCGAATTGGTCGAACCAAGTAAGTTAAGTTAGTCGAGTTAAGTTCGTCGAGTTAAATAAATCGATGTTATTTTCATCGAAAGGAGATATCGATGTTAGTTTCATCGAAAGGAGATATCGATGTTATTTTCATCGAAAGGAGTTATCGATGTTAGTTTCATCGAAAGGAGTTATCGATGTTAGTTTCATCGAAGGGAGTTATCGATTATAGTTTAATCGAAGTGAGATTTTCAAATAAGAGATATGTGAAAAGGAAGAGTCATCGAATATTAGTTATTCGAAGAGAGGTTATCGAATATCGGTTATTCGAAAAGGAGTTAATCGAATATAGGTTATTCGAAGAAGAGTTAATCAAATAGAGATTTCTCGAAGAGAGTTAATCGGCAAATTCGATTATATCGAATTCAGGAAAGTACTTATACTTTCCAGTGTTTAAATAGAGATTTATTTATTTATAAATAAATAAGTGTTAGGTTAATTATTCACTAATAAGAATAGAAGTTATAATTAAAGTTAGATAACTCGAAAGTAGGGATTATAACGTCATCGTTATAACCAATGTTTTAAATATAGAAGTGGATTAGTAAAATTGGATCCGAGAAAGGCGTAAAGAAGTTATTAAAGATTAAAAGATAAACTTTGACCATTTTGAAGTTATAACGTTGTTCAGTTAAGGTCTGAGAGGTAATTATACCCCAACTTGAGTGACTTCCTTCTTAACTAAGAAATGGTAAGGTTTGATCGTAAAGGAGTTTTGGAAATGTTTTCCAAACAAGAATCAGTAATGTTTTCTAAATACAGAAAACAAGGAATGGAAATGTTTCCAGTGTTGATAACATATATTTTCTAAATATAGAAATTAGCAAATGCTGAATATAGGGAAACAGGAGATGTAAAATGAACTAAAGAAATAAATGTTAAATGATGTTTGTTTGATATAATTTCCATCTGGAAATAATATCGTTGTTGCACACTTGTTTTTCTTCGATGGTTAAATCACAGACTATCGAAGTTTTGACCATTTTAACGTTGTTAATATGGAGAGACCGGTTGGATTATTATCCAAAGAACCACTCTGTATTGGCATAAGCGTCGCGAATCATATATGCCAAAGATAATTGAAGACGGAGTAAAATGCAAGGGCTATCCTGTTTACAGAATAGTGCCTTCGGTTTGTCCAGTCCCAGGACAACTTGTATGGACGAAGGTCTGACAGAGTATATCCAGTGGATCGCGTAAGTTGATCTGTTCAAACGTATTCACGTTTGGTGGCGGAGGAATTCGTTTCTCTTAGCTGTATACCCGTGTTATTTTTGGATAAGTCAATTTGTGATTTAGCGGGTATGACGATGTGACATTTCTAAGTGAATGAAGATGGATGTCTGACCTAGTATTTCCAGACGATCACGTACATTGATTTCTTCAACTATACCAAGAGTGGAAGCGGAGAAGGAAACTTCTTTTAGCTAACACGTAATGTATGGTTGTAGACATTAATTAGTGATTCCGATGGATCTGACAAATGTGGCATTCGAAGTGAATCTGATGTGATGATAAAGCGTAGCTTCTAGCCTCATCAACCGGTAAATGACAGAAATCGGGCAGGCAGCATGGCTAAGTCGGTCGCACCGAAGTAGGGTGTATAATCACCTATCTAGAGAATATTCATTTGTTTCTTAAATCTATCAATGCTGTCCCATATATATACGGGAACGGTTGCTGATCCCAACCGTTGGTGATGTACATTCGATACACTCAAGCGAAATGAGTGGTCGGTCATGTGTGGCTGAGTTGCAAGATGTTCTTGTTGAACTCCAGTGTATCGTTCCTAGAGTACACTGATCGGAAGGTGATTCCATACCTTGTCATAGTTGGAAATCCATTGCCCAATACGTGCTTGCGGTTTTGATTGTATACTATATATGTAGAACGTGAGATGCAAGCGTTTCTACTAGACTGATATTTATTTGTACTTAGACATTATTATAATATCAGAATGATATTGCTTTGCAAAAATGTTTGGATTCTCATAAGGGAAAAACCCGTTCCGTATTCACGGCGTGGTCTTATGAGATATCATATACCTGTTTTAAATGATTTGAGTTTATTCACACCAGTCACATGACTGACCCGGAGTTTATTTGTTGTTTTCCCTAAACTCTTGGGTGCCTAAATTTGTACGGGCAGTCAAGTAGTCGGGTTTTACAGATATACTGGAAGAGCGTGGAGCAGGAGGCTTCAAGATCATATAGCTATAGTTATTTCCGCTGTGTTGTAAGTGCTGTACTCTGATAAGTGCCATTGTATACATAACTGTTATATTTCAAAGTTATGTTACCTATTATATGTTATTCGTTCCGCTGTGAGGTTCGTGTTACTCTGATGTTATGTTCTTCTTCTTCTTCTATTCTAAGTTTCTATCTTATCTATTCTCACCTTCTAATTTCTTTCATTAACTATTCGGTTATTTTCGATCCTTGGATGTTCGATATGTGTTGTATATCGGATAACCAAGATCGCAAATTTTCCGGGTCGTTACAGTTGGTATCAGAGCTTATGTTTTAGTGATCGGGCATAACTCTGTGGCGTGACTCGGTAGAGATAGGGTTAGTAATACCCTAGATTGAGTTTGAGTGTATATATACGAGTGCGTATTTGTATTTGATATAAAAATGGTTTTATATTGTGGAGATTTATTGGCTGAGTTGTTTATGAGTTCTGGTCGATCAGTTTGATCCACTGTATCGGTATGAGTAAATAAACGCTTGAATACGATGAACCGTCATCGTATGTTTTAAAAAGAGGGTAAACGAAATAGTTTTACCCAAGGTATATTTGATATATATATTGGATTTATAATATATGAGATATATTGGTTGTTATTATAATCGAGTAAGATTATAAATATAATGGTTATATAAATAATCGATCAAAATTCACATAAGTAAAGTATATGAAATAAAATGAAGAAAAAAAAAAACTGAATTTAAATCAGATTTGGGATTTAAAATAAGGAAATTTTAAGTTCCTGGGAGATTTTGAAATGTTTTCAAAATGGAAGTATTTGGTAATGATTTTGAAAATGAATATAGTATTGAACTCACTTTGATCGCTGGAAAATAATTCTGATGATGGTGTACACATCATCAGTGTGATTTTCGAGTTGTAAGTGACGGATTACTACCTAAGATTTTATTTTCAAATCTGTTTTGCGAAAACAAGTTTTTGAGAATTCAAATGTTTTGAATTGATATTATGATTTCAAATTGACTTGAAATAAAAGGCCAGGAATTTAAATTCTAGAATTTAACTTTAACTTGTTAAGTTAAGTGAAAACTGGGGTGATAAGAGAATAATCTGAAATGGGATTAAGTTGATGAGTTAAGAATTTGAAATTTAGCTGGACTTAGAATTTGAAAATCAAGAATGAAACTTGAGATTGATAATGGGATTTGACTTGAGTATAAGCGAATGATTTGGTTTGACGATATAAAAGTGATTGAGTTTGATTGGGATGGCATTTGTATATGCCGAGTTGATAACAAATGGTAGGAATATAATGATATGCCAAACAAAAAGGTACAAGTTTATATTTTATATGAGTTTGGAATTTATGAGCCGAATTGGCAAGCCGTTTGGCGTTTTGATTTTCTTTTGAGTTGAAGAAGGCCTAGAGAGGCGAGTTGGAGTTGAGCTATTGACCAGTACAAAGGAGGTGCTGGCGAAATTTTTCGAAAGTTTAAAGTGTTAGAAAATTTTCAGAATTTTTGAAAATTTTAGTTAGTCGGAATGAATAAATATTTTAATCAATATTAATTGGTTCGGTTGAAATCAGAAAGAAGGGGTAAGCAAATCTTAGGAATTCCAATAGATAGGGTCGTCCACTACCTTAGCAATTTCGAGGACGAAATTATTTTAAGTGGGGAAGAATGTAATGACCCGCATTTTTAGAGATATATAATTAATTTATTTAATTATATAAGTGGTGATTTAGAGAAGTTAATGATCGTTTAATTAAATAATATTGAATATTTAATTAATAATTATAATATAATAATATATTATAATGTCGAAATAGTCGGAAATAGTGAAATTCACAATATCATGTGAATTGAATAGCATACGAGATTTGGTGGAGTTTCGATTCGAAATATAATAGCGAATATATTGAATCGACGACAGTTGAACGCATAGTTTATAATATATTTATAAACGAGCTCGAAATGGCGCTGTAGTTCGCTATTTGGCGATTTGAACTTCAACTGAATATACAAGATTCGTTTTAAGCCGGATTTCTGTGAAACAAGAAACGTGTGGAGCTGGTGGAGTATATCTTTCTAGTGGAAGAGAAAAATCAGGATTTCGTCGTGTAGATTTTGATGTACGTCCAAATCAAATTTCAGAAAAGTCGCTGTAGAATTCCTTTATATTTTGCAACGCTTTATATACGTTATAAAAGGGTTTTTCAATGTAAAATTGAATATCGAGGTAATCGGGAATCTAAAATATCAAACTGTATATTCTGATATGATATTCTAGAGCTGTACGATATCATATGTGAAGATATACGATAATATAAATTTATTTATATTTAATTTAATAATATTTAAATATATTTATATATTTAAATGGGTCATCCAGAGCTTTAAAAATAGCCGGTTTTGCAAACGAAGTCGGAATTTGACGAAACCAGTTTTGTTGGATCCGCAATATCAAATAGCAATTAGATGTGAAGTTTCGTGATTTTTAGAGACACTGTGTGGCCATACGGATTTTTAGAGTGAAGAACAGTCAGTATTTCGACAGTTAAAAATACGCTGTGTGAGCAGACGAAGTCGGAATTCGACGAAACCAGTTTCGTTGGGACCGTAATGTTGAACTGTATCTGCATGTCCAGTTTCATGATTTTTGGGTATCACATGTGAGTACAGGAATTTTTAGAAGACAATACAAATAGCAGTTGATTTTATATTAATATAATATTTGAATATAAAATCATTATACCTCCTCTATAAATATCCCCTAACACATTTCTAAACCTAGAAAATTTCTCTGGAAGTCAACAGACAAAGCTGCCGTATGTTTCTCTTCAAACAAACCAATCGGCCACTTTCAAAAATCATACAAAATCAAAACAACTCCCATAAATCCAAACACATACGTATATGGGATGCTTTAAGGATTCCCTACAATCTGATATACCTCTTGTATTGTCCGATGTCCATTTTCATAGCCTCATTTTTCCAGCGTGGTCTTTTTAAATCTAGGGTTCGATCTTTGAAGTGAATGGCGCATCGATTCGTAGTGTGAAGTTGATATTTGGGTTCGGGTTAGGATTCCGCTCGAATGGTGACAATTTTGTGGAGTACGGTTCGAATTTTCTGGTCGAGCAGGTCCCTGTAGCAGTGACGTCGGACCTTGTTGATGGAGATCGAGTGGGATTCATGGGTGCTTTTGAGAGGGAGGGAATGACAGGGATTGGATTTTTGTTATTAGTTTTGGGAATCGAGGAGTTTGTGAAGAGGGAGAGGTCGGTTTGGGTGCTGAGGTTGTTTCAGAAAACTGGACGGAGTAAAAGGAGGACGGGGAAGAAGAGTAGGCGGTCATGGGCTTTCAATGGAGAAGTTGGGCTGAGATTTGTAAGCAGGTGAAGCCCGTATATATATATATTAAGGTTTAGTTTAAATCAAATTATAGAAATGTGTTAACTTTAAATAACCATAACTTTATCATACATTGTCGGAATTGAACAAAACAGGGTCCGTTGAGATCGTATGGACGGACACTACACCACGGAGCTGACTGGAATTCCATCAGAGCTCGTTACAATTTATGGCAAAATAAATTGTCCGATTCAAATCATCGAACGTAAACCGTTATTTAACGGCTAACGCGCAACTGTGAGTAAATCTCACTAACTCTGAACAGTTTATAACTTCATGTTGTATTGTTAGAACTGTTAAAATTGTCTGTTTGACTGTGTATTGATTGTTTGATTGAACTGCTAGTCAGTTAGTTAAATTTCTATATTGATTCTGTTTAACAGAATATATCATATGGAATTGGAAGTGATGTTATCTATACTGTCTAACATCTGTGATGCAGGGAAACAGGTTGGAGGAATCCGACTGGATTCCTCAACAGTTATTTTATTGTTTTTCATATATTGTTATATGATGTGATATAAAATCTGTGGGCGATTGTATGTGCTTGGACGATATTGAACATCGTGATTTGATATGATTGAATATCATAACATACCGAAATTTGATAAGGGAATTTTCAAAGTGATATTGAAAATAGAATATTTATAAAATGGGATATTTATAAATAAGAGATATTTATAAAGTGGAATATTTATAAATAGGAAATGTTTATAAATTGGGATATTTATAAATAGGAGATATTCAAAAAGGAAATAATTTCAAAACATTTCTTTTTGAATGGAAAGGCCTGTGTGGCGAGTTTGGGGATTTTCCCGATGCTCCCGATACAAAGGAGGTTATGGCGAATTTTCCCGGGAATTTAAGGAGTTAGAATATTTCAAGAATAAATTTGAAAAGGGAATATTTGTAAACCATTTACAAATAGAACTGGAAAGGAAACATTATAAAAAGGGAAATCATTTTTAAAGGGTAGAACCGTTATTTAAAAGTAAATCTTTTCAAATGAATAAAACGTTGTTAAAAAGGAAATCTTTATAAAGTGAATAAAGTTAATCGAATATAGACGTTCGAAGAAGTTAATCGAATATGGTATTCGAAGTTAGTTAATCGAATATGGTATTCGAAGTTAGTTAATCGAATATGGTATTCGAAGTTAGTTAATCGAATATGGTATTCGAAGTTAGTTAATCGAATATGGTATTCGAAGTTAGTTAATCGAATATGGTATTCGAAGTTAGTTAATCGAATATGGTATTCGAAGTTAGTTAATCGAATATGTTATTCGAAAGGGGTTAGTCGAGTCGAGTTAGTCAAATAGAGTTAATCAGTTAGAGTTAATCAGTTGGAGTTAACCAGTTAGAGTACTCAGTTAGAATTAATCGGTTAGAGTAATCAGTTAGAATTAATCAGTTAGAGTTAACCAGTTGGAGTTAATTAGTTAGAGTTAATCGATTTGAGTTAAAACGAACTAGAGTTAATCAAATATAGTTATTTGAGACAGAGTTAGTCAAACATAGTATTCAGGGTAAGTTGCCATCTTGTACGACTGCTAGCGTAATTCGCAGGGCTGTAAATAGCCTAATGCGGTCGGATGTTTCCTGAGGGAATCAGGCGTAACCATTGTGATCGCTGCGATCTAGAGTCAAGCGAATGGAGTTAAATAGAGTTGACGAATAATAGTTGTTCGAATGGAGTTAAATAGAGTTGTCGAATAATAGTTGTTCGAATGGAGTTAAATAGAGTTAGTCGAATATAGTTTATTCGAATAGAGTTGAATATAGTTAATCGAATAGTAGTTATTCGAATAGAGTTAAATGGAGTTAAAATCGAATATTAGTTATTCGATAGGAGTAAATCAAGTTGAGTTAAATAAACCAAGTTAGTCGAGCCTAGTTAATTGAATCGAATTGGTCGAACCAAGTAAGTTAAGTTAGTCGAGTTAAGTTCGTCGAGTTAAATAAATCGATGTTATTTTCATCGAAAGGAGATATCGATGTTAGTTTCATCGAAAGGAGATATCGATGTTATTTTCATCGAAAGGAGTTATCGATGTTAGTTTCATCGAAAGGAGTTATCGATGTTAGTTTCATCGAAGGGAGTTATCGATTATAGTTTAATCGAAGTGAGATTTTCAAATAAGAGATATGTGAAAAGGAAGAGTCATCGAATATTAGTTATTCGAAGAGAGGTTATCGAATATCGGTTATTCGAAAAGGAGTTAATCGAATATAGGTTATTCGAAGAAGAGTTAATCAAATAGAGATTTCTCGAAGAGAGTTAATCGGCAAATTCGATTATATCGAATTCAGGAAAGTACTTATACTTTCCAGTGTTTAAATAGAGATTTATTTATTTATAAATAAATAAGTGTTAGGTTAATTATTCACTAATAAGAATAGAAGTTATAATTAAAGTTAGATAATTCGAAAGTAGGGATTATAACGTCATCGTTATAACCAATGTTTTAAATATAGAAGTGGATTAGTAAAATTGGATCCGAGAAAGGCGTAAAGAAGTTATTAAAGATTAAAAGATAAACTTTGACCATTTTGAAGTTATAACGTTGTTCAGTTAAGGTCTGAGAGGTAATTATACCCCAACTTGAGTGACTTCCTTCTTAACTAAGAAATGGTAAGGTTTGATCGTAAAGGAGTTTTGGAAATGTTTTCCAAACAAGAATCAGTAATGTTTTCTAAATACAGAAAACAAGGAATGGAAATGTTTCCAGTGTTGATAACATATATTTTCTAAATATAGAAATTAGCAAATGCTGAATATAGGGAAACAGGAGATGTAAAATGAACTAAAGAAATAAATGTTAAATGATGTTTGTTTGATATAATTTCCATCTGGAAATAATATCGTTGTTGCACACTTGTTTTTCTTCGATGGTTAAATCACAGACTATCGAAGTTTTGACCATTTTAACGTTGTTAATATGGAGAGACCGGTTGGATTATTATCCAAAGAACCACTCTGTATTGGCATAAGCGTCGCGAATCATATATGCCAAAGATAATTGAAGACGGAGTAAAATGCAAGGGCTATCCTGTTTACAGAATAGTGCCTTCGGTTTGTCCAGTCCCAGGACAACTTGTATGGACGAAGGTCTGACAGAGTATATCCAGTGGATCGCGTAAGTTGATCTGTTCAAACGTATTCACGTTTGGTGGCGGAGGAATTCGTTTCTCTTAGCTGTATACCCGTGTTATTTTTGGATAAGTCAATTTGTGATTTAGCGGGTATGACGATGTGACATTTCTAAGTGAATGAAGATGGATGTCTGACCTAGTATTTCCAGACGATCACGTACATTGATTTCTTCAACTATACCAAGAGTGGAAGCGGAGAAGGAAACTTCTTTTAGCTAACACGTAATGTATGGTTGTAGACATTAATTAGTGATTCCGATGGATCTGACAAATGTGGCATTCGAAGTGAATCTGATGTGATGATAAAGCGTAGCTTCTAGCCTCATCAACCGGTAAATGACAGAAATCGGGCAGGCAGCATGGCTAAGTCGGTCGCACCGAAGTAGGGTGTATAATCACCTATCTAGAGAATATTCATTTGTTTCTTAAATCTATCAATGCTGTCCCATATATATACGGGAACGGTTGCTGATCCCAACCGTTGGTGATGTACATTCGATACACTCAAGCGAAATGAGTGGTCGGTCATGTGTGGCTGAGTTGCAAGATGTTCTTATTGAACTCCAGTGTATCGTTCCTAGAGTACACTGATCGGAAGGTGATTCCATACCTTGTCATAGTTGGAAATCCATTGCCCAATACGTGCTTGCGGTTTTGATTGTATACTATATATGTAGAACGTGAGATGCAAGCGTTTCTACTAGACTGATATTTATTTGTACTTAGACATTATTATAATATCAGAATGATATTGCTTTGCAAAAATGTTTGGATTCTCATAAGGGAAAAACCCGTTCCGTATTCACGGCGTGGTCTTATGAGATATCATATACCTGTTTTAAATGATTTGAGTTTATTCACACCAGTCACATGACTGACCCGGAGTTTATTTGTTGTTTTCCCTAAACTCTTGGGTGCCTAAATTTGTACGGGCAGTCAAGTAGTCGGGTTTTACAGATATACTGGAAGAGCGTGGAGCAGGAGGCTTCAAGATCATATAGCTATAGTTATTTCCGCTGTGTTGTAAGTGCTGTACTCTGATAAGTGCCATTGTATACATAACTGTTATATTTCAAAGTTATGTTACCTATTATATGTTATTCGTTCCGCTGTGAGGTTCGTGTTACTCTGATGTTATGTTCTTCTTCTTCTTCTATTCTAAGTTTCTATCTTATCTATTCTCACCTTCTAATTTCTTTCATTAACTATTCGGTTATTTTCGATCCTTGGATGTTCGATATGTGTTGTATATCGGATAACCAAGATCGCAAATTTTCCGGGTCGTTACAAAACTGGATCTAAACTAAGTTTTTGTAAAGACCCGCAACTTCCCCGTAAAGGAAAGCGTCGGATAGTTCGAGAACAAATCACAACAGAACACATATAAAAGAACGTTTCATTGTATATTACAACAATGCATCAGATTACAAGAATATACAGAGTATAAATGAATATTACACAGAAATATCAGAGATTTAAATTACATTTAAATACATAGCAGCGGAAAATAATACAATACACAACTAGAATGAGATATACGGATACAAAGCTTTCCGGATATCGTTCCAGCTGTAAACCAGGATCCTGTGAATATAAATCTGCAAAACCAAAACTACTAGCTGCCCGTGTCAAAATAAGGGCACCCAGAGTTTAGGTTAAAACAATAAACTCCAGGTCAGTCATGTGACTGGTGTGAGAACTAAAACAGTTAATCTTTATTTTAAATCATTAGGTAATGTCAAGGGACCACGCCGTATAACACGGAACGGGTTTCCTCCCAAGAATACCAGTGCATAAAACAAACAGCGCAATGCTAAATAAAGAAAAATGAAGCTGTTATAAGACCCAGGTCCCATCACACAATGCAACGCAGTCGAGGATAGGGTTTTCCCTTATAACAGCCAAAGAATGCTTGATACGGTTAAAACAAATCGTTTGATACTATAATAAGTGCATAGTGTATAAAACAACTTCAAATCATAAGTATCAATCATAGGCGGCATAAGCGCCCCATCCCACTATGTCGCCATATATAGGATTACAATTAAAACCGCAAATGTCACGTATTTGGAAATTGGATTTCCGTCTATGAACCGAGGCAAAAGATAGTCCTCAACCGATTCGTGACTCTCTAGCCCGAGCCACAGGAACAGCCGCAACTGCCCCTTGGATCGTCAGGGCCGGTCCACACGGAGTGGATTATTATACCTGAACAATACGTCTCCCCACCCTATGGGGTGTAAGTCTGGTCCGTCAGCCGACCAGAATGCATTCGGCCGAAACCGATATAACCGAGGCGCCTCGCAACCGCAGCAACCACATAAGTCAAACTCGTCAGGGCGTGTAAAACCACTGACGCCACTTCTAGCTAGAAAGAAACGCAAGTCCTCCCTGAGGTCCGTCTCCCATTTTTGGTTCATACCTGGTGTGAAACACGCGAGGTAAACGTTACACAAAGCTACGCCACAAAGGCCGTGCTTTGATCATCACCACAAGACTTTGCTTTTCAACAGAAGCCTTGATCATTTGCATCTTAGCATGCCACACAGGCAAACCATCCTATGCAACCGATATCAGTCACACAGAATGAAATCCGATGTCAGACACACAGTCCATTTACAAGTCCGTTCTGGGTCTGAACGAAACCGGGAGCACCTAGTACCCCGCATATCCATCGATCTCCAAGTACGTCTGGACGATCACCAACTGTTTCCATCTTCTTGGGTGTACAGCCCAATCAAGATCATCAGTTATCACCCAAACGACGTGAAGACCTCCGGTCTTCGACCATCGTCTTCATCTTCGACTTATCGTCGTATCAGTTATTCAGAATGGGATAAACCCGGTCTTCCCGAATAACTCGCGTATATTTTAAATAAGTGTTACACAAACACAACATACGCCTCATTCCAATTCATTAGTCACTAACCGTAAATTAATCAAGAGAATAATTCCCCAAATATTTACCCCGAAGGCCGAAACCAACATCAGATCAATATCCAGAAAACCATTCTGCTTGGCTAACCGACAGTTAGTTTCTAAATTTCACATTCATAGGGAAAGGTTCCCATTAATTTTATCAAAGATAAATTCTTGAATTTATTCTTTAATCTACTTTTGAATATCAATTCAAACTAGTCGGGATTAGCGAACCTTACCGAAGTAATCATTTGTTATAATTTCCCAATCCCAACCTATTCATCCCATGAAGTAAAACTGTGAATACTTCATATCTAACACCACAGTGTTATCGGTAAATTCAATTACCATTTCACGTTCAAATCTAATTAAAGATTTAACTATCGCCTGGAGCAAAACTGGTGATACTCCATTTTCGATCATTTCAATCTACTTAAAGATTCATTAAAACTCCACTTAGTTTTAATCGTTAACTAGGTTAAAGAATCAGTGTCATTTAAAACACGGTTCACGGTAAACCCAAAATCACAATCATTAATTATCGGGTTAAAGAACGAGTGTTATTTAAAACACCGTTCACGATAAACCCAAAAATCAATATCGATTCAATTCCAATTAAATGTCATTTAATTGGTACACTTCATTAAATCTAAATAAAAAGATTTAATCTTTTCTCAACTGGGTTCAAGAACAGTGTTAGTGAAGACACCATTCACGACAAACCCAAATCACATTTGATATTCAATACAAGGCCCTGAATAGAAAATATCCCGGCTTATATTCAATATCAAATTCTACGACTAACAAATGTCGTATTGGAAATAACGATATAAATATATATATATCTTTCAAATTCCCATAACAACATCTGTATAATCACGAATTCCAACATCGAAATATTCCGAAGACAATTTCGATTCAAATCCACTCCAATGCAATCATTGGAAATTTTGGTTATTTTCAAAACCATTTCAAATTCAATTTATTTATTAAAAAAAAAAAATAGAATTATAATTCTAGTTCAAAACTAGTTCATTTCGATAAAAATCTATTTTTATCTTTTCAAATATGGAGTTTTTCATCCCAATTCTTTCTAAATCATTTCTTATGATTTTACACAAATTATTACTATTTTTAATAATTTTATCAAGGCCCGTACAGTCGATTTCCATCAACGGCCATCGAACTGCACTTACAGCGACCTTTTTCAAATTTGATTTGGACATAATTCCAAATCCAACCGTTAGATTTCAAATTTCTAACATTCGTTAGAAAGCTCTTTTCGATACGAACCCAACGGTTCCGGTTTTAGGAGGATCCGACGGTCGGATCTCCCGTAATGTCCGTTTGAAATAAATGGTCGAAATTCACGAACTGCCACGGCGCGGCGCGTTCTATTCAGGCCATTATATTATATATATAATATATATAATATATACTTCGTCGATTTCTATTTAAAATGAATTATATAAATGGTTTTGAATTCGTTTCAAAAGCAATTTCAACTTCCTTTTCAATTCAAATCAAAATTGAATTCTTCTTTATAAATTCGTTTCAAAATTCATTTCTATTCAATTCAAATTTCAATTCAATTTGAATTCATTTCAATTTGCTTTCAATTCAATTTGAATTCGTTTTCAATTCATTTCGAAATCGTTTTCAATTCAATTCATTTCGAAATCGTTTTCAATTCAATTTGAATTCGTTTTCAATTCAATTCATTTCGTTTTCAATTCAATTCAAAATCGTTTTCAATTTAATTCATTTCGAAATCGTTTTCAATTCAATTCATTTCGAAATCATTTTCAATTCATTTCATTTCGAAATCGTTTTAAAATCGATATAAATATCGTTCACGTCAAAATGGCGTTAATCTAATCAACACGGCTTCATAAATTTCTATTTTCAAAATAGTTGTTATTATCAAAATATTTCGTTCAACACATGACCAATCTCAATGGATGAGTACTGTCAACACATGAACTTTTATTTTATATTGATAAAGATGTAAATTTTATTACTAAAATATTTCGTTTAACACATGACCAATCTCAACGGATGAGTACTGTCAACACATGAACTTTTATTTTATAATATTCTTTGTTTTTCAAATTGGAATGAGGCCCAATCAATTACCATATAAAGTTAATTATATGGATTTTCATACAACACATGTATATAATAACATTGAAAATAATCAACCATCAACCAAAGTGCACTACACTGTAAAAGCATCAAATATAGATATTCAACGCTTATAACAGCCTGTCAATCTATCGATCGACATATTTAATCAATCAGGATGAGTGAACTTCAAATTTCATCCCAACACCCGTGCGGGGTTTCAAACAATCAAACACATATTTTATTTGTGCTGTTGGGCGATGTGTAAAATTTATCGTCCCAATCAATGTCATTCAAATAGGTGTACATAAACAAACCGTCTGGTTTGTAAATGAATATTCTATTTTATTCACTTCACGTTAAAAATTATATTTTTAACGATAAAACATTTTATTTCAACCTATGAATTTCTATTCAATTCATTCTTTAAATAAAATGATATTTTTATTTTTCTAACTTATTTTAGAAAATTTCGGCAGCATAACGGCACGATACTAGAAACGGGACGAGGCCTAGCCTTATCCCCGGTCTAGTGAAGGCCCACGCCATTCACACATCAATCAAACCATTCAATTTCACTCAAACAATTCAATTCAATCACATAATCAAACTAATCTATGCAACCAAACAAACAAGTCCATGGTTTGTGGACGATTGTGTCGGGTGCTACTAAGCACCGTCTGCATCCTAGTATATATATATATAACTAGAAAAATTAAATTGAAGAGTGAGAAATTCTCACCAAAAGCTATCCAACCATCTTGACTCTACTTTGATAGAAATCTTCATCGTTATCGCCTCTTCGTCATCTTCGTTGCCCGTAGTCACTATATATATAAAAATCACATTTTTATTTCTCTATTCAATATATAAAAATCATATTCTTATTTCGAAGTTCAATATATAAAAATCGAATTTTTAGTTCAAAGTTCAATATATAAAAATCGAATTTTTAGTTCAAAGTTCAATATATAAAAATCGAATTTTTAGTTCAAAGTTCAATATATAAAAATCGAATTTTTAGTTCAAAGTTCAATATATAAAAATCGAATTTTTAACTCGAAGTTCAATATATAAAAATCCTATTTTTATTTCGAAGTTCAATATATAAAAATCGAATTTTTAGTTCAAAGTTCAATATATAAAAATCGAATTTTTAACTCGAAGTTCAATATATAAAAATCCTATTTTTATTTCGAAGTTCAATATTGAAAAATCATATTTTTAACTCGAAGTTCAATATTGAAAAATCACATTTTTAACTCTCTACAAATCCGATCTTTTTTTTTTAAAGTTTAAACCCCTTTGCTTAAACTTAAAATTAAAATCGGTTTTAACCTTTTTTTTAAAATCAACTGTTTTTAATCTTTTAAAAATCAATTCAGTTTTTGCTCTTTTATAAAAATGCAGTTTTTATTTTCTTTTCAAAACAGTTTTTGTTTTCTTTTCAAAACAGTTTTTATTTTCTTTTCAGAATTCAGTTTTCAGTTTCTTTTTAAAAAAAACAGTTCTTAAAATCTTTTATAAAAATCTGTTTTTAAAATCTTTTTAAATCAGTTTTTATAACTTTAAAAAATCAGGTTTTTATAACTTTAAAAAATCAGGTTTTATAACTTTAAAAAATCAGGTTTTTTATAACTTTAAAAAATCAGGTTTTAAAATTCTTTTAAAAGAAATCAGTTTTTACTTTCTAAAAATTTCAGTTTTACTTTCTTTTATAAAAACAGTTCATATAAAATTAAAAAAATAAAAAAATAAATAAATAAATAAAAACAAACTTACAGAGGGGGGGGGGGAGTTTCGCAGACGTCGGAGGCTTCTTCCAGGGGGCGGCGTCGATGTCGGCAGCAGGAGGGTGGAGCGATGGCTTCTGGTTTCGAGAGGGGCGGCTTCTGGCTTCGAGACGCTTGGGTCTTCGATCGAGGGAAGGGGGGGCGATGGCTTGTCTTCGGCGGCGTTCGCCTGAGGGGGAGGGCGGCTCTTCGTCGGCGTCGAGGTCAGTGGGGGCGGCGCGATTCGAATCGATTTAGGTTTTTCTTTTTTTTCTTTTGCTTTCTGATAACTTAAACGGGGGGGGGGCAAGCAGAAGAATAAAAGGGAGAGGGAAATGATTATTTTATTTATTTATTTATTATTTAATTATTTAATTTAGCAAAGAGTTGACTTTTACCCCCATTCCGAACACAATGGGATATGTATCGCAAGCTGATTTGATCGTTACACCCAGTTTCCGTTTGAATTTACATTTAAATCAATATATTGAATTTTAAACGTACCTTTCAAATTACCGGGGTCACATACTAACTCTAAAAATTCTCGAAAAATATTTTCTAGCTTCGTATTGACGATACGGTCCTAACAAAACTAGTTTCGTCAAATTCTGAGACCATTGGAAAAATGGCCAATTTCCAGTCGATTAAAATCAACTAAAACTGGTCCAACGCGTTTTCCTTTGCCACGCTCACATATTGATTCGAAAAATTATGAAATTTGAAACCTAGCAATAACTTCACATCACGGACCCAACAAAACTGGTTTCGTCGAAATCCGAGGTCGTTTGCAAAATGTCCATTTTTAAGGGCCTGAATTCCATAGCGACTATTCAGAATTTTCAACTGGACATATCTTTTGATTTCTGATACGAACTTTTGATTTTTCGGATTCGTTGGAAAGATATTCACTATCAGATTCCATTATTTTTGGTTTCACTAAAATCCGGATTGTTTTGCACCCGGTACATTCAATTGAAGTTTGAAATCGAATTATCGAACTACCGCGCCATTTTCAATTCTATTTATAATTATATATAAATATTTATATTCTAACGACGACGCGTATAATATATACGTTCGAATTATATTCAAAATAAATTTCTCGTCGATATTATTTAAAATAATTCATTTTAAATAATCAAAATTCGCTAAAATTGCCAAAATAAAAATTTTAAACTGGCCCAGATTTTACGGGTTGTTACAATCTCCCCCACTTAAAACTTTTCGTCCCCGAAAAGGAACAAAGTCGAAAGTGGTTTGATTAATCAACTCTACGTTCGATCTGGCTTCCATTCTCCAACTCTTTAGTTTCTGAGAATTTTCAAAATTTCAAAAATTTGGCTAACACCCTAAATTTTCGAAAAATTTCGCCATAACCTCCCCTGCACCGGGAGCATCGGGGAATTTCAAATAGCTTCCCCGGTCCTTCAGATCTCAAAAAGAAAAAGAAAAAGCCAAGCGGCTAGCCAATAGGCTCACAAAATCGTCATTACCCAAACAAAACAGGAAATTATGTAGTAAACATGTACCTATTTGTCGGGCAAACAAATTTTATTCTCTGCTCTAGCCTCCTTGCTATGACCTGTTCAATGATGTATATGTATATGCAAGCAAATTGCGACCAATTTTCAATACAATTCAATATTTGGTTCAATTAGGCATAATGGTTCAAAATTAGCGAACAAATAAACAAACCACACAAAACATCAATCAATTAGTGAATTAGATTATCAAATTCATAATTTTGATACATAGTCAAGAATCAGATTTTTGATGCCAAATCACAACAATAGGCCCTATCTAATTTTGGTTCTCACACCAGTCTAATGGAAATATATAAATATCACACCTTCGACACTCGAATATAAATACTGGCGACAGTGCCCCATCACCAGAATTATTCCCGGGCACTAGGGGGATTCTATATCCACCCAATATATTAAAACTTCGAACACACGTTTGCAAGACATATATGCAAAATCTTTATATACTGGATTGCCCAATTCAATTTAAAATAAATAATCAAATACGAATAGTTGATTTATATTTTCAAAACAAAATTGGTTTTCATTTTAAAAATATACTCTTCACACTCGTTCTAGGATACTACTGATCCTATCACTAACGAGTCATCCTAATTGGATATTACTAATCCAATATCTGATGAATTCTTTCGTATGGTTCTAATGTGTCTTGTTCTCTGAGCTTTGTAAACCAAAGCTCTGATACCACGTGTAAAGACCCGCAACTTCCCCGTAAAGGAAAGCATCGGATAGTTCGAGAACAAACCACAACAGAACACATATAAAAGAACGTTTCATTGTATATTACAACAATGCATCAGATTACAAGAATATACAGAGTATAAATGAATATTACACAGAAATATCAGAGATTTAAATTACATTTAAATACATAGCAGCGGAAAATAATACAATACACAACTAGAATGAGATATACGGATACAAAGCTTTCCGGATATCGTTCCAGCTGTAAACCAGGATCCTGTGAATATAAATCTGCAAAACCAAAACTACTAGCTGCCCGTGTCAAAATAAGGGCACCCAGAGTTTAGGTTAAAACAATAAACTCCAGGTCAGTCATGTGACTGGTGTGAGAACTAAAACAGTTAATCTTTATTTTAAATCATTAGGTAATGTCAAGGGACCACGCCGTATAACACGGAACGGGTTTCCTCCCAAGAATACCAGTGCATAAAACAAACAGCGCAATGCTAAATAAAGAAAAATGAAGCTGTTATAAGACCCAGGTCCCATCACACAATGCAACGCAGTCGAGGATAGGGTTTTCCCTTATAACAGCCAAAGAATGCTTGATACGGTTAAAACAAATCGTTTGATACTATAATAAGTGCATAGTGTATAAAACAACTTCAAATCATAAGTATCAATCATAGGCGGCATAAGCGCCCCATCCCACTATGTCGCCATATATAGGATTACAATTAAAACCGCAAATGTCACGTATTTGGAAATTGGATTTCCGTCTATGAACCGAGGCAAAAGATAGTCCTCAACCGATTCGTGACTCTCTAGCCCGAGCCACAGGAACAGCCGCAACTGCCCCTTGGATCGTCAGGGCCGGTCCACACGGAGTGGATTATTATACCTGAACAATACGTCTCCCCACCCTATGGGGTGTAAGTCTGGTCCGTCAGCCGACCAGAATGCATTCGGCCGAAACCGATATAACCGAGGCGCCTCGCAACCGCAACAACCACATAAGTCAAACTCGTCAGGGCGTGTAAAACCACTGACGCCACTTCTAGCTAGAAAGAAACGCAAGTCCTCCCTGAGGTCCGTCTCCCATTTTTGGTTCATACCTGGTGTGAAACACGCGAGGTAAACGTTACACAAAGCTACGCCACAAAGGCCGTGCTTTGATCATCACCACAAGACTTTGCTTTTCAACAGAAGCCTTGATCATTTGCATCTTAGCATGCCACACAGGCAAACCATCCTATGCAACCGATATCAGTCACACAGAATGAAATCCGATGTCAGACACACAGTCCATTTACAAGTCCGTTCTGGGTCTGAACGAAACCGGGAGCACCTAGTACCCCGCATATCCATCGATCTCCAAGTACGTCTGGACGATCACCAACTGTTTCCATCTTCTTGGGTGTACAGCCCAATCAAGATCATCAGTTATCACCCAAACGACGTGAAGACCTCCGGTCTTCGACCATCGTCTTCATCTTCGACTTATCGTCCTATCAGTTATTCAGAATGAGATAAACCCGGTCTTCCCGAATAACTCGCGTATATTTTAAATAAGTGTTACACAAACACAACATACGCCTCATTCCAATTCATTAGTCACTAACCGTAAATTAATCAAGAGAATAATTCCCCAAATATTAACCCCGAAGGCCGAAACCAACATCAGATCAATATCCAGAAAACCATTCTGCTTGGCTAACCGACAGTTAGTTTCTAAATTTCACATTCATAGGGAAAGGTTCCCATTAATTTTATCAAAGATAAATTCTTGAATTTATTCTTTAATCTACTTTTGAATATCAATTCAAACTAGTCGGGATTAGCGAACCTTACCGAAGTAATCATTTGTTATAATTTCCCAATCCCAACCTATTCATCCCATGAAGTAAAACTGTGAATACTTCATATCTAACACCACAGTGTTATCGGTAAATTCAATTACCATTTCACGTTCAAATCTAATTAAAGATTTAACTATCGCCTGGAGCAAAACTGGTGATACTCCATTTTCGATCATTTCAATCTACTTAAAGATTCATTAAAACTCCACTTAGTTTTAATCGTTAACTAGGTTAAAGAATCAGTGTCATTTAAAACACGGTTCACGGTAAACCCAAAATCACAATCATTAATTATCGGGTTAAAGAACGAGTGTTATTTAAAACACCGTTCACGATAAACCCAAAAATCAATATCGATTCAATTCCAATTAAATGTCATTTAATTGGTACACTTCATTAAATCTAAATAAAAAGATTTAATCTTTTCTCAACTGGGTTCAAGAACAGTGTTAGTGAAGACACCATTCACGACAAACCCAAATCACATTTGATATTCAATACAAGGCCCTGAATAGAAAATATCCCGGCTTATATTCAATATCAAATTCTACGACTAACAAATGTCGTATTGGAAATAACGATATAAATATATATATATCTTTCAAATTCCCATAACAACATCTGTATAATCACGAATTCCAACATCGAAATATTCCGAAGACAATTTCGATTCAAATCCACTCCAATGCAATCATTGGAAATTTTGGTTATTTTCAAAACCATTTCAAATTCAATTTATTTATTAAAAAAAAAAATAGAATTATAATTCTAGTTCAAAACTAGTTCATTTCGATAAAAATCTATTTTTATCTTTTCAAATATGGAGTTTTTCATCCCAATTCTTTCTAAATCATTTCTTATGATTTTACACAAATTATTACTATTTTTAATAATTTTATCAAAGCCCGTACAGTCGATTTCCATCAACGGCCATCGAACTGCACTTACAGCGACCTTTTTCAAATTTGATTTGGACATAATTCCAAATCCAACCGTTAGATTTCAAATTTCTAACATTCGTTAGAAAGCTCTTTTCAATACGAACCCAACGGTTCCGGTTTTAGGAGGATCCGACGGTCGGATCTCCCGTAATGTCCGTTTGAAATAAATGGTCGAAATTCACGAACTGCCGCGGCGCGGCGCGTTCTATTCAGGCCATTATATTATATATATAATATATATAATATATACTTCGTCGATTTCTATTTAAAACGAATTATATAAATGGTTTTGAATTCGTTTCAAAAGCAATTTCAACTTCCTTTTCAATTCAAATCAAAATTAAATTCTTCTTTATAAATTCGTTTCAAAATTCATTTCTATTCAATTCAAATTTCAATTCAATTTGAATTCATTTCAATTTGCTTTCAATTCAATTTGAATTCGTTTTCAATTCATTTCGAAATCGTTTTCAATTCAATTCATTTCGAAATCGTTTTCAATTCAATTTGAATTCGTTTTCAATTCAATTCATTTCGTTTTCAATTCAATTCAAAATCGTTTTCAATTTAATTCATTTCGAAATCGTTTTCAATTCAATTCATTTCGAAATCATTTTCAATTCATTTCATTTCGAAATCGTTTTAAAATCGATATAAATATCGTTCACGTCAAAATGGCGTTAATCTAATCAACACGGCTTCATAAATTTCTATTTTCAAAATAGTTGTTATTATCAAAATATTTCGTTCAACACATGACCAATCTCAATGGATGAGTACTGTCAACACATGAACTTTTATTTTATATTGATAAAGATGTAAATTTTATTACTAAAATATTTCGTTCAACACATGACCAATCTCAACGGATGAGTACTGTCAACACATGAACTTTTATTTTATAATATTCTTTGTTTTTCAAATTGGAATGAGGCCCAATCAATTACCATATAAAGTTAATTATATGGATTTTCATACAACACATGTATATAATAACATTGAAAATAATCAACCATCAACCAAAGTGCACTACACTGTAAAAGCATCAAATATAGATATTCAACGCTTATAACAGCCTGTCAATCTATCGATCGACATATTTAATCAATCAGGATGAGTGAACTTCAAATTTCATCCCAACACCCGTGCGGGGTTTCAAACAATCAAACACATATTTTATTTGTGCTGTTGGGCGATGTGTAAAATTTATCGTCCCAATCAATGTCATTCAAATAGGTGTACATAAACAAACCGTCTGGTTTGTAAATGAATATTCTATTTTATTCACTTCACGTTAAAAATTATATTTTTAACGATAAAACATTTTATTTCAACCTATGAATTTCTATTCAATTCATTCTTTAAATAAAATGATATTTTTATTTTTCTAACTTATTTTAGAAAATTTCGGCGGCATAACGGCACGATACTAGAAACGGGACGAGGCCTAGCCTTATCCCCGGTCTAGTGAAGGCCCACGCCATTCACACATCAATCAAACCATTCAATTTCACTCAAACAATTCAATTCAATCACACAATCAAACTAATCTATGCAACCAAACAAACAAGTCCATGGTTTGTGGACGATTGTGTCGGGTGCTACTAAGCACCGTCTGCATCCTAGTATATATATATATATAACTAGAAAAATTAAATTGAAGAGTGAGAAATTCTCACCAAAAGCTATCCAACCATCTTGACTCTACTTTGATAGAAATCTTCATCGTTATCGCCTCTTCGTCATCTTCGTTGCCGGTTGTCACTATATATATAAAAATCACATTTTTATTTCTCTATTCAATATATAAAAATCATATTCTTATTTCGAAGTTCAATATATA
This sequence comes from Allium sativum, assembly GCA_030737875.1. Taxonomy (NCBI): domain Eukaryota; kingdom Viridiplantae; phylum Streptophyta; class Magnoliopsida; order Asparagales; family Amaryllidaceae; genus Allium; species Allium sativum. The sequence goes on along the minus strand of CM060921.1, from coordinate 2,316,901 downwards.
AAAATCGAATTTTTAGTTCAAAGTTCAATATATAAAAATCGAATTTTTAGTTCAAAGTTCAATATATAAAAATCGAATTTTTAGTTCAAAGTTCAATATATAAAAATCGAATTTTTAGTTCAAAGTTCAATATATAAAAATCGAATTTTTAACTCGAAGTTCAATATATAAAAATCCTATTTTTATTTCGAAGTTCAATATATAAAAATCTAATTTTTAGTTCAAAGTTCAATATATAAAAATCGAATTTTTAACTCGAAGTTCAATATATAAAAATCCTATTTTTATTTCGAAGTTCAATATTGAAAAATCATATTTTTAACTCGAAGTTCAATATTGAAAAATCACATTTTTAACTCTCTACAAATCCGATCTTTTTTTTTTTTAAAGTTTAAACCCCTTTGCTTAAACTTAAAATTAAAATCGGTTTTAACCTTTTTTTTTAAATCAACTGTTTTTAATCTTTTAAAAATCAATTCAGTTTTTGCTCTTTTATAAAAATGCAGTTTTTATTTTCTTTTCAAAACAGTTTTTGTTTTCTTTTCAAAACAGTTTTTATTTTCTTTTCAGAATTCAGTTTTCAGTTTCTTTTTAAAAAAAACAGTTCTTAAAATCTTTTATAAAAATCTGTTTTTAAAATCTTTTTAAATCAGTTTTTATAACTTTAAAAAATCAGGTTTTTATAACTTTAAAAAATCAGGTTTTAAAATTCTTTTAAAAGAAATCAGTTTTTACTTTCTAAAAATTTCAGTTTTACTTTCTTTTATAAAAACAGTTCATATAAAATTAAAAAAAAAAAAAAAAAAAAAACAAACTTACAGAGGGGGGGGGGAGTTTCGCAGACGTCGGAGGCTTCTTCCAGGGGGCGGCGTCGATGTCGGCAGCAGGAGGGTGGAGCGATGGCTTCTGGTTTCGAGAGGGGCGGCTTCTGGCTTCGAGACGCTTGGGTCTTCGATCGAGGGAAGGGGGGGCGATGGCTTGTCTTCGGCGGCGTTCGCCTGAGGGGGAGGGCGGCTCTTCGTCGGCGTCGAGGTCAGTGGGGGCGGCGCGATTCGAATCGATTTAGGTTTTTTTTTTTTTTCTTTTGCTTTCTGATAACTTAAACGGGGGGGCCAAGCAGAAGAATAAAAGGGAGAGGGAAATGATTATTTTTTTTATTTTTTTATTATTTAATTATTTAATTTAGCAAAGAGTTGACTTTTACCCCCATTCCGAACACAATGGGATATGTATCGCAAGCTGATTTGATCGTTACACCCAGTTTCCGTTTGAATTTACATTTAAATCAATATATTGAATTTTAAACGTACCTTTCAAATTACCGGGGTCACATACTAACTCTAAAAATTCTCGAAAAATATTTTCTAGCTTCGTATTGACGATACGGTCCTAACAAAACTAGTTTCGTCGAATTCTGAGACCATTGGAAAAATGGCCAATTTCCAGTCGATTAAAATCAACTGAAACTGGTCAAACGCGTTTTCCTTTGCCACGCTCACATATTGATTCGAAAAATTATGAAATTTGAAACCTAGCAATAACTTCACATCACAGACCCAACAAAACTGGTTTCGTCGAAATCCGAGGTCGTTTGCAAAATGTCCATTTTTAAGGGCCTGAATTCCATAGCGACTATTCAGAATTTTCAACTGGACATATCTTTTAATTTCTGATACGAACTTTTGATTTTTCGGATTCGTTGGAAAGATATTCACTATCAGATTCCATTATTTTTGGTTTCACTAAAATCCGGATTGTTTTGCACCCGGTACATTCAATTGAAGTTTGAAATCGAATTATCGAACTACCGCGCCATTTTCAATTCTATTTATAATTATATATAAATATTTATATTCTAACGACGACGCGTATAATATATACGTTCGAATTATATTCAAAATAAATTTCTCGTCGATATTATTTAAAATAATTCATTTTAAATAATCAAAATTCGCTAAAATTGCCAAAATAAAAATTTTAAACTGGCCCAGATTTTACGGGTTGTTACAGTTTTGTAAATAAAAACTCACCGCATTGCTTATAATGAAGAGGGAGTTCGATGTTCGCTGGTGGCCAGCACGGTGCTGCGCGAGGTGGGCCATGGGAGGGGGTTTCCGGCGAGCGACGGAGTAGGGCGGAGCTCCACTGGGTGGTTGGCGGTCACGAAACAGGGTGCGGTTGGGGGTTTTGGGACTTGGTCTTTGGGGTTCGAACGGGGGAAGGGGGTGGTGCGTCGGTGGAGGGAGCGGCTGTCTTGGGTGGTGGGCGGCGCCTCTGCGATGAGGGCGGCGGATCCCTCATCCGCGATTCGGAGTTTCTCTTTTTTTTTTTCTTCCGATTCGATTTATGAAAGGGGGGGGGCCAGAAATTATTTAAGGGGAAGGAGAGAGAAGACTTTAGTTTTTAATTATTTTAATTATTTTATTTTCTAAAAAGTTGACTTTTACATACGACCTCTAAACGAGGTCTACCGCCTGTCGTCCATAGCGTTTTACCCCTATTTCGAACACAATGGGATATGTATCGCAAGCTGATTCGATCGTTTCGATTAGTTTCCGTTGAATTTACATTTAAATCACTATATTGAATTTTAAACGTACATTTCAAATTACCGGGGTCGCATACGAACTCTATAAATTGCAGAAAAATATTTTCTAGCTTCGTATTGACGATACGGTCCTAACAAAACTAGTTTCGTCGAATTCTGAGACCATTTGAAAAATGGCCAATTTCCAGTCGATTAAAATCAACTAAAACTGGTCAAACGCGTCTTCCTTTGCCACACTCACACATTGATTCGAAAAATTATGAAATTTGGAATCTAGCAATAATTTAACATCACGGACCCAACAAAAGTGGTTTCGTCGAAATCCGAGCTCGTTTGCAAAATGGCTATTTTTAAGGGCCTGAATTCCATAGCGACTATTCAGAAATTTCAACTGGACATATCTTTTGATTCCCGCAATGAAATCTCGATTCTTCGGATTCGTTGGAAAGATATTCACAATTAGATCTTATGATTTCTGGTTTCACTAAAATCCGGATTGTTTTGCACCCGGTGCATTCAATTGAAGTTTGAAATCGAATTATCGAACTACCGCACCATTTTCAATTCCATTTATAATTATATATAAATATTTATATTCTAACGACAACGCGTATAATATATACGTTCGAATTATATTCAAAATAAATTTCACGTCGATATTATTTAAAATAATTCATTTTAAATATTCAAAATTCGCTAAAATTGCCAAAATAAAAATTTTAAACTGGCCCAGAATTTGCGGGTTATTACAAATTCAAATCTCGAACCACTATTAAATCGTAACGAGTAACGTTGCTAATGTTATTCACCATTCTAAATTCAACGGAATGAGTTCTGAAATTAAATTAAATTGTGAAAAAGATAACAATTTGAATTAACGATTTAAACTAAATTGGATTCAACATATAATCGATTTCAAACAATCCAATTTATCGAAAATAAATTATTATTACCGTTCTAATTCAATACCGAATTTTATATTAGTCAACTGAATTGTTTCAATTCAGTTTTAACTCTGAATTCACTTGTTACCATTCATATCAAATATATAAAATTCATTTGCATTTATAATTCGGTATTTAAAACAAATTTAAATGTTCATTATAAATCGACGAAAAATCCGGGACGTTACATAATTATTCCTGAACACACGTTTCCCGGTCCTTACAGACTTATAATCGAGGCGCCTCGCATTCCAACAACCACATAGGTGAAAAGTATATAAATGTCAGGGCTGGTAAGTCACTGACACCACCATAGCTAGAAAGAAACGTCATGCACTCCTTGGATCCTTATCCCGTTTTTGACTCATACCGAGGTGTGAGGCTTGCGATTCCACGCTATACACAAAGTTACGCCACAAAGGCCGTGCTTTGATCATCAACCACAAGACTCTGCTTTTTAACAAAATCCTTGATCATTGCATCTTAGCGTGCCACACAGGCAATTCATGCCATGCGACTGATGTCCATCGATATACAACCTCTGAGCTCGTACGTCTCAGAGAAGGGCGTTAAGCAAAAGAATAAATTCTTCGCCGCCAAACAGATGTATATTTAATAGAAATCAATCAACACAGAATAAAATCCAATGTCAGACACACAATCCATTTACAAGTCTGTTCTGGGTCTGAACGAAACCGGAGGCACTTTCCTCGCATATCCATCAATCTCCAGGTACGTCTGGACGATCACTAACTGATTCCCTCATCTTGGGTGTACAGCCCAATCAAGATCATCAGTAATCACCAAACGATGTGAAGACTTCCGGTCTTCAACCACCGTCTTCATCTTCGACATATCATCGAATCGGTTATTCAGAATGGTATAAACCCGGACTTTCCGAACAACCCGCGTATATTAAAAACAAATGTTACACAAACACAACATACGCCTCATTCCAATTCATTAGTCACTAACCGCAAATTAGCAAGAGAACAATTTCCCAAACATTAACCCCGAAGGCCGAAACCAACATCAGATCAATACCCAGGAAACCATTCTTCTTAGCCAACCTACAGCTAGTTTCTAAATTCCACATTCTTAGGGAAAGGTTCCCATTAATTTTATCCAAGATAAAGTCTTTAAAATTTGTCCTGTAATCTTCCTTTGGATGTCATTTAAAACCATATTATGGTTTTTCCAACTAGTCGAGATTAGCGAACCACACCGAAGTACTTATTTATTTTATTTCCCAATCCCAACCTATTCATCCCATGAAGCAAAACTGGTAATACTCCATATCTAACACCGTGGTGTTATCGGTAAAATTAATTACCATTTCACGTTCAAATCTAATTAAAGATTTAACTATCGCTTTGGAGCAAAACTGTTAATACTCCATTCCCGCTCATTTCTAAATTTGATAATTTAGATTATAGATTCACATTTCAATCTAATTGCAGATTCGTTAGAACTCCTTTTACTGGGTTAAAGAACTAGGTGTTATTTAAAACACAGTTCACGACAAACCCAAATCACATTCTATTTGTTATCGGGTTAAAGAACTAGTGTTATTTAAAACACCGTTCACGATAAACCCATTTCAAATTCAATCAAATATATTAGAAATTCCGATTATTTAAAACCCCTTTTTAAATCTAATTCATTTATTTAAAAATAATTGGGTTTTAAATTTAGTTCAAAACTAGTTCATTTCAATAAAAATCTATTTTTATCTTTTCAAATATGGAGTTTTTCATCCCAAATTTTCCCAAATCATTTCTTATGATTTTACACAAATTATTGATATTTTTAATAATTTTATCAAGGCCCGTACAGTCGATTTCCAACAATGGCCATCGAACTGCACTTACAACGACATTTTCCAAATTTGATTTGGATGTATCTCCAAATCCAACCGTTAGATTTTGAATTTCTAATATTCGTTAGAAATCTCTTTTCGATATGAACCCAACGGTTCTAGTTTTAGGAGAATCTGACGGTCGGATCTCCCGTAATGTCCGTTTGAAATAAATGGTCGAAATTCACGAACTACCGCGGCGCGGCGCGTTCTATTCAGGCCATTATATTATATATATAATATATATAATATATATTTCGTCGATTTCTATTTAAAACGAATTTTATAAATCGTTTTAAATTTCAAAAACAATTTCAACTTCCATTTCAATTCAAATCAAAATTGAATTCTTCTTTATAAATTCGGTTTAAAATTCATTTCTATTCAATTCAAATTTCAGTTCAATTTGAATTCATTTCAATTCGCTTTCAATTCAATTTGAATTCGTTTTCAATTCAATTCAATTCCAAAGTCGTTTTCTATTCGATTCAATTCAAATTGGTTTTCTATTCGAATCAAATTCGTTATATATTCCATTGAAATCAAATTCGTTATATATTCAAATCAAATCAAATTCGTTTTCTATTCAAATCAAATTCGTTATATATTCAATTGAAATCAAATTCGTTTTCTATTCAAATCAAATTCGTTATATATTCAATTGAAATCAAATTCGTTATCTATTCAATTCATTTCGTTATATATTCAATTGAAATCAAATTCGTTTTCCATTCAATTCATTTCGTTATACATTCAATTGAAATCAAATTCGTTTTCCATTCAATTCATTTCAAAATCGATTTCAATTCAATTCATTTCGAAATCGTTTTCAATTCAATTCATTTCGAAATCGTTTTCAATTCAATTCATTTCGAAATCGTTTTCAATTCAATTCATTTCGAAATCGTTTTCAATTCAATTCATTTCGAAATCGTTTATTACGAAATCACTTTTCCATATTCATTTCAAAATGAGTAAAATTGATATAAACATCGTTCACGTCAAAATGGCGTCAATCTAATCAACACGGCTTCATATATTTCTATTTCTAAATATTCTATTTCAAATATTTCTATTTTAAAAATATTTCGTTCAACACATGACTAATCTCAACGGATGAGTACTGTCAACACATGAACCTTTATTTTATATTGATAAAGAAGTAAATTTTATTATAAAAATATTTCGTTCAACACATGAATAATCTCAACGGATGAGTACTGTCAACACATGAACCTTTATTTTATAAAGATAAAGATATAAATTTTATTGTTGAAATATTTCGTTCAACACATGACTAATCTCAACGGATGAGTACTGTCAACACATGAACCTTTATTTTATATTGACAAAGATGTAAATTTTTATTATAAAAATATTCGTTCAACACATGACTAATCTCAACGGATGAGTACAGTCAACACATGAACATTTATATTATATTGATAAAGATGTAAATTTTATTATAAAAATATTTCGTTCAACACATGACTAATCTCAACGGATGAGTATAGTCAACACATGAACCTTTATTTTATAATATTCTTTATTTTCTAAATTGGAATGAGGCCCAAACAATCACCATATAATGTTAATTATATGGATTTTCATACAACACATGTATATAATAGCATTGAAAAATAATCAACCATCAACCAAAGTGCACTACACTGTATAAGCATCAAATATAGATATCTAGCGCTTATACAACCTGTCAATCAATCGATCGACATATTTAATCAATCAGGATGAGTGGACTTCATATTTCATCCCAACACCCTTGTGGGGTTTCAAACAATCAAACGCATATTTTATTCGTGCAGTTGGGCGATGTGTAAAATTTATCGACCCAATCAATGTCTTTCAAATAGGTGTACATAAACAAACTGTCGGGTTTGTAAATGAATATTTTATTTTATTCACTTTCAATATATTCATATTCACGTTAAAAATTATATTTTTAACGATAAAACATTTTATTTTAACATATGAATTTCTATTCAGTTCATTCTTTAAATAAAATGATACTTTTATTTTACTAACTTATTTTAGAAAATTTCGGCGGCATAACGGCACGATACTAGAAACGGGACGAGGCCTAGCTTTATCCCCGGACTAGTGAAGGCCCACGCCATTCACACATCAATCAAATCAATTCATTTCACCAAACAACTCAATCCAAACCAAATAATCTAACTAATTTTTGCAATCAAACAAACAAGTCCATGGTCTGTGGACGATTGTGTCGGGTGCTACTAAACACCGTCTGCATCCTAGTATATATATATATATATATATATATATATATATATAACTAGAAAAAGAAATTGAAAGGTGAGAAATTCTCACCAACAGCTATCCAATCATCTTGACTCTTCTTTGATAAAAATCTTAATCGTTATCGCCTTTTTGTCATTTTCGTTGCCCGTATTCCCTACATATGTAAAAATCGAATTTTTACTTCGCTATTCAATATATAAAAATCGAATTTTTACTTTGCTATTCAATATATAAAAATCGAATTTTTACAACGCTACTATATAGATAAAAATTATATTTTTCTCGAAGTAAAAATCATATTTTTACATCTCTACTTATCTCAAAATATCGCCTTTTCCTATCTAAAAATATCGTCTTTTAATATCTAAAAATATCATCTTTTCAAAATCAATCTTTATTTTGCTACACATATAAAGATGCTATTTTTAATATTCCTATCGTATAAAAATTATATTTTTACTTCTCTACATAAACCAAAATCATATTTTACATCTTTTATATAGTAAAGATTATATTTTTAATACTTTAAAAATATAAAAATCATATTTTTAATACTTTGAAAATATAAAAATCATATTTTCAAAATCTAATCTTTTCTATTTACTAGGAAAAATCATTTCTTTCCTCGCTATTCTAATCAAGTAAAAATCATATTTTGTACAATGCTAAATATAAAATCAATACACTTTAACATGTAAAAACTCATATTTTTATTTGCAAAAATTTAATTAAACAAAACAAAATTAAATAAAAGCTTACATTGTTTAAGGAGTAACGGGGGGGGGGGGGGTTTCTGCACGTGGATCGGATTTCGAAGGAGAGGGGGGGCGCTGCGCTCTGAGGTGGAGCTGGTGGAGGAGGGGAGTTCGTCGAAGTGGAGGGGGCCGATCGCTGGTGGTAGCTGGGCGTTGGAGGCCTCGCGGGTGTAGGGTTTGGGGGGGGGGGGGGGTTCGATGTCGCGAGAAGGGTCGGAGGGTGGAGAGAGAAGGCGGAGGGAGGTAGCGTTGACGAGGTCGGGGGGGGGGGGGAGGGCCCGGTCGAGGCGTGCGATGGCCAGAGGCCTGGGCGTCGCGCCCCTTTCCGTCGTCGTCTTTTTTTTTTTTTTTTTCTTTTTGATTTATGTTTTGAACGGGGGGGGGGGGGGGGCTGAGTTAAAGGGGGGGAAGAGATATATTTTTTTAATTTTATTTAATTATTTTATTTGTAAAAAGTGGACTTTTACATACGACCTCGAAACGAGGCCCACCGCCTGACGTCCATAGCGTTTTACCCCCATTCTGAACACAATGGGATATGTATCGTAAGCTGATTTGATCGTTTCGATTAGTTTCCGTTGAATTTACATTTAAATCACTATATTGAATTTTAAACGTACATTTCAAATTACCGGGGTCGCATACGAACTTTAAAACTTCCAGAAAAATATTTTCTAGCTTCGTATTGACGATACGGTCCTAACAAAACTAGTTTCGTCGAATTCTGAGACCGTATGAAAAATGGCCAAATTCCAGTCGATTAAAATCAACTGAAACTGGTCAAACGCGTTTTCCTTTGCCACGCTCACATATTGATTCGAAAAATTATGAAATTTGGAATCTAGCAATAACTTTACATCACGGACCCAACAAAACTGGTTTCGTCGAAATCCGAGGTCGTTTGCAAAATTTCCATTTTTAAGGGCCTGAATTCCATAGCGACTATTCAGAATTTTCAAATAGACATATCTTTTGATTTCCGCTATGAAATTTTGATTTTTCGGATTCGTTGGAAAGATATTATCAATTAGATCCTAATGTTTTTGGTTTCACTAAACTCCAGATTGTTTTGCACCCGGTACATTCAATTGAAGTTTGAAATCGAATTATCGAACTACCGCGCCATTTTCAATTCTATTTATAATTATAAATAAATATTTATATTCTAATGATGACGCATATAAATATATATGTTCTAAATATATTCAAAATAAATTTCTCGTCGATATTTATTTAAAATTATCTATTTTAAATATTCGAAATTCGCTAAAATTGCCAAAATAAAAAATTTAAACTGGCTCAGATTTTCCGGGTTATTACAATCTCCCCCACTTAAAACTTTTCGTCCCCGAAAAGGAACAAAGTCAAAAGTGGTTTGATTAATCAACTCTACGTTCGATCTGGCTTCCATTCTCCAACTTTTCAGTTTCTGAGAATTTTCAAATTTTCAAAAATTTGGCTAACACCCTAAATTTTCGAAAAATTTCGCCATAACCTCCCCTGCACCGGGAGCCACGGGAAAATCCCGAAATTGCCATATAGGCCTTCTGATCTCAAAAAGAAAATGAAAAAGCCAAGCGGCTAGCCAATAGGCTCATAAAATCATCATCACCCAAACAAAACAGTAAATTATATAGTAAACATGTACCTATTTGTCGGGCAAACAAATTTTATTCTCTGGTCTAGCCTCCTTGCTATGACATGTTCAATGTAAGTATGTGTATATGCAAGCAAATGCGACTAATTTTCAATACAATTCAATATCTGGTTCAATTAGGCTAAATGGTTCAAAAATTATTAAACAAATAAACAAACAACACAAACATCAATCAATTAGTGAATTAGAGTTCCAAATTCATAATTTTGATATATATACAGAAAATCATGTTTTGGTGCCAATTCACAACAATGTGTTCTAGCTATATAAGTTTTGGTTCTCACACCAGTCTAATGGAAATATATAGATATCACATCTTCGAAACTCGAACATAAATACTGATGATGCACGTGCTATCATCAATACCATCTCCGGGCGACTAGAATGTGATTCTATATCTATCCAGTATATTAAAACTTCGAATATACGTTCACGACGCGTATATACAAAACCTTTATATATTGGATTGTCCGTATTCAATATAAATAAATAAATAATCAAATACGTATCAAATGATTTAAATTTTCAAAACAGAATTGTTTTCATTTGAAAAATATACTCTTCACACTCGTTCTAGGTTAACACTGATCCTATCTCTGACGAGTCATTCTAATTGGATATTACTAATCCAATATCTGATGAATTCTTTCGTATGGTTCTAATGTGTCTTGTTCTCGAGCTTTGTAAACCAAAGCTCTGATACCAAATGTGACGGCCTGGAATTTCGCTCGATCCGAATCAGTCGTTAAACCGATCTAGACCGTTCGAAACCCCTGTCGTTGAGAACAGGACAAATCAGAACACAGACGGAAGAACATTTCATTGCTATTACAACAATTCCATCAGATACAAGAATATACAGAGTATAAATGAATAAATTACATTCGATAAATATCAGAGATTACAATAAATTACATAGCAGCGGAAAATAATACAAAGCACAACTGAAGGTGATATACAGATACAGAGCTTTCCGAATATCATTCCAGCTGTAAACCAGGATCCTATGAATATAAATCTGCAAAACCAAAACTACTAGCTGCCCGTGCGGAAAATAGGGGCACCCAGAGTTTAGGTTAAAACAATAAACTCCAGGTCAGTCATGTGACTGGTGTGAGAACTAAAACAGTTATTAATATTGGTTTTAAAGTTAGGTAAATCAAGGGACCACGCCGTATAACACGGAACGGGTTTCCTCCCAAGAATACCAGTGCATAGAACAAACAACGCAATGCTTTTTCGAAAAATGAAGCTGTTATAAGACCCAGGTCCCATCACACAATGCAACGCAAGCCGGAGGATAGGGTTTTACCTTATAACAGCCAAACATGCTTGATACGTTTAAAACAAATCATTTGATACTATAATAAGTGTATAGTGTCAAAACAATTTCAATCATAAATATAAATCATAGACGGCATGAGTGCCCCATCCCACTATGTCGCCATACTAGGCTCTACAAATAAAGCCGAAATACACGTATTGGAAATTGGATTCCGTCATGAGTCGAGGCAAGGGGCAAGCTCCTCTCCGCGTTCGAGACACTCTAGCAAATGCCTCCGGGTTACGCACTCTGGGCAACCCCGGATCCTCCAAGGCCGGTCCTCACTTACGTTAGAGGATTAATTATTCCTGAACACACGTTTCCCGGTCCTTACAGACCTATAATCGAGGCGCCTCGCATTCCAACAACCACATAGGTGAAAAGTATATAAATGTCAGGGCTGGTAAGTCACTGACACCACCATAGCTAGAAAGAAACGTCATGCACTCCTTGGGTCCTTATCCCGTTTTTAACTCATACCGAGGTGTGAGGCTCGCGAATCCACGCTATACACAAAGCTACGCCACAAAGGCCGTGCTTTGATCATCAACCACAAGACTCGCTTTACAACCAAAGCCTTGATCATTGCATCTTAGCGTGCCACACAGGCAATTCATGCCATGCGACTGATGTCCATCGATATACAACCTCTGAGCTCGTACGTCTCAGAGAAGGGCGTTAAGCAAAAGAATAAATTCTTCGCCGCCAAACAGATGTATATTTAATAGAAATCAATCAACACAGAATAAAATCCAATGTCAGACACACAATCCATTTACAAGTCCGTTCTGGGTCTGAACGAAACCGGAGGCACTTTGCTCGCATATCCATCGATCTCCAGGTACGTCTGGACGATCACTAACTGATTCCCTCATCTTGGGTGTACAGCCCAATCAAGATCATCGGTAATCACCCAAACGATGTGAAGACTTCCGGTCTTCAACCACCGTCTTCATCTTCGACATATCGTCGAATCGGTTATTCAGAATGGGTATAAACCCGGACTTTCCGAACAACCTGCGTATATTAAAAACAAATGTTACACAAACACAACATACACCTCATTCCAATTCATTAGTCACTAACCGCAAATTAGCAAGAGAACAGTTTCCCAAACATTAACCCCGAAGGCCGAAACCAACATCAGATCAATACCCAGGAAACCATTCTTCTTAGCCAACCTACAGCTAGTTTCTAAATTCCACATTCTTAGGGAAAGGTTCCCATTAATTTTATCCAAGATAAATTCTTTAAAATTTGTCCTGTAATCTTCCTTTGGATGTCATTTAAAACCAAATTATGGTTTTTCCAACTAGTCGAGATTAGCGAACTACACCGAAGTAATTATTTATTTTATTTCCCAATCCCAACCTATTCATCCCATGAAGCAAAACTGGTAATACTCCATATCTAACACCGTGGTGTTATCGGTAAAATTAATTACCATTTCACGTTCAAATCTAATTAAAGATTTAACTATCGCTTTGGAGCAAAACTGGTAATACTCCATTCCCGCTCATTTCTAAATTTGATAATTTAGATTATAGATTCACATTTCAATCTAATTGCAGATTCGTTAGAACTCCTTTTACTGGGTTAAAGAACTAGGTGTTATTTAAAACACAGTTCACGACAAACCCAAATCACATTCTATTTGTTATCGGGTTAAAGAACTAGTGTTATTTAAAACACCGTTCACGATAAACCCATTTCAAATTCAATCAAATATATTAGAAATTCCGATTATTTAAAACCCCTTTTTAAATCTAATTCATTTATTTAAAAATAATTGGGTTTTAAATTTAGTTCAAAACTAGTTCATTTCGATAAAAATCTATTTTTATCTTTTCAAATATGGAGTTTTTCATCCCAAATTTTCCCAAATCATTTCTTATGATTTTACACAAATTATTGATATTTTTAATAATTTTATAAAGGCCCGTACAGTCGATTTCCAACAATGGCCATCGAACTGCACTTACATCGACCTTTTCCAAATTTGATTTGGACATATCTCCAAATCCAACCGTTAGATTTTGAATTTCTAATATTCGTTAGAAAGCTCTTTTCGATACGAACCCAACGGTTCCGGTTTTAGGAGAATCCGACGGTCGGATCTCCCGTAATGTCCGTTTGAAATAAATGGTCGAAATTCACGAACTGCCGTGGCGCGTTCTATTCAGGCCATTATATTATATATATAATATATATTTCGTCGATTTCTATTTAAAACGAATTTTATAAATCGTTTTAAATTTGTTTCAAAAACAATTTCAACTTCCATTTCAATTCAAATCAAAATTGAATTCTTCTTTATAAATTCGGTTTAAAATTCATTTCTATTCAATTCAAATTTCAATTCAAGTTGAATTCATTTCAATTCGCTTTTAATTCAATTTGAATTCGTTTTCAATTTAATTCAATTCCAAAGTCGTTTTCTATTCGATTCAATTCAAATTGGTTTTCTATTCGAATCAAATTCGTTATATATTCCATTGAAATCAAATTCGTTATATATTTAAATCAAATCAAATTCGTTTTCTATTCAAATCAAATTCGTTATATATTCAATTGAAATCAAATTCGTTTTCTATTCAAATCAAATTCTTTATATATTCAATTGAAATCAAATTCGTTATTTATTCAATTCATTTCGTTATATATTCAATTGAAATCAAATTCGTTTTCCATTCAATTCATTTCGTTATACATTCAATTGAAATCAAATTCGTTTTCCATTCAATTCATTTCGAAATCGATTTCAATTCAATTCATTTCGAAATCGTTTTCAATTCAATTCATTTCGAAATCGTTTTCAATTCAATTCATTTCGAAATCGTTTTCAATTCAATTCATTTCGAAATCGTTTTCAATTCAATTCATTTCGAAATCGTTTATTACGAAATCACTTTTCCATATTCATTTCAAAATGAGTAAAATTGATATAAACATCGTTCACGTCAAAATGGCGTCAATCTAATCAACACGGCTTCATATATTTCTATTTCTAAATATTATATTTCAAATATTTCTATTTTTAAAATATTTCGTTCAACACATGACTAATCTCAACGGATGAGTACTGTCAACACATGAACCATTATTTTATATTGATAAAGAAGTAAATTTTATTATAAAAATATTTCGTTTAACACATGACTAATCTCAACGGATGAGTACTGTCAACACATGAACCTTTATTTTATAAAGATAAAGATATAAATTTTATTGTTGAAATATTTCGTTCAACACATGACTAATCTCAACGGATGAGTACTGTCAACACATGAACCTTTATTTTATATTGACAAAGATGTAAATTTTTATTATAAAAATATTCGTTCAACACATGACTAATCTCAACGGATGAGTACAGTCAACACATGAACATTTATATTATATTGATAAAGATGTAAATTTTATTACAAAAATATTTCGTTCAACACATGACTAATCTCAACGGATGAGTACAGTCAACACATGAACCTTTATTTTATAATATTCTTTATTTTCTAAATTGGAATGAGGCCCAAACAATCACCATATAATGTTAATTATATGGATTTTCATACAACACATGTATATAATAGCAATGAAAAATAATCAACCATCAACCAAAGTGCTCTACACTGTATAAGCATCAAATACAGATATCTAACGCTTATACAGCCTGTCAATCAATCGATCGACATATTTAATCAATCAGGATGAGTGGACTTCATATTTCATCCCAACACCCTTGTGGGGTTTCAAACAATCAAACGCATATTTTATTCGTGCAGTTGGGCGATGTGTAAAATTTATCGACCCAATCAATGTCTTTCAAATAGGTGTACATAAACATACCGTCGGGTTTGTAAATGAATATTTTATTTTATTCACTTTCAATATATTCATATTCGCGTTAAAAATTATATTTTTAATGATAAAACATTTTATTTTAACATATGAATTTCTATTCAGTTCATTCTTTAAATAAAATGATACTTTTATTTTACTAACTTATTTTAGAAAATTTCGGTGGCATAACGGCACGATACTAGAAACGGGACGAGGCCTAGCTTTATCCCCGGACTAGTGAAGGCCCACACCATTCACACGTCAATCAAATCAATTCATTTCACCAAACAACTCAATCCAAACCAAATAATCTAACTAATTTTTGCAATCAAACAAACAAGTCCATGGTCTGTGGACGATTGTGTCGGGTGCTACTAAACACCGTCTGCATCCTAGTATATATATATATAACTATAAAAAGAAATTGAAAGGTGAGAAATTCTCACCAACAGCTATCCAATCATCTTGACTCTTATTTGATAAAAATCTTAATCGTTATCGCCTTTTTGTCATTTTCGTTGCCCGTATTCCCTACATATGTAAAAATCGAATTTTTACTTCGCTATTCAATATATAAAAATCGAATTTTTACTTTGCTATTCAATATATAAAAATCGAATTTTTACAACGCTACTATATAGATAAAAATTATATTTTTCTCGAAGTAAAAATCATATTTTTACATCTCTACTTATCTCAAAATATCGCCTTTTCCTATCTAAAAATATCGTCTTTTAATATCTAAAAATATCATCTTTTCAAAATCAATCTTTATTTTGCTACACATATAAAGATGCTATTTTTAATATTCCTATCGTATAAAAATTATTTTTTTACTTCTCTACATAAACCAAAATCATATTTTACATCTTTTATATAGTAAAGATTATATTTTTAATACTTTAAAAATATAAAAATCATATTTTCAAAATCTAATCTTTTCTATTTACTAGGAAAAATCATTTCTTTCCTCGCTATTCTAATCAAGTAAAAATCATATTTTGTACAATGCTAAATATAAAATCAATACACTTTAACATGTAAAAAATCAGATTTTTATTTGCAAAAATTTAATTAAACAAAACAAAATTAAATAAAAGCTTACATTGTTTAAGGAGTAACGGGGGGGTTTTCTGCACGTGGATCGGATTTCGAAGGAGAGGGGGGGCGCTGCGCTCTGAGGTGGAGCTGGTGGAGGAGGGGAGTTCGTCGAAGTAGAGGGGGCCGATCGCTGGTGGTAGCTGGGCGTTGGAGGCCTCGCGGGTGTAGGGTTTTGGGGGTGTTCGATGTCGCGAGAAGGGTCGGAGGGTGGAGAGAGAAGGCGGAGGGAGGTAGCGCTAACGAGGTTGGAGGGGGAGGGCCCGGTCGAGGCGTGCGATGGCCAGAGGCCTGGGCGTCGCGCCCCTTTCCGTCTTCGTCTTCTTCTTTTTTTTTCCTTTTTGATTTCTGTTTTGAACGTGGGGGGGGGGCAGAGTTAAAGGGGGGGGGGAAGAGATTTTTTTTTATTTAATTATTGTATTTGTAAAAAGTGGACTTTTACATACGACCTCGAAACGAGGCCCACCGCCTGACGTCCATAGCGTTTTACCCCCATTCTGAACACAATGGGATATGTATCGCAAGCTGATTTGATCGTTTCGATTAGTTTCCGTTGAATTTACATTTAAATCACTATATTGAATTTTAAACGTACATTTCAAATTACCGGGGTCGCATACGAACTTTAAAAATTCCAAAAAAATATTTTCTAGCTTCGTATTGACGATACGGTCCTAACAAAACTAGTTTCGTCGAATTCTGAGACCGTATGAAAAATGGCCAAATTCCAGTCGATTAAAATCAACTGAAACTGGTCAAACGCGTTTTCCTTTGCCACGCTCACATATTGATTCGAAAAATTATGAAATTTGGAATCTAGCAATAACTTTACATCACGGACCCAACAAAACTGGTTTCGTCGAAATCCGAGGTCGTTTGCAAAATTTCCATTTTTAAGGGCCTGAATTCCATAGCGACTATTCAGAATTTTCAACTGGACATATCTTTTGATTTCCGCTATGAAATTTTGATTTTTCGGATTCGTTGGAAAGATATTATCAATTAGATCCTAATGTTTTTGGTTTCACTAAAATCCGGATTGTTTTGCACCCGGTACATTCAATTGAAGTTTAAAATCGAATTATCGAACTACCGCGCCATTTTCAATTCTATTTATAATTATAAATAAATATTTATATTCTAACGACGACGCGTATAAATATATACGTTCTAAATATATTCAAAATAAATTTCTCGTCGATATTTATTTAAAATTATCTATTTTAAATATTCTAAATTCGCTAAAATTGCCAAAATAAAAAATTTAAACTTGCTCATATTTTCCGGGTTATTACAGCCCGCTAGATAGGAGACTCCGGTTGCTCAGAGACAGACTACTCCAGAGGCTCAGACACTACCACCACCTCTACGTGCTTTTGATCTAGACAAGGTGGCAAAGAAAATCAAGAATCTAGGAGGCGTGCATTTCACGGGCTAGGAGACGGTGACAGAGGCATAAGCGTGGATTAAAACAATTGAGAAGATCTTGGGAAGATTGGAGCTGGAAGATCATAGGAAGCGATTTATGGCGACATGGTTCCTGAAGGACCAGGCTCATATTTGGTGGGAAACGACTATGATTGGTGGTAATGAAGCTGATATAACTTAGGAGAAATTTAAAGAGCTATTCAATGAGAAGTTTATTCCGCCTCACGAAGTTGAATGCCTTCATGATGAGTTTGCCGATCTCCAATAGGGAAGTATGACTATTGCCGAATATGTGAAAAAATTCGACGAGCTCTCCAGATATGCCCCTGAGCTAGTTCAAGACCTACTTCAGAAGAATAAGAGATTCATTAATAATGGTCTTGCAAGGAGGGAGGGAGACAAAACTTCTACCGCCAAGCCCTAAGGGAAAAAGAAAAGGGATAAGTTTAAGGTGAAGTGCTTCAACTGTCAGAAGATGGGGCACTTCGACTATGAATGTCGAGCTCCCAAGAGGCCGAAGAGAAATGAGTCTGGACCGAGCCAAAGTTCTCAGGATAAGAGAGAGTTCTATAATTGTCACCAGAAGGGGCACATCAAGCCAAACTACCTGTTCCTGGAGAGTTCTCAAGTGGCACACGTTTATGACGGAGCGGCTGCACCGGCTTCTTATGAAGGAGCAGGTAAACCTGATGTTTTAGGAGGTACTCTTAATATTAAGAACATTCCTATTACGGTTTTGTTTGACACTGGTGCATATAGAAGTTTCATATCTAATGACAAGATTAAAAAGCTTAAGTTGAAACCAAGAAAACTTAAAGGACCGATTAGAGCCCATATCCCGATAGGAGGTTCACTTATTCTCAATCAGTATTGTAGAGTGCCTGTTTCTTATTCCTACTCCCGATTTCCTTTTAATATGATCATCATGAATTTCTTTGGGTATGATATCATACTTGGAATGGATTGGCTAACGAAATATATGAGGCTGAGCTACTATGTGCTGAAAGAGAACTCAGAATTAAAACCAAATTCGGAAATATGATGACTATACCATGCCATGGCTTAGCCACGGATAGGAAAGAATTTTGGTCTTCTCTAAAAGTCACTCCTGCTTCTATTGAGGATATTCCTATCGTTAGAGACATGCGGATGTGTTTGAAGAAGTTGACAGCTTACCTCCATGCAGAGAAATCGATTTCAGAATTGACTTAGTTCCGAATGCAAGGCCCGTTGTACACCCTATTCGGAGAACGTCACTGAAAGAAAAAGAGGAGTTGAGCAATCAAACTAAGAAACTTTTGTGGAAGGGCCTGATCAGGCCTAGCTTCTCAAGCTGGGGTGCAGCAGTGGTGTTTGTCCCAAAATCATATGGTACCCTCAGGCTATGTGTGGACTAACGCGATCTAAATAAGCAAACGCTGAAAAATATATACCCACTGCCATGCATTGATGATCTGCTAGACCGCTTGAATGGAGCACGAGTATTCTCTAGGATGGACCTAGCTACAGGTTCCCATCAACTGCGCATTGCCGAGGAATGTGTGCCTTTGATAGCTTTCAGAGGTCCAGACTTATTTTATGAATGGCTAGTGATGCCCTTCGGCTTATGCAATGCTCCAGCATACTTCGTAGATCTGATGAATAGAGTATCCCCAGATGTTTTAAATAAATTCGTGCTGGTGTACATCGATGATGTCCTAATCTTTTCTAAATTCACTACTGAACACGAAAAGCATCTGAAAGATGTCTTGGAGATTTTGCGAAGAAATGTGCTGAAAGCCAAATTCTCCAAATTCTTGTTCTGGCACGAAGAGTGAAATTCCTCGGCCATGTTGTATCAAAGGAAGGCATTTCAGTAGATCCAGTAAAGATCTCATCCATCCAAGATTGGAAGCTGCCTAGCACTCCTATAGAAGTCAGAAGTTTCTTAGGACTGGCTGGCTATTATCGGAAATTCGTTAAGGATTTCTCAAAATTATCTTGTCCATTGACGAAGTTGACTAAGAAGCATACAAAGTTCATTTGTACACCCGAATATGAGGCAGCTTTCTAAGAGCTGAAACGGAGGTTGATCACTGCTCCTGTGTTGACCGTTATTGATGGCAATCAAGATTTGAAAGTATGGACCGACGCTTCTAGAGAAGGTTACTCTTTTATTCTAAATAAACATGTTCGAAATAACATTTTTCTAATGTCAAATCTTATTTTAACATTTTATCCTTTTATCTATTTAAGGTATTGGTGCGGTACTAATGCAAAGAGACAAAGTTGTCGCATATGCTAACCGCCAGTTAAAACCGCATGAAAAGAATTACGCCACTCTTAATCTCGAGCTAATGGCCATCGTATTTGCTCTAAAGATATGGAGGCACTATCTCTTGGGTGAGAAATTCGAGCTGTATACTGATCACGAATCCTTAAAGTATCTGTTCACCCAAAGAGATTCGAACTTGAGGCAACAACGTTGGGTTGAATTCCTTGCACCCTATGACCTGGACATTTCATATACTCTAGGGAAAGCCAATGTAGTGGCAGATACTCTTAGCAGGAAGAGTACGGCCAGCACCAATCTTATCCTTGCCAATCTCATTATTACCCCTACCTTGATCGATAAGATCTCTGCTCTCCAGAAAGGTGATAAATTTATTCAGATGATTAGTGAGCGAGTTCGAAGGGGCGAAGCGTCAAGCTTCCAAATTGACATCAAGTGAACCCTTAGACTGCAAGGGCGAATATGTGTGCCAGATATCCCCGAGCTAAAAAGAGAAGTTATGGATGAATGTCACAAATCTAAGCTCAACATCCATCCAGGAGTAAGAAAGATGTATCATGATCTTAAGCGTATTTTTTGGTGGAAGGTGATGAAGAGAGACATTTCTATATAGTTGCTAGATGTCCCACCTGCCAGCAAGTCAAAAGCGATCAACAAAAGCTAGCAGGTCTGTTGCAACCACTAGGGGTTCCAAGTAGGAAGTGGGATGAAATTTCTATGGACTTTATTGATGGCTTGCCCTAAACTAGAAGAGGCAATGGAAGTATATGGGTGATTGTAGATCGCTTCACAAAGAATGCCCATTTCATCCCTGTCAAATCCAATAGAATAACTCAAAGTTTGGCACAGCTTTATTTCAGAGAGATTGTCAGACTACATGGAGTTCCCAGTAGCATTGTCAGTGACAACTCTCCAATATTTGCTAGCAAATTCTGGGAAGCTTTCCAAGAAGAGCTAGGGACTAAGCTGAATATGAGCACCGCTTATCATCCTCAGACAGATGGCCAGACTGAGAGGGTGAACCGTATATTGGAAGACTTGTTGCGAGCATGCATTCTAGATTTTGGTAGGTCATGGGAAGATCATTTGCACTTGGTTGAATTCTCTTTTAATAACAGCTACCAAGCAAGCTTGCAGATGTCACCATTTGAAGCATTATATAGCAGGCCATGCAGATCTCTCGCATGTTGGGTGACTGGACAATCGATTAGTACTAGATCCCGACATGATTTATGAAGCAGCAGATAATGTTGATTTTATTAAGAAGCGACTGTTGGCTGCTTAAAGCCGATTGAAGAGCTATGCAGACGCTCGAAGAAGGGATTTAGAATTCTCTGTTGGTGATCTTGTGTACTTGAAGGTTTCCCCACTGAGAGGTGTAATTCGATTTGGGAAGACTGGGAAATTGGCACCGAGGTTTATTGGTCCATTCCCTATTCTCGAAAGGATTGGCACTCTTGCTTATAGGGTGCAGTTGCCTGACTGGTTGCAAGGGGTTCACGATGTATTCCATGTGTCCCAACTTCGAAAGCATGTTCATGATCCAGATTTAGTTGTGGAGGAAGCATCACTACAAGATTTGGAGATTACCCTGAGCCTAGCAGCAAGGAGGGAACCAGTGAAAATTGTTGGCAAAGAGACCCGAGTACTGAGGAATAAGAGGATCCACTTAGTCAAGGTGCAGTGGAGCGGGGATCCTAGACACTGTACATGGGAGACTGAGGATAGCATCAAATAGGCTTATCTCAAGTGCAGGGTGGACATCTCCGAGTGACTCTTGTGATGAGGTACATTTACAATACCTTACATTTTCCATTTTGTTTCCTACTTTACTATGGTTTCCTTTTCGGGGACGAAAAGCTTTTAAGTAGGGGAGATTGTAACAACCCGGAAAATCCGAACCAATTTAAAATTTTATTTTGGCTATTTCAGTGAATATTGAATAGTTAAAATAATTTATTTTAAATAATAACAATTAAAATTTTATTTTAATCGAAGTTAGAGCGAATATATTTGTTTTGATTTCTAAAGGAATTGGAAATAGTATGGTAGTTTGAAAACTCAAACCTGAACTTTGACTGAATGTGCCGAATTCAAAATTTAACGGATTTTAGTGAAACCAAAAGTATCTAAATATGTTTGAAAATACCTTTCCAAGAATCCAAAAAATCAAAATTTCATAGCAGCAATCAAAAGTTATGGCCAATTAAATTTCAGAATAGTCACTATAGTATAATTCATAGCCCATATAAAAGGCCATTTTTCAAATGACATCCATTTTCGACAAAACCACTTTTGTCCGGTCCGGAATGTCAAATTATTTCAAAGTTTAATTTTCCAGAATCTTTGGAAATAATATTTGAGCGTGGAAAACGAAAATATGTTTTGTCAATTTCAGTCAAATTTAATCGTCTTGAAAATGGCCCATTTTCAAACGGTCTTGAAATTCGACGAAATTATTTTTGTTAGGTCTGTATCATCAAAATTAAGCCAAATCTAATTTTACTAGAGTTTTAGAGTTAGTATGTGGCCCCGGTAATTTAAAATGTATGTTTAAATTTAATATAAATTAATTTATATTTTAAATTTTGAGAAAAACTTATCGTAACAACCGGACTAGGTTATGAAACATGTTCCATTGTGTCCGGAAAGGGGGTATTTGGTTAGGGACGACACTCGTTGGGTTTGATTTGGTGTTCAGAACGATGTACGAGTTATATTGAAATTAAAATGAATTAAATAAATAAATTAAACAAAAATACAGTATAAATACACCCTTATACGCTTAACCCTAATTCCATCTCGTAGCAGCCGCCGTATATTGATTTTAATGGCCACCGTGCTCCCCTTTTAATCCCTTAACATCTATCAATTCACAATGAATTAGAACCCTAACCCAAAGACAAAATCGAAGTACTCCTCAAGCTCTTTAATCATGTACGGGTGTGATCAAATTTAGTTCGGTAATTTAGCCGATCTCCTTCCCTGAAGCTTCGTCGTTCGAACGCACCTCCAGGCCAGAAAAGACCACCGAGTTCAATGTGGAGACATCCCCTAGCGCGCGTCTCGAGGCTCGACGAGGTGGCTGCATCGGATCAGACTCCAGTGCCTGGGTGTTCGTGCGAATTGGAACCCTATGTTTGAATAAAACCGCGAATACATCGGCCTTGGTCTGTTAAAGAAGAAGATGGTGGAAATATTATTTAATTATTTAAAACTAATTTATTTTAAATATTAACAATGTAAATCTAATCATATCTCATTCATAATGACTCAAAATAACACGATTTTCGAAGCGTTGTGATCATAAGACAGAGATCTATGTTTCTAGACTGAAAAGAAGCAATTCTGAGCTGGTTGAATTATGGGTCAAAATTTTCAGATCTGAACTATTCAGATTCAACAAAACTATGAGAAATCCTATTTTATTTCTATTACTATTTATTTTAAAATAATTAGAATAAATCGTGATTGTATTCTCATTGATTCGTTGTTTATTTTGACATATATGCTACGTGATTTGATCCGTTTGTGATGTATTAATATAGATCTGTTAGTTTCGATATTTTCTTAATATAGATCTGTATGTGATGGGTTAATTAGAATAAATCATTTTTGTTAATATTTTGTTGAATCATATATATTAAACAAAAATGGAGCATTATGTTTGTTTATTGAATTAGAATTTTCAAGACGATAAAATTTTCAACTTTATTTATTGGATTGAATTAGAATTTTCATTTCAATGAAAATTTCAACTTTGTTTATTTTGTTGAATTGAATTAGAATTTTCAATTCAATGAAAATTTCAACTTTGTTTATTTTGTTGAATTGAATATTCTAATTAGAATTTTCAATTCAATGAAAATTTCAACTTCGTTTATTTTGTTGAATTGAATTAGAACTTTCAATTCAATATAAAAATATAACTTTGTTTATTTTGTTGAATTGAATTAGAACTTTCAATTCAATATAAAAATATCACTTTGTTTATTTTGTTGAATTGAATTGGATTTTGCAATCTAATAAAAATATCACCTTTTTTTAATGTTGGATTTAATTAGAATTTACAATCCAATAAAAATATTGATTTTGTTGTTATAATTAAACTTGCAACAAAAATGGACATTTGGGAAAATAGAAAAATTAGTTAAACAAAAATCCTCATTTTGTTTATTGAACTTGTGACACCAAAAATGAAATTTATGTAAATAGAGAAAATGTTCATGTTTTTCTTCTCATAACATGTATTCATTAAAATAAACTATTTTAATGCTAAATAAAAGAATAGATAAAAAAGTTACATTTTTATTTACATTTTAGATGTAAATAGAAGCATAGATTAAAAAGTTACATTTTTTTTTACATTTTAGATGTAAATAAAAGCATAGATTAAAAAGTTACATTTTTATTTACATTTTAGATGTAAATAAAAGAATAGATTAAAAAGTCACATTTTTATTTACATTTTAGATGTAAATAAAAGAATAGATTAGAAAGTTACATTTTTATTTACATTTTAGATGTAAATAAAAGCATAAATTAAAAAATTACATTTTTATTTGCATTTTAGATGTAGACAAAAGCATAGATTAAAAGTGTTACATTTTTATTTACATTTTAAATGTAAATAAAGCATAGATTAAAAAATTACATTTTTATTTACATTTTCGATGTAAATAAAAGAATAGCTTAAAAAGTTACATATTTATTTACATTTTAGATGTAAATAAAAGAATAGATTAAATAGTTACATTTTTATTTACATTTAAATGTAATAAAAAGAATAGATTTAAATGTTATATTATTATTATCAAATTAGAGATAATAAAAGAATAGAATTTTTAAAGTTACATTTTTTTTTGACATTTTAGTTATAATAAAAAGAGTAGATTTAAATGTTGTATTTTTATTGTCAAATTAGATACAATAAAAAGCATAGAATTAAAAGTGACATTTTGATTGACACTTTAGTTGTAATAAAAAGAGTAGATTTAAATGTTATATTTTTTGTCAAATTAGAGACAATAAAAAAGCATAGAATTAAAGTGACATTTTGATTAACACTTCAGTTGTAATAAAAAGCGTAGATTTAAATGTTATATTTTTATTGTCAAATTAGAGATAATAAAAAGCATAGAATTAAAAGTGACATTTTGATTGACACTTGAGTCATAATAAAAAGAGTAGATTTAAATGTTATATTTTTATTGTCAAATTAGAGCAATAAAAAGCATAGAATTTAAGTTACATTTTCATTGCCATGTTATATGTAATAAAAAGAATAGTTTTAAGAGTTGCATTTTTATTGTCATTTTAGAGACAATAAAAAGAATAGTTGTAAATGTTACATTTTATTGTCATTTTAGAGATAATAAAAAGAATAGTTTTAAATGTTATATTTTTATTGTCATTTTAGAGAAAATAAAAAAGAATAGTTTCAAAAGTTGCATTTTTTTGTCATTTTAAAGACAATAAAAAGAATAGATTTTAAAGTTACATTTTTATTGTCATTTTATATGCAATAAAAGGAATAGATTTAAATGTAACATTTTTATTGTCATTTTAGATGAAATAAATATAGTAGAATTAAAAATCATGTATTTATTGTCGTTTGGTTTCAATAAAAAGGATGAACATTAAAAATACAATTTAAATGTAATTTAGTTTCCATTGAAAAGAATTAGGCATTAAAATATGATTTGCCTTAAATAGTCTCTTTTATCATGTTAGTTAGAATTAAGAAAATCATATGTAGAATTTCTAACATGAATATGGACTGTACTTGGCTTGCATGTGATCAATTGAAAGTAGTTGAAATCGCCAAACAATTTATATTATATATATAAATATTAATTAAAATTAAACAATTCGCGCGCGGTAGTTCGCGTTTCGAAATTGTAACTTTAAATGATTACACCGAAAGATCCAACCACTGGATTTTCCCAAAACTAAAACCGTTAGGACCGCTTTGGGAAGATCTTCCCAACGATACAAATTTTTTTAAAATCCAATGGTTAGATTTCGAGGTAAGTATAAATCAAATTTTGATAAAAACAGCGCCAGGGCCGCCCATCGACCCGAAGGGTCGTTAAATGAATTTGGTGTAATAACCCGGAAATTCTGAACCATTTTAAAATTTTTATTTTGGCAATTTTAGCGAATTTTGATTATTTAAAACGAATTATTTTAAATAATATTGATGAGAAATTTATTTTGAATATATTTCGAACGTATATATTATATACGTCGCCGTTAGAATATAAATAATTATATATAATTATAATAGAATTGAAAATGGCGCGGTAGTTCGATAATTCGATTTCAAACTTCAATTGAATGTACCGGGTGCAAAACAATCCGGATTTTAGCGAAACCAAAAACAATAGGATCTATTTGTGAGTATCTTTTCAATGAATCCGAGAAATCGAAATTTCATAGCGGGAATCAAAAGATATGTCCAGTTGAAAATTCTGAATAGTCGCTATGGAATTCAAGCCCTTAAAAATGGGAATTTTGCAAACGACCTCGGATTTCGATGAAACTACTTTTGTTGGGTCCGTGATGTCAAATTATTTCTAGATTCCAAATTTCATAATTTTTCGAATCAATATGTGAGCGTGGTAAAGGAAAACGTGTTTGACCAGTTTCAGTCGATTTTAATCGACTGGAAAATGGCCATTTTTCCAACGGTCTCGGAATTCGACGAAACTAGTTTTGTTAGGACCGTATCGTCAATACGAAGCTAGAAATACGCGTTCAAATTCAATATATAGAGTTATATGTTGATTTTGACGGAAACTGATCGAAACGATCGAATCAGCTTAAGATACATATCCCATTGTGTTCGGAATGTGGGTAATTAGCTAGGGGCGGCAGTCGTTGGGCTTGATTTGGCGTCCGAACGAAAAAGTTACTTTATGCAAATTAATTAATATAATTATATATTTAAATATATATTCCCTCACCGTTCTCTCTCATGCCTCAGTCAACCCTTATCCCCATTCACCGTTCAAATTAAAAATCGAATAAAAAGAAAAAAAAGGAAAAAAAAAATCGCGCCTGCCCTAACATCGACAGAGCCGCCCCCTTGTTCGCCGCCACCGCCTGGGGGCGCAACCACCTCCGACGCCATCCGCTACCCCCCCTTCTCTCGATTCACCATCCTCTTCCTTCTCTGGAGAAACAACATAGCCCCCCCTTTGTGACGGCAAGAAATTTCGCTCGGTCCGAACCAGTCGCTAAACCGACCCAGACCGTTCGAAACACCCTATCGTTTGAGAACAGGACAAAATAGAACCCAAACAGAAGAACATTGTTGAGTCAAAGCTTCAAGGGTTGTTTTGATTTATGACAAGAAGAAGCTTCTACATCGACAAAAAGAAGACAAGATGACTTCATAGGTTAGAAGTTGATTATTTAGAGTAAAAAATGTTAAAATCTATCCTCAAATGATCATACTTCTAATTGCTTTAAAATATTTCTTATAAAAGCATTTTTTTATGCATATGACCAAAAACATGTCGACCTACAATTTTTTATAGGTCAACAGGTTTTTAAATTGTAACGGTCAAAAATAGGTCGACCTATAAAATTTTATAGGTCAACAGGTTTTTGAAATTCCAACGGCTAAAAACATGTCGACCTATAAATTTCTATAGGTCAACAGGTTTTTGAATTTTGACCGTTATATTGAAAAGTCATCTTCTTTCTTCAAGAGTTGCATCCATTTCTTCTCATGAATAAACACTTCTTTTGATTGCAACTCTTCACCAATAATTGCAACTACTCGATCTTTATAAATACATAAATTTGCAATCATTCAAATCACCGAATTTTCTCTCTATTTTCTGATCTATCTTGCAATATTCTTCTCGTTCAAAAAGCACTCAAAAAGCATTCATTTTATCGGTTGAATCTCCAAGCATATTTCATACACTTGTGATTCAATTCGATATTATACTTCCTAATCTTTCTAAACATCAAATTTCATTTGAGGATAAGATTATAGGAAGGGTGTACTCAATTGTTGACAAATCAGTGTTGAAGGAAGAACACATTCAAAGTCAAAATCTTATTATTGTTGAAGTCCTCGGTTTTGTAAGAGGCAAGTGTTGAAGTCCTCGTGTTATAAGAGGCAAGTGTTGAAGTCCTCGTGTTATAAGAGGCAAGTGTTGAAGTCCTCGTGTTGTTAGAGGCGTGAAATCCCGTTCGGCTGCTCGGGTATTGTAAACCTGTTTCCTCCGGGTGAAGTGAGGTTGTTGTTTAGTGAAAATCCAGATAGAAGTCTGGGACTGGACGTAGGACGGTGCTCCGAACCAGTATAAAAATCCCTGGTGTGATTTTTCTTATTTACTGCATTTGCTATATTTGCTTATCTGTGATATTGCTTCTGTGAGATCTTTTTACATTAAATATTTACCTGCACAACTATTGTAAATATACAAGTTAGTATATCACATACTTTCCGCATAGCCATATTATAGATCCTGCATAAGTCGTGCACAACCGACCCTTTTCAATTGGTATCAGAGCAAGGTTATCTTATAACCGTAACACAGTTATTTGATATACTCTAGTAATATGGCAAATAACGCAAGCACTAGCACTAACACTTACACTGAAGGTCAATCTACACAAAGACCTCCTTTCTTTAATGGCCTAAACTATAGTTATTGGGCAACACGTATGGCTTTCTATATGCAATCAACAAGTTATGATGCTTGGAATGCTACTCAGAAAGAAATAGTTAATCCAACTACTGAGTATGCAGAATGGACTCCTGCTGAGAAAACAGCAGCAGCAGTAAATGCAAAAGCAATAGATATGTTGTTTTGTGCATTAGACCAAAATGAGTATAACCGTGTTAGTATCTGTACCACTGCTTATCAAATTTGGCAAACGCTAAAAACAACTCATGAAGGTACTAACAAGGTTAAACAAGCAAAAATAGCTTTGTTGAAAAGTCAATTCCAAAATTTCAAAATGAAACCAAATGAAACAATCAATGAGATGTATTCAAGGTTTCAAACTATTCATCATGCTCTTATTGGGTTAGGACAAAAATATTTTGACTTTGATGTAGTTTCAACAATCCTACACTCACTGACTAATGAATGGGAAGGAAAAGTATTAGCTATAGAAGAAGCTAATGATCTTTCTACCATGAAGCCAGATGAGTTGATAGGAAATCTAATGTCCTATGAAGCAAATTTACAGGCTAGAAGAGAACAAAAAGAAGAAAAGAAAAATGTTGCTTTTCATGCCGAAAAAGATGAAGACATTTCAGATTCTGAAGATGAAGACTTAGCACTTATTGCAAAAGGCTTTAAGAAGTTTTTGAAACAAAGAAAGGCTAGTCGATACGACAAAAAGAGGTTTGGATCAAACAAACCATCTTCTTCAACTTTGGAATGCTTCAACTGTCACAAAAAGGGACATATGCATAAAGATTGTCCAGAGAAAAAGAAGAAATTCGAAAAATTCAAGAAAGACAAATCGAAGAAAAGAGCATTCTCAGTAACATGGGATGATTCAGACTCATCTTCATCTGACAGCGAAAGTGAATCAGACACTGAACAAGCAAATGTATGTTTTATGGCAACAGAGGATGAGGTACAAATTCCTACTTTTGAGGATATGCTTGATATTTATGATAAATTAATGTTTAAATTTAAAGATACAAAACATGAATTAAAAGAAGTCAAAGCAATGTTGAATAGAGCAGAACTAGAACGAGATATGTTAAAAGATGAGAAGAAAATATTAGAAGAGGAACTAGAAAAGGAACAAGAATTATCTTCTAATTCTAATTCTCAGTTATCTCTTTTAACTCAAGAAATTAAAATTCAAAAAGAGAAAAATGATATTCTCATTGCTGAAAATCATGAGCTTAAAGCAAAAGTCAAGATTCTAGATCTTGAAAAAGCTAGTTTACAAACAAAGTTAGATAACATCTCTAAAAATGTTTCTAACTTTAACAAAGGTCGAGAAAATTTGACTAAAATTATTGAGAATTCACAATCAGTTACTAATAAACATGGATTGGGATATAAGAGGCAAGTTATCAAGAAACATCTTGGTAAAAGAAAAAGGAAAAATAAGGTAGTGCAAGAAACTGAAGCTAAGAAAAATCTTAGTCTATTATATTCCAAAACAAAACCGATTGTGAAACCTCAAAAGAAGGATGTTAAATTTATAAAAGTATGGGTTCCTAAAACAAATAATAGTTTGATTAGGAACAAGTACATTCAAAATTTTTTAAGTACTGTGCATCATAATCCAAATTATTTATATAAAGGGGATACCGGACCCATATGGGTTTGGATTCCTAAGACCTAACTCTTAGGACCCTATAAAAAGTGGGTACCATGGACTTAATATTATTTTTGCAGGTCCCACTTAAGAAAAAAGGAAAATGGATTCTGGACAGTGGTTGCTCGAAGCATATGACTGGAGACAAGAGCATATTAACGAATATTACATATTTTGATGGAGGCTCAGTCACTTTTGGAGACAATTCAAAAGGCTTCATCATCGGCAAAGGCGATGTGAGCAATTACGGTACTTCTAATTTACCTCTTATTACTAATATCATGCTAGTTAAAAATCTAAAACATAACTTACTAAGCATTAGTCAGTTATGTGACAAAGGGTTTACGATTTCCTTTTCAAATGTAACATACTCGACCAAGATAAAAATTTAGTTTTTGAAGGCTATAGAGACAGAAATATATATATTTTAAATATGAATTTTAATCAAATCTCAAATATGTGCCTTATTGCTAAGGAAAATGATCCATGGATATGGCACAAACGTTTGTGTCATATAAACTTTAAAACTATTGACAAGCTAGCTAAAAATGATCTAGTCAGAGGTTTACCAAATCTGAGTTTCAAAGTTGACAATCTTTGTGACGCATGTCAAATTGGAAAACTAACCAAGTCATCATTTAAATCTAAGAAAGTAATCTCGACATTACAACCACTTGAACTATTACATTTGGATTTATTTGGACCTACTCAAATACAATCCATAAATCATAGTCGGTATGTATTTGTAATCGTTGACGATTATTCTCGATATACTTGGACTATGTTTCTTAAAAATAAAAGTGACACTTTTGAAAAATTCAAATCCCTCGTCAAACGTATTCAAAAATCGAAGGGGCTTAAAGTAAAGAATATAAGAAGTGATCATGGCGGAGAGTTCGAAAATAATAAATTTGAACATTTTTGTGCAAAGAAAGGTATATCACACAATTTTTCCTTTCCTAGAACTCCACAACAAAACGGGGTTGTAGAACGGAAAAATCGAACGTTACAAGAATGTGCAAGAACATTATTAAATGGAAGCACGTTACCAAAGCATTTTTGGGCAGAAGCTATAGCAACTGCATGTTATGTTTTGAATCGAGTTTCCATTCGACCTCTAACTAAAAACACACCATATGAATTATTTAATGAAAGAAAGCCAAATATTTCATACTTCAAAGTTTTTGGTTTGAAATATTTTATTTTAAACACGAAAGATCATCTTGGTAAATTTGATTCAAAAGCTGACGAAGGAATCTTTGTTGGTTATTCAGATCATAGTAAAGCTTATCGTATATTCAATAAAAAAACCAAAATTATCGAAGAATCACTTCATATATCCTTCGATGAATACTATCAGTTTCCTAATATAAAAATTGATGATGACGAAAATATCAATATAAATGACACTGTTGTCACAAATGAGGATTCTGACTCAGAAATTATCAACGATATCCCTCAACCTCCTGAGACAGTTTCTCCAACTAGAATAAGATCTCCTCCAAGAATATTGAGAGATCATCCGGTTCAAAATATAATTGGAGAAGTTTCATCTCAAATTAGAACTAGAAGTCAACTTAACCAAATGGGACATGTTGCATTCATTTCAAACATCGAACCTAAGAATCCTAAAGAAGCTGCTACCGATGAATATTGGATCATTGCTATGCAAGAAGAACTTAATCAGTTCGAACGCAATGATGTATGGGAACTTGTTCCAAGGCCATCCGATCAATCAGTTATCGGAACTAAATGGGTTTATAAAAACAAAGTTGATGAACAAGGAAACATAACTCGGAACAAAGCACGGTTAGTAGCTCAAGGGTATAATCAAGAAGAGGGTACCGATTATGAAGAAACTTTTGCACCTGTCGCTAGACTAGAAGCAATCAGAATTCTTCTATCGTTTGCTTGTCATCATAATTTTAAATTATATCAAATGGATGTCAAGAGTGCATTTCTAAACGGTTTTATAAAAGAAAAAGTATATGTTGAACAACCACCCTTATTTAAACATGAAAAATATCCAGATCATGTTTTTAAGCTTAAAAAGGCTTTGTACGGCTTAAAACAAGCACCACGTGCCTGGTACGAACGACTACGAAGTCATCTTATCGACTCTGGATTCCAAATAGGAAAGGTTGATCAAACATTATTTATTAAACATTTGCACAAAGATATACTTGTTGTTCAAATATATGTGGACGACATAATCTTTGGTTCAACAAATGAGAGACTTTGTAAGGAATTTTCAGATATCATGACCAAAGAATTTGAAATGTCACATATGGGAGAGTTATCATACTTTCTAGGTCTTCAAATTAAACAACTTCCAAATGGTATTTTCATAAACCAAGAAAAATATTGTGAAAATCTTGTTAAAAGATTCGGACTTGAAAATACTTCCGGAAAACCGACTCCGATGAGTACAACTAGTCATCTTGAAAAAGATGAAAGTGGGAAGAGTGTAGACCAAAAGACGTATCGAAGTATGATAGGTTCTCTCTTATATTTAACAGCTAGTCGTCCTGACATTATGATGAGTGTTTGCTTGTGTGCACGTTTTCAAGCTGATCCCAAGGAATCACATTTACGAGCAGTGAAACGAATTATTCGATATCTTAATAACACCAAAGATTTCGGTCTTTTCTATCCTAATGATTGTACATTCGAATTAGTATCATATAGTGATGCTGATTTCGGAGGATCACGAACAGATAGAAAGAGTACAAGTGGTACGTGCCATTTCATTGGAAAATCACTTGTTTCTTGGTTTAGTAAGAAACAAAATTGTGTTTCACTATCGACATGCGAGGCAGAATATATTTCAGCAGCTTTGGCATGTACACAGATTATATATATGCAACAAACACTTAGAGATTTCGGTATGAACTTAACAAACTCTATTATATATTGTGACAACACAAGTGCAATAAATTTATCCAAGAACCCAGTTAACCACTCTCGAACTAAGCACATTGACATTCGACATCATTTTCTAAGAGATAACATTGAAAAAGGAAATATAAATCTTGAATTCGTTAATACAGAAAACCAACTAGCTGATATATTCACAAAGCCTCTACTAGAATCAATTTTTGTCAAGTTACGTAGAGAGCTAGGGTTGGTTTCCAGAAAAGAACTCGAAGGATAATATTGTTTAATATAAAAAGAGTTCGTATTTCTTAATCAGAAACCAATGACTTTTCTTTTTACTATATATAGCAGAGAGTTTTTCTATGGTAAAGCTAATACAAACCATCTTTTTATTTTCCTTAAAATAGAAAACTCTCTCTATATAAATGCGTTTTGTTTTTGAGTGCGATCAGACAAACATTCTCTCAAAACCCTTATATATTTTCTTTTACCTCATGGCACACGTTTGTGAAAAATGTGCCGAAAACTCCCACATTTCAATCACGAGTTCCGAACCAACAGAACATAACTCCCCAAAAACACCAGAGCATCCACCAGGTTATCATCAACCATCTCGAACGCCAGGAACCACGCCTACTCCTAAGAGAAGCAAGCAAGTTTTATTTTGTTCTCCCCGAACCAAAGAAAAGATTGACGAAATACATTACTATCAGCAACAAATGTTTTACGAGCAAAAACTCACGACTTCACGTTTGACGTACCTCGAACGATTAGCTTCTCTCTTCTGTGGTTCTGACAGGCATGGCGTACATGAACCAATTCCTATACCAACATCTTCACGAACTCCAAACTCTTGGGATAGGAATTATCAAAACAATGAAGAAGCTAGTGAGAGATACAATCCTTGGGAACCAAAGAATCCATGGGAGCCAAGAAGATAAAAAAATTTTTTTGCATTTAGAGTTTTTCTTTCTGAAAATAAATTCGTATTTGTTTTCTATTCACTTTTGTTTTTTTAATTAATTTTTTTATATATAAAATTTATATATATATATTCTTCACATCATTTAGTAAAAACAAAATTAATCAGTACCTGTCGACCGCCCCAATATTAGCCTGTCGACCGATCCAGTTATACAACGCTACCAATTTTCAACCAGAAAGTAAACCTGTCGACCGCCTATATTTTCCCTGTCGACCGGTCTACACATAATTTTTGGTTTATATTTTTCCAGAAAGTAAACCTGTCGACCGCCTGTATTTTCCTGTCGACCGGTCTGCAAATAATCCATGGTTTATATTTTCCAGAAAGTAAACCTATCGACCGCCTATATTTTCCCTGTCGACCGGTCTAAACATAATCTTTGGTTTATATTTTCCAGACCTTCTACCTGTCGACAGCCCCTAACCTACCTGTCGACCGCCTTCATTTTTGAGGTTTATCCCTGTTAGACACGTCGGTTCCTTTTTGATTAAATACATCCCTTCATTACAATCCATCCATTCATTATTTAAAATCCTTTCATCTCTTCATCAAATATCCTTATTTATTCATTCTCATCATCTTCTAAATCCATAACTCTTAAGGATTTTTTAATCTTTCTTCTTTAAAAACCTAATCTATTATAACTCTTCAAATTCCCTAATTTCTTCAATGGCTCCTAAGCATAAGAAGTCAAAAACTACATCTTCTCAAGCCCCTGTTCAACCTATTGATACTCAAATCAAGCAATGGCTTATGGATCCTCTTGCTGTGACTAGATGGAACAAGATGAAAGACTATACAATTCACCACGGATCCTTTCTCAAATTCTCTGATTTCGTCCTCTACGATGTTAGTGAATTATCACGAAGGGCGGGTATAAAGTCTCTACTAGATTTTGAAGACAATAATGTTGAGATAAGTCATACCTTGATAAAACTTTTTTATGCCAATCTCAATTTAGACAAATTTAAACCCCAAAATTCGGATAATTGCTTATGGTCCGTAGTCTGTGGTCAACACGTCTTTCTTTCCAAAGACCGGATGGCGGAAATACTCCGAACCCACAACGAAGGTATTCAATTTAGTAATGACTTTTGCCCTATACATATACGAGATAGAAATAGTCACCTTTTTATTGAAGACCATAAGTCAAGTATTAAGGGTATCAATCTAAGACCATCGGCCAGACTTCTCCATCTTTGTATCACACACACTCTTCTTCCAAGGACTGGTAACTTTGATGCAGTGTATAGAGAAAACTTTAAAGCCCTGTATGCCATTTTTGCAAATATCAGGGTAAATTGGATAGACATGATTTTCGATGAGATTGTACTGGTAAATAAACGTACAAGGCCACACTTGTTTTATAACGAGTATATCATGCGTTGTCTCATGGAATGTGGCGTAAGATCTCCCGAATCTACAATATCAATACCAAAATGTATTGATAAAGCATCTAAAAATAGGATGAAGTTACCGATTCCTGCTATGAGTATTATTTCGTTTGAACACTATGTTGAACAAGGTCCTCCACAAACATCTTCTTCTCAAATCCCTAGGCAAAGGCCTGAAGATGTTACAATTCCGCCTCCTACCTCTTCGACTAAGGAAACTCTTGAGCAAATTGCACGTAATCAATTCTTACTCGAAGCTCGACTAAAACGTACCGATAATAAACTCGACTGCTTGGACACCAAACTCGATAAACGGTTCAACAAATTGAAATCCTTCTTCAGTACAATTTGGGAAGCAATCTCTTGTGCTTCAACTTCGCAACCCTTGCTCAAGATCCCGGAAAACGACCTATGCCACCTACTTTTACATGGTCTTCCTCTGAAGAAGGTACTAGCTCTGGAGCGAGTACTCAACATACTCGTGGTCGTGGAATATCGTATATTGAAGAAGAAGCTCATGACGATGTTGAAAAGGACAATGATAACAGCGACAATGAGGAACAAGAAGAGGAAGGAAACAAAGATGACGAGGATGATAGTGATTCGGACTGGCCTTCACAATAATCATCTCATAGTTATCTTTTAACCTTTTAATTTGCTTATGTATTTAACTATTCGACTTCCTAAGTACTTCCGGTGTGTCTATTTTGGTTTGGCTTGTAATATGTATGACATTCTATGTATTTCGTTCTACCGTTTATTCATGTGTTATTACTTAGTCTTATATATATTATTGTCATCACCCTTTTTGTCGATGACAAAGGGGGAGAAAATATTACTAACAAATGTCATGCAGATTATATAATTCAGGGGGAGCATATATACAGGGGGAGCATATATACAGGGGGAGCATATATACAGGGGGAGCAAATATACAAGGAACAATACCTTATTAAGCCATGTTGTCATCAATCAAAAAGGGGGAGAATGTTGAGTCAAAGCTTCAAGGGTTGTTTTGATTTATGACAAGAAGAAGCTTCTACATCGACAAAAAGAAGACAAGATGACTTCATAGGTTAGAAGTTGATTTTTTAGAGTAAAAAATGCTAAAATCTATCCTCAAATGATCATACTTCTAATTGCTTTAAAATATTTCTTATAAAAGCATTTTTTTATGCATATGACCAAAAACATGTCGACCTACAATTTTTTATAGGTCAACAGGTTTTTAAATTGTAACGGTCAAAAATAGGTCGACCTATAAAATTTTATAGGTCAACAGGTTTTTGAAATTCCAACGGCTAAAAACATGTCGACCTATAAATTTCTATAGGTCAACAGGTTTTTGAATTTTGACCGTTATATTGAAAATTCATCTTCTTTCTTCAAGAGTTGCATCCATTTCTTCTCATGAATAAACACTTCTTTTGATTGCAACTCTTCACCAATAATTGCAACTACTCGATCTTTATAAATACATAAATTTGCAATCATTCAAATCACCGAATTTTCTCTCTATTTTCTGATCTATCTTGCAATATTCTTCTCGTTCAAAAAGCACTCAAAAAGCATTCATTTTATCGGTTGAATCTCCAAGCATATTTCATACACTTGTGATTCAATTCGATATTATACTTCCTAATCTTTCTAAACATCAAATTTCATTTGAGGATAAGATTATAGGAAGGGTGTACTCAATTGTTGACAAATCAGTGTTGAAGGAAGAACACATTCAAAGTCAAAATCTTATTATTGTTGAAGTCCTCGGTGTTGTAAGAGGCAAGTGTTGAAGTCCTCGTGTTATAAGAGGCAAGTGTTGAAGTCCTCGTGTTATAAGAGGCAAGTGTTGAAGTCCTCGTGTTATAAGAGGCAAGTGTTGAAGTCCTCGTGTTGTTAGAGGCGTGAAATCCCGTTCGGCTGCTCGGGTATTGTAAACCTGTTTCCTCCGGGTGAAGTGAGGTTGTTGTTTAGTGAAAATCCAGATAGAAGTCTGGGACTGGACGTAGGACGGTGCTCCGAACCAGTATAAAAATCCCTGGTGTGATTTTTCTTATTTACTGCATTTGCTATATTTGCTTATCTGTGATATTGCTTCTGTGAGATCTTTTTACATTAAATATTTACCTGCATAACTATTGTAAATATACAAGTTAGTATATCACATACTTTCCGCATAGCCATATTATAGATCCTGCATAAGTCGTGCACAACCGACCCTTTTCAAACATTTCATTGTATATTACAACAATGCATCAGATTACAAGAATATACAGAGTATAAATGAATATTACACAGAAATATCAGAGATTTAAATTACATTTAAATACATCGCAGCGGAAAATAATACGATACACGACTGAAGGAGATATACGGATACAAAGCTTTCCGGATATCGTTCCAGCTGTAAACCAGGATCCTGTGAATATAAATCTGCAAAACCAAAACTACTAGCTGCCCGTGTGGAAAATAGGGGTACCCAGAGTTTAGGTTAAAACAATAAACTCCAGGTCAGTCATGGGACTGGTGTGAGAACTAAAACAGTTACTAATCTTTATTTTTAAAGTTAGGTAAATCAAGGGACCACGCCGTATAACATGGAACGGGTTTCCTCCCAAGAATACCAGTGCATAAAACAAACAGCGCAATGCTAAATAAAGAAAAATGAAGCTGTTATAAGACCCAGGTCCCATCACACAATGCAACGCAGCCGAGGATAGGGTTTTCCCTTATAACAGCCAAAGAATGCTTGATACGGTTAAAACAAATCATTTGATACTGCTATAAGTGCATAGTGTATAAAACAACTTCAAATCATAAGTATCAATCATAGGCGGCATAAGTGCCCCATCCCACTATGTCGCCATACTAGGCTCTAC
This sequence comes from Allium sativum, assembly GCA_030737875.1. Lineage (NCBI taxonomy): Eukaryota > Viridiplantae > Streptophyta > Magnoliopsida > Asparagales > Amaryllidaceae > Allium > Allium sativum. Next base: position 2,278,451 of record CM060921.1, on the reverse strand, counting down.
AAATAAAACCGCAAATGTTGCGTATTTGGAAATTGGATTTCCGTCTATGAACCGAGGCAAAAGATAGTCCTCAACCGATTCGTGACTCTCTAGCCCGAGCCACAGGATCAGAGCTCGAGTGACCCTTGGAGCGACAGGGCCGGTCCACCGATGTGGATTAAAATGCCTGAACACTACGTTTCCCCACCCTTTGGGGCGTAAGTGAGCCAACTAAATGACTCCATCGGTTCGAGAACGACCGATCAATCCGAGGCGCCTCGCAACAACAACAACCACATAAGTCAAACTCGTCAGGGCGTGTAAAACCACTGACGCTACTTCTAACTAGAAAGAAACGCATGCCCTCCCTGAGGTCCGTCTCCCGTTTTTGGTTCATACCGGGTGTGAAACTCGCGAAGTAAACGTTACACAAAGCTACGCCACAAAGGCCGTGCTTTGATCATCACCACAAGACTCTGCTTTTCAACAGAAGCCTCGATCAATTGCCACTTAGGCATGCCACACAGGCAATTCACTCCATGCGTTTGATATCCATCAATATATAACCCCTGAGCTCGTACGTCTCAGAGAAGGGCGTTAAGCAAGAGAATAAATTCTCCGCCGCCAAATAGATATATATTTAATAGAGATCAATCACACGGACTAAAATCCAATGTCAGACACACAGTCCATTTACAAGTCCGTTCTGGGTCTGAACGAAACCGGAGGCACCTAGTACCCCGCATATCCATCGATCTCCAAGTACGTCTGGACGATCACTAACTGTTTCCATCTTCTTGGGTGTACAGCCCAATCAAGATCATCAGTAATCACCCAAACGACGTGAAGACTTCCGGTCTTCGACCATCGTCTTCATCTTCGACTTATCGTCGTATCAGTTATTCAGAATGGGATAAACCCGGTCTTTCTGAATAACTCACGTATATTTTTAAATAAGTGTTACACAAACACAACATACGCCTCATTCCAATTCATCAGTCACTAACCGTAAATTAATCAAGAGAATAATTCCCCAAATATTAACCCCGAAGGCCGAAACCAACATCAGATCAATATCCAGAAAACCATTCTGCTTGGCTAACCGACAGTTAGTTTCTAAATTTCACATTTATAGGGAAAGGTTCCCATTAATTTTATCCAAGATAAATTTCTTGAATTTATTCTTTAATCTATTTTTGAATATCAATTCAAACTAGTCGGGATTAACGAACCTTACCGAAGTAATCATTTGTTTTAATTTCTCAGTCCCAACCTATTCATCCCATGAAGTAAAACTGGTAATACTTCATATCTAACACCACGGTGTTATCGGTAAATTCAATTACCATTTCACGTTCAAATCTAATTAAAGATTTAACTATCGTCTGGAGCAAAACTGGTGATACTCCATTCTCGACCATTTCAATCTAATTAAAGATTCATTAAAAACTCCACTTAGTTTTAATCGTTAATTGGGTTAAAGAATCAGTGTCATTTAAAACACGGTTCACGATAAACCCAAAATCACATTCCATTAATTATCGGGTTAAAGAACAAGTGTTATTTAAAACACTGTTCACGATAAACCCAAAAATCAATACCAATTCAATTCCAATTAAATATCATTTAATTGGTACACTTCATTAAATCTAAATAAAAAGATTTAATCTTTTCTCAACTGGGTTCAAGAACAGTGTTAGTGAAGACACCATTCACGACAAACCCAAATCACATTTGATATTCAATATAAGGCTCTGAATAGAAAATATATCGGCTTATATTCAATATCAAATTCTACGATTAACAAATGTCGTATTGGAAATAACGATATAAATATATATCTTTCAAATTTCCATAACAACATCTGTATAATCACGAATTCCAACATCGAAATATTCCGAAGACAATTTCGATTCAAACCCACTCCAATGCAATCATTGGAAATTCTGGTTATTTTTAAAGCCCTTTTCAAATTCAATTTATTTATTTAAAAATAAATAGAATTATATTCCTAGTTCAAAACTAGTTCATTTCGATAAAAATCTATTTTTATCTTTTCAAATATGGAGTTTTTCATCCCATATCTTCACAAATCATTTCTTATGATTTTACACAAATTATTACTATTTTAATAATTTTATCAAGGCCCGTACAGTCGATTTCCATCAACGGCCATCGAACTACACTTACAGCGACCTTTTTCAAATTTGATTTGGACATAATTCCAAATTCAACCGTTAGATTTCTAATATTCTTTAGAAAGCTCTTTTCGATACGAACCCAACGGTTCCGGTTTCAGGAGAATCCGACGGTCGAATCTCCCGTAATGTCCGTTTGAAATAAATGGTCGAAATTCACGAACTGTCGCGGCGTGGCGCGTTCTATTCAGGCCATTATATTATATATATAATACATATAATATATATTTCGTCGATTTCTATTTAAAACGAATTATATAAATAGTTTTAAATTCGTTTCAAAAGCAATTTCAACTTCCATTTCAATTCAAATCAAAATTGAATCCTTCTTTATAAATTCGTTTTAAAATTCATTTCTATTCAATTCAAATTTCAATTCAATTTGAATTCATTTCAATTTGATTTCAATTCAATTTGAATTCGTTTTATATTCAATTCATTTCGAAATCGTTTTCAATTCATTTCATTTCGAAATCGTTTTCAATTCATTTCATTTCGAAATCGTTTTCAATTCATTTCATTTCGAAATCGTTTTCAATTGATATAAATATCGATCACGTCAAAATGGCGTCAATCTAATCAACACGGCTTCATAAATTTCTATTTTCAAATATTCTATTTCAAATATTTCTTTTTCGAAATAGTTGTTATTATCAAAATATTTCGTTCAACACATGACCAATCTCAATGGATGAGTACTGTCAACACATGAACCTTTATTTTATATTGATAAAGATGTAAATTTTATTTCTAAAATATTTCGTTCAACACATGACCAATCTCAATGGATGAGTACTGTCAACACATGAACTTTTATTTTATATCGATAAAGATGTAAATTTTATTACTAAAATATTTCGTTCAACACATGACCAATCTCAATGGATGAGTACTGTCAACACATGAACTTTTATTTTATATTATTCTTTATTTTCTAAATTGGAATGAGGCCCAATCAATCACCATATAATGTTAATTATATGGATTTTCATACATTACACACATATAATAGCATTGAAAAATAATCAACCATCAACCAAAGTGCACTACACTGTATAAGCATCAAATATAGATATCTAACGCTTATAACAGCCTGTCAATCAATCGATCGACATATTTAATCAATCAGGATGAGTGAACTTCAAATTTCATCCCAACACCCGTGTGGGGTTTCAAACAATCAAACACATATTTTATTTGTGATGTTGGGCGATGTGTAAAATTTATCGTCCCAATCAATGTCATTCAAATAGGTGTACATAAACAAACCGTCTGGTTTGTAAATGAATATTCTATTTTATTCACTTCACGTTAAAAATTATATTTTTAACGATAAAACATTTTATTTCAACCTATGAATTTCTATTCAATTCATTCTTTAAATAAAATGATATTTTTACTTTTCTAACTTATTTTAGAAAATTTCGGCGGCATAACGGCACGATACTAGAAACGGGACAAGGCCTAGCCTTATCCCCGGTCTAGTGAAGGCCCACGCCATTCACACATCAATCAAATCAATTCATTTCACCAAACAATTCAATTCAAATCAAATCATCAACTAATCTATGCAACCAAACAAACAAGTCCATGGTCTGTGGACGATTGTGTCGGGTGCTACTAAGCACCGTCTGCATCCTAGTATATATATATAACTAGAAAAAGAGAATTGAAAGGTGAGAAATTCTCACCGAAAGCTATCCAAACATCTTGACTCTTCTTTGATATAAATCTTCTTCGTTCTCGCCTTTTTGTTACCTTCGTTGTCCGCTTTCACTACCTATGTAAAAATCGAATTTTTACTTCGCTATTCCATATATAAAAATCATATTTTTATTTCGAAGTTCAACATATAAAAATCATATTTTTATTTCGAAGTTCAATATATACAAATCATATTTTTATTTCGAAGTTCAATATATAAAAATCATATTTTTATTTCGAAGTTCAATATATAAAAATCATATTTTTATTTCGAAGTTCAATATATACAAATCATATTTTTATTTCGAACTTCAATATATAAAAATCATATTTTTATTTCGAAGTTAAATATATAAAAATCATATTTTTATTTCGAAGTTCAATATATACAATTCATATTTTTATTTCGAAGTTCAATATATAAAAATCATATTTTTATCTTGTTCTAAATATTTCAAAAACCATATTTTTATCTTGTTCTAAATATGCTAAATTAATGAACTAATAAAATAAAAATAAAAATAAAAACTCACAGTAAAAAAAATGTTGCAATCCCTTCCTAGAACAACACAGTTGCTGAACCATTTTGATCCGCCACTAGGGCTCGACCTCGCACCAGAACGGCGGCGCCAGAAGTTGATCGGACCTGCTCACGTGGAGCGCCTTGGAGAGAGCTCCCCACCAACACCTCTTCTGGCCACTTCGATCTCGGCTTGACGCCTGAATCCGCTTCGAAACAACGGTGGTTCGAGGGAGCAAATCGCGACATCGTCGCCTCCTTCCCCGATCTCCGCCTTTGGTCTGCATCAGCTTGGCGAGCTCTTTGATTTCACGCTTGGGGCTTTCGATTTTAATGAGGGAAACGAGAGGGATTGGAGGATTAAAGGTGGAAGAACCTCCGTCGTTCTATCGCAGGGGAGAGAGGCGCGATTTTAAAGTTTGACCACGGAAAGAATTTGACTAGGGTTTTGACCTTGGTTTGACTTATATATAAAATATAAATTAATATTTAATTCTAATTTTACTTGTTTATTGTTTCGAAATCAAATCAAACCCAACGAATATCGCCCCTAGCCAACTACCCCCATTCCGAACACAATGGGATATGTATCGTAGGCTGATTCGATCGTTTCGATCAGTTTTCGTCAAATTTACATTTAAATCATTTTATTGAATTTTAAACGTACATTTCAAATTACCGGGGCCACATACTAACTAGAAAAATTCCCGAAAAATATTTTCTAGCTTCGTATTGACGATACGGTCCTTACAAAACTAGTTTCATCGAATTTTGAGACCGTTGGAAAAATGGCCATTTTCCAGTCGATTAAAATCAACTGAAACCGATCAAACGCGTTTTCCTTTGCTACGCTCACATACTGATTCAGAAAATTATGAAAATTGGAATCTAGCAATAACTCGACATCGCGGACCCAACAAAACTGGTTTCGTCGAAATCCGAGGTCGTTTGCAAAATTCCCATTTTTAAGGGCCTGAATTCCATAGCGACTATTCAGAATTTTCAACTGGACATATCTTTTGATTCCCGCTATGAAATTTCGATTATTCGAATTCGTTGGAAAGATATTATCAAATAGATCCTATCATTTTTGGTTTCACTAAAATCCGAATTGTTTTGCACCCGGTACATTCAATTGAAGTTTGAAATCGAATTATCGAACTACCGCGCCATTTTCAATTCTATTTATAATTATATATAAATATTTATATTCTAACGACGACGCGTATAAATATATACGTTCGAATTATATTCAAAATAAATTTCTCGTCGATATTATTTAAAATAATTCATTTTAAATAATCAAAATTCGCTAAAATTGCCAAAATAAAAATTTCAAACTGGCTCGCATTTTACGGGTTGTTACAATCTCCCCCACTTAAAACTTTTCGTCCCCGAAAAGGAACAAAGTCGAAAGTGGTTTGATTAATCAACTCTACGTTCGATCTGGCTTCCATTCTCCAACTTTTCAGTTTATGAGAATTTTCAAAAATTTCAAAAATTTGGCTAACACCCTAAATTTTCGAAAAATTTCGCCATAACCTCCCCTGCACCGGGAGCATCGGGGAATTTCAAATAGCTTCCTCGGTCCTTCTGATCTCAAAAAGAAAAAGAAAAAGCCAAGCGGCTAGCCAATAGGCTCATAAAATCATCATCACCCAAACAAAACAGTAAATTATGTAGTAAACATGTACCTATTTGTCGGGCAAACAAATTTTATTCTCTGCTCTAGCCTCCTTGCTATGACCTGTTCAATGTAAGTACAAGTATATGCAAGCAAATGCGACCAAATTTCAATACAATTCATTATTTGATCAAATTAGGCATAATGGTTCAAAATTATCAAACAATTAAACAAACAACACAAACATCAATCAGTTAGTGGATTAGAGTTTCAAATTGATAATTTTGATACATATACAAAAATCATGTTTTTGATGCCAATTCACAACAATAAGCCCTATCTAATTTTGGTTCTCACACCAGTCAATAGGAAATATAAAGAAATCACACCTTCGGAGCACGAACATAAATATTGATGATGCCATGGTCATTATCAACATCATCTCCGGGCGACTAGAGTGTGATTCTATATCTATCCAGTATATTAAAATTTCAAACACACGTGGATCAGACGTATATGCAAAATCTTTATATACTGGACTGTCCAAATCAATATAAATAAATAATCAAATACGAATAATTGATTTTAAATTTTCTAAACAAAATTGGCTTTCATTTTAAAAATATACTCTTCACACTCGTTCTAGGACACTACTGATCCTATCTATAACGAGCCATTCTCATTGGATATTACTAATCCAATATCTGATGAATTCTTTCATATGGTTCTAATGTGTCTTGTTCTCTGAGCTTTGTAAACCAAAGCTCTGATACCAACTGTGACGGCAAGAAATTTCGCTCGGTCCGAACCAGTCGCTAAACCGACCCAGACCGTTCGAAACACCCTATCGTTTGAGAACAGGACAAAATAGAACCCAAACAGAAGAACATTTCATTGTATATTACAACAATGCATCAGATTACAAGAATATACAGAGTATAAATGAATATTACACAGAAATATCAGAGATTTAAATTACATTTAAATACATCGCAGCGGAAAATAATACGATACACGACTGAAGGAGATATACGGATACAAAGCTTTCCGGATATCGTTCCAGCTGTAAACCAGGATCCTGTGAATATAAATCTGCAAAACCAAAACTACTAGCTGCCCGTGTGGAAAATAGGGGCACCCAGAGTTTAGGTTAAAATAATAAACTCCAGGTCAGTCATGGGACTGGTGTGAGAACTAAAACAGTTACTAATCTTTATTTTTAAAGTTAGGTAAATCAAGGGACCACGCCGTATAACACGGAACGGGTTTCCTCCCAAGAATACCAGTGCATAAAACAAACAGCGCAATGCTAAATAAAGAAAAATGAAGCTGTTATAAGACCCAGGTCCCATCACACAATGCAACGCAGCCGAGGATAGGGTTTTCCCTTATAACAGCCAAAGAATGCTTGATACGGTTAAAACAAATCATTTGATACTACTATAAGTGCATAGTGTATAAAACAACTTCAAATCATAAGTATCAATCATAGGCGGCATAAGTGCCCCATCCCACTATGTCGCCATACTAGGCTCTACAAATAAAACCGCAAATGTCGCGTATTTGGAAATTGGATTTCCGTCTATGAACCGAGGCAAAAGATAGTCCTCAACCGATTCGTGACTCTCTAGCCCGAGCCACAGGATCAGAGCTCGAGTGACCCTTGGAGCGACAGGGCCGGTCCACCGATGTGGATTAAAATGCCTGAACACTACGTTTCCCCACCCTTTGGGGCGTAAGTGAGCCAACTAAATGACTCCATCGGTTCGAGAACGACCGATCAATCCGAGGCGCCTCGCAACAGCAACAACCACATAAGTCAAACTCGTCAGGGCGTGTAAAACCACTGACGCCACTTCTAACTAGAAAGAAACGCATGCCCTCCCTGAGGTCCGTCTCCCGTTTTTGGTTCATACCGGGTGTGAAACTCGCGAAGTAAACGTTACCCAAAGCTACGCCACAAAGGCCGTGATTTAATCATCACCACAAGACTCTGCTTTTCAACAGAAGCCTCGATCAATTGCCACTTAGGCATGCCACACAGGCAATTCACTCCATGCGTTTGATATCCATCAATATATAACCCTTGAGCTCGTACGTCTCAGAGAAGGGCGTTAAGCAAGAGAATAAATTCTCCGCCGCCAAACAGATATATATTTAATAGAGATCAATCACACGGACTAAAATCCAATGTCAGACACACAGTCCATTTACAAGTCCGTTCTGGGTCTGAACGAAACCGGAGGCACCTAGTACCCCGCATATCCATCGATCTCCAAGTACGTCTGGACGATCACTAACTGTTTCCATCTTCTTGGGTGTACAGCCCAATCAAGATCATCAGTAATCACCCAAACGACGTGAAGACTTCCGGTCTTCGACCATCGTCTTCATCTTCGACTTATCGTCGTATCAGTTATTCAGAATGGGATAAACCCGGTCTTTCTGAATAACTCACGTATATTTTTAAATAAGTGTTACACAAACACAACATACGCCTCATTCCAATTCATCAGTCACTAACCGTAAATTAATCAAGAGAATAATTCCCCAAATATTAACCCCGAAGGCCGAAACCAACATCAGATCAATATCCAGAAAATCATTCTGCTTGGCTAACCGACAGTTAGTTTCTAAATTTCACATTTATAGGGAAAGGTTCCCATTAATTTTATCCAAGATAAATTTCTTGAATTTATTCTTTAATCTATTTTTGAATATCAATTCAAACTAGTCGGGATTAACGAACCTTACCGAAGTAATCATTTGTTTTAATTTCTCAGTCCCAACCTATTCATCCCATGAAGTAAAACTGGTAATACTTCATATCTAACACCACGGTGTTATCGGTAAATTCAATTACCATTTCACGTTCAAATCTAATTAAAGATTTAACTATCGTCTGGAGCAAAACTGGTGATACTCCATTCTCGACCATTTCAATCTAATTAAAGATTCATTAAAAACTCCACTTAGTTTTAATCGTTAATTGGGTTAAAGAATCAGTGTCATTTAAAACACGGTTCACGATAAACCCAAAATCACATTCCATTAATTATCGGGTTAAAGAACAAGTGTTATTTAAAACACTGTTCACGATAAACCCAAAAATCAATACCAATTCAATTCCAATTAAATATCATTTAATTGGTACACTTCATTAAATCTAAATAAAAAGATTTAATCTTTTCTCAACTGGGTTCAAGAACAGTGTTAGTGAAGACACCATTCACGACAAACCCAAATCACATTTGATATTAAATATAAGGCTCTGAATAGAAAATATATCGGCTTATATTCAATATCAAATTCTACGATTAACAAAGGTCGTATTGGAAATAACGATATAAATATATATCTTTCAAATTTCCATAACAACATCTGTATAATCACGAATTCCAACATCGAAACATTCCGAAGACAATTTCGATTCAAACCCACTCCAATGCAATCATTGGAAATTCTGGTTATTTTTAAAGCCCTTTTCAAATTCAATTTATTTATTTAAAAATAAATAGAATTATATTCCTAGTTCAAAACTAGTTCATTTCGATAAAAATCTATTTTTATCTTTTCAAATATGGAGTTTTTCATCCCATATCTTCACAAATCATTTCTTATGATTTTACACAAATTATTACTATTTTTAATAATTTTATCAAGGCCCGTACAGTCGATTTCCATCAACGGCCATCGAACTGCACTTACAACGACCTTTTTCAAATTTGATTTGGACATAATTCCAAATCCAACCGTTAGATTTCTAATTTCTAATATTCTTTAGAAAGCTCTTTTCGATACGAACCCAACGGTTCCGGTTTCAGGAGAATCCGACGGTCGGATCTCCCGTAATGTCCGTTTGAAATAAATGGTCGAAACTCACGAACTGCCGCGGCACGGCGCGTTCTATTCAGGCCATTATATTATATATATATAATATATATTTCGTCGATTTCTATTTAAAACGAATTATATAAATAGTTTTAAATTCGTTTCAAAAGCAATTTCAACTTCCATTTCAATTCAAATCAAAATTGAATCCTTCTTTATAAATTCGTTTTAAAATTCATTTCTATTCAATTCAAATTTCAATTCAATTTGAATTCATTTCAATTTGCTTTCAATTCAATTTGAATTTGTTTTATATTCAATTCATTTCGAAATCGTTTTCAATTCATTTCATTTCGAAATCGTTTTCAATTCATTTCATTTCGAAATCGTTTTCAATTCATTTCATTTCGAAATCGTTTTCAATTCATTTCATTTCGAAATCGTTTTCAATTGATATAAATATCGATCACGTCAAAATGGCGTCAATCTAATCAACACGGCTTCATAAATTTCTATTTTCAAATATTCTATTTCAAATATTTCTTTTTCGAAATAGTTGTTATTATCAAAATATTTCGTTCAACACATGACCAATCTCAATGGATGAGTACTGTCAACACATGAACCTTTATTTTATATTGATAAAGATGTAAATTTTATTTCTAAAATATTTCGTTCAACACATGACCAATCTCAATGGATGAGTACTGTCAACACATGAACTTTTATTTTATATCGATAAAGATGTAAATTTTATTACTAAAATATTTCGTTCAACACATGACCAATCTCAATGGATGAGTACTGTCAACACATGAACTTTTATTTTATATTATTCTTTATTTTCTAAATTGGAATGAGGCCCAATCAATCACCATATAATGTTAATTATATGGATTTTCATACATTACACACATATAATAGCATTGAAAAATAATCAACCATCAACCAAAGTGCACTACACTGTATAAGCATCAAATATAGATATCTAACGCTTATAACAGCCTGTCAATCAATCGATCGACATATTTAATCAATCAGGATGAGTGAACTTCAAATTTCATCCTAACACCCGTGTGGGGTTTCAAACAATCAAACACATATTTTATTTGTGCCGTTGGGCGATGTGTAAAATTTATCGTCCCAATCAATGTCCTTCAAATAGGTGTACATAAACAAACCGTCCGGTTTGTAAATGAATATTTATTTATTCACATTCACGTTAAAAATTATATTTTTAACGATAAAACATTTTATTCCAACATATGAATTTCTATTCCGTTCATTCTTTAAATAAAATGATATTTTTATTTTTCTAACTTATTTTAGAAAATTTCGGCGGCATAACGACACGATACTAGAAACGGGACAAGGCCTAGCCTTATCCCCGGTCTAGTGAAGGCCCACGCCATTCACACATCAATCAATTCATTTCACCAAACAATTCAATTCAAATCAAATCATCAATTAATCTATGCAACCAAACAAACAAGTCCATGGTCTGTGGACGATTGTGTCGGGTGCTACTAAGCACCGTCTGCATCCTAGTGTATATATATATATAACTAGAAAAAGAGAATTGAAAGGTGAGAAATTCTCACCGAAAGCTATCCAAACATCTTGACTCTTCTTTGATATAAATCTTCTTCGTTCTCGCCTTTTTGTTACCTTCGTTGTCCGCTTTCACTACCTATGTAAAAATCGAATTTTTACTTCGCTATTCCATATATAAAAATCATATTTTTATTTTGAAGTTCAACATATAAAAATCATATTTTTATTTCGAAGTTCAATATATACAAATCATATTTTTATTTCGAAGTTCAATATATAAAAATCATATTTTTATTTCGAAGTTCAATATATAAAAATCATATTTTTATTTCGAAGTTCAATATATACAAATCATATTTTTATTTCGAAGTTCAATATATAAAAATCATATTTTTATTTCGAAGTTCAATATATAAAAATCATATTTTTATTTCGAAGTTCAATATATACAAATCATATTTTTATTTCGAAGTTCAATATATAAAAATCATATTTTTATCTTGTTCTAAATATTTCAAAAACCATATTTTTATCTTGTTCTAAATATGCTAAATTAATGAACTAATAAAATAAAAATAAAAATAAAAACTCACAGTAAAAAAAATGTTGCAATCCCTTCCTAGAACAACACAGTTGCTGAACCATTTTGATCCGCCACTAGGGCTCGAGCTCGCACCAGAACGGCGGCGCCAGAAGTTGATCGGACCTGGTCACGTGGAGCGCCTTGGAGAGAGCTCCCCGCCAACACCTCTTCTGGCCACTTCGATCTCGGCTTGACGCCTGAATCCACTTCGAAACAGCGGTGGTTCGAGGGAGCAAATCGCGACATCGTCGCCTCCTTCCCCGATCTCCGCCTTTGGTCTGCATCAGCTTGGCGAGCTCTTTGATTTCACGCTTGGGGCTTTCGATTTTAATGAGGGAAACGAGAGGGATTGGAGGATTAAAGGTGGAAGAACCTCCGTCGTTCTATCGCAGGGGAGAGAGGCGCGATTTTAAAGTTTGACCACGAAAAGAATTTGACTAGGGTTTTGACCTTGGTTTGACTTATATATAAAATATAAATTAATATTTAATTCTAATTTTACTTGTTTATTGTTTCGAAATCAAATCAAACCCAACGACTATCGCCCCTAGCCAACTACCCCCATTCCGAACACAATGGGATATGTATTGTAGGCTGATTCGATCGTTTCGATCAGTTTTCGTCAAATTTACATTTAAATCATTTTATTGAATTTTAAACGTACATTTCAAATTACCGGGGCCACATACTAACTAGAAAAATTCCCGAAAAATATTTTCTAGCTTCGTATTGACGATACGGTCCTTATAAAACTAGTTTCATCGAATTCTGAGACCGTTGGAAAAATGGCCATTTTCCAGTCGATTAAAATCAACTGAAACCGGTCAAACGCGTTTTCCTTTGCCACGCTCACATACTGATTCAGAAAATTATGAAAATTGGAATCTAGCAATAACTCGACATCGCGGACCCAACAAAACTGGTTTCGTCGAAATCCGAGGTCGTTTGCAAAATTCCCATTTTTAAGGGCTTGAATTCCATAGCGACTATTCAGAATTTTCAACTGGACATATCTTTTGATTCCCGCTATGAAATTTCGATTATTCGAATTCGTTGGAAAGATATTATCAAATAGATCCTATCATTTTTGATTTCACTAAAATCCGGATTGTTTTGCACCCGGTACATTCAATTGAAGTTTGAAATCGAATTATCGAACTACCGCGCCATTTTCAATTCTATTTATAATTATATATAAATATTTATATTCTAACGACGACGCGTATAAATATATACGTTCGAATTATATTCAAGATAAATTTCTCGTCGATATTATTTAAAATAATTCATTTTAAATAATCAAAATTCGCTAAAATTGCCAAAATAAAAATTTCAAACTGGCTCGCATTTTACGGGTTGTTACACCCTTAAAACCCCTCGCTCTGTCGATCGTCCAAGACCCCACCGCCCTCCGCCTCCATCCACCTCGCGCCGACCCCCATGCCGCCACCGCCTTGATACCCTCCTCCTCCTCCCCTTCCAACGACAACTACCCCTCCCCCCATACCCAAAACTGACGCAAACCCCCCCTCTCGCTGAAACGCTGTAAGTTTTCATTGTTTATTTAAATTGATCTTCTTTGTTAAATTAAAAACTGTTTTGTTAGAAATTAAAACTGATTTTCCTTTTTATATATAGGATTTTGAAATAAAAATTCAATTTTTATGTATATGATTTTGAATTAAAAATTTGATTTTTATTTATTAGAATGGAGAATAAAAATTCGATTTTTATCTACATAGCGATGAAATAAAAATACAATTTTTATGGATAGGAATACCATATAAAGATGTGACCTTTTATATGTATGAGACAACAGAAAAGATTAGATTTTTAAAATAGAAAAGATTAGATTTTTAAAATAGAAAAGATTAGATTTTTAAAATAGAAAAGATTAGATTTTTGAAATGGAGAAAGGCGAAATCTTTAAATTTGAAAAGGCGAAATCTTTAAATTTGAAAAGGCGAAATCTTTATATAGAGAATAGTGTGGTAAAAATAGAATTTTTATCTATATAGTAATGATGTGAAAATGGAATTTTTATCTATATAGTAGTGGTGTAAAAGTTCGATTTTTATATATTGAATAGCAAATTAAAAATTTGATTTTTATATATGTAGTGGCTACGGGCAACGAAAGTGACAAAAGGCGAGAATGACGAAGACTTCTACATTTGAAGTGGCGTGAAGTTGGAATAGCTATCGGTGAGAACTTCTCACTCAAATTTCCTTTTCTAGTTATATATATACTAGGATGCAAACGGTGTTTAGTAGCACCCGACACCCGTCATCCATAGACCATGGATGGCTTGTTTGTTTGATTGATGTGTTGTGAAATTTGTTTGTGATGTTGATGTGAAATAGATAATAGAGTATTCATAGGTTGAATAAAATAATTTGGTCGTTAAAAATATAATTTTTAGCGTGAATGTGAATAAATAAACATTCATTTACAAACCGGACGGTTTGTTTATGTACACCTATTTGAAGGACATTGATTGGGACGATAAATTTACACATCGCCCAACTGCACAAATAAAATATGTGTTTGATTGTTTGAAATCCCACACAGGTATTGGGATAAAATACGGCATACACTAATCCCAATAATTAGTTGTATGTCGATCGATTGATTGACAGGCTGTTATAAGCGTTAGATATCTATATTTGATGCTTATACAGTGTAGTGCACTTTGGATGATGGTTGATTATTTATCGTTGCTATTATACACATGTGTTGTATGGAATCCATATAATTAACTTTATATGGTAATTGATTGGGCCTCATTCCAATTTAGAAAATAAAGAATAATATAAAATAAAGATTCATGTGTTGATCGTACTCATCCGTTGAGATTAGTCATGTGTTGAACGAAATATTTTAACAATAAAATTTACATCTTTATCATATATGAAATTAGAAATTAACTGGAAAATAGATGAGATGAGTGGTCTCCTGGATATTGATCTGATGTTGGTTTCGGCCTTTGGGGTTAATATTCAGGGAATCGTTCTCTTACTAATTTACGGTTGGAGTCTGATTTAATATCAAACGATAGATGCCTTAATTTTCATAAAATATATTAAATAACAAAAATAGTCACACGTGGACAGTACTCATTCGTTGAGATTAGTCATGTGTTGACAAGAATAAATATTCATTTGTTGAATAGAATAACGGAATTATTGAAATATATAAAGCCGTGTTGATTAGAGATGCGCTATTTTGACGCGAACAATATTTATATCGATTATATTCGTTTTTATAAATTGATTAGAAAAGAAATTCAAATTGAATTGAATAGATAAAGAAATTTGAATTGAATAGAAATGAATTTTAAAACGAATTTATAAGGAAAAATTTAATTTTGATTTGAATTGAAATGGAAGTTGAAATTGTTTTTGAAACAAATTTAAAAACTATTTATATAATTCGTTTTAAATAGAAGTCGATGAAATATATATTATATATATTATATATATAATATAATGGCCTGAATAGAACGCGCCGCGCCACGACAGTTCGTAAATTTCGACCATTAACTTCGAACGGACATTACGGGAGATCCGACCGTCGGATTCTCCTAAAACCGGAACCGTTGGGTTCGTATCGAAAAGAGCTTTCTAAATAACATTAGAAATTTGAAATCTAACGGTTGGATTTGGAGAGACGTCCAAATCAAATTTGAAAAAGGTCGCTGTAAGTGCAGTTCGATGGCCATTGTTGGAAATCGACTGTAGGGCCTTGATAAAATTATTAAAAATAGTAATAATTTGCGTAAAATCATAAGAAATGATTTGGGAAAAATTAGGATGAAAAACTCCATATTTGAAAAGATAAAAATATATTTTTATCGAAATGAACTAGTTTTGAACTAAAATTAAAACCCGTTTAGTTTTAAGTAAATAAATTGAATTTGAAATGGGTTTTAAATAGAATTGATTAGTGGGTTTATCGTGAAGGGTGTTTTAAATAACACTTGTTCTTTAACCCGATAATAAATAGAATGTGATTTGGGTTTATCATGAACTGTGTTTTAAATGACATTAGTCCTTTAACCCAGAAAAAGGAGTTTTAAGGAATCTGCAATTAGATTGAAATGCGAATTGATAATTTAAATTATCAAATTTAGAAAGTGAGCGAGAATGGAGTATCACCGGTTTTGCTCCAAAGCGATAGTTAAATCTTTAATTAGATTTGAACGTGAAATGGTAATTAATTTTTCCGATAACACCGTGGTATTAGGTGTAGAGTATTACCAGTTTTGCTTCATGGGATGACTAGGTTGGGATTGGGAAAATAAATAAATAATTACTTCGGTGTTGTTCGCTAATCTCGCCTAGTTTGGAAAACCATAATTTGGTTTGAAATGACATCCAAAGGAAGATTAAAGAATGAATTTTAAAGATTTTATCTTGGATAAAATTAATGGGAACCTTTCCCTAAAAATGTGAAATTTAGAAACTAGCTGTAGGTTAGCTAAGAAGAATGGTTTCCTGTGTATTGATCTGATGTTGGTTTCGGCCTTCGGGGTTAATATTTAGGAAATTGTTCTCTTGCTGATTTACGGTTAGTGGCTGCTAAATTGGAATGAGGCATATGTTGTGTTTGTGTAACATTTGTTTTTAATATACGCGGGTTGTTTGGAAAGGCCGGGTTTATACCCATTCTGAATAACCGATTCGACGATAAGTCGAAGATGATGACGGTGGTCGAAGACCGGAAGTCTTCACATCGTTTGGATAATTACTAATGATCCTGATTGGGCTATACACCCAAGAGGATGGAAATAGTTGGTGATCGTCCAGACGTACTTGGAGATCGATGGATATGCGAGGAAAGTGCCTTCGGTTTCGTTCAGACCCAGAACGAACTTGTAAATGGATTGTGTGTCTGACATTGGATTTTATTCTGTGTTGATTGATTTCTGTTAAATATATATCTGTTTGGCGGGGGAGAATTTATTCTCTTGCTTAACGCCCTTCTCTGAGACGTACGAGCTTAGAGGTTATATATCGATAGATATCAATCGCATGGCATGAATTGCCTGTGTGGCATGCTGAGTTGCATGGATCAAGGCTTCTGTTGAAAAGCAAAGTCTTGTGGTTAATGATCAAAGCACGACCTACGTGGCAGCTTTGTGTATAGTGTGAATTCGCGAGCCTCACACCTCGGTATGAGTTAAAAACGGGATACAGACCGTTGGGAGAACACGACGTTTCTTTCTAGCTTTGGTGGTGTCAGTGACTTACCAGCCCTGACATTTATATACTTTTCACCTTTGTGGTTGTTTGAATGAGGCGCCTCGATTATAGGTCTGTAAGGACCGGGAAACGTTTGTTCAGGCATAACTAATCCTCAAACGTAAGAGAGGACCGGCCCAACCGATCCAGTGGCTGCCCAGAGTGCGTAGTCCTGAGCATTTGCTAGAGTGTCTCGAAGCGGAGAGGAGCTTGCCCCTTGCCTCGACTCATGACGGAAATCCAATTTCCAATACGTGATATTGCAGTTTTACTTGTAGAACTAGTATGGCGACATGATATATGGTACCCATGCCGTCTATGATTTATATTTATGATTGAAATTGTTTTGACACTATACACTTATTATAGTATCAAATGATTTGTTTTAAACGTACCAAGCATGTTTGGCTATTATAAGGGAAAACCATATCCTCCGGCTTGCATTTCATTGTGTGATGGGACGTGGGTCTTATAATAGCTTCATTTTTCCAAAAAGCATTGCGTTGTTTTGTTATATGCACTAGTATTCTTGGGAGGAAACAAGTTCCGTGTTATACGGCGTGGTCCCTTGAATTACCATACTTTAAAGTAAAGTTTTAAATAACTGTTTTAGTTCTCACACCAGTCACATGACTGACCTGGAGTTTATTGTTTTAACCTAAACTCTGGGTGCCCTTATTTTCCGCACGGGCAGCTAGTAGTTTTGGTTTTGCAGATTTATATTCACAGGATCCTGGTTTACAGCTGGAATGATATCCGGAAAGCTCTGTATCCGTATATCACCTTCAGTTGTGCTTTGTATTATTTTCCGCTGCTATGTAATTTATTGTAATCTTTGATATTTATCGAATGTAATTTATTCATTATACTCTGTATATTCTTGTATTTGATGGAATTGTTGTAATATACAATGAAATGTTCTTCCGTTTGTGTTCTATTTTGTCCTGTTCTCAAACGATCAGGGGTTTCGAATGGTCTAGATCGGTTTAGCGACTGATTCGGATCGAGCGAAATTCCTTGCCGTCACATTTGGCTATTTTTATATAAATAAAAATAGCGATAAATCATTATTAAATACTATTAACAATATGAAATGACTTTAAACTATATATATGCGAGCATCATTTGAAAAGACCGAGTTAAATCTCATTTCAAATGATTGAACAACATTCTAAATTGAAGATCTTAAAGACAGCGACTGAAGAACGGCGATCTTCACATCGAAACGATAACTACTGATGCCTGGCATTGGCTAGGTACCAATAAAGGGTTAAAGTTGTAGTTGTCCCTACGTACTTGTTGATTGTCCGAATGCGCGAGCACCTCTCTTCCGTATTGGATATACGGGTGAGGAATGAGGTGACTCCGGTTTCGTTCAGACCCAGAACGGACTCGTAAATGGATGTGTGCCCGACATTGAATTTCATTATGTGTAATTAAATTGATTTCTATTAATATATATCTGTGGTGGCGAAGAATTTATTCTCTTGCTTAACACCCTTTTTTGAGATGCACGAGCTCGAAGGTTATATATTGGTAGTTATCGATCGCATGGCGTGAATTGTCAATGTGGCATGTCAAGATGCAATTGATCGAAGCTTTTGGTAAAAAGCAGAGCCTTGTGGATGATGATCAGCCTATTTCGGCATAGCTTTGTGTATTACGTTACCTCGTGAGCCTTACACCCCGGTAGAGTCAAAAGCGGGACGAGGGAACGCAGAGAGTGCACACGTTTCTTTCTAGCTAGAAATGATGTTTGGGTTTTTACAAGACCCGACATTTTTACTTATGTAGTTGATGGAATGAGGCGCCATGGTTTTATTTGGTCGCAAATGGCCAAATTATAGGTCCAATAGGATCGGGGAGTGTGTGTTCAGGCATAACTAATTCACTAACGTTATTTGTGGACTGACCCTGTAGTATCCAAGGATTCACTGCAGGGGACCCTGAGACATTGCTAGAGTGTCTCGAATCGGTTAGGAGATCGTCCCTAGCCTTGACTCTAGATGGAAACCAATCTTCAATATGACATTACAGTTTTGACTGTAAAAACCTATGTATGGCGACATAGTAGGATGGGGTACTATGCCTGTTGTATATAACGGTGTTGTATACACAATTATATGATTTTTGTTTGATGATAACAAACAAATAAATATAAAATAATAAATGTGTTTATACTGTACTGTTTCAGTTATACCACACATCACATGGGAATATAATATTTATATTTAAATAAAATACGACTGTACAAAAATTCAAATATTAAAACAGTATTTTATTTAAATAGAATATTGTATTTCAAATATTCAAATAGTACAACTATTTATAACTCCACTATTTGAACACATCACATTTCATATACATTCACAGAAGATTGTACTTGTAAGTTAACTGAATACGATAGACAAGTTTGTTTGACAACAATAAAATAATATTTTATTTCAAACAAAATTTGTTTAATACAAACATCAGTACAATTCTGTTGTTAACAGCTCCTCACTATAACACTCTGTCTATAGATCTTATATATATATGTGTATATATATATATATATACACAATCACTCATTTTACATTTTCATATCCATATACATTCACTGATACATTTACATTCGCTGATGTTGTCTCTTAGTCTTCTGTCTTCACAGCGTCTTTCAGCCAGTCCAGTCTTCATACGTGTCATATACAGAAATACACACATAGTATCTGGAGCAGAAATAATTTTCAAAATACATGTGAATATAAATTTATTTTAAAAATCTATTTGCCTTAGTTTTCTGGTGTGTTTTCTCATCATTTTTCTGACTCGATCTGATCTGACTGTATCTAGACAGCTTGTGATATTCACAGTGCTGTGTATATATAAAATATTTCAATGCAGGGACAAGAAATCTTTCTGATGACCGCATACACACACATGTATAGATATACATTTTTGCACTGCCACGCCAATCAATATGCAATTAAGGAGTAGCCATGAGGACCATCTCAACTCAGTGCATATGAACATGGTCAAGAGAAATACAAGTGCAGCAATAAAAGGTGGAGTGATGTTGGCGAGCAAACATAGAAGTAAATTCAAATCTGGTCAAGCCAGGTTATACAAGTTGGGTGCAAGGTCAAAACAATCAAGTCAAAAACCAAATCAAGATCTCAAAAAAATGGTCGAGGCAATCCATTTCAACTTCACAGCAAAGCTCAAGTGAAAACATGTGTGCATGACAATAACATGGATGGTGCAACTCAACATGGCTTAAAAGAAGAAACGAACCAGCAATGAAAACATTGCCCACATACATGTGTGAACTGGACAATAAAGTATGAAATTGCATACTCGACAACAAAACAACAAGGCTCATGTACTATGCAGTATGCTCATGCAACATTAGTCAAAGGGTGGAGTATGATAAACATGAGCACAGCAAGGGTAAAGAATTGCAACACAAAATGGTGAAGTGGTTCATTTCAGCATGGTCGAGCAAAGTAATTCAAGTGAACAAGTACACATTGCAACTTGGGTATGGCTTGAAGCAGAAAACATCATGCAATACAAGTGGACTTGTGCACATATGCTATAACTCAGCATTTCAGTGATCAAGCATGATAACAGTCCAACATAGAATTTAAATGAGCTACCAGGAGTTCTAAACTGAGCGGCATTGGTACATGAAGAAAAAGAAACTTAATTACATGTAAGTATGGGAGCATTTCAACATGGACCAGAGTTTTCATGTTTGGTTCAAAACTTGCACACAAATCAGTAAATTCAAAGTCAAAGATATACAGGAGAGGATCATGACAAGATAGTGCAGCTAACATGTATATGGAACATTGTATACATGTGGACAGAACATTTTTTCAAAGTGCACAAGCTCACAAAATCAACTCAAGATCAGGTAATCAACATGGCAGATCAACTTAGCTACAATGTACAGTAGCACAATGCATGATATAATGCGGTGGTGGATATGAAAGTATGCAAGAGGATGGTGCAGTATTAATGATCACAAAAATTTCTACAGAAATAAATCACAGTATAAATTTGGTATGAGTTATTTATTTTTCAGAAATTGGTAAGAGACTCATTCAAATATTTCCATGAATCAACAACGCTTTCAATTAACATTCAGTGTTAAAAGGTCATAGAAAATCTTGTAAGGAGAATATTTACTTTCCAGTTTTTGAAACAAATCAATACGTTTTTTTTGGCAACATTTTAAAAAGGGACAGCAATTGATATTTATAGATTTGCAAAATTTCTTAAGGGACATAAAATCGAATTGCAAGGGGTCAGTTAATTTTTTTCCAGAAGACCAAATTCATGTCTAGGTTCATCGATTCAATTCACAACAAACAAAGGAAACTTTATGAAATCATTCAGTTGTGAATTCAAAGAGGGAAACCACAAACTATCAAGCAAGCAAACAATAACGCGAGAGCAAAATCAGGTTTGAGCCATATATGAAATCAGAGGCTAGGGTTTTCTATAAACCCCATATAACATCACCATTTCATCACTGGTGTAAAAGCATCGAAATCCAAAAAGAATGATTCAAAGAATTCAAGATAAAATTACTCACAAATTTTTAGGATTTTTACTGCTAGAGAAAAATCCCAAACTGATTGATCAAAGCCACTAAAAGCATCCTTTTGATTTAAGACACCATCGAACCAATTTCATCATCAAATCAATCTGGATTTGGGAATAATTGAGAAAACCCTAGTGTCGCCGCCATTTTTATTTCCTCAGAAGCAAAATGATCGGGCAAAACAAATGAGGGGTGCAACACTTTACAAAGGGGTCGACCATGTTTCAATTTGAAAAGGGGATGACCTTTTAATTTAACTCCTAGGGTTTTGTTTTTATTTATTTTGTATTTTGCTTTTCTTTTGTAATCGTCGTTTGTTTTCTAGTTTGTCAAACTAGGGAATTCAGTCAGGGTGTTGACTGATAGTTGCTAGAGTCTGTAAATTTTAGGTTACTGGTTATAGGGTCGTAATCAGAGGAAATATGATCGAGGGGATATCGTTCAGTCTAGGGCTTTGAGCGTAGGATTAGTACAGGAGCAGGGAATGCGAGTTTACATGGTCTTGTAAGCAGGATATGTTCTATCACCTAGTATAAACCTTAGGAATGCAGCAGTAGGTAGGGTTTTGCCCAAGCTGGGTATTTCTGTGTGCTATTCCTTTCTGCTTTTTATTTCTGCTGCATTCTGTGATCTGTTTATTATTTTATATCCCGTTATATTTTTAATTCTGCGATAAACTGTGATAAACTCTATTCACCCCCTCTAGGGTTAATCTAGATCCAACAATTGGTATCAGAGGCTGGTAATTTCATTAACCCTAGAATCATGGATCCTAGTTGTCAGTCCACAGAGAGTAAGTCTAGGGATATTCTAATTATTTTCAATGGATAGATTTTTTAATTTGGAGATCAAATTTTGATTTATATTTAAAATATGTTAATTTTGAATATTGGAATATTATTGAAAATTTGGGAGATATGTTAGATAAGAGGAATAAAGTTTTAAATGCTCGTGTTATGCATATTATTTATTCTTTTCTTGGTAATGATTAATTAAAATTTATCTCTCATTGTTTAACTGCGTAGGATATTTGGAAAACTCTCAACAAAATGTATGGAAAAATTGACAACTACTTAAAACCTCAGGAAGTCAACTCAGCTTCAGATTTGTGCTTAACAGGTTGTACAGGTGGAAATCTAGATAGAGACTCAACAGGAGATCTTTCTTGTAAAGATTTAATTTCTCACTTAAGTGGTTCAACTGAATCTGTTGAGAACCTAAAGTCTAAAAATAAAATTCTGAAATATGAAAAACTTGAGTTGATTTGCAAAAATAATCTTTTGGAATCAAAGCTTAAAAATATCAAGAATTTTTCAAATTCAAATTGCAAAAATTGTTTAAATTTGAAAAATGATCTTGTTCATCAAAATTAAAATATTCAAAAACTTGAGAATGAAATTCTGATTTTAAAAGAGAACAAGATAGAGCTTGAAAGCACAAACAATTGTTTGCAAAACGAATTTGAAAATTTCAAGGCAACTTAAAATTCCAAATATATTTTTGCTGAAAAACAAAGCTTGTTGAAAACTGAGTTTATTCTGAATGAGCTAGAAGTTGTAATTGAAAAACTCAAGAAATTTGAATCTGAAAGTTGAAAACATTTTGAATTTGAAATTTCTGAGTCCCCAGCCAAAATTAAATTGCTTAACGATGAAAATTTGGTTTTGAAAATTGTTTTTGAAAAGAGTAAGATCACTGAAAACCGTTGTTCAGATCTAATGAAAGAAAATGGTGATCTTGAATTTAAAATTCAATAACTTAAAACAACATTGGAAAAAATTTCAAACAGTGAAAAATATTTGAATATGTTGTTGAAAAACCAATTTTCTTCGGAAAATAAAAATGGTCTCGGTTTTGGGAAAAGAAGTGTTTTTGAAAATTTGAAATCTTGTGATTTTGAAAATCCTTCAAACTGCTTCAAGATGGGTCATTCTGAAAATTTTATTTTTGAAAATTCCAAAAGGTTTTTGAATCACAAACAAGACAAGAATTGGTTTGATAACAATCCAATTGAACAGTTGTGGACCCCAAAAAGAAATAAAATGATTTTTGGAAAGACTAAACAAGTTTGGGTTCCAATGGGTACTTTAGTTGATTCTAACGGATTGTTATACAAACAAATTTGGGTACCAAAAGATGTGAACAAAACTATGAGTGGTTTTACTACTTTTGTTAGACCACTCAATCCTCTTAACAGTTAGGTACCAAAGGACGCTGAGGAACTGCATAGCTAAAGAAAAATTGGATTCAAACCGCTACATATCACAGAATCATTCACAGTTCCTTAGCCACAGCTGTTGAGTTAGAGATTCATTTGCTTACATTGATTTCAGGTGTAATCTCTAAACTTACCTTTGTAAATATTTTTTGTTTATTTCTCCTTCTACCTCTTCTTCTTTTCTTTTTTTGTTATATAATTAGTCACTGCCAAATTTTTTTGTTTCATTTTGGGCTTCATTAACTTCCAATTGCAGAATTCATATTCTTTATGGAAATTTACTTCATTCGAATAAAACTCAGATGTTTTAATCATTTCCAGATCTTAAAACTAAACTTGTAAATATCTGCAATTGATTTGAAGTTTACTTCTAATTTCTGAATTTCTAACAGTGTTGATGCATTCGTGTTATATCTTGAACACTGTTAATATGAATTCTAGTTTTTTAAGATCTGAAAAACAATTGAAATATCACACATCTCTGCTGTTCTGAGATTCTTCTAATTCATTTTAGAAAGGCTTGAAATTTTTTACTCATTATAGCACATTATTATTTATCAGTCATGATAATTTCATTGATTTTTAGATTGGCTTGGATATTTTTTGATATGTCTTGAATCTCAGTGATACATTTTGAAATTCTTTTTATATTCATGATCAGTATGGTTGAAATGTGTTTATTTGAAATCATCTGAAATTCTTGATATTTTGAATTTCACACACCTCCTAAATTTAAAATTATCAACCTTGTATGAATAATTCATTATATCTCAAACTTAACATTGATTCAAGTGATTTCAAATAAATTATTTTTTTAATTATTTTTGGATCATGAATAACTCTCAAACTTGATGTATATGATCCGAAATTTCTCTTATACTTGTCAGAGATAATTTTGAAAATTCTTTGAAAAAAATGGTCTTATATCTTTGTATTATTTCATGGTTATTTGATTTAAATATTTGTTTATTTAAAATCATTTGGAATTATTGATTTACTGAATCACACACATATTTAGAATCAAAAATTTATAATCTGGTGTGATTGATTCATTAAATTCTGATATTTTCATATTCCTTCAAATGATTTAAAATAAATAATATTTTTAATATGGGATCATGAATCATCTTTTGTGACCATCTGAAACTTCTGCGAAACATTTTCTGACAAGTCTGCTGTGATATTTGTTTCTGTGTTGCTCTGATACTATCTTTGAAAAATGTTTTTCAAACAACTGCCTGTTTTTGACTTCTGCTATGATGGATGAAATTTATTTGCTAGTCTTGTCTGCTTGGGCCTTGTGATCAATTTTCTATTTGTCCGTGAAATCCTAGTTTGTCCCCAGTGTGATTATAATCCTCATTAATAGAGACACCAATTGGTATCAGAAGTGTTGGATTTTTTTGTATATATTTTTTAATCCCTTATATCTTGTATTGATCTTCATATCCCTCTTGTAATTGATTTTAAATTTTAAAATTATTTATTGACTATTCATTCAGAAACTGAAATCAATATCCAAATTGAACTGTATTTATAACTCATCAAAATTATTATTAGATTTTGAAATTATGATGAATTGTGACTGGAGTATATTTCACATCAAGAGGAGAATTTTATTTTCATGATGGTTGAATAATTATTATAATATCTTTGAATTGGCGATTATTTCGCGACCATCTTCTTTATCTACCATCATTCTGCCATCCATCATGATTTTATATTAATGTGGAGAGTTAATATTTTTTTTTTTAAATCTTTTTGAATAAACAGTGAAAATATTTGTGATGGAATTGTGGTTATGATTCAGAATTAGTGACAATTGAAAATTTTCAATGATCCCAGTACAATCGAGCATATTTCATAATATAATTAATTTAGAAAATTATTTCACAGTCCATTTCTGTACTTACCACATTTCTGTCATTCATATTGGCTTTATATACCGAGTAGTTTTTCTTTTGAAGCAGAAAATAATAAATACAGTAAATACATAAGTGTTTCTCTAACCTCATTTAAAAATCCAAGCTTTGGTTATGCATGGTTATAAGATTACTTATATTTAAGCTGCAACTGATCTCATTTAAAAATCCAAGATCTGGTTATTCGTGGTCAGTGTGCTCTTAAATCAAAAGAAAAAGAAAAGAAAATGATTTGAATAAATAAAAATTTCTGTGAAATTCTCCTTGGTGTTTAGAAATCAGCCTATCAATCCATTTTTTAATCTGTGAAATGTGTTAATATCTTATGACGTATTATAATTTGTTGATTGATGGGTATTGGGATTTGAGATTATTTGATTTTGTCTGAACTATAGTCCATATCCTTCACTGTTTGTGTGCACATTTTTACCAAAATCTTATGAAACTAATTGGAAATCATATTTTTATAACTCTCTCCATTTTATATAAAATTCACCATAAATCCGTCATTCTTTACAATGTGAAATATGCCACTTGTTCTCAGAATATTATGATTTTTGTTTGATTGATTAAGATTTATGATGACTGTTCTTCCTCTTAAGCTGTAATTATATTATTTAGTCATTTTACATCTATATTTTAAATTCTGAATCCTTTTGATGATAACAAAAGGGGGAGAATGAGTTGAGATTTTGATTTAACAGTGAATATTTTATAAATATTTTTAATTTTGAAAATTTATTCAATTTTCATTTTTTTTAATCATTCATAGTTATAGGGGGAGTTTCTGTTGTAGGGGGAGAATTCAAATAGGGGGAGTTTCTGTTGTTCACTATAAAACACATTTATTATATTCAAAATCTTAATATTTGTTTGTCATCATCAAAAGGGTGAGATTATTGTATATAACGGTGTTGCATACACAATTATATGATTTTTGTTTGATGATAAAACCAAATATATATATATATAATTATAAATGTGTTTGTACTGTACTGTTTCATTTGTACCACACAGCAGACAAGAATATAATATTTATATTTAAATAAAATACGACTGTACAAAAGTTCAAATATTAACACGGTATTTTATTTAAATAGAATATTTTATTTCAAATATTCAAACAGTACAACTATTTATAACTCCACTATTTGAACACATCACATTTCATATACATTCACAGAAGATTGTACTTGTAAATAAACTGAATACGATAGACAAGTTCGTTTGACAACAATAAAATATATTTTATTTCAAACAAAATTTGTTTAATACAAACATCAGTACAATTCTGTTGTTACACAGCTCCTCACTATAACACTCTGTCTATACATCATATATATATATATATATATATACATGCAATCACTCATTTTACATTTTCATATCCATATACATTCACTGATACACTTACGTTCACTGACATAGTCTCTTAGTCTTCTGTCTTCATAGCATCTTTCAGTCAGTCCAGTGTTCATACCTGTCATATACAGAAATACACACATAGTATCTGGAACAGAAATAATTTTCAAAATACATGTGAATATAAATTTTATTTTAAAAATCTATTTGCCTTAGTTTTCTGGTGTGTTTCTCATCATTTTTCTAACTCGATCTAATCCGACTGTATCTAGCAACCTGTGATATTCACAGTGCTGTGTATATATAAAATATTTCAATGCAGGGACAAGAAATCTTTTTGATGGCTGCATATACATACGTGTATAGATATACATGTGTGCACTGCCACGCCAATCAGTATGCAACTGAGGAGTAGCCACGAGGACCATCTTAACTCAGTGCATATGAATATGGTCAAGAGAAATACAAGTGCAGCAATAAAAGGTAGAGTAATGTTGGCGAGCCAACATAGAAGTCTATTCAAATCTGATCAAGCCAGGTTATACAAGTTGGGTGCAAGATCAAAACACTCAAGTCAAAATCCAAATCAAGATCTCAAAAGAAAGGCCGAGGCAATCCATTTCAACTTCACAGCAAAGCTTAAGTGAAAACATGTGTGCATGAAAATAACATGGATGGTGCAACTCAACATGGCTTAAAAGAAGAAATGAACCAGCAAAGAAAACATTGCTCACATACATGTGTGAACTGGACAATAAAGTATGAAATTGCATACTCGACAACAAAACGGCAAGGCTCATGTACTATGCAGTATGCTCATGCAACATCAGTCAAATGGTGGAGTATCATAAACATGAGCACAGCATGGGTAAAGAAATTGCAACACAAAATGGTCAAGTGGTTCATTTCAGCATGGTTGAGCAAAGTAATTCAAGTGAACAAGCACACATTGCAACTTGGGTATGGCTTGAAGCAGAAAACATCATGCAATACAAGTGGACTTGTGCACATATACTACAACTCAGCATTTCAGTGATCAAGCGTGATAACAGTCCAACATAGAATTTAAATGAGCTAGCAGGAGTTCTAAATTGAGCGGCATTGGTACATGAAGCAAAAGGAAACTTAACTACATGTAAGTATGGGAGCATTTCAACATGGACCAGAGTTTTCATGTTTCGTTCAAAACATACACACAAATCAGTAAATTCAAAGTCAAAGATATACAGGAGAGGATCATGACAAGATAGTGTAGCTAACATGCATATGCAACATTGTATACATGTGGACAGAACATTTTTTCAAAGTGCACAAGCTCACAAAATCAACTCAAGATCAGGTAATCAACTTGGTAGATCAACTTAGGTACAAGGTACAATAGCACAATGCATGATACAGTGCAGTGGTGGATATGAAAGTATGCAAGAGGATGGTGCAGTATTAATGATCACAAAAATTTCTACAGAAATAAATCACAGTATAAATTTGGAATGAGTTTTTTATTTTTCAGAAATTGGTAAGAGACTCATTCAAATATTTCTATGAATCAACAAAGCTTTCAATCAACATTTAGGTGTTATAAGGTCATAGAAAATCTTGCAAGGAGAATATTTACTTTCCAGTTTTTGAAACAAATCAATATGTTTTTTTGGGCAAAGTTTAAAAAGGTGACGACAAATAATATTTCCAGATTTGCAAAATTTATTAAGGGACATAAAATCGAATTGCAAGGGGTCAGTTAATTTTTTTTCCAGAAGACCAAATTCATGTCCAGGTTCATCGATTCAATTCACAACAAACAAAGGAAACTTTACGAAATCATTCAGCTGTGAATTCAAAAGGGGAAACCACAAACTATCAAGCAAGCCAACAATAACTCGAGTGCAAAATAGGTTCGAGCCATATATGAAATCAGAGGCTAGGGTTCTCCATAAACCCCATATAACATCACCATTTCATCACTGGCGTAAGAGCATCGAAATCCAAAAAGAACGATTCAAAGAATTCAGGGTAAAATTATTCACAAATTTTAAGGGTTTCGACTGCTAGAGAAAAATCTCAAACCGATTGATTAAAGCCATCAAAGCAGTGAAAGCATCCTTTCGATTCAAGGCACGATCTAACCAATTTTATCATCAAGTCGATCTGGATTTGGGAAGAATAGAGAAAACCCTAGTGTTGCCGCCATTTTTATTTCCTTAGAAGCAAAATGATCGGTCAAAACAAATTAGGGGTGCAACACTTTACAAAGGGGCCGACCATGTTTCAGTTTGAAAAGGGGATGACTCTTTAATTTAACTCTTAGGGTTTTGTTTTTATTTATTTTGTATTTTGCTTTTCTTTTGTAATCGCCATTTGTTTTCTAGTTTGTCAAACAAGGGAATTCGGCCAGAGTATTGACTGACAACTGTAAAATCTAGGTTACTAGTTACAGGGTCGTAATTAGGGGAACTCTGATCGAGGGGATATCGGTTAGTCTAGGGTTTTGTGCGTAGGGTTAGTACAGGAGAAGGGAGTGCGAGTTTACATGGTCTTGTAAGCGGGATCCGTTCTATCACCTAGTAGAAACCTTAGGAATGCAGCAGTAAACTATAATAAACCCTATTCACCCCCCTCTAGGGTTAATCTAGATCTAACAATTTCGTCTAGGATTTATACATTTACTTTGAAGTATTTTTTAAAACATATTAGACACTAGTAATAATATTAAAAATATTATTTTCTACGTATCAAGCATTTTTGATCATTATAAGGTAAAACTCTATCCTCTGGTTTGC
Source organism: Allium sativum (assembly GCA_030737875.1). Lineage (NCBI taxonomy): Eukaryota > Viridiplantae > Streptophyta > Magnoliopsida > Asparagales > Amaryllidaceae > Allium > Allium sativum. Next base: position 2,248,345 of record CM060921.1, on the reverse strand, counting down.
GTTGCATTGTGTGATGGGACTTGAGTCTTATAATGATTTCATTTTCTAAAAAGCATTGCCTTGTTTTTAAATAAAATTTATTAATCATATGCACTGGCAATCCAATGGAGTAAACATGTTCCACGATAGCAGCGTGGTCCAGTGATTAGCCATATTGTTAGTTAGGTAAGATTTCTCATACCAGTCCCATGGCTGACTCGTTGTTTGTTTCACTTTGCAAACTCGGGTGCCCTCTTTTCACACGGACAGCCAAATGACAAGTTTTAGGTATGGATACATTCTGGACTGGAGCTTTCTTATGGAGGAGATGAAGAACCCTTTTCTTTTATCTTTTTATTTATTTCTTGAGACATTTATACAGTATTGAAAATTGATGTATTTTGGTGGAGATTGAGACTTTGTTTCTTTCCTTTGTTTAGACATCTATTTTGCTAAGTGTATCCTGCACTGCGTACTCTATTGTCTTGATGATATGTTGTGATGACATTTCCATTTCTGCTGCAATGATATATATGTTCTGCTATTATCTGAAATCTGTTGTTGTTTTAATTATGTTATGCTCCTATGATTACCCTTACTTTAATACCACAGAAGTTGAGGTCATCACATATGATATCCCTGTATATAATCCACACATTTTAAAATGTGCTAGTTATTCGAAAAGAACGAGTTTCAATCCATTTTGAATAATTATACGACATGATAATAGCAACGGAGAATGGCAACAGCTATGAATGAGGACCGGAGATCTTAACATTGGTTGGGTTGCTTGTTGATGTCCGATAGGGCTTATCCTCCATTATGAGGTTATATTATGATAAGCAATTTGGTCGTACTTGAAGTGATTCGGATTGCAAGGGCTTACGCACCCAGGCGGGGTCGTGGAATAAAGTGCCTTTTTTTTGTTCAGTCCCAAAACGAACTTGTAAATGGATGTGTGTCTGATGTTGTATTTTACGGCATAACCGACTGGTTTATATTAATGTTATATTAGTTGGTGGCGGAGAATTTATTCTCTCAGCGCTCCTTTGAGAGTTATGTACTCAGAGGTTATATATTAATAGACACGGATTATATATTGTGAATTGACAAAGTGGCATGTCAAGTGATGAGCTATTGACGATCAAAGCATGGCTTGGTTAAGCGTAGCTTTGTGTAACGAGACTTTGACAAGCCTCACATATCAGAAATGACCGAAACAGGAAAGATGTTGCAAGGTTTGGGGGTCGCACCCCTTAGGGGATGATCATTTCCTTCTAGATTTTTGAAGTAACACTATGGTATGGAGCCCAGCTATTTGCTAGGTGGATTTAATATGGTAGTTCTATGGTATGGAGCCCTGATATTTCACTATTGTGGTTTTGTTGGATATTTAGTTACACGTGGAAAAGATCGGTAACGACCGGGAAATGGCATATTTTTGTGGCATGGATTGGATAGCACCGACGACCTGGTGTTGGCGGGGAAGGGTTTACTTCTCGGGACGACCCTCTAGAGGCGTGCTCATTGGGTAAGGAAGTTCCTTAGCCTTGGTCTTTTGTTGGAAAAACCCACTTTGTGAACTGTTTGGGTCGGTATACGATTTTGAACCTCGATCATCCGTTACGTGTCTATATGGTTTTCTATAATAGATCCTACGTAAAATGCATAAGATGTCAAAATAATATTATGGTACCTATTCTAGCTATGATTGATACATTTATTTGCGAAAGTGATTTTTACACTATGCACTAGTAAAAATATAAGAGGATTTTCACAAATGAAGCATATTTTGGTTATTATACGGGAAACCATGCCTAAATGTGCGTTTGCATTGTTTGTTTGGTGCGAGATCTTATGGTAGCTTCATTTTCTAAAAGAGCATTGCAAGATTTTATACACTGGTCTTCATATGGGGAAAACTGTTCTATGTTATACGACATGATCCTATGATTTACCTTACTTTAAAATGAAAGTAACAGTTTTAGTGCTCACACGAGTCCCATGACTGACTCGGAGTTTATTGTTTTCCGCCTAAACTCTGGGTGCCCATATTTTCCACATGAGCAACTTGGTAGTTTTGGTTTTGCAGATTTAACCTTGGATTCATTTCTAGAGCAGGATTATGGCTAGAGTTGTACTATGGATAACTTTTTCTTAGTCTTCCGCTGAGAATTTAATTTTTCCACTGTGTATGTATTTTTCAGTATACTCTGATATTGTACTATGATATATTCTTGTACTCTGATGTAATAATGTGATGATATTTATGAAAAAGTTCTTTTGTGCTGTGCTAACGTGTAAGTACCCCCAACAATCCACCTTAGAGAACAGTTTAAGTTGGTTTAGTTACCGGGTTGAACCGGACCCAAAAGCGGACTGTTACAAATTGGGTGTGATTATAGCTCGGAAATCAATTAAGTCTCATTGTACTTAGAAATAGGAGACGTAGACCTCGTGCCCGTGAAATCGAGGATCGTAATTTGGATATTATTTGAAAATAAATTCGTATCAACCCCGAGTTGTATGGGACTGGATATGTAAGGTAACTCCAAACCAGTATAAAAATCCTATTATGTTCTTTCATTTACTAATTTTACTTTTTATTCTACATCTATGTTTGATTATGTGTTTGTTACATATCTGTGATTTGCATCTGTTTCTGATTTACTCGAAAATATTTCATAAAATTTATAGAATCCCATTAAACACTACTCACCCCCTCTAGTGTTAAGTTTGCCTTAAGATTCGTGATCCACACTTCCCAACAAATGCCTTAGTTTCAACCTACTGAGATATATTTTTATGCTCAACCCGCTTCATCTCATCCACAACATCCTTGGTTTTAAGCGACCACGAGTTGAGCTCAGTGTTGAACCTTGCTTGAACACTAACAAGATTATCCTAGGTCTTCTCATGTAACTTTTTAATGGATGTGAGTTGAGCCTTGTAATCGACTGGAATTTTTTGTTATGCTCAAGGGTGTCTTTGTCACTATCCCACATTTGGTCCACGTTTTCTGTATCCAACTCCATAACCTTGATGACTTCGGATGGTCACCTCGAGAACTTCACCATCTAGTGATACAGGGGTAAGAATGTCATGGGGGTCTGCTCTAAACTTTTCATTAAAGGACTCTGGAATTAGATGCAGAGTGGACAAAAACTAGATCCAGAGAAGTAATGTTGAGGGAAGGCCTCCTCCAACTATTTATTTATATGCTCATTAGTCATCTCCTAACCTTGAGGAAGCACAACTGAAAGTTCTTCCTCTTTTCAGCTGTCAGGAGCATCGGCCTCCCATCCCTCGGGAATCCAAAGACTTATATTACTGAGAAGGTTCGGTTGGAGGCTTGTGTTGCGATGAGACATTGGTTGGGAGTGATCGCTGGTTGTCTTATCATGTGTCCAGGAGGATTGTCATGAGAACAGGGAGAGGATTCATGATGGCATGATTCTCATTTACACTCCCTCTCCTTCTCTCGAACAAGTTCCTTTTCCACCATTTCTTTCTCCCTCTCCCTTTTAAGGTCCCGGTCCCACCTCTCCTAATACTCATGATCTGAAAATATTTTTTAGGCGGGTACTCTTTTAGAAATGCTGGTGCCAAACTATTTATGGTACGTATGTCCTTTGGTCATGGAGCTTGCAACTCATAAAAGATTCAAGTGAAATCTTGGCATGCATATGGTGAAAAGAGTGTTGTGACGTGAAGTGTTCGTGTCACGTGTGTCCCAGTGAACCCCCCAACAGGCCCGAGCCTGGAGTTAGGCCTATCTATAACACCCCAAATTTAAAAAAAACAATAAATAAACAAAGAGGATTAATAAATCAAAAAATATTATTTCACCATTGAGTCTGTTACAAAAATCTGATTCATATAGACTTTGAGTTTGCGTAAATCAGATTAAAAATGAATAAGTTATGATCAATTAAAGTTTGATGTTAAATTAAAAATAATAATTAATAATCATAAATAAAAGCAACAATAAATGGGCGACCCATCCCGAACATGGGTCGACCCCTGTGTCGACCCAGTACGAGCCAGGTACGAACCTGTGCCTGGCCGATGCCGGCTATTTCTGGATTCTTCTTTCCTGATGTGTTGCTGAGGTATCTTCTGAGGCTAAGATTAAAAACCTAATATCCTAAGGTATAAATTATCCTTCCACGCATATAAATAGACTGCCACTCTTCACAATTCTCCTACACTTATTCTTCTTCATCTTTTTATCCTCCACTCCATAATGCTCTAAAATAAAATAAAATAAAATTGGAGAATGGCTTAGAGTGCTTTCGAATTGTAGATATGAAAGTATATTCTTCTTCTCTTTTAAAGGCCTTTTTTTGGATCTGCGACATTTCTCTATGAGTTCTATGTTATTTTTAAGTCAACAATCTAAATAAAAAGGATTAAGATAGTTAATAGATTGGATCTGAAAGTTTGACAATTACATTATTTATAAGTTTGTCTTTTACAAGTTGTTGTTCATTTTATTTACTGTCCATTGTTTATCCTTTTCAGTTGTTATTTATAAGAAAATTCTTCTTCTTTATCCTCTTCTCTATAAATATTTTATTTACAGCCTTGTAATGCCCTATTTATTTATTTTGTTCATTTCTAAGTCTAGGCCTTACAAATCACCTAGATCAATTTCTCCTTTTATTAGTTTTTGCACTGAGCCTAGGCTAACGGGAGCCTAGGCTTTTGCCATTTAATTTGCATAAAAATTGGAATAATATGAAAAAGTCAAAACGGGATTTTGGGCATACTGAGAAGAAGTGAATATTACATTCAAATTATGGACTGTTAATTAGGATAAATTCTAATGGAAAAATATGAAAACTTATGAACTAGAATAATTTATACTTAATTATACACTAAGTAACATGTGATTAGAAAATATGTAAATTGGAATAAAATGCACTTAATTTTATATTAAGTAACTTGTAATTGTAAAACATTTGAACAGTGATCTATTGGACATGTTTGGACAATGAGTGACATGGGGAAGGGTTGTATAAAAAGATTACATTTAATTATAAATGTTAATTACAATCTAGGAATTTAACATGAGGTTATATTGGGCTTATTAATGAACTTAAACGTGTTATGCTAAACTTGTCTGATTAATATGCTAAGGGGTTCATTCCAGTGAGATATAAGGGGCTCGTAGAAATCCTTGTTATAGCTTAGGGACTAAGTCTAGCGGTGACTTGTTTCAAACGCTTACTTGTGTGGAACCCGTATAAATTAGTGTCCCTGTTATTATCATCGGAGTCTTGCACTAGGTAAAGGATAGGGCACGCTTTACTGATCTGGATAGTAAGAGGTTCAAAAACGAGTGGGTATGAGCGCATTTCGGTGGATGAATGAGCAAGTATTGTTTCAAACAGGGAAGATAAGATGTTGTAATACCTGTGATTAAGGCTGTGTCTATTTAGTTGATGGGTTCGAGACTGATAACCTCGAATTCCATAGCTTTCATAGGTTATTCACATCTAGTAAAGAATCCAATCACTGGGTAGAAATTAGGTAAAGACTAATTATGATATTCTGATAGTTGATGCAGAAATTCTTGAGATATGAATGAGAAGCATATCTTATTTCGTGTTTTCTACTTTACTATATTTTCATGTCCATTACTACTCATTTGTCTAAATACTTCTTTATCTTATGCTCAGTGCTAGAAAGTACTAGAACTCGCCAGACTTATGTCTGACCTAGTTTGTTTTCTTTTTCCCGCTTCCTTCTCCCCAGGTTCTCAAGGCAGAGGATCACAACAGTGACTTCCGATCTATCAATTTAACTTGGATTCAGACCATTTCTTACTTTATGAATTACTTTAGTACTAGCTATATGACAATTGTATTGCCTTATGAGGGCGATGAATTTTGTGATTTTATTCTTGTACTCTAATGTTTTTCTTTCCATGAGACAATTTGTTTTATGATGATGATTCTATGGTATTTTGAATTGTAATCAATATTGTGACTAATCTAATAATAAATGTTTTAAAGAAGTCTTCGGTATGTTTTACATTCTACCTTGTAAATTTTAGTCTCTGTGTTGTTACTTTATACCTACCGCGCTTCACATAACTTAATGCATCCTCATATGGGTGACATTAAGTGATGTGGGGTGTCACACTGTCGGTGTGGTCTTCCTAGCCTTGACTGGATTTATTTCTTCCTCGGAACATGGAAAAAACACGGTGAGGTCCAAATTCACTGATTTACCATTGACATCCTGAGCAGGAGATTTGGCCAGAGCCAAAATTCTGAGATGAGAAATTTATGTAGCTGGCTCTTTCTTAGGAGAGCTCTTGGACCTTTCTTCGACCACTTTCTTGCGGGACTTCTCCTTTTCCCTGCCTCGGCAAGCGATTGGATCCATGGGTACTTTTTCCTTTGATAGCACGCTTGATCCGAACTCAGGGCCGAACTCTCACACTTGTCGACCCCCCGACTGGTTGCACTAATGTGGGCCCCCCAATTGGGGGCACTATTGCACCCCTCCCCCCCCCCGATAGGGAGGGTACGACAGCTTGCTCCCTGACTGGGGGAATGGCTGCTTTTTCCCTGACTGGGGGCACGTCCACTGGTGGTGCTACTATAGGATCTCGAGCACAGCACACTCCTGAAGTTCGATCAACGTTGAGCAGGTGGAACTGATGAAGAAACTCATAGACTATACATCTTTTAACACTTCGAACATTCTATTGAACTCCTGTCAAAGTAACCGGACGAGCACAATATTCATCGCTAGTGGGCTTGGCTGGTTTATCACCTACAAAGAAGCATGAATATCAGAAACTCGCTAATGAAATCTAGAGAACTAAGTCCGGTCTTAACACTTACGGCATTGGATTCATCTCCTCGCACAGCCTTCTTGCTCTAGGACATAAAACCAATCGGTTACATTATCCAACTTGCTGAATCCATACATTATCACTCGGTTACCCGAGGAAGACTTGAAGAAAAGATAGGACATTTTTCCTGTGTTTGAAGTCGTAAAAGAACACAATTTCATTGAAGGTGGGCTCTTGGTGCAAATGCTCCAAAACACAATTTCATCGAAGGTGGGCTCTTGATGCAAATGCTCCCCATAGGCCATATATAGTGTGAAGGGGTAGGCATACGCCATGGGGTGTAGTTGTATAGGAGCTAACCTCATGCGATGAAAGAAATCGATGATAAATGGGTTGAATGGAGGAATGCACCCCACTGTGCACATCTGCTGACTAAGTTATGTTGCCACTACAAGAAAAATTGCTTTTAACCGCAATATAGGTTAACGTTTCAATATTGAGTGCGGTCATTGAGCTTCCACACGCGTAAATATGGAGACATCCCAAAAATAAAAAACACAAGTGACATCAGAACAAAACGCTGTATCATCTTCATCCAGTCCATTTCTAAACCTAATGAAAGTTCCCTCTTTTATTTTCATTTACCGCCTAAACATGATTTTCTTTTCCGCTCATAACAGCATCCTAAATCCCAAATCGTCCATTGCTACGTCTTTAAACCTTACTATTGTGGTGCTTGTCCTTTTCAAATTCCTAAAAACGATGCCTCAATATTATACTCGATCATGAAAGAGATAGTCATGGTTGCTTCACTATGCTTTGGTCCTTGCGTTGGAGAATTAAATCCACTTAGCCAGTCATCCCTGCTCTGGCTATGAACGAACGAATTGGGCTTAAATCCTTTCTAAAAATTCAGACTTTGGATTAATGGCATAAATTTGTTTGAGGCTTCAACTTTTCACAGATCTAAGTTTTTCCCTAATAATTTTTTATTAGTAATTTTTAGCTTTTAGAGACTCTACTGTTTTTATTTCGACATTTGTCTGTAGTTAATATTGTTTATTAGTATAATTGCCTTATTTACTAAGCGTTGCTTCAAACTTTCACATGGCAGTTTGTTATTTGAAGGAATCAATATTGTGTAATTTGAAATTGCACGTAAAATCTAAGAATCAATTAGCTTTGACCTTACATATATATTATGGGTAATTTACATCTTTCTTTAACTAGATGTTTTAAATGAGATGAAGGTGCCTGCAACATCCACTGATTTCTATGAAGAAGCTGCAACATCACTTTTGTAACTAAAAAAGCTCCCAGAGTACATGTAAATTCAATTTTCTTTCTAAAAATAGCTTGGGTTCTATAAACTGATATATATTGTTGAAATAAAAAATTTAGGTACAATTGAATCCTTTCATGCAGCCGTTAGCAGTAAAAGATTCTGCTTTATATCTACCTTGTTATTCAAATTGCTTTATCTTTGGGATGTGAGTAATCATGTTGTCTTAATGGTGGGAAAACCAGTGTTTCATAAGGATGGAGTTTGAAATCACTACAAGAAAAACGATTTTTTGTAGCATCCAAAAACCGCTACTAAGTATTTCTGGTGGCGTTTCGATAATCGTTACGAGAAAACATGCCACTAAAAATATATTTTTTCTTGTTGCACTTAATTTAAACGCCACGAATAAAATCTTTTTCACAGCGCTTTTTTAACGTTACCATTTTTTTTGCAGTGTTAATTAAATGTAATCGAAAGGGTTTTTGCATTACACATGTTTTTGTTGCGTTTTTTAAGCTTTTTTGTAGTGTTTAAAACACGCCAACATAGCTATTTTTGTGTTCTGTAACAATACATTTGTAGCGGTTTTTAAATGCTACGAATGAATTTCATATTCCATAGCGTTTTTCCTACCACTATTTGTCACCAAATTTGTATTATAATATTTTGTACATACCCATAATTTTGCCGCCAATTAAATAACATAATCCACAGACACATACATTTTTCAACATAACATATTATAGAACTACAACATACACCTTCAAACATCCACAAGATAATCATACAAACATCCACAAGTTCAATCCTCCACAACCTTCATAAACAAACTGCTTGTAACACTGTCATAACCACAACATACACAACCAGACTACGAGTTTAAATAACCAGTAACACTGTCATAACCAATTACACTAGACACTGAAATAAACACCTGAAACAACCAACTTGCCGAGCAAATATTGTAGTGCTGCTGTCATCAAACCACCTGAAATATTGTTGATCTACTTGTAAAACAAATAACATAACATAACATAACTTTAAGAATAGGAATAGCATAAACCTTTCAGACACTACATAACATAAACCTTTTAGACACAAACTCTGAATGTAACATTACATAACATAAACCTTTCAGACACGCTCATTTTCCTGCACACTATGGACACGACATAACACAAACACCTGAAACATGTAATGCAATTCTGTGACCATGTAATTCTGAACCATGTAATGCAATTCTGTGACCGAGTAATTCAGAGATGACAGTGCCTACACATTAAGGTGAATGTATGATTTCATATATGATTTCTGAGAAGACCATGTAATTTGAGATGACATGTAATTCTGAGATGACATGTCCCATCTCCTCGAGTATATTTCATATATGATTTCTCTTCAACTAAGGTGAATGCTTATTGGTATCTTTGCACTAATACACATTATCTTGATAATATTTTAACCATGTACATAAAAGTTTAACCATGTATCTTTGCAAATCATCTAAGATATCTCACCAAATTGGCTTCAAAAGCATTAATAAACATTTAGTGGGAGTTTTGTCCAGTGCTACTACATGTTTTATTTATAAGGAGAGTGAGACAATACACTTATTGTCGAAAATAACCTAACTCAATTATTTTCAGTCGATCATGTGCTCCCGAATGCAGTAAATCCTAAATGTATATTAAAAAATATTAAAATACCTTTCATTTTGTGTCAATAATGATTTTTCCCACTAGCCAAGCTATGGGAACGCCGAAGGCATCTTCCATGCACGTCAGAGCTGATGTTGGTCTTCATAGCTCTGCAGTTAGAACTATCACATGTTCAACCCAATCCTTTACAATGTTCTTTCCCAATGGACGACAATGGGCCATCGCTATCGGATCAGTTAATGCAATAGATCCTTCAGCCACCACGTCTGTTCTAACCACATCTATCACCTTGCATTTGGCATCTTTTCTCATGTTTGCAATCGGCTGAAAGAAAAAAAGATTATTATGCAGAATGTATATGCTTACACAGTGATCAATGTTGAAAATAAATACTTACATGTTTCGATTTATTTGTGAACACATATGAGGATTTTGAGGGAGAAGTCACATGATTTTCACTTTCATCACGAATCTTAGTTGGATTTTCTTTGTCCGCTTCTACTTTTGATCTTGGCCATGCTACTTTCTTACCAATTGCATCTCCAATGCACGACATATCAGATGTGGGTCACCACAAATAAGCATCTTTATTTATTGCGTTGTCCACCCAAATGACAACAATAGTCAGACCGAGCGGAATACCATTAACAGTGCATTTTTGATCATCGGCATGGATTCTTCCTTCAGCAACTACACCTTCACCCTCCTTCCAACCATAAATCTTGCAAATATTGCGGATGCTGTCGGTACTCTAAAAATGAGAATATATTTCAACATCAGCAATTATACACACATGTAACTGCTAATATCTTCATGCATAACTATAAATAAATATTGTATTATATACACACAAAATAGCTATAAAAATAATATGAGAAGTTTAAATTTTACTATGTCGGCTTCATCAAAGTTCAAGCGTGTTCGCAGTAGTATCTTGATGCAAACTAATGGCCAAGCTATTACCTTATTTACAACATCTCCTAATCCAGTCATTTTACGTGCAGACCTCCATAAATAAGTATCTGGCTTATCCACAAAATCTATAACAACGCTCGCAGCATTTGTTTCAAGACGAATGTCATTGACAACGTAATTTGGGTCCAGGAACAACAGCCTCCCATAGGCAACAACTCCAGAGGTTCCATCCCAATTCAGCAACGAACATACTTCGCTGTCACTCTAGAATTATTCAACCAAAAGTAATATCAAATACTGGAGTAAAAATTTAAAACATAAATTTTATTTATTGAGTAATATAATTAAAACTTTTACCGTTTCAGGTGAGATCTTTCCTGAACTTTCTTTACCCTGCTGCAAAGTACAAATATCACGATACTTTAATCTAAGGAACACTCAAGTGGATGCCAGTATGCCATAATACTTAAAATAAAAAATTACCGGATCAAAATATTTATTGGGTAATATAATTATTATTTTTACCATTTCATGTGTGCTCCCTTGCAAACTTTCTTTACCCTGCAGTAAAGCACCAAAATTTATTCTTTTTAGTATTTTAAATTATGTAGTGCTAAATATATTATTTAACGAATAAAAATAAAGTTTATACATTTACCTTTTGGTCTATCAGAGTCTGTATCATTCCCTTCAATTCTGTTATTTCCTCTCGACACCATGAGACTTGTTTATCTTTGGACTGAGCCACAACTAGCTTAGTTAAAGTGCAACCCCTTCCCAATGCCCTTAACCTTCCCTGTCTATCTTCTCCCAATACGTGTGCAAAGTGCATCTCCACTGACATTCTGTGTCGAGCTAGACTGGGTTACGCTACCAAACTTTTTAATCACCTCCTACATAAAAACACATAGATGATACACAATGGTAAAAATACCACAGTTTCAAAAAAATACCGATAAAATAAAAAAACAATTATACAATAGTATTTGCAGCTTCCATAGACACCGGTTGACCATTTTTTCTTATGTGAGAATTGATACACACATCAGCTCTAGTTATGGACGATGGATCTACACTTTTGTTTTCCTAAATTTAGGATAACATTAAATAAGTAAAATGATAGGTATAAAATAATATTAAATAAAGCTGTAGGTATTAATCTAAACATGTCCTCGGACATTCTAGCCATTCCTTATAAACAGGTTGTGTGTAGAAGTTGTTGTTCCTAAGGGCCGAATATTTCTCACTTTTTTGCTGGAAATATAGACAGATGTTAAAATTATAATACTAATAAAGATGAGTGTAGGAATGATTTGCTGTTGAAGTATTGAAGTTTATCTTAAATTTACCTTAAACTCCACACTTGTTTTCGTCTTCACAAACTTTCTCCATCGTTTATGTTTTTGATGTTGGTTGGTTTCAGTTTAAGTCTTTCCTCTTCATTCTCCATTTTTTGCAAAGTTCAAAACAATTTGCTTTTTGACGATCTCCACAATACTCACATTTGTTGAAATATGGATTTTCTTTGCCATTCCTCTTCCAATTTAAATCTAACCTAAATCAGTTCATGAAAATGTGATATTAAAATCAAATAATTCACGTATGCATATGGTCCGAACTGGAGTACACAACGTTGGAATATTAAAATTTGTTGCATGAATTCTGAGACTTCTATCATGTAATTAAGTAACCAAAATTAAGTCTTAATTCATACCTGAATTGACTACCACAGAACTTCCTTTAAACCATCATTTATATTCCGCCAATCATCGATAGTGTATGGAACTTGCTCCCGCACAAGCGGTCCAAGAAAAGAGGATAAATTTACGGACCCTTGCCCTATCGGTATAGCTAAATAATTGAACTCAACTTCAATTCAATCCTGACTGCATAACGGGAGCCTTTTTAATTTTGCTGGACCTCTACCGCCTCTTTTTCGAGAAGTACTTCTGATGTTAGGTACACTTTGTTTTCTAATTTCCAGCTCGACATCATCAGTGTGTTCAAGACAGGCTTGATTTTATGAGCATTGACCTTCTACATTTTGGTCATTCAGGAAAGTTTGTTCTTCGCCTTCATTGTGAACAATGACTTGCTTCTTATTAGAACTGACTGGTTGATCTTTGCATTGGATCTTTTGCTTTAGCTTTGACTTACACTTCGGGTCAGGCTTATTCTTTTGGGATTCCATTGCAGCCTTCATCTGGTTGCGAGTACGTACATTGCATGTCCACATCATTTCCTGCAAATGAAACAAAATACATAATTCTGAATTGTATATACAGTCATAAATATACATATATAATTTAAATTGTGTGGTTTGATGTAAACCACATGCAAGATCAAACAAGGCAGTACAATGTATATGTATACACATTTATATGTATATAAAGCATACACATGTGCGTGTACTAGTGCATGTGCGTGTAATATGTGCATATGCAAAAGCAAACCAGACCTGACAAATCTCAGGTTTAATGGAAAGACAAGGCAACACAATGTACTAGTGCATGTACGTGTAACATGAAAAATAGGTCAGACCGCATGGCCATGAAATGCCAGAAGTTCTGCTACAACGTAAATGTATATAACATAGTTTCAGGTGCAACACCAATGAACAACCAACATTAAAGCAAATGAACAACCAACACTACAGAAAATCAATATGAGTACAATGAACAACGATGCTTAAGTAGGACATATAATTTACTCAAGTATGCCCTCACAATCCTCTCTAACATAGCTAACATCTTCATCATCCACTTTGGTTATTTGATCTTCCATTACTTGGATATCTTCCTCGATGCAATCGGGATCCTCTAAATCAGTAAAACTTCTTGATGGTGCTTTCATGGCAACATACCAATTAGAATCATCGTCCTCTCTTGAATAAAATACTCATTTAGCTAGAGATGCGAGTATGTATGGGTCTAGTGAAAATGATGCTTGATGTAAATTAACAAGAGTGACCACATCATCATCAACTTTTACTCCATTTCCTTTATACACCCAACGGCACTTAAAAACTGGAATATAAAACAAATGATAATCTAATAAAATTATATCTGTCAATATTCCATAATAAGTGACTACATTAACCACTTGGGACATATCTTTTGCACTTGCTCTACACATAGTAGTCGCATCAAAAGATACCCCACAATTCTGAGTTTGTCTCCTTAAATATTTTACATGAAAACGTTGCTCATTGATGACATATCCTTTGTAAGACACAACATCATCCTTCGGACCGTAAGCAATCCATTTCAGCATGTCTTTATGATCCTTGGAGGATATAGGTATCAAGGTTTGAAATCTTGGATTTTGGCCAATATCTCAGAAAAATATCTCATCTATCTCGGGCAATATTTGAAACACTTATAACTAAATTAACTGCCAAATCTCAGATTTTGGCTAATATCTCGGATTTTTCATCTTGGCGATCTCGGGGAGATTTAAAAGCCTGATATGTATCTACATAGAATTTCATTTAGCATGTAAACTTTATATATAGTATACTAATAGTCATATGAGAATATATTTGAAATCTAACTAACCTTCCTTTTAATCAATCAGCAAAAATTTTGGTATGTGTTTCCCAAAGTAAGGTCGCATTTTTTTTCATGCGCTGGTCTGAATTTTCTAATTCCTCCAAATGGAAACTAGTATTGAACATTTGATTATAAGTTACATATATTACAAATACATAAAAATAATTAAAACATTATATAACATGTACTTACTCCATAAATGGTTCCACCGCAACTATATTCATTAACACGGTTAAATGAGCTATTTCATTCTCATTAGTCGGCAATGTAATTGTCTTCAATGTTGAAATTGGACGTCCCTCACGTATTAAACTACTTTTATACTCTTTGTTTCGAGCTCCTTTCTCCTCTATATGTCCTGATTTTTTCAAAAATTAATTGAAGAACAACATGCATTCTGCTGCTAGATACGATTCTGCAATATATCCCTCTGGGCATGCTTAGTTTCTGACATAATCTTTGAGTGTCTTCATATATCTTTCGAATGGGTACATCCAACGAAAATGAACTGGTCCACACATAGTTCTTCTTTTCCAAGATGAATGGATAAATGTACCATTATATCAAAGAAAGATGGTGGGAAAAAAATTTCAAGCTCACATAAAACTTCAATAATCTCAACATTGATGTGTTCTACCTTCTCTCTATCAAGAACACGTTGACATATTTTGTTGAAAAAAGAACATAAGCGAATTATTGCTTTTCTTGCCTTCTTTGCCAGTAATACTCTCGATGCTACTAGCAATAAATGTTGCATTAATACATGATAATCATGTGACTTAAATCAACTAATTTTACCATCCAACAACGAAATCCAATTTTTAAATTTGAACAGTAGCCATCCGGTCCTTTGAAATCGTGCAATCATTTGCAAAATATTTCTCTCTCGGATTTTGACAATAAATAAGGAGCCGGTGTAACATATGTTTTATTCCCACGAGGTTATGCATGAAGCTCACGTCGAATTCCCCAATCCTCTAAATCCTTGGTACAGTTGGTTCCATCTTTGGATTTATTACCATGCAACATCGTGCCCAATAAGATTTCACAAAGGTGATTCTCCACATGCATCACATCTATATTATGACGTAATGGAAGTTCCTGCAAAAACCATAACAATAACGCATTATTGGGTTTTTCTTATACTAAAACAGTAAAAATTAAACATATTAACCACTAACCTCCCAGTAAGGCAAATCAAAGAAAATCAATCTTTTTTTTCCATCTTGCTATCTCCATTTTCGTGGAAGTGTTAGTATCATCAATTTCATCTTCTTCATTATAAACACACTTTCTCTTTTTAATTTTGCCTTCTTTTCCTTTTCCAAAAGCATTTGGATAATCCTTCAACAATGCATAGATGTTCCTCCCAGTAAGCAATCTAGGAGCACTATCTGTCTCTATGGTGTTATCAAACAACGCCTTTTGTTTCCTACATGAATCTAAAGGAAGTAGAAATCTTCTATGTTCCATGTAGGCGAACTTTCGACTATGATTCAACCAATGAGAATGAGTATTGACACCACATAATGGGCAACCTTTTTCCCCTTTCACACGACATCCAGCAAGATTTCAATAAGCAGGAAAATCATTAATCGTCCATAGCAAAATTGCATTCAATTTAAATAAAGTTTTGCTAAACGCATCATAAGCATTAACTCCATAAGACCACAAATGATGCAAATATTCTACCAAAGGCGGTAAATATACATCAATATCATTCCCGGGTTGCTTTGAGCCTGGAATAAGTAAAGTCAAAATAATATTTTCCTTCTTCATGCACAACATAGGCGAGAGATTGTATGCCACAAGCATTACCGACCAACACCTATATTTCAAACTCAATATGGAAAATGGATTGAATCCATCTGTAACAAAACCAAGCCTAAGATTGTGTGGATCCATTGAAAAAGATTTATACTCTTCATCCACCATTTTCCATGTCATAGAATCCACGGGATGATGCATTTTTCCATCACTACTTTTATTAGTAAAATGCCATCTTAAATCTTCTGCCATCTTAAATCTTCTGCCATCTTTTGAGATCTATACATTCTTCTAAATCTCGGAATGATTGGGAAATATCTCAATACTTTAATTGGAACACCTTGTATAACCTCTTCGGTATCTTGATTTTCTTCCATCTCGAAGAACCACATTTTGGACAATTTTCTAAATTTTTGTATTATTTTCTGAAAAGGCAATAGTCATTCTCACACGCATGTATCTTTTCAAAACCCATGTCGAACACTTTAAGAAATTTCTTGACTTCATATAAGGTTTTGGGAAGCACGTTTTCCTTCGGTAGAAATAGATGTTGCACAACTAAAAGCTTATCAAACCCACTATCAGACAAGCCAGTCTCGCATTTAAGATTATATAAGAAGGCGATAGCAGAAAATTTTGTGTGATCTACGCAACCAGGGTATAATGGAGTTTTTACTCCTCCTCTTTTCTCCGAAAATAAACATTATTTTTATCATCATAAAAAAAATTCATTATTCATAAAATCTTTATCTTCATAGTGAATCATCTTGAACAGATCATATACGTCAAACGTATTTGTTTTCTTCTCTACACTTATCTCTTCACCATGATTAAACCATTCACCGTCAATGTATCTAGGATCCATTCCTTTTATAATTAAATGGTCAACAATAGTTTGGTCATCATGGCAACTACGATTCAGACAGTTTTTGCAAAGGCATAACATTTTTCCTACATTTCTTACGTTCCCCTTTGCATCGTGCACAAAATTCACTGCCCCTTATCGGTACTCTATACTAGTTCTATGACAGAAGTAAAAAACATAAAAAAAATAGTTTTAATATTAGATTATATGTTCTAAATCTCAAAATATGTATTACGTTAAGCATTGTTTTATCATCTGTTTTAAAAAACCAATCTTTGTCCGTCATCGACATATGAAGGCAAATAAGTTTTCAATCTTTGACGTATAATTTGGTTATCTGTTGTTAAAAAAAAATACATGTTGAAGTTATTACCCAAAAATACATCCAAGGATCTTATAAATGATGCACTAACTACCTAATTCTACTTCAGCAAATCTGTGTATATGTTCAAATACAAATCCGCCAAAAACAATTACAAAAGAGAAGGAAAAGAAGTTCCAACACTACTATTATCTAAATTTTATATATTATGCGCTTCGCTTTACTGAAGCGCGCGCTTCGCGTTTGCGCATTGCGCTTTGCTTCTGTGCGCTTTTCGCATCTAATAACATTAGGTACTAGTACTATTATCAGCTATAATAGTACAAATCTCCATTCAAATACTAAATATGCATGCCCATTTAAAGATGACAACAATCAAACAAAATGATACAGAACCATATAGGAATATTTTAACTGCAAAATGTTTCAGGAGATAATAAGGAAATGACAACTCCTAGATTCACATATAAGACATGGTATCAATTAGTGTGACTGCGTACGCCACTGCTTATATCCATGTACACCATACATGATATCATCAGCGTATTATTATACATTAATCAGCTCTCGCAAATTCTAGATTCACTAAAAGAGAGGAAAATTTGTCTATTCAAAACTCCTGAATGCTTTTTCATGTCTCATTACTCCCCAAAACTAAATAAAAATCCATCACATCAAAACGTACAACATGAAAATAACCTATCAGAAAAGCATCCAAATAGAACATGAAAATCAAGCAGTTATAACATAACTGAGCCCTAGCAAGATAGGAGATGAGAAAATGACATAATACAGAATTACAGATTAATGAGCGATTGCAATTAGGGTTAATCAGCTATACCATCAAACCCTAACAAGATAGGAGAAGAGAAAATAACATGCATTCAAAAATTTCATATGCAGTCTGAATAGAATCACAAAATCAAGTTAAAGAATTCATAACTAAATTTACCTATACCGTGAGCGGAGATTTTCACCGTCTTCCACAACGTTGTTGATAGAATTACGACAGAGTTGACGATGTTACGAGGAACGTTAATCGGTGCGATTTCTTCAGCAGAGAGCGATTTGGGGGAAAGTGAAATTTTCAGCAGAGGGATTTGAGGGGAAAGGGAACGAGGGCTAAAATTTTCAAAGTATGAGCGGGATAGGAATAGAAAATAGGTGGTCATAAATTTATTTATTTTTACCACGCGGACTAATTTTTGTTAGGTGGGGAGATGAATTTTTTTTTGCCGCGTTAATAATAGGAGTGAAAACACTATTTCTTGCATTTACAAAAAAACGCCACTGATTTTTGCAACAAAAATCATTTTTCTTGTAGTGAATTCAAATAGAGAGTAATTTAATTTATTCAAAAAGGAATAGAAAGGAAGCACGAGACATCCCCATAGATCCCTGGTTCTCTGGATATCGAGGTTTTGTTTTCTTATTAAATATATGTTCTGTTATCTCTTTCCTTTGGTTTCGCTCTTAATTTTGTGCTGTTTTTTCTATATTGTTGAGTTGCTTATTGGAGAACTAAATGGTTTCCGTTGAAAGATTTAAGCAATTCATGAATATTCCTTCTGAGGTTGCTTGGGAATACCAGATTATATTCCTTCTCCTAATTGGCCTATCAATGGAAAAATTGATATCTTTGACTTGAAGGTATTGATCACACTTCACACATCCACGTGTCACAAACAGGACTCTATGATATGTGATCTCGCTTTGGTATTATACCTTAAGAGCCAGTGCTCTTGGAAGGGACGGTTAGAAGCAATATTGATCCTGCCGGGAAGTATTCTGATGAAGAGATCTGGCATGTATTTATGTATTAAATTTTTTGTTTTTTGTTACTGGTCTAATTTTCTATAATGAACCATTGAATTGACCTCGTCGATTTAAGAAGGAATCATTTGCACATGCTGCATGAACTTAAATATTTATTTCTTCAGTACCATCATAAATAAATGTGAAATGTTGGGACATTTGTTTATGTGACTTTAGTATATGCTCAATGTCTTTGTTTCAGTTAAAATGGTCACATCAACATTGCTTTGGTTGAGAGAACAAATTATTGTAATTTTTCATTCTAATAAGAAAACATACTACATCGTAGCTTGTTTTTAAGCAATGAAAACTACTATGTGTATGATAGAGCTAGAAGCCAAATTTTCTTGCTCCATGAGCTTTCACATTATTACATTTAAAGTGGAAGTTTGTGTTGTACTTTACTTTGTACGAACTACATGCCTTACACGCTGCACTATATCCATGTTAGAATCAATGCAGTCGTAGTATTTAAAGGATTTAGTAAGGCCATCAATGCATTTTCAATTGTGAGCATTTCATTGATTTAGTTGTAAATGTTAATACTGTTATGCAAAGTTATTTTTACAAAGTCTTGAACGATGCCAATTGAAAGACGTTGTGGCTGTAAAAGCCAAGAAGCTAGACGCATTAGGTATTCACCTTTTCATTGCCTTTTCCAAATTTAGCAACTGAATTACTGCAAACAAATTGTAACAAGCCAAAAAATCAGAACCAATTTAAAATTTTATTTTACGGAATTTTTTTTAGAAAATGAGTCAGAATTTAAAAATCCATTATTAAATTAAAATTTTGAATTTAAAAAGTTTTTAAATAAAATTATGATGTTATTTATGAATGATTTCAAATTTATTTCTAATAAACAATTATTTGTAATTAGATAAATAGTGATTTATAACAATTGAAATTAATATCAAATTGTAGGTATATTTGTAATAATTAACTTCAAATAATTGATAATAAAGAAAATAGCAGACTTTTGAGTGACAGCAATTTTTATTGTAATTAGCAATAATGATTGATTAGATTATTAGCATATTGTATTATGTTTGAGATTTCTATAGTTTAATTCGTGGGAAGAGTATCAATTAGCTTTTGTAAATTTTTCCCTTCTTAAAAGAATGAAGGAATTTGAATTAAAAAGCAATACATACAAACAAAAAGAAATAAATGTGTAAAAGTACATGTTTTCTTCGTATTTTACACTGTTTATTTCAAATAAAAGAAAATCATACATTCCTTTGTAATGGAACGAAGTCAACATGCTTTGTTTACAATTAATTTATGAAAATCAATTTGAGAATCTTCCAAAAAAACACATCTTCAGCAAATTTGATATGAAATTCTACTATAATATATTGTGTAATTAAGAATACATAAATGTGGATAGACACGGAAATAAACGCATAATAATTGTGTAATTGAAAAGAGCGGAATTTGAATAAGTTAGCAATAAAAGGGTTAAATTTAACATTTTGGTTGATTAAGAAGAAGAAAAATAGAGTACCATAAAACTTTTAACATTTATCTATACAAATGTTTAACACATGATATGTAATATTATGTGTTCGAAATTTCAAAAGTCTCATACTTTCTAGCATTTAGCATTAAACAATAAATTAGACATTCATTACTTTCCGTTATTCTCTTGAGATTTTCTTTTGAATTTTGAATAAGACATAAATGCTGATTAGATTGACATGTCATGTCAACGAATTTATTTCATTTGTAACCTACCACATATGTAGAGACACAAGTGAGGAATAAATAAAATATATAACCAAATAAAGAAAAAAAGGAATGTCGCGTCCTTCATAAAATAAATAAATAAAATTTGAAACATATTTAATGGAAATTAGAGGCATGTCATTCATTACAAGAAAAAAAAAGAGGAAAAAACCATAATGATAATGATAATAATAATTGCCGCATGCGTTTCATTTATATCCTTTATTTATTTTATATTCTTTCTCTTCCTTTCATATGCATATATGCCATATTTTATGCCTTTTATAAATACAAGAAAAAAAGATAAGATAGACAATTATTAAATATTATTTAATATATTATTATTATATATAGGTATTTATCTCAAATAGAAACCCTAATTCTTAAAACAAAGAGCTGCCACTAAAAGCTTTCCACGGCTATGATGCTCTCCTTTTCTCTCTCATTTCTCTCTTAATCCAAGCATCAATTCCATAAACTTTCAGCAGTAATTATTGTCAGCTCTTCGAGCTCTTCCTCTTCAATGGTTATGATGGTGATTGGAGCTTCAAATCTACTGGAATTAGGCCATAAAAGGGGCGCCGACGGGTCTTGATTGGAAAGTGGGTTCGGTTTTCTTAATTACCTGGAGCGATTTACAGAACTTTGGGAGAGAAGTATTAGGGGTGAAATTTTGTTAATAATTTATTTAACTAATTATTTATGTAATTAAGGTATAAAATAACATAATTTTTTTAAATAGAAACGAAACTGAATGATTTCAGATGCGTTGGATTCGCCTTGACCGGATCTACACGATGAAACAGACCACAAGAATTTTGGAGCTAGTTAATATTTTGATCAAATTAAACGTCTTTAATTTGATTAAAATAGTCATTTTAATCGATTGCTGAAACCGGTCAAGGTTAGAACTCTCTCACTAAATTCTCTTGTACAGTTATTTATTTTATATAAACTGCCATGATTTGTATCAGTATTTAATTATCACAAATATTTGTTTGCTTAAAAATATTATTTTTAGCTTATATGTGAGATCTCTAATTTAAAATTAATTGTTATTGCATTGAGAAAATTTTATATATACGCCGTTGAAAATTCAGTTGTGTGTTATACGAGATTTGAATTGATTGATTTTGATTATGGCGATCCGTTGGACTGAATTGGATAGAATAGAATTTGTTAACACTATTAATACAGTGAAATTTCTTTTTTTTTATTGTATATGTGAATTAGAGAAACTGTTCATGCAATAAAATTCCATTTTATTGTATGCATAAATCATAGAATTTGTTAACATTGTTAATATAATGAAATTTCTTTTTTTCATTGTATATGTGAATTAGAGAAAATTGTTCATACAGTAAAATTCATTTTTATTGTATGCATAAATCATAAACTTTGTTAAAATTGTTAGTACAATGATTTTTTTTTTATTGTATATGTGAATTAGAGAAAATTGTTCATACAATAAAATTCCTTTTTATTGTATGCATAAATAATAGAATTTGTTAACATTGTTAATACAATAATTTTTTATTATTGTATATGTGAATTAGAGAAAATTGTTCATACAATAAAATTCCTTTTTATTGTATGCATAAATCATAGAATTTGTTAACATTGTTAATATAATGAAATTTCTTTTTTTTCATTGTATATGTGAATTAGAGAAAATTGTTCATACAATAAAATTCCTTTTTATTATATGAATTCATCATATAATTTGTTAACATTATTAATACAATGAAATTTCTTTTTTTTATTGAATATGTGAATTAGAGAAAATTGTTCATACAATAAAATTCCTTTTTATTGTATGCATAAATAATATAATTTGTTAACATTGTTAATACAATGAAATTTCTTTTTTTATTGTATATGTGAATTAGAGAAAATTGTTCACACGATAAAATTCCTTTTTATTATATGCATAAATCATAGAATTTGTTAACATTGTTAATACAATGATTTTTTTTTATTGTAAATGTGAAATAGAGAAAATTGTTCATACAATAAAATTCCTTTTTATTATATGCATAAATCATAGAATTTGTTAACATTGTTAATATAATGAATTTTTTTTCGTTGTGTATGTGAATTAGAGAAAATTGTTCATATAATAAAATTCCTTTTTATTGTATGTATAAATCATAGAATTTGTTAACATTGTTAGTACAATGAAATTTCTTTTTTCCATTGTATATGTGAATTAGAGAAAATTGTTCATACAATAAAATTCCTTTTTATTGTATGCATAAATCTCAGAATTTGATAACATTGTTAATACAATGAAATTTATTATTTTCATCGTATATGTGAATTAGAGAAAATTGTTCATACAATAAAATTCCTTTTTATTGTATGCATAAATCATAGTATTGGTCATAATTGTTTATACAACAAAAATACTTTTTTAGTTGTATATATATATGAATCATAGAATGGGACAAAAATGTTTATACAATAAAAACACTTTTTTTATTGTATATATATGAATCATAGAATTAGACAAAATTGTTTATACAATAAAAATACTTTTTTTATTGTATATATATGAATCATAGAATGGGACAAAATTGTTTATACAATAAAAATACTTTTTTTATTGCACATATATGAATCATAGAATGGGACAAAATTGTTTATACAATAAAAATATTTTTTTATTGTATATATATGAATCATAGAATGGGACAAAATTGTTTATAATAATAAAATTTCTTTTTATTGTATGCATGAAATATATAAATTGTTTATACAATAAAATTTCATTTTTATTGTATATATGAAACATAGAAATTGTTTATACAATAAAAATCCTTTTTATTGTATATGTGAAACATAGAAATTGTTTATACAATAAAATTCCTTTTTATTGTATACATAAATCATAGGATTTGTCAAAAAATTGTTATATAATTAAAATTATCTTTTTATTGTATATATGAATCATAGAATTGGTCATAATTATTTATACAATAAAATTACTTTTTTTGTATATATATGAATCACAAATTAATCATGTTTAGAGAAAATTATTAAAACATTAAAAATGATAATTTTTAATGTATATTTAGATTCATTATTTAAAAGAATCATGTTTAGAGAAAATTGTCGTAAACATTAAAAATGATAGTTTTTAATGTATATCTAGATTCATTATTTAAAAGAATCATGTTTAGAGAAAACTGTTGAAACTTTAAAAATGATAATTTTTAATGTATATTTAGATTCATTATTTAAAAAGAATCATGTTTAGAGAAAATGGTCGAAACATTAAAAATGATAATTTTTAATATACATTTAGATTCATTATTTAAAAGAATAACGTTTAGTGAAAATCGTTGATTCATTATTAAAAAAAAAATGACATGTTCATTAGAAATTGTTTAGATATTAAAAATGACATTTTTAATGTATGATTAGTTTCATTAAAATTGATTCATTATTAAAAATGACATTTTTAATGTATGATTAGTTTCATTAAAATTGATTCATTATTAAAAATGACATGTTCATTAGAAATTCTTTAGATACTAAAAAAAGACATTTTTAGTGTATGTTTTGATTCAATGGATAAAAGGGATCACATGTTCAAATAGGAGGTGTTCTTTAAAAATGTTACATTTTTACATGTTTATTTAGATCAAAAAGAATGGCATATTAAAATAGAACTTGTCAATAACATTTTATATGTTTATTTAGATAAAAAGAATGACATATTAAAATAGAATTTGTCATTAACATGTTACATTTTAACATGTATATTTAGATAAAAAGAATGACATATTAAAATAGAATTTGTAATTAACATGTTACATTTTATATATTTATTTAGATTAAAAAGAATAACATATTAAAATAACATGTTTCTTTAGATAAAAAGAATTACATGTTTTGATTCATTAAAATGTAATCTCTTACATGTTAGTAAAGTCGGAAAATGATTATATGTTAATATATCTTTTTTGTTGAAAACATCACTTTTAACATGTTAGTGAAATTGTCGAACGATTTTTATATATATATAATATAAATTAAAATTAAAATTAAGTGAATCTTGTGCGGTAGTTCGCGTTTCAGAATCATAGTTTTAAACGATTATACGAAAGATCCGACCATCGGATTTTCCCAATACTGGAACCATTAAGTTCGCTTTGGAAATATCTTTCCAACGATATTAAATTTGTTAAGATCTAACGGTTAAATTTCAAGAAATTTGTAATTCAAATTTGGATAAAAACAGCGCCAGAGCCGCGTAATGACCTGAAGCGTTGTTCGAATTAAATGAACTATTTTTATATAAATAAAAATAGCGATAAATCATTGTAAAATATTATTAACGATAAAGAATGATTTGAATTCTATATATTTGAGAATTATTTGAAAAGACCGAGTTAACTCTCATTTCAAATAATTATACGACGATTTAAAGTCGAAAACATTAAAGACGGGGGTTGAAGACCGGTGATCTTCACATCGAATGGACGACTACTGATGCCCTGCATTGGTTAGCTCCCAGTAAATGGTTAAATTGGTAGTTGTCTGGACGTACTTGTTGATTTTTCGGATATGCAAGAACCTTTCTTCCGTATTGGACATATGGGACGAGGAATAAGGTGTCTCCGATTTCGTTCAGACCAAGAACAGACTTGTAAATGGATGTGTGTCTGGCATTGGATTTCGTTCTATGTAAATTGATTTCTATTAAATATATATCTGTTTGGTGGCGGAGAATTTATTCTCTTCTTTAACACCCTTCTCTAAGATGTACGAGCTTAGAGGTTATATATCGATAGACATTAGTTGCATGACGTGGATTGTCAATGTGGCATGCTAAGATGCAAATGATCAATACTTTTGTTGAAAAGCAGAGTCTTGTGGCTGATGATCAAAGCACAACTTAAATTAGCATATTTTTACATATAGCGTTACTTCGCGAGCCTCACACCTCGGCAAGAGTCAGAAACGGGATAAGGGAACGCAGGGAGTGCACGGCGTTTCTTTCTAGCTAGAAGTGGTGTCATGATATGGAGCCCAGACATTTTTACTTATGTGGATGAAGGAATGAGGAGCCTCCGATATTGGTCGCTACTGGCCAAATGATAGGTCCGATAGGACCGGGAAACGTGTGTTCAGGAATTGCCAATCCATTGAAGTATTTGTGGACTGGCCATGCATGATCCAAGGGTTCACCAGCGCCAAAGCCCTGAGGCATTTGCTAGAGTGTCTCGAATCAGTAAGGAGACCATCCCTAGCCTTGACTCATGATGGAAACCCAATTTCCAATACGACATTACGGATTTGATTGTAAACCTATATACGACGACATAGTAGGATGGGGTACTATGACGTCTAGGATTGATACATTTACTTTGAAAGTGTTTTAAACTGACTAGACACTAATAATAATATCAAATAATTATTATTTTATACGTATCAATCATGTTTGACCATTATAAAGTAAAACTCTATCTTCCGGGTTGCGTTGCATTGTATGATGGGACTTGAGTCTTATAATGGTTTCATTTTTCTAAAAAGCATTGCGTTGTTTTAAAAGATTTACCTTATTTTATACACTGGCAGTCCAATGGAGTAAACTCATTCCGCGTTAGCGGCGTGGTCCTATGATTAGCCTTATTATTAGATAAGATAGGTAAGATTTCTTATACCAGTCCCATGACTGACTCGTAGTTTGTTTCACTTGCAAACTCGGGTGCCCATATTTTCCACACGGGCAGTCAAGTGGCTTGTTTTGCAGATATTTATTTATTGAGCAAGATTCTGGATTGAAGCTTAAAGTTGCGTTCAGAGCATTGACAGGCTTCTGATGTGTTAGTTTATTGGTTCTGCTACATTGTAAATTAATCTTCTGCTGTATTTTTATTTTTTCGATGTACTCTTATATATTCTGTAATCTGATGTAACATTATTATGATGTTTATAAAATTCTTCTGTTATTTGTTCGGATGTGTTGTGCGCCCAAAGTTAGCGAACCGACGATTTTCGACTTTCGGATCGGGCCTTCTGGTCGATTTAGAGGACGTAGATTTCCGGGTCATTACATAAACATATTAATATAATCCCATATATTTATAAACTCTTTAACATTCATGATACTCGAAGGGGGGTACCTTTAAAAATCGTTCTTTTGTTCCCTTTAATATACATCTATGATTATCGGTTAACTTAAAACAATTGATATTTAATTTTCAAAATATAGAAATGAGCCAAGATTGTTAAATAGTATGATAATAAAAATACTACAGTGGTTGATTCGGGGGAGAATTGGAGGGTAGGGTAAAGACGACTTTTGTGTTTAGGACACGTGATTCTAAAACGCGAAAAATATTTGTTCATGGACGAGGTGATTGCTTCTGTTGATTCAAAAGCTGATGGCATAATATAGAAAATAAGCAGAGAAGATTTTGTTGCATATGAATGTTTGTTTTAGTGGCATATCTGCGATTACGACGAGATGTAGTGTACATTTTATATTTTTGGAATTTCGGTTGATGTTGCTTTAGCACATTTGTATGGCATGCAGGAGGAACTGGCCACTAAATAAACTTACTTTGTGAGGCTACCATGCAAACAATTCTTCTTGCAAACTATGACGAGTTTTATCAATCGGTGGCAATAGGACTCTTCCTTACTTTAGCATTTTCCTATATCTACATCTTTGTTTAACTGTTTCACTTTCATTTCATATTGAAGCATCGAAGTATCATACTACAAAATGCATCTTGCTGACCAACTAGTGAATTGAATATGGATATATTATGTACATTTTCATTTCTCTGTAACTGAAAACTACAGTATATTGTCATAAACCAACTTCAAGGCCATCCGTGAGCTATAAGAACGAATAACATAAGTAGTAGAGCATCTTTAGTGTTTCATCAAAGATCGGACCTGTTTTTATTGTTAAATATGTGAATAGGTTATGGAGAAATTTCTGTAATTGAAACCTAGTCATTGTGCTTGTCAATACATTTTTAAATCGAATATGGAAACTTTTGACAGCAGTGGGATGGACATGAGAAAAATAACTAGTTATTTAAATTAGATTTGTTTTTTATTTTTAGCCCACCATCATACATGGGAAATTTATCTAAACTGCTACTGGTTAATGACTTTAATGACACTAAATTACGAAATGGACAAATGTGTTTTTATTAAATGAAGCAGTAGTGGTAGTGAAGCTGCATGCAATATATATCCTTCAAAATGTGGACGTCATGCTAGAGTTCAATGTATGTATAGCAAACAATGTTTCGTGGTCAACTGAGTTTGGCTGCTATCATTCAAGAGACCTTATCTAAAAAAAAAGGATTCTCGTTAAATATTTATTTGCTTAAGTTGGACTAAGAAGGATACATAAGCAATATATTTTTGTCTAATATTGAATCAAATTATTAATCTTTGTGTTTTAAGCTTCAAATATTAAACTTGAAGTTGCGTAAACAATGAAGCTGAGGTGTTCCTGTGAATATGATGTCATCTTTTAACGAACTACTTAATAGTTGAAATGTAGATATTCAATTTCAGCATTGATGAAATAGTAATTAGTGTGCAGGAGTTTCTTTACTGGCTTTCACCTTCTCTTTTTAGGTAATTTCCGTTAGAAATCAAATGAATGAAATTTACTTTAGTCCCACATTGGAAAAATAAAAAAAAGATTTAAGGATATATAACTATTCCTCACTCCATATATTGGCCCTTAGGGACAGGTAATTTTGTGTGAGGGGGAGGAGTTAGATCATGTGAACGAAACACAGACGCGCGCGCCGCCCGTCCCGTACCGAACCGGGCCGGGTCGGGTTTGGGTTTGGGTTTGGTTACAAAATCTTATTTTTGCTACAGAAAACGTCACCATTTTTTAAAATGGATGCGGCAATAAAAGAGGTGTGACCCAACAAGAAAAGCAAACGGGTGCGACCCGCATGGACAGATGCAACCCGTTAATATTCGTTACCATTTGAATTCAAACAGTAACGGGTATTTTCCAAACGGGCGCGATGTAAATAGATGCATCAGTTCAAACAGACGCGAGTAGGATTATATAAACTAATCGATCCTGATCAAATCGATATTGTTTTAAAAATTCCCTTCTTCTCTCCGTCTGTCTCCTACTTTCTCTCTGTCGCCATTAACGAGAAATACTGACTGACATACTCGTCACAATTCCGTGCAGCATAGTCTGTTGTATCCAGGGAGGCTGAAAATAAAGTCTTAAGGAAACTGTATTTACAGGCCTCGGACGAACTCGGTTAGACTTCATTTTTTGTAGTTTAACTTCTCTCTGTATACCACTTACTACTGTATACTTTAGCAATACTCAACTGTTGTATGCTTTAATATTCATCCTACAAGCTTGTGATATAAGTTTGTGTTGTTGCGAATTCTGTTTTGGTCTAATAAGATCACCATCTTAAGACTTTACTGGTTTTTTGACAAAACAGAAATGGCAGCAGAGAAATTGTCAATCAAAACTGGCAATTTGAACAAGCCAGACGTTCAAAGGCGAAGGTGATGATTTTCTGACGTGGCAGAGTCAGATGTTGTTCTATCTCACCACCCTTGGTTTACAGAAGTATCTTGAAGAAGATGAACTGGTGCCGCCTACACCAGGAAATGACAAGGATGCAACTAAGCATGATGGTCCTTCTATAGATGCGTGGAGGCATTCGGACTTTTATGCAGAAAATACATTCTCAACTGCCTGGACAAGGTCCTGTACAAAGTTTACTGGCCCATAAAGACTGCAAAAGCTCTTTGGAATGCACTGGTTACAAAGTACAAGACGCAGAATGTGAGTTTGAAAAATTTCGTCGTCGACAAGTTCATGGACTACAAAATGGTGGACTCAAAGTCATTGACTTCTCAAGTGCAAGAGCTGTAGATTATTATCCATGAGATGGAAGCAGAAGGTCACAAAGTCGGTGAATCATTCCTGGTTGAAGCAATTACAGGAAAATTGCCACCATCTTGGAGGGACTACCGCAACTACATGAAGCACAAAAAGAAGGAGATATCCTTACAAGACCTCATCGTTAGATTAAAGATAGAGGCAGATAATCGCGGAGTCACTCAACCTAAAAGTGAAGAGGCGCTTGCTACTGAAGGGTCAAAGAAGAAAGGACACTTCAACAAAAACAAGAAAAGAAAGGCGCCAGAAAATATGCAGAATAACCAAAAAATGTCCAAGAAATTCAATGGTGAATGTTGGGTTTGTGGCAAGACTGGTCATCAAGCAAAAGAGTGCAGACACAAGAAACAGTAAAGTTCGGAAGCAAATGTGGTGGATAACGTGGACATCGATTGTAACAACCCTGAATTTTGGGGCTAACTTAAAATTTAATTTTAAGTTATTTTAATGAGTTTTGGCTATTTAAAATAATTTATTTAAACAATAACGAAAAAATCATTTTCTCCTTGTATGTTTTGATGTGATAATAAGTAGTGAACATATATAATATTTGGATATTAGGTGAGATTTCTTATTTTTTAAAAATTATAATTTAAATAAATTGTTATGCGTTGGAAATTAGTATTTATTCGTTGTTAAGATTCCTATTTTTGGTGTATTGGACGTGATTTGAGTGAGATATCTTGGTTGTATTGATCTGCTAATTGAATGAAATATAATGTAAGAATAGAATTGTAAGCAAATAAATATATTTATTTTTATTTGTGAGGTTGAAATAAGAATTGTAAATAAAATAATAATGTCCATTTTTAAGTGTTATGTGGAATCAGATTGGTCAACACATAGAAAGTATCATTATCATTTGTTATATAAAGAAAATAGATTTTTAAGAAAACAAAAATATCATTGTTGTTGTAATAGATTTGTATATAAATAAAAATATCTTTTTATTTGCCATGTAAACATTAGAACACATATTCATTTTAGTTAAAATTATCATGTTAGTTAAAATAAACATTTTCGTTAGACATTTTTATATTAGAATAAAAATACCCTTTAGTTAGAAATATTTATTTAGAATAAAATGCCATATTTGTTAAGAAATATTTTGTTTAATTAAAAATGTAACTTGGTTTAATCATATTCATGTTAGTATTAAAAATGTCATTCTTGTTAGTATTAAAAACGTCATTCATGTTAGTATTAAAGATGTCATTCATGTTAGTATTAAAAGATGTCATTCAGGTTAGTATTAAAAATGTCATTTCAATTTTTTTTTAAAAAAAAAAATGCCATATTAGAAAATGTCATTTATGAAAAATCTCATGTTATAATAAATAAATAACATTTTTGTTATAATGAGTCATGTTAGATAAAATAACATCTTTGTTAGATTATGTCATGTTAGGTAAATATATTTTTGTTATAATTTGTCATATGAGATGAAAACAAATTTTTGGTTAGAATTTGTCATGATTAACTAAAAATTTAACGCATATGTATATAAGCAATGCATTATGTTTGTCCCATTATTTCATGCATTGTTGGGGCCCACAACATAAGTGAAACGTCTTATATAAATAAAAAATTAAAATGTTCATCTCCTTCCATATATTTTCCTACATTCATTCCTTTTCGGTTCCTCATGACATTTATTATCTATTTCCATGCATCATTTGAATTAATATCGCATCCATTCATTTCTTTCTGTTTATGCTCTCTCTCTCTCTCATCGTTAATTATTTTTGAAATTTGAATAAAAAAGAGATAAGTGTGGTCCCATCATAGTCAGCTGATTAAATTACTTTGTAACCTACTAGATGTGAACAGACGCATTAGGGAAAATGAAATTAAAGAAATTAAATAATATTAAAACATATATAAACAACACATAGGAAATTCCAAAAACTCTAATTCTAAAACCTATTCTACAGCCGCCGTCTCTTTCTTCTATGGCTGAAATAATTTGAATTTCTTTCTCTCTTTTCTCTCAATCCATCAAGAATTAGAAGATGATTTCTGTATGAAAAAGGTAGAGATTCACATACTCTACAAATTCATACGGTTAAGATCATGTTTTGGGTAGTATTTTTCGCAAATCTCAGGCCTCAAGGGCCGCGGTTTGGCTGCGAATTCATGGCCATTGGGAAGCTTAAATTCAAAGCTATTCATGGTAAAGTTGGAGAAGAAGAAGGCTTAGCAAAGGTTAAGGGAAATCATTAAATTAATTATTTAAACTATTATTTTAATTTAAGAAATCAAATCTTCAAACAATCATATCTTTTGCAATCGAATTCAGTAAATTGCAAACTGTGATGCGTTGGGGTCACATCGTCGACCACGACGTGATGGAACGAATATGGACTGAAACAGAAACAAATTTGGCAAAGTGGAAAGCTATTGGTGAGAAATCTTAATTTATTTTTATTATTATTTATTTTAAATAGTATGAATAAATCGTAACTGTATTCTCCTCCATTCACTGTATATGCCATGCTTTGTGATTTGATTTGAGCTGTGATTAGTGTGTTATGTGGATCTAAAAAAAAAAATTAACATGTTGGTTAATTAGAATTGTGTTAACAAAAATGATCAGTTTGTCAATTAGTGAGAATTCTGATTTATTTTAATTAATTATAAATTAATGATCATTACGAAATCATGATTGTATATTATTGATTATGATCCGCGTTGTTGTGATATTGTATTGTTATTGAGATATGTTGTGATGTTATGATATAATCATGTTAGTGTAGATCTGTAAATTCTGATGAATCTCTATAAATTCTCATCTTTATTACCTTTATCATTATTTTTATTTTATTTCTATTTTCATTTTTATTTCTCTCTAAAAATCAAAAGAAAGTTGAATCTTGTTTTTTGTAAAACAAACAAAAGAAAAGTTATAATTTTTATTTGTTTCACAAAATCAAATGAGAGTTGAAGTCTTTATTTTATTTCACAAAACAAATAGAAAGAAAAGTTTTGATTCACAAATAAGAACAAAAGTTGAATCTTTTATTTTGATTTTACATGATAAAAGAAAGTTGAATCTTTTATTTTTGATTTTACATAATAAAAGAGAGTTGAATCCTTTATTGTTGATTTACATAATATGAACAAGAGTTGAATCTTTTATGTTGATTCACAAAAGAAGATTGAATCTTTATTTTGTTTTTACAAAATAAAATGGAAATTAAATCTTTAAATTTGGATTTACATAATGAAAAGAAAGTTAGTATCTTTTATTTTTGATTTACATAAAAGATAAATAAAGTTTTAATATTTTATTTTGATTCACAAAATAAAATAAAGATGAGACCTTCACATTGATTCATGAGAATTTTACACCAAACCATATGTTGTTGATGTATGTGTGGACATGAAACTTGACATCAAATTATAAGTTGCCATCGTTATGTATAGTTTGTTGAAACGAATTAAAATTTCATCGTCATGTTATTATAGTTGAAATGAATCAAATATTGATATTAGAAACATGATATTAGAAGCATGATATTAGAAAACTTGACATTTATTTTATCTACATTCCCTTGGAAATAAATGATAAAAGAAACGTAATCATGACACTATGTTTTGTTTACATTTATTTGTAGATGAAATAAAAGAGACAAATTTGGTGTTAGGATTTTGTTCACATTCATATGTGAAATAAAAGAAAAATACAAAACTTGCAATTAATTGATATTTTATTTACACTTCTTGTAAATAAAAGTGAAAGTACCTAATTAGATTAGCGAATGTTAGTTGATATTTTATTTACACTTCTTGTAAATAAAAGTGAAAGTACCAAAATTGATTAGCGAACACAAGATAATGATTTATTTTACTTTTGTAGATAATGAATTATTTACATTACTTTTGTAAATAAAAAGATTAAAACATGAAATGTAAATATTAGGATCTTGCTTACATTACTTTTGTATTAAAAAGATAAAATGTGACATTTAGTAAGAACTTACATTTCTAATGTAAAGAAAAATAGAACTTACATTTCTAATGTAAAGAAAAAATAGAACTTACATTTCTAATGTAAAGAAAAATAGAACTTACATTTCTAATGTAAAGAAAAATAGAACTTAAATTTCTAATGTAAAGAAAAGTAGAAATTTACATTTTCTAATGTAAGGAAATGGAAAATAGAAATTTACCTTTTCCAAATACAAAGAAAGTAGAAGATAGAGAATTTACATTTTTTTAAAGTAAATAAAAGTAGTAGAAAACTTGCATTTTCCAATGCAAAGAAAAAGTTCATTTTTATGTTTTTATAAAAATGAATAAAAGAAAAAGTTCATTTTTATGTTTTTTGAAAATGAATAAAAGAAAAAGTTCATTTTTATGTTTTTTAAAAATGAATAAAAGAAAAAGTTCATTTTTATGTTTTTTAAAAATGAATAAAAGAAAAAGTTCATTTTTATGTTTTTTAAAAATGAATAAAAGAAAAAGGTCATTTTTATGTTTTTATAAAAATGAATAAAAGAAAAAGTTCATTTTATGTTTTATGAAAATGAATTAAAGAAAAAGCACATTTTTATGTTATAAAGTAAATCAAAGAAAGATGTATTTTTATGTAAATGAGTTAGATAAATAAGTACAAAACTAGAAAACATGAAAATGGTTCTTTTATTTGTGATTCCCTTTGTAAATAAAAAGTACAAACCTAGAAAACATGAAAATGGTTCTTTATTTGCAATCCCCTTTGAAAAAAAAAGTACAAAACTCGAAAACAAGAAAAGTGATTATTTACATTTTTCTTTGTAAATAGAAAATGAGCAAGACTTGATATTAGATTATATTTACATTTTTCTTTGTAAAAAAATAAAAAAAAATAAAAAAAAAGAGAACAAAATTGACATTAGAATTTCATTTACAACTTCCTTTGTAAATAAAAAGTTACAAACTTAAAACTTGAGAATTAGCTTTTATGTAAATGAAAAGAACAGACTTTGAAACCATTTTATTTACAGTCATTGTGTGAATAAAATGATCAAAGTTAGCAATGAAATCTTGTTCACATTTTTATGTTATAAAAATGAATCAGTGAAAAAGTACATTTTTATGTTATAAAAATGAATTAGTGAAACAGTACATTTTTATGTGATAAAAATGAATTAGTAGAAAAAGTACATTTTTTTTTACGTGAGGAAAATAAGTTAGAGAGAAAAAGTACATGTTTATATATTAAGAATGAATTAGATAAAAAGGATATTTATTTACATTTGGTGAAAATAAACAAGAGGAACTAAAGAGAAATAAAAAGAATTTACTTTATCTACAGTTTCTTATGTAAATAAAAGAACACATTGTTGAAATCATCATTTTTGTCGCATTAGAATTGGTGGACAAAAATATCGTTTTATTAAAATATACATTGTTGAAACCAATATTTTTGTCGCATTAGAATTCGCAGAGAAAAATATCGTTTTATTAAAATATACATTGTTGGAAATCAATATTTTTGTCGCATTAGAATGGGCGGACAAAAATAATATTTTTATTGAATATAGGATATACAGTGTTGAAACTATTATTTTTGTCGCACCAGAATTGGCGGACAAAATGATATTGTTATTAAGTATAGGAATATGCGTTGTGAAATCATCATTTTTGTCGCATTAGAGTTAGCAAGCAAAATATGAATTTAAAAGTATATCTTAATTTGTAATTTAGTTACAAATAAAAACAACGTTAATAAAAGTACATTTTTGCGTCGTAGTCTTTCTAGAATAAGAAGAATAAACTTTGGTAGCTGAAAACGTCAAACGATTTATATTTATATATACGTTTATATATAAATATAAAATTAAACGAATGCCCGCTATAGTTCGCGTTTAGACAATCGTACCTTTAAACGATTATACCGAAAGATCCGACCGTCGGATTCTCCCAAAATTGGAACCGTTAGGACCGCTTTGGGAAGAGCTTTCCAACGATATGAAATTCGCCAAAATCCAACGGCTAGATTTTAAGATATGAGTAAATCAAAATTGGGTAAAACAGCGCCATGGCCATCTATTGACCTGAAGCAACGTTAAGAAAAATAAAACTTTTTTTTTAACAAAATAGAAATAGTGGAAATCGTTATAAAGCATTTCTAGCGATATAAATTGGTTTTGTAATTTATACAACTACGAATTTTTTTTGGAAAACCGAGTTACTCTCATTCCAAATAATGATACGACGTTCGAAGAATTGAAGACGGCGATTGAAGACCGACGATCTTCACACCGAATGGGTGACTAGTGTTGAGGCCCTTGATTGATTTGCTCCCAAGACGGGGCTAAAATGGTAGTTATCCGGACGTAGTGCTGATCTGTGCGGATTTGGCTTTCGCTCAAACCCAGAGCATAAGCGCGTAAATGGATTGTATGTCTGACATTGTATTCCTTTATACTGTATTCGTTGATCTCTGCTAAACATATATCTGTTTGGTGTTTTACACCCTTCTCTGAGACGTATGAGCTCAGAGTTTATATGTTGGTAGAAATCAATGGTATGGTGCGGATTGACGATGTGGCATGCTAAGATGCATATGATCAAGGCTTTGTTGAAAAGCAAGCCTTGTGGAATGATCAAAGCATAACCTGTTTAGGTATAGCTTTGTGTATACGTTACTTCGCGAGCCTCACACCCCGGTGGAGTCTAAAATGGAGCAAGAGAACGCAGGGAGTGCGCACGTTTCTTTCTAGCTAGAAAGTGGTGTCAGTGACCTACCAGCCCTGATATTTATTAAGTGGTTGTTGGATTTGAGGTACCTCAGTTATATTGGTCGCTACTGGCCAATTTAGAGATCCGTTAGGATCGGGAAACGTGTGTTCAGGAATTGCCAATCCATTAAGCGTTAACGTATGGACCGGCCCTGCAGCTATCCAAGGGTTGGACAGAGTACCAATCCTGGGGCATTGCTAGAGTGTCTCGAATCGGTAAGGATCTCGCTCCTAGCCTTGACTCAGTATGGAAACCCAACATTCCAATACGAGATGACGGACTTGATTGTATACTTATTATGGCGACATAGTAGGATGGGGTACTATGCTGTCTAGGATTAATACATTTATTTTGAATTATTTTAAATCATATTACACACTTATGATATTAAAATAGTATTTGACTCGTACTCTGCATTTTTTGATCATTATAAGGTAAAGCTCTATCCCCTGGTGTGTGTTGCATTGTGTGATGGGACCTGAGTCTTATAATGATTTCATTTTTTACAAAAAGCATTGCGTTATTCTTTTTATTTAATAAATATATGCACAGACAATCTATTGGAGTATACCCGTTCCACGAAAGTGGCGTGGTCCTCAGATTTGTCATACTCAGTAGTTAATATAGATTTCTCATACCAGTCCCATGACTGACGTTGTTTGTTTCACCTTGCAAACTCGGGTGCCCTTTTTACCACATGGGCAGTCGAGTCGCTTTTTTTGCAGATGTAGTTAGCAGGATCCTGGATTGAAGCTTAAAGCTATACCCAGAGCATTGGAAGTATTCCGTTGCCTTAGTTATTTTGTTTCCGCTGCAACGTATTAAAGTAATGTAAAAAAAATTATCTTTCGCTATAATTTCATCAATGTACTCTGATATTCTGTACTCTAATGTAACATTTATTATAGATGTTATAAAAGTCTTCTGTTATTTGTTTAATGTGTTGTATTCCCAGAGTTAACGTATTCGGGTTTTGAACGGTCTTGGTCGATTTCACGATCGATCGGGTCGGGCGAAATCCTGGTCGTTAAAGTTGGTATCAGAGCTCTGGTTAGCTCAAATCTTTGGGGTACAACTCGTTAGAACTGAACAAAAGACTCATCAGAGATTGGATTAGTAATATCCAATAAGAATACTCATTAGAGATAGGGTTAGCAATGCCCTAGAATGAGTTCAGAGCGAAAAAATTAAAATTAACGTATTTGTGATTATATATAATCTATTTTAGAAAATATGATTTTTGAATATATAAAAGTTATATATTTTTTAAAAGCTAATCAACTAATTGATTTATGATAGTGTTGTATAATTATTAGTTCAACTAATAAAATTATTTAAAGCAATGGAAAAAAAATATAAATTAGTTAGTTAATTAAACAACTTTTAGCTTCGTTCCTTTTCGGGGACGAAAAGATTTTAAGTGGGAGAGACTGTAACAACCCTGAATTTTGGGGCTAACTTAAAATTTTATTTTAAGTTATTTTAATGAGTTTTGGCTATTTAAAATAATTTATTTAAACAATAACGAAAAAATCATTTTCTCCTTGTATGTTTTGATGTGATAATAAGTAGTGAACATATATAATATTAGGATATTAGGTGAGATTTCTTATTTTTAAAAAATTATAATTTAAATAAATTGTTATGCGTTGGAAATTAGTATTTATTCGTTGTTAAGATTCCTATTTTTTTGTGTATTGGACGTGATTTGAGTGAGATATCTTGGTTGTATTGATCTGCTAATTGAATGAAATATAATGTAAGAATAGAATTGTAAGCAAATAAATATATTTATTTTTATTTATGAGGTTGAAATAAGAATTGTAAATAAAATAATAATGTCCATTTTTAGGTGTTATGTGGAATCAGATTGGTCAACACATAGAAAGTATCATTTTCATTTGTTATGTAAAGAAAATAGATTTTTAAGAAAACAAAAATATCATTGTTGCTGTAAAAGATTTGTATATAAATAAAAATATCTTTTTATTTTCCATGTAAACATTAGAACACATATTCATTTTAGTTAAAATTATCATGTTAGTTAAAATAAACATTTTCGTTAGACATTTCTATATTAGAATACAAATACCCTTTAGCTAGAAATATTTATTTAGAATAAAATGCCATCTTTGTTAAGAAATATTTTGTTTAATTAAAAATGTAACTTGGTTTAATCATATTCATGTTAGTATTAAAAATGTCATTCATGTTAGTATTAAAAATGTCATTCATGTTAGTATTAAAAATGTCATTCATGTTAGTATTAAAGATGTCATTCATGTTAGTATTAAAAGATGTCATTCAGGTTAGTATTAAAAGTGTCATTTCAATTTTTTTTTTTTTTTTTAAATGCCATATTAGAAAATGTCATTTATGAAAAATCTCATGTTATAATAAATAAATAACATTTTTGTTATAATGAGTCATGTTAGATAAAATAACATCTTTGTTAGATTATGTCATGTTAGGTAAATATATTTTTGTTATAATTTGTCATATGAGATGAAAACACATTTTTGGTTAGAATTTGTCATGATTAACTAAAAATTTAACGCATATGTATATAAGCAATGCATTATGTTTGTCCCATTATTTCATGCATTGTTGGGGCCCACAACATAAGTGAAACGTCTTATATAAATAAAAAATTAAAACGTTCATCTCCTTCCATATATTTTCCTACATTCATTCCTTTTCGGTTCCTCATGACATTTATTATCTATTTCCATGCATCATTTGAATTAATATCGCATCCATTCATTTATTTCTGTTTATGCTCTCTCTCTCATCGTTAATTATTTTTGAAATTTGAATAAAAAAGAGATAAGTGTGGTCCCATCATAGTCAGCTGATTAAATTACTTTGTAACCTACTAGATGTGAACAGACGTAGGGAAAATGAAATTAAAGAAATTAAATAATATTAAAACATATATAAACAACACATAGGAAATTCCAAAAACTCTAATTCTAAAACCTATTCTACAACCGCCGTCTCTTTCTTCTATGGCTGAAATAATTTGAATTTCTTTCTCTCTTTTCTCTCAATCCATCAAGAATTAGAAGATGATTTCTGTATGAAAAAGGTAGAGATTCACATACTCTACAAATTCATACGGTTAAGATCATGTTTTGGGTGGTATTTTTCGCAAATCTCAGGCCTCAAAGGCCGCGGTTTGGCTGCGAATTCATGGCCATTGGGAAGCTTAAATTCAAAGCTATTCATGGTAAAGTTGGAGAAGAAGAAGGCTTAGCAAAGGTTAAGGGAAATCATTAAATTAATTATTTAAACTATTATTTTAATTTAAGAAATCAAATCTTCAAA
Source organism: Allium sativum (assembly GCA_030737875.1). Lineage (NCBI taxonomy): Eukaryota > Viridiplantae > Streptophyta > Magnoliopsida > Asparagales > Amaryllidaceae > Allium > Allium sativum. The sequence continues at coordinate 2,208,661 of CM060921.1, read as the reverse complement.
CAATCATATCTTTTGCAATCGAATTCAGAAAATTGCAAACTGTGATGCGTTGGGGTCACATCGTCGACCACGACGTGATGGAACGAATATGGACTGAAACAGAAACAAATTTGGCAAAGTGGAAAGCTATTGGTGAGAAATCTTAATTTATTTTTATTATTATTTATTTTAAATAATATGAATAAATCGTAACTGTATTCTCCTCTATTCACTGTATACGTCATGCTTTGTGATTTGATTTGAACTGTGATTAGTGTGTTATGTGGATCTAAAAAAAAAATTAACATGTTGGTTAATTAGAATTGTGTTAACAAAATTGATCAGTTTGTCAATTAGTGAGAATTCTGATTTATTTTAATTAATTATAAATTAATGATCATTATGAAATCATGATTGTATATTATTGATTATGATCTGCGTTGTTGTGATATTGTATTGTTATTGAGATATGTTGTGATGTTATGATATAATCATGTTAGTGTAGATCTGTAAATTCTGATGAATCTCTATAAATTCTCATCTTTATTACCTTTATCATTATTTTTATTTTATTTCTATTTTCATTTTTATTTCTCTCTAAAAATCAAAAGAAAGTTGAATCTTGTTTTTTGTAAAACAAACAAAAGAAAAGTTATAATTTTTATTTGTTTCACAAAATCAAATGAGAGTTGAAGTCTTTATTTTATTTCACAAAACAAATAAAAAGAAAAGTTTTGATTCACAAATAAGAACAAAAGTTGAATCTTTTATTTTGATTTTACATGATAAAAGAAAGTTGAATCTTTTATTTTTGATTTTACATAATAAAAGAGAGTTGAATCCTTTATTGTTGATTTACATAATAAGAACAAGAGTTGAATCTTTTATGTTGATTCACAAAAGAAGATTGAATCTTTATTTTGTTTTTACAAAATAAAATGGAAATTAAATCTTTAAATTTGGATTTACATAATGAAAAGAAAGTTAGTATCTTTTATTTTTGATTTACATAAAAGATAAATAAAGTTTTAATATTTTATTTTGATTCACAAAATAAAATAAAGATGAGACCTTCACATTGATTCATGAGAATTTTACACCAAACCATATGTTGTTGATGTATGTGTGGACATGAAACTTGACATCAAATTATAAGTTGCCATCGTTATGTATAGTTTGTTGAAACGAATTAAAATTTCATCGTCATGTTATTATAGTTGAAATGAATCAAATATTGATATTAGAAACATGATATTAGAAGCATGATATTAGAAAACTTGACATTTATTTTATCTACATTCCCTTGGAAATAAATGATAAAAGAAACGTAATCATGACACTATGTTTTATTTACATTTATTTGTAGATGAAATAAAAGAGACAAATTTGGTTTTAGGATTTTGTTCACATTCATATGTGAAATAAAAGAAAAATACAAAACTTGCAATTAATTGATATTTTATTTACACTTCTTGTAAATAAAAGTGAAAGTACCTAATTAGATTAGCGAACGTTAGTTGATATTTTATTTACACTTCTTGTAAATAAAAGTGAAAGTACCAAAGTTGATTAGCGAACACAAGATAATGATTTATTTTACTTTTGTAGATAATGATTTATTTACACTACTTTTGTAAATAAAAAGATTAAAACATGAAATGTAAATATTAGGATCTTGCTTACATTACTTTTGTATTAAAAAGATAAAATGTGACATTTAGTAAGAACTTACATTTCTAATGTAAAGAAAAATAGAACTTACATTTCTAATGTAAAGAAAAATAGAACTTACATTTCTAATGTAAAGAAAAATAGAACTTACATTTCTTAATGTAAAGAAAAATAGAACTTACATTTCTAATGTAAAGAAAAATAGAAATTTACATTTTCTAATGTAAGGAAATGGAAAATAGAAATTTACCTTTTCCAAATACAAAGAAAGTAGAAGATAGAGAATTTACATTTTTTTAAAGTAAATAAAAGTAGTAGAAAACTTGCATTTTCCAATGCAAAGAAAAAGTTCATTTTTATGTTTTTATAAAAATGAATAAAAGAAAAAGTTCATTTTTATGTTTTTTGAAAATGAATAAAAGAAATAGTTCATTTTTATGTTTTTTAAAAATGAATAAAAGAAAAAGTTCATTTTTATGTTTTTTAAAAATGAATAAAAGAAAAAGTTCATTTTTATGTTTTTATAAAAATGAATAAAAGAAAAAGGTCATTTTTATGTTTTTATAAAAATGAATAAAAGAAAAAGTTCATTTTATGTTTTATGAAAATGAATAAAAGAAAAAGCACATTTTTATGTTATAAAGTAAATCAAAGAAAGATGTATTTTTATGTAAATGAGTTAGATAAATAAGTACAAAACTAGAAAACATGAAAATGGTTCTTTTATTTGTAATTCCCTTTGTAAATAAAAAGTACAAACCTAGAAAACATGAAAATGGTTCTTTATTTGCAATCCCCTTTGAAAAAAAAAATGTACAAAACTCGAAAACAAGAAAAGTGATTATTTACATTTTTCTTTGTAAATAGAAAATGAGCAAGACTTGATATTAGATTATATTTACATTTTTCTTCGTAAAAAAAAAAAAAACAAAGAGAACAAAATTGACATTAGAATTTCATTTACAACTTCCTTTGTAAGTAAAAAGTTACAAACTTAAAACTTGAGAATTAGCTTTTATGTAAATGAAAAGAACAGACTTTGAAACCATTTTATTTATAGTCCTTGTGTGAATAAAATGATCAAAGTTAGCAATGAAATCTTGTTCACATTTTTATGTTATAAAAATGAATTAGTGAAAAAGTACATTTTTATGTTATAAAAATGAATTAGTGAAACAGTACATTTTTATGTGATAAAAATGAATTAGTAGAAAAAGTACATTTTTTTTACGTGAGGAAAATAAGTTAGAGAGAAAAAGTACATGTTTATGTATTAAGAATGAATTAGATAAAAAGGATATTTATTTACATTTGGTGAAAATAAACAAGAGGAACTAAAGAGAAATAAAAAGAATTTACTTTATCTACAGTTTCTTATGTAAATAAAAGAACACATTGTTGAAATCATCATTTTTGTCGCATTAGAATTGGCGGACAAAAATATCGTTTTGTTAAAATATACATTGTTGACACCAATATTTTTGTCGCATTAGAATTGGCATAGAAAAATATCGTTTTATTAAAATATACATTGTTGGAAATCAATATTTTTGTCACATTAGAATGGGCGGACAAAAATAATATTTTTATTGAATATAGGATATACAGTGTTGAAACTATTATTTTTGTCGCACCAGAATTGGCGGACAAAATGATATTGTTATTAAGTATAGGAATATGCATTGTGAAATCATCATTTTTGTCGCATTAGAGTTAGCAAGCAAAATATGAATTTAAAAGTATATCTTTATTTGTAATTTAGTTACAAATAAAAACAACGTTAATAAAAGTACATTTTTGCGTCGTAGTCTTTCTAGAATAAGAAGAATGAACTTTGGTAGCTGAAAATGTCAAACGATTTATTTTTATATATATGTTTATATATAAATATAAAATTAAACGAAAGCGCGCTATAGTTCGCGTTTCGACAATCGTACCTTTAAACGATTATACCGAAAGATCCGACCGTCGGATTCTCCCAAAATTGGAACCGTTAGGACCGCTTTGGGAAGAGCTTTCCAACGATATGAAATTCGCCAAAATCCAACGGCTAGATTTTAAGATATGAGTAAATCAAAATTGGGTAAAACAGCGCCATGGCCATCTATTGACCTGAAGCAACGTTAAGAAAAATAAAACTTTCTTTTTTTTAACAAAATAGAAATAGTGGTATTCGTTATAAAGCATTTCTTGCGATATAAATTGGTTTTGTAATTTATACAACTACGAATTTTTTTTGGAAAACCGAGTTACTCTCATTCCAAATAATGATACGACGTTCGAAGAATTGAAGACGACGATTGAAGACCGACAATCTTCACACCGAATGGGTGACTAGTGTTGAGGCCCTTGATTGATTTGCTCCCAAGACAGGGCTAAAATGGTAGTTATCCGGACGTAGTGCTGATCTGTACGGATTTGGCTTTCGCTCAAACCCAGAGCATAAGCGCGTAAATGGATTGTATGTCTGACATAGTATTCCTTTATACTGTATTCGTTGATCTCTCCTAAACATATATCTGTTTGGTGTTTTACACCCTTCTCTGAGACGTATGAGCTCAGAGTTTATATGTTGGTAGAAATCAATGGTATGGTATGGATTGACGATGTGGCATGCTAAGATGCATATGATCAAGGCTTTGTTGAAAAGCAGGCCTTGCGGAATGATCAAAGCATAACCTGTTTAGGTATAGCTTTGTGTATACGTTACTTCGCGAGCCTCACACCCCGGTGGAGTCTAAAACGGAGCAAGGGAACGCAGGGAGTGCGCACGTTTCTTTCTAGCTAGAAAGTGGTGTCAGTGACCTACTATCCCTGATATTTACTAAGTGGTTGTTGGATTTGAGGTACCTCAGTTATATTGGTCGCTACTGGCCAATTTAGAGATCCGTTAGGATCGGGAAACGTGTGTTCAGGAATTGCCAATCCATTAAGCGTTAACGTATGGACCGGCCCTGCAGCTATACAAGGGTTGGACAGAGTACCAATCCTGGGGCATTGCTAGAGTGTCTCGAATCAGTAAGGATCTCGCTCCTAGCCTTGACTCAGTATGGAAACCCAACATTCCAATACGAGATGACGGACTTGATTGTATACTTATTATGGCGACATAGTAGGATGGGGTACTATGCTGTCTAGGATTAATACATTTATTTTGAAGTATTTTAAATCATATTACACACTTATGATATTAAAATAGTATTTGACTCGTACTCTGCATTTTTTGATCATTATAAGGTAAAGCTCTATCCCCTGGTGTGCGTTGCATTGTGTGATGGGACCTGAGTCTTATAATGATTTCATTTTTTACAAAAAGCATTGCGTTATTCTTTTTATTTAATAAATATATGCACAGACAATCTATTGGAGTATACCCGTTCCACGAAAGTGGCGTGGTCCTCAGATTTGTCATACTCAGTAGTTAATATAGATTTCTCATACCAGTCCCATGACTGACGTTGTTTGTTTCACCTTGCAAACTCGGGTGCCCTCTTTACCACATGGGCAGTCGAGTCGCTTTTTTTGCAGATGTAGCTAGCAGGATCCTGGATTGAAGCTTAAAGCTATACCCAGAGCATTGGAAGTCTTCCGCTGCCTTAGTTATTTTGTTTCCGCTGTAACGTATTAAAGTAATGTAAAAAAATTATCTTTCGCTATAATTTCATCAATGTACTCTGATATTCTGTACTCTGATGTAACATTTATTATTGATGTTATAAAAGTCTGTTGTTGTTGTTTTGATGTGTTGTATTCCCAAAGTTAACAATCCGGGCTTTCCTATCCGGGGAAGTTTGGGTCGTTACATCGATGAATCAAACTTTTCAGGAGTTGTGTCCGAATGCAACCTTATTCAGAATTCTGCACAATGGTGGTTGGACACGGGTACTACTAGGCATATATGCTCTGATAAATCCATCTTTTCAACCTACACCAAACTGGATCAAGATGAGAAACTCTATATGGGCAATTCATCGGTTTCCATGGTTGAAGGCAAAGGAACAGTCACCCTCAAGTTCAATTCTGGGAAGACTATTAGACAGAATGATGTCCTTCATGTTCCGGATATCCGCAAGAATCTCATTTCTGGATCCGTGCTTTCGAATAAGGGATTCAAGATGGTCTTCGAGTCAGACAAGGTGGTTCTGTCCAAGGCAGGAATCTATATAGGAAGCGGTTACTTATGTGATGGCCTATTTTAGGCAAATGTTGCCGTAATCAGCAATAATATGTATTCTGATAATGCTATGAATAAAAAGGAAGTTTCTTATATCGTTGAGCATGAAACTTTATTATGGCATGATAGATTAGGACATATTAATTTCCGAAAAATGAAAAAACTTGCAAATTTAGAGTTAATTCCTAAATTTCAAGTGGATAAAAACTACAAATGTGAGACATGCGTAGAAGCAAAAATTATTAAGAAACCACTTCATACTATTGACAGAAGTACTGAACCATTGGGAATGATTCATACTGACTTATGTGATTTCAAAAACTTACCTACAAGAGGTGGGAAAAAGTATTTTATCACATTTATTGATGATTATACATGATATTGCTACGTATATCTTTTAAACAGTAAAGATGAAGCAATCACATCATTTATAAAATATAAAGATGAAGTAGAAAATCAACTAAACAAAAAGATCAAAATATTGAGATCTAATCGAGGTGGAGAATATGAATCGCCGTTTAAACAATTCTGTGCAGAAAATGGAATAATTCATCAAATGACAGCACCATATTCGCCACAACAAAATGGCATAACCGAGAGGAAAATAGAACGTTAAAGGATATGATTAATGCAATGCTTTTAACGTCTGGTCTACCGACGAACTTGTGGGGGGAAGTCTTGAATATGTCTAATCACATATTAAATAAAGTTCCTCACAGTTTAACGGGAAAAATTCCATATGAGTTATGGAAAGGACACCTACCAAGCTTCAAATACCTCAAAGTGTGGGGGTGCTTGGCAAAAGTTCCTATCCCGCCTCCCAAGAAGGTCAAACTTGGACCAAAAACAGTAGATGTTACTACTTAGGGCCAGCCCAAAATAGTAGTGCATATAGATTTTTGGTATTCAAGTCTGATATAGATGATATCCATATAAATACAATCATGGAATCAAGAGATGCCTCATTCTTTTAAGACGTGTTTCCACACAAAAGAAATGAAGGAAATAATGTCCCCAAAAGTACACGAGAAGAATCAAGTAGCCCACATGAAGATGAAACTCATTGTGAAGTTGATGAAGTTGAACCAAGAAGAAGCGTAAGGGCCAGAACTTCCAAGTCATTTGTCTCTGAGTTCCTCACTTATGTACAACCTCAAACATATAAAGAGGCCATGTCATCTTCGTGTTGGAAAGAAGCAATCCAAAGTGAGATTGATTCAATTCTAAGTAATAAAACTTGGGAAATTGTTGATATTCCACCTGGAATAAAACCAGTTGGCTGCAAATGGATTTTCAAGAAGAAAATGAAAGCAGATGGCTCTATCGACAAATATAAAGCCAGATTAGTAGCCAAAGGATATCGTCAAAAAGAAGGAATAGACTTCTTTGATACATATTCGCCCGTTACACGAATAACCTCAATAAGAATGTTAATAGCAATTGCATCCATCTATAATCTAGAGATTCATCAGATGGATGTAAAGACAGCATTCTTGAATGGAGATCTCAATGAGGAAATCTACATGGAGCAACCCGAAGGTTTTATATCCAAGGGAAATGAAAATAAAGTCTGTAAATTAGTAAAATCATTATACAGACTCAAACAAGCTCCAAAACAATGGCACGAAAAATTTGATAGTGTCATGATGCAAAATGGTTTTTGTATAAAAGAATGTGATAAATGTGTTTATTATAAACAAATTGGACGATCATATGTCATGATTTGCTTATATGTGGACGATTTGTTAATATTTGGTCCTAACGTAAAAGTTATAGAGACCATAAAGAAAATGCTGATCAACAATTTCGATATGAAAGATTTAGGAGTTGCAGATGTTATTTTGGTTATCAAAATAACAAGAACCCCTAATGGAATTGAATTATCTCAGTCACATTATGTAGACAAAGTGATTGAAAAATTCCAAAATCTTGGGATTAAAGGAGTAAGAACACCTTTTAATCCTTCAGAAGTACTGCATAAAAACACTAATGAGAGTGTAATGCAACTGGAATACTCTTGTGTAATAGGATGTCTAATGTATCTTATGAACTGCACAAGACCAGATATAGCCTATGCAGTAAGTCGACTAAGCAGGTATACAAGTAATCCAGGCACGGAACACTCGAAAGCACTAATGAGAGTGCTTGGATACTTAAAGAATACCACAAATTATTCTTTGCATTACGGAAAATATCCAGCCGTATTAGAAGGATCTAGTGATGCAAACTGGATTGCTGATTCAGAGGAATCAAAATCCGCAAGTGGTAATGTTTTTACTCTAGCAGGAGCGGCAGTGTCGTGGAAATCTACTAAGCAAACATGCATAGCTCGATCTACGATGGAATCTGATTTTATGGCTTTAGATAAAGCAGGCGAAGAAGTATAATGGCTTCGTCACTTCTTAGAAGATATTCCACTTTGGCCTAAACCTGTATCGGCCATATGTATTCACTGCGACAAACAAGCAGCGCTAAGTAGAGCGAAAAACTTTGTGTATAATGGCAAATCTCGACACATTCGTCGATGCCATAACACAGTTAGGCAGTTACTCTCAAATGGAACTATCTCCATTGATTATGTAAGAACCAATGATAACCTAGCGGATCCATTTACAAAAGGGTTATCAAGAGAGAAAATTGACTGCGCGTCGAGGGGAATGGGTTTAAAAGCCTAAACCAACAAGAGTTATCTTATACAGAAACCTATCCTAGCGACTGGAGATCCCACGGACTAGGATCAATAGGCAAACCAGTTCTGAATAACTCAAGACGTAATGCATTTGCTCGGACATAGTCCTACTCCATTCCCATGGTGCACAATATAAAATGCATGCCTACAGAAGTTTCACAGGATAAAGCTATGCTTTTTAATGATGATCATATCTTGTAAAATAACAAGTGGGGTATATGTCGGATACTCCAAATGGTAGCGATCACCTATGTCAGTGTGAGCTGGGTTGGCTCTATGAGAATATTAAAGGCTTATATTCTCTATATACACTCGCAGAACCAGAAATTGTTCAGGACCAAAATGAACACAACCAAGAAATTGGACGAGAAGGGAAATAATGTTTTGTTAAACTTATTGTCTGGTTATACAAAAACGGCAGACGGTTCAAGATGAAATAATTCACCGATTAGTCAAGTATATCCGATAAGTTTTAACTAAGGAAAGTTCAAAGTGAAATATCTACTTATCCTAAATAAAGCATTATTCCATATGCAGTCAGTGATATTTCAATTTGTGTGGGGGAAAAGTATATTATCATTCATGTGGGGGATTGTTAGAAATCAAATGAATGAAATTTACTTTAGTCCCACATTGGCAAAATAAAGAAAAGATTTAAGGATATATACCTATTCCTCACTCCATATATTGGCCCTTAGGGTCAGGTAATTTTGTGCGAGGGGGAGGACTTATGTAAGAACCCGTAACTTCCCCGTGAAGGAAAGCACGAATACTTTGAGAACAATACACAAAAGGACGCATACGGAAGAACATTTCATTGCTATTACAACAATTCCATCAGATACAAGAATATACAGAGTATAAATGAATAAATTACATTCAACAAATATCAGAGATTACAATAAATTACAAAGCAGCGGAAAATAATACAAAATCACAACTAGAAGTGATACACGGATACAGAGCTTTCCGAGCATCGTTCCAGCTGTAAATCAGGACCCTGTGGATATAAATCTGCAAAACCAAAACTACTAGCTGCCCGTGCGGAAAATAGGGGCACCCAGAGTTTAGGTTAAAACAATAAACTCCAGGTCAGTCATGTGACTGGTGTGAGAACTAAAACAGTTATTAATCTTTATTTTAAAGTTCGGTAAATCAAGGGACCACGCCGTATAACACGGAACGGGTTTCCTCCCAAGAATACCAGTGCATAAAACAAACAGCGTAATGCTAAATAAAGAAGAATGAAGCTGTTATAAGACCCAGGTCCCATCACACAATGCAACGCAAGCCGGAGGATAGGGTTTTTACCTTATAACAGCCAAAGCATGCTTGATACGTTTAAAACACATTATTTGATACTATAATAAGTGTATAGTGTCAAAACAATTTCAATCATAAATATCAATCATAGGCGGCATTAATGACCCATACCACTATGTCGCCATACTAGGTTCTACAATTAAAACCGCACTATCACGTATTGGAAATTGGATTTCCGTCATGAGCCGAGGCAAGGGGCAAGCTCCTCTCCGCGTTCGAGACACTCTAGCAAATGCCTCAGGACCCCACTTTGATCCTTGGAATCGGCTGGGCCGGTCCTCTCTTACTTTTGAGGATTGGCAATTCCTGAACACACGTTTCCCGGTCCTTACAGACCTATATCCGAGGCGCCTCGTATCCAACAACCACACAGGTGAAAAGTATATAAATGTCAGGGCTGGTAGGTCACTGACACCACCCTAGCTAGAAAGAAACGTCGTGCTCTCCCAGCGGTCCGTCTCCCGTTTTTAACTCATACCGAGGTGTGAGGCTCGCGAATTCACGTTATACACAAAGCTATGCCACACAGGCCGTGCTTTGATCATCAACCACAAGACTTTGCTTTTCAACAGAAGCCTTGATCAATTGCCACTTACGCATGCCACACAGGCAACTCACTCCATGCGTTTGATATCCATCAATATATAACCCCTGAGCTCGTACGTCTCAGAGAAGGGCGTTAAGCAAGAGAATAAATTCTCCGCCGCCAAACAGATATATATTTAATAGAGATCAATCACACGGACTAAAATCCAATGTCAGACACACAGTCCATTTACAAGTCCGTTCTGGGTCTGAACGAAACCGGAGGCACTTTCCTCGCATATCCATCGATCTCCAAGTACGTCTGGACGATCACCGACTGTTTCCCTCATCTTGGGTGTACAGCCCAATCAAGATCATCAGTAATCACCCAAACGATGTGAAGACTTCCGGTCTTCAACCACCGTCTTCATCTTCGACATCTCGTCGAATCGGTTATTCAGAATGGGTATAAACCCGGCCTTTCTGAATAACCCACGTATATAATAAACGAATGTTACACAAACACAACAAACGCCTCATTCCAATTCAGAATATTCTTTTATTCACAAAATCACATTCTTAGGGAAAGGTTCCCATTAATTTTATCCAAGATAAATTCTTCTAAATTTATTCTTTAATCCTCCTTTGGATATCATTTCAAACTAGTCGGGATTAACGAACCACACCGAAGTAATTATTTATTTTATTTCCCAATCCCAACCTATATATCCCATGGAGAAAACTGGTAATACTCCACATCTAACACCACGGTGTTATCGGTAAAATTAATTACCATTTCACGTTCAAATCTAATTAAAGATTTAACTATCGCTTTGGAGCAAAACTGGTGGTACTCCACTCTCGATCACTTTTCAGATTTGATAATTTAAATTATCAATTCACATTTTAATCTAATTAAAGATTCATTAAAACTCCACTTAGTTTTAATCTTTTCAAAAATCAATATCCTGCCTTTAACTGGGTTAAAGAACCAATGTCATCAAAAACACGATTCACGACAAACCAAATCACATTTGATATTAAATACAAGGCTCTGAATAGAAAATATATCGGCTTATATTCAATATCAAATTCTGAGACCAACAAATATCGTATTGGAAATAACGATATAAAATATCTTTCAAATCCCCATAACAATATTTGTATAGTCACGAAATCCAACATCGAAATATCCCGAAGATAATTTCGATTCAGCTCCAGTCCAATCCACGTATTGGAAATTATCGATTATTTTCAAAATCACTTTCAAATTCAATTTATTTATTTTAAAAATAAATTGATTTCAATTCTAGTTCAAAACTAGTTCATTTCGATAAAAATCTATTTTTATCTTTTCAAATGTGGAATTTTCCAGCCCAAATCTTTCCAATTCACATATTATAATTTTACACAAATTATAGATATTTTTAATAATTTTATCAAGGCTCGTACAGTCGATTTCCAACAACGGCCATCGAACTGCACTTATAGCGACCTTTTTCGAATTTGATTTGGACATAATTCCAAATCCAACCGTTAGATTTCAAATTTCTAATATTCATTGGAAAGTTCTTTTCGATACGAACCCAACGGTTCCGGTTTTAGGAGAATCCGACGGTCGGATCTCCCGCAATGTCCGTTTGAAATAAATGGTCGAAATTCACGAACTACCGCGGCGCGGCGCGTTCTATTCAGGCCATTATATATATATAATATATATATTATATATATTTCGTCGATTTCCTTTTAAAACGAATTTTAAAAATAGTTTTGAATTCGTTTCAAAAGCAATTTCAACTTCCATTTCAATTCAAATCAAAATTGAATTCTTCTCTATAAATTCGTTTTAAAATTTATTTCTATTCAATTCAAATTTCAATTCAATTTGAATTCATTTCAATTCACTTTCAATTCACTTTCAATTCAATTTGAATTCGTTTTCAATTCATTTCGAAATCGTTTTCAATTCAATTCATTTCGAAATCGTTTTCAATTCAATTCATTTCTATTTTATTCAAATTCAAATTCACTTCCTATTCAATTCGAATTTTAATCTAATTCAATTGGATTTCATTTCAAAATATTTAGTTTTGAAATCACTTTTCAATATTCGTTGTAAAATGAATAAAATCGATATAAATATCGTTCACGTCAAAATAGCGCATCTCTAATCCACACGGCTTTATATATTTCAAAAACTTCTATTCAATTCACACATGAACCTATATTTCTTTCAACACACGACTAATCTCAACACATGAGTGCTGTCAACACATCACTATTTTTATTATGTGAAATATTTTAGAAAACTATGGTATCTATCGTTTGATTTTCAATTAGACTTCTACTGGGAAGTAGTTCTAATTTTAAATGTGATAAAGATGTAATTTTGATTATATAAAATATTTCACTCAACACATGCACATCGTCAACACATGACTATTTTTATTATGTGAAATATTTTAGAAAACTATGGTATCTATCGTTTGATTTTCAATTAGACTTCTACTGGGAAGTAGTTCTAATTTTAAATGTGATAAAGATGTAATTTTGATTATATAAAATATTTCACTCAACACATGCACATCGTCAACACATGACTATTTTTATATTCAACACATGAATTTTCTTTTATAATATTCCTTATTTTCCCAATTGGAATGAGACCCAATCAATCACCATATAACGTTAATTATATGAATTCCATACAACACATGTATATAATAGCGTCGAAAAATAATCAATCATCAACCAAAGTGCACTACACTGTATAAGCATCAAATATCGATATCTAACGCTTATAACAGCCTGTCAATCAACCGATCGACATATTTGATCAATCAGGATGAGTGAACTTCAAATTTCATCCCAACACCCGTGTGGGGTTTCAAACAATCAAACACAGATTTTATTTGTGCAGTTGGGCGATGTGTAAAATTTATCGACCCAATCAATATCAGTCAAATCAGTGTATATAAACAAATCGGCCGATTTGTTTATAAATATTTATTTATTCACTTTCACGTTAAAAATTATTTTTAACGATAAAATATTCTATTTCAACACTTGAATTTCTATTCATTTCATTTACACAATAAAAATGATATTTTTATTTTTCTAACATATTTTAGAAAATTTCGGCGGCATAACGGCACGATACTAGAAACGGGACAAGGCCTAGCCTTATCCCCGGTCTAGTGAAGGCCCACGCCATTCACACATCAATCAAATTCACTTTCGTTATGCAAACCACAAAATTTGGAGTAAGGGTCTAACCTAGCCTTACTCCTTCGCCTTATAACGGCGCACGTCTAATCCTAATCAATTTATCGATTCGATTTTTCACACCACAAACCACATTCAAACCAATATCTCAATCAATCACCAAACATCCAAACAAACAAGTCCATGGTATGTGGACGGGTGTCGGGTGCTTCTAATAAGCACCGTCTGCATCCTAGTATATATATATATCTAGAAAAAGAGAATTAAGAGTGAGAAGTTCTCACCGAAAGCTATCCTAGCTCCACGGCACTTCATTTGCAGAAGTCTTCGCCATTTTCGCATCTTCGTCAGCTTCGTCGCCCGTAGCCACTATATATATAAAAATCGAATTTTTACTTCGCTATTCAATATATAAAAATATGATTTTTACTTCGCCTTTCAATATATAAAAATATGATTTTTACTTCGCCTTTCAATATATAAAAATCGAGTTTTTATTACGCTACTATATAGATAAAAATTATATTTTTATTACGCTATTTTCTATATAAAGATTTCGCCTTTTTAAATTTAAAGATTTCACCTTTTTAAATTTAAAGATTTCACCTTTTTAAATTTAAAGATTACACCTTTTTAAATTTAAAGATTCACCCTTTTTAAAAATAAAGATTTCACCTTTTCTAAAATAAAGATTTCGCCTTTAAGAAAATCACCACTTTATCTCAACGTATATAAAATAAAAATCAGATTTTTATTTCGCTACATATACAAAGATGATATTTTTATATTCTCTATCCTATAAAGATTATATTTTTAATACTTTAAAAATATAAAAATCATATTTTTATTACTTTAAAAATATAAAGATCATACCTTTAACTGAATAAAATCTTTTCTACTTTAAAAAATCTCATCTTCTCTATTTTAAAAATCCGAACTTTCAAATTTAAAAATCCTAACTTTACCGTTTTAAAGTAAAAAAAAAACAGTTTAAAGTAAAATAAAAAAATAAAAAAAACAGTTTAAAGTAAAAAAAAAAAAAAAAAAAAACACAGGAAGCTTACAGGGGGGGTCGTCGGCGTCTGGCGGCGGAGCTGAAAGGGGGGGCTTGGACGCGGCGGTCCTGGTGGAGGAGGGGTGCGTCGGTTTCAGAAAGGAGGAGGAGAGAGGTTGCGGGGGAAGAAGAGGATCGAGGGGGAGGCTCGCGGCTGTCGATTAGGGCAGGGGGGGGGGGGGGGGGGTTTCGCGGCGGAGGCGCCTGGCAGCGGCGCCGCTGGGGGGGGCGCGCGAGGTGGCGGCGGCGGCGGCTCTCCCCCCCCGTCGCCTTCGTCCCTTTCTTCTTTTTTTTTTTATTTTTTTTTTCTTTTTTCTGTTAAACGAAAACAGGGGGGGCTAAAGGTTATAAGGAGATAGAAATTTTTTTATTAATTTAATTATTTAATTATTTTAATTTCTAAAAAGGTTGACTTTTACATACGACCTCTAAACGAGGCCCACCGCCTGTCGTCCATAGCGTTTAACCCCCATTCCGAACACAATGGGATATGTATCGCTAGCTGATTTGATCGTTTCGATCAGTTCCCTTTGAATTTACCTTTAAATCACTATATTGAATTTTAAACGTACATTTCAAATTACCGGGGTCACATACTAACTAGAAAAATTCCAGAAAAATATTTTCTAGCTTCGTATTGACGATACGGTCCTAACAAAACTAGTTTCGTCGAATTCTGAGACCGTTTGAAAAATGGCCAATTTCCAGTCGATTAAAATCAACTGAAATGGTCAAAACACGTTTTTCTTTGCCACGCTCACATATTGATTCGAAAAATTATGAAATTTGAAACCTAGCAATAATTCGACATCACGGACCCAACAAAAGTGGTTTCGTCGAAATCCGAGGTCATTTGCAAAATGTCCATTTTTAAGGGCCTGAATTCCATAGCGACTATTCAGAATTTTCAACTGGACATATCTCTCAATTTTTAAAGTGAAATCTCAGTTTCTTACATCCGTTAGAAAGATATTATCAATTAGATCCTAATGTTTTTGGTTTCATTAAAATCCGGATTGTTTTGCACCCGGTACATTCAATTGAAGTTTGAAATCGAATTATCGAACTACCGCGCCATTTTCAATTTTAATTATAATTATATATAATTATTTATATTCTAACGACGACGTATATAAATATATACGTCGAATTATATTCAAAATAAATTTCTCGTCGTTTTTATTTAAAATAATCTATTTTAAATATTCAAAATCCGCCAAAATTGCCAAAATAAAAATTTTAAACTGGCCCAGATTTTCGGGTTATTACAATCTCCCCCACTTAAAACTTTTCGTCCCCGAAAAGGAACAAAGTCGAAAGTGGTTTGATTAATCAACTCTACGTTCGATCTGGCTTCCATTCTCCAACTTTTCAGTTTCTGAGAATTTTCAAAATTTCAAAAATTTGGCTAACACCCTAAATTTTCGAAAAATTTCGCCATAACCTCCCCTGCACCGGGAGCATCGGGGAATTTCAAATAGCTTCCCCGGTCCTTCAGATCTCAAAAAGAAAAAGAAAAAGCCAAGCGGCTAGCCAATAGGCTCACAAAATCATCATCACCCAAACAAAACAGGAAATTATGTAGTAAACATGTACCTATTTGTCGGGCAAACAAATTTTATTCTCTGGCTCTAGCCTCCTTGCTATGACCTGTTCAATGTAAGTATAGGTATATGCAAGCAAATGCGACCAATTTCAATACAGTTCAATATTCGGTTCAATTAGGCATAAATGGTTAAAATTTAGCAAACAAATAAACAAACAACACAAACATCAATCAATTAGTGAATTAGAGTTTCAAATTCATAACTTTGATACATATACAAAAATCATGTTCTGATGCCAATTCACAACAATGTGTTCTAACTATATAAGCTTTGGTTCTCACACCAGTCTAATGGAAATATATAGAAAATCACACCTTCGAAACTCGAATATGAATACTGATGATGATGCACCATCATCAGAATCATCCCCGGATGTCTAGAATGTGATTCTATATCTACCCAGTATATTAAAGCTTCGAATATACGTTCATGACGCGTATACGCGAAATCTATATATACTCGATTGTCCATATTCAATATAAATAAATAATCAAATACGTATAAAGCGATTTAAATTTTCAAAACAAAATTGTTTTCATTTGAAAAATATACTCTTCACACTCGTTCTAGGATACTACTGATCCTATCTCTAACGAGTCATTCTAATTGGATATTGCTAATCCAATATCTGATGAATTCTTTCGTATGGTTCTAATGTGTCTTGTTCTCGAGCTCTGTAAACCAAAGCTCTGATACCACTGTAAGAACCCGTAACTTCCCCGTGAAGGAAAGCACGAATACTTTGAGAACAATACACAAAAGGACGCATACGGAAGAACATTTCATTGCTATTACAACAATTCCATCAGATACAAGAATATACAGAGTATAAATGAATAAATTACATTCAACAAATATCAGAGATTACAATAAATTACAAAGCAGCGGAAAATAATACAAAATCACAACTAGAAGTGATACACGGATACAGAGCTTTCCGAGCATCGTTCCAGCTGTAAATCAGGACCCTGTGGATATAAATCTGCAAAACCAAAACTACTAGCTGCCCGTGCGGAAAATAGGGGCACCCAGAGTTTAGGTTAAAACAATAAACTCCAGGTCAGTCATGTGACTGGTGTGAGAACTAAAACAGTTATTAATCTTTATTTTAAAGTTCGGTAAATCAAGGGACCACGCCGTATAACACGGAACGGGTTTCCTCCCAAGAATACCAGTGCATAAAACAAACAGCGTAATGCTAAATAAAGAAGAATGAAGCTGTTATAAGACCCAGGTCCCATCACACAATGCAACGCAAGCCGGAGGATAGGGTTTTTACCTTATAACAGCCAAAGCATGCTTGATACGTTTAAAACACATTATTTGATACTATAATAAGTGTATAGTGTCAAAACAATTTCAATCATAAATATCAATCATAGGCGGCATTAATGACCCATACCACTATGTCGCCATACTAGGTTCTACAATTAAAACCGCACTATCACGTATTGGAAATTGGATTTCCGTCATGAGCCGAGGCAAGGGGCAAGCTCCTCTCCGCGTTCGAGACACTCTAGCAAATGCCTCAGGACCCCACTTTGATCCTTGGAATCGGCTGGGCCGGTCCTCTCTTACTTTTGAGGATTGGCAATTCCTGAACACACGTTTCCCGGTCCTTACAGACCTATATCCGAGGCGCCTCGTATCCAACAACCACACAGGTGAAAAGTATATAAATGTCAGGGCTGGTAGGTCACTGACACCACCCTAGCTAGAAAGAAACGTCGTGCTCTCCCAGCGGTCCGTCTCCCGTTTTTAACTCATACCGAGGTGTGAGGCTCGCGAATTCACGTTATACACAAAGCTATGCCACACAGGCCGTGCTTTGATCATCAACCACAAGACTTTGCTTTTCAACAGAAGCCTTGATCAATTGCCACTTACGCATGCCACACAGGCAACTCACTCCATGCGTTTGATATCCATCAATATATAACCCCTGAGCTCGTACGTCTCAGAGAAGGGCGTTAAGCAAGAGAATAAATTCTCCGCCGCCAAACAGATATATATTTAATAGAGATCAATCACACGGACTAAAATCCAATGTCAGATACACAGTCCATTTACAAGTCCGTTCTGGGTCTGAACGAAACCGGAGGCACTTTCCTCGCATATCCATCGATCTCCAAGTACGTCTGGACGATCACCGACTGTTTCCCTCATCTTGGGTGTACAGCCCAATCAAGATCATCAGTAATCACCCAAACGATGTGAAGACTTCCGGTCTTCAACCACCGTCTTCATCTTCGACATCTCGTCGAATCGGTTATTCAGAATGGGTATAAACCCGGCCTTTCTGAATAACCCACGTATATAATAAACGAATGTTACACAAACACAACAAACGCCTCATTCCAATTCAGAATATTCTTTTATTCACAAAATCACATTCTTAGGGAAAGGTTCCCATTAATTTTATCCAAGATAAATTCTTCTAAATTTATTCTTTAATCCTCCTTTGGATATCATTTCAAACTAGTCGGGATTAACGAACCACACCGAAGTAATTATTTATTTTATTTCCCAATCCCAACCTATATATCCCATGGAGAAAACTGGTAATACTCCACATCTAACACCACGGTGTTATCGGTAAAATTAATTACCATTTCACGTTCAAATCTAATTAAAGATTTAACTATCGCTTTGGAGCAAAACTGGTGGTACTCCACTCTCGATCACTTTTCAGATTTGATAATTTAAATTATCAATTCACATTTTAATCTAATTAAAGATTCATTAAAACTCCACTTAGTTTTAATCTTTTCAAAAATCAATATCCTGCCTTTAACTGGGTTAAAGAACCAATGTCATCAAAAACACGATTCACGACAAACCAAATCACATTTGATATTAAATACAAGGCTCTGAATAGAAAATATATCGGCTTATATTCAATATCAAATTCTGAGACCAACAAATATCGTATTGGAAATAACGATATAAAATATCTTTCAAATCCCCATAACAATATTTGTATAGTCACGAAATCCAACATCGAAATATCCCGAAGATAATTTCGATTCAGCTCCAGTCCAATCCACGTATTGGAAATTATCGATTATTTTCAAAATCACTTTCAAATTCAATTTATTTATTTTAAAAATAAATTGATTTCAATTCTAGTTCAAAACTAGTTCATTTCGATAAAAATCTATTTTTATCTTTTCAAATGTGGAATTTTCCAGCCCAAATCTTTCCAATTCACATATTATAATTTTACACAAATTATAGATATTTTTAATAATTTTATCAAGGCTCGTACAGTCGATTTCCAACAACGGCCATCGAACTGCACTTATAGCGACCTTTTTCGAATTTGATTTGGACATAATTCCAAATCCAACCGTTAGATTTCAAATTTCTAATATTCATTGGAAAGTTCTTTTCGATACGAACCCAACGGTTCCGGTTTTAGGAGAATCCGACGGTCGGATCTCCCGCAATGTCCGTTTGAAATAAATGGTCGAAATTCACGAACTACCGCGGCGCGGCGCGTTCTATTCAGGCCATTATATATATATAATATATATATTATATATATTTCGTCGATTTCCTTTTAAAACGAATTTTAAAAATAGTTTTGAATTCGTTTCAAAAGCAATTTCAACTTCCATTTCAATTCAAATCAAAATTGAATTCTTCTCTATAAATTCGTTTTAAAATTTATTTCTATTCAATTCAAATTTCAATTCAATTTGAATTCATTTCAATTCACTTTCAATTCACTTTCAATTCAATTTGAATTCGTTTTCAATTCATTTCGAAATCGTTTTCAATTCAATTCATTTCGAAATCGTTTTCAATTCAATTCATTTCTATTTTATTCAAATTCAAATTCACTTCCTATTCAATTCGAATTTTAATCTAATTCAATTGGATTTCATTTCAAAATATTTAGTTTTGAAATCACTTTTCAATATTCGTTGTAAAATGAATAAAATCGATATAAATATCGTTCACGTCAAAATAGCGCATCTCTAATCCACACGGCTTTATATATTTCAAAAACTTCTATTCAATTCAACACATGAACCTATATTTCTTTCAACACACGACTAATCTCAACACATGAGTGCTGTCAACACATCACTATTTTTATTATGTGAAATATTTTAGAAAACTATGGTATCTATCGTTTGATTTTCAATTAGACTTCTACTGGGAAGTAGTTCTAATTTTAAATGTGATAAAGATGTAATTTTGATTATATAAAATATTTCACTCAACACATGCACATCGTCAACACATGACTATTTTTATTATGTGAAATATTTTAGAAAACTATGGTATCTATCGTTTGATTTTCAATTAGACTTCTACTGGGAAGTAGTTCTAATTTTAAATGTGATAAAGATGTAATTTTGATTATATAAAATATTTCACTCAACACATGCACATCGTCAACACATGACTATTTTTATATTCAACACATGAATTTTCTTTTATAATATTCCTTATTTTCCCAATTGGAATGAGACCCAATCAATCACCATATAACGTTAATTATATGAATTCCATACAACACATGTATATAATAGCGTCGAAAAATAATCAATCATCAACCAAAGTGCACTACACTGTATAAGCATCAAATATCGATATCTAACGCTTATAACAGCCTGTCAATCAACCGATCGACATATTTGATCAATCAGGATGAGTGAACTTCAAATTTCATCCCAACACCCGTGTGGGGTTTCAAACAATCAAACACAGATTTTATTTGTGCAGTTGGGCGATGTGTAAAATTTATCGACCCAATCAATATCAGTCAAATCAGTGTATATAAACAAATCGGCCGATTTGTTTATAAATATTTATTTATTCACTTTCACGTTAAAAATTATTTTTAACGATAAAATATTCTATTTCAACACTTGAATTTCTATTCATTTCATTTACACAATAAAAATGATATTTTTATTTTTCTAACATATTTTAGAAAATTTCGGCGGCATAACGGCACGATACTAGAAACGGGACAAGGCCTAGCCTTATCCCCGGTCTAGTGAAGGCCCACGCCATTCACACATCAATCAAATTCACTTTCGTTATGCAAACCACAAAATTTGGAGTAAGGGTCTAACCTAGCCTTACTCCTTCGCCTTATAACGGCGCACGTCTAATCCTAATCAATTTATCGATTCGATTTTTCACACCACAAACCACATTCAAACCAATATCTCAATCAATCACCAAACATCCAAACAAACAAGTCCATGGTATGTGGACGGGTGTCGGGTGCTTCTAATAAGCACCGTCTGCATCCTAGTATATATATATATCTAGAAAAAGAGAATTAAGAGTGAGAAGTTCTCACCGAAAGCTATCCTAGCTCCACGGCACTTCATTTGCAGAAGTCTTCGCCATTTTCGCATCTTCGTCAGCTTCGTCGCCCGTAGCCACTATATATATAAAAATCGAATTTTTACTTCGCTATTCAATATATAAAAATATGATTTTTACTTCGCCTTTCAATATATAAAAATATGATTTTTACTTCGCCTTTCAATATATAAAAATCGAGTTTTTATTACGCTACTATATAGATAAAAATTATATTTTTATTACGCTATTTTCTATATAAAGATTTCGCCTTTTTAAATTTAAAGATTTCACCTTTTTAAATTTAAAAATTTCACCTTTTTAAATTTAAAGATTACACCTTTTTAAATTTAAAGATTCACCCTTTTTAAAAATAAAGATTTCACCTTTTCTAAAATAAAGATTTCGCCTTTAAGAAAATCACCACTTTATCTCAACGTATATAAAATAAAAATCAGATTTTTATTTCGCTACA
This sequence comes from Allium sativum, assembly GCA_030737875.1. NCBI lineage: Eukaryota > Viridiplantae > Streptophyta > Magnoliopsida > Asparagales > Amaryllidaceae > Allium > Allium sativum. Next base: position 2,186,608 of record CM060921.1, on the reverse strand, counting down.
TATACAAAGATGATATTTTTATATTCTCTATCCTATAAAGATTATATTTTTAATACTTTAAAAATATAAAAATCATATTTTTATTACTTTAAAAATATAAAGATCATACCTTTAACTGAATAAAATCTTTTCTACTTTAAAAAATCTCATCTTCTCTATTTTAAAAATCCGAACTTTCAAATTTAAAAATCCTAACTTTACCGTTTTAAAGTAAAAAAAAAAACAGTTTAAAGTAAAATAAAAAAATAAAAAAAACAGTTTAAAGTAAAATAAAAAAAAAAAAACACAGGAAGCTTACAGGGGGGGTCGTCGGCGTCTGGCGGCGGAGCTGAAAGGGGGGGCTTGGACGCGGCGGTCCTGGTGGAGGAGGGGTGCGTCGGTTTCAGAAAGGAGGAGGAGAGAGGTTGCGGGGGAAGAAGAGGATCGAGGGGGAGGCTCGCGGCTGTCGATTAGGGCAGGGGGGGGGGGGTTTCGCGGCGGAGGCGCCTGGCAGCGGCGCCGCTGGGGGGGGGCGCGCGAGGTGGCGGCGGCGGCGGCTCTCCCCCCCCGTCGCCTTCGTCCCTTTCTTCTTTTTTTTTTTTATTTTTTTTTTCTTTTTTCTGTTAAACGAAAACAGGGGGGGCTAAAGGTTATAAGGAGATAGAAATTTTTTTATTAATTTAATTATTTAATTATTTTAATTTCTAAAAAGGTTGACTTTTACATACGACCTCTAAACGAGGCCCACCGCCTGTCGTCCATAGCGTTTAACCCCCATTCCGAACACAATGGGATATGTATCGCTAGCTGATTTGATCGTTTCGATCAGTTCCCTTTGAATTTACCTTTAAATCACTATATTGAATTTTAAACGTACATTTCAAATTACCGGGGTCACATACTAACTAGAAAAATTCCAGAAAAATATTTTCTAGCTTCGTATTGACGATACGGTCCTAACAAAACTAGTTTCGTCGAATTCTGAGACCGTTTGAAAAATGGCCAATTTCCAGTCGATTAAAATCAACTGAAATGGTCAAAACACGTTTTTCTTTGCCACGCTCACATATTGATTCGAAAAATTATGAAATTTGAAACCTAGCAATAATTCGACATCACGGACCCAACAAAAGTGGTTTCGTCGAAATCCGAGGTCATTTGCAAAATGTCCATTTTTAAGGGCCTGAATTCCATAGCGACTATTCAGAATTTTCAACTGGACATATCTCTCAATTTTTAAAGTGAAATCTCAGTTTCTTACATCCGTTAGAAAGATATTATCAATTAGATCCTAATGTTTTTGGTTTCATTAAAATCCGGATTGTTTTGCACCCGGTACATTCAATTGAAGTTTGAAATCGAATTATCGAACTACCGCGCCATTTTCAATTTTATTTATAATTATATATAATTATTTATATTCTAACGACGACGTATATAAATATATACGTCGAATTATATTCAAAATAAATTTCTCGTCGTTTTTATTTAAAATAATCTATTTTAAATATTCAAAATCCGCCAAAATTGCCAAAATAAAAATTTTAAACTGGCCCAGATTTTCGGGTTATTACAACTTAGATCATGTGAACCAAACACACACGCGCGCGGGCGGCCCGCCTATCCCGTACCAAATCGAACCGGGCCCGGTCGGGTTTGGGTTTGGTAACAAACTCTTATTTTTGCTACAGAAAATGTCACCATTTTCTAAAATGGATGCTGCAATAAAAGAGGTGCGACCCAACAAGAAAAGCAAACCGGTGCGACCCGCATGAACAGATGCAACCTATTAATATTCGTTACCATTTGAATTCAAACTGTAACGGGTATTTTCCAAACGGGCGCGATGTAAATAGATGCATCAGTTCAAACAGACGCGAGTAGGATTATATAAACTAATCGATCCTAATCAAATCGATATTGTTTTAAAAATTCCCTTCTTCTCTCTGTCGGTCTCCTGCTTTCTCTCTGCCGCCATTAACGAGAAATACTGATTGACATACTCGTCACAATTCCGTGCAGCATCGTCTGTTGTATCCTGGGAGGCTGAAAATAAAGTCTTAAGGAAACTGTATTTACAGGCCTCGGACGAACTCGGTTAGACTTCATTTTTTGTAGTTTAACTTCTCTCTGTATACCACTTACTACTATATACTGTAGCAATACTCAACTGTTGTATGCTTTAATATTCATCCTACGAGCTTGTGACATAAGTTTGTGTTGTTGCGAATTCTGTTTTGGTCTAATATGATCAACAATTTCAAGGATACATCCTAGTCATCTTGTCAAATACTTTCATTATTTAGATTGCGCACTTTGTAAATACTGTTGGTCATTACATATTAGATGTTGTTTTAGAAGAAGTAGAATGTGTCTATTTTAATTAGTATGCTGAAACACATTTAATTATACGGTATAGTAGCAGTAATACCACTCTATTGATGTATGCTTGTGCAGCTCTAGTATTTTTTTTAAGAGATCTAATACGGAGTTCAGTAGCCATGTTCATTACCAGAGCTTACTTGGATTTGGAGGCACTGGAACATGTATAAACATTATACAAACAATTTCATTTAATATATGAATATGTACTGCATATGTGCAGTTTTTGCTTGTAATTGCTTGTAAACGAGGTATGTTACTACCACAATTTCTATATTTGATAGTACTTTATTAGTGCATGTATGGATGGTTCTAAAAGAAAATTGACTTTCTGTTGTAACTTCAGTGGATAGAGTACGTTGCCAACTGGATTAAGGAGCAACCCAATCACGAATTAATTTAAAACACATAAGAGCATTCCCAGCAGCTAGCGGGAATTTGGGTGTTAATTTGCAAAATCAAGCGTGAATTCCCCCACCCTTCCAATAGTCGGTGGGGGGATGCTTAAGATATATTTTTTAATGTAAAATCCTTAAACAGTTTTCTGAAAACCGTTTAGCCCTTAAACGGTTTTTAGAAAACCATTTAAGGATAAATATTTTTATTTCTTTAAGTTGAAAATGCCTTAAACGGTTTTCTGAAAACCGTTTAAGGGCTAAACGGTTTTCAGATCTGTCGCCGCTCCAAATTGGAAATGGCGAGCGTCGCAATTTCAATTCCCTCCCCACACCCATCGCGCAACTGCTGGAGAGCGTTAATTCGCATTTCATCCCCATTTCCCCTCATGCTCACGCTGCTGGGACTGCTCTAATAAAATAGTGGAGACAGCGCATGAAAATCAAGATAAAATGGTAAGCTTGCTTACGTGGTGACTGCGCACTAAAAGTGCTGCTTGGAGCTACTCACTACTCAACTCTAGTTGATATGTGGCCTGTAGGTTGTATATTTAGTATGTCAAATTTCTATATTTTGTTTACTTGTTAATTTTATTTTATCATAGCATTATTTTTCTTATTCAACTGTTCATATTTGAACTAGTTACCACTCACTTGCTGTTTGTAATAACCCGGAAATGCGAGCCAATTTAAAATTTTTATTTTGGCAATTTTAGCGAATTTTGAATACTTAAAATGATTTATTTTAAATAATAACGACGAAAATTTATTTTGAATAGAATAGAACGTATATATTTATATAGATCGTCGTTAGAATATAAAATATTATTTATAATTATAAAAGGAATTGAAAATGGCGTGGTAGTTCGATAATTCGATTTCAAATTTCAATTGAATGTACCGGGTGCAAAATAAACCGGATTTTAGTGAAACCAAAAATATTAGAATCTATTTGGTAATATCTTTCCAACGAATCCGAGAAATCAAAATTTCATAGCGGGAATCAAAAGTTATGCCCAGTTGAAAATTCAGAATAGTCGCTATGGAATTCTGGCCCTTAAAATTGGGAATTTTGCAAACGATCTCGGATTTCCACGAAACCACTTTTGTTGGATCCGTGATGTCAAATTATTGTTAGATTTCAATTTTCATAATTTTTCGAATCAATATGTGAGCGTGGAAAAGGAAAACGCGTTTGACCATTTTCAGTTGAATTTAATCGACTGGAAAATGACCATTTTTCTAGCAGTCTCAGAATTCGACGAAATTAGTTTTGTTAGAACCAGATCGTCAATACGAAACTAGAAATAATTTTTCGGGAAATTTTAGAGTTAGTATGGGACCCCGGTAAATTGAAATGCACGTTCAAATTCAATATATATAGTTATATGTTAATCTTCACAAAAACTGGTCGAAATGATCGAATCAGCCTACGAAACATATCCCATTGTGTTCAGAATGGGGGTAATTAGCTAGGGGCGATAGTCGTTGGGTTTGATTTGGGGTTCGAACCTAATTGAATTAAGGAGAGAATTAAATTGAATAAAATATTAAAATATATTAATATATAAATACTCCTCTCCTTATCTCTCCCCTCCCATAACCGTTGCCAAAAAAAAGGGAAAAACCCCACGAACGAAACCCGTCGCCCACCCTTCCCCCTCACCACCGTGGATGTCGGCCGACCTCCGCCCTCCCTGGCACCACTGCCTCCCCCTTTCTTTTCCTCCCCCTCCGATTCAGCTCAAACCGCACCCCCCAAAACCCTCCCTCCTCTTCCCTCCAGCCTCGCGCCCCTTTCCTCTGAAATCCAAACCCTAATTCGCCAATCCCCTCCTGCCTGCTCTTCCTCCGCGCAACCCCCTGCGAGACCGACGCGCCGCCTCAGCTCCTCAACCCCAGCGAACGATGCAGCCCACACACCCTGCGACGACAACCTCCTCCGATTAAAAATGTGAGCTTTTCATTTTCGCTTCTTTAATTATTCTCTTTGATTTAATTCTGAAAATATATGATTTCAGTTTGGAAAAAGGAACGGATTTTTGTTGTGTATACAAGTGGGAAAAAGAACTGATTTTTAATGAAGAAAAAAATTGATTTTTAAAGTAGAAAAGAATTGATTTTTAATGTAGAAAAGAATTGATTTTTATAGTTTAGAAGACGAGATTTTTATAATTAAAAAGATATGATTTTTCATTATATAAAAATATTATTTTTATATAATGTAGATAATAAAAATATGATTTTTATTAGATGTGAAGAATAAAAATACGATTTTTATATTATATAGATAGTAAAAATATAATCTTTATATGTGTAGCGAAATAAAAATCTGACTTTTATTATATATATATCGAAATAAAAATGTGACTTTTATAGCGATGATATAAAAATAAAAATTCAATCTTAATAAAAGAAGTAGAAATATAAAAATATAATTTTTATATAGGAAGAAGCGTTGTAAAAATATATGAAGTAGAAATAAAAATAGAATTTTTATTTATTGAATGAAGCAATAAAAATATAATTTTTATTTGGACAGCGTGAAAAGAAATGCATTGGAATCTAAAGCAGATCGAAAAGATTCAGCAGTTCAAAAGCAAAGCATGGCGGAGTGGAAATCCTCGGTGATAACTCCTCACCTTTAATTTAAATTTCTAGTTGAAATATATACTAGGATGCAGACGGTGTTTAGTAGCACCCGACACCCGTCGTCCACAGACCATGGACGACTTATATGCTTGTTTGTTTGATTTTGATGTGTAGTTGATTGTGTGATGTTATGTGAAATAAAATAAAATATTTATATAGTTTAAATAAAATATTTTAAAGTGGAATATATTTTATAGTTAAAAATAGAATTTTTAACTTGTATATGAAATGAAATAAAAATAAACAAATCGGACGATTTATTTATATACACACATTTGACTGATATTGATTGGGACGATAAATTTTACACATCGCCCAACTGCACAAATAAAATCTGTGTTTGATTGTTTAAAACCCCACACGGGTATTCGGATGATATATGACATGCACTAATCCCAATAATTAGTTGTATGTCGATTGATTGATTGACAGGCTGTTATAAGCATTGAATATTTATATTTGATGCTTATACAGTGTAGAATGCACTTTAGATGATGGTTGATTATTTGTCATTGTTGATATATACATGTGTTGTAGAAAATCCATATAATTAACACAATATGGTAATTGATTGGGCCTCATTCCAGTTTTGAAAAGAAATATTCGAAATAGAAATATTTGAAAAAGAAATATTTGAAAAAGAAATATTTGAAATAGATTATTTGAAAATAGAAACATATGAAGCCGTGTAGATTAGATTGACGTCATTTTGACGTGAACGGTATTTATATCGATTTTATTAATTTTGCAATGAATATTGAAAGTGATTTCAAAATTCGAATTGAAATTGAATAGAAATGAATTCGAATTGAAATTGAATTCGAATTGAAATTGAATAGAAATGAATTCGAATTGAATAGAAATGAATTCGAATTGAAATTGAATAGAATTGAAATTGAATAGAATTGAATTCGAATTGAAATTGAATAGAATTGAATTCGAATTGAAATTGAATAGAATTGAAATTGAATAGAATTGAATTTGAATAGAATAAATTGAATATAATTGAATTCGAATTGAAATTGAATAGAATTGAATTCGAATTGAAATTGAATAGAAATGAATTCGAATTAAAATTGAATTGAATGGAAAACGAACTGAAATTGAATTAAAAATCGATTTGAATTGAAATCAATTTGAAATGAATTTAAAACGAATTTATAAGGAAAAATTCAATTTTGGTTTGAATTTGAAAAGAAGTTGAAATCGTTTTGAAAACAAATTTAAAATGATTTATATAATACATTTTAAAAGGAAATTGACGAAGTATATATTATATATATTTTATATATAATATAATGGCCTGAATAGAACGCGCCGCGCTGCGGTAGTTCATAAATTTCGACCATTGACTTCGAATGGATATTGCGGGAGATCCGACCGTCGGATTCTCCTAAAGCCGGAACCGTCGAGTTCGTATCGAAAAGAGCTTTCTAATGAATATTAGAAATTTGAAATCTAACAGTTGGATTTGGAATTATGTCCAAATCAAATTTGGTAAAGGTCGCCGTAAGTGCAGTTCGATGGCCATTGGTGGAAATCGACTGTACTGGCCTTGATAAAATTATTAAAAATAATAATAATTTGTGTAAAATCATAAGAAAGGATATGTGAAGAATTCGGGTGAAAAACTCCATATTTGAAAAGATAAAAATAGATTTTTATCGAAAAGAACTAGTTTTGAACTAGAATTATAATTCATTTATTTTTGAAATAAATAAATTGAATTTGAAAAGGGTTTTAAAAGTAACCAGAATTTCCAATAATCGAATTGGAAGGGATGTGAATCGAAATTGTCTTTGAAATCTTTCGATGTTGGATTTCGTGATTATACATATATTGTTATGAGAATTTGAAAGATATATTTATATCATTATTTCCAATACGATATTTGTTGGTCGTAGAATTTGATATTGAATATAAGCCGATATATTTTCTATTCAGAGCCTTGTATTTAATATCAAATGTGATTTGGGTTTGTCGTGAATGGTGTCTTCATTAACACTACTCTTAAGCTCAGTTGAGAAAAAGATTAAATCTTTTTATTTAGATTTAATGAAGTGTACCAATTAAATAATATTTAATTGGAATTTAATTCATATTGATTTTTGGGCTTATCGTGAAAACTGTTTTAAATAACACTTGTTCTTTAACCTGATAATTAATGGAATGTTATTTTGGGTTTGTCGTGAACTGTGTTTTAAATGACACTGATTCTTTAGCCCAGTTAAAGATTAGAACTAAGTGGAGTTTTAATGAATCTTTAATTAGATTGAAAAGATAGAGAATGGAGTATCACCAGTTTTGCTCCAGGCGACAGTTAAATCTTTAATTAGATTTGAACGTGAAATGGTAATTGAATTTACCGATAACACTGTGGTGTTAGATATGAAGTATTACCAGTTTTACTTCATGGGATAAATAGGTTGGGGTTGGGAAATAAAATAAATAATTACTTCGGTGTGGTTCGCTAATCCCGACTAGTTTGAACTGATATTCAAAGAAGATTAAAGAATAAATTTAAAGAATTTATCTTTGATAAAATTAATGGGAACCTTTCCCAAAGTGTAAGAATATTTGAATAAAAGAATATTCTGAATTGGAATGAGGCGTATGTTGTGTTTGTGTAACACTTGTTTATTATATAAGCGAGTTATTCGGAAAGACCGGGTTTATCCCATTCTGAATAACTGATTCGACGTGGTGTCGAAGATGAAGACGGTGGTCGAAGACCGGAGGTCTTCACGTCGTTTGGGTGATTACTGATGATCTTGATTGGGCCGTACACCCAAGAGGAGGGAATCAGTTAGTGATTGTCCAGACGTACTTGGAGATCGATGGATTTGCGGGGTACTAGGTGCCTCCGGTTTCGTTCAGACCCAGAATGGACTTGTAAATGGACTGTGTGTCTGACATTGGATTTTAGTCTGTGTGATTGATTTTTATTAAATATATATCTGTTTGGCGGCGGGGAATTCATTCTCTTGCTTAACGCCCTTCTTTGAGACGTACGAGCTCAGAGGTTATATATCGATGGATATCAATCGCATGAAGTGAATTTCCTGTGTGGCATGCCTAAGTGGAAAATGATCAAGGCTTTTGTTGAAAAGCAGAGTCTTGTGGTGGATGATCAAAGCACGGCCTGTGTGGCATAGCGTTGTGTAACGTTGATTCGCAAGCCTCACACCCCGGTTGTGAACCAGAAATGGGAGAGGACATCAGGGAGGGCATGCGTTTCCTTCTAGCTAGAAGTGGCGTCAGTGGTTTTACACGCCCTGACGAGTTTGACTTATGTGGTTGTTGCTGTTGCGAGGCACCTCGGATATATCGGTCGATCCGGGACCGATGGAGTCATTGGACTCATTGACACCCCATAGGGTGGGGAAACGCAGTGTTCAGGCATTTTAATCCACATCGGTGGACCGGCCCTGACGATCCAAGGCTTGGTTGCGCGCTTGCCTGAGACACGGGCTAGAGCGTCTCGAATCGGTAGAGGACTATCTTTTGCCTCGGTTCACAGATGGAAATCCAACTTCCAAATACATGACTTTGCGGTTTTGATTGTAGAGCCTAGTATGGCGACATAGTGGTATGGGGCACTTATGCCGTCTATGATTGATACTTATGATTTGAAGTTGTTTTGACACTATACACTTATTATAGTATCATATGATTTGTCTTTAACGTATCAAGCATGCTTTGGCTATTATAAGGGAAAACCCTATCCTCTGGTTTGTGTTGCATTGTGTGATGGGACCTGGGTCTTATAATAGCTTCATTTTTCTTTATTTAGCATTGCGCTGATGTTTTATGCACTGGTATTCTTGGGAGGAAACCTGTTCCGTGTTATACGGCATGGTCCCTTGATTTACCTAACTTTAAAATAAAGATTAATAACTGTTTTAGTTCTCACACCAGTCACATGACTAACCTGGAGTTTATTGTTTTAACCTAACTCTGGGTGCCCCTCTTTTCTACACGGGCAGCCAGTAGTTTTGGTTTTGCAGATTTATATTCACAGGATCCTGATTTACAGCTGGAACGATACTCGGAAAGCTCTGTATCCGTATATTACTTCTAGTTGTGTTTTGTATTATTTTCCGTTGCGATGTATTTAAATGTAATTTAAATCTCTGATATTTTTCTATGTAATATTTATTCATACTCTGTATATTCTTGTATTCTGATGGAATTGTTGTAATATTGTGACGAGAAGGAATTTCGCTCAGTCCGAACCAGTCGCTAAACCGACCCAGACCGCTCGAAACGCCCGATCGTTTGAGAACAGAACGCATACAGAAGAACATTTCATTGTATATTACAACAATGCATCAGATTACAAGAATATACAGTATAAAAATGAATAAATATTACACAGAAATATCAGAGATTTAAATTACATTTAAATACATAGCAGCGGAAAATAATACCATACGCAACTAGAAGTAGATATACGGATACAATGCTTTCCGGATATCGTTCCAGCTGTAAACCAGGATCCTGTGAATATAAATCTGCAAAACCAAAACTACTAGCTACACGTGTCAAAATAAGGGCACCCAGAGTTTAGGTTAAAACAATAAACTCCAGGTCAGTCATGGGACTGGTGTGAGAACTAAAACAGTTATTAATCTTTATTTGAAAGTTAGGTAAATCAAGGGACCACGCCGTATAACACGGAACGGGCTTCCTCCCAAGAATACCAGTGCATAAAACAAACAGCGCAATGCTAAATAAAGAAAAATGAAGCTATTATAAGACCCAGTTCCCATCACACAATGCAACGCAAGCCGGAGGATAGGGTTTTTACCTTATAATAGCCAAGAATGCTTGATACGTTTAAAACAAATCATTTGATACTGTTATAAGTACATAGTGTATAAAACAACTTCAAATCATAAGTATCAATCATAGGCGGCATAAGTGCCCCATCCCACTATGTCGCCATACTAGGCTCTACAAATAAAACCGCAAATGTCACGTATTTGGAAATTGGATTTCCGTCTATGAACCGAGGCAAAAGATAGTCCTCAACCGATTCGAGACGCTCTAGCCCGCCCCTCAGGAACAGCCGCAACTGCCCCCTGGATCCTCAGGGCCGGTCCACCGATGTGGATTATTATGCCTGAACACTACGTCTCCCCACCCTATGGGGTGTAAGTGAGCCAACTAAATGACTCCATCGGTTCGAGAATGACCGATCAATCCGAGGCGCCTCGCAACAGCAACAACCACATAAGTCAAACTCGTCAGGGCGTGTAAAACCACTGACGCCACTTTTTAGCTAGAAAGAAACACATGCCCTCCCTGACGTCCTCTCCCGTTTTTGGTTCATACCGGGTGTGAAACACGCGAAGTAAACGTTACACAAAGCTACGCCACAAAGGCCGTGCTTTGATCATCACCACAAGACTTTGCTTTTCAACAGAAGCCTCGATCAATTACCACTTAGGCATGCCACACAGGCACTTCACTCCATGCGTTTGATATCCATCAATATATAACCCCTGAGCTCGTACGTCTCAGAGAAGGGCGTTAAGCAAGAGAATAAATTCTCCGCCGCCAATCAGATATATATTTAATAGAAATCAATCACACGGACTAAAATCCAATGTCAGACACACAGTCCATTTACAAGTCCGTTCTGGGTCTGAACGAAACCGGAGGCACCTAGTACCCCGCATATCCATCGATCTCCAAGTACGTCTGGACGATCACTTACTGTTTCCATCTTCTTGGGTGTACAGCCCAATCAAGATCATCAGTAATCACCCAAACGACGTGAAGACTTCCGGTCTTCGACCACCGTCTTCATCTTCAACTTATCGTCGTATCAGTTATTCAGAATGGGGTAAACCCGGTCTTTCTGAATAACTCACGTATATTTTTAAATAAGTGTTACACAAACACAACATACGCCTCATTCCAATTCATCAGTCACTAACCGTAAATTAATCAAGAGAATAATTCCCCAAATATTAACCCCGAAGGCCGAAACCAACATCAGATCAATATCCAGAAAACCATTCTGCTTAGCTAACCGGCAGTTAGTTTCTGATTTCACATTCATAGGGAAAGGTTCCCATTAATTTTATCCAAGATAAATCTCTTGAATTTATTCTTTAATCTATTTTTGAATATCAATTCAAAACTAGTCGGAATTAGCGAACCTTACCATAGTAATCGTTGGTTTTAATTTCCCAATCCCAACCTATTAATCCCATGAAGTAAAACTGGTAATACTTCATATCTTACACCACGGTGTTATCGGTAAATTCAATTACCATTTCACGTTCAAATCTAATTAAAGATTTAACTATCGCCTGGAGCAAAACTGGTGGTACTCCATTTTCGATCTTTTCAATCTAATTAAAGATTCATTAAAACTCCACTTAGTTTTAATCTTTAACTGGGTTAAAGAATCAGTGTCATTTGAAAACACAGTTCACGATAAACCCAAAATCACATTCATTAATTATCGGGTTAAAGAACGAGTGTTATTTAAAACACTGTCCACGATAAACCCAAAAATCAATATCAATTCAATTCCAATTAAATATTCTTTAATTGGTACACTTCATTAAATCTAAATAAAAAGATTTAACCTTTTCTCAACTGGGTTCAAGAACAGTGTTAGTGAAGACACCACTCACGACAAACCCAAATCACATTCGATATTCAATACAAGGCTCTGAATAGAAAATATATCGGCTTATATTCAATATCGAATTCTACGACTAACAAATATCGTATTGGAAATAACGATATAAATATATATCTTTCAAATTTCCATAACAACACCTGTATAATCACGAATTCCAACATCGAAATATTCCGAAGACAATTTCGATTCAAATCCACTCCAATGCAATCATTGGATATTCTGGTTATTTTTAAAACCCTTTTTAAATTCCATTTATTTATTTAAAAATAAATAGAATTATAATTCTAGTTCAAAACCAGTTTACTTAGATAAAAATCTGTTTTTATCTTTTCAAATATGGAGTTTTTCATCCCAATCTTTTCTAAACCATTTCTTATGATTTTACACAAATTCTTACTATTTTTAATAATTTTATCAAGGCCTGTACAGTCGATTTCCATCAACGGCCATCGAACTGCACTTACAGCGACCTTTTTCAAATTTGATTTGGACATAATTCCAAATCCAACCGTTAGATTTCAAATTTCCAATATTCGTTAGAAAGCTCTTTTCGATACGAACCCAACGGTTCCGGTTTTAGGAGAATCCGAAGGTCGGATCTCCCGTAATGTCCGTTTGAAATAAATGGTCGAAATTCACGAACTGCCGCGGCGCGGCGCGTTCTATTCAGGCCATTATATTATATATATATAATATATATAATATATACTTCGTCGATTTCTATTTAAAACGAATTATATAAATAGTTTAAAATCGTTTCAAAAGCAATTTCAACTTTCTTTTCAATTCAAATCAAAATTGAATTCTTCTTTATAAATTCGGTTTAAAATTCATTTCTATTCAATTCAAATTTCAATTCAATTTGAATTAATTTCAATTTGCTTTCAATTCAATTTGAATTCGTTTTATATTCAATTCATTTCGAAATCGTTTTCAATTCATTTCCTTTCGAAATCGTTTTCAATTCATTTCATTTCGAAATCGTTTTCAATTCATTTCATTTCGAAATCGTTTTCAATTCATTTCATTTCGAAATCGTTTTCAATTCATTTCATTTCGAAATCGTTTTCAATTCAAATCGATATAAATATCGTTCACGTCAAAATGGCGTCAATCTAATCAACACGGCTTCATAAATTTCTATTTTCAAATATTCTATTTCAAATATTTCTTTTTCAAAATAGTTGTTATTATCAAAATATTTCGTTCAACACATGACCAATCTCAATGGATGAGTACTGTCAACACATGAACCTTTATTTTATATTGATAAAGATGTAAATTTTATTATCAAAATATTTCGTTCAACACATGACTAATCTCAACGGATGAGTACAGTCAACACATGAACCTTTATTTTATAATATTCTTTATTTTCTAAATTGGAATGAGGCCCAATCAATTACCATATAAAGTAAATTATATGGATTTTCATACAACACATGTATATCATAGCATTGAAAAATAATCAACCATCAACCAAAGTGCACTACACTGTATAAGCATCAAATATAGATATCTAACGCTTATAACAGCCTGTCAATCAATCGATCGACATATTTAATCAATCAGGATGAGTGAACTTCAAATTTCATCCCAACACCCATGTGGGGTTTCAAACAATCAAACACAGATTTTATTTGTGCAGTTGGGCGATGTGTAAAAGTTATCGTCCCAATCAATGTCATTCAAATAGGTGTACATAAACAAACCGTCTGATTTGTAAATGAATATTTTATTTTATTCACTTCACGTTAAAAATTATATTTTTAACGATAAAACATTTTATTTTATCATATGAATTTCTATTCAGTTCATTCTTTAAATAAAATGATATTTTTATTTTTCTAACATATTTTAGAAAATTTCGGCGGCATAACGGCACGATACTAGAAACGGGACAAGGCCTAGCCTTATCCCCGGTCTAGTGAAGGCCCACGCCATTCACACATCAATCAAATCAATTTATTTCACCAAACAATTCAGTTTCAATCAAATAATCTAACTAATTTTATGCAACCAAACAAACAAGTCCATGGTCTGTGGACGGTTGTGTCGGGTGCTACTAAGCACCGTCTGCATCCTAGTATAAATATATAATTAGAAAAGAAATTGAAAGGTGAGAAATTCTCACAGATAGCTATCCTAGCTCCACGGCACTTCATTGATAGAAATCTTCATTGCTATCACATCTTCGTCATCTTCGTTGCCCGTATCCTCTACATATGTAAAAATCGAATTTTTACTTTGCTATTCAATATATAAAAATCGAATTTTTATTATCACGCTATATGGATAAAAATACTATTTTTATCTCGCTATTCTCCATTTAAAGACTTCGCCTTTTCACATATAAAGATTTTATCTTTTCAAATATAAAGATGATATTTCTAATATTCCTATCATGTAAAAACTATATTTCTAATTCTTTACATAAACAAAAATCATATTTTTATAATCGCTATATAGTAAAGACTATATTTTTAATACTTCAAAAATATAAAAATCATATTTTTACTTCGATGTTTAATATATAAAAATCATATTTTTACTTCGATGTTTAATATATAAAAATCATATTTTTACTTCGATGTTTAATATATAAAAATCATATTTTTACTTCGATGTTCAATATATAAAAATCATATTTTTACTACATTATTATATATTTTCAAAACAACGATATTTCATATTCAAAATCACTTCTTTTATGAAGTAAAAATCAGTTCTTTAAATAAATAAAAAAATCAGTGCTTCATATACTAAAAAAAAAATTCAGCTCTTACCTAAGAAAAATCAATGAACTTTAAGTAAATAAGAATCGAATTTTATAAATAAAAAGGAGTTATAAAACTTACAGTCAACATTTAGGGTTTGGATTAATCGAAGCGTCGCTGGAGGAGGAGCCGTCGCTGGAGCTGTCTTCGACGTTGGTAGCGGAGGGCTGAGCTTCGGTAGCGTCTAGGGTTGGGCGGTCTCGGCGTCTGATGTGGGCCAGGGGGTTCTGCGATGGAAGAGGAGGGCTTCAGGGCTGCGCCAGGCGTCGGAGGTCTGGTTAGAGGGGCGCGGTGGCTCGGCGAGCGATGGAGGAGGGGAGCGACTGGCTTGGGTGGTCGATTTGGGGGTTCTGTCGCGGTGGGGTTTGGATCGATGGAGAGAGGATCGGGGCGGAGTTTGGACGGAGGGGAGGCGCCAGAGAAGGGGGCTGACGGAAGAGGCTGACGTGGGCGCGACTGTCGAGGTAGGCGCCGGCTTCTCCGATCGTGCCCCTCCCCTTTTTTTTATTTAATTTTATTCTGAATTGAATCGGTCAAAGTAAGGGGGGATACTTATATATTAAATTATTTTTATTTTTATTTAATTCTCCACGAAAAGTCGACTTTTAATTTGAACTCGAAATCCAACCCAACGACTGTCGTCCATAGCGTTTTACCCCCATTCCGAACACAATGGGATATGTATCGTAAGCTGATTTGATCGTTTGAATCAGTTTCCGTTTAATTTACATTTAAATCGCTATATTGAATTTTAAACGTACATTTCAATTTACCAGGGTCACATTCTAACTCTAAAAATCCCCGAAAAATATTTTCTAACTTCGTATTGACGATACGGTCCTAACAAAACTAGTTTCGTCGAATTCTGAGACCGTTTGAAAAATGGCCATTTTCCAGTCGATTAAAATCAACTGAAACTGGTCAAGCGCGTTTTCCTTTGCCATGCTCACATAATGATTCGAAAAATTATGAAATTTGGAATCTAGCAATAATTTGACATCACGGACCCAACAAAAGTGGTTTCGTCGAAATCCGAGGTCGTTTGCAAAATTCCCATTTTCAAGGGCCTGAATTCCATAGCGACTATTCAGAATTTTCAACTGGACATATCTTTTGATTCCCGTTATGAAATCTCGATTTTTCGGATTCGTTGGAAAGATATTATCAATTAGATTCCATTATTTTTGGTTTCACTAAAATCCGGATTGTTTTGCACCCGGTACATTCAATTGAAGTTTGAAATCGAATTATCAAACTACCGCGCCATTTTCAATTTTATTTATAATTATTTATATTCTAACGACGACGCGTATAAATATATATGTTCGAATTATATTCAAAATAAATTTCTCATCGATATTATTTAAAATATTTCATTTTAAATAATCAAAATTCGCTAAAATTGCCAAAATAAAAATTTTAAACTGGCCCAGATTTTGCGGGTTGTTACAATCTCCCCCACTTAAAACTTTTCGTCCCCGAAAAGGAACAAAGTCGAAAGTGGTTTAACAATTCAACTCAACTTCCATTGTGTTGATTACGGCTTAAGTTCTTCAACTTTTCAGTTTCTAAGAACTTTTCAAAAATTTCAAAAATTTGGCTAACACCCTAAATTTTCGAAATTTTTTGCCATAACCTCCCCTGCAATGGGAGCATCGGGGAATTTCAAATAGCTTCCCCGGTCCTTCAGATCTCAAAAAGAAAAAGAAAAAGCCAAGCGGCTAGCCAATAGGCTCACAAAATCATCATCACCCAAACAAAACAGTAAATTATGTAGTAAACATGTACCTATTTGTCGGGCAAACAAATTTTATTCTTCGGCTATAGCCTCCTTGCTATGACCTGTTCAATGATATACATGTATATGCAAGCAAATGCGACCAATTTTCAATACAATTCATTATTTGATACAATTAGGCGTAATGGTTCAAAATTATCAAACAATTAAACAAGCAACACAAACATCAATCAATTAGTGAATTAGAGTTTCAAATTCATAACTTTGATATATAGTCAAAAATCTTGTTTTTGATGCCAAATCACAACAATAGACCCTATCTAATTTTGGTTCTCCCACCAGTCAATAGGAAATGTATAGATATCACACCTTCGAAACACGAATACCAATTCTGATGATGTTCGAACTATCATCAGAATCATCTTCGGGCGACTAGAGTGTGATTCTATATCTATCCAGTATATTGAAATTTCAAATACACGTGGATCAGACGTATACGCAAAATATTTATATACTGGACTGTCCAACTCAATATAAATAGATAATCAAATACAAATAATTGATTTAAATTTTCAAAACAAAAATTTGTTTTCACTTTCAAAAATATACTCTTCACACTCGTTCTAGGATACTACGGATCCCATCTCTAACAAGTCATTCTCGTTGGATATTACTAATCCAATATCCGATGAATTCTTTCGTACGGTTCTAATGTGTCTTGTTCTCGAGCTCTGTAAACCAAAGCTCTGATACCAACTGTGACGAGAAGGAATTTCGCTCGGTCCGAACCAGTCGCTAAACCGACCCAGACCGCTTGAAACGCCCGATCGTTTGAGAACAGGACACAACAGAACGCATACAGAAGAACATTTCATTGTATATTACAACAATGCATCAGATTACAAGAATATACAGTATAAAAATGAATAAATATTACACAGAAATATCAGAGATTTAAATTACATTTAAATACATAGCAGCGGAAAATAATACCATACGCAACTAGAAGTAGATATACAGATACAAAGCTTTCCGGATATCGTTCCAGATGTAAACCAGGATCCTGTGAATATAAATCTGCAAAACCAAAACTACTAGCTGCCCGTGTCAAAATAAGGGCACCCAGAGTTTAGGTTAAAACAATAAACTCCAGGTCAGTCATGGGACTGGTGTGAGAACTAAAACAGTTATTAATCTTTATTTGAAAGTTAGGTAAATCAAGGGACCACGCCGTATAACACGGAACGGGCTTCCTCCCAAGAATACCAGTGCATAAAACAAACAGCGCAATGCTAAATAAAGAAAAATGAAGCTATTATAAGACCCAGTTCCCATCACACAATGCAACGCAAGCCGGAGGATAGGGTTTTTACCTTATAATAGCCAAGAATGCTTGATACGTTTAAAACAAATCATTTGATACTGTTATAAGTACATAGTGTATAAAACAACTTCAAATCATAAGTATCAATCATAGGCGGCATATGTGCCCCATCCCACTATGTCGCCATACTAGGCTCTACAAATAAAACCGCAAATGTCACGTATTTGGAAATTGGATTTCCGTCTATGAACCGAGGCAAAAGATAGTCCTCAACCGATTCGAGACGCTCTAGCCCGCCCCTCAGGAACAGCCGCAACTGCCCCCTGGATCCTCAGGGCCGGTCCACCGATGTGGATTATTATGCCTGAACACTACGTCTCCCCACCCTATGGGGTGTAAGTGAGCCAACTAAATGACTCCATCGGTTCGAGAACGACCGATCAATCCGAGGCGCCTCGCAACAGCAACAACCACATAAGTCAAACTCGTCAGGGCGTGTAAAACCACTGACGCCACTTTTTAGCTAGAAAGAAACGCATGCCGTCCTTGACGTCCTCTCCCGTTTTTGGTTCATACCGGGTGTGAAACACGCGAAGTAAACGTTACACAAAGCTACGCCACAAAGGCCGTGCTTTAATCATCACCACAAGACTTTGCTTTTCAACAGAAGCCTCGATCAATTGCCATTTAGGCATGCCACACAGGCACTTCACTCCATGCGTTTGATATCCATCAATATATAACCCCTGAGCTCGTACGTCTCAGAGAAGGGCGTTAAGCAAGAGAATAAATTCTCCACCGCCAATCAGATATATATTTAATAAAAATCAATCACACGGACTAAAATCCAATGTCAGACACACAGTCCATTTACAAGTCCGTTCTGGGTCTGAACGAAACCGGAGGCACCTAGTACCCCGCATATCCATCGATCTCCAAGTACGTCTGGACAATCACTAACTGTTTCCATCTTCTTGGGTGTACAGCCCAATCAAGATCATCAGTAATCACCCAAACGACGTGAAGACTTCTGGTCTTCGACCACCGTCTTCATCTTCAACTTATCGTCGTATCAGTTATTCAGAATGGGGTAAACCCGGTCTTTCTGAATAACTCACGTATATTTTTAAATAAGTGTTACACAAACACAACATACGCCTCATTCCAATTCATCAGTCACTAACCGTAAATTAATCAAGAGAATAATTCCCCAAATATTAACCCCGAAGGCCGAAACCAACATCAGATCAATATCCAGAAAACCATTCTGCTTAGCTAACCGACAGTTAGTTTCTGATTTCACATTCATAGGGAAAGGTTCCCATTAATTTTATCCGAGATAAATCTCTTGAATTTATTCTTTAATCTATTTTTGAATATCAATTCAAAAGTAGTCGGAATTAGCGAACCTTACCATAGTAATCGTTGGTTTTAATTTCCCAATCCCAACCTATTCATCCCATGAAGTAAAACTGGTAATACTTCATATCTAACACCACGGTGTTATCGGTAAATTCAATTACCATTTCACGTTCAAATCTAATTAAAGATTTAACTATCGCCTGGAGCAAAACTGGTGGTACTCCATTTTCGATCTTTTCAATCTAATTAAAGATTCATTAAAACTCCACTTAGTTTTAATCTTTAACTGGGTTAAAGAATTAGTGTCATTTGAAAACACAGTTCACGATAAACCCAAAATCACATTCATTAATTATCGGGTTAAAGAACGAGTGTTATTTAAAACACTGTCCACGATAAACCCAAAAATCAATATCAATTCAATTCCAATTAAATATTCTTTAATTGGTACACTTCATTAAATCTAAATAAAAAGATTTAACCTTTTCTCAACTGGGTTCAAGAACAGTGTTAGTGAAGACACCACTCACGACAAACCCAAATCACATTCGATATTCAATACAAGGCTCTGAATAGAAAATATATCGGCTTATATTCAATATCGAATTCTACGACTAACAAATATCGTATTGGAAATAACGATATAAATATATATCTTTCAAATTTCCATAACAACACCTGTATAATCACGAATTCCAACATCGAAATATTCCGAAGACAATTTCGATTCAAATCCACTCCAATGCAATCATTGGATATTCTGGTTATTTTTAAAACCCTTTTTAAATTCCATTTATTTATTTAAAAATAAATAGAATTATAATTCTAGTTCAAAACCAGTTTACTTAGATAAAAATCTATTTTTATCTTTTCAAATATGGAGTTTTTCATCCCAATCTTTTCTAAACCATTTCTTATGATTTTACACAAATTCTTACTATTTTTAATAATTTTATCAAGGCCTGTACAGTCGATTTCCATCAACGGCCATCGAACTGCACTTACAGCGACCTTTTTCAAATTTGATTTGGACATAATTCCAAATCCAACCGTTAGATTTCAAATTTCCAATATTCGTTAGAAAGCTCTTTTCGATACGAACCCAACGGTTCCGGTTTTAGGAGAATCCGACGGTCGGATCTCCCGTAATGTCCATTTGAAATAAATGGTCGAAATTCACGAACTGCCGCGGCGCGGCGCGTTCTATTCAGGCCATTATATTATATATATAATATATATAATATATACTTCGTCGATTTCTATTTAAAACGAATTATATAAATAGTTTAAAATCGTTTCAAAAGCAATTTCAACTTTCTTTTCAATTCAAATCAAAATTGAATTCTTCTTTATAAATTCGTTTTAAAATTCATTTCTATTCAATTCAAATTTCAATTCAATTTGAATTCATTTCAATTTGCTTTCAATTCAATTTGAATTCGTTTTATATTCAATTCATTTCGAAATCGTTTTCAATTCATTTCCTTTCGAAATCGTTTTCAATTCATTTCATTTCGAAATCGTTTTCAATTCATTTCATTTCGAAATCGTTTTCAATTCATTTCATTTCGAAATCGTTTTCAATTCAAATCGATATAAATATCGTTCACGTCAAAATGGCGTCAATCTAATCAACACGGCTTCATAAATTTCTATTTTCAAATATTCTATTTCAAATATTTCTTTTTCAAAATAGTTGTTATTATCAAAATATTTCGTTCAACACATGACCAATCTCAATGGATGAGTACTGTCAACACATGAACCTTTATTTTATATTGATAAAGATGTAAATTTTATTATCAAAATATTTCGTTCAACACATGACTAATCTCAACGGATGAGTACAGTCAACACATGAACCTTTATTTTATAATATTCTTTATTTTCTAAATTGGAATGAGGCCCAATCAATTACCATATAAAGTTAATTATATGGATTTTCATACAACACATGTATATCATAGCATTGAAAAATAATCAACCATCAACCAAAGTGCACTACACTGTATAAGCATCAAATATAGATATCTAACGCTTATAACAGCCTGTCAATCAATCGATCGACATATTTAATCAATCAGGATGAGTGAACTTCAAATTTCATCCCAACACCCGTGTGGGGTTTCAAACAATCAAACACAGATTTTATTTGTGCAGTTGGGCGATGTGTAAAAGTTATCGTCCCAATCAATGTCATTCAAATAGGTGTACATAAACAAACCGTCTGATTTGTAAATGAATATTTTATTTTATTCACTTCACGTTAAAAATTATATTTTTAACGATAAAACATTTTATTTTATCATATGAATTTCTATTCAGTTCATTCTTTAAATAAAATGATATTTTTATTTTTCTAACATATTTTAGAAAATTTCGACGGCATAACGGCACGATACTAGAAACGGGACAAGGCCTAGCCTTATCCCCGGTCTAGTGAAGGCCCACGCCATTCACACATCAATCAAATCAATTTATTTCACCAAACAATTCAGTTTCAATCAAATAATCTAACTAATTTTATGCAACCAAACAAACAAGTCCATGGTCTGTGGACGGTTGTGTCGGGTGCTACTAAGCACCGTCTGCATCCTAGTATAAATATATAATTAGAAAAGAAATTGAAAGGTGAGAAATTCTCACAGATAGCTATCCTAGCTCCACGGCACTTCATTGATAGAAATCTTCATTGCTATCACATCTTCGTCATCTTCGTTGCCCGTATCCTCTACATATGTAAAAATCGAATTTTTACTTTGCTATTCAATATATAAAAATCGAATTTTTATTATCACGCTATATGGATAAAAATACTATTTTTATCTCGCTATTCTCCATATAAAGACTTCGCCTTTTCACATATAAAGATTTTATCTTTTCAAATATAAAGATGATATTTCTAATATTCCTATCATGTAAAAACTATATTTCTAATTCTTTACATAAACAAAAATCATATTTTTATAATCGCTATATAGTAAAGACTATATTTTTAATACTTCAAAAATATAAAAATCATATTTTTACTTCGATGTTTAATATATAAAAATCGTATTTTTACTTTGATGTTTAATATATAAAAATCATATTTTTACTTCGATGTTTAATATATAAAAATCATATTTTTACTTCGATGTTCAATATATAAAAATCATATTTTTACTACATTATTATATATTTTCAAAACAACGATATTTCATATTCAAAATCACTTCTTTTATGAAGTAAAAATCAGTTCTTTAAATAAATAAAAAAATCAGTGCTTCATATACTAAAAAAAAAATTCAGCTCTTACCTAAGAAAAATCAATGAACTTTAAGTAAATAAGAATCGAATTTTATAAATAAAAAGGAGTTATAAAACTTACAGTCAACATTTAGGGTTTGGATTAATCGAAGCGTCGCTGGAGGAGGAGCCGTCGCTGGAGCTGTCTTCGACGTTGGTAGCGGAGGGCTGAGCTTCGGTAGCGTCTAGGGTTGGGCGGTCTCGGCGTCTGATGTGGGCCAGGGGGTTCTGCGATGGAAGAGGAGGGCTTCAGGGCTGCGCCAGGCGTCGGAGGTCTGGTTAGAGGGGCGCGGTGGCTCGGCGAGCGATGGAGGAGGGGAGCGACTGGCTTGGGTGGTCGATTTGGGGGTTCTGTCGCGGTGGGGTTTGGATCGATGGAGAGAGGATCGGGGCGGAGTTTGGACGGAGGGGAGGCGCCAGAGAAGGGGGCTGACGGAAGAGGCTGACGTGGGCGCGACTGTCGAGGTAGGCGCCGGCTTCTCCGATCGTGCCCCTCCCCTTTTTTTTATTTAATTTTATTCTGAATTGAATCGGTCAAAGTAAGGGGGGATACTTATATATTAAATTATTTTTATTTTTATTTAATTCTCCACGAAAAGTCGACTTTTAATTTGAACTCGAAATCCAACCCAACGACTGTCGTCCATAGCGTTTTACCCCCATTCCGAACACAATGGGATATGTATCGTAAGCTGATTTGATCGTTTGAATCAGTTTCCGTTTAATTTACATTTAAATCACTATATTGAATTTTAAACGTACATTTCAATTTACCAGGGTCACATTCTAACTCTAAAAATCCCCGAAAAATATTTTCTAACTTCGTATTGACGATACGGTCCTAACAAAACTAGTTTCGTCGAATTCTGAGACCGTTTGAAAAATGGCCATTTTCCAGTCGATTAAAATCAACTGAAACTGGTCAAGCGCGTTTTCCTTTGCCACGCTCACATAATGATTCGAAAAATTATGAAATTTGGAATCTAGCAATAATTTGACATCACGGACCCAACAAAAGTGGTTTCGTCGAAATCCGAGGTCGTTTGCAAAATTCCCATTTTTAAGGGCCTGAATTCCATAACGACTATTCAGAATTTTCAACTGGACATATCTTTTGATTCCCGTTATGAAATCTCGATTTTTCGGATTCGTTGGAAAGATATTATCAATTAGATTCCATTATTTTTGGTTTCACTAAAATCCGGATTGTTTTGCACCCGGTACATTCAATTGAAGTTTGAAATCGAATTATCGAACTACCGCGCCATTTTCAATTTTATTTATAATTATTTATATTCTAACGACGACGCGTATAAATATATACGTTCGAATTATATTCAAAATAAATTTCTCGTCGATATTATTTAAAATATTTCATTTTAAATAATCAAAATTCGCTAAAATTGCCAAAATAAAAATTTTAAACTGGCCCAGATTTTGCGGGTTGTTACAAATATACAATGAAATGTTCTTCCGTCTGCGTTCGTTTGTGTATTGTTCTCAAAGTATGCAGTCTTTCCTTACCGGGGAAGTACGGGTCGCTTCAGTTGGTATCAGAGCATTGGTTTACAAAGCTCAGAGAACAAGACACATTAGAACCGAACGAAAGAATTCATCAGAAATTGGATTAGTAATATCCAATGGAAATGACTTGTTAGAGATGGGATCAGTAGCATCCTAGAATGAGTGTGAAGAGTATATTTTTGAAATAAAAGAGAAAACAAATTTTGTTTTGAAAATTTAAGTCAAGTATTCATATTTGATTATTTATTTTATATTGAATTTGGACAATGCAGTATATAATGATTTTGCGTATACGTCTGATCCGCGTGTATTCGATGTTTTAATATACTTGATAGATATAGAATCACACTCTAGTCGTCCGGAGACGATTCTGATGATAGTCTAGACATTATCAGAATTGGTACTCGAGTTTCGAAGGTGTGATATCTATATATTTCCTATTGACTGGTGTGAGAACCAAAATTAGATAGGGTCTATTGTTGTGATTTGGCATCAAGAATGTGATTTTTGACTATATATCAAAGTTATGGATTTCAAAAGCTAATCAACTAATTGATTCCTGATTGTGTTGTTTGTTTATTGTTTGATTAATTAAATATTGAACCGTTAGCCAAATTGAACCAAATAGTGAATTGTATTGGAAATTTGTCGCATTTGCATGCATATACATGTACTTACATTGAACAGGTCATAGCAAGGAGGCTAGAGCAGAAGAATAAAATTGTTTGCCCGACAAATAGGTATATGTTTACCATAATTTACTGTTTTGTTTGGGTGATGATGATTTTATGAGCCGATTGGCTAGCCGCTTGGCTTTTTCTTTTTCTTTTTGAGATCAGAGTGCCTGTATGGCAATTTCGGGATTTTCCCGGTGCTCATGGTGCAGGGGAGGTTATGGCGAAATTTTTCGAAAATTTAGGGTGTTAGCCAAATTTTTGAAAAATTTGAAAAGTTCTTAGAAATTGAAAAGTTGAAGAACTTAAGCCATAGTCAAAATAATGAAAGTTGAGTTGATTAGTTAAACGACTTTCGGCTTCGTTCCTTTTCGGGGACGAAAAATTTTAAGTGGGGGAGATTGTAATAACCCGGAAATGCGAGCCAATTTAAAAATTTTATTTTGGCAATTTTAGCGAATTTTGAATATTTAAAATGATTTATTTTAAATAATAACGACGAAAATTTATTTTGAATAGAATAGAACGCATATATTTATATAGATCGTCGTTAGAATATAAAATATTATTTATAATTATAAAAGGAATTGAAAATGGCGCGGTAGTTCGATAATTCGATTTCAAATTTCAATTGAATGTACCGGGTGCAAAATAAACCAGATTTTAGTGAAACCAAAAATATTAGAATCTATTTGGTAATATCTTTCCAACGAATCCGAGAAATCAAAATTTCATAGCGGGAATCAAAAATTATGCCCAGTTGAAAATTCAGAATAGTCGTTATGGAATTCTGGCCCTTAAAAATGTGAATTTTGCAAATGACCTCGGATTTCCACGAAACCACATTTGTTGGATCCGTGATGTCAAATTATTGTTAGATTTCAATTTTCATAATTTTTCGAATCAATATGTGAGCGTGGAAAAGGAAAACGCGTTTGACCAGTTTCAGTTGAATTTAATCGACTGGAAAATGGCCATTTTTCCAACAGTCTCAGAATTCGACGAAATTAGTTTTGTTAGAATTGGATCGTCAATACAAAACCAGAAATAATTTTTCGTGAATTTTTAGAGTTAGTATGGGACCCCGGTAAATTGAAATGCACGTTCGAATTCAATATATAGAGTTATATGTTGATCTTCACAAAAACTGGTTGAAACGATCGAATCAGCCTACGAAACATATCCCATTGTGTTCAGAATGGGGTAATTAGCTAGGGGCGACAGTCTATTGGGTTTGATTTGGGGTTCGAGCCTAATTGAATTAAGGAGAGAATTAAATTGAATAAAATATTAAAATATATTAATATATAAATACTCCTCTCCTTATCTCTCCCCTCCCATAACCATTGACCAGATAAAAAAAAAGGGAAAAACCCCACGAACGAAACACGTCGCCCACCCTTCCCCCTCGCCACCGTGGACGTCAGCCGACCTCCGCCCTCCCTGGCACCACCGCCTCCCCCTTTCTTTTCCTCCCCCTCCAATTCAGCTCGAACCGCACCCCCCCAAAACCCGTCCTCCTCTTCCCTCCAGCCTCGCGCCCCTTTCCTCTGAAATCCGAACCCTAATTCGCCAATCCCCTCCTGCCTGCTCTTCCTCCGCGCGACCCCCTGCGAGACCGACGCGCCGCCTCAGCTCCTCAACCCCGGTGAACGATGCAGCCCACACCCCCCTGCGACGACAACCTCCTCCGATTAAAAATGTGCGCTTTTTATTTTCGCTTCTTTAATTATTCTCTTTGATTTAATTCTGAAAATATATGATTTCAGTTTGGAAAAAGGAATGGATTTTTGTTGTGTATACAAGTGGGAAAAAGAACTGATTTTTAATGAAGAAAAAAATTGATTTTAAAGTAGAAAAGAATTGATTTTTAATGTAGAAAAGAATTGATTTTTATAGTTTAGAAGACGAGATTTTTATAATTAAAAAGATATGATTTTTCATTATATAAAAATATTATTTTTATATAATGTAGATAATAAAAATATGATTTTTATTAGATGTGAAGAATAAAATTATGATTTTTATATTATATAGATAGTAAAAATATAATCTTTATATATGTAGCAAAATAAAAATCTGATTTTTATTATATATATTGAAATAAAAATGTGACTTTTATAGCGATGATATAAAAATAAAAATTCAATCTTAATATAAGAAGTAGAAATATAAAAATATAATTTTTATATAGGAAGAAGCGTTGTAAAAATATATGAAGCAGAAATAAAAATAGAATTTTTATTTATTGAAAGAAGCAATAAAAATATAATTTTTATTTGGACAGCGTGAAAAGAACTGCATTGGAATCTCAAGCAGATCGAAAAGATTCAGCAGTTCAAAAGCAAAGCACGGCGGAGTGGAAATCCTCGGTGAGAACTCCTCACCTTTAATTTATATTTCTAGTTGAAATAAATACTAGGATGCAGACGGTGTTTAGTAGCACCCGACACCCGTCGTTCACATAACATGGACGGCTTGTATGCTTGTTTGTTTGATTTTGATGTGTAGTTAATTGTGTGATGTTATGTGAAATGAAATATTTATATAGTTGAAATAAAATATTTTATAGTTAAAAATAGAATTTTTAACGTGAATATGAAATGAAATAAAAATAAACAAATCGGATGATTTGTTTATATACACACATTTGACTGATATTGATTGGCACAATAAATTTTACACATCGCCCAGCTGCTCAAATAAAATCTGTGTTTGATTGTTTTAAACCTCACACGGGTATTGGAATGATATATGACATGAACTAATCCCAATAATTAGTTGTATGTCGATCGATTGATTGACAGACTGTTATAAGCGTTGAATATTTATATTTGATGCTTATACAGTGTAGAATGCACTTTGGATGATGGTTGATTATTTGTCGTTGTTGATATATACATGTGTTGTAGAAAATCCATATAATTAACACTATATGGTAATTGATTGGGCCTCATTCCAGTTTTGAAAAGAAATATTCGAAATAGAAATATTTGAAAAAGAAATATTTGAAAAAGAAATATTTGAAATAGAATATTTGAAAATAGAAACATATGAAGCCGTGTTGATTAGATTGACGCCATTTTGACGTGAACGATATTTATATCGATTTTATTCATTTTGCAATGAATATTGAAAGTGATTTCAAAATTCGAATTGAAATTGAATAGAAATGAATTCGAGTGAATAGAAATGAATTTGAATTGAATAGAAATGAATTCGAATTGATTAGAAATGAATTCAAATTGAAATTGAATAGAATTGAAATTGAATAGAATTGAATTCGAATTGCAATTGAATAGAACTGAAATTGAATAGAATTGAATTCGAATTGAAATTGAATAGAATTGAATTCAAATTGAAATTGAATAGAATTGAATTCGAATTGAAATTGAATAGAATTGAAATTGAATAGAATTGAAATTGAATAGAAATGAATTCGAATTGAAATTGAATAGAAATGAGTTCGAATTGAAATTGAATTGAATTGAAAGCGAACTGAAATTGAATTAAAAATCGATTTGAATTGAAATCAATTTGAAATGAATTTAAAATGAATTTATAAGGAAAAATTCAATTTTGGTTTGAATTTGAAAAGAAGTTGAAATCGTTTTGGAAACGAATTTAAAACGATTTATATAATACATTTTAAAAGGAAATCGACGAAGTATATATTATATATATTATATACATATAATATAATGGCCTGAATAGAACGCGCCGCGCTGCGGTAGTTCGTGAATTTCGACCATTGACTTCGAATGGATATTGCGGGAGATCCGACCGTCGGATTCTCATAAAACTGGAACCATTGGGTTCGTATCGAAAAGAGCTTTCTAATGAATATTAGAAATTTGAAATCTAATTGTTAGATTTGGAATTATATCCAAATCAAAATTGGAAAAGGTCGATGTAAGTGCAGTTCGATGGCCATTGGTGGAAATCGGCTGTACTGGCCTTGATAAAATTATTAATAATAATAATAATTTGTGTAAAATCATAAGAAATGATATGTGAAGAATTGGGGTGAAAAATTCCATATTTGAAAAGATAAAAATAAATTTTTATCGAAATGAACTAGTTTTGAACTAGAATTATAATTCATTTATTTTTGAAATAAATAAAGTGAATTTGAAAAGGGTTTTAAAAGTAACCAGAATTTCTAATAATTGAATTGGAAGGGATGTGAATCGAAATTGTCTTTAAAATCTTTTGATGTTGGATTTCGTGATTATACATATATTGTTATGGGAATTTGAAAGATATATTTATATCGTTATTTCCAATAGGATATTTGTTGGTCGTAGAATTTGATATTGAATATAAGCCGATATATTTTCTATTCAGAGCCTTGTATTTAATATTAAATGTGATTTGGGTTTATCGTGAATGGTGTCTTCATTAACACTATTCTTAAGCTCAGTTGAGAAAAAGATTAAATCTTTTTATTTCGATTTAATGAAGTGTACCAACTATATAATATTTAATTGGAATTGAATTGGTATTGATTTTTGGGCTTATCGTGAACAGTGTTTTAAATAACACTTGTTCTTTAACCTGATAATTAATGGAATGTGATTTTGGGTTTATCATGAACCGTGTTTTAAATGACACTGATTCCTTAACCCAGTTAAAGATTAAAACTAAGCGGAGTTTTAATGAATCTTTAATTAGATTGAAAAGATCGAGAATGGAGTATCACCAGTTTTGCTCCAGGCGATAGTAAAATCTTTAAGTAGATTTGAACGTGAAATGGTAATTGAATTTTCCGATAACACTGTGGTGTTAGATATGAAGTATTACCAGTTTTACTTCATGGGATAAATAGGTTGGGGTTGGGAAATAAAATAAATAATTACTTCGGTGTGGTTCGCTAATCCCGACTAGTTTGAACTGATATTCAAAGAAGATTAAAGAATAAATTTAAAGAATTTATCTTTGATAAAATTAATGGGAACCTTTCCCAAAGTGTAAGAATATTTGAATAAAAGAATATTCTAAATTGGAATGAGGCATATGTTGTGTTTGTGTAACAATTACTTATTATATACGCGAGTTATTCGGAAAGACTGGGTTTATCCCATTCTGAATAACTGATTCGACGTGGTGTCGAAGATGAAGACGGTGGTCGAAGACCAGAGGTCTTCACGTCGTTTGGGTGACTACTGATGATCTTGATTAGGCCGTACACCCAAGAGGATGGAATCAGTTAGTGATCGTCCAGACGTACTTGGAGATCGATGGATATGCGGGGTACTAGGTGCCTCCGGTTTTGTTCATACCCAGAACGGACTCGTAAATGGACTGTGTGTCTGACATTGGATTTTAGTCTGTGTGATTTATTTCTATTAAATATATATCTGTTTGGTGGCAGGGAATTTATTTTCTTGCTTAACTCCCTTCTCTGAGACGTACGATCTCAGGGGTTATATATCGATGGATATCAATCGCATGGAGTGAATTGCCTGTGCGGCATGCCTAAGTGGAAAATGATCAAGACTTATGTTGAAAAGCAGAGTCTTGTGGTGGATGATCAAAGCACGACCTGTGTGGCATAGCTTTGTGTAACGTTGATTCGCGAGCCTCACACCCCGGTTGTGAACCAGAAACAGGAGAGGACATCAGGGAGGGCATGCGTTTTCTTCTAGCTAGAAGTGGCGTCAGTGGTTTTACACGCTGTGACGAGTTTGACTTATGTGGTTGTTGC
The DNA here is from genome assembly GCA_030737875.1 of Allium sativum. Classification (NCBI taxonomy): domain Eukaryota; kingdom Viridiplantae; phylum Streptophyta; class Magnoliopsida; order Asparagales; family Amaryllidaceae; genus Allium; species Allium sativum. The sequence goes on along the minus strand of CM060921.1, from coordinate 2,156,142 downwards.
TGTTGCGAGGCGCCTCAGATATATCAGTCGATCCGGGACCGATGGAGTCATTGGACTCATTGACAACCCATAGGGTAGGGAAACGCAGTGTTCAGGCATTTTAATCAACATCTGTGGACCGGCCCTGACGATCCAAGGCTTGTCTGCGCGCTTGCCTGAGACACGGGCTAGAGCGTCTCGAATCGGTAGAGGACTATCTTTTGCCTCGGTTCACAGATGGAAATCCAACTTCCAAATACGTGACTTTGCGGTTTTGATTGTAGAGCCTAGTATGGCGACATAGTGGTATGGGGCACTTATGCCGTCTATGATTGATACTTACGGTTTGAAGTTGTTTTGACACTATACACTTATTATAGTATCAAATGATTTGTCTTTAACGTATCAAGCATGCTTTGGCTATTATAAGGGAAAACCCTATCCTCTGGTTTGTGTTGCATTGTGTGATGGGACTGGGTCTTATAATAGCTTCATTTTTCTTTAGTTAGCATTGCACTGTTGTTTTATGCACTGGTATTCTTGGGAGGAAACCCGTTCCGTGTTATACAGCGTGGTCCCTTGATTTACCTAACTTTAAAATAAAGATTAATAACTATTTTAGTTCTCACACCAGTCACATGACTGACCTGGAGTTTATTGTTTTAACCTAAACTCTATGCCCCTCTTTTCTACACGGGCAGCTAGTAGTTTTGGTTTTGCAGATTTATATTCACAGGTTCCTGATTTACAGCTGGAACGATACTCGGAAATCTCTGTATCCATGTATTACTTCTAGTTGTGGTTTGTATTATTTTCCGCTGTGATTTATTTAAATGTAATTTAAATCTCTGATATTTTTCTGTGTAATATTTATTCATACTCTGTATATTCTTGTATTCTGATGGAATTGTTGTAATATACAATGAAATGTTCTTCCGTCTGCGTTCGTTTGTGTATTGTTCTCAAAGTATCCGGTCTTTCCTTACCGGGGAAGTTCGGGTCGTTTCATTGTTTGCTAGGGATTCTTAATTGCAGCAACTATTTATTTCTAAGTAAATTATTTTATGAACAATAACAAGTTTATAGTATTAATAATAATTAATAATAACTAAATTTATAATAATAGTAAATAGTAAATTACAAAATATTAACCAATTAACTAAGTTTTATAAATATTAACTATAACAACAACAAATTAGATAAGTTTTATAAATAATAGCAATAAATTAATTGAATTTTATGAAAATTAACTAAGTTCAATTATCTTTGGTGAAGAACTAATCCATTTAGAATTATCTTTTCGGACTTCAAATTATTTCAAATCCGTAATGCATATTTGCAAGCTGTCCCTCGATGATTAAAGTCATTGTCCATTTTACTTTACTTTATAAAAGTATGTTGCCATGGTATGAATAAGAACAAACTACTTTATAAAAGTAGATTAATGCTTTTGCACAGCTGTATTATTCCATCGTCATTTTCCCTTTTTCCTGTCCCACATTGTGGGCCTCTTTTTCTATCTTGTCGAACATTTCTGCGAAATCCTCATCATTGAGATCTGAGTATTGTTCGTCATCTGGCATTTTTGAAGATGCCATTGACGTGTCTGACTTATTATCATCCTTGCCAAGATTCTTTATTAAGTCCTTTTTCATTTCTTCAATATATGCGTACAGAATATCTTCTTTGGTGACAACATCCTTCTGCATTTTTAATTTCCTGGTAATATGTTGGAACGGACTAGGAGCCTCCTTCTCTTTCTTTAAGCTTTGCTGGTCCTGATATACCTTTATTTTATTTCCAATTTCTGTCAATAATTCATGGCTGAATATTTGTCCTGTACTATTGTCAATTCTGATTAATTTGTCCCAGAATTTAGTGAAAAAACACCTGTATAAGCAAGGAATTTCCTTTTCTGTATAACCAATTTCTGGTTTCCATTTCCAAATCCAAGGAATGGAAAATTCAATAAAGAAATATATTGGACCAGATCCTGCAATCATTACGTATTGATCTAGTTCAATTATCTTTGGTGAAGAACTAATCCATTTAGAATATAATTCTTTGAATTTTTCAGGAAGAATATCAATAGGTGGTCCATAATTTGTCCACCATTCATAAAACCAATTTGGAATCGATCGTTTATAAACTTCTCCACATATCTTTATGAACCATGAATGTTTCTTTTTATTATTTTCATAGAGAAGCACTTTATTAAGTGCATCAACATAATCCCAATAGTTATATCTAATAGTAACCTTTTTATCGGGCAAAAACATTTCCTTTTCTTTAAGGGTAGATAGCCCCCATTCTTCTGGCAATATCAGCCTTTTCACGATTATCTTGCTGAAGCTATAAATATTTGGATCTCCTACATTAAAATGTGTTATTTCACATGTTTCAGAGGTTTTAAGAATAGCTTCATAATAACCTCTTTGCTTATAAGCTGTCACAATAAATGATGATGTATCTAAATATCTTTGCATTAGATTCCACGGATCATTATCTCTTTTTAGATCATTAAACTCCAGAAGAAGTATGACTTCTTTATGAGGATTTTCAGCATATGCGGTAATGTTTTCCTCATTCTCTTCATTGCTAGCTATATTAGCATATGAAGATGAAGCTGACTGACTATTTGCTTCTTGTTTTTTCTTGAATTCAAGAAATTCCTTATATAAACTATCAGTAGAGGTATTACTCCCTGAACTAGTCAGATTTTGGTCTATGAGCCTTTTGTTTCCATGTTGGGCTAGGATATTTCCTCTACCCATTCCTCTGTAAGAAGGATTTCCCCTTCCTCTAGGGATCATTTTCCTGTAAAAATTCACGAGTTAAGAAATCAGGAAGACAATTTTCTTCTCCTTTTTTATACAGAATCTCAAAATCAAAGGGTGCGAGGTGTGCTTTCCATCTAGCAAACATTTGTTTTGAAACATCATGTTTGAAATCTTTATTAAACATATATTTAGCTGACTTGCAATCAGTTTTTATAATAAACTTTTGATTATACAAGTCATCTTGGAATTTTAAAACACATTTTACTATAGCAAGAATTTCTTTAGCTATAGTAGCATAATTTTTCTGGCTATTAGACCATTTCCCAGAATGAAATCTAACAAGGTATTCTTGTTTTGTTTTTGGACATATTTGTTTTAGAATTCCACCGAATCCAATATCTGAGGCATCTGTCTCAATTACCTTTTCCCAATTTGGGTTTGACAACATTAGACAAGGCAGATTTTTTACCTTTTCTTTTATTGTCTTGACAGCCTGAGTATGCTTCTCAGTCCATGGTCCTGGATTCTTTTTTAATCTTTCATATAATATAGCAGCATCTTTAGCTAAATTCTTATAATAAGATGATATATAATTTAAACTTCCTAAGAATCTCTGTAGTTGAGTTTTATCAGTTATTATATCAGGAAATTTTGAAGCAAATTCTATGCTTCTATTTATAGGAATTATTTTTCCTTTTTCAATATTATGTCCTAGAAATCTTACATTTGTTTGGAATAAGGACATTTTTGTCCTTGAAATTACTAAACCATTTTGAATGATAATTTTTCTAAATATGTCTAAATGTTTAAAATGGGTTTCAATGTCCTTAGAGAAAATCCAAATATCATCAATATAAACAATAATAAATTCACTATAAGGAATAAAAATGTCATTCATTATTTTTTGAAACTCAGAGGGAGCATTTTTTAATCCAAAAGGCATTACAGTCCATTCATAATGGCCAATTGGAACATTAAATGTTGTTTTGTATTGGTCAGATTTTGATATTTGAATTTGCCAATAACCAGATTTTAAATCGAATTTTGAAAAAATGATTGAATCGTATAATCTATCCAACAAATCCTTTTTATTAGGGATTGGATGTCTTATCCATTTTAGAACTTTATTAAGCGGTTTATAATTCATTACTAATCTAGGCACCCCCCTTTCTTGTTCACTATGTTTATTTACATAGAAAGCAGTACAAGACCAGGGTGATTGGGATGGCTTTATTAAGCTTTTTTGTAATAATGACTCGATTTCTTTTTTGCATAATTCTAAATACTCGGAATTCATTTGGCATGGCCTTACTTTAGTTGGAATTTTCTTTTCATCAAAATCTTCTTCATATGGAAGACTAACAATATGTCTTTTTCTATCCCAAAAAGCATTTGGATGATCATTACATATTTCTAATGAGAATTTGTTATAAATCATTTTAATTTTTTCTCGTAATTTTGGGTTAATCAGTTTTTCACTTGTATTAAGAGAAATAACTTCTTGTTTTAGAAAGTTTAGATGATAATTCTTTTGTATCAAAAGATCTTTTATTTCAGTTAGAACTTTAGCAAATGGCTTTGTTATAAACTCAAAATTAATCGGCTTATTTTCATATGTGCCTGTTATTCCATTGTTATTTATATTTGTTATAGGATAAATTTTATCTATAAATGGCGTTCCAAGTATCACTTGGTTAGTAATGTTTTTTACTAATAAAAAACTTGTAGGAATACAGATTTTATTTTTACATATATATGCTTGTGGCAATTTAAAATTAATCTCAAGTTTTTCTCCCCCAGCATGTCTTAAGGCACTAGTGGTTTTATGAAAATATCTTGTGGGAATTAGTCCTTCTTGAATTACATTCATATCTGCACCACTATCAACAAGTGCAGTTAGCTCCTTTGTGAAATAATTATCAATCAAAAGAGTTATTTTTATAAACCACTTTTGAGATATGACAATATCTAATTTTGAAAGAAATTCTCCTTGTTCTGAACTATTGAACTTAGAACAATATACTAGATTATCTTCAAGTGGATTTACTTGTTTTGTTTGTTCGAGGAAAGATATTCTATAATTAAGATTTTTGTTTTCATTTTTAATTTCTTGAATTTCTTTTTTAACATTTTGGATTTCAATATTGAGATCTTGAATAGTAGTAGGATATTCAATTTTTTGTCTTTCTTTCAAAAGTTTATGAACTTCATTCATGGAATATGGGTTATTTGAAATACCAATATTTTGAAATATTTCATTTTTCTTGCTTGATTCTGGAATATCTTCCATTTGATCTATCATTTTAGATCTTAATTCTGGGTCTTTGACTAATTTTAAGAATTCTAAAATATTGTTATAAGTTAAAACATTAATCTCTGTATTTTGAAATTGTGATAGGACTTTATAAAAATCATCCTTCTGATTTTCACTGTCTAGTATTGGTTTTAGACAAGGTCCCCCTTGACTGCATGGTTCACAACAATCATCATCAGATTCTAATGGTTCTTCATTAAGAACTTTAAGTTTGTCTGAATTGTCCGAATAGTCTGAATAGTTTGAATCATCCTCAGAGTCTTCTTCAGAGCTAGAATTTAATAGAATCTTTGATAATGTATCTTTTAGTTCATCATTAATCTGCAAATTATTAATTTTCTTTTTTAATTTACATCTGTTAGCATAGTGGCCAATCTTTCCACATTTGTAACAATGAATGATTTTATCCTTCTTTTTATTTTTTTCTTCTTTTCTTTGGGCTTTTTGCTCTAATTTTTTCTTAGAGTAATGTTTCTTTTTCTTTTTATAGAAATTTTCATTAAATTTATTATTTTTCTTATGCGTCTTTTTAATATCTGGAACATCCATTCCAAATTGACTGCAAAATTGTCCTAATTGTTTTCTTTCTGACAAATTTTGGCGTTTTATTTGATTATTTAGTTTTATTTCATTGCACAAAGATAAACCTTCCTGTATACAGGTTCCAATTAGTTTCCCATAAGTATAACTTTCATAAGGAATATTTATTTTATCTTTTCTTAAATTCTTTCTTACTCTTTCCGCAAATAAAGAAGGAAGGCCATCAATAAATTTTGATTTCCAATGGGAGTTATTGCTCTCTGGTAATTCCATTACCCTATTTAAAAATGTATCTTTATACCATCTAAAATCTGTTAATGTCCTACATCTTAAATTCTGTAGAAGAGTACGAATATTTTTGTTGTTATCTGAAACTCTCCCTGTAAAATGTTCCAGAATAGTCACTATTAGTGTATACACAGAGTTTTGAACCATTTTCCCATCTTCTTGTTTTACCGTGCTGTAAATTTCACTTTTAAGTGAGGAAGAGAGATAATTATCCCACCAACCTTTAAGCTGGCCAGTAAAACCTGCAACTATCATTTTTGCAACGGTAACATCATCATTACCATTGTTTTTGCAGATTGTGCTATACATTAACATACGATGAGCGACATTATAAATTTGTTTTTCACTGTATGCATCTATATTCCATTCATAAATACTTTTCCCGCTATAGCTATTATTATTTATATATTCTGGTTCTTCAGGTAAAGTATCCATGGGAGAGGGCCTCCTATAATAAAATAATTTTTGAGAAGGCTTATACGCATACTTTTCAAGCTTATTAATCTCATCCTGAACCGTTTGGTTTTCAGAAGATTCTTCCTCAAGAGTGTTTAATTTAAGATTTTCCATCCTCCCTCTTAAGAATTTTTCTAGTTCAGATTCTGATTTTAGTTTAAAAACTTTTTCTAATTCTGTTTCTTTATTTAGTCTGAATTCTTTGACTTCAGGAGGAGGCTGAAGACTGGAGGTGGCAATTATTTCACTAGTTTCTTCAGTATTAAGAGAAACATTAGGCGTTATATTATTGATTGCAAAAAATATTTTACCTAATTTGCTATGTAATGATAAAATTTGTTGGCCAATGATGTGTAAATAAAGATTTGCATAATTTTGTTGCTCAAATAATTGATTAATTTGTTTTATAGTGACTTGTAAAGTATCATTTTCTAATATTTTAGAGAATGCATTAAAATTTAAAATTCTACCCTGCTTTTCCATTTGAAAAAATTGTTGTGGAGGATAGACTGCTTTTAGAACAGCACCATTTGAAAGTTTACAATCTCTTTCTAATACTGAGACATATTGTCCAATATAGTTTGCTATAAACCAAGGAACAAAGGGAAACATTATATTTTTTTCAGATGTGAATTTATAAAATTCATCTTGGAAATATTTTTGTTCTTCTTTTGAAATATTTTCAAAAAACCATTTTCTAAATGATTCCCATTTTGGAAGATTAAATTCAGATTTAATCCTCTGTCTGGCTTGAGAACCAGGACTAAAATCTATTTTGGTCGTATAATCTATGAGATTTTATATAGAAAAATTCATTTCCGATTCAGTTATTTCCGCTTCTTGATTATTGTATATTCCTTTTACAATATTATTTTTGTTTACGTGTAATTTTTCAACATGGCTATCTTTTACAGATTCATCATCTGATGATTTTTTCTCGAATTCTCGTATTTGAGATGTAGACATCCTTGATGGGGTTTCAATAATATAATCTAAAGGAGATATATGAGAATGAAAAGATTTTGTCCTAGACAAATATGATTTGCTGGAACTGGGTCTAGAATTGTTATTTTCTAGTTGTATTTGAACAGTTCCTTCAGGGGTTTGAATAATACTTGTTATTTCATTATTGATTTTTGGCTGAGAGGGAACAACTTTTTCAATTTTCCAACTTTCTGGAAGAGGAATTTCTTCCTATTTTATTGATCTTCTTGTAATTATATTAGACTGACTAAAATTTGTCTCTATTAGGATTGTTTCATTTAAAGGTTTATCTACCAATTTACATTGAGGATTTAACGTGTATAAAGGTTTATAATATATTTTGTAACAAATACATATTACTTCAGATCCTGGAATATAATTATATCCATGGGTCTTAACATTTAAAGTAATGGCTTCTAAAATATTAACGTCAGATAAAGATAATTGCAAATTGGGGTAAACATTAAAGTAGACTGGACCATGTGCCAGACTTGATTGAATTAATCCCATTAGGGATTTTTTCCAGTCTAAATTTCTACCATCTCTTAAGGCTGCTATAAAACTTTCTAGCAGTCCTTCGAGGGTTAAAGGTTTAAATGCAATTTGTATTAAACCTATGTGAATAAATTTATGGGTTTGCCTATAAGGCTGTAAGTCTTTTTCACTTAATAACTTAATAATCATTTCTTCGTTATCAAGTGAAATAGATTCTTCTGTGGTTTTAACAATCTGTTTCAAACCAAGTTTCTCAAAAGTGCCTTACTGGTATATTACCTTAGGTTCAATCTTAGGAATAGTCCATCTATTCAATAAATCTAAGTTTTGAGGAAGTTCATATTCCTGTTTAATACTGTTTTTAATAGTATATCGTTTTCTTATATTCATTTAACTTGATCTATGTGCTGAAATACTCTGATCTATACATATGAAGCATGGCTCTGATACCATTCTCTAACACGTCCTGGAACAAAGTTATTAAGTTCTGTGTAAAATATAAGTGTGTAAAATAAGGAGAAGCTTACTGCCTCCATTAGTACTATAAGTTTCTTTCTTTTTAAGTTTATATTTGTGTAAGAAAAGCCTGTATGGCAGGCTAAATTAATTATGTGTTGAATTACTTCTGTTCTATATGTATGTGTTCATGTGTTCATATATATTGGAATACAAATTAAACTGAAAAAGATGAAGTCATGGGTTGAGGACAGTGTTAGAAGATAATAGTTTCTGGTTTTGTTTATAATCATGTATTATGTCCACTTTCAAGCCAAGATAAGGTGTTTTCGGACTTTGTTTACATGATTTATAAACCAGAAACTGTTTTCAGTATGCTACTTGACTTGTAAAATATCCCAATTTTGATTTTGTGGTTCCAGTTTGATATGTAAGATCCTGAAAACAATGTAGCAAAGTTTACACTGTAGCAGTACTGCAGCAGTTTTGTCCTGTTGCGGTATTATTACAGAAATTGTACTAACTTTGTTCCAGGACGTGTTTCAGAACTTAATAACTTTGTTCCAGGACGTGTTAGATAATTTGAAAGTGGACATAATACATGATTATAAACAATACCAGAAACTATTATCTTCTGATACTGTCCTCAACCCATGACTTCATCTTTTTCAGTTTAATTTGTATTCCTATATATATGAACACATGAACACATACATATAGAACAGAAGTAATTCAAAATTTAACTAAGTTGACTAAATTTTATAAAAAATAGTTTATAATATTGATAATTAAGTAATCTTAAAATAATAATAGGAAAGTATAAACTATGAAATGTTAACCTTGTTAATTAAGCTTTATAGAAATTAACATGTATATAATAATAGTAATAATTATAATAATCATCTATGTTTATAATAATCATAATAATATTAAATTATAAAATATTAACAAGTTAACTAATTTAATAAAAAGTTATTAAGTTTATAATAATGATAATTTAACTAAGTATTATGAATAGTGATAACTAATTAATTAAATTTTATAAAAAATTAACTAAATATTATAAAAATATAATAATAGTAAATTAACCAAGTTAAAAAAAATTAATGAAATTAATTGAGATTTAAAACTTAAAGTATCTTATAAAAATTAACTAAGCATTATAAATATTTAGCTAATTTAACTTAAGTTTTAATAAACAAGGGATAATCAATATGATAATGAAACCTTCGACGGTAAATTATATAAATTGTATTTTTTTCATATCATGTGCTGCTACTAGAACAAGTATGTTATTTGCAACTAATACTGAAACGTGTCATGTGTTATTGACAGAATCATCGACTTATAAATTTCTTCATTGTAGGTAATTAAAGACCATTGGTGCAAAAAAAAGACAACACTTTCTGCTTTCGTATTAAACACATGAGATTTTTTTGGTTGTCTTTTTTGTTGGTGATGCAAACTTGCTTTACGGATATTGTGTTTTTATCTATGGGTAGTTAAAGGATACTATATAAACTTGATTTATGGTGTTATTTTTGTTATGAAAATTATGTAAATTTGCTTCATATATGATGTCTTAGTTTATAAATATTTTTTCATATAATTTATGTAAATGATTAATAGTTATATATCTATACGATAGTTTTTGCATTTGATTCTAACATGTTATTGATATCAATTGCTTGATATATATTTAAATGTTGTTGACATGTATATGCATAAATATCCTGATAGTACTGCAAAATATAAATGCTATAAAAAATAAAATAGCAAAAGACAATGTTCACTTAGTGTTGTCATTACTTTTAAAACTTACTAATAACGTTTATCTAGTGTTATCATTACTTTGTATTCTTAATAGCAACGTTTACGAAATGTTGATAAAAATGTAGATACAAATTTGACCGTAGAAAAGAAAAAGTTGTAGAAGTTAGTAACAACAATTATAAATTGTTGTTGGAAATGTAGAACGCATATGAATGTGCTTTCGACAGCAATTTATAAACGCTGTTATAAGTTAATAACAACGTTTATCAGCCACTGATGAAAAGTGCAGCAAAAAACTATCAAAAACAATTGACAACTCAATATAAATGCAGTAAAAGGTTGTTTTCTACAGTGCTTTAACTTATGCTGTTAAAAGTTCTATACCTACGACTTCATGTCATTATACAGTATTTCTAATAACGCTATTAGATCCTACTACAACATTTTTCAAACACTGTTAAAAGTTGTTTCTGCTATAGTGATCCCTTTGGAGGGTTGTGAGCAGTCTCGCTCTATGTTGGCACTCGGATATCACCCAAGGGAATTTTGTGCCTTGCACAAAATCTTCTCGACTTTGGTTCGTCCATCGTTGTAGGCCAGGAATCAGCAGGTTAATTCATAAAGACAAATGCAGGAAATGTGTTGGGAGCTTCTTCACCATCAGATTCTTCTTCTGATGATGACTCTTTGTCAAACGATGAAGTAGTTGGCTCTCGTTATGTGGTTGAACTACGAACTGTGAACCCTCATCTAATTCAATCTCAGAGTTGGACTCTATCTCAGGATCTCATGGAAGTGCTTTTCTCTTTCCAACTTTGGAAGCTCGTGTAGGATATCTTCCAGACATTATAGTTGTACTACTAAGAAATGTTGTTGGTTGCGATTAACCCGAACCCCCCTATGCGTGTAATATTGCAGTGCTTGCAGTGAAAGTTGCATGAATGCAAAAATGTAAATAAAACATCAGAGGTATATTGTTATGGTTATTCAAAGTCATACGCAACATCAAGTAAAGTTAGTATGCGAGGTTCGAAAGTCATGATATGCTTTATTCTAACTGTCCAGATGCTTATTCAAAATTGATTCATTATTATTATTGCATTCGAAACTATTTCAAATGTCAAGTTCAGTTGAAGCGTCGAAGTTGAATACTCATAACTGGTTCGATCAATTGCGGGTCGACCTTTTGGCTTGATCAAGCTCAGGTCAATCGATCTGAATCGACTTTTCCAGATTGATTAATTCTGGCTCGATCATCTCCAGTTTGGTGTCCTCGGCTCGACCTACTTTGGGTCGACATACTTCATGATCGACTAAGAGCCATGCCGACCCAGACACTTCGATAATTCTTTAACTACTCAATCCTCCTCTTATCCACTATCATCATGGGTCCCCCAGAGATTTCTTCTACTCCTCCACCATTTTCTTCATCACTCTGATCCAGTGAACATCGTTCTTTCAATTCTCCTACTCGAGACGTGCGGTGATGTCACTGCACCACCACGCCTCACCCTGTTCCACCTCGTGACACATCCATGGTATTAGAACCATTGTCTCCTTTACCCCCGACATCAACGGAGCCAAACCCAAAAACAAAATCAAACTTCGCAATCGATTCATATAAAAAAGCATGAAATAAACCATCGAAACCCACCTAAACTGATTTATGATCGAGATTGGAGGAGCAAACTGCAGAGATTCGAGCTTGGATTTGGATCGAATTAGCGATTCAACTTTGGATAAATCTTGGTTCGAATATGATAAAAGTAAAATGTAAAATGCTAAGGTAAACCTGATATATATAGGAAAAACAGAGACTTTTTGCCTACTCAAGACATAACATGTTGACCAAGTCCGGGTTGGCTATAACGTCTCTGAATCCGTCCTGATCATCAAGCCAGATCTTTGTATAGAAATTATGGGGGAAGATTTGAGAAATTTCTCTAATCATGTTATGGCTTGGTCGACGACTACATGCACTGACCTGCACACGACTATAAATTTGACTTTATCTCAAGCTCGACTTATGCAAAAAGACGATGTCGCTTCTTAACGACCGTATATGTGGGCCAACGACATACAACTTGACTATGTGATATATGTATTCGACTTGTTGAACCGACAAAGTTTGAATAATTACCTTTGTCTCTCAACGACTCCAGTCAATGACTTTGGCTTGGCGAGTACCATTGGGCATAGAATAAAGCATGACTAGCTATTTATATAGAAAAAAGAAGAATCCAAGTGTCATGACTACTCGAAAAGATACAGCTATCCATCATTGTTTCCATAAAGACTGATGGCATCTCAAGGACGTGCAACTCAACAGATTCAAAGCACGTCTCATTTACAACGCGACTTATTTTGGGGGGACAAAGTGTTACCCTGTCTCTCGATAAGGCCATCAAAGTTCATGATCAAATTGTTGTGGATAGACTCATGCTCATTCATATACAATGAAGTCGAATGAAGCAACCTACACTTAGCTCCAATTTCGGCACGGTATAGCCCGACTCGACTAAGCTGGAAAAGTACAAACTTCAAGTTGACTCAAACCCGAATCAACATAATACATATCAGGTATCCCTAACTGGGCATAGGCAGATCCAGATTATATCATCTTGAAGACTAACTATTTTACATCGTAACCAAGCCCACAATCTCCTTCATCTTTATATCGGTTGCCATGTATCTCTACAGACCCGGACCTAGACATCTTCTATAAATAGCCCCTTAAAGCTATAAAAAAATGACTTTTGGTTTCTCTAAGTGTTTTTACTGTCTGTAATCACTGTGTACTCGAGATACCTTAAACTCTTATCCTTATAATCATCTTTTAATCAATGTTTAAAGAGAATTTATAAAGTGGACGCATGAAACTCATAGTCGAACCACTATAGATTGATTACGCATGAGTTCCTCTTGTTTTTCATTTACTATTTCTTCATTTTATCTCCTCATTACGACCTTTAGGTGTTTGTACCACTTTTTGGTGTAAACACAACTAGATAAGGAATTCTCAATTAAGGACTTAGGAGATCTGAATTATCCTTATGAATTAGAGTAAAGAGAGTGTCAAACACAAAGCTTTATCTCAATCAAGAAAAGTATATTTCAGACATACAAGTAAGGGCAAAGATGAACAAATCAAATTCCCTACAGGTACCAATGGAAAGAAAGTTACAACTATCTAAAAACAGTGGTGAACCAATAGCATATGTCACACACTACACAGGTATTGTTGGAGCTCTGTAATTTGCAACAATCACTAGACCACCCATTCAGTGTAAATAAAGTGAGTCAATTTATGCAGAATACATTCAATCTACACTTGTAGGCAGTAAAAAGGATATTAAGATAACTTAGAGGCACACTAAAGCATGGTCTAGTACTGGAGTCATCTAAAATCATTAACTTAAATAGATATGCTGACTCTTATTGGGGATCATACCTTGATGATAGAAAATCTACATCAGGTTATTTTATGTTTTTGGGTATTAATCCAATTTCTTAGTGCTTAAAAAACAAACAACTGTGTTAAGATTGAGTGAAGGGGGAAAATATCAAAGTGTAGCTAATGAAGCAAGAGAAATAGTTTGGATCGAATCACTATTACAAGAATTAATGGTCAAAACTAATATAAACCAACTGTGTGGTGTGATAAGTTAAGCACTATGTTACTTAATGCAAATCGAGTTCAACATTCAAGGATCAAACACATTGAATTAGACTTACACTCCGTAAAAGAAAAGGTAACATAAGGTAAATTAAGTGAAAATAATAAAGGTTCTACACACCAAATAACAAAAATATCCTAACAAGGCCACTTTCTAGAAAGAACTTGTTACCATTCAGGGATAGACTAAAAGTTTCCAAAGTCAATACCTGCTCAGGTTAGATGATTATTCAATAATATTGGTCAAGGTGAAGAATTGACTCTTGATTTGCCATAAGAATGAAACGTATCACACAGATCTGACTAAAAACCACTTCAAAGAAGGAAGATCTACTCAGATGAGCAGATTAAAGTATGTTTTGAGGAATTTACTAAATAATATGGCAAAGATTGAGCATAGAGATGGATTTTTTCTTCCATCGTCATAATTGTATATTAAATTTGAAAGGGGAGGGGGAGAGTATTAGAGAAATGTAATTCCACATATCTCAGTATTGTATATTCATCACATATACTTCGGGTAAAGAGGAATGGGCCTATTTGCAAGCCCAATCATATAATGCATTATAATAAATAAACAACATAGTGTGAAAATCAAAGATAACTATACAAGTGTATAATTTACATTTCTCTCGTATTCAAATCCACATTCTATATTTTTTGCTCTATCTCAAAATTATTTAAATCAATATACAAAATCAAATCAAAATAATTTTGTTTATTAGAAAAGCTCATTATTGTGTTTTGGAGTGATATCCATGGATTTGATATTTATCATTGTTGTGCCACTTTATTCGGTATTCCTGAATTTTCTCAGCAACCTTATATGAGAATAATAAACATGGATAACTCTGTTAAAGGAAACCGAGTTCATATGAAGAATTACTCAAAGAAAAGTTTAGTTATGTCAAGATACTTAAGAAATTAGTTTACATTCAACTAAAAGCAATTAATGGAGTAATATTTGAAACACAAAACGGAAGAAAAACTTAACATAGACTTCATGCAAAGCGTATGAGGCTAAGTGGTAGAAGTGAACGCATGAAAACTAAATAATGTCACTTAGGTAAATGGGTAATAATGTCCATAACCATCCAGACGTGAAGTAAAGTTGACCTATGGCTCTTCATTCACACAACAATTCAAAAAAAAAAATTAAATGAGAAAGCTCTACTTTTATAATAGACACAAAATGGTTCTATTGTAATAGTCATTAATTCAACAAAAAGGAAAAAGATAAATTGATTTCATGTATCAGGTAGTGGCTGTAGTGAATGTTGATGAAAAAGAAAAACGAAAAGGAAAAAGTATGTTGATTTACATCTACTTTCTATAACATGTACACTTATTAATGTATCAAATTGTTATTTAATGAATACACAGAGTTAGAAATGTAATCTTTGATTATTAGAACAAAATTGTGATTTTGAGAGAGGAGAGAAGAACTGTTTGATTGCTTGACATAAAAAGCATTCAGTTTTCGTTATATCTTGTACAAAGTATAACTATATATATATATAACCCGAAGAAAAGAATAAATGGGCCAAGCCCTATACAATATAACAAATAACATTATTTCGCTACACTAGTGCCCGCTAAAACATAACGAGGGTTAGGGTTTGCAAAATTAAAGTGAGATAAAGCAGTGGTGATTGGGAAACCCTTTTCTTTAAAAAATCTCCAAAATTCTTTGAAGGAGAGGAGAACGAGAGCCAAAACTGCTACAAGAAGGCTTCAAATCAATCTATTTTGGCAAACAGATAGGAATATTCGATCTGTTGCTGAAATATGCTTCGTCGATGTTAAGCTGATGTTTGAGTCAGAAGTTCACTCTTGACAATGGCTTTGCAAGTAAATCTTTTTTCTGATCATTCAAAGGTATATGTCTTATCCTTAGGTTGTCTTGCATAATATGACCTCGGATGAAGTACAAACCTAGTTCTATACGTTTTGTTTTCGAATGTGGAACTAGATTTGCTATTAGAGAAGTAACAATGTATTGTAGCATTTTTATTTGATTTGAGTTTGAGTTCACTTAGAAGAGACTTTATCCACATTATCTCTGATGTGGTACTTGTCATGCTTCTGAATTCAGCCTCCGAGCAAGATCTAAAACAGTGCTTTGCTTTTTAGCATAGCAAGGCACTAGAATTTTATCCAAAAATACAAAATACCCTGAAGTGGATTTCAATTATCTTGATCAGTCCCCCAATTCGTAGCATCCACATCTAAACCTGTAAAACCCGGTCTAACCTGAGCATTACAAATGCCAGATCAGTCTGGTGAACCAGAGTAAGAAAAACACACTAAGTTTAAAGGTACCATCCAACTTGGTTTTTAAAGTCAAAATCTTTTCGAAAGAAAGGATAATCATAAGACCAAATCCACACATAAACACGGACGGTTTTTACCTTACAACAATCCAAAACATTTTTGAAATCAATATCTTTTTTGATATTATAATAGTGTCTAAATACAAATAAATATCAATCTAGTAGTACGCTTGCATCTCATGCTTTACATACAGTATACAATCAAAATCGCGGTCTCTTATTGGAGAACGGATTTCCTAGCAAGGTATGGGACCGCCTTCCCGACAATATACCTCCGGAGATGAATACATTGGGGGTTCAACAAGAACATCTTGCAACCTAGGCTAAACATGACCAACCCCTCATTGCCCTTGAGGGTACCGAATATATCATTACCACGGTTAGGGGCCATCCAACCGAACCGATAACATAAATACAAAAATAAATGGGACAACTGAAGGCACTTGATTTCTCCAGATTAGGTAATGATATACCCTTTTGATGGGTGCGACCTACATTGCCATGTGACCTACCTGATTTTGTGCCATTTCCCGGTTGATGAGGCTTGAGGTTATAATCTTTTGGAACATCTAGCCACCATTCACTTTGAATGCCACATCGTCAGATCCGCCAGAATCACCAATTGATTGCCACAAAAATACTCTAGGAGTTAAGAGAAGGCCTTCTCCGTCGCAACTGTTGTACATTTGAAAAATTACGTACGTGGACCATTTGGAAATACACTGTTAGACATCCATTTATACAAGTCATCCGTCTATACAATTCATCCAGGAACACGATGAACCAAGGCACTTTCCTACCATGTCCTATATACGTATCACCCTCAAGGATCAGTAGCGAGTAGTCCTTGCAATCTAAAGATTCCAATTACGACATAATCACTGTCGAAATATCTTAAGGAGCTACCCAGAGAAATTTATCAAGTAGTCCTTTCGCTCATGAAGATCAACGGTCTTTAATGCTCCATCTTTAATCAACATTTTCACGTATTTGCTAGTTCAGAATGGTTTTCAAATATAAATTTGAATCCAGTCTTGCCGTACCAACAATCGTATTGGGTCAGATTTGATAGTCGGTTATTTAACTATCAAATAAATAATCGTGAGAATAAAATGAGTTTACTAGTTCAGTACTAGCATTACATGGCCTTTTTTATTAAAAATAATTAACGAAGGTTAAATAAAAATTCTTAAATCTTACGGATTTTCACTTCTTACTTCACATAAGATTTATTTCAAACTATTCTATTTAGAATTTAATTGTGTGTGTGTGTGTATATATATATCCAACACTGGTTTTAACACATTTCACATAAAACATTGTTACTTGAAAATAATACTCAACTCTTATTCTTTCAGAATAAACTCATTCCAAAACTTAACTTTTTCTTTCCTTTTTCCTCGAAAATACCATTATAGTTTCACATATTCTCCTTTTATTTCTTTACTTCGGGACTATCATTATATATATATATATGTATATGTATATGTATATACATATATTTTCTCAAATCTTTCCATTTTCGTTACTTTGGAAATCTCATTATATATCCTCAAATCTTGCAATTAACATTGCATTATTATTTCTCATATGGAAATAAAAATTATTCTTAACCTCTTTCCCATTACAAACTACAATCATCCTCAGATAATTCTGAACTCATTCAAGTTGGGGTATTTATTTACCTCTCAAACCTTGATCAACAGCGTTCTTATCTTTAGATAGACATGAGTTGTAATTCAAAAATCGATATTAATTCTAATACAAACACATCTCATGTAACTATTTTATTTACAATATGTTTTATAAAACTTCTTACTTTTGAAAATCTCCTTCTCGAGTATAACTTTTACTTCTTGAGTCATCGATTAAGAAATTACTTACTGAAACATCATCTTTTAATTTTCTTTAAACAATTTGTTTTATAACCCGGATTTTTGTTCCAAAATCCTATTACTCACTTCTTTACCAAATTCACTTTTAACCATCCCTTTCCTAATCCAGTTAACCATTCCCACCTGAGAATCTTATTTCAATTTCCCTAATTTTATTTAATTCCATTATTAAGTGACGTTAATTTAAAATTAACGCTTTAACACCTCATCTTCTTTTTATAAACTTCGTTTATAAAATTCTGGTTTAATATAAACCCTTTTATTCTCAATTTTCTTTTACCTAATTCAAACATTAAGCAAACATTAAGCAAACATTAATTTAAGCTATTTTATTCGCTTAAAATTCCTTTTATAACTTCGTTATATAAACTCGCTTTTTAATATCAAAACCGTTCATAAACTCCTTTCATAATTCAATTAGATTTCATTTCAGCTTTGATTACTTTTTAAATGGATTTCAAATAAAAAGTAATCTCCTAAATTATTATTAATTAAAATAATAATTTACTCCAATCATATTAACTGCAATAGCAGTAGTTAACTTCTTTAGTAACTAAATAAATAAATAATATATCTTTAAAATATTATTAAAAATTACAACAGATATTCGTTAAGCTATTACATTAAACTAATTAAGAGTAAATTAATCAAATAGCCAATTCCATTTAATTTATTTGACTTAGTCAACTCAAACCATGGTTAAATTCGCTAACCAATCCCAATTATAGTCCTTCCTTCAAATTAATTAATAATATAATTAATTTAAATAATTTAATTAATGTTTCTCAAACAATTATTCAAATCTATACCATTAGGTTAATTTCTGCACATTTGCTTATAAATCTGATTAATATCAAAATTTTCTTTATAAAATCATTTAATAATCACATATGAGTTTAATAATAAATAATAAATATTTATTTCCTTTTTTTAGAATAATAGATTTAAAAATCTATCTTTTGTTATAAAATAAATTTTATAACTTCACTTCTATCGATTTACCTACCAGTAAATCAATATTTAGAAAACGATTGATTTATAAGCCGTATACTGCCAATTACTCAACCAATATTACTCATTGGTTTAAACAAAACAATTGTTAAGTTTTAGGTCAATGGTCAACAACCAAATCAATCATCTAATTAGAACAGTTCATATAATGTTAATATGAAAATAAATATCATTAAATATATTTGAGGAATCCCGCTGGATCCCTCCAACCTGTTCTTCTCTGCACCAACATAGATTATCTCACATAAATTCATTCAATTCAAAACTGATTATTTCTATAACAGTAAATAACGGCTATTTAACACCAATCAATTAACAAACAATTTAACACGTTTATTTTATAAATGTAACCAACAAGGTAAGTTACCTCAATTGGTTCCAATCGTTAAAATAATGATTTGGTTTTTTACTGAAATTAAACAATATTTAATTTTGTCGGTTCAATCAATATATATAGATATATTTAATAAACAGGCAACCATTAGCAATCATAGCACACAATTATAAAAACCCAACTTATATAAAATATAAGTGGGAAGAACTGAGTGAGTTTAACTCACTTTGATTTGATTCCGAAGTAACTGTAACGACCCAGCGGATTTTCAGCCTTGAAAATCGACATAACACCTTTACCATATCTCATGTCGATCCTCCAAGCACTGAAAAACACTGGATTGTCATGAGAAAGAAATTAGAGGGTGAGAATAGAAAGAAAGAATGTTAGAATAGAAGAAAGAAGAAGAAACACATCAGAATCTCACAACGGAATGAATAAAATATAATATCAAATCTCTTTATACAAAAGAACTGTATATACATACCAATCATCAGAGTACACATATATCAGTCACAGTGGAAAAATATCTGTATATAAATAGCGGCGAAGCCCCCTGCTTCTAGCTCCTGAAACTCCAAGCGGAACCTAACCTGGAATATACTCGGTCGGACCCGAGCACATTTGATTTAAAACAAAATACACCGGGTCAGTCTGGAATACTTTCAGTGATAAATTCACAGAACACACACTTGTTTAACTTTGCAAAATCCTTTATGAAATCAAAAGGTAATAGTAAGACCAGTCCACACATAAATACGGACGGTTTTTACCTTACTATAACCCAAAACAGTTTTGAAATCATAGCTTGCTCTGATATTATCATAATGTCTAAATACAAATAAATATCAATATAGAGGAACGCTTGCATCTCACGCTCCCCATATATAGTATATAATCGAAAACCGCGGGCGCTTATTGGATATTGGATTCCGACCTTGACAAGGTATGGGTCCACCTGCCGATAGTGTATCTCTAGAGGCGAATACACTGGGTTCAACAAGAACGTCTTGCAACCCGGCCCTCACATGACCGACCACTCATTTCGCTTGAGTGTATCGAATGTATATCACCGACGGTTGGGATCAGCAACCGCCACCCGAATAGGGTCAGCATCGAATAGATAAAGAAGCAATAGGAATTTCTTTAGATAGGTGATGATACATCCTAATGGGAGCGACCCACATAGCCATGTTGCCTGCCCGATTTTTGTCATTTCCCGGTTGATGAGGCTTGAGGCTAGGACTTGACTTTAACATCTGGTCATCATACACTTTGAATGCCACATCATCAGATCCGCCAGATCACACTTGATTGACGTCCACAAAAATACTCTAGTTTATTTGGCTAGAGAATAACCATTTCTCCGCCATCAACTATCGTACGTTTGGAGAAATCAACTCATGTAATTCCTTTGGAAATACTCTGTCAGACATCTGTCCATACAAGTCATCCAGGAACAGGATGAACCAAAGGTACTCTCTTACTGCATCTCATATAGGAATCACCCCATGGATCAGTAGCGAGAAGTCCTTGCAACCTGTGGATTTCAACCACGATAGAATCACAAATCAAAATAACTCTGGCTGAAGGCCAGAGAAATTCGACAAGTAGTCCTTCCGCTTATGAAGATCCACGGTCTTCACTTGCTCCGTCTTCAATCGACGTCTTCACGTATTTGATGGTCGGAATGGTTTTCGAATATAATTCGATCCCGGACTTTCCGAACCAACAATCGTATTGGTTTGGTTTGATAGTTGGTGTTTTAACTATAAAATAACAATAGTGTGAACACAATGAGTTTTCTGATTCAGTAGTTGGCACAACTCGACCTCTTTTAAAATATATTTAACCAAATTCCCTTTTGACTAACTTTAACTGATTTACTTTGATTGATTAACTCTAACATGACTAACTCGACTTATTTAACTTGACAAACTTGACTTGATTACTCCTATTAACTAATACTCGACTTAACTCCATTCGCTCGACTCTAGATTGCAGCGATCACAAAGGTTACGTCTGATTCCCTCAGGAAACATCCGACCGCCATAGGCTATCTGCCGCCCTGCGAATTACGCTAGCAGTCGTACACGATGGAAACTTTTCTTAGATAACTTTGTTTGATTAACTCTATTATATTCAATCAACTTTAATTAAATAACAAATGTTCGATATAAATTTGAAATCAATATTCTTAATTCTTTTTAAACCAATATTGCAATATTACTTAATTTCCCAAATCCTTGCATTAGAGTTCGATATTTCTTGTATAAGATAAAACCAATTCATCACCTTCACTCACACCAAACTAACACCGTTCCTCGATAATAGTAAAGCCAACCAAGTTGGGGTATTTTAGTTACCACTCAGACCTTGATCGAACCGTTCTTACCTCAGGAAAATATTCGTTTAACCACTAATATCAATTTCTCATTTCCCTTTTTGGTTTCAAATCTGGGTTTTTAACCATTCCTGTAACAACCCGTATTTTCAATAACCTGTTATAACATAAATCGAGGCAGAATTTAATTCTAAAATCTGAATCAAGGGAAACGGGCTATGCCATTGCGTTTGTCTCGAAAAAATACGCGAAATAGAGTCCGAGTTTTCGAAAATCGGAGTCCGTATGACCCGATTAAGGCCCAACGAAGTTTTCAGAAAATTCCAAAGCAAAAACAGATTTCAAATTCAAGTTTGGATTTGAAAATTTGGGCCAGTTTGGGCCAGGCGGGAGAATTCCCGCCAGAGCACCCAAGTCGACAGCCCTGTCGACTTGGGAGTCGACTTGGTTGGACCCAAGTCGACAGCCCTGTCGACTTGGCTGTCGACTTGGTCCAGCCGGGTTGTTTAGCCTGGTGCACCATTTAGAGATTGTTTTTGAGCTTGGGGGCCAGATTCGGTTTTAAGGGCTGAGATTGCAACTAGGGTTTAATCCTATGGCCTAAAACACTTGCCTAATCTATAAATAAGGCCCTAACCTAGCCCTAAATCACCATTAATCTATCCTACAACTAAACTATGGCAAAATCAATCCTCTCATTGCCTCCACTCTCTTCATACAATTCCTAAATAAATTTCTAAGTGATTTTCCATGCATACAAGTGTTTTCAAACTTGTATGAGCATCATTAGCTTGCATTCAAGTCAAGTTTCTATATTTGCATCATAAAGCAAGGATTTTTATTGATTTGGAGCTTGCGTTTTGGGTCTAATTGGTTGTTTAAGGGCTTTGTCATATTTTTGTGTCTTCATAAGCATTGTAAGCCCTATTCTACTTTCATACTTAAACTCTAAAGTTAAATGTATGATATGCAAGTTTATATGCAAGTTTACTATGATATGATATGCAAGTTTATCATGTTGTAATATGAAAGTTTTTATGCAAGTGTGCCATGCTATGATATGCAAGTTTGTCATATGTTATGCAAGTATGTTATGCAAGTTTGATATGCAAGTTTGTCATATGATATGCAAGTTATGTTATGCAATTTTGGGATGATCATTTGGTTCATGTTATCATGTTATGCAAGCTTATCTTGAGTATATGAACATAAAGCTTCAAGCTTTATGCTAAAGGTTGCATTTTGGCAACATGTAAGTTATCATATCTCTTATGATAACTTGCATGTGAGGCTAAATGCGAACTTATGGCCATTTCTACATGTCATTTAGTACCATGTATCACCAATATGCCAAGTTTGGTTTTATGCATGCTTTTGAGGCCTAAAAATGCAATATGCAAGTATATGAACATATGTACATTTCATATGCCACCATGTTGAACTTGTGGCTTCAACACCTTTTATGTCATGATTATGCCAAGTTCCCTCTTTCTATCCTTTATGCGCTATTGCGATATGTAAGCGATGGGATTGCGTTTGGAGTTGGGTAAACTTAAAAGACATAAAACATAAGCTTGGGAATTTACCTATTAAGTTAGGTCTACCCATTGGGAATTTACCTATTAAGTTAGGTCTACCCAATTGCTTGAAAATTTGTAACATGTTTTGGAAACATGATGGACATGACACTTAGAAAAGATAAGTGTGACCAACTCGAGGTTGGGTTGAGTTTGTAGCGTAAACCTACCTGGAACCGACCGGCTTAACTAGTTGCTACAAACAATAGGACCCAATGTGAGAAGTTGGTCATGTTGTACCTTGAACCCGAGGTTAGACCAAGTTGTGGTGTAAAGCTACCCGGACCCG
Source organism: Allium sativum (assembly GCA_030737875.1). NCBI lineage: Eukaryota > Viridiplantae > Streptophyta > Magnoliopsida > Asparagales > Amaryllidaceae > Allium > Allium sativum. The sequence continues at coordinate 2,132,618 of CM060921.1, read as the reverse complement.
CCCGGCTTAACTAGTAACCACAACAAGGTCTAATGTGAGAGGTTAAGGCGCATTAAATTAATTAATGCCTCGTGATTAGGGTTAAGTCATGGTCCACTGAATACTTAACCAACTTGGGCTTGGTAGATTAATCGGGGTTAAGTCGTGAACTCATCGTTACACTTAACCAAGTTAATCCATGATTAGCAAGAGGGTTAATCCGTACTTAACCCACTAGAAAATCCTAGCAATGGGGGGCCCACTCCGCAGTAAATCCCCAAAAATTGGTATCATTAAGGCCCTAGGGACTAGGCTAGGGAGGGGGCACGATTACTGGGCTGGAGGTAAGCGACCCAATAAACGACGGCCGGGTGGTACGCCGATGTAGTTCCGGACGGACTATGGTCGTGCACGTAGTCCGTATTTGGAGAAGTCACCCATGGGTACTAGTAGATCGAGACTGTGCACTCATGTTTATAGTGTCTAGGGGTTGGCACCCTAGGGCTTGATACACCCGAAGGGTGGACTCGGCACAGTTCGACTACAATTATGTTTGGGCCGTATTGACACCAACACGTGACGAGATAGGCTTAGGGAGCCGATCGACTAGACCGTTGGGTTAGACCTTGCATTAGGGTCATTTCATGTTATTGGGCCAAAGCTTGGGCCAAGGGATCAATACTTGTTTATTCACGTCATGTTAGTTTGCTAGTACACCTGTGGTGCAAAACCTTAATCCTGATTATGCGATGACACCTTTATCTACCTTGTTAGTTCATCATCATGCTAGTATTGTTGTTATCCTTATGTTCATCCCTGCTGCTCATGCCAGTTAACTTTATCAGTTTACATTGATTGTAGTAGGTCTTACTCAGTCTTTTTGACTGACCTGTTTTCTTTCGCCTCTTTTCTTCCGTTTCCCCCCCCCCCAGGTTCTCAGGGAGGGAATATTGGAGCTTAGCTTGGATTTCTGACCGCTTGCTTGTGGGATTTAACTCATGTATGGTTTGACATGAAGCTAGCTATGGCTATCACTTCTTTTGGGGATTAGTACTTATGTAATTCAGTTTTTCAGTTGATGTTGTTTTATCTAGACTTGTTTATTTGGAAAGCTATGTTGTACCAGACTTGTTTTGAAATGGTTTAAAATCTTCCGCTGTTTTATCTATGTTATTTACTCTGTTTACATATATACATATGTTCTTGTTCTGCCTTGATATATCATTATGCATGTTTACCTGATTCAAACGCCCCTCCAAAGTCAGAGTGCTTGCAAGAGTCACCCTGGCGGAGGTGGGGTGTTACATTTGGTATCAGAGCATATGGTTTACGAGAAGGAACAAAAAGGTTTTTAAAAAACTTTTGGAAAACTATTTTCAAAACCAAGTATAAAGTATTTTCCAAAGAAAAGTCTAGTTTATTTTAAAGGCTATTCCCCAAAAAGCCATTAGCAAAATTCCTTCGTTTTTTGGCCATTCTGAATCTGTCTTTTTCTTCGTTTTCAGTATGGCCGATAACTTTGCTATTCCGGAGGGAGTGCACGTACCTGTTTGGTATAAGAGACTTTTGGAGGCTAGGGCGACCGAAGCCGGCCCCGCAGATGTTCCTCCTCCTCCTCCTCCAGTAGTTAATGTTCCTCCTCCTCCTCCTCCTCCAGTAGTTAATGTTCCTCCTCCTCCTCCTCCTCCTCCAGTAGTTAATGTTCCTCCTCCTCCTCCTCCAGTAGTTAATGTTCCTCCTCCTGTCGCTGAGGTTCCTCTTCCTCCTCCCCCTCAGCATCCTCAAGCCGACTTCGCAAAGATTTCAAAGCAATGGGTGGCAAGAACTTGCAAGGCACTGAGACTTTTGTAGAGGCCAGAAATTGGTTGAAAGAGACCGAGGATTTATTTGCTATCTTTAGGATAGACGATCAGAGGAAGGTCTTGTTGGCGGTTTGGCTTATGAAGGATGAAGCCGCTTATTGGTGGGAAGTCACCAATGGTACTAGGCCTGTTGAGACTTGGGCCGATTTCAGGGAAAGGTTCATGCTTAAGTTTCTATCTTCTGCTGAGGAGAATCTGCAAAAGGAGAGGTTCATAACTTTGAAACAAGGAGATATGTCTGTCAAAGAATATGTGAACAAGTTCAATCAGTTAGCTCGTTTTGGCTTGGATATGGTGAATACTCCTCAGAAGAAGGCTCTTCGTTTTGCTAGAGGATTGAATGAGCCGTTGCAGGGATTGGCTATGTCACATATTCCCCATGGGGCCACGTTTGAGAGTTTGGTTGATATGGCGTTACTTCAGGGAGATGTCAAGAAAGAAACCAAGATGAATGATACTCAAGCCAAGAAGACTGATTCCCAGGGAAAAGGAAATCAGGGTAATCCAAGTGGTCAAAGCAGTCAAGGCAATCAGAACAAGAACAAGAGTCAAGGCAACAAGGGGAACAACAACAAGGGCAAGAACAACAAGGAGAAGTGCCATTATTGCGGTTCAGTTGGGCATCTTATTAAGGATTGTAAGAAGAGGAAAAGGAAGAATGGTGAATGCTTTTTCTGCGGTAAGACTGGACATTTCAGTAGGGATTGCCCGAAGAAGCAAGGGCAAGGCCAGGGTCAGACTCAGCGTGTTGGACCTTCAGGAGGGCAAGTTCATGCTCTCAATGTCGCTCCAGTTCCCGATCGAGGTAGTATTTCTGTTGAGAGCCTTGTATATATTTCTGATTTTCCAATTCGTACCTTGTTTGATTCTGGTGCATCGCATAGCTTTATCTCATCTGATCTTGTTGATAGTTTGCACCTTAGTACTAGCTTGGTAGATGATCCCGTCTGTGTCTCAAATCCTATTGGGGGTTCCGCCCATTTGTCTATGATATGTGGGGATTTGAGGATCTCTATACTGAGTGTAGAGTTCTTGTGCAGTGCTTATTTTCTTGGTTTCAGGGGATACGGATTGATATTGGGCATGGATTGGCTGTCCAGATATGGAGCCATTCTTGATTGTGAGCATAGGGTTGTGAGGCTCGTGACTCGCCTCGGAAACACCATAGAGATTTCTTGTGATCCGAGAGGTCCCGTCATGTTGTGCTATCTTGAATCACTCAACTCGTCAATGGAAACTCTTCAGTCTGTGAGAGTGGTTCGAGAGTATCCGGATGTTTTCGATGAAGTTAGGGGGTTGCCCCCTAAGCGAGAGATTGATTTCCGCATTTATCTGGTGGATAATGCAAAGCCGGTTTCTTTGCCCGTTCGGCACATGGCTCCGCGTGAAAGACGGGAGCTAAGTAAGCAAGTAAAGGAGTTGCTTGAGAAGAACTTCATTAGACGAAGTATATCTGAATGGGGAGCGCCTATGGTATTCGCTACCAAGGCAGATGGTTCTCTCCGACTTTGTGTTGACTATCGAGAGTTGAATAAGCTGACTAAGAAGAACAGACACCCGTTACCGAGGATTGATGACCTCTTTGACCAGCTTGTCGGTGCTTCTGTTTTCTCTCAGCTTGATCTTGCTACGGGATTCCATCATCTCAGGGTAGCTGAAGATAGTATAGACATGACTGCGTTCAGAACTCCAGATGGATTCTTCGAATGGCTTGTCATGCCGTTCGGCTTGACTAATGCACCCGCATATTTCGTGGACTTGATGAGTAGGGTGTTCAGGGAGTTCTTAAACAAGTTTGTCGTGGTCTTCGTAGATGATATTCTGATCTTCTCTAAGGATGAGGAAGAGCACGCAAGGCATCTCGTGGAGGTGATGGATACGCTTAGAGCGCATCAGTTGAAGGCCAAGTTCTCCAAGTGTCACTTTTGGAGAAGGGAAGTTAGATTCCTTGGGCATATAGTATCTAAGCAAGGCTTAGCAGTGGATCCTGCTAAGGTAGTTGCAGTTCAGGATTGGAAGACTCCAAGGAATGCAACCGAAGTGAGAAGTTTTCTAGGTCTTGCGGGTTTTTACCGGAAGTTCATCAAGGACTTCGCGAAGATTTCCGCTCCTCTCACTAAATTGACGAAGAAGAATTTAGTTTTTGCTTGGAGCATAGAATGTGAGCTTGCTTTTCAGAAGCTCAAGAGAGCTCTCACATCAGCACCTGTTCTAGCTTTGCCCGATGGAGGGAAGCTATTTACAGTATACACCGATGCATGTGGCACGGGGTTAGGAGCTGTTCTTATGCAAGAAGGAAGGGTGATATGCTTTGGCGTTAGACAACTCAAAGTGCATGAGAAGAATTATCCCACTCATGACTTAGAGTTAGCAGCAATAGTATATGCACTCAAGGCTTGGCGCCATTGTCTTCTGGGCGAAAGATTTGAGCTTTATACCGATCACAAGTCGTTGAAGTATCTCTTTTCTCAGAAGGATCTGAATCTGAGGCAACAAAGATGGATGGAATTCTTGGCGTCCTACGATTTTGAGATAGCTTATACCCCTGGCAAGGGGAATGTGGTAGCAGATGCATTGAGTAGAAGAAGGTTGACCCTAAGTCCTCTATTCGTTGAGATGAAGAATTTAGAGTATGTGGCAACCTTTGATTTCTCTTTGGCGGTTGAGTCGATGGCTGGTTCTTTAGCATCTCTGGAACTCAGACCTACCCTTCTTGATCAAGTTGGGGCTTCGCAGAGAGAAGACCCTCAGATAGTTGAGATTATGGATAAGCTTATTCGAGGAGAGACGTCTAGTCATCTCGCTCGATATTCTATTGATGACAAGGGTTGGCTGAGGAGAGACGGAAGGTTATGTGTTCCAATGGTAGAAGATCTAGTAAGAAGAGATCTTGAGGAAGCGCATCGCTCTAAGTTGACTATACATCCGGGCGGAGATAAGATGTATAAAGATATGAAGCGCATTTTCTTTTGGCCTGGGATGAAGAAGGGTGTGGCAGAGTTTGTCTCTAGATGTATCATTTGCCAGCAAGTTAAGGCCGAGTCAAAGAAGCCCGGTGGGCTATTACATCCTCTAGACGTTCCACTTTGGAAGTGGGAGAGTATTTCCATGGATTTTATCGATGGGCTACCAAGGTCAAGGAAAGGGAATACGAGCATTTGGGTTATTGTGGATAGGCTCACGAAGAGTGCTCATTTCATTCTGGTGAAGAGCAAGAGGACCGCATCTTGGCTAGCGTCTGTATATCTTCGTGAGATTGTGAGGCTTCATGGAGTCCCTTCTAGTATTGTCAGTGACCGAGACCCAATCTTTACAAGTCAATTCTGGAATAGCTTGCAAGAAGCCATGGGCACGAGGTTGAATCTAAGTACTGCTTATCACCCACAGACGGACGGTCAAACCGAAAGGGTGAATAGGGTACTCGAGGATCTGTTGAGGCTTTGTATTCTGGATTTTGGTGGTACTTGGGAAGACCATCTTCCTCTTGTTGAGTTTGCATATAATAACAGTTATCAGGCAAGCATAGGGATGGCACCATTTGAAGCTTTATATGGGAGGCCGTGCAAGTCGCCTACATGTTGGTGGGAGACTACAGATAAGCTTATACTTGGGCCTGATCTGATCAGAGATACATCCGAGAAGATCGAGTTGATTCGGAGACGGATGAAAGCGGCCCAAGACCGACAGAAATCCTATGCTGATAAGCGAAGAACTGATTTGGAGTTTGATGTTGGGGATATGGTTTTCGTGAAGGTTTCTCCTTTGCGGAATGTGGTCCGATTTGGAGCCGTTGGGAAGTTAGCACCAAGGTTTGTTGGACCATTCCCTATTATAGAGAGGATCGGGCAGATGGCTTATAGAGTGAGGTTGCCCGAGAAGCTTGCCGGAGTACACGATGTTTTTCATGTCTCGCATCTCCGGAAGTGTTTACATAAATCAGCAGAGGTTGTTGAGCCAAGTGTTCTGAAAGATGTGGAAGTGGAGAAAGAGGCTACCTTGAGGAGAGCTCCGATTCGTATCTTGGGGATGGAGACCAAGAAGCTAAGGAATCGAGAGGTCAAGTTGGTGAAGGTTCAATGGGGTGAAGCCGAAGAAGACGCAACTTGGGAAACCGAGGAGAAGATGCGTGGGCTTTATCCATTCCTTTTTGAGGGTACACTCTCAATCTCTTTTCTTTGTTAGCATATCTTTCTCTTTGCTATCGATGTTTATCTAGTTTATCGTGTTAATCTTGTCATGAGAACCTTAGGTAGAAACCCTTTGGACGAAACATGTGTTTGAAACATGTTATGCTTGATGGTTGCAAGTGGTTGCAAGTGTTTGCAAGTGGTTACTCGTGGATGCATTATACACGTTAGGCACTAGATCGGCTCACACACTACTCATATTGCATATGCATGAGTGTTTATGCTTATTCATGGATGAAAATTTTTGTGTTATCACATGGATGTTGCATATGGATGTATGTTATGTGCACACATATAGATGTTATACATTATGTTAGGAATTGCATACATATGGATTCATTTCACTAACATAATTTGCATTGATGATATTTGCATTAGATTAGGACATATACACACACCTTTGCATATGCTCATACAACATTTAGAATCTTTTAAGGACAATGATTGCTCGTGGATGATGTTTTGAGTAGATGGATGTTGGATGGTAGGATACGTTCTTCCTAACTTGAAGATTTCGGGGACGAAATCCTTTAAGGAGGGGAGAATGTAACAACCCGTATTTTCAATAACCTGTTATAACATAAATCGAGGCAGAATTTAATTCTAAAATCTGAATCAAGGAAAATGGGCTATGCCATTGCGTTCGTCTCGGAAAAATACGCGAAATAGAGTCCGAGTTTTCAAAAATCGGAGTCCGTATGACCCGATTAAGGCCCAACGAAGTTTTCAGAAAATTCCAAAGCAAAAACAGATTTCAAATTCAAGTTTGAATTTGAAAATTTGGGCCAGTTTGGGCCAGGCGGGAGAATTCCCGCCAGAGCACCCAAGTCGACAGCCCTGTCGACTTGGGAGTCGACTTGGTTGGACCCAAGTCAACAGCCCTGTCGACTAGGCTGTCGACTTGGTCCAGCCGGGCTGTTTAGCCTGGTGCACCATTTAGAGATTGTGTTGAGCTTGGGGGCCAGATTCGGTTTTAAGGGCTGAGATTGCAACTAGGGTTTAATCCTATGGCCTAAAACACTTGCCTAATCTATAAATAAGGCCCTAACCTAGCCCTAAATCATCATTAATCTATCCTACAACTAAACTATGGCAAAATCAATCCTCTCATGGCCTCCACCCTCTTCATACAATTCCTAAATAAATTTCTAAGTGATTTTCCATGCATACAAGTGTTTTCAAACTTGTATGAGCATCATTAGCTTGCATTCAAGTCAAGTTTCTATATTTGCATCATAAAGCAAGGATTTTTATTGATTTGGAGCTTGCATTTTGGGTCTAATTGGTTGTTTAAGGGCTTTGTCATATTTTTGTGTCTTCATAAGCATTGTAAGCCCTATTCTACTTTCATACTTAAACTCTAAAGTTAAATGTATGATATGCAAGTTTATATGCAAGTTTACTATGCTATGATATGCAAGTTTATCATGTTGTAATATGCAAGTATGCCATGCTATGATATTCAAGTTTGTCATATGTTATGCAAGTATGTTATGCAAGTTTGATATGCAAGTTTGTCATATGATATGCAAGTTATGTTATGCAAGTTTGGGATGATCATTTGGTTCATGTTATCATGTTATGCAAGCTTATCTTGAGTATATGAACATAAAGCTTCAAGCTTTATGCTAAAGGTTGCATTTTGGCAACATGTAAGTTATCGTATCTCTTATGATAACTTGCATGTGAGGCTAAATGCGAACTTATGGCCATTTCTACATGTCATTTAGTACCATGTATCACCATTATGCCAAGTTTGGTTTTATGCATGCTTTTGAGGCCTAAAAATGCAATATGCAAGTATATGAACATATGTACATTTCATATGCCACCATGTTGAACTTGTGGCTTCAACACCTTTTATGTCATGATTATGCCAAGTTCCCTCTTTCTATCCTTTATGCGCTATTGCGATATTTAAGCGATGGGATTGCGTTTGGGGTTGGGTAAACTTAAAAGACATAAAACATAAGCTTGGGAATTTACCTATTAAGTTAGGTCTACCCATTGGGAATTTACCTATTAAGTTAGGTCTACCCAATTGCTTGAAAATTTGTAACATGTTTTGGAAACATGATGGACATGACACTTAGAAAAGATAAGTGTGACCAACTCGAGGTTGGGTTGAGTTTGTAGTGTAAACCTACCCGGAACCGACCGGCTTAACTAGTTGCTACAAACAATAGGACCCAATGTGAGAAGTTGGTCATGTTGTACCTTGAACCCGAGGTTAGACCAAGTTGTGGTGTAAAGCTACCCGGACCCGCCCGGCTTAACTAGTAACCACAACAAGGTCTAATGTGAGAGGTTAAGGCGCATTAAATTAATTAATGCCTCGTGATTAGGGTTAAGTCATGGTCCACTGAATACTTAACCAACTTGGGCTTGGTAGATTAATCGGGGTTAAGTCGTGAACTCATCGTTACACTTAACCAAGTTAATCCATGATTAGCAAGAGGGTTAATCCGTACTTAACCCACTAGAAAATCCTAGCAATGGGGGGCCCACTCCGCAGTAAATCCCCAAAAATTGGTATCATTAAGGCCCTAGGGACTAGGCTAGGGAGGGGGCACGATTACTGGGCTGGAGGTAAGTGACCCAATAAACGACGGCCGGGTGGTACGCCGATGTAGTTCCGGACGGACTATGGTCGTGCACGTAGTCCGTATTTGGAGAAGTCACCCATGGGTACCAGTAGATCGAGACTGTGCACTCATGTTTATGGTGTCTAGGGGTTGGCACCCTAGGGCTTGATACACCCGAAGGGTGGACCCGGCACAGTTCGACTACAATTATGTTTGGGCCGTATTGACACCAACACGTGACGAGTTAGGCTTAGGGAGCCGATCGACTAGACCGTTGGGTTGGACCTTGCATTAGGGTCATTTCATGTTATTGGGCCAAAGCTTGGGCCAAGGGATCAATACTTGTTTATCCACGTCATGTTAGTTTGCTAGTACACCTGTGGTGCAAAATCTTAATCCTGATTATGCGATGACACCTTTATCTACCTTGTTAGTTCATCATCATGCTAGTATTGTTGTTATCCTTATGTTCATCCCTGCTGCTCATGCCAGTTAACTTTATCAGTTTACATTGATTGTAGTAGGGCTTACTCAGTCTTTTTGACTGACCTGTTTTCTTTCGCCTCTTTTTTTCCGTTCCCCCCCCCAGGTTCTCAGGGAGGGAATATTGGAGCTTAGCTTGGATTTCTGACCGCTTGCTTGTGGGATTTAGCTCATGTACGGTTTGACATGAAGCTAGCTATGGCTATCACTTCTTTTGGGGATTAGTACTTATGTATTTCAGTTTTTCAGTTGATGTTGTTTTATCTAGACTTGTTTATTTGGAAAGCTATGTTGTACCAGACTTGTTTTGAAATGGTTTAAAATCTTCCGTTGTTTTATCTATGTTATTTACTCTGTTTACATATATACATATGTTCTTGTTCTGCCTTGATATATCATTATGCATGTTTACCTGATTCAAACACCCCTCCAAATTCAGAGTTCTTGCAAGAGTCACCCTGGCGGAGGTGGGGTGTTACAATCCCTTATATTTAAATCCTCGTTTAACCATCTCTTTACTTAACTTCTTTAATTGAGTAAATATTCATTAAACCATAACTTTTAATTTCAACATTTTCTGTTTATGACATTGATTTATAATATAAATCCTTCATCAAATAAATTTTGACTCTATTTGTTTGAGCATTTGTAAACCAAAACTTTCACTTTGGATTTTATAACTAAAACCCACTCACCCTTACTTTAAGTCAAAACACTTCTAATTGGGATTTTTATTTACAATTATCCACTCACCAATCTTATTTGAAACCTAGGTTAAATATCCCTTTATAACACCTTTAGTCGGCTTCAATCAAATTCATCATCATCTATTTCTTCTTAACTGAACTCCAACTAAAATCATCTCTTATATTTATTAACAAAATAATTAACTTCAATATTAACTACACCGAGGTAGTTAACGATGCTATTTACCCAAAATAGAATCACTATCATTTTTGGAAACTAAATAAGTAATAATTTACCTTCATTTACTTTAATAAATTCGATCCTTTTCTTTAATCATAGTTAATTAGGGATTAACTAGTATTTAACACCATACCATTGAATAATTCCCTTAATTTACGGTTAATCAAAGATTATCCCTTTTAATCAATTTTACATAACAATGGTTGATTCTGCCAACCGTACATGTCCGTTAACAGTTGACTGAGTTACTCTTGTCATTCCCCTTTAATTAGTTTAAATAACCCAATAAATTTAAATCACTATTCAATTGTTCTAAAACAATTATTCTATCTTACCAACCTATCGGTAAATTCTTGGTTTCTGCTTTTACAACTGGTTTAAAACATCTGAATAATTTCCCTTAACTCGATTAAAAATATTTATTTATAAATTTCTAATTTAAATACTCATATAAAACAATTGAATAACTTTAATTCAGTTATAAATAAATTTATAACTTTAAAAACACGTCAATTCACTTAACAGTTGAACGACGTTAAAACCACACATTAGGCCATTTACTGCCAATTTCCAAATCAACACTGTCGGTTGGTTTTAAACACAACACATGTGAACATATATTTAACCATCAACATTTACACAGGGTTTGGTGTCAGTCAGGGTGAACAATTCATATGTATGCACACAACAAATCAAAATACAGTTAATTTGAGGAATCCGGTTGGATCCCTCCAACCTGTCCTTCTCTGCATCACAGATGTCAATTGATAAAATAGACGAACAAATAAATAAACAACTGCAACCAATCAGACAATATCAACCAATTTGAATCCATCGCATCCAATCAGCCAATTTAAACTGTAAACTGTAAAATATATTTTACTGTGAATGTACCACATCACAGGATTCCAGAAGGTGTGAGAATTAACTCACCAGAGTTTGTTCTGGTCGATGGTTGATGCGTTTGTTGCTTTTAAATTTGGGACGACCATTCAAAATTAGCGGAATTTTCAACAGCGTCGGATTGACTCTTAGTCAGTGCCATCGGATAGGTCTTGTCCCTACGATCCCAACGGATCCAGTTTCGTCAAATTTCGTTACCGTATGTAAAAGATATGCTCGTTCGAAGTTTAAACAAATATACGATAATAAATAAATTAATTAATTAAAAATTAAAAACTAATCACCGTCATTTAAGTGCCACGTCAGCAGCATTTCACTTGGTCCACGCGTTCTCCTCCTTCGTTCGTTCTCAACCCCGATTCTTTCCCCAACCCGTGTCTTCTTTCTGATCATGAACGGAAATCGCTCTTCGCCACCACATACGACCACTGGACTCCGACCGAGGGTCCCACCAGAACCGCCCCACCGTGAGCCCCATCCGCCATCAGTCCCTCGCCTCCAGGAGCCCTCCGCCGCCGTACATCCCAGCTCGAACGGAAACCGGTTCTTGATGAACTGTGGCCGCCACAGGCGGCGCTGACAACCCAAACCACCACCATTCTCTCCGCCTCGCACCCCAGCATCGTTCCCCCTGGTCCACGACCCCATCTCCGCCTCCTCCGACCGGAAAATGGCCAAAACACCTCACCACTTCGAAACCGGACCCAAAAACAACCTCCCACGTTCATCTGCCTATTTCTCTCTCCTCCAACCACCAGAAATCTTGAGACCACCGCCAAATCGAAGGTCTATCTCCCCTCTTCGAAAGCCCTAAGGTCTCACCACCTCAAATCAACCCAGACGCTCGAATTTCAGCCAGGAACGAAGATAGTTCTTCGTTGTTCATCGCGTTTTCCCGCCACTTCAGGCAACCATTGGTGCTGGATTTTTGCGTGGAGGTAGATCTCGACTGGATCTACAACATTGCTTTGGGTTCTACCAGCAGATTTTTGCTAGATTCAAAGATATAAATTGTTTTGTGAAAGTGGACTTTTCTACAAATTTACATGAAAGAAGATGAAGCTTGGCTGGAAAATGGTGAGGGAAGGGGTTTATATAGTGTGAGAATAATTTATTTTAAGTTGACGTGATGTACGATGTTGACTAACGATTTTTTTCGTACCTATCGCTATTTTGAACATCGTTTATTCGCTGCTGCGCTCACATACGAACCCCGTTCGAGACACGACTGGACGGCATAGTATAATTTGACGATACGGTCCTAATGAATCTCGTTTCATCGAATTCCGTGTCCGTTTGCTCAAATAGCGTTTGTACACGTCCAAATAGATCGATTTATTTTGCATTTTATTTTGCCACGCTCACGGAATAACCCCGATTGATGTGCCATCTGAAAATCTAGCAATAATTTACCGTTACGGTCCCAACCAAATTTGTTTCGTCGAAAACAGAGGTCATTTGAAAAATGTCCCTTTTATAACTGGCCAATTCGAATAAAATAAACCAATTTTAAAATACTTCAATATAATAATATCAAAATATTGCAGTTGGCCTTACACGACCAGAATTTGATGTATTACAAAGGAAAAATATCCCGGGTTGAATTCAAAGCCAAATTGATACTCAAAATATTTAAAAACCGTTATTTTATATAAATGCAGCGCTATATATATAAAGGAATTCCTGGCGCTGTTTTTCTGAGAATTTGATTTAGACATAAAATAAAATCTACACGATGAAAACTCGATTTTTCTCTGCCATTGGAAAGATATCGTCAAACCGGTCCAACGTTTCTTGTTTCAAGGAAATCCGACTTATTTTGAACCCGGTACGACCAATTGAAGTTCAAAACGCCAAAACGCGAACTGCCGCGTCGCTGCAGCTCGTTATTTAATTGAATTATAAACTATATATATATATTCAAATGTCGTTTTGAGTCGAAATCATCGCTATTTTTCAATATAACCACTATTTGACAATTTTAAATTGCCCATTTGACAATTTTAAATTACCCGATCAAATTATATTGCCAATTCCATATTTTCCAATTATTCTGGAAATTAAAATATTATTTTATTATTTATTTAAATAATATATTCCAACATAATCGTTAAATTCGAACCAATATTTTAAATAAATAAAATATTTAAAATAACCCAAATAAATAGGCAGAAAATACGGGTCGTTACAGTAACTAAGCAGTTCGGTTCCCGTTTAATTAAACATGCATTTAATAAAATTCCAGCAGCTTCCAGTCTTGTCCAAGATAATTCCAGAACGTAGAGTTCCGTCAAACGGTCAGGACGCAATCGGTTTGGTCAAATTCTGTTCATATATGCAAAAGATATCCTATTATAAGTGTTCATAATTTAATTAGACAATTTAATTCTTAATTAAAAGTCATTTACATTAATTACATCTGTTTAACGATAATACACCTGTTAAGTTCCTGTCTGCTGCTTCGCTCTACATCACGCATCTTTGTTAAGAAACCTAGCACAAATGATAACTAATAGATATACATAATTAATTAAATTAAAAATTCCCTTAACTAAAATCATTAATGGTTTAAATTACTAATTACTTCAAATTTGTGATACTGGGTCGATTATCCTCTCCAATTCGAAACTATTGCGTTCGTTGGTTCAGTAAGCTACTCCTTACCTGTTATAATATTAAAATTAAAGTATTTTAAGTAATTATCTTCTGTAATTAATAATTAGTTGAACAAATCAAATTTTAATTACTTTAGTTAGGCAGCCGATACCTTGTTCCTTCATGCGATTCTAATGCGTCATCCAATACTGATTATTCCTTCGTTTCGCTTAACTATTCATGCACCGTCCACTTCACGTGCTTCATTTTTTCAGAACCATGCACCAATCCTTCCGTCGCCGGTTGCCTTCCTCCTCATCGGAATTTGATCAAACCATACTGAAACGAGCACCACTACTCTCCCTTCAACAAGATCGTCGTACAAATCAGTGATTCCTTCGCCCACGAAAATAGGTTCGAACGCAGTGACTCCTTGCTCAAATTCTGGCTATCTCCATCCTTGAAAATCCGTCATAGCCATTGGATCTGAAGGTATTACCGCGACGATAATCTTTCCTATTGAGGTTTTCGTGTATAGATGGTCGGATGAGGAGGAAATCGAAAGTAAAATTAGAGAATTTTTGGCCATTGGAAATGTTTAGGTGGCGGCCGATGTTGTCTTGACCACGCACATTCGTTTTTGACCCAGATTAGGGTTTGGAAAGATTCTTATGGGTATATATATATAACGAATGGTTTGATAAAATATTATTATATCAAAACTTCGTGCGGAAGTAACAATTTAAAACCACTACAAACGATATCCAATCGAGACGAAACTCCTAATCCTAGCTTAAAAAAAATTCCGGACAAGATGGGATAGGTTTCGTCGAATTCCGAGGTCATTTGTAAAAAGTCCTTTATAAATCACAGGCTAAAAATCACGCGCTTAAATTTCCCATGAAAACTCCAATCAACTTGAAACTTGGTGTAACGATACGCATTTTTCCCGACCTTAATCGATCGCTAGATCGATTAAAATCGTTCAAAACCCGCATAGTTAACTTGAGGAACACAATACATTAGAATAGATAACAGAGGACTTTTATTACATCATGATAATATAACATCAGAGTACAGAATATACCAGAGTAAATTAATAAATAATAATACAGCGGAAGATAATTTACAAAGGATTTAATACAATGCAGCGGAAATAAATAAACTGCGGAAGTGTGTCAAATTTTGGACACAGCTTTAAGCTTTGATCCAGAATCCTGCTCAATATATCTGCAAAAACAAGCTACTCCACTGCCCTTTGTGGAAAATAAGGGGAACTCGAGCTTGCAAGTGAAACAAAGTACGGGTCAGTCATGGGACTGGTATGAGAAATCTTGCTTAACTTATCTAATGAGAAGGCTAATCGCAGGACCACGCCGCTAATGCTGAACGGGTTTACTCCATTGGATTGCCAGTGCATAAATATAGTAAATCGTTAAACAACACAATGCTTTTTAGAAAAATGAAACCATTATAAGACTCAAGTCCTATCACACAATGCAACGCAAACCGAAGGATAGAGTTTTACCTTATAATGGTCAAAAGATGCTTGATACGATAAAAAGGATTTGATATTATTATTAGTGTAAATATGTTTAAAAACAATTTCAATCATAATGTATCAATCATAGACAGCATATCTACCATATACTATGTCGCCATACTGTTATACAATCAAAGCTGCATGATATCGTATTGGAGGTTGGATTTCCATCATGAGTCAAGGCTAGGAACGATCTCCTGACCGATTCGAGACACTCTAGCAATGTCCCAGGATTCGGAGGCTGACGAAACCTTGGATACAGTAGGGCGGTCCCCTAATAGTGCATTGGGTTGGATTAGTTATGCCTGAACACACGCTTCCCGGTCCTATTGGACCTATAATACGGCCATTGGCGACCAATAAATCCGAGGCCTCGAAAATTCCATCATCCACATAAGTAAAATGTCAGGCAGGTAAGTTGCTGACACCACTTCTAGCTAGAAAGAAACGTGTGCACTCTCTGCGTTCCCTCGCTCCGTTTTAGACTCTACCGGGTGTGAGGCTCGCGAATAACACTACACAAAGCTATGCTAATTAAAGCTATGCTTTGATCATCATCCACAAGGCTCTGCTTTTCAATAAAAGCCTTGATCTATGCATCTTAGCATGCCACATTGTCAATCCTTACCATTGATTTCTACCAATATATAACCTCTAAGCTCATACGTCTCAGAGAAGCTTATTAAGCAAGAGAATGAAATCTCCGCTACCAAACAGATATATATTAGCAGAAATCAACCGATACAATATAAAGGAATACAACATCAGATATGCCATCCATTTACAAGTCCGTTTTGGGTCTGAGCGAAACCGGAGGCACATTATACCTCGCATATCTGAACGATCAACAATACATCCGGACAACTACCACTGGAACCTTTTCAAGGCAGTAACTCCAATCAAAGGCCTCAGTAGTCCTCATCCATTCGATGTGAAGATCGCCGGTCTTCAACCACCGTCTTCATCTTCGACTTTTAATCGTCGTAGTAAATATTCAGAATGGGTTTAATCCGGTTTTTCCGAATAACTCGCGTAATTTAAATCAAGTGCTGTGCAAACTCATCCAACGCCTCATTCCAATTCAGAATATTCTTTTAATCAGGTATTCACATTTTTTGGAAAAAGGTTCCCATTAATTTTATCAAAGATAAATCTTTAAATTTATTATTTAATCCCCCTTTTGAAGATTCACTAAAACCCCAATTGGGTTTTAATATGCAAAATCATTACTTTATTATTATTCAGATTTAAGAGATAAATCTTATCTTTAACTGGGTTAAAGAACAAATGTCATTTAAAAACATTGTTCACGATAAACCCCAAAATCATCTTCCATTAAATATGGAATTTTCACAGAAATCAAATCAATATATAATCGATATAAATTTCTGTATCAAACCAATAATATAAATGGAATAACAGCAGAGCCTTTAAATTCCATATATAGTAATGGTCTTCTCTTACAGAATCTCATCTCGATTATTGTTAAATCGAATTCCATTCAATTCCAATTTAATATATTAACTTGGAAAACTTTACTTTGTAAAATTTCCACTTAAATCTTAATAAAAAATTTATAAATTCCAAATTATATTTCCACTGTTGATTGGGTTAAAGAACTAATGTCTTTTAAAACATTGGATTATCTTACTAGTTAATAACTTGTTTGTTTTGATAAAAATATATTTTACTTTTACAAAAATTGGAGTTTTTCATCAAAAATCTTTTGAAATCGTTTATTATGATTTTACATAATTTTCCTATATTTTAAAATAATTTTATTAAGGCCTTTACAGTCGATTTCCATAAACGGTCATCGAACTGCATCCATAACAACCTTTTCTGAAATTGATTTGGACATATCTCCAAATCTAACCGTTAAATTTCAAAACTCTTATATTCATTGGAAAGATCTTTTCGATACGAACCCAACGGTTCCGGTTTTACGAGAATCCGATGGTCGAACCTCCCGTTACATCAATTTGAAGTTAATGGTTGAAATTCGCGAACGGTCGCTATGCAGCGCGTTCTATTCAGGCCATTATATATATATATATATATAGATATATATATATATATATATCGTCGATTTAAAAAAGTATTTTATAAAATATTTATAAATTTATTTATAATGATTTTATCTTTATTTCAATTTTAAAGCAACATTAAATATTCTATATTTTTATCATATTAAAATATTTATATATTATCAAAATATTAGATTTATAAATCACTTCTTTTAATATTCATTCTAAAATGAAATAATCGATCGACAAACCCGTTCGGGTTAAAAAAAGCGTCCCTTCAAAACACGGCTTCATATTTTATAATTTTGTATCCATTCTGAGACGGACATAAAAATCATACTTAATTCTTCATTAAATTTATTTTAAGATATTCTTTATTTTAAAATATATTATATTGAAATATTGTTTGTTCTAAGATGTTCTTTCCTTATATTCTTAAACATTAAAATGTGTTTTTACATTAATATGATCTTTTCATTCATCTACACAAAAATGTATTTTCCCATTAAATTGACATTTTTCATTAAAGTAATTCTGAATCGGAATGCGACCCAATCAATTACGATATAAATTCAGTTATATGGATTTCATACATTGCATATATCCAACGATAATGATAAACAATCATCAAACAATACATTCAAATCCAAAGTGAGAATTATAACTATGTGAGCATAAAAATAAATAAATAAGTAATGCTCAACACAAATTGTCAATCCATCGATTGACAATTAACTAAATATTGGGACTAGTGTGTGTCCAATATCATCCCAATACCCGTGTGGGGTTTTCAGTCAACAAACAATAATATATTATTTGCGCACTTGGACGATGTGTGAAAAATTATCATCCCAATCACATAAACAAGTAGGACAACTTATAAATGGAAGTGTAACATTTCAACATTGCAAACATATATTTCAAGACATCGCTACATTATATTTTCAACACATGAATATTTTCATATAATCCCTTTTTACAATAAAAATGTGAACTTTTTATAGTTAAACATTTTAATGCAACAATGAATCATTTTCGTATACAATAAAAATGTAGGTTCTCATGTTAACATAATTTATCAAAACAACGAATCTTTTCTACCGATTCATTTACATTAAAAATGTGAATTTTTATGTTGACTCATTTACAATGAAATGTAATCTTTTTATATTACATAAAGATGATATCCTTCTTACAATGTATAAAAATGTAATCTTTATATTACATTAACAATGTAATCCTTTTTGCATTGCATAATGTGACATAAAAAAAATGTAATCGTCATTCTACTCTTTTTATCGTCTCGAAAGTGGCAATAAAAATGTACATTAAATTCTATTCTTTTTATTGTCTCCAAAGTGGCAATAAAAATATTACTTTTAATCCTATCATTTTTATTACAGCTAAGATGTTAATAAAAATGTAACTTTTTATTTTAATGTTTTGTTTGCACCTAAAATTGCAAACAAAAATGAGACTTTAATTCTAATGTTTTGTTTGCATCTAAAATTGCAAACAAAAATGTAACTTTAATTCTAATGTTTTGTTTGCATCTAAAATTGCAAACAAAAATGTATCTTTACAAATCATGTTTTTAATTTGTATCTAAATTACAAATAAAATATAACCTTTTTTTTACTAAAACTATGTCTAATTTGCATCACAAAATGCAAATATAAATTAAACTTCCAACTTCAACATTTTATCTGTATCAAAGAATGCAAATAAAAGTATAACTTTTTATTTCAATGTATATTTGCATCAATGCATGCGAATAAAAGAACAACCTTTTTATTCAATGTATATTTGCATCAAAGAATGCAAATAAAAGAATAACTTTTCAATTCAATGTTTATTTGCATCAAAGAATGCAAATAAAAGAATAACATTTTAAATCATTGTTTATTTGCATCAAAGAATGCAAATAAAAGAACAGCTTTTCAATTCAATGTTTATTTGCATCAAAGAATGCAAATAAAAGAATAACTTTTTAACTCAATGTTTATTTGCATCAAAGAATGCAAATAAAAGAATAATCTTTTTATTCGCTGTCTATTTGCATCAAAGAATGCAAATAAAGAAAAAAAATTAATTCGAAGTTTATTTGCATCAAAGAATGCAAATAAAAGAATAACTTTTTAATTCATTGTTTATTTGCATCAAAGAATGCAAATAAAAGAATAACTTTTTGAAGCAATGTATATTTGCATCAAGGAATGCAAATAAAAGAATCACTTTTTATATCAGTATTTATTTGCATCAAAGAATGCAAATAAAATAATAACTTTTTGTATCAGTATTTATTTGCATCAATGAATACAAATAAAAGAATAACTTTTTGTCTCCATTCAATGGTATAGACAACAATGGTATTGTAACAACCCGGAAAATACGAGCCAATTTAAAATTTTTAAATTGGTCATTTCAAAGAAATTTGAACAATTGAAATATAATATTTCAATAAAATAGTGAATTAGAAATAGTGAGTCAGTTTGAAAATTTGAATTCAAACTTTGACTGACTGTGCAGGGTGGAAAATATAACGGATTTTAGTGAAACCAAAAATATTTGAATCTGTTTATCAATACCTTTCTAATGAATCTGAAAAATCGAAGTTTCATAACGGGAATCAAAAGTTATGGCCGAATGAATTTTCAGAAAGGTCGCTATATAGAATATATAGCCCTGGAAAATAGATATTTTGCAAACGACCTCGGAATTCGACGAAACCACTTTTGTTGGGTCCGGGATGTCAAACTATTGCTAGGTTTCAAATTTCATAATTTTTGAAGCTAGTATGTGAGCCTGGCAAAAGAAAATGTGTTTGGTCAATTTCTGTTAAATTGGATCGACCAGAAAATGGCCATTTTTCAAACGATCTCAAAATTCGACGAAACTAGTTTTGTTGGGACCGTAGTGTCAAAACATAGCTAGATTTATTTTTCTGGAATTTTTCGAATCAGTTTGTGGCTCTGGGATATTGCAATGTACATGCAAAGTTAAAAATTAAATGTTTTACACTTTAATTTGAAGAATAACTGACTGTAACAGTCGAATTGGCTAATGAAACATATCCCATTGTGTCCGGTATGGGGGTATTTAGCTAGGAACGACAGTCGTTGGGTTTGAATTGGTGTCTGTGTGGACAAACACTATTTAAAAATTTATTAAAACCATGGGCCAATCAGAATTTTCCTTTCATTATTTAAAAAAAACGCAGAAAACCCTTTTTCTCCCTCCCCACCGACGATCTACCTCGTTCGATCCTTCTCCTCCAAATCGCCGCCACCACAGGCGATTCCAGCCTCCGCCACCCCCTACCTCGAAGCGCCTCCCTCTCCTCTTCAAATCCGACCCAAGCCCGACCCCTATCGCCACCTCCATCGCCAGAATCGACGACCCAAACCCCGACATTTCCCATCGCCGCCACGAGCAGATCCGACCACCGAACCACCTCAAACCACCCTGCGCCGACTCCCCTCTCCTCCCTCTTCCACGTCATCACCTCTGATCGTCCCAATACGCAGCGGATTTCGAGAAAATCTGAAACCCTTGTTTGAACCAACAATAAAGGT
Organism: Allium sativum; assembly: GCA_030737875.1. NCBI lineage: Eukaryota > Viridiplantae > Streptophyta > Magnoliopsida > Asparagales > Amaryllidaceae > Allium > Allium sativum. Next base: position 2,111,952 of record CM060921.1, on the reverse strand, counting down.
GAGTCCTTTTTGATGTTTGAACTTTGAAAAATCATATCTTTATGGTGTGTTGACGAAATTCGATGAAACAGGAAACATCGGGACCGCAAGGAAGCTCTCTACCACATAGAAGAGACCGCGGATTTTTCTGAGTCATCTACGGTTTTTAGCACTCCAAAAACCAAAGTGAGAAATCTAAATTAAATGAATTTGAATGGAAAATGTCATGTATAAATTATACAAGCGAAATATAAATTACACACGTGTTGTATACCTCATGTACATGCGTTGTGTAAGCTATATAAGCGAAGTATGAATTATACATGCATAGAATAATTGATATATGTGTTGAAATGCAAGTGAAATATAGAAATTATATATATATATATACTCCCCTCGTCCACAAACCATTGATGATATTTATTGTTGTGTATTGGTGTGAAATATTGGATGAAAAATGCGAATGGTTGAATAATTGTTTGTGGTTGATATTGATTGGTTGTGGTTGAAAAATACCCATTAGTGATTGAAATGAATTGGAAATAATTGTGGAAATGAAAATAAAACATGCCGCCTACGTGCGAATTAGATGCATGAATCCCCATTGTCAAAAACCACGAGGTTTTAAGGTAGAGCGAGGAGCCGTACTAGGGACGGTGCCGGTTTTAACTACCCTGCCGTTATGCTGCCGAAATTTTGAATAATATTCATGTGTTAGAATTATTTTCATATGTTGAAATTATCTTCATGCATTGAAATTAAAGTCATGTGTTGAAACTATATCCATGTGTGGAAATGCTCATGTGTTGAGAAGTGATGTGTGAAAATTAAATTCATGTGTGAATGAATAAAGTGTTTAAACAATAAAAATTACATTTTTATAATATATATGAAGTATGTAAAATATTCGCCTTATATATAAATAGTTTCAACAATAAAAATTTCATCTTTTTTATATGAACAACATATATAAATTATCCATGTGTGGAGATGCTCATGTGTTGAGAAATGTGTGTGTTGGAAAAGTTCATGTGTTGAATAAAAAGATCGAACAATAAAAACTACATTTTTATTGAAATTATGAAGTGTTAAAGACATTCATGTGTTGAATAAATATTTTAAATGATAAAAATATCGTTTTTATCATATATGTGATATGCTAAAGATACGCGAGCGTTGAAATAAATATTTGTGAAAGAAATATTATTTTTAACATGCATAGAAATTAAATAAAATAGTCATGTGTTGAAATATATTTTAGTTCGCCAAAATTATCATCTTTGAAATGTGAAGTGTTAAAAATAGCCACTTGTTCAAATAAATATGCATGAGTTGAAATATTCATTAATTAGCTAATGATATGATTTTTGCCTATGCATGCAACATTAGAATGAATGGTGTTTTTAAACCAAAGTGAGTCAAATATGAAGTTGAATGGAAAATGATAAGTGATAAGAATTGCATATATATACATGCATATTTATTGAACAGGTTATAGCAAAGAGGCTAGAGAAGAGGAATAAAATTTTGTGCCCGACAAATAGGTACACGTTTACTGTTTGGTTTGGGTGATGATTTTATGAGCCTATTGGCTAGCCGCTTGGCTTTTTCTTTTTCTTTTCGACATGAGACGCCCATGTGGCTATTTGGGAATTTTCCCAGCCCCTCCCGTACAAAGGAGGTTATGGCGAAATTTTCCAAAATTTAAAGGCGTTAGTGAAATATTTGAAGTGAAACGATATAGGAAGTTTTGAATGAACTATATTTATATAAATATATAAATATAAATAAAATTAAAACGAATCATGGCCGTGTAGTTCGTGTTTTGATACCGTGATTTCAAACGACTAGTGCGGGAAATCCGACCATTGGATTTTCCCGAAACCGCAACCATTGGTTTCGCCTTGGAAATATCTTTCCAACGGCACCAACTTTGTAAAGATCCGACGGTTGGATTGTCTGGAATGTTTAATTAAAATCTGAAGAAAAATAGCGCTTATATATATATATAATTAAATTAAATTGAATAACGACGCTGTAGTTCGTAATTTGAAATCGTAACTTCAAATGAGTAGTGTGGAAGATCCGACCGTCAGATTTTCCCGAAACTGAAACCGTTGGATTCGTTTTGAAATAATCTTTCTAATGATATAAAATTTGTGAAGATCCAACGGTTAGATTTTCAGATATGTGTAAAACAAATTTAGTGAAAAACAGCGTCAGTGCATCGGCATGACCTGAAACGTCGTTTAATTAAATATGGCTGTTTTAAATAAATAAAAATGGCGATATATCATTATAAAATATTATAGACGATATAAAGTGGAAATAAACCAATTTTGTTGTGTTTGCTTGATATGTGATGGTTGAATGTATTTAACATGAAAATTATAACTAAAGAACTGAAATGTGAATGTCGAATAGTCTAACTATGTGATAAATTGATTTGAAAATCTAAATATACATGGGTTATTTGAAAAGGCCGAGTTCATCTCATTTCAAATAATCGATCGACGTTGAGAAGTCGAAGAGTCGAAGACGGTTGAAGACCGACGATCTTCACATTGGATGGATGGGCGCTACTGATGCTCGTGATTGGAGTAGCTACCGTGAAGGAGCTGAAGTAGTAGCCGTCCAGACATACTGTTGATTGTACGAATAAGCGAGGAATTTGGTGCCTCCGGTTTCATTCAAACCCAGAACGAACTTGTAAATGGACTGTGTGTCTGACATTGGATTTTGTTCTGTGTTGATTGATCTCTGTTAAATATATATCTGTTTGGCGGTGGAGAATTTGTTCTCTTGCTTAACGCCCTTCTCTGAGACGTACGAGCTCAGAGGTTATGTATTGATAGAAATTAATCGCATGGAGTGGATTGCCTGTGTGGCACGCCTAAGTGGCATATGATCAAGGCTTTTGTTGCAAAGCAAAGTCTTGTGGTTGATGATCAAAGCCTGGTCTGTGTGACGTAGCATTGTGTATAACGTGAATTCGCGAGCCTCACACCCCGGTATGAGTCAAAAACGGGAGACGGACCGCTGGGAGAGCACGACGTTTCTTTCTAGCTAAGGTGGTGTCAGTGACCTACCAGCCCTGACATTATATATACTTTTCACCTGTGTGGTTGTTGGAATGCGAGGCGCCTCGATTATAGGTCTGTAAGGACCGGGAAACGTGTGTTCAGGAATTGCCAATCCTCTAAAGTAAGAGAGGACCGGCCCAGCCGATTCCAAGGATCGCTGTGTGCGATCCTGGGACATTTGCTAGAGTGTCTCGAACGGAGAGGATCTTGTCCCTTGCCTCGACTCATGAAGGAATCCAGTTTCCAATACGAAATTTCGGATGTGATTGTATTACTAGTACGGCGACATAGTGGTATGGGTCATTTATGCCGCCTATGATTGATATTTATGATTGAAACCGCTTTTGAAACAGATATGCACTAGTAATAATATCAAACACTTTTGTTTTATTCGTATGAAGCATTTTTGGCCATTATAAGGTAAAACTCTATCCTCCGGCTTGCGTTGCATTGTGTGATGGGACCTGAGTCTTATAATGGCTTCATTTTATAAAAAGCATTGCGATGATTTAATCATTTACTTTATTTCATGCACTTGCACTCATTGGAGTAAACCCGTTCCATGAAAGTGGCGTGGTCCTTTGATTTGCCTTATTATTGTTGTTAATAAGTTAAGTAGATTTCTCATACCAGTCCCATGACTGACTCGTAGTTTGTTTCACCTTGCAAACTCGGGTGCCCTCATTTTCACACGGGCAGCTTAGTTACAAGTATCTGGTGCACTTTTGGCTCATGGCGAGGCTTGACTACACCGTGCTGACTTTGACTCTTTCCGCTATTTTAGTATATGTATTATGATTCTGCCATTGGCGATGCAGACTGATATTTATTTTGTGTACTCTTTATGTATGATTCCGCCTCTGGCGATGGTGACTGATTATGTATTATTATGCACTAAGTTGTATCCTGCACTGTGCTCTCTGACGTGGTGATATCTATATGATTCCGCTGTCATATGTGTGTAAATTATTCTATTTTATGTTTATGCTATTATCTGTGATCTGCTAATGATGATTAATGTGTTATATTCCAATGATTATCCTTAACACCGTGTCATGGGTTTTGGGATCGTCACAGATATATTTTCAATTGTATTGACAATTCTATTTCAATACAATAAAAATGATAAAATAATGTTTTATGTTGAATTGATAATTCTATTTAAATGCTCAAAAATGATAAAAAGATATATTTAATATTGAATTGACAATCTAATTCAATTCAGCAAATGTGATCAAAATAATAATTTTATATTGAATTGGAAATCTAATGCAATTCAACAACAATCATAAAAATAATGTTTCAAATGTTGAATTGACAATTCTATTTCAATTCAACACTATAACAAAATGATTTATTTTTATTCAAATGGAAATTCTAATCCAAATCAATAATAAAGTAATATGATTTGTTTTTATTTAACACATACAAATCTGTGTTTATACATCACCAACGAACAGATAAATCATTCACAATATCATCACATAGCAGATCTCAGTCATACACATACAATCATTTTATAGCAATTAAATTAATTAAATAAATAAATTATATAAAAATAAGAAATCTCACAGTGAATTTTGGTCTAAAATTTCAACATGTTCGGTTTCAACTCTAGTCAGATCCAGATTGTAGATCTCGTTTTTCTGATTCCAACGCTTTTGAAATCATTCAGTTCTGTTTTGATTTGAGCAAAATATGATAATTTGAACCTTAATTACATTAATACTATGATTAAAGAATAATAAATTACATTTTTTATTAACCAATCTTGGTTGTTTCCTTCATCTTCTCAGCACATTATTTTAGGTTCACCGAAACCTATCTTCAAGAACTAGGTTTAGAAATTCCTACTTATATACACGACTAGATCTCGATCGAAGTTGGCCCCAACGTCGGCCTTGGGGTGCGCTATCGCCGGCCAGAGGGGTGATGAACTCGGCGATATAAATCGTCAGAAAAACCCAGGTGAAGGCAGCAACTTCAAGCTCCAAGAATCATGAATTCCAACACGGTTTTCATTCTTGCTCATATGAATTTAAAGAGTAAAGGGAGAGCTTCGATTTTAGCTTTAGGACTTTTGATTTTCATCGATCGGATTGGAAGATTTTATTGTTTGAAAATCGAACAAGACTGGCCATTCAATTGTTCTGGCGGTGGTTGGGTGTTTGAGAAGGATTAGTGTTATGAGTATAATAGTATAATACAGTGTATTTATATATTATTTTATTCTTTTAATTCGAAAATGGCCCGTTTCTTCTTACCCGTCCCAATTCCAGCCCAACAAAAGATGTTCCTAGGCAAATACCCACGCTCCAGACGCAATGGGCTAGGTCCCGTCAACCCAAACGATTGTTTTCACCCTGTTTTTATTTAATTTGATATTTAAATCATTTATTTAATTAATTTAACCTTACATTTAAATTCACTGGGGCCACAAGAAAAATTATTTCTGGCTTTGTTTCGATGATACGGGCCTAACAAAATTAATTTCGTCGAATTCTGAGACTGTTGGAAAAATGGCTATTTTCAAGTCGATTAAATTTGACTGAAATTGACAAAACATATTTTCATTTGCCACGCTCACATATTAATTTGGAAAATTATGAAAATTGAAACTTAGCAATAATTTGACATTCCGATCCAAACAAAAGTGGTTTCGTCGAAAACGGAGGTCGTTTGCAAAGTGGCTATTTTTAAGGGCCATATATTAAATTAAAAAATATATAAATTCTATAGCGACTATTCTGAAAATTTAAACTGGTCAAAACTTTAGATTCCCGCTATGAAATTTCAATTTTCCAAATTTGTTGGAAAGATATTTTCAAATAGATTTAAATATTTTTGGTTTCACTAAAATCCGATTTATTTTGCATCCTGTATAGTCAGACAAAGTTCAAATTCAAATTTTCAAACTACCACGCTATTTCTAACTCCTTTTATATTTAAATAAAATTTATTCATTTTAACTTTGATTAAAATAAACTTTTAGTCGTTATTAGTTAAAATAAATTAATTTAAATATTCAAAATCCCATAAAATTTCTAAAATAATTTTTTTTAATTGGTTCAGAATTTGCGGGTTGTTACAATCTCCCCCACTTAAAATCATTTCGTCATCGAAAAGGAACGGAACTTAAAGTGGTTTAATTAATCGACTGAATTTTCATTTTCTATCAATTTTATTCAATATTAAATTCGATTTTGCTAAATTTATCATTCTTCTCATATTGGTTAAATTAATTATCATACTAACATTTTTAATTAGTTAAACTAATTATCAAACATCATAACCAGCAGTCAATTAGGTGATTAACTTTTTAAATATACAACTTTTATATATAGTCAAAATCATATTTTTAATGCAAATCACAACAATAAATTCTAATTAAGATTTGGTTCTCATACCAGTTGATTGGAAATGTATAGATATCCTAATCCGAAACTCGACCATAAACATTGATGATGATGCATCATCATCAGAATCATCTTCGGGCGACTAGAGTGTGATTCTATATCTACCCAGTATATTTGAGACTTCGTATACACGTGGATCAGACGTATATTAAAATCTCTATATACTCGATTGTCCAAATTAAAATATAATAATATCTCAAATATGTATTTTAAGATAAAATTTTCAAAACTAAATTTGTTTTTATTTATATAAAGATAACACTCTTCAGACTCATTCTAGGATACTACTGATCCCACCTCTAACGAGTCATTCTTTTTATAGGACATTACTGATCCTACCTCTGATGAGTCTTTTGTTCAGCTCTAAGGAGTTGTACCCCAAAGATTTGAGCTAACCTGAGCTCTGATACCAAATATAATGATACGCATTTTGCCCGACCTTAATCGATCGTTGGATCGATTAAAATCATTCAAAACCCGCACACGTTAACTTTGGGAATACAATGCATTAGAATAAATAACAGAGGACTTTTATTACATCATGATAATATAATATCAGAGTATAGAATATACCATAGTACATTAATAAATAATAATACAGCGGAAGATAATTTACAAAGGATTTAATACAATGCAGCGGAAATAAATAAACTGCGGAAGTCTGTCAAATTTTGGACACAGCTTTAAGCTTCGATCCAGAATCCTGCTTAATATATCTGCAAAAACAAGCTACTCTACAGCCCATGTGGAAAATAAGGGGCACCCAAGTTTGCAAGTGAAACAAACTACGGGTCAGTCATAGGACTGGTATGAGAAATATTACTTAACTTATCTAATGACCAGGCTAATCGTAGGACCACGCCGCTAATACGGAACGGGTTTACTCCATTGGATTGCCAATGCATAAATAAAGTAAATCGTTATACAATGCAATGCTTTTTAGAAAAATGAAACCATTATAAGACTCAAGTCCCATCACACAATGCAAAGCAAACCGGAGGATAGAGTTTTACCTTATAATGGCCAAAAGATGCTTGATACGATAAAGCGGATTTGATATTATTACTAGTGTAAACATGTTTAAAAATAATTTCAATCATAATGTATCAATCATAGACGGCATAGCTACCAGATACTATGTCGCCATACTAGTTATACAATCAAAGCCGCATAATGTCATATTGGAAGTTGGATTTCCATCATGAGTCAAGGATAGGAACGATGTCCTGGCCGATTCGAGACACGCTAGCAATGTCCCAGGATTCGAAGGCTGGCGAACCCTTGGATACAGCAGGGGCGGTCCCCTAATAGTGCAATGGGTTGGATTAGTTATGCCAGAACACACGCTTCTAGGTCCTATTGTGTAACAACCCGGAAAATCAGGGCCAATTTAAAATTTTTATTTTAAAGAATTTTGTTGGAAAATGTGCCAGAATTTAAAATTTTCAATTTTAAATAATATTAAAGCCACTGAAAATAGTCAATTTTCAAACGACCTCTGTTTTCGACGAAACCACTTTCGTTAGAACCGGAATGTCAAATTATTACTAGGTTTCAATTTTTAGAATTTTCCGAGCGAATATGTGAGCGTGGCAAAAGAAACTGTGTTTTGTCAGTTTTGGTCAATTTTAATCGACGGGAAAATAGCCATTTTTCAAACAGTCTCAGAATTCGACGAAATTAGACTCATTAGAACCGTATCGTCAAAACATAACCAAAAATAATTTTTCTGGATTTTTCTGAGGTCATATGTGGCCCCGGTAAATTAAAATGTACAGTTAAATTTAATAAATAAATGATTTAAATATAAAATTAAATAAAACAGGCAGTAGACTTTGGAATTGGGCCTTGAGACCTGTTCCATTACGTCCGGAAGGGGGGTATTTGCCTAAGGGTTTTTTTTTGTTGGGCTGGAATTGGATTTATTTAGGAGTAACGGGCTTAAAACCAAACATTAGGAGATTTAATATTATTTAATTAGAAATAACCCTAAAAATTCAAAACCCTAATTTCAAAAACATGGCCGCCGCCTGTATCAAATGAATGGCAGAAATCATCCCAAACTAATTCCTTAACCATTTCCAATCCACTGAATAATAAACCAAGTGCCATATACCAAATCGAAGAGGGATCCGAGCTCTTGAATTTCATACGGAGATGATCATCGATAGGTCATTGTGGAGACCGGAATTGGAGGAGGAAGCGGCGAACTTCGGGTTCGGATTTCGTGGTGGGGGGCCCACCGAGCTGCGTCTCGTTCAGGGCGGCGGTGCGGCTGATGTAGGGCGACGGAGCGGTGGGGTTTGATGATCGGTCGGCGGCGTTCAAAGGCGGTGGGGGTCAACCCTAACTTCGACGATGGGTTCGGTTTTGAAGCAGCTACCTGGAACGTGTTTGGCAAAGAAGAAGGTTTACGGCAGCGCTTAATTGTAGTTAAAAGATTAATTCTATTTTTATTTCTTAGTAATGTAATTAAACTTCAAACCTTTGTAACTCGTTCAAATCTTATCAGAATTGGACGATTGCAAGTGCGTTAGAATCACGAGGAAAAACACTTCGCTATGGAACTGACTAGGACTGATACAGAGCAAGTCAAAATTCAGAGAAATTTCAGATCTGAATTGTTCGGTGAGATTTCTATTTTCTTTTAAAATTTAAAATTATTTATTTTAATATTTAATTTATATATTCGTTCAGTATGAGATTCACGATTGTATGTATATATTTATTTCCCCTTTTGATTGTTCTGTGATTATGATGTATGTTTGATTGTGTTTGTTGAAATTGTGTGTATCATGTTTGTTGTAAAATTTTGAAATGTCATTTTTGTGAATTAAAACAATAAGTAAGAAAAAGATAAGAATATATTTATTTACATTTAGGTAAATAAATAGGGTAAGAAAAAGAATGTAATTTATTTACATTTAGGGTAAATAAATTAAAACATAGAAGGAATATAATTTATTTACATTTAGGTAAATAAAACAAAATATAGAAAAAAAGTATAATTTATTTACATTTAGTGTAAACGAAACAGAGTTATTAAAAATGATATTTTTATCGTCATTTTAGATGCGATAAAAAGAATAGACTTTTGAAATTGGAATAGTCAAACGATTTATATTTATATATATATAAATATAAATTATAAATTAAACGGAATGCGCGCGGCAGTTCGCGTATCGGCAATCGTAACTTTAAACGGTTATACAGAGAGATCCGACCGTCGGAATTTCCCAAAACTGGAGCCGTTTGGACCGCTTTGGGAAGATCTTTCCAATGACATAAATTTCGCCAAAATCCAACGGTTATATTTCAAAATATGTGTAAATCAAATTTGGTTGAAAACAACGCCAGGATTGCCCATTTACCCGAAGCGTCGCTAAATTAATTTAAGCTATTTTTATATAAATAAAAACAGCGATATGTTGTTATCAAATATTAATAACAATATGAAATGTTTTCAAATTATATATATATATATGCGAGAATCATTTGAGAAGACCGAGTTCAATCTCATTTCAAATGATTATACGACGTTTTAAATCTAAGAGTTGAAGACGGCGATTGAAGACCGACGATCTTCACATCGAATGGGTAACTAGTGTTGAGGTCCTTGATTGATTTGCTCCCAAGACGGGGCTAAGATGGTAGTTATCCGGACGTAGTGTTGATTTGTACGGATTTGACTTTCGTCCAGACCCAGGGCATAAGTTTATAAATGGAATGTATGTCTGACGTTGTAGTCCTTTATACTACATTCGTTGATCTCTCTTAATACATATCTGCTTGGTGGTTAACACCCTTCTCTAAGACGCACGAGCTTAGAGGTTATATATTGGTAGAAATCAATGGTATAGTATGGACTGACAATGTGGCATACTAAGATGCATTGATCAAGGCTTTTGTTGAAAAGCAAGGCCTTGTGGTTGATGATCAAAGCATAGTCTGTTTAGGCATAGCTTTGTGTATATCGTGACTTCGCGAGCCTCACACCCCGGTATGAGTCAAAAACGCGATACGGACTGCAGGGAGTGCACACGTTTCTTTCTAGCTAGAGTGGTGTCAGTGACCTACCAGCCCTGACATTTTACTTATGTGGATGATGGATTTTGAGGCGCCTCGTTATTTTTATAGACCGTTGGTGGTCATACTATAGGTCCAAAGGGACCGGAAAGCGTGTGTTCAGGCATAACTAATCCACTGCCCATAGGCGGGGACCGGCCCTGAAGATCCAAGGGTTCACTGCGTGGGATCCTGAGGCATTTGCTAGAGTGTCTCGAATCGGAGAGGAGCTTGCCTCTAGCCTCGACTCATGATGGAATCCAAATTCCAATACGACCTTGCGGTTTTGATTGTATAACTAGTATGGCGACATGTTATATGGTACCCATGCCGTCTAGGATTGATACTTATGATTCAAATCTTTTTATTTAAAACATATACACACTAGTAGTAATCCGTTTTATACGTATCAAGCATCTTTTGACCATTATAAGGTAAAACCCTATCCTCTGGTGTGCGTTGCATTGTGTGATGGGACCTGGGTCTTATAATGGTTTCATTTTTCCAAAAAGACATTGCGTTATTTCTCGATTTACTTTGCACTGGCAATCCATAGGAGTAAACCCGTTCCGCGAAAGTGGCGTGGTCCTTGGATTTGTCTTATTAGTTAAATTAGTTTAGAATTCTCACACCAGTCCCATGACTGACTCGTAGTTTGTTCACTGGCAAACTCGGGTGCCCTCTTTTCCACACGGGCAGTCGAGTAGCTTTTTGCAGATATCTATTCTTTTAGCAGGATCCTGGATCGAAGCCTAAAGCTGTGTCCAGAGCTTAGTAGTCTTCCGCTGTTTACTGTATTTTATTTAATGTATTAAATCTTTTGTAGTTTATCTTCCGCTGTAATTTTATTTCAATGTACTCTGATATATTCTGTACTCTGATGTAACATTATTATAATGTAATAAAAGTCTGCTGTTATTGTTCTGATGTATTGTATTCCCAAAGTTAAAGTATTCAAAGATTTCCAACCTTTGGGTCAGACCTGTGTGGTTTATGGTCGATTCAAAGAGCGGGAATTTCCGGGTCTTTACATATTGGACCTATAATACGGCTATTGGCGACTGATAAATACGAGGCCTCGAAAATTCCATCATCCACATTAGTAAAATGTCAGGGCTGGTAAGTCGCTGACACCACTTCTAGATAGAAAGAAACGTGTGCACTCCCTGCGTTCCCTCGCTCCGTTTTAGACTCTACCGGGGTGTTAGGCTCGCGAAGTAACGCTACACAAAGCTATGCTAATTAAAGCTATGCTTTGATCATCATCCACAAGGCTTTGCTTTTCAACCCACATTGTCAATCCTTACCATTGATTTCTACCAATATATAACCTCTAAGCTCATACGTCTCAGAGAAGGGTATTAAGCAAGAGAATGAATTCTCCGCTACCAAATAGATATATATTAGCAGAAATCAATGGATATAATGTAAAGGAATACAACGTCAGACATGCCATCCATTTACAAGTCCGTTCTGGGTCTGAACGAAACCGGAGGCATCTTATACCTCGCATATCCGAACGATCAACAATACGTCCAGACAACTACCACTAGAACCTTTTCAAGGCAATAACTCCAATCAAAGCCATCAGTGGTCCTCATTCATTCGATGTGAAGATCGTCGGTCTTCAACCACCATCTTCATCTTCGACTTTTAATCATCGTAGTAATTATTCAAAATGGGTTAAACTCGGTTTTTCTGAATAACTCGCGTAATTTAAAATCAAGTGCTGCATAAACTCATCCAACGCCTCTTCCCAATTCAGAATATTCTTTTAATCAGGTATTCACATTTTTTGGAAAAAGATTCCCATTAATTTTATCAATGATAAATCCTTAAATTTATCCTTTAATTCCCCTTTTGAAGATTCACTAAACCTCAACTGGGTTTTAATATCCAAAATCATTACTTTATGATTATTCAGATTTAAGAGATAAATCTTATCTTTAACTGGGTTAAAGAACAAATGTCATTTAAAAACATTGTCCACGATAAACCCCAAAAGCATCTTCCGTTAAATATGGAATTATCACGGAAATCAAATCAATACATAATCGATATAAATTTCTATATCAAACCAAGAATATAAATGGAATAACAGCAGAGCCTTTAAATTCCATATATAGTAACGGTCTTCTCTTACAGAATCTCATCTCGATTATTGTTAAATCGAATTCCATTTAATTCCAATTTAATATATTAAATTGGAAAACATTACTTTGGAAAATTTCCACTTAAATCTTAATAAAATATTTATAAATTCCAAATTATATTTCCAGTGTTGATTGGGTTAAAGAACTAATGTCTTTTAAATCATTGGATTATCTTTCTAGTTAATAACTAGTTTATTTTGATAAAAATATATTTTACCTTTACAAAAATTGGAGTTTTTCATCAAAAATCTTTTGAAATCGTTTATTATGATTTTACATAATTTTCCTATATTTTAAATAATTTTATTAAGGCCTTTACAGTCGATTTCCATAAACGGTCATCGAACTGCATCCATAGCGACCTTTTCTGAAATTGATTTGGACATATCTCCGAATCTAACAGTTAGATTTCAAAACTCTTATATTCATTGGAAAGCTCTTTTCGATTCGAACCCAACGGTTCCGGTTTTAGTAGAATCCGATGGTCGAATCTCCCGTTACATCAATTTGAAGTTAATGGTCGAAATTCGCGAACGGTCGCTATGCGGCGCGTTCTATTCAGGCCATTATATATATATCGTCAATTTCTAAAAGTATTTTATAAAATATTTATAAATTTATTTATAATAATTTTATTTTTATTTCAATTTTAAAGCAACATTAAATATTCTATATTTTTTATCATATTAAAATATTTATATATTATCAAAATATTAGATTTATAAATCACTTCTTTTTATATTCATTCTAAAATGAAATAATCGATCGATAAACCCGTTTGGGTTAAAAATAGCATTCTTACATAACATGGCTTCATATTTTATAATTTTGTATCCATTCTGAGACGGACATAAAATCATACTTAATTCTTCACTAAATTTATTTTAAGATATTCTTTATTTTAAAATATATTATATTAAATTATTCTTTGTTCTAAGATGTTCTTTCCATATATTCTTAAACATTAAAATGTATTTTTACATTAATATGATTGTTTCATTCATCTACACAAGAATGTATTTTCCCATTAAAAAGACCTTTTTCATTAAAATAATTCTGAACCGGAGTGCGACTCAATCAATTACCATATAAATTCAGTTATATGGACTTCATACATTGCATATATCTAACGATAATGATAAACAATCATCAAACAATACATTAACATCCAAAGTGAGAATTATAACTGTGTGAGCATAAAAATAAATAAATAAGTAATGCTCAACACAGATTGTCAATCTATCGATTGACAATTAATTAAATATTGGGACTAGTGTGTGTCCAATATCATCCCAATACCCGTACGGGGTTTTCAGCCAACAAACAATAATATATATTATTTGTGCACTTGGGCGATGTGTGAAAAATTATCGTCCCAATCACATAAACAAGTCGGACAACTTGTAAATGGAAGTGTAACATTTCAACATCGTAAACATATATTTCAAGACATCGCTACATTATATTTTCAACACATGAATATTTTCATATAATATCTTTTTACAATAAAAATGTGAACTTTTTATAGTTAAACATTTTAATGCAACAATGAATCATTTTCATATACAATAAAAATGTAGGTTCTCATGTTAACATAATTTATCAAAACAACGTATCTTTTCTACAAATTCATTTACATTAAAAGTGTGAATTTTAATGTTGACTCATTTATAATGAAATGTAATCTTTTTATATTACATAAAGATGATATCCTTTTTACAATGTATAAAAAAATGTGATCTTTATATTACATTAAAAATGTAATCCTTTTTTCATTACATACTGTGACATAAAAAAAATGTTGTTGTCATTCTACTCTTTTTATCGTCTCGAAAGTGGCAATAAAAATGTACATTGAATTCTATTCTTTTTATTGTCTCCGAAGTGACAATAAAAATATTATTTTTAATCCTATCATTTTTATTACAGCTAAGATGTAAATAAAAATGTAACTTTTTATTTTAATGTTCTGTTTGCATCTAAAAATGCAAACAAAAATATGACTTTAATTCTAATGTTTTGTTTGCATCTAAAATTGCAAACAAAAATGTAACTTTAATTCTAATGTTTTGTTTGCATCTAAAATTGCAAACAAAAATGTAACTTTAATTCTAATGTTTTGTTTGCATCTAAAATTGCAAATAAAAATGTATCTTTACAAATCATGTATTTAATTTGTATCTAAATTACAAATAAAATATAACCTTTTTTTTATTAAAACTATGTCTTATCTGCATCAAGAAATGCAAATAAAAATTAAACTTCCAATTTCAACATTTTATCTATATCAAAGAAAGAAAATAAAAGTATAACTTTTTATTTCAATGTCTATTTGCATCAAAGAATGCAAATAAAAGAACAACCTTTTTATTCAATGTATATTTGCATCAAAGAATGCAAATAAAAGAATAACTTTTCAATTCAATGTTTATTTGCATCAAAGAATGCAAATAAAAGAATAACTTTTTAAATCATTGTTTATTTGCATCAAAAAATGCAAATAAAAGAATATCTTTTCAATTCAATGTTTATTTGTATCAAAGAATGCAAATAAAAGAATAACTTTATAACTCAATGTTTATTTGCATCAAAGAATGCAAATAAAAGAATAATCTTTTAATTCGTTGTCTATTTGCATCAAAGAATGCAAATAAAAGAATAACTTTTTAATTCATTATTTATTTGCATCAAAGAATGCAAATAAAAGAATCACTTTTTATATCAGTATTTATTTGCATCAAAGAATGCAAATAAAAGAATAACTTTTTGTATCAGCATTTATTTGCATTAAAGAATGCAAATAAAGTAATAACTTTTTGTGTCAGTATTTATTTGCATCAAAGAATGCAAGGGATTTTTAGGTACAAGGACAAAGTCAAACAAAAATTTATCCATAAGGACGGTCAACAAAAAAATTATCCTCAAGGACAAATTTACACTAAGTAGTGGAATTCAGGAGTCCACTAGCATTTTATAGTTTACTCTAAACTTTGTCCTTTTGGCTAATATTTTTGCCTCTTGTCCTTTTGACATAATTTTTTGTTCTTTTTGTCCTTCACCCTATTTTCTTGAGAAATGCAAATAAAAGAATAACTTTTTGTCTCCATTCAATGGTATAGACAACAATGATATATTTTCAATTGTATTGACAATTCTATTTCAATACAATAAAAATGATAAAATAATGTTTTATGTTGAATTGATAATTCTATTTCAATGCTCAAAAATGATAAAAAGATATTTTTAATATTGAATTGACAATCTAATTCAATTCAAGAAATATGATGTAATGACCCGCATTGGCAGAGGTATTATAATTAATTTTTTTAATTATATAAATGGTGATTAGTGAATTTAATGATCGTTGAATTAAATAATGATGAATATTTAATTAAAATAATATATTAAATAAAATATTAAATTCTGAAATAATCAGAATTGGCTGAAATGGCGATATGGTGTGAACCGGATCATCTGTGATATTTAATTCGGCTTGGAATTGAATTTGAATAACGAATATATTCAATCGTCGATAGTCGAATGTATAGTTTATAATATAATTATAAACGAGCTGGAAATGGCGCGGCAGTTCGCTATTTGGCAATTTGAACTTCAACTGAATGTATATGATTCGTTTTAAATCGGATTTCGGTGAAACAAGAAACGTGTGGAGCTGGTGGAGTATATCTTTCTAATGGAAGAGAAAAATCAGGATTTCGTTATGTAGATTTTGAGATATGTCCAAATCAAATTCTAGAAAAGTCGCTGTAGAATTCCTTTATAATTTATAAAGAAATTATTTATATTTTAAAAAGGAATTTCAATATAAATCGAATATCGGGTTGACCCAGATTTGAAATATCGAGTTGTAAATCCCATTGGAATCGTATGGTATTCCACTATGAATATATACGATAATATTTATTTATAAATATTTTATTTAATTTTATTTAAATATATTTATATATTTAAATGGTCATCCAGAGCTTTAAAAATAGCCGATTTTGCAAACAAAGTCGGAATTCGACAAAACTAGTTTTGTTGGATCCGCAATGTCAAATAGTTGTTAGATTTCCAGTTTCGTGATTTTTAGAGTCAGTGTGTGGCCGTACGGATTTTTAGAGTGAGAAACAGTCAGTATTTTGACAGTCAAAAATACGCTGTATGAGCATACGGAGTCGGAATTCGACGAAACCAGTTTCATTGGGACTGTAATGTCGAGCTCTACCTACATGTCCAGTTTGGTGATTTTTAGATATCGTATGAAATCGCTGGGATTTTTAAAAGGCAGATACAAGGAGAAATCGAATAAAATAAAATACAAAAATCAAATTGAAAATATCCCTCCCATTTTCTAAGGTTCCGCACATACCACATGGCCTTCGATCTCCACCACAAACCTTACCTAACCCATTCAAGCCTATATAAGGCGTATAAACATTCACAGCAAAAACTTTTGAATAAGAAAAATCCTATACAAAAGGAAATAAAAATCTATAAATCCTAATTACACATAGATGGATTCATGGGATCGTCCTCTTCAAGTTCAGGTAGGTCTCGCGCAACTCGCACTGTGTTCGCGAGCTGAAAAGTCCATCCGAACCTAGGGTTCAGCTTTTCGGGAGTTGTAAGCATCGAATCTTGATGTGAATACTAGATTTGAGTTCGTGGTTAGAAACCGCACCTCGTGTGCTAATTTTGTGGTATTCGGTGTAAATTCATGTCGGTGGAATACTGGAGGGAGCCGTCGATGCCATTTCGAGGGGACCACCGAACTGAAATTGAGTAGGATGGAGGTTAAGAGCTTGCGAAGGAGATGAGTGCGATGATTTCTGTTTGAATTCTCGTGGAGTATAGTGGAGTAATCAATGAAGAACGGTGATGGGTTTTAGCTGGAGAGGGAGTTCGGTGTATTTCAGGATTTGGGAAGAAGGACGTGTAAGGGAGGCGGGTTTATATTGTGAAGTGGGCTTTAGCAAGTAGATGGGCCGAGTTAAATATGGTAAGGCCCGGTTTTCCAATAAATTTAGTACTTTAAATTTTTAATGAATGTATAAACTTTGAATGTTAATATCCGGCACATCCGTAATCAGAATTTCAAACCGCTTGTCACGTTGGATTCACACGGACGGGGGCTACAACATGAGATCAGTTTGAAATGATTCGAAGATTTTGGAAAATATGACGGAAAATAACGTCAGAACAAAACTGCTAAACGGTTATCTTTATTTAACGATTCCCGACAATGTGAGTAAATCTCACTAACTCTGAACAGTTTATAATTTCATGTTGTATTTTTAGAACTGTTAGATATTGGCTGATTGACTGTGTGTTGACTGTTTGATTGAACTGCTAGTCAGTTAGTTGAATTTCTATATTTGATTCTGTTTAATAGAATATATCATATGGAACTGAAAAGTGATGTTATCTATATTGTTTAACATCTGTGATGCAGGGAAACAGGTTGGAGGAATCCGACTGGATTTCTCAACATTTATTTTACTGTTTTTCATATATTGTGATATATGATGTGATATATAATCTGTTGTCAATTATATGTGTTGGGACGATACTGATCAATCAGTGATTTGATATGTTGAATACCATAACATACCGAATGTTGATAAAAGAATATTTTCAAAGTGTATTTTGAAAATGAATTATTTATATAAAATCGATGGATTTTATATAGAAAAGGAAATGGGTTTTTACAAAAGAAATATTTATAAAATCAAAGGATAAGTTAGAATAAAAGGAAATCATTTGTAAAGTGAAGAACCGTTACTAAAAGTAAATCTTTATAAATGAATAGTTTATTCAAAAAGGAATTAATCGATGTTAGTTTAATCAATTAGAGTTAAAGCAAATGAGTTAATCGAATATAGTTTATTCGAATAGAAAGTAAAAGGAGTTAATCGATGTTAGTTTAATCGATTAGAGTTAAAGCAAAGGAGTTAATCGATGTTAGTTAATCGATTAGAGTTAAAGTAAAAGGAGTTAATCGATGTTAGTTAATCGATTAGAGTTAAAATTAAAAGGAGTTAATCGATGTTAGTTAATCGATTAGAGTTAAAGTAAAAGGAGCTAATCGATGTTAGTTTAATCGATTAGAGTTAAAGCAAAGGAGTTAATCGATGTTAGTTAATCGATTAGAGTTAAAATTAAAAGGAGATAATCGATGTTAGTTAATCGATTAGTGTTAAAGTAAAAGGAGTTAATCGATGTTAGTTAATCGATAGGAGTTAAAGTAAAAGGAGCTAATCGATGTTAGTTTAATCGATTAGAGTTAAAGCAAAGGAGTTAATCGATGTTAGTTAATCGATTAGAGTTAAAATTAAAAGGAGCTAATCGATGTTAGTTAATCGATTAGTGTTAAAGTAAAAGGAGTTAATCGATGTTAGTTAATCGATTAGAGTTAAAGTAAAAGGAGCTAATCGATGTTAGTTTAATCGATTAGAGTTAAAGCAAAAAGTTAATCGATGTTAGTTAATCGATTAGAGTTAAAATTAAAAGGAGCTAATCGATGTTAGTTAATCGATTAGTGTTAAAGTAAAAGTAGTTAATCGATGTTAGTTAATCGATTAGAGTTAAAGTAAAAGGAGTTAATCGATGTTAGTTTAATCGATTAGAATAGAAAGTAAAAGGAGTTAATAGAATATAGTTCATTCGAATATAGTTAGTAAATCGAATATAGTTATTCGAAAGGGGTTAAGTATATAGAGAAAATCAAACAGAGATTTATTCGAATGAGAGTTAAGTAAGGAAGTTAGTTAAAGAAATATATAGTGAACTTTGCCTATTTCAAAGTTAGAAAGGTTGTTCAGTTAAGGTCTGAGAGGTAGTTCTACCCCAACTTGATTGGCTTCGTTTTTAACTAAGGAATAGTTAAGGTTCGGCAGTAAAGGAAATGGTTTGAGTTGGCATAGCGATGTTTGTTTAAAACATCTGTCTAAGTCCAATGAAGAAGCTTTGGAAATGTTTTCCAAATAAGAAACCAGAAATGTTTTCTAATAAAGAAAAAGAGAAATGGAAATGTTTTCCATTGTTAATAAAGTATATTTTCCAACATTTAGAAATAAGAAATATTGAATATAGGGAAACAGGAGATAAGTAAATAAATGAAATAAAGAGATAAATGTTGAATGATGTTTGATCGATATAAATTCCCATTTGGAAATAATATCGTTGTTTGCACACCTGTTTTTCTTCGATAGTTAAATCACAGACTATCGAAGTTCTCACCATTTTAATGTTGTTAATATGGAGAGACCGGTTGGATTATCATCCAAAGAACCACTCTGTATTGGCATAAGCGTTGCGAACCATATATGCCAAAGATAGTTGAAGACGGAGTAAAGTGCAAGGGCTATTGTATAAGTCTTAAATAACACTACCTAAGATGGATGTACTGAATAGTGCCTTCGGTTCATCCTGTTCCTGGATGACTTGTATGGACGGATGTCTGACAGAGTATTTCCAGACGATCACGTATATTGATTTCTCCAACCGTACCAAGAGTGGAAGCGGAGAAGGAAACTTCTTTTAGCTAACACATAATGTATGTTGAGGACGTCAATCGGTGATTTGATGGATTTGACGATGTGGCATTCAAAGTGAATCTGGTATGATGATAAAGCGTAGCTTCTAGCCTCTTCATCCGGTAAATGACAGAAATCGGGCAGGCAGCATGGCTAAGTCGGTCGCACCGAAGTAGGGTGTATAATCACCTGATCTAGAGTTTCATTTACTTCTAAAAATCTATTGTTGATGCTGTCCCATTAGGGAAACGGTTGCTGATCCCAACCGTTGGTGATATACATTCGATACACTCAAGCGAAATGAGTGGTCGGTCATGTGTGGCCGGGTTGCAAGATGTTCTTGTTGAACCCAGTGTATTCCTCTCTAGAGGTACACGAGCGAAAGGTGGTTCCATACCTTGTCATAGTTGGAAATCCATTACCCAATACGTGCTTGCGGTTGTGATTGTATACTATATATGTAGAACGTGAGATGAAAACGTTTCTGCTAGATGATTATATGTACTGTGGTTGATAGACATTATTATAATATCAAAAGGTTTTTGATATAAAGATATTTTGGATTCTCATAAGGGAAAAACCCGTTCCGTTATGCGGTGTGGTCTTATGAGATATCATGTACTTGTTCGAACTATTTTTAAACTGTTTTACTCATACCAGTCCCATGACTGACCCGGAGTTTACTTTGTTGTTTTCCCTAAACTCTTGGGTGCCTAAATTTGTATGGGCAGTCAAGTAGTCGGGATTTACAGATATAGTGGAAGAGCTGGAGCAAGAGGCTTCAGGATCATATAGCTATAGTTTATTTCCGCTGTGTTGTAAGTATTGTACTCTTATAATGTATTGTATACATATAATGATTTATTTCAAGGATATGTTATCTATTATATGTTATTCGTTCCGCTGTGAGATTCGTGTTACTCTGAGGTTGTGTTCTTCTTCTTCTTCTATTCTAAGTTTCTATCTTATCTTTCCTCACCCTCTAATTTCTTTCACTAATTACCAGGATTTTTCGGGTGTTTTGGTTATCGACATCGTGTTTATGTCGATAACCAAAGTCGCTCGAAATCCGGGTCGTTACAGTTGGTATCAGAGCTTAAGTTAAGAATTACTTGGCTCTGTGGCGTGACTCGGTAGAGATAGGTTAGTAATACCCTAGATTGAGTTGAGTGTATATATACGAGTGAGCGTATTTGTTATCGATATAAAAATTGTTTTATATTTTGGAGATTCATTAGTCGAGTTGTTTATGGGTTCTGGTCAATCAGTTCGATCCACTGTATCGGTAGGAGTTTATAAACACTCGAATACGATGGGTCGGCACAATATGTTTTGAAAAGATGGTAAATTAAAATAAGTTTACCCAAGGTATATCTCGATATAGAGAAGATATATATATCAAAATTTTAATATAGTGGATATATTGGTTGTTATTATAATCGAGTAAGATTATAAATTAAATGGCTATGTAAATAGCCAATCAAAATTCATATAAGTGAAATACGTGAATCCAGATAAGTTAAATATGAAATTTAAACTAGAAAATTTAATTAAAATTCTGGAAAATTGGATAAGTGTTTGTAAATGGATTTGGATTAAAAATAAGGAAAATTTAAGATCATGGGAGATTTTAAATTGTTTTACAAGCAGTGTGAATTATATTTTGAAATGAATTTCAAAAGGGGAAATGTTTAGAAATAATTTTATAGTATTGAACTCACTTCGATTGCTGGAAAATAGATTCTGATGATGACAGCTGCATCATCAGTATTCATTTTCGAGTTGTAAGTGACGAATTACTACCAAAGATACTGTTTTGAATTTGTTTTGGAAAAGACAAGCTGTGTTGAATTTCAAAATGGGAGTTATAAAATAGAATTTGAACTTTTAAATAGATTTGAAATATTAACTTGTTTTAAAAGAAATAAAACGAGAAGTTCCTTTATAAACGAAGTTTACTAATAGTTCTTTTATAAACGAAGTTTACAAATGAAGTGAAGAGAATTTTCATTGGATAATTCAGAAATAAAAATACAAGTGTGAAATTGAAAGGGAAATCTATTTTCCAAAGGTAGAAATATCGATTTTAAGAAGGAATTGAAATCGAGACTTATGTAAAGAATGAATAAAGAAAGTTTGAAAAGGAATTTGAATAAGAAAATTCAAAGGGGATGTGAATATAGAAAATTCAAAGGGGATTTGAATATAGAAATTCAAATGAGATTTGAATAAAGAAGATTTAAATAATGGAAAATTGAATATAGAATTCATATAGAGTAATAATAGGATTTGAATATAGAAATTCAAAGGGAGTTTGAATATATGAAATTCAATGAAATAGAGTTTGAATATAGAAATTCAAATGGAATTCAAATATAGAATTTGAATATAGAAAATATAAAGGAATTCAAATATAGGATTTGAATATCGAAAGTGAAAATGAAATTTATATAAAGCAGATTCAAATAGAATTGAATTTGAAATTTGAATATAGAAGATTCAATTAGAATTGAAATGAAATTCAAATATAAAATTTGAATAGAAATAGAATAGAATTAACTAAGTCGAAGAGGAATTAGTTAATCGAGTTTTGGATTTGAAGTTCAACTTTGAAAGGTGAGTTGGATTTGTAAATGGATATTCAAAATCGAATATAGAACTTAAATTTGAAATTTGGATTCAAATTAGTTAATAAGCAAGTTAAAATATATTTGAACATGTCATGTTCAAATATAAAAGTGAAATGGAATAAAGAGTTAATTAACAAATTAATTAACGAATTGAGTTAAAACGATCAGGTATAGTTAAAATAGATTGGGCAGGTATAAATATACATGAAATAGGTATGGATAAGGTATGAAGGTATATAAATAGAATGCTCGACGATAAGGTATGTATTTAATTCACATATGAGATTTTATGCGCCGTATCGGCTAGCTGCTTGGCCTTTTCTTTTTCTTTTGGATTGGTGAGGGCCATGGGAGGCTATTTGAAATATCCCGATGCTCCTAGTACAAAAGAGGTTATGGAAAATTTTTCCGGGAATTTAAGGAGTTAGAATATTTTTAAGATAATTTATAGTTAGAAATCAACGTATCGATATATGTAGAAGTCGATAAGGAAACGAACTTAGAGATAGAATAGTAAAATCAAAAAGGAAGACTAAGAATAAAATCTAGTAAGATTAGAAAGAGGAAGCGTACGTGTTTAAAAGTGAATAAGTAGTTGTATGGTATTGATTATTCGAATAAGTAGTCATAACTGTTTTGACGTTATAAATGTTATTCAGTCAAGGTCTGAGAGGTAGTTATACCCCAACTTGATTGATTTCATTTTTAACAAATAAATAGTAAGATTTCGGGCTCGAAGATCAATGTTGAATAAGAGTTAGTTGAATATAGTATTTGGGTTGTCGTAACGATGTTTTACACAACATCCGTTTTAACCCAAATAAATGTAAGCTTGGAAATATAATAAAGAATATTTCCTATGTATAGAAATAAACGAGATCGGAAAAGAGATAAGTAATTGGTGTATTTTCCAATTATAAATAGCATATATTTTCTAAAGTTTAGAAAATAAAGGAAGGCGATATTCGGAAATGTTTTCCAAATAACATAAAAGGCCAATGTGGTTATTGAAAATATTTGGTTAACAAATATTGATAAAGAAATAGAGAAGTGATTTAACTAATGGAATATTAATTAAGGGCTCAGTGACATGTTCAAAAGGAAAATTTGATTTTTGAAAAGAGTGAACTGTTTAAAAACTCCCAGGGAAAGACTGTTTGAATTAAAAACAAATTTAACAGAAATTTGTGAAATTAGATTTGAATAAAAGAAAAGTCAGTTAAGTGGTAACTGAAGTTGAATTGAAATCGAATAAATTGGATTTGTGAAATTAGAATCCGAAATGGTATTGGATTGAGGAGTTAAGGAATTGAAAATCAAGAATTAAACTTGAGTTGAAATAGGATTTGACTTGGATATAAGCGAATGGTTGTGTTGTGGATAAAAGCAAATTGGAATTTGATTGGGATGACCCTTGTATCTGCTGAATTGATAACAGGTGGAAAGGATATAATCATATGCCCGAGAAAAAGGTACCAGTTTATATTACATATGGGTTTGAAATGTTGATAAGCCGCTTGGCTGTTTGATTTTCTTTTGGGTTGGAGATGGCCTAGAGAGGCAAGTGGTGGTTTGACGTATTGACCAGTACAAAGGAGGTGCCAGCGAAATTTTTCGAACAGTTAAGGCGTCAGAAAATTTTCAAGATTTTTGAAAATTTTCGTTGATAAGAATTAATTAATAATTTAATTGAATTTAAATTGGTTCAGTTGAAACTGAAGTTAAGAAGTGAACGAATATGTTCTAACCAGTCGATAGGGTCGTCCCCTACTTTTTAGCAATTTCGAGGACGAAATTATTTTAAGTGGGAAAGATTGTAATGACCCGCATTGGCAGAGGTATTATAATTAATTTTTTTAATTATATAAATGGTGATTAGTGAATTTAATGATCGTTGAATTAAATAATGATGAATATTTAATTAAAATAATAAATTAAATAATATATTAAATTCTGAAATAATCAGAATTGGCTGAAATGGCGATATGGTGTGAACCGGATCATCTGTGATATATAATTCAGCTTGGAATTGAATTTGAATAACGAATATATTCAATCGTCAATAGTCGAACGTATAGTTTATAATATAATTATAAACGAGCTGGAAATGGCGCGGCAGTTCGCTATTTGGCAATTTGAACTTCAACTGAATGTATATGATTCTTTTTAAATCGGATTTTGGTGAAACAAGAAACGTGTGGAGCTGGTGGGTATATCTTTTTAATGGAAGAGAAAAATCAGGATTTCGTCGTGTAGATTTTGAGATATGTCCAAATCAAATTCTAGAAAAGTCGCTGTAGAATTCCTTTATAATTTGTAAAGAAATTATTTATATTTTAAAAAGGAATTTCAATATAAATCGAATATCGGGTTGACCCAGATTTAAAATATCGAGTTGTAAATCCCATTGGAATCGTATGGTATTCCACTGTGAATATATACGATAATATTTATTTATAAATATTTTATTTAATTTTATTTAAATATATTTATATATTTAAATGGTCATCCAGAGCTTTAAAAATAGCCGATTTTGCAAACAAAGTCGGAATTTGACGAAACTAGTTTTGTTGGATCCGCAATGTCAAATAGTTGTTAGATTTCCAGTTTCGTGATTTTTAGAGTCAGTGTGTGGCCGTACGGATTTTTAGAGTGAGAAACAGTCAGTATTTTGATAGTCAAAAATACGCTGTATGAGCATACGGAGTCGGAATTCGACGAAACCAGTTTCGTTGGGACTGAAATGTCGAGCTCTACCTACATGTGCAGTTTGGTGATTTTTTTTAGATATCGTATGAAATCGCTGGGATTTTTAAAAGGCAGATACAAGGAGAAATTGAATAAAATAAAATACAAAAATCAAATTGAAAATATCCCTCCCACTTTCTGAGGTTCCGCACAGACCACATGGCCTTCGATCTCCACCACAAACCTTACCTAATCCATTCAAGCCTATATAAGGCGTATAAACATTCACAGCAAAAACTTTTGAATAAGAAAAATCCTATACAAAAGGAAATAAAAATCTATAAATCCTAATTACACATAGATGGATTCATGGGATCGTCCTCTTCAAGTTCAGGTAGGTCTTGCGCAACTCGCACTGTGTTCGCGAGCTGAAAAGTCCATCCGAACCTAGGGTTCAGCTTTTCGGGAGTTGTAAGCATCGAATCTTGATGTGAATACTAGATTTGAGTTCGTGGTTAGAAACCGCACCTCGTGTGCTAATTTTGTGGTATTCGGTGTAAATTCATGTCGGTGGAATACTGGAGGGAGCCGTCGACGCCATTTCGAGGGGACCACCGAACTGAAATTGAGTGGGATGGAGGTTAAGAGCTTGCGAAGGAGATGAGTGCGATGATTTCTGTTTGAATTCTCGTGGAGTATAGTGGAGTAATCAATGAAGAACGGTGATCGGTTTTAGCTGGAGAGGGAGTTCGATGTATTTCAGGATTTGGGAAGAAGGACGTGTAAGGGAGGCGGGTTTATATTGTGAAGTGGGCTTTAGCAAGTAGATGGGCCGAGTTAAATATGGTAAGGCCCGGTTTTCCAATAAATTTAGTACTTTAAATTTTTAATGAATGTATAAACTTTGAATGTTAATATCCGGCACATCCGTGATCAGAATTTCAAACCGCTTGTCACGTTGGATTCACACGGACGGGGGCTACAACATGAGATCAGTTTGAAATGATTCGAAGATTTTGGAAAATATGACGGAAAATAACGTCAGAACAAAACTGCTAAACGGTTATCGTTATTTAACGATTCCCGACAATGTGAGTAAATCTCACTAACTCTGAACAGTTTATAATTTCATGTTGTATTTTTAGAACTGTTAGATATTGGCTGATTGACTGTGTGTTGACTAGTTGATTGAACTGCTAGTCAGTTAGTTGAATTTCTATATTTGATTCTGTTTAACAGAATATATCATATGGAACTGAAAAGTGATGTTATCTATATTGTTTAACATCTGTGATGCAGGGAAACAGGTTGGAGGAATCCGACTGGATTCCTCAACATTTATTTTACTGTTTTTCATATATTGTGATATATGATGTGATATATAATCTATTGTCAATTATATGTGTTGGGACGATACTGATCAATCGGTGATTTGATATGTTGAATACCATAACATACCGAATGTTGATAAAAGAATATTTTCAAAGTGTATTTTGAAAATGAATTATTTATATAAAATCTATGGATTTTATATAGAAAAGGAAAAGGGTTTTTACAAAAGAAATATTTATAAAATCAAAGGATAAGTTAGAATAAAAGGAAATCAATTGTAAAATGAAGAACCGTTACTAAAAGTAAATCTTTATAAATGAATAGTTTATTCAAAAAGGAGTTAATCGATGTTAGTTTAATCGATTAGAGTTAAAGCAAATGAGTTAATCGAATATAGTTTATTCGAATAGAAAGTAAAAGGAGTTAATCGATGTTAGTTTAATCGATTAGAGTTAAAGCAAAGGAGTTAATCGATGTTAGTTAATCGATCAGAGTTAAAGTAAAAGGAGTTAATTGACGTTAGTTAATCGATTAGAGTTAAAATTAAAAGGAGTTAATCGATGTTAGTTAATCGATTAAAGTTAAAGTAACAGGAGCTAATCGATGTTACTCTAATCGATTAGAGTTAAAGCAAAGGAGTTAATCAATGTTGGTGAATCGATTAGAGTTAAAATTAAAAGGAGCTAATCGATGTTAGTTAATCGATTAGTGTTAAAGTAAAAGGAGGTAATCGATGTTAGTTAATCGATTAGAGTTAAAGTAAAAGGAGCTAATCGATGTTAGTTTAATCGATTAGAGTTAAAGCAAAGGAGTTATTCGATGTTAGTTAATCGATTAGAGTTAAAATTAAAAGGAGCTAATCGATGTTAGTTAATCGATTAGTGTTAAAGTAAAAGGAGTTAATCGATGTTAGTTAATCGATTAGAGTTAAAGTAAAAGGAGTTAATCGATGTTAGTTTAATAGATTAGAATAGAAAGTAAAAGGAGTTAATAGAATATAGTTTATTTGAATATAGTTAGTAAAATCGAATATAGTTATTCGAAAGGGGTTGAGTGAATAGAGTAAATCAAATAGAGATTTATACGAACGAGAGTTAAGTAAGGAAGTTAGTTAAAGAAATATAAAGTGAACTTTGCCTATTTCAAAGTTAGAAATGTTGTTCAGTTAAGGTCTGAGAGGTAGTTCTACCCCAACTTGATTGGCTTCGATTTTAACTAAGGAATAGTTAAGGTTCGGCAGTAAAGGAAATGGTTTGAGTTGGCATAGTGATGTTTGTTTAAAACATCTGTCTAAGTCCAATGAAGAAGCTTTGGAAATGTTTTCCAAATAAGAAACCAGAAATGTTTTCTAATAAAGAAAAAGAGAAATGGAAATGTTTTCCATTGTTAATAACGTATATTTTCCAACATTTAGAAAATAAGAAATATTGAATATAGGGAAACAGGAGATAAGTAAATAAATGAAATAAAGAGATAAATGTTGAATGATGTTTGATCGATATAAATTTCCATTTGGAAATAATATCGTTATTTGCACACCCGTTTTTCTTCGATAGTTAAATCACAGACTATCGAAGTTCTGACCATTTTAACGTTGTTAATATGGAGAGACCGGTTGGATTATCATCCAAAGAACCACTCTGTATTGGCATAAGCGTTGCGAACCATATATGCCAAAGATAGTTGAAGACGGAGTAAAGTGCAAGGGCTATTGTATAAGTCTTAAATAACAGTACCTAAGATGGATGTACTGAATAGTGCCTTCGGTTCATCCTGTTCCTGGATGACTAGTATGGACGGATGTCTGACAGAGTATTTCCAGACGATCACGTATATTGATTTCTCCAACCGTACCAAGAGTGGAAGCAGAGAAGGAAACTTCTTTTAGCTAACACATAATGTATGGTTGAGGACGTCAATCGGTGATTTGATGGATTTGACGATGTGGCATTCAAAGTGAATCTGGTATGATGATAAAGCGTAGCTTCTAGCCTCTTCATCCGGTAAATGACAGAAATCGGGCAGGCAGCATGGCTAAGTCGGTCGCACCGAAGTAGGGTGTATAATCACCTGATCTAGAGTTTCATTTACTTCTAAAAATCTATTGTTGATGTTGTCCCATTCGGAAAACGGTTGCTGATCCCAACCGTTGGTGATATACATTCGATACACTCAAGCGAAATGAGTGGTCGGTCATGTGTGGCCGGGTTGCAAGATGTTCTTGTTGAACCCAGTGTATTCCTCTCTAGAGGTACACGAGCGAAAGGTGGTTCCATACCTTGTCATAGTTGGAAATCCATTACCCAATACGTGCTTGCGGTTGTGATTGTATACTATATATGTAGAATGTGAGATGAAAACGTTTCTGCTAGATGATTATATGTACTGTGGTTGATAGACATTATTATAATATCAAAAGGTTTTTGATATAAAGATATTTTGGATTCTCATAAGGGAAAAACCCGTTCCGTTATGCGGCGTGGTCTTATGAGATATCTGTACTTGTTCGAACTATTTTTAAACTGTTTTACTCATACCAGTCCCATGACTGACCCGGAGTTTACTTTGTTGTTTTCCCTAAACTCTTGGGTGCCTAAATTTGTATGGGCAGTCAAGTAGTTGGGATTTACAGATATACTGGAAGAGCTGGAGCAGGAGGCTTCAGGATCATATAGCTATAGTTTATTTCTGCTGTGTTGTAAGTATTGTACTCTTATAATGTATTGTATACATATAATGATTTATTTCAAGGATATGTTATCTATTATATGTTATTCGTTCCGCTGTGAGATTCGTGTTACTCTGAGGTTGTGTTCTTCTTCTTCTTCTATTCTAAGTTTCTATCTTATCTTTCCTCACCCTCTAATTTCTTTCACTATTTACCAGGATTTTTTGGGTGTTTTGGTTATCGAAATCGTGTTTATGTCGATAACCAAAGTCGCTCGAAATCCGGGTCATTACATATGAGCAAAATAATAATTTTATATTAAATTGGAAATCTAATGAAATTCAGCGACAATCATAAAAATAATGTTTTAAATGTTGAAATTCTATTTCAATTCAACACTATAACAAAATGATTGATTTTTATTGAAATGGAAATTCTAATCCAAATCAATAATAAAGCAAAATGATTTATCTTTATTTAACACATACAAATCTGTGTTTATACATCACCAACGAACAGATAAATCATTCACAATATCATCACTTAGCAGATCCCAGTCATACACATACAATCATTCTATAGCAATTAAAATAAATAAATAAATTATATAAAAAAAGAAATCTCACAGTAAATTTTGGTCTGAAATTTCAACATGTTCGGTTTCAACTCTAGTCAGTTCCAGATTGTAGATCTCGTTTTTCTGATTCCAACGCTTTTGAAATCATTCAGTTCTGTTTTGATTTGAGCAAAATATGATAATTTGAACCTTAATTACATTAATACTATGATTAAAGAATAATTAATTACATTTTCTATTAACGAATCTTAGTCGTTTCTTTTATCTTCTTAGCACGTTATTTCAAGTTCGCCGAAACCCATCTTCAAGAACTAGGTTTAGAAATTCCTACTTATACACACAACCGGATCTCGATCGAAGTTGGCCCCAACGTCGGCCTTGGGGTGCGCTATCGCCGGCCAGAGGGGGGGTGAACTCGACAGTCTAGATCGTCGAAAAAAATCAGGTGAAGGCGGCAACTTCAAGCTCCAAGACCTCACGAATTCCAACACGGTTTTCAATCTTGCTCGTATGAATTTAAAGAGTAAAGGGAGAGCTTCGATTTTAACTTTAGGACTTTCGATTTTCATAGATCGGATTGGAAGATTTTATCGTTTGAAAATCGAACGAGATTGGCCATTCAATTTTTCTGGCGGCGACTGGGTATTTGAGAAGGATTAGGGTTATGAGTATAATAGTATAATACGGTGTATTTATATATTATTTTATTCTTTTAATTCAAACATGGTATGTTTCTTCTTACACGTCCCAATTCCAGCCCAACAAAAGATGTCCCTAGGCAAATACCCACGCTTCAGACGCAATGGGCTAGGTCCCGTCAGCCCAAACGATTGTTTTCACCCTGTTTATTTAATTTAATACTTAATTCATTTATTTAATTAATTTAACCTTACATTTAAATTCACCGGGGCCACAAGAAAAATTATTTCTGGCTTTGTTTCGACGATATGGTCCTAACAAAATTAATTTCGTCGAATTCTAAGACTGTTGGAAAAATGGCAATTTTCAAGTCGATTAAATTTGACTGAAATTGACAAAACACATTTTCATTTGCCACGCTCACATATTAATTTCAAAAATTATGAAAATCGGAACCTAGCAATAATTTGACATTCCGATCCCAACAAAAGTGGTTTCGTCGAAAACGGAGGTCATTTGCAAAATGGCTATTTTTAAGGGCCATATATTAAATTAAAATATATATAAATTCTATAGCGACTATTCTGAAAATTAAAGTGGGCATAACTTTTGATTCCCGCTATGAAATTTCAATTTTCCGGATTCATTAGAAAGATATTTTCAAACAGATTTAAATATTTTTGGTTTCACTAAAATCCGATTTATTTAGCATCCTGTACAGTCAGTCAAAGTTCAAATTGAAATTTTCGAACTACTGCGCTATTTCTAACTCCTTTTATATTTAAATAAAATTTATTCATTTTAACTTCGATTAAAATAAACTTTTAGTCATTATTAATTAAAATAAATAAATTTAAATATTCAAAATCCCTTAAAACGTCTAAAATAACAATTTTAAATTAGTTCAGAATTTGCGGGTTGTTACACTTTGAAATTCTATTAGATCTTTTCCTTACGGATCCAATGAAATTTGTTTCATTTAAATCGGATTTCATTTGGCCATTCGTTTATTCCTTTAAAGTTACCCCTGTCAAATAATATAAATGATTAAATAAAAATAGAGGAGTTTATCATTGCCATGATCAAACGGTAAGTCCGACTGACACGAAATTTGATATCTTATAATGGTTAATTAATACGAATCCAATGACGCAATTTTCGTCACATTCCGAGACTGTTTCCCGATACGCTATTTTTGTATGTCAAACAATGCTATTTTAGACACCAAAATATCTGATGTCCAAAAATAACAAACTACCTTCCTATTCTGACTCTAAACGTCAATACGAACTCAACAGAATTGGTTTTGTGGCTTAATTCGATCGTTTTCTCAAGTTATACAGAAATACCCCTCTATTAAATTAAATTAATTACATGCTATAGAAAATGGCTGAGCGTTTACGGCTACCATTGTCACATACGAGATCAGTTTGCCACAAAATTTAATACCATACAATAATTTAACATTACGGTTCCAATAAAACTAATTTCATCGAAAACGAAGACCGTTTACAAAAATCGCTATTTTAAGGCTTATATAATATAAATAAAATAGTATATAAATTCCAAAATGATCGAATTAAGTAATAATAAATTATTATTATCACAAATACCCAACTAGAAATATCATATAGCTTCAAATATAAATTATACAATTCAATATCATCCATTTTGAGTTAAACAATATCCAAATTATATTTAAAAAACCCTTATAAATTTTAAATAAACATTACATTTATTAACGATTTCCATAATGACTATTTAAATATTTGAATTGGACATAGCTAACAATATATAACACAAAATCTGTATTTTTCTCTTCTATATGAGAATTATAATCAACAAGATTCAAACATTTCTTGTTTCACAGAAATTCGACTTAAAACGGATTCTGTATATCTAATTGAAATTCAAAACTCAATATTATGAACTACCGCGCCATTTCGAGCTCGTTTATAATTAAATATAAACTTAACATTGAACTTTGTTTCAAATAAAAGAATTCAATATTAAAATCCATTAATATACCAAATATAATATTTAAAATATTAAATATTAGGCTACCAAAAATATGGGACATTATAATTTCAATGTGAGCCCTTGATTTATTGTCCCTTTTAAATACCCGAGTGTCCTTTTTACAACTTTCCAATGTTGATCTAATGGGTTTGCATGTATTGGCTAACTTTATTTACACTGTAAGCTGCGTTTGGTTTGGTGATGATGGCATATTAAAGTGTTGCAACTATACTTATGTATTTGTAATGACCCGGATTATTAACCGTTAAGTTTGAACATTTAAAATTGGTTTTGAATGTTGAGTGGGAAATTTAAATAACTCAAATTCTATGATTTTGAGTATTACTTCATTTTGAATAGAGAAATAATAGACTTAATTCTGAAATAATTGAGAATAAATTGGATTTGCAGTATAATATGAATTGGATGATTTATTAAGACCCAATCAAGTTCACATTTGTATAATAAGGAATTTATTAATTAAACGAAGTTTGATTGTATTAATTTAAATTAATTAAGAACGAGCTCAACGCGTCACGGTAGTTGGTAGTTTTACAATTTAAACTTTAATTAATTATACAAGATCCAATATAAGTCGGAATTCTTTGAAAAAGTAATCTTTCGGATCTATTTGATTATGGTTTTCTAATGGAAGAGAAAAATCGAGATTTCATTTTTTAGACTTTGAGTTATGTCAAAATAAAATTTCCATAAAAATCGAGGTATTGTCATTTGTAAACTATATCGATTTATTAAATAAAATGGAAGGATTTTAAATAAATTGGATATCGTTTTAACTTGGAATTTAAAAAGTTGAGTTTAAAATCCAAATTAGTTTATTACGAAGTTATATAAATTTCTATCATAATATGTGTGTATATATATATTGAAGATGGATAAATCTTTTATTAAGGCTTCTCAACCCAAAGAGTTAAGGCCCAATACTGGCCCTTACATACATTACGCTACACGAGTTCGACATACCCAAACCCGTGTAATATGCGAATACTCTAGAACAAAAGAGAACAAAAAAAACTTTTCACTACCACATTCTCTAAAGTTCTAATTCTAGAGAAAGCCAAATTTAGGTCGTGGTGGATAGAAATTATTTCCCTCAAATTGGCTTTCTGCCTCTTCCTCTCTCTGATCCGCTGCTTGCAACTCCACTACTACTGGTTCCAGGCTATACGTAAGTCTTCTCTCTCCAATTCTCTTCGTCGTTACTTTCACATCCCAGTTCAAATAACTGACTTTATTTAGGTATTGCGTCATGTGATTGAAAAGTCTGCCATTGCACTCCCTTTAAATCCCCTAAACAATGGTGGTAACGACAATCTTGTACAGTTGGCTTCATGATTTATGAATTTCCTTCCAACATTCAGGTAATCAATGCATGTAGTTAAATTAAACCCAGAATTACTTATGTTCAGTTTGTCTAGACAATTAGTCCAGATCCTCTTAGGAAACTCACATTCAAAGAATAAATACTGATGAGTTTTGGTTCCTTGTTGCATAGAACACAAACGCTGTCTTGTATAATCCCCCAAGAGTTCAACCTATCTTTGGTAGGAAGACGGTTAAGAATGGCTTTATGTGTAGTGTCAGCCATTTTAAAGTTATGCCATTCTTTGATCTGATGCTTTACCCTTATCACTTCCCATGCTGATTGAGTATTAAAGTTTTTTTGCATGTCTCCACGACTATATGTCCTCCATTCTGTTGTAAAACAAAGGCATGTATTCAATTTTGGCCTTGAATTCTTCGTTGTATGGCAAATTGCTGCAATTCCATCTATTCTCAACAATTAAATCCTCCACCTTTATTTGGACACCCACATGCTGAAAACGTACCCAATCCAAGAAGTTCTACCAACGAATTGCCTTCAATCCATGGATCTCTCCACAAGCCAATTTCTTTCCCTTTAGCTATCTCCTTCATACAATTTCCGGCCAGCTTGTCTCTGATTTTCATAATAGCCTTCCACGTGGGAGAGGAATTATTGTCAATATGCATTTGCCAAAATTTACCCCTCAAATATCGGCTTCTCATCCACTTGGCCCAAAGCCCACTAGAATTAATAATTTTCCATCGCTGCTTAACTGTGAAAGCTTCTCTCATTTCACTAAGTTTGCAAAGACCAACCCCTCCTACTTTCTTGGTTCGACATAAATCTGAATATTTAATATTATGTAGGCAGCCTTTCCAAATAAACTCTGCACACGCTTGCTCTATCTTATTTATAGAAGCATCTAGCAAATGAAAAGTTTGTAGCCAAAATTTCACTTTGGCTTAAATGGTTGTATGTAGAAGTTCAACTCTTCTATCAAATGATAGTAACTTTGATCTCCACCCTTGTAATTTATCCCCCATTTTCGTAATTAGTTTTGCACATTCTGGATCCATGTTTTATTCGAAGATAAAGGCACACCAAGGTACTTGACTGGTAGAATACTTTCCTGGACATTCAAAACTTCAAATACTTCCTCTTTCTTCATATTGAATTTGTTGAAATAACATTTAGTTTTCAATTCATTCACTTTTAGACCTGCATATTCTCCAACTCATCAAAAATTCTACTTATAGTTACAGCTGCCCCTCTAGTTGAGCGAATGCATATAATCAAATCATCAGCATACAGAAGATGATTTAGTTGAGGTTGAAATTCATAGATATTTTTGATTTCTTTCTTGAAACAAGCAATTTCCATTTGCGGTGAGAAAAATTCCATCGCCACCACAAAAAAAATAAGGATAGAGCGGATCCCCTTGTCTAATACTACTATTACTACTAAAATGACCCTTAGGTATGCCACTAACAAGTATGGAAAATGTAGGGTTGGTAATACATTTTGTTGAAATCAAAAAATGACCACAACACCAAAGGTGTTTATATAACACTTCACCAAAAGGTAGGATTTAGGATTACGGTGCCACGAAATATAAAAACAAGTCAAAACACGGGAATTTTAGAGTGGTTTTGTCAATGTAGCCTACGTCCACTATAGGAGCTATTTTCATTATCACTTTTGGATTTACAAAGTATATGACTTCACTCATATCACTCATTTCTCTCTTTTACCTTGATCTTCTATTTTTTTTTCTCTTTTCGCTCTTGCTATCACTTGAATTCACAAAGGAATCGGCGAGATCTATTGATTTGTGACGATAATTGTGTAAATCTTCAATCACTTGAACAATTAGATGATCATCATTAGTTCAATGGTTAATTTGTGTTTGATCTAAGTTTTAGAGAGGATTAACAGCGGTTAGATATCACTCTGGTTGAGTTTGAGAGATTTCTAATGGAATTTGGAGAAGATTTGGTCGATTTGCTGTTGGAGGAAGATGGATTGAGCTTGAGAAACCATTAATGGAGCTTGGAGTGCTTGAGAGTGGTAGAGAAATGAGAATAACAGCCCTTCAGGGTAGAAATATTCCTCCCTTGAGTGGTAGAGAAGTGGGGTATTTATAGGTGTAGTTTGGGGTTAGTGGCAGAGTTGTAATTATGGTGTACAGGGTACGATTCGTTTAGACATGTATTTACAAAAACGCCACAGGACAGTCGTAGCCAGCTGTACGACCGACCAGACCATGCACGCACGACCAGAGTACAATGCACAACCCATATACAGTGCACGACTAGGATGTTTATGCATGACCAGACATAATATATATGCACGAGCCATTACCTTTATTTGTGACCGACCCCTTTTATTACAGAATTGCCATCCGTTATATTAAGAGTTGATCCACTTTATATTTATTGCTCTGTGTACGTAGGTTTCTCCATTACCACTATTCTCTTCATAATTCATGCCATAATGTCATTCCAATCCAAACTATTATACATGAATGAGCCATCCTTTTATATACATTAAGTTATCCATTTGTCATGTGCCTGAACCATCAGATAGATGAGCTGCTCGCACCTTGGACTGCTCGACCGACCAGCTTTTGATGGCGCTCGACACATGGCAGAAGCTCTGCTCGACCACGTGGTGCCTCGCTCGACTCCACGATGATGTGGCATTGCTGCTTGACTGAACAGTTAACAAATGATGCTTGACCCCTTAGAAAAGTTGTGCTCGACCACTCAACAAAGGAGTTGCTCGACCCTTCCTCCAGTGGTTCCCGACCGTGGTGCTCGACCTAAGGAGATGGGCACTGACCGACCAGGCGATAATGTGTTGATGAGCTGATGACTTGTGTTGAGTACCCCTATGTTGTTCGACAAAATGTTTGAATGGGCTTTTGGTAAGTTAACATTTTCCCCTCGGAGCTCATGTTTTCTGTTTAAAATATGAGCTTCGACACTTTGTGATGTTGTTTGCCTAAGTTTTTTGCCTCTTGAATCGATCGACGTCTGTCAAATCAGATTCATTCAGGTTATAGTTTGTACTTTGGCTCTACCGGGATTTGGCAGCTCGATCTTTACGCCGACTTGTATTCTTAGAATTTAATGCTTTTAATTTAAATTTATTGTGCATTGAGATTTCATCGTAGCTTTTTTGTTCATAATGGCAAATCATGCTTTGGTCCATTGGCCCATTGATTCCAAATGATCCAGGCACAAGACTTGTTAGTTGAATTTATATGCTTCATGCCACCTGTTCTGTAATTAAAACAAGCACTTGCATGATTTTGGACTTATACCTTGTTATTGATCATCCACATCAATAACATATTAGTTAATCATTAAAAAAGAATTATAATGAGTTTTGTGACTGGGACTAAATAATGTGCCTAAACAGAACTAATTTTTTTTAATTGTTTATAATTTCGTCAAACATTGTCTGCATAAATACGATATCTAAATCCGAATCACAACAATACTTGAGTTCTGCTAATCGATACGTATACCGAATACAGACTTCAAGCCTCACTCTTCTGATGACTTATATGATCTTATACGATGGTTTACGTTTTACGAAACGTGTACCTATTCAGATTGGAACTTCAGTTCTAGTTCCTAAGGCTAGAGTGACAACAACTTCTGGATTGTAAACAAATCAGCCTTTGATTCTTCCTTGTCCTTCTGACAATTCACCGAGATGCCATTCTGTGCTAACTCACTATGTATTTAATCAAGCGTGCACTTATTTTGGCATTCTCAAATTTGTTGCAAGCTTGTCAAGGAAAGAAGATTTTGCTGAGTGTTTGTCTTCAGACCTGTTGCAGTAGTTCAGTTAGATTTAGAAATTTGAATTTGAATTGACACCATGGATCACCCTGGGATATATATAAAATTTTGAATCCCCATTTCACGGCAGCTTGCCCCGGCGCATAATTATTGTTTAATCTATTTTTTGTATCTCATATCGAAACTGTTGACGGGTATTACCTTCAATTCCTTGAGAAGCGTTATTGCTCTATTAGATTCAAACTATGCCATATTCACATAGTTGGCTTTTTAAGCTTCTTATCTTCAGATTTGAAGCAAAGTATCATCGGATTTTTTGTGAGATATTTCTGATTGGAGCTTCGCAAATGAGGAAGCCTTTGCGTTAAGAGATTCTAATTGGGTTTCCCAGGTTGATCTTTATTGGTGGAGTGAGTTTTATCGACATATTGAGAATATCGATTTTACCGAACTTTTCAAATGCCCCATTTTTGAAGGCAAGTTTAAGCCAAGTGTATTGACTTCCTTGATGAAAGTATATTGGTTTCTGGCTTATTGCAATGTCGTGATGGACCCATGGTATTTTTCGTGCATTATTCAACTCGTATGTGTTTGTGTTACCTCAGTACCATGGGTCGCCACAAGTCGCAAAAGCTCAATGTGATCAGCTTGTCGAGTTTCTTTGATTGTACTTAACGTGCTAGAAGCTTCTACTTTGTTGGCTAAAGTTATTTAAACTTACCAATCATGCGTAGAACCTCTGAACTTGTCGATTCAATAGGAATTTTGGCTTTACCGACTGGTTTGGTGCTTCTACTTGGAGGAGTTTCAATATCTTTTTGCCCCCGCTTGGGGAGGACTTAAAATATGTGCCCCTCTAGGGGAGGACTTAAAATTCGTGCCCCCGTTAGGGCAGGTCTTTAAATTTCATGTCCCCGATTGGGGAGGACTTAAAATTTGTAGCCTCGCTATGGGAGGTCTTTAAACTTCGTGCCCCCGCTTGGGGAGGACTTATATTTTATGCCCTCGCTAGGGGAGGTCTTTGGATTGATTGCCCCCGCTCGGGGAGGTCTTATAATTTGTGCCCCCCCCGCTATGGGAGGTCTTTGAATTTAGTGCCCCTGCTGGGGAAGTCTTTGAAATTAGTGCCCCCGCTAGGGGAGGTCTTGGGATTTAATGCCCCCGCTCGGGGAGTTCTTTTGAATTAGTGCCCTAGCTTGGGGAGGTCTTTGAATTTAGTGCCCTTTCTAGGGGAGGTCTTAGGATTCAATGACCCTGCTTAGGGAGGTCTTTTGAATTTAGTTCCCCCGCTCGGGGAGGTCTTTGAATTTAGTGCCCCCGCTCGGGGAGGTCTTATATTTGTTTTTTGTGCTCCCGCTCGAGGAGGTCTTATATTTGGTTTTGGTGCCCCCGCTCGGGGAGATCTTTGAATTTAGTGCTCCTGCTCGGGGAGGTCCTTGGATTTAGTGCCCCCGTTTGGGGAGGTCATTGGTTTTTTAATTTTGCCTCTACTATGGAAGGACTTTTGATTATAGCCCAACACTTGATGCATCTAAGGTACTCAGACACTACACGAGCTAATTGGAGGCCCGACATTCTTCACATTTGAGATAACTAGATGCTACAAAAATGGATATCTTTACACTTCACACCTGAGACAATCAGATGCTATACAAATGGATTTTTTCACTCTTCACACTTGAGATAATCAAATGCTATGTAAATGATTTTTTTCATTCTTAACATCTGAGGTAGTCAGATGCTATGCAAATGAATTTCTTCACTCTTCACACCTGAGATAATCAGATGCTGTGCAAATGAATTTTGCCATTCTTCACATCTGAGATAGCCAGATGCTACACAACTGAATTTCGTCACATCTGAGATAGTCAGATGCTACGCAAATGAAAATTTTCACTCTTCACACCTGAGATAATCAAATGCTACACAATTGAATTTCATCATTCTTCACATATGAGATAGTCAGATGCTACGCAAATGAATTTTGTCATTCTTCACATCTGAGATAGTCATATGCTACGCAAATGAATTTCGTCATTCTTCACTTCTAAGATAGTCAGATGTTATGCAAATGATTTTCTTCACTCTTCACACCTGAGATAATCAGATGCTACAAAAATGAATTTGGTCACTCTTCACATCTGAGATAATCAGATGCTACACAAATGAATTTTGTCGTTCTTCACATCTAAGATAGTCAGATGCTACACAAATGAATTTTTTCACTCTTCACCCCTAAGATAATCGTATGCTACACAAATGAATTTCTTCACTCTTCACACCTGAGATAATCACATGCTACGCAAATGAATTTTGTCATTCTTCACATTTGAGATAGTTAGGTGCTATGCAAATGAATTTCGTTATTCTTCACATCTGAGTTCGTCAGATGCTACGCAAATGAATTTCTTCACTCTTTACACTTGAGATAAGCAGATGCCATGCAGATGAATTGGATGGTTGTTGTATTGTTCCCCGGGGCAGGCACAAGTTCCTCTATCGAATCCTTGACTTGGCAGGCTATCTTTATTTAGGAACGAGGGCTTCGATCCTCTAACTTGGGGAAGTGCCCCTTCGACTAAAGTTACAACCCTGTCGTTTGGTTGTTGTGGCGCTTGTTCGTTGTATGAATCTTTACGACTCTTCCCATTCACTTTCCAAAGCGGTGCTTTTCTATCTTTGTATTTGTGGATGCTGATATTTACAGCATTTGGCGCTTGAACTAGTGTTGTTGGGGTCACTATGTTTCATCATATTTTAAAGGAACAAGCGCTCGACAGGTAGCCTGCAATACGAAATCATTTTTAAGCAAATTTTGATTTGACATAAAATTTTGCAAGCAATGGATTTATTCGGGTAGATATGCTCTTAATCAAAGAGCTTAATGTTCAGTACAGTGTTTGTAAAATATTACATACTATTTTACGAGAATTTTGAATACAACATGAAGTAAAGCATGAAAATAAAGTTGTGGCGATGATGATCACTTATTCTAAGACATTGAAACTGAAGCACCACCACCGGTTATTAGTTGGCCACTGGCCTTGCATTGGTTTGAGCGGGAGCTCCATTGCTTAGACCAGATTGACTATTTGATGTCCCCTTCCGCAGGGGAGTTGTTGAAGGATTCATGGCTTGCAGATTCTGTACATACTGCTGCAGCCTGTTTTTCCTGATTAATTCCTCTACGAGGTTTTTTAAATATCGGCATTCATTAGTGTTATGATCAGACTGGTTGTGAAACCTACAGAACTTTCCCAAGTTTTTGCCTTATCGCCTACCCTTATCGGATTTGCTTTCGCATATACTTAAGAATTCTTAGCTGCAAGATAGATATTTTCAGAAGTGTCATAAAAAGGCGTCAACTCTAACGAGCTAAAAAGGTAGGACTTTTTGTAATCTTTATTGCCTTTTCCATCGTTGGCACACTTTTTCCCCTGGGTATTCTTCTGATTATATTGAGTAGCAGCATTTTTGGGAGCTTTAAGAAGTTGGTTAGCATTGATAATCTGAATAGGCACAGAATTATGGTCTACTCTCATATACTCCTCTGCTTTTTTATAGAATATTTCAAGCTTGTTTGGTTCTTTCATTTAAATCCATCTACCAAAT
The DNA here is from genome assembly GCA_030737875.1 of Allium sativum. NCBI lineage: Eukaryota > Viridiplantae > Streptophyta > Magnoliopsida > Asparagales > Amaryllidaceae > Allium > Allium sativum. The sequence continues at coordinate 2,070,414 of CM060921.1, read as the reverse complement.
TCGCTTTTCTTATCAATGGCGTTGATTAGAGACATTACGATCATGTTGGGTTCGGGATTCCCCACCTCAGGCAAAGCAGTATTGAACCTCTTAAGGAAAGCTTTCACAGACTCTTCTGGATTCTGCTTCATTGATGTCAGAGAAATAACATCCTTAACCTTCGTAGCCTGAAGCATGAACTGCTCTTTGAATTTCAGAGTCAAATCGGTCAACGGATTTGGGTAGCAGCCTAGTGAGCCATAATGATGCCACACCTTCTAGATTGAGAGGGAAGCATAGGCATTTGATCTCATCTGTTGCTTTGGCTGCATTCATAATCCATTCATCTCTATATAGGAAGTGATTCGGATCAGAAATCCTATTGTACGGAGGCAGAGTAGAAGGAGTGAAGGGAATTCAGCTTTGTGGATCCTTTTAGTGAACGGGTTTTTGCTGTGGGAGGAGTCCCATTCCCTCTCACTATCGTTGCGAGTCGTGCTGCCTTTCATGATTTGCTCTACCATATCCGCGATTTATTCCTTAGAGTTGTGGTGTTCCGCGGAGCGGATTTCGATCTCTTTACCAGATGCTCGTCTTGGCGAGCGATCGCGGTTAGAGGATCTAGGTCTTCTACCTCCATTATGGGGAGGTACCCCCTTGGCAGGACAAGTAACTCTTCGGGAATTTCGGTCGAAATGGTTTTTAGCTTTCGGCTTTGAATCATGATCATTAACTTCGTTCTTATCACTTTCCCATACATCGAGGCCTTCCATATTATCATTAAGACTATGATCAGAAGCTGCTGAATTCGTGTTCTCTTTAATGTCGACGTGAACCTTTTGAGGAGGAACTAGATTTGTTTGAGCGTTTAGAAGAGCATTCATTTTATTTATCGAAGAAACATTAGCATCCATCAAATCTTTATTTGAAGTCTCCATTCGTTGGTTTATATTGTGTACAACGACATCTAGCTCATCTATGGTTACTCCGGCTCCAGCTATTGAGTTTTCTCCAACTTTCAAAGCGGTTGGTAAGTGGTGTAGCTTCATCAGTAGCAATATTGTCGGTTTCTCCAACGATTCTACTTGCTGTTTTCTTAGATTTTGTCATTATTTCGGACAAAGCTTTGAATTTCAGAGAGAACTCGTGAGAGGATTCGTCTATTGGCCCGGATCTTAGATTAGAAGGATCTATCATAGAAGTAGGCTTCACACTTCAGTGCAATCACAAAGCAATTAACCTTGAGAGAGTGAACGTGACGCCACAGTGGGCGCCAAACGTTGAAATCCAAAAATGACCACAACACCAAAGGTGCTTATATAACACTTCACCAAAAGGTTGGATTTAGGATTATGGATCCATGAAATATAAAAACGAGTAAAACATGGTAATTTTAGAGTGATTCAGTTAATTTAGACCTACATCCACTATAGGAGCTATTTTCATTATCACATTTGGATTCATAAAGTATACGACTTCACTCATTTCTGTCTTTTACAATGATCTTCTATTTTTTTCTTTTTGATCTTGATTTCACTTGAATTCACAAAGGATTCGGCGAGATCTATTGGTTTTCGACGATAATTGTGTAGATCTTCAATCACTTGAACAATTAGATGATCTTCATTAGTTCCATGGTGAATTTGCGTTGGATCTAAGCTTTAGAGAGGATTAATAGCAGTTGGAGATCACTTGAGTTGAGTTTGAGATATTTCTAATGGAGTTTGGAGAAGATTTGGTCAATTTGTTATTGGAGGAAGATGGATTGAGCTTGAGAAACCATTAATGGAGCTTCGAGTGCTTGACAGTGGCAGAGAAATGAGAATAGCAGCCCTTCGGGGTAGAAAAATTCCTCCCTTGAATTGTAAAGAAGTGGGGAATTTATAGATGTGGAGGTAGTGGCATAGTTATAATTATTGTATGCAGGGTACGGGTCGTTCACACATGTATTTACGAAAATGCCACTGGACAGTTGTAGCTAGCTGTACGACCGACCAGTCCATGCACGCATGACCGATGTACAATGCACGCCCCATATATAGTGCACGACCAGTATGTTTATGCGCGACCAGACATAATATGTATGCACGAGCCATTACCTTTATTCGTGACCGACCCCATTTATTACAGAATTGCCATCCGTTATATTAAGAGTTGATCCACTTTATACTTGTTTCTCTGTGTACGTAGCTCTCTCCTTTACCACTATTCTCTTCATGATTCACGCCATCATGTCATTCCAATCCAAACTATTATACATGAATGAGCCATCCTTTTATATACATTAATGATTAAACTGCCCGTTTGTCATGTGCTCGAACCATCAGCTAAATGAGTTGCTCGCACCTTGGACTGCTCGAGTGACCAACTTTTTATGGCGCTCGACCCATTGTAGAAACTCTGCTCGACCACGTGGTGCACTGCTCGACTCCACGATGATGTGGCACTGCTGCTCGACCTAACAGTTAGCAAATGATGGTCGACCCCTCAGCAAAGTTGTGCACGATCACTCAACAAAGGAGCTGCTCGACCCTTCCTCCAAGTGGTACTCAAGCGTGGTGCTCGACCAAAGGAGATGGGCACAGACCGACAGCATATGAATGATAAGTTTACGATCGATCTTGTCATATGTTTTGTGTAAATCTAGTTTTAAGTACAATTTGTCTGCACCCTTTTTATTGAAATTTCTGACCAGTTCATGAGCCAACAGTGAGTTATCGGAGATGCTTATGCCTTTAATGAATGCACTTTGGTATTCAGCAATGAAATCAGGCAATATAAGGTTTATTCTTTTGCAAATAACCTTAGAAAGAATTTTGTATACCATATTGCAGCAAGCAATTGGCCTATAGTGTAACACCCAGCATTTTATGACAATTAGGTATTTAATTGTGCATATGTGTATATATATGCATAGACATAAATGTATAAAAGAAGAATAAAATAATGGTAATATATGATTGCATGTAATAAATACATGAATTGAAAAAGAAGAAAACGATTTATGTAAATAAAAATGCAATGCATATGTTAAAAGAAAGAAGAAATTATGTTATATGCAATGATTTACACATATTGTGCACTAATAAGAAAAGAAAAATGAAAGAAAAAGATGCATGCAAAATGAAAATGTTACATGCAATGGTTTAAATTAAAGATTACAACAAAAGGAGGAATAAGAAAAGAACAATAATCACCATTGTTTTAGGCCTTGTTAACAAAAGCCTAAGTAGTTCAGGTGGTTAGAGAGTGTGGCTTTCATGAGAGTGGCGCAGGTTTGATCCCCGCAGACGCCATATTTTTATTTTAAAGAAACGGCTAAAATAACACATGTTCTAAAGAGAAAATATGTACAAACGCACATATAAGGAAAATTATACATAAAAGGAGGTACAAAAATATGTGTATACATGTATATGAAAGTATATGCTTATATATATGTGTGCAAAAAAAAAATACAAAGGAGAAATTGAAAATAAGGCTGCAATCAAAGAAATATAGTAAGAATTAAACAACGGCATAACACCGTTTGAATTTTGAAAATGAAATAAAAGTTATGTGTATATATATACGTGTAAAATGGGCATTAGAAGTTTTGTATACATATAAGAAGATTATATTTAAATATAATATTTAGATAGATCAAAGAAAGTATAACGGGATACTAATCAAACGTTTAAAATAAAAAACGTTAAAACGGTAAACAACTGCCTAAAATTGCTCGCGGGACACTAGGGGTCGACCCTGGGGTCCACACGCCCATAGGGGGGTCGACCCTAGGGTCCACACAACCATAAGGGGGTCGACCCACCCTTGATCTGGGCAGATTCATTGATGAATCTGTATTGTTTTCTTAACCACGTTCGTTGTTGACTCAGCGATGTGTGTACGATAAGATCCTAAACACCTATAAATAGGCTAGCAAAGCCTAGCCTAAATCTCACAATTTCTGAGAGACTACCTAAGCTCTGCCATTCTTCTTCCTTCTCAAATCTCTTTAGAAAAATAGAATAATTAAGTTAGGAAAATTCTGATTCAAGATCTGGAGGAAAAGAATGTATATTAATAAAGAAGGTGTTCATAATTCTGTTCGAAGTATGGTAAATTCTTAGATCTTGTCCATTAATTTTCTCCTCTTTCTTCCCTTTTTTCTTTTAGTTGAGAATTGTGGATCCATGGTTGTTTAGGTTCTAAATTCATTTAGGAGAACCATGGAATGCTAGATCTGGACCAGATTCATGAATTGGAAAGCAATTAGGTGAGTGGATTTAAGTTATACCTTTTTGATAATGATATATTTGTCATTTCACATTCCCCGTTAATATGCAATGTAAATCTTCTAGAATGTTAATATGTTGAAACAATAATATGTTGAAATGTTAATATATTGAAATGATTAATAGATTGAAATGTTAAAATGTACACCTGCTGAAATGTATAAACCTGTTAAAATATGTGAAAATGATTATTGTTGTATGCGTACATGTTCTAATTACATGTTAATATGTGGCATATTACGTACTTGAACCCTTGACTGTTGGGATAATTATGTGTTAATTTCTTAGAATGGAATAATTACATGATTCGATGATTACATGTTATTTTAAAATGATGTTGATTACACGTTAGGAAGAACATGCGACATGATAATCAGATAATGGACTTAGTATGATATTAAGTATGACATGAAAAAATAGATTATAGTAAAATTTGGAAGAATGAATATGCCTAAATTTATAGTTAATAGAAAATTAAAACTATGCCTAGACACGAGGTTAAATTCAACTTGTGGTAGAAGTTCGTCCAGAACCGCTTGGCAAATCCAGCATCCACAAGTTGTTAATTTAATTTGAGGGGTCTAGTACGTAAATATACATGTAATAGTGCTAAGACGCGAGGTTAAGTCAACTTGTGGAAGAAGTCTGCCCGAAACCGCCCGACATATCCATCATCCACAAGTAGTCGGCTTAATGTGAGAGTCTAGTGCAAAAACATATATATGAATATGAAAGGATAGTAATAAATGGCACTAATTGTGATTAATGTAAATGAATAGGAAATAAATGAAAGGGGCAATAGTAAAAGAAGTAGGATAAACGGGGAATGATAATAATCTATTATTGGTAAACTTGAAGGGGAAAAAGGAAACATAATAGGAAAGCTTGTCCTAGGGACAAGTGGAAATTATAACTTAGGTTATAATAAATGATAAAGAAAATGAGATAACTTATGTAGTGAGATAAGTTGTACTTAATTGTAAATTAAGTTATCTATGAAATCCAGAATCTGAAATCTACTGTTAAGAATAACATAAATTATAATAAATGGAAAGGAAACTTATTAATAAACCTTAGTTAAGAGAACTAAGTTAATAAGTAAACAACGACAGCTTGTAGTGACAGTGTGAGATGGAATTATGATTAAACAAGAAAGAATGAGGTGAATATATGGGATGTGATAAGTTATATTTAATCATAAATAATAAGTGACATGTTAAACAGAAACAGGTGAATTGAGATGAAGTATACTTAATTACATATTAAGTAGAACATGTTATTGTAACCATGGAATCAAACAATGAATAATATAAAGGGATTGTGGATTACAGACCTTGAATTACAACCTAGAGAATAACCTGTTATGGGCTTATTAATGAACTTAAAAGGGTCAAGTTATATAACCAAAATTAATAAGCAAGAGGGGTCCATTCTTTAGAGATATAAGGGGCTCGAAAAGAACTTGTTAACTTGAATAAGAAGTTAATATGATTTGAGATAACCAAGTTAAATGGAAACCTGATGAGGTAGAGAAAGTGCATAATTGAATGTTTAAACATAGGGTCTAATAACACGTTAAATTGAGGTGCTAGGACCAGTCCGTATGTTTGAGGGTGAATAACCCAATGGGGTAGATCATCGTGGTGTCATGAAGCACGAGAGGAGCGCACATCCATCTGATTATTCTATTATTCTGCTGATATTTTGCTAGCTATGAAGGACTAGAAAGTGAAGCATGTAGCTTCCTAGGACGTTGAGGGTACTCTTGTTTAGTCCTTTGTGCGGTGGCAGTGTTTAGGTTGTGCTCGCAGAGGTTGGGTCTACGCGTTACTACCCGGTGAGTATGCCTTGACTGCAAAAGTAGCTTTGCAGTCAGAAGGCTGTAACGAGATGACACTAGGGTGATCCGTCGATCACCTTGATGGAAGGCTGGTTCAGGACCAACACATGATAGTAGATCGTTAGGTACCCGTCATCGGCAACAAATGGGATGCGGAAAGACTAGAGCTAAAGCCAAGAAACCATCAACTTTTCACTATCGAGGCATGGTGGTTAAGGGACTCGCCAATTGAATGTTTAGATTGTTTGTTAGGGATACATCACTTAACTCTTGTAGTCTTTACTAGTTGACGGAGGGGCCTGGGTTGGGCCATAGCCACCGTGAAAAGCAGACTATACTGAATATTTGTAATTTAAGGCCCTTAAAGGCGGGCCTGTACAGATATTTGAAAAGATCCCGACCGAGTTCTATGTTTCTGATACAGCCCTGTTATGGAACTCGGTGCACAGTAGATAATATGTGCGGATACATGCATACCATTTCCGTATGGTGTACTATAAAGGTTAAGGCATCGAGTACGATTGATGATACGTATGTGAGAAAGTCTACATACATGCATGTCTTCTCTGAGTGGTGCATCGTCGACGAAAGGGCATTATTTCGTGTCAAGGTCAAACTTGGCCGAGAAGTTTGGATATGAAGATCCGTACGTCGCTCTGGCATAGGACGAAGAATTGTATACGCTTTTGTGGCATGACGGCGTCGACCGTGTGAGAAGGGTACCAGGGGAGATACCTTTATATTGGGGGTAGTTATATATACCGTATTAGGTTAATCCACTGGGAAGTAGATGGGTACGTGTGTGTAAGCCTTGAGTGTTATTAACCCAAGTAACCTAATAAATAAGAAAATGTAACTAAACGGTATGTGTAGGATCATCCAAAGTTTGTAGTTTAAATCCAGTCACCAGAACTTGTGTTCTGACCCCGATCCTCATAACATATTCGCAGGTTAGATTTGTGGTAGAGATATGATAGCTTTGGATACTGGTTAGGCAGTATTGTTATCTGGGTAAGGCTATATTTTGATTATACTATATTTTATCCATTCCACTGTGTGATGTTTTCTAAGCTCTGATATATTTTATATCTCTGTATTTTCTGCAGGATACCAGACAAACCAACACGAGTTTCGATGGATTACAATTTTGAAAAAAAAAACGGTCTATCAGAATTCGGGTTTACATCTAGTATCAATTCCTAGGTTTAGGATTCCTGTATAGATAGTGAGTGAACGTATTTGTATTTTTAAAATACAAATATTATACATATATAATATATATGAATCCATAGAGGAGCACACTATATAGAGAAAGCATAATATGGTAAAGGATGGGATATCTCTTTTGTACACTAAAAGAGTGAACATGGAAATCTGAGGCCTTTAGGAAATTTGGGCAGGAAGTGTACAATATAATTTGTAAGGAAGAAAGGTAAATCCCATAAGATAGTACTTCAGGTTAGTGGGTTTAGTAGTAAAACCTGATAAATTGGAAAATGTTAAAAGAGAAAATTGGATTATGAACATATATGGTTGAGAGAATTGACTTTGTAGGGGTGTCTAGGAAAGCCTAGGTAAGTTGGAAACCCACTTTGACTCTGTCCCCATTGTTAACTTTTAAGAACTTGAAATTGTAAAAGCTTTTGGAAGATGATCTATGGTGTTTTCAAGGTCTTGATCTTATAAGATACAGTTTTTTTTAAAAAAAAATATGTAAAGAGCATATTTGAAAAATAACGTATTGATTTTTAAATATAAAAGGGTATATTTTGAAAATAGTGATTTCTTGTGAAATTTTTGTCTAAAATAGAATTCTCTCAGTAAAAGGTGCACATTATAGAGCATATATATTTTGCTAGATTTCATGTTATATTGTACGAAAGGATTAAAAAGCAAAACATAGAAAAAAGTTGCATTTTGATGAGGCATTTTGTTGAAAACTAGAATTTTCGGTAAAGAAAGTCTTGAAATCTCTATCCTTTTGACAATCATTTTTGATAAATTGTTTTAAAAGAGAAAATTTTGTTGGGTAAACAAAATAAGTTGTAGAAATTAAGAATAGAGTAGATGTTTGCACCTTATAGTAAGCAACTGAACTGACATAGTTGTAAACATGATTGAGAAATAGTTGTCCTTGTCTACTCCAGTTTTTGTGATTTGAAAAAAAAAATGATTTACATTTTTTTTAAGATGACCTGTTTTTATGGTTTGGCAAAAGTAAGTTTTCATAAGGAAAAATAAAGTTTTGTTACTTTTAACTTTGGAAGAAAAGTGAAATGAAAAGGGCAAACCGTGTTTTAAAAAAAGTATGGAGTAGGTAAGGATTAGTGCCTAGGGAAAACGAGATAAGTTTTTGAGGCTATGGAGTAAATTGCGAGGATTATCTTGGAATAATGGTAAGTTCCCGTAGAATGTGTAAGCATTGAAAAGCCTAAGGTGTTGCTTAAAAATTACAGTTAGTACACAGTAAGGACTAGTGGTGACTACTAGACAGTAGAGGGCAAGTAAGTGTTTACATCCTATTGTTTGAATTTTCCTGTCTGAGGGGGACATAGTCCTGAGATTCTTGGCCCTTTGTAGTAGATGTGTAGAGTGTCTGTTTTCCTGTTTTAGTTGAAGGACTAGAAGGGTTATTTGAATCTAAACTTAGATCAGAGGATTAAGTTAAATAAGCTAAGAAAAGGGTAATGGTACAACTAAAAAGGGAACAACAAATTCAGTAAAGCAACATACATGACAGTTAAAGAAAGATGAAAAATTCTAAGAAAAGGTGTATAAAAGTAAATTTTCCCAAGATAAGTTGAGAAAGAAAATATGTAAAAGAAAGTTTTCTTATGTGGGAGGTGCTTGGATAAAAAATAGGGAATCTTTATAAAATAGTTTCAATAAAATCCAACAAGAAAAACGCAAGATGTGAAGTTTTCCATTTTCCACCTTTTTGTAACATAAAAAAACGAATTTAGAGGATTAGATTTTTCATAAATTCGAGAAATAAAGTTGCTCGGTAGGGTTTTAGATGCAAGAATTGGAAGAACTATGCTCTTACTCAATAAGAATGCGGGAAAATTTGGATGAAAGAATATTTTAATTTTTCAAATATTGCTTCATGTAGAATTGTCAGTATATTTTGAATATGAGCATCATCTTTTAAAAGAATTTTTGAAAAAATTGCATACACATAGGAGGTACTGCTTGGGCATACATGTATTACTATGTTGTATTACACTTTGTATAAGTGCACAATATTTGCAAAAATTGGATGCATACTTGATGGATGGATATTATGCGAGGGGTTATTTGATTTTCTCTTATCAAATTTCGGGGACGAAATTTCTAAGGGTGGGAAAATGTAACACCCCGCATTTTATGACAATTAAATATTTAATTGTGCATATGTGTATATATATGTATAGACATAAATATATAAAAGAAGACTAAAATAATGGTAATATATGATTGCATGTAATAAATACATTCATTAAAAAAGAAGAAAAATATTTATGTAAATAAAAATGCAACGCATGCGTTAAAACAAAGAATAAATTATATTGCATGCAATGATTTACAAATATTATGCATTAATAACAAAATAAAAATGAAAGAAAAAATGCATACAAAATGAAAAGGTTACATGCAATAGTTTAAATAAAAGATTACAACAAAAGGAGGAATAAGAAAAGAACAATGACCACCATTGTTTTAAGCCTTGTTAACAAAAGCCTAGATAGTCCAGTTGGTTAAAGCTTGTGGCTTTCATGAGAGTGGCACAGGTTCGATCCCCGCAGGTGTCATATTTTTATTTTAAAGGAACGACTAAAATAACACATGTTCTAAAGAGAAAATATGTATAAACGCACATATAAGGAAAATTAGACATATAAGGAAGTACAAAAATATATGTTTGCATGTATATGAAAATATATGTGTATATATATGTGCAAATATATATATATATATATATATATATATATATATATAAAGGAGAAATTCAAAATAAGGATGCAATCAATAAAATATGGTAAGAATTAAATAACGGCATAACATCGTTTGAATTTTGAAAACGAAATAAAAGTTATGCATACATATATATGTGTAAATATAATATTCAAAAAGATCAAAGAAAATATAATGGGATACTAATCAAACGTTTAAAATTAAAAATGTTAACATGGTAAACATCTACCCAAAATTTCTCGCAGGACCCGGGGGCTCGACCCTGGGGTTGACACAACCATAGGAAGGTTGACCCGCCCCTGATCCTGGAAGATTCATTGATAAATCTGGACTATTTTCTTAATTGTGTTCGTTCCTGACTTAGCGCTGCATGTACAATAAGATCCTGAATACCTATAAATAGGTTAACAGAGCCTAGCCTAAATCTCACATTTTCTGAAAGGCTGCCTAAGCTCTGCCATTCTTCTTCCTCCTCAATTCTCTTTAGAAAAATAGAATAATTAGTTTAGAAAAATTATGATTCAAGATATGGAGGAATAGAATGTATATTAATTAAGAAGATGTTCAGAATTCTATTCGAAGTAAGGTAAAGTATTGGGTCTAGTCAATTTAATTTTCTCCTCTTTCTTCCCTTTTTCTTTTAGTTGAGAATTGTTGATCCACGGTAGTTTAGGTTCTAAATTCAGTTAGGAGAACCATGGAATGCTAGATCTGGACCAGATTCATGAATTGGAAAGCAATTAGGTGAGTGGATTTAAGTTATACCTTTTTGACAATGGTATATTTATCGTTTGACATTCCCCGTTAGTATGCAATGTAAATCTGCTAGAATGTTAATATGTTGAAACATTAATATGTCGAAATGTTAATATGTTGAAATGTACACCTGTTGAAATGTATAAACCTGTTGAAATATGTGGAAATGATTATTGTTGTATACATACATATTCTAATTACATGTTAATCGGTGGCATATTATGTACTTGAACCCTTGATTGTTGGGATAATTACATGTTAATTCGTTAGAATGGTATAATTACATGATTCGATGATTACATATTATTTTAAAATGAAGTTAATTACATGTTAGGAAAAACATGCGATATGATAATCAGGTAATGGACATAATATGATATTATGTATGACTTGTAAAAATATATTATAGTAAAATTTGGAAGAATGAATATGCCTAAATTTACAGTTAATAGAAAATTAAAACCGCGCCTAGACAGAAGGTTAAATTCAACTTGTGGTAGAAGTCTGCCCGGAACCACCTGGCAAATACAGCATCCACAAGTTGTTAATTTAATGTGAGGAGTCTAGTGTGTGAATATACATATAACGGTGCTAAGACACGAGGTTAAATCAACATGTGGAAGAATTCTGCCCGGAACCACTCGGCATATCCAGCATCCACAAATAGTCGACTTAATGTGAGAGGTCTAGTGCAAAAACATATATATGAATATATGTATATAAAAGGATAGTAATAAATGTCACAAATTGTGATTAATGGAAATGAATAGGAGATGAATGAAAGGGACAACGGTAAAGGAAGTAGGATAAGCGGAGAATGATAATAATCTATTATTGATAAACTTGAAGAGGAAAAAGGAAAGATAATAGGTAAGCTTATCCTGGGGACAAGTGGAAATTATAACTTAAGTTATAATAAACGATAAAGAAAATGGGTTAACTTATGTAATGAGATAAATTGTATTTAATTGTAGACTAAGTTATCTATGAAATCGAGAATCCGAAATTTGCTGGTAAGAATAACATAAGTTAAAATAAATGGAAAGGAAACTTATTAATAAACCTTTGTTAAGAGAACTAAGTTAATATGTAAACAACAAGTTGTAGTGACAGTGTAAGATGGAATTATGATTAAATAAGAAAGAAGGAGGTGAATATATGGGATGTAATAAGTTGTATTTAATCATAAATAATAAGTGACGAGTTAAATAGAAAAACAGGTGAATTGAGATGAAGTATACTTAATTACATATTAAATCGAACATGTTATTGTAATCATGGAATCAGACAATGAATAATATAAAGGGATTGTAGATTACAGACCTTGAATTACAATCTAAAGAATAACATTTTATAGGCTTATTAATGAACTTAAAAAAGTTAAGTTATATAATCAAAATTAATAAGCAAGAGAGGTCCATTCCTTAGAGATATAAGGGGCTCAAAAAGAACTTGGTAACTTGAATAAGAAGTTAATATGATTTGAAATAAGAAAGTTAAATGGAAACCTGATGAGGTAGAGCAAGCGCATAATCGAATGTTTAGACATGGGGTCTAATAACATGTTAAACTGAGGCGCTTGGACCAGTCCGTACGTTTGAGGGTGAATAACCCAACGGGGTAGATCATCGTGGTGTTATGAGGCATGAGAGGAGCACACGTCTATCTGATTATTCTGTTAATCTGTTAGCTCTGAAGGACTAGAAGGTGAAGCATACGGCTTCCTGGGACGTGAAGGGTACTCTTGGTAGTCCTCTGTGCAGTGGCAGTGTTTAGGCTGTGCTCGTAGAGGTTGGGTCTGCACGTTACTACCCGGTGAGTATGCCTTGACTACAAAAGTAGCTTTGCAGTTAGAAGGTTGTGACTAGATGATACTAGGGTGATTCGGCGATAGCCTCGACGGGAGGCTGGGTTAGGACCAACATAGGATAGTAGATCGTCGGATACCCGTCATCGACAACAAGTAGGATGCGGAAAGACTAGAGCTAAAACCAAGAAACCATCAACCTTTCACTATCGAGGAAAGGATGTTGAGGGACACGCCAATTAGATGTTTAGATTGTTTGTTGGGGACACGTCACTTAGCTCATGTAGTCATTACTAATTGAGGGATGGGCCTAGGTGGGGGCCATAGCCACCGTGAAAAGCGAACTATACTGAATATTTGTATTTTGAGGTCCTTAATAGCGGGCATGTACAAATATTTGAAAAGCTCCCGACCGAGTTCTGTGTTTCTGATACAGCCCTGTTACGGAAATTAATGCACAATAGATTATATATGTGGATACATGCATACCGTTTCCGGATGGTGTATCATAAAGGTTAAGGCACTGAGTACGATTGACGAAACGTACGTGAAAAGTCTAGAAACATGCATGTCTTCTCTGGGTAGTGTATCGTAGACGATAAGGAATTATTTCGTGTCAAGACCGAGCTTGACCGAGAAGTTTGGATATGGATATCTGTACATCGCTCTGGCGTAGGATGAAGAGTTGTATATGCTTCTGTGGCATGACGGCATCGACCGACGAGAAGGGTACCATGGGAGGTACCTTTATATTGGGGGTAGTTATATATAGTATATTAGGTTAATCCAATGGGAAGTAGATGGGTACTACATGTGTGTAAGCCTTGAGTGTTGTTAACCCAAGTTACCTTACAAATAAGAAAATGTAACTTAACGATATATGTAGGATTATCCGAAATGTGTAGTTTAAATCCAGTCACCAGAACTTGTGTTCTGACCCCCTCCTCATAACATACTCGCAGATTGGATTTGTGGCAGAGATATGATATCTTTGGATACTGGTTAGGCAGTATTGTTATCTGGGTAAGGCTACATTTTGATTATACTATATTTTATCCATTGCACTGTGAGATTATTTTTGAGCTTTGATATATTTTATATCTCTGTCTTTTCTCCAGGATACCAGACAAACTAACACGAGTTTCGATGGATTAGAATTTTGAAAAAAAAATCGGTCTTTCGAAACTCGGGTTGTTAAATATAATCTTCAATTCTTGTGGAATTCTCTTTTTTAGGGATGAGGCAAATGAATGTATGATTTATTTTTTTAAGAATTATGCTAGTTCGAAATGCTTCTTGAATGGCACTAACGATATGTACTTTCAGGTCTTCCCAATGCTGTCGGAAGAACTCGACACTCAAACCGTCTGGCCCAGGGCTGGCGTCGCTGTGAATACTAGCCAAAGCATGTTGGAATTTAAGTTTTTCCTAATGGACATTTTTGAATAGAAAAATTTGGTGCGCTCGCCCCCTTCAGTAATCCATCGTTCTTTGGCTTTTTGTTTGAGTTCAATTGCCTTTATTTTCAGCGCATCTTTAAGTTACCCTTGCAAGTTGTAGTATGCTCTCCAACTATATCCTCTTCATTATCTTCATCAAGCTTAGTCAATAACTCTTCACACTGCTTCTACAACATTGTGATGTTATCTTGATCTTTGGGACTTAACCAATTCCGTTCCTTTAAGCTAAGTTTAATCATTTTGAGGATGTGTGTAAGTTTGTAGAAGCAGGTCCCTTCCACCTGCTACACTGCATTAATCTACATAGCATCCCTACAGCCTTGTAACTGTGGCCAAGAATTGCAGTATCGAAATAGTTTACCTTTAGCAGTTTCTCACTTCTTAGTTAACAATATATGCAGAGGGTTGTGATCACTGTTAGAGTTAGGGAAAATGTTAACTGAAATATCTGAAAACATATTAATGCAATCAACATTCACTAACACTCTATCAAGTTTACACGAATTTTTCTTACACTCCCCACTTCTCCATGTGAATATCAGACCTTTGTGGACCGGTGTCAACAATCCTGACGCCACCACACTAGCGTTGAACTCTGCCAACTAGGAAACCCTCAGCGTGAGTCCCTCTTTTTTCTCACGATTTTTAAGCACACCGTTAAAATCACCCATCACAATATACGATACACCCATCTTTTTACTTATGTATGTTAATTTACTCCGTAAGTGTACTTGTTGTGATGCTAAATTACTAGCATACACAGCAGTTACCATGATAATTAAACCCCTATGATTAGAAGCTTTGATAGTAATGTGTTGTTCGTCTTTCTTTGTGATTTGGGTACTCCATATATGTTTATTCCACATAAGCTTGATTCTCCCCTTCTTACCCATGTCATTGTTATTCATCGACATCCATTCATCACATGGTTGTTTCAAAGTAAATCTTGTTTTCATCATTAATTTTTTCCCAAAATGCTCAAAATAGAAGGAGATAAATTCCTTTTTAAATTAGAGAGGTCTGACTTACGAGCATCATTGTTTAGACCTCTCACATTCCAACTGACTACAGACATTTAGAAGGTTAGAAGTTACTCCTCAATGTCCTAGGAGGGGATGCCTGCACGTTGGCCTCAGAGGCTGTGCCTTTTTGTTTTATAAACCATGCATCATACTTTTCATTTGCTTTGGTGTATTTATTTGATGGAGTTCACTGCCTGAAAGTTCCATTTCATTTGATTCCACTTCTTTGTGCGATGCTTTAGATGATTGCTTCACTAGTGATGCTTTATTTGGTTGGGCTGAATCCTGCACTTCTTGGGCCTTCTCATCCTCAAGGCCAAGTCCCATCACCTCCTGGTCCAGCGCCAGGGCTGTATTTGGGCTACTTTGACCTCAGATTTGATTATTTTGAAATTGAATTATATTTTATCAATTTAATTTAACACTTGAGAACAACTAATTTTCAAATGACCTCGGATTTCAACAAAACAAATTTTATAAAATCCATAATGGTTAATTATTGTAAGATTTCAAATTTCAAGTCAACTGGACTTATTATGTGATTGTGCACAATATACATGCGTATTGATTTATGTATTGAAATTAAAATAGGAGTTTTTCAAATGGTCTCGGATTTTGAGGAAACTACTTCCATCAGATACAGAATATTAAGTTATTATAGGATTTCAAATTTCATCGCTATCGGAGCTCATACGTTCTCGTACGAATTAAAAATGTCGAACGAAAATATATTGGAATAAAATAATAATAAATCTACCCTAAGCCTCCACTATAAATCATCATTAACCCCTTTCCCTTTCATCTAGTAGCTGCCACCCTAGTTTTTATAAAATCAATTAAATCTTCAAATTCATAAAGTATTAGTGAAAATCTTCAACTAAAGAATTGCAAAGAAGGTCAAGTTTGGTATGTGGGTGGAGTTTCAAGGCATGTGATCGCTTGAGGTGAAAGAATTATAATTATGATGAACTCGTGGTTTTGGGTAATTTCTAGTGAACTGGGGTCGGGTGGTGCTGCGCAACTTCCGGCGATGCGAGAGGGGACTATGATGCATTGATTGAGGGTTGTCGCGGGATCTCTAGTGGCCGTAGGGCGGAAGACGTTGGAGTTGAATGGATATTGCAGTGTCTTCACCTTTTTCTGTCGTGCGGTGGCATATGGGGTTCGGACCTGACAAATCGAGATGATATTGGATCGTCTGAGGCGAGGGCTTTGACCAACGATGGGGGTAGTCAGTCCGGTGGGCCTTGGGTGGTGTAGGAAGGGGGTGAATGGAATGGTGAAGCCATAGGTTGAATTCGAAAACCAGGGTGGTAGCAGCGTATTGCGCGATTTTAATTGAAGTAATTAGAGGGCTAAGCAAGATTAAGGATAAAGATAATAGTGTTGTTAATTAATTAATATTAATTCACATTATAACTTATAACACTTATAACTTGTTCACGAACGATCTGAATTTGATGGAACAAAAACCATTGGAATCGTAGTGACAGAGGCTATGCATACGAGTTGGTTTGGAAGGATTCAGAGCTTATTGGAATTTTGTTTAATTTTAAATGATCGTTTAAAATTAAATGAAACAACCTGAAATTCGTTGATCGAAAATTAATATGAGTTAATTCTCATACTTTCTGGAATTCTATTATGTGATTAAATTCATATAATTATAATTTATTGCTATTAGTATAAATTGGATGTTTGGATTCTTTGGATGACCATTGTTTAGTTGTTGATTAACATTGTTTATATTTCCGTCGTTTAAAAGAATGAAATATAATTTCTATTTCATATGCATCTATTAAATGATACTATGAGCTATGATAAAGGGAAAAATAATTTGGAGGGATACAACTAGATTCCTCAAATATTTGTTTATTTGTTACTTGATTTTCATATTATTCATATATGAACCGTTTCATCCAAGTAACGTTAATTTTGTTTGGATGCTGAATATTGAATTGGATGTTGATTGTTTTTTATTTTTGGCAGAGCCAACAAGTTTTTAAAGTGACCCCAAACACTTATTATTATAGTAAGTAATAATTACAATGAGTACAAGAGATCGACAGATTATCAACCTACATTCGGTTTTTAAGGTGGACCGTCCAACACTAACGGATTTCAAAGTGGACCATTCACTACAGCTATACTAGCGTACAATACTAGTTTTAGACAGACATGATTAGCTAGACAACAAATTTCTAGTCCTAAGCACTCCATGCACGGAGGCAGGACAGTTCATTTCATACAAAACAAGTACAAACAATACCAAAGAAAATGAAATATAGTACATTGTCTTGAGCCATTCAAAGCAGTTGTGGTAGTAAGGTACTACAACAGCTACAACAATTTCCATCAGAGCAAACCAGCTTCCAAGCATCACTTCTACCGAAACATATGACTGATAGCAGCATAGAGGGAAGTGGGTATTTGACATACAAAAGACCACAACTTGGTAGGACACAGCGGCGTGTTCCCATTCCTGATAGTACCCAGCAAGGCTCAAATCCTAGAGCCACGGCAAGGCACCAACACAAAGGCATTTCACAGGAGACTAACTTGACTATCTGACGTAACCAGAGCCAGGAAAACCAGGCCATACACCAGTAAGTAGTTCTAGGACGGTCATGGAGGAAGGTAAAAATGACAGCCAAACATACTGCAACATCGAGAGCTACGCTTCACCACTGTTGCTAGTAAGTTGGCTAAAAGCAGTTGATATAGCACGCCAAAGCACAACCAAAACATACCCACCGACATTACATAAACAAGTTACTTGAAAGAATGATGGCAGAAATCACCTAACACCTAAAACAATACCTAAACTCATACAACTCAAACATCTACAACCCAAACTGCACCCTCAAGTCAACAACTAAAAACCAGCAAGACGACGACTATAGAAAACACTGAATATCAAGCTGCACTGTCTATCCCAACACAACCAAACTAAAGAACCAAGAATGCACACAATTACACACTAGCTTACCAACAGAGACTAAGTACAGCTTCCCCAAAGTAACTCAGTAAATACAAAAAGGGGACATACTAGGCTCGAGATTTGGCGAGTCACAAAAACAAACCATACCGTGTGAAGTTGATGCTAACCATAGAATTTCTGCGATGGTTTCCAGTCTCCCTATTGTAACAACCCGAAAATCTGGGCCAGTTTAAAATTTTTATTTTGGCAATTTTAGCGAATTTTGATTATTTAAAATGAATTATTTTAAATAATATCGACGAGAAATTTATTTTGAATATAATTCGAACGTATATATTATATACGTCGTCGTTAGAATATAAATATTTATATATAATTATAAATAGAATTGAAAATGGCGCGGTAGTTCGATAATTCGATTTCAAACTTCAATTGAATGTACCGGGTGCAAAACAATCCGGATTTTAGTGAAACCAAAAATAATGGAATCTAATAGTGAATATCTTTCCAACGAATTCGAATAATCGAAATTTCATAGCGGGAATCAAAAGATATGTCCAGTTGAAAATTCTGAATAGTCGCTATGAAATTCAGGCCCTTAAAAATGGACATTTTGCAAATGACCTCGGATTTTGACGAAACCAGTTTTGTTAGGTCCGTGATGTCGAATTATTGCTAGATTCCAAATTTCATAATTTTTCGAATCAATATGTGAGCGTGGCAAAGGAAAACGCGTTTGACCATTTTAGTTGATTTTAATCGACTGGAAATTGGCTATTTTTCTAACGGTCTCAGAATTCGACGAAACTAGTTTTGTTAGGACCGTATCGTCAATACGAAACAAGAAAATATTTTTCTGGAATTTTTCTAGTTAGTATGTGACCCCGGTAATTTGAAATGTACGTTTAAAATTCAATATAAGGATTTAAATGTAAATTCAACGGGAACTGATTGTAACGATCAAACCAGCTTACGATACATATCCCATTGTGTTCGGAATGGGGGTAAAACGCTATGGACGACAGGCGGTGGACCTCGTTTCGAGGTCGTATGTAAAAGTCAACCCTTTTGCAAAATTTAATAATTAAATAATAATAAAATAAATAAAAAAATTACCTTTCCCCCCCTTTTCTTCTTCGTTGCCCCCCCCCCCGAATCACTTATCAGAAATCGATTTAGGATAAAAAAAAAAGAAAAACAAAAGAAAAACAAAATGGCCGGTGTTGACCTCGTCCAGCCACCATCGCCACCGCTGAGCTCAGACCGGCTACCGCTCCCCTTTCCCCCTTCGTCGAACTCCTCTCCCCTCTTCTAGCGCCGGCATACGAGCCCCCCCTCATTTCGAGAACATCGTGAACCCCAGCCACAAAATAAACCCGCCTCCAGGCATCCTTGGCCCCGTCTCCGTTCACCCTAGCCACCCCCGACCACTGCTAGGCGTCCGCGACCCCCCCTGAGCCGCCATTCCACCTCCGGCCGTCACAACTGCACCGGCGCAACCCCCCTTCTCACGTCTACGCGTAGAAGACCCCCTCAAGCTGGAGATCGACATTAACAGTGAGTGTTTTCTTAGTCAAACACTGTTTAATTTCTGATTTCTAAAATAAATAGATTTGAGTTGAAAATCTGACTTTTTTTTTTATATATATGTTTTGCTGTTTTAATATCTGAAATTGAATTATTTTTAAAATCTGAAAATATATGGTTTTTAAAATCTGAAAAGATATAGTCTTTAAAACTGAAAATATAAAAATACGTTAACTTTGTTTTGAAATTTAAAAATGTCATTGTTTTAAGGTTTAAAAATATGATTTTTGGTTATATGAAAAGATAAGATTTTTAAGATCGGAAAATTTAGATTTTTAAAAAGAGGAAAGACAATATTTTTAAAAGAAGAAAGTCTAGATTTTTCTAATATAAAGAGTAGATTTTTCTGAACAAAAGGAATAGATTTTTCTAGACAAAAAGAATAGATTTTTATTTAGTAGAAATAGCGATAGAAAAATGTGATCTTTGAATATGAAGTAGCGATCAAAATTCGATTTTTACATATATGAGGTAGCGTTATAAAAATATGATCTTTATTAGAAGAAGAGCGTTATATAAATATAATTTTTATAACGAAGTAGCGAATTAAAAATCTGATTTTTATTATACATATAGTGAAAGCAGCAACGAAGGTGACAAAAAGGCGAAACGACGAAGACTTCTGCAAAAGAAGAGCCGTGGAGCTAGGATAGCTATAAGTGAGAATTTCTCACCTTTCAATTTACTTTTCTAGTTATATATATATATACTAGGATGCAGACGGTGCTTAGTAGCACCCGACACAATCGTCCACAGACCATGGACTTGTTTGTTTGGTTGCATAGATTAGTTGAATTATTTGTTTGAAATGAATTGAATTGCTTGGTGAGATGAAATTGATTTGATTGATGTGTGAATGGCGTGGGCCTTCACTAGACCGGGGATAAGGCTAGGCCTTGTCCCGTTTCTAGTATCGTGCCGTTATGCCGCCGAAATTTTCTAAAATGTGTTAGAAAATAAAAATATCATTTTATTGTGTAAATGAATTGAATAGAAATTCATGGGTTGAAATAAAATGTTTTGTCGTTAAAAATATAATTTTTAACGTGAATGTGAATAAATGAATAGTTATAAACAAATCGGCCGATTTGTTTGTATATACACTGATTTGACTGATATTGATTGGGTCGATAAATTTTACACATCGCCCAATTGCACAAATAAAATCTGTGTTTGATTGTTTGAAACCCCACACGGGTGTTGGGATGAAATTTGAAGTTCACTCATCCTGATTGATTAAATATGTCGATCGATTGATTGACAGGCTGTTATAAGCGTTGAATATCTATATTTGATGCTTATACAGTGTAGTGCACTTTGGTTGATGGTTGATTATTTTCAATGCCATTATATACATGTGTTGTATGCAAATCCATATAATTAATTTTATATGGTAATTGATTGGGCCTCATTCCAGTTTTGAAAAAGAAATATTTGAAAAAGAAATATTTGAAATAGAATATTTGAAAATAGAAATTTATGAAGCCGTGTTGATTAGATTGACGCCATTTTGACGTGAACGATATTTATATCAATTTTAAGTGATTTCGAAATGAATTGAATTGAAAACGAATTCAAAATGAATTGAATTGAAAACGAATTCAAAATAAATTGAATTGAAAACGAATTCAAAATGAATTGAATTGAAAACGAATTCAAAATGAATTGAATTGAAAACGAATTCAAAGTGAATTGAATTGAAAGTGATTTCGAAGTGAATTGAATTGAAAGTGATTTCGAAGTGAATTGAATTGAAAGTGATTTCGAAGTGAATTGAATTGAAAGTGATTTCGAAGTGAATTGAATTGAAAGTGATTTCGAAGTGAATTGAATTGAAAACGATTTCGAAATGAATTGAATTGAAAACGATTTCGAAATGAATTGAATTGAAAACGATTTCGAAATGAATTGAATTGAAAACGATTTCGAAATGAATTGAATTGAAAACGATTTCGAAATGAATTGAATTGAAAACGAATTCGAATTGAATTGAAAGTGAATTGAAATGAATTCGAATTGAATTGAAATTTGAATTGAATAGAAATGAATTTTGAAACGAATCTATAAAGAAGAATTCAATTTTGTTTTGAATTGAAATGGAAGTTGAAATAGATTTTTGAAACGAATTCAAAACTATTTATATAATTCGTTTTAAATAGAAATCGACGATATATATATTATATATATTATATATATAATATAATGGCCTGAATAGAACGCGCCGCGCCGCGGCAGTTCGTGAATTTCGACCATTTATTTCAAACGGACGTTGCGGGAGATCCGACCGTCGGATTCTCCTAAAACCGGAACCGTTGGGTTCGTATCGAAAAGAGCTTTCTAGCGAATGTTAGAAATTTGAAATCTAACGGTTGGATTTGGAATTATGTCCAAATCAAATTTGAAAAAGGTCGCTGTAAGTGCAGTTCGATGGCCATTGATGGAAATCGACTGTACGGGCCTTGATAAAATTATTAAAAATAGTAATAATTTGTGTAAAATCATAAGAAATGATTTGTGAAGATTTGGGATGAAAAACTCCATATTTGAAAAGATAAAAATAGATTTTTATCGAAATGAACTAGTTTTGAACTAGAATTATAATTCTATTTATTTTTAAATAAATAAATTGAATTTGAAAAGGGTTTTGAAAATAACCAGAATTTCCAATGATTGCATTGGAGTGGATTTGAATCGAAATTGTCTTCGGAATATTTCGATGTTGAAATTCGTGATTATACAGGGGTTGTTATGGAAATTTGAAAGATATATATTTATATCGTTATTTCCAATACGACATTTGTTAGTCGTAGAATTCGATATTGAATATAAGCCGATATATTTTCTATTCAGAGCCTTGTATTGAATATCGAATGTGATTTGGGTTTGTCGTGAATGGTGTCTTCACTAACACTGTTCTTGAACCCAGTTGAGAAAAGATTAAATCTTTTTAGTTAGATTTAATGAAGTGTACTAATTAAATGATATTTAATTGGAATTGAATTGGTATTGATTTTTGGGTTTATCGTGAACAGTGTTTTAAATAACACTCGTTCTTTAACCCGATAATTAATGGAAGGTGATTTTGGGTTTATCCTGAACC
Source organism: Allium sativum (assembly GCA_030737875.1). Classification (NCBI taxonomy): domain Eukaryota; kingdom Viridiplantae; phylum Streptophyta; class Magnoliopsida; order Asparagales; family Amaryllidaceae; genus Allium; species Allium sativum. The sequence goes on along the minus strand of CM060921.1, from coordinate 2,047,691 downwards.
GTGTTTTAGATGACACTGATTCTTTAACCCAGTCAAAGATTAAAACTAAGTGGAGTTTTAATGAATCTTTAAATAGATTGAAAAGATCGAGAATGGAGTATCACCAGTTCTTGTTGCTGGCCCTGTGTGGGCTGGGTTCGCGTGATAGGGGGTTCTCGCTTCGCAGTTTGGTGGCGAACGGGAGACTCTTACCCCTACATGTCCCTTGTGGTGGGGGTTGGTTCGCCAGTGGGCGCGAGACTCGAGAGGGTTGCCGTAAAACAAGTAACTGGGGGACCATGTGAAAGCCACGGTGGGTTTTACCTGCTGCTTGGGGGATGAAGGGATGGTTGCAAAGCCTACCGGAGTTCGTCGGCTATTTCACATTTGGTATCAGAGCTTTGGTTTACAAAGCAGAGAACAAGACACATTAGAACCATACGAAAGAATTCATCAGATATTGGATTAGTAATATCCAATGGGAATGACTCATTAGAGATGGGATCAGTAGTATCCTAGAACGAGTGTGAAGAGTATATTTTTGAAAATGAAAACAAATTTTGTTTTGAAAATCTAAATCAACTATTCGTATTTGGTTATTTATTTATATTGATGTGGACAATCCAGTATATATCGATTTTGCGTATACGTCTGATCCGCGTGTATTCGAAATTTTAATATACTGGATAGATATAGAATTACGCTCTAGTCGCCCGGGAGTGATTCTGATGATTGATATATCATCATCAGAATTTATATCCGAGTGACGAACGTGTAATATCTATATATTTCCATTAGACTGGTGTGAGAACCAAAATTAGATAGGGCTAAATTTTGTGATTTGGCATCAAAAACATGATTTTTGTATATGTATCAAAATTATGAATTTGAAACTCTAATTCACTAATTGATTGATGTTTGTGTTGTTTGCTTATTTGTTTGCTAATTTTGAACCATTATGCCTAATAGCATCAAATATTGAGTTATATTGAAATTTGGTTGCGTTTGCTTGCATATACATATATATCCTTGAACAGGTCATAGCAAGGAGGCTAGAGCCAGAGAATAAAATTTGTTTGCCCGACAAATAGGTACATGTTTACTACATAATTTCCTGTTTTGTTTGGGTGATGATGATTTTGTGAGCCTATTGGCTAGCCGCTTGGCTTTTTCTTTTTCTTTTTGAGATCTGAAGGACCGGGGAAGCTATTTGAAATTCCCCGATGCTCCCGGTGCAGGGGAGGTTATGGCGAAATTTTTCGAAAATTTAGGGTGTTAGCCAAATTTTTGAAATTTTGAAAATTCTCAGAAACTAAAGAATTGGAGAATGAAAGCCAGATCGAACGTAGAGTTGAATAATCAAACCACTTTCGACTTTGTTCCTTTTCGGGGACGAAAAGTATTAAGTGGGGGAGATTGTAACAACCCGAAAATCTGGGCCAGTTTAAAATTTTTATTTTGGCAATTTTAGCGAATTTTGATTATTTAAAATGAATTATTTTAAATAATATCGACGAGAAATTTATTTTGAATATAATTCGAACGTATATATTATATACGTCGTCGTTAGAATATAAATATTTATATATAATTATAAATAGAATTGAAAATGGCGCGGTAGTTCGATAATTCGATTTCAAACTTCAATTGAATGTACCGGGTGCAAAACAATCCGGATTTTAGTGAAACCAAAAATAATGGAATCTAATAGTGAATATCTTTCCAACGAATTCGAATAATCGAAATTTCATAGCGGGAATCAAAAGATATGTCCAGTTGAAAATTCTGAATAGTCGCTATGGAATTCAGGCCCTTAAAAATGGACATTTTGCAAATGACCTCGGATTTTGACGAAACCAGTTTTGTTAGGTCCGTGATGTCGAATTATTGCTAGATTCCAAATTTCATAATTTTTCGAATCAATATGTGAGCGTGGCAAAGGAAAACGCGTTTGACCATTTTAGTTGATTTTAATCGACTGGAAATTGGCTATTTTTCTAACGGTCTGAGAATTCGACGAAACTAATTTTGTTAGGACCGTATCGTCAATACGAAACTAGAAAATATTTTTCTGGAATTTTTCTAGTTAGTATGTGACCCCGGTAATTTGAAATGTACGTTTAAAATTCAATGTAAGGATTTAAATGTAAATTCAACGGGAACTGATTGTAACGATCAAACCAGCTTACGATACATATCCCATTGTGTTCGGAATGGGGGTAAAACGCTATGGACGACAGGCGGTGGACCTCGTTTCGAGGTCGTATGTAAAAGTCAACCCTTTTGCAAAATTTAATAATTAAATAATAATAAAATAAATAAAAAATTACCTTTCCCCCCTTTTCTTCTTCGTTGCCCCCCCCCCCGAATCACTTATCAGAAATCGATTTAGGATAAAAAAAAAAAACAAAAAAACAAAAAAAACAAAATGGCCGGTGTTGACCTCGTCCAGCCACCATCGCCACCGCCGAGCTCAGACCGGCTACCGCTCCCCTTTCCCCCTTCGTCGAACTCCTCTCCCCTCTTCTAGCGCCGGCATACGAGCCCCCCCTCATTTCGAGAACATCGTGAACCCCAGCCACAAAATAAACCCGCCTCCAGGCATCCTTGGCCCCGTCTCCGTTCACCCTAGCCACCCCCGACCACTGCTAGGCGTCCGCGACCCCCCTGAGCCGCCATTCCACCTCCGGCCGTCACAACTGCACCGGCGCAGCCCCCCTTCTCACGTCTACGCGTAGAAGACCCCCTCAAGCTGGAGATCGACATTAACAGTGAGTGTTTTCTTAGTCAAACACTGTTTAATTTCTGATTTCTAAAATAAATAGATTTGAGTTGAAAATCTGACTTTTTTTTTATATATATGTTTTGCTGTTTTAATATCTGAAATTGAATTATTTTTAAAATCTGAAAATATATGGTTTTTAAAATCTGAAAAGATATAGTCTTTAAAACTGAAAATATAAAAATACGTTAACTTTGTTTTGAAATTTAAAAATGTCATTGTTTTAAGGTTTAAAAATATGATTTTTGGTTATATGAAAAGATAAGATTTTTAAGATCGGAAAATTTAGATTTTTAAAAAGAGGAAAGACAATATTTTTAAAAGAAGAAAGTCTAGATTTTTCTAATATAAAGAGTAGATTTTTCTGAACAAAAGGAATAGATTTTTCTAGACAAAAAGAATAGATTTTTATTTAGTAGAAATAGCGATAGAAAAATGTGATCTTTGAATATGAAGTAGCGATCAAAATTCGATTTTTACATATATGAGGTAGCGTTATAAAAATATGATCTTTATTAGAAGAAGAGCGTTATATAAATATAATTTTTATAACGAAGTAGCGAATTAAAAATCTGATTTTTATTATACATATAGTGAAAGCAGCAACGAAGGTGACAAAAAGGCGAAACGACGAAGACTTCTGCAAAAGAAGAGCCGTGGAGCTAGGATAGCTATAAGTGAGAATTTCTCACCTTTCAATTTATTTTTCTAGTTATATATATATATACTAGGATGCAGACGGTGCTTAGTAGCACCCGACACAATCGTCCACAGACCATGGACTTGTTTGTTTAGTTGCATAGATTAGTTGAATTATTTGTTTGAAATGAATTGAATTGTTTGGTGAGATGAAATTGATTTGATTGATGTGTGAATGGCGTGGGCCTTCACTAGACCGGGGATAAGGCTAGGCCTTGTCCCGTTTCTAGTATCGTGCCGTTATGCCGCCGAAATTTTCTAAAATGTGTTAGAAAATAAAAATATCATTTTATTGTGTAAATGAATTGAATAGAAATTCATAGGTTGAAATAAAATGTTTTGTCGTTAAAAATATAATTTTTAACGTGAATGTGAATAAATGAATAGTTATAAACAAATCGGCCGATTTGTTTGTATATACACTGATTTGACTGATATTGATTGGGTCGATAAATTTTACACATCGCCCAATTGCACAAATAAAATCTGTGTTTGATTGTTTGAAACCCCACACGGGTGTTGGGATGAAATTTGAAGTTCACTCATCCTGATTGATTAAATATGTCGATCGATTGATTGACAGGCTGTTATAAGCGTTGAATATCTATATTTGATGCTTATACAGTGTAGTGCACTTTGGTTGATGGTTGATTATTTTCAATGCCATTATATACATGTGTTGTATGCAAATCCATATAATTAATTTTATATGGTAATTGATTGGGCCTCATTCCAGTTTTGAAAAAGAAATATTTGAAAAAGAAATATTTGAAATAGAATATTTGAAAATAGAAATTTATGAAGCCGTGTTGATTAGATTGACGCCATTTTGACGTGAACGATATTTATATCAATTTTAAGTGATTTCGAAATGAATTGAATTGAAAACGAATTCAAAATGAATTGAATTGAAAACAAATTCAAAATAAATTGAATTGAAAACGAATTCAAAATGAATTGAATTGAAAACGAATTCAAAATGAATTGAATTGAAAACGAATTCAAAGTGAATTGAATTGAAAGTGATTTCGAAGTGAATTGAATTGAAAGTGATTTCGAAGTGAATTGAATTGAAAGTGATTTCGAAGTGAATTGAATTGAAAGTGATTTCGAAGTGAATTGAATTGAAAGTGATTTCGAAGTGAATTGAATTGAAAACGATTTCGAAATGAATTGAATTGAAAACGATTTCGAAATGAATTGAATTGAAAACGATTTCGAAATGAATTGAATTGAAAACGATTTCGAAATGAATTGAATTGAAAACGATTTCGAAATGAATTGAATTGAAAACGATTTCGAAATGAATTGAATTGAAAACGAATTCGAATTGAATTGAAAGTGAATTGAAATGAATTCGAATTGAATTGAAATTTGAATTGAATAGAAATGAATTTTGAAACGAATCTATAAAGAAGAATTCAATTTTGTTTTGAATTGAAATGGAAGTTGAAATAGATTTTTGAAACGAATTCAAAACTATTTATATAATTCGTTTTAAATAGAAATCGACGATATATATATTATATATATTATATATATAATATAATGGCCTGAATAGAACGCGCCGCGCCGCGGCAGTTCGTGAATTTCGACCATTTATTTCAAACGGACGTTGCGGGAGATCCGACCGTCGGATTCTCCTAAAACCGGAACCGTTGGGTTCGTATCGAAAAGAGCTTTCTAGCGAATGTTAGAAATTTGAAATCTAACGGTTGGATTTGGAATTATGTCCAAATCAAATTTGAAAAAGGTCGCTGTAAGTGCAGTTCGATGGCCATTGATGGAAATCGACTGTACGGGCCTTGATAAAATTATTAAAAATAGTAATAATTTGTGTAAAATCATAAGAAATGATTTGTGAAGATTTGGGATGAAAAACTCCATATTTGAAAAGATAAAAATAGATTTTTATCGAAATGAACTAGTTTTGAACTAGAATTATAATTCTATTTATTTTTAAATAAATAAATTGAATTTGAAAAGGGTTTTGAAAATAACCAGAATTTCCAATGATTGCATTGGAGTGGATTTGAATCGAAATTGTCTTCGGAATATTTCGATGTTGAAATTCGTGATTATACAGGGGTTGTTATGGAAATTTGAAAGATATATATTTATATCGTTATTTCCAATACGACATTTGTTAGTCGTAGAATTCGATATTGAATATAAGCCGATATATTTTCTATTCAGAGCCTTGTATTGAATATCGAATGTGATTTGGGTTTGTCGTGAATGGTGTCTTCACTAACACTGTTCTTGAACCCAGTTGAGAAAAGATTAAATCTTTTTAGTTAGATTTAATGAAGTGTACTAATTAAATGATATTTAATTGGAATTGAATTGGTATTGATTTTTGGGTTTATCGTGAACAGTGTTTTAAATAACACTCGTTCTTTAACCCGATAATTAATGGAAGGTGATTTTGGGTTTATCGTGAACCGTGTTTTAGATGACACTGATTCTTTAACCCAGTTAAAGATTAAAACTAAGTGGAGTTTTAATGAATCTTTAAATAGATTGAAAACATCGAGAATGGAGTATCACCAGTTTTACTCCAGGCGATAGTTAAATCTTTAATTAGATTTGAACGTGAAATGGTAATTGAATTACCGATAACACTGTGGTGTTAGATATGAAGTACTACCAGTTTTACTTCATGGGATGAATAGGTTGGGATTGGGAAATAAAATAAATGATTACTTCGGTGTGGTTCGCTAATCCCGACTAGTTTGAATTGATATTCAAAGGAGATTAAAGAATAAATTTAAAGAATTTATCTTGGATAAAATTAATGGGAATATTTGAATAAAAGAATATTCTGAAGTGGAATGAGGCGTATGTTGTGTTTGTGTAACACTTTTATAATATATACGCGAGTTATTCAGAAAGACCGGGTTTATCCCATTCTGAATAACTGATTCGACGAGGTGTCGAAGATAAAGACGGTGGTCGAAGACCGGAAGTCTTCACGTCGTTTGGGTGATTACCGATGATCTTGATTGGGCTGTACACCCAAGAAGATGGAAACAGTTTGTGATCGTCCAGACGTACTTGGAGATCGATGGATATGCGAGGTACTAGGTGCCTCCGGTTTCGTTCAGACCCAGAACGGACTTGTAAATAGACTGTGTGTCTGACATTGGATTTTAGTCTGTGTGATTGATCTCTATTAAATATATATCTGTTTGGCGGCGGAGAATTTATTCTCCTGCTTAACGCCCTTCTCTGAGACGTACGAGCTCAGGGGTTATATATTGATGGATATCAAACGCATGGAGTGAATTGCCTGTGTGGCATGCCTGAGTGGCAATTGATCGAGGCTTCTGTTGAAAAGCAAAGTCTCGTGGTGATGATCAAAGCACAGCCTGTGTGGCACAGCTTTGTGTAACGCGAAATCGCGAGCCTCGCACCCCGGTTGTGAACCAAAAACGGGAGAGGACGTCAGGGAGGGCATGCGTTTCTTTCTAGCTAGAAGTGGCGTCAGTGGTTTTACACGCCCTGACGAGTTTGACTTATGTGGTTGTTGCTGTTGCGAGGCGCCTCGGTTATATCGGTTTCGGCCGAATGCATTCTGGTCGGCTGACGGACCAGACTTACACCCCATAGGGTGGGGAGACGTAGTGTTCAGGCATAATAATCCACATCGGTGGACCGGCCCTGAGGATCCAGGGGGCAGTTGCGGCTGTTCCTGAGGGGCGGGCTAGAGCGTCTCGAATCGGTTGAGGACTATCTTTTGCCTCGGTTCATAGACGGAAATCCAATTTCCAAATACGTGACATTTGCGGTTTTAATTGTAGAACCTAGTATGGTGACATAGTGGGATGCGGCATTCATGCCGCCTATGATTGATACTTATGATTTGAAGTTGTTTATACACTATGCACTTATAATAGTATCAAACGATTTGTTTTAAACGTATCAAGCATTCTTTGGCTGTTATAAGGGAAAACCCTATCCTCGGCTGCGTTGCATTGTGTGATGGGACCTGGGTCTTATAACAGCTTCATTCTTCTTTATTTAGCATTGCGCTGTTGTTTTATGCACTGGTATTCTTGGGAGGAAACCCGTTCCGTGTTATACGGCGTGGTCCCTTGATTTACCTAACTTTAAAAATAAAGATAAATAACTGTTTTAGTTCTCACACCAGTCCCATGACTGACCTGGAGTTTATTGTTTTAACCTAAACTCTGGGTGCCCTTATTTTGACACGGGCAGCTAGTAGTTTTGGTTTTGCAGATTTATATTCACAGGATCCTGGTTTATAGCTGGAACGATATCCGGAAAGCTTTGTATCCGTATATCTCTTCTAGTTGTGTATTGTATTATTTTCCGCTGCTATGTATTTAAATGTAATTTAAATCTCTGATATTTCTGTGTAATATTCATTTATACTCTGTATATTCTTGTAATCTGATGTATTGTTGTAATATACAATGAAATGTTCTTCTGTTTGTGTTCTGTTGTGGTTTGTTCTCGAACTATCCGACGCTTTCCTTTACGGGGAAGTTACGGGTCGTTTCACCTATACCACGCAAGTCGAAACCACGATCAGGAGCCCTACAGAGCCCACATTCATAATTACACAGTCGATCCAACAAGGCCTTAACCATCAAATATCCACCTAGCAAGGGCTAGACAACTTGGGATGTCGTATTTCTCGAAATCGCAAGGATACCTCAAGTTGCATGTTATAGGATGTCATATGACAAGTCATTAACGAAATCTACTTTGGGGCTACAACAATAGGTTTGCAGGAACCCGGAGGGGACACCATGCCATGGAGACGAGGGGAAGACAGAAGCTTACTAGGGTGTAGATATTAGAGGAAGAGCGGATCTGAATAAAAAAAGGGAGTAGGTGAGAAGGGTTAGATCAGAATGGTGATAACTACGATTTAGATTTGCTTCAACACAGGCGAAAGCAAGGGGGAGATGGAGAGGAGAAGAGAAATTGAGAGACCAGAGGGTGGAAATAAAGAAGGAAGAAGAGAAATAATATGGAGAAGCAAAAAAGAAAGGAACCCTTGATGCCATTAACTGAAGCTCATCTTGTTGGATGTTGATTGTTAAATTGAATTCCACATTGTTGTGTTATAAATCAATAGGCAGTACTGGTTAAGTGATTGTCAATAGATTGCCTAAAATCCATCTTTTTAAGACATTGATTTGCCATCCGGAAAATTGACGAAGTTGAAGTTATAAATTTTATTTTTATAACTGAAAAGATTTTTAATGAGTATTTTATATAAGTTTTATAAATAAATCGATATTTTATAATTGTTTTTTTAAAAGTAATTACCAATGTTTTATGCAGTAAATCTTATGTTTTTCTAAGTTTTATAAGCAAGAAGTCAGAAATTAACCTAAGGGTTAATAATTTAGGATAATTGTTTCTATGAAACAACTAAGCGATATTATCAAATTAATTAAGTTATTAATTAATTTAAGAGAAAGGATTATAGAAATCAATTAACTAGTTAACTAAGTTTCACGTTGACTAGGTCAATAGTTTTAATTGGAATTGGTTGTTAAATTAATTTGTTTTCAATTAATTAAATCGAAGTAGATTAAATAAATACTTGCTTAAACTTAATAAGATTAATTATCTATTAATTAACTATGTTTAAAGGGTGTTAATCAAGTTGTTTACTATTAACAAAGTTAATTCTTATTTTAATAACTTTTAAAAGAGAGTAACTATTTTATTTTAGTTAATAATAAATTAAACTACTTTTTCTTAGTTAACATTGACGTTAATAATTATTTTAATTTATAATAATTAAAGTGATTACATTTTAAATGGAATTCGTTTAAGAAAGTAATTGAGTTGTTAATGAGGTTTAATTGAATTTTGGAATGTTGTATAAAGGGGTTTTATAAATAAGGTTTATAAAGAGATTTAAAGTTAATGCGGTAGTTTTAACTAAGCAATTACTTAATGATGAAATTAAGTGAAATGATGTTAACCGTAAGGGGATTTTCAAAAATCTCAAAGGTTAGATGTTAAATGGATTTGGGTAATGAATTTAGTAAATGGATTTTAGTATTAAAATCCAAATTAAGTTTTATAATAAGATGCTAAATGTTTTTGGGTAAAGATTCGGTAAACGGATTTTTGTAATAAACCCAAGTTGTAAATGAATTGTATCAAGAGGTTTTTAAAGCTAAAGGTGGTATTTTGGTAAGTGTTCACTTAATAATTTAATTAAGTAGAAATATTTGAAATCGATATTTTTCAAATGTAAGGAATTAGTTTATAAAACCAATTTAAATGAAAATAATAAAGGAGATTTTGTGTGATATTATAAATAATATTAGCTTTGGTGTTACAAGCTTTTATCTATCTTGAGATAAGAATGTTGTCCAATCAAGGGCTAAGCGGTAAATAAATACCCCAACTTGGACGACTTCATGATGATTCAAGGGATGGTACTAGTTTAGAACAGTAAAAAATGGTGGAAATAATTTATTATTTTCATAAGAAAAATATTGCAACGTTAACTTGCAAGGCTCAGAAATTTGAATAAAACTATTGAGTTTTATAGTAAACAATGTATTATTTAACATTGGTTGGCCCACATATGAAGTGTTACCATACTTATAACGTTTGGTTAAGTATATAGCACTATTTTCTAAGTAATGCAAATAGTACGGTTTTTTTTTAATACACATATTTTAAGAAATAAGTAAAGAGTTGTGTTTTCAAAGTAAATGAAAATAAGAGGTTGTATTGGCTTGAAACAGAAGTGTATATAGAAAATGGAATTATTATTTCCATAAGTGAAGTTTTAAATTTTAATCGACAAAGTTTGAAGTTAAAGGGTTTTGAGGTTTATATAACAAACAATGTGGCGCATGACATTTTAAACCCATATAAGGTTGGTAATTGGGCTTATACCATTTGGTTAAAGTATATATAGCGGTAATTACAAAATAAGGAAATAAAAAGGGATTTTGGGAATAGATAGCGATATTTTCAAAATAAAGGAAATAAAAAATGGTTTTGTGAAAATATAGTGATATTTTCAAGGTAAAGGAAATCAAGAGTGAGTTTTATGAATACACCCGGTATGAAGAGGTAAGTGTATGGTTATTGTCTTCAAAGTGACGAAAACATTGAGATTTGTTGAAATGAGTATATGAAATCGACTTCTAAGAGTCGATGAGATGATTTTAATGAACAATTTAGTTAAAAGGGCCTGAGCCGCTGATGTACTTATCTGTACTATTTTGATTTGATGGTTAAAGAACCGACTATCAGTGAATATTTCCTTTTGGACATTTAATGTGTTAGTTCGAGGAGACCGGGATGGGAACTGGACCGAAAACCACTTCGAACTAACTTTGTATTCGAAATATAATTTGCAAGGATACTTATGAGATGATTTGAAGGGGTAGATCTTTGGAAAGAGAGGGTTGCTCGCTGATGTCTACGGTTAACTATCAGGATTAAACTTGTAGTAGTAAAACCCAACGTTCTGGGATATCTTCAGTTTCGTTCAGTCCCAAAATGAACTTGTATAGAGAAATATCTAATAGATTATTTCGTATAATCACATAGGTTGATTTTTATAAATATACCAAGTATGGTTGCGGAGAATGCAACTTCTTTTAGCTTAACACCCAGAGTATATTCGTGCAAATCAATTAGTGATTTGACGGGTCTGACAATGTGACATTCAAAGTTTGAATATGATCTTCTGAGAAGGTAATCATGACCTTAATCCTCATCAACCGGGAAATGGCTAAAATCGGGCAGGCATCAGAGCTATGTGGGTAATACCAATTAGGGTATATCATCACCTGATCTAGAGAAATCGGTTGTCCCTTTTTGTATACTTCAGAATAATACGGTTGTTGTTCCCAACCATAGTGATGATATATTCGGTACACTCTTGTTGAATGAGTAGCCTGTTCTGTGTGGCCGGGTTGCAAGATGTTTTTGTTGAACCCTAATGTTTTATCTCTGGAGGACATTGATCGAAAGGTTGTTCCATATCTAGTCATGTTGGAAATCCAAACTCAAATACGAGGCTTACGGTTTTTAATGTAAACCAAGTATGTTGAGAAGTGAAATGCAAGATTTTCGGTTGTACACCTATTTTACTTGAGGATTGATAGACATTATTATAATATCATGGTATTTTATAATATGAAAGTGATTTGGTTATCATAAGGTAAAAACATGGGCCATGTTTATGTGTGGTCGTGTCTTACGAGAGTTCCATTCTTTAAAAGGATTTCTAAAAGTTAAGCAAGTTGGTTGTGTTATGAGTTTTATCACTGAAAGTATTCTAGACTGATCTAGGTGATTTTGATTTCCTAAAAATGTGCTTGGGTTAAACTAGATATATTTTCCATGTTGCATTAGGTTTTCTTGGAGCTTCATAAGATGAGCTGAAGTTGAGACGTATTCCCATATTTTATGGTATTAATTTATTTACGATGTGTGTGTGTTATATTTATCAGGATTATACAGGCTTATATAGGCTGATCTAGTTGTGTACTCTGATTGTATAATCATATAAATATACACACACATTTTTCTCTTTCTGTAAATAGTATTGAAATAGTATATTTTATTCGTTCTGATGTGAGATTCTATTCTATTCTGATTCTGTAGCGTTAATGTTCTTTTTCTTCTTCTATTTTAACATTTATTTATTTCTTCTTCTCATGCTCTAACTTCTTTCCCCTAACTATTCGCTTTCCTGTGCTTTTTGAGTTGGACGTGTGTGGTTAAATGTCAGCTTAAATAGTAGGGAAAAGTCGGTACATTACATTATTGCTTGCCATTTTGAATTGCTTCCCTTCTAGTCTTTGACTGTTGTGAATTTGTAATCATTGGGGTTGGTAGAGGATTTGCATGATCCATTTTAGCTCTAGTTAAAGTTTTGGTGATGTACTTTGTAACACCCCACCTCCGCTAGGGTCACTCACAAAGGGAATGCCCTAGTTTTGGAGGGGTATTATCTAGTAAACAGGCACAGAGATAACACAAGACAGAACATAGATAAAATAGAGTATATAAAGCAGCGGATATAAACTTTAAAACCAAATCTCATTACTGAAAAATAGAGTCAAAACCTCTTACATCAAAATGCCAAGTCATTATTTCATTACATCAAGTTCTAAAGAAGCAAAGTACTTAAAACAACATAAGTAAAATATTATTCCCCAAAAAGTGCATGAGTGCAGCCATAGCATAGCTCAAGACCAAACAATACATGAGCTGTCAGAAAGCAAGCAAAGTCCAAGCTAAGAGATAGAGTTTCCTCCCTGAGAACCGGGGGGGGGGGGGGGGGGGAACGAAAGACAAAGAGGCGAAAGAAAACGGGTCAGTCCAAAAGACTGGTAAGCCCTAGTGACTATCAGCATAGAAACTAGTAAAGCTAACAAGACATGAATAAACTGGAATTAAACATAGAAATGATGATAAGTCTGACATGATAACTAAGCTAACAAGATAACTCAAGTCTAACATTGCGTATTCAAGGTTCGCCATACCAACTATACTGGTATACTAATCCCGTGTCAACTATAAATCAAGAAATAATCCTTGGCCCAATATCGTGAAGTGACCCAATTCGGGGTCCAACGGTATGATCTAATCGATCGGCTCCCTACAAGTCTAGCTCGTCGTGTGTCAGTGTCATACGGCCCTATCACGAATGTAGTCACCTGTGCTAGGTCCACCATAGGGTGTATCAAGCCCTAGGGTGCCAACCATCGACACGAATCAAGAATGCACAGATAATCCTACTGATGCTCAATGCCTGCTTTTTCAACTCCGGACTAAGTGCACGACCCTAGTCCGCCTGAGCCTACAATGGCGCACCAACTCAGCCATCGTTCTAGTCGCTTACAATCAGCCTAGCAATCGTGCCCCACCCTGCCTAGTCCCAGGGTACCGTGATACATCTAGTGGGTTACTGCTAAAAAGGACCGCGTAACTAGGGTTTCGTTCAGCAGGTTAAGTTGTCATTTAAAATCGAGACTTAACCCAATCTATGTGTCATGTCAAATTGACTAAGTGTGTCATTCTAGTTCAAGACTTAGTCCTACGAATCATGTGTCAGGTTGGTTAAGTGTGTTCAAGCGGTTCATGACTTAACCCTATCAAATCAACGTGTCAAATTAGTTAAGTATATCCAAGTGGTCCATGACTTAACCCTATCCAGTGGCATTAATTTACTTAATGCACCCCTAACCTCTCACATTAGACTTGGTTATGGTTACTGGATGAGTTAGGCGGGTCCGGGAAGTTTTACACCATAACCTAGTCTAACCTCGGGTTTCGAGTGCGATATGACCAACTACTCACATTGGGTCCTATTGTTTGCAGTTACTGGATTCGCCGGGCGGTTCCGAGCAGATTTATACTGCAAACTCAACCCAACCTCGAGTTGGCCACATTCAAGTTATCTAAGTGTCATGTCCCAAATTCATATATTCAAGTATAATTTCATGTCAAGTTCATGTTCCTATCCAAGCTCAAGTTATAATGATATTCATGTTTTCAAGTTCATACTAAATTCAGGTTTTCCTAAACTACCCAAATCGCATCCCTAACGCTCGTGAATTCGAATCAAGGCAATAGATGTAACTAGGGAATAACATAACAAGGATGGGTATAAAGTGGCAAAGGTGATTTCAAGGCAAGCATGGTGTAACTTGAGATATGATCATAACATCACTGGCATATGAAATAGGGTGATAAATATAGCAATAAATGACATAAGATGATAATCATAAACTTGTGACTAGCAATAGTTTCAACATCACAACATCACAGGCATGTTAAAATAATGATAGGGTTTAGGTTATGACACGAACAGGCCCCTAAATCAAGTTCTTATCAGTATTCCACAAATCAAGGTTCAATATGAACGGTACTAGGTTCAAGGTGAATCGATCTAGGGTGAACAAGAGTAGATCTAAAATAATAGATCAAAATGGAATAGTCATAGATCAAAGATATACAGGAGTAGGTCTCAAGTAGTTATCATGTTTATGTTCAACTTCAATTTACACATGTCCATATTAAGTTTAGAGTTTAGATCTAAGAGTAACTGGGGCTTACAGATCGTGGTTTTTGAGAACTAAGAACATAAATTGTCGTAGGATCGTTGTTGATCTATTCCCTTGAATTGTTGTAGAAACGTTGGCCTTCGATTTGGATCTAGTTTGAATGTTTAAGCTTCAAGTTGGAGGCGGCGGCCATGGTTCAATAGGAGACTTAGCAGCATAATGGTGTTAGAAAGATTTGTTGTGGATTAGCCTAGGTCTTAGGGTGTTTTTATAGTTGCAGCAACTAGTTTAGGCCATAGGATAAACCCTAGATTCGATCTGAACCGCCAAAAATCGTCACAGGCCCTCAAACAAGCCAACAAGGTCAAGCAGGAGCAACCAGGCCCAAACCAGGTTCGGGGACCAGGTTGACACCCAAGTCGACTGCACAGTCGACCTGGTCCTGGGGGTGTCGACTCCCTAGTCGACCTGGGGTGCTGGGCGGGAAATTTCCCGCCCAGTCTGTCTGGGTTTTGAAATTCGAATTTGAACTCGAATTCGAACTGTTTTGAACTCTGAAAATTTCTGAAACTTTGGGGAGCCATAACTTGGTCATACGGACTCCGATTTTCGAAAACTCGGACTCGATTTCATGCAGAATTCCGAGACGAACGCAATGGAGCAACCCGTTTCCCTTGGTTCTTATTTTAAAATTTAATTCTGCCTAGATTTATGGTTATAAAACGTTATCAAAATATGGGTTGTTACATTCTCCCCTCCTTAAAGGATTTCGTCCCCGAAATCTCTAAGTTAGGAAGAACGTATCCTACCATTCATCATCCATCTACTCAAAACATCATCCACAAGCAAACATTGTCCTTAAGAGATTTCTAATGTTGTATGAACATATGCAGAAAGTGTGTGTATATGTTCCTTATCTAATGCAAATGATCAGGCCTGATTGATCTTTCTAATGCAAAATATGTTTAGTGTCATGAATCCAACATGTATGCAAATAATCCTAGTCACGTAAGCACTATATGTGTGCACAAACATTCATCCATATGCAACATTCATATGATAACACATTCAATTTCATCCATAAATAAGTATAAACACTCATGCATATGCAATATGAAAATGTGTCTGAGCCAATCTAGTGCCTAATGTGTGTTATGCAACCACGAGCAATCACTTGCAACCACTTGCAACCATTCGCAAACATCAAGCATAACATGTTTCAAATACATGTTTACATTCATAGGATTCTACCTAAGGTTCTCAAGACAGGATCGAAAGGATATACAAGATAAAACAGAATATCTAGGGAAAAGAAGTTAAAGATGTACCCCTAGAAGGTCCTTCTTGCGGGGATTGCCCTTGCTTCTTAGGGCAGTTCTTGCTGATGTGTCCAGTTTCACCGCATTGAAAACATGCTCCTATCTTCATCTTCTTCTTCCTTCAGTCCTGGACTATATGCCCGTCAATACCACAGAAGTTGCATTTTCTTTTCTCACGTGACTTGTCATTCTTGTTGTTGCTGTTCTTTCCTCCTTTCTCGGAGTCTACCTTCTTGTCTTGAGACTCATTCGCCTTGACCTTCTTCTTGCCATTCTCGTCTTCTTCATGAAGTAGGGCCATATTCATCAAGCTTTCAAAGGTCGCCCCCATGGGTACATGAGTCATGGCCATAGTGTGGAGTGGCTCGCTCAATCCTCGAGCAAAGCGTAGAGCCTTCTTCTCAGCCATGTTGACTAAGTCCAAACCAAACCGAGCAAGCTGATTAAACTTATTCATGTATTCTCTAACTGACATGTCCCCTTGCTTGAGTGCCAGGAACCTCTCCATCTGAAGGCTCACTTCTGCGGATGATAAAAACTTAAGCCCAAACCTCTCTCTAAAGTCTGCCCAAATCTCAATTGGCCTGGTAGCGTTGGTGACGTCCCACTAAAATGCAGCTTCCTCTTTCAACAACCATGCTGCCAACTGAACACCCCTATGATCCTCCATATCGAAAATAACAAACAAGTCTTCAGTCTCTTTTAGCCAGTTTCGCGCCTCAACGAAGGTTTCAGTTCCAACGAAGTTCTTGCTGCCCATTCCTATAAAGTCCTTGCACATTTTGGCAAAGGCGGTACCCGGAGGAGGAGGAGGAGGAACCGTGGCCACCAGGGGAGGAGGAGGAGGGATATCTGCCGGGCCCACGCCGTTAGCCCTAGCTTCCAAGTATCTTCGGAACCAGCCAGGTATGGGTACTCCCTCAGGAAGGTTAAGATCAGACATGCTGAAAAGCGAAAAGGAAAAAGTTTCAAACGAGGAAACAAAGGAAAGTGCTAATGGCTTTTGGGGAATAGCCTTTTCTTAAAAATAAAACTTTTCTTGAAAAATGCTTCTTTATAAACGGTTTTGAAAATAGTTTCAGAAAGTTTTTAAAACTTTTGCCCAGTCTGGTAACCTTCTTCTCTGATACCAAATGTAACACCCCACCTCCGCTAGGGTCACTCACAAAGGGAATGCCCTAGTTTTGGAGGGGTATTATCTAGTAAACAGGCACAGAGATAACACAAGACATAACATAGATAAAATAGAGTATATAAAGCAGCGGATATAAACTTTAAAACCAAATCTCATTACTGAAAAATAGAGTCAAAACCTCTTACATCAAAATGCCAAGTCATTATTTCATTACATCAAGTTCTAAAGAAGCAAAGTACTTAAAACAACATAAGTAAAATATTATTCCCCAAAAAGTGCATGAGTGCAGCCATAGCATAGCTCAAGACCAAACCGTACATGGGCTGTCAGAAAGCAAGCAAAGTCCAAGCTAAGGGCTAGAGTTTCCTCCTTGAGAATCTGAGGGGGAAACGAAAGACAAAGAGGCGAAAGAAAATGGGTCAGTCAAAATGACTGGTAAGCCCTAGTGACTATCAGCATAGAAACTAGTAAAGCTAACAAGACATGAATAAACTGGAATTAAACATAGGAATGATGATAAGTCTGACATGATAACTAAGCTAACAAGATAACTCAAGTCTAACATTGCGTATTCAAGGTTCGCCATACCAACTATACTGGTATACTAATCCCGTATCAACTATAAATCAAGAAATAATCCCTTGGCCCAATATCGTGAAGTGACCCAATTCGGGGTCCAACGGTATGATCTAATCGATCGGCTCCCTACAAGTCTAGCTCGTCGTGTGTCTGTGTCATACGGCCCTATCACGAATGTAGTCACATGTGCTAGGTCCACCATAGGGTGTATCAAGCCCTAGGGTGCCAACCACCAACACGAATCAAGAATGCACAGATAATCCTACTGATGCCCAATGCCTGCTTTTTCAACTCCGGACTAAGTGCACGACCCTAGTCCGTCTGAACCTACAATGGCGCACCAACTCAGCCGTGGTTCTGGTCTCTTACAATCAGCCCAGCAATCATGCCCCACCCTGCCTAGTCCCAGGGTACCGTGATACATCTAGTGGGTTACTGCTGAAAAGGACCACGTAACTAGGGTTTCGTTCAGCAGGTTAAGTTGTCATTTAAAATCGAGACTTAACCCCATCTACGTGTCATGTCAAATTGACTAAGTGTGTCGTTCTAGTTCAAGACTTAGTCCTACGAATCATGTGTCAGGTTGGTTAAGTGTGTTCAAGCAGTTCATGACTTAACCGTATCAAATCAACGTGTCAAATTGGTTAAGTATATTCAAGTGGTCCATGACTTAACCCTATCCAGTGGCATTAATTTACTTAATGCACCCCTAACCTCTCACATTAGACTTGGTTATGGTTACTGGATGTGTCATGCGGGTCCGGGCAGTTTTACACCATAACCTAGTCTAACCTCGGGTTTCGAGTGCGATATGACCAACTACTCACATTGGGTCCTATTGTTTGCAGTTACTGGATTCGCCGGGCGGTTCCGAGCAGATTTATACTGCAAACTCAACCCAACCTCGAGTTGGCCACGTTCAAGTTATCTAAGTGTCATGTCCCAAATTCATATTTTCAAGTATAATTTCATGTCAAGTTCATGTTCCTATCCAAGCTCAAGTTATACCATATTCATGTTTTCAAGTTCATACTAAATTCAGGTTTTCCTAAACTACCCAAATCGCATCCCCAACGCTCGTGAATTCGAATCAAGGCAATAGATGTAACTAGGGAATAACATAACAAGGATGGGTATAAAGTGGCAAAGGTGATTTCAAGGCAAGCATGGTGTAACTTGAGATATGATCATAATATCACTGGCATATGAAATAGGGTGATAAACATAGCAATAAATGACATAAGATGATAATCCTAAACTTGTGACTAGCAATAGTTTCAACATCACAACATCACAGGCATGTTAAAATAATGATAGGGTTTAGGTTATGACATGAACAGGCCCCTAAATCAAGTTCTTATCAGTATTCCACAAATCAAGGTTCAATATAAACGGTACTAGGTTCAAGGTGAATAGATCTAGGGTGAACAAGAGTAGATCTAAAATAATAGATCAAAAAGGAATAGTCATAGATCAAAGATATACAAGAGTAGGTCTCAAGTAGTTATCATGTTTATGTTCAACTTCAATTTACACATGTCCATATTAAGTTTAGAGTTTAAATCTAAGAGTAACTGGGGCTTACAGATCGTGGTTTTTGAGAACTAAGAACAGAAATTGTCATAGGATCGTTGTTGAGATGTTGATCTATTCCCTTGAATTGTTGTAGAAACGTTGGCCTTCGATTTGGATCTAGTTTGAATGTTTAAGCTTCAAGTTGGAGGCGGCGGCCATGGTTCAAGAGGAGACTTAGCAGCATAATGGTGTTAGAAAGATTTGTTGTGGATTAGCCTAGGTCTTAGGATGTTTTTATAGTTGAAACAACTAGTTTAGGCAATAGGATAAACCCTAGAATCGATCTGAACCGCCAAAAATCGTCATAGGCCCTCAAACAAGCCAACAGGGTCAAGCAGGAGCAACCAGGCCCAAACCAGGTTCGAGGACCAGGTCGACACCCAAGTCGACTGCGCAGTCGACCTAATCCTGGGGGTGTCGACTGCCCAGTCGACTCCCCAGTCGACCTGGGGTGCTGGGCGGGAAATTTCCCGCCCAGTTTTTCTGGGTTTTGAAATTCGAATTTGAACTCGAATTCGAACTGTTTTGAACTCTGAAAATTTCTCAAACTTTGGGGAGCCATAACTTGGTCATACGGACTCCGATTTTCGAAAACTCGGACTCGATTTCATGCAGAATTCCGAGACGAACGCAATGGCGTAACCCGTTTCCCTTAGTTCTTATTTTAAAATTTAATTCTGCCAAGATTTATGGTTATAACACGTTATCAAAATACGGGTTGTTACATACTTTCTTTTGTCGAGATGAATATCTGAGTTGCCTCTTCTCTTCACTTCAGTTCCCAAAAAATAGTTTAAATCTCCAAGGTCCTTGATAGAGAATTCTATATTAAGTATTTTCGTTATTCCATTGATTTCAGCTTCACTGCTTCTTGTAATAATAAAGTGATCAACATGAATCAATGCATAAGTGTTAGAATCGTTACCAAATTTTTTGAAGATAGTGTTATCAGATTTAATTGAGTTGTATCCATGTTCAACAAGTATTGCCTTCAGCTTGCCAAACCAAACCCTTGGAGCCATTTTCAGGCCATAGATAGCTTTGTATAATTTGTATATAAGTTCTTCCTTTCCTTTCGACGCATATCTTTGTGATTGTTCCATGAATATCTCTTCCTGCAAAACACCATTTATAAAAACATAATTTATATCTAGTTGTTTGATGGTCCATCCCTCGTATAAGGAGTGGTTAAGACTATTCTAAATTAAGTGGATTTCACAACAGGTGAGAAAATTTCGGTAAAATCAAAGCCACTTTGTTGTGAGTACCCTTTGCAACAAGGCTTATCTTATACTTTGATATTGAGCCATCAACATTCTTTTTTAATCTAAATGCCCATTTATAGCTAATTATATTTTTATGATCTGGAGGAGTAACTAAAGTCTATGTATTATTTTTATCAAAGCGGTGTACTCCTCATTCATGGAAGTTTTCCATTTGTCTGATTAAGTGGTTTCTTGATAAGATGATTGCTATTGTAAGTCTATTGTGGTGTTATATATTTTTTGGTTTGAATATGCCACATTTTTCTTTTATCATAATCAAAGTGCAGTGTACATGACGTCAAACCCTATTTTACACTCAAGGACCAAACATATTGAATTAGATCAACATTTTGTCAGAGAGCAAGTAATCAAAGGCAATATAGAGGTTAGACACGTATCTGCAACTTAACAATGTGGTGACACCCTAACTAAAGCATTATCACTTCAAAACTTCATGAGATTTCGAGATGAACTAAAAGTTGTTGAAGTCACTCACCACAAAGCAGAAGCCAAGCTCACCAGAGATCATAAATCCAGCATACACATTAAAGGAGAAAGTCTCTCTGTCAAAAACCCTAATGTCAACAAAATAAGCAAAGTCACTTTCGATAAAGCTGAAATATGGAAATCAGAGAGAAAACAAAGCAGATCTAGTAAAGAAGAAGTAAAGGAAGGTCACACATCTACAAAGACATGCTCTGGAACGTCTGAATTAACAGATCGCTATCTAAATGAGGACGAAGAGGAAAACCCTAATCTCGATTTGAGGGGGAGTAAAAGAATAAATGAGAGAGTCGGCAACTGATTAAAGGATATTATATACTTCAGAGCTAAAGCCCATTTGCAAACCCAATCACTTCGGCCCACTTACTCAATTTCTGCTTCATTTCGATCCGTGTACTCTATTTCATTTGATCACAGCCTATATAAATGGCTTTGTACAGTTTGTAATAATTCAATGACAAAGAGTATTATACAGTCGCTTTGTAAAATCAATTCAGCTCAATAGAAATTCAAATCTGACATTCGTCAATATTCTTTCATGGTATCATAGCCATAGCTCAACAGCAAATCAATCAAAATAATTTTCTGTTGTGAAGAAAAAAAAAGGTATTAACCCATCAGAAAATTATCATCATCTGGGTTAATCCTCTCATTTGAGTTGAAAACTCATCATTTGAGAGTTGGCCTTCTTCATCAGATCAGTGCCTCGCCAAAATTCAATTGGCTGCATTAAATCTGATTTGCGAAAGCCTTAAACAGTAAAAAGAATCAAAGAAAGATCACTTTCTGCCACCAAGAAAAATCAAGAAATCAACCCAAGAAAGTATCATACCAGTGCTTATCATCAGAAAGCCTTCATCACTTGACAGAAAACTGATTACATCATACCTGAGCATTATTCAAGATCTTCAGCATCAAGAAAGTGACCAAACTTGAATCTCAACTGTTTCTGATTTCTGATTATTCTGTTCATCACAGAGTTCATCATGGTGGACTCAACTCCTGTTCAAGGTTCTGTTTTTGGATCAACTGGATCCTCAAATCCACCTGTTCCCCCGGTAACAACAGTTGATCAACTGGTCAAGACTATGATAAGTCCCCAAAGTCAACTTATCACAACCAAGCTCGATGAAAACAACTATCTACTGTGGAAGTTTCAGGTACAAACTGCCATTGAAGGATATGGTCTAGAGGGACACCTATATGGTACCCTGCAAATTCCAGCAAAGCTTGTGACTGATCAAGAAAATAAGTTTGTACCAAATGAAGAATACACAAAGTATCACAGACAAGACAGACTGATAAGTGCATGGTTACTATCATCAATAAGCAATAACCTCATATCTCAAGTAATAGGATGTAATTCAACAAATGAAATATGGGACAACATTGAAAAGAACTTCAATTCTCAATCCTCTGCAAAGATCATGCATTACAGAAGGCAGTTGCATAACTCAAGAAAGGATAACAACAATATGAGAGAATATCTTGCAAAAATTAAAAGCATATGTGATAAATTAGAGGCTACTGGTCAAAAGGTTCCTGAATCTGAACATGTTATGACTATTCTACAAGGATTAGGAAATGAATATGAGGCTGTAGAGGCTATCATTTCCTCTCAAAGAACAACACCACCAATAGAAGAGGTACACTCAATACTCTTAGCACATGAGGCAAGACTAGAAAGCAAGAAGCCACAAGAATCAGATCTATCGATCAACTATGCCAACAGTTTCAAAGGGAAGGATACAAGAAACAACAATCAAACACAAAGGGGTGGCTTTAGTGGTCGAGCCAGAGGCAGGGGTCGAAATAATAACACTGGAAATAGGCCAAAATGTCAAATTTGTGAAAGAGTTGGACAAACAGCACTCAAGTGCTACTTTAGGTTCAATCAAAATTTCACCCAAACCAAACCAATACAAATCAAAGAAACCCTAATGCTAATGTGGCAAGTGTTCAATCAGATCAAGGGAATCAAAGTGACAACACAGGACAATCAGACATTGCAAGAATTGATCATATAAATGATGAAGCCTGGTATCCTGACTCTGGAGCTACAAATCATCTAACAAACAATCTGGAAAATCTTAATACTGGATGCAGGGAGTATAAAGGTAATAAATCAGTTAGCATGGGAAATGGTGAGTCAATCTCTATTACTCATACTGGTAGTGGATATATCAATGGTAATAAACATTTAATCCTGAACAATTTATTAAGAGTCCCTGATATTAAGAAAAATCTCCTAAGTGTATCTCAATTTGCTAATGATAATCAAGTATATTTTGAATTTCATCCAAAATATTGCTTGGTCAGGCTAAAACTATTTTATTGCAGGGCAATGAGAGCAAAGGGCTGTACAAATTCACTACCAGTCATCACAATAGTGACAATAAAAATGTGCTGTGTAATAACAGTGAAATCAATGATGAAAATCATTGCAATACCTTAGATGTGTGGCACAACAAACTTGGTCATCCAAGTTGTGATATTGTAAAGTCGATTCTTGTTGAAAACAATGTTAAATTTGATAAAAATCACTTATATCATATCTGCAAATACTGTCAAATGGGCAAGAGTCATAAATTACCTTTCAATGCATCTGAATCTGAATATATAGAACCCCTGAATTTAATTGCAACTGATTTATGGGGTTCTGCACCAATCAGTTCAGATTATGGATACAAATATTACATTGCTTTTGTAGATGCTTTTAGTAGATACACATGGATTTATTTTATGAAGTGCAAGTCAGAAACATGTAATATAGTTATACACTTCATAACTCAAGTAGAAAAACAGACAAATTCACATGTGAAAATTTTTCAGTCAGATGGGGGAACAGAATATAAACCACTAAAGGACTATTTTTCTAAAAGAGGAATAGTTCACAGAACTTCATGTCCATATACATCTTAACAGAATGGTCTTGTGGAAAGGAAACATAGACATATTGTTGAAACTGGCTTGACACTTCTAGCTAATGCTAAAATGCCACTAAAATTTTGGCCAGAATCTTTTAGTACAGCTATTTATTTAATAAACAGACTACCTACTAAAGTTCTAAAAGGAAATAATCCTTATGAAAAACTACTGAATGTCAAACCAGATTATCATTACCTAAAAACCTTTGGATGTTTATGTTATCCATACACTATACCATACAACAAACACAAATTAGACTTCAGGTCTAGGCCATGTACATTTATAGGTTATGCTCATAATCAAAAGGGATATAAATGTTTAGATGAGAATGGCAAACTTATTATAAGCAGACATGTTGTATTTAATGAAAGAATTTTCCCATATCAGTCTGAAAATATTATGACTACAAATAAGGTGCATGACACAAATGTATCCATACCATCAATACATGTGTACTCTGAAATAATAAGTGCAGGTGAACCAAAGCATGGGAATGCCAGATCAGTATCATCAAGTAGTGACACTGATCAACATTCAGACCACAACAGGGAATCACCTGTAAGAGATGATATCAATTACAATATCAGTGATGACCAAGACAAGGAAGCTGAAGAAGGAAGCAAAGATAGTGAGAATCGAGAAGAACAACCTGTGTATGTACCTCAGGCTACATCTACACATCCTATGATAACAAGAGCAAAAAGTGGGATTTTCAAGCCCAAACTTTTCACAGCTGTTACTCTACTAGAAGAACCAACAAGCTATGATCAAGCAAAGACAGATACAAAGTGGAAAGCAGCCATGAATGAGGAGTATCAAGCACTTATTCAAAATAAAACATGGATTCTAGTGAGACCACCAAAGGACAAGAACATAATTCGGTGCAAGTGGACTTATAGAATCAAGAAAAATCCAGATGGATGCATAAATAGATATAAAGCTAGATTGGTTGCAAAGGGATACACTCAACAACAAGGCATTAATTATAAGGAGACATTCTCTCCTGTAGTTAAATCATCTACAATCAGGATTATTCTCAGTATTGCTATAAACAAAGGATGGACTCTAAGACAACTTGATGTCAATAATGCATTTCTCAATGGCATACTTAAGGAGGATGTATATATGACACAACCACGGGGCTATTGTGAAAACCCAGAATATGTGTGCAAACTTAACAAGGCCATATATGGGTTAAAACAAGCCCCAAGAGTTTGGTTTGACAGATTGAAAAATATATTGTATTCAATGGAATTTCAATCTGCCAAATCAGATAATTCACTATTTATCAAAATAAGTGATCACTCTACAATTATATTCTAATATATGTTGATGACCTTGTTGTGACAGGTAATAATATAGATGAAATTGAAGCAATTGTCAAAAGGCTTGACAAGGAATTTTCTGTCAAAGATCTTGGACAGTTAAATTATTTTTTGGGAATTGAGGTTATAAGAAAATCACCAATAGAAATCATTTTATCTCAAAAGAAATACATAGCTGAAATACTTGAAAGAACTCAAATGAGCAATGCAAAGGGAATGCCTACACCTATGATTAGCAGCCAACATTATTCTAAACACAAGGGAGAACCAATATGCAACATTAAACAATATAGAAGTGTAGTTGGTGCTTTACAGTATGCAACTATCACTAGACCAGATATTGTGTTCAGTGTGAATAAAGTTTGACAATTTATGCAGGCTCCTTTGGATAATCATTGGAAAGCAGTAAAGAGAAATCTTCTATATCTAAAGGCTACAATAAACTATGGACTGCAGATGAAGGCAAGCAACAACTACAATATAACTGGCTGCAAATTGGGCATCAGACCCTGATGATAGAAAATCTACAACTGGATACTGCATTTTTATGGGAAACAACATTATATCTTGGTGTTCTAAGAAGCAATCTACAATATCCAGATCTAGTGCTGAAGCAGAGTACAGAAGTGTGGCTAATGCTACAGCAGAAATAATGTGGATCACATCATTACTTTCTGAACTAAACATTAAAAAAGATAAATCGATCTTATGGTGTGATAATAAAAGTGCAGTGTACATGACGTCAAACCCTATTTTACACTCAAGGACCAAACATATTGAAATAGATCAACATTTTGTCAGAGAGCAAGTAATCAAAGGCAATATAGAGGTTAGACACGTACCTGCAACTTACCAATGTGCCGATACCCTAACTAAAGCATTATCACTTCAAAACTTCATGAGATTTCGAGATGAACTAAAAGTTGTTGAAGTCACTCACCACAAAGCAGAAGCCAAGCTCACCAAAGATCATAAATCCAACATACACATAAAAGGAGAAAGTCTCTCTGTCAAAAACCCTAATGTCAACAAAATAAACAAAGTCACTTTCGATAAAGCTCAAATCTGGAAATCAGAGAGAAAACAAAGCAGATCTAGTAAAGAAGAAGTAAAGGAAGGTCACGCATCTACAAAGACATGCTCTGGAACGTCTGAATTAGCAGATTGCTATCTAAACGAGGACGAAGAGGAAAACCCTAATCTCGATTTGAGGGGGAGTAAAAGAATAAATGAGAGAGTCGGCAACTGACTAAAGGATATTATATACTTCAGAGCTAAAGCCCATTTGCAAACCCAATTACTTCGGCCCACTTACTCAATTTCTGCTTCATTTCGATCCGTGTACTCTATTTCATTTGATCACAGCCTATATAAATGGCTTTGTATAGTTTGTAATAATTCAATAACAAAGAGTATTATACAGTCGCTTTGTAAAATCAATTCAGCTCAATAGAAATTCAAATCTGACATTCATCAAAATTCTTTCATCATGTGATGTTGATTTGCATTGTCTCTAGTAGCAGAGTTTTGATCAATATCACTTGTTGCATTGTTTTTTGTGCTCTGACTTTCATGATTCTTATTATTAGCTTGTTGTTGTTGGGTAGTGCAGTCAGTGTTGGTTAGACTTTGTTGCTCTTGACCTAGTCCATCCATGAGCATGGCGAGTTAGAGTCTTTGTCAATACTGACTTGCCTGTGATGACATGGCATGACTATCTCTACGTCATCAGGTATAGCTATTGGATACTGTCTTGGATTTAAAAAAAAAATAGTTTTGATCTATGCTTTGCTAAAATGAAACATTTTCTCATTGAACACAACATGCATTGACACATATATGTTGCCCTTTCTATCTATACACATGCCATTTTATAATGTTTGGATAACCTAGAAATGTACATGATGATGATCTGTATTCAAGTTTATCAGTATTGTATAGCCTTAGATAAGAAAATCGTTGACACTGAAATACTCTCAAGTGATTGTAATCTAGTTTGTTTCTAGTTAGAACCTCATGAGGGCTTTTGAACTTAAGTATATTATTAGGTAATAGGTTAACTAAGTATATTGTAGTTGTGAAAGCTTCTAACCAAAAATTTAAGGCATAAAATCTTTTGCAAAGCGGTGTTAACCCAATTTCTGCAATGTGTTTAGCTTTCTCTTTATAATACCATTTTGTTCATATGTGCAGGGGTATATAGTCCTATGAGATATACCCTTATTCAAAAAATATTGCTTGAGTGGAAAAAATTCCTTGCCTCCGTCTGTTTGAATTTTTTTAACTTTTTTTGCAGTTTGGTTTTCAACAAATATAATGAAGTGTTGAACAATACTGTATGTCTCGAACTTACTTTTAAGTAAGTATATCCATACATATCTAGTATAGGCATTTATAAAAGAGATGTAACATTTGTATCCATAATTAGAACAGACCGGGGCTAGGTCCCATAAGTCTGTAGCAATAAGTTTTAGAGGTTTAGAATAGGTAATTTTCGAATTTGGGAATGAAATTTTATGACTCTTTCTCATTTGACATAATGTGCAAACACGTGCAGTGGGAATTTTTATCAACATCAATATTATTGCCACTAATCACATGCTTAACTATCTTAAAACTAGGGTGTCCCAGTTTGCTATGCTAAAATTCAAAAACATTACAACATTAAGGATCATTAGCAATAGTCAACACATGATCATTCATTTGACAATCAACATTTCTTGAATTTATAACATCAAATTTGTACAAGCCATTATTCTCACTACCCTACAAAATTATTTCTTTAGTCATATATCTCTTACTAACCATGCATTAGGAAAGAACTCAAAAGACACACTATTATCTTTAGCAAATTGGGAAACACTCATTAAATTTCTCTTAATTGGTAGTACCTGTGACAAGGTTTTGAGACAAAGTTATTTGGGTTCATCAATACTTGCATTTCCAATGTGTATTATGTGAATATGTTTACCATTTTCCACAATTAAATTTTGCATACCTTAGCACTCATGATTCCTAAGATTTAGATTGTTCAAGTTGGTTGTCACATGATTGATAGCACCTGAGTCTTAGTACCAACTATCATCATTTATATTCTTTATTTTTGTTGTGTCAGTGTTCTGCACTTCTGATTTGTTATCTTTTTGAATACTGATAGAATCTTTTTGAATACTGATAGTGTTGGCACTTGAACTATTGTTTTGTTGAGTAGGAATATAGTTAGCATTGAACCTGAAATAGCACTTATCGGCACTGGGACCGAATTTCTCACAAATTAGACATCTAATTTTGTTGTTGTTGTTGAATCTGCTCCCTTTGCCTTTGTTAGATTGTCAACCTCTCTGAGCATTGTTATTTTACTGCCTTGCTCTATAAGTTTTTTCCCTCTATTATTGGTGGTATATTTAACAAAGAACTCTGAATTAATAGTCTTTTTTCTGCTTCATTCTTCCTTTGCGTGCCAATAGTGATGAGTAAACATATTGTAGAGTTGGTGTTGGTTCAATTGATGCTATTATAGCAACTACAGCTTCATAATCGTCATCATTACCACTGATAATGGATAGTACTTGTTCTGACTCTGTGACTTTATGTCCAACTGATGTCATGTGATCACGCAGGTTCTTGATTTTGAGTAAATATTCATTCATTGTCTTGTTGTTCTTTCTAATACTCTGTAGCTATTTTCTATAGTGTAGAATTCTTACAGACGATTGACAAGTGAAGTTTCTTTCAACTGTTGTCCAAACTTTGTAGGCAATGGTGTGCATCCAATGAGCCGTGGCAGTAATGCTGCACTGATGGATGACATTAGCCAAGCACATACTAGGCTAACTTCTCTCTATTGAACAGTGAAATCTGGGTTTAACACCAGTTGGCCATCCTTGTTTGTTGGGAAACAATGGCTGAGTCACGTACTTTGTCGCTTTCTTGAAGACGATTCGGCGATCTGGTCGGTGGTGCAAAACCAGTTCGTACTTCCGCCGCCGCCTCTAGGATAAAACAGCCTCTCTAAAATGGATAACTGATCTCCTTTGCACAAACAAATCAGTGCAGATTTGCACTTTCGAATTTAACTGCTCGAAAATTTCTGAAAGAATCAAATTATTTTTTTTAATTGCAAGGAAGAGAAAACAGTTTTTTTTTCGTGTGTACCAATCTCGTCTACAACTGATGATAATATATAGACGGGATTAGGGCTGAACGAAAATACTGGTCAGTGGAGGAAAATAGGATCTGCGAAATACTTGGTCAAAAGTTTACCGCTTCATAATAAAAGTCGGCTCAGAAATATTTTTGTATTTAAAAAACTGGTTCAAAAAATGCAGTGTTTTCTGGACCAAAAATATAAGTGTCTACACCACATAGCCAAGGCCAAGCCCAATCCCGAACTGAGCTGAGCCGGGCCGGGTCGAGTCGAGTCGGTCGGTCGGTCGCGCGCGTGTGTGGTGGTCATGATGCATGGTCTCCCTCCTCACAACAAAGCATGCATTGGGAGCCCAAGGCCCCAACATGACTTCTTAGAAACAAGTATGAATACTTGCATCTTTCTTATAATCCCATGATGTGGGACTATTCACAAATAGGAGCCATAATACACTTATTTCTATATTTTAAATAATTCACATAAATTTCCAACAATCCCCCACTTGAATTTTTTAAAATATTATCGAGCAGTTTCTAAAAAACATAAGACTGTGCATAAACAAAGGTGTCATCCGACTTGAACCTTTGCATAGTGAGTAAGATTCAGTTTTTACTAGAGTGACACGTAATTTTGAACTCTATTCCTGACATCAAATCACACACAACCTTTTCTATAGTACAATCAAATAAGCCCGTGCGTTTATGGCTATGCACGTCTATCCCAGTTTAGTGAACGCTGTAGAAGTTTTTCCCAAAACTCCATAGGAAACGACCACATTTACACATTCACATAGGTGAGTCTATCAAGAGTACTCCTGAAGGTTGGTACTCCACTCCAAATAGAGTATAGATCTCATTAAGAGTTTCTATTAACTCATCCTCTATCACTTCAGGAATACATGCTTCTTAGTTTTTTATAACTTGTTTTTACCCATTGAACCTATTTCTTAGGATCTCCAGTCATTTAGGTCGGGTTATCATTGTGCGTGACTCAACAATCTATGGGAAATAGTCCCATTTTTTTAGAAGAATTGTGGACTTTCTCTCTTGACAGTCCTTTCGTCAAAGGATCAGCCAAATTTTCTTCACTACATACGTAATCCACTCTAACGGTACCTGTGGAAAGCAGTTCTCTAACCGTGTTGTGCTTACGACGTATTTGTCGTCTCATACCGTTATAATAACGGTTCTGAACTTTTGCAATAGCCGCGGTACTATCGCAATGTATCAACACAGCCGGTATCGGCTTTTCCCATAAGGGAATCTCAGCTAGCAGGTTTCTCAAATACTCTGCCTCTTCACTAGCTGTGGCTAGTGCTATCATCTCAGACTCCATATTAGACTGAGCCAAAATAGTATGTTTCTTGGATTTCCAAGAAACAGCTCCTCCAGCGATGCTAAATACATAGCCACTGGTCACTTTAGAATCATCAGATAAGGTATTCCAGTCTGCATCAGAATATCCTTCAAGTACAGCTGGAAACCTCTCATAATGTAATCCAAGGTTCATGGTTCGTTTAAGGTATCTCATGACCCTTTCAATAGCATGCCAATGCTCTATACTAGGTCTACTGGTAAACCTGCACAATAATCCCACGACATAGGCAATGTCGGGTCTAGTACAATCAGTGGGATACCGAAGGCTACCAATGATGCTCGCATAATTAGACTGTCTTACACCTTCACAAGTGTTCTTAAATAACTTTACACTTGAATCGTATGGTGTACATGCAGGTTTACAGTCAAAGTAATTATATTTCTTTAGTATCTTCTCAATGTAATGAGACTGATCCAAAGAAATTCCCTTTTCTGACCAAGTAATTTTAATACCAAGGATTATACTCGCCTCACCTAGATCTTTCATGTCAAAATTGGCACTTAATAAGGATTTGACTGAATTTATGGCATGAATGTTTGACCCAAAGATGAGTAGGTCATCTACATAAAGGCATATAATAGTGCAAATGTCATTCTCAAATTTGTAATAAATGCATTTGTCACTTTCATTAACTTTAAAATCATTTGAAATGATTAAGTTATCAAATTTTTCATGCCATTGTTTAGGTGCTTGTTTTAAACCATATAATGATTTATCTAATTTGCATACTTTATGTTCTTGACCATGTACTACAAATCCTTCAGGCTGGTCCATGTAAACTTCTTCGTCTAATTCACCGTTCAAAAAAGAAGTTTTAACATCCATTTGGTGTATTAGTAAATTATGAATGGAAGCAAGTGAGATTAATACTCGAATGGATGTTATTCTAGTTACAGGTGAAAAAGTATCGAAGAAATCTATATTTTCTTTTTGTCTAAAACCTTTAGCTACTAGTCGTGCTTTGTATTTATCTATAGTACCATCAGGTTTTAGTTTCTTTTTAAGTACCCATTTACAGCCTATAGATTTACAACCAGGGGGTAAATCTGCCAAATGCTAAGTCTTATTGGATTCAAGAGAATCTATCTCATCATTTATAGCCTCTCGCTAGAAATCGGCATCTAATGAAGATAAGGCCTCTTGGAGGTTTAAGGGATTCTCCTCTATAGTAAAAGCGCTAAAATCCGAACCAAAATCTTTTACGGTTCTTGCTCTTTTACTTCTTCTAGGTTCAGCTTCAGAACTTTTATTAAGTTCTGTTCTAATAGGCGTACTTAATGTGCCCCCACTATTCCTTAATTTAAAAGGAAATTTAGTTTCATAAAAATGGGCATCATTTGATTCAATTATGTTATGTGCATTTATATCATAAAATCGATATGCTTTGCTATTAATAGCATAGCCTACAAATACGCATTCATATGCTCTACTTGCCAATTTTATTCTCTTAGGGTCTGGAATGCGAACATATGCTAGACAACCCCAAGTTCTAAAGTATGAGACATTGGGTTTATGATTCTTTAAAATTTCATAAGGTAAAATTTTATTCTTAGATTTAGGGATTCTATTTAGGACATAACATACAGTCAATAAAATATCCCCCCACCAATGTTTTGCTGCACCAGAATTTAGTAGGATGGCAACTACTAATTCGGTAAAAGTCCTATTTTTTCTTTTAGCTTTACCGTTCATTTCAGGTGAATAGGGTGCAGTTCTCTCATGTACAATACCATGTAATTTATAGAAGTCCAGAATTGAATTAGATTCATATTCTGTTCCTCTATCACTACGAAATCTCTTGATTTTCCTATTTGTTTGATTCTTAATCTCAGTTTTGAATGTTTTAAACATGTCAAAAGCATCACTTTTATTTTTCATAAGATAAACATATGTGAAATCAGAACAATCATTAATAAAAGTGATAAAATAACGATGTCCATGTCTAGTCAATGTGCCATCAAGTTCACATATGTCAGAATGAATCAAGTCTAAGGGTTCAGATTCTCTATCAACAGATTTATGAGGTTTCTTTGTGATTTTTTCTTGTGTACAGAATTCACATTTATCAGATTCAGATTCTGCTATCTTAGGTATCATATCTAGAGTGCTCATGTTGTGAATTATCCGTTTATTAACATGACATAATCTAGAGTGCCAAATATTAAAATCACACAACATATAAGAAGAATTATTCACTTTATTAGATTCAACATTTAATTTGAACATTCCCTCACAAGCATAACCCTTTCCTACAAAGTTTCCCTTATACACTATGGTATACAAATCAGCCCCAATAAATTGGGTAAACCCTGCCTTATTAAGGAGGTAGCCAGACACCAGATTCTTCCTCATCTCTGGAGTATGCAAAACATCTTCGAGGATCACAGTCTTTCCAGAGGTAAATTTGATCTCCACGTTTCCAATCCCTGAACCTTTAGTGGTGTGAGAATCTCCCAGCAACACTTTCTGATCATCAGCAGCCGTGTATGTGGAAAACATAACACGATCATAGCAGACATGGCGAGAAGCACCAGTGTCTACCCACCAACCCTCTGATCCACCAACAAGGTGAATCTCAGTAATCATAGCCATAAGAGGCTCCTCCTCAGTCAAGTTAGCCTGTGGTACAGCGCTAGGCTTGTTCCGACACTTTCGTGCCATATGACCTGGTTTTCCACAGTTGTAACATAGAAACAACTGTCCAGAGTCATTCTTTTGGGATGATTTTTGCTGTCCTTTTAGATTTCCTTGCGGATTCCCATTCTGTTTGTTGCGTCTGTTCTGATTCTTAAAAGACTTCTGGTTTGGTTTCAGAACTGCGGGTTTGGTCTTTTTAGTGTTGTTGTTTGAAACAAACAACACTTCCTCTTTCTGGTCCTGTTTGCGTGCCTCCTCCTCAATGTGAAGGCGAGTAATCAAACTCTCTAAGGAAAATTCCTTAGTCTTATGCCGTAAGAAATTTTTAAAGTCTTTCCAACCTGGGGGCAGTTTGTCAATAATAACAGCAATTTGAAACTGTTCATCCAAAACAATACCTTCGGAGATGATCTCATGAGCTATTTTCTGTAGCTCATGAGACTGCATCTCTACTGACCTATCATCTGTCATCTGATACTTGAGATAGCGGCTTACAACATACTTCTTTGCCCCTGCCTCCTCTGTATCGTATTTCTTCTGCAGTGCTTCCCAGATCTGCTTTGCTGTCTTGTCCTCTGAGTTATAGTAATCATATAGATCATCGCTCAATCCGTTCATAATAAAATTCTTGCACAGATAATCCTGTTCAGTCCAGGTCTGCAACTGGTTTGATTGTTCAGTCCAGGATGTCATCTGTGCTTCATCAGCTCCGTCAGGCTTGTCTGGCAGTTGCGGTTTGTCGGTGGTCAGAGCAGTAGCCACCTTCCTCATCGTCAGGTAGAACTCCATTTTCTGACGCCATCGTTTGAAGTGCAGACCTTCAAAACGAAACGGGGCAGCCGTCACCAATGGGATCTGGAATGCAGAGGAAGGAGCAACATCATCTATGGTTGTTGTCGAAGCCATTGTTTCTAATCGTCTTCAAATTGTTGAGAAATAATGGCTGAGTCACGTACTTTGTCGCTTTCTTGAAGACGATTCGGCGATCTGGTCGGTGGTGCAAAACCAGTTCGTACTTCCGCCGTCGCCTCTAGGATAAAACAGACTCTCTAAAATGGATAACCGATCTGCTTTGCACAAACAAATCAGTGCAGATTTGCACTTTCGAATTTAACTGCTCGAAAATTTCTGAAAGAATCAATTTTTTTTTAATTGCGGAGGAAGAGAAAACATTTTTTTTCGTGTGTACCAATCTCGTCAACAACTGATGATGATATATAGACGGAATTAGGGCTGAACGAAAATACTGGTCAGTGGAGGAAAATAGGATCTGCGAAATACTTGGTCAAAAGTTTACCGCTTCATAATAAAAGTCGGCTCAGAAATATTTTTGTATTTAAAAAACTGGTTCAAAAAATGCAGTATTTTCTGGACCAAAAATATAAGTGTCTACACCACATAGCCAAGGCCCAAGGCCGATCCGGGACGGGTCGAGTCAGTCGGTCGTGCGCGTGTATGGTGGTCATGATGCATGGTCTCCCTCCTCGCAACAAAACATGCATTGGGAGCCCAAGGTCCCAACATGACTTCTTAGAAACAAGTATAAATACTTGCATCTTTCTTATAATCCCATGATGTGGGACTATTCACAAATAGGAACCATCATACACTTATTTCTATATTTTCAATAATTCACATAAATTTCCAACATTGTCTCTTTAATGAACTTGACTGGGATTAGTTTAATTTCAAGAATGTAATATTCTAAACCATATCTTTAACAGCTATTTGTAATTGCAGTTTTCACAGCAAATAATTCGATTCATCGAGTTGGATAAAAATTAGTTCACTGAATGTTAAGCTGATGATTCAGTGTCTCCAGTCATGAAGAATGATGAACTGATCTTCAAGAAAAAACAAAAATGTTCTCAAGAATTGCAAAAGAAGCAGACCAACCACTTTGGTGCACTGATGATTTGGAGGCACTAGTTGTATGGCGCTGGTGGGTAAAAACAGGGCATATATGGCGGTGAAAAGTAGATGGCGATGATGCAACCTAGACTCAGTGGATGATGGCGAAAAGCTCTGACGCTGTTTCTTAGGGTAGCAAAAGCCAGATGACGATAAACTTGATTTTACAATCAAGTTTTTGCTGCCTAAATGCACTGATCGAAACAATCAACCCAAGTGATGGGCTATGTCTGAAGGGTGATGCTGTTAAGCAAACGGAGATGACTCTGATATCAAGTTAGAAATGTAATCTTTGATTATTAGAACAGAATTGTAATTTTGAGAGGAGAGAAGAATCGTTTGATTAATCCATAGTAAATGTATTCAGTTTTCATTATATCTTATACAAACTAAAACTGGGTATATAACCAAAATAAAAGAACAAATGGGCCAAGCTTAATACAACATAACAGCCAACATATTATCTCGCTACACTAATACATAGTATATACTATACATAAACGCATTGCAATGTTGCATCAAACTGAACATCTATGCATAATTGTCAAGAGATTGTTCCCCGTTCATAATATTAGAAATTGAATGTAAAATATGTGTTGTTATTATTATGAACGGACTGAATGAATTATTACAATGTAACATCGCTATATATAGACATATAGCAATATGGATCAACGGAAAAGTGATGGGCTGCAAGCCCAAGCCCACTGAGAGATAACATATATCCTCTCTTATACGATACAATCAGTTTTATTACCCACCCTCAATTTTATCTAGGGTTTTCTCTTTTCCTTCCGCGCCGCCACTCTGATCGATCTTCATTTCTCCTCTGAATTTAACAAAATTTCTTGCTGAAAGCGGCTTTGTAAGAGCATCGGCCTTCTGAAATTGAGCTGGAACATAGTTCACGTCCAGTTTTCCTGATGTTGTTTGCTCACGAACGAAGTATAGGTCAATCTCGATGTGTTTTGTGCGAGCGTGCTGGATTGGGTTGGCTGAGAGGGAAACCGTGCTCAGATTATCACACCAAATTACTGGTTTTCTGTTGGGAAGAAACCCTAGCTCCTTGAGAAGGGAAGTTATCCACATGACCTCTGCGGTGGTGCTAGCTAATGAACGATACTCAGATTCAGTGCTAGAGCGCGAGATAGTTGGCTGCTTCTTTGAGCACCAGGAGATTGGATTTGAACCCATTAACACGCAGTATCCAGATGTTGATCTTCGATCATCTGGATCTGACGCGCAGTCTGAATCACTGTAAGCTTGTATGTTTAATTCTTTGTTGCTTGTCAGTTTGATGTCGTAGTTGATAGTGCCACTAAGGTAACGTAGAATTCTTTTAACTGCTGTCCAGTGTTCATTGAGTGGTGATTGCATGAACTGACAAACCTTATTCACATTAAAGCAGATATCTGGTCTAGTTATAGTTAAATATTGTAGTGCACCCACTATGCTTCGGTATTCTCTGATGTTCTGTATAGCTTCTCCTTTCCTTTTAGACAATTTTAGGTTCATAGGTTTGGCCTTGTCCATCTTGGCTTTAATGAGTAATTCTGCAATGTACTTGCTTTGAGATAACATAACTTCATTTTCAGAATCCTGAATGACTTGAATCCCTAGGAAATAGTTTAACCTTCCCAGGTCTTTGATAGAGAAAGTCTGATTCAAATAACTCACTGTCTTGTTGATTTCAGATTGATTGTTGCCTGTAATTAGGATGTCATCCACATAGACCAATATAAATGTAACATCAGAGCCATTCCTTTTGATGTGAAGTGAGTTGTCTGATTTGGCAGTAGTGAATCCCAATTTCATGAATGTGTCCTTTAGTTTATCATACCAGACTCTTGATGCCTGTCTCAAGCCATAAATAGCCTTGTTTAGCTTACAGACTAGGTTCCTGCCTTGAGTAACTTTATAACCATCTGGCTGTTCCATGTATACATCCTCTTGCAAGTCTCCATTCAGAAATGCATTGCAAACATCAAGCTATCTTATGCACCAATGTTTGTGTAATGCAATGCATATAATTATTCTTATAGTGGTGTGTTTGACTACTGGGGAAAATGTCTCTTTGAAGTCAAAACCATATTCCTGTGTATACCCCTTTGCAACTAATCTAGCCTTGTGTTTCTGTATACTCCCATCTGCTGCCTTCTTTAATCTGTAGGTCCACTTGCACCATATGACATTCTTATGATCTAGTGCCGTGACAAGACTCCATGTTTTATTTTTGATTATCGTTGCATACTCTTCATCCATTGCATTTTTCCGCTCTTGACACTTGATGGCCTCAATGTAGTTTGTAGGTTCTCTGTCACTCATGGTTGCAGTAAGTATTTTTGGTTTGAAGATCCCATGTTTGGCTCTTGTCATCATGTGATGCCTGTTTTGATCACGTTGGTCTTCATCACTGCTTGAACTTGTGGTGGTGTTGCTGTTTTCATTCACTACCTCTGTGTCAGTATTGTCATCAGTATTAAAGTTGCCATCATTTTCCCCAATCATTGAGTTGTCTGGACTGTAGTCAGATTTTGTGCTGGGTATGCTTTCAGTGTCCCTTTCTTTATGAATTTCATTTTGCTTCTCATTGAACACTCTTTCTTCAACCAGCTCTGGTGGTGATACCATACACCTGTCACTATGAATAATACTTTTAGTAGTTTTAGTATCTTTTTCCGTAAAAGGAAATCTGTGTTCATCAAATACCACATGTCTGGAGATGTATAACCTGCCATCACTGCTCAAGCACTTGTAGCCTTTCTGGTTTTCAGCATAACCAAGAAAAGTGCAAGCACTTGACCTTAAATTCAATTTGTGTTTATTGTATGGCCTCAAACAAGGAAAACATAGGCAGCCAAAGCTTTTTAAGCTATTGTAGTCTGGTTTCTCCCCATACATCATTTCATATGGACTTTTGTACATCAAAACTTTGGTAGGCATTCTATTTATTAGGTAAACTGATGTCACAAAAGCTTCTGACCAGAATTTCAAAGGTACAGAGGATTGTGACATTAGTGTGAGTCCAGTTTCTACAATATGCCTGTGTTTTCTCTCGACGAGTCCATTTTGTTCTGATGTGTGTGGAAAAGTCATTCTGTGTAAAATTCCTTTGCTTTTAAAAAATTTCTTTAGTGGCATAAACTCACCTCCACCATCAGTTTGCATGATTTTAACTGTGCAATTTGTTTGTTTCTCAACAAGTGTTATGAACTGCACTGTTGTTTCATATGCATCTGATTTATTTTTAAGTAGATATATCCATGTATACCTAGTAAAAGCTTCAACAAAGGAAAGATAATACCTGTATCCATGATCTGTCTTGACTGGAGATGGGCCCCATAGATCAACAACAATGAGTTCAAGTGGCTTGTTGTATTTTGTGTCAGACTCAATGAAAGGCAGTTTATGACTTTTGCCAATTTGGCAATGTTTGCATATATAATTGTCAGGTACACACTTGCAATCAATTTTATTATCATTCAGAATATGTTTAATAGTTTTTATGTTTGGGTGTCCCAATTTACAATGCCATTCATCAAAAGTTTTATACATGTCATTATTAGTAGTAACAGACTCAACATTATAACATTGGGTTCCAATGTCTGTGGCATGTCTTGATCTCATGTTCTTGAATTTGTATAGACCCTTTTCCAAACTACCCTGTAGTAATATGTTTTTATTTAGTAAATCTCTAACAAGGCAGTAATTTGGGTGAAACTCAAAGTATACCTGGTTATCATTAGCAAATTGTGAAACACTGATCAAGTTTTTCTTAATCTTAGGCACTCTAAGTAAGTTGTTTAAGTAGAGTTCCCTTTTTCCTTTGATGTAACCACATCCCACATGTGATATACTGACAGTTTCACCATTACCCATTAAAACTGAACATTTACCTGAGTAGCTTTTGTTGCCCAGATTTAGATTTTGTAGGCTGTTGGTGACATGGTTGGTGGCTCCAGAATCTGGGTACCAATCATCTAGGTTTCTGTCATATGATTTGTTGCCATCATCACTGATTGGACCTTGTGACTGCATTCTTGACCCCCTCTGCATTGTTTCTTTGTTGACCCATTTGAGTCATATTAACATTGGGTGCCTTCTGGTTTTGTTGATTCACATTGAACTCTGTGTTGAACCTGAAATAACATCTGCTTGCAACATGGCCAAATTTTTCACAAATTTGACATTTAACTCTATTGTTATTGTTGAATCTGCCTCCTCTGCCTCTGCCTCTTTGTCATGTATTGCCTCTGAATGCCTGATTTTCTTGTCTGTTATTTTGACCAGAATTTCCTTTCTGCTGACCTTTGTTTCTTGCAGTGGAGGCATAGTTGACAGAAAGCTCTGACTGTGATGATCTTTTCTGTTCAACTCTTCCTTCATGTGCAAGAAGTGATGAATGCACATATTGCAAATCAGGTACTGTCTTTTGTGAGGCTATAAATGTTACAATAGATTCATAATCCTCGTCGAGTCCTCCGGTAATGTACATAACTTGCTCACTTTCACTGATCATGTGTCCAGTCGAATTTAACTTGTCACACAGTGTCTTGACCTTAGACAGGTATTCATTCATAGGCATGTCATCTTTTCTGATGCACTGTAATTGTCTTCTATACAGCATTACCCTTGCCGTTGATTGAGCACTAAAAACTTGTTCAATTGTGTTCCACACAGCAAAAGATGTGTTGCATCCTATTACTCTTGATAGCATATTTGCACTTATAGATGAAATTAACCATGATACAAGGAGACTGTCTTGTTTTTGAAATATCAGGTAATCTTCATTACTAACCAGATTTCCATCTTTGTCATGGATCATCATAGGTGGGATCACAACTGTCCCTTTGATGAAATCAAGAAGACCATAACCTTTTAACGCAGCCTCAACTTGAAACTTCCAAAGCATGTAGTTATCCTCATCTAATGGGATGGTGATTATGTGACTTTTGGGTTTGATCAGTTGAAGGCTCGGCGTTGGGGGTAGGTTTGGTGGTGGATTGGTGCCAGAATTGACTGAACTGAGTGCTTGTTCATTAGTTCCAGCCATTTTGATGGTCAAGAAAGGCTAATTCCGATGATAGGATGAATCTTGGATAGCTAATGCACTGTTAAGTGTCACTGCAACCAGATTTGCTGTCAGGAATGCTTTGTGGCAAACAGGAAAGGGATTCTTGGATGGTAAAATCACCAGAGATGGTGATTTATGCAACCAGATCTCACGCCAAATGATGACTTGAAAGTCAGATGGCTGGAATTGCAGCCAAGAATGTAGAGAAATGATGATAATACTCTGATCCTACCTCTTGGCGAGGCAATACTTGATCAGATACAACTGAAATGAACAGATCTTGATCGGAGAGGGGTGTAATCTCCGATGATGAAGCTTTTCTGAGGAGATCGAATGCAATTGCACATTCTCTTACTTTCTGATCTGAAATTTAATGCCGTTAGGCTTATCGCTCTGATACCATATTAGAAATTGAATGTAAAATATGTGTTATTATTATTATGAACGGACTGAATGAATTATTACAATGTAACATTGCTATATATAGACATATAGCAATATGGATCAATGGAAAAGTGATGGGCTGCAAGGCCAAGCCCACTGAGAGATAACATATATCCTCTCTTATACGATACAATCAGTTTTATTACATAATCCATCCATTCTTACTCTTCCTCCTTTGCAGAAATCGCTGCAGAGATCTCTTCATTGACAATCCAGAATTGTTTAGTTGTGGTTTGATGACCATTTTCGGTTTCAGGTGCGAAGATGTCCAATGAAATTGACTGGTAGGACTTGTAGCCTTGTGATCCTTTGCCATGCTTATTATCGCTTTTGCCTGTTTGGCATAAACAGATACCTTAATATAATGATCACGTACTGTTAAATGAATTATTATGATAGTTTGAAGAGCTAAAATGATATTGTTGCAATACATAGAAGTAAACACTTATTAGTTACTAATGAAATGGAGAAACAATACAAACCTGAAACTCAGTAGCATCAAAAAAGGACATGGTGCCCTTGTAAAGAATTGTCATTGGTTGATCGTATGTCCCTTCCTCCACTCTAATAGTATAGTTAATATTAGATAGATATACTTTATAATTATAAAACTGAGATTTATCAGCTATATATATGTGTACCTCCTTGATCTTGTACCAAGTTGTAAACCAAGCTCAAGATCGCAATCACTTTGATCCATTAATAGTTTTTTGGTTGTTGTATACTGAAACTGAAATGCCAAAGATATGAAACAGAAATGGAAAAAAAATATTGTGACCGAATTTCTCACAAATTAGACATCTAATTTTGTTGTTGTTGTTGAATCTGCTCCC
Source organism: Allium sativum (assembly GCA_030737875.1). Taxonomy (NCBI): domain Eukaryota; kingdom Viridiplantae; phylum Streptophyta; class Magnoliopsida; order Asparagales; family Amaryllidaceae; genus Allium; species Allium sativum. The sequence continues at coordinate 2,006,142 of CM060921.1, read as the reverse complement.
TTTGCCTTTATTAGATTGTCAACCTCTCTGAGCATTGTTATTTTACTGCCTTGCTCTATAAGTTTTTTTTCCCCTTTATTATTGGTGGTATATTTAATAGAGAACTCTGAATTAATAGCCTTTTTTCTGCTTCATTCTTCCTTCGCGTGCCAATAGTGTTGAGTAAACATATTGTAGAGTTGGTGTTGGTTCAATTGATGCTATTATAGCAACTACAGCTTCATAATCGTCATCCTGACCACTGATAATGGATAGTACTTGTTCCGATTCTGTGACTTCACACAGGTTCTTGATTTTGAGTAAATATTCATTCATTGTCATGTTGTCGTTTCTAATACTTTGGAGCTGTTTTCTATAGTGGAGAATTCTTGCAGACGATTGAAAAACGAAGTTTCTTTCAACTGTTGTCCAAACTTCGTGGGCAGTGGTGCATCCAATGAGTTGTGACAGTACTGCTGCACTGATGGATGACATTAGCCAAGCACATACTAGGCTAACTTCTCTCTGATGAACAGTGAAATCTGGTTTTAACATCAGTTGGTCATCCTTGTCTCTCTAATGAACTTAACTGAGATAAGTTTAGTTTCAAGAATGTAAAATTCTAAACCATATTCTCTAACCGTTAATTTGTATTTGCAGTTTTCACAGCAAATAATTCGACTCGTAGAGTTTGGTATAAATTAATTGGGTTTGTGGCTTTTATTATGGCTTTGATCTGATCTTGTGTGAAGTCGGACAAGCTTTGTGAAACTCTATGGATGTTGAAGCTGATGATTTAGTGTCTCCAGCCATGAAGAATGATCAAATGATCTTCAAAGAAATCAAGAATGGTATCAAGAATTGTAAAAGAAGCAGACGCAACCACTCTGGTGCATTGATGATCAAAGGCACTAGTTATAGGATGGCGCTGGTGGGTAAAAACAGGGCAGATATAGCGGTGAAAAGCTGATGGCGATGATGCAACCATGACTGAGTGGATGATGGCGAAAAGCTCTTGACACTGTTTCCTAGGATGGCAAAAGCCAGATGATTGTAAACTTGATTTTACAGTAAAGTTTTTTGCTGCCTAAATGCACTGATCGAAACAATAATCAACCCAATTGATGGACTATATATTTTTGAAGGGTGATGCTGTTAAGCATACGGAGATGACTCTAATATCAAGTTAGAAAATTAATTTTTGATTATTACAACATAATTGTAATTCTGAGAGAGGAGAGAAGAATTGTTGATTAATCCATAGAAAATGTATTCAGTTTTCATTATATCTTATACAAACTAAAACTGGGTATATATAACCAAAAGAAAAGAACAAATGGGCCAAGCTTAATACAGCATAGCAGACAACATATTATCTCGCTACACTAATACATAGTATATACTTTACATAAACCATTAAATACAAGTTAATGGCAAATCTATTAGGAATCACTACAATAAACGCATTGCAATATTGCATCAAACTGAACATCTATACATAATTGTCAAGAGACTGTTCCCCGTTCATAATCCGTCCATTCTTACTCTTCCTCCTTTGCAGAAATCGCTGCAGAGATCTTTTCATTGACAATCCAGAATTGTTTAGTTGTGGCTTGATGACCATTTTCGGTTTCAGGTGCGAAGATGGCGAATGAAATTGACTGGTAGGACTTGTAGCCTTGTGATCATTTGCCATGCTTATTATGGCTTTTGCCTGTTTGACACAAACAAATATCTTGATATAATGACCACGCACTGTTAAATGAAATATTATGATAGTTTGAAGAGCTAAAATGATGTTGTTGCAATACATAAAAGTAATCACTTATTATGAAAATGAAGAAATTAACTGCAAACATTGCTAAAGAAATGATACAAACCTGAAACTCAGTAGCATCAAAGAAGGACATGGTGCCATTGTAAAGAATTGTCAATGGTTGATTGTATGTTCCTTCCTCCACTCTAATAGTATAGTTAATATTAGATATACTTTATAATTATTAAACTGAGATTTATCAGCTATATACATATGTACCTGCTTGATCTTGTACCAAGTTGTAAACCAAGCTCAAGATCACAATCACTTCGATCCATTAATAGTTTTTTGGTTGTTGTATATTGAAACTGAAATGCCAAAGAAATGAAACTGAAATAGAAAAAATATTCTACAAGCAGTGCTATTTATCAAATCATGTAAAGTTCGCTATACATCCATATTTTCAAAAAATGAGGCAGACAAAAGTGATGCTGAAGGCACACGCATAAGGGAAAAGTACAACGTGAAACACATGTTTGATAAATTTTCCTTCCCATAACTCACGCGCTTGTTCCACCGTTCCTTAAAGATCACGCATAAAAATGGTCAAAATGGGCATTAATACATTAATCTCCATGCTTTTATTAACTATGAAAGGATATATATGTAGGTAATTAAATGACTATCATGCGGTTAGTGAATCAGAGAGCCGCCTTACTATGTGGCAAGTCATAGTTTTGAGTTTCAGTGGTGTGGTTGGTTGGTTTCTAACAACGTGCTAAAATAAGTAGTATATTTGATGCTAAAGAAGGTGGGCATGAATTGATTATCCAATGTTTCAAATACAAGCCCAACAGTAGAACTAGGGGTGAGCATTATTCGGTTAAACCAAATAAACTAACCAAACTAATTTATTTTGGTCGGTTTGGTTCGGTTTTGAAATTAAATCAGTTTGTAATCGGTCCGAAAAAATATTAAGTTCGGTTATCGGTTTAACCAAATTAACCAAATTTTTACTATATTTTCAAAATTATTTGTATTATAATAAATATTTTAGGTTAGTTTAGTTATTTTAGTATATATTAATCATCACCTATGTGTCAAAATTAATATTAAAAACCATAAAAATAAAAATAAAAATACTGTAATCATATATTTATATTTTGTTTTAAATTATAGTGAATTTTTCAAACACAAAGTGTAAAACATTTTTAGTTTGGCTTAATCGGATAACCAACCGAACCAACCAAACTAAATTTGGTTTGTTTGGTTTGGTTTTCATTTTTATTGGTTTTAGTTTGGTTTGACAAATTTATCATCGGAAAAACCAAACCAACCAAACGCTCACCCCTAAGTAGAACGAAGGACTATTTAGGATTCCAAACACATAGATCTAAGAGTAGAGGCAATGCCGGCCCAACCTCCTTTGTTCCCCCCGTCAAAAAGTTCGGGCTTGAGTAGAGGAAGCGCAAGAATTATGGATGTTGATCTACCCGATAAAGAAGAGTTTTCAAGAATACAATCCAATCGAAGAAAAATAAGGCTAAAGTCAATTTAATTCAAAAGTCGGACTACATCGGATTTAAATTGTACAAATTTAATCATATCGAATTGACTAATCGTGTGATGTAATTAAATAACTAATCTAACATATTATAAATTATTTGAAATTGACAGTTCATTCCTGTTTTTTAGATTGAATAAATTCACTGATCTTAATTTTTTTTAATATATAATAATTTTCTAGATTTTCGCTTACTTCTAATTTTTACAATATTCATGTTTTAATTTGAACATTAAAATTCATTAAATTTTTCATGCTAATATATTTTAATTATTTACTAATAATCAACATGTATGAAGTCTAAGTGTTTAGAGTAAGCATATTTTACACATATGAAGTTCAAGTGTTTTATAATTAATTAACTAATGAAAGAGTGGTTCTATAAGAAAAGATAATATTATACCCTTATTTCCCAAGATATATCAAGGGAGAGGGGCTGAAAGAAGTAAAAAACCAATGAAATTGCCCCCACGCACTACAAGAAAAATACCCTATTGCAACTAGTTATTTGCAACAGGTGAAACATGACAGTTGCAGTACACGATATTTAGCAACAGACCTACTACCGCAGTTGCAATAGATGAGATTTAACAACAGACTTTTTCTTCCTGTTGCAAAAAGCATATTATTAGCAACCGCGCTTCTCTTCCTGTTGCAAAAACATACTTTCCGCAACAGTGCTTCCATAACAGTTGCAACAAACATATTATTCGCAACTGCGTTTCCAAGTCAGTTGCGAATAAACATCTTTAGCAACTATTTTCGCTACTTGCGATAACTGTATTTTATTACAACTGGTAAAGCTAGTTGCGAAAAACATACTATTAACTTTTAATAATTAAGTTTGAATAATTACTATTCTATTACTAATTATGTCAAAGATTAATAATTAATTATTATTAATTAATATTTATAATTTATAATTAAATAATAATTATCAATTAAAAATAATAAAATAAATAAATAATTACTAAATAATAAAAAAATAATGGATAAAAAATAATAATTGACTTGAAACATGAATACGTATAAATAATAAATAAATTCATAAATTCGTAATCAATAAAAAAAATGATACTTTATTAATATTACTATTAAAAAGTAGTTAATAATTCATGATAATTTTTTGTATGAATTAATTATAATTCATGTTTGAAAGAGGTTTTTTTATGAACTAATTAATTACTTGTTATTAGTAATTGTTGATATTGTCATTTTTATTTTTTTCAAGTATTTTTAAGTTTATATTAAATTAATATTTAAATAGATATAAATTTTCTAAAATTGATGCTTTTATATATGTTTAAAAATAATAATTGATAGTTTTTGGGTTTCGCCTTTAATTTTAAGTTTAGCTATTTAAATAATTCATAATTATTATGAATAATTAATAATTAATCAACGCTAATGTTTAATAACTAAAGTATAATTGCCTTGCAAAAAAAAGTGACTAAAGTTTAGTATCCATTTATTAGATTTCAATAGCAAAGTTGCACATATCTTTTTTACAACTCGTCACTTACCTATAGCAAAGTTTGTAGGCTCCAAACTATTAAACTTTCGGCGCTTAAGTCTGAAATTTTGGCTCCACGTCTAAAATTTGAGTCAAATTTCCCCTTTATCGAGAGCTTCGCTGGGAACATATTCAAAATCGGGTGGCATCTTCCCCAATCTGGCTTAATTATTACTCAACCGCTTGGAAAACCAAAAAAAATAGTAATTTTTGTTCTAATCCACAGTTTTAATAAGTTAATCCACCATTTTACTTTGATAAGTTAATCCACAACTATATTGTAAGTTAATCCACGAGTGGTAGGGCCTGAGTAGAGGAAACGCAAGAATTATGGATGTGATCTGACCGATGAAGAAGAGTTTTCAAGAATACAATCCAATCGAAGGAAAATGAGGCTAAAATCAATTTAATTCAAAAGTCGGACTAGATCGGATTTAAATTGTACAAATTTAATCATATCAAATTGATTAATCGTATGATGTAATTAAATAACTAATCTAACATATTTTAAATTATTTGAAACTGACAGTCTACTCCTGTTTTTTTAGATTGAATAAATTCATTGATCTTAATTCTTTTTACTATATAATTTTCTAGATTTTCACCTACTTTTGATTTTTACAATATTCGTGTTTTAATTTGAACATTTAATTCATTAATTTTTTCATGCCAACATAGTTTAATTATTTACTAATAATCAACATATATAAAGTCTAAGTGTTTAGTGTAAGCATATTTTATACATATGAAGTTCAAGTGTTTTATAATTAATTAACTAATGAAAGAGTGATCCTATAAGAAAAGATAATATTACATCCTTATTTCCCAAGTTATATCAAGGGAGAGGGGCTAAAAACAGTAATAAAATAAAATAAAATAAAACAATGAAATTGCCCCCCCCCCCATGGTTAAGAACAAGATAAAGAAATAAGAGATCGAAACAAGTCATTAGATGCTAGCTACACGAAAATGCGCACAATAAGGCCTTATTACTACCATCAAGGCTGATTACAAAGGTCGGAACCAATACACATTCAAGATACTGGGCTAGCTAAAAGAGTCGCAACAAAAAGCATAATATTACAACAGAATGATGTTTTCCCGGTTCAAATGATTGGTTAAGTAGGACACCGTTTGTAAACCTAAAAAAAGTGTAATAGCCTGCATGTTACGTATCGGAGGATCGTAAAATATTTTTATTTAATTCCCTGAGGGTGAGATCATTCTCATATTTTGATATGTTGGTTATGAGGTTGTGAGACATGTCCATAATTTTTACTAATTTTATTTATGACTATTTTGGCCCTGTCAGTTTTGTGCAGGGCATAACTTTTGACTGAGTTCGAATCAGGTGCGGGGATTGGCTTCGTTAGAAAGGAAATGATGTTTCCAATTCCGTAGAGTAGTCACACTAAAGATTTGGTTCAACGATTTGGGAGGAATCGTTGTTTTTGTGCTACACAATCTCTGTCCACGCTAATTGGTAATTATTGGGCTGATTTGTGGGGCCCGCCAAGGCTTGGCTGTTGGCTATAAATAGGGGGTGTTGGCATGGAGAATAGTTTAGTTTTTTTCATTTATCTCTTTTGGTTGAGCTTACGATTCTCCTTGCTCAATCAAGTATACCTTTCCTCCATTAAAATTCTAGATCTACGCAAGAAGATTGAAGATCTACATCAAACAAAGCTAGATCTACATCGAGTGAAGGAAGATCGCATCAAATTGAGAGGGTTGAAGTTTAATCATCGCTGCTCGGATTTGAGATTAGTCGATTTCAAGTTATGTTGAAGAATTAGTGAGTGATCAACATCTCTTGCACGGATTCAATCGAGTATATGGGTTGTATGAACTTGTGTTCATCATTTCAAGTTGCTTTCATATAGATTTAATCATTGTAAGTATGATTTCAACTCTAAAAACAATTGGATCTAATCTAAAAAATTATAAATGGTATTTTATATGCTAATTCTATGGTTAGATCCATTTATTGATTTTGTTGATTTAAAAATTGTTGTTTTAATGTTGTTGATAATTGAGTAATCTTTTGTTGTTTTGTTGATTGAATCGTTGTTGAAAATGTTGAAGTTTGATTGGTTTTCAAGTATGAAATCAACTCGTGTTCAACTGTGAATTTGTTTGAGTTTTGGGGGTGCAACATGTATGGATTAGAAGTTTTCAATGCATGGATCGAGTGGAAAACATGCACGGATCGGTCAGAATTCGATGCATGGATTGGCGGAAAAATAAACCAAAGGATAGGAAAAAAAATTCAGTGTTTGAAAACGCTATGGTAGGGGGGATGGATCAGGCAGTACCACATTGGCCTGCGCACAGTAAAAACTGGGATATGCCAAGGTGCGCATTGGGAAAATCTTGGATCGGGCAGCATCCAAGAATGGATCGGGAAAAACTTATTATAGCGTTTCTAAACACTATGGTATGGATTGAGCTAAATGCGAGAGTACTAAGTACCACATTTTCCTACGCATGGTGAAATAGGTGATCAGCCAAGGTGCGTGCTGGGGCAATCATGGATCGAGCGAAACATATTATAGCGTTTCTAAACGTTATGGTATGGATCGGGCTAAATGTCAAAGCACCAAGTGCCAGACAGGCACAACACAGTGAAATACGTGGTCTACCAAGGAGCGCGCTGATCATAGTACCAGATGCCAGTGGCAAATGCCAGAGTACCAAATGACAGTGCCAAGTGCTAAAGCAGATCCAAAATTGAACCAGGTGATATGATAGCATTTCAGAAATGCTGTAAAAGGCTGTTTTGACACTATGCTCAGTTTTTCATAAGGAAAAGCTGCAAATGCTATGAAATGCAAAATCGACCGAATGAAGCATATTTTTAGATCAATGATGGTTATAGCTTCGACGCAGATTCAAGCAGGAATGTTCAAAGTGTTGTGATGTGTTTGTTGATCGATGAAATGCAACGAATGTGGGTACGACTAAAGGTTGTGAGTTCGTGGATAATGGTTGCTTGAGAAGTCGCTTGAGCTTATGAATAGTCATCAGGTTGGATGGCTAGAGATATCGAAGGCTAAGGAATTATCTTTAATCGGAGGTTCTAGCGGACTCAAAGCTGGGGTATAATGGGGATGCCCAAAAGACTAGATGTTAGCTGGTTGAGTACCCTGGGTATCGTGGAAAGGCCTAGTTGTATTCGTTGAGTATGGAAAACATACGTATAATGGAAAGGCATATGGATTTTTGCTAGAACCGGGGTTGTCATTAGCCCTTGAAAAATGCATGTCGTAGTCGTCATACGATTACCGATGGTTTCAAAGCAGGATTGGCGATGATAGCCAGAGTCATGGATGATGATTGTTTCGCTTATATTATGTAACGACCCATATTTTCTGCCTATTTATTTGGATTATTTAAAATATTTTATTTATTTAAAATATTGATTTGAATTTAAATAATCGGTTTTGACCATTTTAATGTGAATATTTAAATTATGTTAATAATATAATAATATTTTTATTTTCAGCATATTTGGGAAAAATGTCGATTTGCAGTATAATGTGATCGGGCGATTTTAAAATGGTTTAATATTGTTTTTATTGAAATTATAATATCGATTTCGTTTATAAAACGACGTTATAACGTTTAATTTATAATTTAATTATAAAACGAGCTGCAGCGGCGCAGTAGTTCGTAAATTGGCGTTTTGAACTTTAAACGGCTGTACAGGGCCCAAAATAAGTCGGATTTTCTCGAAACAAGAAACGTCGGAATCATTTGGATAATATCTTTCTAATGAAAGAGAAAATTCGAGTTTTCGTGTTGGAGATTTTATTTTATGGCTAAATCAAATTTTAAAAAGGTCGCTGTGGAATTTCGTTATATATTATAACGTTGTTTATATAAAATAAAAGGGTTTTTAAATTTTTATAATATCGATTTGGCTTCAAACTCAACCCTGGCAATTTTATCTTAGTAATATACGATATTCTGGTCATGTATGGCCAATTTCAATATTTTATTATTATTATATTGAGGTATTTTAAAACTGGTTTATTTTATCTGAATTGGCCAGTTATAAAAGGTACTTTATTCAAACGACCTCAGTTTTCAACGAAACAAATTTTACTGGGACCGCAACATTAAATTATTGCTAGATTTCAAGTGGCATGTCAATCGGGGTCAATTTGTGAGCGTGGCAAAATAAAATACAAATAAAAACGACCATTTGAACGTGAACGAGGGCCATTCGAGCAAACAAACTCGGAATTCGACGAAAAAAATTTCATTAGAATCGTATCATCAAATTATACTATGCCGTTCATTCGCATCTTGAACGGGATTTGTATGTGAGCGCAGCAGGGAATAAACGATGTTTAAATAGCGATAGGTACAAAATAAAAATCATTAGTCAACATCGTTCATCAAATCAACTTAAATTCTATCATTTTCACATTATAAATACCCTAATACAAAACCCTATTTCCTCAATTTATGAAATTATTCATACATTTTGCAATAAAGTCCTCATTTACAAAATCAATTTTATCTCTCAATATGAAATGAATCGGTGAAGGAAATCTAAACTAAAGTGGTAGATCGGGTTGTTATCTACCTACAGAGAAAAGTTGGGGGTGATCGAGCGACTGTGGTGGCCGGAATTCGCGATGAACAGCGAAGAACAGTTTTCGTTTTTGGCCAAAATTGAGGAGATTTGGTCGATCTGAGATGTCGGGATCTTGGGGGTTTTGTAGAGGAGAGACATGGCTTTGATTTGGCACTGGTCGGAGGGTCTGAAATGGTGTGTGGTGGTTGTGGCGTCGAGATGAACGGAATGTGATGTTTTTGGTTGGTTTTGCGAAGTAGGGATGGGGTTTTGGCCAATTCCGGGGGCCATGGGTGATGTCAAGTGGGGGAATGTAAAGGCGACTGGTGCTGGGTGGCGATGGAGGTGGTGCGGCGGCCACGGCGGTCTCCGGTTGAGTGTGGTCGGAGAAATCGACATGGAGGAGGTTTCCATTCATCCGAGAATTCACGGCAGCTGGTGGCACAAGGGGCGGTCAGACTGGTGGGCGACGACGTCTGGTGCAGAGGCGATTCCGGTAGCAATGTCAGAGTGGGTCCAGGTATGCCAGAGGCGTCGGGGCGGAGTTCAGAAGATGCGGAGCCAAGTTGATAGGGGCACTGATGTACATAACGATGAGGAAGAGAGGAACATCGGGTTCAAGCCTGATCAAAAATGAAAACGCGTGATTCAATTTATGGTTGTTGACGTGGCACCACTAAACGGTTAATTAAGGTAATGATTGTTTTTAATTATTTAATTTAATTATTAATTATTAGTTAGTTATATAATCGTATATAGGTTTAAACTTTAAACGAACGTATCTTCTTCATACGTTAACGAAATTTGACGAAACTGGATCTGTTGGGATCGCAGGGACGAGACCTAGGTGATGGCACTAACTAGGCACTAATCTGACACCGTTGAAATTTCAGTCAATTTTGAACGTCCGTTCAAGATTTAAAGGAACAAACGCGTCAACCGTCGACAGAATAACCTGGTGAGTTAATTCTCACACTTTCTGGAATCCTGTGATGTGGTAAATTCATATTAAAATATAATTTACCATTTAAAAGTATAAATTGGTTGATTGGTTGCTATTGGCTGTTTATTGTTTGATTGGTTGCTGTGATTTTTACTGCATCATTTTAAATTTATAAATTATTGAAAATTTATTTCATATATTATTATAAAATGTATAACGAGCTGTGATGCAGGGAAGAACAGGTTGGAGGGATCCGACCAGATTCCTTAAATATTATATATATTGTTTGTTTGTTTTAGATTATTGATATTTGAACTGATTGAACCCTATATGGTAGAAAAACTTGTCTGAGCGTGAAGTTTGAATAAATGTTCACCTGTATTGTGTTTAAAATCAATCGACAATGTTGATTGAGTAATTGGCAGTGAATAGCCATAAACATGTTGTTTTAAAATTCGTTCTACCGTTCGGTGAACTGGCGCAGTTTTAAATTTATTTTATAACTGAGTTGAAGTTTTTCAGTCATTTATATTAGTAATTAAATTAGAAAATTTTAAATAAATATTTTAAATCAAGTTTATAAAATAAATGATTTAAAATGGGGTATGTAATGAGATTTGTGATTTGTGCAAGTACCAAAGGTAGAAACCCAGAGAAATTACCTACGTGTTGGTAAAGAAAAATAATTGTATTTTAATACAATTAAATAAGTGTTTTAAATTAATTAAGTTATTTAATTAATTTAGAAAGGGAAATGACAAAAGGAAATTCAGTTAATAGTTAACTGATATGTACGGTTAGCAGAACCAACCGTGTTTAATTGCAGTCGAGAATGGAATTAATTTGATTAAACTGGATATTCGTTAAATTCAACGAATAGTGCAAATTATCAGTTAATCTTTGATTAACTATAATTATTGAATTTATTAGTGTTAATAACATTAATTTTTATTTAATAGGCTTTTCAAAATGATAATTATCCTATTTTCAATTAATACCTAAGTTAACTATTTTTACATAGTTAATCTTAATGTTGATGGTTATTTCGATCAATAATAATTAAAGCAATGACTTTAAATTGGAATTTCAATTAAGGGATGATTAAGTGGCCTTATAGTTTGATCAAAAGGGCGATAAGAGTTTTATAAAGGAGATTTGTAATTCAAGGTTTAAACGAGAATTGCAAATAGAATGGGCAAGTAATGTGGAGATTTAAATAGGATTTTTCTTAATTGTTAAATTAAGTAAAAAAATTCAATTGGAATGAAACGATTAAGGAGATGATAAATAGATTAAAAATATACTGAAATATTGTAATGGTTTTGAATTAAAATCTAAGAAGTTGTGAAAAAGGGTAAATGGTATTTTAATCAAGGTAAAAAGGGTCTTTAAAACAAAGTTATTACTTTGAATATTTAAGAATTGGATTGAGCGAAACATCGCAAAAGAAATTACATACAATGGTTTGTGGGAAATATTGGTAAGAGGACTTTGGAATTTTAAACCCAAGTTAAAAAGGTCTTATTGTAAGGAAGGTAGTAAGAGGATTTTAGTTGGAAATCCAAGATAGAATTTATTATAGGAATGCCGATGGATGAAAGTAGATTATTCGACATGTGGTTTTTATCCAAATGTGATAATATGAATTATGGGTTAGTTTAAAGAGTGATGTTTTAGTGAATATTAACTTAATTAAAGGAATTAAGTAAAAGGTTTTCGAACGAAGATTCCAAATATAAGAAAAGGTTTATAAAACCAGATTTTGAAATCAAAGTGATAGAGGAGATTTTAATACCAATGGTTAAGTGACAAACTATAATTATTTTGAGATGAAAAAGTTGTCGATCAAGGTCTGAGAGGTAAATAGAATACCCCAACTTGAATGGCTTCGCTATTATCGAGGGATAATATTCGTTTGTGGTGAGTGCAAGGTGTTGTAATTGGTAAATTATTCCATATGAGGAATATTAAACATGAGTACGAGGTTTTTAATATAAATGTTAATTACAAGGTAAATAAGAATATTTGATAAATTTGACATTTAATTTGTCAGATCAGATTCGGTAATTTGGTTTATACCATTAAGTATTACATTTATATAAATATACATCGTGATGCCATTTTTTAAAGAAATGTGGGAAAAAGGTTTTTATAAAATAAAATGATATTGCCAATGGAATTGGAAATAGGAAGTTAAATATATACACATGTTCTAAACCATATAAAATAGTTTGGTTAAAATAAAATTAGAATAAAAATAATGTTTTGAATATATAAGAAGAATTAAAAGTTTATTTACCAATTCATTAAATATACTTCAATAGGCCAATTAATGCCAAGTACTGAATCAGCAAACTCAATTTATTCACACATTTGTGATTTGATAGTTAAATCACCTACTATCAAACCTGACCAATACGATTGTTGGTACGGAAAGACCGGGATCAAATTTATATTCGTAAACCATTCCGACCAACAAATACGTGAAGACGTCGATTGAAGACAGAGCAAGTGAAGACCGTGGATCTTCATAAGCGGAAGGACTACTGGTCAAATTCCTCTAGCTTGCAACCAGAGTTATTTGATTTGTGATTCTGTCGTGGTTGAAATCTACGGATTGCAAGGACTTCTCGCTACTGATCCTTGGGTGATTCCTATATTGGATGTGGTAGGAGGGTACCTTCGGTTTATCCTGTTCCTGGATGACTTGTATGGACGAATGTCTGACAGAGTATTTCCTTAGAACCACGTACGTTGATTTTTACAAATATACCGAGTTGGTGGCAAAGAGGGGCACTTCTTTAATACCCAGAGTATATTTGTGGACGTCAATTAGTGATTTGACGGATCTGACGATGTAGCATTCAAAGTGAATGATGACCAGATGTTTTAAAGTAAATTCTAGCCTCAAGCCTCGTCAACCGGGAAATGACAAAAATCGGGCAGGCAGCATGGCTATGTGAGTCGCTCCCATTTGGGTGTATAATCACCTATCTAGAGAAATTCAAATTTGCTTCTTTAATCTATATTCGATGCTGTCCCTTTTCGGGAGGCGGTTGTTGATCCCAACCGTCGGTGATATACATGCGATACACTCAAGCGAAATGAGTGGTCGGTCAGTGTGGGCCGGGTTGCAAGACGTTCTTGTTGAACCCAGCGTATTCGCCTCTAGAGATACACTATCGGCAGGTGGTCCCATACCTTGTCAAGGTTGGAATCCAATATCCAATAAGCGCCCGCGGTTTTTAATTGTATGTTATATATGTGGAGCGTGAGATGCAAGCGTTCCGCTAGATTGTTAATTATTTGTATTTAGACATATGATAATATCAGAGCAAGTTATGATTTCAAAAATGTTTTGGGTTATAGTAAGGTAAAAACCGTCCGTGTTTATGTGTGGCTGGTCTTACTATTATCCTTTGATTTCTGAAAAGATTTTCCAAAGTTAATCAAGTTGTCTGTGCTGTGAATTTATCACTGAAAGTATTCCAAACTGACCCGGTGTATTTTGCTTTGCTTCAAATGTGCTCGGGTCAGACCAAGTATGTTTCAGTTTAGGTTTCGCTTGGAGTTTAGGAGCTGGAAGGAGGCGGCTTCACCGCTAGTTATATAAAGTTATTACTCCGCTGTGTCTGATATATGTTGTACCCTGATGATTGGTATGTATATACAATTCTTTTGTATAAAGAAATTTGATATTTTATTTTATTCGTTCCGCTGTGAGGTTCGGATGTGGTGTTCTTCTTCTTTCTTCTATTCTAATATTCTTTCTTTCCCTATCCTCTAATTTATTTCTTTTGACAATCCATTGTTTTCGATACTTGAATAGTCGACATGGTGATTTTATGTCGATTTTCGGGGTCGAAAATCTTTGGGTCGTAACATATCATCTTACGTCGATTATTAGGCGTTAAAGGAAACATCTCTTGGGTGCTTGTTTGATGTTGGTTTAGGCCTTCGGCGCTTGTGTTGGGAGATGTCGATATCGATAGGATGGTCTACGCTTGATAACTGATTGCCATGAATATACTGCTGGTTTCTACTTGATTGTTGTAAAGGCTATCACTGTCAGATGTGGGGAAGATGGTTTGGGTTCTTCTCGGTTGATGTTGGTAGATTAGTTGATTAATATTCCTATTCTCATATACTTTATTGATGATGTTAGTTAGCTGCTTTATCGCTAATTAAGATTATTGTCTGACTCAAGGTTTTATGTCTCCTCTTATTATGTTGGGTTGTTCATCCAGTTGTGGATGGGCAGACTGAGTTGCAGGTAACAGGTAGTAGATCTTGATGAGGACGATGCTGCTGAGTGATGACGAGCAGGAGGCTACCGTATTATTTTATACTATTTGATGTATTCTCTAAGTGACTGTTATTGAGGCGCTTTGTAAAGGATTCGATGTTGTATCCAAATTTTTGTGTGGATAGTCCAATTTTTTGTGTGGATAATTCATGATGATATGAAAGGATTAAAATTTTGCATAATTCTGCTTCACCATTATTTCCTGTTGTATGTGTTCTATTATATTTTATCCTTGCGCTGTGAGTTGTACGACAGGTTCCGCATATACTATTCTACCCTGATGATCGTCCATAGCTGCCTCGCACGTCTTACAGTGCATTATTTCCCTTGTTAAGTGCGGTTATTGGTGGTCGTCACAAAAAGGGTGGATTAGGAATTAAAAATTTGTATAATCTTGATATTTTCTTGTTAAGCAAAAGAATTTGAAAATTTAATAATTGTAAAGTTAATTTATCACGGGAAGAATTAATTTCTAATCAATGATACAATGGTAATTATAATTTTAATCTTTGTATTAATAATAATTATAATAATTTCTAACATTTTTGGAAATCTATTGTACTTAATTTTTATATTTATAAGTTATTGTTCACTCTGGCAATTATACCTTGTTTCGGAATGATTGTTGGATTTATGTCATTTCTTTAAGAAATTGAATTTAAAGAATTATACGATATTTGTAATTTTAAAAAGATTTTAATTTTTGATATTTATAATTATAATCAGTTTTTTCATAGAATTTTAGTTTTAATTGTACTTTTATTGGTTTTACTCTTAAGTAGTTTGACTTATTATGTACCAAATTGGATTTGTATAAAATTGACAATGAGAAAGAAATTAATATATGGTGTTAGGATAATAGCGATTCTTTTACTTTCATGATCTTTTATAGTTTTCTTAATTTCTTAGGGATTAACAATAAAAAAATTGATTATCTTTGAAAGCCAATGGTCCTACCAAAACCAAATTTCATATGTGGATCATCCTGCATTGCAAACTTAATACTATCATATTATTAAAAATGTAAAATGCTATTAATAATTTTTTTGTAACAATTTTTTGGGAGATATTATTCATCTTTATTTTGATTATTCTATTACTAAAAATATTTTATCAAGTATTTTTAACTTTTTTAATTTTCATGTTAACTTTAGTCATTTTGATTGTGATTTTTATTGGAATAATTATAGGTGTCATTATATTGTTAATAACAGGTATTTGTGTGATACTATTTTCTTAATTACTTGTTAGTGTATTTGATATGAAAGAAATCAATATATTTTTCATAACCATAATGGTAATTTTGTTTGTTTAATGTTAGAAACTCTCTTTTTAGTTACAATTGGATTTTGAATCCTTCTTATAAGCTTAACAAATTTTCTGAATTTAAAAATTCTCACAACCATTAAGTCTCACTTTAATGTGTCTAGGACCAGCTATCACTCTGGTAAAGTGACGATCCCAAAACCCCGAGACACGGTGTTAGTATAATCATTGGAATATAACACATTAATCATCATTAGCAGATCACAGATAATAGCATAAACATGAAATAGAATAATTAACACACATATGACAGCGGAATCATATAGATATCACCACATCAGAGAGCACAGTGCAGGATACAACTTAGTGCATAATAATACATAATCAGTCATCATCGCCAGAGGTTGAATCATACATAAAAAGTACACAAACTAAACATCAGTCTACATCTCCAGTGGCGGAATCATAATACATATACAATAATGGCGGAAAAAGTCATAGTCAGCACGGTGTAGTCAAGCCTCTCCATGAGCCAAAAGTGCACCAAATACCTGTAACTAGGTTGCCCGTGTAAAAATGAGGGCACCCAAGTTTGCAAAGTGAAACAAACTACGAGTCAGTCATGGGACTGGTATGAGAAATCTACTTAACTTATTAAACAACAATAATAAGGCAAATCAAAGGACCACGCCACTTTCGCGGAACGGGTTTACTCCAATGAGTGCTAGTGCATGAAATAAAGTAAATGATTAAATCATCGCAATGCTTTTTATAAAATGAAGCCATTATAAGACTCAGGTCCCATCACACAATGCAACGCAAGCCAGAGGATAGAGTTTTACCTTATAATGGCCAAAAATGCTTCATACATATAAAAGGAAAGTGTTTGATATTATTACTAGTGCATATATATTTCAAAAGCGATTTCAATCATAAATATCAATCATAGGCGGCATAAATGACCCATACCACTATGTCACCATACTAGTAATACAATCACATCCGCAATTTCATATCGGAAATTGGATTCCATCATGAGTCGAGGCAAGGGGCAAGCTCCTCTCCGTTCGAGACACTCTAGCAAATGCCTCAGGACCGCACACAGCAATCCTTGGATCCTCCAAGGCCGGTCCTCTCTTACTTTTGAGGATTGGCAATTCCTGAACACACGTTTCCCGGTCCTTACAGACCTATAATCGAGGCGCCTCGTATTCCAACAACCACACAGGTGAAAAGTAGATATAAATGTCAGGGTTGGTAGGTCACCGACACCACCATAGCTAGAAAGAAACGTCGTGCACTCCTTGGGTCCTTCTCCCGTTTTTGACTCATATACCGAGGTGTGAGGCTCGCGAGTCCACGTTATACACAAAGCTACGTCACACAGACCATGCTTTGATCATCAACCACAAGACTTTGCTTTGTAATAGAAGCCTTGATCTTATGCCACTTAGGCGTGCCACAAAGGCAATCCACTCCATGGGACTGATTTTTATCAATACATAACCTCTGAGCTCGTGCGTCTCAGAGAAGGGCGTTAAGCAAGAGAATAAATTCTCCACCGCCAAACAGATATATATTTAACAGAGATCAATATGCACAGAACAAAATCCAATGTCAGACACACAGTCCATTTACAAGTTCGTTCTGGGTTTGAACGAAACCGGAGGCACCAAATTCCTCGCATATCCGCACAATCAACAATACGTCCAGACGGCTACTACTTCAGCCCCTTCAAGGTAGCTACTCCAATCACGAGCATCAGTAGCGCCAATCCATCCAATGTGAAGATCGTCGGTCTTCAACCATCTTCGACTCTTCGACTTCTCAACGTCGATCGATTATTTGAAATGAGAATGAACTCGGCCTTTTCAAATAACCCACGTATATTTAGATTTTCAAATCAATTTTTCACATGGTTAAACTATTCAACATTCACATTTCAGTTCCTTAGTATAATTTTCATGTTAAACACATTCAACCATCACATATCAAGCAAACACATCAATATTGGTTTATTTCCACTCTATATCGTCTATAGTATTTTATAACGATATATCGCCATTTTTATTTATTTAAAACGACCATATTTAATTAAACGACATTTCAGGTCTGCCGAGGCAATGGCGTTGTTTTTCACTAAATTTGTTTTACACATATGTGAAAATATAACCGTTGGATCTCCACAAATTTTATATCATTAGGAAGATAAATTCAAAACGAATCCAACGGTTTCAGTTTTGAGAAAATCCGACGGTCGGATCTTCCACACTAGTCGTTTGAAGTTACGATTTTAAATCACGAACTACAGCGTCGTTATTCGATTTAATTTAATTATATTTATATATAAATATAATCGTTTCCGGCGCTGTTTTCCTTCAAATTTGAATTAAACATTCCAGAATCCAACCGTCGGATCTTTACAAAGTTGGTGCCGTTGGAAAGATATTTCCAACGCGAACCCAACGGTTGCGGTTTCGGGAAAATCCAATGGTCGGATTCCCCGCACTAGTCATTTGAAATCACGGCTTCAAAACACGAACTGCACGGCCACGATTCGTTTTAATTTTATTTTTATTTATATATTTATATAAATATAGTTCATTCCAAAAATTCCTATATCGTTTTCACTTCAAATATTTCACTAACGCCTTTAAATTTTGGAAAATTTCGCCATAACCTCCTTTGTACGGGAGGGGCTGGGAAACTTCCCAAATAGCCACATGGGCGTCTCATCTCAAAAAGAAAAAGAAAAAGCCAAGCGGCTAGCCAACAGGCTCATAAAATCATCACCCAAACAAAACAGTAAACGTGTACCTATTTGTCGGGCACAAAATTTTATTCCTCTTCTCTAGCCTCTTTGCTATAACCTGTTCAATAAATATGCATGTACATATATGCAATTCTTATCACTTATCATTTTCCATTCAACTTCATATTTGTTTCAGTTTGGTTTAAAAACACTATTCATTCTAATGTTGCATGCATAGGCAAAAATTATATCATTAGCTAATTAATGAATATTTCAACTCATGCATATTTATTTGAACAAGTGGTTATTTTTAACACTTTACATTTCAATAAAAATGATATCTTTAGCGCACTAAAATATATTTCAACACATGACTATTTTATTTAGTTCCTATGCATGTTAAAAATAATATCTCTTTCACAAATATTTATTTCAACGCTTGCATATCTTTAGCAAATCACATACATGATAAAAATGGTATTTTTATCATCTAAAATATTTATTCAACACATGAATGTTTTTAACACTTTATAATTTCAATAAAAATGTAATTTTTATTGTTTGATCTTTTTATTCAACACATGAACTTTTCCAATACACACACTTCTCAACACATGAGCATCTCCACACATGGATATTTCATATAGTTTGTTCATATAAGAAAGATGAAATTTTTATTGTTGAAACTATTTATATATAAGGCGAATATTTTACATCATATATATTATAAAAATGTGATTTTTATTGTTTATACACTTTATTCATTCACACATGAATTTAATTTTCACACATCACTTCTCAACACACGAGCATTTCCACACATGGATATAGTTTCAACACATGATTTTACTTTTATCGCATGAAAATAATTTCAACATATGAAAATAATTCTAACACATGAATATTATTCAAAATTTCGGCAGCATAACGGCAAGGTAGTTAAAACCGACACCGTCCCGAGTACGGCTCCTCGCTCTGCCTTAAAACCTCGTGGTTTTTGACAATGGGGATTCATGCATCTAATTCGCACGTAGGCTGCATGTTTTATTTTTATTTCCACAATTATTTCCAATTTATTTCAATCACCAATGGGTATTTTTCAGCCACAACCAATCAATATCAACCACAAACAATCATTCAACCATTCGCATTTTCATCCAATATTTCACACCAATTCACAACAATAAATATCATCCATGGTTTGTGGACGAGGGGAGTGTGTGTGTGTGTGTATATATATATATATATATATATATATTATTTCTGTATTTCACTTGCATTTCAACACACATATCATTTATACTATGCATGTATAATTCATACTTCGCTCATATAGCTTACACAACGCATGTACATGAGGTATACAACACGTGTATAATTTATACTTCGCTTGTATAATTTATACATGACATTTTCCATTCAATTTCATTTAATTTAGATTTCTCACATTGGTTTTCGGAGTGCTAAAAATTGTAGATGGCTCAGAAAAATCCGCGGTCTCTTCTATGTGGTAGAGAGCCTCCTTGCGGTCCCGATGTTTCCTGTTTCATCGAATTTCGTCAACGCACCATAAAGATATGATTTTTCAAAGTTTAAATGTAATAAAGGACTCACCTTTCACAATGGTTCAAAACTAGGTTTGTAGTTTTTGCGAAAACCGAGGCACGATATGATGATCAGAGGGTACAGCGTGGAAGAGGGAGGAGAGGGGAGTCGATCGGTGGTGGTTGGAGGCAGTTCGGTGGTCGGATTTGGTCGGGGCGGCGCTGGGAAGGTTCGACGTTCACGGAGGCATTCAGGCGGCACAGGCGACGAGCGGGTCGAGGTTTGGTCGGATCTATAGAGGGGAGGCGGCGGCGTCGATTGTTGGTGTTGGCGGCATCGGTAGGGGGCTGCGGTGATCGGAATCTGGTCGGGAAGAAAGGAGCACGCGTCGCCGTTGATAACGAGGGTTCTGCGCGTTTTTTTATTTTTAATTTATGAATGGAATTTTTTGATTCGCCGATATATATATATATATATATATATATATATATATTATTCAGAAAATTAGGGTTTTCACCTTCGAACCCCAATTCAAACCCAACGACTGTCGCCCTAGCTAAATACCCCCATCCCGGACACAATGGTATATGTTTCGTAGGCCAATTCGACTGTTATAGTCAGTTATTTTTCAAATTAAAGTATAAACATTTTATATACAATTTGAACGTACATTTCAATTTGGCAGGGCCACAAACTGATTCGAAAAATTCCAGAAAAATAAATCTAGCTATGTTTTGACTCTACGGTCCCGACAAAACTAGTTTTGTCGAATTCTGAGATCGTTTGAAAAATGGCCCTTTTCTGGTCGATCTAATTTAACAGAAATTGACCAAACACATTTTCTTTTGCCACGCTCACATACTAGCTTCAAAAATTATGGAATTTGAAACCTAGCAATAATTTGACATCCTGGATCCAACAAAAGTGGTTTCGTCGAATTCCGAGGTCGTTTGCAAAATGTCTATTTTCAAGGGCTATATATTCTATATAGCGACCTTTCTGAAAATTCATTTGGCCATAACTTTTGATTCCCGTCATGAAACTTCGATTTTTCATATTCGTTAGAAAGATTTCATTAACATATTTAATTATTTTTGGTTTCACTAAAATCCGTTATATTTTGCACCCGGTGCAGCCAGTTAAAGTTTGAAGTCAAATTTTCAACTGACACATTATTTCTAATTCACTATTTTATTGAAATATTCTATTTCAATTGTTCAAATTCCTTTGAAATAACCAATTTAATTTTTTTTAATTATCTCGTATTTTCCGGGTTGTTACAGGTAATTTAACAATGCTCTTTCTATGTATCTTACTTCTTAATACTACTTCAATCGTACTCTATATTGTTCTGTAAGTGTTGTTATATGTGTTTCTGGCGTTGTTTGCTCTATTTCTATCTGTGGTTATGTCATTCTTTGTTTTTTCATGTATTCTGCTTCACGTTGGCTTCGGTCTGTCTATGTTTTATTCTTATATACATGTATAAATATTATATATGTATATATATGGCTTTTACACACACATGTATATATATATATATGTATGTATATATATATGTATGTATATATCTCTCTCTCTATATATATATATCTCTCTATTTGTGTGTGTGTGTATGTATGTATGTGTTTAGGATTTGTCATATTTTATGAGCTTAATTTTTGTGGTTACAGGTTCTAGGATAGTGTTTTTTTTGGACTGTAGTATTATGTTTTTGCAACACTCCAAGGCACATCCCCATTTGTAAGTAACTAGAAAATTGCAGGTCCTTCTTGTCGATGGCTTGCACAACCTATCACTCCGAGAAATTACAACCAACTACTTTAGAGGTATAAACTTCAAGGATGTTAGTCACACAACTCAACTATCCACCTATTCTTTTTTCGATTTGGCGTAGTTTTGAAAACTAATTATAGATTTAGCCTGGTTTCAAAACTAATTACGGACGTAGTCTGGTTTTGACCACGTATGCATTGAGCTGTTAAGTTTACTAGCGCAATTTGAGATTGCGCAAGAAGGCACAATCTCAAATATTGCCGGTATACTTTCAATTAAGAAAAAAACCTGGTGCAATTTGAGATCGTGCCTTTATGCACAATTTCAATTTACGCCCAGTCGTTTTTGTTTTTATAAAATACGTCCGGACGAAATTTGAGACTGCGCATGAAGGGACTTCTCAAATTACGGCTGAACGGTATATACATACGCACTACGTCTCTTCTTCCTCACTTTATAAGTTACTTTAAAAAACCAACCCAAAGCGTCCCAAACCCTAATTCGATTCCCCAACACTCAATTCTTACTCATTTTGATTAGAAATTGATATCATGGCTAGCTCGTCGGCCCCAGAAGCCCCAGAAGGTATAAAATCACAAACTATTTTACTAATTATTAGAAATATATGATTTTTTATAATTGGAGAAAATGTGAATAAATGAATATTTGGTTTAATATGATGAATGTAGTTGCTTGTCATTCACATACTATTGTAATACGTAGATGAAATCTATAGTTTTAACCACATTTGTAGTTATGTTGGATGATTATTTGGTAGTATATGTAATGAAAGTTTTTGTGTGTGTAGAGTATGGTGAGATGGAACCAGGACCATTTATGGTAGTGTTATATATTTGCAAGATCATCATAGATCAAGCAACAATGTGTTGTTGTTAGTATGTTTATACGTTATCAATGTTTTAGTTAATTTTATTTTTCAAATTTTTATTGTATTTCTTACATATTGTTTTAATTCTTAATAGACTAAAAAACATAGTTACCACCATAGATCACTAGTCCACCCTTGACTCAGTGAGGTCCAATCATGCAGGAGTCTTAGCTTTACTTGATCATGTGGGATTCAAATTATTATACCAGTTGGGTTACACTCAATTGGATCGTCATCTCATCACTTCATTAGTCGATAAATGGAGACCGGAGACATCCACATTCTATCTTAGAGTTGGTGAGATGACCAACACTTTCGGTCATGTGGCGGTCTTGCCCATTGATGGTGCTCCTTTGAGGATTCCAGAGACAGAGCACCATATGATGAGCTCTTTTGGGCCCGATGGCCACTGTCGAACATGTTGTCATTACTTGCGAACATGGAAGTTGTTGTAGCAGAGGTATGTTGCATATACTAGAACAATTATCACTATAGGATCTAGATTAACCCTAAAGTGGCATGAATAAGGTTTATTGGAGTTTTACAAGATATTAAAATTATCATAGCACAGATTGTAATAGAGAAAATAAATGCAGAAAATAAATAACACAAATTTTACCTAGCTTCGGCAAACTCTGTGTACTGCTCCATTTCTAAGATTTCTAATAGGTATTAAAACAGATTCTCGCTTACAAAACCTTGCAAACCCTGCTACTGCTCTAATCCTACGCTCAACACCGTGGAGTGATATTATACCCAAAATCAGATTTTTCCCGAGTTACAAACCTGTAACTCGTAAACCCTAACTATAAATCCTATAGCTAGTATACTCTAGTTTACAATAAACTAGAAAACCATATGGGCTGGTTACAAAAAGAAATAAAACAAATAATAAAAACAAAACCTCTTAAAATAAAATAAAAAAGCCGGTCTCCCTTTGTCACTTATAATATCGGCTTCCTCCTTTGTTTAATTCAATGGTGACCAGACCAATTGAAATTTAGTTTTTTCTTCCTTTGTTCAAATCGCGACTTCAAATCTCTCATGATTGATTTATTTTGGCTCTCTGCTTGGCGATTTGGTTTGCATGCGATCGGAACCAATGTGATTAATTCTGATTTAAATTTGTGTATGTTTGAATTTTTGTTGCTTAATTTCGATTATCTGCCAATGATGAATTGTGTGGAATATATAGGGTATAGATACCCTAAAATCTCTGATTTCCATTGCGATGTTTTATTTGGTCTGTAATTTGTTGGAGTGTCCCCCTTTGATTTTCTCGGCTTTGACGTGCGTGATTGCTTGAATGACTCATTGATGAATTCTGCCATGTTTTTATCCATGGTGAATTTGAGAATAAATTACTTGCCGATTTTGGAGAATAAAATCTTTCTAAATACAACTTGTGTGATTAAATTTATTCAACATTGCAGTGAGTAAAGAGTTGCCTAAAATATAACTTGTGCTTCCTGGAAAGCTTGAAATGTTCCTCTTGCCGATTTTGCATTACCGTGCATTCTGAAAAACATAATTTGGCAACAAAAAATTTCCAAATATATTTGATGTAGTTTAACTCTAGAATTTTCTCTTGATTAATTTCTAGAATTTGTTCTTGCACTCATGTCATACTCTGACTTGTAAATCTTTATGACTACATGCATATATACAAATTTATGTGTGTGTATATGTATATTATACTTGAGTATGCATCATTGCTCTTTCACTGGTCTACTTTGAAATGAGCTCGTTCACATGCTGTTGCATTTGACATTTCACATGTTTGAGCATTCTTTACATCTGATTTACTTTTTTTGGCTTGTATACTGATCACTCCATGCTTTCATATGCCATGTCGAACCATGTATATATATACATACAAACATGTATATATATGTGCGTGTGTGTGTGACTTTGCTGCACATTATGTTCTTTTAACTTGACCTTTGCTTGATGCTTGAAACTATACCATGTTCCTATTACTTGAACTTGGCTGTGCACATCCAAGACTTGTAAATCTCCAACCATGATTCTTGCTATCTTGTGCATGCATGCTTCTTGCTGTCCAGTTTACAATAGCTGTCTTCACCTCTGACTTGCATTTGTGTGACCCATGCCTTGTGTATTTTTGCATGCATAAAAGATCTCTTACATGTATTTCAATATACATATTCATGTATATGAAAACCCCTTGTTCATATTGGACGCTCTGGCCATTTTAATTTGCTTTTATATGCATCAGTGTGTACCCGTTCTTGCCACAGTCTTGTACATATATGGAAAAAAACTTTGCACTTGAAGTCATGAATACATTCCATTTACATATATTAGTATGAGCATCAGTACACCATCTCTTGTTTTCCTATGATCATTTGAATTTTGTTTGTGCACATACATGTTGCATATATATATACACACACACACACACACACACACACACACACATATATATATATATATATATATATATATATGTTGCTTGATGCATCCTTCTTGGTCATGTGACTTGATGTGTTTGAATTCTCTAGTGCTTTATGCCTTGACACGATTTGATTCCTTAGCTTTGTGTGTACACTTGTATATTTGTTGACTTCTTGTATATTGATCTGCCATTTTTCTGGCTTGCTCATGAACCAGACAAAATTGCTTCAATTTGTGTCCAGTTGTGTAATTGTTGACTTGATCATTTTGTGTAATGTGCATCCATGTGTGTAACACCCTGTAATTTTAAAGAACGCTATAATGATAAACTGAAGAATACTTAATTAAATATTGGGAATTAAGTAAATTGGACTGTACCATTGCATTCGTCTCGAAATTCTACTTAAGATGGACCCCAAGTTTGCGTAAAACGAACACCGTATGAAGAAGATATTAAGGTTTGAAGTTTGTATACATATAAGCATAATATATATATAAACTAGTCCAGAAATCAAAATCAGAGAGTGGGGAAAAGGGGGGAATTCGGCCTTTTATGGGTCGACCCCGTGCCCCATGGGTGTTGACCCCTAAATAGGGGGGTCAACCCCTGTGTCGATCCCAGTCAGATCTGGGGCATATCCAGTTCTGTGAATGTGGACTCGTTTATTGACCAAATTCGTTGACATTAGGCTATAAATAGGACCTCATTTCTATTGTTTTATTCACCAAAAACAATGGAGAAAACGAGGTGCTAGCCCAACTCAGATTAAACTAGCTTATTCTTATGCAACAACAATTTATACGTATTCAAAGATCTCAGCTACAATATCAACAGTCAATTCTCTATTCTTTAGATCCGGTCATAGTGATTTCATGCTATTTTTAGATATAAACAATTAATAGTAATCTTGAAATGTTTATAAGTTGGATCTAAACCTGTGCCTGTTAATAACCTGAATCATAACTAAATAGATCCGCCATTACTTGTACACCTGATCCTATGTTTAGTTCTTGCATGCCTATCTTTATTATGCTTATTCTGTTAACATGCCTAATCATGTCACCATATGCTTATCCTGTCAGTATGCTTATTTCTGGCATCATATGCCTGTCTTGTTATTATGCATATTCATGTTCTATTCTCTCCCTCTTTATTTTTATAGCCAAGCTACCTTCGAGCTTAGGCCTATCGCTGAAATATGCAAGCACACGAAATTGGGAACGATTGGGAATGATAAATTTGGGGCATAAATTACATTAAAACATGATTGGGATTTGGGCATAATTTATACCTTGATCTAAAACGTTAATTTAGGGCATAACTTGTATTATGAAACATGATTGGGATTTGGGGCATAATCTTGGATAAACATGAAAAATTGGTTAATATTGAATATGCCTAGATTTACAGTAATTAGAAACTGTAACCACACTTAGACACGAGGTTAGATTAACCTTGTGGTAGAAGTTTTCCCAGAACCTCCAGGCAAATCCAGTGTCCACAAGTGGTTAACCTAATGTGAGGGTTCGAGTGCATGAATGTACATGTAACGGTGCTAAGACACGAGGTTAAGTCCGACTTGTGGTAGAAATCTGCCCGGAACCGCTCGACATATCCAGTATCCACAGGTAATAGACTTAATGTGAGAGGTCTAGTCCATTAACAGCCATAAATGGATAACTTGTTAACCTATAATACTTAACCTATTTAAATCTGTGGGGGTTACATGAAACTGTCAAATTGCATAGGGGTTAAGTAAAATTGCTTGAATAAGTGGGGGTTAAGTTAATCTTGTTAAATCTGTGGGAGTGAGATATATATATATATATATATATATATATATATCCAACAAACTTAACCTGCTTTACATGTAGGGGTTATGCAACCTTGTTAAACTGTTAGTCATAACCTGTCAAAATCCTAGTAGTTGGGATACAAGCCTAGGGGGAAGCTTGTATCATCTATTACGTGGGACCCATTTCAGTCAGTAACCCATCTTGATATCAAGCAGGGAACCCCAAACTAGGTCGGGGTCGGGGCACGCTTACTGAGCTGATATAGGAGGTCAGTTGTGTGAGCGTGTTGATGGCGCATTCCAATGGGGTCATGTGCGTGCATGGGTCTGGTTTTATTAGAGAAATTAAGACGATGTGACATCAGTAGATATGGTTGTGCATCTTGAAAATAACGGAGTTTCCACTTTAGGAAGTGATATATCCTACTAGGGGGCCAGCACGAGGTGTCTACGGGATAGGGAGTCGATCGACTGGGGGTAGTAATTAGGGTACATCTAGTCTTTCTTGTTTGGGAGCCTGTTATTATTATTAGATGTAACACCTGTCAGCTATTCGGCTACCTGTTATTATTGTTGGGGGTAAAACACGTCACTAGAAGTACACCTAAGTCTACCATGTTGTTCTTGTTATACTAGTATTGGTGCAGAGAAAAGTACTTGAGAAGCGCAATATATTCTGTCATGTTGATTCTGTTTATCCTGCTCAGTCTGCTATACCTGCCTTATGATATTGTTATCTCTCTCATCCAGTTTATATGCCTGTCAGGATGCGTTTACTTATTTATATGCTAAAAGTAACTGGACTCATCAGACTTTATGTCTGACCCATTTTTGTTTCCTCTTCCCTCTCTTCCAGGCCCCCTCCCCCAGGTTCTTAGGGTGGGAATACTCAGGCTTGATTTGGATCCTCTCTTTCGTTCAGCTTGGAGCTGGTTAGATGTACTGCTTTGATTTCTCGCCTTCTCTGATATGGCTATATTTTTGGGGACTATGCTTTTACATTACTGTACTCTGATAATTTTAGTACAAGGCAGATGTTTTAAATTGATGTAATGGGTTTTCTGTATTTTAGACTTATGTTAAAACTGAATTTGGACCATGATGTTTTCTATTTGCAAAATAAAGTTTTAAATTCTGCTATTGTTTTACATCTATCTTGTGATGTTTCTATTTATGTTTACCTATAACGCTTCACGAAACTTAATGCTTTCTGATAAAGAGTGACATTAACGAACGTGGGGTATCACATTTGGTATCAGAGCTGAAGGTTACCAGATTAGATAAAATATTTTGAAATTTGTTTTCAAAAAGGTTTTAAAAGAAAGCATTTTCAAAAGAAAACTCTGTTTTGAAAACATATTCCCCAAAGCCATATGGAATATCTTTCGATTCTCTGTTTGAATCCCTTCCTTTTCTTTTTCAGCATGTCTGGGGAACCAATTCTTCCCGAGGGCGTTACAATACCAGATTGGTTCCATAGGTATCTTGAGGCTACGATGCCTGCTGGAGGCCAAGCAGACGCCCCTCCCCCAGCTGCAGTCGTTGTTCCTCCTCCTCCGCGAGCGGATAATTTCTCAAACATATGGGAGGATTTCTGTGCTATGGGAGGGAAGTCATTCAAAGGAACTGAGACTTTTGTATAGGAAAAGAATTGGATTCAAGAGACGAAGGATTTATTTGGGATTTTTGAGGTTAGTGACCATAGGAAGATTCAGTTGGATGTTTAACAGCCGAAAGATGAGGCTTCATTCTAGTGGGAAGTGACGTATGCAGAGCGTCCAGTTGAGACTTGGGATGATTTCCGATAAAGATTCGAAATGAAGATCCTTTCTCAAGCCGAGCAGGGTATGCAAATGGAAAGGTTTTTGGCACTTGAGCAAGGAGACATGTCTGTCAAAGAGTATGTTAATAAATTCAATCCATTGGTGAGGTTTGGAGCTAGTCAATATCCCGCACAAGAAAGCTTTGAGGTTTGCTAGAGGATTGAATGAACCCCTTCATGGGCTGGCTATGTCTTATATTCCAATAGGAGCAACTTTTGAGAAACTTGTTGATATGGAATTGATGCACAAAAAAGATAAAAGTGGAAAGAAAGAGGCTAAGACTGATGAAACACAAAACAAGAAAGTGTGGCCCAAGAAAGAAGAAGAACAACAGCAAAAGAAGGGCGGAAAGAAAGACAAAGCCCGAGATAAGAGGAAATGTCATAATTGAGGATGTGAGGGTCATTTGGTCAAAGATTGAAATAGAAAGAAGAATGCTTGTTTCCATTGTGGAGAGGTCGGACATCTTATTACAGGTTTCCCGAAGAAGCAAGGGCAAGGCCAAAGGACAGGATCTTCTGGAGGGCAGATGCATGCTCTCGTTGCCGGTGTGCCGGATAGAGGTAGGAATGTTTATGTCGAAGGTTTGATTTCTCTTTCCAATCATCTTGTTAGCACTCTTTTTGATTCTGGTGCTTCGCATTTTTTTATATCTGATACTGTGGTTGAGTCTCTACACCTTAGTACTAGTATGGTTTTGGATCCCATTGTTGTCTCAAACCCCATTGGGGGTACTACTCATTTGTTTATGATTTGTCAGGGTTTGAGAATATTTGTGTTGGCGTCAAGTTTGAATGCGACGCATATGTGCTTAGTTTCATGGGCTATGGTTTGATTCTAGGGATGGATTGGCTAGCTATGTAGAGTGCCATTCTGGATTGTGAGGGAAGCGTTGTTAGACTTTTGACTTGCCATGGGTGGACCCTCGAGATTTCTTGTGACCCTAAAGAGTCTGCCATGCTTAGTTTCGTAGATTCGCTTGATGCATCTATCGATGATTTATGATCTGTACCAGTAGTATGTGAGTATCTTGATGTTTTTGAGGAGGTTCGAGGATTACCTCCGAGGTGAGAGATTGATTTCCGTATATACTTGTTGGACAATGCAAAGCTAGTTGCATTGCCTGTGCGCCATATGACTCCGAGAGAAAGGAGGAAGCTTAGCAAGCAAGTAGGGGAGCTACTTGAGAAAGGGTTTATTAAGCGAAGCATATCTGAATGGGGTGCTCCAGTAGTATTCGCCACTAAGGCGGATGGTTCGCTTCGCTTATGCATGGACTACAGGGAGTTGAATAAGCTCACAAAGAAAAACAGGCACCCACTTCCGAGGATAGATGATTTGTTTGACCAGCTTGTTGATGCATCTATTTTCTCTCAGTTAGACTTGGCCACGGGGTTTCATCTGTTGAGGGTGGCCAAGGACAGTATAGACCATACTACCTTTAGAACTCCAAATGGTTTCTTCGAATGGCTCGTCATGCCTTTTGGGTTGACGAATGCACCTGCCTATTTTGTAGATCTGATGAGTAGGGTGTTTCGGTAGTTTCTAAATAAGTTCATTGTGGTATTTCTTGATGACATCCTGATTTTCTTGAAGAGCGAGGAAGAGCATGCCCAACATTAAATGGAGGTTTTGAAAACTCTCTGTGCACACCAGCTTAAGGCAAAATTCTCCAAATGTCATTTTTGGAGAAAGGAAGTGAGATTTCAAAGGCATGTGGTCTCTAAGGATGGGATAACAGTAGATCCTGTGAAGGTAGTTGCAATTCAAGATTGGCCGATTCGAAAGAATGCAATGGAGGTGAGGAGTTTTCTTGGTTTAGCGAGCTATTATTGGAAGTTCATTAAGGACTTCGCAAAGATATCATCCCCACTCGCCAGGCTGACAAAGAAGAATCTGACATTTTCTTGGGGTGTAGACTATGAGGATGATTTTAAGTGACTGAAGAGGGCTCTGACAACAACCCCGGTCTTCACTTTTCCTGATGGTAACAAGGTGTTCATAGAATACACTGATGCATGTGGTACAGGGCTTGGTGCGGTTCTGATGCAAGAAGGAAGGGTAGTACGTTATGGAGGTAGACAGTTAAGAGTTCATGAGAAGAACTACCCTACCCATGACTTAGAGTTAGCTGCCATAGTATTCGCACTTAAGACATGGCGCCATTATCTACTTGGAGGGAAGTTCGAGTTGTACACTAATCATAAATCTCTCAAGTACTTATTCTTGCAGAAGGATCTCAATTTGAGGTAATAAAAATGGATGGAGTTCCTAACTTCCTATGACTTTATACCCCTGGCAAGTGTAATATGGTGGAAGACGCACTGAATAGGCAGAGGATGACCTTGAATCCTCTATTTGTAGAGAGGCAGGGCTTGGAGTTTATATCGACTTTTGATTTTAGACCCTCCACGGAGTTCAACCTGGTTTATTGGCATCATTAGAGCTGCGATCTACTCTGTCGGATCAGATAGGAACTTCATAGCAAGAGGACCCGCAAATAGCAGATATCTTGGATAGGCTTAGTAGAGCGGAGAATTCCAGTCACCTCAGTAGATATTCCACGGATGATAGAGGGTGGTTGCGATGAGATGGAAGGCTTTGTGTTCCCCGAGTTGGGAGTTTGTTGAAGACAGTCCTTGGGGAAGCCCATCATTCTTGGATGACTATTCATCCAGGCGGTGATAAGATGTATAGAGATATGAAGAGGGTTTTCTTTTGGGCCGGGATGAAGAAAGATGTAGCAGAGTTTGTTTCTCGATGTTTGATCTGTCAGCAAGTCAAGGCTAAGCAAAGAAATCCCAGCGGTTTACTTCATCTTTTGGAGGTTCCATAATGGAAGTGGGAGAGCATCTATGGATTTGATTGATGGCTAGCCTAGATCGACGAAAGACAATATCAGTATTTGGGTTATAGTTGACAGGCTTACTAAGAGCTCTCATTTCATTCCTGTTAAGAATAAGAGATTGGCAGCATGGTCGGCAGCTGTTTATCTTTGTGAGATAGTCCTTCTACATGGAGTACCTTCCAGTATTGTGAGTGATCGTGACCCCATTTTCAATAGTGAGTTTTGGAGGAGATTGCAAGAGGCATTAGGAACACTGTTGTGTTTGAGCACCGCTTATCACCCTCAGACTGATGGACAGACAGAGAGGGTGAATAGAGTTTTTGAGTATCTTTTAATAATGTGTATCCTAGGCTTCATAGGGACTTGGTATGAGCATCTTCCTATGGTAGAGTTCTCCTACAACAACAGTTATCAAGCTAGTATTGGAATGGCACCCTTCGAGGCATTATACGGACGACCCTGTAGATCACCGACTTGTTGGTGGAAGTCTATAGAAAGGCTTCTACTTGGACCTGAGATGATTAGAGAGACTTTAGAAAAGATTTATCTTATTCGAAGGCGCATGAAGATAGCTCAGGATAGGCAGAAGTCCTACACAGATAAGAGAAGGACTGATATTGAGTTTGAAGTAGGAGACATGGTTTTCATCAAGGTATCACCTTTGAGGAATGTGGTTCGTTTTGGATATGTAGGGAAATTGGCACTAAGATTTGTAGGGCCATTTCCGGTAATAGAAAGGATTGGTAAAATGGCTTATAGAATAAAGGTATCAGAGAGAATGGTCGGTGTTCATGATGTTTTCCACGTTTCTCATTTACGGAAGTGCTTGCATGATACCGCAGAAGTAGTTGAGCCGAGTATGCTTAAGGAAGTAGAGGTGGAACTAGAGGCGACAGTTAGACGAGTTCATACCCGTATCCTTGGATCAGAGGTTAAGAAGCCACGCAACCGAGAGGTCAAGTTGACGAAAGTTCAATGGGGGAAAGACCCCGAGAATGCAACTTGGGAGACTGAGTACAAGATTCACGCTTCGTACCCTATTCTTTTCAAGGGTATGTTCTTAACTTCTTTTTCCAAAGCTTTTATTCGTGCTTGTTTCTATCATTTACTATATCCTATCGATCGAATATTCGACCTTTAGGTGGAAATCTAATGGATGTAAACATGTGCTTGAAGCATTTTATGTTTGACGGATGCAAGTGTTTACTAGTGGTTGCTCATGGATGCATATACACACACATTAGGCACTAGATCGGCTCAATCAATCTCATACTGCATATGGATGTGTGTGCATTTGTCTTCTTTTATGGATGGAAATGGGTGTATCATCATATGTATGATTGCATTTAGATGGATGATTGTGCACACGTATAGAGTACAAATGATATACTAGGATTATTTGCATACATGTTGGATTCATGGCACTAACATACATTGCATTAAGGAGGTCAACTGAATTAGTGGGTCGCCTGATCTTTTGCATTAGTATAGAGACATACACACACACCTTTGCATATGTTCATAAAAGCATTAGAAATCTTTTAAGGACAATGGATGTCTGTGATTGGTGGATGAGTAAATGGATGATGGATGTTAGGATATACATTCTTCTTAACTTAGAGATTTCGGGGACGAAATCCTTTAAGTAGGGGAGAATGTAACACCCCGTAATTTTAAAGAACACTATAATGATAAACTAAAGAATACGTAATTAAATATTAGGAATTAAATAAAACGGACTACACCATTGCGTTCATCTTGGAATTCTTCTTAAGGTAGACCCCAAGTTTGCGTAAAACAGACACCGTATAAAGAAGATATTAAGGTTTGAAATTTTTATACATATAAGTATAATATATATATAAACTAGTATAGAAATCAAAATCACAGAGCGGGGAAAAGGGGGATAATTCGGCCCGTTAGGGATTGAGCTTGTGCTCCATGGGTGTCGACCAATGGGATGACCCCTACACAAAGGGGTCGACCGCTGTGTTGACCCCTGGGTCGACCCCAATCAGATATGGAGCAGATCCAGTTCTGTGAATGTGGACTCGTTTCTTGACTAAATTCATTGACATTAGGCTATAAATTGAACCTCATTTCTATTGTTTTATTCACCAAAAACAATGGAGACAAGGAGGTTCTACCCCAACGCAGATTAAACTAGCCTATTCTTCTACAACAAAAATTTATACATATTCAAGAATCTCTGCTACAATATCAACAATCAATTCTCTGTTCTTTAGATCCAGTCATAGTGATTTCATGTTATTTTTAGATATAAACAATTAATAGTAATCTTGGCATGTTTATAAGTTGGATCTAAACCTGTGCCTGTTAATAACCTGAATCAGAACTAAACAGATCCGCTATTAATTGTACATCTGATCCTTTGTTTAGTTCTTGCATGCCTATCTTTATTAGGCTTGTTCTGTTAACATGCCTAATCATGTCACCAATTGCCTATCCTATTAGTATGCCTATTTCTATCATCATATGCATGTCTCGTTATTATGCCTATTCTTGTTCTCTTCTCTCCCTCTCTCCCTTTTTATTTTTATAGTCAGGCTACCTTCGAGCCTAGGCCAATCGCTGAAATATGCGAGTGCACGAAATTGGGAAGGTTGGGAATGATAAATTTGGGCATACCTTACATTAAAACATGATTGGGATTTGGGCATAATTTATACCTTGATCTAAAAGTTTAATTTGGGGCATAATTTGTATTATGAAACATGATTGGGAATTGGGGGCATAATCCTGGATAAATACGAAAAATCGGTAAATAATGAACATGCCTAGATTTATAGTCATTAGAAACTATAACCGCACATAGACATGAGGTTAGATTACACTTATATTAGAAGTCTGCTCGAAACCACCCGGCAAATCCAACATCCACAAGTGGTTAATCTAATATGAGGGATCGAGTGCATAAATGTACATGTAATGGAACTAAGACATGAGGTTAAGTCCGACTTGTGGTACAAATCTGCCTGGAACTGCCCGGCATATCCAGCATCCACAGGTGATAGACTTAATGTGAGAGGTCTAGTCCATTAATAGCTGTAGATGGATAACTTGTTAACCTGTAATACTTAACCTGTTTAAATCTATAGGGATTACATGAACATGTCAAATTGAGTAGGGGTTAAGTAAACTTGCTTGAATGAGTGAGGGTTAAGTTAATCTTGTTAAATCCGTGGAGGTGGGTTATATATATAAACCCGACAAACTTAGCCTGTTTTACATGTAGAGGTTATGCAACCTTGTTAACCTGTTAGGCATAACCTGTCAAAATCCTAGTAGTGGGGATGCAAGCCTAGAGCGAAGCTTGTATCATCTGTTGTGTGGGACCCGTTTCAGTCAGTAACCCATCTTGATATCAAACGGGGAACCCCAAACTAGCTCTGGGTCGGGGCGCGCTTACTGAGCTGATTTAGGAGGTCACTTATGTGAGGGTGTTAATGGCGTATTCCAACGGGTTCATGTGCGTGCATGGGTCCAGTTTTCTTGGGAAATTAAGACGTTGTGACATCATCTTGAAAATAACGGGGTTGCCACTTTAGGAAGTGATACATCCTACTATGTGGCCAGCACAGGGTATCTACGGGGTACGGAGCCGATCGATTGGGGTAGTAATTAGGGTACATCTAGTCTTGCTTGTCTTGCTTGTTTGGAAGCCTATTATTATAGTTGGGTGTAACACCTGTCATTCCTGTTCGGCTACCTGTCATTATTGTTGGGGGTAAAACACGTCACTAGAAGTACACCTAAGTCTACCATCTTGTTCTTGTTGGGATCATCTTGTTCTTGTTATACTAGTATTGATGTAGAGAAAAGTACTTGAGAAGCGCAATATATTCTGTCATGTTTAGTATGTTTATCCTACTCAGTTTGTTATACCTGCCTTATGATACTGTTATATCTCTCATCCAGTTTATATGTGTGACGGTCGGGAATTTCGCTCGATCCGAATCAGTCGTTAAACTGATCTAGACCGTTCGAAACGCCTGATCGTTTTGAGAACAAGACAAAATCAGAACACAAACAGAAGAACATTTCATTGTTATTACAACAATTCCATCAGATACAAGAATATACAGAGTATAAATGAATAAATTACATTCGACAAATATCAGAGATTACAATATATTACATAGCAGCGGAAAATAATACAAAGCACAACCGAAGGTGATATACGGATACAGAGCTTTCCGGATATCATTCCAGCTGTAAACCAAGATCCTGTGAATATAAATCTGCAAAACCAAAACTACCAGCTGCCCGTGTCAAAAATAAGGGCACCCAGAGTTTAGGTTAAAACAATAAACTCCAGGTCAGTCATGTGACTGGTGTGAGAACTAAAACAGTTATTTAAAACTTTACTTTAAAAAGAGAGTAATTCAAGGGACCACGCCGTAACACGGAACGGGTTTCCTCCCAAGAATACCAGTGCATAGAATAAACAGCGCAATGCTTTTACGAAAAATGAAGCTATTATAAGACCCAGGTCCCATCACACAATGCAACGCAAGCCGGAGGATAGGGTTTTACCTTATAACAGCCAAACATGCTTGGTATGTTTAAAATAAATCATTTGATACTATAATAAGTGTATAGTGTCAAAACAATTTCAATCATAAATATAAATCATAGACGGCATAAGTGCCCCATCCCACTATGTCGCCATACTAGGCTCTACAAATAAAGACGAAATACACGTATTGGAAATTGGATTTCCGTCATGAGTCGAGGCAAGGGGCAAGCTCCTCTCCGCGTTCGAGACACTCTAGCGAATGTCTCAGGACTACACACTTGGGCAATCCTGGATCTTCAGGGCCAGTCCTCTCTTACGTTTGAGGATTGGCATTTCCTGAACACACGTTTTCCGGTCCTTACAGACCTATAATCGAGGCACCTCATCCAACAACCACAAAGGTGAAAAGTATATAAATGTTAGGGCTGGTAAGTCACTGACACCACCAAAGCTAGAAAGAAACGTCGTGCTCTCCCTGCAGTTCGTATCCCGTTTTTGACTCATACCGAGGTGTGAGGCTCGCGCATTCACGTTATACACAAAGCTACGCCACATAGGCCGTGCTTTGATCATCAACCACAAGACTTTGCTTTTCAACGGAAGCCTTGATCCATGCAACTCAGTATGCCACACAGGCAATTCATGCCATGTGATTGATATCTATCGATATATAACCTCTAAGCTCGTACGTCTCAGAGAAGGGCGTTAAGCAAGGGAATAAATTCTCCGCCGCCAAACAGATATATATTTAACAGAAATCAATCAACATAGAATAAAATCCAATGTCAGACACACAACCCATTTACAAGTTCGTTCTGGGTCTGAACGAAACCGGAGGCACTTTCCTCGCATATCCATCGATCTCCAGGTACGTCTGGACGACCACCAACTATTTCCGTCCTCTTGGGTGTACAGACCAATCAGCATCGTCAGTAATAATCCAAACGATGTGAAGACTTCCGGTCTTCGACCACCGTCTTCATCTTCGACATATCGTCGAATCGGTTATTCAGAATGGGTATAAACCCGGCCTTTCCGAACCACCCGCGTATATTAAAACGAATGTTACACAAACACAACATACGCCTCATTCCAATTCATATTCTCAAGGAAAGGTTCCCATTAATTTTATCCAAGATAAATTCTTTAAAATTTATCCTTTAATCCTCCTTTGGATGTCATTTCAAACCAAATTATGGTTTTCTAAACTAGTCGAGATTAGCGAACCACAACGAAGTAATTATTTATTTTATTTCGCAATCCCAACCTATTCATCCCATGAAGCAAAACTGGTAATACTCCATATCTAACACCACAGTGTTGTCGGTAAAATTAATTACCATTTCATGTTCAAATCTAATTAAAGATTTAACTATCGCTCTGGAGCAAAACTGGTGATACTCCATTCTCGCTCATTTGCCAAATTTGATAATTTAGATTATCCATTCACATTTCAATTTAATTGCAGATTCATTAAAACTCCTTTTACTGGGTTAAAGAACTAATGTTATTTAAAACACAGTTCACGACAAACCCAAATCACATTCTATTTATTCTCGGGTTAAAGAACTAGTGTTATTTAAAACACAGTTCACGATAAACCCATGAATCAATTCTATTTAAAACTCGTTTCAAATCCAATTTATTTATTTAAAAATAAACGGATTTAATTTTAGTTCAAAACTAGTTCATTTCGATAAAAATCTATTTTTATCTTTTCAAATATGTAGTTTTTCATCCCAATTTTTCCCAAATCATTTCTTATGATTTTACACAAATTATTACTATTTTTAATAATTTTATCAAGGCCCGTACAGTCGATTTCCATCAACGGCCATCGAACTGCACTTACAGCGACCTTTTTCAAATTTGATTTGGACGTATCTCCAAATACAACCGTTAGATTTTTAATTTCTAATATTCGTTAGAAAGCTCTTTTCGATACGAACCCAACGGTTCCGGTTTTAGGAGAATCCGACGGTCGGATCTCCCGTAATGTCCGTTTGAAGTAAATGGTCGAAATTCACGAACTGCCGCGGCGCGGCGCGTTCTATTCAGGCCATTATATTATATATATATATAATATATATTTCGTCGATTTCTATTTAAAACGAATTTTATAAATAGTTTTGAATTCGTTTCAAAAACATTTTCAACTTCCATTTCAAATTCAAATCAAAATTGAATTTCCTATTATAAATCCTTTTTACTTTCATTTCTATTTGGTTTCAATTCAAATCGATTTTAATTCGATTCGAATTCATTTCGTTTTCTATTAAATTTAAATTTAATTCGTTTTCTATTCAATTCAATTCGAAATCGTTTTATATTCAATTCATTTCGAAATCGTTTTATATTCAATTCATTTCGAAATCGTTTTATATTCAATTCATTTCGAAATCGTTTTATATTCAATTCATTTCGAAATCGTTTTATATTCAATTCATTTCGAAATCGTTTTATATTCAATTCATTTCGAAATCGTTTTATATTCAATTCATTTCGAAATCGTTTTATATTCAATTCATTTCGAAATCGTTTTATATTCAATTCATTTCGAATTGGTTTTATATTCAATTGAAATCAAATTTGTTTTCTAATCAATTTAACTCAAATCTCATTTCCAAATATTCGATTTCGAAATCACTTTTCAATATTCATTTAAAAATGAATAAAATCGATATAAACATCGTTCCTGTCAAAATGGCGTCAATCTAATCAACACGGCTTCATATATTTCTATTTTCTAATATTCTATTTCAAATATTTTATTTTCAAATATTCTTTTTCAAATATTTCTATTTCAAATATTTCTATTTCAAATATTTCTATTTCAAATATTTCTATTTTCAAATATTCTATTTCAAATATTCTATTTCAAATATTTCTATTTTCAAATATTCTATTTTCAAATATTCCTATTTCAAATATTCCTATTTTCAAATATTCCTATTTTCAAATATTCTGTTCAACACATGACTAATCTCAACGGGTGAGTACTGTCAACACATGAACCTTTATTTTATATTGATAAAGATGTAAATTTTATTATTAAAATATTTCGTTCAACACATGACTAATCTCAACGGATGAGTACAGCCAACACATGAACCTTTGTATTATAATATTCTTTATTTTTCAAATTGGAATGAGGCCCAAACAATCACCATATAATGTTAATTATATGGATTTCCATACATCGCACGTATATATAATAGCATTGATAAATAATCAACCATCAACCAAAGTGCACTACACTGTATAAGCATCAAATATAGATATAACGCTTATAACAGCCTGTCAATCAATCGATCGACATATTTAATCAATCAGGATGAGTGAACTTCAAAATTCATCCCAACACCCGTGTGGGGTTTCAAACAATCAAACACAAATTTTATTTGTGCAGTTAGGCGATGTGTAAAATTTATCGACCCAATCAATGTCCTTCAAATAGGTGTATATAAACAAACCGTCTGGTTTGTAAATGAATATTTATTTATACACATTCACGTTAAAAAATATATTTTTAACGATAAAACATTTTATTTTAACATATGAATTTCTATTCAGCTCATTCTTTAAATAAAATGATATTTTTAATTTTTCTAACTTATTTTAGAAAATTTCGGCGGCATAACGACACGATACTAGAAACGGGACAAGGCCTAGCCTTATCCCCGGTCTAGTGAAGGCCCACGCCATTCACACATCAATCAAATCAATTTCATTTCACCAAACAATTCAATTCAAACCAAATATTCTAACTAACTACTCAACCAAACAATTTAACAAACAAGTCATCCATGGTCTGTGGATGACGGGTGTCGGGTGCTACTAAACACCGTCTGCATCCTAGTATATATATATATAACTAGAAAAAGAAATTGAAAGGTGAGAAATTCTCACCGAAAGCTATCCCAATTTCCCGACACTTCATTTAGAGAAATCTTCGTCGTTCTCTCCTTTTTGTCACCTTCGTTGCCCGTATTCACTGCATATGTAAAAATCAAATTTTTTACTTTGCTATTCAATATATAAAAATCGAATTTTTACTATGCTATTCAATATATAAAAATCGAATTTTTACTTCGCTATCAATATATAAAAATCGAATTTTTACTATGCTATTCAATATATAAAAATCGAATTTTTACTATGCTATTCAATATATAAAAATCGAATTTTTACTTCGCTATTCAATATATAAAAATCGAATTTTTACTTCGCTATTCAATATATAAAATCGAATTTTTACTATGCTATTCAATATATAAAAATCGAATTTTTACTTCGCTATTCAATATAGAAAAATTACCTTTTTTTCTATTCGAAAAATCTAATCTTTTCTATTTGAAAAATCTATTCTTTTCTATTCGAAAAATCTATCTTTTCTATTCGAAAAATCTAATCTTTTCTATTCGAAAAATATAATCTTTGCTATTCGAAAAATCTAATCTTTTCTATTCGAAAAATCTAAAAATAAACATCCATGCTTTACATAAATACTTAGGAAAACTGATTATTAAACTTATAAAACTAATTACATAGAAAATAAGAAAAAATAAGTAAATAAAACAAATGGAAAAACTCACAGCGTTCGTTTAAGGAAGGAGGGGGTTTTCATCGATTTCATGGGGGGGGGGGTCTGGTGGGGGTCTCGGGTCTGCGTCGCAAGGGAAGAGAGGTTGGAGGAGGAGGGGCTCGAGGCAGAGGGGGGGCGTTGGCTCTGGCGTCGGCAAGGAGGAGGGCTAGAGTGCGAAGGAGGCTAGGGTTGCGTGGGGGTCGGTGCAGGCGGTTGCGGTGGCGGGAGGAGCAGCAGAGGGCAGGAGGAGGGGGAGGGGATCGCGCTCTGGCGCGAGAAGGGGGGAAGCCGCGCCACCGCGATGGCGGCGAGGGGGTCATCGGGGAGGGCGGCGGCTCCTCCCCGCTTCGACTTCTTCTTCCCTTTTTTCTTTTATCTGCTGAAATCGAAGAATGAGGGGGGGGGGGGGGGGGCAGAGAAAAGTTAAGGGGAGAGGAAAGAGTTTTAATTTTATTATTTAATTATTTTATTTTAAACCAAAAAGCAACTTTTATTTTCGACCTCTAAACGAGGCCCACCGCCTGTCGTCCATAGCGTTTTACCCCCATTCCGAGCACAATGGGCTATGTATCGCAAGCTGATTCGACCGTTACAATCAATTTCCGTTGAAATCAACATATAACTCTATATATTGAATTTGAACGCGCATTTCAATTTACCGGGGTCACATACTAACTCTAAAAATTCCCGAAAAATATTTTCTAGCTTCATATTGACGATACGGTCCTAACAAAACTAGTTGCGTCGAATTCTGAGACTGTTGGAAAAATGACCATTTTTCAGTCGATTAAAATCAACTAAAACTGGTCAAACGCGTTTTCCTTTGCCACGCTCACATATTGATTCGAAAAATTATGAAATTTGGAATCTAGCAATAATTTGACATCACGGATCCAACAATAGTGGTTTCGTCGAAATCCGAGGTCGTTTGCAAAATTTCCATTTTTAAGGGCCTGAATTCCATAGCGACTATTCAGAATTTTCAACTGGACGTATCTTTTGATTCCCGCTATGAAATTTTGATTTCTCGGATTCGTTGGAAAGATATTCTCGATTAGATTCAAATATTTTTGGTTTCACTAAAATCCAATTTATTTTGAATCCTGTACATCCATTTGAAGTTTGAAATCGAATTATCGAACTACCGCGCCATTTTCAATTCCTTTTATAATTATATATAAATATTTATTTCTAACGACGACGTATATAAATATACACGT
Organism: Allium sativum; assembly: GCA_030737875.1. Taxonomy (NCBI): domain Eukaryota; kingdom Viridiplantae; phylum Streptophyta; class Magnoliopsida; order Asparagales; family Amaryllidaceae; genus Allium; species Allium sativum. The sequence continues at coordinate 1,964,038 of CM060921.1, read as the reverse complement.
TCGAATTATATTCAAAATAAATTTCTCCTCGATATTATTTAAAAAAATCATTTTAAATATTCAAAATTCGCTAAAATTGCCAAAATAAAAATTTTAAACTGGTTCAGAATTTCCGGGTTATTACAATCTCCCCCACTTAAAACTTTTCGTCCCCGAAAAGGAACGAAGTCGAAAGTGGTTTGATCAATCAATTCTACATTCGATCTGGCTTCCATTCTCCAACTTTTCAGTTTCTGAGAATTTTCAAATTTTCAAAAATTTGGCTAACACCCTAAATTTTTGAAAAATTTCGCCATAACCTCCCCTGCACCGGGAGCCACGGGAAAATCCCGAAATTGCCATACAGGCCTTCTGATCTCAAAAAGAAAAAGAAAAAGCCAAGCGGCTAGCCAATCGGCTCATAAAATCATCATCACCCAAACAAAACAGTAAATTATAGTAAACATGTACCTATTTGTCGGGCAAACAAATTTTATTCTCTGCTCTAGCCTCCTTGCTATGACCTGTTCAATGTAAGCACATGTATATGCAAGCAAATGCGACCAATTTTCAATACAGTTCAATATTTGGTTCAATTAGGCTTAATGGTTCAAAATTCAATTAGGCAACAATAATCAAACAACACAAACATCAATCAATTAGTGGATTAATGTTTCAAATTCAAAATTTTGATATATATAGTGAGAATCTTGTTTTTGATGCCAATTCACAACAATAAATCTAGCTATATTAGTTTTGTTCTCACACCAGTCTAATGGAAATATATAGATATCACACCTTCGAAACACGAACATAAATACTGATGATGTCCTGACAATTATCAGTACCATCTCCGGGCGACTAGAATGTAACTCTATATCTATCAAATATATTAAAACTTCGAATATACGTTCATGACGCGTATATGCAAAATCTTTATATATTGGATTGTCCAAATTCAATATAAATAAATTATTCAAATACGTATAAAACGATTTAAATTTTCAAAACAAAAATTGTTTTCATTTGAAAAATATACTCTTCACACTCGTTCTAGGATACTACTGATCCTATCTCTAACGAGTCATTCTAATTGGATATTTCTAATCCAATATCTGATGAATTCTTTCGTATGGTTCTAATGTGTCTTGTTCTCGAGCTCTGTGAACCAAAACTCTGATACCAAATGTGACGGCCGGGAATTTCGCTCGATCCGAATCAGTTGTTAAACCGATCTAGACCGTTCGAAACGCCTGATCGTTTTGAGAACAAGACAAAATCAGAACACAAACAGAAGAACATTTCATTGTTATTACAACAATTCCATCAGATACAAGAATATACAGAGTATAAATGAATAAATTACATTCGACAAATATCAGAGATTACAATATATTACATAGCAGCGGAAAATAATACAAAGCACAACCGAAGGTGATATACGGATACAGAGCTTTCCGGATATCATTCCAGCTGTAAACCAGGATCCTGTGAATATAAATCTGCAAAACCAAAACTACTAGCTGCCCGTGTCAAAAATAAGGGCACCCAGAGTTTAGGTTAAAAAAATAAACTCCAGGTCAGTCATGTGACTGGTGTGAGAACTAAAACAGTTATTTAAAACTTTACTTTAAAAAGAGAGTAATTCAAGGGACCACGCCGTAACACGGAACGGGTTTCCTCCCAAGAATACCAGTGCATAGAATAAACAGCGCAATGCTTTTTCGAAAAATGAAGCTATTATAAGACCCAGGTCCCATCACACAATGCAACGCAAGCCGGAGGATAGGGTTTTACCTTATAACAGCCTAACATGCTTGGTACGTTTAAAACAAATCATTTGATACTATAATAAGTGTATAGTGTCAAAACAATTTCAATCATAAATATAAATCATAGACGGCATAAGTGCCCCATCCCACTATGTCGCCATACTAGGCTCTACAAATAAAGCCGAAATACACGTATTGGAAATTGGATTTCCGTCATGAGTCGAGGCAAGGGGCAAGCTCCTCTCCCCGTTCGAGACACTCTAGCAAATGTCTCAGGACTACACACTTGGGCAATCCTGGATCTTCAGGGCCGGTCCTCTCTTACGTTTGAGGATCGGCAATTCCTAAACACACGTTTCCCGGTCCTTACAGACCTATAATCGAGGCGCCTCATCCAACAACCACAAAGGTGAAAAGTATATAAATGTCAGGGCTGGTAAGTCACTGACACCACCAAATCTAGAAAGAAACGTCGTGCTCTCCCTGCAGTCCGTATCCCTTTTTTTACTCATACCGAGGTGTGAGGCTCGCGAATTCACGTTATACACAAAGCTACGCCACGTAGGCCGTGCTTTGATCATCAACCACAAGACTTTGCCTTTCAACGGAAGCCTTGATCCATGCAACTCAGTATGCCACACAGGCAATTCATGCCATGTGATTGATATCTATCGATATATAACCTCTAAGCTCGTACGTCTCAGAGAAGGGAGTTAAGCAAGGGAATAAATTCTCCGCCGCCAAACAGATATATATTTAACAGAAATCAATCAACACAGAATAAAATCCAATGTCAGACATACAATCCATTTACAAGTTCGTTCTGGGTCTGAACGAAACCGGAGGCACTTTCCTCGCATATCCATCGATCTCCAGGTACGTCTGGACGACCACCAACTATTTCCGTCCTCTTGGGTGTACAGCCCAATCAGGATCGTCAGTAATAATCCAAACGATGTGAAGACTTCCGGTCTTCGACCACCGTCTTCATCTTCGACATCTCGTCGAATCGGTTATTCAGAATGGGTATAAACCCGACCTTTCCGAACCACCCGCGTATATTAAAACGAATGTTACACAAACACAACAAATGCCTCATTCCAATTCATATTCTCAAGGAAAGGTTCCCATTAATTTTATCCAAGATAAATTCTTTAAAATTTATCCTTTAATCCTCCTTTGGATGTCATTTCAAACCAAATTATGGTTTTCTAAACTAGTCGAGATTAGCGAACCACAACGAAGTAATTATTTATTTTATTTCGCAATCCCAACCTATTCATCCCATGAAGCAAAACCGGTAATACTCCATATCTAACACCATAGTGTTGTCCGTAAAATTAATTACCATTTCACGTTCAAATCTTATTAAAGATTTAACTATCGCTCTGGAGCAAAACTGGTGATACTCCATTCTCGCTCATTTGCCAAATTTGATAATTTAGATTATCCATTCACATTTCAATTTAATTGCAGATTCATTAAAACTCCTTTTACTGGGTTAACGAACTAATGTTATTTAAAACACAGTTCACGACAAACCCGAATCACATTCTATTTATTCTCGGGTTAAAGAACTAGTGTTATTTAAAACACAGTTCATGATAAACCCATGAATCAATTCTATTTAAAACTCGTTTCAAATCCAATTTATTTATTTAAAAATAAACGGATTTAATTTTAGTTCAAAACTAGTTCATTTCGATAAAATCTATTTTTATCTTTTCAAATATGTAGTTTTTCATCCGAATTTTTCCCAAATCATTTCTTATGATTTTACACAAATTATTACTATTTTTAATAATTTTATCAAGGCCCGTACAGTCGATTTCCATCAACGGCCATCGAACTGCACTTACAGCGACCTTTTTCAAAATTGATTTGGACGTATCTCCAAATACAACCGTTAGATTTTTAATTTCTAATATTCGTTAGAAAGCTCTTTTCGATACGAACCCAACGGTTCCGGTTTTAGGAGAATCCGACGGTCGGATCTCCCTTAATGTCCGTTTGAAGTAAATGGTCGAAATTCACGAACTGCCGTGGCGCGGCGCGTTCTATTCAGGCCATTATATTATATATATATATAATATATATTTCGTCGATTTCTATTTAAAACGAATTTTATAAATAGTTTTGAATTCGTTTCAAAAACATTTTCAACTTCCATTTCAAATTCAAATCAAAATTGAATTTCCTATTATAAATCCTTTTTACTTTCATTTCTATTTGGTTTCAATTCAAATCGATTCGAATTCATTTCGTTTTCTATTAAATTTAAATTCAATTCGTTTTCTATTCAATTCAATTCGAAATCGTTTTATATTCAATTCATTTCGAAATCGTTTTATATTCAATTCATTTCGAAATCGTTTTATATTCAATTCATTTCGAAATCGTTTTATATTCAATTCATTTCGAAATCGTTTTATATTCAATTCATTTCGAAATTGTTTTATATTCAATTCATTTCGAAATCGTTTTATATTCAATTCATTTCGAAATCGTTTTATATTCAATTCATTTCGAACTGGTTTTATATTCAATTGAAATCAAATTCGTTTTCTAATCAATTTAACTCAAATCTCATTTCCAAATATTCGATTTCGAAATCACTTTTCAATATTCATTTTAAAATGAATAAAATCGATATAAACATCGTTCCCGTCAAAATGGCGTCAATCTAATCAACACGGCTTCATATATTTCTATTTTCAAATATTCTATTTCAAATATTTTATTTTCAAATATTTCTATTTCAAATATTTCTATTTTCAAATATTCTATTTCAAATATTTCTATTTCAAATATTTCTATTTCAAATATTTCTATTTTCAAATATTCTATTTCAAATATTCTATTTCAAATATTTCTATTTTCAAATATTCTATTTTCAAATATTCCTATTTCAAATATTCCTATTTTCAAATATTCCTATTTTCAAATATTCTGTTCAACACATGACTAATCTCAACGGGTGAGTACTGTCAACACATGAACCTTTATTTTATATTGATAAAGATGTAAATTTTATTATTAAAATATTTCGTTCAACACATGACTAATCTCAACGGATGAGTACAGTCAACACATGAACCTTTGTATTATAATATTCTTTATTTTTCAAATTGGAATGAGGCCCAAACAATCACCATATAATGTTAATTATATGGATTTCCATACATCGCACGTATATATAATAGCATTGAAAAATAATCAACCATCAACCAAAGTGCACTACACTGTATAAGCATCAAATATAGATATCTAACGCTTATAACAGCCTGTCAATCAATCGATCGACATATTTAATCAATCAGGATGAGTGAACTTCAAAATTCATCCCAACACCCGTGTGGGGTTTCAAACAATCAAACACAGATTTTATTTGTGCAGTTAGGCGATGTGTAAAATTTATCGACCCAATCAATGTCCTTCAAATAGGTGTACATAAACAAACCGTCTGGTTTGTAAATGAATATTTATCTATACACATTAACGTTAAAAAATATATTTTTAATGATAAAACATTTTATTTTAACATATGAATTTCTATTCAGTTCATTCTTTAAGTAAAATGATATTTTTATTTTTTCTAACTTATTTTAGAAAATTTCGGCGGCATAACGGCACGATACTAGAAACGGGACAAGGCCTAGCCTTATCCCCGGTCTATTGAAGGCCCATGCCATTCACACATCAATCAAATCAATTTCATTTCACCAAACAATTCAATTCAAACCAAATATTCTAACTAACTACTCAACCAAACAATTTAACAAACAAGTCATCCATGGTCTGTGGATGACGGGTGTCGGGTGCTACTAAACACTGTCTGCATCCTAGTATATATATAACTAGAAAAAGAAATTGAAAGGTGAAAAATTCTCACCGAAAGCTATCCCAACTTCCCGACACTTCATTTAGAGAAATCTTCGTCGTTCTCGCCTTTTTGTCACCTTCGTTGCCCGTATTCACTACATATGTAAAAATCAAATTTTTACTTTGCTATTCAATATATAAAAATCGAATTTTTACTATGCTATTCAATATATAAAAATCGAATTTTTACTTCGCTATTCAATATATAAAAATCGAATTTTTACTATGCTATTCAATATATAAAAATCGAATTTTTATTATGCTATTCAATATATAAAAATCGAATTTTTACTTCGCTATTCAATATATAAAAATCGAATTTTTACTTTGCTATTCAATATATAAAAATCGAATTTTTACTACGCTATTCAATATATAAAAATCGAATTTTTATTTCGCTATTCAATATAGAAAAATCACCTTTTTTCTATTCGAAAAATCTAATCTTTTCTATTTGAAAAATCTATTCTTTTCTATTCGAAAAATCTATCTTTTCTATTCGAAAAATCTAATCTTTTCTATTTGAAAAATCTAATCTTTTCTATTCGAAAAATCTAAAAATAAATATCCATGATTTACATAAATACTTAGGAAAACTGATTTTTAAACTTATAAAACTAATTACATAGAAAATAAGCAAAAATAAGTAAATAAAACAAATGGAAAAACTCACAGCGTTCGTTTAAGGAAGGAGGGGGTTTTCATCGATTTCAGGGGGGTCTGGTGGGGGTCTCGGGTCTGCGTCGCAAGGAGGGAGAGGTTGGAGGAGGAGGGGCTCGATTCAGGCGGGGCTCGAGGCAGAAGGGGGCGTTGGCTCTGGCGTCGACAAGGAGGAGGGCTAGGGTGCGGAGGAGGCTAGGGTTGTGTGGGGGTCGGTGCAGGCGGTTGCGGTGGCGGGCAGAGCAGCAGAGGGCAGGAGGAGGGGGAGGGGATCGCGCTCTGGCGCGAGAAGGGGGGGGGAGCCGCGCAACCGCGACGGCGGCGAGGGGTCATCGGGGAGGGCGGCGGCTCCTCCCCGCTTCGACTTCTTCTTCCCTTTTTTTTTCTTTTATCTGCTGAAATCGAAGAATGAGGGGGGGGGGGGGGCAGAGCGAAGTTAAGGGGAGAGGAAAGAGTTTTAATTTATTATTTAATTATTTTATTTTAAACCAAAAAGCAACTTTTATTTTCGACCTCTAAACGAGGTCCACCGCCTGTCGTCCATAGCGTTTTACCCCCATTCCGAGCACAATGGGCTATGTATTGCAAGCTGATTCAACTGTTACATTCAGTTTCCGTTGAAATCAACATATAACTCTATATATTGAATTTGAACGCGCATTTCAATTTACCGGGGTCACATACTAACTCTAAAAATTCCCGAAAAATATTTTCTAGCTTCGTATTGACGATATGGTCCTAACAAAACTAGTTTTGTCGAATTCTGAGACCGTTGGAAAAATGACCCTTTTCCAGTCGATTAAAATCAACTGAAACTGGTCAAACGCGTTTTCCTTTGCCACGCTCACATATTGATTCGAAAAATTATGAAATCTGAAACCTAGCAATAATTTGACATCACGGATCCAAAAAAAGTGGTTTCGTTGAAATCCGAGGTCGTTTGCAAAATTTCCATTTTTAAGGGCCTGAATTCCATAGCGACTATTCGGAATTTTCAACTGGACGTATCTTTTGATTCCCGCTATGAAATTTTGATTTCTCGGATTCGTTGGAAAGATATTCTCGATTAGATTCAAATATTTTTGGTTTCACTAAAATCCGGTTTATTTTTAATCCTGTACATCCATTTGAAGTTTGAAATCGAATTATCGAACTACAGCGCCATTTTCAATTCCTTTTATAATTATATATAAATATTTATTTCTAACGACGACGTATATAAATATATACGTTCGAATTATATTCAAAATAAATTTCTCGTCGATATTATTTAAAAAAAATCATTTTAAATATTCAAAATTCGCTAAAATTGCCAAAATAAAAATTTTAAACTGGTTCAGAATTTCCGGGTTATTACAATATGCCTGTCATGATGCTTTTACTTGTATATACGCTAAAATTGACTGGACTCGCCAGACTTTATGTCTGACCCATTTTTGGTTCTCCTTCCCTCTCTTCCGCCCCCCCTCCCTCCAGGTTCTCAGGGTGGGAATACTCAGGCTTGATTTGGATTCTCTCTTTCGTTCTGCTTGGAGCTGCTTAGATGTACCGCTTTGATTTATCGCCCTCTCTGATATGGCTGTATTTTTGGGGATTATGCTTTTATATTATTATACTTTGATGATTTTATTACAAGGCAAATGTTTTAAATTGATGTAATGGGTTTTCTGTATTTTAGACTTATGTTGTAGTTGAATTTGGACCACAATGTTTTCTATTTGAAAATAAAGTTTTAAATTCCGTTGTTATTTTATATTTGTCTTTTGATGTTTGTGTTTCTATTTACCTACAAGGCTTCATGAAACTTAATGCATTCTGATAAAGAGTGACATTAACGGACGTGGGGTGTCACAATGTGCCTAGCTGGTGCTCTGGCTTGTGTTTGTGGCTTATGTTCATTTGCTTGAAACTGAAATATGAATGCACTCATTTTTGGCTTGGTTGCACACTTGAGTTTCCTTGGCCATGTGGGACTTGTTTTATGCAGAACCATAAACAGTTCTACACCTTGTTGCACTTATTAGCTTGTTCCCGAACACTCACAGATGTTTGACCATGTTACTCTTGCACATAATAAATATATGTGTATATACATCCACATGTATGTGTATACATGTACTGTGCATATGCAATTTTATATGTGAGCTATTTGAATGGTAGGTGTGAATTTTCTATCAGCAGACCACTATACCTGAGTTATGGCTTTCAGAATCAATAAATTTTAAATAATGGTTCTGATCAGCAAACTGGTGCATATGTGTTGGCGTTAATCTGTGAGCACTAGATATATTGTCTACCTTGTGGTATTTATAGTGAATCACTGTGAATATCACAAGCAGTCTAGACACAGATGGATGAACATGCATATCATACCAAGTCATGAAATATGATAAGAAACACACCAAAATTCCAAGGCAAATAAAATTTAAAATATATTTATATCTTCTAGAATGCAAATCAAATTTTGTTCCATTATACTGTGTGTGTTTCTGTGTCAAGTATGCAGGTGACTAGACTGACAATGAACCAAACTGAAGTTAGAGATGTGTCAATGTATGAGTGAGTCTGTATATGAATCTGTACAACTGAGTGACTATGTAACAGAGTGACTAAGTGTTGTAAAAGAGTGAACTGGGAGAAATGTAGTGAGCAACAACTGTATATGAAACTAAATGTGTATGTGAATTGATTGTATTATATTACAGGGAAATGTACAATCGTGGCATTAGAAGTTTGTACTATTCAAATGTTGAAATAAAATATTATATTTTAATAAACACTGCTTGAATATTTAAATTCTTGTGCAGTAGTATTCTATTCAAAATTAAATATTTATTTTTCTGTATGTGATGTAGTAGAATAGTACAATTGCAAACACATTTATAATAATATATATATGTTTGTTATCATCAAACAAAAATCATATTGTTATATACAACAATCTCCCCCTTTTGATGATGACAAACATATAATAAAATTTTGAATACAATAAATGTGTTAGACAACGAAGTGTAGAACTCCACCTATATGTATGCTCCCCCTAAAACAGAACTCCCCCTAAATATGTGCATGTGAGTAAACAAAAATATTATAATTGAATTACCAATATTAAAATATTCATGAAGTATTCACTCATTAATAAAATCTTCATCACTCTCCCCCTTTTGTTATCATCAAAAGGATATAGAAATCAAAAGAGTGATGAAAAAATAGACTAGAAATATAAAAGTAGGTCAAGAGAGAGAATTACATCATTAATCTCATTCAATCAAACGAAAATCATAATATTCTTCAAACTAGTGGAAAATTTCACATAGTAGAATGATTGATTTGCGATGAATTTTATAAAATGGAGAGAGTTTTAAAAACATATGAATTCTAAATGTTTTCAAATAAAATTTTAAAAATTGAGTAGAAAATAACGACGGATTTGGACTATGGTTATAAATTCAAATCAAGTGACAAAATCAAATAATCTCAAATCCCAATGACTATCAATCAAAAAAATCATAATATATTATAAAATAGAGAAACATTTCACTATTCAGAAAATGGATTGATAGGTTGGTTTTTACATAACAAGGAGGATCTCATATATGTATATATAATTTTTATTTATTTTCTTTTTATTTTAAGAGCACACTAACCACGCATAAACCATTAGTACTTTTAAATGGGGTCAGTCGCAACTTATATTATAAGTGATATCTAACCATGCATGACCATGTCTAGGTTTTTTTAAATGAGATTAGAGAAACACTTATTATATAAAAAATACCCTCAGTATATAAAACCAAAATGGATGACAAAGTTATGGCAAATACAGATATGGTTGTAAAAAAAGATTCTAAAGTAATCATATTATGAAATATGCTCAACTGTACCGAGATGTTCGAAAATTTCAATTATCTCTTTTTCTGAAAAATAATATAGTCACATATCCATCACAAATTTTGAAACTATAAATTCGTTAATGATTTAAAAAAAAAACTAAACTCTCTACATTAAATGAAACCATGATGCATATGCCATGCCGAACCATGTGTATATATATATATATATATATATATATATACACACATACAAACAAACATGTGTGTGTGTATATATATCTGTGTGTGTGTGCGCGTGCGCGTGTGAATTTGCTGCACATTATATTCTTTGAACTTGACCTTTTCTTAATGCTTGAAACTATACTATGTTCTTATTACTTGAACTTGGATGTGCACATGCTAGAATTGTAAATCTCTTGCCGTGATTCTTGTTATCTTGTGCATGCATGCTTCTTGCTGTCCAGTTTACAATAGCTGTCTTCACCCCTGACATCTATTTATGTGACCCATGCCTTGTGTATTTGTGCATATATAACATATCTCTTGCATGTATTTCCATATACATATGCATGTATATGAAAACCCATTTGTTCATGTTGAACGCTTTCGCCATTTTAATTTGCTTTTGTATGTGCATCAGTGTGTACCCATTCTTGCCAGAGTCTTGTACATATATTAAAAAAAACTCTGCACTTGAAGTCATGAATACATGCTATTTACATATATTAGTCTGAGCATCAGTACACCATTTCTTGTTCCCTTGTGACCATTTGAATTTTGCTTGTGCACATACATGCTGCACATATATATGTTACCTGATGCATCCTTCTTGTCCATGTGACTTGATGTGCTTGAATTCTCTGGTGCTTTATGCCTTGACATGTTTTGATTCCTTGGCTTTATGTATACACTTGTATATTTTCTGGCTTCTGGTATATTAATCTGCCATTTTTCTCGCTTGCTCACGAACCAGACAAAATTGCTTCTATTTGTGTTCAGTTGTGTAAATGTTGACTTGATCATTTTGTATAATGTGCATCTATGTGCCTAGTAGGTCCTCTAGCTTGTGTTTGTGGCTTATGGTCATTTTCTTGAAACTGAAATATAAATGAACTCATCTTTGGCTTGGTTGGACACTTGAGTTTCGTTGTCTATGTGGGACTTGTTTTGTGCTGAACCATAAACAGTTGTACACCTTGGTGCACTTGTTAGCTTGTTCCTGAACACTCACAGATGTTTGACCATGTTGCCGCTACACATAATAAATATATGTGTATATACATACACATGTATGTGTCTACATGTATTGTGCACGTGCATATGTGAGCTATTTGATGGGCGGGTGTGAATTTTCTATCAACGTACAACTATATATGAGTTGTGGCTGTTCAGAATCAATAAATTTTGAATGCTGTTTCTGATCAGCAAATCAGTATAAATGTGTTGAGGCTGATCTGTGAGCACTAGATATGTTGTCGACCTTGTGGTATTTACAGTGAATCACCGTGAATATCACAAGAAGTGTAGACACAGATGGATGAATATGCATATCAAACCAAGTCATAAAATATGATGAGAAACACACCAAAATTCTAAGGAAAATAAAATTTAAAATAAATTTATATATACTAGAATGTAAATCAATTTTTTTTTTCAATTTACTGTGTGTGTTTCTATGACTGGTATGCAGGTGACCGGAATGACAATGAAGCAGACTGAAGATAGAGATGTGTCAGTGTATGAGTGAGTCTGTTTATTAGTTTGTACAACTGAGTGAATATGCAAAAGGTTGACCGAGTTTTGTAAAAGAGTGAACTAAGAGAAATGTAGTGAGGAGCCAATGTATATGAAACTGAATGTATTATATTATAGAAAAATGTACAATAGTGGAGTTAGAAGTTTGCACTATTCAAATTTTGAAATAAAATATTATATTTGAATAAAACACTGTTTGAATATTCAAATTCTTGTGCAGTAGTATTCTATTCAAAATTAAATATTTATTTTGTATGTGATGTAGTAGAATAGTACAATTGCAAACGCATTTATAATATATATATTGTTATCATCAAACAAAAATCATATTGTTATATACAACAATTACCATTAATCTTGACTCTATATTCATTACCAATTTAATGGATTACTACCCATTCAGTTCGGTTGAATCGAATTATTCCGCAATGTCTTACTTCACTTGCCCTCTCAGTTATTTTCACTTCCCATTTTGGAGTTAACTTGCATGTCGAACCCTTAGCGGATTCTTTTCAGTTACAAAACTAATCCACCGATCTATAGAAAGTACAAGCTACTAACGTCTTAACAGGAAGTGATCTTGCACCTCTTAGCACACCATTGATGCATTTGTCGTCATTACATGAAACTGTCCACCGTCATCTTTAAATAACTCCCAGTTTTACCCTGCTCTTTCCTCTTTGTTTTCTTCTTTAAACATTTCTGTTGAAACTGCTTTGCTCCTTGGACCTAATGGTCTTTCCCCTCTTCCGTCTTTGGTATTCTGGTCTTTCTTGTTATCCTAGCAATATCTAACCTCCTCCACCGTGTTCATCTTTCGTCCAACCCTGATCGCTATACCTGGGCTTTATCTTCCAACCGTGGCTTCTCTGTTGCATCATTGTACCATTTTCTGAATTATTCTGGTTGCTCCTTTTCTTTTTCCAGACTTTGGAAGTGTCGCTTGCCACCCAGAAAGCTCTTCTTCCAATGGTGTCTCATCCATGAAAGAATTAACACTAGAGCTAGATTATATTGACGTAATTTAATTGCAAACCCTAATTTTCATTATGCTCCAGTAAAGTAGAAATGATCCACCATTTATTCTTTGACTATGACAATACTTACCCTATCTGGGCTGCTCTTTGTTCTCATATTCTTGGTTATATTCCTATCATATCATCTGTGTTCGATCATTGGAAATACGGCACGGCTAACTCCTCATTGAACATGTTCCTACGTATTTACTTTTGGTGTATTTGGAAGGAAAGAAACGCAGTAATTTTTGATAAACCATTAAAGCATTTTGATGGAATTTGCAAACTTATCTCTCATTATTTTCAACCTTGGACAGGTTCTTCTTTTGCAGCACGCTTCAGATTGGCTCTTCCTCATCGCAACAACTATGATGAATCAGTTGGTAGCTCAACCTCGGATTTGCATTGATAAGCCTCTCTTCTATATAGTATGCTTTTCTTTCTGCGTTATTATATATCTCATGTTGCCACTATTATATATGCTTATATGCTGATGTATGTTATGTAACATTGATATTTTGCTTGTTGTTTTGGCTGTTATGTAAATCAAGTGGTTGTTGCTACCAGTTGGGCCTGTCAACTGGGCTAAGTATTATATATGTTATATATTAATCGGCTGCGTAGTTCCATATTACACAACCGTTTCTCTCAAAAAAAATCCCGTTTTCCCCCTAAACTTTTCTCAATCCAATTATGAGCTCTGTAATTGGTCATCTTAATTTCCTCCCAGATTTTAAAATACCCAACCTCTTCTAAAGCGCATGCCACTACATAAAGTAAACTTGTCAAATGTTTAACTCTAAAGCCACCAGCCTGAAAATTTGCCTTTAGATACCTAGCACAAAATCTATGTTTTTGTGGCACTCTCCATTTTTCCTCCAATGTGGTAGGTATTTCTTTCATTCATCGGATACAAAAATTATATGTCGACTTTAACGCTATGTATAAACTTATGCATGCAAGAAAAAAACCAACCCCATGAATCATACAATCCAACCTCAACAATTGCATATGCCAACGGATAAAGTTGATCATTCGCGTCAACTACAGTCGCTGTAGGTAGTGTACCTTTGTATTTTCCAAATAAATGTGTGCCATTGATACAAAAGCAAGGGTTGACAATGTAGAAATCCCTCTATGCAAGGGCCAAATGCTAAAAATGAACGTTCAAATACACCAACATCGTCTGTTATTATATGGCTTAACTACCTGGATTCATTCTATTAATTTCTTCAAAATATTATCACAAGGTTGAATATGAATCTGCCTAATCCTCATGAATCCCCTTGTTTGTCATACATAGCAATGTCCAAGCTTTCATATACCCAATCTCAATAAACAATTATTCTTCCACTAATACTTGAACCGTTCTAGCTATTATGTTTAAATCTGACTTGACAAAAGGAAAGATCTTCAATGTGACGGCCTGCCCCGCACCAACCGGCATTTACTCCAAAGGTGCGCTGTACACATGTCCAGTTAGCACGGGACGGATCGTCAGGAGGAAAGGGGAAGAAGGAAATGAACTAACAAGGAACCTGTAGAATGTCTCACAGCGCCTAGAACAAAATATAATAATAACATACTTGACATAAAACAGGTGAGACAGTGCATAAGCTGAAACAACTAACATAGCAGCGGAAAATCCAAGTACAGCTTATGATCCAAAGCTAACATTATTACAACTTTTCAAACTGTCTCAAAAGCAAAAGCAAGATAAAGGAGGTACACTACTAATGCCCAAGTTGCGACCACCAACGACACTGGGAGAATATCTATATATCATACGTGGAAGCCTCATGCTCGCCTCCGAATCAGATACTCGCACATCACCAGCTAACCTGTCTCTAGTCTGCTCATGTGAGCGCCCAGAGTAATAAGAGGAGACATAAAACTCTGGGTCAGTGCGTAAAGCATACGATATTCACCACTTCGATCACCCAACATACTTTGCTATGATCACTTTGCCCCATGAAGTCATAAATGGCTTCACTGCACTGATACATAGCCACAAATCCTTCGCTATGTCCACTTTGCCCCATGGAGTCGTAATGACCCCACTGCACTGGCTCATAGCCTTACTAATCCTTTACTATGTCCACTCTGCCCCATGGAGTCACAATGAACCCACTGCACTGGCTCATAGTCCTACTACGCATCACTTTTCCCCTCAAGTCATAATGACTCTACTGCACTGATAACGTAGTCTTGCTACCATCACCTTGCCCCTCGAGTCATAATGACTCTACTGCACTGATAAGTAGCCCATCATCCATTTTCAGTGGTGAATCATAGTTATGAACGTCGACAACTCCTTAGCACACGTCCCACAGCAAAGCCCAACCATGAAGTGAACTCATTGGTTCCCAACTGAATCCTGAGCTCTAACTTCCATTTTGACTACCTTTGCATCTCGGGTTACTGGTCATCACCGGATCGGTTCGGATCTACCCCTAGTCATCAATTCGGTTCGGATCAGAGTGCTCCTTCTTCTCTGGATCGGGTCATCTTCACCTTAGCAGATCGGGTCGGGTCTCCACGTCCAGTCGCCATCACTGGTTCGGGTCGGGGTCCTCCAATGTGCCATGGTTCGGATCGGCTTCTTCTAATTAACCCGGGTCGGGTCGTAGTCTCCAAGCCTCGCAGAAGTACATCTGTTCGGGTCGAGGTACCATGGAGGATCGGGTCGGAGGACATCAGATGGGTCGGATCGGACGATGCATGCTACGAGAAGAGCGAATAGATCGAAGAATGAAGTATGGGGAGCGGACCGGATCCTCCCTCTGTTCCGATCCGGATCGGTCTGTTCCCTGCACTTTTCCAACAAGCAGTTTTACGCCACTCGACGGCGTTTTCGACCATTCCAACTATTCTAATCAATCACAAAGCATACAATACAGTCATAGCAACATGTGTAATCAACCACAAACATCAAAACAACAATATGATAGGTTAAAGTGGATCAAACCTAGCCAAAACCCCATATTTCCCCTTAAGCATGTTTAGGTGAAACTAATGATATGATTAGCAAAACTTAACCAAATTAACCCAAATTCATATCAGAGGTCTAAAACATCATTTTGGATTTTATAAATATTGTCCAGAATTTTATCATGTTTAAATTCGCTAATTAACACTAATTACCCTTAATTAGCCATAATTAGTGAGGAACTATGTAAATCACTCAACTTAGCCACAAATAAACTAAGATATGAAATAAATCTCTGATTTGGTGCGAATCCCGATGCTAAACAGTAGCTCTCACGTTGATTTAGTGTAGGTCTCCCTTGATTTGATGTTGCTAAGCTTAATCCTTGATTAGAAGAGGATTTGGAGGTGATTTAGAGGTTGGAGGCCATTTTTAGGGTTTCAAAGAGGTAAGTAGAGGCTAGAAAACTGAAATGGAATGATTCTCTAACTCCTTTCAGCCTCCCCATAACCCTAATCCCGAAATGGGTTATGGGCCCATTCACTAATCACCCTATTTGGCCCGGTTAAGCAGTTTTTCACCTTCCAATCCTTATTTCAGCCATATCTCCCAAACGGTAAGTCCGTTTTTCACATATGACCACTCTACGAAAAGGTAAACCATCAAACGAATCTAATGGAAGTGGTTTCAGGTCAAAATTCCTTTCCAATCAAAAGTTATGGCCAAAACAAGATCAGCTAGGGGCAAAATGGTCATTTAAAAATCGACAAAAATCATGAACATGGAAAATGACTCTAATGGTTGTTTCCCAAAGTTACATGACCATACGACTTCATATGGGAAAGAAATAAATATTCTACGATCCTCCGATGCGTAGAATGCGGGTTGTTACATTCTTCCCCCCTTAAGAAATTTCGCCCCCGAAATTCCCTAACCAAAACACACAAAGGGTCCCGCATGCCTATCAACCATAAAACAACAATCAAACATGCAAAACAAACAAAACAATTCTATCCTAGCATGCGGAATAACTAAATTACAAGGTAAATCTTACCAGGCAAAGAGTTCTGGATACATCTTTCTAATGCTCTCCTCTGTCTCCCAAGTCCAGTCATTCTCGTTCTCGCCCCACTGAACCTTGACTAGCTTCACCGCCTTCCTTCGAAGTTGTTTTGTATCGTGCTCGACAATACGAATCGGCTTGCGGTTCCCAACCGCCTTGGGTTCTACTTCGAAGTCCTCTAACTGATCAGGTGAAATAGCCATATCTGGGTCGTGAACGAACTTCCTTAGTTGGGAAACATGAAATACGTTGTGAACTCCCGCCATCTTCTCTGGTAAGTCAACTCTATATGCCAAATTCCCGACTAGTTCAAGAACAGGGAATGGGCCAACAAATCTTGGTGCCAACTTGCCTCTCCTGCCAAATCGTATCACGCACTTCAACGGAGAAATCTTGACAAACACCAAGTCACCAACGGAGAATTTTAAGTCTCTTCTTCTCTTATCAGCATAACTCTTCTGCCAATCTTGGGCAGCCTTCATTCGTTGTTGAATGGTCTTAATCTTATCTGAAGTTTCCCTTACCACATCTGGTCCAAGCATAAACTTCTCGCCAGTCTCTATCCAACATGATGGTGAGTTGCACGGTCTTCCGTACAAAGCTTCATATGGAGCCATACCGATACTGGATTGGTAGCTATTATTATATGCAAACTCTACTAGATGCAAATGGTCATCCCATGATCCACCAAAATCCAATATACAAGCTCTCAAGAGGTCTTCCGATATACGATTCACCCTCTCCGTCTGACCGTCGGTCTGAGGATGATATGCGGTACTGAGATGTAATTCTGACCCTAGAGCCTCTTGTAAGCTCTTCCAAAACCCGCTAGTGAACAACGGGTCTCGGTCACTCACAATGCTTTTAGGCACTCCATGAAATCTCACTACCCACTTCATATACAATTCTGCTAACTTAGTTGTCGTTCTGGTCGATTTTACTGGTATAAATCTTGCACTCTTAGTCAATCGATCCACAATTACCCAAATGCTATCATGTCCCGATCTAGTCCTTGGTAAACCATCGATGAAATCCATCGAGACTTGCTCCCATTTCCATTCGCGAATTTCTAATGGTTGCAACAACCCACTAGGTTTCTTTTGCTCGGCTTTAACTAGCTGGCAATTCATGCATTTGGATATAAATTTCCCAACGTCTCTTTTCACCCCTTCCCAGTAGTAAGTCTGCTTCATGTCTCGATACATCTTATTACCACCGGGATGTATAGTCTGTTTTGAGTGATGACATTCTCTAAGCACTTCATCTCTCAAACCATTTACGTTGGGTACAACTAGTCTTCCATTCTTTCTAAGCCATCCATCTCGATCAAGCCCATACAAATTCATCTCCTCACCGTCGATGTCCATCTCTAACTTGGAGATGATTTCCAATAGATTAGGATCGTCCCTCTGGCTGGAACCAATCCGCTCTATCAAAGTGGGTCTGATCGCCAAACTAGCTAGCACTTCTAGATCCAATTCGCACTTTGGTCTGAAATCAAACCCTGCGATATACTCTTGTTGCTTCCATTCAAGAAACATAGCCCCTAAACTGGCACGTCTCCTACTCAAGGCATCGGCTACCGCATTACCTTTCCCAGGTGTGTATGCGATATCAAAATCATACGAAGCCAAGAACTCTAACCATCTTTACTGACAGAGATTCAGGTCTTTCTGAGAGAGGAGATACTTTAACGATTTATGATCGGTAAACAACTCGAATCTTTCTCCCAAGAGATAATGTCTCCACATCTTCAGCGCAAACACGATCGCTGCTAATTCCAAATCATGGGTAGGATGCTTCTTCTCATGCGGCTTTAATTACCGACTAGCATAAGCTACAACCTTACCTCCTTGCATCAACACAGCACCTAGTCCGGTACCACAAGCATCAGTGTATACCGTCATTTCTTCATTCCCTTTAGGAATGACTAATACTGGCGCACGCGTCAACTTTTCCTTTAGACTCTTCAATGCCTTCTCACACACTCCGTCCCAGACGAAGGACTAATTCTTCTTAGTCAACTGAGTCAACGGTGTTGCTATCTTGGAGAAGTCCTGGATAAACTTACGATAATATCCAGCTAACCCCAAGAAACTTCTTACATCTGTTGCATTCTTGGGCATAGGCCAATCCTGTACCATAGCCACCTTCGCAGGGTCCACGACAATACCATTCTCTGAAACAACATGACCCAAGAATCTCACTTCCCTTCTCCAGAAGTGACACTTAGAGAATTTCGCTTTCAATTTGTGTTTCCTCAACACCTCCATCACTATCCTCAAGTGTCCCTTGTGTTCCTCCTCTGTCCTCCAGTAAACAAGGATATCGTCTATGAACACAAGAACAAACTTATTCAAGTGATCTCTGAATACTCGATTCATAAGATCCACAAAATATGCTGGTGCATTGGTCAACCCAAATGGCATGACCAACCACTCATAGAATCCAGACGGCGTCCTAAATGCCGTTTTCGGAACACTCTCATCCGCTACTCGGAGCTGATGAAATCCTGTCCCGAGGTCCAACTGGGAGAACACTCTTACTCCTTCCAGTTGATCAAACAAATCATCTATCCGCGGTAGAGGATACTTATTCTTCCTCGTTACCTTATTCAACTCACGATAGTCCACACACAAACGAAGGGAACCATCTGCCATAGTGGCAAACACAACTGGTGCTCCCCACTCGGAGACACTTCTTCTAATAAATCACTTCTTCAAAAGATTGCTGACTTGCACCCCGAGCTCTCGCTGCTCCCTTGGTGCCATACGATGAAGTGGCATCACTATAGGTTTGGCATCTTTCACTAAATCAATACGGAACTCAATCTCTCGGTGTGGTGGAAGCCCGGTCACCTCCTCGAAGACGTCCGGATACTGGCCAACCACGGGCACATCTGACAACTCATCCTGCGGGATGTCGAGGGAATTTATAAAACTAGTCATTACCCTATCACTAGGTAGACTACCAAACACTATCCTTCGCCCATCATCTGCCCTAACTGTCACCAAAAAGCCCTCACAGTCTACCACCACCCCATATCTTTGGAGCCAATCGACTCCCAATATAATGCCATACCCAGTAAAGCCCAAAACAAAGCAATCACAAACAAACATACATCCATGACTCGATAAGACCACATTTCGGCAAATCATACTAAGGCAAGTCGAACCACCAATCGGGTTCGTCACAACCAATGGTCTATCGACTATCTCGGGTTCCAGTCCCAACCTATCTACCAGGTCACTAGATATGAAGGAACGGGAAGCCCCAGTATCAAACAAAACTCGAACTGGTACATCATAAATAGAAAGCATACCTTGAATAACAACATTCTTTCCTTTCTCCGCCGCAGTTGGGGCATTCGACGAAGAAGGAACAACATCAATAGCATATGCTTTCACAATCTGCTTCTCCTTAAGAGGTTGCGGACACTTATCCTTATGATGTTCCACTTGGCCACGGTTGTAGCACTTCCTTTCCGCTGGCTTGGCCCGACATTCTTTAGCATAATGGCCCTTCTTACCACAGCTGAAGCACTCAACTTCTTTCTAGTTCTTTTTCTGGCCATCCTTAGATTGGTTCTGCTTCCTCTTATTCTGAGAGCTATTCTTGCCTCCACCGCCTGCTTGCGGCTTCAGCCCTTCTGCAGATGCAGCCTCAGTCCTTGACTTAGGGTAAAGACTCTCTGATCTCAAAGCTTTCCCCATAATCGATTCAAAAGTCTCATCGATGTGGTTGATAAGCCTTTCCCCCAAGTATCCATCCAAACCAGTAATGAACTTCTCATTCTTCTTCTCAGGAGTATCGATAAGAGATAGTCCATACTTCGACAAAGTGTCGAACTCAGCAATATAGTCAGAGACTGCCCTTCCATTCTGCTTGAGTTCCAAGAATCTCTTAAACAACACTGACTTCTGGGCAGCTGGAATGAACTTCTCGCTAAAGCGAGCCTTGAACTGATCCCAAGTAACCTGATCTTCTGGAGTAGCTGTTCTAATGGCATTCCACCAATTCATCGCTCGCCCTTGCAGCTGACGAGATGCTAGCCTTCTCTTTATCGCATCCTCGATACCCAAGTCGTCGAAGATACGATCACAGCTATCCAACCAATCCTGAACATCTGTGGCCGATTCCGTTCCGTGGAACGGCTTCCCACCAAGGTTAGTGTAATCCTTGCACAACTTGGTGAAATCGACCCTAGGCGCCTGCACTACTAGACCACCACCAATTCCGGGATTGGGAACTGCTCCTTGCACCTCCCTAAGCATGTCTCTCATGAGTTCAGTAAACATCGCCCTCATGTCAGCAGCATTCCCATTATTGGCTCCCCTACCAGCACCTCTAGCAAATCGGCTCATCGTCAATCTATAAAAAGGGAAACGATTAACGACCCCATAGTGGTGCTAGTGCAGTACGACTTCATTCTTATACTACTAATAGTATATACATATAGCTTTTGAAAACCAAAGTAATCACAAATACGCTCTCTCATATACGTACTATCTCTCCCTAGTGTCTTTCCCTAGGTTAACTACGCAACCTGGAGCTCTGATACCAAATGTGATGGCCCGCCCCGCACCAACCGGCATTTACTCCAAAGATGCGCTGTACACATATCCAGTTAGCACGGGACGGATCATCAGGAGGAAAGGGGAAGAAGGAAATGAACTAACAAGGAACCTGTAGAATGTCTCACAGCGCATAGAACAAAATATAATAATAACATACTTGACATAAAACAGGTGAGACAGTGCATAAGCTGAAACAACTAACATGGCAGCGGAAAATCCAAGTATAGCTTATGATCCAAAGCTAACATTATTACAACTTTTCAAACTGTCTCAAAAGCAAAAGCAAGATAAAGGAGGTACACTACTAATGCCTAAGTAGCGACCACCAACGACACAGGGAGAATATCTATATATCATACGTGGAAGCCCCCTGCTCGCCTCCGAATCAGCTATTCGCGCATCACCAGCTAACCTGTCTCTAGTCTGCTCGTGTGAGCACCCAGAGTAATAAGAGGAGTCATAAAACTCTGGGTCAGACATAAAGCCTGGTATGAGCAATAAACATCTAAACAAAACAATAACAGGTAGACTAAAACATACCTGAACCTGGACCTGCAACCAAAGAGTTAGCACTACATACTGTACAACACTCTAAGGTGCCAATTCAAATGGTGTAAAATAACGGGGGTAGGGGTGTGCATGTCATAGTGATGGCAAACAATCAAACATAGCAACCATCCTCACATCTCTCACTCAGTGCGTAAAGCATATGATATTCACCACTTCGATCGCCCAACATACTTTACTATGATCACTTTGCCCCATGAAGTCATAAATGGCTTCACTGCACTGATACATAGCCACAAATCCTTCGCTATGTCCACTTTGCTCCATGGAGTCGTAATGACCCCACTACACTGGCTCATAGCCTTACTAATCCTTTACTATGTCCACTCTGCCCCCATGGAGTCACAATGACCCCACTGCACTGGCTCATAGTCCTACTACGCATCACTTTGCCCCTCAAGTCATAATGACTCTACTGCACTGATAACGTAGTCTTGCTACCATCACCTTGCCCCTCGAGTCATAATGACTCTACTGCACTGATAAGTAGCCCATCATCCATTTTCAGTGGTGAATCGAAGTTATGAACGTCGACAACTCCTTATGTAACACCCCGAAAATTCTATAACTGTGAAATTAACAAATTAAAGTATAATTAATCTGAAATCAAAGAACTAAGGGAAACGGGATACGCCATTGCGTTCGTCTCGGAAAAATACGCGAAATAGAGTCTGAGTTTTCGAAAAACGGAGTCCGTATGAAGAAGATATGGCCTTCGGAAGTTTTGAATTAAATTTAAAATTCAAACAGAATAAAATAATAATTAAAAATCGGGCCCAGTGGGCCAGGGCGGATAAACACCCGCCTAGGCCACCCAGGTCGACTGGGCTGTCGACCTGGGCTACCCATGTCGACAGGGCTGTCGACAGCCCTGTCGACAGGGGTGTCGACCTGGTCGAGCCCAGTCAACCTGGCTGGCCAGGTCTGTGTTTGGTCGAATTTCTGTGGTCTGCTTTGTCACTAGGGCTAGGTGGCAAGTTTTTATTGGTCTCTCTTCCTAATGAATGGCTACGATCTAACCTAGCAACATCAATGGTCCTAATCAATTCCTAACCTCTATATAAACAACCCTAGACTAAACCCTAATCTATTCATTCAAATTAAGAACATAGCCGCCATGTTGCTGAGGAACGACTAAGAGTAGCCGCCAACTAGAGAGAGGATTAGGGAGAAAGTTCTAAAGCCTAAAGCAATTCAAGCAACCTAAAGCCAATCAATTCAACAAAGGAATCATATCTCTTAATTAGAGAATTCGCCGCAACCATTGTAAGTAGAGTATTACTTTGGTATGAATAAACAATTGTGTTGATGTGTATGCTTGAATTGTGGCAGTAAAAGTAATTCATACTTATGCGTTCTTATCAATTTGTATACGTTTGGATATTCTTGAATTATGTTATAAAGAACTACATGCGGTAGTTCTATGCAAGTAAACGTTTGGAATATTTCGCAAATTATGTAATCTATGTTGAAGCTACATGTATGTAGTTGATTGAAATTCATGCAAGTTTGGGGCTTTATTTTTATGCCATCATGATGTATATTTGTATGTAATTAAAACAAGTTTGGTTATAGTTCATATGAAATTATGTTGAGAATTAGGCATCATGTATTAAGTCATGCTTTTGCAAACTTATGAATATGGCTAGGCTATGAATGATATTTGGCATAATTGAAATCCATGTTAGTTCTATATTGTTAAAACGACATATGTGAGACATGGCTAGGTTAGACTCAAAAATCCCCTTTTTGCAAGTTTAAAGAAAACACCATGATTAGGAATATTTATGCATAAGTATGTTTATACCGTTGTTATGTGATTAGACTTAAATCATGATTAAGTTGAACTATGCTTTTGTGTTAGTAACAAAGTATTCCCTTTGTAAACATGTAGAAACCTTATGAACATGACTTGTTTATGTTTATGCCATGAACAAAATTTAAGTTACTTATGCCATGCTTATGTTTGACATTATGCCGTGTTTATGCTAAAAGTATTTATGACATGCTTATGTTTGACATTATGCCTAAATAAGAATATAGGTTCATGTTGTAGTTAAACTTATGCAAGTTCACATGCTATGATTCATGTCACCTATGTTACCACTATGCAAGTACACCAATTTCTATTTTGTACTTCCAACGTCGTATTGCAAGTTCATGCGCTCACCTTCCCCTCTTTGTGTATACGCCATAAGCCTCCCCTTTTCGCATGGCTAAATTGGGCTTTAAAAGGCTAAGCCCAATATATATATAAACGGACGTGTAAAACGGGGGAAAATAACGTTGGGTTAAAATTAATTAATGAATGAAAATATAAAATAGAAGGGCCCAAATTCAAGTATGGGTTGGGCCCATGATTGGTGTAACCTTTACACCATTAACTTAATAATGGGCCGCAAATATTTACATATAAGAAATAAAGAAGAATGACAAGATATGTAAATGTAGAACATACGATGTGTTTAACCCGAGGTTGGATTGAGTTGTGATGTAAACCTGCCCGGAACCGCCCGGCTGTCCAGTAGTCACAACAATACCTATCCAATGTGGGAGGTTAAACATGGAGCCCAGTAAGGACCCGAGGTTAGACTGAGTTGTGGCGTAAGACTGCCCGGAACCAACCGGCAACAGGCAGCCACAACAATACCTGTCTAATGTGAGAGGTCAGGGCCTTAATAAGACAATTAAGGCTGAGTCAGGATTGTTAGGATTAAGTGGACTAAAGACTTAATCAAAATGGAACATGCTAAACTAAACGGACTGGTGGGGGTTAGGTTAGAAACACTTAACCAACTTAGCATGTTGGCTAGAGATAGAAAACCTAGTAACGGGGGACCCTTTTCAGCAGTAACCCTAAAAGGTGTATCAGGATACCCTGAAGCTAGGCAGGGTGGGGCACGATTACTGGGCTGATTGTAAGAGGTCAAAGCGACGGCGGTGGTGTAGCAGTGTAGGTTCTAACGGAGTGCGGGCGTGCACACACTCCGGAGCAGAAAAATAAGGCACTGGACACCAGTAGCATACCTGTGTACTCTAAGGTTGTGTCGGGTTGCCACTATGGGACTTGATACACCCCATGGTGGGACCAGCATAGGTAACTACAGACATCGGGGGCCGTAAGACACATGTAACTATGCGAGTAGGAGCCGATCATCATAGAATGGATCACATCACCCTGATTATGGGTGCCAGTTGGAAACTAGTTTATATGGGTTCAGAGAATAACATGGGGTACGATAGTATATTCGACCCTAGACAACGTAACCAAGTTTATAGTGCTTGCCCACTTCCTGTTTATACTTATCATGCCCAGTTCTTTATTCATAGACAAAATAGTACTAGACTTACTCAGGCTTTATGTCTGACTCTATTTTTCTTTCGTCTTCTTTCTTCCGTTTTTCCCCCCCCAGGTCCTCAGGGAGGGAACACAGCAGCTTGATCAGCCTTGACATCCAGCTTGAAGTAGAGAAATGTATTGCTTGGACTTTCCTGTTTTGAACTATGGCTTTGGACAATCCACTATGGGGCTTTTTCAGTTTATCTATGTTTTATTTATGCTTCTTTAAATCATGTACTCAAGACAGATTATGAAAGTGTTATGTTATGTTTTGGAAAGGATGTTGTTGTAACACGTATTTGACTTTATGAAATAAAAGTTTGTTGTTCTTCCGCTGTTTACAAATATGTGTTCCTATATCTGTCTTGTATATCTGTGACTTGTACTTATAAACCTCCACCAAAATTAGGGCATTCCCTTTGAGAGTGACCCTAACGGAGGTGGGGTGTTTCACTTGGTATCAGAGCATAGGTTTACCAGATAAGATAAAAAGTTTTGAAAAATTATTTTCAAAAAGGAAATTTAAAGAAGCATTTTTAAAAGAAAAATATTATTTTATTTTAAAAAGGCAAAGTCCACACCCCAAAGCCATAGGAACTATCTCTTATCCCTCGTTTTGAATCTATCCTTTTTGTTTCAGCATGTCCCAAGAACTTAACTTGCCAGAAGGGGTACCAATACCTGGTTGGTTTAGACGGTTCTTAGAAGCAAGGGCCACTCAGCCAGGTCCTACCATTCCTCCTCCCCCAGCGGAAGGAAATCATCCAGCTGCAGCGACACCTTTTCCTCCACCTCCTCCTCGGGGAAACACCTTTGCTAAGATATGTAAAGATTTTAAAGCTATGGGAGGAAGGGATTTCCATGGAACTGAGTCCTTCGTAGCAGCTAGAAATTGGCTGAAGGAAACGGAGGACCTATTCATCATCTATGAAGTAGAGGATAGACAGAAAGTACAATTGGCAGTGTGGCTATTAAAGGGCGAGGCTTCCTACTGGTGGGAAGTCACTAATGGTGAAAGACCAGTGGAGACATGGGAGGACTTTAGGGCAAGGTTTGAGACTAAATTTCTCTCAGATGCGGAAAGAAGTTTGCAGTTGGAAAAATTCTTATTTCTTAAGCAAGGGGACAAGACAGTCAGAGAATATGTGAATCAGTTCGATGAGCTGGCTAGGTTTGGGCTTGACCTAGTCAACACTCCGCACAAGAAGGCTCTCCGTTTCGTCAAAGGGTTAAATGAGCCATTACACAGTTTGGCCATGACCCATATACCCATGGGAGCCACGTATGAAAGATTGGTGCAAATGGCATTGCTCAATGAAGAGGACAAGGGAAAGAAGAAAGAGGGTTTGCAGCCTAAGAAGACTGACTTTAAGAAGGGCGGGAAAGGCAACAAAGAGAACAGGAAGTGCAATTTCTGTGGCAAAGTGGGGCACTTAGTAAAGGACTGCCGGAAAAAGAAGGCCAAGGAGAATGGTGGGTGCTTTTCTTGCGGTGAGACGGGCCATAGGGCTAAGGACTGCCCAAAGAAACGAGGACAGGGGCAGAGGGCTGGATCCACCCCAGGGGCACAGGTCCATGTGCTAGAAGCGCCACCTCTGCAACAGCGAGGTATAAATACTTCTGTAGAAAGTGTAGTTTATCTTTATGATCACCCCGTTCGCACTTTATTTGATTCTGGCGCATCACACTCCTTTATCTCGTCTGCTTTAGTAGAATCTCTGCACCTAAAAACTAGTATGGTAGAGGACCCCTTAATTGTTTCAAACCCAATTGGGGGCCCAGCTCATTTGTCTATGATCTGTTTGGGATTGAAAATTTCTATCTTAAGTGTAGAATTTCAATGTAGTGCCTTTGTTTTGGGCTTTTCGGGGTATGGTTTGATTTTGGGCATGGATTGGCTATCCAGTAATGGGGCCATCCTTGATTGTGAGAAAAGGGTTGTTAGGCTCCTAACCCAGCTCGGTAATACTTTGGAAATTTCTTGTAATCCCTCGCATGCGGTTATGCTTAGTTATCTTGAATCGCTAGATGCCTCTGTTGAAAATTTGAAATCAGTTAGAGTGGTCCGGGAATATCCGGATGTCTTCGAAGAGGTGAAGGGCTTGCCTCCGAAGCGGGAAATAGACTTCCGCATATATCTTGTAGATAATGCAAAGCCCGTTGCGTTGCCCGTTAGACATATGGCTCCACGAGAAAGGAAAGAGCTCAGTAAACAGATTAAAGAGCTTCTAGAAAAGGGGTTCATTAGGAGAAGCATTTCAGAATGGGGCGCTCCGGTGGTGTTCGCTACAAAGGTGGATGGTTCACTCCGTCTATGTGTTGACTATAGGGAGCTCAACAAGCTAACGAAAAAGAATAGGCATCCTCTCCCTAGAATTGACGATTTGTTTGACCAGCTTGTAGGAGCGTCTGTTTTCTCCCAACTT
This sequence comes from Allium sativum, assembly GCA_030737875.1. Lineage (NCBI taxonomy): Eukaryota > Viridiplantae > Streptophyta > Magnoliopsida > Asparagales > Amaryllidaceae > Allium > Allium sativum. Next base: position 1,936,239 of record CM060921.1, on the reverse strand, counting down.
GATTTAGCAACCGGTTTTCATCAGCTAAGGGTGGCTGAAGATAGCATCGATAAAACGGCTTTCAGAACCCCAGACGGCTTCTTTGAATGGCTTGTCATGCCTTTCGGCTTGACAAATGCACCTGCTTACTTCGTGGACCTGATGAGTAGGGTATTTAGAGATTTCCTCAACAAATTCGTAGTGGTCTTCGTAGATGATATCCTTATCTTCTCAAAGAGTGAAGAGGAACATGCTCAACACTTAAGGGCAATCATGGAAACTTTGCGAGTCCATCAACTAAAAGCCAAGTTCTCCAAATGCCACTTTTGGAGAGAAGAGGTGAGGTTCCTTGGGCACATAGTATCCAAACAAGGGTTAGCGGTGGACCCTGCTAAGGTAGTGGCGGTACAGGATTGGAAGACACCAAGGAATGCGACTGAGGTCCGAAGCTTTCTAGGACTAGCGGGTTTCTATCGAAAATTTATAAGGGATTTTGCGAAAATCTCAGCTCCGCTCACGAAATTGACCAAGAAGAATCTAGTGTTCAATTGGGATTTGGATTGCAAATTTGCTTTCCAACGACTGAAAAGGGCTCTTACAACAGCCCCAGTTTTGACGCTGCCAGATGGGAGCAAGATGTTCACTGTTTATACGGATGCATGTGGGACAGGGCTAGGCGCCGTCTTAATGCAAGAAGGAAGGGTAGTAGCTTATGGCGGGAGGCAGTTGAAGGCGCACGAAAAGAACTACCCAACCCACGACCTTGAGTTAGCCGCCATCGTCTTTGCACTCAAGTCTTGGCGACACTATCTCCTAGGTGAGAAGTTCGAACTTTACACTGACCATAAATCGTTGAAATATCTTTTCTCGCAGAAAGATCTTAACTTGAGGCAACAAAGATGGATGGAGTTTCTTGCCTCGTACGATTTCGAAATCTCCTACACTCCGGGCAAAGGCAACGTAGTGGCAGACGCGTTGAGCCGAAAGAAATTAACCCTAAGCCCGTTATTTGTTGAAAGACAAAGCCTAGAGTTTATAGCCAGCTTCGACTTTAGGCCCTCCTCCGATTTCGTACCGGGCTTGCTAGCATCTCTCGAAGTACGCCCAACTTTAGTGGATTCAGTAGGGGCAGCACAACGCGAAGACCCTCAGCTTGTGGAAATGATTGATAGGCTAATTAGGGGTGAGACTTCAAGTCACCTCAACAGATACTCCATTGACGATAAGGGTTTGCTAAGGCGAGACGGAAGACTATGCGTCCCACAGACGAAAGATTTAGTAAAGAAGGTTCTCGAGGAAGCACATCACTCCAAGATGACGATACACCCAGGCGGAGATAAAATGTACAAAGACATAAAAAGGACTTTCTTTTGGAACGGCATGAAAAAGGACGTGGCAGAATTCGTTTCTAAGTGTATGGTGTGCCAACAGGTTAAAGCGGAACAGAAAAAGCCTGGCGGACTGCTACATCCTCTGGAGGTCCCGCAGTGGAAGTGGGATAGCATCTCAATGGACTTCATCGATGGGCTGCCTAGGTCTAGGAGAGGCAACACTAGCATTTGGGTAATAGTGGATAGGCTTACTAAAAGCGCCCACTTTTTACCTGTCAAAAGTAAAAGGACTGCCTCATCCCTAGCATCACTTTACCTTAAGGAAATCGTTCGACTCCATGGAATACCATCTAGCATCATTAGTGACCGAGACCCCATCTTCACCAGCGAGTTTTGGCGGAGTCTGCAAGAAGCAGTAGGAACGCAGTTATGCTTGAGCACAGCCTATCATCCCCAAACCGACGGCCAAACAGAGAGAGTGAACAGAGTTTTGGAAGACCTTTTAAGGCTATGCGTCCTTGACTTCGGAGGGACATGGGAAGACCACCTTCCTTTGGTGGAATTTGCCTACAACAACAGCTATCAAGCAACCATAGGAATGGCGCCCTTCGAAGCTTTATATGGAAGACCGTGCCGATCGCCCACTTGTTGGTGGGAGTCTACTGATAAGCTTATACTTGGACCAGATATGATCCGAGAGACCTCAGAGAAAGTAGACTTAATACGAAGAAGGATGAAGACAGCCCAAGACAGACAAAAGTCCTATGCCGACAAGAGAAGGACCGACCTTGAATTTGAAGTTGGAGACAGAGTTTTTCTCAAGGTATCACCGCTAAGGAACGTTGTTCGCTTTGGAACCACAGGAAAGCTAGCGCCAAGATTCATAGGGCCATTCCCTATTATCGAGAAAATTGGGAAAATGGCCTATAGATTAGAGCTACCCGAGAAGTTGGCTGGAGTCCACAACGTTTTTCACGTTTCACACCTCCGAAAATGTCTGCATGAGTCAGCTGAAGTGGTAGAGCCAAATATCCTCGAAGAGGCCGAAATGGAGCGCGAAGCAGCCATAAGGAGAGTTCCAACCCGCATCTTAGGAATGGAAGTGAAGAGGCTACGCAACCGCGAAGTCAAGCTCGTCAAAGTCCAGTGGAGCGACGCCGAGGGAGACGCGACTTGGGAAACAGAAGCTAGAATACGTACTGCCTACCCTTTTCTGTTCGAGGGTACATCCTTGATCTTTCTTTTTCCTTAAGTTGCGCTTTTATCTATCTTTTTAGGTATATTTCCTCGACCGTATCTTTTAGATAGAATCTTTTTGGATGGAAACATGTAGTTGAAACATGTTATGTATGATGGTTGCAAGTGGTTGCAAGTGATTGCTAGTGGTTGCTCGTGGTTGCATATACACACACAATCTAGGTTTTAGATCGGCTCAGTCACTTCATATTGCATATGCATATATGTTTGAATTTGTATATGGTTGAACTTTAATGTGTTGTCATGTGGATGCTGCATTTGTATTGAATGATTGTGCACTCATGTAGAATCAAGAATAGGAAAATTTGCATACATAATGGATTCATGGCACTTACATAATTCGCATTAAGGAGGTCAACTGAATTAGTAGACCGCCTGATTTTGCATTAGATAAGTACATGTACACACACACTTCGCATATGATCATGAAGCATTAGAAATCTTTTAAGGAAAATGGATGCACGTGTTTGATGGATGAGTAGATGGATGATTGGATGTTAGGATATACATTCCTCCTAACTTGAGGATTTCGGGGACGAAATCCTTTTAAGTGGGGGAGAATGTAACACCCCGAAAATTCTATAACTGTGAAATTAACAAATTAAAGTATAATTAATCTGAAATCAAAGAACTAAGGGAAACGGGATACGCCATTGCGTTCGTCTCGGAAAAATACGCGAAATAGAGTCTGAGTTTTCGAAAAACGGAGTCCGTATGAAGAAGATATGGCCTTCGGAAGTTTTGAATTAAATTTAAAATTCAAACAGAATAAAATAATAATTAAAAATCGGGCCCAGTGGGCCAGGGCGGATAAACACCCGCCTAGGCCACCCAGGTCGACTGGGCTGTCGACCTGGGCTACCCATGTCGACAGGGCTGTCGACAGCCCTATCGACAGGGGTGTCGACCTGGTCGAGCCCAGTCAACCTGGCTGGCCAGGTCTGTGTTTGGTCGAATTTCTGTGGTCTGCTTTGTCACTAGGGCTAGGTGGCAAGTTTTTATTGGTCTCTCTTCCTAATGAATGGCTACGATCTAACCTAGCAACATCAATGGTCCTAATCAATTCCTAACCTCTATATAAACAACCCTAGACTAAACCCTAATCTATTCATTCAAATTAAGAACATAGCCGCCATGTTGCTGAGGAACGACTAAGAGTAGCCGCCAACTAGAGAGAGGATTAGGGAGAAAGTTCTAAAGCCTAAAGCAATTCAAGCAACCTAAAGCCAATCAATTCAACAAAGGAATCATATCTCTTAATTAGAGAATTCGCCGCAACCATTGTAAGTAGAGTATTACTTTGGTATGAATAAACAATTGTGTTGATGTGTATGCTTGAATTGTGGCAGTAAAAGTAATTCATACTTATGCGTTCTTATCAATTTGTATACGTTTGGATATTCTTGAATTATGTTATAAAGAACTACATGCGGTAGTTCTATGCAAGTAAACGTTTGGAATATTTCGCAAATTATGTAATCTATGTTGAAGCTACATGTATGTAGTTGATTGAAATTCATGCAAGTTTGGGGCTTTATTTTTATGCCATCATGATGTATATTTGTATGTAATTAAAACAAGTTTGGTTATAGTTCATATGAAATTATGTTGAGAATTAGGCATCATGTATTAAGTCATGCTTTTGCAAACTTATGAATATGGCTAGGCTATGAATGATATTTGGCATAATTGAAATCCATGTTAGTTCTATATTGTTAAAACGACATATGTGAGACATGGCTAGGTTAGACTCAAAAATCCCCTTTTTGCAAGTTTAAAGCAAACACCATGATTAGGAATATTTATGCATAAGTATGTTTATACCGTTGTTATGTGATTAGACTTAAATCATGATTAAGTTGAACTATGCTTTTGTGTTAGTAACAAAGTATTCCCTTTGTAAACATGTAGAAACCTTATGAACATGACTTGTTTATGTTTATGCCATGAACAAAATTTAACTTACTTATGCCATGCTTATGTTTGACATTATGCCGTGTTTATGCTAAAAGTATTTATGACATGCTTATGTTTGACATTATGCCTAAATAAGAATATAGGTTCATGTTGTAGTTAAACTTATGCAAGTTCACATGCTATGATTCATGTCACCTATGTTACCACTATGCAAGTACACCAATTTCTATTTTGTACTTCCAACGTCGTATTGCAAGTTCATGCGCTCACCTTCCCCTCTTTGTGTATACGCCATAAGCCTCCCCTTTTCGCATGGCTAAATTGGGCTTTAAAAGGCTAAGTCCAATATATATATAAACGGACGTGTAAAACGGGGGAAAATAACGTTGGGTTAAAATTAATTAATGAATGAAAATATAAAATAGAAGGGCCCAAATTCAAGTATGGGTTGGGCCCATGATTGGTGTAACCTTTACACCATTAACTTAATAATGGGCCGCAAATATTTACATATAAGAAATAAAGAAGAATGACAAGATATGTAAATGTAGAACATACGATGTGTTTAACCCGAGGTTGGATTGAGTTGTGATGTAAACCTGCCCGGAACCGCCCGGCTGTCCAGTAGTCACAACAATACCTATCCAATGTGGGAGGTTAAACATGGAGCCCAGTAAGGACCCGAGGTTAGACTGAGTTGTGGCGTAAGACTGCCCGGAACCAACCGGCAACAGGCAGCCACAACAATACCTGTCTAATGTGAGAGGTCAGGGCCTTAATAAGACAATTAAGGCTGAGTCAGGATTGTTAGGATTAAGTGGACTAAAGACTTAATCAAAATGGAACATGCTAAACTAAACGGACTGGTGGGGGTTAGGTTAGAAACACTTAACCAACTTAGCATGTTGGCTAGAGATAGAAAACCTAGTAACGGGGGACCCTTTTCAGCAGTAACCCTAAAAGGTGTATCAGGATACCCTGAAGCTAGGCAGGGTGGGGCACGATTACTGGGCTGATTGTAAGAGGTCAAAGCGACGGCGGTGGTGTAGCAGTGTAGGTTCTAACGGAGTGCGGGCGTGCACACACTCCGGAGCAGAAAAATAAGGCACTGGACACCAGTAGCATACCTGTGTACTCTAAGGTTGTGTCGGGTTGCCACTATGGGACTTGATACACCCCATGGTGGGACCAGCATAGGTAACTACAGACATCGGGGGCCGTAAGACACATGTAACTATGCGAGTAGGAGCCGATCATCATAGAATGGATCACATCACCCTGATTATGGGTGCCAGTTGGAAACTAGTTTATATGGGTTCAGAGAATAACATGGGGTACGATAGTATATTCGACCCTAGACAACGTAACCAAGTTTATAGTGCTTGCCCACTTCCTGTTTATACTTATCATGCCCAGTTCTTTATTCATAGACAAAATAGTACTAGACTTACTCAGGCTTTATGTCTGACTCTATTTTTCTTTCGTCTTCTTTCTTCCGTTCCCCCCCCCCCAGGTCCTCAGGGAGGGAACACAGCAGCTTGATCAGCCTTGACATCCAGCTTGAAGTAGAGAAATGTATTGCTTGGACTTTCCTGTTTTGAACTATGGCTTTGGACAATCCACTATGGGGCTTTTGCAGTTTATCTATGTTTTATTTATGCTTCTTTAAATCATGTACTCAAGACAGATTATGAAAGTGTTATGTTATGTTTTGGAAAGGATGTTGTTGTAACACGTATTTGACTTTATGAAATAAAAGTTTGTTGTTCTTCCGCTGTTTACAAATATGTGTTCCTATATCTGTCTTGTATATCTGTGACTTGTACTTATAAACCTCCACCAAAATTAGGGCATTCCCTTTGAGAGTGACCCTAACGGAGGTGGGGTGTTTCACCTTAGCACACGTCCCGCAGCAAAGCCCAACCATGAAGTGAACTCATTGGTTCCCAACTGAATCCTGAGCTCTAACTTCCATTTGGACTACCTTTGCATCTCGGGTTACTGGTCATCACCGGATCGGTTCGGATCTACCCCTAATCATCAATTCGGTTAGGATCGGAGTGCTCCTTCTTCTCTGGATCGGATCGGGTCATCTTCACCTCAGCGGATCGGGTCGGGTCTCCACGTCCAGTCGCCATCACTGGTTCGGGTCGAGGTCCTCCAATGTGCCATGGTTCGGATCGGCTTCTTCTAATTAACCCGGGTCGGGTCGTAGTCTCCAAGCCTCGCAGAAGTACATCTATTCTGTTCGGGTCGGGGTACCATGGAGGTTCGGGTCGGAGGACGTCAGACGGGTCGGATCGGACGATGCATGCTATGAGAAGAGAGAATAGATCGAAGAATGAAGTATGGGGAGCGGATCGGATCCTCCCACCGTTCCGATCCGGATCGGTCTGTTCCCTGCACTTTTCCAGCAAGCAGTTTTACGCCACTCGACGGCGTTTTCGACCATTCCAACTATTCTAATCAATCACAAAGCATACCATACAGTCGAGCAACATGTGTAACCAACCACAAACATCAAAACAACAATATGATAGGTTAAAGTGGATCAAACTTAGCCAAAACCCCATATTTCCCCTTAAGCATGTTTAGGTGAAACTAATGATATGATTAGCAAAACTTAACCAAATTAACCCAAATTCATATCAGAGGTCTAAAACATCATTTCGGATTTTATAAATATTTTCCAGAATTTTATCATGTTTAAATTCGCTAATTAACACTAATTACCCTTAATTAGCCATAATTAGTGAGAAACTATGCAAATCACTCACCTTAGCCACAAATAAACTATGATCTGAAATAAATCCCTGATTTGGTGCGAATCACGATGCTAAACAGCAGCTCTCATGTTGATTTGGTGTAGCTCTCCCTTGATTTGATGTTGCTAAGCTTAATCCTTGATTAGAAGATGATTTGGAGGTGATCTAGATGTTGGAGGCCATTTTTAGGGTTTCAAAGAGGTAAGTGGAGGCTAGAAAACTGAAATGGAATGATTCTCTAACTCTTTTCAGCCTCCCCATAACCCTAATCCCGAAATGGGTTATGGGCCCATTCACTAATCACCTATTTGGCCCGGTTAAGCAGTTTTTCACCTTCCAATCCTTATTTCAGCCATATCTCCCAAACGGTAAGTCCGTTTTTCACATATGACCACTCTACGAAAAGGTAAACCATCAAACGAATCTAATGGAAGTGGTTTCAGGTCAATATTCCTTTCCAATCAAAAGTTATGGCCAAAACAAGATCAGCTAGGGGCAAAATGGTCATTTAAAAATCGACAAAAATCATGAACATGGGAAATGACTCTAATGGTTGTTTCCCAAAGTTACATGACCATACGACTTCATATGGGAAAGAAATAAATATTCTACGATCCTCGGATGCGTAGAATGCGGGTTGTTACATTCAAAACCATAAATTTATGTTGCTTTCCTATGACTGGAATTTACTATAGGGTTAATGCAAGTGTGGTCCCCCATATTTTTTTTTCACAACCTACATTCCAAACTGTGATTTTTTTGAATCAGTGGAATGAATTCTCCATTGGCATTTATCGTCGACATTGCAAATGTTAGTATACATTTCTTTGTTAGACCTGGTTGGCTTGAAAGAAATGGAATGTGAAATTGGTCACCCACTTAATTGTTCTAGAAATTTTCCTTTGCTCTCGAATGCAACACCAACTTTAAAACTATTCTGAACGCATGAAGATGAGAATAATTCTTCATTGTATTGCAAGTTTGCAATGACAGATCTAGCTAACATTTACACAGTATACAAGTCCTCATCAAACGTTATCTCCATTTTAGGTTCTTCATTATTACCATTATTATTCTCTTCACCTCCAAATTCAAAGTTCAGTGGACCATTATTTACTTTCATGTTGTCAATCCATGTTGTATCGTTATCCGGTATTGATGCAATGGTCATGTTGTCAAGTGCAAAGGACGTATTTAGTTATTCATCTACAATTTCATCTAAGTCCATAGCATCATCACATTTATTCACTTCGTTGTGCGATTGTTCATCCATGAATTGCTGCGGATAGCGCGTTATGACAATTTTAGTAAACCAATATGTTGGACACAAAAAAAATTTCATTCCAAATAAAACTTACTTTTAAATCATATAATATAATTTGGAAGGCGTTGGCTGCATTGGCTTTGATATTTGAGTAGATGGTCCAACAATATTTTGTGTTATGTGATAGTACATAACGTAACTATACACTGCAAGACATTCAATGTCATATATTAGCACAAACACCAATAATATGCTGTCTTGATAGAATACAAAGTTGGACTTACCTTTGACTCATGTGAGCAATACTTTCCTATGTCGGATATGGATAACTACATTGAAGATTTTGTAAAAATTCATAAACTAAGGATAAGCACAAAAAAAAAAAATGTTGTCCATACTGCGGTACATTTGAAGGAGTATTACTATAACTTGATGATGGAATCGGTTGCGATGGATACAACGGTACTGGTTCCACTGGTGTTGAAGCAACATGTGGTTCTACGACTGATTTTATTGTTTTCACAAGGAATAACTCTGTAGATTTACAAGCGGCAGAAAACATTAACTCAACATCATTATCGTCTACAATTTTAATTGCCTTAGAACCAGAATCGGTTGCCCAATTTCAAAATAAATATATATCAAATTGCTCCGGTTTAATCTTTGTTGCTTTGTAAACTGATGCTTTTAATTGCTCCAAGTTACAACCTTAAGAGCTTTTACCGGTTTGTAAGATCCACCTTCATATTTTCAACACTTTCAATCATTAATGACCAACTCACCATCAAAATAACATGTGTTTACAATAAAAATAAGAGTCATTCTGATTTAATACCAAAAATATCATTATATTCATCAATTTAAATATTTGAAAATAATTTAGGGTTTTCAAATTCATACCTTGAAATGGTTCAAACGACGAAGAGATGGATACCTGTGACGGTCCGCCCCTCACCAGCCGACATTTCCAATGAAAGTGCACTGTGTCGCTGTCCAACCAGCACGGGACGGTCGCCGAAGAAAGGAAAAGAAGGGAATTAGAACTAGCAACGAACCTGTAGAATGTCTCACAGCGCATGGAATAAAATATAATAATAACATACTTGACATAAAACAGACGAGACAGTGCATAAGCTGAAAACTAAACCATCATAGCAGCGGAAAATCCAAATACAGCTTGTGTTCCACATCATCTTTGTTACAACTTTTAAAATTGTCTCTAAAGCAACGCAAAAGAAAGGTACACTACTAATGCCCAAAGTAGTGACCAGCAGCAACACAGGGAGCATATATATAGAATAGTACATGTAAGCCTCATTCTCGTCTCCGGACAGCTACTCGTGCACAACCATCTAACCTGTCTCTAGTATGCCCATTTAAGAGCACCCAGAGTAATAAGAAGAGACATAAAACTCTGGGTCAGATGAAAGTCTGGTATGAGCGATAAGCAGCAAAACAGAACAATAACAAGTATACTAAACCATACCTGAACCTGGACCTGCAACCAAAGAGTTAGCACAACAAGACGTACAATACTCTAAGGTGACACTAACATATGGTGTAAAGATACTATGGGGGGGTGGTGTGCATGTCATAATGATGGCAAACAATCAAGCATAGCAACCATGCTCACATCTCTCACTCAGTGCGTAAAGCATACGATATTCACCGCTTTGATCACCCAAATCCTTGCTATGATCACTCTGCCCCATGGAGTCATGACGACTCCACTGCACTGATCCATAGCAACTAATCCTTATTATGTCCACTCTGCCCCATGAAGTCATGATGACTCCACTGCATTGGCTCACAGCCATGCTACGATCACTCTACCCCATGGAGTAATAACTACCCCACTGCACTGATACGCAGCCTAACATCCATCTCGATGATGAATCAAAGCTGTAGACGTCGATAACCCCTTTGCACACATCCCGCAGCAAAGTCCAATCATGAAGTCAACTCATTGATCCCATTTGGATCCTGAGTAATAACCTCCCATCTGGACCTCCTTTGCATCTCGGGTTTTGGTCGAATTGGAGTTGGTATTGAGAAGAGTAATCTCGTAGAAGTAGTAGCATACATCCGGTTCAGTTTGGTGGTTTTCCCTTGGTTCGGTTCGACATGCTTCAGCTCCTGGTCATCCATTCGGTTGGTTCGGTCAACACCCCCCAGGTCGGTTCGGTTGTGGCACTCCATCCGGGTCGGTTTGGTCAACACCCTCCAGGTCACTCCATCCAGGTCGGTTTGGTCATCTCATCCGTTGCTCCAGTTGATCTCCTCCGATCCGATCCCATGCTCAGCTCCGATCTGATCCTCACCCAACTCCAACTCTTTGCAAGTGGCCTTCCTTGTTGCCAAGGCTCTGCTAGTGCCAAGTTCTGATCCGGTTCATATTCCCCTTGCCCGATCCACCGATCCGATCCGAGCCCTATAATCCGAAACCCTGCACATTTCCTGCAACTTTTCCACCAACCGTTTTACGCCATACGACAGCGGCTTCGACCATTCTAACTTTTCTAATCAATATCAAAGCATACCATACAGTCATAGAAACATAGAGAATCAACCATAAACACCAAAACAACAATTTGATATGCCAAAACGGATCAAACAAACCCAAAAACCTATGTTTTCCCCTTAAGCATGTTTAAGCAAATCTAATGATAGGATTAGCAAAACTTAACCAATTAACCTAAACTTCTAACAGAGGCTCAAAATAATATTTAAGAATTTCTAAACATTTTTCCAGATTTTAACATGCATAATTTCGTTAATTAACAATAATCACCCTAATTAACTATAATTAGTGTAAAAACAATGCTAATCACTCACCTTAGCCAAAAATAAACTCAGATATGAAACTTTTGGACAAAGTAGTTCGGATTCCAAAACACTCCAGCAGCTCTACCTCGATTTTCATGCTAATCCATTTTGATTTGATGTAGATTTGGTTTAATTAGCGATTAGAAAGTGATTTGAGGTGTTTTAGCAAGTGGAGGCCATTGCTAGGGTTCAAAGGTTGTAAGTGGCGGCTAAGAAATGAAATAAAAACTGATTTACTAACTCATCTCAGCCCTCCCATAACCCTAATCCCGAAATCGTTTATGGGCCCTCTTGCTTATCACCCTAATTAGGCCCAGGTAAACTATTTTTCACCTTCCAAACCTTGTTTCAGCCATATCTCCCAAACGGTGAGTCCGTTTGGGTAATGTGACCATTCTACGGAACGGTAAACCATCATTCGGATCTAATGGAAGTGGTTTCAGGTCTAAACTCCTTACCACTCAAAAGTTATGGCCAAAACAAGTTCAGATAGGGGCAAAACATTCATTTAAAAATTTGCAAAAATCATGAACATGGGAAATGACCCCAATAGTCGTCTCCCAAAGTTACATGACCATACGACTTCGTATGTGAAATAAATAAATATTCTAAGATCATTCGACGTGTAGAATGCAGGTCGTTACAATACTAATTATGTAGATCTAAAGTTGTAGATGATTTGAGCTAAATAAGAACTGATTTAATAAAACTAACGGGGAGAATGGGTTAGGGTTTTTCTTTGTTTTGAAGAAGAAAATAAAGTGATAATAAAATGGATTGGTTGGCTCTGTATATAACATCAGGGCACAATTTGAGATTGCGCCTCGCAATTTGAGATTGCGCCTTGATGCGCAATCTCAAATTGCGCCCAAGCATATATTTTTAAAAGAAAAGGTCTAGGCAAAATTTGAGATTGCACGTAAAGGCACGATCTCAAATTGCACTAGGTTTTTTGTAATTAAAAGTATACCGACGATATTTGATATTGCGCCTTCTCGCACAATCTCAAATTGTGCCAGTACAACTTAACAATTGACGCCTATGTGGCCAAAAGCAGGCTACATTCGTAATTAATTTTGAAACTGGGCTAAATCTTTAATTATTTTTCAAAACTAGGCCAAATCAAAAAAAAACCTACATTATATTATTAGGCATGTGCAATTTTTAGATCCTAATGCATTTTAATTTGGTACCTCATAATAGTTTTAAATTCACAGTTCGGTATCCAAGCTTTGCTTCGTCTTGTGCATTATAATTTTGGATTGTGTTATGTTTCCTATAACTACATTTAACTGTGGGTTAAAACTTAAAATATCATATTGTAATAATTAGGGAAGGGCACCAATGTGACATTCTTGTTGTCTGATAACGGTTTCAAATTCTGTTTTCAAAATTCCTTTTCAAATTATTTTTAAATTTCTTTTCTAAGTGATTTCAAATTATCATAAGTATTTTACTTAATGATTTCAAAAAAATAGTTTATAAAGTTTTCAATAATATGTTTATAATATATATAGTTTTAAATCATATAACTTTATAAATATGTTTATATTATATATCATTATGTTTTTACATGTTTTTATACTTTAGAAACTTCATTTGAAACATAAATTTTGATTCAAGAATTTTTAGGATATATATTAGTTTAAACACTTGAATTTTGATTTTAAAAAATAAATATACAAGGGGTATGTCGACATAGGCATAATGACATGTCGACATATAACTGTCATTTTTCTCAATTTTCAATGGAACTGTCTTTTCACTATTTATAACGTTCTAGAAGCATTGCAACCATTGGGACAATATAAAAAAGGCTGATTTTGATTTATTTATTTTTATTATTCTTTCTTCTCCTTCTTCACCACTTTACTTACCACTATTTAAATTCTTGATTTCTACACTTATACTCTATCAATTTCGACAAAATTTATATCGTTCTTCTTCTATTTTCATTCTCTATCATTTACTCTCTGTTTGAAGTTAATTGTTTGGTAAAGGGTGTGTTTGTAACACCCCACACCCGCTAAGGTCACTCACTAAGGGAATGCCTTAGTTTTGGTGGAGTATTTTTAGTGAGTATAGAACAGAAAAATTACAACAGGACAGATATAAGTAATACTTGAAAATTTAAACCATCATTTCATTATCAAAACATGTTTGGTTACATCACAAAACCATAACAAGAGTCAAGTACAAAATATCCATCCTGATAAAATAGAAGTACATAATCCCATTACATAGACAATAGCCAAAAGATAACCGAGCTTTACTTCTACCGTCCAAGCCCCAAAAGATAGATATAGCGGTCTGGTCCAAGCTCACTAGTGCTAAGTCCACTCTGATAACCTGAGGGTGGGGAAAAAGATAAACAACAACGGGGTCAAACATACGTCTGAGTGAGTCCTATAACCCTAACAATACAACCATTAAAGTAATTAGGGTATGATATAAACAAGATACGGTACCTCTGGGGATAATGACTACAATAAGTAGCCCACAAAACACAGGATGTACTACAATAATCGAAACGACGTATTTATCCACCTAAGGATAATTACTAGCTTACACCACCCCAGACCTGCCCTCCCAAGGGTAATTCCTACACTGCACCACACCAGTTCTACCCACCAAGAGTAATTTCCTACTTAAAGGTTGATCCCACTTAAAGACTTAGAAAATATAACTATTAGTTTCCGGTACTTCTAGCTGACCACGTAGGTGCCGTCTGCCCCTACCTCCACTAGGTGTATAACTGACCACGTAGGTGCCGTCTGCCCCTACCTCCACTAGGTGTATAACTGACCACGTAGGTGCCGTCTGCCCCTACCTCCACTAGGTGTACCTAGTAATCTTACCCAGTAGTTTCGTGTACCCCTACATAGGTGCCGTCTGCCCTTATCTTTACTAGGTGTACCCACTACTCCCAAGCGATCGGCTCCCTAACGTAGATACTCGTGCTGGTCCCATAGTGGGGTGTATCACTCCCCTAAAGTGGCCACCTGATAATATCAACGGTGCATGGCTTTATATCTACACGATGCAACAACGGCTTATCTACCAGCCCGGGCCCACACACGCATATGAAACCCGTTGGACTTGCGTTGCCACCGCTACCCCGTTTTGGCCTCTTATAATCAAGCCCAATATGCGTGTCCCGTCACTCGACATGGGTCGAGCCCATAAAGATACGTTTGGGATATTGGTTGAAATGGGCCCCCACAAGCTACTACTTAAGCTTGTCATTAATCTAGTGCATCCCACTTAACCTCTTTTTATAATCATGCCCCCTTACACGTTAAGGTTTGGTTAAGTCATCTAATTATATTTCAATTGCCACTTAAGGCACCCACTAGATTTCCACATGCCACCCAAGGCACTTACTTGATTCCCCCATGCCACCCAAGGCACTTACTTAACCCTTTAATCATGTTTAATTACATGTTCCACTTTGGTTAAGTATTCTAATCGTATTTTCTATTGCCACCCAAGGCAACCCACTAGTTTCCTCATGCCACCCAAGGCACCCCCACTAGTTACTACATGCCACCCAAGGCACCCACTTAACCCCTCATGTCCCACTACATGCCAATATGGTTAAGTGTTTCTTAATTAATTAAGACCGTGATCTCCCATAAAGACCTCCCACATTAGGCTGGCTGTTATGACCGCCTGGTTAAGCCGGTAGAGTCCGGGCAGTCTTACGTCATAACAGAGTCTAATCTCGTGTCTTTACTTTAATCACGTATTTAATTTATGGCTAAGACCTCCCACATTGGGCTAACATTTGTAGCAACTGGTTAAGCCGGTCGGGTCCGGGCAGTTTTACACTACAAATGAGTCCAACCTCGTGTCTTAGTCGATTAATTACACCTAATTAATCACCCCCATATTAATTATCCCTAATTAATATCAAGTTTTCCATAACATGGGTAGACCTAACTCAATAGGTAAATTCCCATGGGGTAGACCTAACTCAATAGGTAAATTCCCACTTATGGTAATTTATTTTTATGGTATGCTTAATCATACCCAACCATTCTTTAATTAACACATTTACCAACCCCATCGTTTCCCCACGTAAATCGTTCTCATTTCATGACATAACAAAGGGGAAGATCATCACAAATATCATGGGTTTAGCATACAACTTTGTCATGGGTTAAGAGGATGTCAACTTGCATATATGAGCATATATTAACCCAACCACATTTAACCCCAAACTTGCACATTATCATACACATGTCTTACATAACATGTTGAACTTGCATATAAGCATTCTCATAACTTGCATAACATGTTAGACATGCATTTAAGCCTACACATAACTTGCATAAGCATTCACATACTTGCATGGGCATTCATATACTTGCATAAACATTCACATACTTGCATATCACATTAAGCTCGCATTTAAGCATATACATAACTTGCATAACATCATGCACATAACTTGCATAATCTCATAAACTTAACTTGCATAACACCATGCACATAACTTGCATACCCACATAACTTGCATATGAACTTGCATAACAACATGCACATAACTTACATAACATCATGCACATAACTTGCATAACATGTCGAGCTTGCATGTAAGCATAACTTGCATAATATGTCGAACTTGCATATATGACTTGCATCTTAAAGGAGGGTAAACATGTATAGCATATAAAGGTGCCATCTAGCATATGCATATACCATATTTTAAAAGGGTAAACTTGCATGTCATGATTTATGCATAATACCAAACACTTAGCATGCATAAAACCACTTACTTATCATGCATAGAATCAAATACTTATTATGCATAAAATCAAATGCTTATTATGCATAACCCCACCACTTAACTTGCATAAACCCAAACACTTAACATGCATAAAACCCAATACTTAGTATGCATACAATCAAATACTTAGCATGCATAACATCAAATACTTAGCATGCATAACATCAAATACTTAGCATGCATAACATCAAATACTTAGCATGCATAACACCAACTACTTAGCATGCATAAAATCACATGCATAACTTGCATATCATGTTACATATAACTTGCATATATTCTCACATATAGTTTGCATAACATGTTACATATACATAAATGTTTAACATAGTGTTTGCATCATAAAACATGGCCTTAAACTTGCATTTAACATAAAACTTGCAAATCACATATCATACAAACTTGCATAAACACATTTATCCACAAACATAGCCATGTCTTATCACATCCTACCATAATCAATTTAACAATTGATTATTAAAACCATAGGAACTCACCAAAACTAAGATTAGCAAACTTATGAAGTAAAACTAGTTGCCAAATATGAAGAAGAAGATGATTAGGGGTTGATTAGCTTGCAACTCTCTTCATTGATTTGTGGAGGCCATGACCAAGTTTCATTTTGCCATAGTTTAGTTACAAGATTTAATTATGAATGAATTAGGGTAGGGTTAGGGTCTTATTTATAGGATTAGGTAGTGTTTTAGGCCCTTAGATTAACCCTAAATTAATTTAGGTCCGTCAGATTTAGGAAACCTCTAGAACCAAGCCCAGCCCTAGCCAGAAAACCAGATCTGGTGCACCCAAGCACCCTGGTTCGACACGCCATGTCGACAGGCAAGTCGACAGGCAAGTCGACACCCCTGTCGACAGGCCTGTCGACAGCCCTGTCGACATGGTCAGGGCGGGAATCTTCCCGCCTGGCCCCGCTGGTTCTAATTTCAAATCCTAATTTAAATTTCTAAATCTGCTTTTAAGTTTTAAATTTTATGCAAACTTCTTTGGGCCATAACCGGGCCATACGGACTCCGATTCTCGAAAACTCGGACTCTATTTCGCGTATTTTTCCGAGACGAACGCAATAACGCAGCCCGTTACCCCCAATTCCCACGTTTGAGATTATTTATACTGAAATTAGTGAATTTTAGTATTAACTAAAATTCGGGGTGTTACATTCTCCCCTCCTTAAAGGATTTCGTCCCCGAAATCTCTAAGCTAAGGAGAATGCCTATCCTACCATCCAAACAGCCATCTACTCAATCCATCAAACACGGGTATCCATTGTCCTTAAAACAATTTCTAATGATGTATGAGCATATGCAAAAAGTGTGTGTATATGTTCCCTATCTAATGTATGAACATATGCAAACCATGATAGTGCCATGCATCCATTATGTATGCGAGAAAACCCTATCGACACATACAATATCTACATGAGTGCACAATCATTCACCAAAATGCATCATCCATATGATAACACAATCATTATACATCCATAAATATAGTTTCCTACACACAATTTTATGCAATATGCAATATGAAGTGATTGAGCCGATCTAGTGCCTAGAGTGTGTGTATATGCATCCACGAGCAACCACTAGCAAACACTTGCATCCACTTGCATCCATCATACATAACATGTCTCAAACACATGTTTCAACCATAGGTTTACCCTATCTAAAGGTCAAAGGTACTAACGAGAGGACATACCAAAGATAAGATAAGCACAAGATATGCGATGAAGGAGAAGCAAAAGGACATACCCTCCGAAAGAAAGGGTACCTCGAACGCATCTTCGCTTCCGTCTTCCAGGTAGCGTCGCTCTCTTCATCTCCCCTTTGTACTTTGACTAGTTGAACCTCTCTGTTTCTCGTCTTCCAAATCTCTGACCCAAGGATGCAAGTAGGAGCTCGTCGAATCGTCGCATCACGCTCGGCTTCCATTTCTCTAAGCAAACTTGGCCCTACCACCTCTGCGGTCTCATGTAGGCACTTCCTCCCATGGAATACATCATGTACACCACTAAGTCTGTCGGGCAACTCCACCAATGGAAGATGCTCCTCCCATGTACCTCCAAAATCCAAGATACATAGCCTCAAAAGGTCTTCTAAAACATGATTCACCCTCTCGGTCTGGCCGTCCGTCTGAGGATGATATGCGATACTCATACACAACTGAGTCCCTACCGCCTCTTGCAAATTCTTCCAAAACTCTCTAGTGAAGATAGGATCTCGATCACTCACTATGCTAGAGGGTACCCCATGCAATCGAACTATCTCTCGAAGATGTACGGAAGCTAGCTATGGAGCAGTCCTCTTACTCTTCACAGGTATGAAATGGGCGCTCTTAGTAAGCCTGTCTACCACCACCCAAATTCCTGTATTACTCTTTCTCGATCTGGGTAACCCGTCAATAAAATCCATCGAGACGCTATCCCACTTCCATTGCGGAACCTCCAATGGGTGAAGCAGCCCACCTGTTTTCTTTTCGCTCCGTCTTCACTTGTTGGCACACCAAGCATCGAGCGACATGCTCGGCCACATCTTTCTTCATACCGGCCCAGAAGAAAGTCCTTTTCATGTCTTGGTACATCTCGTCCCCACCGGGATGAATGGTCATCCTAGAACGGTGTGTATCATCAAGAATAGCCTTCCTCAAACCCTCGTCTTGCGGTACACAAAGTCTACCGTCTCTACACAAGCACCCTCTATCATCTAGGGTGTACCTACTCAAATGGCTGGACGACTCCCCCCCCTTATGAGCTTTTCTACTAACTCAACCAACTGTGGGTCGCCCTTCTGTGCTTCTACAATTTGCCGCAAAAGAGTAGGTCTAACTTCCAAGAAAGCTAGCAAACCGGGTACATAATCAACGGAAGGTCTGAAATCCAACATAGAAATAAACTCTAGGCTCCGTCGTTCAACGAACCACAAACTCGAGGACAACCCTTTTTCTACTTAAGGTGTCCGCTACCATGTTACCCTTGCCAGGGGTATACGCTATCTCAAACCCATAGGATGCTAAGAATCCCATCCACTTTTACTGGCCTAAGATTATGCGCTCGAAGTGCCTCCAACACTTCCCTAGGATGTAGGGCATGCTCTTCTCCACCAGGATATCATCCAAAATCATCACAACTATCCATCCCTCACGCAGACCACCCTAGTCGAACTCGGTATTCCCCCAAATGCAAGCCCCAAAGGCCTAAACCAATATCAGACAAACACCCAAGGGATACCTCCTTCGAATTCAGACGACCTACGTGAGATGATACTAGTAAAAAAGGCTAAATAATTAAGCCCCTTGTCCAACCCTGGATGTCCTCGCTAGTCTTACTCCAAAACCACCGTTTTTCCCTAACTGGCTTTGCTCCTAGAAAAGACCAAGATGTCATCCACAAAGGCCATCACAACTTATTTAGGTACTCCTTGAACACCCTTCTTATCAAATCATCAAAGTATACGGGGGCGTTTGTCAAACCCAATGGCATCACCAGCCATTCATAAAAAAAAATCATCCGGAGTCCTAAAGGCAGTCTTCTCTGTACTATCCTCAGCCACTCTCAACTGATGAAATCCCGTGGCTGAGTCCTACTATAAAGATACTGAGGCGCCCGCTAACTGATCAAACAGATCGTCAATCCTCGGCAATGGGTATCTATTCTTCTTTGTGAGTTTATTTAGTCCTCTTTAGCCTACACAAAGTCTGAGGGACCCATCCGCCTTCGTAACAAAACTACCGGAGCGCCCCACTCCGATATACTTCGTCTTCTGAACCCCTTCTCAAGCAAATCGCCTACTTACTTATGGAGTTCCCTCCTCTCACGAGGAGCCACGTGGCACACTGGCCAAGACACTGGTTTAGCCTTACCCACCAGATATATTTGGAAGTCAATTTCCTGCTCCGGAGGTAAACCCTTCACCTCCCCAAACTCATCCGAGTATTCCCGGACCACCCTAACAGATCGCAAACTCTTGACCGACGTGTCAAGCAATTCTAGATAACTTAGCATAACAGATTCTATGGGATTACAAGAGATCTCGAGAGTGTTACCCTAGCGGGTCATAAGCCTAACAACTCCCCCTTCAAAATCAAGAACGGCACCTCTACTGGATAACCAGTCCATGCCCACAACTAACCCATAGCCCGTGAAGCCCAACAAGCATCACACCTAAACCCAATGCTAAGTATAGAAACTTTCAAACCCAACCACATCATGGAGCCCAATTGGGTTTGAAACAACTAAGGGATCATCTACCAAACTGGTGTCTAAGTGCAGTGACTCAACTAACAATGATGAGATAAACGAACTCGAGGCATCAAATAAAGTTTGAACCGGATATCATAGAAATCCAAATTCCAACCTAGACGGTCCTATCCCCATCTGGTACCCTAGCCGTGAGGGAATACAACTACCCTCCAGAAGATTCCATACCTTGCCCTTGCTTCTTTGGTCAATCCTAATAACGTGTCCTATTCCTCCCAAAAGGATAACTACTAGCCTTCTTCTTCCCTATTCTCCACTCATAACCTCCCACCAATGAGGTTTCATCTTTCATTAACCAAACAACTATTTGAGCCTTCCTCTCGTCGTCTATCCTATAGGTACCTACCAGTCCTCCTCCTCCTTGAACCAACTTCTGGTCCGATTATTGTCCAAGTTCCTTGAAGTGGTTTTCCATCCTTATCCATCTTAGAAAGATCATCTATACGCGGAGGGGAAACTCAAAATGAGAGAGAGGAAGAGATTCAAAATGGAGAATTCGAAAGATATAGATATGGCTATTGGGGATTATGCTTTTCTTTCAAAAACTCTTCTTTCAAAAGACATGTTTTTAAAAATACTCCTTTCAAAAATATTCTTAGAAAATAGTTTTTCTAAAAATTTTATCTGTTCCGGTAACCTTAAGCTCTGATACCACGTGTAACACCCCACACCCGCTAAGGTCACTCACTAAGGGAATGCCTTAGTTTTGGTGGAGTATTTTTAGTGAGTATAGAACAGAAAAATTACAACAGGACAGATATAAGTAATACTTGAAAATTTAAACCATCATTTCATTATCAAAACATGTTTGGTTACATCACAAAACCATAACAAGAGTCAAGTACAAAATATCCAACCTGATAAAATAGAAGTACATAATCCCATTACATAGACAATAGCCAAAAGATAACCGAGCTTTACTTCTACCGTCCAAGCCCCAAAAGATAGATATAGCGGTCTGGTCCAAGCTCACTAGTGCTAAGTCCACTCTGATAACCTGAGGGTGGGGAAAAAGATAAACAACAACGGGGTCAGACATAAGTCTGAGTGAGTCCTATAACCCTAACAATACAACCATTAAAGTAATTAGGGTATGATATAAACAAGATACGGTACCTCTGGGGATAATGACTACAATAAGTAGCCCACAAAACACAGGATGTACTACAATAATCGAAACGACGTATTTATCCACCTAAGGATAATTACTAGCTTACACCACCCCAGACCTGCCCTCCCAAGGGTAATTCCTACACTGCACCACACCAGTTCTACCCACCAAGAGTAATTTCCTACTTAAAGGTTGATCCCACTTAAAGACTTAGAAAATATAACTATTAGTTTCCGGTACTTCTAGCTGACCACGTAGGTGCCGTCTGCCCCTACCTCCACTAGGTGTATAACTGACCACGTAGGTGCCGTCTGCCCCTACCTCCACTAGGTGTATAACTGACCACGTAGGTGCCGTCTGCACCTACCTCCACTAGGTGTACCTAGTAATCTTACCCAGTAGTTTCGTGTACCCCTACATAGGTGCCGTCTGCCCCTATCTTTACTAGGTGTACCCACTACTCCCAAGCGATCGGCTCCCTAACGTAGATACCCGTGCTGGTCCCACAGTGGGGTGTATCACTCCCCTAAAGTGGCCACCTGATAATATCAACGGTGCACGGCTTTATATCTACACGATGCAACAACGACTTATCTACCAGCCCGGGCCCACACACGCATATGAAACCCGTTGGACTTGCGTTGCCACCGCTACCCCGTTTTGGCCTCTTATAATCAAGCCCAATATGCGTGTCCCGTCACTCGACATGGGTCGAGCCCACAAAGATACGTTTGGGATATTGGTTGAAATGGGCCCCCACAAGCTACTACTTAAGCTTGTCATTAATCTAGTGCATCCCACTTAACCTCTTTTTATAATCATGCCCCTTACACGTTAAGGTTTGGTTAAGTCATCTAATTATATTTCAATTGCCACTTAAGGCACCCACTAGATTTCCACATGCCACCCAAGGCACTTACTTGATTCCCCCATGCCACCCAAGGCACTTACTTAACCCTTTAATCATGTTTAATTACATGTTCCACTTTGGTTAAGTATTCTAATCGTATTTTCTATTGCCACCCAAGGCAACCCACTAGTTTCCTCATGCCACCCAAGGCACCCCCACTAGTTACTACATGCCACCCAAGGCACCCACTTAACCCCTCATGTCCCACTACATGTCAATATGGTTAAGTGTTTCTTAATTAATTAAGACCGTGATCTCCCATAAAGACCTCCCACATTAGACTGGCTGTTATGACCGCCTGGTTAAGCCGGTAGAGTCCGGGCAGTCTTACGTCATAACAGAGTCTAACCTCGTGTCTTTACTTTAATCACGTATTTAATTTATGGCTAAGACCTCCCACATTGGGCTAACATTTGTAGCAACTGGTTAAGTCGGTCGGGTCCGGGCAGTTTTACACTACAAATGAGTCCAACCTCGTGTCTTAGTCGATTAATTACACCTAATTAATCACCCCCATATTAATTATCCCTAATTAATATCAAGTTTTCCATAACATGGGTAGACCTAACTCAATAGGTAAATTCCCATGGGGTAGACCTAACTCAATAGGTAAATTCCCACTTATGGTAATTTATTTTTATGGTATGCTTAATCATACCCAACCATTCTTTAATTAACACATTTACCAACCCCATCGTTTCCCCACGTAAATCGTTCTCATTTCATGACATAACAAAGGGGAAGATCATCACAAATATCATGGGTTTAGCATACAACTTTGTCATGGGTTAAGAGGATGTCAACTTGCATATATGAGCATATATTAACCCAACCACATTTAACCCCAAACTTGCACATTATCATACACATGTCTTACATAACATGTTGAACTTGCATATAAGCATTCTCATAACTTGCATAACGTGTTAGACATGCATTTAAGCCTACACATAACTTGCATAAGCATTCACATACTTGCAGGGGCATTCATATACTTGCATAAACATTCACATACTTGCATATCACATTAAGCTCGCATTTAAGCATATACATAACTTGCATAACATCATGCACATAACTTGCATAATCTCATAAACTTAACTTGCATAACACCATGCACATAACTTGCATACCCACATAACTTGCATATGAACTTGCATAACAACATGCACATAACTTACATAACATCATGCACATAACTTGCATAACATGTCGAGCTTGCATGTAAGCATAACTTGCATAATATGTCGAACTTGCATATATGACTTGCATCTTAAAGGAGGGTAAACATGTATAGCATATAAAGGTGCCATCTAGCATATGCATATACCATATTTTAAAAGGGTAAACTTGCATGTCATGATTTATGCATAATACCAAACACTTAGCATGCATAAAACCACTTACTTATCATGCATAGAATCAAATACTTATTATGCATAAAATCAAATGCTTATTATGCATAACCCCACCACTTAACTTGCATAAACCCAAACACTTAACATGCATAAAACCCAATACTTAGTATGCATACAATCAAATACTTAGCATGCATAACATCAAATACTTAGCATGCATAACATCAAATACTTAGCATGCATAACATCAAATACTTAGCATGCATAACACCAACTACTTAGCATGCATAAAATCACATGCATAACTTGCATATCATGTTACATATAACTTGCATATATTCTCACATATAGTTTGCATAACATGTTACATATACATAAATGTTTAACATAGTGTTTGCATCATAAAACATGGCCTTAAACTTGCATTTAACATAAAACTTGCAAATCACATATCATACAAACTTGCATAAACACATTTATCCACAAACATAGCCATGTCTTATCACATCCTACCATAATCAATTTAACAATTGATTATTAAAACCATAGGAACTCACCAAAACTAAGATTAGCAAACTTATGAAGTAAAACTAGTTGCCAAATATGAAGAAGAAGATGATTAGGGGTTGATTAGCTTGCAACTCTCTTCATTGATTTGTGGAGGCCATGACCAAGTTTCATTTTGCCATAGATTAGTTACAAGATTTAATTATGAATGAATTATGGTAGGCTTAGGGTCTTATTTATAGGATTAGGTAGTGTTTTAGGCCCTTAGATTAACCCTAAATTAATTTAGGTCCGTCAGATTTAGGAAACCTCTAGAACCAAGCCCAGCCCTAGCCAGAAAACTAGATCTGGTGCACCCAAGCACCCTGGTTCGACACGCCATGTCGACAGGCAAGTCGACAGGCAAGTCGACACCCCTGTCGACAGGCCTGTCGACAGCCCTGTCGACATGGTCAGGGCGGGAATCTTCCCGCCTGGCCCCGCTGGTTCTAATTTCAAATCCTAATTTAAATTTCTAAATCTGCTTTTAAGTTTTAAATTTTATGCAAACTTCTTTGGGCCATAACCGGGCCATACGGACTCCGATTCTCGAAAACTCGGACTCTATTTCGCGTATTTTTCCGAGACGAACGCAATAACGCAGCCCGTTACCCCCAATTCCCACGTTTGAGATTATTTATCCTGAAATTAGTGAATTTTAGTATTAACTAAAATTCGGGGTGTTACAGTGTTCCTTGTAGCCCTTAAATCAAGGAACGGGAGCAGTGTAATCAAGGGTGGTGGAATCGATGTTAACTTTGTAGCCATGAAATCAAAGGTGTTGTACTTGGATATTGATAATACTAAAAATCTGAGTAATCTAGCATTGCATGGGACTGGACGTAGGAGTAATCCGAACCAGTATAAAAACTCGGTGCTTTCTTTCCTTTTCTGCATTTTATATTTACTTATATCTGTATGTGTGATCATTTCTGTGTTTGTGATCATTTCTGGTGTGATAATCATTGTGAGATTCATATAGTTATTCAGATTGTTTAAATTTTCCATAATCTCTTTAAAACAGTATTTCCCCCCTCAGGTGTTAGTTTTGCCTTAAGATCTGCATTTCGCATCCATAACAATTGGTATCAAAGCATAGGTTTTCAAAAAGTTCATAATCTGATTTTTGAAAATATTAGATGGCAACCAACACTGGTAATAATAGTTCTTTTGTAGAGGGTTAGTCCACTGTTAGATCACCACTATTTAATGGTAGTAATTATTCATATTAGGCATGTAGAATGAAAATATATTTACAATCAGTAGGATTAGACACATGGAATAGCACACAGACTGAATATGTTGAACCCACTACTAATTTTGCACAATGGGCTAATGAACAAAAGGCTGTTGCACAAAGTAATTCTAAGGCCATGAATATGTTATTATGTTCATTAGATAGAAATGAATTTAATAGAGCCTCAGTTTGTAAATCTTCTTATGAAATATGAAGAACATTGCAAGTTACTCATGAAGGAACCAATAAAGTTAAACATAAATTGGTATCAATGGTAATTAATCAGTTTGAGCCATTTAAAATGAATGAGAATGAATCTATCTCCAATTTGTATTGCAGATTCCAGGAGATCGTGCATTCAATAATAGCATTGGGAAAAACTTATTCACAAGAAGACCAAGTCTGAAAAATACTCAGCTCGTTGCCTCCAGAATGGGATCAGAAAACTGGCGATTGAAGAAGCAAACAATGTCAGTGAAATGAAAATTGAGGAGTTAGTTAGGAATTTGATGTCGTTCGAAGTTCAATTACAGAAAAGAAAGGAAAATAAATCCATAGAATAGAAATCTATAACATTCAAAGCAACAACAAATGGTTCTGATTCAAGCAGTGAAGATGATGAAGAAATTGCTTTAATGACAAGAAATTTCAGAAAATTTCTGAGATATAAAAGGAGAAATAATTTTCAGAAAAATAATCAAGGGAGTTTGGGGAGAAATGATGACAGATATTAGAACCGTAACAAACTGGGTCATATAAAGAGAATGTATCCATATCCATATAAATCAAATCAACAAACAAACAGTAGTAACTCGTCAAAGAAAAGAAAGAGGGAATATACAGCAACTTTAGACAATTCAGATTCATCATCAAGTGATGAAGAGCCAGAAACTAGAAATTCAAATATGTGTTTCACAGCGATTCAGAATTCAGAAAATATCGAAGAAATGGATCTAAAAACCAAGTACACCTTAAT
Source organism: Allium sativum (assembly GCA_030737875.1). Classification (NCBI taxonomy): domain Eukaryota; kingdom Viridiplantae; phylum Streptophyta; class Magnoliopsida; order Asparagales; family Amaryllidaceae; genus Allium; species Allium sativum. The sequence goes on along the minus strand of CM060921.1, from coordinate 1,909,703 downwards.
TAATTTTTAAATTTTTGGTTGATTTGGATGAATGGTTGTTTTGTTTGTTTGCCTTGTTTGAATTTTAAAATTTAAAATAGAACTTTAAAATTCAAATTTGAAATTTGAATTTTGAAATTTACAAAAATAATAAATAAATAATAAATAATTTTTGAATGATTATTAGGAATAATATTATTTCAGGGAATGATAAAAACTGAAATATAAGATATTAATATAATAAAACAAAGTCAAATAGACACATGTCTTTTCAAAATGCACCGACATATGTCGACATACCTATAATGACATGTCGACATATGTGCTAGTCAATGAAATTCAAATTTCAAAATTTGAAAGTTTGAACTTTCAAACTTCCCTCCAACTTTTCACCAACTCCCAAGGTCCGAAAATGCGTCTTTAATTTTAGAAAAGTTATGCCCATTCAATCTCTATTTATTTATCTATTCAATTCTATCATCTCTGCCTCTCATTCAAAATTTAGACAACTTTCTTCATATCTATTCTCTTCAAAGCAACTCTTTAACGGTTTCTTCTAGCACACCAAAAACCATGAGATTAACCAAAACCCTTAAAGGTTATCTCTATAATGATAAGGAAGTTATTCAAGCCTATGTTGACTACATGGCGAATGGAAAAGTAAACACGGGAGCATTCTCTATCTTCGAAGATTTTCCCTTTTATGATCTTTGTTCTCTTTTTCAGCAAAATGAAGTTCCAAGCTTGGTTGACGCTCGGGATAATGATGAAGTAAGTTACCCGAATCTCGTCAAAATGTTTTATGCATATTTGGGTCTTTGCTTTTACGAAGGAAACGAAAATAAAGTATGGAGTAGCGTAAAAGGCACTCAAATTGTTTTAGACTGTGAACTTTTGGGTAATATTTTAACTTGTAAGAGTACGAGCTCAGATTTTTCGGAATTCAAAATTGATGAAACAGATTTGGAGACCTATCATCACATTTTTGAATATGACCAAAACATGGATTTTGGAAATTGCTTTTTCCACCCAAAGGTGAGAATCGTCAACTTCCTCCAACATACCATTACTCCATGTTTCGGAAATTTCAACAACCCTACCCTTAAAGTCCAAAAGGCTCTCTTTGCTATGTTTGGTGTTTATAACATCAACTGAGCCAACGTTATTTTAAAAGAATTTAAGCCCAAAGAAATGTACATCAAAGAAAATACTCTTTATCATGGATTTTATCTTACCCGTATCTTTAAATATTTCGGAGTGGATCTAAAAGGAGAGGAATTTGTGCCAAGAAGGGTCTTTAACTCGGGAGATATACATCTTATGCAAACTCCAATATCTTTTAAACCTTATGAAACATTCAAAGACAAGCAAGATCAAACGAAACATCAACAAATGGAAAATCCAATGGAAATCGACGAAGAAGAATCCTCTTTGGAAAGTGTTGAATGTCCAATAAACACTAGAGCCATAACCCAAGAAACACTTGTCCAAAATCAAGTTAAATTATCCAAGAACCAAAAGAAGAACAAGAAGACTCTTACCAAGAAGTTTAAGTTCATTGGAAAAATAGGAAGAAAACTTGGTTTATCATCTTCCTCATCATCATTCGCTTAAATATTAGCTTATCTAGTATCTTCTTTCGTATTTCGTATTTGTTTGTATTTGTTTATGTCATCTTTCGTATTTGTTTGTATTTGCTTTTGAATCTCGTATTTAGAATCTTGTATTAGTTGAACGTATATGCTTTTAAGTAGTAATAGATTGTGTTTATTTCTATCAAAACAATCTTTAATTACTATAAAAACACATTGGAATTAAATAAATTAAAATAATATATTAAGAATTAACTAAAAATTGAAAATACCTAAAAATTACATAGGGTACGTCGACATGTAAGATGCGCATGTCGACATATAATTGTCGGGTTTTCAAATTTGTTCAAAATTTGAATTTTGAATAACCAACTAGTGTCTATTCATTTTAAACGAATTCCAGACCCTATAGATACCTTTTTGTTCTAGAAAAACTTATTATAAACTTTCTCCTTCTTCTATAATCATTCGTTTTCTATAATATCAAATTATGGAAAATCCTATTCATAATTTGACTGAAAATCTTGAAGAAACACTCAATTCTTTCAAGAATATCTTATCTATAATACTTCGTAATCAACGTCGTCTCAAATTGAGTCAAAAAAAGATGGCAGAACATCAAGAAACACTCTGATGCCATTCGGTGGTTAATATCTTCTCTTTTCAGAGACGAGGACAACAACCTCACTAAAGCACTACACACAAAAGAAGACGAAGAGTGGGAAGTCATCAAGAAGGATCCAATCATTGGAGGAGGAAGATGGGTGGAAGTTCCAAGAGACATTTGAATTTGATTTGAATTGGTTGGTATGATTTGCTTTGTTTGGTTTGTTTTGAATTTGGTTTGAATTTGTTTGAAACTATTGCTTGAATTGGTTTTATTTGAAACTTGTATATGATTGAAATACTTGTAAATATTGAACAAAGTATCTGTAAATACTTTATTGATTTGCTTGGTTATATCCTTGTTTTCTTTAGTAATATCATAGAGTTAAGGGGAGTTAATTAGATTGAGTCATAGACTTGGAAGAAGCATAATTTAGTGTAATATGATTTAGTCACTTTTTGTTGATGACAAAGAGGGAGAAATTATAAAATAGGGATTAGTTAGGCTTAGTTTAAGGGGGATTAGTTAGGCTTAGTTCAAGGGGTAGTATGTAGAATTTATATAGGATTCATGGTGAATGGGGAATTATTCGAAGAATCAGATCAACAGGTATTAAACAGGTAAGAATATTTTATAAATCAAGCTTATCATCATCAAAAAGGGGGAGATTGTTGGAGAATGGAGTTTTGATGACATCAACCTTATTTCAATCATCACTGATTATAAAATATTTACTAACATATTTGTCTACAATATAAATATATACATACACACACACACACACACACACACACACACATATATATATATATATATATATATATATATATATATATATATGCAGGATTTGTATACAGGATTTAATACTGAAGACCGTACAGTTTTAGAGTTACAAGAGATTCAAGATTCAAAGAGATTCAAGACCCATGAGTATCAAGATATCAGGATTTCAAGAGCTCAATATCATCAAGTAAATAGAGTCTAGTTTATATGTAAAACTCGGGTTAGCACTTTTGACTTCTAATTTCAAAATATGTTTTTAAAATTCCTTTTTAATTTCCTTTTCAAATTATTTTTAATTTTCTTTTCTAAATGATTTCAAATTATCATAAGTGTTTTACTTAATGATTTCAATATATATGTATAGTTTATAAAGTTTTTAATTATTTGTTTATAATATATATATAGTTTTAAATCATATAACATTATAAATAAGTTTATATTATATATCACTATGTTTTTATACTTTAGAAACTTCATTTGAAACATTAGTTTTGATTCAAGAATTTCCAGAATATATATATATATATATATATATATATATATATATATATGTATATGTATATTAGTTTAAACACTTGAATTTTGATTTTAAAAAATAAATATATAATAGGTATGTCAACATGGGCATAATGACATGTCAACATATAACTGTCATTTTTTTCAATTTTCAAAGAAAGTGTCTTTTCATTATTTATAACATTCCAGAAGCATTGCAACCGTTGGGACACTATTAAAAGGGGCTGATTTCGATCTTTTTATTATTCTTTCTTCTCCTTCTTCAACCCTTTACCTACCACCATTAAAATTCTTGAATTTCTTGATTTTTACACTTATACTCTGCCGATTTCAACAAAATTTATATCATTCTTCTTCCCTTTTCATTCTCTATCATCTACTCTCTGTTTGAAGTTCTAATTGAAGAGTTTTAAGGCTATTGTAATTGTTTGGGAAAGGGTGTGTTCCTTGTAGCCTTGAAATCAAGGAAAGGGAGCAGTTTTAACCTTGTAGCCGTGAAATCAAGGGTGGTGGAATCAGTGTTAACCTTGCAGCCATGAAATCAAAGGTGTTGTACTTAGATATTGAGAATAATAAAACTCTACGCAATCCAGTGTTGCGTGGGATTGAATGTAGGATTAATCCCAACCAGTATAAAATCCAGTGTGTTCTTTCCCTTTCTGCATTTTATATTTACTTATATCCGTGTTTGTAATTATTTCTGTTTTTGTGATCATTTTTGGCGTGATAATCATTGTGTGATTCATATAGTTATTCAAGATTGTTTAAATTTTCCACAATCTCTTTAAACACTATTCACCCCCTTTAGTGTTAGTTTTGCCTTAAGATCCGCATTTCGCATGCTTGACATGTATATATATATATATATATATGTATGTATGCATGTATATATGTATGTATATATATGTGTATATATATGTATATATATGCACGAGATCTAAATAAAATATTTATGATCGCATGCAAAGAAAATGCTAATTAATTAAGTGCCAAGCTTATATATGTACCAAACTTTTGAAAACATATAGCTAATTGCCTTAGCAACACCTAGATTTGTATAAAAAGAAAGGAATACTTCAAAACTCATTCATATTAATACAATAATATGAATGTTTTGGCATACTATTTTCTGTGTACGACCTCTGTATCACATGTGGTTCGATGAATCGAGACTAAGATAAGATGAGGAATGTTTTAGCATATTGTTTGTTGTGTTTTGAGATATTTTGGAAAATTGACTTCATAAGACCAGTTCATTAAATGGCTTTGCGCCTGCTGGTTATGGCTTGATTCGGTTGCTTTTTAAATGATAGAGCGATGAAAAATTATAGGCTTAATCTATTATCTATTATGTTATATGAAAGCACAATATTCCTTCAGAGACCTTTCAGTTCCATTTTTGTCAAAAAAATAACATGTTTACATGTGTCAAGATAAATTAATCAATGGTGAAAAAGTGAATTCAAACATATGAGTCTCTTGGTTTTCTACAATAACGTGCCTTCTGTCCACTTTAGAGATTCACAATCGAAAAACTGCTCAATTAATTTTAGTTATTATCTATTATCATATATGAAAGCACAATATTCATCTGGAGGCTTTTGGATTCCAATTTTCTCAACAATATTATATGAAAGCACAATCTTCCTCCGGAGACCTTTCAGATCCATTTTTGTCAAAAAAATGACATGCTGACATTTGTTAAGATGAATTAATCAATGGTGAAAAAGTGAGTTCAACATGTGAGCCTCTTGGTTTTCTGCAATAACGTGCCTTCCATCCACTTTAGACATTCACAATCGAAAAAATGCTCAATTAATTTGAGTTATTATTTATTATCATACATGAAAGCACAATATTCATCTGAAGGCTTTTGGGTTCCAATTTTCTCAACAATTCCATATATTGCCTTGTGTCATAGAAGTTTAAATGTCTTTCATATGTCATTATTTTTGCTTATTGCAAGTATTTTTTAAAAGAATTCTAATGGACTCATGAATGTTTTTTTGATTATATTCGTGTTATACGTACATTATATTATATCTATTATACATATATTATATTATATCTATCTACTATATAAAGGAAGTTTAATTGTCTTTAATTTGTCATTATTTTTTCTTATTACAAGTATTTCTTAAAACTTTAGATATTCACAATAGGAAAAATGCTCAATTAATTTTAGTTATTATCTATTATCTTATATGAAAGCACAATATTCATCTAGAGGCTTTTGGGTTCTAGTTTTCTCAACAATTTCATGTATTGCCATAGGATTTTCTTTTAAAGGACAAACTTTGGAATTTTTTTAGTGAAAAGTATGAAAATTTTCAAAATTAGGGAGAAGAACACATTACACTAAAGGTGGAATTTAAGAGGCCCACTAACCTTTTTCCATTTACACTAAAATTTGGCCTTCTCACTATATTCTAAACTTTCCATACTTTTCACCAAATTTTTTGTTAAATTTGTCTTTCTCCCTATTTTCCACTTGTTCATAGAAGTTTAATTGTCTTACATATGTCATTATTTTTTCTTATTGTAAGTATTTATTAAAAGAATTCTAATGGACTCATAAATGTTTTGTTGACTATATTTGTGTTATACATATATTATATTATATCTATCTTTTATATAAAGGAAGTTTAATTGTCTTTAAATTGTCATTATTTTTTCTTATTATGAGTATTTCTTAAAAGATTTTTAATGGACTCAAGAATGTTTTGTTGATTATCTTTCTACTACATCTATTATATCTAGTATATAAATCTATTTATATGATTCTTTATGGGGATTGTTAAAGGGACTCCACTTTTGGTTAGGGGGGAGGGGACATTTTTAAGGGGACTCCACCTTAAAAAATAATTGTTAAGTGTGACGGCCGGGAATTTCGCTCGATCTGAATCAGTCGTTAAACCGATCTAGACCGTTCGAAACCCCTGAACGTTGAGAACAGGACAAATCAGAACACAAACAGAAGAACATTTCATTGTATATTACAACAATTCCATCAGATACAAGAATATACAGAGTTTAAATGAATAAATTACATTCGATAAATATCAGAGATTACAATAAATTACATAGCAGCGGAAAAATATACAAAACACAACTAGAAGTGATACACGGATACAGAGCTTTCCGAGCATCGTTCCAGCTGTAAATCAGGACCCTGTGAATATAAATCTGCAAAACCAAAACTACTAGCTGCCCGTGTGGAAAATAGGGGCACCCAGAGTTTAGGTTAAAACAATAAACTCCAGGTCAGTCATGTGACTGGTGTGAGAACTAAAACAGTTATTAATATTGGTTTTAAAGTTAGGTAAATCAAGGGACCACGCCATATAACACGGAACGGGTTTCCTCCCAAGAATACCAGTGCATAAAACAAACAGCGCAATGCTAAATAAAGAAAAATGAAGCTGTTATAAGACCTAGGTCCCATCACACAATGCAACGCAAGCCGGAGGATAGGGTTTTTACCTTATAACAGCCAAAGCATGCTTGATACGTTTAAAACACATTATTTTGATATTACTATAAGTGTATAGTGTCAAAACAATTTCACATCATAAATATCAATCATAGACGGCATTAATGACCCATACCACTATGTCGCCATACTAGGTTCTACAAATAAAACCGCAATATCACGTATTGGAAATTGGATTTCCGTCATGAGCCGAGGCAAGGGGCAAGCTCCTCTCCGCGTTCGAGACACTCTAGCAATGCCTCAGGACCCCACTATGATCCTTTGGAACCTCCAAGGCCGGTCCTCTCTTACTTTTGAGGATTAGTTATTCCTGAACACACGTTTCCCGGTCCTTACAGACCTATATCCGAGGCTCCTCGTATCCAACAACCACACAGGTGAAAAGTATATAAATGTCAGGGCTGGTAGGTCACTGACACCACCATAGCTAGAAAGAAACGTCGTGCACTCCTTGGGTCTGTATCCCGTTTTTGACTCATACCGAGGTGTGAGGCTCGCGAATCCACATTACACACAAAGCTACGCCACACAGGCCGTGCTTTGATCATCAACCACAAGACTTTGCTTTTCAACAGAAGCCTTGATCAATTGCCACTTACGCGTGCCACATTGGCAATTCACTCCATGCGACTGATGTCCATCGATATACAACCTCTGAGCTCGTACATCTCAGAGAAGGGCGTTAAGCAAGAGAATAAATTCTCCGCCGCCAAACAGATGTATATTTAATAGAGATCAATCAACATAGAATAAAATCCACTGTCAGACACACAATCCATTTACAAGTTCGCTCTGGGTCTGAACGAAACCGGAGGCACTTTCCTCGCATATCCATCCATCTCCAAGTACGTCTGGACGATCACCAACTGTTTCCCTCATCCTGGGTGTACAGCCCAATCAAGATCATCAGTAATCACCCAAACGATGTGAAGACTTCCGGTCTTCAACCACCGTCTTCATCTTCGACATCTCGTCGAATCGATTATTCAGAATGGGTATAAACCCGGCCTTTCTGAATAACCCACGTATATAATAAACGAATGTTACACAAACACAACAAACGCCTCATTCCAATTCAGAATATTCTTTTATTCACAAAAACACATTCTTAGGGAAATGTTCCCATTAATTTTAGCCAAGATAAATTCTTCTAAATTTATTCTTTAATCCTCCTTTGGATATCATTTCAAACTAGTCGGGATTAACGAACCACACCGAAGTAATTATTTATTTTATTTCCCAATCCCAACCTATATATCCCATGGAGAAAAACTGGTAATACTCCATATCTAACACCACGGTGTTATCGGTAAAATTAATTACCACTCCACGTTCAATTCTATTTAAAGATTTAACTATCGCTTTGGAGCAAAACTGCTGGCACTCCACTCTCGATCACTTTTCAGATTTGATAATTTAAATTATCAATTCACATTTTTAATCTAATTAAAGATTCATTAAAACTCCACTTAGTTTTAATCTTTTCAAAAATCAATATTCAGCCTTTTACTGGGTTAAAGAACCAATGTCATCAAAAACACGATTCACGACTGTAACGACCCAGATTTTTCATCGATTTATTTTAAATATTTAATATAGTTTTAAATATTGAATTTATAATATAAATGGTATTTTATTCGATTATCGATTAAATAATCGAAATACGATTTAATTTGATAATTATCGAAATACGTGAACTAAACAATTTAATTCAAAGGTAAAATTGAATATTAACAGTTTAGATGATCAATGTATATATACGATTTAAATATGAACAATGATAATTAAAATTTATTTTTAAATGTATTTGTTTTGAATTTAAATTGATTTAATTTGGCTATTTTAAATATACGTTCAAAATAAATGGTATAATCTATTTCGTTGAATTCAAAATAGCGTTATAACATTATAACGACGGTCGATATGCTAAAATAGCGGTTCGGATTTTCGGGTTAAAGACCACAAGATATTTTAATTTAAAATTCAAATTATAATATTTTTTAGTGTTGTATCAGCCGACCTATTAACATAGGCTACCATACAGTATACATCACACAAATTATTTCCTTCTTCTCGAGCAGTAAGATTTGTCTCCTTGTTTCGTTATCAAGCAGACAAGATTTTAATGGGGTATGGTACGAGTGTTTCCCCATTCCTTCACTTATAAATACCGCAATTCCTTTCTTCCTTTCTGCTCAAACCAAAGCCTCAAAATCAATACGACCGCAACTTCCTTTTTCCTCATTTCAGAAATCAAATCGCGATTGAAGCTTGCATCGTCTGGAACACTCGTGAGCTAGGGGGTCAACTTCAAATTCAATTTCGGATCTAACGAAGACTCGCGAAGGTTAATGTCGAGTAGACGATTGGGTGTAAGGTGCGTAGGGGTTCGAAGCGGGGATTTCTGAAGTTCAGATCCTTGATTTGTGAACTCGAAGGTATTGCTGAAGGCGACGGGTTGAGAAATTGGGAAAAAGTTGCAGTCGACGTCGGTTCTTGGTGGTGCGATAGGCTTGAGGAGGGGTTCCGTTACTGATGTTCTCGCGTATCGCTGAAGAACGTGAGTTTTCTCTGAGGCTCGAACTATGAACTAGAGTGGTTCGAGGGTTGACTGGACTGAGATGTTTGGGGTTGCGCTGTGAGGATTTGGAAATGAGCGATGGTGGATGCGGTCGGTGCAGGCAAGAGAGGGATGATTTACTGTCAGAGTATAAGGTGATAAAGGGAAGGGAAAAGAGGATGACTGCGAGTTGTTCGACAAAATGCCAAGGTGAAGAATTATCGTTTGAACTGGTGCTATTCTTATGGGACTGTTCTGGGTTTAGTTCGTCGACCGGTCGAGTAGATTATGATAGCAGTAAGGTATACGTTTTACTATAATCTAAATTGCATAGAATAAATTATTTATTTATTTTAAATAGTTAGTTTAAAATAAATAGTCATTTAATCGATAATTAGAAATAAATCGTAGGAACCTGATAAATTCAGTTAAGACGATTCATGGAAAGCAGGATATGGAAATAAAATGGATATTCAACAATGGAAAATCCTGGTGAGTAAATCTCACTCACCTTTTATTTACAATTATTTTTATTTCGTTAAAAATAATTGTTGTTGCTTGTCTGGATTTTTCTGCTTGCTTTATATATATTAGTTATTTAGGCTATATATATATATATATATATATATATTGGGTTGATTGATTGGTTGGATTCCCGCAGTCTCATTAGTGGATGCCCTCAGTTTCATAGCGGATGATTACCCTATACGCCCCACGCTATGATTAGTGGATGACCTTCTATACCGCGATATTCTGCCACGAAGCAGAATGGGTATTATTTATGTGCTAACATCTGTGGATGCAGGAAACAGGTTGGAGGAATCCAACTGGATTCCTCAAAAATATATTATCTGTTTGTTTATTTGTTTGCATATATATTGTTATATATGATGTGTTAGAAAAATAAATAATTCGTTGCTTTGTGTGTTTAAATATCACTGGGCTAAATGTTAATTTATTTAAAATATCATGGAAGGATATTTGAGATTTAAAAGGGAAAATTCTATTTTTAAATAGAATTTGAATTTTTAAATGGAAATAAAATATAAACTTGTTTTTGAAAAATAAAACAAGTAGTTCCTTTATAAACGAAGTTTATAAATAGTTCTTTTATAACGATGTTATAAATGAAGTGAAAAGAATTATCATTGGATAATTCAAAAATAAAAATACAAGTGTGAAATTGAAAAAGGGAAATCTGTTTTCAAGAAAATAGAAATATCGATTTCAGAAGGAATTGAAATCAAGACTTGTTTAAAGAATGAATAAAGAAAATTCAATAGAAATTGAATATAAAATTCAAATAAAAATTGAATATAGAAAATATAAAGGAATTCAAAAACAGAATTCGAACAGATTGAAACGAGAATTTGAATATAGAATTTAAATAGAAAGAGACCTTGAGTATAGAATTTCAAAGGGGCAAAATGGATTTTGAAAATAAAATTCAAATAGAATTTGTATATATAAAATATAAATAGAATTTGTATATTGAATAGAATTTGAAATATAGAATTTCAAAGAAGAATTCAAATGTGAAATTTGAATAGAGATTTGAATGGAATTCAAACATGAAATTTGAAAAGAGATTTGAATAGAAATTCAAGTATTAAATTTGAACAGGGAATTGAATATAGAATTTCAAGTAGAAACTTGAATATAGAATTTCAAAATAGAATTTGAAATAAACTTTGAAAATAGGATTTCAAAGTAGGATTGAAATAGGATTTCAAAATAGGAAATCCAAATAGTTTTGAAATAGAATTTGAATTCAAGGGAATTGAAATAAAATTTGAATTTAAAGGAATTCAAATGGGATTGGAATAAAGGAAATTCAAAAAAAATGAAATTTCAAATAAAAGAAAATGTAATTTGAAATATTGGGAGTTTCAAATAAGAGAAAAATGGAATTTGAAACATTTAGAATTTCAAATAGAAATTTAAATGGAGTTTGGATATTTAAATTCAAGTATGAATTTCAAAATATAGAAATTCAAAAAGGAGTTGAATTAAGGTGGAAATTAAATAGAGGATTTGAAATGGAATTCGAATAAAGGATTTGAAATGGAATTCGAATAAAGGATTTCAAATGGGATTTGAATACAGGATTTAAAACTAGGGAATTTGAAATGTAAAGATTCAAATGGAATTTGGAATATATATATATATATATATATATATATATTAGAAGGGAGTTGAATTCATTTAACGAAGTTTAAAAGGTTATATATATAAATATAATTAAAACGAACTCGCCGCAGCGCTGCAGTTCGTAAATTGTCGTTTCGAACTTCAATTGAATATACAGGAATCAATTGAAGTCGAAATTCTTTGAAACAAGAAACGTCAGGACCAATTTGATAATAGCTTTCTAATGAAGGAGAAAAATCTGGATTTCGTCGAATAGATTTTGAGATATGTTAAAATCAAAATTTCAAAAGTGCAGCGCCAGAAACCATTATAAACCATAATGGATTTTATATATAAATATAAGGATTTTTATGCAAATAAAGATCCAAATTCCCATTTTAAAAGCCTAATCTTGAGTTAGAAAATAAAGGCGAGCTCAAGTAAAGTAAGTAAAGAGATTTTTGAAACAATAACCCTATTTGATTATTTAGGATTAACTAAGTCAAGTAGAAATTAGTTAATCGAGTTTGAACTAGAGTCGAACCTTGAAAAGTGAATTTGGCGTTCGTAAATATATATTCGACATCGAATATAGAACTTTAATTGAAATTTGAATTCAGCTAGTTGATAAGCAAGTTAAAAATATATTGGAACATGTCATGTCCAAATATAAAGGTGAAATAGACCAAAGAGTTAATTAACAAGTTAATTAACGAATTGAGTTAAAGCAATTGGGAATAGTTGAAATCAATTGGACAGGTATAGACATACAGGAAACAGATATGGGATGGAGTATATGAAGACTTAAATTTATGTGCTCGACAAAAAGGTACATGTTTAATTCATATATGAGATTTATGCGCCGTATTGGCAAGCCGCTTGGCTTTTTCTTTTTGAAATGAGAAGGTACCGGGAAGCTATTTGAAATTTCCCGATGCTCCCGATACAGGGGAGGTTATGGCGAAATTTTCCGGAAATTTAAGGAGTTAGAATATTTTTAAGATATTTTGATAGTTAGAAATCATTGTATTGACATATAGAATTTGATAGGTAAGTGAATATAAAAATCGAATATTGTAAACAAAAAGGGAAATCTATAAATTAGAAATAGAAAGCGAACTTTATACATGTTTGAAAAATGAATAATTGGATTGTATAGTGTGTTTATTCGAGGTAAGTGGTTTTGCCGTTTTGAAGTTGAGGATGTTTTCAGTTAAGGTCTGAAAGGTAATTTTACCCCAACTTGATTGATTTCATTTTTAATGAATAAATAGCAAGATCCAGTCTCGAAGAGAAGTGTTTGAAAAAGGATTAGTTGAATAACATATTTTGGGTTGTTGTAACGATGATTTACACAACATTCGTTTTAAACCCAAATGATGGGATTTTGGAAATATAACAGTAAATATTCCTGAGTATAATTAAATAGTCGGAATAGAGAAAGTGATTGAAATTGTTTTCAATTGCAAATAGAGACATTTTCTAATATATAGAAAATAAAAGAAGTTAATATTTGGAAACGTTTTCCAAATGGCATAAGAGAAAAGATGATTATTGAAAATATTTGGTTAACAAATATTGATAGAGAAAATGGAGAAGAGATTTAATAAATGAAATATTAATTAAAGAGCCCAGTGATTTGTTGACATGTTTGGATGAACACTTGTTTTTATTCGATAGTTAAATCACAGACTATCGAAGTTTTTACCATCGTTGTCAATATGGAGAGACCGGTTGGATTATTATCCGAAGAACCACTCCGTATTGGCATAAGCGTTGCGAACCAAGTATGCTGAATATATTGAAGACGGAGTAAAGTGCAAGGGCTTTTCTAGTAATAGAAATAGTGCCTTCGGTTTCGTTCAATCCCAGAACGAACGTAAATGGACGAATGTCTGACAAAGTATTTCCAATGATCAAATGGGTTGGTCTGTATGAGTATATATGGTTGCAACGGATTTATCCCTTAGCATAATATCCAGAATATTTGTGCAAACTCAACTAGTGATTAACGGATCTGACAATGTGGCATTCAAAGTGATTGTGTTATCAATGAATGGTAAGTAATCGTAGCCTCAGACCTCAACAACCGGGAAAGGACAAAAATCGGGCAGGCAGCATGGCTATGTGGGTCGCACCCATTAGGGTGTATAATCACCTATCTAGAGAAATTCCTTTTGTTTCTAAATCTATCGATTCTGCCCATTCGGGAAACGGTGGTTTGAGTCCAACCGTTGGTGATATACATTCGATACACTCAAGCGAAATGAGTGGTCGGTCATGTGTGGGCCGGGTTACAAGATGTTCTTGTTGAACCCAGTGTATTCCTCTCTAGAGATACACAGTCGGAAGGTGGTTCCATACCTTGTCATGTTGGAAATCCAATCTCCAATAAGCGCCATGCGGTTTTTGATTTTATACTATGTATGTGGAGCGTGAGATGCAAGCGTTCTGCTATTTGGTTATTTACTTGATGTAGACATTATTATAATATCACTGAATTTTCGTATCAAAGTGTTTTGGGTTATAGTAGGGTAAAAGCCGTCCATGTTTATGCGTGGGCTGGTCTTACTATTATCTTTTCTTTCGAAAAGAGTTTTGAAAGTTAAACAAGTGGTTGGAGTTTACTCACACTAGTCCCATGACTGACCCAGAGTTTATTTTGTTTTGTTTTCCCTAAACTCTTGGGTGCCCAAATTTGTACGGGCAGTCAAGTAGTCGGGATTTCACAGATTCATTTGGAGGTGCTGGAAGCAGGAGGCTTCACCAGTTAGATATAGACTATCATATATTCCGCTGTGTACTATGGTTGTATCTGGAAACAGGTGTTTATAACTGTTCCAGGAATGGCTGTTGTGCTCTGATAATGGTATGTACATAAAGTTACTGATTTGTATTTCAAAAGTTATGTTATATAATATATTTTATTCGTTCCGCTGTGAGTTGTGATCTTCGTTTTTCTTCTATTCTAAGTTTTCTATCTTATCTATTCTCACCCTCTATCTTCTTTCTATTAATGGTTCGTATTTCTGTGTTATTTGGGTTGGACGTGTGGTGTATTTAGTCAACTCGGATAGCACGGATTTGCGGGTCGTTTCAACGACAAACCAAATCACATTTGATATTAAATACAAGGCTCTGAATAGAAAATATATCGGCTTATATTCAATATCAAATTCTGAAACCAACAAATATCATATTGGAAATAACGATATATAACATATCTTTCAAATTCCCATAACAATATCTGTATAGTCACGAAATCCAACATCGAAATATCCCGAAGATAATTTCGATTCAGCTCCAGTCCAATCCACGTATTGGAAATTTTGATTATTTTTAAAATCACTTTCAAATTCAATTTATTTATTTCAAAAATAAATTGATTTTAATTCTAGTTCAAAACTAGTTCATTTCGATAGAAATCTATTTTTACCTATTCAAATGTGGAATTTTCCAGCCCAATTCTTTCCAATTCACATATTATAATTTTACACAAATTATAGATATTTTTAATAATTTTATCAAGGCCCGTACAGTCGATTTCCAACAACGGCCATCGAACTGCACTTACAGCGACCTTTTTCGAATTTGATTTGGACATAATTCCAAATCCAACCGTTAGATTTCAAATTTCTAATATTCATTGGAAAGCTCTTTTCGATACGAACCCAACGGTTCCGGTTTTAGGAGAATCCGACGGTCGGATCTCCCGCAATGTCCGTTTGAAATAGATGGTCGAAATTCACGAACTGCCGTGGCGCGGCGTGTTCTATTCTGGCCATTATATTATATATATAATATATTTCGTCGATTTCTATTTAAAACGAATTTTATAAATCGTTTTAAAATTGTTTCAAAAGCAATTTCAACTTTCTTTTCAATTCAAATCAAAATTGAATTCTTCTTTATAAATTCGTTTTAAAATTCATTTCTATTCAATTCAAATTTTAATTCAATTTGAATTCATTTCAATTCACTTTCAATTCAATTTGAATTCGTTTTCAATTCAATTTATTTCGAAATCGTTTTCAATTCAATTCATTTCGAAATCGTTTTCAATTCAGTTCATTTCGAAATCGTTTTCAATTCAATTCATTTCGAAATCGTTTTCAATTCAATTCATTTCGATTTTATTCGAATTCAAATTCACTTTCTATTCAATTCGAATCGAATTCATTTTCCATTCAATTCGAATTCATTTCAAATTGATTCAATAAAATTTCCATTTAAATTTTTAATCTAATTCAATTTGAATTTCCTTTCAAAATATTAAATTTTGAAATCACTTTTCAATATTCATTATAAAACGAATAAAATCGATATAAATATCGTTCGCGTCAAAATAACGCATCTCTAATCAACACGGCTTTATATTTCAATAACTCGTTATTTTATTCAACAAATGAATATTTGTTCTATTCAACACATGAATCTATATTTCTTTCAACACACGACTAATCTCAACACATGAGTACTGTCGACACATCACTATTTCTGTTATTCAACACATGAATTTTCTTTTATAATATTCATTATTTTCCCGATTGGAATGAGGCCCAATCAATCACCATATAACGTTAATTATATGGATTCCATACAACACATGTATATAATAGCATTGAAAAATAATCAACCATCAACCAAAGTGCACTACACAACTGCATAAGCATCAAATATAAATAATCGACGCTTACACAGTCTGTCGACCAATCGATCGACAATAATTAAATAATTGGGATTAATGTACACCAAATATCATCCCAACACCCGTGTGGGGTTTCAAATCAACAAACACACATTTTTGTTTGTGCAGTTGGGCGATGTGTAAAATTTATCAACCCAATCAATATCAGTCAAATCAGTGTAAATAAACAAATCGGCCGATTTGTTTATAAATATTTATTTATTCACTTTCACGTTAAAAATTATATTTTTAACGTCAAAAATATTTATTTCAACACTTGAATTTCTATTCAGTTCATTTACACAATAAAAATGATATTTTTATTTTTCTAACATATTTTAGAAAATTTCGGCGGCATAACGGCACGATACTAGAAACGGGACAAGGCCTAGCCTTATCCCCGGTCTAGTGAAGGCCCACGCCATTCACACATCAATCAAATCAATTTCAATTCACCAAATAATTCAATTCAAACCAATAACCTAACCAACTACACAATCAAACAATTTAACAAACAAGCCATCCATGGTCTGTGGATGACGGGTGTCGGGTGCTACTAAACACCGTCTACATCCTAGTATATATATATATAACTAGAAAAAGAATTTTAGAGTGAGAAGTTCTCAACAATAGCTATCCAAACACCTTGACTCTTCTTAGGTAGAAAATCTTCGTCGTGCTTCCTTTTGTTATTGGCGTTGTCCGTGTTCGCTACACATATAAAATGCACATATTTATATTCCTATTTTTAAAGCAAAGGCTATATTTTACAACGCCTTTATATATAAAAAGATTACATTTTTACTATGCTTTTCAAATATAAAAGATTATATTTTTACTATGCTTTTCAAATATAAAAGATTATATTTTTACTATTATGTTATATATATAAAAATCATATTTTTATCACGCTATTTTCTATATAAAGATTTCGCCTTTTCAAATTTAAAGATTTCATCTTTATAAAAATCTCATTTTTATTCTTCTACACATATAAAGATGATATTTTTATATTCTCTATCCTATAAAGATTATATTTTTAATACTTTAAAAATATAAAAATCATATTTTTATAATCGCCTCTTACATTTAAAAATCGAATTTTTATTCCGTTATTAAATATATAAAAATCGAATTTTTACTATGCTGTTCAATATATAAAAATCCAACTTTTATGCTAATTTTATTTTCAAAAACCTTGTGACTTTATATTTTCAAAACCACATTTTTATCCTATGTCATAATACATAAAGATCGAAATTTTAAATCACTAAAAATCTTGACTTCAAATTCATAAAGACCTCTACTTTAAATATGCAAAGATCTGAACTTTAAATACTTAAAAATCTGAAATTATATTCAAAGTAAATAAACAATAATAAAAAGTAAAACTCACGGTTTTCAGTTTTTCATTGAAGGGGGACTCGAGGTTTATCGTTCGCTGGTCTCGAACAGGAAGAAGGGGGCTCGAGCAGGAGGTGGCTGCGACAGAGGGGGATTCAGGTGAAAGGCAGTGGGTTTCTGGGCTTGGGGCGTCGGCGCTGGGCTGAGGAGGTGGCCAAGGGGGCGCGACATGTCGTTAGTGGGGTGGGGTGGTCTGACAGGCGGCGGGTGGCTTAATTGGGTGGTGGCTCGGGATTTGAGGAGGGAAAGAGAGAGGAGAGAGAAGAGGGACGAAGAGGGGCAGGGGACGACCGTGGTGGGTGGCGGCGCGTCAGGCTGGGGTGACGGAGGGTGGTTCGACGACGAGCGGAGGGGCTGAGGGCGCGATTTGGGGGGGTTTAGGGCTGACGGATTTTTTTTTTATATTTTGGGAGGGGAGAGAGAGAGAGAATAAGGGGTGGGAAATATATATATATATATATATATATATATATATTTAATTATTTTATCTTTCAAATGGTTGACTTTTCCATTCGAACGCGAAATCAACCCCAACGACTGTCGTCCCCAGCGTATTACCCCCATCCCGGACACAATGAGATATGTATCGCAGTTTGATTCGATCGTTTGAATCAGTTTCCATTAAATTTACATTTAAATCACTATATTGAATTTTAAACGTACATTTCAAATTACCGGGGTCACATACTAATTAGAAAAATTCCGGAAAAATATTTTCTAGCTTCGTATTGACGATACGGTCCTAACAAAACTAGTTTCGTCGAATTCTGAGACCGTTGGAAAAATGGCTATTTTCCAGTCGATTAAAATCGACTGAAATGGTCAAAACACGTTTTCCTTTTCCACGCTCACATATTGATTCAAAAAATTATGAAATTTGAAACCTAGCAATAGTTTGACATCACGGACCCAACAAAAGTGGTTTCGTCGAAATCCGAGGTCATTTGCAAAATGTCCATTTTTAAGGGCCTGAATTCCATAGCGACTATTCAGAATTTTCAACTGGACATATCTTATCATTTATAAAGTGAAATCTCAGTTTGTTAACTTCGTTGGAAAGATATTCTCAATTAGATTCCAAATGTTTTTGGTTTCACTAAAATCCGGATTGTTTTGCACCCGGTACATTCAATTGAAGTTTGAAATCGAATTATCGAACTACCGCGCCATTTTCAATTCTATTTATAATTATATATAATTATTTATATTCTAACGACGACGCGTATAATATATACGTCGAATTCCATTCAAAATAAATTCCTCGTCGATAATATTTAAAATAATCTATTTTAAATAATCAAAATTCGCTAAAATTGCCAAAATAAAAATTTTAAACTGGCCCAGATTTTCCGGGTTATTACATTAAGGGAGGGTTTGTTTTATTTTATTTTAAAATAAGCATGGACTAGACTACCCCTCATAACCTTAATTAATTAGACATGCAATAGTTAACTATATTTTAATTTGTTAATTACTTCTCATAATTCCAGGCTGAGTTTTGGATATGTTTGGTATTGACCTTCTTTGAATACTTGCGTAGAATCATCTATGCTATTTATATTAGCACCAAATATAAGGTGCATGCAACTATAATTATCGTTTTTAATTTTCTTTATTTATTTATATATATATGAGTGATAAAAGCATGATTTAAACTGGATTACTGAGAGTATTTGAACTTTGTTTGAATCAGGGTGAGTTGAAAGAGGGAGATCTACATCTGATTGTTATTTCTTTTTATTTTCCTTTTAAGTTGAATTATAGAAGGTCAATGTACATTGTTTCTAAATTTATTTTGCAATTTGAAGAGTTAATTATTTTTGTATCTTATTAGACTAAGAAATGTTAATAAGTGATGGTCTGACTTATGCTTAAGTGTTTGAATTCGTGCAAGTATGGTCCGACTTATGCTTCAATGTTTAAATTTATATAGTTATTTGTAGGTGTGCATTAGTTTTGCTTTGTTAGGAGGGCTTATGTGTTATGTATTTGTATGTATATGGGTAATGCTGGTGAGAGTTCATGTGCATGTATATGTGCAGGTATAAGAGGATTATAGCGATAGAACTGGAATTTTTAATTATATGGTTAAGGGGGGTGGGCTTACTTATTTTGTCCCTCCCTTAACAATTCATCAAAAATTAGAAAATTGTCCCTCCCTTAACCAATAATGGAGCCCCTTTAACAACCTCCTTCTTTATATACTTGCTTCTCATTCAGTTTAAACTCAAATACCCATCCCTATATTTTCTTTCTATTTTCAGTTATTCTAATCCCTACATATTCCTATATATTTTCAGTTATTCTGATTTCTATATCTACTTGCTTCTCATTATGTTACATTATATGAAAGCACAATATCCATCTAGAGGATTTTGGGTTCCAATTTTCTAAAAAAATTACATTTTCTATGTGTAGAAGTTTAATTGTCTTAAATATTTCATTAATTCTGCTTATTGCAAGTATTTACTAAAAGAATTCTAATGGACTCATGAATGTTTTGTTAATTATATTCCTGTAATACAATTATTATATTATTTGTATTATATCTATTATATAAAGGAAGTTTAATTGTCTTTAATTAGTCATTATTTTTTGCTTATTGCATGTATTTCTTAAAAGAATTCTAATGGACTCAAGAATATTTTATTGATTATATTCCTACCACATCTATTATATTTATCTGTTTATACGATTCTTTATATACTTTCTTCTCATTCCATTTAAACTCATACTCATCCCTATATATGTTTTCTATTTGCACTTATTCTAATTCCTATATATCTTGGGTGCTACTATTCACACCCCAGTTTACACTTCCGTCCACCTTTATAAATTTACCACAAATGAATATTTTTTATATTCTTCCGGCAACCATATATTATTTTCACTCAGTTATTCACCACCATATTTCTCCTAAAAAACACAAACTTCTCTATAATTTCAGACTTAAACCCTAATAAAAACAGGTATTCTTTTGTGCTTAATAGAGATGGAAGAGGTTAGAATTGCTTGATTTGTATTGTTTTCTATTATGTTATATAACATGTAATTAGGTTTTTTTATGGTTAGGGTTTTCCATTGTGTTTTGGGATTTTTTTTCTTGCTCAGTTGGAAATTTAAGCTTAGAGGACATTATATTTGACGACGTTGTAATAGAGAATGACAATGTAATTGAATTGCAGGGTTTTTATCTGTACAACTTACGTATCTTCTTTTATAAATTGATACATTAACTTTTTTGTCGTTTGATAAATGAAGTATTTAAATGATGATAAATTGGATGATAAACACGATGGTTGTGATAATATGAAGCAAAATGTTCAATCAAATGACTCAAAAGATATAAATGTTGATTTGATGAATCATTTCACAACCGATAAAGTAAGTACTCATTTATAAAAAATAAAATTGCTAATGTGGTTATAAAAAGGTGCCGGTGGTCTCTCAGTTTTTACGTTATTAATTTATATGGTGGCCAGTAGAGGGAAATTAAAAATATTGGGGTGCTTTTAGTTTTGGCCGGAAGTGTAAATCGGGGTGTGAATAGTAGCACCCTATATTTTATGTCTTTAGTGTTAATAGGTTGTTCTATGGATAAATAAAATTAGCTCAACATGAATGCCAATTCAAATCCTTACTGCATAGGGTTGAAATGTATGTGCCCTATATCTTCCCATTCTTGAAGTAAATTCATCAAATTTCTAGGTATCCTTTACCCCTAACTTTCGCATGCTTATTATTTATTTGTTTCATTATATTGTTTCTATATTTTTTCTCTTTGCTCCATCATTTTAGGAACTACCTCCTTGATTCAATCCATATCTATGTTTTTATTGTCAAATGCGACCTTGCATGCCATTTTTGTGCCTCTTGGATTTATTATATGCTAACTCTAATCCGTAAGCACTTTTACCGCCTTCATTCTCTTCTCTCTATATTGTTTCATTTTCTTAATGTTTTCCCTCTAGCATGATTTTCCATGTTCCACTAGCAATTTTATTTGTATATTAAAATCAAAAGAAAATGTTTAAAATTATGAGAAGTAACAACTATAAACTAAATTATAGCTTTACTGTAGGTCTTCTTGGGGTATACACCAAACGCAGGTGAAGTTTAGACAAAACAGATATCAAAACTTACAATGAGAAATATTAAGGATTTTAGTTTTAAGTCTGAGGTCAATGCTTCGTGACCAAGATTTTTTTTGTTATGTTAGAATATGCTTTCTGATTTTCTTCAAGGATTTCGTCAATTAGAATTATGTTTATTTCAAGATGAACACAAATGGATTGAGTAAATAAAAAGGTAAATTTTCTTATATATATGTGATAACTAACATTAGATTACCATTGCATCTTTTATAATAGTATAAGCCATGAATTTTGTATTTTATTTTAAAGGCAAGTTGACATTTATTTTTATATGTAATTAAATTATCTATGTGCGGTTCAATGATTAAGAGAAGCTTGAGTTCTATATATCAATTATTATGTTTATTTAAAACTTACTAGAATTTTAACCTCATATTGATATTTTAAATAATTTTCACTTAAAAAATTGTTGATTGATCATCTGGCATGGACTGTAATACAGTAGACTTGCTAACTTCACAATATTAGGAGTCTAATAGCGGGGTTATAATGTAACATTGTTAACACTGCTTCCATCAGTTCGATATTTTGCATGCACTTTCTTTTATGTTGTTGATGAAGTACTTTCTCCTTTTGTTGAAAAAATAATAGGAATCTAATTGTGTTTTTTTCTATGGTTATTATTTTTTAAGCTTTTTTAGCATTGAAAATAATGATGGAAAAAGGTATATGTACTTAGCATTTATGTACAATTTTTTTCTAAAGTGTACTTAGTGTTGTTATGAAAATTGAGCATATGCGGAAGCACAATAAATAGGATCTAGATTTGCCAATTGAACACCAATCTAATCTTATAGCAATTATTCTATTACAGCAACAAAATAGTAAATAACTATAATAGAGAAACAAAGAGACACAATATTTATACTGGTTCCACTATCCTCGAGATAGTGTACGTCCAATCCAACAGAGAGAGATTTTATTCCACATGAAAGAATTACAAGAGATTACAAAATAAGAGTTTACATATCCAAACCTCAATTAGGTTTAACAAGAAGAGACACCATTGGGGATCACTGGCTCCAGGCCAGGATGGGTTTACACTAAAGTCTACCCTCAATATATAGCCAGTGCAAATCTATGTGAGTCATCAATTAAATTACCAACATATGGTAATAATATAATGGAGGCAAATTACCATAACAACAAATGTGCAAACATAGGAAGTAAATCAATCCGTTTCTTTAGCATAGATGGAAGAAATTAATCCCTTCATTTATTTCTCTACCACCTCATCAAATGCAATCAATGCATTCCCATTATAAAAGTATTTACTTTCCATTCTTTGCAAATTTGTTCCAATCAATTTGTGATTTTGTATCACCAAATTAAACACTCCACCTTGATGCAAAATCACATATCTCCAGCACCCCACCTTGAGTCAAATTCTCTTCTCAATATAAAAATCTTCAACCGAACTCCACCTTCAGTCTAAATCTCATAACGAGATACACCAAAAAATATATATTTACCAAATGGGTTCCAGCAAAGCCACCCCCATCACACAATTGTTAACGAGCTCAGACTATGTCCCCGCCCGCCAACAAAATGTTGCAAATATCCAAAATAAAAAACTGGTTCCAAAGTAATCTCAACACCACCAAGACCAAAAAATTATTCTCTCAATTAAAACCAACCTCGATTTCAGGGCAACGAGATACACCCAGTTGATTTGAAGGGACTACGATCACACCTCAATTACAAACACAACCCACCGCCTACAAAAGATGCATCTACCACCTGAGCTGCACCGTGCATCAACCAACGGTCTAAAAAATGCTTGCAATACCACAAGATCTCCATCATCTTCGTGGATTTCAAAACTCGACATCCGTCTTCCGTTTGACATGATCTCTTCATCTCCGGGATCCCTCGAGCATCATGAACATCTAGACCCTTGTCGATACCATGATACTCCACCTTAGGACCATAAGCAGTGACCATATTAACCTCTCCACCTTGTTGTGGACTAGGTTCTTCAACCGTCACCCGCCTTCTTCTTCGTCTTTTTCCATCTTCCCTCATCCATATCAGAGGGCTTCTTCACAATAAATTCCATATCACGTCAAAGTTCTCAGATTGGAATGCTCTTCACTCTCGACATAATCTCCTCCACCAAAGTCTCCTTTTCTCCAAAATAGTAATAGCATAATCACCACTGAATCTACCAACCTTTGTAGAAATAATTGATGCACAATTTAAAACAAATCGCCTCGCTTTGATAACAATCTGTTATGCAAAAGTTGTGCGAATACAGAAGCGCAATAAATAGGATCTAGATTTGCCAATTGAACACCAATCTAATCTGATAGTAATTATTCTATTACAACAACAAAATAGTAAATAACTATAACATAGAAACAAAGAGACACAATATTTATACTGGTTTCACTATCCTCGAGATAGTGTACGTCCAGTCCAACAGAGAGAGATTTTATTCCACATAAGAGAATTACAAGAGATTACAAAATAAGAGTTTACATATCCAAACCTCAATCAGGTTTAACAAGAAGAGACACCATTGGGGATCACTGGCTCCAGGCCAGGATGGGTTTACACTAAAGTCTACCCCTCAATATATAGCCAGTGCAAATCTATGTGAGTCATCAATTAAATTACCAACATATGGTAATAATATAATGGAGGCAAATTACCATAACAACAAATGTGCAAACATAGGAAGTCAATCAATCCGTTTCTTTAGCATAGATGGAAGAAATTAATCCCTTCATTTATTTCTCTACCACCTCATCAAATGCAATCAATGCATTCCCATTATAAAAATATTTACTTTCCATTCTTTGCAAATTTATTCCAATCAATTTGTGATTTTCTATCACCAAATTTAACAAGTGTGTTACTTAACTCTTTAGCTTTATGCATATAGCTGACTTGCTATATATTATATGTACACATTAATTTATATTAAACCACCATTGCATTTTCTTTGAGATAATTTTTGCTTTCCTTTGCAAATAAATGGTTAGATTACAAATATTATAACAATTGTATGTATAATTTGATTTAATGGTGAAACCAACAATGGACCATAAAAGATTACTCATTTCGCTTCTCAATGCATAATAATTGATATATTTGATAACATGTTCTTTTGTTACATGAATTCATTAGCTATGTCATAAATTTTTTTATTTAACAACATTATGGCTATGTTTTACTTATGCTAAGTGATCTTATTTTTGTCACTAATAAGATGTCATTTCAGTGCATTTTTAAATGTATTAGAAAATACTTTTTGTAACAACAATTGAATATTTTATTTTGAATTTTACTAACAACCATATTTTTCAACTGCTATTTTTGTATGAATATATTAGTTAATGGAAAATACTATTTATTTAGTCCAAAGAGTAGACTGCACAATGTTCATATTTTTGTACTTTAGTCACATCATATAATTATACTTTCATGTAGATTGCTTTGATGCAGCCGATATCCTCAAAATTCAATTAGTGTTAGATAATGTCAAAATTGGAAGAAGGAAATCAATGTTGTTTGGTCAAATAAATTTGAAGCATCATTTCACTCATAGATTAATTTAAACGAGGTTTAAAATATTATCATCGAGCAACATATACGTATTCAAATTCGTATATTAAATATATAAAAATCCCATGTTGAATTATACATTTCATATGAAAATCAACATCCAAGCTCAATTATATAATGATCACCATTATATAGCAAATTGATTGTTAGTGTCAATATTTGATGCATAAAGTTATTAAGCATAAAAAATGGATTGTTATCCTTTAGGTTTGATACTTTGTATGACTTAAGATTACCAAACAAAATTTATCAATAAACCATTGATAATGGTATTTGAAGGAAAAATTAATCCCAAAAAACCACAGTTCGGTAAAAAATGCTTTTCTTGCATAAAACTAAAA
This sequence comes from Allium sativum, assembly GCA_030737875.1. Lineage (NCBI taxonomy): Eukaryota > Viridiplantae > Streptophyta > Magnoliopsida > Asparagales > Amaryllidaceae > Allium > Allium sativum. The sequence goes on along the minus strand of CM060921.1, from coordinate 1,883,887 downwards.
AAAGTGTTTTATTACTAAGTTAAATGGTAACCCCCGTGTGCGTAGCGGGGCTCGCACTAGTATTATATAAAAGCACAATCTTTCGTTAAAGATCTTCCAGTTTCACTTTTGTTCAAAAATTTATGATGATGTCATCTATCCACAATACAAGATCGTTCAGCCTCGGTTTCATTTACCCCTGCGTGACTTTTCATTTTCGATCCCACTAAAAAAAACCGTGATGACACATGTCTCAACGTATAATCAGCGTCGTTTGTTTCAGGGCCAGCTAAAAGACATTACGTGGCCGCCATTCTCCTTTTCCTACTAGCCCTAACCCGAAAATAATTTCGAACCCCGTCATTTTCCTCCTCCCATCTAATATTTACTCTGTGGTTTCTCTCAGCTCCCATAGATCTCTCCCCTGTTTGGACAATGGAAATTTTAAATTATTTCTACCATGTTTTTACCCTTCTTTGTTTCTATTAAATCACGTTATTCGATTATTCGATCCGAAATGGCAGGACTAATCCGACCATCATAATCACCGCCTACTACTCGCAGCCTCCTAGGAGATGCAACATATCCTAACAAAATTCCATTAGTAAATGTCAGGTAGACTTTCATTCTAAATTTCATATTCAGTTTCCTCTTCTTCTTTTTTTTGGGTTATTTTCCAGTTACTACCTTATATGGTGAACCGTAAACCTTCTCTGGCATGTTATCTCTGTAAAAAAAAATTTGCACTGTATCAATTGACTTTGTCATAACAGGCTTCAAAATCTTGCGGGCACAGTCCCAGTATAATATTCTGTCGATGGGTCTAAAACATTTTCACTATCGACATAAATTCAAGTCATCGATTTTCGATTGGGCAACCTATATATTTTTCAAATTAACACTACCAGACCTGGTATGGTTATATTTGTTCACATTACTTTTGTATTTTTATTCTTTAATATTCTTAAGTTGGAAAATTTCAATACAAATTTGTGTTCATTTTGTCGTAGTTTCAAGCTATGCAAGTGCTGAATTACCAAAACATGATTGATACATAAAATTATACACTGGTTAGTCTTTCATCAATTTTCCTTCATTTCTTTTGCTTCAATAATCCTTTCATATAGATACCTTTTTTGGTTTAAAATTGTAGTTTTTGATATTTGTGTAATTATAAATCTTAATCTCGATCTACTGAAATCAGTTTGAAAAATTATTCAGACTTTATTATCAGCAAAAGATAAATCAGTCTTCTAAGATTAAGTTTAATTTAGAATACTCTAAGCCAGCTATATAGCAAATTAGAAGAAAAAATTGGTCTATGTGTATGTTTCTGTGTGTATAAACACTTACTTAGATCTACAATTTAATTGTTATCACTTTCTAGACATGATAAACATGAAATAAAGAGAAATTTAGTTTAAGAGGTAGAGTTTCAAACATGAAAATCAATTCTAGAGTACGTGCTAGGTATGAGTTTATTTGAATCTAGGATTTTGAAATACAGGAAATCTTTGGTTTCCTTTTTAACCATACAAGCCTTTCTACTGTGACTTGGGCAGCACATGACTGCGTTTAGATTTTAGGATCAATATTGCCATTGTTTTTATTAGTTGGCATCATTTTGTTGTAGAAAAGATGTATATATTATTTGGTAGTTTTGTTTTACATACATATATGTGATACTTTCATTCTTATCATTTTGCAATATGCATACAAATTTAGGTTTAAAAAACTAAAATATTATGTGATCGTATCACTCTTTTCTCGGCTTGAAGTTATTTATATTTTTTTCTCAGTTTTGTCAATAAATGTCTGCTTATCATATATGGAGTCTTGAACATGTTATTAAACCTTTCGAGAGACTAATTCCTCTTTTTTCCTAATTGAATTTCCATATTTGTATGTATTTTCTTCTCTTGCCTGGATTAGTTTGTTTATTGATTTTCTTTAAAGGCCAATTTAAAACATGGAACATATATGAATGTGAATGATGCTATAACTAATTATATAACAAAATCCAGCATAAAATGTAAATTAGTAGTAAAATATTACTTGAAACAAGAAAAAAAGGAAACTTTAATTTACTGCCTAATAGAGGCTCCCTTTTATTCAATTTGTTTTAAGTTATGTACAAAGTAGGGAACAATCTTTATTTTGAAGGTTTTGTGTTTACTTAACATGCTAACAACTTAATGCATGGTGACTGCATGCCATAATTCCTCAAGTTATTATTTATCTATTTCATATGTTTTGTTGTTTTGCATATGTGTTATACTAACCTCCTAAATTTGACAAAGGAATTAAATTCCATTATATGGTATTCAACAAGGAATACTTTGTTATGGTGCTTAATCCTGTAAATATGCTACTCCTTTCTCCCTATAAATTGTGTCATAAACATTCTTTATTTTAGTTTCTAATTTTGATCAAGACAAAATGCTGATGTATTCTTTCTTTAGTTCTGTCCATTATTCAATTATTCATAGTTCCCTCTTAATTAGAAAAACAATTTATTCAACATCAGCCAGTTAATATTACTTTCTACTCTATGTATAAATTATAAAGAAGCAACAAAATTATCGGCAACTGCAGTATTGTGCAAAAATAGCTCTTATTGACATTTAACCAATTTAAATACATGGTTTACTTCTATTGTAACATTATTCACTTTATGATCAATGTTATGTTAATTTTTTCCTTGGTATAGATATGTTCCTGGTCTCAATACCATTGGAACATAGTAATTAAAATATAATTCTAAGAAAACCATCAAGGCTTAAAGTTGCTCTTAAGTAAAGAAATCATTTGAAGGTTGGTTTTCTGGGAGGTGCAAATATCCTTTAGGGTGTGTTTGGCGCAAGCGGAAGCGGAGAATTGTAGTTAGCGGAGAATGCGTTTGGCGCGTTAAGCGGAGCATTTAAGCGGGCCATTATATTTTTATTTCGTAATTTAATTGATTAATGGTTGATTAATTTATCATTTGTTTTTAATAAATAATATATATCAATAATTTACACAAATAAATAAATATAAATAAAAAATAAAAAATTATAAGTTGCTCTGATTCAGTTCAAACCAACTGCAGTACATAGAGCACTTTGATATGATCGCAACGCAAAAAACCGCGTCTCAAATGGATCTCATATGCACAAGTTATCAATTTTTAAAGTTTATATAAACTTAAAATAATTAATAAAATAAATAAATATATATATATATATATACCTAGCTGCTCAAAATTGGGCTGTTAGGGACCCGACGCGTCATGCGTCGGACGCTTCAGGACCCACCAACTCACTTTTGAGCCATTGGACAAACGGGGCATTATGCCCCATTATTAACGGAAGGGTCCAACGCGCGTCCGACGCATCCATTAATAAAATGCTCCATTTTGAGCAAAGAACGGGGCCTTAATTGATTTCAGTATTGCATATTTGATATTTAAATATTTAATCAACTTGGCATGTCAGCTTCTGCTTCACCGTGACTTATTGAAGGTTTTTGCATATGATGCTCATCTCGATGGAACTATACATGTTGAGCTTATGGCAGATAATCTTGATTCTATGATTGATTCAATAGGTAAGGCAAATCGGATATGTGAATGATCTTATATTCAAGTAACTGCTGTTGTGAGCTTCTGTGGATGTCTACAATATGGAGATTGTACTGATTAGTGGGCCCTCAAACAATTCCAACCTAAGGCAAGTGCAGTTTTCTTTTTTTCTTTTTTTTTTTAATTTCATTTTGTTGTGATTTTTTATTTTCTGTAAATGCAGCATACCATGCTGTATGGGAGAAGAATTTTACTATGTTTATACATTCCTACCATTATGATTGTAATGTGTGATTGTGTATTTTGATCAGTTGTGTGGAAGCATTTCTACATACAATGCACTTTTTCAACTATTTTGCAAAATATTTTACAGCTCTGTACTTGGAAACGTTTATAGTATGAACCAAGGTTATATCTTTATGCCAAGTAAATATAATTGAATTCTCTCTAGTGCGTACTTACCTACATTGTAGTAGTTTCGGGACGTATTTTCTACCATTCTTCATTTGGGGATGAACTATGCTGGATTTTCTGCCTATGCACATTGATATTGTTGTCGGTTAGTTCAGATCCACGATAATTTCTCCACTCCTATAGGTTTGCAGAGCCATGAATGAGATACATCATACATGCAACATTGCCAAAGCCTAAAGCTAACAGATGTAACAATCTACAGGATTGGACCTAGAAACAAAATCCATATTCTTCTCTTTATTTATACTTAAACTATTATGATATTGCTAGGTCCAATAAATAGTATGAATTTGCAGTGAGAATATTATTGTTTTTTTATTGTAAGACATTTTATTATGATATCGGTTTATGATATATTTAATATCTTATACATAAGCGCTATTTATTATTTATTTTTCATTCAACAAAAAATTTACAACAAATTAAAAGATAAGCACATGTGCGTAGCGCGGGTTCGCACTAGTTTATATAGTGTCACAAACCTTTTTGCGAACCACTAGCATGAATTTGAACTCATTCATCATGTATGTTTTCGACATATGAGATGAGACTTTCGACTAGGTCATGTGCAAACATTTTTGACATAAGAGTGATTGACTCTGAGGTTGTAGGAGTGAGTGACTTTGAGATTGTCGCATGCATATGATTTCAACATATGAGATAGGCCTTTGGGCTCGCTCATTTGAGTACATTTTTGGCATATGATCTGGAACTTCGAGCTCAGTCATGCACATAAATTTTGTGATGATGGAAGATATGTATGTTGGGTTTGGTTATGTCATATTCGTTCTAGCACATGACTAAACCTAATAAAATGCATAAGATGTTGATACAATATAGTATGGCATTTAGCTGGTATGTTAGGTGAGGGTGGCATATGTTGAAATATGGTTTTTGGGCACTAGCGTTCATATATTTACTTTTTAGTATTGTATATTATAAGATGTGTTTCACTTAACAGTTATTTGTCTTATCTTGCTTATTGTTTTCTTCATTTTACTCATACTCTTACATGCCAATAGAGAGGACTGGTGGCTACAAAGAAGAAGATGGTATAATGGAGGCCCACTCATTTATCTATTAGATTACATGCATGATAAGTGTGGCCTATATAAATATTACCCACCCTACCCAGATATACTTAACCTTCCCACTGTTTCAATAAGTTCACTTATCCCCTATTCTGATTCATGTTCATACAATCCCTATGGATTTAACTAGGTTAAGTATTCCAATTCCTTACCATGTCCATTTATGGTGATAATGTGCTAGACCCCTCACATTAAGCCTACCACTTGTGGATGCTGGATATGCTGGTCGGTTCCGGGCAGACTTCTTCCATAAGTCGGGCTTAACCTCGTGTTTTAGCACGTCTTGTATTTGTGCACCTAGAACCCTCACATTGGATTCACCGCTTGTGGCCGCTGGATATGCCGGGCGGTTCAGGGCAGACTTCCACCACAAGTGTAATCTAACCTCGTGTCTAGGCGCAGTTACAGTTTCTAATTACTGTAATCTTAGGCATTTCATTATTAGCCAATTTTACCTATGTCATTATTGTAACACCCCGAAAATTCTATAACTGTGAAATTAGCAAATTAAAGTATAATTAATCTGAAAACAAAGAACTAAGGGAAACGGGATACGCCATTGCGTTCGTCTCGGAAAAATACGCGAAATAGAGTCCGAGTTTTCGAAAAACGGAGTCCGTATGAAGAAGATATGGCCTTCGGAAGTTTTGAATTAAATTTAAAATCCAAACAGAATTAAATAATTAAATATTACGAAGTGGGCCCCATTGGGCCAGGGTGGAAAGACACCCGCCTGGGCCACCCAGGTCGACTGGGCTGTCGACCTGGGCTACCCATGTCGACAGGGCTGTCGACAGCCCTGTCGACAGGGGTATCGACCTGGTCGAGCCCAGTCAACCTGGCTAGCCAGGTCGGTGTGTGGTCAAATTTCTGTGGTCTGCTTTGTCATTAGGGCTAGGTGGAGGGTTTTTATTGGTCTCTCTTCCTAATGAATGGCTACGATCTAACCTAGCAACATCAAGGGTCCTAATCAATTCCTAACCTCTATATAAACAACCCTAGACTAAACCCTAATCTATTCATTCAAAATAAGATTATAGCCGCCATGTTGCTGAGGAACGACAAAGATTAGCCGCCGACTAGAGAGAGGATTAGGAAGAAAGTTCTAAAGCCTAAAGCAATTCAAAGCAACCTAAAGCTAATCAATTCAACAAAGGAATCGTATCTCTTAATTAGAGAATTCGCCGCAACCATTGTAAGTAGAGTATTACTTTGGTATTAATAAACAACTGTGTTGATGTGTATGCTTGAATTGTGGCAATGGAAGTAATTCATATTTGTGCAAAATTATGTTATTCATTATAAAGAACTACATGCGGTAGTTCTATGCAAGTATACGTTTGGAATATTGCGCAAATTGTGTAATCTATATTGAAGCTACATGTATGTAGTTAATTGAAATTCATGCAAGTTTGGGGCTTTGTTATTATGCCATTATGATGTATATTTTTGTGCATAAATCATTTTGCAAGTAATTGAAACAAGTTTGGTTATTATAGTTCATATGAAACTATGTGGAATTTTGACACCATAATCCATATATTAAGTCATGCTTTTGCAAAACTTATGAATATGGCTAGGCTATGAATGATATTTGGCATAATTGAAATCTATGATTAAGTCTATCTTGTTTACAAGAATTATATGATGACATATGTGAGACATGGCTAAGTTAGACTCAAAAATCCCTTTTTTGCAAGTTTGAAGCAAACACCATGTTTAGGAATATTTATGCATAAGTATGTTTATACCATCGTTATGTGATTAGGCTTAAATCATGATTAAGTTGAATTATGCTATGTTCATGCTAGAAGTATTTATGCCATGCTTATGTTTGACCATATGCCATGTTTATGCTAGAAGTATTTAGGCCATGCTTATGTTTGACATTATGCCTAAATAAGAATATAGGTTCATGTTGTAGTTAAACCTATGCAAGATTACATGCCTTGATTTATGTCACCTATGTTTTATGACCAAAATACATGTCACCACTATGCAAGTACACCAATTTCTATTGTGTATTTTCCAACGTCATATGCAAGTTCATGCGCTCACTTTCCCCTCTTTGTGTATACGCCATAAGCCTCCCCTTTCGCATGGCTAAATTGGGCTTTAAAAAGCTAAGCCCAATAAATATAAACGGACGTGTAAAACGGGGGAAAATAACGTTGGGTTAAAAATTAATTAATGAAGGAAAATATGAAATAGAACGGCCCAAAGTCAAGTATGGGTTGGGCCCATGGTTGGTGTAACCTTTACACCATTAACATAATAATGGGCCGCAAATATTTACATATAAATAAAGAAGAATGACAAAATATGTAAATGTAGAAAAGACGATGTGTTTAACCCGAGGTTGGATTGAGTTGTGATGTAAACCTGCCCGGAACCGCCCGGCTGTCCAGTAGTCACAACAATACCTATCCAATGTGGGAGGTTAAACATGGAGCCCAGCAAGGACCCGAGGTTAGACTGAGTTGTGGCGTAAGACTGCCCGGAACCAACCGGCAACAGGCAGCCACAACAATACCTGTCTAATGTGGGAGGTCAGGGCCTTAATAAGACAATTAAGGCTGAGTCAGGATTGTTAGGATTAAGTGAACTAAAGACTTAATCAGAATGGAACATGCTAAACTAAACGGACTGGTGGGGTTAGGTTAGGAAACACTTAACCAACTTAGCATGTTGGCTAGAGATAGAAAACCTAGTAACGGGGGACCCTTTTCAGCAGTAACCCTAAAAGGTGTATCAGGATACCCTGAAACTAGGCAGGGTGGGGCACGATTACTGGGCTGATTGTAAGAGGTCAAATCGACGGCGGTGGTGTAGTAGTGTAGGTTCTAACGGTGTGCGGGCGTGCACGCACTCCGGCGCAGAAAAATAAAGCACTGGACACCAGTAGCATACCTTTGCACTCTAAGGTTGTGTCGGGTTGCCACTATGGGACTTGATACACCCCATGGTGGGACCAGCATAGGTAACTACAGACATCGGGGGCCGTAAGACACATGTAACTATGCGAGTAGGAGCCGATCATCGTAGAATGGATCACATCACCCTGATTTTGGGGTGCAAATTGGAAACTAGTTTATATGGGTTCAGAGATCAACATGGGGTACGATAGTATATTCGACCCTAGATAACTTAACCAAGTTCATAGTGTTGCCCACTTCCTGTTTTACTTATCATACCCAGTTCTTTATTCATAGACAAAGTAGTACTAGACTTACTCAGGCTTTATGTCTGACTCTATTTTTCTTTCGTCTTCTTTCTTCCGTTCCCCCCCCCCCCCCCCCAGGTCCTCAGGGAGGGAACACAGCAGCTTGACCTACCTCAACATCCAGCTTGAAGAAGAGAAATGTATTGCTTGGACTTTCCTGTTTTGAACTATGGCTTTGGACAATCCACTATGGGGCCTTGGCAGTTTGTCTATGTTTTATTTATGCTTCTTTAAAAATAATGTACTCAAGACAGATTATGAAGTGTTATGTTATGTTTTTGGAAAGGATGTTGTTGTAACACGTATTTGACTTTATGAAATAAAGTTTGTTGTTCTTCCGCTGTTTACAAATATGTGTTCTTATATCTGTCTTGTATATCTGTGACTTGTACTTATAAACCTCCACCAAAATTAGGGCATTCCCTTTGAGAGTGACCCTAACGGAGGTGGGGTGTTTCACTTGGTATCAGAGCATAGGTTTACCAGATAAGATAAAAAGTTTTGAAAAATTATTTTCAAAAAAGAAATTTAAAGAAGCATTTTTAAAAAGAAAAATATTATTTTATTCTAAAAAGGCAAAGTCCACTCTCCAAAGCCATAGGTATTATCTCTTATCCTTCGTTTTGAATCTATCCTTTTTTGTTTCAGCATGTCCCAAGAACTTAACTTGCCTGAAGGGGTACCCATACCTGGTTGGTTTAGACGGTTCTTAGAAGCAAGGGCCACTCAGCCAGGTCCTACCGTTCCTCCTCCCCCAGCGGAAGGAAACCATCCAGCTGCAGCAGCACCTTTTCCTCCACCTCCTCCTCGAGGAAACACTTTTGCTAAGATATGTAAAGATTTTAAAGCTATGGGAGGAAGGGATTTCCATGGAACTGAGTCCTTCGTAGCAGCTAGGAATTGGCTAAAAGAAACCGAAGACCTATTCATCATCTTTGAGGTAGAGGATAGACAAAAAGTACAGTTGGCAGTATGGCTATTGAAGGGCGAGGCTTCCTACTGGTGGGAAGTCACTAATGCTGAAAGACCAGTGGAGACATGGGAGGACTTTAGGGCAAGGTTTGAGACTAAATTTCTCTCAGATGCAGAAAGAAGTTTGTAGTTGGAAAAATTCTTATTTCTTAAGCAAGGAGACAAGACTGTCAGAGAGTATGTGAATCAGTTTGATGAGCTGGCTAGGTTTGGACTTGACCTAGTCAACACCCCGCACAAGAAGGCTCTCCGTTTCGTCAAAGGGTTGAATGAGCCATTACACAGTTTGGCCATGACCCATATACCCATGGGAGCCACGTATGAAAGATTGGTGCAAATGGCATTGCTGAATGAAGAGGACAAGGGCAAGAAGGAGACCAAGGCAGAAAGCTCTCAAGGGAAGAAAGAGGGTTTGCAGCCTAAGAAGACAGACTTTAAGAAGGGCGGAAAAGGCAACAAAGAGAAGAGGAAGTGTAATTTCTGTGGCAAAGTGGGGCACTTAGTAAAGGACTGCCGGAAAAAGAAGGCTAAGGAGAATGGTGGGTGCTTTTCGTGTGGTCAGACAGGCCACAGGGCTAAGGACTGCCCAAGGAAACGAGGACAGGGGAAGGGCACTGGATCCACCCCAGGGGCACAGGTTCATGTGCTAGAAGCGCCACCATTGCAACAGCGAGGTATAAATACTTCTGTAGAAAGTGTAGTTTATCTTTATGATCACCCCGTTCGCACTTTGTTTGATTCTGGCGCATCACACTCCTTTATCTCGTCTGCTTTAGTAGAATCTCTGCACCTAAAAACTAGTATGGTAGAGGACCCCTTAATTGTTTCAAACCCAATTGGGGGCCCAGCTCATTTGTCTATGATCTGTGTGGGATTGAAAATTTCTATCCTAAGTGTTGAATTTCTATGTAGTGCCTTTGTTTTGGGCTTTTCGGGTTATGGTTTGATTTTGGGTATGGATTGGCTATCCAGTAATGGGGCCGTCCTTGATTGTGAGAAAAGGGTTGTTAGGCTCCTAACCCAGCTCGGTAATACTTTGGAAATTTCTTGTAATCCCTCGTATGCGGTTATGCTTAGTTATCTTGAATCGCTAGATGCCTCTGTTGAAAATTTGCATTTAGTTAGAGTGGTCCGGGAATATCTGGATGTCTTTGAAGAGGTGAAGGGCTTACCTCCGAAGCGGGAAATAGACTTCCGCATATATCTGGTAGATAATGCAAAGCCCGTTGCGTTGCCCGTTAGACATATGGCTCCACGAGAAAGGAAAGAGCTCAGTAAACAGATTAAAGAGCTTCTAGAAAAGGGGTTCATTAGGAGGAGCATTTCAGAATGGGGCGCTCCAGTGGTGTTCGCTACAAAGGCGGATGGTTCACTCCGTCTATGTGTTGACTATAGGGAGCTCAACAAGCTAACGAAAAAGAATAGGCACCCTCTCCCTAGAATTGACGATTTATTTGACCAGCTTGTAGGAGCGTCTGTTTTCTCCCAACTCGATTTAGCAACCGGTTTTCATCAGCTAAGGGTGGCTGAAGATAGCATCGATAAAACGGCGTTCAGAACCCCAGACGGCTTCTTTGAATGGCTTGTCATGCCTTTCGGCTTGACAAATGCACCTGCTTACTTCGTGGACCTGATGAGTAGGGTATTTAGAGATTTCCTCAACAAATTCGTAGTGGTCTTCGTAGATGATATCCTTATCTTCTCAAAGAGTGAAGAGGAACATGCTCAACACTTAAGGGAAATCATGGAAACTTTGCGAGTCCATCAACTAAGAGCCAAATTCTCCAAATGCCACTTTTGGAGAGAAGAAGTGAGGTTCCTTGGGCACATAGTATCCAAGCAAGGGTTAGCAGTGGACCCTGCTAAGGTAGTGGCGGTACAGGATTGGAAGACACCAAGGAATGCAACTGAGGTCCGAAGCTTTCTAAGACTAGCAGGTTTCTATCGAAAATTCATAAGGGATTTTGCGAAAATTTCAGCTCCGCTCACGAAATTGACTAAGAAGAATCTAGTGTTCAATTGGGATTTGGATTGCGAGTTTGCTTTCCAACGACTAAAAAGGGCTCTCACAACAGCCCCAGTTTTGACGCTGCCAAATGGGAGCAAGATGTTCACTGTTTATACGGATGCATGTGGGACAGGGCTAGGCGCCGTCTTAATGCAAGAAGGAAGGGTAGTAGCTTATGGCGGGAGGCAGTTGAAGGTGCACGAAAAGAACTACCCAACCCACGATCTTGAGTTAGCCGCCATCGTCTTTGCACTCAAGTCTTGGCGACACTATCTCCTAGGTGAGAAGTTCGAACTTTACACTGACCATAAATCGTTGAAATATCTTTTCTTGCAGAAAGATCTTAACTTGAGGCAACAAAGATGGATGGAGTTTCTTGCCTCGTACGATTTCGAAATCTCCTACACTCCGGGCAAAGGCAACGTAGTGGCAGACGCGTTGAGCCGAAAGAAATTGACCCTAAGCCCGTTGTTTGTTGAAAGACAAAGCCTAGAATTTATAGCCAGCTTCGACTTTAGGCCTTCCTCCGATTTCGTACCAGGCTTGCTAGCATCGCTCGAAGTGCGCCCAACTTTAGTGGATTCAGTAGGGACAGCGCAACGCGAAGACCCTCAGCTTGTGGAAATAATTGATAGGCTAATTAGGGGTGAGACTTCAAGTCACCTCAACAGATACTCCATCGACGATAAGGGTGTACTAAGACGAGACGGAAGACTATGCGTCCCACAGACAAACGATTTAATAAAGAAGGTTCTCGAGGAAGCACATCACTCCAAGATGACGATACACCCGGGCGGGGATAAAATGTACAAAGACATAAAAAGGACTTTCTTTTGGAATGGCATGAAAAAGGACGTGGCAGAATTCGTTTCTAAGTGTATGGTGTGCCAACAGGTTAAGGCGGAACAGAAAAAGCCTGGCGGACTGTTACATCCTCTGGAGGTCCCGCAGTGGAAGTGGGATAGCATCTCAATGGACTTCATCGATGGGCTGCCTAGGTCTAGGAGAGGCAACACTAGCATTTGGGTAATAGTGGATAGGCTTACTAAAAGCGCCCACTTTTTACCAGTCAAAAGAAAAAGGACTGCCTCATCCCTAGCATCACTTTACCTCAAGGAAATCGTTCGACTCCATGGAATACCATCTAGCATTATTAGTGACCGAGATCCCATCTTCACCAGCGAGTTTTGGCGGAGTCTGCAAGAAGCAGTAGGAACGCAGTTATGCTTGAGCACAGCCTATCATCCCCAAACCGACGGCCAAACAGAGAGAGTAAACAGAGTTTTGGAAGACCTTCTAAGGCTATGCGTCCTTGACTTCGGAGGGACATGGGAAGACCACCTCCCTTTGGTGGAATTTGCCTACAACAACAGCTATCAAGCAACCATCGAAATGGCGCCCTTCGAAGCTTTATATGGAAGACCATGCCGATCGCCCACTTGTTGGTGGGAGTCCACGGATAAGCTCATACTTGGACCAGATATGATCCGAGAGACTTCAGAGAAAGTGGACTTAATACGAAGAAGGATGAAGACGGCCCAAGACAGACAAAAGTCCTATGCCGACAAGAGGAGAACCGACCTTGAATTTGAAGTTGGAGACAGAGTTTTTCTCGAGGTATCACCGCTAAGGAACATTGTTCGTTTTGGAACCACAGGGAAGCTAGCACCAAGGTTCGTAGGGCCATTCCCTATCATCGAGAAGATTGGGAAAATGGCCTATAGATTAGAGCTACCCGAGAAGTTGGCTGGAGTCCACAACGTTTTTCACGTTTCACATCTCCGAAAATGTCTGCATGAGTCAGCTGAAGTGGTAGAGCCAAACATCCTCGAAGAGGCCGAAGTGGAACGCGAAGCAACCATAAGGAGAGTTCCTACCCGCATCTTAGGAACGGAAGTGAAGAAGCTACGCAACCGCGAAGTCAAGCTCGTCAAAGTTCAGTGGAGCGACGCCGAGGGAGACGCGACTTGGGAAACTGAAGCTAGAATCCGTACAGCCTACCCTTTTCTGTTCGAGGGTACATCCTTGATCTTTCCTTTTCCTTAAGTTGCGTTTTTATCTATCTTTTTAGGTATATTTCCTCGACCGTATCTTTTAGGTAGAAAACCTTTGGATGAAAACATGTAGTTGAAACATGTTATGTATGAATGGTTGCAAGTGGTTGCAAGTGATTGCTAGTGGTTGCTCGTGGTTGCATATACACACACAATCTAGGTTTTAGATCGGCTCAGTCACTTCATATTGCATATGCATATATGTTTGTATTCGTATGTGGTTGAACTTTAATGTGTTGTCATGTGGATGTTGCATTTGTATTAAATGATTGTGCACTCATGTAGAATCATGAATAGGAAAATTTGCATACATAATGGATTCATGGCACTTACATAATTCGCATTAAGGAGGTCAACTGAATCAGTAGACCGCCTGATTTTGCATTAGATAAGTACATGTACACACACACTTCGCATATGATCATGAAGCATTAGAAGTCTTTTAAGGACAATGGATGCTCGTGTTTGATGGAAGAGTAGATGGATGATTGGATGTTAGGATATACATTCCTCCTAACTTGAAGATTTCGGGGACGAAATCCTTTTAAGTGGGGGAGAATGTAACACCCCGAAAATTCTATAACTGTGAAATTAGCAAATTAAAGTATAATTAATCTGAAAACAAAGAACTAAGGGAAACGGGATACGCCATTGCGTTCGTCTCGGAAAAATACGTGAAATAGAGTCCGAGTTTTCGAAAAACGGAGTCCGTATGAAGAAGATATGGCCTTCGGAAGTTTTGAATTAAATTTAAAATCCAAACAGAATTAAATAATTAAATATTCCGAAGTGGGGCCCATTGGGCCAGGGTGGAAAGACACCCGCCTGGGCCACCCAGGTCGACTGGGTTGTCGACCTGGGCTACCCATGTCGACAGGGCTGTCGACAGCCCTGTCGACAGGGGTATCGACCTGGTCGAGCCCAGTCAACCTGGCTGGCCAGGTCGGTGTGTGGTCGAATTTCTGTGGTCTGCTTTGTCATTAGGGCTAGGTGGCGGGTTTTTATTGGTCTCTCTTCCTAATGAATGGCTACGATCTAACCTAGCAACATCAAGGGTCCTAATCAATTCCTAACCTCTATATAAACAACCCTAGACTAAACCCTAATCTATTCATTCAAAATAAGATTATAGCCGCCATGTTGCTGAGGAACGACAAAGATTAGCCGCCGACTAGAGAGAGGATTAGGAAGAAAGTTCTAAAGCCTAAAGAAATTCAAAGTAACCTAAAGCTAATCAATTCAACAAAGGAATCGTATCTCTTAATTAGAGAATTCGCCGCAACCATTGTAAGTAGAGTATTACTTTGGTATTAATAAACAACTGTGTTGATGTGTATGCTTGAATTGTGGCAATGGAAGTAATTCATATTTGTGCAAAATTATGTTATTCATTATAAAGAACTACATGCGGTAGTTCTATGCAAGTATACGTTTGGAATATTGCGCAAATTGTGTAATCTATATTGAAGCTACATGTATGTAGTTAATTGAAATTCATGCAAGTTTGGGGCTTTGTTATTATGCCATTATGATGTATATTTTTGTGCATAAATCATTTTGCAAGTAATTGAAACAAGTTTGGTTATTATAGTTCATATGAAACTATGTGGAATTTTGACACCATAATCCATATATTAAGTCATGCTTTTGCAAAACTTATGAATATGGCTAGGCTATGAATGATATTTGGCATAATTGAAATCTATGATTAAGTCTATCTTGTTTACAAGAATTATATGATGACATATGTGAGACATGGCTAAGTTAGACTCAAAAATCCCTTTTTTGCAAGTTTAAAGCAAACACCATGTTTAGGAATATTTATGCATAAGTATGTTTATACCATCGTTATGTGATTAGGCTTAAATCATGATTAAGTTGAATTATGCTATGTTCATGCTAGAAGTATTTATGCCATGCTTATGTTTGACCATATGCCATGTTTATGCTAGAAGTATTTAGGCCATGCTTATGTTTGACATTATGCCTAAATAAGAATATAGGTTCATGTTGTAGTTAAACCTATGCAAGATTACATGCCTTGATTTATGTCACCTATGTTTTATGACCAAAATACATGTCACCACTATGCAAGTACACCAATTTCTATTGTGTATTTTCCAACGTCATATGCAAGTTCATGCGCTCACTTTCCCCTCTTTGTGTATACGCCATAAGCCTCCCCTTTCGCATGGCTAAATTGGGCTTTAAAAAGCTAAGCCCAATAAATATAAACGGACGTGTAAAATGGGGGAAAATAACGTTGGGTTAAAAATTAATTAATGAAGGAAAATATGAAATAGAAGGGCCCAAAGTCAAGTATGGGTTGGGCCCATGGTTGGTGTAACCTTTACACCATTAACATAATAATGGGCCGCAAATATTTACATATAAATAAAGAAGAATGACAAAATATGTAAATGTAGAAAAGACGATGTGTTTAACCCGAGGTTGGATTGAGTTGTGATGTAAACCTGCCCGGAACCGCCCGGCTGTCCAGTAGTCACAACAATACCTATCCAATGTGGGAGGTTAAACATGGAGCCCAGCAAGGACCCGAGGTTAGACTGAGTTGTGGCGTAAGACTGCCCGGAACCAACCGGCAACAGGCAGCCACAACAATACCTGTCTAATGTGGGAGGTCAGGGCCTTAATAAGACAATTAAGGCTGAGTCAGGATTGTTAGGATTAAGTGAACTAAAGACTTAATCAGAATGGAACATGCTAAACTAAACGGACTGGTGGGGTTAGGTTAGGAAACACTTAACCAACTTAGCATGTTGGCTAGAGATAGAAAACCTAGTAACGGGGGACCCTTTTCAGCAGTAACCCTAAAAGGTGTATCAGGATACCCTGAAACTAGGCAGGGTGGGGCACGATTACTGGGCTGATTGTAAGAGGTCAAATCGACGGCGGTGGTGTAGCAGTGTATGTTCTAACGGTGTGCGGGCGTGCACGCACTCCGGCGCAGAAAAATAAAGCACTGGACACCAGTAGCATACCTTTGCACTCTAAGGTTGTGTCGGGTTGCCACTATGGGACTTGATACACCCCATGGTGGGACCAGCATAGGTAACTACAGACATCGGGGGCCGTAAGATACATGTAACTATGCGAGTAGGAGCCGATCATCGTAGAATGGATCACATCACCCTGATTTTGGGGTGCAAATTGGAAACTAGTTTATATGGGTTCAGAGATCAACATGGGGTACGATAGTATATTCGACCCTAGATAACTTAACCAAGTTCATAGTGTTGCCCACTTCCTGTTTTACTTATCATACCCAGTTCTTTATTCATAGACAAAGTAGTACTAGACTTACTCAGGCTTTATGTCTGACTCTATTTTTCTTTCGTCTTCTTTCTTCCGTTCCCCCCCCCCCCCAGGTCCTCAGGGAGGGAACACAGCAGCTTGACCTACCTCAACATCCAGCTTGAAGAAGAGAAATGTATTGCTTGGACTTTCCTGTTTTGAACTATGGCTTTGGACAATCCACTATGGGGCCTTGGCAGTTTGTCTATGTTTTATTTATGCTTCTTTAAAAATAATGTACTCAAGACAGATTATGAAGTGTTATGTTATGTTTTTGGAAAGGATGTTGTTGTAACACGTATTTGACTTTATGAAATAAAGTTTGTTGTTCTTCCGCTGTTTACAAATATGTGTTCTTATATCTGTCTTGTATATCTGTGACTTGTACTTATAAACCTCCACCAAAATTAGGGCATTCCCTTTGAGAGTGACCCTAACGGAGGTGGGGTGTTTCAATTATAGATTTTCATGCCCCTTTCCCCAAGTTATGTTCATAATAAACTATATGCCCAAATTCATATTCATACATTTTATTCAGGTTATGCCCAAATTCTCCATTACAAGTTATGCCCAATTTCAGTATTTTTTCCCCTCATTCCCCGTTTAACGCGTTCGCATATTTCACGGCCTGCCTAGGCCCGAAAGGACCTAGGCTATATAAAATAAAAAGGGAAAGATGAAGGGAAGATGATAGAAATGATCACAATAACTAAATTGACATATAATGGCATTAACATATAGCAGCATAATGGCAAAATAGGCACATAGGAACATATCTGATGAACATATGATAATAGAACTGATTCTAATTTAATAGGGATGTCATAACAGACATGATAAGATCTAAACAATGGTTTAGATATCCAACTAATAACAGATCCAATTTAACCACAAACATGATAGGGACAAGTATAAGGTGATATAAACAATGAAATAATGGTAGATCTGACATGATAAATAAGTGAAGGTTTAGATCTAAGTCATAATTATGTCATAACATCATAAATACACAAGTTATAGCAGATCTAATTTGATTCAAATGGTCATAGGCGTAGATCCAAGTTAATGTCATATCAGGTTTTACTTTTAATTATTCAGATCTAAAAGTAACTTAAACTCACAGTGTGGATCCAGAAAAACAGAAGGAGAACAGCAGATATTGAATCACAGATCTTCACTTGAATAACTCTAAACTTGATTAACTCGATTGCAAAAGAAGAAAAAGGTTTGATTCAATCCGGGCAGCGACATCATCTAGTCCTCCATTATTTTCAGTGTGAGAAAACTAAAGAAATAGGGCCATATTTATAGCCAAAACCTAGAAACCCTAATCTGCCCAGTCTGCCGCAGGGGGGTCGACCCTCCCTTATGGAATCGACCCATAGGTCGACATTCCCTTTGAGGGATCGACCCAGGGGTCGGAACCCCTGGGGCGGGAAATTTGCCGCTTATGAAATTCGATTTTTAAACGAATTTTCTGATTTTTTTTTTATTAATGATATATATATATATATAATTCTTTTGCACGTATACAAACTTCAAACCTTCATAACTTCTTCATACGTTATCCGTTTTATGGAAACCAAGTGTCTATCTTGACCAGAATTTCAAGATGGATGTAATGGCACAGTCTGTTCCCTTAATTCTGAATATTAAATTAATTGTTCTTTAATTTGTCCTCTTTAGTGTTGTTAAAATACAGAGTGTTACATTCTCCCCTACTTAAAGGATTTCGTCTCCGAAACCTCCAAGTTAAGAAGAATGTATATCCTACCTTCCATCACCCATCTACTCATCCACCAATCACAGGCATCCATTGTCCTTAAAGACTTCTAATGATTATATGAACACATGCAAAGGTGTATGTATATATGTCCAAATACTAATGCGAAGATCATGTGATCTACTAATTCAGTCGACCTCCTTAATGCAATGTATGTTAGTGCCATGAATCCAACATGTATACAACAATCCTATTATAACATATAAGTTCTATATGGATGCACAATCATCCATCCAAGTGCAACATCTAAATGATGATACATCCATTTCCATCCATTAAAAGAAGAAAATGCACACACATCTATATGCAGTATGAGAGTGATTGAGCCGATCTTGTGCTTAATGTGTGTGTATATGCATCCACGAGCAACCACTAGCAAATACTTACATCCATCAAACATAACATGTCTTAAACACATGTTTACATCCATGGGATTCCTACCTAAAGGTCGAATATTCGATCGATAGGACATACTTAAATGATAGAAATAAGCGTAAATAAAAGCTTTGGAAAGGAAGTTAAGTGCATACCCTCGAAAAGAAAAGGGTATGGAACACGAATATTGTCTTCGGTTCCCAAGTCGCATCTTATGGGTTATCTCCCCATTGAACTTTCATCAACTTGACTTCTCTATTGCGTAGCTTCTTAACTTCTGATCCAAGAATACGGGAAGGGACTCGTCTGACTGTCGCCTCCCATTCCACCTCTACTTCCTCTAATATACTTGGCTCAACTACTACTGCGGTATCATGCAAACACTTCCACAAATGAGAAACGTGGAAAACATCATGAACGCTGGATAGTCTCTCGGGTAGCTTTACTCTATAGGCCATTTGGCCAATCCTTTCTGCTATGGGAAATGGCCCTACAAATCTTGGTGCCAACTTCCCAACAGATCCGAAGTGAACCACATTCCTCAAAGGTGACACCTTAATGAAAACCATGTCTCC
This sequence comes from Allium sativum, assembly GCA_030737875.1. Lineage (NCBI taxonomy): Eukaryota > Viridiplantae > Streptophyta > Magnoliopsida > Asparagales > Amaryllidaceae > Allium > Allium sativum. The sequence continues at coordinate 1,864,479 of CM060921.1, read as the reverse complement.
TACTTCAAATTCAATGTCAGTCCTTCTCTTGTCAACATAGGATTTCTGTCTATCTTAAGTGGTCTTCATTCTTCGTCTAATAAGGTCAGTCTTCTTGGACGTTTCTCTAACCATATCTGGTCCAAGTAATACCTTTCTGTAGATTCCTACTAACAAGTTGGTGACTTACATGGTCATCCGTACAATAATTCGAAGGGTGCCATGCCAATACTAGCTTGATAATTGTTGTTGTAGGCGAATTCTACTGAAGGAAGATGCTCTTCCCAAGTCCCTCCGAAGTCTAGGATACACGGCCTCAAAAAATCCTCAAGAATTATGTTCACCCTTTCCGTCTGCCCATCAGTCTGTGGGTGGTAAGCGGTTGAAACACCCCACCTCCACTAGGGTCACTCACAAAGGGAATTCACTAGTTTTGGTGGAGTATTATCTAGGTAAACATACACAGAGATATCACAAGGCAGAACATAAATAAAGCAGTGGTAGAAATTAAAAAGCCAATTTTTATTACTTTCAAGAAAAGAGTCAAAACCTCATATATCCAAGGTACAAAATATTCCATTACATTAAGTTCTAGATAAAGAAGCATAAACTTAAGATAACAAAAGTAAATTATTCCCCAAACATAGCAGAAGTGTAGCCATAGCATAGATCAAGACCGAACCGTACATGAGCTGACAGAAAGCAAGCTAAATCCAAGCTAAGAGCTAGTGTTTCCTCCCTGAGAACCTTGGGGGGGGGACGAAAAAAAAAGAGGCGAAAGAAAAAGGGTCAGTCATAAAGACTGGTAAGTCCTAGTGACTTTCAGTATAAAAACTAGTAAAGTTAACAAGACATTAGTAAACGGGAAGTAAACATAGTGATGATAATAAGTCTGGCAAGATAACTAAGATAACAAGATAAATCAAGTCTAGCATCGCATATTCAAGATGCGCTGCACCAACTGTACTAGTATTCTAACCCATGTCAAGTATTAACCATGAAATGATCCCTTGGCCCAATATCATGAAATGACCCATTACGGGGTCCTACAGTACGATCTACTAATCGATTGGCTCCCTACATGTTCTAGCTCGTCAAGTGTCTGTGTCATACGGCCCAATCACGAAATGTAGTCACCTGTGCTAGGTCCACCATAGGGTGTATCAAGCCCTAGGGTGCCAACCACCGACACAAATCAAGCAGGCACAGTGTAAACCTACTGGTGCCCAATGCCTACTTTTTCAACTCCGGACTACGTGCACGACCATAGTCCGCCTGAACCTACAATGGCGCACCTACTCAGCCGTCGTTCTGGTCGCTTACAATCAGACCAGTAATTGTGCCCCACCCTGCCTAGTCCCAGGGTATCAGGATACATCTAAGTGGGTTACTGCTGAAAAGGACCGCGTAACTAGGGTTTCTAATGGGTTAAGTGTTGTCATTCAAATTCGTGACTTAACCATATCCAAATCATGTATCAAGTTGGTTAAGTGTGTCCAAGCGGTTCATGACTTAACCCTATCAAATCATCGTGCCAAATTGGTTAAGTATATTCAAGTGGTTCATGACTTAACCCTATCATGTGGCATTAATTCATTAATGCACCCCAACCTCTCACATTAGACTAGTTGTTGGGGTTACTAGATTTACCGGGCGGTTCCGGGCAGATTTACACCATAACATAGTCTAACCTCGGGTTTTACATGCGATATGACCAACTACCCACGTTGGATCCTATTGTTTGAAGTCACTGGATTTGCTGGGCGGTTCCAGGCAGATTTACACTGCAAACTCAACCCAACCTCGAGTTGGTCATTTTCAAATTCATTCTAAGTGTCATGTCCAGATTCAAGTTTCGAGTCTAAATTCATGTCAAGTTTTCATGTCATGTTTCAAGTCAATATCGTGTCAAGTTCATGTCCATATCCAGGTTCAAGTTATAACAATGTTCATGTTTCAAGTTTATAGTAAATTTAGGTTTGCCTAACTACCCAAATCGTATTCCCATCGCACGTGAATTCGAATCGATACAAACAAATCTAATTAGGGAATAACATAGAAGGAACTGGTATAAGGTGGCAAAAGTGATTATAAGTCAAGCATGGTATAACTTGAGATAAATGACAACAACAATACTGGCATATGGAATAGAGATTTCAAATATCTAAACTAGCAAAATAGGGTGATAGTCGTGGTAACAGTTGACATAAGATAATAACTCCAAACTTGTGAACAACTAATTCAACATCACAGGCATGTTAACATCATGGACATGAGGGGTTTTAGGTTTACAACATGTTTAGGGCCCAAATCAATTCAATATAATTATTACCACAAGTCAAGAATAGATCCAAGGTGAACAAACAGTAGATCCAAAATACTAGATTCAAAATGAACAATGATAGATCCAAGATATACAATGATTGGTCCAAGATATACAATAATAGGTCCAAGATGATTGTCATACTTATGTTCAATTTCAATTTACAACATGTCCATATTAAGTTTAAAGTTTAGATCTAAAAGTAACTGGGGCTTACAGATCATGGTCTTAGAATTAGAAAACAAAGAGGCAACGTTGAATCTCGAGTCTAACAGAAATCCCCCAAACAGCAATTCTCTACACGTAGCTTTGTTGGAGAAGTAGCAATTCCTTTTCTCTAACTTTTCAACCAGAGTTTTAGTAGCATAAGAACAAAGAGAATTTGTGTAGAGAGTTTAGAGTTAGGGGCTGTTTATATAGGGTCAGGCCAATGAATCTAGATAGAAATCGGACCAGAAACATCAGAGTGAATTCTGACTCAAAAATGGGCTCGGCAACCAGGTCGACACCCAGGTCGACACCCAGGTCGGCACCCAGGTCGACTCTATGGTCGACCTGGTCCTGGGCAGGTCGACTCTATGGTCGACCCCCAGGTCGACCTGGTCCTGGGTGGGAAATTTCCCGCCCAGTCCGTTCTGGGGTTTGAATTCGAATTCTGAGCTGTTTTGAACTTGAAAATTTCTGAAAACTTCGAAAGATCATAACTTGGTCATAGGGACTCCGATTTTCGAAAACTCGGACTCGTTTCCAAGAAGAATTTCGATATAATCGCAATGGCGTAACCCATTGCCCTTGATTCTTAATTTAAAAATTAATTCTACCTTGATTTATGGTTATTACACGCTATTCAAAATACGGGTTGTTACATTCTCCCCTCCTTAAAGGATTTCGTCCCCGAAATCTCTAAGTTAGAAAGAATATATCCTACCATTAAATCATCCATCTACTCAAAACATCATCCACAGGCAACCATTGTCCTTAAAAAAAAGTTTCTAGAGACGTATGAACATATGCAGTAAGTGTGTGTACATGTACTTATCTAATGCAAAAGATCAGGCAGTTACTGATTCAGTAAACCTCCTTAATGCAAAATATGTTAGTGTAATGAGTCCAACATGTATGCAAATTCCTAACATAATTTATGATCTCTACATGAGTGCACATAACATTCATTCATATGCAACATCCAAGTGATAGCATAACAAGTTCCATCCATGTACAAGCATAAGCACTCATGCATATGCAACATGAAAATGTGACTGAGCCGATCTAGTGCCTAATGTGTGTCATGCATCCACTAGCAATCACTTGTAAACACTTGTAACCATTTGCAAACATCAACCATAACATGTTTCAATCACATGTTTACATCCATATGGTTCTACTTAAGGTTCTCAAGATAAGATCGAGAAGATAACAAGACAAACATAGGTAGTAAAAGCATGATACGAAAAGGTTTTCAAGTTTATAGGAAAAAGACATCGAGAATGTACCCTCAAAAAGAAATGGGTAAAGCACATGTATCTTCTCTTCGGTTTCCCAAGTTGCGTCTTCTTGGGCTTCACTCCACTGAACTTTAACTAGCTTGACTTCTCGATTCCTTAGCTTCTTGATCTCCGTTCCTAAGATACGAATTGGAACTCGCCGCAATGTTGCTTCTTTTTCCACTTCTACGCTTTCAAGGATGCTTGGCTCAACCACTTTGACTGATTCATGTAAGCACTTTTGGATATGCGAGACGTGAAAGACATTATGTACTCCGGTCAGCTTCTCGGGTAAGTCTACCTTATAGGCCATCTGTCCAATCCTCTCAGTGATAGGGAACGGTCCTACGAACCTTGGTGCTAGTTTTCCAACCGCTCCAAAACGAACCACATTGCGTAAAGGAGAAACTTTTATAAAGACCATATCTATGACTTCGAACTCTAGGTCTGTCCTTCTCTTGTCCGCATAAGATTTCTGTCTATCTTGGGCCGTTTTCATCCGTCTTCATATCAACTCAACCTTCTCAGAAGTGTCCCTTATCATGTCAGGTCCAATTATAAGCTTGTCTGTCGTCTCCCACCAACAAGTTGGGGATTTGCACGGTCTTCCATACAGGGCTTCGAACGGTGCCATTCCGATGCTAGCTTGGTAACTATTATTATATGCAAAATCCACGAGAGGAAGATGGTCTTCCCAAGTACCACCAAAGTCAAGAATGGTCTCAAAAGATCCTCTAGTACCCTATTTACCCTTTCGGTTTGTCCATTCGTCTGCGGGTGATAGGCCATGCTTAAGCTCAGTCATGTACCCATTGCTTCTTGCAGGCTATTCCAAAACTGGCTAGTGAAAATCGGGTCACGATCACTGACTATACTAGAAGGAACCCCGTGTAGCCGTACTATCTCTCGAAGGTAAATAGACGCTAGCCATGATGCAGTCCTCTTGCTTTTCACAGGAATGAAGTGAGCACTTTTTGTGAGTCTATCAACTATGACCCATATGCTAGTATTTCCCTTCCTTGACCTAGGCAGTCCATCCACGAAATCCATCGAGATACTCTCCCATTTCCATTGCGGAACCTCCAATGGATGTAATAGCCCACCGGGCTTCTTCGACTCGGCCTTTACTTGTTGGCACACCATGCACCTTGAAACGAACTCTGCCACGTCCTTTTTCATCCCAGCCCAAAAGAATATGTGTTTCATATCTCTGTACATCTTATCCCCTTCGGGATGTATAGTCATCTTCGAGTGGTGCACCTCTTCGAGAACTTTCCTTACTAAGTCTCCCACTTGTGGGAAAAATAGCCTTCCATCACGCCTTAGCCATCCCTTGTCATCTATGGCATACCTACCAAGGTGACTTGACGTCTCACCACAAATCAGCTTGTCCATGATTTCAACTATCTGTGGGTCTTCCTTCTGTGAAGTTTCTACTTGATCTAGAAGTGTAGGTCTTAACTCAAAAGATGCTAACGTAACAGTCAATGACTCAATAGCAGGTGTAAAATCAAAGGTTGCTATAAACTCTAGACTTTTCCTTTCAACAAACAAGGGGCTCAAGGTCAACCTTTTCCTACTTAGCGCATCCGCCACCACGTTACCCTTGCCAGGGGTATAGGCTATGTCGAAGTCATATGATGCCAAGAATTCCATCCACCGCTGTTGTCTCAGATTCAAATCTTTGTGTGAGAAGAGGTACTTAAGCGATTTGTGGTCGGTATACAGCTCGAACCTCTCCCCAAGAAGGTAATGGCGCCAAGATTTAAGTGCAAAAACGATCGCCGCCAATTCCAAGTCATGTGTGGGATAGTTCTTCTCATGAACTTTAAGTTGTCTACCCCCATAGCAAATCACCTTTCCTTCTTAGGACTGCGCCTAATCCCGTGCCACATGCATCTGTGTACACGGTAAACATCTTACCTCCATCGGGTAGTGCCAAAACTGGAGCTGTGGTGAGGGCTCTCTTGAGTCACGAAAAGTAATCTCACATTCTATGTCCCATGCAAATGCTAGGTTTTTCTTCGTTAACCTAGTAAGAGGGGCTGAAATCTTAGCGAAGTCTTTAATGAACTTCCTATAGTAGCCTGCCAAACCGAGAAAGCTCCTCACCTCCGTTGCGTTCTTAGGAATTTTCCAGTCTTGCACCGCAACTACCTTTGCGGGGTCCACGGCTATGCCTTGCTTAGAAACTACATGTCCAAGAAACCGAACTTCCTTCCTCCAAAAATGGCATTTGGAGAACTTAGCCTTTAACTGGTGTGCTCTAAGCGTATCCATGACTTCCTTGAGATGTCTAGCATGCTCTTCTTCATCCTTTGAGAAGATCAGAATCTCGTCCACGAAAACCACTACAAACTTGTTAAGGAACTCCCGAAACACCCTACTCATCAAATCTACAAAACACGCGGGTGCATTCGTTAATCCAAACGGCATGACGAGACATTCGAAGAACCCATCTGGAGTCCTAAACGCAGTTTTGTCAATGCTATCCTCAGCCACTCTAAGCTGATGGAATCCTGTGGCTAGATCGAGTTGAGAGAAAACAGATGCTCCCACAAGCTGGTCAAACAAATCGTCGATTCTTGGCAGTGGGTGCCTATTTTTCTTAGTTAGCTTGTTTAACTCACGATAATCTACGCACAGACAAAGCGAACCATCCGCCTTAGTAGCGAATACCACCGGTGCACCCTATTCAGAAATGCTTCGCCTTATGAAATTTTTCTCAAGCAACTCCTTAACTTGTTTACTGAGCTCTCTTCTTTCTCGTGGGGCCATGTGCCTAACGGGCAATGAAACTGGCTTGGCATTATCAACAAGATAAATTTGGAAGTCTATCTCGCGTTTAAGAGGTAACCCCCTCACCTCATCAAAGACATCTGGATATTCTCAGACCACTCTTACAGATTGCAAATTATCGACGGACGAGTCAAGAGATTCAAGATAACACAACATGACCGGACCCTTAGGGTTACAAGAAATTTCAAGGGTATTACCAAGGCGAGTCATGAGCCTCACTACCCTTCGTTCACAATCAAGAATGGCTCCATAATTGGACAGCCAATCCATACCTAGGATCAAACCGTATCCCATAAATCCGAGAACATAAGAATTACACGTGAATTCTACGCTTAAGATAGAGATCCTCAAATCCACACACATCATAAATAAATGGGCGGAGCCTCCAATTGGATTTGAAACTATAACGGGATCCTCAACCAGACTAGTACTTAGGTGCATATTTTCAACAATATCAGAAGAAATAAAAGTATACGATGCGCCAGATTCAAATAAGGTTCGAACAGAAAATTCAGAAATGTAAACAAGGCTTTCTACGGAAATATTACTACCTCAGTCCAGTGCTAGAGTGGTGTTGAGAGCATGCAACTGCCCTCCAGAAGGTCCTGCTCGCTGGGTCTGCCCTTGCCCCTTTCCTTGCTTCTTAGGGCAATCCTTGCTGATGTGTACAATATCTCCACAATGAAAGCATTCACCCAACTTTCTCTTCTTCTTTCTACAGTCTTTAGCTAGATGTCCCGTAATACCACAAAAGTTACACTTCCTTGTCTCACGTGCCTTGTTATTATTATTGTTGTTGCCCTTGTTATTCTTGTTATTCTTGTTGCCTCCCTTCTTGAAGTCAACTTTCTTATTCTGAGTCTCATTAGGCTTAACCTCCTTCTTGCTATTCTTGTCTTCCTCATGAAGTAGGGCCATATCCACCAAGCTTTCAAAGGTCGCCCCCATGGGTATATGAGTTATGGCCAAACTGTGTAGTGGCTTGTTCAATCCTCGAGCAAAGCGTACAGCCTTTTTCTGGGCCGTGTTGACCAAGTTCAAACTGAACCGAGCAAGCTGATTAAACTTATTCACGTACTCCCTAACAGACATGTCCCCTTGCTTGAGTGCTAGGAACCTCTCCATCTGAAGGTTCTCTTCTGGTGATGATAAGAATTTAAGCCCAAACCTCTCTCTAAAGTCTGCCCAAGTCTCAATTGGCGAGGTAGTATTGGTGACTTCCCACCAAAATGCAGCTTCCTCTTTCAACAACCATGCTGCCAACTGAACTTTCCTATGGTCCTCCACATCAAAGATAATAAACAAGTCTTCAGTCTCCTTTAGCTAGTTTCGCGCCTCAACAAAGGTTTCCGTTCCAACGAAGTTCTTGCCGCCCATTGCTTTAAAGTCTTTGCATATTTTGGCAAAGGCGGTACCAGGAGGAGGAGGGACCGCGACCACTGGGGGAGGAGGAGGAGGGATGTCTGTCGGGCCCGCGCCGTAGGTCCTAGCTTCTAAGTACCTTCGGAACCATCCAGGTATGGGCACTCCCTTAGGAAGGTTAAGATCATACATGCTGAAAAACGAAAAGAAAAAGATTCAAACGAGGAAACAAAGGAAAGTGCTAATGGATTTTGGGGAATAGCCTTTTAAAATAAAACTTTTCTTGAAAAATGCTTCTTTGTAAATGGTTTTGAAAATAATTTCAAAAGGTTTTAAAAACTTTTGCTCAGTCTGGTAACCTGGCTCAGATACCAAATGAAACACCCCACCTCCACTAGGGTCACTCACAAAGGGAATGTACTAGTTTTGGTGGAGTATTATCTAGGTAAACATACACAGAGATATCACAAGGCAGAACATAAATAAAGAAGCGGTAGAAATTAAAAACCCAATTTTTATTACATTCAAGAAAAGAGCCAAAACCTCATATATCCAAGGTACAAATTATTCCATTACATCAAGTTCTAGATAAAGAAGCAAAAACTTAAGATAAAAAAAGTAAATTATTCCCCAAACATAGCAGAAGTGCAGTCACAACATAGCTCAAGACCAAACCATACATGAGCTGACAGAAAGAAAGCTAAATCCAAGCTAAGAGCTAGTGTTTCGTCCCTGAGAACCTGGGGGGGCGAAAGAAAAAGGGTCAGTCATAAAGACTGGTAAGTCCTAGTGACTTTCAGTATAAAAACTAGTAAAGTTAACAAGACATGAGTAAACGGGAAGTAAACATGGGGATGATAATAAGTCTGGCAAGATAACTAAGATAACAAGATAAATCAAGTCTAGCATCGCATATTCAAAATGCGCTGCACCAACTGCACTAGTATTCTAACCCATGTCAAGTATTAACCATGAGATGATCCCTTAGCCCAATATCATGAAATGACCCATTACGGGGTCCTACGGTACGATATACTAATCGATCGGCTCCCTACATGTTCTAGCTCGTCAAGTGTCTGTGTCATACGGCCCAATCACAAAATGTAGTCACCTGTGCTAGGTCCACCGTAGGGTGTATCAACCCTAGGGTGCCAACCACCGACACGAATCAAGCACGCACAGTGTAAACCTACTGGTGCCCAATGCCTACTTTTTCAACTCCGGACTACGTGCACGACCATAGTCCGCCTGAACCTACAATGGCGCACCTACTCAGCCGTCGTTCTGGTCGCTTACAATCAGACCAGTAATTATGCCCCACCCTGCCTAGTCCCAGGGTATCGTGATACATCTAAGTGGGTTACTGCTGAAAAGGACCGCGTAACTAGGGTTTCTAATGAGTTAAGTGTTGTCATTCAAATTCTTGACTTAACCCTATCCAAATCATGTATCAAGTTGGTTAAGTGTGTCCAAGCGGTTCATGACTTAACCCTATCAAATCATCGTGCCATATTGGTTAAGTATATTTAAGTGGTTCATGACTTAACCCTATTATGTGGCATTAATTCATTAATGCAGCCCAACCTCTCACATTAGACTAGTTGTTGTGGATACTGGATTTGCCGGGCGGTTCCGGGCAGATTTACACCACAACATAGTCTAACCTCGGGTTTTACGTGGGATATGACCAACTACCCACATTGGATCCTACTGTTTGCAGTCACTGGATTTGCCGGGCGGTTCCGGGCAGATTTACACTGCAAACTCAACCCAACCACGAGTTGGCCATTTTCAAATTCATTCTAAGTGTCATGTCCAGATTCAAGTTTCGAGTCTAAATTCATGTCAAGTTTTCATGTCATGTTTCAAGTCAATATCGTGTCAAGTTCATGTCCATATCCAGGTTCAAGTTATAACAATGTTCATAGTAAATTTAGGTTTTCCTAACTACCCAAATCGTATTCCCATCGCACGTGAATTCAAATCAATACAAACAAATCTAATTAGGGAATAACACAGAAGGAACGGGTATAAGGTGGCAAAAGTGATTATAAGTCAAGCATGGTATAACTTGAGATAAATGACAACAACAATACTGGCATATGGAGTAGAGATTTCAAATATCTAAACTAGCAAAATAGGGTGATAGTCGTGGTAACAGTTGACATAAGATAATAACTCCAAACTTGTGAACAACTAATTCAACACCACAGGCATGTTAACATCATGGACATGAGGGGTTTTAGGTTTACAACATGTTTAGGGCCAAAATCAATTCCATATAATTATTACCACAAGTCAAGAATAGATCCGAGGTGAACAAACAGTAGATCCAAAATACTAGATTCAAAAAGAACAATGATAGATCCAAGATATACAATGATAGGTCCAAGATATACAATAATAGGTCCAAGATGATTGTCATACTTATGTTCAATTTCAATTTACAACATGTCCATATTAAGTTTAAAGTTTAGATCTAAAAGTAACTGGGGCTTACAGATCGTGGTTTTAGAATTAGAAAACAAAGAGGCAATGTTGAATCTCGAGTCTAACAGAAATCCCCCAAACAGCAATTCTCTACACGTAGCTTTGTTGGAGAAGTAGCAATTCCTTTTTTCTAACTTTTCAACTAGAGTTTTAGCAGCATAAGAATAGAGAGAATTTGTGTAGAGAGACTAGAGTTAAGGGCTGTTTATATAGGGTCAGGCCAATGAATCTAGACAGAAATCGGACCAGAAACATCAGAGTGAATTCTGACTCAAAAATGGGCTCGGCAACTAGGTCGACCCCCAGGTCGACTCTATGGTCGACCTGGTCCTGGGCAGGTCGACTCTATGGTCGACCCCAAGGTCAACCTGGTCCTGGGCATGAAATTTCCCGCCCAGTCCATTCTGGGGTTTGAATTCGAATTTTAAATTCGAATTCTGAGCTGTTTTGAACTTGAAAATTTCTGAAAACTTCAAAGGGTCATAACTTGGTCATACGGACTCCGATTTTCGAAAACTCAGACTCGTTTCCAAGCAGAATTTCGAGATGATCTCAATGGCGTAACCCGTTGCCCTTGATTCTTAATTTAAAAATTAATTATGCCTTGATTTATGGTTATTACACGCTATTCAAATTATGGGTTGTTACAGCGGTGCTCAAACACAACTGTGTACCTAATGCTTCTTACAAACTCCTCCAAAGTTCACTGGTGAAAATGGGGCCACGATTACTCATGATACTGGAAGGTACTCCATGAAGATGGACTATCTCATGAACATAAACTGCAGCCAACCATGCTGCCGTCCTCTTACTCTTAACTGGAATGAAATGAGCGCTCTTAGTAAGTCTATCCACCACGACCCAAATACTAGTGTTGCCTTTCTTTGACCTAGGCAAACCATCTATGAAATCTATAGAGATGCTCTCACACTTCCACTGTGGAACCTCCAAAGGATGAAGTAATCCACCAGACTTCTTTTGCTCGGCTTTGACTTGCTAACAAGCCAAAATTGAGAAACAAACTCTGCCACATCTTTCTTCATCCCAGCCCAAAAGAAAACCCTCTTCATATCCCTATACATCTTATCACTGCGTGGATGAATAGTCATCTTAGAATGATGGGCTTCCTTTAGGATTGTCTTTAACAAACTTCCAGTTTGGGGAACACAAAGCCTTCTATCTCGTCGCAACCACCCGTTGTCGTCTATGGAATATCTATTTAGGTGGCTAGAAGTCTCCCCTTTATTGAGCCTATCCAAGATGTCTAAAATCTGTGAATCATCTCATTACGAAGCTCCTATCCGATCCATAAGATTAGGTCGTATCTCTAGCGATGCAAACAAACCAGGCAAAAACTCGGTGAAGGGTCTAAAATCAAAAGTCGATATGAACTCCAAGTTTTTCCTTTCCACAAACAGAGGACTTAAGGCCATCCTCTGCCTACTCAGTGCGTCTTCCACCACATTACCCTTACCAAGGGTATAAGAAATCTCAAAATCATAAGAAACTAGGAACTCCATCCACCTTTGTTGCCTTAAATTAAGATCCTTCTGCGAGAACAAGTACTTGAGAGATTTATAATCGGTGTACAACTCAAACTTCTCTCCAAGCAAATAATGACGCCGCATCTTAAGCGCGAATACTATGGCAGCTAGCTCTAAATCATGGGTAGGGTAGTTCTTCTCATGAATCCTTAGCCGTCTACCTCCATAACACACTACCTTTCCCTCTTGCATCAGGACCGCACCAATCCCTGTACCACATGCATCAGTGTATACTGTAAACACTTTATTCTCATCGGGTAAGGTCAAGACTGGGGCTGTTGTCAGAGCACTCTTCGATCGTTGGAAAACAACATCATAATCTATAGCCCATGAAACGCCAAATTCTTCTTCGTCAGCCTGGTGAGTGGGGCTGATATCTTTACGAAGTCCTTAATGAACTTCCTATAACAGTCTACCAATCCAAGAAAGCTTCTCATCTCCGTTGCATTTTTCGGAACTTGGCAATCCTGAACTGGAACAACCTTTGCGGGATCTACTACTACCCCATCTTTGAAAACCACATGCCTTAGAAATCTCACCTCTTTTCTCCAAAAATGGCATTTGGAGAACTTTTCCTTAAGCTAATGAGCATGCAGAGTGTAACAACCCGTAAAATCAAGACCAATTTAAAATTTGGATTTTGACAATTTTGATGGATTTTGAATATTTAAAATGATTCATTTTAAATAATAATGACAAGAAATTTATTTTGAATAGAATTAGAATGTATATATTTATTTGAATCAACATTAGAATATAAATATTTATTTTAATTATAAAATGAATTGAAAATGGCGCGGTAGTTTGACAATTCGATTTCAAATTTCAAATGAACGTACATGATTCAAAATAAATCGAATTTTAGCAAAACCAGAAATATTAGAATTTATTTGAAAACATCTTTTCAATGAATCTGAAAAATTGAAATTTCATAGCGAGAATAAAAAGTTATGTCCAATTGAAAATTCAGAATAGTCGATATTGAAAATATAATCCTTAAAAATGGAAATTTTGCAAATGACCTCCGTTTTCAACGAAACCACTCTTGTTGGATCCAAGATGTCAAATTATTGCTAGTTTCCAAAATTCATAATTTTTGAAAGCAATATGTGAGCGTGGCGAAGTAAAACGTGTTTTGTCAGTTTCAGTCAATTTGGATCGACTATAAAATGGTCATTTTTCAAACGGTCTCCAAATTTGATGAAATTAATTTTGTTAGAACCGTATCGTCAATACGAAGCTAGAAAGTATTTTTTGGGAATTTTTAGAGTCCGTATGTGGCCTCGGTAAATTGAAATGTGCGTTCAAATTCAATATATAGATTTATACTTTGATTTTGATGGAAACCGATCGAAACAACCAAACTAGCTTATGATACATATCCCATTGTGTTCGGAATGGGGGTAATTAGTTATGGACGATAGTCGATGGGTTTGATTTTGGGTTCAAAATAAAAAGGTACTTTTTGAAATAAAAAATATATATATATATATAAATAAAATCTCCCTATACTCTCTCAGCCCCCCACCCCCGTTCACCTGTTCAACATCGAAAGAAAAAGAAAAAGAAAAAGGAGGAGCACGACGAGGGAGGAACCGCCGTCGTTCACCGATCCCCCCCCCCCCCCCCCCCTGCATAGCTACGCCGCCACCTTCTTTCTCTCCCCTCCTTCTCCATCGCGCAGACAGCCACCCCCTAAAACCCTGACCCCCTTTTAAAGCTACGCTGCCTCATTTCTGAAATCTCCCACCGCCGCCCATTGGCCAACACCAGCCCGACGCCTCGACCCCCTCAACCTCCAGCGAACACGCAGACTACCCCCCTCTCGCTGAAAAGAAACTGTAAGCATTTTAATTTAATTTCCTTTTCAGTATTGATTTTTGTAGCGAAGAAGAATCGATTTTTATAGTGAAGAAAGATTGATTTTTAACAGGAGAAAGAATAGATTTTTAGTAAAAGAAAGATGTGATTTTTCTATATATTAAAGAGATGATTTTTATTGTTTGAATGGTAATATAAAAATGCGATCTTTAGTGATGTAAAGACGAGATTTTTAATGATGTAAAGATAGGATTTTTAATGATAGAAAGCTATGATTTTTAGGTATATAAAAATAGAATTTTTATTCAAGAAAAGATTTGATTTTTGAAGATAATAAAAATATGATTTTTATATTATAGAGATAGTAAAAATATGATTTTTTTATATTACAGAGATAATAAAAATATGATTTTTATATTATAGAGATAATAAAAATATGATTTTTATATTATAGAGATAATAAAAATATTATTTTTATATTATAGAGATAGTAAAAATATGATTTTTATATTATAGAGTGAATAAAAATATGATTTTTATTGAATGAACATCGAAATAAAAATATTATCTTTGTAATGTAAAAATCGTGTTAAAGATGCGATTTTTACACATATGGTTTCAAAGTAAAAATATAATTTTTAGCAAAGTAAAAATATAATTTTAGCATTGAAATGAAAATCTTTGCTTTGAAAATAAAACTTACATTGTTTTTAAAATAAAACTAGCGTTGTTTCTAAAATAGAAATAGCAAAATAAGAATATGATTTTTAACATAGAAATCGTTTTAAACAAACTGTGATGAAACTGAGTGGAAGAAGAACGAAATCCAAACCGTTTAGAAATAAAAAATGGAGGAGTGGAAACTCAAGGTGAGAACCCCTCACTTTTAATTTATTTTCTAGTTGAAATATATACTAGGATGTAGACGGTGCTTAGCAGCACCCGACACCCGTCGTCCACAGACTATGGATGACTTGTTTGTTTGATTGATTGTGTTGTGAAAATTGATTGTGTGTTATGGAATGGAATAAAATATTTAGTTAAAAATATAATTTTTAAAGTGTATATGAAATAAATAAATATTCATAAACAAATCGGACGATTTGTTTATATACACAAATTTGACTGATTTTGATTGGGACGATAAATTTTACACATCGCCCAACTGCACAAGTAAAATTCATTATTTGTTGATTGAAACCCCACACGGGTATTGGGATGATATATGACATAAACTAGTCCCAATAATTAGCTGTATGTCGATCGATTGATTGATAGGCTGTTATAAGCATTAAATATTTATATTTAATGCTTATGTAGTGTAGAATGCACTCTGGATGATGGTTGACTGTGTTTGATTATTGTTAGTACAAGTGAATCCATATAATCAACATTATATGGTAATTGATTGTGTCTAATTCCAGTTCAGAAAGAACGAATATTTTAAAATAACGAATATTTTCAAATAATATCCAGTAAAAGATCAAAATCTGATTTTGATGTCCAATTTGGGATGGACACGAAAATATTTAAATATATATAGTTGTGTTGATTAGATAACGCCATTTTTACGTGAACGATATTTATATCGATTTTATTCATTTTTATAACGAATATCGAAAAGGAGTTGATTTCAAAATATAATGTTTTGAAAATACTATCATTTATATATCGATGATATGGAATATTCAGTTTTGATTAGAAATAGAATATGAAGGT
Organism: Allium sativum; assembly: GCA_030737875.1. Lineage (NCBI taxonomy): Eukaryota > Viridiplantae > Streptophyta > Magnoliopsida > Asparagales > Amaryllidaceae > Allium > Allium sativum. The sequence continues at coordinate 1,848,958 of CM060921.1, read as the reverse complement.
GAAATCGTTTTGAAAACGAATTTAAAACGATTTATAAAATATGTTTTAAATGGAAATCGATGAAATATGTATAATATATATATTATAAATATATAATGGCCTGAAAAGAACGCGCCGCGCCGCGGCAATTCACGAATTTCGACCATTGACTTCGAACGGACATTACGGGAGATTCGACCGTCGAATTCCCCTAAAACCGGAAGTATCGAAAAGAGCTTTCTAATGAATATTAGAGATTTGAAATCTAATGGTTGGATTTGGAATTATGTCCAAATCAAATTTGGAAAAGGTCGCTATAAGTGCAGTTCGTTGGCCATTTATGGAAATCGACCGTACAGGCCTTGATAAAATTATTAAAAATATCAATAATTTGTTAAAATCATAATAAATGATTTGGAATGAAAACTCCATATTTGAAAAGATAAAAAAAATTTTTTTATCGAAATGAACTAGTTATGAACTAGAATTATAATCCAATATTTTTGAAAAAATAAACTGGATTTGAAATGGTTTTAGAAATAACCAGGATTTCCAATACATAAATTGGAATGGATTTGAATCGAAAATGCCTTCGGAATATTTCAATATTGGATTCTATGATTATACAGATATTGTGGAGGAATTTGGAAGATATATATCGTTATTCCCATACGGTATTTGTTGATTCCAGAATTTGATATTGAATATAAGCCGATATATTTTCTATTCAGAGCCTTGTATTTAATATCAAATGTGATTTTGGGTTTGTAGTGAATGGTATCTTTAATAATACTGTTCTTAGACCCAATGGAGTTAATAAAATCAAAAACTATCTGGAGATTAGTTAAGTTGACTGGTTTCCTGGGTATTGATCTGATGCTGGTTTCGGCCTTCGAGGTAAATACTTAGGGAATTGTTCACTTGCTAATTTACAGTTAAAGGCTGATTGAATGGAACGTGATTTGGGGTTTATCGTGAACCGTGTTTTAAAGGACATTGATTCTTTAACCCAGTTAAAGACAGGAATAAGATTTTGGGTTGTCGTGAATGGTATCTTTAATAATACTGTTCTTAGACCCAATGGAGTTAATAAAATCAGAAATTAACCAAAGGTTAGTTAAGTTGAATGGTTTCCTGGGTATTGATCTGATGTTGGTTTCGGTCTTCGGGGTTAATACTTAGGGAATTGTTCACTTGCTAATTTACGGTTAAAGGCTGATGGAATGAAATTTGATTTTGGGTTTATCGTGAACCGTGTTTTAAATGACATTGGTTCTTTAACCGAGTTAAAGACAGGATATGATTTCCCAAGTTAAACAATCATTAATATTGATTTTTGGGAAGATTAAAACCAAGTAGATTTTTAATGCATCTTTATTTAGGTTGAAATGATCGAGAATGGAGTATCACCAGTTTTGCTCCAAGCGATAGTTAAATCTTTAATTAGATTTGAATGTGAAATGGTAATTGAATTTACCGATAACACTGTGGTATTAGATATGAAGTATTACCAGTTTTGCTTCATGGGATGAATAGGTTGGGATTGGGAAACTAAACAAATGATCACTTCGGTAAGATTCACTAATCCCGACTAGTTTGGATAACCACAATTTGGTTTGGATTGGAATCCAAAAGAAGATTAAAGAATAAATTTAAAGAATTTGTCTTTGATAAAATTAATGGGAACCTTTCCCAAAGTATAAGAAAATTAGAATAAAGGAATATTCTGGATTGGAATGAGGCGTATGTTGTGTTTTTATAGCACTTGTTTATTATATACGCGAGATATTCAGAAAGACCGGGTTTATCCCATTCTGAATAACTGATTCGACGATGTGTCGAGGATGAATATAGTGGTTGAAGACCGAAGGTCTTCACATCGTCTAGATGATTTATGTCTTGATTGGGCTGTACACCCAAGACAAGGTAATAAGTGGTGATCGTCCGGGCGTACTTGGAGATCGACCTGATATGTGAGGGCCTCTCTCCTGTATCGGACATATGGGACGAGGAATAAGGTGCCTCCAATTTCGTTCAGACCCTGAACGAACTTGTAAATGGATGTGTGTCTGACATCGGATTTCATTCTGTGTGATGATAGACATCAGTTGCATAGCGTGAATTGCATGAGTGGCATGCTGAGATGCAAATGATCAAGGCTTCTGTTGAAAAGCAGAGTCTTGTGGTTGATGATCAAAGCACGGCTTTAATATAGCGTAGCTTTGTGTAGCGTTAATTCGCGAGCCTCACACCCTGGTGTGAACCAGAAATGGGAGAGGACATCAGGGAGGGCATGCGTTTCCTTCTAGCTAGGAGTGGTGTCAGCGTTTTACTAGCCCTGACATTTTACTTATGTGGATGATGGATTACGAGGCGCCTCGGTTATATCGGTCATTCCGGGGCTGATAGTTTGGTCGGGATATGACCAGTTTACGCCCCATAGGGCGGGGAAATGCATTGTTCAGGCATTTTAATCCACTCCGTGTGGACCGGACCTAACGATCCAAAGGCTTGATAGAGTACTTTCCTGTGACATGGGCTAGATTGTCTCGAAGTGGTAAGGACGATCCCTTGCCTTGGTTCACAGATGGAAATCCAACTTTCAATACGTGACTTTGCGGTTTTGATTGTAGAGCCTAATATTGGTGACATGATATATGGTACCCATGCCGACTAGGATTGATACATTTATATTTGAAGTTGTTTTATACACTATGCACTTATAATAGTATCAAATGATTTGTTTTAACGTACCATGCATATTTGGTTATTATAAGGGAAAACCCTATCCTCCGGCTTGCGTTGCATCGTGTGATGGGACTTGGGTCTTATAATAGCCTCATTTTTCCAAAAAGCATTGCGCTGTTTTGTTATATGCACTGGTATTCTTGGGAGAAAACCCGTTCCGTGTTATACGGCATGGTCCCTTGATATATCTGATTTAAAGTAAAGTTTTAAATAACTATTTTAGTTCTCACACCAGTCACATGACTGACCTGGAGTTTATTGTTTTAACCTAAACTCTGGGTGCCCCTACTTTCCACACGGGCAGCTAGTAGTTTTGGTTTTGCAGATTTATATTCACAGGATCCTGGTTTACAGCTGGAATGATATTCGGAAAGCTCTGTATCCGTATATTCTTTTCAGTTGTAATTTTTTATTATTTTCCGCTGCATTATAACTTGTAAATCTCTGATATTTAGTGAATGTGTAATGTTTATTCTTACTCTGTAATATTCTTGTATTCTGATAGAATTGTTGTAATAAGTAATGAAATGTTCTTCTGTTTGTGTTCTGATTCATCTTGTCCTCAAGTCAATCCGGGCTTTCCTTCATGGAGAAGTTCAGGTCGCTTCATTTGGTATCAGAGCTTTGGTTTACAGAGCTCGGTTAACAAGACACACTAGAATCGAACGAAAGAATTAATCAGAGATTGGATTAGTAATATCCAAGAAGAATGACTCGTTAGAGATGGGATCAGCAGTATCCTAGAATGAGTGTGAAGAGTGTTGTTTTTAAAAATAAAATTGAAAACAAATTTTGTTTTGAAAATTTAAACTTCATTATTCGTATTTGAATATTTATTTTAAATTGATTTGGACAATCCAATATATAAAGATTTTGCATATACGTCTGATCCATGTGTATTCGAAGTTTTAATATATTAGATAGATATAGAATCACACTCTAGTCGCCCGGAGATGATTCTGATGATGAGGCCTCATTATCAGTGTTTGTGTTCGAGTTTCGAAAGTGATACATCTATATATTTCTAATTGACTGGTGTGAGAACCAAAACTAGATAGGGCTTATTATAGTGATTTGGCACCAAAAATGGATTTTTTTTTGTATATATATCAAAATTATGAATTTGAAACATTAATTGACTAATTGATTGATGGTTGTGTTGTATGATTATTTGTTATCTAATAAAACCATTATGTGAAAGAACGGTACATATAACCAAATTGTATCAGATATTGAACTAAATTAAAAATAGTTTGAAAATGCATACATATACATGTATATGCATTGAACAGGTCATAGCAGGGAAGCTAAGTAGAGGAATAAAATTGTTTGTCCGACAAATAGGTATATGTTTATCTATCAGATCATATTAGAAATTTCACACCAAAATATGTTTATAAAACATTTAAGTAGGAAGACTACCAAGTGGTCACCCCCGCTCAGGGCTCGAAAATAAATATCGACGATGCATGCGCTCATTATCGAAATTTATTTTCCAACGCCTAAATAGGGGAGTACAAGAATAATTTCCTTTAATGTTTCCTTCAACATAATATCTATATCCTAAAATACTTCCAAATAATACTAATTTCACATTCCCAAATCCTTTTTAAAACCAATTTCAAAACCCAAAACTTAAATTTTCATATTCTAATTCATATTCATTTTATTTGTAAATCCAATTCAGCACCCAATATTTATTAAGTTTCACTTCCTAACAAACATCATCGATAACTATCCAATTATAAAATGTACTCCTATGTACAAAATATTATACTAGGTAAAATTATGTAACGACCCGCCGATTTTAATGTCTCGAATCAGTAATTACACCAACTCAGAACACTCAAAATGGCGACTCGTTATTTATCTTATCAAATTTAAATAGAATAACACAGAATCACAGGCACTAAAATAAACAGTTTGCAACGGAAATAAATTTTGTACAAATAACATCAGAGTTTTTACAAAATTTGTACAGCGGAAAATATTAAACATATATACACACATTTAAAAGGAATTTTTTTTTGCAGTTTTGACGAGTGCGCACCGTATGCATCTTCACATTCATCTCTAGTTTTGCGCTGAATCTTTGAATCTGGAATACTTAGGACCTGACCCGAGCATTCCATGCAAAATACACAAAACACCCGAGTCAGGATTAAACTTATTTCAAGTTAGCAAATGTAACGATCCGGATTTTTGGCCATTTAAATCTGAATATTTAAATTGTTTTTAAATATTTTATTAGAAATATAAAATGATTTTTATAAGGAATTTATTTAAATTTAAAACGAGCTTGAAATAGCCATGGTAGTTCGTAATTTACGATTTAAACTTCAATTGGATATACAGAATTCAATATAAGTCGAATTTATTTGAAACAAAAAAATGTTTGAATCTATTGAATTATAATTTTCCAATGGAATAGAGAGATTGAGGTTTTGTATTGTAGATTTTTATTTATTTCCATAATAGCTCGTCCGTAAATGAAACTTTACGTAACAAGGTGTTCTACGCATTGCAATTCTCGATCAATTATATTTCTGGTTTTGGTACGGCCAATGACTGATACTTAGGCCGGGTAATTTTAGGACAATTACCTTTTTTATAAATACTAATATCACCAATCAGAAGAAGTTGCCGAGGATGAGATGTCCTATTCCTTATAGAATTCTGCATGAAGAGTTTCGATTTGTAAGGCGTGAGACCGATTCACTCTTTTATGAATGTTTGCACTTGAAACCTTATTAAGAGAAGGTCTACAAACATTATTCAAATCTGGGATGATGTAAATTCATTTATGATAACCCTACATTGCAATGGAAAATTGACAAAGAAGTTTATGCTTGTACATGTTCAATGCAATATGTATATTTAATAAACCTTAGTGTTAAGTCGGTCCACAAATAAATCACAGTTTCTTTTAACGAACTAGTAATTTATGGGTATTAAATTAAGTGTTTGGGCGCTTGTTTCAATATAAATATTTCACATTTATAAACGTTTCCTTCTTTATATAGCCTAATATTATTTCCATGTCCAAACAAAATGGGTTCAGAGTTATAATAGTAATTAACTGCATATTCTTATGTCTTCATTTACCCATCAAATCTACCCGTAAACGGTAACACAATAGTTATAGTATATATATATATATATATACTTCCTTTGTCCTTTTATATTCAACATATCCTTCTTACTGGAAAGAAAAATAGTGTGTTCGATTCTTATTCATTCAGCAAATTCAACATATAAAATTAAATCAAAATCTTGTACCATATAGTGAAGAAAAAGGAAAAAAGTCAACGCATAATACAAATCTCGTATCTGATTCACTTCAAAAATTTTGGCATGTTACTTTTATTAGTAAGGATGGCGGCTACATTGTCCTCATTCAAAACAGCGTGCCCTGCACGTTTTAAAGTCGTGCGTTCCAAGCCATTTAGTTCCCGTGTGTGCCAAGCCAAAGGATGCCGGGTGTTACAAACTGTCTTTTCTTTAAATGCTATCGTATTCATTGTTGTTCTCAAACTTAGATAAAATATATATAAAAAAAATGAAAACCGATAGTGGAAAATTCAAAAGGGGAATCAAAGTCGGTCTTTACAATATTCATAAATTGGTATAAAATCGGAAAAGAGGTGAAATCAGCCATTCTTGAAATTGATGATCTTCTTTCTCGAAGACTTCCATCTGGTATAATTTCGCCTTGGTTCGATAACGCTTCTAATGCTGAGTTTTTAAGCAGCGAAATTAGGGTTCATTTGAGGTTTACTGTCTATGGCCTTCATGGTCGTTAGTGGTGAGATAGGGGCACTGGCGCTCTGATGTAGGGTCAGCCAGAGTTCATCATCACAACGATGGCAAGGACTGGTGGTCCGGTGATCACCAGGTTGCACGGTGGATCAATGAAAGGAGATTGGGGTGCAATGTGAATAGGAAGGCTATTGTGAGGAGTATTGCATTTAGGAGCAATGTTTTCATATTGAGGAAGGGCTGTTGGGTACAGAAACGTGGTAAAAGGGTGAATTGGAAGGATTTTCATAGATTTGTTGTGATGAGGGATGGAGGACAGTGAAGAGTTTCTGGAGCGTGAGTTTGTTTTATCCAAGAAACTGATGGAACCATCGTTTATACTATTTCAGTTAGACAAGATGGTCTAAATAGTATGGTGAAGGAGGAGAGTGCATGTGGGTTAGTTACTGAAGGACAAGGATTATTTTGGGATTAATAACGTAGTGATAATTTCACCTTGTTGAATGGATGATGGAAGGAGTAGCAGGATGTTTTACAGGAAGGAGATGGATGATTTAAGGATTTAAACCGTGCTTAAGGAAATTGTGGGAATTATTTGAAATAAAATAAATTGGCATATTTGTTAGAGTTGCTGCGTGAGGGACAAATTAAAGGAGGGAGATATGAGAGTAGGAAGATCGACACTTTGGTGAGGAATGACAGTAGCTAGTTTTCTGGAAGTGAAGAGAAAAACGGGGGAATGGTTAAAGACGGTAATTAGTGTACTTGGGTTTTTGCAATCAGAAAGGAAGGTTAAGACATGGTGATGGGTTAAAATAATGATAGAATGATGATTTAAAAGCATTGATTTCGTCTCATGATGGCCAGGTTAACAAATCACATTAAAATATATTTCAAATATTCTTACTAAATATTATCTATATAATAACTATTTTAATACAAGTATCTTATCAATATTATAAATCATATTATACTAATTAATTCATAATGTGGACTACATGTATAATTTATCGGATATGTTTGCATAAAAATAATTAGCTGCAAAATTAAATGTTTAGAGTAACGGATTATTTTAAAGTAAACTAATAACGATACCACACACACACACACATATATTTGTAATAGTAATAACATGTTTATACGATTACAGAATTACACGAAAATCGGTCATGTGGAAATCAGAGCAAAGAAATCTATGTTGTGGAACTGGCATGGCTGAGAATAGAGTTATTGGAATGTCGTGATAAAATCAAACATCTGTTTGATTTTTAAAATGAAATAAAAAACAGAATCATCAACTGCAAAACTAGGTGAGTGAACTCACTAACTTTAACTCGTTTATATTTTTATATAAACGAGTTTTAAATTATTCATAATAATTTTTAACCCATGTGATGGTTGTTTGGATGAATGGTTGATAAAATTGGTTAAATGATTGATATATCCATATCGTTAATCATTTATTAATTCTGTTTACTATGACATTTCATATTGATGTGAAATTTATATTAGTAATGTTGATTAACATCTGTGGATGCACGGAAACAGGTTGGAGGGATCCAACTAGTGTAACGACCTACATTCTACACATCGCAGGATCGTAGAATATTTATTTCTTTCACATATGGAGTCGTACGGTCATTTAACTTTGGGAGACGACTACTGGGGTCATTTCCCATGTTCATGATTTTTGCCGATTTTTAAATGACTATTTTGCCCCTAGCTGATCTTGTTTTGGCCATAACTTTTGATTGGAAAGGAGTTTTGACCTGAAACCACTTCCATTGGATCCGGATGATAGTTTACAATTCCGTAGAGTGGTCACATTTGCCAAACGGACTCACTGTTTGGGAGATATGGCTGAAACAAGTTTTAGAAGGTGAAAAATTGCTTAACCGGGCCAAATGAGGTGATTCGTAAATGGGCCCATAACCCATTTCGGGATTAGGGTTATGGGGAGGCTGAAATGAGTTAGGGTTTCATTTCAGTTTTCCAGCCGCCATTTACCTCCCAAGAACCCTAATAATGGCCTCCAACCTCTAAAACATCTCCAAATCACTTTCTAATCAAGGATTAGGCTTAGCAACATCAAATCAAAGAGGATTAGCAACAAAGCAAGGTTAGAGCTTCTGTGTTGCATTGGGAACAGTGCCAAATAGAGAGTCATTTCAGATTTGGTATTTTATTTGTGGCCAAGGTGAGTGATTTGCATAGTTTTGCACTAATTACGGTTAATTAAGGGTAATTAGTGAAGATTAGCGAAATTAGACATGATAAAAATTTAGAAAAATATTTATAAATTCGAAAATAATGTTATAGACCTTTGTTAGAAATTTGGTTTGATTTGGTTAAGTTTTACTAATCATATCATTAGTTTTTCCTTAACATGCTTAAGGGAAAATATGGGGTTTTGGCTATGTTTGATCCATTTTGCATGCTATGGTTGTTGTTTTAGTGTTTATGATTGATTGTGCATGTTGCTATGACTGTATGGTATGATTTGTGATTGTCTAGAAGTGTTAGATTGGTCGAAAACGCCGTCGAATAGCGTAAAACATTCGCTGGAAAGAAGTGCAGGAAATTGCCCGAACCGGATCGGATCGAAGTGGGAAAGCCCAATCCGACCTGCTCGCCTGGAAGCTCCACGATCCAACCCGCTTGTGAGAAGGAACTCCGATCCGAACCGATTCCCCTCACGAGCCAAGCATGCTTCCATAACCTGGAGTCATGATCCGAGCCAATGGAGGAAGCCAATCCGACCCTACGTAATGGTCACGAACCAAGAGCCCTGAACCAGTCCTAGCTCACGAGTCGAACCGCCAGAGGGAGGACACCACGACCCGATCCAGACGACCTCGCACGAGTTAGAGTATGGACCATGACCTGGAGCTCGACCACGAACAGAAGGAGGCCAGACCGAAACGCCAGGGGTGTCCACGACCGATCCGAACCAAGATGCTTAGACTTGAGGCATAAATCACGATCCGAACAGGAAGTATAAACTGAAGTGAAGAACCGAGCCAGAGGGGAAGACTAAAACCCAAGATGCAAAGGTAGTCCGAGTGGGAAGTTTGTACTCAGGATCCAGCTGGTAACCAAAGAGTTAACTTCAAGAGTTGGGCTTTGGTGCGGGACGTGTGCTAAGGGTTTGTCGATGTCTATAACTTTGGATCACTATGTGTAGGGGTTACGTGAACGGACTCTGGGACACAGTGGCCTAGGTACGACTAAAGAGCTATAGACTAATGAAGTGGGGTCATTTGTAAAGATTTGTTCATGAATCCATGGGGCAAGCTTGGCAGTAGCAATAGTTGTACAAGTCTAACTCCGTCACTACTCCGATGGGTCTAGTGATTGACAGTGGTGGACATCGTATGCTTTACGCACTGAGTGAGAGATGTGAGGATGGTTGCTATGTTTGATTTGTTTGCCATCATTATGACATGCACACCCCCACCCCCGTTATCTTTACACCATCTATTCAGTGGCACCTTAGAGTACTGTACGATATGTAGTGCTAACTCTTTAGTTGCAGGTCCAGGTTCAGGTATGGTTTAGTATACCTGTTATTGTTTTGTTTAGCTGCTTATCGCTCATACCAGACTTTTTGTCTGACATGGAGTTTTATGTCTCTTCTTATTACTCTGGGTGCTCTCACGAGAAGACTAGAGACAGGTTAGCTGGTAATGCACGAGTAGCTGTACCGGAGACGAGCAGGAGGCTTCCACGTATGATATATAGATATTCTCCCTGAGTCGCTGTAGGCCACTACTTTGGGCATTAGTAGTGTACCCTTTCTTTCTTTCTTTTATGTTAGAGACAGTTTTAAAGTTGTAATAATGATGATGTGGAACATAAGATGTATTTGGATTTTCTGCTGCTATGATGTTTAGTTTTCATCTTATGCACTGTCTCGCCTGTTTTATGTCAAGTATATTGTTGTTATATTTTATCCCATGCGCTGTGAGACATTCTACAGGTTTTCGATTAGTTCATTCTCTTCTTTCCTTTCTTTGGCGACCATTTCGTGCTAGTCGGGCATGTGTACAGCGCACTTTCGGAGGAAAATGCCAGCTGGTGCGAGGCGGGCCATCACACTTGGTATCAGAGCTCTAGGTTGCATAGTTAACCTAGGGAAAGACACCAGGGAGAGATAATATGTATATGAGAGCGTGTAATTGTGATTATTTTGGTTTTCAAAAGCTATATATACACATATATACTATTAGTATAACTAAGGATGAAGTCGCACTGCACTGGCACCGCTATGGAGATGGTTAATCGTTTTCTCTTTACAGATTGAACGATGAGCCGATATGCAAGGGGTACCGGAAGAGGAGCCAATAATGGGAATGCTGCTGACATGAGGATGATGTTTACTGACCTCATGAGAGAGATGCCTAGGGATGTGCAGAAGGCAGCTCCTAATGTTGGTAATGGAGGTGGTCCAATAGTGCAGGCGCCTAGGGCCGATTTCACCAAGCTGAATAAGGATTATACTAGTCTTGGTGGGAACCCGTTCCATGGAACGGAGTCAGCTACGGATGTTCAGGATTGGTTGGATAGTTGCGAGCGTATCTTCGAAGATTTGGGTATCGAGGATGCGATGAAGAGGAGGCTAGCATCCCGTCAGCTGCAAGGACAGGCAATGAATGGTGGAATGCTATAAAGGCAGCTTCTCCTGAGGATCAGATTACTTGGGATCAGTTTAAGGCTCACTTTAGCAATAAGTTCATTCCAGCTGCTCAGAAGTCAGTGCTGTTTAAGAAATTCTTGGAACTCAAACAGAATGGCAGAGCTGTCTCGGAGTATATTGCCGAATTCGACACTTTGTCGAAATATGGGTTATCCCTAATAGATACTGCCGAGAAAAAGAACGAGAAGTTCATAACTGGCTTGGATCAGTACGTGGGGGAAAGGCTTATTAACCACATCGATGAGACGTTTGAATCGATTGTGGGGAAAGCTTTAAGATCGGAAAGTCTTTACCCTAAGTCGAAGACTGAGGTCGCATCTGCAGAGCAGCCCAAACCGCAAGCAAGCGGTGGAGGCAAGAGTAGTTCTCAGAATAAGAGGAAGCAGAACCAGAATAAGGATGGTCAGAAGAAGAAGAAAGATGTTGAGTGTTTTAGCTGTGGCAAGAAGGGCCACTATGCTAGTAATTGTCGAGCGAAGCCAGCAGACAAGAAGTGCTTCAACTGTGGCCAAGTGGGACATCACAAGGACAAGTGTCCGCAACCCCTTAATGAAAAGCAGATGGTGAAAGCATATGCCCTTAATGCTATTCCTTCTTCGTCGAATGCCCCAACTGCGGCGGAGAAGGGAAAGAATGTCGTTATTCAAGGTATGCTTTCTGTTTATGATGTTCTTGTTAGAGTTTTGTTTGATACCGGAGATTCCAGTTCTTTCATATCCAGTGACCTGGTAGATAGGTTGGGATTGGAGTCCAAAATTGTCGATAGACCTTTAGTAGTGACGAACCCGATAGGTGGTTCGACTAACCTTAACATGATTTGTCGTAATGTGGTCTTATTGAGTCATGGATGCATGTTTTTTTGTGATTGCTTTGTTTTGGGCTTTACTGGGTTTGGCATTACTTTGGGAGTCAATTGGCTCCAAAGATACGGGGTGGTGGTAGACTGTGAGGGCTTTTTGGTGACAGCTAGAGCGGATGATGGGCAGAGGGTAGTGTTTGGTGGTCTACCTAGTGATGGGGTAATGGCTAGTTTTCTAAATTCCCTCGACATCCCGCATAGTGGGTTGTCAGGTTTGCCCGTTGTTAGCCAGTATCCGGACATCTTCGAAGAAGTGACCGGGCTTCCACCACACCGAGAGATTGAGTTCCGTATTGATTTAGTAAAAGATGTCAGACCTATAGTGATGCCACTTCGTCATGGCACCAAGGGAGCAGCGGGAGCTCGGGGTGCAAGTCAGCGATCTTTTGAAGAAGGGATTTTAGAAGAAGGAGTGTTTTTGAGTGGGGAGCACCAGTTGTGTTTGCTTCCAAGGCAGATGGTTCCCTTCGATTGTGTGTAGACTACCGCGAGTTGAACATGGTGACGAGGAAGAACAAGTATCCTCTACCGTGGATAGATGATTTGTTTGATCAGTTGAGTGGCACGAGAATATTCTCTCAGTTGGATCTCGCGACAGGTTTTCATCAGCTTAAGGTGGAAGCTGAGAGTATAGCTAAAACGGCATTTCGGACGCCGTCTGGATTTTATGAATGGTTGGTCATGCCATTTGGGTTGACCAATGCACCAGCAGGTATTTAGAGATTAGTTGAATAAGTTTGTTCTTGTGTTCGTGGATGATATATTTGTTTATTCGAGGACAGAGGAAGAACACAAGGAACATTTGAGGATAGTGATGAAGGTGTTGAGAAAACACCAATTGAAAGCAAAGTTTTCTAAGTGTCACTTCTGGAGGAGGGAAGTGAGATTCTTGGGCCATGTTGTTTCAGATAATGGTATCGCCGTGGACCCTGCGAAGGTGGCTACGGTACAAGAATGGTCTACACCCAAGAATGCGACAGACATAAGAAGTTTCTTGGGGTTAGCTGGGTATTATCGTAAGTTTATCCAAGACTTCTCCAAGATAGCAGCACCGTTGACTCAATTGACCAAGAAGAATCAAGCTTTCGTCTGGGACGAGAAGTGCGAGAATACATTCAAGAGTCTAAAGGATAAGTTGACATGCGCACCCGTGTTAGTCATTCCTAAGGGGAATGAAGAGATGACGGTATATACGGATGCATGTGGTACCGGACTAGGTGTTGTATTGATGCAAGGAGGTAGGGTTGTAGCTTATGCAAGTCGGCAACTGAAACCGCATGAGAAAAGATACCCTACCCATGATTTGGAATTAGCAGCGATCGTGTTCGCACTGAAGATGTGGAGACATTATCTCTTGGGAGAAAGATTCGAGTTGTTTACTGATCATAAGTCATTAAAGTATCTCTTCTCTCAGAAAGATCTAAATCTCCGGCAGCAAAGATGGTTAGAATTCTTAGCTTCCTATGATTTCGACATCGCATATATACCAGGAAAGGGCAATGCGGTGGCAGATGCATTGAGTAGAAGGCATGCCAGTTTAGGGGCTATGTTTCTTGAATGGAAGCAACTGGAGTACATCGCTAGGTTTGATTTCAGATTAAAGTGCGAGTTGGATCCAGAAATGTTAGCAAGTTTGGCGATCGGACCCACTTTGATTGAGCGGATTGGTTCCAGTCAAAGGGACGACCCTAACCTATTGGAAATCATCTCAAAGTTAGAGATGGGAATCGACGGAGAGAAGAACAAGTATGGACTTGATCGCGATGGATAGCTTAGGTAGAATGGAAGACTAGTTGTACCCAATGTCAATGGATTGAGAGATGAAGTGCTTAGAGAATGTCATCACTCAAAACTGACTATATACCCCGGTGGTAACACGATGTATCGAGATATGAAGCAGACCTACTACTGGGAAGGGATGAAAAGAGACATTGGGAAGTTTATATCCAAATGCATGAATTGCCAGCTAGTTAAAGCTGAGCAAAAGAAGCCTAGTGGGTTGTTGCAACCATTAGAGATTCCAGAATGGAAATGGGAACAAATCTCAATCGATTTCATTGATGGGTTACCAAGGACTAGATCAGGCCATGATAGCATCTGGGTGATTGTGGACCAATTGACTAAGAGTGCAAGGTTTATACCCGTCAAGTCAAACAAGACGACAGCTAAGTTAGCGGAACTGTATATAAAGTGGGTAGTGAGATTTCATGGAATACCCAAAGGCATTGTGAGTGACCGAGATCCGTTGTTCACTAGTGGATTTTGGAAGAGCTTACAAGAGGCGTTAGGATCAGAATTACATCTCAGTACCGCGTATCATCCTCAAACCGGATGACCATTTGCATCTAGTAGAGTTTGCATATAATAATAGTTATCAATCCAGTATTGGTATGGCTCCATTTGAAGCTTTGTACGGAAGACCGTGTAACTCACCATCATGTTGGTTAGAGACCAATGAGAAATATGTGCTTGGACCAGAAGTAATAAGAGAAACATCAGACAAGATTAAGGTTATCCAACAGCGAATGAAGGCTGCCCAAGATAGGCAGAAGAATTATGCTGATAAAAGGAGAAGAGAATTAAAGTTCTCCATTGGCGACTTGGTGTTTGTCAAGATTTCTTCGTTGAAGAGCGTGATACGATTTGGCAGGAGAGGCAAGTTAGCACCAAGATTTGTTGGTCCATTCCCAGTTCTTGAGCAAATTGGAAATTTGGCATACAAAGTTGAATTACCAGACAAGATGGCAGGAGTTCACAACGTGTTTCATGTTTCCCAGTTAAGGAAGTTCGTACACGACCCATATGTGACTATTTCACCTGATCAGTTGGATGATATCGAGGTTGAACCCGAGGCGGTTGAGAACCGCAAGCCTATGCGTATTGTTGGGAATGATACGAAGCAACTTCGAAGGAAGGCGGTGAAATTAGTCAAAGTTCAATGGGGTGAGGATGAGAATGACTATACTTGGGAGACAGAGGAGAGCATTAGGAAGACGTCTCCAGAATTCTTCGCCTGGTAAGATTTCAGTTTCGATTTAGTCTATCTGCATGCTAGGATAGGTTTGTTTTACTTGTTTTGCATGATTGATTGTTGTATATGGATGGTAGGCATGCGGGATCCTTTGTATGTTTTGGGTTAAGGAATTTCGGGGACGAAATTTCTTAAGGGGGGAAGAGTGTAACGACCCGCATTCTACGCATCGTAGGATCATAGAATATTTATTTCTTTCACATACGGAGTCGTATGGTCATGTAACTTTATGAGACGACTATTGGGGTCATTTCCCATGTTCATGATTTTTGCCGATTTTTAAATGACTATTTTTCCCCTAGCTGATCTTGTTTTGGCCATAACTTTTGATTGGAAAGGAGTTTGACCTGAAACCACTTCCATTGGATCCGGATGATAGTTTACAATTCCGCAGAGTGTCACATTAGCCAATCGGACTCACCGTTTGGGAGATATGGCTGAAAAAAGTTTTAGAAGGTGAAAAACTGCTTAACCGGGCCAAATGAGGTGATTAGTAAATGGGCCCATAACCCATTTCGGGATTGGGGTTATAGGGAGGCTGAAATGAGTTAGGGTTTCATTTCATTTCAGTTTTCTAGCTGCCATTTACCTCCTAAGAACCCTAATAATGGCCTCCAACCTCTAAAACATCTCCAAATCACTTTCTAATCAAGGATTAGGCTTAGCAACATCAAATCAAAGTGGATTAGCACTAAAGCAAGGTTAGAGATGCTGTGTTGCATTGGAAACAACGCCAAACAGAGAGTCATTTCAGATTTGGTATTTTATTTGTGGCCAAGGTGAGTGATTTGCATAGTTTTGCACTAATTACGGTTAATTAAGGGTAATTAGTGAAGATTAACGAAATTATACATGATAAAAATTTCGAAAAATATTTATAAATTCGAAAATAATGTTATAGACCTCTGTTAGAAATTTGGTTTGATTTGGTTAAGTTTTACTAATCATATCATTAGTTTTGTCTAAACATGCTTAAGGGAAAATATGGGGTTTAGGCTATGTTTGATACATTTTACATGCTATGGTTGTTGTTTTAGTGTTTATGATTGATTGTACATGTTGCTATGACTGTATGGTATGATTTGTGATTGTCTAGAAGTGTTAGATTGGTCGAAAATGCCGTTGAATGGCGTAAAATAGTCGCTGTAAAGAAGTGCAAGAAATTGCTTGAACCGGATTGAATCGAAGGGGGAAAGCCCGATCCGACCTGCTCGCCTAGAAGCTCCATGACCCGACCTGCTTGTGAGAAGGAACTCCAATCCGAACTGATTCCCCTCATGAGCCAAGCATGCTTCCACAACCTGGAGTCACAATCTGACCCTATGCAATGGTCATGAACCAACAGCCCCGAACCAGTCCTAGCTCACGAGCCGAACCGCCAGAGGGACGACACCACTACCCGATCCAGATGACTTCGCACGAGATGGAGTATGGACCACGACCTGGAGCCCGACCACGAACAGAAGGAGGCTAGACCAAACCGCTAGGGGTGTCCACGACCGATCCGAGATGCTTGGACTTGAGGCGTAAATCATGATCCGAACAGGAAGTGTAAACTGAAGTGAAGAACCGATCCGGAGGGGAAGACTAAAATCCGAGATGCAAAGGTAGTCCAAGTGGGAAGTTTGTACTCAGGATCCAGTTGGGAACCAAAGAGTTAACTTCATGAGTTGGGCTTTGCTACGGGACGTGTGCTAAGGGGTTGTCGATGTCTATAACTTTGGATCACTATGTGTAGGGGGTACCTGAACGGATTCAGGGCCACAGTGGCCTAGGTACGATTAGAGAGCTATAGACTAATGAAGTGGGGTCATTTGTAAAGATTTGGTCATGACTCCATGGGGCGAACTTGGTAGTAGTAGTAGTTGTACAAGTCGAACTCCGTCACTACTCCGATGGGTCTAGTGATTGACAGTGGTGGACATCGTATGCTTTACGCACTGAGTGAGAGATGTGAGGATGGTTGCTATGTTTGATTTGTTTGCCATCATTATGACATGCACACCCCCACCCCCCATTATCTTTACACCATCTATTCAGTGGCACCTTAGAGTATTGTACGGTATGTAGTGCTAACTCTTTGGTTGCAGGTCCAGGTTCAGGTATGGTTTAGTATACCTGTTATTGTTCTGTTTAGCTGCTTATCGCTCATACCAGACTTTTTGTCTGACCCAGAGTTTTATGTCTCTTCTTATTACTCTGGGTGCTCTCATGAGCAAACTAGAGACAGGTTAACTGGTAATGCACGAGTAGCTCTACCGGAGACGAGCAGGAGGCTTCCACGTATGATATATAGATATTCTCCCTGTGTCGCAGCTGGTCACTACTTTGGGCATTAGTAGTGTACCCTTTCTTTCTTTCTTTTACTTTAGAGACAATTTTAAAGTTGTAATAATGATGATGTGGAACATAAGCTATATTTGGATTTTCCGCTGCTATGATGTTTAGTTTTCAGCTTATGTACTGTCTCACCTGTTTTATGTCAAGTATGTTGTTATTATATTTTATCCCATGCGCTGTGAGACATTATACAGGTTTTCGATTAGTTCATTCTCTTCTTTCCTTTCTTTGGCGAACGTTATGTTCTAGTCGGGCATGTGTGCAGCGCACTTTCGGAGGAAAATGCCAGCTGGTGCGAGGCGGGCCTTCACAACTGGATTCCTCAACATTTATATTAATGTTTGTTATTCACTGTGATATATATATATAGTGATTGATTACGCTGTGTTGAATTACCCTGGCCTTAGAATTATAGTATTTAATACCGAAATACATTTTCGAATGTAGAAAATAAATTGGGGATTCAAAAAGAGAATTTATTCTAAAATTTGAAATTGTATTCCGAATAGATTTGAAAGTAGAAACTTGTTTAATGGATAAAATAAGTGGTTAAATTTATAAATGATATTTATGGCTGAAGGGAAATAATTATCATTGAATAATTAATATTTGGCTTGAAATCGGTATTTTATTATCGAATGAAAAATCGCTATAAGGTTTAAAGGGAGATTTTAAATAAAAATATGTTTTTATTAGATAAATTGAAAAGAATAAATTCAGTGAAATATTTATAGTAGAATAAATTGAATCTATATAGAAAAGTGAAAAACAGTTTTGAAACCGATATTTGAAATTGGATTTAAACTTAGTATGAAATTGTGAACGAGATTATAAACGAGATTATAAATATTGGAAATAGAAAAAAAATGAGATTTTCGATGGATATATTTTAAAGTTATAGATGAAATTTGGATTTGAAATGATAGAACCAAATGGATTTGATTGTATATAAAAGAAATATATTCATGATTAAAGTGAATAATGGTTTAAACAAATATTTTGCAAATGAAATACCTCTAAAGGAAATTTAGATTTGAAATATGAATCTAGAATAGAAATTTGAATGGAAAGGGAAACGGTTAATCGTTTTAAAAGAAAATGATGATTTTATTTCAAAATTCGGAATATAAATAAATTGTGATAATATTTTGTAGACCGGAATAGTTATAATGGAATTTGGTAATGATTTGGAAGGGATAAATTCAAAAGTAATTTAGAATTTGAATTTACCTAAAATGGTAGATAAATCCTGAAGTTCAGAATATAAATCGAATATAGAGTATTCAAAGGAGAGTTATTTTTTAGAATTTGATTATATCGAATTTAGGGAAGTAATTATTTTTACTTTCCTTTTTGAATCAAATCTAATTATTTAATTATTTATTTATTTACTTATTAATTGAATTAATAAGTACAAGTTATATTTTTATATATACCAAATATTTGGGAACAACGATTATAACGCTACCGTTATAAATCTAAATAGCGATTATAATGCTATTGTTATAATAAATGTTTTATAAATCTAAACAGCAATTATAACGCTACTGTTATAATAAATGTTATGTAAATCTAAACAGTGATTTTAATGCTACCATTATAATTAATGTTTTATAAATCAAATACAATGATTATAACGCTACCGTTATAATCAATATATTTCCGTAAAAGAAGTAGATTCATGGAGTGAATCTGAGAGTTGCATAAGCGATGTTTTGTTAGAAGTTGTTAGCTTTGACTATCGTTCAGTTAAGGTCTGAGAGGTAATTATTCCCTAACTTGACTGACTGCATGATTCACGGAGAAATGTTAAGGTTCGGTAGTAAGGATTGGTTAGTGATATCATTAGTTGACGAATAATTTATGGTTCGAGTTATAATAACAATGTTTTATAACATCAGTTTAATTTAAAAGATTTTGAAATTGTAACAACCCGAAAATCAGAATCAATTTAAAAATTTTGTTTTGGCTATTTTAGTGAATTTTGAATATTTAAAATGATTTATTTTAAATAATAAGGATGAGAAATTTATTTTGAATAGAATTAGAACGTATATATTTATTTGAATCGACGTTAGAATATAAATATTTATTTTAATTATAAAAGGAATTGGAAGTGTTACGGTAGTTTGAAAATTTGATTTCAAATTTCAAATGAATGTACAGGATTCAAAATAAACCGGATTTTAGAGAAACCGAAAATATTAGAATCTATTTGAGAATATCTTTCCAACGAGTCCGAAAAATTGAAATTTCATAGCGGGAATAAAAAGTTATGCGCAGTTGAAATTTCAGAATAGTCGCTATGGAAATATAGCCCTTAAAAATAGCCATTTTGCAAACGACCTCCGTTTTCGACGAAACCACTTTTGTTGGATCCGGGATGTCAAGTTATTGCTAGATTCCAATTTTCATAGTTTTTGAAATCAATATGTGAGCGTGGAAAAAGAAAATGTGTCTTGTCAGTTTTAGTCAATTTGGATCGATAGAAAATGGCCATTTTTCAAACGGTCTCTTAATTTGACAAAATTAGTTTTATTAGGACCGTATCATCAATATAAAGCTAGAAATAATTTTTCTGGAATTTTTAAAGTCAGTATGTGGCCCCGGTAAATTAAAATGTACGTTTGAATTTAATATATATTGATTTATATTTTAATTTTGATAAAAACTGATTGAAAAAGTCGAATTGGCTTACGAAACATATCCTATTGTGTTCGGAATGGGGGTATTTGGCTAGTGGTGACATTCGTTGGATTCGATTTGGAGTTCGGATGGTTATACAAGCTATTTGGAGAATTAAATAATATAAACAAATAAAATTGGGTATAAATATAAATTCTGACCTAACCCTAATAACTATCATAACATGTCGTCGCTACTAAGGGATTCGAAGGCAAGGATCAACAAATCGTCTTCTCCCTCTTTCTCTATATCCACGTAACGATTGAATAAATCTCCAACACGAAGTTGTTAAGCTTCTCGAGTTCTATAAAGTGGACGGTCGAGATCATTTGTAATGTTCTGTATTGGGCGAATTTTGGTCAGAAAGAGTGCAAGTTCGTGTGCGGTTTTCGAGGAAGTGGTGCAACCGTATCGGCTGGCATTCATGCCAGAGATAACGGGCGCGGAGGCGCGCAAGGGGGGATGGTTAGATGGTGGTCGCGATGATCAGGGGGCGGTGCGCAGGTGGATCCAGTATCGTGAAGGATGGGTTTTCTTTGTTCGACGTTGGTCCAGGAAGAAAAAGGGCTAAGTGATGGTTAAGTGTTAATTAGAGTGTGATTAGTGTAAATTAATTAATTATGTATTTTAATTAAAGTATGAATGTACAAAATTGTGAAGCCCTTTCATACGAGGTCAAAACTGAACGATTTCAGTTGCGTTGTGATCGTGGCGGAGAATTCTACATTTCAGAACTTACCAGAACGGAAATGGAGCAGATTTGAATTTGAGGAAAATGCAAATGGTTCAGAAATTCAGAAATAAAAACTGGCGGAGTGGAAACCGACCACTGTGAGAACTTCTCTCACTAAAATAATTTCTTGTACAATTATTTGTTTTATAACTGCACATATGAACTGCTCCCCATCGACCACAGACCATGGACGACTTGTTTGATTGTATTGTGATGTGAAATGTTGCATAATAAAGAAATATATATACGATCTGAATAATATATATATATATAGATGTGAAATGAAACATATAAATACGATGTGAAAAGAAATATATATACGATGTGAATAATATATATATATATATACGATGTGAAATGAAATATATATAAACGATGTGAAATGAAATATATATACAAAGTGAAATGAAATATATATATATATATATACAATGTGAAATGAAATATATACACGATGTGAATAATATATATATATATATATATATATATATATATATATGAAATGTGAATATACATATGTATATGAAATATGAAAAATATATATGAGATGTGAATAAAATATATTTGAAATGAAAATAAAATATATATGAAATGGAAATAATATATATTTGAAATGAAAATAAAATATATATGAAATGGAAATAATATATATTTGAAATGAAAATATAAATATATATATATATATACGAATGGAAAATATATATGTGATGTGAAATGGAAAATATAAATATATATACGAGTGGAAAATATATATGATGTGAAATGAAAATATAAATATATATATACGAATGGAATATATATATGTGATGTGAAATGGAAAATATAATAATATATTTATGTGATGCGAATATATATATATGAGATGTGAATAACATATACATGAGATGTATAAAATTATCATGTAAAGGTATATTCAATTTTGATTAAAAATTGAAAAGGAAGTTGAAATCGTTTTTAAAACGAATTTAAAACGATTTATAAAATACATTTTAAATGGAAATCGATGAAATATAATATATATATATATATATATATATTATATATATTTAATGGCTAGAATAGAACGCACCGCGCCGCGACAGTTCGCGAATTTCGACCATTGACTTCGAATTGACATTATGGGAGATCCGACCGTGGGATTCTCCTAAAACGGAACCATTAGGTTCATATCGAAAAGAGCTTTCCAATGAATATGAGAGATTTGAAATCTAATGGTTGGATTTGGAATTATGTCCAAATCAAATTTGGAAAAGGTCGCTGTAAGTGCAATTCGGCGACCGTTTATGGAAATCGACTGTACGGCCTTGATAAAATTATTAAAAATATTAATAATTTGCGTAAAATCATAATAAATGATTTGGAAAGAATTGGGATGAAAATTTCCATATTTGAAAAGATAAAAATGTATTTTTGTCGAAATGAACTAGTTATTAACTAGAATAAAATTCCAATGTTTCTAAATAAAGAAATTGGATTAAGAAATGGTTTTAATTTAACCAGAATTTCCCATATATGAATTGGATTGGATTCGAGTCGAAATTATCTTCGAAATATTTCGATATTGGATCTATGATTATACGGATATTGTGGAGGAATTTGGAAGATATATATATCGTTATTCCAATGCGATATTTGTTGATTTCAGAATTTGACATTGAATATAAGCCGATATATTTTCTATTCAGAGCCTTGTATTTAATATTAGATTGGATTTTGAGTTTGTCATGAATTGTTTTTAAATGACATTGGTTCTTTAACCCGAGTAAAAGCAGGATTAATTTCCAGAAAGTTGAACAATCAATAAGAAATGATTTTAGAGATCGAAACCAATTGGAGTTTGAATAAATCTTTAATTAGATTGTGAATGTATAGATAGTAATTAAATTACCAAAATATGAAATGTGATTGAACCAAATACACTTGGTTTCTGATATTGATTGTGTTTGATTGATTGTTTGGATTATGCTCGACCAGTTTATGAGCAAGATATGCTTTTACATTTAGCATTGGGTTGGGTAGAAATACTAGTATGCTAACATCTTGTGAAACACTTCACGATTTGACCATGAGATGTGTAGCGATGTTGTTGAGTTCATTTCAAATTTAATGAATGATTTTGAAATGATATTTTTCTTAAGTGAAAAGAAATGTATTCCCGATTTTGGACAAGGAATGTTTTATAAACAGAAAGGATTTCAAGGGTTAAAACCCGATGATTTCGAAATTATTTGGAAATGTATTATGGTTTTACATTGTTGTTCATCACATATTCAATTAGGTGCTATAAATGATGTATCTTTTTAGTGGCGGAGAATTTATTCTCTTTCTTAACACCCTTCTTTGAGACATACAAGCTCAAAGGTTATGTGATTAATAGTGACTGATCATATGTGTGAAGTGCTGATGTGAAGTACTATAGATTTGATTATACTTGTGATTATGTTATGAAATGATTTTCCCTACTTCGGGATATGAAATGATTTGGTATGTGGCTAAAGAATTGGTAACCCGGTCTACTAAATGTATGGGTGAGATCCAGTGCCTTAGGGTGAGTGATCAGTGTGTAGCCTGCTCCATGTGTGGGAGGTGCATATATATATATATATATATATATATATATATATATATCGAGTTGCTTAGGTACGTACCATTTGCCTTGTTTGAGGGTAGCCGGATATTTGGTTGCATACTTGTTTGTATGCATTTGTTTTGGAATTCATATTTCCAAATGATTTGATTTGAGATCCCGAAGTGAAATCTACTTTGATATAAAAGCTAGATATGTATTTCAAATGATTTGAAATAGAATTCGGGAAATAAAGTCCAAAGAAATAATTTCTGTAAATTGAATTGGATTTGGAAAATCTAAGTGTGGTGATTAATCTAAATGGGTAGATTGGGATATTGTATGTTGATTGATGCATAGTAGATCCATATATCTATATTGATTGTTGTTTATACACTGGCATTCATGAGGGTAAACCCGTTCCGTGTCAGCGGCATGGTCATGTGATTTGCCTTATCATTTATATAAGTTTATAACTGTTTTAGAGTTTCTCACACCAGTCCCATGACTGACCCGTAGTTTGCTTTTCCCTTGCAAACTCGGGTGACCCTATTTTCCATACGGGCAGTCGAGTGGTTTGTTTTGCAGATATTTATTTATTGAGCAGGATTCTAGATTGAAGCTTTAAGCTGTGTCCAGAGCATTGATAGTCTTCCACTGTGTTAGTTTACTTGTTCCGCTGTGCATTGTATTACATTTCTTGTAAATTAATCTTCCGCTGTATTATTATTTTTCGATATACATTGATATATTTTGTACTCTGATGAAACATTATTATGATGTTTATAAAAGTCTTCTGTTATTTGTTTTGATGTGTTGTATGCCCAGAGTTAGCGTATGCAGGATTCGAACGATCTTGGTCGGTTTAGCTATCGATTAGGTCCAGGCGAAATCCATATCATTACAGAAATGTTTTACCCAAATAAAATGAGAGATTTTCTATGCATAGAAAATGAAATAATTTGGTCGACGAGGAATTAAGAAATGGAAGATGGAAATATTTTCCAATATTAATAAGGTATATTCTCTGAATATAGAAAATAAGGATTCGTGAATATTCAGAAATGTTTTCTAACTGGAATACGAGATATTTTTCTCGAATAAAGAAATTTAAGATGATTTCCAATAATCGAGAAAGACAATTCAATTTTGAAAGAATCTAGAAGAGGGTAAGATGAGAACTGGAAATGATAATATGATAAGCAATTAATTTAAAAAGGGGCCTGTGTTGTTTGATGCTTGATCGGTATAATTTCCAATTGGAAATAGAACCGTTGATTATATGGATGTTTCTTTGATAGTTA
Organism: Allium sativum; assembly: GCA_030737875.1. Lineage (NCBI taxonomy): Eukaryota > Viridiplantae > Streptophyta > Magnoliopsida > Asparagales > Amaryllidaceae > Allium > Allium sativum. Next base: position 1,824,258 of record CM060921.1, on the reverse strand, counting down.
AATCACCGACTATCAAAGTTTTTATTTACTTTATACCTCCGCTATCAATATGGAGAGACCGGGATCAGATTTATTATATGAACACCACTCCATATTGGCATAAGCGTTACAAATCAACATATGTTGAAGATAATTGAAGACGAAGTAAAGTGCAAGGGCAGTTCTGTTAGCCCTAGGTAAAAATTGCCCAAGTTGGATTAATAGAATGGTGCCTTCGGTTGTCCAGTCCCAGAACAACATGTATGGACGGATCCGACAAAGTGACATTCAAAGTAAATGGTGACAAGATGTTATGAAAGATAATCGTGACCTCAAGCCTCGTCACCCGGTAAATGACAGAAATAGGGCAGGCAGCCTGGCCATGCGGGTCATTCACATTAGGGGTATTATCACCTGATCTAGATAAATTTCATTTTATTTTTATTCTGTTCGCTGTTGTATGCTTTCGGTAACGGTTGCTGATCATAACCGTTAGTGATAATATGTTCGATACACCCAAGTTAAATGAGTGGTCAGCCATGTGTAGGCCGGGTTGCAAGACGTTCTTATTGAACCTAGTGTATTCCCTTCTAGAGATACACTATCGGAAGGTGGTTCCATACCTTGTCACGTTGGAAATCGAATCTCTAATAAGCGCCCCACGGTTTTTGATTTATATTATATACGGAGCATGAGATGCAAGCGTTCCGCTAGATTCTATTTATTTGATGTAGACATTATTATAATATCACTGGATTTGACATCAAAAATACTTTTGGTTATCGTAAGAAAAAAACCATCCATGTTTATGTGTGGATCGGTCTTACGATTATTGTTTCTTTCGAAAGGATTTTGAAAGTTAAACAAATGGTTGGAGTTTACTCACACCAGTCTCATGACTGACCCAGAGTTTATTTTGTCTGTTTTCCCTAAACTCTTGGGTGCCCAAATTTGTACGGGCAGTCAAGTAGTCGGGATTTTACAGATTCACTTGGAGGAGTTTGGAAGCAGGAGGCTTTATCAGTAGCTATAGACTATCATATTTTTCCGCTATGTATTATGTTCGTTTCTAGAAACAGGTTTTTTTAACTGTGCCATAAATAGCTGTTGTGCTCTAATGATGGTATGTATATAAAGTTACTGAACTGTATTTCAAAGTTAATGTTATCTAATATATTTTATTCATTTCGCTGTGAGTTTGTGATCTTCATTTTCTTCTATTCTAATAATTCTTTCTTTCTATTTCTTATCCTCTAATTTCTTTCTAATAATGATTCGTATTTTTGTGCAATTTGGGTTGGGCATGCGGTGTTATTAGTCGACTCAAATAGTATGGAAATTCAGGCCATTTCATTTGGTATCAGAGCAGAAGGTTGAGTAGTAACCTTGTCTCTCTGGCATAACTCAATAGAGATGGGGTTAGTAATACACTAGATTGAGTTTATGTATATATATGAGCACGTATTTGTAGATTGATTTAAATCGTTCTATATTGTGTTGACTGGTTTGTTGAGCGGTTTATGAATTCTGGTCGATACAGGATGCACAACTGTATCGATAAGTGTTTCTAAACTCTCGAACAAAGCAATTCGATATAGTATTGTTTTTAAAATGGGTAAATGAAATAATTTTGCCTAAAACTACTTCTAATATAAAGAAATAATTTTCTAAAATTATTGATTTTATTGATTGTTCTTATAATCAAATGGCATTATAATATTTAAATGATTAAATAAAACCAAATTGAATTGGTATAAGAATGGAGTATGCAAATAAGCTAAATTAGAATTGGATTCAGATCTGAATTGTGGATTTAAATCTCGGATATTTAGAAAATATTTCTTGAAGTATTTCAATGGTAATATAACATTACTTTAAAGTATTTTTGAATAAGATTAGTTTGGATTTCTAAATTGATTAAGCACTGAAATCACCTCAGTGGCGAGAAAATAATTCAGATAATGGATCGCAACATTATCAGTATTCATTTTCAAGTTTCTAAGTGATGGATTGCTACCGTAGTAATTTAGGAATTTAAAAAAAAAGTTGGGAAGGACAAGATGTTTTTGAAATTCAAATGTTTTGGATTGAGTAGATTATAAATACATGTATATAAATATATATGATTTCAAACTAATTTTAAATAAATCCCGGAAATTTGAATTTTGAATTGAAATTTAACTTGTATAAGTTGAATAGATTGAAATGGTAAAAATGTATCAAATGAATTGAAATTTAACTTAAGTTAAACAAAATTGGATTGGCCTAGAAATAATTTCGAATGAAATTAAATAAAGAAAATGTGAGATTCAAAATATTAATATAAATTCGACTTATGAATAAGAAAGTTGAATATATGTTGGATGTTGTTAATTGAAATTGAATTGTGATAAATTTGGATTCAAGTATAATAAGTGGACTGACTTAAATAGAAATCAGATTTGAATTCATATGATGGAAGTGAACTAATCAGAAGTTAATAAGAGAGTTAAGAACTAGAAGTTGGCTTAATTTGAAATCAACTAGAAATGGGTATATGTATGCTGATCAGATATTAAATGGAAGCAAATGCAAGAGATATAATTTATGCCCAAAAAAGTACATGTTTACAATATTGCTTGGGTTTGATGGTTTTATGAGCACATGGGGCAAGTCGCTTGGCTTTTTGATTTTCTTTTAGATTGGAGAAGGCCTAGAAAGGCGAGTTGTGATTGTATCAATTAAGCCGCGCAGGGGAGATGCTGGCGAAACTTTTCAAAAATTTAAAGAGTTAGAAAATTTTCAAAAAATTTGTGATAATTTAAAAATCGAGTTGTTAATTGTAATTGAAAGAAGAAAACCAGAATTGGTTAATAAAATTGCAAATGGAATAATGAGATTGATAAATGGATTTAAAATCAATTGGAATGGATGTGAATATGCAGAAGAGCATATGGATTGAAGGTAAAAATGTGATGGTGGATTGTCCAAAAATGGTGAACAGATCATTTGGAAAGAATTATGAATGGTCGAGTATTGGTATGAGAATTCGATGGTCGGGTAAGAACTAGGTTATAATGATATGGAATATAAGATTTCAACTAAGTAGGTTATGGGGAATTAGAGTTATAGCATTTTTACTGCTTAGCAATTTCGAGGACAAAATTATTTTATGGGGGAAGGAATGTAACGATCTGAATTCTTGGCCATTTAATTTTGAATATTTAAATTGGTTTTAAATATTTTATTGGAAATATAAAATAATTTTTATAAGGAATTTATTTAAATTTAAAACGAGCTTGAAATACCCGTGGTAGTTCGTAATTTACGATTTAATCTTCAATTGGATATACAGAATTCAATATAAGTCGAATTTATTTGAAACAAAAAAATGTTCGAATCTATTGAATTATAATTTTCTAATGGAATAGAGAGATTAAGATTTTGTACTGTAGATTTTATTTTATTTCCATAACAGCTCGTCCGTAAATGAAACTTTACGTAACAAGGTGTTCTACGCATTGCAATTCTCGATCAGTTATATTTCTGGTTTTGGTATGGCAAATGACTGATACTTAGGCCGGGTAATTTTAGGACAAGTACCTTTTTTTTGTAAATACTAATATCACCAATCAGAAGAAGTTGCCGAGGATGAGATATCCTATTCCTCATAGAATTCTGCATGAAGAGTTTCGATTTGTAAGGCATGAGACTGATTCACTCTTTTATGAATGTTTGCACTTGAAACCTTAATAAGAGAAGGTCTACAAACATTATTCAAATCTGGGATGATGTAAATTCATTTATGATAACCCTACATTGCAATGGAAAGTTGAAAAAGAAGTTTACGGTTGTACATGTTCAATGCAATATGTATATTTAATAAAACTTAGTGTTAAGTCGGTCCACAAATAAATCACAATTTCTTTTAACGAACTAGTAATTTCTGGGTATTAAATTAAGTGTTTGGCTGCTTGTTTCAATATAAATATTTCACATTTATAAACGTTTCCTTCTTTATATAGCCTAATATTGCTTCCATGTCCAAACAAAATGGGTCCGGAGTTATAATAGTAATTAACTGCATATTCTTATGTCTTCATTTACCCATCAAATCTACCCGTAAACTGTAACACAATAGGTTATAATATATATATATATATACTTCCTTTGTCCTTTTATATTCAACATATCCTTCTTACTGGAAAGAAAAATAGTGTGTCCGATTCTAATTCATTCAGCAAATTCAACATATAAAATTAAATCAAAATCCAAATCTTGTATCATACAATGAAGAAAAAGGAAAAAAATCAACGCACAATACAAATCTCCTATCTGATTCACTTTAAAAATTCTGGCATGTTACTTTTGTCAGTAAGGATGGCGGCTACGTTGTCCTCATTCAAAGCAGTGTGCCCTGCACGTTTTCAAGCCGTGCGGTCGAAGCCATTTAGTTCCCGTGTGTGCCAAGCCAAAGGATGTCATGTGTTACAAACTGTCTTCTCTTTAAATACTAGCGTATTCATTGCTGTTCTCAAACTTGATAAAATATATATAATAAAAAAAACAAATGAAAGCCGATAGTGGAAAATTCAAAAGGGGAATCAAAGTCGGTCTTTACAATATTCATAAATTGGTATAAAATCGGAAACGAGGTGAAATAAGCCATTCTTGTAATCAATGATCATCTTTCTCGAAGACTTCCATCTGGTATAATTTCGCCTTGGTTCGATCATGCTTTTGAAGCCAAGTTTTCGAGCAGCGAAATTAGGGCTCATACATTTAGGGTTTACTATCTATGGCCTTCATAGTCGTTAGAGTTGAGATGGGGGCACTGGCGCTCTGATGTAGGGTTGGCCGAAGTTCATCATCACAGCGATGGAAAGGACTAGTGGTCCGTGATCACCAGGTTGCGTGGTGGATCGACGAAAGGAGACTGGGGTGCGATGTGAATAGGAAGGCTGCTGTGAGGAGTATTGCGTTCAGGAGCAACGTTTTAATATTGAGGAAGGGCTGTTGGGTACAGAAACGTGGTAAAAGGGTGAAGTTGAAGGATTTTCACGGATTTGTTGTGATGAGGGATGGAGGACAGTGAAGAGTTTCTGGACCGTGAGTTTGTTTTATCCAAGAAGTTGATGGAACCATGGTTTATACTATTTCAGTTAGACAAGATGGTCTAAATAGTATGGTGAAGGAGGAGAGTGTGTGTGGGCTAGTTACTGAAGGAGAAGGATTATTTTGGGATTAACAACGTAGGGATAGTTTCACCTTGTTGAATGGATGATGGAAGGAGTAGCGGGATGTTTTACAGGAAGAAGATGGATGATTTAAGGATTTAAACCATGCTTAAGGAAATTGTGGGAATTATTTGTAATAAGATAAATTGGCATATTTGTTAGAGCTACTGCGTGAGGGGAAAATTAAAGGAGGGGGATATGAGAGAAGGAAGATGGGCACTTTGGTGAGGAATGACAGTAGCTGGTTTTCTGGAAGTGAAGAGAAAAACGGGGGAACGGTTAAAGACAGTAATTAGTTTAGTTAGGTTTTTACAATCAGAAAGGAAGGTTAAGACATGGTGATGGGTTAGAACAGTGATGGAATGGTGGCTTAAAAGCTTGGATTTCATCTCATGATGGCCAGGTTAAAAATCACATTAAAATATATTTCAAATGTTCTTACTAAATATTATCTGTATAATAACTATTTTAATACAAGTATCTTATCTATATTATAAATCATATAATAATAATTCATTCATAGTGTGGACTACATGTATAATCTATCGGATATATTTGCATAAATAAAATTAGCCGCAAAATTAAATGGTTAGAGTAACGGGTTATTTTAAAGTAATCTAACAATGATTTAACACACACACACACACACACACACACACACACACACATATATATATATATATATATATATATATATATATTTGTAATAGTAATAACATATTCATACGATTACAGAATTACGTGAAAACTGGTCATGTGGAAATCAGAGCCAAGAAATCTATGTTGTGGAACTGGCATGGTTGACAATAGAGTTACTGGAATGTCGTGATAAAATCAAACATCTGTTTGATTTTTAAAATGAAATAAAAACGGAATCATCAATTGCAAAACAAGGTGAGTAAACTCACTAACTTTGACTCGTTAATATTTTTATATAAACGAGTTTTAAATTATTTATAATAATTTTTAACCCATGTGATGGTAGTTTGGATGAATGGTTGATAAAATTGGTTGAATGGTTGATATGGCCATATCGTTAATCGATTATTAATTCTGTTTACTATGACGTTTCATATTGATGTGAAGTTTATATTATTAATATTGATTAACATCTGTGGATGCAGAGAAACAGGTTGGAGGGATCCAACTGGATTCCTCAACATTTATATTATTGTTTGTTATTCACTGTGATATATATATATATATGTATATATATATATATATATATTGTGATTGATTATGCTGTGTTGAATTACCCTGGCCTTAGAATTATAGTATTTAATACCAAAATACATTTTCGAATATAGAAAATAAATTAGAGATTTAAAAAGAGAATTTATTCTAAAATTTGAAATTGGATTCTGAATAGATTTGAAAGTAGAAACTTGTTTAATGGATAAAACAAGTGGTTAAATTTATAAACGATATTTATAGCTGAAGGGAAATAATTATCATTGAATAATTAATATTTGGCTTGAAATCGGTTATTTTATTATCGAATGAAAAATCACTATAACGTTTAAAGGAAGATTTTAAATAAAAATATGTTTTTATTAGATAAATTGAGAAGATTAAATTTAGTGAAATATTTATAGTAGAATAAATTGAATCTATACAGAAAAGTGAAAAACGGTTTTGAAACCGATATTTGAAATTGGTAAACTTAGTAAGAAATTGTGAACGTGATTATAAATATTGGAAATAGAAAAATGAGATTTTCTATGGATAAATTTTATAGTTATAGATGAAATTTGGATTTGAAATGATAAAATCAAATGGATTTGATTGTATACAAAAGAAATATATTCACGATTAAAGTGAATGATGGTTTAAACAAATATTTTGCAAATGAAATACCTCTAAAAGAAATTTAGATTTGAAATATGAATCCAGATTAGAAATTTGAATGGAAAGGGAAATGGTTAATCGTTTTAAAAGAAAATGACGAGTTTATTTCAAAATTCGGAATATAAAATAAAGTGTGATAACGTTTTATACACCGGAATAGTTATAACGGAATTTGGTAATGATTTGGAAGGGATAAATTCAAAAGTAAATTTAGAATTTGAATTTACCTGAAATGGTAGACAAATCTTGAAGTTCAGAATATAAATCAAATATAGATTATTCGAAGGAGAGTTAGTTATTGGAATTCGATTATATCGAATTTCGAGAAGTAGTTATTTTTACTTTCCGTTTTGAATCAAATATATTTATTTATTTATTTATTTACTTATTAATTGAATTAATAAGTACAAGTTATATTTTTATATATACCAAATATTTGGGAACAATGATTATAATGATATCGTTATAAATCTAAACAGCGATTATAATGCTACTGTTATAATAAATGTTTTATAAAACTAAATAGCAATTATAACGTTGTTGTTATAATAAATGTTTTGTAAATATAAAAAAGCTATTATAACGCTTTTGTATAATATATGTTTTGTAAATCTAAACAGCAATTTTAATACTACCATTATAATTAATGTTTTATAAATCAAATACAATGATTATAACACTACCGTTATAATCAATCTTTTTCCGTAAAAGAAGTAGATTCATAGAGTGAATCTGATAGCTTCGTAAGCGATGTTTTGTTAGAAGTTGTGAGCTTTGACTATTTCAAAGTTAAGAATGTCGTTCAGTTAAAGTCTGAGAGGTAATTATACCCCAACTTGACTGACTGCATGATTTACGGAGAAATGCTTAAGGTTCGGTAGCAAGGATTGGTTAGTGATATCATTAGTTAACGAATGATTTATGGTTTGAGTTATAATTATGATGTTTTATAACATCAATTTAATTTAAAAGATTTTGAAATGTTTTACCCAAATAAAATAAGAGATATTTTCTATGCATAGAAAATGAAATAATTTGGTCAACGAGGAATTAAGAAATGGAAGATGGAGATATTTTCCAATATTAATAAGGTATATTCTATGAATATAGAAAAATAAGGATTCGTGAATACTCCGAAATGTTTGCTAACTGGAATACGAGATATTTTTCTTGAATAAAGAAATTTGTGATGTTTTCCAATAATCGAGAAAGACAGTTGAATTTTGAAAGAATATAGAAGAGGGGAAGATAAGAATTGGAAATGATAATATGATAAGGAATTAATTTAAAAAGGGGCATGTGTTGTTTGATGCTTGATCGGTAGAATTTCCAATTGGAAATAGGACCGTTGATTGTATGGATGTTTCTTTGATAGTTAAATCACCGACTATCAAAGTTTTGATTTACTTTATACCTGCGTCGTCAATATGGAGAGATCAATATCAGATTTATTATCCGAAAACCACTCCGTATTGTCATAAGCATTACGAATCAACTTATGCTGAAGATAATTGAAGATGGAGTAAAGTGCAAGGGCTGTTCTGTTAAACCTAGGTAGAAATTGCCCAAGATGGATTAATAGAATGGTGCCTTCGGTTGTCCAGTCCCAGGACAACGTTTATGGACGGATCTAACAAAGTGATATTCAAAGGAAATGGTGACAAGATTTTCTGAAAGGTAATCGTGACCTCAAGCCTCGTTACCTGGGAAATGACAAAAATCGGCCAGGCAGCATGGCCATGTGGGTCATTCCCATTAAGGGTATTATCACCTGATCTAGAGAAATTTCATTTGCTTCTTGTTATATTCACTACAATATGCTTTCAGTAACGGTTGCAGATCACAACCGTTGGTGATAATATGCTCGATACACTCAAGTTAAATGAGTGGTCAGCCATGTGTGGGCCGTGTTGCAAGACGTTCTTGTTGAACCCAGTGTATTCCCCTCTAGAGATACACTATCAAAAGATGGTTCCATACCTTGTCATGTTGGAAATCCAATCTCCAATAAGCTCCCCGCGGTTTTTGATTTAATATTGTATATGGAGCATGAGATGCAAGCATTCCGCTAGATTCTGCTTATTTGATGTAGACATTATTATAATATCACTGGATTTGATATCAAAAATACTTTTGGTTATCGTAAGATAAAAACTATCCGTGTTTGTGTGTGGATCGGTCTTACGATTATCATTTCTTTCGAAAGGATTTTGAAAGTTAAACAAATGGTTGGAGTTTACTCACACCAGTCTTGTGATTGACCCAGAGTTTATTTTGTTTATTTTCCCTAAACTCTTGGGTGCCCAAATTTGTACGGACAGTCAAGTAATCGGTATTTTACAGATTCACTTGGAGGAGTTTGGAAGCTGGAGGCTTCACCAGTAGCTATAGACTACCATATTTTTCCGCTGTGTATTATGTTCGTATATGAAAACAGGTGTTTATAACTGTTCCAGAAATAGCTTATGTGCTCCGATGGTATGTATATAAAGTTACTGAATTTTATTTTAAAGTTAATGTAATCTAATATATTTTATTCGTTCCGCTGTGAGTTTGTGATCTTCGTTTTATTCTATTCTAATAATTCTTTCTTTCTATTTCTCATCCTCTAACTTCTTCCTAATAATGATTCGTATTTCTGTGCAATTTGGGTTGGGCATGTGGTGTTATTAGTCGACTCAAAGAGTACGGAAATTCGAGCCATTTCAGCAAATTTTGATAAACACATAAATATAATTAGTTTAATTCCGATCAATACCTTAAAGAAATTCGAGGACCGTGAACTGCCGCAGCACATCTTAATAAAACAAGGAACAGACGAATATGGCTTCTCGCATGAGAAATAAACCCATATCAAACACATGCAGGCAAAATGCTAGTGGTACAATAAAACATGCAAGGTTTTTTTATCAAACAGTTGTGTATAGGTTTATTATCCAATATATACAATTCCCCAGAATTATTTTCAAGTTTGACGTACTAGCAAGTTTGTAAATGAATATCGACAAACTGACCTAAGTAACAAATACCTTAATATACTACATGAAGTGCATTAGTATGGGGAGCATGTCCTCCCGGACCCAGGCACAAATATGGATCACTAAAAATTATATATAACAATAATTATTGCATTGTATGCATGTCCTATCCATGATGAAATCAAACTTGAGGAACCGCAAATTGTCATTGCCAAATTTTAGAGCAATCAAATTACTGTATATCTATCACATCTATCACACATGAATTATTTTTAGCACAAAACTCAATAGTGGTATGTAGTGTCATAGAATACAATTTTTGAGGATGATACCAGTAGTAATATAAGCCCCATTCTCACATATCCAATTCAGTGAGCAGAAGTCTAATGTTGAGTTAATAATAAAACCAAATTTATTGTTTTTTTCCAAGGTAACAAAATAAATACAAACTTCACTTATCAACTATACTAAGCTAAAAGGGATGATTAACCTTTGATTCAATTATAATGGCAAACAGAATTTGAGTAGACATATATTTTGTCCATACTATATATATATATATATATGGGGACTAAATTAAACATCCTGCTCAATAATTAAAGATAAAGCTCAGTAACTCTAATGTGCCAAAATCAAACTACAGAATCTTCATGCCCAGTGTTCACTTCCAGGTGCAGAAATATATTTTTGTTCAAAACAGAAACATGCAAGCGTGCATACTATCCAATGCAAATTTACCTACTGCACTATATTGTATGACAGGAACAGTTATTTATTATCAGTCAAATGCAATTTGTGTTCAAAAATGACTATACATAACATGAAGGGCAATGCCAAATATTTGCATGTATACTGTGTTGGATAAGTCACTTTTTGCCAAATAATAGCAACTACTAAATTATATAACAGCCTAAGGCAAGTTTGTACTTATGTAAAATATAACTCAAATTGCGAACAATTTACTTCCCTGCTGTTTACTAGCATGCGCTTAGGAGTTTAAAGCAAACAAGCATGGGTTTTACTCTAGGAATGTGCAAATACTGCAGATTCAAACAAAACAATCATCCAATACAGTCAACAGTAAAATGAAAATGTAACTCCAGTGCTTATCAAAGTTTTCATTCTTGGAGATAAGTTAAATCGTAAATAAAACTTACATCAAATGACGGCGAAGAGGAGTAGTAGTAACAACACGCAAAAAATCAATATGAGGCGCTGCCTTTGACTCGATTTGAGGAGCAAGCTTCGATATTTTGTTTTAAAGGCAGAGGAGCGCAACTCGATTTGAATGGCGGTGATTGGGCTTTGAAGGCAGGAGGAAGCCGGAGGCAATTTAAGTCTCGGCTACTATGGAAAGGCTCGCGGTGTTCGAATGTTGGTGAAGTAGGTACCGCGTCGAAGGGGGGAAGCGGCGGAGACTCGGATGACGTAGCGGATTTGATTGGCGGTGGCGTAGGCTATTTTTTTGGGAGGAGCCATTTTCAGTGGCAGCGCAAATTTAAAGAGACCATGTATTTCGATTTTGAGAAAGTTCTGATTTTGGGGAAAGATGATTTCGTAGGGAAGAAACATTTGATAAGGGAAGAAAACAAATGTCTGTAAAATATAAAGAGGAGGAATCGTATTTGTGGTGAATGAGATAGAAAGGGGTACACTTATTTTATAAGAAAAGAATGAGTAAATTGACCGTGAATTTCGAATCATGCCCCAATTCTTGATCGCACAAATAGACCAATGTGTTACTATTTCAACTGACCAGCGTAAATTTAAATTCAAATATACATATTTCCCTTTTTGCATGGTAGGCCAAAAAACCTAACTAATTACAGTAAAGATTTAAATCGTTGCGGAATGCTAACTGAATGTCCAAGCATAAGGAAAATAATATCGTTGTGCTCAATGTATCGATACGGGCAAGATAATACACAGAAAACGTATATTTTAGTTATTCATGTGAAATTTTATTATTTACGTTTAATTTGTTACATATAAACATTATCAGTTTATATATAAACAACATAAATGAGCTAACGAAATCGAAGTTCGATGAACCAAATGTTGGCATTTTAAATTATAAAATTTTCTAGAATTACAATATGCATATTCTGAAAATTCATATCAATACTTCACTATAAATCAATTTCATGATTTAAACCAATATATTCTAAGTTGCGATTATCGTTAAATTTTTGTTTTAAATTCATAAATTAAATTCAATTCAATAATTTAAATGATCGAAAAATATGGGATGTTACAATCTCCCCCACTCAGAACTTTTCGTCCTCGAAAAGGAAGGGAACGAATTATTAATACTTTAATAGATTTCAAAATAGTTAATTTTAGAAAATATTTAAAATAGTTTTCTTAATTTATTATGTCGAAGTGGTATAATATTAAATTTTCATGTTATTGATTTATTATTTAACATTAAAATACTTTATAACTCAAAATCTTAACAAGTTTATTTTCGTTCTTATAGAATTTAGTCACGTTGATCATATGCACGACTAAAAACCTCCAAGTACTCAATATACTTGTTTCATTTTCCAGTGAAAATACTAAAACTTTTAAAAATAGGTACGGAAAGCACATTCCCCCATGGATCGCGGTTACTCGGCGGTTATGCTACTATCCTAGTAGAATCGCTTGTAACCTTAGGCATCGCGCCCCTCGAATTTCACTATGGTTGTTGCATAGATCACGGTTACATAGCGGTTACACCACTATCCTAGTGGAATCGCTTGCAACCGTAGGCATCTCGCCCCTCGAATTACGCTATGGTTATAGATCGCAGTTACACAGCGGTTACGCCACTATCCCAATGGAATCGCTTGTAACTATAGGCATCTCGCCCCTCGAATTACGCTATGAAAGTATCAAGTGAGTATAGTAAATCAAAATGACCCCACCGAGTGGGATTCGAGTACGTGTTCCTATCGAGTAGGACCCCGATTTCCAATGGACACTCCCATCAGGTGGAGTTCCAATGCAGCCCCTACCGAGTAGGTTCGCGATTTTCGATGGACACCCCGTGTAGAGTTTCAACGCAACCCCGTCGAGTAGGATCATGATTTTCGATAGAAATTACTTTCCATATCTTCGACTTCAAACAGATAATACTACATAGTATTTTTCATTTCGTACTTCGCATATATCATGCTTATATAACATTCCATTTATATAAGTTTTTTTCTTTCCAATTGGGATTCGGTCCAATCAGTAATATCAAATTCACTACATACTTATATAACTTCCAATTTTATATAAGAATCAAATTGTTCAATATCGTATCTTTGCCGAATACAAAGATTTTAATGATCATAGCTTTCAAAACTATTTCATTTCCACACCTATATAAATATAAGATTATCAATTTCCAGATTCTAACATTTTAGAATTTATCGTTTGGATTTGTTTCATGTACGAATAACATTCATTCTTGGTATTTTCAAATACCTCTTAGAAATCATTTTCCATATAACTCAACAGCTAAATTTCAACATAACTCATACGAATCCCATTTTATCAAGTCACAATTTCGAGTTCGACACACTTACATAATAATCTGTATGATTTCTAAACTCCACGAAGCCAATTTCATTTATAAATGCTATTTCCACATCTATATAGTACTTCATTTCTTGTTTCTCATATATTGTACTTACATAAATATCATTTTTCATAAGATTTTCTTTCCAAATCACGTTTTCAAACCTATCATTCTTAAATAAATTCTATTATACAATACTATTATTTTAACCAATTATCTTCTAGATTAATGGTTTTCGTATTAATCTCATACTTATATAAGTTATACAAGTTTCAAGCATTTCATATCACAATATTCATAAGTCTATAATCTTCCAAAATTTTTATTTCAATACCGATTTAAATAAATTTCAAATCGGTTCGAGTATTCATGGTCATTTATAAATTTAAATTCATATTTACAAATCGATTTTTTATCAAATATTCATATTCGATCTCACATTTTGATTATCGATTTTCAATCGATATTTATATTCAATCATTTCGGATATTAAATTATTCGAATTGGATATATATATATACTTCTACCAAAATAATTAAGTTACATACAAAATAGTTTTGGAAAAATAATAGCTTGATATAAATAGTTTTGAATAAATAGATAGATTTTTTTATTTTTGAAAATTGGTTTGAATAATTTGATAAGTTTGAAAATGCATTTGAAAAAAATAGATAGGTTTGTAAAATAACTAGCATATAAAAAAACAAATTTGAATAAAATAGATATGCTTGATAAATAAATTAGATAGATTTGAAAAATTAAATTTGAATAAACTAAACAGATTAAAACAAAATTTGCAATCAAAGATAATTATAAGCAAATGGTTTAAATAGGACAGATAAAGATATTACTAATTTGAATAAAATAAGTGTATAATAAATAGTACAAATTACCAAAAATAACTCAATTAGCATTAATTATCCAAAATTTCAAAACTTAGTTAATGTCGATTTCATTTCGAAGTAAAACTCAATTTAGCTTCAGACCCAATTCATTTGCCTCTCAAATTGAACCGAAGTTTCAAATTAGATCACATCTCGAGCTTCCTATTTAAATATTCAATTTCAATTTGATTTGAAATTTAAGCCTCAATTTTGATTACATTCCAAGTTGAACTAAACGGTCAAAAGTTCAATTCACATTCGATTTCTTTTGAGCTTATAAGGATATAACTCAAAATCTTAAATTCCATTTGAAATGATTGAATTTGTTCAACTAGTTGAAAAATCAAATTTTAATCAATCGTCGGGAACTTAAACTCGGTTGTTTATTCAATATATACATTATTCAAGTTGTACATATTAGATTGTCCTAATATTTAGGATTATATCGCTCATACCAAACTCATTATTTTAATTTTTGATTTTATTTCAATCATTCAAAATATATTCATATTTGTATATTCAAAAATATTTCAGAAATTAAATTCGCTTTGTCGAACAAGTAAGTAACAAAGCTACCTATACTGGTCACCCTCACTTTGAAACTCGATACGGATCCCAATGACGGAAAAATAATTTATCATCGAAATTACTTTTAGCAACAAGTGGGTTCTCCATTCAGATATTTCATTTTGAAAACATTTTGAATAATCACTTGAAAACACAATTTTTTTCCCCAAAATTACTAGCATATTTAAATAACTTAAAACACTCTATGTCAAATGTTTATCAATATAACTTAAGTATTTCTCGATGTTTCAATCGGAATCATATGATTGTCCCACTTTCGAAACTCAAAAATAAACAGTGGTGATGTTGGGGCAATCATCAGAATTGTCTTTAAGCGACCAGAGTGCGATTTCGTATCCATCTAGTATAGATAGGACTTTGTATATATGTTAGCTACGTGTATATTCAAAATCTTACATACTCAATAGCCCAATCTTGACGTCGAATAAAATACTCAAATTTCTATTTTATAAGATGCATCTTTTCCAAATATATAAGACAACATGATATATTTCAAAACAATTCTTAAATTTCAAAATAAGGTTGTTTCAAAACAATTTATATTTTCAAAATAATCTCTCTCTACAGTGATTCTTGTGATAATTCCACCCATTCTGGAGTATTGCTACTCTATCTCTAATTAGTTTTCAAACCCGATAAGCTAAGCTTTGCTAAACCTCGCTCTGATACCAACTCTAACGGCCCGCCAATTTTAACGTCTCGAATCAGTAATTACAATGACTTGGAATGCTCAAAACGGCGACTTGTTATTTAGCTTATCAAGTTTAAATAGAATAACACAAAATCACAGACACTAAAATAAACAGTTTGTAGCAGAAATAAATTTTATACAAATAATATCTGAGTTTTTACAAAATTTGTACAGCGGAAAATATTAAATATATGTACAGACATTTTAAAGGAAAAAAAGTTTTAGTTTTGATGAGTGCGCGCCGTATGCGTCTTCACATTCATCTCCAGTTTTGCGCTGAATCTTTGAATCTTAAACACTTAGGACCTGACCCAAGCGTTCCATGCAAAATACACAAAACACCTGAGTCAAGATTAAACTTATTTCAAGTTAGCAAATTTCGATAAACACATAAATATAATTAGTTTAATCCTAATCAATATCTTAAAGAAATTCAAGGACAACAATCCTTGAATTGCCGCAACACATCTTAATAAAACAAGGGACGGATGAATATGGCTTCTCGCGTGAGAAATAAACCCATATCAAACACATGCAAGCAAAATGCGAGTGGTACAATAAAACATGCAAGGTTATTTTTTTCAAACAGTTGTGTATAGGTTTATAATCCAAGATATACAATTCCGCAGATTTATTTTCAAGTTTGACACACTAGCAAGTTTGTAAATGTATATCGACAAACTGATCTAACGGACAAATACCCTAATATACTACATGAAGTGTAATAATGTTGGGAGCATGTCCTCTAGGGCCCAGGCACAAATATGGATCACTAAAAAGTATACATAACAATAATATTATTGCACTATATGCATGTCCTATCCATTATGAAATCAAAGTTGAGGAACCGCAAATCGTCATTGCCAAATTTTAGAGCAATTAATTTACTGTATGTCTATCACATCTATCACACATGAATTATTTTTAGCACAAAACTCAATAGTGGTATGTAGTGTCACAGAATACAATTTTTGAGGATGATACCAGTAGTAATATAAACCCCATTCTCACATATCCAAATCAATGAGCAGAAGTCTAATGTTGAGTTAATAATAAAATCAAATTTGTTGTTTTTTTTGAGGTAACAAATGAAATATAAACTACACTTATCAACTATCCTAAGCTAAAAGGGACGATCGATCTTTGATTCAATTATAATGGCAAACAAAATTTGAGTAGACATATATTTTGTCTATAAAATATATATATATACGGGGACTAAATTAAACATCCTGCTCAATAATTAAAGATAAAGCTCAGTAACTCTAATGTGGCAAAATCAAACTATATAATCTACATGCACCAGTGTTCACTTCAAGGTGCAAAAAATATTTTGGTTTGAAATAGAAACATGCAAGCGTGCATACAATACAATGCAAATTTACCTACAACACTATGTTGTATGACGGGAACAATTATTTATTATCAATCAAATGCAATTTGTGTTCAAAAATGACTATACATAACAGGAAGGGTAATGCTAAATATTTGCATGATCTTTGCATGTATACTGTGTTGGATAAGTCACATTTTTCCAAACAATAGCAACTACTAAATTGCATAACAGCTTAAGGCAAGTTTGTACTTATGTTAAATATAACTCAAATTGCGAACAATTGACTTCCCTATTGTTTACCAGCATGTGCTTAGGAGTTCAAAGGAAACAAGCATGGGTTTTACTCTAGGAATGTGCTAATACTACAAATTCAAACAAAATAATCATCCAATACAGTAAACAGTAAAACGAAAATGTAACTCCAGTGCTTATCGAAGTTTTCACTCTTGGAAATAAGTTAAATCGTAAGTAAAACTTACATCAAATGACGACGAAGAGGAGCATTAGTAATAGCTCGCAAAAAATCAATATGAGGTGTTGTAATTGACTCGATTTGAGGAGCAAGCTTCGATATTATTTTTTAAGGCAGAGGAGCGCAACTCGATCTGAATGGCGGTGATTGAGCTTTGAAGGCAGGAGGAATCCGGAGGCAATTTAAGTCTCGGCTACTATAGAAAGGCTCGCAGTGGTTGAATATTTGTGAATTAGGTGCCGCGTCGAAGGGGGGAAGCAGAGGAGGCTCGGATGACGGAGCGAATTTGATTGGCAGTGGCGTAGGCTGTTTTTTTTGTTCGGAGGAGCCATTTTCAGTGGCAGCGCAAATTTAAAGAGGCAATGGATTTCGATTTTGAGAAAGTTCTGATTTTGGGGAAAGATGATTTCGTGGGGAAGGAAACATTTGATATGGGAATAAAACAAACGTCTGTAAAATATAAAGAGGAGGAACGGTATATGTGGTGAATGAGATAGAGAGGGGTACACTTATTTTACAACAAAAGAAAAGAACGAGTAAACTAACCGTGAATTTTGAATCATGCCTCAATTCTTGATCGCACGAATAGACCAATGTGTTACTATTTCAACTGACCAGCGCAAATTTAAATTCAAATGTACATATTTCCCTTTTTGCATGGTAGACCCAATAACCTAATTCATTACAGTAAAGATTTAAATCGTTGCGGAATGCTAACTGAATGTCCAAGCATGAGGAAAATAATATCGTTGTGCTCAACGTATCGATACGGGCAAGATAATACTCAGAAAACATATATTTTAGTTATTTGTGTGAAATTTCATTGTTTACGTTTAATTTGTTACATATAAACATCATCAGTTTGTATATAAACAATATAAACTGAGCTAACGAAATCGAAGTTCAATGAACCGAATGTCGGCATTTTAAATTATAAAATTTTCTAGAATTACAATATGCATATTCTGAAAATTAGTATCAATATTTCACTATAAATCAATTTCATGATTTAAACCAACATATTCTAAGTTGCGATTATCGTTAAATTTTTATTTTAAAACCACTTTAAACTCAAAAATTAAATTAAATTCAATAATTTAAATGATCGAAAAATATGGGATGTTACAAATTATTTCATTTACCATTTTTTTGAAAAATATTATGTCAGTATGCCCTGTTTAGTGTTTAAAGATTTCTTTCGATGCCATGTCGTCTGTAACAACCAGAAAAATCAGAACCAATTTAAATTTTTTATTTTGGCCATTTTAATGAAATTTGAATATTTAAAATGATTTATTTTAAATATTCAACAACAAGAAATTTATTTTGAATAGAATTAGAACGTATAAATTTATTTGAATCGAAGTTAGAATATAAAATTTTATTTTAATTTTAAAAGGAATTGGAAATGGCGCGGTAGTCTGAAATTTCGATTTCAAATTTCAAATGAATGTACAGGATTCAAAATAAACCGGATTTTAGTAAAACTAGAAATATTAGAATCTGTTTGAAAATTTCTTCCCAATGAATTCGAAAAATTGAAATTTCATAGCGGGAATAAAAAGTTATGCCCAGTTGAAAATTCAGAAGAGTCGCTATGGAAATATAGCCCTTAAAAATAGCCATTTTGTAAAGACCACCGTTTTTGACAAAACCATTACTGTTGAATCCAGAATGTCAAATTATTGCTAGATTCCAAATAATCTATGAGCATGGCGAGGAAAACGTGTTTTGACAGTTTCAGTCAATTTGGATCGACCAGAAAATGGCCATTTGTCAAATAATCTTCAAATTTGACGAAATTAGTTTTGTTAGGACCGTATCGTCAATACGAAGATAGAAATAATTTTTCTGGAATTTTTAGAGTCAATATGTGGCCCTGATAAATTAAAATGTGCATTTAAATTGAATATATAATGATTTATATTTTAATCTAAATGGAAACTGATCGAAATGGTCGAATTGGCTTGCGAGACATATCCCACTGTGTTCGGAATGGGGGTAATTAGTTAGGGGCGACAATCGTTGGGTCTCGTTTGGAGAGCGAATGTAAAAGTTAACTTTTTTTGGAGAAAATAAAAAATATATATACCCCCTGTTTTCTTCAACCCTAACCCCTAAATCATTAAATCCTGTTGTTCAACCCAGAGCCCCCCAAACCCGTCGCCGCCTTGTCTCAGCCCTCCACCGCGGCACCGCTGGCCACCAAGGCCACTGTAGCCCCTCCGCCGCCACCTAGATGAACCGCCACCACCTGTAGATCCCACGCCGACCTCTCCTTCAACCACAAAAGCCGATAAACAGTGAGTATTTATAATTTGGTTTTAATTTCAGTTTTGTTTTTATGAAAGCATAGTTAAATAAAAATTGGATTTTTATTTTCATCAAAGCGAATAAAAGAAATAGATTTTTATATCGATCTCATGTGAATAAAAATTTGATTTTTATATAGTATTCATGTGGATAAAAATTAGTTTTTTATATAGATTACATGGTGATAAAGATACGATTTTTACAACATAAAGATTAGATTTTTACATATATGATTAGTGAATAAAAATACGATTTTTACATGTATTGTTTTGAAATAAAAACTCGATTTTTACATGTATTATTTTGAAATAAAAACTCGATTTTTACATGTATGATTTTGACAAGAAGTTAAGATTTTTATACACAATAAGATATGATTTTTATTTAAATTGCATTGAATAAAAAAAATATACGATTTTTATGCATATGGTTCTGATAAAAAAATATGATTTTTATAATGTCATAGCGAAGTAAAAATATATAAACAAATTTGATTTTAAAATGTATAAAAAAATGATTTTTTTGAAAAATATATAGAACAATATAAAAATATAACTTTGAGACAAAAATGTGATTTTTATACGGATAGAACAATAATAAAAATATGATTTTTATCCATATAGCGTTGAAATAAAAATGTGATTTTTAATATAAATTGCATTGAAACAGATTGTGTTAGAACCAAAGCAGCGAGTCTGAGAGACAATAAAGAATGGAGGTGTGGATCCCAAAGGTGAGAACTCCTCACTATAATTTCTTGTTCAGTTATTTATTTTATAACTGCAAATATGAACTGCTCCCCGTCGTCCACAGACCATGGACGACTTGTTTGTTTGATTGTGTTGTGAAAATTGATTGTGATGTGAAATGGACTGTATAAAATATTCATATATTGAAATAAATATTTTAGAGATAAAAATATAATTGTTAACGTGTATATGAATAAAATAAATATTCATTTACAAATTGGACATTTGTTTATGTACACCCATTTGACTGATATTGATTGGGACGATATATTTTACACATCGCCCAACTGCCTAAATAATATTCAGTATTTGTTGGCTGAAACCCCACACAGGTACTAGGATGATATTTGATGTACACTAATCTCAATTGTTTAGTTGTATGTCAATCGATAGGTTGATAAACTGTTGAAAGCGTTTATTATTTATAATTAATGCTTATACAGTGTAGACTGCACTCTGAATGATGGATTGTTGTTTTCATTGTTGTTATATACATGTGTTGTATGAAATCCATATAGATAACATTATGTGGTAATTGACTGTGTCTGATTCCAGTTCAGAAAGAATGAATATTTTAAAATAACGAATATTTTAAAATAACGAATATTTTAGACTAATATTTAGAAAAGAATCAAAATATGATTTTGATGTCCGATTAGGGATAGACACCAATATATTTAAATATATAAAGTCGTGTTGATTAATTGTAACAACCCAGAAAATCTGAACCAATTTAAAAAATTTCAATTGGCTAAAATAATGGATTTTAAATATTTAAAATAAATATTTTCAATAATTGAGATGAAAACTGAGTTTGAATCGACAATTGAAAACGAATATAATTAATTATGATTATAAACAAGGCCTGAAATGGCACTGTAGTTTCAAAAATTGAATTCAAACTTTGTCGGACTATACCGGGTGCAAAACAAAACGTATTTTAGTGAAACCAAAAATATTTAAATCTGTTAATGAATACCTTTCTAATGAATCTGAAAAATCGAATTTTCATAGCGGAAAGCAAAAGTTATGGCCGAATGAATTTTCAGAACGGTCGCTATGGAATTTATATAGCCCGTGAAAATGGCCATTTTGCATACGACCTCGGAATTCGACGAAACCACTTTTGTTGGATCTGGGATGAGAAGTTATTGCTAGGTTTCAAATTTCATAATTTTTGAAGGTAGTATGTGAGCGTGGCAAAAGAAAATGTGTTTTGGTCAATTACAGTTAAATTGGATCGACCAAAAATGGGCCTTTTTGCAAACGGTCTCAGAATTCGACGAAACTAGTTTTGTTGGGACTGTATCGTCAAAACATAGTTAGATTTATTTTTATGGAATTTTTCGAATCAATTCGTGGCCCTGGCAAATTGAAATACACGTTCAAATTAAATATTGAATATTTTATATTTAGATTTGAATGGAAACTGATTGAAACATTCGAATGGGCCTTCGAAACATATCCCATTGTGTTCGGAATGGGGGTAAAACGCTAGGGACGACAGTCGTTGGGTTTGAATTGGGATTCATGAGTGAAAGGGGTATTTTCGAAATTTAAAAATATATAAATAAATTTCATTAGTCGAAAGCTTTTCTCTCTCCCCGATTCCCTTCGCCGACGAATGACGGAAATTACCCCAGACCTTCTCTCCTTGATTCCTCTCAATCAGCTCAAAATTAGACCTCCATCCTGTTGGGAATTTTGTAGAGCGTGTCGAGACCTTCCAATCCATACCAAGTTTGATTTTTTTCATTGAGTATATCGCTCGAATCAAAGCCACGAAGTTCGCCGTTTGCAACCGCCGCCGTGGGTTCCTGACGCCGTCGAACTGAAGATGGGTCCCAGCGCCGGAAAGCCCTTTCCACCCCCTACGTCGTAGTGCAACCTGATCTGGACATCGAGCTACGGAATTTGCGAAAATCTAAAACCTAGATTTGAAAGAAACTGAGGTATAACGTCAGTTTTTATTTTAAACTGATTTTAACAGTTTTAAAGTGTTGCAAACCTTTGAAAAATTATATCTTTCTCGTTCGTTAACGAAATTCGATGAAACAGGAAACATCGTGACCGTGTGGACGCCTTCTACATTTTAAAAGAGACCGCATATTTTTCTGAGCCTTCTGCTATTTTTGGTGATGTGGAAACCAATGTGAGATTTCTAATTTATAAACAATGTGGAAAACGACGATGTATAAATTATATAGTCGATGTATGAGTTATATAAGCGTTGTACATCTCTTGTATAAGTGTTGTATAAGTTGTACGTTCGATGTATAAGTTATATATGCGTTGTAAAAATTATATATGTGTTGAAATAAAAGTGAATTGCTATATATAAATAAATAAATATATATATATATACACACACGCCCCTCGTCCACAAACCATGGACGATATTTATTGGTTGAAATTGTTGTGAAAATTGATTGATAGCGAATGATTGTTTGGGATTGTTTGTGGTTGATATTGATTGATTATGGTTGAAAAATACCCGTTTGTGGTTGAGAAATATTTGGTTGAAACCACATAGGATTAGTTTGTGGAAATGAAATAAATATATACATGCCGCCTGCGTGCGAACTAGATGCATGATCCCCATTGTCAAAAACCGCGAGGTTTTAAGGTAGAGCGAGGAGCCGTACTAGGGACGGTCCCGGTTTTAACTACCCTGCCGTTATGCTGCCGAAATTTTGAATAATATTCGTATGTTTGAATTATTTTCATTTGCTTAAACTATATTTATTCATTGTATAGAAAACCTTCATGTGTTGAATTAATATTCATTCGTTGATTAGAAATTCATGTGTTGAATGGTATTCGCGTTTTAAATATAAAAATCACATTTTTATCTATATATGGAAACTATAGAAAACCTTCATGTGTTGAATTGATATTCATTAGTTGATTAGAAATTCATGTGTTGAATGGTATTCGCGTTTTAAATATAAAAATCACATTTTTATCTATATATAGAAACTATAGAAAACCTTCATGTGTTGAATTGATATTCATTTGTTGATTAGAAATTCATGTGTTGAATGGTATTCATATTTTGAAATAAATTGTTTGATAATAAAAATCACCTTTTATCGACTATATGAACAGTGTAAAATAATCTCGTAATAAAAGAAATTGTTTTATGATAAAAATCCTATTTTTATCACCGAGATAAACTATATAAAATAATAGTGTTTTGAAATGAATTGTTTTACAATAAAAATCACATTCTATTGTATACAGGAATCGTTGAAATGTGAAGTGTTAAAAATAGCCACTTGTTCAAAATATTCATTAATTAGCTAATGAAATGATTTGCACCTATGTATGTAACATTAGAATGAATGGTGTTTTTAAACCAAATAGAAATCAAATATGAAGTTGAATAGAAAATGATAAATGATAAGAGCTATATATATGTACATGCATATTCATTGAACATGTTATAGCAAAGGGGCTAGAGAAGAGGAATAAAATTTTGTGCCCGACAAATAGGTACACATTTACTGTTTTGTTTGGGTGATGATTTTATGAGCCTGTTGGCTAGCCGCTTGGCTTTTTCTTTTTCTTTTTGAGATTAGAAGGACCGGGAAAGCTATTTGCGATTTCCCGATGCTCCCGGTGCAGGGGAGGTTATGGTGAAATTTTCCAAAATTTTAAGGCGTTAGTGAAATATTTGAAGTGAAAACGATATTGAAATTGTTGAAGGAACTATATTTATATAAATATATAAATATAAATAAAATTAAAACGAAACGAGGCCGTGCAGTTCGTATTTTGAAACCGTGATTTCAAACAACTAGTGCGGGAAATCCGACCATTGGATTTTCCCGAAACCTCAAACGTCGGGTTCGCCTTGGAAATATCTTCCCAACGGCACCAAATTTGTAAAAATCCAACGGTTGGATTGTCTGGAATGTTTAATTCAAATCTGAAGAAAAACAGCGCCAGAAGCGATTATATATATATATATATATATATATATATATATATATATATATTTAATCGAATAACGACGCTGCAGTTCGTATTTTGAAACCGAAATTTCAAACGATTGTACCGGGAGATCCGACCGTCGGATTTTCCCGAAACTGGAACCGTTGGATTCGTTTTGAAAAGACCTTTCTAATGATGTAAATTTTGTGAAGATCCAACGGTTAGATTTTCATATATGTGTAAATCAAATCTGAAGAAAAACAGCGCCACGACCGCTTTATGGCCCGAAGCGTCGTTTTGAATAAATGGACTATTTTAAAATAAATAAAAATAGCGATAAATCATTATAAAGTACCACAAACAATATGGAGTGGAAATAAACTGAATTTGCTCGATTTATGTTGTATTTGATGGTTGGATGTGTTTGGTGTGAAAATTACATTAAAGAACAATATTGGTGTTGTCGAATAATTTAACCATTGAAATAAATTGATTTGAAATTCTAAATATACGTGAATTATTTGAAAAGGCCGAGTTAATTCTCATTTCGAATAATTGACCGACGATTGAAATTCGAAGATGAAGACGGTGGTCGAAGACCGGAGATCTTCACCTCGTTTGGATGGTAACCGAGGTCCTGATTGGGAGGCATCCCGAAATATGGATAATGAGTGGTGATCGTCCAGACGTACGTGGTGATCGATGGGTTTGCGAGGTATTTAGTGCCTCCGGTTTCGTTCAGACCCAGAACGGTCTTGTAAATGGACTGTGTGTCTGACATTGGATTTTATTCTGTGTTGGTTGATTTCTGTTAAATATACATCTGTTTGGCGGCGGAGAATTTATTCTCTTGCTTAACGCCCTTCTCTGAGACGCACGAGCTCAGAGGTTGTATATCGATGGACATCAGTCGGATAGCATGAATTGCCTGTGTGGCATGCTAAGATGCAGTGATCAGGGCTTCTGTTGAAAAGCAAAGTCTTGTGTAGATGATCAAAGCCCCGCCTGTGTGGCGTAGCTTTGTGTATAACGTGAATTCGCGAGCCTCACACCCCGGTATGAACCAGAAACGGGAGAGGACATCAGGGAGGGCCTGCGTTTCTTTCTAGCTAGAGTGGTGTCAGTGACCTACCAGCCCTGACATTTATATACTTTTCACCTATGTGGTTGTTGCTGTTGCGAGGTGCCTCGGTTTGATCGGACGATCCGGGTCCGATGGAGTCATTCGTTGGCTCGTTTACGCCCCAAAGGGCGGAGAAACGTAGTGTTCAGGCATAATAATCCACATCGGTGGACCGGCCCTGACGATCCAAGGGCCCATCTGAGTCTGGGCCTGATACATGGGCTAGATTGTCTCGAATTCGGTAAGGACTATCTTTTGCCTTGGTTCATGATGGAAATCCAATTTCCAAATACGACATCGTGCGGTTTTGATTGTATATATATATGGCGACATGATATATGGTACCCATGCCGTCTATGATTGATAGTTATGATTTGAAATAGTTTTCAAAACATATAAACACTAGCATTAATATCAAATGCCTTTGTTTTATTCGTATCAAGCATATTTTAGCCGTTATAAGGTAAAACTCTATCCTCCGGTTTGCATTGCATTGTGTGATGGGAACTGAGTCTTATAACGACTTCATTTTTTTAAAAAGTATAGCGATGTTTAAAAGAAAGATTTGTTTTAAAGCACTGGCAATCCAATGGAGTAAACCCATTCCACGAAAGTGGCGTGGTCCTGTGATTAGCCAAATTATATATGTGTTGAGTAGATTTCTCATACCAGTCCCATGACTGACTCGTAGTTTGTTTCACTCTCAAACTCGGGTGCCCCTTTTTCTACACGGGCAGCCTTGTATTCAGGTTTAGGTGGTTCTTTCTGGATAGCTGAAGATGGATTCTATCATTTATCTCTTTTTATGCTGTTCAGCTCCTATTGTACATATTTTGTTTATTTCCGCTGTAGACATTTATGTATAGCTGAACTGTATTTGTACTAAGTAAGATCCTGTACTGTGTAACTCTGATGATTACTTTTATCCAGTATATTCTATTGTTCATTATCTGGTGTATTTATTTAATTTTGTTCTGCTATTATCTGTTTCTGTGTTATATTCCTAAGATAACCCTTGTCTCCGTCGGAACGGGATTTCGGGTCGTCTCATTAATTTAATGCCATTTTGAAGCGAATGATATTTATATCAATTTTATTCATTTTTATAATGAATATTGAAAAGGAATTGATTTCAAAATCTAATGTTTTGAAAATATTATCATTTATATATTAATGATATGGAATATTCATTTTTGATTTGAAATTAAATATGAAGTTGAAATTGTTTTGAAAATGAATTTAAAATGATTAAAAAAATGTTTTAAATGGAAATCGATGAAATATAAACCATATATACAATATAATGGCATGAATAGAACGTGTCGCGCTGCGGCAGTTTGCGAATTTCGACCAATGACTTCGAATGGACATTACGGGAGATCCGACCGTCAGATTCTCCCAAAACCGGAACCATTGGGTTCGTATCGAAAAGAGCTTTCAAAAGAATATTAGAGATTTGAAATCTAACAGTTGGATTTGGAATTATGTCCAAATCAAATTTGGAAAAGGTCGCTGTAAGTGCAGTTCGATGGCCGTTTGTGGAAATCGACTATACGGGCCTTGATAAAATTATTAAAATAGCAATAATTAGTGTAAAATCATAAGAAATGATTTGGAAAGAATTAGGATGAAAAATTCCATATTTGAAAAGGTAAAAATAGATTTTTATCGAAAGGAACTAGTTATTAACTAGAATTATAATCCAATTATTTTTAAATAAATAAATTGGATTTGAAATGGTTTTAAAAATAACCAGGATTTCCAATATATAAATTGGAATGGACTTGAATCGAAATTGTCTTCGGAATATTTCGATGTTGGATTTCATGATTATACAGATATTGTTATGGAAATTTGAAAGATATATTTATATCGTTATTTCGAATACGATATTTGATGGTTGTACTATTTGATATTGAATATAAGCCAATATATTTTCTATTCAGAGCCTTGTACTTAATATCAAATGGGATTTTGGGTTTGTCGTGAACGGCGTCTTCAGTAACACTATTCTTGAACCCTATGTGAAGAGAATAAATCTTTTAATTAAGATAGTTAGAGTTTCCAATTATATTTAATAACTGGAATAAAATGGAATGTAAATTGCATTTATCATGAACTGTGTTTTTAACGACATTCGTTCTTTACCCCGATTTACAGTGAAATGTGATTTGGAATTTATAAATATTTTGTTAAGATTTAAAGGAAATTTTCCAAAGTGAAGTTTTCCAATTTAATAAAATAAATAGGAATGGAATGGAATTTGATTTGGTAATAATCGAATTGGACTTCTGTGGAGGAAGATAGTTACTATATATGGAATTTAAGAGGCTTTGCTGTTATTCCATTTATAGTATCAGTTGGATATGGAAGTTCATATCGATTATATATATTGATCTGTTTTCCGTGAAGATTCCATTGTTAATGGAATGTGATTTTGGGTTTATTGTGAGCTGTATTTTAAATGACATTAGTTCTTTAACTCAGTTAAAGATCATATTTATTTCTTAACTTTGAGTAATCATTAAGTGATGATTTTTGGAAACTAAAACTGAATTAGAGTTTTAATGAATTTTTAAATAGACTGAAAGATGAATGTGATAACTAAAATTATCAAATTCAAGAAATGATTGAGAATGGGGTACCACCTATTTTACTCTAGGCGATAGTTAAATCTTTAATTAGATTTGAACGTGAAATGGTAATTAATTTTACCGATAACACCGTGGTGTTAGATATGAAGTATCACCAGTTTTGCTTCATAGGATGAATAGGTTGGAATTGGGAAAGAAAACAAATGATTACTATGGTAAGGTTCGCTAATCCCGACTAGTTTGGAAAACCTTAATTTGGTTTGAATTGATATCCAAAGAAAGATTAAAGAATAAATTTAAAGAATTTATCTTTGATAAAATTAATGGGTACATTTCCCAAAGGATATGAATATTTAAATAAAGAATATTCAGAATTGGAATGAGGCGTATGTTGTGTCTTTATAGCACTTGTTTATTATATACGCGAGTTATTTAGAAAGACCGGGTTTATCCCATTCTGAATAACTGAATTGGCGATGAGTTGACGATGAAGACAGTGGTTGAAGACCGGAGGTCTTCACATCGTTTGGATAATTACTGATGTCTTGATTGGGCTGTACACCCAAGACGTGGTAATAAGTAGTGATCGTCCAGACGTACTTGGAGATCGACTGGATATGTGAGGACCTCTCTCCTGTATTGGACATACGGGACGCGGAATAAGGTTCCTCCGGTTTCGTTCGGACCCAGAACGAACTTGTAAATGGGTGTGTGTCTGACATCGGATTTCATTCTGTGTGATTGATAAACATCGGTTGCATAGCGTGAATTGCCTGTGTGGCATGCTGAGATGCAAATGATCAAGGCTTTTGTTGAAAAGCAGAGTCATGTGGTTGATGATCAAAGCACGGCTTTAATATAGCATAGCTTTGTGTAGCGTTGATTCGCGAGCCTCACACCCTGGTGTGAACCAGAAATGGGAGAGGATCTCAGGGAGGGCATGCGTTTCCTTCTAGCTAGGAGTGGTGTCTGGGTTTTGCATGCCCAGATATTTTACTTATGTGGATGATGGATAGCGAGGCGCCTTGGTTATATCAGTATGTGCGGAGCCGATGGATGGTATGGTCTTTATACAGACCAATTTTACGCCCCATAGGGCGGGGAAACGTAGTGTTCTGGCATTTTAATCCACATCGAGTGGACCGACCCTGTCGCTCCAAGGGTCGATGCGTTCTGATCCTGAGAAACGGGCTAGAGCGTCTCAAAGTGGTAAGGACGATCCCTTGCCTTGGTTCACAGATGGCATGCCGCCTAGGATTGATACATTTATATTTGAAGTTGTTGTATACACTATGCACTTATAACAGTATCAAATGATTTGTTTTAACATACCAAGCATGTTTGGCTATTATAAGGGAAAATCCTATCCTCCGGCTTGCGTTGCATTGTGTGATGGGACCTGGGTCTTATAATAGTTTCATTTTTCCAAAAAGCATTGCGTTGTTTTGTTATATGCACTGTCTTCTTAGGAGGAAACCCGTTCCATGTTATACGGCGTGGTCCATTGTTTTACCTAACTTTAAAATAAAGATTAATAACTGTTTTAGTTCTCACACAAGTCACATGACTAACCTGGAGTTTATTGTTTTAACCTAAACTCTGGGTGCCCCTATTTTCCACACGGGCAGCTTGTAGTTTTGGTTTTGCAGATTTATATTCACAGGATCCTGGTTTACAGCTGGAATGATATTCAGAAAGCTCTATATTCGTATATTCTTTTCAATTGTGTTTTGTATTATTTTTCGGTGCATTGTAATTTGTAAATCTATGATATTTAGTAAATGTTTAATATTTATTCATACTCTATATATTCTTGTATTCTGATGAAATTGTTGTAATAAGCAATGAAATGTTCTTCTGTTTATGTTCTGATCTGTCTTGTCCTCAAAGCAATCCGGGCTTTCCTTTATGGGGAAGTTTGGGTCGTCTCATTTGGTATCAGATCTTTGGTTTACAGAGCTCGAGAACAAGGCACATTAGTACCAAACGAAAGAATTCATCAGAGATTGGATTAGTAATATCCAATGAGAATGACTCATTTGAGATCGGATCAGTAGTATCCCAGAATGAGTCGGAAGAGTGTTGTTTTTCAAATAAAAATGGAAAACAAGTTTTGTTTTGAAAATTTAAATCATACTCAACGTATTTGAATATTTATTTTAAATTGATTTGGACAATCTAGTATATGAGATTTTGCATATACGTGTCATGTACGTATATTCGAAGTTTTAATATACTGGGTAGATATAGAATCACACTCTAGACGTCCGGAGATTATTCTAATGATTGAGATCTCATCATCAGACCTTATGTTCGAATGTCAAAAGTGGAATTTCTATATATTTCCATTTGACTGGTGTGAGAACCAAAACTAGATAGGGTTACTTGTTGTGAATTGGCATCAAAAACATGATTTCTGTGTATATATCAAAATTATGAATTTGAAACGATAATCAACTAATTGATTGTTGATTGTGTTGTTTGATTATTAGTTTGATTAATTAAAATTTTCAACCATTTAGCCAAATTGAACAAATATTGAACTGATTTGAAAATTGTTTGAGATTGCACGCATATACATGTATATACACTGAACAGGTCATAGCAAGGAGGCTAGAGAAGAGGAATAAAATTGTATGCCTGACAAATAGGTACACGTTTACTAATTTATTGGGTTTGGATGATTTTATGAGCCGATTGGCTAGCCGCTTGGCTTTTTCTTTTTCATTTTGAGATGAGAGGGCATGTGTGGCGGTTTGGGGATTTTCCCGGTGCTCCCCGTACAAAGGAAGTCATGGCGAAATTTTTCAAAAATTTACGGTGTTAGCCAAATTTTTGAAAAATTAGAAATACTTAGAAACTGAAAAGTAGAAGAATGAAAGTTGAGTTGGCTAGTAAAACAACTTTCAGCTCAGTTCCTTTTCGAGGACGAAAAGATTTTAAGTAAGGGAGATTGTAACAACCAGGAAAATCAGAACCAATTTAAATTTTTTTATTTTGGCCATTTTAATGAATTTTGTATATTAAAAATGATTTATTTTAAATATTCAATGACAAGAAATTTATTTTGAATAGAATTAGAACGTATAAATTTATTTGAATCGAAGTTAGAATATAAATATTTATTTTAATTTTAAAAGGAATTGGAAATGGTGCGGTAGTTTAAAATTTCGATTTCAAATGAATGTACAGGATTCAAAATAAACCGGATTCTAGTAAAACCAGGAATATTGGAATCTGTTTGAAAATATCTTTCCAATGAATCCGAAAAATTGAAATTTCATAGCGGGAATAAAAAGTTATTCCCAGTTGAAACTTCTGAAGACTCGCTATGGAAATATAACCCTTAAAAATAGCCATTTTGCAAACGACCTCCGTTTTTGACGAGAAATTTTTTGTTGAATCTGGAATGTTAAATTATTGCTAGATTCCAAAACTCATATTTTTTGGGATTAATCTGTTAGCGTGGCGAAGGAAAACGTGTTTTGACAATTTCTGTCAATTTCGATCATCCAGAAAATGGCCATTTTTCAAACAATCTTCAAATTTGATGAAATTAGTTTTGTTAGGACCGTATCGTCAATATGAAGCTAGAAATAATTTTTCTGGAATTTTCAGAGTTAGTATGTGGCCCCGGTAAATTAAAATGTGCGTTTAAATTGAATATATGATGATTTATATTTTAATCTAAACAGAAACTGATCGAAATGGTTGAATTGACTTGCGGGACATATCCCATTGTGTTTGGAATGGGGGTAATTAGTTTGGGGAGACAGTCGTTGGGTCTCGTTTGGAGATCGAATGTAAAAGTTGACTTTTTTGGAGAAAATAAAAAATAATATATATATATATACCCCATGTTTTCTTCAAACCTAACCCCTAAATCCTTAAATCCCGTCATTCAACCCAGATCCCCCCCAAACCCGCCGCCACCTTGTCTCGGCCCTTCACCGCCGCACCGCTGGCAACCAAGGCCGCCGCCTCCCCTCCTGCGCCACCCTCTCCTCCCCTCTCTCTCCACCTCCTTCCGATCCAAACCCCAACGCATGCGATCAGCCCAAACAACTGCCCAGGCCGCTGTAGCCCCTCCGCCGCCACCTAGATGAACCGCCACCACCTGCAGATCCCACGCCGACCTCTCCTTTGACCACAAAAGTCAATAAGCAGTGATTTTTTACAATTTAGTTTTAATTTCAGTTTAGTTTTTATGAAAGCATAACTAAATAAAAATTGGATTTTTGTTTTCATTAAAGCGAATAAAAGAATTAGATTTTTATATAGATCTCATGTGAATAAAAATTCGATTTTTATATAGTATTCATGTGGATAAAAATTAGATTTTTATATAGATTACATGGTGATAAAGATACGATTTTGACAACATAAAGATTAGATTTTCACATATATGATTAGTGAACAAAAATACGATTTTTACGTGTATTGTTTTGAAATAAAAATATGATTTTTATAATATCATAGCAAAGTAAAAATATATAAATAGATTTGATTTTAAAATGTATAAAAAATGATTTTTTAAAAATATATAGAACAATATAAAAATAGAACTTTGAAACAAAAACGTGATTTTTATACAGATAGAACAATAATAAAAATATGATTTTTATCCATATAGCATTGAAATAAAAATGTGATTTTTAATATAAATTGCATGCATGGAAACAGATTGTGTTAGAATCAGAGCAGCGAGTTTAAGAGACAATAAAGAATGGAGGAGTGGATCCCAAAGGTTAGAACTCCTAACTATAATTTCTTGTTCAGTTATTTATTTTATAACTGCAAATATGAACTGCTCCCCGTCGTCCACAGACCATGGACAACTTGTTTGTTTGATTATGCTATGAAAATTGATTATGATGTGAAATGGACTGTATAAAATATTCATATGTTGAAATAAATATTTTAGAGTTAAAAATATAATTTTTAACGTGTATATGAATAAAATAAATATTCATTTACAAATCGGACGATTTGTTTATGTATGCCCATTTGACTGATATTGATTGGGATGATATATTTTACACATCGCCCAACTGCACAAATAATATTCAATATTTGTTGGTTGAAATCGCATACAGGTATTGAGATGATATTTGATGTACACTAATCCCAATTGTTTAGTTGTATGTCAATCGATAGGTTGACAGACTATTGAAAGCGTTAATTATTTATAATTAATGCTTATACAGTGTAGAAAGCACTTTGGATGATGGATTGTTGTTTTCATTGTTGTTATATACATGTGTTGTATGAAATCCATATATATAACATTATATGGTAATTGACTATGTCTGATTCCAGTTCAAAAAGATTGAATATTTTAAAATAAAGAATATTTTAAATTAAGGAATATTTTAGAAAAATATTCAGAAAAGAATCAAAATATGATTTTGATGTCCGATCTGGGATGGACACGAATATATTTAAATATATAAAGCTGTGTTGATTAATTTAACGTCATTTTGACGCGAATGATATTTATATTGATTTTATTCATTTTTATAATGAATATTGAAAAAGAATTGATTTCAAAATCTAATGTTTTGAAAATATTATCATTTATATATTAATGGTATGGAATATTCAATTTTGATTTGAAATTGAATATGAAGTTGAAATCGTTTTGAAAACGAATTTAAAACGATTAAAAAAATATGTTTTAAATGGAAATCGACGAAATATATATCATATATAATATAATGGCCTAAATAAAACATGCCGCGCTGCGCCAGTTCGCGAATTTCGACCATTAACTTCGAATGGACATTACAGGAGATCCGACCGCCAGATTCTCCTAAAACCTAAACCGTTGGGTTCGTATCGAAAAGAGATTTCTAATGAATATTAGAGATTTGAAATCTAAAGATTGGATTTGGAATTATGTCCAAATCAAATTTGGAAAAGGTCGTTGTAATTGCAATTCGAAGGCTGTTTATGGAAATCGACTGTGGGGGCCTTGATAAAATTATTAAAAATATCAATAATTAGTGTAAAATCATAAGAAATGATTTGAAAATAATTGGGATGAAAAATTCCATATTTGAAAAAGATAAAAATAGATTTTTATCGAAATGAACTAGTTATTAACTAGAATTATAATCCAATTATTTTTAAATAAATAAATTGGATTTGAAATGGTTTTAAAAATAACTAGGATTTCCAATATATAAATTGGAATGGATTTGAATCGAAATTGTCTTCAGAATATTTCGATGTTGGATTTTATGATTATACATATATTATTATGGAAATTAGAAAGATATATTTATATCGTTATTTCCAATACGATATTTGCTTGTTTTAGTATTTGATATTGAACATAAGCCGATATATTTTCTATTCAGAGCCTTGTATTTAATATCAAATGGAATTTTGGGTTTGTCGTGAACGGTGTCTTCAGTAACACTGTTCTTGAACCCCATGTGAAGAGAATAAATCTTTTAATTAAGATTGTTAGAGTTTCCAATTATATTTAATAATTGGAATAAAATGGAAAGTGAATTGGGTTTATAGGGAACTGTGTTTTCAACGACATTCATTCTTTAACCCGATTTACAGTGAAATGTGATTTGGTAGTTATAAATCTTTTGTTAAGATTTAAAGGAAATTTGCGAAAGTGAAGTTTTCCAATTTAATAAAATAAATTGGAATGGAATGGAATTCGATTTTGTAATAATCGAAGTGGACTTCTATGGAGGAAGGCTGTTATTATATATGAAATTTAAGAGGCTTTGCCGTTATTCCATTTATAGTATCGGTTGGATATGGAAGTTCATATCGATTATATATATTGATCTGTTTTCCATGAAGATTCCATTGTTAAAGGAATGTGATTTTGGGTTTATCGTGAGCTGTGTTTTAAATGACATTAGTTCTTTAACCTAGTTAAAGATCAAATTTATTTCTTAACTTTGAATAATCACTAAATAATGATTTTTGGAAATTAAAACTGAATTAGAGTTTTAACGAATCTTTAAATATACTGAAAGATGAATTTGATAACTAGAATTATCAAATTCAAGAAATGATCGAGAATGGGGTACCACCAGTTTTAATCTAGGTGATAGTTAAATCTTTAATTAGATTTGAACGTTAAATGGTAATTAATTTTACCGATAAAACCGTAGTGTTAGATATGAAGTATTACCAGTTTTGCTTCATGGGATGAATAGGTTGGGATTGGGAAATAAAACAAATGATTACTTCGGTAAGGTTCGCTAATCGCGACTAGTTTGGAAAACCTTAATTTGGTTTGAATTGATATCCAAAGGAAGATTGAAGAATAAATTTAAAGAACTTATCTTTGATAAAATTAATGGGAACTTTTACCAAAGGATATGAATATTTAAATAAAAGAATATTCATAATTGTAATGAGGCATATATTGTCTCTTTATAGCACTTGTTTATTATATACGCGAGTTATTCAGAAAGACTAGGTTTATCCTATTCTGAATAACTGAATCGGCGATGAGTCGATGACGAAGACGGTGGTTGAAGACCGGAGGTCTTCACATCATTTGGATGATTACTGATGTCTTGATTGGGTTGTACACCCAAGACGAGGTTATAAGTGATGATCGTCCAGACGTGCTTGGAGATCGACCGGATATGTGAGGACCTCTCTCCTGTATTGGACATACGAGACGAGGAATAAGGTGCCTTCGGATTCGTTCAGACCCAGAACGAACTCGTAAATGGATGTGTGTCTGACATCGGATTTCATTTTGTGTGATTGATAAACATCGATTGCATAGCGTGAATTGCCTGTGTGGCATGCTGAAATGCAAATGATCAAGGCTTATGTTGAAAAGCAGAGTCTTGTGGTTGATTATCAAAGCACGACTTTAATATAGCATAGCTTTGTGTAGTGTTAATTCGCGAGCCTCACACCCCGGTGTGAACCAGAAACAAGGGAGGACCTCAGGGAGGGCATGCATTTCCTTCTAGCTAGGAGTTGTGTTTGGGTTTTGAATGCCCAGATGTTTTACTTATATGGATGATGGATAGCAAGGCGCCTCGGTTATATCGGTCTCTGCGGAGCCGATGGATGGTATGGTTTTTATATAGACCAATTTTACACTCCATAGGGTAGGGAAACGTAGTGTTCAGGCATTTTAATCCACATCGAGTGGGCCGGCCCTGTCGCTCCAAGGGTCGATGCTTTCTGATCCTGAGAAACGTTCTAGAGCGTCTCGAAGCGGTAAGGACGATCCCTTGCCTTGGTTCACAGATGGAAATCCAACTTCCAATACATGACAATTGTGGTTTTGATTGTAGATCCTAGTATTAGCGACATGATATACGGTACCCATGCCATTGATACATTTATATTTGAAGTTGTTTTATACACTATGCACTATAACAGTATCAAATGATTTGTTTTAACATACCAAGCATGTTTGGCTATTATAAGGGAAAACCCTATCCTCCGGCTTTCGTTGCATTGTGTGATGGAACCTAGGTCTTGTAATAGTTTTATTTTTCCAAAAAGTATTGCGCTATTTTGTTATATGCACTGGTCTTCTTAGGAGGAAACCTGTTCCGTGTAATACGGCGTGGTCCCTTAATTTACCTAACTTTAAAATAAAGAATAATAACTGTTTTAGTTTGCACACAGGTCACCTGACTGACCTGGAGTTTATTGTTTTAACCTAAACTCTAGATGCCCCTATTTTCCATAAGGGCAGCTTGTAGTTTTGGTTTTGCAGATTTATATTCACAGGATCCTTGTTTACAACTGGAATGATATTCAAAAAGCTCTGTATCCGTATATTCTTTTCAGTTATGTTTTGTATTATTTTCTGCTGCATTGTAACTTGTAAATCTCTAATATTTAGTAAATGTGTAATATTTATTTATAATCTGTATATTCTTGTATTCTGGTGAAATTGTTGTAATAAGCAATGAAATGTTCTTCTGTTTGTGTTCTGATTTGTCTTGTCCTCAAAGCAATCCGGGCTTTCCTTTACGGGGAAGTTTGGGTCATCTCATTGTCTTAAGTACTGAACAGAGTCAATAAATACTAAATAGACCAAATTAACACAATATAAAACAATTTTTATACACTAATAAATACGCTTTCTCGTATGTGTATATATATATTCTCAAATCCATTCTAGGGTATAAATATCCCAATTATTGATAAGTCAAACCCCCACAAAGCTAAGGTTATCGGTAAACCAAAGTTTTGATACCAACTATAACAGCCCGCCTTCTAGATCGATTCAAGTTGACAATAATCCATATATGTGTAACGCAAAGTGTTCAAGAGATAGGGTTATTATGCATAAAAAATTGAACAGAATAGAAAGGGGACATTACGCATAATCTCATTGTGAAATGAAAAAATATAACGATGAAATAAGCAGTTTGAGAAGCCGTTTATAAAACGCATTCGATTTCACTTAAACAGTATCTAAGTTATACATCCGACATGTAAATAAAAAATGTAGCAGAGCAACATAATGTCGTAATAATAGTAAATAATATACCAAACTTCATCTTTGTCCTAGAGAATAATAGTCTTCAATATCTAAAAAAGTTGAGACTGACCTCGGCGTAATGAAAAGACAGAATGCTTAGATTAGAACTAAGAGAACTTATGTAAGTTAAATCAATGATAAGGAGATATGAGTGTCATGGCTCTAGACATGTCTACAAGATTTTTCATCTCCTATTCAGTGGCTAACGTGTAAGTAATAACTTAATAGAAGTCCGGGATTCCATCTCTTTAAGATCTATTAAACTATTTACATATAATGGGTAATGTATATCAGCTAAATAAATATCAAAAATGCGTTAAGGATTTATATTAATCCACCTTAACACATTTGATTTAGTAACCAAAGTCACAATGGGCTCGTATATGGAAAATATGGCAAGGCAAGTGAGATAATGTACAAGGTAGGAATCTTCCAGTTTACCCTTTCTGGCTGGTCGTAATCCATCTGTGGTCGACCGCGGCTCTACCAATCAAACGAACAAGGGTGCACCCATCGAGTACAAAATCATGATAGCAATACGAGTGATCAACGATGCTAGAGGTAACTAACATCATTGACCAGATGTAGGCTCCTGTTTTAGTCATTTTAATTATGACATGAATGTCAAGGCTATCCATTATTGTTTTCTTACTTCATTCTAGTAAACGTTCGTTAATTCAACCACTACATTCTGGATATCATCCACTGCATACATGGTTATCAAAAGTTGTTCCAATATTGACAGAAAGTATGCTAATAAAAGTCCCTGGTCACTTTAACAACCAATTTTCATTTTATACACAGTGTGGATCTTTTACATTTCAAAATGATTCACACTTGGTATCAAAGTATCATATTCATTTCAAAAAATCAAATCCATTCGGAATCATCATATTTATTTCAAAATATCACTTCATTCAAATCGCATATATATATTTAAATATGTCATTATGCTTGAAAAAATTATTTCAATTTCAAACTTAGGTTATATACTTCATTAAGCCCATTCGCATTTAAATCCACGATTTAAATATAACATTCCACCCTACATAATTTGAAATTCTTAGAAAAATAGATTGAGTAGTATAAAATAGTTTAAGTATTAAAAAAGATTTATATACTAAAATAGTTTGTAAAACCAAAATAAATTGAATATTCATAAAATAAGTCTTAAACAATTTATATTAAAATAATATAATTCAAAAATATATCAAATCAAACTATTTCCTTCCATTCCAAAAAATGTGGACTCGTGTCCAAATTTTGAACCAATAAACTCAATTATCGATTTATTACAATTCCATTCTAAATAAATTTCGATATAGTTTTGATCCATGATTTAAATCCTTATTCAAATAAATCTCACCTATTAAATCGTACATCTAAAAGATCAATTCGACTCAATAATATACTTTCAATATTTTGAAATCCAAAATCCATTCTTGTTTTAAACCATTTCAATCACTTAAGTAATTTCATTTACCAAATTTAAATTTCCCCATCTCGATCTCCAATTCAATAATAATTCGATTTTCATATATTCAATTTTTTCCAAAGTCAAATCATTTCAAATAGTTTCAAATAACTATTCAAAATCATTTAATTTAACCAATCCGGTGTCTGTATATAATTTTTGATAATATGGTCAAATGATACAGATATATATCATTTCAACCCACAATAATTTAAATTTACAGATATATATATATCACTTCAGTACACAATCCTGAGTAAAATTTTGTGTTTATTAAATCGCTTGGCTTTATCATTTCAACCCATAACGATTTTTCCCTAATCTATAAGATCATTCAGGTGTGTATCATTTTAACCCATAGTGATTTTCCTAACGATAACAATGAGAATTCGCAATGTGAAACAACATACAAAACAAACATAACATCTAATCATTCAAAAGTTACCGATTAAACATCAATCACAATTTATCATCTAAATCAACTAATAATCACACCTAAATTTCAATTCAACTAAAATATCAATTTAAACTACCACACATCAACAAATAACAATTCATATTGCTTTAAAATTTAGTTTAAATAACATTAAGTAAATTTAGTCTAGCGGGAGTGGATCAAAGAACTCACCTTTGGTTTTACGTTGAATCAGAACTCCAACCGAATATCAAAATTTCTACAATCTTCAAATTCAACAACACTAATTTCATGTCATCCGAATTCGAATACGAACCTAATGGAGAAAACTGCATGTTAATCCAAGCTCATATGTAAAAGTTATTAATATTTGAACATTTGAATTTCAAATTAAAATAAACAACACTAACCCACTCTCTTTGACAAGTCATCATCTCCATCCTCACTTTCCCAAATGAAAGAACATATGCATCTAGCGAAACATACAATTGTTGATACTTCCCGTCACCCTCAGTTCCTCATCTCTCTAGGGAATTGTCCAATAGCTTCACCATTGCTCTTCGCTTTGCTCGCTCCACCACTGTAACAACCCAAATTCCGACAGACCGGTTTTTTTTTTAATCTTAATCAATCAAAACTCGAGTTGGCTTGTATGGTATCCTGCAGAAAAGACAAAGATATAAAATATATCAGAGCTCAGAAAATATCTTAAAACGTAATGGATAAAATATAATATAACCAAGTATAGCCTTATCGTAGTAATAACCTGCGAGTGTGTTATGACAAGGGTGTCAGAACACAAGTTCTAGTGGCTAGACAAAATTACACAATCTGAAATAACCCTACATATACCATTCAGTCGTGCTACTTATTTATTAGGTTGATTGGGTTAATAGCAATCAAGGCTTTACACTCACATCATACCTATTTACCTCCCAATAGATTAACCTAACATAACATATATATATATAGTTACCCCCAATATCAAGGTACCTCCCATTGTACCTACCTTGCACGGACTACGCCGTCATGCCATGGAATCGTATGCAACTCTCATCCTACGCTAGAGCGACGTACAGGTCTCTATAAAACTATGCCACGTATATAACTCTCATCCTACACCGGAGCGACGTACAGAACTCCATATCCAAACTCCTCGGTCAATCACGGAGTAATGCCCTAGCGTATATGATACACCACCCGGTACGACATGCATGTATCTAGATCCTCACATGTAGGCACTGTCTACTGTACCCTGAGTTTCGTAATAAGGTTGCATCTGAATGCACAGAACTCGGTCGGGAGCCTTTTCCATATCTGTATAGATCTGCTAAAGAGGCCTGAAGTACAAATATCTAAATTATGGTATGCACTTCTACGGTTGCTATGGTCCCACCTCGACCCCTCCCTCAACTACTGAAAGACTACATCAAGAGCTAAGTGACGTGCCCAGATCAAACAATCTACATCCAAATTGGCATGTCCCACAACCAAAGTCTCGATATTAAAAGATCGATGGTCTGTAGGTTTGGCTCTAGTCTTTCCGCGTCACACTAACTGCCGATGACGGGTACCCGACGAAAACTATCCTTAATTGGTCCTGACCAGCCTGTCTGTAGGAAAATTGTTAGAGTCACTGAATGTCATTCCACCACAACATTTTGACTTCCAACTATGTTGCAGTCAAGGTATACTCTCTAGGTGATAACGCGCATACCCAACATCTGCGAGTATAGCTTAAGCATGCACCGCAACTGAGGACCACCACGAAGTACCCTACCACGTCCCTCGGAAGGCGCGTGCTTCCTTCCAGTCCAGCAAAGCCAGCAAGCAGAAGAATCATATGGACGTTCTCGTCTCCTACCTCCAGACACCTCGATGATTATCCAGTTGGGTTCTTCAACTTCATATGTGCGGACCGGTCCAAGTGCTTCATGTTACCGTGTTATTAGACCCTATGTCTAAACATTTAATTACACGCTTTCTCTACCAGATTAGATTCTAGTTAGCTTGTTTATTTCCAATCATATTAACTTCTTATTCAAGTTACCAAGTTCACTCTGAGCCCCTCATATCTTTAAGGAATGGACCCCTCTCGCTTATTAATTTTAGTTATATAACTTTACCCATTTAAGATCATTAATAAGCCGTTAACATGTTATCCTCTAGAATGTAATTCAAGATTTGAAATCTACAATCTTCTTATATTATTATCCTGTCATTCATCGTTTAATTTCAGGTTTTAGGTTTCTCGGGTTTACAGGTTACAATAACATGTTTTTCTTATCACAATCAGCAGGTTTCAAGTTCTTAGATTTACAGGTTACAATAACATGTTTCTCTTATCACAATCAACAGGTTTCAAGTTCTCAGGTTTACAGGTTACAATAACATGTTCTACTTAATGTGTCATTAAGTAAATCTCATCTTAATCAATAGGTTTACATATTTTTAGTTAACATGTTACTTAATTATTTACTTAGTTCTCTTTAACTAAGGTTTATTAATAAGTTTCTTTCCATTTATTATAACCTATGTTAAAATTTCCACTTGTTCCTAGGACAAGCCTGCCTATTACATAACATTTTCGTTAATGTAATTAATTATAATAGGTTATTATAATTCCCTGTTCATTCCAATTCTTATACTGTTGTTACATCCATTCATTACAATTAATGTCATTTACTTATTTTCCGTTACACACATATATTCATATATTTCAAAGGTAAGCGCAAAAATTTTATATCACTATATAAAAAGAGTACAACTCTATAAACAAAGATACAAGAAACTATCTGTAAATATCAAAACCTATACAATAAAGAACTAAACAAATAAACTCCTAAAAACAAGATTGATACTCCAGAAATGTCATCACTGATACCTCCCAAATGCATGGTAAGAATTGCACACCCATAATGACTAATATTCATCAACTGTCTTACTGTATTGCAATCAAATTCACCCCAACAGTGACAAGCAAAACCATCTCAACACTGATAATTCCATACCACCAAGAACAACAGAAAGGCATCAAGATATAGTGGGGTCATACATTGGATTATACCTTGTATGCCTTTTGGAAGATTTCAGATTCGAACCAAAAGGAAAAACATCCTCCTGCGTATATTCAACTCCTTCATCTATATCATCCGCCCAAAACTTTCCCTTAAGTTTCTTAGATTTTGAAGAAGACATAGAGAGCTTAGGAGTAGAAGAAGAAGATAAACGAGCCAGATCAATTGCAGGAAACATTAAGCCATTGCCCGTAACAACAGGAGGAGGGGGTAGAGGGATATTCAGTGGGGTCTTCAAATGTGTGTAAGGAGAGGTATTAGCCTTAGAGGAAGAAGCACCACCGTCAGCTTTGCCAAAACCTTTAGTAGAAACTGACCTCTTAACAAAGTTTACCTCATCATTGAACAACATATTCAAACCAAAATCACCTTCAAAATTTATATTTTTACCAGGATTCACTTTACGAGTTCCTTTACCATCCTTAGCTTGTCCAACTTTATTACTACCACTGTCATTATCTATATCCGCTTCCTTAGAATTACTAGCTTTATTTACAGTGGTAGCACCACTAACATCCTTACCAACACTTGCATTATTAACAGTATTATTAACAGGAGCATCACTCGCATTTAGGTCCTCATCTCCCGAGCCTATATCCAAATTGACCTCCTCAGAATTTGTATTTGCAACATTCTTCATCTGCCAAACCATTTTCCTCTTCGATATAACTCTCGTCCATCCTTTATCATGGGCCTTATACCGACCTGTGTTCTGATTCTTTGAATTAAACCTCTGATTCTGATTCTGATCATTAATATTCTCATTGTGCACCACATAAGACTCTTCATACTTATCCCCTGCAAAACACTCAGAAGTTCTATGACCAAAACATTTGCAAGAGACACAGATACTCGGTTTCCAAATATATGAAAGATTCACTGTTGGTTTATCACTTAAACATGAAAGCACAATAGAATCAGGTAATTTTGCCTCAGCATTAACCTCAACAAGCG
Source organism: Allium sativum (assembly GCA_030737875.1). NCBI lineage: Eukaryota > Viridiplantae > Streptophyta > Magnoliopsida > Asparagales > Amaryllidaceae > Allium > Allium sativum. Next base: position 1,780,579 of record CM060921.1, on the reverse strand, counting down.
CTTTCGCAAAACTAAAACGCTGCATCCTTTCCGTACTGTAATCAAAACAAATCAGCCTTCCAACATGGCATGCCAACCAGTTTATTCCCACCAGAGTCCAAAGTATTAAAGGAATATTTGTAAATTGAATCCAAACTAGAACTCTTTTGATAAGCTTTTGTGGATTGCCAATGGTAAGATCCCACCGTGAAAGTATAAACATTTTGCCCCTAATAAAAATAGGATCTGAACGAAGGACTTTTGCTCGATCAATTTCATTAGTAAATTGGATATAAAAGTGATAACCATCAGATCTCACAGTAAAATCTCCTAGCAATTTCCAGCGTGATTTCAGAAAACTAGAAACAATAGTGTAAGAAAGCGTACCATCAATAAAAAAACCAATTAAGATGTTATTCCAGTACTTTAACCCCTCATCCTTAACAAGATCTGGAATAGCACCATCCTTTTGAATGTCAAAATGGATTGGCTTGTAAAGACCAGCGTTCCTAGGGAGAGAACGAAACAGGGAAGCAAAATCAGGCTGATCCTCAGATCTACAGTTGTGGTTAGCAGATCCAAATTGATTATCATTAGCTCCAGCAGATCCATATTGATTAGCTTTAGCATTTGTAGATCTAGATCGATTCACATCAGAACCAGCAGCTGGATCGACAACAGCATTTGAGCGAAGTTCTTCTGAAGAAGCGGAAGGATTAGGAGATGGACGAGAGGTCGATAGAGGTGGAAAAGAAGAAGAATCGAGAGAAAAAGGAAGAGTGGATGAATTCGCCTTATCGGCCACCATTAAAAATCGCCATCAATTGATTATAATTCTTCAACATCACATATATTCATATATATATATATACATATATATTTAAGCACCAAACCTCTCACATTAAGCTGGCTACTTGTGGATGTTGGATTCGCTGGGTGGTTCTGAGCAGACTTCTACCACAAGTTGAACTTAACCTCGTGTCTCAATACCATTATTTACCATTATATGTATATTCATACACCAGACCCCTTACATTAAATTGACCACTTGTGGATGTCGGAATTGTCGAGCGGTTCCGAGCAGACTTCTACCACAAGTTGAATTTAACCTCATGTCTGAGTGCGGTTTCAATTTCCTATTTACTGTAAATTTTCCATACAATTTAGGCATATTCATTCTTCCAAATTTTACTGTAATTTTGTTTACAATTTTTTGGCATAAATATATATATTCTCAAGAAAATATTCATGTTCATCATAAATTTCATAATTACAGCATTTACAGTAAACTCCAATTCAGACGGATGTTTAAATGAAAACAGGCTTATATGACATAATTGTTCTTAGCAGATTTAACCCAAATTATTACGATTATTCATAATTTCACTATACTTGACTTGCAATTTCCAATTAACAGATTATTAGAGCAGATTCATATACAACAATAATCTTTTAACTTGTCCTAAATAGTTCTAATACACAATTTCCAACTGTTTAGCAAATTACTTATAATGAGGAATTCAAACAATAAATATAATGTTATTTAAAATGGAATAATTTAGATCCACTCACCTAACAATTTCCAATCCACGAATCTGATCCAGATATGTTATTCCATGGCCTTCCTAACTGAATCTATAATCCAAAAAACCACGAATTCACAAAACTGGTACTAAAGAAGAGGGAGAAGGAAGATAAAGCTAAATAAACCAGATTCAAAGATTTACCTAATGCATATCAGAATTCTGAACACCCATTTGTAGATATATATTCTTTTCTTCAAAATCTTCAATCAGAATTTCCTAAGACTAATTATTTTATTTTCTAAAGAGATTTGAGGGGGAAGAAGAATGGCAGAGTCTAGGAAGCCTCTCAGAAAATATTAAATTTAGGCTAGGCTCTGCTAGCATATTTATAAGTGTTCAAGAAAGTGGATTTGATCTTAATAATACACGTAGTGCTGAGTTAACAACGAATAACGCCTCAAAACAGTCCAGGTTCGGCATACAAATCCGCCCAGACCTGGGGTGGACCGACCTTCCTACCTTGGGTCGACCCAAGCCGAGCGTAGGTCGCCCTACAAGGCGTCTAGTTCCCGCTTTGTTCGTTTGAATTTTTGGAATTATTTAAATATTATATTTACAAATAAACTCTTAATACGAATACAAAACTTCTAATGCCCATTTTACTTGTACATATATACGTGCGACCTTTGTTTCATTTTCAAAACTCAAATGGCGCTTATGCAGTCATTCAATTCCTACCTATTTTCATTTATATAGGTTTATTTTTAATTTCTCTTTTGTATACATATATATATATATGTACATACATATGCATATATTTACGTATGCATGTATACATATATTTTTGTACTTCCTTTTATGTATAATTTTCCTTATATGTGCATTTATACATATTTTCCTCTTAGAACATGTATTATTTTAGTTGTTCCTCTAAAATGAAAATATGGCGCCAGCGGGATTCGAACTTGCGCCACTCACTTGGGAGCCACATGTCTTTACCAACTGAGCTAGATAGGCTTTTGTTAACAAGACTAAAAACAATGGTGGTCACTGTTCTTTTCTTATACCTCCTTTTCATGTTTGTTGTAATATTTCATTTAAAGATATCTCTTTCATCTTAAATCTGTTTTCGGCAATATACAGGTCTAAATTGATCAGAAAATTGCGACGGACGCAATGACGCTAATTTTGTGACCAAATTCTGAAAGCTCTTCATATTTTACATTATTATTTAACTAAAAATGTGGGGTGTTACAACCGCCATGCCACCATCTTTTCAAGCTCGCATGCCACCATGAAATCCTGACATGAGCCTTCATCTTCACGCTATGTAACACCCCACATCCGTTAGTGTCACTCACAAAGGGAATGCACTAAGTTCTGTGGAGCATTTAGGGTAAAAGATGCAGATAAATTACAAGACAGACAAAAATTACAACAGCGGAAAATAAAAATTTGCTTTATTGATAAAATAGGTTGTACAACGATTTCTTTATAATATCAGAGTATCATCTGTCTTACAAAATAAAGAAGCATAAAACAACATTTATATTCCCCAATGTAGCAAGAGCCAGCCATAGCATCTGGAAAGAGAATCCAAGCAAAACTTCGACAAATCTTTAAGCTGGGAAAGAGTGACAATCCAACTTAACCTGAGCTATATTATTCCCTCCTTTACTACCTGGGGAGGGAACAGAAGAAAAGAAGACGAAAGAAAAACAGAGTCAGACATAAAGCCTGAGTAAGTTCAGTAACTTCTAGCATGTGAACATGGAAAAACAAAATGACATGAATTAACTGAATACAAGATAACACCATGATGATAGGGTCAGCAAGATTAGACACAAGATAATCACAAGATATGTTAAGATAAGATAAACTGGATATGATCTAATACTTTCGTCGCTTCGCTATTTCTTTATTGTACTGGTTTCTATATCTCTGCACCACCTAACTAGTGTCTCAACTAGTAACGATAACGTGATCCCAATCCCTGTAGTTTCCATTTCCTTCAGGCATACATTTATTATTTGTTACCTAGATCTAATCTAGGGTTTCCTACCAAGTGCCTTCGAGATTCAACTAGAGTTTACGCTATCTGATGAACGCTTCTCAGATTCAAGGTTTATGCCACCTAGTCCAACTAGGGATTATGCTACCTGTCGAACGATGCCCCCAAGTCTAGGACACACTACCTAGAGTGGTATATGTTCCTATACATCCCCACGCATGTATCGCGAATCGTTATCGCTTGTCTAGATGCACATGTCCTGTAATGTGCGGCCCGAGTCCTGTGGCAGGGCAAATCAAGAAACACAGAACTCGGTCGGGATCTTTCAGATATCTGCCTATGCAGATGCTAAGGTCTGTTTTTATTCCAGTGGCTATTGTGATAACCCCAAACTTACGCAGACCGAAAGTTGAGATGATCATTGGAATATAACATAGATATAGCAACACATAACACAGATAACAACATAAATATAAGAATCTATAAAACAACAACATCAACATAGCAGCGGAATATGGATGTTATCATAACACAGAATCCCAGTCACAGAGTCCTACTTATTACATCAAAATCCCAACAAAAGGAAACAAGTACATAATGTTAAAGATACAGTTTGAAACGAAGTGAAATACGGTTTGAATGTCTCAAAGTCTAAGTGGAAACAAAGATAAAGGTGAGGGTCTGCATAGTCCCACAAAGCACCTCGATAAGCAACAACACCAAAGCGAATAAGCAAACTCCAAGATCAGCAACTCCAGGGAAGCAACCTAACAACCTGTCAATTGGCTGCCCGTGTGGAAAGAGGGCACCCGAAATTTGCAAAGTGAAACAAAATTCGAGTCAGTCGTGGGACTGGTATGAGAAATCTTTCTATACTAACAAACCATATGGCGAATCACAGGACCACGCCGCTAAGGCGGAACGGGTTTACTCCATTGGATTGCCAGTGCATAATTAAGTAAGTCGTTTGAATAACGCTATGCATTTAAAGAAAAATGAGACCGTTATAAGACCCAAGTCCCATCACACAATGCAACGCACACCAGAGGAAAGGGTTTTTCCTTATAACGATCAAAAGATGATAAATACGTCAAACGCATTAATACTAGTGTGCATATGTTTTCATAAATCATTTCAATATAAATGTATTAATCCTAGACGACATAGGTACCATATATTATGCCGCCGTATATAAGTATACAACTAAAATCGTAATGTCGTATTGGAGAATTGGTTTCCATCATGAGTCGAGGCTAGGGGCAAGCTCCTCTCCGATTTAAGACACTCTAGCAAATGCCTCAGGATCCCCCGCAGTGAACCCTTGGAAGCGGTAGGGCCGGTCTCCACCTAACGGCAGTAGATTAGTTATGCCTGAACACACGTTCCCCGGTCCCTTTGGACCTATAGTATGACCACCATCGGCCTATAAAACACGAGGTACCTCAAAATCCATCATCCACATAAGTAAAATGTCAGCGCTGGTAGGTCCCTGACACAACTCTAGCTAGAAAGAAACGTGTGCACTCCTTACGGTCCGTATCCCGTTTTGACTCATACCGGTGTGTGAGGCTCGTGAGGCTACGTTATACACAAAGCTACGCCTAAACAGGCCGTGCTTTGATCATCTTCTACAAGGTCTGCTTTTCAACAAAACCTTGACCATTCGCATCTTAGCGTGCCACATTGACAATTCGTGTCATGCTATCGATAACTACTAACATATACCAGGGTGTTAAGCAGAGAATAAATTCTCTACCACCAAACAAGCATACATTAATAAGGATTGATTTAGTTACACGAAACGAATTCCAACGTCAGACGCGCGTCCATATGAGTCCGTTCTGGGTTTGAACGAAACCGGAGACACCAGAGAGGTTCTCGCTTATCCGGACAATCAACCCATACGACCTGCCAATTACTACATCAACCCCTTCCTGGGAGCAAGTCAGTCCAAGGTCTCAATAATCGTTGTCCGTTCGACGTGAAGATCGCCGGTCTTCAACATCGTCTTCTATTATTTCAATTTAAATCGCCGTTTGATTATTTGAAATGAGTTAAACTCGGCCTTTTCAAATAAACATCGCATAATTATCATTTAAATCATTTCACGTCATTTATATTTATTTTCAGCGATTTATTTCTATTTTTATTTATTTAAAAATAGTGCGAATTAATTAAACGACGCTTCGGGTCGATAGGCGACCCTGGCGCTGCTTTTACCAAAACTTGTTTTAAACATATCTTAAAATCTAACCGTCAGATTTTGGTAAATTTTATGTCGTTGGAAAACTCCTTTCGAGATGATTCTAACGGATCCAGTTTTGGGAAAATTCAACGGTCGGATCTTTTTGTACGACCGTTTAAAGTTATGATTTCAAAACGCGAACTACCGCGCGTGTTTTGCTTAGTTTAAATTATATTATATATATAAATATATTCCCTTAAATCCTTACATTTATATTTTTGTCCGCCAATTCTAATGCGACAAAAAGAATGTTTCCAACTATGTATATTTTACATAAAATACAATTTCTCTTATTCTCTTATTTACATGAACACTGTAAGTGTCTTTTTATTTTTATTTTTATTTTTCTCTACATTGAAAATGTAAATTCTCTCTTTATTTTTATACAGAAAGTATAAATGTTTCTTTTATTTTACATTCACCTAAAAATGTTAATGTTACTTTTATATTTCTTTTTACTAAGAAAATGTACACATAAACTTCTATCTTCTTTTACATAAGAAAATGTGCACATTAAACTTTCATTTTCTTTTACATGAGAAAATGTACTTTTAATTCTTATTTCCTTTGACATAAGAAATGTTGCTTTTAATTCTTATTTTCTTTTACATAAGAAAAGGTACACATTAAACTTTATTTTCTTTTACATAAGAAAATGTATATTTTAACTTTATTTTCTTTTACATAAGAAAATGTATATTTTAACTTTATTTTCTTTTACATAAGAAAATGTATATTTTAACTTTATTTTCTTTTACATAAGAAAATGTATATTTTAACTTTATTTTCTTTTACATAAGAAAATGTATATTTTAACTTTATTTTCTTTTACATAAGAAAATGTATATTTGCTTCTTTTTCTTTAACAAAGAAAAATGTACTTTAATTTCATTTTAATCACATAAAATGTACCTTTCATATTTTACATTTTAACAACATAAAATGTACTTTTATCTGTTTTACATTTTAAAACATATGTTCCCTATAGCTTATGTAAATATCTTTACTAGCGCCAGCATTTCTAAATAGCTATATTTCTGATGCCAATCCATTTCAATTATATAATATGACGATGAATGTGTGTCACAATACCCAAATTTTCACAACGATGGTTTTTGGTGTCCTAATACTCAAACTAACACAATGATGGTATTTGTGTCATAATACTCAAAATAACCCAACAATGGTTTTGGGGTCATGATACTCAAACTAACCCAATGATGGTATTTGTGTCATAACAACTATTTTAACACAAGTATAATTGGGTGCATTTCTGATGAGTCACAATAAAGGTCCCAACTCCACTTTTATTTGTAAATGAAAATGAAGATTTAAAACTCACATTTTATTTATACATAAAAGTAAGGTTAAACTTGCATTCTATTATGTTAACAAAAGAAACATAAAAAGTTTGTCTTTTTATCCTAAAAAAAACTTAACATAAAAAGTTTGTCTTCTTATTCTGAATCAAAATAAACATAAAAAGTTTGTCTTTTTATTCTTAACAAAATAAACATAAAAGGTTATTCTTTTTATTCTCAACAAATTTAACGTAAAAATTTATTCTTCTTATTAACATAAAAAGTTATTCTTTTTATGCTTAACAAAATAAACATAAAAAGTTATTCTTTTTATTAACATAAAAAGTTATTCTTTTTATGCTTAACAAAATAAACATAAAAAGTTATTCTTTTTATTCTCAACAAAATTAACGTAAAAAGTTATTCTTTTTATTAACATAAAAAGTTATTCTTTTTATGCTTAACAAAATAAACATAAAAAGTTATTCTTTTTATTCTCAACAAAATTAACGTAAAAAGTTATTCTTTTTATTAACATAAAAAGTTATTCTTTTTATGCTTAACAAAATAAACATAAAAAGTTATTCTTTTTATTCTCAACAAAATTAACGTAAAAAGTTATTCTTTTTATTAACATAAAAATTTATTCTTTTTATGCTTAACAAAATAAACATAAAAAGTTATTCTTTTTATTCTCAACAAAATTAGTAAATCTTTTTATTTTGACAAAGAAACATAAAAATTAAGTCTTTTGTTTTAACAACAAAATTAAGTAAAATGTCTTTTTGTTTAACAAATAAAATCATATAAAAAAAATGTCTTTTTGTTTAACAAACAAAAATAAACAAACAAGATTTTTCCATTTATTTTGTATAAAAATTTTAAGATTTAATTTTAATAGAAAATAAAAATAAATAAAGAGGGGAACTTAATTATGAACTACATCACAAATTTCAGATCTAGATAACATAGTCATCACAGACATCACCACATATTTCAGCAATAATTATATACAAACATCATCACATCGCAGATCAATAAATCACAATATACAATCACAATCTCAGCATTTTAATTTATTAATTATTAAAAACTAGAGATCTCACCGTTTTGCGATTTGTCAAATTCTCAAGTTGTTCTGAAAGGTCCCGTTTCAGTCCACAATTGTAGATCAGGATCGTACGAGTCCAACGCTTCAGAAATCGCGAAATTCTGAGTTGTTTCGAACGAGTTACGATCAATACAAGTTTGAGAATAATTATATTTATTAATTAATTAAATAAATGGGCAAAAACCACCTTCTTCTTCCACTCAGAATCAAGGCCGCGCCTTTGTGTTATTGTTCGAACCTAGGGTTCGACTTTGCTCGCGGCACAGGCGCCTGGAGGACGAACGGAGGGCACCACGGCCTCGGCCTAGGGACGGCGCACCTGCGCTGGGCGGAGGGGGCAGCTCGGTGGGGCCCAGAGGGAGAACGACGGGGATTTGCGCGGCGACTTTGAGGGCTCGGGGCGAGCGCTACAGGCGATGAGGCAGCGTGCTACTGGTCGGTGATGAAAGAGGAGGAGGAGGCCTTTGGAGTGGTGTTGGTGGCGAAGTCTGAAACTTGGTGGAGGAGGAGCAAGACGAGGAAGAAGATTCGAACGTGAAATGAGGGTGGCGGCGGCCTATTTGCACGATGAACAGTGAAAATAGAATTAGGGTTTTAATTCTTCCTTTTTATAAAAGTTTAAGTGCAATTTTACGTTTAAATCCAAACCTTTCAAACCACACCAATTTCAGCCCGACTGAAGCCCATCCTACCAAATAGGCCCTATTCCGGATCCAACGGGCTAGGTCCCGTCAGCCCAAGAGTTCGTCTCGACCCTCGTTTTTCAGATTTGAATATAATTTATTTATATTTTAAATTTAACCGTCTTTAAAAATTCACCGGGGCCGCATATGGACCCGGAAAAATCCAAAAAAAATATATTTGGCTTTCTTATGACGATACGAATCCAACAAAATTAATTTCGTCTAATTCTGAGATTGTTTGAAAAATGGCTATTTTTCAGTCGATTAAATTTGACTGAAATGGACAACACACATTTTCCTTTGCCATGCTCACAAATAAATTCGGAAAATTCTAAAAATTGAAACCTAGCAATAATATAATATTCTGGTTCCGATGAAATTGGTTTCGTCGAAAACAGAGATCGTTTGAAAATTGGCTATTTTCACTGGCTTTAAACATTATTTAAAATGAAAATTTTAAATTCTGCCTCATTTGCCAACTAAATTACTTAAAAAAAATTTTTTTTTTTTTTTTTAATTTTTTTTTTTTATTTGGCTCGGATTTTCCGGGTCGTTACAATCTCCCCCACTTAAAAACTTTTCGTCCTCGAAAAGAAAGTAAAAGTAGGAAACGACAGAAATGCAAATTGTGGTAAATGTACCTTAACACAAGCATCATTCAGAGATATCCTCCCTGCAATGGGGATAAGCCCTTCTGAAGCTATCCTCCGTCTCCCAAGTGCAGTCCCTAGGATCACTGCTCCACTGCACCTTGACTAGGGGAATCTTCTTGTTTCTCAACACCCGGATTTCTTTGCCAATAACCTTTATCGGATCTTTTCTCACTGTCAGATTAGGAGCAATATCCAAGACTTGCTGATTCAATTCATCCTCAATCAAATCAGGATCGTGCACATGCTTGCGGAGTTGGGACACATGAAAGACATCATGCACCCCAGGCAACCAGTCGGGCAACTGTACTCGATAAGCAAGAGTACCGATCCTTTCGAGAACAGGGAATGGGCCTATGAACCTTGGCGCCAATTTCCCAGTCTTCCCAAAACGAATCACGCCTCTCAATGGGGAAACCTTCAAATATACTCGATCACCAACAGAGAATTCTAAGTGTCTTCTTCGCTGATCTGCATAACTCTTCTGTCGGCTCTGAGCAGCCAACAGGCGCTTCTTAATCAAATCAACTTTGTCCGATGCTTCACGAACCATGTCGGGACCCAAGACTAATCGATTGCCTGGCTCCACCCAACATGCTGGGGACCTACATGGTCTACCATATAGTAATTCAAACGGTGACATTCCCAAACTGGCTTGGTAGCTATTATTGTAAGAGAACTCCACCAAGTATAAATGGTCCTCCCATGAACCACCATAGTCAAGGATGCACGCTCGCAACAAGTCTTCTAGAATGCGGTTCACCCTCTCAGTCTGGCCATCTGTCTGAGGGTGGTAAGCTGTGCTCAGATTCAACTTAGTACCGAGCTCTTCTTGGAAAGCTTCCCAAAATTTGCTCGTAAATGGGGGATCCCGATCGCTGACAATGCTTCTTGGAATCCCATGCAGTCTGACAATCTCTTTAAGATAAAGCTGCGCCAAACTCCGAGCTGTTCTGTTGGTCTTGACAGGGATAAAATGGGCAGACTTTGTTAAGCGGTCAACAATTACCCATATACTATCATTCCCCTTTCGGGTACGAGGCAAGCCATCAATAAAGTCCATAGAAATTTCTTCCCACTTCCAGCCTGGAACTCCTAGCGGTTGCAATAGACCTGCTAGCTTCTGCTGATCACTTTTGACCTGCTGACAAGTGTGACATCTAGAAACATAAATAGAAATATCTCTCTTCATGGATTTCCACCAGAATGTGCGCTTGAGGTCTTGATACATCTTGCTTACCCCTGGATGAATACTAAGCTTAGATTTGTGGCACTCATCCATAACTTCCCTTCTGAGCTCAGGAATGTATGGAACACAAATTCGGCCAGATAGCCTCAGAACCCCTCTGTCGTCAATTTGGAAGCTAGTGGATTCGCCATCCTGAATTCTTTTGATAATCCTCTGAATAAATTTATCATCCTTCTGGAGAGCGGAGATCTTATCAATCAGAGTAGAAGTAATAACGAGATTGGCGAGAAGGAGTTTTTCACCATCTGTATTCTTTCGACTGAGCGCATCGGCTACAATGTTGGCTTTCCCTGGAGTATATAGGATAACAAAATCATATGATGCAAGAAATTCAACCCAGCGTTGCTGCCTCATATTCAAATCTCTTTGGGTAAAAAGATGCTTCAAGGATTTGTGATCCGTGTATACTTCGAACTTCTCACCCAAGAGGTAGTGCCTCCATATTTTAAGAGCAAAAACAATGGCCATTAACTCAAGATCATGAGTGGCGTAATTCTTTTCATGCGGTTTCAATTGGCGGCTAGCATATGCGACCACTTTGCCTTGCTGCATCAGCACCGCCCCAATACCTTGAATGGATAAAGGACTAACACGTTAAAATGAGATTTGACAATAAAAGAAATTGTTATCCCTAACATGTTGATTAATATAAAGGAAACAACCTTGATGAGAAGCGTCAGTCCAGACTGTCAGATCCTGATTGCCATCTATAATGGTCAACACAGGAGCATTGGTCAACCTCTCTTTTAAATCTTGGAAAGCTTTCTCGCATTCGGGCGTCCAAATAAATTTTGCATGTTTCTTGGTCAGGTTTGTCAATGGACAAGCAATCTTCGAAAAATCTTTGACAAATTTCCGATAATAACCAGCCAGCCCTAAGAAACTTCTGACCTCGGTGGGGGTTCGAGGTTGCTTCCAGTCTTGGATGGCTGAGATTTTTCCTAGATCAACTGAAATGCCTTCTTTTGATACGACATGTCCGAGGAATTTCACCTCTTCTTGCCAGAATATACATTTGGAGAATTTGGCTTTCAGCACATTCCTACGCAAAATCTCCAAGACTTCCCTCAGATGTTGTTCGTGCTCAGCAGTGGATTTAGAAAAAATGAGGATGTCATCGATGAACACGAGCACAAATTTATTTATAACATCCCTGAAGACCCTATTCATCAGATCAACAAAATATGCTGGAGCATTACATAGACCGAAAGGCATTACTAGCCATTCATAAAAGATATCCGGACCTCTGAAAGCAGTTAGAGGCACACATTCTTCTGCGATGCGAAGTTGATGGAAGCCTGTAGCTAGGTCCATTCTAGAGAAAACTCGCGCCCCATGCAAGCGGTCGAGCAAGTCGTCAATACGAGGCAGTGGGTATTTGTTCTTCAGAGTTTGTTTGTTGAGATCACGGTAGTCCACACATAACCTGAGGGTACCGTCTGATTTTGGAACGAACACCACGGCTGCGCCCCATTCTGAGAAGCTAGGCCTGATCAAGCCCTTAAACAAAAGTTGGTTGGTTTGATTTCTCAGCTCTTCTTTTTCTTTGGGTGACATTCTCCGAATAGGATGAACGACGGGCCTTGCATTCGGAGCTAAGTCAATTCTGAAATTGATTTCTCTACGTGGAGGTAAACCTTCAACTTCTTTGAATACATCAGCATAATCTCTGACAATGGGAATATCCTCAATAGAAGTAGGGGTGACTTCTAGAGAAGACCAGAATTCTTTCCTGTCAGTGGCTGAGCCGTGGCATGGTATGGTAATTTCGCCAAGCTTAACTTTAACCTTGATCATTCTTTCAACACATACTAACACAGCCTCATACTTGGTTAGCCAATCCATTCCCAGTATGATATCATAACCGGAAAAATTCATGACGATCAGGTTAAAAGGAAATTGAAAGCGTGCATAGGAAATGGGCACTTTACAATATTGGTCGAGAACGAGAGATCCTCCTATAGGACTATGAGCTCTAATCAATTCCTTAAGTTTTCGAGGTTTCAGTTTTAACTTTTTAATGATGTCAGAAGAAATAAAACTACGTGCTGCACCAGTGTCAAATAGGACAGTAATAGGGATATTTTTAATGTTAAGAGTACCACTTAAAACATCAGGTGTACCTGGGCCCTCGGTAGGAGCGGGTGTAATCGTACCCTCATATACATGTGCCACCTGAGCATTCTTCAGCAATGGGCAATTCGGCTTGATGTGCCCCTTCTGATGGCAGTTGTAGCATTCCAGGTTGCGGTGAGGATTCTGGCCACTATTCTGAGAATTCTGACCCTGCTTCTGAGAGCTCTGACCACGGTTCTGACTGGGGCCTGAATCATTTCTCTTGACTCTTTTAGGCGCTTTACACTCGTAATCAAAGTGCCCGGTCTTGCCACAATTAAAGCATGTCACCTTGCTCCTGTCTCTCTTCTTCCCCTGTGACTTTGCAGCTGAAGAATTTCCCGTCTCAGGTTTCTTACTAGTCTGCTCCTTCTGGCTATTATTCTGATTCTTTGCTCTCTCTTGTTGAGCAGACTCATCATTTTCTTCGTAGCGGCTGGCAAAGGTGATAACTTCATGGAAGGGAAGATCGATATGAGCCGTAACCCTATTCAGATACTTTGTAGCGAGGCCCTTAATGAATTTCTTGTTCTTCTCAGTTGGGTCTTGAATTAGGTTAGGGGCATAACGGGAAAGCTCATCAAATTTCATCGCATATTCAGCAACTGTCATATTTCCTTGTTTCAGATTGACAAATTGTTCACGAAGGCGTTCTCTTGCTTGTGGAGGGATGTATTTCTCGTTGAAGAGCTCTTTGAACTTTGCCCAGGTCATATTGGCCACATCGTTTCCAATCTTAACTGTGTCCCACCAGTGCTCAGCTTTGTAACAACCCGTATTTTCAATAACCTGTAATAACATAAATCGAGGCAGAATTTAATTCTAAAATGGGAATCAAGGGAAACGGGCTATGCCATTGCGTTCGTCTCGGAAAAATACGCGAAATAGAGTCCGAGTTTTCGAAAATCGGAGTCCGTATGACCAAGATATGGCCTCGCGAAGTTTCACGAAAATTCCCAAATTAAAGTATACTTAATTAAGTGAAATGGGTTGTGTAGATATATATATATATTGATATATATATATATATATATATATATATAATTGAAAATTTAATAAATAAATATGCAAAAATGCTCAAAACAGCGAATTGGGAGAGGGGAATAACCGAACCGGCCGATTTTTGAAGTCGACCCGAGCCCGCTGGGTCGACTAGGGGTTAATCCAGGGTGTTTGGCTGTCAACCCGTGGGCCGATTCGCTCAAGTGCAGATTTTGCATTTGAATGGTTCTCATGGTCCATCTTTAATCTAAAGGCCCTAGATGGTTCCTACACTTGACTTCTTCCCCAAGACATGCTTTGATGGCTTGGATTGAATCTAGGGTTAATCCTATGGCCTAAAACACTTGCCTAATCTATAAATAAGACCCTAACCTACCCTAATTCATTCATAATTAAACCTAGTGACTAAACTATGGCAAAATGCTAGCTCTCATGGCCTCCACTAATTTTATGAAGAGGGTTGCATACTAATCACTCTCTAATCAACTTCTAATCCCTTCTTAGCATCTTAATCTTCTTCATTTGGTGTTCAAAGTTGCTAGTTGTGAGTTTCTATCACTTTGATGATCTTTTGGTAAACTAATTAGATGAGATGTGATGAGATTTATGGTTTTGTATGTGGGTTAATGAGCTTTGAATCATATGATATGATGTTAGCATTAATCTTATGTTTATGCATGTTGAGTATGTAAGCTTATGCAAGTTTAATATGATGTATGTTATGTTTGCATGATGCTAAATATGCAAGTTGTGGGCTATGTAATCATATGCATGTTATGCAAGTTCATGGTAATATGCTATGCAAGTTACATGTATGTAAATATGCAAGTTACATGTTTGTTAATATGCAAGTTACATGTATGTAAATATGCAAGTTACATGTTTGTTAATATGCAAGTTACATGTTTGTTAATATGCAAGTTACATGTATGTAAATATGCAAGTTACATGTTTCTTTATATGCAAGTTACATGTTTGTTAATATGCGAGTTACATGTATGTAAATATGCAAGTTACATGTTTATTAATATGCAAGTTCATGATGACACATTATGCAAGTCTATAAGCTAATATGCAAGTTTGTTATGCAAAATGAATATGTAAGTTATGTGACATATTATATGCAAGTTATGTGACATGTTATGCAAGTTCATATGCAAGTTATGTGTTTGTTAATATGCAAGATGGCACCTTTGAAACATGTTCATTCATATGCAAGTTGACACCTTTTATATGTGTTATATCATGAACGAAATTACGTGGGAACGATGGGGTAATTAAATGCATAAGTTAATAAGATTGTGTGAAATTAATATAATTATGCATAACACAAAATAAATAAACATAGTATGGGAATTTGCCTATTTGGTTAGGTGTACCCATACTATGTGTTGGGAATTTACCTATTGAGTTAGGTCTACCCCATGGGAATTTACCTATTAAGTTAGGTCTACCCATGTTAAGAAAACTTGATTAATTAGGGATAATTAATATAAAATTATGAGGGTGATTAATTAGGTGTAATTAATTGACTAAGACACGAGGTTGGACTCAGTTGTAGCGTAAAACTGCCCGGACCCAACCGGCTTAACCAGTTGCTACAAATGTTAGCCCAATGTGAGAGGTCTTAGGCACAAACTAAATACGTAATTAATGTAAAGACACGAGGGTAGACTCTGTTATGACATAAGGCTGCCCGGACCCAACCGGCTTAACCAGCGGTCATAAAAGACAGTCTAATGTGAGAGGTCTTTACAAAGGTTACGTTCTTAATTAATTAATTAAGAAACACTTAACCATATTAGCATGTAGAGGGACATGAGGGGTTAAGTGGGTGCCTCGGGTGGCATGAGAAAATCTAGTGGTTGCCTTGGGTGGCAATAGAAAATACGATTAGAATACTTAACCAAAATGGAACATGTAATTAAAACATGATTAAAGGGTTAAGTGGGATATACTAGAAAAAGGGACAAGCTTAGGTGGGTAGCTTGTGGAGGCCCATTTCAACCAGTAACCCATACGTATCTTTGTGGGCTCGACCCATGTCGAGGACGGGACACGCATACTGGGCTTGACTGTAAGAGGCAAACGGGTTAGCGGTGGCAACGCAAGTCCAACGGGCTTCATATGCGTGAGTGGGCCCGGGCTGGTAGGTAAGCCGTTGTTGCATCGAGTAGATATAAGCCGTGCACCTTTAGTTCCATCAGGTTGCCACATTGGGGAATGATACATCCCACGGTGGGGCCAGCACGGGTATCTACGTTAGGGAGCCGATCGAATGGGAAGTAGTGTGTACACCTAGTGGATTGTAGGGCCCCGTGGCGCCTACTTGGTCACCTAGGGGTACGCAGGTACTAATTAGTAAATTTTATAAGTCCTTGGGTGGGATCAACCTTTAAGTTAGGAACGACTGGTGTGGTGCAGTTTAGTAATTTACCTTAGGGAGGGTAGATGCGTCTTTATCCTTTATCTTCGTTTAGTTGACTGCTTAGGGTAGCCATTCATCCCTATATGTTACCGTATATCAGTTTATGTCTTCTCTGGTTACTTTAACGATTGTATTGTTAAAGTTATAGGACTCGCTCAGACTTATGTCTGACCCTGTTGTTTTTATCTTTTTCCCAACCCTCAGGTCCTACGGTGGATCCTAGCAGTAGTGGAGCTTGATCGGATTGCTGTTCCAGTCTTTAGGAGCTTGGATAGATGTAAAGCTCCAGTTATCCAGTTATCTTTTCTTTTGTTTGGCTATTGTATGAGAGTGGGATTATGTACTTCTTTATTTTGATGGATATTGTACTTGACCTTTATTGTGGTTTTATGATGTAACCAGACATGTTTTACTTCCGCTGTTATGAGATGATGTTTTAAAATTTCAAGTACTATTTATATCTGTCTTGTTGTAATTTTTCTGTTCTATATTCACTAAAATACTCCACCGATGCTATGGCATTCCCTTAGTGAGTGATCATAGCGGGAGTGGGGTGTTACACGTGGTATCAGAGCTTAAGGTTACCAGAACAGATAAAATTTTTGAGAAAAACTACTTTCTAAGAGTATTTTCGAAGAAAGGATTTTTAAAAGCATGTCTTCTAAGAGAAAAAGTTTTTGAAAAAGAAAAGCATAATCCCCAATAGCCATATCTTTATCTTTCGGAATCTCCTTTTTGAATCTTTCCTCTTTCGTTTCAGCATGGCTGAAGATCTTAACATCCCGGAGGGTTTAGTTATACCACTATGGTATAGGAGGTTGCAAGAGGCTAGGGCCGCGGCTGCGGGTCCGGCCAATGCTACTACACCAGAGACAACCGCTCCTCCTCCTCAGCCTAGAGTGGATAATTTTGCTAAGGTTTGCAAGGAGTTCAAGGCTATAGGAGGAAAACCTTTTCTTGGTTCAGAGACTTTCGTAGAGGCTAGAGATTGGCTTAAGGAAGTGGAAGAGTTGCTAGATATCTTTGAAGTGGAAGAGGGAAAGAAAGTCAAGTTGGCGGCTTGGTTAATGAAGGGAGAGGCCTCATTCTGGTGGGAGGTCACTAATGGAGAACGCCCTGTTGACTCTTGGGCAGATTTTAAGCAAAGGTTTGGGGCTAAGTTTCTCTCAAGGGCGGAAGAGAATCTGTTTATGGAGAAGTTCTTGAATTTGAAGCAAGGGAATCTCACGGTGAAAGAATATGTCAACAAATTCAATCAATTAGCAAGGTTTGGCATAGAGTTGGTGAATACACCGGAGAAGAAGGCTTTGAGGTTCGTTAGAGGCTTGAACGAACCATTGCAAGGAATAGCTATGACTCACATTCCTATGGGGGCCACTTTTGAGAAGCTTGTCTACATGGCACTTATGCATGAGGATGATAAGAATTCTAAGGCACCAGAGAAAAAGGGGGATCAGAAGAAACCGCAACAGCAACAACAAGGCAAGGGCGGAAAAGGCAATGGTGACAAAAAGAAGACGAAGAAGAAGTGCTTCAATTGTGGAACACCAGGACACCTTAGTAAGGATTGTCGCAAAAAGAAGAAGACCGGTTGCTTTCATTGTGGTGAAGCAGGGCATCTTGTGAAAAACTGCCCAAAGAAGGGGCAGAAGACGGGGTCTACCTCAGGAGGCCAGGTGCAAGCTCTTATAGCACCACCTCAGTCAGGGGGGCAAGTTCAGGTTCTCTCAGTTCCACCGATTCAGCAGAGAGGTAGAACTATTTCCGTTGAAAGTCTGGTTTTTCTGTTTGATCATCCAGTTCGTACTTTGTTTGACTCTGGCGCATCGCATTCTTTTATCTCATCATCGTTAGTTGAGTCACTGCACTTAGACACCAGTCTAGTTGATGATCCCTTGGTTGTCTCAAACCCAATTGGGGGCTCCATATATCTGTCTATGATATGTTTGGGTTTGAAGATTTCTATACTTAGCGTTGAGTTTAGATGTGATGCTTTTGTATTGGGCTTCACGGGCTATGGGTTGATCTTGGGCATGGACTGGTTATCCAGTAATGGTGCCGTTCTTGATTGCGAAAGGAGAGTTGTCAGGCTCATGACCCGCTTGGGTAACACTCTCGAGATCTCTTGCAATCCCATGGAATCTGTTTTGCTAAGTTATCTTGAATCGCTCGATGCTTCGGTCGAGAGTTTGTGTTCTGTCAGAGTAGTCCGGGAATATCCGGATGTGTTTGAAGAAGTAAAGGGTTTGCCTCCGAAGCGGGAGATAGATTTCCGAATTTATTTGGTGGATAATGCCAAACCAGTGTCTTTGCCAGTACGCCACATGGCTCCTCGTGAGAGAAGAGAACTTCATAAGCAAGTAGGGGAGTTGCTTGAGAAGGGGTTCATAAGGCGAAGTATATCGGAGTGGGGAGCTCCAGTAGTGTTTGCCACGAAGGCGGATGGGTCCCTCAGACTTTGTGTGGATTATAGAGAACTTAATAAGCTCACGAAGAAGAATAGACACCCATTACCGAGGATAGATGATCTCTTTGATCAGTTGGTTGGCGCGTCAGTATTTTCGCAGATGGACTTAGCTACAGGGTTTCATCAGTTAAGAGTGGCGGAGGACAGTATAGAGAAGACTGCTTTCCGGACTCCGGATGGTTTTTATGAGTGGCTAGTGATGCCATTTGGGTTGACAAACGCCCCGGCATACTTTGTTGATCTCATGAGTAGAGTGTTCAGAGAGTATCTGAATAGGTTTGTAGTAGTTTTTGTGGATGACATCTTGGTCTTTTCCAAGAATGAAGAAGAGCATGCCTTACATCTCAAGGAAGTGTTGGAGACTCTTCGAGCGCATAGTCTTAAAGCTAAATTCTCTAAATGCCATTTTTGGAGAAGAGAAGTGCGATTCTTAGGGCATGTGGTCTCTAAGGAAGGGATAGCTGTGGATCCCGCAAAGATAGTATCTATCCAGGATTGGAAAGTTCCTAGAAATGCTACCGAGGTAAGAAGTTTCTTGGGGTTGGCAGGATATTATAGGAAGTTCATCAAAGACTTCGCGAAGATATCAGCCCCATTAACCCGCTTGACGAAAAAGAATCTGGTTTTCTCGTGGGATGTAGATTGTGATGATGCTTTCCGACGGTTAAAGAGAGCTTTGACCACCGCTCCAGTTTTAGTGCTCCCGGATGGGAGTAAGCCGTTTGTTGTTTATACCGATGCTTGTGGAACAGGATTAGGCGCAGTCTTGATGCAGGAGGGAAGGGTAATAGCCTATGGAGGGAGACAATTGAGAGTGCATGAGAAGAATTACC
The DNA here is from genome assembly GCA_030737875.1 of Allium sativum. Classification (NCBI taxonomy): domain Eukaryota; kingdom Viridiplantae; phylum Streptophyta; class Magnoliopsida; order Asparagales; family Amaryllidaceae; genus Allium; species Allium sativum. Next base: position 1,760,979 of record CM060921.1, on the reverse strand, counting down.
CTACCCATGATCTAGAGTTGGCCGCGATTGTTTTCGCACTTAAGTCTTGGCGCCATTATCTTCTTGGTGAGAGATTCGAGTTGTTCACCGACCATAAATCATTGAAGTACTTATTCTCTCAGAAGGATTTAAACTTAAGACAGCAAAGGTGGATGGAGTTCTTAGCATCCTATGATTTCGAGATAGCGTATACCCCTGGTAAGGGTAACGTGGTGGCAGACGCCTTGAGTAGAAAAAGGCTATCTTTGAGTCCATTGTTCGTGGAACGACGAAGCTTGGAGTTTCTTTCTTTGTTTGACTTCAGACCTTCTGTTGATTTTGTACCTGGTTTGTTGGCATCCTTGGAGGTTAGACCTACTCTTTTGAGACGGATTGGCGAGGCTCAGCGAGACGACTCACAGTTGGTTGTGTTGGTAGAGAAGCTTATAAGAGGGGAGTCGTCCAGCCATTTGGGTAGATACACCATAGATGATAAGGGATGGTTGCATAGAGACGGTAGACTTTGTGTACCGCAAGATGAGGGTTTGAAGAAGGCTATTTTGGATGATGCACATCGTTCAAGAATGACTATTCATCCCGGTGGAGACAAAATGTACCAAGACATGAAGAGAGTTTTCTTCTGGGCCGGTATGAAGAAAGATGTGGCCGAGTATGTGGCTAGATGCTTAGTGTGCCAACAAGTTAAAGTGGAGCAAAGGAAACCCGGTGGGTTGCTACACCCATTGGAAGTTCCACAGTGGAAGTGGGATAGTGTCTCGATGGATTTCATCGACGGGTTACCGAGATCGAGGAAGGGCAATACGGGAATTTGGGTTGTGGTAGACAGACTTACCAAGAGTGCCCATTTTATACCCGTAAAGAGTAAGAGGACCGCTCCATGGCTTGCTTCAGTCTATGTTAGAGAGATTGTTAGATTGCATGGCGTACCATCCAGCATTGTGAGTGATCGAGATCCTATTTTCACTAGTGAGTTTTGGAGAAGTTTGCAAGAGGCGGTAGGGACTCAGTTGTGTTTGAGCACCGCATATCATCCTCAGACGGACGGTCAGACTGAGAGGGTGAACCGTATCTTAGAAGATCTTTTGAGGCTTTGTATCTTGGATTTTGGAGGTACATGGGAAGAACATCTTCCTTTGGTGGAGTTCGCATATAATAACAGCTTTCAGTCCAGTATTGGTATGGCTCCTTTCGAAGCTCTTTATGGAAGGCCTTGTCGATCTCCTACATGTTGGTGGGAATCTACGGATAAGATCTTGCTTGGGCCGGATATGGTTAGAGAGACTTCAGAGAAGATTGATTTAATTCGAAAAAGGATGAAAGCAGCGCAAGATAGACAGAAATCTTATGCGGATCGGAGAAGGACGGATCTTGAGTTTGAGGTTGGGGACATGGTTTTTGTCAAAGTATCTCCATTGAGAAATGTTGTTCGCTTTGGGTCCGTAGGGAAGTTAGCACCGAGATTTGTTGGGCCGTTTCCTATTAAGGAAAGGATTGGACGGATGGCATATAGGGTGGAGTTGCCCGACAGACTTAGTGGTGTTCATGATGTATTCCATGTATCACATTTGAGGAAGTGCTTACATGAGACCGCGGAGGTGGTAGAGCCGAGCTTGCTTAGAGATGTAGAGGTAGAGCGTGATGCGACGATTCGACGAGCTCCTACTCGCATCCTTGGGTCAGAAACTAGGAAGTTGAGGAACAGAGAAGTTCAGCTAGTTAAAGTGCAATGGGGAGATGACGAAAGCAATGCTACTTGGGAGACGGAAGCAAAGATGCGTTCTTTGTATCCATTTCTTTTTGAGAGTATGTCTTTTAACTTCTCCTTTATTGCTTGTCTAGTACTTATCTTATCTTTAGTATATCCTCTCGCTAATACCTATGACCTTTAGATAGGGTAAAACCTATGGTTGAAACATGTGTTTGAAACATGTTATGGTTGATGGATGCATATGGATGCAATTGTTTGCTAGTGGTTGCTCGTGGATGCATATACACACACATTAGGCACTAGATCGGCTCAGTCACTTCATGTTGCATATTGCATAAATGGATGTGGTAGTTAGATTGATGGATGTATCATGGCTGTGTTATCATATGGATGATGCATTTTTGTGTATGGTTGTGCACGCATGTAGAAATTTGTATGTGTCAATAGGGTTTCGCATACATATTGGATGCATGGCACTATCATGGTTTGCATTAAGGAGGTTTACTGTATCAGTAACCGCCTGATTTTTGCATTAGGTAAGTACATATACACACACTTTTGCATATATCCATCCAGCATTTAGAATCTTGTAAGGACAATGATTGCTCGTGGATGATGCTTTGAGTAGATGGATGATTGGATGGTAGGATACGTTCTTCCTAACTTGAAGATTTCGGGGACGAAATCCTTTAAGGAGGGGAGAATGTAACAACCCGTATTTTCAATAACCTGTAATAACATAAATCGAGGCAGAATTTAATTCTAAAATGGGAATCAAGGGAAACGGGCTATGCCATTGCGTTCGTCTCGGAAAAATACGCGAAATAGAGTCCGAGTTTTCGAAAATCGGAGTCCGTATGACCAAGATATGGCCTCGCGAAGTTTCACGAAAATTCCCAAATTAAAGTATACTTAATTAAGTGAAATGGGTTGTGTAGATATATATATATATATTGATATATATATATATATATATATATATAATTGAAAATTTAATAAATAAATATGCAAAAATGCTCAAAACAGCGAATTGGGAGAGGGGAATAACCGAACCGGCCGATTTTTGAAGTCGACCCGAGCCCGCTGGGTCGACTAGGGGTTAATCCAGGGTGTTTGGCTGTCAACCCGTGGACCGATTCGCTCAAGTGCAGATTTTGCATTTGAATGGTTCTCATGGTCCATCTTTAATCTAAAGGCCCTAGATGGTTCCTACACTTGACTTCTTCCCCAAGACATGCTTTGATGGCTTGGATTGAATCTAGGGTTAATCCTATGGCCTAAAACACTTGCCTAATCTATAAATAAGACCCTAACCTACCCTAATTCATTCATAATTAAACCTAGTGACTAAACTATGGCAAAATGCTAGCTCTCATGGCCTCCACTAATTTTATGAAGAGGGTTGCATACTAATCACTCTCTAATCAACTTCTAATCCCTTCTTAGCATCTTAATCTTCTTCATTTGGTGTTCAAAGTTGCTAGTTGTGAGTTTCTATCACTTTGATGATCTTTTGGTAAACTAATTAGATGAGATGTGATGAGATTTATGGTTTTGTATGTGGGTTAATGAGCTTTGAATCATATGATATGATGTTAGCATTAATCTTATGTTTATGCATGTTGAGTATGTAAGCTTATGCAAGTTTAATATGATGTATGTTATGTTTGCATGATGCTAAATATGCAAGTTGTGGGCTATGTAATCATATGCATGTTATGCAAGTTCATGGTAATATGCTATGCAAGTTACATGTATGTAAATATGCAAGTTACATGTTTGTTAATATGCAAGTTACATGTATGTAAATATGCAAGTTACATGTTTGTTAATATGCAAGTTACATGTTTGTTAATATGCAAGTTACATGTATGTAAATATGCAAGTTACATGTTTCTTTATATGCAAGTTACATGTTTGTTAATATGCGAGTTACATGTATGTAAATATGCAAGTTACATGTTTATTAATATGCAAGTTCATGATGACACATTATGCAAGTCTATAAGCTAATATGCAAGTTTGTTATGCAAAATGAATATGTAAGTTATGTGACATATTATATGCAAGTTATGTGACATGTTATGCAAGTTCATATGCAAGTTATGTGTTTGTTAATATGCAAGATGGCACCTTTGAAACATGTTCATTCATATGCAAGTTGACACCTTTTATATGTGTTATATCATGAACGAAATTACGTGGGAACGATGGGGTAATTAAATGCATAAGTTAATAAGATTGTGTGAAATTAATATAATTATGCATAACACAAAATAAATAAACATAGTATGGGAATTTGCCTATTTGGTTAGGTGTACCCATACTATGTGTTGGGAATTTACCTATTGAGTTAGGTCTACCCCATGGGAATTTACCTATTAAGTTAGGTCTACCCATGTTAAGAAAACTTGATTAATTAGGGATAATTAATATAAAATTATGAGGGTGATTAATTAGGTGTAATTAATTGACTAAGACACGAGGTTGGACTCAGTTGTAGCGTAAAACTGCCCGGACCCAACCGGCTTAACCAGTTGCTACAAATGTTAGCCCAATGTGAGAGGTCTTAGGCACAAACTAAATACGTAATTAATGTAAAGACACGAGGGTAGACTCTGTTATGACATAAGGCTGCCCGGACCCAACCGGCTTAACCAGCGGTCATAAAAGACAGTCTAATGTGAGAGGTCTTTACAAAGGTTACGTTCTTAATTAATTAATTAAGAAACACTTAACCATATTAGCATGTAGAGGGACATGAGGGGTTAAGTGGGTGCCTCGGGTGGCATGAGAAAATCTAGTGGTTGCCTTGGGTGGCAATAGAAAATACGATTAGAATACTTAACCAAAATGGAACATGTAATTAAAACATGATTAAAGGGTTAAGTGGGATATACTAGAAAAAGGGACAAGCTTAGGTGGGTAGCTTGTGGAGGCCCATTTCAACCAGTAACCCATACGTATCTTTGTGGGCTCGACCCATGTCGAGGACGGGACACGCATACTGGGCTTGACTGTAAGAGGCAAACGGGTTAGCGGTGGCAACGCAAGTCCAACGGGCTTCATATGCGTGAGTGGGCCCGGGCTGGTAGGTAAGCCGTTGTTGCATCGAGTAGATATAAGCCGTGCACCTTTAGTTCCATCAGGTTGCCACATTGGGGAATGATACATCCCACGGTGGGGCCAGCACGGGTATCTACGTTAGGGAGCCGATCGAATGGGAAGTAGTGTGTACACCTAGTGGATTGTAGGGCCCCGTGGCGCCTACTTGGTCACCTAGGGGTACGCAGGTACTAATTAGTAAATTTTATAAGTCCTTGGGTGGGATCAACCTTTAAGTTAGGAACGACTGGTGTGGTGCAGTTTAGTAATTTACCTTAGGGAGGGTAGATGCGTCTTTATCCTTTATCTTCGTTTAGTTGACTGCTTAGGGTAGCCATTCATCCCTATATGTTACCGTATATCAGTTTATGTCTTCTCTGGTTACTTTAACGATTGTATTGTTAAAGTTATAGGACTCGCTCAGACTTATGTCTGACCCTGTTGTTTTTATCTTTTTCCCAACCCTCAGGTCCTACGGTGGATCCTAGCAGTAGTGGAGCTTGATCGGATTGCTGTTCCAGTCTTTAGGAGCTTGGATAGATGTAAAGCTCCAGTTATCCAGTTATCTTTTCTTTTGTTTGGCTATTGTATGAGAGTGGGATTATGTACTTCTTTATTTTGATGGATATTGTACTTGACCTTTATTGTGGTTTTATGATGTAACCAGACATGTTTTACTTCCGCTGTTATGAGATGATGTTTTAAAATTTCAAGTACTATTTATATCTGTCTTGTTGTAATTTTTCTGTTCTATATTCACTAAAATACTCCACCGATGCTATGGCATTCCCTTAGTGAGTGATCATAGCGGGAGTGGGGTGTTACAAGCTTGATCTTTGAGTTGCCATGCAGCCAGGAAACGCTTCCTCTGATCCTCAAGTTCCATCCCTTCTAAGATCTTCTCACAATTCTTGAGCCATGACTCGGCTTCAACAGCAGACTCTCTACCGGTGAAAGGAACTCCGCCCAAGTTTTTGAATTTCTTTGACATCCGTTCTAAGTCGAATGGCTGTGCGACTATAGGGTCGGGCTGCTCATGAATGGGCTCTTCTTCGGGTGGCCCTCTAGCTCCACCTCTCCCACCTCCACGGGTTCTAGCTCTAGTACTCATAATGAATTAGTCTGTAACATCAAGGGGAGAGTCAGACCACAGAAATGAAAATCTTCCAAAGGAAAGGCTAAGAGGTGAAAATGATGTAACGACTGATAAATATGTGCTATTATGTTATGCTCACTCTAGGACCTTAGTCCTATCTCTAATGAGACGCATTGCTATAAATATGTTATATCCCAAAACTAAGGTTGAACCAAAGCTCTGATACCAACTGTGATAACCCCAAACTTACGCAGACCGAAAGTTGAGATGATCATTGGAATATAACATAGATATAGCAACACATAACACAGATAACAACATAAATATAAGAATCTATAAAACAACAACATCAACATAGCAGCGGAATATGGATGTTATCATAACACAGAATCCCAGTCACAGAGTCCTACTTATTACATCAAAATCCCAACAAAAGGAAACAAGTACATAATGTTAAAGATACAGTTTGAAACGAAGTGAAATACGGTTTGAATGTCTCAAAGTCTAAGTGGAAACAAAGATAAAGGTGAGGGTCTGCATAGTCCCACAAAGCACCTCGATAAGCAACAACACCAAAGCGAATAAGCAAACTCCAAGATCAGCAACTCCAGGGAAGCAACCTAACAACCTGTCAATTGGCTGCCCGTGTGGAAAGAGGGCACCCGAAATTTGCAAAGTGAAACAAAATTCGAGTCAGTCGTGGGACTGGTATGAGAAATCTTTCTATACTAACAAACCATATGGCGAATCACAGGACCACGCCGCTAAGGCGGAACGGGTTTACTCCATTGGATTGCCAGTGCATAATTAAGTAAGTCGTTTGAATAACGCTATGCATTTAAAGAAAAATGAGACCGTTATAAGACCCAAGTCCCATCACACAATGCAACGCACACCAGAGGAAAGGGTTTTTCCTTATAACGATCAAAAGATGATAAATACGTCAAACGCATTAATACTAGTGTGCATATGTTTTCATAAATCATTTCAATATAAATGTATTAATCCTAGACGACATAGGTACCATATATTATGCCGCCGTATATAAGTATACAACTAAAATCGTAATGTCGTATTGGAGAATTGGTTTCCATCATGAGTCGAGGCAAGGGGCAAGCTCCTCTCCGATTTAAGACACTCTAGCAAATGCCTCAGGATCCCCCGCAGTGAACCCTTGGAAGCGGTAGGGCCGGTCTCCACCTAACGGCAGTAGATTAGTTATGCCTGAACACACGTTCCCCGGTCCCTTTGGACCTATAGTATGACCACCATCGGCCTATAAAACACGAGGTACCTCAAAATCCATCATCCACATAAGTAAAATGTCAGCGCTGGTAGGTCCCTGACACAACTCTAGCTAGAAAGAAACGTGTGCACTCCCTACGGTCCGTATCCCGTTTTGACTCATACCGGTGTGTGAGGCTCGTGAGGCTACGTTATACACAAAGCTACGCCTAAACAGGCCGTGCTTTGATCATCTTCTACAAGGTCTGCTTTTCAACAAAACCTTGACCATTCGCATCTTAGCGTGCCACATTGACAATTCGTGTCATGCTATCGATAACTACTAACATATACCAGGGTGTTAAGCAGAGAATAAATTCTCTACCACCAAACAAGCATACATTAATAAGGATTGATTTAGTTACACGAAACGAATTCCAACGTCAGACGCGCGTCCATATGAGTCCGTTCTGGGTTTGAACGAAACCGGAGACACCAGAGAGGTTCTCGCTTATCCGGACAATCAACCCATACGACCTGCCAATTACTACATCAACCCCTTCCTGGGAGCAAGTCAGTCCAAGGTCTCAATAATCGTTGTCCGTTCGACGTGAAGATCGCCGGTCTTCAACATCGTCTTCTATTATTTCAATTTAAATCGCCGTTTGATTATTTGAAATGAGTTAAACTCGGCCTTTTCAAATAAACATCGCATAATTATCATTTAAATCATTTCACGTCATTTATATTTATTTACAGCGATTTATTTCTATTTTTATTTATTTAAAAATAGTGCGAATTAATTAAACGACGCTTCGGGTCGATAGGCGACCCTGGCGCTGCTTTTACCAAAACTTGTTTTAAACATATCTTAAAATCTAACCGTCAGATTTTGGTAAATTTTATGTCGTTGGAAAACTCCTTTCGAGATGATTCTAACGGATCCAGTTTTGGGAAAATTCAACGGTCGGATCTTTTTGTACGACCGTTTAAAGTTATGATTTCAAAACGCGAACTACCGCGCGTGTTTTGCTTAGTTTAAATTATATTATATATATAAATATATTCCCTTAAATCCTTGCATTTATATTTTTGTCCGCCAATTCTAATGCGACAAAAAGAATGTTTCCAACTATGTATATTTTACATAAAATACAATTTCTCTTATTCTCTTATTTACATGAACACTGTAAGTGTCTTTTTATTTTTATTTTTATTTTTCTCTACATTGAAAATGTAAATTCTCTCTTTATTTTTATACAGAAAGTATAAATGTTTCTTTTATTTTACATTCACCTAAAAATGTTAATGTTACTTTTATATTTCTTTTTACTAAGAAAATGTACACATAAACTTCTATCTTCTTTTACATAAGAAAATGTGCACATTAAACTTTCATTTTCTTTTACATGAGAAAATGTACTTTTAATTCTTATTTCCTTTGACATAAGAAATGTTGCTTTTAATTCTTATTTTCTTTTACATAAGAAAAGGTACACATTAAACTTTATTTTCTTTTACATAAGAAAATGTATATTTTAACTTTATTTTCTTTTACATAAGAAAATGTATATTTTAACTTTATTTTCTTTTACATAAGAAAATGTATATTTTAACTTTATTTTCTTTTACATAAGAAAATGTATATTTTAACTTTATTTTCTTTTACATAAGAAAATGTATATTTGCTTCTTTTTCTTTAACAAAGAAAAATGTACTTTAATTTCATTTTAATCACATAAAATGTACCTTTCATATTTTACATTTTAACAACATAAAATGTACTTTTATCTGTTTTACATTTTAAAACATATGTTCCCTATAGCTTATGTAAATATCTTTACTAGCGCCAGCATTTCTAAATAGCTATATTTCTGATGCCAATCCATTTCAATTATATAATATGACGATGAATGTGTGTCACAATACCCAAATTTTCACAACGATGGTTTTTGGTGTCCTAATACTCAAACTAACACAATGATGGTATTTGTGTCATAATACTCAAAATAACCCAACAATGGTTTTGGGGTCATGATACTCAAACTAACCCAATGATGGTATTTGTGTCATAACAACTATTTTAACACAAGTATAATTGGGTGCATTTCTGATGAGTCACAATAAAGGTCCCAACTCCACTTTTATTTGTAAATGAAAATGAAGATTTAAAACTCACATTTTATTTATACATAAAAGTAAGGTTAAACTTGCATTCTATTATGTTAACAAAAGAAACATAAAAAGTTTGTCTTTTTATCCTAAAAAAAACTTAACATAAAAAGTTTGTCTTCTTATTCTGAATCAAAATAAACATAAAAAGTTTGTCTTTTTATTCTTAACAAAATAAACATAAAAGGTTATTCTTTTTATTCTCAACAAATTTAACGTAAAAATTTATTCTTCTTATTAACATAAAAAGTTATTCTTTTTATGCTTAACAAAATAAACATAAAAAGTTATTCTTTTTATTAACATAAAAAGTTATTCTTTTTATGCTTAACAAAATAAACATAAAAAGTTATTCTTTTTATTCTCAACAAAATTAACGTAAAAAGTTATTCTTTTTATTAACATAAAAAGTTATTCTTTTTATGCTTAACAAAATAAACATAAAAAGTTATTCTTTTTATTCTCAACAAAATTAACGTAAAAAGTTATTCTTTTTATTAACATAAAAAGTTATTCTTTTTATGCTTAACAAAATAAACATAAAAAGTTATTCTTTTTATTCTCAACAAAATTAACGTAAAAAGTTATTCTTTTTATTAACATAAAAAGTTATTCTTTTTATGCTTAACAAAATAAACATAAAAAGTTATTCTTTTTATTCTCAACAAAATTAGTAAATCTTTTTATTTTGACAAAGAAACATAAAAATTAAGTCTTTTGTTTTAACAACAAAATTAAGTAAAATGTCTTTTTGTTTAACAAATAAAATCATATAAAAAAAATGTCTTTTTGTTTAACAAACAAAAATAAACAAACAAGATTTTTCCATTTATTTTGTATAAAAATTTTAAGATTTAATTTTAATAGAAAATAAAAATAAATAAAGAGGGGAACTTAATTATGAACTACATCACAAATTTCAGATCTAGATAACATAGTCATCACAGACATCACCACATATTTCAGCAATAATTATATACAAACATCATCACATCGCAGATCAATAAATCACAATATACAATCACAATCTCAGCATTTTAATTTATCAATTATTAAAAACTAGAGATCTCACCGTTTTGCGATTTGTCAAATTCTCAAGTTGTTCTGAAAGGTCCCGTTTCAGTCCACAATTGTAGATCAGGATCGTACGAGTCCAACGCTTCAGAAATCGCGAAATTCTGAGTTGTTTCGAACGAGTTATGATCAATACAAGTTTGAGAATAATTATATTTATTAATTAATTAAATAAATGGGCAAAAACCACCTTCTTCTTCCACTCAGAATCAAGGTCGCGCCTTTGTGTTATTGTTCGAACCTAGGGTTCGACTTTGCTCGCGGCACAGGCGCCTGGAGGACGAACGGAGGGCACCACGGCCTCGGCCTAGGGACGGCGCACCTGCGCTGGGCGGAGGGGGCAGCTCGGTGGGGCCCAGAGGGAGAACGACGGGGATTTGCGCGGCGACTTTGAGGGCTCGGGGCGAGCGCTACAGGCGATGAGGCAGCGTGCTACTGGTCGGTGATGAAAGAGGAGGAGGAGGCCTTTGGAGTGGTGTTGGTGGCGAAGTCTGAAACTTGGTGGAGGAGGAGCAAGACGAGGAAGAAGATTCGAACGTGAAATGAGGGTGGCGGCGGCCTATTTGCACGATGAACAGTGAAAATAGAATTAGGGTTTTAATTCTTCCTTTTTATAAAAGTTTAAGTGCAATTTTACGTTTAAATCCAAACCTTTCAAACCACACCAATTTCAGCCCGACTGAAGCCCATCCTACCAAATAGGCCCTATTCCGGATCCAACGGGCTAGGTCCCGTCAGCCCAAGAGTTCGTCTCGACCCTCGTTTTTCAGATTTGAATATAATTTATTTATATTTTAAATTTAACCGTCTTTAAAAATTCACCGGGGCCGCATATGGACCCGGAAAAATCCAAAAAAAATATATTTGGCTTTCTTATGACGATACGAATCCAACAAAATTAATTTCGTCTAATTCTGAGATTGTTTGAAAAATGACTATTTTTCAGTCGATTAAATTTGACTGAAATGGACAACACACATTTTCCTTTGCCAAGCTCACAAATAAATTCGGAAAATTCTAAAAATTGAAACCTAGCAATAATATAATATTCTGGTTCCGATGAAATTGGTTTCGTCGAAAACAGAGATCGTTTGAAAATTGGCTATTTTCACTGGCTTTAAACATTATTTAAAATGAAAATTTAAAATTCTGCCTCATTTGCCAACTAAATTACTTAAAAAAAAATTTTTTTTTTTTTTTATTTGGCTCGGATTTTCCGGGTCGTTACAGCTATGGTCCCACTCGACCCCTCCCTCAACTAATGAAAGGCACACCTTGAAAAATGAGAACTATACGCAGGCCCCCGATGCCCCACTAACCTATGGCCATCCTCACCCATAACTAGATAGCAAGTATATAGTCTTTTGGAGTTCTCCGCCTTTCCGCTTCACGTATTTCGATTGACTCAAGATGGATGGTAGACGACGAGTTGCTATCACAGGGCTACCGTTTTCTCGCCGAATCACGTCGGTCCATCCTAGTCTTTAGGTTGCCATATATTGCAACCAAGGCATACCCGTGGTTCTTCTAACGCAGACCTTAACCTCTGTGAGCCCAGGAGAATCATCTGCAGCCTCACAGAGGGATACCAAGAGTACCCTCACGTCCCCTCGAAGCCTCGGGCTTCGTAGCCCAATTCGTTGGAGCCTTCTTTTTACTCAGACGGACATTCGCTCCTTCCCGTGTTATACTAAGAATTACTACTTAGTTTTACTAACTAAGGTTTACCACTTAGTTTCCAGAATCGTTGTTTTCTTAACTAAGGTTTACTACTTAGCTCCTTTTAACTAAGGTTTACTACTTAGTTCTCTTTCTCGCCAATTTGGATTGGTTAAGTGTCCTTAGTCAATTCAAGCTAACTTAACCCTCTTCATTTATCCTGATAAACTGGTTAAGTGTTATCAGTAATTCATGTTGACTTAACCCTACCACAAACCAAGTTATATTGGTTAAGTATTTCTTATTACTTAACCCTACCCATTCATCCTGTATTGGTTAAGTGTTCCTTTTTAACTTAACCTTGCCCGTCTGTTTTAACTAACATGTTATTAATGGTTAAGTATTATCCCTTCATGTTTTAGACTTAACCCTATTCCTTTATCACAATCTGATGGTTAAGTGCTCAAGTTTACTTAACCCTACAGTCTAGTCCAGCTAACATATCAAATTGGCTAAGTGTATTAACTTTTACTTAACCCCACCTTCTAGTCTAGTTAATTTGGCTAAGTGTTTTCTTAGTTACTTAACCCCCTACAAATCTTGTCTTGTTACCATGTTAAGTTGGTTAAGTGTCCCTATGGACTTAGCCCTCCCATTCTAGCTTAACTGTGTTAAGTTGGTTAAGCGTTCCTATGGGCTTAACCCTCCCATTCTAGCTTAACTGTGTTAAGTGTCTGTATGAACCTAACCCCACCCACCGGTCTGGTTATCATGTTGAATTGGTTAAGTATCTTAGTTAACTTAACCCTGCCATTCTTGTTCTAGCTTTAACTAAATAAATTAAAGCCGCGACCACTCACATTAGACAGATATTGTTGCGAATACTGGATGTGCCGGTTGGTTCCGGGCAGGTTTACATCGCAACTCAGTCTAACCTCGGGTTAGGCATATTCGTGTTTTCTAAGTTCAAAGGGTTTTGATTAACTTTCAAATCAGGTTTCGAAAGTAACCATCCCATCCGTCGGATCAGTTAGGGATAGCCAGGGAGAGCAGGAAACTTGTACTTTCCAAACCCAAGCCTAGACACTATCCTCTCTGTCACCCTAGAACTTTTTGGTGTATTATTAAAAGAGATGTCGTTAATAAACCTTTCTTTTGTATATAAATATATTTTTAACAATTTATCCTCAAAGTTTAACCGCTTATCCTCAAAGTCCATTTTCCCTTTTTAAAATAAATTTGGCCTATACCCTATACATTTGCCATGCCTACTAATGGACTTGTATTCTAGGCCCAAATCTTGATTTGCCTATCTTACAGTTTGAAGCAATTTAGATCCAACACCCCCATTTACAGTTCATGCCAAAACTAGATTATATATTCTAGTTTACAGTTTATGCCAAACTAGATTTCATATTCTAGTTCATCGTTTATGCCCAAAACTTAATTTGCATACCAACTACCTATTTTGTGGCCTATTTAACCATTTACCATTTACGCCCAATGTATGTAAATTATGCTAATATACTTATCATGCTTAATTTAGCCACCCCATTTCTGATTTAATATTCTAATTTCAGTTTATGTCAAAACTAGACTTGTTATTCTAATTTTCATCTTAATAGTCATGCTATAATGCATGTTCCCAAATTATGCCAATTTCCAAGTTTAGTCAATTTCATGTTTTTCCCCAAAACGTATTCCCATCGTTCGTATAATTGTGATTCAACCTAGATCATAAATAAAGCTAGATTCGTGGATAAAAGGGAATGAACCAAAATGCCATGAAAGAACGGACATAACAACTGGCATAAGATGATAATTCATAGGCATATAGATTACGACATGAAAAGGGTTGAATAGTATAGATTCAAGAACATGGGTAGACCTAACTTAATAGGTAAATTCCCATGATCAAGATCTAAAAATAAACTGAAATAGAAAGTCAAGCCTAGGCCCAATATAATGCCAATTTGGGGTACAACATGGTTTTTGTACTACAATGTCATGGGCATAAATAACAATCTTATATCCATAGTCGTAGGCAATAAATCCTCACAGTTAATGAATCATAGTCATAGGCGATGTTCATAGTCAAAGGAAAATAGTTCTCACAGTCATGAGTCACAGTCATAGGCAATGTTCATAGTCTAAGAGGCATATGGTTTTAAGGTCCATAGTTTCATAGTCACAGTCTTATTTGGTCATCGAATCATAACAGTTCTTAATTAGGTCCAAAGATATAAGCACTGATTCGAATAGAGAGAATTTGGCATATTCTTTTATTCCTTTAATTTCATGTCACGAATAGAGAAAACGTTCAAATCTAAAAAGTAACCGACTTACAGAGATTAGATTAGATTCGTAGAAAAACAGTCATTGAAGTCGTTTGAATCTTCACTTGAATCCTAGCTTGACTTGAATCTCCTCTTGAAAGTCTTGAGCAGCATTTCCTCGTCTTGATTTATTTTATATATATTATTTATTTATACATTTTCTCATAGGCAGCATAAGGATAGAAAAGAATTGTGAATAGAGAAGGAGACTAAGGCTGTTTATATAGGATTAGACGGACGAATCTGGTTAGAACGGCGTCCAGATACAGAAGAACGAACCAGACTGCAGATCTGGAAAAAGAAGGGGGGGTCGACCCCCAGGTCGGGGTAGTCGACCTGGGTCTTGGGCGGGAAAATTCTCGCCCAGCCCAATCTGGGTCCGATTTTGAATTTTGAACTTGTTTCTGACCTGTTCAAATTTTAAATCGAATTCTGAAACTTCTGAAGACCATATCTCCTTCATACGGAGTCCGATTAACGCAAACTCGGACTCTATCTCATGCAGAATTCCGAGACGAACGCAATGGCGCAGCCCGTTTCCCTTGATTTTGATTTTAAAATTTAATTCTGCCTTGATTTGTGAATCTTAGTGTTACAGAATTACGGGGTGTTACATTCTCCCCCACTTAAAAGGATTTCGTCCCTGAAATCTTCAAGTTAGGAAGAATGTGTCCTACCATCCAATCACCCATCTACTCAACCACTCAATCACAGGCATTCATTGTCCCTAAAAGATTTCTAATGCTTTCATGTTCATATGCATAGTGTGTGTATATGTCTTTATCTAATGCAAGATCAGGCGGTCTACTGATTCAGTTGACCTCCTTAATGCGAATCATGTCAGTGCCATGCGTCCAATCATGTATGCAAGCATCCCTAGTTATGTAAATACTACATGCGTGCATAGTCATTCATCCATATGATAACATATCAAGTTCAACTTACAACAAATACATATCTGTAAATGCAATATGAAAGCGTCCGAACTGATCTAGTGCCTAATACGTATGCATATGCATTCACGAGCAACCATTAGCAACCACTTGCAACCATCAACCATAACATGTTTCAAATACATGTTTACATCCATTGGCTTCTACCTAAGGATCGAAGATACGACCTAGAGGATATACTTTGGAAAGAGAGAAACAATTATGCGTAAAGCTCCTACAAAAAAGAAATCAAGGATGCACCCTTAAGGAAAAGGGTATGATGCTAGTATCTAGCCTTCTTGAGATTTACTCCACTATATCTTAACTAATTTAACTTCACGATTGTGAAGTTCCTGATCTCCATTTCCAAAATAAACAGATGTCAATCACGGTACCAAGTATATGCACTAAGATGATTAGAGGTCTCCCTCTTATCCGCCATGCCATAACTATAAGGGTCAAAAGGTTACTACGTGCTTTTTAGAGTGCCTGCCACAACTATTCATCTCTCACGCAAACCATCCTAGTCGAACTCGACATTCCTCAAGTACAAGCCCCAAAGTCCTAAACCAATATCAGACAAGCACCCAAGGCATATCTCCTCCGAATTTAGACGATCTACGTGAGATGATATAAGCAAACTCAATAGTTATTCTCAAATCCCTACTAACCAAAAATAAACTGGTCGGACCACCAATTGGATTTGAGACTCTAGTGGGATCTTTCTACTATACAAGTACTATGGTGTAGAGACTCAACTATGGAAGTGGATATGAACAAATGCGAAGCGCTAAAACCAAAGGAAAAAGTATGAACAGCAAAACTAGACTCTTCCAATAGAACTTTACTACCTTTCTCCTAGGTACGCTTGGTGGTGAAAGTATGTACTTGCCCTTCTGAAAATCTTGTTCCTCGTTCTTTCCCTTGTCCTTAATTATATGCCCTATCATACCCTAGTAAAGATACTTCCTCTTGTCTTAGGTTTTATAATTTCTTCCTCCTTCGTGAGCTAAATCTACATCCATGAATTCCTCATCCTAGGGTTGTGCTCCCTAGCCAAACTCCTCATCCCCTTCCGTGTGTAACCATGTTGACAAATATCTCGAAAGCTGCTTCCATCGTATAGAAAACCCTATAAGCTTGAAAGAAAACTGGCCGTAGGTAAACAACTACGGCTATGGAAGGAAGCCAGGCACGTCTTCGCCCATCGATGAGGTTACCTCCCAGAAAGCCAGGAGCCCCAGAGACTCAAGAAAGAAGGAGACAAGAATTCAAACAGAGGAAGAGAAGTTAGTGCGTATGGCTTTGAGGAATATGCCTTTAAAACAAATCTTTTCTCTTGAAAATGCTTCTTTTAAAACCGTTTTTAAAATAATTTTTCAAACCACTTTATCTGATCTGGTAACATTCAGCTCTGATACCACGTGTAACACCCCACATCCGTTAGTGTCACTCACAAAGGGAATGCACTAAGTTCTGTGGAGCATTTTGGGTAAAAGATGCAGATAAATTACAAGACAGACAAAAATTACAACAGCGGAAAATAAAACTTTGCTTTATTGATAAAATAGGTTGTACAACGATTTCTTTATAATATCAGAGTATCATCTGTCTTACAAAATAAAGAAGCATAAAACAACATTTATATTCCCCAATGTAGCAAGAGCCAGCCATAGCATCTGGAAAGAGAATCCAAGCAAAACTTCGACAAATCTTCAAGCTGGGAAAGAGTGACAATCCAACTTAACCTGAGCTATACTATTCCCTCCTTTACTACCTGGGGAGGGAACAGAAGAAAAGAAGACGAAAGAAAAACAGAGTCAGACATAAAGCCTGAGTAAGTTCAGTAACTTCTAGCATGTGAACATGGAAAAACAAAACGACATGAATTAACTGAATACAAGATAAAACCATGATGATAGGGTCAGCAAGATTAGACACAAGATAATCACAAGATATGCTAAGATAAGATAAACTGGATATGCTCTAATACTTTCGCCGCTTCGCTATTTCTTTATTATACTGGTTTCTATATCTCTGCACCACCTAACTAGTGTCTCAACTAGTAACGATAACGTGATCCCAATCCCTGTAGTTTCCATTTCCTTCAGGCATACATTTATTATTTGTTACCTAGATCTAATCTAGGGTTTCCTACCAAGTGCCTTCTAGATTCAACTAGAGTTTACGCTATCTGATGAACGCTTCTCGGATTCAGGGTTTATGCCACCTAGTCCAACTAGGGATTATGCTACCTGTCGAACGATGCCCCCAAGTCTAAGACACACTACCTAGAGTGGTATATGTTCCTATACATCCCCACGCATGTATCGCGAATCGTTATCGCTTGTCTAGATGCACATGTCCTGTAATGTGCGGCCCGAGTCCTGTGGCAGGGCAAATCAAGAAACACAAAACTCGGTCGGGAGCTTTCAGATATCTGCCAATGCAGATGCTAAGGTCTGTTTTTATTCCAGTGGCTATGATCCCACTCGACCCCTCCCTCAACTAATGAAAGGCACACCTTGAAAAATGAGAACTATACGCAGGCCCTCGATGCCCCACTAACCTATGGCCATCCTCACCCATAACTAGATAGCAAGTATATGGTCTTTTGGAGTTCTCCACCTTTCTGCTTCACGTATCTCGATTGACTCAAGATGGATGGTAGACGACGAGTTTCTATCACAGGGCTACCGTTTTCTCGCCGAATCACGTCGGTCCATCCTAGTCTTTAGGTTGCCATATATTGCAACCAAGGCATACCCGTGGTTCTTCTAACGCAGACCTTAACCTCTGTGAGCCCAGGAGAATCATCTGCAGCCTCACTAAGGGATACCAAGAGTACCCTCACGTCCCCTCGAAGCCTCGGGCTTGGTAGCCCAATTCGTTGGAGCCTTCTTTTTACTCAGACGGACATTCGCTCCTTCCCGTGTTATACTAAGAATTACTACTTAGTTTTACTAACTAAGGTTTACCACTTAGTTTCCAAAATCGTTGTTTTCTTAACTAAGGTTTACTACTTAGCTCCTTTTAACTAAGGTTTACTACTTAGTTCTCTTTCTCGCCAATTTGGATTGGTTAAGTGTCCTTAGTCAATTCAAGCTAACTTAACCCTCTTCATTTATCCTGATAAACTGGTTAAGTGTTATCAGTAATTCATGTTGACTTAACCCTACCACAAACCAAGTTATATTGGTTAAGTATTTCTTATTACTTAACCCTACCCATTCATCCTGTATTGGTTAAGTGTTCCTTTTTAACTTAACCTTGCCCGTCTGTTTTAACTAACATGTTATTAATGGTTAAGTATTATCCCTTCATGTTTTAGACTTAACCCTATTCCTTTATCACAATCTGATGGTTAAGTGCTCAAGTTTACTTAACCCTACAGTCTAGTCCAGCTAACATATCAAATTGGCTAAGTGTATTAACTTTTACTTAACCCCACCTTCTAGTCTAGTTAATTTGGCTAAGTGTTTTCTTAGTTACTTAACCCCCTACAAATCTTGTCTTGTTACCATGTTAAGTTGGTTAAGTGTCCCTATGGACTTAGCCCTCCCATTCTAGCTTAACTGTGTTAAGTTGGTTAAGCGTTCCTATGGGCTTAACCCTCCCATTCTAGCTTAACTGTGTTAAGTGTCTGTATGAACCTAACCCCACCCACCGGTCTGGTTATCATGTTGAATTGGTTAAGTGTCTTAGTTAACTTAACCCTGCCATTCTTGTTCTAGCTTTAACTAAATAAATTAAAGCCGCGACCACTCACATTAGACAGATATTGTTGCGAATACTGGATGTGCCGGTTGGTTCCGGGCAGGTTTACATCGCAACTCAGTCTAACCTCGGGTTAGGCATATTCGTGTTTTCTAAGTTCAAAGGGTTTTGATTAACTTTCAAATCAGGTTTTGAAAGTAACCATCCCGTCCGTCGGATCAGTTAGGAATAGCCACGGAGAGCAGGAAACTTGTATTTTCCAAACCCAAGCCTAGACACTATCCTCTGTGTCACCCTAGAACTTTCTGGTGTATTATTAAAAGAGATGTCGTTAATAAACCTTTCTTTTGTATATAAATATATTGTTAACAATTTATCCTCAAAGTTTAACCACTTATCCTCAAAGTCCATTTTTCCTTTTTAAAATAAATTTGGCCTATACCTTATACATTTGCCATGCCTACTAATGGACTTGTATTCTAGGCCCAAATTTTGATTTGCCTATCTTACAGTTTATAGCAATTTAGATCCAACACCCCCATTTACAGTTCATGCCAAAACTAGATTTTATATTCTAGTTTACAGTTTATGCCAAACTAGATTTCATATTCTAGTTCACCGTTTATGCCCAAAACTTAATTTGCATACCAACTACCTATTTTGTGGCCCATTTAACCATTTACCATTTACGCCCAATGTATGTAAATTATGCTAATATACTTATCATGCTTAATTTAGCCACCCCATTTCTGATTTAATATTCTAATTTCAGTTTATGTCAAAACTAGACTTGTTATTCTAATTTTCATCTTAATAGTCAGGCTATAATGCATGTTCCCAAATTATACCAATTTCCAAGTTTAGTCAATTTCATGTTTTTCCCCGAAACGTATTCCCATCGTTCGTATAATCGTGATTCAACCTAGATCATAAATAAAGCTAGATTCGTGGATAAAAGGGAATGAACCAAAATGCCATGAAAGAACGGACATAACAACTGGCATAAGATGATAATTCACAGGCATATAGATTACGACATGAAAAGGGTTGAATAGTATAGATTCAAGAACATGGGTAGACCTAACTTAATAGGTAAATTCCCATGATCAAGATCTAAAAATAAACTGAAATAGAAAGTCAAGCCTAGGTCCAATATAATGCCAGTTTGGGGTACAACATGGTTTTTGTACTATAGTGTCATGGGCATAAATAACAATCTTATACCCATAGTCATAGGCAATAAATCCTCACAGTTAATGAATCACAGTCATAGGCGATGTTCATAGTCAAAGGAAAATAGATCTCACAGTCATGAGTCACAGTCATAGGCAATGTTCATAGGCAATGTTCATAGTCAAAGAGGCATATGGTTTTAAGGTCCATAGTTTCATAGTCACAGTCTTATTTGGTCATCGAATCATAACAGTTCTTAATTAGGTCCAAAGATATAAGTACTGATTCGAATAGAGAGAATTTGGCATATTCTTTTATTCCTTTAATTTCATGTCACGAATAGAGAAAACGTTCAAATCTAAAAAGTAACCGACTTACAGAGATTAGATTAGATTCGTAGAAAAACAGTCGTTGAAGTCGTTTGAATCTTCACTTGAATCCTAGCTTGACTTGAATCTCCTCTTGAAAGTCTTGAGCAGCATTTCCTCGTCTTGATTTATTTTATATATATTATTTATTTATACATTTTCTCAGAGGCAGTATAAGGATAGAAAAGAATTGTGAATAGAGAAGGAGACTAAGGCTGTTTATATAGGATTAGGCGGACGAATCTGGTCAGAATGGCATCCGGATACAGAAGAACGAACCAGACTGCAGATCTGGAAAAAGCAGGTGGGGTCGACCCCCAGGACGACTACCCAGTCGACCTGGGTCTTGTGCGGGAAAATTCCCGCCCAGCCCAATCTGGGTCCGATTTTGAATTTTGAACTTGTTTCTGACATGTTCGAATTTTAAATCGAATTCTGAAACTTTTGAAGACCATATCTCCTTCATACGGAGTCCGATTAACGCAAACTCGGACTCTATCTCATGCAGAATTCTGAGACGAACGCAATGGCATAGCCCATTTCCCTTGATTTTGATTTTAAAATTTAATTCTGCCTTGATTTGTGAATCTTAGTGTTATAGAATTACAGGGTGTTACACGCTACAGGTAGTCGCGTGATAAAAATATCCACCCATCCCTATCAAAACTTACAGCTAGATGCCAAACTCCACCAGCAACTCAATCCCGAGATCAAAATAAAAAATCATTACCTCTTCTTTTGCAAAAACCAAACCCTTTTCTAAAGTCATACCCGACTTTAACTATTTCCACCACCGCACTCAACCCATTACCTAGCTCCACTAAAAACCTATACTAAAATGAAGATCTACGCATAAGTATTCCAATGTCCGCTGGAGCAACCCAGCGGTTAAGGACTTTGTGACATGGTAAAAGTGGCATGGGTTCGAAACCAAGAATGATGTGCTAAGAGCTCACCATGTGCATACGACAAGATTAGCCACTTATATGGCGCTTGTGGACAAGGCTAGGTGCACTAGGAAGGGTTTTATGATTTCGGTCAGCTTCCCTCCTAAACAAATTCAAAAAAAAATAACCTGAGACTTAGATTTTTGAAGAGAGAATATCTTTTAAAAGAAATTTCAATTGTAGCAGCACTTTGTTCAGTGAAAGAAAAAAATAACGAGGAGGATGTGGTGACTGAGGTTAGCCTTAAGGTTATTTGTTAGCAAAACAATCTCAACATGATATTCACTTTTAATTTCCATCGAGCATTTCAAACCTACACGATCACACAGATCGTTTGATTGCTACGAAACATGAAATCCAAAAAAGTAATTACAATTACAAATCCAATAAATTTGGTTTCTTTGAATGTAGAGACTGTTTGCAGAAATTGATTATTTTATATGTTAATTAAAATAAAATTATAATTATATTGATTTTGAATTATATTGGTTTCAAAACAATTCAGAATCATTGATAATAATTTATTATCCGTCACGTTCAAATAGAATTTTACATAAGCCACAAATCAAATTTGATATCATTTAAACTCAAGATTCAAATCTCAAATTTTAGATTTTGTGTTGTCAAATTTAATTACATTAAAATACTAATTTTGTTTAATGCAAGATACACGTTTTCTGTCGTTGGCTTCTTAACAACAAATTCAGCACTATTAATTTAAATTCAATTTAAGTTATCATTAAATATAATTATTTGAAACTATAACATAATTTAAATAATTCATAAGATCATAAACTATAATGTTGTTAATTATTTCATGAAATTATAATGAAATAGGTCTAAACTAAATTTTACAAAAATGAAACTTAAAAATTTATATTAAATCCAATAAATTTAAATAGTCAAGCTTTTATATCGTTGCACCAAGCATAACGTATACTTAAAGAATATGGTCTCTCCGAACTCTTGCTGAGCATATATAATCCATACTTGATGACCAAATAGGCCGATCCAATTGATTTTTGATGAAATGGCATACCCATCACTAAGTATAATGGAAACTTGACGGCTATTGAACAAGTGATAAGATATAAAGTTATCAAATTTGTGCATTTTGCTAAATTATTAAAAATGATTTTATTACATTTGGAAAGTTGAAATTTTGCCAACTATTTATTGTTATCTCAAAGCATGCCTAAGGTTGTCCATAATCAGTTACATATGTAACTGGATCAACCATTTGTTATGAATTATTATTTTTTAGTTTTATGCCATTAGCTTATAACAACTTATGCCCATATGCTAGGTCCATGACAATTTATGTGGATGACGGCTGCTTTTATTCCTTAACTGCATTTTGAGTCCTCATATTTGTGTCAGTTGTCCATTCCTCACATGTTTCTCGACTATATCCCTTAAATGCCTACAATCATTTGTATCGTGCGCATCCAAGTGATGGAATAGCCAACATTCCCCTGATGCCCTTTTATGCTCGATCGACTCCCTCCATGTCGGCCTCCGGCATGGAAGGCGTACTAAATCTAGATGAGTTCTTTTGGAAGTTTCATTTAGCTACATGTAAGAAGAAAATTTTGGTTACCTCCTTTGTTACTTCTATCTATCATGACCATCCTCAGCTCTGTTTTTTCTTTTTTCTCCTTGCCTGAACCTGATGTGGATGGTTATTTTCCGTTCATTGGATTAACTTCTACTTCCTCTTTGTTGGCTTTAACATACTCATACCACAGGAACCTTTCAGCATCATGATAAAATTACCTAAAATCCCTTGGTGATTTCGTCCTAGTGATACTTTAAATTTGTGTTGTCAGCTATTCCAAATACTTCTACCATCAAAACCATTGATGGATCCAGCTGAACCCTTGAAGTCACCATCGCACTGAACCTAGTTAAGAAATTCTTGAGAGATCCCCAGTCCATCACTTTATTATTGTTAATGTCATAGCATTATTGGATCTCATAAAGTAGGCCCAAAATTACCTTATGAACCAATTAGTACCTTAAATATTAGATTTAATGATAACAGCTTTAGGAAATGATATAAAATATAATTAGTATACAATGTAGGATATTAAACATATGTTGATTAAGAAGACTATGCAGTATCAATTATAGAATCAACATGATGACACAGAGACTCAAAAATTAAAGAATGAAGACTCATGAGTATTGAATAATATAAGAAACCAAGATATCCCGGATTAGTTATTGAGTCTTGGACTATAGGTTAAAACTCTATAAATACTTTCCTGGTATCTCTCTAATTGTATTTTAAGATTTTTCAACTGTTCTTGATTTCAGAAACAATCTTTCAAAATATTTCTCAAAATGATATTTTAAAAGTAAAATTTTGAAATTGTTTTCCTAATATTTTATACAAGATCAATTAAGTTTCCTTATGTTTTAATTATATATTCGATTTTTTCTATTTATAGTTTGTTACAACTTATGGTGTTGATTATAGGTTTGAGCTTGCCATATGCACTTGTACTTTTTATTATTTAAAGGAATTTATTTTAAAAATCTCTTTATAGTTGGCTTCATCCATCCTTTATCTAGCTAAAGGATTTTCTCGTTTTTCCATTCATCATTATTGTATTTATTATTACCTTCTTACTTAGATCGGGTTACTCTATTGGACGTAAATGTCATTCTTTAAAATGTAAGAAGGAGTAATTAGTTGGGGAATTTTCACTAAAAAAACCCTTTTGTTGCTAATCATTTGTCAAGAAAAATTAAAAAACTCAACATAAGGGAGGAGAGAAAAATAATAGTAACTAAGTCTCAAAAGTCTACCATTATATCCAAAATGTTTGGCTATACAATCTTTGTTCATAATGGAAAGGACCTATTTATATAATAGATCATATGGTTGGTCACAAATTGGGAGAATTCGCGCTGACTTTGACTTTCATGTGACATGCGAGAAATGATAATAAATCTCATCTTTGATTTGGAAACAAATAGATAATTATCATTCATTAGCGGGATAAAACTTTATGATAAAGAAAAAAACTCAAATTCGAGTGGAGCAGTAAAATTTTGGGATGTCAAAAGTGGGATCCAACCAACTTGTTCCGACCAAGGATTGGATGATCCACATCTCCAAGTCAAGCGCTGATGAGCGACGTCTTCATCGTCATCATTTTTTGACTGGAAGACCTACAGCTAACTATTGGAACTTTGGACTACCCAGATACGTACTTCGAGAAATAGTTCATACATGTTTGTTACCCGACACAACATTTGGATTGGATTTAACTAAAAACAGATAAAAATGTAAAAATTTACGTACACATATGTCTATTTTCAAAGCACAAAGAGTAATTGATCAAATTCACAGGCGTTCTTATGAAGAAACACTTATGATATCGGAACTTATGCCTGAAAATAAGTTTATTAATTTTTCTTAAGGCTTATATGAATAATACACACACACACTATGCTTGAATTATTTTATAAAGTTTCAATTTATTTTTCAAAGCACAAATTTTCAAAATAACTTAAAAAAGTGTTTTTTTTCAAAATGCAAAGAGATATGTCGATATACCCTTCATATTTATATTGACATATAAGATAGGATCTTAAAATTTTAAATTTGAATAGAAGTGTCTTTTCATCGTTTCTCATCACAAATGGACGTAGCTATTGTTTCTATATAAATACTAAACTTCCAAACGAATTCCTAATAACCACTTTCTCATTTAGCTCACCTCCTTATATTATCTTCTTTTCTAAATCAAATTATATTCAAACTCTATAGAATTTCAATCAGAATCAAAATTTAATCATTATTAAAAAAATTCCACTCTGATCTCTTAAAATCTCTTTCACTCAAGTCAAGGTCAAAGTGTTATCCAAGAGTTATAAAATCAATTGTAATCAAAGAATGAAGATCCATGTATGTTAAACTCTATCAAATCATACTTCCATGCTTATGAATGTGATTGTAGCCCATAAATCAATTAGGTGTGATTGCAGCCGGTGCATCAATTGGGTGTTATTGTAGCCCTAGAAATCAATGTAGTGTGCTTATTATCCACAATGCTTGTTGCCCGGTAAATCAAGTGACTCTACCCAAATGTTGGAAATTTTGAAGGGTGTGTCTCGTAGCCTTAAAATTGAGATTATATATCAACGTTATATTCAAAAAAATATGTACAAGGAATTATGTGGAATTGAATGTAGGATAACTCCAAACCATTATAAAATCCTGGTGTTTCTTTATACTTACTTTACAACATTTACTTTTATCTGTGTTTTGATTTTGTGGTTAAGTCTATGATTTTTATTTTCATCATTTTAAGTATAATCTTAAAGGGTTTTCAAGAATACTCATATAAATTAGAAAACACAGTTCACTTCCCAATTAATGCTGATTTAGCCTCAAGATCCATATTCTGCAAACTCCTAAAACCTACTAACCAGCTTCGTCTAAGTACTGATAGAATCATTCTACAACTGTCTAAACTAGAGTGCAGTTATATCCATCAAATACAAAGGGAAACAGTATGCCCTCACTTCCGTCGATGAACCCAACACTTCCAAATGCATAATACCTCTTTAAATGAACATAAGGGTTAGTCCTTTCGCTATATATCTCTAGTGCAGGTAACTTAAACCTAAGTGGATTCCTAGCATGTCTGATATTAAGAGTGAATGCAATCCTATTCATATCTTCCAACTCACTATTACCAATCCCCTTCACATAACCAATCTTATCATTTCCGTAAATCTATCACTAAGGGCAGCCTTCAACCTATATCTCTAGCTCTAGCCACATGACCATCAACATTCTCGCTTAAGCCAACCTAACCCTTACCTATATTGGGATCGATGTCAGTCCCTCTTTCGAAGCCGGGGTTTTTCCACAACCATGCCAATCCAACCTACGCCCACAATTTCCTGTTCTAAGTTCCTAATTATCATCTTCAACGGTCCATGCTTACCTGACCTATGGATATGCCACTTATGTTGAAAGGATCGGTTTCGACCAGGAATTAGTATTGATCCTTGTATACTGGCCGAAGGCTGCCCAATGTTGCTTTATTGCCTCACCCTGCCTGTTTGCTCTACTTTCACCCCTTATACTTGATTTAGAAATAGGTCCTACTTATCCAAGTTCTATAAGGAAATTTTGCAAAATCTCATCTTGCCTCTTTGTATATAACGTTGTTGTATGTAACAATTATATGATTTTTGTTTGATGATAACAACCAAATATATATTATTTTAAATGTGTTTGTTATTGTCCTATTTGATATATACATCACAGACAGGAATATAATATTTATATTTAAATAGAATACTACTGTACACGAATTTATATATTCAAACAATATTTTATTTAAATATAATATTTTATTTCAATATTTAAATAGTACAATTTTATAACTCCACTATTTGTACAATACACAGTATTACAATACATTTCACACATACATAAATTCTCACTATAACACTCTATCACTCAGTGCACAATCTCATATTCATTGACACACTTATACATACATTCACTCATATACACTGACACTCTATTACTTGTCTATTCTTCTGCCTTCACAGCTTTCAGTCAGTCCAGTCATCCACACCTATCACATACAGAAACACATACAGAGTATCTGGAACAGAAATAATATTTTAAATTCTAGAAAAAATGATTTTTAATTTAAAAAATTATTTGCCTCAAAATTTTGGTGTGTTTCTCATCATTTTTCATAACTTGTCTGATTCATATATCTCCATCTATGTCTAGACAACTTGTGATATTCACAGTATGATACACTGTGAATACCACAAGGGAGACTGTATACTCCAGTGCTCACAGATCAGCCTCAACACACTACACTGGTTTGCTGATCAGAACCAGCATCAAAATTAGCTGATTCTGAACAGCCCCAACACAGTGCAGTGGTCTGCTGATAAAAATATTAATATATGTCAGTTGAATAGCCACACATATATACAAACACACACATATATATACACACATATACATGTATATATACATATATGTATACATGTCGACAAGCGAACACAAATGGATAGTGCATAAGTTCACCACTGCAGCCATGAACAACTCAGGGTCAAGTGATACAAGTCCAAATGGACAAAGCAAAGTAATACAAATAGTGGCATATCACAAATGGTCGAGACAGTCAAAAGTGATGCAAGTGCAAAAAAGGGCCGAGCACCAAGTCAGGTTCATATTCATTCAGCATGGAAGATATGCATTGTGCAAATATTAGAACAGTAAGATCCAAATTCAACATTTCAAGTAACAACTCATCATCATCAGGTAGGCAACATTCATGTATAGTCGCAATCTCACAAGCAACAAGGGATGATGCAAGCTACAACATGAATGTATAGTGCAAAAGGCCAAACAACATGGTTTGGAAACATGTTTGCACGTACAAATCTCACAACAAAAACAGCAGGGAACTTTCATGTGTTTTTTACATATTGGTCAAGTTCATATAAACAAAGCAAAAGCAATGATACATGCATATACGAATTCAAGGCAGGGTACAAAGAGTACACAACTAGTTTCAAGAAGAAGGTGATATATATATATATATATATATATATATATATGCAAATGGTTCAACAAACAGGGACAATGCAAGTAAGAAAATATATGTGAAGTGTCAAAGGAATGCTCAAGTCAATGCAACAATGAACATGGACCAGTTCTAGTAGCATACAAGAGGTCAGTAATGGAGTAGTTAAGTCATATCAACATGGTCGAGGCACTAGCATGATACAACAGAGCATATACATGCAACAACAATATCAGTGCTGAAATAGTGTAGATAACAAGATTAAATTGAAGCAACGCAGCATAGCATATTATGTATGACAACATATATTGCACACATACATGGAAATCAAGGCAGATACATATAATAGCAAAGCAAGCTGCAGAAATGGGAGAGCAATTCAAGACACATGTTCATATGGATAGATAAAGGTATATTTGGAAAATTTATAATTCACAGTTTTCAAATACATTCCAGAAATAGAATAAATCAGCATGGGAAATTGAATTCTCTTTGGCAAGTTCTCAGTCAATACATGAAAGAAAAGAAATGGCAAGTCATTCGATGATTCCAAAAATACATAGTGTTGTTTTTCAAGTCAAGACTTCAATGAAAAAAGAAATGGGGATTTTTTTACTGGGAGAATTCAAATATGTGCATTCCAGTTGTATTTTAACAAGAAGCAATTTTTATCTGTTTCCAAAAATAAACAATTGATCATTAAATAATTCAACTTGACATCAATAAACACCATGCAAGTCAACAATGCTTTCAAGGAATTCACTTAAGGGCAATGAAAACAGATTTCTTGTTTTCCAAAAATGATTTAATCATTCAGAAGTTTTTGGCAAGAATTTATTGTGGCAAACAGGTTTTATTTCATTCTTGTATCAACAAATTAAATCATACAAGGGGCTAATTAAATTGTGATGGCCCACCCCAGACCAGCCGACATTTCCCCGAAATGCGCTGTGCTAATGCCTGACTTGCACGGGACAGTCGTCAAAATGGCGGGTTTTGAAACTATGAATCACCAAAGAATTTGTATTATATCTCACAGCGCATGGAATAAAATATGATAATAACATAACTTAACATAAAATAGGCGAGACAGTGCATAAGCTGAAAACTAAACCATCATAGCATCGAAAACCAATAGCTACAACTCAAAAAGTAAATAGGTTCAAATCAGTATTATTCACTTGTTTTTTATCGCAACCACAGCCTAGTTATTGATGAAAAACAACGTTAAAGATCCTCAAAGAATTAGAGCTTCGTAGATTTTCCAGAGCAAGTGTTTCTCAAAGCCGATTTGAATTGGGGGCAAAAGAAAAGCCCTAATTTTATGAAAGCCATCATTTTTTTATTTCCATAAGGGATCGGGCCAAAGAATAATTGGATGAAACAAATAAGAAAGCTTTGGGTCGGGCTATATATTATTCTAATTAAAAAGGGGGTTTCTTAATAAGGGTTTTTATTTTTATTTTTGCATTATTTTTATTTGTAAACCAATCCTATCAGTTTTATAAAGTCTGTAAAATCTAGGCAGTTTACTAAAGTCTGTAAAAACAAGGATTTACTAGCTACGGTGTAACAACCCGGAAAATCCGAGCCAATTTAAAATTTTTATTTTGGCTATTTCAGTAAATTTTGAATAGATAAAATAATTTATTTTAAAAAATAACTATTAAAAATTTATTTTAATCAAAGTGAGAACAAAAGTATTCATTTTAATTTCTAAAGAAATTAGAAACAGTACGGTAGTTTGAAAAGTCAAACCTGTACTTTGACCGAATGTAACGGATTCAAAATTTAACAAATTTTAGGGAAACCAAAAATATCTAAATCTGTTTGAAATTATCTTTTCAAAGAATCCGAAAAATCGAAATTTCATAACGGGAATCAAAAGATATGGTCAATTGAATATTTGGGATGGTCGCTATAGTATAATTTATAGCCCGTATAAAAGACCATTTTTCAAACGACCTCCGTTTTCGACGAAACCACTTTTGTTGGATTCAGAATGTCAAATTATTGTTAGGTTTCAATTTTCAAAAATTTTCGAATCAACATGTGAGCGTGGCGAACAAAAATGTGTTTTGTCAATTTCAATCAAATCCGATCGACTTGAAAATAGCCAATTTTTGAACAGTCTCAGAATTCAATGAAATTAATTTTGTTAGAACCGTATCATCAAAACAAAGCCAAAAATAATTTTTTTGGATTTTTCTGAGTTCGTATGTGGCCCCGGTGGATTAAAATTGACGACAAATTAATTATTTAAATGATTTAAATAATAAATTAAATATTTCAGGCCACAGACAGCCATTTGGGCTGACGAGACCAAGCCCGTTGGATCAAGAATAGGGGCTATTGGCTAGGGTCACCTTTAGTTGGACTGAAATCGGAATATTTTTTATGTAGGGATTTAATTGCAAAAATTTCATTTAATAATATAAAAAGGAGGAAAATTAAAACCCTAAAGGAGTATACTGTTCATTGTCTTGTCTCAGCCGCCACCCTCCCTATTACGTTCCAACCTTCCTCCACAAATTTCCACAAATCCTTACAATAAAATCCATCCCTCTAATTCAAGTTTTTGAAGAGCTTCTCCTCCTCTTCATTTCTACACCTGAGTTGTACCACCTCGTGCTCCCTCCCTCGAGATCCGCGACCCCGAACTCGCGCCGTTCGAAGTCTCGTCGGGCCCACCAGGCAGCGCCGCACGCTCCCCTACTCCAGGCGCACGTGCGCCATTCCAGGCCGCACCACCTCCAACAACCCGCTCCTCCAATCTATCATCCAATCGCCTGCAAATTCGAATCAAAGTTTTGAACAAAAACTGAAACCCACGGTATGAAATAAACAAAGGAATTGTGACACTATTTTTCCATTACAAAATGATATTTAATTTATAAAATTGATAATTTATTCATACGAGATCCAAATTTGAAAATTTCAAATCCGGTTGGACCCTAACGTCGAATATAACGTGTTGAAACTGATTGGATCAATTTCTGAACTCGTTTGGATTTTTAAATCTGCTTAAAGCAAGGTGAGAATCCCCGTTTTTAGAATTAATATTTAAATTAATTATTTTCTCGCTGATAAATTCTGTGTATGTATGCAATGATCTAGTTCTGCGATGAAAATCTATTATTTATTTCAGATCTGTTATTCTAGATCTGATTCTACGATGAAACTATATTCTTTGTTTTCGAATCTATTATGGTTTAGATCTATGTTATATGATAGAAACTCCTATTTATTTAGATCCATAAGCATCGATGAGAATTAGATCTAATTTTCGATAAAAGAATAAAAAGATTCAATTTTAAATATTATTAGTTTACACAAGATTGTTTCTATTAAAAAGATTCAATTTTTAAATGGAATAGTATGTGTTGATGTGAATCATGTTATGAATGTCGACATCAAAATTTAGAATATTGTTACATGTAGTATTTTGGGAATTTACACCAGATGTTAACACCGAAGTCTAATGTGATGGCATGTATTGATACGCGAAATTGACCTCATTATGGACACCAAAATATTTGTTGTAATATGGAAGTGATATGGAATCGACATTAAAAATAAACATTGTTTTTTTAGCGTTATGTTAATACATTGGAAATGGACATTATTTTTAATGTCATGTTAATACATTAGAATTGAAACATTATATTAGTGCCATGTCTATATACATGAAAATAGACGCATTTTTAGCGTCTTTGTTAATACATTAAAATGAAAGAATTACATTAAAATAAAATGTTATTTAATTGCATTTCTTTTATGCAAATACATTTAGAGAATATAAATTGTTATTTATTTGCATTTCTTTATGAAAATACATTTAGAGAAAAAAATGTTATTTATTTGCATTTCTTTTATGCAAATACATTTAGAGAAAATAAAATGTTATTTTATTTGCATTCCCTCATGCAAATATAATTAGAGATAAAAAAAGGGAGTTCTTTATTTGCATTCTTTTATGCAAATATATTTAGAAATATAAATTGTTCTTTTATTTGCATTCCTCGATGCAAATATACACTGAAAATAGAATGTACTTTTATTTACATTCTTTTATGCAAATTCATTGAAAATAAAATAAAAATCATATTTTTGTTTGCAATTTTAGATGCAAACAAAACAGTAAAATAAAAATCATATTTTTGTTTGCAATTTTAGATGCAAACAAAACAGTAAAATAAAAATCATATTTTTGTTTGCAATTTTAGATGCAAACAAAACAGTAAGATAGAGGCAATTTTAGATGCAAACAAAACAGTAAAATAAAAATCATATTTTTATTTGCAATTTAAGATGCAAACAAAAAAGTAAAATAAAAATCATATTTTTGTTTGCAATTTTAGATGCAAACAAAACGGTAAGATAGAAATCTTATTTTTGTTTGCAATTTTAGATGCAAACAAAATAGTAAACAAAACAATAAAATAAAAATCATATTTTTGTTTGTAATTTTAGATGCAGACAAAACAGTAAAATAAAAATCATAAGATAGAAATCATATTTTTGTTGCAATTTTAAATGCAAACAAAACAGTAAGATAGAAATCATATTTTTGTTTGCAATTTTAGACGCAAAAAAAAACAGTAAAATAAAATCATATTTTTTTTTTGCAATTTTAGATGCAAACAAAACAGTAAGATTGAAATCATATTTTTGATTGCAATTTTAGATGCAAACAAAACACTAAAATTAAAAACATATTTTTGTTTGCAATTTTAGATGCAAACAAAACATTAAAGTTAAAGTTATATTTTTGTTTGCATTTTAGACATAAACATTAGTATAAAGATTTCATTTTTATTTGCATGTTTAGATGCAAATAAATAACATAGAAAAAGATTGCATTTTTATTTGCATATTTAGATGCAAATAAAACAACGTAGAAATGGTTTCATTTTTATATGCATATTTCGTTGCAAAACCAACACCATAGGAGGAAATTGCATATTTTTTTCTTGTTCGCAACTTTGGTTGTCAACAGACATAATAAAAGACTTGATTTTAATGTTGAAATGTTTATTGTCACTTTAATTACAATAGAGATAGTAAAATCGCCAAGGGATTTATATTTATATAAATATATATAAATATAAATATATATTTAACGAATCGCGCGCGGTAGTTCACGTTTCGGTAATCGTAATTTTAAACGATTATACCGTAAGATCCAACCGTCAGATTTTCCCAAAATAGGAACCGCTAGGACCGCTTTGGGAAGGTCTTTCCGATGACATAAATTTTATCAAAATCCAACGGTTAAATTTCATGATATGTGTAAATCAAATTTTGGATAAAACAGCGCCATGGCCGCCCATTGGCCCGAAGCGTAGTTTAATTATATTGAGCTATTTTTATAATAAATAAAAATGGTGAAAAATCATTGTAAATTAATATTAACGATATCAAATAGCTTAAATGATAATATTTCGAAAATTATTTGAAAAGACTGAGTTCAACTCATTTCAAATAAATTTACGACAATTTAACATAGAAGATATCGAAGACGGCAATTGAAGACCGACGGTCTTCACGTCGGAAGGATAACTACTAATTCTTGGCATTGGCTAGCTACCAATAAAGGGTTAAAGTGGTAGTTGTCCGGATGTACTTGATGATCATCCAGATAAGCGAGCGCTTAGGTGACTTCGGTTTCGTTCAGACCCAGAACGGACTTGTAAATGGATGCATGTCTGACATTGAATTTCGTACCATGTAATTTAATTAATACCTATTAATATATTTCTGAGGTGGCGGAGGATTTATCCTTTTGCTAAACACCCTTCTTTGAGACGCACGAGCTCGAAGGTTATATATTGGTAGTTATCAACAACATGGTATGGAATGTCAATGTGACACGCCAAGATACAAATGATCAAGGCTTTTGTTGAAAAGCAGAGCCTTGTGGATGATGATCAAAGCATGACCTATTTAGGCATAGCTTTGTGTATTTCGTTACCTCGCAAACCTCACACCGCGGTAGAGTCAAAAACGGAGCAAGGGAACGCAGGGAGTGCACACGTTTCTTTCTAGCTAGAAGTGGTGTTTGGGTTTAACACGGCCCAACATTTTACTTATGTGGTTGATGGAATGAGGTGCCTCAGATTTTTAATTGTCCGCAATGGCCAATTTATAGGTCCAATAGGATCGGGAAGCGTGTGTTCAGGCATAACATCCACTAAAGTATTTGTGGACCGGCCCCGCCGTATCCAAGGATTCGTCAGCGTCCGAATCCTGAGACATTGCTAGAGTGTCTCGAATCGATCAGGAGATCGTTCTTAGCCTTGACTCATGATGGAAACCAACATCCAATACAACATTACGGTCTTGATTGTAAGCATATATATGGCGACATGGTATATGGTAGCTATGTCATCTAGGATTGATACATTTACTTTGAAGTATTTTTGAAACATATTAGTTACTATCAATAATATTAAAAATAATATTTCCCACATATCAAGCATTTTTTATCATTATAAGGTAAAACTCTATCCTCCGTTTGCGTTGCGTTGTGCGATGGGACTTGAGTCTTATAATGATTTCATTTTCTAAAAGCATTGCGTTGTTTTTGACTTAAAATTTATAAAATTATGCACTGGCAATCCAATTGAAATAAACCTGTTCCACGATAGCGGCGTAGACCAATGGTTAGCCATGCTATTAGATAGGTTAGACTTTTCACACCAGTCCCATGACTGACTCGTAGTTTGTTTCATTTTGCAAACTCGGGTGCCCTCTTTCCACATGGGCAGCCAAGTGACAGGTTTTCAGGTATGGATATTTCTGGACTAGAGCTTGCTGATGCAGATGTTGGAAGATCTTATCTTTTATCTTTTATTTTCTTCTTGAGACATTGACGTAGTTTTTAGTATTGATGTTTTTTGGGAGTTGAGACTATATTTCTTTCTCTGTTTTAGACATCCATTTTGCTAGGTTGTATCCTGTACTGCATACTTTGATGTTCAGTGATGATGTTCTGTGATGACATTTCATTTCTACTGCAATGGTTTATATGTTCTACTATGTAACTGTGATCTGTTATTGTTTTAATTATGTTTTACTCCTACGATTATACTTACTTTCGTTCTACGGAAGTTTGGGTCGTCACATTTGGTATCAAAGCTAAAGGTTTACCTTAGCATCTAGAGTATAACATTTTTAGAACAATTCGTCTAAGTAGAATCAGTAGTATTCTAAGACTTGTAGCTCATTAGAGATAGGATTAGCAATGTACTAGAATGAGCACAACAGAATAGCATATATTATTCAGTCATTACATCATTATCATTTGATCATATGCCTTTATTTTTTATCTTTCCTTTGAAACTTATCATTTCTCTTGGTTTGACTCTTCCCTTGATGTTACAGACTAATTGAGAAACGAGTACTAGAGCCCATGCAAGAGCACAACAAGGTAGAGGTGGGGCAAGAGGACCCGCCCGAGATGAGACTCCTGCAGCCCAAGAATAGAGACAGGCCTCCCTAGAAATTGAAACACCATCCCCCCCCCCCCCACGTACATTGGAACTTGACAAAGTGGCTAAGAAGATAAAGAATCTTGGAGGTGTACACTATACTGGCCAAGAAGCGGTGAAAGAGTGGCAAGAATGGCTTAAGATGATGGAAAAGATTTTGGATGGTTTAGAGCTCGAGGACCACAGAAAACGATTCATGGCAACTTGGTTTCTGAAAGGCCAGGCCCAAATTTGGTGGGAGATAGCTGTGGTGGGAGGTAATGAGGCTGATGTGACTTGGGGAAAATTCAAGGAATTATTCAATGGGAAGTTCATTCCATCCCACGAAGTTGAACGCCTTCACGATGAGTTCGCCCACCTCCAACAACGAAGCATGACTATTTCAGAGTATGTTAAGAAATTTGATGAGCTTTCCAGATACGCCCCAAAATTAACCCAAGACCCACTGCAGAAAAATAAGAGGTTTATTAATGGTCTGGCAAGGAGGTACCATAACAGGGTGACTACACACATCGAGCGCCCATTTGCTAAGGTAATCGAGATGGCATGTAGATTTGAAGAGATTGATCAGAAGGGTTCACGGCAAGAGAAAGAAAAGAACCAGGCCAACAAGAAGAAGAAGGAGTCGGACAAGAAGACTGAGGTGGGCAGCTCTTCCACCGCCATGCCCCAAGAGAAGAAGAAGAGAGACCGATCCAAGGTTAAGTGCTTCAATTGCCAGAGGATAGGTCATTTTGACTACGAGTGCCGAGCTCCAAAGAGGCCCAAAAGGAACGAGTCAGGACCGAGTCAGAACAGTGGACAGAATCCCATGGCCCAAGGGAATGTTTCAATTTCCACAAGCCTGGACACCTCATCAAGGATTTCCCTTTGCTCAAGAAATCTCAAGTGGCCCATGTTTACGAAGGAGCGACTGCACCGACCTCTTCAGAAGCAGGTACGCCTGATGTTTAGGAGGTACCCTTAATATTAAAAACATCCCTATTACTTTTTTGTTTGACACGGGTGCATCTAGAAGTTTCATATTTGTTGACACGATTAAGAAGCTTAAATTGAAAACCAGAAAACTCAAAGAATCTGCTAGAGCCCATAGCCCGATAGGAGGCTCACTCATTCTAGAACAATATTGTAGTGTGCCTGTTTCTTACTCTCACTTCCAGTTTCCTTTTAATCTAATCATCATGAATTTCTTTGGGTATGGTATCATACTTGGAATGGACTGGCTAGCGGAATATGAGGCTGAGTTACTTTGTGCTAAAAGTGTAGTCAGAATCAAAACTAAATTTGGATATACGATGACTATACCATGCCATGGCTCAGCCACTGATAGGAAAGAATTTTGGTCTTCTCTAGAAGTCACTCCTACTTGTATTTAGGATATTCCTATCATCAAAGACTATGCAGATGTGTTCAAAGAAGTAGACAGCCTACCGCCATGTAGGGAAATCGATTTCAGAATTGACTTAGTCCCTAATGCAAGGCCCGTCGTGCATCCCATTCGAAGAATGTCACCAAAAGAAAGAGAGGAGTTGAGCAACCAAACAGCTTTTGTGGAAGGGTTTGATCAGACCTAGTTTCTCAAGCTGGGGTGCAGCAGTGGTCTTCGTACCAAAGTCGGACGGTACCCTCAGGCTATGTGTGGACTACTGTGATCTAAATAAGTAAACTCTGAAAAATAAATACCCACTGCCCCACATTGATGATCTGCTGGACCGCTTGAACGGGGCTCGAGTATTCTCTAGGATG
Source organism: Allium sativum (assembly GCA_030737875.1). Taxonomy (NCBI): domain Eukaryota; kingdom Viridiplantae; phylum Streptophyta; class Magnoliopsida; order Asparagales; family Amaryllidaceae; genus Allium; species Allium sativum. The sequence continues at coordinate 1,723,648 of CM060921.1, read as the reverse complement.
GACCTAGCTACGGGTTTCCACCAATTACATATTGTCGAAGAATGTGTGCCTTTGACAGCTTTCAGAGGACCAGATATATTTTATGAATGGCTAGTAATGCCCTTCGGTCTATGCAATGCTCCAACATACTTCGTAGATCTGATGAATAAGGTCTTTAGAGAAGTTCTAAATAAATTTGTACTGGTGTTCATCGACGATATTCTCATCTTCTCTAAGTCCACCGCTGAACATGAAAAACATCTGAAGGAAGTCTTGGAGATTTTGCACAGAAATGTGCTGAAAGCCAAATTCTCCAAATGCATATTTTGGCAAGAAGAGGTGAAATTCCTTGGCCATGTTGTATCTAAGGAAGGCATCTCTGTAGATCTAGGAAATATCTCGGCCATCAAAGATTGGAAGCAGCCTACTACGCCCACCGAAGTCAGAAGTTTCTTTGGTCTGGCGGGTTATTATCGGAAATTCGTTAAGGATTTCTCGAGAGTATCCTGCCCATTGACGAAGCTGACTAAGAAGCATACCAAGTTTAAATGGACACCAGAATGTGAGGCAGCTTTCCAAGAGCTGAAACAGAAATTGATCACTGCTCGTATGTTGACCATCATTGATGGCAATCAGGATTTGAAAGTCTGGATTGATGCTTCTGGATAAGGTTATCCTTTCCATCTAAATAAACATATCAAAAATGACACTTTTCTAACGTCAAGTCTTATTTTAACATGTTATTCTTTTCTCTATTTAAGGTATTGGTGCAGTGCTAATGCAAAGAGGCAAGGTTGTCGCATATGCTAGCCGTCAATTAAAACCACATGAGAAGAATTATGCCACTCATGACCTTGAGCTAATGGCCATAGTATTTGCTTTAAAAATACGAAGGCACTATCTCTTGGGCGAGAAATTCAAGCTATATACGGATCACAAATCCTTGAAGCATCTATTTACCCAAAGAGATTTGAACCTAAGGCAACGGCGTTGGGTTGAATTCCTTGCACCCTATGACCTGGACATCTTATATGCTCCAGGGAAAGCCAATGTTGTGGAAGATGCTCTCAGTCGGAAGAATACGGACGACTCCAAGCTTATCATTGCTAATTTATTATCACCCCTACCTTGATCAATAAAATCTCGGTCCTTCAGAAGAATGATGAATTTGTTCAGAGAATCATCAAAAGGATCAGAGGAGGCGAATCCACAAGTTTTTAGATTGATGAAAAAGGAGTTTTGAGGCTATCGGGCCGAATTTGTGTTCCAAATCTTCCTGAGCTCAGAAAAGAAGTGATGGACGAATGCCACAAGTCTAAGCTTTGCATCCATCCTGGAGTAAGCAAGATGTACCATGACTTTAAGCGTACTTTTTGGTGGAAATCTATGAAGAGAGACATCTCTATATATGTTGCTAGGTGTCCCACCTGTCAACAAGTAAAAAGCGATCAACAAAAGCTAGCAGGTCTGTTGCAACCGCTAGAGGCTCCAGGTTGGAAGTGGGACCAAATCTCCATGGGCTTTATTGATGGTTTGCCCCGCACTAGAAAAGGCAAAGACAGTATATGGGTGATTGTGGATCACTTCACAAAGACTGCACATTTCATTCCTGTCAAATCCAATAGTACAGCTCGAAGTTTGGCATAACTTTATTTCAGAGAGATTGTCAGACTGCATGGGGTTCCCAGTGGCATTGTTAGTGACCGCGATCCGATATTTGCTAGAAAATTCTGGGAGGCTTTTCAAGAAGAGCTAGGGACTAAGCTGAATATGAGCACTGCTTATCACCCTCAGACAGATGGCCAGACTGAGAGGGTGAACCGTATATTGGAGGACTTGTTACGGGCATGCATTCTAGATTTTGGTGGGTCTTGGGAAGATCATTTGCACTTGGTAGAATTCTCTTATAATAACAGCTACCAAGCAAGCCTGAAGATGTCGCCATTTGAAGCTCTATATGGCAGACCATGCAGATCTCCAACATGTTGGGTGGAACCCGAAAATCGATTAGTACTGGGACCTGACATGATCCGTGAAGCAGCATAGAAAGTTGACTTTATTAAGAAGCGATTGCTAGCTACTCAAAGCTGACAGAAGAGCTATGCAGACGCTCGAAGAAGGGATTTAGAATTCTCTGTTGGTGATCTTGTATACTTGAAGGCTTCCCCACTGAGAGGTGTGATTCGATTTAGGAAGATTGGGAAATTGGCACCTAGATTCATTAGTCCAACTCCTACTCTAGAAAGGATTGGGACTCTCCCCTATAGAGTACAGCTACCTGACTGGTTGCCAGGGGTCCATGATGTATTTCATGTGTCCCAACTCCGGAAGCATGTTCATGATCCAGATTTAGTTGTGGAGGAAGCAGCACAACGAGATTTGGAGAATACCCCGGCCCTAGCAGTGAGAAGGGAGCCAGTGAAGATTGTGGGCAAAGAAACCCGGGTGCTGAGGAATAAGAGGATCCATCTAGTCAAAGTGCAGTGGAGCAGGGATCCTAGACACTGTACATGGGAGACAAAGGATAACATCAAACAGGCTTACCCCGAGTGCAGAATGGATATCTCCGAGTGACTCTTTTGTTGAGGTACATTTACAATACCTTGCATTTTCCGTTTTGTGTCCTACTTTATCATTATTTCCTTTTCGAGGACGAAAAAATTTTAAGTGGGGGAGATTGTAACAACCCGGAAAATCCGAGCCAATTTGAAATTTTTATTTTGGCTATTTCAGTAAATTTTGAATAGGTAAATTAATTTATTTTAAAAAAATAACGATAAAAATTCATTTTAATCAAAGTGAGAAAAAAGTATTCATTTTAATTTTTAAAGAAATTAGAAACAGTACGGTAGTTTAAAAAGTCAAACCTGTACTTTGACCGAATGTACCGAATTCAAAATTTAACGGATTTTAAGGAAACCAACAAAATCTAAATCTGTTTGAAATTATCTTTTCAACGAATCTGAAAAATCGAAATTTCATAGCGGAAATCAAAAGATATGGCCAATAGAATATTTGGGATGGTCGCTATAGTATAATTTATAGCCCGTATAAAAGACAATTTTTCAAACGATCTCCGTTTTCGACGAAACCACTTTTGTTGGATTCGGAATGTCAAATTATTGTTAGGTTTCAATTTTCAAAAAAATTCGAATCAATATGTGAGCGTAGCGAACAAAAATATGTTTTGTCAATTTCAGTCAAATCTGATCGACTTGAAAATAGCCAATTTTCGAACAGTCTCAGAATTCAACGAAATTAATTTTGTTAGAACCGTATCATCAAAACAAAGCCAGAAATAATTTTTCTGGATTTTTCTGTGTTCGTATGTGGCCCCGGTGGATTAAAAAAGACGAACAAATTAATTATTTAAATAATAAACTAAATATTTCAGGCCATAGACAGCAATTTGGGCTGATGAGACCTAGCCCGTTAGATCCGGAACAAGGGCTATTGGCTAGGGTCACCTTTGATTGGAGTGAAATTGGAAGAGTTTTTGATGTAGGGATTTAATTGCAAAAATTTCATTTAAATAATATAAAAAGGAGGAAAATTAAAACCCTAAGGAGTATACTGTTCATCGTCTTGTCTCAGCCGCCACCCTCCCCATTACATTCCAACCTTCCTCCACAAATTCCCACAAATCCTTATAATAAAATCGATCCCTCTAGTTCAAGTTTTTGAAGAGCTTCTCCTCCTCTTCATTTCTACACCTGAATTGTACCACCTCGTGCTCCCTCCCTCGAGATCCGCGACCGCGAACTCGCGCCGTTCGAAGCCTCGCCGGGCCCACCAGGCAGCGCCGCACCCTCCCCTACTCCAGGCGCACGTGCGCCATTCCAAGCCGTACCACCTCCAACAACCCGCTCCTCCAATCGATTATCCAATCGCCCACAAATTCGAATCAAAGTTTTGAACAAAAACTAAAACCCACGGTATGAAATAAACAAAGGAATTGTGACACTATTTTTCTGTCGCAAAATGGTATTTAATTTATAAAATTGATAATTTATTCATACGAGATCCGAATTTGAAAATTTCAGATCCGGTTTGACCCTAACGTCGAATAGAACTTGTTGAAACTAATTGGATCAATTTCTGAAATCGTTTGGATTTTTAAATCTGCTTAAAGCAAAGTGAGAATCCTCGTTTTCAGAATTAATATTTAAATTAATTATTTTCTCGCTGATAAATTCTGTGTATGTATGCAATGATCTAGTTCTGCGATGAAAAACTATTATTTATTTCAGATCTGTTATTCTAGATCAGATTCTGCGATGAAATTATATTCTTTGTTTTCGAATCTGTTATGGTTTAGATCTATGTTATATGATAGAAACTCCTATTTATTTAGATCCATAAACATCGATGAGAATTAGATCTAGTTTTAGATAAAAGAATTCAATTTTGAATATTGTTAGTTTACACAAGATTGTTTCTATTAAAAAGATTCTATTTTTAAATGGAGTAGTTTGTGTTGATGTGAATCATGTTGTGAATGTCGACATCAAAATTTAGAATATTGTTACATGTAGTATTTTAGGAATTTACACCAGATGTTAACACCGAAGTCTATTGTGATGGCATGTATTGATATGAGAAATTGACCTCATTATGGACACCAAAATATTTGTTGTAATATGGAAGTGATATGGAATCGACATTAAAAATAAACATTGTTTTTTTTAGCGTTATGTTAATACATTGGAAATGGACATTATTTTTAATGTCATGTTAATACATTAGAAATGAAACATTATATTAGTGCCATGTCTATATACATGAAAATAGACACATTTTTAGCGTCTTTGTTAATACATTAAAATGAAAGAATTATATTAAAATAAAATGTTATTTATTTGCATTTCTTTTATGCAAATACATTTAGAGAAAATAAAATGTTATTTATTTGCATTTCTTTATACAAATACATTTAGAGAAAAAAATGTTATTTATTTGCATTTCTTCTATGAAAATACATTTAGAGAAAATAAAATGGTATATTATTTGCATTCCCTTATGTAAATATAATTAGAGATAAAAAAAGGGAGTTCTTTATTTGCATTCTTTTATGCAAATATATTTAGAAATATAAATTGTTCTTTTATTTGCATTCCTCGATGCAAATATACATTAAAAATAGAATGTACTTTTATTTACATTCTTTTATGCAAATTCATTGAAAATAAAATAAAAATCATATTTTTGTTTGCAATTTTAGATGCAAACAAAACAGTAAAATAAAAATCATACTTTTGTTTGCAATTTTAGATGCAGACAAAACAGTAAAATAAAAATCATACTTTTGTTTGAAATTTTAGATGCAGACAAAACAGTAAAATAAAAATCATATTTTGTTTGCAATTTTGGATGCAGGCAAAACAGTAAAATAAAAATCATATTTTTGTTTGCAATTTTAGATGCAAACAAAACAGTAAGATAAAAATCATATTTTTGTTTGCAATTTTAGATGCAAACAAAACAGTAAGATAGAAATCATATTTTTGTTTGCAATTTTAGATGCAAACAAAATAGTAAATAAAAATCATATTTTTGTTTGCAATTTTAGATGCAAAAAAAAAAAAATAGTAAAATAAAAATCATATTTTTGTTTGTAATTTTAGATGCAAACAAAACAGTAAAATAAAAATCATATTTTTGTTTGCAATTTTAGATGCAAGCAAATCAGTAAAATAAAAATCATATTTTTGTTTGTAATTTTAGATGCAAACAAAACTGTTAAATAAAAATCATATTTTTGTTTGCAATTTTAGATGCAAACAAAACTGTAAAATAAAAATCATATTTTTGTTTGCAATTTAAGATGCTAACAAAACAGTAAGATAGAAATCATATTTTTTGTTGCAATTTTAGATGCAAACAAAACAGTAAAATTAAAAACATATTTTTGTTTGCAATTTTAGATGCAAACAAAATATTAAATTTAAAGTCATATTTTTGTTTGCATTTTAGACGTAAACATTAGTATAAAGATTTCATTTTTATTTGCATGTTTAAATGCAAATAAATAACATAGAAAAAAATTGCATTTTTATTTGCATATTTAGATGCAAATAAAACAACGTAGAAATGGTTTCATTTTTATATGCATATTTCGTTGCAAAACCAACACCATAGAAGGAAATTGCATTTTTTTTTGTTTGCAACTTGGGTTGTCAACAAACCTAATAAAAGAATTGATTTAAATGTTGAAATGTTTATTGTCACTTTAATTACAATAGAGATAGTAAAATCGCCAAGGCATTTATATTTATATTTATATAAATAAATATAAATATAAATATAAATTTAACGAATCGCGCGCGGTAGTTCGCGTTTCGATAATCGTAATTTTAAACGATTATACCGTATGATCCAACTGTTGGATTTTCCCAAAATAGGAACCACTAGGACCGCTTTGGGAAGGTCTTTCCGATGATATAAATTTTATCAAAATCCGACGGTTAGATTTCATGATATGTGTAGATCAGATTTTGGAAAAAACAACGCCATGGCCGCCCATTGGCCCGAAGCGTAGTTTAATTATATTGAGTTATTTTTATAATAAATAAAAATGGTGAAAAATCATTATAAATTAATTTTAATGATATCAAGTAGTTTAAATGATAATATTTCGAAAATTATTTAAAAAGACCAAGTTCAACTCATTTCAAATAATTTTACGACAATTTAACATAGAAGATATCGAAGATGACGATTGAAGACCGGCGGTCTTCACGTCGGAAGGATAATTACTAATGCCTGGCATTGGCTAGCTACCAATAAAGGGTTAAAGTGGTAGTTGTCCGGATGTACATGATGATCGTCCGGATAAGCGAGCACTTAGGTGACTCCGGTTTCGTTCAGACCCAGAACGGACTTGTAAATGGATGCATGTCTGACACTGAATTTCGTACCATGTAATTTAATTGATACCTATTAATATATTTCTGAGGTGGCGGAGGATTTATCCTTTTGCTAAACACCCTTCTTTGAGACGCACGAGCTCGAAGGTTATATATTGGTAGTTATCAACAACATGGTATGGAATGTCAATGTGACACGCCAAGATGCAAATGATCAAGGCTTTTGTTGAAAAGCAGAGCCTTGTGGATGATGATCAAAGCATGGCCTATTTAGGCATAGCTTTGTGTATTTCGTTACCTCGCGAACCTCACACCCCGGTAGAGTCAAAAACGGAGCAAGGGAACGCAGGGAGTGCACACGTTTCTTTCTAGCTAGAAGTAGTGTTTGGGTTTAACACGGCCTGACATTTTACTTATGTGGTTGATGGAATGAGGCGCCTCGGATTTTTAATTGGCCGCAATTGTCAACTTATATGTCCAATAGGATCGGGAAGCGTGTGTTCAGGCATAACTAATCCACTAAAGTATTTGTGGATCGGGCCTGCTATATCCAAGGATTCGCTAGCGTCCGAATCCTGAGACATTGCTAGAGTGCCTCAAATCGGTCTGGAGATCGTTCCTAACCTTGACTCATGATGGAAACCAACATCCAATACGACATTACGGTCTTGACTGTAAACATATATATGGCAACATAGTATATGGTACTATGCTGTCTAGGATTGATACATTTACTTTGAAGTATTTTTGAAACATATTAGGCACTATCAATAATATTAAAAATAATATTTCCCATGTATCATGTATTTTTTATCATTATAAGGTAAAACTCTATCCTCCGTTTGCGTTGCATTGTGTGATGGGACTTGAGTCTTATAATGATTTCATTTTCTAAAAGCATTGCGCTGTTTTTGACTTAAAATTTATAAACTTATGCACTGGCAATCCAATGGAAATAAACCCGTTCCACGATAACGACATGGTCTAGTGATTAGCCATACTATTAGATTGATTAGATTTCTCACACCTGTCCCATGACTGACTCGTAGTTTGTTTCATTTTGCAAACTTGGGTGCCCTCTTTCCACATGGGCAGCCAAGTGACAGGTTTTCAGGTATGGATATTTCTGGACTAGAGCTTGCTGATGCAGATGTTGGAAGATCTTATCTTTTATCTTTTATTTTCTTCTTGAGACATTGAGATAGTTTTTAGTATTGATGTATTTTGGGAGTTGAGACTATATTTCTTTCTCTGTTTTAGACATCCATTTTGCTTGGTTGTATCCTGTACTGCGTACTTTGATGTTCAGTGATGACATTTCATTTCCGTTGCAATGGTTTATATGTTCTTCTATGTAACTGTGATATGCTATTGTTTTAATTATGTTTTACTCCTACGATTATCCTTACTTTCGTTCTACGGAAGTTTGGGTCGTCACATACGGGTTTGTAGCTAGGGAAAATTTGATCTAGGGGATATAGATCAGTTTAGTGTTTTGAGCGTAGGATTAGAATATGAGCGAGGGGCTCGCGAGTATACATGGTGTTGTAAGTGGGATCTGTTCTATTACCTAGTAGAAACCTTAGTGAATGCAGCAGCAGGCAGAGTTTGCCGAAGCTGGGTAAACTTTGTGTCATTTACTTTCTGCATTTACTTACCCTGTTATTATCTATGTTGGGAATATTTTTAATATCTCATTAAAATTCAATAAACCCTATTCACCCCTCCCCTCTAGGGTTATTCTAGATCCAACAATTGGTATTAGAGCAGGTATTTCATTAACTCTAGAGTAATGGATCATCCTAGTTCTCGGTCTTCTGAGAGTCAGTCCAGTCATATTCCAACTAATTTTAATGGTATAGATTTTTTTAAATTGGAAATTAGAGATGGAATCTTATTTAAAATCTATTGATATTAAATGTTAGGATACTGTTATTAATGGATATGATTGCGTAGATAGGAATGATATTGGGGGTGCTTTTCATACTTTATATTCTTATATTGATGATGTCCAATATAGCATTATCTCCCATTGTTTAACTACGCAGGATATCAGGAGAACTCTCGACGTGCTATATGGAAAATCTGACAACTACTCAAAACCCTCAACTGTCAACACAGATTCAGATCTGTGCTTAATGGGTCATATAGATAAAATTTCAAATGGATCAGACAATAGAGACTCAACAGACGATGAGATAAGAAATTTATTTTATGAAGATTTAGTTTTTATGTGTACTAATTTAACCAAATCTATTGATAACCTTCATCGGAAAAAAAAATCTTTAAAATCTGAAAATCTTGAGTTGACCAGCAAAAATAATTGTTTGGAATCAAAACTTAGAAGTGTCTTGAAATTAAAAAATCCTGACTGTGAAAATTGTTTGAATTTGAAAAACAATCTTGTTTGTTTCAATAAAAATATTCAAATGCTTGAAAATGAAATTCAGATCTTAAAAGAGGCCAAGATTGAGCTTGAAAGTACAAACAATTTTTACAAAAGGAGTTGGATAATCTTAAGATGATTTAAAATTCCAAACATAAATTTTCTGACAAATTAAAGATGAAAACAAAATCGCTTTAGAGCAAAAATGTTGATTTTGAAAAAGAAATTGAAAAGTTTGAAAAACTTGAGTTTGAAAAACAAAAATGATTTGAATATGAGATCTCGGAATCCTAAGTCAAAATTAAATTACTTGAAAACAAGAATTTGGTTTTGAAATAATCCAATGCTAAACAGAAGATTGCTATAAATCATTGCTCAAATTTGATAAAAGAGAATAGTGATCTTAAATCCAAAATTCAACTATTAGAATCAACGTTTGATTGGTTTTCTAATGTGGAAAAATCGTTGAATATTTGTTGCAAAATCAAAATTTTATTAGAAATAAATGTGGTCTTGGCTTTAGGAAAAATAATATTTTTGAAAAATGGAATTCAAATGATTTTAAAATTCCTTCAAACTTCTTTGAAAAGAACCGACTTGATAATTTGAATCTAATAATTTCAAAGGAATTTTGAATCATAATCGAGATGAAAATTTGTTTTATAAAAGACCATTTAAACAATCTTGGACTTCAAAAGGAATAAAACAGGCTTCATTAAATTCAAATAGATTTCGGTTCCTAAGGGTACAAAAGTTAATTCTAATGGTTTGTTGTACAAACAAGTCTGGGTACCAAAACATATGAATACAACTATGAGTGGTTTTACTAATTTTGTTAGACCACTCGATCCTCTAAATTGTTAGGTACTGTAGGAGGCTAAGGAACTGATTTGCGAAAGAGAAACTGAATTCAAATTGCTTCATACTATTGAACTATTCACGGTTCCTTAGCCAAGATTTACTGAGTTAGAGAATCCAAAACTTCTTCTGAAAAAACAGGTATGATCTCTATACTCATCTTTGTTAATATTCATTTTTTATTGTTTATTCCTCCTTTTATCCCTTTGGTTTATTTCCTTTGTCTCTTCTGTTTTTGGTTTAACACTGCCATATGCTTTTCTATTTTATTTTGAGCTTTCTTTACTTCAAATTGCAGAACTCATGATCTTCAAGAAATTCGCTTCATTTGAATAAAACTCTGATGTTTTAATCGTTTCCAGATCTTGAATTTAAACTTGTAAATATCTACAATTGTTTTGAAGTTTGTTTTCCGATATTTGAATTCCTATCAGTGCTGAAGCGTTTATATCATATCTTAAGCACTGCTAATATTTTGAATTCTAAATTTTTGAAGATCTGCAAAAATCAATGAGATTTCACACACCTCTGCTATTTTGAGTTTCTTCAATTCAATTTGGAAAGGCTTAAAATATTATACTCAGTACAACACACTTCTATTTAACAGTGGTGATAATTTCATTGATTTACAGATTGGCTTGGATATTTTTGAATTGGTATCATTTGACTTGAATCACCATGTTACACCTTGAAATTCATATATTTTTTCCACAATCATTTTGGTTAGACATTTGTTTGTTTGAGATCATTTGAAATTTCTGATATTTTGAATCTCACACACCCCTCAGATTTGAAATTATTAATCCTGTGTGATTGATTCATTGTATCTCAAGATTTACATTTATTCAAGTGATTTCAAATAAATTATTTTTGGATCATGAATTATCTCGCATGCTTAATGAAAATGTTCTGAAATTTTTCTCTTGTGCTTGTCAGACATATTTGTGAATAATTACTTGAAAATCTGGTTCTGAAACTCTCTGTTATTCCATGATCATTTTGCTTAAATATCTTATTGTTTGAAATCATTTAAAACTGTTGATTTTTTAAATGTCACACATATCTTGGTTTTGAAATTTATAGTCTAGTATGATTGATTCATTAAATCTTGAGATCTTCATATTCCTTCGAATGATTTCAATAAACTGTATTTTTAATCTTGGATCATGAATCATCTTTTGTGACCATCAGAAATATCTGTGAAACTTTAGCTTGACAAGTTTGCTTTGAAATTATTTGTCTTGTTGCTCTAATGAGAGGAATCGTTTTGAAAATGTTTTGGTGACTGCTTATTTTAAAATTTACTTCTCTGATAAATGGATTAATATGCTTATTTTGTTAAAGTAACTGCTTGGATTTTGTGACTAGTTTTTGTTGTTTGAGATACCCTTGATAGCCACCGGTGTCATGTTAAAATTCTTGTTAATAGAGACATCAAGTGATATCAATTTAGAAGTGCTGAATTTTTTTATCCTACTCTTATCCTGTATATTCTTTTATCTTCCTTGTCTTGTATAAACAATTTTAAATCCCTCTTGTAGTTGATTTTCAATTTTAAAATTATTTGTTGATTATTCATTCAGAAATTGAAATCAATATCCAAATTGAACTGTATTTAGTTTCATCAAAATTATTATTAGAATTTGAATTGTGATGGGTTGTACCAAGAGGAAATTTTATTTGAATTTTCATGATGATTGAACAGTTTTTATAATATCTTTGAATTGGCGACTATTTCATGACCATCTTCATTGTCTACCATCATTCTGTCACCCGCCATGATTTTATATTAATGTAGAGAGTTTAATATTTTTTAAAAATTATCTTGAATAAAAAGTGGAAATATTTTGAATAGAAATGGGACTATGTTATTTTTCAGAATTAGTGATAATTGAAAATTTTCAATGATTCTAGTACAGTTGAGCATATTTCGTAATATGATTAATTTATAAATTTATCTCACAAACCGTTTCTGTACCTACCCATTTTCTATCATCTATACTGGTTTTATATACTGAGGAGTCTTTTTGAAAAGAATAATGATAAAAATAAAATATTTGTAAGTGTTTCTCTAACATCATTTAAAAATCCAAGCTCTGGTCATGCATGGTTAAGAGATTACTAATAATTTAATTTGCGACTGACCTCATTTAAATCCAAGATATGGTTATGTGTAGTCACTGTGCTCTTAAATAAAAAGAAAAGAAAAGGAAATAATTAAAATAAATAAAATTTATATGAAATTCTCCTTGGTGTGTAAAAACTAGACTATAAATCCATTTTTCTAATATGTGAAATGTGTTAATATCTTATGATGTATTATGATTTGTTGATTGATAGTTATTGGAATTTGAGATTATTTGATTACGTCTGTTAAATTGAATTTATAATTATAGTCCAAATCCATCACTGTTTCTGTGCTTCATTTTTATAAAAAGTCTTTTGAAAATAATTGGAATTTATAATTTTAAAAATCTCTCCAATTTTATAAATTTCATCGTAAATCCATCATTCTCCAGATTGTGAAATTTGCCTCTAATTCTTAGAATATTATGATTTTTGTTTGACTGACTGAGATTTATGATGATTGTTCTTCCTCTTAAGTTGATATTATATAATTTTTGGTCATTTTTCATCTATATTTTAATTTCCGTATCCTTTTGATGATAACAAAAGGGGGAGAATGTGTTAAGATTTTGATTTATGAGTGAATATTTTATAAAAAAAATTATGTTGAAAATTCCATTCAATTTTCATTCTTTTCACTCATGCACAATTACAAGGGGAGTTTTTGTTGTAGGGGGAGCATTCAAATAAGGCGAGTTTTAATATTCACTGTCAAACACATTTATTATATTCAAAATCTTATTATTTGTCCATCATCAAATGAGGGAGATTGTTGTATGTAACGTTATTGTATATAATAATTATATGATTTTTGTTTGATGATAACAAACAAATATATATTATTTTAAATGTGTTTGTTATTGTACTATTTCATATATACATCATAGATAGGAATATAATATTTATATTTAAACAGAATACTGTCGTACACGAATTTAAATATTCAAACAAAATTTTATTTAAATATAATATTTTATTTCAATATTTGAACAGTACAATTTTCTAACTCCACTATTCGTACAACACACAGCATTACAATACATTTCACATATACATAACTCCTCACTACAACACTCAATCACTCAGTGTACAAACTCATATTCATTAACACACTTATACATACATTCACTCATATACACTGACACTCTATCACTTGTCTAGTCTTCTTCCTTCTAAGCTTTCAGTCAGTCTAGTCATCTATACCTGTCATATACAGAAACACAAACACAGAGTTTTTGGAATAGAAGTAATATTTTAAATTCTAGCAGATATAATTTTTATTTTAAAAAATTATTTGCCTCAGAATTTCGGTGTGTTTCTCATTATTTTTCATGACTTGATCTGATTCATATATATCCATATGTTTCTAGACAGCTTTTGATATTCACAGTGATACACTATAAATACCACAACGCAGATTGTACTGCAGTGCTCACAGATCAGCCTCAACACACTACACTAGTTTGCTGATCAGAACCAGCATCAAAATTAGCTGATTCTGAACAGCCCCAACACAGTGCAGCGGTCTGCTGATAAAAATATACATATCTGTTAGCCGAATAGCCACACATAAATACACACATATATATACACGCATATGTATATATACATACATGTGTACAAGTCGACGAGCAAACATAAATGGACAGTACAAAATTTCACCACTACAGCCAAGAACAACTTAGGGTCAAGTGATATAAGTCCAAATGGACAAAGCAAAGTAATACAAATAATGGCATATTAGAAATGGTCGAGACAGTTCAAAAGTGATGCAAGTTCACAAAATAGTCGAGCACCAAGTCAGGTTCATATTCATTCACCATGGAAGATATACATGGTGCAAATTATCATAACAACAAGATCCAAATACAACTTTTCAAGTAACAACTCAACATCATCAGGTAGGCAACATTCATGTACAGTCACAAGCTCACAAGCAACAAGGGATGATGCTAGATACAGCATGAATGTATAGCGCACAAAGCCAAACGACATGGTTTGGCAATATGTTTGCAAGTACAAAGCTCACAACAAAAATTGCAGGGAACTTTCATGTGTTTTTTTCATATTGGTCAAGTTCATATAAACCAAGCAAAAGCAATGATATATGCATATACAAATTCAAGGCAGGGTGCAAAGAGTACACAACTAGTTTCGAGAAGAAGTTGGTGTGTGTATATGTATATATGTGTGTGTATGGTTCAACAAATAGGGACAATGCAAGTTACAAAATATATATGAAGTGTCAAAGGAATGCTCAAGTTAATGCAACAATGAACATGGACCAGTTCTAGCAGCATACAAGAGGTCAGTAATGGAGTAGACAAGTTACATCAATATGGTTGAGGCAGTAGCATGATACAATAGAGCATATACATGCAACAACAATATCAGTGCTAAAACGGTGTAGATAGCAAGATTAAGTTGAAGCAATACAACATAGCATATTATGTTTGACAATATTTATTGGACACATAAATGGAAATCAAGGCAGATGTATATGACAAGAAAGAAAGCTACCAAAATGGGAGAGAAATTCAAGGCACATATTCATATGGATAGACAAAGGTATTTTTGGAAAGTTTACAATTCATAGTTTTCAAGTACATTCCAGAAATAGAATAAATTAGTGTGGGAAATTAAATTCTCTTTGGAAAGTTCTCAGTCAATATAAGTAAGAAAAGAAATAGCAAGTCATTTGATGATTTCAGAAATGCATAGTGTTGTTTTTTAAGGAAAAACTTCAATGCAAAAAGAAATGGGGATTTTTTTTATTGGGAGAACTCAAATATATGCATTCTAGGGTTTTTTTTGGCAAGAAACAATTTGTATCTATTTCCAAAAATCAACAATTGATTAGCAAAGAATTCAACTCGACATCAATGGACACCATGCAAGTCAACAGTGCTTTCAAGGAATTCACTTAAGGGAAATGAAAACAGATTTCTTGTTTTCCAAAAATGATTTAATCATTCATAAGTTTTTGGCAAGAATTTACTGTGGCAAACAGGTTTTATTTCATTCCAGTATCAACAAATTAAATCACGCAAGGGGCTAATTAAATTGTGACGGCCAGCCCTAGACCAACCGACATTTCCCCGAAATGCGTTGTGCTAATGCCTAACTAGCACGGGACAGTTGTCAAAAGGGTGGGTTTTGAAACTATGAATCACCAAAGAATCTGCATTATATCTCACAGCGCATGGAATAAAATATAATAATAGCAACTTGACATAAAACAGGCGAGACGGTGCATAAGCTGTAAACTAAACCATCATAGCAGCGGAATTCAAAATACAACTTATGATCCAAACCATCATTATTGCAACTTCAAAATACTGTCTCTAAAGCAAAATAGAAAAGGATACACTACTAATGCCCAAAGTAGTAACCAACAACAACACAGGGAGAATATATGTAAATAGTACTTGAAAGCCTCCTGCTCGTCTCCGGGCAGCTACTCGTGCATACCTCCTAAGTTGTCTTTAGTCTACTCATTTAGGAGCAACCAGAGTAATAAGAAGAGACATAAAACCCCGGGTCAGACAAAAGTCTGGTACGAGCGATAGCAATAAGATAAAGCAATAAAAGGTATAAATAAATCATACATGAACCTGGACCTACAACCAAAGAGTTAGCACAACAAGATGTATAGTACTCTAAGGTAACACTAACATAGGGTGTAAAGTGGAAGTGTGCATGTCATAGTGATAGAAAACATCAAACATAGCAACCATCCTCACATCTCTCACTCAGTGCGTAAACCATACAATATCCACACTTTGGTCACCAAATCCTTTGCCATGACCACTTGCTCTTGGGAGTCTTAACGACCCCATTGCGTTGGTCCATAGCCACTAATCCTTTGCTACAATCATTTTACCCTTGGGAGTCCTAATGGTCTCATTGCACTGATCCATAGCCATGCTACAATCACTTTGCTCTTGGGAGTCTTAATGATCCCATTGCGCTGATCCATAGTCACTAATCCGTCTCTCAGTGGTGAACCAAAGCTATAGATATCGATAACCCCTTTGCACATGTCCCGTAGCAAAGCCCAACTCATAAAGTTAAACCGCTGGTTCTCATCTGGATCCTGAGTTCCAACTCCATATTTGTCCCACCTTTGCATCTCGGGTTTGGTCTCCTCTAGTTCGCACTTCAGTTTCCATTCGGTTCGCGATTCATGGGCATGCTCGGCTCGTGGTTTGTGGTCATGCTCCAGTTCGTGAGTCTTCGGTTGGCTCGTGACCCCATTCGGGTGGTAGTCTGGGGCCGGCTCATAGGTCCCATTCGGTCCACGATTCGTGAGTGCTCCATCGGGGTTCAGGTCACGGTTTTCATCACCATCGCGGTTCTCTTGTTCGGTTCGTGACCACGGTTCGTGCTTCACAGGTGGGGTCGGTTCTTGGTGAGCACGAGTCGTGGCTTCTTCTCCTAGTCGTAGTTTGTTCTGTGGTGATGGAGCGGGTCGGTTCGTGAAGGGGGGTTCACGAGTGGGGGTTCGGCTCGCTGTGGTACTCCACGATAGGGTCTGACCAATTTCGTGCAACTTTCCCAGCGAGCTATCTCGATTCGCCTTAATTTGATGTTGATTTGGCTAATATGTGATTAGAAAGTGATTAGAAGGTGATTTGGGAGTTGGAGGCCATCGTTAGGTTTGAAGACATGATAAGTGGCAGCTGAAAAAAATGGATAAAATTGATTTCCTAAACCCTATCAGCCTTCCCAGAACCCTAACCCCGAAATGAGTTATGGATCTAGCTACTAATCACCCTATTTGGCCCGATTAAGTTATTTTTCACTTTCCAAACCTTATTTCAGCCATACCTCCCAAACGGTAAGTCCGTTTGATTAATGCGACCGCTCTACGAAAAGCTAAACCATCATCTGAATCCAATGGAAGTGATTTCAGATCAAAACTCCTTATAAATCAAAAGTTATGGGTGAAACAAGATTCGCCATGGGCAAAACGGTCATTTAAAATTCGAAAAAAATCGTGAACATGGGAAATGACCCCAATCGTGAACATCAGCAAATTTCATCTTTTAGTAAACAAATGGGTTTAGGGTTAGTGCAACCAAGTTCATACAAAATGTAAGATGAACCAGGCCACAATATTATAGCAAGATTAGACAACATGGTACAGTCATCATGTTCAAAGACCACACGCCAACAAATGTTCATAGTCATGAAAAGGGCCCAACAAATGTAATAGCAAAAGAAACTGTCATGTGAAAATACCCCAAAGCAAGACTGTTCAGGTAAACAACATGAAGCCTTTGTATATATATATATATATATGTGTGTGTGTGTGTGTGGGTGGGCGGGCGGGCGGGCGGGCGGGCGGGCGGGCGGGCGGGCGGGCGGGCGGGCGGGCGGGCGGGCGGGCGGGCGGGCGGGCGGGCGGGCGGGCGGGCGGGCGGGCGGGCGGGCGGGCGTGCGTACATGCCAGGTTTGTAACAGGGTAGGGGGTGTATTTTAATATGCACATTTAGGAGTTCCAACATGCCTACAAAGTAGCAGGAGATAAAATGACATATGTGTCTTCAGCGTAAACATGGCATTCCAATGTGCCCAACAACAATACCAGTTTAAACTGGGTTCGGCCTACATTAGATGAACAAGGGCTAAATGTAACAAAGGTATAACATGTACACTTCATTAATAGGTTCAGCATATCAAATGAACAAAATGCCAAACGTGACAAAGGTATACTATGTATATGATTTAATATCCCAGTTTTTATCGGATCTTTACAAGCCAAGCGGAGCATGATTTTTGAAATAGCTAGACGACTGAAGACATTTCCTCTTAACCTTATTTTGTTTACTGTCAAATTTAATTGGCAAACTAATAAATGCTTAACTGTCAAATGTAGAAATCAACAAATGTTTACTGATGATGTAGTTGGCCAATTAATAAATGCTTAGTAATTAGGAAATGCTCACTGTCAAAAGTAGTTGGCAAATTAAAAAATGTATTTCAGGGTAGTGTCTACTAACATGTATAGAATAATAGAACAGCTTAACTCCAATATAATGCAAAATGAGGATAGGCAAACACGTGTCATGCAAACCATATACACAGCATATTGTCTTAAGTTTTTAAGTGAACATGTGAACCTATAGGAAATCAATACGTCAGTTACTTCATGGCAAGAGTGCATGAAGGTGTAAAAATAGCTTACAAGTGAGGCCAACTATCCACCATATGAAAAGAATGCATTTAGTTTAGCAAAATTTTAGTGCCCAATGTAGGATTTCGTATATGTACCTCTAGTCAGCATCATTTTGTTGTATGCCATACTTCAGTTTAATGTATTTTGTGTTTTTAGTTTCAAACAAGGCTGGGGATCAAAACAACAGTTCAATGAGTTAAAACCATGAACAAAAAAAGTTGACAAGCCCATAGTTAAGACTAAATGCTAATAAAATGATCCATGGATGGAATAGCCCTTGCAAGTTGAAGTCAATTATAAAAGCACAAAAACCAAATGCATGTAACAGCACTAAAAGAAAATACAGCTATATACATATCTTGTATATACCAAGGCGCATCAGTGAAGAAGTTCAAGATTAAATTTTTATTGCTTAGGGGATATTAGAGTGAACAAACATAGTTGCCTTTGCAAAACGTCACTAGTAATTACCAAGTATTTTGTTAAAAAGGTTACAATCATATCAACACAACAAAGGGATTAATAGCCATATAAGGGACATATCAGTGATGATAGCTGAACTCTTGTAGCACAATGCGAATAGCACAAAATACTCTGCTATTAATAAATTTCTTTTAGGGTACGGACCATGGACCACACTATTTTACTCTTATTGATGATAGTTTGATGCTAATTTTCTACCCATATATTGGTCCTGCTTTATAGAAAGGGCTATGGCTATATAATTCTCATACAAATTTTCCTTTTCATCGTACCTAGTTGCCAATTGATTTCCAGGTAGCTAGTCTCATTCCAGATGTAATGTTATATTTGAGTTTTATTCGCTTAAATGTAAGCGTTAACAGACCACTATATTTTTTCCCAATATGAGTTAATAAAGTGAGCAATTTGTAACCCATTATGTATTTTAGTTCACAAATCGAAGAAGGGAACCTATAATAAAATGTTTCCAGTTTTAGACCAATTATGAATGTGCCAATCGAATGGAATACACCAGTTTCAGGTTACTAACAAAATACATGGCAGCATAAGACAACGAACATGAAATTAAATTTCAAAATGAAACAGCCCAAACATCATGAGAAAAATCAAGTGAAAATCAATATGGCCATTACTATCATGTATTTTGGTTAAACTGAAGTCAATTTACTTGAAACAAAAATCAATCGTGAGTGAGTTAACACTCACCATAAGGCCTTGCGAGGAAGTGAATGGTTTCGGCTTAAAGGTGGCGGTGGTCTTCGAGGTTGGAGACGGCGGGTCCTAGTGCGCGTTGGAGCTACGATCTTCGATTGCAGTGAGGATTCAATCTATGGTGACGCTTGCGGCAGCTTTAATTGAAAAGCGGCGCCTTGGAGTCTTCGATAATGGCGTGATGGAGATGCAAAGGTGGAGAAAAAATCGTGATTTGAAATTAGATGCGAACGGCTGCCATGAAAAAGGAAAAAGCTTTGATTTTGATTTGGGAAAAAGGGAAAATGTTGATGTGATTTTGGGAAACTTGCGTGATTATTTTATAGAGGAAGATAAAGGGATAAGAACAGCGTTAAATCGATAGGTTAAGGTAGATATGCGCATTCAGATGTAGGTTCGTGTAAATTTTACTGAGGAAGGTGACAGTTGGTTTAATTAAAAATTATCGTGACCCACCGTGTAACGTTCTAAATTTAAAACATAAAATTTCAGTTTCATTATATAAATACAAATATATTCCAATGAATAAAATCTCTAATTTATTTAACATCCACTACGTTTATTTTCGAATTCAACCGTTTATATTTTCAATCGTGTTTTCAAATCCAATTCAAATATTTAACCAAATTCAAATCCAATTATTTAACAATAAATATTTGATTTCTAATCAACCATTCTGAATTAAGTATCGAGTTCCATTCATACTCAAAATCATAAAATTTGATTTTTAATCCCAGTATCAATATAACATTGATTATTAATAGTTAAATCTTTAACTAATTCCACATTCTAGTTGTCGAAATTTCTGGGACATTACAATCTTCCCCCTTTAAAACTTTTCGTCCCCGAAAAGGAGAGATCGTTAGGGTTATACCAATCTATATTCCAAATTTCATATATGTTCGAAATTGTCCCACAACTAATTTAAATATTGATATGTAAGTCGTCGATCCTCTTTGTTTGTCCATCCTACACAATTAACCTGGAAAATCAATTTCCCTTTCTTATAGTCAGGATCAATTTTGATCAAATACAATTTTATTTCTTTCCATTCTCTTTAAATTCCAATCAATTTTCTTAAACCCATTTTCTATCTCAAGTTATTTTGAGATATCTCCCAATTCTCATATCATCTGATCTTCTAACATATTCAAAGTCAGGTAATTTTCTTTTCAAAATCAATCTCGTTTTAAATTCCAATTTCTACGTAAGTTGGATTTATACATCTCAAACTATTCCAAATTTTATTATAACCATCATCCATTAATGATTACTTATCCATTTTTTTTCACTTAGATCCAACCTCCTCACATCCAATCCATTTAATTTTTCCCAATACCCATTGAAGAGTGTATATCACATCTCCTCTTCAAATTATAAACTGTTGACTTGAAAATTTTCCATAAAATCGAAATCTTTTATATTTTTTTATATATAGAAAATATTGGTATTATTATCTCAAAGCTATGGACCTGAAAATACTTCGAAATCTTCAAATTTATTTAGTTAAGTACATTTTGATTTTCAAATTATTTATTTGAAAATACTTTATACTCGAAGTTTGACAAGTCTATTGTCGTTCTTCACAGATGCTAGTCATACGCTGGCCAGACACACGACTAAAATCTCCAAGTACTAAATATCCTTGCTTCAACTCCTAGTGAAAATATTTCAAAAATTCGTTAAAACAAATACGGAAAGTACCAATGTGATATTGATATTTTGATTGTTCATGAATCGCAGATACACAATGGTTTCGTCTGGATCCCCCAGAAAACATCTGTATCCATATGAATTCACTTCCCTGCGAATTTCGTCATGGACAGATCAACAGAAGATACTTGAGAATCAAAAGAAAAACTGAGGTCATTGAGCATTGACTGCTCTACCTCAGAGTCAAAACAAATCATGGAATTATGAAGATACTTCAACTCATGAGGACAAATCAAGTCATAAAGACAAATCAGATCACGAAGACCAATCAAGTCACAAAGACACGATGCTGGATCAAACAGATGGCTCACCATCACCAAGATATTCCACACATTACATGACTCCATTCTACCTTTAGTAACTCTAGTGGTTACATCTCTTTCACTTGTAGATATGCCATGGGGACTACAGGTATACAATGGTTACACCTGATTCCCTCAGGAAACATCCATACCCATAAACTTTCATAGCTCCGCGAATTACGCCCTTATCACGACTGTAGATCGCAGCAGACACAACGGTTACGCTTGGTTCCCTCAAGAAACATCCGTCCGTCGTAGGCCATCTGCAGCCCTGCGAATTATGCTACACGGTTGTGTTCTTCCAGGAATAATGACAACTCGAGTTTTATTTCCAGACAACCTACTACCACCAGCAAGACATCTCAATTGAGCTCGAAATTCAAGGGAGAAGGAAGGTACTTTCCTTATTTTGCTCTGAAAACATATAATACTATATATATATAGTATTTCATTTAGTATTCCGTATAACTCGTACTTATGTATATTAACATAAGATTTTTTTTCAACAATTTCACATTTTCCAAGTTGTGTTTTTCAACATCTCATAATATTGGTTGTAAAAATAAAAATTCTCTCCAAATTTCCAATTAGTCGGTTCATCACTTAATTCAATATGTCTGATTAATATTCTTTTATTATTATTATTGGAATTTATTAACTATCAGATTTCATATATTCTCGTATTAGTAGACCCGAATTTATATTAAATTCTAATAAATCTTTCTTTTATTTTCATCCTTTTTTCCAAACAATCAACCAATTTCCTAATGAGATCAATCACTGAGTTTCTTCAAACAATTCTCTTTATTCCAGATTACAATATTTTACCTGCTCTTGAACTCATTTGAATTTGAATCTCAGATTAAATCTCATTGACCAAATTTGACTTCTTCAAAAATCGGCAACTCGACCTTTCAATTCCATAGTTGGAACTTTCAAATTCAATCTTCTCCTCAGGCATCTCTTAAGATGTATAACTTCCCAATCCTGGTATATTGGATTATCCTTCAACCTAATTCAATAATAAATTCTGAATTCTATTTTGACTACTCAAAAATGTTGGTATATATTACTAATGTTGATTTTAAAAATAGCTGAAATAAATTTGCAAAATTTCGGAGTCAAATTCTAATATCTCGTCAGACGATCTTCTTAATTGCAATTAAGTTGACATGCAATTTTTTTCCATACTTTAGCTTCATTTCGAATACACACATTTATCTTTTTCAATGGTTTTCTCAATTACAACCAATCTGTTAGGTTATTTTATTTCATTATCTAAATTCCTAACATCTACATTCATTATTTCATCTTTGAAATAATTTCAAATTTCCTCTTTCATTTAAATTCTCATCTAAATTCTTATTCCAATAAATTTCAGTTGCCTTTTATTTCTAAAATACACGATTAGCTAAGTGAATTCGTTGATTCTCTTCTACTTGTCTTCCTTAGATACCATTCGATGATGGATTCGAATTTCAATCCTAAGGAAACTTGTCGAGGAATAGCTCTGGCAATCTAGATCCAAAGACTGGGGATTCAGAGGCAAATTTTAAATTTCAAAATGAATATTTATATCCGTTGTATTAATTTCAAAATAATTTAATATTTCAAAACCAAATTCCTTTTCAAAATTTACTATTAAAATGATTTTCAATTTCAGAATTTACATTTTGAAACCTTTTTATTTTCGAAATCCGTTTTTCTAGTATCGATCCTATTTCTTTTAAACCCGATAAGCTACGCTTTGAAGAAACCAAAGCTCTGATACCACCTGTAACGTCCCTCTTTTCGATCACTTAAAAATGGTAATTAAAAAAATCTAAGATGTGAAGACCCACCATTTTTAACGGTCCAAAATCAATTATAAACGTCATCAAACATGCTTACGACTAATTTTAGATATTAAAAGTAAACCTTAAGTAAAAAAAATACTAGATACGATTACTAATATGAAGATCTCATGATTTAATAAAATAAATAATTACATAAGTAAAACATCATAATACATTAAACATCCACAAAACAAAATAGCAGCGAAACAAAACGAAGCAAATTTAAATAACAACCTCTAGACCCAACATGCAGGCTAGGCTCCTTTCTTCTTCATTTTTTTTTTCTTTTCGCCCACATATCTTCCAACTTTACAAATTCTGTTCAAAGAGGAAAAATATTTTCAGCTACGTTTGGACTGCGCCTAACTCTATACACCCCGGCCCAATCTAAGGGTTCAGGTGGCTATTGCATATGAATAGACTGCCTACGTACCCCTTTTGAGGGATCAAGCCCACGGAGTTCTATTTCCTGCCCTTCTCCTGCATCCAAATGCTCATTAGTACATTAAAACCATTTCATCCATTCAACCATTGCAATCAATGTAATTCAATACAACCAATATAAACATTACAATCAATATAATTTATGCCATCACTGTAATAACACAACCAAATAAGAGCAGAAAACATTGTCCAGACATATCACCATATGAAGTAAACAAAATAAAATTAACATGTACTCTTTAAAAACCAACCACATCCAATGGAAATTCCAACTTATAAAAGAAGGTAACAATATCAATATACTTACACAATTATTATTTATCAATCAATAATTGTACACCATCAATGTAAGCGTAAACCATTTTGTGTATAGTAATCACTCAAAACTAGTAACATAGTCATTAAGGCATGGTAATCCAATCAATATTAGTAACACAACATCCATTTAATAACCATTATTGACTACACATCAAATTGTAGTAATCAATGGTGAGACAACGCATAAACATTCTTATTGCGGTCCATTATCAAGAGACAACACATAAAATAAATAAAATCAGTTACTAATCATATATTTCAATCGTTCAATCATAATTTAATTATTAATTTTCTTATTTCGTTACTTATCACATATCTAAACTGTAAATTTCTTCATAGGAAGAATGGGTTGTATGGTATTTGTAACTACAAGGAATTATTTTTCTTCACTTTTCTTTTTATGTGAATTCCTTGTTATTCCAAACATTAAATGTTTGTTTATTTTCATCTTGACAATATGCGAGATTTGTAATATTTCATGTTCTAATACATTGAAATATCAGAAAACTCACAAATCTACAAAATTTCTCGATGTCACTTTCTTTATTGCATTAAATAAAAAAACATTTTTTTTAATCATTACGCAATTACAAGACAATTAACTATAGATACATATGCACAAATGACATTCTCCATTATTTTACCTATCTAAAAGAATATAACCATCCATTTTAAACAAATTTAAGATATTTAGATATAAGAGTGCATACATCAAATCAATCAGCTTGCATGTTTGATGATATTTATATCTAAGAATAAATTTAGGTGTAATAGGGCATATATCCATCTAATCAATTTTTAAAGGTTCAACATGTTTTAGATCTAAGATAGGAACCTAGAACTTGTATGCAAAAATGCATAATCATATAATTTTATGAATAAAAAAGGTTCCAACAAGTTTTAAATAAATTTTTAGGAGAGATCATTGACTTACAAAAATGATAAATTGTCACTTGCATTCTCCTACAATTACTGATCCAAGAGATATTTCCACACCTGAAATGGAACGATCAAAATGGATTCCTTCATCCCAAAAGTTGTAGTTCTTCCTCTATAGGATAAGATTGAATTATCTTCTTTTTTTATTATATATAGAACTTGAGAATTGTATTTGAAGAATTTTTCTACAAGAAGAAGAAGAGAGAAAAATAGATGGCTGCCCCTCATCAGTTAGGTTTAGCTTGGTTATATAGAAGTTAGGGATTGATTTAGTTTATTAGATTAACCCTAAAAATTGTTAAATTACATCACAACTGCTCTTCTAATTACTTCATAATGAAGTACTATCTTTATACGCATCTATATGTATATTAGTATTTCTTCATGCAACACAAGACAAAACGAAATTTGAATACCATTTAAAAAGGGTAATAAATGAATAGACTTTAAAACCTATTAAGAAATTACCGTTTATATAAGAGAATTAATTTCATTCTTTAAGAAGTAAATCTCTAATAAAACAAAATGCATGTCAATCAATGCATACTAAATCTTTACATGTGCAATTATTCAATTATTGCTCCATAATAAAATTATCGCATTTACATATTTATACATGTGTAGTGAAATTTAGATTTATACTAATTAATGTCTAACATTTGCAAGAATACGCAATAAACCCCATCCATACATCAACAATTAATGTACAATTGATTGTTAACATATCTTCAAAAGTGGAAATAAGCATATAATTTTAATTCCTTTTTTTTTACTTTCCCATACAAATTTAATTCATAATCAATTTATATCCATGCATATATATATATATATATATATATATATATATATATATATATATATATATATTTATACACACACATACATACGCATAGGATTTGAATAACATGTAATGTGCAATTGATTCACAACCTATGAAATTAATGTATTATAATTTGGAAACAACATGCGCTCTATACATACGTATACATACATACTAATATATGTACATGTTACATAAAAAATCTTTATTTATATGCAACTTTTAATCTTATATATCTCTCATTTTTATATGCCTCCATACACACATACTTCTTACTTGGAAAAAATATCTCTTTCTTTCTTTTTTACTAAAAATTCAAAAATATGACAATGACAGAAATCGAACTCATGACTTCATGTATCAAAGTCCACTAAGTTAACAATCACACAAACACATTTCCTGTTCTTAAAATTAGAACATTGTAAATTAATGGTTTCATGTGCGCATCTTTCATTCTGAAAAAAGAAATATCTTGTAAATGATAATTTCAAATATATCAAAATTATATATCAAACTGATCGTCTCGGAAAGACCTTCGCAATGGTCATATATACAACATCCGGTTTATCTTCTAGTAATAATTAATTCTTAATTACTTAACTTTTAGGACCGTAAAAGTTGCGAGATGTTACATTCTTCCCCCCTTAAAAGAATTACGCCCTCACAATTCCCCAAATATAAAACCCATTCAAAATAATAAATCCTTCATTAGGATAAAATCATCCATCATAAGTTAACTTCTCACATGTGATAACGATATTTTCTTACCAATCTCAACACACAACACACTTATAATAAAATATATACTTTCTTGTCATTCTATGGAACATATGGTGTGTAAAAATAATAATCCATTATCAAAGTGTAAGATAATGGAAATCACTACTTGACAACATGGCATTTCAATGTTAATTGACTATAATTGAAATCCTAGCAAACAATAGTTATTACTACATCCTCATACAAATAAAAGAACACTCATAAATTAACAATCAACGTGGTTCACAAGAAGAAAGAATATGTAAACCAAGAGAACATCATCAAACTAACAATGAACACGTGTATGTTCACTAATGTGCTAACCATAAAATCATCCTAATATGTGCACTCTATAAAAAATGTGATGAAATTCCTTAAAGCCTTACATTTTTAGTAAGATGTGCCATTTCTTTCTTTCCTCTTTAATAAATTTATAACCTTACATGGTGGAGTCCCCTACCTTCCCCGTACCGACCTCTCAAGAATGCACCGAAGTCTCGAAACCCAACCACCCTTTCGTAAACGTCCTACGACAAATCTCAAATTTGGAAGTTGACACATTGGTTCCTACTTGAACCCTTGGTTCCCACTTGAATCCCTTGATTCCATCTTGAATCCCTTGGTCCCTACTTGGACCATTAAAGACAACTTCCTTCTTGAGCTACCTTTGCATCTCGGATTTTAATCGATTGGAGTTTATCTTCAAAAGAGTTCTTCGTCGTTGTATTGGAGTAGTGATAATCCATATATAGCAAGTTCCTTCATTTGGTAGTAAAGTTAAACACTCCAAAATACCAAAGAGGGATCCACTAGATAGGAGTGCTTCATATGCTTTTAAAAAAAAATAAAGATTTTGCTTTCAAATCAAAACTTCCATCTATGTTTAAATTAAAAATCCTTTGGCAAAATTCTCAAGATCATAAAACTTCAATTTTTTTTTTAAGTTATGGAAGCTGGTGATTATTTGAAAAACATTAAATATGCATTTTGAATCACTCCAACTTTCATACGTATCCCTAAGTGGTAATCACTAAGTCTTTAATCACTAAAATTCTCCATTTTACTCTTCTCACCTTCAAGGAACATCTTCAAAACTTTTAGTCATTCCAAATACTAATCTTCCTTAGTTTAGGAAACAACATATTCACACTATTCCTAAATTAATCATGTTCCCCCTTCAATCCTTTTGTTCCTCGAGTGTAAATTCAATCAATATTCAACACTAGCCTACTATCTAATCATACAATTAATATAAACAACAAACAAAAAAATAACATACAAGCACACTAAACATATCAAATAAGAAAACAATAATCAATTTAATTAAAAGAATTAATCCAAACAATAATGACATGAACTAATAAGCAAAAATCAAACATAGCAATCATCCTCACATTTCTCACCCAGTGCGTAAAGCATACAATATCCACCACTTTAAGCACCAGAACCATTTGGGGCCATGGCGGAGACCAGCTCCATCCAAACCTTACTACGACCACTTTGCCCTTGGGGTCCTGATGGAGTTCGACTCCATACAACTTTGACCCCACCGCACTAGTCCATAGTCAATGCCCCTCCCATCAATAGTGAATCAAAGTTATAAATATTGATAACCCCTTTGCACATGTCCCGCAGCAAAGTCCAACCCTTGAAGTTTACTTGTTGGTTCCCAACTGGATCCTGTGTAATAACCTCCCATTTGGACTTCCTTTGCATCTCGGGTTTTTGGTCATCATCTAGTTCGGTTCGGTCTCCACTGGTTCAGTTTTGGTATATGGTGTTCAAGTCCTCCGTTTGAGTCGGTTTGGCTATGTCGAATCAATCCCATCTGATTCGGTTGCTCCGGCTCCTCTCATCTGCTCTGATGCTTTAGCCGGCTCTACTTCAGTACGATCCGATCTCTACTCTAACTCCAACACGATACAAGTGGCCTTCCTTGTTGCCATACTTCCTTATGCTTAGGTCCTAGTTCGGTTCATCCCCTCCGGACTCCCAGCCCGGCTCAGTTCGGCTACCGATCCGATCCGCCTTGGTCGAACCGAACCCGGTCCTTCCAGCAAGCTTGTTTCGTTCATTCTCGCCATGCGACGGCGTTTTCAACCATTCTAACTTTATTAAACAATCATAAAACATTCCAAACAACAGTAAAAACATATAGGTTAAATCAAAAAGGTCAAAACAACAATCACATAGGCTATACTAGATTAAATATACCCAAATCCATGATTTTCCCCTTAATCCCCTAAATTTCGGTATTAGCAAACTTAATCCAAATTAACCCAAATTCATATATGTGACATAAAATAGGATTCTAGAATTTTTCATATAAAAAATTATTTCTATCATGTCACCTTGCTTCTTAAATAAAAACATTGTAAATTTTGTATTATTCTCAATATTGTTTTAAAATAAACACTCCTACATTATATCTTTTTAAAATGCCTTTTAATGAACTTACTTCATTTATAAAAAAGTTTCAAAAACAATCAAATTTAGGTACTTCATCATAAATCAAACTTACCTAATTTTTTTCATTTTTCACTTTACCTTTTGAAAATACAATCATGAAAAGTATCAATTTATTTTCAAATGTAGTACTTCATTCTCATCAAAAGGTAAATAAATCACTCAAAAATGACTATTTTCAACTAAATAATGAAATAGCTTTTTAAAATAAGGAATATATATTAACAATAATAATTCCAAACCATTATTGCTCTCTTAAAGTCAAAATGATTCCATCTTTATAAAAGTTGGGTTTTAGTTGCAATCTAATAATTGTGCGTATGTTATTTAGGCTATAACCAAACACATAACTCACCCCATGATTGTTCATCTTGTCTCACTGTTCTTTTTTTTTATCCTCCAAAAAAGGTTTCTCATAAATGAACAACGTTGTAAATTGAGGTAATAATGACCAAACAAATAGTATGCACACTTCAAGCATGCAATTATAAATCAAAACATTTTCTCTCATATTTAAACCAACCTTAAGGTGCAAATCATTATAACATAACAGTCAAACCTACCCAAGGCTCTAGTAATCGCTAAACCTAAGCTCTGATACCAAATGTGAAGACCCACTATTTTTATCGGTCCAAAATCAATTATAAATGTCATCAAACATGCTTACAACTAATTTTAGATATTAAAAGTAGCGGACCTTAAGTAAAAAAAATACTAGATACGGTTACTAATATGAAGATCTCATGATTTAATAAAATAAATAATTACATAAGTAAAACATCATAATCCATTATATTACATTAAACATCCACAAAACAAAATAGCAGTGAAACAAAAAGAAGCAAATTTAAATAACAACCACTAGATCCAACATGCAGGCCAGGCTCCTTTCTTCTTCATTTTTTTTCTTTTTGCCCTCATATCTTCCAACTTTACAAATTCTGTTCAAAGAGGAAAAAGATTTTCAACTATGTTTGGACTGCGCCTAACCCTATACACCCCGGCCCAATCTAAGGGTTCCAGTGGCTATTGCATAGGAAAAGACTGCCTACGTACCCTTTTGAGGGATCAAGCCTACGGAGTTCTATTTCTTGCCCTTCTCCTGCATCCAAATACTCATTAGTACATTAAAACCATTTCTTCCATTCAACCATTGCAATCAATGTAATTCAATACAACGAATATAGACATTGCAATCAACATAATTTATGCCATCACTGTAATAACACATAAAAGCAGCAAATATTGTCCAGACATATCACCATATGAAGTAAATAAAATAAAATTAACATGCAGTCTTTAAAAACCAACCACATCCAATGGCAATTCCAACTTATAAAAGAAGATAACAATATCAATATACTTAAACAATTATTATTTATCAATCAATAATTCTACACCATCAATGTAAGAATAAACCATTTTGTGTATACTAATCACTCCAAACTAGTAACACAGTCATTAAGGCATGGTAATCCAATCAACATTAGTAACACAACATCCATTTAATAACCATTATTGACTACACATCAAATTGTAGTAATCAATGGCGAGACAATGCATAAACATTCTTATTGCGGTCCATTATCAAGAGACAACACATAAAATAAATAAAATCAGTTACTAATCATATATTTCAATCGTTCAATCATACTTTAATTATTAATTTTCTTATTTCGTTACTTATCACATATCTACACTATAAATTTCTTCATAGGAAGAATGGGTTGTATGGTATTTGTAACTACAAATAATTATTTTTCTTCACTTTTCTTTTTATGTGAATTCCTTGTTATTCCAAACATTAAATGTTTATTATTTTCATCTTGACAATATGCGAGATTTGCAATATTTCATGTTCTAATACATTGAAATATCAGAAAACCCACAAATCTACAAAATTTCTCAATTTCACTTTATTTATTGCATTAAATAAAAAAACATTTTTTTTAATCATTACGCAATTACAAGACAATTAATTATAGATACATATGCACGAAAGACATTCTCAATTATTTTACATATATAAAAGAATATAACCATTCATTTTAAACAAATTTAAGATATTTAGATATAAGAGTGCATACATCAAATCAATCAGCTTGCATGTTTGATGATATTTATATCTAAGAATAAATTTAGGCGTAAGAGGGCATACATCCATCTAATCAATTTTTAAAGGTTCAACATGTTTTAGATCTAAGATAGGAACCTAGAACTTATTTACAAAAATGCATAATCATATAATTTTATGAATAAATGGGTTCCAACAAGTTTTAAATAAATTTTTAGGAAAGATCATTGACTTACAAAAATGAGAAATTGTCACCTGCATTCTCCTACAATTACATATCTGAGAGATATTTCCACACCTGAAATGGAATGATCAAAATGGATTCCTTCATCCCAAAATTTGTAGTTCTTCCTCTATAAGATAAGATTGAATTCTGTTTTTTTTAATATACATTGAAATTGAGAATTGTATTTGAAGAATTTTTCTATAGGAAGAAGAAGAGAGAAAAATAGATGGTTGCCCCTCATCAGTTAGGTTTAGCTTGCTTATGTAGACGTTAGGGATTGATTTAGTCCATTAGATTAACCCTAAAAATTGTTAAATTACATCACAACCGCTCTTCTAATTACTTCATAATGAAGTAATATCTTTACATGCATTTATATGTCTATTAGTATTTTCTTCATGCAACACAAGACAAAAAGAAATTTGAACACCATTTAAAAAGGGTAATAAATGAATAGACTTTAAAACCTATTAAGAAATTATCGTTTATATAAGAGAATTAATTCCATTCTTTAAGAAATAAATCTCTAATAAAACAAAACGCATGCTAATCAATGCCTACTAAATCTTTACATGTGAAATTATTCAGTTATTGCTCCATAATAAAATTACCGCATTTACATATTTATACATGTGTAGTGAAATTTAGATTTATACTAATTAATGTCTAACATTTGCAAGAATATGCAGTAAACCCCATCCATACATCAACAATTAATGTACAATTGATTGTTAACATATCTTCAAAAGTGGAAATAAGCATATAATTTTAATTCCTTTTTTCTACTTAAGCCGTGAGAATAGTACTAGGACGGGAGACTACCTGGGAAGTCCTCTCGCGCTTGAGTATGTGAGACTTTGGCACTGGGTATCCACCGTCCATACAAATTTAATTCATAGTCAATTTATATACATGCATATATATATATATATACACACACATACATACATACGCATAGGATTTGAATAACATGTATTGTGCAATTGATTCACAACCTATGAAATTAATGTATTATAATCTGGAAACAACATGCGCTCTATATATACGTATACATACATACAAATATATGTACATGTTACATAAAAATCTTTATTTATATGCAACTTTTAATCTTATATATCTCTCATTTTTATATGCCTCCATACACACATAGTTCTTACTTGGAACAAATATCTCTTTCTTTCTTTTTTTTACTTAAAATTCAAAAATATGTCAATGACAGAAATCAAACTCATGACTTTATGTATCAAAGTCCACTAAGTTAGCAACCACACCAAACACATTTCTTGTTCTTAATGTTTGAACATTGTAAATTAATGGTTTCATGTGCGCATCTTTCATTCTATAAAAGAAATATATTGTAAATGATAATTTCAAATATATCAAAATTATATATCAAACTGATCGTCTCGGAAAGACCTTCGCAACGGTCACAAATACAACATCCGGTTTGTCTTTTAGTAATAATTAATTCTTAATTACTTAACTTTTAGGACCATAAAAGTTGCAAGATGTTACATAAGATGTCCAAATTGACGGACCGTTATTTAGCTTACAGAGTTTAAAACAGAATCAACATAGAATAAATATATAACACAGTATTGAACAGCGAAAATAACTTATATATATTTAACTAGAATTTTTGATACAAATTTTTCTATACAGCAGAATTTAAAATACAGTTGAATACAAGAAAAAATATATTACTGTTTAAAAGCTTCACAGTGTGTCGTCTCTGAAATCCCCAGCTTCGCCAGTCTTCGAATCCAAAGGTGTAATCTTTAAATATGTATTGCTCGGGTCTGACCCGAGCATTTCATGCAAAAACACAAATCACTCGACTCGGGATTAAACCATAGTTCAAGTAAATTAACTTCAATAGAAACTGAA
This sequence comes from Allium sativum, assembly GCA_030737875.1. Taxonomy (NCBI): domain Eukaryota; kingdom Viridiplantae; phylum Streptophyta; class Magnoliopsida; order Asparagales; family Amaryllidaceae; genus Allium; species Allium sativum. The sequence goes on along the minus strand of CM060921.1, from coordinate 1,690,271 downwards.
ATATAATAGTTAATCCTAACATCGAACATATCATATGTAAATCGCCCTGTATGCACAGCTTAGTATCAAGCATAATATCTTCAGAGACCGGTGGTCATGAGAGTTTGCCTATCCATATGTGTATACATGTGTGGACGGCCTCACCTTCTCATACCGAACATGAGATAATAGCATAGCAATTTGGGACGGAGCAAATTCGGATAAATAGATATATTTATGTATACTCGTATGTCGATGATATGTATATACACATACGACAGTATGTATATACACATATATGCACCGGCACCCACAGGTATACAAAAATCATGCTTCGAAATAACAAGAAATGTGCACCACGTGGTACGAAGCAGCAATAGTCTCAGCAATGGTTTGTTTCAGAGAAAAAATGGTTTCAGCAAATTTCATCTTTTAGTAAACAAATGGCTTCAAGGTTAGTGCAACCAAGTTCATACAAAATATAAGATGCACCAGGCCACAACATTATATCAAGATTAGACAACATGGTACAGTCATCATGTTCAAAGACCACACGCCAACAAATGTTCATAATCATGACAAGGGCCCAACAAACGTAGTAGCAAAAGAAACTGTCATGTGAAAATACCCCAAAGCAAGACTGTTCAGGTAAACAACATGAAGCCTTTGTATACATACATATATATATATATATATATATATATATATATATATATATATATATATATATATATATATATATATATATATACACACATTTATGAATATACATGTCAGGTTTGTAACAGGGTAGGGGGTGTATTTTAATGTGCACATTTAGGAGTTCCAACATGCCTACAAAGTAACAGGAGATAAAATGACATATGTGTTTTCAGCGTAGACAGGGCATTCCAATGTGCCCAACAACAATACCAGTTTAAACTGGGTTCGGCCTACATTAGATGAGCAACGGCTAAATGTAACAAAGGTATAACATGTACACTTCATTAATAGGTTCAACATATCAAATGAACAAAATGCCAAACGTGAAAAAGGTATACTATGTATATGATTTAATATCCCAGTTTTTATCGGATCTTTACAAGCCAAGCGGAGCATGATTTTCGAAATAGCTAGGGGACTGAAGACATTTCCTCCTAACCTTATTTTATTTACTGTCAAATATGTTTGGCAAACTAATAAATGCTTAACTGTCAAATGTAGAAATCAACAAACGTTTATTGACGATGTAGTTGGCCAATTAACAAATTCTTAGTAACTAGGAAATGCTCACTGTCAAAAGTAGTTGGCAAATTAACAAATGTATTTCATGGTAGTGTCTACTAACATGTATAGAATAACAGAACAGCTTAACTCCAATATAATGCAAAATGTGGATAGGCAAACACGTGTCATGCAAACCATATACACATCATACTGTCTTAAGTTTTTAAGTGAACATGTGCACCTATAGGAAATCAATACGTCAGTTACTTCATGGCAAAAGTGCATGAAGGTGTAAAACTAGCTTACAAGTGAGGCCAACTATCCACCATATGAAAAGAATGCATTTAGTTTAGCAAAATTTTAGTGCTCAATGTAGAATTTCGTATATGTACCTCTAGTCAACATCATTTTGTTTATGCCATACTTCAGTTTAATGTATTTTGTGTTTTTAGTTTCAAACAAGGCAAGAGATCAAAACAATAGCTCAATGAGTTAAAACAGTGAAAAAAAACTTGACAAGCCCATAGTTAAGAGTAAATGCTAATAAAATGATCCATGGATGGAATAACCCTTGCAAGTTGAAGTCAATTATAAAAGCACAAAAACCAAATGCATGTAACAGCACTAAAAGAAAGTACAGCTATATGCATATCTTGTATATACCAAGGCGCAACAATGAAGAAGTCCAGGATTAAATTTTTATTGCTTAGGGGATATTAGAGTGAACAAACACAGTTGCCTTTGCAAAACAACACTAGTAATTACCAAGTATTTTGTTAAAAAGGTTACAATCATATCAACACAACAAAGGGATTAATACCCATATAAGGGACATATCAGTGATGATAGCTGAATTCTTGCAGCACAATGCGAATAGCACAAAATACTCTACTATTAATAAATTTCTTTTAGGGTATAGACTATGGACCACACTATTTTACTCTTATTGATGATAGTTCGATGCTAATTTTCAACCCATGTACCGATCCTGCTTTATAGAAAAGGCTATGGCCATATAATTCTCATACAAATTTTCCTTTTCACTGTACCTAGTTGCAAACTGAATTCCAAGTAGTTAGTCTCATTCCAGATGTTATGTTGTACTTGAGTTTTTATTCGTTTAAATATAAGCGGTAACAAACCACTATATTTTTTCCCAACATGAGTTAATAAAGTGAGCAATTTGTAACCCAGTATGTATTTTAGTTCACAAATCAAAGCAGGGAACCTATAATAAAATGTTTCCAGTTTTAGACCAATTATGCATGTGCCAATTGAATGGAATACACCAGCTTCAGATTACTAACAAAATACATGGCAGCATAAGACAATGAACATGAACATTAAATTTCAGAATGAAACTGCCCAAACATCATGAGCAAAATCAAGTGAAAATCAATACGACCATTACTATCATGTATTTTGGTTAAACAGAAGTCAATTTACTTGAAACAAGAATTAATCGTGAGTGAGTTAACACTCACCATACGGCCTTGCGAGGAAGCGAATGGTTTCGACTTAAAGGTGGCGATGGTCTTCGAGGTTGGAGACGACGGGTCCTGGTGCGCGCTAGAGCTACGATCTTCGATTACGACGAGGATTTAATCTTTGGTGACGCTTGCGGCAGCTTTAATTGAAAAGTGGTGCCTTGGAGTCTTCGATAATGGCGTAATGGAGATGCAAAGGTGGAGAAAAATCGCGATTTGAAATTAGATGCGAATGGCTGCCATGAAAAAGGAAAAAAGCTTTGATTTTGATTTGGAAAAAAGGGGAAATGCTGATGAAATTTTGGGAAACTTGCGTGATTATTTTATAGAGGAAGATAAAGGTATAAGAATAGCGTTAAATCGATAAGTTAAGGTAGGTCTACGCATTTAGATGTAGGTTGGTGTAAAATTTACTGAGGCAGGTGATAGTTGGTTTAATTAAAAATTATCGTGACCCACCGTGTATCGTTCTAAATTGAAAACATGAAATTTCAGTTTCATTCTATAAATACAAATATATTCCAATGAATAAAATCTATAATTTATTTAACATCCACTACGTTTATTTTCGAATTCAACCGTTTATATTTTCAATCGTGTTTTCAAATCCAATTCAAATATTTAGCCAAATTCAAATCCAATTATTTAACAACAAATATTTGATTTCTAATCAACCATTCTGAATTAAGTATCGAGTTCCATTCATACTCAAAATCATAAAATTTGATTTTTAATCCCAGTATCAATATAACATTGATTATTAATAGTTAAACCTTTAACTAATTCCACATTCCAGTTGTCGAAATTTCTAGGACATTACACTTAACCAAGAAACATACAAAGGTGTCCTGCATGCCTATCAACCATTTACAAACAATCAAACATATACAACAAGCTTATTCTAGCATGCGTTTTACTAACAAGGGAATAACTATATCGCAATTTAAAATCTTACCAGGCAAAGAGTTATGGATACGACTTCCTTATGCTCTCCTTTTTTTTCCCCAAGTATAGTCATTCTCATTATCGCTCCACAGAACCGTGACCAGTTTCACCGTCTTCCTTCGAAGTTGTTTCGTAACGTGTCCGATAATATGAATTGTCCTGCGGTTCCCAACCGCCTCTGGTTCTACTTCGATATCATCCTACTGATCTGGAGAAATAGCCATATCGGGGTCATGCATGAGCTTCCTTAATTGGGAAACATGAAATACGTTGTGAACTCCCGCTATCTTGTCAAGCAACTCAACTTTATATGTTAAATTTCAAACTTGTTCCAGAACTGGAAATGGACCAACAAACCTTAGTGCCAACTTACCTCTCCTACCAAAACGAATCACACTCTTTAATGGAGAGATCTTAATGAATACCAGGTCGCCAACGGAGAATTTCAATTCCCTTCGTCTTTTATTAGCATAACTCTTCTGCCTATCTTGGGCAGCCTTCATTCGATGTTGGATAACCTTGATTTTATCTGAAGTTTCTCTTATTACATCCTGCCCAAGCACAAACTTTCACCGGTCTCCAACCAACATGATGGTGAGTTGCACGGTCTTCCATACAAAGCTTCAAAATAGAGCAATACCAATACTAGACTGATAGCTATTATTACATGTGAACTCAACCAAATGCAAATGGCCATCCATGACCCTCCAAAATCCAATATGAAAGCTCTCAAGAGATCCTCTAGTACACGATTCACCTCTCTGTTTGACCGTCGGTTTGAGGATGGTACGCGGTATTGAGATATAAAGCTCTTCTGAAGCCCACTAGTAAATAATGGATCTCGGTCACTCACAATACCTTTAGGTACTCCATGAAATCTCACTATCCACTTCATATACAGTTCTGCTAACTTAATTGTTGTTCTATTCGACTTGACTGGTATAAACCTTGCACTTTTGGTCAATCGATCTACAATCACGCAAATACTATCATGACCCAACCTAGTCCTCGGCAAACCGTCAATGAAATACATTGAGACTTGTTCCCATTTCCATTCGGGAATTTCTAGCGGTTGTAACAAACCACTAGGCCTCTTTTGCTTGGCTTTAACTAGTTGGCAGTTCATGCACTTGGATATAAACTTCCCAACGTCTCTTTTCATCCATTCCCAGTAGTAGGTCTGCTTCATGTCTCGATACATTTTGTTACCACCGGGATGTATAGTCAGTTTTGAGTGATGACACTCTCTAAGCACTTCATCTCTCAATACATTAACATTGGGTACAACTAGTCTACCATTCTTTCGAAGCGATCCATCTCGATCAAGTTCGTACTTGTTCATTTTCTCACCATCGATATTCATATCTACCTTGGCGATGATTTCCACTAGGTTAGGATCGTCCCTTTGACTGGAACTAATCCGCTCAATCAAAGTTGGTCTGATCGTCAAACTTGCTAACATCTCTAGATCCAATTCACAATTAGGTCTAAAATGATATCCAGTGATATACTCCAAATGCTTCCATTCCAGAAGCATAGTCCCCAAATTGGCATGTCTCCTACTCAATGCATCAACTACCACATTGCCCTTCCCAGGTATGTATGTGATATTGAAATCATATGAAGCCAAGAACTCTAACCATCTCTGCTGACAAAGATTCAAATCCTTTTGAGATAAAAAATACTTTAATGACTTATGATCAGTAAACAACTCGAATCTTTCTCCCAAGAGATAGTGTCTCCACATCTTTAACGTGAACACGATCGCTGCCAATTCCAAACCATGGGTAGGGTATCTTTTCTCATGCGGTTTCAGCTGCTGACTGGCTTAAGCTACAATTCTACCTCCTTGCATCAGTACAGCACCTAGTCCGATACCGCAGGCATTCGTGTATACCATAGTCTCTTCATTCCCCTTAGGAATAACTAACACTGGTGTACACATCAACTTTTCCTTTAGACTCTTAAATGCATCCTCGCACCTTCCGTCCCAAGCAAAAGCTTGATTCTTCTTGGTCAACTGAGTTAATGGTGCCGCTATCTTGCAGAAGTCTTGAATAAACTACGATAATATTCGACAAACCCCAAGAAACTTCTCATATCCGTTGCATTCTTGGGCGTAAACCAATCTTGTACCGTAGCCACCTTCGAAGGGTCCACGGCAATACCATTCTCTGAAACAACATGGCACAAGAATCTCACTTCCCTCCTCCACAACTGACACTTTAGAAAATTTTGCTTTTAATTGGTGTCTCCTGAACACCTCCATCACTATCCTCAAATGTTCCTTGTGTTCTTCCTCTGTCCTCGAGTATACCAAGATATCATCCATGAACACAAGAACAAACTTATTTAATTGATCCCTGAACATCTTATTCATAAGATCAACAAAATATGCTAGTGCATTAGTCGACCCGAATGGCATGACCAACCACTTATAAAATCCAGATGGCGTCCGAAATGTTGTTTTAGGTATACTCTTAGTTGCTACTCGAAGCTGAGGAAAACCTTTCGCGAGATCTAACTGGGAGAACACTCTCGCTCCATTCAACTGATCAAACAATTGATCTATCTGCGGAAGAGGATACTTATTCTTCCTCGTCACCTTATTCAATTCGTGGTAGTCTACACAAAATCGAAGGGAACCATCGGCCTTGGTAGCAAATACCACTGGTGCTCCTGACTCGGAAACACTCCTTCGGATAAATCCCTTCTTCAAAAGATCACCCACTTGCACCTCGAGCTCTCGCTACTCCCTTGGCTCCATATGACAAAGTGGCATCACTATAGGCCTGATATCTTTCAATAAATCAATACGAAACTCGATCTCTCAGTGTGTTGGAAGTCCGGTCATTTCCCCGAAGATGTCCGGATACTCGCCAGCAATAGGCATATCTGACAACTCATCATGTGGGATGTCTAGGGAATTTAGAAAAATAGTCATCACCCCATCACTAGGTAGGCTACCAAACAGTACCCTCTGCCCATCATCCGCTCTAATGGTCACCGAAGACCCCTCACAGTCTACCACCACCCCATACCTTTGGAGCCAATCGACTCCCAAAATAATGCCAAACCCAGTAGAGCCCAAGACAAAGCAATCACAACCAAACAAGCATCCATGACTCGATAAGACCAAATTACGGCAAATCATACTAACGCTAGTCGAACCACCGATCGGGTTCGTCACAACTAAAGGTCCATCGACAATCTTGGGTTCCAATCCCAACCTATCTACCAGATCACTAGATACGAAGGAATGAGAAGCCCCGATATCAAAAAATACTAGAACAGGAACATCATAAATGGAAAGCATACATTGAATGACGACACCCTTTCCTTTCTCCGCCGTAGTTGGGGCATTCGACGAAGAAGGAACATCATTTATAGCATATGCTTCCACAATCTTCTTCTCTTTAGGGGTTTGTGGACATTTATCCTTGTGATGCCCTACTTGGCCGCAATTGAAGCACTTCATGTCCGCTGGATTTGCTCGACAATATTTGGCATATTGGCCCTTCTTGCCACAACTATAGCACTCATCATCTTTCTTATTCTTCTTCTGACCATCTTTATCTTGGTTCTGTTTCCTCTTATTCTGCGAGTTATTGTTGCCTCCACCGCTTGCCTGCGATTTTGGCTCTCCTACAGATGCAATAGCAACCTCGATCTTCGACTTAGGGTAAAGGCTCTCTGATCTCAATGCCTACCCACAATAGATTCGAATGTCTCATCGATATGGTTTATAAGTCTTTCCCCCAAGTACTCATCTAGGCCAGTTATGAACTTCTCGTTCTTCTTCTCGGTAGTACCGATAAGAGATAATCCATACTTCGATAAGGTATCGAATTCAGCAATATACTCCGAGACTGCCCTACCATTCTACTTAAGTTCCAAAAACTTCTTGAACATTTCTGATTTCTGAGCAGCTGGAATAAACTTATCACTGAAGCGAGTCTTAAACTGCTTCCAAGTAACTTGATCCTTAGGAGTAGTTGTGTAACAACCCGCATTTTACGTAGCGGAAGATCGTAAAATATTTTTATTTTATTCCCTAAGGGTTGGATCATTCTCATCTTTTAATATGTTGCTTATGGGGATGTGAGACATGTCCATAATTTTTACCGATTTTGTTTATGACCATTTTGCCCTTGTTAGTCTTGTACAGGGCGTTACTTTTGACTCTAGTCGAATCAGAGGGTGAGACCTGTGCCATTGGAAAGGAATTGATGATTGCCTTTCTGTAGAATGGTCACATTAAGGATTTGTCTAAGCAGTTTGGGAGAAATTGTTGTTTTAAGGTTTTTCAGTTGGTTGTTTAGGTTTGGAGAGCCTAATGGGCTGAATTGGGAAGGCCCGTTAGTGGGTTGATGGAATCTTATAAATAGGGGGTGAGAGTGGAGGGAAAAGGTTTACTTTCCCATTCTCATTTGGAGGCATTGATCTCCTTCTTCCTCTAACACCTTTCCACCATTAAAAATCCAAATCTAAGGAGGGAAATCACACCACTGGATGCTAAATCTACATCATTTCAAAGGTGAATTCATCGGATCAAAGAGTTTGGCTCGAATTGCTCGCTGTCCGGATTAATAATTCTATCACATAGCTTGTATTGGAGAATCGGTGAGTGGATTACATCTCTCACATGGATTCAATAAAGTGTATGGGAAATAGATCATGTTTTTCATCAGATTCAAGTGTTTTACCTTAGATCCATGCATTAGTAAGTTCATTTTCATATAGATCACCGTAGGATCTAATTTAGCAAGTCTAGATAGGTAATTTCTATGATATTTCATACGAATCTACAAGTTAGATCTATGATTTTTGTTCCTATGCTTATTTGTGGTGAATTTGACATTATCATGGACAGAGTTGTCATATTGATGATATTGTTGATTTCATAACATGCTTGTAATCCTTTTGGATGAATTAGATAAGTTAGTTTCGTCAGATTTATCGTTTGGCGAAGTTTTGGTCGAAATCGAAGTTGAATTGCAATATGCAGGTTTTGGATCAGACCAAAACTGGATCGTACCAAAGTTGGATCGGACCAAAGTTGGGTCGGACCAAAGTTGGGTCAGACTAAAGTTGGATCGGACCAAAGTTGGATCGGACCAAAGTGGATCGGACCAAAGTTTGGTCGGACCAAAGTTGGGTCAGACCAAAGTTGGGTCGGACCAAAGTTGGGTCGGACAAAAGTTGGGTCGGACCAAAGTGGGTCGACCTATTCTGGTCAGCCATTTTTTCCATTTCTAGTCGGTTATTTCTGGTCGGACACTTCCGGTGATGATGTGACTTCAAAGTGAATCCAATTGGGAAGTTTGGAAGTGTTGAAAAGCGTTTTTTGTTCATTGTATGCAACAAATAGGGAGACGACTCAAGGATGTATTGAGGTCGTGTGAAGTGACAGTTCAAAGGTGTTCTGAGCTAATTAACAGTCGTAATTGATAACGACTAGAGATGAGAAGGCCGATGAATTATCGTTGTCGTAGGTTCTAGCGGACTCAAAGCAGAGGTACAATTGAAGACCAATTGTAGGTCGAGTGCCTTGGGCGTCGTATATAGCCTAAACACGTGATGAGTATAGCGTGTTGCATGTGTTGAGTATAGCATGTGGAGTTTTGCTAGGACCGGGGCATCGTGTGTGGTCCTTTACAATTGATGGCAAATTATTAGCCAGACATATGATAACAAGGGTTCCAAAGCAAGATTGGCGGTGATAGCCAGAGTCAGTCATGGACGTTTGAATGCATGTTGTGATCATGATTGAGTTGCTTTTCCATATATGAATGGATGCTTTAATTGTCGTGACTGAATTGTTATTCCTTTGTGTATGGATTATAAAGGCTATCACTGTCATGTAATAGAGAAGGAAATTGAGAGTTCTTCTCTGAAGCTGGGTAGACTAGTTGATTATTTACCCATTCTCATATACTTTGTTGATGAAGTTTGTTAGATATTTTATCGCTCACCAAGACTGTTGTCTGACTCAAGGTTTTATGTTTTCTCTTATTACCTTGGGCTGTTCATCCGGTTGTAGGGCAGATTAAGTAACAGGTGGCAGGTATTGCTTTAGTGAGGATGACGATGCTGATCAATGGTGAGTAGGAGGTTCACATACTAGTTTTATTACTATCTAGTATTTGTTTCCGCTGTTTGCTATTTCTCTGAGTGTTGTAGTGAGGCAAATTGTACAAACACTATTGTTCTTATCCACGTGTATGGGAAATACTTTCTAGTTATCATGAAAGCTTAGTGTTTTCCGCTTCACTATCACTACCTCTTGTATATATTCTATTATATTTTATCCTTGCGCCGTGAGTTTACAACAAGTTTCGTTTATCTACCATATCTTGATGATCGTCCATAGCTGCATGGCACACCTTTCAGTGCATTATTCCTCTTGTATAATGCGGGGGCTGTGGGTGGTCGTCACATTTTGTATCAGAGCCAGGTTAATGAATTTAGCAAAAGTTCAAAGACGTAATCATGTATGAGAGACGTACTTGTAGATTTCAGTTAGATGCTTACTATATATATTAGCATATTTAGTAGTAGCGGTTGTATTCTTTAGCAGTATTTCTTGGAAGTGGCTAATTATTCTAAATTGCATATTTAGAATTAGTAGACGATCATCAAGACACGTTGCAAGGGAAGCTAATATTGGAGGGGGTAATGGCGGGGCATAAGACTACTCGGCCATTTTTGAAGCTATGATTTTAGCATGCCTTCGAAGGAACCCCGCTCCAATGGAGGCTATGGTTGATGTTGGAGTCCAAGTGCCTAGAGCTGTAGAATTTGCAAAGATAAGCAAAGACTTTTCTTCATTGGGAGGAAAACAGTTCAAAGGCACTGAGCCAGTTGAAGAAGTCCAAAGGTGGATGGATACTTGTGTAAGGATTTTCAAAGACATGGGCATTGATGATGCAACGAAGAGGAAGCTTGCATCAAGGCAGTTAGCAGGCAGAGCAATGGACTGATGGAACTCTGTCACACTTGAGACCCCTGAAGAGATATTTCATGGGAGTTGTTCCAAGCTAAGTTTTTAGAAAAATTTATCTCCACCGTGTAGAAGTCTATTCCGTTTAAGAGGTTCGTGGAGCTTAAACAAAATGGTCGCCCGGTTCTTGACTATATTTCCGACTTCGAGGATTTGTTGAAGTGTGCTCGTTCATATGTGGATACTCCTTATCAAAAGAATGAGAAGTTTGTCTTGGGATTGGATGAATATCTTAGGGATCATCTTGTGGATCACCTCGATGATAGCTTTGAGAAGATCGTCGAGAAGGCTTTGAGGCATGAAAGTCTATTCCCTAAGAAGATGTCTGTTGTTGTACCTAAGGAAGAACAGATGCCACAGCAGGGTGGTAATAATAAGAAAAGGAAACAACAATAACAGAAAGGAAAGGATGGCCAAAAGAAGCAGAAGGGAGAAGTGACTTGCTTCAATTGTTGGCAGAAGGGCCGTTTTGCTAGTGAATGCAAGAATCCTAAAGCTGAGAAGAAGTGCTTCAAGTGTGGGAAGCCAGGACATAAGAAGAAAGATTGTCTATAATCAGCCAAAGGGAAGCAAGTGGTTAAGGCATATGCTTTAGGGGCAGTGCCATCTTCTTCCAAAGCTCCTATTGTTGAGGAGAAGGGAAAGGGTGTGGTGGTACAAGGTACTCTTTCTGTTCATGGTGTTTTAGTTTGAGTTTTGTTTGATACTGGAGTATATCATTCATTCATTTGCAATGAGCTTGTGTGTCGCTTGGGTTTGGAACCCGAGATATGTGATAGACCATTCGTAGTAACTAATCCAATTGGGGGTTCGTCAAATATTTGCATGATTTGCCGAGGTCTAGTGTTGTCGAGTAATGGTTTCTCTTTTGTGTGTAATTGCTTTGTTCTTAACTTCGCTGGGTTTGGGATCATCTTGGGCATGGATTGGCTCAAGAGGTATGCGACAAGGGTGAATTACGAGAAGCTAGAGGTGAGAGTCGGGGATGTGGAAGGGAGAAAGGTGTTGATAAACTGTAAGCGCGAAGAGGGTGTCTTCGTTAATTATCTATATTTGCTTGTGATTCCACAAGAAGACTTGTCATCTGTTTTGATCACTAATGAGTATGAGGATGTCTTTGACAAGGTCAAAGGGTTGCTGTCGCATCGTGAGATCGAGTTTATGATCGATTTGGTTGAGGGTGTTAGACCAATTGTTATGCTTCCCAGGTGGATGGCGCCTAAGGAACAGCGAGAGTTGGAGGTGCAAGTTCGTGACCTTATAAGGAAGGGATTCATTAGAAGAAGTGTTTCCGAATGGGGTGCACCAGTCGTGTTTGCAACCAAGGTAGATGGCTCGTTAAGATTGTTGTGTGGACTATCATGAGCTGAAAAAGGTGACTAAGAAGAAAAAGTATCTGTTGCCAAGGATTGATGACTTGTTCGATCAGCTTCACGAAGATAAAGTGTTTTCTCAGATGGATCTGGCAACGGGATTTCACCAGTTGAGGGTGGCTAAGGATAACATGCCAAGGACTGTTTTTAGGACACCATCTGGTTTCTTCAAGTGGTTGGTGATGTCATTCGGGTTGACTAACGCGCCAACGTATTTCGTGGATCTTATGAATAGGGTATTTTGAGATTAGTTGAATAAGTTTATGCTTGTGTTCGTGGATGATATTCTGATTTACTCCAGGAATGAGGAAGAACACAAGACACACTTGAGAGTTGCGTTAGAGATCTTGCGAAAGCATCAGTTGAAGGCTAAGTTCTCGAAGTATCACTTCTGGAAGGATGAACTGAGGTTCTTAGGTCATGTTGTTTCTAGAAATGTGATAGCGGTTGACCCCGCTAAGATGGAAGCAATCCAGGACTGGGATAGACCTAAGAATGCGACAGATGTTCAGAGTTTCCTTGGGTTGGCAGGATATTACCGACGGTTTATCAAGGATTTCTCCAAGATAGCTGCACTGTTGACAGGATTAACGAAGAGCCAAGTGTTCACATGGGATGCGAGGTGTGAACAAGAATTCGGAATCCTGAAGGAGAGATTGACGAGTGCTCCTGTGTTGACAACTCCAAGTGGAAATGAAGAGATGGTGGTCTTTGAGCAGTGCTAATGCAATAGGATAAGGTCGTGGCCTACGCAAGTCGACAGCTAAAGCCGCATGAGAAGAATTACCCAACTCATGATTTGGAGTTGGCAGCGATTGTGTTTGCTCTGAAGATGTGGAGACATTACCTGTTGGGAGTCCAATTCGAGTTGTTTACGGATCACAAGTCATTGAAGTATCTTTTCTCCCAAAAGGATTTGAATCTTCGGCAGCAACGATGGTTAGAGTTTCTGGCATTGTATGATTTTGATATAGCCTATACCCCTGGTAAAGGTAATGCAGTTGCAGATGCGTTGAGTCGAAGACACGCATGTTTGGGAGTGATGTTTTCGAAATGGAAGAGCCTTGAGTATTTGGAAAGGTTTGATTTCAGGCCAAAGTGTGAGTTGGAACCTGAAATGTTGGCAAGTTTATCGATAAGACCTACTCTCATTGAAAGGATTGGCGAGAGCCAAAAGCGAGATGCAAAGCTTGTCGAGTTAATCCAAAAGCTAGAACCAGAAGATAAAGAGTTCGAAGCCGATTGAGAAGGTTGGCTTCAGAAATAAGGGCGATTAGTTGTTCCTGATATTGATGGATTGAGAGATGAGGTTCTGATAGAATGTCATCACTCGAAGTTGATGATTCATCCCGGTGGTAACAAGATGTATCAGGACATGAAGCGAGTCTACAACTGGGAGGGGATGAAGCGAGATATTGGAAAGTTCATTTCCAAGTGCATGAATTGTTCAGTTAGTGAAAGTTGAATAGAAGAAGCCGAGTGGTTTGCTTCAGCCATTGGAAGTTCCTACATGGAAGTGGGAACAAGTATTGATGGACTACCTAGAACCAGGACAGGAAATGAAGGGATTTGGTTCATTGTGGATAGCTTGACCAAAACTGCAAGATTCATTCCTATCAAGTCGACTAGGACAACGTTGAAGCTGGCTGAACTTTATGTGAAATGGATTGTTAGATTCCATGGCATCCCAAAGAGTATAGTGAGTGATCGAGATCCGTTATTTACTAGCATATTTTGGAAGAGTTTGCAAGAAGCTTTGGGAACCGATTTGTGCTTGAGTACGACATATCATCCCTAAACTGATGGTTAGACCGAGAGAGTCAATCGAGTTTTGGAAGATCTCCTAAGAGCTTGTGTGTTGGATTTTGGGGGATCATGGGAAGACCATCTACATCTGGTTGAGTTTGCATATAATAATAGCTACCAGTCTAGCATTGGGATGGTACCATACGAGGCGTTGTATGGGAGACCATGCAATTCTCCGGTATGTTAGTTAGAAAATAGAGATAAGTTGGTACTTAGGCCGGAATGATAAGAGAGATCATGGATTGTATCGAGATTGTTCGGCAACAAATGAAGGTAGCCCAAGATCGTAAGAAAAGTTACGCCGATAAGCGTCGTAAGGACTTGGAATTCGACGTTGGCGATATGGTTTTCATGAAGGTTTGGCCGTTGAAGCATATGGTGAGATTTGGAAGTAAAGGAAAGTTAGCTCCAAGATTCGTTGGACCATTTCCGATAGTCGAGCGAATTGGAAAGCTCGCATATAGATTGGATTTACCCGAGAAGATGTCAAGTGTGCATAATGTGTTCCATGTGTCGTTTCTGCGGAAGTTCGTGCATGATTCGAATGAGGTGGTATCTCCAGAGTAGTATGAAGACCTAGAAGTGGAAACCGTAGTTGCGAGACCTCGTAAGCCGCTTCGTGTTGTGGAGAATGACACCAAACAGCTTAGGATGAAGACAGTTAAGCTAGTCAAGGTACAAAGGAGTGAACATGGCGACGATTGTACGTGGGAAATGGAAGAGGGCATGAAGGCGACTCATCCAAAAATCTTCGTTGGTAGGACCCTCTGATATCATACCATCGTTATATAGTTGTATCTTGTTGATTATTTAATAGAATTCAACGTGCTAGGATTAGGCTATGGATGCATGGCTTGATGGTTGCTAGTTTGGATAATAGAATTGGCTTCTCATGGATGATAGGCATGCGGAATTGTTGTGTTTGCTTGGAATTTCGGGGGCGAAATTCTTAAGGAGGGAGAATGTAACAGCCCACATTTTACGTATCGGAAGATCGTAAAATATTTTTATTTTATTCTCTAAGGGTTGCATCATTCTCATTTTTAATATATTGCTTATGGAGATGTGAGACATGTCCGTAATTTTTACCGATTTTGTTTGTGACAATTTTTCCTCTGTCAGTCTTGTATAGGGCATAACCTTTGACTCAGGTCGAAAGAGAGTGTGAGACCTATGCCATTGGAAAGGAATTGATGATTGCCTTTCCATAGAGTGGTTACATTAAGGATTTGGCTCAACGGTTTGGGAGAAATCGTTGTTTTAAAGTTTTTTAGTTGGTTGTTCAGGTTTGGAGAGCCTAATGGGCTGAATTGGGGAGGCCCATTAGTGGGCTGGTGGAATCCTATAAATAGGGGTTGAGAGTGGAGGGAAAAGGTTTATTTTCCCATTCTCTCATTTGGAGGCATTGATCTCCTTCTTCCTTTAACACCTTTCCACCATTAAAAATCCAAATCTAAGGAGGGAAATCATAGATCTACACCATTAGAGGCTAGATCTACATCATATCAAACGTGAATTCATCAGATCGAAGAGCTTGGTTCAAATTGCTCGCTGTATGAATTAATAACTCTATCATTTTAGCTTGTATTGGAGAATCAGTGAGTGAATTACATCTCTCACATGGATTCAATAAAGTGTATGAGTAGTAGATCATGTTTTTCATCAAATTCAAGTGTTTTTCCTTATATCCATGCACTGGTAAGTTAATTTTCGTATATATCACCCTAGGAACTGATTTAGCAAGTTTAGATAGGTAATTCCTATGATATTTCATATGAATGTGCAAGTTAGATCCATGGTTTTTGTTCATATGCATATGTGTGGTATTTTTGGTGAATTTGACATTATCATGGATAGAATTGTCATATTGATGATATTGTTGATTTCACAACATGCTTGTAATTCTTTTGGATGAATTGGATAAGTTAGTTTCGTCGGATTTATCGTTTAGCAATGTTTTGGTCGAAATCAGAGTTGAATTGCAATATGCAGGTTTTGGATCGGACCAAAGTTGGATCGAACCAAAGTTAGGTCGGACCAAAGTTAGGTTGGACTGAAGTTGGGTCGGACTAAAGTTGGATCGGACCAAAGTTGGATCAGACGAAAGTGGATCGGACTTAAGTTGGGTCGGACCGAAGTTGGGTCGGACCGAAGTTGGGTCGGATATAAGTTGGGTCGGACATAAGTGGGCCGGCATATTCTGGTCAGCCATATTTTCCATTTCTGCTCGGCTATTTCTGGTCGACACTTCCGATGATGATGTGACTTCAAAGTGAATTCAATTGGAAAGTTTGGAAGTGTTGAAAAGTGTTTGTTGCTTATTGTATGCAGCAAATGGGGAAACAACTCAAGGATGTATTGAGTTCGCGTGAAGTGACAGACTGAAAACAACTAGAGAGGAGATGGTCGAGGAATTATCGTTGTCATAGGTTCTAGCAGACTCAAAGCCGAGGTACAATTGAAGACCAATTGTAGGTCGAGTGCCTTGGGCGTCGTGTATGGCCTAGACACGTGTTGAGTATAGCGTGTAGCATGTGTTGAGTATAGCATATGGAGTTTTGCTAGAACCGGGGCGTCATGTGTGGTCCTTGACAATTGACGGCAAATTGTTAACCAGTCATATGATAACAAGGGTTCCAAAGCAAGGTTGGCGGTGATAGCCGGAGTTAGTCATGGATATCTGAATGCATGTTGTGATCATGATTGAGTTGCTTTGCCATATATGAATGGATGCTTTGATTGTCGTGACTGAATTGTTATTCTTTTGGGTGTATAGCTTGTAAAGGCTATCACTGTCATGTAATGGAGAAGGAAATTGAGAGTTCTTCTCCGAAGCTGGGTAGATTAGTAGATTATTTACCCATTCTCATATACTTTATTGATGAAGTTTGTTAGCTGTTTTATCGCTCACTGAGACTGTTGTCTGACTCAAGGTTTTATGTTTCCTTTTATTACCTTGGGTTGTTCATCCGGTTGTGGATAGGCAGACTGAGTAACATGTGGCAGGTATTGCTTTAGTGAGGACAACGATACTGATCGATGGCAAGCAGGAGGCTCACGTACCGGTTTTATTACTATCTAGTATTCGTTTCCACTGTTGGCTATTTCTCTGAGTGTTGTAGTGAGGCAAATTGTACAAACACTATTGTTGTTGTCCACGTGTATGGGAAATACTTTCTAGTTGTCATGAAAGTTTAGTGTTTTCCGCTTCACTATCATACCTGTTGTATATGTTCTATTATATTTTATCCTTGCGCTGTGAGTTTACGACAGGTTTCGTTTATCTACCATATCTTGATGATCGTCCATAGCTGTCTGGCACAACTTTCAGCGCATTACTCCTCTTGTATAGTGCGGGGGCTGTGGGCGGTCGTCACAAGCTGCTTTACTTGCACTCCACCAATTCATAGCCCGTCCTTAAAGCTGACGCGATGCTAATTTTCTCCTCATTGCATCATCGATTCCCAAATCCTCGAATATGCGCTCACAACTATCAAGCCAATCTTGAACATCCGTAGCCGATTCCGTTCCATGGAACGAATTTCCACCAAGATTAGTATAATCCTTGCAGAGCTTGGCGAAATCGGCTCTAGGCACCTACACCTCTGCACCACCACCGTTAGCAGTATTAGGAGCTGCTCCCTGAACATCTCTAAGCATATCTCTCATGAAGATAGTAAACATCGTTCTCATATCAGGGGGATTCCTATTATTGGCCCCTGAACCTGTACTCCTCATATTTCGGCTCATCGCCAATCTGTAAAGAGAAAACGATTAACCGTCTCATTAGTGGTGCCAGTGCATCGCGACTTCTTCCTTAGATATACTAATAGTATATATATAGTTTTTGAAAACCAAAATATCACAAATACGCACTCTTATATATGTATACTATCTCTCTCTCTCTCTGATGTCTTCCCCTAGGTTAACTACGCAACTTAGGCTCTGATACCAAGTGTGACGGCCCGCCCCGGACCAACCCACATTTCCTCAAAATGCACTGTGCTAATGCCTGACTAGCACGGGACGGTCGTCAAAAGAAGGGTTTTGAAACTATGAATCACCAAAGAATCTGTTTTATGTCTCACAGCGCATGGAATAAAATATATTAATAACATAACTTGACATAAAACAGGCGAGCCAGTGCATAAGCTGAAAACTAAACCATCATAGCAGTGGAATCCAAAATACAGCTTATGATCCAAACCATCATTATTACAACTTCAAAATACTGTCTCTAAAGCAAAATAGAAAAGGGTACACTACTAATGCCCAAAGTAGTGACCAGCAACAACACATGGAGAATATATGTAAATAGTACGTGGAAGCCTCCTACTCGTCTCCGAACAGCTACTCGTGCATACCTCCTAACCTGTTTCTAGTCTTCTCATTTAGGTGCACCCAGAGTAATAAGAAGAGATATAAAACTCTGGGTCAGACAAAAGTCCGGTATGAGCGATAGCAACAAGATAAAGCAATAAAAGGTATAAATAAATCATACCTGAACTTGGACCTACAACCAAAAAGTTAGCACAATAAGATGTACAGTACTCTAAGGTAACACTAACATAGGGTGTAAAGTGGAAGTGTGCATGTCATAGTGATAGAAAACATCAAACATAGCAATCATCCCCACATCTCTCACTCAGTGCGTAAAGCATACGATATCCACCACTTTGGTCACCAAATCCTTTGCCATGACCACTTGCCCTTCGGAGTCTTAATGACCCCATTGCGCTAGTCCATAGCCACTAATCCTTTTTTACAAACACTTTGCCCTTAGGAGTCCTAATGGTCCCATTGCACTGATCCATAGCCATGCTACGATCACTTTGCCCTAGGGAGTCTTAATGATCCCATTGCGCTGATCCATAACCACTAATCCGTCTCTCAGTGGTGAACCAAAGCTATAGATATCGATAACCCCTTTGCACACGTTCCGAAGCAAAGCCCAACTCATGAAGTTAACTCGTTGATTCTCATCTGGATCCTGAGTTTTAACTCCATATTTGGACTATCTTTGCATCTTGTGTTTGGTCTCCTCCTGTTCGCACTTTATTTTCCATTTGGTTTGCGATACACAAGTGGCTCGCGATTCATGGGCATGCTCGGCTTGTGGTTCGTGGTCATACTCGGGTTCATGAGTCTTCAGTTGCCTCGTGACCCCATTCGGGTCATGATCTAAGGTCGGATCGTGGGTCCTATTCGGTCCACGGTTCGTGAATGCTCCATCAGGGTTCGGGTCACGGTTTTCATCACCATTACGGTTCTCTTGTTTGGTTCGTGATCACGGTTCGTGCTTCACAGATGGGGTCAGTTCGTGGTGAGCATGAATCGTGGCTTCTTCTCCTAGTCGTAGTACGGTCCGTGGTGCTAGAGCGGGTTGGTTCGTGAAGGGGGTTTCACGAATGGGGGTTCGTCCCTCGGTGGTACTCCACGATTGGGTCTGACCAATTTCCTGCAACTTTTCCAGCGAGTTATTTACGCCACACGGCGACGTTTTTGACCATTCTAACTTTTCTATACAATCACAAACCATAACAAACAGTAATAACAACGTATAGGATCAACCATAAACACCAAAACAACAATTTGGCATGTTAATGTAGATTAAACGTACCCAAAAAGCGTGATTTTCCCCTTAATCCCCTCAACCATGTTTTAACAATAGGATAAGCAAAATTAATCCAAATTAACCCAAATTTCTAACAGAGGCATTAAATAATATTTAAGAATTTCTACATATTTTTCCAGATTTTTATGATGTATAATTTCACTAATTATCACTAATCACCCCTAATTAGCCGTAATTAGTGAATAAAAGTGCAAATCACTCACCTTAGCCACAAATAAATTTCAGATCTGAAACTCTAACTAATTTGGTACAGTTCCCAATGTATTTCAACAGCTCTGTCTCGATTTCTACGCTAATCCGCCTTAATTTGATGTTGATTTGGCTAATATGTGATAAGAAAGTGATTAGAAGGTGATTTGGGAGTTGGAGGCCATTTTTAGGTTTGAAGAGATGATAAGTGGCGGTTGAAAAATGGATAAAATTGATTTCCCAAACCCTATCAGCCTTCCCATAACCCTGATCCCGAAATGGGTTATGGACCTAGCTGCTAATCACACTATTTGGCCCAATTAAGTTATTTTTCACGTTCCAAACCTTATTTCAGCCAAATCTCCCAAACGGGTAGCGCGGGGAGATTTAGTAAATAAATAGATCTGTTTGAATAAGACAGATAATGCCTATGTCCATTTGATTAATGCGACCACTCTACGGAAAGGTAAACCATCATTCGAATCCAATGGAAGTGGTTTCAGGTCAAAACTCCTTACCAATCAAAAGTTATGGGCGAAACAAGATTCTCCAGGGGCAAAACGGTCATTTAAAATTCAGCAAAAATCGTGAACATGGGAATGACCCCAATAGTCGCTTCCCAAAGTTACATGACCATACGACTTCATATGGAAATAAAATAAATATTCTACGATCCTCCGATGCGTAGAATGCGGGTCGTTACATAAATATCCAGATTCATCGAAGGCCAAGAATCTGTCTAAATTCATCAAATATCACACAATCATGGCCGAATTCAATTAAGGGAAACAAAAGATGAAATCAAGCAAAATCAGGGCAAGTAATATGTTGAAATCAGAGTTTATTTTAGGATTTCTAAATCCTATATAAACACCTATCATCATAGGCAAATCGTGCATTGAAAACCAAAAGCTACAACTCAAAAAGCAAACAAGTTCAAATCAATATTACTCACTTATTTTCGATTGCAACTACAGCCTAATCATCGACGAAGAACAACATTAAAGATCAACATAGAATTAGAGCTTCAGAGACTTTTCAGAGCAAGCGTTATCAAAGTCGATTTGACTTATGGGCAAAAGAAAATCCCTAATTTTAGGAAAGCCGCCATTTTTATATTTCTTGAAGGGATCGGGCCAAAGAACAATTGGATTAAACAAACGAGAAAGCTTTGGGCTGGGCTATATTGTTCAAATTAAAAAAGGGGGGTTTTTTAATTAGGTTTTTTATTTCATTTTGTATTGTTTTTATTTTTAAACTAATCCTATCAGTTTTCTAGAGTCTGTAAAATCTAAGCAGTTTACTGGAGTCTGTAAAAATTAGGGTTTACTAGCTACAGGTTTGTAGCTAGGGGAAAATTTGATCTAGGGGATATAGATCAATATAGGGTTTTGAGTGTAGGATTAGAATAGGAGCGAGGGGTTCGCGAGTTTACAGGGTATTGTAAGCGGGATATGTTCTATTACCTAGTAGAAACCTTAGTGAATGCAACATTAGGCAGAGTCTGCCGAAGTTGGGTAAAATCTATGTCATTTACTTTTCGCATTTACTTACTCCGTTATTATCTGCGCTGGGAATATTTTTAATATCTCATTAAAATTCAATAAACCCTATTCACCCCCCTCTATGGTTAATCTAGAACCAACACTTATAATTTTCTGTACTTGAGTTCCGAGTCAATCACTTATCTCTCTAGGGCTTCTGTCTTAACGATTGAGAAATCCAAATCCATCATGTAACAGTCATGCAATATGATGTGTTAATAATGCACATACACACATACATATACATATACATATACATATACATACATATATATATATATATATAATGTGAATTTAAAATGCTTGATGGTTATATAAAAGTGGAGGTGTAAAAGGTTATGATAGAGATAAGACAGGGATTTGGCGAGGATACAAAACAGATGCAAAAATATTCATTGGACATAAAACCAAATATATAAACTTAATTTATTGTTAGTTTTACATCGTTTGTGCAAAAAAAAAAAAAAAATTTTAATCATATGTAACGAAACAAGAGAATACCAAGGTTATGCACATTAAATTTTGTGACAATAATAGACATCCAATTTATACTAAACATTTATATCTTAAATTTTACCATTTATAGTAACTTTTGACTTATTTTTTTGAGCATATATTTTGATTTAATTTAATAGAGAATAAATCAATCATCGTACATTAATATTGCCAAAACATATGCTAAAAACCCTTATTTAATGGATGTAGCGGAGATTAAAGCGGATCAACTATTCATTAGTGCTAAACTGAATATCGTAGCGTCTGTGTAGTTAAAGCGCTTAGCTTTTCTATAGTGGTGGAGATGCAAAAAGGTGAAGCGGAGTAATGCCGGGAAACAACATGGATATAGCAGAGGCATAAAAATGTTTATTAGATGTAAAACAAAATATCTAAATTAATTATCATTTTTACATTATATGTGTAGAAGAAATTAATATTAATTAATCTTACAAAACAAAATCAAAGAATATCATGGTTATGCAAACCAGATTTGATGAATATAACATATTCTACCATGTATTTGACACTTATGCTTCAAAATTAGCTCTTTACACTAACTGTACTGATTTTGTAAAATAGAGAACTACTCAAATAAAGATTTGTATATTATTACTGCTAAAGAGGGTGCAAAAAAGCCTTGATTTAGCGGATGTAGTAGCATATAGCGGGGCTAAAAGCAGATCTACTCTTCATCAGCGCTAAATAAAATAGTGTAGCGATTGAAGAGCGCTATGGGCTATAGCGGGGATTTTGCGGGGCTTTAGCAGGGCTTTAACTGCATGGTGTAGCGGTCAATGAATGTTATGTGCTATAGTAAGGATTTTGCATGCTTTAACTGCACAGCATAATAGATGTACATATAATAAATTGCATATAAGAACAATTGCTTTATCATAGGTTAGCTGCTAATTTTAGATCAATGGCGCTAATGAGTAATTTTCTAATTATTAAGTTAGCATATTAACATCTAGTTTATAAAGTAATATTAACATATGTAAAATTTAAAGGAAATTAATGTCAAAATATCAAGATCTTCAGCACAAACTGGTCAGTGCAAGTTGCATAAGTTAGCAAGAGGTGAGCATCAAATAGACCAGTCAAATCAATTCAATATGGTAGGTATGGTTTGGCTCTGAAACTAAACCGATTCATCATCGACCCATAAAAGGATAGTTTGTTTATGGGTTTAACCAAATCATCCAAACTTCTATTATATTTTTAAAATCATCGTTGTTATAATAAAATTTTAAATTACTTCGGTTATCCAAATGAATTTTATTTATTGTATATATGTCAAAAATACTTTAAAAAGCATAAAAATTATAAATAAGAATACCTCAATATATTTTATGTTTTATTTCAAGTTACAATGAATATTTCAAACATGAAGTATGCAATATTTTTAGTTTAGTAAAATTGAAAAGAAATTGAGTCAATCAAACTTAATTTATATGATCCGATTTTTCATTTTTATTAGTTTTAATTCGATTAATTTTTTTTCCATCCAAATCAAAAAAATGCTCATTTGTTGCATATCATACATGTTTTAACGTTCAAGGCTAAAATACCACTTTATAACTGAAAATTAGGTTGAAGGACTTCTGTTTTCAAGATAATTAGTTTTAAAGACAATGCTTCTGAATAATAAGTTTTAAGGACATTTTTTTGAAGAAAAAGATAAACTCTTTTGTCTTTTTAAATTATATATGAAAATGACAAATTCATTTATTATTATTTCTATCTAACTGAGAATTATAAATTCATTCATCTTTTTCCTGTAAATTATCCTTAAAACCATTTTTTTAGAAGTGTTGTCCTACAACTTATTAGTTGATATAGGTCTCTATTCTCAGAGCAATGAATAGATAACTTTGAGAAGAAGAAGTGGAGAAAATGAAGGAAGAAAGAGTGAGGAGGAAATAAGAAAGAAGAATTCATAGATGATTTGCAAATAACAGTCTGCTTTTCCATTTCACATAGTACTATTTATCTCTGCATACAACAAACTTGTAACTAATTACAGGACACGTGGTCCATTACAATTGAACATGCATTCTCATCCATATACTAATAAAATTAAAAAAAATTTGTTATAAAGCTTTTGTTTTCTAGTGCCATTTGTATTTGCTGCAATAGATATTGTGCTGATTGTTGAGCCATTCAATCTTCATAACGATTAGGTTTCTTATGTGATGTTTAGATCAAACCATATCAGTGCCTCACCCTTAAGAAAGGGGCCTTGTACTCAAGGTCGGTATCGTCCATGGTAAGAGCCGATGGTAAGGGGAAGATGGGACATTTTGCGGATTAGGACAAAGTTTAAGGATGGAGATATGAAAGACAGGATGAAATCGGCCATCAATTGGTAATAGTAGTTTGTAAGCAACCTGTGTAATGCGTTCTATAATTTGGAAGGGGACAAAGTACTATTTTGAAAGCATGTTATAGCAGGGGCGGATTGAGTGTTGACAGTATGATTGGAGTATGACGAATACGCATGAGCTGACAGTGAATTCTTTATCTTTTCGGTGTCGATCAGCTTAGCTTTTCATACGTGCTTGTGGTTGTGGAGATTCATCTTCAAAGTTTGTAGTAGTTGGTCATACGCTAGAGCCCATACTTCAACATCCTGTAGTAAAGACTTTCCCATGATATAATAAGATATAATAGGTGGTCCATGACCGTACATCGCTTGGGATGGAGACATCTTGATGGAAGAATGCTTGCATGTATTATACGAAAATTCTGCCCATGGAAGACACTTCGTCCAATGTGATGTTATGTCTTCGGTGATGGCCCGCAAATATGTTTCAAGACAACGGTTATTGACCTTTATTTGACTGTCGAATTGTGGATGGTACGCACTGCTCATTCGAAGATCCGGGTTATGCAAGCGAAAAAGTTCTTCTCATAATTGGATCATGAATAATTTATCTTGGTTGATCGACCGTGGAAATCCATGTAGATTAATGTATTCCTGGACGAAGTAGTGAGCTAGTTGTGTTGTTGTAGTAGATATAAGGAGTGCAATGAAGTGTGCATACCTGGAGAGCCCGATTACGATTACCCAAATGCATGTTTTTTCCAGCTGAAGGTGGCAAGTGAGTGATGAAATCATCGAAATATCTTCATGAATTTTATTGGGAATGAGCAGAGGTTGTAGTAACCTCTTTTGTGGTGACTGGTCAGGTTTGCACTGCAGACTATTTGGGGCATTGATTAACAAATTCACGAACTGCTTGCGGTAGATCAAGCCAATAAAAGTTATTGGCTATTATTGCTATTGTTGCCTTAATGCCAGAGTGACCTCCCGATTTAGAAGCATGGTATGCATGAATGATAGATTGCTGAAGTGCTTTGTCATCAAGAACATATAGACGGTTGTTTAGAAAAAGTAAGGCATTATGTACAACTAATGTATCTAATGTCGTTTACCCCGCTTGAGATAGGAGTTGTTGTACACGTTTGTCAGAGAGCATGGTTATGCGAACCCTATCAGCAACTGCAAACTGAGGGGTGGAGAAAGCATTCAGTGTTGATTTCGAAGACCAACGAGATAAGCCATTTTCCATAACATTTTCTGTGCTTGGTTTGTAATTAATAGTGAAGTCAAAGCTAAGTAATCTCCATAGTCACTTTTTGTTGCTTTAGAATCTGGATTATCTGAGTTAGGAGGTACAACAAATTTTTATGATCGATTGTGATAGTAAATCAATTCCCAAGTAGATAATGCTGCCATTTTTTGATAGCCAAAGTAATGGTATACATTTCTCTTGCATAAGTGGATTGCCGTTGGAGAAGTGGTGGTAGACGTATGCTATGGGTGGACGATTTTGCGACAGGACAACACCGATAGCCATATCTAAAGCATCAGTGACCAAATCAAAAGTTTTGCTGAAATCGGGTGAAGCAAGAATTGGGGATCGAGTAAGAGCAGATTTGAGGGAAAGGAATGCTTTATGGGTCGAAGTAGGCCTGTTGAATGGTTGATGTTCTTTTTCTTAACATATCTGTTATGGGGCTAGCAATGTGAGAACAATTGTTAATGAAGCAACGATTGTAGTCGGCTAAGCCTAGGAACCCGTTTACAACTATATCGGTGGTGGGTATTGGCCAGTTAGTGATGGATTCTATTATTTTGGGATCCACTTGAACGCCTTGACTAGATGTAATATGCCAAATAGTGTAACTAAGACAACCCAAATGTAGATTTAGATAAATTGGCATATAGTTGATGCTCTATTAAGATAGACAAAGTTGTATTTATGTAGGAGAGATGAAATCCCATGATTTACTATAAACAAGAATATCGTCAGAAAATACTAGAATAAATTTATGGAGATGCGGTTGAAATATATTGTTTATGGTAGCTTGAAATGTCGAAGGGCCATTTTTTAAGCCAAACGCCATGATAGTAGGCTTCGTGGGTACGAAATGCGGTTTTAGGTATGTAGGGAGGGAAAATTCTAATTTGAAAATACCCACTACGTAAATCCAATTTGGAAAAATAAGTGGAACCATGTAGTTCACCTAGTAGCTCATCCACGGTAGGAATGGAAAATGATCTTTAATGCTGATGGCGTTAATTTCTCGATAGTCGACACAAAAGCGCCATGATTCATCTTATTTTTAACAAGAAGCACAGGTAAAGAAAATGGGCTTGTGGATGGTTGGATAATTTTGGAATGGAGCATTTCCTGTATTTAGGTTTAAATCTCATTTTTTTTTTGAAGTGTGGATAACAATATGGTTTGACGTTTATAGGTTATTTATTGTTTTAAAGACTCATGCGGTGATCTAAATCTCAATGAGGAGGATGATCCATGGACTTTGCAAACAGGGAGGGAAACTGGGCCAAGATTTGATTTTTTGGATGCATATTCTGCATTGGGAAAAGAGTAGATGACTCTGAGTTGGTGATCGACTCAATATGTAAAAATAGATATTTTGAACATTTTTGTTGGTTCAATGATACCTCAGTTAGGTCGGTTGGTGCATGTAAGCCTGTTAAGATGATGGGTTGTTGGTTGTAAATGGAAGATGATGTTAACAATTTATGATCTAGGGTAATTGGCCCTAAAGTTTCAAGTCATTGCACCCAAAAACTGCATCAACTCCTGTAAGCACTAATAAATGGAAATCAACTGTAAAAATATTATCATCAACAGAAATAGGTACCTTCTTACAAACCCCTTTGCAATGAAGTTTTTCTCCATTTCAAGCGGTGACCCAAAAAATGTTGTTGGGGTCGATTTGCAAGTCTAGGAATCGTGCAACCCTTGGATGTATGTAATTGTGAGTGCTTCCAGTATCAATGAGGATGATTGTTGTTTGGTTGGTGATGTGAGAGCCAAGGCGAATCGATCTAGGGTGTGTAGAATCAATTAGTGTTTGGTATGAAATTTCTAATGGTGGCTCTTTTGATAGTTCTGGTTGTATATCAGATTATGTGTCTTCATCAGGTAATAATAGGAGGACAAGCTGTAATTTGCATTTATGACCTGGAGTATATCGATCATTGCAATGAAAACAAAGACCCTGTGCTTTCTTAGCTCGGAGTTCAGCTTAGGTAAGTTGTTTGATGGGAAGAGTAGAGGAAGAAGGTTGAGTTGGGGTTGGTATTGGTGGTAAGGATAAGAGTGGTGGAGGTGGAGGGAGAGGGAAATTTGAGCAATGTTGGAATAATTTGGAGTCAGCGACTTACTTTCAATTAAGTTAGCAAGATCAATGGCTTCAGAAAGTGTTTGGGGACGAAGGGTTGTGATTTAATTTTCTATATTGGATTTGGGACCAGAAATAAAGTAGTTAAGAAGGGCTTATATGGGAAAATTGATAATGCGATTACAAAGAGTTAAAAAAATTGACGGATAGTCTTCGACGAATTGTGATGCTTGTGGGTTTATGAAAGAAGAGGGACCACAACGTCGTTCGATGGATTTGGTAAGGGATGGCCATGAGGTGAGTTGGTGGTTTTGATGCATCCATTGGAACCACATGAGTGCTTGACCCGCCATATAAAAGCTTGCGAGGTCTATTCGTTGTTCTTCAAGTGTGGCATGATATGCAAAGACACTCTCGTCCTGGAAAACCCAATCGAATTGATTCAACCCATCGAAAATAGTTAACTCGCATTTAGATGGTCTTGTCTGTGTGGAATTCGGAAGTGGAAGGAGTGGGGATGTTCAAGATTGTGTGTGTTATTGTCGAGGGATCTGAGTGTAGACGGTAGTGTAGATAATGGTGTGTGGTTGTTAAGTTTAGTAGTGAGTTCGATGATAGCTTGGGCGAGCTGACGGAGGTCAGTCTTGATGTTGGTGATGTCGATGCATTGTTGGGTGGAAGATGAATCATGAAGGTGTTGGATAGCTTCGTATATTTGTCGGGTCATGATGAAGTAAGGAGCGAGAGGGCAAGGAGAATGTAGGTGAAAGCAGTAGTTGATATGGGTCTCTGTCCTCAGAGCAATGAATAGATAACTTTGAAAAGAAGTGGAGAAATATGAAGGAAGAAAGAGTGAGGAGGAAGTAAGAAAGAAGAATGCACAAATGATTTGCAAATAACAGTCTGCTTTTCCATTGCACATAGTACTATTTATCTCCACGTTCAACAAACTTGTAACTAACCATAAGACATGTGGTCCATTATAATTGAACATGCATTATATTTGCTGCAATAGATTTTTTTTTGAAAACATAAAATTAAAATATAAAGGCCCATGGCCCAAAAGAATGGGTAAATTCACCCAATACAACGCGAATACCCATACAAAACAGGGTATTCAAACCCTAGCCGCAACAAAGTCGGCAACTCAAAAACAATATTAAACCCTAAACATGGCTAGCTCTCAAGAGAATTTATCACCGCCATGAATTCTAAAGCTTCAAGGCGGCTTCCCAACGAAATCTTCTCTAATCTCCTTTCTGTTCTCAAGAGATATGGGTTTGAATTTGACTTCACCGTATTTCAAATTGAATATCTGGTATTCGATACTAGTAGAAATGTTCAGATTTGAACCATTCGAGCTTGCAAAGCTTCTTCTAATCTTTTAGGATCTTTGAAGTCTTCAGATTTTCCACCACTGCTGCTTTCACCTTCAGTCCAGTTAGATAAGTGATAAATCTGATTGTTTATCTTTCTTTTGTAGTGATGTTCACTGATTTTGTGTAAAAATGTGATATTTTCTTCAAATTTCCTCTTCTTCGGATGCTTAATGAGCTCTGGATCAATGCTGGAGGAACCTCTCTCTATATTAGGAAAGTACAAAGGATTACTATTCAATTTATACCTATATTTGAATATTTTTTCAGTGTAATAATTTGTCTACTTACCTTGCAGAGATGGTTTCTGATACCAGAGAAGATGGATGGCCCAAGAAGGAAGCCAGAGCTACTAAAAGCATCCTAAAAGCACTATGAACACTGCTGGGTGGAAGATGATCTCTACCCTCTGTAACAGGTGAGTATCACACATTATTGTTCAAACAATTAGAAGTAGAAAAATTTCTATCCAACATAATTTGTTACTTCCCTTGCAGTAATGGTTACTGTTAGCAGGGCTGAGGTGGTTTTCACCAAGAAGGAGGTCAGAGTGTCTACACTGGATTATGCTGCCTTTAACACCCAAATCATTGGCACTTGAATTGGTTTGATAGCTTGAAAAATTATTGGAGCACTACTTACCATTAAGTAAAAAGTCTTCAACTTGCTTATCATAATATGCATCTTTACTAAATCTGGCATAATTATAGATGCTTTCATTTTTATGTCTGCTGGCTTTTTTCATAATAATATAACAGTCATTCAAGATATTTTTCCAAAGTCGACAACAATTGATTTCTTTGCTTATGTGAAGCCTTCGATTCCTTTCTCTCCAAATATAATAAATAGATGTAGTTAACAAAACACATGCTCTATTAAAAATGAAGGATTGGGCTTAAAATATTTCAAGATGTAATCAATATTGTCCCTTATATTCAAACAAGAATAATTTTGATTGAATCCCATAGTACATTTGCCATTAAACCAAATGTACTGGGAATATACACAATCAAAAAATAAATGATTGGATCTTTCAATCTCTTTTTTCCAAAACAAACAAGTGTTTTCAGTAACTTTACTCCATTTGCAGCATTTCTCTCTTGTGCTAAGCTTATTTAAAAGGGCATAAAAGGCACAATGTGTCATTTTTGGACAATTAGCTTTACACCAAATTACCTTATGTCGGATAACCTCCACTTCATCACCCTTAAGAAATTCCCACACTTTTTTAGATGAAAATTTCTCCTTTGAACAAAGCTTCCAGCACCAAATATCTTTAAAATTGCTTTGATCTATATGAATATCTTTAATTGCAGTTCTAAAAATACTAGCAGTAGGGAAATTTTGAAAGCGCTTCAACAATTATTAGAAATAATCTTCTGCACATTATCGTTAACCCCACCAAATAAATATAAGTTGTTCCATCCAAGGATATTAATCAATGATTCACCACAGATCCGTGGGTCAAACCACAAACTGGTTTGACCACCATCCTTAAATTTTCTTTTAATAAGCTTTATCCCAATGTCTCTGTAGTCTAACATATTTTTCCAGACATAAGAATGATGATTTTCTTTTCTAGCAATCCAAAAGTTTGTATTCTTTAAGTATTCATCTCTCATCCATCTTGCCCATAGTGATTTACCATCCCAGAATTTCCAAAAAAGTCTAAACTTACAAACCTCAGAAAGATCCCTAATATTTCTAAGCCCGAGTCCACCAAACATTCTTGGTTTGCAAACTTTATCCCATGCAATTTTGTGTTGCTTACCTTTCCAAATAAAATTAGCACACATTTTTTCAATCTTCTGAATAGCATTAATAGGGATGTTGTGTGCTTGAATCCAATAAATGATCACTGCAGTGATGACAATGTGTGTGAGTTCCATTCTACCGGCCAAGGATAGCAATTTGCTAGACCATCCTTCTAATTTACCATGAATAATGTCAAATAGTTTTGAACAGTCTCTCTCACTAATCTGATTAATACTTAATGGAAGGGTAAGATATTTCACCGGGAGTTTTCCTTCTTTAAATTTCAGGAGATTAAGAATCTCCACTTTATGCATAGCTTCCTTGCTAAAATAAACTTTGCTTTTATTAGTGTTAACAGAAAGACCAGCATATTTTTCCATATTCTCCAAAATTCTATTAATAACATCTACACTTTTCCTGTCAGCTTTTAGAAACAAAAGCATGTCATCTGCATATAATAAATGAGTAATATGTGGCTTATTTTTGTTAATAGGTTTAATGTTTCCCTCTATTACTTCAATTCCATTTGCATGGAAAAGTATTCCATGACAATAGAGAATAGGCAAGGTGACAATGGGTCACCTTGCCTGATTCCTCTATTGTTGTGAATAAAACCATTTGGGGAACCATTAATTACGGAGTAAGTCACATTGCTAATGCATTTTTTAATCAGAGCACAAAATTTATCATTAAATGCCAAAAAAAATTTGTGCATAATGTGTATGATAAAATTTTTGCTAATTTTATCAAATGCTTTATGCAAAATCAATTTTGATACACATGAGGTTTTTGTTTTTAACATTGAAATTCCTTATTAACTCATGAGCTAACGAAGAATTTTCAGAAATTAACCTCCCAGGAATAAAAGCACTATGATTTTCAGAAATGATAAATTTAAGGAAATATTTTAATTTATTGCAAAGAAGAGATGAAATGATTTTATAAACAAAATTGCAACAAGCAATTGGCCTGTAATCATCTAGCCCCAATGGTGTTTCAATTTTGGGAATCAGGGTTAAAAATGTGTGATTCGTGTTATTTTAGCAACTTTCCAGAATTAAAAAATTCAGAAATAGAAACACACAAATCAGATTGCATTTCAACCCAATGTGTTTTATAAAATTTTGCAGCAAACACATCAAGGCTAGAACTCTTATCATTATTCGCATTAAAAATGATGTTTTTAATATCATCTTGTCTAACCGAGGCTAAAAGAATATCAGAGTAATTGTTGTTTATAGTATACTTGAATTCAATATTGGGGGAAAAATTAGAATAAGTAGAGGTGTTATATAATGAGCAAATATAATTAATAGCCTCTTTCTCAATGAGAGAGGTTTCATTAATTATTTTGCCATTAGAATCAATAATTTTCCCAATATCATTTCTATTTCTTCTATTTGACATTCTAGTATAAAAAACTTGCTAGCTTCATCTATTGAAGTTAACCAATCTATCTTGGCCTTCTGTTTAAGATTAACAGAATTTACATGAAGTACGAGGTTGGCTTGAGCATTAAAAAAAGAGTCAGCCTTAACCTTGTTTGAGCAATTATCATCCAAATCATTTTAGAGTCTTTCACACTCATCCCTAATTGCTTTAATGTCATTTTTACTCCTGGAATTATTCTAGTTTTTAAGATTAGATTTAACAATCTGCAATGTTTTGTTAAATTTGTATTAACCAGTGCCATATAGGTTATTATTAAAACTATTTGAAACAACCTCTTTACAATTATCCTCATAAACCTATCCATTTACAAACCTAAAACGAGAGTTAATAACTCCTCTTTTATTAAGGAAAAAAGACACTTGAATGGGAGTATGATCACTGGAATTTTGGGGCAAAGTATTGCATTTCACATTAAAAAAGAGATTAATAAAATCTTGATGAAATAGAACCCTATCAAGTTTACAATGGATGTTTCTAAATTCACCTGATTTCCAGGCGAATTTATTACCAAGTATGGGGGGTTCAATTAATCCAAATTTTAATATAAATTTGTCAATCCTTTCCAGTTTGCAAAAAAGGAATAGGGTTGTCACCTTTTTTCATAATTATGAAATACAGTATTAAAGTCTCTAATGAAGATCCAAGGGATGTATATAGTATGACTGAATTGCTCAATACAATTCAACAACATTAATCTTTCATTTTCAAAATTGGAAGCATAAATAAAAGTAGTCTTTAATACCATACCACCTTTATTTTTGAAAGTGCAGTGAATATACTGCAAATCAATAAAAAAAACTAACAAGAGTCCAGATGTTAGGATTATGAAGTACCATAATTCTACCATTGCATCCCATTAGATTGTTATTAATAATATTCCAATTTGAAAATCTTCTAACTTGCAGATCATTAATTTTCTGATCATTTATCTTATGCTCAAGTAAACCAATGATACTAGGTTTATATCTATTCAAAAAAATTGAAAGGTCTAGCTACCTTTTAAGGGAATTGAGCCCCCTTATATTCCATGCAATGATATCCATATATAAAAATAAAAAATTACAATCCAAGGATACATAGCATGTACAGTGGAGCAATGTGTTTGCCGTTATCCACTTTAACCTCCAGCTGCTTGCCACTTTTTTGAAACTTGTGTTGTTTGTGGCTTTAAGCTGTTTTTCTCATTTGGCATTTTTATTAATATACTTTTTCCTGAAGTCATGATCTTTAGCATCTTCATTATCTTCTACTGAAACTATATATGTAAGCTTTTAGTTCTGGCCTTCTTTTTCCTTTTGAATGGTATTGAAGGTTTTGAGGCAGATAAAGTTTTTTTTTTTTTTTTTTTTTTTTTTGAAACTGTAGGAAATAAAGTTTGATTTACTGCATTATGAATGTCAGCTTTAGTAATAGTAAATTGCTTAAAGGGGCAAGACCTTCAGCTAACAGTGAAGAATCCGCGAAAACAGGATCAGTAGAAAGAAAAGATGCACATTGATCTATTGCCCCATTATTTGAATTCATATTTACAGAATTTGTAATTAAACTTGGGTCCTTCTCAGGGGAGGAGGACTCAATGACCAGTGCTTCTGTGTCCCCATTTGTAGTAATTTGTCTGTTGCATTTTGAATTAATATGCTCTTTCATTAGTGAGGGTACTATACTGGTAGTACCCTCAGTTTTGTTGACAGCATAATTCGTCTACAAGTTTTCAGGAATACTTACAGACCCCTGAATGTGCTAAGTTGAAATGTTCAGATCAGAATTACCAGTTTCTATGTTGACTATTGCATAGTGTCAATATTCATCTTTTCTCCATTAAAAGGTGGAGAAATATATGCAGAATCATGTAGAATCAGGAAATTTTAGAGAAATATCATCTGACTTGTTTCCAGTATAATTAATGTTAAGATTATGATATGTAACATCTTTCGTCTTTTCTCTCCCTTGCTTATTGCTAACGCAGTTTTCCAGAGAGTGACCTAAACATTTACAGATCTTGCATCTATCTGGTAACAATTCATATGTTATTTGTTGTGTGATGATTTCCCCATCATGCATATAAATGGATGCTTCATTGGGTAACTCTGCATCTGCAGTAATTTCAACTAGAATTCTTACACAGATTAAACGGGTTTCCTTTGCAGTTTGCTCATCCAATTTTAAAGAAATACCCACTATGCTAGCTATAACACTAAAGGCTTCCTTGTCCCAAAGCCTTAAATTTAATTCTGGAAGCTTGATCCAAACATGCATTGTACGCAAAAGATCACGATCAAGAACCAGTTTCTTGCTCCATTTTTTAAGAATGATGAACTTGTCATTGATAAAGTAAGGCCCAACACTTAATAGTTTCTCACAATCTTTGAAATTTGAGAATCCAATAATAAAAAGGCCTTTATCTCGGTTAAAAATCTCAAACGATCCATTAGGATCGCATGTACGAGTAACAAACGCCCTGAAATGATAATAGGACGGCCTCTTGCCCAAAAAGTAGGCAACAACTGAAAAACTCCATTTATCTTCAGTTCTATTGATGACCTCTTCACTTATCATGATTATTCTCTCATCGCTGATGGTGGAAACCGAAGGAATATATTTTAAATCAAAATCAGAATTCTTTCCACCATTTTTAACCAAATCAACCAAAGATGTGACATTTGGCAAATTAATCTTTGTCGAATGCCCCTATTTTTGAACATTTTTATGAAGATTCTTGGACCTGAAAACGATTATCTGTTAAAGCAGGAAATGATTTCTGATTAGATTTGAAGGGGTATTCATGAGATTTACCAATCCACTTTCGAAAATGAGCAGATCCATTAGATTTCTGATCTAATCTTGCTGATTTCTTACGGTTTTGCACAACAGTGAATCCTTCTTCAACGATGAAAGAAGATGATGATTGAAGAATACCAGGGTTGAGATTAGAAGGGGGAGATAAAGGAGAAGACGACAAGCCCTCATTCTGATCAGGATTATCATCAAATGTTGGATTAGAAGTTTTGAAGGCAGCCATGGCTGCAGAGCCAACACACACAAAAAAAAAAAAAAAAAAACGAGCAGGTTTTCTTGTGTGACGTTTAGGTCAAGCCATATCAGTAGCATGAACAAACGAGCCTCTTAGAGATTATAAATTTTACTTGGAAACGCCAGCCGCTATTCAACCAGACTTTGGCCTATTATCATTGCATCCCATCAGACCATCGAAACGCCAGCTATCGCTGTCACGACCTGCTCTTCAAGCGTGATTTGGTATCGTCGATTGCCACTGCAATCCTTTCTTGGCCAAACCCTAGATCGAGTCAGTTGTTGCCGTTCGCCACTAGTTACGAAAACCTACCACAATTGCCGGATATTTTTTTTTTTTTGAAAACCTAGGAGAACCAGGCGGACCGGTAAACTCTTGAGGAGGGTACAGTAAAGTCGTCCGCTAATCCAAGCCCCCATACCCCCGGGTAAATTTATGTAGGATGGGGAAGTGCATGGTAGGAATTGAACCCGCGACCTTTTACCAAGAAATTAGGTCTCCTTTCCACTACGCCGCACCCGCGGACATCGGCTTGGGATATTATGATTTAGAAAATCAAACTAATCGATCTCCATGTTGGCTTTTCTCATGAAGGTGATTGATTAACCTTTGTAGCGGCGGTGATGATGAACAGAAGAGTGCTAAACGCACCTACCACTCGTCTATGGCCACAGCGGTCGACGGTTGAACATCCACTGCGATGCCCTAAGACAGCATTAAACCGACACACCTTGCTTTATCAACAGTTTTCGGTCATCCTAAGGCACAAAGGTCAGCGTCCAACTGCTGATCGCCGAGTTCACAGCTGAATGGTTAGCGTTCTAAGCATCACTGTTGCTTATCTCAAACTAGACTTCCAGTTCTACACCTTTAATACGTCCTCTTGCTTACGAACCTTCATTTGAATAGATAACTGTCACCTGAACCTTGGACCCTGCTTTTTTTCCCCTACCTTTTGGAATGTGCATCACCCTAACTCCCACCATTGTCATCAAGAACTCGAGACGTCAAGATCATATTCTCTCATTTACTTAAACAACATAGTTCCAAACAATCACACGATGAAAATAGTTTAATTGGAAGTTGGTCGTATTCTCACATTTGAAAAATGCTAGTTACACTTCCAAATAAAGTAAACTAATAATAGATGTTGATTTAGCGATTTCTGGGAGTAAACTTCTATCCAAGTATAATCCAAACACAATGGTATTTCTAACCATACTGGATAAAACAGCATTCCCGGCCTCTTCATAAATTATGAGGGTTATGTAAAAGAAGATTACATTTATGCAGCTTTGTTTAGTTTTACATTTCTGACTTGAAACGTTACCATGTTATCTTCTTTATCCACTTGTCAAAATGAAAAATATGCTTTCTGAGGCGATACACGTGAAGGGTGTACAAAAATGCAGCCAAGCTCACCAAAACAAAGGACATTGCCACTAACTCATCAAACTCCTGTTAAAATCATACAGAAAATATGTCAGGTGATGTTGAAATTTTACATGACCAACATAACAGTAAATATTGTACCTTTGGGTTCGAAATGATTATACCCATGATGTAAGTTAACAAATCAAACATTGACTGAAGCGAGTTTTGGACTCCTCCAACAATGCATCTATCCGTTTCGGAAACTTGATCCTTTGTTACAAAAGATTGTTTCAGAAGACTATATTTCCAGGGACTCATATTTCATGAAAGTAAAAATGTGAAAATAAAATAGAATAAAATAAAAACCTGCATTTGTTGCATAACAGAAAGATCAAACATCCACAACCCGAGACGCGACGCAGCAACACCTGCCATTAGTATCCACGCAGATGAGATGCTGTTTTTGATCCAGATAGAACCAATGCATACTAGCAAGCAGCACCACTGTACACAAACACAGAAGAGGAAACAGTCGAGATTTAGCCACAATGAATACTTCTATGTTCAATTTTATTTGAAACAATGTTGTAAAAATCGCTAGGACGCTAGGAACTTCTGAAAACACGTGTATTTTTTATACTAGTATCTGTTTAGTGTCGATCTAAGACTAGCATATTGATGCATACACGGGCATTAAGCCCTAACTAGTACCTACATATAAGTGATTCTTATATGAGACCACATTTCTTATCTAGACGGGTCTAGGCAAATTGCTAGGCGGTAAATGTCGCCTAGAGCATAGATTAGGCCTACGCGGAGGCCTAGAACAGTGATTTACCACTTATTGCATTTTACACTCCATCAAGCTCAAATAATTCGAAAATATATGTGCCCATGCAAACTGCAGACAAATACATCACTGTAAAAACCAAAATCAAATCCACTAAATTCAAATCTCACTCATGTTCATCCCGCTGAGAATATCAAAACATCTCCTTTGCAATGTGAAAATTGAATGAAGAGAAAATCAAAACTCGCGTATTTGATGCTAATGGAAAGATGAAGACATAGACTTAATGCTTGAATGTTGAAGAAGTGATGAAGAAGTGACCTTGAATAAGAAGATGAAGATTGCATGAAAGATGTGAAGTGTAAAAAATTGGTTTTGAAAAATAAACAAAAGACGGTGTATTCTATTAAATTTTATGAGGAAAGTTAGTAAGCTTGAAGAAAGAGAGAATTGAGATTGTGCATTGCTAAATGGCCGCACTAATGTCGCTGTAATAATTTTGTTCCCAGGTAAAAGTGACACTCCATAATAATTTTCCAAGCAATGAAAATGTGACTCACTTTGATGTCCGTTTAACGATGTCATTATCAGATATTTTTAATTGACTTTATGGGATGTCAAAGGCACCATGAGTACTTGATATAGTATATGCCTAATTTTATTCAAAAATGTTAGTTATTGCAACCATTTTAGCATATAACAAGATTACACTTATCATTTTTCCTTGAGGAATTGCTAAAGTGAGGAATAACATGGAGAACGGAACAACAGGATACAAGGAAATTTGTAATAAAGAAAAGCAGGCAAGAAGAAAAATGTTTCTTGCACGGTTGTTTCAGGTGGAAACTAGGCCCAAGGCCAAAATTCCTTTTTTTTTTTTTTTTTCCTATGTTGTAGAACATGAAGGTTTGATCTCCGAAAGATCAAGCTTCTATAAAATATTGAAAGCAAAGACAGAATAAAAGATTCAAAATAGGAGCACGACAGAAATTCGGATGAGTCCAGGTGGCGGTGACATCAACAAATATGGCTAGTGGTGGTAGCGGCAACAATACATAGTGGTGGTATTCCAGGTTTTCAATTTTGAAAAGGACTTAATGCTTTTTAAGGGATGCAGCAGAGAGTTATGGGTGGTGCATCAGTGAAGTCTGGCAGAGGCAGGACGTCAACGCTAGAGGCAACGTCGATTGTTTTTTAATTTTAATTTTAATTTTTTTATATGTTAACTAATAGGCTGAAAATGCTAAATTGAATTAGCATTTATTGAA
This sequence comes from Allium sativum, assembly GCA_030737875.1. Taxonomy (NCBI): domain Eukaryota; kingdom Viridiplantae; phylum Streptophyta; class Magnoliopsida; order Asparagales; family Amaryllidaceae; genus Allium; species Allium sativum. Next base: position 1,651,899 of record CM060921.1, on the reverse strand, counting down.
ATGTAAAGTGAATAATAACACACACACATTGTGTGTGTGTGTGTGCGTGCGTGTGTATATGTGTGTGTGTGTGTGTGTGTGTGTGTGTGTGTGTGTGTGTGTATATATATATATATATATATATATATATATATATATATAATAGGCACACACACAAAATTAGATACACAAATTCTAAATCATTGGATTTGTCCGCATTTATATGGAATGTGGAATTCATGAGAAGATCTAATTGTTGAGATTTCTTATGCCTAAATTTATGTCATCATTTCATGTTTGAATAGACTTTCCCATATATATAATGCTAGTTTAATTTAGTATTTCTTGAACTGTGAAAATGACTATTATTTTAGCATCTGACGCTAGTTTAGTTTAACATTTTATGAATTGTAAAAATGAATATAGCATTACATATGCATAATACTTGTTGAATTTAACATTTTTTGAACTGTCAAGATAAATGTAATTTTAGCTTATCAAGTGATTAAAATCAGTTCCTCTCCATGATTATCAATTTTTAATAATTTATTTTGTTGAATTAAAAGATAATGATTAAATAAGGAAATTAAAGTTTTTGCAACATTAAGAGTGATTTGACAAGATGATTGGAACAATACAGGAAAATGAAAGATAATTAATATAAAGTCAAATAAGTAATTGTGCTTTTATTTTATAAATTGGTTTTCACTCAAAGCGCTTTTTAGTATAGTGTAATAAGTTTTATAGATATCACTTCTAAATAATTAGCTTTAAGGACAATTTATAAGAAAATGATAAGTTCGTTAACTTTTTGAAGTTATACAGAAATATAATAAACTAGCTTATCTTTATACTTTATATAGTAATGATATATTCATTTATCACTGTTTCTATAGTTGCAAAGGACAAACTCATCTATCTTTCTCGTGTAAATTTACCTTAAAACTAATTATTCAGAAGTGTTGTACTTAAAACTCATTATGTTGAAATAATAACGAGCCCTTGAACCCAATTTTCACTCTTATAAAAGAAGAATCTAATATTTTCTTTCTAGCAGAAAATACAACCTGTTTCTTTCCTCTTAAAATGCTTCTACCTTTGGTGATTTTGTTTTTATTACTGCAGTTCATATATATAATGGAGAATTTGGAATCACCCCTTTAAAACCGAAATGTATAATCGGATTCAGTGGCCAGGTCAATCAGTGCAATTAAGTAAAATTTCCATTTAGTGGTTTTTTTCTTCAAAGATTCATAGAACAAGGCGTTGCTTGTAAACTCAAAAAGCGTGCATCCAACTCATAATTCAAGTAATTTATTGTGATATGTAGCTGATAAGGGTTGAAACATCAAGCTTTTAAGTGAGGACCTTATGTACTAACCAAATGCACTAGCCAATGGTTTTCAATTTAGATACTAAAACTTGTGGGTGAACCCTAAAACAACAGATCTAATCCTGTACATGATCAAATACCTGGGTCCATATGGACCAAAGCCCGGTTCTTAAAGTTGAAATACGGGAATGCACAACTGGGTATAGTAAAGTAGCAGATATTCCTACAATGGCACTGATGCCACGCGCTATACCAATAACATATGCTGGTATTCCTTTCCATTCTAGTGTTGCTGTCATCAATGTTCCAAAACTGCATACAAAAAATAAATTCACTGCCATTAGATTGCTATATTTGTAACTCGATAAGAAAATGGCACTCTATGTAACTTGCCTTAGAACAGTAAAATAGAGCAAGGACAAAGAAATTCCTGGCAACACCACGTCCTGCTTTGCATATAAAATCCAAGCATCAATGGAACAAAATTTCATGATTTTGTGTTTCCAAGATGTCTCTGCAGCTTGTTTTTCCTCTTCAGCGCAAACTGAATTATCCATGAAATCAGCTGGAATGTTCATAAATCTTCTTCTTCCACTACTTTCACTTAAAGCAGGAATTCCATCGTATACAGATTTTAGAAGCCAGTACTGTAACCAAACTGAGACCATATTCCATAGTGCGAAAACAACAGCAGATGCTTTCAGAGATATGAAGCTAATGATGAAACCAGAAAGAACAGGGGCTAACAGTTTGCAAATTAGGTCAATTCTTCGTATCGTTGAATTCATATCTGTTAACACTGATGGAGGCTGCCCATTAGAAATCACAACCACCCTATTTATTGCCATATAAAAAAGTTCGTAAAATTTATAGATGCATCATATAGAATTCGTTATAAGTAATACAAGAAACCGAGACGATTAACATATATATATATATATATATATATATATATATATATATATATATATATATATATATATATATATATATAGAGAGAGAGAGAGAGAGAGAGAGCACCCCAAACAGTGCAGCACCCCAAATGTCCCTCAATCTCCACCAAGTAGGGGTGAGCAAAAAACCGAAATAAAACGAAACCGAACCAAAATCGATAAAAACCGAACCGAAAAAAACCGAAAATCAAAAAACCGAACCGTACTAATATTTCGGTTTCAGGTCCAAACCGAACCAAAAAAACAAAACCGAACCGACCCGTATTATAATATGTTGCACATTGTCTTTTGCTGCATGTTGCTTCGTATTATATAGTATACATGCACTGGCCACTGCTTTGCGCATTTGATTTAGTTGAATACAAGATTAGGGGTAGACTAATATAAAATGTCAATTTCTTATTTTTGTAAAATCCTGGATGTTTTGAATTGAAGATGAAAGTTGAGGTACCAGTAGACTATTTTCTAGAATTCCAAGTTGTTGCTGGTCTGCTGTAGTACGGTTCACTGGAGTGCTCCTGCTCTCTTTTTTTTTTTTTTTTTTTTCTTGTCTTTGGCTTAGAGCTAGCTAGCTTAGCTTTGTACTACATTGGCTTACTTATAGTCTATTAGTATGTACTTTGTATCATGTGTTTCAATACACTCAATTTATTTTATGCTTGTTTAAATTTATAATATTTTTTGTTTAAAACCGAAACCGAACCGATAAAAACCAAAACCGAGGTTTTAAAACCGAAACCGATGCTTCGGTTATGGTTTCAGTTATCGATTTTTAAAACCGAAGTCTTTCGGTTTCGGTTTCGGTTTTACCCCAAAACCGAACCGGGGTTTGCTCACCCCTACCACCAAGTATTTCCCCTTCTCTCTCCTTCCACTCACTCTCTCACTTCTCACTCACATTCTTTAATATAAACGGGTGGTGGAAATCAGAGGGCATTTGGGGTGCTCCATTTTTAGGGTGCAACCGAACGCTTGCTATATATATATATATATATATATATATATATATATATATATAATACCAATATTCAATAATACAATTTGATACAGAGATAGAGATATATCAAATCAAATTAGTGCAGGATAGTTATATTGGAGATAAGCTAGCGCACTTTTAATGTGATAAAAGAGTACTAGGGAAATTAAAAAGGAATCATTCTATCAAAAAACTATTAGACCTGCGGTATTGTAAACATAATGTTGGTCTTTAAAAAGAAAATTGGAAAATAAGTCAATCACAGGGGAAATACGAAAATAAAAGGAACTTTTAACATAATAGTGTTGATAGTCAGTAACACCGATTGCTCCAAAGCACGAATAAATCGTTACCTTTTAAGAACGTTTCCTATCTCTTTGTCACAACGGATTGATCAATAAACTTTTTTTCACGATACAATGATGCTTATCTATGCAAGTTGCGATTACTTGCACAAATCAAAAGAGCAGTCAGAAGTTTATCTGATAATTAATATGCTTATTTTGAATTTCAGAAAGAAAAAAAATCTTATGTTAACACATGATACGTATTTATTTAAGAAGCGAGACATTTATTCATCAATATGTACCTTTTGTACCATTGGCAGTTCAGTTCAATTCAAATTCAGTAGCTAATAAAATGTATCATTTCATAACATGGCACTGTCTCGCACCCTGTCGGGGGCGTTTCCCCTGTGTTCAACCTGAGTGGCCAGATCGAACGGTATCAACAGGAACAGGGGTATTGCCCTCGCATCCTTATCTAATGGGGTCGTCACCACCGGATCCCCTTTCATAGAGAATAAGAATTGACAAAATTTATAAAAAACATTCAACGACTAATTTGTCTAATTTCGGAGTTACGTGCATTTTGATAATCCCTAGCCACGGAGAGGTCTTTTCTAGAAGTAAGAAAAGCAAGTTAATTAGTAACAAAGTGGAGGGAAAAATTAATTTTAGAAAGGTTTGACCGATGGATCTCCATCTGGTATACCTCTTCTTGTTATTTTGTTACATTTTAATTTGACTACAATACATAAAAAAAAAAGAGTAATAGAGTTCTCCTGCTAAAGTCTCGATCCTCTACTGGTCATGATTTATGAATAATAATCTACATTGATGTTTGGATTGTTTTAGATGCTTGTCTTGTCCTCCAAGTATCTCATGAATCGTTGTATGCTAAGGAACGATTCAAGTATCATCTTATGGGTTCTTTAGTGCGGATGTGCCATCTGAAGAAGACTTGGCATGGTCTTTTCAGACTATTAATGTCAGAGCGTACATATGTTAAAGGACTCTGTGCTGCCGTACCCGTTCTAGAAGTCCTTGATCCCAAGCGTTGTTGGGTCTGTATGCGACAAAATATGCTACCGAGATACTCCATTGTGGTCTTATAGGATTGTTGACTGGTCCATCCTTCTATAATCACGGTAAAGGCGAAATGGGTGTTTCTATATTTGATCGGCAATGCTAGGACCCTTGTCAATTGTTGCACAGCTGCTGCAGTTGAAGGCTAAATGACTTGGCAAGGTATGAGACTAGGAACATGACTGGAACCGTACAGGAGTTGTGGCTGACTTATGATGCATCGGCTCAAATTGCTTATACAAGCGGGTTGTGATAGGCGGGCTGCATGTTTGAGGAAGGATGATGATATGGTTTTTTGGCTTACTGTTATAAGAGCATGCTTTTGGTTTTTTCCATTATTGCGCTATGAATTATTATAATAAGCCTCTAAGAAACGGGATTCCAACTTTACCTGCGACACAAATGGCCGAAGCAGCCATTATTGATTGCTTCATTTGGAATGGAAAAATAAATTAAATGTAAAAGAATAACATTAAAAGAAATATGAACGTTAAAAGAAATAAGAAATAAGTTAAATGTAGCCGAAGTCGCTACAAGCGGCCATCGTTGATCGCTTTGAACACAACTAATGCCATTTTTTATCTGAAACTTCATTACCAACAATTGGTATGCGCAAATTCTAACTCTTGGATTTCAATCGCGTCTCATCTCAAGAATTTTATGCCCAATATCTCATACCGAACGAGATCTGGAATGCAAATTGACATAACGGATTTTATGATTCATTTCGGGACTATCTTGGAGTAACTTGAGCATATATAATTAGTATTTGAAAGCTTTTTATAGTAACTCTTATCTAAATACAAACTTCTAAACATACAGATCATATATGAAACAATAATACACTTTTTTTGGGATGAGAATGGTAGCATAATAGATCTGGTACTGATTAAATGAATTGTACTCAATAAGTATAAATAAAAAATAAAAAGTCTTCTGTTTTTGGTTATTGTTAGGAAATGAAAACATATTTTGAAGAATAGTACAAACTTATTAGAAAGAGATTTCTTTTTAACCCACAAAAGGAGTAAAAGAAATATGTAGATGGAAAAAAACAAAACTTCTTATGAAATCTTAGTGCAAATTTCTTTTGATGTCTTGGAGAGATGAGTATCAAATAAGGCACAAACAATATCTAATGTCTCATTTTACTGAATATCATCTTGCTCAAGTCTGAAAATAAGATCCCGAGCGAGATCTTAGGCGAGAGAAACGAGATTTAAACCATTGATTATATGACAATTACATCTGGGTCAGTGGGATTAGGGCGCTCGATAAGTAAGTTATAAGTCAACGGACAATCTGCTACCTCAAAGTTGACTTTATCTTTGTTGCAAATGGATAAAACCTGATGGTAACTATGCGTGAGATTAACATAAGTGGGATGAGTGAATCTCCACATGTACAGGCTGGATATTGCAAGGATGAATTTCGTTAGCTCCATTTTATCAAACACAATCTTGAACATCACATTCATAGAGTTATCGTTGTTGATGAATGCATGATGTGTCTTATTGCATACTACTCGTGTGTGTGTGTGTGTGTGTGTGTGTGTGTGTGTGTGTATTTATATTTATATTTTACAATTTGGTCGTGATGCGGACATATGACTCCTCTTTTGTCAGCAACCGTAAATACACATTGATATCCTTTGGTTAAACTCTAAGCATTTTGTGGTTTTGATTTCTATGGCGTACACATTTCCTTTGTGGGCATCTCTCTTTGGCACCTAGCTTGTGCTCCATGGCAGTTCTCAACGACAAGAGGGCCAGTGCATATTAAAGCTTTCTTTACCTAGTCGACATTGTTAACCCTGCAACATTCTCTAGAAGAGTTTGCTAGTTCGTTCTTTGATTGATCTGCTCTCAAACATACTAGGTTAGTCTTCCCTCCTTGATTCGCTTCTCAACCTCTTCAATTGTGTCAACACATAGTCATGTTATGGTAATTAAGGTGATGAAACTCGCAACATTTATCATTTCCTTTCGACTCTTCTATAAATATAAGTTTAGCTAAGGAAGACTTCTAATATGCAACACTATTTTTTATCGTCAAATATATTGTTTCCATATCCTTATCTAGAGGTGTACTTATTATACCTCGGCTTAAACTGTAAGCCATCCCCAAAGTGTTTTTTACAGCGCTCTTAAACTTTGTACTTCCATCCATTACATTCCCTTTGTGCATTTGACTTGTTTTCCTTCATTTACTCTTGATTCTCTAATTGATCGACTAGTCTTATTTCATGTGCATCTACTTATTCTCTTTGGTAGACATTTGTAGAATTTGTGATTTGTCCAAATTACATCTCTCTTCATATTTCCAAGCCATGTCTAACTCTTGATGAAACGACAATAACCATCAATTTCATTTGCCCCTATAGCAATTAATGCCTCTATGTTGAACCAATGTCATTGATGCTGAGATGTATCATGAACACTTGGTTCTAAGATCAACGTTGGGATGCAAATTTAATAAGGATGTTGCCCCCATGAAAGTTGAGGGAACAAGATGCATTTGGCAAGTTCATTGATGGAGCATATTCTTAAATTAGTAGATGTGACATGATCTAAGGGATTAGGGCTTTCGTTGTATTTTCCATGTTAGGCCTTATATATTGACGGGATACGTAAGCCCAAGGATCTCCTTAGATGATAGTTTCCCATTATTAATGTCAAAAGAGGACTTCTCTTGTTTTATTGCATGTACGAACATGATGGATTTCTCTTTCGAGCTTTGTTATCTCATTTTGAATGTTTGATTCCCACCCTGAGGACACTTACTTATCCAGTAGTAGACCATAACCTTGGCCCATTTCGAGGGCATGTGCGGCTTTAGTCAACATGCATGACTTGCAAACCTCCTAGGGGTCACACACTGCTCAAACCAGTATGTTAGATCTATGTGCATCCCTATCACAGAATCTTAACCAATGACTCTATCTCTTGTAGGAGCGAGATCAGTTGATGTTTCGACCCGTAGAACTAAATGAGTGGTATAATCTTCATAATCACAAATTCTTTCATTTCTTTCTTCGATCAAGTTCAAGTTGTAAGTTGCTATCTCCATTTGATGTAGATGATTCAGTGCAAATGATCTGGTAAGAACGGGAGAATGATGAGTAGATAGGTCTATGGTATTGTGTACAATCCCTATCGTCGTCTTTACCCCGTGGCACTTTGGGTATCACACGTCGTCGTTTCCATCCATTATGTCGATTCTGTCGATTCTGCTTGATATTGTAAGCTCAAGTTTGACTTGGTCCGGTAAGGATGCATCTTGCTAGACACATGTATATATTGCAGCATGTTTACCGTTCTGGAGGAAGATGTGCTCGCTAATGACGACTAGGGCCCAATATGTCCTCAAAAGGAATTCCATGTCTGGCACATTTCCTAAGCAACATTCTCTTATCAACCTTGAAAGCGATGGAGTCGACGAAATCATCCAAAAAGATTAAAAAAATTAGTGTTGGGAATTGACTCGATATCAACACTTATCTCTGAGGCTTTAGAGGCTTTTAGATGAGGTTGCGGATTTTAAACTTTCTCTGTATGTTGTCCCAGAGTGTGTTGGGCCGAATGTGCCGCAACTGAGCGTGATTGAGCATCAGATTCACCATATATGAAAGTTGATCGACCTTTCGTCATTGTAGAAATGCGCTCTGAGCGTCTGGAACACATGACATCAAACTCAGTAGATAACCATAGTTAGATAGATTAACACATCCCCTCACACTAAAAGTGAAATCCAACGTGGTGTTGCGAAGTGTTGTGCAGTGCATATGTCTGTTATTACGCAACGGTTCAATATGAAATCTAGAATATCATCCGAAGAGACCGTCATCGCTAACCGTCCCAACACATTCCTCGTCATTCGTCATGTTTGAAAAATGCATCAGGATTTAGGTGACGATGCTTAGCAAATAGAAATGTTATTAATTAGGACCAAACCCAAGTGAGTTTTCAAACTCCAACTCCACTATCTCTTGGCTCGATACCGATCAAAGATCCAATGATTTTTTGTCCCTTTCCCAGACAACTCTCCTAGCCTTGACTTCAACCATGGCCATCAGCATGGATTTCGCCTATGTCGACATCCAAGTCTGATCCCATCACTTGCCTATGTGGCGTTCAACCCAAGTAAAGGTTCACCTATGATTCAAGTAATAAGGATTGGAGTGGGTTTAAGGCTCGAGCTTCAACTATGATGTGGGCGTTGATGTTGTTACGATCGAGGGTAGTATTGTCGATGTTAACAGGGTTGGGTGATGGAGTATGCTTCGAACGTAGGTAGTACAATTTGGTGTTTGAAGGTTTTTTTTAAGGAGGGGGTCAATGCTTTCATGGCAGAGCAAGGAGCATATATCGGCAGTTAAAGAAAAATGAAGAGAAGGAATAGTGAACCAATATTTCAAGGGTCAAAATACTAACTTGATCAAAGTTTGGAATCGGCACTAATCCCTATGGATCAATACTTTAGTCTTGACACTAAACAACAAATTGATGTTGACAACAATCTATGAGCATGTGTGTGTGTGTGTTTAGGAGCCCGACAACACAAGTGTGTGCACCTACGTATGAGCATATGTGCATACTCTCAAATTCAACTTTCTAAATCGAGAGAGAATAGATTCAAATATGAGAAATCTATATAAAAAAAAGAACAAGTTTAGATAATTGAGACCTACAAACTCAGTCGACTAGCTTAATCGAACCAAGTGTAAACAATCGACGAAGGAGTACATTCCAATTTTATAATATCATATGCTGGCAAAGCATCATAATGAATAGCTAGAGACATATTTTTTTATGAAATATACTCGAGTGAAAGATAACGACCACTCAAAGCACATAGTGGAATCCTTCATGACAACCCTAGCTTGTGTTGGTTCAAAGCACATTATTTTTTAAACAAAATGTACTTTGATGTCAAGAGCTCACTTCAAATTCCATTTCATCGTTCCTATTAAATTCTCTATTGATCTCCATGAGCACTTAAAGTCAGCTCCATCATCTTTCCATAACTCCATCATCTGGACTTAAAGACAAGCCAATAGCGACGCAAACAAGATTGGAATCACGAAGTTAACCATGAGTCGAGTTAAGACGTGAAAACCAAGAAGATCCACGTCTCAAAGTTACGAATCGGTACCAATCCCCATATAATGATGAGGTGTCTATCTAAACTTCTAGAGAATTGGTATTTGGCGTGGAGGATGAGATAAAGATCTTTGGACTAGATTTAGGCTTCTTACAACTATAAATAGAGGGGCAAAGGCTCATTTAGAAGGATCTTTTGGCTTTTATACTATTTAACTCGTTTTCTTGTAAGCTCACAGATCTTTACCGATCCATACAAATTTGTACTCTCAAACAAATGATCTAGCAATAAACATCCCTAAATGAACGTAGGCCAAGACTTGCCAAACCACTGTAAATTATTATTTGTCCTTCTCATTTTAATTTTATTTCTTTCAATTTTTATTCTCTACACAATCATCTTAGGTGTTTGTGCCATTTCTGATTCAAACAATAAGCAAGTCAATTAGTGTTAACAAAGGAAATAAGATTGACTTTTTAGGGTCGTTTGATTTGGAGATCTGCATCCAACATGGCTCTTCTTGTTTTCTATTACTTTATAATTTGACGTGTATACAAAGAGAGTGATGGATTTTTCACGCTAAAAATCTTGTTCATTTGGGCCAATGCGGCTGTGATCAATAAATAGAAAACCTTGTGCTTTAATTATCTTCTGAGTCGTTATATGCAAACATATCTTTTTGGGTTTTTGCCGCCGACTTGTTCGGTGCAAAGAAGTCGGTATGGGTCATTGTACTCAATAGCATACTCTTGTCAAATTTTGTCAAAGCATGCTCTTGTCAAGGAATTGGTGTTGATGTAGCTGTTCTAGAAGTTCTAGGTCCCAGGCACTGGTAGGCCTGTGTGCGACAAAATATGTGATCGAGGATTGGCAATATACTACACTACACTATCGTTGGGCAGGATTGTCAACGAGTCTACCCTGCAATGGTTACGGGTAAAAGCAAAGAGGACGTTGCTATGTATGTTTGACAGGTAACTAAAGGCTGTTATCGTTAGTTGCTAGTTGGAGGTCGGCGTACTTCGCATGGTTTGAGGTCGGGAACATGAGCAAGCACGTATGGGAGTTGTGGCCGACTTATGATGCATGGTATAATGATTCAGATTGGTCAAAGACTCTGATATGAATATTGCACGTTTAGTGAGGGATAGTAAAATGGTTTTGAATTATTACCATAAGATCATGCTTTAGGCTCTTCTCATTATTGGACCAAGAGTTTGTATATGAAGCTTTTCATATCAAGCTTCCAACTTCTTGTACGAAGAATTTGTGCAATAGAATGATTGAAATTGCAATAGAAAGAAAGATTCGGAAACGAGAGGATGGGGAGAAACTAAAAGTGACACCTTTAATTGAGAAAACTTGCGGAAGTATACTTAGATGGTACAGATAAATACAGAGCCCGACATTAATAATAGCAAGAAAATCTGATAACATTTACACTGAAGGTGAATAAATAAATTAAAAGAGAAGAAGCCATAAACTGACATATGAAAAGAATATAACGAATTATCTTAAAATTTTAATTAGGCAAATTCTATTTCAACCCAGCAATTTGCTGAGTAGCCCCCCAGTTTTATAAAAATATTCAAAGACCAAACTACCCCTTTTCAGTTATATTTTTTTTCTATATTCAGACTACCTCGTAGTGTCGCTGCGTAGTTTTGTAGCGAACCTCGTAGGGGAACTGCGTGGTAAGTAATTATACCACGTAGAGGCTTTACGTGGTATCATTACTTACCACGAAGTGGCCCTACGAGGTTCACTATAAAACCACGTAGAGGCACTACGAGGAAGGGTATTATTGGATTTTTTTTTAAAATAAGAGGGGGGCTACTCAGCAAAATGATGGGTTTACTCGATTTTAATGTACTTTGGGGGGCTACTCAGCAATTAGCTGGGTTGAAATAGAATTTGCCTTTTAATTAATGTCTGATTTAGATAGAACATTGGAAATTGAGATTCAGCGTCTCATCAAATCATTTATGAATATATCAAGAATGGCAATGACAGTATAAATGATATTAGATTTGACTGTAAAAAAGAGAGCCCGAAAACTTACCATTCTCTTTCAATCAATATAGTACCTGCAAGAGTGGAAAGAGTGCCTGCTGCTCCAGAAATATTAGTGATGATAACCAGAAGCATAAATACGACAGGAACAGCAAATATATAATTTTGATAAATCAACAATACAGTTACTGCGCATCCCGCAGCCATAAATGACGCATTCTGAGTCAACAACCAAACCCGAAGAACCTGCAAAAAAGATGCTCATATTTTAAATAACACATTGCCTCATTGTTTAGTGAAGTTTAGTCTGCATAGACTTCGTCTTTACTTATATACATGCATGCTAAACATAAATAGTTTATGGATTTTATGATACACAGACCTGCATATAAGTAAACCGATAAACCCATTTTCCAATAAGAGTACCAAAAAGGGATATAGAAGCAGCCTCGACGACACCGTAAATTGCTGTGAAGAGTAGAGAGTCTGGCCAAATATGGATCATGTATAAACCAACTGAAAACTCCCACATTCTGCAAGTGCCATACAGTCTTTTAATATTCAACTCATTGCACTGTTTATGAGAAATTCCGTAAACAACGACAATAAAGGCATATAATTACAATTTACAATTCTGTATAATTTGAGGATATTTTATTATACTGCACAAAAACATTATCTTCAGCAAAGCAGATGAAAACAGGGAAAAATGGTGCGTCAAAAGAATTTATTAGCTGAAATCCTCTAAAAACAAGGTAGAAAATACAAGTATTTCAAAGTATCCTTGAATGGGAATCATCTTAGCTTTTATGCGTAGATAATTTTTCATATTGACTTTTCGCTCTTGGCTCATCTATCTATACATGAACAACTTATTTTTATATAAACCATGATTCAGTGGATTAAATCTATGAGGCATTGATGACAAGTAAAAAGTCAATTATTTAGTCAAATCAAAAAAAAAAAAAAAATTAGAACAATGTTTCTTATTAAAAAAGAAACTAAATAATTACTGAAAAAAAAAAACTTATTTCTGATTACAGAAATATCAAGTTATGAACATATAAATATTTTTGAATCACAGCTGCCATAGCTGACTATGGCCTAGAATTTTCTCTTGTAGAAAAATGATTTCTTTATATGTGTAAGAAGTTAAGATGAAGTAAAACCATTTTATATTTCTTCTACTTGATGTGTAAGGATTTGTAGCAAGCACGACAAAGAAAAGCTAATTTTTTGAAAATAATTATGAACAAAAACAAATTACCTTGCACCCCATCTAGCAAGAAAATGACCGACATACATGCGCCCAATAAGAGAAGAATTTAAAGATCCAATGGAAGAAGAAGAAGGAGAATGAGATAGTAGAGACTCATCCATATTGTTCTATTCTTTGAAGTTTGAACTCTGACTCCACCCTTGGATACCTATTGCACAATGATTCAGGAAAAAATGAAATGGTTTAAGATCAATAATTTGTTCTTCTTCAAATTAACTAACAAGCAGAATAGAAATGCATTGAGTGTCCTCTTGATTTAGATCCGCAATAAATAGGAAACCAATAAATGAAATAGTAAGCAGCTAAGCATGTGTTATCATGTTTAAGATGAAGGCATGAACATGCATGTATCAAAGTCAAAGTGGGTCCAAAAGAATTAAGAATTGCTACTGACTATTGTATATTTCAAATTTTTATTCATCCATACACATGAAGTGAGATACCAACTGATTCATGTATAGAACAAACAAGTAGTATAACGACACTCATCTTTTAGTGGAGTTGTAAGTTGTCCCCAGTTTGTAATTTTCACGCGAGCCCCTAGTTAAGTTCATAACAAAATACTATTTATATTTCACATAAAGTATTAACTTTTTATGCTGCCACATAGAAATGAACAGTGGAGTTGCTAGACTTGCTCCTTATAATTATCAGAATACAATAGATGCTATTTTGGTAAAATATCCATGAATAAATCTAACAGAATTTCCATCAAATGAGAAATTAAAAAAAAAAATTGCATAAAACTATAATTGAACCAGAATAAGTCAGATTTTTAACCTTTTCATTTCAGAAGTATATTTACTATGGTGAGATCAATAACTGCAATGTACAAGGTGACTTCCCACCAATGACACAAACAGCCAAAAACAATCCTTGATTAGTAACGGCAATACACAGAATTAATTTTCTATAAATACAGAAAACCAAGGAGTTTACAGCAACAAACACGTGGTTAAGGATTCACAAAGAAATTGGAAATCTGATGTCAGAAGGAAAATATACATCACACCCTGCTGATCATAAGAAAACGACAAGTATAATAGGTATGTATTAGGTTGTAACTTCTTAGGGTTGGATTATGCTATGTTAACTAAATGCTATAACAATGTTGGCACCATTTTTGAATCAAAGGATTTGTCGAAATTAAAAACAACAATCCAATTTCTATTTATATGAAGTGATAGAAGTATTAAATACTTTTAAGAGCATGTTGAAACAATTAACATCAAATTAAGGAATTAATAATGCACATCTGATTATTGGTGTACAATTGTTTTTTCTTCTCTTTTTTCTTCCTTTTGTGCAACCAAGGGACATGCATACTCCAAAATGTGTATCAAATGGATAACGTTTTCTCGACTTACACCTATATTGTTGCATTTCGCGCATTAAGTGATACATTTAACCTTATTACCTCACGCGTTTACACAAAGTTTGAGAAATGTAAATAAATAAATTATGATAAAAATATGGTACACCATCGCAGTATAAACATGTATATTCCATTTCAATATTAGAATTCAGTATTCGATTTTAACATTCGAATCTCTTTGTTTTCTCTTTGTATACACGTTTGAAAAGGACATGAAAATATATTTATACATCATAAAAAAACTTCATCGAGTGAAAACGGGTACATGTTTCCTCCAAAATTCCACTGCCATATCTCATCCCTTCTCATTTATACATTGAACAAATGGAAGAACCAACATTGCACCTTCATTTGAGTTCAAGTTGGAGGATTAAATTTAGACATCAAACTGGAAGTTATGTGACTCAACGTCTCAGTATGTCTCTGTTGGAAAACAATGGCTGAGTCGCGGACTAGGTCGCTTTCTTGAAGACGATTCGGCGATTTGGTCAGAGGTGCAAACCAATTCGTTCCTTCGCCGCCGCCTCTAGGATAAAACAGCCTCTAAAATAGTAACTGATTTGCTTGCACAAACAAACCAGTGCAGATTTGCAGTTTCGGGAAAAATACTGCTCGAAATTTCTTAGAAGCTTTAATGGCGGCTGAGAAGAAGAGAATATAAAATTCGGTGTTTTTCTCATCTCAGATAAAAATAGTATATATAAAACGAGAATTAGGTTTTGAGAGAAAATATCGGATCTGCTAAAATTTCGGAGGGGATTAATTATTTTACCGTTGCAAAACTTTTCCGTTGCAGAATAAATATCGGTGCGCAAAATAATTTTTCCATAAAAAAAAACGGTTCGAAAACAACTAAGTTTTATGGTCCAAAAATATAAGTGCCTACACCACAAAGCCCGAGCCCGAACCGGGCCGAGTCGAGTCGGTCGCGCGCGTGTGTGGTGGTCATGATGCATGGTCTCCCTCCTCACAACAATGCATGTATTGGGAGCCCAAGGCCCCAACATGACTTCTTAGAAACAAGTATAAATCTTTGCCTCTTCCCTATAATCCCATGATGTGGGACTACTCAAGCATAGGAGCCATTCATACACTTATTCAATCATTTTTAATAATTCACATAATGTTTGTAAAACATTTCCAACAATCCCCCACTTGAATTTTTAAAAATATTTTCGAGCAGTTTCTTAAAAACATAAGATTGTGCATAAACAAAGGTGTCCAAGGACTTGAACCTTTGCATAGTGAGTAAGATTCAGTTTTTACTAGAGTGACACGTAGTCTTGAACTATATTCCTGACATCAAACCACACACAACCTTTTCTATAGTGCAATCAGATAAGCCCGTGCATTTATGGCCCTGCACGTCTATCCCAGTTTAGTTAAAGTGCCATCAAGTTCACATATGTCAGAATGAATCAAGTCTAATGGTTCAGAAACTCTATCAACAGATTTGTGAGGTTTCTTTGTGATTTTAGCTTGTGTACAGAATTCACATTTATCAGATTCAGATTCTGTCATTTTAGGTATCATATCTAGGGTGCTCATATTACGAATAATTCGATTATTAACATGACATAATCTAGAATGCCAGATATTAAAATCACACAACATGTAAGCAGAAGTAGTCACTTTATTAGATTCAACATTCAGTTTAAACATACCCTCACAAGCATAACCCTTTCCCACAAAAGTTCCCTTATAAGTAAGAGTGTACAAATCAGCCCCAATAACTTGAGTGAAACCAGCCTTATTAAGGAGGAAGCCAGAGACCAGATTCTTTCTTATCTCTGGAGTGTGCATAACATCTTTCAGAATTACAGTTTTTCCAGAGGTGAACTTGAGTTCCACATTTCCAATCCCCGCAACTGTAGTGGTGTGAGAGTCTCCCAACAGCACTTTCTGATTTTCAGCAGCCGTGTATGTAGAGAACATGCCACGATCATAGCAGACATGGCGAGAAGCACCAGTGTCTACCCACCAACCCTCTGATCCACCAACAAGGTGAATCTCAGTAACCATAGCCGTAAGAGGCTCCTCAGTCAGGTTAGCCTGCGGTGCAGAGCTTGGCCTGTTCCGGCACTTTCGTGCCATATGCCCTGGTTTTCCACAGTTGTAACAAAGAAACAACTGTCCAGAGTCATTCTTTTGGGCTGGTTTCTGCTGTCTTTTTAGGTTTCCTTGCGGATTCCCATTCTGTTTGTTGCGCCTGTTCTGATTCTTAAAAGATTTCTGATTTGGTTTCAGAACAGCGGGAGTGGTCTTCTTAGTACTGTTGTTATTCACAATCAGCACCTCTTCTTTCTGGTCCTGCTTGCGTGCCTCCTCCTCAATACGGAGGCGTGTAATCAAGCTTTCTAAGGAAAATTCCTTAGTCTTATGTCGCAAGACATTCTTAAAATCTTTCCAGCCTGGGGGTAATTTGTCAATGATAACAGCAATTTGAAATTGTTCGTCCAAGACCATACCTTCGGAGATGATCTCATGAGCTATTTTCTGCAGCTCATGAGACTGCATCTCTACCGATCTATCATCAGTCATCTGGTACTTTAGATAGCGGCTCACAGCATATTTCTTTGCCCCTGCCTCCTCTGTATCATATTTCTTCTTCAGTGCTTCCCAGATCTCCTTTGCTGTCTTTTCATCTGAGTTATAATAATCATACAGATCATCGCTCAGTCCGTTCAGAATAAAGTTCTTGCATAGATAATCTTGTTCAGTCCAGGTCTGCAGTTGCTTTGACTGTTCAGTCCATGATGCCATGTTCGCTGCATCAGTCTCAGCAGGTTTATCTGGAAGCTGCGGTTTGTCAGTAGTCAGCGCAGCCACAACCTTTCTGATGGCGAGGAAGAACTCCATCTTCTGACGCCATCTTTTGAAATGCAGGCCTTCAAATCTGAAAGGAGCAGCCGTCACAAGAGGGTTCTGGAAAGCAGAGGGTGGAGCAGAATCGTCTAGGGTTGAATTAGAAGCCATTGTTTCGGTTCATCTTCAAATTGTTGGAAAACAATGGCTGAGTCGCGGACTAGGTCGCTTTCTTGAAGACGATTCGGCGATTTGGTCAGAGGTGCAAACCAATTCGTTTCTTCGACGCCGCCTCAAGGATAAAACAGCCTCTAAAATAGTAACTGATTTGCTTGCACAAACAAACCATTGCAGATTTGCAGTTTCGGGAAAAATACTGCTCGAAATTTCTTAGAAGCTTTAATGGCGGCTGAGAAGAAGAGAATATAAAATTCGGTGTTTTTCTCGTCTCAGATAAAAATAGTATATATAGAACGAGAATTAGGTTTTGGGAGAAAATATCGGATCTGCTAAAATTTCGGGGGGGATTAATTATTTTACCGTTGCAAAACTTTTCCGTTGCAGAATAAATATCGGTGCGCAAAATAATTTTTCCATAAAAAAAACGATTCGAAAACAACTAAGTTTTATGGTCCAAAAATATAAGTGCCTACACCACAAAGCCCAAGCCCAAGCCCAAACCGAACCGGGCCGGGTCGAGTCGGTCGGTCGCGCGCGTGTGTGGTGGTCATGATGCATGGTCTCCCTCCTCACAACAATGCATGTATTGGGAGCCCAAGGCCCCAACATGACTTCTTAGAAACAAGTATAAATCCTTGCCTCTTCCCTATAATCCCATGATGTGGGACTACTCAAGTATAGGAGCCATTCATACACTTATTCAATCATTTTTAATAATTCACATAATGTTTGTAAAACATTTCCAACAGTCTCTAGCAGGAGATGCCCTGAACAAGTGTAAAGGTAAAATAAGTACCACTTATAAAGACCATTTCTTGATATTTTGATATCCATGGTTTATTGTTAACAATCCAATAAATTATATGATGTCATATTTATTTTTGATGTACGATTATAAAACACGATCGATGCTAGATGAAGTAAAAATAATATAGAACTAAAATTCAAGGATATATGTTACTACGGAGTGGTGCACTACTAAGCGTTGCAGAAATAGAAATATCAAGTGTTAATAAAGCACCATCAAAGACAAAGTGGAGCAATATAAATGGAAACACCATTACACAACAGCTTAAACGCCTGCATACCAAGCTAAAGATGAAATTTAGAAGCTTTTGACAGCATATCATTTCATATTTCAAGAATCAAGACCCTCTCCCTCCTTCCCTCCCTCCCTCCCTCCCAAACCATTCTCATAAATGATTTTGCTTTGATATCTAAGATTCATTCCATATTCAGATAAACTTCTTGGAGTGATGGTAAATGCACCTAATATGTGCTTCATTGTACTCACAACGGAAAAGTAAAACATTACTTCATTTTACCCAGTCGGTCGAGTATTACAAGTCGATAATTTATTACTGATAGAACAATTATGCAACTTTAGTGATACAAGACAAAATCAACACATCAATCGACACTACAATGCCAATCGACAAATTTGCAGCAACCTAACCAGGTTATAATATGATCTTTTATATCGAATATATGAAGCAAAAACCAGAATTTTCAGGGGTAACATGAAGATGGGATAAAATGGAATGCATGTTGGAGTGCATTTAACACCACTCCTTTTCCTTTGTGGTGATGTTTTATATTCAGACCATTGTTTGATCTGGATGTCCCATATGGAACAGTTGGGGAACGAGTATGTCTCTTGATTGTACATCAGGATAAAATGGATCGCATGTTGGAGTGCATTGAACACCACTCAAGCCACTCCTTTTCGTCTGTGGTGATGTTTATATTCAAACCATTGTTTGATCTGAATGTCCCGTATGGAACAATTGGGACACGTGTATTTCTCTTGATTATACATCTAGAGGTATTAGAGAATCTCATTGGCACTAATTAACCAATATTATAAATAAACAGAGTATGTCTCTTGATTGTAACATCTGGATAAAATGGAACGCATGTTGGAGTGCATCGAACACCACTCACACAACTCCTTTTCCTTTGTGGTGATGTTTTGTACTCAAACCATTGTTTGATCTGGATGTCCCGTATGGAACAGTTGGGGAACGAATATTTCTCTTGGTTGTACATTTAGAGGTATTAGAATTGAATCTCATTGGCACTATTAACTAATATTATAAACAAAAAATAAATAATAGTTGGTTCCAAGCGATGATCTGGATAAATTCATTAAGAATTATTTAATCTGTTAGTTCTTATACCACCATATTCATCACGTATATACCACAAATATACCATAAAAGTTATCTACTAATATAATTTACTCTTTTTGCATACAGAAAAAAGCTTCATTTATTCACTCAAAATAAGTACATGTTATAACCCCGCTTGCTATGTTTTGATGATAACAACAATGTAAAGTAGCAGCTACTAAAGTTATATTTGAGTACATGTGCAGGTTAAAATCGAGTTGTATGTTGCGCATGTATGATGTGTACGCTCGTGTGCCTGGTACGGCCCATTAGGTAGAACTTGCCCTTAAAAGCTAGTTTGTAAGAGGAGGGTGTCTAATGGGCTATATACTAGCCATTATATCTCATATTTTGGGGTATGGGACATATCATTTCGTCGCTCTTCGAAAGTCCAACATCCACGTTGGCCCACTCTATCAACACGGACCTGACGATAGCCCTTTTGTTTTTGGACGACTTTACTCACCTATCAGTATTTTAATCTAACCTATAGGTCGCAGCTCGAACTTCCGTTGAGCGGCTCTCAATGAAAGCACCAAATGATACGGCATATTGGGTAGAACTCACCCTTAAAAGCTAGCTTGTAAGGGGAGAGTGCCTAATAGGCTATATACTAGCTATTATATCCCATATTTTGGGGCATGGGACATATCAGTGTCATAAGGCAAAGGTCAAGGACTTAAAAAAAAGATAAGAAGACATCATCAAGAACAAGAGCAAAAACAGAAATCAATGTCTTACCACCTTTCATGATAAGGTACTTTCAAAATTTTGTAGCGACAAATTGATTAATATTATGCAAGAGATGTTTATAGAACTTAAGAAACTTAAGAATCCTTACAAAGTCAGTCTGGTTAAGTTAAACAAGTGTGAATCAAAGACGGACATGTCAACAGATGAAATTTTTTTAAATATCAGAGAAAGAACTGAAATAATCAGATTGCTTTAGACAGTTTTAAATTAGAAAAAGAAATAGAAATTTTTAATGAAGCTTAACTACAAAGATCAAACTTTTGAAAAATCAAAGTGCTCTACAAAATTCATTAAATAGTTATAGTTTTCAAAAAGATCTTCTTGAAAAACAAACTGATTTATATAAAACAAGAAAATAGAATTTTCCAAGGAAACTGACAAAAAATTGTGTACATATACCACTCTGAGGCACCATCGAATCGTTCTCTATCATGAATGTATTCTCCAATCTCAGAGCACATAAGATTTCCAGAGAACATTCTTTCAGGATACAATAGTGTGTGTGTAAGTCGTGACTGCTTGCACAAATCAGAAGAACGCTCAACATGATTGATCTGTGCATAATTTGTTGATTTAGAAAGCAAAAAGTTTTTTTTGTTACGATGACAAAGCATTGTTATGTGTATATAGGAAGAAGTCTTTTGTGGACAGTCACCGTCGAATAAACACCTTTTAGTTCCAATGGTCATATCTATATGTCGTTTGAATTCAAATACAAGCATAAATGAGATATACCATTTTTTGGACAGAGTGCTACCCGCACACCGCCAAGGAGCATTGTCCCTGGATCCCAAATGTGACCGGCTAGGCCGACGATCATCAGCTAGCAGGGTGCCCCCCCTCCTCTCCTCCTCTAAGGGGATATCACCCAGGACCTTCCTTCGTAGTGACAATCAATTTAAACAACTTTATGAGAAATTTCCAGCAAAAATTAGTGAATTGAAAATCAAAATGACATTTTGGAATTTTTTCTGAACAATTTTGATTTTCAAAATTGTATCCTTTTGAAAAGAGAATATGGCATTGAAGGGGAAAAAATAATTGTTTGAGATTCTGAAAAACGAAAATAACATGTTCATAAAAAACATTTGTGACAATAAAATTAAATTTAACAATACAAATGGATAAAATAACCACAAAGTTTAATACACTGAAGTTTTATAGAATATCATTTTTAATACAAAAAAGTTCAATGATGAAAATAAAATTAAAAAACTACAATCAAAAGCTTAAATAAGACATGTTTATTTGAATTTAAATCATGAAAAAACTAGTCTTAAACAAGTTAGCATTTCCAAATCTACCTATGCAGATGGTAACAACATATAAAAAGTGATCTTCATATAATGGTTTTTCATATAGAAAAGCTATACAAATTTGGGTCTATGACAGATACGAGGGTTTATACTTTATATATACGAGCGTTACAACGCACGTTTTACGCGTGATTGTGACATATGTTTTTGTGTGTGAATTATGCTTATAAAACTGTATATGTTTAATACATTCAAAAGAAAATGATTTGCATGAATATTTAACTATATTTTTGCATTGAATCGTGTGTAATTAGTCAAAAAAATTATTTCTAAGTTGCAAATTTTTTTTTCTTGTGCTGTCAATTAATAAAAACGATGTTGCAAGAAATGTTTATCAGTTAAATCTTATTTTTAAGCGATATTAAAATTTGTTAATATTTGAAAATTGCAGTTTGAACTTGTAAAATGGTTTGATTGTTAAATCCTATTTTTAAGTAATTTATAAAGACGAGCGTTACGACACGTGGCCGCTTCGCGTGTGACAATGACACATACTTTGTAAGTGAATTATTTTAAAAAAAAAAAAAATTGTACGTTGTAATCACATGTAATTAGTTTGAAATTTTTCTCTAGGCTACAATATCTAATTTTTTATTAGTTTTAATGTATATACATGTTTTTAATTAAAACAAAACGATGTTGTAAAGATTGTTTATTTGTTAGATCATATTTTTAAGTATTCTTAAGATTTGTTAATATTTGTAGAAATGCATTTTGAATTTGTAAGAAATGTTGCTTATTACACATTATTTTTAAGTGATATGTAAAAATAAAGACATGTTTTACTAGTTTTAATTTTTTATTAACAAGTTTTATTTTTTTAGGTGTTCTTAAGTTAAATTTTTATTTTAAGTTGTAATATCTAACTTTTTATTAGTTTTAATTTTGATTTGTGTTATTAATTAATAAATAACGGCGGTGTAAAAAATACCTATTGAATAGATTCTATTTTTAAGTGATATTAGAATTTGTTAGTATGTGTAGAAATGAAGCTCGAAACTATAAAAATGTTTAATTGTTAGATTCTAACTTTAAGTGCTATATAAAGCTAAAGATATGTAAGGGAATTTTTGAAACTTCGCACTTCTAAAACAACAGTTAATAAAGATAAATATATGTAAGGTTATTATAGAGGTTTGCGGTCAAACCAAAAGTTTGTACTTCCAAGTTAACTGTATATATATATATATATATATATATATATATATATATAAGTCTATTTGAACACAAAAGTTTGACACAGTTGATGATACAGTAGATCCCTACCGTTGGACTGCCTCCCGAATTTCACCTTCCATATTAGGACAAAAATATCCAATGATTTAGATTTTGTATTTCACCCCTTGTGTTTAATTTTATGTTCAAAAAATCGGCCCCTATACACTCTCTCTCTTTCTTGAGACAATACACATCATAGTGGTGATCATATATTTAAAGGATACTCATATTCATATTGGGTTCTATTATGTAATGGCTAACTTTTAAAACCCATAAATATATGGTTATCAAGAGCATATTTTTTTTTTGTATACAACTATGTTTAAGCAACAGAACCCGACATTTATTCGGTTAGTAAGTTAAGTTAGTTTATGCCATAAATCAAGCATATTTTTTTTTGTATTTCGCTACAAGAACAACAATATATAATCACGTTCAGATTACGACCACCGCCAACGGCAGTTCCAACAGCTAGCAATGGCTTGTTGTTTTTATGGTAAAAATGTTATTTTAATAAATTAACCGTTTGAAGTCGTTGAAAGTCATCGCTATATATGTCGTTTATGGCAGTTGCTAGCCGTTGAAAATCACCTGTATACACATCCTTCAACCCGCGAGTTTTTCATTTTATCTCCTCCACCCAAAGCGCAAAAACCCACCTCTGTCCTCCTCTTCAAACGCTGCCAGCCTTATTTCTCCCTCCAAACCACCGTTGGTGCCACCAACCACCTTGTGTTGCCTCTCTCCACCCTCAAATCCTCTCCAAACCAGGTTTTTCATCAAACCCTACTTAGTTTAGATTTTCTAGTTTAGGCGTAATTATGTGTTATACTTGTTCCTAAAAGCTATTGAATGATTATTATATCCTATTGCATGCTAATTACTATTATTATCATTAAAATATTGAAATTATTAGTTAGAATTGATTTGATGTATATGCTTTGGATGATTTTGTTGTGTAAGTTTTGAACGGTAATTACTATTAGATTAGTTAGGATTGATTTGATGTATATGTTTAATAAATATCTAGCATTAGATTCCCTTAATCATTTATTTAAAATCAAGTTTACTACAATATTGTATGGCACATAAATTAATTTTTTAAATATTATAATTTAGTATATAAACAAATTATATATTTAATTTTGTATATAAACAAACATTAATTATATATTACAGGAAATAATATAAATCACATAATTTAGTATATATTTAATAAAATAGTAAAATATAAGCAAATTAATGCATAATATGCTTTATTGATGGTAAAACATAAACAGATATTAAATCCCTTAGAGAACTTTTGGCTCCGTCTGACAAGTGTTATATATGGTCGTTATATGTATATTCGTTTTTATTACAAAACGAACATCCATATTCATCTGATACAGTATTTGTCGGATTTGTCCCTGTATTGAACAAGTTATAACACTATAAAGTGATTATCTTTTGTAAATCATATCATCTTAAACGGTTCACAAAATTATGACGGTTGTTCCTTTTCTTTCCTTGTGTACACGCATTAGTGTACGATACATGGAACGGGGGAAGTGCTGCCGAAATTTTGGAAAATAATTTAAGATGATATGATTTACGAAATGTAATTACTACTGTATTTGTAATGGGAAGTAGGATGATCGACCATCACAGAAAATACAAAAATATCAATGAACCCTGTGTCATCTTATTAAAAATGATAATTACTCCAAGGACGTTGCAACAACAGTTTAGATGTCTTTGTATTTTAACATTTTAGCTTTTGTATTTGTCTACATAGTTTAGAAGTCTTTTTTAATTTGTTGTTGGCATCTAAATGTTAATTATTATTTTTACGTAATTTAGATGATAAATACTCTAATGACGTTTATGTTTCCATATTTTGAACTATGCATTGGTTAGTAAAAATAATAATTATAATTTAAATGTGAACATCTTTCATTTTATTTGCAGTTTAGGACGTAGACGTACGAAAAAGCGCATGACAAAGTTGAAATAAAAGAGCTTAAGAGTCATGACTGAGCAGCTGCAGAAACAGGATCGTCTTCGAGGTACACAGATGGAGCAGTTGAATCAACGTTTAGCGGAGTATGTGTAGCAGCATGGTTCCTTGCCTTCGTCATCTGATGCTTCCAGAGGTGAAAACGATGCTTGAGAGATATGCTTTATTGTGTTTGTGTTTGGATGATGTACATAATGACTTAGAGTCGGTGAGCATTGTGTTTTAATGTTGTATATATTGACTTGAAGTTGGTTAGGATGTTATGTTTGAATGTATTTTAACAGTACACGCTTGTTTTGATGATGTGTGACGTTTGTGGGTTTAGTTTGAGAATGTCTGGATGTTTGATATTGTATATATTAGTGTTGATTTGGTTTATGTTGGATGCTTATATTGTTGTTATAATGTATTATATATATATGTATGTATGTATGTATGAATTATGTGTGAAATGGAGTGGAAATGTATAGTGATATATGTGGGTTGGCTGAAAGATGAATGACTTGCTGGAATATTAAAAAAAACACCTAGATTACCAATGGCTGTCAATAGATACCAACGGCTGTTTGGTCACAAATTTCTAACGGCTTATATGTATATAATGTATGTCAAAAGCCGTTCTCAATAGTCGTTAGAGACCGTTGGTATAGACATCGGTAAATGATAATTGATTCCATCGGAAATCGTAAGAAAGCGTGGACGCTATTCCAACGGCTCTGAGCCGTTGAATTAACCTATTTTTCTTATAGTGTTTTGTGCACTCTTCACTTTTTATGTGTCTTGAAATATTACATTTTTTTGCAAGGATTGAGGTGTCAATCGAGAAACCAAGATTAAGGTCATTTCCTTTCTATTTCAGCAACAATTGAAATAAAATCAAACCTCCGATTCGATAAAAAAAGTTGAACTTCCAATTTTATAGTAACTCAAAAAAAAATGAACATATATGTGAATGTACAAAATTTGAAATTTCTATGGAGGGGCAATCAAACTTTAAGAAAAAAAAATCTCCTAATCGTTGTTCTAAACATTAATTTCTTCAATCTTTGTTCTTAACTTTCAAAAGCACTCAAACTTCTTTGATTTCATTGCTTTCAGATCAATTGCTTTTCACTATTGTACTTCAATTTAAATGTTGTATGTTGATGATACTATTATTGCTAATATGCCTTTTTACCAGTATTATTGGTTGTTGTATAAAGTAGTAAAGTATCCCTTAATGTTGAGAATCAGAAGACCGATTGTACGCTAGACAGGTGTAGAGAGTTGTAGAGTTGTACACGTGTTCCTCCGAGCTAAAAGAGGTTTCGGTATAGTGGAAAATAGTATGTTACCCTTGAATTGCATATGATAAAGGCGGAACCTAGTGCAGAGGCTTCCGCGCAATAGCGGGCTCTGGGGAGGTCGATTGTACGCGGTCTTTCCCTCGCACTACGAAGAGAATTTTCCCGAACTCAAACCTAGGCACCCAGATCACTAACCAAGTGATCTTACCGTTGCGTCAAGGCTCCACCTCGTGAATTACATATGATAATATTAAAAAATACAACATTTAAAATTTTATTGTTAAAATTGAAACTTTATTATACAATACGATGAATTTGGAAAATTACTTAAAACTATAAATTGTTGTTGTTTATATATGATATGTGTTATGCATATATTCTTTCTTTAAAGTAAAACAACAATTTTATTGTTTTTATTACTATGAACATGCATTCATGTTAAAACAAACATATTTAATTATTTTAGATGAACTAACAAATATTATTTAAATTATTTATTTAAATATATTAAGTTTGAAATTATGTAATCAGTTAAAATATATTATTTTAAGAATATATGAATAAATTGAGAAAGACTTTATAAAATAAAAATTACAAAGATCTTATTTCGGAGTTATTTGAAGTTAAAAGTAGATTATTTTAAATGTAGTATATGATAAATTTATTGTTTATGTACATAGATGATTATAGTTATTTTACAAATTAACTTTGTTGTTATTTTTTATGTACATAAATATATGTATTTGATATATACATCTACATAGTTGAACCAAGAGTCGAAATTCCGATTTCTGTTTTGATCACTGGTGATTTGTAGAATTTCGGTTCTGTTCCGTAAATTCCGGAAACTCCATTTTAATTTCGGTATTTTTTCCCCATATAATACATTAGTTAATACTCAGTACTAAACCAGAAACAAGTAATTTTAACATCAATTTTCTCCCTATTAATATTGCTACTTATTTACACAAAATTAAAGAAACTAAACTCAACCCAATAATATACTAATCTGAGCCCAACAAGTGAAACTGACCAAGCCCAGCAAACATTAAATGCATAAGAACCCAATCTGAATTAACAAGTTACTGTTGCCCTCTCACTCACACGCTGCTCTACCTGCTTTTCATCCATAGACATATAGAAAAAGCTTAATCCAACATTGCTCTACCCCCTACCAAATCCACTTCCGACTACCACTTCTCCAATCATCGACAAACGAACTTCTATGACAAAAATCCTCAGTTAGAGAAAACCCTAATTTATTCAAATTTAATTTTTGCTGGAAAAATGAACTCACCGTGGACATGATTGAAGCTAGGTAAAATTGTTAGATTCGTTGTTTTTTAACATGATCATGCTTTGCATTGGTGGCCACACTAATTTTTTTTTTAGAAACCAAAATGGTTTTCTGATGAGATTCCAACCCGCTTCACGTTGGAACCGTGCCGAAATGGCTGGAGTTTCGGTGTGCCGGCCGCAATTTAGAACCATGAGTTGAACACAAATTTTTTGTTGTTTTTATTAGTGTGCATGTATATACATATACGATTAATGTTAAGATTATTAGAATGCTTTTAAATTTGAGATTTCTTAAGCGATTTTAAATACATAGACCTAAACATAACAAATTAGAAATAATCGATGAAGTTGTATATAATTATAAAAATGCAAAAATATGGATATTTGAAGTTAAAAAAAGAATACTACAATGCAGATAAATCTATTGAGATAAATGAACAATAAATTAGTTTTGTTAATGTTATTCATGTATATTATTTATGATATCTAAATTAAATATAACTTTATATTTGAATCTTATTTGGCGATGTGTTGTTTTCTTTCTTCTGGTTTGTGTGCTCTTGTTTTCTTTCTGGGTCTTCGTTTGTTTTTTAGCTTTCTTCACGGCGAATATCCTCTTTTGGAATGTTCGTGGGATAGGCAATGATGTATATGTGGCTAGACTCAAGAGCGTTGTTAAGAAGCATTCTATCATTTTGGTGGCACTCCTCAAACCTATGTTAAGCCCGGAGGAGATCACCAAGTCCGTTTTGTTCTTTGGCTTTGGTGGTGCCTTAGCCAATGTGTCGGACAAGATTCGGATCCTTTGGTTTAAAGACGTTGTCCACCCTGTTTTCGACTCCGATCAGCTACTCTCAGTAGCCTTCTCGTTTCTTTCATTTTCTTCCTTTCCGTTCTCTGCTGTCTACGCGAAGTGCAATAGGATTGAGCGCTTGGCTCTTTGGTACGATTCCTCACCCTGTCGGGCTTAGGTTTTTCGGTTTCAGTTTTGGGAGATGACTTCAATGTTCTTGCCTGCCAAGCTGAAAAAAGGGGAAGGAATGCCATTAGTCGTACGGCTATAGCGGATTTCAATGCCTTCATCGTCAGTTCGGGGCTTTCCAAAGTCTCATTCGTCGGCTCGGCTTTCACTTGGTGTAATAACCAAGAAGGGCCGAATCGGATTATTTCTAGGCTTGACCGAGTTTTGGGTTCAGAAAGTTAGTTCAACCTACCATTCACATTCTTTGTATCTCACCTGCATCGGACATTCTCCAACCATGCTCCTATGTTTCTCTGCTGTTCTCCACAATCTCATTCTGGCCCTTTCACTTTTAGATTTCAAAGTATGTAAAGATCTCATCACTCTTTCCACCGAGTTGTGGAAAACTCATGGAACTCCCCAACAGCTGGGTCGCATGTTGATGTTTTCTCTCGTAAGCTAAAGCGTCTCAAGACTTGCCTCAAGTCTTGGAACGTGCAAGTTTTCAAGAATATTTCTGACCGTGTCCGAGCGGCCGAAGAGATTCTTGTTCTAGCGGAAGCCTATTTCAACGAAGATCCCTCTTCTGCTAACAACGAGGTGCGGGCCCTGGCCCAGTTAGCCTATTAGTCAGAGCTCCGTATCGAGAACGACTATCTTCACCAAAAGGCGAGGATCAAGTGGGTTGTCGATGGAGATTCGAACTCCAAGTCCTTCCACTCATCCATTCGTGAGAAGAACAGACTTCTTACAATTCTTCAGATTGAGTGCCCCGATCTCTCGTTGGCTTCCACTCCCAGTGAAGTCAAGGAGACCATCCTTTCTCACTTTCAAACCTTCCTATGTTCTCCTTTGATCTCGGTCTCTGATCCCGACCTTCGTAGCCTTCATTCCCAGGCTGGTTCTACCATCTGAGAGTGTCGACCTTACGGTCCCTCCTTCTTCGGAAGAGATAAGCGCTTGTGTATTCGCTCTTAGTAAGGATAGTGCTAATGGACTTGATGGTTTCAATGGGGTCTTCTTCAGAAGTGTCTGGCCAATCATCCAATCAGATTTTTGCCTGGCTATTTGGTTTTTCTTCTGCGGTGAAGATCTGCTTCAGGGATGGACTTCCACCAACTTGGTACTTATCCTAAAGTGCGAAAATCCTCGAATCTGTGCGGATTTTCGACCGATCAACTTGTGTAACTTCTATAACAAGGTTATATCTAAGGTCATAGCTACTAGACTGGCTCCGTTTCTTCAGCGTATTATTTTCTCTTCACAAGCTGGGTTTGTAAAAGGACGCTTGATTACAGATAACATCCTTTTAGCCTAGGAGCTGGTGTCTCAGATTGATCGGAAGGTCAGGGGCTCTAATGTGGTCGTTAAGCTGGACAAGGCTAAAGCTTACAATCGCATGTTCTGCTTTTTCATCATTAAAGTTATTCGGGCTTTTGGGTTTCCCGAGGCCCTTATTGACATTATCTGGTGGCTTATTTCCAACTGTTGGTTTTCCGTTCTGACCAACGGATCAGCCAACGGGTATTTCAAGATGGGAAGGGGAATCCATCAAGGAGATCCCCAATCCCCTGCTCTTTTTGTGATGGCTGCTGAGGCTTTCGTTCGTGGTTTGCATTCACTTACAATAGCAAATCAGATTCATCGATTCGACATCCTGTCTGGTTGCCCCTATCATTTCTTCCTTATCCTTCGCTGATGACATTATCATTTTCACGAATGGTAACCATCGATCAGTCTGTTGCCTTGTCTGCCTCATTCAACAGTACGAGAGGCGTTCTGGTCAACTTGTTAATTCTGCTAAAAGTTGTTTCGTTCCAGCTAGTGATATGTCTGTGGTTCGGTCTTCTTGGATTGTAACATTCACTGGCTTTAAGGCTGCCTCCCTTACCGTATCACGGTATTGTCCTTTGCAGAGGTCGTAAGCTCAACGTCATTTTCGACCTCCTGACCAATAAAGCTAGGGGGAAGATCATCAAGTGGAGTGCGGCGCTTCTCTCTCAGACAGGAAGATTGGTTCTCATAAAGTCTGTGTTTGACTCTATAGGATCGCACGTCTTTGTTGTTGTGACTCCTACTTCTTCTTTCTTCTGATCTTACCATTCATTGGCTATGTCCTTTTTTGGGGTAAAAGGATAACGCTAATCGTCACCATCGGATTTCTTGGGACATTATCCGTCGTCCCAAAAGTGAAGGGGACTTAGGCCTCAGAAATCCAAATGATACATCTACCGCCTTTGCTCGCAAGCTGTAGGATAGGTTTACCACGAACGACTCCTTATGGGTGACGTTCCTTCATGCCCAGTACCGCAGACTTCAGGTCGAGAACTTCTCCGGTATCACGGCCTACGCCAGTGAGATGTGGAAACGGATGCAATCCGTGAAGGTCTTCTCAGATTCACATGGCGGTGGACCCGATTGGGAAGGTAGTCCAATTTTTATTAAGACGACATGGAGCTCGGCAAGGACGCCAGCTCCACGTCTTCATCTCTTCTCCCTCATCTGGGATGTTTGTATTCCTCCGAAGATTTCGTTGTTTGTGTGGAGGGCCCTACATGATGGGCCACTGATAGACGAGAACCTCCAGAGGATTGGCATTCCAATTATGTCCCGTTGTAGGTGATGCGGGCCTGGTGAAACGGAATCCAGAGCTCACTTGTTTTTCTTTGGCTTCTTTGCTATATCTGTTTGGAAGTACTTCGAGAACTTGGTTGGTATTCGAGGTAATGTGTCTTCGCTTGCAGATTTACAAAGAAACCGATGGGTCGGAATCTCAGGTAAATCTTTGTGCTCCATCATTTTTCGTTTAATCTCTTGTCTTATCTGTTGGCATATCTGGTGCTCGCGGAATAAGGCAGTTTTTGATGAGGTGTTTATGCACCCTACCTCCATCACCCGAAGGGTAAGGAACGATGTGTTCCTTGCATTTTACGGCAGACCTTTTAGAGGTTCACTTGGTTCCTAATCGAGGCGGTTGGCTGGTACCTTTGACGTTTCAACGGTACCAACTACCCCCCGCGCGGGGATTGGTTGATTCGTCCGATCATAGGCTAGCGGGCCCACTAGCCTCTCCACACCTCCCCTCCCCCCTTTTAGTGCTGATGTTGATTCCTAGTAATGCAGGGTCTGAATTTATAGGTTCTCTTGGAATGCTAAACTATGGATCTACTGGTTCTGGAGTTGTTGTCTTGTTTTTTGGAGCTTTCATTCGGACTGGATGGCTTGCATCATTTGTCTTTGGAGTTGCTCGTACCTTGTCACTTGGGACGCGTCGGTAGAGCAGCTAGTTACTTTGCTAGTCGTCTTTCCATTTTGCAGTGGCCTTCTCCGGGCTGGTCGTCTGTTTCTTTATTGGCTTTGTCTATTTTTTATATATCTACTTCTGTTGTTGTTGTACTATTTGGACAGTTTTATTTATTGCTCGGTTTGGGCTTGTTTATATGCACAGATCTTGTAGTTTGTACGGATCTGTTTTTGTGATTCATTGGAAAATGATTTGATTCTCCTTTTTTTAAAAAAACTTTATATTTAAATGAAAAACCTATTTGATTATTTTCTTTAATATGAATATGATACAACCATCACATGTAATGATTTATTAGATGAATTAATGAAATTTTGTTAGTTAAATTTATTCAAATATTTTAAAAACAAGATTACATGATTAATTAAAAATATATTGATGCAAAAGTACAAAATTAAGTGATACCAAGGTAGGTTTTTTAAGCAACCATAGAAATTTCAAAATATAAACACTTTAATTAAAATAAAAATTATACATTATAATGCATTAATTTATCGATATAGATGAATCACAAAATAAAAATTATACATTATAATGCATTAATTTATCGATATAGATGAATCACAAATTAAATTTACGATTACTGCTTACATATATGATTATGTTATGTGACCGATATATTTGTATATTCAAATGAATTTTATACTACTTTTTATTAATATGAATACAAGGTAAATATTGAAATCATATTTTTATGATTTATTTGACATATCAACAACTAATAGTTTACTAAATTTAATTATAGTTTTAAGATACGTGATTAACTATAATATATGAAGTTAAATATAAAAATATTAGAATAACTCTGAGATGGTTCGGTAACAGGTTATATGAACTTTAAAATTAAGGTTTTTGTTGTAATAAACATAATCTTATAATGCATGACGAATTCATTGATACTTTCTTCTGGATATTTTTTGCTATTATTTTTTGTTTTATTTCTAAAATCAAATTTGCACTTAATATCAAACTTCTATAAACATTTTTTGTTTTTTCTTTGCAAAAGTGCTTGTTTTAGCAAAAGCTAATGCAATTATTTATAGATTGGCTGGAACTAAAAGTAATAATGTTTTGTAACATGTTTTGAGAAAGAAATCGGTGTATTTTGAAATTTAAAGAGCGTATTTTACAAAGTTTTCTGATTGTTTATGACATACTGTATGTCACATGATTTACGTATTTTAGTTTACTGAAAATTCAATTTTATCGTATTTTGTTGATATGGGTATGATGTATATTATTGAAATTTTCATATTGTCATTAGTGATCAAACTAACGGATATCACTTGATTAATTTTGTCGTATTATTTTAAACTTAATAGTGCATAATTAATTTAAACATTGTACCGTAAAACATATGAGAAAGTAAGGTGGGTATTTTAAATAATTGTGGTAATTTCAAATATAGGCATTTTAAGTTAAATATAAAATTTTACAGTGCAATGCATGACACATATATTTTATCATTTTTAAGTACATGTATTTTAAGTTAAACGATAAATGAATAAAAAATTATACTTGTTGTTTTATGTGATTTATATATGATAACTGAATAAAAATAATTTTACCATTTATTAGTATAATAGTCGCATACACATTGAATTATGGTTCTTTCATATTTATTAGAAATATTAATAAATATAGGTGGATACCTAGTGCCGAAGGCTCCCGTACTCAAGCGCGAGAGGACTTCCCAGGCGGTCTCCCGTCCTAGTACTATTCTCACGGCTTTCCAAGCTCTGGGGGTGATCGATAAATATAAATTGACTAAATTTGTTTAAACGGTTTAAATTTCGGATTATGTATTTAATATAAATATATGAGATTGAATATAAAATGGCAGAAATTAATTAGCGAATAACTTTACTTGTAGATAATTATACAAGCTTATATATATATACATATACCAGATTGTAAAATAACGAGTAGTTAAATAATTTAATTGATAAATTAAAATATTAAAATGTTTAAATATCAAGAGAGAATTATGAAGATGAGAAAGAGTTCCTAAAATCAAGGAGAGAACAAAAAATTCTTCTACTTTACTATTATTTAATAATAAAGGTAGCTATGGAATTGGACACAGGACTAAGAAGAAGAATCTGAACCAAAATAAATTACCCTTTAATTTTCGGTACATATTAAATTTACTCATTGTGATTGTTGAAATATTAATTCTTATCTGTCAAGATTGATCCACCATGTTCTACCGGTATGCATCAAACACCAACGTTTACTCTGGATATTTTCTCATGACATCACTTATTCTTTCTTTTTATCTGTTCCTTATGCAACAATAGTAAGTATTTAGATTGGCGACCTAGACGAGCTATGACTGAATCCTTTTGACAGTAACTGACCAATGTTCAAAAGAAAACATAAAAAGTTATGATATAATTTCTTTATTGTATAATAATTCGTGTTCAGAAGTCAATCTAAATTCGGTGAAGACAAAATTTATGAGAACTTTTTCAAAAACATTGATTGCAAAGATTTTAAATGATGCCAATGTTTTTGAAAGAAATAAAATAATTAGTATAAGTGTATATTAAACTGAACAAGGAAAAATATTACTCTTTTTTGTTATCTATCTGGTGAATCAAAAGATGTCTACCATTTTTTGCTATTTTGTCACAAATCAAACTTCAAATATATTCGGCAAGACATGTTTTTTTTTTTTTTTTTTTGTGATTGGAAATTACAAGATATGTTAAATATGTTCGGACAAACTTTTAAATTAATTGTTTATGTTAAAACATTAAAGAATGTAATAAAAGCATAATTTATAACGATATTCATGTATATTGTTCGTCATTAAAACATGCTGCTGTCACATTGCTCTGAAATTTGACTTTTTCTTAATCAAGCTTTCTCCTTTCGTTTAGCAACGTCAATAGATAACCGAGAAAATTGAAATCCGTCTGCATGCGTATTAAAAAATGGATAAATATTGATACCAAAAAAATGGATGTGAATATAGATACAAAGAAATTCACATTCGAAAATTATCCGTTCGGTATTTTTCAAGATCATAGTTCAAATTAAGTGTATTTTAGTATGATAAAGATCTGTTATTTTATTATGTTACAAGTTCATATTAAATATTATACACACTAAATGCATATTAACTGCTCAAAAATATTTATTATTATCATATCTATTTATTTTTAATGCTTTATTAATCAGTGGGATTGAAATAAAAAAAAATATTAAATTAAAAAAATCATTTATGACCCTTGATTTATCACTCATTAGCGAATATGATAATTATATGATATTCGTTTGTATCCGCGGATGCGGATATCCGTTATCTGAAAATGATTTCAGATACGGACACATATATGACACTATCTACATCAAAGCTATCCATGGACGGGACTACTTCCGTTCCCCTGCCCGCATCTGCTCTACGATTCTTAGCATAGTTATATAAGTTTGGCACTATGTCTTTTTAGGTACTACATTGGTGATATAGTATTAATCTAAAGAAGAGAGGGTAAAAGACGTGAATTATTTTTCATATTCTGCATGTGTGTGTTTTTCAGACACAATAACAATTTCTTTAAGCGACCATTAACTAATTCACTCTACATTCTATAACCTAAAAATAATGTACTGCTAAAAGCATCGGACTGGTTGCTAGGGGCTACCAGTCCAATGTTTGGTCGGCAGTTAACTGCCGACGAAATGATGTTTGGTTGGCAGTTGTCTGCCATCCGAGGCTCAATCAGTGGACAACCGCCGACCAGGCATCGGGCTGGTTGCCCCTAGCAACTAGTTCGGTGCCCTCAACAACACGCTAAAAATAATAGGCTAGCTCTATCAACCCTCCAACATTTGCCTTAAACACCCCATTGTTTCACATAAAACTCTTCCAAACCATTATCTTCCCTTCCCACCCCCAATCAGTTCCAACAATGCCCTTCTTTCCCGTTTTGAAAGAACCGAATCTAACCTAATTCTTTTTCTTTCCATTTGCTTTTGAATTTCTTTTATGAAGGAATTTCAAGTTTAAAAAGCAGAAGAAAAATGTCAAAACCATAAGCTTGTCTTTTGACTGTTTTTCTAATTAATATATGTTGTTAATATGCTGTACAACTTGGATTGAAGAATCAGATACTTAGGGTCTGCTGAGAGCCTGAGACGATTCTCTTCTTTAGTATGGCTCAAATATGAACGGCACAGTTGCAGCACCACGTTAAAATTGGTAGCTTTGTATTTACATTTTCAGTCCAGTTTTTTAATATAACTGCAGATAAATTATGTGCAGTTATAAACTGATTCCAGAAAAGGACTAAACTGTTTTTTGTTTTGGTTTCCAATGTTTTGAAGGAAGCTTGGATCCTAATTTTTATAGAGGATATTTATGTCAAGAAGATAATAAATTTTTGTACGGGTTGAGAAGAGAAAATTAAGGGATGAGAATGGAGCTACCGAAAATAATATAGCATCATTTTCCCTCAGAACAAAGTTCAATCTTAGTGCCTCTACTATTTATGGAATACGAGATAAAATGTTGATAGACGCCACAGAACAATCACCTTTATCATTTCATACATCAGAGATTGCTGTCATCTCCATGGCATCATTCTCCAGTAGTTCAAAGTGGAAATTATATTTCTCCATGCGATAAACATGCAAATTGTATAAAATGTTGATAGACGCCACAGAACAATCACCTTTATCATTTCATACATCAGAGATTGTTGTCATCTCCACGGCATCATTCTCCAGTAATTCAAAGTGGAAATTATATTTCTCCATGCAATAAACATGCAAAGTGTATAAAACTGCTGCCAGGCTTACAAAGATAAAGGACAAAACCACCAATTCATCAAAATCCTGTTAGAATCAAATGAGAGAAGAAAGTTAGGTAATTTGAACTGAGTCATACTTTGACAAGTAGAATACGATACCTTCGGGTTTGAGATGATTATACCCATGACGAAAGTTAGCAGTTGGAAGATTGGCTGAAGCGAATTTTGGACACCACCAACTATGCATCGATCAGTTTTGGAAACTTGATCCTGATCAGGTTGTAAAATAATGTTGCAGAAAATAATTATATGAGACCTATATTTGAGACACAAAATTACTGATATGCCACAATGGCAATGTTTTACTATAATCCTAAAACAATTCTTTTAGAAATGTGCTATGGTGCTAAACCTTTCAACGAGGAGGGGGGGGGGGGGGGGGGATACCTGCATTTGTTGCATAACAGAAAGATCAAACATCCATAATCCAATCCGTGATGCTGCCACGCCTCCCATTAGTATCCACGCAGAATGTGACGCTGTTTTTTATCCAAATTGAACCAACACATGCTAGCAAGAAACAACACTGTACACAAGCACAGAAATAGTTAACAGACTTGTTTAATAATAATAGAAATAATGTATTCATGGAATATCCAACATCCATGTGATTCGGCAGCTAGGTTTTCAGATCCACCATGGGCTCTCTCAACTTTGACCGTCGTTCGTAACTTTGGATCTTTATAATGTACAAGGTTTTCCTCTGGGAAATGCCGCTTCAACCATGGGAAATGCCCTGATTTCCACTTTTTAACCGGCTTAGAGACATAATAGTGGAGCCCCTATGAATTCCACTTTTTAAGGTTGATAAAAAGAATTTCTTATTACATGCAAATCAGGGGAGAGTACAAGTTCGTTTAGCAAAGGTTTTCTTACTCAAAAGGAAATTAGTAAATACAATAATTTTTCATCATTGCACTTGCTTGGGTCCATATAGACCATAGTCCAGTTCTTAATGTTGAAATATGAGACTGTACAACAGGGTACAAAACCGTAGCGGATATTCCTACCATGGCGCTGATGCCACGCATTATACCAATAACATACGCTGGTATGCCTTTCAACCTCAGTGTTGCTGTCATTAGTGTCCCAAAACTGTCAAATATAAATTCAACAAGATTAATACTACTTATGAATTTGAGACCTACTAATTATTGATGTCCAACTAGCCTTAAAACATTAAAATAGAGCAAAGCCAAGGAAACTCCTGGTAAAACTACTTCCTGCTTTCCATATACAGTCCAAGCATCAAAGCAACCAAATTTCAAGAGTTGCTTTACAATTCTTTCTTTCCAGGGGGACACTTCCACAACATAATTTCTTTCTTCAATGCAAATTGTATTGTCCAAGTCATCGGCTGGACTGTTTTCCAAGCCTTTTCTTTTACTTCTTTCATTAATTGCAGGAATGCCAGTATATACAGATTTTAGAAGACAATACTGTAACAAAACTGAGCCCACGTTCCATGATGCTAAAATAATTGCAGAAGCTTTTAGAGATATGAAGCTAATGACGAAGCCACTAAAAACAGGGGCTAAAAGTTTGCAAGTTAGTTCAATTCTCCGAATAATGGCATTCATTTGTGTTTGTACTGATGGAAGCTGTCCATTTGAAATCACAACGACCCTATATATCTTAAGATTATGAGAGTGCAAAATATCTAAAGAGTCATTGAAAACTACAGAAGCCATTATAAGTAATCCATACTAAAGAAGGATACAAAAATCAACATGTGTGATTACAGAAAGATACAAAAGCAACATATATGATTACAGAATTTGGTAGGCTCTGGCATGTATTCACATACATACACTACAAATACTGAAGTTAAGCATAAGTGACTAATATTGTGATGGAGGATAACAAAAACAAAAGAACAATGTCTATTCAGGAGAAATGGCCAGTCGATGTACGTCTTAATTGCATGTATTGATAATATATAAGTTTAATTGCCTACGGCTTTTGTGAATGAAGTAACAAAAGACGTTTATTTCGAAACAGATATGAACAAAATTGATTATTAAAGAAAAACAAGCTATGTGCAGGAATCTGTGTCAACACATCATATATGAAGATGCTTCGAAGAGCGGAAAACATATGAATAAGATTTCATGGAAATATATACTAACATCTGTTTACTTGAGAATTCAAAGATAAAAATTCTAATAGAATACGATCCAGAAATTCAAGTTCTACATTTGTCCTTCTAAAATTTTAAAAGTCAACATGATGTAAAAATAACTGAGTTATTTTTCAATACTACATTACTACCTTCAAATATTATTTATAAAACATTTTTTGCTTAAGTCGATTTTTTAAAATCATTTTATGGGTGTTTTTGCTAGCTAAGTTAATATTTTGTTGTTTTTCTTTCAAACTCTTCAAAAAGCAAAACATCTCGAAGAAACATGCTAAAAGTACGATCCTGAACCTGGTTGCATATGGGATTTAACATTACAAGGGGTTCTAGCCTGTACCATTCACGCTCGATCAGTATGGTACCAGCAAGAGTAGAAAGAACACCGGCTGCTCCAGAAATGTTTGTAATAATAACTAGCATAATAAATAATGAAGAAGCAGCTTGTCTGCAATCATGATAAACCAACAGGGCAATTACTGTGCCTACAGCAACCAAAAATGATAAACCCTGAGTTAACATCCAAGCACGAATAACCTGAAAACAAGAGATTGATTTCAGCAAAACTGTAACCAATATTGATTCATTTAATCATACTTGTAGTACTTTTAGTGTCACACTTATTTTGATACAACCATAAACTTCCATGAATGCTTACAATATATACATGATGTCCTGTGATCAAGTCACAATTAAGAACCAATCCTAACAAAAATTACTCGCTATTTTATGTTAAAACTTAAGGTATATAAATGAGGCCTCGGTCAAATTTTAGTCGAAGTAGAAAAGAATTATTTCCTTTTTTCAGTTTATTTGCGTTTATTACTTTTCTAGATATCAATAAACACGATACACGTCAGGAACAATGTAAACTAAGGTACATGTTAATACATACCGAAAACTGTACACCCTTGGTATACCATGTGTACATGTACCAAACCCTTTGAATACTCATTAAGAAAATCATTGGAATTATAAAAAATATATAAAGACAAATCTTTTGGCTTTTCAATCACTTGATCAGGAACACAACACAATTATTTTTCTATCAAACTTTCTTTGTGGAGTGAAATGTGTTGCAATGTAATTTTATTTTATCTAAATTATGAATAATTATTGTAAAACATACATGAATGTTGAAATACACTAAACCACATAGGTTTGAAGGATGGTAAATATCAACGCCAACTTAACTCATGGAAAAATGTAAAACCATTCCATGGTCGCACGTGGAAACATTTTAATCAATGCCTTCATAAGGCGTTGAAATTTCAAAAACAAGGCTTTGCTCCAGCGTTTATATAATTTATATCACGTAAGTTTCAGGCCATGTACAGAAACGGAGTGAGAAGAGGGAACAAACATAGTTTGGATGACTATATTTTTTTGTTGATGAAAATGCAAGGTTAGTTTGGGAATAAACGGGGTGAGAAGAAAAAAAAAATGAAAGAATTTTTTTTTCTAAGTTACCGCGATGGGAAGAGCAATTACTAGGGTGAGAATAGACGGACCCATCATTCAGTTATAGTTTGAAATAACATTGCTTTTTTTTTTTTTTTTTTTGACACAGACAATCAAACATCATTAAGGGGCCTATGCATTGAACCAACAACGCACACTCCAAACATTAATGTGGTTTTATTTTTTCCCGTCGTGGAGGCTCCAACTCATGATCTTTGTTCGATCCACAAACCAACGAAAATATTGGAGTTAAAGGTTATTGCTCTAGGTAACTACTCCTCAAAGAATTGAACCCAAGACCTAGGATCACATTGCCAAAGATATTGCCACACTGCTTATGGTAATTGGCTAACACTCCTAATAATTTACTTTTCTATAATTATATCATTAAATTATATAATTATATCTGAACTCCACCCTTTATGGTATCATAGCTCGGTAAGCTCGTACAAATATCACATAGTAATTATTATGGTGTGAACAGTAATGCTTCTACTTTATAATATGTACTCCCTAAGGGAATTATATACAACGGCAAGCTAGGTTGGAACACCCAACATTTGGCATGCCCTGGGAATTCAAAGAACACGCTTCCAATGATTCGAACGTATCTTTTATCCTAAGTTATTCTGCACGCAGGAGGAACAGAACTCAAAACTTACAGCTACTCAAACTACAAGCCTATGAACTATCGCTGGTCATTATCGGCAAATGGTTCCTTTATGTCTATCTTTACGCTTTGCGACTACGATATTTTTTAACTACCTGATAGATATATTTGCACCGCACACTACCAGAAAAAACCACTAAAATACTCGCAAAAATCATCTCTGTTGTGATCAAGGGAAAAAATAACCAAACGAATAAAATTAACAAAAATTCCCTTTCCCCTACAAAACGCTAGAAATTGACATAAATAAAAGCAATACCTTGCACTCCATCTAGAAAAAAAATGGCCAAGGTACAGTTGTCTAATAAGAGAAGAGTTCGGAGATTCATTAGAAGATACATGCGGCAAATCCGTGATAACGGATCCCATCACAATTTGCCGGAGTTTTCTATTTCTTTGAACTCCGTCACCTTCGTAAATTTTTATTTTTATTTTTATTTTTTTTGAAAACGAGGAGAACCCGGGGGCCGGTAAACTCCGTCCGCTAATCCAAGCCCCTATACCCCGGGTAAATTTATGTAGGATGGAGAAGCGCATGGTAGGAATCGAACCATCGACCTTTCACCAGGAAGTTAGACCTCCTTTCCACTGCGCCGCACCCGCGGACCACCTTCGTAAATTTTGTTTCAAACGAAGGGAGTATTTAAGCAAGTGACAAGGAAAAATCATGTGACGTTTAATTGATGGTTTAGTGAAAAGTAAGCGTCCAACATAAAACGGTGGCAACTTTCGTGAACCGTGCTGTTTGCTTTTTCTACTTCAGCAGTTATATTTTGCTAATAACGGACGGCAATCCCGTATGAATATTTGACTCTAAGATTTGAGAATTAAAACCGAGAACCAAAAATTCAAAATCCAAACCGAACCAACTCAAAAAGAACCGAACCCGACAGGATTCGGTTCGGCTCTAGATGATGAAAAATACACTTAAGATCCGATCAAACCGGAACCGAATTGAACCGACCCGAAATACCCGACCAAAAAATATTGAAATATATGTATTTTAATGCTATTTTCCAAACGAACCAAAACCGACCCGACCCGAACCGAAACTCGGGTCTTGTCAGGTCCAAAATTTTGAAATGTATGAATCAGACCTGAAAAAACCGACCCGTCAAGAACCGAGACTCGTCGGGTTGGGTCCGGATCCATCGGGTCGGGCCTAATTGCCATCCTTATTTGACTCACACCCCCGAAATTAAACTTAATATAGCTTTTGAGCGGTAGTTCTGTAACGTCCCTAGTTTTTAGTGAATTAATAATTATTTAATTTAATTGTTTTAATAAGGTGTTTGATAGTTTAAATGGTTTGAATTTAAATATTCTGAATATTTAATTAATATAAATAGTGGAATAATAAATTTAATTCCGAAATAGTCGGAAATAGCTGAATTTGCAATATTGTGTAAATTAGATAATATAAATTATTCAATCGAGTTTATATTCAAATTATAGTAACGAAT
Organism: Allium sativum; assembly: GCA_030737875.1. Lineage (NCBI taxonomy): Eukaryota > Viridiplantae > Streptophyta > Magnoliopsida > Asparagales > Amaryllidaceae > Allium > Allium sativum. Next base: position 1,609,681 of record CM060921.1, on the reverse strand, counting down.
ATATTATTTAAATGGCGCTTGAACGTTATAATTTTAATTTAATTATAAACGAACTAGTAATGTCGCAGAAGTTCGTAATATTGGATTTTGAACTTCAACTGAGTGTACAAGATTCGTTATAGGTCGGATTTCTTTGAAATAAGAAACGCTCAAATCTGTTGAGTTATATTTTTCTAATAGAAGTGAAAAATCGAGATTTCCTCTCGTAAATTGTAAGTTATTTTCAAATCAAATTTTCATATAGTCGCTATAGATTCGTTTTTAAACAATAATGTTTTATTTAACAGGAAAATATTCACAAAGACAAAATTGAAGGCTTTTTTAACCATAAGGACAGCCCACTAAAATTTTACTCAAAAGGACAGTACATTAATTCTTTTCTTCTTCACGTGCGCTGATTTCTTCCTCAAGAATCTGAATCGCGTAAATTTCTCGATCTCCTCACTGATTTCCAACGCGATTTCATCATCATCTTCAGAATTTGTCGAGCTACTCAATTTATTTGATTTGCTTAATTTAATCGTCTCAAAAGCTTCATCGATTCATGAAGATGCCGCGGATTTTGATTCGTTTGGCAGTAAATATGATTTCGTGATTTTTTTATTTTGTGAATTTGTCGTAAATCGAACGAAAGAGATGAACGAGAAAAAGTTCACCGGAAAATACTTTTTTTATGGTGAAGTTAACAGCAGTTTTTAGGTATCAGTTTGCTATTTTTTAGGTAACAGTTTTTGTGTTTTAACAGTGTTATGCTTTTACGTTTATAATTTTGGTGTTATATTAGTTTTCTACATGTATTGTTGCATTAGCTTTGCAACTCAATCGAAATTATGTCATTTTAATCAATCAAACTGTGATGTAAACATTTTTTTATTAGTTTTTCATTAAAATATCATTGCAGTTTTTAGGTATCAGTTTTATATTTTTTTTAGGTATCAGTTTTATATTTTCTAGTTGAATTTACATCATAGCAGTTTTTAGGTATCAGTTTTATATTTTTTTAGGTATAAGTTTTATATTTTCTAGTTGAATTTACATCATATCAGTTTCTAGGTATCAGTTTTATATTTTCGAGTTGAATTTACATCATAGAAGTTTTTAGGTATCGGTTTTATATTTTTTTTAGGTATCAGTTTTATATTTTCTAGTTGAATTTACAGTATTATGTTGGTATAAGTTTTGATTGTGTATGAAATACTTGCAGATACTGCATGCTACTGGAATTTACTTGAATTCGGGATTGGATTGAGTACAAGTAAAAGTAAATGCATGAATGTATGTTTGGAATGGGGAACAGTGTTCTATGTACTTAGATTGTGTAGGAAAACAATATATCCTATCAAATCAATTATGTATCATTGAAGGTATCATATGATACAAGTGGGTATTATTGTGTATTACTGGGAATAATCTCATTTTTGTGATAATTGAATTGAATTGATTGCTATTATTTTTTTAATCAATATGTATTATTGAGAATAAATATTATTTTTGTGAGTTTTGAATTGAGTAGGTGAGTGCTTTTTTTTATCAGTGAGTATCAGTTAGAATTAATGTTGTGTATCAAAAAAGTCAATTACCAAAGCAAACAACACAAATCTACCTACTTGCCACAGTTCTCATACACTACGCCATAAAACTGATACCTAAAAAAACAGAAAACTGGTACCTAAAAACTGCTATAATATTTAATGACAAAAGTAGTACAAAAAATGTTTGAATCACAATTTGATAGTTTAAAATGAAATAAATTCATTTGAGTAGCAAAACTTGTAACACCCCGCCTCCGCTAGGGTCACTCGCAAAGGAATGCACTAGCTTTAGAGGGGCATTATTGGTAAACATGCACAGAAATATCACAAGACAGAACATATAAAATAGCGGAAGTAAAATCAAACTTTCATAACATGAATAAATATGGTCTAAAGCCTTTTACATCAGAGTACATCAAAACCTGTCTTGCAATAGTAAAGAAGCATAAAGACATTTTCATAAATTATTCCCCAAGTAAAAACAGTAAAGTAGCCATTAGCCAAGAAAAGTCCAAGCCCTCCATGATGACCTTCAAGCAGAAGAAGTCCGAACTAAACAACAGTATTTCCTCCCTGTAACCTGGGGGGAAACGGAAGAAAAGAGGCGAAACAAAACGGGTCAGTCAAAAAGACTGAGTAAGCCCTATCTACTATTAGCATAAAAACTAGTAAAGTTAACTGGCATGAGAAACTGAGATGAACATAAGCATGATAACAAGATAGATAAGCTAAATCAAAATAACAGGATGAACTACTGAACTCAGATAAACTAAGGTGTCATGATAAATTACGATGTCAAGATAAAACAAGGTATCACATCGTCAGGTTTCTATCAAGTATAATATCCCCAAGATATCTGTCACGTATAACGCCCCGTGATATCTATCCTGTATTTTAGCTCTGCACCTACCGTACTAGTATCCCCACCGTGACATGTGTTAACCAAGAATGACCCTCACTCAAAAGTCGTGTAATGGTCCATGTCAACCTAATATATCGCATATATAGGTTACTCAACTTGTATGTTTTATTCCATGTAAATGTTCAGTCCCTTGCCGTAGACCATACGGGTTTTCCCATGAGATTCTATATTACTTTAACACAGTTCCATGATCCTTAAGATCGGTTTGGACTGTTACCCTAAACCTAGCTAGGGTCTTCCAACATGAATTATTGTTTGTACAACTAGGACTTATGCTACCTAGGGCTGCTAGGGATTATGCTTACCTATTGCACGTTTTCGTATCTCGGTTTGGGTTCAACCACCTAGGGCCACTAGGGATTACGCCAACCGCCAACCGCGCCCTTTTTCCCACGCATTCATCGTGAATCGCTTTTCCATGACTGTATGCACATGTATCACATCGTGCCATCCGAGTTCTGTCACAGGGCAAATCAAGAAATACAGGACTCGATCGGGAGCTTTCAATTTATCTGCCGATGCAGATGCTAAGGTCTGTTTTTCTTCTACGTGGCTATGGTCCCACGAGACCACTCCCTCAACTAGTGAAAGACAAGACAGGATAAATCCTGTATGAGAACACAACACTGGCCAACCCACATCCAAGCCTTACCGCAACCATAATTAGATAGCAATTATGGTCTTTTGGGTGTTCTCTGCCTTTCCGTACGTACACGCTTGACCAAAGATGGTAGGTAGCCTGACGAAATGCTAGGGTACGACCGTGTATCGTCGACTATCCCCTATCCATCCCCGTCTTTAGGTCGCTCGTATAGCAACCAAGGCATACTCTTGGTTCTTCTAACGCAGACCTTAACCTCTCATGAGCCTAGTATAATCACCTGGCAGCTCATAGAGGGATACCAAGAATATCCTCACGTTCCCCGAAGCCGCTGCTTCGTTACCCAGTTCGCTGGAGCCTTTATCTAAATCAGATACTTGCTCCTACTCGTATACTTAAACGATGACCTACCGTATCAGGTTACTCATCTATCTATGAACTGGTCTAAATTTCCTTGACTAAGAATCATTACTTAGTTATTCTTCAACTAAGGTTTACCACTTAGCATTGTTCCCGTTATCCTTGTTAACTACGGTTATCCACCTAATCCTCAGAACTAGGGTTTACATAATGGATTAAGTGTCACTTAAGTTCATGACTTAACCCGTCTACAAATCCTGTCAAAATTGGCTAAGTATCCAAGTTCAAGGCTTAACCCTACAAACCATGCTCAAGTTGGTTAAGTATATTAAGCAATTCACGACTTAACCTCGTCCAATTATCATTCTAGATTGGTTAAGTATATATTAACTTGACCCTATCAATTTACTTAGTCAAATCGGTCAAGTGTGTTCAAGCGATTCGTGACTTAGCCTTATCATGTTTTCACGTTATATTGGTTAAGTATTGGTTAACTTAACCACAATAAATTAACGAGTTAGATTGGATAAGTATAGGTCACTTAACCACATCAATTCATCATGTTTAGATTAGTTAAGTGTTTAACTTAACCCCATTAAACTACCAAGTGGGATTAATTAAGTCTAGGCTAACTTAACCCCATCCGATTTCCATGTTTAGACTAGTTGAGTCTAATCTTAACCCCATTCGTTAACCGTATTTTTCGGTTAAGCGTCATTAAGAAAACTTACTTAACCTTACCAAGTTATCGCATTGGATTGATTAAGTGTTGGTTAACTTAACCCCATCCACTAGTCATATAAAAATGGTTAAGTGTCATTAGGCAAATCAAGTTACTTAACCTACCCAACCTTGTCATGTTTTGTTAAGTATCATTAGCCTAATCAAATTACTTAACCCATTTGTCCATGTCATATTTGGTTAAGAGTCATTAATCAAATTAACTTAACCCTATCATGTGGCATTAATTACTTAATGCACCTTCACCTCTCACATTAGACTTTGTTGTGGTTACTAGTTAAGCCGGTCGGTTCCGGGTAGCTTTACACCACAACTTGGTCTAACCTCGGGTTCAAGCACAACATGACCAACTTCTCACATTGGGTCCTATTGTTTGCAACTACTAGTTAGGCCGGTCGGTTCCGGGTAGTTTTACGTTGCAAACTCAACCCAACCTCGAGTTGGCCACACTTATATTATCTAAGTGTCATGTCCATCATGTTTCCCAAAACATGTTACAAGTTTTCAAGCATTTGGGTAGACCTAACTTAATAGGTAAATTCCCAAAGGGTAGACCTAACTTAATAGGTAAATTCCCAAGCTTATGTTTTTATGCATACTTACATGTCAACTTCCATGTTATATTTCAAGTCATGTTTTCAAGTTGTATTTTCATGTCATTAGAAATTACCCATAACATAACCCAACGCTTTTAAACTCGCATATACGTTCGCGACAACGTAATGGATTAAAAGAAGAGACTTGGCAAAGGCATGACAAAAATGGATATTAAGCCACAAGTTAATCATGGTAGCAAATGAGGCACAAATGTGTTCATTAACTTGCATGTTACATTCTTAAGCCTCAAAACATGCATAAACCCAAACTTGGCACATAAGCGAATCATGGTGACAAAAGATATGGAATGATGACTAGTAACTCGCATATATCATCATATAAGGGTTATGACTTCATATGCAAGTTGACATAAAGGTTATGAGAGTTCTCATGTTGCCTAATGCAACATTTCAACATAAAGGTTGTAGCTTTTAGCTCACAAGATCAAGATAATGACTTCATAAACTTGCATGACATGATAGCATGTATCATACTCAATGATCAAACCCAAACTTGCAACATGAACATTTAACTTCATAGTTAATATCTAAGAGTAGGGAAAGGGCTTACATTGCTATGAAGGCACAAAAGATATGACAAAGCCCTTATGCAATCAAATAGACCCAAAATGCAAGCTCTAACATGAAAACCCTTGAGCCAAAATGATCAAAACCCTTGCTTTATGATGCAAAGATAGAAACTTGACTTGAATGCAAGCTAATGACACTCATACAAGCTTGAAAACACTTGTATGCATGGAAAATCTCTCATAGAAACCATTTAGAAATTTTATGAAGAGAGTGGAGGCCATGAGAGGTAAAATTTTGCCATAGTTTAGTTGCATGAATGAATAATGAGGATTTAGGATAGGTTAGGGTCTTATTTATAGATTAGGCAAGTGTTTTAGGCCATAAGATTAAACCTAGATTCAATCCAAGCCATCAAAGCATGTCTTGGGGAAGAAGTCAAGTGTAGGAACCATCTAGGGCCTTTAGATTAAAGATGAACCATGAGAACCATCCAAATGCAAAATCTGCATTTGAGCGAATCGGCCCACGGGTTGACAGCCAAACACCCTGGATTAACCCCTAGTCGACCCAGCGGGCTCGGGTCGACCTCAAAAATCGGCCGGTTCGGTTATTCCCCTCTCCCAATTCGCTGTTTTGAACATTTTTGCATATTTATTTATTTAATTTTCAATTATATATATATATATATATCAATATATATATATATATATATATATATATATATATATATATATTTCTCTGCGCAGCCCATTTCACTTAATTAAGTATACTTTAATTTGGGAATTTTTCGTGAAACTTCGCGAGGCCATATCTTGGTCATACGGACTCCGATTTTCGAAAACTCGGACTCTATTTCGCGTATTTTTCCGAGACGAACGCAATGGCATAGCCCGTTTCCCTTGATTCAGATTTTACAGTTTAATTCTGCCTCCATTTATGTTATAACAGGTTATTGAAAATACGGGTTGTTACATTCTCCCCACCTTTTAGGATTTCGTCCCCGAAATCTCCAAGTTAGGAAGAACATATCCTACCATCCATCATCCATCTACTCAAAACATCATCCACAAGCAACCATTGTCCTTAGATGATTTCTAATGCTGTATGAATATATGCAAAATGTGTGTGTACATGTTCCTTAGCTAATGCTAATGATCAGGCCTGAATAATCTTTCTAATGCAAAATATGTATAGTGCCATGAATCCAACATGTATGCAAATAGTCCTAGTCATATAGATACTATATGCGTGCACAATCATTCATTCATATGCAACAACCGCATGATAATACATTCGATTTCATCCATAAACAAGTATAAATACTCGTGCATATGCAATATGAAATGTGACCGAGTCGAGCTAGTATCTAATGTGTATTCGCGTATCCACGAGAAACCACTTGCAACCATATCAATCATAACATGTTTCAAATACATGTTTACATCCATAGGGTTCTACCTAGAATTCCCTGAAACAGGGTCGAGAAGATAAACAGGACAAACTCCTTACAGGGTTTGTAACGGAGAATAGGACCGAGAGGATGTCCACAAAAGATAGCCTACAAGTAAGCTCTACAGAAAACAGGGATCAAGGATATACTCCCAAAAAGAGATATCATGCGTGTATCTAGTCTTTGACCATCAAAGTCGTCTTTTAACTTCGCGATTTTGTAGCTTCTTATTCCTGTTTCCATAACATGAGCTGGAACTCATTTCTTCGTCGCCTCTCGTTCCACTTGCACTTATCCTTTTCCTAGAATACTTGACGCAAACATGACTGCGTACTCATGATCTCATGCAAGCTTTCCAAAATTCACTAGTGAATCTTGGATCTCGTTTATATACTATAAGGCATTCCATGTAGAAGAACTTTCTCTTGAAAGTAAACAGATGTCAATCAGGTTATCATGCGTACTTACTAGGGTGATCTCTATAACCCATGCATAAATGAAGTAAACCATCCGTCTTATTGGCGAACACCACTCGATCGGGCTTCAAATTTCCAATAAAGGCATCAAGGGATTCTAAGTAACTAGTCATGACAGAACCTCAAAAAGGTTACCCGATACTTCGAGGGCATTACCAAGGCTAGTCAAAAGGTCTAACTACCCTCCTATCAAAACCAAGAGTGGCACCCCCTACTGGATAACCACTTCATCCCTTGAATCCATCCATAGCTTATAAACATAATCATTATTTCCAAACTCAACACTTGGCATAGACATTCCCAAATCCAAACAAGTCATGTATAAATGGACTGATTCTCCAATAGGACTTTGAGACAAAAATGGGATTCTCTATTACGCTAGTACTTAAGGTGCAGAGACTCAACTATCGAAGCAGACTTAAATGATACGAACAACGAAGTCCTAACGGGATGATAGAGAAGAAAAGCTAAACCTTTAACAAGATCGTTACCCTCCTTCCGAGGTACTCTAGAAATGAGAGCATACTATTGCCCTCCCGATGATCTTGTCCTTGTCCCATAATACTTAACTATCCGCCCCGTTTTACCATGCCAAAGGTACTCTCTCGTCATGGGTTTCATTGTTCATCTTTCTCCCTCCTTTGAGGACTAAGCCATACCAACAAGTTGCTCATCCTTAAGCTCATATCCTTTATCCTTCTTTCTCACGATCCTTTCTTATAACGCGGCCACTGGTCTCTCGAGAACCACCTCCATCGTATGGAAAGCACTTTCGTAGGTAGAAAAGACTAGTCGCAGTTAAAACTACTGTGACTACAGATGGAGGAAAGAAAGGAAAAGAGACTCAATTAAGGAAACAAGGATAGTGCTAATGGCCTTTGGGGAATAGCCTTTTTCTTTTAAAAGAAAATTTTCTTGAAAAATGCTTCTTTGTAAACGGTTTTTTTTTCAAATAGTTTTCAGAAGGTCTTTAAAAACTTTTGCCCAGTTTGGTAACCTTCTGCTCTGATACCACGTGTAACACCCCGCCTCCGCTAAGGTCACTCGCAAAGGAATGCACTAGCTTTAGAGGGGCATTATTGGTAAACATGCACAGAAATATCACAAGACAGAACATATAAAATAGCGGAAGTAAAATCAAACTTTCATAACATGAATAAATAAGGTCTAAAGCCTTTTACATCAGAGTACATCAAAACCTGTCTTGCAATAGTAAAGAAGCATAAAGACATTTTCATAAATTATTCCCCAAGTAAAAACAGTAAAGTAGCCATTAGCCAATAAAAGTCCAAGCCCTCCATGATGACCTTCAAGCAGAAGAAGTCTGAACTAAACAACAGTATTTCCTCCCTGTAACCTGGGGGGGGAAACGGAAGAAAAGAGGCGAAACAAAACGGGTCAGTCAAAAAGACTGAGTAAGCCCTATCTACTATTAGCATAAAAACTAGTAAAGTTAACTGGCATGGGAAACTGAGATGAACATAAGCATGATAACAAGATAGATAAGCTAAATCAAAATAACAGGATGAACTACTGAACTCAGATAAACTAAGGTGTCATGATAAATTACGATGTCAAGATAAAACAAGGTATCACATCGTCAGGTTTCTATCAAGTATAATATCCCCAAGATATCTGTCACGTATAACGCCCCGTGATATCTATCCTGTATTTTAGCTCTGCACCTATCGTACTAGTATCCCCACCGTGACATGTGTTAACCAAGAATGACCCTCACTCAAAAGTCATGTAATGGTCCATGTCAACCTAATATATCGCATATATAGGTTACTCAACTTGTATGTTTTATTCCATGTAAATGTTCAGTCCCTTGCCGTAGACCATACGGGCTTTCCCATGAGATTCTATATTACTTTAACATAGTTCCATGATCCTTAAGATCGGTTTGGACTGTTACCCTAAACCTAGCTAGGGTCTTCCAACATGAATTATTGTTTGTACAACTAGGACTTATGCTACCTAGGGCTGCTAGGGATTATGCTTACCTATTGCACGTTTTCGTATCTCGGTTTGGGTTCAACCACCTAAGGCCACTAGGGATTACGCTAACCGCCAACCGCGCCCTTTTTCCCACGCATTCATCGTGAATCGCTTTTCCATGACTGTATGCACATGTATCACATCGTGCCATCCGAGTCCTGTCACAGGGCAAATCAAGAAATACAGGACTCGGTCGGGAGCTTTCGATTTATCTGCCGATGCAGATGCTAAGGTCTGTTTTTCTTATACGTGGCTATGGTCCTACGAGACCACTCCCTCAACTAGTGAAAGACAAGACAGGATAAATCCTGTATGAGAACACAACACTGGCCAACCCACATCCAAGCCTTACCGCAACCATAATTAGATAGCAATTATGGTCTTTTGGGTGTTCTCTGCCTTTCCGTACGTAAACGCTTGACCAAAGATGGTAGGTAGCCTGACGAAATGCTATCTAGGGTACGACCGTGTATCGTCGACTATCCCCTATCCATCCCCGTCTTTAGGTCGCTCGTATAGCAACCAAGGCATACTCTTGGTTCTTCTAACGCAGACCTTAACCTCTCATGAGCCTAGTATAATCACCTGGCAGCTCATAGAGGGATACCAAGAATATCCTCACGTTCCCCGAAGCCGCTGCTTCGTTACCCAGTTCGCTGGAGCCTTTATCTAAATCAGATACTTGCTCATACTCGTATACTTAAACGATGACCTACCGTATCAGGTTACTCATCTATCTATGAACTAGTCTAAATTTCCTTGACTAAGAATCATTACTTAGTTATTCTTCAACTAAGGTTTACCACTTAGCATTGTTCCCGTTATCCTTGTTAACTACGGTTATCCACCTAATCCTCAGAACTAGGGTTTACATAATGGATTAAGTGTCACTTAAGTTCATGACTTAACCCGTCTACAAATCCTGTCAAAATTGGCTAAGTATCCAAGTTCAAGGCTTAACCCTACAAACCATGCTCAAGTTGGTTAAGTATATTAAGCAATTCACGACTTAACCTCGTCCAATTATCATTCCAGACTGGTTAAGTATATATTAACTTGACCCTATCAATTTACTTAGTCAAATCGGTCAAGTGTATTCAAGCGATTCGTGACTTAGCCTTATCATGTTTTCACGTTATATTGGTTAAGTATTGGTTAACTTAACCACAATAAATTAACGAGTTAGATTGGATAAGTATAGGTCACTTAACCACATCAATTCATCATGTTTAGATTAGTTAAGTGTTTAACTTAACCCCATTAAACTACCAAGTGGGATTAATTAAGTCTAGGCTAACTTAACCCCATCCAATTTCCATGTTTAGACTAGTTGAGTCTAATCTTAACCCCATTCGTTAACCGTATTTTTCGGTTAAGCGTCATTAAGAAAACTTACTTAACCTTACCAAGTTATCGCGTTGGATTGATTAAGTGTTGGTTAACTTAACCCCATCCACTAGTCATATAAAAATGGTTAAGTGTCATTAGGCAAATCAAGTTACTTAACCTACCCAACCTTGTCATGTTTTGTTAAGTATCATTAGCCTAATCAAATTACTTAACCCATTTGTCCATGTCATATTTGGTTAAGAGTCATTAATCAAATTAACTTAACCCTATCATGTGGCATTAATTACATAATGCACCTTCACCTCTCACATTAGACTTTGTTGTGGTTACTAGTTAAGCCGGTCGGTTCCGGGTAGCTTTACACCACAACTTGGTCTAACCTCGGGTTCAAGCACAACATGACCAACTTCTCACATTGGGTCCTATTGTTTGCAACTACGAGTTAGGCCGGTCGGTTCCGGGTAGTTTTACGTTGCAAACTCAACCCAACCTCGAGTTGGCCACACTTATATTATCTAAGTGTCATGTCCATCATGTTTCCCAAAACATGTTACAAGTTTTCAAGCATTTGGGTAGACCTAACTTAATAGGTAAATTCCCAAAGGGTAGACCTAACTTAATAGGTAAATTCCCAAGCTTATGTTTTTATGCATACTTACATGTCAACTTCCATGTTATATTTCAAGTCATGTTTTCAAGTTGTATTTTCATGTCATTAGAAATTACCCATAACATAACCCAACGCTTTTAAACTCGCATATACGTTCGCGACAACGTAATGGATTAAAAGAAGAGACTTGGCAAAGGCATGACAAAAATGGATATTAAGCCACAAGTTAATCATGGTGGCAAATGAGGCACAAATGTGTTCATTAACTTGCATGTTACATTCTTAAGCCTCAAAACATGCATAAACCCAAACTTGGCACATAAGCGAATCATGGTGACAAAAGATATGGAATGATGACTAGTAACTCGCATATATCATCATATAAGGGTTATGACTTCATATGCAAGTTGACATAAAGGTTATGAGGGTTCTCATGTTGCCTAATGCAACATTTCAACATAAAGGTTGTAGCTTTTAGCTCACAAGATCAAGATAATGACTTCATAAACTTGCATGACATGATAGCATGTATCATACTCAATGATCAAACTCAAACTTGCAACATGAACATTTAACTTCATAGTTAATATCTAAGAGTAGGGAAAGGGCTTACATTGCTATGAAGGCACAAAAGATATGACAAGCCCTTATGCAATCAAATAGACCCAAAATGCAAGGTCTAACATAAAAACCCTTGAGCCAAAATGATCAAAACCCTTGCTTTATGATGCAAAGATAGAAACTTGACTTGAATGCAAGCTAATGACACTCACACAAGCTTGAAAACACTTGTATGCATGGAAAATCTCTCATAGAAACCATTTAGAAATTTTATGAAGAGAGTGGAGGCCATGAGAGGTAAAATTTTGCCATAGTTTAGTTGCATGAATGAATAATGAGGATTTAGGATAGGTTAGGGTCTTATTTATAGATTAGGCAAGTGTTTTAGGCCATAGGATTAAACCTAGATTCAATCCAAGCCATCAAAGCATGTCTTGGGGAAGAAGTCAAGTGTAGGAACCATCTAGGGCCTTTAGATTAAAGATGAACCATGAGAACCATCCAAATGCAAAATCTTCATTTGAGCGAATCGGCCCACGGGTTGACAGCCAAACACCCTGGATTAACCCCTAGTCGACCCAGCAAGCTCGGGTCGACCTCAAAAATCGGCCGGTTCGGTTATTCCCCTCTCCCAATTCGCTGTTTTGAACATTTTTGCATATTTATTTATTTAATTTTCAATTATATATATATATATATATATCAATATATATATATATTTCTCTGCGCAACCCATTTCACTTAATTAAGTATACTTTAATTTGGTAATTTTTCGTGAGACTTCGCGAGGCCATATCTTGGTCATACGGACTCCGATTTTCGAAAACTCGGACTCTATTTCGCGTATTTTTCCGAGACGAACGCAATGGCATAGCCCGTTTCCCTTGATTCAGATTTTACAGTTTAATTCTGCCTCCATTTATGTTATAACAGGTTATTGAAAATACGGGTTGTTACAAAACTGATGCAACAGTACAAGAACAAAAGTAAAATAGCACTAAAACTATAAACAAAACAGCATAACACTATAAATACAAGAAAACTGATACCTAAAAAAATAGCAAACTGATACCTAAAAACTGATATACTATTTTAAAACTAAAACTAATGCAAAAAATGTTACATCACAGTTTGGTTGATTATAATGAAATAAGTTCGACTGTAATACATAGATAATGCAACAATACAACTACAAAATAAACACAACATTAAAAACCCAACAAATAAATATAAAATAGTGTTAAACAAACAAAAATGATACCTAAAAAAATATAAAACTGATACCCAACTACTGAATAGCCGATCCTTAAAATTGGAGAACCAAAAAAAAAACCATGAATCACCTTGCGAAATAAAAAAATCTAATCAACAGAAATGAACATTAAATTATAATGATTGTAGCAACAACAAAAATTCAGTCGATGTTGATTTTTAAGATTGATTTTATGATGAATTTTGCTGTTTCGATTGATTTTTGGGGTTTGATTATACAACATGCCACGGATTTTGATTTGGTTGCTATTAAAAATGATTTCGTGATTTTGTGGTAGAAATTCGAACGAGATGATGAATGACGAGAGGGATGAATGAAGAGAAGAAGACAGCGGCTGAAAATCGAACGGGAGTATTGCAGTGTAGTGTCCTTTGGGAAAAAAAATTAGGCAGCTGTCCTTATGGATAAATTTTAGTGGGCTTTTGTCCTTATCGTTAATTGTCCCTTTATTTAATATAATTAAATATCAGTGTCGAATGTGGACAAGATTTTTGAGACGTGGTTATAATTTAATTTTTAGAATTTTTCTGTAATTTTTATTTTTGGAAAAAAAGCAACTTTTTATTTGAAGTATTTTACACCATGGGACTTCACAGAATAAGTTAATTTGGCTATTTTATTATATTTCTTTGATTGTGACGTATTACTCGTCACGATGATATTTTTATTTTCGTCGACAACAACCTATATATAAACGGAGTTTTAGGTAGCAGGGTACGTTATTTCTTAGTTAAGAAGTAACGTTTGATTTTATTAATAAATTCAATCAAGTCGTGGAATTTTATTCAATGAATATCACTTCATAACCTTCCTTAGCATTGAAGTATTAGCATATATATTAAATTATTTAGTATGGTTTCTTTTCCTTAGCATGTAAGAAAACTTAAGTGTATATATACACCCAACAACTTACACGCGAGCCTCATCTTTTCTGAAACAAAAACTCGGAGAAATCATGGCATTCGAGAAATCAAAACAAAAGCAATCCTCAACTAAAAATCAGTTTACAAACCAACCACGCACTCCTGCTTATGAGATTACATTAGAAAAAAAAAGGTCTTCATCTTTTAAACTACAATCCAAGTCCATCCCATCTTCACACGCTATCCATCTGGTATCAAGTGCAAGTGGCCTGCACCACCAAATGCATGGTTCTATTTGGACATGCATGTGTGGTTATTGGAAATGGACAGTAAGTGGATATGAGACGGAGCATGGGGGGGTGAGCTGACACCTTGATTTTTCAATGTTGGTGCGGGTTAATGGAGAGGAACAAAAGGTCCAAGGTTTGAAATGAATCTGGAGTTTGGGTTTGGAAAAAGGGATCGTACATGCCATGGGGAACAACTGGGGACTTGCGTGTGTTTGTAATAGAAGAAGAGAAGGGGTATTTTGGTAGTAGTAGTTTGGTTTATATTGGTGTATGGGAGACGTGAAGAACGGAGTGCATGTGTTTCAGCTTGGCATTCGGGGAAGTAGTGGATGGTGAATAAAGGAAGTCGCGTGTTCTTGGGAAGGAGTGGAGTTTCGTGGAAAGTGCTAAAATAATTCGATCATGGTGATTATGGGTACATGAGTGCTTGCGGTTTTGTTTTATAATAAGGAGAATAATGGTATATTTTTTGCTTTGATTTATATGAGGTATTGAGGAGGATTGGAAAATGCAAAGTGCAGCATTATAGGAAATAAGGAGCAGCGGAAATGTTTTTCCTTTCGGGGGAAGATGGATGTTGAAAACGGGTCGGTAAAGGTACGGTTTAGAAGTGGGCTGACATAGATACTGAGGCCCAGTATTAAAATAAATAAAAGAAAAAGAAAAAAAATAGAGTACAAAAGAAAAAGAAAAGAAGGGGACGTGCGTGAGTGTCAGCGAGAAAGGGGGCGGAATGTATTGATTGAAGAAGGAAGCTACTGAAGGAATAGATGCGGGTGAATCATTTGATAGTGGGCCGACTTAGAAAATGGGTGAGGCCCAATTTATTAAACAATTATTTAGTTCAAATTCAGTTTAAAAATATACTAACTGGTTATTGTTGTATTTCACTCGTATGACATCATAATTTTGAACGGTCAGTCACGTTGGAATCGTATGATCGTAGGCTACACAACCGAACTAGTATGGAGAGATTTGGATATCGCTTCAATTTATGGCAGAATTAAATGTCTGATATGAGCAATCTAACTTTATTCAACGATTAACGACTAACGTGAGTAAACTCACTAACTTTGTCCAGTTTTATATTATCATGAACGTTATTTAATGTTGAAAAAAACTATTAAATGTTGTGTGTGATGATTGTTTAGACGAATAGCTTATAAATTGGTTGAAAATATAAATACAGTTATGTGTATAAAATGTCCGTTAAGTATTGATTCTATTTATTTTAATATTTCATATTGATTTTATATATGGTGAGGCAATTGACTCTACCTTTCTGCTCAAAAATATATTTCATATTGGTATTATTTATGTTGATTAACATCTGTGGATGCAGGGAAACAGTTTGGAGGAATCCAACCGGATTCCTCAACATTCACTACAAGAAAAGCTGTATATAGCGGCAGATTTTTAGCAGCGGAAAATTCCGTCGTAAATTAGCGATGGATTTTCCAGGACTTTGTAGGGGATAATATTTTTGATTTTATATGTCAACTTATGTTAAATTATTACCGTCGAATCTAATTTTTGTCGCTAAATCATTGGAAATTGCAGCACTTTACCGTCATCAAAAATTTAACGCTAAATTCCGTTGGTGATGGAGGTTGTTTACCATCGTCAAATTTTTAACGCTATTTTTGCAGTAATTTTTCAAGAGAATTGAAAAGGACTTTCATATTTATTATTTATGAAATGTTTTACATTTGTGTTTTTACTTAGTAATTAATAAGTAAATATAAATTTTAAATAATTAATGTTAATAATATATTAATAATAAATAATTATTATTAAAAGTAAATAATATTCAATAGTTAGTATTGATTAACTATTAATTACTACAAAATATAAATAAGAGGTAATAATAATTAATAAAATATATTAATATTCATTGTTTAATTAAATTTATTTTGAAAATCAATGATTAATAAGTAATATTTAATACGACTAAAGAAATTACTATCGATAAATTATTAATAAATATTTACTTTCAAGAAATTGATTAGTATGTATTAATCAATAAATAAATAGTAATTAAGAAAAACAAAATGTTTAAAGTTTAAAAATAAGAAATTGAATAAATATTAAAGAATTTCAAAATTCAAAAATTCAAACATTACCATATAAGTTATTATTTTCAGAAAATGTATAATTTTATAATATTTAAAAACTTATAAATGATAATTTATTATTTTAATTATTATTATATAAAATAAATTACTATTGTAAATTATTAAATATTACTAATTAATAATTAATATTTATTAATTATGTTCAATAGTTAATAAATATAATTATTATTTGATAACTTATAATTAATAAACAAGTAATAATTAATAAATATATATTTAATTGTTAGTTATATTCACTACTATAAATAAGTAATATTTAATTGATATAATTAATAAGGTAAAAGTAAACAAGTAATGATTGATATGTATATTTAATTGTTAATTGATAATAAATAATTTTTATTGTTAATAAACTTGAAGTTAATAAGCAATAGTTATTAAATTATTGTTAATATATTAAACTAAATTGAGATAAACAATAGTAATTAAACTATTGATAATTAATAACTAATTGTCAATAGACTTGAAATAAATTGAGGTAAAGTTAGAAGATCAAAATGCAATGAAGCAATCAAGCGGTTCAGATCAAATCAAAGAATATTACTTTCTACCAATTATATAACCTGCCCCTAATGTTTCTCCTAACAAACCCTAGCTAGCTGCTATCTATTTTTTATTGAATCTCCAACAATCGTTCATGGCTGTTTACACCAAAAATGGTCCAAACACCTCAGGTACAAAGTTGTACTTCACCAATTTGGTAGGGAATAAAATGGAACCTTATTCAATCAGTAATTCAAAGTAGAAAATGCAGAAAAAGGTAAAAATAGAGACGAGGTTTAGAGTGGTTCGGCCGTTAATGAGGCCTACGTCCACTATGAAGGTGATTTCTAATCCCATGATATGAATTACAAGGTACATCAATTCTCTCTGCATCATACACTTCCATTTTCGCCTAATACAACCTTGTTTATATACTTTAATCTAGGAAATTATATAAGAAGATGGTTGAATTTGAGGAGAAAGAGGATGAACGGATGATTGGGATTGATGATGTCTTTGTTCTCTCTGAATCATGAAATTGAGCTTGACGCCATGGCCAGATCCGCAGTTTGTGGTAGGGTTTGGCAGCACTTCGTGGTTCTTTCGATCTCTTTTTCTCTCCCTTTTTCAGTGGTGGCTATGGTATATTTACAGGTGAGTCATCGGTTTGAAATTCGTTTCCCGCCCTGTGAATCTCTAATTCTGCTAATTACCATCGGGCCATTGGCCAGTTGTCGCTAGTTGTCATGAGCTGCCTCAGGTTGTCATGTGCAGATAACTTTTTGGGACAGACGCCTTATGTAGTTGAGCGGGTCCGTGAGAGCGGGCGCTTCTGTGCGGGCGACCATTTTAGGAGGCCTTGTAGGAACGGGACGTAAGTCTGGGATTGGTTCTTCATTGTTCCCTGCGCGACCGATTGCTTTAGTTTTAGGGGTGCTCGCTCTCTTATTGCTTCTGCAGGATGTGATCGTTCTGGCTCATGTTGGATGAGCGACTTGCTTCACGCTGATGCTTGGTATAGCCTCATTTCCGTATGAGCGACCGGTCTTAGTCTCCGCGCCTGAATCTTGATTTGGACCCAAGTTTTAGGATCGCACACTGCATCGTGTCGTTCGGTTATACCTGGTCGACCTGATTTGTTCTGCGCTTGACATTCAGCACTTGCTCTTGTGACCGTTCTTTTCTGTTACTAATACTTTGAGTGCCTTAGTGTGTAAACGACCCTGATGATGTTAGCAACATATTCCTCGTTCAATGTGCGCGTGGATTTTTTAGGGATTAACACTTCCCCATCGAAGCTTGTGATTCCTTTTAATGAGGAATTACTGGCTTCGACATATTCGATCGCACATTGTTGAGTGGGCTTGTTTTGACTTGTCGATGGGTTGCTTGCGCAAGAAATTAAGATTACTTTATTGCCACTGACCTTTGCCAGTAGAGGGTTTGACGTAAGCCCAGATAGCTTTTATTATTATGATTTTTTTTAAGCTCGGATATTCCAACAACTGCTGGTCTTTGGACATTTTGGCGGGATATCTTTCAGGTATGCCATACCGGGTCACCAAATCATAATTGGGCTGTCGCATTATTGAAAAAATTGGGGGGGGGGGGGGGCTCTTAGTTTTCTCAGATACTGCCTCTTCATTTTCCCGCTTTTGTATTTTTCTCTGGTATACCCACTCTAATGGCGATTTCACCATAGAAGACCTTACTGTCGTTTCCCGAAGCTTTAATCTTCTTCAGCTTTTACTTCTTTCTTTGGTTATCTTGTCTAACCCTCTTTTTGAGCCGAACTTTTACTCGTAAGCGAAATTATCCCTTTTTGTCTTTTGATTTGTGACTGATTCTCTTAGTTCTGTGGAAGGAAGTCTTCTTCTGGTGGCTCTATCTTGTGTGACAAGTCCTAGTTTCGCTTATGCTGGCAATCCATTTGCTGAAATGCCAATCAAGGCGAAATTCCCTAATTCATCATGCCCTAGTTGGGTGTTTAAAGGATCGTCTATATCATAGAGATATTCTTGTTCCTTTGGACTCTCGCCTTTTCTTTGTGTGATTATGTTGTCATGCGACTAACCGCTTATTCATTTCAATTCCAGGCGTCTCGTGATGTCTGGGGAACAGGAAGGCCTTGACCAAGTGACGGAAGATGCCAACGCTACCGGTTTTGATTTGATTGCCGGCCATACTTATCCTCAGCCTCGCTTCTTTGATAGGGAAGTGACCGGTTGCCGCAAATCGACGCTCCCTTTTGGGCAATATCGAAAAATGTACACCCGCTTTGGATTTTCAGAGAACGAGGTCAGGTTTCCCAAAAAGGGAGAGATGGCTGATTGTCCGCCTTCTGGGTATGTAGCGGTTAATTACCAAATGTTGTGTAGTGGGGCAATTCCTCCCTTTATTCTTTATCTGGAGTCTGTTTTGAAGCACCTGGCAATTGCCCCATATCAACTGCACCCTAGTGGATATCAGGTTCTGCTTAGTTTGTACATTTTTTTTATGAAAGTCCGGCAGCAGGCACCTACATTCGCAGACGTTTGTTCTTTATATAGCTTTAAGAGGAGGGAAGTTGATGGTCCCCTTTTCTTCTTCTTGGATAATGTGCATGATAGGATTATTACGGGTTTGACAGAATGTGCCAAAGGGTTCCCGCATCAGTATTTCTTCGTCAGGTGTCCTAGTAAATTTTTTGGTCAATGGGCAAAAGGGGGTAATTATTCTTTTACTCTTGGGATCTTTACATCTTTTCTTCTTCTGATCCGACTTTCCCTCTGATTCTTGTAGTGATCCCTTCGGTCGTGGGTCTCTGTAGTAACCCGCATTTTAGCTGTTGAACAATTTATTTATTTAATTATTAAATATCGATTTATCGATATCGAGAACGCGAATTAAATAATATTGAATATTTAATTAATAATTATAATATAATATAATATATTATAATGTCGAAATAATCAAAAATATTGGAAATACAAATATTCTGTGAATGGGGTCATCCCAAAGATGTAATTCAACTTAGAGTTGGATTATATTGACGAATATATTCAATCGACGACAGTTTGAACGTATAATTATAATATAATTAAAATAGAGCTTGAAACGACGCGGCAGTTCGCTATTTGGCGATTCAGACTTCAACTGAATGTACAGGATTCGTTTTAAGCCGGATTTCTGTGAAACAAGAAACGTGTGGAGCTGGTGGAGTATATCTTTCTAGTGGAAGAGAAAAATCGGGATTTCGTCGTGTAGATTTTGATGTACGTCCAAATCAAATTTCAGAAAAGTCGCTGTGAAATTCCTTTATAATTCGTAACGCTTTATATACGTTATAAAAGGATTTTTCAATGTAAATTGAATATCGAATCAATCTGGACTCGGAATAGCGAGTATATAATTACCCTGGAGCTATATGGTATTCCACTGTGAATATATACGATATTATTAATTTATTAATATTTAATTTAATTATATTTAAATATATTTATATATTTAAATGGGTCATTCAGAGCTTTAAAAATAGCCACTTTTACAAATGAAGTCGGAATTCGACGAAACTAATTTTGTTGGATCCGCAATGTCAAATAGTTGTTAGATGTGAAGTTTCGTGATTTTTAGAGTCACCGTGTGGCCATACGGATTTTTAGAGTGAAAAACAGTCAGTATTTCGACGGTTAAAAATACGTTGTGTGAGCAAACGGAGTCGGAATTCGACGAAACCAGTTTCGTTAAGACCGTAATGTCAAACTGTAGCTACATACCAATTTTCGTGATTTTTGGGTATCGTATGTAATCACGAGAATTTTTAGAAGGCAAAATGAATATAAAAAGGAGAATATGTCGGGAATATTCTATTCTATAAAATATCTAAAATATTTAAAACAACTCTATAAATAGCCTAACCCTCACTAAAACCTAAAAGAGAATTTCCCACTGTCAAAAACTCAGCCGCCACAATGGAAAACATTTCAACGTGAATCATCTTCCTCAAGAATAAACCAAAACAAACCGAATAAAATTCCTTAAAATCTAAAACCAGCTCCAGTGATCTTCTTATTGCAAAAGCTTCGTTTTCCAGCGTTGTTTAAAAGGTGCGATGCATGTTTATGAAGATCGACAGTTAAGAGCGGCAGCTAGGGTTCGAGTTGGAAGGATTTCGGTGGGTTATTGATCGAAATGGAGTTTATGATTGTGTTTGTGGTAGAGAATATGGTCTGTTGGCAAAATTGGGTGGGAGTCGACGCTGATGTATGTCGATACTTGTCTGGTTATCGCGAGGGAGCTCGAAGTCGGTTCCCGATGATGGAGTTCGAATGCGAAGAAAGGGGTATAGGCTGAAAGGGGATTTGATGAGGATCGAAGTGGTGATTTCCATTTTGGGGACGGTGGATTATAGGAGGAGCGGTAGGCGGAGGAAAGAGGTCGGATTTGGCCATTTCTGAAGCGAAGCGTCATTGGTGAATTGGGGAAGAACGGATGTGAGGGTGTTGGGCTTTAAAGTGGACGGATGGACTTTAACAAGGGGAGTGGGCCGACGGAAATCAATTGAGTTAAGCCCATTTAGTTTAAAACCCTTGTTTATATTTTTATTTTAAAATGTACTAACTTCAAATGTGTATAACTCTACCATATGAAGTCAGAATCACGAACCGTAAGTTGCGTTGGGACCGTATGGACGAGAGCTACAACATGGAACTCACTGGAAGTGGATTCGAGCACGTTTGAATTTACGGCGAATTAAAATGTTTGATTCAAATCAAATAACGGTTTATCGTTCTTTAACGATGAACTGCAAATGTGAGTAAAACTCACCAACTCTGAACAGTTTATAATTTCATGTTGTATTTTTAGAACTGTTAGAAATTGTCTGTGTGACTGTGTGTTGATTGTTTGATTGAACTGCTAGTCAGTTAGTGGAAATATTATATATATATATATACATACAAATATATATATATATATAGATCGTTAAACTCTGCAAGTGATGATTAATTTTATTGTGTAACATCTGTGGATGCAGGGAAACAGGTTGGAGGAATCTGACTGGATTCCTCAACAGTTATTTTATTGTTTTTCATATATTGTTATATGATGTGATATAAAATCTGTGGGCGATTATATGTGCTTGGACGATATTGAACATCGTGATTTGATGTGATTGAATACCAGAACATACCGGAATGTAGATAAGGGAATTTTCAAAGTGATATTGAAAATAGCATATTTATAAAATGGAATATTTATAAATAGGAGATATTCAAAAAGGAAAATAAATTCAAAACATTTCTTTTTGAATGGAAAGGCCTGTGTGGCGAGTTTGGGGATTTTCCCGATGCTCCCGATACAAAGGAGGTTATGGCGAATTTTTCAGAGAATTTAAGGAGTTAGAATATTTCAAGAATAAATTTGAAAAGGGAATATTTGTAAACCATTTACAAATAGAATTGAAAAGGGAACATTATAAAAAGGAAATCATTTTTTTTAAAGTGTAGAACCGTTATTTAAAAGTAAATCTTTTCAAATGAATAAAACGTTGTTAAAAAGGAAATCTTTATAAAGTGAATAAAGTAAATCGAATATAGACATTCGAAAGGAGAAATCGTATATGGTATTCGAAGTTAGTTAATCGAATATGGTATTCGAAGTTAGTTAATCGAATATGGTATTCGAAGTTAGTTAATCGAATATGGTATTCAAAGCTAGTTAATCGAATATGGTATTCGAAGTTAGTTAATCGAATATGATATTCGAAAGTTAGTTAATCGAATATGTTATTCGAAGGGGGTTAGTCAAGTCGAGTTAGTCAAATAGAGTTAACCAGTTAGAGTTAATCAGTTAGAGTTAATCAGTTAGAGTTAACCAGTTGGAGTTAATTAGTTAGAGTTAATCGATTAGAGTTAAAACGAACTAGAGTTAATCAAATATAGTTATTTGAGACAGAGTTAGTCAAACATAGTATTCAGGGTAAGTTGCCATCTTGTACGACTGCTAGCGTAATTCGCAGGGCTGTAAATAGCCTACGGCGGTCGGATGTTTCCTGAGGGAGTCAGGCGTAACCATTGTGATCGCTGCGATCTAGAGTCAAGCGAATGGAGTTTAATCAAATATTAGTTATTCGATAGGAGTTAATCGAGTTGATCGAGTTGAGAAATAAGCTAAGTTAAATAAGTTGAGTTGATCGGGTGGTTCGACCAAGTTAGTCGAGCCTAGTTAATCGAACCAAATTTGTCGAACCAAGTAAGTCGAGTTAAGTTAGCCAAGTTAGTCGAGCCTAGTTAATCGAATCGAATTGGTCGAACCAAGTAAGTCGAGTTAAGTTAGTCAAGTTCGTCGAGCCTAGTTAATCGAATCGAATTGGTCAAACCAAGTAAGTCGAGTTAAGTTAGTCAAGTTAGTCGAGCCTAGTTAATCGAATCGAATTGGTCGAACCAAGTAAGTCGAGTCAAGTTAAGTTAGTCGAGTTAAATAAATTGATGTTAGTTTCATCGAAAGGAGTTATCGATGTTAGTTTCATCGAAAGGAGTTATTGATGTTAGTTCATCGAAAGGGGTTATCGATGTTAGTTTCATCGAAGGGAGTTATCGATGTTAGTTTCATCGAAGGGAGTTATCGATTATAGTTTAATCGAAGTGAGATTTTCAAATATGAGATATTTGAAAAAGAAGAGTTATCGAATATTAGTTATTCGAAGAGAGATTATCGAATATCGTTTATTCGAGAAGGAGTTAATCGAATATAGGTTATTCGAAGAAGAGTTAATCAAATAGAGATTTCTCGAAGAGAGCTAATCGGCGAATTCGATTATATCGAATTCGGGAAAGTACTTATACTTTCCAGTGTTTAAATAGAAATTTATTTATATTTAAATAAATAAGTGTTAGGTTAATTATTCACTAATAAGAATAGAAGTTATAATTAAAGTTAGATAATTCGAAAGGAGGAATTATAACGTTATCGTTATAACCAATGTTTAAATATAGAAGTGGATTAGTAAAATTGAATCCGAGAAAGGCGTAAAGAAGTTGTTAAAGATTAAAAGATAAACTTTGACCATTTCAAAGTTATAACGTTGTTCAGTTAAGGTCTGAGAGGTAATTATACCCCAACTTGAGTGACTTCCTTCTTAACTAAGAAATGGTAAGGTTTGATCGTAAAGAAGTTTTGGAAATGTTTTCCAAACGAGAATCAAAAATGTTTTCTGATAAAAGAAAATAAGAATTTAGAATATAGGGAAACAGGAGATAAGTAAATAAATGAACTAAAGAGATTAATGTTAAATGATGTTTGTTCGATATAATTTCCATCTGGAAATAATATCATTGTTTGCACACTTGTTTTTCTTTGATAGTTAACTCACCGACTATCGAAGTTTTGAACATTTTAACGTTGTTAATATGGAGAGACCGGTTGGATTATTATCCATAGAACCACTCTATATTGGCATAAGCGTCGCGAATCATATATGCCAAAGATAATTGAAGACGGAGTAAAATGCAAGGGCTGTTGTATAAGTCTTAGATAACAGTGACTAAGATGGATATACGGAATAGTTCCTTCGGTTTGTCCAGTCCCAGGACAACTTGTATGGACGAAGGTCTGACAGAGTATATCCAATGGATCGCGTAAGTTGATCTGTTCAAACGTATTCACGATTGGTGGCGGAGGAATTCGTTTCTCTAAGCTGTATACCCGTGTTATTTTTGGATAAGTCAATTTGTGATTTGGCGGGTATGACGATGTGACATTCTAAGTGAATGAAGATGGATGTCTGACAGAGTATTTCCAGACGATCACGTACATTGATTTCTCCAACCGTACCAAGAGTGGAAGCGGAGAAGGAAACTTCTTTTAGCTAACACATAATGTATTGTTGAGGACGTCAAATCGGTGATTGGATGGATTTGATGATGTGGCATTTAAAGTGAATCTGATGTGAAGACAAGCGTAGCTTCTAGCCTCACATCCGGTAAATGACAGAAATCAGGCAGGTAGCATGGCTATGTAGGTCGCACCTATTAGGGTGTATAATCACCTGATCTAGAGTTTCATTTATTTCTAAAATTCTATTGTTGATGCTGTCCCATTCGGGAAACGGTTGCTGATCCCAACCGTTGATATACATTCGATACACTCAAGCGAAATGAGTGGTCGGTCATGTGTGGCCGGGTTGCAAGATGTTCTTGTTGAACCTAGTGTATTCCTCTCTAGAGGTACACTAGTGAAAGGTGGTTCCATACCTTGTCATAGTTGGAAATCCATTATCCAATACGTGCTTGCGATTTTGATTGTATACTATATATGTAGAACGTGAGATGAAAGCGTTTTCTACTAGTTGATATCTATTTGTACATAGACATTATTATAATATCAAAAGGTTTTTGATATAAAGATATTTTGGATTCTCATAAGGGAAAAACCCATTCCGTTCTGCAGCGTGGTCTTATGAGATATCGTTTACTTGTTCATATACCTATTTAAACTGTTTTACTCATACCAGTCCCATGACTGACCCGGAGTTTACTTTGTTGTTTTCCCTAAACTCTTGGGTGCCTAAATTTGTACGGGCAGTCAAGTAGTCAGGAATTTGCAGATATACTTGGAGAGCTTGGAGCAGGAGGCTTCAAGATCATATAGCTATAGTTATTTCCGCTGTGTTGTAAGTGTTGTACTCTGATAAGTGTTATTGTATACATAATTGTTATATTTCAAAGTTATGTTATCAACTATATGTTATTCGTTCCGCTGTGAGGTTCGTGTTACTCTGATGTTGTGTTCTTCTTCTTCTTCTTCTATTCTAAGTTTCTATCTTATCTATTCTCACCCTCTGTCTTCTTTCTATTAGTTTTCTTGAATTTCCAGTGCGATTTGGGTTGGACTTGTGTTATTTAGTCAGCTCAAATTCCCCCGGATTTTCGGGTTACTACAGTTGGTATCAGAGCATTGGTTTAAGTATTACCTTGGCTCTATGGCGTGATTCAGTAGAGATGGGATTAGTAATATCCTAGACTGAGTTTGAGTGTATATATACGAGTGAACGTATTTGTTAGTTAATATAAAATGATTTTATATTGTGGAGTTTTATTGGTTGAGTTGTTTGTGAATTCTGGTCGATCGGTTTGATCCACTGTATCGATAGGGGTTACTAAACACTCGAATACGATGAACCGTCATGGTATGTTTTGAAAGAGGGTAAATGGAATAATTTTACCCGAATATATTTGATATAGTATATTGGTTGTGTTGGTTGTTATTATAATCGAGTAAGATTATAAAAAGGTAAAATGATTATAAATGACTAATCAGAATTCATATAAGTAAACTTTATGAAATAAAATGAAGAAAAATCTGAATTTAAATCAGATTGGAATTAAAATAAGGAAATTTTAAGTTCCTAGGAGATTTTGAAAACGTTTTTCAAACTGAAGGTGATATAGTATTGAACTCACTTCGATAGCTGGAAAATAGATTCTGATGATGAATCGCGATAGCATCAGTGTTCATTTTCGAGTTCTAAGTGACGGACTACTACCAAAGGTTTTGTTTTTGAATTGTTTTGAGAAAACAAGTTGTTTAGAAATTCAAAGGTTTTGAATTGGCATTGTAATTTCAAATTGATTTGAAATAGACCCAGGAAATTAAGTTTCGGAATTTAATTTTAACTTATGAAGTTAAATAGAATAAGATAGTAGAAACAAATTGAAATATTAACTTGAACTGAGTTAAATAGAATTGAATTGGATTAGAGAATAATCTGTTATGGAATTGGGTTGATGAGTTAAGAATTTGAAATTTGATATTCGGGTTCGAATGAGATTCGATTTGGTTTTGAGGATATGAACTGATTGGAATTTGATGGAAATAACACCGGTATATGCTGAGTTGATAGCATATGGAAGTGATAGAGTTGATATTCCCGACAAAAAGGTACCAGTTTATATTATATATGGATATGAGATTTATGAGCCGAATTGGCAAGTCGCTTGGCTGTTTGATTTTCTTTTGGGTTAAAGAAGGCCCAGAGAGGCGAGTTGGAGTTTGAGATATTGACCAGTACAAAGGAGGTGCTGGTAAAAAATTTCGAAAAGTTAAGGTGTTAGAAAATTTTCAGAATTTTTGAAAATTTAGTTAGTCGGAATAAATTAATATTTTAGTCGATATTAATTGGTTCAGTTGAAACCGGAGACAAGAGGTAAACAGATAAATTTTTACCCAGAAGATAGGGTCATCCCCTAGCTTAGCAATTTCGAGGACGAAATTTTATTAAGGGGGGAAGATTGTAGTAACCCGCATTTTAGCTGTTGAACAATTTATTTATTTAATTATTAAATATCGATTTATCGATATCGAGAACATGAATTAAATAATATTGAATATTTAATTAATAATTATAATATAATAAAATATATTATAATGTCGAAATAATCAAAAATATTGGAAATACAAATATTCTGTGAATGGGGTCATCCCAAAGATGTAATTCAACTTAGAGTTGGATTATATTGACGAATATATTCAATCGACGACAGTTTGAACGTATAATTATAATATAATTAAAATAGAGCTTGAAACGACGCGGCAGTTCGCTATTTGGCGATTCAGACTTCAACTGAATGTACAGGATTCGTTTTAAGCCGGATTTCTATGAAACAAGAAACGTGTGGAGCTGGTGGAGTATATCTTTCTAGTGGAAGAGAAAAATCGGGATTTCGTCGTGTAGATTTTGATGTACGTCCAAATCAAATTTCAGAAAAGTCGCTGTGAAATTCCTTTATAATTCGTAACGCTTTATATACGTTATAAAAGGATTTTTCAATGTAAATTGAATATCGAATCAATCTGGACTCGGAATAGCGAGTATATAATTACCCTGGAGCTATATGGTATTCCACTGTGAATATATACGATAATATTAATTTATTAATATTTAATTTAATTATATTTAAATATATTTATATATTTAAATGGGTCATTCAGAGCTTTAAAAATAGCCACTTTTACAAATGAAGTCGGAATTCGACGAAACTAATTTTGTTGGATCCGCAATGTCAAATAGTTGTTAGATGTGAAGTTTCGTGATTTTTAGAGTCACCGTGTGGCCATACGGATTTTTAGAGTGAAAAACAGTCAGTATTTTGACGGTTAAAAATACGCTGTGTGAGCAAACGGAGTCGGAATTCGACGAAACCAGTTTCGTTAGGACCGTAATGTCAAACTTTAGCTACATACCAATTTTCGTGATTTTTGGGTATCGTATGTAATCACGAGCATTTTTTGAAGGCAAAATGAATATAAAAAGGAGAATATGTCGGGAATATTCTATTCTATAAAATATCTAAAATATTTAAAACAACCCTATAAATAGCCTAACCCTCACTAAAACCTAAAAGAGAATTTCCCACTGTCAAAAACTCAGCCGCCACAATGGAAAACATTTCAACGTGAGTCATCTTCCTCAAGAATAAACCAAAACAAACCGAATAAAATTCCTTAAAATCTAAAACCAGCTCCAGTGATCTTCTTATTGCAAAAGCTTCGTTTTCCAGCGTTGTTTAAAAGGTGCGATGCATGTTTATGAAGATCGACAGTTAAGAGCGGCAGCTAGGGTTCGAGTTGGAAGGATTTCGGTGGGTTATTGATCGAAATGGAGTTTATGATTGTGTTTGTGGTAGAGAATATGGTCTGTTGGCAAAATTGGGTGGGAGTCGACGCTGATGTATGTCGATACTTGTCTGGTTATCGCGAGGGAGCTCGAAGTCGGTTCCCGATGATGGAGTTCGAATGCGAAGAAAGGGGTATAGGCTGAAAGGGGATTTGATGAGGATCGAAGTGGTGATTTCCATTTTGGGGACTGTGGATTATAGGAGGAGCGGTAGGCGGAGGAAAGAGGTCGGATTTGGCCATTTCTGAAGCGAAGCGTCATTGGTGGATTGGGGAAGAACGGATGTGAGGGTGTTGGGCTTTAAAGTGGACGGATGGACTTTAACAAGGGGAGTGGGCCGACGGAAATCAATTGAGTTAAGCCCATTTAGTTTAAAACCCTTGTTTATATTTTTATTTTAAAATGTACTAACTTCAAATGTGTATAACTCTACCATATGAAGTCAGAATCACGAACCGTAAGTTGCGTTGGGACCGTATGGACGAGAGCTACAACATGGAACTCACTGGAAGTGGATTCGAGCATGTTTGAATTTACGGCGAATTAAAATGTTTGATTCAAATCAAATAACGGTTTATCGTTCTTTAACGATGAACTGCAAATGTGAGTAAAACTCACCAACTCTGAACAGTTTATAATTTCATGTTGTATTTTTAGAACTGTTAGAAATTGTCTGTGTGACTGTGTGTTGATTGTTTGATTGAACTGCTAGTCAGTTAGTGGAAATATTATATATATATATATACATACAAATATATATATATATATAGATCGTTAAACTCTGCAAGTGATGATTAATTTTATTGTGTAACATCTGTGGATGCAGGGAAACAGGTTGGAGGAATCTGACTGGATTCCTCAACAGTTATTTTATTGTTTTTCATATATTGTTATATGATGTGATATAAAATCTATGGGCGATTATACGTGCTTGGACGATATTGAACATCGTGATTTGATGTGATTGAATACCAGAACATACCGGAATGTAGATAAGGGAATTTTCAAAGTGATATTGAAAATAGCATATTTATAAAATGGAATATTTATAAATAGGAGATATTCAAAAAGGAAAATAAATTCAAAACATTTCTTTTTGAATGGAAAGGCCTGTGTGGCGAGTTTGGGGATTTTCCCGATGCTCCCGATACAAAGGAGGTTATGGCGAATTTTTCAGAGAATTTAAGGAGTTAGAATATTTCAAGAATAAATTTGAAAAGGGAATATTTGTAAACCATTTACAAATAGAATTGAAAAGGGAACATTATAAAAAGGAAATCATTTTTTTAAAGTGTAGAACCGTTATTTAAAAGTAAATCTTTTCAAATGAATAAAACGTTGTTAAAAAGGAAATCTTTATAAAGTGAATAAAGTAAATCGAATATAGACATTCGAAAGGAGAAATCGTATATGGTATTCGAAGTTAGTTAATCGAATATGGTATTCGAAGTTAGTTAATCGAATATGGTATTCGAAGTTAGTTAATCGAATATGGTATTCGAAGTTAGTTAATCGAATATGGTATTCGAAGTTAGTTAATCGAATATGATATTCGAAAGTTAGTTAATCGAATATGTTATTCGAAGGGGGTTAGTCAAGTTGAGTTAGTCAAATAGAGTTAACCAGTTAGAATTAATCAGTTAGAGTTAATCAGTTAGAGTTAACCAGTTGGAGTTAATTAGTTAGAGTTAATCGATTAGAGTTAAAACGAACTAGAGTTAATCAAATATAGTTATTTGAGACAGAGTTAGTCAAACATAGTATTCAGGGTAAGTTGCCATCTTGTACGACTGCTAGCGTAATTCGCAGGGCTGTAAATAGCCTACGGCGGTCGGATGTTTCCTGAGGGAGTCAGGCGTAACCATTGTGATCGCTGCGATCTAGAGTCAAGCGAATGGAGTTTAATCAAATATTAGTTATTCGATAGGAGTTAATCGAGTTGATCGAGTTGAGAAATAAGTTGAGTTGATCGGGTGGTTCGACCAAGTTAGTCGAGCCTAGTTAATCGAACCAAGTAAGTCGAGTTAAGTTAGCCAAGTTAGTCGAGCCTAGTTAATCGAATCGAATTGGTCGAACCAAGTAAGTCGAGTTAAGTTAGTCAAGTTCGTCGAGCCTAGTTAATCGAATCGAATTGGTCGAACCAAGTAAGTCGAGTTAAGTTAGTCAAGTTAGTCGAGCCTAGTTAATCGAATCGAATTGGTCGAACCAAGTAAGTCGAGTTAGTCGAGTCAAGTTAAGTTAGTCGAGTTAAATAAATCGATGTTAGTTTCATCGAAAGGAGTTATCGATGTTAGTTTCATCGAAAGGAGTTATCGATGTTAGTTCATCGAAAGGAGTTATCGATGTTAGTTTTATCGAAGGGAGTTATCGATGTTAGTTTCATCAAAGGGAGTTATCGATTATAGTTTAATCGAAGTGAGATTTTCAAATATGAGATATTTGAAAAAGAAGAGTTATCGAATATTAGTTATTCGAAGAGAGATTATCGAATATCGTTTATTCGAGAAGGAGTTAATAGAATATAGGTTATTCGAAGAAGAGTTAATCAAATAGAGATATCTCGAAGAGAGCTAATCGGCGAATTCGATTATATCGAATTCGGGAAAGTACTTATACTTTCCAGTGTTTAAATAGAAATTTATTTATATTTAAATAAATAAGTGTTAGGTTAATTATTCACTAATAAGAATAGAAGTTATAATTAAAGTTAGATAATTCGAAAGGAGGAATTATAACGTTATCGTTATAACCAATGTTTAAATATAGAAGTAGATTAGTAAAATTGAATCCGAGAAAGGCGTAAAGAAGTTGTTAAAGATTAAAAGATAAACTTTGACCATTTCGAAGTTATAACGTTGTTCAGTTAAGGTCTGAGAGGTAATTATACCCCAACTTGAGTGACTTCCTTCTTAACTAAGAAATGGTAAGGTTTGATCGTAAAGAAGTTTTGGAAATGTTTTCCAAACGAGAATCAGAAATGTTTTCTGATAAAAGAAAATAAGAATTTAGAATATATGGAAACAGGGGATAAGTAAATAAATGAACTAAAGAGATTAATGTTAAATGATGTTTGTTCGATATAATTTCCATCTGGAAATAATATCGTTGTTTGCACACTTGTTTTTCTTTGATAGTTAACTCACCGACTATCGAAGTTTTGATCATTTTAACGTTGTTAATATGGAGAGACCGGTTGGATTATTATCCATAGAACCACTCTATATTGGCATAAGCGTCGCGAATCATATATGCCAAAGATAATTGAAGACGGAGTAAAATGCAAGGGCTGTTGTATAAGTCTTAGATAACAGTGACTAAGATGGATATACGGAATAGTTCCTTCGGTTTGTCCAGTCCCAGGACAACTTGTATGGACGAAGGTCTGACAGAGTATATCCAATGGATCACGTAAGTTGATCTGTTCAAACGTATTCACGATTGGTGGCGGAGGAATTCGTTTCTCTAAGCTGTATACCCGTGTTATTTTTGGATAAGTCAATTTGTGATTTGGCGGGTATGACGATGTGACATTCTAAGTGAATGAAGATGGATGTCTGACAGAGTATTTCCAGACGATCACGTACATTGATTTCTCCAACCGTACCAAGAGTGGAAGCAGAGAAGGAAACTTCTTTTAGCTAACACATAATGTATTGTTGAGGACGTCAAATCGGTGATTGGATGGATTTGATGATGTGGCATTTAAAGTGAATCTGATGTGAAGATAAGCGTAGCTTCTAGCCTCACATCCGGTAAATGACAGAAATCGGGCATGTAGCATGGCTATGTAGGTCGCACCTATTAGGGTGTATAATCACCTGATCTAGAGTTTCATTTATTTCTAAAAATCTATTGTTGATGTTGTCCCATTCGGGAAACGGTTGCTGATGCCAACCGTTGGTGATATACATTCGATACACTCAAGCGAAATGAGTGGTCGGTCATGTGTGGCCGGGTTGCAAGATGTTCTTGTTGAACCCAGTGTATTCCTCTCTAGAGGTACACTAGCGAAAGGTGGTTCCATACCTTGTCATAGTTTGAAATCCATTATCCAATACGTGCTTGCGATTTTGATTGTATACTATATATGTAGAACGTGAGATGAAAGCGTTTTCTGCTAGTTGATATCTATTTGTACATAGACATTATTATAATATCAAAAGGTTTTTGATATAACGATATTTTGGATTCTCATAAGGGAAAAACCCGTTCCGTTCTGCGGCGTGGT
This sequence comes from Allium sativum, assembly GCA_030737875.1. NCBI lineage: Eukaryota > Viridiplantae > Streptophyta > Magnoliopsida > Asparagales > Amaryllidaceae > Allium > Allium sativum. The sequence continues at coordinate 1,577,025 of CM060921.1, read as the reverse complement.
CTTATGAGATATCGTTTACTTGTTCATATACCTGTTTAAACTGTTTTACTCATACCAGTCCCATGACTGACCCAGAGTTTACTTTGTTGTTTTACCTAAACTCTTGGGTGCCTAAATTTGTACAGGCAGTCAAGTAGTCAGGAATTTGCAGATATACTTGGAGAGCTTGGAGCAGGAGGCTTCAAGATCATATAGCTATAGTTATTTCCGCTGTGTTGTAAGTGCTGTACTCTGATAAGTGCTATTTTATACATAACTGTTATATTTCAAAGTTATGTTATCAACTATATGTTATTCGTTCCGTTGTGAGGTTCGTGTTACTTGCATGTTGTGTTCTTCTTCTTCTTCTATTCTAAGTTTCTATCTTATCTATTCTCACCCTCTGCCTTCTTTCTATTAGTTTTCTTGAATTTCCAGTGCGATTTGGGTTGGACTTGTGTTATTTAGTCAGCTCAAATTCCCCCGGATTTTCGGGTTACTACAGTCTCACTCTGGATTAGTCTCTTTTGAATTCTTTAATATCTGTTGACCAGAAAGAAAGGAGTGGAGAGATGCTGCTGGCAGAAGTGAACCTTCGCGAATACCAGTTGATTGATCCCTCGCAGTCCCTTGGTAAGGCTTCGGTTCATCTTCAACGTTCTGTTGGTAAACCTATTAAGAAGAGAAGATCAATCTCTGAAGTAGGTGGTCGGTCTTCATCATTAATTATTGAGAGTAATGCCAGGGGAGTTGGTTAGCGCGCTCATGGCTCAAGGGTTGATGTGACTTCTTGGACGACAACCGAGAGTTCTACATGCTCCTTATCACAGGCAGAAAGTTCTCCAGGGACCTTTGGAGACCTAGGGGACCTGGATTCTGCTAAGTATCTGAGCCAGGGTGACGTTGTGGTGTCTGATATAAGAAATTTCCACGGCCCTGTTCAATGCTCTGAGAAAGTTTCTTTCGAAACTTGCCTTGGGACTGGTTTTGATTATTGTTTTATCTGTGGCGAAATTCTTTGTGAATTGGGCAACTTTTAGCTGATTGCTAATTGCATGCTTTACTTGTTTTCCAGGCACAAGCTTGGACTGTTCATTATCAGACAACTTTTCTCAACAGGCTGATCTCATTGATCCGGGAAGCCTCCTTCAGTCCTATCTTTCCTATTATATGAAACGTCCCTAGACGTTTTCCAGTTCTCAAGCTCAGCCTATCATTGAGCTTCCCATGTCCGATCCTTCAGGATGCGCGGAGTCTGGTCAGGCTCTAAGACCTAAATCAGTTGGTCCTTCTGCGATACCTGCTGTCATAACTCCTGTTCAGGTTCAAGCAATATGTAATCACCCTCCTTATGGGGTTCTTTCTGAAAGTCCAGTGCTTAAGGATCGCTTTCACTGCTGGGATTTAAGAGGAATGTCTTCTGCCCCAGGTTTAGATCCTAATGATAGGCAGGACATTGCAAGAAGCCTGGAGGCTGTGAAGAACAGTGTGGCTGACCAGCTTGGTGTTGTCAAAGGTCATCTTGAAGCACAATTGAATCTGGTCATGCAGAGTGTTGATAAATGCCTGGAGGATCGGTCGAAGTTAGGGTATGAATTTCATGACTTGAACGCATGACATCTCAACTACATTAAGGTTTTGGAAAGTGACAAAGCTAGTCTTGTACATCTGATTGAATCCCAGGACTCTGAAATATCTTCCTTGAAGAATGGAAGCATTAGAATGAATGACTTGGAGGCTGAAAATGTTGAGCTCAGAAAGAAATTGGAGGGTATGCGAGCGCAGCTTTTAGAATCTCAGTCCACTCAAAAATTTGCTGAACGTCGTTTGACCCTAGAAAAGCAGGCTTTAATTTCTTTGGAACAGGAGAACATGGCACTTGAAGGCCGCCTTGCTTCTCAAAACGAAATCCTTAAAATGTCTGAGGAAGAAAAGATCCAATTGCAAGAAGATCTTGTCAGAGCCAAAGCTGAGGCTGACGACAATCTGTTTCATTTTTACGTTTGCATTGTCATGAGTCGTGGGAGTTTGAGCTATCTGAATAAAGATTTCCCACGGACTCTGGCTCTTGTCTGGGAGAAAGTACTTTCATATTCCAAGGATTTTGACGACGGGTTCCTTCAGAGATAGCTTTTAGAGGAAAAGGATCGTGATGCCTTGAGTAAAGGTAGGCAGTTACTGGCGAACGAGCGAGCTCCACTACTTGGAAAAGAGTGTTTGGGTACTGTTTGCGCTTCTCCAAGTTCTGCTGGAATTGATGCTTCGAGTTCTCGCATTCTTGTCACAGATCGCTTTGCTATAGATGCTGTTAGAGTTCATCCCTGGACCGAGCACTCAAGCCAAGAAGACATCACTACGCAAGGTGCAAGTTGTGACAATACTTCTTTGAGCATAAAGGAACAGGTGGTTGGCTTTATGCACCCGACGGCTTCAGGTAAAGCTGATATCTACCATTCCGTTTTGAATTCGGATTTCCTCGTTTCTTCACTTGAGACTGCCGATCTTAGTGCTGGTTGTGAATATGCATCAGGTGCGCTTTCGCCACCTTCTTTGGCTGTTTGTGACTCCGCTGCTCAACCCGTTGCTGTTGATTCTGTTTTGGTATCTACCAGCATGAGCCCTCTCATTCCATCCTCAATGGTTGAAATGCCTTTACCGAATGCGCCCGATCCGGATGATGAGGATGAGATCTGGAACACCAAGGCTATATCCACTTTGAAGCGCAAACGGTAGCCGGTTGGCTAATTGATAAGGATCATAGACCTTTTTGTTCTCTAAAACGGGTCAGCGAGTACCTGGATAATTGATTCACACTGCTATGCATGAGAGAAAGTATTTGTAATCTCTATGGATTAACTTTGGTTTATTCCCTTCAACCTATCGCTTTATTAGACCGGTTGTTTATGCGAGTGCCGACCCTCGCTTAGCGACATTCGTTTCGCGTTCTTACGCTCGCTTCGTTTAGGGGCTGTTATGGATTTATTATTTTTCATTTTTGTAGGTGATCGCACTTTTAATTTGTTTTTCGCATGAGTTTTATCGTTTGAGTAGTCCTTACGAAGAAGCTTTAACCAGCCAATGGTATGTTTTGAATGGGCATTGGTGATTTCTTACACAATGGTGACGTCCCCATACCAAGTTATTTTTTTAATTTCATGAATTGCTTTGAGTCGCATAGTGATTTCAGTTGACCAACTCATGGTGATTTTTTTTAGACAACGTGTTGTTATTAAGTGTTTTCTTTTGGGTGCCCCCATGGGAGGTCTTGCTTTTCGATTTCGACCCAATTTTGGCCTTGTCAGCCCTGATTATTCTAGGACTAGAAGGACCTTGTTGGATACCCCCAAATGGATGGGATTTCTGGTTTACCCCCTTTCAGCTGGGATTTCTGCTGTAATCCAATCCTGGCTTTGTTTGACTTGGTTAACAACAAAGAACAAGATCGGACACCTCCTTTCGGTAAGGGTTTTCACGAACCAGCCGGTTTTTGCCGACTTTGCATCTTGACATATGAAATAGACATTGGTCGTTTGATTGAGAAAATTAAGAAATCTTCCCAAGCCAAACGACCTGTGTCCTGCACCCAAGAGGGCGTTTCTTTGGCGGGCTCAGCTATTTTATTTGAGGGACTATTTGTTTTGAGTTCCTTTTGCTCCAGTATTGATTCCTGAGAGATAAGCGTTACTCCTTGTTGTTGGTCTTGACTCTGGTTTTGAGGAATTCATGTCCTGGGGAATTCATACCCTGCACCTGAGTGGGCGTCTCCTCAGAATCAGCAATTTTATTATGGGCAGAGATTTTGCAATAGCCCTGCGTTTGCAACAAGGTTCTACGATGGTCCTCTGAGTGGGTACTTGCTGGGCATTCAGCCTTTTCCATGATGATGTGCACAGCTTTTCGTCTGTTGTTCATCTCGTTGTCTGCCCCAGAATAGCTTGTTATTTGATGCTCGTGGCTCTCAAGCCGCTCTGCTCAAGATATGCTTTAGGAACCTTCCCTTTGGAGTTGGGATGGGTGGATATGCTTAGCCACCTCTAACAGGACTACATTTGAAAAGCTGGTGCTTAGCATGAAGCAATGACTACAGTATTTAAACGAGCATACAATAGTTTCCCTATACATAGTATATGCAAGTAGTTCGTTGCTCAACATGAATGTAGCAACTGGGAAAATAAAGTAAAACAACTATTATTTTTAAGTCAGGCAGGATAGAAATAGAGTAGCGGGGCGGTGTGATAGGAATTTCAATCAAGAATTCCTTGATCAGAGTGCCAATTATTGATCTCTGGCCGTGCGTCGATCTCAAGCTAGTTTAGGCCCTCTCTCTGGGAAGCTTGCTCTCCCACACTGGCATATAAGTGGGGCGATGTCATTGCACATAGTGTTGCAGATAGGTCTCCCTAACCAGTCTCTCGACTAGTGACCTCAAGTGTCTACACTCGTTGGTACTATGGCCAGGTTGATCATGGAATTGACATAATTTTCCTGACTTCATGGTAGCATCCTTGACTTGCATCCGCTCCGGGACCGGGTATGCTATAGTGCCCTTGGTTGCCCTGAAGATATTTTCTATGGTGTCGTTGAAGGGAGTGAACTCAGAATCCTTGAAAAAGCGCGATCTCCTTTTGCTCTTCTTGGCTCCTTTTTTCACGTCTGGGACATTTCCTTGTTTTTCCTTCCATTCCATGGAACGAACGCTTTCCTTCCTGCTGGATCATTGATGGGGCCCATAGCCACAGTAGGCAGTTCTCGAAGTAGAACTTTTTTGTTCAGCAGAAGAATTCATTTTTCCTGCACAACTTGTTTGTGCGAACGAAAGGTCTGCAATGCTTGGCGTGGCTTTAATGACAAAGGTCTGGGTAGCAAACATCGACTCGATTTTCTCTACCAATGCGTCATTAGCAACAGTTATCTGGCTTGTTATTTCTGTCACTGCTTCCTCCAACTCCTTCTTGGTTATGGCCGCCTCGACTCTTTGAGGTTCTTTTTTCCGGAACGGACGGTGGGCGATGAGTCAGTACCGGAGACGCCATTGATTCTGGTAGCTACAATTTCTCTCACCATGCTCATGATTGCGAGCACATCGTTTTCTTTTAAAAAGAGAACGGGGAAAGAGATGAATACGGCCCCACGGAGGGCGCCAAAAATGTTTACACCAAAAATGGTCCAAACACCTCATGTACAAAGCTGTACTTCACCAATTTGGTAGGGAATAAAATGGAACCATATTCAATCAGTAATTCAAAGTAGAAAATGCAGAAAAAGGTAAAAATAGAGACGAGGTTTAGAGTGGTTCGGCCGTTAATGAGGCCTACGTCCACTATGAAGGTGATTTCTAATCCCATGATATGAATTACAAGGTACATCAATTCTCTCTGCATCATACACTTCCATTTTCGCCTAATACAACCTTGTTTATATACTTTAATCTAGGAAATTATATAAGAAGATGGTTGAATTTGAGGAGAAAGAGGATGAACGGATGATTGGGATTGATGATGTCTTTGTTCTCTCTGAATCATGAAATTGAGCTTGACGCCATGGCCAGATCCGCAGTTTGTGGTAGGGTTTGGCAGCACTTCGTGGTTCTTTCGATCTCTTTTTCTCTCCCTTTTTCAGTGGTGGCTATGGTATATTTACAGATGAGTCATCGGTTTGAAATTCGTTTCCCGCCCTGTGAATCTCTAATTCTGCTAATTACCATCGGGCCATTGGCCAGTTGTCGCTAGTTGTCATGAGCTGCCTCAGGTTGTCATGTGCAGATAACTTTTTGGGACAGACGCCTTATGTAGTTGAGAGGGTCCGTGAGAGCGGGCGCTTCTGTGCGGGCGACCATTTTAGGAGGCCTTGTAGGAACGGGACGTAAGTCTGGGATTGGTTCTTCATTGTTCCCTGCGCGACCGATTGCTTTAGTTTTAGGGGTGCTCGCTCTCTTATTGCTTCTGCAGGATGTGATCGTTCTGGCTCATGTTGGATGAGCGACTTGCTTCACGCTGATGCTTGGTATAGCCTCATTTCCGTATGAGCGACCGGTCTTAGTCTCCGCGCCTGAATCTTGATTTGGACCCAAGTTTTAGGATCGCACACTGCATCGTGTCGTTCGGTTATACCTGGTCGACCTGATTTGTTCTGCGCTTGACATTCAGCACTTGCTCTTGTGACTGTTCTTTTCTGTCACTAATACTTCGAGTGCCTTAGTGTGTGAACGACCCTGATGATGTTAACAACATTTCCTCGTTCAATGTGCACGTGGATTTTTTAGGGATTAACAATGGAAGAGTCAGTACTCTCAAAAGAATGATGCTCGGATTCTAAATTGAAATAGTTATCTTTATTGTCCGTTCTACCCAAAACCGAGTCAATCGAGATCCTTGAAAGTCTAATGATCGAACACTTCGTGCTATTGGATCCTACTCCCACCCTAGTTCGAGCCACTGCTTCTTCCAATCCTTTCTTTTTCTTGCCAGTGTTACTTCGGTTAGAATTGAAATGGTTATCGTTTTCTTGCCGAGGGTCTGTCTGCTTTCTCTGAGTGTTGTAAAGATATGTAGTTGTCGAATCCAGTCCCTTATCTACAGACAAGTAATTCATTAAACCCTATTGTTCCTAATTTTGACAGTAATGATACAGGCAAGTCTACGAGATTGAATTGAACCGTGAATAACAAATTTGTGAGAAGTTTGACTTATGTCCAACTTGTTGTGTTTAAGGGGAGTATGTCATGTAAACCACATACTGTGAATAAGGAGAATTATCCTTTGTTGGATGTACACAAAATCTGAAAGCACTATATCTGCTAGTGTATAAAAATAAATTATTTCAAGCAGGGACTTGTTGTGGTTGATATATAGAGAACATAGTATATGAATAAAACAACTTAAATTATATAAAAAACAATACTTTGCTAATGAACAAAACTCTAAAGACAGAACATAGAAGTTAGTTGGCAGCGTACAGGGTATGTGTTATCAACTTATAATTTCATTCTTTTATGTGTAACTAAATTCAGGTCATTGTCGAAAAATGATGTCCGGATACTTGTTGGTAATGGGTGCCCAAGCTTGGATTCAGAGGTGGTATTTTCAGCGAAGCTATTAAGAAAGTACACTCATCTTGACGAAGGAGATGTAAGTGAAACATATTAATATATCGAGTCACACATATTGTATCAGTTTGAATTTTAGATGTGCTTCATTTATGTTGTTTCTTTATGTGATTTCTTGTTTTAGTTTGCATGGTACGCATGCCTTCTTATATTATTGTTATGGAAATGTATGCTTTCCTGATCTTAGCAGCTTGGGGTATTAAAACTACCATGATATCAACTTTTTCATGTTAATGCTAGTAATTTATTAGGAAATAACATTATCTTCATGCGGGTACATCTAATATAGAGAATACCACCTTTGACAAAAAAATACTGATTATGTCACCCACACTCATATTATACAATTCTAACCGAAGTTTTACTGATTATATAAAACTGTTTTGTTACTTTGACAAAAAATTACCTGAAAAAGTGCGAGATATGTAACTTTTTGTTTGTGCGGAGTTGATTATGTCATAATCCCTCCAATTACTTTCCTTCCCCGAACTTTCAGGTAGAACAAGCAGAATTTACAGAGAGCGAGCTATAAAAGATGGGAGAGCAAATAAAGACGATCATTGAAACTGTAAATGCAAAACAGGTAAAATTATTTCATAGAAAGTTGTATAGAATTTTTCTTTGGCTATTAATCTATTGATAGATTTACAATTCCTAACAAATTAATATATTTACTGAAGTAACTGAATCATTCATGGTATGTACAGCACTGTGAATTTAGCTTTGTGAATTCACTATGAATTTAGCTTTAGTTGACATGGTACCGCTTATCTATACGCGATGTAGAGCAAATGCTTAAAGAACTTGAGACCGAAAAAGGGAGTCAAACAGCTTTACATGTTGGAAGTGCGAAAGCACAAAATGAAAGAGCTATTGTATTCGTTGTTCTTTTAGAAGCAAGATCCCAAGTCAAAAATCAACTTCTTTAGATGGTAATATAGCAGCCTTGTAATTTTAGGTGTAATGTTAGGTGGTTATCGATCAAACTGCTTTTGTTTAAATGTATATTACTAGTGTATGCTTGGATGTATTAACAAGTTCAAGACATACGCAGTCGTCAAAGTTGAATGTACCGAACGAAGAAATAAATCATAATTGCAAATTTATCTTTGTATTTTTGGGTATGCTATTTATTTGAATGTTCATAGTTGATTGATATTAGTTCGATATATATACATGTATGCATTTATGTGTGTGTCTATACATACATACATACATACATATATATATATATATATATATATATATATATATATATGAATGTGTATACCTATCTATATAATATATATTTGCAGATTAGAAGGGGAACAACGACAAATTACTAACAGATGATGCTAGATTAAATATTTACATAAATTGAAATCCGTCGCTAATCCCTTGGCAATTAGTAAGGGTTTACCAACGTCTTTTATAAATAATAATTTATTATAAATTACTTATCCGTCGGTAGATAGTCGGTAAATAAATTAAAATAAAATTAATAAATAAAATATTTTTACTATATAATTAGTAAAATGACGGAAAACTATCGGAAAAATCATGCTAAATTCCATCGCAAAAATCTGACACAATTACTGTCATGGTTTTTACCAACCGCTGTATTATGCAAGAAATCCGTCGCTAAGGCCAATTTAGCAACGGATTAGAAGCGGATACTGCCGTTGCTATATGCGGTTTTTCTAGTAGTGATTTATATTGTTGATTTTCATATATTGCATTATATGATGTGACAAATAATCGGTGAATAATTATTGTGTGTTTGGGATGTTTTAAATAACATTGACCTGAAATAATTGGTATTTAAATACCATAAAATATATTCGAATATGAATTTATAAAGGAACTAGATAGATGAGATTTTAAACTGTAATGGTAATATTTATATAAATCAAGATTTGATTTAATAAAATGAATCCAGATTTCTATAGTAGAATAATATTCACTTTATAAAGTGAATAATGATTTTAGAGCAAACGATTTGCAAGATTAAAATGGTTATAAAAGTAAAATGGCTTGTGTTAATAAAAAGTTAAGGATGGAGTTAAGAAAATTAGAAACTGACTGGAAAGTAGTTAAGCTGAATAGCTGTCTGAGTATCGATCTGATGTTGGTTTTGGCCTTCGGGGTTAATACTTAGGGAGTTATTCTCTTACTAGTTTACGGTTAGAGACTGATGGACGTTGAAGGATAATGATGCATGGATATATGGAAATGTTTTTCCACGAAACGTAAAACGAGTTTAAGAAATATGGAAAAACGGGGAAATTGGGAAATGAATAATTTAATGATAAATTAAATTAAAGGGGATCAGTGTTGACTGGTGATTGATCGATAAGATTTCCGTTTGGAAATACGACTGTTGTTTGTATGTATGTTTTTCTTTGATAGTTAAATAACCGACTATCAAAGTGTTTGACCCTTGTTCCGTTGCCAATACAGAGAGACCGGGATCAGATATATTATCTGAAAACCACTCCGTATGGCATTAGCATTGCGAATCAAATATGATGAAGATAATTGAAGACCTAGTTATAAAAGGGTTGTTCTGGAAATCCTAGGTAGAAATTGCCTAAGATGGATTTACAGAATAGTGCCTTCAGGTTGTCCAGTCCCAGGACAACTTAAATGGACGAATGTCTAACATAGTATATCTGATAGATCACGCCAACATAATTACGTTGGTGGTGGAGGAATTTGTTTCTCTTAGCTTATACCCATGGTATTTTTGGGGAAATCAATTTGTGATTTGATGGGTATGATGATGTGGCATTCAAAGTAAATAAAGGAGTGATCTATTAAAAGATATATTATGAACTCAAGCCTGATCAACTGGGAAATGACTGAAATCGGGCAGGCAACATGACTAAGTGGGTCGCACCCAAGTAGGGTATATTGTCACCATCTAGAGAATATTAATATTTGTTATTTCTTTTTATTTCTGTATCTCCCGGGGACGGTCATGTTGGTATACAAACCGTAAGGTGGTAATATATTCGGAACATTCAAGCGAAATGAATGGTCGATCATGTGTGGCTGAGTTACAAGATGTTCTTGTTAACTCTAGTGTATTGCTTCTAGAGTACATTGATCGGAAGGTGATTCCATCCCTTGTCATAGTTAGAAATCTATTACCCAATAAGATCCCGGGGTTTTTGATTGTATATTATATATGTAGAGCGTGAGATGAAAGCATTCTACTAGATTGTTATTTACTTGATTTAGACATTATTATAATACTAGATAAAATATTGATTTTAAGAAATGTTTTGGGTCATCGTAAGGTAAAAACCATCAGTGTTTATGTGTGGATCGTTCTTGCGATTTTCCTTTCTTATGAAAAGGATTTTTGTAAAGTTAAACCAAGATGATTAGAGTTTACTCACACCAGTCACATGACTGACCCAGAGTTTATTTTGTTTTGTTTTCCCAAAACTCTGGGGTGCCCAAATTTGTATGGGCAGTCAAGTAGTCGGGATTTTTCAGATTTACTTGGAGGAGCGCTGAGCAGGAGGCTTCATCATTAGTTATATACAGAGTTTATTTCCACTGTGATGTTATGTGTTATACTGGTATGTATATATACAGTTATGGTTTTGTATTTCAAAAGTCGTTATGTAATATATTTGTTTGCTCCGCTGTGAGATTCGTGTTTACTCTAATTCTATTCTGTTGTGGTCTTCTTCTTCTTCTTCTATTCTAACTTTCTTTCTATTAATGGTCCGATATTTCCCACGCTTGAGTAGTCGACATGATGTGTTGTGTCGATTTTCATGGTCGAAAATCCTTAGGTCGTTACAAGTTCTTTATTAATTGTATGCATGTATCATATACAATTCATAATCCCTTGTCTCTCAAAACATGATGTCCTTATTAAGGTTTAAAATATACGAAAAGTCCTTAACTAAATTTCAATGTAAATTAAGTCTTTGTTTTTTATCGTTGACTGTTGCAAACATATCAGCAACATTTCATAAAAGTTGTTGACATATCAGCAACTTTTCTGTACATGGTATGAAAGTTGCTGACATATCAATAATTATTTACAAAAGTTGCTAACATTTCAGCAATATTTTTTCACTTTTCTGTAAACTGTATAAAATTTATTGACAAATCAACAATTATTTATAAAAGTTGTTGGCATTTCAGCAATAATTTTTCCTTGCTTCTAGAAAACAGGGGGCAGATTTTCAATGAAACTTTAACAGTGAAAGTTACTGACATAACAGTAATTATTTATAAGAGTTGTTGGCATATCAGCAATAATTTTCTTTGTTTTTAGAAAATAAGGGACTGGATTTACATTGAAACTTTGATAGGGACCAACTTTACAATATGAAAGTATAATAGGAATGCCTCCCTAATTTTCACTTATTTTATATTGTTTATTCAATATACTAATAATACTATAAATAAGACTGTAGCTTCGATGTGCTCAACAATTAAGGTGTATGCAACTAATTTATTGTTGTTGTTGTTGTTGTTGTTATGACAATACCATATCAAAGATTCATATTCTTTAAGCTATTTTATTGAATAATATTGATTTATGAAATAATGTATTTCTTAGAAATACACTCATGATTCAAACGTCAAACACATCTAATATTAAGGTATTTTATGTGTTTATTCCTTAAGCTTGTTTGGATTTCATTAACGTTACACCTTTGGTTTGTAGGTTCATATTATATAAGTTTTATTAGTACATAAATTTTATATTTTTAATTAGCTTATATGATTGCCTTATGTATAACCTTATATTGATTAAATCTTATTTACTTAATTTTGATTAATTGATTCTTTGATTAATTTTACATTATTCTAATTTATAAGATTAGTGTACATTATAATCATTATTGTAAAGACCCGCCATTTTAAACAATGAAATTTTATTCAAAATGGTAGATTGTCATTGTGGTAAATAAAATAAATTACAGAATTACAAACATTGAAATAGGTACAATTCAGAATCTCGTAGCCAAAATAATTGAATACATAAGAAATTTATAACTTTACATTCTTAAATAAACACACTGGAAGTAAAATAAGTTAACAACTACATAATTAAACTAAAATGATGATATAACTAGAATAAAATAAAATCTTCAATTATGTCTTTGTTTCTAGAAAAGCAATCCCTAACTTTAATACTCAGGGCTGACCCGAGCATTATGCATAAAAAACAAAATCCTCATATTGGAACTAAAGTCCTCAGGTAAATCAATAAATCAAAGTGCATAGTAACTTAAGAGATGTTACGGGTTTTTCCATCTTTTAACGATCTGCTAAAATATTTACATATAATAGTATACGCTATAATGGATAATGTCTAATAGTAAAATAAATATCAAAATGCCTTGCCAATAATATATATCCAAATGGCGTTAAGGTTTTACATTAATCCACCTCAACACGTTAAAATTGCAAACATATTCGTAATAGGATCGTATAAGGATAAATATGAAAAGACATATGCGACAATGCCCGAGGTAGGTTTCTACCAGTTTATCATTTCCGGCTGGTCATAATTCATGAGTGGTCGACCGCGTCCAATACCCACAAACAAATCAAGGTGCACCAATGGAATCACAAGTCAAGTGAGTAATACGAGGTAACTAACCTAATTGGCCAGGCATAGGCTCATGTCTTAGTCATTTTAATTACGACACAAGTGTCAAGGCGATCCATCAGCGTACTTCATCCCAGTAAACGTTCGCCAAATCAACCACTTCATTCTAGAACATCCTCCACGTACATAGTTATCAAGTGTGAGTGCGTAAACACTCACCATTGGTTTGATATCAAACTTAGACTCCGACGAATGCGTAGCTATAGATGTCTACAATCTCAACCAAACCAGTTTCATATCGTATGGAATTTCGGTACGAACCCAGTGGAAGCAACTTCATGTGAAACTTTGATTTTAAGTCCATATAAAATTTGAACAAATGTGAAATTTTCAATTGCTTCCAATCTCAATCCAATTTCATGTTGTAATAATTTTCTTGAATTCCTTATGCTTGGAATGACTCTCGTGCATGCAAACTCGTTTGTACATATTAAACCAATATGTACAGTTGCTTCCTTATATCCTTCTCGTATCAAAAACTCATTTGCCTCATTCCTTAAAGTAATATGCATGCAAACATGTTTGAATGCATGATATATCCTTCCTGCATATATTTTTTCTTGAATCCATTAGGCATGCAGGCATGAAAAATGAAAGAAGAGCTGATACTCAAACCATGTACAAATAAACAGGCATGCCCACATTATTTCATAATGGACTACAAGGACTGATACAGATCATTGCCTAAGGCGGAGGAGAATTGGCGGCAAAGTGGAGGCGAGGTCAGCAGGTCGGCTTGGAGTTGCGCGACATCGAGTGATTGGTTTGTGTATTGGAGGAGGAAGAGAATACGGTGCTAAGGTAGGCTGAGGAGTGCACTCAGGCTCGGGTTGACATTCGTGTGGCGTATTGGCGAGCTGCAGGAAAGTAGAAGCAAATGTAAGCACGAGTTCAGGGTTCCACAGGCTTTCAGGTTTGTGCCAGGCTTCATTTCATTTTTTTATATAATAGTGGCAGCTCTAAAAAATTGCAATGAAAATGTGGAAGAATGGAAAAGAAATGTGGCAGTTGAATAAAAGTGTGGAATGGCACAAATCTAGGATCGCACGTATTACTGGTTTCTATTAATGGAACCAATCCACGTGATACTATATTCTTTATTTATGTAGACCTTCAAGATATATTTGTCTATAAGGAATTATAAATATATCTCATTTCTTATTTCATATACTGAGTGGATTATAGGGAGTAATTAGTTGCTCTATTTAAATATTTTGTGGATTTAATAGATTAATCAATTACCTCTTCTCGTTGCATTAGAAAAGACAACAAATAATCTACACGGAGAAGATTTATGTAAGCATTGAATAGCCTCTTAAAGAAGATATATTGTCAAGTCCATTATAAGTAGTGGTGTATGAGGTTCGTATGATAAGATAAGAAAGGAAAAAGATTGAGATATCTTCTCAATTTTTGAGACATTCTCTTGTAATCATTTAGTAAATTAATAAAAGTTTTGTTTAGAGGAATTCATTTGTAATTCTATTTTTTAATTCTTATCTCTTATGAAATCTAATTGTGTAGTGATCCTAAGGATTTTCTAATAGGTTGGTATCAGTGCTTACTACACAATATTTTTAAAGAGAGTTTTGTTATGGAAAACATAAGTATGCAAAAACTAAATGGGAGAAATTGGGGATTAAGGAAGGCGAAGACGGAAGATTTTCTCTACCTTGATGATCTTCACCAACCATTAAAGAACAAAGGGGAGAAACCTAGTAATTTATCTGAAGCAAAATGGGCAACTTTAGATAAGAAGTCTGCAACGTCTATTCGGTATTTTTGGATAATTCGGTGTTTTATATTGTTGCTAATGAAACACCTATCTATGCTATTTGGAAGAAACTAGAAGAAGTTTATGCAAAGAAATCTACAACAAACAGGGCTCTTCTTATGATAATATTGGTGAAATTGAAGCTTAAGGAAGGTGGATCAATTAGAGAGCATCTTAATGATTTTCAAGCAATTGTGAATCAACTGGCTGCCGTGAATTTCAAGGTGGATAATGAGACACAAGCTTTGATGTTGACGAGTTCATTACTCAAATTTAAATGGAGTCATCTCAATGGGTTCGGTGGCTAGTAGCTTAATTAATGAGGATATACGGAGGATAAACATTACGGAAGGAAAGGATAAGGAGGCAATTGAAATTAAAACTCCAATTGAAGAGGCTTATCTTGCAATAAGGGATAATCATCAAAATATGGAAAAACAATCAAATAGACCAAATGTGAAAAAGGAATTCATTTGTTATTACTATAAGAAATCTGATCATCAGCTGATATTCTGTCATAAGATTAAAAAGAAAAAGGAGAGATTCTCAGAATGGATTAAACCAACTCGTTATTTGATTAAGTTTGGAACTTTTGCTAATGGCGGCGTCCCCAACCTCGATCTCCTTCTTTTCCTCGTCTTCTTCCTTACTTTGTCAGCTTTCCCTCCTCTTCCTGTTCGTCCTAAACCTCCTGACCCACCTCATCCACCTTTTGTCATCTCCGATGTTGGCACTGCGTCATCTTCTTCTTCTGGTTTGTCAAATTCTTCATTAGGTAATCTTGGAAATTTTGCATCTAATCTTGTTAATTCGAATGTTCTTGCTTCTTTAGCCAAATCTATCGATAATCTTGTTAATCCCACACCTAATCTGATTAACTCGGATCATCTTGATGTATCTAATTCTGTTATGGTAAAAAATATTGATATTTCGAATCTTGCAAATTCATCAAACACCTCTTTTTCTCATCTTTCTGACGTTAATTTCATTTCGTCAAATCTTGATACATCTAATTCTGATAATAGCAACTCTTCTGCTCATGCTAATTCAAATCCTAACCACATAATTTCGAATCCTTATTTTGACACTCCTTCAAACACCTCTCGTTCATCTCCCCCCACTTTTAAATCGGAGTATTTGTCTCTTTTTACCTCTTTACCTCGTAATGTTGGGTCACATAAACCAATCCAATTTGAGATAAAGAAAGATGGTAAGCCTAATGCCCTGCTTGAAGTGGTTAGGGCAGAAGGTTTGAAGTATTGACAAAACTATTTGGTGGGAATGCATATGTAGAGAGTGCATGAAAAGCATATGTAGAGAATTATTTAGTGGTATCCATGAAAATTCATACGTAGAGAATTATTTAGTGGATGGCCATCTCAACTTACCAGATTCTAGTTCAGCAATGCTCAAGAGGCTCCGAAGAGAGTTAGTTGTTAATGTGCATTTTAATGGTGGAGGCAAAGTCAATTGGAATGGTAAAGAGCATTCAATTAAGCTAGTATATAATTTGCTGCATGGTAATAAGCCATTATTTCCTTGGCATGCAAGAGTTTGGAGTGCTAGTAGCTCGACAAAAGAAAAACTTGTTATTATGGAAAGTTATGTCAAATGCCATCAATACAAAGCGGAAGCTGTACTCGCGTAGCATTATTCCGGATAATGTGTGTGTTATGTACTGTTGAAGCTGAGTCGAACGCACATTTGTTCTTTGAATGTGCTTAAGTTTATCAGTTGTGATATAGAATATTGGTGAATGGTTGTATGCATAGACCATCAAAAGTTAGCAAGTTGGAGTGGTTTAATATATTCAAAGGGACAAGATGGAGATCTGATAAGTCAAAACTGTTGTCGAAACTACTCAAGAGATTTATATATGCTATTTGGAAAGAAAGGAATAATCGAATATTTGGGATAGGTGTTATGAATGTGAATGAACTGTATGCTCTAATTCACAAGAGAATTCTGAAGTAGAAGAGGATAACAAAGCTATGCTGAATGTTGTGAAGTCTGTTTATATGAATAAGGCAACATCATTGCTGTAATGAGTTCTTTCTGTGTTCATATGGTTTTTGTTGTATTGTTTTTTTTCTCATTCCAGAAATGATTAGATATATTTTGTTACTTTGGTGAGATATGGTGTTGTATAGTAAATATTGAGACGAGTCTTGTGTTGTAAATTTGTGTATATGATTCTGAGTGAATATAATAAAATTGCCTTTCAAAAAGGATAAGGAGAGAACGATGGCATTGGAAGAAGGGTCGATTGGACAAAAAAATAGTTGAGGTGAATTTTGATGAGGAATTTGATGGCAATGTTTTATGTGTTGATAAAGGCAAAATAAAAGTTGGTTCCTTGACCCCGGTGCGTGCTTTCACATATGCAATCAAAAGAAGACATTCATTGAATATGAAGAGCAAGATGCTAAAGTGTGAGGAGTTGTGTTAAAAGGATGAGTTCTGTAAGGTCCCGAACCTCCCCAATCTCCAAAGAGAAGGGAAAGAATGGATTGCCTTGAGGACAAGACAAATCTGAACACAAACAGAAGAACATTTCATTACTTATTACAACAATTGCATTAGATTACAAGAATATACCAGAGTATGAATAATTATTACACATTTGATAAATATCAGAGAATTAAATTTACAATGCACCGGAAAATAATACAAAACACAACTGAAAGGAATATATGGATATAGAGCTTTCCAAATATTATTCCAGCTGTAAACCAGGATCCTGTGAATATAAATCTGCAAAAGCAAAACTACTAGCTGCCCGTGTGGAAAATAAGGGCACCCAGAGTTTAGGTTAAAACAATAAACTCCAGGTCAGTCATGTGGCTGGTGTGAGAACTAAAACAATTATTAATCTTTATTTTAAAGTTCGGTAAATCAAGGGACCACGCCATATAACACGGAACGAGCTTCCTCCCAAGAATACCAGTGCATAAAACAAACAGCGCAATGCTAAATAAAGAACAATGAAGCTATTATAAGACTCAGGTCCCATCACACAATGCAACGTAAGCCGGAGGATAGAGTTTTTACCTTATAATAGCCAAAAATGCTTGGTACATGAAATTTCATCTTTTATTATTACTATAAGCGTATAATGTCAAAACAATTTCAATCATAAGTATCAATCATAGACGACATAAGTGCCCCATCCCACTGTGTCGCCGTACTAGGCTCTACAATCAAAACCGCAATTATCACATATTGGAAATTGGATTTCCATCTGTGAACCAAGGCAAGGGATCGTCCTTATCGAATTCGAGAGCTCTAGCCCGCCCCTCAGGATACAACTGCAACTGCACCTTGGATCGTCAGGGCCGGTCCACACGGAGTGGATTAAAATGCCTGAACAATGTGTTTCCCCATCCTATTGGGCGTCAACTGGTCATATCCCGACCAAACAATCGACCCCGGAACAACCGATATAACAGAGGTGCCTCGCTATCCATCATCCACATAAGTAAAATGCCATAGCGTGCAAAACGCTGACACTACTCCTAGCTAGAAGGAAACTCATGTCCTCCCTGAAGTCCTCTCCCGTTTCTGGTTCACACCGGGGTGTGAGGCTCGCGAATCAACGCTACAAAAGCTACGCTATATTAAAGCCGTGCTTTGATCATCAACCATAAGACTCTGCTTTTCAATAGAAGCCTTGATCGTTTGCATCTCAGCACGCCACACAGGCAATTCACGCTATGCAACCGATGTCAATCAATCACACAGAATGAAATGCGATGTTAGACACACATCCATTTACAAGTTCGTTCTGAGTGTGAACGAAACCAGAGGCACCTTATTCCTCCCCCATATGCCCAATACAGGGGAGAGGCCCTAGCATATCCGATCGATCTCCAAGTACATCTGGACGATCACCACTTATTACCTTGTTTTGGGTGTACAGCCCAATCAAGGCATCAGTAATCATATAAACAATGTGAAGACCTCCGGTCTTTAACCACCGTATTCATCCTCTACATATCGTTGAATCAGTTATTCAGAATGAGATAAACCCGGTCTTTCTGAATAACTCGCGTATATAATAAACAAGTGCTATAAAAAAACACAACATACGCCTCATTCCAATCCAGAATATTCCTTTATTCAAATATTCTTATACTTTGGGGAAGGTTCCCATTAATTTTATCAAAAATAAATTCTTTAAATTTATTCTTTAATCTTCCTTTGGATATCATTTCCATCTAATTAAAGATGCATTAAAACTCCACGTGGTTTTAATCTTCCCAAAAATCAATATTAATGATTGTTTAACTTGGGAAATCATATCTTGTCTTTAATTGGGTTAAAAAACCAATGTCATTTAAAACACGGTTCACGATAATCCCAAAATCACATTCCATTAGCCTTTAACCGTAAATTAGCAAGTGAACAATTCCCTAAGTATTGACCCCGAAGGCCGAAACCAACATCAGATCAATACCCAGGAAATCATTCAACTTAACTAATCTCCAGTTAGTTTCTGATTTTCTTAACTCCATTGTGTCTAAGAACAGTATTATTAAAGATACCATTCACGACAACCTAAAATCACATTCCATTAACAATGGAATCTTCATGGAAAACAAATCAATATAAACTTCCATATCCAACCGATAATATCAATGGAATAATGACAAGGCCTTTTAAATACCATATATATTAACCGTCTTCCCCTACAGAAGCTTACTTTGATTGTTACCAAATCGAATTCCATTCAATTCCAATTTAATATGTTAAATTGGAAAACTTTACTTTGGAAAATCTCTTTTAAATCTTAATAAAAGATTTATAAATTCAAAATCCCATTTCACTGTAAATCAGGTTAAAGATCGAATGTCGCAAAAACACAGTTCACAACAAACCCAATTCACATTCCATTAGTCTCTAACCGTAAATTAGTAAGAGAAAAATTCCCTAAGTGTTAACCCCGAAGGCCGAAACCAACATCAGATCAATACCCAGGAAACCATTCAACTTAACTAATCTCCAGTCAGTTTCTAATTTTCTTAACTCCATTGGGTTTAAGAACGGTATTATTAAAGATACCATTCACGACAAACCCAAAATCCAATTTGATATTAAATTCAAGGCTCTGAATAGAAAATATATCGGCTTATATTCAATATCAAATTCTGAAATCAACAAATATCGTATTGGAATAACGATATATCTATATCTTCCAAATTCCTCCACAATATCCGTATTGTCACGGAATCCAATATCGAAATATTCCGAAGATATTTTGATTTAAATCCATTCCAATTCATATATTGGAAATTCTGATTATTTTTAAAACCATTTCAAACCCAATTTATTTATTTAAAAATATTGGATTATAATTTTAGTTCAAAACTAGTTCATTTCGATAAAAATCTATTTTTATCTTTTCAAATATGGAGTTTTTGTAACAACCCGCATTCTATGCATCGGAGGATCGTAGAATATTTATTTCTTTCCCATATGAAGTCGTATGGTCATGTAACTTTGGGAAATAAACATTAGAGTCATTTCCCATGTTCATGATTTTTGTCGATTTTTAAATGACCGTTTTGCCCCTAGCTGATATTGTTTTGGCCATAACTTTTGATTGGAAAGGAATTTTGACCTGAAACCACTTCCATTAGATTTGTTTGATGGTTTACCTTTCCGTAAAGTGGTCATAACAGCCAAACGGACTTACCGTTTGGGAGATATGGCTGAAATAAGGTTGGGAATGTAAAAAACTTCTTAACCGGGTCAAATAAGGTGATTAGTGAATGAGCCCATAACCCATTTCTGGATTAGGGTTATGGGGAGGCTGAAAAGGGTTAGAGATTCATTCCATTTCAGTTTTCTAGCCTCCACTTACCTCTTAGAAACCCTAAAAATGGCCTCCAACCTCTAAATCACCTTCTAATCAAGGATTAAGCTTAGCAACATCAAATCAAGGGAGATCTTCACCAAATCAAGATTAGAGCTGCTGTTTAGCATTGGGATTCGCAACAAATTAGAGATTTATTTCAGATCTAAGTTTTATTTGTGGCTAAGGTGAGTGATTTGCATAGTTCCTCACTAATTATGGCTAATTAAGGGTAATTAGTGTTAATTAGCGAATTTAAACATGATAAAATTCTAGAAAAATATTTATAAAATCCGAAATGATGTTTTAGACCTCTGATATGAATTTGGGTTAATTTGGTTAAGTTTTGCTAATCACATCATTAGTTTCACCTAAACATGCTTAACAGGAAATATGGGGTTTTGGGTATGTTTGATCCATTTTAACCTATCATATTGATGTTTTGGTGTTTGAGGTCACTTCTACTTGTTGTTATGACTGTATGGTATGTTTTGTGATTGATTAGAATAGGTAGAATGGTCGAAAACGTCGTCGAATGGCGTAAAATTGCTTGTTGGAAAAGTGCAGAAAATTGGCCGATCTGGATCGGAACGGAGAAGCGGACCCGATCCGAACCACCTCATACGCGAGTTCAGAAGCTCCGCTCCATCATCGTATAAAGAAACTCCGCTCCGCTCCGTAGTACTATATGGCGACGTGACTTGGAGACTCCGACCCAAACCGGGGTGCTACGAAGGAGACCGATCCAATCCAGCATCTTGTGAGGACTTCCGATCCGATCAGGAGCAGAGGAGAAGGCTTGTGCTGGAGACCCGAACCGATCCTATGAAGAAGGAGCATTCCGATCCGAACCGAACTGATGTTTAGAGGGAGATCCGAACCGATCCGATGATGACTAATAACCCGTGATGCAAAGGTAGTCCAAATGCAAGTTAGAGCTCAGGATCCATTTGGGAACCAATGAGTTCACTTCATGGTTGGACTTTGCTGCGGGACGTGTGCTAAGGAGTTGTCGACGTTCATAACTTCGATTCACCACTGAAAATGGATGATGGGCTACTTATCAGTGCAGTAGAGTCACTACGACTCGAGGGGGCAAGGTGATGGTAGCAAGACTACGTTATCAGTGCAGTGAAGCCATTTATGACTTCATGGGGCAAAGTGATGCGTAGTAAGACTATGAGCCAGTGCAGTGGGGTCATTGTGACTCCATGGGGCAGAGTGGACATAGTAAAGGATTAGTGAGGCTATGAGCCAGTGCAGTAGGGTCATTGTGACTCCATGGGGCAAAGTGGACATAGCAAAGGATTAGTGGCTATGTATCAGTGCAGTGAAGCCATTTATGAATTCATGGGGCAAAGTGATCATAGCAAAGTATGTTGGCTGATCGAAGTGGTGAATATCGTATGCTTTACGCACTGAGTGAGAGATGTGAGGATAGTTGCTATGTTTGATTGTTTTCCATCACCATGACATGCACACCCCCACCCCCGTTATCTTTACACCATTTAAAATGGCACCTTAGAGTGTTGTACAGTACGTAGTGCTAACTCTTTGGTTGCAGGTCCAGGTTCAGGTATGGTTTAGTCTACATGTTGTTGTTCTATTTAGATGCTTATCGCTCATACCAGGCTTTATGTCTGACCCAGAGTTTTATGTCTCTTCTTATTACTCTAGGTGCTCACACGAGCATACTAGAGACAGGTTAGCTAGTGATGCGCGAGTAGCTGATTCGGAGGCGAGCAGGAGGCTTCCACGTATGATATATAGATATGATCCCTGTGTCGTTTGTGGTCGCTACTTGGGCATTAGTAGTGTACCTCCTTTATCTTGCTTTTTCTCTTTGAGACAGTTTGAAAAGTCGTAATAATGTTAACTTTGGATCATAAGCTGTACTTGGATTTTCCGCTACTATGTTAGTTGTTTTCTGCTTATGCATTGTCTCACCTGTTTTATGTCAAGTATGTTGTTATTATATTTTGTTCCATGCGCTGTGAGACATTCTACGGGTTCCTTGTTATTTCATTCTCTTCTTCCCTTTCCTTCTGACGATCCGTTCCGTGCTAACCGGACATGTGTACAGCGCACCTTTGGAGTAAATGTCAGTTGGTGCGGGGCGGGCCATCACATTTGGTATCAGAGCTCTAGGTTGCGTAGTTAACCTACGGAAAGACACTAGGGAGAGATAGTACGTATATGAGAGAGCGTATTTGTGATTACTTTGGTTTTAAAAAGCTATATATATATACTATTAGTAGTATAAGAATGAAGTCGTACTGCACTAGCACCACTATGGGGTCGTTAATCGTTTCCTCTTTACAGATTGAACGATGAGCCGATATGCTAGAGGTGTTGGTAGGGGAACCAATAATGGGAATGCTCCTGACATGAGGACGATGTTCACTAACTTTATGAGGGAGATGCTTAGGGATGTTCAAGGAGCAGTCCCCAATCCCGGAAATGGTAGTGGTCCAGTAGTGCAGGCGCCTAGGGTCGATTTCGCCAAGTTGTGCAAGGATTACACTAACCTTGGTGGGAAGCCGTTCCACGAAACGGAGTCGGCCACAGATGTTCAGGATTGGTTGGATAGCTGTGATCGTATCTTCAACGACTTGGGTATCGAGGATGCGATGAAGAGAAGGCTAGCGTCTCGTCAGCTGCAAGGGCGAGCGATGAATTGGTGGAATGCCATTAGAACAGCTACTCCAGAAGATCTGGTTACTTGGGATGAGTTCAAGGCTCGCTTTAGCGAGAAGTTCATTCCAGCTACCCAAAAGTCAGTGTTGTTTAAGAGATTCTTGGAACTCAAGCAGAATGGTAGGGCGGTCTCGGACTATATTGCTGAGTTCGACACTTTGTCGAAGTATGGACTATCTCTTATCGATACTCCTGAGAAGAAGAATGAGAAGTTAATTACTGGGTTGGATGGATATTTGGGGGAAAGGCTTATCAACCACATCGATGAGACTTTTGAATCGATTGTGGGGAAAGCTTTGAGATCAGAGAGTCTTTACCCTAAGCCAAAGACTGAGGCTGCATCTGCAGAAAGGCTGAAACCGCAAGCGAGCGGTGGAGGCAAGAATAACTCTCAGAATAAGAGAAAACAGAACCAATCTAAGGATGGCCAGAAAAAGAACAAGAAAGATGTTGAGTGCTTCAGCTGTGGTAAGAAAGGCCATTATGCTAAAGAATGTCGGGCCAAGCCAGCGGATAGGAAGTGCTATAACTGTGGCCAAGTGGGACATCATAAGGATAAGTGTCCGCAAACTCTTAAGGAGAAGCAGATTGTGAAAGCATATGCTATTGATGTTCCTTCTTCATCGAATGCCTTAACTGCGGCAGAGAAAGGAAAGAATGTCGTTATTCAAGGTATGCTTTCTATTTATGATGTACCAGTTCGAGTTTTGTTTGATACTGGGGCTTCCCGTTCCTTCATATCTAGTGACCTGGTAGATAGTTTGGGACTGGAACCCGAGATAGTCGATAGACCGTTGGTTGTGACGAACCCGATTGGTGGTTCGACTAGCCTTAGTATGATTTGCCGAAATTTGGTCTTATCGAGTCATGGATGAATGTTTGTTTGTGATTGCTTTGTTTTGGGCTTTACTAGGTATGGCATTATATTGGGGGTCGATTGGCTCCAAATATACGGGGTGCTGGTAGACTGTGAGGGCTTTTTGGTGACAGTTAGAGCGGATGATGGGCGGAGGGTAGTGTTTGGTAGTCTACCTAGTGATGGGGTAATGGCTAGTTTTATAAATTCCCTCGGCATCCCGCATGATGAGTTGTCAGATGTGCCCGTGGTTGGCCAGTATCCGGACGTCTTCGAGGAGGTGACCGGGCTTCCACCACACCGAGAGATTGAGTTCCGTATTGATCTAGTGAAAGATGCCAGACCTATAGTGATGCCACTTCGTCGTATGGCACCAAGGGAGCAGCGAGAGCTCGGGGTGCAAGTCAGCAATCTTTTGAAGAAGGGATTTATCAGAAGAAGTGTCTCCGAGTGGGGAGCACCAGTTGTGTTTGCCACTAAAGCAGATGGTTCCCTTCGTTTGTGTGTGGACTATCGCGAGTTGAATAAGGTAACGAGGAAGAATAAGTATCCTCTACCGCGGATAGATGATTTGTTTGATCAACTGGAAGGAGCAAGAGTGTTCACCCAGTTGGACCTCGCGACAGGATTTCATCAGCTCCGAGTAGCGAATGAGAGTGTTCCAAAAACGGCATTTAGGACGCCGTCTGGATTCTATGAGTGGTTGGTCATGCCATTTGGGTTGACCAATGCACCAGCCTACTTTGTGGATCTTATGAATCGAGTATTCAGAGATCAGTTGAATAAGTTTGTTCTTGTGTTCGTAGACGATATCCTTGTTTACTCGAGGACAGAGGAGGAACACAAGGGACACTTGAGGATAGTGATGGAGGTGTTAAAGAAACACCAATTGAAAGCAAAATTCTCTAAGTGTCACTTCTGGA
Organism: Allium sativum; assembly: GCA_030737875.1. NCBI lineage: Eukaryota > Viridiplantae > Streptophyta > Magnoliopsida > Asparagales > Amaryllidaceae > Allium > Allium sativum. Next base: position 1,552,211 of record CM060921.1, on the reverse strand, counting down.
GGAGGGAAGTGAGATTCTTGGGCCATGTTGTTTCAGAGAATGGTATTGCCGTGGACCCTGCGAAGGTGGCTACGGTACAGGATTGGCCTACGCCCAAGAATGCAACAGATGTAAGTAGTTTCTTGGGGTTAGCTGGATATTATCGTAAGTTTATCCAGGACTTCTCCAAGATAGCAGCACCGTTGACTCAATTGACTAAGAAGAATCAGGCCTTCGTCTGGGATGGAGTGTGTGAGAATGCATTCAAGAGTCTAAAGGAAAAGTTGACGTGTGCGCCAGTATTAGTCATTCCTAAAGAGAATGAAGAGATGACGGTATACACGGATGCTTGTGGTACCAGACTAGGTGTTGTATTGATGCAAGGAGGTAGGGTTGTAGCTTATGCTAGTCGGCAATTAAAGCCGCATGAGAAAAGGTACCCTACCCATGATTTGGAATTGGTAGCGATCGTGTTTGCGTTAAAGATGTGGAGACATTATCTCTTGGGAGAAAGATTCGAGTTGTTTACCGATCATAAATCGTTAAAGTATCTCTTCTCTCAGAAAGATCTGAATCTCCATCAGCAGAGATGGTTAGAGTTCTTGGCTTCGTATGATTTTGATATCGCATACACACCTGGGAAAGGTAATGCGGTAGCGGATTCCTTGAGTAGGAGACATGCCAGTTTGGGGACTATGTTTCTTGAATGGAAGCAACTGGAGTATATCGCAGGGTTTGATTTCAGACCAAAGTGCGAATTGGATCCAGAAATGGTAGTTAGTTTGGCGATCAGACCCACTTTAATAGAGCGGATTGGTTCCAGCCAGAGGAACGATCCTAATCTATTGGAAATCATCTCCAAGTTAGAGATGGACATCGATGGTGAGGAGATGAATTTATATGGGCTTGATCGAGATAGATGGCTTAGAAAGAATGGAAGACTAGTTGTACCCAACGTGAATGGTTTGAGAGATGAAGTGCTTAGAGAATGTCATCACTCAAAACTGACTATACATCCCAGTGGTAATAAGATGTATTGAGACATGAAGCAGACTTACTACTGGGAAGGGATGAAAAGAGACGTTGGGAAGTTTATATCCAAATGCATGAATTGCCAGCTAGTTAAAGCCGAGCAAAAGAAGCCTAGTGGGTTGTTACAACCATTAGAAATTCCCGAATGGAAATGGGAGAAAGTCTCGATGGATTTCATCGATGGTTTACCAAGGACTAGATCGGGACATGATATCATTTGGGTAATTATGGATCGATTGACTAAGAGTGCAAGATTTATACCAGTCAAATCAACCAGAACGGCAGCTAAGTTGGCAGAATAGTATATGAAGTGGGTAGTGAGATTTCATGGAGTACCTAAAGGCATTGTGAGTGACCGAGACCCGTTGTTCACTAGTGGGTTTTGGAAGAGCTTACAAGAGGCTCTAGGGTCAGAATTACGTCTCAGTACCGCATATCATCCTCAGACTGACGGTCAGACGGAGAGGGTGAATCGTATATTGGAAGATCTCTTGAGAGCATGTATATTGGATTTTGGTGGATCATGGGATGACCATTTGCATCTAGTAGAGTTTGCATATAATAATAGCTATCAATCCAGTATCGGTATGGCTCCATATGAAGCTTTGTACGGAAGATCGTGCACCTCACCATCATGTTGGATAGAGACTGGCGAGAAGTTTATGCTTGGACCATATGTGGTGAGGGAAACTTCAGATAAGATTAAGATCATTCAACAACGAATGAAAGCTGCCCAAGATAGGCAAAAGAGTTATGTTGATAAGAGGAGAAAAGACTTAAAATTCTCCGATGGTGACTTGGTGTTTGTCAAGATTTCTCCGTTGAAGAGCGTGATACGGTTTGGCAGGAGAGGCAAGTTGGCACCAAGATTTGTTGGCCCATTCCCAGTTCTCGAACAAGTTGGGAATTTGGCGCCTAGAGTTGACTTACCAGAGAAGATGGCGGGAGTTCACAACGTATTTCATGTTTCCCAACTAAGAAAGTTTGTGCACGACCCAGATTTGGCTATTTCACCTGATCAGTTAGAGGACTTCGAAGTGGAACCCGAGGCGGTTGGGAACCGCAAGTCGATTCGTATTGTCGAGCACGATACGAAACAACTTCGAAGGAAGGCGGTGAAGCTAGTCAAGGTTCAGTGGGGGCGAGAATGAGAATGACTGTACTTGGGAGACAGAGGAGAGCATTAGAAAGACATATCCAGAACTCTTTGCCTGGTAAGATTTACTTTGCAATTTAGTTATTCCGCATGCTAGGATAAACTTGTTTTGCTTGTTTTGTATGTTTGATTGTTGTTTTATGGTTGATAGGCATGCGGGACCCTTGTGTGTGTGTTTTGGTTAGGAAATTTCGGGGGCGAAATTTCTTAAGTGGGGGAGAATGTAACAACCCGCATTCTACGCATCGGAGGATCGTAGAATATTTATTTCTTTCCCATATGAATTCGTATGGTCATGTAACTTTGGGAAACAACCATTAGAGTCATTTCCCATGTTCATGATTTTTGTCGATTTTTAAATGACCGTTTTGCCCCTAGCTGATCTTGTTTTGGCCATAACTTTTGATTGGAAAGGAATTTTGACCTAAAACCACTTCCATTAGATTCGTTTGATGGTTTACCTTTCCGTAGAGTGGTCATAATAGCCAAACGGACTTACCGTTTGGGAGATATGGCTGAAATAAGGTTTGGAATGTGGAAAACTGCTTAACCGGGCCAAATAAGGTGATTAGTGAATGGGCCCATAACCCATTTCGGGATTAGGGTTATGGGGAGGCTGAAAAGGGTCAGAGATTCATTCCATTTCAGTTTTCTAGCCTCCACTTACCTCTTAGAAACCCTAAAAATGGCCTCTAACCTCCAAATCACCTTCTAATCAAGGATTAAGCTTAGCAACATCAAATCAAGGGAGATCTTCACCAAATCAAGATTAGAGCTGCTGTTTAGCATTGGGATTCGCAACAAATCGGAGATTTATTTCAGATCTAAGTTTTATTTGTGGCTAAGGTGAGTGATTTGCATAGTTCCTCACTAATTATGGCTAATTAAGGGTAATTAGTGTTAATTAGCGAATTTAAACATGATAAAATTCAAGAAAAATATTTATAAAATCCGAAATGATGTTTTAGACCTCTGATATGAATTTGGGTTAATTTGGTTAAGTTTTTCTAATCACATCATTAGTTTCACCTAAACATGCTTAAGGGGAAATATGGGGTTTTGGGTATGTTTGATCCATTTTAACCTATCATATTGATGTTTTGGTGTTTGAGGTCACTTCTACTTGTTGTTATGACTGTATGGTATGTTTTGTGATTTATTAGAATAGGTAGAATGGTCGAAAACGTCGTCGAATGGCGTAAAACTGCTTGCTGGAAAAGTGCAGAAAATTGGTCGATCCGGATCAGAACATAGAAAAGGACCCGATCCGAACCACCTCCCACGCGAGTTCAGAAGCTCCGCTCCATCATCGTATGAAGAAGCTCCGCTCCGCTCCGTAGTACTGTATGGCGACGTGACTTGGAGACTCCGACCCAAACCGGGGTGCTATGAAGGAGACCGATCCGATCCAGCATCTTGTGATGACTTCCGATCCGATCCGGAGCAGAGGAGAAGGCTTGTGCCGGAGACCCGAACCGATCCTGTGAAGAAGGAGCATTCCGATCCGAACCGAACTGATGATTAGGGGGAGATCCAAACCGATCCGATGATGACTAATAACCCGAGATGCAAAGGTAGTCCAAATGGAAGTTAGAGCTCAAGATCCAGTTGGGAACCAATGGGTTCACTTCATGGTTGGACTTTGCTGCGGGACGTGTGCTAAGGAGTTGTCGACGTTCATAACTTCGATTCACCACTAAAAATGGATGATGGGCTACTTATCAGTGCAGTAGAGTCACTACGACTCGAGGGGCAAGGTGATGGTAGCAAGACTACGTTATCAGTGCAGTGAAGCCATTTATGACTTCATGGGGCAAAGTGATGCGTAGTAAGACTATGAGCCAGTGCAGTGGGGTCATTGTGACTCCATGGGGAAGAGTGGACATAGTAAAGGATTAGTGAGGCTATGAGCCAGTGCATTAGGGTAATGGTGACTCCATGGGGCAAAGTGGACATAGCAAAGGATTAGTGGCTATGTATCAGTGCAGTGAAGCCATTTATGAATTCATGGGGCAAAGTGATCATAGCAAAGTATGTTGGGTGATCGAAGTGGTGAATATCGTATGCTTTACGCACTGAGTGAGAGATGTGAGGATGGTTGCTATGTTTGATTGTTTGCCATCACTATGACATGCATACCCCCACCCCCGTTATCTTTACACCATTTAAAATGGCACCTTAGAGTGTTGTACAGTACGTAGTGCTAACTCTTTGGTTGCAGGTCCAGGTATGGTTTAGTCTACCTGTTATTGTTCTATTTAGATGCTTATCGCTCATACCAGGCTTTATGTCTGACCCAGAGTTTTATGTCTTTTCTTATTACTCTAGGTGCTCACACGAGCAGACTAGAGACAGGTTAGCTGGTGATGCGCGAGTAGCTGATTCGGAGGCGAGCAGGAGGCTTCCACATATGATATATAGATATGATCCCTGTGTCGTTGGTGGTCGCTACTTGGGCATTAGTAGTGTACCTCCTTTATCTTGCTTTTGCTCTTTGAGACAGTTTAAAAAGTTGTAATAATGTTAACTTTGGATCATAAGTTGTACTTGGATTTTCCGCTGTTATGTTAGTTGTTTTCAGCTTATGCACTGTCTCACCTGTTTTATGTCAAGTATGTTGTTATTATATTTTGTTCCATGCGCTGTGAGACATTCTACAGGTTCCTTGTTAGTTCATTCTCTTCTTCCCTTTCCTTCTGACGATCCGTTCCGTGCTAATCGGACATGTGTACAGCGCACATTTGGAGTAAATGTCAGTTGGTGCGGGGCGGGCCATCACAGTTTTTCAGCCCAATTCTTTTCAAATCATTTATTATGATTTTACACAATTTATTAATATTTTTAATAATTTTATCAAGGCCCGTACAGTCGAATTCCATTAACGGCCATCGAACTGCACTTACTGCAACCTTTTCTAAATTTGATTTGGACATGATTCCAAATCAACCGCTAGATTTCAAATTTCTTGTATTCGTTAGAAAGCTCTTTTCGATACGAACACAAGGTTCCATTTTTAGGAGAATCCGACGGTCGGATCTCCCGCAATATCCATTCGAAGTCAATGGTCGAAATTCGTGAACTGCCGCTGTGCAGCGCGTTCTATTCAGGCCATTATATATATATAATATATATTATATTTCATTGATTTCCTTTTAAAACATATTTTAAAAATCGTTTTAAATTCGTTTTCAAAACTGTTGACCCTCTTTTTAGTCAAAGCAGTCACACATGAAATCTCTGATCAACAATATGCTCCAGTATTGGAAGCATCGTCAGAAGACAGGTAGCGATTTAGTCGAAATCGCATCACAAACAAAGAAAGGCCCGAAACTCCTATCAGACGATCTCTTTTGGGCCCGAAAACAACAATTACGGAGCTAAGCTCTGTAACTCTTGTAGCCCTCTGAATTAGCTTCAGTTTGAGCTTTCGTTTGGCTAAAACGGACATACGGTTTGAAAGTTACGCCCGTTTCCGTGAAAGCATGCAGAACTGGAAACTTAGATTGTGGCATGAGAAAAGCTCCGGATCGGATCGGACCCGCTCCGACCCACGCTTCAAAGTTTCTCAAACTTGGACTTTAGCTCGCTTCGGTTCGGATCGGACCATCCAGACCCGACCCGCCTTGTACACTGCACAGAAGCGCTCATCACGCCTTCGGTTCAGAGGTTCCACCTCGGTTCGGATCAGACCCGAACCGATCCAACCGCTATTGACCTGCTGCTACACTTCGGATCTGACCTATTCTTAAGGAGCCACTACCTCCTACTCTCATGGAATGAACTCCACCTGTCCTACCACGATCTGAAGACCACTACTCTATTACTTCCGAGATCACCTCAGTGCCCGCCACGTGGCACCTCCGAACCGGACCGCTTCAGAACCTTGCAGGGCTCCTCTACGCCTATAAATACACCCTCACATGGCCATTTCAAGGGACTTTTTGGGCTACTCCAACACTTGACCTCCATTACAACCAAGCAAGGACATTGCTCATCATTTTAACATGAGGAATTCATGTATAAATTCATTCCCTAATCTCCTCTTCTTCATTGTAAACACGAGGATTTCGTGTATAATCCGCAAACAAATAACATTGTAATAGCTTCTTAGGATTTAAGAAACTATAAAGTGGACGTAGGCTTGGTTTGAGCCGAAACACTAAAAAAATCTCGTGTATCTCCTCTTATTTTACTGCTTTTTCTGCATTGATCTGTGTTTGTGAGGTTTTCACATAGAATTTGGGTGTTAGGCCCAATTTTCGGTCTAACAAAAACGGTTTCAACTTCATATTCAATTTCTAATCAATATTGAATATTCCATATCATCGATATATAAATGATAGTATTTTCAAAACATTATATTTTGAAATCAATTCCTTTTCGATATTCATTATAGAAATGAATAAAATCGATATAAATACGTTCACGTCAAAATGACGTTAATCTAATCAACACGGCTTTATATATTTAAATAATCGTTATTTTAAAATATTCTTTCTTTCTGAACTGGAATCAGACACAGTCAATTACCATATAATTTGATTTATATGGATTTCATACACACATGTACATAATCACAATCCAACACAGTCAACCATCATCCAAAGTGCATTCTACACTGCATAAGCATCAAATATAAATATTCAATGCTTATACAGCATGTCAACCAATCGATTGACATACAACTAATTATTGGGATTAGTGTATGTCCAATATCATCCCAATACCCGTGTGGGGTTTTCAAACAACAAAGACAGATTTATTTGTATAGTTGGGCGATGTGTAAAATTTATCGTCCCAATCAATATCAGTCAAATGTGTGTACATAAACAAATCGTCCGATTTGTTTATAAATATTTATTTTATTCATATACACATTAAAAATTATATTTTTAACTATAAAATATTATTCCATTTCATTTCCCAAACTAAATTCAACCAAACAATCCAATCAACCAAACTAAACAATCACACAAGTCGTCCATGGTCTGTGGACGACGGGGAACAGTTCATATATGCAGTTATAAATAAATAACTGTATAAATAAATTCAGTGAGAGAGTTCTCACCTTTGGGTTCCACTCCGCCAGTCTTTTATTGCTGAACGGTTTGAATTTTAATTCATTTCCAATCGGTCCCATCGCAATCTGTTTCACATGATTTTCATATTAAAAATCATAATTTTATTTCAGCGCTACATATATAAAAATTATATGTTTACAACTCTACTTTCTATATAAAAATTATATTTTTATATCGTTAACTTCATATATGAAAGATCATATTTTTATTCCTCTACATAAATAAAAATCATATTTTTATTACTCTATATAAATAAAAATCATATTTTTTTCATACATATTAAAGATCAAATCTTTTTATTGTAATTCATATGATAAAAATCTAATTTTTACTACTCTTTCATATGTATAAAAATCTAATTTTTACTACTCTTTCATATGTATAAAAATCTAATTTTTACTACTCTTTCATATGCATAAAGATCTAATTTTATTCATAAGTAAAAATCATATATTTGTATTCATAAAAATCCTATAATTTTATAATGAGAAATCATATATTTTCAAAGGATTGAAATCAGAAAACTTACTGCGGTTTTTCTAGGATTTCGGATCTGAGAATCCGATGGGGGCTGGTCTAGTGCTCGCAGTGCTGTGGTGGTCGTCGTCGATGCAGGTGAATGGCGAGGTGCGGGGTTCGAGGGGGCGGCTGGCGGTCTAACTTCAGCGGTGGGACCAAAGGAGGGTGGCGTGGATGTCTCGGTGGGTTTGGGGTCTCACGGGTCTCATCGGAGAAAAAAGGGAGAAAGAGATGGCCAGCGACAAGGAGGAGAGGGGGAAGGAGTGCACCAACTCCGACGGTGGCGACCTAGAGCTCTGGCGATGCGGTTACGGGGTTCCGTCGTGCTTTTTTTTGATCGATCTAAAGGTAATGGGGAGGAATGGTTGACCGTGGGAAAGATGAAGGACGGGGGTTATTTATAATTTAATTATTTTATTTTCCCAAAAAAAGTTACTTTTTCACTTGAACCCCAAATCACACCCAACGACTGTTTCCCCTAGCTAATTACCCTCATTCTGAACACAACGCGATATGTCTGGTAAGCTTATTCGACTGTTACGATCAGTTTCGCTTTAAATTAAATTATAAATCAATATATATATATATTTAATTTAAACGTGCATTTTAATTTACTGGGGTCACATACAGACTCTAAAAATTCTAGAAAAATTATTCTGGCTATGTTTTGTCGATACGGTCCTAACAAAACTAATTTCATTAAATTTGGTGACCGTTTGAAAAATGGCCATTTTCTGGTCGATCCAATTTGACTGAAACTGTTAAAACACATTTTCTTTTGCCACACTCACATATTGATTTCAAAAATTATGAAAATTAGAATCTAGCAATAACTTGACATCCCGGATCCAACAAAAGTGGTTTCGTTGAAAACGGAAGTCATTTGCAAAATCGCTATTTTTAAGGGCCAAAATTCCATAGCGACTATTCTGAATTTTCAAATTTCAATTTTTCGGATTCGTTGGAAAGATATTTCCAAGTAGATTCTAATAATTTTGGTTTTGCTAAAATCCGGTTTATTTTGAATCCTGTACATTCATTTGAAATTTGAAATTTGAAATCGAATTTTCAAACTACCGCGCCATTTCAATTCCTTTTATAATTAAAGTAAATATTTATATTCTAATGTCGATTCAAGTAAATATATCCATTCTAATTCTATTCAAAATAAATTTCTCGTCGTTATTATTTAAAATAATTCATTTTAAATATTCAAAATTCCTCAAAATCGCCAAAATAAAATTTTTAAATTGGTTCAGATTTTCTGGATTGTTACAGTCTCCCCCACTTAAAATATTTTCGTCCCCTAAAAGGAACGGAGCTGAAAGTTGTTTAACCAACCAACTAAACTTTCATTATTTTCATTATGGCTTAAGTTCTTCAACTTTTCAGTTTCTAAGAACTTTTCAAATTCTTCAAAAATTTGGCTAACACCCTAAATTTTTGAAAAATTTCGCCATAACCACCCCTGTACGGGAGCACCGGGAAAATCCCGAAATCGCCATATAGGCTTCTCCAATCCAAAAAGAAAAAGAAACAGCCAAGCGGCTCATAAAATCATCAAAAACCCCAAGAAATATAATAAACATGTACCTATTTGTCGGGCAAACAATTTTATTCTTCTTCCCAAGCCTCTTTGCAATGACCTGTTCAATGGATACACATGTATATGCATGCAATTTCAATTTTTTTTAATACAGTTCAATATTTGATACAATTTGGTCTGATTCACCTTTCATTCAACTAATGGTTTAAATGGATAATCACACAACACAATCATTAATTAATTAGTTGATTATCTTTTCAAATTCATAATTTTGATATACATACAAAAAATCCATTTTTGGTGCCAAATCACAACAATAGACACTATCTAGTTTTGGTTCTCACACCAGTCAATTGGAAATATATAGATATCCCACTTTCGAAACTCGAATCCAAATGCTGATGACGCCGCGGCATCATCAGAATCATCTCCAGGCGACTAGAGTGTTATTCTATATCTACCCAGCATACTAAAACTTCGAATACACGTGGATCAGACGTATATGCAAAATCTTTATATATTGGATTGTCCAAATTCAATACAAATAAATATTCAAATACGTTGAATAAGGTTTAAATTTTCAAAACAATACTTGTTTTTTAAAAATATACTCTTTACACTCGTTCTAGGATACTATTGATCCCATCTCTAACGAGTCACTCCCATTGGATATTACTAATCCAATTTCTGATGAATTCTTTCATTTGGTTCTAACGTGTCTTGTTCTCGAGCTCTGTAAACCAAAGCTATGATACCACTGTAAGGTCTCGAACCTCCCCAATCTCCGAGGAGAAGGGAAAGAACGGACTGCCTTGAGGACAAGACAAATCAGAACACAAACAGAAGAACATTTCATTGCTTATTACAACAATTTCATCAGATTACAAGAATATACTAGAGTATGAATAATTATTACACATTTGATAAATATCAGAGAATTAAATTTACAATGCAACGGAAAATAATACAAAACACAACTAAAAGGAATATACGGATACAAAGCTTTCCGAATATCATTCCAGCTGTAAACCAGGATCCTGTGAATATAAACCTGCAAAACCAAAACTACTAGCTGCCCGTGTGGAAAATAGGGGCACCCAGAGTTTAGGTTAAAAAAATAAACTCCAGGTCAGTCATGTGACTGGTGTGAGAACTAAAACAGTTATTAATATTTATTTTAAAGTTCGGTAAATCAAGGGACCACGCCGTATAACATGGAACGGGTTTCCTCCCTAGAATATCAGTGCATAAAATAAACAGCGCAATGCTAAATAAAGAACAATGAAGCTTCTATAAGACTTAGGTCCCATCACACAATGCAACGCAAGCCGTTGGATAGAGTTTTTACTTATAATAGCCAAAAATGCTTGGTACGTGAAATTTCATCTTTTATTATTACTATAAGTGTATAATGTCAAAACAATTTCAATCATAAGTATCAATCATGGATGACATAAGTGCCTTATCCCACTATGTCGCCATACTAGGCTCTACAATCAAAACCGCAATTATCACGTATTGGAAGTCGGATTTTCATTTGTGAACCAAGGCAAGGGATCGTCCTTACCGAATTCGAGATGCTCTAGCCCGCCCCTCAGGATACGGCCGCAACTGCACCTTGGATCATCAGGGCCGGTCCACACGAAGTGGATTAAAATGCCTGAATAATGCGTTTCCCCTCCCTGTGGGGCGTCAACTGGTCATATCCCGACCAAACAATCGGCCCTGGAACGGCCGATATAACCGAGGCACCTCGCTATCCATCATCCACATAAGTAAAATGCCAGGGCATGCAAAATGCTGACACCACTCCTAGCTAGAAGGAAACACATGTCCTCCCTGAAGTCCTCTCTCGTTTCTGGTTTACACAGGGGTGTGAGGCTCGTGAATTAACGCTACACAAAGTTATGCTATATTAAAGCCGTGCTTTGATCATCAACCACAAGACTCCGCTTTTCAATAGAAGCCTTGATCACTTGCATCTCAACATGCCACATAGGCAATTCGCGCTATGCAACCGATGTCAATCAATCACACAGAATGAAATCCGATGTCAGACACACTTCCATTTACAAGTTCGTTCTGGGTCTGAACAAAACCGGTGGCACCTTATTCCTCCCCCATATGTCCAATACAAAGGAGACGCCCTCGCATATCCAGTCGATCTCCAAGTAAGTCTGGACGATCACCACTTATTACCTTGTCTTGGGTGTATAACCCAATTAAGACATCAGTAATTATCCGAACGATGTGAAGACCTCCGGTCTTCAACCACCGTCTTTATCCTCGTCATATCGTCGAATCAGTTATTCAGAATGGGATAAACACGGTCTTTCTGAATAACTCCCGTATATAATAAACCAGTGCTATAAAAAAACACAACATACGCCTCATTCCAATCCAGAATATTCCTTTATTCAAATATTCTTATACTTTGGGGAAGGTTCCCATTAATTTTATCAAAGATAAATTCTTTAAATTTATTCTTTAATCTTCCTTTAGATATCATTTCAATCTAATTAAAGATGCATTAAAACTCCACTTCATTTTAATCTTCCCAAAAATTAATATTAATGATTGTTTAACTTGGGAAATCATATCCTGTCTTTAACTGGGTTACAGAACCAATGTCATTTAAAACACGGTTCACGATAAACCCAAAATCACATTCCATTCCATCAGCCTTTAACCGTAAATTAGCAAGTGAACAATTCTCTAACTATTAACCCCGAAGGCCGAAACCAACATCAGATCAATACCCAGGAAACCATTCAACTTAACTAATCTCCAGTTAGTTTCTGATTTTCTTAACTCCATGGGTCTAAGAACAGTATTATTAAAGATACCATTCACGACAACCCAAAATCACATTACATTAACAATGGAATCTTCATGGAAAACAAATCGATATATATAATCGATATAAACTTCCATATCCAACCTATAATATCAATGGAATAACTACAAGGCATTTTAAATTTCATATATATTAACCGTCTTCCTCTACAGAAGCTTACTTCGATTATTACAAAATCGAATTCCATTCAATTCCAATTTAATATGTTAAATTGGAAAACTTTACTTTGGAAAATCTCTTTTAAATCTTAACAAAAGATTTATAAATTCCAAATCCCATTTCACTGTAAATCGGGTTAAAGAACGAATGTCGCTAAAACACAGTTCACAACAGACCCAATTCACATTCCACCAGTCTCTAACCATAAATTAGTAAGAGAACAATTCCCTAAGTGTTAACCCCGAAGGCCGAAACCAACATCAGATCATTACCCAGGAAACCATTCAACTTAACTAATCTCTAGTCAGTTTCTAATTTTCTTAACTCCATTGGGTTTAAGAATGGTATTACTAAAGATACCATTCACGAAAAACCCAAAATCCAATTTGATATTAAATACAAGGCTCTGAATAGAAAATATATCGGCTTATATTCAATATCAAATTCTGAAATCAACAAATATCGTATTGGAATAACGATATATCTATATCTTCCAAATTCCTCCACAATACCCGTATAATCACGGAATCCAATATCAAAATATTCCGAACATAATTTCGATTTAAATCTATTCACATTTATATTTTGGAAATTCTGGTTATTTTTAAAACCATTTCAAACCCAATTTATTTATTAAAAATATTGGATTATAATTCTAGTTCATTTCGAGAAAAATCTAATTTTATCTTTTCAAATATGGAGTTTTTCAGCTCAATTCTTTCCAAATCATTTATTATGATTTTACACAATTTATTAATATTTTTAATAATTTTATCAAGGCCCGTACAATCGATTTCCATTAACGGCCATCGAACTGCACTTACAGCGACCTTTTCCAAATTTGATTTGGATATGATTCCAAATCCAACCGTTAGATTTCAAATTTCTTGTATTCGTTAGAAATCTCTTTTCGATACGAACCCAATGGTTCCAGTTTTAGGAGAATCCGACGGTCGGATCTCCCGCAATATCCATTCGAAGTCAATGGTCGAAATTCGCGAACTACCGCTGTGCGACGCGTTCTATTCAGGCCATTATATATATAATATATATTTCGTCAATTTCCTTTTTAAACGTATTTTAAAAATCATTTTAAATTCATTTTCAACATGATTTCAACTTCATATTCAATTTCTAATAAAAATTGAATATTCCATATCATCGATATATAAATGATAGTATTTTCAAAACATTATATTTTGAAATCAATTCCTTTTCGATATTCGTTATAGAAATGTATAAAATCGATATAAATATCGTTCACGTCAAAATGGCGTTAATCTAATCAACACGGCTTTATATATTTAAATCGTGTCCATCCCAAATCGGACATCAAAATCATATTTTGATCTTTTAATGAATATTATTTTAACATATTCATTATTTTAAAATAATCGTTATTTTAAAATATTCTTTCTTTCTGAACTGGAATCAGACATAGTCAATTACCATATAATTTGATTTATATGGATTTCATACACACATGTACACAACCACAATCCAACACAGTCAACCATCATCCAAAGTGCATTCTACACTGCATAAGCATCAAATATAAATATTCAACGCTTATACAGCCTGTGAACCAATCGATTGACATACAACTAATTATTGGGATTAGTGTATGTCCAATATCATCCCAATACCCGTGTGGGGTTTTCAAACAGCAAACACAGATTTATTTGTGTAGTTGGGCGATGTGTAAAATTTATCGTCCCAATCAATATCAGTCAAATGTGTGTACATAAACAAATCGTCCGATTTGTTTATAAATATTTATTTTATTCATATACACATTAAAAATTATATTTTTAACAATAAAATATTATTCCATTTCATTTCCTAAACCAAATTCAACCAAACAATCCAATCAACCAAACTAAACAATCACACAAGTCGTCCATGGTCTGTGGACGACGGGGAACAGTTCGTATATGCAGTTATAAATAAATAACTGTATAAATAAATTCAGTGAGAGAGTTCTCACCTTTGGGTTCCACTCCGCCTGTCTTTTATTGATGAACGGTTTGAATTTAATTCATTTCCAATCGGTCCCATCGCAATCTGTTTCACATGATTTTCATATTAAAAATCGTATTTTTATTTCAGCGCTACATATATAAAAATTATTTGTTTAGAACTCTACCTTCTATATAAAAATTATATTTTTATATCGTTAGCTTCATACATGAAAGATCTTATTTTTATTACTCTACATAAATAAAAATCATATTTTTATTACTTTGTATAAATAAAAATCATATTTTTTCATACATATTAAAGATCAAACCTTTTTATTGTCATTCATATGATAAAAATTTAATTTTTACTACTCTTTCATATGTATAAAAATCTAATTTTTACTACTCTTTCATATGTATATAAAAATCTAATTTTTACTACTCTTTCATATGTAAAAAAATCTATTTTTTACTACTCTTTCATATGTATAAAAATCTAATTTTTACTACTCTTTCATATGTATAAAAATCTATTTTTATATAAATAAAAATCATATATTTATATTCATAAAAATCCTATAATTTTATAAAGAGAAATCATATATTTTCAAAGGATTGAAATCAAAAAACTTACTGCGATTTTTCTAGGATTTCGGATCGGAGAATTCGATGGGGGCTGGTCTGGTGCTCGCGGTGCTGTGGTGGCCGTCGTCGATGTAGGTGGAGGGCGAGCTACGGAATTCGAGGGGGCTGCTGGCGGTTTAACTTTGGCGATGGGCCCAGAGGAGGGTGGTGTGGCTTTCTCGATGGGTTTGGGGTCTCGTGAGTCTCATCGGAGAAAAGAGGGAGAAAGAGATGGCCAGCTACAAGGAGGAGAGGGGAAAGGAGCGCTCCAACTCCGACGGCGGCGCCTTGGAGCTCCGGCGATGCGGTTACGGGGTTCCGTCGTGCTTTTCTTTTTTTCTTTTTTTTCTTTTTCTTTTTTATTTTGATCGATCTGAAGGTAATGGGGAGGAAGGGTTGACCGTGGGAACGAGGAAGGAGGGGGGTTATTTATAATTTAATTATTTTATTTTCCCAAAAAAAGTTACTTTTTCACTTGAACCCCAATTCACACCCAGTGACTGTCGCCCCTAGCTAATTACCCTCATTCCCAACACCATGGGATATGTCCGGTAATCTGTTTCGACTGTTACGATCAGTTTTGCTTTAAATTAAATTATAAATCAATATATATTTAATTTAAACGTGCATTTTAATTTACTGGGATCACATACAAACTCTAAAAATTCTAGAAAAATTATTCTGGCTATGGTTTGACGATACGGTCTTAACAAAACTAATTTCGTCAAATTTGGTGACCGTTTGAAAAATGGCCATTTTCTGGTCGATCCAATTTGACTGAAATTGTTAAAACACGTTTTCTTTTGTCATGCTCACATATTGATTTCAAAAATTATGAAAATTGGAATCTAGCAATAACTTGACATCCCGGATCCAACAAAAGTGGTTTCGTTGAAAACGGAGGCCGTTTGCAAAATCGCTATTTTTAAGGGCCACAATTCCCTAGCGACTATTCTGAATTTTCAACTGGGCATAACTTTTTATTCCCGCCATGAAATTTCAATTTTTCGGATTCTTTGGAAAGATATTTCCAAGTAGATTCTAATATTTTTGGTTTTGCTAAAATCTGGTTTATTTTGAATCCTGTACATTCATTTGAAATTTGAAATCGAATTTTCAAACTACCGCGCCATTTTCAATTCCTTTTATAATTAAAATTAATATTTATATCTAATGTCAATTCAAATAAATATATCCGTTCTAATTCTATTCAAAATAAATTTCTCATCGTTATTATTTAAAATAATCCATTTTAAATATTCAAAATTCCTCAAAATTGCCAAAATAATCATTTTAAATTAGTTCAGATTTTCCGGGTTGTTGCAAGTTTTGTTCAACTGAAAATGCATGGAAGGGTGATGAAACTCATGGAAGTTAGGTATGTTCCAAAAATTATAAATAATCTTGTTTCTGTAGGACAATTATAGGTAAATGGTTGCAGCTTTTCTACTTGAGATGGAGTCACAAGGGTTTGGAAATATAATAGGGAGGTGCTGCGTGCTAAAAGAGAAAGCAACAATATTTACAAATTTCTTGGAAAGACTTTGGATAATGAATAAAGTTCTTAATTTTCCGTTGAAAGGAGAAATTTGTCCGAGTCAAGGTGGAGCCAACAACGAAAAGCCACAAAACCCGCATGGAGGCCATTGTGGTATTACTAAAGAGTCCGATTTATTGGTGATATGCTTGTTTAATTGAGGTTTTACATAATTAGGTGGTATGGAAGTTAGTCATATTTGAAACGGTAACATTTTTTGGTAACATTGGAAATTGTTTAGACGTTGAGGTTCTAAAAGAGTTTGGATGACATTTATGAGTATCGTCTCAAGGTAGAGATTGTTTGATTTTGGTGATACTATATTCCATATTTATGTAGATCTTCAAAACGTAATTGTCTACGAGGAATTATGAATAAATCTCATTTCTTATTTCATAGACTTGGTGGATTATTGGGAGCAATTAGTTACTCTTTTTAAAGATTTTGTGGATTTAATAAATTAATTAGTTACCTCTTTTTATTGCATTAGAAAAGGCTAAAAATAATCTACATGGGGAAGATTTATGCAAGCATTCAAAAGCCACTTAAATAAAATATATTGTCAAGTCTATTGTAAATAGTAGTGCATGAGGTTCGTATGATAAGAAAGGGGAAAAGTTATTTTTTGTTAAGGATTGAGATATGTTCTCAATTTTTTTGGCTTTCTCTTGTAATAATTTAGTGAACTAATAAAGGTTTTGTTTGGAGATATTCGTTTGTCATTCTTTTTTTTTTCCACATGTTATCTCTTCTAGAATCTAATTATGTAGAGATCCTAAGAATTTTTCTAACAAAGATAATGTAGTATATTTAAATGTTGCTTAGTTCATATCCAATTTGTACAAGCTATGTCTGAATTATTAACATTGTCAATCCCGAACAAATGTCATGCAATTCAAACTAATTGTCAAACACACTAGACCATGGGATAACACATTGAAAACTGATAATTTAACATTCATATGATAATTTACGTTATAACGGTCGTCGATATTGTAAATCGATTTAAATAGAGCTAGACATCAGAATTCGACGAAACAGATGTCGACATTTTCGTTATAAAGCCTTCTAAATAACTTTCATGTAAAATTATTTATAGTTTAAAAATCAATATTCCAATGTTAATTCAATACTGAGTTTGTAACAAACTGCTCGGAGTAGGCCTAAATTCCAGCCCAAAAAAGACCCATTAGAACTTAAAACCATTCTAAACGGATCATTGATTCCTATAAGAAAGTACTAAAATAGATATAACAAAACAATCTAAATGAAATCATCATCTCGCACAACGGAAGGGATAAATATGATACTTAAAATAGATGTACCTTTAATTAAAATCATAATAAATGTTGGTTACGACGAATCTCACACAATCATAAGAGGTACATCAATAATAGTTATTCCAATTATATGATAATGCTGCCATAAATAACTAAAAGCCTCCATCGTCGGGCTCCATCTCCAAAGCATTACTGATCTTATCACTGATCCTAAGCATCCTTGCCTACTAACTTGTTTATGTTATGAAGAGGGAGGTCAAAACATAAAGTTCTAGCGAATGAAAAGCATATAAGTTTAGGAATGAGTATTTCCTATATTTGGCAGTGTAAATTCTTCATGTTATGTCTACGCAAACAAACAAACACAACTAAACATATGACTCAAACATCCTTAGGGTCACTTAAGTCCTACATGTAAACCTAAGGGTGGATTTCCTTATAGTCATTTAATACCCCATGAGGTGAGCTATACCTAGTCACTTAAGGTCATTACCAAAGTTAATTAGGGTAGACATTCCTATGGTCACTTAATACCCTCTGACGGACCCCTAGCCACTTAAGACCTCATCTCTAATGTCCACGTCATAAAATAAGTTGTAGGACGAGAAATATTAAGGGCCACATACTACCAGGTTTATGCAGGAACACAACTTCATTTAAGACCCTCCTAGAAGATCCTGTAATAACCCAAAATTTTAACAATAAATAAATTAGTTATTTAATTAGATTTCGAAAATATAAATTTCTACAAACGATGAAATTTGACCACGAAACCTTAACGTTGCGTTCGTCTCGGAATTCTGGTCAACTTTTATGTTTGGAGTTTCGCGACGGTGTCCGTATGAAAAAGTTATGAACGAAATACGATAAGCGGACGAAAATAAATAAATCAGAATATATAAATACCATATATCATATTTAAACCGCCTTCACTAGGTAATAAACGACCAAGGTGATTGACCCCTTAGGCATTACATCGCCCAGTGACGGCTAGGTAAGGAGGTTTAGTTTTTTTATATATTATTATAAATGGACAGTTGTTTATTAATTTAAATATAACGCTCTGGGGTCTTTCTAACACCTATAAATAAAGGGCTAGACACTCATTCTTTTCCACCTATTTTTGATAGCAGCAGCAGAGCTCTGCCATTTCCCTTTCTGTTCAAAAAAATTCTAAATAAAAAATATGTTCATATACAATCAATCAAACGTAAACTATGTAGATTCAAAAGGGGTAATCAGATTCAAGTGGAAAAGGATATGAATTGACGTCTAAGTTATTCTTCATCAGGTCTCTCCCCTCTTTTCTTATTTTCTCACAAATATGAAAGTATACCATTTTCAAAATAATTGTAGATCTATAAGAATTTATGGATTGTAGGCCTAAAAGAATCAGATTTGGATGCTCTCAGGTGAGTCGGAAATTTATATATGAAGTATACAATAATCTGATTATTTTGTTTGTTTTAGATCTGAAATGTATGATTAATATGTATTAGATTTATTTATAATTTTGTTAAATCAGAAATATTGCCTATCAGATCTGTTTGTGAATATTGTTAAAACTAAAAGATTAAAATTGCAATTGAATATTATTATTATTTTGTAGGCTTATTTTGTTGTTCATATTATTGCCTACAATTGTGCACTAAAATATTGTGGTTATTGTAAACACAATAGATCTGGAAACCAGTCCCATAAATCACTGTTAAGATGTAGTTTTATTCCAGATCTGTAGTTTCAGTGTTAAATGGTAATTTATGAAATTTTGGTTGGAAAGATATAAGCCTGCTTGTGCTCAGGTTTGTTTGGGGTTTTAACTTACTTATTGTAAATATGCCTTTTTTCTCTTTTTCAATAAAAAGACATTATTTGAAACCAATAAGAAATATGTTCAAAATGAAAAAGGAAAAGGTTATGTAAATTCACGCACAAAATACAAGTTTTTTAAATATATACATATATATATTTGTGCGTAGTTTACATCAACTTTTCCAAAATATACATACTATATATTTCTTATGGTTTGAAATATGTTTATACCTCTTTTAAATATTCTGGCATAATTTACAATGATTACTTTTGACAGTCTTTTTGTAAGATTTAGAATATTGTCACAAAACTGAATGCATGAAGGGAATGTTTGGTCGTTAGCTTAAACCAAAACATTGAATTTAATAATGTGATAATAGTAAAAGAATAATAACTACGTTAACAGCGCGAATATATATATATATATATATATACACATTATTCGTCCAAATCTACGTAAACAACGAAATGTATTTTATATTGGATGTTTTATGTTTGAATAGTTTTCATTTTATGAAATTATACATGAAAATGTAATCCATATTAAATGAAAATATATATCGTGGTCATTATAGAAAATTAATGTAATTGATTTGCTATAAATAAGGTTATAAAGAAATAATAACTATTGTAACCATTGTTGTTTAAGGAAAACAAATCAAATTAGGTAAGTTAGGCCTAAATGGTTACAATTTGGAAACAATGACTTAGGAATAAGAATTGTAACTCCAAATAAGTAAATAAACATTTCTTATAACATATATGTATATATGTACAAATTAAATCAAATTAAAATAAATAAGAATGTTTAAGGAGTTACAATAATCAGCTTAGAAATAAAAAGGGACTGATATAATAAGGACATTTCATTGTTAATTTATGTCTTAGGAAATTATGACCGTTAGGTTTATAAGTGACATTAATTATAATCAATGAAAATAAACGGCATTTAAGTGGTTAATTAGCGCTTTAGAAAAATATGACCATTATGGTCATAAATGGCAATAACCTTATTAAAATAGAAATAAATGAAATAAAAAGGGGATTAATGGGTATTGGTTGTCGTTTTAAATACTAAGTACAATAAGAAAGCAATTAAATAAATATCCCAAGATGAGAAGGTTATAACTTTCCTTATTTTATACTAGTTAATCTAGAACTAACAATTAAAAGTTATCATTGAACTTGGTAGGTTAATGATGCGAAGTCAATTTCCTTATTTGACAGAAGTCCATACTTCCTAGCAATCGAATATATGTCCAACTGATGTGAGATATCATTAACCATAGGAACTCGTGACAATAGCTAGTTTGCGTACGCGAAAATATTTCCGTAACAGGAAACTAAACGGGAATAACTCAATAACGTGGTCTGCTTTATGAAAAAGGTCTTAAGTGGTTAAATCTACATATAAAAATGTATTAAGTGATCGCATAGCCCACTTCCCAGAAATGAAATCATTAAAAGCTAATTGGTTACGAGCTCGATAATCTTCATGAATAGTCCGGTTCCTTGGGTCTTAAGTGGCTTGGGTCGAGGGGTCCACCTAGGAATAGGTCTTAAAAGGTACGGTATAGTATTTTCATAGGTCTACCTATCCTATAGGAGGTATTAAGGAACTAGAAGATTTTCTAGCAAGGACAGCTAGGTAGTAACAAGGGGCTCACCACATGAGGGCCTTAAATGGCGTGCTTTGTCTACCTAATCGAGTGGTTTTAAGCGGCTGCTTACTATTTCTCACCTTATGCGGAGAATAGATTTATATGCATGAATGATGGAAGCCTTAATTAGTTGGACCTGTAGCTAATGTCCTCTAATTTATATTAGCATTGAGTAAACCATCGAGTTGCATTAAGTGACCATTAGGTCTGCCTAGTGTCCCAAGCGAATAAGGGGATCCATCCTTAGCTATCATTTGAAAATGATAGTGAGGTATTAAGTGACCCTATATATGTATAAATAACTAACCTTCGTATGATTAGCGAGTAGTTGAGAGCCCCACCTCTTAGTTTTGGTAATTAGTTAAATGATGGTTTAAAGGCTTCGTAAATATATGCATTAACGTTCTATCTCAGTATCGTTATCGTTGGGAATACTACCTCGGGTAAGGTAGTAAGAGTCTTACGTAAATGTTTACAAGGTTTGGTTAGAATTACTAGCCTTGATAGGCATATGTTTTTGGTTGAACCAAACGGGATACATATGTGTATTGTAAACTTTGTCGTACTCTTTTGTTCACCAAACCTTTATGTTCTGACCCCGCCCCTTCCTCATTACAATCTCCCATGTTTTCTCGATACGGTCGGGTTCTCACAGGTATTAAAGTTTGGTTTTCGGTTCTTGTTCTCTCTCATGCTTGGTATCGACACGGTGATTCACTTTTATAAGGTAGTTGCTTGAGTTGATACTAGTCTATCCTAGTTTGTTTCCGTTGTGAGTTATTTTATCATACTTTGACTATGCTCATTCTCTTTATTTGCAAATACTAGATTTACACACTCCATACTTGGGTGGATTTGAGTTTCATTTTTTTTTTAAATTTTGGCTTAGAAAAGCCTAGGGTGTTACATTTGGTATCAGAGCATAGGTTAGACGATCAGAGGAATTAGTTAAATTAGGACTCGTGAGAGAATGCATTCGATTTTTCTTTTCTATTTTCTTCGTCTTTCTTACTCGAGTTTAAATTATTTCAACGATGAATTAGTCATTGGACTAATTATATAGAATGAGTCTTAAGAGACTAAGAGTTGAAATATGTTGAGTTCAGGTTTCTAGCCAATTATGTCTTACTCCACAATACATTGGCGATTTCATGGTGAAGAGCATGAGGACGACATATGGTGGATTCCGTGGATTCAAGGTTGGAGACTGGACAAAAATCTAGCTACAACTGAGATAGTCGTGATTTCTGATTTCATTTGGTTGTTCTAATCAATGACCTTTTCTTGGTCTGAAATGGGACATTCATGTTAATATATCATATCCATTCAAAAATATAATTACGAGGTATATCCATTCAACACTTCGATAAAATTCCGGATATTCTTTTTAGGAAAATGTTCATTTGGGTCCTTAGTCTTGTATTCGAAGGAATTTCCATTTTTAAAACTATTTGAAAAAAAAATGGAATTTGAAAGTTAAAGAACTATGGTTTCGAAAAATAGTTTTATTAAAATATATAATTTTAAGATTTTAAATCTATTCGCATTTCAAAATTGTTCAGGCTTTGTGTGATTTTAATAAATAATCCAGTTGGTAGAAAGAAGAGAATTGGAAATGACAAGGGATATGCCTCGAAACTTAAAAATAATTTACACCCATTCCTTGTGATTTTTAGTGCCCCTATTTTTACATATATATTGGATGATTTATCGAAATTATCACAATTAATCTTCAAGATTTCTATATCCCAACGCTTTGAATGCGAAGAGGTTTTCCAATTAGCGGTATAAACTAGAATATAAATAATAGTAATAAATTAGATTTAAAATAATAGATCGTTAATTTATAATAATTCCATTTTGAAAAGTTTTAAATTTTCCTTCGAAAAAGCTAAGGAAAACCCTTCGTACGCCTTGATTTTTAGGGTATTTGATTTCGAATGATTTATTTGTTTGTCAGCTAGGTAAGGGGAAAATCCGTTTTAATTTTTATTTCGTATTTCTATCTGATATTCTACTCAAAAATTCGTTTGGTGGTCACAACTGTTCGGAGGCAGGGAAAATGGCATTGGAAACTTAATTTCTCGACTCGACAAGTGGTGGAAGTTGGCATGAGATTTCGGTTGGGTTCGGAAGTTATTTCGATGTTATAGAATTTTTTTTATAATTTATTTGGGCTGAGGTTCAGACCATGCCCATTTGTGGGTAAGTTGTCGACCACCCTTGATGGGTAAGGTCGACCACTACCCCCTACAGGGCACGGCCTGTAGCCCGACCCGAAACTGCTGGAACGATATATATATATCGTTTCAGCCGAAATTTCCCCCATCCCTGTTTCCAGCGAATTCCAAAACCCTCCCCCATTCCCAAGCTCTAACCCGAGCAACCCGTGCTTCGTTTCATCCTTAATTACTAGCAAAATCATCCCAGTGCAGATCTCTACCCTATTATACTCTAGATCTACAATTTCTTTTATCTGTTTCAAGGTTCCCTCTATGGCGCCTCGTTAAAGTGTCGTCGCTCAACACCCTGGTCTCACACCGTAGGAGGCCACATGGCTAGACCGCAATAAAGAGAAGATTCAGCGTTACTTGGCTACGACCAATTATGATTTTCATTACGATCAACTGATGAAGTTCGCTGATTTCACTGCTTTTGGTTTGAAGGAGTTGTTCGTCACCTCAGGATTGGCACCGATCTTGTGCTTCGATGACTTTGAGCGCGATTTATATACGTGATGCATCCGTCTATTTGATGCCTAAATGGATGCCACCATCGATGACGAGTCTTGCGTCATCCAGTCTGAGGTCATGGATATCCACATCGAGTTCTCTGACGATGATTTGGCAGAGATGTTGGACATTTCGGCGGTCAGAGCCGAGATGCATGCCGTCGAGATGGATGACCCTCAGATTCTTGAGCACGTCTTCCTTAGAGTCTCTGAAATCTGGACCACTACTAATCTGTGGCCTACTGCTCGTCTGGTTGTACGCATCATTCAACATAACATCATCCCGAAGACGAGAAGCTTGGAGAAGATTTATTCCTCGGTGCGTTGCGCTACTTTTACTATTTTGGGTGGTATAGCTGTCAATTGGGCGTGCGTTCTTATGATCCATCTTTATGAGCCTTTCATCGACACTGCGATGAGCCACTTTCCATATAGTCATCTTCGCATCCGTGTCTTCCGAACCTTCCAAGTAAGGCTCACTGGGGAGATGACGATGAAGAAGGCGCCTACCACAATTAGCCGCGCCACTCTCCGTAAGATGGGCATTCAGCTGCCCGATTCTCCTGTTCCCGTACCTCCCGCTCCTGTTCAGCAGCCGCCCCCGCAACCGCAGCCGCAACAGCCTCGATAGTAGAGGCCGGAGCTCACCGTTCTCCGCAATATCCGGGAAGAGCTTCGAGAGGTCCGTAGGGAGAAGCGTCGGCAGACGCACGAGATTGGTTGCCTTCTACCATACTATGTTCCTGACATGAACGTGGTAATGGATCAATTTCCAACCATGTGACTCCACCATCTCGTAGAGCTTAATCGATGTTAGCGCGCATCTAGTGTATCTTGTATCATGTGTTTCCTTTCCATCATTTGTATCTTTGTTGTTGTAGTTGGTTGTAACTGTTAGTGTTGTTCAAAACGCATGACTTCTTTTTAATGAGATTTCTATGTTTGGAAATATTTATGTCATTCACGCATGCCTATTTGAATGAACTCTCATTTTCTTATCTAACAAACGATTATTTTAGAGTTGGAAGGAATAGAATTCTGTGTTACATAAATTTTAATGAAGGACAAGTTTTGCGTATTTTCGTCACGGGTATAATTAATCACTTATTTCTTATTAAGCTAAAATTTATTGGGTTTTATATGCAGTTTCAGTTTTTGCATTTTTGCGCGACTAACTTCCTTTTTCGTCAACAGGTGACTTAAATTGTTTGAGTTTCCACAGAATACATTTTTGAAACTTTTTGCAAGCGTTGTCTAAAAAAACTTTAATCGTTTTTAAAATTTGTAGTTTTACCGATTTACTTTCTAATTTACGCGAAAATGTAGAATTAAGGACCCCAAAAAAAGGGGAAAAAACATAGAATTTGAGTACAGCAGTTTGTGCATGTTTAAACTTTTGTTTTACATTAAAATAGATGGTTTGAATGATGCAAAGCGCACGTTACCAAAAATTTTGTTTTCATGCAGATCTCATATGGAAAGTGAGACGGTGTTGAAAAGAATTTTTCAAATTTTATAAAAAGAGTTTAAACCAAAATTTTATTTTTTTGAAAAATTATGATTTATATTTGCATGAAAGGCATAAGGAAGATTTTTGGATGGTTTGTGTGTACGTTTTAGCGGTGTAATAGTGCTGATGATGCGATAAAAACGTCAATGACAACAAACAAAAGTTTGTTTTAGCCTTAGAAATGTTTTTTTCCCATACCTTGTCAATGATACACACGAGTTGTCAATTAACTTGTTTTACATTTTAGAGCTTGTTTTATGTCTCCTTTACAGTCTATAGAGGGAGATTTTTGAAGTATTTTGGAGAACAGAGGTAAAATTTCCACAGTAGGACGAAGAATGGAATATCGATATGGGAAGGGAACGTTAAAATTCTTCGCTTTGATTTCCTTTTTTTGTTTAGGAGAGATTTAATAGGGAGCGATTAGATACGTTGGCATTTTGGATGGTAGGATTTGGATGCAAAATTTATTGCTTCACATTTCTATTCATAGTTGTGTGAAGGTTATGGATGAAAAAGAGTTTTCAAAACTTGCATTCATATAGAATTGCCAGTATATTTAGGATGCTTTGCATCATGTTTTCGAAAATGTTTTAAAATTTTTTAGTGCATATATACATATAGGAGGATCCGATTTAGAATCATTGTGCATACATGTTTTGTGGCAGAAATGCATTATGCACACTGTGCACATGTGCATTTGAATGTAAAGTGGATGTACACTAATTGGTTGTGTAAGATAGTATTAGTAAGTATTAGAATTTCTGGGAGAAATTCCTTTTAAGGAGGGAAAATGTAACAACCCGAAATTTTAATAATAAATAAATTAGTTATTTAATTAGATTTCAAAAATAGGAATTTCTGCAAATGATGGAATTTGACAATGAAAACTTAACCACTGCGTTTGTCTCAGAATTTTTTTCAACTTCAATGTTTGTAGTTTCATGAACAGAGTCCACATGAAAAAGTTACGGCGAAATACAATAAGCGGATGGAAATAAATAAATCAGACTACATAAATATTATATACATATTTAAACTGCATTCACTAGGCAATAAACGACCCAGGCGGTCGACCCTAGTGATTGATTCCCTAGGCGTTACATCGCCCAGTGACGGCTAGGTTAGGAGGTATAGTTTTATATATTTTATTATAAATGAACGGATGTATATTAATCAAAATCTAAAACAAAAATATGTTCATATACAATCAATCAAACATAAAGCATATGAATTTGAAAGGGGTAATCAGATTAAAGTGGGAAATGATATGAATTGTCGTATAGGTTCTTCTTCATGGTTTCTCCTTCTTTACTTGTTTTCTTACATATCTATAAATCTGAAAGTATCCCCTTTCCAAAATAACTATAGATTTGTAAGAATTTAGGAATTGTATGCCTAAAAGATTCAGATTTGGATGCTTTCAAGCGAGTCATAAATTTATATACAAAGTATACAATAATCTGATTATTTCATTTGTAATAGATTTGAAATGTATGCCTATATTTATTAGATCTGTTTATAATTTTGTTAAATTTGAAATAATGCCTATCAGATATGCTTGTGAATATTGTTAAAACTGAAAGATTAAAATTGTGAATGAATAATGTTATTATTTTCTAGACTTACCTGATTGTTCATATTATTGCCTACAATTGTGCATAAAAATATTGTAGTTAATGTAAACACCGTATATCCGAAAATCAGTCCCATAAAACACTATTAAGATGTAGTTTTATTCCAGATCTGTAGTTTCGATGTTAATCGGTAATTTATGAAATTTTGGTTGAAAAGATATAGCCTGCTTGTGTTCAATTTTGTTTGGGATTTTAAATTAGTTATTGTAAATGTGCCTTTTTGATCTTTTTCAATAAAAAGACATTATTTGAAACCAATAAGAAATATGTTTAAAATGAAAAAGGAAAAGGTTGTGTAAATTCACACACAAACGTAACTTTTTTATATATATATACATATATATTTGTGCGTAGTTTACATCAACTATTCCAAAATATACATACTATATATTTCTTGATTCAGACATAATTTACAATGATTATATTTCACAACCTTTTTGTAAGATTTAGAATCTTATTACAAAAATGAACGCAATAAGGGAATGTTTGGTTGTTAATTTAAACCAAAACACTGAATTTAATAATAATATAGTAAAAATAATAACTATGTTAACTGAGAAAAAAAATATAAATATAATGTACATTATCCGTCGAGATCTATGTTAACAACGAAATATATTTTATAATAGATGTTAGTGTGTTTGGATGGTTTTCGTTTTATGGACTTGTAAACGAAAATGTAATCCATATTAAATGAAAATTATATTGCGACCGCTATAGCAAATTAATGTGATTGATTTGTTATAAATAAGGTCATAAAGAAGTAATAACTATTGTAACCATCTTTGTTTGGGGGGGAAACAAATCAAATTAGGTAAGTTAGGCCTAAATGGTTACAATTTGAAAACAATAACTTAGGAATAAGAATTGTAACTCCAGTTAAGTGAATAAAGATTTCTTATAACATATATGCATATATGTACAGATTAAATCAAATTAAAATAAAATGAGAATGTTTAAGAAGTTGCAGTAATAAGAATAGAAATGAAAAGGGACTGATATAATAAGGGTATTTCATTGTTAATTAATATCTTAGGAAATATTGGCCATTAGGTTCATAAGTGATACTAATTATAGTTAAGAAAATAAATGGCATTTACGGGGTTAATTAGCTAGCGCTTTAGGAAAATATGACCGTTATGGGCATAACTTGCAATAACCCTATTAAAATAGAAATAAATGAAATAAAAAGGGGATTAATGTGTATTGGTTGTTGTTTTAAATACTAAGTCCAATAAGAAAAAATTTAAATAAATGTCATAGGATGAGAAGGATATAACTTTCCTTATTTTATACTAGTTAATCTAGAACTAATAATTAAAAGTTAGCATTGGACTCGGTAGGTTAATGATGCGAGGTTAGTTGCCTCATTCAACATAAGTCTGCACTTTCCAGCAGTCGAATATATGTCTAACTAATGTGAGATATCATTAACCATAGGAACCTTTGACGATAGCTAGTTTGCATACGTGAAAATATTTCTGTAAATGGAAACTAAACGGGAATAACTCAATAACGTGGCCTGCTTTGGGATTAAGGTCTTAAGTGGTTAGATCCACATATAAAAAGGTATTAAGTGATCACATATCCCACCTCCCATAAATGAAAGCATTAAAGGCTAATTAGGTACGAGCTTGATAATCTTCATGAATAATCCGCTTCCTTGGGTCTTAAGTGGCTTGGGTCGAGGTCTCCACTCCGGAATAGGTCTTAAAAGGTCCGTATGATATTTCCATAGGGCTACCTATCCTACGGGAAGTATTAAGCAATTAAGAGATTATCCAATAAGACCAGCTAGATAGTAATGAGGGGGTCCACCATAGGAGGGTCTTAAATGGTGTGCATCGTCTACCTAACCGAGGGGTCTTAAGCAGCTGCTTACTATTTCTCGCCTTATGTGGGGCATGGTTTTATATGCATGAATGACAGAGTCCTTAATTAGGAAGACCTATAGCTAGTGTCCTTTAATTTCTATTAACGTTGAGTAAACATCGGGAGGCATTAAGTGACCATTAGGTTTGCTTAGGGGCTTAAGCGATCAAGAGGTCCACCCTTATCTATCATTTAATAGTAAGGTCTTAAGTGGCTCTATATATGTATAATAACTAACCTCCGCATGATTAGCGAGTAGCTGAGATCCCCACCTTTTAGTTTTGGTATTTTGTTAAATGATGGTTTAAAGGACTCATAAATATATGCGTAAACGTTCTATCTCGGTATCGTTATCATTGGGAATACTACTTCGGGTATGGTAGTTAGAGTCGTGGGTAAATGTTTACAAGGTTAGGTTAGAATTACTAGCCTTGATATGCGTATGTCTTTGGTTAAACCAAACGGGATACATCCGTGTATTGTTAACTATGTTGTACCCTTCCTGTTCACTAGAACTTGTTGTTCTGACCCCTTCCTTATTACAATCTCCCAAGGTTTCTCAAGAGGGTCTGGTTCTCATAGGTGTTTAAGTTTGGTTTTCGGTTCTCGTTCTCTCTCATGCTCGGTATTGACATGGTGACTCACTTTTATAAGGTAGTTACTTGGGTTGATACTAGTCTATCCAACTTTGTTTCCGCTATGAGTTATTTTATCATACTTTGATTATGCTCATGATCTTTTATTTGCATGTACCAGATTTACACACTTCACGCTTGGATGAGGTTAAGTTTCGATTTTTGTCGAAATTTGAGCTTAGAAAAGTGTGGGGGTATTACAGACCCTCTTGTTACTATCTAGATGTCCCTAAGGGTGAACTTCTAGCCACTTCATAATTCCCTTAGATGGTGGTTCCTTTAGGCTATATATATAAAAACCACCCCTAGGTCATCCCTCACTAACCCCTAGATGAGAAGTGGACATTACTTGGAGAACTACCATACTCATACACTACCATATATAAAGAGACTATTTAATACCTTATTAAGGGAAAGGTGGACCCAACAAACATTAAAAACCTCGAAGGGTGGATCCCATGACTTCGGTCCAAAACCAAAAATGAACCTTAGGAACATACATAGTCATAACCACTTAATACCCAACAAGAGGCTGGTCAGTCACTTAATACCTTTCCCAAGGCAGGTCTACTTCAGACACAAATATATATATATATATATATACACACACACACACACATATACACACACATTAGGCATCTCACATTAAGCTGACCACTTGCAGATGCTAAATCTGTCGGGTGGCTCCGGGCAGGCTTCTACTACAAGTTGGGTCTAACCTCGCATCATAGTGTAATAATTATAATGGCCCATGACACCAAGACCTCTCACATTAACAATTATTACTTGTAGATGTTGAATATGTTGGTCGGTTTCGGGCAGGCTTCCACTACAAGTAATGGTTAACCTCGTGTCCATGTGTCAATATTTATAGTTAAGGCCATTAACTCACAAACATGCATATAAATCCCTATGAGGACATCCAGATTCTATTTCGTAATTTAAACATATTTAGTATGCACTCAATATGGATTAATATTACGTTTAATTATGCTTTAAATAAATAATTAAATAGACGTGAATTAAGCGAACGAGAATAACGACCTAATATGTTTGAAATGTCAATTCTAGCAATCATAATTAAGGTATACAATTTAATTTCCCTATCAATTAACATGTTCTGACATTTATATTCGTAATTAATTATAAAAAGGGAAATAATAACACATATGAATAAAACCTACAAACCAAGCTCGAATAGTTATTTAAATAATAGAAATATAGACAAGATGTAATAAATCCAACTACATATGTAAAACCTTTACTTTTGGCGCTGCTTCACTTTTTAGATCAACACTGTATACAAAAACTTAAGATAATATATTGTAAATAATACATTTAAACATATCTATTTAGAATAGATGCTTAAACCTATTAACTTTACAATATACAAATCTCATGTTTTTAGCACACAAACGTATATGAACACAAAAATAAGAATTAAGTGAATTAGAACCAAAAATTTAGAATTTCACAACATCATAAGCCTAAATTTCCATTATCCAAACAAAAAAAATCCAAATACAACACTTTTGATTAACCATTTCAGAGATAAATAAAATATAGGATTTAGAGGGTTTATATCATATATTATCGTTTAATCCAAATCCCATATAGGCATAATATTCCAAATCTAATCTACAAAAATTAAGAAATAAAAACTTTTTAGGTTTCCACTCATAGTGATTTGAGGATGAAGAACAATAAGATATTTGTAGAGTCAGATTTGGATCAGGCCTTCGAAATTGTTACTTAGTTCTCATGTTACTCACTTATTTACTTAGTTCTCTTTAACTAAGGTTCACCAATAAATTTCTTTCCATTATTATAACCTATGCTATAATTTCCACTTGTCCCTAGAACAAGCCCACTTATTATATAACACTCTCATTAATGCAATTAATTATAATAGGTTATTATAATTCCCCTTTCATTTCAATTCTTATACTGTTGTAACATCCATTCATTACAATTAATGTCATTTACTTATTCCCGTTACACACACACACACACACATATATATATATACACACACACATATATATTTAAGTACCAGACCTCTCACATTAAGATGGGTACTTGTGGATGCCGAATTCGCCGGGCGGTTCCAGGAAGACTTCTATCACAAGTTGAACTTAACCTCGTGTCTAAGTACCGTTACTTACCATTATATGTATGTTTATGCACTAGACCCCTCACATTAAATTGACCACTTGTGGATGATGGAAGTGACGGGCGGTTCCGAGCAGGCTTCTACCACAAGTTGAATTTAACCCCGTGTTTGAGTACGGTTACAATTTCCTATTTACTGTAAAGTTTCCATACAATTTAGGCATATACATTCTTCCAAATATTACTGTAATTCTATTTACAATCCTTTGGCAGATTTAACCCAAATTACCACGATTATTCATAATTTCATAGTACTGACTTGCAATATCCAATTAATAGGTAATTACAGAAGATTAATACACAACGGTAATCTTTTTAACACGTCCTAAACAGTTTTAATACACAATTTCCAACTGTTTAGAAAATTAATTATAATAGGGAATTCAAACAATAAATATACTGTTATTTAAAATGATATAATTTAGATCCACTCACCTAATAGCTTTCCAATCCACGAATCTGATCCAGATCTATTATTCCATGCCTTCCTAGCTGAATCTATAATCCAAATAACCATGGATTCACAAATCTGATACTAAAGAAGAGGGAAAAGGAAGAGAAACCTAAATAAACTAGATTCAAAGACTTACCTAACGCCGATCAGAATTCTGAACACCCATTTGTAGATATAAATTCTTTTCCTCCAAATCTTGAATCAGAATTTTCTAAGACTAATTATTATATTTTCTAAAGAGATTTGAGGAGGAAGAAGAAAGACAAAGTCTAGGAAGCCTCTTAGAAAATATTAGATTCATGTTAGGTTTTGCTAGCCAATTTATAGAAGTTCAAGGAAGTGGATCTGATCTTAATTGTACACGCAGTGTTGAGTCAGCAACGAATAAAGCCTCAAAATAGTCCAGGTTCGATGGACGAATCCACCAAGATCTGGGTTGGGTTGACCCACCGACCCCTTGGGTCGACCCATGCCGAGCATGGGTCTCCCCACTATGGGCCTGGTTTCCGCTTTACTTTCTCGCTTTGTTCATTTGAATTTATGGAATTATTTAAATATTATATTTACATATAAACTCCTTATATGTATACAAAAATTCTAATGTCCATTTTACACTTAAATATACATGCAACCATTGTTTCATTTTCAAAATTCAAACGATGTTTGTGCCGTCATTAAATTCTTACCTATTTTCATTGATTACAGATTTATTTTGAATTTCTCTTTTGTGTATATATATTTTTGCACATACATATGCATATATTTACATATGCATTTATACATATATTTTTGTACTTCCTTTTATGTATAATTTTCCTTATATGTGCATTTATACATATTTTCCTCTTAGAACCTGTATTATTTTAGTCGTTCCTCTAAAATAAAAATATGGCGTCAGTGGGATTCAAACTTGCGCCACTCACTTGGGAGCCACATGTCTTTACCAACCGAGCTACATAAGCCTTTGTTAAAAAGACTATAAACAATGGTGGCCATTGGTCTTTTCTTATACCTCCTTTTAATGTTTTTTGTAATATTTCATTTAAAATTCTCTTTCATCTTAAATCCGTTTTCTGCGATCTATTGGTCTAAATTGATCAGAAAATTGCCATGGACGCAATGACGCTAATTCCGTGACCAAATTCTGAAAGCTCTTCAGATTTTATTTTATTAATTAACTAAAAATCAGGGGTATTACATTCTCCCACCATTATGAAATTTCATCCCCGAAATTTGTTAAGGGTAAAATTAAGTAATTCCTCGCATAATTCACAACCATCAGGTGTACATCCAATTTTGCAACCAAATGTGCACTAGTGCAAAGTGTAATCCAACATAATAATACATGAATGAAATGAATGTCTAAGTGTTACCTCCAATATAAATGCAAATTTTTCTTGAAAATCTTTTTGAAAATATGATGCACACAGCCTAAATGTACTGGCAATTTCTATACAAATGCAATATTTGAAAATCAAAATGCTTTTTCATCCAAATATTCCCACACTTTTACTGAGCAAGAGCATAGTTCATCCAATTTTGCATCCAAAACTCTTTCAAGCAACTTTAGTTTTTCGAATTCCAGAAAATAGAATTTTCTAAATTCGATTTCTTATGTTACAAAAATGTGGAAAACAAAAAACTTGACGTCTCCCGTTTTTCTTTTATTTATCTTTTCCATATGTACTTGGTTTTATAAAACTATTATATAAAGATTCCCTATTTTCCTATCCAAGCACAACACACATAAGGAAACTTTCTTTGTTAAATATTTAATTTTTCAACTTATCTTGGAAAAATTCATTTTTATTTTCTCAAAATTTTCATTTTTTCTTAACTGTTATGTTTGTTGCTTTACTGAATTTGTTGTTTCCTTCTTAGTTACTCCATTTCTCTTTTCTTAGCTTATTTAACTTAATCCTCTGATCTCAGTAATGTTTTCAAAAAAGCATTCTAATCCTTTAACTAAAACAGGAAAAAAAACTCTACACAGCTACTACTATGGCCTAAACAACTTAGAACTATGTTCCCTCCAACAAAGAAAAGTCCAAACCACAGGATATAAACACTTACTTTCCCTCTACTGTCTAGTAGTCACCACTAGTCCTTGTTGTGTACAAACAGTCTTTTCCAAGCAACACCCTAAGCTTTTATAATGCTTACGCATTCTACGGGAACTTATCATTATTCCAAGATGATCCTCGCTATCCACTTCATAGCCTCAAAACTTTTTCTACCTTCCCTAGGTACTAATCCTTACCTACTCCATGATTTTAAAAACACAGTTTGACCTTCTCATTTCATTTTTCTTTCAAAAGTTAAAAGTGTCAAAACTTTATTTTCCTCATGAAACCTTATTTTTGCCAAACCATAAAAACATGTCATCTCATAAATATGCATAACATTTTTTTCTCAAATCTTAAAAATTGGAGTAGACAAGGACAACTATTTCTCAATCAGATTCACAACTATTCTTGCTTACAATGTTAGTTCAGTTACTTACAACTAGGTGCAAACATCTACTCTATTCTTAATTTCTACAACTTATTTTGTCTACCCTGCTAAATTTTATGTTAAAACAATCATGAAAAATGATTGTCAAAAGAATAGAGACTTCAAAATTTTCTTTATTGGATTTTTTGTTGTTGTTACCAAAATGCAATCTTTTCTATGCTTTTCTTTTTAATCCTTTCATACATCATAACTTGAAAATTAGTGAGCTATATATGCTCTATAATGTGCACCTTTTTCTAAGAGAATTCATTTTAGATAAAAATTTCACAAGAAATCACTGTTTTCACAATGTACCGCATTTTATATCAAAACTCAATATGTACTTTTCAAATATGTTCTTTACATTTTTTCTTCAAACATAAAAAACACCATCTTTTTTTCTTTCAAAAATTGCTTCTACACAATTTAGCTAGTACGTATTTGAAATTGTAACTTTTAAGATCAAAACTTGAAAACACCATAAA
The DNA here is from genome assembly GCA_030737875.1 of Allium sativum. Classification (NCBI taxonomy): domain Eukaryota; kingdom Viridiplantae; phylum Streptophyta; class Magnoliopsida; order Asparagales; family Amaryllidaceae; genus Allium; species Allium sativum. The sequence goes on along the minus strand of CM060921.1, from coordinate 1,517,018 downwards.
TATCTTCCAAAAACTTTTACAATTTCAAGTCCTTAAAAGTTAACAATGGAGCTAGACTCAAAGTGGGTTTCCGACTTATCTAAACTCTCCTAGATATTCTCACAAAGTCAATTCTCTCAAATATATATTTTTCTAATCCATATTCTTCTTTTACTCTTTTCCAATTTATAAAGCTCTACTGCCAAACCAACTAATATGAAATACCAACATTTCAAATACTAATATATGAGATACATCTTTCTCCAATATAAACATATTGTACACTTTCCACCCAACCCACCTAAGGTTCTCAAATTCCCATAATCATTCCAATAGTGTACAAAACTGATATCCCAACTCTTTCCATATTCCGCTTTTTCTATTTAGTGGGTTCCTCAATGGATCTAGGTGTATATATATATAATATAATTATATTTTAAAAATACAAATATGTTCACTCACTATCTATACAAGAAATTTGTACCTAAGCTCTGATACCAAATGTAACAACCCGAATTCCGACAGACCAATTTTTTTTTCAAAAATCCTATCTATCGGGAACTCGAGTTGGCTTGTTTGGTATCCTGCAGAAAAGACAGAGATAAAAAATATATTAGAGCTCAGAAAACATCTCACAGTGGAATGAATAAAATATAATATAACCAAGTTGTAGTAATAATACCGCCTAACCAATATCCAAAGCTATAATATCTCTACCATAAACCAAACCTGTGAGGATGTTATGAGAAGGGGGTCAGAACACAAGTTCTGGTGACTAGACTAAATTACACAATCTGAAATAACCTTGTATATGTCATTCAGTCATGTTACTTATTTATTATGTTGATTGGGATAATAGCACTCAAGGCTTTACACTCACATCGTACCTATCTACATCCTAGTAGATTAACCTAATATAACATATATGTAGCTACCCCAATATCAAGGTACCTCCCATTGTACCCTTCTTGCACGGTCTATGCCGTCATGCCACGATAGCGTATGCAACTCTTATCCTATGCCAGAGCGACGTACATATCTCTATAAAACTACGACACGTATATAACTCTCATCCTACGCTGGAGCGATGTACAGATCTCCATATCCAAACTCCTCGGTCGATCATGGAGTAATGCCTAGCGTCTACGATACACCACCCGGTGCGGCATGCATGTATTTAGATCCTCACACATATGTACTGTTTGTTGTACCCCGAGTTCCATAATAGGGTTGCATCTGAATGCACGAAACTCGGTCGGGAGCCTTTTTCCATATTTGTTTATGTTTGCTAAAGAGGTCTAAAGTACAAATATCTAAACTATGGTCTGCATTTCTACGGTGGCTATGGTTCCACCTTGACCCCTCCCTCAACTAGTGAAATATTACATCAAGAGCTAAGTGAAGTGCCCCTATCAAACAATCTACATCCAAATTGGCATGTCCCACAACCAAAGTATCAATAGTGAAAGATCAATGGTCTGTAGGTTTAGCTCTAGTCTTTCCGCGTCACACGAACTGCCAATGACGGGTACTCGATGATTACTATCCTTAATTGGTCCTGACCAGCCTATATGTTGGCAATTCGTCGAATCACCCAATATCAATCCGCCACAGCCTTCTGACAGTCAACTACGTTGCAATCAAGGTATACTCTTTAGGTGGTAACGCGCAGACCCAACCTCAGCGAGTACAGCCTGAGCATGCACCGCAACACAGGACCACCACGGAGTACCCTACCACGTCCCTTGGAAGCCGCATGCTTTCTTCTAGTCCCACAAAGCTAGTAAGTAGAATATCAAGCAGAAGAATCAGATGGACGTGCTCCTCTCGTGCCTCGAGCCACTTCGGTGATCTATCCCATTGGGTTCTTCACCTTCGTAAGTGCAGACTTGTCCAAGTGCACCATGTTATTAGACCATATGTCTAAACATTTAATTACGCGCTTTCTCTACCTCATCAGATTCTAGTTAATTTAGTTATTTCCAATCATATTAACTTCTTATTCAAGTTAACAAGTTCTCTCCGAGCTCCTTATATCTCTAAGGAATGGACCCCTCTCGCTTATTAATTTCAGTTATATAACTTAACCCATTTAAGTTCATCAATAAATCTTTAACATGTTATCCTCTAGATTACAATTCAAGATCTGAAATCTACAATCTTCTTATATTATTATCCTATCATTCATCATTTAATTTCAAGTTTACTGGTTCTCAAGTTTACAGGTTACAATAACATGTTTTTCTTATCACAATAAGTAGGTTTCAGGTTCTTAGGTTTACAGGTTACAATAACATGTTTCTCTTATCATAATTAGTAGTTTTCAGGTTTACAGGTTACAATAGCATGTTCTACTTAATGTGTCATTAAGTAAATCTCATCTTAATTAGCAGGTTTACAGGTTTATAGTTAATATATTACTTATTTACTTAGTCCTCTTTAACCAAGGTTTACCAATAAGTTTCTTTCCATTTATTATAACCTACGTTATAATTTCCAATTGTCCCTAGGACAGGCCTACCTATTATATAACGTTTTCATTAATGTAATTAATTATAATAGGTTATTATAATTCCCCGTTCATTCCAGTTCTTATACTGTTGTAACATCCATTCATTACAATTAATGTCACTTACTCATTTCCCCTTACACACTTATATTCATATATATACATATATATTTAAGCACTAGTCCTCTCACATTAAGCAGGCTACTTATGGATGTTGGATTCGCCGGGCGGTTCTAGGCAGACTTCTGCCACAAGTTGAACTTAACCTCGTGTCTCAATACCGTTATTTACTAGTATATGCATGTTTATGCACCAGACACCTCACATTAAATTGATCACTTGTGGATGCTGGAATTGCCGGGCGGTTCCGGGCAGGCTTCTACCACAAGTTGAATTTAACCTCATGTTTGAGTGCGGTTACAATTTCCTATTTACTGTAAATTTTCCATACAATTTCAGCATATTCATTCTTCCAAATATTAATGTAATTCTATTTACAATCTTTTGGCGTAAATATATATTCTTAAGCAAATATTCATGTTCATCGTAAATTCCATAATTACAACATTTACAGTAAATTCTAATTCAGACGGATGTTTAAAAGAAAACAGGCTTATGAGACATAATTGTTCTTAGCAGATTTAAGCTAAATTATCACAATTATTCATAATTTCACCGTACTGACTTGCAATATCCAATTAATAGGTTATTAGAGCAGATTCATATACAACAATGATCTTTTAACACGTCCTAAACAGTTCTAGTACACAATTTCCAACTGTTTAGCAAATTAATTATAATGGGGAATTCAAACGATAAATATACCATTATTTAAAATGGTATAATTTAGATCCACTCACCTAACAGCTTCCCAATCCACGAATCTAATCCAGATATGTTATTCCATGGCCTTCCTATCTAAATCTATAATAAAATAACCGTGGATTCACAAATCTGATACTAAAGAAGAGGGGAAAAAAGAGAAACCTAAATAAACCATATTCAAAGACTTACCTAACGCCGATTGGAATTCTGAACACCTATTTGTAGATGTATATTCTTTTCCTCCTAGTATTGAATCAGAATTTACTAAGATTAATTATTTTATTTTCTAAAGAGATTTGAGGAGGAAAAAGAATGGCAGAGTCTAATCAGCCTCTCAAAAAATATGAGATTTAGGTTAGGCTTTGCTAACCAATTTATAGATGTTTAAGGAAGTGGATCTAATCTTAATCGTACACGCAGTGCGGAGTCAGCAACGAATAAAGCCTCAAAATAATCCAGGTTCGATGGACGAATCTGCCCAGATCTAGGGTGGGTTGACTCACCTACCCCCTTGGGTCGGCCCTAGTGTCGACCCATCCCCCTTGGGTTGACCTATGGGTCGACCTAGGCCGAGCGTGGGTCGCCCCACAACGGGCCTGGTTCCCACTTTACTTTCCCGCTACGTTCGTTTAAATTTTTGGAATTATTTAAATATTATATTTACATATAAACTCCTTATATGTATACATAACTTCTAATGCCCATTCTACACTTATATATACACACAACCTTTGTTCATTTTCAAAATTCAAACGGTGCTTATGCCATCATTAAATTCTTACCTATTTTCATTGATTGTAGGTTTATTTTGAATTTTTTTTTTGTGTATATATATTTTTTCACATACTTATGCATATATTTACATATGTATATTTTTGTACTTCCTTTTATGTATAATTTGCCTTATATGTTCATTTATACATATTTTCCTCTTAGAACATGTATTATTTTAGACATTCCTTTAAAATAAAAATATGGCGCCAGCGAGATTCGAACTTGCGCCACTCACTTGGGAGCCACATGTCTTTACCTGCTGAGCTACATAAGCTTTTGTTAATAAGACTAAAAACAATTGTGGTCATTGCTTTTTTCTTATACCTCCTTTTCATATTTGTTTAATATTTCATTTAAAGATATCTCTTTCATCTTAAATCTGTTTTCTACAATCTATAGGTCTAAATTGATCAGAAAATTTCCATGGATGCAATGACGCTAACTCCGTGACCAAATTTATTATCCCTCACATTAAAATAAAATTTTACATAAGCCTCAAATCAAAATTTGATTTCATTTAAACTCAACATTCAAATCTCAAGTTTTAGATTTTGTGTCGTCAAATTAATTATATTAAAATATTATTTTCGTTTAGTGCAAGATACGTGTTTTCTGGCATTGGCTTATTAATAACAAATTCAACACTACTAATTTAAATTCAATTCAAATCATCATCAAATATTATTATTTGAAATTATCACATAATTTAAATAATTCATAAGATTATAAACTATAATGTTGTTAATTATTTCATGAAATTATAATCAAAGAGGTCTAAATTAAATTTTAAACAATGAAACTTAAAATTTTTATATTAAATCCAATAAATCTAAATAGCTAAACTTTTATATCGTTGCACCAAGCATAACCTATACTTAAAGAAGTTGGTCCCTCTGAACCCTTGCTGAGTATATATAATCCTTACTTGATGTCCGATAGGTCGATCCAATTGATTTTTGATGAAATGGCATACCCTTCGCTAAGCATAATGCAAACTTGATGGCTATTGAACTATTAAGTGATAAGAAATAGAGTTATCAAATCTATGTATTTTGCTAAATTATTAAAAATGATTTTATTACAATTGGAAAACTGAAAATTTGCCAATTGTTTATTGTTATCTTAAAGCAATCCTAAGGTTGTCCATAATTAGTTATATATGTAAGTGGCTCAGCCGTTTGTTATGAATTTTTTATTTTTTATTTTATGCCATTAGCTGATAACAATTTCTGCCTTTATGCTCGGCCTATGCCAATTTTATGTGGATGACGGCTGCTTCTATTCCTTAACTGGATTCTGAGTCCACATAATTGTGTCAATTGTCCATTCCTCACATGTTCCTCGACGATATCCCTTAAATGCCTGCAATCACTTGTATCATGCGTATCCAAGTGATGGAATAGCCAGCTTTCCCCTGAAGCCCGCTTATGCTCGATCGGCTCCCTCCAAGGCGTACTGAATCTAAATGAGTTCTTTTGGAAGTTTCATTTAGCTCCATGTAAGAAGAAAATTTTGGTTACCTCCTTTGTTACTTCTATCCGTCATAACCATCCTCATCTCTATTTTTTATTTTCTTTCTTGCCTGAACCTAATGTTGAAGGTTGTTTTCCCTTTATTGGATTAACTTCTAGTTCCTCTTTGTTGGCATTAACATACTCATGCCACAGGAACCTTTCGGCATCATGATAAAATTCCCTAAGATCCCTTGATGGATTTCGTCCTAGTGATACTTTGAAATTCGCATTGTCGGCTATTCAAAATAACGCTACCATCCAAACTAGATGAATCCAGCAGATCCATTGAAGTCGGCACCACACTGAACCTAGTTAAGAAATTCTTGAGAGTTCCCCAGTCCATCGCTTTATTGTTGTCAATGTCATAGCATTATTGGATCTCATAAAGTAGGCCCAAAACTACCTTATGAACCAATTAGTACTTTAGTTATTATATTCAATGATAACAACTTTAGGAAATGATATAAAATATAAATAGTATACAATGTAGGATATTAGGCAAATGTTGATTAAGAAGGCTACTTAATATCAAATATAGAATTAAGATGCTGAAATACAGACTCAAAAAATTAAAAAATGAAGACTCATGAGTATTGAATAATATAAGAAATTAGGATATCCCTGATAAGTTATTGAGTCTTGCACTATACGTTAAATCTCTATAAATACTTTCTTGGTCTCTCTCTAATTGTATTTTAAGATTTTTCAACTATTCTTGATTTCGGAAACAATCTTTCAAAATATTTCTCAAAATGATATTTTAAAGGTAAATTTTCAAAATTGTTTTCCTGATATTTTGTACAAGATTAATTAAGTTTCCTTATGTTTTAATTATATATTCGATTTTTGACTATTTATAGCCTGTTACAAGTTTACGGTGTTGATTATAGGTTTCAGCTTACTATATGCACTTATACTTTGTATTATTTAAAGGAATTTATTTAAAAAGCGCTTTACACTTAGCTTCATCCACCCTTTATCTAACTAAATGATTTTCACATTTTTCCATTCATTATTACTGTATTTATTATTACCTTGTTACTTAGATCGAGTTACCCAATTGGACGTAGAACACCAATCTTTAAAATGTAAAAAAGGATTAATTAATTGGGGAATTTTCACTAAAATCCTTGTTGTAGCTATTCATATATCGAGAAAATTTGAAAAACTCAACATGAGGGAGAAGAAAAATAATAATAGTAACTTGGTCTCGGGCGTTTACCATTTTATCCCTGCTGTACAATCGTTGTTCATAATGGAAAGGAACATTTACCTATTTTATAATAAATCCTATGGCAGGTCACAAATTGGGAGAAATTTGCGCGGACTCTGACTTTCGTGTGACATGCCAGAAATGATAATAAATCTTGTCGTTGATTTGGAAAGAAATAGATGCGTATCATTCATTAGCGGGAGATAACCTTATGATAAAGAAAAAGAACTCAAAGTGGAGCAGTAAAAGTTTTGGGACGTAAAAAGTGGGATCCTACCAACTTGTTCTGAGCTAGGATTAGAAGATCCACATCTCCGAGTCAGGCGCTGATGAGCGACGTCTTCATCGATGTTGTTTTTTGACTTGAAGATCTAGAGCAAACTACCAATATTTTGGACTATCTGGACACGTACTTCGAGAAATAGTTCATGCGTGTTTGCTCCCAGCGCAACATGTGGATTGGATTAAATTAAAAATAGATTAAAAAAAATATAAAAATTTACATACACATATGTCCATTTTCAAAGCACAAAGAGTAATTGATCAGATTCACGGACGTTTTTAGGAAGAAACACTTATGATATCAGAACTTATGCCTGAAAATAAGTTTATTAATTTTTCTTAAGGCTTATATGAATAAAATACACACACATACACACACTATGTTTGAATTATTTTATAAAGTTTCAATTTATTTTTCAAATCAACATATTTTCAAAATAACTTAAAACAAAGTGTTTTTTTCAAAATGCAAAGAGATATGTCCATATACCCTTTATATTTATATTGACATATAAGCCAGGATCTTAAAAATTTATATTTGAATAAAAGTGTCTTTTTGTCATTTCTTATCGCGAATTAGCTCAGCTGTTGTTTCTATATATATACTAAACTTTCAAACGAATTCCAAACAACTACTTTCTCACTTTGCTCTCCTCTTTTTATTATCTTCTTTTCAAAGTCAAATTATATTCAAACTCCATAGAATTTCAATCATAATAAAAAAAAAAATCCACTCTGATCTCTTAAAATTTGTTTCACTCAAGTCAAGAACAAAGTGTTATCCAAGAGTTATAAAATCAAACGTAATCATAGATTGAAGATCCGTGTATGTTAAACTCTATCAAATCATACTTCCATGATTATGAATATGATTGTATCCCGTAAATCAATTAGGTATGTTCGCAGTCAGTGCATCAATTGGGTTTGATTGTAGCCCTTAGAAATCAATGTAGTGTGCTTAGTATCCCCTGTGCTCATTTCCCAGTAAATCACGTGACTCTACCCACATGTTGGATATTTTGAAGAGTGTGTCTCGTAGCCTTAAAATTTAGAATGTATATCAACGTTATATTACTAAAAAAATATGTACAAGGAATTGTGTGGAACTGAGTGCAGGATAACTCCAAACCATTATAAAATCCCGGTGTTTCTTTATATTTACCTTACTACATTTACTTTTATCCATGTTTTTATTTTTTGGTTAAGTCTATGATTGTTATTTGCATCATTTTAAGTATAATCTTAAAGGATTTTCAAAAATACTCATATAAATTAGAAAACACTGTTCACTCCCCCATTAATGCTGATTTAGCCTCAAGATCCATATTCTACAGACACCTAGAACCCATTAACCAGCTTCGTCTAAGTATTGATAGAATCATTCTACAACTGTTTGAACTAAAGTGCAGTTATATCCATCAAATACAGAGGGAAACACTATGGCATCACTTTCGTCGATGAACCCCACACTTCCAAATTCATAATACCTCATTAAATGAACATAAGGGATAGTCCTTTCACTATATATCTCTAGTGCAGGTAATTTAAACCTAGGTGGATTCTTAGCATGCCTGATATTAGGAGAGAATGCATTCCTATTCATATCTTCTAATTTGCTATTTACCAATCCTCTTCTCATAACCCATCTTATCATTTCCGTAAATCTACCTCTATTATCCAAAGGTAGCCTTCAACCTATATCTCCAGCTCTATCCACATGACCATCAACATTCTCGCCTAAGACAACCTAACCCTTACCTGCAACTCCATTGGCATCGATACTGATCCCTGTATTCGGATCGGTGTCAGTCCCCCTTTTAAAGCCGAGGTTTTCCCTTAGTCACGCCAACCCAACTCTACGCCCACCATTTCCTGTTCTAAGTTCCTAATTATGATCTTTAACGGTCCATGCTTGCTTGACCCAGGGATATGCCTCATAGGAATCAGTATTGATCCTTGTATGTTGGCCGAGGGCTGCCTAAAGTTGCTCTATTGTTTTAACCTTCCTGTTTGCTCTACTTTCACTCCTTAGTTTTGATTTCTAATAGGTCCTGCTTGTCCAATTTCTGTAAGGAAATTTTGCAAAATCTCATCTTGCCTCTTTATTATCTGCTCCTGCATAGAGTTCATCATATCCCCTATCTCATCCCTATTGATGCGTATAAAGGGTTGACTAGTTGTAGAGTCTAATTCATTGCTTCTTTCATGGTGGCTTCTATCCACTAAAGATCTTTATATAGACTGTCTAGTCAGTTCTCCAAATCCAATCTTCAACTCAGAAATCCAAACTTCAAATCCTATAGCTCAAGTGGATCGTCCTTTTCTTTCCACGTCAAAATGTTTGTAATGGACAGATTTGTGGAAAAATATCCAAATAGATATTCATGGAGAAACAATCATAGAAATAGAAAAGTGGATGAATACCAAGTTTTATGTTTGTTCGGTAATTGGCCTATGTCCGCTCTAAGAAATATTTTATTTAGCGTGGTGCCATGGGCACCCCAATTTCCTCTTCCTATTACCACAACTAAAAAATATTATAAAAATTACTCTTTCACTCTTCCTAATACATCACATCAAAAAAATAGGGGCTACCACCGTTTATGCCTATTTCTCACTATCAGCTTTAATTCGCCTGTTCTTTTTCCTTCGAAAACTCTGGACTGTCATGATTTTTGTTTTCGACATGTTCATCCACCTTTTTCTTCATCGAATTCTACGCTACTACAAGAACGAGCGGATGCAAATAAAAACGCTATAAATAAAGATCGAATTTAGCAAAATCAGGGTTTTAAATCTCAGATATCGGTCGCGTTTCGTCTCGGTGATTTTGTAGACTCGGTCTTGTATCGAGGGAGATCTCGGATGAGATGAGTCTAACTCGAAAGTTCATCTCGGACTTTCATCTTGGGTCTGAAAGTTCATATCGGAACAATCTCGAGGTACATGATATGTTAAAAATGATATTTTAACAAAATGATTTTTATGAATGCTATCAAAAACATAGTAACTTAAACTTAAAATGAAAAATAACTTTATTATTCTTTATTTTGCGAAAGATCATTCATACTCTAAATCATAATATGCTTAAAATAGGAATATTGTTAGACGGGAAACATTAAAAGGATCCAGAACATTAAAAAAATTCAGCATAAATAGACCATAAAATACATAATTTCATAAGTAGCATGTATGTAAAAAGATGAATATGAAAACCATAAGCGTTGTAAAACATATACGAACATACAATATAGTCATTTAACATGCAAAATGTAAAATAACAAAAGATTGATATGACTAGATTTGAGTTTTTTTAATTATAGTTCTAGTTTAGGCACAAATTTAAATTTTAACAAAAAAAACTATGATCTCGGACGATATTCCAGTATTTCGTCTCGGTCGATATATCGTTTGATATTGCAATATCTCGAGCGATATATTCGAAAGGAGATTTAGAGTGATATTTGCTGTTTCGTTTCGGAAGGAGCCCAAAACGAGATCTTGGAGGAGATCTTGGGCGATATTTGTGAAATTTGAAACAGTGAGCAAAATAGAAGAAGTGAAGATGAATTTTGAAGTCGTGAAAAGCAGCGTCGATAAAGGAAAGAACGAATTAGAGTTTTAGATTAGGGTTGAATACAGGATTATTTTGGTAATCAATGGTTGAGTGAGAGATTAGAAAGAGATCAATGCGATATTAGGAAGCATAGAAAATTTAATGTGTTATATCTTTTTAGTTGTGGCAATAGAAAAAGGAAATTGGGATGCCCATAGCACCACACTTTGTTTATACAGCTAGATAACAATTACACTTAATACATGGAGAAATAGTAGCGGAGTGGGTATAAAGATCTCTATAGGAAAAAAGATAGCTAAAAAAGAAGACGGAGTAGCTTTCCATTCATTAGTTATTTATAGGAGAAAATGTCGAAATTTTCCGCTCATATTTCGGGTTTGGAAACATGGGGTCATGGTGGGATCACATCATGGATCGCATTCCCTAACTCATAAATGTTAAGGCCGACAATCCTTATTGTGGATCCCTCGCCCTAATGTTCTACAATACTGGTGTCATTGCTCTAATTGCTTTGCCCATCTCGAGTTGTTGGGCAAATTTTGCTGAAGTTGAAATGTTTGTCCATGTTACCAGAATAGCGATTTGATGCCGTAGCAATGTCTAAATCCATACCTAGCCTACTCCAAAACAATATTTTAGTGAGATGCTTGATCGTAGCTTCTTATTATTTTCTGTACTTGAGTTCCGAGTCAATCAGTTACCTCTCCGGGATTTTTGTCTTAGCGATTGAGAAATCCAAACCCATCGTGTAACAGTCATGCAAAATGATGTGCTAATAATGCGCGCGCGCGCACACACACACACTCACATATTTTTTTTGAAAAACAATTCTACACACTCACATATATACATACATACATACATACATACATATATATATATATAATGTGCACTTAAAACGCTTGGCTGTATAAAAGTGGAGGTGTAAAAGGTTATGGTAGAGACAAGATAGGGATATAGCGAGGATACAATAGAGGTGGAAAAATATTCATTGGACATAAAACCTGTAACAACCCGTAAAATCCGAACCAGTTTGAAAATTTTAATTAGGCTATTTTAGTGGATTTTAAATATTAAAAATAAATATTTTAAACAATAATGCCAAAAAGTAAGTTTGAATCGATGTTTGAAAATGAATATAATTATTTCTAATTATAAACAAGGCCTGAAATGGCGCTGCAGTTTCAAATTTTCAATTCAAACTTTGACTGACTGTACCGGGTGCAAAACAAAACGAATTTTAGTGAAACCAAAAATGATTAAATCTGTTAGTGAATATCTTTCTAACGAATCTGAATAATCGAAGTTTCGTAGATGGAAGCAAAAGTTTTGGCCAAATGAATTTTCAAAAAGGTCGCTATTGAGTTTATATAACCCGTGAAAATGGCCATTTTGCAAACGACCTCGGAATTCGACAAAACCACTTTTGTTGGATCCGGAATGTCAAATTATTGCTAGGTTTCAAATTTCATAATTTTTGAAGCTAGTATGTGAGCGTGGCAAAGGAAAATGTGTTTGATCGATTTCTTTTAAATTGGATCGACCAGAAAAGGGCCATTTTTTAAACTGTCTCAGAATTCGACGAAACTAGTTTTTTTGGGACCGTATCGTCAAAACATAGCTGGATTTATTTTTTGGGAATTTTTAGAGTCAGTATGTGGTCCCGGCAAATTTGAAATGTACGTTTAAATCGAATATTGAATGTTTTATATTTTAATTTGAAGAGAAACTGACTGAAACAATCGAATGGGCCTACGAAACATATCCCATTGTGTTTGGAATAGGGGTATTTGGCTAGGGATGACATTCGTTGGGTTTGGATTGGTGTTCGTATGAGAGAAGGGGTATTTTTGGGTTTTTAAAAATATATAAATAAAAAAAACCTATTGGCCCATTCAAAATTCTCTCTCCCCGTAAACATCAAAACCAACGGCGGCTCCCCCTTCGATTCTTCTTGCCCCGATTCCTCATCATCCATGCACCATTACCCATCGACCCAGTTGAAGAAATTGTAGATCTCAGCTCTAGCTTCGAATCCATACCAGCCACCACCTCCATCACTTCGTAAATCGCGAGAATCGAGGCGGGAAAATCCATCCGTTCGCGCCTAGTTTTCTCCTCCGACCTGAGTTCGAACTGGTGGCGGTTGGTGCCCCCTGGCGCGCCTCTCCTTGCTCTTCTTCGTGGTGAAGGCCGATCGTCCTATCGATTCACGGATTGCACGAAAATCGCAGACCTAGTTTTGAAGAAAATAGAGAGGTATACGACTGATATTAATTAAACTATTCTATAGCACTTTAAAGCGCTACGGTTTATGATTTTACAATAAAAATCATATCCTTTTCATTTCTTGTCGAAATTCAGTGAAACAAGAGACAGTGGACTCGTGTGGATGTCTTCTACATTCTAGAAGAGACCGCATATTTTTCTGAGCCCCTTGCTATTTTTGGTGGAGTGGAACCCAATGTGAGATTTCTGAATTATAAACGATATGGAAATGACGATGTATAAATTATATATTCGAAGTATGAGTTATATAAGTGTTGTACACCTCATGTATAAGCGTTGTATAAGTTGTATGTTCGATGTATAAGTTATATATGCGTTGTAAAAATTATATATGTGTTGAAATAGAAGTGAAATATACTTATATATAATATATATATTTACACACGCCCCTCGTCCACAAACCATGGACGATATTTATTAGTTGTGATTGGTGTGAAAATTGGTTGATAGCGAATGGTTGATTAGAATTGTTTGTGGTTGAAATTGATTGATTGCGGTTGAAAAATACCCGTTTGTGGTTGAGAATTATTTGGTTGAAACAATATAGGATTAGTTTGTGGAAAAGAAAATAAACATGCCGCCTACGTGCGAACTAGATGCATGAAATCCCCATTGTCAAAAGCTGTGAGGCTTTAAGGTAGAGCAAGGAGCCGTACTAGGGACGGTCTCGATTTTAACTACCCTGCCATTATGCTGCCGATATTTTCAATAATATTCCTGTGTTAGAATTAATTTCATGTGTTGAAACTATATTCGTATATTGAATAGAAATTCATGTGTTGAATAGAAATTCATGTGTTGAATAGACATTCATGTGTTGAATAGAAATTCATGTGTTGAACGACATTCATGTTTTGAAATGAATTGTTTTATAATAAAAATCATATTTTTATCATCTATATGAACTATATAAAATAGTCGTGTTTTGAAATAAATTATTTTATAATAAAAATCATATTTTTATCATCTATATGAACTATATAAAATAGTCGTGTTTTGAAATAAATTGTTTTATAATAAAAATCATATTTTTATCATCTATATGAACTATATAAAATAGTCATGTTTTAAAATAAATTGTTTTACAATAAAAATCACATTTTTATCATATACATGAATTGTTAAAAATAGTGAAGTGTCGAAATAAATGTCGGTTGGATAAAAATATCATTTTTATCAAAAAGTATGAAAAGAATATGGTTTTTAAATCGAAGAATAGATTATATTTATATATATATAAATATAATTAAAATGAATTGAATAACGAAGCTGCAGTTCGTGTTTTGAAATCGTGATTTCAAACGATTAGTGCGGGAGATCCGACCATCGGATTTTCCCAAAACTGAAAACGTTGGGTTCGCTTTGGAAATATCTTTCCAATGACACCAAATTTGTAAAGATCCAACGGTTGGATTGTCTGGAATGTTCAATTCAAATCTGAAGAAAAACAGCGCCAGAATCAATTATATATATATATAATTAAATTAAATCGAATAACGACGCTGCAGTTCGTATTTTGAAGTCGAAACTTCAAACGAGTGTACCAGGAGATCCGACGGTCGGATTTTCCCAAAACTAAAACATTGGATTCGTTTTGAAAAGATCTTTCCAATGATATAAAATTTGTGAAGATCCAACGGTTAGATTTTCAGATATGTGTAAATCAAATCTGAAGAAAAACAGCGCCATGACCGCGTTATGGCCTGAAGCGTCGTTTGAATAAATTGGCTATTTTTAAATAAATAAAAATAGCGATAAATCGTTATAAAATATTATAAACGATATGGAGTGGAAATAAACCGAATTTACCTGGTTTATTAGATATTTGATGGTTGAATGTGTTTGACATGAAAATTATACTAAAGAATTTTTCTTTGATAAAAATAATGGGCACCTTTCCCTAAGAATGTGAAATTTATAAACTAACTGAAGGTTAGCTAAGTCGAATGGTTTTCTGGGTTTTGATCTGATGTTGGTTTCAGCCTTCGGGGTTAATACTTGGGAAATCGTTCTCTTACTAATTTACGGTTAGTGACTGATGAATTGGAATGAGGCGTATGTTGTGTTTGTGTAGCACTTGTTTATTATATATGCGAGTTGCTCAGAAAGACCGGGTTTATCCCATTCTGAATAACTGAATCGACGATAAGAAGTCGATGATGAAGACGGTGGTTGAAGACCGGAGATCTTCACCTCGATTGGAGGATAACTGATGTCCTGATTGGGAGGCATCCCGAAATATGGATAATGAGTGGTGATTGTCCAGACGTACGTGGAGATCGATGGGTATGCGAGGTATATAGTGCCTCCAGTTTCGTTCAGACCTAAAACGGACTTGTAAATGGACTGTGTGTCTGACATTGGAATTCATTCTGTATGATTGATAGCCATCAGTTGCATGGTGTGAATTGCCTGTGTGGCATGCTAAGATGCAGTGATCAAGGCTTCTGCTGAAAAGCAAAGTCTTGTGGTTGATGATCAAAGCACGGCCTGTGTGGCATAGCTTTGTGTATAACGTGATTTCACAAGCCTCACACCCCGGTATAGACCAGAAACAGGAGAGGACCTCAAGGACGACATGCGTTTCTTTCTAGCTAGAGGTGGTGTCAGTGCTTAAACTGACTGACATTTATATTATTTTCACCTGTGTGGTTGTTGCTGTTGCGAGGCGCGTTAGATATATCGGTGAGTATGTGAAGCCGATGGAGTTATTCGTTGGCTCATTTATGTCCCAAAGGGCGGGGAAACGTAGTGTTCATGCATTTTAATCCACATCGATGGACCGGCCCTGTCGCTCCAAGGGTCGATGCGCTCTGACCCTGAGGCTCGGGCTAGAGAGTCTCGAAGTCGGTAAGGACTATCTTTTGCCTTGATTCATGGCGGAAATCCAGTTTACAAATACGTGACTGTGCGGTTTTGATCGTATACCTATATATGGCGACATGATATATGGTACCCATGTCATCTATGATTGATACTTATGATTTGAAATTGTTTTTGAAACATATAAACACTAGTAATAATATCAAATTCTTTTGTTTTATTCGTATCAAGCATATTTTGGCCATTATAAGGTAAACCTCTATCCTCCGGTTTGCGTTGCATTGTGTGATGGGAACTGAGTCTTATAATGGCTTCATTTTTATAAAAAGCATTGCGATGTTTAAAGATTTACTTGTTTTAAAGCACTGGCAATCCAATGGAGTAAACCCGTTCCGCGAAAGTGGCATGGTCCTGTGATTAGCCATATTATAAAATGTGTTAAGAAGATTTCTCATACCAGTCCCATGACTGACTCGTAGTTTGTTTCACTTGCAAACTCGGGTGCCCTTATTTCTACATGGACAGCCTTGTGTTCAGGTTTTAGCAGGCTCTTTCTGGATATCTGGAGCTGAAGATGGATTCTAACATTTATCTCTTTGTTGACCCGCTTTTTAGTCAAAGCAGTCACACATGGAATCTCTTCTCAACAATACACTCAAGCATTGGGAATATCGTCAGAAGACGTGAAGTGATTTGGTTGAAATCGCATCACAAACAAAGAATGGCCCGAAACTCCAACCAGATGACCTTTTTTGGGCTCGAAAACAGCGATTACGGAGCTAAGCTTTGTAACTCTTGTAGATCTCTGAATTAGCTTCAGTTTGAGCTTTCGTTTGGCTAAAACGGACTTACGGTTTGAAAGTTATGCCCGTTTCCGTGAACGCATGCAGAACCGGAAACTTGGAATTTGGAAATTGGCTTGACCTCTCGGATCGGATCGGACCCGTTCCGACTCCACACTTCGAAGATGCTCAAACTTGGATTCCATCTCACCTCGGTTCGGATCGGACTATCAGAACCCGACCCGGCTGGCACTCAGCTCAGAAGTATACATCATAACTCCGGTTCGGAGCCTCCTCCTCGGTTCGGTTCGGAGCCGAACCGATCCGACCTCCATCGCACTAACCTGGCACATGAAGTCTTCGGATTGAAGACACCAGCTCGGTTCGGGTCGGACCCGAACCGATTCCCCTGTACCTGCTCAGACGCAGCAAGTTTGACCGCTTCTTAAGGGATAACTACCTCCTACTAATTCGGATCGGTCGCCACCTGTATGCACACGATCTGAAGGCCACTTCTCCACTCTCTCCGAGATGTCCTCTCCGCTCACCACGTCACACCCGATCCGACCCGATTCAGGACTCCCAGCAGCTCCTCTACGCCTATAAATACACCACGAGATGGTCATTTCAAGGGACTTTTTCCGGCACTAACACCTCCCGACCTCCATTACCAAGTATTCAAGGACTTTGGGTACTCCTCAACTCAATCAAACACGAGGCTATCGTGCATAAATTCAATCTCTTTTCTCATCTTCTTCATTACAACACAAGGTTATTGTGTATAATCGAATCTCACGGATTGTGAGACACCATTGTAATTGTAATTCCTCAGGATATGAGAAACTATAAAGTGGACGTAGGCTTGGATTGAGCTGAACCACTATAAAAATCTCGTGTGTTCCCTGTTTTTACTGCTTTTTATCTGTAATCTGTGATTTGTGAGGTTTTCACATAGAGTTTGGGTGTTAGGCCCAAATTTCGGTCTAACATTTTGGCGCGCCAGGAAGGGGGGCACACGATACAACTTCTCCTACTAGCTTGAACGGAAGCGGATTATTTGGCTATTGGATCAATGGTCAAGCGAAAGAAAGACGGAACCTTCTCTCGTGCTGAGGATGTTGGCACTGAAGGCACAAGGAACGAGGCAAGCCAGGAGGCTTCCTCTCATGAAAATCCATCAGCATACTTAACCCGAGAAGAGATGGATGGCGTTCTCGATGAATTGAGAACCCAGATGGCTAGGCAAGATGATCTCCTCCACAAACAACAGGAGATGATCGACCAATTCTTCGCTCGGATGGAAGGCAGGCCAAGCGGCAATGCACAACTCGCTGGAAATAGCACGGAAATAGCTCCAGCAGCAGCTGCAAACCGGATCGGTTCGGATCCGATCCGAACCGAGGGCCAAAACTTGAATCAAACGTAGATGGAAATGGGGGACACTCCCCACCGGATCGGTTCGGACCCAATCCGAACAACAACCCTGCATGAGCCTGGGGGCAGCAGCCTCCCCTCTGGAAATCAAGGCTTTGCTCCTGTTCGACCTACATCCGCACCGGTTCGGGTCGGAAATACCACACAAATTCAGCATCAAGCTCCCCGGTTAGGAACAGGCGAACCTGTTCGGATCGGCACCTCCGATCCGAACCGTGCACCTCTCCAAAACCTCCCTCGCTTCTCCAAACCGCAGCAAGGGGGCACCTCCGAACCGAACCGGATGGCCTTCCAAGCTCCTTATACTCTTCCACACACTTCTGAACTTAATGCTGGGGGCACCAGCTCTGGACTTGTCAACCTGCAACAACTCTTTGAAGGCGATCGGCTCGCCAATCTCATTGAACGCCTCTCGAGAGGCCGCACCTATCAAAATGACATGGATGATGTCAACCACAATCCATTCACACAGGAAATCAGGAATTCCCGCAATCCTCCGGATTTCAAACTTCCACAACTGGAGCC
The DNA here is from genome assembly GCA_030737875.1 of Allium sativum. Classification (NCBI taxonomy): domain Eukaryota; kingdom Viridiplantae; phylum Streptophyta; class Magnoliopsida; order Asparagales; family Amaryllidaceae; genus Allium; species Allium sativum. The sequence goes on along the minus strand of CM060921.1, from coordinate 1,498,492 downwards.
ATACAACGGCAGGGCAGATCCTACCGTGCACCTAATGCGCTATAAACGACATATGGAAGTTCAATCGGCGTCGGAAAACGTCATGGCTAAATGCTTTCCCCTCTTTTTGACTGATATTGCTGCTATGTGGTTTCGACAGCTGGAATCTGAATCGATCAACAACTGGAACATGTTGGTCGCTCGCTTTATTGAATAGTTTCGGGTCCATATCGCTCGACCCAAGAATGTAATGTCACTAACTACAATCAAGTAGAGGCCCAAAGAAACTCTGCGGTCATTTTTGGAAAGGTTCAACGTTGCAGCAGCATCAGTTGATCGACCTGAGCCATCCATGGTATTGATGGCGGCAGTATCCGGTGTTCTGGACAACTCGGAGTTCAAAAAATCCTTGTACCGGGACCCACCAAGGAATCTCAGCGAGTTCTACCTTGAATCGGATAGGTTTTTGCGTGAAGAAGACGCAACCTCCGAGAAGAAAGTTCTCGATGTTAACATGCTCAAAGACGGAGAACCGTCTGATTTTGATAAAGGCAAAGGAAAAGATGCCGTCAAGAATAACCCCAACGCTCAGCCCCGGAGAGGGCCCAGATATGAAAAGTACACGGAACTCAATTCGTCACTAACTGACATCTACGTGAACAAAAACGGTGACGTCTCCTATCCAAAGCCTCCCAGGAGGGAGCCATCACAAAGAGAACGCGATTCTGGGAAATATTGCATATTTCACGATATGGACGGTCATGACACAAATGACTGTAGACACTTGCGAGATCTGATTGAGGAACGGGTTAGACGTGGAGAGCTACCCGAATATGTGAAACAACCAACATCACCTATACCTGTGCTGCCACCACCTGCTCCCCGGAGAGGAAATGACCCTGGAACGAGCTCCCATCGGCTCGTCATCAACTGATCTGGATTGGATCACTTTGCGTTTTCAGCATTTCTTAGGATTTAAGATATGTTTCTTTGCTTTCTTTAGGTTTTCCGATTGGCTAAATCGGAGTACACACGTTCCGGGTTAGGATTTAGCTCCAAAACGTGCTCTGCACTCGATGACAAACCAATCAGGATTTGCTTTGGTTTTGTACTTTGAATTGAATAAGGAAGGACTATCCGAGCATGGATTATGTTTGGCAATTTAAGTATCTTGTCAGGTTGTGGCAGGATTATCAATCTCAACTAAAGTATGGCTTATACTTATCTCGGACCCCTAGGCATGGATTATGCTTAGGGACAGACTGTCTTGTCAGGTCTTGGCAAGCATAGCTCTATCCCGACATGGGTATGGATTGTACTCACTAGGACTCTTAAGTATGGATTATACTCTGGAACGGCTTATTGTTTTGACAGGATTTGGCAAAGGAACTCAATAAAACTCGGGTATGGCTTATGCTCAGTTTGAACTTCCTGGTATGGCTTGTACCCGGAAGGTTAGGTCCTTCGTCAGGTTTTGGCAGGATAATTCGAACGTGTCTTGAGTATGGTTTATGCTCAAACAAACGCCCAAGCATGGTTTATGCTCGAAAGTGTAATCGGTTTTGTTAGGTTTTGACATACCTGTTTGCTTTCTCTTATTCGCAGGTATGGATTATACTTGCAGCTGGTAGGCCCGGCGTGGCCTCGGATTATCCAGAACATATCTTCCTTCATTCAGCAAGATATGTTCTGAGGGGCAAAATGTTGACCCGCTTTTTAGTCAAAGCAGTCACACATGGAATCTCTTCTCAACAATACACTCAAGCGTTGGGAATATCGTCAGAAGACGTGAAGTGATTTGGTTGAAATCGCATCACAAACAAAGAATGGCCCGAAACTCCAACCAGATGACCTTTTTTGGGCCCGAAAACAGCGATTACAGAGCTAAGCTCTGTAACTCTTGTAGATCTCTGAATTAGCTTCAGTTTGAGCTTTCGTTTGGCTAAAACGGACTTACGGTTTGAAAGTTATGCCCGTTTCCGTGAACGCATGCAGAACCGGAAACTTGGAATTTGGAAATTGGCTTGACCTCTCGGATCGCATCGGACCCGTTCCGACTCCACACTTCGAAGATGCTCAAACTTGGATTCCATCTCACCTCGGTTCGGATCGGACTATCAGAACCCGACCCGGCTGGCACTCAGCTCAGAAGTATACATCATAACTCCGGTTCGGAGCCTCCTCCTCGGTTCGGTTCGGAGTCGAACCGATCCGACCTCCATCGCACTAACCTGGCACATGAAGTCTTCGGATTGAAGACACCAGCTCGGTTCGGGTCGGACCCGAACCGATTCCCCTGTACCTGCTCAGACGCAGCAAGTTTGACCGCTTCTTAAGGGATAACTACCTCCTACTAATTCGGATCGGTCGCCACCTGTATGCACACGATCTGAAGGCCACTTCTCCACTCTCTCCGAGATGTCCTCTCCGCTCACCACGTCACACCCGATCTGACCCGATTCAGGACTCCCAGCAGCTCCTCTACGCCTATAAATACACCACGAGATGGTCATTTCAAGGGACTTTTTCCGGCACTAACACCTCCCGACCTCCATTACCAAGTATTCAAGGACTTTGGGTACTCCTCAACTCAATCAAACACGAGGCTATCGTGCATAAATTCAATCTCTTTTCTCATCTTCTTCATTACAACACAAGGTTATTGTGTATAATCGAATCTCACGGATTGTGAGACACCATTGTAATTGTAATTCCTCAGGATATGAGAAACTATAAAGTGGACGTAGGCTTGGATTGAGCTGAACCACTATAAAAATCTCGTGTGTTCCCTGTTTTTACTGCTTTTTATCTGTAATCTGTGATTTGTGAGGTTTTCACATAGAGTTTGGGTGTTAGGCCCAAATTTCGGTCTAACACTCTTTTTATGCTGTTCAGCTCCTATTGTACATATTATGTTTGTTTTCCGCTGTAGACATTTATGTATAGCTGAACTGTATTTGTATTAAGTATGATCCTGTATTCTGTGTAACTCTGATGATTATGTTTATCTGGTGTATCTATTTATTTCTATTCTGCTGTTATCTGTTTATGTGTTATATTCCAAAGATTACCCTTAACACCGTCGTACGGGGTTTTGGGGTCATCACAAAACCAAATATATAAACTTAATTTATTGTTAGTTTTACGTCATTTGTGCAAGAAAATTAATATTATTCAATTATATATAACAAAACGAGAGAATATCAAGGTTATGCACACTAAATTTTGTGACAATAATAGACATCTAACTTATACTATTTATAGTAATTTTGATTTATTTTTTTGAGCATATATTTTGATTTATTTTAAAAGAGAATTAGTTAAATCAATCATCGTATATTAATATTGCCAAAACATATGCTAAAAAACCTCGATTTAGCGGATATAACAGGGATTAAAGCAGATCAATTATTCATTAGTGCTATCCTGAATATCGTAGCGGCTGTGTAGTTAAAGCGCTTAGCTTTTCTATAGCGATGGAGGTGCAAAAATGTGTAGCGGGAATATTACGGAGAAATAGCGTGGATATAGCGAAGGCATAAAAAGGTTTATTAGATGTAAAACCAAATATCTAAAATAAATTAATTAGTATTTTTACGTTATATATGTATAAGAAATTAATATGAATTAATCTTATATAACAAATCAAAGAATACCATGGTTATGCACACTAGATTTGATGAATATAACAAATTTCTACCATGTATTTGACACTTATGCTTCAAAGTCAGATCTTTATACTAATTGTATTGATTTTTTAAAATAGAGAACTAGTATAATAAAGCTTAGTATATTAATACTGCTGAAACGGGTGCTGAAAAACCTTGATTTAATGGATGTAACAGAATATAGTGGGGCTAAAAGCAGATCTACTCTTCGTCGACGCTAAATAAATTAGCGCATCAGTTGAAGAGCGCTACGGGCAATAGCAAGGATTTTGCGGGGCTTTAGCAATGCTTTTAACTACATAGCGTAGCATTTAATGAATGTTATAGGCTATAGCAAGGGTTTTGCATGCTTTGACTGCATAACATAATAGACGTACATATAATAAATTACCTATAAGAACAATTACTTTATCGTACGTTAGCATGCTAATTTTAGATCAATGGCACTAATAATTATTTTTCTAATTATTAAGTTAGCATATTAACATCTAGTTTATAAAGTAATATTAACATGTGTATGATTTAAAGGTAATTAATGTCAAAATATCAAGATCTTCAGCATGAACTGGTCAGTGCAAGTTGCATAAGTTAGCAAGAGGTGAGCATCAAATATACTAGTCAATTCAATTCATTATGGTAGGTATGGTTTGGTTTTGAAACTAAACCGATTTATAATCGACCCATAAAACAATAGTTTGTTTATGGGTTTAACCAAATCAACCAAACTTTAATTATATTTTTTAAAATCATCACTGTTATAATAAAATTTTAAATTACTTTGATGATCCAAATGAATTTTATTTATTGTATATATGTCAGAACTACTTTAAAAAGCATAAAAATTATAAATAAGAATACCTCAATCATATTTTTATGTTTTATTTGAAATTACAATGAATATTTCAAACATAATGTATGCAATATTTTTAGTTCAGTAAAACTGAAAAGCAATCGAATCAATCAAACTTAATTTATCTGATCTGATTTTTCATTTTTATTAGATTTATTTCAATTTAATTTAATTTTTCCATTGAACCAAATCAACAAAACACTCATATGTTGAGTATCATACATGTTTTAATGTTCAAGGCTATTATTATTATTTTTATATAATTGAAATTATAAATTCATTTATCTTTTTCCTGTAAATTATCCGTAAAACCAAATTTTTAGAAAGTGTTGTCCTACAACTTATTAGTTGATATAGGTCTATGTTCTTAGAGCAATGAATAGATAAATTTGAGAAGAAGAAGTGGAGAAATATGAAGGGAATAAAGAATGAGGAGGAAATAAGAAAGAAGAATTCACCAATGATTTGCAAATAACGGCCTGGTTTTCCATTGCACATAGTACTATTTATCTTTGCGTACAACAAACTTGTAACTAAGTATAAGACACATGGTCCATCACAATTGAGCATGCATTCTCAGCATATATCAATAAAATGAAAAAAATGTTATAAAGCTTTTGTTTTCTAATGCCATTTGTATTTGCCGCGACGGATTTTGTGCTGACTGTTGATGATATCCAATGTTTCCATTCAATCTTCATAACGAGTAGGTTTCTTGTGTGATGTTTAGGTCGAGCCATATCAGTGCCTCCCATTAAGAAGGGACCTTGTCCTCAAGATCAGTATTGTCCATGGTAAGAGCCGATGGCAGAGGGGAAGGTGGGACATTTTGCGAGTTAGAACAAAGTTTAAGGATGGAGATATGAAAGACGGGATGAATCCGACCATCAATTGATAATAGTAGTTTGTAAGCAACCAGTGCGATGCGTTATATAATTTGGAAGGGAAAATGTATTTTTTTTGAAAGGTTGTTATAGCGGGGGAGGATTGAGTGTCGGCGATATGGTTGGAGCTGGGCAGTTAAAACGCTTAGCGGTTCTATAGCGGCGGATGTGCAAAAAGGTGTAGCAAGGATAAAGCGGGGGAATAACGAGGATATACCTGAGGTACAAAAAGTTTCAATATATGTGAAACATAATATTTAAAATTAATTAATTATCGTTCTTACATTATATGTGTAGAAGAAACTAACATTAATTAATCTTATATAACAAAATCAAAGAATATCATAGTTACACATGCTGGATTTAAAGATTATAATAGATTTATATAATATATTGAACACTTATGTCTTAAAATTAGCTCTTTATATTAACTTTATTAGATTTTTTTTAAAAGATAACGAGTCAAATCAAGCTTAATATATTAATATTGCTAAAACGGGTGCTAAAAAACCTTGATTTAACGGCTGCAGCGGGAAATAGTGGGGCAAAAAGCAGATCTACTGTTCATTAATGCTAAATAAAAATAGCGTAGCGGCTAAAGAGCGCTATGAGCTATAGTGGGGATTTTGCGAGGCTTTACCGGGGCTTTAACTGCATAGGGTTGGAGTATGACGAACACCCATGAGTCGATGGTGAATCCTTTATCTTTTTGGGGTCGATCGGCTTAGTTTTTCATAAGTGCTTGTGGTTGTGGAGATTCATCTTCAAAGTTTATGGTAGTTGGTCATATGCTAGCTAGAGCCCATTCTTCAACATCATGCAGTAAAGATTTTCCCATGGTATAATCAGATATAATAGGTGGTGCACGACCGTACACCGCATGGGTGGAGACATTTTGATGGAAGAATGCTTGCATGTATTATACCAAAATTCTACCCATGGAAGACACTTCATCCAATGTGATGCTATGTCTCCGATGATGGCCCGCAAATATGTTTCAAGTCAGCGGTTATTGACCTCTGTTTGACCGTCGGTTTGTGGATGGTTCTCACTGCTCATTCAAAGGTCCATGTTATGTAAGCAAAAAAGTTATTTCCATAATTGGATCATGAATAATTTCTCGATTGGAAATGATCGACCGTGGAAATCCTTGTAGACTTACGTATTCCTAGATGAACTAGTGAGCTAGTTGTGCTGTTGTAGTAGATATAGGGAGTGCAATGAAGTGTGCATACCTGAGAGCCGATTTACGATTACCCAAATGCATGTTTTTCCCAGCTGAAGGTGGCAAGTAAGTGATGAAATCCATCGAAATATCTTCCTAAATTTTATTGGGAATCAGTAGAGGTTGCGCTAATCTCTTTTGGGGTGACAGGTCAGGTTTGCATCACAAACAATTGGGGCATTGATTAACAAATTAGCGAACTGCTTGTGGCAGGTCAAGCCAATAAAAGTTGTTAGTATTTTTTCTAATGTTGCCTTAATGCCAGAGTGACCTCCCGATTTAGAAGCATGGTATGCATGAATGATAGATTGTTGAGGTTCTTTGTCATCAGGAATATATAGGCGGTTGTTCCAAAAAAGTAAGCCATTATGTATAACTAATGTATTTGTTGTAGTTTAACCCGCTTGAGATAGGAGTTATACACGTTTTTCAGAGAGCATGGTTATGCAAACCCTGTCAGCAACTTCAAAATGAGGAGTGGAGAAGCGTTACTTTCGAAGATCAACGAGATAAGCCATCTACAACAACATTTTCTGTGACTGGTTTGTAATTGATAGTGAAGTCAAAGACAAGTAATTTCCACATCAACTTTTGTTGTTTTGGAGTCTGGACTATCTGAGTTAGGAGGTACCGTAAACTTTAATGATCGGTTGTGATAGTAAATCAATTCCCAAGTAGATAATGCTGCCATTTTTTGATAGCCAAAGTAATGGCATGCATTTCTCTTGCATAAGTGGATTGTCGTTGAAGAATTGGTGGTAGACGTATGCTGAAGTAGGCTAAGAGCTGGCCATTTTGCGGCAGGACAACACCGATAGCCGTAGTTGAAGCATTAGTAGCCAAATCAAAAGTTTTGCAAAAATCAGGTAAAGCAAGAATTGGGAATCGAGTAAGAGCAGATTTGAGGGAAAGGAATGCTTTATAGATCGAAATGTGCCAATTGAATGGTTGATGTTCTTTTTTTAACAAATCTATTATGGGGCTAGCAATGTGAGCATAATTGTTAATGAAGCTATGAAAGTAGTCGGCTAAGCCTAGGAACCCCTGTGCAGCTGTAACGATGGTGGGAATTGGCCAGTTAGTGGTGGCTTCTATTTTTTCAGGATCCACTTGAATGCCTTTACCAGATATAATATGGCCAAATAGTAACTTGGACAACCCAAATGCACATTTAGATAAATTGGCATATAGTTGATGCTCCATTAAGATAGAAAGAGTTTCATTTATGTGGGAGAGATGAAATCCCATGATTTACTATAAACAAGGATATTGTCAAAAAATACTAAAATAAATTTATAGAGGTGCGGTTGAAATATGTTGTTCATGAAATGTTGAAGGGCCATTTTGTAAGCGAAATGGCATGATAAGAAACTCATAATGGCCTTCGTGGGTACGAAATGCAGTTTTAGGTATGTAGGGAGGGAAAATTTTAATTTGAAAATATCCACTACGTAAATCCAATTTGGAAAAATAAGTGGAACTATGTAGTTCATCTAATGCTCATTCACAGTAGGAATGGGAAAACGATCTTTAATGGCGATGACGTTAAGTGTTCGATAGTCGACACAAAAGCGCCATGATCCATCTTTTTTTTTAACAAGAAGCACATGTGAAGAAAATGGGCTTGTGGATGGTTGGATAATTTTGGAATGGAGCATTCCTTGTATTTGGGCTTCAATCTCATTTTTTTTGAAAGTGTGGATAACAATATGGTTTGATGTTTATAGGTTGTGTATTGTTTTGAAGGCTTATGTGGTGATCTAATTCTCAATGAGGAGGAAGACCCATGGGCTTTGCAAATAGGGAGGGAAACTGGGCCAAGATTTGATATATTTCTTGATGTATATTCTGTGTTGGGCAAAGAGTGGATGAATTTGAGTTGGTGGGCGGCTCAATATGTAAAAATAGATCAAATGCGGATGTAGTGCTTGAACGTTTTAGCTGCTTCAATGATACCTCGATTAGGATGGTTAGTGCATGTAAGCTTGTTAAGGTGACGGGCGGCTGGTTGTAAATGGTGGATGATGTTAATAGTTTATGATCTAGGGTAACTCGCCCCAAAGTTTCAAGCCATTGCACCCAAAAAACTAGATCAACTTCTACAAGCACTAATAAATGGAAATCCAATATAAAAATATTAACATCAATAGAAATAGGTACCTTCTTACAAACCCCTTTGCAACGAAGTTTTTCTCCATTTCCAGCAGTGACCCTGTAATAACCCGGAATTTTGGAACTAATTTAATTTTTTTATTTTAGGAATTTTAATGGATTTTAAATATTTAAAATAATTTATTTTAAATAATAACGATTAAACATTTATTTAAGTCGAAGTTAGAACGAATATATTTATTTTAATTATAAAAGGAGTTAGAAATAGCACGGTAGTTTGAATATTTGAATTTGAACTTTGACCGAATGTATAGGATTCAAAATAAATCGGATTTTGATGAAACCAAAAATATTAGAATTTATTTAAAATTATCTTTCCATCGAATCCGAAAAATTGAAATTTCATAGCAGGAATCAAAAGTTATGTCCAGTTTGAAATTCGAAATAGTCGCTGGTAAATATATATATATATATATTTTAATATTAAAAATAGCCATTTTGCAAACGGCCTCCGTTTTCGACGAAACCACTTTTGTTGGATCCGGAATGTCAAATTATTGTTAGATTCCAATTTTCATAATTTTTGAAATTAATATGTGGACGTGGCAAAAGAAAATGTGTTTTGTCAATTTCAGTCAAATTGGATCGACCAGAAAATGGCCATTTTTCAAATGGTCTCCAAATTTGATGAAATTAATTTTGTTAGGACCGTATCTCCAAAACATAAATAGAAATAATTTTTCTGTAATTTTAGAGTAAGTATGTGGCCTTGGTAAATTAAAATGTATGATCAAATTAAATAATTAAATAATTTATATTTTAAATTAAATAAAAGTGGGATGAGACGATCAAACGGACTGACAGGACCTAGTCTAATGTGTCCGAGAGGGGTATATTTGGCTAGGGAGACATTCCTTGGGCTGGATTTGGTGCTACTAAAAGTTAACGGGCCTTTTTGTTAATAAATGAATTTAATAATATTACAAATATAGATATTGCCAAAACCTAATTTACTAAACCCTAGAAACTTAACCAGCTGCCTCCATCTCTTAGTGAATGGCCGATATCGCTCCAATTTCGTCTTTAAATTTCTCAAAATCTATTCAATTAAATCCAAAAATTATAGAGCGAATTTTGTAGAGAATTGTCTGTGCTTCAAATCTATACGGTTGAGATCTGAAAATATGGTCTATCGCAACCAAAATCGCTGCTCAAAGTCAATCATTTCGAACGAGATTGGGAGGTTTCTAAGGCGTCGAGTTCACTGGTGTGCCTGGCGGTGGAGCTCCTCGCGTTGGCCGATGGCGTGACGAGATTGGATCGAGATCCGATCCTGTATGGAAGCAACGGTGGTGGAGTTTTACTTTTGAGGCGATGGGTTAATCGGTTGTAGAAGGAAGAAGGGCACATGTCAATAGGGAAGAAGGATGATTAAGTAAATATTAATTAATTTTCAAAGTTAATTATCTATTTAAAAGTTCAAATCTTTAAATAATCGTAATTCCTACATACAACATCAGAATTCAAAAATTCAAGATGCGTTGGAATCAAAAAAGGGATCTACGCAATGGAACTGACCAAGACCAAAATGGAGCACATTGGAAATTCAAGAAAATTTGAATGCGATCTGAATTAGAACAGAAATTCGGAAGGAATAAAACCACGGTGAGATTTCTTTTTTGATAATTAAAAATAAATTTATTATTATAGTGTTTAGAAATTCTGGCATGTACATGATTTGATTCAAATTGTTTGTTGCTGTTATGATGATGATTTGTTGAATTATATGTTCTTGTTCAAAATGAAATTGTCATTTCGTTAGAAGTTGTTACATTAAAATGAAATTGTCATTTCTGTTAGAAATAAAAGGGTCATTTTGGTTAGAAATGTCATGATAAATAAAATTGTCATTTTGTTATAAAGCGTTGCAATTGATTAAAAAAACTATTATTCTGGTTAAAAATGGTACATTAGAAATAAAAATACCATTTTGGTTTAAAATGTTTCAATAAAATAAAAAATATCATTTTGGTTAGAACTGTTACAGTAGAAATTACATTTTGTAATAGGATGTTACATTAGAATAAAGATAACATTTTGTTATAAAATGTTGCATTAGATTAAAATTGTCATTTTATTATAAACTGTTTTATTAGATTGAAAATGTCACTTTTGATAGAAATATTTTATTTGATTAAAATAACATTTTTATTAAGGAATGTTATATTAGATTAAAAATAACATTCTAGTTAGAAATGTTTATTTAGAATAAAAATGTCATCTAATTAAAAAGTCATTTTCTTATGTTAGATTAGAAATAAAATTAAAAAAAAACATGGTATTACATGTTTGCTATTTTAAAAGACATTTTTAATATGTTAGAGTAAAATAAAAAGAATAACATGTTACTACATGTTTGGTTAAAAAATAAAGATTACATTTTTATTACATACGGTGATCATTAAAAACATGTTATCTTTGTAAAATCATGTCATGTTAATTAAACATGTCATCTTTGTAAAATCATGTCATGTTATTTGAATATGTCATTTTTGTAAAATCATGTTATGTTAGTAATAAAATATCATTTTGTTAGATTAGAATAAAAATAACATTTTTGTTAGGAATGTTAGATAAGAATAAAAATACATTTTTGTTAGAAATGTTATATTAGATTAAAAATAACATTTTTGTTATAAGATTATCGTTTTAGATAAAAATGTCATATTAGAATAAAATATCATTTTAGATAAATATGTCATTTATGTTAGGGATAAAAATGTTGAAACTTCAAAATTCACATTTTTAATGTAAAGATAAAATATATAAAAAATTCATTGTATGGATAATAATGTTGAAACATTAAAATTTACATTTTTTTAATGTAAAGCATGAATTATGTAAAATGATCATTGGTTGAAATATAAAAATATTTAACAATAAAAAGTTTACATTTTTAGTGTATATGAGAAAATATGAAAAATGAACATTTGTTTTTATAAGATTATAGTTAATAAAATTTTGTTTCCATCAAAATTTACACTTTAATGTATGTATGATCATGTTAAAAGAATCATTGTTTGAAAATTTGTTTCCACGTTAAAATTTACATTGTTAATGTAAAAATGAATCATATGAAAATAAGAGATTATATTTTTATTGTCAATTTGTTACAATAAAAAGAGTTAGAATAAAAGAACATATTTGTATTGCCTTTTGTCGTAATAAAAGATTAGTTATTAAAGATCATATTTTTATCATCACTTTGTTTCATTAAAAAGATTAGAATAGCAAAATATCATTTTCAATAAAAAAAATTGCACGTTAAAAATTACATTTTTAATGTAGTTTAGTTTTTCAATAAAAAGTTTGCACATTAAAAATTACATTTTTAGTGTAATTTAGTTTCTTAAAGAGTGAATTATGAAAATGTCATGTTAGATTAAAAACATCATTTTAGTTAAGATGTTATGATAGATTAAAAAAACATCATTTTAGTTAAGATGTCATGATAGATTGAAAATATCATTTTAGCTAAAATGTCATTACATTAGAATCTTGATTAGTTGAAAAAATGTTTTTACATTAAAAATTACATTTTTAACGTAAGTAGGAAAAATTAAAATATGTATTGTTAAATATTAACATTTACATGTTATAGAAGTAGAAATGTTCATTTGTTTGATACCAACATTAACATGTTGGGAAAATAGAAAAATGTACATTGGTAAAACATTATCATGATTATCTTAGCGACATTAGAAATAATTCAAACTGAATTATAATTGGTTAAATTTATTAACCAATGATTTATGTATGTAAACTGCTGTTGTTTGAAAACCCCACGCGGGTATTGGAATGACATTTGTCATACACTAGTCCCAATATTTAGTTATATGTCAATCGATGGATTGACAGTCTGTGATGAGCGTTGTTTATTTATTTTAATGCTCACTCAGTTATAAATTTCACTCTAGATGTGAATGGATTGTTTATTGATTACTTCTCATTATCGTTCTATACATGCGATGTATGAATTCCATATAACTGAATTTATATGGTAATTGATTGAGTCGCACCCCGATTCAGAATATTTTTAATATAGAATATTTTTATATAAAGAATATTTTAAAAGAAAGAAATTTTTAAACAACGAATATTTTAAAAAAATATTCAGTGTAAAATAAAATTATGATTTCTATGTCCCTTTTTAGACGAATATAATAATATAAAAATGTGAAGCCGAATTAAGTAGAAAATGTTATTTTAACCCGAACGGGTTTATCAATCGACTTGATTTACTTTATATGAACATCGAAAGAAGTGATATATAAATCTAATATTTTGAAAATATAAATATTTAATATGATAAAAATAGAGAATGTTCAATTTTTATTTAAAATTGAAAATGAAGTTAAAATCGTTTTAAAACGAATTTATAAAATATGTTTTAAATAGTAAACGACGTAATATATAATATATATATTATATATTTAATGGCCTGAATAGAACGCGCCGCGCAACGACTGTTCACGGATATCGATCATTAAATTCAAATTGATGTAACGGGATATCCGACCGTCAGATTCTCCTAAAACTGGAACCGTTGGGTTCGTATCGAAAAGAGCTTTCCAATGGATATAAGAGATTTGAAATCTAATGGTTGGATTTGGAATTATGCCCAAATCAATTTCAGAAAAGATCGTTATAAGTGCAGTTCGATGACCGTTTATGGAAATCGATTGTAAAGGCCTTAATAAAATTATAAAAAATATGGAAAAATTATGTAAAATAATAATAAATGATATAAAAAGATTTTGGATGAAAAATTCCATATTTAAAAGATAAAAATATATTTTTATCTATATGAACTAGTTAATAACTAGAATAAATCTTTAAATTAAAATTTAATGTAGTTCTCCAATAAATTAATATTTACTTGGAATTAAATAAATAAATTGGATTTTTGGGTTTGTCGTGAATGGTGTCTTCAATAACAATGTTCTTAAACCCAGTTGAGAAAAGAATAAATCTTTTAATTAAGATTATTAGAGTTTCCAATTATGTTTAGTAATTAGAATAAAATGAAATGTGAATTGGGTTATCGTGAACTGCGTTTTAAACGACATTTGTTCTTTAGCCCAATTAACAGAGAAAATATAATTTGGAATTTACAAATCTTTCATTAAGATTTAAACTGAAATTTTCCAAAATAAAGTTTTCCAATTTAATATAGTAAATTGGAATTGAATGGGATTCGATTTAATAATAATCGAGATGAGATTCTGTAAAAGAAGACCATTACTATATATGGAATTTAAAAGGCTTTGTCGTTATTCCATTTATATTATTAGTCTGATACGGAAATTTGTATCGATTATATATTAATTTGATTTCTGTGAAAATTCCATATTTAATGGAAGATGATTTTGGGGTTTTTCGTGAACTGTGTTTTAAATGACATGAATTCTGTAACCCAGTTAAAGATAAGATTAATTTCTTAAACGTGAATAATCATAAAGTAATGATTTTTGATATTAAAACCAAATTAGAGTTTTAATGAATCTCTAAAAAGAGGATTAGTGAGTAAATTTAAAAGAATTTATCATTGATAAAATTAATGGCAACCTTTCCCTAAAAATGTGAATATTTCATTAAAAGAATATTCTGAATTTGAATGAGGCGTATGATGTGTTTTTATAGCACATAATTTTTTATTATAAAATATGCGAGTTATTCGGAAATGCCGGGTTTAACCCATTCTGAATAATTACTATGACGATTAAAAGTCGAAGATGAAGACAGTGGTTGAAGACCGGAGGTCTTCACATCGTTTGGATGATTACTGATGTCTTGATTGGGAGGCATCCCAAGACAAGGTAATAAGTGGTGATCGTCCAGACGTACTTGGAGATCGACGGATATGCGAGAACCTCTCTCATGTATTGGACATATGGGACGAGGAATAAGGTGTCTCCGGTTTCGTTCAGCCCCAGAACGGACTTGTAAATGGATGGTATGTCCGACGTTGTATTTCTTTGTGCTGTATTCGTTGATCTCTGCTAATTTTGTTTGGTGGCGGAGAATTTATTCTCTTGCTTAACACCTTTCTCTAAGACGTACGAGCTTAGAGGTTATATATTGGCAGAAATCAATGGTATGGTATGGATTGATAGTGTGGCATGCTAAGATGCAAATGATCAAGGCTTTTGTTGAAAATGAGAGCCTTGTGGTTGATGATCAAAGCACGACCTTTTTAGGCACAACTTTGTGTATATCGTTACTTCGCGAGCCTCACACCCCGGTATGAGTCAAAAACGGGATCAGGACCGTAGGGAGTGCACACATTTCTTTCTAGCTAAAAGTGGTGTCAGCGTTTACAAGCCCTGACATTTTTTTACTTATGTGGACGATGGATTACGAGGCCTTGGATTTATTGGTCGATAGTGACCATTTTATAGGTTCAATAGGACAAGGGAAGCGTGTGTTCAGGCATAACTAATCCACTAAAGTTATTTGTAGACCGGCCCTACCGCATCCAAGGGTTGCCCGTAGGTGTGATCCTGAGGCATTTGCTAGAATGTCTCGAATCGGAGAGGGCGATCCCTTGCCTCGACTCATGATGGGAACCCAATTTCCAATACGACACCATGCAGTTTTGATTGTATAACTAGTATGGCAACATAGTATATGGTAGCAATGCCGTCTATGATTAATACATTATGATTGAAATGTTTTGAAACATATATACACTAATGATAGTATCAAATCAGTTTTGTCGTATCAAGCATGTTTGACCATTATAAGGTAAAGCTCTATCTTCTGGTTTGCGTTGCATTGTGTGATGGGACTTGAGTCTTATAATGGTTTCATTTTTCTAAAAAGCATTGCATTGTTTAACGATTTACTTTATTTATGCACTGGAAATACAAAGGAGTAAACCCGTTTCGTGTTAGCAGCATGGTCCTGTGATTAACCTTATTATAAAATAGGTTAAGTAGATTTCTCATACCAGTCCCATGACTGACCTGTAGTTTGTTTCACGTGCAAACTTGGGTGCCCTCTTTTCCAAACGGGCAGTCGAGTAGCTTTTTTTTGCAGAAATATTGAGCAGGAATCTAGATCGAAGCTTAAAGCTATGTCTATAGCATTGATAGTCTTCCGCTATATTAGTTTATTTGTTTCCGCTGCATTGTATTAAGTTTATTGTAATTTAATCTTCCTCTGTAATATAATTCGATGTACTCTGATATTCTATACTCTGATGTTACGTTATTATGATGTAATAAAAGTCTGTTGTTATTTGTTCTGATGTGTTGTATTCCTAGAGTTAGCGTATTCGGTTTTCGAACGGTCTTGATCGATTTATCGATCGATTAGGTCCGGGCGAAATTCGAATCATTACAGTTGGTATCAGAGCTCTAGTTAGCTTAAATCTTTGGGGTACAACTCGTTAAAACTGAACAAAAGACTCATCAGAGGTAGGATTAGAAATATCCTATAAAAGAATACTCATTATAGACAGGATCAGTAGTATCCTAGAATGAGAAAATCGTTAGAGATGGGGTTAGTAATGCCCTAGAATGAGTTGAGAGTGACAAGTTTGTAATTAACGTATATGTGATTATATATAAACTGATTTTAGAAAATGTGATTTTTAAATATATAAAAGTTATATATATTTAAAAAAAGCTAATCAACTAATTGATTGATGATTGTGTTTTGTGATTATTAGTTCAACTAATAAAATTATTAAAACCAATAAAAGAATGAAAGCTGAGTTCGTTAATTAAACAACTTTTAGCTTCGTTCCTTTTCGACTATGAAAAGATTTTAAGTGGGGGAGATTGTAACAACCCGGAATTTTGGAACTAATTTAAAAAATTTTATTTTAGGAATTTTAATGGATTTTAAATATTTTAAATAATTTATTTTAAATAATAACAATTAAAAATTTATTTAAATCGAAGTTAGAACGAATATATTTATTTAATTATAAAAGGAGTTAGAAATAGCACGGTAGTTTGAAAAATTGAATTTGAACTTTTGCCGAATGTATAGGATTCAAAATAAATAATGAAACAAAAAATATTAGAATCTATTTAAAAATATCTTTCCAACGAATCCGAAAAATTGAAATTTCATAGTAGGGATCAAAAGTTATGTCCAGTTTGAAATTCAGAATAGTCGCTATACAATATATATATATATATATATATATTAATATTAAAAATATCCATTTTGCAAGTGACCTCCGTTTTTCGATGAAACCACTTTTGTTGGATTCGGAATGTCAAATTATTGCTAGATTCCAATTTTCATAATTTTTGGAATTAACATGTGGACGTGGCAAAAGAAAACATGTTTTGTCAATTTAAGTCAAATTGGATTGATCAGAAAATGGAAAATTTTCAAACGGTCTCCAAATTCGATGAAATTAATTTTATTAGGACCGTATCGCCAAAACATAACTAGAAATAATTTTTCTGTAATTTTTAGAGTCAGTATGTGGCCCCGGTAAATTAAAATGTACGATCAAATTAAATAATTAAATAATTTATGTTTTAAATTAAATAAAAGTGGGCTGAGACGATCAAACGGGCTGACGGGACCTAGTCCAATGTGTCCGGGAGGGGATATTTGGCTAGGCTCGACATTCCTTAGGTTGGATTTGGAGCTATTAAAAGTTAACGGGCCTTTTTGTAAATAAATGAATATAATAATATTATAAATGTAGATATCGCTAAAACTTAATTTACTAAACCCTAGAAACTTAACCAGACGCTGCATCTCTTGGTGAATGGCCGATATCGCTCCAATTTCCTCTTTAAATTTCTCAAAATCCATTCAATTAAATCCAAAAATTATAGAGCGAATTTTGTAGAGAATAGTCTATGCTTCAAATCTATACGGTCGAGATATGAAAATATGGTCTACCGCAGCCAAAATCGTTGCTCAAAGTCAGTCATTTCAAATGAGATTGCGAGGGTTTCTAGGGCGTCGAGTTCACTGGTGTGCCTGGCGGTGGAGCTCCTCGCGTTGGCCGACGGCGTGACGAGATTGGATCGAGATCCTATCCTGTGTGGAAGCAACAATGGTGGAGTTTTACTTTTGAGGCGATGGGTTAATCGGCTGTAGGAGGAAAAAGGGCACGGGTCAACAGGGAAGAAGGATGACTAAGTAAATATTAATTAATTTTCAAAGTTAATTATCTATTTAAAAGTTCAAATCTTTAAATAATCGTAATTCCTTCATACAACATCAGAATTTGAAAATTCAAGATGCGTTGGAATCAGAAAAACGAGATCTACGCGATGGAACTGACCATGACCAAAATGGAGCACTTTGGAAATTCAGGAAAATTTGAACGCGATCTGAATTAGAACAGAATTTCGGAAGGAATAAAACCACGGTGAGATATTTTTTTCGATAATTAAAAATAAATTTATTATTATAGTGTTTAGAAATTCTGGCATGTACGTGATTTGATACAAATTGTTTGATGCTGTTATGATGATGATTTGTTGAATTATATGATCTTGTTCAAAATGAAATTGTCATTTCGTTAGAAATTGTTACATTAAAATGAAATTGTCATTTCTGTTAGAAATAAAAGGGTCATTTTGGTAAGAAATGTCATGATAAATAAAATTGTCATTTTGTTATAAAATGTTGCATTTGATTAAAAAAAACTATCATTTTAGTTAAAAATGGTACATTAGAAATAAAAATACCATTTTGGTTAAAATTAAAATAAAAAAATCATTTTGGTTAGAACTGTTACATTAGAAATAACATTTTGTTATAGGATTTTACATTAGAATAAAGATAACATTTTGCTATAAAATATTGCATTAGATTAAAATTGTCATTTTGCTATAAAATGTTTTATTAGTTTAAAAATGTCACTTTTGGTAGAAATATTTTATTAGATTAAAATAACATTTTTGTTAAGAAACGCTATATTAGATTAAAAATAACATTCTAGTTAGAAATGTTTATTTAGAATAAAAATGTTGAAACACCCCACCTCCGTTAAGGTCACTCATAAAGGGAATGCCTTAATTTTGGTGGAGGTTTATAAGTAAAAGCCACAGATAAACTTAAGACAGATATAAATACACATATTTTAAACAGCGGAAACTACACAGACTTTTATTTCATCAATACGTGTTCAAAACAAAACATTCCATAATTGTCTCAAAATACTTCCATCATTACAACCTCATAACTGTCTTGATTATTAAAGAAGCATAAAATATAAATAAAGTGACAAAAATCCCCAAAGTGATATCCAAATCCATAATCCAAGCAAAAGAGATCCAAGTCATACATCTACGTTCTTAGAGCTTGTAAAGAGCCTAACTGAGCTGAGCTGTTTCCTCCCTGCAGACCTGGGGGAGGGGACGAAAGAAAAGAAGACGAAAAGAAAATAGGGTCAGACATAAAGCCTGAGTAAATCTAGTAACTCTTCAGTATGTGAATAAGAAAAGGGCATGATAGATATATACTGAAAATAGGAAAATGTCACAAGCTAAGGGAGTGTCGAATGTACTATCGCACCCATACTATATCTCTGCAACTACTTGAGTTTATTCTAACTGGCACCCCATGGTGAGGGTGAATTGATCCCCATTTTCGAAAGATCGGCTCCTACTCGCGTTAACATGTGTCATACGGCCCTCAAGAATTGTAGATACCTATGCTGGTCCCACCATGGGGTGTATCAAGACCCATGGTGGCGGCCCCGACACAAATTCTAGAAGGCATAGGTTATACTACTGGTGTCCCCAGTGCCCTGGTTGTCTGCTCCGGAGTGTGTGCATGCCTGCACCCCATTAGACCTGCATAATGCACCCACCGCCGTCGTTTGACCGCTTACAATCAGCCCAGTAATCGTGTCCCACCCTGCCTAGTTTCAGGGTACCGTTGATACCTAACTTGGGTTACTGCTGAAATGGGTCCCTCGTTACCAGGATTTTCTAGTCAAACATGTTAAGTGGTTAAGTGTCTGTATTTACCTAACCCCACCCATCAATTCTTGTTAACATGTTGAATTTGGTTAAGTGTTATAGTTGACTTAACCCTACCATCTGTCCTTAGCCTCTTAGGAGCACCTGACCACTCAATTAGACAGGTATTGCTACGGTTACTGGATATGCCGGTCGGTTCCGGGCAGGTTTACACCGTAGCTCAGTCTAACCTCGGGTTATTATTGGGCTCAATGCTTAACCACCCACATTGGATAGGTATTGTTGTGACTACTGGACAGCCGGGTGGTTCCGGGCAGGTTTACATCACAACTCAATCCAACCTCGGGTTCAGTATATCGTGTTTTCTAAATTTACATATTTTATTAATTCTCAATTATATATGTGAATGTCATGTCTTTTATTCTTGGGTATAACAATTCATACAACTTACATGTCATTGTCGTTGGCATGTGCCAACCATGCCAACATATATTTTCATGTTTTACACCCAACTTTATTACCCCCGTTTATACGTTCGCAACGTTATAATAAATGTTGGGCTCGACACAATTCAGCCCAACTTTATAAGCGTAAGAGAAGGGGAAATCAAGAACATGTAATAGTTGACAACATATAAGGGTGTGTGGCGCATGAACTTGCAATTTAGCGCTATTAACATAAATGATGGGTCATGTGAACTTGCATTAAAATCAAAGTATAACTAAGTAGGTGACATATGAAATGGCATAGTTTAGGCTAATACAAACTTGTGTTTAAACATGTTTAACTTGGCATAATGTCAAACACAAAACTAGCATGATGTATATTCACCAAAAGGTCCAATTATAACATTTAATCACATAGCCTATTTCAACATGAAATTGCATAGTTTTCGAAACCCAAACGATACTTAACATAGATCCAATTACACTTGCAAATAAACATGAACTTGCATAGTTTATGAAACACAAACGATACTTAACATAGATCCAATTATACTTGCAAATAAACATGGAAGTGATATCATAGGTTTTTGGGTCACGTAGGCATGAAAGGATTCAAGTCTAAATCATGTTTACCTTAGCCTTAATTTAGGCTTAATGACTGTATAAGGTCCATGTCATAGGCATAAACAAAAAGGGATCAATTTCTAGTTTTTGCCACAAACTTACAAGTGCCATTGTTTTCATATACAATTGTTCAATCGACTTGCATCAATCAATTTATGCCACAAACATCAATACACAAGTCATGATAGAACCATCGCAATACATAGAATTTATACAATACAATAACACAATTCTATTTTTATTTACATCGAATCACATCACAATTTTTATTCATATTCTGAAAAGTCACTATACTTACAACGAATGTAGAATCTTGAATTCTGGATTCTGAATTCTGAAATTGAGATGCGCTCCTTTGGGTAGACTAACGTTGCGTTGATTAATTTGATTAACTTTAATCTTCTTCTTAATTTGATTTGTCTCTAGGCCTTTCTCTCTTGACGGCTATGTTCAATTCCTCCCTAGCAACATGACGACTCCTTTCTCATTTTTTTATGTGAATTTTCAGTTGAGACTTAGGATGTATTTATAGATTTTTAAGTTGTTTTGAGCCGTCAGATGAAGATAGGAGGAATCTAGACCATTCAGAGTTCAAAGAGCCAATCAAGAGGAGACACGTCAGCCCTAGTGACACACAAAGCCATAGAAATTCGAGCAAGACCTGGCCAGCACGGTCGACCAGGCAGGTCGACACCCAGGTCGACACTATGGTCGACCTGGGGGGACCAGGTCGTCACTATGGTCGACCTGGGGTGACCAGGTCGACACCATGGTCGACACTATGGTCGACCTGGTCTCCGGGCGGGAATTTTCCCGCCCAGCCCAGTTTGAACCTGAAATTCGAATTTTTGAAATTTAAACTGAGTTGTTTGAATTTTAAACTTTATTCTGAAACTTCTGAAGGCCATAACTCCTTCATACGGAGTCCGATTCGCGCAAACTTGGACTCTATCTCAAGCAGAATTTCGAGACGAACGCAATGGCATAACCAATTTCCCTTAATTCTTTCATTTAGAATTAATTACACTTTAATTTGTGAAGCTTAACGTTATAGAATTCACGGGGTGTTACCTTCTCCCCCCTTAAAAGGATTTCGTCCCCGAAATCTTCAAGTTAGGAAGAATGTATATCCTACCATCCAACAGTCCATCTACTCGACCAACAAACACAGGCGTCCATTGTCCTTAAAAGACTTCTAATGCTTCATGATCATATCCATAGTGTGTGTACATGTCCTTATCCAATGCAGAAATCAGGCGGTCTACTGATTCAGTTGACCTCCTTAATGCGAATCATGTAAGTGTCATGAATCCTTTATGTATGCAAATTTTCCTACTCATAATTCTACATGAGTGCACAACTATTCATACAAATGCGACAACCATATGACAACATATCAAGTTTCAACCATATACAAATGAGAATACATATATGCATATGCAATATGAAGTGACTAAGTCGATCTATATCCTAGGGTGTGTGTGTGTATATGCATCCACGAGCAACCACTAGCAACCATCTGCAGCCATCATCCATAACATGCTTTCAAATACATGTTTGCATCCATTTGTTTTCTACCTAAAGAGTTAGGAAAAGGACCGAGGAGATATACCCAAAAAGATAGATAAAGCATAACTTAAGGAAAAAGAGAGAGATCAAAGATGTACCCTCAAAAAGAAGAGGGTAGGCAGCGCGTATTCTGTCCTAAGTTTCCCAAGTCGCGTCTTCCTCGGCTTCTCTCCACTGAACTTTAACGAGTTTGACTTCGCGGTTGCATAGCTTCTTCACTTCCGTTCCTAAGATGCGGGTTGGAACTCTCCTCACAGTTGCTTTACGTTCCACTTTGGCTTCTTCTAGAATGCTAGGTTCCACCACTTCCGCAGACTCATGCAAACACTTCCGGAGGTGAGAAACATGAAAGACGTTGTGAACTCCGGCCAATCTCTCGGGTTGCTCTAATCTATAAGCCATCTTCCCAACCTTCTCGATGATAGGAAACGGTCCTACAAATCTTGGTGCTAGCTTTCCTGTGGATCCAAAGCGAACGACGTTCCTTAAAGGTGATACCTTAAGGAAAACCCTATCCCCAACCTCAAACTCAAGGTCGGTCCTTCTTTTGTCGGCGTAGGATTTTTGTCTGTCTTGGGCTGTCTTCATCCTTCTACGTATCAAGTCCACTTTCTCTGAAGTCTCTTGAATCATATTTGGCCCAAGTATAAGCATATCTGTAGACTCCCACCAACAAGTTGGTGATTTGCACGGTCTTCCGTACAAGGCTTCGAAGGGTGCCATACCGATGGTAGCTTGGTAGCTGTTGTTGTAGGCAAATTCCACTAAAGGAAGGTGATCCTCCCAAGTCCCTCCAAAGTCAAGAACGCAAAGTCTGAAAAGATCCTCTAAAACTCTATTCACCCTTTCCGTCTGGCCATCGGTTTGGGGGTGATAGGCCGTGCTCAAACATAACTGTGTGCCTACAGCTCCTTGCAGACTCCGCCAAAACTCACTTGTGAAGATAGGGTCTCGATCACTAACAATGCTGGAGGGTATCCCATGGAGTCGAACTATTTCCTTGATATAAAGAGATGCTAGAGATGCGGCAGTCCTTCTACTCTTGATAGGTATAAAGTGGGCGCTCTTAGTAAGCCTATCCACTATTACCCAAATGATAGTGTTGCCTCTTCTCGACCTAGGCAGTCCATCAATGAAGTCCATTGAAATGCTATCCCACTTCCACTGTGGGACCTCTAAAGGATGAAGTAGTCCTCCAGGCTTCTTCTGTTCCTCCTTGACCCGTTGGCAGGTCATGCACTTAGAAACAAAATCTGCCACGTCTTGCTTCATGCCGTTCCAAAAGAAAGTCCTTTTTATATCCCTGTACATCTTATCACCGCCAGAGTGTATAGTCATCTTGGAGTGATGCGCTTCCTCGAGAACCTTCTTTGTCAACTCCCTTGCTTGTGGGACGCATAATCTTCCATCTCGCCTCAGCCAACCCTTATCATCGATGGCGTATCTACTGAGGTGACTAGAAGTCTCACCCCTAATAAGTTTATCAATCACATCAACAAGCTGAGGGTCTTCACATTGTGCAGCCCCTATTAATTCCAAGAGAGTAGGGCATACTTCGAGAGATGCTAACAAACCCGGTACAAAATCTAAGGAGGGCCTAAAGTTAAAACTGGCTATATATTCCAGGATTTGCCTTTCCACAAAGAGCGGACTTAAGGTCAGTTTCTTACGGCTCAACGCGTCTGCTACTACGTTGCCTTTGCCGGGAGTATAGGAAATTTCAAAGTCGTACGAGGCAAGAAACTCCATCCATCTTTGCTGCCTCAAGTTAAGATCCTTCTGCGAGAAGAGATATTTCAACGATTTATGGTCAGTGTATAATTCGAACTTCTCACCTAGGAGATAATGGCGCCAAGACTTAAGCGAAAAGACGATGGTGGCTAACTCAAGATCATGCGTTGGGTACTTCTTTTCATGAACTTTAATTGTCTTCCACCATATGCTACTACCCTTCCTTCTTGCATTAGAACAGCGCCTAGTCCCGTTCCACATGCATCCGTGTATACTGTGAACATTTTGCTTCCATCTGGCAAGGTCAGAACTGGGGCTGTTGTGAGAGCCCTTTTTAATCATTGGAAAGCAAACTCGCAATCCAAATCCCAAGTGAACGCCAGATTCTTCTTTGTTAGCCTTGTGAGTGGGGTTGAGATTTTCGCGAAATCCCTAATAAACTTTCGGTAAAAACCGGCTAGCCCAAGAAAGCTTCTAACTTCGGTTGCATTTCTTGGTGTCTTCCAATCTTGCACTGCCACCACTTTCGTGGGGTCCACAGCCAACCCCTCTTTGGACACTATATGCCCTAGAAATCTTACTTCTTTTCTCCAGAAGCGACCCTTGGAGAATTTGGCTTTTAGTTGATGAGCTAGAAGAGTTTCCATGATTTCTTTCAGATGTTGAGCATGCTCTTCCTCACTCTTTGAGATGATTAAGATATCATCTACGAAGACAACCACAAATTCGTTGAGGAATTCTCTGAACACCCTGCTCATTTGGTCTATGAAATAAGCGGGTGCGTTTGTCAAGCCGAAAGGCATGACAAGCCACTCGAAGAAACCGTCTGGGGTTCTGAATGTTGTCTTATCAGTACTATCTTCAGCTACTCTTAGCTGATGGAACCCAGTTGCCAGATCAAGTTGGGAGAAGACCGTCGCACCAACAAGCTGATCAAACAAATCATCGATTCGGGGAAGAGGGTGCCTATTTTTTTTGGTCAATTTGTTTAATTCCCTATAGTCGACGTAAAGGCGAAGCGAACCGTCCGCTTTGGTTGCGAACACCACTGGATCATCCCATTCCGAAATGCTCCGTCTAATGAACCCTTTTCCGAGGAGTTCTTTAACCTGCTTACTGAGCTCCTTTCTCTCCCTTGGAGCCATGTATCTGACAGGTAAAGCTACAGGCTTTGCGTTATCCACAAGACATATGCGGAAGTCTATTTCCCGCCTCGGAGGTAAGCTTTTCACCTCCTCAGAGACATCCGGATATTCCCGGATTACTCTTACTGATTGCAAATTCTCATCAGAAGCATCAAGCGACTCTAGATAACTTAGCATAATAGCATTTAAGGGATTACAAGAAATTTCTAGAGTGTTACCAAGCCGAGTCAAGAGTCTAACTACTCTTTTCTCACAATCAAGAATGGCACTATTACTGGATAACCAGTCCATGCCTAAGATCAAACCATATCCCGAGAAGCCTAAGACAAAGGCATCACAATTAAACTCAACGCTGAGAATAGAGATTTTCAAACCCGAACAAACCATTGACAAGTAAGTGGAGCCCCCAGTTGGATTTGAAACTGCTAAGGGATCTTCTACCATACTAGTGTCTAGATGAAGAGATTCTACTGAGGCAGATGAAATAAAAGAGTGTGATGCGCCAGAGTCAAAAAGTGTACGAACTGGAAGATGTTAAAGATAGACTACACTTTCTACAGAAATATTACTACCTCGTTCCTGCTGAGGTGCCACTAGCGCATGAACCTGACCCCCTGAAGTGGATCCAGCTTTCTGTCCCTGCCCTTTCTTCTTTGGCCAGTCCTTAGCTTGGTGCCCAGTCTCTCCACAATGAAAGCAACCACCCATCTTCGCCTTCCTTTTCCGGCAGTCTTTTGATATATGGCCCACAATGCCACAGAAATTTCACCTTCTCTTCTCACGGGGCTTATTGTTCTTCCCTCCTTTCTTGAAGTCTGTTTTCTTTGCTTGTAGACCTTCTTTCTTCTCTTCCACCTTAGTTTCTTTCTTGCCGTGGTCTTCCTCGTGTAGCAACGCCATGTCCACCAAGCTTTCCTAAGTCGCTCCCGTGGATACATGAGTCATGGCAAGGCTGTGTAGAGGCTCATTCAAACCCTCGACGAAGCGAAGTGCCTTCTTGTGTTGGGTGTTTACTAAGTCTAACCCAAATCTGGCCAGCTGATTAAACTGATTAACATATTCCCTGATCGTCATTCTCCCCTGTTTCAGAGTTAGGAACTTCTCCATTTGCAGGCTTCTTTTTGCTTGGGAGAGAAATTTCATCTCGAACCTTGTCCTGAAATCCTCCCATGTTTCCACCGCCCATTGAGCATTGGTAACTTCCCACCAGTAGGAAGCTTCATCCTTAAGCAACCATACCGCTAATTGTATCTTTTGCATGTCATCCACTCCAAAGATGACAAACAGATCCTCAGTCTCCTTTAGCCAGTTTCTTGCCCTCTACAAAGGACTCTGTTCCATAAAAGTCTTTTCCACCCATAGCCTTAAAGTCTCTACATGTTTTAGCGAAGGCATTTCCATGAGGAGGAGGAGGAACCGCGGCCACTGGAGGAGGGATGTTTGCTGGGCCCGTGCCATTGGCCCTTGCTTCTAAGTACCTCCTAAACCAGCCGGGAATCGGCACTCCTTCCGGGAGGTTAAGGTCTCCAGACATGCTGAAACAGAAAGCAAAAATTCAAAACGAAGGATAGAGAGAGATAGATAAGGCACATGACTTTGGGGGATTTTATCTTTTTATAAACATAACACTTTTTCTTTTCTTGAAAAATGCTTCTTTAAACTTCTTTTTTTAAAACAATTTCAAAAACTTTTATCTTATCTGGTAAACCTATGCTCAGATACCAAGTGAAACACCCCACCTCCGTTAAGGTCACTCACAAAGGGAATGCCTTAATTTTGGTAGAGGTTTATAAGTAAAAGCCACAAATAAACTCAAGAAAGATATAAATACACATATTTTAAACAGCGGAAACTACACAGACTTTTATTTCATCAATACGTGTTCAAAACAAAACATTCCATAATTGTCTCAAAATACTTCCATTATTACAACCTCATAACTGTCTTGATTATTAAAGAAGCATAAAATATAAATAAAGTGACAAAAATCCCCAAAGTGATATCCAAAGCCATAATCCGAGCAAAAGAGATCCAAGTCATACATCTACGTTCTTGGAGCTTGTAAAGAGCCTGACTGAGCTGAGCTGTTTCCTCCCTGCGGACCTAGGGGGGGAGGGAAATGAAAGAAAAGTAGATGAAAAGAAAATAGGGTCAGACATAAAGCCTGAGTAAATCTAGTAACTCTTCAGTATGTGAATAAGAAAAGGACATGATAGATATATACTGAAAATAGGAAAGTGTCACAAGCTAAGAGAGTGTCGAATGTACTATCGCACCCATACTATATCTCTGCAACTACTTGAGTTTATTCTAACTAGCACCCCATGGTGAGGGTGAAGTGATCCCCATTTTCGAAAGATCGGCTCCTACTCGCGTTAACATGTGTCATACATCCCCCAAGAATTGTAGATACCTATGCTGGTCCCACCGTGGGGTGTATCAAGACCCATGGTGGCGGCCCTGACACAAATTCTAGAAGGCATAGGTTATACTACTAGTGTCCCCAGTGCCCTGGTTGTCTGCTCCGGAGTGTGTGCACGCCCGCACCCCGTTAGACCTGCACTGTGCACCCACCGTCGTCGTTTGACCGCTTACAATCAACCCAGTAATCGTGCCCTACCCTGCCTAGTTTTAGGGTACCGTTGATACCTAACTTGGGTTAGTGCTTAAACGGGTCCCTCGTTACTAGGATTTTCTAGTCAAACATGTTAAGTGGTTAAGTGTCAGTATTTACCTAATCCCACCCATCAATTCTTGTTAACATGTTGAATTTGGTTAAGTGTTATAGTTGACTTAACCCTACCATCTGTCCTTAGCCTCTTAGGAGCACCTAACCACTCACATTAGACAAGTATTGCTACGGTTACTGGATATGCCGGTCGGTTCCGGGCAGGTTTACAACGTAGCTCAGTCTAACCTCGGGTCATTATTGGGCTCAATGCTTAACCACCCACATTGGGTAGGTATTGTTGTGACTACTGGACAGCCAGGCGGTTCCGGGCAGGTTTACATCACAACTCAATCCAACCTCGGGTTAAGCATATCGTGTTTTCTAAATTTACATATTTTATTACTTCTCAATTATATATGTAAATGTCATGTCTTTTATTCTTGGGTATAACAATTCATACCGCTTACATGTCATTGTCGTTGGCATGTGCCAACCATGCTAACATATATTTTCATGTTTTACACCCAACGTTATTACCCCCGTTTATACGTTAGCAACGTTATAACAAATGTTGGGCTCGACACAATTCTGCCCAACTTTATAAGCGTAAGAGAAGGGGAAATTAAGACCATGTAATAGTTGACAACTTATAAGGGTGTGTGGCACATGAACTTGCAATTTAGCGCTATTAACATAAATGATGGGTCATCTGAACTTGCATTAAAATCAAAGTATAACTAAGTAGGTGACATATGAAACGACATAGTTTTGGCTAATACAAACTTGTGGTTAAACATGTTTAACTTGGCATAATGTCAAACACAAAACTAGCATGATGTATATTCACCAAAAGGTCCAATTATAACATTTAATCACATAGCCTATTTCAACATGAACTTGCATAATTTTCGAAACCCAAACGATACTTAACATAGATCCAATTACACTTGCAAATAAACATGAACTTGCATAGTTTATGAATCACAAACGATACTTAACATATATCCAATTATACTTGCAAATAAACATGGAAGTGATATCATAGGTTTTTGGGTCATGTAGGCATGAAAGGATTCAAGTCTAAATCATGTTTACCTAAGCCTTAATTTAGGCTTAATGACTGTATAAGGTCCATGTCATAGGCATAAACAAAAAGGGATCAATTTCTAGTTTTTGCCAAAAACTTGCAAGTGCCATTGTTTTCATATACAATTGTTCAATAGGCATGCATCAATCAATTTATGCCATAAACATCAATACACAAGTCATGATAGAACCATCGCAATACATAGAATTTATACAATACAATAACACAATTCTATTTTTATTTACATCGAATCACATCACAATTTTTATTCATATTCTGAAAAGTCACTATACTTACAACGAATGTAGAATCTTGAATTCTGGATTCTGAATTCTGAAATTGAGATGCGCTCCTTTGGGTAGACTAACGTTGCGTTGATTAATTTGATTAACTTTAATCTTCTTCTTAATTTGATTCGTCTCTAGGCCTTTCTTTCTTGACGGCTATGTTCAATTCCTCCCTAGCAGCATGACGACTCTTTTCTCATTTTTTTGTGTGAATTTTCAGTTGAGACTTAGGGTGTATTTAAAGATTTTTAAGTTGTTTTGAGCCATCAGATGAAGACAGGAGGAATCTAGACCATTCAGAGTTCAAAGAGCCAATCAAGAGGTGAGGCGTCAGCCCTAGTGACACACAGAGCCACAGAAATTCGAGCCAGAGCCAGACCTGGCCAGGCAGGTCGACACTATGGTCGACCTGGGGGGGACCAGGTCGACACTATGGTCGACCTGGGGTGACTAGGTCGACACCATGGTCGACACTATGGTCGATCTGGTCTCTGGGCGGGAATTTTCCCGCCCAGCCCAGTTTGAACCTGAAATTCGAATTTTTGAAATTTAAACTGAGCTGTTTGAATTTTAAACTTTATTCTGAAACTTCCGAAGGCCATAACTCCTTTATACGGAGTCTGATTCGCGCAAACTCGGACACTATCTCAAGCAGAATTTCGAGACGAACGCAATGGCGTAACCCATTTCCTTAATTCTTTCATTTAGAATTAATTACACTTTAATTTGTGAATCTTAATGTTATAGAATTCATGGGGTGTTACAAATGTCATCTAATTAAAAAGTCATTTTCTTATGATAGATTAGAAATAGAATTAAAAAAACATGGTATTACATGTTTGCTATTTTAAAAGACATTTTTAATATGTTAGAGTAAAATAAAAAGAATAACATGTTACTACATGTTTGGTTAAAAAATAAATATTACATTTTTATTACATATGGTGATCATTAAAAACATGTCATCTTTGTAAAATCTTTTTATGTTAATTAAACATGTCGTCTTTGTAAAATCATGTCATGTTATATAAATATGTCATTTTTGTAAAATCATGTAATGTTAGAAATAAAGTATCATTTTGTTAGATTAGAATAAAAATAACATTTTTGTTAGAAATATTAGATTAGAATAAAAATAACATTTTTGTTAGAAATGTTATATTAGATTAAAAATAACATTTTTATTATAAGATTATCATTTTAGATAAAAATGTCATGTTAGAATAAAATATCATTTTAGATAAATATGTCATTTATGTTAGGGACAAAAATGTTGAAACTTCAAAATTCACATTTTTAATGTAAAGATAAAATATATAAAATATTCATTGTATGGATAATAATGTTGAAACATTAAAATTTACATTTTTTAATGTAAAGCATGAATTCTGTAAAATGATCATTAGTTGAAATATAAAATTGTTTAACACTAAAAAGTTTACATTTTTAGTGTATATGAGAAAATATGAAAAATGAACATTTTTTTTTAAAAGATTCAAGTTAATAAAATTTTGTTTACATTAAAATTTACACTTTAACGTATGTATGATCATGTTAAAGATTCATTGTTTGAAAATTTGTTTCCACATTAAAATTTACATTGTTAATGTAAAAATGAATCATATGAAAATAAGAGATTATATTTTTATTGTCAATTTGTAACAATAAAAAGAGATAAAATAAAAGAACATATTTTTATTGTTATTTTGTTGTAATAAAAGATTAGTTATTAAAGATCATA